>OY728132.1:401779071-411779071 GCA_963277665.1 Viscum album | reverse complement strand
GTGAACCATTTTTCTCTATGGTAAAATTATATACATTTTCTATAATTCTCATACATAGAGGAAAATGGATTCATTTATCATTTGGCTACATAGATTCAGCTACGTCATAAAAATGCCTACATGATTTTTACTATGTCGTTAGAAACAGCTACATGGATTTGGAAATTCCATAATCCATTTAAAAAAACTCATATTCTCTTATCCATCTATCTCTCATGACTTATTAAACATCCCAACACCTATTAAATATTGTCTATATAGTTTTCCTTCATCCACCATCACATGTCTTTGATTCCTTTGATGATTTTTTTATCAATCTTCACCCTTATTCCAAGGTTTAGAATAAAGAAATCATTCTCAATAATTCTATAGTAAATTCACTAAAGAATTATTTTAACAAAATTTAATGATAATATATATAATAAAATAAATTAACATCCTTAAAATGGTCATTACTTGATAATTAATAGGAATAAGTTTATTTTTTCCTTAGAAATATATATTTTTCTTAAAATTATTCATATGCATTATGCACACTTATATTAAAATTAAATTTTATCCAATTTAGAAATTAATTATAGTGAAGTGGTTTTTATATTTTTTATCATCTTATCAAAATATGGTAGTAATATCATTTTCATTTTTAACATAAAAATTAATTAACAAAGTAAATATTAGTTATTATAGTAGAACATTTTTTGTAATGAATTATTTTTATAAACATTATTTAATTTTAATCTAAATAAATTTAATAGTTCTATTTTCATTAATATAATATAAATTTTAAATATATAAACAAATATATCAACTCTCATTTAATTATTATTTGGTAGGAAATAATAATACAAAACACTTTATGTATAAAAATTCATTCTTCTAGAAAAATAATTTTTTTCTATATCTTATGTTTTAAATTAAATGTTAATTTTCTAAAATTATAAATTTAATTAGATTAAATGGAATATAAATTCATAATTTCCACATTTAAATTTTATAATAAGGTATACCTTATATTTTTATTAAGAAAACATACAGTGGTAAATATTTAATAAAGGTTAATAAGGGTAAAGATGGGTAATTTAAAGTGGCTCAAGTGTTATTAAGTTTACATGACACTTATAACTTATACAAGACCTTTCATGGTTGTAAAGTCACACCTATATTTCTCTCTAAACTTTCGTCACCAAACTAACCTAACTCCCATGTGATTTTATCTTTACCCCTCACTTAACTTTCAATTCCAAGGAAAAGTCCATATTCTCACCTATAAAAGGAGCTCACTTCCACCCACTTCAAGGCACACTTTCCCTTAAAAAGTTTCTTGAAACCCTATCCATTGTACCACTTATTTAATACTTTTACATGTTTGGAATCCTCTTTAAATAGTAAAGTGATGTGAGACCTCCATTACTAAAGGATCCTTTAAGAGAATATTCAAACTCTACACATGAGTATTATCCACTCCCTATATTTTTCTACTTTTTCATTCCAATCCAACTTCATCTAAACCTATTCTTACCAAGATAATGTAATAAAATCATTATAATTAGTATAAATAAATATTATTATATTAATAGAACAATCATTATCTATCTCCCTCCCATCCATTTAAAAAATTAAAGTGTCGCTTGTGTTAGATGCGGACTACCGCCTCCATGAACAATGAATTTTTTTTTCATCGCCAAATGTCAAGAATGGTTATAAAATGGTTTTAACAAATAAATATGATATTTTTAACATTATTATTATTTTTTAAAAATAAATTAGTCATTATATTTATAAAAGTAACAATATGTGGTTTTTGTAAATTTAAGCACCTAAAACGAGCATACAAAGGGGAAAAAGATTTTTCATTGTAAGTAAAAGATTCTCCTTATTATATTTATCCCCAATTATGATAAATCAGATAAATAAACCCTAAATGTTATCATTATACTTCTATAATAAGGATAATATAACTAAACAACTTCCTAATCATACTTCTTCAATAATTATAGCATGTTCATTTTTGGTATTTTTTAACCACATACATAAACAATTCTATAAATTTATATCATGAATGATTATGGAAAATTAATTATTGGTATAATATTATATCAATATATAAAAAAAATTCTTGGTATGGAATGGTAATATTAAAATTTAACTCATTATTAATATATCACCATTCAATAGTTATAGATTATTGAAATAAGCTCTTCACTGATTTCAACTTCAAAAATCATAACTAAAACTCTTACTGAAAGAAATTTTAACTTTATAAATAATTAGTAAAACATCTATTCAAATACCTAAAATAATCTTGGAATGATTAACTTTGTATCAAGGAATGGGTACTAACATTTATAATATGAAACTTATATGAAACAATCAAATTTAATAACTTCTGATGATGAATAATGTTTAAAAATAAATTATTAATTTTTTATATTTATTATATAGAAGGCCAATGTAATTTTGAGGAATTTGAGAGTAAAGGTAAGGTTTTTTGCTTACTCAATTTCCTTTCATTGAGTTATAATTGTTATTCTTGAAATTTATTGTTATAAGTTTGATGAAATATACATTATGATGGAATTATGTTGTAATTGAACTCTTTTTTTTTTGTTATATACACTTCATTATCAATAAATCCTTTTCAAATGAATCTTAAATCAAATATATGATGTCTGTAAGTGTTTTTCTCTCAATTCCTCTTCATTGAGGCATGTTTTCAAATTATGTACCTTTTATTATTCTATGTGGTATGACTACTACAAAATTGGATTATATTCCTATTATTAAAGTTTCATTCATGGTATTTACAAGTATATTCATGCATCCCTTATTCATATTATTTATATTCATTTGTTACCAAATTCATAACGGTTTTTTCAGCTCAACCTTCTTTTCATTGAGTCGTAGTTTTTTCTCCCTTGAATATGAAATTATAATTTTCTTATATTTTCTATTTATTTATTTCATATTCTATGTCCACTCTTTATCTTTTAAATTTTCATTCTTTCATAAAAAAATTCTTTAAAGGATTCCCTTCTCTATAAAAAGATAATGATGGTAATTTTAATTATTATCCTCTCAAATGTATCTTTCTATTCTATATCTATATTCTTTTATTTTACATTTTTTCCATTATTATTTTGAAACACAAACAACTATTATCTCATGTGACCTTTATACTTATATTTACCTATTTTCAAAATGAATCTTTATTACTCTTTTAAATTATTTGGGTTTTAATAAAGATGTTAAAAATATTAAAAATTCAATTCGTTTCATGATTGTATCTTTATCTTACACTCCACATTTATTAAATGAAAATTATTTACATTAAAGGATCTATTATTTTGATTTACTTTAAAGTGTTGTTTTGAAGAAAAAAATACCATTTCAAAAATTTATTTTCAAAGTGTCTCGTAACTTTTTATCTTTATGAAAATTCTATGAAATACTTTCTAAATAGTCTTTTTCAGTTTCTCTTACATTTTCCTCTTTAAATCCAAAAGATCTATCACATATGGAGTCATTTTTTATTATTCACCCTATAAATTACTTTATGAAATACTTCTTTGGGTGATTGAATTTTTAGTATTAAACTATCTAATTTTTTATGTCTTTTTATGTGATACCATTCAAAAATGTAACAAATCCCATTTAAAACTTATAGATCATTATTATGTGAAGAGTGAAGTCCTATATCACCCTCAAATGAATTGTTTTTTGTTTTAAATCTCATAATATAAGGATTTTTACAATCCATTTTGTGTGGTTATCTATGCTCATAAACACTATGTGTGAGTATATTTTCAGTAAGATATGATCAAAATAACTGTATGTGAGTGTATATCTTGTTATATTGAATGAACTAGGGGCTTTATAGAAATATTAAAAAACTATATTTTAAAATTTTAAAGTCTGGATTTATGTCAAAAAATCAAATATGGTATACCACTGCATATATTCATCCATAGATCATGTGTAAATTAATTAAGTATGAATAATTAAAATGAAAAATTAAATTGAAATCGCAAATCATCCAATTTCGATTGGAAACATGTTTTTCTCATTGTCATTAATCATCAATCAAAGAAACCAAACCTGTAACCCTATAGATCATCCACACATTTTTCAGAATCTTGGTGATCTTCAATATTTATGATCTGGGTGTTACCATGGGGTAATAGAGAGATCTTCGATGTTCTAATGATTATAGGATCACTGTATATTTTATCCGAGTAAGAGATCTTGGATTGAGGATTTATAAACCAATGTTTCTCCCTATAGAACTTGGGAGAGAACGTATAGTGTCTCTCAAATTCGATGGAAGGAATAACACCTCAAATTGGGGTTTATTTTTTCATTTATAGTTAAGTTTAAACTTATTAAAAGTTCACTTAATCCCTTTAATAATTTAAACCTTCATTTAACACTCAAAAAACACTTACACAAACATGTCATAATGATCATAATAAATTTATCAATTATAAAAATAATTCTATGATACATGATAAATTCTGATTCATTGCCTTTACTCACCTCCCCATGAATATTTAACAAACCCCAAATATTAAATATTTATAATTCATTTCAAAAATATTTTTCACTCTATTCACTAGAAAATTTTTGAATAGTATACATAAATAAATTCAATGGTAATTTTTCAAGACTTGAATAATACTTAATTTATTTATTTCCCTTGAAATTATATAAACTTGGACATTACCGAGCCACCACATCAGTTACCACCATGTCTTAATCCTCAATTACCTATAATTGTTCAAGATTCTGAATATGATTTTTGTGTGATCCTATAGGAAGATATTAACATCCCCACAAGGTGTTGTTAGTTCTATATGATGCTATGGAAAAATAAAATTTATAAAACACGGACAATCCTAACTCAAAATGCAGTACTTGGTAAGTTTGAGTGTCAAACCCACAAGGACGATCTGTATGTTCTAAATTAATTAGGTAATTGAAAATTAAATTATTTAATTCATTTGGAGAAAAAGGAAATAATATCAGGACTTATTGGGGTTTGAAATCGGGATAGAGGCATTCCATGTTTAGTGATTTTTAGGATTGTGTGCCGGGGATTTACTTAAAAGTCTGTTTATTCAATTTTGGGGTCAGATTTGGGCCAGCAGAGATCCTTGGTCTGGGTATCCCACCCTACTCCTATGATTTGACCATTGGAATGGTCATATAATAGATTAAATCACAGAGAATGGTGACCCATAACCATTTTTAAACATAACCATCCCATGTTTCAAAATGTTCATACACAACTAAGTCAATTAATTGGTGAAATTAAATAAACAAATTCAAATTACAAGCAATGGTCATGCAATTTAAAAAAGAAGAAGAATTTTAATTGATAGAATGAGTTGCAGCAATCCAAAATATGAATAAGATAAATGAAAATAATTCCTATTCACAAATATCTCAATGAATCACATCACCCAGCACCGATAGACTACTCGCTCATGCTAAGAGAGATAATCTTGGGTACCCAAGGAAGAATGGCAGGGAAGAACGGGCCCAGATCATCACTTTGTATGTGCAACTCCTCCATATGGTCTTCCATGGAATTCATTGAGCCCATAGTGTCTTGGATGGGTGGCTATAGGTCTCATTTTATAGCCAAAATCATCCAAAACTCTTAGCATGAATCATCAGATTTTTCTCTACATGTCGACCCCTACATGACGTGTACTTGGGGTACACAACATGTACCTCAGATCCAATTTTTCCTCCACCGCATTGAATCCAAAAAAATCTAATATACTAGTTTGACTATCGTCACATCGTGTATTACTGGTACATGAAGTGTACTTGAAGTTCAGAGCTTGTTCTGTCCTCATTACTTGTCCAGTGCAGATCCCCCTCAAATGATATGGTTACAAAGTGTACTTTTGGTACCCAACGTATCGTCAACTTTTCTTCAGTTTCCATCTCTTCTTTATCTCCAAAATTTGTTCAGCTCAAATTTCCTCCCCTTTCCATTCCTTCTTCACAAATCCTTTATTTCCTTCCACAAAACATAAAACAAATCAATTCATTCCAAACATGGAATGTTTATTCAATAAATACACAAATCATTATACAAAAATGCTCTAAAATGTTTTCATGAAATAGGCGTATCACATATCTCGAAAGTAGTGAGTGATACTCACAAACTAAGAGTGTATTCTAGCAACCCATCAAGACCCTTAAGGAGATAAAATTTAGTTATAGTAATGAAAAACTCCTATGAACACACATTTTGTAACATAATCTATGTATCTCATAATATCTCAGAAACCAAAATACACACTTTGTGTCATCATCCATTATTACTTCATTTATTCATGACCATACTTGATATAATTACCTTTAATCACCATGTAAATAGATTTAATAAAGGTACTACCATCCTATTCATCAAGTCCTAGGATATGTCTTCTAATAAGAAGTGATAAATCCTTTTTTGATCATCCAACCAATGCCTTACCAACAATGATGCACCCAATGCAAGTTGCATTACCACAACATAAATTTTATATTTTTCATCTTGAATCAATGTATGTGATCAAATGGTACACATTGATAATGATCTTGAGTCTATATACTAATACACATGATCATAAATAGGAACAACCAATGAAACCTAAAACATGTGGTGTTCCTATTGGTGGGTTATTCCTCATGATCTCATCTACTTAAGATCACCAGGTGAAAACTTCATGATAATAAGTCTCAATTCTTATGCTCGCTAACCACCTAATATTCAAAAGTTATATTTGTATAGTTATTATGATGTATCTAGACCATTTAGCATGTGTTAAAGAATAGTTTCAGAGTAACATGAGGTTCTCATTATTGTTGGAAACTTTTATAACTTGTTGATATGAGAAATAATCTATGGAAATTACCATGTAAATAGTGGATGTGGAAGTGTCACACTGTTATTATAAGTATACATCATTCATAAATCTCCCTATAAATTATTTGGTAATAAAATTTTACTTTTAAAAGTTGGGTCTAGGGTATCTAATTTTATTACACTTCCACTTGAACTGTATATAACTTACTAACAATCAACTTGTTAGCTCTCGCATGATAAGATTGTGCTTCTTCTGAGTTATGGATTTATTCATTAGGTCTTCCACATTTTCCTACATGGATAATCTATTATCAATTACTTCACCTCCTTTAGTATAATTTCCCAAGATATTATATCACTGAGTATAGCCTTTTTTTCTCCTTTCATAGTCTTGACATATTGGCTAGTACCTAAAGTATGATTCTATGAACTAGAATGAATCATTTCATATTTTATACTTATTTTTCTAAAATAAAATACACAACATGATAGATATGCATATATATGTCTACCACTATATTGAATGAGAATATCTTGATCATTGACTTGTCTTAAATATGATATTAGATCATATTTATCCATAGTAAGACTAGTTTTTTGTCCCCATATAACTATTTTCCCTTATTATCCAAGTTCTAGGTACATATCCCTTGTACTTTCTCAAGTACAATTACATAGTTCTGACTACTTCCCATTTATTTCTCTTTGATTTAACTAATATTCTCCTACCAGAAATTATATGTTGGAAATATCTAATATATACCATGGAATTTGTGACGTATCCATTGCAAATGTGTATATAATTATAATTACCATTTTAGCCTCCTCCTATGTACCATACATGTCTTCTTGGATATATTTATTTCATGTGACAGTGGAAAAAATTTCTCTTTTGAATTATTCTAGTACATTTTCAGTATATGTATATTGACTTGGTCCAGTATCCCATAGAACAACCTCAATGAATCTTGTTCCTTATAAATTGGGTTGCTACTTCAAGTTAATATTTAGAGAGTTTCTATCAACCCAACCTTAACAAACTATAAGACTAATGATATTTTTATATATTTTGTAAGCATATTTTACTTGAAAACTATAGTTCTCTAACTAACCATTTGTATACACCAGGTATAATTTCATTCTAAAAGAATATTCTATGATCAAAATGCTTGTATTAATCCATAAATGGAACTCTATAACATGTATTTATTATTGGAATTATTTGGTGACATTAACCCTTTCGGTTGCATCTTATAAACACCTTCTAATAAATTTGGTCAGGACATATTATGCATACTATAATGATCATAGAAATTTTTATGACAAGTGGAATTCAAATGGATTTAATAATGATGATCTAGTATTACCAATCAAGGATTATTTGTTCCAAACTTGTACCAACCATGTACAGCTTCTCTTGAATAACCCCCAGTATATTTACATCAATTAGAGAAACTACCAAAATACATACATGATTTTGGTATATGGGATCCATTTTCATGATTCATATAAATATATAAATCATTTCATATTTCCATTATTGCTTTATTATGGGATCCAATATTTTTATCGAATAATATATCACTCATCTAGGAGAATAAAAAACCATGGTTCTTGGTTTTATTTTTCCAATGCAGTATGTGTCCCCAGAACATTATTTTCCAAGAGATCTTATGGAGCTTGTTCCTATTCCAACTACTTGTGAATATTCATTAGAAATAGCTTCAAAGGAAATATTATCATAGTACATTTCTTAAATAGAGACCGCATCTAGTATGTTAACAAATCCATGTAGGTACTCTTCATGCATGCTCGAACTAGGGCCCACTAGCATTGCATTAAAATGGGAGTCTACAAAAAGACCGACCACACCTTTTCATATGTATAGGTACCATCCTCCAACCTTATATTTGGTCGGACGATCCACCTCATCTCTTTGATATAGGCATGGAAAATTTTTGTATTCATATCACCTTCTCAAATCCATTTAACTCTCAACAATTCATGCACCAAACACTTCTTCTTAGAACAAGATCTGCCTGGTTGTCTTTTTTCTCAGAAATCTTGCTAAACACATCCTCATCTCATCATCTTTATAAACTGAGTTCCATGAGTTCAAATCTTTACTTTTCCACCACAATGTTATTGAAGTGGGGGTGGGGGTAATTTCTAATCCAGAACTGGAGGTATAATTTGATCCATTAGAGTTTTTTATGAAGTCTTATCTATCCAACTCCCTAGACCGGTTTACTCAAAGATGAACTCATTGTCTAATGATAATCAGGAATGTTGACCTGCTGCTATGAGAAGGAAAAATGAGCACCGGCTTTCTTCTTAGTGATAAATCCACTAAAAGTGGGGAATGGTCATAAATACTTCATACTAGGTGTGTTACCTTAGAATTTAGGAAATCAGATATGGTCTGGATATTGTAGAGGCATTAGTCAAGTCAACACCAGGAATATAGGTTCCCTCATTGGTTGTTCCACCATGTGAAGCAGTCTTCATTTTATCCCATGTAATGCAGGCCACATCTGGCCATGAAGGAGAAAATTCATGCCTAGATTTTATGGGGAAGATATATCTCCCTTTATTCTCCTTCATAATAAAAACAATGTTGAAGTCCCTAGCCACAAACCATGGATATTCCCCCAGCTTAGAGGAATCAAGATTGTTCCATAAAGATTCCCTAGCCTGGATGTCACAACTCCCATAAACAAAAGTGAAGAATAATGAACTATCTTCAATGGTGATTTTTTCAATGATAAACTCTTTAGAGGCACCAATGAGGTCCATTAAGATGTTGGAATTCTAGAGGATCCATATATGATGGTTTCTGGGGTTATCCTATAGGGAATTTCACATTATTATTCCATACAAGAAGGATTCTATTTTAGAAGAGATTTTCTTGGGCTCGAGCACTGAAACTAGAGATAAGTTACTTGATTAAACCTCATTTTCAATGAAGTCTGTCTTTACCTTGGCAACCAAGTCTTAGATGTTCTATAGCAGTATTGTAATCATGGGAATAGGTCACACCTAGAACTGGCCCCAGGCAATGTGGCACCCTAATACTAAGAAGATGATCGATGTTAGGATGGTTTAGTTTGTGACCCTGTACGCATACCATTGGATCCATACAAGGGAGTTGGTGTAATAGAAGGGGGGTTTACCTCAGGATAGGTCCTTCCTCATCACCCTAGAGTGGGGAATGGTAGAGAGTATAGTTGTCCCATGCCTGTAAGGAGCTCATAAGCACAAAACTAATGACGAGGGGCCAATAGAATCGTTTGGATTAAGAGTATATGTGATAATATCATTATTGGATGTTGTTTATGACAAGTACACCCTCTTCTAAATGTTTGATATTACACTATTGAAGGTAGAAGAGGAAACATGCACCAAGTTTGACTGCCCGGTGTAACACCCCAAGAATTTTCAAATAGATTTATTATATAATGCATGAAACATTGAGTCTCTACAAACACCACTTTATATAACCTAGTTAATTAAACATAATTTTTCAACTTCTATGTTTTGAATTTTGAAAAACGGTCATCTAGAGTTGTGACCAATAAGTCACTTGGAGTCTGATAGAACTAACTTGATTTTTGATGAATAGTAACATACCCTTATGAATAGTAATATGACCCTTATGAATAGTAAATAATTATAATATTTTTTTAAGATAATAAGATAATAATATCTTAATTAATTTTTCAATGTGATATAAAACTAATTATACCTTTAAAAATGTTATTTTTTTAATTAACTATGATTTTATCAAGTTAAATTAAAAATACATAGAAATTTATTTTCAAAAAAATTAGTTCATTTTTGAATTCAATGCATCGAAAAATGGTTAGGGTAAATTTTTGGGATTTTTCTAAAATATATGAATCTTCGTGAATAATAAAAATTCAATTTTGATTTTTTGGTAGTTTAATGACATTATAATGACATAATAATTAAAATAAAAGGTTGGTCGACTTGTGTATAGTAAAATTTGACATGAGGTGTCCCAAGCAGCTAATACCATGGAAAAATACCTTGGGAAAGCCCATGGTTTTACAAAAATCAATAATGGGGTGTCTTTTTAAATTAATAAAAAATTCTCTCTCTTTTACTATAAATACCCACTCATCCATTCATTTGCATTCATTACAAATCCCTCATCCTATAAGATATAGTGGTTTTACCTCCCTAGTAGTCCTCCCAAGGTGTCTTTAATCCCCCAAGTTCCCAACCTTCATGTTCTAGGAGTTACTCTACAAGGTACGGGAACCTTTCACCCTCCTCTTTTAGTCAACACTTCTTTTATGTTATCTCTTTGAATTTACATTCTCATATGAAGGGGTTTGATATTATATATTCCTATTACTTTACTTTTTATTTCAAAATGATGCGATACCCTTTTTTCTTTCATTAATTCATTTTATGAAATTTTAAGCGACATCGTTAGGCTGCCAAATTTTCATAAGGGATCTCTCAACTTTTCTTTTATTTTCAAGTTCATGTCTTTTCTTTTTCTCCCCACAAATCCTCTATAAAAAGGACCATGATAACTCCAGTAACATATATATACTATAATTATATCATGTGAATGTAATAACCATCATCGATATTCTTACTCCCTCCCTTTTATATTTATAAACGAAATCAACGTCCATGATGTTCTAATTTATAACTTTCATGGACGATGAAATTTTTTTCTTCAATTTCTCCTTAATTACTAGTCATGAAACCATTTATATGGTTGAACCAAACTATAATATATGTATTATAACATAATTAATATTCAGAAACCAGTATATATACATATTATTAATTTATATGACAAAACTAGCTCATAATAATCCAAATAACACCAAATAATCGAAGTGGTTGTCATCTAATGATTCATCCTCATTCCATGTAACCAAATGATAGAAATGACCATTAACAATTATAGATGTTCATAAATAATATTTAATTTTAATTCTGGATATTTACAACCATTCCACATGAACTCCATTACTTAAAAACAAGAGGACCAATTATGAAAATCAAGAAAAAAACACTCCGGAACGACAGAATTCAATATAATAACTTATCAATTAGGACATAAAAGAACTAAACAGAATTATGATAAACTAAATAAATGTATAATAGGTTATTAATTAATTTATTTATGAGTATAATTTCATATTCCAATACCTTAAGTTCAAGTGGGGAACACATTCAGACTTAAGGTAAGGGTTTCTTCATCACACTTCCATTTTTCTGAGATTTTCTATATTCACTACTAATACTTGTGTATGGTGTATGTATACTTACCATTGATGTAGAATATCATGAAAATAATTATTTTCATTGAATTAAATGTATAATTTTAATATTATTAACTTTTGGGTATATGAATCGTTTGATTACAAAGTGGTAAGGGTTTTTCCACCTGAACATCCATTTTCATTAGGGTTACTTTTATTTTTTTAATTACCTCAATAAAATTCCTATATATTACTATGTACTCATCATAAATACAATGTGAGTGTTATAAATATGTTTACCAACCATAATATTTCCTTATTTTATGAGGATTTACACATTTTAAAAGTAACTTTCAAAATTATTTCTGAAATACAAGCATGTTTCAAGGGAGTTTCTCAAATTCTTACCTATTTTCAAGGGCACTCTATAATTTCTTTTAGAAACCATTTTCTTTATAAAATAAATCATTTTATTATGAAAAAACTATGTTAATTCACTTATGGTTTTTTACAAATATTTTTCCAAAATAACTCTTCTTTTCAAAGTAAAAGGGGTATTCATCTCAAGAATTACTCAAAGATTTTATAAGAGTATCTTCATATATTTCAAAACTCTTATTGATTATTATGTATTAATGGGATTAACATTTCATGATATCATATACCATATTTAATTTAATGTTTTATGATTATTTTGGATGTGGATGTGCTATCTTAAAACCATTCATTAATTTTCTCTGAATGGTTAGTTTTTATGCTTAATGTTCGGGGAAAGTTATTTACGTTTCATATATTAGTTTCAATATGAATGTATATGTTGTTTTCATTTATTCACGTTAATATGAGGAATGAATTGGACATAAAAAGTGTTGGGTGGGGCTCTCTATATCCCATCGATGCATCAGTAGGTCTCATGAGACAAACTACGGTCGTGGCACAAGTCCTTGACAAAATGAATATTTATGGTTTTGGCACGAGGCCTTGATGATATGGTTATGTTGTCCCACATTATGAATTCACTCATTATGAAGCTCGTAATTGAAATTTTATGGGGTTATTAGACTAGTAGAATACCCATGATTAGGTTTTCTTGTGACATTATTTACTCAGCTCATATTCCTGCCTTGATGTGTTCAAGTTTATTATTTATAAAAGCATGTGTTTTTTGTTATTCAATTTGTGAAATGTTTATATATATTCTGTTGTATTTCTTACCCTTACTGAGCATTTGAGCTCACCCCATTCTTATGTTTCATTTTCTCAGGACATGAATAAGTTTTCATATGATTGACCTACAAGGATAATCCTAGAATGGTGGATCTTCCCAATAAAACTTATATGTTGTTTTTCTTTTCAAGTTGTAATGTTGAACTTATGTATGTATCTAGATTTCCAAAACTACTAAACTAATCGGTCCTTCAAGATTTGATTCCTTGTAATCATGACAATGTAATCAAATAATGCACCAGAAATGGGCAAATAGGGTTAGGTCCTTACACCCAGGGTCACGAGGGAGAAGAAACTTGGGCATTGATAGGTTGCATACAATAGCATTACCTTGGTCCAGCGATTTCTGAATCACCACACGGCCCCTGGGAGGGATGACCGTAGGGGGTACCACTTCTTGTGGCTTAAAGGGGGACTAGGGCCAAGCAGGGAGGCACCTCTCCATCTAGAGGATGAAGAGGAGAAGCCTCTTACAATGCCAAAATTTATATTTACTGGCAGTTTTTTTCATTTAGCAGGGGTTTATCCCGCTGCTAAATCATTCTGCAGCAGTTTTGGAAAACCACCCCTAAATTGTGTGTCAGGAAATAATTAGCAGTGATTTTTTAAAACTATCGTATAATGATTTAGTAGTGTTTTTTTAGTGGCGGTTTAAACCGTCACTAAATTGTTTTTATTTTTTAAAAAAAAATAATTTTATTTATTTTCTTTCTTTCTTTCTTTCTTTCTTTCTTTCTTTCTTTCTTTTTTTTCTCTATTTATTTATTTTTTTATAATTTATTTATTAATTCATTTATTTTTATAATTTATTTATTTATTTATTTATTTATTTTCATAAATTATTTATTTTTTAATTTTTTAATTTTTTTATTATTTTTATTTTTGTAATTTTTTTATTAATTTGTTTATTTATTTTTACCATGCTCATTTCTATCTCCATGCACAAGTCCATGTCCATGCACATGCTCATTCCATATATAGAAATTCTATGTTGGGTGAGATTCAAACCCCTTACCTCTTGCTTATTCTCCAAACACTTTACCACTCAAGCAGGCTCTTCATGTGGTCAATAAATCGAATTTAATATACTTATATACATATATAAATATATATATTAATTAGAAAAACAAATAATACATAACAAATAGATACATACTAAATAATTTTTTATCAATAATTAGTAATCAATAATGATTAATCACTAATCAAAAATTAATAATTAATAATTTTTAATTAATAAAAAATATATAAATGAATAATAAATAAAGAAATATATAATATAGAAATAAATGGTAAATAAAAAATAGTAAATAATCAATAGTAAATAATCAATAGTAATTAATAAATGGTAAATAGTAAATGGTAAATAGTAAATAGTAAATATATAATATATATCATATATCATATATCATATATCATATATCATATATAATACATAATAGATAATATATAATATATAATATATAATATATAATACATAATACATAATATATAATATATATAATATATAATAGGCAATATATAATATATATAATACATAATACATAATATATAATATATAACATATAATATGTAATATATAATATATATTATGTAATATATAATATATAATATATAATATATATTATGTAATATATAATATGTAATACATAATATATAATATATAATATATATTATGTAATATATAATATGTAATACATAATATATAATATATAATATATAATATATAATATATAACATATAACATATAAGTAATGTATAAATAATAAATTAATTAAAAAATAATTTAATATAAGATAAATAAATAACAAATTAATAAATAATATATAAATAAAAAAATAATAAATAAATAATAAATAATAAATAGTAAATAGTAAATAATAAATAATAAATGGTAAGTAATTAATCACTAATCATTAATCATTAATAATTAATAATTAATAATTAATAATAGCTAGTCATTAATAATTGATCATTAAGAATTAATAATTAATAAGTAATATTTAATATTTAAAAAATTATAAATAATTAAGAAATTATTAAGAAATTACTAATTAATAATTAATTATTAATTAATAAATAAAGAATATTGAATAAATAAATAAATAATAAAGGAATAATAAACTAATAATAAATTAATATTTTGAAATGTAAAAATGGATTAGTAAATAATAAATAATAAATAATAAATAATAAATAATAAATAATAAAGAATAAAGAATAAAAAAGTAAATATATAAATATATAAATAATTAATTAATAATTAATAATTAATAATTAATAATAACTAATCATTAATAATTGATCCTTAAGAATTAATAATTAATAATTCATAATTAATATTTAAATAATTAAGAAATTATTAAGAAATTATTAATAAATCATGAATATTGAATAAATAGATAATAAATAAATGAATGAATAATAAATGACTAACAAACTAATAATAAATTAAAATTTTTTAAATTAAAAATGAATTAATAAATAATAAATAATAACTAATAATTAATAATTAATAAATAATAAAGAATAAAGAATAAAGAATAAATATATATATACATATATATAATTAATAATTAATAATTAATAATAACTTATAATTCATAACTCGTAATTAATATTTAATAATTATTAAATAATATTTAATATTTAATATTTAATATTTAGTATTCAATATTCAATATTTAATAAATAATTTATAAAAAAAATAAATAATTAATAATTAATAATTAATTAATTAATTAATTAATTAATAATTAATAAATAATAAATGAATAATAAATGAATAATAAAATAATAATTAATTAATAATTAATTAATTAATTAAAAATAAATTAACAATTAATGTGTACATAATAACTAAATAATAAATAAATACATATTAAATATTAAACAAATAAATAAATTTATCAACAAGTAAATTGATAAATAAATAAATAATAAATAAATAAATAAATAATAGATAAATATATAATAATTTATTAATTAATAATTAGTTAATAAATAATTAATATTAATTAATTAATTATATAAATCATAAAACGTTAAGAACCTCTGAAAACACTAAAAACACTAAAATGACCATAAATTCTGATCTGGGACTCCTTTTTCTGCACCACAACCAATCAAATCAAATATCATGAAATGAGCTTCAATATGATATGGGGTATATGTCTAACAAACACCTGGATCGAAGGTTATAGCTATTTGAATTTTTAAGAAATCAGGGTCTGTAACTAAAAACTCTGTTTCGGAGGTCTTCTAGGCCTTTCTGGAAGAATAAAGAAGGGTACAATACTTGACAACTTGGTACCAAATGTAAATGTTATAGATCTCATCGCAGTCTTTGATTTGATATGTGGTAGAGCCCAAACGTACACTCGGATTAAAATTTATGACTGTTTGAAGTTCGAGTTCAATTTTTGGATTTTGAAATTTTAATATAATTCTTTCCTTTCATTATCACATGATTAAAATCTCACTTGGTTTTATCTCATTTGATAAGCTTCGCTTTGACTGGTTTTGTAGCTAAAATGGACTCCCGAATAAGAAGTTACGGTCATTTGATGTCGAAGTATGTTTTTCAACTTATTGAAGATTTGTTTTCATTTTAAAAATATTATTAACTAATAATTATAAATATTTACTAATTGACACGTTATAAATAATTAAAATTAAAAATAATAAACTATGTTTTATTGTAAATAATAAATATAAAATAATTATTAATAAATTAATGATTTTAAAAAAAAATTCCTCAATTTGGCTGTGATTTTGAAAAAACCGCTACTAAAAAAATTAATTTTTTTTGAAGAAATTTTAAAACATTTATAAAAAATATTTTAAAAAAATTTAGAGGTGTTTTTTTTGCGGCGGTCTTCAAAACCACCATTAAAACACAATTTTCTTTTATTTTTTGGAGAAACCAATATGCCCATTACAGTACCTCTAGAATGAGATACAGAATCACTAACCCGATCCATGACATGTTGACCTAAGACTCATTAAACGAGAACAAAAGGTTACACCATTTTTTCCACATCATAACCTAACCTACCTTTCACACCAAAACATGATCTTATAGACCAATGTCTCTAAAAAACTGTCAGTGAGGTTCCATGAATCTGGAAAAATGGTCAAACTAAGGAAAATAAGGGTACAAAATATTTTGAGACCAATCCACCAAGTCATCCACATGTAGTTGGATCTTTCCTGTGAGAGGTTGAGAAACATCCAAATCAATGTAGATCTTTTCATCCACAGAATCCTACAGGTTTAGGGTACTCTCCGCCACACAGATAAATACTCCAAGAGAATCTCTAATGGATCAAAAGAAAGATAATTTTTGAAAGGAGAGAGGGAGGCCTAGAAGGTTGATCCAAACCGTCATGAAACGGTATTCCCGTCCAAAGTGAGACTCCATCAACCACCGAGAGGGGGAGAAGCACCACCACCTAAAGAACCTAGGAGAAAAACACAATGCCTATATGAAATACTCCCTTGACACCAGCACTACACATAATGATTTCAAATTTAGGGAAGAAATCCACACTGGGGCCGCCAAACCCTAGGAGTCTGTAAAAACCAAAAAATGGGAAGCTTCAGCTTTTCCAATACAAATATTTCCACCAAGGTCCACTTAAGAATATGGAAATCTTTCATGAAGGCTTGAACTAGTACCTCCAACACCAGATATCAACTGACCAAATATGCTACCGGGATTTGTGAGGAGACCTTGATAAAACAAAGTTGATAAGTCAGAGTAGGCCTATGGATAGAATCTCTATAATAAATACAAGGACAAGATACCAAATCAGTCCAGCAAGGTCCTTGGGTATCTTCAGTGGGAGAAGATATTCCCATAGAAGAATCTAGAGTCCACTAGATATGTGTTAGATCCACCTACGTAGAAGCCTCCGACAAGGAAGAGACGATAATTGGGGCAGCAACGATCAAAACCATATTGAAAAGGAGGACATGCTTAAAGTACATTTTTTAGCAGAAGGCAAGTCCATTTTTTTATTTTTATCTCAAAATTCCCAAACATTTGTGTAGTGAATACCCATAACTATTTCCACTCAAGTTTATTCACCTAAATGTTCCTATACTTTATTGATTTGAGACTTTTATTTATGTAAGCCACAGTTCTTAATCATCAGATTAAAAGTGATAAAAGGCATTCTTATGTTTTATGATCTATGTGGCACACTAATTCATGTACATTATATGAATTTGAGGGGTGGGACCATAATTTTATAGACCTACAATGCATTGGGTAATGTTTTTATCTCATGAGATATATATGGTGCATGGTGTTTTATCCTAAGCGCATTATGTTATTATATATCAGTGGTTAGCCTTGAATTATTATTATGATCTCATTTTTTATGTTTTCTCTACATTCGAATTTTGCCTTGATGTTATCATCTTATATTATGCTTCAAATTTCATGTTTATGATTATCATCCCCTTTATTTCACCTTGATATGCTTCATTACTTGCAACTATTTATTTTATCATGTTATGGTATGATTATTCCCTTGGTGGGATTTCTAGATCACCTCTTCCTCATGTGCATCCCCAAGTTATCCCATGTTGTTTTAAAAGAAAGATGGAATTTTAAGATCATGTTAAAGAGTTTTAAATAATATTGTTATTTCATGTTTCAAGTTATTATGTTACATATGTAATTACCCAAATACACTAGGCCTTTTGATCTTTTTGGATCATATTATGTGTGTATTTATGTAATAAATCATGAATTGAAGTTTATAAAATATATGGGTTTTCATTATTGGTAGCAAATAAAGGTCTAGTTATTCTTGGGGATTAAGATTATAAAATTTTAGTGAAATACATAGTTATAATAATAAACATATGAAAAATTCCTAAATTATTGAAAAGTATAGAGTATCTAGTTTCTAAGAAATTAAATCCATGTTTGGATACTAAAAGTGGATGTGGATCGGGCACAATTGTACCTAGGGGTAACAAACTCAAAAAAGGGATCATTGGGAATCAACTCAATAATCATTTAGTGCATTATAAAGAGGCATTTCTACATACCTAGTTTGATGCTCCTAGGGTATATGGTTTGATAAATTCATAAGCTCTTTACAAACTATTATAAAGGGAACAAAAATGCCTATAAAATTTTATGTTTGGAAATAAACTAGGGATAAATTATAATGAAACCTTGAAATTTATATATTAAGGAATGTGTGTAATTTATGATTTATCACTTAAATGTTTATAGTTCCCCCATTTATATGTTTAATAGTTTGAAAATTCTCATCCCTAAGTTTATTTAGGTTTAATTAAATGATTAAAACCATAATAAAATAGTGAAATTTAGGCTTATCATAAATTCATGAACTTTAAATATCCAATATGACTATGGTTCTACACATTTGTTAATGTCATAAAAATTTAGTATAACTATTCAAAAACCACCTCAAATCTTGGAAGTTGAGTAATCTATGAAGATAGAAAATGGGAAAATTATTGCATCCCATGTATATAACTCTTCCCTTATCCATATTTTTTGTTTTACTTACCATAGAACCTTTTCATACTACCTTTAGTGGAATTCAATGTAATTATAAGTACAGATTGGATTTCCTTATATAGATCCAACATAAATTGATGAGAGAAGAAATCACCTTTCATATCATGAATCTCCCTTCGCTTCAATACAAGTTCAAGAAGGAAGATAAATATCCTTTGGAATAATAATTTAAAGAATGGATATTATTTCTATATAAGGAAGTGTATCTCACTCAAATGATTAATAATTAGGAAAATATCATCCTCTATAATATATTTATTATAAGGGAATATATTGGTGTGTTTCTTAGATAATTATATGGTCTTCCACTAAGCTGTGAGGTTGAGTTCTTAATAAATCTTATACATGGAGATTTTCCAATATCTAAGACTCTATATAGAAAGAAACTATTGAATTTGAAGAGATGAAGAAGAAACTAAAGCAGAATTTGGATAAAGGGTTTATACACCCAAATACTTAACCATTGGGTGCATCAGCCCTTTTTTCAAAAATAAGGATGGGTCAATGTGCCTCATCATTGATTATCATGTGCTCAACAAGATAATGATAAAAAAATATCCTCTACTGTATATTGATGACTTATTTAATCAGCTATGTGGATCCCCATACTTCTCTAAGGTGAATCATCAGTTGGTATATTATTAATTAAAGGTGAAAATGGATGGTATATCCAAAAAAATCCATACAAGTTATGGAAACTATGATTTCATAGTGAATCCATTTGTACTCACTAATGCTCCAGATATATTTATGTACATCATGAATAGATTCTTTAGGGATAACCTCAACAAATTTGTGATAGTCTTTATAGATGATATTCTTATATACTCTAGAATAAAAGAGAAACATGAGGATCATTTGTATATTTTACTGAAGACCTTCCAAAAGGAAAAGTTATTTGTGATGTATAGTAAATTAGAGTTTTGGATGGAGAATGTAAAATTCATAGGGAATGTTGTCACCAGCAAAATAATTTCTATGGATCCTTCAAAGGAATAGGAAATTTAATGATGGAATGGACAAACATCTCTTATACAGATCCATAGTTTCCTTGGATTGGATATGTATTATCTTTGATTTGTGAGGAACTTCTCATGACTGTCATACCCGCTAACAAATCTAACTCAAAACGGGGTGGAGTTTATTTGGACTGATGAATGAGAGGAGATAATTAAAGAGATAAAGGAGTGGATAATAATTACACATATGATCACATTACCCACCAAAGTTCAAGGATTTGTGATATAAAATTATGAATTCAAAAATTTATTCGGTTCTTATTCATGAAATATGAAAAATTAATATCATATGCCTCCCTACAATGAAGGATCAATGAATATAACTACCCAGAACATGATATAGAATTGGTTGTAGTGATATTCACATAGAATATTTAGTGACATTATCTCTGTAAGGAAAAGTTTTTCATATATATAGATCATAAAATCCTTAATTATATGTTCATAAAAAATGAGATCAATATATTCCAATGAAGGTGGTTAGAGAAGATTAGGGATTATGATTGTTCATTCCATTTTCATCCTAAGAAGGAAAATAAAGTGGTAGATTCTCTGAGTGTAAACAATATTGAAACCCTATACATGATGAGGATTGAAAGGGATAAAATATTATTAAACATGAAAAGGATATACATGTAAATAATTAAAGTATATTCACACTAACTTTCTCAAATAACTGCTCAACCATCCATTCCTGAGAGAATCAAGGAGATCCAACATGGTGATAAGGATCTACAATTAAAGGTAATGAATATTCCATGGTTAAAATTTATAAATATGGATTTATAATGTTTAGAACCCAGATATGATTCACATAAAGACAAAATATAAATAGATAACTTCCAGATTATGTGCATAGTTCATCCTTCCCTATTCATATAGGAAGTGCTAATATGTATATAGATCTGAATAAAAACTTCTAGTGGGATAACATGGAGAAGAAGATTACAGAATTTTTATCTCGATGATTAGTATGAAAATAATTTAAAGTTGAATGATTGAATTCTAATTTTATAATGAAACCACTAACCATGCCGGTATGGAAATGGGAAATAATAACCATGTATTTCTTTGTCATACTCCCCCTAACATCTAAAGGAAATAACACCATCTCTTTGGTAGTATATCACCTTAAGAATTTATCAAATTTGATTGTAATAAAGGAATATTTTTTACTTTAAAATATCTCCAATATATACATAAAGTAAATGGTAATAGTACAAGGATTCCCACTCTCCATTGTATCGAATCAAGATCTGAGGTTTACCTCAAAGTTCTAGAGAAACCTTCAGCAAGCATTGAATTAAGATCAAAGTTTCAGTATTTATTATCATCCTTAGATGGATGGTGAATCTAATAGAGACAATTAAAACTCTATAGTATATGTTGAGAATATGTTAAATGGATTTCCAAATATTTTGGTATCAACACCTTCCCCTAATGGAGTTCTCATATAACAATAGTTTCCAATATATAACTCAAATGCCACCTTATGAGTCTTTTTCTGGAAAGTGGTGTTGGAATATAACATGTTGGGATAAAGTGTGAGTAAAAAAGATTATGGGACCCAATCATATACAATATATGATAGATATGTTTCAAACCATTCAAAATTTTATGAAATATAAAAAAATTCAGTAGAAAAGATATATGGATAATCAAAGATGAGACTTGAATTTTGAGTTTGGAGATAAATTGTTCCCTCATATTCCACTATGGAATAAATTCAGGAGATTTTGGAAGAAGGGAAAGACTATTCCTAGATATATCAGACCCTTTTTTTCCTTGATTACATTGGATATGTGACCTATCAACTAGCACTCCTACCTTACCTATCCCAGGTACATGATGTATTCTATGTATCCCCCTTGAGAAATGCATTCCAGACGCCTCACATGTAATGAATGTATAGGTGGTACCCTTGGATAATGATCTATTATGTGGGGATCGATTGGTGAAGATCATAGATCATAAATATAAAGTTCTACGAAACAAGACAACTCACCTAGTCAAAGTATTATAGCGGAACCACAAGTCTGAGGAAGCAACATAGGAACTCAAAGATGTAATAAAATAAAAGTATCCTCATCTTTTTTAGTGTATGGACTGAAATTTCAAGGGTATGATTTTTTAAGTGGTTTTAATGTAATGACATGAACTTTTATAAATTAAATTACCATTTTCAAATGAATAAATTCCTTATTCAAGTAATTTATTTATAGAAAACATATGCACGAATTTTTTTATTTTGGACTATTATAAAATATATTCGGTCAGATTTAAAATACTATTACCAATCATAAACATTGATAATATAGTTGTTATGAATTTATTATTAATATTAGTATATTTTAAGGGTAATCATAAAGTCAAATTGAAATATATGGGAGAAGTGATGTCCTCAACCAGTATGATCATACCATATGCATACCAATTATCAAAGATTCCAAGGGAGATGGAATCACTAAAATTTGACCTTGACTAATCCTAAAATTAAATTCAAAAATTGAAAGATTAATGGAATAATTTATGGGAGAAGTTAAATATTATCAATATCACGGTCCAAATGATGTTCGTCGATCCACCCAAAGAAAGTTTCACCATCACACACCACACCCTTAGTTTGCATGCTGGTGTAATATGGGGTTATGTATCTAGACCCTACAAGTATGAATTCTTATATTTCTTTTAAAATAAAGTAATGATTATTTTTATCCATTTTTAGTATTTATTTACAAATACAATTATATATGAGTTTATTTTGTTATAAGGAAACCAAAATTTTAATTTTGGAAAATATATTTTTTAACACTTTTTTTCATAAATTCCAGAATTTTGAAATAAATTATACCATCATATAATCTTATTATTAATTAATATTTATTTACATAATATTTATAATATAATTTAACTAATTCCAATATAATCTTTATAAGGGTCAAAAAAATATTATTGTTGTAAAAATAATTATTTCATAGTAAATAAGGATTATAATTTAAAATTGAAAATTATTATATTTATAAATTTATTTTGGTAAAATAAATATCATTTTTTAAATCACCATGTTTAAATTATCCAATGGTAAATTTTTAATAATTTTCTGAGAAAATCAAAAAAAATTAATAAAAATTTAATATGGTATAAATATATGATATGTATTATGACATCATAATTGAAAAAACTTATGTAAAAAAATGATATAAAAGGTATCAATGGAAAAATATATTTTTAAAATTTAAAATTATGTGCTTTTGAAGTTATTTTATTAATTTTATAAACCCTTAATGAATCATCCAAAACCTATATTATAATCTAAGGTTTTAAAATCAATTATTTATGATCATGACTCACTTACACATCACCAGTGGTATTATTTTAATTTATTTAGTACTTGGAAAAAAAAATATTGAAAAACACTCCTCTTTGTATAAAATCATGGGATAAAATCATGGTAAGGTTTATGGTTTTTATTATTTTATATTATAGATTCAAAAATCTATGTTTAGAAATTAATAAAGAATTCTGCTATATTTTCTATAAATACCCACCCAACATCCCACTCCTCTTCAATAAAAACCCATTAATCATGAATTTTCTTTATATATACCTATATAAATCCATCCCAAGTTGTTACCAATCTCTTAATAAGATCCTACCAAGCTCTTAGAAATACCCCTCGAGGTAAGGGACTCACTCCTCCCCCTAACTATTCAATAAATTTCTTTATATCATACCATTTGATTTTAAAAAATCATGTTGGAATGTATTTTTAAACATCAAATTTAATATAATTATTATTTAAAAATAATTATATATCAACTTTCAGTCTCATTAAAGCCTTTCATGAATCATTATGTACACCTGTTATGCTGCCAAAATTTCCTAGTGATATTTCCATGCCAAACACTTTTTTAGTGAATAATAATCACCATTTCACCTAAAGGATATTAAACTAGATGTACCTATACTTCATTTATTTATGAATTCAATTTATTTAATCCATACTCCTTAATCATGGGATTAAAATTGATGAAATGTGTTCTAATGTTGTATGATATATGTGGCACACTATTGCATGTACATGATATGAATGTGACGAGTGGATGTGAAATTATATATCCCTACAATGCATTGGGAAATATTTTTATCTCATGAGATATCATTTATGGTTTGTAGGAGGTCATCCTAAGCACATTATTTTTATTATTTTTCAATATTTAGCCTTTACTTATGTTTATTATTTCATGTTTTATGTTGCTGTCAAATTCCTATGTTTTCTTGATGTTATCATATTATATCATACTTCTATGTTCATGTTTATGATTATCAAAACATTTATGTCACATTTTTATGCCTCTTTTCTTTAAAGTATTACTTTCATCATTTTATGCTTTGATTATTCTCTTATTGGGCATTATATATAACCCTTTCTTATGTACATCTCTAGGTTATCCCACATAGTTATAGAAGTGTGATAGAATTTTAAGAGTATATTAAAGGATATTAAATAATTTTTTTGTAACCTATTTCAATTTATTATGCTATGTATAGAATTACCCAAATACACTGGGCCTTTTTATCTTTTGGTATCGTATTATGTGTTTCTTTATGTAAGAAATCATGAATTAAATTTTAAAAAAGATATAGGTTCCCATATCTTGAATTGTTGAAAACTCTTATTTTTTCATGATTTTTTTGTTAAATATTTATCCCGTATTCATTTTTTTTATAATATTCTTATCTTATAACCCTTTTATGAAACATTTATTATCTTTTTCATCACTAAGCATTTTATCTCACCCCTTATTTTATTTCACATTTCCCTAGGTAATTATATGCAGGGCTAAATTTAGAAGGAGGTATTATGTGAGGATGATTTTTAGGATATGTTGAATCAGTTATGTGAAATAATATTTCTATATATATAATATTCAAAGACACTAAACCTTTGGTTTTTTGTGTTGGGTTATTATTTTGAGATTTAATGTATGAATTATGGAAATATATGTAAGTTTTACTTGAATTGTCTCACTTGGTATAGAAAATGGTAATTAAAGTACGTGTTTATAGCGCTAGATATGGGATCCTGTTTTTTGTGAATCTTAGTTGGTATCAAAGAAGATTTTAATTATTTTTTGGATTAGTTTAGAAATTTTAGAGATTAAAACTAGAGAACATTAGTAAAATCTCTAGGTAAAAGTCTAAATATAGTTTAACATATTAAAATTTTGTTAAAGTGGAGAGTGTGTGGTTTATTGGTAACAACATCTCGGTATGGATACAAACAAATCGATAAAAACTCTAGCACAGATGAAACTAGGGGTAACAACCCAGAAAAATTTGGTTTTTTATCAACTTTATTTTCAATCTGTGTACAATACGTGGGCCTAACTATACTCTTAGTATGAAATTCCATAGGGATATTCTTTGGATGTTTCACATTCTCTTTAAAATTAATTATGAAGGATTTAAATATAATTTTAGGATGTAATATAAAACTAGTTAGGATATAGAACCAAATAAGAAAATGACTACAGACAACCTAGTTAAAACAAAAAGTGTTATAGGTTGATCCAATTATATCATAGTTGAACCAAAAGAATCATTGGTTGAAATGAATGTGTTAAGGTATAAGGAATCATAGGATTGATTTTCCATATTCATATGGTCATTTACTATAATTTTATAGGATATTATCATAACCCTTTTACTTTTAATATGTCGTTGGAAGTAGGATCATGAAAATAAAGCTGCGAAAGGTATGTCTCTAGAAACATATAATACTTATAAACATCTAAGTAGGTATATTTTAAGGAAATGGTTAAGAGTCTCAATATATACCAATTCTAAGAGAAAATATGAGTTTATATTATTACACATGACAATGAGGATTATATTTCATTATAAATTATAATTTGAGTCTTTTCAATCTTATAGATACCCGAAACTACATTCATTAGTATGTGATAATTAAAATTATGTGGGTAAAATTTATTTAAAAGGGTAAATGTAACACCCTAGGTTCTGGAAACCATTTAAATTACTTAAATTATATGTCTATAATTCAAAAAAGTTTGTTCTATTCATTTAAGTAGAATTAAACTTTACTCGGAAAATATTCTTACAAGACTAGAATCAAAATAAAAACACTTCATTCACAAATAGTGGAACATTAAAACAAAATCACATGAAACAAGTTATTATATACCATGAATTATTACACACCATGGATTATTAAATATCTTAAAAGTATATAAATTAAAATGGGATAACAAATATAAAATAATAAAATCTCTAAAACTAGGACGCCCCTTGGATCATCTTCACCATTGAGAATCATAATTATTAAAACTAAACCTACAATGAAATAAATCATTAAAAGAGAAATAATTATGAAAAAATATTAATAGAGATTTATGTAATGATAAGTTTGATTTAGTAGGTAATAATGGAATGATTATAAAGGATGTAATGTGGGAGATATATAAGGCATCAGTATAAAACATTACATAATATTGAGTTAAGTTAATAATTCACATTGAGGATCTTTTCAGGTTTATAATTTCAGAGAATTAGGCTATAACTATTACATTACATATCAAATATTACAAAGTATACACTTCTACTTGATCTAACTTTTTTTCACAATAATAGAACTTCTTAAATAAAATAAGAATTCTTTTCCTGATAAAAAACTTATTGAATTATTCCTTTCTATTACCCTTCCTTATACCCTATAAAAAACATTTCCAAAACATGGGATGATCATAAAAATATTAGTAAGGGATATAAAATAAGGAAAGAAAACATTAGTCCATGAATACATGCAAATCAATGAAATCATACTTTTTACTCATAAAACATAAACTCTTTAACATGCCTCATGAAATCATAATATTTATGAATAACACATAGAAATCATAAATCATAAAGGTTACTTGTGGCATCCATAACATACTGACATTGTAACTTTCACAGCTACAAAGGGAGTTACGTTTGGAATACTCATCATAGTATATTCCATAAATCTATTATGAGAACCATTAACATTTACCTCTGTCAGGTTACCCAATGCATTAGACAGCTATCTCGGGCTCTCCCGCACTAGGTTTATCACGGAACCACCCGTATGTGTTTTATCATGTAAGAACACATCAAATGTCCAAGTACCATTACATAATCCTAAAACAAAAAAGATTGAAGTTATCAACATTTTACTCATCAATCACAATAAATAAATTCAAGATATTGAAATATTCAATCCATTTCCAAAACCATTTAAAACATTTTATAAAGATATTTTTGAATCAAACTGTCTCATACCACTTTGAAACTTTTAAAAGAAATTTGAGAGTTACAACTTTAAAACATATATGTCCATATAAATAAATCCTTAAAACAATTTGTAAAACAAATAAATAAATGAGAAATATTCGGAAGAATAAATCTTTAAAACATTTAAAACCATGTTTCAGTTAAAGAGACCCTTACCTCTTGATAAAATAATTGAATAAAAATGATTAAATAATAACATTAAAAAAACATATAATATCATGATAATAAGGATATTCATGATAAAATATGTACAAGGTTAGTATATACACCATAAAAGTGAATCGGTGCATAACAACAAATAAGTCTCAATGGATTGTAAATTGAGATGAAATCCCTTAATAAGATGGTATCATTAGATTTAGGATAAATCAATGACATAATTATGTGTGAAAAATATAAATACACCCAATATAAGTGTATATTCTATGTAAAACAATTAGTTGTCATTAAAAAGTATTATTTAAAAAAATAATCCAATGACATGGATATTTATCTCAATAAATGGAAATTGAGTTAAGATTTCCCTTACAAAGTTTGTGTAAATGATGTAAGAATTTATAAATGGGGTGATTATTTGTATAAATAGTATATCCACACAAATTGAAGTGTAAATTACAATATAAATAAATAAATAGTGATCCCAAACATAATCTTGGCCTAATATAATCAACTAATTATGCATAAAAATCAATGAGAGGAAATTGAGTTTAGAAATTCCCTTACAAAGATCATTTTGTTAACAAAATAGATAAATTATGTGTATTAACTATAAATAAACATAAATAAAGTATAAATAAAAGATATTATATCAAAAATTATTTCTCACATAATCATTGAACGGTATAATAATGAAGTAGAAGATCAACCCAAAGAATGGAAATTGGGTTATGAAGTTCCCTTATGAAAATTCGGTAGCATAATGGCATCACTTAAAAATTAAAAATATGAGTTGAAGAGAGATAAAAGGGTCTCTCATAACTTGGACATAAAATTTACAGCAATAATTATATAGAATAACATATCCCAGCATAAGGAAATAACATTAATGAAGTCTTTGACTAAAAGAGGTTGGTGAAAGTTTCCCTTAACTTGAGTATGATTTGTCTTTTTTGTTCATTATCTACCTAAATAATAAACTTAATTTAATTTATACTTTATTTAAAAAAAATCAAGTTTATTATTTCTTTTATATCACTTATTACCTTGTTAAAACAATCATATTATTATTCAAGTTCATATCGGTCGTTTCGTCTATGTTCATTACTTGAGTCAAAGATGAACTTGTTATAATTACAAATAGCCCATGTGGTCAAAAGTATATTAGCTCTAGAATACTATTCATGATTTAAATATCATATATGTCATATATATACAGTATATATGTATTTATAATAGTAAAAAACATTTAGAGATAAGAAATTAAATGCATCGTTCATGGAGAGGGTAGACCGTACGTACTCATGAACGATACTTTCATTTATTTGTCATATTAAAGAAAAAAACTAAATGATATGTAGGTATATTATAATTTAATTATAATATCCTATTATATATACACTAAATAATCTCATTAACTCTATCCTTTATATGTTTCATGTATTCCATGAACGAGTCATATCACTTTGAGGGGGCGGTAGTCCGCACTTCCTCAAATGAAATTATCATATTTAAACATCATGGAAAGCAAAAAATTTATGCTGTAAATAAAAATTAAAGAATCATAGAAATAATATAAATATAATATATATCACATATAAATATAGTTTCATCATAATTTCCACCATGAGAGGTGGTAGGTGAAAATTGAACAATCATCATTTCGTGAGGCAGTAGTTCACCGTACACAGAAACAATATGTTTGTATCCAGTAGATGGGGGTGTGTATAAGTTTAGTTAAAATTATTTTCATAAAAATATCCTATTATATTGAGTATACTTTTTTTATGTAATCTGAGAATAATAAGATCATAGGTCTTGGATAAGGAAAATAAAGGAAAGTAACTTGAGAGAAGACGTTACCTCTAAATTGGGTAACTTCTTTTTATTTGAGCCAAAAGGCTTTCTTGAATTGAATTCAGACCATGGTAAGGATTACATGAGTAATTGAAGTATGTTGGGAGATTATTTGAGAAGAATTTGGACCATTCAAGGGGATTTGGAGATGTTACTAAATGGGTAGAGGTGATGCCCTTTTTTATTAGGGAGGAGGGGTACTTTAGGAATGTTTTGAAATATTATTTTATTATAAAATTATTTTCAGTTTAAAATAGTCCCAAACTAATTTATTTCAAATATAAGATTATTTTGGGTCGAAAACCTCTCAAAAAATGGTTTTAGACAAGTTTAGGTTACAAATTTAACATTATCTTTTTGCTTTAAACCTTAGTTAAAAACATTAACTCTTACCATGTCTTCTTGAATTTTCATAATTTATGATTACTATAGTTACTATAAAATGACAAGAGAACCATTAGTGGATAATTAATAAAAAAAATTAACATTATATAAGTTATTTGGAAGAATATTATATTTTTAGGACTATTTTATTATTTAGTAAAATAGTATTTTTTTTTAAAAACTCATTTATGTCAATTTTGAAACTATAAAGTAATTAATTTTTGTTAAAATCATAATAGATTGATTCATTAAAAACAAAGGCATTAAATAAAATATAATATATATAAATATAATCCTGAAAATTCTTTTATGGTATCAAAATAATAAAATTACATTTCTTTTAATATTTATAATATCATTTATTTGAATCCTTTATTAATAAAGCAATCACTACATCATCATTGTGTCATAATTTAATTTTTTTAATGTATAAAATTATAATTAAAATATCATTATGTATAAAATAGTTTTAAATATATAATTACTATTTATAGTTGAAGATATCTATAAGGCCCCAGCCTTAAACCTTAATTAATCTTGAGTTACTACAATATTACACATTGAGGATCTTTTGAGGTTTAGAGTTTTAGAGAATTAGATCATAAAACTTGCATTGCATTCCACATTTAAACAAAGTGGTTACATAAAATATAGTATTCATTTTTTCCATCAACGGAAACATATTTAAAATAAAACATGGATTCTTTCTTGACACTTCCTTGACACTATCATCATATCATGTACCCTTCCCTTGACCTGTAAAAAACATTTCAAAAACTTGGGATGAGCATAAAAAGCTCAGTAAGGGATATAAAAATATGGAAAGGAAACATGAGTACATGTATACATAAGAATAAAATCATAATTTACCCATAAAACAAAATCACTTTAACATACCTCATAAAATCATGAATAAATCATAGAAGTCATAAGACATAAAGGTAACTTGAGGCATTCATAACATTCTTATGTAGGGAGTAACCCTCTTGGTTACGTTTGGAATACCCACCACATTATATTCCCTAAATCTCTTCGGAGAAACCTTAACGTTTCACTCCTTCACGTTACCCAATGCATTGGAGAGCTATATCAGGCTCACCCGCCCTTAGTTTATCACGGAACCACCCATCTTCGTAATAATTCCCAAGAACCATAACATAATCGTATCACATAAAACATGCATAAAGGAAACATAACATTTCCACATTTCAATCACAAGATATCAATACAACACATTGATAAAAACATTATGAAAACCATTTTCGATACCAAAATAAAAGAAAATTAAAACCTGGTATTTATTTTTCTTTTAAAAAGAAGGTATGGCTTGTAGAGGAAGCCGAAACTCAAATAATGGTCACGGTGGCGGAGAAGTCATTGTCGCCACATACGTACGACAAAAACATTCTCTTTTATCATTCAGTAAAACGCTTCGTATAAAAAAAGATTCATTTTGGATAAATGTAAAAGTCAAAGGGTTTTATACACCGTATAAAAGAAGGTTGTGTATAAAACAAAATATGCCTCAATTAAAGGAGATTGAAACGAATTCCCATACAAAGACGGTATCCTTGGATTAAGGATAAATCAATTACATAATTATGTGTGACAAACTAATACACCAAATATAAGTGGATATTAAGTGTAAAACAATCAGATGTTATTAACACATATTCATAGAATGAAATATTCAAGGAGTACAAGCTTATCCCAAAGAATCAAAATTGGGTTAAGAAGTTCCCTTGAAAAATTTCACAGCCTAACGGTGTCACTACAAAATTCAGAAAATGAGTTGATGAGAGATAAAAAGGGTATATCATCACTTGGACATAAAATTTAAATCACTAAGGATATATAATAACATATCCCAACATAATTTTATGTGAATTAAAAGACATAACAAAATAAGTCTTTTAAAAAGAGGAGGGTGAAAGGTTCCCTTACCGACATGGGTATCTTTCGAAACATACACCCTGTGAAAGAAGGACAATACAACATTGATGTAAACATTCAGAAATGAAATTATATTACACAATGAGTAAAATAATGGTTAGTACATACACCACTCAAAGGAAATTGTGGAAAATGTAGCATAAATCTCACGGGAATAAAAGTGAGATGAAAAATCCCTTACGAAAACTCGACAGCCTAACGGCGCCACTTAAAACTTCCATAAATGGATTGATGGGATAAAATAGGGTCTCTCTTCATATTACAATAAAATGTACAGCAATAGGAATATAAAATAACATCCCCCATCATAACAAAGAGGAGATTAAAATAAGTGACATAAAGGAGAGTACTTAAAAAGAAAGAGAGAGGTTAGATCTCTTACGAAAATTTGGCAGCCTAACAGCGCCACTCAAAACTTCCAAAATGGATTGATGAGAGAGAATAGGGTCTCTCATCATATGAACATAAAAATTACAGTAAGATTAACATAAAATAACATCCCAATCACAAGAAAGATGAGCTTAAAAGGAATTACATAAAAGAGTGTACTTAAAAAGAAAGAGAGGAGTAGGATCCCTTACCCCGGGTCCGACTTGACTCGATCGTTCTTTAACGTCCTGAATAATAAAGTTGAGTTAATTTACACTTTATTAAGAAACTTTTTCTAGTTCATTATTCCTTTTATATCACTTATTTCCATGTTATAAACATTATTTAATCATTTATGTTAATAATGTTTTTTTTTGTCGATATTTGGTTCTTAAGTCGAAAGTGGACTTCTTACAATTACATGTTGTTCGTGTGGTAAAAGGTTCATTATATCCAGAAGGATATTCATGATTTGGATATCTAATATATCATATATATCCATAATATACATGTATTTATAATATTACATAACCATTTAGAGGTAAGAAATGAAATGCACTGTTCATGGAGACGGTAAGCCGTACGTACGCATGAACGCTACTTTTATTTCTATGTCATATTAATGGAATTAAAACCAAATGAGAGTTATGTATATTTTAATCCCAGAATTAAATTCATCATTTATATGTAACATACATCATATATAATAACTTTAAATCCATCCTTTATACATCCCACATATGGCATTAATGAATCAAATCACTTTGAGGGGGCGGTAGTCCGCACTTCCTAAAATGAAATTATCGTGTTTACCCACAATGGAAACCATAAATGTATGCCACAAAAGAAAAATACAGAAACATAAACAAATTATATATCATATATAAATATAGTGACATCTTAATGGCCACCTTTTAAGGTGTTATATGAGTTTTGAACAATTATCGTTTCGTGAGGCAGAAATTCACCATTCACAAAAACAGTATGTTCTTTAACCATTTTATGTAGGTGTGTGTAAGTGTAGCTCAAATGATTCTTATAAAAAACATCCTAGTATATTTAAGATACTGTATTTTTTACAAAATAAATGAATAAAAAGAGTTTAGCGGGTTGGAGAAGCAAAATAAAACAAAAGAACACAAGTGAAGACATTACCTTAAAATCGGGTAACTCCCTTTGGTTTGAGCTCAAAGGCTTCCTTGGGAAGACTTATGCCCAAATTGAGGCTTCGAGGAGTTAGATAGGGATGTGGAAAGACAAAATAGGCAGTTTTTGGCCGAGTCAAAGGCTTTGTAAGTGTGGGTAAGGAGGTAGGGGTGGGGGTGGGGGCCTTTTATAAGAGGAGAGGAGGGGCACTCTTGGAAAGGTATAAAATGTACCTTTATTTTCAAATGAGTTTCAGATTTTAATGGTCCCAAATTGATTTTTTTCGAGGATAAGGTGATAAGGATTATAAATACACCCATCCAATAGGTTTTGGATATGTTTAGGTCTTATATTTTACATTATCTTTCCATTTTATTTAAATCGTTAAATAATGAGGTCATCGCTGCATCATCATGATGTCATAAATAATTTAATTTATTTAATGTCTAAAAATTATAAAAAAAATACTATGATGTAGGAAATACTTTTAGATTTCTAATGAATATTTATAGTCCAAAATATCATTTATTTAGACAAAATTAAAAATATTTTACTTAGGTGATACATTCTTTGTTACATTTAACATTCTTTAAAAATAAAAAGATAAAAAGTCACTTTCTCACAAAAGTGATTCCATGGGGCCCCCAAGTTTGGCACAAGGAATCCCATGGTAGTCCATGAGACAACCAGTAGCCTTAGGACACATTTTGTGGTCATTTTTTATTATTATGATATTATCTTATTATCTTTAACTACCCGATTACTCATTAATCAAGATAATTAAAGATAATTATCGCCGTTACTATTCATAATGTCCAAAAACAAAAGAGTATTAATTACATAATTTATACCTTCTGATTCCAAAAATTTAATTCATTTTACCAAATTCCAAACACATAAATTGCACTAATTAATTTAAAAAACTTCCCGTTGTCAAAACAAATAGCGGGTTTTTTAGAAACAATATTTATGAAAAGTTTGGCACTTGTTTATGCCTAATTCCAAAGTGAAATTAATCCCAATGACCATAATTGAATTACATGGTAAAAATATATTATATTTACACTTTAAAACAAATTAAAAAGATAATATAACCATATAATTAAATTATATGAAAAAGCAGTTTTGATGTAAAATGCAGTATTTTTCACTATTCATTGAAAAATGAACATTGTCAGAAAAATACCAAAAATTAACCCAAGGTAAATTTCAATGTCCCAATCATAAAAAATATGTTTATTTTGAAAAATAGATAATATAAAATTGTAAAAAAGTGGATTTAAAATGGGTTCGCCATCAAAAGGCAGTTAATCGGCCTTTTAAAGAATATTAGAATGTTTATGCTTAAAAACTGGATTCATTTGCATTTTTAATCCTCTAACATTTATTGTAAAGATTAAAAATATTTGACAAACATATATAATCATTTTTTAGTTAGTTCTGTCCATTCACTCCATTACAACGACTAGGCGTTAACTACCATTTAAAATAATATTATTTTATTATTAGAGTGCAACGTAAGATTCCCAAGAAACTCGTTGTTTCTTATTGGGTACGCCATCGAGCATATCATCCCCTTTAAAGTAATATTAATATTTTATTCACAAATATGTATAAATATAAAGATGTCATATTCTTTATTTACCTGGGGTGTTACATCCTTCCCCCCTTTTGGTAATTGTGTCCTCGCAATTTTAAAATTGGGCTTGGAAACATCCTTGAAAGTCCCACATCGGAACAAGAGTTGGTAAAACAATCACTTTAAAATAAAGAAAGATAAGTACAGAGGTCAACCAAGATAACCCATACTAGGATTCCATGTAGGAAAACATGGACATGGAGGAGAAAACATAGGGTCATGTTCTGATGGGGAGTGATATAAAACATGTTTAGGAGAAAGTTAACCACAAGAAAATCACAAACTTGTGATGGGTTAAATGGTATTCGAATCCCCAGTAGGAAAAGTTAATAGACAAAATTTTTGTTTTAAGTTACTTTTTATTGAGGAATTTATTCATAAGGAAACATAATCACTTATCATGTTGACTTTAAACTTTTATTAGATTCCTTACACAAACTCATATTTTCTCCAAAAGATGAGTATTTAGGAAGACTTGTTCACATTAAGAGTACTATAATCAACTTATAGAGAATCACCTAATCCAAAAAAGAGAACTATATACTTCCCATGTCTTTAAACTTTAACCAAAACCAAAACCAAAAAGTTTAGTACAAGATCAGATAATCCAGAAAAGTATAACCCTTTATAAAAAGAAAATCTATTCTTAATCTCTAAAATTTGTCCAACAAAACCCAAAGTTCAACGAGGACCATTCGATAATCAATTTTTCCATAAAATTCTTCAAATTAAACCAAACTAAGATTGAAACCCAAATATTTGAAGGATTTAGTCACATAGTCTTCCAAGTTAAATCGTAATATTTATCTCCAAACAACATCAGTTGCTCTTAATGTATCGTATTGAAAAGTAATTAACCTAATCACATATCCTTCATGATAGGTTAATAAATATCCATAGATAACCCAAAATCAACTTACTCTTAATTCATAAAATCATCTAACTAAAAAGAATCAGTCAAACTAACCAGGGAATTCATGTAGTCCAGTGTTAGGCGATAAATACCAGTTGAACTTTGGTTGTGGGTTCGATTCCCGCAGCTTTGTCCGACACGACGGGTTGTCACACGGTCTGTGTGTTGTCCTTTTTCCAAAACTATATAATTCTCAAATCATTCTCTAAAAAGAGATAAAATCATCAAAAATAACCATAACATAATTTAACATCAATTTTATCTCATGCCTTTCACTTCCATCATAACATATAGTAACCTATAATTACCTTAAAAGTAAGGATCATATAAACCCATATGGTTCTTTATAACTATGTCCACAAAAGAACAGATAACTATTCCTTGAATAAAATTTTCATATATTAAACATCAGGATTACACATACTATAAAAAGTCTTCTAATGTAACCCCATCATCAAAAGAGACTTAATACTCTTAATAATTTCACCATAACTCTTTAAGCCCTTGTATGTTGACATATTACTCATTAAACATTCTTTATGATCCATTAACCATTCATTTCCAACTTATTCTAAAATACTTCTTTCCTACAAACAAAATCATGAATCATATCCTAAGATTCCAAAATAGGAAAACAATAGTTATGAAATAATCCATACCTTTGATTGGTCGTTTTCAGTTTCTTCATCCTCAATCGGAATGGCATTAGGTATTGGTAAACGAACATTTGTACGATCTTGGTGATCCCATTCACGAAACTTCTTCATAGGAAATGTGTTTGTATAATGACCATGCACACCACATTTAAAACATTCAATTGATCCCTCAGAAAGAACTTATTTCCCTTTCCTCGAGTCAACTAGATGATTCCTTTTTCCATGGCAGGTTCTTGATTTATGACCTTCATTTACACATCTATATCATATTATTTTCCCTTTGAAACATTTTCCTAGGTGTTTATTTCCACATTTTTGAGACATAGGTTTTTGAACACACTTACCTTTATGATTATTACCTGTAGTTCCATAGGGATTTGTTTCTCGCATATATGATGCCTTAGAGAAATCACCAAGGTTTTGGTGGTCAATCATGACTCCAGATAGTTGGTTGAGGATAATCACAAGAGTTCTCATTGCAGATCCCATATCATTCAATTGCTAGCTCAAAAAACTGTCACAGTTTCCTTCACATCCAATGTTACTTTGGTGCCTGCTAGATCCAGCCATTTACTAAAACCAAAAAGGTCAGTGTGAGTATATCAACAAAACCATCATGTACTAATGAGGAAGATAAACACTAAGATATACTTACTCATTCACTTTATCTAAAACTAGGACTCTTTCTGAAATCCTAACCATTATAGTAATGTCACTTATGCTTAAAGAGTACCCTAACCACTAAAGTTATCTAAACCGACCTCTGATACCAACTATAAGTCCCCAGCCTTAAACCTTACTTAATCTTGAGTTACTACAAGATTACACATTGATGATCTTTTCAGGTTTAGAGTTTTAGAGAATTAGATCATAAAACTTGCATTACATTCCACATTTAAACAAAGTGGTTACATAAAATATAGTATTCATTTTTCCCATCAACGGAAACATATTTAAAATAAAACATGGATTAATTCTTGACACTTCCTTGACACTATCATCATATCATGTACCCTTCCCTTGACTTGTGAAAAACATTTCAAAAACTTGGGATGAGCATAAAAAGCTCAGTAAGGGATATACAAATATGGAAAGGAAACATGAGTACATGCATACATAAGAATGAAATCATAATTTACCCATAAAACATAAGCACTTTAACATACCTCATAAAATCATGAATAAATCATAGAAATCATAAGACATAAAGGTAAATTGAGGCATTCATAACATTCTTACGTAGGGAGTAACCCTCTTGGTTACGTTTGGAATACCCACCACAGTATATTCCCTAAATCTCTTTGGAGAAACCTTAACGTTTCACTCCTTCGCGTTACCCAATGCATTGGAGAGCTATATCGGGCTCACCCGCCCTTAGTTTATCACAGAACCACCCATATTCCTAATAATTCCCAAGAACCATAACATAATCGTATCACATAAAACATGCATAAAGGAAACATAACATTTCCACATTTCAATCACAAGATATCAATACAACACATTGATAAAAACATTATGAAAAATATTTTCAATACCAAATAAAAGAAAAGTAAAACATGGTATTTATTTTTCTTTTAAAAAGAAGGTATGGCTTATAGAGGAAGTTGAAACTCAAATAATGGTCACGGTGGCGGAGAAGTCATTGTTGCCGCATACGTACGACAAAAACATTCCCTTTTGTCATTTAGTAAAACGCTTCGTATAAAAAAAGATTCCTTTTCGATAAACGTAAAAGTAAAAGGGGTTTATACACCATATAAAAGAAGGTTTTGTATAAAACAAAATATTCCTCAATGAAAGGAGATTGAGAGAAGTCCCATATAAATACGGTATCCTTGGATTAAGGATAAATCAATTACATAATTATGTGTGACAAACTAATACACCAAATATAAGTGGATATTAAGTGTAAAACAATCAGAGGTTATTCACACATATTCATAGAATGACATATTCAAGGAGTATAATCTTATCCCAAAAAATCAAAATTGGGTTAAGAAGTTCCCTTGCAAAAATTTGACAGCCTAACGGCGTCACTACAAAATTCAGAAAATGAGTTGATGAGAGATAAAAAGGGTATCTCATCACTTGCACATAAAATTTAAATCACTAAGGATATAGAAGAAAATATCCCAACATAATGTTATGTTAATTAAAAGACATAACAAAATAAGTCTTTTAAAAAGAGGAGGGTGAAAGGTTCCCTTACCGACATGGGTATCTTTCGAAACATACACCCCGTGAAAGAAGGACAATATAAAATTGATGTAAATACTCATAAATGAAATTATATTACACAATGAGTAAAATAATGGTCAGTAAATACACCACTCAAAGGAAATTGTGGCAAATGTAGCATAAATCTCACAGGAATAAAAGTGAGATGAAAAATCCCTTACGAAAACTCGACAGCCTAACGGCGCCACTTAAAACTTCCATAAATGGATTGATGAGATCAAATAGGGTCTCTCTTCATATTACAATAAAATGTACAGAAAGAGTAATATAAAATAACATCCCCCATCATAACAAAGAGGAGATTAAAAGAAGTGACATAAAGGAGAGTACTTAAAAAGAAAGAGAGAGGTTAGATCTCTTACGAAAATTCGACAGCCTAACGGCGCCACTCAAAACTTCCAAAATGGATTGATGAGAGAGAATAGGGTCTCTTATCATATGAACATAAAAATTACATTAAGATTAATATAAAAGAACATCCCAATCACAAGAAATATGAGCTTAAAAGGAATGACATAAAAGAGTGTACTTAAAAAGAAAGAGAGGAGTAGGATCCCTTACCTCGGGTCCGACTTGACTCGATCGTTCTTTAATGTCCTGAATAATAAACTTGAGTTAATTTTCAATTTATTAAGAACATTTTTCTAGTTCATTATTCCTTTTATATCACTTATTTCCATGTTATAAACATTATGTAATCATTTAAGTTAATAATGTTTTTTTTGTCGATATTTGGTTCTTAAGTTGAAAGTGGACTTCTTGCAATTACATGTTGTTCATGTGGTCAAAGGTTCATTATATCCAGAATGATATTCATGATTTGGATATCTTATATATCATATATATCCAGAATATACATGTATTTATAATATTACATAATAATTTAGAGGTAAGAAATGAAATGCACCGTTCATGGAGATGGTAAGTTGTACGTACACATGAACGCTACTTTCATTTTTATGTCATATTAATTGAATTCAAACCAAATGAGAGGTATGTATATTTTAATTCCAGAATTATATTCATCATTTATATGTAACATAAATTATATATAATAACTTTAAATCCATCCTCTATACATCCCACATATGGCATTAACGAATCAAATCACTTTGAGGGGGCGGTATTCTGCACTTCCTAAAATGAAATTATCGTGTTTACCCACAATGGAAACCATAAAGGTATGACACAAGAGAAAAATATAGAAACATAAACATATTATATATCATATATAAATATATTTACATCTTAATGGCCACCTTTTAAGGTGTTATATGAGTGTTGAACAATCATCGTTTCGTGAGGCAGAAATTCTCCATTCACAGAAATAGTATGTTCTTTAACCATTTGATGTAGGTTTGTGTAAGTGTAGCTCGAATTATTCTTATAAAAACATCCTAGTATATTGAAGATACAGGATTTTTTATAAAATAAATGAATAAAAAGAGTTTAGGGGGTTGGATAAGCAAAATAGAACAAAAGAACACAAGTGAAGACATTACCTTAAAATCGGGTAACTCCCTTTGGTTTGAGCTCAAAGGCTTCCTTGGAAAGACTTCTGCCCAAAGTGAGGCTTCAAGGAGTTAGAGAGGGATGTGGAGAGACAAAATGGGGAGGGTTTTGCTGATAAAAATGCTTTGGAAGTGTGGGTAAGGAGGTAGGGGTGGGGGCCTTTTATAAGAGGAGAGGAGGGGCACTCTTGGAAAGGTATAAAATGTAACTTTATTTTCGAATGAGTTTCAGATTTTAATGGTCCCGCATTGATGTGTTTCGAGGATACGTTTATAAGGGTTCGAAATAAACCCATAAAATAGGTTTTGGACATGTTTAGGTCTTATATTTTACATTATCTTTCCATTTCATTTAAATCGTTAAATAATGAGGTCATCGCTGCATCATCATGATGTCATAAATAATTTAATTTATTTAATGTATAAAAATTATAAAAAAAATACTATGATGTAGGAAATAGTTTTATATTTCCAATGAATATTTATAGTCCAAAAGTTCATTTATGTAGACAAAATTAAAAATATTTTACTTAGGTGATACATTCTTTGTTACATTTAACATTCTTTAAAAATAAAAAGATAAAAAGTCACTTTCTCACAAAAGTGATTCCATGGGGACCCCAAGTTTGGAACAAGGAATCACATGGTCGGAAATGAGACAACCAGTAGCCTTAGGACACATTTTGTGGTCATTTTTTATTATTATGATATTATCTTATTATCTTTAACTACCTGATTACTCATTAATCAAGATAATTAAAGATAATTACCGTCGTTACTATTAATAATGTCCAAAAACAAAAGAGTCTTAATTACATAATTTGGACATTCTGATTCAAAATATGTAATTCATTTTACCAAATTCCAAACACATAAATTGCAATAATTAATTTAAAAAACTTCCCGTTGTCAAAACAAATAGCGGGTTTTTTAGAAACAATATTTATGAAAAGTTTGGCACTTGTTTATGCCTAATTCCAAAGTGAAATTAATCCCAATGACCATCATTGAATTACATGGTAAAAATATATTCTAATTAAACATTAAAACAAATTAAAAATATAATATAACCATATAATTAAATTATATGAAAAAGAAGTTTTGATGTAAAATGCAGTATTTTTCATTATTCATTGAAAAATGAACATTGTCAGAAAAATACCAAAAATTAACACAAGGTAAATTTCAATGTCCCAATCATAAACAATATGTTTATTTTGAAAAATAGAGCTTATAAAATTGTCAAAAAGAGGATTTAAAAGTGGTTCTCCATCAAAAGGCGGTTAATCGACCTTTTAAAGAATATTAGAATGTTTACGCTTAAAAACTGGATTCATTTGCATTTTTAATCCTCTAACATTTATTGTAAAGAGTAAAAATATTTGACAAACATATATAATCATTTTGTAGTTAGTTCTGTTCATTCCCGTCATTACAATGGCTAGGCATTAACTACCATTTAAAATAATATTATTTTATTATTAGAGTGCAACGTAAGATTCCCAAGAAACTCGTTGTTGCGTATTGGGTACGCCATCGAGCATAGCATCCCCTTTAAAGTAATATTAATATTTTATTCACAAATATGGATAAATATAAATATGTCATATTATTTATTTACCTGGGGTGTTACAATATCTGTTATATAACTCCATATAAAAATTATTTTAGTAAAAGATACATGTTTTTGTTATATTTTTCTTTACTTTAAATTAATTCTAAAAAAATGTCATTTCGACATCCAAGTGGCTCCATGGGGTCCCAAATTGACCCAAGGAGGCACATGGACGGAAATATATCATCAAATAGGATTAGGAAATGTGTTATAATAGTTTAATATTATTATAATATTATTTTTTACCCTTATTTACCAGATTTACCCTTTAACCATGGTAAATAAAATAATTATTGAAGTTACTATTCATAATTTAAAAAATAAAAGGTACATGTTCACACAATTTGGAACTTATTACTCTAAATATGGAATCCATTTTTCCAAATTCAAAATAGAGAAGTTTCAGTAATTAATTAAAAATTAATTACAGTTGACAAAAAAAAAGCGCTTTTTTAAGAAGTAATAATTATCAAAAGACTAACATGTGTTTGGGTCCAATTTCAACAGGAAATTACTTAAAATTTCCAAAATTGTATTAAATGATAAAACTATATTCCATGTATATTTTAAAATCATTAAATATATTGATTTAGTAATATAAATTATCTCAATGGAAAAAGTTATTTTCAATTAAAATTTAGCGTATTTTTTCTATTCGTCAATACATAATAGTTATCCGAAAAATATCAAAAAAAATCCAAAGTAAATTTTACTGTCCTGATTCTAAAGAATAAATTTATTTTTTCAAATAGAACATATAAAGGTGTAAAAAACTAAATTTAAAAAGGTTTTTCCATCAAAATGTGGTAAAACTGCATTTTTAGAAAAATACTTCTTTTATCTGAAAAATTGAATTTGTTCTTATATCATATCTATAAAACATATAAGATGAATTTAAAAGATTGAATTGAATATTTAAAATATATTTTTAATTAAATTAAAATCCATAAAGAGTGATATGATTTTATAAACACAGTTATTCTCTTTTTAAATAGATCTTCTTAAAAACACATCCTTTATATTCAATTGGTTTTTTACTTCCATTTATAAAAAATTTGGTAACCAATGAATCATGTGTAAACCATATTTTCATAATTAAGTTTATTTTATTCATTTCCCACTATTCCAATTTCTATGCATTAACTACCATTTACAATAATAATATTATTATTGTATTATATTTCGGTATAATTCAATATTGTGTGCAACGTAAGATTTCAGAGAAAAAAATTGTTGTGTGTCAAGTATGCTATCAGAAAAAGTGTCCCATTTAAATTAAAATTAATAGCTTATTAATAAATATTAATAGAAAATAAATTTATTATTCTATAAATTCCTGGATCATTACCTCATTCCCCCCTTTTTTAAATCTTGTCCTCTCAATTTTAAAATTGGACTCGGAAACTTCATTGAAGATCTCACATCAGAAAAAGATTCAATAAAACTATAAATTGAAAAGAAAGAAAGATAAGTACCAATGTCACCCAATATAACACATACTAGGGTTCTATTTAGGAAAACATGGAAATGGAAGAAAAGGGGGTTTCTAATAAATTTAACATATGATCTACCTTAAAATTATAAACCCATGATGATAACCCTAGCCCTTAAGAAAACATCATAATCTCTTAAGTTTTCTAAACTTTTCATTTGATACCAACTATAAGGCCCCAGGCTTAAACATTACATAATCTTGAGTTAAGTCAAGAATTCAAATTAAGGATCTTTTCCGGTTTAGATTTTTATATAATTAGGCCATAAAAATTACATTACATCTCAAATATTACAAAGTATGCAATTCTACTCTATTAAAATTTTTTCCCAATAATAAAACTCCGTAAATAAAACAAGAATTATTTTCTTGATAAAAATATTCATGAATTCTTATTTTCTCTTACTCTTCCTTATACCCTCTAAAAAAAATTCAAAAACTTGGGATGAGCATAAAAAACTCAGTAATGGATATAAAATAAGGAAATAAAACATTATTCCAGAAATACATACAAATCAATGAAATCATACGTTTTACTCATAAAACATAAGATCTTTAACATACCTCATGAAATCATAAGATTTATGAATAACACAGAGAAATCATAAATCATAAAGGTAACTTGTAGAATCCATAACATACTGACATTGTAGCTTTCACAACTAAATAGGGAGTTACTTTTGGAATACCCATCACAGTATATTCCCTAAATATCTTAAGAAAAACATTAACGTCTACCTTCGTCCTGTTAAACAATTCATTAGAAAGCTATCTTGGGCTCACCCTTCCTAGGTATATCATGGAATGGCCCGTATTTGGTTTATCACATAACCACCCCTCAAATTTCCATGTACCATCACATAATCATAACAATAAAATATTGAAGTTATCAATATTTCACTCATCAATCAAAATAAATCAATTCAAGATATTGAAATATTCAATCTCTTTACAAAACAATTTAAAACATTTAATAAAGATAATTTTTAATCAAAGTGTATCATACCACTTTGAAAATTTTAAAAGAAATTTGAGAGTTATAATTTTAAAACATATATGTACATATAAATAAATCATTAAAACCATTTAAAAAACATGGACATTAATGAAAAATAATTTTAAGAATAAATATTTAAAACATTTAAAATGATGTTTCAGTTAAACAGTTCCTTACCACTTGATAAAATACTTGAATAAAAATAATTAAATAATAACATTAAACAAAACTTATAATATCATGATAATAAATAGATTCATGATATAATATGTCAAAGGGAAGTATATACACCATAAAAGTGAATCGGTGCATAATAACAAATAAGTCTCAATGGATTGTAAATTGAGACGAAATCCATTACAAAGATCATATCATTAGATTAAGGATAAACAACGAAATAATTATGTGTGAAAAATATAAATACACCCAATATAAGTGGATATTCAGTGTAAATTAATTAGGTGGAATTCATACATATTCTTGAAAAAAACCAATGACATGGATATTTAACTAAATGAATGGAGTAACTCTGGATAAGAATGATGTCTCGAATTGACAACATGAGTCTGCTGAAGCTCCGAAGGGCGCTAAAAAGTTGGTTGGCAGTGCGCCAGTATGTGAGACACAGGAGTATGGCCAGTACGTGCTTCTAGAAATGGGACACAAAGTCAAAACTAGAAGTTCTCCTATGGATGTTTCTACTTCGGCAATGTTGGACAAGAAATCATGTATCTCTAATATCAAGTTTTCAAATTCTGTTATAGATAATGAACAAAATATAGACGCTGAAACTCAAAAAAGTAAGGAAAGTGCCACTTTTTTTGCTCCACTGGATAAGAATTTAGGTGGAGCTCATCAAAAGGGCCTCCCTCTAATTAGTGAACCTACAATAACACAGCACACACAGATTTCTCCCAATAAGAGACCTGTATCTATTAGGGATCACCAAAAAGAAAAAACAGAGAAAGAGGTCTCGCAGCCCTCTGGATAGGAATCTATTACCCAAATGGATAATCCTTCTACGGATTCAAAAGTTAAACACATTAATCTACCTGAGACGCCAAAAACACCTAAAAATCATACTATTCCTATTACAGGTGTTGTTAAGGAAAATTTTGTTTCTTATATGAATGAACAGGTTAAACAGACCAGTCAGCCTCCTTTCCAAAATGTCAGAAGATCACAAAGAAATAGGGGATCAGGTGGATCCAAAAATATAAAAGGGGGATCTATCCCCAAGATCAGGTCTTAATAGATTGCCTCTTTTGGAACTGTTAGGGAATTGTGAGCCCTGACACTTTTTCTGTTCTTAACAGATTTATTATGATGCACAAACCTAAACTCTTTACTATAGATGAACCAAAAATCAATTTCTCTCTAAATTTCATACATCTATGTGTTTATGGTTATAATTATATAGGTGCTTCCCAAACTGGATCATCTATTGAATCCCTTTGGATGTTTTATCATGACTCTTTACAGAATGTTAGTGATTTAATTTCCACTGAGCAAATGTTAACTTATAAATTTTCTCTAGATTAAAATCCTAATCTTTGTACGATGATCTATGCCAAAAATATATATCAATACTGTAAGACCCTTTGGAACGATCTTGTTGATTTATCTCACAACACACATGATCCATGGATTATGTTAGGTGATTTCAATTCTATTCTTACCTCTAGTGAGAAAATTGTTCATTCTTTCTCCTCCATTTCCTCAAGATATTTTAGAGGTGCTATTGAATATTGCAATCTCAAAGAAATTAATCTCACTGGTGCCAAGTTCAAATGGTCCAAAAGACACTACAATAGGGTAGTTATAAGAAAACTAGATAGGGATTTAACTAACTCTCAGGCTATGGACTATTGGGATACCATCTTTAGCATCACCTTACCCAAGCTTATTTCTGATCATCAGCCTATCCTTCTCATCCTTAGCTCTAATAAGATGAAAACCATTCATACTTTTCAATTTAACAATGCTTGGTCTTCTGACTTAGATTTTTATAACATCATAAAACATTTCTGGGAGTCTATGAACCATCACAAAGATGCTTTTTCCTACATTACTAAATTAAATCACCTCAAACAATGCCTTAAGGGCTGGTGCAACACAAAATACAAGAAAATGGACAATGACATATCTATCATTGAAAAAGAACTTTCCCAAATTCGGCACAACTCTACTTTCTCTGATTTTTCTACTGACCCTCAAGCTGAAATCAGCACTACTCTCAAATTGAATTCTCTATTTATTTTAAAAGAAAACATTAGTAAGTAACTTTTCAAAGAAAAATGGATTTAGGATAGTGAGAGAAACACTATGTTTTGTAACTCTCTTCAAAGAATGAGGAATGTTTTTCATCCTCTCTCCTTCCTAAGGGACAATGACACCCTCCTTGAAATATAGGAGGCCATTAATACTCATGTGGTCAACTAATTTTATAACATTTTCAACAGCCCAAATATTAATAAAGACCTTCATCCTAATATCATTCCAATTTTGGGGAATGAAGAAGATAATATATCTCTTATATAAATCCCTCTTGACTAAGAATTCAAAGACACTGTCTTCAGCCTTAATCCTGATATTTCCCTAGGCCTCGATGGTTTAAATAATGGTTTTTTTCAACATCATTGGGAAGTGATTAACATGGATGTGTGAAAACTTGTGAAATCCTTCTTCTCCAATGGGGTTCTCCCTCATGGTCTAAATTCTCAATTCCTTACTTTAATCCCCAAAATTTCCAATGCTTATGAAATACATATTTTCCAGCCTATTTCTCTTATTAACTCTCTCTATAAAATAATCACCAAACTACATGCTAATAGACCTTCTTCTCTATGTCAAAAAGTAATTTCATGGAATCAATTTGGTTTTATAAAGGGAAGAAACATACAATATTTCATTTGCCTTGCCTCAGAATGAACCAATATTCTGAACAAAGATAATAGAAGAGGTAGTGTCACCATTAAACTTGATATTAGTAAATCCTTTGATACCATTTACTGGAGCTTTATCTTCAAGGTTTTGGAAGCTTTTGGTTTCAACGATATTTTCACTAGTAGAATCAATTCCTTGTTAAATTCATCCTCTATTTGTATTCTTGTAAATGGATCTCCTAAGATCTATTTTAAATGTACCAAGGGTGTCAAGAAAGGTGATCCTTTATCTATAATCCTATTTTCCATAGATAAATATTACCTTAGTAGGCTTCTCACCAACTTGGTTACTCAAAACAAACTTAAACCCATTCAGGTGGCTAGAAACTTAAGTGTGATTATGCATCTCTTTTTTTCCAATGACATCATTCTTTTCTTACAAGGCGATAAAAAAATATTCAAAATCTTAAAAATTCCTTGACTCATTATGAAGAGCTCTCTGGTCAATCTATAAGTTGGGGAAAATCTTTTATCTTATTTGGAAAAAAAATTGCTCATAATAGAAAAAATGACATCATGAATTGTCTCAATATCAAGGAAAGATCCTTCCCCTTCAATTACCTTGGTGTTCCAAAATTTTGGGGAAGGCCTAAATCCATTTTCTCTTCCGCCATTGTTGACCAAGTGGTCAACAAGATTTCCTCCTAGAAGGGTAAATCCCTCTCCATGGCAGGAAGGATTTGTTTGGTGAAATGTACTATTGTGTCAAAGTTAGTCTACTCACTGATGATTTATAAATGGATTATTGGTCTTCTTAAAAAAATTAATGTTTACATCAATAATTTTATTTGGATTGGTATCATTCTTGAAAGAAAACTTGTGACCATCTCGTGGGCTACTTGTTGCAAACTGTTGGATAAAGGTGGTGATGGTATTAAAAACCTTAAACTCCTTAACGATGCTCTTGAATCTTGAATCACTTGGAGATTGATTAATAATAACTCTGAATCCATCTCTTTTCTTAGAAAAATATTCACTGAAAAACTTAGGAAAGGAAATTTGAACTATATCCAATCGTTCATCTAGCCCTCTATTAGACAATCTTTTGCACAAATTATAGCCAACTATAAATGGATGGTTAGTGTAGATTCTTCAATAAAATTTTGGTTGGATAACTGGAATTGTGTCCTTCTAATCTCTAAGTTTCCCTCTAACTCTATCCCAGTTAACACTAATTGTTCAATAAAAGATATCATGTATTATGGTATATACGACTTGCCTGATAACATCATGCACATTATCGATAATTAATCATATGCAAATGATGATTTTCTTATAAGGGAGCCTACTCATAATGGGGTCCTTGACTCAAAAAATTTTTACAATCATAACATTACTAATCTAGATCTCAGTTTTGTTTGGTTAAAATACTTTAATAAGAATGAGATTAAGAATTTGAGACTTAATCGTGTTTGGCATATTGCCCACAATCATGTTCCCACTGAGTTTTGTCTTAAATATTTTAGAATACAAATTTGTTCTAAGTGCCATTTTTTCACCAACATAGGGAAGATTCTAACTATCTAGTTTTGTCTTCCTCTATAGCTTCATCACTTTGGAATTATATTACTGACTTGTTTGGCTACAAATGGTTACACTCAAACTCTATTAGTTCTCAAATAAAATACTGTGTGGAGCTAAAATCTTCACATCAAATCAAAAATCTCTTCTTAGTAGCGGTGTTGGAGCTCCTACACATGATCTGGTATGATAGAAATTCCATTATTCACAAAAATTACTCATTCAATCTTAATTTAGGTCGTACGCAAATTCAAATGTCCATCAAGGATGCTGCTTCAATACAAAAATCCTATTGTGATAACTCTATTGGTGATTTCGAGATCCTTCGTCGCCTCAGAGTTGATGGTATCTATAGGTAATCAAAGTGCGCCTTTGAAGTTTTCTGGAAAAACCCTCTTCTGAGATGCATTAAAGTGAATTTTTATCAAGCTTCCAAAGGCAATCCAGGACCTGCTGGTTATAGTTCTACTTTTAGAGATTCTAATGGGCGATTACATGGATGCTTTTTTTGGAAGCTGTGTTACGGCCTCGTCCTTGCAAGAAGAAATTATGGGTGTGATTCACACTATGTATTTCATCAATAAAAAGGTCCGGAACAACATACGGATTGATAGTGACTCATCCACCATTGTTCAGGCTATTTGGAATGGAGAAATACATATAGCCTGGCCTATCACTACTCTCGGGATGAGATGCTAGGATTCACTCCTAGAGATCAACTACATTGCCACACACACCTTTTGTGAGGTGAACAGGGTTTCAAACAGTCTTGCTAACATGGGAATTAGTCAGGACATTACTTGGAAGGAGGATCTACCTATTGAGCTCCTACCTCTTTATGAAAGGGATTGCAAAAAAATCCATTACTTCATAATCATGTAATCCCTCCCACTAATTTCTTTAATAAATTGTGTCTTGGTCCTTGACTGAGACACCACCTTTTAAAAAAATGTGTAGAAATAGTATGCCCACACAAAGGGAAGTTGAAATTATAACATAAATAAATAGACAGTGATTCCACACTTAATTTTGGAAAAATATAATCAATTAAGTATTCTTAAAACCTAATGGGAGTAAATTGAGTTTATAAATTCACTTACAAAGATACTTTTCTTAATAAAATAGATCAATTATATGTATTCACTATAAATACACATAAAGAAAGTATAAATACAAGATAGTGTATCAAAACAAATTCTCACATAATCATATAACGATATAATAAAGTATAATATCAATCCAATGAATGGAAATTGAGTTATGAAGTTCCCTTATGAAAATTCTGCAGCCTAACGACGTCACTTAAAAATTTAGAAAATGAGTTTATGAGAGATAAAATGGTCATTAATCACTTTTACATAAAATTTATAGAAATAAAGATATATAATAACATATCCTAACATAATAAAATAAAATAAAACAAGTCTTTCACTAAAATAGGAGTGTAAAATGTTCCCTTACCTTGAGTCCAACTTGTCTTATTCATTCTTTATCTCCCTGAATAATAAACTTAAGTTAATTTATAATTGATTTAGAACCTTTTTAAATTTTATTATTCATTTTATATCACTTATTACCTTGTTATAACAATCATTTAAGTATTCAAGTTAATATTAGTTGTTTTATCAATGTTCGCAACTTGAGTCAAAAATGAACTTCTTATAATTAGAAATTGTCCATGTGGTCAAAATTCCATTGCCACCATAATATTATTCATGATTTAAATATAATATATATCATATATATCCATTATATATGTATTTATAATAGTATATAATATTTTTAGATAATAAATGAAATACAGCATTCATGGATACGGTAGAGCGTACGTATGCCTGAACGCTACTTTAAATTATTTATAATATTAAAGAAATGAAAACTTAATGATACATAGGTATTTTATAATTATATTATAATGTCATATTTTAGATATGTTACATAATTTCATTAATTACATCATTTATACATTCAATTTATGGGATGCATGAGTAATATCACTTTGAGAGGGTGGTAGTCTGCACTTCCTCAAAAGAAATTATCGTATTTACACATCATGGAAATCATAAAGGTATGTTGTAAATAAAAATTACAGAATCATAGAGATAGTAAAAATAAAATATATATCATATATAAATATAGTATCATCATAATTTCCACCATGAGATGTGGGGGGGAATTGAACAATCATTTTTCATGAGGTAGTGGTTCGTTGTACACAGAAACAGTATGCTCGTATCCATTAGGTAGAGGTGTGTGTAAGTGTAATTAGAATAATTTTCATAACAACATCCTAGTATATTTAGTAAAAAAAATTTATTTAATCACATAATAAGAAGATAATAGGGTGTGAAGAAGGAAAATAAAGTAAATGAACTTGAGAGAAGACGTTACCACTAAAACAGGTAACTTCTTTTGATTTGAGCCAAAAGGCTTTCTTGAATTTATTTCTGCCCAAGGTAAGGATTATAGTAGGAATGGAGGGATTTTGGGAGATTATTTGAGCATAATTTGGATTATACAATGGGATTTAGAGATGTGATTAAATGGGTAGAGGTGATTCCATTTTATAAGAGGGAGGAGGGGCACTTTCGGAAAGTTTTGAAATATTATTTTATTATAAAATTATTTTTGTTTTCAAATGGTCCCAAACTCATTTATTTCAAATATAAGATTATTTTGGGTCTAAAACCTCTCAATAAATTGGTTTTAGACAAGTTTAGGTCCCAAATTTAACCTTATATTTTTTCTTTAACCCTTAGTTAAAAACATTAACACTTACCATGTCTTCTTGCATTTTCACAATTTATGATCACTATAGTTACTACAAAATTCCAAGAGAACTATAAGTGGATCATTAATAATATTATTAACATTATGTAAGTTATTTTTTCGAATATTAGATTTTTAGGACTAATATATCATTTAATAAAATATTATTTTTTTTAAAAACTCATTTATGTCAATTTTGACACTATAAAGTAATTGATTTTTGTTAGTCATAACAACTTTATCCATTCAAACAAAAGGCACTAACTGAAATATAAGATATTAATATCAGATATAAAATTCTTGTATGGCATCAAAATAATCAAATTATATTTATTTTGATATTTATAATATAATTTATTTGAATCCTTTATTAATGAAACAATCCCTACATCATCATTGTGTCATAATTAAATTTATTTCTTTAATGTATAAAAATTTTAAATAAAATATAATTTTGTAAAAAATCTTTTTATATTTATAATTACTATTTATCATCTAATATATCAGTTATATAACCCCATATAAATCTTTTTTTAGTAAATGATACATGTTTATGTTATATTTTTCTTTACTTTAAATTAATTCTTATAAAATGTCATTTTCACATCCAAGTGACTCCATTTGGTCCCAAAATAAACCCAAGGACGTACATAGTCTAAAATATCTCATAAAATAAAATTATGACATGTGTTACGGTTGCTTAATAGTATTATAATATTATTTTTTACCCTTATTTACCAGATTTACCCTTTAACCATAGTAAATAAAATAATTACTTAAGTTACTATTCATAATGTTCAAAAATAAAATGTATCTATTCACACAATTTAGAAATTATGACTCAAATATGGAATCCATTTTTCCAAATTGAAAACACAGAAGTTGCAATAATTAATTTAAAATCAATTCTCATTGTCAAAACCAAAAAGCAGGTTTTTAAGAAATAATAACTATTAAAAGATTGACATGTGTTTATGTCCAATTTCAGGGGGAAATTACTTCCAATGACCAAAATTGGATAAAATGATAAAAAATATATTCCATTTATCCTTTAAAACCATTAAATAATATTATTTAACCATATAAATTATCTTCATGAAAAATTTTGTTTTCAATTAAAATTTAGCATTCTTTTACTATTCATCGAAACATGATAGTTATCAGAAAAATATCAAGAATTCATCCAAAGTAAATTTTTTTGTCCCACTTATAAAGAAGAAGTTTATTTTGTCAAATATAACATATAAAGGTGTCAAAAACTAAATTTAAAAAGGGTTCTCTATCAAAAGGTTGTAAAACTGCATTTTTAGAAAAATACTTTTTTTATCCAAAAAATTGAATTTGTCCTTATATCATATCTATAAAAAGATATAATATGAATTTAAAATACTAAATTGAATATATAACACAGATTTTTCATTAATTAAAAAACCATAAAGATTGATATGATTTAATAAACAAAATTATTCTCTTTTTAAATAGGTCTTCATAAAAACACATCCTCTCTATTCAATTGGTTTTTTATTTCCATTTATAAAAAATTTGGTAACCAATGTATCATGTGTAAACCATATTTTCATAATTGAGTTGATACTATTCATTACCTCCATTAAAATGTATATGCGTTAACTACCATTTAAAATAATATTATTATTATTGTATTATATTACGGTATAATTCAATGTTGTGTGCAACGTAAGATTTCAGAGAAACTCATTGTTACATGACAAGTACGCTATTGGAAAAAGTGTCCCATTTAACATAAAATTAATATCTTATTCATAAATATTAATATAAAATAAAATTATTATTCTATAAATACCTGGTTCATTACAAGATATAACCATCATAAATAGAAAATATAGTCATTGGAAATATGATCATCAGGTATATATATATTCAATGGGTATAATGAAGTTGTGTATTGTTACAAAAAAATTTAAAAAAATATAATACACAAATAATAAAGAGTAAAAAAATATAATATTTAATATTTATTTATAAAAAAATTATGTTTTACCTATTATTATTATTAAAAAATCACACGATGTAATTATAAAATTAAAAATAAACATTTTTAATGATTCCCCAAGGGTGATTAACCACTGAGATGGGAGGTAAATCAGTTGTTTTATTTTATAAATTCTCAATTCAAACTTTTAAACTAGTTAAGGTTCTTGGTCCATTCAATGGTTTCTCATATCCTCAACTCAAGTGTATTAATAATGAAAGTAGAGAAGTACATAAGATTTACATGGTTTAGATTAAAGAACTACTCCGTGTCATCTTTAGTGAGACACCCAAATCACAAATTAACCACCATATATGCAAGTTGTTACACCAACATAAAGTCAAATGTTCCCCTTTTTCACATAACTAATTATACCCCTAATCACACCTTCAAATTCCCCTGATTGCTTGCACACACATCCACAAATCCTTAAAAGAGATGGTTTTCGCCCTAGTCGCATCAATATTTTGATCCACAATTATAAATATCATATTCTCACTCTATATTCCTTATATAAAACTTGATATTATATTCCTCCACAATCATATAGGATCTAGTTCATCTATATAAGCCTTTATGATTGTAAGCCTAGGTTTTTATCATAACAAAAATATCAGGGGTTCTCGGCTTCCTCATATTTTCACATGATCTGGTTATCCTCAAAACATTGAATAATTTGGTAGAAGATCTTCTCCACCTGTAAAGAATCTATCATCTTGAAACTCATATTATCTCATTGATACAGTATAGTATCAGGTATCTCATAATTCTTCTTTAACTAAGTGTTATTCTTAAGAATAATAACACCCTCAAAGTATCTCACTCTTCCCATCCCATTTTCCTTTTCATATCCTACACTTAAATACTCATATAAAATATCATGTGAATATTATTTAATTATTACTTATAAATTCAATATATATAAATGTATATGAATTGGGTTAGGATCTTCTATTATTAAAAACACATTTAAATTGATGGTCAAAACTTCCTTTTAAATCCCCATAAGAATCAATCTTTATTATTTTATGCAATGTTAAAATATTTTGATATCACCTTCTCTAAAAATCTAGGAAGTATTTAATTTTATTCTATGTCTGCATGAATCATTCGAAAACATGACATAGAATGTTGTGTGGTTATCCCCAGGCTAGACATTGGTTATCTTAACACATAAAAGGGATTCTCAAAACAGTTATAAATAATGGAACACAGTTTTTTGTAACTTTCTGTTTCTCATAGATGAACTCCACACATAAAACTTTCATGGTTACAACATGGTTCTCAAAGTCTTTATGTTTTTCCACCATGATCTTCACAACTCCCTTGAATGCTCACCAAAATGGAGAAGGAAAATGTACCATAGTGTGGTTAAATTCATTTCACAGATCTCAAAAGCATGGCATCTAATTCATTGGAAGAATCATATAATTCATCTATTTTGGCATGGCACTTATCCAGATTTTGTATGATAATACGAGTGTGCATATGAGACTCACACAGATATTCCTTTATAAAATTTACATGTATATTAAGAATGAATCATATGTAGAGTATCAAATGATTCATAAATTGGGTCATATGAATAATCATATGCAACCAGGGCATCCATTTTTCACTCAACTACCCTAGATAATGGCTACACAACTCAAGAGATGATGTGTATACACATTTATATCATCCTTATGAAATATAAGTATCCCTGTAAATGATGTTCATATTATAAAACCCTGAGATTTTAAAATAATAAATTTGGGTTATATAGCATATATATTAAATTAAACACTAATCTTAGATAATAATTTAACTCTCTAAGAATTTATAAGATATTTATTTTTAAATAAATTCAATATTTTTCAAAAATTGCGGAACACACAACCCCGAATTTAAATGAACCGTAATATACTATAACATTACAACGTAGTCATTAAATTAGTTATTATAAATAGTAAAAACTAATTTATAAAAATTATGGTTATCTATTTATTAGAAATAAAATTATAATCATTTAAAATAAAAATAATTGTTTTCTGAAAAACGGTATTCCTCTAAAAGTCGATTTAGTCACGCTTTGTGTTGATAATTTAAAATTAATTTATACTAATTTTAGAAAATTAATTTGAGAAAATTAAATTAATTTTTTAAATAATTATATAAAATTTATCTTAGGGTTAACTTTTTTTTATTTTTCTGAAATGATTCATTTTTTGATGAATAGTGAAAAATTATTTTATTTATTGAAAACTGTCTTTTTGTTTAAATAATCTATAGGGTTAAATTATAATATAAATTGAATTAAAATTAAAATTAGTTTAATTAAATTAAAATTCAACTAATTTAGGTCATTGGAATCATTTTCATATTGAATTGTGATATTAAAATATTCTATAATTATGAGAATTTTCTCTTCGTAAACCTACTTTTACATTGCGTATATGGGTATAATTTTAAATTGGAATCTAAAAATTATGTGAATTGAATTTTATAAAATGGGATTCCATATTTTTAATTATAATTATTTATATTATCTAATAAGTTAAACTTAGTTTTTTACCATTATGAATAGTAAAAGTAGTAAAAATTAATTATCAGAGTTATGGTAAAAACTAAATTACCATGGGTTAAACTAAGAAGATAAAGATTAAAATGACCTAAAAAGTTTTCAAAACCCAATTTTATGGACATATTTAGACTTTTTTACCTATAATGGTCGATAATGACCCATTTTTAAGTCTTTTTTCATGATAAAAATGTTGGTTTAATTGATTCTTTTAAAAAATTCTAAGTGTGTCCTCTCCACCACTTATAAATGGTCACCCCCTCTCCTCCATTCTTCACACTAATAAAATACATTTAGTTCAGTAAATATCTGAAAAATAGCTTCTTTACTCTCCTTCCAATATCATTGATCCATTTTTTGATCATAAATCAAACCTATGAAGGCTTTTGGTGCAAACTTAAAGAAGTTGTCCCAATAAGAGGTAACGTTCTTAAACAAACGTTTTTATTTTGTTTCTTATTCCACCTCCTTTAAATATTTTTAAAACATGATCATATGATAAACTCAGTATATTCTATATACTTATATGTTATTATTTTATGTTCATGACCTATATCTATATCCTCTTCCATAAAATGGGAAATTAAACTTTTGATCGTGTGTACGGCGGACTATCACCTTCTGAACTGATGTAATTCATTTTCCATCACCACATTTCAAGCACAGATATAATGATTGATTTAATTCATTTATATTATATTTTATATTTTATTTTACTTATGTAATTTTAATATCACATATACCTTCTTACACTCCATTCTTTTTAAAATACGATAATTTCGCTCATGTCTATGGTGGACTGCCGCCTCGCAATGTGATGTGATTAATTTTTTACTTATGCATTAAATGGAAAGTAATAAGGATAAGTTTAATGAATATATGTGATATAAAGAATATTTTATTGATTCTTTAAAATTAATACACCACACACTTAGTTTCCCTTTCACCCATTGAGGAAATGATAACATCGCTCGTGTGTATGTACGGCATATTATCTCCATGAAGCGATGTGATCCATTCTCTATGTTCAAATTTAAATAATGATTCAAAAAATTCATATAATGAAAAAAATATTTTTAAATTTAATGTAATTATAGATATTATGGAACTATATGGTTACGACCCGTCCCCCGGGGCCCATGTCATGACTTCCCCAGGCCTACCTTCCATAGGCCAGAGGCTGGCGATTAGCACCGAAATCTGTTTTCCCTAAAACTAGGAAGGCATTGCCTTTATAACCTGTAACCTCACGTAACCAAGAACACAGTAAGATAAGAACACAAGTAAACTTTATAACCAAAAGAGTGCTAAAAGTAAAGGGGTCCAGCATACAATCCCAATAGTAAAGGTACAAGTACAACTGAAATACAAAACAACTAAAGAAAGAGAAAATACAGCTTCTGGATCATCCTCCAAGGTTCCTACTTGAAGGGTAGGTATAGATCTCCTCCTCATCACTCAACATCCACCCATCTCCTTTGCGTACCGACACACCGTATGGTCCACCTCTGGGTACTATCCAATCCTGGTACTCTCAGCCTCAGTCAGCGTTGTCATTCATCTTCATCAAACACAACAAGGTGTGGGCCTAGACCGTGCAGGGGTGAGTATAACGATACTCATTAGGGACCCCAAGATCCTCAAGGTCTCACAAATCCACCAAGGATAAACCACAAAGTATGAAATCAACAGATAACCCTACTTAGGTATATTCCCATACATATACCTAAGTTATCAAGTAATTCATCTCAAACATGAGAAAAAACATAGAGATACTGACTCAGATCACACCAAGATTTATTATAGGGGTAGTAACAAGTAACATCTCCAGTCACATCATCAAACACCTCGACTGCTAGAGATTCCCTCCTTTATCGAGTATAGTGGGCCCACCGCGTCACACAGAGGCACTTCCCACAAACCTTGAACTGCTGAGGTACTACTCCTGTCGAGTACCATGGGTCTTCCGTGTCACACAAAGGTGCTCCCCACTATGGTTCTGTCATGTAACACAGAGGCACTCCCCTCGTGACTTGTTGAGATAATCCTCTGGTCGAGTACCGTGGGTCTGCCATGTCACACAGAGGCGCTCTCCACCATGGCCTGTTGAGGTACCCCTCCTGTCGAGTGTCATGGGTCTACCGCGTCATACAGAGGCACTCCCCACCATGGGTCTGCCGCATCACATAGAGGAGCTCCCCACTAGGCCTATCAAATCACTCTAAGTCAAAAAGGTTAGCAGTCCTCAAGTCTCATCCATCTACTGGGTTCCCGCACTATGCTCTCTCGACTTCAGGAGGATCCACTCTATGAGCTACTGTTCGATACTCAAACTGCCATGAAGTCCCACGGAGAATATTCTCAAAGGTCCAACATGTCAAAGGGTTCTCAATGAAACATACGGTGCGTCAATCGGATGCCCGGTCTGTGAGTTATTAGCCTTTTAGTCTTGGGGGCCCAGTTGGATTCGTCCTCGATCCAACCTGACCGTTCCCCATCTTAATCCAAAACTTCAGTGTTGTATACTCTAAGGGACTGTCTCACTTCAAGATTTCCTGCGCCGTTGATGGTTCGTCAAACGAACATCTAGTTCCAAAGTTCTGGCCAAAAAAAAGTAAATGGGCCATATCAGGTCCGAGTCTGGTCTGACCTAGTCGGACCGACCCAACCTCACCTAGCCTGGGTTGACCCAGTTTGAGTCAACCCGAACCGACCCGTTGTGTCAAGCCCGACTCGTGGTGTGGCCCAGCCCGATGGGCGGTCCAGTAGGTCATGAGGGCCGCGGGTACCACAGGGCGGCAAAAGTCGCAGGTCAGATTGATCGCGGGGGTGCCGCGAGGGTGTGGGGTCGTTCGATCGGGCCTGAGGTGGCTCGGAGATGCCACGGGTGGCACGGCTAGAGAGGCTCGGAGGGCCGCAGGCGTCATGGTTGGGGTGGCTTGGAGGGCCGTAGGTAGCGCATTTGGGGCAGTTCGGAGGTCCGCAGGTGGCTCGGAGGGATGCAGGCGACTCGGCCGGTGTGGCTTGGAAGATCGCGGGTGGCACGGCAGGGGCGGCTCAGCCAACGGCTTGGCGGGACAGCGGTGGCTTGGCGCACGACGGCGGTGGCTCGGTGGACGGCGGCAGCGGCTCGGCCCGGTCCGCGGCAGCGGCTCAGCCTGGATGGCAGCAGCGGTGGGTGGTACAGTAGGGTCGTGGGTGGCGGAGCCGTGGGGCGCGGTGGCCATGGGTGCTGCGGAGTAGCTCGGCCGTGGGGGTGCCACAAGGGCGTGGAGGTCGCGAGGCGGTGGTGGTCGTGGGGCGGTGTCGTTGCATCATCGCCTTCATTGCGTTCAACACCACAAATCATGACAAGATTTGCATAGGGGTCAGGCCATGTTTTTTTTGCCCGTACCCTCCGCGTTAGGGTGGTAGCATATAGCTCAACAAGAACGTGAAGAAGAACATCAAGCTTTACAATCTCCCGCAATGATTTATTACCAAAACCAAAAAATAATTCAAGGGAAGAACATGGTAAAAGTATTCATACACAACTAAACTCTTACCTTGGATTGATCGTTGACGTTGACACAAGAAGGAATTACAGACATAGATTCATCATAAATGAAGACATCTCATGTTGGAGGAATTTGAAGATATTGGCGTTCGTCGCATCTGCCACATGTCTCCGATCCTGGGTTTGTTTGTTGGTTCTTTGTAAGCATTCTTCGTTGGAGAGCTTTTCTCCCAAGGCTCCTTCCTTTGCCAACGATTAATTTTCCCCAACCCACCAAAAAGAGGAGATAGCTAATATAATAAATTATGTCGGTATAATTTCAAATTGGAACATTTAATTAATTTTAATGTCTTAATTGGGGAGGTTTGGTATAATAAATGTTAGAGGAGTTGAAGAGGGTCCCCCATATATAATAGGAAGTTTGAGGGTTTCAAGCCTCGGGTGGTCCCCACCACCATAACCCCTCATGGGAGGTTTTACTAGCTGAGGTGGTCTCCACAACCAAGCATTCAATTTGGATAATAAAACACTTGTGGTACCCACCTCCACAATATCCACAAGAGTTTGGTTATAACAAAATAAAATAAAATGTGTTTATTTTATTTTATTATTTCCATGAAAATCCCAAAAATTATCTTTCACCCTCGACCAACTGTCATTGAGGTGAAAGTCTCTTTAAGCGAACATCAGCGCTGCAAGTTCAATGGTATCCTTATATTTCAATTTAGAGCACGGGTTCAAAAGTTATAAAAACCCACTCATACGTTCACTGAACGTACCCAAAAAAAAATTCTAAAATTAATTCTGGGCACTCCAGGCCTTGGAATCACGTGCCGTCAATTTTCACAGACTCGTAAAATTCCCATATATTTAAAAAAAATTACATGAAAATTATGGGTCTGTACATATATAATATGTGTAAGAAATAGAACTTTAATGACAAAATACGCATGATAAAATAAGGTAATTAACACTCGAAACAATGAAAATAATGAAATATTATTAACGAATGAGTAGTAAAGTATTATAACAGGATCAAATATGATATTATAAATATGTTTATGGTTATTTTATAAATTAATAAAGTTATTAAAATCATTATATATGATGTTAAATAACATTCAACCAATTGAAATCATGAGGTAAGGTTCTTCATCTCAATTTACCTTCATTGAGGCATATTGAAAAGTTAGACACCTAATTTATTTTATATAGTGTATAAAATACCCCTTTGACATGTAATATCATGATAAATTAATAAAACATTGTATTTTAGGTTTCAATTTCAATTATTTCATCCAATTGTATTTGACTTAAAAGTTACCAAGTTGTAAAGATTTTCATAACTCAATTTTTTTGATTGAGTTATATTGCTTTTTCATTGTATTTGATATTCTAAGAATCTATGTGTAATGAATTTTGGTTATATTATGTTGTATTTTTACCTATTTTATATGAATTTATTTTTCGTATATATAATTTATTAATTGATTAACTCTCACTGAAATGTTATGATCATTGGGAGGATTTATTTCACAATATCATTTTAATGGGGATTGTTTTTTATTGAATTTTCAGTGAAGGTAATTATTTGATAATTAGATAATAAAACTATTTAATTTTATTATTATATGGTTATTCATTAATTTCTCAAGTAATAGAACCATTTTTTTCAATCATTGGTACTTAAATTTTTGAATAAAATGTTTTTAAGAAAATATAACTTCATTTCTCTCTTTGTTTGAATATCATTTTTATTCCAAAACCATGTTTTCTAAAAATTTTTTCAAAAATTTTTTTAACATTATCCAAATTTTTTATTAAAGAATTTTATAACCCTATTTTACTTTTTATAAAAAAAATTATCATGTTATTTTCTAAACAATACTCGTTTGGATTTTACTAAAAATATAGAAGGAAAGTTTTTTTAACATGTAGAGCATGTATAGAATTTCTTAAAATCATGAACACTAACATTTTTAAAAATTATGTTATAATTTTCAAAAAAAATCAGTAAAAATTGTTTTCAAAACAATTTGTGAATTTTTACTTTTAAAAAATATTTTTTTTCAAGTGAAAAGGATATTTAATTCAAGAATTTTTTAAATATATTTTTATGGTATTTCTATTCATCAACAATAACAACCCTATATTTTACTTATACTCAACTGTGGATATATTTCATTGATACCATACTTATTCTTTATATGGATGGTTTATGATAATTTTGACCAAGTAAAGTATCAGAATTCACTTTATTGATTCATTTTTGTAGTCTTTAACTTTTCCTTGAAATATTCACTTTCATAAAATTATTGGACATTAAATTTTCTCTAAATATCCTTTTTTATTTATCAGGTATATGGTTATTTCTTAAACCACATATCATTTCTACATATGGTGTTCTATAATGATATTTATTTGTTTATCTAAGGAAATATTGATAAATCTGTATCCATTACTCAATACGGATATTTGATGATAAGGCGCATTTTTCATTAATTAAATAAATTATTAAATATATGAGAAATTATTTGGACATGAAGTTATGGGTGGGGACCCGAATTATATATCCCTTAATGAATTGGTAGTATCATGAGGTGAATCAACAATCTATCATGAAATGGAAATTTTTACACATAGTGTTAAATTTTCTTATGAAAAGTCTTTACAGTAGAGGTATCATGATGTCTGAGATCATAACGTCCAATAATTAATAATTTCGTTCATTAAGAATTTAGTTATAATTATCCATGATATTTGTACAATTATATTATTTCTTGATGCATTTCATTCTTGGTTATTTATTAAATGTCGTTGTTTTCTATTATTTTCCTTTCCATATTGATTATTCCTTATCTATTCCTAATAGTGAAGTTATTTAAATGGAATGTGTGTTCATTAATTTACCTCTAATTATTGATTATTACTTATCTAATAATGATATTCAAGATATAAATTAAATTTCAAGTGTGTTTAGTTATTTATATTACCATATTGATTATTCTTATTTACCCATGATAGCTTCTTCTTTACATAACTCTAGTTGGCCAATGGATCTCACCCTTATTTTGTTTCATTTTCCTAGAATATAGGAAGTTTACTATGAATGATATGTAAGGATATAATAAAGGGAATAATGATATAATTTAAAATAAAATATGTTTTAATTTCTATATTCAAATTTAATATGGTAATGTTATATTTATCTAGTTTGCCATGACTACTAAACTATTAGATCCTTTGGGATGTGATTACTTTTATCTTATGGAAATGTAATAAAGTATAAATCATCTTTGGGCCATTGGAGTTAGGGTTACCATAATTGTTATTATAGAAATTTTAGTAGAAACCTTGGGAACTAGATTTATGAAAATATAGATTAGGGAACATAACCCTATGATACACTTTGGGGATAAGTATAGAAGAACATCCTGAAGTTTTAGTAAGGTAGAGATTATGTGGCTTTTTCAAGAAATAAATCCCTTTATGGATACTAAAAATGGATTTGGTTCTGTCATATATGTACCTATGCGTAATAACTTCAAAAAAGGCATATCGGTCTTGACTCGAGCATTACCTGGTATATGAAATCGGGCCTTACTGCACACCTAGTTTGACACTCCTTGGTTATATGATTAGGATAATTCACATTTTCTTTACAAACCATTATGAATTATTTGAACAGATGATGAAAATGGATGAACCAGGTCAAACCTAAGGTTTCTTAGATTGAAAATAAGTTTTCATTATTAATACATCCTATAAGTGATTATATGGTTTTCCCACTAAAATTATTGTTGCTCACACTATGATTTTTGGTTTTAGTCAATGGATAGAACCTAAAGGAATTATGTTAACATTGAATATGAAGGAAAATGTGGTGACTATGAGAAACAAAATGGGATGATGGATGAAGTGAAATATATCATGATTAATCATAATTAGTTATCCTGAAATATGATTAAAAACCTATACCACAACCAACTCTCGAACTCACCAAAGAAGATAAGGATGGAGTTCATTATGATCTTGAGTAATGGAGACCATGGACAAAAGAAGCATTTACTTCCTTTATGTAAAAATGTGAAAAGAGACACTTTGGAAATTTTCTTAAAAGAATGGGAAAATGTTTTATGTGTAAAAAATAAGGTAATAAAGAAATTAATTTCTAAGAAAAAATAAAGATTATGATGGAAGGAATTAAATTTTATTATAGGGACTCATTTATAGTTTTTTGTCTTAAATATAAGGAACCTGGGAATTATCTGAGTTTATGCCATATTCTAAAGGTTAAACCCTAGACCAAGGAAGTACCTATGTTTAAATAAAATTATTTAATTATTTATATATTTGGATTCTATAATTAAATTTTAAAAGTATTTTTACCAATGTTATTTTTGTTATATAAATCACGAAACATCAAAGGATTATGTAAAATTTTAGAAGAATGTATTTTTTCATTAACTAAATATTTAATGATACCATAATGTGTTTATGATTTTAAGGATTATTATAAGTTCAAAGTATTAAACTACCCTTTTGAAAATTTGGGTGATAGGAATACAACATGATTAAGGATATTTTTGGAAAAAATTTATGGGAATATAACCCATTGGTTTAGTATATAAAAGAGTTATTTGAGAAATAATTTCTTTACATTTTTTTGGTCTTAATATTAAAGGTATTGGTAACCATTAAGGATTATCTTACCTTTAATTTTGTAGTAATTATTGGTCATTGCAACATGGAAATTTTATAGGAATTATAATAACATATTATTACAAGAAATACAACCCATATGTCGGGTAACAACCTGTTGCATCTGATGAAGCCCAAGGGGCTAAAACCCATAACTAAAGGACGATATGGGTTTAGCACCTACCACTAGCCTACATTATATTATAGTTAATATACCATTATTTTTACTTAAAATATTTGATTAATAAATATTAATGATGAACTAGTGGTGTTACGATTGAGGTTCAGAGATTAATAACTGTGCAAAACATATTGGTTAGGGAAAATATTTAGAAATATGAGAAAATACTTTTCACTCTTTTATGGATCATATGATCTATTAAAATTTCACTTTAGTAATTCAAGAATATAAAATTCATTTTTGGATATTCATTTCATAGAGTAATAAATGAAGGGTAAATTGATCAAAACACAACCAAAGTATGAAATTATGCTTATGAAATAGAAACATATCAAAAAAGTACATTTCCTTATATTATTAGATAGTAAAATAATTCCTCAGCTTTAGGAAAAGGATCTTAAAACAAAAAATTTGTCCTATTAAATTCATATCTAATGAATAAAATGGTCTTTTAAATCATCACAAACTTATGGTTTTTAGGTCCTTAACTTTCCATTGATCGTTCAATTTCATAGGATCAATTAAATTTTTCACTCTCTATAATTATTTATGATTTTCTTCCATGTCCATATCTTCACTTCCTATATATGTTATCCTACTTGGAAACCTACTTTTGTGTTATTCTAGAAGACACTTTTTATTTCTCTTTACCACTTTTAAGAGGAATTTTTACTAACGCTTTTTACAATATGGGCTTTCTAAAAATGAATTTTTAAATAGAAATCCATTGACTTCCAAGGACAAGTTAAAATTGTGAGGATGTAATTTATTGATTGTGGGGGGAATTTAACTCCTCGTTATTTTAAAATAATAAATTTCGATTCCATAGAATATATGACACGAATCACTAATACAAGATGATAATAGAACACCTTGATGCTTTGTAATATATTTCTTTTTAAATAAATTCTATTTTTTCAAAAGCTTACGGAACACACAACCCCTAGTTTAAATGAACTATTATATATTATAACGTTATAACCTAACTCTTAAGTTAGAATTTATGAATAGTTATAAATAAATTATGAAAAATATGGTAATATATTTATTATAAATAAAATAAAAAACATTTAAAATAAAAAAAGAAATATTTTCTAAAAACTATATTTTTATAAAATATGGTTTAGTACCGCTTTGCGCACATAATTTAAAATTAATTTTTACCACTTTTAGAAAATTTAATTAGTAAAACTAAATTTATTTTAGAAATTATCATATAAAAATAATATTAGGGTGAATTTTTTATATTTTTCAGAAATGTTTCATTTTTCGATGAATAGTGAAAAATGTTGTTTTTTATTGAAATTTTCCTTTTCAAATAAAACTTTTAAAAGTATAAATTTTATTATAAATTGTTTTTAAATTAAAATATTTTTAGCCATATTATAATTTAAATAATTTAGATCATTGGAATCAATTTCATATTGAATTTTGATATTAAAACATTATATACTTATGAGAATTTTCTCTTTTGAAACCCATTTTCTCATCACTTCTATGGGAATAATTTTAAATTGGATTATAAAAATTTTATAAATTTAATTTCGGAAAAAAATATTTCATATTTTTAATCATAATAATTTATATCATCTAATAAGGTTAACTTAATTTCTGACTATTATGAATAGTAAAATTAGTGAAAATTAATTACCACAATTAAAGTAAAAACAAATTTATTAGGGTTTAACAACTAAGGTCCTACAATAGTACATTTTGGGGGATTGTTTCATGATAAAAACATGGGTGTAATTGATTCTTTTCAAAAATACCTTGTGTGTCATCTCCCACTCTTATAAAAGGTCACCCCCTCTCCTCCCCGATGCACACTTCAAAATAAATTTGGTTTAGATAATACCAACCAGAATAACTTCCTTACTCCCTTAAAAACATCTTATATCCATTGGTATTATCCTATATCAAATGGGAAATGAAACCATCGATCATATGTACGGCAGACTAACGTCTCTCGAACTGGTGTAGTTCAGTTTCCATCACCACCTTTAAAATATGGATATACTGATGGGTTTAACACATTTAAATGACATATATGATATTATTATACTTCTTAAATTTTAATATCACGTTTTTTTATATTCTATTCTATTTAAAATATAATAACATCACTCGTGTGTACGGTGGACTGTCGACTCACTGAGTGATGTGATTCATTTTTCACTTATGCTTTACATAGAGAGTAATAAGGATAAATTTAATGAATATGTGTGATATATATGAAATTATATTGATTATTTAAAATTAATATGTCACACACTTCTTTTCCCCTTCACCCATTAAGGAAATGATAACGCCATTCGTGTGTACGTATGGCATACCGCCTCCACAAAGCAATGTGATACATTTTCCTTATTCTAATTTAAATAATGATTCTAAAATTGTATATAATGAAAAAAATGATATTTATAACATTAATATCATAATGAAGATTATGTAACTATATAAAATTTTCACGAGTTGGAACTTTCATGACAAAACACTCATGATAAAACAAGGTAATTAACACCTTAAAAAATGAAAATAATGAACTATTATTAAAAAAACGGGTGTTAAAATGTTTTAAGGTGATCATATATGATATTATAAGTATGAATATAGTTCTATTATAAATTAATAACATGATTAAAACCATTATACCAGATTTCAAAGCACATTCAACCAAAAGGAATGGTGAGGTAAAGGACTTTATCTCAAGTTCCCTTTATTGAGGCATATTGAAATGTTACGCACCTAATTTATTTTATATGGTGTATATAATTCCCATTTTATATGTAATATCATGATTAATTATAGTATCATAAGTTTCAATTTTAATTATTTCATTCAATTAGGTTTGACTTAAAATTCACCAAGTGGTAAAAAACTTCATAACTCAATTTCCTTTCCTTGGGTCATATTACATATTTTTTGTCTTTGATATTATAAAATTATGTGTGTAATTAATTTTGATTATAATATATTTTATCTACAATTTTTTATGTAGTTTTACATTTCATAACTGGTTGGGTGACCGAATTACTTTTCTAGGGTGTTTGACTCTGGACAATTCCTTTCGTCAGAAAGTATGTAACCAACATTTATCAATAGAATTTTGGATAATCAATAACTTGAAATATTCATGAGTATTATGTTGAAAAATGATCAAGACATTTGTGTCTTTATGGGTGCACCATCATGTATTTTTTTATAAAGGATTTTCATCTCCTCTTTCAGGTGAATTCTATGTGGGATGAAAGGGGGAGTGTTCTCTGGAGCAAAGATATCCTGGAAAAATATAATTTCCTAGTATGGAACATTATATATCACACCATTTATACCAATGAGGGTTCCAACCATAAATTTGTTTCTCTCATTTATAAATGAATGTGTTTTAAGAACCCCAAATGTGAATCGACTTTTTTCTTTTTTTCTATGGTGAATGGGAAATGATAGTGTGAAGCAATCTTCATGAGGTATTCAGGTTTTTATTTAATTTTTCTCGTCCATATGATTTTATGTTTAACTAGTTTAAAGTCATGGTGGGTAAAAATCATGAATAGAATGTGATGTCTATTCTTTTGGTTGCTGGTTATTGGGGTATTTGGAATACCAAAAACAAGGCTCGACATGAGGGGTCTTCTTTCTTCTATGTAGTGGTGGTGGTTGGAGCCCGTATTTTGGAAATAAAGCTCTGGATTCTCATTAAACGGTGGTATAAATCACCCTCCCTGAGACTATGTTTGTTTATTATAATTTCTACCTCTTTAGAAGGCCCTTGTCACCAGGTCATATGGATCAAATAGATCCCCCTAGTAGAGGTTTCAAGTTGAATATAGATAGTTTATTAATTCAAGGTTGTATGCATGGAAAAGGGGTGGTTCACAATCCTAATGGATCAGTTTCTCTTACTTTTGTCATCTATCATTGTCACGGTGACTCTCTTCTTACAGAGGCTTGCATTCTGCTTAAAGAAATTTAGGTTTCTCTTTATCACAATATTGCATTATAGTCAATCTGAATGGATTATTTAATTATTTATAGTCATATCTCTATTCTATTCTCCATTATTTACCCTGTTCGAAGATGTATAATCCTCCTTGACATCCAGATGCATGTACTTTACATGGCGTGGAGGCAATAAAGTGGCAGAATTCCATGTTTCTTAGGGTCCTTCAGAAGCCCCCATTACCTATTTATCTACTTTGGGTTCCCTTACCTCAGCTTGTGTTGACCTTTTTAGGGGATATTCTCTTGGGTTACAGTATTTTTTCCATGATTTTTTCTTTCTCCTTGTGGACATTTATTTTTCTCTTAATAAAAATTTATGAATGAAGATAATAATGATTATTTTAATCCGGATTTTTTACGCTTAAATTTCTATTAAAGTAAATTATTTAATAATTGGTTGATAAAACCCATTAATTTTATTATCCACTATTTATTCATGAATTTTTAAATTAATAATATAATTTTTTACTCATTTTTAATTAAAATTTTTTAAAATATGTTTTTAAGAAAATATGACTTCATTTAGCTCTTCTATCAAAAATATTTTTTCTTCCAAAACCATGTGTTCTAAAAATGATTTCCAATTTTTTTTAACATTATAAAAATGATTTCTTAAAAAATTCCCCAAGTTTGACTTTTTTAAAAATAATTGAAAAGGAATATTCATTTCTCTCTCCAAACAAGGAATGTTTTCCTTTTACCGAAAATATAATGAGTACGACTTGTATAAAATTAATTATTATCAAGACCAATCAATGTTTTAAATATTAATTTATATGTTTCAAAGTTTATTTTAAAATAAATTTTGTTTCAAAATATTTTTTGAAATTTTAGTTTTTTTAAAAAATTAAAGTGAAAAGGATATTTTCCTCAAGAATTTTTTATAGATATTTTTATGGTATTTCTATTTATAAATGAAAAAAATAATTTATTTTATAAATACTAAAGTGGGTATATGATATGTTTATATCATCATTATTATTTATATGAATGGTTTATAGTCATTTTTACCAAAGAATGTATTGGTATTCACTTTCTTGATTAATTTTTGTAGTAATTAATTTTACCTTGAAATATTCACTTTCCTGTGATCATTGGATTTTAAATTTACCATAAATAACCATATTACTTATCATGGATATTTTTATTTCTTAAAATATATATCATTTATACATGCATTGTTCTATATTGAATGTCATTTTTTTATCTGGGGAAATATTGAAAAATTATATCCTTTACTCAATATAGATATTTGATGATAAGAACATTTTTTAACGGTAAGGATGAGACCTTGACCAAAAATAAATGTTAAGACCCAGAATTTCTGGGAAATTTTTATTTTCTTTAAATACATGGTAATTTTATGAGTTCGTGAAAACTAACAGCGCGTGATTCCGAGGCACAGTGTCCCAGGAATCAATTTTGGATGTTTTGTTTTGGTATGTTCAGTAAATGTACGAGGGGAATTTTATAACTTTTGAACTGGTGCTTGGAACTAAAATCCAAGGGCACCATTGAACTCGCAATGCCGATATTCAATTAACAAGACTTTCACTTCAACGACAGTGAGCTAAGAATAAAAGATAATTTTTTTGGGTTTTCTTGGAAAGTAATAAAATAAAGTGATCTTCACTTTATTTTATTTGAGCCGCCATGTGGGAGATTACTTGTTGAAATCTATTCATGGAAGTTGGAGGTGGGAACACCACACCTTAACCTCCCATGAGAGGTTGTAGTGGTGGGGCCCACCCAAACATAACCTCCCATGAGAGGTTATGATGTGGGGACCACACGGGGCTTAACCCCCTATTGATGGAAGAGAGTAAAACCTCTCAAATATCCCTCATTAATGAGGGAGAGCCTCTTAACCTTCCCTTTAATTCAATTTTTCCAACTCCCCTAATTAATTAGTGTCAACCCTTCACATTAATTAGGTGGAGCCAAGTAATTAATTCATTCTTTTTGAATTCTTGATAATGAATTAATAAATACTCTAATCTATTATTTGGTACAACTTAGGCATTTGGGTGGAAGTTTGGGAAGAGGAGAGCTTGTGAGGATTATAATTATCACAACTAAAAACAAATAACCTCGGCAACGATCCTTCCTCGAATTCTTCCCAGGACACCTACCGACGTGGAGCATATTCTATAGCTAACGCAACTTGGGATTGTAAGCGTGCGGCGGACACAACGAACGATGAACTCCTTCGTCTTCTTCCCGAAACTTCAACATCAACGACTGAAAATTAAAGTTAGGAGATTTATTTGTGTATTATCCCTTTTCTTTTCTCATCTTTGGTTGGAAAGGAATCAATGTGGAGAATGTAAAATAATTGTTGTTCATCGTACTTATTTGATAAACCAATTGATACCACCCTAAACACAGATGGTGCGGGCCAAACCAACATGGCACGACCCCTCCACCGATCTTGTTTATGATGAACTTCGGCATGGAGATGAGGCGATAGAACAAAGAAGGCGGCGACGACAAAGGAAGCTCTACATGTAGCCTCCGTGAACCGCGCCGCCACCACGGAACTCCAGTGCTTCCAGCTGAACACTGTCGGCCCGAGCCGCGCTGAACCAACCTGCCCGGCCGAACGCTGCCAGCTAGCCTACCGGCCTCTGCATGCCCTGCGCACCTCCCCGAACCGGCCCGCGCCGGCCCAAGCCATGTCGAACCAGCCGGCCCAGCCGCCTCCCGGACACTGGCCCACCTGGTCGCGCCCTGCCTAGCCAAACGCAGTTGGCCTGCCTGCCGTCCTCCATGCGCGCCCCACGCACCTCCCGGAACCGGACCGCCTGCCGGACTCTGCGCACCCCGTGCGCCTCCCCGAGTCGGTCCCCTCATGGCCACCAGGTCGAGCCGGTGTCCCGACCCACCTCACAGCCTCCTGGCCGAGCCGACATCCTGGCTCCCTCGCGGTTCCCAGGCCGAAACGGCCTCGGCCGCGCCCTCGCGACGCTCCAGGCTGAACCGCGTTCGCGGCCTGCTGGGCTGGGCCCAGCACGCCTGGCCGAACCAAATAGGTCGGCCCGTCCAATGGGCTGGGCCAGACTCAACAAGTCTGACTGGGTCAGCCCAGACCAGGTCGTCCCAAACTGGGTTAGGCCGAGTTGGTCCAACCGGGTCGAACCGAACCCGGGCCCACTACTAACCCTTTGCTTTCTTTGGTCATATCTTTGGCACCGGACGACCATTTTACAAACCATTATTGGCGCTAGTTTTCTTGGAGCACGAGGGTTCCTTTGAGTATACCCCACAGATGTTCGGGGTAATGTTGAGATACAGTCAGGCTGGATCGTACATGAATCCAATCAGGCCCCTGGGACTAAATGGCTAATAACTCACAGAACGGGCGGCCGATTGACGCAACCTCTGTTGTGTTGATACCCCTATGATGTGGTGGACATTTTATATACTTATTTGTGGTACTTCGTGGCAGTTAGAGCATCAACCAGTAGCTCGTGGATTGAATCCTCCCGGAGATGTGCGTGCATAGTGCAGAGACCTAGTAGATGGCTAGGACCTGACGACTACTGACTGATTTGACTCAGAGTGTTTCGACTAGCCCAATGGGGAGTTCATTGGTGTCATGGCAGACCCATGGTGGGGAGCGCCTCTATGTGAGAGCGTCAGACCCACAGTACTCGACGGGAGGAGTACTTCAGCAGGCTACGAGGGGGAGCACCTCTATGTGATCGTGGCAGACCCACGGTGGGGAGCACCTCTGTGTGAGCATGGAAGACCCATAGTACTTGACATGAGGAGTACCTCAGCAGTCCAAGGTTAGTGGAAAGTTCCTCTGTGTGACATGGAAATCCCACTGTACTCGATTGAGCAAGAGTTCTCCAGCAGCCGTGGTTTTGATAATAAAAATATGGGTTTGAGCTGAGTCAGTAACTTTTCTATTTACCTCATGATTAAGATGGATTACTTGATAACATAGGTATATGTATATGGGCATATATCTAAGTGGGTTTATCTATTTATTTCATAATTTTTTATTTATCCTTGTTGTATTTTTTGATACCTTGAGGGTCTCGGGATCCCTACTGAGTATCGTTATACTCACCCCTACACGGGCTATGCCCGCACCTCATTGTGTTGGTTGCAGACGATGGACAGCGCTGACTAAGGATAAAAGTAGCAAGACTGTATGGTACCCAGAGGTGGAACTTACGATGAGTCGGTACATGGAGGAGACTGACGGATGTGGAGTGCTGAGGAGGCTATCTGTACCTACCCTTCAGGTAGGAATCCCCAGAGGAGGACCCAGTAGTTGCTTTACTTTTCTTCAGTTGTACATGTTTTTTAGTTGTACTTGTACCATCCTGTTGGGATGGTATTCTAGCCCCTTTAATTTCAGTAAACTTTGGTATATAGTTTTTACTTAGTCTTTTGCTTCCATCATGTACTCTATTGTGTGAGTTTTCATGTTATCAACGCAATTCCTTCCCATTTAGGGATTTAAGCCATTGGTGCTTGTCACCAGCCCTGGGCCTATGGAAGGCGGGCTTGGGGTAGTCACAGCACGGGACCCAGAGGACGGTTCAGGACAAATTGGTATCAGAGGAGTCAGTTCTACCATAGAATTTAGGACTCTGGTCTTTCTTTTCTGTGAAGAAATAGTGTTAAGGGTATGGAGTGTGGTTCTCAGTTCAGGGAGCCCAGTGTTGGTGTGGCGGCTGACATATCCATACACCAGGACTCTGACTTCTGATTTATAACTCAGGGCATGAAAAAACTGATTGCGTGTGTGTTTTCAAAAGTTTTTCTTTAAGTCACCTCAACCAGGTCAGCTCACCAGCTATAATATTTTGACCATGTCGCATATGTTTCTTTCAGGATGCCTCCCCGCAGACGACCAGTGAGAGTTCTGAGAATTGTATATCCAGATAGCCCACCGAGCGATGAGGCTTCGGTGTAGGGCCCTCTTCCAGCGGAGGAACTAGAGGTACCACTACCCGTTGGGCCACCGATGCCACTATCCCCAGTAGCAGGAGATGCACGCCGCTTGAGTGTGCTGCATGAGTTCCAGCACCAGAGGCCACCCAGGATCAGGGTAGAGACGGACCAACAGGTAGCTGAGGATTGGCTGGAGGCTATGGTGAGAGACTTCAGACTGGTAGGGACACCAGCTGACTTCATGGGGATTCTTGTTTCCAACCTTCTATAGGAAGCAGCAGGCATATGGTGGAGTTTGATACCCCAGGTTCACAATGAGATGACGCTACTCTAGGCAGACTTCGAGAGCCTGTTTTGGGCGAATTTTGTCCCAGCCACCCTATGTGTAGTATGGATACAGGAGCTACTTCATCTGCAGTAGGGTTTCAGGATGGTGGCATAGTACTCAACGAGGTTCACCAACCTCTTGTGGTACTCCACAGATATGGTGCAGGACCCATTCATCAGGGCCTGGACCTTCGAGCAGGGGATCAGGTGAGAGATAGAGGCTTCTATGATCTCCCTCAGCATCCCGACGTAGGCGGGGGTGTTGTAGAGAGCCCTCTCAGTGAAGAGTTTTCTTTCTGAGCAATCTCCAGCAGCAAGACCCACCACAATCCAACATACAGCAGAGTCTTCTATAGCTGATAGTAGATAGATGTCGCAGAGGTCCAAGAGGACCAGACCCATGGGTGGACGACCGCATAACTCAGGATCGGTTGTACGGGGAACTCAGGGCAGAGACACACATTCTAGGAGCGGGCAATGTTACTCATGTGACAGGCATGGTCACATGGCTCGTGACTATCCGACCCGTTGTTCAGATGATCAGCAGATGATCGAAGGACCGCCCAGGTAGAGATAGTGATTCGATCGAGGTAGTCCGTAGGGAGAATGTGGACATCATAGAGGAGCTACTCAAGCAGTTGGCGATATAAAATGTCTCGAGGTGTTACCACCACCACCACTAGGAGGTCCACCCCGACCGCCAGGAGAATATGGATAGGAGAGAGCTTAGCTTTAGGCAGCTGATGCATACAACCATGGTGCTCCGGAGATGATTTGATGTACAATCTGTGTCTACTCAACCTTATTTGTAGTACTTATAGACAGGTTCCAGTCACTCTTTCATTGCCACTACCCTCGTTCAGAGTTCGGAGATTCTGATGGATCCGTTGGCTCGATCCTTACGGATAGAGACTCCTACGGGAGCAGACTCGATGATTACACACTGGTGCCGGTAGTGTGAGCTTACTCTAGGAATAAAGATCTTCGACTGGGATCTCCTCGTAGGGGCGTCTAAGCCTTACGATGTCATCTTGGGTATGGAATGGTAATCTACATTTCATGCTCAGATCAACTGTATTAGGCGCAAAGTGTGTTGGGTCCGCATGGATGGGACCAGGTTCACCTTCACCGGCGAGAAGGGAGCCTTTGCAGCACAGGACGGACTTACTCGGAGGGTGCAGCTGATCACTCTTTAGTTGGCTTGCCTTACCCTCAGATCAGTTGATGTGGAGAGTCTGACTTATCCTATAGTGGTGGACCAGTACGTGGATGTTTTCCCTGATGATGTCCCAGATCTACATCCTCATAGAGAGGTGGAATTTTACATTGACCTATACCCCGGGATGGAATTGATATCTACACTAGCATATCACATGGTTCCAACTGAGCATCGTAAGATACGGGTACAGCTAGAGGACTTACAGGGGAAGGGATTCATCTGGCCCAGTGTTTCTCCCTGGGCAGCCCCGATTCTATTCACCAAGAAGGTGGAATCTTGAGGATTTTTGTCGAATATCGTTGCCTAAACTAGGTGAGCATGAAGAACAAGTACCCAATCCCAAGGATTGATGACCTCTTTGATCAGTTGAAGGGAGCACGATGGTTCTCGAAGATAGACCTCATATCAGGCTATCACCAGCTCAGAGTTCAAGACGAGGATGTGCAGAAGACGTCTTTCATATGTTAGTACGGCCACTACGAGTTATTGGTTATGCATTTCAGTATAACCAATGCTCTAGCAGTGTTCATGGGACTCATGAACAGGATCTTCCAGCCATACCTTGATTGATTTGTCATAGTATTCATTGACGACATTCTGATATACTCGACCACTGTGGAGGAGCATGCCTACCATTTGTAGGTAGAACTAGACACACTCCGAGAGCACCAGCTTTATGGTAAGCTCTCGAAGTGCCAGTTTTGGATCCGATAGATTCACTTTTTTGGACATGTCATCTCGGAGGATGTAGTTGTAGTGGATCCATTGAAGATTAAGGTGGTACTTGCTTGGGAGCCACCCAGGAGTGTGACGGAGGTACGAAGTTTCCAAGGTTTGGTTGGCTATTACCGGAGATTTGTTCCAGAATATTCCAGAGTTGCAGCACCACTATCATCCTTGACAAAGAAGGGGAAACCCTTCGTGTGGTCAGAGATATGCCAGAAGATCTTTCAAGAGCTAAGACAGAGACTGACTAGTGTCCCCATCTTGAGGCTTCCAGAGGAAGGCGTAGGGTACGTAGTCTACTACGAAGCATCAGGGACTAGAATCAGGTGTGTCCTAATGCATGCGAGAGTAGTGATCGCATATGGTTCTCGGAAGCTGAGAGATCATGAGAAGAACTACACTACTCATGACCTGGAGTTAGTAGGAGTGGTCTTCACCTTGAAGATGTGGTGACACTATCTGATGGGTGAGTGTTTTACCATGTACTCTGATCATAAGAGTCTCAGGTATATCTTCTCTCAGAAGGACCTGAAACTGAGACAGCGACGATGGCTTGAGTTCCTACATGATGATGACTTCAAGATAGTCTATACTCCTATGAAGGGGAACATTGCAGAAGATGAACTCAGCATGAGATCTGGTATACAGCTTCTAAGAGAGTCAACAGAGCAGCTGGCTGCCTTGCAGATATCCTTTGTGGATAGCGACGGATTAGCCTTTCTACAGTCTCTTACAGTCACTCCCCCACTTCTTCAGTGGGTTAGGGAGGCACAACATGGGGACGCTGACTGCAAGACACGATGTGCTCAGATATCCACAGGGCAGGCACCTGATTAATTTTCTGAAGGTGGGGAGCACATCATCCTCTTCAGAGGATGTACTATGGTACCATTGTCACTTCAGGAGGGAAGTGTTGAGGAAGTTCCACACATCCCCTCTAGCGGTACATCCAGGAGTGGTGAAGATGTACCAGGACCTTTGAAGACAGCACTGGTGTCCAGGTATGAGGAAGGCAGTAGCAGAGTTTTTCTCTCGATGCCTCACTTGTTAGCATGTGAAGGCACCCACCAGGTACCAGCAGTCTTGGTTCAGCCTTTAGAGGTCCTATATTGGAAGTGGGATGGGATATCCATGGACTTCGTGATGGTTCTTCCATGTACATCCAGGGGTCATGACTCGATTTGGGTGATCGTTGACTAAATCACCAAGTCGGCCCACTTCCTACCGATCAGAGAGCAGGGTTCAGTAGAGAGCTTGGGATGCCTCTATGTGCAGGATATTGTGCGGCTACATGGAGTAACTTCATCTATTGTCTCTGATCGTGATGTACAGTTTACTTCCCGGCTATGGAAGGGGTTGCAGGAGGCTTTAGGGATGCAAATTTTTTTGAGCACCGCCTTCCATCCTTAGACGGATGGTCAAACTGAGCGGACCATTCAGACCCTCGAGGACATTCTACGTTCATGCGTCCTCGACTTCGGTCGCACCTAGGAGGACCACTTACCATTGGTGGAGTTTTCATACAATAACATCTATCACTCCACCATAGGGATGGCACCTTTTCAGGCATTATACGGGAGACCTTGCAGATCACCCTTGTGCTGGACAGACCCTGGGGAGTCAGCACTAGTGGGACCAGAGATGGTACAAGCTACCACAGAGAAGGTACAGATTATCCAAGAGAAGATAAAGACTGCACAGAGCAAGCAGAAGTCATATGCTAATAGGATACAGACACCTCTAGAGTTTGAGGATTCCAACCACATCTTTCTATGGGTCTCACCTCGAAGAGGCTTACAGAGATTTGGCTGAGGCGGAAAGTTATCTCTGAGATTCCTCGGACCTTTCCAGGTCCTCACCAAAGTAGGCGAGGTGGCTTACCGCCTCGCTCTTTTGCCTCAGTTGCACCGATTTCACGATTTATTCTATGTATCCCAGCTGAGGAGATACATACACGACTCTTCTCACATCATCACCATGGATAGACAGACATCGACGATGGGGTGAATTTTATGGAGGTTCTAGTGGAGATTGAGGATCGATAGGAGTGGGTCCTATGTGGACAGTCGATACCTCTAGTGTGCGTTCGCTAGCAGCACGGGAACCTCTAGGAGAGAACATGGGAGCGGGAGGCTCATATGCATGCTCAATGCCCCCACTTGTTCCCTTAGTTCAATTTGTAGCTTATGGGGACGTAAAGCCCTGAGGTGGGGAGAATGTAAAGAACATTAATTTCCATGAAAACTTATTTTCTCTTAAATGCATGGGAATTTTACGAGTCTGCAAAAACTAAAGGTGCTTGATTCCAAAGCCCGGTGTGCCCAGAATCAATTTCTGAAGTTTTGTTCGGGTACGTTCAGTAAATGTATGAGCGGGATTTTATAACTTTTGAACCGGTGCTCAGAACTGAAATTTGAGGGAACCGTTGAACTCGTAGTGCCGGTATTTTCTTAAGAATACTTTCACTTCGAGGGCAGTGATTCGAGAATAAAAGATAATTTTCTTGGGTTTTTGTGGAAAGTAATAAAATAAAGTGATCTTCACTTTATTTTATTTGAGCCACCATGTGGGTGATTGGTGGTTGAAACCTCCTCATGGAATTTGGATGTGGAACCACCAGACCTTAACCTCCCATGAGAGGTTATGGTGGTGGGGCCCACCCGAACATAACCTCCCGTGAGAGGTTACAATATGGGGACCACACGGGGCTTAACCCCCCTATTGATGGAAGAGAGTAAAACCTCTCAACTCTACCTCATTAATTAGGGAGAGCCTCTTGACCTTCCCTTTAATTCAATTGTGCCAAATCACCTAATTAATTAGTGAGAACCCTTCACATTAATTAGGTGGAGCCAAGTAATTAATTCATTCTTTTTGAATTCTTGCCAACGAATTAATAGATACTCTAATATATTATTTGGCACAACTTTTCCATTTGGGTGGAACTTTGGGAAGAGGAGAGCTTGGAAGGATTAGAATTGTCCCAATGAAGAACGAAGAACATCGGTGATGATCCTTCCTCTACTTATTCCCTGGACACCTACCGACGTGGAGCGTCTTCCACAGCCGACGCAACTTGGGATTGGAAGCCTGTGGAAGATGCCAAAAACGATGAACTCCTTCGTCTTATTCCCATGACTTCAATGTCGATGACCGAAAATTAAAGGTAGGTGGTTTTATTTCTGTATTATACCTTTTCTTTTCACATCTTCAGTTAAAAAGGAATCAATGAAAATATTGTAAAATAATTATTGTTCATCGTACTTCTTTGATGAACCAATTGATACCACCCTAAATGCGGAGGGTGTGGGTCAAACCAACATGGCCCGACCCCTCTGCTGATCTTGTTTATGATGAACATCAGCATGGAAATGAGGAAATGGAATGGAGAAGGCGGTGATGACAAAGGCCGTGCTCCCCGTGGCCTTTGCGAACCGCGCCAACCCCAAGGCGCTCCAGTGCTTCCGGCCGAACACCGTCGGCCCGCGTCGGACGGAGCCACGCCGAACCGGCCCACCTGGCCACGCCCTGGCCAGCCAAACTCCGCTGGCCCGCCAGCAAGCCTTCGTGCGCCCCGTGCGCCTACCTGAACCGGCCTGCGCCGGCCCGAGTCACGCCGAACCGGTCCGCCCGGCCGCCTCCCAGCAGTCGGCCCGCCTTGTCGCACCCTACCCGGCCGAATGCCGCCAGCCTGCCTGTCGGCCTCCGCATGCGCCCCACGCGCCTCCCAGAATCGGCCCTCATGCCAGCCTTCGTACGCCCCGTGCGCGGCCCCAAGTCGGCCCCCTCGTGGCCACCCGGCCGAGCCAGCATCATGTCCCCCCTTGCAGCCACCTGACCGAGCTGACGTCCCAGCCCCCTCGCAGTGCCCAGGACAAAATAGCTCCGGCTACGCTCTCCGGGCCTTGATGAGCCGACCCACACCCTCACGACGCTCCGGGCCGAACCACCCTCGCGGCCTGCTGGGCTGGGCCCAGCGGGTCGGGTGGAACCTAACAGGTTGGCCCACCAAATGGGTCGGGCCAGACTCAATAGTTCTGACCGGGTCAACCCATACTGGGTTGGGCCGTGTCGGTCCGACCAGGTCGGACCGGACCCGGGCCCACTACTTACCCTTTGCTTTCTTTGACAATATCTTTGGCACCGGACGACCATTTGACAAACCGTCAGTGGTTCTAGTTTTCTTGGAGCGCGACGGTCCCTTTGAGTATACCCCATTGGAGTTCGGGATAATGTTGAGATACGGTCAGGTTGGATCATACACAAATCCAACCGGGCCCCCGGGACTAAAAGGCTAACAACTCATAGACCGGACGTCTGATTGATGCATCATCTATTGTGTTGAGACCCCTATGAAATGGTGGACCTTCCAGATACTTCTTCATGGTACTTCGTGGAAGTTAGAGCAATTACCAATAGCTCGTGAAGTGGATCCTCCTGGAGACGAGCATGCATATTGCGGAAGCGCCTTTGTGTGAGCGTGGCAGACCCATGGTGGGAAGTACCTCTGTGTGAGCGCGGCAGGCCCATGGTTCTTGACAGGAGTAGTACCTTAGAAGGCTACGAGGGGGAGCACCTCTATGTGATCACGGCAGACCCATGGTGGGGAGTGCCTCTATGTGATAGTGGCACACCCACGGTACTCGATAGTAGGAGTACCTCAGCAGTCCAAGGTTAGTGGGAAGCGCCTCTGTGTGACGTAGCAGGCCCACTATACTCGATTGATCAGAAGTTATCCAGCAGCCGTGGTTTCGATAATAAAAATCCTGGAATGAGCTGAGTCAATAACTTTTGTGTTTACCTAATGATTGAGATAGATTACTTGATAACTTAGGTATATGTATGGTCATATACCTAAGTGGGGTTATCGGTTGATTTCATACTTTGTGATTTATCTTTGTTGGGTTTTGTGAGACCTTGAGGGTCTTGGGGTCCCTATTGAGTATCATTATACTCACCCCTACACGGGTTATGCCTGCACCTCATTGTGTTGGTCGCAGACGATGGACAGCGCTGACTGAGGATCAGAGTAGTAGTACTAGACGGTACCCATAGGTGGACCTTACGATGAGTCGGTACACAGAGGAGACAGACGAACGTGGAGTGCTGAGGAGCCTATATGTACCTACCTTTCAAGTAGGAATCCCTGGAGGACAACCCAGTAGCTGCTTTACTTTTCTTAAGTTGTACTTGTACCTTCCTGTTGGGTTTGTATTTTGGCCCCTTTACTTTCAGTACACTTCGTTATACAGTTTTTACTTAGTGTTTTTCTTCCAGTATGCACTCTGTTGTGTGTGTTTTCAAGTTATCAAGGCAATGCCTTCCTAGTTAGGGATTTATGTCTTTGGTGTTAGTCACCAGCCCCTGGCCTATGGAAGGCGGGCTTGGGGTAGTCACATAATGGGCCCCGGGGGACGGGTCATGATAATAAATGTCTCTTTTACTAGAAAAATAAAACAATATCACTAAACTCAATACATGGGAGATTTAAAAATGTCCCTCTAGAGTAAGGGAAAAAGATCATTAGGAACCTGATCAGACCATAAAAGATAAACACTATTAGCACATTTGTTAGCAAGTCCATTCTACACCAAATTATCCTCCCAATAGACATGTGTGACAATATGATCAATGGATGATAGAATGTCTATGAAATTAATCCATCGGTTGGTAAACTTCCAAGAAATATGAGCAGATCTTGGCTAGAATAATAACTATAGAGTCACATTCCAACCAAATATTTCTCTAGCCTCGTTGTTTATATTTATCTACTTCAATGATAACATTAAGAATTTTCACTTCAAGAGAAAAATTAATACCATAGTAACCATGGAGACATCCTAAGACAAAACCATGGTGACCTTTAAAAATTTCCCCATAGCTTGATGGCCCCAGATTGCCTTTTGAAGAACCATTAGTATTAAGCTTGATCCAACCAGTAAAAGGAATTTTCCAAAAAAACCTAAATTGCACCAAAGGATGAAAATTACCACAAACTCCAACACATTAGAGAAAATATAGGTTGTGGATTAAATTAGGGGAATAATCCCTTTGAGGGGGATTTCTGAGATAGACAACAACAATAAAATCTTCTAAAACTGCATGGGGCATAAAAGAAGAATTATCATGAATAAATTTTTTATGAGCATGCCAAATAATATGAATAAATTCCATAAATACAACATAAAAAAGGCTCATAATTAAAGGTGGTAGTGGAAGATTGATCCAGCCTCCGATGAAGTCTTAGATGAAGACAGATCGAGGCAACTGAACTTCAAAGACATCTGAGAGAGCTTTCCACATCAAGGTAGTAGTGACACAAGTCAGAAATATGTGATCTATATCCTCCCTTTTCTGATAGAAAAGAGAATATGCATAATAAATAGAAATACCACAAGATTGAAGATAATCATTTGTAGGAATTTTCCTATGCACCATCCACCAAATAAAAACAAACCTGGATTGTCTGATAAAGCTCTTATTCAATTTCCCACATTGTTGAAAATATGAAGTAGAGTAGTTAATATGTCTATAAAAAATATTTGAGATGATAACACCATTTGGATTAGTCACCCATCCCAAAGATTCATCTCCTAGTGATAAGAAATAATTGTTAACAGTGGATTTAATGTGATCTGGAAGATCTTCTATGGTTTTAAACTGAACTTTAATTGAGATTTCAAGATCCCAAATTGTGTCATAATCCATGGAAGAATCAAGAAAAGGAACACCATTATAATTATCATTCCAAAAATGTAGATATAAATCTCTAGATACCAACCACAAAGAATTAGAGTCAATAATATAAAAAAAGGACACAAAAGCAGGCCAAACCAAGGAATCATTGTGATTGTGATTTCCAAATTTTATCCTATTCAAAAATATAGCTTGAAAAAATCCTAATTCCTCTAAATTTACAATAATTATACTCTGCATAAAAATAGATTTCAAGGAATCATTGAAATGTCTATGATTTTTAATTCCAAAACCCCCATCATCATAAGGTTTGCAACAAGTGTTCCATGAAATAGTGGCTAGCTTCCTCTCAAGAATGATACCATAACAAATAAAGTTATTAATTGATATATTTATATTCTTGATGAGTTAATCAGGCCATTTTTAAACTGTAAAGTAATAAATAAATTTTGAAAATGATGAAACATTACACCATGAAAACATGACTAGCCATGGACAAAGACTTACCTTTCGAGGAGGAAAGTTGTATTCTCAATTGACTAATAATACCAGAAAAAAACAAGCCTTAATTCTTCCCCAGAATATAGGAACTACAAGATATATGAAATGGGAAAAACCCTCTTTGATTCCTAGTTCCCTGATGATGTCAATTTTTCTGATTACAGATAAGTTCCTTCCTAAGTAAATGAAAAAAAAATCCATCTGATTTATGGACTAGAGAACTCTTCATAATGGAAGATGGAATTATTTATGCTCCTGATATTTTTCGTGTCCCCTTGGGTGAAAAAAATTATATCATATACATATAATAGATTATAAGGATCATATAATCCTCTACCAATACAAATATATTTCAAATTACCATTACTATCCATAATAGAAATCAACCTACTAAGATAATGCTTTGAAAAGGAAAAAAATAATTATAGAAAGAGAATTTCCTTTCATAACACCTCTAAAACAATAAAATTATACTTTATGAGAGAAATTAATAAAGAAAAATATTTTAGTAGAACTCAGAAATATTTTGACCTAGCCAATGAAAACATAATCAAAACCAAATTTTTAAAGAACCTTGCAAATGAAGGACTAATCAATTGTGTCAAAAGCATTCTTAACATCAATTTTGAGAGAAATATTACCTACCTTGGTAGGTTTATTTATAATAGTAACACATTCCAAAGAAGTTATGAGGTAGTCCTGAATGTTCCTCCCCTTGATGAATACAAATTGTTGAGAAGAGAGAATCCTACTTGAGATAGAGGCCAATATACCAGTAAGAATTTTTCTGATAATTTTATAGATGTTATTAACCAGAGAAACCACCCTAAAGAGATGGATCTCATTGGAATTCTCAAATTTTTGAATAAGGGCAAGGAACTGAACATTTATCCCATGAGAAAGAGATCCAAAAATAAAAAATGAAGAACAAGAATGCATACATCAATATGAATGATCTCCTAATAAGCATGAAAGAAGAAGTTACTAAAACTATTCAGGCTAAGGGAGATTTCGTATTTGAGGCCAAAAACATCCTCCTTAATCTCATATTCCAAAGGATGGGAGGTGAGCCTATAATTTTCCTCTTTACAGAAAAGACTTGTAATAATACCCTCCATAGGATCAATGAAAATAGAAGATCCATTAAAAATATCTTTAAATTAAGAGAAAACATGATCTGAGAGGGCCCTCCTGCTATCAATGATCTGATCATCATTCTTGATCAAGGATAAAGGACTAGATACATTCCTAACCTTTTTAAGAGAGTAAAAGAATTTGGAATTTCTATCAACATCCTTTAACCAATTTTCATTAAATGTTTACCTCTAAATGGTATCTTTATGGTCTAGAAAGATTGTTGAGTTTAGACACCATCTCATTTTCCTTCAAAATCCCATCAAAGAAGTCATTATAGATGTTATTTTCTTGAATGTGTTGAAGAGAGGAATCGAGGGAGGAAATATTAGTATCAATAGAGCTAAATAGATCCTTACTCTATTTTTTCAAATACACTTTGATCAATTTTAATTTGAGGACACAAGGAAAAGCATCATTTATATCATCAATAGAATTCCAAACATTTTGAGAAAGTTTCCCACATTCAAAATGAGATGCCCAAGCATTTTTAATCTAGAAGGGAAAGGAAAACTTTGAATATTTTCCCACTAAATCAAAAAAAATGGGATGATTCTCAGAGTTAATTTTTAATAAGTTAGCTAAAGAGATGGAGTTCCAAGTACCCAATATTTCCTCATTAACAAGATCCCTATCAAGTTTACTCGCCAAAAAACCATTAAGATTACTCCTATAATAATTGAATTTGGAACCTACTAAATTGAATTCAACTAGACCATTCTATTCAATGTAGGATATGAATTATTTTTAGTAAATTTAATTTGACACAGCACCCATTTTTTCATGTAGATTTAGGATTGAGGCAAAATCACTAAGGATAGTTTAGGGAACCCTGATAATAGATCTAAGTAACCTAATTTCCATCCAAATACTCATTTTCTCCTAATATCTATTATGAGAATTAATGAAAGAACATAAGTTATTAGATCCCAAATAATTAAAAGAACAAGTGACTTGTCGATCACTAAAAGTGAACAAGGATAGTTCAACCAAAGAATTATGTGTTATAACCCAAAGGTTCTTCAAATATTCTAAACACTATTTGGGGTCAAGTAAATGAAAGACCAAATTCTATATACTAGTAACTCTTGAAGAAAATACCCTTTTGGGTTCTTCCAATCTTATAAGGATTGTCTTGTGTTTCTGAATGTGTAGCCTAATGGACTTGGTAGTATCATGATTGGCCAGCCCTTGATAATTCCAAAATAATATCCTCATTTAAATATGTAAATGGCATTGGAACCCATTTTATTTTTCCTCCACGCCTTCATTTTTTAAGACTTAGGATGTTTAACTTATTTTATTTTAGGAGACGTAGTGCTTTGAAGTAGACTAGGAATGTCAGTGACATTGGTCAGACTATTTCCAGGACCCTCATTCAAAGTATTTGATTTGACAATTTTCAAGGGACATGAGAAATTTTCTGGTCTATATTGATTGGTCTCCCTCATAGTAATAGACTCAACCTCTATTGTATTTCATTCATGATCCATATATTTCATATCTAAAAAAGGAGGATTCAAACTACCTTTATAAGTAGGTTGATCAGGAGAAGGAGTAGTGGCCTTCCCCTTAGAAGTAGGGAGATTGCAATCAACCCTGATTAATTCAGCATCCACTTTAGATGCAATACATGTGTTACCCAAAATTTTCAAGTTAGATATAGAAGGATCGAGGTTACCTTCCAGAACAGAATGTTCTGAAGAAGAAACATCTACCTTACCCTTAGTAGTAAGGAGGATGTTATCATCATTGATGAGATCTGAAACCACCAATTTTTACACCATATACATAGTGGTATATTTCTCATCATTTTTTCCTAATCTATAATTGTATATATTTTTCATTAAATCTTAAAATATCCATAAAAAATATATTTAGTATAATCAATATATTTTTAAATGGATGGTACCTCTTTCTTAGAGAATTATTTTTGGTTGATCACGGAATGACTTCAAACACTTATTTCTACTCTTGCGAGACTTATTGGGACTATGAATTGTGATGAAAATTTGTGTGGTAGAATATGTCTTCTCAATAACCTAGGAAGGTCAAAATTTTGAGTATTCTAGATTTCACAACCTTAATACAAGCTCAAGACACTTATTATTAAGGGTGTTCTTATCATCCTAATTTGATCTTAGGATGTCTCCCCAATTAAGAAATTTTAACATCCATATAGGTTTAGTTAATTTTTTTAAGTGTATATAAAACTTCCAAAAATATTTTTTCAAAGACCACATTCTCACAAACATACCTTTAAAATTATTATTCAATAATAAAACATATGCTATAAATTTCACTACTTTTTTCAAAACTTTCTTTAGATTTTATTTTATTTCAAAATGAAGTTAACTAAATGATTCATCAAAATAATAACTTAAACAAGATTCACTAAAAGAATAATAATAAAAATAATTATCACTAGTTGTAACACTCTTATTACCATCATTTTTTGGTGTTTCTACTATTAATTTTAGATTCTCCTTCATATTCTTTGACTTTACCCTCCTGATTTTTTGAGTCTTCACTAAAATCTCTAGATTTGTACCATCATGAGTATCTTCCTTTTTCTCCATTTTGAGGTAGCTCAAACACTTCCTAAAATATTCACTTCATTAAAGCTATTAAATATAGTAGGTAAAACTTATATATTTTTAGAGGGAACCTATATTTGATAAAACTTGTGATTCCTTAGGGCGATTAACTGTTGAGGGGGGTGAATCGGTGGTATTATTTTATAAATTCTCAATTTAATATCTTAAAATTATTAAGGTTGTCAATATAATTAATGGTTTCTCATAACCTCACCATGTGTGAAGTAATAGTGAAAGGAGATCGTCACATAGTATTTATAAGGTTTTTCCTTAAAGACCTACTCTTTTTTGTGGTTGGTTATACACCCTAATTATGGATCAACCACTCTATATGTAAGTGATTACAATAACATAGATTAAACTATGTTCCTTATCAATTTAATTGGTTATACCCCTATTCACACACTCTCCTTATCATGATTGGTTATACACCCCAACCACAAGTCCTCTAAACGACTGTTCATATAGTCCGTTCATAGAAACAATTTCATCCATAATCAGAAAGGTTTACTTAATACTCTAGGTTTCTTCTACAAAAATTGATATGATCTTCCTCCATAATCATATAGTATATGTTTCTCCCATATACACCTTTAATTTTATATACCTATGTATTTTTTAGAACATGAATATCTATCTTGCTCATCTTTCTCAAATCTTCACACGATCTGGTTCAACTCATCAATTTTAATGCTCGGGAAGCAAATATTCTTTTCTTGTAAATAATTTATCAGTTACAAACCCATATTATATATTTGAAAAAATGTAGTATTGATGTTTTCATAATTCTTCTTCAACTGGGTTTTATTATTTAGTAGAATAACACCCTTTAAGGATAAAATTCCTCAATATTTTAGTATTAATTTACATTTAAATAAATATTTTGTGTAATAGATTATTTCACATGTAACATCAAACTAAAATGAACCATAACACATTTTAGTGAGATATAACACTAAAAAAGTACATGAAACTATTTATTACATACCATGTTTGATAACATATACTAAAAGTACATAAATTAAAAGGATACAATAAATAGAAATGAATAATATCCTTAAAACTATGAGACCCCTTGGATCATTTTTTTTCCCTTCCGAATAACAATTATAAGAACTAAACCTGCAATGGGAAAGAAAATAATGAAAGGAAAAATCATTATGAAAAATCCCAAACACAGAATAAGAATGGTGCCTTATTATATGAGAATAAAATGAATGAATGATTTTAGTAAGACTATATATATGAACAAAATCTATTTATTATAAATATGGTCATTGTAAATATGGTTGTTGTAAATATGGTCATTGGATATACATATATCAAATAGATATGTTGAATTTTTTTGTTTCAATTAGTAAATTAAAAATATTATAATTTATAAATAATAGATAAAAAAACAAAAAATAATAATATTAAGATATTATAATTACATATATATATATATATGTTACATATTATTATTATTGTTAATAATATTAAAGTATGATATGATAGAATTATAAAATTTGATAAAAGATTTCTATATCAATAGATTATAAAAGTTAAATTTTCAGAATATAAATATTTAATTTTAATGGTAATTGGTGAAGATTATTTAATAAAAAAGTAATTTTTTTAAAAGAATTTTTTTTAAAGGCTTGTATATTTTAAATTAATATTAACTAAAGATTAATTTTAATAAAATTTATCAATAATTTTAATAATAAAATAAATTAACATTCATCTAAGAGTTATATTAGTCAAGTAATAAAAATAAATTCATTTTATATTTAAAATTTATTTTTCTAAAAAATTTATTTTTTATGCACTTTAAATTTTTATTTTAAACAACTCAGTATATTATATTTAAATGATGATATATTATATTTTTTATAATAACAACAAATTAACATTATCTTAATTAGTAATTTATATTAAATAAGAATTAAAATGGTAAATAATTTAAATTCAGTTTCCTATAAAAATATTTTATCATTATATTATATATTTCCATTTAAATATAAAATTACTAAATTTCAGAATTTTAATTTTAAAAAATCAACTTCATTTTTTGATTAAAAAAATATTATATAAGGATGAATTTTTGAGATTTTCCTGAAAAGGTTGATTTTTTGGTGAATATTAAAAATATTGTTTTTACAAATATTGTAAGTTTTATGACGGCATTAGGATATAAGAATGGATTAAAAATTTATACAAAAAATTCCAAATAAAATATGTTTTAAATATTATAAATTATAAATTTAAAAATATTATTTTAAAATTAGAACCCTATATTTGACATTTTAGAACCTAAGTTATATTTGTTACTAAAAGATTTTTTATGCATTATACGTATTGTATTTTAAAATTAATAATTATCAATTTTATTAATTTAGTACTATAAAATGGTTTAAATATTTGGATCCATAATATCCAAATTATTTAATAAGGATATTTTTATTTTTATTCATAAAAATAAGTTAGTGAGGTTAAAAAAATGAATTACTATGGTAAAAGTAAGTTGTTGTAAAAAGTTAAATCAGGGGTAAAGAATAAAATATATCAAAAATATCCATTATTTTTTAAAATAAGAGGTCTTTCTAAAAAAACTTACCCCCACCCCATTATTTTCTACTTTTGTAGCCACTTTCCTGGAATAGTGCACCTCCTATTAGAAAAATATCACTCTTCTCGCTTATAAAATGAGCCATTCACCACTCCAATTCACCTAAAATATTAAGCCTTTTGTTAAAAAAAATATACCCAAATTCCTACCTAAAATCTTAGAAATTTCATATAATTACTTTCATAAAAGGTCTACCCTTCAAAGTTATAGTGTATTTTTCAAAAGAGTTTTCAATGTTGTAAGGTAAAAATTCCCAATCTGTAATTTATCATTTATATTATTTTATTTCTTCTTATAACTACACTATATATTTTATACACATGATAAATATTTAAAAATGTATCATAATTATGCTAAAATATTATTATGTTAATGTTATATTCATTTTCTACCTTCCTCCCAACCATTTCGAAAATGAAAATGTCGCTCATGCGTACATGTGAACTACCACCTCCATAAATAATGTATTTAATTGTTCATCACTACCTTACATAGATGGTCATAATTATCTATTTAACGAATAAATAAGATATTTATGAAATTTTTAAGATTATATTATTATAAATTATTCATTCGGTTAGTAATATCATTCATTAGAAAATGAATCTGTCGCTTGTGCATACGTGAGTACCACCTCCTCCACGGATGATGTGTTTCATTTTGATTATCACCTAACATCGATGGTTATAAATTATATTTGATGAATATATATGATATTAATGATTTATATATTTCATGAATATTTTTATTAAAGGGTGAAACAAAAATTAACAATCATTACAAATTAATCATCTAATATTAGTAAATTATCAGAAACAGGATCATTAGGGATCTCGTTCTTTCAAACCATGCCCATAGTTTCCATATCATGAACATGGTTATGCATAAATAAGTGAAAAAAATTATTTCAATTTCCTTACTAATCTATTAATATTAAATTGGTATTTAATAATGGTTTTTGACATCACCATTATGAAACATGTACAAACAATCGAAATTACCAATATCTGATGATAAAAATAATCATTAAAATAACTATGAATTTATAATGAATGATTATAATTAAAGTTTAAAAAATTTAATACTTATGAATAATATTATTTATTAATATATTTTTATTTTTATTTTTATTATATCGGATTTCAAAGATCCCTCATGGAAATCAAGAGTAAAAGGGTATGAATTTTTCAACTCAAATTCCCATCTTTGAGATGTGGTTTAAATTGTGCATATATTTATATTTATAAAGATTTATGATTAATAATTAAATTGTTATAATATTATTATATATTTATTCATGGTATTTATAGTTTCATTTAATTTTTTTTGTTTCAAAAGGTTTTTTTATCAAAATATTATAAAAGTCTTAAATGTTTTTCATCTAAAAATTTTCTTCTTTGAGACATGTTTCATGTTATACATATATTTTCTTTTATATGGTGCATATAATGTCTCTTTGAAATATGAAATCATGATTATTTTTATATTCATGATATTTAAATTTCTATTTCATGTTCTATATTATATAAACATTCAATTAAAAATTTACTAAAACGTAAGGGTTTCTCTTCTCAGTTTTCTTTCTCTGAGACATATGTCATATTAACCATTTTTTTATTTTTTTTGTGGTATATATTATTCCATATGGATTTATTTTATCATAAATTTAATTAAATTCATCGTATTTACAAATACATAACAATATCTCCCTTTCAAGGGTGTTTCTCTCAAATATGTCAAAAGTTGTAAGTGTTTCTTTCTAATCTCATTTTTAAATAAATATTTATGTGGATGAATTTTCATAAGAGGAAAAATTATTTGAAATTTCTCTATAAAACCCCAAAAAATTAATTATAATATTTTTATTCATTTGATTTTACATATCCATAATCAATTTCATTTACCCTGGTGAAAAAAAATACCTGATGTGTATTTTATAAGTAAAACCAACCCCACCTCTTCCTTTTTGTTTGGAGTCTTCCTCTTTATTGTCAAAATTAATTTTATATATGTACTTATACATGATTCAATAATAAATTAAGGTTATTTTATAAAAAATTTAATTTCCTAATAATTATTTTAAAATAATTTTTTGACATTTTCCTTATGTGTCATTTTGACAAAAGTATCCTTTTTTAACATTTTCAGTGTGAACACATTCTTTCATCATTATGAATATTGTTCCTTATGAAGTTGGAATTCCATGTTTTAAAATAGTTTTCCAAATTATTTTCAATTATTAATTATTTTGAATATAAAAATGGATATTTTTTCTTGTTTTTTTAATGTGATTTGCCCAATAATTTTTAAAAAAATCATATATGTAAACATCTTTGATGTACCATATATTATACTTATGATATGTAATTATGATACCATCCATATTATTTCTATGTATGGATTATAAAATATTATATATAAGTTTTCATGAGACCCATCTATTTTCTTTAGGTTAAATAGTTTATGTTTAAATATGAATGTTCTCATGATCTCATGGAACAAATATGTATGGTTTTCATAAAGTGATAAGTGGGAAAACATTATATAAACCTCCAATGTATTAGGTAAAGTATAATAACTCATGAGATAAGTATGGAATGTAGGAATGTGGTTCTTAATCCTTTATTTTAGGGGTTTAAGGGGCATTATTCTTGATCTAGTATGCGATTCAAGGCAGGAACATGATTCTTGGTCCTCTATGTTGTGATTCTTATACATATGTTTATGAAATATTCATACATTTTTCATCATATTCATGTTTCTATTTATTATGTATTATATAATGCAAAAATCCTTAATTTATGTCTTATGATCAATTTTTATTTGGGTATGATCTCTTAATGTTATGATTCCTTGACTTTTATTATATTCTCATACCCACGGGATTATCTTATGCTCATGTATGATTTTTATTGCTTACCCTTATTGAAAATCTGATCTCACCCTTTATTATGTTTCCATTCTCCAAGTTATGAAGATGGGTATAAATTATGACAATTCTATAAGGGCGTCTCGTGTGAGCCAATTGTGGAGAAATGTTTATAATTATTATAAAATAGGATTATTATATATCTATTCCTTAATCTAATTAAACCTTTGGTTCTTGGGACTATGAGATTATTTGTAACATGTGAAATTTAAGTTATAGAAATGATGTAAAATAAACATATTTTTATCTTGGATTTCCTTAGTTTGTATCAAATTCATTGTTCAAATAATGTGTTTTTAACACTAGATCTTGGAGTGAGGGTATAGGGTACCTTATTTGGTATCTAAGAAAGGTTTAGTTATTTTTTGAGGGATTAGTTTAGTTATTTTGGGAGATTATAACTACAAAACATTAGTGAAAACTATATAGATAATCATAAATATAGGAAAATATCCTATAATTTTGGTAAAGTTTAGAGTGTGTGTTTTCTTATAAATTACATCTATGTATAGATAAAAATAAGTGGATTCAAGATCTATCACAAATCACTTAGGGTTAATAACCCTAAAAAGGCTAGTTGGGTATTTACTTGATCTTCACTATTTGCATGAAAAAAGATTCATAACTACACACCTAGTTTGAAACTCTTTATAGATATACTTTAGTGATTCATGTGATCATTATAATCCATTATGAGGGATTTTTAATATATTTAAGCTATATAAATTAAAAGGAAAAGACCATGGATTACCTTGATTGAAACCTAGATATTCATAAGTTAGGGTATATATTTAAATTATAAGTTATTTATTCTAAGTTTATAAGTTTTCCCTTTACACACCTATTAATTTAATTGTTATTTTAAACATTTCGTTATTAAAATAATATATAGAGCAATGAGGAACTGATTTAATAATAGATACAGTGGATAATACATTGATTATCCCAATTAGAAGAAAAATGGGATGGAATATAGTGTTGAGAATTGAGTAGTCATGCTCACTTAGATATCATGAGTTATAATTAACAAACATAAAGTTAAAAAACTCCTATAATCAGAAAAGAATATAATGATAGAGTTTCAGAGAATTATAGGTAAAAATAACTATATATGAAAGAAGATTCAACTTCATACATTTCAGAAATATGGTAATAATCACACAAGGTAATATCTCCAAGGAACAAGAAAATGTTTCATGTGTGGTAGGATTATCCATCGATCTCATTATTATTGAAGGTAGATAAATAGGTTTTCCAATACAATGGAAGGTATAAAGGTCATAAGTAATATATCACCCACACTTCAATACTTCAAATAAAATGAGTTTGGGTACTATCCAAATTGATTCCTATGGATGAACTTTAAGAAATTTTAGAAATGGATTGGCTATCTCCACACAAACTCTATATTAATTACTAAAATAGTTAAATTTCATTTCATATTCCAAATTAACCTATGATCTTCAATTAGTTTAAGGATGAATAAGAACTCTCTTTGAAAATTAATTCCATGTATTTTGATACTCAATCTTGAGGAGTATTTAGCTCAAATGATTGGATATAAACTCAATATTAGAGTAATGTATATAATGAGGGAAAAGATTAATTTCCTAGTTTTTTTTAAGTAAGTAAGACCAAACCATTGGTGGTGGTTTTTTAAGTTTTGGGATTAGGGGAAAGTCATGGGGTTAATTCCCTCAGCCTATGTGTTTTCTATAATTTTTTTCCTTGTGTTGTGTTCCATGGTGATGATGTAGTCAACCCTTTTAAGTTAGTAAGACCAGAACATTATTAAAAAGTTTATCTTGAGTCATATCAATCTTATGGATACCATTATATAATTACATTCATGTTTGATGATTAAATTTATGAGGATGAAAAAAATTTAAGGGAGGAGAATGTAATTCCCCTGAGATTTTAATATTAATTTTCCTTTAAATAAAAAAGTGGTGAAATAGATTCCTTCACACACAACACCAAACCAAAATGAAGTGTGATACATTTTACTAAGATAGAACACTAAAAAAAGGTACATGGAACCATGTATTACATACCATTGTTAACTAAATCCATTAAGAGTGCATAAATTAAAAGGATATAATAAATAGAACTGAATAATATCTTTAAAACCAATATATCCCTTAGATCATATTTTCTATCGAGAATCACCATTAGTAAAACTAAACTAACAATGAGAAAGAAAATGATGAAAGGAGAAATCATTATGAAAATACTTACAAGGAATAATAATAGTGCCTTATGATGTGAGAATAGAATAAATGAATTATTTTAGTAAGTCTATATATAAGAATTAAATATGGTCATTATAAATATGGTCATTGGAAATATATTTTTTGGATATCCATGTATTTGATAGGTATACAAAAGTTGTGTGTTACTAGTATTAAATTTAAAATAATGTAATTAAAAAATAATAAATAATAAAATAAAAATATTATATTAAAATATTATATATGTGTGTGTGTGTGTTATTATAATTATTATTATTATTAAACATGAACTATACTATAGAATACTTCATTACCATCAAATTATTTGGTGACAGTAGGGTTCCTCGAAAGTCAGTTCAACCCAATTTTTTTATATAGATTACTCCACTACCCATATGGATCAAAGTTATGGTTGATACTATGGATCTTGGTGTAGGTGGATAGGATGAAAGTGGTGTTATCTTCAAAATAAGAATAGGTTTTACTAAATCATGATTTTATAAATTCCTTGGCACTTATATTCCCTTAAAGGATAAGATTTGGGCAGTCATTTATGATGTAATTTTTGCTAGAAACTTTCAATGGGATACATTTTTTATTGAAACTGACTCATCCCTAGTGTTAAATATATTAATAAGTAGATCATAAATGGTATCAGGTAATCCCTTCATCGAATGGATTAAATTCTAAGCATACTTAGAGAAGATTCACTTCCATATAACTCGCATTTTTAGGGAGTAAAATATGGTGGTTGATTCCGTATTAAATAATGTAGTGGAGAATGGAAAATCCTTTTGGTCCTTTTTCTATTAATGATAATTTCTTACCCTATCACATTTTTGTTTATAAGGGTTTTTTGAACACAAAACATTGAACTCTCCCTATTTCCATCCCTTTATGTAATTTAATAAATTTGTTAGGATTGGTTCTTTCATCCCATTACCCGCACCTTATTGGATTATTAAATCTTGATATGAGGTATTTATAAAGTTCAAAGAAACTTTTTAATATCAATGGATTAGTGAAGTTAATTTTTTAGAATATAAATATTTAATTTTAATTATATTTTATGAAGATTATTTAATATAAAAGTAATATTTTACAAAGAAATGTTTTTTAAGTGTTGTGTATTTTTAATTACTCTTCAATAAAGGATGATTTTAATGAAATTTGTTGATAATATTTTAAAGAAAATAAAATAGAATCCATCTAATAGATATCACTTGGCATGTAATGAGAATAAATTCATTTTAGGCTTAAAATGTATTTTTCTAAAAATTCCCTTTTTATTCACTATGAATTTTTATTTTTAGAAAATCAATATTTTTTTAAATGATGATAAATTAATTTATTTATATGAAAAATATATTAAAATTAAATTAATTAGTAATTGAAATTAAATAATAAGGAAAATGGTTAATAATTGAAAAATTCATTTTCTTATAAAAATATTTTTTCAATATATTCTATATTTCCAATTAAAAGTTAAATTATTAAATTTTAGTATTTGAATTTGATAAAATGAAATTTATTTTTTGATTCAGTATAATAATAGTATCTTAGGATTAATTTTTGGTATTTTTCTAAAAAGATTTATTTTTAGGTGAATAGAATATAATAATTGTTTTTAAAATACCAGGACTTTTATGACATCATTAGGATATAAGCATTACGTAAAAATTTATGAAACAGTTTTACTTATAAAATTTTTATTTAATAAGTAAAAATATAAATTTAAAACAATTATATTTATATGAAAACCCAATATTTGAAATTTTAGAACCTATGTTTTATTTTTTCTAAAATAGTTGTTATGATTTATACATTTATTATTTTAAAATTACTTTTTATCACTTTAATAAATTTAATATTATGAAAAAAAATTCATATTTTGAATCATAATTTCAAAATTATCTAATAAGGCTATTTTTATTTTTAGTTAAAAAATAAGTTACTTAGGTTAAAAATAATTTACAATAGTAAAAGTAAATTGTGGTAAAGAGTTAAATAAAAGGTAAAAATACTAAAATATCTCAAACGTTATTCCTTATTTCTATGTATGAGAGGTTTATTGTTTAAAAAATTCCTCCAATCCATTATTTTCCACTTTGGGAACCACTTTCCTTAAATAGTGCACCTCTTATTACAAAAATGTTGGTCCTCTCACTTATAAAAGGACTCCTTCACCACCACACTTCTCCTAGAATTTTAATCCTTTTGGTTCAACAATAATCTATCCAAATACCCACAAAAAACTTCTAGAAACTTTATATAGGTTATTATACCATCAAATTACCATCCTTCAAAGGCCTATTCTAATTTAAATGGATTTGTTCAAAGGAGTAAGTTAAAAAATCTTAATCACTCCTTATTCATTTCTATTATTTTATTTCTTCTTCTACCTCAAAAAAATATTTTATATTAATGATAAAATAATTAAATTAGTATCATAATTATACTAAGTTTTTATTTTTTTAATGGAATAATCATTTTCTACCTTCCTCTCAACCATTTGAAAAATGAAAATATCACTCATATGTATGTGGGGACTACCGCCTCCATGAATGACGTATTTCATTTTTCATTACCACCTCACTTACATGGTTATAGGAATTAATGTAATGAAAAAAATGATATTTTTTATATTAATAATATTATATAAAGATAAATTAGTCATTCTACTAATAATCTCATTCATTAGAAAATCAAAACGTTGCTCATGCGTACGTGCATACTAACACCTCCACAGACGACTTATTTTGTTTTCCTCACCACATTACATGGATGGTTCTAAAATATATTTAATAACTATATATGATATTAATGATTAATATATTTCATTAACATGGTTATAAAATTTTTACCAAAAAAATTTACAATCATTATAAATAATCCATTGATATCGGTAAATTGCTTAAAAAATATCATCATGGATCCCATTCCAACAAACCATACCTATAGTTTACATCTAATTAACATACAGATACAAAAATAATTGAAAAAATTATTTAAATATATTTTATAATCTATGAATTTTGAACTTGGTATCAAATAATGGTTTTTAATGTCATTATTGGGTAACATGTACAGACAATCAAAATTACTAACATATAATAATAAAAATAAAAATTGAATGAATGAATATACATAAAGTGTAAAAATGGAAATAGATATTAATTATGTATTAAAATTAGTTAATAAAAAGTTTGTGTTTATTGTATATTAGATTAAATATCCCACTTGGAATTCGGGAGTAAAAAAGGTAATGGTTTTTTGCCTCAAATTCCATTATTTAAGGCATGGTTCAAATTATGAAACTATTTAAATTTATATGGTGTATATGCATAAAATTTAAAGTATTATACCATAATTATCTCTTTATTAAAGTTATTTTTAATTTCATTTCATGTTTCATATTTTGAAAAATTTTGATTTGAACATTATAAAATCCGTAATGGTTTTTTAAATCAAAATTTTCTTCTTTGATACATGTTTCATTTTATGCATTTATTTTGTTTTATATATTGGATATTTTTTCAATTTGACATGTTATATCATGAGTATATTTATATTTATTTTTAATCCCTATAGGTTATAGTTATTTATTCTTTCAATAGTTAAATTAATTATTTGCAGAGTTTGTGTCTCGGTGCCAAAACGTGTTACAGAATTAAGGCATAATGTCATAGGACTACTAGTTTTTTGTAACCTTTACCCATTACATTAGAAAAAAGTATGATATATCCATGGAATTCATGATTAGGTTGCCTCATTATTCTTGTGGTAACTATGTGATATGGTTGGTGATTGATCAACTCAAAAAATTGATGCATTTCTTATCTATCAAGTAGTTGACAAAGGTAAAGGATCCTAGGAACTTGTATGTATAGGAGATTATTAAACTCCATAGTGTATCATTAACTATAATTCTAGATATTAACCCTTAATTCAAATCCCAATTTTGGAGTGTATTACAGGAAATGATGGGTTCCTAGTTGAATTTGATCACAACTTATCATCCTCGGAAGGATGGCTAGTCTGAGCGATCCATTCAGATTCTTGAATATATTATTCTAGAATGAGTTCTTCAATTTACTGGAGTTTAAGAGAAATATATTCCCTTAGTGTAGTTTTCCTAAATAAATAGTGATCAAGATTCAATCAGGATGTAACCTTTGGTAGTGTTGTATGGGAGGACATATAGATCTCCTCTTTTGGGGGAAGTGGTTAGAGAATGGTCCTTAGTTGGACTGAGTATCATCTAGAAGATAACAGATATTATGAACTTGATTTGTAAAAGGTTAGTAATAGATCAGAGTCTCCCAAAATCATATGTAATTTTTTTGTCAGCATCCATTGGAGTTTGAGGTATATGATCTGATTTTTCTAAGAGTTTCACCTTGATTGGGACATAAATGTTTGGGGAGGTAGGGTAAGTGAGAACCTAGTTATATTGGACTATTTTATATCATGTAATGACTCATTATAGTGGATTATTGATTAGACTTATCTTCTTGTTTGACTTCTATCCATGATGTGTTCTATGTTTCCCAAATGAATAAGTATCGACTAGATCTTTTTCGCATAACTGAGTGGGTGGATGTTGAATTTGAACCCAATACCTCAGTGATTGATTGGCATATTTAGATAGTGGACCAATAGGATAAGGTGTTTCATGGAACGATAATTCCATTATAATGAGTTATACGATGGTTTTTTAGAAACAATTATGATACATGGGAACACCAGACCTTGATAATGCAACAATGGCCTTATCACTTTTTTGGTTCGTGATCCTGATCCTTTGAGGGGACAAAAATATTTTATGGTGGTTATAATTTTTATGCCCTCTAGTTCATTGGTATGTTTCATTTTGAGCCTTAAATTAGTTATTTTTTGTTTCATAATTATCAAAGGTTCACAGTGGCTTAAAATTAGTTTTTTGTCCTTTTGACAAAAAACAGGTAGGACCACAGTTGTGGTGGGGGTCGTGGTGTGCCTTTGGGCCACCTGTGTCAAATAGCTAGAGATAAAATGACCAATAGCTAGACCTGGCCTAGGGTGGAGTGCATTATAGGGTCTCCCTATTGACTACAGCTTGAGGGACCCCACCATGCCTTGGTGGAGACCATGGTGGGCCAAATCATCCTAAAGTATTGCACTTGGTCATTGATGGTGCTCGTAGTCTGTGTCCTGGTAAATGACACCATGGACATAGTGGATGTACCAATGCATGGTGGTAGTGGTATCTAGTTTTTAAAACACTTTAATGGCACTTGATTTTATAGGGGTGGCTACACCATCTTAATGTGACCCTAATAGGGGGGTTTAATGCATATTTTGACTTGATTTCCATTTATTAAACGATCTATTCACTACCCTATGGATTGTATTACAAATATATTGGGATCTAGGAAGGGGATTTGGAAATTATTCTCCAATAAAGTGTAATATTAATGTGATTACCTTCATTTTTGGCTGACTCATTATAGATCTAGGCTTGTGAGGACCAGATCTATTCATTTCCCATCACTAGTCTAGAAGGAAATGTTGATTTCATTGATCTTGAGGTGGTTGTCTCTATCGTATGCTCTATACCTTGAAATTATTTGTATTATTATGATTTATTTTGGTTTTTATTTATAAAATAGATTTTTTTGAATCTATGAGAGGTGAATTTGATCTTTTAGGTCTATGGAAATGTTTTCTAAAATAAGGTTTTATTGAAAACCATTTTAATACACAAGGTGTGTTTTTTAAAATTCCTAAATGATGGTTTTGAAATGGAAATGGTTTTTCAATAATTAAAGTGGTGTAGAATAAATATATTAAATATTATATTAACATATGTTAATGAAAATTAAATGGATTTTCCTTGGAAATTTTTTCTGAAAGGAGAACTTGGTTTCTTGAATGTAATGATGATGTAATAGAACATTGGGAAGATCTTGGGGTACAAGGTAAAACTAAACATAAGAGAGACCTCGTGGAGTCATCTATTAATGGGGGAGGTTTCCATGAAGATATTATTTATAATGGTTATCCTTTCTATGCAACTGAGGTTCCAAGACTTTATATTTCACTTATATTGAAAATTGCTTCTTGTTTGGCTTAGTTTTATACACCCTTGTGTCATGGATTTACCTTTGGTACTATGAGAATACATTATGTTCTTGTTTATTTGATATAATTATTTACCACTTTATATAGATATTATCTCTTAAAATCTTTTTTATTTATCTAATTATTCCTTAGGAATATATGTTATTTCATATTTATTTGGTTATTTGAATATTTAATGTTTTTAAAAAGAAAACCAAAGGATGATTTTATAATGAAAAATGAACCTTCTGGATTATTTTATAAATATTTTTTAAATGATAACTAATGGATGTATGTGGATATAAATTTTATAAATTCATTATTGCATCATACTAAGATTTAGTGATCACACCATACTTTTACCTTTAGGTGTATGTAGCCATGGTTTTGTAGGATACTGGTAAAGGGAAGAGTTCCATGTAGAGGATTGATCTTCTGGATCATGTTTCCTTTTAGTGGGTTGGGATGATGATGACATATGGTCACATAGAGATATAACCATGTGTTTCTTTGGGTTACATGTTTTTAGTATTTTAATGTGTTCATCGAGACCTTTTTATCCATTTATTGGGTGTTAACTTTATGGTTTGGTTATTCTAAAATATAATGTATTTTTTGATATATACAATGAAAATCTACTCGTTTCTATCTTATAATATGTTTGTTGAGGGTGAAATCATTATCATGTCTCTTTACATGATACCCCAGTACTTATCATCTTCCCATGGTGATCAAGAACATACTTTAGGCCTTATCACGGGATAATTTGGTTGACATTATGGGTTAACCCAATTTGGTGTATTATATTTATGATATTTAAAATTCCATTTCAAGTTCTCTCTTTCATGATAATTTTATTAAAATGTTACCAAAACCATAAGGGTTTCTCGTCTCAATTTTCTTCTTTTGAGGCATATGAAATATCCACCACTCGTTTCTTTTTGTGTGGTGAATATATTTCAATATATATTACATTCATCATACCTTTTATGAAATTTATGGGCTTTATAAATCCATATTAAGATCACTCTTTCAATGGGGTTTCACTCAATGGTTACCAAATCCATAAGTGTTTATCTCTAATACCAATTCTAAATCAAGATTTTTGTGAAAGAATTTCAGTAAGGGGAAACATTTTGTAAACAATATCTCTAAAACTCCAAAATTTTATTCACCTCTTATTATTATTGTGTTTTTAAATTTCCTATATCAATTTCATTTCCCTTAGTGAATAACGTACTCGATGTGAATATTCTAACTGAAAATGAACCCACCTCTTCTTTTTAGTCAAGAATATTCCTCCTAGATTACCATATTCATTTTATGGATATCCTTATCCATGCTTCAAAAATTAATTAAGTTTATTTTTTACTCTTTTAACTTTCTTTACAATAGTTTGAAAAGAATGTTTTAAAGTTTTCCCCTTGTTTTAAAAAAAAGTATCTATTTTTATCATTTTTTATGTGAATGCATTCTTTCACCGTTATAAGTATTTTTCTTTTGAAGGATTCCTTTCCATGTTTTCAAATGGTTTTCCAATTTATTTTTAATTCTTAATGATTTTTAAAAGAAAAAAGGGATATTTCTTCTTTTTTTATTAAGATTATTTATCTAATAATTTTAAAAAGTTATCATCATCTATGTCAATATCATTTAATATTATTTATGTTATAATTTTGATATTTTCCTATTATTCCATCCACCTTATTTATCATGATATATTTTGAAATGTTTTATATAGGTTTTCATAAGACCCGCCTTTTTTCATAGGTTAATTAGGTGATATTGAACTATAAATGTTACCATGATCTCATAGAACACAAATGTATGGTTATAATTATGTGATTGGTGGGTCTAGAATTATATATCCCATTAATACATTCAATAAAGTATAATATCTCATGAGATAAGTTTGGGAGGAAGTAACATGATTCATGTTCTGCTATTTTTTGGTAGGCAAGGATGTGATTCCTGGTCTACTATGTGATAGGAGGAAAGAACATGATAACTGATCCACTATGTTATGATTCTTATTATTATATTTGTTTCATATTCATATAGTTTCCATCATAATCATATTATTATTGATTATATTTTATTAGATGCTTTGATCCTTGATTTATGTCTTATGATCTATGTTTATTTGGGTATGATTTATTAATTTTATGTTTCTTGGACATTGATTAAATTTTAATACCTATATTCTTTTCTCATATTCAATTATGATTTTTATTATTTACCCTTACTGATCATATGAGCTCACCCTTTATTATTTTTACATTCTAGGAGTTATGAAGATGGGTATAACTTAGGATAAATCTATAATGGAGTCTAGGTCATGTTGATTATAGATAAATGTTCAAGGTATTGTAAAATAAGTTGGTTATGTAATTAATCCTTAATGACACTAAACAATTTATTCTTTGGATTGTGATATTTTTATGATATTTAATGCTTAACTTCTAAAAATTATGTAAAATAAAGATAGTTTTATCTTGGTTCACCTTAATTTGTATTATAAAAAATGTTTAAATAATGTGTTTTTAACACCACATTCAGGAGTGCTGGTCTGGGGTGCCTTAAAGGATCTCACTCTTCTCATCTCATTTTTTTCTTCATCAATAGAATATAAATACTTATAAAAAATATCATTAGAATATTTTTTGAACATTATTTCCATATTCAATATATGTAAATCTCTATGACATTTGGAAGGATCTTCCCTCGTTAAAAATTTATTGAAATACCTAGTAAAAACTTAATTTTAAATCTCTATATGACTGAAGATTTATTCATTTATAAATCATTCAAATATCAAAATCTCATCATCTCTACAAATCTCAAGGGTATTTATGTTTGTTCAATATCTATATAAATCATGAAACTACATGACATCGCCTACATCATGGTGATCCTCATGCTAGACCTCAGTCATCTTCCAACATCAATTCCTTCTCAAAATGGTCATCATTAATGGACCATGGAATTTTTTAACTCATCGTTTTTCATAGGCTAACTTCTTATATAAAACATTCAATGCTATAAAGTGGGGCTCATGGTCTTCCCATTTTTACTCCATGATCTTCAAAACTCAACTAAAACATTCACCAAAATGGATGCAAAAAATACAACATGGAGTGGTCTTATTCATTTCATAGTCCCCATTGGTGTGGTCTCTATTTCTTTAGAAGAAAATCATAATTCATCTAATTCTAGCATCACACTTACAAAAACTGTAGACGACACATACGCATTGTACAAATAAAACATGCACAAATATTTTTTTCCAAATTTCCATGTATACTAAGAATGAATCATACGAAAAGTATCAAATTATTCATATGGTGGGTCAGATAACCCATATTCATATCCAAAATCACTCATATGTGGATTCTCAAGCACTCATGCATAGCTAGGGACTACATTTTTCACTCAACGGCACTATATGATGGTTACAGAAATCATAATTATATGCTTGAACGCATTTATATCTTCCTTAAAAAATATAAATATCCATAGAAATCATGTTTATTCAAACCTAATGATCATATTTATGCATACAAGGATAATGTTTACACAAGCTAAGGACATTTCTATTTTAATCCTCAAAACTAGTAAATCATGATGTATTTTGGTACATTGACATATCATCAGTGTGTGCTCCTTTGACGTAGCCCGTTGTGGTGAACCAAGTAAAATTTGTTATGTTTTATGTTTATTTTCTTAATTTTTTTCTTATTAATGTGTATCTTTATCAGACTAGCTTAATGAGTTCCTACTGTAACAACCCAAGATTTTATGAGAATTATTATTTTTAATTTCATTGATGTATTGTGTTGTACGCTACACCAAATGGAGCTTTCACTACATGCATCCCTGACTTGGCTTGTATTACACGCAATCGTGACCTTTCTTGATAGCGTGTGTAGTACGCAATACCGGGTTTCACTAAACAACGATATATTGTTATAATATTATTATGGACTAGACGTTATGAATAGTATTAACTATATTTTAAATTTTGTAACATTATTATTAATCTTACACATTTTTTAGAACAAGGTTTGAGAACAAAATAAATTTTTCTGGTAAAATAAGTATTTTTCAAAAAATACAGTTTTGTCGCCTTTTGATGACGCACCCACTTTAAATCTAGTTTTTGACATGTTTATAAGTTCAATTTGACAAAATAAAATTATTCTTTGGAATTAGGATATAAAAATTTACTTTGGATAAATTTTCCATATTATTCTGATAACTTTCATATTTTAATGAATAGTAAAAACACGCAATATTTTAATTAAAAACAACTTTTTTCATCGTAATAATATATATGGTTAAATTATAATATTGAATGGTTTTAAAGTATAAATACAATATATTTTTACCATTTAATATAATTTATGTCATTACAATTAATTTTACATTGAATTCATAGGTAAAAACATTTCAATCTTTGGCAATATTTTAACTTTTAAAAACCGTTTTCTTAACAACGGGATAAATTTTAATTTAATTACTGCAACTTCTGTGTTTTGAATTTTAAAAAATGGATTCCATATTTGGATTTAGTGGGTCGAAATTATGTTAATAGGTTACTTTTATTTTTTTATATTATGAATAGTAACTACGGTAATTTTTATTTACTTCAGTTAAAGATAAATCGGGTAATTAAGGGTAAAGCTAAGATTATAAAATTACCCTAAAAAATTCCAAAATTCTATTGGATGACTAAAAGTCGGCTCATATCACCTAAGGGTCAGATTATATTCGTTTTATGGACTTATGACCATGAAAATAATTTAATTATTATTAAAACTAAAGAAAGTGACAAGATGTCACTCTCTTAAATCCTATAAGTATAATAATTTTACATTAGTGATAAACTTCATAAACTTAGAACATGAATAGTATCCAGAAATATAATAAATTTATCTACATAATGTGAATTTATTTTTAATTTTTAGGGACTAAATAATTATCATTAAAGGTGACACAATAGTGATGTTGAAATTATTTTATTGATTGCAATATCAAATAATTGGTTTTAAAAATATTAAAATAAATATTATATGAACTATTTAATGTGATCCAATAATTTTATAGATAAATATGACATGTTATTAATCTATTTAAAAAAAATCGAACATATATTCTTTGTGGATTTTATTTAAATTCAAATAAATTAATTGTGTCAAAATTGACACTATTGATATTTTATATTATTAAATTGTTTAAAAATCACAAAAATATTTTAAAAATTACAAATTAAAATTTATATGATCTAACATGTCATGAAATATCAAATTATATATAATTAAGAACACATAAGTAATTATTTATAACCATATAAAATTTATAACTTTATTACCACAAATAAAATTAAATAGATTAAATAAGGATAAATCAAAATGATATGGTTTAAATTAAAATAAAAACATGTCTAAATTTTATTGGTTGATGAGATTACAACCCTATATTATCTAATATCCTAATTGGAGTCACTTTGGAAGTTTTTAAGTGGGTTTAGGTTTATTATAAATTAATATTTTAGAGGTTTCCAAAAGTGACCCTCTCCTCCCTTATAAAAGGGAACCTCAACTCTCTTCTCTTTACACAACTTTGAGCCTTCAAAATCGGCCAACCCCTACCCATTACTATTCTCAACTTACCTAGTAATATTATTAAGGTTCTGGTCTTCTCAAAAGGCCAACTCTAGTCCCTTAAGAGGAAGTTTAAAGGAGGCACGTCGAAGAAGCAGTAATCTCTTCTATCGATTCTTTCAAGTTTCTTTCTTCTTTAACTTCTTCTTATTTAGTTGTTTCATTGTAAAGTAATAAAATAAGTATCACTAATATACTGATATTATATTATAAATTTGAAACAACCCCATTTCACCTTATATCCATCCTACAGAAAACGAAATCACCGCGCGTGCGTACGTACGAAATATCGTCTCCACGTTGTGGTGTAATTAATTTTTCCACCACCACCTTACATGGATGTGTATAATGGTGTAAAGAATAACTATATATGGTTATTATAACATAATACTGATTCTTATATATTATATCATTCACTTCAATTCTATTCAATAATTATGGGAACGATATCATCGCCCGTGCGTACGTACGGACTACCGTCTCCACGAACACGATGAGATTCATTTTCCATGATTAACCATTCAAGTATGATTATAAAGTATATATGTAATAAATAATCATGAAATATAATAAATAATAATTATACTGTATTTATGTACATATATTTTTCATTTCCTTAATTCCATTCAATTCAATAAGGAAATGAAAACAGTGTTCATGCGTATGTACGGCCAACCGTCACCATGAACAGTGTATTTAATTACATTTATCAATCTATCATATATATTTATATAATGAATATATATTATATATAAATCATGTTTTACATTCTGGAATTAAGTAAATTAGGATATGAGTAATAATATCAAGAACAATAAATTGAAACACATACGATAAATGAAACGATTTTACCCAAAACGCTGCTTTAACATGGAATTTACAAAAGAAGGGGTAATATAAAGTCATAAGTGAACCATATATGATATCATAACAATGAATATGATTATTTAATAATTAAATGAAATTATTTAAATCATTATACAAGAGGTTCGGATATATACGAAGCATATCAGACATAAGGTAAAGGATAATTTTCCAATCTCATTTTTATCTGAGATTGCTTATTCGTAAGTATTTACTAGGGTTATATTTTTCATCCATGTCCATAAAAATGTTTTTAATAAGGTGTATAATATTCTTCCATGTATTTTTGAATTCATGTTTACCCCTCTTTGACTTTTACTTTGTGTTATGTAGGGAATCTTTCTTTTGTTTACCATACGTGGTACTTTTTGACTTTTCCGTTAAAAGTAAAAGGAGAATGTTTTTTTTTACTTATACAGCATGAATGGATTTTTACGGTTTTATAACGCCTTATTTTCATGAAGCTTACTCTATAATATTTCATGAATATTTTCAAAAAAATCTTTTTCTTTTAAAATTTCATGGCATTTTGTGAAAAAAAATAATTTTGAAGAAGAAAGTATATTTTCCTCAAGAATTCATTTCAAGTGTTTTATCAAAACCAATTTCCATCTAAGATGAAATTATTTCATATGTGTATGTTTCAAGTATAATGTCTCTATTATTTACATGGTTTCACTTTTCTTATGATGAAATGATATCCATTTGATTTATATGGATTATGTTATGATGGGATGATGTTTATGAAAATCATTTTATTCTTTGGGTTATGATGAATGATTTATGTTTATGTTGTGGAACATGTAAGAATGATTTAATTATGGGATGGGTGGGACCTATATCTCCCTCAAATGCATTGGGTAAATATTTATATCTCATGAGATAGACATGGCTGGAACGGTAAGTTAATCTGGTTCAGTGATACAGGACTGGAACGAGGAGTGAACTCGATTCAGAAAGGGACTTTGTCCACTAAGATGGTCTTGGGAGCAATGCCTTGGCTACTATAGAAATCATATCACGTGCTTAATGGTTTCCACAATTACATGTTTTATTCCCATGCTATTTTGTCATGATTAATGTTTCTTTATGATCTGTGCCTTACGTACTGCCATGTTTTATCTCATTTCTCAAGATTTTGATGTTTAAACATTATGTTCATGTTTTTTTAAGTTCAAATTTATATGATTTGTTCTATTTTATCCATGATTACCCTTACTGATCATTTGAGCTCACCCTTTATATGTTTTCCTTTCCCCAGGATTTAAAGAAAGGTTTTAGGTAAGAAAATAAAAAGGGGAAGATCTTTATGGGAGATGTTGAAGATCTTTCACATGATTAGAAGATTATATTCTGAGTTTCCAAAGACACTAAACTGTTACGGTCCTTCTGTGTCTGTTTTTGATATGTATTAATTATTCTGAAAAATAAATTTAATGTCCATGTACGTCATGTTTGGGTCTCTACACCTACCAACATGTTGACAAGATCCATTGATTCAAAAGAAAAATTTGACACCCTGATTCACCCCACCCCTCTCATTGTTTCTAAGGGTGCTATAAGTGGTATTAGTGAGAGGATTTATGAGTTAAGTTTGCCTTCATTTATCTACTCATATAGAGAACATAGTTAATGTTTAAGAGTATCATATTTTTGTGGAAGTAACTATGAGATTCAAAATAATAGAATAATATATCATATATTATCTCTGGGATGAAAGTTCTATTTTCTATATTCAATGAGATTCAATTCAGTGATGAAATAGAACTATCTATGACAAACCATATGGTAAATTTCTTAATTTTGATGCTAAAGTATAGAATACTCTTACTAGAGACCAAATTGATCTGATCTACCAAAAAGTGATGAGTTTTACCACTGTTAAGTCTATATGGTAAAAATTGGATAATATATATAAAGGTGATGGAAAGGTGAAGTAATATAAGATTCAATTATTTCATAATATATTTGATATTCTTAATATATCTCTTGATAAAGATTATAATAGTTTCTTCCATTGAATCACTGAGGTTATTGAATGTATTCAAGGACATGGAAAGGAGAAAAAAGATGTTGACATTTTTAAGAAGATCATGTGAGGAACTCCTCTTTCATATAATCCAAAATTTTCTTCTCTTGGAGAGGTAGATTTATCTACATAATCTATTGATTGTATTTTAAATAGTTTTGTGGAGTATGAAATGAGAGTTAAGCTAGAAACATCATGAACACACACAAGTAAGGATATGGATTTAGAAATTGTGGAAAAACATGACATTTATAAATTAAATAATGATGAAGAGGATGTGGATGATGAATTAAAATATACTGTTTCTAAAAATTTCAAAAGTGGAAAGAGAATATTTGAAGATAATTTACCTCTGTCATGATTCAGATATGGTAGAGTTGGTAAAATTATTGTGATATTTCTAAGAAAATTTTATGAAAAAGATAGTGAATAATAAATCACTCAAAATCCTCATAGGATATATCCTCCAAGGAAATACTCTAAAATAGTAAATTCATCTAGAAGAAAGTTTCAATGGAATATATTTATAATAAAAGAAGATGATTTTGAAAAATTCATTCCAAAGGAATATAAAATATAGTTTATAATAGATAAATAAGATTCTCTGCTAAAGATTATTGAAAAATTGGAAACAAAAAAAGAATGTGAACAAGAACCTGAAGGTGTTTTTTATTTGAAGGTGTAGTTAGAAGCAGATCTTGATGATATTAACATTCAAAGGAAGAAAAATAAAAAAATTTGTGGATTACTAAATTAATACTCAGGTTATGTTGATCAGTATGAAGCTGAAATTGATCGGTTGTAGGAGGAACTAGAAAAACAACCTCTCAACAATGAAGCTACAGGTGGATTATTAGAGTTTAAACTTATAATCTAAGAACAAGCTAAGTTCATTAATTATATTCCTTTCTCTACTAGATTAGAGATATTAAAATATTGAATCTCTTCAATAAAAAATTGTAACTCTTATAAGGAATCTTAAATCATAAGTAAGATCAGAAGTACCAAAAAATAAGTTATGATTTAAAAGGTTCTTGTATATAGAAATTATAGAAAAGTCTAGGTTCAGATAGTATTGATAAAAATATGAGTTATAAAAGGAAAACATTCTTATATAAAAGTTGATTTGACCATGAATGTGAGACATAAATTTCTAGAGTAGTGACTACCTATAATAATGGAAAAAAATGTTGAATATGCAAGTTTCAACCCTAAGTTAGCAGTAGTGTTATTTAATAAGTTTATAAACAAAGGGAAAAAACTATTGGAAATAATCCAAATCCATCAAGAAATAATCTAAAATTAATAAGGTTATAAAATTAAGGATACATGTGGATAAATGATATCAAAAATATATTTCCCCCAATGAAGTGCTAGTTCCATGTCTATCTAGGCCACACCATATCCTATTGTGATGTGGATAGCATCTAATTAAGATGATATTCTCTTGTAAGCCAGCATAAAATAATTAAATTGTATCCTACTTATCAAAGAAGAAATTATTTTTATAGATACTATCTTCAATGTTCAAACTTTAGTCATAAATATATTAACTACAGGGAAGGATGGGATGGAAACAATCATCAAAGAATATATATAAGTTATCATCATAAAGGTTAGATAAAGATAGATGTAATGTAACCCAACTGGATACCTTTCGGAAATAGGTATTCATAATTGGAGGTATATGATGAATTTTATTACACTAACTATAAGAAAGAGGAGGAATTAAGGCCCACCTATGACTCAATGCAGCTAAGAATCTCTTAGAAATAAAGTAAGAAGAGATAGAGGACCAATTTAGCTAAATTTTCTCTCAAAACTATTATGAATAGTAATACCTAGATATTATATAGTAGATTATCATCCCATAGTATTGAAAATAAAAATATTCAAAGAAATGTGAAAGAATGGTTCCAGGGTATGATACATTTTGGAAATGATAAGGAGTTAAAAATAAAGGTAAGTGGTGGTCCCCGACTTGATAATAGAAAACTCAAAAACACTAAAGTTCTCTATGTATATGGACTCGGACACAATATTCTAAGTGTGATTCAACTCTATGACTTTATTTTTTAGGTTTATTTTGATCAAAAGGGTTGCTGATCAAAATAAAAGTTGGGAACTCACTTATGAAAGGGAAAAATAATGAAACAAAATCTCTATTGGGTTGATAGTCATGAGAATACATGTATTATTACTATTATAAAAGAAAATAAAATTTATAATCTAATATTTGGCCACATAGATCAACATATCATGGAGAATTTTTCCAAACTTAGAGTCACGTATGTCCTATTTATTAAGAGATATTGAGAAAAGACATCTGATGTGTGCATGTGTGGTAAAATGGTTCAAAACCAATATCATCTAAAGAAAAAAGTCCTCATATTCGATTAACTTGGTCCATATAGATGTGTACGATCCAATGAATATTCCTGGAACATATGGATAAAGATATCTCATTCTCTTCATTGATGAATACAGAAGGATGGACTATGTCATGTTCATATAAAGGAAGAGATAAGTAATGGAATTAATGGAGATGTATCTAAGAATATTTTAAAATGAGACCAGTTGTACTATCAAATAATTTTGATCCAATGATTGAATAGAATGTACATTCATTTAATTTGAGAATTACATAGAAAATTGTGGCATCAAACATGAAGTTTCTTTAGTCAGAACCATATAGAAAACTAGAGTTATTGAGTGAAAAAATATAACAGTGAATAATATAGAAAAATTCATACTTATTAAAGGTTGAATCTCTCACCAATTATAGATAGAGGCAGTTCAAGTGGAGTTGTACAAAAATAATTGGGCTTTACTTAACCCTAGTGAATAAAGAACACTTTAAAAGATGTGTTATGGAAGGAATCCCTCACTTAAACATTTTTTAGTATTCAAGAGAAGACACCACATCTAAAAAAAAGAGGGAAATCATGGAATGTATGTGATGTATCTGATGAATGAATTTTCTTAGGCTAATCATCAAAGAGTAAGGGCAAAAAATTATTCAACAAAAGGTTGGATAAAATTGTGGAAATCAATGTCATGAAAGTGATTGAATAAAAAAAGTGAATATTCCTAGAATCTCAAATACTAATGTTTACAATGAATATGAAGAAAAATAATGCATAAATAATACACATTATGATTTAGTGTAATATTATGTGAATGATAAAGACTCTAATATAAAATTAGAGGATAAAATAGTAGCTAAAGAATAGAAACATTCACCTCATATGATAAATATAATATTATATTTTGATCCCTCAAACATGATAGGATATATATTTGCACTAACACAAACTAGGAGAATGATAAATTTTGAGAACACTTCTATATTGTCTATAGTAGAACCAAAATCATTTGAAGAATTATCAAAAATGAGTCATGGGTAAAATCCATAAATAATAAATTAAATCAAATTGAAAAAAATAGGACATGGGATATTGTTGACAATATATAGAATCACAATTTCATAGGAACAAAGTGGGTATTCAAGAAAAAATTTCATGAGTGTGGAATTTTTTTTAGAAATAAGGAACACCTATTGTGTAAATATTAAGTTAAAATTTAAGGAGTTGATATAGAAGAAATGATTACACTAGTGGCTCAACTTGGATCAATTAGATTATTACTGGATATGGTTATCCAAAATTTATACAAAGTATATTAAATATATGTCAAAACAACTTTCATGAATGGTGTTCTTAATAAAGAATTCTATATTGAATAGCCTGGGAAATTTCTAATCAGAGATGTTGAAACAAGGATATGAGGTTTAAAAAAGGATTTATATGGAAGAAAGCAGGAACTACATTCATGGTATGCATTAATGGATTCATATATGAATAATATAGAAATCAATAGAGGTGGTTTTGATTATAATCTATATGTGAAAACATCCAAGGAATAATAGTTCATGGTACTTTTGTATATAAATGATATCATCTTCAGCGGAAGAACATATAGAAATTAGTGGAATATTTTTCAAATCACATGAGAATAGAGTTTGAAATGTCCATGAATAGTGAACTAACATATTTTATAGGGCTATAGGTGATTCATAGAGTGGGAAAACATCATATCTTGGACTATGTATTCTAGATAACTCCTGATGAAGTTTTACATGCATGACTCAAAGACAATTTTAGAACCAATTGCAGTTGGAATAAAGTTGGGAAAACATGAGAATAGTAAATATGTAGATCCCACCTTTTATATTAAAATAATTTGGATTATGTTGTATTTGACTACTACTTGGTCAGATATTGTCTTTAAAACATTTTTAGACCCTCATTTTTAAATTGCTCCAAAGTAATAACATCTGATAGTAGTAAAAAAAGTCATGAGATAAATTAGATGTACTCTAGATTATGTATTTATCTATAGAGAAGGAAATAATCATGATCTACTAGCCTATTATGATTCAAACTAGGTTAGAGATATAGAATACTGAAAGTCCATAAGTTCTTATGTATTAAAAAATGTGTTGGGTGGACAAGTAAGAAATAAGAGAGCACAACTCTAAACACAGAAGAAGTAAAACATGTTTTATTTATAGAGGAACGCACCTATATTTATGGATGAAAAAACAACTCGATGATATTTTTAATAATGTGTAGAAACCAGGGGTGATTTTATGTCATAATAAGAGTGTTATTCAACTCATAAATAATCTTGTTAAATACTCTTTCACTAAGAATATTGAACTCATTTATCATTTTATCAAGGAGAAATTTGAGTAGGGCATGATTTACATGGAGTATATTGGAAATGGTCAACAATTAGTGGATATATTGACTAAGTCATTAACTATTGTTTTGTTTGAAAATCATAAATTTAATCTTAGTTTTCAGCTACCACTCTCAAATTGAGGAGGTTTAGTTATCTTCTATCTATATTGTATATATTTATTTAACTATTTTTCATGGTTAGATGGTTCTATCTATTTGGGTTTATTATTAAAGGAGTAGAATGTTTCAGTAAAATTTTATGGCCCATGTGGATTTAATACATCTCTTGACGTTGAAATGATATAAATAATAAATGCACTTTAAATGGAAAAATAATGAATTTAGTGCAACTTATGGATTTAATGTGACTCCACCAGTATTTTTCAAGCAATCAGAAATAGAACTATCCACCTTTCATGGAAGGTAACTTCCATATGCATAAATTTCATGGACTCTCTATCATCCATGAATTATTTCATCATGTATGCATACAATGAAGAAAATTATTTGACTAGCAGGATTGAAAATAAAGGGGTGACCACTTCGGATATAACATGGATCAATGATGTACCTGATGGTCATTTATTATTTATTACAAAGAGATTATTTTAAAAAAACCTCTCTTCATAATTTTGTAATTTTCCTTTTATTCGATAAAGGAGACTTGTCCTTTAAAGAAAGCTCTCAAGTTCTCAAAAAATGTTATTGAGATTCTAATAACTCTCTTATTTATGGGGTGTTTTTTGATTAAATTCATGGGGATATATGGTCCATAGGTAATATGAATGTTTTGTGTGATATGTATAGATGTTGATCGAGCATAGAGATAGAGGGAGTTTCTAGAATGTCATATGGAATGGAATACTTTATTGAACCCTTTTTTCTACACTGATATTTACTGACATGAACATAGATTGATGGATGAGATTCCCTTTTCCTATTTGGGAGAGGTGTGGAATTGAATTTCACTTTGGATTGAAAACAAACCTAAAGGGAAAGAATGTTGGAACCGAGGTGATATTTGTCTTAAGGTTTAGTTTTTTTGTTGTTGACAATCTTTTTTTTGTGTAATCATATAGATTGATGTCTAATGAGGATGATGTTTCAAAAAAATAATGAAAGATATAACCTTGAATAATGCTTGTGATGATGGAATTTTTTTCTAGTGTTTTCCAATTTTTATGGATTAAAATCCAGAGTGTTAATTTTTTATAAAATACCTTATAAATCATGTAAAGGGAATAAAGTCAAAAGGAACACTATTTTTCTTATATTATTGTACATGCATATAGGGAGTCATTCAACCCATGTTTTTCAAGTGAGTCATGCAATTGAAGGTGTCTTGTTCAGAAGATTCCTTAAGGTGGTGAAATGGATGGTTGACCATTATTTTTAGATGTTAATTCAATGGGTTATCTCTATAAATACCCAATGTTCACATTGTTAACAATTTTATCATAGGATTAAGGGAATTATCCAATTTCAAGTGATTTTTGAAGATGTTACATCAGATTTAAAGGATGGGTCACGTGAATCCTTGATCGCAAAAGGGTATTTTTCATAGAGTCTCATGAAGGAGATACATTGTTGAGGATTTCTAGTTGGAATTCATGTGATTGGTTTCACATAAAAATCTTGGATAAAGTTTCTCAAATGACTTAGTTCATTATAATCAGTTCATGAAAAATAGATATACTCTCAGGGTCATACACAATATCTCATTCAATTACACATGATCATGGTCTCACAATCAAGGTTATATAACCAGTGTTACTATGAAGAACCCAAACAATCATACATAAATATTACATCTTAATAGATGAATATTCATTAAATAAAATTATGATCCATACTATAACCATAAAGTTTAAGTTTCTTTGAAAACTTAGAAACATAAACAATTGGTACATAAAAGATCTACATTATTTCCCATTAAGTTATTCACAAAAAGCACTCTTTTAGACATATCATACCTAAAAATTTTCTCCATAACCTAGGTAAAGGAAACATAAGAAATGGTGATCTCATATGATCAGTATGGTTAAACATAATATATATCAATCAATGATCATAAGTGAACATAAGATAAGTATAAGGGTATTATAACGTGATCAAAAATTACAATAATAAGACCCAATCAGTCAAACATATTTACTCATGAACCATTGAATAAGTTTTTGTCAATCAAAATACATATGACATAAGAGTGTGTAATCATAAATAATAAATCATGATCCATGAGATCATAACATTAGAATAAGGCATAATTTTATGGCATTCACATAAGAATAGAAAATAACTTTCTTAATCAAGGTTCACCACAAATACTATCATTGTATAAAAATTCCCATAATGAAAATTTCTACCCATTCATTTCCAACTTTCTCTTAGGAGTAACTTCAATCTAGTTAACTATGACATATCTTAAAAGTTTATTAACTACATAATCACTTAGAAGTTTTCAAAATCCTTTGTCAATACCCAATGCATTGGAGTGATATTATGTACCCATCTATCCTCAATTAAAATTATAACCACATGTTTCATAATAATAATCCATTCATATGTATTCCAAAATATCATTAAACCATTAATCATTACGTCAATGCTTAACCCATGGAAAAGAAAATGGATTTTATTAATATTTCACCATCATAATCATAAACTATCAAAATAAATTATAAATATGGTAACTTTGGATCACATCCCCAATAAATAATATGAAAAATCAAAGGATGTGGTTGTAGATGAAAATAGCTTTAATAAGATCACTAAAACATTTATTGATAAAAATACCCTTTTATTTTTAAATCTCTTATTTAAAATATAAACATTTCCAAAATATTATGGAAAAGAATCCTTTTAGATAAATATGAAAACATATAAATAAATTTTAAAAAAAAATAGTATCCATGATATTAGGGAAATTTTTTTATGTGGTGTATGTTAAAACAATAATTCCTTTCACAGTTTTAGTAAAAATTCAAGTGTCATGTTTGGAAAACAATAAGAATATTAATTTTAAACCATTGTGAAGAGAGTAAAATATAGTTAAAATGAATTTAAATAATATTTAAATAATAGTAAAAACATTCCTGGAAACATTTTAAATAAAATAAGGATATAGAATTAATGATTCCAAAATGAAGATAAAAACATTGTTAGTTTTCCTTAAAAACATTTTTTAAATATTTTGAGTACTTGAAATGAGGGAAATGAAAGGGAAACATGAAATATATAGAAATAAACAAAGTATAATAAAATACACAATATTTTGGATAGATAGATCATTTAATTACATAATCATAAATTTAAGAGAAAATAGTCCTACTAAAAAAATATTGTAACATAAAACCCTTATAACTTTGGTAATCTATGAATCAAAACCTAATTAAAGTGATAAATTTATATGGACTTTTAAATCCCTATAAGTTTCTTAAAAATAATTATAAAATATATCCATGGGAAGTATATAAACCACACTAAGGAAAAAAATGGTGAATATGGAATATATCTCCTAGAAATTATAGTGAGATTAAAAACCCTTACAACTTTAGTCACTTTTGAATAACTACCCCATGGAAGAAATAATTTTAATAATAAATTTAAATTCAATTAATTAGGAAGAAACCATTATATAATATGAAAAAGGATTATTATATACACATTACAAACATAAATAGTTGTATAACATTAAAATTTCCTCAACAAACCAAAATTGAGATGAAGAACCCCTATAGGTTTACTAATTTTTTAATTAAAAATCAACAGAAGCATTGAAAATAAAATGGTTTTATATATCACTTGAATTAAATTATGGATTATTACGAAACACATTTTTGGGTAGTATATACACCATAAAAATAATAAAAAAATTATAACATTAAAACATATCTCAATGAATATAAATTGAGATGAAACTCTTAATTTATATCAAACTCTATCCATTAGTGCTCTAACCTCCTATTCTTTGAGATAACCCCTTTGGATTACACCTTAAGCCTTAAAATATTGGTCTTATGAGAATACTTGAAGCTTTAGGATGAAGGAAAGGAATCTAGTTATTTTTTGGGTTAGGTATTTTTCAAGATAGAAGGATCAAATGGTGTGAATAAGGAATGAGAAGATTTATCATTTTATAAGTGAGGGGAGGTATACAAATGAAATTTATTATAATATTTCAATGATATAAGGTAAATTTAATGGGAAATTGTCTTCAAATGGATAGGGATTCAAAGGTGGGATAATATAAGGTAGAAATATATTCAACTAATAAGAATTAGATATGTGTGGGTAGAAATCCTACCCATATCTCTGGGTTTAACCCCCCCCCCCCCACCCACCCACCCACCATTCTCTGGTTAAACCCTTTTTAAACATAAACTCGTTTTAACATTAACCGTGGTAAAAAATTACTATTTTTACTATTTACTGTAATAAAAAATTATGTTGAACCTATTAAATTAAATTAATTATGATGATAATAAATATGTAATATATTTTACTAGATTAAATTTCTATAAGTAGTAGGATTTAATTTTAAATTAGTGTGCAAACTACAATTAAAACTCATTTTATAAAAATGCATTTTAAATCATAAAACCTAATTTACTTCAATTATTTTCCTTGTAAAAACTATAAAATGAATGATAAAATATATTATTGAATATATAATATATAAATTTCACTAAAATAATTAATAAATATATATTAATTTAATTTATTAAGATAAAAACACATTGTGTGTATTAAAAACACTTTTAAGAAAAATGTGTTTTTGAACCCAGAAATTAACTTATACCAAAATCAATTGTAATGATGATTACTATGTAATTAATTATATTTTTTATAATTAATGTATTATTATGTTACTTTAATATAAAATTCAAAATATAATGGGACTTTTACTTGAAAATAGATGATAATTTTTATAAAAGCATATTTTTTACAATTCATGAAAAATAATTTTTTTTAGAAAAATTATAAAAATTTAAAAAAATACAATATATACATGATTATTTCAAAAGTTATATTAATTTCCTCAAATAAAATTTCTAAAAAAATTTTGTTCATGTAAAATCCAATAAAAACTATTTTTGAAGAAAATATATCTTAGAAACGTAAAATGAATTTACTGAAAACTGAGTACTTATTTATTATTAATTAATAAATAAATTTAAATTATTTAATACCTTTCTACATATTTTCCATAATATTTTTATTAATTTTCAAACCTTATATTTTAAAAATGAGGTTATAAAGGGTTATTATATCAAGGTTTATTTAGACTCAGGTTTCTGTTCAATGAAAGATATCAAACACTTGAAATTTATTTAAAGAAAAAATATATATATTCTAAAATCATGAGGTGTAAAAATAATTTCCTCTTAAATAAATTGAATCCTCACAATTTTTTTCAATAATAAAAGTTTCAATATTTTAAAATACCTTTATTGAAAACTTATATTGTATAAAGGGACAATAAAACTTACCTTGAAAATATGAAGTGGGAAACATACAGGTTCCCTTGAATAACACATAATCCAGTTTCAAAATAATAATAATATTATTCATAAGTGAAAATAATGACATGGAGGCAGAAGATAATATCTAAATAAAAAAATAGTGTGATAGTGAACATGGTAATGATAAAGTTAATCATCAAAAAACCATAAATCAATGAGGGGTGAAATTGACTATAAACTCCTCAGAAATAGTTATAAAAAGGAAAACATCTTCATCTTCAATTTAATTTTTCTATATATGGATAATTATTTTACCATGTAATATTAGAAAATATACTTACTTGTTTTATAATAATAATTTCATCCTTTGGTTACGCTTCGATCAATTTCTACGTCTATCTCATCTCTTACTCCAATAGATGAATGTTCAAGATGAATTGTTCATGGCTGAAGAACTAAAATTAACATTTCACTTATCATAAGATCCATAAAATAATTAGAATTAATTCCTTATGTATCTAAATATTTACCCAAAAAAATTGTTAGCATAATTTATTCAATATAGATAAATTTTCTTATGATTAAATAATATATTGATCTCTATAAACACAACAATAACACCCAAAGTTCAATTTAAACCATTCTAAAAAAATTAATCTTAATTCTCTTCTAAAATATTTCTGACAAAAATCAAAACCCAAGAAAAATATGAAAGGTTTGATCATGTATTTTTTCATAAGATAAAATTCAATATTTATCCCCAAATAACATAAAGTATCTCTTAATGTCACATACTAATCATGTGAATACCTTGATCATATACTCTCCTGAAATATGATAATAACATAAATCACCATAAAACCTCAATAAAAACATATATTCTTACTAAAAATTAAATCTATCCTTATTCCTAAAATAAAATAACTAACTATAAAATGTATTCAATAAATCCAAAAACATAATAAACTTCAAAAAAGATAACATAAATCACTTTGTTTTCACTTCACTAAACAATTTTAAGGTAAATAATACTATAAATTTTACATTATCAATATCTATCAAATATTTATCCCAACTAAACATTATTTTCTAAACCTCAGGAAAATATTAAGGGATATATATACCTCAATCATGTTTTTTCCAAAAATATCACCTCACCACTAAATCGATTTTCATGGTTATCAATACCATTCACTATATGATTTCAAATCCTTAAAGAAAAACTTCAATGGAAAAATAATTATATGTTTTGTGATTATTATAACTAGAATTTCAATAATAAAATACTTCTACAACATAATTCTCAAATCACAATAAATAAACACTTCAAGTATTCCAATTCAATTATTATCATAGTGTATACCTTTCTTTGGTTGTAAGGACCCAATGTTTTATCAATACAAATTCATTTATTATAATTATGTAATATATTTATAACACAATGAACTACTAAGTACTATGTGACATTTAAACATAATATTGTCACTTCTGTGATATGAATTTTGAAAATTTGGAATACACGGTTGTGATAAAAAAGATGTTTGGAGTCCGATAAGATAAACATAATTTTTGGTGAATAGAAACCTACCCTAATTAATATTAATATGACCCTTATGAATAATTAACTCATCCAAAAAAATAGTAACCATACCCATGAATGTATAAATAAAATTTAGTCATCTTATAAGTTATAATATGATCATAGTAAAAGTATTGAAAATTTTTTAAGTCATAAATAATTAATTACGGTTGATTAATTAATATAAAAAATATTCTTAAAAGGTGTTAAAAAATTAAAATTTTCATTTCTTATGGTTTAAAGATAATTTTATAAGACCTTATTTAATTTTTGAAAGAATTATAAAATAATTTATAGTTTCAAAATCTGTATTTTTCAAGTAAATTGTGATTTTAATTAAAAATTAAATTAATCATATTTATAAAATTATTTTTAAAAAATGGGGTTCATTTTTGGATTATACACATTAATAAATAGTTAGGGTAAATTTTTTGTATTTTTATGAGATACTTGAATTTTTGGTGAGTAGTAAAACACATTAATTTACTCTATAAATACATTCGGATTTAAATCCACTATTCCTGACATCATGAGTTATGTAATAACCCAAATATCTAACTCAAATTCACTTATTACTATTTTTGGTCATGGAATAATCACTATTTCTGGTCTTAAGGAAAATTAATAAACTAGGGAATTAAATATTATGAAAACCCTCCTCTCCTCCACTATAAATACCACCCCTATTTAACACTTCTCTTCACTACTCTCAAGACTTGTTCCTTCCCAAAATTCTAACCAAATATCTTCCAAAAATACTCCCCCATGTCCAATATCCCTTGGTCTCCTCAAAATACCAAACCCTATCCCCTTAAGAGGCTCAAAAGGAAGATTGAATCAAGAGGTAAATTCCTCTTTTCTTTTCTATCACTTTCTTTTCAAGTTCATTTATTTTATTTTCTATACTTACCTATCCTCATCAAAATTTTATGAAAAATATGGTACCTTACATTTATTTGAATTTTTTTATGATAATGGAATAAGTTATTATCATCTCTCCTTTACTCTTCTTTTACACTAGTAGTAAAGACACCATCTGAGATATGTTAATTTACCAGATTCAAGGATGATGGGTATTCAATTTCTATTACCATCCTCAATTCTGGTAATTAAACCATTTTTATGTTTGAACTGTACTATTAAATAAGTATTTTATATTCTGTTTTGTTCTAGAATCCTTTTTTTACACATGATTTAAAATAATAATACAAAACAAGTTAAGTATGAGCCAAATTGCCAAATTAATTCAAGCATTTATCATTAATGTTTTACAAAATGATTCAACTTCACTCTAGGTAACCAAATTAAATTTACAACCATGTAACCTTATTAATATTAAATAATAAAATATAACTCCAATTTTGTACAACCATCCCCATTTTACATGATTATTCATTCATGAAAATAAATAAACTAGTCGTAAAAACCAAGAAAACAAATGGACCCAAACAATGAAATTGAACCACTTATCCCATCAAAAAGGTCATGAATGAACTTAAAATAGTTATACTAAATATTTTACATATATAATAGGTTCTTGAATTATTAATTAATGAGCCTAGTTTTAATATTCAGTTTATTGAGATCATGAAAAGATCACCATCAGACTTAAGGTAAGGGATCCTCTGTTTCTCACTTTTATTCAAGAATCTCCTCTATATTATCCCTTTTTGTGTAATTCCTAATGATGGAGTATGATTTTTAAACTCCCACATACTTCCCTAATGATGTATAAAATATTATAAACCACTTTATCTCGTATCAATCCCTCCTAAGTACACCTGATACCATGCGGATATTCCGTAAGGGATTCTAACCGAACCTCCTATATTCCTTTGGGTTACTCTATATTTATTTTTATCCAAATAAAGTGGAGTTTTCCTTTTGTATACAACTTATAAATACTCTTTTTATGCTCCAAAATCATGTTTTAGGATCCATACCTCATTATCTTTTGGGTATATACATGTTTTCAATTGATTCCCTCCTCAATACTTGTCGATAAGCAAACTTGTTTTAAGGGAACTTCCTGAATTATTACCTAATTTCAAGTGCACTCTATACTCTATTTTCATCCACCATTGTCTTTATAAAATCACCCTTTTATTATTAAAACCTTTTTCATTAACTTATGGTTTTATATAAAATATTTTTCCCTTATTTATTTTAAAGGATCTATAGTATTTTCCTTAAAACCGTACAAAAATGTTTTAATTATAAAATTTCTTAAAAACTTTTATTATATGTTGTCACTTCTACCTGACATCACTAACAATTATACAAGATTAATTTCCCTTATGAATGTATATGTATATTTTATTTCCTTCCATTTATGGACATTTTTATGATACACCCATTTTTTATGCTTTATGACGTGACTATGGTACCCAATTCTTTCCATGAGTAACCCTTATGTTTATGTAAGATTGATTATGTATGATTATTTATGTGGAAAAAATATTCATGAAAAGTTAAGATGGGTGTTCCCAGATAGTGTTCTAATGAATTGGGTAAATTTGAGTCTCATGAGACATTATGTGCGACGGTCTTGGCGGATAGCCTTGGTTTGTGCTACCATGTTCAACGGTCTTGGCGGTTAGCCTTGACTCGTTCTAAATTCATGTTTTATGTTTCTTCCACATTATTATGACTCCATGTTTATATTATTCCATGTATATATGTTATGATTCCATATGTTACATTCCTTTTTATATCATTATTTCATGCCTTCTATCACATGTGCTGATGCTTTGTACTTATGGTTATTCCCTTACTCGGCTATTTAGCTCATCCCTTGTTCATGTGCTCTCAAGGGTACCCTTTAAAGATGTAAGTAATCAAAAAATGTTAGGATATATTTATAAATATTAAATAAAGAATTGTTTTTTTAGTCCTATGTTTTTAGTATTATGTACCTAGTCTTCCAATACACTATATTTTACGATCCTTAGCTTGTACTATGATGTATAATTATGCTTAAAATCATGTAATGTTATATATAAAAGGATAGGGTCACTATAGTTAGTATCAGAGTTTGGTCTAGTTATTTTTGGATATTAGGAATGGAGAACTTTAGTAAGACCTTTAAGGATGAGACTAAGTATAAGAAAACACCCATAAATTTTGGTTAGTATATAGTAAGTGGTTTATCATGAAATAAATCCCTTTCTCGATTCAAACAGGTAGAGGTGGCTCTGGCATAAATGTATCTATGGGTAAAACTCAAAAACACTGCTTTGATCTAGACTTGAACAGTAACCGGTGCACTAAAATAGGCCTTGTTGTACTCTTTATCTGACAATCTCGAGGGATATGATTTAGTAAATTCATGGGATTAGTAAAAACCATTATTAAGGGAATAAAAAATACCATAAGAAGATAATTAAGGAAATAGATCAAGGATAACCAAGATTAAAACCTATGGAATCACAAGTTAGGATATACTAATACTTTACAAGTTTATCCTCTTATGTTCAAAGTTTCCTTTTTATTATTGATAGCTAAGTATTCAAGCCCTCTAATTGTACGGTCTTTTTATTAGCTAATGGAGGGAAATAAAAGAACACATTCCAACAATAAATGTGATATTGAATGTGAATATTTCCCTAAAGATATGCCTGATATGATGGGAAAGGGTGCTCAAAACTTTATGATAGTTCTTTCTCAACATTCCCAAGTTATGAATAATAAATTGAATCATGTGGAACACCCTCCTACTACAATGAAAGAGCAAGTTTTCATTGAATCCTTCATGAAACAAAGGCCTACCATGTTTAGTGGATCTTATGATCCCCTCCTCATGGAATAGTGGATTAACTCAATTGAAAATATATTATTTGTACTCTAGTGCTCAGAAGAAGAGAAATACATACTAGAGGTTTATCATTTTTATAGTGAAGATGGTCAGTGGTGGACACTGATCAAGAATACGAATCCCCAAGAGGAAATTGATTCCATGGATTGGGAGTAATTCAAGAAAATGTTTTTCAAAAAATATTTTCCCTGAACCCTCCATCTCAAGATGGAAAGAAAGTTGGTCAGACTCAAGAAGGAGGATGAGTCCATCGGGGCCTATTAAGCAAACTTCACAAGGCTTTCAAGGTATGCCTCTGACTTTTTCTTGAACACCTAAAGCAAGGTGTATTGCTTATTTATCATACTAAATCCTAGTCGGAAAAAAACATTGGTGATTTGATACTTTGATAGTTATGAGGAGATTTTTTTTTCTCTCAAGGTTGAAATGGAGTTTGGAGACTCTTAGTGGTATCGTGGTTCTAGTGACAAAAAAAAGGAAAATAGATTCTAATGTGGGTGGTTCCACAAATAAATTCCATGATGGAAAGAAGCCTAATCATCCCAAATGTAAAAATTGTGGGAAGAAGCATCCTGGGAACTAATAATTTCTTCAAATGTGGGAAGCTGGGACATCTGGAAAAAAACTACCAACGGGATATGAAGAATCCCACTAATTTAGAAGAATAAAGGAAGGTTCAGATCAACACTCATCATTTAGTGTAGTGTTACAACTACAAGGAGTAAGGGGACTATGTGAACAATTTCCCTAAGATGAGGGTTGTTGGAGGCAACCAACAACAAGCTCCAAGGCAATAAGGAAGGTATTATGGTATCACTACTGATAAGGTGGAGCCAGAAAACTATGTGATGATAGGTACGCTAGAAATTCATTCAATAATAATGACCATACTATTTGATTCTAGTTCTACACTTTATTTCATGTCTTTCAAGTTTAGTAGAACTATTCAAACACCACCTCAAAATTTAGAGGATAAGTTATCTTTGAGAATAGTAAAGGGGGAAATTATTGCGTCTATTTTTTATAACTCCTCCCTGGTAAATGTTTTTTGATTGAACCTACTATAAAATCTCTTCATACTTCCTTTAGAGGAGTTTGAGGCTATCTTGGGCATGGATTAGCCATCTTTATATAAATCCAACATCAACTTCTGGGAAAGGGATATCACTCTTCATATCCCAAATCATCCTCCAATCCTTTATAAGTGTAAGTAGTAAGTTTAATCTTCATTAGAATCATCATATCAAGTGTGGAAATTACCACCTTATGAGTAAGCATATCTGGCTTAAATAATTGAGACAAAGGAGAGAATCATGGTTGAATACATGCCCATCATGTGGGACTACACTGATGTATTCCCTAAAGAGTTTTCTTGTCTTCCTCTGGACTGAGAGGTTGAGCTCTTAATTGAACTTATTACTAGATATCTATTTATATCAAATAAACCTTATTTAATTTCTATCATAGAACCAGAAAAGCTGAAGAAGTAGTTACAAGAGAATATGTATAAGGGTTTTATACGCTAGAGTGCTTCACCATGGGGTGTGTCAGTCCTCTTTGTCAAGAAGAAGTATGGATCAATGTGCCTCTACATTGATTATCGTGAGCTCAATAAAATCATGATAAATAACAAGTATCCCTTACCACAGATAGATTACTTGTTTGATCAGCTTCATGGGGACATTTATTTCTCTAAGGTGGAACTTCGGTCGGGATATCATGAATTAAATGTGAGGAAGGAAGATATTCCCAAGATTGCCTTTCAAATGAGTTATGGACACTATGAGTTCATAGTGATTCCCTTAAGACTCAATAATTCTCTAGAAATATTCATGGACTTAATGAATAGAGTATTTAGAGATTACCTTGACAAATTTTTGGTAGTCTTTATCAATGATATTCTGATATACTCCAAGAGTAAGGAGGAACATTATGAGCATTTGAATACTATAATGAAGACTTTTCAAAGGGATAAGTTATATAAAAATTATAGTAAATGTAAGTTCTGGATGTAGGAAGTATCATTATTAGGGCATGTTATCACCAAAAAAAGATATTTCTAGACCCTTCCAAGACAAAGTCAATTGAATAGTGGCCCAGGCCAAAATCGGTAATAGATATTCATAGCTTTCTGTGTCTAGCTGGGTATTATTGAAAATTTTTGAAGAACTTTTCATGATTTTCAAACCCAATGACCAAGATAACATAGAAGAGTTTAAAGTTTTTATGGACTCAATAATGTGAATATTGTTTTAAGGAGTTGAAAAAAAGGATAATCACTACACCAGTACTCACACTCCCAACAAGTGGAGTGCTCTTTGTGGTGTACAGTGATAATTTAAATAAAGGCTTAGGTTGTGTGCTAATACAAAATGATAAAGTGGTAGCCAATGCCTCAAGGAAGCTGAAAATCCACCAGAAAAATTATCCTACGCATGATCTGAAGTTGGAGGCTATAATCTTTGTGTTAAATATATAGATGAATTATATCTATGGGGAAAAGTGTGAGATATATATTGATCAAAAGAGTCTTAAATATATATTCACACAAAAATATCTTAATATGATATAGAAAAGATAGTATAACTCATCAAGTATTATGAATACTCAATCCACTACCATCTTGGTAAGGCGAACAAGGTGGCGGATGCTCTAAGTAGAAAGGATCATGCATCTTTATCAATGATGAGAATTGAAAAGGATCCAATCTTCTTATATTTTTACAGGATGGAAATGGGAATCATTAAGGGAGTAAAATCATAAATCCTTTCTTAAATGATTTCTCAACCATCCCTCTGAAGAAAATAAAGGATGCTCAAAGAAAAGATGTGAAAATTCTGAAAAGGGTGGAATCTGTTAGAAATGGAAAATCCTTAGAGTTCAAGATTGATGAGGAAAGAGTTGTAATATTTGGGTCACGATTATGTGTACTATCTGATCCAAATATAAAGAAGGAGATTCCAAATGATTCACATAGTTCAACCTTCTATATCCACCCAGGGAGAACAAAGATGTATCAAGATCTCTGAGAAAACTTTTGGTGGGACAATATGAAGAAAGATATTACCAAGTATACATCAAAGTGCCTAGTATGTCAAAAAGTGAAGGCTAAAATACATAAGTTTAAGGGGATGATGAAACCACTACCCATACCAACATGGAAGTGGTAAAACATCATCGTGGACTTTGTCACTGGACTTCCAAGGACATCCAGAGGAAAAAATACTATATGGGTCATTGTGGATCATATTATAAAGACAACACACTTTATCATAATTCGAGAGTACTTATCATTAGATCAACTTTCATGGATATATATCAAAGAAGTGGTAAGGCTTAACGGAGTACCACTATCTATTGTATCTTATCGAGTTCCAAGATTCACCTTGAAGTTATGAAAAAGTCTCCAACATGCTCTAATCACTAAACAGAACTTCAGTACGGCCTATCATCCTCAAACTGATGGCCAATCTGAGTGAACTATTTACACACAAGAATATATGTTGGGGGAATGTTTGAAGGACTTAAAAGTAGGATGGTGACAACATCTTCCACTGGTCAAATTATCCTACAATAATAGTTTCTACTTGAGTATCTGAATGGCACCATATGAAACCCTTTATGGGAAAAGGAGCAGAACACCAGTGTGTTGGGATGAATTTAGTGATCGTAAGATTCTAGGACCTAAAATGTCCAAAGAAATGGTGTAGAAGGTGAAAAATATTCAACAGAACATTAAGGCATCCCAAAGTCAAAAAATGAGTTATGTATACGATATTTGATGAGACCTTGAGTTCAAAGTTGGAGACATGGTATTTCTATGCATATCTCCATGGAAGAAGGTCATGAGGTTTGGGAAGAAAGTAATGTTAAGTCCTAGGTACATCGACCCCTTTCAGATTCTTGATCAATTCAGATCTGTGGCCAATCGACTATCACTTCCACCTACCATGTCTAAAGTACAAGATTTATTTCTTGTATTCTTCATAAGGAAGTATATACCAGATCCTTCACATGTACTATCTTCGGAGGTGGTACAGTTGGAGGATGATCTTTCTTACAAGGAGCAGCCGATGAAGATCTTGGATCATAGAGATAAAGTTCTACGTAACAAGACTGCTCACCAGGTCAAAGTACTCTGGCAGAACCACAAGTAAAAAAGAGTCAACAAGGGAACTATAGGAGGAAATGAAGGAAAATTACCCACACCTGTTTATGGCTTATAATGTAAAATGAAAATACCACTTACACATCACAAATTCACCAAAAAATACCACATTTATATCACACAATTCATGTAATCCACTTTTTCATTCAAATGCATTTTGAAATCATACTCATGCCAAAATAGCCCACAACACTTTTCAAATCCCTTTAACACTTTACAAAATCAATTAAAAAAATTATAAAACCCTTCCAAGATAGTCCAAATCACATAACATCCCAAAAACATTTTACATAATACCCTCTTCACCTTCAAATTCATTTTATCATCAAACTCACACGAAACAACCCACAAACATGTTTCGCACCCACATCACAACTTAATAAAACACTTCAGGAATTTATAAAACATTCTAAAAATGTTTGACATATTAAATCACCTATTTACCTTTCAAAAAACCATCTTAAGTAAATACAATCACCAAAACAGTACATGTACATCATTTTCTCACTTTGTTTAACTCACTAAATCATTTTCAATTTTTATAAAACAAACCCAAGGGGTATAACCATGTTTTGTACTCAAAACCCATTTCAAAACCCTCTTTTATGGCCAAAATCACACCAACACCACTAAAAAACATAATTGGAAGCCCTTTAAACATTTAAGAGACCACTATCAAGTGTTATAAAATTACCTCAAATGATACCACAAAATATTCACTTGAAAAGTACACATTTTCATAAACACTTTCAAGAAGTATAACAAATTTTTACACATAAAACCCATTCAAAAACCCTATTTTAAATCCAAAAGCACACCAAGACCCCACCAAAGAAGAATTTTCAGCCAAAAAAACATTTTCTAAACCACTTGAATATGTTATATAATAACCCAAATAATACCACAAGAGTTACACATGGTAAAACACCTAATTTAAAGAAAAAATGAAACTATAAAATTAAATGCTTAACCAAATACATCAAAAAAAAGTTTTCACACCACACATAACATATAAGGAACATGAAAAATGTGTAAATAAAGAAATCTAACTCATCAAGAAATTCTTAAAAATGTAATCACCTACCGAAAGTGTTGAAACCCTCAAATCTTGGGGCGAAACTTCAACCGCACCACCGTCGTACCTCAAGGAAGTGAAAAGAAACCTAAAACCTCAATATTTCACCCAAAAGACAAGAAGTTAAAACCTAGGTATAAACCCTACCTTCTAGACATTTTATAACTCAAGAAAATGTGAAACCCTAAGGAAAGGGAATAAATCAAAGAGATAAAGACTTACTTGCATGATTTTGATGATTCCCGCATCAAATCTCCCTTAAAAAATGAGTTCAAAGGGAGGGAGAGAGACCTCGGAGGATATCCATTGAGGTAGGGAACGAAATGGAGAAGAGAGGGTTGGATTTGGTTTATTTATAGAAGGTAAAACTTGGAATTTCAGAACATTTTTTATGATCTGGACACCCTTTCACAGTTTGGTTTCACTATTTAGTAAATCGTGTGGCCAAACCGTGTGGCCTGTTCTAGTCACCCAAAACCATTTCATTCTCCTCCAATTTCAAGGGGGTACAAGGGGGAAACCAAGTGTAAAAGATAAGACAAGTATATAGGAGAAAAATTCCCAAACTAAACCATCTGTTTCACCTCAAAACTCATCCAACACAAGGGTACAAACCACCTCAACAACTTACCCCACAAGTGGTGCCACTAGGAGTGTCACTAATCCAACTCCAAACCACCACAACCTCATACCATCACTTTGAAAACATAGTATGAAAAGTACCATACAAGACCCCCAAGACTATGTTCATAGATCAATAACACAGGAGATACCAAAATTTCAAACCTGGAACACCCAAAAACCAAGAGAAATATAAGAACTAAAAGAGGATTTGAATCAAATCATGGAATTGAAAATCTAGGTGTGAAAAAAATATGATAATTTATGATAAATAATAAATACATGATTTATTGGATCATAAGTGATATAAGGATGATGTAATCCCACTATGTTATAACTCACATGCACTTATTAATATCATGGGTCACATTAATAAACACTATTGGTTGTCTTGAAGTAATTAATAAAATAATAAATAAAATATTCAAAATTCACTCCTCTCCTCCACTATAACCCCCCCCCCCCCATAACACACACACAAACACTTCCTCTTCTCTTCACTCCTCTAAAGCAGTGTGCCTTATCTAAGTTCTTCCCAAATACCCTTCCTTAGTCACTCCCCACATCCATGAGCTCTTGGTATTTCCAAAAGACCAAAACCACTTCCCTTAAGGAGGTTCTCAAGGAGGTTATTTCAAGAGGTAAAGCATATTTCTTTTTCATTTAGTTTCATTTCAATTTATCTTATTTTCTTATTCCATCCTAACCTCTTCTGTACAATTGATCCTTATAACTCTAATATAATATATATACTATAATTATACCATGTTAATGTAATAACCATTATCAATCTTCTTACTCTCTCTCTCTCTCTTTTATAAATGAAATCATCATCTGTGAGGTTCCAATTTACAACCTTTGTGGATGATGAAGTTTCTTTCTTCAATTTCTCCTTCATTACTGGTCATGAAATCATTTTTATGGTTGAAATGGACTATAATATATGTATTATAACCTACTTAATATTCAGGAACTAGTATATGTACACAGTATTAATTCATATGACAAAACTAGTTCATAATAATCCAAATACCGCCAAATAATCTAAGTGATTGTAAATAATATTTCATCTAATGATTCATATTCATACCATGTAAACAAATGATATATATAAACATTAAAACATCTGGATGTTCATAAAAAATATATAATTTCAATTCTGGAGAATTACATCCTTTCCACATGAACATCCATACTTACATACAAATATACCGATCATGAAAACCAAGGAAACGAACACTCCAGAACGATGGAATTCAATCTTATAACTTATCAATATAGAAATAATAAACTTAATAAAATTATGATAAACTAAATACATGTCAAAAAGGTTCTGAATTAAGTTATTAATAAGTCTAATTTTATATTTTAGAACCTTAAGTTCAAGAGTGGAACACATTCGGATTTAAGGTAATGGTTTTCTACCTGAACCTCCATTTTCATTTGGGTTACTATTATTGTCTACCTACCTTAATTAAATTCTTATTTATTCATATTTACTCATCATATATTCTATTATAATTTTCTATATATGAGTACCAACCATAATCCTACTTTCATTTATGGGGATTTTGTAAGGACCCAACCCTAGTTGCCCGGAGTCGGTGCCTTCTTTGATTACATTGGTATATAAACAAGGAATAATCATCTCGAAGGACCGATCAGTTTAGTAGTCTTGAAGAAACTAGATACATACATGGAACCTTGTTGATGCTACTTTTCATCATATGGTCCACCGAATGGAAAAGGGTAATACCTTAAGCACAAAGAGGGTCACCCTTTGAAGAAACATCAAAATTTTGATAAAGGCATGGACCAGAAGCCCATTTGAAGTGCACCCTGCAAGTCACCTGCGCGTCGTGCAAGTCACTTGCGCACCAAATAAGAATCGTGCAAGTCACTTGCACGCCCCATTTTATTTTTCACCCAAGGTACATGGTGGCCTATAAATAGCCTCTGTGGGGCCCCCATTTTAAGGAAGGATTTTCCAGAAGTCACTGGTCGCCCAGGTCTTCAACTCAACTCTTCTGAAAACTTCTTAGGTAACTTTTTACCTAGAATGGAATACTTGAAGGAGTAGGATAAGGCCTAAGTCTTTATAATTCATCAAAACTTGTGCGCCTAAGTGTCCATACCTCCTTAAAAGTAGAAACACTTGTGCGCCGCCCTATCCTTTCAATGAAACTTGCACGCCACCATTTTGGAAACATCTTAGGATAGTACTAAAGGCTTGAGTTAAGTCTTGCCCAAGTATTACCCTATAGATTCTCCATCACTCAGGTGAACCCATGTCGTGAAAGTACACTTGTGCGGCCAAGACTTGCATGCCAAATGACTTGTGTGACCGACACTTGCGCGCCAACTTCATTTGTGTGCCTCTCTCCCGTCCACCTCTCCTATTCATGATATTAGCCCTTGAACCCCTGTTCAAAGCCATTTATGGAATGGTTCCTTTGTTGGATTCCTTATCTGAAAGGGATTATGTGAGAAACTCTCTCAAAACCTCATGACTTATAAGCTTTATGTCACTAAAGTTAGAGGTTTCCTTCATATAACCTCATCCTTTAAGATGAGAAGATATTTTAGTTTGGGCCTCCTTCTTAGGAGTAAGCCCCAGACATAATTTCCTTTAAACATTGGGCCTTCTTCTCAAGAGTAAGCCCCAAGTTATAAGTCCCCTTTAATATTTGGGTATCCTCCTCAGGAGTAAGCCCCAATATTAATTTCTTTTGATTTGGGCCTCTTTCTCATGAATAAGCCTCAATCATAAGTCTATTTTAATTTGGGCCTCCTTCTCAGGAATAAGCCCCAATCATAAGTCCCTTTTAATTTGGTCCTCCTTCTTAGGAGTAAGCCTCGGGTTAAAAACTCCAAATCTACATAAAGTAAAAATACCTTTATGAACCCTGCTCCAGGGCTTCTTTACTGAATTAAGTACCGGTCTTCATCTACTTGGGCATTCATTCATACTTAAGCCCCACATCATTTCTCATGACTACATCTTTCGTTGCATCATCGTCAAGTTTACTAATACCTATTGTTTCTCACATCGAGCATGACTCACGTGAGCTTAGAGTGTAAAATTAATCACGACATTTCTTTTTGGACCATTAACCATGTATAAACCCCATCCTTCTTATCAAAATACGTGGGTTCTGATTCCTTTTTAATGAGGATACGTAGGTAGCCCATCTGCGGGTATGATCCCAACTCTAAAATAATCCCTATCTTTCTGAATGATAATAAACTTCAAGTGCCCCATTGAGTGGCTTTAAAAACCAATATGGTCTTCATAATGACCAATATATTTCTATATAATATTTTAAAGGATACCATTTACTAAGAATCTCCAATACATACGGATGATTTTTTATCAATGAAGAACCTCAAATACATATAAAAGATTCTCTAAATCCCATACATATCAATCATTGATTTCCAAATATAAAGGAAAAATCATTTTCATGCTTGATGAATTAATAAGGATTCATGAACATAACTTAAATCTATAAGAGAGTCATGGAGTAGGAAATAATTCCCCCAAAAAAAGGTGTAATGAGTCTGACCTCTCATCCTCTCGACCAATTCAAATTCTTAAGCTTCATCGATCCACAACTAATGAGCACCTATAGAATCATTGGGTGTTTCCGGTTCTATGAATAAACCCGTTATAAATCGATTGGAAAGTTTGAACCTTAAACAAACAAGGTCATTCCCATTTCCAGAAGAAACAAACCCATTTTACATTTTGAAATGAAACAAAATATGATACATAACAAAAGCAAATAAACTGCATACTTAAAAATTCAATAAATGATCTCTTCTTCTTAACCTGGGGAAGGAAAAACAAATGAAAGGGGTGAGATCAAATGCTCAGTAAGGGTAAGCAATACAGTGGAATATATCATAACATAAACATTAGGCATGTTGAATACATAAAAATATGTTCCTTTAATAAAAACTTGAACACGTTATTGAAGGAATAAGAGCTGAGTAATTAATGCCATAATAAAACATAATCATGGGTATTCTACTAGAAGAATAACCACATAAACCATAAATTATATTTCCATAATGAGGGAATTCATAATGTGGGACAACATAACTATACCGTCAAGGCCTCATGCCAAGACCATAAATAATCATTTTGTCAAGGCCTTGTGCCAAGACCATAGTTTGTCTCATGAGACCTACCGATGAACCGAGGGGCTATAGCGGGCCCCACCCGACACTTAATATGTCCAATTCATTCCTCATATGAAAGGGGAAAACATAATCAACATATACATTCATATTGAAACTAACATATGAAATGTAAATAACATTCCCCAATCATTGAACATAAACACTAACCATTTGGAATAATATGGTGAATGATATCAAAATAGAACATCCATACTCAGAATAACCAGAAACCCTTCAACAACATATTTTAGATGATATCATAATAGATAAAACTCAATTAAGTACAACATTAAACAAATTATTTTGGCATATACAAATATATTTATAAATGATACCATTGACAAATTCTTGAGGAAATAATCCTTAAACATTCCAAAGTGTCCCATACAACCTTGAAATATTCAAATAATAATCCCTTAGAAAATCATGAGAAAAATTAGAATCTTGATATGATATACCAAAGGGAATTACATACACCACAAGAAATAAATAAGTGGTGAATAAGGCATATATCTCATAAAAGTTAATGAGAGATGAGAAAAATCCTTTTTACTTTTGAAAGAAGATTCCTTTTGGAAAATCATTTATATTTTCCATGAAATCATATTTTAAACATGAATATACCATAAAATAAAATAATAGGATATTGAAATTATATTTTAGGCATAAATTATGTCCCACTTAAGTGAAATCATGTAAAAATATTTTTTAAGATTCTTTATAAATAAAACATTTTAGAGCATTTTAAGGAAAGTATTAAAGAGAATTTTAAAGTGGAAAGGAACATTTGTTCTCTTAAATCAAGAAATGATCTGAGATAATTTTTCATGATAAAATGAGTGTTTTTATAAGACTAATGGTGGCTAAAAAAATATTTTTGAGTACACTTGAAAAAGTGTAAGAATTTGAAAATATCCCTTGAATCGGATTTGTATTTCGAAAAAAAATTTGAAAGTTCCTTTTAAAACATGTAACTATCCATAAAATAAGGAATTATTCTTGTTGGTGAAAATATATATAACACTCACACAGAATTTATTAGGAGTACATAATAATACACAAGAGTTTCATTAAGGTAATTAGACAATAAAAGTAACCTGAATGAAAACGAAGGTTTGGGTGGAAAAACCCTTACCACTTTGTAATCAATCGATTCGTATGCCCCAAAATTAATAATATTAAAATTATACATTTAATACCATTAAAATAAATATATTCATGATATTTTACATCAATTTTCATTATACATACACCATACACAAGTATTAGTATTGAATACGGGAAACCTCACAAAAATGGAAGTGAGATAAAGAAACCCTTTACCTTAAGTTTGAATGTGTTCTTCTCATGAACTTAATGTCTTGGGATATGAAATTAGACATATTAATAATTTATTTAAGAACCCATAAGTCGTTTATTTAGTTTATCATAATGTTTTTTACTTCATTTATTCCCTTCTCGATAAGTTATTATATTGAATTTTGTTGTTCTGCAGTGTTCGTTTTCTTTATTTTGATAATCGGTTCACTTGTTCTTAAGTAATGGAGTTCATGTGGAATGGATGTAAATATATATAATTGAATTCACATATTATTTATGATCATATATAGGTGTTATTTGTCATTTATATAATTTGGTTACATGAAATGAGGTTGAATTATTATATAGAACTTTAATGATAACTTTTTCAGTTAATTTGTGGGTTTTGATTACAACGAACCCATTTTTCTTTATAACTTAATACCATTTGTACAAAGGGATTAAAGAACCTTAAATATGTTATATTACATATATAATAATCTGGTTAAACCATAACAAGAATGGTTTCATGACCAGAATTGAGAATGATAATAGAAATCGAAAGCCCATCGTCCCTGAATGTGGTAAGTTGACACATCTTGGATGGTGTTCTTGCTACTAGTATAAAAGAATGTAAAAGGGAGAGATGATGATAAATTATTACACTATCATGACAACATTCCAGTACATGTGAGGTAATGGATTCATCACAACATTTGGATAAGGAGAGGTAATAATAGAAAAATAAAACAAATGAACTTGAAAGGAAAGACAAAGAATTGAAAAGAGGAATTTACCTCTTCAACCAAACTTCCTTGAGAACCTCTTTAAGGGAGAGGTTTTGGTCTTTTAATGAGACCAAGGAATTATGGACGTGGGAGAGGAGGTTAAGAGGATATTTAGAGAAAATTTGGAGAAGGCACAGGTCTTGAGAGGAGTGAAGAGAAGAGGGAGTGATGGGGGTTTTATAGAGGAATGGAGGGGGGATTTCTCAATTTTATATTCATTAATTTATTATTTCTCCACAAGACAAGGAATAGTGAGTCTTCCATGACCAACAATAGTAATTTTATCATGTGAATCCTAATTAATTGGGCTTATATTAGCATAACATCATACATGACTCTATAATTAGTGTATTTAGATTATTTTGTAAATTATTGTATTTCACTATTCATCAAAAATTCAAGTATCTCAAAAAAATAACAAAAATTTACCCCAACCATTTTTCAATGTGTAGAATCCAAAAATGAAGTCCATTTTTCAAAAATAATTTTCTAAATATGATTAATTTAATATTTAATTAAAATCATAATTTATTCTTAAAAAACTGTTTTAAAACATTTATTTACTCATTCCAAAACATAGGTATATCATACTCTAACTTGAATGTTATTTATATACTATCATAGGTAAGGTTACTATTTATTAGGTTATATCACTATTCATAAGGGTATGTAACTATTCATAGGTAGGTTACTATTCACCAAAAATTAAGTTTTTCTTATCGAACTCCAAATAACTTACTCATCGCAACCATGTATGCCAGATTTTCAAAATTCACATCACAGAAGTGACAAACTTATGTTTACTTGGCAAGGTTATAACAAAGTGGTGTTTTTAGAGACTCATTGATCCATGCATTCTATAATAAATCTATTTGTAAATACTTGGGGTGTTACGTTATCCCCTCCTTACAAAAATTTCATCCTAGAAATTTGAAATTGAACTTAGAAAGTTAATGGTTGATACTTGAAAATTCCCTTATAGAAACCCACATTGGAAATAGGGTTAATAAAATATCCTCCAAAAAAAGGTTAATGGAGATGATGTGGTCACCCCAAAAAGTAAGCTTTCGAATGAGGTGACATTAGTTGGAAGAAAAAGAACTGGACATGGAAGAAAAATCTAACTATGAAGTTCGGATGGAACGTGATAGAGGACATGTTCATATGAATGTTGATTACTAAAAAACTATAAACTAAGAAAAATCATTCATATTATCAATGATAATGATAGTAGGAAAACATTTTATTTAAGACCATTTTCTTGGAGTCGAGGAATTATTCCACTCTATAAGAGTATAAATATACATTTCTACTTATAAACTCATCCTTTTATTGTAGTTTAACTATTTATACCTCATCACATATCATGGGTTACACCATTTGGTGAATCCATACATTAACCTCTAAAATCTTATACAATGATAAACTTAAAAAATTTCATAAATGGTTGAGAAAATCCTAAAATATAATGATTCCTCACATTATAATGAAGTCCTCTAAATTTTCAAGATGAACTTATCATTAACCCTTAATCAACAAGAAGTAGCTTTAAAATTCACATTCCAAACATGTTAATAACTTCATCATGTATCCTCTTGAAATATCGTAATAACTTGAATTACAGTAAAAACCATATTGGAAACATGGATTCTTCTATATTCCTTAAGTAAGATACAAGTTATTGGATATATTCCTTAAATCCAAAATTGTTGTAAACTTCATTGATGATAGCATAGACCACTTCTAGACAAGTTAATAATCAGTTCCAAGGTAGTCAATACTTATCTGAATCAATAATTTCTTCATCATTATATCAACATCAGATATATATTAAGGGTTGTCTTTCCCTTAATCAGGTTTTTTTCTAAAAATTTTAACTTTCCACTGAATCACTTTTATTTTGTACCAGTCATCATATGACCTCAAATACTTAATGAAAGAGTACTGGAGTATAATCATTATATATCTCATAATTCATACAACCAGTACATTACTGACAAAATATACAAATTCCATGATTCTTGACTAGGCATATTAATCATTCTACTTCATCTGCAGTAGCATCATAACTTGCTCATTATCAAAAATCATCACTTGGGGTATATTTCATTGATGATTGGGATATTGATTCATATAGTGTCCCATCTCCTTGAAATTGAATTATTGTACATTGGAAACCATTTTCTTACCCTTGCAATCATGAACTTGGTGTCCTTTTTCTCCACACTTGTAGCAAACACCCATTCCATTCAAGAATTTACCTGGGTGATTCTTTACACAGTTATCACATGTGGGAAAACACTTCTTTACATTCTTACCTTTATCCCTGTATCTCTCTACCATCCTCTTATTCTTTTGATTCCCTTAAAATCCATAGGACTCAAATAATTCTTTACATACCTTGTTAACACATGATATTATTTCATCATATGATGAGGATACATGGGAGACAATATTCCTTTGAAAATATGGATTAAGACCATTAGAGATATGATATTTCTTACTCTTCAAATCCCATGAATTGGTTAAGTTATCATTCCTTATGCTAGACACCATATCTAATAAATTACATATTATATATTAGCTCATAAAATTATGAACTCTTTATTACTCTAAACATGATATAGCACATAGCATAAATTTATGCATCGTAATTTCTAGAACCATATACTTTGGTTACTTTGGGGACATAAATCCATCACAATGGTGGGTAAATAAAATTTTAATTATCCTAAACATATCCCCTAGGAATGTCAACCCAAGAGTGTAGCAAGGCCCGTTGTCGTGTATCAGGATACCTCGGGTCAAACCCGAAACTCCTTATCGGATTTTTCACTCCTAGGTACATCTGTGCTAGAGCCACATATACTTGTTTGTATCTAGATAGGGATGTATTTTCTAGAAATATCTACATAATATATTACTTACCAAAATTCTAGGATGTTCTTTTTTGTTTATCCTTAAAGACCATATTAGGGCTTTTTTCCCTAACCTATGTTTTATAAATCTAGTTCTCAAGGTTTCTACTAAACTTCCTTTGATACCAATAGTAAGGACCCAACCCCAGTTACCTGGATTAGGTGCCTTATTTGATTACATTGGTATATAAACAAGGAATAAGTATCTCAAAGGACCGATTAGTTTAGTAGTCTTGAAGAAACAAGATACATACATGGAACACATTTTACATTTTGAAATGAAACAAAATATGATACATAACAAAAGGTAATAAACTGCATCCTTAAAAACTCAATAAATGATATCTTCTTCTTAAACTGGGGAAGGAAAAACAAATTAAAGTGGTGAGATCAAATTCTCAGTAAGGGTAATCAATACAACAAAATATATCATAACATAAACATTAGGCATGTTGAATAGATAAAAATATGTGCCTCTAACAAAAACTTTAACACATTATAGAAGGAATAAGATCTGAGTAAGTAATGACATAATAAAACATAATCATGGGTATTTTACTAGATGAATAACCACATGAACCATAAATTCTATTTTCATAATGATGGAATGCATAATGCGGGACAACATAACCATACCGTCAAGTCCTCATGCCAAGACCATAAATAAACATTTTTTCAAGGACTTGTGCCAAGACCGTAGTTTTTCTCATGAGACATACCGATGCACTGAGGGGCAACATCAGGCCCCACCCAACACTTATTATGTCCAATGCATTTGTCATATGAAAGGGGCGAACATAATCACCATATACATTCATATTGAAACAAACATATGAAATGTAAATAACATTCCCCAATCATTGAACATAAACACTAACCATTTAGAATAATATGGTGAATGATATCAAAGTAGAACATCTATAGTCAGAATAACCAGAAACCCTTCAATAACATATTTTAGATGATATCGTAATAGATAAACCTCAATTAGGTAAAACATTAATCAAAGTATGTTTGAATATACCAATATATTTATAAATGATACCATTGACAAATTCTTGAGGAAATAATTCTTAAACATTCCAAAGTGTCCCATACGACCTTGAAACATTCAAATAATAATCCCTTAGAATATAATGAGAAAAAGTAGAATCTTGATATGATATACCAAAGGTCATTTCATACACCACAAGAAATAAATAAGTGGTGAACAGGGCATATATCTCATAAAAGTTAATGAGAGATGAGAAAAGTTCTTTTTACTTTTGAAAGAAGATTCCTTTTGTAAAATCATTTATATTTGCCATAAAATAATATTTTAAACATGAATATCCCATAAAATAAAATAATAGGACATTGAAATTATATTTTAGTCATAAATGATGTCCCACTGAAGTGAAATCATGTAAAAAGAGTTCTTAAGATTCTTTATAAATAAAACATTTTAGAGCCTTTAAAGGAAAGTATTAAAGAGAATTTTAGAGTGGAAAGACACATTTGTTATCTTAAATCCAGAAATGATCCAGGATAATTTTTCATGATAAAATTATTGTTTTTATAAAACTAATGGTGTCTTAAAACAGATTTTTGAGTATACTTGAAAATGGGTAAGAATTTGAAAATATCCCATGAATCGGGTTTGTATTTCGGAAACAATTTTGAAAGTTCCTTTTAAAACATGTAACTATCCAAAAAATAAGGAATGATTCTGGTTGGTGAACATATATATAAAACTCAAATATAATTTATGAGGAGTATATAATAATACACAAGAGTTTCATTGAGGTAATTAGACAATAAAAGTAACCCGAATGAAAATGGAGGTTCAGGTGGAAAAACCCTTACCACTTTGTAATAAATCAATTTGTATGCCCCAAAATTATTAATATTAAATTGATACATTGAATGCCATGAAAATAAAGATATTCGTGATATTTTACATAAATGGTCATTATACATACACCATAAACAAGTATTAGTAGTGAATACGGGAAACCTCACAGAAATGGAAGTGAGATAAAGAAACCCCTTACCTTAAGACTGAATGTGTTCTGCTCTTGAACTTAAGGTACTAGAATATAAAATTAGACTTATTAATAAATAATTTAAGAACCTATTAGACATGTATTTAGTTTATAATATTCTTTTTAGTTCATTTATGCCCTTCTCAATAAGTTATTATATTGAATTTAGTTGTTCTGTAGTGTTCGTTTTCTTTATTTTCATAATCGGTTCACTTGTTCTTAAGTAATGAAGTTCATGTGGAATGGATGTAAATATATAGAATTGAATTAGAATATTATTTATTATCACATAAAATTTTTAGTTGTCATTTATATAATTTGGTTACATGGCATGAGGATAAATTATTATATAGAACTTTAATGAAAAATGTTTCAGTTAATTTGTGGGTTTTGATTACAACGAACTCATTTTTATTTATAACTTAATAACATTTGTACAAAGGTATTAAAGAACCTTAAATATGGTATATTAAATATATAATAATATGGTTCAACCATAACAATAATGGTTTCATGACCAGAATTGATAATGATAACAGAAATCGAAATCCCATCATCCTTGAATGTGGTAAACTGACACATCTCGGATAGTGTTCTTGCTACTAGTATAAAAGAAGGTAAAAGGAAGAGATGATGATAACTTATTCCACTATCAGAAAGAAATTCCATTACATGTGAGGTAATGGAGTCATCACAACATTTGGAAAAGGAGTGTTAAAAATAGAAAAATAAAACAAATGAACTTGAAAGGAAAGACAAAGAATTGAAAAGAGGAATTTACCTCTTGAACCAAACTTCCTTGAGAGCCTCTTTAAGGGGGAGGTTTCGGTCTTTTTATGAGACCAAGCCTTTATAAACATGGGATAAGAGGTTGGGAGGATATTTGGACAGAATTTGGATAATTCACAAGGCTTGAGAGGAGTGAAGAGAAGAGGGAATGATGGGGGGTTTTATAGTGGAGGGGAGAGGGGATTTCTCAATTTTATATTCATCAATTTATTATTTCTCCACAAGACAAGGAATAGTGAGTCTTCCATGACCAAGAATAGTAATTGTATCATGTTAATCCGAATCAATTGGGCTTAAATCAGCATAATATCATACATGACTCTATAATTAGTGTATTTAGCTTATTTTGTAAATTATGGTATTTCACTATTCATTAAAATTTCAAGTATTTCAAAAAAATACCAAAAATTAACCCCAACCATTTTTAAATGTGTAGAATCCAAAAATGAAGTGAATTTTTAAAAAATAATTTTCTAAATATGATTAATTTAATATTTAATTAAAATCATAATTTATTCTAATAAACAGTTTTAAAACATTTATTTACTCATTCCAAAACATAGGTATATCATACTACAAATTAAATATTATTTATATACTATCATAGGTAAGGTTACTATTAATTAGGGTATATCACTATTCATAAGGGTATGTAACTATTCATAAGGTAGGTTACTATTCACCAAAAATTAAGTTTTTTTTATCGGACTTCAAATAACTTACTCATCGCAACCATGTATGTCAGATTTTCAAAATTCACATCACAGAAGTGACAAACTTATATTTACTTTTCTAGGTTATAAAAAAGTAGTGTTTGTAGAGACTTAGTGATCCATGCATTCTATAATAAATCTATTTTTAAATTCTTGGGGTGTTACATTATCCCCTCCTTACAAAATTTCATCCTCGAAATTTGAAATTGAACTCCAAAAGTTAATGGTTGATACTTGAAAATTCCTTTATGGAAACCCACAGCGGAAATAGGGGTAATAAAATATCCTCCTAAAAAGGTTGATGGAACATGATGAAGGAAATGTTCACTTGAATGTTGATTACTAAAAAACTATAAACTAAAAAAATCATCGATATTATCAATGATAATGATAATAGGAAAACATGTTATTTAAGACTATTTTCCTTGAGTCGAGGAATTATTCCACTCTATAAGAGTATAAATATACATTTCTACTTATAAACTCATACTTTTATTGTAGTTTAACTATATATACCTCATCACATAGCATGGGTTACGCTATTTGGTGAATCAATACATTAACCTCTAAAAGATCATACAATTATCAACTTAATACATTTCATAAATGGTTAAAAAATTCCAAAATATAATGATTCAACACATTATAATGAAGTCCTCTAAATTTCCAAGATGAACTTATCATTAACCCTTAATCAAAAAGAAGTAGCTATAAAATTAAAATTCAAAATATTTAAATAACTTCATCATGTATCCTCTTGAAATATCGTAATAACTTTAATTATCGTAAAAAACATATTGGAAACATGCATTCTTCCATATTCCTTAAGTAAGATACATGTTATTGGATATATTTCTTAAATCCAAAAGTGTTGTAAACTTCATTGATGATAGAATAGACCACTTCTCGACAAGTCAATAATCAGTTCCAAGGTAGTCAATACTTATCTGAATCAATAATTTCTTCATCATTATCTCAACATCAGATATATATTAAGGGTTGTCTTTCCCTCAATCATGTTTTTTTCTAAAAAGTTTAACTTTCCACTGAATCACTTTTCTTTTGTACCATTCATCATATGACCTCAAATCCTTAATGAAAGAGTACTACAGTACAATAGTTATATATCTCATAATTCATACAACCAGTACATTACTGACAAAATATACAAATTGAATGATTCTTGACTAGGAATATTAATCATTCTACTTCATCTGCGGTAGCATCATAACTTACTCATTATCCAAAATCATCATTTGGGGTATATTCCTTTGATGATTGGGACATTGATTCGCATAGTGTCCCATCTCCTTTCAATTGAATCATTGTACATTGGAAACTATTTTCTTACCCTTACAATCATGAACTTGGTTTCCTTTTTCTCCACACTTGTAGCAAACACCCATTTCCTTCAAGAATTTACCTTGGTGATTCATTCCACAGTTATCACATGTGGGAAAACACTTATTTCCCTTCTTCCCTTTATCATTATATCTCTCTGCCATCCTATTATTCTTTTTCTTCCCTTAAAATCCATAGGACTCGGAGAAGTCTTTACATACCTTGTTAACACATGATATTATTTCATCATATGATGAGGATACATGGGAGACAATCTTACTTTGAAAATATCGATTAATACCATTAGATATATGATCCTTATTACTCTTTAAATCCCATGAATTGGTGAAGTTCTCATTCCTTCTACTAGGCACCATATCTAATCAATTCCATATTATATATTAGCTCAGAAAATTATGAACTCTCTATGACTCTAAACATGGTATAGCACATAGAATAAATTTATGCATCGTAAATCCTAAAACCATATACCTTGGTTAATTTGGGGACATAAATCCCTCACAATGTTGGGTAAATAAAATTTGAATTATCCTAAGCATATCCCCTGGGAGTGTCAAACCAATAGTGTAGTAAGGCCCATTTTCGTGTACCAGGATACCCAAGGTCAAACCCAAAACTCCTTGTCGGAGTTTTCACTCCTAGGTACATCTATGCTAGAGCCACATATACTTGTTTGTATCTAGATAGGGATATATTTTCTAGAAATATATACATAATATATTACTTACCAAAATTTTAGGATGTTCTTGTTTGTTTATCCTCAAAGACCATATTAGGGCTTTGTTCCCCAACCAACATTTTCTAAATCTAGTTCCCAAGGTTTCTACTAAACTTCCTTTGATACCAACTGTAAGAACCTGACCCCAGTTGCCTAGATCTAGTGCCTTATTTGATTACATTGGTATATAAACAAGTAATATGCATCTTGAAGGACCGATTAGTTTAGTAGTCTTGAAGAAACTAGATACATACATGGAACCAATTTTACATTTTGAAATGAAACAAAATATGATACATCATAAAAGCTAATAAACTGCATCCTTGAAAACTCAACAAATGATCTCTTATTCTTAACCTGGGTAAGGAAAAACAAATGAAAGGGGTGATCTCAAACACTCAGTAAGGGAAACTAATACAGAAGAATATATAAAAACATAAACATTAGTCATGTTGAATACATAAAAATATGTGCCTTTAATAAAAAATTTAACATATTATGGAAGGAATAAGAGTTGAGTAAGTAATTCCATAATAAAACATAATCATGGGTATTCTACTAGATGAATAACCATATGAACCATAAATTCTATTTTCATAATGAGGGAATGCATAATGAGGGACAACATAACCATATCATCAAGGCCTCGTGCCAAGACCATAAATAATCATTTTGTCAAGGCCTTGTGCTAAGATCGTAGTTTGTCTCATGAGGCATATCGATGGACCGAGGGGCTATAGTGGGGCCCACCTGACACTTACTATGTCCAATGCTTTCCTCATATGAAAGGGGTGAGCATAATCAACATATACATTCATATTGAAACTAATATATGAAATGTAAATAACATTCCCCAATCATTGAACATAAACACTAACCATTTGGAATAATATGGTGAATGATATCAAAATAGAACATTCATAGTTAGAATAACCAGAAATGCTTTAAAAAAATATTTTAGATGATATCAGAATAGATAGGCCTCAATTAAGTACAACATTAAACAAAGTATGTTGACATAGATGAATATATTTATAAATGAGACCATTGAAAAATTCTTGAGGAAATAATCCTTAAACATTCCAAAGTGTCTCATTAGACCTTGAAATATTCAAATCATAATACCTTATAATATCTTTAGAAAAAAGATAATCTTGATATGATATAACAAAGGGCAGTACATACGCCACAAGAAATAAATAAGTGGTGAACAAGGCATATATCTCATAAAAGTTAATGAGAGGTGAGAAAAATCCTTTTTACTTTTGAACGAAGATTCCTTTTGGAAAATCATTTATATTTTCCATGAAATAATATTTTAAACATTAATATCCCATAAAATAAAATAATATTACATTGAAATTATATTTTAGGCATAAATTATTTCCCACTGAAGTGAAATCATGAAAAAAGAGTTCTTAAGATTCTTTATAAATAAAACATTTTATAGCATTTTAAGGAAAGTATTAAAGAGAATTTTAAAGTTAAAATACACATTTGTTCTCTTAAATCAAGAAATTATACAAGATAATTTTTCATGATAAAATGAGTGTTTTTATAAAACTAATGGTGTCTTAAAACATATTTTTGAGTACACTTGAAAATGGGTAAGAATTTGAAAATATCCCTTGAATCGGGTTTGTATTTCGGAAACAATTTTGAAAGTTCCTTCTAAAATATGTTACTATAAATAAAATAAGGAATGATTCTGGTTGGTGAACACATATATAACACTCACACATAATTTATTAGGAGTACATAATAATACATAGGAGTTTAATTGAGGTAATTAGATAATAAAAGTAACCCGAATGAAAATGGAGGTTCGGGTGGAAAAACCCTTACCACTTTGTAATCAATCGATTAATATGCCCCAAAATTAATAATATTAAAATGATACATTTAATACCATGAAAATAAAGATATTAATTATATGTTGCATCAATTTTCATTATACATACACCATACACAAGTATTAGTAGTGAATACGGGAAACCTCACAAAAATGGAAGTGAGATAAAGGAACCCCTTACCTTAAGTCTGAATGTGTTCCTCTCTTGAACTTAAGGTCCTGGAATATGAAATTAGACTTATTAATAAATTATTTCTGAAACTATTAGCCGTGTATTTAGTTTATCATAATTTTTTTTAGTTCATTTATGCCCTTCTCAATAAGTTATTATATTGAATTTTGTTGTTCTAGAGTGTTCGTTTTCTTTATTTTCATAATCGGTTCACTTGTTCTTAAGTAATGGAGTTCATGTGGAATGGATGTAAATATATAGAATTGAATTAACATGTTATTTATGATCATATATAGTTGTTAGTTGTAATTTATATAATTTGGTTACAAGGCATGAGGATGGATTATTATATAGAACTTTAATGATAACTGTTTCAGTAAGTTTGTGGGTTTTGATTACAACGAATTCATTTTTCTTTATAACTTAATACCATTTGTAAAAAGGGATTAAATAACATTAAATATGTTATATTACATATATAATAATCTGGTTCAACCATAATAGGAATGGTTTCTTGACCATAATTGAGAATGATAATTGAAATCGAAATCCCATCGTCCTTGAATGTGGTAAATTTACACATCTCAGATGGTGTTCTTGCTACTAGTATAAAAGAAGGTAAAAGGAAGAGATGATGATAACTTATTACACTATCATGAAAACATTAAAGTACATTTGAGTTAATGGATTAATCACAAAATTTGGATAATTATGGGTAATAATAGAAAAATAAAACAAATGAACTTGAAAGGAAAGACAAAGAATTGAAAAGAGGAATTTACCTCTTCAACCAAACTTCCTTGAGAGCCTCTTTAAGGGAGAGGTTTTGGTATTTTTATGAGACCAAGGCTTTCGGTATGTGGGAGAGGAGGTTGTTAGGATATTTGGACATAATTTGTATAAGGCACAAGGCTTTAGAGTATTGAAGAGAAGAGGGGGTGATGGGGGTTTTTGTAGTAGAGGGGAGAGGGGATTTCTCAATTTTATATTCATTAATTTATTATTTCTCCACAAGATAAGGAATAGTGAGTCTTCCATGACCAAGAATAGTAATTTTATCATTTGAATCCGAATAAATTGGTATTAAATATTCATAACATCATACATGACTCTATAATTAGTGTATTTATCTTTTCTTATAAATTATGGTATTTCACTATTCATCAAAAATTCAAGTATTTAAAAAAAATACCAAAAATTCACCCCAACCATTTTTTGATGTGTAGAATCCAAAAATGAATTCCATTTTTCAAAAATAATTTTCTAAATATTATTAATTAAATATTTAATTAAAATCATAATTTATTCTAAAAAACAGTTTTATAACATTTATTTACTTATTCCAAAACATAGGTATATCGTACTCCAACTTGAATATTATTTATATATTATCATAGGTAAGGTTACTATTAATTAGGTTATATCACTATTCATAAGGGTGTGTTAATATTCATAAGGGTGGGTTACTATTCATCAAAAATTAAGTTTTTCTTATCAGACTCCAAATAATTTACTCATCGCAAACGTGTATGTCAGATTTTCGAAATTCACATCACAGAAGTGACAAAATTATGTTTACTTGGATAGGTTATAACAAAGTGGTGTTTCTAGAGACTCAGTGATCCGTTCATTCTATAATAAATCTATTTATAAATTATTGGGGTGTTATAGATTTATATGTTTTAAAAATATCTTTCAAAAATTCTTCCCGAAATACAAGCCCAATTCAAGGGAATTTCTCAATTTCTTACCTATTTTCAAGGGCACTATATAATATGTTTTTGGAAAACATTACCTTTATAAAATCACTAATTTTATTATGAAATTACTATCTTAATTCACTTCTATTTTTATACAAATATTTTTGTAAAATAACTCTTCTTTTCGAAGTAAAAGATTAATTATCTTGAGAATTAATCGAAGATTTTATAAGAGTATCTTCATATATTTCAACACTCTTGTTGATTATTATGTATTATTTGGATTAATTTTTATGGTATCATATACCATATTTAATTTAATGGTTTATTATTAGTTTTGAATTGGATGTGCTATCTTAAAACCATTCACCAATTTACTATGAATGGTTAGTGTTTATGCTTAATGATTGGGGAAAGTTATTTATATTTAATATATTAGTTTCAATATGAATGTATATGTTATTCATGTTTATCCCCATTCATTGGAAATAGTAAGTGTCAGTTGGGGCCCGCTATATCCCCTCAGTGAAAAGTAGGTATCATGAGACAAACTGTGGTCTTGGCATAAGGCCTTGAGAAAATGATTATTTATGGTCTTGGCACGAGGCCTTGACAGTATGGTTATGATATCCCACATTATTAATTACATCATTGTTAAAATAGTATTGATGGTCCATGTGGTTATTCGACTAGTATAATACCCATGATTATGGCATTATTTATTCAACTCTTATTCCTACCATAATGTGTTCAAGTTATTTGTTAAAGGCATGTGTTTTTAGTTATTCAACATGCCTAATGTTTATGTTTATGATATCTTCTGTTGTATTGCTTACCCTTACTGAGCGTTTGAGCTCAAACATTTCTTATGTTTCATTTTCTCATGACATGAGGATTTTTATTATTAATTACATGCATAAATAACCTAGGATTTATGGATGTTATCAAAGGAATTTCTATGTTGTTTTTTATTTCAAGTTGTAATGCAGAACTTATGTATGTATCTTGTTTCCAATGATACTAAACTAATCTGTCCTTCATGATGAATAATTCTTATTTATATGATAATGTAATTAAATAAGGCACCAGCTCCAGGAAACTGGGGTTGGGTCCTTACAATTGGTATCAGAGAAAGTTTAGTAGAAAACTTGAAAACTAGATTTAGAAAACGTAGATTTGGGAACAAATCCCTAAGATAGTCTTTGAGAATAAACATACAAGAACATCCTGGTATTTTGGTAAGGAATAGATTATGTGAATCTTTCTATCAAATACATCCCTTTCTGGATGCTACAAGTGGACGTGGTTCTGGCACAGATATACCTAGGAGTGAAAATTTTGATAAGGAGTTTTGGTCTTGACCCAGGGTATCCTGGTACACAACAACGGGCCTTATTGCACACGTAGTTTGACACTCCTTGGGTATATGCTTAGGATAATTTACATTTTCTTTACAATCTATTATAAATGATTTAAATATAAATTTTTCCTCAAAGAAACTGTGTTTATAATTATGAGATTAGCTATTCATGCTAAGTATTTTTATACATTGAGATTATACATTATGATTCATAACCTAATCTAGTGTATGCCATTATTTAGAAATAGCGCCTATTGGAAGAAATGGAAACCACATGAATGTGCATGTCCCATGTAGGTATTTCCCTCCGATGCAAGATAATGATGTTAGCTCTGGAGCTACGACTAGTACATAGAAACTTATAACTATATTGGGACAACTTACTTAGGTTATGACCAATAACCTTACTCATATGGAGAATCTAGATTCACAATGTGGATGAGCTGTGTTGGATCACTTTATGAGAAAACAGCCTTCATAATTCAATGGGAAAACAAACCCATTTATAACTAAGTAGTGTATATGTTCCTTATAGAAGATATTTCTCACTTTGGGATGTAACTAAAGAGAGAAGTTTGTCGTGGCATTTTATTTTCTATCGAGAGATGTGGATCATTGGTGGTCGTTAATCCAAAACACGGAGGAGGAGGAAATAGAAGGGATGGAATGGAGGGATTTTAAAGAAATATTCCTAGAAAAAAAATTCCCCATGAACAACGACCGGATATGGAAAAACAATTCTGGAATCTGATGCAGAAATAGGATAAAAATATTTCCAAGTATGAATCCAACTTTACAAGGATATAAAGTCATGCTACAGACTACATACATAATCCAAGGATCAAAATTGATTGATTCTTTTATGGTTTAAAACCATTCCTTCAAAAGGCTATAGTCTCCCAAAGTTTCTCATCATATGAATATATAGTCTCAAGTGCTATCAAGATGGAAAAGGAATTTTCTATGTCTTATAACTTTAAAGTAAAGTAAGAGAAGAAGAGGGATGCCAAAAAATCTATAAAAGGAAATAAGGAAATGGGGAAGAAGGGAAGAGTTAACCTTCCTTCCTGTAGTAATTTTGGGAAAAACACCCTAGCACTTACCTGAAGGGAATGGGAGTATGTTACAAGTGTGTAGAAAAAGTACACCAATCTCATGATTACAAGGGGAATAAAGAAACTACCAATGTTCAATGATACAATTGTAGGGAGATGGTACATTATGCACATTAATTTCCTAAATGTAAGGGAAACATTCCCCAAAGAAGGCTAACGGAGAAAGGCCAAGCTTATGTGGTCACAACTACAAAGGTTGAAGTTCCTAACAATGTGTTGGTATGTACTTTAATCATTTCCTCAAACTTAGACAATGATTTATTTGATTCTGGGTCATCGCATTCTTTCGTATCTTCCCAGTTTTCTAAAAAAATTATATATTTCCAATTTGATTTAATAAGGGAGTTGTCAGTCAAAACTCCTAAGGGAAGTATCATTGCAACAAATTTATGTTAGGAAGTCCTCATTATAGCATATAAATGTGCTTTATCTATTGATTTTATTTTCATACACATGATTGACTTTGATATAATCCTTGGTATTTATTGGATTTTGAACCACGATGCAAAAAATTATTGCAAGAAGAAGGTGGTTACAATTTTTTAGGATGATGTGGAATCCCTTATCTTTAGGTCAGAAACATCACCATATGATTCTCATTTAGATCCACCCCCAGTAGCTCTACTGAATTCAATTATTGTGGAGTAATTTAATGTAATAACTATGGGTGAGGAAAAGAATGTTCAAATAGAGTATGTACCTATTGTTCAAGAATATGTTGACATCTTTCTAGAAGATTTACCTAGACATCCTCCAGAGCGGGAAATTGAGTTTTCAAATGACTTAATTCCTGATTCAAGGACCATATCAAATACCCCTTATAGAATGGCCCCTGTGGAATTAGTGGATATGAAGAAACAACTAGAGGAATTGAGTGATAAAGGATTTATTCTCCCTAGTGTTTCTGTATGGGGATCCTCTATTCTTTTAGTTAAAAAGAAATATAGAACTATGAGGTTGTGAATTGACTATAGGGAGATCAATACTATAACAATAAAGAACAAGTATCCTCTACCTCGCATTGTTGATTTATTTGATCAACTTCATGGAGTTCAATATTTTTTGAAGATTCGCCTTCGATCTGGATATCATCAATTGCTTATGATGAAGGAAGACATTCCAAAAATGGCATTTCGAACTAGGTATGGGCATTACAAGTTTATAGTAATGCCTTTTGTAATGACTAATGCACCCTCTATTTTCATGGATCTAATTAATAGAGTTGTCAAGGAATATCTTGATGACTTTGTGGTGGTATTTATTGATGATATCTTGGTATACTCCAAAATCTATGAAGATCATAAAAATAACTTGCACACTATTCAAAAGACTCTTAGAAGAAATGGATTATATTGGAAGTTTAACAGGTTTGAATTTTGGCTTCAATCAGTTTCCTTTCTTGGCCACATTGTCTTTAAGGATGGAATATCTGTTGATCCTACGAAGACAAAGGCTGTGAAAGAATGGCCTACTCTAATGAACATAACTGAGGTACATATTTTTATTGGTTTATAAGGTTATTATCATCATTTTTTTCAGAACTTCACTCATTTAACCAACTTGATGACCATGCTTACACGTAAAGGGGTTAAGTTCATATGAAAAAAATAATGTGAAAACTTTTTATAAGAATTGAAGTGGAGATTAGTGAATGCACCAATCCAAACTCTTCCATCGGGGAATGATGGGTTTGTGATCTATAGTGATTCATCAAAGAAAGGACTTGGTTATGTCCTTATGCAGAATGATAGAGTTATTTCCTATGAATCAATGCAGTTAAAAATTCATGAACAAAACTACTCCACTTATGATCTTGAGTTAGCAGTGGTAATCTTTGCTCTGAAGATATGTAGAAATTATCTCTATGGTGAAAATGTGATATATATACGGATCATAAGAGTATAAAATATATCTTCTCATAGAAAGAACTCAACATGAGGCAAAGGCGATGGCTCGAACTACTCTAGGATTATGATTGTTCCATACAATACCACCTAGGAAAGGAAAATAAAGTAGATGATGTTATCGAAGGAATTTCTATGTTGTGTTTTATTTCAAGTTGTAATGATGAACTTATGTATGCACCTTGTTTCCAATGCTACTAAACTACTCAGTCCTTCAGGATGAATATTCCTTGTTTATATGCTAATGTAATTAAATAAGGCCCTGGCTCTGGGCAACCAGGGTCAGGTCCTTACATTTTACATCAATAACACTTATCTTTTGTGTATTTCACAAACTCGTGTACTTCTACATGCCAGAATTTAGCATGTATGAACTTTACTATACTCAAAGTATACTCCTATTTCATGATTCTAAACTTCACTTCCACTTATCATGACACTTATCCCTATAGTGTGGTCTTCCTCTACACAGTATAGAGACCATCTTCTTCACTCATTTGACATGGTCATATTTTAAACAACACAACTCAATGCATCTAGGATCACAATAATAAAATTATTATGATATTTTTATATTTAATAAACATGTAAAAAAATCTCTAGTTTTATTGTTTGGATTATCTTTTGATAATTATCAAGAATAATACATTATTGTGTCCATTAAACTATCATCCAGCTTGCTTATCTTTATGTCAAACCTTCTAAAACATGCATGTGAGATACTCATGATCTTTCATAGTGATACACTCTACTATCATAAGTTTGGCATGTGACGAAACGAACTTTTATAAATGAGACTCCCTTTTTGAGTGAATAAATTTCTTATCAAGTAATGTAGTTATAGAAAACACATGTTCTACTTTGGATATTTTGGATAGTTTGGTTATAAGATTTAAAATACCATTAATAATCATAACCATTAATAATATAGTCATTATATAGTAACTATTAAGATTAGTATATTAAGGGTTACGATAAATTCCAATTGGCATAGATGGAAGAAGTGATGGTTGTGGCTAGTAGGATCATACCCTATAAAGCCCATTTATCAGATCTTCTGAAGGAGATGGAATCACTAGAATTTTCCCTTGACTATGACCAAGCCTAGATCCAACATCTAAACCATGAGATAAATTTTTTACAGGATAATTTCAAGTTTATCGAGATTGTGGACCAAACCATGTTCACTGAACCACCCCAAAAAAGTGTCATCACTACACACCTTACCCTTTGGGAATATGCTGGTGTAATAAAGGGTTATGTATCTAAACCCTAACAGTATGAATTTTTATATTTTTATTTTTAATAAATGATGACAATATTTATCCTTTTTATTATTACATTATAATGATTAGATAATTTGTTAGATAAAAATTATATTTTGATATGATGAAACACAAATTGTATTTTTGGAAAATATATAGTTTCAATCAAGACATTATTTTTGATAAATTTAAGAATTCTTGAAATAAATTTTTTTTAAATAAAATATTTTTATTAAATATTTTTATTTAAATATAAATGATCATATAATTTTATGAAGTCGAATGAAATTTTTATAAGGGTTAGAAACTGTTATCATCATAAAAACCCATATTTTCAGCAAATGGGAATTTTTTATTTAAAAGTGTAAATTTTCATATTTAAATATGAAAAAAAAATTAAAATTAAATACTATATTTGAAATTATCACATTTAAATTATCCAATGGTGAATTTTTCATAATTTTTTAAGATAGTCTAAGTTTTAAGTAAAACTTTTAATATGGTATAAATATAAGGTATGTATTATGAAATAATAAAAGCCCAAAAGTGATGTAATAAATACTATAATGAGTATCCATGAACAAAATTATGTTTCACCTTTAAAATAATTGGTCTTTGAAGTTATTTGATTAATTTTATAATCCCTTAATGGATCCTCCAAAACCTATGTTATATTCTAAGGTCTTAAAATTAATTCTTTATGAACATGACTCACTTCCACATCACCAAGGGTATTATTTTAATGAGTTCAATTTTTAGCCTTATAAAATATTTAAAAATAATCCTCTTTGGTAGAAACCATGGGAAAAACCATGGTAATTTTTGTATTTTTTATTATTTTATCATGTAGAGTCCAAACACTAAGTTTATAAATTAATAAAGAATCCCCCCTCTTTTCCTATAAATACCCACCCATCCTCCCTCTCCTATTACCTAAAACCCAATTTATCATGAAGTTACTCTCACTATACCTATATAAATCCCTCATAAGTTGTTCCCAGTCTCTTAATGAGCTCCTCTCAAACTTTTATAAGAACCCTCTCAAGGTAGGGGATCATCTCCTTCTCCTATTTATCCAAGCACCTTATTTATATCATGCCTTTTGATTTCCAATTGTTCATATTGGGATATGTTTTTACATATCCCTATTTCTTTCCTTATGATTCCCAAGTGATGGTATGTCTCTTTCAATCTCATTTTTCCCTTTCATAAACCATTATATACACTTGTTATGCTTCCAAAATTATCCTATGATTTTTCATGCCTAACATTTGTATAGTGAATACCCATTCAAAATTCCACTCAAGGGTATTCACCTAGATGTACTTATCATTAATTGATTGGGTAATTCAATTATTTAACACAAACTAATTATTCATGGGGTTAAAAGTTATTAATGACATTCTTATTTTGTATAATCTATGTGACAAACTTATGCATGTACATGATATGAATGTGACGGGTGGGCCCAGAATTATATAGCCCTCCAATGAAATGGGTAAGGTTTTTATTTCATGAGATTCCATGTATAGTGAATGGTAGGTTATCCTAATCACACTATGTTATGATTTCTCATAGGTTATCCTTGACTTATGTTTATGATGTCCTGTTTTATATTGTTATCGCCTTCTCATGATGCTTTTATGTTATCATATTTTATCATGATTAGATGTTAAATTTTATTAATCTTACCCCTATCATGTTACCTTTATATGAATATTAAATCACATTTATTACTTGTATCATGTTATTATTTGATTATTCCATTACTGGGATTTATAGATCACCCTTTTAGTATGTATGTCCCTAGGTTATCCCATGCAGTTTTAGAAGAATCAAGATAATTTAAGGGAATGTTATGGAGTTTTAGTTTATGTCATTATATTTTTATTTCAATTTATCATGATATGTGCCTAATTACCCAAATACACTAGGCATAATAATCTTTTGGAGTTATATTAATTGTATCATTATATAATAAATCACGAATTAAAGTGTATTAATGATATGGGTTTTCATAGTTGTTATCAGAGTAAAGTTGTGTTATTTTGGGTATTAGGATTAGAAAAACCTAGTGAAAGCCTTAGGTATAATTCTAAACATGGGAATACATCCTTAAAAAATTTTTGTATAAAATAAGTGGTTTCCAAGAAAATATATCCCTATCTGGATACTATGAGTGGATGTGGCTCTGGCACAGTTGTACCTAGGGGTAATAACCCCAAAAAGTGAACATTGGGATAGAATCAATCGTTGATTGGTGCATTAAAAAGAGTTCTTGATACATACATAGTTTTACCCTCCTAAGGGATATAATTTGGTAAATTCACAAGCTCTTTATGAACCATTGTGAAGGGAATAAAAATTATTATAATATTTTATATAAGGAAATAGATCATGGAAAACTTGATTGGAGCCTAGAAATTAATATGATAAGGAATGTATGTAATTTTTTAGTTATACCTTTAATGTTCATAGTTTCTCTTTTATTTGTTTAGTACTTTAAAAAATTTTGTCCCTCATTTTCCCTTTATTTTACTCAATAGTTGGGAATATGAGGAACCGAGTCAACAACCAATGTGATGAGAAATGTAATAACCACCCAAATGATTTTCCCGACTCAATAGGAGTTGGAATCAGGAAATTCATGAAAATAATTTCTCAGTGAACTCATTTTTTTAACAAAAACATGAATCATGGGAGAAAGACACATCCACCTAAGAATGAGAAAGTTTCAATTGAGACATTTATGCAATAAAGGCCTCTGAATTTCATTTGATCTTTTGAACCCTTAATCATGGAACAATGGATAAACTCCATTGAAAAAGTTTTATCTATCCTTAAATTCTCTATGAAATAGAATTTTATGATGGCTATTTATCATATAGAGGGATAAGTTGATAAATAATGTACATTGATCAAAAATAATAATATGGATGAATTGATCGGAGTGATGGAGTAGAAATAATTAAATAAAATGTATTTTGATAAATATTTGCCGAATTCTCTTCAACTAAAAATGGAGAGGGATTTCCTTAGGCTTAAGAAAAAGGATAATTAATCCATCAGGTCATTTGAGGATAACTTTATAAGACTTACATGATACACCTTCGCCTTTTTCATTTCCCCAAAAATTAAAGTTAACAACTTATTGGAGGGATAAAGTTGAGTCTATGAAAAGCTTTGGCGATTCAATACTTTGAACACTATGAGGAAATTGTTTGATGTGTCTTCAAAGTCAAAATAGATATTGTTTAATCTCACAGGTATCATGGGTTAGGAGATAAGAAGCATATAATGGATTTTAATCATGGTGGTATGATAGAGAAAACTCATGGTGGTAATAAAATCTAACATTTCACTTGTCAAAAGTATGGGAAGAAGCATCTTGGAAATTGATTGGAGGGGAAAAGGAAATGTTTTAGGTGTGGGAAGGAAGGAAACCTAGCTAGGGAATTTCATTGGGGTAAACCCACCAATTTTATAGAAGAAAGTAATGCTCCTATCAACCCTCATATTGTTTTAAAATGTTTCAAATACAAGGAAAAAGGACACTATGTGAACCAATGCACTAAGCCAAGGGTTTTCATTGAAAATAGACAATAGAAACCTACAAGGCCTAGAGAGAAAGGGTGGGATTATATAATCACAACTGCTAAGGTGTATAATGACAATGATGTGGTAGTAGGTGTACTAGTTATTCATTCAAGGATAGTGAATTTACTATTTGATTCTGGTTCTATGTATTATTTCATATTATGCAAGTTTAGTAGAACTATTCAAACACTACCAAAATACATGTAAGTAAAGCTATCAGTGAAAACTAAAAATGGGGTAATTATTTCATCCTAAGTAAATAAATCCTCCCATGTCCATATTTTTTGGATAAACTTCTAAGTGAACCTTATAATACTCCCTTTAACATAATTTGATACTATTCTAGGTATAGAATGGATTTCCTTATATAGAGAAAACATAAATTGTCAAGAGAATTAAATCACCCTCTGTATAAAAATCCCTCTCAAATTCTATACAAGTGAAAATAGGAGGATGAATATCCTTTGGTATCATTATCTCAAGCATGGATATTATTTATTTATGAGAAATTTTATCTAACTAAAATGATTGAGACTAGTGAAAAGATCAACCTTGATTAAATTCCCATTGTAAGGGAATATAATGATGTATTTCCCAAAGAATTGTCTGGTCTTCCTCATAGCCAAGAGGATGAGTTCTCAATCAAAATTATACCTAGATATTTTCCAGTATCTAAGAATCCATATAGAATTTCCACTTTTAAACATCATGTTATGAAGGAGAAACTACAAGATAATCTGGATAAAGGGTTTATACACCCAAGTGCTTCACCATAGCGTGCACTAGTCCTCTTCATCATGAATAAGGATGGATCAATGCACCTCTACATTGATTATTTTGATCTCAACAAGATTGAAATAAAGAATAATTATCTTCCTTCATATATTGATGATTTTTTTGATCAGTTGCGTAGGTCGTGGTACTTCTCCAAGGTGGATCTTCAGTCAGGATATTATCAAGTAAAGGTAAAGAAGTTAGATATCTACAAGAATGGTTTTCATACAAGTTATAGGAACTATTAGTTCATATACATTCCTTTTAGACTCACTAATTCTCCAACAATATTTATGGACTTTATGAATAGATTATTTAGGAATTACCTCGATAAATTTTTGGTAGTCTTTATAGAAGATATTATTATCTACTCCAAAAGAAAAAAGGAACATGAGGATCATTTGAATATTGTACTTAACACCTTATGAAAAAAATTGTATGTGAAGTATAGTAAAAAAAGGTATGAATGGAGAAAGTAACATTACTATAGTATTTTATCATTAATAAAGTTATGTTTTTGGATCTTCTAAAAATAGAGGTAATTGAAGGATGGCTCGGAAAAACATCTTTGACAAAAATACATAGTTTCCTTGGATTATCTGGGTACTATCATTGATTTTTGAGAAACTTCTCATGATTTTCAAGTCCACTAACCAAGATAACTCAGAAGGGAGTCAAGTTTTTCTAGAATGATAAATGAAAATAGGGATTTAAAGAGTTAAATAATAGACTAACTATTGAAATTCTCACCAGTGGAGAAGGATTACTGATTTATAACGATGTGTCTAAAATGGTATTGGGTTGTGTACTCATTCAAGATGAAAAATTGATTGCCTATGCCTCCTACCAATTAAAGATCCATGAGAAGAACTACCCGATACATGATCTATAATTGGTTATAGTGATCTTCATGATGAATATTTGGATACATTACCTCTATGGGAAGAAGTGTTACCTATATATGGATCATAAAATCCTCAAGTATATATTCACACAAAAGGAGATCAATATGAACCAATGAAGGTGGTAAGTGCTAATCAAGGATTATGATTGTTCAATCCATTACCATCTTGGGAAGGGGAACAATGTGGAAAATGCTCTGAGTAGAAAGGATACCTCAACCCAATCCATGATGAGGATTGCAAGGGACCCAATCATCTTGCACATACAAAGGAAGGACGGGATAATAGTAAAAGGAACTTTATCTTTCCTTGCTCAAATAACTGCTCAACCATCTATTATTGAGAGGATCAACTAAGCCTAAAAAGATAATAAAGTGATACATAAAAAGGTATTGAATATCATGGAGTTAAACTTTGCTAAAATAGAGTTATAAGGTTTGGAACCTAGATATGTGTCCCATAAAAACCAAAATTGAAGAGGGAAGTTCTGGATGATGCACATATCTCATCCTCCTCTTTTCATCCAGGAAGCACTAAGATGTAAATATATTTGAAGCAAAACTTTTGGTGGGATAACATAAAGAGGGTGATTATATAATTTGTATCCCAATGATTGGTATGCCCACAAGTCAAGGTTGAAAAATAAAAGTCCAAGGGTATGATGCAACCATTTTCCATACCAGTATGAAAATGGTAAAACATAACTATGGATTTCATCATAGTACTCCCAATGATATCTAAAGGAAATAATGTCATATGGGTGATAGTCGATACCCTTACAAATTCGGCACATTTTATTGTTATCAATGAATATTTCTCTCTCAACCAACTCACTAAAATATACATAAGGGGAGTTGTAAGACTATATAGAGTACCATTATCCATTGTATCTGATCAAGATGTGAGGTTTACCTCAAGGTTATAGAGAATCTTTAAACAAGTTTTGGATATAGAGATGAGTTTCAGTACTGTTATCACCCTCATATGGATGGCCAGTATGAAATGACTATTCAAACTCTAGAGGATATGATGATATCATGTTCAATGCATTTACAAGGATGTTGGGATCAACACATCCCCTAGTGGAGTTCTCATATAATAACTCTAACATTCAAATGGAACCATATGAGGATTTGTATAGGAAGAGGTTTCAGACTCCAACATGTCGAGATGAAGTTGGAGAGAAGAATATGATGACACATAATCTTATCCAAGAGATGATAGAGAAGTTTCAAACCATTCAATGTCATATAAAATCCATAAAAAGTCAATAGAAATTCTATGCATACAATCATTTATGAGGCCTGAGTTTTAGGTCAGAGATAAGGTGTTCCTTCATATATCATCATGGGATAAATTTATGAGGTTTGGGAAGAATATATAGATTTGTCTAAGATACATTTTCACCTTATATATCCTTGATTTCATTGGAGTTGTGGCATATCAACTATCACTCCTGCCGAACCTATCTCAAGTACATAATGTGTTTCATGTATCCCTCTTAAGGAAGTACATACTAGACCCCTAATGTGTACTAAATCCAAAGTTGGTTCCATTAGAGAATAATATTCTATATGAGTAGAAGTCTATGTAGATTGTTAGACTCCTCATGTATTAATCATTTTTTAATGATCACAAATCCTATTTAGTTTATAAACTATGTTAACTCTATGTAATCTATCTCACATTAAATGTTCAGTAGCTTAGTAAAAGTTATCCAAAGCTCTTAAGTTCTATACACTCAGTTTGGTTACTATGCACTTTCTCTTGATTCACTTTATAATGATTTCTCTGACAAATGATTAAGTTTAATTCATTTCATAAATACTAATGCTTAAGTCTGAATACAGATATTTTCCTAAGTCATGAGACATCGTGACATCCATACACCGTGATCATGAGACACCATGAACAAGACACTGTGATATCCAGACACCGTGAACAAGACACCGTGATATCCAGACACCGAGAACAAGACACCATGAATAAGAAGACACGATGAACATGAGACACTGTGACCATGAGACACCATGATCATGAGGCACCATGACCACGAGACACCGTGTCTATGAGACACTATGACCAATCAAGACACCGTGTGAAGGAGACACCATTTCCATGACATACTATGACATCATTTCCTAATATATTTTATCATCTTTAAATTTAATCTCTAATGGTCATATTTGAAGATTTTAATGCACTGACATAATTAATGTTTTTTTGTAGACATTTCATCGGACAGTACGAGGTACGAGGTGCAGAATACATGTAACATGTCGACCCCAACACATGAACTCCAAGATAAAAGAGTAATGTGGCCTAAAAAAGTAGAAAGTAGCACGATACAATGAACAAGATGGTGGGCGTGAGCATGATAACAGAATACATTTTAGAGAATTGGATCATACAACTCGACTCTGCTGAAGAACACATGAAGCATACTAGAATCTCAAGAACATATTCACATTGTAAAACACCTCGAAGAACACAAGTCGAATCTGTCTGACTTGTGACACTTTGTTTTCCATACGATGACTTGAGTTCTGCATCTGCCTCATCTCAGAAGTCTAGAGCTGCAAAGACCAACACTCAGAGCACTTCTAAACCCATCTCAATATTATTGATCTATTGTGTATCATTTTATTAATTTTCGAGCAGAGTGTGTATATTTATAGAAACGCGCTTTGTCTCCTGCATTAAACTGAAGGATACAAGATATCCTTACTCAAACATTCTTTTACTCTTGTGTATACCCACAGATAAGTGTGGAAGAGGTCCTTGTGTGGCCTTGTTGTCTATACCCATGAAGAACTATGGAAGAGGTCCCTGTGTGTCCTAGACAGTACTGTGTACTATTTTTAACTCCGATCCAGGGTGTGGATCAAGTTTATTTATAAAAACTGCTTGGTGGCAGGTGATCACCAAGTAGAGAGGATTATGTCTCAGCTTGAGATTGAACCTCTTGTTTACATTGTTGTGCTAATCCTCAAATGATCTGTTTTATTTTATCCGCTGCTTATATTTTTCAAAGACAGAAAACTGTTTTTACACTCACTCTGATAGTTAATTTTAGTTAGTGTGTATATGTGCTTAATTTAGTAAACCTGTTTAAAAAGTTTAAATAGTGATTACATTGATTCAACTGAGGACTAATAATCCTTAGAGAAACTTGTTGAGTAATTAAACATTTATATCTCTACTTCCTTAATTGATTGGGCTGTTTTGAATTGGTGGATTTTAATCATAAATTTTTTAACAGAAATTTTAATTGGAACTTAATTCACCCCCACCCCCCCCACCCCCCCCCCCCCCCACCCCTCTTGAGTATCCACTCCAACCAACATTTGGTATTAGAGGCTGTTTATTAAGACTTTGTTTAACCTACTTCAACTGTGATTGTAGTTGTACTTTAAAAGATCTGTTAATTTCTGTTAATTCTAAATTTATAGCTCTTTCAAAATATTTATTATCGATAATAGATTGGAAGGTGTTGTAACCAATAGATCACCATTTTTTAATGAAACCAACTATGCTCAATGTAAAATCAAAATGAAAATGCATTTAGAATGTATGGGTTTTGAAATTTGGTCATACATTATAAATGATTATAAGATTCCTACTACTGATATAATCACATGGGATGAGACTATAAAAACTAACTATAATAACAATTACAAAGATATGAATGCTTTATACTACTCTTTAGGAGATGAAGAATTCAATAGAATTTCTTCTTGTAAAACTACCCATGAAATTTGGGATACCCTGTCTGTCTCACATGAAGAAATATCTAGTGTAAAAGAAATGAGACTTAATAATTATACTATTAAATATTATAACTCTATAATGAAACCTGATGAGCCTATCTCTGATATGTATCTTAGGTTTGATGATATTTTAAACACAATGATTTCTCTTAGAAGAGAAGTCACTGCCAAAGAACAAATCATGAGAATTCTCAAATGTCTGCCTGACAGATGGAGAGGAACCTCTGTCTCTATTAGAGAATCATGCGATATCAGCAAGCTACCTATAAAATAACTCATTGGGAAACTGATGATGTATGAAGAAGAACTAAAAGTCAACATAGAATAGGAGGATGAACCAAAGAGGAAATATGTTTCATTCAAGACCACCACCTTTAAGCACAAAGACAAAGGGAAATTGGAAGATTCTGTAGAAAGTTATAATAGTGAACAACCATCACCTTACAGTGATGAGGAGATGACTCAATTAGCTATAAGATTCAAGAAATTTTACAAGAAGAAGAATTTTTTTAGAAATCCTAACTTCAAAGAAAAATATGGCCAAAAAGGAAATTGGAAGAAGGACTGGAAAAGAAGTGACAAGGCTGATGAGATTGTCTGCTATGAATGTAAGCGCAAAGGACATATCAAGGCAGACTGTCCAAATATCAAGTACAAAAAGAGATATGAGGATAAGGATAGGAAGTATAAAAAGGCCAGGAAAGCAACCTGGAGTTCTTTTGAGGATAATTCAAGTGACTCAGAAACATCACATGATGAACAGGAAAACAAATCCAATATGTGTTTTATGACAAACACATATGAGGTAACATTGGACTCTCTTGTATATAATTCATACTATTATAAAATTGAGAGTGACTCTGAGAATATAACTAATGAAGAAATGTTTGAATATTTTAACATGCTTGAATAAACATGCAATGAACTAAAAGAAAAATATAAATCATTGAATAAATATTATGCTCTTACTGTGACTGTTAAATATGAACTCACAATTGAAAAAGATAAAAATGCTCAACTTCTCAAAGAAAACAAATAATTAAAAATTTCTAATGGGTAATTAAAGAATGACCATGAAAATTTTACCAATGGGAAGAATAGCCTTACTCAAATGCTAAGAAAAAAAATTGCCCCTAAATACAACATTGGAATTGGTTGTAGTGCTTGAACCTAAACAGGTCTTGGATAAAATTCAGTTCTTTGCTCGGTGCATGATAGCTCATGGATTTTTACATGGCTCTCCTTCCAACTCTCACATCTGGATATTTTGGAAATCAGGTTGTTCTGTGGACCTGGTTTCCATTTTTGAGCAATGTATCACCATCAAGATTCAGGTGGGAAGTACAGAAACCATTCTATCGGTTATCTATGCTAAGTGCGATGTTCATGGGTAGGAATCTTTATGGGATGATCTAATTTCAGTTAACCCAGGAGACTCTCCTTAGATTGTGGGTGGAGATTTTAATGTAGTTTCTAGTCCTAAGGATAAAAAAGGACCAAGCCCCTTTCCTGGAAGGGCTAGCCAGGAGTTTAATGCATTCATGGCTCACAATGGTCTCTGAGACGTTGGTTTCTCCGGTGATCCTTTTACTTGGTGTAACAATCAACAAGGCAACTGTAGATCTTAGATTCGGCTGGATCGATGCTTAATTAATGGAGTGGCCCTTTCGGCCTTTCTTGTCTGCAAAGTCCTTCATCTGGTGTGAGGACTATCAGATCATTCGGCCCTTAGAGTCTCGCTGGCAGTCCGTGCTAACTGACAGCCCCATTTTAGTTTCTCTTCTTCCTGAACAGACGGCGCAGATTTATTTGACATCGTCGGGATAGTATGGGATTATTCTAGTAGTGGAAACCCCTGGACTTATCTTCACAACAACTTAAGATGGTTGAAGTCCCATCTTATATCCTGGGTCAAAAATATTCCCTCCCCTGACACAGCCATAGAGAATATTAGTAAAGAGATACACCATCTTGAATTACACCTGGAAAATGCTTGGGATGATTCAGTTTTTTCAGAGTTGCGATTTTAGAAAAAACCTACTGAATGACTTGCTGCTCAAGCAGGAATGTGATTCTAGTGAGGAGGCACGGACCAAGTGGCTTTGCAAAGGAGACCGTAATACTGCCTATTTTCATGCTTGTATAAAGGAAAAATAGAGAATGAACAGCCCCAATCTGTTAATGGAGGATGGATCCTACTCAAGTGATAAAGACACGATTGGGCGACTGGAAAATTCTATTTTCTGGTCTCTGTTGGATGACCTGATCCCTCTCATGGAAGATGGATACCTGAGGGGGTTTTCGACCCTATTTGACACGATTCCTCACTCGGTGTCAGAGGCTGATAATGTTTTTCTCCAATCCTTACCAGATGAGGATGAAATTAGAAAGGTTGTCTGGTCCATCAACCCTGTTAGTGCCCCTGGACCAGATTATTTTCTGAGCTCCTTTTATAGAGTGTCTTGGGACACTGTGAAAGAAAGCCTCATAAGGGTTGTCCAAGACTTTTTTCTAGGAGGGAACCTTCCCCGAGTGGCAGCTGCAACTATATTGGTACTTGTTCCCAAAGTCAAATCTCCCTCTTCTCTGAATCAGTACTGTCTTATTAGTCTATGTAGCATTCCATATAAATTTTTGGTTATAATTCTGAACTCAAGATTGTCTGCCTCTCTTCTGAGATGGATATCCTTGGAGCAACATGGATTTGTAAAAGGAAGATCCATCCAAGGGGCTATTGCCTTGGCCCAGGAAATTATTAGTGACGTCAACTTAAAATCTCCAGGTAACAATGTGCCCATTCAACTTGATATGAGTAAAGCTTATGACAGAGTGGAATGGAGCTTTATCAATAGGACCTTATCGTGCATCGGATTTGATGATTGGGTCATTGATCTTCTTTTTCGCTGCTTTAGTTCACCCTGAATAGCCATCTCATTCATGGGTAAGCAATTTGGATTTTTCAAAGCTGCCAGAGGTCTGAGGTAAGGGGGTCCTCTTTCCCCCTCTCTTATCATCATTGCCCAATATGTATTTATCCGGTACCTTAATCATTATATCTCTCTTGGGAAAATAAATTCTTATCGCAACAAGCTTGCCTATGGGGGTGTTTCTCATCTGATGTTTACTGATGATACAATTATTTTTGTCAATAGAAGTCGGAGATCAATTTAAGGGGTTAATGAGGTCCTCAATATCTATTGTAGATGGAGTGGCCAATTGGTTAACCGGGATAATATTCTCTTCTTTGCTCCATCCAAATGCTTGGAAAGTCGGTTAATATCTCTAGAGTCTAACCTTGTCATGCCCCAAGGATCCTTCCCTATGACTTATCTGGGTGCTCCAGTTTCCCCTAATGTCCTTCTTATTAGAAATTTCGATTTGATCTTGGATAAAATCAACGGGCGCTTTCTCAACTAGAAGAATAGGCTATTATCCTTTGGTGGGAGAATCATGCTGATCAACTCTGTCTTATCTTCAATTCCCATGCATATTCTGTCTACTGTCAAGGTCCCAAAAAAAGTGGTATCCAACATTTAATCTACTCTACAATCTTTCTTGTGGGGGGTGTCAACAACAAAAATGTCATTGGGCATCTTGGAAGAATATGGCCAAGCCTGTGGCGGAAGGGGGTCTCAATCTGAGGAGTGTCTCTGATTCTATAGGTGGATTTCATGCCAAGATGGCGTGGGAGGTGCTGGAGGGTAATTCGTTATGGGGAAAGCATATGAAAATGACTTATGGTCTTGTGGAGAGCTCTACTAGATGTAAACATTCCAAAATTTACAATATGATCCTACCTTATATCCCACTCCTTCAGGTGCACACCCAGTGGATTGTGGGTAAAGGGAACATTAGATACTGGCACCATAATTGGTCAGGGAATATTTTGGGATTTCCTTTATGCCCCGCCCTGAACATGTCCTTCAAGTAAGCCAGTGAATATGGCCTTCTCATTCAGACCACTTTGAATGCTAATTAGAGGATTTTCTTTGATATCATTTCTCTTTCTAATGACCTGGACAAGCTGGTGTTCACAGGTTCAGCGTCAGGTATGTTCTATATCAGGGACTTCCTTAAAATTCAATCTGCTGGTTTGCCTCAGGACCGATGGGGAGAAATTTTGTGGTGCAAGAGTCTCCCCTCTAAATATTTGTTCCTTGTCTGGTGAGTTCGACATGGAGCGCTACCCATGGATGATAATGTCCAGCGGAGAGGTGTTAACTTGGATTCAAAGTGCTTCTACTGTCGAGAGGCACATCCTGAATCTACAGTGCATATTTTCTTTAACAGCGAATGGGATAAGTACATATGGAGTGTGTTTGGCCAATTTACAGGTTGGTCTGATCAGGATGTTAATGCTAACCTGTTACTCCAGAATTGGTTCCAGTCGTTGGACAGGACTAGTGCAGAACGGAAGGCACGTGGGGTGATCTTCATTGCGGATTGCTGGATCCTTTGGTCATCAAGGAATGTTGTACGTCATAGCAGTACAATGCCAACTAAACTGGGCCTCTTATTCACATGCTGAAACCTTATTCTAGACTTCTGCAAGATTTTTAAATACATTGAGACTGCTCCTTCAATCTACTCAATCCTTCCTCAGAATGCGGTACCCAGTTCGAGTTCCACTGCCCCTAGTGCATGGGTTAAATGGAAGGTGCCACCCTCAGGGATTAAGTTGAATACGGATGTCTCATGCTACATGGGAATTATGAGCAGGGGTGGGATCATCAGAGATAGAAATAGATCAGTGATGGTGTCCTTCTCTGTCTTCTTGGGCCCTAGTGATTCTCTCCAAGCAGAGAACCTTACTATGATTTATGGACTCTTTCTATGCAATCAGCCGAACCTTCTTATTAGAGAAATTGAGACTGACTCCCTTGATCTTTTTAATGCACTCTCAGACAACACTCTGGTTCCTTGGTCCATCGTTTATGCTATCAGACGCTGGAAGAAACTGATAAGAGAGCATATGTCTATTCTTCATACGTGGCGGGAGGGAAATGTTGTGGAATATTTCCTTACTTCTATTGCATCTCAACATGATCGGATTCTCACTTTTACCAACATCATATCCTTTCCCCCATAGGGGAGTCACTTTGTTCGAGCTGAAGCGCTCGGCCTCCATTACTGTAGACCCCCCTAATTTATGTCTGTATGCTTTTTTTAAACTTATGACCTTCCTCTTTTTTTTATAAATAAAACACAAATTTTTTGTGGTAAAATAAAAATAGATGGAGGACATGTCACATTTGGTGAAAATTCCAAAGGAAAGATAATTGGCCTCGACCAAATCGGTAACTCTAACTCAGTTTTAATTTATAAAGTACTATTTTTTATGGATTAAAATATAATCTGCTTAGTATCTCACAATTATGTGATGATGGATTTCATGTTAGATTTGAAAATGATGCTTGTAATGTTTTTAATTCTAAAGATGAATTAATGTTTTCTTCTTTAAGAAATGAAAATGTTTACTCTATTAACTTAGATTCCTTAGCTTCTCAAAATGCTTCAGGTTTAAGTTTATTTCATAAAGAGTCTTGGACCTGGCATAGGAGACTAGGACACTATAATATTCAATCCCTTAGAATGATAACTAGAAAAAGATTAGTTAAATACTTACCCAAACTTGAGTTTTCAAATGACAAAGTATGTAATCAACGTCAAAAGGGAAAACAACACAAAATTTCCTTCAAACCAAAGAAAGAAGTGTCAACTTCTCAACCTCTCTAACTGGTTCACATGGATTTATTTGGACCATATAGAGTTTCTAGTTTAAATGGTAAGTACTATGTTTATGTTCTTGTAGATGACTTTTCTAGATATACTTGGACATTCTTTCTGGCTCACAATGCTCTTATTTTACTAAATTCTCCAAGTCTGTGGAAAATCTTAGTGGACTTAAAATCAAATCCTTAAGAAGTGATCATGGTCGTGAGTTTGAAAATCAAGAGTTTGAATCCTTTTTCTCAAAAAATGGTTATAGTCACAATTTCTCTACCCCTAGAACACCTCAAAAAAATGGAGTTGTAGAAATAAGAAATAGAACCCTACAAGATATTGATAGAACAATGCTTAGTGAATATGACCTAACTATTTATTTTTGGGATGAATCTGTCAATACAACATACTACATAATCAATAGAGTGTTGATCAAACCCATTCTTAAGAATACTTCTTATGATTTATGGAACAATAGAAAACCCTAGGTTAACTACTTCAAATTTTTTGGCTGTAAAGTCTATATTATTAATACTAAGGACAATCTCGACAAATTTGCATCCAAGAGTGATGAAGGTATATTTTTAGGATATTATATATCTAGTAAAGCCTATAGAGTGTTCAATAAAAGAACTAAATGTGTGGAAGAATCTTTCCATGTCAAATTTGATGAAACAGATCCACATGAGCCTAAAACCATTCTAGAGAACCTGGAGGATGATCTATTGAATCTGAACATTAATCCAAAATCCCCAAACCATTCTGTGAAAGAATCTATGAAAACTTCCAGTTCTAGAAATTCCTTATACTCAAGCCATAATGAACCTAAACCTGTTGATGAACCTGAAATCATTAGTCCCTCCTTTTCTAGAACCGTTAGAACTCTTGAGAACCATCCTTTAGATGTTGTTTTAGGATACCTAGACAAAGGAACACAAACAAGAGCTTCTCTTAGAAATCAGGTTGAACATCAAGTCTTCTTGTCAAAACTTGAACCTAAAAAACATTAATGATTATATCGATGTGAATTTTGGGTGATGGTTATGCAAGAAGAACTTAATCAGTTTGAAAGGAACAAAGTTTGGAAAGTCGTTGAAAGACCTAAGGACACATTCACCATAGGCACTAAATGGGTGTTTAGAAATAAGGTAGATGAGGCTGGTAACATAGTTAGAAACAAGGCTAGATTAGTTGCACAAGGCTATAGTCAAGAAGAAGGAATTGGATATGAGGAGACCTTTTCACCAGTTGCTAGACTTGAGGCCATCAGAATCCGAATTTCTTATGTTGCACATCTTAATTTTAAACTATATCAAATGGATGTTAAGAGTGCATTCTTAAATGGGTATATAGATAAGGATGTCTTTGTAGAACAACCCCCTAGTTTTACAAACCCCCATTTTCCAAATCATATTTTTAAATTATGAAAAGATTTATGTGGTTTAAGACAATCTCCAAGATCCTAGTATGATTGGTTAAGTACTTTTCTTATTTCCAAAGGTTTTACAAAAGGAATAGTTGATCCTACCCTTTTTATAAAACGAATTTCTAATGATGTTTTAGTTGTTCAAATATATTTAGATGACATTATCTTTGGATCCTTAAGAAATTATTTATTTGTTGATTTTTCTAAAATGATGAAAAATGAATTTGAAATGAGTTTAATGGGTGAACTAAAATTATTTCTTGGATTTAAAATCTTTCAAAATAATGATGGTATTATATTAACTCAAAGTAAATATACTAGAGATCTTCTAAAACATTTTGGATTGGATAGCACTAAAATTAGTAACACTCCCATGAGTACCACTTGTAAGTTGGATCTTGATGAAGATAGAAAATCTATTGATCAGACCACTTGCAATATGGGAGGCTGCTTCGATTAAAAAGGCCCACTACAACAACTCTGTTGGTGATTTTATGACTCTACACAAAATTTGGGTTGATGGCCTCTATCATCAACCCAAACGCACCTTTGAAGTGTTCTGTAAAACTATAATTCCATGATGGATCAAAGTAAATGTTGATGGTGCATCAAAGGGCAAGCTAGGTCCTACAGGATGTGGTGTGATTTTTAGAGATTCTTCTGGCTAGTTTCACGGTTGTTTCTTTGGAAGATGTGGTGTTGTCTCATCTCTGGAATCTGAAATGATGGGTGTAATTCATGCCATCAATTTTTCCCTTCAAAAAGGCTTTAGGAATCTCTGGATCAAAATTTATTTGACCACCATTTTCCAGGAAATCTGTAAGGGGGTGATCTATCTATCTTGGCCTCTTACCACCCTTTGGATGAAGTGTATTGATTTGATCTTGGAGATTAATTATATTGTCACTCATTCTTTTCGTGAAGCGAACATTGTTGCGGATACACTTGCCAACAAAGGTGTTCACCGGGATTTGACTTGGATGAATGACCTTCCTCCTAATTTATTTCAGATTTTTGATAAGGATTGTAAAAAACTTCTTTCTTTTAATCTTCTTTAACCTTGTTGTTTTTTTATATTCAATAAAATGTGATTTGGTCTTTGACCAAGGCACTACCCCTCTCAAAAAAAAGTAATGATTGGAAGTTTACTCTACTTAACTACTAGTCGACCTGACATTATGTTTAGTGTGTGTATGTGTTCTTGTTTTCAAGAAAATCCTAAGGAATCTTGTTTAAATGTTGTAAACATAATTTTCAAATACCTCAAGCATACACCTAATCTAGGACTGTTCTATCCTTGAGAAAAATCATTTGAATTAGTTAGTTATTCTGATGCTGACTTCGGTGGCTATAAGTTAGATAGAAAAAACACCTCTGGAACATGTCACTTTTTAGGCAAGTCACTAGTATCATGGTGTAGTAAGAAACAAAATTATGTTGCATTATCTACTGCAGAAGCTGAATACATAGCTGCTGGCAGTTGTTGTGCACAAATCTTGTGGATGAAACACACATTACTAGATTATGGATATCAATTCAAGCATGTACCTATAAATTGTGACAACACAGGTGCTATTAACATCTCAAAAAATCCTATTTCACATTCTAGGACAAAGCATATTGATGTAAGACATCACTTTTTGAGAGATCATTATCAAAAGGGTGATATCACTTTAAAATTCATTGGTGCTAAGTATTAGCTTGATGATATATTTACCAAACCATTAAATTCTGAAAGAATAGACTACATCATACATGAATTAGGCATGATAAATATTAAGTAAATGTCTTACTGTTTTATATCTTACTATTTCTTGTTTACTTTCTCACCGTAACGCTCATTTATTGTCTCACCATGAAGTTCGTTCACTGTCTCATCGTAACGCTCAGTCATTGTCTCATCGTAATGCTCAGTTACTGTATCACTGTAACATTCATTCTTTGTCTCAACGTAAAGACCTGATATGGTCTCACCATAATTTTTTTTTTTATGAATTAAAAATCGTATCGTGGTAATTATTCATTTCACCTCTTTATTTTTCCTGTGTTTTTACTTTTTCAACGTTTGGTATTCCTAAATGATAAAATAAATGAAGTATCACTTGTTCTTCACTCAATATTTCTTCTATTCACTCAATTTTTAACCCTTCCTCAACCCTTCAGCCTTTCTCTCTCTAGAACCTTCGGTGAATACGCAAGATGAAACACCCTTCATCGTCGACTCCTAAGAAACGTAGCTCAAAGAAGAAGAAAATCGCACCCAAGCTAGCACCCGAAGGTCCCCTATACCCAAATCTGGTAAACCAAGTTATAGTACCTGAGAAAGAGTTTTTTCCAAAATGGATTCTATCAAGTAAGTCTTTGGTTCTAAAAGTTTTAATGGAGAAAGGCTGGTTAGAGTGGTTTCCAAAGGAATATAGACCTATCTATCCTAAGTTTGTGGCTCAGTTTTATCAATATGTTCAGTTCTCCTTTGATTCTGAAGATGGATATATTGTGAGAAGCTAGATCAATGGGCAGAAATGCTCATTCTCTTCGAGGTTATGGGCTGCATGCCTTAGGATACCTCATGAAGGCATTTGTGAGGATTATCAGAGAGGACCTCCACCTTCTAGTGAATTCTTTGTCTTAGAAGATGCTCTGAAAAGCTTGACCGGAAATGGCACCAAGAGAAGAGCCATTACTGCTGAACTAGATGGAGAATCAAGGCTTTTTTTAAGTTTATACAGAACCTGATTAGCCAAGAAAATGTGATTTTGATGTACTAAAATATCAGGATGTGTTTCTAATTCATATTATGAAAAATGGGAATAAGATCAACCTTTGTAAGTATATAATACACCATATGTGTGAACTGATAAAAGCCATATCCAAGCCAACCTCCCTGTTTTACTCTTGGCTTATCTCATCCATGCTTCATGCCAAAGGTATGGTTTGACCTAATGAGGAAGTTATCAAGTATTGTGAGTACTGCCTTTCAAAAATCACTATCAAGAGGATTAAAATAAATTGGAACCATTGGAAAAAGGCATGTGTGTAATACAGTGATAGAATTTATGAAAAATTCAATCCTGTTGAACATTCCTCAAGACCAAGGGATATTTCTGATCCTAGTTTGGAAACAGATGATTTTGTTGAGTATTCTGAAGAAGAGGAAGAAGAGGTTGTTGTGCCCCCCAGGAAAACTGTTTCTATTGAGGAAGATAGTACTCATGTCCCTCATGCTGTAAGTGAAAAGGAAGTCCCTACTTCAACAGAATTTGTTAATCTGGAAGATCAACCAGAGGATGAAACAAAATCTATTGTCAAAGAAACCGAGAATAATTTTGTGGAAAAAACCTACAGAAGAAGAATAACCTGCTATGCAAGAAGCTGATCTTGAAGAACTCCTAGTGGAAAAATCTGTTCCTGAAGTCATTCCTTCAGCTGAGGAAAGGATAGAGCTGGATTTTCAGCTGGATAGATAGGAAATGAGAGAGGAACTAAGAGATGATTTTGTGGAATTGGATCAAGACCCTAAGCCTCTCAGTCCTGAGAAGGATGCAACTGTTGAGGGAGAGAAACCCCAAATATGGAATCTATTGAAGTACCAAACCCGATTGTTTCAAGCCCTATAGACACTCAGTATAAGTTCCCCATTTTCTATGATTTGGATGACTCTCAGCAAGTTTCAGTAAAAGGACTTGACCTTTCTACTATGTTCTAACTGAAATCTATCTCTAATATTTCTCTTGAGAAGGACGCTGATCCTGTATCAGTCCCTATTTCTGAACCTTTATCAGAACAACCATCCTTTGAGAGTAAATATGATCTAAAAGAATTTAGTGCTACTGTTTTATCTGGTGTTGAAAAGTCCTGAATTCCCAACCTGCTCTTGTGACACATCTAAGTGAGAAAGATGCCTCATTATTGTTGGAGAAAGTTATTTGGAAAATACAACCCAAAATGCTTCATGAGATTCAGGAAGTCAAAGTTGAAAATAAACAGCTTAGTGATGAAGTGAAGACTCTAAGAGTTATGATTGAAGAAATGCAGAGAGAGATGCATTCGAGATCAGATCTTGCTTCTCATCCTATAGAACCTATTGTTCCTCAAACCCCATCGAATGTTGTCTCTCAGATTCAACCTCATTTAGCTTCCTTAGCTAAAAAGTTCACTGAAAGGAACAAACAGATTGTGAAGGATAGAGAGAGATAGTTGTTAATCTTAACAAACTCATTGATGAGTATATGGGGTGTCTTCAAAAGGTTCTAAACCAACTGAAATCTCTGACCATAGCTGTCAATGCTTCTAAGCCATCTGGGCAATCATCTCAACCTTCCCTAGACAATGACCTGATTAGAACAGTGGTCAAAGAATAACTTCAGACTGTTCTTAGTGGCTTCAATAAATATTCTCTATATGAAGTTATCAAGAACAGTGATCGAGTTCTTGATCTGGTCCAACTCTATTCAAAAATTTCCAATGATGCTCAGCAAGAAATTGCCAAAAAGGTGGATTTCTAATTCAACCAAATATTCTAAAAGACTCACATGACCAATCACTTTAAATATCTTGTAAAAAAATTGAGTATTTCTCCTATTACTCAAGCTTTCAAGACCCAAGTTCAAAAGATCACAGAGTTCACTTGTCTGTTGGATAAGTTTATAGAAAACAAGGATGACTTTGAGAAAGCTATGCGGTATGGTGGAGAGATCATTGAGGATTTTATCATGCTTCTGAGGCCCTATCTTCATGTACAGAGTACAGCCATTGTTTCTCCTATAGCTTCCCTTCTGAGACCTAATCTGCCAACATTCACCTCTTCCCTATCCTCCAATTCTATGTCTGTCAGTCAGGCACTAAGTTAGATTAGGCATGTGATCCTTGATCAACAACTACCCCAGTCTTATATTGCACCTACATTGGATCCCTATATCTTTGAAGGTCTTCCTTTATCTTCCCTATCAACCAGCTCACTCCCTTCTTCTACCTCAACTTCTGCTCCTATGGCTTCCTCTTTTGCTACTGCTGCTAAAGGAAAAGAGAAGACCAATCAGTGAACTAAGGATAGTGTTTACTCTATTTTGATAGGAATATTGTTTCCTTTGTTTCACATTTTGTAATGCCTCTCTATTTATCTAATACATTATGCACCTTTTCTTGACTCTTTTGTATTTCTTTTTCTGTTACTTTTTTATAATCCCAAAAGGGGGAGAAATTTATGAAATTTATGAGACATGTTTATATGGGAGATAGAAATCATTCTATATATGTTATATTCTCATTCAAACTATGTTGTTAGAAAAAATGTACATTCTAAATCTACATGGTTTGTGATCATCAAAAAGGGGGAGATTGTTGGACTCATCATGTATTAATCATGTTTTAATGATCACAAATCCTATTTAGTTTATAAACTATGTGAACTCTATGTAATCTATCTCACATCAAATGTTTAATAGCTTATTAAAAGCTATCCAAAGCTCTTAAGTGCTATACACTCAGTTTGGTTACTATGCACTTTCTCTTGATTCACTTTATAGTGATTTCTCTGACAAATGATTACATTTAATTCATTTCATAAATACTACTGCTTAAGTCTGAATACAGATATTTTCCTAATTCATGAGACACTGTGACATCCAGACACCGTGATCATGAGACACCGTGAACAAGATACCGTGATATCCAGACACCGTGAACAAGCAGACACCGTGACCATGAGACACCATGACCATGAGACACCATGACCATGAGACACTGTGACTGTGAGACACTATGACTATGAGACATTGTGACTACGAGACACCGTGACCAATCTAGACACCGTGTGAAGAAGAGACTATTTCCATGACATACTGTGACATTATTTCCTAATATATTTTGTTGTCTTTAAATTTAATCTCTAACGGTCATATTTGAATACTTTAATGCACTGACATAATTAATGTTTCTTTATAGACATATCATTGGACAGTACGAGGTACGAGGTGTAGAATACATGCAACCTGTTGGCCCCAACACATGCACTCCAAGATAAAAGAGTAATGTGGCCCAAAAAAAGTAGAAAGTAGCACGGTACAAAGAACAAGTTGGTGGGTGTGACCGTGATAACAGAATACATTTTGGATAATTGGCTCATGAAACTCAACTCTTCTAAAGAACACACGAAGCATACTGGAATCCCGAGAACATCTTCTCACTGTAAAACACCACGAAGAACACAAGCCGAATCTATCTGACTTGCGACACTCTATTTTCCATGCGAGGACTTGAGTTCTGCATCTACCTCATCTCGGAAGTCCAGAGCTGCAAATACCAACACTCAGAGAACTTCTAAATCTATCTCAATATTACTGCTCTGTTTTGTATCATTTAGTTAATTTTCGAGCAGAGTGTGTATCTGTATAGCAACATACTCTGTCTCCTACATTAAACTGAAGGATACAATATATCCTTACTCAAACATTATTTTACTCTTGTGTATACCCACGGATAAGTGTGGAAGAGGTCCTTGTGTGGCCCAGTCATCTGTACCCACGAAGAACTATGGAAGAGGTCTCTGTGTGTCCTGGACAGTACTGTGTACTATTGTTAACCCCGATCTAGGGTGTGGATCAAGTTTATTTATACAAACTATTTGGTGGAAGGTGATCACCAAGTAGAGAGGATTAGGTATCAGCTTGAGACTGAACCTCTTGTTTACATTGTTGTTCTAATCCTAAAATATTATGTTTTATTTTATCTGCTTCTTATATTTTTCAAAGACAAAAAACTATTTTTACACTCACTCTGATAGTTAGTTTTGGTTAGTGTGTATATGTGCTTAATTCAGTAAACTCATTTCAAAATTTGAATTAGTGATTACATTGATTCAACTGAGGACTAATCAACTTTAGATAAACTTGTTGAGAAATTAAACATTTATATCTCTGCTTCCTTAATTGACTGGGTTGTTTTGAATTGGGAGATTTTAATCATAAATTTTTTAACAGAAATTTTAATTGGAACTCAATTCACCCCCCCCCCCCTCTTGAGTATCCACTCCGACCAACAAAGATATTACATCATAGAGAAAAGGTTCTAAAAAACAATACAACTCACTTGATCAAAGTGTTATGGTGGAACCACAAGTTTAAAGAAGAAACTTGGGAATCAAAAGAGGTGATGAAATAGAAATAACCTCATCTATTTTAATGAATGAAATGAAAATTTAGAGGGTGAAATTTCTGAAGGGGGGAAATGTAATAACCCAAAATTTTATAAATGAAATTCCCTTTTTGAATGAATAAATGTATTATCAAGTAATGTAGTTATAGAAAAAAATGCACTACTTTGTCTATTTTAGATAGTTATAGTTGTTGGATTTAAAATCATATTAAGAATTATAACCATTAAGAATATATCCATTATATAGTTACCATTAATATTAGTATATTAAGGGTTATGATAAAGTCCAATTGAAATAGATGGAAGAAGTAGTATCCTTGATCAGTGGGATCGTCCCTATAAAGCCCATTTATCAGAGCTTCTAAGGGAGATGGCATTACTGGGATTTTACCTTGACCAAGCCCAATCTGAGATTCAGTAACTAATGCACAAGAAAACCCATTTATATTATAATTTCAAGCTTATCGAGATCATGGCCCAAACCATGTTCACCAAACCACCCTAAGAAAGTGTTATCATCACACACCTTGCCCTTAGGGAATATGCTAGTTTAATAACGGGTTATGTATCTAGAACCTAACAGTATAAATTTATATATTTGTATTTTTAATAAAATAATGATTATATTTATCCTTTTTTATTATTACTTTATAATTATTAAATAATGAGTTTGATAAAAATTATATTTTGATACGATGAAACACAAATTGTATTTTTTGGAAATATATTGTTTCAATCAAAACAATCATTTTAATGAATTCAATAAAATTTGAAATAAATGTTATTTTAATAAAAATCTATTATTAAATATGCTTATTTAAATATAAATGATAATATAATATTATGAAGTAAAATGTAATTTTTATATGGGTTGGAAACTATTATTGTCATAAAATCCCTTACTTTTCAGTAAATGGGGATTTTAGATTTAAAAATGTAAATTTTATTATTTAAAGAATTATTTTAAAATATATATATATTATTTTTAAAATCAATGTGTTGAAATTTTCCAATGGTAAATTTTTAATAATTTAATGAAGCAGCCCAATTTTTTAGTAAAAAATAATTATGGTGTAAATATATAGTATGTATTGTGAAATCATAAAAGCTCAAAAGTGGTGTAATAAATACTATAAAGAGTATCCATGACCAAAATTAAGTTTCTTATTTAAAATAATTTGTTTTTTAATTTAATTTATTGATTTTATAAACCCTTAATGAATCCTCCAAAACCTATATTGTATTTTAAGGTTTAAAAATTAATTCTTTATGAACATGACTCACTTCAACATCACCAAGGGTGTTATTTTAATGAGTTCATTTTTTAGCCTTATAAAATATTTAAAACCACTTCTATTTGGTAGAAACCATGGGAAAGAACCATGGGAAGGTTTTTGGTTTTTATTATTTTATAATATAGAGACCAAAACCTAAGTTTAGAAATTAATAAAGAATCTCCCCCTCTTTTTCTATAAATACCATCCCATCCTCGCACTGATCTTCACTCAAAACCTATTGAGCACGAATTTACTCTCCATATACCTATCTAAATCCCTCCCAAGTTATTCCCAAGATCTAAATAATCTCTTCACAAACTTCTAAAAGATCCCTCTCAATGTAATGGATCCTCTCCTCCTCTTTTTTCATGCACCTTCTTTATATCATGCATTTTTATTTACAATTTATTCATATTGAGGTATATTTTTAGACATCACTCTTACTTTAATTATTATTCTAAAGTGATGATATATCCCTCTCACTCTCATTCACCCCTTCTATAAACCTTTATGTACACCTGTTATCCTGGCGAAATTATCCTGCAATTTTCCATGCCTAACATTTGTATAGTGAATACCCGTATCCATTTCCACTCAAGGATTTTCACCTAGATGTATCTTTTTATTGTTGATTGTGTAATTCCATATGTTTAACTCACATTACTTATTTTTAATTTATCAACTTGGATGTCACTAAACCAGTGCTCTGAGCCAATTCACCACAAGGCCTCAAGCCTGTCTCCCAGTATGCTAGAGGTTGTTGACTAGAAGCGAGGGCATAGGGTGTGATAGTGTGGAGACTATTCCCTCGTATCAGAGTAAGAAAACAGAAAAAAAAAATAACCAAACATCATACTTAGAAAAAAATAAACAGAGTGAGGAAACAATAGGTATAAACCAGGCTGTAATAAAATTAAAAGCAGTAAAGGCCCAAATAGCCATGTAATACATACAACACGGATCATCCACTGGGATGATCACATATATAGGAGTAAAGAAAATAAATAGAAATAAGAGTACAAGTCTCTAATTCATACACCAATTTGTACCACATGCCCTATATCTATATACATATCCAATCCATCATGTTTGATCAGTCCTAGGCTTTAGCCCAACCTATATCTACAACCAAGTGAGCATCTACTCAAGTACCCCAGTGCAATGGTGGCCCAAGCAGGGTGTAAGTAAAAACTCAATAGGGCACCACCAATGAAATCTCATACATATACAATAAATGCAGTGTATGTATTTATGTACATACATACGTATGTATATAAGTATATATTGTAGGTTCTGGGTGTAGCGGAAGTATGGGAGGGTAGGTTCCCAACTTTAATTTTTGCACATTCAATGAACAATATGAGATCAATACGACAAAGAACACCAGTATCCACATAATTAAATCAAGGATTTAGACAAAGGAATGGAAACCCAAAACCAAGAGACGGGATCAACATATTTTGTTTATAATTAATTTAATTAAATTAAATAATTACCTCCAAGGTGATTCTTTCTTCATTGATGAATTTGGCCACCGATATGTTGGTGTATCGTCATCAAATTGTAGATATCAATAGTAGATCTCCTATATCGATGATCCACACGTGTTCTGCATATCTCTGTACATCGTCGAAGTAGTCTCCAAGTTCTAGCATGGAAGATCATTACGCTTGCGATGTCCGCCTTCGATCGCCTTGAGAACCACTTCTAAATCATTCTCCTTGATCTGGTGGAGGAGGATCTCTCTCATTCTTGAGAGCATTCTTAGATAGGTATGAACTCTCTATTCTTGAGATCTTTTCTCCAATTCATTATGCACAACAATAATCATCACTTGGCTAGTGCTTGGATAATAAGAGAATAATATAATTGAGTATTTAATTCATTGGGGTAATAATAAATAATTTGCATAAGTACCTTAATTATTTTATTAATCCTAGTGAAACCCCCATGTCAAATAATAATAACAACATTATTATTTCTTGACATGCGCGTATCTTGCGAGTTATAATTAAATATTATTTAATCAAAAAATATTCAATATTATTATTTCTCACTAGACCATTAAATCAGTCTGTCAATCCTCCACCATATTTATTGAACCTTGAATAATGAATATTTATTTATTAAATAAATATCACTGCATTATTCATCAATAAATATATAAATATTATATTTACTAAATAGAAAATAAATATTTATTAATTATTCCACCCACAATATATTCTCTTGAATAACTAGTGCCGAAATAAATGTGATCAAGCATCCATGAATAATTATTAAACCGCAATCAAGAATAATCTTTATTCAACTTGATAAATAATAAATAATATATTATTTAACTGAGATGTTGGATACACTTAGTGTGTGACCCTCTAGGACTCTTTCTCAATGGCATTAGGTGAACCTGCCTAAAGTCCAAGGTTAGCGTCTAGAAACACACTAAGGCACCCATAGAGAAAGAAGTTAATGTCACAATGACACGTCACCACATATGAATTCTTACCGTGTAATATAATCCCTTTGTCTCGATATCTTCAATCAAGAAGGTTGCATGCAAGTGTCATCAACTCATGTATTCGATTTCTCATTCTTTGACTTCCTAGAAATTGAACTTGCCTATAGAACACCATGGGCATGGATTTATTTAGGCTATATCATTTCCAACAAAGAGCCTAAGATATAAACTTCCATTATGGAACATAAGGGAAAAATCCTTTCTTACATTATTCATTAATGCAATATTACTCGTGATGCACCCAACATATCCTACCTCACCGCGAACATATGTCATCACAGTTTTTGCCAATACATATAAGTGCATGAATCATAATACCCATTAATAATAATATTAAAGTATAAGGACCAATACACACATCCTCAAATAGGAATATCCAATGAAACTCATAAATGTGGATTTCCTACTATCAGGTCTCATTCTCATAATATCCTACTGGATATCACCAAGGGAGTACACCATGAGAAGGTGTCTCAAAATCCTATGAGTCTCCACCTTTGATATCCTGTATCATTTTTATCCCTAAAATGATGTCATTCAGCTATAGAACATATATCTAATAATAGTTTCATAGCACTTCCGGTATCTCATCATAGCGGGGAACTGTTATGACCTTTTAGTGCGAAAACTACTCTTTGTACATTATCTAATGCAATGTTACATAGAAGAAAATCATGATGTGATAAGAGTTTATTAATGTCTATCCAATGAATACATGTTTATCATAAACTACGAAGAAGTTATTTCTAGGGCACCAACTCCAACAGACTCCCATTTTCACCAGAGCCAACTGCTAACAATATTTATTCTGCTATCTCTCACATGATATTCATGATTCTTCTGAGATAGGTCTTTGGTCAAAGGGTCCTTTATGTTCTCTTCCATGGATACTCTGCTCACTGCAACTTCACTCCTTTGATAGAAATCCCTCAAGAGTTGATACTTTTGGAGTATGTGCTTTTTCTGTTGATGTGATCATGGCTCTTTTGAAAGAGCCACCACTACAGTATTATCATAATACAATGTGATGGGGTCTTTAATGATAGGTACCACATCAAGATTCTAGATAAGGTTCCAAATCTATATGGATTTTTTGGCTGCATCAGAAGATTCTATGTACTCGGACTCTAATGTAGAATCAGTTACAACTGGATGCTTTGAACTATTCCATCTCACAACTCCTCTATTGAAATAGAAAACATATCCCGATTGTGACTTCAGATCATTCTGATCTATCTAAAAACTAGCATCAGCATACCCTCTAATGACTAACTCCTCATCTCCTCCATACACCAGGAACATATCCTTAGTTCTTCTTAGATACTTAAGGATAGTCTTAATAGCAGTCAAATGTTATTCTCTTGGATCTACTTGATATCTACCTACAATGCTCAGTGCATAGTCAACATCAAGTCTAGTACATAACATGGAATATATGATAGATCCTATCTCTGAATCATATGGGATTTTACTCATTCTATATTTCTATTATTGTATCTGGGGACACATTTTCTTAGAAATATTTAAACCATGTGGCATTGGAACCAATCCTTTCTTGGATTGTTCCATACTAAATCTCTTTAGTATCTAGTCAATATATGTACTTTGACTTATTCCAAGAAAACTCTTGGATCTATCACGAATGATCTTGATCCCTAGAATGTAGGCTGATTTGCCTAATTCCTTTGTGGAGAAGCACTTGTTCAACCAGTATTTAACTGATTGTAAGACTGGTATGTCGTTTCTAATAAGTAATATGTTGTCAACATGTACTACTAGGATAATGACCACATTCCCATTAAACCTTTTATAAACACATGGATCACATTTGTTTTTAATGAAACCAAATTCTTTTATGGATTCATCAAATCAAATGTTCCATGACCTTGATGTTTACTTCAATCCATAAATGGATCTTTGTAACTTGCAAATAATTTTGGCATCACCTGATGTTACAAACCCTTCCGGTTGTGTCATATAGACATCTTCCTAAAGGTTATCATTAAGGAATTCAGTTTTGACATCCATATACCAAATCTCATAGTCATGGTAAGCTGTTATGGAAAATATGATTGATGGATTTAAACATAGAAACTGGTGAAAAGGTTTCATCATAATCAATTCCTTAACATTGTTTAAACCCTTTATCCACTATCCTTGATTTATAGGTACTTACTTTACCATCCATGTCTAGTTTCCTCTTAAATACCCATTTACATTCAATAGTCTTTACATTAATTGGTGCATTGACCAGAACCCAAATTTAGTTCTGATACATGGAATCTATCTCAAAATTCATAGCGTTAATCCATCTTGTAGCTTCTGATCTCTCTATTTTATCCTTGTAGGAGATGGGTTCATCATTGTCCAACAATAATGAGTCACCATCCTCAATGACAAGAAAACTATATCTCTCGGGTTCCCTTACCTTTCTTACAATCCTATGTAGTACTTGTGTTTTAGGAACTGCTTCTTTCACGGGGACCTGTGGAACTTGTTCCTATACCAAATCATGTGTATCTTGAGCATCAACTTCATCGAAGTCAATGTTTCTCCCATTATCCTTTTTGAGGATGTGCTCCCTCTCGAGAAAGACATATTTTCTTGCGACAATTACTTTCTTGTCCAAGGGGTTGTATAGGTAATATCACTTTGTTTCCTTGGGATTCCCTATAAAGATACACCTCGTGCCCTGGGGTGCTAGTTTGTTTCATGAGAAAGCCTTAACAAATGCCTCGCATCCCTATACATGTGTATACAACAAAATGGGTTTCTTTCCACTCCATAACTCGAAGGTAATTCTATTTTCCACCTTAGTTGGTACTCGGTTTAATGTTTATGTCATAGTTTGTAGTGCATATCCCAAAATGGATAATGGAAGATCTTCATAACTCATCATCGACCTTACCGTGTCCAACAAGGTATCATCCTCCTTTTACTAACACCATTCCATTATGGTGGATAATGTGGATTGAGTTGACATAGAATCCCAAACTCCCACAAAAATTTGATGAACTCTTAATTAAGATATTCTTCACCTTGATACAATCAAATTTTCTTTATCTTCTTACCAAGATGATTATCTACTTCATTATTGGATTCCTTGAATTTCTTAAAGGACTCGGACATATACCTCATCAAGTAAATATATCCATATCTAATCAAGTCATCAGTAAAAGTTATGAAGTAAGAATGTCCACCTCTAGATTCTACTGGAAATGGTCCACACACATCATTGTGTACCAATCCTAGAAGCTATGTCTCTCTTTAACCCTTTCCACCAAATAGTGGTTTGTTCATTTTCCCTTGTAAAAAATTGTGACATCTATCAAGAGATTTTAGCTCGAAAGAGTCTAAATAACCATCTTGATAGAGATTTTTTAGGCACTTCTCATTTACATGACCAAGGAGGTGATGCCACAACTGGGTGTTATATGAGTCATGTGAACTTGATTTGTTATCGATTACCAACACTTGGTTTTAATAATTTAATACATATATAATGTTATTTAAATGTGTCATACCATAACATATGTTGTCCTTATAAAAGAGACAACTTTTATTTATGAATTTGAAAACAAACCCAGCTGTATCTAAACTTGATACAAAAAGTATGTTCTCGGTAACACTTGGTACATAATAACAGTCATGTAAAACCAAAATCATCTTAGTCGGCAATGAAAGGTGGTAGTCACCAATGGCAAGATCAGCCAGCCTCAAACCATTGGTAGCTCACAGATCCACCTCTCCTCTAGCAATTTTTCAGAATGTACTTGGTTCCTGCATTTGAATACATATGTGAGCACCATAAGATGTATCTAATACCCAATGTGTATAAATGGATAGATTGCACTCGATAACAAACACACCATTGGCTTCCCCTTGCCTCTGGGTGCAGTTCTTCTTCTAGTGGCCTGACTTTTCACATGCAAAGCATACTGCCTCCTTTTCCTTGTCCTGCCTTTAGATATTTTTATTCTTGGTCAGACGGTGCTCGGGGGATTTAGACTATTTATAAGTCTTAATCCCCTTTGTTTTGTCCTTCCTCTTCCCCATCACCATAAGTACTATGGGTTTTTCACTCCCCATTTCCTTATCCACTTGGAGAATTAAAGTAAGAATTTATGATAGATTCATCTCATTATTGATCATATTATAATTCACAATAAAACTAGATAAGGTCTTGGGTAGTGATGATAGTATGTGATCTATACACGACTTGTTGAGTCAATAAGTTTCCTTATGAATTTTCCATTTCTTTATGTTTTGAAAATCACACAGGTTTTCTTAAGGAAAATTATCTTTCTCTAAGAAATATTTTCTTAAGGAAAATTTTCTTTCTCTAATAATAATTTTTGAATTTACCTTTGTATTATTTAATGTTTTCTCAAACCAAGTCTAACCATATTTTTCTTAAGTAAAAAAATAGGATCCTTATCTAACTCACAACATTATAGTTTCTTAGAATATAATTCTCCTAGAATTGTGAATCCAATTTCTCCTGAAATCATACTCTGGTTTCTTCTGAAATCAGACTCTTATTTCTTATGAAATTATATTAACATTTATTCTAAAATCTGGCTCTAATTTCTCCTGAAATTGAACTCTGATTTCTTTTGAAATTGGACTCTGATTTCTTCTAAAATCAGGCTCTGATTTATTTTTAAATTAGACTCCAATATCTTCAGAAATCATATTCCAAATTCATTAGAATTCAGACTCCTATTCTCTATTATTTTAGAATCCATTTTTCAATGTTTCTAGACTTTGTGTTTCAATATCTTAAGAATCTGATTGAATTATTTTCTTATAGTTACCTCATTTTCTTAAAGTAACGTTTCATTTTATCGGATCCTAAACTTAATAATATTTCTTAAGCATGTTAATGTTTCTCATAGTTTGTTATATAAAATGATGTCATCCAATCTGTTTTAACCTAACCATTGGATGAGTGAAACGTGTACAGTTCCCTCCAAAATTTAAGGAAAAATATGACTATTGGATGAGGAAGTTGGCTGTTGGAATCCATACCTATAAATACTCATCCATTTGAACGAGCTAAAATCTATAGTTTTCATTGAGAGCTATTGATCTCTGGAATGAAGTGACACTCTGTGAAAGCTCTGCTCAAATATGCCTTGTGAAAATGTTGTGAACATATTGTTCATCCGTGAACATCTTGTTCAAACTACTTAGTGAAATTTCAATTGTTGTTGATCAATTGGGGGCTTTCGGGGATAGAAAAACAGAGGTGTCAGTCACCTTAGAGATCGAGGGCTTGCAGGGATAGCAAGACAGCTTCCAATCTTTGTATCGAGGGCTTACCCTAGTGTGGGTAAGACAGACTTTCTTGAAAGTATAAATCAATGTACCTATATCTAAGGTTGTTGGATACCCTTCTCTTTGGGTTAAAATATTTCTTATACTTGTCCTATTTTGTTACAAGTTTTAATTCCACAGTATTTTGTTTAAGAAAGAAAGTATAACTTTATTATACTTTCTTATACTTGTATACTCTGATATAAATAAGATTTTATATGCTTTAAGGTAGAATTTTTTTCTAAGTAAACTTGTATTAAGTTTCTTTATTTTAAGCAAGTTATTTTCTTTATTAAGAACTAAAGAGGGTTTGTGAATCCATCTTGTTTAACTTTGTTAAACATAGATTTTTTAAGGATAAAAATGATAGTTTTTAAACCTACAATTCATCCCCCCCCCCCCTCTTGTAATTGAGAAATATACATCTATATTTTGATCCTACAAAAATCATTTGGGAATTTAATTCCTAAGATGTGAAGACACTCAATGTAGCTAATAAGATTGACTATATGTGGCCCATCTGGCGCAGACTCTCCAAGCTTAGTGGTGAACAAAGCATTGGAGATATCATACCTCTCTTATCTTGCATTCTCTTGATATAGATCCTGAAGGTGATACATCATGCTATAAGCATCCATTTCCTCATTTTGCTTCAAGATCTCATTGGTCATGAATGATAGCATGAGGCACTGAACATCTATAGCATCATTTAGATGTTTCTCGTACACAAAGAGATCATCATCACTCACCTCATTTCCAGCCACAACCGGTAAAGGTTCTTCCAGCACATATAGTTTTCTTTCATGGAGAAGGATGACTCGAAGGCTCCTTTTCCACTCCTGGAAATTAATGATAGTGAAAAGGTTTTCCTTATCGAGTATGGTTCGCAATGATATGTTTGGTGTCATTTTTTATGTTGTTTCTACAAATAAGATGAGCATAATTTTAGTACTTTATCTTGATAAAATTGGAAAAATAAATTAATTAATATTTATTAGTCTTCTACTATTTTTTGAAAATCCAACATCCCTCACCATTGGATTCGTAATATCATGTTGCTTGGAAATTATAGTGGCAATGATCCATATTCCATTCTCATCCCCCCAACTTTGTCTAGTCAAGCAACTTGAATGGTTTCAGGAAGTAATTCCAAATTCCAACTACATTAACACACATCTCCTTGATCTTTTGAGTAGACTCCCCAATCCTGAAATCGTTTATTTTTATTTCCTCAACCTTTGCCTCTCAGTTACACCAAGTCCTGATTTGGTAGTCAATCCTTAATGTCAACCAAGTTAAGTCAACCCAAAACCTCAAAGAATTCCCTGATAATTGAAAGCACCCTAGTTTTGGTTGGTTATTCACTTTGAACTATTGGTTCAATTCTAACCAAAGTAATGGAAATCTATACCAACTTAATATTTTATTGATGGATTTTATCCTTTATGCGTAAATTGCCTATTATTATTTTTCACATGTTTGTTAATATTAAGTGGGATATACTTAAGTGATTAACCATGTATGGATAACATTTATGCATAATCCAGTTTATTTTAGTTCTATCTTGAATTCTTGTTAATTCATTAATTATGTGATCACGATAAAACATTCATAATGAATAACCATGCAACTAACAAAAATAAAATAAAGAGTATAATCATGAGCTTTTATAACGGTTAGTTTATCTAGCGGTTGATAAACTAACCCTGACCTAGGGGAGAAATACCTTGAACCATTTTAGGTTCATATTTACAGCTTTCCATTTGTCCACCTTTGTATCTCCTTGGATTGGTTTCACCTCGGCTCCTAACTTGAACCGCCTATGCTAGCTTGGGAGCTCCATCCATTACATATGTTTTTACTCACATGAAAGTGAGGGGTAAAAGGGGGTTTATGTAAATGAAATCATGGGCACACATGTCCTAAATATTAATGAGGAGATAAGGTATGCATGCCAACAATTTAATTTAATAAATAAATTAAAAGGAAACCAATCACATACAAAAGTCTGGTCTAGCTCATGACCATCCACATACATGCAATGAATTTATGCATTTAATAAAACTAGCGTTCAATTATTAAATTGTTCTTATTTAAGATGAATCTCACTTGAATCGATTAATTATTATATTTAATTAATTAATCCTTTTATCTTAATCCTTTTTTAATTTCCTTGAGATTCTCATACATTATAATTTTAAACAAATTAAAATTCATTTAAAATTAAACTTGTATATAACTTGTACCTTGGAGGCAACCTGGTGAATACCCATCCAAAACTACCCAACATGTTTTATACTTGTATACACTTTATTCTTTGTGACATGTGGCATGCACGCATAATTATAATTTTAATACAACTCATACATGATATGGAGATCTTTGAACATTATGCAGATGTTAATTAAACATTTATATATATATATATATATATATATCAAACACCTATCACATGTTGTGTCCCATCTTTACGCTCACATGAAGGTACATGTCTTAAGGGTTACAAAATATAATAATAAATTTTAAATCTGCATAATCTAGAAAAATTACACAACGTGTAGATCCGACTACACGACGTATACCCTCCTCACCGTCCATTTGAAGTACGCACCTGGGGAAATAGCATGTGAGGTGTAATTCAGAAATCTTTGGAGTACATGGCATGTCTAGTGGGTCACATGCTGTGTAGACTCTGTGTTACACGGTCACCAGCCAGGCAAGTCGTGTATGGAATACACGACTTGACCCTAACCCGAAGGGACTACATGTCGTGTCTAGTGGGCCACACGATGTGTAGTCCGGTTTCCATGTGCCAGTTAATCTTGGTCAACACCGCATGGATTAAAGGTCATTAATGGTGTCATTAATGCCTAATTAACGCAAGATCTCAAATTGATTACCGAACCAAATCTTGATGCGTTGAACAATAATACATGGTGTATCATTTCGATTATACGGCGTGTAATCTGGTGTTGTACAGCCAGGATCCTTGGCACCTCCAGATGAGTTCCTTGATTTTATTTTATTCATAAAATTGATTTTTTCTATTAGATTTGTGAGAAACGATGAAAAAAGAAATAGATCTCGTAATTCGGATTTAAAGAACAATTAAACTTGAATTGGAAAACTAAATTATGAATGCGTAAATCATCAATGAAACTAAATAATTATAAACAATAATATGCCCGCTCTGATACCACTTGTAGGTTTCGAGCGTAGCGGAAGCACGAGATGGGTGGTGATGAACAATCCGGGATCAATACGACGATGAACACCAATATCCACGGAATTGAATCAAAGATTTAAACAAAGGAATAGAAACCTGGAACCGAGAGAGATGATCAATATATTTTGTTTATAATTAATTTAATTTAATTAAATAATTACCTTCAAGGCGATTCTTTCTTCGTTGATGCGTTTGGCCATCAATCTTCAGGTGTATCATCATTGCGTTGTAGATATCAAGAGTAGATTTCCTCTAGTGGTGATCCACATGTGTTCCACGTATCTCCAGACTTCGTCGAATGAGTCTCCAGGTGCTAGCATGGAAGATCCTTGCGCTTGCGATGTCCGTCTTCGATCGCCTTGAGAACCGCTTCTAAAGTGTTCTCCATGATCTGGTGGAGGAGGATCTCTCTCGTTCTTGAGAGCGTTCTTGGAGAGTGATGAACTCTCTAGGCTTGAGAGTTTTTCTCCAATTCGTTGTGCACAACAATAATCGTCGCTTGGCTAGCGCTTGTATAATAAGATAATAATATAATCGGGTATTTAATTCACTTGGGTAATAATAAATAATTTGCACAAGTGCCTTAATTATTTTATTAATCCTAGCGAAACCCCTATGTCAAATAATAACAGCAACATTATTATTTCTTAACATGTGCTTATCTTGCGAGTTATAATTAAATATTATTTAATCAAATAATATTCAATATTATTATTTCTCACTAGACCATTAACTCGGTCCGCCAATCCTCCATCATATTTATTGAACCTTTAATAACTATTTATTTATTAAATAAATATCACTTCATTATTTGAAAATAAATTTATAGATATTATATTCTCTAAATAGAAAATGAATATTTATTAATTATTCTACCCACAATATATTCTCTCGAATAACTAGCGTCGAAATAAATGTGATCAGACATCCATGAATAATTATTAAACCACAATCAGGAATAATATTTATTCAACTTGTTAAATAATAAATAATATATTATTTAACTGAGATACTAGATACATTAGTGTGTGACCCTCTAGGCAACTTTCTAAGTGTCATTAGGCGAACCTGCCTAAAGTCCAAGTTTAACGTCTAGAAACACACTAAGCCACCCATAGAGAAAGAAGTTAATGCTGCAATGACACGTCACCTCATACGAATGCTTACCGTGTAATATAATCTCTTCATCTCGATATCTCCAATCAAGCGGGTTGCATGCAAGTGTCATCAACCCATGTGCTCAATTTCTCCTTCTTTGACTTCCCAGAAATTGAACTTGCCTATGAACACCATGGTCATGGATTTATTTAGGCTATATCATTTCCATCAAAGGGCCTGAGAATCAACTTCCGCTCTGAAACATAAGGGACAAATCTTTTCTCGCATTATTCATTAATGCAGTATTACTCATGACGCACCCAACATATCCTACCTCGCCATGAACATATGTCACCATGGTTTTTGCCAATACATCTTAGTGTGTGAGTCATAATATTCATTAATAATAATCTTAAAGTCTAAGGACCAATACGTACGTCCCCAGATAGGAACATCTAATGACACTCATAAATGTGGATTTTCTACTTTCAGGTCTCGTTCTCATAATATCCTACTGAGTATCACCAAGGGAGTACACCATGAGAAGGTGTCTCAAAGTCCTATGAGTCTCCACCCCTAATATCCTATATCATTTGTGTCCCTTAAATGATATCATCCAGCTATAGAACATAAATCTAAGAATAGTGTCATAGCACTTCCGGATTCTCATCATAGCGGGGAACTGCTATGACCTTTTAGTCTCTTTTTAGAAAGGAAATTCTCATGTGTGGCCTTTTCAAACCCTCCAGACATGGTGACCCCCCTCCCCCACGAAGGGGTCACTGCCCGGAGGTAGAGCCCCAGCCGGGGAAGGAGTTGTTTCCTGCCAAGATGGCAGAGCATCCCAGAGGGTAACGGCCCGGTCGACGATGGTTCGTCAAAGCAATCTGTCAGCACAGTGGGATGAGCCTCATTTTGCCCGCCCAGTCAAGACCGGGCAACCTGGCAAGATGGGTGGATCCAAGATATTATATATATATACACACACATATATATATACATATATATAGATATGTAGTACTAATTAGGACCCTATGCGTGAAACCAAGGTTTCCATGCATAACAACATAAGGGTCTCGCGTTTTAATATGGGGCCTCACCCAATCCTTCAAATAGGGATACGGAACGCCATGCCCGACAATCCCAATCAAAGATGTGAAGATTCATGTCCAACATTCCAATCAAGGGGCGTGAAACGTCATGTCCAACAACCCAATAATGATGTGAAATGTCATGTCCAACATCCTAATCAAGGGGTGTGAAATGTCATGTCCAACAACCCAATAATGATGTGGAACGTCATGTCCAACATCTTAGACCAAGGGGGTGTGAAGCATCATGTCCAAAAACTATAACCAAGGCTTATCGATGATTATCAAACATGTAGGCTCAAAGTTCGGATTCCATGAAATATGTCTGGGCATCCCGATAATATATCACATCGCCTTCGGCTCATCGGCCAAAAACCAGGAAGCACGTCTGGCAATCACAATTGCATCAATAATAACCATGTGAAAGCATAAATAAAAGAGTGGGCGTGATTGAATGCCTAAACTCACCAGTATTGTCACAACACCTTGGGATTACAAGTTCGGTGTGGGTTCTAAGGTGACACCTGCTACCATCTCTAACCAAGCCCATAATACACTATGTCAGGTCAGTCAACCACCTAGGCACCCACTAGGGTCCCTTATATCGAAACATGGGAGATGCATCCTACTCGAGACCCTCAAGGTTTATACCTAAGTAGAGACATCCCTCTTGGGATCCTATAAGTTATTAATATGATCTCGGGTCAACACCTGACGCACCAGGACACGACATCCCATGGCATTGTAAAAATGGTAGCAGAGCCTTATTAGCTACATGAAGTCATATTACTAAGGCAATCGTCAAGAGATGGGGTCATGGCCCAATCTCAGTGCCAAGGTCTCTTTGGGATGGTCTACACACCCGTCCCAATCTTGGTTTGCCTAAGGTTTGTCCACCTGGGCCAGTACAAAGGCTAACATGTCGCACTAGGTGCAGTCTCACCTCCTAAGAGGTTTGTAGGCTACTTAATGAGGGTCAAGCCATGAAACTAGCACACATGGGTTGTTAGCGACCTCTGGCGTTCATTCATTATAAATCACCTATTTAATTAACCTAATAGTTCATTTAAAGAAAATAAACAGGAGGCGTCGCCCTTAGGGTCGTGCCTTAGCATACACATACTACCATTAACATGCATGGATACCATAGGGCATGTACGACAGAGCATCTGTCTTTTAAGAAGCTTTCCATTTATTTTTCAAAGGTCGGCAAAAGCCAAGGCCTGTCTATGCTCATCTGAGACGTATAGGGTCTTATCTCGAAACCAAACCAACAGAAGTCAATTAATTATAATTAATTAATTAAACTCAACAACTAAAACAAAACTATATAAAATGACATAAAGTTCAAAACCTCATCGGTCGATCCCATCACACCAGAATCTAGATCTAATGCTCACCAACAACCTGTAGTACATCAATAACCTTGAATCGGGCATAAACCCTGAACAGCAACGTCAAGACAAATATCCAAGCAATTTAACTTGAGCTTTAAAGCTTTTAGAAATTCATTGCGGCAACATACCTCAACAAAATGGCACGTTGTGAAGTGCACACGACCTCTTGGGTCACCCTCTTCTTCGACAGAGTGAAACCCACAACACCGATATCTGATTCCACCATGCTCCAGTGGAATCGAGAAGCAAAACCCTAACCGGAAAAACCAAACTTAGAGAGAGAAGGAAAAGAACACAACGGAGGCTAATGGAGTCGAAGGCTTACCTCAAGGCTTCCAACGCACCCGACATCGTTTGATTCTGACAAAGAACAAGGAAGATCTCTCATGGAGGAAGGGAGGAAGAGGAGGGTGCACGCGGCGGAGGTTGCTAGGTGAATGAGGGTGGAGGAAAAGGGTAAAAAGCTTTAAGGGTCGAAGGGAGAAAATTGTAATTTTTTCCCTTTTAATGAGGCGCACGGTTAGACCGCGTGGTTAGGAAATTCATGCATCAATCTTGCGGGCTTTACTGTCCGAACATCCCCCCCCCCACCCCCCACGCGGTTTTAGCACAGGGTTAGATAAACCGTGCGCCAGTCGTGTGAGTCCCTTTGCACATCTGCACCAAACCGCACTGTTATCTGGACCTCCTTGCACGGTTAAACCAACTGTGTGTCAGTATAAACTGGGTCACACGGTTAGGCCGCCTAGTTTGTACTAACTGTGCGCCAATCGTGCCCCCTATGATGTATTTTTCTGAAACTCCAACTCTGGGCCCTGAATCCCGAAACACCCCCCAAACCTCTGAATTACTTTTCGAACCTCAAACCACGTCTAAAACACAATGTAGAGGCATCCCAACCTTCGATTTTCTATTTCAAGTCTCGAATCAAGATTTGGTCCGTCCAGTAATTGAAAATTCAAATTCCTTCCGAAATTTCCAACTCTCGAAAACATGGGATGTTACGTTATTTGTGAGGTTAAAAGTGACGAAAGACGTTTTTATGTTGTATGATTTACGTGTCACGCTTATGTATGTACATTAACAGTTCCCGCATTTAGCAAGTCCCACATAGATTTTTTACCGAGAAGGCCACTTGTATATCATGTGAATTGTGTGACTATTGATGATCGCCCTCTCGTGGTATCGCCTCATAACACAACCACTAGAGCTCCTATACTGCTCAACATCACCCCACACTGAGTGCTTCCTCCTCTTATGTTGGCATCACCCCATGGTGATCCTTTACTCCTCTATAGGTGCTCTCGCCACCACTACCATTGAGCTTGGATGTTCTCACTATGATGGTTAGCGCTCGGGTGGTTCTAGCTTGGGGGCTAGTCATTTTTTTGACACTTAGAACATATATTTCTTCACTGTCATTTCATTTCAAATCCGCTCAGCAATCGTTTAATGTTTATATATTAGGATGATTACATCCGACGGAACACAACACAGTAAAAAAAATGCAGTAAATCACAGGTTTGAAAACTTGACCCCGCGATCTGCCGCTCACCCACCCAAGAGACCCGGTTCAATCTTCATTATCCATCGAATTACCGGCACCCTCTTCCACTTCTACCCTTTTTGACTGATTTTTTTTTTATGTATATAAATTCGAATTTCATTCCTTTCCGTAAATGTGGACCTGGGACCTAAAAAAAATCCCATGACATATGATTTTCAATAGGCTCTTGCTAAGTAGTTGATTGATTTTTATATTTTTTAATATTTCTGTAACTTTTTCAAATTTAATATATAATAAATTATAAAACCCATTGAAACCAGGAGGACAGCGTGTTATTAAAAACAATGAAAATAATTAATAATTTACTGGGTATAAAATTAGACGGCTGAATTCACGGGCGAGGGGGGTGGTCCGGGGCGGGAGGGACATTGGGTGCGAGGGCGCCACGTGGACACGATGCGGAAGGTTGGCGAACGTGGCGCGATCTCGTCAAGCGGTGGAGCATCGGGTGGCCCGCAGCGAGGCTGCCCTGAATAGATGGTTTGAATTGGGGGTCACGAGGAGGCACGTCGCGGGCCCCACTCATGTCTTGTTCTGAAGAGCTCGAATTGGTTTTTTATAAAAACTTTTTTTAATTTGATATTATTTCATTTTATATTAATCGATAATTGACAATTACTGATTTTCATGTGCTGTGTTATAAAAAACTCATAAAAATCGTATAAAAATATTGCCCCATCCATTCCATAAGACCTCCAAAGAAAGTGACACCATCAAATGCATTTAATGTATCCCTCTCTCCAACCTCTTATATGGACATCTATTAACAAAAATTGAGAAAATAACAATTAATAACACAATAAAGAATTACCCTTCCAACCAAATAGAAGAGTTTCAAAGTGACATATAATTGGAAGGCCCAGTACTCCTTGATCACTACTTTCAAAGCTAAGGGTATAACTTGTGGTGAAAAAAATTTCTCACTCTTATTACTCATGGAATCATGCTTCTATGTTGTTTGGTTTGATGTTTTCATGTCGTCATATGTGCCACACCAATGTAAATGTTGGTATGAAACACACAATCTACATATATCACGACCTGATTCATTAGGACCCGCGTGACCGACGGTAAGCCGAGTGTAACACCCCAAAAACGTCGTTCATTTAGCAACGTTTCCTGAAAAACATTGCTAAATTAGCGACATTTTGAAGAAACGTCGCTAATTGAGCAACATTTTTCAGGAAATGTCGCTGAACTAGCGATGTTTTTTAGGAAACATCGCTAAAAATATATATATTTATACAACTCATCTCTCTACATTGACATAAATATATATAAATATTGACGCATTGTATCGCTCTGACCCGATTAGCCACTCGAATAGTGCCTCCGAACTGAGTGTCATTGGCCTTAGGCACGCTTCCCCGTACGCCAAAAGATGCCGACTAACATCGAGAATGTAATAAGGGTGATAGTGGGGAGACTATACTCTCAGGTGATGATAATATAATGGTTTGTGTATATATATAACATGCAATAGATGAAAAGACTAAACAAACTCGAACCGGACCTACCAATGGTGGAAGCACATGTAATATCATGCAATAGCGGAATCATAATTAACAACAACAACAGAATATATAAGCAGCCAAACACACCACTTGTACCTACTAAACAAAACATGCATCCAATACAAGTCATACAAGACAATAAGCAATAAAGGTTCACCCATGGCCGACCATAAGTAATATAAGCATGTTGAAACTAAAAGGAAAACAAAAAGGGAGACTCGAGGTGAGGCAAAAACCAATGGTCCCTTGCCTTCTATCCCATGCCAAACAGCCACTAAGATCCAACTCCTGAGCTCGTACCTTCACCTGAACACAAAATCATAAAGTCTACATGCGTCCTGAAGGACCCGTGTAGGGCGTGAGAACGAGTCTCAGTTGGATGTCACCCACTTGTGCATACCTTACATTTGTGACCAAGCAAGTGTGTAATAATAAAAATGAATAAACAACGTCACTTGCATAAAGTAAACACAAACTCCCATGTTGCTCAACAATCACTAGGGAGTTATCACTTACTTTGGCCATCACCGGAATAACTGAGAAGGTGAGGATCCTTAGCCGAAGCCCAAGGCATCCCCTAGTGTCATATAGTCTCAGGTGAACCCTTAGGTTCCACCTCCCAATGTCACCCAACACCTTGTTCCATTATCAAGTATCTTACATCTCGAAGGCACGCCCAATCAAATACATATATGGTCCCTTGGTCCCCTACTCGAAAGCACCCGTTGGCTCAAAGCCCGATGTCCTGAGGCACAACGATACCCATCCTCAAACAATAACCACCGTTGGCTCAAAGCACAACGTCTCGAGGAATGGTGAAGCCTGTCCTCCAAATTTATCCTGGCCCAACGACCTTAAACACAGCAGGCCTCAACCCCCAATCGACTGCCTCAACGCTGCCACCCAATGGATGCTCACCATCCATATGGCTTTCTATGAAAATCACTCACAAACAATTACCTAAGCCGCACCACCAGGGGCCTCTACCCGCACAAGTGGTCAAAACCATCTCACAACTGAGTCAACCTGTGTGCACACGACTCTAACGATGCTTTGGCCAACACAAGTGAGCGGAAATCACCAATTTAGAACCTAAGACACACCAAGCCCAGCACATCGTGCCCTTGAGACCATGTCACTCAAATTCGATGGCCATGCCATGCAATATCCCGGGCCATGCCTGCAACCTAACGACCATGCTGCCTCAACCAACAACCTTGTCACCCAATTGGTGATCACATCACCCAAGTAACCTGGGGCAATCCCATCTTGACGATCACACTGCCTCAAATCCAGATGGCCATCTCCATTTCAACCTCATGCCAAACCCATCATGATCCCATGGATCTCAGCAGTATATCACAAGCGATTCATATATATTTCACTTCAAATTAAATAAACCAATTCAATACAATTGAATTAAACAACTTGAATAATCAAACAATTCAATTAACATAAGCAGCACACCCGTCCAATCTACTCAAGTGGTCGACAGTCTCTATCATGTCCTCACACATACAAACAAGGTGAGGGCATGCCCAATGACATCCCATATGATTAATTAAATTAATTAAAAGAAACCATATAAAAAACATGGGGTCTCTCTCAGTCAACACAACAATGCGCTAAAACCCACACCCCTCGAACACTCAAAAAATCTCAAAGAAAAGTATGCACCACCTACCTTGGAGTCATAGACGTAGGCACTTCCGATCTTAAGCCTCTAACCCTGACCGATTTGGAAGAAATCAGAGTTTTAGATAAACACCCTGAAAAAAGGGCAAAACGACCTGCACAGATTTAGTAGGCCATGAGGCATAAGAAAATAAAAATAGAAGCATAGGCGAGGAGAGCCTTACCAATACGGTTCCAACGCAACCAACGACGATCGAAATGGAGTCCAGACGGGGGGGGGGGATCAATCCCTAGCGGAGGAAGAATAATGGAGTTCCCATGCTGTTGTTCACAACCAAGGAGGAGAAAAGAAGAAAGAAAGAAAGAAATAGAGGGAGGGGTAGTTTGGTAAATTCAACACTTTAATGAGCCGCACAGTTTTCCAAATTGTGCAGCAACCTTGAGACACCCTTAAACCCAAAACTTGCATGGTTTTCCAAACCGTGCGTAGCCATGCGTGCTACAATGTTGAGGTACTGCCTAAATGGCACTACCTGTGCGTCTTGCGCATGGTTTTAAAACCATGCACAAACCATGTAGAAGCCCTCTGCAAAAACTACATACTTCCATGTATAACAGTGCACCCCAATCCACACAGTTTTCCAAACTATGCGATAATACAAAATTAGGCTACATTGTTTTCACTGAGAGGTCGCACGGTTTACCCAAACTGCGCGCCTCAAACTGCAACTTCCAAAACAGGGACTTCAGGCCTCCGATGCACTTGAAACCCATCCAAACACCCGAGACACTTTCCAAGCCTCTAAACCCATCCAAAAAAAAAATATTGGGTTGAAGGAAAACTCATAATTAGGTTTCGATGATCGAAGAAGAAATTGTCATAACCACTAATTCAAAAAGTTCAAAACATCCAAGGATTTCGACCCGCTCCAAAAACTTAGGACATTACAACCTCCCCACCTTAACATAGCTCATTCCCAAGCTATAAAAAAACATGGAGATGGTACCGAACATACCCATCCCGGTAAAAATAACCCGAACTACCCTGGTCTCAAATGCACATGTTAACTACCTAAATGGGGCTCCCCACCTTAGGAGTTACCTACCCTGGTCACATCCTGACCAAAACTCAAATAAAGAAAGTGGTCCACTGACCATGTCCTAGACTTAAAATTCCTCGTGTGATGCATAATCACTCCTGCACCTCCTTAGGTGCTCCCATGTCATACCCGACACCCATCAAAATCCCGCTTCACATCGATGTCTGCCTCGTGCCCACATCGCACATAGCACCAATGAGGTCCTATATCTCATCAAATGTTCAAAATCAAACCCAGTGCCTCACACCTCAATAAAGTATTGCATTGTAATGATTCCCAAATGCCAATGTACCTTCAATAACTTGCATATCCTTGATGCCCCGATGCCAACAAACCTCAATAATCACACATCCAACGATGCTCACATAGGTCCTGGTGCCTCGCACCTCATACATACATACATACATACATACATACATACATACATACATACATACATACATACATACATACATACATACATACATACATACATACATACATACATACATACATACATACATACATACATACATACATATGACAACCCTGCTTTTTATTACAACTTAAACATGCTTTATTACATAAAACTTCACTTGATACAACAAAGAAGATCGAGAGGTTTAGTGTCTTTGGGGCTTAGGATCATTACATAAAAACTTTAAACTTGAAATACAACATCCTTATTGAAAACTTCCTTTACATGACCACTACATTCCTTCGTACTTATCATTGCATGGGATAACCTGAGGACATGCATAAGAAAAGGGTGAGCTATAAAGCCCAGTAAGGGAGTACACAATGAATAACATGAGGAGTACAATACATGTTAGGCAATAGGCATATCAATAGAGCATAAGAGAGACATGAACATAAAGGCATGATAAAGCATGATAATCATAACATGGAAATGTGGCAACAACACTTAACATTGAATTAGCATGAGCCAAGGCTCATTGCACATGGAGCATGAGTAAACCCTCATTGCACTTGAAGCACGAGTAAACCCTCGTTGCACTTGAATTAGCATGAGTCAACACTCATTGCACATGACGTATCATGATACTATACTTTACCCAATGCATTGGAGCGCTATCAGGGTGCACCCTTCTTAAATATTTCATTTCATGCATAAGTGTGCCACATGGATCATAAAACATGGATTCATAAAACATAATCATTTATTACACGATAAAGGAATGTGTAATTCATACATGAAACTTTACAATCAATAAGTAAATGTGCATAAAGGTGAATACCCTTGATGGAGAAATGGGCATGGTATTCACTACACAATGACATTGGCTTAGAAAATCGGTGTGATTTCGGCAGCGTAACGGCGTGACATAAGAACTCATAAAAAAGGTTGATGAGAGAGAAAGGGGTTCCTCATCATATTTACATGTAATGGACAGTAAGGAGGTCATATATAAACATGTCCCAACAATTGAAAAGGAATTTAGATTCATGATACAAAAGTATTGCTTGAATATAAAAGAGGAGAAAAGGTTTCTTTCGGAATTTCGGCATAGTAATGGGTGTACATGGGAGGCTTTTAATGAGAGAGAAATGGGCCTCCCATCATTCAAACACTAAGAGGGTAGTATGGGATAGATGCGAAACCATACCCCAACATTCATAATTGAAATTAAAAGGGCAATACAACTTAAAGAAAATTGACAAAAATGAGAAAGGAAGAAAACCCCTTACTTGGAAGTGTGCTTCCAAAGGCTAGAGAGAGGCTTGTGAGAGGCTTATTGGGAGCTTGGGGAACCTTTAGAGGATTCTAGAGAGAGTAGGGCAGAGGTTGGACGAACTTCAAGGGCTTTGGGTGAGGAGGAAGTGGGAGCTTGGGTGGGTTTATATAGGAAAGGTGAGAGAATTCTTTATTATTTAGGTTTGGGACCCCTTATATTAAAATAATCCAAACCACAAACCATCCCATGGTATTTGCCCATGGTTTCTGGAAAAGGAAAGAGGAAAACAATATTTTACAAGGCCAAGGTCCGAACTTATTAAAAAATTAGGGTTGCTTATGTGGAGGTGAGTCACACTCCCATGGAAATTAATTTAAAAAGGCAAAGTGTTGAATAAGTCTTGAGGGCTCCATTAATGCTTTGAAAAGTGAGTCAAACAAACCCAAAACCTCATTATTTTAATGATAAAACACATATTGGCCGAACATAAGGATTATGGTATTTTATTACATCACCATTGAGTCATTATGATGTCATAAAACACATTATATATTTAAATGGTATTTAATTTTTACCCAAAAATTTGACTGTCTCAGAAAATTATGAAAAATTCACCGTTGGATAATTTCGACGTCCTGATTCCAAAAATAATATTTATTTTATCTAAATAATTTTCTAAATATGTGAATTTTTACTTTTAAAATAAAAACCGACATTTATAAAAAAATCACGGGTTTTGACAGAAATGGCTTTCAAACCTTAATAAAAATTTTAATTGCATTCATAAAATTATAAGATCATTTATATTTAATAAAAATTAATTTAATATTAATAATAATATTTTATTAAAATATTATTTAATTCAAAAATCCTTTAATTTAATAAAATATAATTCTTAATTAAATAATAACTAAAAACACCATTTGTACTTTAAAAACTAATTACAATGTATCAAAAATGACTAGAAATTATATTCATTATTATATACAAAAATAATGTACATGAACATGGTGCTACTTATTTGTTACATAACCCCTTAAAATAGCCGCATAAGACCTAAGGGTAAGGTGTGCGATGGTGACAGACTCTTGGGGTTTCTCGGATAACATCGCTCGAGTGATAATCTCTATCAACTTCCATTTTTCCCGTAGACGATCACGTTCGAGCTTGACTTGATGAAGCTCAGCTTGGGCTTGGTCAAGGGAAAAGCCCAAAGACGCCACCTCCTTTCCGAGCTCCGACAAATGGGCTTCGTAAGGGGCAATTCTACTGGATGAGGCCATCGCTTCCTTTGTCTGAGTAGAAAATTGGTTCGTTAAAGCCTTATATTTAAACTACCCAGATGATCACTGTTCAACGACTATAAAAGTAACGGTCACAAATCTTAAAGTAAAACTAAAAAAGTTGATATCTTATAAAAACATAAAGAAACATTTAACTGGATCAAGAGGGATTTTCCATTAATGAAACTTTGGGTCGTTACAATACATACATACATACATACATACATACATACATACATACATACATACATACATACATACATACATACATACATACATACATACATACATACATACATACATACATACATACATACATACATACATACATACATACATACATACATACATACATACATACATACATACATACATACATACATACATACATACATACATACATACATACATACATACATACATACATACATACATACATACATACATACATACATACATACATACATACATACATACATACATACATACATACATACATACATACATACATACATACATACATACATACATACATACATACATACATACATACATACATACATACATACATACATACATACATACATACATACATACATACATACATACATACATACATACATACATACATACATACATACATACATACATACATACATACATACATACATACATACATACACACACATACATATAATGCACCCGAGCTGGTGCCAACCTACTAACCATTGTCTAGTTAGTCCATATACATATCCCGTGCACCACGTGCACCCAAAATAGACATGCCTAAAAAGGCCACGCCAAAAAAAAAACAAAAAGCACGGCTACGCCCACGACGTACCTCTGACATTCGTCGACTCAATAGCCTACTCATACCCTGGAAGCTCCACAACATGCACCTGGACTGAAGCCTAACTACCCAAATCTTGACCTCCCTGTGGTGCTACACCAACCATCGACCACTGACCCCATTACTGGTTCCCACTTTCTCTGCCACAACATGTACCTGATACTCGTCTACCATCACCTGGTACTGTTCTCAGTCTGATATTCGAACCCTGAGTCTACCTTAGTCCTTGAATGTCAGCTGTCTAAGAAGGCTTCCTACAGAACCTCTCGAGATGCCCGACCTGTCCACATGCCCGATGCTCCTTTGGAGGCTACTTGTAATGAGACCAGACATAACCTGGCTACCCACATCATAAGAACACCATCAAAGATCTACTCTAAGGTGGTCTAGTTGAATCCTTGGCCTGACGGACCTACTGGAACTCATCTCAGCCTCATTTCCTGCCATCTGAAGCGTCGCCACTAAAGTCACCTGGAGTTATCACCCGACTCGAGTACAACCAATCCATCAAGTTTCCCTCGGCTATGAGTGCCTGGTTCACCACCTCTGAGAATGAGGCCAACCTAAAGATTTCCACCTACACCCAAATGGCATGCCGTAATCCATCATCAAAATACCTCACCCTTGAGGTGTCATCACTCACCATACCAGGAGCGAAGTGAGTCAACTCGGTGAACGTCCCTGCATATTCCATGATGGACATGTCGCCCTGCTGAAGGGTCATGAAATCTCAATCTCTCTCCACCCTCAGCATCTTCAGGAAAAAGTAATTGAAGAACCAGACCTCAAAGTCCTTCCAGGTCAGTCCCTCATGTTTACCTGCCTAAACTTGAACGTCCCATCAACGCTTAGCTGGTCCTCGAAGCATGTACATCATCAACTTCACCTTTTTCCTTGGAGGCATCTTTAGATGCTCAAAAATCATATGCATAGCCTCAATCCCGTTCTCAGCTGCTTGTAGACCACCATCTACCTGAAAAAGTGGTGGGTGCTGTGATTGAAAATCACAAGCCAGATACGCCATGGAGGGATCTGCTCCCTAAGATCCCCTATCGATACCCTGGATGACACGTACCAGGATCACTCTAAGCTACTCATCCAGCCAAAAACCAAATGCAATCAACTATGGAAGCTTCCCTACCTGCACTGGAACTTGTTCTTGAGCCTATACTTTCTCTGCCCGACCCTCAAGGGTCTCAACCTGCTCGTGCTCCCATGGCACTAAACCATTGCCTGCCTGATGCTCCATCTGAGCCGTCTAGGTGACAACCCCTTAGATACCATTATATGGTTAGAAAACCCAGATAACACGCACACACACACACACACACACACAACATAGATAAGGAAAATAATAACAAGCAGCATGATCTCACTACCCTTAACCTTCCCCACCACAACCATGTCAAAAGACAACCCGACCTTTTGGCCTTCTTACCTTCCCTCAACAAAGCCAAGTATCACAATCCCCCAAGCCACACCCATTCTTATGAACCACGTCACCTCAAACCGATGACCATGTTGTCTAACATGGTGATCAACATCACCCCATGTCATAGAACATGCCCGCTCCTATAAGAGCCAGACCCAACGACACACAGAAATATATATTACACATCATACCACATTTCACATATTGTAAGGCATTTTAATATCATGACACATGCTTATATATATATATATTAAACTTCCTATCACATTCCAAATAAAAAATCCCAAGCAAGCATACAAGCATAACCAACACCCCTTATCATACCAGGCCAAGGGTCCAATAAATCCTCCCTTACTGTACCAGGACAAGGATCACATATCAAAAAAAGTAATAATTCACATTCCATGTGAACCACTCGAGGTAGAAATCATATAAACTGTAAAATTAGAAAAACAAAGCAACAATTCCCACCCCTAACAACTTGGTCTATCCCTTGTGCATGGGGCTGCAGGAACCCAAACACGAGCTATAAACCTAGTTCTGAAAACATCCTAATATATAGTCTACTATATCCCAAATAGTAAGACTAAGAAAGAGGTAAAAGAAAATCATTTGATACCATTTGTAGCACCCCGACCCGATTAGCCACCCGAACAGTGCTTCCGAGCCGAGTGCCACTATCCTTAGGCATACCTCCCCGTATGCCAAAGGCTGCCGACTAGCATCAAGGGTGTAATAAAGGTGATAGTGGGGAGGTTATAACCTCAAGTGATGATAATATAATGGTTCAAGTATATATATAACATGAAGTAGAAGAAAATACTAATAAGACTTGAACCAAACCCACTAATTGCAAAAACACATTCAATATCATGCAATAGCAGAAGCTTAATTAATAACAATACCAAAACAAATAAACAACGAAATATACCACTTGTAGCTACTAAACAGAGCATGAATCCAATATAAGTCATACAAGAAAATAAATAATAAAGGGTCTCCCATGGACGACCATTAGTATATACATATATAAGAATGTTGAAACAAAAAGGAAAACAAAAAGGGAGACTCCAGATGAGGCAAGATTCAATGAACCCTTGGCTTCCATCATGTGGTAAACAACCACTAAGATCTAGCTCCTAAGATCATACCTTTACCTGAACGCAAAATCATAAAATCTACAAGTGTCCCAAAGGGCCCATGTAGGGTGTGAGAATGAGTCTTAGTAGGATGTCACCCACGTGTTCATACCTTACATTTGTGACCAAGAAAGTGTGTAATAAAAATGAATGAGCAGTAACACTTGAATAAAGTAAACACAAACTCCCATGATGCTCAACACCCACCAGGGAGCTATCACCTGCTTTGGCCATCGCTAGAATAATTGAGAAGGAGAGGATCCTTAGACAAAGACCAAGACATTATCTAATGTCATATAGTCTCACATGAACCCTCAAGTTTCACCTCCAATGTCACTTGGCACCTTGTATAGTCATCAAGTATCCAACGTCTTGAAGGCACTCCCAATCAAATACATATCTGGTCTCTTGGACCCATGCTCGAAAGCACTCGTCGGCTCAAAGCCTAACGTCCGGAGGCACAACAATACCTATCCTAAAAAAATAACCACCACCGACTCAAAGCACAATATCCCAAGGAACAGTGATGCCCATCCTCCAAAATGATCCTAGCCCAACGACCTCAAACACGACATACCTAATCCCCCAACAGACAGCCTCGACACTATCATCCAATGGATCCTCACCATTCCCATGGCTTTCTACGACAAGAAGCTCCAAATAATTACCTAATTCATACTAATGGGGACCTCTACCTATACGAGTGATCAAAAAAACCTCATCACTGAGTTAGCCTGTGTGCACACGACTCCAATGGCTCTTTGGCCAACACGAGTGAGCAACAATCACTAATTTAGAACCTAAGCCACACCAAGCTCGACACTTCATACCCTTGCGACCATGTCACTTGAATCCGATGGACATTCTATACAACATCTCAGGCCATGCCCGCAACCTGATGTCCTTGCCACCTCAACCGATGAACCATGTCACCCAACCGATTATCACATCACCCAAGTAACCCGTGGTAAGCCCATCCTGACGATCACATTGCCTCAAATCCAGATAGCCATCGCCATCTCAACCTCAAGCCAAGCCCATCATGATCTAATGGATCTAAATAGTATATCACAAGCAATTTATATATATTTCACTTAAAATTAAATAAACCAATTCAATAAAATTGAATTGAACAACTTGAATTAATTAAACAATTCAATTAACATAAGAAACACACCTGACCAATAAACCCAAGTGGTTGACGACCTCTATCCCAACCTTACAAATACAAAAAAGGTGAGGGAATTCCTAACGACGTCCCATATAACCAATTTAATTAATTAAAATAAACCATATAAAAATACGGGGTATTTCTATGTAACGACCTGAATTGTTATAAATAAAATCCCCCTTTTGATTTAAATGGTTATAGAAAACATATGCACTTATTTTGTTTTATTATTCCAATTGGATTTAATTGACCATTAAGAATCATTACCATTTATAATATAGATATTGAATAGTGATCACATGATTAGTATAAATATAGGATTTTAACAGATCCAATTGACACAATCAAAGGAAGTGATGACCTCAACTAGTAGGATCGTACCCTATAAAGCCCATTTATCGGAGATTTTGAGGAAGATAATGTAACGACCTGAGAAAACCATGTTTTGAGTTTTGACAAGTTTTTTTTTACAATGTCACCCGTTAAGTGAACAAACAAACATGTTATAAGATGATAATAATAAAATAGCATCAAATGAATGAAAGCTCCTTTATTCAAATAAGTAACATCTCGGCTAAAACTCCCACTGACCGAACAAGAAGATAAGATAACCAAAAATCCCAATTAAAAACCCGATTACAATAATGGGGAGACCGCTTAAAACCACCAAGACCCCAAGAAGGCGGTAGGGGTTTCGGGCATCCATCAGAATGAACATGAGGATGGCCGAAGCCACTGAAACCTTGCTGAGCACCAAGGGAATCACACGAACCATCTCTTCCTTTCTCCTTCAGTCACCTGGAGTGAGGGACACCCCGAGACCATACCCTTTATAAGCACACTAATCCGACCGTTGAACCCAAACGACTATAAATATGACCGTTGGATTCTCCTATCCACTATGTTTTATTTTTGACCGTTGGAGATAAGAATGACTTACCCCTGAAAGGTTCGGAATGTTAATTATGTATTTTTCTTTAATATTTAAAGAATGACATCAATGATAATTTAATTAATTTATTTCTTGTTTTCCCAAAAATAAAAATTATGTTTTATGTTACAAAACGGTGAAAATTAATATTATTATTTACTATACATATTTTCTTAATTTGAGCAATTAAAATTTTATGTTAAAGCTGATGGGTTTTTATTTTGTCTAAGAAAATATATACTAACTCTTGAGTTATATATATATATATATTACATCAAATTAAATGATTCTTTTTCTCTAAATTAAATATAAGAGATAATATTAATGCGAATGTTTATAATTTGGATTAACAGTTTTGGAAACTACGTCAAACTATGATTTCTTTTACTTATGAGTTTCGTAGTGATAATATTTATATCAACGCACTTTGATGTGTAATTGAACGTAGTTACTTTTAATGTTTAATTAATATTAATCTTTAACTAAGGAAATTAAGGTAATTAGCTAATAAAGGAAATTAAAACATATATATATATATATATATATGATATGTTTTCTTTATATATTAAATAAACCATTGACCTTCATAATGTAATATTAAGTAATCAATAATTATGGTTTAATAATAATAATGTTAATATAATAAGGTTAATAAAAATTATTGATGTTTTAAAAATAAAAAATATATATATATATATATATACATATATATATATATATAATAATATGTTTTGATTAAATCAATATATTTTTATTGAACAATGACTTTTATTAAAATAAAAAAAAGTTGGATTAATAATCGAATTTTAATAATAAAAACAATGTTATAATAAAATTAATAATAGTATTTATAAAACAACTTTATTTTTTTTAAACCCGTTGAACTGCGTTTTTAAGTGCTGCAGCAGCTGGGCCGTCCGATCTTCTCCCCTGCGATCGCAGTCGTCCCTTTTCTTTTAATGCTGCACCACGTTTGAACCGTCCGATCGACTCTAGATTAATCCCGACCGCCAGCTATTTTCTCGGTTTTTCTTTTCCCCGCGTCCCGCGGCTTCTTCTTCCTCACGTCGTCGAACCAGTAGGTTAGGGTGGATCATTTTTTCTCTCATAGGCCGGCTAGTAGACCCGGCTGTCTCCTACTTTCCATGAGTTGGCACCGACCCTCGGATACCCCGGGTCGACGACTCCACGAAGAGTCCGCTGCTTCTTCTGTTTTTTTTAAAAACCTGGTTGCACCGAAGGCAGGGAAGCTTTGCATCGAGCTCCTTTGATCTCTCCGACCACCGGACCAGTTTCACCTGCCTCATCGCCGCCTCTTGATCACCTCCTCTCCAAGCTAAGGTAAGGGGAAAGTTTCTTTTGGATCTGTATAAGTTTCGGTATATATATATATACATTATATATATATATATCCCCTGTATGTATGAACCCGTTGACAACCCAGATTGTGAGGATCTCCCTTTCAGCAAGGAGAACCCAATAGGAGTAAGAAGAACTCCTCTTCCCCATTTTCATACAGTTTCTATAAGCTTTACTTATTTATACACACTTCTTATATAAACATGTATAAGTATATACAAGACCCTATAAACCTAGTATCACTCGTTTTTTTCCCTTCCTAAAACCGAACCTGAATAGGGAGCCCTTCCTGTTTAAAAAATTTATTTTGTTTGGGAAAATACCCGGTTATATGTATATATATTCTTCATGTGTGGGTATATATATATATATACACATAATTATACAAAAGAATAAGACCCATTCATATCAGCTTCCCACTTACTGCAAAAAAAAAACAAGCTGGGGTAAAAGAAGCTCTTGGGTACTATTTTACTTCAGTTTTGGGTGATTTTGTATACATGAATACACTTTGTGTATAAATATATATATATATGTATAAATTTATACATGTATATATATAATACATTTTATGCATGTATGCACATTCCGTTTATATGTAATCAACCTATTCTTCACCCTGCCCTATGAAAATGGAGTTTGCAGGTAATTGTATAAACATATAAGATTATGAAAATATATAGATCATATATGTACATGTGGTTATATAAGATGTACATGTACATCTATGTGCAAATATGAGGACAAGTTTATTTAATTCTTTTAAAATTTACCACATTATCACATAAGGATTTATTACAAATTATATTTACCCTATAAAATTGTTATTTCAAGAAAAGTGCCCGAAAACTATTTATAAACATGTTTAAATGTGCGATGAAGTTTAAGGGTTAGTTTGATATCAAAATAGTTCTTTCAATTGAAATTTTCATTCTTGATAAATCAGGATTTTTGTTTTGTGAAAATGGTTAGTATGAATTCCTTAAACTTTTACAAGTGTATACATGTATTCATATATATGTACTCATGTTTATGGAACGACCTTGTTTTTAACTGGGTATTATGATGTTTTGGAATGTTAAGTGTTTATGTTCATTTCCTTAAAACCCATGTTTCAATTGTTAAGATAATTTCTTATGTGTACGGATTTTAGCATGCATGTCTCAGTTTATTTATGATTGAACTGTCTTCAAGTTATGAATATGTATGTAAAAAGGGGGTTGATTAAGAAGGTATGAAACCCTATGAATGAAAGACCATGTCAAGATATGTGAGGGATGTATTGGACTTACATGTGACGGGTGCACCCGGAATTATATAGCGCAATATGAATGATGTGACGGGTGCGCACAAAATTATACAGCGCTCCAATGCATTGGGTAAAGTATGAGTCTCATGAGACGTTATGTGCGACGGTCTTGGCAGTTATCCTTGGCTTGTGCTACCATGGAAACAGGATTGACAGTTAGCCTTGACCCGTTAAGTATGTTATACGGTCTTGAAGAAAGGTCTTGACAAAGTCCGTCATTATACATTCCCTCTACATGTGATGATAATTGGTCAACCAGGGGTTAGTTCAACTAACAGGACATCCCCTAGTTGAAAATTCCCATGACTATGAAAATGTAATTATGTGTCAAGAACTGAATTTCATGTGGTAAACTATTAGAAGAAATGTATATACTCATGAATCATGTTATGGATGTTTTCCCTGCTTAGTCACAAAATTCTTTTTAGAATTTAAGTAACCTTGTTTGAATTTTAAGCATTGTCTATTATTTATGTGTTGTGCTCTCTGACCATGTTTACTTTAAAGCTTATTTCAAGTATGTACTTCTCTGTGCAAGTGGTTTTCAAAAATGTTGGATTTCATGTTTTTAAGAAAAGATAATGCTTCATTTTTAGAAATGTGTTTTATTCTCTTCAAAAGGACTGATTTGAGAAAGAGTTTTCTTAAAATGTTTTAAAACCTCTTACTGGGCATATTTGCTCACCCTACGTTTTTGTTTTAAATTTTCCAAGCATGGTTGGTACTAATGAAGTTAATCAGAAGCAGCTGGTTTCTCAGAATCCTGAGCCTCGCGATCTTCTGTAGTAATGAGACATGATATCTAATTTGTTAATGATGTAATGAAATGTTAGTATATCATGTCTCATTAGGCACCCTGGGTTTGGGGGTCTCTACAGTTGGTATTAGAGGATAGGTTCAGGCAAATCTGGAAAACCAGGTGGTCTGAATGTACTGCTATGATTGACTAAGTAAAAATGTTATAACTTTTAGATGGCTGATGTACCTACCGACCTATTGTCACTTCCCACTGAGGCTCTAGAGAACATTGTATCTCTAGCTATCCGTGATAACTTTCTGAATTATGCCCGAATTCGCATGACGTGTAAGCACCTGTATGACGTGTCAAACTCGCCTAGGGTGCTAAGTCTTCACCGGGGATTGGGGATGGATTATCTCCTAATGATGATGACCCAATTTCCCTCTTATGCACGTCGGGGATGGTATCAAGAAGGACTCTTCCGAGTGTTCACGACTGGCGAGGAATTTGGCACGATGCTTGATAACCCCTTTCAAGAAGCTGCTTCTGTCGGAGACCTCCGAGTGGCTTACCTATGTCAGATTTTGCACTACGGCTTCTGGGGCCAGTTAATGGACCTTAGAGTGTTGGAAAATGAGTCCACCCGATTGTCTCTTAGGCAAGAGGTGTATACCGATGTTTCCAAACTCCATACCCCTCACGCTAAACTCAGGAGGCGTCATAAATGTTCCCATGAGTTTAGTCCTGTCTGTTCAGCCTGTGTGTGGTTTGAAGAGTTAGGAAGTTTTTCCACTCTTTGTGGTGTACGTCTAGTAAACTCGGGCCTTGTCTTGTAAACTTTTGCATAAATGGAAGTTTCATGTATCCTTTCATGTCTCTACCTTATCAATGTTGTAAAGAGTTTCCTTTCAAATGTTTTTTTTTCAGATGGCTGGTCGAACGAACTTCTCATCACTACCCGATGAACTAGTAGAGGTTATCTTGATCAGGGCATGCGCGGTGGATTATCCATCCTTTCTCCACCTACGAGGGTCCTGCCAGCGTTTGCTCGATCTAGAAAACGGTCCTGAGATTCTTCGGTTATGTCAAGAGGATGATCATGTTTTTCACCTCATCTCCACTGCTCAACTCCCCTGCTACAGGCAAAGGGGAAGGTACTATGAAGGCCTATTCCAGTGTTTTACACTGGCACAAAACTTCTCTGCCAGAGCGTGCTTCCTCGTAGCCGCCCAGGATGGCCAGTTTAGTGTAGCCTATATGTTCCAGGTCTTGAATTTCAGTCTCCTCAACCGCATCATTCCTCTTGAATACCTCGAGCGTGATGCGGCCCGAAGAGTTATCAACGAGTTTATCTACTCAGACGTTTCTGAGCTTTGCACCGCACGAGCCTCCCTTTGGAATCCCGTGTGCAGTACGCACGAGCAGGAGTTCAGGACGTACTGTTCAAAGTACATCTGGGCTAGGGAAACAGAAGATCTATGTGCCAACTTTGGTATCCCGTTAACCGAGCCAGATCCACTGTATCAGTAATGTTGTACGTGTGAGGCTTCAGTTTTTCTTTTTTATGATAGAATTGCGAGGGCGCAATTCTTTGAAGGGGGAAGTAATGTAACAACCCGAGAAAACCATGTTTTGAGTTTTGAAAACTTTGTTTTACAATGTCACTTGTTAAGTGAACAAACAAACATCTTATAAGATGATAATAATAAAATAACATCAAATGAATGAAAGCTCCTTTATTCAAATAAGTAACATCTCAGCTACAACTCCCACTGACCGAAAAAGAAGATAATCTAACCAAAAATCCCAATTAAAAACCCGATTACAATAATGGGGAGACCACTTAAAACCACTAAGACCCCAAGAAGGCGGTAGGGGTTTCGGGCATCCATCAGAATGAACATGAGGATGGCCGAAGCCACTGAAACCGTGCTGAGCACCAAGGGAATCACACGAACCATCTCTTCCTTTCTCCTTCAGTCACCTGGAGCGAGGGACACCCCGAGACTAGACCCTTTATAAGCACACTAATCCGACCGTTGAACCCAAATGGCTATAAATATGACCGTTGGATTCTCCTATCCACTATGTTTTATTTTTGACCATTGGAGATAAGAATGACTTACCCCTGAAAGGTTCAGAATGTTAATTATGTAATTTTCTTTAATATTTAAAGAATGACATCAATGATAATTTAATTAATTTATTTCTTGTTTTCCCAAAAATGCGAATTATGTTTTATGTTACAAAACGGTGAAAATTAATATTATTATTCACTATACATATTTTATTAATTTGAGCAATTAAAATTTTATGTTAAAGCTGATGGGTTTTTATTTTGTCTAAGAAAATATGTACTAACTCTTGAGTTATATATATATATATATTACGTCAAATTAAATGATTCTTTTTCTCTAAATTAAATATAAGAGATAATATTAATGCGAATGTTTATAATTTGTATTAACAGTTTTGGAAACTACGTCAAACTACGATTTCTTTTACTTATGTGTTTCGTAGTGATAATATTTATATCAACGCACTCTGATGTGTAATTGAACGTAGTTACATTTAATGTTTAATTAATATTAATCTTTAACTAAAGAAATTAAGGTAATTAACTAATAAAGGAAATTAAAACATATATATATATATATGATATGTTTTCTTTATATATTAAATGAACCATTGACCTTCATAATGTAATATTAAGTAATCAATAACTATGGTTTAATAATAATAATGTTAATATAATAAGGTTAACAAAAATTATTGATGTTTTAAAAATAAAATAAAATATATATATATATATAATAATATGTTTTGATTAAATCAATATATTTTTATTGACCAATGACTTTTATTAAAATAAAAAAAAGTTGGATTAATAATTGAATTTTAATAATAAAAACAATGTTATAATAAAATTAATAATAGTATTTATAAAACGAATTTGTTTTTTTAACCCGTTGAACCGCGTTTTTAAGCACTGCAGCAGCTGGGCCGTCTGATCTTCTCCCCTTCGATCGTAGTCGTCCCTTTTCTTTTAATGCCGCACCACGTTTGAACCGTCCGATCGACTCCAACTTAATCCCGTCCGCCCGCTATTTTCTCGGTTTTTCTTCTTCCCCGCGTCCCATGACTTCTTCTTCCTCACGTCATCGAACCAGTAGGTTAGGGTGGATCGTTTTTTCTCTCGTAGGCCAGCTAGTAGACCCGGCTGTCTCCTACTTTCCACAAGTCGGCACCGACCCTCGGATACCCCGGGTCGACGACTCCACGAAGAGTCTGATGCTTCTTCTGTTTTTTTAAAAAAAAAACTGGTTGCACCGAAGGCATGGAAGCTTTGCATCGAGATCCTTTGATCTCTCCGACCACTGGACCAGTTTCACCTGCCTCGTCGCCGCCTCTTTCTCACCTCCTCTCCAAGATAAGGTAAGGGGAAAGTTTCTTTTGGATCTGTATAAGTTTCGGTATATATATATATATATCCCCTGTATGTATGAACCCGGTGACAACCCAGATTGTGAGGATCTCCCTTTCAGCAAGGAGAACCCAGTAGGAGTAAGAAGAACTCCTCTGCCCTATTTTCATACAGTTTCTATAAGCTTTACTTATCTATATACACTTATTATATAAACGTGTATAAGTAAATACAAGACCCTATAAACCTAGTATCACTCGTTTTTTCCCTTCCTAAGACCGAACCTGAATAGGGAGCCCTTCCTTTTTAAATAATTTCTTTTGTTTGGAAAAATACCCGGTTATATGTATATATATTCTTCATGTGAGGTTATATATACATATACATAATTATACAAAGGAATAAGACCCATTCATATCAGCTTCCCACTTACTGCAAAAAAAAAACAAGCTGGGGTAAAAGAAGCTCTTGGGTACTATTTTACTTCGGTTTTGGGTGATTGCGTATACATGAATACAATTTGTGTATAAATATATATATATGTATAAATGTATACATATATATATATATATAATACATTTTATGCATGTATGCACATTCCGTTTATATGTAATCAACCTATTCTTCACCCTGCCCTATGAAAATGGAGTTTGCGGGTAATTTTATAAACATATAAGATTATGAAAATATATAGAGCATATATGTACATGTTGTTATATAAGATGTATATGTACATATATGTGCAAATATGAGGAAAAGTTTATTTAATTCTTTTAAAATTGACCTCATTATCACATAAGGATTTATTACAAATTATATTTACCCTATAAAATTGTTATTTCAAGAAAAGTGCCCGAAAACTATTTATAAACATGTTTAAATGTGCGATGAAGTTTAAGGGTTAGTTTGATATCAAAATAGTTCTTTCAATTGAAATTTTCATTCTTTATAAATCAGGATTTTTGTTTTGTGAAAATGGTTAGTATGAATTCCTTAAACTTTTACAAGTGTATACATGTATTCATATATATGTACTCATGTTTATGGAACGACCTTGTTTTTAACTGGGTATTATGATGTTTTGGAATGTTAAGTGTTTATGTTCATTTCCTTAAAACCCATGTTTCAATTGTTAAGATAATTTCTTATGTGTATAGATTTTAGCATGCATGTCTCAGTTTATTTATGATTGAACTGTCTTCAAGTTATGAATATGTATGTAAAAAGGGGGTTGATTAAGAAGGTATGAAACCCTATGAATGAAAGACCATTTCAAGATATGTGAGGGATGTATTGGACTTACATGTGACGGGTGCACCCGGAATTATATAGCACAATATGAATGATGTGACGGGTGCGCCCGGAATTATACAGCGCTCCAATGCATTGGGTAAAGTATGAGTCTCATGAGACGTTATGTGTGACGGTCTTGACAGTTATCCTTGGCTTGTGCTACCATGGAAACGAGATTGACAGTTAGTCTTGAACCGTTAAGTATTTTATACGGTCTTGACGAAAGGTCTTAACAAAGTCCGGCATTATACATTCCCTCTACCTGTGATGATAATTGGTTAACCAGGGGTTAGTTCAACTAACAGGACATCCCCTAGTTGAAAATTCCCATGACTATGAAAATGTAATTATGTGTCAAGAACTGAATTTCATGTGGTAAACTGTTAGAAGAACTGTATATACTCATGAATCATGTTATGGATGTTTTCCCTGCTTAGTCACAGAATTCTTTTTAGAATTTAAGTAACCTTGTTTGAATTTTAAGCATTGTCTATTCTTTATGTGTTGCGCTCTCTGATCATGTTTACTTTAAAGCTTATTTCAAGTACGTACTTCTCTGTGCAAGTGGTTTTCAAAAATGTTGGATTTCATGTTTTTAAGAAAAGATAATGCTTCATTTTTAGCAAAGTGTTTTATTCTCTTCAAAAGGACTACTTTGAGAAAGATTTTTCTTAAAACGTTTTTAAAACCTCTTACTGGGCATATTTTCTCACCCTACATTTTTGTTTAAAAATTTTTAGGCATGGTTGGTACTAATCAAGTTAATTAGAAGTAGCTGGTTTCTCAGAATCCTGAGCCTCACGATCTTCTGTAGTAATGGTACATGATATCTAATTTGTAAATGATGTAATGAAATGTTAGTATATCATGTCTCATTAGGCACCCTGGGTTTGGGGGTCTCTACAGATAACATCACTAGGATTTTCCCTTGACTAATCCTAGGATAAGATCCAAAAACTTAATCATGAGTGAAACTGTTAATGGTAGAAGTTCAAGCTCATCGAGATCACGACCCAAACCATGTTCGCCGAACCGCCCCATGAAAGTCCTACTATCGCGCACCTTACCCTTAGGGAGTTTGATGAAGTATTAAAGAGATATGTATCAAGACACTATAAATATGAGTATATAAATTATTTTTTATAGAATAATTAATATACTTTCATCTTATTATTTTTAATTTATAAAAATATTTTTATTTTGATTTAATAAGACATAAATAGTATTTTTAGGTAATATTCAAATTCTATTAAGGAATTTATTTTGATGAATTAATGGAATTTTTGAAATAAATAATATTTTAATAAAATATTATTATTAAATAATTTTTATTAAATATAAATTATCACATAATTTTTATAAATTAAAATTTAATTTTTATAAGGGTTCAAAAACTGTTATTGTCAACAAACCCAACATTTTCAATGAATACCATTTATTATTTTAAAATTGAAAATTCACATATTTAAAAAATTATTTCGATAAAATTTATATTATTTTTGGAATCAAAATTTTAAAATTATCCAATGGCAAATTTTTCATAATTTTCCGAGACAATCAACTTTTTGGGTAAAAATTAAATACCGTATAAATATACTTTCTGTATTATGACATCATAATGACCCAAAAGTTATGTAATAAATACTATAAAAGGTATATATGAAAAAATATTTATTTTTTTACTTTAAAATAATTTTTTTTATGTTTATTTAATTTATTTTATAAATCCATTATGAATCCTCCCAAACTTATAATACATTTTAAGGTTTTTAAATCATTTCTTTAAGAGTATGACTCACCTCCACATAATAAAGGGAATTATTTTATTAACTTTGGACCTTTGAATTATAAAATAATGATAACCACTCCCATTTGGTAGAAACCATGGGCAAAAACCATGGGATGATTTGTGTTTCTAGTTATTTTATTATGTAGATTCTAAAATCGAAATAATAAACAAATCCCCCTCTTTTCCTATATAAACCCACCCAATATCCCATTTATATTCACTAAAAATCATTTGAGAACTTCCATAATATTCTATACACACTATATATTCCTCCAATTTTTTCCCCAAGCTTCTCAAGAATCCCCTCCCAAGCATTTGGAGTCACACACTCAAGTAAGGGATCTTCCACTCTTCTCTTTTTATCAAGCGCTTATTTTTGTTATGTATCTAAATTTATTTTTTACTTATATTGGGATGAATTATTACATATGAAACTTACTTTACATTTGATATATAAATTATGAGGTCTTCCTTTCACTCTCATTAATCCTTCTATGATCTTTTATGTACACCCGTTACAATGTCGAAATTTAGTAAGAGATCCTCACCTTTTTTTCAAGTTTCCTTATTTTATTATGCCTTATATTTACAATTTATAATATTGGGATATGTTTTTAAATGTCCCTATTACTTCCCATTTTATTTTTATGTGATGATATACACCTTCTCTCTCCTCAACCCATTTTATGAATCTTTAAGTGACACCGTTATGCTGCCAAAATTTCACCATGATTTTCCATACCAAAACAATTATATAGTGAATACTATGACCATTTACTATCAAGGGTGTTCAAATTTATATACATATATATTTTTTGATTGGGGAATTACATATATGTATTCCACTCTCCTTGGTCTTGGAATAAATTATGATGATGAATGAATCCATGTTGTATGATATATCTGACACACTTTAGAATGAGAATGAAACGAATGTCATGGGTGCACCCCAAATTATATAGCACTCCAATTCATTGGGTAATGTTTAGTATTATGATATGTTATGTTGTGATAGGGAGTGAAAATGAAATTTTCCACCATTATGCCTTGGAGGTTTATCCTTGACCTATGTTTATGATGCATTGTTTTAAGTTGTTTCCACATTTCCCATGTTGACTTTTTGATTATCATGCTATATCATGTCTCATTATTCATGTTTATGATTCATTCTCTTTTTATAACCCATTTATATGACTATTTTTTAACATGTAACACTTTATTACATGTTTATTCTCTTATTGGGATTTATAACTCACCCCTTTCCTATGGTTGTCCCCAGGTTATCCCGTGTAGTTTTAAAATCTATGGAATTTTAAAAAAATGTTAAGGAATTTTTCAATAATGTTTTTGTATCCCATGTTCAAGATGTTATGCTGTGTACCTAATTCCCAAATACAATATAATTATCAATATTTTGGGTTTTATTAATTATAACCTTATGTAATAAATCATGTATTAATGAGTAACAAAGAAACAAGGTTGTTATAGTTGGTATTAGAGGAAAAATTTAGTTATTTTTGGGACCAGGATTAGAAAAATCTAGTAAAAGCCTTAGATATAAGACTAAGTTTAAGAAAATACCCCTAAATTTTGGTAAGTATAGAGTAATTTTATCAAGAAAATACATCCCTGTATGGATACTACAAGTGTATGTGGTTCTTGCACATATGTACCTTGGTGTGAAAACCCCGACAAGGTGTGTTGGGATCGACTCGATTTTACTTGGTACACAAAAAATGCCTTACTACGAACTTGTTTTGACACTCCTAGGAGATATTATTTGGTAAATTCATAAGATCATTATGAACCATTATTAAGGGAACAAAAAAAAATCCCATAAAAATATATCCTTGAAAATAGATCATGGATAACATAGATTAGAGCATAGAAATTCATAAGTTAAGAAATAAAGGTAATTTATAAATTATCTCTTTAATGTCATTGTATTCCCATTATGTGTTTAATAGTTTAAAAATAATCACACCTAATTTTCCCTTTATTCTAGCCAATGGATAAAAATAGGAGGAATCAGGTAAATAATCAATGTGACAGGTAATGTGATGACTGCCCCAACGAGATGAACAACCCGATGGGAGTGGGAATCACAAAATTTATGATGATACTATCTCAAATGACTTAGGTTATGAATATAAACCTATATCAAGAGAAGTGCCCAAACCCCCTAAGAGAGAAAAACATGCAATCGAAAGCTTCACGTGAAAAAGGCCTCTTACTTTCAATGGATCATCTGATACCTTAATCATGAAATAATGGATCAAATCTATTGAGAAGATCTTCTCCATACTTAAATGTTTTGAGAAAGAGAAGGTTCTACTGGATTTTTATCATATGGTACGGGAATCTAATTGGTGGTGGGCATTGATAAAAAATAAAAACCTGAGGAAGATATCAAAGCGATGCAGTGGAAGGAATTCCAGAATTTTTTTTTGATAAATATTTTCCTCATACTCTCTGACTTAAAATGGAAAGGTATTTCCTTTACCCAAAGAAAAAATAAGAAGAATCTATCGGGGATGAGTCAAACTTCACAAGACTTGCATGATATGCCTCTGGATTTGTCCTTACCCATGAATGGAAGGTTGAACACTTCTTTGGTGGTCTAAAACCTAGTCTAGGAAAAGCCTTGGAGACCCATGAATTTGATAGCTATGAAGAAATTGTCCAATGTGCCCTCAAAGTCAAAATGGAGATTGGTGAATCCAAAGGGTATAATGGGGATAAGAAACAAAAATTGGATTTTAATTATGGTGGTCTGATAGAGAAATATAATGGTGCCAAGAAATTTTAACAACCCACTTGTCAAAGGCGGAGAAAGAAGTACCCCAGAAATTTCCTAAGGGCGACGAAGAAATGATTTAGGTGCGGGAAATAAGGGCACCTAACTAATGTTTTACAGTAAGAGAAACCCACTAATGAGATAGAGGAAAGGAATGCTCCAGTCAATCCTTAGCGTATTGTTCATTGCTACAACTGCAAGGAACCATGACACTTTGAAATCCAATGCACTAAGCCAAGGGTTTTCAGAGACAGCCAACAACCTCCAAGGAAGAAAGGGTGATATTTTTTACATCACAACCATTGAGGTGAATCCCAGTAATGAAGCGATGATAGTTAGGATAGTTATTAATTCAAGGATAGTGAATGTACTTTTTGATTCTGGTTCTATGAATTCCTTTACATCATGAAAGTTTAGAAAAACTATTCAAACACCACCACAAAGCATGGAAGTGGATTTATTAGTGAAAATGGAAAATGGGGAAATTACTGCATCCTGATTATATAACTCATCCCCTATCATAATTTGTGGGATGAAATTTCTAATGAATACTCCCTTTGGTGAAATTTTATGAAATTCTAGGAATGGATTGTCTTTCCCTGTATAGAGCCAACATAAATTTCCATGGCAAGGAAATCAATATATGTATTGAAAATCGACCCCTGATTCTGTACAAGTGAAAGGAGGAAGACAAATCTTCTTTAGCACCAATATCTCAATCATGAATATTATTACCCTATGAGAAAGTGTATCTATCTCAAATTATTGAGTTAAGGAAAAAATCATCCTCAAAGACATGCCCATTATGAGGGAATACACTGATGTGTTTCTCGAGGAATTCCTTATTCTTACTCTAAGCTTAGAGGTTGAATTTTCAATAGAGATTATAACTAGGGAATTACCATTATCTAAGACTCTGTATAGAATGGATGTTGTGGAACTTGAGGAGATAAAGAAACAACTAAAAGAGAATCTAGATAAAGGGTTCATACTTCTAAGTGTTTCACCATGGGGTGGACCATTCCTCTTTGTCAAGAAGAAGGATGGGTCAATGTGCGTTTTAATTGATTATCATGATCTCAAAAAGATCATGATAAATAAAAAGTATCCTCTGCCATAGATTTATTACTTATTCAATCAGTTACATGGAGTACAATACTTCTCTTAGGTGGATCTATGGTTGGGATATTAATAAGTTAGGGTGAAGGAGGAGGATATCCCCAAGACTTCTTTTCGTATAAAGTATGTGAACTATGAGTTCATAGTGATGAATTTAGGGCTCACTAATGTTCCAACAATATTTATATACCTAATGAAGAGAGTCTTTAGAGATTACCTCTATAAATTTATGGTAGTATTTATAGATGATATTCTAATATACTCTAAAAACAAGGAGGATCATGAGGAGAATATGATCACTGTGTTAAAGACCTTATGAAAGGAGAAACTTTATGCCAAGTACAACAAACATGAGTTCTGGTTAAAGGAAGTATTATTCTTGGGAAATTTCATCACAAGAAATGGGATATATATGGACCCTTCACAAACCGAAGCAATTGAAGGATGGATGAGTCCAAAATCTATGACATATATTCGTATTTTCTTTGGGTTAGCTGGATATTATCGCTAATTTGTAAGAAATTTATCATGGTTATAAAACCCTCATACAAGATAACTTGGAAGGGAGTCAAGTTTTATTGGAATGATGAGTATAAGGAGAGATTCAAGGATATTAAAAGGATTCTTATCACTACCCCTGTACTCACATTTCCCACAAGTGGAGAACTTTTCATGGTATTCAGAGATTCTTTGAAGAATGAATTAGACTGTGTGTTAATGCAGAATGACAAAGTCATAGCCCATGCTTCAAGACAGTTGAAAGTTTACGAATAAAACTAACCAACACATGATATATAATTAGATGTAGTGATATTTTGTTTGAAAATATGGCATCATTATCTATTTGGGGAGAAGTGTGAAATAAATATAGATCACAAAATCCTTAAATATATATTCACACAGAAAGAGATGAATATGTTCCAATGAAGATGGTTAGAGCTGATCAAGGACTATGAATACTTAATCCACTACCATTATAGGGAAGAGAATAAAGTAGAAGATGCTCTAAGTATAAATGATTTAGTAATTATATCACTGAGGAGAATTTATAGAGATTCGATCTTCATAGATTTGGAAAGTATGAACATGGTAATCATAAAAGGAAGGAATATCACAACTAGAAAAATGGGCTATTTCCACGGTTCAAAACTGTGGAAATAGGGCCCAAAACCATGGCTATAGGCTACGACCACAGTTTTTCCCAACTGTGGGTGCTATCGCCGTGGTAGTAGGGTCTGACCTATGGCCACGGTTTTAACCATGGAAATAGGTGGCCTATTGCCACGATTCTGAAAACCGTGGCCATAGGTGTCTCCGTTGTCAACCGTGGAAGTTGACCTATGGCCACAATTTTAACCATGGAAATAGGTGGACTATTTCCACAATTTTAACCATGGATATAGCCCTAGAAAACTGTGGTAATAGGTGTCATATTTCTACAGTTTTAACCGTGGATATAGCCCTAGAAAACCGTGGCAATAACCTAAAAATAATATGTGCCCATCCATATTTGATCCCAGAACCTTCCTTTCACATCTCAGAAACCTAACCACTACACCACCAAGGCTTTTGTGTGTGCGTATATATATATATATATAATATTATATATATTATTAAAAACCATGGTAGAATTGTAAAAACTATGGTAATAGTTATTCCCGCCATTTTTTTGGTGGGAAATTTTTCTCCCGTGCAAGGGTGAGAGACCTATAGCCACGATTTTCAAAACCATGGCTATATCCCTTCGAAAAAATGTCTATAGACATGGTTTTGAAAAATGTGGCTATAGGCCATAAAAAAAGACCTATAGCCACAGTTTTAAAAACCGTAGCTATAGGTCCATGGCCGTAGCCTATTTTTCTAGTTGTGCATCATCAACCTTTCACAAATGATTGATCAAAAATCTCTTTTAGATAGGTTAAAGTGTTATTAGAGAAATGATGTGGGAATTTAGAATAAAGTGGAAACTATAAAAAAAGGAAAATCCACATAGTTCAGTTTTACTAAAGAAGGAATTGCGTGATTTGTTTCAAGATTATGTGTTCCATAAAATCCTTAGTTAGAAAAGGAAATGATGGATGATACACATAGTTTGAATTTCTACATTCACCCATAAAACAAAAGATGTATCAAAATCTCCATGAACACTATTGGTGGAACAATATGAATAAGGGTATCATTGAATATACATAAAAGTGTCTGGTATGCCAGTAAGTGAAGACTGAAAGGCATAAGTCTAAAGGGATGGTGCAACCATTACCCATACCAACATAGAAATGGGATAACATCACCATATAATTTGTCACTGTAATTATAAACACATCTAGGGGAAATAATGCTATATGGGTTGTTGTGGATAGCCTTACAAAGAAAACTCACTTTATATCAATTTGATATAATTTCTTTCTCAATCAACTTGAATGAATATACATCAGAGAAGTGGTAAGGCTACATGGAGTATCACTATCGATTGTATCTGATCAAGATCCAAGATTCACCTCCAAGTTTTGAAAATGTCTACAACATGATCTAAACACTGAGCTAAACTTTAGTACATATTATCATCCTCAAACAAATGGCTAGTCTGAGAAGACTATTCAAAAACTAGAATACATGTTGAGATCATGTTCTATGGACTTAAAAGAATAATGTGACCAATATCTGGATCTGGCCGAGTTCTCATACAACAATAGTTTCCACTCAAGCATCCAAATGGCTCCCTATGAAGCCATTTATGGGAATAGGTGCATAACACCCACAAGTTGGGGTGAAGTTGGGGAACGAAAACTGCTAGGTACTAAAATAGTTGGGGAAATGGTGGAAAAGGATAAGACCATTCAACATCCCATCAAAGCTGCTCAGAGTCGATAAAAGAGCTATGTTGAAAATAATCAAAGATAACTAGAGTTTTATGTTGGATACATGTTATTCCTCCGCATATCTCTATATAATAAAGTGATGAGATTTTTGAAGAAGGGAAATCTTATTCCAAGATACATGGGCCCCTTTGAGATCTTTGATCACATTGGAATGATGACCTAATGACTAGTAATCTCACTCAACCTATCTCAATAACATGATGTATTCCATGTATCCATATTGAGAAAGTAAATACTAGACCCCTCACATGTACTCAATCCATAGGTGGTACCGTTGGAGAATGATCTCTTATATGCGGACCAGCTGGTGAAAATATTTGACCATAGAGACAAAACTCTACGAAATAAGACAATTCACCATGTTAAAGTGTTTTAGAGAAACCTAAAGTTTGAAAAAGAGGCATGGGAATTAGAGTAAGTGATGAAACATAGTTACCCTCATCTATTTTAGTGTGATAAATGAAAATTTTGAGGGAAAAATTTCTTAAGGGGGGAAGATTGCAATGACCCGTACTGTTATAAATAAAATTCCCCTTTTGATTTAAATGGTTATAGAAAACACATGCACTTATTTTGTTTAATTATATCCAATTTAATTTAATTGACCATTAAGAATCATTACCATTGATAATAATACATTGATTAGTGATCACATGATTAGTATAAATATAGGGTTTTAACAAATCCAATTGACATAAACAGAGGAAGCGATGAACCCAACCAGTAGAATCGTACATTATGAAGCCCATTTATCAAAGCTTCTGAGGGAGATAAAATCACTAAGATTTTCTCTTGACCAATCCCAATATGATATACAATAAATTAATCATGGGTGAAATAGTTTATGGGAGAAGTTCAAGCTCATCAAGATCACGACTCAAACCATGTTTGCTGAATTGCCTCATGAAAGTCACACCATCGCACACCTTACCCTTAGGGTGTTTTATGGTGTATTAAAGGGATATGTATCAAGACCCTAAAAATATGAGTATGTACATTATTTTTTATATAATAATAAATATATTTTCATCCTATTATTGTTACACTATAAAAGATTTTTATTTTGATTCAGTAAGACATAAATAATATTTTTGGGTAATACTCAAATTCAATTAAGGAATTTATTTTGATGAATTGATGGAATTTTTGAAATAAATAATATTTTAGTAAAATATTATTATTAAGTAATTTTATTAAATATAAATTATCATATAATTTTTATGAAGTCAAATGTAATTTTTATAAGGGTTCAAAAACTGTTATTGTCAAAACCCCCAGCATTTTCAATAAATGTCAGTTATTATTTTAAAAGTTAAAATTCACATATTTAGAAAATTATTTAGATAAAATGGATATTATTTTTGGAATCATAATTTTGAAATTATTCAATGGTGTATTTTTCATAATTTTATGAGACAGTTGAATTTTCAGGTAAAAATTAAATACCATATAAATATACTTTGTGTATTATGACATCATAATGATCCAAATGTAATGTAACAAATACTATAAAATGAATCCATGAACAAATAAATGTTTTTTATTTATAATAATGTGGTTTTATTTTAATTTTATTTATTTTATAAATTCATTATGAATCCTCCCAAACTTATAATATATTTTAATGTTTTTAAATCATTTCTTTAAGAGTATGACTCATATCCACATAATAAAGGGCGTTATTTTATTAATTTAGGCCCTTTTACTTATAAAATAATTATAAACACTCCCATTTGGTAGAAAAAATGGGCAAAAACCATGGTATGGTTTGTGTTTTTGGTTATTTTATTATGTAGTTTCCAAAATCTAAATAATAAAGAAATCCCCCTCTTTTCCTATATAAACCCTCTCAAGCTCCCATTTATATTCACTCAAAATCCTTGGAGCACATCCATAATATACCATCCACTCTCTATATTCCTCCCAAGGTTCCACAAGCTATCATGAATCCCCTCCCAAGCATTTGGAGTCACACACTCAAGTAAGAGATCTTCCACTCCCCTCTTTTTATCAAGCACTTCCTTTTGTTATGTCTCTAAATTTCATTTTTTACTTATGTTGGGATGTGTTATTACATATCCAAATTATTTTCCATTTGATTTATAAATTATTATATCTTCACTTCAATCTCATTAATCCTTCCATAATCCTTTATGTACACTAGTTACCATGCCAAAATTTAGTAAGAGATCCTTACCTTTTTTTTCAAGTTTCCTTATTATCTCATGCCTTATATTTCCAATTTCTAATGTTGGGATATGTTTTTACATGTCCCTATTACTTCCAATTTTATTTATATGTGATTATAGACCCACTCACCTCTCACCAACCCATTTTTATAAATCTTTAAGTGACACCATTATGCTGCCAAAATTTCACCATGATTTTCCATGCCAAAACAATTATATAGTGAATACCGGATCCATTTCCTATCAAGGGTGTTCAAATTTATGTACATATACCTTTTTTATTTGGGGATTAAATATATTTATTCCACTCTCATTTATCATGGAATAAATTATTATGATGAATGAATCCATGTTTTATGATCTATGTGGAACACTTAAGCATGAGAATGAAATGAATGTGACAGGGGCGCCCTGAATTATATAGGTCTCCAATGCATTGGGTAATGTTTAGTATCATGATAAATCATATTGGGATAGGGAGTGAACCTGATTCATTTATGGGACTTTTTCCACCATGATGTCTTGGAGGTTTATCCTTGACCTATTTTTATGATATAGTGTTTTAAGTTGTTACTACATTTACCGTGTTGCCTTTATGATTATCATGCTATATCATGCCTCATTGTTCATGTTTATGATTAATAATCTTTTATGCCTCATTTTTATGAATATTTTATAACATGTATCACTTTATGCCATGTTTATTCCCTTACCAGGCTTTATATCTCACCCCTTTCTTATTTTTGTCCCCTGGTTATCCCGTGCAGTTTTAAAATCCATGGAATTTTAGAAGCATGTTAAGGAAGTTTTCAATATTGTTGTTGTATACCATGTTCAAGATGTTATGATATGTACATAATTCACAAAGACACTATAATTATCAATATTTTATGCTATATTAAGTGCAAACTTATGTAATAAATTATGTATTAATGAGTAATAAAGAAACATGATTGTTATACACTCGGTCAACACAACGACATGCTAAAAACTGCACAATCTCAACGAAAAGTATTCACCACCTACCATGGATTCATAGATGTAGGAATGTCCGATATTAGCCTATAAATATGACCGATTTAGAAGAAATCAGAGTTTTAGATGAAATCCCTAAAAATTGAGAAAAATGACCCGTATAGATTTTGCAGTCCGTGTGGCGTATGAAAAGAGGAATATAAACACGGATGAGGAGAGCCTTATCAATACAGTTCCAACGCAAACAAAAATTATTGAAATAGATTCTATATGGTGAAGAGGGATCAATCCATAGAGAAGTAATAACAAGGGAGCTCCTATGCTACTGTGCGCGACCAAGGAGGAGAAAATAAGGAATAAAGAAAGAAATAGAGGGAGGGGTTGTTTGGTAAATTCAATTATTTAATGAGATGCATGGTTAGCTCACACAGTTTTTCAAACCATGAAGAAACCATGCAGTACCTACTTCCTTAAACCTAGAACTTTTATAGTTAGCTCACATGATTTTCTAAACCGTGCACAGACCATGTGTGCTACAGTGCTGAGGTATTGTCTAAATGGCACTACCTATGCGGCTTGTGAACGGTTTGAAAAACTGTGTGAAATCCCTCTACAAAAATTAAAGACTTCCGTGAATGGTCATGTGCCCCAACCCACACAGTTTTCTAAACCATCTGGAAGTACAAAATTGGGTAGTACGATTTTCACTGAGAGGCCGCACGGTTTACCCAAACCATGCGCCTGAGCCCGCAACTTCCAAAACAAGGCCTTCGAGCCTCTGAAACACCCAAAACCCATATGAACACCCGAGGCACCTACCAAGCCTCTAAACCCATTCAAAAACAAAATATTGGGTTGGAAGAAAACTCAGAATTAGGTTCCGATTACCGAAAAAGAAATTGGCATACGTACAAATTCCAAAAATTCAAAATGGGCAAGGATTTCAACCCACTCAAAAAACCCAATATGTTACACACATATATACAAACATATATATATAAACAATACATTAATATATATATAAACGCGCGTGCACACACACATAGATATATAAACTCACACACACACATATTTATATATAAAAAACACACACATATTTTAAATTTAGTCACGTTTTTAATAAAATTTTAGGGACACTTTTAACAATGTTTTAAAATGAAACTAATTATATATATATATAATTATACATATGTATACATACACATATATATTTATACAGACACCCACACATATAAACACACATACATATATAAATACACACACACACAATATAAACATATATATAAACCTAAAACATAAACACACACACACACATAATATATATATATATATATATATATAAACACACACATATATATATATATTATAAAATATAAACACACACACACACACATAGATATATAATATAAACATATATATAAACATAAAATATAAACACACACACACATATATAAACATAATATATAAACATATACATATAAAATATAAAATATAAACATATAGGTATATAAACACACACACACACATATAATATAAACACACACACACACACATATAATATAATATAAACTTATATATAAACATAAAATATAAAATATAAAATATAAAGACACACACAAATATATATATATTAATATATGTATACTAGTATATAAATATATATATATATATATATATATATAATATTAATTTTTTTAAATACTGAAATCTATATATATATATATATAAATATACCATAATATAATTTTATATCAAAAAATGGAATAGGTTGGTTGGTCCGACCCTTGTCTACAATGCTGGAGGTTAGGTGTTTGAATCCCCGCGGAGTCTGATTGGTGTGTTCCTTTTGTGTGCTATGGAGGGTGGAGTGAGGGTGCTGTGTGGGGTCATGTAGAATGGAGGGATAGTGGAGGGGTGAGGGTCCTGTGAGGGGGTGTCCAGATTGCAGGTGTTAGAAATGTCATTGATCCCCCCATGCTAATTAGTAACATTTTTTAAAAACGTCAGTAAATTAGGTGTCATCTACCTATGTTTTCAAGAAATATCGGTAAATGATGCATCTCTAATTAGCAATATTTATAAATATCACTAAAAAATTTATTATAAATTAAAAAAAATACCAACATTTTTTAGAAATGTCGATAAATTAGGTGTCATTTATTAACGTTTCTAAAAAAAGATCAGTAAATGAGATGTTTCTAATTGACGACACCTCATTTACCGATGTTTTTAAAAACATTGGTAAATGAACTAGATATGTTTTAAAACATCGCTAAAGAAAAAACAAACATTGGTAATTTATGTTTTTTTGATAGTGAATAGTTCAAATTGAGGAGATGAAGAGCCTCAACCTATCCCAGAAAAAGTACATGGCATGTCTTTCCTACCCAAAGTTTGCTCATGTCTTTATGTCTCACACAACATGCAATTATCCAAATACATAACATGTCCTATTGGGATACATGATGTGTAGAGGTCGAGCTAAAAATCAGTGTTCCTCCAACCCATTCCTATGTACTTCAGGTTGTTCCTGTGTACCTGGCCATGGATGAGTACCGGGCCATGCCCAAGTACTTTAGCCATGCCTGAATTCATGGTCGTGTTTGTGCCTGTGTACCCCCATGGTACACACTGAGCTACTAACACCGGGCCATATGACATGAGACACATGTTACACAACATGTGATACTTATATCTACGTGAAAACCCTAGCGCTGTAGAAGGGGGACTACATGATGTGTGTTCTCTGGACTATACACCATGTAGTTGGGAATTGTATAGAAATTCCAAGTTTTTCATGCATCTCCCCCTCACACCACTATAAACAGATCTGCCATCAAACATGCCTTAGATCATGGATCTATTCCTGATCATTCCTAAGTCATCATTGGTGGCCAGATTCCAACCATAAATCTGATTGAGAATCAATCCTCGTCGCACCACACCACACACCGTTCCAAACCACAACATGGGATCTCCAAATCTTTACTCGATCTACCTCCTATCATCCACTGTTGTTGTCACACCTTGATCACTCCATCGAGGGTGAACCAAAACCCACAATATCGATATGTTACACTAAATAATGATTGTGTAATGGTCGAATACCAATTATTTTTTGAACCACTGACCAAAGAGATTTCCAACAATGATCGTGTGAATAAACGGGGAAAAAATGCACAAACCACAAAAGTGGAATGAACCTCAGCTATTGTTCAGGTTTTACTTGATTCATTGTCATCAGAACAATGAAAAAAGAACCAACAAATAAATATTATCAATTCCTAAACCGTAATAAGATAACCATCAATTGAAATCAACTATCTATCCGCAAACCAATTTTATTGGGTGAATTGGTTGGCGTTTGGAATAGGATATCAAAACAGGATAAATCAAAATAAAGAAACACCTTACCTTGGGTTTAGATCTATAGTTGATGATGAATTAATCTTTATTATCATCATTGGTGAGATCCTCAAGCTCCATTGGTAAAAACAATCCTCTGGAAATCGATCACGATCCTCGATCTGTTGTCGTTCGCCAAGATCTCCACCAATGAATCCCCTCCCAATCCCAAGGTTATGAATCTAACCCTATGAATTGGATATAATTGTATATTTATAGAGTATAATTAGGTTAGAATTTTAATTAAAAAATTAAATACATATTTTTAATTTATTTAATTATTTCTCTCACAGTGGTGCTCATGCCAAACATCCAATGTTGATGAAGATTATGTTGCGCCTAGGTTAAAACCCATATTCTAGATATAATAGAGGTATCATATTTATAATTTGAAACTATATTCAGGATTTATTCCATTATTTCATAAAAACTGCATGTGTGTGATATTAATATATTTAATATTTTTATTATATCAAAATTGAGCCTCTCCAGGCCTCAGAATCTCACACCGTCTCAGTGAATGGCTCTACAAATATTTCTTAATATATTCCAAATTCTTACAAGGAAAAAATATGGACATTAAATTTTCCCCAACATAGGGATTTTCATCTCAAAAATACAAAATCCAATAAAAAAAGATGATGGTACTAATATTGCATCTAGGTCTCCCTCTTTAAGGTTCTCTCCTGAAATTTTTTGTACAACCACCAGACACACACCCAAGGAATTGTTCACCCATGAAAAATCTTCTCATAATGATCCTCGATCTTCATCAGGTACTTAGAAAAGGAAGTTTCATCTTTGATGTCCTGATCACCTGATTCGAAAACATATGATAGGTTGTGCACATACCTCTTCATCTGCGACACATGGAAGACATCGTGTACCCAGTCTAACTACGGTGGTAGGTCCAACTGACACACCACCTCACTGACTCTACATAGTATCTGTAAAGGGCCAATGAATCTTAGAGATAACATGACACCCCAAACAAATCTTTGTAATCCATGTCAAGGTTAGACCTTTATGAACCCATAATCTCCCTCCTTGAACTCCAAAGGCCTGATTCGTCAGTCCGCATACGACTTCTGAAATCTGTGGTTAGTCTTTATCCACTCTTAGATGATCCGAACCTTCTCTTTCATCGCTTACACCAAATTTGGACCCATGAGTGCTGACACGTTTGGATCAGTCCAACATAGTGGTGACCTTTAGTTTGCCTGTACAAAGTCTCGAATGGTGTCACATAGATGGTGGAATGGTATCTTTTTTTTACACAAAATCCAACAAGGGTAGGTCCAAACTAAATATAAAGTCCAATATGAAATCCCGCAACATGTACTCTAGAACCTGAATAGTCCACTTAGTTTGGCTGTCAGTCTGGGGGTGAAAAGTCATGCTCAAATACAACTGAGTCCCAAAGTCCTCCTAAAATCTCTCCATAATCATTACATGAATCAAACATCATAATATTAAATGATCTTTGGGGGAACTATGTGAATCTAGAATATCTTTTGTATGTAATGACGTCTCAAGATCTCTACTGATATGTTCTCCCATATATCTAAGAAGTGGGATGAATTGGTGAGTCAGTTTATGATCACCCAGATTTCAATGCATCCTCTATAAATTTGTGATATCCACATCATGAAGTCCATATATATACCATCCCACTTCCACATTGATGCCTCAAGGTATTGATCTAAACCCATTGAAACCTTGTGCTCAGTTTTTATGTGTTGGTAAGTGAGGCATCGAGAAAGAAACTTTTCTACACACTTCTTCATCCTAGCCACCAAAACTGATGCTGAAGGTCCTGGCACATCTTCACCACACCTGGATGTACCATAAATGGGGATGTATGAAAATCCCTTAGAAACTCCTCACACAACATCACTCGTACTATCATCTATCCTCTAAAAAGGATTACTTGATCCCCACATTTAGAAAATCCATCAGAAGCATGTCCAATGAATATATGAGTAAGCAATGTCTCACAATCAATATATATATGTTGACCTCTATGACACACTATAGAAGTGGTGTGGTAATAACTATCGACTAGAGGTAAGCTGCACCATCCTTATCCACAAGGTACAACTGCAACGTGGCTAACTGCTCCAATACCTTGACCAACAACTGTGAACAAGATCTCATGCTGAGATAATATTCCACTATGTCCCCACTCCCAAGAGTGTATAATATCTCAAATTCATAATCCTGGTGTAACTATAGCCATTACCTCTATCTCAGGTTAAGATCATGTAGTGAGAAGATATACCTAAGAATTTTGTGGTCATAATAGATGATAATCCGCTCACCCATAAGGTAGTGTTTCCAAATCTTCAGGATGAATAATACCACTTCTAGATCTATATCATGGGTCACATAGTTATGCTTATGTGGTCTCATTTTTCAAGACCCATAGGCAATCACCACCTGGATCTGCATCATAACAAAACCAAGTCCACTTATTGAGGCACCACAAAATACTACATACTTGACACCCTCCTAAGGAAATATCAAGATGGGAGTGCTCATCAACCTCCACCACAACTCTTTAAAATCCCACCAATACCTTTACATCCACATGAAAGGATTCCCCTTTCAAGTCAAATCATTCAAAGTTGATGATATCCTAGAGAAATCAGGCACAAATATCCTATAGTAGTCTGCTAACCCAAGAAATCTTCACACCTCAGTCATGATCTTGGGTGGATCCCAATATAACACTACACCATCCTTCACCATGTCCACTATTACACCCTATTTTGAGATGAAATTTCCTAGAAAATGAACCCATCGAATCCAAAATCGACACTTAGTGAGTTTTATATAAATATGGTACTGTAGAAGTATGTCCAAGACCATCCTCAAGTGTCTCTCATTCTATTCCTTGGATTACAAGTACACTATAATGTAATTAATAAATACCACCACAAACTGGTCTAAAAAAGGATAAAATATCCATTTCATGAGCCCCATGAACACAAATGGGGAATTTTTCATGCAAAAAGGAATCACAAAGTACTCATAATGACCATAGTGACATTGAAATGCCATCTTCATTATATCCAAACCACATACTTAGAGTTGGTGATAACTTGATCTGAGGTGTATATTCAAGAACCATCTTGCCCATCTCAACTGATCAAAGAGGTCATAAATCCTTGAAAATGGATACTTATTCTTTATAGTCACCTAGTTTAAGTGATGACAAAAGACAAAAAACATCAAGCTCCCATCCACCTTCTTGGTGAACAATACTAGGTCTACCCAGGGTGACACACTGGGTTTGATAAATCCCTTCCCTTGCCAGTACTCTAACTACACCTTCATCTCATGAAGCTTTATGGGATCTATCTGATATCCTGGCATAGATATCAGGGATATCCCTGGGTGAATTCAATACAAAATTATATCTCTCAGTGGGGAGGAAAAATTTAAATGTCCTCAAGAAATACATCCTCATACTCCACCACCACTATAGGAAGATGAAATCCCATGAAATATACTATTCAAAGGGTAATACTCACCAACTTATGAGTAATCGACTATATCCTCCTATGTGTGAGCCCATATTACTCTGTTTGGGATTCCTTATCACTCACAAAGAAAAACATCGATCCTTCACCACATATACACTGAATCCTTCACCTATAATAGTCAATCTGGGTATGAACCGTCGATAGATAGTCCATATCTAAGATGACATCATACTGCCTCATCATTGCTATAAAGAGATCCCATATGAAGCTCTCTCCTATAAGAGTTAGGTCACAATTTTAACAGTAGTGTGTGATCATTGAATCCCCTCCAATTAGAGTCTCTAAGTGTAAGGGTTAATCCAAGGGATCAAACATATTTTTTAAGTCTCAAACAAGGTAAGTGGGAAGAAAGAGTGGATCACACTCATGTCTATCATTACTAAAACTAAAGTAAAAAAGACACAGATCATACCTCTAATAATCCATAGAGTCTCGGGGTCATAGAACTCCATGGCATGTAGATTTACTTATCCCTATCCATCAGCTCCCTGAGATTGTCACAAATCACCTTGGGGAGGTGGTGATAACAAGTCAAAATGTATGCCATCTCCATCTACTCTCCCTACCCATCTGCCATGTATAATTCCCTACAGAACTCCTTGATACTTACACTATCTCTGACTGGGTGGTTTGTCGATCATCTCTTTATTATAAATATGATGAGTTAGGCAATCCCAAGTGAGGTGTCCTTGACCATCACAAGAGAAACACTGCCTATATCTATGCTAACTAGAACCATCCTGATAGCCTTGAGCTATATTCCCTCTATCATGGGATCGTGTCCTAAAGAATCTCTCATGCCTGAATCCCTATGTCTTCCAAAAACTGCTAGATTCCAAGATCCCACTTCTAAATGTCCACTACCATCACAAGTTTTTGGTTTCTACTCACTCAGAAATCTCTACACCACCAAGGCTAACACGAGAACTCCAATATAGATGGGAATGAAAATAGATTTAACTGAATCCCTGATATCTCGATGTAGGCACTACTCAAAGGTTAATGATTAGAAAAAAATACCTCTTCCCATATCCAAAGAGTATCTTGAGAGGTTGGTGAACCTCGATGAATATTCCTCCATGGTCATACTTCCCTACTGAAGCTACAGAAGCACCTAGATGCGCACCACTCACAATGTGACCAGATAGAACTCCTCCCCAAAGAGATACTCAAAGTCTGACCATGAGAGATTCATATCATCATGTGTATGAGTCACCAAAACCTACCATCACCCATTGAATCCATGAAGAAGACTCACTAAAAGGACCACCATATGATCTCTATATGTCCTCACAAGGTGGAAATCTCATATAACTGCCTCTAGCCAGTCCTCAAATGCCAAGGGTCCATATTTTTCTAAAAACTGGGAGGTAATTGCCTATGAAACTCTTATAGTGTTCTTAGATTGTGAAAATAATTATATGGTACTTCTAGAAAAACTTTCTGCTCAATGGGTGGTGAAAAACTATAAAACCACATGAAGGTATCACCTCCAGTGAAGATATCTACACTAAATCCTCATCACTAGGCGGATCATTAATGTGATACTATTATGGAATCCTGGATGGATATCTTTATAGAGGCATCCTAAAATAAAATCAAGATGCACCATGGTCAAATAGTATATCTTGGGATATGACTCTAGAAGAAAATAGAAACCAAAACCCATTCCTATATGATGCATTTACCAATGTTTTCCCTTCAACTAGTGCCTACATGTAGCAAGTCAACACGTAGGTTATCAGAGTCATAGTGAATGGATATTATAGCTTCGACACAAACACTAGATTCCCTAACCTAAAATCCAAACTTGAAACACATTAACATTTTTTCTATAAATTACAAACCAAACCTCATAGCTAGAAAATTTCCAAAATCTAATCCTAAGGATGACCAATCCTTTGATACCACTCTATAATGACCCAAACCACTAGGGATTTCTTGGTCATTGGTAAACCGAGTGTGACACCCAAATCCTATCTCCAATAGGCCAGGGGTTGGGGACCAATGCTCAGTAGGCATATCTCACACATGAGAGACATTAGCCTAAGGTACCTATACTCATGCACACATTTCTAAATTCCCATACACTATTGAAAGGTAAAACAATACTTATAATACCATAATTCATGTATACATATAAAACCCATAATCTAAGTATGAAAAAGTATTGAAACATAAGGTCCAAATACAATCCCACCAAAATTGATAAAAGAGTCCAAACTTCTCAGAAAGAGGGGAATGCTATCAAGTGAAACTCCTAGTATAACCATGATCAGTTTATCTCTCTATGATCTACCTTTATCTGGTACCCTTAGGACATCATCAAATGGAATTTCATATACATAAGACACAATATGTGTGAGTAGAGCCCATACCGAGGTGAGTATAAAAATACCCAATAGGACACCCTGAAATAACCAGACATAAGCATCAAGAGAGTAGTACGATCATCACAAGGAATGTCAATAGGGAATGATACATAACAATAAGGAAAATAAAAACCTAGATATACTTATAACAAACCCCAAGTCTCAAAGAGGTCTCATCTATACTGCCAACCAAAATATTCTTCTAAAGGCTTCAAGGTAACACTCACCCAAGATAATTCACTCCATGATCTATGATATCACTAATGACACTCATCCAAGGGGTCATTCTTATAGAGCCTCACCAAATAAGTACTCAATAGATCTTTATAGGTATCAATACCCGAATAGGAGATCTCACCCAGGACCACTGGGGGATTCCACAAACCTAATCTGGAATAATATTCTAAGTAGGGGATTGTATTCCTATGTAAGTTGGTTATGACGATTCCCCAAACCCCACCTAGGAAATATTATATGATAAAGGATCCCTCCCCAATCCTCATGGAGGTATTTATAAAAACAATATCCAAAAACAACCTTTAAAGGGGATCATAGTACCGTGCTGAGGATAAAATTCCACATTGTAACCTCATAGGGATGGACCAAGGGAACAAAATAAACTAAAACTATTCCAAACTGAAGAGACAGAGGTCCCTAACCCAACCTAGAAAAAGTACACGGCATGTACTGGGGGGTACTCTATGTGTATTTCATACCTTGGGTCTACCCATGTCTCGCTATCTCACACATTATATAATTCTCCAAATATATGGTGTGTCCTCTTGGGATACTTTATGTGTAGAGGTCAAGTCGGCACTTTATGTGACTCCAACCCATTCCAATGTACATCTAGTCATTCCCGTGTACTTTGGGCCATGCTTGTGTACTTAGATTAATTCTTGTGTACCTGACAGTGTCCAAGTATTAGGCCATGTTTGTGTACTATGACCGTGCCTATGTTCTTGGCCACGTTCATGCTTGTATACCCCTAGGGTGCTTGTTGAGAAACCAGAACCAGGTCACATGATGTATGCCATGTGTCACATAGTGTATAATACTTATCTCTGTATAGAAACCCTAGTGCTGCCTAAGGGGGACTACATGAAATGTGTTCTCTGGACTACACACCATGTAGTCAATAATTTTTAAGAAATTATAGGCTATTCGTTCATCACCCACTTGCACTACTACCATCATTGGATCTACCATAAAATATTCTATAGATCCTAAATCTATAGTTTACCATGCCTGAGTCTTCACTGGTGGCTAGATTCTAGAAAAAAATTTGATTAGGAATCAAGCCTCATTTCACTACACCACATTCCATGCCAAACCAAAATAATAGATCTATGAATTCACACTCGATCTACCTCCAATCACCCACCACCATCTTCTCACATTGATCTCTTCATCGATCATGAACCCAAACCTGTATCATCAATCTGTTTCTCTAAACAATCATCATGAAATGGTCAAATATTAGGTATTTTTCTAACCACCGGTCAAAGATATTTCTAATGATGATCGTATGAAGAAATAGGGAAGAAATGCACAAATCACAAAAGAGGAGTAAACCTCAGTCATTGTTAGCATTGGTCTTGATTCATTTCTATTAGAAAAATGAATGAATAACTAACAAATAAATAATATCAATTCCTAAACCATAGGAAGATAAATTATCAACCATCGATCCGTAAACCAATTTTTTTGGGTGAATTGGTTCATGTTCGATATGGGATATAAAAATGGGATAAATAAAGATAAAAAAATTCGCTACCTTGGGTTTGGATAGATCCCTAATGAAGAATGAATCTAAATTTTCTTCATTGGTGAGATCCTCAAGCTCCATTGGCCAAAACAATCATCAAGAAATCGATCATGATCCTCGATCCGTTGTCGTTCACCAAGCTCTCCTAAAACAGATCCTATCTCAATTAAATGTTTATGCAGCTAACCCTGTGAATTTTCTATAACCATGTATTTATAGAGGATAATTAGGTAGGAATTTTAATTAATTTTTTTTTTAATTTACTTAATTATTTCACCCATGGTGGCGCTCAAGCTAAACACCTGACGCCAACAAATATTATGTTGTGCCTAGGGTAAAACCCACGTTCTAGAACCAACAACAGTATTAGATTTCTGATTCGAGACTACATTTATAAGTAATTCTATTATTTAAAAAAATACACACATGTGATATTTTTTATTTAATATTTTTATTATATAAAAATCAAGTCTCTATAAGCCTCAAAATCTCGCACCATCTTAGTAACTGGCTTTGAAAATATTCCTTAACATATTCTAAGGGTTTTCAAGGAAAAAACAGAGATGTTACACCATCACTTAATAATATCATAAATTAAAGTAAAGTTTTATTTTTTGTAAACTTGGAAAGTGTTAATGAATCACACTTAATGATAAAAGTAGAAATATTTCTTATTTTATAAATAAATAACCCTAAAATAATGGTTTTTATTTCAACCTTTATTAAAGAACCTAAATCCAAGATAGAATTAGTGAGACACAATACAATCTCTATTCCTGATGATCCCACTAGAATCAATATAAGTATCCATATTTGAACCATTAAATATCAAATTAAAACTCTATGCATTCAATTCCAATTTGATCCAGAGACCATGGAATGGACTTATCACAAAGACTGGTCAAAATTCATTCATAAACTCCCTAGATATTGAATAATGGATAACTTTAGGGTCGTATCAAGGGAGAATGTGCTCATTATAATGAATTATTCAAAAAATGTTAATTTTTATTAATTTTGAAAATGATTAAACTTTGTAAACAAATACAACTATGATAAAAAATGAAAGAAAATACATGAAATAAATGATAATGAAAAATGATGAATGAACAATTAATAAGAATCTTAACAAGTCCTAGGTTATATACTTATATTTTATCTATAATAGTCTTACCAAAGGTATTAATCATCAAATAATCAATATCACTAAATGAAATGATCAATTTATCAATTGAAATAACCAATCTCACCTTGAAAAGTGAACACTCCATGCATGGAACTCTAACATTACATGAAATATTCTCCAAGGTTGTGATGAGAAATATTCAGCAAGACCACCTCTCACTAAGGAATCTATCAATAATATACAATTTCATTAATATTATTAAATAAAAAAATTCTTCTCACTCAGCTCAATTGATCCAAAATTAATAAAGAAGGAGAAAAGGAATTAAAATAAGAAATAATCAAAAAAAGGTTTAAACATGTCTTCACATCTCTCAACATCACCATCACTACAAGATTAGAATGAATATAGAAAAAGATAATCAGATTAATGTTTTATACTCTATACAACTTTAAATATTCCATCCCTTGAACTACTTATTAGGTTATTACTCTATTTCCAAAGGTTTAAGATCACTACATGAAAAAGGAGAAACACAATATAATTTTTTATTTACAACATAGAAAAATCTCTAGAAATTTATCTCCTCCCCCAAAGGTATAGTCAACCTACAAGTAAAATTCAACCCTATTTAAAAATACCAATGGATTCTTCTATAATTATTCATATTCAACTTAGATCACTCCACATATCACAATCTCCTTCAACTTTAATAACTTGAACCTGAGCCTGCATTGAATCTTCTGCTAGGCTAATAAACACCTGATAATTACTTAAAGCTCAGTAGAGAAAGTTTATTGGCTATTAGCATCAAAATATACTCCCCATGTGAAGATGAGTCAATAAACACTCAACTCTATCTTATTCATACCATTCATAATTCTGGTCTAGATACATTCTTCATGTATTTTCATATTATCTCCACTTGCAACTCATAATCCACCATCTAAAACATATAGTTTTTCATTTATTTAAAGTGAATTTTACATAACCTTGACCACTGGGAGTTAAATCATATGCAACCCATTGATTTTCAAGTTTACACTTACACTTGAGCCATTTAATCTTATACAAATAGTTTTCCCCACATGAGTTACTCATATGTGTGGTTTCTTCACCATGAGTTATTCTTACATAGAATCTATATACTCTTATATAGAACCTAAAAATCAAAGTTATTCCTACACAAAATTTTAGAACTAGATTTATTAATTTCCATCACCCATTTACTCTTACAAATACCTTGAAAATTCCATATTAAATATATGCAGTTTCTCTCTTCACTTAAAACACCAACATACACTAGTATATAAATATCTTTTATATCAATTTTTTATATTCATAATGTTAGTTTTTAGCTGATATCATTGTGAGAAACTTAATAATTATATATTTAAATCTTATTTTAAAAAACAATGTTAAAAAATATTTATAACATTTTTTATTAATCAAATGATTTTTTTTATAATTTTCCACATTGGTTTTTTAAATATCCAACGTCAATATATATATATATATATTTAAAAAATTATACTAGAATGCATAAACCTACTCATTTTTAAGGAATCAATAACAAAAATCATTGTTTCATATGATAAAATAATTATTTTACAATTATAAAACAAAAAAATAATGAAAATTCAAAGATATCATGATTGTAGTAAAAAAATGGTATTAAAAATGATAGAAAATAATAAACAAATGAGAATACAAGTTATCATTCCAAATATTTTACCTATATTTAAGGATATTTGATAAATCATACTATTCAAACAAATATCATCATTATCATAAAAATCAATGCCATAATTTCACATATTTCCAACACCACCCTCTCTATCCCCATAATTAATATTCACTCATGATTTAGAATATAAAAACAAATAATAGAGGAAGAAATTAGAAATTGTAATAAAAATCACATATCCACGATAGATTTAAAGATAGAGGGAGATATGGATGTTTGAGAGGTAAATGGAAAAAATATTATGCAATGTGATAGAATTATAGGTGGGAAAGAAAAACCATGTGAGTGTAATACAAAAGAAATGAAATTTTCATGTGTGGTGGGATTAATTTGTTGGTGGGAAAGATAAATTGCATTGGCATGATTCAAAAAAATAAAATAACATTTTCTTATTTATTTAACATCAATTATTTAAATACTTGACATTTAAAATATTTTCCATCCCATTTTTAACATTGGTTATTTTAGTAACTAATGTTAAAAGTACCCCTGTTTTAGGTTTTTTTAGACCGAAGATTTGAATAACCAATGCTAAAAATATAACTGATATTAAAAGTATCATGGAAAATATTTTTAAGATCAGTTATTGATATAAATAATGTTAAAAATTTCCATGTAGTAGGTTTTTACTTTAAATATTTAATAAAATATACATACACTATTTTTAACATTGATTATTAAATAACCAATGTTAAAACATCAATGTTATAATTAATTTTTATACTAGTGGAAATAGTGAAATAAAATGTGAATACCCCTTAAAATTAAAATTCCATAAAAATTATAGTAATTAACCCCCAAATTCCGGAATATAAATTATTTATTAAAAAATAAAAATACTAAAAAACAAGTACTAATTCCCAAATATTAGGATTAAAAGTGTGAAATAATAAATAAAATATAATGTAAAAATATAAAAAAATATAACATTATCAAATTACCCCAAACATGTTCATTTATTTTCATTAAGAAATTAATTATTCACTCAAAAAAAAACCTAAAATCCCATTATGAATTTTAGTGAATGATACGAGAAATTTTGAGAATGAATTTCCCCTCAATAAATTCCAACTAGAAAAGAAAAAAATATCACTCTCTCAAAGAATGGATTACAGTAATGACCTCATTTCCATTTTAAATTGATAATAAAATATAAAACTTTTGAACTGAATAAATAGTTTTATTTTATTTTTGAATGTTTCTTTAATACTTCACCTTTATACACCAATAATGAACATTCACACACTCAATAATTCAACCCATAAATTAATCAAAGAATTTAAATTAATTAAACTAATCCATTTAAGTTTGATGAATGAGTTTGAACAAAAAATAAATAAAATTTAATATATAAAAATCTTAATCACTTACTTAAACAAATAAAACAACCCACACAATTCACAAAAGATATAAGAGTTTATTTTAAAACAAAAATTCACAAACAAAAATTAAAAATTCTATTCACTTGAAAAGATTCTAAAATTCAAATAAAAATGAAAAATAAAAAGTAAAACCTTCTAAATAATATATCTTCAAGAGAGTGAAACATTTTAAACCTCAAAATCATGAACAAAAAATCTAAGTTCAAGATGTTTTCATTTTTTATGAGTATGTAATATATATTTCAAAACAAGGAATTTATCCATGAATTTACTAGGGTAAATGATACAGACACAAAAGTCTCAAGTAAATACCAATGAAAAATAATTCCCCACATCAAATTATTTAACTTGAAAAAAAAACCGCACCTTAACAAAATCAAAAAAGAAAAAATTTAAACAAAACACAAGAAACTAAATAAAACAAAACAACACATATTATCCCTCCCTTCACACATAAACTATGAATTTTCCTTGATTTATTCTATGTATGTTATCTCAAGTGAGTTCTAAAATTGAAATTGGATAATGAAAATGTAGAGTGATAAAGAGAAAAAAATTGGTTGTATTTATTTAAGTAGAATCTATTCACTCGGTGTTTCATGAGTTATTTCACATCCACCACTTCTCATAAAAAACATATAAAAGAAAAAAAAAACAAAATAAAAAGTAATCCTAAACTAATATAATCTAGGGAAAACCCCACGAGGGGTGTTTTATTTTTTCCAAGTTATATTAATTATTATTTTAAAATTACAGATTATAATGCGTTGTTATAAAAAAACTCATAAAACTCATATAATTTTTTTCCGCACTCATTCCATAAAACCTTCAAAGAAAGTGACACCATCAAATGGATTTATTATCTCCTTCTCTTCAACCTCTCATATGGACATCTATTAATTTTTTTAGAAAATAAAAATTGATAACATAATAAATAATTACACTTCTAACCAAATAGTAGAGTGCCAAAGTGACCTATAATTTAAAGGGACTCATATGAATTGATCACTACTATAAATTCAAGGGTATAGGTTGCGAAGAAAAAAAATTCTCAACTCTTCAGACTCTTGTAATTATGCTTCTATGTTATCCGGTTTGATGTTTTCATGTCATCAGATGCCCCACACCAATGTAAATGTCAGTACCATACACAAAATCTACATCTGTCAAGACCTAACCCATCAGGACTTGCCTGGATGGTGGTAAACCTAATGTGACACCCCAAAATCACCTCTAATAGGCTAGGGGCTAATAACCAACACCAAGTAGTATATTTCACACATGGTAGGTCATAGCCTAAGGGACATGTACTCATGCTATAACACCCCAAGATTTTAAAATAAGAAAATTATATTTGATAAAATAAAGGAAATGAAACACTATATTCAGATTATGTTACACACAACACCCAATTTAACTTCCATTACATGCAATCTTGGGATTTTTATGTTCGAGAGCGTATTCAACACGCAACACCAAACTTAAACACCCCATGATATATATTAGCATTATAACCCAACTATTAGAATGGAAAGTATGAAAAATATTAACCAAATTATGAAAATATGGTTTACATATATATTTTGGTGACTAAATAATTATAAATGAAAATAAAGCCCTTTTGAAAAAAAGAAATCTTTTCTGAAAAACTATTTTAATGCGCAAAATTGTGTTTTATAACAATAAATTAAAAAAATCACTCTTTTTTGGTTTATATTAATGAAATTTATATAAAATAAATTCAATATAATATTTAAAATTCATCTTATGTTTTTTATAGACATTATTTAAAAATAAATACATTTTTTTGCTAAAAATTTTATATTTTTCAAAAAAATAGTTTTGTCATCTTTTTTATGGTGCACTTATTTTAAAACTAATTTTTAACACTTTTATAAAATTTATTTGAAAAATTAAACTTAATTTTTTGAAACATAATATCAACATTTACTTGGGGCGATTATTTTTGATTTTTTAGAAAATATTTATTTTTGGTGAATAGTGAAAAATACCGATTTTTGTTAAAAAGTATTTTATTTTTAGTAAATTAATTAATTTTAAAGTAATAATATGTTTTGAATATGTTTTAAATTAACCTAATTTATATTTAATCCACTTAATTACTGTTAATCAACTTTATATTGGGTTTTAGTATAAGTTTGTTTTTGTGTTTAAAAACAGGTTTTTTTAAAAACTGTTTTAAAATGCATAATATTTCTCCTTTTTTAATTAATTAAGATAATAACTAATGGGGAATGTTTTAAATTAAATATATAGAATATATATAATTAAATATTAATTTATTTTTATACAATGATTATTATTATTCAGATAGTTAATATAGAATCATGTTTATCTAAAAAAAAATACTCTTCTTAAAAACCTGATGTTGCGTCGCATCTACAGGATTAATATTGAATTAAAATTTTTCCTTTATGTGAATTGAATTTGTAAAAATAGATTCCATAGTTGGAATTATAATAATTTGTAATCTCTAATAATTCCAACTTAATTTTTTACCAAAGTGATAAGTGAAAAAAAGTAAAATTAATTACAACAATTGTGGTAAAAATATGTTTACTTAGTGGTTAAACTTTAGAATTAAGGGTCCAAATGACCTATAAACTTTTCAAGAACCCATTTTATGGCCATATATCTACCTTATATCTTATATTATTGATTTTGGTTCATTATTGGGTCCTAGTGACATGAAATAAATATGGGTGAAATTCACTCTTACAAAAATTACAAGTGTGCCACTCACTTATCTGAAAAGGAAAATTTTATTTGAAAATAAATTTTAAGGAAAAGTGAGAAACCAAAAAAGAACAATGTGCAGTAAAATAAACAAAAAAATATCTAACAAATTCATCAAAAACAAATCTAATGATGTTAGATTTAACTACCATAAATAACCCTTAACGAAACACAGTTACTTGGATATGTAGATTGGCTTGTAAATGAGCTTCAATTTGATCTGCCATTTTGTTCTAAATTTTAAGATATTATTCCAAATTGATCTTCAATTAATTAAATACTCACATAAAAATTATATGTTTCTTGTAAATACACTTTCTTTTATATTCATTAATAGAAACCTAAATCATTCTCTCATATATCTTGTGTGTGCCACACACCTCACTTATAAAAGGCCACCACCTATCCTCCTCTCTTAACACCCATCAATCCATTTGGATCAAAAAATACATGAACAAATAAATTACCTACTATAATATATTAATCATATAAGCCTTAATTTGGGTAGAAAATCTAACCAAGGAAGACCTTTGGTGCAAACTAAAAGGAGTTACCCGAAGAAGAGGTAACATTCATCAACGTGTATTTTTGTTTTATTTCTTTTTCCACCCAAATAAATTATTTTTAAAAAATTATTATATAATAAACTAAATATAATAAATATAATAAGATGTTGTTTTTTTAATTTTATAACTTACAACTACACACACTTCCATCAAATGGGTTATGAAATCATTATTCATGTGTACGGTAGACCACCGCCTCGTGAATCAATATCCTTTATTTTTACATTACCACCTCTTAAGGTTAAGAATAATGATGTATATAAAGTTTATATATGATATTTATAAAATAATTATACATAGGGAGTAATTATATCACATATAACCTTTTAAATTCTACTCTATAAGGGATACAATAACGTCGCTTGTGTGTGTGGCGAACTACCGCCTCGCGAAGCGTTGCAATTCATTATTCACTAACGTGTTACATGAATGGTAATAAGTGTAAAGATAATAAATATATGTGATATAAATGAAAAATTTATGATATTAATGACATATTTATCCTTATATAAATATAATATATCCTTTTATTTTTTACCTTTTCACTCACTGAAAAAATCATAACGTCATTCGTGGATGTGCGAACTGTCGCCTCCTCAAAGTGATGTGATACTTTTTTCACCACCACATCACAATAATAATATATATAAGTATATATAATTAAAAAATATGGTATTTATGACATCATGATCATTATTTAAAGATAAAATATTACTTACTTTATTTCCATAATAATCATTGAAAAAATGGAAATGTTACTCATGTGTACATACGACTTACCATCTCCATGATCGTAATGTTAGTTCATTTTTCATAAAAATATTTCATGATAGGTTAAAAAAATATAATTTATATATAAATATTATAATTATTTAATTATTATTATTCTATATAAATTTAAATAATGACCTCTTTGACCATAGTCAACGAACCAAAATCATTTTTGACAAAGAAGCCAAATATGGTCAAAAAATACAACGTAAACTTAACCAAATAAGTAATTTTATATAAAATGATAATAAATGAAATAAAATTAATAATAAAATTAAAAAATATTCTAAATAAATTAAACAATTAACATAATTTTATTATTCTGGAAGATAAAGACACGTGACAAGTCGAACTCGAGGTAAATATTTTTCTACTCACTTTTATTTCTTTGAGAAATATTCCATATTCACCACTTATTTTTTTGTGTAGTGTATAAAATGTCTATAAATATATTTTATGATTATTATCCTTAATTTTTTTGAGATTTAATAATCCATTTTAGGATATTTATTTTATGGGGTTTATGGTTTCAAATTTACCAAAGTGGTAAGGGATTTTTGTCTTAGTTTTCCTTGTTTGAGACATATGTTATGATATACACCTATCATCTTATATGAGGTATATATATAGAGCCTTTTACATGTAATATCACAAATATATTTATTATTATGATATTTTAAGTTTTATTTAATGTTATCCTTTTATAGGTCTTATGATTAAAATTTACCAAAGTTATAAGAGTTTGATATTACAATCTCATCGATTATCAGGATTGTTTATGATTAAGTCTCCAATGTTAAAATATTATGATATACCTATCAAGAATCATAATGAATTTTATTCTATGCTCATTTATGAGATTTTAAATTTATAGCAACATTTTCCCACTCATTGTTACTTATGATAATTAAGAAAATATTTTTAAGAAAATAAGACTTTATTTATCTCTTTGGTCATAAATATGGTTTCTTCCAAAACCATATTTTCTAATTTTTTTTTGATTTTTTAAAAATGAAATTTTAAGCTAATTTTCAAAGAAAATTATTTCCAAAATGTTTTATTTTTATAAATCATTTTAAATCATTTTCTAATTGTTATTTATAAGTTTTTAAATCTATTTTGAAAGAAAAAGGTTTTCAAAGTGTTTATATTTTAATTTTTTTTTCAAAGCAGAGAAAAATATTTTCCTCAAGAATGTTTTAATAATATTTTAATGGTATTTCAATTCATCAATTTCAATAACCCTTATTGTTACTTATTATCCGTTGGAGATATTTTGTAATGATACAATCCCCATTCTTTCTATGGATGGATTAAGATTATTTCAAAGAGATTGTTACGGAACCCATTTCTTTTCAACGGGTTAATCATGTTTCAAAGAGATTGTTATAGAAATCTTTTATTTTATACTATTTAATCATGTTTAAAATATATTTATATGAAACTCAATTTTTTATGGTATAATCAAGTTATAAAGGGAAAATGATTGTTTTTATGAGTTTTATGATGAAATATCTTTATACATTATTCATGTTGTGGTTCTTAGGAATTAATTATATTATGGAGTATCCTAGATAGAATTGGGTGATATCATTATAGATTATACGTTTATTGTACCCAAATATCTTTACAATGCATTAGGTAATGATTATATTCAAATCTGTTCTCATTTTTATTCGAAATAAAAGGGTTTTGAAAGGGTTATATGAATATGATGCTCTAAGTAATTGAAAATGGCTTTTAATTTCTGTCTATGGGTTTATACTATTTTATATGATCACGATTGATATCACATGGCTCATGATTATTGATTTAGATGAATCTTTCCTTTTCCACGTTTTCATATTTTATGATCCAAGTATTTATGGGTATGAGTTCTTTTATGATTCTCTTATGCACTCTGATTATGTCATTATGCCCTTATGCCCTTTTTATGCTCATTAATGACATTAAATTTCTAATGATTATGATTAACCTTACCGATAATTTTAACTCACCCTTATTATGTTTCCTTTTCCTCAAGTTATAAAGAATGGTGTTGAAAAAATTATGTCTATAATTTATAACCAATGGTTGATGTTGACAACCTAATGTGAAATAAGAAAAACTAGGTATAACGGGAGATGATTATCATCATTATGAACCAGTTATTTATGAATCCAATTTTATATGAGTTGGTCCTAATTCTCCAAAAATATAAACCTAAAAGGTCTATGAGTATTTAAGTGATCAAATATTTCTTTTTTATGTTGTAAGTTTTGATTGGTGAAAATTGGTTCACCTTCTTTGGTATCAAAGCTAAAAATGTAAAGTTTATAAATTTAGCACTAGATCCAGGAGTGTGGGTTTTGGGGTGTTATAGTTAGTATCAGAGAAGGGTTTAGAAAAATTTAGAGATTAAGATGTTTTCATGTGAGTTTATCTTAAGAGTTATGGATTCCATCATAGGTCTATAAGATTAAGATTGATCATAAGTTCATATTCTTATACAATCCATTTGAGGGTTTTATACATTAAAAATTTTGAGGTTATCAATGAAATTTTGGGATATGTTTTATTGGGTTAGGGTATTTTTAACCCCTAGGATCAACATGAATTTTTATTTAGGGAGGAATTATTTTTTCATGCTTAAAGGAAAAAAAGACAACCCAAAAGCTAAGTAATAACCCGTCATATCTAGAAAGGCCATAGGGATTGAACCAACAACCGAAGGGTGATAAAGGTGTAATACCTACCACTAGAATATATGATGTCCAAGTTAGTATAAAATTTTTATAGGTGACAATTATATTTATTTAAAAAACATATAGTATTTTATTTGAGGAATAATGTTTAATTCATCTTGGAAGAATATATGATCAAATCCTTAAAATATTTGGGTTCAAACTGAGTCAAGAAATGATTAAAGAGTTTTAAGAACAATAATTTATGGATTGATTTGGTTTGAACTTTGGGTATTACTGTTAAAATTTAGAGATTAATGAATGAAGGTTTGTTCATTTTTAGTAATTATTTTACCATGTGCCAACCTTTTTGGTTTTGGTTAATGTTTAAAGAAAGGAGGAATATATTTTTACCCCTTTTATAGTTATGTGGATTTTAAGATTTGATTTTTTTGTTCTTTAAGGCATGAAAAAATCATCTTGAATACACATCATTGGATAAAAATATGATATTTTTGTGGAAATTGATTAAAGGACGAAATTGTACCCATCAAGTAAGTATATTTCCATATTCTCTTAGTATAGATGATAAGAGAATTCCTCAAATATAGGAAAGGGATCTCGAAAAAAAATTATTAGCCTAGTACCTCTAATTTTGATGAATCTATGGCCTTTTATATCATCACATATTTATGGTTTTTAGGCCTTTAACTTTCCATTTATCATTCAATTTCTCGTGATCAATGATCTCAATCACTCTCTATATTTATTTACGCTTTTCCTATATTCCCACATATGTTATCCTATTTGGAAACCTAGTTATGTGATATTTCAGATGAACTTCATATATCATTTTCTCTCTTATTAAGAGTATTTTTTATCAACCCTTTTTACAACGTGTGTTTACAATAAAAGTATTTTCAATTTCCAACCTTTAATTATCAAGATAATGTTTAAATTATGAGGAAACAATTTATTAGGGGGGATGTAACACCTTGATATTTTATAAGAATAAAATTATATTTGATATAATAAAGGACATGAAAAACTATATTCAGCTTATATTACACACAACACCTAGTTTATCTTATGTTACACGAAACCTCAATATTGTTTTTGTTCCATAGCATATTCAACATGAAACACCGAACTTAAACGTTCCATGATATATATTACCATTATAACCTAGCCGTTGGGATGAAAGGTATGAAAATTATTAATCAAATTATTAAAATAGGGTTTACATATATTCTTTGGTGAATAATTAATTATAAATAAAAATCAAACTCTTTTGAAAATAAAAGGATTTTTTTTCTGGAAAAACTATTTTAATGCACTCATGTGTGTTTTATACCAATAAATTAAACAAATAAATATTGTTAGAATATATTAATAAAATTTATATATAATATATTAAATCTAATGTTTAACATTCATCATATGTGTTTTCTAGGCATGATATAAAATTAAATACAATTTTTTGCTTAAAACTGTATATTTTTCAAAAAAATATTTTTGCACTCTTTTTATGGCGTACTTATTTTAAAAACAATTTTTAATAATTTTATTAAATTTTTTCAAAAAAATAAGCTTCATTTTTTTATGTATAATATAACAATTTATTTTGTGTGAAAGTTTTGGATTTTTTAGAAAATATTAATTTTTTAGTGAATAAGGAAAAATACAGATTTTTGTTAAAAAGTCTTTTATTTTAAGAAAATTAAGTGATTTAAATGTAAAAAATATGTTTTTAATATGTTTTCAAGTAAAAAAAGTTACATTAAATTCAATTAATTACTTTTAATCAACTTTATATTGGTTTTTAGTATAAGTTTGTTTTTGGGTTTAAAAACAGGTTTTTCTAAGAACTATTTTAAAATGCATAATGTTTCTCCTTTTTAATTAATTAAAATAATATATAATGGGGAATATTTTAAATGAATATATATAATATATATCATTAAATATTAATTTAGTTTCATACAATTATTGTTATCAGTAATAGTGTTAATATAGAATCATCTTTTTCTAAAAAAATACTCTTCTTAAAAACCTGTTGTTTCGCTGCATATGTGGGATTAAAATTAAATTAAAATTTTCTAGTTATGTGAATTGAATTTAAAAAATGGATTAAATATTTTGAATAATAATAATATATAATTTATAATAAGTTCAACTTAATTTTTTACTAAACTGATTATTGAAGATAATTAAAATTAATTACAGCGATTAGGGTAAAAACGAGTTTACTTAGAGGTTAAACTTTAAAATTAAGGGTCCAAATGAACTATAAAATTGTCAAGAACCCATTTTATGTACATATTTAGACATTATACCTTCTATTATATAGTTTTGTGCATTATTGGGTCCTATTGACATGAAAGAAACATGGGTGGAATTCACTTTTTCAAAAAATTACAAGTGTGCCACTCACCTCATTTATAAAAGGCCCCCACCTATCCTCCTATCTTCACACCCCTAAATACATTTGGATCAACCAATAACTGAACAAATAACTTCCCAAATACCATAGACTCATATTATATGCTATAATTTGGGTATAAATTCAACAAAGTAAGGCCTTTGGTACAAACCAAAAGGAGTTACCTGAAGAAGAGGTAATATTCATTAATACACGTTTTTTATTATTTATTCTTACACAACCTTAAATTATTTTTATAACATTATTATATAATAAAATAATTATCATAAATATACTTATATATTTTTATGTTAAGTTTATGATCTAAAAACCCACACACTTACATCAAATGGGTTTCAAAATTATCGTTCTTGTGTATAGTGGACTATTGCTTCTCAAACTGATGTCGTTCATTTTTCCATTATCATATATCATTGTTGGGAATAATGATGGATATAAAGTTTATATATGATATTTATAACATAAATATATCTATTTATTAATTATATCATATTTACCCTTTTACTTTCTATTCTATAAGGGACATGATAACATCACTCGTGTGTATGACAGACTACTGCCTCGCGAAGCGATGAGATTCATTTTTCACTAACATGTTAAATAGAAGGTAATAAGGGTAAATATAATAAATATATGTGATATAAATGAAATATTTATGATATTAATTAAATATTTATAATTTTAAAAATATAATATATCTTTTTATTTTTACCTTTTCACTCATTGAAAAATTGATAACATCATTCATGGACATGTGGACTACCACCTCCTCAAAGCGATGTGATACTTTTTTTCACCACCAAATCACAAGAATGATATATATAATTAAATATAATTAAATAATATGGTATTTATTATATTATTATCATTATTTAAAGATAAAATATTAATTACCTTTTTTCCATAATGATCATTGAAAAAATAGAAACATTACTCAAGCGTATGTACGACCTACCGTCTCCATGATCATAATGTTAGTTCATTTTTCATAACCATATTTAATGATGGGTTTAAAAATTATAATTTATATATAAATATGATATTTTTTTCATGATTATTATTCTATATATGTTTAAATAATTACCTCTTTGACCATAGTCAACCTACCAAATTCATTTTTGACACATAAGCCGAATATGGTCAAAACATCCAACGTAAACTTAATCGATTAAGTAATTGTATATAACATGATAATAACTTAAATAAAATTAATAATAAGTAATAAATTTTTTCTCAATAAATTAAATAATTAACATAAGTTTATTATTCATGAAGATAAAGACACACGTGATAAGTCAGACTAGTGGTAAGGTGTTTTCTCCTCTCACTTTTATTTCTGTGAAAAATATGCCATATTCACAACTTATTTTTGTTGTGAGGTGTGTATAATACCCATGAATATATTTTATTTATATTATACTTAAATTTCTTAATATTTACTTATACATTTGTGTATATTTCTTTCATGGGGTTTACATTTTCAAAGTTACCCAGGCAGTAAGAGATTTTTGTCTTAGTTTTTCTTATTTGAGATGTATGTTATGATATACACCTATATTATTCTATGAGGTTTATATAAATACCCTATGACATTTAATATAATGAATTTATTTATTCCTATTATATTTTTATTTTTATTTAATGTTTTCCTTTCATGGGTCTTATGATTCAATGTTACAAAGTGGTAAGAGTTTGATATTACAATCTCATCAATTATCGGGATTGTTTATGATTAAGTATCCAATGTTAAAATATTATGATATACCTATAAAGAATCCTAAATAATTTTATTATATTATCATTCATGAAATTTTTTATTTATGGTACCATTTATATACTCTTTGGTACTTATGATAATTAATAAAAAGTTTTTAAGAAAATATGACTTTATTTATCTCTTCGGTCAGAAATCCATTTTCTTCCAAAACCATATTTTATAAAAATGTTTTAAAAAATAATTTTAAATAATTTTTAAGATTATTTTGAAATAAAAATATTTTAAAAATGTTTTATGTTTATAATATTTTTTAAATTATTTTCAAATCTTTCTTAATAAGTTTTCAAAACTATTTTCAAAGAAAAATGTTTTCAAAATGTTTTACGTTTTAAAAATATTCTTTAAAGAAAAAAGAATATTTTACTCAATAATTTTTAATAATACTTTATTGGTATTTCCATTCATCAACATCAATAAACCTTTTTGTTACTTATAATCCATTGGGCATATTTGGTAATGATACCATCCCCATTCTTTCTCTAGATAAATTAAGATCATTTCAAAGAGATTGTTATAGAACCCATTTATTTTCCATAGGTTAATCATGTTTTAAAGTGATTATGGAACCCATTTATTTTCCTCGGTTCAATCATGTTTAAAAGATATTGGAATGAAAATCACTTATTTTGCATGTTTAAATCAATCTATAAAGGTAATAATGATTATTTTTATGTGTTTTATGGTGAATGATCTTTGTACATTATTCATGTTGTGGTTCTTGGAGATTTATTATATGATGGGGGAAACCGAGATAATGCTAGGTGATCCCGTTATATATTATATGATGGGTTCTCTCAGATAGTGCTCCAATTCATTGGGGAATTATTATATTGTAAGTCAGCTATATGGTTGTTCCAATTAAAAGGGTCTTAAAAGGGTTTTATGAATATGATGTGCCAAGTCATCAAAAGAGGTTTTAAATTGATATCTATGAGGTTATAATATTTCCTATGATCAAGATTGATATTGCATGGCTCATAATTATTTATTCTAATTACTCTTGTCTTTGCTTTGTTTTCAAATTTTATAATCTAGGTATTTATGGGTATGATTTATTTTATGATTCTCTCATTCACTCTTATTATGTCATTATACCCTTATACGCTTCTTCTACTCATTGATTATAGTCAATTTCCTATGATTATGTTTATACTTACCGATAATTTGAGATCAACCTTATTATATTTTCTTTTCCCCAGATTATAAAGAATGTGGTTGAATGAATTATGTTTTGGAGGGATTTCCTATGGATTATATTGATGACCTAATACAAAATAAGAAAAGTTGGGTATAACGAGAGATGATGTTCATATTTATAAACCAATTGTTTATGAATACAATTTGATATGAGTTGCTCTTAATTATCTAAAAATATAAACCTAAAAGGTCCATGGGTATTTAAGTGAACCAATTTTTTTTTTGTTTTTTTAAGTTTTGATTGGAGAAAATTGGTTCACATTCTTTGAAATCAAAGCTAAAAATGCAATGTTTATGAATATAGTACCGGATTTGGGAGTTTTAGTTCTGGGTTGTTATAAAAGCACACATATTTATAGACCCATACAATATTGAAAGGTAAAAAAATAAGTATGATACCATAATTATTTCATACATCTAATTCAAACAGTTATAATATGACAAAAGTACCGAAGCATAATGACCAAATAGAATCCCTCCAAAAAATGATAAAAGAGTCCAACTTGATCAGAATGAGGGGAATGATATGAAGTTAAAATCTTAGTAAAACCATATTTAGTATATATAACTATAATTTACCTACTCCTAACTCTCCTAGGACACCTTCAAATGGTCTTTTATCTGCATAATACATGACATGTGTGGGTAGTGCTCATGCAGGTGTGAGTATAACAATACCCAATAAGATATCCCAAAATAACCAAACATAAGCATCAATAGAGTAGTTAGATCATCATAAGGCATGTTAGAAAGATATGAGACATAGTAATAAAGATAATTAAAATCTAGTTATACTCATAACAGACTCTAAGTCTCAAATAGGTCCAAATCATACCACCATCCATAGGATTCTACTTGAGGCATCAAGGTAACACTCATCTGGGAGAATCCACTCCACGATCCATACTATCACTGATGGTGCTCATCTAAGGGGTCATGATCATCAGGACTCACAAAATAATTACTCACTAGATATCCATTAAACTCAATAAATATATATTGGGATCTCACCCAAGACTAATAGGGGACACCACAAATATAATATGGAATAATCATCTAATTAGGGGATCGTATGTGTCACACCCATGTCCTTAATTTAAGGTACTTTTTTCTATTTTATTCTTGTCCTAACTTCCCCCCCTAGGTTTTTCTAGGCCCCCCTCAAATTTGAAGATTTTTGGACACTTTTTGGGTGGATAAAAGGGGGTGCACCGTTTTCTAAATCGTGCAAGAAAACTGTGCGACCTTGTCCAGGTCATTAAAAAAACTTTGATGAATTCCATTTTTTCCCTACCAGGATTTTTCTTAATTCACCCCTTTCTTTTCCACTTCGAACCTTATAGCCATGGAATCCATCCAAGTCACTCAAACTCTCACTATAACCCCATTTGAATGGCGATTTTGTGGAGGAACTTCACACAACCTCAAGTAAGTGTCTCTCCCTCTTAGTTCCTCCCCTTTCCATGAAGTTTCTTTCAATTTCTTTGAAGTCACAAATGACTAGAGGGTAGGGTTTAGAACCTAGGGTTTAACCTTGGTTTTTTTGGGTCCAATATTCTATTTTTAGGCTTGATCTACCTCCCTTGAGGTGGGGCAGTGGTGCAATTGAGTTTTTGCACAAAAGATTCAAGGTTTTAACAAATTTGGTAGGTGATTCCATTGTGTATGAAATCCTTGTGACCTATATGATGTTTTTATGATATTTTCATGTTTATTTAATTTTATTATTGGTGAAAAAATTGGTTTTAGTGGTTTTTGTAAATCAAATTAATTTTTTGTTTAATTTTTATTTGAAATAGGGAGTTTTTCATAGAAATATCTTATCGGTTAATTTAAGGCTACATTATAATTGTTTATTTTATTTCATTGAAATCTATTAGGGATGAAAATAATGTTTTGAATATTTATATCCTTTGGTTGTTTCTGCTAAAACTTTTTTTAATGGTGTTTGTGGAACATATGAATTTTTAAGTTCTATGTTGATATGAAAATGGAGGTTTTATAAAGATATCACTTGTTGGTTCATATGGGGATACACTATTACTAATTTGTTGGCTTCATTGAAGGGTATGGAACTTCCATTTTTTTTTGTGGCTTAAAAGTGTGCACATAGTGCGCAAAGTGGATATTTCAAAGAGTTTTGGGTGCAAAATAATGCAAGATTTTGAGAAGTTGTTTTATTAAAAATCAAAATGTTTTGTTGTGTGTTTTTAGTGGTATAAAGTGTGTATAGATACTGATTTTTTTATGTGACCAGTAGTGGGGATTTTATATGAAAATGGATGTGTGTAGAATGCTGAAATTGTTTGATCACAAAGGGGGAAGCTTGGGTACCTAGGTGGGCAGATATGTTCTAGTACGGTTAGTGATACAGATGAGTTTTATCCCTCTTTTACTGAGAAAATGGATAAAAAACTCTAACTAAACTATATGGATGATGTTTTGGGACCACTATGTTATGGGTATGTTCCCTACTAGTGGATCGTGCACAGTAAGTGATTTGTGACATGGATATTTTACACCAAGGTACAAGGTACATAGGGCCCGAGACTATCTAGTTCCTAGGGGTGTTCCCGATTTTGGTACTCATTGGATTTGTGGTGTTTAACATTGTATTAGGGTGTGTTTGGTTGCACATTATAGTATCTAACATGTCTTATTAAAATGTGTAAACATTATGAAAGTTTTATTTTGAAAACTATTTTCAATTGAAAGTTTCATTTCTTGGAATTTATCACTATTTTTCTTTACATATTAAAACAACATGCTTTTAAACTTGTATTACATACTCTTTGTAATATTTGGGTCGAATCCTATTGGGATTATTCTCACATTGTAGGATCAAAAATATGAATGTAGATTCTCAATATACAAGAGGGGGGGGGGTGAATTGTATACTTTAAAAAATTCCTTTAGAACTTTTAAAGATAGTAATGTTTAACAAAGTTAAACAAGTTAATTCACAAGACCTCTAAGTTCTACAAACTTGCTTGATTTCGGAAATGTGATTCCAAGAATGTAATTCCAGAAATGTGGTTCTGGAAATGAAACTTAAGAAATGTTTACAATGAAAAATATTCTACCTTAAAGCGTATAGAATCTCACTAATCAAAGTATACAAGTATAAGAAATTATAAGATAGTTATACTTTCCTTATCAATCAAAATGCAATGGAAAAAAAAACTTGAAACAACACAAGTAACAAGTAGTAAATCTTTAAACCCAAAGAGAAGGGTATCCAAAAACCTTGGATAAAGGTCCCTTGATTTATACTTTCAAGAAAGTCTATCTTACCCACACCAGGGTAAGCCCTCGATACAAATATCAGAGTCTGTCTTGATATCCCTACAAGCCCTCGAACTTCAAGGTAGTCAGCACCTCTGTCTTCCTATCACCAGAAGCCCTTGAATTTACTCAGCAACATTCGGAGTCGCACGAATTAATTCTAAACAAGATGTTTAGTATGCACAAATCATTAAAGTCTCTCTCTCTAGAAATTAATTCAACAACATGTAATCTCTACAGTTTTAGAACCGTTGCGAGCTCGTTCAAATGAGCTCCTATATATAGGCACAACTTCAATGGTTGGCTCCTTCCTCCAACGATCATATTTTTCCTTGAATTTTAGAGGGACATGTACACGTGTCACTCAAACAACAGTTAGTTAGTAACTGAATGAATGACATCATTTTATGACTAAAGCAATTATAATCAAAATATGGTTGCTCAACCAAAATCAATTATCATAGTCTAAGGAAAAAATAAAAGTTTGGATTCTATCCAAAAAACCATTTGATTTCTATAATACATGAATATTCCGATTCTATCTTTAAAAGAATTCAGAAACTGAAGTCTATAGAATTACAGAGTCTGAATTTCAAGGAAATTTGGAGTTTGAATTCATAAGAATTCGGAATCTGAATTCAGAGAATTTGGAGTCTGAATTCATAAGAATTTGGAGTCTAAACTCAGAAAATTTGGAGTATAAATTCAGAGAATTCTGAGTCTGAACTCAGAAATTTTGGAGTCTGAATTTAGAGAACTCAGAGTCTGAACTCAGAATGTTTAGAGTCTGAATTTAGAGAATTCGGAGTCTGAACTCAGAAAGTTTGGATTCTGAATTCAGATAATTCGGAGTCTGAACATAGAAAGTTCGGAGTTTGAATTCAGAGAATTTGGAACCTGAATTCGGATCTTGAAAACTGAATTCTCTATATCTAAGTATTTATAATATTATGAGGTTTTGGATACGAAACCTAATTATATACTTAGAAATAAAATGAGTGAGGTTTAGAGAAAATATGATATGAACAATGAAAACAAGGTAAGGAAAAATTTCCTTGGGGAAGGAAAATAAAATTTTCCTTAAGATAAAGTGTGTGTGATTTTCAAAACATAAAGGAATGGAAAAGTCATAAGGAAACCTTATTGACTCAACAATCTCCCCCTTTTTGGAAAGCACAAACATTCTTACGAAAAAGAATATAAGGACTTAGAAAATATTTTTCTGGACTTTGAAAATAAAACTTATCTCCCAAAACACATGGGCAATGATGAATACGACTAACTCCCCCTTAGGCTTTGGAAACACTAAGGATCATATTCTTGATTTCTGGATTGATATTTAGAATTTTATTTCATATGAAAATCTTATTGGATAAGAAATACCTATTAGATGAACTCACCATAACTTATGAAATTTTTTACTAAGTATTCTTTTTAACATTCCTTTCTCCCCCTTTATGATTTTCAAAAAGGAATATAGGGAATGAAAAAGAAATTTGGTACCTGAAAGATTAGTACTAAACAACCAACAAACAAGAAGAGAAAAAATAATTTTATTACGATTGGAAAAATTTATACAAGTAAGGAATACAACAAATGATTGGAATTGAACAAAATTATCCTTCCTTTTCCTTCGGCACCAACTTCTTCACCATAGTATTCATCTTTTTTAACTCATTGTGATCCTCCTCTGCACGTTTGAGAAGCTGATCCTGATCCTCTGTTTTCTTCTCTAAGGATTTTATTTTTTATTCCTAAGCCTTAATAATATTAGCCTGAGCCTTCAAGGATTATTCCTGCTTAACAATATTTTCTTCTATCTCAATTCTGAGATATCTTTCCATCTTCCAACTTTGAGCAACTGAATATAGCTTACCATTCAAATCCTTCACTTCTTAATTCCAAGTATTTTCTTCAAGAGAGAGCTTCTATTCGACAGACTTAGTAAGATCTTTGAACTTACTATCTTCAGTTTCAAAAGAATATTTAATATTTTCTTGAAACTCATCAAGAATTCTCATGTCTTCCATAGTTTTATTTGACCAGCTGGTCATCTTCTTGCATATCTTTTGTGAGCTTCGTAGTTTATGAAAAATGTTTTGAAATCGGCCACAAGCTTGATGCACTTATCCATCACCATGGATACTGAATCTAATTCTGATTTAAGGTGTTTTGTATCATCTAGCATCTAGAGTCTATGATTGGAAATAAAGGGATAGTTCCAACAAGCTTTTTCAAAGATTGGACAACAAAATCATGTCCAAGAGAGGACAATTCCAAATCAGATATTTTGCTTGGTGAGGATTCTTTTTCAATATCAGAAGATTTCCTCTTTGATAAAGCACCCACTTATTTTTTCTTTACCACTGATCTGCTAGGTGTATCAACAACCACCTTTTTTACCTTATCATATTTCAGAATTACTTCTTATTGATTTGGTGATTCGTGTTCACTATCAGATAATTGGATGATTTTATCTTCATATACCTCTTCCTTCTCATCTCCTTCCTCAGCATCCTCAGGCTGAATGAAATCATGGTTAGAGCTTTCTTCTTCATAAACTTTATTTACTTCTTCTTAACCCTTCTCTTCATCTTTCCCTGGTGTATCAAGTTTTAACGATTCATCTTGGGAGGTTCGGAATGATAATTTTTCAGAAGGTCTTTCCTTCTCATGAAAATCCTTTATTTGCTTTATCAAGTCTTCAGTATCACCACTGCCTTCTTCTTCTTCTTCTTCTACTTGTTTTTCTTCTATTTCTTTTTCTTGGACTTTTTCCAGAGTCACAAACTTATTTCCCATAGTCTCTGGTAAAGGTTATATTCAGAAGGATTCTGGTACTAGAATATTCCCAGATGCTTTCTCACTAGCCTTCAGAAGTTATTGGACTATTTCTACCTCAGAAAACTTTTTCTTCTACTTCTTCTCTTTCTTTTGCCTCTCAATATCTTCAACTATCTTTTCCTTTAAAGATTTTGTCTTATCAGGGTCCATGCCAAACTTAGGATCCCCTTCTTTGCAGTTCTTTTTATCTTCTCTCCACTTGGTTACAACTTCATTAGGATAGGCTCTTTGTTTCTTTGTCTTTGGGGGTGCATATTGAATTTCCTTGGTCGCTGGAGTTTTTTCTTTCTCTTCCAATTTCTTTACCTTTCTCTTCCTTCCACCCATTTTAGAGGTTTCATCCACCTCCTATTTCTTTGAAAGAGTTTCAACTTCCTCTTTAGGTAAATCAAATAATTCTTTAGATTCTTTGGAAAAACCAACTTTCATCCTTCTCAAGGTGTCATCACTCAACAACATGACTTTGCAATTTATTGAATTAGATTTGAAAGGAATTTTGAAAAATTCTAAACACCGAACAATCATCTTTGACAAAATTGCTGAATATATAATAATCTAAGCCTCCATATTTCCATTCTTTATGTTCTCAATAGTAACTAGGATATGCTTAACCAAGTTTATCTTTCTTAAGTTTACCAAGAAATCCAGAATGTAGATGTCACTCTTATTTAATGAATCCTTATCACCTTTTCTTGGAATGACGAATCCTTAAACCCATAATTCAAGAATAAGAAAATTTTTAGATAAGTGAAGAATATTTGGAGTCTTTACCTCAGAAAGACCAAGACAAGCAATGGATTTTTCCTTAATAAAACTTCCTTGAACATTGGGAAACTTATGTGAGCAGAACTCTACTTCTCCTTCATAAGGTATTCCAATCAAGCTAGCAGCCTTGGTATAAGAAAGAGAATATGTCTTCCTGTAATAATTGAAAGAAAATATTATCCTACCTTCTTCCTTAAAGAAAGTTACTGTCTCGTAGAATTCAATTAGTAACTCCGGATACACCAGATCCTGTGCTTTTGGTTTTGAAATGCAAAAACTCTCCCAACCATTCAACTTTATATTCTCAGAGATAATGGAATCATACTTAGTGAATAAATTCAGATGAACCGACCTTTCTCTACAAACCCTCCATTCAGAGATTTCATTTATAGATGAAATTTCTTTTGAGGATTTAATAGACATTCATAAGAAAGGAAAATATGAGATGTTCAGAACGAGATTTTGTAGAATGGGCAGAGCTTCCGCACGCAAGAGCTTTGAGATCGATGTGGGACAACCATAGGGGGGGTCCTTTGTATAGGTGTTTGAGGTGATAGTTCAACTTCCTCGATTGATCCAATGGTTGAAAGCATATTGAGAATATCTGAAGGTTGAGGTAATAGTTGTAGAAGAAAATTTGATAGATTCTGATCTTTTGATATTTTTTAGGAAGAACATTCAGATTTAAGGAAAAGTGAATTTGAAAAATTTGAAACAAAAAGAAAATACCAGCAAGTAATAGATGATTGCGAAAAGTTAGGGAAAGAAATCATACCTTTTGTATTTCTAGGAAGATTATTCGTAATGAGGAAAATTCTTCTTGAAGAACTTTAGATTTTGAAAAATTTTAAATACAAAAAACTCTATAATGAAACTTTTTAGTATGAAAAACTTCATTACGAAAATTTTAAGTACGAAAATCTTCATTACAAAAATTTTAAGTAAAAAATTCTTCATTAAGAAAATTTCAATTATGAAAATCTTCATTATGAAAATTTTAAGTAAAAAAATCTTCATTATGAAAATTTTCAATATGAAAAAATTGTAGACTACGAAAAAATTTTAGACTACTAAAAATTTTAGACTACTAAAAATTTTAGACTACGAAAAATTTTAGACTACGAAAAATTTTAGACTACGAAAAATTTAGACTACGAAAAATTTTAGACTATGAAAAATTTTAGACTATGAAATATTTAGACTATGAAAATTTTTAGATATGTGATAAACAAATGTACTTACCCTATGAAAAGGAGTTTCTTACTGTAAGGAGATAAATTTCAATAAGAAGTTAACATGGAAGATTACCTTACGGTTATCATTCCTAACTTCTGTTTAATGTATTCAAATCTATCAGATGGTAAAAATTTTGTGAAAATATCAGCTAGTTGATCTTGAATTCCGATAAATTGAAGAATGATATATCTTTTTTGTGTATGATCCCTAAGAAAGTGATGCCTAATATCTATGTGTTTTGCACGAGAGTGATGTACAAGGTTTTTACTTAAGGCAATGGAACTAGTATTATCACACAAAATTTATGTTTTGTTAAAACTCATACCATTGTCTGTGAGTGTGTGTTGCATCCGCAACACTTGAGCACAACAACTTCCAGCTACTACATATTCAGCTTCAGCAGTCGAAAGTGATACTGAGTGTTGCTTTTTTTGCATGACCAAGAAACTAATGAATCTCCTAAGAAATGACAAGTTCCGGATTTACTCTTCCTATCCATTCTACATCCACTAAAGTCAGCATCTGAAAAACTTTTTAAAACAAAATCATTTCCAGAAGTATAAAAGAGTCCTAGATCCATGGTTCCTTTTAAGTAGTAAAAAATTCTTTTCACTGCCTTTAAATGTGATTCCTTAGGATTGGATTGATGTCTTTAACATAAGCATACTGAAAACATTAAGTCTATATGACTAGCTGTCAGGTAAAGTAGACTTCCTATGAAACCTCTAAAAGATGTTTGATCTACTAGATTCCTAGCTTCATCTAGATCAAGTGAATTTGAGGTACCAATGAGAGTACTTTACTCTTAGTGTTGTCATATCCATACTTTTTAAGAAGATAATATACTTATGTTGGGATATATAGATTCCTTCTGGTTTTTTAGAAATTTGAAAACCAAGAAAAAATGTTAACTCACCCATCATACTCATTTCAAACTCAGATTTCATTAGATTCACAAAGGAATTAGTTAAAGATTGTTGAGTTGAAACAATTATAATGTCATAAATATAAAGTTGAATAATAAAAACACTTTTCTTATCTTTATTTATAAAAAGGTTTGGATTTGTATTTCCCTTAACAGAATTATTTTGAAGCAAAAATCCTGTAAGTCTATCATACTAGGCTCTAGGGGATTTCTAAAGTCCATAAAAATCTTTGGTAAGTTTGAAAACATGTTTAGGATGTTTTGTATCTTCAAAACTAGGAGGTTGTTCAACAAAAACTTCCTCTTGAACATAACCATTAAGGAAATCACATTTCACATCAATTTTAAAATTTTTGAAATTAAATAATGTTGCAAAGGCAAGTAGAATACGAATAGATTCAAGTCTATCTGCTGGAGTATAGGTTTATTCATAGTATATTCCTTCTTATTGATTATAGCCTTCAGCAACCAATCTAGTTTTATTTCTTACTATGATTCCATTTTCATCACATTTATTTTTGAAGACCCATTTTACTCCAATAACAGAAGTTTACTTAGGTCTTTCAACCAAGGTCTAGAATTTATTCCTTTCGAATTCATTTATCTAATCTTGTATAGATTTTATCCAATCATCATCACCTAAATCTTCATCAGTGATTTTTGGTTCTAATTGGGAAAGGAATGCTAGATGTTCTACTTTATTTCTTAAGGAACTTCTAGTCCTTAAAAGTTGATTTACATTACCAATTATACTATCACTAGGATGATTCTTAAGAAACAACTGATTTGGGTTTTGTAAAACCTATTCATCAATATAAGGTAGGAAATATTCTGGGGTAAATGTTTCAAAAATACCTTTTTGAACATTTTCCTTATTAGAATAATCTTCTATTAAAGGTTGATAATCAGTTTTTGAAAATAGTTCTGAAGATGTAGGTTGAGGATGTTAAAAAAAAGGATTAGTTTCATAAAATTTAACATGTACCATCTCTTCAATAGTATAAGTGTTTTTATTAAAAACTCTATAAGCCTTAGAAGTTGTGGATTAGCCTAGGAAAATCCCTTCATCAGATTTTGGTACGAATTTTTGTAGATTATCTTTAGTATTTAGAATGAATACCTTGCAACCAAAAACCTTGAAGTAGGAAAGTCTAGGTTTTCTACCATTCTATAAATCATAAGGAGTTTTATTAAGAAAAGGTCTAATCAAAACACGATTTATAGTATAGAAAGCAGTACTTACAGCTTCAACCCAAAAATGTTTGGCTACCGAATATTCACTGAACATGGTTCTTGTTATCTCTTTAAGAATTCTATTTATTCTTTCAACAACACCATTTTTTTGAGGTGTTCTGGGTGTTGAGAAGTTGTGATTAATGCCTTTTCTACTACAAAAAGTTTCAAAATCAGAATTTTGAAACTCTCCTCCATGATCACTATGAATATTTATCAATGGAAGGTTTTTCTCATTTTTAAATTGGGCTCTAAAACTTTTGAAATAAGAAAAAGCTTCAGATTTCTTGGATAGAAAATAGACCAACGTAAATCTAGTGTAATCATTGACTAAGACAAATACATAATATTTGCCTCCAATGCTTCCAGTTTGTCTTGGACCAAAAAGACACATATTCACTAACTGTAATGAATCAGTAGTTGAGACTTCACTGACTGATTTAAAACCTGATTTATGTTGCTTTCTATATTAACAAGGATCACAAACTTTTAAAGAATCAAATCTAAGCTCCAGTAGATCCTTAACTAGTCTTTTATTATAGAGTTTACATAGGTTCCTAAGGTTACAGTGTCCTAACCTTCTATTCCACAACCAAGAATGATCTTTCATTGCACTTAGGCAAGGTAGGTCTTGGATCCTAAGGTCTTTTAAGTTTAGTGTGTAAAAATTCTCTTACCTATTGACAGAAAGAATAAAATCCTCCTTGGAATTGTGTACTAAGCACTTTACATTCCTAAAATTCACAAGGTAAACTTCATCACATAATTGACTTATACTAATGAGCTTGTGCTTAATACCCTTAATAAATAAAACATTTGAAATCAATGTTTTTCTAAGAAGAAAAATGTTACCTATACCAATAATTTCTCCCTTAGCATTGTCTCTGAAAGTTACTTTCTCTCCTTTCATCTTGATAATATTTTCAAAGAATTTTTTGTTAACAGTCATGTTCCAGGAACATCCAATATCCATGTACCAAGTATTGCTATTGGTACTTTCTTTATTTTCTTGAAAATAAGAGAGTTAGACTTTAGGAACCCAACCTTTCTTGGATCCGGAAACTTCAGAAAGCAAAATTTTAGGAATCCACATTTTCTTAAAAAAATAAGCTTTATGAAAACCTAAAGACTGAGTTTTGTTTAAGGAACATTTTTTTCCCAATTTCCACCACACTGACACTTAGTGAATAATGGTGCACTTTGAGGAACAAAATAATTGTTACTAAAAATTGGTTTTGAACTAGTATAACCAAAACCAGAATTATTATTTAGAGGTCAAATTTGAGAATAAATCTTATCAAAATTTTCCTTACCTAAGGTAAAGTTTGACAAACACTTCCTCAAGGAAAATATTTCTGAATTTAGTCTAATTACTAAGTTCTTATCCAAAAAAACATCAGTTTTAGTACTAGAGTTAGGCTCAAAAACATTTTTCTTAGAAATTACTTTTTTGAGATCCTTAGAAAGTTTATCCTTCTCAGAATTAACTTCGTCAAGGTTTTTTGAAATACTTTCAAAGTCAAGGGTTTTCTTATCAAGATCCTTAGAAAGATATGATATTTCCTTAGTAAGAATAGAAATTCTAGAATTTTCCTTATTAAGATTTTTCTTGACTTTAGAATTTTCATTCTCAAAGAGCTTAGAAAACCTAGAAACTTATTCATAGGTAGGTAAAGTTTTATCCTCATCAGAAGAAGATTCTTCATCCTAATATTCATAATATTTACTATCAATATAATTATAATTCAAGGATACATTGGTCATAGATTCAACATTGTGTACCGTAGCCATTAAATAATGATTTTCAATAGGTATTATGGCTATTAGACCAAGATTATTCTATCTAGAAGATTCGTAATATGACGATTCTTCAGAAGATTCTCCACCACTAGCACTCTAGGGGTCATTAGCTTTCTAAAATTTATTAGCTTTAGATTTGAAGTACTTATTTCTATTCCTTTTAGAATGCTTTTCCTTTATATCTTTTCTCTTAAGAATGGGGAAATATGGTCTTATATTTCCAGCTCTTTTGCATTCATAACATGTGACTTCAGAGACTTCCTTGTCCTTCCTTTATTTATTCTTATATCTATACTGAAAATATTTCTTCCCAACTATCTTGTTCATCCTTCGAGCAATATTAGCTAGTTCATTCTCAGAATTCTCACTTTCACTTGATTCAGATAAAATAGTGACCTTCTTAGATTTAGATCTTCTAATTCTCTTAGGAGTCTTGGATTTCATATGATTATAAGTAGTTGTAAAATAAACACTTCCATTCGCATTCTTCTTCTTAACATTTTCAGCATCTCTCTGCATTCTAGTCTCATGTTGAAGGAGTGTTCTAAAAATCTTATCAAGAGTAATCTGTGAGACTTTCCTATTCTCATATATAGCTGTTCTCTTAGATTCCCACTCATTAGGCATGATGTCTATAATCTTGTCCACAAGAGATTCATCATCTAAGCCTTTATCACCCATAGATTGTAAGCTGTTGACAATAGTCATAAATCTCTGTTTTACCTCACATATGGGTTCTCCACAAGGAAAGAAAAAACCATGGTACTCATCTCTAATCATAGCTCTTCTAGTTTCAATAACTTTAGAAGTACCAAAATGAATAACTTTAAGTTGCTTCCAAATACAAATTTCTGCTTCACAAGATGAAATCTGGCTATATATATTCTTGGTCATGGAACACAACAAAGTATTGCATATCTTGTAGTTTAGTTGATATTATGACTTCTCTTGATTAGTAAAAGTTATGAATTCCTTATCAGGAATCTTGTAGTCTCCAGTAATCATAAAAAATTTGTCCACTCCAGTGTTAATAACAAAATTCTTCATACGATCTCTCCAATTTTCAAAATCATTCCCATAAAAAATTGGTGGTCTAGTAGGATTAAGATTTTCAATTGAACCAACATTCATTCCTATCATCTCAAAGATAATATCTTTCCACACAAACTTTTTAGTAATAAAAGTTCATAAACAAGGATAAAAATATCCTAATCAAGGAAAATATAGAACAATGAAAAACTTGAGCAAGAAAACTTATATGTGAATATTAGTATTTCAGAGACCTACTCTGATACCAATTGTAGGATCGAAAAGATGAATGTAGATGCTAAATATACAAGAAGGGGGGGGGGGTGAATTGTATACTTTAAAAAATTCCTTTGGAACTTTTAAAGATTGTAATGTTTAACAAAGTTAAACAAGGTAATTCACAAGACCTATAAGTTCTACGGACTTTCTTGATTCTGAAAATGTGATTCCGAGAATGTAATTCCAGAAATGTGGTTCCAGAAATGAAACTTAAGAAAATTTACAACAAAAAAGATTCTACCTTAAAGCATATATAATCTCACTAATCAGAGTATACAAGTATAAGAAAGTATAATATAGTTATACTTTCCTTATCCATCAAAATGCAGCGGAAAAACAAACTTGAAACAACACAAGTAACAAGTAGTAAATATTTTAACCCAAAGAGAAGGGTATCCAACAACCTTGGATAAAGGTACCTTGATTTATACTTTCAAGAAATTCTGTCTTACCCACACCAGGGTAAGCCCTCAATGCAAATATCGGAGTCTGTCTTGCTATCCCTGCAAGCCCTTGAACTTCAAGGTAGTCGGCACCTCTGTCTTCCTATTCCCAGAAGCCCTTGAATGTACTCAATAAAATTCGGAGTTGCACGAAGCAATTCTAAACAAGATGTTCAGTATGAAAAATGAATTAAAGTCTCTCTCTCTATAAATCACTTCAAAAACATGTAATCTCTAGAGTCATAGAACAGTTGTGAGCTCATTCAAATGAGATTCTATTTATAGGCACAACTTCAATGGTCGACTCCCTCCTCCAACAATCATATTTTTCCTTGAATTTTGGAGGGACCTGTACATGTTTCACTCAAACAATGGTTAGTTAGTAACTGAATGCACAACATAGTTTTATGACTAAAACAATTGTAAGAAAAATATGGTTGCACAACCAAAATCAATTATTGAAGTCTAAGGAAAAAATAAAAGTTCAGAGTATAACCAAAAAATATTTGGTGTCTATAATACTGAAATATTTGGATTCCCTATTCAAAATAATTCAAAACTTAAATTCTATAGAATTCAGGAGTCTAAATTTCAAGGAAATTCGGAGTCTGAATTCATAAGAATTCGGAGTCTGAACTCACAAAGTTCAGAGTTTGAATTTAGAGAATTCAGAGTCTGAACTCAGAAAGTTCAGAGTCTGAATTTAGAGAACTCGGAGTCTGAACTCAGAATGTTCAGAGTCTGAATTCAGAGAATTCAGAGTCTGAACTCAGAATGTTCAGAGTCTGAATTTAGATAATTCGGAGTCTGAACTCAGAAAGTTCGGAGCCTGAATTCAAAAATTCCGAACCTGAATTCAAATCCTGAAAATAGAATGCTCTATATCTAATTATTTATAAGATTCTAAGGTTTTAGATATGAAACTGAATTTTATACTTAGAAATAAAATGAGTTAGGTTTAGATAAAATATGATATGAATAATGAAAACAAGGTAAGGAAAAATTTCCTTGGGGAAAGAAAATAAAATTTGCCTTGAGATAAAGTGTTTGTGATTTTCAAAACATAAAGGAATGGAAAAGTCATAAGGAAACCTTATTGACTCAACACACACAAACTACTTAAACCCCTTGGGTGTAAGTATAATTGGTTATGTTTGACTCAGGTAAAGGCAAAGCCTCAGGTGAAGGCGGTTCAGGTTGTTTGTCCCCTCCTATGGTGCAATGTTGTGGAGACAGCTCGGGGGTGATGACCCCTTTTCATGTAGAGTCTTTGTGGGTGAATTTCTTCTATATATTTTTTATATTTTCACTTATTGTACTTTATTTAAAACCATGTATTCAAATCTAGTTTTTGTTGAGGCTTTTTTGGCATGGAAATTTCAGATTCATATTGCTGTTTTTTTAATGTCTTATGCTTTCATACTCTGGTAAATTGTTCCCAAACCTAGTTTATTGATACCTGAGAACTTTTTACACTCCATGGGGATAGGGAATTACCTTTTGGCCTTATCTTGGGTTGGATTTGGTTCCAGTATTAGTGGTGACCATATTCGGTTCCAGACAAAATGGTATTAGAAGAGGTTAATTTTTTTGGGTTGGATTACTATTTTGAGATGAGTTGGGATAGACAAGAGATAAGACTGTTAGGGATTGGGGATTTGGTTATGAGTAGGGTACCTAGCCCACACCTATCATGGTTGACCTTAAGTCACTAGGGAACATTGGTATTATCTGATTGACTTCACTTCTAGGTGAGACATGTGGGCTGCATACCACACGTGGAAATCAGGTGGGGGTGGAGTAGTTGTTTCTTTTATTACTATAATGTGTTTAGATTATTTATATCTAATGTATTTGATTAATTTTTTTTTTTCAGAATTTAGGTATTTAATATTTTTTTTGTTACTGTTGCATTTTGTAGCAACATACCGCCCCCAAAAGTTCCCATGCGCCCACGAGAGGAAGTTGGAGAGAGTTCTCCCACACCAATTGATCAGAGGATAGTCGAGGTCGTGGTTCAGGCAGTCTGGGATCTAGGAAATGGACTAACTCCTGTTCTAGCTCTCGTTAGAGATGATGATACTGGCCTTAGAAAGGGAAATGCCCAGGAGTTCTTCAGAAATAATCCTCCCACCTTCCGAGGTAGCATAGTACCCCAAGAAGAAGAGGAATGAATCAAAAAGATCGAGTGCATGTTTGAGTTCCTGGATACACCCAAGGAGCTTAGGGTGAAGTGTGCATATTTCCTTTTGGATGGTCCCAGCCGTAGGTGGTGGGAATCCGTACTTCAGATTGGGAAGAATGAGCAGATGCATTGGGGAGATTTTAAGGCCATCTTAAATGAATAGTTATTCCCTAAGGTGTTGGCTTATGCTAGGTGTCGAGAGTTCATGGACCTTGTTTAGGGGAATCTTTCTGTCATGGATTATGATAACCATTTCACTAAGCTAGTTCGGTATGCTCCTGAAATCATCTCAAATGAACAAGCAAAGGCCCAGAGGTTTGATAAAGGCTTGTGACCTGAGATATACTCTGAAGTTTTCTTGTTCAAGCTGAGGAACTATGCTGAGGTTGTTGACTGGGCGTGTATGGTAGAGATTGATCATAATGGTATAGATAGTTTTTCTAGGTCAGTATCAGTAGTGGGTAGTGGAAACACTTTAGAAAAGAAAAGGAAGCAGGAGGAACATGTGAAGAAGGGAGGTGGTAGTTCAGGCCACTCTTCCAGGCAGTTTTTGTCCATGGCTTCTGATGTGAGATCGGTCTTATGCCACCATTGTGGGAGGCTAGGGAACATCCGACTAGAATTCCCACTTCCTTATAATACTTATTACCAGTGTAGAGGTACGGGGAATTTGTAGCACTTTTGAGGGGCGACACATCCACTTCTGAGTGGGACAGGGTCAATGGATTTAAGAGGAGTGCCAGCATAGTCCGAGTCGTCGAGGACGGGGGGATCTCAATTTGGTGGCTGTGGTGGTAGGAATGGGTTATCTTTTAGCCAAAGCCAGTTCAGGTTATATCCATAGACTAGCGGTCATCCTCAGTCAGAGACCAGACATCTCCATGAGGTTAATCAAGCACCATCAGGATCAGAGGCGGGACTGTCGACAGTTCAATGTATCGTTTTGATCGCATCTTCTATAGCTACTACTATTTTCGATACTGATTCCTCTGTTTCATTCATTTCTTCTTGTTTTTTTGGACATGCTGAATTTTTCAACCGAGTTATTTTCTTTTGCGATGGAGTTGGTTACGCCATTGGGAAAAAAGAAAGAGCAGGGCCTTAGGTGCCCGTCGTGTGCACTCTCCGTGTCAGGGATTGAGATGGAGTGGTACCTCTTGGTCTTAGATATGGATATTTTTGATGTTATACTTGGTATGGATTTGTAGTATACTTCCAAGCATAAATCAATTACTATTATAGGTGAGTGAGTTTTATGGCACCTGATGGGAGTTGTCAGGTTTTTCATGGAGAATGGGATCCTTGGTCGGGTCATGTAGGACCACCACTCCCAAAGTTGGGAAGTATTATATTCCAGTTTTCATCGCTCGTGCTAGAGGAAAATGATATTGTATCTGAATTTGCACTACCTCATGTAGTGAATGAGTTTCCATAGGTATTCCTAGATGATTTTTCAGGTTTTCCCCCGGAGCGAGATATGGAGTTTTCGATTGATCTAGCACCATGAACACAACTGATATCTATTCCCTCATATCATATTCCCCCCACTGAGTTGAGGGAATTAAAGATACATCCAGAAAACCTATAATCCAAAGGATTGATTCTCTCATGTGTCTCTCCTTGGGCTGCTCCTATGTTGTTCACGAAAAAGGCTGACGGATCCCTCTGGTTTTGCATCGACTACCAAAAGCTGAATAAGGTAACAATTAAGAACAAATAAAATTTACCATGAATAGATGATTTGTTTGATCAATTTAAGGTGGAAAAGTGGTTCTCAAAGATTGACTTACACTCAGGATACCATCAACTCATAGAAAAAGAGGCAGATATCCCGAAGACAACCTTCTGAAGCTGGTACGACCACTTTGAGTATTTATTCATGCCCTTCGGATTGACCAATGTTGTAGTGGTCTTTATGGAACTCATGAATAGGGAATTCCATCAGTATCTTTATTCCTTTGTTGTAGTGTTTTTGGATGACATTATATTATACTCTTGCTCTGAGGAGGAACATTAACACCACTTGAGGATCATTTTGGGCACTTTATGGGATCACCGCCTCTATGCAATGTTGTCAAAGTGCACTTTCTGGATCAGGGAGGTGAAGTTTATGGGGCATGTGATCTTGGAGCAGGGGGTTTTAGTGGACCTTGAGAGATCAGTGTTGTCATGTCATGGGAGAAACCAAATAATGTGTTTGAGATCATGAGTTTTCTTTGGCCTGGATGGTTATCATAGGAGATTTGTTCGGGATTTCTCTCGGCTTTCTTCACCGATGACCATGATCACCCAAAAAGGGGTGAAGTTTGTATGAGGCCCATAATGTCAGGAATCCTTCGAGGAGCTGAAGTGACAGTTGAATACTACCCCCATTCTGATTTTTCCAGAGGCTGGAAAGGGGTATGTGATGTATTGCAACACTTCAGGTATGGGTCTTGGGTACATGCTTATACAAGATAATCATGCGGTGGCATATGGATCTTGGAAACTCTGACCACATGAAAAAAATTACCCAACCCATGACTTAGAGTTGGTAGCAGGGATGCATACTTTGAAGACTTGAAGTCACTACCTCTTTGAGGATAAGTTTGTGGTCTACTCTGATCATAAAATCCTGGACTATATCTTCTCATAGAAGGACCTCAACTTGAGGCAGTTCCATTGGATCAAGTACTTGGAGGGGTTAAACTTTGAAATTTTATATACACCAGGAAAGGGTAACATGGTGGCCGACGCCTTGTGCAGAAGAGTTTCAGTGTAGGCTTTGAGGAAGTCCTATGATGAGTGGACTTTGATGTGGCTCTTCTCTGAGAACTATGTGGAGACCAAGGAGAAAAATAGGGATGTGTTATTGGAGAGTGTTCAGTTGACTCCTTCTCTCTTGGAGTTGATTCAGTGGGAATAACCTAGTGATGAGATTTGTTATCGTTCGAGGTAGTTTCTTCATGGTGGGGATACGTAATTTGATTGGTCATCGTCTCCCTAGGGCATTCTATGCTTCAAGGGCCGTTTAGTAGTGCCGTTATCTCTACAGAAGGTGGTGATACAGGATAGCCACCAGTATTAGTGGGATGTCCATCTGGGTGACACCAAGATTTATTATAATTTGTGACGATAGTTTTGGTGGCAAGTTAAGTGACTGGACATAACAGACTTTGTGTCGAGATGCTACACATGTCAGCAAGTGAAGGTAGAACACCAAAGGCCCTATGGTTTACTCCAACCACTACCCATTCCTAATTGGAAGTGGGATGAGGTTTACATGGACTTAATTTATGGTTTACCTCATACGCCTTGGGGTAAGAATTCCATTTGGGTGGTGATTGATCATCTGACCAAAACATCCCACTTCATTCCGACCAGAGATATATCTAAAGTGGATGAGTTGGGCTGTTTGTATCTTCAGGAGGTGGTGAGACTCCCTATCATGTCATCAGCAATTGTCTTAGATAGAGACCCCCGTTTCAATTATAGGTTTTGGGAAGGCCTTCATAAGGCCTTGGGGTATTATATTAAGATGAGCACTATACAACACCCTCAGACGGATGGTCAGACAGAGCAGGCGAATCAGATTTTGGAGGACATGCTTCGTGCATGTGTTCTGGACTTTGGAGGTTCTTGGGATAAATTTTTTTGATTGGTTGAGTTTTCTTATAATAAAAGTTAACAATCCAAGATTCTGATGACTCTTTTTGAGGTTCTCTATGTTTGCATTTTTCGGTCCCCCCTGTGTTGGGCTAAGGTAGGTGAGACCTCACTGTTGGGGCTGAGTCTGGTGTAAGAGATATATGAGAAGGTCAAGTTGATCAGGTATCACTTATTGACATCTCATAGTCACCATAAATCATATTCTGAGAAGAGGCGTCGAGACCTAGAGTTTTCTGTGGGTGACAGGGTATTCTTGAAAGTGGACCCTTGTCTGGGCTATCGTCGATTTGGAAAACAAAGGAAGCTGACACCGTGATATGTCGGCCCTTTTGATATCACCAAGCATATTGTCATGGTAGAATACAAGTTGGATTTACCTTCTTAGTTGAAATCTATCCATGATTAATTCCATGTATCCTAGTTGAAGAAATCCAACCCGGATCCGTCCCACGTGTTGAGTTGGGAAGAACTAGAGATAGAGCCTGACTTGTCAGTTTTTGAGCAGCCAGTGAAAATAGTTGACTCCCAAGAGAAGTTTCTTTGAGGGAAGTCCATTCCACTTGTCCGAGTTCATTGGCCGCATGGTGGTGATACTCATGAGACCTGGGAGTGGAAGTCATGGGTTGAGGATGAGTACCCATTCTTGTTTTATGATCAAGCCTCTAGTTGATTTTCTAGGACAAAAAGTTTTCATGGTGGGGAGAATTGTCACACCCATGTCCTTCATTTAAGGTACTTTTTTCTATTTTATTCTTGGAATAACATTTTACCCTGGGTTTTTCTAGGCCCCCTTGAATTTTAAGGTTTTTGACCCTTTTTGAGAGGACAAAAGGGAGCACATGGTTTGGGCGCACGGTTTTCTAAATCGTGCAAGAAAACCGTGCGGCCTAGTCCAGGTCATTAAAAAAACTTTAAGGAATTCCATTTTTCCCTCCCAGGATTTATCATAATTCACCCCTTTCTTCCCCACTTTAAACCTTATGGCCATGTAATCCCTCCAAGTCACTCAAACCCTCACTAGAACCCCATTTTGAATGGGGATTTGGTTGAGGAACTTCACACAACCTCAAGTAAGTGTCTCTCCATCTTAGTTCCTCCCCTATCCATGAAGTTTCTTTCAATTTCTTTGATGTAAAAAATGACCAGAGGGTAGGGTTTCGAACCTAGGGCTTAAATTTGGGGTTTCTTGGTCCAATATTCTGTTTTTATGCATGATCTACCTCCCTTGAGGTGCGGGAGTGGTGTGATTGAGTTTTTGCACAAAGGATTCAAGGTTTTAACAAATTTGGTAGGTGATTCCATTATGTATGAAATCATTTTGACCTAGATGTTGTGTTTATGATATTTTCATGTTTATTTCATTTTATTATTGGTGTGAAAATTGGTTTTAGTGGTTTTTGTAAAGCAAATGATTTTTAGTACATTTTTATGTGAAATTGGGGGTTTTTTCATAGAAATATCTTGTTGGTTCATTTGGGGCTACCGTATAATTGTTTATTTGATTTCATTGAAATTTATTAGGGCTGAAAATAATGTTTTGAATATTTATATCCTTATTCTATTGCTGCTAAAACTTTTTTTAATGGTGTTTGTGGAACATATGAATTTTTAAGTGCCATGCTGGTGTGAAAATGGAGGTTTTATAAAGATATCACTTGTTGGTTCATATGGGGATTCCCTATAACTGATTTCTTGGTTTCATTGAAGGTTATTGAACTTCCATTTTTGTTTTGGGGACTTAAAAGTGTGCACATAGTGAGAAAAGTAGGTATTTCAAAGGGTTTTGGGTGCAAAAAAATGCGAGATTTTGAGAAGTTGTTTTATTGAAAATCAAAATGTTTTGTTGTGTGTTTTTAGTGGTATAAATTGTGTATAGATAATGAATTTTTTTATGTTAACATTAGTGGTGTTTTTATACACAAAGGGATGTTTTTATAATGCTGAAATTGTTTGATCACAAAAGGGGAATCCCGGGTACCTTGGTGGGCAGATATGTTCTAGTACGGTTAGTGATCCGGATGAGTTTTGTCCCTATTTTACTGAGAAAATGGATAACGAAAACTATAACTAAACTATATGGATGATTTTTTGGTACAATTAGGTTATGTTAATGTTACATACTAGTATATAATTCATGGTAAAGAATTTGTGACATGAATATTTTACACTAAGGTACAAGGTACATAGGGCTTGAGACTATCGAGTGCCTAGGGGTGTTCCTGGTTTTGGTGGTCATTGGATTTGTGGTGTTTACCCTTGTATTAGGTTGTGTTAGGTTTCAAATTAGAATATCTAAAATTTCTTATTAAAATGTTTAAACATTATTAAAGTTTTAGTTTGAAAAATATTTTCAATTGAAAGTTTCATTTCTTGGAATTTATTACCGTTTTTATTTACATATTAAAACTACATGATTTTCACCTTGTATTGTATAATATTTGGAATATTTGGGTGGTATACTATTGGGATTAGTATAAAACCCTACTTAAACCCCTTTGGTGTAAGTATACTTGGTTATGTTTGACTCAGGTAAAGGCAAAGCCTTAGGTGAAGGCAGTTCAGGTTGTTTGTCCCCTCCTATGGTGCGGTGTTGTGGAGACGGCTCGGGGGTGATGACCCCTTGTAATGTGGAGTATTTGTGGGTGAATTGATTCTGTATTTATTTATATTTTGAATTATTTTACTTTATTTAAAACCATGTATTCAAATCTAGTTTTTTTGGCTGGTTTGGCATGACAATTTCAGATTCATATTATTGTTTGTTTTTAATGTCTTATGCTTTCATACTCAGGTAAATCATTCCCAAAAATAATTTATTGATACCCGAGAAATTTTTCCACCCCATGGGTATAATTAATTCCCTTTGGTTCTTATCGTGGGTTGGATTTGGTTCTAGTATTAGTGGCAACCATATTCGGTTCGTGAAAAAATGATATTAGAGGAGGTTAATGTTTTTGGGTTGCATTACAATTTTGAGATGAGTTGGGATAGACAGAAGATAGGACTATCGGGGATCGGGGTTTTGGTCACGGGTAGGGTGCATGGCCCGCAACTCTCATGGTAGACCTTAAGTCACCAGGGGACATTGGGATTGTCTAATCGAGTTCACTTCCATGTGAGACATTTGGGATGAAAACCACACATAAAAATTAGGTGGGGGTGGAGTAGTTGTTTCTTTTATTACTGTAACATGATTAGATTATTTATATCTGATTTATTTGATTAAATTTTTCAGAATTTTGGTATTGACTACTGTTTTTGTGACTGTTGCATTTTGTAGCAACATACCTCCCCAGAAAGCTCCCATGCGCCAACGGGAGGAAGACAAAGAGAGTTCTCCCACACAAATTGATCAGAGGCTAGTCAAGGACATGGTTCGGGTAGTCCAGGGTCTAATATAGGGACTGAATATTGTTATAGATTCTATTAGAGAGGATGAGACTGGTCTTAGAAAGGAAAAGGCCCCAAATTTCTTGAGAAATAATCCTCCCACCTTCCGAGGTAGCATAAAACCCCAGGAAGAAGAGGAATGACTCGAAAATATTGAGCACATGTTCAAGTTCCTAGATAAACCTGAGTATATTAGTGTGAAGTGTGAATCTTTCCTTTTGGAGGGTCCCAACCGTAGGTGGTGGGAATCCATACTTCAGACTGGGAAGAATGAGCAAATGTGTTGGAGAGATTTTAAGGCCATCTTCAATGAATAGTACTGACCGGAGGTGTTTGCTTATGCTAGGTCCCGAGAGTTCATGGAACTTGTTTAGGGGAATATTTATATCATGGAGTATGCTAACCATTTCATTAATCTAGTTCGGTATGATCCTGAAATCATTTCGAATGAACAAGCGAAGGCCCAGAGGTTTGATAAAGGCTTTTGACCTGAGGTATACTCCCAAGTTTTCTTGTTCAAGCTAAGGACCTATGATGAGGTCGTCGACCGGGAATGTATGGTGGAGATTGATCATAAAGGTAGAGATGGTTTTTATGGGTCGGTATCAGTAGTGGGTAGTGGAAACACTTCAGAAAAGAAAAGGAAGGAGGATGAACATGTGAAGAAGGGAGGTGGTAGTTCAGGCCACTCTTCCAGGCATTTTTTGTCCGTGGCTTCTGATGCGAGATCGGTCTTGTTCCACCAGTGTGGGAGGCTAGAGAACATCCGAAAAGAATTCCCACTTCTTCATAATCCTTATTACCAGTGTGGAGGTATGGGGAATTTGTAGCACTTTTGAGGGGTGGCACATCCACTTCTGAGTGGGACAGGGTCAGTGGATTTAAGAGGAGTGCCAGCACAGTCCAAGACGTCGAGGACGAGGGGATCTCGATTTGGTGTCTATGGTGGTAGGGATGGGTAATCTTCTGGCTAGATCCAGTTTAGAGCCTAGTAATAGACTAGCAGTCATCCTTAGGTAGAGACCAGACATCTCCATGCAGTTAATCAGGCACCGTCAGGATCAGATGCGGGACCGTCAATAGTTTGAGGTATTGTTTTGATCACATCTTCTATAGCTAATTCTCTTTTCTATACTGGTTCCTCTGTTTCATTCATTTCTCCCCATTTTTTAGACATGTTGAATTTTCCAATTGAGTTTTTTTCTTTTACGATGGAGTTGGTTACACCGTTGGGAAAGAAGAATTAGTAGGGCCTTAGGTGCTCGTCGTCTGCGCTATCCGTGTTAGGGATTGAGATGGAGTGGGACCTCTTGGTCTTAGATATGGATATTTATGATGTGATACTTGGTATGTATTTTCTAGTACACTTCCAATCACAAATCTATTGCTATAGGAGGTGAGTGAGTTTTATGGCACCTGATGGGAGTCGTTAGGTTTTTCATGGAGAATGGGATCATTGGTTGGGTCGTGCAGGACCTCCACTCCTAGAGTTGGGAAGTCTTATATTCTAGTTTTAATTTCTCACACTAGAGGACAATGGTATTTACCCTGAAGGTACACTACCTCATGTAGAGAATGAGTTTCTAGAGGTATTCTTGGATTATTTTTCTGGTTTCCCCCCGAAGAGGGATGTGGAGTTTTTGTTTGATCTGGCATCGGGAACACAACCAATATCTCTTCCCTCATATCATATGCCCCCCACAGAGTTGAGGGAATTAATGATACATCTAGAAAATCTATAATCCAAAGGATTCATTCACTCGAGTGTCTCTACTTGGGTCTCTCCTATGTTGTTTGTGAAAAGGTTGACAGATCCCTCCAGTTATGCATTGAGTACCAGAAGCTGAATAAGGTAACAATTAAGAACAAATAACCTTTTCCATGAATAGATGGTTTGTTCGATAATTTTAAGGGGGAAAAGTGGTTCTCAAATATTTTCTTACACTCGGGATACCATCAACTCAGTTTGAAAGAGGCAGATATCCCGAAGACAACCTTCTGAAGCAGGTATGACCACTTTGAGTATTTAGTCATGCCCTTCGGATTAAGCAATGTTGAAGCGGTATTTATGGAACTCATGAATAGGGTGTTCTATCAGTATCTTTATTCCATCATTTCAGTGTTTTTGGATAACATTATATTATACTCTGGCTCTGAGGAGGAACATTAACACCACTTGAGGATCGTTTTAGGCACTTTGTGGGATCACCGCCTCTATGAAAAGTTGTAAAAGTGAACTTTATGGATCAAGAAGGTGAAATTTATGGGGCATGTGATCTCAAAGTAGGGGGTTTCAGTGGACCCTGAGAAGATCAGTGTGGTCATTTCATGGGAGCAACCAAAGAATGTGTTTGAGATCATGAGTTTCCTTACCCTGGCTGGTTATTACAGGATGTTCGTTCGGGATTTATCTTAGCTTGCTTCACCGATGACTGTGCTCACCTAGAAAGGGGTGAAGTTTGTATGGCCCCCAAAATTTCAGGTATCCTTCAAGGAGCTGAAGTAGAGGTTGAATACTGCCCCCGTTCTGATTTTTCCAAAGGGTATAAATGGGTATGTGATGCATTGTGATGCTCCAGGAATGGGTCTTGGGTGCGTGCTTATGCAGGATGATCACGTGGTGGCATATGGATCTTGCCAAATCTGACCACATGAAAAGAATTACCCTACCCATTACTTGTATTTGGCTATGGTAATGCATTCTTTGATGACTTTAAGTCACCACCTCTTTGGGGATAAGTTTGTGGTCTACTTTGATCATAAAATTTTAGCCTATATCTTCTCGCAGAAGGAACTCAACTTGAGGTAGTTCCATTGGATCAATTAATTGGAGGGGTTTGACTTTGACATTGTCTATACACCAAGAAAGTGTAACATGGTGTTCGACGCCTTGTGCAGAAGATTTTTAGTGCAGGATTTGATGAAGTCCGGTGATGAGTGGACTTTGATGGTGATATTTGCTCAGAATCATGTGGAGACCAAGAAGAAAAATAGGGGTGAATTCTTGGAGAGTTTTTAGTTAAATCCTTCTCTCTTGGAGTCGATTCAGTGGGAAAAACCTAGTGATGAGATTTGTCAGTGGTCTAGGTAGTTTCTTCATGGTGGGGATACATCCTTTGATTGGTTGTCATATCCCGAGGGCATTCTGTGCTTCAAGGGTCGTTCAATAGTGCCGTTATCTCTACGGAAGGTAGTGATGTAGGATAGCCACCAGTCTTAGTGGTCTATCCATCTGGGTAGAACCAAGATTTATTATAACATGTGATGATAATTATGGTTTCCCGGTATATGATGGTACATAACATACTTTTTTTCGAGATGCTACACATGTCATCAGGTGAAGGCAGAGCACCAAAGGCCCTATGGTTTTATCCAACCACTACCTATTCCTACTGGGAAGTGGGACGAGGTTGCGATGGACTTAATTGTTGGTTTACCTCATACGACTTATTTTAATAATTCCATTTGGGTGGTGATTGATCCTATTACCAAATCATCCCACTTCATTCTGATCAGATATATAGCTAAACTAGATGAGTTGGGCCGTTTGTATCTTCATGAGGTGGTAAGACTCCCTAGCGTGCCATCAGCAGTTGTCTCAGATATATACCCCCATCTCACTTATTGGTTTATAGAAAGCCTTCAGAAGGCCTTGGGGTCTTAGATTAATATGAGTACGGTATACCACCCTCAGACGGATGATCAAACAGAGCAAGAAAATCAGATTTTGGAGGACATGCTTCGTGCATCTGTTCTGGACTTTGGAGGTTCTTGGGATAGCCATTTGTGATTGGTTGAGTTCTCTTATAATAAAAGTTACCAATCCTAGATTCTAATGACTCTTTTTGTTGTTCTCTATGGTTGGCTTTATCGGTCCCCCCTATGTTGGGCTGAGGTTGGTGAGACCTCACTACTGATGCTGAGTGTGGTGTAAGAGACATCTGAGAAGGTCAAGTTGATAAGATAGTTCTTATTGACCTCTTAGAGTCACCATAAATCATATTATGAGTATAGGCATCGAGACATAGAGTTTTCTATGGGTGATGGGGTATTCTTGAAAGTGGACCCCCGTATGGGATATCGTCGATTGGAAAAACAAGGGAAGCTGACACCGCGATATGTCGGCCCTTTTGAGATCACCAAGCATATTGGAAAGGTGGAATACAGGTTAGATTTACCTTATCTGTTGAAATCCATCAATGATGTATTCCATATCCCCTATTTGAAGAAATACAACCTGGATCCGTCCCATGTGCTGAGTTGGGAAGAACTAGAGATAGTGCCTGACTTGTCAGTTTTTGCGCGGCCAGTGTAAATAGTGGAATCTCAAGAGAAGGTGCTTTGAGGGAAGTCCATTCCTCTTATCCAAGTTCTTTGGTAGTATGGTAGTGATACTCATGAGACCTAGGAGTGAAATTCATGGGTTTAGGATGAGTACCAATTCTTGTTTTCTGATCAATCCTCTAGTTTACTTCCTAGGACGAAAATATTTCACGGTGGGGAGAATTTTCACACCCATTTACTTCATTTAAGGTAATTTTTTATATTTTATTATTGGACTAAATTTTCCCCCTAGGTTTCGCTAGGCCCCCTTGAATTTGAAGGTTTTTAAACACTTTTTTAGAGGACAAAAGGAGGCCCACAGTTTTGGAGCACGATTTTCTAAATCATGCAAGAAAACCACGTGGCCTTACCTAGGTCTTTAAAAAAGCTTTGAGAAATTTTATTTTTTCTCTCCCAGGATTTATCCTAATTCAACCCTTTCTTCCCCAATTCAAACCTTACAGCCATGGAATCCCTCTAAGTCACTCAAACCCTCACTAGAAACCCATTTTGAAGGAGGATTTGGTGGAGTAACTTCACACAACCTCAAGTAAGTGTCTCTCCCTCTTAGTTCCTACCCTTTCCATGAAGTTCCTTTAAATTTATTTAAAGTACCAAATGACCAAAGGGTTGGATTTCAAACCCAGTTTTTACCCTTGGGTTTTCTTGGTCCAATCTTCTGTTTTTAGGCTTGATCTACCTCCCTTGAGGTGCGGCAGTGGTACGATTGATTTTTCACATAGAGGATTCAAGGTTTTAACAAATTTTTTAGGTGATTATATTGTGTATGGAGTCATTGGGACCTAGATGAAGTGTTTATGAAATTTTCATGTTTATTTCATTTTATTATTGGTGTAAAAATTGGTTTTAGTGGTTTTTGTAATGCAAATGAATTTTTAGTGCAAATTTTATGTGAAATTGTGGGTTTTTCATAGAAATCTCTTGTTTGTTCATTTTGGGATACCATATAATTTTTTATTTGATTTCATTGAAATGTATTAGGGAAGAAAAATGATGTTTTTAATTTTTATATCCTTTGGTTTTTGCTGATAAGACTTGTTTTAATGGTGTTTGTAAAACATATGAATTTTTAAGTGCCATGGTGGTGTGAAAATGGAGATTTTATAAAGATATCACTTGTTGGTTCATATGGGGCTGCCCTATAATTGATTTTTTGATTTCATTTATGGGTATAAAACTTAAATTTTTGTTTTTGGGACTTAAAAGTGTGAACATAGTTCGCAAAGTTGATATTTCAAAGAGTTTTGGGTGCAAAACAATGTGAGATTTTGAGAAGTTGTTTTATTGAAAATTCAAATGTTTTGTTGCGTGTTTTTAGTGGTATAAAGTGTGTATAGCTACTGAATTTTTTTATGTGACCGGTATTGGTGTTTTTATATGAAAAGGGATGTGTGTAGCATGCTGAAATTGTTTGATCACAAAGGGGGAAGCCTGAGTACCTAGGTGGGCCGATATGTTCTAGTACGGTTAGTGATCCAGATGAGTTTTGCCCCTATTTCACTGAGAAAATGGATAAAGAAAACTCTAACTAAACTATATGGATGATTTTTTTGGTACCATTAGGTTAGGTTCATGTTCTATACTAGTGGATCATGCACGGGAAAGGATTTATGACATGGATATTTTACACCGAGGTACGAGGTACATAGGGCTTGAGACTATCTAGTGCCTAGGGGTGTTCCTAGTTTTGGTGGTCATTGGATTTGTGGTGTTTAACCTTTTCTTAGGGTGTGTCTTGTTTCAAATTAGAGTATCTAAAATTTCTTATTAAAATTCTTAAAAATTATGAATGTTTTGGTTTGAAAACTATTTTCAATTGAAAGTTGCATTTCTTGGAATTTTTCACCATTTTTTCTTTACATATTAAAACTGCATGATTTTCACCTTGTATTTCATAATATTTGGAATATTTGGGTGGTATACTATTGGGATTAGTATCAAACCCTAATTAAACCCTTTTGGTGTGAGTATACTTGGTTATGTTTGACTTAGGTAAAGGCAAATCCTCGGGTAAAGGTGGTTCGGGTTGTTATTCCCCTCCTATGGTGCAGTGTTGTGGAGATGGATTGAGGGTGATGACCCCTTGTCATGTGGAGTCTTTGTGGGTGAATTTATTTTGTATTTATTTATATTTTGACTTCTTGTACTTTATTTAAAACCATAAATTCAAATCTAGTTTTTTTGAGGCTTTTTTGCCATGAAAATTTCATATTCATATTATTGTTTATTTTTAATGTCTTATGCTTTCATACTCAGGTAAATCATTCCCAAACCTAATTTATTGATACCTGGGAACTTTTTCCACCCCATGGGGATAGGTAATTCTCTTAGGGCCCTATAGTGGGTTAGATTTGGTTCTATTATTAGTGGAGACCATATTCGGTTCGTGACAAAATGGTATTAGAGGAGATTAATGTTTTTTGGTTGTATTACTATTTTGTGATGAGTTGGGATAGAAAAGAGATAAGACTATCGGGGATCAAGGTTTTGGTCATGAGTAGGGTTCATGGCCCACACCTCTCATGGTTGACCTTAAGTCACTAGGGGACATTGGGATTGTCTGATTGAATTCACTTCCAGGTGAGACAAGTAGGCTGCAGACCACACGTGGAAATCAGGTGTGGGTGGAGTAGTTTTTTCTTTTATTATGATAATGTGTTTAGATTATTTATATATGATGTATTTGATTAAATATTTCAGAATTTTGGTATTGACTATTGTTTTTGTGGCTGTTTCATTTTGTAGAAACATACCTCCCAGAAAAGCTCCCATGCACCCGCAAGAGGAAGCTAGAGAGAGTTCTCCCACACAAATTGATCAAAGGCTAGTCGAGGTCATCGTTCAGGTAGTCCAGGATCTAGGATAGGGAAAAAATCGTTTTCTATCTCCTGTTAGAGAGGATGAGACTGGTCTTAGAAAGGGCAAGGCCCCAGAGTTCTTGAGAAATAAGCCTCCCACCTTCCGAGGCAGCATAAAAACCCAGGAAGAAGAGGAATGAATCGAAAAGATCGAGCGCATGTTCAAGTTCCTGGATACACCCGAGGAGATTAGGGTGAAGTTTGCATCTTTACTTTTGGAGGGTCCCAGCCATAGGTTGTGGGAATCCGTACTTCAGACTGGGAAGAATGAGCAGATGCACTGGGGAGATTTTAAGGCCATCTTCAATAAATAGTACTACCCTGAGGTGTTGGCTTATGCTAGGTCCCAAGAGTTCATGTACCTTGTTTAGGGGAATATTTATGTCATGGAGTATTCTAACCATTTCACTGATCTGGTTTGGTATGCTTCTGAAATAATCTCGAATGAAAAAGCGAAGTCCTAGAGGTTTGATAAAGGCTTGTGACATGAGATATACTCCCAAGTTTTCTTGTTCAAGCTGAGGAACTATACTGAGGTTGTTGACTAGGTGTGTATGGTGGAGATTGATCATAAATGTAGGGATGTTTTTTATGGGTTGGTATCAGTAGTGGGTAGTGTCAATAGTTCATAAAAGAAAAGGAATCGGGAGGAACATGTGAAGAAGGGAGGTGGTAGTTCAGGGCACTCTTCCAGGAAGTTTTCGTCTGTGGATTCTAATGTGAGATTGGTATTTTTCCACCAGTGTGGGATGCTGGGGAACATATGACCAGAATTACCACTTCCACATAATCCTTTTTACTAGTGTGAAGGTATGGGGAATTTATAGCACTTTTGAGGGGTGGCACATCCACTTCCGAGTGGGGCAGGGTCAGTGGCTTCAAGAAGAGTGTCAACACCGTCTGAGTCATCGAGGATGAGGGGATATCAATTTGGTGGAGATGGTGGTAGGGATGGGTCATCTTATGTCCAGAGCCAATTCAGGGCAATCCACAGACTTGTGGTCATCCTCAGGCAGAGAACAGACATCTCCATGCGGTTAATCAGGCACCATCAGGATCATAGGCGGGACCGTCGATAGTTCGAGGCACCATTTTGATTTCATCTTCTATATATACTCCTATTTTGATAATGGTTCCTCTGTTTCATTAATTTCTTCCTTTTTTTATACATGATGAATTTTCTGACCGAGTTGTTGTCTTTTGCGATTGAGTTTTCACACAAAGGATTCAAGGTTTTAACAAATTTGGTTGGTGATTCCATTGTGTATGCAATACTTGTAACCTATATGATGTGTATGATATTTTAATGTTTATTTCATTTTATTAGTGGTGAGAAAATTGGTTTTAGTGGTGTTTGTAAAGAAAATTAAATTTTAGTTCCATTTTTATGTGAAATTGTGTGTTTTTCATTGAAATCTCTTGTTGGTTCATTCGAGGCTACCCTATAATTGATTAGTTGATTTTATCAAAATGTATTAGGGATGAAAATAATTTTTTTAATGTTTATCTTATTTGTTTTTTGCTACTAAAACTTTTTTTAATAGTGTTTGTGGAACATATGAATTTTTAAGTTCCATGTTGGTATGAAAATGGAGGTTTTATAAATATATCACTTGTTGGTTTATATGGGGATACCCTATAACTGATTTTTTGGTTTCATTGAAGGTTATTGAACTACCATTTTTGTTTTAGTGACTTAAAAGTGTGCACATAGTGTGCAAAGTGGATATTTCAAAGAGTTTTGGGTGCAAAACAATGCGAGATTTTGAGAAGTTGTTTTATTGAAAATCAAAATGTTTTGTTGTGTGTTTTAAATGGTATAAAGTTTGTATAGCTACTGAATTGTTTTTATGTGACCATTAGTGGTTTTTTATATGAAAAGGTATGTTTTTAGCATTATTAAATTGTCTGATCACAAATGGGGAATCCCTGGTACCTAGGTGGGCGGATATGTAGTAGTACGACTAGTGATCCAGATGGGTTTTGTCCCTATTTCACTAAGAAAATGGATAAATAAAACTCTAACTAAACTATATGGATGATTTTTTGGGACCATTAGGTTATGTTAATGTTCCCTACTATTGGATCATACATGGGAAAGGATTTGTGACATGGATATTTTACACCGAGGTATGAGGTATATAGGGCCCAAGACTATCTAGTGCCTAGGGGTGTTCCTAGTTTTGGTGGTCATTGGATTTGTGGTGTCTAAATTTGTCTTAGGGTGTGTTTGGTTTCACATTAGAGTAGATAAAATTTCTTATTCAAAATTTAAAACATTATGAAAGTTTTATTTTGAAAACTGTTTTCAATTGAAAGTTGCATTTCTTGGAATTTACTACCTTTTTTCTTTATATATTAAAACTGCATGATTTTCACCTTGTATTGCATAATATTTGGAATATTTGGGTGGAATCCTATTGTTATTAGAATCAAATCCTACTTACACCCCTTGGGTGTACTTAGACTTGGTTATGTTTGACTTAGGTAAAGGCAAAGCCTCAGGTGAAGGTGGTTTGGGTTGTTAGTCCCCTCCTATGTTGCGGTGTTGTGGAGACAGATTGGGGGTGATGACCCCTTATCATGTAGAGTCTTTGTGGATGAATTTATTCTGTATTTATTTATATTTGGAACTCTTTAACTTTATTTAAAACCATGTATTCAGATATGGTTTTTTTGAGGTTTTTTTGGCATGAAAATTTCAAATTAATATTATTGTTTTTTTAATGTCATATGATTTCATACTCGGGTAAATCATTCTCAAACCTAATTTATTGATACCCAAGAACTTTTTACAGCCTGTGGAGATAGGTAATTCTCTTCAGACCTTTTCATGGGCTATATTTGGTGTCTATATTAATGGTGACTAGATTCGGTTTGTGATAATACGCCCATGTAAGTTGTTCATGATGATTCGTCAAACTTCACTTAGGAAAAATGATATGATAGAGGATATCACCCTAGGACTCATGAAGGTATTTATAAAAACTCTATTCGAAACCAAATCATATAGGGGATCACAATCCTATGCTAAGGTCAAAATATCACACTGTACCCTCATAAGGATGGTCCAAGGGAACACACTCAATTGATACTAGTACAAACTGAATAGAAGACGAGCCTCAATCTACCTTAGAAAAAGAACATGGCATGTATTACCTACCCTAGGTATGCCCGTATTTTGTTGTTTCAAAAAAAAAATGTAATTATAAAAATACATGACATATACTATTGGGATAAATTATGTGTAGAGGTTGAGTTGGAACTTGGTGTTCCACCAGCCCATGCCCGTGTAGTTCAAGTTGTGACTGTGTACCTGGCTGTGGTTGAGTACTGAGCCATACCTATCTACTATCACTGTACCCATGTATCTAAACATTTTTATTACCGTGTACCCCCATGGTACACACTAAGCCACCAACATTGGTCACACAGTGTGTTTCATGTGTCACACAACATGTGATACTTATCTCTGTGTGGAAACCCTAGTTCCATAGAAGGGGGACTACACAATATGTGTTCTTTCTACTACATGCTATGTAGTCAAGAATTCTATAGCAATTCTAGGGTGTTCACACATATCCCAATCATTTCAATACCACCATATTCTCTACCATAGACACCATAGATCTTTGATTTATGGAAAATCGTGCCTGATTTGTCACCGGTCTATGAATTCTGGTTACAAATCTGATTGGGAATCGGACCTCATTGCACTATGCCACATGCCTTTCCAAACTGTAATAGATGATCTTGAAATAAACAACTGATCTACCACTTATCATCCACCATAATTTTCGCACCTTTATCTCTCCATCATTCGCGACCCTAAACCAATGGTATTGATCCATTATGGTAAAGAATGGTCACACACTGGTCGAATACCGAGTATTTGTCGAACCACCAACCAAAGAGATTGCCGACGATGATCCTGTGAAGAAATGGGAATGAAATGCATAAAAAATAGAAAAAACCTATTCTATTATTTGGTTTGGATTCAATACATTTCCTTTATAATTCCAAATGAAGAACCAAAAAATAAATAACATCACTACCTAAAACGTAGGGAGATAAATCATCAACTGAAATCAACCATCGATTCACAAGCCAATTTTGTTGAGTGAATTGGTTCACATTCAACATGGGATATAAAAATAAGATAAATACAAATATATAAAATTACCTACATGAGGTTTGTATTAATCATTAAAAAAATGAATCTATGTTTTTGTCATTGGTGAGATCCTCAAGACCCATTGGTAAAAATGATCCCCAAGAAATCAATCATGATCCTTAATACATTATTGCCAATCTGTCCTCCAATGAATCCTCTCTCAATACTAGGGCCATGCATCTGGCCTTGTGAATTGGATGTAACCATGTATTTATATAGGATAATTATGTTATACTTTTAATTAAACAATAAACTAAATATTTTTAATTTATTTAGTTATTTTACTCACAATGGAGGTCAAGCCAAACACCCAATGCTGATAAAGATTATGTCGCACATAGAATAAAACCCATGTTTTAGATCTAATGGTGGTATCTGGAATCTGACCTGATAATCCATTTTATATTTATTCCTTTATTTCACAAAAACTATGCACACACATGATATTAGTATATTTAATATTTTTATTATATCAAAATCGATCCTCTCCATGCCTTGGAATCTCATACTATCTCAACAACTAACTCCAAAAATATTTATTAATACATTACAAATTATTAAAATGAAAAAATAGGGATGTTACATTCTTCCTACCTCAGGAAATTTCATCTCACAAGAAAAAAAACCTACTAAAAAAGATGAGGGTATTGGGCTTGCATCTAGATCTCCCATTCCAAGGTGTTCTCCTAAAAATTCTTGTGCTTCCATGAGACACACACAAAAGGAATTGTTAAAATATGATAGATCTTCTCTTGATGATCCTAAATATTCACTGGCTACTCAGTAAAGGTATCTTCATCCTCAACTTCATCCTCGTTGTTCAACTCACCCTAGTCGATAACATGTGACAGGTCATGCACATACCTTCTCAGCCACCACACATGGAAGATTTCATGTACCTGATCTAACTGTAGTGGTAGGTCCAAGTGGTATGCCACCTCACCAACACTACACAATATATGGTAAGGGTCAATGAATCTTGGAGATAACTTTCCACTCAGCCAAATCTATGCAATCCATGTGAAGGTGAGACCTTTAGGAACACATGATCTCCCTCTCCTAACTCCAAAGGTCTCCATTATCAGTCCTCATAAGTATTATAAAAGAACTGGGTAGTCTTTATCCACTCCTAGATGATTAAAAACTTCTTTTTCATCACTTGCACCAACATTGGACCCATGAGTGTTGACTCACCTGGATCAGTCCAACATAGTGGTGACCTATAGGGTTGCCCATAGAAAGCCTTGAATATTGTCATAGAGATGGAGGAATGATAGATATTTTTGTATGAAAAGTCCACCATGGGTATGTGATCCTCCCACCTATTAAAAAAGTACAACATGAAAGTCCACATCATTTCCTTGAGAACCTGAATGGTCATCTTAGTTTGGCTATCCGTTTGGGGGTGAAATTCCATGATTAAAATCAACTGAGTCCAAAAGGCCTCCTAAAATCCTCTACATAATCTTGAATTGAATCAAACATCACAGTATAAATTTATCATCAAGGGAAATCCATGAATTTGGACTATCTCTTGCACAAAAATGGCAGCTCATGTTCTCTACTAAACTCTTCTCACATATATCTAAGAAGTGGGCTAACTTGATGGGTTAGTTTATGATCACCCAAATGGAATCATGTCCTATAGAATTTCATGGTATCCTTATCATGAAGTCCATATATATATATACACCATCCTTCTTCTAATTTAGAACCTCAAGGGGTATAACTAAACCAATTGAAAATTGGTGCTTATCCTTCATGTTTTAGAAAGTGAGGCATCGAGAGAGAAACTCCATTATAAACTTCTTTATACTTGGACACCAAAACTAACATCAAAGGATCCAGTGTATCTTCTCCACACCTGAATGTACCGCCAAGGCATATGTATGAAACTTCCTTAAAACCTCTTCAAATAATGTAACTGGTACCATCATCTATCCTCTATAAAGTATGACATGCTCCTCAAATTCAAAAAATCCATTAGGAGCATGTTTAGTGGATATCTTAGTATACAAGGCCTCATAGTTGGTATTTCTATGCCGAGCCTCTCTAACACATTGTAGAAGTGGTGGTGGTAAAAAATATTAGTAGGAGGTAAGATGCACCATCCTTATCCACAAGGTATGAATAAAATGAGGCTAACCACTTCGACACCTCGACTAACAACTGTGAACAAGATCTCCTGCCGAGAGAATCTTCCACCACAACCCCTTCCCGGGAGTATTGACTATCTCAAAGTCAAAATAATGGAATAAATCTAGCCACAATCTATATCTCAAGTTAAGATCATTCTATGAGAAGTTATACCAGAGAATTCAGTGATCACAATAGATGATAAACTATTCACCAATAAGGTAGTGTCACCACATCTTTAGGGAAAAGACTAGCTCTTCCATCTCTAGATTGTGGGTCACATAGTTATGATCATGTGGTCTCAATTGTCAGGACCCATAGGCAATCATCACCTGGATTTGTAGCATAATACAACCAAGTCTATTTATTGAGGCATCAAAGAATACTACCTACACGACACCATCCTCTAGAAATCTCAAGATTGGGGTGCTCATCAACCTCTACTGAAAGTCCTAAAAAGACTACTGGTACCCTTCCATCCACAAGAAAGGCTGCCCATTTTGGGTCAAAGAAGTCAAATGTTTCAATATACTAGATAAATAGAGCACATATATTTTTTATTAACCTATCGACCTAAGGAATCTCAACACCCCAGTCATGATCTTGGGGTAGATCCTAAGCTAACACTACATCAAACTTCACCAGGTCTACTGAGACACCCTATGTTGAGATGATATATCCTAGAAAGTGATCCTCTTGAATATATAAATGACACTTAGAGAGATTCCCAAAAATCTAGTGCTCTTAGAGTATGTATAGGATCATCCTCAAGTGCTTTGTGTGCTTCTCCTCAGACATTGAGTACACTAAAATGTCATCAATATAGACCACCACAAATCAGTCTAAGAAAGTATGAAAGATCTGGTTCATGAGTCCCATAAACATAGCTGGGGTATTTTTGATGTTGGAAGGTGTCATCAAGTACTCATAATGACCATAATGACATCAAAATTCCATCTTTGGTATATCTATGTCCCATACTTAGAGTTCTTTATAACATGATTTTAGGTCTATATTCGAGAACCATCTTACCCCTATCAACTGATCAAAAATGTCATCGATCCTAGAGAGTGGATACTTATTCTTCCCGGTCACTTGATTTAGGCATTTATAATCTACACACAACCTCAATCTCCCATAAACCCTTTGGGAGAACAACACTGAGGCTACCCAATTTGACACACAAGGTCTGATAAACCCCTTCCCCTTTAAGTCCTCAAACTACACCTTTATCTCATGAAGCTCTACGGGAGCTATCTAATATGATGAAATGGATATCGGGGTAGTCCCTAGGTGAAAGTAAATACATAATTCTACCTTTCACTAGGGAGTTAAACCTGACACACCCTTAGGAAATAAATCCTCATACTCCACCACCACTACAGGAAGCTGAAAGGCCATAACATCCATTATTCCAAGGGTAATAAAAGACAACTAATGATTAATTGGCTATATCCTACTATGTAAGATCCCATATTTCTCTGTATGGGTTTCCTTCTCACCCACGAAGAAAATATTGATCCTTCACCATAGATAAATCATATCCTCCACCTGTAACAATCAATATAGTCATGAGATGTAGATAGCCAGTCCATACCTAAGATGACACTGTAAGGCCTCATCACTACTACAAAGAGATCCCACACAAAGCTCTATGCTATAAGAGTCAGGTCACATTTTTTGTAGCAGTGTGTGATTACTGAATCACCTTTAATAAGAGTATTCAAGTGAAATGATAGATCCAAGAGATCAACTAGAATTTCTAAGTCTCAAACAAGAGTAGTGGAAATAATGAGTGGTTAAAACCCATGTCTATCAGTATTAAAACTAAATTATAGAAGACATATACCATACCTATAATGGTACCTATATCCTTGAGGTCATATAATTCCATGGTTTGAAACTATCCTTGTCCTTATTAAATAGTTCCTTGAGCCTAACATAAATCACCTAGGGGCGGTGGTGATAATAATTCCAAATGTATGAAACCTCTATTTAGTCTCCTTTACCCTTTGCCATGTACGCCACACTTCAGAACTCCATGATCCTACCACTTTCTCTGAATGGGTGGTCTATCGACTATCTAATTTTCAACTATATAACCGGTCAAGCGATCCCAAGCAAGGTTTCCTTGACCTTTATAAGAGAAACAACACCTATCTCTAGGCTGACTAGAACCATACTAACATCCTTGAGTTGCAAAACCTTTATCCTGGGATTGTGTCATGAAACATATCACATGAACAGATACCTATGGTTTTTATTGAATACTAGATTCCAAGGTCTCATATCTAACATTAACACTACCATCATAAGTTATCAATGTCTTATCTCCTAGAAATATCTGCACCACTAAGGAACTCTTGAGCAATTCAACATAGGTGGGAATGTAAAGAGATATCATCGAATCCCTGATATCTCAGTGTAGGACCTTCGCAAAGGTATTTTCTTAGAAAAATAGACCTTGAACCATATCCAAAGATTATATTGAGAGGTTGGTTAACCTTAGTGAATACTCATCCATGATCATAATTCCCTGATAAAGCTGCAGAAGCCCCTGGATGGGCATCATTATCAACCTGACCAAATAAAAATCCTCCCTGAAAAGATGTTCAAAGTATAACTGCGAGAGAGTCATCTCATCATGTTTTTGAGTCACTAAACCCCACCATCACCCATTGGATCCCTGAATAAGACTCACTTATTAGACCCACCATATTATTTTTAGGTGAATTAATAAGGATGAAAACTTAGGTAACTGCCTCTAACAAGTCCTTAGCTGCCTGTGGGTCCAACTTTCCAAAAAACCTAGAAGGTCCGCACCTTTGAAACTCATGGAGTGTGCTCAGATTGCACTCATCATTATCCAGTAATTCTAGTGTAACCTGCTACTCAATAGGTGGTGGAAAAATTAGAAAACCACATAGAGGTACCACCTCCCATGTAGACCCCTTCACTAATGCTTCGTCACTAGAAATATCATAAATGAAATCCTTCTGTGGAATTCTGGATAGCTGTCTTGGTGTAGCTATCCTAAAATTAAATCAAGACACACCACAGTAAAAGAGTATATTTGGGGTGCTGACTCTAGAGGGACATAGAAATATAAACCCATTCCTATATGATGCATGTAACATTTCTTTTCCTGCAACTAGTGCCTACATGTACTAAGTTAACAAGAACGTTTTCAGAGTCCTGATGAAAGGATACGTCAGCCTCCACAACAACACTAGAATCCCTATCCTGAAAGTAAAAGTTGAAACACTTTAACATTGTTTCCATAAATTTCAAACAAAAACTCATAGCTACTTTTTTTCCCAAATTCCAGTCCTATGAATGAACACTCATTTGATACCACTCTGTCATTACCTGACCCGCTAAGGCCTGCCTGGCCGGCGGTAAGACAAGATCGACACCCCAAGCCTATATACAATAGACCAGGGGATAAGGACCAGTTCTTAGTAAGAAAATTTCAGATAGGGAAGGAATTAGACTAAGGTACCTATAATAATTCACACATCTCCAAATGCCCATACACTGATGAAAGGTAAAAGAATACATTTGATGCCATAATAAATGTGTACATATAAAACCCCCAATAAAAGTATGAAAAAAGTACTAAAGAATAAAGGAAAAATAAAATCCCACCAAAACCGATAAAAGAGTCTAACATTATTTGAATGCAGTGACCATTATCAAGTAAAATTCCAGGTACAACCATGATTAGTATAATCACTATTTGCTGCCCACTTTTGGTCTTCCTTAGACACCGTCAAATAGCCTATCATCTACATAAGACACAATATGTGTGAGGAGAGCCTATAAAAGTGTGAGTATAACAATACCTAGTAGGAAACTGTTGGGAAAGAATCCCTCCAGGTATCCCCTTAGAGTTTTTGGGTATGATTGTGTTTGTTGACAAAGCTAGATGACTGGGAATGTGGAAGGTTAGTGTTTGCCCAACCAGGTGTCCAGGTGGTGTAGTTTCCCAGTGTTTGCCAAATTTTTGGAGTCCAAAATTTGTATTTTGGATAGCATTGAAAAATATGTATTTCCTTGAAGATATAATCAAAATATGACAAAGGCATGAGTTTCTCAAAGATGGGCTTCATGAAGATTATTTCACAAAGGATCAAAGAATTCCGATGGTGATCTCTATGATTATGACGAGCATCACAAATGATAAAGGTGAGGCAAATTGGGAGTGGAGAATCATGGTGGAATGAATTTTTGATAGAAGTATATACCTTTATGATGACCATTTCAAACTAAAAATGTACTTGGAGCTTCACGAAAAATGAAGCATTGCGGTGGAAAATTGGGAGCTCCACGAAATAGTGCTGATGTGGTCCAAAAGGTTCTCGAGTTGATGGAAATGAATATAAATAGAACTCTACCCCCTTCATAAGGGTGAAAAATACTAAAAAAGGATTCTGTGCATGTTCATGAAGTTGGTTTGCTAATATGGTTCCCAAAGAAGTTAACAAAGGCTATAAAATCCAACCAAATGATATGAGCTTCACGAAAATAAGGAAATTCAAAAAGGATAAGTGAGATTTTCGAAAAGGAAGAAGATTGGTGAAGGTCAATTGATATTTATGAAAGAGGTGTAATTTGCAAAGGATAGTTTGGGCATCGTGAAATAAGGATATTCATGAAGGTAGTGTGCTTTGAGAAAGAGTTTTAAAAGGGATTACCCAATTTTTTTTTGGTAAAGTTGTATTCATCAGTGGATTAAAGTTAGACATCAATAGAGTATCTAAACATAGTGGATGATATATTAATTAGTGATAATGAAGGTACCTAGAGGTCTTTAAAATGTTAGTGGATCTTCTAAAGAAGCAGTGAGAACACTTCAGTTGAGAGAGCAGTGTGATTTTAAATTGTGTTTGGTAGTAAACTAGGAGGGACAGTGAGTCCATTACGAATATTATAAATAACAGTGTGATTTTAGTGGATTTGGTACATTGGCACATTACCAGTTTATGATCCTTGTGCATATCCTAGTGAGGGTGAACCAGGTAAAATTGTTGTGTCTTGTTCATGTTTTAATTCTTGTTCATATTGTGTTATGGGAAAGAGAGAGAAGAGAGTTTTTTTAATAACAAAAAAATATCAAAAATGGAAGTGTTTTTAATCTATCATACCCTGATTCACCCCCCTCTTAGGGTATTTGACCTAGTAGACCTAAAAATTAGTATCAGAGTGAAAGGTTAATATCTATGTTTCTCTCTCAATGGAGGTCATCAATCATAAAGGGATTCCGATCTTTGACAAGAATAATTTTTAGTTATGGAAGAATCGAATGCAATAATAATTCTGATCCTTAGGAATGGATGTTTTTATAGAAGTAATGCACGGTATCTCATCCAAAATTGAAATTGGTGGATTATTAGAAGATGAATAATGAGAATTGGATATTGACACTAAAGGAATCAATACTTTAGGGGGGATCCTATAAATTCCCATGTTTTTTTGAAATGGGTTAAAACACGAAAGTATTTTTTGAACTTTTTTCGTTGTAACTATAATGCCCCAACCCCTGAAGCCCAAATCTGGTGAATTATTTTAATACATTTTAATGATTGAAATGAATAAAATCCAAAAGGACCTAGTAGTTTAGTAGTTTTGGAAAACTAGATACATACAAAGGTTCAACATTATAACTTGAAATGGAAACAACATATAAATTTTATTGGGCATATCGACAACTCTAAGTTTATCCCTACAGGTCATTCATAATAAAATTATACATGTCCTAAGAAAATGAAACATTAGAAGGGGTGAGATTAAATTCTTAGTAAGGGTAAGAAATATAGGAGAAGATATCATGAACATAAACATTAGACATGGTGAATAACTAAAAACACATGCCTTTAAAAATAAACTTGAACATAATATGATAGGAATATGAGATGAGTAAATATTTCCATAATAAAACAAAATAATGGGTATTCTATTAGTCAAATAACCCAATAGAATATCAATATCTATCTTTATAATGAGGGAAATGCATATTCCAGACATTCTAAAACATATTATCAAGGCCTCAACCAAGATTTCTAAAAATGATTAAGGCCTTGGACAAAACAATATCTCAAAATGGGTAAGGCCTCAACCAAGTCCATATATATTTGTCTCATGAGACATACCAATGTATATAGGGTCTATATAAGGCCCTAAACATCACATAATATGTCCAATTTATTCCTTATATTAATGGGGATAAACATAAACAACATATACACATGAAATGTAAATAACTGTCCCCAATTTGTAACATAATCACCAACCATTTCGAGTAGTAAGATGAATGTTGTCAAAGTAAAAAATACACAGTCAAATTGATCCTAAAAAATTCAATATAATATTTAATATGATATCATAAAATATTATTTCCAATAATATATATGAATCAAAAAGAGTGTTGAAATAGATGAATATACTCTTATAAAATCATCGAGTAATTCTTGAGATAAACACTCTTTTACTTTGAAAATAAGAGTTATTTTGGAAAAATATTTGTATAAAACCAGAAGTAAAGTAATATAGTATTTTAAAAATAAAATGAGTTATTTTATAATAATAATTATTTCTAAAAACATATTATGTAGTGCCCTTTAAAATAGGTAAGAATTTGAGAAATTCCCTTGAATCAGGGTTGTATTTTCGAAAGAATTTTGAAAGTTCCTTTTAAAACATGTAACTCCCATGAAATAAAGAAGGATTATGGTTTGTAAAGATACATATAAAATTAAAAAATAATTTATTAGTAGTAAATATGAATGAATAATAATTTAAATGAGGTAAGTAGATAATAAAATTAACCCAAATGAAAATGGAGGTTCGGGTGGAAAACCCTTACCACTTTCTAATTAATCGAAACATATGAACCAAAACTAATAATCATAAAATTATACATTTAATACCATTAAATTAAATATATTAATGATATGATACATCAATGTTCAGTATAGATACACCATACACACTTAATAGTAGTGAATAAGGAATGTCTCACAAAAATGGAAGTGAGATGAGGAAACCCTTACCTTAAGTCCGATGGTGTTCTTCACTTGATCTTAGTGTCATGGATAAACAAATTAAATTCATTAATTAATATTTAAATAAACTATTATTTATTTAATTGATTTATTATATCCTTATTAAGTTCATTCACGTTCTTCTCGATGGTTTTAAGAGGTTCAATTTTATTGTTTGGGAGCGTTTTCTTCCTTGGTATTCATGACCGGTTTACTTATATTCATGTAAGGATAATAATGTAATATGAGATTGGTTGTACATAATAGAAGTTTTTTTTATTTGTTAACATAAATAATATTACATGTTTATAAAATTCATTTGGTTATTGGGAGTGAAGGTGAATCATTATATAAAACTTTAATGATAATTATTTGGGTTAATTGGTGGGTTTTGATCATAACAAACTAATTTTGATTTATAAATTAATATCACATGTCCAAAAATATTATAGAACCATAAATAAGATATAATATATATATATTATAGTCTGGTTAAACCATAAAAATTGTTTCATGACTAGAATTGAAGACAGTAATAGAAATTGAAAACCCATCATCCTTGAATGTGATTAATTAAGACATCTCAGACAGTGTTTTCATTTTTAATATAAAAGAAGGGGAAAGGAGAGATGATGATGAATTATTCCATTATCAAAATAAAATTACAATAAATTAAAGGTAATTGTGTTATCATAACATTTTTATGAAATGACGTGATGAAATAAAATGAAAATAAAGGAACTCAAAATAAAAGAAAACTTGAGAAATCCCTTACGAAAATTCGGCAACCTAACGACGTCACTTAAAAATTTATAAAATATTTGATAAAATAAAAAGGGGTATTTCATAATTATTATATAATATGTAATGTGAGGGGGATATGAAATTAAATATCCCAAAATAATCCAATTGGAATTAAAATATAATAACATTATAAGAGTGCTTGAAAAAGAGAGAGATTTTGAGACGAAAATTCTATAGCATAACGGCTATGCAACATGGTTTTAGAAAACATTAAAATGAGAGGGGACAGGGGCCAACCATTCATAAAATACTGATAATATAGTTCAGGGACATAATAAAATGTAAATAATAACATGGTATGGAAACTTGAAATACATACCACATAAAAGAGAACTTGAATGGAATAGAGAAGTTGAGAATTCCCTTACCTTGTAGAGTAACTCCTAAAGCTTGAAGGTTGGGACCATAGGGGCTTGATGAAACCTTGGGAGGACTCATAGGGAAGTAAAAATACCATATATTCTAGGATTATTAGTTTGTAATGAATGAAAATGACGGGATGAGTGAGAATTTATAGTAAATGAGAGTGAGTTTTTTATTAATTTCAAAGGACACCTCATTTGTGGTTTTTAAAAAACCATGGGATTGACCATGGTATTTTCCCATGGTATTGGACACTTGGGGCAAATCATATAATATTTTAATATACACAAGTATAACATCATTTTATATTAATTATTACATCATTATGATGTCATTGAACATACCAAAAACTCAAAACTGTATTTTTACTATTCACAAAAAATTCAAGTATTTTAGAAAAATCCTTAATATTATCCCCAACTGTTTTAAATGTGTAGAATTAAAAAATGAAATCAATTTTCTAAAAATAATTTTCTAAATTTTTTTAAATTATTTTTTAAATGAAATAATGATTTATTCAAATAAAAAACAACTTTAAAACTATAACTCGTTTTATTATACCTTAAAAAATTAATCAAGGTCTGATAAAATTATATTATAACCATAAGAAAATAAAATAACAATTTATTATTAAATTTTATGAAAGTAAGTTTCCATTTTAAATTATTAAATAAATTATAATATTTTAATTAAAATATTTCTAACTTACAAAAATACCAATACTTATACTATGGTCATTTTTTCACTTATAAGATGTCTAAATTGTGTTTATACATCCATGGGTGAAGTTTCTATTTTTTTTGTCCTATTTAAAATTCATTACTATTCATAAGATTAATAGTACTATTCATAAGTGTTTGTTACTAATCATAAGGGTATGTTACTATTCACCAAAAATTATGTTTGTCTTATCAGACTCTAAATGTCTTACTGAACGCAATCGTGTATGTCAGTTTTTCAAAATTAAAATCATAATGGTGGAAAATTATGTTTTCTAGATAGGTCATAACAAAGTGGTGTTTTGTAGAGACTCAGTGTTCCATGCATTCAATATTGAATTTATTTGTAAAATCCTGGAGTGTCACATTATCCCCTCCTTACAAAAATTTCATCCTCAGAATTTGAAATTGAATATCTATAGTTAATGGTTGATACTTAAAAATTCCCTTGTGGGAAACCCACATTAGGAATACGGTTAAAATATCCTCTTAATAAGAGAAAATGGAAATGCATCGGTTACTAAAAAAATAACACATTCTAATTGTACAACATGGTCATAGAAGAATAATTAAATCATCATGTTTTGATGGAAACTGATAGAGAAAATGCTCAGATGAAATATCATTACAAAAAAACCTTAAACTATAGTTATGAAAAATTTCATTGATATCATAAAAATAATGATGATATGAGAACATTTTTATTTAAGACTCCTTTCTAAGAGTTTATTAATTAATCTGATCTATAAGATAAAAAAATATACATTTCTATTTCATAAATACAATATTATCCATTGTTTGTGCCTTGAACTATCTTTACTTCATCTCTTAGTATAGGTTGCATCATGTAGTGACATTAAGCTCTAAAACCTCATACAGTGATCAACTTAAAATATTTCAAAAATGGTTTAACTTTCCATAAGATCATGTTCCAATACTTTAGAATCATTCTCATATCCATCCCTTCTCGATCCATGTACATGGGGTTCTTAGAAATCCTTATCTATTTAGAACTCCATGATCTATCCTATTCCATGCATCTCCTACATTTTTTTCCTTTAATCAACATAAAGTAGCCCTAAATTTTCACATTTCTGACATGTGAATATCCTCATCATGTGTCATTTTGAAATATGTTAATAAATCAAATTACCATAAAACCTTTAATGGAAACACTCCTTCATCCTTACACATGTTATTGGATATATTCCTTATATAAAAAAATGTTGTAAACTCCATCAATGAGAGTGTAGACCACTTCTTGACAAGTCAATAATAAGTTCCAAGGTAGTCAGTACTTATCCGAATCAATCATTTCTTCATCAGTATCTTAACATTAGATATATATATAAAGGGTTGTCTTTCCTTAAATAATTTTTTTCTAAAAAGTTTAACTTTCTATTGAATCACTTTTCCTTTGTACCATTCATCATATGACCACAAATCCTTGATGAAATTGTACTGCAGTACAATCCTTATATATCTCATAATTATTATAACAATAATATCATAATATAGTTCTCAAATACAAAAACATTAATACATTATTTATTCTAATTCATCTGTAGTAACATCATAAGATCGACCTTGATCCCTTTTCTTTTTTTGATCTATATTTCTATGATGCTTGGGACATTCATTTGTGTAGTACCCCATGTCATTATAGTTGAAGCATTGAATATAGGAAAATTATTTCTTTCTCTTGCAATTATGAGCATGGTGTCCTATTTCTCCACACTTTAAAGAAAATCCTTTTCCTATTAAGCATTCACCAAAGTGTTTCATTCCACAATTATCACATGTGGAAAAATACATCATTCCCTTCTTCCCTTTATCCATATTTTTCCTAGTTTTCCTCTTCTTCTCCTACTTCTTACCAAATAAAAAATACTTAGAAAAATATTTATCATTGTTTTTTGGATATGATATTATCTCTTCATATGATGATAATGTTTGATATATTAATTCCCTTCGAAATATTGGCTTAAACCCATTGAATAAATGATCATTATTACTCTTTGAATTATGTGGTTTATTATGGTTCTCATTCCTTTCGATAGGCTCCATTTTTAAAATATGGCATACACTAGATTAGAATATGAATCATAATGTATAATATCAACTTAAGAAAATACATATCATAAATTGAGATCATATCCATAACTAATCACATAATAATAAACATGGTTTCTTTGAAGAAAAAAAATTACATTTAATTCCTTCATATTGGGTTGTATAGAAAATGTGAATTATCCTAAGAATATCCTTTAGGAGTGTCAAACCAGGTGCATAGTAAGGCCCATTTTCATGTACCAGGATATCCCGGGTCAAGCTCGAAACTCCTTGTCAGAGTTGTTACTCCTAGGTACATCTGTGCCAGAACCACGTCCACTTGTAGTATCTAGATAAGGATTTATTTTCTAGGAATATCCAAATAATCTATTCCTTACCAATATTCTAGGATGTTCTTGTATGTGTATCTTTAAGTCTATCTTAGGATTTTCATCCCTAATCTACATTTTCTAAATCCATCTTCCAAGTTTTCTATTAAACCTTCTATGATACCAACTATAATGCCCCGACCCCAAAATCCCAAAGTTGTTGCATTATTTTAATACATTGTAATGATTATAAGGAATAAAATCTTGAAGGAATGATTAGTTTAGTATTTTTGGAAAACTAGATATATAAATAGGTTCAACATTACAACTTGAAAGGGAAAACAAAATATAAGTTTTAATGGGAATATCCACAACATTAAGTTTATCCCTAAAGGTCATTCATAATAAACTTATTTATGTCCTAGGAAAATGAAACATAAGAAAGTGGTGAGATTAGATGCTTAGTAAGGGTAAGAAATACAGTGGAAGATATCATGAACATAAACATTAGGCATGGTGAATAGCTAAAAACACATGCCTTTAAAAATAAACTTGAACATAATATGACAAGAATATGAGCTTAGTAAATATTTCCATAATACAAAATAATAATGGGTATCCTATTAGTCGAATAACCACATGAACTATTAATTTATTGATTCATAATGAGGGAAATTAATATTCCAGATATTCTAAAACATACCATCAAGGCCTTGGACAAGACATCTAAAAATGATTAAGACCTTAGCCAAAACCATATATCAAAATGGGTAAGGCCTCAGCCAAGTCCATATCTATTTATCTTATGAGACATAATGATGCATAGAGGGGATATAATTGCCCCCAAACATAACATAATAAGTGAAATTCATTCCTTATATGAATGGGGATAAACATAAACAACATATACACATTAGATGTAAATAACTTTCCCCAATCTGTAACATAATCAGTAACCATTTCGAGTAGTTAGATGATTGGTATCAAAGTAGAACATCCATAGTAAAATTGATCATAAACTATTAAATATAATATGGAATATGATATCATAAAATATTATACCCAATAACATATAGGAATAAACAAAAGTGTTGAAATATATGAATATATTCTTATAAAATCATCGAGTAATTCTTGAGATAAATACTCTTTTACTTTGAAAAGAAGAGTTCATTTGAAAAAATATTTGTATAAAACCAGAAGTAAAGTAAGATAGTATTTTCCTAATAAAATTAGTGATTTTATAAGAATAATTATTTCTAAAAACATATTATAGAGTGACCTTAAAAATATGTAAGAATTTGATAAATTCCCTTGAATCGGGGTTGTATTTCGAAAATAATTTTGAATGTTCCTTGTAAAACATGTAACTACCATGAAATAAAGAATAATTGTGGTTTTTAAACATACATATAACATTAAAAAAATAATTTTTTAGTAATAAATATGAATTAATAATAATTTAATTGAGGTAAGTAGATAATAAAAGTAACCCGAATGAAAATGGAGGTTCGGGTAGAAAACCCTTACCACTCTATATTTAATTGAAACATATGCACCAAAACTAATAATCATCAAATGATACATTTAATACCATGAAATTAAATATATTAATGATATGATACATCAATGGGTAGTATAAATATACCATACACATTTAGTAGTAGTGAATAAGTAATGTCTCACAAAAATAGAAGTTAGATGAGAAAACCCTTACCTTAAGTTTGATAGTGTTCTTAGCATGATCATAGTGTCCTAGATAACCAAATTAAATTAATTAATTAATATTTAATTAACCTATTTTTTATTTAATTGATTTATTATATCCTTATTAAGTTCATTCATGGCCTTCTCGATGGGTTTAAGAGGTTCAATTTTATTGTTTGGGAGCGTTTTCTTCCTTGGTTTCCATGACTGGTTTACTTATATACATGTAAGGATAATCATGTAATATGATATTTGTTGTCCAAAATATAAGTTTTATTTTATTTTTTAATATAATTAATTTTACATGGTTATAAAATTCATTTGGTTATTGGGAGTGAAGGTGAATCATTATATAAAACTTTAATGACAATTGTTTGGGTTAATTGGTGGTTTTTGATCACAAGGAACTCATTTTTATTTATAAATTAATATAACATGTACAAAAAGATTCCAGAACCCTACATAAGATATAATATATATATTATAGTCAGGTTAAACCATAAAAATGGTTTCATTACCAGAATTAAAGATGGTAATAGAAATTGAAAACCAACCGTCCTTGAATGTGATAAATTAACACATCTGAGATAATGTTTTCATTTTTAGTATAAAATAAGAGGAAAGGAGAGATGATGATGAATTATAACATTATCAAAAAAAAATTACCGCACATTAAAGGTAATGTATTTATGATAACTTTTGTATGAAAGGAGTTTAAAAAATAAAAATAAAAGAAAGGAACTCGAAATAAAAGAAAAGTTGAGAAATCCCTTACAAAAATTCGGCAGCCTAACGACATCACTTAAAAATTCATAAAATATTTTGATAAGATAAAAAGGGGTATTTCATCATTAATTAATAATATGTAATGTAAGGGTTATATATGATACATATCTCAACATAATAAAATTGAAATAAAAAGAGAATAACATAATAAGAGTGCTTGAAAAAGAGAGAGATTTTGAGATGAAAATTCTGCAGCATAACTACTGTGCAACATTTTTCTAAAAAACATTAAAAATTGAGGGTACAGGGGTCACCCATTCATAAAATAATGATAATATAGTAGAGTTAATTAATAAATTGGAAATAAGAACATGGTATGGAAACCTGAAATACATACCACATAAAAGAGAACTTGAATGGAAAAGAGAAGTTGAGAATTCCCTTACCTTGTAGCGTAACTCCTAAAACTTGATGGTTGGGACCTTGGGGGATTGGGGAAACCTTGGGAGGAATCCTAGGGAGGTAAACTACCATATGTTAAAGTAATATGAGTTTTAAATGAATGAAAACGAAGGGATGAGTAGGTATTTATAGTAAATAAGAGGGAGTTTTTTATTAATTTCAAAGGACACCACATTAGTGGTTTTTATAAAAGCATGGGCTTGACCATGTTATTTTCCCATGGTATTGGCCACTTGGTAAAAATAATATCTTATTTTAATATACACAAGTTTAAAATCATTTTATATTAATTATTACATCATTATGATGTCATCAAACAAATTGAAAACTCAAAACTGTATTTTTACTATTCACAAAAAATCAAGTATTTTAGAAAAATCCTAAAAATTTACCCCAACCATTTTTTAAAGTATAGAATTAAAAAATGAAATCCATTTTTTGAAAATAATTTTCTAAATAATTTTATTTAATTTTTAAATAAAATCACAATTTATTCCAAAAAAACAACTTTAAAACTATAACTTGTTTTATAACACCTTGAAAAATTAATCAAGGTCTCAAAAAATTCTCTTATAACCATAAAAAAATAAAATAAAAATTTATGATTAAATTTTTTGAAAATAAATTTCCATTTAAAATTATTAGTTAAATCATAAAATTGTAACTAAAATATTTATGACTTACAAAAATACCAATACTTATACTATGGTCATTTTATTTCTTATAAGACGTCAAAATTATATTTATACATTCATGGGTTAAGTTTTTTATTTTTTTGCCAATTTACTATTCATTACTATTCATAAGAGTAATAGTACTATTCACAAGGGTATGTTACTATTCATAAGGGTATGTTACTATTCACCAAAATTTATGTTTGTCTTATCAAACTCTAAATATCTTACTGAACCCAACTATATATGTCAGTTTTTCAAAATTTAAATCATAGAGGTGGAAAAATCATGTTTACTGGATAGGTTATAACAAAGTGGTGTTTTGTAGAGACTCAATGTTTCATGCATTCAATAATAAATTTATTTTGAAAATCCTAGGGTGTTATATTATCCCCTCCTTACAAAAATTTTTTCCTCGAAATTTGAAATTGAACGTCTAAAGTTAATGGTTGATACTTGAAAATTACCTTATGGGAAACCCACATTAGAAATAAAGTTAAAATATCATCTTAATAAGTGAAAATGGAAATACATCGGTTACTAAAAAAACAATGAATTCTAATTGGAAAACATGGTCATGGTAGAATAATCAAACAATCATGTTTTGATGGGAAATTATAGAAAAGATGCCAATATGAAATATCATTACCACAAAAACTTAAACTACATTTATGAAAATTTTTATTGATATCATGAAAAAATGATAACAGGAGAACATTTTTATTTAAGACTCATTTCCTAGAGTTTATTAATTATTCTACTCTATAAGAGTATAAATATACATTTCTATTTTATAAACACAATCTTATCCTTTGTTTGTGCCTTGAACTATCTTTACTTCATCTCTTAGCATAGGTTAAATCATGTAGGGACATTAATCTCTAACACCTCATACAATTATCAAATTAAACCATTTCACAAATGGTTTAAATTTCCAAAAGATCATGATCAAATACTTTAGAATCATTCTCATATCCATCCTTTCTAGATCCATGTACACGGGGTCCTTAGCAATCCTCATTTGTTTATAACTCCATGATGTATCCTGATGAATGCATCTGCTACCTTATTTTCCTTTAATCAACATGGAGGATCCCTAATTTTTTACATTCCTGACATGTGAATTTCCTCATCATGTGTCCTCTTTAAATATGGTAATAACTCAAATTAACATAAAACCTTTATTGGAAACATGCATTCATCCTTACGCATGCTATTGGATATATTCCTTATATCTAAAAATGTTGTAAAATACATCAATCCTTATATATCTCATAATTCTCATAACAAAAATATAATAAGATAGTTCTCAAATCCAAAAACCCAAACACATTATTTATTCTACTTCAACCATAGTAACATTATAAGATTGACCTTGATCCCTTTTCTTTTTCAGAGCTATATTTCCATGATGCTTGGGATATTCACATGTATTATGCCCCATATCCTTATAGTTAAAGAATTTAATATAGGAAAATTATTTCCTTCTTGAAATTATGGGCATGGTATCCTTTTTCTACACACTTGAACAAACTCCTATTCCTCTTAATCATATACCAAGGTGCTTCCTTCTATAATTATCACATGTGGGAAAATACATCTTTTCCTTCTTCCCTTTATCCATCTTTTCCCCAGTTTTCATGTTCTTATCCCTCTTCTTACCAAATCCAAAATACTTAGAAAAATATTTATCCTTCTTATTTGGACATGATATTATCTCCTCATATGATGAGAATGTTTGAGATATTCATTTCCTTCAAAATACTGGCTTAAACCCATTAAAGAAATGATCATTCTTACTTTCTGAATTATGTGGTTTGTTGTGGTTCTCATTACTTTTAGAAGGCTCCATTTATAAACAGTGGCATACACTAGATTAGATTATGAATCATAATTTATAATATCAACTTAGAAAAAATACTTAGCATAAATTGAAATCCTATCCATAACTAATCTCATAATCATAAACATGGTTTATTTGAAGAAAAAAATTACATTTAATTCCTTCATAACGGTTTGTAAATAAAATTTGATTTATCCTAAGAATATCCCCTAGGAGTGTCAAACTAGTTGCATAGTAAGACCCATTATCTTGTAGCAGGATACCCATGGTCAAGCCCGAAACTCCTTGTTAGAGTTGTTACTCCTAGGTATATCTAAGACAAAACCACATCCACTTGTAGTATCTAGACAATGATTTATTTTCTAGGAAGATCCAAGCAATCTATTACTTACCAAAATTCTAGGATGTTATTGTATTTGTATCTTCAATTATATCTTAGGGTTTTGTTCCCTAATCTACATCTTCTAAATCTAGCTTATAAGTTTTCTACTAAACTTTCTCTGAGACCAACTATAATGACCTAACCATAGTAGCCCAAAGCCGTTGCATTATTTTAATACATTGTCATTATTACAAGGAAAAAAACCCCAAAGGACCGAGTAGTTTAGTATTTTTGGAAGAATAGATACATACATAGGTTCAAAATTAAAACTTGAAAGGGAAAATGACATATAAGTTTTATTGGGAATATCCACAACTCTAATTTTATCCCTGTAGGTCATTTATAATAAACTTCTTCATGTCCATAGAAAATGAAACATAAGAAAGGGGTGATATTAGATTCTCAGTGAGGGTAGAAAATTCAACAAAATTTATCATTAATATAAACATTAGGCATGGTGAATAACTAAATATACATGCCTTTAAAAATAAACATGAACACAATATGGCAGGAATATGAGATAAGTAAATATTTCCATAATACAACAAAATTATGGGTATCCTATTAGTCGAATAACCACCTAAACTATCACTTTATAGCTTCATAATGAGGTAAATTCATATTCCAGACATTCTAAAACATATGGTCAAGGGCTTGACTAAGATGTCTAAAAATGATTGAGGCCTCAACCAAAACCATATCCCAAAATGGGTAAGGCCTCAGCCATGTCCATATCTATTTATCTCATGAGACATACCGATGCATCGATGGAATATATAGGGCCCAAACCATCACATAATAAGTCAAATTCATTCCAAATATGAATAGGGATAAACATAAACAACATATACACATGAGATGTAAATAACTTTCCCCAATATGTAACATAATCACTAACCATTGCAAGTAGTAAGATGAATGATATAAAACTCGCACATCCAAATTCAAATTTATCACAAACCATTCAATATAATTTGGAATATTATATCATAAAATATTAGTCCCAATAATATATAGGAATCAACAAGAGTGTTTAAATAGATGAATATACTCTTTTAAAATCATCCAGTAATTCTTGAGATAAATACTCTTTTACATTAAAAAGAAGAGTTCTTTAGGAAAAATATTTGTATAAAACCAGAAGTAAATTAAGATAATAAAATGAGTTATTTTATAAGAATAATTATTTCTAAAAACATATTATAGAGTGCCCTTGAAAATAGGTAAGAATTTGAAAAATTCCCTTGAATTGGGGTTGTATTTCAGAAAGAATTTTGAACGTTCGTTTTAAAACATGTAAATACCATGAAATAAAGAAGTATTATGGTTTTTAAAGATACATAGAACATTAAAACAGAATTTATTATGAGTAAATATTATTAAATAATAATTTAATTGATGAAATTATATAATAAAAGTAACCTGAATGAAAATGGAGGTTTGGGTGGAGAACCGTTACCACTTTGTAATCAATCGAAACATATGATCCAAAACTAATAATCATAAAATGATAAATTGAATACCATGAAATTAAATATAATCCTCATATGATCCATCAATGGTTAGTATACATACACCATACCCACATAATAGTAGTGAATAAGGAATGTCTCACCAAAATAGAAGTTATATGAGGAAACCCTTACCTTAAGTCTGATGGTGTTATTCACTTGATCTTAGTGTCTTGGATAACCAAATTAAATCTATTAATTATTATTTACATAATATATTATTTATGAAATTTATTTAATATATCCTTATTATGTTCACTCATTCCCTTCTTGAAGGGTTTAAGAGGTTTAATTTTATTGTTTGGGAACGTTTTCTTCCTTGGTATTCATGAACGATTTACTTATATACATGTAAGGATAAGCATGTAATATGAGTATGGTTGTCCAGAATAGAAGTTGTATTTTATTTGTTAACATCCATAACTTTACATGGTTATAAAATTTATTTGGTTATTGAGATTGAAGGTGAATCATTATATGAAACTTTAATGATAATTGTTTGGGTTAATTGGTGGTTTTTGATTACAACGAACTCATTTTGATTTATAAATTAATATCACATGTTGAAAAAGATTCCAGAACCTTAAATAAATTAATATATATATATATATATTATATTTTGTTTCAACCATAAAAACGGTTTCATGATGATAATTGAAGACAATAATAGAAATTGAAAACCCGTCATCCTTGAATGTGATAAATTAACACATCTTGGACGGTGTTTTCATTTTTAGTATAAAAGAAGGGGAAATGAGAGATGATGATTAAATATTCTGTTATAAAAAAACATTATATCAAATTAAAGGTACTAGAGTTATCATAACATTTGGCTGAAATTAGGGGAGGAAATAAAAAGAAAATAAAGGATCTCGAAATAAAAGAAAAGTTGAGAAATCTCTTATGAAAATTCGGCAGCCTAACAACATCACTTAAAAAATTCATAAAATATTTTGATAAAAGGGGTATTTAATCATTTTTAAATAATTTGGAATTTAATGGGGATACGGAATTACATATCCCAACATAATCTTATTGAAATTAAAAGAGAATAATATAACAAGAGTTCTTGAAAAAGAGAGATTTTGAGATGAAAATTCTGTAGCATAACGGCTATGAGAAATACATTAAAAAGATAGGGGAAAGGGGTAACCCATTAATAAAATACTGATAATATAGTAAATGGAAATAATAAAATGTAATTAGGAACATTGTATGGAAACTTGAAATACATACCACATAAAAGAGAACTTGAATGGAAAAGAGAAGTTTAGAATTGCCTTACCTTGTAGAGTAACTCCTAAAACTTGAAGGTTAGGACCTTGGGGACTTGAGGACACATTGGGAGGACTCCTAATATAGTAAAACTTTCATATATTCTAGGATTATGATTTTGGAATGAATGAAAATTAAGGGATGAGTAGGTATTTATAGCAAATGGGAGGGAGTTCTTTATTAATTTTAAAGGACACCTCATTAGTAGTTTTTGCAAAACCATGGGCTTTCACATGGTATTTTCCAAGGGTATTAGCCAATTGGGACACCTAATATCATATTTTAATGTACATAAGTCTACTATAATTTTATATTAATTATTATATCATTATGATTTCATTAAACATACTGAAAACTAAAAATTGTATTTTTACTATTCAAAAAAATTCAAGTATTTTAGAAAAATACTAAAAATTCACCCCAAGAATTTTTCAACGTATAGAATTCAAAAATGAAATCCATTTTTTCAAAATAATTTTATTAATATTTTTAATTTAATTTTTTTCATAAAATCATAATTTATTAAAAAAACAACTTTAAAACTATAACTCCTTTTCTAACACTTTGAAAAATTAATCAAGGTCTTAGAAAATTATCTTATAACCACAAGAATATAAAATAAAAATTTACGATTAAATTTTATGAAAATACATTTATATTTTAAATTATTAAATAAATCATAAAATTTTAAATAAAATATTTATGACTTAAAAAAATAAAAATATTTATTCTATGGTCATATTTTCATTTATAAGATGTCAAAATTATATTTATAAATTAATGGGTTAAGTTTCTATTTTTTTGGATGATTTAATATTAATTACTATTCATAAGAGTAATAGTACTATTCATAAGGGTATGTTACTATTCACCAAAAATTATGTTTGTCTTATGAGACTCTAAATGTATTACTGAAGGCAACCACATATGTCATTTTTTCGAAATTCAAATCATAGAGGTGGAAAAATTATCTTTTTGCTGCATAGGTTATAACAAAGTGGTGTTTTTTAGGGACTCAGTGTTTCATGTATTCAATATTAAATTTATTTTCAAAATCTTGGGGTGTTACAGTAATGATGGGTTGGTTTTAAATCCAAGTTTTAGGATGATGTTTCACGAGTTGGGATCTTTTAAACATGTTTATATTGGGCTTGGGTAAAGGCTCGAGGAGTTTCCTAGATGGCTGAATGGGTTTTGGGAGCACCGAGGCTGTTATAGGTCTATGCACAAGCTGCATACAGTTAGTCAAATCACGCAGCTCAACTGTGCGTATAAAAATAGGTGTCCAGTAGCAGATGCATGGTCTGTGCATGGTCTATCAGACCGTGCGAGTCAAACTGTGCGGCTTACCCAGTTTTAGGTTTCTAGTTTATTTATTTAATTAATTTTATGATTAAAAGGAATTTAATTAAATGATTTGAATTTGGGGTTTTATTTAATTAAATTTAGGGTTAGTAGAAATTTAATTAATTGATGTGAAATGGAGGATTTATTTAGTTAAATTGAGGTTGATATAATTTAATTAAATGATGTTGAATGAGGGAATTAATTTTATTAAATTATGTTGAGAGTTTTTAATTAAATGATGTTGAGATAGAGAATTTATTTAATTAAATTGAGATGAAAAGAGTTAAATTTAATTTTTAAATGATGATGAGTTGTAATTTTATTTAATTAAACTGAGATGAGAGGAATTTAATTAAATAAATTTTAAATGAGGAGTTGAGGGTTATCAAATAAGGATAATATGAAATGGTAAAGGTTAAATGATGTGTAAATGAGGAGTTGAGTTTTATTTTAATTAAATTTTAGATAAAGAGGAATTTAATTTATTAATGTGAAATAAAGGTTTTATTTAATTAAATTCATGGTTAATAAGAATTTAATTCGTCATTGCGAAATGGAGGTTATTATTTAATTAAATTGAGGTTGATAAAATTTAATTAAATATTGTTGATGAGTTGAATATTTTAATTTAATTAAGTTGTGTTCGGAGAATTTAATTAAATAACATGAATTAGAGAAATTATTTATTTAAATTCAGTTGGAATGAATTTAATTAAATTATGATTAATGAGGTGTTGTGTTTTTTAATTAAATTATGTTGAGAGAATTTAATTAAATAATAATGGGTTAGAAAATTTATATAATTAAATTTGGTTGGAAAGGAATTTAATTAAATGATGTGTTAAATTTAGAGTTGAGGTTTTATCTAATTAAATTCAAGGTTAAGATGAATTTAATTATTTGATGAAAAATCAGGGTTTTATTTAATTAAATTATGTTTAGAGAATTTAATTAAATAACATGAATTGGAGAAATTATTTAATTAAATTCTATTGGAATGAATTTAATTAAATGATGATTAATGAGGTGTCAGTTTTTTAATTAAATAATGTTGAGGGAATTTAATTAAATTATTTATAAAATTTTATTTTATTAAATTTGGTTGGAAAGGAATTTAGTTAAATAATGTGTTAAATGTGGAGTTGTGGTTTTATCTAATTAAATTCGAGTTTAAGATGAATATAATTATTTGATAAAAAATTGGGGTTTTATTTAATTAAATTGTGTTGAGATAATTTAATTAAATAATGATGATTTGGATAATTTGTTTAATTAAATTATTTGGAGAAGAATTTAATTAAATGATGTGTAATTGGGGAGTTGGGGTTTATCTTAGATGTGTAATATTAATGGGTAATAATAATAATACGATGGATATTATTATTAATATATTAATTATTATAATAATTTTTTAGAGTTTTTAATCTATTATTTGAGGGACAATATAAGAGGGAGGTACCCCTTTCCCTCCTCCTATATGAGGCGTGACACACCCATGGTGAAACATCCATGAGTGGCGCACCACCCTCCTCTCCTGACTCACTCTCCACACGCTGAATTGCGATGGTTCCTTCACAGAAATTGCCCATCTCATCAAGGTAAGTCCTTCTATGCATATTTTGTTCTTCACATCGGTCATCTAAACTCTTCTTCACTTGGGTTCTGTTGGGCTGAAACCCTAGGTTTTAGATTGACCCGGATTTCTTGTTTCTATCGATCCTTGGTGGTGCGAAAGATGTCTTGGGACACGTTAGTTCATATTCTGATGACCACCTCCAAAGGTGAAGTTACTCAGTTTTTTTTGGTTTACTGTCTTCATATTTGGGTAAGGCTATATACCTGATAAATAGTTTCACGCCCCTTGGATTAGGTTCTTATGGTTTGTTTGAGTTGTAGTTGATTATTTTGACGTGTGTTGGCACTCGCTGCACTAATTAGGAGTTCCAATTGTTGTTGTTAGGTGTTTCAATAAATTCCATATACGTGCACGCATTAATGTGGAAGTTCATATGCGCGAGCGAGTAGTGGTTTTAGTTAGAAAACATTGGCTAGTCTAATTCCTGGAGGTAGGGTCCTCAACTTTGCTAAATTAATAAAATGTAGTAGTTGTTTAATTACTGTTGATGATCAATTTGACTGTAATTGCTGAATGATTTGTTTATTGGTATAAAAAGTTTTGTTAGATTACAAAATCATATCTTTGTAACAAAACCTCTCAATCTAGGTGTGCTACCTTCAAGCTAAAATATAGTGATTAGATTGATATGTTTGTTTAACTTACTGATGTGTGTTTTGTTATTGGCACCCTTACGTGTTGACACACTTGGGTTAAGTGGTAATTATGAATATTGGGTGGAATAAGTTGATATAATTAATTAGGAAATTAATTATGAAATATTAATTGGCTAGATTGAGATAAATAATTTGTGAATTAATTATATGATTTAAGGTTGTAAAATGGATAAATAATTGGGAAATTAATTATGAGTAATTAATTTGGTTATGTTGTGATAATTAATTAAGAATTAATTATGTTCTTTTTGATATATAATTAATTGGGGGATTAATTATGATATATCAAACTAGTTAAGTTGAAATAATTAATTATGAATTAATTATGTGCTTTGAAATTAAAATTAATTGGGTGATTAATTATGAGTTATTAATTTGGTTAAGTCGAGATAATTAATTATTAATTAATTAGGTTTATTAATATGATAATTAATCAAGGAATTAATTATGAGATATTAATTTGGTTAAGTTATAAATAATTAATTATGAATTAAGTATGTGCTTTGAGATGATAATTAATCAGAGGATTAATTATGAGTAATTAATTTGGTTAAGTTGAGATAATTAATTATGAATTAATTATGTTCTTTGAGATGATAATTAATTGAGGAATTAGTTATCAGATATTAGTTTGGTTTTGTTGAAATAATTAATTATGAATTAATTATGTGCTTTGAGATGATAATTAGTCAGGGGATTAATTATGAGATACTAATTTGGTTAAGTTGAAATAATTAATTATGAATTAATTATGTGCTTTGAGATGATAATTAATCAGAGGATTAATTATGATATGTTAAATTGGATAAGTTGAGATAATTAATTGTGAATTAATTATGTGATTTGAGAATTGTAATTGAGATAATTAATCAGGGGATTAATTATGAGATATTAAATTGTCTAAGTTGAGATAATTAATTGGGAATTAATTATGCGCTTTGAAAATTGTAATTGAGAAAATTAATCATGGGGATTAATTATGAGATATTAAATTGGATAAGTTGAGATAAATAATTGTGAATAAATTATTTTCTTTGAGAATTATAGTTGATATAATTAACCTGGGGATTAATTATGAGATATAAAATTCAGCTAAGTTGAGATAATTAATTGTGAATTAATTATGTGCCTTTGATATTATGATCAAGATATTTAATTGTGGAATTGAATATGGAGAGTTGAGATTTATAATGAGATAGTTAATTATGGATAATTAATTTTGAGATATGAATCATGTTGTTGATTAATTAATTGATGAATTAATTAATGGGATTTGTGTACCTAGTAAATTGTTAAGTTAACTAATGGATTTGAGTATGGACAATGAGATAAATGAGAGGTCCTTGCCTCATTTTTTTTATTTGAATGTGAAGCCCATGTTAATGTTTTAATTGAAACACTTAAGATGGGTTTCCTTAAGTATTAATGTGAATATGCTTGCTTATATGTAATTGAAATGGGCTAATGAAATGCATGAGAGGTTAAATGTTTCATGAATTATATGTTGTGAATGGTTACACCTTGTATAGGAAGGGGAGGCAAGGGAATGTGAGAGCCCTTGGGGAGAAAGAATATGTTAGTTTTTGTGTTGATCCTCCAAATTCCATGAGAGATTGTGGAGTTGAGCCAGGGAATAGATCGTGTGTACTACTCTTGGTGATGGATGTTTGTGTGTTACGTCCCAATCCATCCAACATCATTTCCCAAAGAACCGTGAGAGATTGGGGTAGGAAGACTTTGTGAGCTTCCATGTTGATTTCCATGATACCATGAGAGCTTTTGGAGTTTGAACCAGGGGAAAGACCATGAGTGCTTCCCCTGGTAATGAATGTCTGTGCATTACATCTTGGTCTAGCCCGAAATAGTATCCAGGGTATATGTCTATTTGGAATTGGTATGCGCTTGGTTCATATAGGATGATGCTAATCATATATATCTGTTTATATATATTTATATACAAACACACACTCTTACTATATATATATATATAAATAATTAACATGATCTGACATACCAATTGTGGGCTGAAGTAGGTATCACCGTTAGGTGTCCCTTAGGAACCTGGATGGGTTGTTGGTTATTTATTCAATTCTATTATTGCTTTGATACACTTTCATTTTATTTAATTTTATTTCATTATCTAGATTGAGCTAAACACCGATGGTCCTGACCTACTGAGATTTATATCACACACCCTATTCGGGCCTCCATTGCATTGGGGGTACCTGAGTAGAATTTTATTATTTTTAGGACTGTGGACTTTTTCTATGATGTTTGATCATACTTGGGAGTTAAGAGAAAAGGAATGAGCAGGAGCTTGGGATTATTCTGGAGATCTCCCTTGGGGCTTGAGTCCTTTTCATTTTTTTCTGCAATGAGATGTAAATCATGCTGATCTTTTTACTGCTTTCAGATATGTACCACCATGACATGCATACATTGTATAATCTGGTTTTGTCCATTTTCTTTATTTAGTTGACATTACAATTGAATTCCCCTACCTTAGTTATTGATTTATACTACTTACATTGCTCTTATCTATTTATATATTGTCATACTACTGTAAAAACTCTGATATGATGGTATAGTCTCCCACTGACTATCCTTACACCCTCGCTACTAGTCAGCATCCTCTGGCATATGGGGAGGTGCTCTTATGGTCATGTGGAGACCGATCCAACTACTGGTTCAATGGTAAGCTGTGTCAGGTCATTACAGAGCCCTATAAAATGTAATATATATGAAGGTTATGTCATATAAAACATCACATGCCATTGGAAAAAACTATTGAATATATATAAAGGTGATTCAAATGTCCGAGAGGCAAACCTGCAGGTTATGTGGAACAAGTACAAAGATATGAGAATTAACCCAAATGAGTTTTTTAATGAATTATTTAATAGGGTAAATATTGTAGTGGAATACATACATGGTTTTGGGGAAGTCATTGAAGAAATGAATATTGGGAAGCGTATCTTGAGGAAACTTCCACCTCGATTGAATCCAAAAGTTTCAGTATTTGAGGATAAAGATCCAAAAGAGATGACACTGGATAACTTGCATGATACCCTTATAACATATGAAATGAGAAATGATGATAACGATACTGTGAAAAAAGGTAAATCAAAATAGGTGGAATTCAAGGCCATGAAGAAGCTCACCAATGAAGTTTCTTAGGAAGAATAAGAGGAAGATGAGGTGATGTCATTATTTTCTTCAAATCTTCAAAGAGGAAAAGGAAAGTTCAAAGGGAAACTTCCACTTGCTTTTTTTACGTGTAGAAGGGTTGTTCATCTTGTATCAAGATGCCCCAAAAAGTTCCAAGAATATGATGAGGATGAATTTAAAATCCCTATGAAGAAGTATTCAGCCTATGTGAAAGGAAATAAGAATTTTAAGAAATATCTCTTTAATAAAAAGAATCTTTTTTTCACAAGAATGTGACAATTCAAATGAATCTGAGGTTGAAGAGTTTGAAGATATAGAGAACTAAAAAGTTTGTGGAGAAAATTCTATGGTGGAAGTTTTTGGTAGTTCCCATAAAAAGGAATAAACCGATGTTGATAAAGAAGAAGTTTAGGGAAGAGTTGATTTGCAGGATGAGCTAGAGGCCACTCTAGAGGAAATAAATGTTTAGAGAGACAAATCAAAGAAAAAAACAAAGTGGTTCATGATGAAAATCTCAATATATATCAAAAAGAAGAAAATAAGTCTAATATAATAGAATAAATTGAAAAACTTAATTCTTCAACACCATAGATCTCAGAAAATGCCGTTGAGTACAAGATTAAAATTGAGGAATAGAAAAGTGAAATTGATAGTTTTATGAACACCGAAAAGGATCAAATAAAACTTATCGAAGAACTTGAAGAGAAAGTTGTCCATCTATGATGAAAATTTATGTATTAAGAAAAATTCTTGACTCCCAATGTGACATCAGAAAAGTAGATCATTCAAAAGATGGAAAAGTTTGAGGTGAAGCATAGAGGTCCATCAAAATAGAAGCAATAGACAAATCTAAATGATATGGATGTTACGAGGATTTATTATAAACATAACACAATCATGGTTGAAGTCAGACTGCAAACACCCACTCTAAAATTAAAAATGGATTTAGATATGAAGTAGAATCAGAAGATTCAAAGAACCCAAGGGACAACTTGCAATGGAGAAGTGATATGCAGGAATGCACCCTATATCAGGTGTTATTACTGTGGGAATATGGGATACTCACAAAATGTGTGTTCCATAGCCAATAGATACTGAAGGGAACAAGAACAGCAGTGACATACAAAAATAGAATGGTACTCAATAAAATATTTAGAGATAAATTGTTTTTGGTACGGAGGATTTGGCCACATGGCTAGATATTTTACATCAACCCTATTGAGTAATGTGCCAAAGCAAAATCAAATTGGGCGCAAGTAGAAAATCAAATAATACAAAGGTGATCTAAAAATTCAAAATTCATTTTAATCTCTATAGGATTAAGCTAGTCCATCATACTCTGAGGGTGGTAAAGACTATCATTCTGTACTGAGCATGACCTAAAAACCATAGATCAAAAATAAAATATCATAGAAGGAAGTGGTTACATAAATTTACCTTAAATCATCAGATCATTTTGGTGTATAGATCCTTGACAGCAGTTTCACATCCCATATGAAAAGTAATAAGGATCTTGTTACATGCATAAAATATGACAAAGAAGAAGTTTTCAAGTTTGGAAATAATAAAGGCCTGAATATTATTGGCTCAGGAAATACCAGGTTAGGGGTCAAAGAAATGAGATGTTCTGTTTTATAAGTAGTAGAAGGTATCAGTCACAACTTGCTTTGCATCAATCATCTATGTAACTATGGGAATTTTATAATATTTACTAAGAAGATGTGTATTTTCAAAGTAAGAGATAATGCAGTTGTTCTATAGGGAAAATGGACAAAGGGAAATCTATACCTTATAAGTGGGAAAAAAGATATGTGATTTTTATCTAGAGAGGAAGAAAACAAGTTATAGCATAAATGATTTTGTCATTTAGGCCAACCATCCTTAGAAGATCTAGTAAAGTGTGATGGATCTAGAGACCTCCCTAAGCTATCATGTGATTGTACTCATACATGAGATGCATGTCAATAATGGAAGATAATCATAAAGATATACAAAGAAAAGGAAAATAAGTTAACATGAGTGCTTCAATTGGTGCATGAAGATGTTTTTGGAACCATCTCACCAAGATCCATTGATGGGAAGAGATATTATGTTATTTTCATTGATGACTATTATAGAATGGGATGGGTATTTTTCATTTCCCATAAGTTCGATGTGTTTAGTTTCATAAAATAGTATCATAGGGAATCTAAAAGGATGTTTGGGTAGAAAATTTTTAAGCTTCATACTAATAATGATATAGAATTTACAAATAGTCATGTGAAAGACTATATCGAGAAACATGGTGTAAGGAATCAAGTTTCTTCAGTGATAAATCCCCAAAAAAATGGAGTGGTTGAGAGGAGAAATTGGATCATTAAAAACATGGCCAGAATGATGCTCATTGAAAAAGTCCTACCAAAGAAATTTGGAAGGAAGCAGTCTTGACATCAATATATATTTTTAATAGGGATCTATTGTATCCAAAGGAAGGAAATACTTTGTATGATATGTGGTATGGAAAGAATCCAATGTTAAAATAATTTCAAATATTTGGAAGTAAGTGCTTTATTATCAACAAATAGAAACATAAGAAATTTTAGTCCCATTGATATGAGGGGATATTTCTTGGATAATTAGGAAAAATCAATACATATAAATGCTTTAATAAGATTCTAGAAAAATTAGTTGTGAGAAATGATGTCACTGTAGTGGAAAATGAAGAGAATATTCGATGACACAATGAACAGTTTCCTGATGAAAGTGATGAGGAGATAAGCAATAGAGGGGGAGCAGAAGTGACATATGCTAATTCATAAGAAGATACTGATGATGAGTAATAAGATGTCAAGTCTGTATCTGTAGAGAAGCCAAAAATTTGAGAACTGGGTTCAAGCTATGAATGAAGAGCTAAACTAGATTGAGAAGAATTAGACATGGGAGATTGTTTCAAGGCCAATAGATAATAATGTCATCAAAACTAAATGGGTATTTTGTAATAAGATGAATGAATATGGTGCAATTATTCAAAAAAAATCAAGACTAGTGTGCAAGGGTTACTCACAGATAGTGGGAATTGATGTCAATGTGACATTTTGACATGTTGTAAGGCTGGAGAAAATCAGATTATTCTTGGCCATTATAGTGAAACAAAAGTTCATAGTCTTCCAGATGGATGTCAATTCCACATTTTTGAATGGGGTTCTATAATAAGAAGTGTTTATTAAATAGACATATGTTTTTCTAATTCATGAATATGAGAACAACGTTTTTTGGCTGAAGAAGGTTCTATATGGGTTGAAGAAAGCACCAAGAGCATGGTATTCGAGACTAGATTAGTATTTAAAGAAGTTTGGATTTCAGTGTGGTGGATTTGATTACAATATAAATGTCAATAATGAAAATAATCAAAGGATGGTGGTGCTGGTTTATTTTGATGACATAATATTTGGTGGATTAGATGAAGTACAATGCAGACAGTTTTCTGAATTCATAAAAAGTGAGTTCTAAATATCAATGATTGGTGATATGACATTTTCCTTGGTTTACAGGTAACACAAGGAAGAAATGAAACTTTCATTTCTCAATCCAAATATTCCAAGGAGGTTCTTCAAAGGTTTGGAATGGAAAATTACAGGGAGATGAAAACTCCGATTGCTACCCAGACGAAACTATCAAAAGATGATGATGGAAAGACAATTAATATCATCAAATATTGGAAAATCATTAGAATATTAATGTATTTGATAGTGTCAAGACCTAATATTGTTTTTTCCACATGCCGAGTAGTGGGATATCAAAGCAATCCCAAGTAAAGATACATGCTTGCAGTGAAAATAATACTTCATTATATCAAGGGCACTACGGATTTCAGTTTAATGTATAATGAAAAATATCAGCTAGAGATATTGGGATATACAGATGCAGATTGGGCCGATTTAGCAGATGATAGGAAATCAATGTCCAAAGGCACTTTATATCTTGGTGGAATGTGTATTTATTAGATAAGAAAAAAACAAGATTTCATTTCATTGAGAACCTTATAAAATGGTTATATTGTTGCCACTGAAGTATGCACAAATTTATTATGGATTAAGCAGAAACTTGATGTCATGGGAGTTTAAGTGAAGTCTTCGATCGGAATCCAGTGTGATAATTCAAGTGCTATAAATCTTAGCAAAAATCATATGCATCACTTAAGGACAAATCACATTGAAATCAAATATCATTTTATCAATGAGAAGGTTGAGAAAGGGCTTGTGAAGTTGGAATATGTGCCTATATAACAATAGGTTACTGACATTCTAACAAAGGCCTTACCCAAAGAAACATTTAAGGGGAAACAATTGGCTCTAGGAGTTTAGTCGACTCCTCGGACTTTAAAAAGTGTGGATGTGGGACCCCCTCTCCTTGAGACATGGTGTGTTTTTCCCTAATGTATTGCTATATTTTACTCACTCTATTCCTAACTACAAAGGAGTGACCTTTGGGTTAGTTGAAAAAGGATGAGAAATTGTGGCTGGTAAAATGGAGAAAATGTCTTCATCAAAGACACAAGGAGAAGATGATAGGTGGAGCATCAAGATAGGGGGGTGTTAATCAAGACTGGTAGAGAAGATGATAAGTGGAGTAATATGATGAAGAAATAGTTAGAGCTTTTCTTGGACAAGTTTAAGCATTCCAAAACATGAGAACCCAAGAAGTGATGTTAGAGGAGCTTTAGATTTGATGATGTTAGAAGTGATTGATCAATGAAGATATATCACAACAGCTGAGGTTGTGATGAAAACAATTGTTTGGTTGTTTGGTGTTAAGAAATTATGTCAGTAATGAAGCGATCTATTGACAAACTTTTCATTATAATTTTGTTTCTCACACCAATCATTGCTCATGTGGGATTAGAGTATGTGTTGAGTAAATATTTAATCACTATTTGAATCACATGAAGTGAATGGTGTAAAAGGATGGATGAATCTATAAAGATATACCTTTTTTAGTGAGTTATCAACAAACCCAAAGGGGGATACTGTTAGGCAAGAATCCCTCTAGGAATCCTCTCGGTGTTTTTGGATTTGATTGCATTTTTTTGACAAAGTGAGATTACTGGGAATGAGGAAGGTTGGTTTTTTCAAAAGCAAGTGTCTAAGGTGGAATAGTTTCCCAGAGTTTTTCCAAATTTTTGGGGTCCAAAATTTGTAGTTTTTATAGCATTTCAAAACATAGATTTCCTTAAATATCTCATCAAAATATGGAAGAGGCACGAGTTTTGTGAATATGGGCTTCATGAAGAGTGTTTCACGAAGGAACAAAGAATTTTTACGGTGATCTCTGTGATTACAAAGAGCATTGTGAATAGTGAAGGTGAGGAGCATTGAAAATGGATCATCGTGGCAACATAAAGTTTTGATGGAAGGCTCTGTGTTTAGGAAAAACATTGAGAATGAAAAATGTACATGGAGCTTCGTGAAAAAATGGAGCATTGTAATGGAAAATTGGGAGCTCCATGAAATAGTGCTGATGTGACCTAGAAGGTTATAGAGTTAGTTAAATAACCTATAAACATGCCTTTACCCCCTTCAGAAGGGTGATCAAGACTCAATGAGAATTATAAGTCTCTAGGTTCGCAAAGGTGGTTCGCAGAGGTGGTTCGCGAAGGTGGTTAGAAAAGAAGTTTGAGAAGGCTGTAAAATCCAGACGAATGACCTGATCTTTGAAAAAGTAAGGGAATTATAAAATGATAAGTGAGATTTGTGAAAAGGTTGGAACTTTTCAAATTCCATTTGAGCTTTGTGAAGGAGTTTGATCGTACCACGATTCACTGTTTTATTCCACCCTTACACCGCAGTTTTAAACTAGTTTTGTAATGAATATTACAAATATAATAATAAATTGAAATTTATGTTTGAATCAATCAATTAATTTTAATCAATAATATAATGGGAATTGTTACTTTTTTTTATTGTTTCAATCTAGGTGGAGGTGATTTGGAGGGCCCTTGATAAAGTGGAAGAAAAATGGGTCAAAATTGCATGTATCCATGGACATCTGTCCACTGTTTTGCATATTACACAAACTCCGTGCATCCAAATGGGCTGAAATTTTGGGGGCCCTTCCAAACATTAATAGGCTACATTTCATATTAAGGAACCCAATCCTTATTCGGCTTATATGGGGCCCATTCGAACTGATCTGTCCAAGCCACCGAATTTGGACCAAGTCAAATGAGGTGTTTTGTATTTTATCAATATCATGGGCTGTATTTGTAAAAATGGTACCAAAAATTCTGTGGGGACATTCAAGAGGCAGGGATACAACTTTTTTATTTTCTCTAAAGTGAGATAAGACTGTATAAAGGCTGAAACGCATCGTGCAAGTGGATTGATGAAATCTGTGTGCCTAAAACCACCTTCCAATTTTCCTATAAAAGGGAACCAAGGGAACCTCATTTGAAAGTTCGGCCAAGGAGTGAAATTATGCCAATTTGGAATCCTAGAGGAGTATCCTAATCACCTTTGAGGTTCTAAAGGCCACTATCCTCATAGGGGAATCAAGGATTAAGAAGGATTTCCACCCGAGCTTCATTCTCCTCCCGATGTCAAGCTAAAAGTTGGGTGTTCGTTCTGAGGGAGCTACACACATGTCAAGGGAGTTCAGATGCATAAACTAGCTACTGGTTTAGATTAATTTGGGTTTTTAAACATTTCATTCCATGTATCTTATTTTATTTCTGGTTTGAATACTTTATTTGATGCATGTGAGTGTTATGCTCTTAATTTCTAACCGATCAGTGTGAGGTTTTGAGTGCGTGACTTGTGTTGTTCCGATTGGACATCACAAGAATCCTTTTCATACCAATCTTATTGAGATTTCAATATACTTTGGAATCTCTTATTCCATGTATAAGTACTGCACCTTGACAATGCTATTGTTACATTAAGGTTTGGTCCTTAAAGCATTGAAATAAAAGCTTAAGAATTAATTGGGATTCCAATTAACTCCAACCAAAGAATTACTCTAAACCTAAGATGAATCTATATGAACAATGAACTTGATATGTGTGTAGTGAAATCACATAGACCCTTTTATTTCATATTTTTCAAAATCCACTAGGTCACTCAACTTTTAATCTATTTCAACTAATTCATTGTTTTAAACTCTTTTCAAAACCATCCCCCTCTCTTAGTCATTTTTATTAAAAATACACACTCTAAACCTACCAAAGCTCCTTGAGAGACGACCTAGGGTCTACCCTAGACTATAAATCAACCTTAAAAACATAATCAATTTGACGTGTAATGACAACGCGGTCAAATTTTGGCGCCATTTCCGGGGAGTGCTTTGGTTTTTTGTGCGTGTTTTTGATAATTTTTTTGTAATTTTTGTGAATATTTGTTTGCTTTATCTTCTACCTTTGCCTTTATTTTTGTGTTATAATTTATTTATTGTGTAGGTTATATGTATGACACATTCTAATCTAGGAGACCTACACACTTTTTAACCCGAACCGGAGAGGATCCTACATCAACGAAACTGAGACACACAAGACAACACTTTGAAGGAGGAGACATCACATCTTAAAATTCTTCTTGATCCATCTTCTTCGTCTGAAACCAAAGTTAAAACTGAACATAACTTGTATAACATGGCTGAAAATAATAGAACACTAAAATAACTAACCTCACCTGATGTTGATATCCGACCTACTTACATTCAATTACAAGGCAAGGCACCCAATTTTGAACTAAAATCTAGTTTAATTCATTTATTACCAAGATTTCATGGACTTCCTAGAGAAGATCCACATAATCATTTAAAAGAATTTCATACTGTGTGTTCAACATTAAAACCTTTTAATGTGGATGAAGAACAAGTAAAAATTAGGGCATTTCCATTTTCATTAGAAGACACGGCTAAAGATTGGTTGTATTATGTTAATTCACCTATTAGAGGTTGGAAAGACATGAAACGACTTTTTCTTGAAAAATACTTCCCAGCCTCTCGAACTAAAACAATAAGGAATGAAATATGTGGGATAAGACAATCTCAAGGAGAAACCATTCATGAATATTGGGAATTCTTTAAAAGATTATGTTCAAGTTGTCCACAGCACCAAATAAGCGATCAACTTTTAATTCAGTATTTTTATGAAGGTTTAATTCCAATAGATCGTAACACGATTGATGCTGCTGCAGGTGGTGCACTAGTGGATAAAACCCCAATTGCTACAAGGACCCTAATTGAGACTATGGCACAAAACACTCAACAATTCAGTTCAAGGTCCAGTGTACCCATTCAAGGTGTCCATGAGGTGCAAAGTACTGATTTCGAGAAGAAGGTGGACACAAAGTTTGAAGAGGTGAGTACCATTCTATGACAACTTGCTCTTTCCCAAGGGAAATTTTAATCTCCTCCTCCCATACATTGTGGTATATGCTCTTCTGATACCCACTATTCTGACCAATGCCGCCAATTGAGAGAAACTTCTGAGAGTTGTGAGGCAATATTCCCAGGACGCCCCTATAACCAACCCATTAGGAAAGAACCTTACTATCCATCCAACCCTGGGTGGAAAGAAAACCTAGCCTATAAGCAAGGGGGGTATTCAAACCAGCCTCATCAACCATGGAACCAACTAGGGAAAAGTAGTCATCAACCACCACCACCCAGAAATTTTCAACCACCCCAAAGGCCTTTCCAACAACCCCCTCCAAAAACTGAACCTAGCCTAGAAGATATGATGAAATGAATGGATGCCAATAATCTCCAATTCCAACAAACCACTCAGGCAGCCATACAAGACCTCAAAACCCAATTAGGCCAACTAGCTAACTCGGTGGGTGAAATCCAAAGCCATGGGTCTGGTAAACTACCCTCTCAACCACTTGTCAACCCTAGGGATAAGGGAAATGTTAGTTCCATCACCCTTAGGAGTGGAACTCAACTTAAAAGCCAAATGAACCCTCCATTAGAGTCATCCTCTCCTAAGGGAACCACCATCCCAACCACTGAAAAAGGTTCAAATGAGATGGAACCTTGTCTTGAGAGAAGTCCTACCAAAGGAAAGAGTGTGTCAATTGATGAGTTACCAAGCACAAGCATTCCTGTTCCATTTCCCCAAAGAGCCACCCAACCAAGGAAACAAAAGGAAACTGAACTTGTTAAATAAATCTTGGAGACTTTCAAAAAAGTGCAGGTTAATATTCCATTGATTGATGCTGTCAAGAAAATTCCGAGATATGCCAAGTTTCTGAAGGAGATGTGTACCCACTGAAGGCGAATTAGAGGTGATGAGAAGGTGAGCCTGGGGAGGAACGTCTCAGCATTGATACAACCATCACTTCCCACCAAGTGCAACGATCCTGGAACATTCTCAATTTCGTGCACCATTGGGGAGTATTATTTCTCCAATGCTATGCTTGATTTGGGTGCTTCTATTAATGTGATTCCTCACTCCATATACTCTTCTTTGCAGATCGGTGAACTAAAGCCCACATGAATAGTTGTTCATCTAGAAAATTGGAGTACGGAACACCCTTATGGTGTGTTAGAGGATGTTCTTGTGAGGGTTTAAAATTTAATATTTCCTGCTGATTTTTATGTGCTAAAAATGGAAGATGATAGGATGAATGGACACACCCCAATTATATTGGGGAGACCTTTCTTGAAAGCCGCCAAAGCCATAATTAATGTCAATAATGGTACATTATCTATGAAATTTGGTGGTGACATAGTCCATTTTAAAATCCTTGATGCCTTGAAGCACCCCTCAAAAGAACATTCATCTCTCTCAGTAAATTCAATTGATGTACTCTATTCCCCTAAAATCACTTCATTTGTTTCCCTTGATCCCCTTTCTGAATTTTCCTCTTTGATTGAAATTATTGGTAATGAGTCATGTGTTGATTGTTGTAGTGGTCTAGAAAAGTGTCATGCATGTTTATTAATTGATAATTTCTTGAGCATGAAGGATCACATGACCATAGATGATACTGCTACAATTGTAAAAGCTAATTCCTCATCTGAGGACGATACCATTGAGCAGTTAGATGAGATTAGTGACCTCTCACTTTCACACACACTCCCATCAATCCAAAATACACCTGAATTGGAACTAAAGTAACTACCTCAAGATTTAAAATATTCATATCTTGAGAATGGAAACAAGTTGACCATCATCATTGCTAGTTCACTCCCTCCTGAGCATGAATTGAGACTTCTTGAACTTTTGAGGGAGCATAAACAAGCATTGGGATGGACACTTGCAGACATTCATGGTATTAGACCATCAATTTGTACACATCATATTTTATTAACTGATGAGGCTAAACCAGTGAGGCAGGCACAACGTCGACTGAACCCAAACCTCTTAGAAGTAGTTAAAAATGAAGTAACAAAGTTATTGGATGCTTGAATCATTTACCCCATATCTGAAAACCAGTGGGTTAGTCCTGTTCAAGTAGTTCCTAAAAAACTGGCCTAACGGTAATTAAAAATGAAAATAATGAATTGGTTCCAACTCGTGTGCAGAATAATTGGCGCGTGTGTATAGATTATCGCCGACTAAACCAACACACTAGGAAGGACCATTTCCCATTTCCATTCATTGACCAAATGCTAGAGAGGCTAGTGGGGAAGTCCCATTACTATTTTCATGATGGGTATTCTGGATACTTTCAGATCCATATTTCCCCTGAGGATCAGGAAAAGACAACCTTCACTTGCCCCTTTGGCACATTTGCCTATAGAAGGATGCCATTTGGCCTGTGCAATGCTCCAGGTACTTTCCAGCGATGTATGGTTAGTATTTTTTTGGATTACCTGGAGGATTGCATGGAAGTTTTCATGGATGATTTTAATATTTATGGATCCTTTTTTATGAATGTTTAAGTAGTCTTGGTTCCGTCCTACGTCGCTGTATTGAAAAGAATCTTGTATTAAATTATGAGAAATGCCATTTCATGGTGCGACAAGGTATGGTTTTGGGACATGTCATTTCTGGGGATGGTATCCAAGTAGATAAATCGAAAGTGGATGTCATTTCTTCCCTACCGTTCCCTAAAAATGTACGTGATGTGCGGTCTTTCCTAGTTCATGCTGAATTTTACCATCATTTCATTCGTGATTTTAGTAAGATTGAACTTCCCCTCTCCTGCTTACTCCAAAAATAAAAAGATTTTGTTTTTGATAAAGAATGTGAAGAAGATTTTAATAAATTAAAATGGAGTCTCACATCACCCTTGGTAATCCAACCACCTCGGTGGGATTTACCATTTGAGCTCATGTGTGACGCCTCTAACTATGTAGTTGGGGCAGTCTTATCACAAAGGGTCAATCAAGCTCCACATGTCATTGCCTATGCCTCACGTACTTTGGACCCTGCCCAAGAAAACTACACCACCACTGAAAAAGAATTTTTTTCCATTGTGTTTGACTTGGATAAATTAAGGTCATACCTTTTAGGGTCCAAAGTCATTGTGTTCTCTGACCATGCAGCCCTCCGGTTTCTCCTAAAGAAACTGGAATCCAAACCACGTCTCATTCGTTGGATGTTCCTCCTTTAGGAATCCAATATAGAAATTAGAGATAAAAAAGGAGCATAGAATGTGGTGGTAGACCATATTAGTTGGGTCCCCCCATCCTCGGACATTGTCTCATCCCCCTGTATTCCCATTAATGACTTGTTTCCTGATGAGAAATTGTACAAAGTGCAAGATGTTATTCCCTGGTATGCTGAAACTGAAAATTATATGGTAGAATCTTGCATTACTACTGATTTCAACAAAAACCAAGCCAGTCATCTAAAACATGAGTCTCATTGGTACATTTGGGATGAACCCTACCTTTGGCGCACATGTAGCGATCAAGTCCTGAGGCGTTGTGTTCCCGATAGCGAGTTTCAGTCTGCCCTTAGATTCTTCCAAACTCTTGCTTGTGGGGGCCACTTTGGTCCCCAACAGACTACTCGCAAAGTTCTTGATTCTTTTCTCTTTTGGCCAATACTTTTTCGGGATACCCATGAATTTTGTAAATCTTGTCCTCATTGTCAAATAATGGGGAATGTCTCTAAAAGGAATGAAATTCCACAACAACCCTTTCACTTTCATGACATTTTTGATGTTTGAGGCATTGAATTTATGGGACCATTTCCTAATTCTTTTGGCAACTTGTACATTCTTTTGGATGTTTATTATGTATCAAAATGGGTAGAGGAACGGGCCACAAGGACAGATGATTCCAAAATAGTTGTAGAATTTTTGAGAACTCAGATCTTTTGTAGGTTTGGATTACCTAGGTTCATCATTAGTGACCAGGGATCTCATTTCTGCAATCAAACAATGCAATCACTTTTGTGCCGATATGGGGTTGGCATTGAGTATCTACTACGTATCACCCATAGACTAATGGTCAAGCCAAGGTTTCAAATAGAGAGGTAAAACAAATTCTTGAAAAAACGGTCCAACCCAACTGGAAAGATTGGATTCTTCAACTTGATGATTCATTATGGGCCTACCGTACTGCTTTCAAAACTCCCATTGGAATGTCACCTTATAGGCTTGTTTTTGGAAAGAGTTGTCACCTCCCTATTGAGATTGAGAACCGGGCCTACTGGGCCATCAAACAATGAAATTCTAATCATTCTGGTGCAGGTGCTCAAAAGAAGTTGCAGATTCAAAAGCTAGAGGAAATGAGAAGAGATGCATATGAAAATTCCTGGATTTATAAGGAGATAACCAAGGCTGACCATGACCGTCTTATCCTTCATCGTCAGTTCCACATTGGGTAGAAGGTCCTCCTTTATAATGCAAGACTGAAGTTGCATCCAGGTAAGCTTCGTTCCCTCTGGTTTGGACCATACACTATTACTAATGTCTCTCCATTTGGTGTTGTCCAGGTTCAAAATGAAGAAACCAAGAAAAACTTCACTGTCAATGGGCAGCGGCTGAATCACTTTCATGAACCCGTTCTGGAGTCCCTAATGGAGGAACTTCAAGTTCAAGAAGCAAACTATGAATGACATCAACCAGGTTTTATCATTCCTTCCCACATTCTCTTTTATTACAGTGAGGACACTGCATACTCTAGGTGTGGGGGGGTGGATACATTGCTGGGTTAGTTAGAAATTTTCATCGTTTTCTCCTTTTGTTTTCTCTTTTGGCCTTCTTTATTGTATTTTCATTTTTCCCCATCAAAAATTTCGAAATTATATGATGTGGTGACCATAAAGTGGGGAAAGTAAAAATACCATAACGAAGGCTAAAAAGAATTTGTGTATGAGTTTACCATCAAGGAGTGATATTTAGTGAATTGGTTTTCTGTAAATGATATAAATGGTTGTATCTATGTGAAACCTTTGAGATGATTGATGCCCTTTTTGTGAGTAGTGTTTTGGAAAACTGTGTCACTAATATCTCCAAAATTTTTTGCACCAAACCACAAAGTGTGATCATTTCTTACTTAATATAAGGTAAATATATGTTGGTTTAATATTTTTCAGCTTTAAATGATATTTCCATACATTCGTTCCTTATCCGATCTATTTCATTACTGTACCAGATTGACCTATGAGTGTGTACCTAATGTCCGACTGTTGTACGCCCTCAAAAAAAAAATTTGTTTTGTCTTGGGCAGGTCAAAAACCACTCCTTCTCAACCTTTGATCTTGTTATAAATATTTCAATTAGTGTCGTGAGGAGATCAAACAAGGGTTGAGAGATGAGTGTGAGATTTGTTCCAATTGCAACTTCAAAAAAAATATATAATAAATGAGGGGAGTGATGAAATATGCAACATATGGGGATATATAGGTTTGGAGCTTATGGTTTGACTTCTGGGAATGCTTAAATGAGTGGGTCTTGAAATATGATTGCAAAGGATGTAGGACAGGTTTGGTGACAAAATCATTTAAGCTGAAAAATGTTAAAATAACATATATTTATTGGATAGAAAGTGGAAAGAATAGCATGGAATGGTTTTCACACACACACATGGAGAGTTAGTGTCATGGTTTACTTTTGAATTCCTTTCTTAATTGGGTATCATGAATCTTTTTTAATTTCACTATGATATTATTTATGAGACATCTTTTTATATTTTCAATAGGAAGAACTCCTTGGTGTGGTTCGTGCATTGATCACTTTACTTTAAATAAAATTTCCTCAAATGATAAATCTTCAGGATGTTGGAAATATATATGCATCATTGTATTTGGATATGTGACTTTTCCCAGGAGTGCAAATGTTTAGGTGTGGGGGTGTGATCGTACCATGATTCACTATTTTATTCCACCCTTACACCGCAGTTTTAAACTAGTTTTGTAATGAATATTCTAAATATAATAATAAATTTCACTTTATGTTTGAATAAATAAATTAATTTTAATCAATATTATAATGGTCAATGTTACTTTTTTTTATTGTTTCAATGTAGGTGGAGGTGATTTGGAGGGCCCTTGATGAAGTGGAAGAAAAATGGGCCAAAATTGCATGGATCCATGGACATCTGTCCACTATTTTGCATATTACACGAAATCTGTACATCCAAATGGGATGAAATTTTGTGGGACTATCCAAAATTTAATAGGATAAATTTCATATTAAGGAACCTAATCCTTATTCGGATTCTATGTGGCCCATTCAAACTGATCTGTCCAAGCCACCGAATTTAGACTAAGCCAAATGCGGTGTTCTGTATTTTATCAATATCTTGAGCTGTAGTTGTCCAAATGGTAGAAAAATTTCGGTGGAGAAATTCAATAGGCAGGGATACAAATTTTCTATTTTCACTAAAGCGAGATAATACTATCTAAAGGTCTAAATGTGTCGTGCAAATGGATTGATGAAATCTGTGTGCCTAAAACCACCTTCCAATTTTCCTATAAAAGGGAACCAAGGGAACTTCATTTGCATGTTCAGCCAAGGAGTGAAATGCTGCCAATTTGGAGTCCTAGAGGAGTCTCCTAATCACCTTTTAGGTTCTGGAGGCCCCTATCCTCATAGGGGAATCAAGGATGAAGAAGGAGTTCCACCCGAGCTTCCTTCTCCTCCTGATGTCGAGCTAAAAGTTGGGTGTTTGTTCTGAGGGAGCTACACACATGTCAAGGGAGTTACGATGCATAAACTAGCTACTGGTTTGGATTAATTTGGGTGTTTAAACATTTCATTCCATGTATCTTATTTTATTTCAGGTTTGAATGCTTGATTTGATGCATGTGAGTGTTATGCTCTTAATTTCTAACCGATCGGTGTGAGGTTTTGAGTGCGTGACTTGTGTTGTTCCAATTGGACATCATAAGAATCCTTTTCATACCCACCTTATTGAGATTTCAATCTGATTTGGAAGCTCTTATTCCATGCATAAGTACTTTACCTTGACAATATGATTATTACATCAAGGTTTGGTCCTTAAAGCATTGAAATAAAAGCTTAGGAATTAATTGGGATTCCAATTAACTCCAACCAAAGAATTACTCTAAACCTAAGATGAATCTATATGAACAATGAACTTGATATGTGTGTAGTGAAATCAAATTGACCCTTTTATCTCATATTTTTCAAAATCCACTAGGTCACTCAACTTTTAAGCTATTTAAACTAATTCATTGTTTTAAACTCTTTTCAAAATCATCCCCCTCTCATAGTAATTTTTATTAAAAATACACACTATAAACCTACCAACGCTCCTTGAGAGATGACCTGGGGTCTACCCTAGACAATAAATCAACCTTAAAAACATAATCAATTTGATGTGTCATGACAACGCGGTCAGAGTTGTACTTCATGAAGGTTACTCTGAGATTCCTGAAATAAGAAGCTTCACAAAGGTAATGTGATTTTTCGATAGAGTTTTAAAATAGATTGCCCAGTGTTTTATGGTAAAGTGTTATTAATCAGTGGATGAAAGTGGGAAATCAACAGAGCATCTACATACAGTAAAAGATGAATTCATTAGTGACAATGAAGGGACCTACAGGTCTATAAACTATGAGTGGATCTTCTGAAGAAGTAGTGAACACACTTCAGTTGAGAGATCAGTGAGCTTTAAAATTGTATTTGGTAGTAAACTAGGAGGGAAAGTGAGTCCACTCTGAACATTGTAAATAGTAGTTCTCTTTTAGTGGATTTGGTACATCAGCACATTTCTGGTGTATCCTCCTTGGACATAGCTTAGTGAGGGTGAACTAAGTAAAATTGCAGTGTCTTGTGCATGTTTTAATTCTTGTTCATACTGTGTTGTGGGAAAGAGAGAGAAGAGAGTATTTTTAATAGTGCAACAAGATCAAAAAGGGAAGTTGTTTAAATCTTTCATAACCTCATTCACCCCCCTTTTAGGGTATTTGACCTAGTGAACCTAATAGAAACCTTGAAATAACCAAGCGTAAGCATCAATAGAGTAGTTAGCTTGTCACATGGAATATCAAAAGGATATGAGACATAGTAATAAGGATAAAAAAACTAGATATACTCATATTAGACTAAAAGTCTTAAAGAGGTCTCAGCTATACTTTTAGCGATAAGTTTCTTCTCGAGGCTTCATGGTAACTCTTGTCCAGAAGAATCCACTCCATGATCCATGCTATCACTGATGGCGCTCATATGATGGTATGTGCTTATTGGGCCTAACCAAATAAGTACTCACTAGATCTCTATAGATCTCAAAAGATAGATAGAGGATCTCACTCAGTACTTCTAGGGGAAACCACAAACCTAGTCTAGAATAATCTGCCAAGTAGGGGATCATATGTATACATAATTTGGTCATGATTATTCTTCAAAACCCACCTAGGAAATATGATATGATAGAGAACCCCACCCTAGGACTCATAGAGGTATTCATAAAAAAATTATCTTAAACCAACCCATAGAGGGGATCATATTCCTGTGCTAAGGATGTAATTCCAAACTATACCCACATAGGGATGGACCAAGGGTACACACTCAACCAACAACGGTCCAAAATGAAGAGACATAGGGCCTCAAAATACTGTAAAGTATATATTGGGGTGGGGGTGGGGGGGAGTATGCAATATGTCTTACCTACTTTAGGTCTACCCGCATCTCACTGTCTAACATGTCATTTAATTCTCTAAATACACGTTGTGTACTCATAGGATAAATAACGTGTAGAGGTTGAGTCAGCACTCAAAATTCCTCCAACATTTTCCCATGTACATATAGTCATTATTTTGTACTTTATGTCATTACCATATACTTTGGGCCATACCCGTGTACTTCGGGCCATGCCCATGTACTTCGAGCCTTTCCTATGTACTTAACCATGCCTGTGTACTGGGTCGTGCTTATGTACTATGTCTATGCCCATGTGCCTAGCCATGTCCATGCCCGTGTACCCCTAGGGTACATACCGAGCCACTAGAACCATGTCACATGGCATGTTCCATGAATCACATGACATTTGACACTTATCTTTTCATGGTAACCCTAGTGCTGGAGAAGGGGGACTAAATGTTGTGTGTTTTATGGACTACGTGTCGTGTAGTGAAGACTTTTTTAGAAATTCTAGGGTGCTTATGTGTTACTCTCTTATGCCATTGCCGCTACTGGATCCACCATTAAACACACTATATATCTTAGTTCTATAAACAAACATTCTTGAGTCATCACCAATGGAAGGATTCAGGCCACAAATCTAATCCAAAATCGATCTTTATCGCACCACTCCACACACCGTGCCAAATTGAAATTGAGGATCTCCAAATCTGCACCCGATCTATGTCTGATCATCCACAATCATCATATCACCTTGATAACTCCATCGATCATGAGCCTAAATCCATGTTATCGACCCGTTGCGCTAAATAATAGTCAGGAAATAGTCGAATATTAGGTATTTTTTGAACTTTCGACCAAAGATATTGTCGGTAATGATTATGTGAAGAAATAAGGATGAAATGTACAGTGAAAAAAAGAGGAATGAACCTCATATTTTACTTGGGTTGGCTTTGATTTATTTCTATTTTAAAAAGGAATAATGAAATAAAAAATAAAAAATATCAATTCATAAACCATAGGATGATAAATTATCAAAATAAATCATCGATCTGTGAACTACATTTTTGGGTGAATTGGTTCACGTTCTACATGGGATATCAAAACAGGATAAATCCAAATAAAAAAATTCCATAACTCAAGTTTGGATTGATCATTTATGAATAATTAATCTACATAATCATCTTTGGTGAGATCCTCAATCTATATTGGATAAAACAATCCTCAAGAAATCTATCATGATTCTAAATATGTTGTCATTTGCCAAGATCTCCTCAAACAGATCCTCTCTAAATCCTAGAGTTATGTATCTAACCTTATGTATTGGATATAAATGTGTATTTATATAGGATAATTAGGTTGGGATTCTAATTAAACAATCAATAAATATTTTTAATTTATTTAATTATTTCTCCCACGGTGGTGCTCAAGCCAAACACCTGACATTGATAAAGATTATGTCGTGCCTAGGGTAAAACACATGTTTTGGACCTAATTATGGTCTCATATTTCTGATATGAGAATATGTTTAGGAGTTATTGAATTATTACACAAAACTGAACATGATTGAAATTAATATATTTAACATTTATATTATATCAAAATCAGGCCTCTTCGAGCAACATAATCTCACACCGTCTCATCACTTGACTCCAAAAATATTCTTTAATGTATTCTATTTTATTTTAAGAAAAAAAAGAGATATTACCACATCACTTAATGATACCATAAACTGAATTAATGTTTCCCTTATTACAAACTTGGAAAGTGTTAACGTATTACACTTAGTGATAAAAGGAGAAAATTTTCTTCTTTCATAAACTGTCAGCCCTAAATTAAGGGATTTTTTTTCAAACTTTATTAAAGAACCTAAATCCAAGAGGGTCTAAATGAGCCATAATACTATCTCCATTCATGATGATTATACTGTAGGTAATAAAATTATATATCTTTGAATCATTAAATCCTAATTTAAAACTTGATGCATGCAATTACAATTTGATCCAGAGACCATGGAATGGACTTATTGAAAATACTGATAAAAAATTCATTTATAACAACCTAGATATAGAATAATAGATAACATATAAGACGTATCAAGGGGGAATGTGCCCATCATAATGAGTTATTTAAATACTTTGAAATTTATTAATTTTGGAAACCATTAAACTTTGAAAACAAATGTAGCGATGGAAAAATAATAAAAAATGTTTGAAATAAATGAAAATAAAAAATGACGAATGATTTTTTTAAAAATATTTAAAATTAATAGGTTTATACACTTATATTTTATCTATCATATTCTTACCAAATGTTTTAATCATCAAAAAATCAACCTAACTCAACAAAATGATCAATATCTCAATTGAAATCACCAATATCACCATAAAAAGCAAACACTCCATGCATGGAGCTCTCATATTACATGAAATATTCTCCTAGGATGTGATAAGAAATACTCAAATAGACCACATCACATAAAGTTATCTCTTAATAAAAGTTGATCTCAAGAAGATTATTAAACCACACAACTCTACTCACTCAAATTAATCAATCCAAAATGAATAAATAAGGGGAAAAGGAATTAAAGTAAGAAGGAATCAAAAAAATGAAGGTGTAAACATGTCATCACATATCTCTATATCACCATCACTACAAGATTATAATGAAGAAGGAAGAATACAATAATATTAATGTTGAGACTCCAAACAACTTCAAAGACTCACTCCATCGAACTACTTAGTAGGTTATAACTCCATTATTGAAGGTTTAAAATCACCATAAGAATAAAGAGAAAAAAAATAATTTTTTATTTATAACATAGAATAATATATAGAAAATTTTCTCCTTCACCAAAGGTATAGTCACCCTAAATATAGAATTAAACCCTATTTAAGAACACTAATGGAATCTTTTGTAATTATTACTCATCAAATTTGATTACTCCACATATCAAAATATCCTTCAACTTTAACAAATTGAGCCTGATATTGAACTGAATACTCTGTTAGACAAGGAAACAAATCATAATTACTTAAAGCCTAATTGAGAAATTTTTTTAACTATCAACATCAAAATGTTCCCCCATGTGAATATTAGTTAACAAAACTAAATTTATCTCGTTCATAGTATTTTTAATTCTGGTATTGATGCAATATTCATTTATATTTAGATTGGGTCCACTTACAAGTCTTAATCCACCATCTCAAACATATAGCCTTTTCTTTTATTTAAATTTAATATTACAGAACCTCATCCACTAGGTGTTAATCATATAAAACTCATTGATTTTCAAGTTTACTCTTATGATCAGGCCATTTAATATTACACAAACAATTATCATCACATGAGTTTCTCCTACATGAGCTTGATTCAAAATAAGTTATTCTTACATGTTAGTTATCTACTCTTATGTAGTTCCTAAAAATAAAATTTATTTACATGTAATGCTTGAGAACTCAAGTTATTCACATCCAACACCCATTTACTCTTACACAACCCTTGAAAATTTCATATTAATTATATGTAGTTTCTCCCTTCACTAAAAACACCAACAAACACTAGTATAGAAATAGTTTTTATGTCATTTTTTTATATTTATAATGTTGGTTTTGAGATGATATTATTGTGATCAACATAATATGTTTATATTTTACATCGATTTTTAAAACTAATGTTAAAAATACTTATCATTTTTTTATTAGTCAAATTATTTTTTTATAATTTTCCACATTGGTTTTTAAATAACTGACATAAAAAAAAAACACACACACAAAAATATATATTTAAAAAATTATAATAGAACATAGAAACCTACCCATTTTTTAAGGAATCAACAACAATAATCACAGTTTCATATGATAAAATAATTATTTTACAATTATAAAATAGAAAATAATTACAATTCAAATATATCATCATTGTAGTAAAAAATAATATTAATAATGATAGAAAACAAAAAAATAATGAGAATTCAAGTGATCATTCCAAATATTTTACATATATTTAAGGATCTTTGATAAATAATAATGTTTGAACAAATAATATCATCATCATAGAAATCAATGGCACCATTTCACACATCGCCAACACTACCCTCTCTATATCCATAATTAATATTCACTCATGATTTCGAATATAAAAATGAAGAATAGAGGAAGAAATGAAAACATGGAAGAGGCATAATATGTCTATTATAGATTTGAATATGGAGGGATATATTGATGTTTTATAGGGAAATGAAAAAAAGATTATGTGGTGTGATAGACTTATAAGCGGGAAAGAAAAACCGTGTGAGCATAATACAAAAAAAATGTAATTTTCATATGTGGTTGGATGAATTTGTTGGCAGGAAAGAGAAATTGTATTGGTGTGATGGAAAAAATAAAAAATTAAATAAAAAATAATTATTTATTGAACATAAATTATTTAAATAATTGATATTAAAAAATTTTCCAGCCTATTTTTTACATTTGTTATTTTAGTAACTGATGTTAAATATAACTCTGTCTTAGTTTTTTTACACGAATTATTTGAATAACCAATGCTAAAAATATAATTGATGTTAAAATTATCCCAAAAAATATTTTTAACATTGGTTATTGATATAACTGATGTCATAATTTTTTATGTAGTAGAATTTTACTTTATTTTTTTTATAAAAGACATGGGCACTAATTTTAACGTCAGTTATTAAATAACCGATGTTAAAACATAAATATTATATTTAATTTTTATACTAGTGGATACAATGAAATAAAATGTTAAGTCTACATAAAAATATCATTGTAGAAGAATTATAGCAATTAGATCCCCCCCCAAAATGCTTGAATCTTAATTATTTTTTAAAAAACATAACATACTAAAAAAAGTACTAATTCCCCCATATAAGGACTAAAAGTGGGAAATAATCAATAAAATATAGTGTAAAAAATATAATAATATAGCATTATCAAATTTCTACACACAAGTTCATTTGTTTTCCTCAACCAATTAATTACATACTCAACAAAAAAGACATTAAATCCCATGAATAATTGTCATTAATTCTATGAGAATTTTTAGAATAAATTTACCCTCTATAAAATCCAATTAGTAAAGAAAAAATTGCCAATATCTTAATGAAAAAATTAAAGTAATGTCATAGTTTCCATTTTAAATTTATAATAAAATATATATCTTTTAAATTGAATAAATTGTTTTATTCTATTTTTGAATGTTTCCTTAAAACTTCACCTTTGTACTTCAATACTGAAAACTCACTCACTAAATAATTTAAGCCATAGATTACTCAAATAATTTAAATTAATTAAATTAATCCATTTATGTTCAATAAATGAGGTTAAAGACAAATATAAATAAAATTTAATATATAAAAATCTTAATCACCCACTTAAATAAAGAAAATAACCCAAAAAATTCACAAAAGATTTAAGATTTTATTTTAAAAAAATTTACAAACATAAATTAAAAATTCTATTTACTTTAAAATATTATAGATTTAACAAAAAACAAAAAATAAAAACTATAACCCACTAAATAAGAGATTTTCAATAGAGTGAAAAGTTTTAAACCTAAAAATCATGCACAATAACACTAAGTTGAAGATGATTTCATTTTTGATGAGTATGTAATATATATTAAAAAAAAAAGAATTTATCCATGATTTTACTAGGTTAAATTATATAGTAAAAAATTTTCAAGCAAATTATTATGAAAAATCATTCCCTACATCCAATTCTTAAACTTGGGAAAAAAATAACACCTTAACCAAATAAAAAAATAAAAGATTAAAAACAAAATACAATAAACTAAAAAAAACAACAACATAGATTGTCCCTTCCCTCACACCTAAAATATGCATTGTCCTCGATGCATGAAATATATGTTTTCTCAAGTAAGCTCTAAAATGGAATTTGAATAATGAAAATTCAGAGTGATAGAGATAAAATGCATGGTACTCTTTATTTAATTAGAAGTTTTTCATTTTGTGTTGTATGGGTTATTTCACATCCACCACTTCTCAAAAAAACCTATAGAAGAAAAAAAAACAAAATAAAAAGTAAATCCTAAAATAAGATAATCTTCATAAAAAAACACAAGGGGTGTGGTCTTTTTTTTTTCCGATTAGTAAATGGTTTAACCCCTATCAAAAGGTGGACATGGGTTTCTTAGTAAAAACCACCATATATGTTTTCTTCCAAGGGATTGAAGAATATGATAACTAAATCCACTTGAAAACTATTCCTTATTTATTATTCCATAATCCACTATGAAAATTAAACTATTTACCACTATTTCCATATCAAATTCATTATTAAAAATTAAATTTAATGAAAATGGGAAAGGAAATTTAGTTTCCTCTATAACTCCCTCTTCAAAATCCACTAAATCATCTTTTTTAAAAAATACTAAGAATTCTAAATGTTTCTTAATTAGTTATTTTTATATTCATTTTTACTACCCGAAATAACTCGTAGATCATTAGACTCTTTTAAACATAAAAATGGAAAAACAATATCAAGCTCTAACTCAACATATTGATAATCACATAAAAATATAGCCTGATCTATAAATGAATCATATCCCAATAAAGATTCAGCTAGTTTTCCTTCTTGAAAAAGTAGTTCTTAATGGAGTATTTTCGAGATAAGAAAGAGGTATTTAATCTCTTATGGCCTCTCCTCAAAACACACCACCTTATTTATAGAGTCTTCCAAAGAAAAATAAAGGTTTTCTTCAAATAGTATTCCTTTTTTCAAACATGGGAAAACCATTAAACATATTTTCATAAACAAAATCATCCTAATGATTATTTAAAACATTTCGATCTTCCAAAAAATCTAACTTCATCCATTTCAACACTATACCTATCTATCCATCCCTTAATAAATCTCTTAAAATATTTATTATGAGTATCCAGTTCTGTATCAATAGACACATCTTATTGAAATGTGGGTATCACAAGAACTTCCTATAATTTATCTATGTTTTCTTTAAATTTGGGAAGATCTTATTATTATACTACCAAAACCTTTCATCCTCTTCAATTATAATGTCATATTGTTCTAATATCTATCTCATTTGATCATAAAAATTTATTTTAGCTTCAGAGAGAATTTTACCTTTTCGTTTCGACCACCATTGTTGAAAACCTAAAAAACTTTCACTAAGTAATTTCACCCATTAGTAACTAACCAGTGAAAACGATCTAAAACCATGAGATTACTTCACTGATGATAATAATAATTAAATTTAGGTGAATAATCACTATAAAAAACTAGCTTTCCTAACAATGATGCCAATTTTTATGTGGGATTATTATAAAGAATGATAAAAAAATTATTCATAAACACTATAAATAACGTATAATGGATAACCTCAGGGTCATCTCTAGGAGGAATATTCTCACCATAGTGAATTCTTCCAAACTCCTTTTATGGTTTATTAATTCTTAAAATAATTAAACTTTGAAATAAATATAAATGGAAACAAATTAAAAAAAATTCATGAAATGAATGAAAATGAAAAATGATGAATGGATAGTTTGAAAAATTCCTAACTGATTATAGAATGATACATTTATATTTTAACTATAATAATCCTACTAAATATTTTAATCATCAAAAAATCAACCTCACTAAATGAAATTAAGGTTCCCCAGACCTGCACTCCTAAATATGGTGCTAAAATACTTTCTATAAACACTAGAATTGATACGAAGTTTCATGAACCAAAATAAACATATAATTATTTTAGATCATTTAAATAAGTTTATTATTATTTATAAAAAATAATCACATAACCCCAAGAAAGGAAGGTTAAGTGTCTTTGAGGATTAGATATATAAGCTACTTATTTTATGATGCAATCATTTCTCCATAATTGAACACCACTAGACTCCCTTATAGACTTATCACTAGTTATACTGATCTTCAAAACATAGGGAGTGGAAGTATAAGAAAGGGGTGAGATCAAACAATCAATAAAGTAAAAAATCAATAATATTTTATCAGGGGTTAGATCATAATCATATGAGAAAACATGATCATGGGAGAAATATCTTATTATAAATAATATAGAAAAATAATAGTTTCCCTTAAGGCATAATAGAATAACTTGTAGTCTTAAATGATCAAACATATACCATGTCATAGGAGTGCATAAATATAATATAATAAACATTATCCATGGTATCATAGTATAAGAATATTACATAGAAACCTATCATAAGTGAAACCATAGGAAATTATAATCTAGTGGAGTGGGAATTGCTACCTGATTCCTATCACATAGTGGGATTTGTCTAACCACTCATGTACCCTCTTTAGATTAGGATTACCACCCATTTACCACTGGGTTTGATATTACTGCCCATATACCCTTGATCTTGTTTTTACCACCTGTTTACCCTCTTAGGATTAGGCTTTCCACCCCTGTACCATTTGGATTAGGCTTAACACCCGTGTACACACGGGCCTAGGAAAATATTCCCATATACCCTTGGGCTTGGGATAATCCTCCTATGCACCATTCGACTTGGGAAAATACTCCCATACACCCTTTTGATCTCATGAGATATAAAAATTACCAATTAAATAGGGGGTTATAATGGTCCCACACATTATATAATAATAAACCATTCATATGTGTACCATGAGAACATGAAAACATTCATATTTCAAATATCAATTAATAAACACATGGAAAATTGATGGGTTTCATATAGTCTTTTTTAGAACATTTCATAAGTTATCTATATAAATAATGTGGATTATGGTATAATAACACATATTCTGTGCAACATAAGGAGTATTAAGGATGTTTCCATAGATGAAAAATACTTTTCAATATTATTTTCTATATCACATTAAACAATAAGTGGAAATAACCCTTTTCATTTTAAAATCATTAAGAAATAATTTTATTTGGAAAAATATTTTAAAACATGGAAAGGGAGATTCATTGAGAAGAATGATCATAATAACAAAAGAATGTGTTCACACAAAAAAAAAAAGATTTTAGAATTCATTTTTATAATTATCGTAAAAAGAGAAAGTTACTGGTCACTTTCAAAATTCATTTTAGAAATGGTGAAGTGATTTTTTTAAAAAAATTAATTTTAAAAATAATATTCATTAATAGATCCTTGAAAATAAATAAACATTTTCTAAAGGGAATTTTGAGTGTAAGATAAACCATTTTATTATGAAAGTACGGAAAAACTTTTTAATATTATAAAATGCCTTTTCTATAAATACACATCATAAAAAGAGTAATAAAACTTCTTTTTGAAAAGAGGAAAATAGAAATATGATGTAAACATGAGATTAAACATAATTAGTTTAAAAAAAAGAACTTGGGAGGGAAGATAAATTATAAATATGGAAGTGAAATCATTGTAAAGAGAATGATAATTATTCTTAATAATTTCTTACTTTTACGGGGAATGAATTCACTGAGGAGGAATATTTAAATAAAATAAATGAAATTTTACCTACAGAGAAAAATAAATTTAAATATAAATTCTTACAGTGGAAGAAACCAAACATTGAAGAAAAAGGTTCAAGATGAAACAAAATTGCTCAAAAAAAGTGTGTTTGAGTTAACAAAATCCCTTATGGCCATAGTATCACTTTAATTGAAAACACTTTAATAGATATATAATGTCCCATAATATAAAACTCTATCACGTGGTCCAATAGGGTTAGTTACGAGACCTCAAGCGCGCCTCCCCGTATGCCAGAGGCTACTGATTACCAGTGAGGGTGTGAATAATATAGTGGGGACACTACAAAAAATGACCAAATTAGAGGAGGTTATTTTTTAGTTTAGAATGGGTCACAACCCCTTCTAAAAATATTAATTATATTTATGGGGAACCACCACTAATGTGCCCACCTACTCTTATTAGAGGCAGTTTTGAGGAATTACTGGTAATGTGATTCCAAATTTAGTAGCAGTTACATTTGAGTAGGCGGGCACATTAGTGGTGGTTCCTCACAAATATAATGAATTTCAATACATATATTTATTGTTATGAACATTAATATATATATATATATATTTGTATGAATTGTATAATATTATATTTAATTTATATATAATTTATATATAATTAATTTTATATGAATCACATATTTGTGAAATAAAATTTATATTATGTATAATTAATATTATATGAAATAAAATTTATACTAATATTATATATGAAATAAAACTTATAAAAATATTTAATTAATGATATATGAAATATAATTTATCAAAATATTTATATAATGTATTTCAATACATATATTTATTATTATGCACATTAATATATATGTATTTCAATAAATATAATTGTATAATATTATGCACACTAATATATATGTATTTCAATAAATTTAGTTGTGTAATATTGTGTACATTAATATATATTTATTTGTATAAATTGTATATCACATAAGATTAATTATATATAATATAAAAGTACAACCATATTATTTAAAAATATATTTATTATTAATAGAATATAAATTATACAAACCACAATCTTGAGTTTTTCTATGATATATTTATTAAATAAATTATATTAATGTTTATATTTATATAATATGTTTATTCTTTTATGTTATATATAATTAATATTATATTAAATACAATTTATACAAATAAATAAATATATATATATATATGTACAAAAAATTATACTATTATATTTTTATATACATATAAATACAATTAAATACAATCATATAATGGGAAATATATAATATAATTAAATGATATATATTTACTAAATTAATTTTTATTAATATGGTATACAGAAATATATATTAAATAAATATATAATAAATATAAATTTATATGTTATAAAATACTTAAAATATAATATATATAATATAAATATATAATATATATATTCATATTTAATTTTATCTATATTATATTGATTTGTATACATAATATAATACAAATGTATTTATACATAAATATAAAATAAAATGTATTTAATATAATATATGTATAATATAAATCATAATATAAATGTATAGTATTTGTAAAACTTTATATAAGTTTTTTTATATTTTTATAAATATATTTATAACTACATTTATATTATGTATACTAATATTTAGATATGGATGCATTTTTGTTTATATATATAAGTATTTATTTAAAGTATTTGTATAATGTCTTTATATATATTTGTTTATAATGCATTTAAATACATTTATATAACATGTTTATGTAATATATATATATATATATATATATATATATATATGCACACACACACATGTGCAGCCACACATATATATTATAAAATTTTAATTTATATTATATATATTTTAAAAAAGAAATAAAAATTTAGAGGGGATTAAAACCCTCTCTAATGAACCCCCTCTAATGTCATAAATTGGAGGGGGTTCACTACCCCCTCTAATTTATTAAATTAGAGGGGATTCAAAACCCCCTCTAATGTCATATATTAGAGGGGGTTTACAACCCCCTCTAATTTCTTAAAATTTTAGGTGTTCAAAACCCCCTCTAATCTATGGGATTAATGATGATTCATGAACCCCCTCCAATTTAAGATATCAGAGAGGGTCATAAACCCCCACTATTTCCTTTAAAAAAACATTTTCCATGTTACATATATAACCTATAATATCAAAATGAATATTATATATATATATATATATGTATGTATGTATGTATCTATATAATGCCACTAAAATCCAATTTAACTTATAGGGCCACTAATTATTAAATTAGCGATGGTTTTGACTCAACTACCTCTAAAATACAACCAAATATAAAAAAGAAAAAATGGTAATTTTTTTTGAGTGGGTAGTGAACCCCCTCTCAATTTTATGATTAGAGGGGGTTGTGCATAACACCCTCTAAAATTAATTTAGAGGTGGTTGTGCATAACCCCTTCTACAAAATATCTAATAATCTGCTGTTTTTTTGTAGTGGGAGACTATACCCCTTGGTGTGAAGTGTGATAGTAGTAGAAACAATTCATAAATAAATGGAAATAATCCGAGTAAAGATATTACAGAAGATAATAATAAAAGTAAACTATTTAATCTTATAAATTGATAAAGAACAATTTAAGTACATGATAGAATGTATCTAAAATACATGATAGAACAATATAAGAAAATACTAGTAGACTCAAATAAAATACTCAAAGTATTGGGTCCGGGACCCCACATCAGTCCCATCTCCAAACTCTAGTCCAATAGAAATAAAGTAATCAAAAGCAAGGTCCTTTACCATTGTCCAAACCTGCATCCACAAAATCCATTCGAGTGCCAAACGATGGCTCAAATAGGGTGTGAGTATAACTTAGTAGGTCAACACTACTGTGTCTAAACGAAACTAGTATGATAATAAGTGTATGAAAAAAATTAAGAAACACGTGTATTAATTAATTCAACAATTACATAAACACAACAACCTTCTTTTTCTCTATGCTGAAATATCTCTAAGCATGTCTTACGACCATGACAACCATCACCATATAACCAAGGTAAAACAACATACTTCAGCACCATGCTAAAATATCTCTGAGAATGTATTACAATCATGCCAACCACAACCATATAACCATGGTATAGTCACAACAGTCAATCTAGGTCAAAGTATTATAATAATTACAACATTTACAAGTTAAATCCCTATAAGCATCACAACACGGGATTGGGCATAGTCCACTCTCTATAAACCTTACGAAATGGGATGGGTTGAGCCTGCACACTATGAGCATTATAGCATATTCATATGAAATTTTATCAACTTATCCTATTATATAAACATCTCAACATAGAACACAAATCCTATCATACAACATGTATATCACAATATCACATCATATATCTCAATCGTTAATTATGAGTATTACCATTATTCTTCATATGGAACTTTAATTTTAATTCACAATTGATAAAAATTATATCAATAAGAAATAAGTAACAATTTAGGGATTCTATAATAATAAATCACTCTAGGTCACATGTCATACTAACCATACCTTAATCCAATATCCAATTCATTTATATTCAATTAATTTGGGCGCACACAATGATGGTGCGATCACGATATTGCACAAACATAGAAATTATCAAAATATAGGGTTAAGATTTAGACTCCATACCAATAGCCGACGATCTAAAAATGATTCCAATATCCAACTACCATGATAAATAAGGTGCAGATGATTGCAAAGTGGTTCCCAGATCAGAATTGATAAAGATCAAAACTAATAAAGATCAAAACCAAAAATGAAATCGGCCAAAGGATTTCAATGCAATGTTTAGAGAACCAAAGGAAGAGAAGGAAGAAACCTAACCAAAGGAACTTATCAGGGATTTCTCACATAAACAGAATGTTTAGAAGGGAATTTGAAACAAAAAAATTTCTTAGAGAATAACCTAGGATCGAGAGGAGAGGAGCTGCAGATGAAACATATAAAAATTCATCCACACAACATGTTTAAAACAATAGGTTGGGTATTTACACGACATGTAATTTTTTTAATGAAATATACCAAAAAACCCATCACCTTGGTTTATTTTATTAAAAACCTCAAACAACTACATGATGTGTAATCCTTTTACATGATGTGTAAATGTTCTAAAGTTGAGTTTTTAGCCCAATATCCTTTTAAACAACTCGAACCCCCTTTAAAGATTCTCAACTTACCAAGAACCCATTTTAACACTGAGTTCCAATTATACACGGACTCCATTAAATCAAACAAGCATACATTCCCCAACTTCAGGTCATTTTCTCTAACAAAGGCTCTCTATATTTGAATAAGAATAGATCACCAAGGCTCAAATGAAAAACTAAGAGAGAAACATATTTAGAAGAATATGGGATCTTACAACTTACCCACCTTATAATAGCTCATCCATAAGCCGCTCCAAGCATCACTATAAGGTCTCAAAAAAAAAGCATGGACACTACATTTTCATATCAGATCCTCTCTTCTAGGTCTCTTATAGAACTCTCCCATGCTATAACTACACTCGAACCAATGGTAGAGTCTGACCTTGAAGATATTTCTCATTACGATCCACTACTCGTATCAGATGTTACTCAAAGGATTCATCAAAAAAAAAATCTTGAAGTCAGCAATGTCTATCACATTGGAAGGGTATATATAATATATTCATAGTTAAGACATGAGAAAAAAATTGTACAAGTCACTGTAGCACCATAGAAGGGCTAAATAGTATTCCACTGGACCGACCCTTTCCACTATTTCTAACGACCTGACAAACCTGGGTGCTTGATTTCCCTATTTATTGATACAGAACTACCCCAAAATTGGTGAAACCCAAAGTAAAACATGATGACTAAAGTAAATTCCACAGGTCATATTTGACTTTCGTAATATGATTTCTACCCGGTCTGTGCGGCCACCAACCACTGTATGATTAACTGAACCTATTTAGATGTCTCCTGTATGATACTAGGCTCAATAGGTGCTGACTAACCTATATAAAACTAACAAAGAAGTGAATGGCACAACATTATATTTAAATCCTCAATAGGTTCTTTTTGGATCGATTCATAGAAGATATTATTGTATGCAAACTCCAAAAGTTCTATATGTTTCTCTAATGAACCACCAAAATCCAAAAAATAGGCTCGTAACATATCCTCTAGAAGCTGAATAGTCTTCCCAGATTGACCATTGGTCTATGGATGATAGGCTATTCTTAAAAGAACTTCTGATCCTAGGGATTTCATAATAACCTTTATAAAATGTGATGTGAAATGAGGATCTCTGTCTGAAATAGTACTCCTTGGAACACTATGAAATCAAACCACTTCACACATGTAAATATTTACCATATTTTCAACTATAAATGTTTCCCAAATTGGTAAGAAGTTGGATACCTTAGTAATTTGATTCACAAAAACCTATACAAAATCATTCTTATGGGTCATCCTAGGTAGTCCTATCACAAAATCCATCGTGACATCATCCCATTTCCACTTCGAGATGGGTAAAGTCTATAAAAGCTCATATGGCCTCTGATGCTCGAATTTTACCTTCTGAAAAGTGAATCATCTAACCATAGATCTTTCCACATTATTCTTCATTCATGAACACTTGTATTTTCTATGGAGATAATGATATATGTTTGTTAAACTAGGATGAACTGCCCATTTGGAGGCATGAAAGTCCCTCTTCAGCTCCTCGAGGAATCCCATAGGAACCCATACTCAACCACAAAAAAGAATAGAATTTACACTACCAAGAGACCATCTTGATGGAGTCTCCCACTATATAATTTTTCACTCAGAACTAATCCCTACACATTATAAATCTTATTGATCATAATCCATTCCAAAAGTACGAGCATAACTGATTTTGAAATCATTGCTACTCACCCATAAGATTCCTGAACATTCAGATACATGTTTGCAAAAAGGTCCCTTATCTTCCACTCATCATAAGACCCTCATACTACCTCTATCCATTTCTTTTGTCTCAATGTTCTATAAATTATGTTTCTATTTCTTAGTGTATAAGCCAATTCAAAGTCAAAATATTATAGATACTTAACCCACCTCCTCTTCCGAATGTTAAGGTATCACTGAGAGAATATGTACTTGAGGATATTTTGGTCCATGTATAACACAAAACTCTAACCCATGAGATAGTTTCTCTAATATATCAGGGTATACACTACTGATTTTAACTCCAAATCATGAGTTGGGGTAATTCCAATCATACGGTCTCAGCTTCCTAGAGCCATAAACAACCACATGATCCTCCTACATTAAAACTACTCTGAGTCCAACTCTAGATGTGTCATAATACACAGTATATGATTTAACCAACACAAGTAAAGTAGGGATAGGCAATGAGTTCAGTTTGCCTTTCAACTCTTGAAAATCTCTTTCACAAGCATCTCACCAAAAAAACTTCACCCCTTTCTTGGTTATCATAGACATTGGTGCATCCAAACTGGTGAAATCTTGGATAAGACACTGGTAATAACCTACTAAACCCATAAAGCTCTACTTTTTGAGGATGTTATTGGGATGTTAATAAGGAATCATGATAGTAAATTTCTCTAGGTTAATTGACGCTCTTTCCTTTGAGATGACATGGCCCAAAAAGTGCACTTCATTTATCTAGAAACTGCATTTGGTTAGCTTGGCGTAAAGCTAGTGCTCTCTCAATTTTCTTTGGATGATGTCAAGATGTTTGGCATGATCATCTATTAACTGGTATTACACTAAGATATCATTGATTAAAACCACCAAAAAACAATCCATAAATGGATTAATGATACTATTTATTAAGGCCATGAATACCAAAAGCATATTAGTCAACCTAAACAACATCACTAAGAATTCATACAAACCATACCTTCTCCAAAAATTAGTTTGAGGTATGTCTAATAGTCTCACCCTTAACTAATGATATCTTGATCTCAAATAAATATTGAAAAATATATTATCACCTCTCATCTGATTGAAAATATCAACAATGTGTAGAAGAGGATACCGGTTCTTGACCATCATTTGGTTCAACCTCTGATAATACACACATAAGCATAAATATCCATCAACCTTTTTAGTGAAGAGAACTTAAGAAACTTAAGGAGATGTACCAGGTAGAATAAAGCCTTTTTATTCTATATATTCCAATTGAAATTTAATCTCTTGAAGTTCTATTGGTTCCATTATATTAGGTGGGATAGAAAATCACTCTGCTCCTGGTACAAAATCAATCATGAACTCAATTTGTCGCTCAGGCGGTAAGCCATAAAACTCATTAGGTAAAAAATACTAAAACATTCTACCACCAAGGGAAAATAATCATGCTTCATTCCACTATTATCTTGAGAAAGACCAGTGATTTGTACCATGAGACAATCCCATTTGCACTGAATTGGTCCTGCACAACCAGTTTGAAGATCCCAATCACCCTAGTGATAATAGTTTCTTCCTTCTAGAGATAGGAAAGTAACTCTCATCCTGTAATAGTTGATATGAGCCTGATATTGAAAAAACCAATCCATACCAAGAATAAAGTAATAGCCTATCATTTTCAGCCTGAACGGTTTCCCAAAAAAATAGTAATCACAAATCTTTAGATAACAAGCCTTGCAATGTTTGATATTTTCTAACAGAACATCCAATGGTGTGTTAATGGTTAAAACACCATCTAATATTTCCACATCCAATCCCAAGTCATTTGAAAAAAATAGAAGACAAAAACAAATGCGATGATCCTGTATCAAACAAAACACAAGATAAAGTAGATTATACAAGAATCATACCTCTGATGGTAGATGATCCTGCATTCACATTATCCAAAGTAGTTTTCATAATGTGCAACTAACTTGTCCCTCTTCCCTAGGCTCTATTCTGACTACTCTGAGCTATTTTATTTTCTTGGTGATGTTGCTCATGCACTAGGGTACCACATCCCCTATCTCATCCTGAACGACCTATATAACTCATGATACTAGCCTACTGAGGGGTAGTTGAGCCCCTTCCCAACTTCAGTGCTTGTCATAATTCTCTTCCACTGGTCTACTATTTAAAGTTTTCATAAAATCTCTAAAGATGACCCATTTTTCCATAGATACAACACTCAGTTGCGGGGTAAGGACACTGTGGGAGATTATGGTCAAATTTTCCACACTGATATAACTGGAATAGAATAGGGTCTTGAGATGGTATTCCACTACCCTGAATTCTCATGACACTATTACTTTAGTGGAAACTATCATAACAATGCTTCTTACCACTTGAAAAATAACTCCTAGATTTCCTTACTGAATTAAACTGGCCGCTTCTTGGAGCCTCTCTCAAATTCACTTCCTTAATGAGTGCATGATTAATCACATCTTAAAAGCTAATTAAATAGAAAATGTTTACCTGAAACTTGATCTCACAATAAAGATCATCTTGGAAATGTCTCTCCTTGAATATCTCATCAGCTACCAAAGATGGTGCAAAGGGCTGTAGGTCAGTAAAACGTCCAACATAGTCCAACACTATCAAGCCCTCCTGCATTAGATGCATGAAATGATGAGATTTTTCATCCCTAAAGGTATCAATATATAAATGTCTCACGAAATTTGTCTTGAAGTCCTTCCAATATAGCTCATACTACTACCCAATTTCTTCCAAAATATCCCACCAACATTTGGCAGGTACATGATGCATATATGCAGCAAGCTTCACCCTCCTATCCATGGGTGTCTTGAGATTCTTGAAGATTTTATGGGCCGAATAGATCTATAAATCAACTACCTAGGTTCCCCCTTCCCCAATAAACACAAACAAATGCTGAAGTTGAAACTCTCTTGTTAGATCAAACATCAAAGGAACGGTATGAACAGTCTCCCTTTCCATTGATCACATGAACCTCAGAAGGTTGTCATAAAGATGAATATCCATAGGCTCCTCAAGAACTATATGAAGTTACAGGTTAGCTATGTTAGGAGCATACTAATTTCCACTCTCTTGACGTTTAATTCAAATATGACAAGGTGGCATTTTCTCTACAAGACAAACACACACCTTAGAGAACCAACTAACAAAAAGGTAAACCCTAATAGGTGTCTTCAATAGAGAACCACTTACTCTTGGTTTCTATAAACATGGATTAAAAGTATTTTAGGATGACATGAAAACTCATTTCATTTATCTAGTGAAATAAATATCTCATATCTCAGTTTAACAGACAATTATATATCACATGAAAAAATTCATATTCCCCTATTATGAACAATGCATGTCAATAGATCCCTATGTGCCTATTATGATGCATGAATTCTCATATAATGCCATACCGGGCCATGATTACAAAGATTAAAAAACAATAACATCATAAAAAAATAACCTCACACAACATGTGAATCACCCAAGGTAAAATAACATCAACTGTAACAAGCACAAAACAAAAACAGTAATCACATCCCTAAGTACTCAGATTTTTCCTCATACATGGGTTAGATACTCCTCTGAAAAAACTCATTACCAAGTCCCGAAACATCCTGGTATCATTTCTACCTTTTCCCAAACTATAAGTCGTAATAAAAGAAAACAAAACCTTCTCCTCTAATACCACTTTGTAACGGACCAGTCAATCCCCCGATCATGATATTGTCTATTTTGGTCCTAGCCCACACAATTTTTCTTTTCATTGGATATATCCCCTAGACATCCCCTAGGGAAAGTTCTCATTATGGGAGAGGTGTACACACCACCTTAAAAAGTGGTGATTAATGTTCCTTATCCTTTGATGTTGTAAGATTCTGTATTTTTCTAGGTACATTTATCTCTGAGTTTTTCATTTGAGGATTAGTGGTCGAGTCTTGTTTAGAGATGGAGAGAATTTGTTAGAGAAAATGACCTAAATTTTGAGGATTTATGCTTGTTTTTGTTAATATAATCTAGGTATAAATAGGACTAAGTGTTAATATGGGTTCTTGGTAAGTTGAGAAGCTTTAAAGTGGGTTTAGGTTGTTTAAAAGGATATAGGGATGGAAACTAAATTATAGAACATTTACGTACTGTATAAAGGGATTAAACATCATGAAATTATTTGAGGGTTTTAATAAAATAAATCCGAGGTGATGGGTTTTTCATCATATTCCATTAAAGACATTTTTATGAAGTGAAACCACATTACAAACAATGTAAATGACCAAACTACTATTTTAAACATGCTGTGTGCTTGAATTATGATATATTTCATCTATATCTCATCTCCTATTGAACCTAAGGAATTATCCAAGAGATTTTGGTGTACCAAATTTCTTTCCAGAAATTCTGTTTGTGTGATAAATCCCTAGTATGTTTTTTTATTTAGGTTTCTTTTTTCTCTTCCTTTGGTTCTCCAACTATTACGTTGAAATTATTTATCTGATTGTGTTTTGGTTTTGATCTTGATCAATTTTGATATAGGAACCCCTATTCAATAATCAAAACTTTCTTCCCCATGGGCGTTATCTGTTGGAAGCATTTTTGGATCATCGATTAAAGGTAGGGGTCTCAATCTTAACACTATGGTTTGATAATTCCCAAGTTTATGAAATATCATGATCACAACATCATTGTGGGAACCCAAATTAATTTAATATAAATGAATTGGATATTGGATTAAGGTATGTTTAGAATGAAATGTGTCATAAGGTGATTTATTATTATATAATCCCTATATTGTGGCTTATTTCTTATTGATATAATTGTCAATCAATTGTGAATTTAATTTCAAGTGGAATATGAAGAATAATGGTAATTCACATAATTAACCCTTTATATATATGATGTGATATTATCATATCCATGATATATGAAAATAATGTTGTTCCATGCCGAGATGCTTATATAACGGGCTAAGACAAGACTCTTGCACACAAATATATGCTGTAATGCTAATAGTGAGTGGGCTTGGCCCATTCCATGCTGTAATTCTTAGAGTAGGATATAGCCAGTACCATGCTATAATGATTATATGTCTTTGAATTACAAATTTTGAAATGTTTATAGGGATTTGACCCAAATTAATTATTGTGATTATACCACAGTTATATGGTTGTGGTTTGCATGGTTGTAAGACATTCTCTGAGATATTCTGGAATGGTGCTGAATTAGGTTGTTTTACCTTGGTTATATGGTTTTGGATGGCATGGTTGTAAGACATGCTCAGATATATTTTGGCATAAATCTAAATAAGGTTGTTGTATTTATTTAATTGTTGAATTAATTAATACAAAATATAATAAAATCATTTTTTAGTATCGGTTTAGAAAACCGCTACTAAAAAAATTTAACTGATTTCGAGTTAGTTTTTTAAAAACTACTGCTAAATATTGTGTTTTTATTAAAAAAAGAAACTTTCCACATTCCCTATCCTTATCCCACAACCCCAAGCCCCCTCCCCCTGACCTTGAGCCCTAGGACCACCGTGGTTCCCCCCTCATCAGTGCTTGTGTATCTTCCAAGTCTTCTAAGGCTGAGCCACCTGATCCCCCACCGACTATACGATCACAGCCCCCCAACTGATCACCCATCCCTTGCCCTCACCCAAGCTATCTCCCTCACTCAGTCCCTCTCCCTCCTATGATCTATCTCCTTCTCTTGAGCCCATTCCAGAGATTTGATAAACCCTGAGCCTCCCGATCTATTGCCCTAGTGGTAAGCCATACCTTATTGGTATTTTTTCTCCCTTCTTCCCTTTCACCCTATCTCATTTTTTCTTATTCCTACTAACTTATGGGAAGCACTAATTATGTGGATTTTTATTGTCTTGGAAGAGGAGGTTGATTATTGGCTCGATTGTGCAGTCTCCAACTTGTATACATCACTAGGGTCTCGAAGTATAATGGTAATCTTTATGTTTCAATTTTGTAAAATTATTTATGTTTCTTAATTATAATAAAAATATTATACAAGGAATTTTATAGAATGAAGTCATCATATTTGGCTCTTTATAGATTTAATGGGTTGTATTTTTTTTTGAGTTATAGATATTTCATTTATATCCTTTTTAAATTGACTGGATGTTTTAAATCTTATAGGTTTTATAAAGTTATCATATTGAGTGGTTTTCTAAAACTAATGGGGGTATTTTGAAATTAATAGAGGCTTCTATTTTAGTGAGTTTTATAACTAGTTGGAAAATAAATATGTTTTGTGTGTTCCCTTAGATGTGTTCATTATTTTTATTTTATTGGAATACTTCATATCATATATTTTTAAAGATATTTTTTATAATGCTTCCTATAATTTTGATGTTTTAAATTGAATACAACATGATTGATTTATTAATTTTTGTCTTTGTTATTTACATATAATGCTAATAAGGGATTTCATGGGTGTTTATATTTGGATTATATTAGATAGACCATAGATTTATCTTTTTAATATAATTTTTTCCATAAATTTTGTTTGGGGATACTACTACTTTGAGCCTTAAATTCTTTATTTAAACATTTCATAGCATATGAACTAATGTTCTGCAGATTTTTTTTGAGTAATTTATTAATTAAGTAGTTTTAACTACATGTGTTTTTGTTTAAAGTAGGTTTTTAATATAATTTATAGACTCCAAAAAAATCATAAGTTATATTAACCAAATTTCAATGTAAATCATTGTTTTATATATCATGGAAATGAGAATGAAATTTATGAAAGACATTGGTATTTTGAAATCATTATTGTTTTAATTTGATAAATATTACTTGAGAATGGAAATTTTTTAAAAAGTGTTTTTACCAAAATATTTTTTTCTATGAATTATTTAGAAATATAGATTGTTTTAAATTGGTCATGTGAAAATTATTTGAAAGGGTATTGGGCTAAAGTTATATATCCATATTTGGGTAGAGTAGAATCTTTTTGTTACCCTATGTTGGTATGATTCGAGATTATTTGGTTAAGAGTTATTTTCTTATATGATATAGAAACTCTCACACTTATCTTTCCTTATTAATTCACTTCATATTCTATATCTTTACCAATATAAATTAGAATTATATAAACATAATATAAATGATATAATGTATTTATAAAATTAATATAAAAAGTTAATAGTATATATAACTTACCCATCTCATGGTTAAATATTTCCATTCATGTAATGGATTACCACCTAAAGGTATGATCATTATTCTTTAATTATAACATTCCAAATGGTTGTTAAAATTCCTGATGGATTTTCTAATGGTAATTACTTATTTAAAGGGGTGTTTGACACCAGTTTTGTCTTTAAAATGTGTTTCTATTTTTTAGAGGAATGTTTTAGGCATTGATGGTAGTTGGAATCTAATATTTTTAATTGGTTTTGATACCATAAGTCTCATGTTTTCTTTAAATATTTTAAAGAGGTGAAAGTTTGGTCTTGAAAAATGGGTGCTTGACAGCAATTTACTTCCTTTAAAGAGGGGTTTCTTTTGTTTAAAAGTGATTTTATATAAAAATTTAGATTTATAAATTGGTTTTCAATGTGAAATTTGATAAATGATTTTCAATTAACATTTGAAATGTAGTTTTCAAATGGTGTGAAAATGGATTGGATTTTGAATCCCTTTATAAAAGCCCATTTGAGAGTTTAAGATTTTTTTTATAAATGTGTGAGACCCTATTGAGCCTCATATGACTGTAGTTACTTCCAAGGAGACCTGTGATCCCATGAGGGGGTAATTTTTATTGATGCATATTTGTGTGTATCTTAATTACTTTATGATTTTTATCTTGTTTCTATTTTTTAGAATACTATCCATGATTGATTTCCTTTTATAAATTTTACTTTTTTAGTACTTAAATGACTCTTTTTATAAATACCTGGGTTGTGTTTTTTTTCAATTCCATTTATATCTTTTCTTAATCAGTAATACTTTTGTATTTTAAATTTTTTTAATAAAGTTTAGGCACATGGTGATATATGGATAAAAGCTGGATCACATTACTGAGGAACACACCTCAGTATGATAAAGGTTTGAAGAAGTTTTTAGATTTTTGAATTCCCAATCGATCTGTTGATAGAAGAATAAGATTTCCTTGTCATAAATGTAAATTTATAAGATGGTTGAAGGGAGATTAATTTCATGAACACTTGATATTGAAGCAATTCCCTACTCAATATTTGTGTTGGAATGTAAAGACCCGAAAATTTCAAGGAATTTTTTTTTAATTTTCTTTGGAATTTTACAAGAACGCAGTTTCTGACGGTGCCTGATTCCGAGGCCCGGTGTGCTTGGAATCATTTTCCAAAGTTTAGGCTCGGGTACGTTCAGTGAACAAACGAGCGGGTTTTTCTAACTTTTGAACCGGTGCTCGGAATCAAATTTCGAGGGCACCGATGGAATCGCAAAGCCGGTAATTGCTTAGAAACGCCTCTTCCGGAGTTGCGTTTGCTCGGGTGTGGTTTTTAAATTTTTGGGCTTTAAGTTAAGAAATAAAATAATGTGGTACGACAAACTTTATTTTATTTTTACTTAAAGCCGCTTAATGCTGCTTAAGCTAAGTTGAAGCGGATAGGGTGGAACCCAAAATATCCTACCCTCTTGGTAAGATATTTGTGAGGTGGGGCCCCCACGAGCCCCACTGTTTCTTTTCCACTAAGTAACGCACCCGCGAAAACCCCTATTAAACTAAAGTCAACTGACACGTTTTCTAAATTCTTAACGCCCCTATTAATTGGGCGATTAGTTCATTGCAATTAATTCTATGAATTAATTGTTCGTTGCTTATCTTTGTTTTTCAAATTCTTCTGTTGATAATAAAATAAGTTGAGGACTTATTTTATTATCGGATTGTTGTGTTAGACCTTTGGAGAATCTCTAAAGTTCTTCACCCTCCTACGCAAAGAACGCGAAGAACGCCGGCCTCCGACGAAGGGCGACGAAGAACGTCGGACCCCCGGAGATTGATGCCGACGATTCTCCCTCCGCAACGCTTCTTCCGCGATGATCCAACCCCGTGACAATCTTCGATCGACAACGACAAGGTAGGGGATTGAAGTCCTTTTAATTATTTTTGGATTATAACATCAACATGGATTTAATTGTTATAATTAAATATATATGTTCTTGATCCTCGGAGTTTTTCTACGCGACGCCCTTCCGTGACGCGAAGATCCTTTTCTTCCACGACTGTCAATTCCGCGACGAACTCGCGTCCGACGACGACGTTGAGGTAGGGGTTGTTTTGAAAATGATAATACTCCATGTTTGTTTCCCTTCAAGGCATGAACGCGGACCAAATAATTAACAAGTTGGTCCATGGATTATTATTGCAGTTCGAGGTTTATCAAATTGATGGGAAATATTATGGTGTTGTTTTAAACCGCTAACGCGGTGGGTGCGGACCAACAAACAAGTCCGAACCACCGCATTCTTTCTCGTTCTTAGTGTGCGGAACGGAGGACGACGACAAACGGGGCCGCAAGGGCGATTTGAGGGCCTTGCAGTGAAGGTCGGGTCCCGGGAGGACCACTGGCGAAGACCGCACGTAAAATGGACCACCGGAGCGCGTCCGGTGGTCCGCGGAATCCCACGCCGGCGCCTGGCGTGCCGCCGGAAAAACCCGCCGCGACTGAAGCCGTGGCGGCGAGGCGGTTCTGCGGCCGCGCGGAACCAGGAGGCGGGACGCGGCTGACATGCCGCGTCTGGGTGCTGCGGAGTGGCCCCCGCATGGGGGCCGCAGTTCCTTCGCTCGGCCGCTCGGCCAGGCCGAGCCGAGCCGAGCCGACCCGCCGGGCCGGGCCGCCCCGGCCGGGCCAGGTCGCACCAAACCGGGTCGGACCCGGACCCGGGTCGGGTCGACCCGGTTCGGGCAGACCCAGGGGGGGTCGGGCCGGGTCGGTCCGGGCCCAGACCCCCCGTTTTCAGACCCTCTTTGGTCGTTTGCCCATATCTTAGGCTACGGACCTCCGATAGATGCACCGTTAGTTGCGTAGCGATCCTTGGAATGTGACGGTCGTTTCGGTATATCGTACTCAAGGTTTCAGAATACTTTGGGTTCGGCTGGGTTGGTTCGGATACTAAACTAACCGGGCCCTCAGAGCGGAAACTCTTATATCTCGAGCTCCGTACGTCCGATTGATGTGCCGTCGACTTTGATGGATTCCTCTAAGTGAGACGGATCTTTTGGATTACTCCGCTCGAGGTTTTGATGCCGTCGGAGTGCGTTTGGGTTGGTTCGCTCATGAAATCCAACCGGGCCCCTGGAACGAAAAAGCCAATAACTCACAGACTGGGCGTCCGATTGACGCGCCATCTGTCTCATTGATTTCCTCTTGTTGAAAGGGAACTTTTTGCATACTTCACCCGAGTTTTGGACGCAATTGGAGTATGGCCGGGTTGGATTGAACCCAAAATCCAACCGGGCCCCTGGAACGGAAAAGCTGATATCTTTCAGACCAGACGTTCGATTGACGAACCGTCAGCGTCGTTGGTGATCTTGCTGAGAAGCGGTCCCTATGAGTATACCCTATGAGAGTTCGAGGTACAGTTGAGATACGGCCGAGTTGGTTCGCTCACGAAACCAACTGGGCCCCTGGGATGAAAAGGCTAATAACTCAAAGACCGGGCGTCCGATTGATGCGCCGTCTGTTGCGTTGAGACCCCTATGACGAGGCGGTCCTTTGAGATACTTCTTCGTTGGACTTTGAGATACTTAGAGTATCGGCATGTAGCTCGTGGAGCAGACCCTCCTGGAGATGAGCATGCAGAGTACGGAGACCGTGTAGCCGGCTGAGACCTGACGACTTCTTGACCGATCGACTCGATGTGTTTCGGATAGCCCAGTGGGGAGCGCTTGGTTGTAGTGGCAGACCCATGGCGAAGGAGCGCTTGGTTGTAGCGGCAGACCCACGGTACTCAACAGAAGGAGTACTTCTGGAGGCTATGAGGGGGAGCGCTTGGTTGTAATGGCAGACCCACGGCAGAGGAGCGCTTGGCTGTAGCGGCAGACCCGCGGTACTCAACAGAAGGAGTACCTCTTGAGGCTATGAGGGGGAGCGCTTGGTTGTAGCGGCAGACCCATGGTGGGAAGCGCTTGGTTGTAGTAGCAGTCCCACAGTACTCGACAGGAGGAGTACCTCAGCAGTCTTAGGTTAGTGAGCAGTACCTCAGAGTTGTGACAGGACCACTATACACTCCATAGACGAGGCTCTTCAGCAGTTACGGTTTTGATAATGAAAATCCTTGTTTGAGCTGAGTCTATGACCTTTGTGTTTCCTCATGATTGAGATGGGTTACTTGATAACTTAGGTATATGTATGGGCATATACCTGGGTATTGGTTATCCATTGATTTCATAACTATTGTGTTTCCTCATGATTGAGATGGGTTACTTGATAACTTAGGTATATGTATGGGCATTTACCTAAGTAGAGGTTATCTGTTTAGATCTTCTTTGTAGTTATCCTTTTTGGTTTTAGAGAGACCTTGAGGGTCTCGGGGTCCCTACTGAGTATCGTTATACTCACCCCTGTACGGGCTATGCCCACACCTCGTTGTGTTGGTTGCAGACGACGAACAGTGCTGATGGAGACCGAGTGTTCAAGGACTAGACAGTACCCGGAGGTGGACTACACGACGAGCCAGTATCTGGAGGTGGACTTCACAGCGAGACGAAACTCGGAGGAAGTTGACAGGTGAGAGCGTTGTGGAGGCTATCTGTACCTACCCTTCAGGTAGGATCTGAGGAGGATGACCCAGGAGCCGCTTCCATCCAACCAGCTGTTGTCTTTTTCTGTTGTACCTTGTTCATCTGTAGTTGTACATTCTTTTGGGTTTGTATTCTGGCCCATTTACCTTTCAACACTTCTCTTTGTACTTAGTGTTTTTCTTCTTCTTGTACTCTGTGGTGTTTTGTTTACTTTTATAAAGGCAATGCCTTCCCTGTTATCGGGATTTACGCCTTTGGTGCTAGTCGCCAGCCCCTGGCCTATGGAAGGCGGGCTTGGGGTAGTCATGGCACGGGCCCCGAGGATGGGTCGTGATAGTTGGTATTAGAGGAGTCGGTTCTACTGTAGAACTTATAACTCTAATATTCCCTTTCTATGTAGTAATAATGTTAAGGGTACCGAGTGTGGTTTTCAGTTCAGGGAGTCCAGTGTTGGTGCGGGCGGCCGACGTATGCATACACTAGGATCCTGAAAACTGATTTCTGACTTTGTGCACGAAAACACTGATTGCGTGTGTGTTTCCAGAAGTTTTTAAAAATCAGCTCAAACCAGGTCAGCTCACCAGGTATAATCATTTGACCATGTCACGTTGTTTCTTTCAGGATGCCTTTTCTCGGACGACCAGCTAGAGCCCAGAGGGATGTGCGTGCTGACAGCCTGTCAAGCGACGAGGCTTCGGTACAGGGACCTCTTGTAGTTGAGGCACCGGCGGAGGCACCAGCGGTACTACCATACATTGGGCCACCGATTCCACCAGCCCCAGCAGTAGGCGATGCACTCCACTTGAGCACGCTGCACGAGTTCCAGCGCCAGAGACCACCCAGTTTACGGGGAGAGACGGACCCGTAGGCGGCTGAGGATTGGCTGGAGGATGTGGTGAGAGTCTTCAGGCTAGTGGGGACGCCAGCAGACTTCATGGTGATCTTTGCTGCCAGCCTTCTTCAGGCAGCAGCAGGCAGGTGGTGGAGCCACTTGTTCCAGTTTTGCGATGGGATGAATTTCACATGGGAAGAATTCGAGACCTTCTTCAGGGTGGAGTTTGTACCAGTAGATCTGCACCCCAAGCGTGTTCAGAAGCTTCTGCCTTTGCCGCAGGGTTTTAGATCAGTAGCCGAGTCATCTGTGGGAAGTAGACAGATGATACAGAGGTCCAAGAGGACCAGAACCAGCCGTACGAGGGGAAGGAAGTGTTATGAATGCGGCCGGAAGGGTCACCTGGCACGTGACTGTCCGACTCCTCTTACATTTGATCCGCAGGCTTTGGAGGAGCCACCGAGGCAGAAGCAGCGGCGGGTGCTTGAGCAACAGCCGAGCAGTGGACAAGGCAGTAGAGCTCCGAGAGCAGGTGGAAAGGAGAGGAACTTGTGGATACGTCCTTTGTACTTCTAGTTCCATGTTTCTATTGTATTCGTGTCTTTGTACTATGAGATGAAATAATAAAAAAGACACTTATCTTGTGATGTTTTCTTTCCTGTCCTTTTTGTTTGGTTGATACTGAGTGGTCCTGGTTAAGACTGTTGACTTGACCCTCACTTTTGATATTTCTACTGGAGGAGACCCAGTGACCTCACACTGATTCCGACAGTGTGACTCGACCCTTGGAGGCGAGGGTGACAGTTGGATCTCTTGGTAGTTACGTCGAGGCCTTACGACATCATCCATGGCATGAATGCATCATTCATGTCGGGATTGACTGCATTAGGCAACGAATGTGGTTCATCCAAGGGATGAGACCAGATTTCTCTTATCGGCAAAGAAGAAATCATAGCAACTCTTGTGAGACTAAAGAAGGTGTAGATCATCCAGGAGTGGATGAGGACTGCACAGTGCTGTAAGAAACAGGAAACCGATGCCAGTCTTAGAGACTCAGGCATGTTAAATGTTTCAAGAAGAGGAATCTTTAAAGAGATATGAGTCTTCGAAGCCCCAGACGTAGAGGAAGAGCTAGGAGAGAAGCATGAGGTGGTGTACATCTTAACATGCTACAACCACCCGCCTTAGTTATCCCCGCTAGGCTCAGGGAGCTGGAGGGAAGAGGAAAAGTGCGACTGCATGCGGTCAAGGAGTGTGACCCAATGGCTCTAAAAATGATTCAAGGGATAGTCTGTGTCCACTACTAGCTGCTGTAGTAACAGACGTCGATATAAATCATTCATCGCTTTCACAAATCTTGTCCCAGACCTAGAGTTTCCGGTAAGCCGTAGACTTGACCCTCACGTCTGGAGATACCTTGGGAGAAGACTTGATAATCACACTTACGCCGACGGTACGGTCAGACCCTCGAGGTGAGAGTTTCAGTTGGAATCTCTTGGTGGCAGCGTCGAGGCCTTACGACGTTGGTTTGAGTATGGACTGGGCAATCACAGTTCATACACAAATTGACGGTATTAGGCAAAAAGTTTATGGTTTAACTAAGACGTCGGGATGGGTTTTCCTTGGTTGGCGAAAAGGAAACCACAGGCAACATAGGATAACTCATGCACAGGAGGGTGTGACTGATCACTCTTGATTCGGTCAACCTTACCCTCGTGGCAGCAGTCGTTTCGAGTTTCAGTTCTAACAGGAATTGGAGACCTCTAGAGTTCGAGGATGACGATCACGTCCTTATACGGGTCTCACCTCGATGAGGTTTATGGAGATGTGGCCAAGGAGGCAAGTTATCTTCGAGGTTCAGCGAAACTTATTAGGTCCTTAGCTGGGTAGGCGGGGTGGTTTACCGCTTGACACATCCACCTCAGTTGCACCAGGTGCATGACGATTTCCACGTATCTCAGCAGAGGAGATACGTGCTCGACCCTTCGCATATCATCGACCATGGGGAGCTGGACGATGGCGATGGGGTGACTTTCACGGAGGTTCCAGTGGGGATCAAGGATCGACAGGGGTGGTCCTACGAGGGTGGTCGATTCCTCGGGTTCACTTTCTTTGGAATTATGGGAACCTCCAGGTGATCACATGGGAGTGGAAGGCTCAGATGCATGTTCTGTACCGCTTTTGTGACCCTAGTTGGTGTTAAAGCTTTAAGAGGACGTAAATCCCTGAGGTGGGAGTAATGTAAAGACCCGGAAATTTCAAGGAATTTTTTTTTTCTTAATTTTCTTTTGAATTTTACAAGAACACAGTTTCTGACGGCGCCTGATTCCGAGGCCCGATGTGCCTGGAATCATTTTCCAAAGTTTAGGCTTGGGTACGTTCAGTGAACGAACTAGCGGGTTTTTCTAACTTTTGAACCGGTGGTTGGAATCAAATTCTGAGGGCATCGATGGAATCGCAGCGCCAGTAATTGCTTAGAAATTCCTCTTCTGGAGTTGCGTTTTCTCGGGTGTGGTTTTTAAATTTTTGGGCTTTAAGTTAAGAAATAAAATAATGTGGTACGACAAACTTTATTTTATTTTTAATTAAAGCCGCTTAAAGCTGATTAAGCTGAGTTGAAGCGGATAGGGTGGAACCCAAAATATCCTACCCTCTTGGTAGGATATTTTTGAGGTGGGGCCCGCATGAGCCCCACCATTTCTTTTCTGCTAAGTAACGCACCCGCGAAAACCCCTATTAAACGAAAGTCAACTGACGCGTTTTCTAAATTCTTAACGCCCCTATTAATTGGGCGGTTAGTTCGTTGCAATTAATTCTATGAATTAATTGTTCGTTACTTATCTTTGTTTTTCAAATTTTTCAGTTGATAATAAAATAAGACGAGGACTTATTTTATTATCGTCTTGTTGTGTTAGACCTTTGGAGAATGTCTAAAGATCTTCACCCTCCTACGCGAAGAATGCGAATAACGCGAAGAATGCGAAGAACACGAAGAACGCGAAGAACGCCGGCCTCCGACAAAGGGCGACGAAGAAAACCGGACCCCCGGAGATTGACGCTGACGATTCTCCCTCCGCAACGCTTCTTCCGTGATGATCCAACCCCGCGACAATCTTCGATCGACAACGACAAGGTAGGGGATTGCGGTGCTTTTAATTCTTTGTGGATTATAACATCAACATGGATTTAATTGTTATAATTAAATCTGTATGTTCTTGATCCTCAGAGTTTTTCTGCGAGACGCCGAGTACCGCGCGACAGTGACGCCCTTCCGTGACGCGACGATCCTTTTCTTCCACGACGGTCAATTCCGCGACGAACTCGCGTCCGACGACGACGTTGAGGTAGGGGTTGTTTTGAAAATGATAATACTCCATGTTTTTTCCCTTCAAGGCATGAACGCGGACCAACTAATTAACAAGTTGGTCCGTGGATTATTATTGCGGTTCGGGGTTTATCAAATTGATGGGAAATATTATGGTGTTGTTTCAAACCGCTAACGCGGTGGGTGAGAACTAACAAATAAGTCCGAACCACCGCATTCTTTCTCGTTCTTAGTGTGTGGAATGGCGAACGATGACAAACGGGGCCGCAAGGGCGATTTGAGGGCCTTGCAGTGAAGGTCGGGTCCCAGAAGGACCACTGGCGAAGACCGCACATAAAACGGACCATCGGAGCGCGTCCGGTGGTCCGCAGAATCCCACGCCGGTGCCCGGCGCGCTGCCGGCAAAACCCGCCGCAGCTGAAGCCGCTGCGGCGAGTCGGTTCCGTGGCCGCGCGGAACCGAGAGGTGGGACGCGGCCAGCATGCCGCGTCCGGGTGCTACAGAGCGGCCCCTGCACGGGGGCCGCGGTTCCTTCGCTCGGCCGCTCGGCCGGGCCGAGCCGAGCCGAGCCGACCCGCCGGGCCGGGTCGCGCCCCAGCCGGGCCGGGTCGCACCAAACTGGGTCGGACCCATAACCGGGTCGGGTCGACCCGGTTCGAGCCGACCCAGGGGGGTCGGGCCGGGTTGGTCCGGGCCCAGACCCCCCGTTTTCAGACCCTCTTTGGTCGTTTGCCCATATCTTGGGCTACAGACCTCTGATCGACGCAATGTCAGTTGCGTAGCAATCCTTGGAACGAGACGGTCTTTTCGGTATATCTCACTCAAGGTTTCGGAATACTTTGGGTTCGGCTAGGTTGGTTTGGATACGAAACCAACCGGGCTCTCGGAGCGGAAACGCTTATATCTCGAGCTCCGGATGTCCGATTGACGTGCCGTCGACTTTGATGGATTCCTCTAAGTGAGACGGATCTTTTGGCTTACTCCGATCGAGGTTTTGATGCCGTCGGAGTGCGTTCGGGTTGGTTCGCTCACAAAATCCAACCGGGCCCCTGGAAAGAAAAAGCCAATAACTCACAGACCGGGCGTCCGATTGACGCGCTGTCTGTCTCGTTGATTTCCTCTTGTTGAGACGGAACTTTTGGCATACTTCACCCGAGGTTTGGACGCAGTTGGAGTATGGCCGGGTTGGATTGTACCCGAAATCCAACCAGGCCCCTGGAACGGAAAAGTTGATATCTTTCAGACCGGACGTCCGGTTGACGAACCGTCAGCGACATTGGTGATTTTGTTGAGAAGCGGTCCCTATGAGTATACCCTATGAGAGTTCGGGGTACAGTTGAGATACGGCTGGGTTGGTTCACTCATGAAACCAACCGGGCCCCTGGGACGAAAAGACTAATAACTCATAGACCGGGCGTCCGATTGATGCGCCGTCTTTTGCGTTGAGACCCCTATGACGAGGCGGTCCTTTGAGATAGTTCTTCGTGGAACTTTGAGATACTTGGAGTATCGACCTGTAGCTCGTGGAGCGGACCCTCCTGGAGACGAGTGTGCGGAGTATGGAGACCGTGTAGCCAGCTGAGACCTGATGACTGCTTGACCGATCGACTCGATGTGTTTCAGATAGCCCAGTGGGGAGCGCTTGGTTGTAGCGGCAGACCCACGGCGGAGGAGCGCTTGGTTGTAGCGGCAGGCCCGCGGTACTCAACAAAAGGAGTACCTCTGGAGGCTATGAGGGGGAGCGCTTGGTTGTAGCGGTAGACCCACGGCGGAGGATCGCTTGGTTGTAGCGAAAGACCCACGGTACTCAACAGAAGGAGTACCTCTTGAGGCTATGAGGAGGAGCGCTTGGTTGTAGCGGCAGACCCATGGTGGGAAGCGCTTGGTTGTAGCAGCAGACCCACAGTACTCGATAGGAGGAGTACCTCAGCAGTCTTATGTTAGTGAGCAGTGCCTCAGAGTTGTGACAGGACCACTATACACTCCAGAGACAGGGCTCTTCAGCAGTTACGATTTCGATAATGAAAATCCTGGTTTGAGCTGAGTCTATGACCTTTGTGTTTCCTCATGATCGAGATGGGTTAATTGATAACTTAGGTGTATGTATGGGCATATACCTGCGTAGTGGTTATCCATTGATTTCATAACCCTTGTGTTTCCTCATGATTGAGATGAGTTACTTGATAACTTAGGTATATGTATGGGTATTTACCTAAGTAGAGGTTATCTGTTGAGATATTCTTTGTGGTTATCCTTGTTGGTTTTAGCGAGACCTTGAGGGTCTCGGGGTCCCTACTGAGTATCGTTATACTCACCCCTGCACGGGCTATGCCTGCACCTCGTTGTGTTGGTTGCAGACGACGGACATTGCTGACGGAGGCCGAGTGTTCAAGGACTGAACGGTACCCAGAGGTGGACTACACGACGGGCCAGTATCTGGAGGTGGACTTCATGACAAGACGACACTTGGAGGAAGTTGATGGGCGAGAGCATTGTGGAGGACATCTGTACCTACCCTTCAGGTAGGATCCGAGGAGGACGACCCAGGAGCCGCTTCCGTCCTAACAGCTGTTGTCTTTTTCTGTTGTACCTTGTTCAGCTGTAGTTGTACTTTCTTTTGGGTTTGTATTATGGCCCATTTACCTTTCAGCACTTCTCTTTGTACTTAGTGTTTTTCTTCTGCTTGTACTCTTTGGTGTTTTGTTTACTTTTATAAAGGCAATTCCTTCCCAGTTATCAGGATTTACGCCTTTGGTGCTAGTCGCCAGCCCCTGGCCTATGGAAAGTGGGCTTGGGGTAGTCACGGCACGGGCCCTGAGGACGGGTCGTGACATGGAATTGGTATAAAGAATCGAATGTTACAAAAAGTTTGAGTACTGATGTAAATAGATAGAATGATATCCCAAATTAATAAATAATAGATAATGAAATAGAAAACCTTATAAATGATGCATTCAACATTATAAGAAAACAACATCAACATCAAAACATATCAGAATAGCCAATTGAGTGTGCTATAATAACAACTTGACAACTGAAGTTTTTGGTACTATAGGACAGCCATATCAAGATTGTAACATATCATTGGATCATTATCTTGAAACTATGGAGGATAATGTAAGAAGGGACTTCACTTATCATAAAAATACATTTCGTGTTTTAGTTGATGATGTAAATCAAGAGTTTTATGGTGGATGTTTGAAATTTTAAAAACTTTCTTTTCTGCTAAAGTTGTACCATACCAAATGCCCATGTGGAATTAAAAATAAGTAAAAGTACATGATATTGGAATTATTTCATGATGAATTTTATGAAGCTAAGATCCCTGAGTCTTTTTATGATATGAAAAAGGTTTTTAACAAGGTTGGTATGAATTATAAAAAAATACATGCTTGTCCCAATAATTGTATGCTTTATTGGGGAGAGGATTCAAGCAGTCATGGTAGAAAAAATATTCTTCTTCTAGATGACAGTCAATGGGTGATGTTGGATGTGTGAACCAATATACTACTATGAATAAGATGAAAAGGAACACACCTACAAAGGTTTTTCATTACCTTCCTTTAAATCCTCAATTGTAAATATTATTCATGTCATCAAAAACTTCTAAGCACATAAAGTGGAATTATATAGATAATAATAATGATTGGTTAATGTTACATCCAAGAGATTTATAATAGTGGAATACATTTGATTAATTACATATAAATTTATCATATAATCCTAGGAATGTGTGATTGGGATTGGATTCCATTGGATTCAACCCATTTGGGTGTTTAAGCACCAGTTATATCATTTATCCAATTATTTTGATCCCTTACAATCCACCTCTACGAATGTGTATGCAAAACAAATCTTTTATAATTTCGATGATTATTACTGGGAAAACAATTCTTGGAAATGATATTGATGTATACTTGCAGCCTCTAATTCAAGAATTAAATGATTTATTGAGAAATGATGTTGAGACATATGATGCATCTTCTAGAACATTATTCAAAATGAAAGTTTCTCTAATGTGGACAATTATTGACTTCCCTGGACTTGGGAATTTGGCTAGTTGGAATACTTACATGGGTTTGTCTTATCCTATTTGTAACTTTTATTTTGAGCCAGAATGACCACCCCACAGTAAAAAATGGTGCTTCTTGTGACATTGAAGATTTCTGTATACATCTCATAGATTTCGGTTGAAAAAGTCAAAATTCAATGGTTCTATTGATCATAGACCACCTCTAAAGTTGTTGATAGGTTTTAAAATATTGGAACAACATGGAAATGTTAAAACATAATTTGGGAAGGTGTATCATTTGAATGATAGTGAGAAATGAGTTTGAAGTGCATCGTCAAGTGAAATCAGAATGCAACAATGGAAGAAAAAAAGTATATTCTACAAACTTTTATAATTGGAATTTAATTTTTTGGGGCATAATTTTGATGTTATGAATATTGAGAAGAATTTTTTTGACAATTTGATCATCATGTTGCTTAATGATCATAAAAAATCGAAGGACCATCTCAATGCTCGAAAGGAGTTATAAAAAATGAACATAAAGCGTAATCTCTAGCCAAATGAGAGTGAAACGTATGATTCAAAAATTTTTGAAAAGAAAAACAGATATTAAGTTACATTCATTTGAATTTTAAAAAACGTGAAGGTATATTATGAGTATTCAAGTAATATCTCATGGTGTATTGAGTTAAAGCATCATAGGTTACATGGATTGAAAATTCATGATTCATATATTTTGTTATAATAGTATCTACCTTTATCATTGCATATATTATTAAATAAAAAGGTTAGTACTGTTGTACTCCAATTTTTCACATTCTTTAGACAACTATGTGAGAAAAATATACAACCATTTGAGCTTGAAAACCTTCTAGAGAGATTTTTATTGACACTTTGTGCAATGTAGACGATCCTTCCTCAATTGTTTTTTTACTTTCATGATGCATTTAAATATGAATTTAGTTAAGGAAGTTAAATTATGAGTCTCCTAACATTATTGATGGATGTATCCAGTTGAGATTTAATTTATTTATATTTTTTTCATCTTAAGTAATCAATTATTTTAACTTAATTGAATACAAAATTATGTTTTACTTATTTTATTTCACATATATCTTGTGAATTTGAAATCATTCATGAAAAATAAAGCTCAACCAAAATGCTCTATTTATGAAGGATATTTGGAAGAGGTGTGTCTTACCTTTTTTTAGATACTTGTATGATATTAAGAAAACATTGAATCAAGTTAGATGTGTTGATGACACATCGATTAAATCTAAACTATATAGGAAATAAAAAATCTTTCCTTCTATTGGATGATTAGTTGGGAGGAGCTCAAATGTTACACTGATAGAAAATGAATTATTACAGGTACATAGATATATACTGGTGAATAGATAAATTGTAGATCCATTTATTGAAGATATCATGATAAAAACAAAGAGACTAATGATAATCCAAACATTAAATAAGAAATATATAACAAATTCTGTTAATAAAGGTTTTTAGAATGGTTTACACGATGTGTAAGTTCATAAATATTGAAATCAATAAGGATATTAGGTTAACACATATATTTTGTAAATACAATAATGTATATTACTTTTTTTTAGATCATGAATACTGATAATAGAGCTGAGTTGTTAGAAGATTTGAAGTTTCTAGCTTGAGGTCCTCTAAAAAAGGATAGAAAGTTTGATGTTTACAATATTAATGGCTTTAAATTTCATAGAGTCTAACAAGAAGAGGGTTTTAAAATAGAGAATAATGGTATATTTACATTTTCTAAAGTGGAATTCTATGGAAGGTTGACTAATATTATCTAATTAAACTACCATTTCCATTTTTCAGTTGCTTTATTCAAATGAAAGTGGGTCGATATTATCAAGGGTGTTAAAATAGATTCTTTTTAGTTTACTTATGTGAACTTCTCTCATTTGATGGATGTCAGTGACCATGAATTACATGATCCATATATCTAATACTCATAAGAGAAATGGTATATTATGTGGAATATATCATGGATGAAGGTTGGAGTGTAGTTTTTTCAGGTAAAACAAAGAGACGTGTATGATATGGGTGATGAAGTGGAATATTTGACCTTTGACATTAAGTCCCATCAAAAGTAAGAATCAAACTAATTTTTTCTATCATGATATTTAAAATATTTGTCTTGCAAGGGTGGATCAAGTAGATGAAGTAATGATGGAGCAAGGAAATGACATTGTTGAAGGATAAAATGATTGTATGTCAATTCATCCATTCATTTATCAACCACTAATGTTATACATGCATTCATTCATTATCATAGCTAAGTATATTTTTTTTATTACTATGTATCAGTTATCGTTTCTAATTTTTTTTATAAATTAATTTTTTGAAATATTTTTTCTAAAGTTAATTTTATTTGATTAAATGACATGAATGAAAAGAAGGAAGTGTTTTAATGATCCTAGTAAATTCTCAGTCAATGTTCCCTCAACGACATTGACAAATGATGATCCATCGGTCTCCCTCCCTACAACATCTGAGACACCCTTCACTTACCCCCTGCACTGTCTCTCACATCTCCCATTCTATAAGCTTAGAGAACACCCTTCATCAGCATCCCATCATGAGATAAGACAATGCTTCCCCATTTAGTAGGCTCAATAGTGAGGGAGCAGGTATTCACTCATGTTTCTTCATAGGGATATTTTAGGGTAACAATGATAAGTACAAATTTTAATGTGAATAAGGTTATTTCAATTTTTTATAATACAAAATTTTTTTATGAAAGAAGAAAAAATGATACTATGTAGAGAAATATGAATAGTTTAGATGTATGGAATCTGAATGTACTAAAGAAAGTTTTCCCATTTGACTACTATGGGGTCCGGATGGATGATGTCACATGATTATTTGGGTGGGGGGAGTTTATTTCCATGAAAATCACAATTCAAGAACATGGGGATGCTATAATGATTCAAGATGAAAAGGTCATAGATCTACCGAAATCATCGATTGAATTATACCAAAAGATGAATAGATCTATCCTTAGTGATATTACATCAATGGATGGTAGTGATAAGGTAAATCACAAAACTTAAAAATCATTTAGTACACAAACTTTTATTGTCTTTAAGTTTAAATTTAAATTTACAACTCTATTTAATTTTCAATATAATTTTCATGTATGTTTCGATTGAAAGAATTGGAGATGGAGAGGGAGAGTGTCACGACCCGACCCTACTCGGGCTCGAGTCGCAACTACCCCAAGCCCGCCTCCGTAGGCCAGGGGCTGGCGACCAGCGCCGAAGGCACAAAAACTCGGGGAGGCCTTTGCCTAAGCACCTGTACACACACAGGTAGCACACTCAATGAAAAAGTGCAGAGTAAAGAAAGAACAATAAGAGTAAAAATAAAAACTGCTATATATAAACCAAAAAGTGCATCGACCTTTACAAGATACAAGTAAAGTGCTGAAAAGGAAAAAGGGGAAAAACACGTGCCCAACCAGAAAAGGTGCCACAACCCGGCAACAGGTAAACAAAAACAAACAGCTGATGGGTCTGCCACCTGGAACCCGGCCATGAACACCGCACGCGGTCCAAGCTCCCAAGCTCCTACTCTCCACTGAAGTCACGCTCCACCTGTCCGTCGTCTGCAAGGGCACACCAAGTGTGGGCAAAGCCCAATCAGGGGTGAGTATAAAAATACTCAGTAGGATACCCCGAAGGCTCGAGGGAGCAACAAAGGAGGTACCGAAGGGTGAGCAGTAGAGCGAACAAGGAATAGAAAGGAGTACAACTGGAAGTGAAGTAAAGAGTCCATCTCAACCCAACAAGAGAAAGTAAGTAGACTCGACCAGGCACAAGGAGCTGGAAATGGTGAGAAGATGAACTTCCCATCGAGTCTTCGATACCTAAAGAAGGAGAGTAGACTCGTCCAACCACGAGAAGATAGACACGAAAAGCACGTGGCATACCCCGCGCATCTTCGCCTCCCCTGGAAGGAGAGAAACCAACCCAAGAAGTCGGTGCAGGAACATGGTATATACATATCTGGATGCTCAACGAGAAACTCGAACAAGCTCGTAAGGGGATCTCCGTCCCGTAGCTCAGCCCAAGAAAATGAGTCGCCAACAGTCCCATACATAACCCATCATTGTCGCCCAGCAACCCGCACGTCTGCCCTGAACCGCAAGCCAAGGGGCTCAGTCACCGCACCTTGATACTATCCGCTTTGGGCGGCACTGACTCGCCTGCACAGTTTTAGATCGCGTCACAAGAATGCGTCTCAGTGGGGAAAGCACCCCTCGTACTTGAGAGTTCTAGGAAAGTCAAACCACACCTCATCACTGCCCTGTAGTCGAGAGGTCTCCTTAAAGCTATAGCTGTTCCATCACCGACCTGTACAACCAAGGGTCCCGCTCCAGTAATCACGGAGGAAAGCCACAGACTAGCCTAGTCGGAAGGACTGAGTCTAAAATTCCAACCGGTGTCCCCACTGGCCAGCCCTGCTGGAGAGTAATTCATCACCAGATATCGGGTGACCCACTGCCCAGCCCTGCTGGAGGGTAAACCCTAATACATCGTCAGGCGACCCACTACCCAGCCCCGCTGGAGGGTAAACCATATTCAAATATTGGGTGACCCACTGCCCAGCCCTGCTAGAGGGTAAACCCTAATACATCATCAGGCGACCCACTGCCCAGCCCCGTTGGAGGGTAGACCTAGAATAAGTCGACAGGCGACCCACTGCCCAGCCTTACTGGAGGGTAGACCTGGAACTAGACGACGGGCGACCCACTGCCCAGCCCTGCTGGAGGGTAGGCCCTAAGAGGTCGTCGGGTGAACCACTGCCCAGTCTCTGTTGGAGGGTAGACCCTAAGTGCGTCGAGTGACCCACTACCCAGTCTCTGATGGAGGGTATACGCTAAGAAGTCAATGAGCAACCCACTGCCTAGCCCTGCTGGAGGGTAAACCTGAAGAAGTCGATGAGCAACCCACTGCCCAGCCCCGCTGGAGGGTTAAACTCAGAACTGCTCTGGCCATCTCTACTGGAGGGTACAACACTGGACAAACGAACACGGAGTGGGTATCGCGCAACAACCCAACTCCAGAATAACTCTCCCAAAAGAGTTGCAGCGTCAGCTCCAGCACTGGGTGTCACTAGCACCGCTACTGGCCAATCCATCGAGGACGAAACCCGGGGGAGACCACTCAACCCTGCTGGTCAGACCAACAAGCACAGAGCCAGGGGAAGAGCTCCACCCTACTGGTCAAACAAACACACAGAGGGACTCTCTACGCTGCGAGTGGTCCAAGTACGCAAAGCAGAACACGGCACGCACGTGGGGCCCACACAACGTGTGGCCCCAAGTCAACCCCAACTAAGCGCACGAACGTCTCATGTACGAACCACATGTACCTCCAAGCGCTCTCGTATACTCCCAGAGTATACCACATCTCCAGCCCAAGGGCTATCGTGCACAGGGCACCCAACGTCAACACGAAGGCGTGACGTAACAACTCCACCTCAAGGGCCCAGGCACGACCAACCACATCTCGTGAACCATTTGTATCACTCTCCCAAGAGTGCGCGATCACACACCAAGGGTCCGCTACAAACAAGGTAGGGCGAACCACCACTGGAGCACCTTCCATGCTTCCACATTTAAAAAAGATCGCACAAGAGGCTCTGCACAACCAAACAAATTGCACCGTTGTAAACCTCACGGAAAAACACGCGAGCTACACTACTCACTCGCCTGAAACGGTCAAACGGTGAAAAGGTACTATTCACTATGACCAAACCCGTGTGGGGCCCACCCCAAGATCCCAAAACTGAACCAACGGATCACGCCACCGCGATCCCCTCGGAAAAACACATGGGATCGAGTACTCAATCGCCCAAAACGGACAGCCGGTGAAAAGGACACTATTCACCGTAGCCGGGACGGGTGGGACCCACACCACATCCCCGAAAAAGGTTAGGCGGACTGCGCCATCACAAAGATCTTGAAAAAGCACGTCAAATTGACTGCTTACTTGCGTGGAACGGGTACCCGGAGAAAAAAATGCATTCCGGCACACCACACACGAGCGGCGCCACGTGGGACCCGCATCCCGGTCTCGAAACTCAACGAACGGATCGCACCGTTGCGATCCTCTCAAAAAAAATTACACAAAATGGACTACTCACTCGTCCAAAACGGTCGCCCGATGATAAAGATGGAAAATCACCATCGACGCCCAAACGGCCCTCGTGGGGCCCGCACCATCGTGCAAAATTACAGCGGGCAGACTGTGCCAACGCGTTGCCCTCAGAAAAACACCCAACATCGACTGCTCGCACGCCCCGAACGGACGTCTGAGGAAAAAGTTGCTACTAGCTGCACGCAACTCAAAAGACGGGCCACGGGGCCCGCACCTCAACTTCGGCCTCAACGCCTGGAACCGCCCTGGAAAGCTCCGCCTCAGTGCCAGGGTCCCAACCCCACTGACGACGCTTAATTCGGACGTCGGACGCGTTCGCGCCGTCCTAAACAAAATTCCCGGATAACCGCCAAAGCACTTAACGGTGTGTCACACCACCGAGACCCTCGTTTCGGGGATTAAAAATCCCCGAAACCATCTCAAAAACTTTTTCGTGACACGAGCTCCGCGCTGCCGAAGACGGCTCGCGAAACCGACTCCCGGTTTATGATATATTGAAGTATAAATCATTCTATAATAATAATAATAATAATAATTTATTATTATTATTATTATAACCTTAATAATAATAATAATTATTATTATTTTTTCTTTTTTTTAACCTCAAACCAGACCGGCCGTTCGGCCGGTCTTCTTCTTCCTCCAACAGGACCCGCAAAAGGCGGGTCCTGGTTTCCTCCCGCAGCACCCGAGTTCGCCCATCGGGTCCTCTGCTGACAGTGCCAGGCCGACGCCCGCCTGCTGCCGACGACCAGCCGCGCCCCACGCTCGCCGTCCGCGACCGCTCCGCCTCAAGCCGATGCCGCCGTCCGGAGCTCGTGCCGACCAGCGCCGCCTTCGACCGACCGATGCCGCCCGCTGCAACCGCCGGTCTCCGCTCCTCCGCGACGCCGCGACCGCCTGCCGCCAGCTCCGCTCGACCGGGGTCCCCGGCCTTGACCCGCCTCGCCCTGGAAGGCCCGCCGTCCCGGCCTCCTCTGCTTGGCCTCGCACCACACCGACGCCGGCTGAACCCGCCGCGGACCGCCGCTGAACCAGATCACCTGAACCATTGTCGGGCCGCCTTGGTCCACCGGAAAACACCAAACCCGCAAAGTTCGACAAACGGCCGAGACACCATCCGAACCCAGATTTCAAATCCGAAAAGAGCGTTGTAAAGAGAAGAATTTTTACTAAATGGTCATGGGATTTGTTTGACTATTTAACAGCAAATCGATGTATAAAATTGAATCCAAAGGAAGGTTCGGAAAAGAAAACGCAACCAAAACCTCCTACCTCGCTGGGCTTCGCCCGGAGCTTCGCCGCGATTCGTCGGAGCCGCGCCTTGCCGGAGTTGTCTTGCCTGAGGAGGAGGGGGAAGATGGAGAGGCGGGGCTACCAGGGGGAAGGGGAAGGAGAGGGGTGGGGTTAGGGTTTAAATACGGAAAAATTAAATTAATTAAATTTTAATTAATTTAATCTTCAATTTTTGACCCGCACCCGAAACGCCCGACAGGGTCAAGGTTAAGCCTCCCCTAGGGTAAAAACCACCTCTCGAGCACAAAGGCGGTCTCGGAATTTGATTCCGAGCTTCCGTTCAAAAGTTATAAAGCTGAACGCCCAAAGCCGCCAAATTACGAAAACGCCCCCGGGGCCATTTTTCACAAACGGCCCGCGCCCGCGAAACTTATACCCCTCCTAGGGTAAATGGCCCGCTCCGAACTCAAAGGTGCCCTCGGTTTTCCAATACGATCCACCGTTTAAGAGATACCTGCGTTTCTCCATTAAACGAATAAATTAATTAATTAATTTATCCGTTTAACCTTCCGAAAGCGAGCGAGGGGTCCAAACATCCCGCTCCAACAAGTTTTATGTCGTTCCTAGGGTAAACACCCCATTTTGGACCCATACGTACACTCAGATCCCTGATCCAGAACTCTGTTTAAGAGTTATCCCAATTATTTAGTATTTACAGTGTGAACGCACTGAAAATTTAATTCTGGCCACTTTGGGGCTCGGAATCACACGCCGTCTGAAGGCGCTGCCCTGGAATATTATCAAGAATATTCCAGTATTTCGAAGCAAAAACCGGGTTCTTACAGAGAGGGTGCTGAGAAAAGTTCATTGGGTAGTTATTATGGTTCACTTTGGATTTAGAGTTAATGTGAAACTAAACTTATGTCAGTTTATGTAGAATAATTTCAAAGGATATGGTCAGAAACTTATTAATCCCCTTGATTATCTTTTATTATTGATCATGCCTATTGTGATATTATTAGATAATGGATTGATTCTTATGTACTTGAAATGGGATATTTTTTAACTGGTGTTGGTGGTGGGATGGATAAATTTTGTTATGATATATTAGTTTTTTTATTTGGATGTTCTAGGGTTGCAGATTTTACAAATGTATTTTTTTTGAAAAATGATATTTAGAAGTGATTAAAACCATCATTAAATTTACCAATTTTTTTAGCGTCACTTTTAAACCACTACTATATAATTTGAAGTTCTTTTTAGTGGCATTTTTTTGTTTTAATGTCCATTTCCCCTCCCAAAAAACTCTAAGAATATAAAATCGGTTTAAAAAATACTATATCCTAGACCTTTTTTGGGATGGAAAACTGTTGAAAAAAAAAACAAAAAAACCACCCCTAAACAAACATTCTATGGAGGTTCCCAGAAACCACCTCTAAATGTAAGGAACTAATGTGAGTTGGATTCTAATGCCAACTTTAGTGAAAGTTTTTTGGAAACTTTCACAAAAACATTTGGAAGTGGTTTAAACCGCCGCCAAATAAAAAAACTACAGTTAATATGAGATTTTATTGCAGTGACACTTGTTTATAACTTTATTACAAACTTATTATCAGAATAGTTTTATTTAGACATGGTGGTGTTGGACTATTGATCTATACTCACACCCAATTCCAGACACCATTTACCAACTGAGCAGATTTTGTGGATGTAGGTTTGGACAAGGTAAAATGACATTGATATTGAGTGCTTTTTTTCCCAATGGGATGGATTTTGGATATGGGAGTGGCATGGGGTTCATGGCCCAAGACTTTCAGTAATTTATTTGAGTCTGCTATAATCTTATTGTATTTTTCTATCCTGTGTTTTAGATACATTCCAACACATCATTACATTGTTCATTATATATTCATTAGATTAAATAGTTGGATTTTATTATTGTCTTCCACAATGTATTTACCATGATTATTTCTATTTAATTATGAATTTTTTATACTTTTATGACACTTCATACCAGGGGGTATAGTCGCCCCAATATACTATTCACACCCTTTCTACTAGTCGTAAGCCTATAAAATACATGGAGGAACGCTTGAGGTATCATAACCAACCCTTTCTGGTTATGTGAGAGAGTGATAGATTAGGGGACTTTACAAAGTGGTATTAGAGGCAGTGTCCATTTGCTGTGCTAGTGAGGACTATGGGCAATTTTATGGGGGGGGGGGGGATTATGAAAATCTCACATTAAATGAGTAGGAGAAAAAAACACCCATTTATGAGGTGGTTTGGATACCTCTCCTATCATGAGACGTTTTCCTGGGGGATTTATGAGGGCCAGAGCCTAGGGAAAGCAAAACCATGCGGGCTAGGCCCAAAGAAGACAATATCATGATTGTGACCTAGAATATGCCTCTATAATTGATATCCTGAAATAATTATAAATATATTTAATTTCATTTAATTATGAAAATAAAATATCCATGCGTATTATATACACCACATAAAAGGAAATAAGAGGTGGATAGTCTAAAAGAATGAAAATTGATATGAGAAACCCCTTACCTTTTATTTCCACTTAGCCAAATGTCCTCTAGTTTCCTATAAAACAATTATAGTTCCCTTAATAACTTATTAAAAAACCTCATTCATATATATTACCTTTTATACTCTGAAATTATAATTAGTTATAATATATTTACTTATTAGTTATAGTTTATTTTCATCATCATATATTTGTAATTTTAATTGTTTTTCACAAGATGTATAATGTTGATATCGATTCACATTATTTGATAACAAGTTAATTGTACATATATTATTTAAGGTACTATAATATATGTTTTTATAATGACTTATGATGTTCCAATTTTATTACATGAGTGTTTTAGTTATAGTTATTGGATATTAAATTGGTTGTTTGCTTGTTTCAGTAATTTTTAAGGAAGGATTTAATATTAATAATAAGTTAAATATTAATATAATGTTTCTAGAACCTTATACCACAACCCATACTTTTCATGCATAAATATTAAATATAAATAGATGAATATTACTTACACAACATAATGATCCATACTAAAATCATATAGATATAATATCCTTGGGAACTTGGAAATATAAATAATTTTTTCATAATAGTTCTACATCATCACCCACTTAGATCTCCATAACTATCACCCTTCTTGGTCATATCATACAAAAAACCTTTATTCATAAATTAGGAAATGAAACATAAGAAAGGGTGATATTTGTTGCTCAGTAAGGTTAAATAAGGGAGATATAAATGATCATATAAGAATAAAATGATAAAAAGTTTATGAGAACATGATATAAACATTTAAAAATCATACCCTGCATATCATAAATCATAATATTAATTCATCTCATAAATCTAGATAATTTATAAGACAAGAATAATAAAGGAATCAAAGAATGTGATCCATAGAGAATAATATTATTATAATACATGGAATTGTGGAATACACATAATCACAGAAAAACATTTTGTTAGTATTCAAGGATCATTTATAGGGATATCCTAGTGGAATTAATTCACTCCCCAAACTATTGTAGTAGTCAAGGTTCACTTTTAGGACTATCATTGTGGATATATTCTTTTATTGAACTAAGTTAACTCCCCCTTATAGTCCTATTTATCTCATGAGATATCAATATTTATCTAATTCATTGGATGGAGCTATAGGTCCCACCCATTATATAATGAAAATCATACTTATGTGTGACACAAAATCAAATAACATTCCTCATATCAGAACCCGTGTAAAGAAATGGGTTTCATAAACATTTCATCATAACATAAATCATGTAAAAGGAATGGGATTCACAAATATTATGTCATAATTTTCATAAACCATCCAGAGAAATAATTAGGGTGAAATCCTTGGATTATATCCATAGTAAATCATTAGTGAAGTCAAGGGTTGTTATCTTTGTTGAATAGAAATACCATTAAAATATCATTAAAACATTCCTGAGGAAAATAAACATTCCATTTCGATGTCACTTATAAAAAATGTGAAAATACAATGGAAATATTTTTCTTTAAAAATAACCATATAAACATTTAAAGGAACCTTCAAAGAAAAAATTATTTAGGATGACAAGAAAATACATTCAGGACATATAAGTTAAAAAAATTTCTTTCACACTATTAATAAAAGGTTGAAAGTTCCTCATTTGGAAAATGACAAGAAGATTCCTTTCAAACCATTTTTTAGAAATCAAAACATGGATAAAAATGAATTTAAAAAATCATAATATAATAGTAGAAACCTTCTTTAAAATATTTTTATAAAATATGGATATAGAATAAAAAGGTTTTTGACCAAAGAGAAAAATGAAGTCAATTTCCCTTAAAAACATATTTTCGATTTATTTAGTACATAATATGATAAAAATTAATAAAAAAATGTTTTTAATGAAATAAACAAATTATAATAAATTTTATAAGTTTCATGATAGGTAGATCATAAAATTTCATTATCGGAGGCATCGTCATAGTCAATCCTAATAAACATTGAGATTGTGATATTAAAACCTCACTGCTTTGGTAACATTTGAATTTTTAGCCACATGAAATAAATAAACTTGTATGGATATGTAAATAACCATGAAATTTATATTAATAATCATAAATCGTATTAAATGTTAGTATATACACCTCACAAAAGAAACAAGTGGAGAATACGACATGTGTCCCATAGAAATTAAAGTGAGATGAAATTCCCTTTCCCTGAGTTCACCTTTATTCAAAAATAAATATAACTCCTATATAATTAATTTTAAAATATTTATATTAAATTTTCATATTAATAATTATAATATCATATAATATCCATTTATTACACTTCAATACCCGTTTTATCAATAATTCCTTATTAAGATCGTCATTTATGGGTGTTAACTTTTCATTTATCATGAGTATTTCAGTTAAGTAGTTATGGTACTTATACATTTATCTTGGTTACATACTCAATAAAAGATTAATAATAATATAAATTTAATATATATTAATTATATACATATTTATATGCATTAAATAAATTTAGGGATAGAAAAATGAATGGAGTTGTTTATAGAGACGGTAGGTCGTACGTACGCATGATCAATTTTTTTATTTTTCAATGGATGAAAAAAGAAAGGTAATTGTTAATTTAGCTTTTAAATATAATTATTACATAATATATATCATATATATTCATAAAATTATTCTTTATTTTCACATAATTAAAAAATAAATGAAAAACAAATCACATCCCTTTGTGGTGGTGGTAGCCCACACATACACACGAATGATGTTATCGTTTCCCAAAGGATTAGTTGGAAAGTAGATAGATGTGATATAATAATTAAATAAGTATAATTATTTTATAAATATCAAATTTAAATATTAAATCCATCATAATACCCATTCATAAAATATGGTGATGAAAAATTAACCGTATTGCTATGTGGAGATGGGTAGTCATATGTACGAATGTGCAATACTTTCACTTGTCATTTGGTTGGAAAGAGGGTGTATAATGGTGTTTCCAAAATAATAAATAAATTTTAGAATATTGAGTATAATTAGTTATTATTTTATTATATATACTATATATTTATAGGATTTAAATAAGATTAAAAAAGAAATTAATCGAGTAAGGCGATTACCTCTTTTTTAGAATGACTTTTAGATATCCTCTAAAGGGATCTAGGGTTTGTATTTTGGGAATAAAATTACCTCTAAAATTTGTATAAAAAAGTTTATAAGAGAAATTAGTAGAGTTTTGTTGATATATAAGGCTCATTGTGGTGTAAATAAGTTGGGTAGGAGGTTCTCTTTTATAATGTAGGTGAGGCGAACTTTTGGAATTTTTAAAAAATTATATTATAATAAATTAATTCTCATGAAAAATGACTCTAATTGGATAGGGATTTTAATATAAGGTAGTGTTGGGTTTTAATCCCATCAACCCATAGAATTTAAACAATTTTTGGTTTCATTTGAATCCTTATCATTTTTATTAACCCTTAGTTAACAAATTTTAATTTTAACCACGGTAACAAATTTTCAATTTTAAAGGGTTGAAATTTTTAATTATAAGGTGAAAATTGGATAATAAATGGAAAGGTTATGAAATTTTATTCCATATCATATCCACCTTGTCTCAATTAATTATTTTGATGATTTTTAAATAATTTAATAAAATATCATTTTGATAAAATATCATTATTGTCAATTTTGACACTATTCATTTAATTTTACTTCAAATACATAAAAAAATGGGAAATTTTGATATAATGATTTAAAACCTCCCTAATATGTCATATAGACCTATTAAGTTCATGGTAAACATTAAATAATTCAAATTATATCACTTTAAATATTTTTAATATAATTTATTATATTTTTAAAAAAATAGAGAAATGCTACATTGGTGTTACATAAGAAATTAAGGTAATTATGTAATTAGTAAAAATCATAAATAAATTTATGCAATGAAAATAATTTTATTAATCTAAAAATATATACTTATATTCATTCACAACTATCTTTTTACCTATGTGAACACATAAATGATATTTAAAACTAAGTGAGTGACATTTTGTAACTTTATTTGATTTAAATAATATATAAGTCATTTTCATCCAAAAATATCCATTAAACTAATAAATTTAGATCCTAAGGTAATAAGGGTAAAATTAAATTCATATAATAAGAATTAAGATGAAAAAATATAGCCTTATCACTTATTTTTAATCTATATTAACCAGATTTACTTTTTACCAAGGTGATAAATTTTTCCATGTTTTCTATTCATATTGACCAAAAATAAAAAAGAATTGTTTAAAAAATTTGAACCTCTAATTAAAAATATTTAATCTATTTTATCAGATTAAATTTCTAAAAATGGCATAAATAAATTTTAAAATAAGAATGCAACACCCGATGAAAACCATTTTTAGAAAAAATACATTTTTAAACACAAAACTTCGTTTATTCACATGCTTAGAAAAAATATTAAATGAATATTAATTTTTTTATTGAATATATAATTTATAGATTTCATTAAAATCATTCTAAAATAGTGATGAAATATATTTACTAATATAAAAATACATTTCATTCATTTTTTCTAAAAAAATATCTCTTTAATTCTCAAATATTTTTTATTTTTAATTATAATAATTTGATGAATTATTAATTTATTTTATAAATGTGTAGAATTTCTATTTTTATAATTTATTTATTATTATTACTACCCACCAATCCAATTTCTAGGTGATAACAAATACATAATATCTTAGTAATGTTAGATGGTTTGTTTGAACTCGATGTTGCGTATAATTCAAGATGTCGAAGAAATTAGATTTTTTTGAAAAAAATATTCTACCCCCCTTAAAATGAATTTTTATATTGAAATTCATCACAATAATATTAATAGATGAAAAAAATTCTGCATCATCACAACCTCAGGTCCCCACATAGCTTCCTTAAATTGGTGGTTTCACCACAAAACATTGACAAGGTGAGTTATTTTTTTTCATGACACTTTATATCTATGATTCAGAATCTCTAATGGTTATTATTCATAAGAAAGAATTTTCTCTTATGGTATGAACTATGATTTTAGTACACATGAAGGATATAGTATGCACTTCCTCATGAGAGATACATGGAACACATCATGAACTTGAGAGAGATTCAGTGGCAGTTACAATTGATAAGCTGCCATCTTGATATGACCAAGAATTTAAAATGGACCAATATACCTAGGGATTAGTTTTAACTTTTTTCTAAATCTCATAAACCACTTATAAGGATATATTCTTAGGAATACCTTATCATTAACTTCAAACTCTAGATCTTTCTGATGATTTCCTATATAATTTTTTTTGACTCTAAGCCACTCATATGTGTGGATGAATGGATTTAAACTTATTTTACACTTCCTTAGCTTGATTAGGTCCCAATATATTTATTTCTACAAATTAATTCCATCATGCTAGAGTTTGAAACTTTATACTATAAAGTGATTCATAAGGAACCATCTTAATTCTATAATGAAAGATATTTTTGTAAGAAAATTCCACCAAAGGAAGGTGTTGATCCCAACCACCTTGGAAATCAATAAAGCATGATCTCAACATTTATTCTAGAGTTTTAATGGTCCTATTAGATTTAACATATGTCTAAAGGTAATAAGTAGTTTTGAAACTTAACTCTATATTTAGATCCTACTGAATAATTCTCCAAAACTTTGAGGTAAACCTTGGATCCTGATCATATAGAATTGATAGTTTTACACCATGTAATATTACTACATACTTAATGTATAATAGAGTAATATGATCAAGATAAAAATATTATTTAATGGGAATGAAGTGTACTGAATTCATAAAGTTATTGACTATAACCCAAATAGAATTATACACTTTAGATTTTTTGATGATTTTGATGAAAAAACCCATGGTGATGTTTTACTATTTCTATTTAGGTACGGGTAATGGTTATAACATCCCCATAAAATTATGTCGCTCTTTCTTGACTTGCTAAAATACCAATAACTGAGAGAAAAACTCCAAAATATTTCTCTTTATACCATCCCACCAGAAATACTCTTTCAAATCTCTATATATATTCATACTTCTAGGATAAATATAGAATAAAGAACTATGGTACAAGAACCTTAACCCAGTTGGTGAGGACTCGACATGTGCATCCAAAAGACCCAAGTTCAAATCCAGGCAGAGACATAATTTCTGGGTTATTATAATAATACTTTATCAGTGTTGTTGTAGGAACTGTAATAGGTACTATAACAAACATTGTTTGATACTTTAGTAAAATGAAACTATTCATCTGTTTGGGATTTGGGCCATCATTTTGGTCCTTGGGTACTTCAAGGACTTCATGCCACCCAAGGCCTTCATCCCACTAAGGAATTTGGGCCACCTCAAGGCCTTCGGGCCATCTCAAGGCCTTCGGGTCACCTCAAGGATTTTGGTCCACATGAAATTATGCTTAATGGACCAGGCATACTCCATAAGGAGTAAACTCCATATGAGGATTCGGAGCATGCACATTCACCATAATAGAAGCTAACAGATTTGAACAAAAGAGAGGGTATTACATTTTCATCATGACTAGCCTTTGCATGAATGTGAAGCCTATCCTAACAGGCATGCGAAGGTAGAGAGGTGACATCATGATGTAGAAGCTGGAGAGGAGTAGTTCCAAGTAGTTATAGTCTGGATAAATTCTTCTAAAACCTACGGGTCATGTAATTTCCAAGACCTTAGGGTCATGTAATATCTAAGACTATGGGATTTATAAGGGTTCCCCCTTACCCCTTAAATATGGGATTATCAAAAACAATTAAAAAGAGGGTCTTTGGTCCATTCTGGTAGAATAAAAGACTATAAGATTCATTCATAATCTCCTTCTTCAAATCCAGTACCAAAGGGACACATACATGGTTCTTGAACCTTATTATTCTATCACAATCAAGGATAAACTAAGGAACATTTCTCACCTTTATTTTTAACTCTATATCTTACTTATATGCCTCTTTAATATTTACTTGGATAAATGGTTGAACACTCATTTGAGAAAGATAAGATTTATTCCATTCCTTCAAGATTTCAATATCCATTATTTTCAAGTCAAGAAATAATGGATATTTTGTGATCCTCATAATTGATAAGATAGCATGACCCTTTCAACTCATATCGTCAACCACCTTATTTGATTTTCTAGAGTGGTAATGTATTGAGCAATCAAAATTTTTTATCTGATCCAACCATCTTCTTTGGTATATGTTAATCTCTTTTTGAGTGAAAATATAATTTAAATTTTTTTGATTATTATATATGTCACACATTTCTTCATAGAGATAATTACAATATATATTTAATGAAAAAATTACCATAGCTAACTCTAAATCATGATTTTGGGTATTTTTCAAATGGACCTTAATTTTCGTGAGGCATAAGTGATAATTGTTGGTTGGAGTGAGTATATCAATATGGAAGATAAATTGAGAACCCAATAAAAATTTATATCAAAAAAATTTCTAAATAAAATCTCCCAATTTGATTAAAACATCCCAATTAATCAAAATATCAGTCGATATAAGTTTTGGTCTTTTTAAAATATTTCTCAAAGACTGATTAAGTCTCAGTTAAAACAATTTTGACAACTAATTTAACTTTTGAAATCAATTTACTCAATAAAAACCTTATATAAAGACTAATTAAGACTAAATATCAAAGTAGTTGGTTTTTTGTGGTTTAAAAATAGATTCATTTTAAAGTATAAAAGAAAGAAAGCATAAACAAAACAAGTAGTGGAATAAAAAATAAGAGGTTTGGTCTCAAGCTGAGACCTAATACTCTCCACTTAGAAATAAACTTTTACCAAGAAAATTATATAAAATAATATGCGATCCACAACTTGGATCAGGTATTAAAAAATACATCTTGACCTCATAAGGACCTCTTCCACAATACTCTTGGTAATAGAACAACTACATGCTACATGGACATCTTCCACCACATGTGGGAAAATAGATGAACATAGTGTTTGAGAACATATCAAGTATCTTCTTGTTAAATATTAAAAGATAGTGTGTGTGTTAAATAAAGAGTAAAAAACAGACTTCTTGTAATGTAAATAAAATAAAAATACTAAGAAAATGAAAGATGCAATGAAGGTTTGTTGCTCAGCCTGATAAGCTATGAAGCTCATGACTCTTTGAATATATCTTGAGTGGTATCTTGAGTTGAGTTTTTGAAATTTGTAGTAGAAAAGAGTATCATAAACTCTTTTTTTGCGATTCTGTAGGAATTAGTCTGGTTATTCAATGCACTTCACTTATTCTATAGTTGTGTGTAGACTAGATGTAGTGTGTAATCTCTCAACTAGTGGCTCTCTTCAGGTTCTTTTAATATGCTCTTCATATCACTTCACGTGTTCTTGTATAACCCTATATCGATTGGAACATTATATCTAGTTATCTCTATCCTTATTTCTTACTGTATATAAATGAGGGAGTCTATTAATTCTTTTAACAACAACATGCAGGGAGAATCCTATAGATCTTCTTCACCTCGTATTAGCGACTAACACAGAATTTAATGCATATATACAAAAAAATTAAGAAAAATCATTAAAATAAGTTTGGGAATTAAATTAAAAAATATAGGTGTTAGGCATATTTAATTCAAAATGAACAAAATAATGGTGGTGAGTCTTCTTGAATGGTGGGACAATCTCTAGTAGTGACTTAGGCTAGTGGTGAGTCATGCCAATGGTGAGACGTCTCAGTAGTTTTCAATTTAAGCACTTATCCAAATTTTTATACCCATGGAAGGTCATATTCAATAGTGACTCTTCTATAACGGTAGTTCATCTTGAAACTTGGCTAATTTTTGTTTTCTAAGGGTGACTTGTCACGAACCATCCCCTGGGGCCTGTGCCGTGACTACCCCAAGCCCGCCTTCCATAGGCTGGGGGTAGGTGACTAGCACCGGAAAGGCATATCCCTAAAACTGGGAAGACATTTCCTTTAAACCTGTAAACTCACACAAACCAATAAAACAACAAGATACAAGCACAAAGTAAACTATATAGTAAACATGGTGTGTACATTAAGTAAAGGGGTCAGAATAAAATCCCAACTGGAAAGTACAAGTAAAATTGAAAACAACTCCTGTGAACACCCGCCAAGGATCCTACCTAAAGGGTTGGTACAGCCCTCGAACAATCGTCTCTGCAGTACGCCTTGTCTAAGGTCCACCTCCAAGTAGCCTCTAGACCTGGTACCCTCAACCTCGATCAGCGCTGTCCATCATCTACACAAGACACAATAAGGTGCGGGCATAGCCTGTGTAGGGGTGAGTATAACGATAATCAGTAGGGACCCTGAGACCCCCTAAGATCTCTAAAAATCCACAAAGGATAAACCAAAAAGCATGAACACAACAGTCAACCCCACTTAGGTATATTCCCATACATATACCTAAGTTATCAAGTATACCCATCTCATTTATGGGGAAACTGAAGGCCCAACTCTCTAGCCAAAATCACAAATGTTCCACGAAGGAAATAATACCATGAAGGTAACACCACGAAGGTAAGTACCATAAAGGTAATGCCACATAGAATAATACCATGAAGGTAAGTACCACAAAGGTATAGACTCAACTGATACTAGGTATAACTTAAGTATGGAAGTATAGATGATTAGCTGTATTGCTAGATCATATTACTTCGTCGGGAAGCTCTGTTGTTGACCCACACAGGATCTAAGATGACCCACATGGGATCTGAAGATGACCCACACAAGATCTGGAGATGACCCACACAAGATCTGGAGATGCTGACCCACACAGGATCTGAAGATGACCCACACAAGATCTGAAGATTCCTCAAGTACAGCAAGCCACATTGTTCCCGCACTAAGCGTGCTTGATTCCGGGAGGTTCTACTCCTCATGCCATCAGTAAATAATTTAGTTTAATTCCCATGAAGAAGTATCATGAACATCCTTCATGTCATAAGAAACCCAACACAATAGATGGAGCGTCAATCGGACGCCCGGTCTGTAAGTTATTAGCATTTCCGTTCTGAGGTCTAGGTTGGATTCGGGTTCAATGCAACCTTACCATAATCCAACTTTATCCAAAACTGAAGTGGAGTATACCCAAAAAACCACCTCGATCCAAGGAATCCATTACCACTGATGGTTTGTCAAACGGATTCCCAGTTCTCAAGATATGGCCTAAAAGGTGTATTTGGGTCCAGATTAGCCTCGGTCCAGTCTGACCCGACCCGACCTGGCCTGGGCCGACCCAAACCGGTTCAGGTTGATCCAGCCCGACCTAGGTCCGGACTGACCCGCAATGGGGGTGGCCCGTAGGGTGTGACCTGCTGGGTGCGGTCCACTGTGGCGGGGCCCGCCATAGCCGCTACCTGGGGGGAGGCACCCCCCGGTATTTCGAATGGTCCAACATACCATTCTACTTGGCCAACCCAGCGGCGCCACGTGGTACTAACTACTAGCAAGCAGGACCCGCTCGAGCCATCCCGCTCAGTGTGACATGGCCGACTGAATTCCCCCTTCCAGCAATGTGACGACGCCGCTGTCCTCCCACGACCGACCATGTGATGTCTTCCCTCTGGGTACACCGCCATGGCTAAGAAGCCGTGACCTCCTCCTCAGCCGACGGCGCAGACACATGCCACCAGAGTTCCTCACGGCTGAACGGGGTACTGACCACCACCTTCCACCACCACGGTCGACGGGCCGCAACCTCCCTCGCTACTGAAAGTGTGGTTGTGCGCCGCCCCGGTTCTACATGGAAGACCAGTTGCTGGCCGCCACCTTCTTTTGTCGTGGCCAATGGGACGCAGCCTCCTTCAGCGGCGCATTTGCACCACTACCATCATCGTAGCCGGTCGGTGAACTGGCCACCACCCATACCCTGCCGGTGTCAGTCTCCAGTGTCATGTTCAGGTTCCACTTAGCCATTGATCCACACATGAAGAACACATCAACAAAGAGGAAGCCGATGGATCAAGTCATGTTTGTTTGGCTCTCACCCTCTATGTTAGATCGATAGCAGGTGGTTCATAGATTGGAAGCAATGAATTACCACGAAGAATGAATTGAACAAAATTCCCTACCTTGTTTATTTATTGGAATGGGCGTGAGGAAGAAGATGAAGATGCCAATGTTCATCGCTCCCGCAGCACGCTCCCGATCTGAGATCGTGCATCGTCCTCGTCGGAGGTTCACTCTTCGTTGGAGGAGGTTATACATTGGAAGATTCTCTTCCAAAGGCTCTCCCAATTCTCCTCTTTTCCAATGATCCCCCACTACATGATGTGAGGATCCAACTTAATTAAGTTCAAGAATTAATTACTTTCTTAATTAATGTTGGCACATCAATTGGTGAAAACCAAGAGTTACAAGGTTTCAAGGTCGGGTGGTCCCGACCAAATTTCAAATGAGATGTTTCAGGAAAAATAAAATAAAATATATTGTTTTATTTTTTTATTTTTCTTTTAACTCTCCCACAAAAATCTGAAAAACTAACTTCCACCATCGACCTACTGCGGTTGAGGTGAAGGTCTCCTTAAGAGATTATCGGCGCTGCGAGTTCAACGGTGTCCTCAGATTTTAATTCTGAGAACCGGGTTAAAAGTTAGAAATTTCCATTCACGCGTTTACTGAACGTACCCAATTTTTTTTTCATAATTTCATTCCGGGCACACCGGGCCACAGAATCATGCGTTGTTAATTTTCATAGTCTCATGATAATTCTATATAATTAAAAAAAAATTACATGGAAAATTCTAGGTCTTTACATGTCTCACATCTGACGGTAGGATTTTCCACCACTTTTTCAAATTTTTAGTTCCACAACAATTCATCCTATGGCTGTGATTCTTCCCCATTTTTTTCTGAAAATTAATTTTGGTGGTGACTCATAGATAATGATGGGTGATTCCAATACTTATCCAAATTTTCACACTAAAAGTGAGTCTTCTCCAATGATGAGTCATTTCTGGTGGTGACTCAACCTCAATAATGATTCATCCATGGAAGATCTTAAACAATGAGTCATACTTAGCCAAATTTTTCCAATATGCATTATAATGTAAAATGATACTATAAAACATAAAAATCATTAATATCATAATAAGCATGATTTTTTTATCATTAGAAAAAGGTGCTAATAATCTCCCCCATTTTAATGATCACAAATCATGGAGTTTTATAAAATATGGCATCAAGGTTAAGTAGAGTATTAGAGGAAACTTTAAAAAATATCACAGAAAAGATGATATTAAATTAAATACTAGGGTATAAAAGATAAAAGAGATACACATGGTATCAAAGGTAATGTATTAAAAAAAATTATATTGTATATAGAAAGAAAGGAATTATTACAAGGAATACCAGTATGGTATCCAAGGGATTACTGAAGGACTGATATTAAAGGTATAACTACAATAAATTCCATAACAACTTCTCTTCCATTTGGGATAATCAAAAATAAAAAATAAATATCAACCAGGAAATGAAATAGAATAGAACATGGATAATGTTATAATTTATATTAATTTCATCCAAAAAAGATACAACAAAAAGTTATTTAAAAACACCCCTATGAAAGACTAAATGTCCAATTATAAATTATTTTTAGGATGGGTAGAGGGATCTTGAGTATATTTTCCCTTACAATCTTCTGAAGTAAAAGGGTTAGAAGGTGAGGCTAAGGTAACTCTTGGAATGGCCATGGAAACATAAGTAAGATAAGGAGTATCTTTGACTATGATTGGCCTCAGGTGCTTCCCTACTTCTCTTAGACATAGGCTGAAAGTTTGAAAATGATCTCACAAAGGTGTATTGGGATCTCTGGTTACACGGATCCTAAAGTACTCTGAAGTAAATTCTATAGGTGTGAGGTGATCAATAACTAGTATGACATCCTGACCCACCACTTTAGTTCCAAACACACGAATAAAGTGATTCATGTGATTAATTAAGCCAATAATTATATTTCCTCCACTTATATAGCACTAAATAACTCATTTTTCTCTTATATAAAAATCTTTGGCACTGGGGTCATCCCAATCAACTGATTCACTTGCTCTTTTAACACTTGAGTCACTGATGGAATTATTATATTTTCAACTATAAACCTGAAATAATAATTCAGCTCATGATTAGTGTATATCCTTGAAAGATATTACTTTATGTCCATGGGGATGGTTTCTCTATAAGCATTCATGTATTTCATATATTATCTAATCATAATATGGGTGATTATCCAATAAAAACACATATTTTGATAACATTTTAATGGTATTAAATGTTTATTTTTGATCTTATGGGTCAGAGTTAGTGGATTTTAATTTTGAACACCCATTCTCATCATTTGTGCACTTCATGCCTAATATGCACCAATTTAGGCCCAATGTTTCATCTGATTTCAAAGAATGTAATTATCCATATTTTAATTTGATATTTTTTTGTAAATTGATATAAATTTAAATATGAACATTTTTCATTCAGGGATCAATGGATGATTCATAAAGGATGATGAGGATTTTTGGCGAAGAAAGGAAACAATTTTGGGGAAGGGATATTGGATATCATCCCACTGATCGGACAGTGGGGCCCACAATACAAGCCCAATGAAGCCCAAACTTTATCGACGGATATAATCCATATACTAGAACAAATAATTCTTTTGGATCCCGTACTAATTCGTCCTAAATGTTGGTGATTAAGGCGGATCAAGTTGAAGATTCAATTTTGGTCCAGATTCTGCTGCCCAGAAAAACAGCCCACTATTTATATCATATATCGCTAAAGGTTTATTATATTGGGATGAAATTTTACAGGATGTTAGGGGACATCAGGGGATTCATTTAAGTCTTCTATGGACCACTCTAATATGGCCTTATAAAAGGTACTTTAGGCATGTATTTCAGGTAGATGCAAGCTGGATGCAACTTCGAGGCAAGAGTTGAAAAGTCTCTTATACATTAAATTTTCACCCACCTTTCTTCAAAAAAATTATTTAAAGGCACATGTGATGATGGGAGCTTGGGAAAAGGATTACCAAATGCCTATTTAAGGTAGTAGGGATGGAGGATTTGAGGATCTTGGTGCTTTCTTTTCATTGTAATGTTATTATGCCAATTTGCCTTTGTAATGTTCTTCCTTCTCATGTAAGTTGTTCGAATCACGTTAGTCTTCAATAAAAGTTCTTCTTATTATCTTATTCTATTCTTATTCACATCACCATGATACCTTTGCCTCAAGGTGTGAAATTTTTCACACCAAACCTTGTGATTTTTTTCACACAACGGTGGAGTGATCATTATTTTTGTTGTTTTTACTTCTTTAATTCCACCCTCATAAGTCTACTTTCTGCTTCCGTTGAGAACTTGTCATCAATGGAGGGCTAGATCTTTTATGGGTTGATACAATGAAGTATCAAGGGGCTGAATTTAATGTTATTTCTCACTCTCTAAATGTTATTAATTTCTTTTAATTGAGTTTCTTCCATTCAATGATTTTTATTCTTCCTCTTCCTTATTGAATTTATTCACCCCACTTTGATGTGCTAATTATATCCTTTACCTTGGAGTGCTCATGAAAATGATCCTACAAGTGTATAGGTGATTATAATGTGTTGTGAAGGTGTTTAATCAGTAAGTGATTAGGTTAGTTTGAATTCATTGCATGAATCATTCTTGAGTTAATGAAATTAAAATCGTAAAAAAAGGAATTCATTCAATCCACCCCGAGCAATAACCTGGGATCAACTCATTTCCTCATAATTTGAATTCACATAGATCTTTTAGTGCTATTTCAAAACCATCTAAAATCAACCCATGTTGGCAACTTCATAGCCAAAAATCTATCTCTTTTTATTGAGTGTCTAAAGGTTCTTCTTAGGTCTCTGAGGATTTGACAACCCAAGCTGCACTGCAAGCGACCACTTGACCCTTAAAACTTGGGTAAATTTGAGAAAAACCAATTTTTGACGCCATTTCCGGGGACCAAGTAAGTTCCTTAGACCAAAACCTTCTTTCCTCACCCCCATTCTTCTATTCTCACCCAAGATCTCTTATCTTTTCCCTTTCTCGCTTTTTTTTCTTTTGGCGCTTGTCTGCCTTCACCCACGATAACTCAAACAGACTAGTTAGGGTGGAAAGTCATAGGATAGGGGAGTCAAGTACACCATTGGATCCTAATATTCCTAATACTCCAGAGTTAAATATTGAGTCAATTTCAATGGAGGGTCTTCAAAGAAACCAACTCATAAACCCGGGTGGGAACCAAAATGGAAATCCAAATGAGGCAGCCCCAAATTTGGGGAATGCAGTCAATCAAACCATGAATGACTAACTTACACCTACCTGGACCAATGCACCCTCTTGAATTAGGAATAATTCCCTAGGAGATTCCCACTATGTCTTTAAACCTCATGTTCTAAACTAACTTCCAACTTTCCATGGGATGGAGTCAAAAATGCCTTACCTTCATGTCAAGGAGTTCAATGACATTGTTGAAACAATATGCTCACCATATCAAATTGAGTCAGCTAATATGAGGATCTTTCCTTTCTCACTTAAGGATAGAGCAAATAACTGGTTAAATAATCTGATACCTTCATTAATCCACACTTGGAATCAACTGCAAAGAGAATTCTACAAGAAATACTTCCCCCATCACAAAACCATTGCACTAAAAAAGAGTATCCAATTTTTTTTTTGAAAAAGAGGGAGAGTCATTTTATGAAACATGGGAGAGGTTCAAAGACACCCTAAACATGGTTACACACCATGGTTTTTCTATTCTTGAACAAGTAAGAATTTTCTATGAAGGTTTGGGCCGGGGGAACAAACAATTCGTTGACATGATGTGTAATGGGACCTTTAAAAACAAATCCCCAAATGATGCTTATGAGTATCTAGAAATCCTTGCTGAACAAAACCAAACATGGGGAACATCACCTTATTTTGAAAATCCTCAAAGAACTGCTATAATTCATACACTTAGAGAAGAGGAAAGCCTTAGGGTGAAACTTGCAGCACTCTCTAGGAAGGTTGAAGAGATAGACTATAGGAAAATCAATGAAATCCAAACTGTAGACCCTGTTTGCACAATATGTGATAAACATGACAACAAAAGAGACAACTTCCCAACCATTCCATCCATCAAGGATGTTCTTTTAGGAGGACTACCGTCTGAAGTTAATGCCCTAAACTTTCAAAAGCCTCAATACCCTAACACATTCAACCCAAGGTATAATGACCACCCAGGCTTCTAATGGAAAGATAACCAACAACCTAGCCAACCACAAGGAACAAACCCCTACCCTACACAAAATTTTCAAAACCATAACCAATTCCAACCACAACCAGTAAAATACCAACATCCTCTAGTCCAATACCAACAACCCATCCAACAACCAAAGTATCCCCCTGGGATAACCCAACCAACACAAGCCCCTTCCCAATCTGTCCCTCTCCCAATACTTGAACAACTGTGCAAACAAATGGAAGGGATGAACTCAAAAGTCTCTTCCCTGAAACAAGAATTTCAAACCATAAAAACTGGAAAGGCACCCATGCCCACATAGGCCATTACACAACAAACATCAATGGGGGATACAATTTTCCTCAAACAACTCATGAACAACTAAAGGCTGTGACAGTTTTGAGAAGTGGGAAATCAATTGAGAAACCTGAAAAAATTGTTCAAAAACCACCTGAAGATTCAAACTCTAATGAAAATTCAAATGAAACACATGAAAAAACTAAAGATACTAATAAAAATGTGAAAGAAACAACTCTTCAACAAACAACCCCACAACCTACCCCATTTCCTCAACGCATGAGGGGGAAAACCATGCCTGAATTGAGTGAAACATTGAGGGAAATATTCTCAAAAGTCAAGTTGAACATTACACTCCTCGATGCCATTCAAACCATTCCTAAATACTCAAAATACCTTAAGGACCTCTGCCCATTTAAATTTAAATTATCACATAAGAACCAAGTCCTTCTGGCAGCAAATGTTAGCACAAAAATCCAAGGAACCCTTCCTCCAAAGATGAAAGACCCAGGATGCCCTTACATAAATGTTGAACTAGGAGAGAACAAAGTTGTCAAAGCCTTGTGTGATCTAGGAGCCAGTGTGAACCTCATTCCTTATGCTATGTATTTTCAGTTAGGGCTCTAAGAACTCCAACCCACATCTGCCACTCTTCAACTTTCTGATCGTAGTATTCGAGTTCCAAAGGGGATCTTAAAGGATGTTTTGGTGAAAGTTGAAAATTTCATTTACCCAGCTAACTTCATTGTTCTAGAAAATCACCCATGCTTAGGTCCTAGGTACCAAACCCCAATCATCCTTGGTCGTCCCTTCCTTGCAATAATCAACTCTGTTATCCAAGTCTGAAATGGGAACATGACCATCACCTTTGGAAATATGAGTCTAGACTTTAACATCTACAATGCAAACTCTCAAATTGGGGATGATGAAGATATCCATGAGGTTAATTGGATAGGTAGTGTTGATAGTGAACTCAAGGAACATCAAGGAATTACCGAAGGATGTTTAAGTCAAGAAGAGATTGATTTTCTTTGTTCACATGAGGGAAATTTGTCTCCTTGGATTGAATCTCTTTCAGATTTCTCTATTGATGATTTTATAGAATCACCAATCAATGATACCATGGGTGAAATCAATAACAACGAGTCCATACCCATTCATGAAACTACTCTAGCTAATTTAGTGGATGAAAATTCTTTTCACAAGGAACCAATTTTGTCAATAAATCTGAACAAAGAAACTGAGTTCAATACAAAGTCTCATCCTTTCTTGGAAAGTGATAACCACTCTGATCTTGAATTTAAGGTTTTACCTTCATCACTCAAGTATGCATTCTTAGGGGACAATCAATCCTTTCCTTTTTTCATTTATTTCTCTCTTGAATCCAATCATGAGAGGATGCTTCTAGATGTCCTTAGGAGACACAAGAAAGCCATTGGATGGACCCTATCAGATATTCCTGGGATTAGACCACTTTTCGAGACTCATAGCATTGTTCTAGAATTTGTTTCAAAGCCATGTCGTCAACATCAGCAGCGACTCAATCCTAATCTCATGGAAGTAGTGAGAAAAGAACTTTTGAAATTGTTAAAAGCTGGAATCATCTATCCTATAGCTGAGAGTGAGTGGGTTAGCCCAATCCATGTGGTTCCAAAGAAGGATGGAATCATAGTAATAACCAATAATGATGGAGAGATTCTTCCAACAAGGGTTAGTAGTGGATGGAGAGTCTGTGTTGACTATAGGAAGCTCAACTCTTGTACCAAGAAAGACCATTTTCCCTTGACATTTATTGATCAAGTCCTCGAGAGAGTGGTAGGTCATCAATTATACTACTTCCTAGATGGATTATCAGGGTATAATCAAATCGAAGTCTCTTTAGAGGATCAAGGAAAAACAACCTTCACCTGTCCATTCAGCACTTTGGCTTTTAAGCGCATGCCCTTTGGGTTATGTAATGCCCCTGGTACCTTCCAGCGGTGCATAATGGGAATCTTCTCAGACATGGTGGGGGATTGTTTAGAGGTCTTCATGGATGATTTCTCCATCTTTGGGGATACTTTTGAGGGATGCCTTCTAAATTTTGAAAAGGTTTTGTCAAGGTGTGAGGATAAGAATATCATACTAAATTGGAAAAAATGCCATTTCATGGTAAGGGAAGGACATGTTATAGGTCATCTGGTATTTGGTAGAGGTATTGAAGTTGATCAAGCTAAGGTTGGCATCATTCATCACCTTCCATCTCCTAAAATTGTTAAGGAAGTGAGGTCCTTATTAGGACATACTGGTTTTTATAGAAGGTTCATTAGGAATTTCAGCTCTATTTCTCGACCACTTTGTGCTCTATTGATAAAAGATGCTCCATTTTTGTGGACAGAAAGCTGTGAGGAATCATTATCTACACTCAAGTCAACTCTTATATCTCCACCTATCATGCAATATCCAAATTATCCAAATTGGAAACTTCCTTTCGAGCTCATGTGAGATGCAAGTGACTTCGCTGTAGGTGCAGTCTTTGGACAATGGTGTGAGAAAACTCCATGTGTCATTGCTTATGCAAGAAAATCTTTAAATGATTCCCAAATAAAATACACCACCACTGAGAAAGAGCTTCTTGGTGTTGTCTTTACCTTAGATAAATTCAGGTCTTATCTCTTAGGATCACCCATCATTGTCTTCACTGACCATTCATCCCTAAAATACCTTTTCCAAAAACAAGATTCCAAGGCTAGATTGATTAGGTGGGTCCTTCTTCTTCAAGAGTTCAATTTAACCATTAACGATAAAAAGGGTGTTGAAAATGTTGTAGCTGATCACCTCTCTAGGATGTAATTCAAAGACAACTCACACCACCTATCTGTGTCTGATTCATTTCCCAATGAGCACTTCTATTCAGTGAGTGATTGCCCTTGGTATGATGACATAGCAAACCATTTGATGACGGGTGACATTCCAAAATTCTTGGGGACCCAATCTAAGAGGAAATTCCTTTTTTATGTCAAACACTATGTGTTTGATGATCCTTACCTCTTCAATTTCTGTCCTGATCAAATCATCAGGAGATGTGTTCCTGAGTCTGAACAAGAGTCTATTATAAAATTTTTTCATGGAGAGGCATGTGGAGGGAACTTTTATACAAAGAAAACCACTGCAAAGTTCCTCCAAAGTGGTTTCTACTGGATGAAAATCACTAAGTATTCCTTCCAATACTGCAAAATTTGTCCTCAATGTTAGCAATTAGGATCCATTTCCAAAAGAAATCAAATTCCCCTCACTCCCATTCTGGTCGTTGAAATCTTTGATTGTTGGGGAATTGATTTCATGGGACCCTTTATAAACTCTAAGGGATACCTCTACATCCTCTTAGATATTGATTACATCTCAAAATGGGTTGAGGCCATTCCCACCAAGACTAATGATCATCAAGTTGTGATCCGATTACTAAAAGAGCATATATTTTCTAGATTTGGAATTCTGAGGGCTATAATCAATGATCGTGGAACCCATTTCTGTAATCACCCATTCTCATCACTCATTTTTAAGTATGGAATTTCTCATAAAGTTTCCACTATGTACCATCCTCAAACCAATGGTCAAGATGAGTTAGCAAATAGGGAGATTAAGAAATTTTTTGAAAAAACTGTCAACCCCTCTAGGAAAGATTGGTCTGAGAAACTCATGGATGCTCTTTGGGAATATCTTACAGCATTCAAAACCATCCTAGGAATGTCACCATATAGGTTGGTTTATGGAAAAGCATGCCATTTACCTGTTGAAATTGAGCATAAGGCATTTTGGGCAATCAAAAAAAATGAATTTCGACATTTCTTTAGCTGAAAAAAAGAGAAAGTTAGATCCTAATGAACTTAAGGAACTTAGGATGGAGGCTTATGAAAATTCAAGGAGAAATAAAGCTAGAGTTCAATCCTACTAATCTAGGAATATCAAAGTCAAATGATTTGAATTGGGAAAACATGTGCTCTTGTATAGTTCAAAACTTCAATTACACTTGGGAAAGTTAAGGTCTAGATGGTCAGGTCCATTCACAGTGCATCACGTGTACCCCCATGGGGCAGTAGAGATTCAGGATCCCACAAGTGGTAACATTTTTAAGGTCAATGGTCATAGGTTAAAACCATTCATTGAATCATTCAATAAACAGGAAATAGAGGTAGAGTTAATAGAGCCAACCTATGAACCAAGAAAAAATTGATAGATTTAGGATCCATGTCGGGCCAACGACATTAAACAAAAGCGCTGCATGAGAGGCAACCCGCGGTCTTCATGTTTCTAATCTTTGTGAATCATTTTTTCCCTTCTTCTTAATTTTGTTATTTAAAAAAAATATATAGACTGTTGACCTATTTTTCTTTTACGAGTAAGGATGGGAATGAAAGGGGAGCACCGTATTCATCCGTGTCACACGGTGTGATCCCTGAGTAATACCTTACCCAGAAAATATAAAGAAGACAATGTATCATCAATTTATTTTATTTTATTTTATATTTTTGTAGGTATTTAAAAAAAATAGATTGTTGACCTGTTCTTCTTTTATGAGTAAGGATGGGTATGAAAGGGGAGCACTGTATTCATCCGTGTCACGCGGTATGATCCCTGAGTAATACCTTACCCAGAAATTTAATAGAAGACAATGTATCATCAGTTTATGTTATTTGTTCCTTTTTTTAGGTTAAAAAATACAAAATATATATATATATATATATATTAAATAAAAAATTAAAGGCATGTCATAGGTCATTGGGAAAAGATGGTCACAACCGTCCAAGCCATTGAGAGACAAACCAGAACTGAAGGGAGACATGGGAATGCATTTTCAACATCAACCACCAGGTGACTTCATTCTATAATTTTCATTTTCAATGTCTTCGTTGAACTTCTATCTTGCCCCTTCTATGTTTCAATTATTTAAACACTAGGGACAGTGTTATTCCAAGTTGGGGGGGGGGAGATGAAAATGTGTGGAAGGAAAAATGTCATTAACCTTGAACATGATAACACACATTCCAAACTCTGAAATTGGATATCAAATAATTTTTCATGCCTTGATTCTGATTTTAATGCAAGTTTATGTTCATGTTCATAGATATTGTAAAGTGCGGTTGTCCGATGTGATTTTTCACTGTTATATTTTCACCCATTTTATAAAAAAAACAATGCACATCCTCTAGATTGTGGGGTTTTAGTTTGAGTTCTTGGGGACCCATAATAAATAGCATAGGATTGACGATCATTTTAATTTTAACCTTAGTATTCAAAAAAAAATCATTTGCGTGTAGAGAAATGAATTGACTTAATGTGTGGCTTTCGACACTTGGGGATCGTGACTCCATAGTTGTCTGGCCCAGAGTTGGGTATTTTATCTCTATTTTAGGTAATTTGAATTTGTTTTTGATTGAGTTAACTCGAGATAATGCCCGAGTATGTGAGCTTCACTTGGTGCCCTAAGGTCTTTGAGCCTTGGAGTCATCGGCAAAGTCTTTCTACATGGGTTGACTCGATTGAGTTCAATTTCAATTACCATGAAAAAATTGTAAAAAAAAAAACAAACAAAAAAAAAAATAAAATAAAAAAATGAGTACTCATCTTATTATTAAAATTTTATTGCTCCTAGTGCTTCTATCTTTTCTCCCTCGAATGGAAATGAACCCCCATGTCTATTGTGACGCACAACAATTCATCATGCTTAATTGAATTTGTATGAAATATGGCAATGAATTTGAACAAAGGAATGGGATTGATCTTGAAATATTCCTGTGGAAATATCTTTTTTTAAATGATTTTGATGGGTTTTATAATTGTTTGGTATGTGATCTTTGGGTGAGAAATGTGTATTAAAATGTTTTTGGAAAAGGTCATTCAAATTTCATTTTTGTGAGATATATTTTTATCAGGACTAGAAAAACTCATGTTGGGGGGTGTTATTAGCCAATAAATACACATATTTTTATTACATTGTAATGGTATTAAATGTTTATTTTTGATCTTATGGGCCAGAGTTAGTGGATTTTAATTTTGAACATTCATTCTCATCATTTGTGCACATCATGCCTAATATGCAGCAATTTAGGCCCAATGTTTCATCTGATTTAAAAGAATGTAATTATCCATATTTTAATTTGATATTTTTGGAAATGGATATAAACTTAAATATGAACATTTTTCATTCAGGGATCAATGGAGGATTCATAAAGGATGATGAGGATTTTTGGCGAAGAAAGGAAACAATTCTGGAGAAGGAAGATTGGATATCATCCCACTGATCGGACTGTGGGGCCCACAATACAAGCCCAATGAAGCCCAAAATTTATGTAAGGATATAAGATATATAGGGGAACAAATAATGATCTATAGACAGTGCTAATTCTTCATACATGGTGGTGATTATGGCGGCTTAAGTTGAAGATTTAATTCTGGGCCAGATTCTATGGCCCAGAAAAACATCCCACTATTTATATCATATCTCTCTAAATGTTTATTATTTTGAGCTGAACTTTTACAGGATGTTAGGGTAATTCTGGGGATTCATTTAGGTCTTCTAGGGACCACTCTAATTCGTCCTTATAGAACTTCCTTTAGGCGCTTATTTCCGGTGGATGCAAGCTGGCTGCAACTTCGAGGCAAGAGTTGAAAAGTCTCTTATGCATTAAATTTCCACCCACCTTTCACCAACAAAATTAATTAAAGGAACATGGGATGATGGGAGATTGGCCAAAGGATTCCAAAATTCTGATTTAAGGAAGTAGGGATGGAGGATTTGAGGATCTTTGTTCTTTCTTTTCATTGTAATGTTATTATGCCAATTTGCCTTTGTAATGTTCTTCCTTCTCATGTAAGTTGTTCGAATCACCTTAGTCTTCAATAAAAGTTCTTCTTCTTCTCTTATTATATTCTTATTCATATCACCTTGATACCGTTTCCTCAAGGTGTGAAATTTTTCATACCAAACCTTGTGATTTTGTTCACACAACGGTGGAGTGATCGTTATTTTTGTTGTTTTTACTTCTTCAATTCCACCCTCGTAAGTCTACTTTCCGCTTCCATTGAGAACTTGTCATCAAGGGAGGGATAGATCTTTTATGGGTTGATCCAAGGAAGTAGAAAGGGACTGGATTGAATTTTATTTCTCACTCTCTAAATGTTATTAATTTCTTTTAATTGAGTTTCTTTCATTCAATGATTTTTATTCTTCCTCTTCCTTATTGAATTTATTCACCCCACTTTGATGTGCTAATTATATCCTTTACCTTGGAGTGATCATGAAAATGATCCTACAAGTTTATATGTGATTAGAATGTGTTGTGAAGGTGTTTAATCAGTAAGTGATTAGGTTAGTTTTAATTCATTTCATGAATCCTTCTTGAGTTAATGAAATTAAAATCGTAAAAAAAGGAATTCATTCAATCCACCCCAAGCAATAACCTAGGATCAACTCATTTCCTCATAATTTTAATTCACATAGATCTTTTAGTGCTCTTTAAAAACCATCTAAAATCAACCCAAGTTGGAAACTTCATATCCAAAAATACATCTCTTTTATTGAGTTTCTAAAGGTTCTTCTTAGGTCTCTAAGGATTCGACAACCCAAGCTGCACTGCAAGCGACCGCTTGACCTTTAAAACTTGGGTAAATTTGGGCGAAACCAATGGGAATGATCACTATTATGATTGATCTTCCTCAAACTATCACAAGGTATAAAAGGTTCACCACTTGAAGTATCTGTAAGATATTCTCTCACAATATATCTGATCAAATCAATATCAATTATAAGAGGAGGTGGTGCACTAGAAAAAGAATACAGGGAAGTTGGATAATCTGTTCTATCCAATAAAAAATCCATGTATTCTACAAATGAAGACCTCATATACACTATAATATTTATCAGAACCTCAATCTCACCTACTAAACTTTTGTTTTCTACTTCCACTTCATGAATATAAAGCATCATCTCAGGATGAATGTGCTGAATCACAAGAAATAGAAAATTAATTGCATCCTTATCACTGAGGTTGGTAACCAAAGCAGATTTAGTTTTCAACAGCAACCCAAATTCAGATAGAATACTTTCTCTGAAAGTGTTCAAGTCAACTCTAGTGACAACATACACTGGTACTGAAGGAGAAGTAGGGGTGGGTACAGGTGAAATAGGCTCATACCTTGAAGCTACATCAGAATAAAATATTTCCAATCAACTTGTATCATTAATTTTATTTACTATGGATACCTTAGGATATCTTACCTCTCAAAGACTAGGTCTCTCTTCATAAGAATATGAGTAGTTTAGACCAATTCTGACATACCCATGGAAATTTTCACATTACTTAACCCTTAGGTTCATCAATTGTATAGAAGTTATACCAAGATTCTGAATTACTACAAGCTCTATAGGTATAGACACAACCACAATAGGAACAACATCCATCTGCATATTTGATCTCTACTCACACACTGTCTGCTCAATGGTAGTAGGATCAACATCCATCTATTTAGCAACAACATGGTCATCCATTGACTGTTCAACTATAGACTTCTCAACACCCATCTTAAAATTATCTTTAGGCTCACTGATGTCTCCACTCTCAGTAGTGTCAATTGGATGAATCTTCGAACTCTGGGATTCCCCCCCCTCAACTTCAGCTTCCTTCTCTTCTTTAGAATATATATCCATATATTCAATAAGGATGGATCTATCTTCTAATCTAGAGAATACTCCTAGAAAAGGGAAAAGCGATTGAGGTATTTACATATCCTAATATCTAATTTCTCCATCAAGACCATTAGAATCTATATCACTATCACTTACATTTCCGTTTCCATTTTCATTTCCTTCACCTTACCTATAGTCTTCTCCTTATTCTTCATCATATTTTTTATCCTCATCACTATTTTCATCATTTTCATTCAATTCAAATAATTTGGATGTACACTTAAATTGAACTTCAACTGACACTTTTGTATCATCCTAATCACTACCTTCTTTCAAAATGTATTCCCTAATAAGGAGTATCCTAGGTGGGCTAGGATCAGCATAGTTAACAACTAGAGAGATCCAAGGTAAATCTGGGTCACTACCTTCATCCATAGTAAATTCCCTTTCCTTATCATCAGAGGCAATAGACTGCTCTTGATCTTTATCAAAATATTCAACAACTTTATTTGGATCCAATCCATGGTGGATAATATTTTTTGGTCTCAAAGGATGGCCAACTAGGTTGAAGTTATCATAAATCCTTTCACTTTTATCCACCCATTTCTTATTCCTAGGATTCTAACTATTTTTTATCCTTTTGATAATTATCCTTATGATAGAAAAACCACCATATTCCACTATTATTCTTCACTTTCTTCAACCAGACCTTTGGATTTTGGCATAGCTAAAATAAAATTTGGGCAGATTAAGGAATTAGATCTCAAATAAGGATTACACATATCTATCATGTGAATAATTATGTATTTCCCCAAGTTGATCTTATCTATTATTTTGATAAGAAATTTAAGATAAAAATACTAATACCTCATAGTTGAGAAATAACATTTTCTTAGAAAAATCATATGTTGGGTAAACTTGAAGATCAACCTATATTCACCATCAAGTTTAGAGGCAACTGGCATTCTAACAATTCTATCACCAGTTAACTTAGACAAGTCATATTTATAGAAAAAAGTGTCACTGTCATATCTAATGGTTCCTTGATAGTCATTTGCAACTCCTCAATTAGAAACTCTTAGAAATTTATCCCACTTTCTTACAGAAAAGAAAACATTACGTCCATTGATTCTACTTTATATACAATATTCACTTTCCTCAAAATAGAACTAAAAATACTAATAAAAATTTGTTATTAACCTAGGATAGAATGGTCTCTAGTTACTAGAGAACCCTTCCATCCATCCTTGGTCTGAAGAACTCTATGAACCATCAACTTTCTTGATATCAACCCCTTAAACTATACATCCTTTTTCTATAACAACAACCATCTTCACAAGATTTGGATTCACTAGTTGAAAAAAATGAGCGGATTGATTCAACTTTATATATCCTAGAATTATGTGACTCATCTAGAGAAGACACTTTAGCACTTTTAACTTTAACCATGATGTTTGGCTAGAATGATTCTTGTGAAGGAAAAAGGAAGGTTGATGGTCGGTAAAAAGGGTTTCAATAGGTCTTAATAGAAGGTTGTGATAGAGTTTAGCATTGAAATTAGATGAGTTCTAATTTTATATCATTTTGGGATTTAGAAATTTGAAAATAAAAAATCCATAATAAAATTTTAATCAAATAGAAATTAATTAAATAAATAAATAATTAATAAAACTAAAAAAATAATGGTCACTTAAACACAAACAACAACTAAAAATAGACAAATCCATGAGATTTACAATAGTAGGTAAATCAATGGTGAGAAAAACCAATGGTGAAGAAAACCAATAGTGAGAAATTCCAACAGTGGGTAAACCTCAATGGTGGGTAAACCTCAACTGTGAGTATACCTCAACAGTGAGTAAACCTCAACGGTTGGTAAAATTTAATAGTGAGTCCCATAAAATTAAACTTAGCCAAATTTAATAGTGCCTAATTCTTGTTTGATGTAGTTCATTATTTCATAATTTAGAGTCTAAGTGAATATATCAACAAGATGATGTTCTATACCAATGTATTCAAGAGTGATGCCACATTTTTGAAAATGGTCTCTTAAAAAGTGATTTCTTATGTTAATTTGTTTTTTTATAAAGTGAATAATAGGTTTCTTAGAAGTATTTATAGAACTTTTATTTTCATAATTTATAAGGACATGTCAGAATTGATATACATAGTCTAGTATTGTATTTTTCATCCACAATATTAGTGGAAAAAGATACCAATAGATTTCTATTTAGATTTAGTAGTAGACAATGTGACATAATTTTGTTTCTTACTACATCAAGAAACTATATACCTTCCCAAAAGGTGACATGTTCATGAGGTGCTTTTTCTATCTAACTTATAACCACCAAAATTAGTATTTGAATAACTAAATAGATAAAATTATTGTTCTCTTGGATAGAACAATCCTAAATTGGTAGTATACTTGAGGTATTTGAAAATTCATTTTACAATAACTTGGTGTGACTATTTTGGGTATTCTTAAAAATAATCACACATACACACACTAAAAATAATTTTTGGTCACCGAGCAGTTAAGTAGAGAATAATTACAATCATACATCTGTAACTAGTTTGATCCATTTAATTCCTACCTTTATCAAGGTTCAATTTGAAGGTTCCGGGCGTAGTGGAAGCGCGTGGGTGGATGTACCCACTTGGCTTTCTATCATTAACAATGATCAATCCAGGATCAATACGATGATAAACGCTAGTCTCCATGGATAGAATCATAGAAATGGACAAAAAAAGGAAAGTCCTGGAACCACAAAGTAGGATCATTACAGGTTGATTATATTTAATTTAATCAATTGAAAAGAAATATCTTTTGGGTGTACTTTCTTCGTTGATGTTCTTGGTCACGTTCCAATTTGATTCTTTGTTGCGTCACAGAAGCCAATTGTAGACTTACTCTAGCGGTGATCCACATGTGTACTTCGTATCTCAGGACATCACCAAAGGAGCCTTCGGGTGCTAGCGTGGAGAAACCTTTGCTTACGTTTTCCGCCTAGATTGTCTTGATCTGATGAAAGAGGATCTCTCTCGGTCTTGAGAGAATTCTTGGAGGAAGAGGATATTTTGTCCTTGAAAGAATTCTCCAGAGTTGTTTTTCACAACGATTCTCTTTTGTTAGGAAAAGAGTTGGGGTTGTGAGGATATTTATAATCAGGTTTGAGGTTGTAGAGTTATGAAAATAAATAAAAATGTTACACATTTTATTTATTTCATTAACTCCCATTTGAAAACCCCATGTCGAGTCATTAATTCCTTTACATGCGTCCACACTGATTATAATAATTATCATTTAATAAAACGATATTTCCTCAAAATCCCGACTGGAAAAACTACACGGCGTGTATTAATAAATACATGGTGTGTACTTGTTTTTCATTGAAAACTACACGGAGTGTACATTCAATGTACATGGAGTCTATATCTTGTTTTCATTTATTAATTTCCTTTCCAATATGAAAACTACAAGGCATGTACATTTAATAATACACGATGTGTACTTGTTTTCAAAATAAAACTACACGGCGTGTAATCATTGATATACAGGGATCTGTCATGACCTTATCAATGCAACAAATATTCCAGGACATTATTTTATTATATTCACGTAGAAAAATGAAAAATTTATAATAAGTGAACATTCATGTAATCAAAGTACAAAATAGTTTGTTCTTAGGACACCAACCCTTACAAACTCCCACTTGGACTAGAGCCAACTGCCTACGACTTTTAGTCCGCTAGACCTCACATGATGATCATGTTTCTGTTGAGTCAAGGCTTTAGTTAAGGTGTCTTCCATGTTGTATTCTGTGGAAATACTGCTCACTACAACTTCACTTCTCTGAGAAAAATCAATCAAGAGATGTTACTTCTGAAGTATGTGCTTTGTTCGCTGATGTGACCTTGGATCTTTTGCAAGTGCCACCAATTCAGTATTATCACAATAGAGTGCGATAGGATCTTTAATGCTCAGTACTACATCCATCTCTTGGATGAAGCTTCGCATCCATACTGCTTCTTAATCTACCTCAGAAGCTGCGATATACTCAGACTCTGCTGTAGAATCTTCCACCACACTTTGCTTTGAGCTCTTCCATCTCACTGCACCTCCATTCAAACTGAAGATGTATCCAGTCTATGACTTCATGTCATCTTGATCAGTCTCGAAACTAGCATCTACATATCCTCTAATGACTAGTTCCTCATCTCCTCCATAAACCAAAAACATATCCTTAGTATGCCTCAGATACTAAAGGATAGTCTTGACTGCCATCCAATTGCGGTCTCCTGGATAAGCTTGATATCTGCCTACCGTACTTAATGCGTAAGCAAAATCTAGCCTCGTACATAGAATAAAAAACATGACTGACCCAATCTCGGATGCATAAGGGATCTTTTCCATTTTATTTCTTTCCTCATGTGTCTGAGGACACATTTTCTTGGAAAGATGAATGCCATGTGACACTGGCAACAATCCCCTCTTGGACTGTTTCATACTGAATCTCTTCAGTATCTTGTTAATGTATGTACTTTGACTCAGGCCCAACATTCTCTTGGATCTATCATGATGGATCTTGATCCCAAGAATATATGCTGCCTTGCCCAAGTCTTTCATGGAGAAGCATTTATGCAACCATGCCTTAACTAACTGTAAGACAGGTACTTTGTTTCCAATTAGTAATTTGTCATCAGCATATACTATTAGGAAAACAACTGAACTTCCACTAAACCTCTTGTAGACACAAGGCTCACATTCGTTTTTAACAAATCCAAATTCCATTACAGCTTCATCAAAATAAATGTTTCATGACTTTTATGATTTCTTTAATCCATAAATGGATTTCTAGAACTTGCCTAACTTGTTGGCATCCTTTGGAGTCACAAACCATTCAGATTGTGTTATGTAGACATCTTCCTGGAGGTTCCCATTAAAGAATGCTATTTTGACATCCATTTGAAAAATTTCAATGTCATGGTAAGCGACAATGACCAATAGGATTCTGATGGATTTCAAAATCACAATCGGTGAAAAGGTTTCATCATAGTCAATTCCTTGACGCTGTCTAAACCCTTTTGCAACCAGTCATTCCTTATAGGTGCTGACTTTCCCCTCCATGTCCAGTTTCTTCTCGAATACCCATTTATTACCAATAGGCTTTACATCAACTGGAGGATCTATCAAAATACAGACTTCGTTTTGGTACATGTAATCCATTTCAGAATAATGGCTTCTTGCCACTTGGAAATGTCTGTGCCTTCAACTGCTTCCTTGTATGTAGGAGGATCATCATTGTCAACCAATAATGAGTCACCATCCTCAGTGACAAGAAAACCATATCATCCTGGTTCTCTCACATTTCGCATGCTCCTACGTAGTTCTTGTGTCTCTAGAACAGATTGTTCTTCCACGGGGCTTTGTGAAATCTATTCTTGTACCAACTCTTATGTATCTTGAGCCTTGACTTCATTGCTGTCTATCTCACTCCCACGATCTCTTTTAGAGATGTGCTCCCTCTCAAGGAATATGGAGTTTCTTTCCACTGTAACCTTTTTGTCTGAGGGGTTGTATAGGTAATATCCCCTTGTTTCCTTGGGATATCCGATAAGGATACACTTTGTGCCTCGGGGTGCAAGTTTGTTAACTGAAGAGGCCTTAAAAAATTCTTTTCTACCCCACACATGTAAATTCGATAACATGGATTTACGTCCACTCCATAACTTGTTTGGAATACCATTTATCGATTTAGTTGGTACTTGGTTTAGTATGTGTGCTGCTGTTTGTAATGCATATCCCCAAAAGGATAATGGAAGACTCACATAAATCATATTTGATCTCACCATGTCCAACATGGTGCGATTCCTCCTTTCACTTACACCATTCCACTGAGGTGTGTAAGGAGGAGTGGGTTGAGATAGAATCCAAAACTCTCGTAAGAAATCAATGAAGTCCTGATTAAGATATTATCCTCCTCTATCTGAGCAGAGTTTCTTAATCTTCTTACCAAGATGGTTCTCAACATCATTCTTGTATTCTTTTAACCAATCAAAATAATCTAACTTATACCTCATTAAGTAAACATATCCATATCTACTAAAATCATCAGTAAAAGTTATGAAGTATGAGAACCCACCCCTTGCTTCAACTAGAAATGGCCCACACACATCTGTATGAGCTAATTCTAGAAGCTCTTTAGCCCTTTCACGTTTCCCACTAAATGGGCCTTTGGTCATTTTACCTTGTAGACATGCATGACATACACCAAGTGGTTTTAGTTTGAAAGAATCTAAATACCCATCTTGATGAAATTTTGTTAAACATTTCTCATTGACATGACCTAGCCGGTGATTCCAAAGTTGGGTGTGGTATGAGTCATGTGAATTGACTTTGTCATCGATTCTCATTACTTGGTTTGTGTAGTCTAACACATAAAGACCGTTATATATATGTTCCCTACCAAAACAAATGCTATCTTTATAAAAGTGGAAACATACAGTTCCAAACTTGAAGATGAATCCATTAGTATCTAATATGGATACTGAAATAATGTTTTTGGTTACAGAAGCCATATAATAACAACCCTTTAACACCAAGATCATTCCATTTGGCAACGTGAGGAGGTAGTCCCTGACAGCCATAATGGCAAGGATGGCTCTGTTGGATGCTCGTAGATCTACCTCCCCTCGATCAATCTTCTTGAATCTACTTGGTTCCTATATTTGGATACATATGTGAGAACCAAAATATGTATCTAATACCCAATTTGTAGAAATAGATAGATTGCATTTGATGAAAAATGCACCGGAAGCTTTCCCTTGCTTCCTTGGCTAGGTGCAGTTTTTCTTCCAGTGGCCCTTCTTTCCACATGCGAAACTGACAACATCCTATTCCCTCACCTCCCCTTTGATATTACTTTTCTTGGAAGGCCATGAAGAAGCTTTGGGATTAAAGCTATTTGCCTTCCCTTTCCTTTTATTCATCATAAGAATAGAAGGTTTTTCATGCTTCATGTCATTATCCACTTGGCGAATGAGGATAAAAAGATCAGACATAGACTTCTCAATGTTGTTCATGTTGAAGTTCACAACAAAGTTTGAGAAGCTCTGGGGGAGTGATGCAAGAATGAGATCGGTACCCAGTTCTTTGGGGATTTTAAAACCTAGAACCTCAAAGAGATCAATGTAGCCAATGAGCTTGACTACATGAGGCCTGGCTGGGGAACCCTCTCCAAGCTTGCTCTGAAATAGAGCCTTAGAGATCTCAAACCTTCCATGTCTTTCTCTCTCCTGGTATAGACCAAAGAGGTGCTCGAGCATGCTGTATGCATCAATGTCTTCATGATACTTCATGAGATCACTAGAAATTTATTAAAGCATCATATATTGTACATCTAGTGCATCACTCAAATGTTGATCATAGACCAGAAAATCTTCATCACTCGCCCCTTGGGAAGGCAGATCAGGAAGTTAGGACTCCTGCACGTAAAACTTTCGTTCATGGTATTGGATAACCTGAAGGTGCCTAAACCATTCCTGAAAGTTACTGTTGGTGAGGATATTGTGTTTATCCAGAATTGATAGCAGAAAAAATGTGGTTGATGAGTTTTTCATTTCGATTCTACAAATTAAAAGAGCATATTTATCAGTACTTTCTTGATTACATTTTTATGAGAAATAATAAATGAATTTATTAATTCTCCCACTATTTTATCAAGCCCCAATGGCCCTCACCATTGAACTCGTAATGTCTAGTTACTTTGACATTATAGTGGCAAGGATCCATATTCCCCTTCACATAACCCCAAAAAGGGTTGGTCAAGCTATTTGAAGGTATTTATGTAGGCAAGTCTTTGCCAACTGTGAGTTTACAGTTCTTTGATCTATTGAGTGGACTCCCCAATCCTGAAATCCTGACTTGGATTTCCTCAACTCTTACCTCCAATATTACATCAAGTCTAGCAAGGGCTACTCCTCTTGATTTAATATGGTTAAGTCAACCCGAAACCTTTCATAAGGGCTTCCTTTATAAAATTAAGTATCCCAACAAGGGTTGGTCAAACACATAGTTTTATTAAGTATTGACCTTAATCAAGTAACGAAAGGCTTGGTATGAGTTAATATGGTATTGAGGGATTTTAATCTTTTATGTGTAGTTTTGCATTATCACATGCTTGTTAATATTAAGTGATGCTATCTTAAGTGATTAACCATGTTATGATAATGTTTACGCATAGTATGGTTTTATTTTATTCCATCTATGCATGCTTTCTTATTAATTATGTGATCTAAAAAACACATACATAATAAATAAACCATGCAATCAGACAGAATTAAAATAAGATGGAATGATCATGAGCTTCTATTGGTTAGCTTATCTAGTGGTTTTGATAAGATAAACCTGACCTAGGGAAAACACCTTGAACCTGATGGTTCGTGTCTTGTAGCTCCCACTTATCCACCTTTGTATCTTCTTAGGTTGGTTTCACCTCATCTTCGGATTTCGAACTATCTCCTCTGGCTTGAGAGATCCTCCATTACATGGGGTTTACATTAAAAAAAACCATGGGCATGCATGCCCAACATTTTATTGGAAGAAGTCTCACATTCCAATGAATTTAAATGATACAAATTTAAATGAAACCTTACACACATACAAAAGGTATTTGGTCTAGCTCATGATCATCCATATCATGAAATGACATTTACGCATATTTAGAATTCAAATTCTTTTAATCATTCTATTATTTAAGACAAGTCGCATTTCAATTCAATTAATTATGATCTTATAATTAATCAATTCTTTATCTTAAATTCCTTTCTGAATTTCCTTGAGATTTTTCTCATCCATATTCCTTGTACAAGTATTTGTACTTTTAGAGGAAACCTGGTGATATTTATGGAAAGTACACGACGTGTAGATTATATTTACACGACATGTTTTTCTTTTCACCTTTTATCCAAAGTACACGCCGGGGGATTTGACATGTTTTCTGTACATTGGAAATTTTGGAGTACACAACATGTAGATAAATCATACACGGAGTGTACTTCCTTGTTATGTGGTAACCAGCCTGGCGATCCCGTGTACGTGGTACGTGGCTTCTCCTTTGTACACGGTTTCACATGGGCCGGATCGGACTACACGACGTGTCGCTCCAATATACACGCCGTGTATTCTGGTTCCCACATGCCGTTTAATTCTAGTCAACCGGGGTGTTAAATACTTAGGTGTAATCCATTCACACGACATGGTTTGGCGGACCAGTACCAGTTCGTTGAACCTAAGTACACAACATGTAGTTTTCATTGCACGCTGTTTATTCCTGTGTTGTACAGATAGAAAGAACGGCTCCCCCAGATGAGATCCTCATTTTTATTTTAATCAAAATTAAAATTAAAAGGTTGTTTCTGTGATATGAATTGAGAAACGAAGGATGAAGAATAGATCTCGTTTATTCAGATTTATAGAATGATTTATTTCAAATTGAATCAAATATAAATGCATAAATTATCAACGAAAATTAAATAACTATAATCAATGTTGTAACCTTCCTTTGATACCAATTGAATGTTCCAGGCATAGAGAAAGCATGTGGGTGGATATTCCCACTTGGCTTTTTGTCATTAACAATGATCAATCCGAGATCAATATAATTATCAATGCTAGTCTCCACTGATCGAATCACAGAAATTGACAAATAAAAGGAAAGTCCCAGAACCACAAAGTTGGATCGTTATAGGTTGATTATAATTAATTTAATCAATTGAAAATAAATACCTTTTGGGTGTTCTTTCTTCATTGATGTTCTTGATCAAATTCCGATGTGATTCATCGTTGCGTTGCAAAAGCCAAGTGTAGAATTCCTCTAGCAGTGATCCACACGCGTACCTCATATCTAGGGACGTCGCCAAAGGAGTCTCCGTGTGCTAGCATGGAGAAACCTTTTCTTGCATTTTCTGCCTTAGATCCTCTTGATTTTATGGAAGAGGATATCTCCCGGTCTTGAGATAATTCTTGGAAGAAGAGGTTCTTTCGGACTTGAAAGAATTCTCTAGAGGTGTTTTTCACAACGATTATTTTGTGTTAGGAAAAGAGTTGGGGTTGTGAGGTTATTTATAATCAATTTTGAGGTTGTAGAGTTATGGAAATAAATAAATGCATTATGAATTTTATTTATTTCATTAACTCTATTTTGAAAACCCCATTTCGAGTTATTAATTCCTTGATATGTGCCCACACTGAATATAATAAATATCATTTAATAAAATGATATTTCCTCAAAATACTGACTGGAAAAACTACACGGCGTGTATTAATAAATACACGATGTTAACATTCAATGTACATGGCATGTATATCTTGTTTTCATTTATTCATTTCATTTCCAATATGAAAACTACACGGTCTGTACATTTAATAATACACGACATGTACTTGTTTTCAATATAAAACTACACGGCGTGTAATCATTGATATAAAACGTGTACTTGTTTTATTTTATTCTTCCTCCAACATTAAAACAATTTAGGCTTACTTGAATAATTATTAAACCACATACAGGAATAATATTTATTCTACAAGAGATACTTGAATACACTTAGTGTGCGACCCTCTAGGCCTCTTTCTCGTTGGCATTAGGCGGGCTTGACTAAAGTCCAAGATTACTGTCTAGCAACGAGTCAAGGCACCCAAGAGAAAGAAGTTGAAGCCGCATTGACGCATCACCTCATATGAATGCTTACTGTGTTATTTAATCCCTTTGTCTCGATATCTCATCAAGGAGGTTTCATGGAAATGTCATAAACCTATATGCTTGATCCGTCGTTCTTTAATTACCTGAAATAAACTTGTTGTTTACACCATGGCCATGGAATTTAATGTGACTGTTCTATTTCAATCAAAGGGATGAGATATCAACTTCCATAAATGGAAGAGAAAAATACTTCCTCAACTTATCCATTAACAACATGTCACATGTGACGCACCCAACGTACCCTACTTCCCACCAACTGTATGTATGATGGTTTTCGTGCGTAAATCTAAGTGCGAAAGTCATGACATGAGTTAATGACAATCTTCCAGTCTAAGGACCATTACACACGCTCGTAGATAGCAATGTCCGATGACACCAAGACATGCAGAATTTCTACTAGCAATTCAGTTCACATAATCTCCCATCTTGGAGATTACCAAGTGAGAACTCCATGAGAGAGAGTCTTGTCTTCTTATGAGTACTCGCACATGACGGTCTGTATACTATGTGTCCAATCATAGTATGTCATCCAACTATAGATCTTTATTTAAGAATATTGTTATAGCATTTCAAGGTTCTCATCATAGCAGGGATCTTCCATGACCTTATCAATGCAACAAATATTCCAGGACATTATTATATTATAGTCATGCAGAACAATGAACAATATATAATAAGTGAACATTCATGTAATCAAAGTACAAAACAGTTGGTTCTTAGGACACCAACCCTTACAAACTCCCACTTGGACTAGAGCCAACTGCCTACAACTTTTAGTCCGCTAGACCTCACATGATGATCATGTTTCTGCTGAGTCAAGGCTTTAGTCAAGGGGTCCACCACGTTGTCTTCCATGGAAATGATGCTCACTACAACTTCACCTCTCTGAGAAAAATACCTCAAGAGATGTTACTTCTGAAGTATGTGCTTTGTCCGCTGATGTGACCTTGGATCTTTTTCAAGTGCCACCACTGCAGTATTATCACAATAGAGTGTGATAGGATCTTTACTGCTCGGTACTACATCCAGATCTTGGATGAAGCTTCGCATCCATACTGAATCTTTAGCTGCCTCAGAAGCTGCGATATACTAAGAATTCACTGTAGAATCTTCCACTACACTTTGCTTTGAGCTCTTCCAGCTCACTACACATCCATTCAAACTGGAGATGTATCCAGTCTGTGACTTCATGTCATCTTGATCAGTCTTGAAACTAGAATCTACATGTCCTTTGATGACTGGTTTATCATCTCCTCCATAAACTAGGAACATATCCTTATTACGCCTCAAATACTTAAGGATATCCTTGACTACCATCCAATGGAGGTCTCCTAGATCATCTTGATATCTGCCTACCACACTTAATACGTATCCAAATTTAGCCTCATATATAGAATAACATACATGACTGATCCAATTGTGGATGCGTAAGGGATCCTTGCCATTATCTTTCTTTCCTCATGTGTCTGAGGATACATTTTCTTAGAAAGATGAATGCCATGTAACACTGGAAACAATCCCCACTTGGACTGTTCCATACTGAATATCTTCAGTATCTTTTCAATGTATGTACTTTGACTCAGGCCCATCATTCTCTTGGATCTATCACAATGGATCTTGATCCCAAGAATATATGCTGCCTTGCCCAAGTCTTTCACGGAGAAGCATTTATGCAACCATGCCTTAACTGACTGTAAGACTGGTACTTCGTTTCCAATTAGTAAAATGTCATCAACATATACTATTAGGAAAATGAATGCACTTCCAATAAACCTCTTGTATACACAAGGCTCACATTCATTCTTAACAAAGCCTAATTACATTACAGCTTCATCAAAATGAATGTTCTATGACCTTGATGCTTTCTTTAATCCATAAATGGATTTATGCAACTTTCATTCCTTGTTGGCATGCTTTGGAGTCCCAAACCCTTCAGGTTGTGTCATGTAGACATCTTCCTGGAGGTTCCCATTAAGGAATTCTGTTTTTACATCCATTTTCCAAATTTCAAAGTCATGGTAAGCAGAAATGGCCAATAGGATTCTTATAGATTTCAGCATCGCAATCGGTGAAAAGGTTTCATCATAGTCAATTCCTTGACGCTGTCTAGAACCTTTTGTAACCAGTCGTGCCTTATAGGTGCTGACTTGCCCCCCCATGTCCAGTTTCTTCTTGAATACCCATTTATTACCAATAGGCTTTACATCAACTGGAGGATCTACCAAAATCCAGACTTGGTTTTGGTACATGGAATCCATTTCAGAATTCATGGCTTCTTGCCACTTGGCAACGTCTATTCCTTCAACTGCTTCCTTGTAGGTTAGAGGATCATCATCCTCGGGGACAACCAATAATGAGTCACCATCCTCGGGGACAAGAAAACCATATTGTTCTGGTTCTCTCACCTCTCTCATGCTCCTACGTATTTCTTCTGTCTCTGAAACAGATTGTTCTTCCACGGGGCTTTGTGGAATCTATTCTTGTACCAAATCCTGTGTATCTTGAGCCTCGACTTCATCACAATCTATCTCACTCCCACTATCTCTTTTGGAGATGTGCTCCCTCTCAAGGAATATGGCGTGTCTTTCCACTGTAACCTTTTTTTCTGAGGGGTTTTATAGTTAATATCCCCTTGTTTCCTTGGGATTTCCTATAAAGATGCACTTTGTGCCTCAGGGTGAAATTTTGTTACCTGAAGAGGCCTTAACAATTGCTTTGCTACCCCACACAATTAAATTCGATAACATGGATTTGCGTCCACTCCATAACTCATATGGAATACCATTTATCGATTTAGTTGGTACTTGGTTTAGTATGTGTGCTGCTATTTGTAATGAATATCCCCAAAAGGATAATGGAATACTCACATGACTCATCATTGATCTCACCATGTCCAACAGGGTGTGGTTCCTCCTTTCAATTACACCATTACACTGAGGTGTGTAAGGAGGAGTTAGTTGAGATAGAATCCCAAACTCCCGTAAGAAATAAATGAAGTCCTGATTAAGATATTCTCCTCATCTGTCTGAGTGGAGTTTCTTAATCCTCTTACCAAGCTGGTTCTCAACTTCATTCTTGTATTCTTTGAACCGATCAAAAGAATCTGACTTATACCTCATTAAGTAAACATATCCATATCTACTAAAATCATCAGTAAAAGTTATGAAGTACGAGAACCCACCCCTTGCTTCAACTGTAAATGGTCCACACACAGTTGTGTGAACTAATTCTAGAATCTCTTTAGCCCTTTCAACTTTCCCACTAAATGGGACTTTGGTCATTTTACCTTGTAGACACGAATGACATACACCAAGTGGTTTTAGTTCGAAAGAATCTAAATACCCATATTGATGTAATTTTTTCAAACGTTTCTCATTGGATGACCTAGCCGATGATGCAAAATTTAGGTGTGGTATGAGTCATGTGAATTGACTTTTTCATCGATTCTCATTACTTGGTTTGTGTATTCTAACACATAAAGGACATTATATAAATGTGCCCTACCAAAACAAATGCTATCTTTATAAAAGTAGAAACATTCACTTCCAAACTTGAAGATGAATCCATCGGTATCTTATCTGGATACTGAAATAATGTTTTTGGTTACAGAAGGCACATAATAAAAACCCTTTAACACCAAGATCATTCCAATTGGTAATGTAAGGTGGTAGTCCCTGATAGCTACAACAGTAAGTCTGGCTCTATTGGATACTCGTAGATCTACCTCCCCTCGACCAATCTTCTTGAATCTACTAGGTTCCTGTATTTGGATACATATGTGAGCACCAAAAGATGTATCTAATACCCAATTTGTAGAAACAGATAGATTACATTCGATAAAAAACGCACATGAAGATTACCCTTGCTTCCTTGGCCTGGTGCAGTTTTTCTTCCAGTGGCCCTTTTTGCCACATGCGAAACAAACAGCATCTTGTTCCCTTGCCTCCCCTTTGATCTTCCTTTTCTTGGAAGGCCTTGAAGAAGCTTTGGGCTTAATGCTCTTTTCCTTCCCTTTCCTTTTATTCACCATTAGGATATAAGGTTTTTCACGCTTCATGTCATTATCCACTTGGTGAATGAGGATAAGAAGACCAGACAGAGACTTCTCAATGTTTTTCATGTTGAAGTTCACAACAAAGTTTGAGAAGGTGTGGGGGAGTGATGCAAGAATGAGATCGGTACCCAGTTCTTCGGGGAGTTTAAAAACTAAAAACTCCAAGCACTCAATATAGCCAATGAGCTTGACTACATGAGGCCCGACTAGGGCACCCTCTCCAAATATTTATCTGAAATAGAGCCTTGGAGATCTTAAACCTTTTCTATCTTTCTCTCTCCTGGTATAGTCCACTGAGGTGCTCCAGCATGATATAGGCATCCATGAATTCATGAGACTTCATGAGATCACCAGACATTGATGATAGCATCAAACATTGAACGTCGAGTGCATCACTCAAATGTTGATCATAGACCAGGAAATCTTCATCACTCTCCCCTTGGGTAGGCGGATCAGGAAGTGAGGACTCCAGCATGTAGAACTTTCGTTCATGGTGTAGGATAACCCGAGGGCTCCTAAACCATTCCTGAAAGTTAATACCCGTGAGGATATTATCTTTATCCAAAATTGATCGTAGATAAAACGTGGTTGATGAGTTTTTCATTTCGATACTACAAATTAAAAGAGCATATTTATCAGTACTTTCTTGATTACATTTTTATGAGAAATAATAAATGAATTTATAAATTCTCCCACTATTTTATCAAGTCCCAATGGCCCTCACTATTGAACTCGGAATGTCTAGTTTCTTTGCATTGTAGTGGCAAGGATACATATTCCCCTTTGCATAACCCCAACAAGGGTTGGTCAAGCTATTTGAAGGTATTTAGGTAGGCAGGTCTTTTCCAACTGTGAGCTTACAGTTCTTTGATCTGTTGAGTGGACTCCCCAATCCTGAAATCCTGACTTGGATTTCCTCAACTCTTGCCTCCAATATTATATCAAGTCTAAAAAGGGCTACACCTCTTGATTTAATATGGTTAAGTCAACCCGAAACCTTTCATAAGGGCTTCCTTTATAAAAGTAAGTGTCCCAACAAGGGTTGGTCAAAAACACAGTTTTATTGATTCTTGCCCTTAATCAAGTAGCAGAAGACTTGATCTGACTTAATATGGTATTGAGGGATTTTAATCTTTTATGCGTAGTTTTTCATTATCACATGCTTGTTAATATTAAGTGATGCTAGCTTAAGTGATTAACCATGATCTGATAATGTTTACACATAGTCTGGTTTTATTTTCTTCCATCTTTGCATGCTTGCTTATTAATTATGCGATCGCAAAAACACATACATAATTAATAAACCATGCAATCAGACAGAATTAAAATAAGATGACATGATCATGAGATTCTATTGGTTAGCTTATCTAACAGTTTTGATAAGATAAACCTAACCTTGGGAAAACACCCTGAACCTGATGGTTCATGTTTTTCAGCTCCCACCTGTCCACCTTTGTATCTTCTTGGGTTGGTTTCACCTCAGCTTCAGATTTCGAACCATCTCCTCTGGCTTGGGAGATTCTCCATTAGACGGAGTTTACATTAAAGAAACCATGGGCACACATACCCTACATTTTATTGGAAGAAGGATTGCATGCCAATGAATTTAAATGAAACAAATTTAAATGAAACCATACACACATACAAAGGGTCTTTGGTCTAGCTCATGCTCATCCATAGAATGCAACAAAATTTATGCATATTTAGAATTCAAATTATTTTAATCATTCTATTATTTAAGATAATTCATGCTTGAATTCAATTAATTATGATCTTATAATTAATAAATTCTTTATCTTAAATTCCTTTTTGAATTTACTTGAGATTCTTCTCATCCATATTCCTTGTACAGGTATTTTTACTTTTGGAAGAAACCTGGTGAAATTTCTGGAAAGTACACGATGTGTAGTTTATATTTACACAACGTGTATTTCTTTTCACCTTTTATCCAAAGTACACGCCGGGGGATTTGGCATGTTTTCTGTACTTTATATGTTTTGGAGTACACGGCGTGTAGATAAATCATACATGTCATGTACTTCCTTGTTACGCGGTAACCGGCCTAGTGATCCCGTGTACGTGGTACACGACTTCTCCTTTGTACACAGTTTCACTTGGGCCGGATCAGACTACACAACGTGTTGCTCCAACATACACGCTGTGTATTCTGGTTCCCACATGCCGTTTAATTCTAGTCAACACAGGGTGTTAAATACTTAGGGGTAATCAATTCACACGGCGTGGTTTGGCGGACCAGTACCAGTTCGTTGAACCTAAGTACACGACGTGTAGTTTTCATTACACGATATGTATTCCCGTGTTGTACAGATAGAAAGAGCAGCTCCTCCAGATGAGATCCTCATTTTTATTTTAATCAAAATTAAAATTAAAAGGTCATTTTTGTGATATGAATCGAGAAACGAAGGAGGAAGAAAAAATCTCGTTTATTCAGATTTGTATATCAATTTATTTCAAAGTGAATCAAATATAAATGCGTAAATAACAAAAAAAATTAAATAACTATAATCAATGATGTAACCTTCCTCTAATACCAATTTAAGGTTCCGGGCACAGCGAAAGCGTGTGGGTGGATGTGCCCACTTGGCCTTTTGTCATTAACAATGATCAATCTGGGATCAATACGCTGATAAATTCTCGTCTCCATGGAATGAATCACAGAAATGGAAAAAGTAAAAGAAAGTCCCGAAACCACAAAGTAGGATCATTACAGGTTGATTATAATTAATTTAATCAATTGAAAATAAATAAATTTTGTGTGCTATTTCTTTATTGATGTTCTTGATCACGTTCCAATGTGATTCGTCGTTGCGTTGCAGAATCCAAGTGTAGACTTCTTATAGAGGTGATCCACACGTGTACCTCGTATCTCGGGACGTCGCCAAAGGAGTCTCTGGGTGCTAGCGTGGAGAAACCTTTTCTTGCATTGTCAACCTTAGATCATCTTGATTTGATGGAAGAGGATCTCTCTCGGTCTTGAGAGAATTCTTAGAGTAAAAGGTTCTTTCGGCCTTGAAAGAATTCTCCAGAGTTATTTTGCACAATGATTCCCTTGTTTTAGGAAAAGAGTTGAGGTTTTGAGGTTATTTATAATCAGGTTTGAGGTTGTAGAGTTATGAAAATAAATAAACGCATTACGCATTTTATTTATTTCATTAACTCTCTTTTGAAAACCCCATGTCGTGCCAATAATTTCTTGACATGCACCCACACTGATTATAATAAATATCATTTAATAAAACAATATTTCCTCAAACTACCGACTGAAAAAAATACACGGCGTGTATATCTTGATTTCATTTATTCATTTAATTTCCAATATGAAAAATACACGACGTGTACATTTAATAATACACGACATGTACTTGTTTTCAAAATAAAACTACCCGACGTGTAATCATTGATATACAACGTCTACTTGTTTTATTTTATTGTTCCTCTAACATTAAAATGATTTAGGCTTTCTTGAATAATTATTAAACCACTGTTGGTGCCAAAATATTTCACGAAAGGAAGGGACGAAAAAGATGTCCCGCACGCTGCCTCGCGAAGCACCAACACGAAGCACCCCGAGCATCGTGGTCCCGCAAAGCTCCGGAGGCGGTCCCTCTCCATGAACAAATTTGACGTTCATGAGCCCACCGCGAAGCTCCGGAGGTGGTACCTCTCCGTGAACGAATTTGACCTTCGAGAGCCCGCGATGCTCCGGAGGTGGTAACTATCCGCGAACGAATTTGACATTCGCGACCCCGCCGCGAAGCAACTGCCACCCTTTTGCACCACGTGAGTTCTACTTTGCGGTGCCCCTCGCCTATAAATACTGGGCTCCCCCTGAGTCCCAGGGATGGACAATCCGACCTTTCGACTTCTCTTCTCCCGAATCACGAAGCACCCTTTTCCCTCAGGAATCATGAGCTCCGCAAGGTACTTCTATGTCACGTGACGCCTTTGTTTTGTCTCGTTTTGAGCCCCTCTTCCGAGAGGGATGCCCTTCGCGAAGCTCAAGGGCATTCGCGAAGGAGTGGGATTCCCAAGGGAACTCGGGAAGCCATGGAGTGTTTATGCTTCACGAAACACCCAACCTGTACTAGTGATCCCTATGCTAAGGCAGGATCACTACACATCGCGAGGCACACTGCTTCGCAGCACCCTACTTCGTGAGGCACCTCCTCTTCGTGTGGCAATGCTCCAAGAATACTGTTCTACTTCGCGAAGCACCCTCCACTCACACCTATGCCCCATGCTAAGTCCAAGGCACTCCGCTTCGCGAAGCACACTCCTTTGCTTGGCAATTTCGCTTCCCGTGCGACCCTCCAGGTATGCACGATGTGATTTCAAAGTCCCATGGACAATACTACTCGTAGCGTTGCTTCGCCTAATGCTTCTTCGCATAGGCACGCTAACAGCTATTGCTTCTTCACATAGACACGATAACGTGGACCCATCGATGGTTCGCTCTACGACCCCCCTCGACCATGGACTTACTGGTACCTTCCCTCCCCCAAGGAGCAAAGGGTACCAGTTATGTAAGACCTAGGGGTGTGGAGTGAACCCACCTCATCCGAGCTGCATGACGTTAAACTGCCAAGCACCACGTCCTCAACAAATGACGTTAAACTGTGACCCGACCTCGTGCCTCGCACGAAGGGTCCCCCCAACTCGAACATTTTTTACGCCACTCGTCTCCACGGGAGTGGAATCACCCCTCCACAAGGGATGATATCCTCCTTATTAGAGCGGTGTATGTTCTCAAGAGAAGGGTGACCCTAGTTCCCCAACGGATGGCTACACCCCTGCATCTCTGTACTTCCCCACTACCAAGGTCAGTGGAGGGCGTGATAGGGAACGAGGCACCTCCCATCATTGGTCCCAAATCCCTCTTTGGCTGTGCTTTGCCGCACTTCGGGCCTCCATCCTCGAGTAAGTCCCAACACCATGGGCCGCCTAACGCGTAAGCCCCTCTTCACTTCTCACGGACGCACCCTTCATGGCGTGATCGTCAGGTCCTTGCTGTCTCTTGTTTCTCACACCAAGAATGAATCACGTGGGCTTAGAGTTGGCATTGTCTATGACAATACCTCGTCCAGTATGACGTTAAACTGCATTCCCTCATCCAACATGACGATAAACTGTATGCCCTTGTCCAACAAGACATTAAACTGCATACCCATTTGAACTACGAGGTCTTTGATCCATGTTAAGGCATGGTACATAGGAAGACTCCACGAGGTTCAAGCCCACCCACCATCCAATTCAGGTCGAGTTCTACCTTCGTCCAACATGATGTTAAACTGTATTCCAGTTCGACGGCAAGCCGTTGTCACCACACGAACTACGAGGACTTTGATCCGTGTCAAGGCATGGTACGTAAGAATCCTCCCAAAGGTTCAAGCCCAACAATAATTGGCCTAGACTGTCTCCCTGTCCGTGTGACAAAATCCCATTTTCAACCCTAACTACAAGGAATTTGATCCATGTCAAGGAATGGTATGTAGGAAGCCTTCCTGAGGTTCAAGCCCATTCCCCTATGGATCAAGGTCCCTCCTTCTTCACGTCGGTTCGCCGACACCCACCATCCAAACTATGAGGACTTTGATCCATGTCAAGGCATGGTACATATGAAGCCTTCATGAGGTTCAAGCCCACCACTAGTGGACCCCTGGGTCTACTTTCACGTCGGTTCACCGATGAAACCATTTGAACTACGAGGTCATTGATCCTTGTCAAGGCACGGTACGAAGGATGCCTTCTAGAGGTTCAAGCCCACCACCCATCAGACCAAGGTCCACCTTCACGCCGGTTCACTGACAAAGCCCCTCTGAACTACGTGGTCTTTGATCCATGTCACGACATGGTACGTAGGAAGCCTCCACAAGGTCCATGCCCACCACCACTAGGACCCTCCTGGTCCTCCCCATTCATGTCAGCCTTCCGATGTCCAACCTGAACTACGTGGTCTTTGATCCATGTCACGATATGGTACGTAGGAAGCCTCTCAGAGTTTCAAGCCCACCACCTGTTGGTCAATCCGACCTTCTTCACGCCGGTTCATCCACACCCGATCAGCCTAGTGTGTAAGCCCCATACCATTTGGACCATGGTCCACCTTTGTGTCGGTTCACTGGTGCATCGGACCAAGGCCCACCTTCTCTTTGGTTTGCTGATGACAACCATTTGGACCAAGTTCCACCTTCATGCCGATTCACCGGCACCATCCCAAACTACGTGGACTTTGATTCCCTACCACGGGGATACGTAGGAGGTATCTTCGAGGCTCAAGCCCAACTTCACCGTCGCCCTTGCGATGCTCCCTTTCTATTCCCCCCTCGACTTCATTCATCCATCCATCATCCACACTGATTCTCGTTCGGACCGTCATATCCCGGTAAGACCATGTCGGTACGCTCCTTTTCACAGCCGCCCATGGGATGGTCCCAGTATCGGCACCCCTTCAAGGGAAATCCCTCAATCAGATTCATTCTAGGTAATGCTATGATCGGGCTGATCTGTTTCCGCTGGACGTTAAACTCGCGGCATACCCTGTGTTAAACACAGGAAGCTGAGGAAAACCTCAGATATGTGTCTATGGCATATAATTCCCCGTGCTCGATGTGGGATGCCTCGGGCTTCCACGCCCTCGAGAAGCCCTATGACCAGGGATATTAGATAAACATGTCGGTTCCCCAGTATCCAGACACGCTACTGATGCCTCAACGTGACTACTCCCCCGACTGAAGGTTGCTGCCCTGACCGGACCCTTTGGAATGTCCTGACAGAAGCAGTGTAATTAACCGAAGTCCATGGAAACATGGAACTGGGAAGAGTTTCACAAACAACGTAGTAAATCTATGAGGGAGACCCGGACTAGGTGACGAGTTCTGAGGAGGAATCCGCAGAAGGAAGAACTGATATCCCATCATCCCATTTCGATCAAGGAGTAGAAGTCCCTAAATAAGGAGCGAATGCTGCCCGCCTTTGGCAAGCGGGAATGCGGGGCAACAGTGCATCACGTCCTCCTTCGTGGATGGACGGATGCGCGCGCCCCAATGAAAGCGTTAGAAATAGAAATGGTGAACCCGACGTGAAATTCTTCTCCTCAATGTGGAGATTAGTAGCGTTCAAGACACCAGTAGATAGACGTGTCACCGGATCCAGATATCCGGCGCCTGGTCCTGCCAAGAAAATAGCGGGCCTCTCGTGAAACTCATCGGAAGTTGGGGCAGTAGAACGTGGGGCACTCTGTTCTGCAACGTGTTGGCATGGATCCTTCTTACAGACGTGCAGAATGGAAGAACACTGGGGCACTAGTTGTCAATCCTTTTCCTCGAAGTGCTGATGAGTTGATCCCTTCGTTTCCCAAGAACCGTGTTGCTATTTCGGAGACACGATCACCGCCCGCTCGCCTACACAGGGGTAGGGGCAACACCAGCACAACCACCCCACATGGCTCCGCTACCACCATGACGACCGCTACATTGCGGAATACGGGGCACCCATGTCCCCTCTCCCCATCAGAGATCATCCAGTGAAGGGTGATCAACAACCTTGTATGCAGGTACGAGGAGGAAGGGGTCATCCCAACTGGGGATATGGCCTGCCTGGACCTTGAGTCATCCAGGCCCCACTGTCAATGCCGCCCTAACAGGCCGTGTAGGGAGCCCTTGCTCCCCACCCCAACGTTCAATCGTTTCGGGAGCCTGTCCTCGGAACACCTCGACGACTCCTCGCCTTACGCTGATAAGGCGGGTGATGTCCGGCTCGGCCCAGTCAGGATCCTGACCCAATGGCTCCAGGAAGGGGCTCCCATTTGGCCGCGTCAGCGCTGCCGTCTGACTCCGCAGGAAGAGCAGGCAGGCCATGCCCCTACACCACCTGCGCCAGCTCGTCTGACCCGACGTCAGCGCCAGGCCCGTGCTGAGGACGCTCGCCCAGATGCGTCGACATCAACAGCTACAGTGGCCCGAACCACCGCCGACGTGCATCATGGAGTCCCTGCATACACTGAGCATGGGCAATCCTTCACCCAACCAGGATCAAGACCCCAACCGCCCCACGGGCAGGCTGGGTTGACTCTCTGGGTTGCAGGCCTAAGTGGTGATCGCCGTGAACTAACCCGCGGTGATGTCACCATGTACGGAGGCCCTCCCCGTACCACTACTACACAGAGCGTGGTCCTTCCCCGCTCCAAATCTCTTCATGGAGGTATGCCTCATGCTACCCCTATCCCGAAGGAAAACCCACCCCGCGACGGTGACGCTCGGCGCAGAAACCTTTCCCGCGCCCACTATACAGGGTATGGAGTCCATCCTCCTGCCCCCGACTGATGATCTGAAGGCACTATCCATCCGGTCCTTCTCCAACGTGGGGGTCCTCCCTACGTCCTCTCTGCAACTGGCAAAGGTCCTCCTCGCCCCAACAACTTGGGGAGTGAAGGTCATCCTCACTCTGCCCGCACCGTCCATGGAGGTCCTCCCCATGTACCCTTCGACATTTGCCCTGGTGCCCTTCGCACCCCGGCCACCTCGAGCGGGGGCCCTCTCCGCCACGGCGCCATCGCCGCCCCTATACTACCTATTAAGGATCAACCCTATCCCAAAGAGCCACCCCAGGGCAGGAGAGCGAGTCGTCGCCACCACAAGAAGAGTCCTGGGAAGGCCCTGGTGGAGATCAAACCGGATCGTTTCTCGGATTCTGAAGCGGAATGCGACTCAGCGATGGAACCTTCTCCCCGATCCTCCGTATCAAGGACTGGGGTAGGAAACAGGCTCGTTAGCCTCATTCTCCCGGAATGTGACGTCCACCAGATTCCCATCTCTCTTCGCAGGTACATCCAGGAGGAAGAAATCGTGGAAATTCTGCAGGTCACGACCGTACAATCACCACCATTGTCACCAGAAGCGCCCTCTACCACTACCAGAGATCACGGAGAGATATTTTGGGGGTCAAAGATAGTAGAGAAATGACATGACCTATCGCCGGTAGCCGCGAATCCTGTTCCGGAAGCTGTGGCTATCAGCCCATCATATCGCGATATCGTGGTCAGGTCACCTCACTCTTCAGAGGATGGCACAAAATTCGGCGGCCAGTCATCTCATTTGCCGTATTCTCCGCCACTGAGTTTACTATCCCAGAGGTCCGCCTCGGTACCACTACCGGTCCCTCAGCCGCCCCCGGTTGACGAGTGGGGAAATACAGGGCCAGACCCCGAGTCTGAACCCAGGATCTTCTGGAGCATTCTCGCAGCAGATCACTTCCCGGAGAAGTTCTGGCCGACGGCGGCGCCGAACTTTCGCGCACCAGAGTCCCTTACCCCTGAAGAAGTGGGGTGCTTTTGTCGAACCCTATGGGCGACACACATCCGCCGTCGTTACGAGTGGGTGGTGTACCCTATAAGTCAAGAGCACTTTGAAGAAATCGGCGAGCAATGCCGCCTGATCGATTTGGCCACACTCCTTGTGGCCCAGCACCCTGAGTCGCCAGGCCATCAGAGCGCCCTTCAACAGAAATGTGTTCAGAGTTTCAAAGTACTCCGCAGAGTCATCAGGGAAGATACCCCCCTTGTGCAAGTCCATGGTTGGGGATACTATGCCGATCTCCTCTTCGACCCTATTCGACGGCAGCCCGATTCGTTATGTGACATTGAGGACATGCCCTCGAGAGGGGTTGCGGTCCACATGGGTGACGTAGTGGACAAGGAAGATGAGCTTGAATTACTTGATGGAGACTTACCCCCTGAGGGAGTACCGCCACTTCTAGACCCATCAGGGAGGATTACCCGTCAGCAGAGGAACCTACTAGGCCTCCCTGTACCCACCGAGTCGCTAGTACTCGGTCGAAATACCGGAAAGGGTAGGGAGCACATTGGAACTGTCAAGCACTCTGACCCGTTTGACTCTGTGCAAAAGATGGACTAAGATCCTGAGAAGGCCACGTTACGCTAGCAGCTTACTGAGCAGAAGAGGCTAGTTGATGAACTCTTGGCTGAGCGCGCTGCAGAGCGGTGACCCGACTATGGTAATCCCAGGCTGGGGCAGCAGGGGCAGGAACAATTTCCCCCGGTGAGATGCCTCTGGGCAACCCTGATCATGCTACTTCTACAGATAGGGCGGAAGCCGGAACTTACGGCAAGAGGGCGTGATGCGTCTCGCCAAACCCCCCAGAACGACGGGGCAACCTGAAGAATCTAGTCCGGGTTCCCCCAGTCGCCCCACAGGTCGTTCCTCCAGTCGATCCACGAGCTTCCGGAGCCATCTACCATGTTGATGAACCTGGCATTGCACTTGTGATTAGGGATCCCCTTCAAGACAGGGACCCCCACCCGAATGATCTTATAGCGGCACTCACAGCCCACCTCAAAGCATTGGAAACGCGGCAGGTGGCGGTCCCACCGGATGGCAAGCCGTATCCCACGTGGGTGGATGATATGCCCGCACCCCTAGGTTTTGAGAACCCCACTTTCTCTCCCTTCAACGGGACAGGGGACCCGCCGCAACACTTGGCTCATTTTTCTTCCAGGTGTGGCCCCATGCTGGGGAACCCAGCCCAGCAAGAAGACGCCAAGCTCCGATGTTTCGTACAGACGTTGGAAGGTCCCGCATTCTTCTGGTACAACCAGCTACCTATCGGATCGGTGACCGGTTGGGAGGATCTCCGCCGGCAGTTCCTATACCAGTTCAGCTCCACCACGCGAAAGACTTGCATTGCAGACCTCTTTATGTGCAAGCAAAGGCCTAATGAGTGAGTCACAGATTTCATCACCCGGTTGAAGGGACTTACGTATTCCCTCGATATGACACTGACTCAGGAGAAATTACTGATGATGTGTGTAGGGAAAATCAAAACAGAGCTGGTACCCTCCCTGATTACCCAGAACTACCCTGGAGGGTTCATAGATTTCTCAGATAAGGCTCAACGCCTTGAGTAGGCTCTGCAACAGGCTACCCAGGCACGTTCGTTGCCCCCTATGATCCCGGTCAGGAGGACCGCCAAAGCCGAACCCGCCACGGTGGCCCAAATAGAAGCCCCTAGGCATCTGGAATTACTACCAGTGGCACCATCCCCGTAACACCATGGAGGTCCTCCACCTCAAGCACATGCTCCTGCCCAGCAGCAACCGCCTCAGAATCGACAGGTTCCCCCGCACAATGTGCCACCTCCACTTAGGCGAGAAGATCAGGCGCCGCCTCCTCAGCAGGCCCCTCTGGCCCCTCGTCAAGGCCAGGCCCCCAGGGCCTCATATCTGGAAAGAAGGCACCAGACTTATTCATTCAACGAAAATCAGGTCCCTGGCTTCTTCCAAAGTGCTCTAGAGCAAGGGATTGTGCGCCTGCTCGAGTGTAGAAGACTCGCAGAGGCGAATCTCACGGATCACCCCAAATACTGTCCTTATCATCGGATTCTGGGGCACACCCTCAAGCAATGCTATGTGTTTAAAGACTGGCTTCAAGACTAGGTCAACAAAAACATAGTCAGGTTGGGCCCGACACCAACACAAGTGGCAGGTGTCTTTGCAGGGTCAGAGATCGGTAGCGACAGCGAAGGAGAGTGGCAGCAGGTTCCTAGCCGTGGATCCCGGAAATACGATGACTGGATGGCTCGAAAAACCACAGTCCATGCCCATGGTATCATCTGGGCACGCCAGAAGCAGCCAAAACCTTCAGAAGAAGTCGCCAGTACCTCTGCATCGTCTTCACAGCCGACCTCTTCCCAAAAGGGCAAGCAGCGACGACGCAAGAAGAAGCAACGCACTCCGCCGGTGTCGTCGTCATCCCGCACTCTTGGAAACTTTATACCACCTGAAATGGGGATTTCTCCCAGAATCCGCCCGGTGGTGGATGACTCATCGAGCGACAGCCAGAGGTGCGCTTCGGTTAACACCGTGGAGTTGGTAAAGCCCTATATGACTCCCGACGAGGGGGAACACCCGGCGAACCTACCCAATGGTTCCAGCCGATGTCAAAGTCAGCGGAACCGAAACCATTCCAGTCATCGAGGTACATTAGTGGGAACTTTCAGCCAAGCCATGCATGCTACTGAGACAAGACAGCAGGCTCAGCGCAGAGCTCTGCACGCGCAACCCCATCTGACGCCCTCAGCTCCACCCCCACTGCCGTTTGGTCTACTAGATCAGGGAGAGCTGCCTCGTTCGTATCACAGTCATTATTGCCTGGCTACAGGCCAGTCTCTGGTGTCCGATCCTAGTCCGGCGACTACTCTCCAGGCTTCAACTAGTAGGCAGTAGGATTTACCCAGTACTAGCTGACCGCCGGTTCAACCGGCAGGACCCGCTATGCCTCCAACTGCCGAACGACCTCCTGTAAGCAGAGGTTCACATTTGGCATGAATGTATGATGTCTTGAAGCACCTGGCCAGCATTCCGAAAAGGCTTTATATCCTTGAGTCCCTTCTTCTATCATCTGAAATGCGAGAGGCACTTGCCGAGTCCCTAAGGAGCCCCCTCCAGTTTGAGATGGAGGTAGCAGCTGCAGAAGCCTTCCATGCTGAGAAAATTGAGAACGTCGAATGTCAGACGGTTATCTCATTCTCCGGTGAAGATGAGGACCCTCCTATATAGGGGCACATTCGCCCGCTGTACATCACTGGACACTTCAATGGTGTGGAAGTCCGCCGCTGCCTCGTTGACACGGGTTCCAGAATCAACCTAATTCCGACTCAGACATTGCAAAAGCTGGGTCTATCTGAAGGTGATTTAACTCCCTATGACCTCAGAATCCAGGGGTAGGACAGGACCGAGCAAACCCCAGTCGGCAAGATCTGCCTGAAGACTCAGTTCGGTGGCTTAATTGCTAGCACCGAGTTCATGGTCGTCTCTCAGGACATCGCTTACAACGCGTTGATGGGTAGACCATGGCTCCATCTGCATGCAGTAGTCCCTTCATCGTATCACCAGTGCCTCAAATACTCATTCAACGTTCGAGTAGGCGTGATACAAGGAGATGTGTCTCCTTTAGCCTCTTGTGAAGCCCGCTATCTGGATGCTGATTATTACAAGAGTAAGGATAAGAAAATTCTAGTAAGTGAGGATAAACCCGCCCCAGTCACAAGTGATCCCTGGGCAAGCATGGATGATGCCTACATCCTCCCGATCCACCGATTGGAGGCTACAAACACCGACATGGGGCAATGTTTTGTTGTTTCGGGTACGCAAGGAAGACGTGTTCTCGTGTCCAAGTGACGACGGAAAATCACCTCGTACTCCTACATCAACCAGGCTTAGGTGATCCCGGAACCTTATACCCCTGTACGGTACCGGGATGTCAAGCTTATGACAACGACGATACATCATACGTGTCTCTTCCGCCGGGCTGGAATCAACCGACTTAGGCCGACACGCCACCACTACTTTGATATCATCAAACGTGGCCCCTTAGGCCGAAGGCCAGATGGGATAGGGTCAACTGCCTTCATTGCTATGGTCTCAATGGCGAGTGAGTCTCCTGATATGATGACCAATGCTTCCCAAGCCGGCACCAGCTGCCCCTCAGGCTTTGATAGCCCAGAAGTATCTCCCGTCACGGGAAATCCCCCCATAGGTGGAGAGGAAGACCTGGAGGATGCTCCCCCCGCCTTTGAGGAAGGTGTCTCTACCACGGTTGATGAACTGGTGCAGGTGAACCCTGGTACCGAGGCAGATCCAAAACCCACGTTAATCAGTGCAACCATATCCCCTGAGGAGCGGCAGTAGTACGTAGACTTCCTCAAACAACACCGCGACGTGTTTGCCTGGAGTTACAATGAGATGCCAGGACTAGATCCCCAGGTATCCGTTCACCGTCTGGGCCTCCCGGAAAACCATTGTGGGTTTAAGTATCCTCCCAAGAAGATGCACCCTTCTCATGGTGCTATGGTTGAGGCCAAAGTTGAAAATCTTATCAAAGACAACTTCGTTAAGGAAGTCCAGTACCCCAAGTGGCTTACCAACATTGTGCCAGTCAGAAAGAAGAATGGGTAGATCAGTGTCTGCATCGACTTCCGTGACCTTAATCGCCACTGCCCAAAGGATGACTTCCCACTCCCGGTGACTGAGTTATTGATTGATGCCACGGCCGGGTTCCAAGCTCTCTCTTTCATGGATGGGTATTCCAGGTACAACCAGATCCAGATGGCACCCGAGGACGAGGAGTCCACCACCTTCAGGGATCCCCAAGGTACCTTCTGCTACCAGGTTATGCCATTCGGCTTGAAAAATGCAGGTGCCACTTATCATAGGGTTATGCACCGCATATTCAAGCTGATTCTCGGGACGCTGGTGGAATGCTACATGGATGACCTAGTGGTCAAATCATGTCAGTGCCAGGACCATCTCAAAGACCTTGAGAAGGTGTTCAGTTTCCTCCGTTCCTGTCACCTGAAGATGAACCCATTGAAGTGTGCCTTCGGGGTCACCTCTGGGAAGTTTCTTGGCTTTGTTGTTAGATACCGAGGCATTGAGATCAACCCAGAGAAGATAAAGGCCATCAGCCAAATGCCTTCCCCGAGAAACATTCAGGAACTTCGAGGCCTCCAAGGCCACTTAGACTATATACGCCGATTCATCGCGAATCTGGCCGGCAAGTGTAAGCCCTTTTCCTGGCTCATGGAGAAGGGTGCCGCCTACAAATAGGATGAGGAGTGTCGGACCGCCTTCGAGGAAATAAAGAAGTATCTGCTCCAACCTCTGGTTTTGATGCCACCCATCTACAGAAAGCCGCTGGTCCTTTACGTGACTGCCGTAGAATGATCCCTCGGTGCATTGCTCGCCCAGAAGAATAATGAGGGTACTGAGAACAGTCTCTACTATCTCAGCCGCATGCTTCTCGATACGGAGGTCAGATACTCCCCTATCGAAAAGAGCTGCCTTGCGCTCGTCTTCTCCGTACAGAAGTTGCGACATTCCCTGCAGCACCATGAGGTGCAATTGGTCTCCTGGGTAGACCCACTAAAGTACATCCTGAACTGCCCCATGCTGACTGGCAGACTAGTGCGGTGGGCGGTGATACTCCAGCAGTTTGATATCAGGTTCGTACCTCAGAAGTCCATTAAGGGACAGGCATTGGTAGACTTTTTAGCTACCCATCCAACCTCCGCGGGTCAATCCCTGGACCTGGATTTTCTTGATGAGACGATCCTCTCAGTTGATCATGCCATCCCCGTGTTGGAAAATGCATTTCGACGGTGCCTCCCAGAGCCCCACCGGTAAGAGGCTCAATGATCCTAAGCTCAATAGAGTGGGCCTGAGTATTGTCTTCTTTACCCTGGCACAAGATATCCTTCCATACTCGTTCCTATTGTCAGAAGTCTGTACGGACAACGAGGCAGAGTACCAGGCTCTCATCACTGGCCTCGAGTTGGCCCTTGAGATCGACGTGCCCGACCTACATGTGAAAGGTGATTCCGAGCTGGTAATCAAACAGGTCAATGGCGACTATGTCGTTAGGAATCCGGAGCTTGTACCGTTGCTGGAGTACACACTCCACCTAATGGCCCAGTTCTCTTCTCGACCAGAGATTACCCATGTCCCACGGTCACAGAACGGTCAAGCAGACGCCTTGGCTGGCTTAGCCGCATCGCTCGCGGAACCCGAGCAAGATGATTTGATCATACATGTGGCACACCGGAGATTCATTGCCCCCGTCACCCAAGAGGAAAATGATGGCCTTCGGGTAAGTCATCTCACCACCTGACCCTCTACGTCAGGGGTCCCAGGTTTTTCAGATATAGTGGTTCAAGACACTCCTGAATGGAGGGCACCTTTTGTCGAGTATCTCCAAAATGGTCGCCTCCCGGGCGACCGGGCTAAGTGCGAGCGACTTCGACGCCGTGCGCTGCAATTTACCCTCCAGAGCGGCCCCAGTCTTGAACAAGTCCTTTATAAGCGGAGCTTCGATGGAGTCCTCCCCTGTTGCATTCAAGGAGTAGAGATTCCTCAAGTTATGCAAGAGGTTCACGCCAGTTCCTGTGGCACCCATCAAGCAGGGCCAAAGCTATCCCATCAAATCCGGAGGTTGGGGTACTCCTGGCCCTCTATGATCCACGATTGTATTGGGTATTCCAAGAGATGCCACACGTGCCAAGTTCACGCCAACTTCCTACATCGGCCGCTGGAGCCCCTCCACCCCACCAAGTACTCTTGGCCATTTGCGGTATGGGGACTTGATGTAGTGGGACCATATCCACCGGCAACAGCCCGCCAGTGTAGGTTCATCCTGACTGCTATAGATTTCTTCTCCAAGTGGGTAGAGGCAGTTCCACTCAAAGAGGTCAAGGCCTGTTCCATCGTCGAATTTGTGATCTCCAATATTATCCACCGGTTTAGGGTCCCTCACGCCGTCCTCACCGATAACGACACCAACTTTCGAGCGGCTGAACTGAAGAAATTGTACGTCAAGTACGACATCCGTTCGAACAATACCTCCCACTACCACGCGCAGGCAAACAGACAGATCGAGGCGTTCAACAAAACCCTCTCTAACATTCTGCAGAAGATGGTGGGTCAGAACAAGAATAGTTTGCCGGACGAGCTCCCCAACTCTCTCTGGGCTTATCGGACGACGACTCGCAACTCTACCCAGGTGACCCCATATTCCCTAGTGTATGGAGCTGAGGACATTCTACCCATTGAGATCCAGCTGCCATCGTTACGCACTGCAGTATATGATCACCAGACATCAGATGAGGTAGCCAAAATCCGTCTAGATGAATTAGAAGCATTGGACGAGAACTGGATTCGTGACCTGCACAATCTGGAAAGGCATCAGGATAAGATAGCGAGGGCCTTCAACAAGAAGGTTCGTCTCCATTCTTTTCTACAGGGTGACCTAGTACTGGACCTTCGAGCACTAATGATCCCCGGTAGGAAACCACCCAAGTTAGAACCCAAATGGGAAGGGCCTTATATCATCCATAAGGTTTACCCCAATGGAGAATACTACTTGGTGACCACGGATGGAGAGCGCATAACCCCTCCCACCAATGCCAAGTTCCTCAAGCGATACTTTTGCTAGGGAAAAAGGGTCCCGCATGACCTTAAACTGCACGTTATGGTCCAACACGACCTTAAAATGCATCTTCGTCCTACAAGACGATAAAATGAAAAATGGTCCGAGCTCTATGACCTTAAACTAAGATCTCCCCCCTTCCTTACTGTAAGACATTAAACTGCATGCCAGTCAGGCCTTCCTAACCGAGGCTCAGCCTCAGCCCCCTTGGACTCCTTGGGCCCCCAGCCCCTGTCCTTACTATAAGACGTTAAACTGCAATCCAGTCAGGACTTCCTGACCGAGGCTCAGCCTCAGGCCCCTTGGCCTCCTCGGGCCCTGGCCCCCGTCCTTACTGTAAGACGTTAAACCAGAATCCAGTCAGGCCTTCCTGACCGAGGCTCAGCCTCATGTCCCTTGGCCTCCTCAGGCCCCCGACCCCCATCCTTACTGTAAGACGTTAAACTACAAGCCAGTCAGGCCTTCCTGACCGAGGCTCAGCCTCAGTCCCCTTGGCCTCCTCGGGCCCCTGACCCCCGTCCTTACTATAAGACGTTAAACTGCAAGCCAGTCAGGCCTTCTTGACCGAGGCTCAGCCTCTGGCCTCTTGGCCTGCGTCGAATCTGGCTCTCTAATGAGATTGTACGGTGTGGTGTGGGATTACATCCTCATCCACATCGAGTTACCTGCCGTACCGTACATATACCCAGTTGAGACACATTTCTCGTCCAGAACAACGCTAAACCGCACTTCAAGAACTACGTGTGGCTTGATTCCCATCCTAATGGGATACGTTGGAATGCTCGGACGCCTCGTCTTGAGCCCAGCCCCAAGATTTTCTCTTACACTATCCCCCCTGGGAATAGTTTCCTTGGAGGATCCTTGTGTAGCGAGGAGTAGGCTTTCTTAGCCCCGCTCATACAACCCCGCTCATACAAGGATTGTAAGGGTTGCACCATGTGCCCACTCCCGTTCTTCTATCCTCCCACGTCCTCACCGCATGACGTTAAACTGCTTGGCCTTAAAGAACTACGTATTTCTTGATTTCCATCCTAATGGGATACGTAGGAATGCCCGGGCATTTTATCCGTTGGCCCAGCCCAAAAGCCAAAATCTTCCCCTAGGGTCAAGATATATGGCAGGGTGCACACTTTTGCCCCAACTCACATCGAGCAAGCCTCGACCCGGCTGCACATCCCCCCTGGAGATGTTTGCCTCTTTCGTGGATGGATACAGCTATGCTTCACCCACTCCTTGACTGGGATTCCATTATTTTTGCTCACCTGGAGGGACCCCCAAGAACGGCTTGGATACTACACCCAAGGGCTCTCCTACCGATATGGGCCAACGCCCCCGAGGGTTTTCAAGCAACAAGCCGATACAAGTCATGTGTTGCGAATTTGGTCAACGGTCGATGCTCATTTGTTGCTGCCATATCAGGTCACCATAGGAACACTGTGTTTCGAACATGGTCAACAGTGTCCTGGATCTTCGGGTCTACCCCGAGATGTCCCAAACATCGAGTGTAGTGATTCGTTCTACCCCATCCTGAAGTGACAAACTTCCCTTCGGTTGGTGCTATCGATCAAGCCCATGACCCTGATTCCCCTTTGAGGAATGTACGGCCTTGTGTAGGATTACGTCCTCATTCACGTTAGGTTACTTTCCATGCCGTACACACACCCGGATTAGATACAGTTATCTCTTTCCCCATCCTCATGTAAGATGTTAAACTGCAAACCAGTTAGGCCTTCCTGACTGATGCCTGACCTTAGGCCCCTTGTCCTTCTCAGGCCCCTCTACCCAACCTCTTACCCGGGGTGTATGGTGTGGTGTGGGACTATGTCCTCATTCACGTGGGGATCATGTACCATGCCATACGCTTTCCCTTACGAGGCCCAGCCTTAGGCCCCTTGGCCTCCTTGGGTCCCCGACCCTCGTCCTCACTACAAGACGTTAAACTACAAGAAGGTCAGACCTTCCTAACCAATGCCTAACCATCAGGACCCTTGGCCTTTTCGGGCCCCGGACCAGGTCCTCTCTTATAGGAGTGTATGGTGTGGCGTGAGATTATTTTCTCATTCATGTCGGTTTATTCGCCGTACCGTACACCTCCCTTATTTGGGGGTATATTACTCCCCCATTGGTCCCGTATGACATTAAAATACATCTAGAGAACTACGTGTGGCTTGATTCCCATCCTCATGGGGTACGTAGGACCACATGAATGTCTAGGATTCGGGTCCATCCCCATCTCTCGGGAATCTTCGTCCCACCTTGGCCCCTTGGTCTACCCTTCCTCCATGAGAGGATTATTTGGTGTGGTGTGGGATTATGTCCTCATTCACGTCGGTCTCGTAATGAACACGCCATGAACCTCTCCCTCCTAAGCTGATTCGTCGGCCTTTTTCGGCGGTTCACCAATGTGCCCAAGGGGACTCTGGTCTATTACCTAGAATGCCAAACTTTACTCGGACACATCTGCACCCGCTTTCCAGGCTTTGTGTATCCCTGAATCAGGGCTTCCATCATCTTTCACACCCAGAGGGACCCCCAAGAATAGCCTGGATACTACACTCAAGGGCTCTCCTACCATTATGGGCCAATGCCCCCGAGGGTTTCAGACAAAAAATCAATAAAATCCCGCGTTATGAATATGGTCAGTGGTCGATGCTCGTTTGTTGTTCCCACCTTAGGCTAACGCGATATGGACGCTACGTTTACACCATGGTTAACAGTTTTCCTCTATCACCATGCCAACCCATTAAGCCCAAAATGTCATGTACACAATTCACACCCTTCATCACTTCATCGTGTCCAAGTAGAGTCTCGGAACTCTTGGTACTTTTTTCCGTGCACATCTGCGCATTGGGGGAACAAGCCATGTCAAAGGTGTTCTTCAGGGCTCTCTACTGACTCCCCTTTGATGGACGCCCCAAGTATTGCGATAAGGATCTCCCCCCCTTGTTTCCCACACTGAGTTTAACTCACGTGGTCTTAGGGATCGGGTTTACGTCTGCGCTTACACGGGAAGATGTCACCATCCTTGGTTCGAGCTCTATGACCATAAACTAAGATCCTCTCAGAACTACAGTCAGCTTGATTCCTATCCTAATGGGATACGTAGGAATGCCCAGACCACCTATCTTTGGGTCCAGCTTGAGTTCAACTAATTCGCCTCTCTGGTCCTGCCATCGGGACCCCGACTACAGGAATGCGTGGCGTAGTGCGGGATTATGTCCTCATTCACGTTGGGTTTGCAATAGATGTACCACATGCACCCTCGTTCTAAGAACTATCCCTCCCATTCCTTGTCCCGCATGACATTAAAAGGAACCCTTAAGAACTATGTTCATCTTGATTCCCATCCTAATGGGATTCGTAGGACCGCCCGAATGACTTGTCGGGTCCATCCCATTTGGGGAGCTAGTCTCCCCCCCTTTTTTTAACATCTTACCTCTATATAGGCCCCTCGGCCTGAGGTCTCCCTCTTGGAGTGGCGTACAGTGTGATGTGGGATCATCTCTCCATCGATTGTGTCTCATGACACTATGCACTTTCCTCTCCTAGCATCGCCTCTGCTACCTCTGCGCTACATGACGTTAAAATGCATGCTTGGTCCTATCATACGACCCTAAACTGTGACATTATCGTCCTGGATGCACGACGAAAAACGGCACTGCATTGTGATGACCTCGTTGTAGAGGACATCACATTGGGTATTGGTCACGTGCCATGCCATTTGTCAACGCCTATCACGGCTTGATTCTTGTGGCGACACCACAGACTACTACTCTAGGCCTGTCGCTTCACAAAAAAAACCACTCACCTTAAAGGACAAACAAGATTTATCAAATTCCGCTTCTTTTAGTGCAAGGGCCACGCCCGCACTCCCCTTTTCCCCTGGCACTGGTATCTTACCATGTCACCCTTCAGAACTACGTATGGATTGATTCTCATCCTCATGAGATACTTAGGAGCGCCCGAGCACTTCCCTGTGAGCCCAGCCTAACCTTCGTGTTCAGTCCCTCGACTCAAGCATTTCCCTAGAGAACGCATGGTAAGTAGGGACTATGTCCTCATTCACGTTGGATTTTGTTTCCATGTGTCCTCTGTTCCCTTTACCCATTTATGGTCCGAGCTCTAAGACCATAAACTAAGATCCATCAAGAACTACGTGAGGCTTGATTCTCATCCTTATGAGATACGTAGGAGCACCCAGGCACTTCCCCGCGGGCCCAGCCTAACTTTTTCTTTCGGTCCCTTGACCAAAAACCTCTCCCAAGGAGGTCGTGCGGTGTGATATGGGATTGTGTCCTCATTCGCGGCGGGTTGTTCACCGCACCACGCACACACCCCCTATTCCCATTCATGCCAGGTGTTTGAGTTACTCCACCATGTGCCTCTTATGTTTCCTCCCTCTATCTAATACATCTCATTGTCGTATTCAGATGTGTTTTGACAAAGCTCGAAATGTGGAATTTTCATGGGGACATTCCCTTCGTCCCATGAGCAAGCTTCATGAGCTCGCTATTTGGATCCTCATCCTCTTCCACATCCAAAAGGACCCTCGGACGACATGGATACTAGGCTTAAGGGCTCTCCATGGATGCTGGACCTAAGGGCCCTCCAATCGTTTCGGGCCAACGTACCTAAGGATCTTCAACAACATTTGCGACATGGTCCCATGTTTTGAACATGGTCAGTGATCAACCCTCATTTGTTTTTCCCCATTCTAGGCTAACGCGATATGGACGCTGCATTTCCACCATGGTTAACAGTTACCCTCTACCGTCACGCCGCCGTCATTGTGATCCCAATATCGAGCTTCATGATTCACACATTTACACTTACTCATGTTCAAGTGGGATTCCAACATATTCGGCTCTATCTCTTCATGAATCCAAGTGCGCCACATGGGCTTATTAGTATCATGGGGCCGATATTCACCAAGCGTATTTCCACCCTAACCATCCCTTTTCTGTGTCAGGAAATCCCCACCACTACTTGTTTCCCACACCAAGCATGACTCACGTGGGCTTAGTAGTTTTTGTAGGATGTGTACCAACACGGTCGGGCTTATTCACTCGTCCTGTATGACGTTAAACTATGCTCCCAGAACCACGTATGGATTGATTCCTATCGTCATGGGATACGTAGAGACACCCTGGTATTTTGCCTAGGGTCCAGCCCATAGAAATCATTAATCTCATCCTTCCCCTTTCCGGCCCCCTGGTTGGACCCCTCGCCAGAGAGGCCCTGTCTCAAATAAGGAAGGATCCATGACCAAACCAACACACCCATCTGGCATACTCCCACCACGGTGGTGTAACTACCTAAGTGTTGGATTCTGTTTGGACAAACCATCACTCCATATTCAACTCTTTGCGTGCCCCTTATTCGGACCCTCGTCCCCTTTCATGTCTGACAAGACCCCCTAACGGCCTGGTCTCATGCCGCATCGGCTCACCTACCATCCTGGGCCAATGTTCCGGAAGACTGGTCATGTTTGGAAGGACCCCCTAATAGTATGGATGTCCAACCTATGGTCCACCAACTATCCTGGGTTAACGTATCGAAAGATTGACCGACAATATTTGTGATATGGTCCCGTGTTTCGAACATGGTCAACGGTTGACCCTCATTTTTGTCCCCATTACAGGTTAACGCAATAAGGATACCGCTTACCCTCTATGGTTAATAGTTATCCTCTATTGTCGCGCCATCCCTACAGTTCTCCAAATCTTAGGCATCATAATTCACGCTTCCCGTTTCCGTCTGTTCGGACTGATTCCAGTGCTCCTGGTGTTTCACCATTCATGCATAAGGGCACGCTAAAGAAATGGTAATTTAGCTGTTTTGAGAAGTTCCTTCTCCGGTCAAGCCTCTCCCATCTTTCGGAAATCCGGACTAGTAATCCAAATCTCGGATGCCCAGAGCATGGTCTCCACTCCTATGTCAGGTGGGACGAGAAGGAAAATATCTCCTGTTTCTCACATCGGGATCGACCCACGTGGGCTTGGGGAATTATCTCTGAACGTCCCGCAAACATTGTAGGGTTGTAACGAAGCGATTAAAACAGTGGAAATCGTGCGCGCTACGGAATTAAAAACAAATAAGGAAGAAATTGAAGTGCTAAAGTACCAATAAATGGTTTTTAGTTTGTTACAGTACCCGGGGGTCGACTCCCCCAATGGACGGGTTGACCCCGTCAAAAGAGCGTTGCAGCTCTGCCACTCGTCAGCTTGTGGCGTCCAAGGCTTGCTGCCGCTGACTCAGCTCCCACTCCTCCTCAGTAGCGGCGGGGCGCAGTTCGTCAGCCTTGGCTCTGGCCCTCTCTACCTCATCCTGAATGACAAACATCTTTTCAGAAGCCTTCCTCATAAGCTCCTCTTCCTCTTCCAGCTAGGCCTTCAATCAGGAGATCAGCTCAGATTGCACATTAAGAGAGGCTGAAAGCTCATCCGCCCGGGTCTGCAGCTGTTGGACCTCACTTTCAGCCTCCTGGAGCTTCTTGATGTTTGTCGCCTTCCTCCGCTGCCAGCCCATGCTGAGCCCACGATCATGCTCCCAAATCTTCTCAGCCATAAGATCTCGAATGATCGTGTGATGACGTTGGGCATCCACTCCCCCAGCACACAGTTCGTGCAACCGCGAGCGGAGTCTATCCATTTCAGCTAGCCATAGCGCTTGGGGGGTGTCCTTGATGAAGCGCGTGATTATCTTCCACGACCGGCGGTGGACTATGATGCTGTCTTCCTCGTCGGAGGCCATTTCGTCCCAGTTTGTGCGATTGGTAGGCTCGTACGCAGGATATACCTGCAGGAAGTCCTCGGTGGGATCTACATCTGGCGTTGAATTCGGCATGACATCTGGCGCCAAGGCAGGCGCAGAAAGAGTGGGACCGGCTGACCGATCCTCTTCATCGGAGTCCACCTCAATGACCTCAGGCACGACCCTACTGGTGGCCCCGCCAGTGATGGTGTGAGTTGCAGCTCGGGGAGATGGGGGGACTATCGCCACCATCACTGGCATGCCCCTAGGAGGATTGCCACCAGACATCCCGACAAACCTTACCACAAAAGCCCACTCTAGTCGAAGAACTATACGGCAGAGAGGGACCCCGAGACGAGGCCCTCCGTATACTATTGGAAGGTCTAGAAATTCCGGAGGAGCCACCTCGGGTGCTCTGGTCCCACCGGACGTGGAACTGGATGCAGCCATAGGCGCGGGTTTTGAAGGTCCTGCATCATCACACACCGAGAGGTGAGAACGAGGCCTGCATACAAGTTCCCACTGCATGGCTCAAACATCGTTGAGAAGTCCATACTGGCCCAAGAACGGACCATGAAGAAATAAGTTCGGAATGCTACCTTGAGAGCCTCTGCGAAGTAGTCGGAATCTGAGCCTTGATCTCCGACCTCGCCCTCCTCCAACGGGCTCCCTCCTCCAGCCTCGTCCTCTCGAGAGGAGTCCTCTGACTCTTCCAGTAGGGGGAAGCTCTCCCTCAGATCGGCGGCTGACAAATGTGGAGGGACCATTCGATTCGGCAGTACCCTCACCCGGTCTGTCATTGGGCGAGGGACACCACTGGAGTGAACGGAATCCTCCATCTCGTCCAAGTATTGCTCTGCCTCCGCCGGAGATGCCATGAAACCATCCCAGAATGGGCCTATTCCCGGTAACTCCATCCCGAGGTGATTCAAGTGCGCCCATATCTCGGTTGGGATGAGGAATTGCCGGTTGACATCCCAAATGTCCCAGGCTTCTGGGAAAACAGCATCCTATGCCATGTCGATATGACGCAGCCGCTTCCCCGGAGCCTGAGTGGATATCCTATGAAATCCCCTCGGTGGATGCCCCTCCGAATGGCCCTGCTCTTCCGGAATCACCGGATCTGCCACTGCTGCCACACCCTCGGCCGGTGCAGGTCTTGCCGCCATGGCAGCCCCGCCACCGCGAGAGGCCCTAGCTGCCCTCCAACCCCGACCTCGAGATAAAGGAGGCCCACCGTCACCAACCTGAATATTTGGATGCTTTAGAATCTCCCCTGGGTAAGCAACTTCCCAACTAATGGCATACTCCCTCACCAATCCAAAAGAGGCGGAGGATGGAGGCAATGCAATTCGCATCTTCCCATCTTCCCCTCTGAACATGAGCCACAACTGCCTCATCACACACGGGTGCTCCTCGTGATGAACCTCCTAGTAGACCTGCGGGGTCAGCCGCTGGAGGCATCAGAACTGCCTCTCAAACCGATGCGGGGTTTATGGTTTGCAGAGTGGCTCACAATCTACTTGTGCCACCAAAACTCCACCTCGAAAGGCCAGGAGGTAAGCCCGATGTTCTTCGGTTCCCCACCCGTCGTCAGTAAGTATCCCCATCGGCAATGGGAAGGGGTGGAAATTAAACTCATACGCCCTCCACACCCGATTCAGCACCATCGGCATAGTTAGTTTGAACGGGAAGCTCCCAACCGCATTTAGGATGGAGGGGCAGAAGTTTGATCCTGGCGGCGAAATAGGGTTTGGATACTCATAGATCCCCCGGATGTACGCCGCAATCCACCCATACATGAGGTGGAAGGGCCCACATATCCTTGGCGGCTTCTTACCCTCACCAATATGCCGCAACATTCTATATAGCTTGGCGAGCATTGGAATCTCCATATTGACCCGCTGCCCCATGACCAACATGGATGCCATAATAAACGAGCTGGGCCGAACCCCCATGCTTGTATCCATCACCGGTGGGATCCAACCGTAGATGAGAGCCGCGATGAACGCCGCCAGCCTGACTAGCGGCTATTTTTCAGTGCTGACACTGAAACCCCAAGTCTTCCGTTGGCTGTCCTCGAAGACCCATCAATACAAGTTCCCCTTACCCCGTTGGGCCGCGCTCGAACAAGTTCGAGGCCTCGGAGGGAACTCTCGATTCTCTGGGAAATTCAGGAAGCACTTGAACCATCTCTTAAAGTGGACATCCCTCACTGCCTCATCGTCCTCTCTAGGGACGAGTGCCATCAGCACTGATGCCAGTCGCGACATTTGCTTTGTATCCTCCCATGCGCTCATGATGGGGAGGAACTCATCATACATGGCCCCCAAGATCGGAACCCCAGAAATCTGGTGGACTTCCCACAGGCTGATGCCCACCTCCCCATGATGCAGGTGAAAGGTATTGGTCCTAGATGACCATCTGCTCAGCAATTCAGGCATCAGTTGCTTCGGTTGGTAAATGTGGAATTGGGAGGCCCATGCCGCCTCATATAACCCCACTCTCCTCAGCTCGGCCCCAAACTCCTCTCATGAGGCACCTACCCAATATCCCTAGGCCCAGTCATCAGTAAATTTGCCGCCCTGGAGTAGGTCCCACTCATCGGACCACCCTTTCTTCGAATCCTGCAAAGCCACCTTCAGCACGGTATGGTAGAGAGGAGGGGACGTCTCCGATTGTAGTGGATTCCCGTCAATATTGTTCACGTGGTTGTAGAGACAGTCAGCGGTAACGGGTGTGAAGTCCTCCTGCGCATGACCATCGGCCGCCCTAAACCATTGGTGCTGACATGGCGTGCTCCTAAACCAACAAACTGGTTCGTCTCTACTCACATCAGGGATGAAGACGTCATCCCTCAACCCGAAGCCATACAATGGCAGCTTCTTACACTGCGGATAATTCTTCTGAACCTCTGATAGCAGATCTGACAAAGAAGTGTGGTCCGAGTGGCTTCAGACCATCTCCCCAAGGCCTGGACAATTGGCCATCTCATCCCGACGGGTGGAATCTGCAAGCACCCCCAATATAGCTTCTCGATGGGCCATTTCAGTTCCAGCACTCAGAAAAGAATTTTTTTAGAACGGATCGCGAAGCTGGATCGCGAAGCCGGCTCATGAAGGTCGGTCGCGAGACCAAGCCGCAGAGTCTGACCTAGGCCGGAAAACAGAAGGTCGCTTCACGCGGTCATGGAGTCGGAGACCCGCAGTTCGCCGCGAAGCTCGATTCACAGAGAGCAGACACAGAGTATGCGGAGCTTCACGAAATCGAGAGCAGAAAAAGACAAGAAAATCACGTGAAGACAAAAGAGGTCGACCCCCTATTTATTGGCGGTGACCCCAGAGCAGTGCGGCGCGCCCCTCCTGCACAAAGCATCGCGGTGCACCCAGATCCGTGGCCCCAGTCAGCACCGCGAGCCCTCTTCGCGAAGTCGCTTCGCGCACCGCCGACAATTTTGGCGATTTTCCCTCAGAATTCGACCCTTCAGCCTTCCGTGGCTCCAAGTCTGAGGGGGGGGGGGAATTTGTTGGTGCCAAAATATTTCACGAAATGAAGGGACGATAAAGATGTCCCGCACGCTGCCTCATGAAGCACCGACGCGAAGCACCCTGAGCATCGTGGTCCCGCAAAGCTCCGGAGGCAGTCCCTATCCGCGAACGAATTTGACGTTTGTGAGCCCGCCGCGAAGCTCTGGAGGCGGTACCTCTCCGCGAACGAAGTTGACGTTCGCAAGCACACCGTGACGCTCTATAGGCGGTAACTCTTTGCGAACAAATTTGACGTTCGCGAGTGCGCTACGAAGGACTGGAGGCGGTAACTCTCCGCGAACGAATTTGACGTTCGCGACCCCGCCACGAAGCAACTTCCGCCCTTTCGCGCCGCGTGAGTCTTACTTCGCGGAGACCCTCGCCTATAAATACAGGGATCCCCCTGAGTCCTGGGGATGGAAAATCCGACCTTTCGGCTTCTCCTCTCTCAAATCGCGAAGCACCCTTTTCCCTCGGGAATCATGAGCTCCGCGAGGTACTTCTACTTCACGTGACGCCTTCGCTTTGTCTCGTTTTGAGCCCATCTTCCGAGAGGGATGCCCTTCGCGAAGCTCAAGGGCATTCGCGAAGGAGGGGGATTCCCAAGGGAACCCGGGTAGCCGCGGAGAGTTTATGCTTCATGAAACACCCAACCTGTACTAGTTATCCCTATGATAAGGCAGGATGGCAACACATCGTGAAGCACACTGCTTCGCAGCACCCTGCTTCACGAGGCACCTCCTCTTCATGAGGCAGTGCTCCGTGACTACTGTTCTACTTCGCGAAGCACCCTACACTCACACATATGCCCCATGCTAAGTCCAAGGCACTCTGCTTCGTGAAGCACAATCCTTTGCTTGGCAATTTCGCTTCCTATGCGACCCTCCAGGTATGCATGATGTTATTTCAAAGTCCCACAGACAATACTACTCGTAGCATTGCTTCGGCCAATGCTTCTTCGCATAGGCACGCTAACGGCTATTTCTTCTTCGCATAGCCATGCTAACGTGGACCCCTCGATGGTTCGCTCTACGAACCCCTCGACCACGGCCTTACTGGTACCTTCCCTCCCCCAAGGAGCCAAGGGTACCAGTTATGTAAGTCCTAGGGGTGTGGAGTGAACCCACCTCGTCCGAGCTGTAGGACGTTAAACTGCCAAGCACCACGTCCTCAACACATGACGTTAAACTATGACCCAACCTCATGCCTCGCATGAAGGGTCCCCCCATCTCGAACATTTTTTACGCCACTCATCTCCACGGAAGTGGAATCACCCCTCCAAAAAGGATGATATCCTACTTATTGGAGAGGCGTATGTTCTCAGGAGAAGGGCGACCCCAGTTCCCCAACGGATGGCTGCACCCCTGCATCTCCGTACTTCCCCACTACCAAGGTCATTGGAGGGCGTGACAGAGAAGGAGGCACCTCCCATCATTGGTCCCAAATCCCTCTTTCGCTGCGCTTTGCTGCACTTCGGGCCTCCATCATGGAGTAAGTCCCAACACCATGGGCCGCCTAACGCATAAGCCCCTCTTCACTTCTCATGGACACACCCTTCAGGGCGTGATCGTCAGGTCCTTTCTGTCTCTTGTTTCTCACACTGAGCATGACTTACGTGGGCTTAGAGTTGGCATTGGATATGACAATACCTTTTCCAGTATGACGTTAAACTGCATGCCCTTTTCCAACATGACGTTAAACTGTATGACCTTGTCCCGCATGACATTAAAATGCAAACCTATATGAACTACGAGGTCTTTGATCCATGTCAAGGCATGGTATGTAGGAAGCCTCCATGAGGTTCAAGCCCACCTATCATCAAATTCACGTTGAGTTATACCTTCATCCAGCATGACGTTAAACTGCATTCCAGTTCGACGGCAAGCCATTGTCACCACCCGAACTACGAGGACTTTGATCCGTGTCAAGGCATGGTACGTAGGAAGCCTTCCTGAGGTTCAATCTCAACAATCATTTGCCCATACCGTCTCCCTGTCAGTGTTCCAAGCTCCCATTTTCAACCTGAACTACGAGGACTTTGATCCATGTCACGACATGGTATGTAGGATCCTCCATGAGGTCCAAGCCCACCACTACTAGGACCCTCCTGGTCCTCCCCATTCACGTCGGCCTTCCGATGTCCAACCTAAACTACGTGGTCTTTGATCCATGTCACGACATGGTACGTAGGAAGCCTCTCTGAGGTTAAAGCCCACCACCTGTTGGTCAATCTGACCTTCTTCACGCCTGTTCATCCACACCCGGGCGGCCTAGTGTGTAAGCCCCACACCATTTGGACCAAGGTCCACCTTCATTTCGGTTCACTGACGCATCGGACCAAGGCCCACCTTCTCTTTGGTTTGCTGACGACAACCATTTGGACCAAGGTCCAACTTCATTCCGGTTCACCGGCACCATCCCAAACTACGTGGACTTTGATTCCCTGCCACGAGGATACGTAGGAGGTCTCTTCAAGGCTCAAGCCCAACTTCCCTGTTGCCCTTGCGATGTTCCCTTTCCATTCCCCCATCCACTTCATTCATCCATCCATCATCCACCCTGATTCTCGTCCAGACCATCATATCCCGGTGAGACCATGTCGGTACGCTCCTCTTCACAGCCGCCCATGGGCTGGTCCCATTATCAGCACCCCTTCAAGGGAAATCCCTCAATCTGATCCATTCTAGATAATTCTCTGATCGGGCTGATCCGTCTCCGCTGGACGTTAAACTTGCGGCATACCCTGTTTTAAACACAAAAAGCTGAGGAAAACCTCAGATATGTGTCTATGGCATATAATTCCCGGCGCTCGATGTGGGATGGCTCGGGCTTCCACGCCCTCGAGAAGCCCTATGACCAGGGATAGTAGACAGACATGTCGGTTCCCCAGCATCCAGACACGCTACTGATGCCTCAACGTGACTACTCCCCCGACTAAAGGTTGCTTCCCTGACCGGACCCTTTGGAATGTCCCGACAGAAGCAGTGTAATTAACCGGTGTCCATGGAAACATGGCACTGGGATGAGTTTCACGAACAACGTATTAAATCTATGAGGGAGACCTGGACTAGGTGAGAAGTTCTGAGGAGGAATACACAGAAGGAAGAACCTACATCCCATCATCCCATTTCAATCAGGGAGCAGACGTCCCTGAATAAGGAGCAAATGCCGCCCGCCTTTGGAAAGCGGGAATGCGGGGCAACAGTGCAGCACGTCCACCTCCGCGGACGGACGGATGCACGCGCCCTGACGAAAGTGTCGGAAACAACCACATACAGGAATAATCATTATTCTACATGAGATAGTTGAATACACTTAGTGTTTGACCCTTTAGGCCTCTTTCTTGTTGGCATTAGGTGGGCTTGCCTAAAGTCCAAGATTACTGTCTAGAAATAGGTCAAGGCACCCAAGAGATATAAGTTGACGCCTCATTGACGTATCAACTAATAAGAACACTTAATGTGTAATTTAATCCCCTTGTCTCGATATCTCATCAATAAGGTTTCATGGTAGTGTCATAAACCAATATGCTTGATCCTTCATTCTTTGACTACCTGAAATAAACTCGTCGTTTACACCATGGCCATGGAATTTAATGTGAAAGTTCTATTTCAATCAAAGGGATGAGATATCAACTTCCATAAATGGAAGGGACAAATCCTTCCTCGACTTATCCATTAACAACATGTCACTCGTGACGCACCCAATGTACCCTACTTCCCACCAACTATATGCGTGACGGTTTTCGTTAGAAAATATAAGTGCGCGAGTCATGACATGAGTTAATGATAATCTTCCATTATAAGGATCATTACACATGCTCGTAGATAGCAATGTTCAATGAAACCAAGAAATGAGGAATTTCTACTGGCGGGTCAGTTCTCATAATCTCGCATTTTGGAGATTACCAAGTGCGAACTCCATGAGAGAGAGTCTCATCTTCTTACGAGTACTCTCACATGACAGTCTGTATACTATGTGTTATATAATAGCATGTCATCCAACCGTAGAACTTTATTTAAGAATATTTTTATAGCATTCAAGATTCTCATCATAGATAGGATCTACCATTACCTTATTAATGCAACAAATAGTCCAGGACATTATTATATTATAGTCATGCAGAACAGTGAACAATATATAATAAGTGAACATTCATGTAATCAAAGTACAAAACAGTTGGTTCTTAGGACACTAAACCTTATACAATTTACAGGTGGTACTCATAGGAGTATGACAATTTGTAGTGATATCCAAAGCAAAATGTTTTAAATGGTCTTTAGTATATTTACTTTGATTTAAAATAATTCCTTCTTTATTTTAAAAAATTTAAAAACCAATAAATATTATCAGTTTACCCATTAAAATCATTTCAAATTCATTTTTCATCATTTTTGAAAAATCAGTAAATAAATAATTTTTAGAAGATCTAAAAATAATATAATATATAGAGATTCAAAAAACTAAAACATCTTTTGAAATTAATTTTATAAATAGGGTAGGATCAACTATACCTTTTGAAAATCATTTTGAAATAATAAAAGATCTAAGACAATCATACCAAGCTCTAGGATATTTTTTTAAACCGTATAAAGTTTTTTTTAATTTTAAAACACAATTTGGAAAATGAAGGTTTTGAAATATAGGGGTTGTTCAACAAAAACATCCTCAACTATATACCCATTTGAGAATTAAATTTTGATATCCATTTGATATAGTTTTAAATATTGATGTTCTTTATAGGAAAGCAACATTATAATGTAATCAATCCTAGTTTCATTTGAAAAATTCTCTTTATAGTATATACCCTCTCCTTGGCTATACCCTTGTGCTATTAGTCAATAATTATTTTTTACTATAGTGTTAGATTCATCAACCTTGTTTATAAACACCGATTTCGTTCCTATAGTCATGGTGTATTTGGGTCTAGCAACAATTTCCAATACTTTATTTATTTTAAAATGATTAAGTTTATCTTACATATCTATTACCCATAATTCATCATTAATTGCATCATTTATGTTCTTAGGTTCAAGATGATACAGGAAAAATTGATGTTCAACCATATTCCTTAGAGAAGCTCTGGTCGATATATCTCTATCTAGGTATCCAGTAAAAAAATATAAAATATTGTATTTCAAAGTACAAATAGTTTTAGAAAAATAAGGGATGGTCACCTTAGGGTTCTCTATAGGTTTAGGTTCAAGTTCTAGAAGTTCCATAGAACTGGATGATTTTTCTGATTTCTTTCTAATAGAGTCATAAGGTTTGAAATTTATTTTTAGAGTGGATAAATCTTCCTCAAGGTTTTATAAAGACACATCAGGCTCATGTGGATCTGTTTAATAGAATTTGATAAGAAAATACTCTTCCATAGTATTGGTTCTTGTTTTAAAAACTCTATAATATTTACTAGATGTTGAATAACCCATAAAAATTCTTTAATCACTTTTGGGGAAAAACTTTTGAAGATTATCCTTAGTGTTAAGAATAAAGTATTTTGAACCAAAAACTCTTAAGTAATTAACCTTAATATTCCTATTATTCCAAATTACATAAGGGATTTTATTTAATATAATTCTAATTAAAACTCTATTGATTATATATCAGGTTGTATTCACAAACCTCTACTGAAAAGTAGAAATATAATTCATATTCATTAAGCATAGTCTGAGCTATCTCTTGAAGTGTTCTATTTATTCTTTATACAACTCCTTTATACTGAGGTTTCCTAAGGCAAGATAAGTAATTACTATAGATATTTTTTGAGAAAAATGATTCAAAGTCTTGAGTTTAAAACTAATGGCAATTGTCACTTCTTGTGGTATTAATTCTATGTCCACTTAAGTTTTCTATAGATTTAGCATACTTGGTAAAATAAGAACAAGATTCAATTTTGTGAGCTAAAAAGAATACCAATGTTTATCTAGAAAATTCATGCACAAATACATAAACATAGTGATTTCCATTTAAAATACAAACTATGGATGGTCCAAATAAGTCCATGTGAACCAACTCAAGAGGTTGATAATTTGAAACTTATTTCCTTAATTTAAAAGAAATATTGTACTATTTACCTTTTTAATAGGGGTTACAAAATTTGTAATTTAAGAAATCATGTTTGGGTAGATCCTTGAAAAATTCTTTCCTAGTAAGCTTTATGAGTAAGTGAAAGTTATAGTGGACTAGTCTCCTATGAAAAGTAAATATTCTCTATGAAATTCACTTAATCAAGAGAAATTTTTAGAAATCAAAGAATAAATATTAACAGCATAAACATTATCATTTCTTATAGTAGTAAACACTAAAACATATTTATAATTAAAAACATTATAAAATTTTTTTCAAAAAAAATTTCATGAAAACTATCATCACATAATTTTTAGATTCTAAGAAACTTATATTTTTAACCATCAATAAAACATACTTTAGAAATTAAACTTAATTTTTGTTACCAATTAGAAAAGGATGATGATATTTCCTTTAGAATTATCACCAAAGGTGAAATGAACACCATCAACCTTTATTAGGTTCTTAAATCTTGTGTTATATCTTTTCATAAGCCTAGAACAACCATTGTCCAAGTACTATAGATTCCTGTAGGATCTCTTCAAGAAACTTTCCTATAAAAAAAATTTTATACCAGAACTGATTTTGGTACCTAGATTTTATTGGGTCCAGATATGTTAGTGATTATAGATTTAGGAACCCATATTTTTTATAGGTTTACTATAAGAATATTGGACTTTTTTGAAATAAATATTCTATTTGGTCGTATTAAAAAATTAATAGTATAATTTTTAGATTTAGAGTTTGGAAAAAATGTTCTCTTATCAACTCTTCTCTATCCAGGTTGATAATATATACCTATAATATATTTATGAGTAATATGATTTCCTAGAATTTGAGTAAGTGTTTATATACCATTTTTAAATCTATCAAATTATTTCTTAATTTTCTCAATTGAAAGATTTAGTTTAATAGTTTTATTTAAAAACTGATCATTCTTTTCTTTGCAATAGTAATATCAGTTCTAATACTAGTAGATAAAACATGATGTTTCTTCAGCACTTTATATTTATCTTCGAGTTTATCAAAAGTGTCCTAAAGCACAATATAAAATTCTAAAATTTATTCCTTTGAAATGTCATCATCAATTTAATTTTTAGAGTGACCATAAATAAGTATAGGATATACAGTAAGTTCCTTAGAAACAATTTTCATGAAGCACATGTTGGATTTGTTTGGTTTATACTCACTCGTTTAGTTAGAGTCACTGGATTTATCCTTCTAGAAAATTCATGTGGATTTAATAGTTTTCCTCTACTTACTGACCTTATCCTTATACTTCTTATAATTTATCTTGGGGTAGTCTACCTTAACATGTCATTTTAACTTACACTCATATCAGGTTACATCATTTGATTTGTCATCTATTTTCCAGTCCCCTTTAGAAGTTCCTCTGTTATCATACCTTCCCTTTTAGCTTGGTTTCCTAAATAATATATTCTTCTTATAGAACTTCTTAAATCTTATGGACAGATGGGCCATTTCCTCATAACTATCCATTAGAGATTCATTGTCACTAGTACTTTTAGATTCTACATTTTATTTTTTCCTTTTATTTAGATGTAGTAGACTTAAAATCAATTTACTTTTTTTTAGTCTCATCACAGTTGACTTTAATTTCTTCCTCAAACATCATTAAATTCCCAATCATTTTCTTGATAAGTAGTTTACTTATGTCATAGGAATCCCTTATTGAAACAGATGTCCCTCTCCATCTATCTAGAAGGCATCATAGAAATCTCATGATCTATCTTTATCTAACACTGGATTCCCCAGAGAGCTCATTATGTTCACTATCTCATTCAACCTAAGATACGTATCAGAAATTAGCTCATTAGGGTTTATCTTAAAAGTATCTTATTTGACTATATAATTGTTCAACCTCATCTCTTTAACATTAGTAGTTCCTTCATGTGAAATAGATAGTGTATCCCAAATTTTAAATCCCATTATTTATATATGTGTTTGAATTTTTGTTTTCCACTGATCATAGTTATTACCATTAAATATAAGAGTTCTATTAATTTTATATACTTCTTGTATACTATCAATTTAAAGAACTAAATTTATAGTCCATTTAAATTTAATATCTTTAACACACAACCAAAATCATAGTTGGAAATATTTTGAGAATCCTATAATAGAAATTTTTTGTTGAAGTGAGTATCTCAAGAGGGGGGGGGGGGTGAATTGAATAACAAGTAAATTATTTTTTCAAAAAAAAGTTTAAATAAAATCTTCCAATTTAATTAAAATATCTCATTTAATCAAAATAGCATGTCAATATAAGTTGAAATCTTTTTAAAAAATTTCTCAAATATTGATTATGTATTAATTAAAAAAATCATGAAAACTACTTTAACTCTTGAAATATATTTACTCAATCAAAACCATATATAAAAACTAATTAAGACTAACTAACAAAGTAGTGGTTTTTTTAGTTTAAAAACAGATTCAGTTTAAAGTACAAAAGTAAAGAAAGCATAACCAAAACACGTAGTTGAATGAAAACAAGAGGTTCAATCTCAAGCTGAGACGTAATCCTATCACCTGGAAATCACCTGCTAAAAAGAAGATTATATAAAATAATATATGATCAATATCCTGGATTAAGGATATAACAACAAAGCTATCTAGGCTACACAAATACCTCTTACACAATACCCAAGGGAATAAAACAAAAATAAGCCACCCATGTAGTCTTCCACAACACCTGGGAAAGCAGATGAAAAGAGTGTTTGAGAAGATATTAAGTATCTTATGGTTTAATCTTAAGAGACAATCCATGTATTAAATACAAACTAAAACACACACTTGGAATGTATCTTGAGTGGTAGCTTGAGTCAAGTTTTTCAAAAATTTTATAGAAAAAAGTGTCATAAACTATTTATTATGAGTCTGTAGGAAGTATTCTGGATATTCAATGCACTTCAATTCTTCTAAAATCATGTTTAGACTAGATTTAGTGTGTAATATCTTAACCAATTTATATCTTTAGGTTCTTGAAATATGTTATTCATCTCACTTAACATGTCTGTGTATATCTCTCTATTACTTGGAATTTTTAATATGGTTATTTTTATCCTCAGTTGTTTATATATATATACAAGTGAGACTATTACTTCTTTTAATAATAGCATGCAGGAAGAATCATCCCGATCTTCTAAACCTCATACAGGCGATTGACATAGACTTTAATTAATCTCTTCAAAACAATTGATAACAATTATTAAAATAAATTTTGGAATTAAATTTGATAATGTATCCATTAGAAATATTTTATTCAAAATAAAAATAATAGTGATGGTAAGTCTTGATGAACGGTGAGATAATCTCTAGTGGTTACTTGAGCTAGTAGTGAATTACTCTATTAGTGTGTCCTGACAACAGTTATACATATCGACTATAGTTCATTTTAACACCTTTAAAAATTTATATTCTGATAGAAGGTTATCTTCAATGGTGACTCTTCTATGATGGTAGGTTATATCGACAGTTATACAATTTTTTGGCAATGACTCTTCTCTGATGAAAGGTATTTCCAAAACATTTTTAAATTTTTGGTTCAACGAAAAGTCATCCTCCAGTGGTGAGTCTTCTCCATAATTTTCCTAAAATCTATACTAGTGGTGACCTGTAGCTAATAGAGGGTGATTCCAATACTTGAAATTTTTTTACACTAAAGGCGAGTCTTCCACAATGGTGAGTCATTGCAGGCAGTGACTCAGCCTCAATGGTGAGTCATCCCTGGTGGTGAATCATCTTTAATGGTGAGTCATACTTATCCAAATTTCTTCAATCTACCTTATAATGTAAAATTATACCATAAGAATCAATAATCTTCAATAACTTCTATCTTTCAAGGGTCTACTGATATATCCTCACTTGAGATTATAAGAACCAAGAATGTAAATTTCCAAAGAAAAACCTCATACTTGTTAAATTTTTTATAAGTATTGTCCTTCCATAGGGTATTCAACATAATCCTTGAGTGATCTTCACACCCTTACTTTTTTTTCGAATAAATATGAATATCATTTATAAAGACTACTAAAAACTGATCAAGGTAATGTATAAACACTATATTAGTTAAATTTATGAATATTGCAGGGGAATTAGTAAGACCAAATGAAATCCCTACAAATTCATAGTATCCACACCTTTTATAGAACACGCTCTTAGGAATATCAACCTTTTTAACCCTCAATTGATGATATATAGAAAATAAATCAATATTGTAAATTTTTTGAGCACCATGAAGTTGATCAAACAAGTCATAAATATGAGGTAGACAATGCTTGTTCATGATAGAGTTCAAGTTAAGTTCTCAATAATGAATGCAGATTCACATTGATCCATCTTTTTTCTTAAAAAATAGAATAGGTGCACACCAATGTGACACACTTGGATGAATTAATCCTCTATCAAGATTACCCTAGAGTTTCTTCTTTAATTATTTCAACTCAATCGGGGCCATTCTATATAGAGTCCTGGAAATAGGTGTAGCACCAGTAATGAGTTCTATTGAAAACTCAACTTCACTATTTTGTAGAAGACCAATAAATTATCCTATAAATTCATCAATATACTCCCACACAATAGGTTTATATTAGATGTTGAGTTTCTTCTCAAACATCTGATATAAACTCCCCTTTTTAATAGAAATCATAACCCATATGATCGATATTATTTCCATCAGAAGTTAATTATTTTCATCTCACTAATAAAATATCATATATTGGTTCAGAATATCAAACATGAATTTCTTTCCTCAGAAATTGAAATGGGATTTATGTAAATAAATTCAGTTCATTCTTAAAATAACATTGAATTCAACTATAGGAATAATGAAAATATTTATAGGAAACACATTCCCACAAACTTCAATTGGAGAAGAATCATAGACTTGGGATGTAATCATCGTAACATTAGGGGTTTTAATGCTAAATAAACATCTAATTTTTAATGTGGTACTATGATTACCCTATAAAAGACTTTAGATATAAAATAGTGGGTAGATGTAGAATCAAATAAGATATCAGTAATTATAGTAGATGAAAAGTAAACCTTTCACCATGTTTTTATCATAACCCTCATTAGAAATAATGATCACATTATATTTATCATTATCATTAGTATTAAGTATATGTTGATGTTAATCATTATCATAATCCTTTATATTTGGGCACTGATTAGCATAATTCCCATACTCTTTGCATTTAAAACACTAGAGTGTAGGTGGTTCAATCTATGGATATTTCACTTTATTCATATCATTAGATAAATTCTCCCCCTATAATTTGAATTTGATTTCTTAAAAACATTACTTTCCACACTTGAAACATTTTCTAGTTCCATTAATACAATTTCCCCATGTTTCCTTTAACATTTTGAGCATAAAGGAAATCTCATTTCCTTCTCTCTATGGTTTTTAGAATTTCCTTTGAATTCCATTTTTTTATTCTTTCTAAAACCATGAGATTAATGGGTAACCCCAATTTACATATCCATATTGATATCATATAAAATTATATCTTCATATTTACTAAAGTAACTTATGGATAATTTCCATTGAAAACTTTGTTTTAAGAAACTGAATAATCGATCAGCATTACTTTCAGGTTGGATGATAGTACCATAAATATACCTATAAAGTCTTGTGAAATTTTCCTCATAAGTACCAATATATTCACCATCCTTATAGTTTAACTCAAGTAATTCTTTATATATTTTTGTACAAATAATATTAGGAAATTACTTATTGAAAAATAATTTTTTAAATTCATCCATCTTCATAGATTCAACTTCTTTTGGTTCTCTCTTATTCTTGATAAGATTCCACCACTTATATGCTTCACCTTCTAAATTATAAATTTCCAAATTGAATTTCTCATGTTCTGAACACTGTAGAGTGGAAAATATATTTTTAATAATACTAATATAGTTCACAGTGACTGGTGAATTATTGGACCCACTAAAAGAAGGTGTATGTTTCCTCATGAAGGACTGAAAAGAACATTGTTCTCTCATTTTCTTGTTTGTAATATCAATGTTATTCATAACAAGAGAATTTTTTGTGAGTATAGAAATGATATTTTTTATTTTATCTCACATAACATTCAGTTTCTCAAGAGGACAATAATTTCTTTTTCCATCACATTTATAATTAACATGTTTCCTATGGGTTCTTTCTTTTGACTAAAACCAAAAGAATAGTGTGAGAAACAATAACCAAGGTTGGAAACCACATAATCATGAAAAAATAATTTATATAATGTATAAATCACGAAACATTCTTGTATGAAACCTTAGGTTTAACCTAGTTCATTCATGATTGTTTCTAGAATATTAGGATTTTATTATATACTTAGAATTATCCCTAGGGTTCTTATTAAATATTTCTCATGCTAGTTTCAAAAGGTTAAATAAAACGTACTCTGATAACAACTACAATAACCTATACTTTTCATACATAAATATGACATATAAATAGTCAAATATTCTTTACATAATATAATGATTGAGGATAGAATCATATTGGTATAGTATCTTTCGTAACATGGAAATATGAACAACTATTTCAAAATATTTCAACATCATCACCCACATATATCTATATAACTATTACCATTCTTATAAATATCATAAATAAAACCTTTCTTCCCAATCTGGGAAAGGAAACATAAGAAAGGATGTGCTCTGATGCCAAGTAAGGATAAAAAAGGGAGATATATATGATCATATAAGCATAACTTGAGAAAAAGGGTTTGTTAACAAGAGATAAACATTTTAAAACTATACCCTCCATATCATAGGTCATAATGTTGAGTCTTCGAATAAATATGGGAGGTTTATAATACTTGAATAATAAGGGAATAAAATACTATGAGCCATGAGAGCATAACACTGGCATAAAACATGGAATTTTAGCCTGTAAATAAGTATAGAAAATTATTTCCTTAGTAGTAAAGGATCATTTAACATGCTATCATAGTGGAATTGGTTCACTCCTTAAACCTTTATAGTAGATGAGGTTCACTCCCAAGATGGTCATAGTGGACACAATCCCTTACTAAACTGGGTTCACTCTCTAATCCATTCTTGTTTATCTCATGAGACAATAATCTTTACCCAATGAATTAGAGGAATATATTTTTCCCACTAATAACATAATTAAAATCATACATATGTGTTCCATATAATCCTAAACCATTCATCCTATCATAACCCATGAAATGAAATGAGATTCATAAATATTTCATCATAGCATAACCCATGGAAAAGGAATGAATTTCATAAATATTGTATCATCATATTAATAACCCATCTAGGGAAATAATAAATATGGAATACTTGGATGATATCCCCTATAAATCAAATGATAAATCTTGGGTTGTTGTCTTTTATGAATATTAGAACCATTAAAATACCATTAAAACATTCTTGAGGAAAATAACCATTCCATTTTGATGTCATTTATAAGAAAACTATACTAATATAAAGGAAAATATATTATTTGAAAATGAACATCTAAAATTGTAAAGGAATATTCAGATAAAAAATTATTAATGAAGATGAAAAGAGTCATTCATGTCATATAAGTTAAAAGAAATTCATTTCACACTATTAAAGGAGGTTAAAAAAACCTCATTCCAAAAATGACAAGAAGATTCCTTTCTAACCATTTTTTAAAAAGTCAAAAATGGGTAAAGAGTAATTTAAGAAATAATAATATAATATTAAAAACCTTATTTAATTTTTTTTAGAAAATATGGATATGGAAGAAAAAGTTTTTTTTGATCGAAGAGAGAAATGAAGTCCATTTTCCTTAAAAACATATTTTTCGATCTCTTGAGTACATAAGATGCAAATAATGAAATGAAAACATATATTTTAAGGAAATTACTAAAGGATAATAAAATTGATAAGTTTAATGAGAGTTAGCTCATAAAATTTTATCATCATATGCATAGTCATCATCGATCCCAAAAAACAATGAGAGTGTGACATAAAACCCTTACAGATTTGGTAACATTTGAATCATAAACACTAGGAAATAAATAAAAATATATGGATATGTAAATCCCAAAAAAATCTATATGAATAATCATAAATTACATTCAAGAACATTATATACACAAAAAAAGGAAAAGGTAGTGAATATGGCATGTGTCCCATGTAAATAAAAGTGAGATTAAAATCCCTTACCCCGAGTTAGCCTTGATTAGAAGTCTATGTAGCCTCCTTCGTAATAAATAATTTTTTTTATAATTATATAAAATATTCATTTTCATACTTATAATATCATATATGATAAATTAATAACATTTCAACTCCCCATTTTATCAACAACTACATATTAAAGTCGTTTTTTCCAGGTGTTAAATGTTTTATTTATCACGAGTATTTCAGTTTAGTAGTATCGATCCTTGTAAATTTATTATTTTTGAATAATATTAATAATATTTATCATGATAAATATATCATATATTTTAATTATATACATATTTAGAGTCATCTATAAAAGTTATAGATAGAAAAATGAATTATACTGTTCATGGAGACAGTAGGCCATACATACACATGAACACTATTTTAAATTTTTGACAAATGAAATAAAAGAAATGTAAATATTAATTCACAATTAGAGAATAATTATTATATTATATATATCATATTTTTTCTTCAAATTCAACCTTGTTATAATCCAAGTAAAATATAAATGAAAAATGAATCACAATGCTTTGTGGAGGTGGTAGTCTATACATACGCATGAAAGACGTTATCATTTTCCAAAGGATAAGATGGTAAGTAGGTATGTGTGTGATATTATAATTCTAGACGTATAATTATGTTAGTTATATAATATATAAACCTTAATCTAATTATGACCCCCATCCATAAAATATGGTGATGAAAAATGAATTATATCGCTACATAGATACAATTGGCATTCCATACACACAAGCAATAATATCACTTCTCATTTGATGGGAAAGAGGGTGTATAATGGTGTTTTCATAATCATAATAGCAATTCAAAAAAAATTAGTATACTTAAGTAATTATTTTATGATAAATACCATTGATTTATAAGAGTTAAAGAAGAGTAGAAAAGAAAGTGATCAGGTCAGGAAATTATATCTTCTTTGAAATAACTCCTTGAGATATCCTCTAAAGGGCTCTTGGGTTAGTATTTTGGGAAGACCAGTTCCTATATAATGTGCATAGTTAAGTCTAGAATAAAAATTTTTAGAGTTTTTTTGGGGATATAAGGTTAAATGTGGTGTAAATAATTTAGGGGGAGGTTCCCTTTTATAATTGTGGTGAGGGCCACTTTTGGAATTTCTCAAATGATTAAATTATAATAAATTCATCAAAAAATGCATCTAAATGGATATGTATTATAATATAAGGTAGGTTATAGTTTTAATACCATAACAAAATATAATTTATACCATTTTTGGTTTCATTTTTAACCTTATTATTTCAATTAACCCTTAGTTAACCAATTTTAATTTTAATTATGGTAACAAAATTTTAAATATTAAAGGGCTATAATTTTTACTTATAAGGTTAAAATTGGATCATAAATGTAAATTTTTTGATATTTTATACCACATAATATCCAACCTATATTATTTAATATTATTTATTATTTTTAAATAATTTAATAAAATACTATATTTATAAAATATCATTATTGTCAATTTTGATGCTATTCATTTAATTTAATTTTAAATACATCAATAGATAGGGGTAATTTTAATATATTGATTTTAAACCTTCCTAATATTTCATATAGAACTTCTAAATTCATGGGACATATTTAATCATTTAAATTATATCACTTTTAAAAATTTTAAAATCATTTATTATATTTTTTTATTAAATGGATAAATATTTCATCGGTGTTTCATAAACAATTAAGGTCATTATATTATTATTAAAAATAATAGATAAATTTATATCATGAAAATAATTTTATTAATATCAAATTAGACACTTATATTTATTGATAAATATATTTTATCCCTATATAATCACATTAATGATATTTAAAACTATGTGAGGGACATTTTGTATCTTTCTTTGATTTAAATAATATATAAGTCATTTTCATGAAAAAATGTACATTAAACTATTAAATTTAGATCCTAAGGTTTTTAGGGTCTAATTAAATTCATATAATAAGAATTATAATGAAAAATTATGGCCTTATCTCTTATTTTTAATCTAGATTAACCCGATTTACATTTTACCGGTGTTATAAATTTTACCATGTTAACTATTTATATTGACAAAACATAAAAGGACCTATTTACCAAATTTAGACCCCCTTATTCAAAGTATATAATATATTTTATTAAATTAATTTTCTTAAAGTTTTATAATTTAATTTTTAAATAAGCGTGTAATTTGCAACGAAAATGGTTTTTTATAAAAAATACATTTTTAAGAACAAAACTTGGTTTATTCATGTACCATGCTTAGTAAAAAATATTTAATGAATATTGAAACATTTTATTAAATATATAATAAATAAATTTAATTAAAATATTTCAAAAATAGTGATTAATTTAATTTATAAACATTAAAATACATTGCACATATGTAAATAATTTTATAGATAAAATATCACTTTTATTTTCAAATATTTTTTTTTAAATTATAAAAATTTGATAACTAATGAATTAATTTTATAAATGCGTAGACCATATACTTTTCATGATTTAGTCATTACTATTTATATCCACCAATCGAATGGATAATCGATAATAGATGTATAATATTTTAATAATGTTATCCCATTTTTCTAAACTTAATGTTGCATGTAACACATGCTATCAAAGAAATTAAATTTATTTGAAAAAAAATATTTCATAAAATATCAGGGTAATACACATTAAACCAAATATTATTTGATCATTAATGTATAACTATGATAGTATTAAATTTTTCATATCCATACATTATATAAATTTATATCATTGTTCATGTAGGTGGTTAAACCAACCCAAATAAAAACATGCTACAATTGATGGGTAAGTATATTTAAGAAATTTATTATTTTTTAATAATATAATTATTACTGGAGAATAATGATATTATTTATATTATTTTAAGTTTTTTAATCACATTTTATGATATATAGTTAAATAATGAAATAAAATAGAGATAGAAAATGAAATACATCACTTCGTGGATACGGTAGTCTTCACATACACATGGATGATGTTTTCATTTATTGTAGAGTGGAAGAGGGGTATAAAATGGTTTATATTTAAAAAAAATAATACTTATAAAATACCATATTAATACATTAAATAAACTTTTATTTCCATCTATGTAAGGTGGTTACGAAAAACGGATCATGTCACTTATGGAGACGGTAGTCCGCACATAACACAAGTGGTGTTTTCATTTTTTGAATAGTTGGGAGGAAGGTTTAATGTAGTTATACCATAATCATTATAAAATTTAATTATACATATGATACTTATGTAATTATTTAATAATTGTTAGATTATATTTGGAGTAAGTAAAATAATAAATAAATGGAAATAAATGAAAAATGACTAATTAAGAATTTTACCTTACTCCTTGGAGGAGATCCTTTGAAAAATGTATTAAGCCTTTTAGGGGTGGTATTTTGAAAATACTATAACTTATAGGAGGTTTATAGAAGTGTTTTAGAGTTATTTTGGTATATTATAGTTTAATATAATAGGCTTGGGGTGTGAGGAGGAGTGGGGTGGTGATGTCTCTTTTTTTATGGGAGAGTAGTGGTATTTTTATAATAATATAAAAGGAAAAGTCACCATTTAAGGAAAGTGTCTCCAAAAGTGGGAAATAATGGAATTGGAGAGGGTTTATCCATTAAATTTAAAACATATATTTTAACGCATGTTTTTAACATTTATTAAGTCATATACTCTCAGATTTTCACTTTTATAATTTTTGGTTTTTACCATGAAAACTAATTTTAACCTATGTAATTTATTAGTAATGATTAAAAATAAAAGGATAAATATTACATTATTTTGAAATAATTATTAAAAATATGAAATAAATTTTTATATATGAAATATATTGTTTGATAAAAATTAATTTCAATATTCTCACACATAATGTATAAAAACCATTTTTAGAAAAAGTGTACTTTTATTCTTAAAAATTAGGATTAAGATAAAATTATCATTTTTATTAATTTATATTAAATTAATTTTATTATTAATAACAAAATAATACTTATTTATATTTAAAAATAATCCAAAACCTAATTTCACAATGTTGATACTTAGTTAAACGAAATAGAAGAAAAATAGTATTTACTAGAGTAAAATTTTACTAATGTTTCCAAAATATTAAACATGAGTTTTATAAAATAAAAAATATATATTTTTAATGAATTATTTTAGTTTATATATATTTTTTATATAGAATTCTTTTTAAAAACTTTTAAATAATTTTTTTTTACGAAAATTTCATAAAAGTAAAAATATTTGGAAAATTAGCCTTTTTTACTATTTAACCAAAATTTAACCTTTTCAGAAAAATCTCAAAGAGTTATCCTAATATAATTCTGAAATGATGTATTCAAAAATTAAGTTCATTTTATCCAATTATAATTATAAAATTTATAAGTTAATTTTTTAAATGAAAATAAAAATTATAAAAAAAATCTTTTTATTAAAAAATGAAATTTTAAGTGTTCTTAATATTATTTCACAGAAATTTATAAATTAAATAATGATAATATATCAATTAATATATCATAATATTTTAAATTTTTTTAATTTAATTTTTTATTACAAAATATACAACACCTTTAAAAAAAGTATTTTAAGAAAGAAAAATCCTTTTTAATATTATATTATATTAATTATTTATCCACTAAATGTAAGAAATTTGATTTGAGTAATATATTTTTATTTATTAAAGGTTTTATTATTCTTGTAATTTTTTTAATAATGTTCATCTAGTATATCATGGATTATTTTAGTTTTATGTTGTGTGTGGAAAAAGTAATCGAACACATTATATTTATTTAAAGGAAATAAATATAGTAAAATATTGGGGAGTTACATTATACCCCCTTAAATAAATTACATGCTCACAAATTTAATTGAAACTCACCAATAAAAATTTATAATTGTATGAACCATGATATAATTTTTTACTCACTTTCATTGGTAATAACATATATCTCATACCTTACTTTATAATTATCAAATATTGAGATTTTCAACCATTTGTTCTAAATATGCTTCCTTATATCTTTATAATTATTGTGAATTTCTAGGGACATACCTTTCCTAACTTAATTTTAATTATCATTTTTATAATAAAACACTACAACTAAAATGGTTACGATAATATGAAATAAAATTAGAGTAAATGATTATTTAATTATGAAAACTCAAATATAAGATGTCATCACTAATGAAACCATCATTTTATCCTATGGTACTTTTGGTTCAACTATGATATAATTAGATAAACCCATAAGTCCTTAAGTTTAACCTGGGTTTTCTATTGTCATATTTATATTAGGTTCTCTAACATTCTCTAAATATGAGGTCAAATCGTTCATAATGGTTGGTAAAGAGATTATGAATTACCAAATCATATCCCCTGAGAGTGTCAATTCATGTGTGTAGTTAGGACTCGTTTTCATACACTAAGTGAATATTGAGTTAATACCCAATGAGCACATGAGCCTCAAACCGGTTGCTGATGACTCCTTAAGTGCGTCCAGGCGACCCGAGATCAAATCCAGGCGGTGGAATAATTTTCGTGTTACTGAAGAAGTACTGTAGCGGGAACTGTAGGGGGAACTATAGCAGGTACTATAGCAGGAATAATAGTAGGTACTGTTTGACACTGTAACAGCTGGGAATATGCCCCTGTTTGGGACTTTGGGCCACCGATTGGTCCTCGTGTCCTTTACGACCTTCGGGCCACCCAGGACTTCGGGTCAGTAAGGCCTTCGGGCCACCTAGAGGACTTTGGTATTCCTTAAGGCCTTCGAGCCCCCTTAAGTGTAGATGCAAACCAGACAACCTATAAGGAACATGTTCTAGAAAGAGGATGATCAAGTGGCGTTCACCATTGCCGAAGCTAAAAAGATTGCAAGAATGAGAGGGTATGTCACCTGCCATCGGGGTAAGCCTGTGCGTGTCTAAGAAAGCCTAACTGAATAGCCATGTGAAGGTGGAGAGCTGATTTCACGATGAAGATGTTGGGGAGGAGCAGTTACAAGTAGTTAGTCTGGGTTGTATGTAATGTTTGAAGCCTACGGGCAAGGAATTCATCTAAGGCCTACGAGTCATTTAATACTTATGCCTATGGGCCTTATAAGGGTTCTACCTGACCCCTTGAAAGGTGGATTATCAAAATCAATAAGAAATTAAGGCCTTCAGGACATTGGAGGAGTTAATACCCAATCTATGTTTTTGGGGTTATTACCTCTCAGTGCATCTATACTTGTTATTTCATTCACTTGTAGTATTAAGGCAAGGATGTCACTACTGGGAAACCACACAATCAATACTTACCAAAATGTTATGATGTTATCCTATTCTTAGAATTATCTCTAGGGTTTTCACTAAAGTTCTATTATCCTAATTTCCAAAAATTACTAGACTAATCATAAAAAATAACTAAACCTTTCTTTGATACCAACCGAGGTTCTGTAGAACCCTACTCTAGGATTTGGTGCTAAAAAATATTTCTTTAAACCATGGATTTGATAAAAAGTGAGACAAACCAAAATATGTATTTATTTTTATCATTTACATAAGTTAAACATTACATCTCACAAATAAAAAACAATACCAAGAATGTAAGGTTTAGTGTCTTTGCGGATCAGCTACAAAGGCTAATTATTTTATGATGCTTGTGAACATTTTCCACAAAACAACTATACTTATCCATCCATTGGATTCCTGATCGAGTCTGGGATATAAATGAGGCACATTCCCGATCACCTCAGGATGGAAACTAATAATAGGGTCTCAGAATAAGATCATTGGGAATGATTTTACCTGAGATAAAACAATATATCAATGTTAAGGCATCCACATTAGAGTTACCAATAAAATAAATAGTAAGCAACTAGAGATTGAATAATAAAAAAGGAAGCATATATAAAAAATTACAAGGTATATAAATGATGAAACATAAAATAATTATGGAAAATAAAGGCTAAGGATGAAGATAATACATGTGAAACTTAAAAGCTAAAATAAAATGAAACTACTACCCACAATCTACACATGACCCACATTCACACTCCTCATCTCATACCAACATCCTGAACTACCCACATCACAAATCTAGGTAGAACAAATTTGAGGCACTAGAAATGAATCCATAATATCTACATATCCCAAGTAGCATATAAAGGGTGTGATTGAAATTGATCCTTATAAGTAATAACCACAAATTTTGTGAAATTAATACAAAAGTAAATCTAATTTATGCTAGTTTCAAAAATAAAATTGAAAAATGGCCTTTAAAAAACATGTATACAAAATCCAAATCACACTCACACATTTCAATAAATGTTTTTATTTGGATCAAATCTCTTGAAAACTTATTTTCTTGGGCTTTACCCCTTTTTATAAAACACATCCCCCATATTCTAAAAAAAGGGCTGATCCAAAACCTTTTTTCAAACACCGTTGAAACACCAAAAGACCCCCTTTGTTGAAAACCAAGAAAAAAACCAAAACTAATTTTGGTCATATTTAATTTTTCTTTCAAAAATAACCATTTAAAAAAACACAACAATTTTCTCTCCATATCCACTTACCAAATAATTTCACAAACCAATTTGAATGTGAATAAAATCACTATTCACACCAGAGTAAAAAACATGGTACCTAAAATAAAACAAACAATACCAAAAATACAAACAAAATTATAAAGACCATGACCAATCAGTGTCAGGGGATATAAATAAGGTATAAATAGTGAAATACCTAAAATCATTCTATAAAAGATATTAAAGCACCATGAAAAACATCGTTGGACCCAAATACAATGGTCCAAATTTTTGACATGATACCTCTGTTGGAATTACCGAATCTATCTCATCCTCCATAGTCCTATTGAAAAAACCAAAAATAAACACCCTGTAATCTACTTCGATACCATTTAAAGAATAATGTTTCTTTCCCATAAGGCATACTACCCCTTCCATTAAAACCATATCATAGTATCTAAGAGACACTCCCCCATTAGTTCACTTCCATACTAAGTTTTTCACTTATCTAGACCTATACTTAGTCCTCTAGGACTCCCATGACCAACATAAACTGAAGGTGAGAAATAACCTGCATCAATATATCAAAATAATATATCACACATCACCTCCCACACCCTCGTAATAAACAAGGCATTCACAATTGATTTATAACACAAGAAAGATGAAACATTATCCTCTAGATAAAAATTACATTAATTAATAAGTATAATCACCCCATAGTGTCATAGTATAACAAATGAGACAAAGAGGGTCTTAAAATCACACATACACCATTTGGAAGACATCAAAAGTTCCAAACATGACTTCATCAGAAGAATTAGAGTTTCAAGTCCCTTCTCAATGATTTAAAGTCCCACTCAAGGACATTATTTAAAACCATTATCTTGAAATCCATTTAGAAGAAATATTTAATATAACTCACCCAAAACCATTTTTAATAACCATTTAATGAATCAACACAATTTTTATTAAAATTACGAATGATCTTAAAAAAGCTACCCCGAATTCAAGTCATGAACCAAATGGGGTTAAAGAATTTTAAAATAACCAAATATATTTAAAGCTTTTCTCTCAAAAATTTAAAAATATTTTATATTTTTGAACACCACCTAAATTCCCAATAAAAATGTCCATAAGTTTTAAAACCCAATTTTCCACTCAATTTTACAACCCAAACAAGGTCAAAACCCATTTAAAATTCCATATTTAACTTGAAACAGTCTTTTAGTATATAACCTACATAGAATTTCAAGTCCCACTTGAGATTACAAGTGAAACCATTTTTCCTAGAGGATATACACTTTCAACACATTTAAAATCCAAAAAAAGAATCACACATGGATTGAATTTAATAATTAGGTCATTTTAATCTATAAAGCGATCAATGGAATGTCAATTTAAGAAAAAACAAAAAAAAACTTAATCACATCAGTACTAACCAATCTAGAAGTCATCTCCTTTGATAACTAATGCTTCAAAAAGCATAAATGGATCCTATTTAGGATCTTAAAAAAAAACCAATGAATAACCCTTCCAAGACCCTAAATATGTATGCAAAAAACAATAGGGTTCATAATAAAGGAAAAATTTAATGTAAAAGGGTAGAGGGGAGGAAGAGAGAAGGAAACCAATATAAAGGTGAATAAATTACATTATAAACTCAAAGGAATAAGGCTTAGAGGGACTTAAAATATAATTTAAGGGTGGGAGGAGCCTCCCAAGGGCTGTTTCCACCTTAGCCAAATGATAGGAGTGGGAGAATAAGGCCTTAGGGATCTTAAAATATATAGGGGAAAACAAGGAATTTACTTTTAAGATAATCTAGTAAACTTTCATTGTTAGGCTGTATAGTTTAGTTAACTATTCACAAACCATGTAGTTAGTATCACCTAATCCTATAAATTTCAAATGGTCTCTACTAGAAAACTTGCATAATTTGTCTACCGATGTGATAGCCTCACCGAATGGACCTGCCTACACACAAAGTAATATCACACACTTGTTGCACAATTTGGATAATTATGCACAAGATGTGCAACATGAAACTTAAATAATGGAATATTAATATAATTTTTTTTCTAAGAGTCACTAAATAATGCACTACTCATGCAGGCTAAACCATGTATGTTAAAAAATAATTGGAAACATACTTTCATAGGGAAAACATGTGATTATTTGTAAATTGTACAAAAAGTAAAAATTCTAGAGAATAAAACCCAAATCCAAATATTTAAAAAATTTAAAATTCCACTAAAATTAATTAAGCTAATTAATTAAAAACCATGATATAGTGACACGGGTGTTACAATATCCCGAACATGCCACTTTCTATCCATAAAAAGTACATAGTCTTGATAAAAGTAAGCATAATGAGTTACAATCACAACCTATGGAATGAGTTGAGTTTGGTGAAAAAAAACTAGGGAGGATATAAGGAAGGAAACTCTTGAACACCAACTATTCCTCTTTACCAAGTCATAAAGTGAATAAAATATGATATGTCTCTAAAACAATGTCAACTATGATCATTGGTATAAGATATATAGGAGATAGAGACTTAGAATCAATCTCCCCACCATTTAGAAATATTTTAAATGGTGCATCGAAGGAGAATACACTTGAAAAAAAACATCCACTATGAGAATTCATGTCCAATAATTATAAGGAACACTTATGAACCACTAAGGAACCAATTATAAACTCACAAAAGGAAAACTTATCTCAAGGAACCAAACATCTATAAGGTCAATTCATTATCACTCTTAACATAAGTATTTCACAAGGGATAGCTCAAGAGTTTGAAATAATAGTAAATGATGTGGGATACTAACCCATGCAACCATATTAAATGGGTAAACTTGGAACTTGATCCCAGAACACCATCTCATGATGAACCCCATAGATTTAACAATACTGAGTGCTCAACAAAATGAAGGAAACATTTGTCCTAATTACCCAAGAACTAATCCATGGTTAACACATGATCAAACTCATTAGAAATAGACCTCAAGATAGTCACAACACAAGTAAATACTGAAATCACCAATAGAAGAAAACTAAAATAACAAGGCACACACAAAAACCGAAAAAATAAAAGGCATCCACACAAGCATAAGGTCTAACAAATTTCTCGAAATACATTACCAACCATAAGAAGAAAACTTAGACATCCTTAGTTTAATAGAATAATTGCCTCAAATTAAACAAACATTCAAGAAAAATACATGATATTCCTTGAAACATATATAATGCTTAACAACCATTCCACATTCCAAAAGGATACCACTAGAAGGATACTCCAAATGTTCTTAATCATCTAATAATAAATAGGGTAAGGGGACTAACCCAATGATCCATAAATAAAAAATGAGGCTCTGAATCCCTTAAATCCACTTGGAGTCTAGGTGGATTCAATATTATAAAAATTTCAAATCTGAAAAATGGATGGAACCATCAAAGGAGAACTTCTAGAAACAATTCTTTAACATCCATAAAGTCCTTTTTGGGAGGCACTTAAAAACCAACACGAGAAATAATCCTAAACACTAATGATCCTAAAATAAACTAGTGGTCCCATAATCAAGTGAATAAACCCATAAACCACTTCTAATCCCCAATTAATACCCATTTCAAAATATCTCTTGAAAACAAATTTCAAAACTCTTATAAAATTTCATTTGGAAACCCAAATGTCTTCCAAAAACCCCTTTACTGAGCATTTTAAACCATTATTTGGACCCAAAAGTCTCAAAAATTGTTTAAACCAAGGTATAAACCCCTATTTTTCCAAAAATCATCTAAAAAATATTCATAAAATGGAAAGATCAAACTCTTTTCCAAAATATGTTTTGATCTATTTCAAAACTAGAAATTTTTAAAAGATTGTGTGGATATTAAAATAGACCAACAAATCCTTAGAGAATCAAGACACTTTTTATATTTTAAACTAATTCTAAATTTCCATTTTTAAATCAATAACCTCTTTGAAAACTATTTCATTAACCAATTCTTAAAACACCCCCTCTAAAAATTTAAATCATTTATAAATTTCTCCTTTTATTCTTAAACACCTTTTGACACAATTTTTTTCCTTAGCTCAACTTTTAAAAGAAAACTAGGATTGGTTTAAAAAAAAACCAAATAATTTTTATTAACCACTAAAAAATATTATTTAAAGAAAAAAACTTAATCTAATTTCGTTTTTATATCCCTAAAACCTTTTCCATTACAAAACACATAGTTTACATGGTTCAAAACAAACTATTCATGATTAAATATGAAATCAAACCACATTCCATTACATAAATTACCACAAAACTCAATAAAAATACCCTATATAATAAACAAACAATGGAATTGACCATTGGATAAATTTAGGGGGAATAAGAAGTAAAAAACAATTCCAAAGGGGAAAGTACACTGTACACAGTTTAGCTGCACATGCTGGTAAACCATGTGCTAACAGTGAGGGATTCAATTTCATGGTTATTGATCCATTCCAAATTAGCACCACATGACTGGAAAACCATAAAATAATGATTCCAAATTCAATTTCATGGTTATATATCCATTCCATATGGGAACCAGATGGTTTATTAGACCGTGTGCGCTAACCGTACAACCTTTGTTCGTCACCAGTTTCACCTCCAAAACTCAAAATGACCCTCAAAATCACCAATACACATAATGAGGATCAAAGATATATATATATATATATATAATTAAAATATATCTAAACAAAAACTCAAAATCAAGAATAAATCCTGATGCACCTAATAAAGATTGAGGTTCAGTGTAATGAAGACCTAGACAGACACTATTCAATACACTCCAAACCAGTCCCAACAATGATCCTAGTCTCTAAACTAAAAAAACACCCCAAATAACCATAGGGTGTCCTTTAATACCATTTTTCCATGAACCAACCCTAGTAATTGATCTTTCTGATACCCGAGCTGGTCTAGGACATTCCCAAGGCATGTTCCCAATTGCCTCGAGCTGGAAACCGAAACTGAGGTCTCATAAATGATTTTTGGGTATGATTTTATTTTAGATAAAACAAAATATCAATGATAAGACATTCATATCCACGTAATATGCATAAAGATGAAGAAAATAGAGACTAAATGATAAATAAGGAATCATCTATACAAATTAAAATCATACATAAATGAATAAACATCAAATACTCTTGAGAAATAATGGATTTAGAAGAAGCTGATATACACACAACCTAGAAGGGGGAAAAATGAAATTCCTAACCAAAATCACCACATGACCCACAGTCACACTCCTTATCTCAAACCAACAACCCAAAAAACCTGTATCCTAACTCAAGAGTGACCAAAGATGAGGCTTCTAAAATGAATCAATAAGATCTACATATACCAAGGAGTATTTGTAGGGTGTGAGAAAAACTGATCCCAGTATGTAAAATCCATAGAGTTTGTGAAATTATTATAAATTATAATCCATTTTATACTATTTTAAAAAATAAAATTGAAAATAGGTTTTCAATCAACAAGTATACCAAATCCAAATCACACTCACACATTTCAAAAAGTGATTTTATTTGATTTAAATTGAAAAAAGCACTTGAAAACCACTTTTCCCAGGCCTTAACCCCATTTTGTAAATCAAATCCCCATTTATTATAAAAGAAATAAGTTTTAATTAAAAACCTTTTTCTGAACACCATTTAGACACCAAAAAGGTCCCTTTTTTAAAATCCACATAACAAAAAACAACTCATTTTGTTTATTTACGAAACAATTCCTAAATAACCATTTAAAAAATACTATAATTTTCTTTCCATATCCATATCCCAAATCATTTTTAAAGACCAATTTAAATGTGAATAAAAGAACTAATCATACAAGATTAAATAACATGGTACCTAGATTAAAAAAATAACCCTAAGAAGCCAAAAATCAATATGGGTATGATAAATAATCATTGATAGAGGATATAGAAACTCCATAATAATCAAAATCCTTAATCTTCCTATAAATGATATCAAAGTTCCCAGCAAAACCCCCAAGGAATCAAGTACAATGGTCTAAATTGGAGACATGATTAGGCTAGTACTTATGAATTTATTTTGTTCTATGTTGTCCCATCATACTAATCGGAAATAAATAACATGGAATCTCTTTCACTACAATTGGAGAAAAAAGGCTGTGACATCAAAAGTCTAACTACACCTTCCTGTAAAACTATCTCAAAGTATCCACAAAATACTCCCTAGTTGACACATAGTCCATACTATGGTTTGAACTTATCAAAACCTATACTTATTCCTCCAGGACTCCCATGGCCAACATCAAATAAAGGTGAGAAATAACATGAGTCAAAATCTAATTTTTTTTACACCTCACCTCCCACACCCTTGTAATAAATAATGCCTTAATAAATGATTCAATACCTAATAAATATGTAACATTATCCTAGGGATAAAATTTACATTAATCAATAATCAGTATCCCCCATGGGTTCATATGATAACAAATAGGCTAGAGAGGGTCTTACACTCACACATGAACCATTTAAAAAACAACCAAAGTACTAAAAATGATTTTATAAAAATAGTAGGAATGTCAAGTCACTTTTAAATGGTATTAAGTCCCACTATATACCATTATTTAAAACCATGATCATGAAATACATTTAGTATGAATATTCCAAAAGAACTCACTCAAAACCATTTGGAAGATAGATTTCAAGAATCAACACATTTTTCATTTAAATCCTCAATGAGCTTAAAACACCCATCCTAACTTCAAGTCACAACCCAAAAGAGGTCAATTTTTGTTAAAATAAAACATTATATATAATATACTTCTCTCAACAATTTTTAAACTTTTAATATTTTAAAACATGAAATGAATCCCCAAGAAAGGAATTTGGATGTTTTAAAACCACACATACCACTTGATTTCATGACATAAATGGGATAAAAACCCATTTAAAATGACACATATAACTTGAAATGAACTTATAGAAATTATCAATACTTTTAACTTTAACACCCATTTTAAATACTAAGTGAAAATAATTTTTCCAAGAGGAAATCCTTATTGAGTACATTTAAAATTAAAAAAATTCATTACATATAGAATTAATTTAATAATTAGTTTATTATAAACTATAAATCACTTAATATCATGTAATTTTAATAAAAATTATAAAACACCTACCTCGGTTCATTGATAACTTAGATGAAAATCATTTCTTATAAAGAAGAATTCTTTAATAAGTATCAAGGGATCCTGAAAAGTTGCTATATAACAAACCCCTCTGGATAACCAATAGATGAACATACACATGAATCCCAACAACTATAGGGGTCATGAGAGATGGTAAAATTGAAGGAAAATGTTATAGGGGAGGAATGAAGAAGAAAACCAAGATAAAGGGTAAGTAGTTACCTCATAAACTCAAAGGAAGAAGGCTTGAATGATCTTGAAATTGAATAAAAGTCAGTGAAGAAACTTCTATGGGTTGTACCCCCCTTGGTAGAATGATTAGAGAGGTAAATAATTAGTTAAGGATCTAAAAATTGAGAGGCTAAAACAATAAATTCACTTTTATGTGAATTTCGGAAGCTCACATGGTTAGGACATGAAATTTAGAAATTTTTTCACTAACCTTGCACTTGGAACTGCCTAAGAAAAATACTTTTACATGGTCTCTCCTTGTTCACACACATGGTTCATCTACCTAGGTGCTAGTAATTCAACATTACACTTCCCAAATATAGAGCCACATCACATTATTTCCACATAGTTTTCCTAACTATAAAAAAGATATCTTCCAAGAAACTCAAAGTAAAGAAGGGTATCAAGATTACTACCAAGAGTCTTCCAATCATGTGGTAACCATATTGATCAAATCATATATGTTAAAAAAAGGAAATTTCCCCCCATAAAAGTACTTGAATGGTTATTCCTAAATTTTTTGACCAAAAACGTGTAAATAAGAAAAAATTCTATAAAATAAAATTCAAATCCAAAACTTTCAAAAAATTTAAATTCTACAGAAATTAATTAAAATAATTAATTGGATACCATGGTATATTAACATAGAGTGTTATAACATTTCTCCACAATCTAACCATACTGGACTCCCTTCTGACTTCTCACAAGTTATACTCATATTCATAACATGGGGAATGGAAAAATTAGAAAGGGGTGAACTTAAATGCTCAGTATGGGAAAAACTCAATAACATTTCATCAAGGGATAAATCATAATAATTTGAGGAAATATGATCATGGGAGAAATATATAATTAAAAAGAAAATGTACAATATGAGTTTTCCTCAAGGAATAATATAATTACATGTAGTCTCAAATTATAAAACTTATACAATTTAATAGGGGTGTGAAACACATGATAATAAACATGATCCATAGTAGCATAACAAGAATATATAACATAGACATATGTTATAAGAAAATAAATTGGAAATCATTTTACAGTGGACCAAGAATTGCTACCTTATTCCCATTACATACTTAGATTGGGCTAATAACCCAAGTACCCTCTTGGGATTAGTCTTACCTCCCATGTACCCTTGATATTGGTCTTGACATCCCTATACCTTTGGGATTAGGATTACAACCCATGTACCATCTTGGACACAGGATTACCAATTATTTACCCACGAGCTTGGGCTTACCACCCATGCACCATTAGGATTGGACTTACTTCTTAAGTACCCTCTGGCTTAGGATAATCCTCTAGCAGACCCTTAGGCTTGGTATAATCCTCTAATGTACCGTTAGGCTTGGGATAATCCTCCCATGTACCCTTTTGATCTCATGGTATATAAACATTTCCAATTTATCATAGGGTTATAACATACCCACCCATCACATAATAATAACCATTCTTATGTTGGAAATAAGAACATGATAACATTAATAGTTCAAACATAATTTAATAAACCTATGTAAAATATATGGGTTTCAGGAAATATTTTATACAAGATTTCATAATCTATCCAAAGAAAGAAGGTAGATTATGGTATAAGAATATATCCCCAATATAACATAAGGAGCATTGAGGATATTGTCATAGATAGAAAATATATTTTCAATATCATTGGGTGAATAAATTTGAAAAATTACAGGAAATAGACATTTTCTTTTTAAAATAATTAAGAACTAAATTTATTGAGAACACAATTTTAAAACATGTACAAGAGTCATCATTGAGAAGAATGATTATAATTATGAAAGAATGTGTTCACAGAAAAAAGATATTTTAGAATTTTTTTAAAATTATTGTAAAAATACAAGTTAAAATTCACTTTAAAAATTCATTTTATAAAGTGTGAAGTGATTTTTTTAATCAATTAAATTTAAAAATAATCTTCAATAATAGAGCGTTGAAAATATATAATGATTTTTTGAAGGGAATATGGAGTGGAAGATAAAACATCTAATTATGAAAGGATATAAAATAAATTTAATATTTTGAAACAAAATTATTGAAATCACACATCATAAAAAGAGTAATAAAACTTCATTTGGAAAATATGTAAAGGTAAATATAAAGGCCACATGACATAACATATAATTAGGTTTCCAAAAAAAAAGTGAACTTTGACCAGAAGGGAAAATATAGACATTGAAGGAAAATAATAATTAAAGATAATGAGAATTATTCATAACAATAACAACCTATATAACTATAGAGTAAATAATTTTCCATAATTATTAATATTTATTAGATAGTTACATTAGTTATTAAAATATTAAGTAATTTTCAATAAAAAGAAAATAGTTTAATTAAACACTTTTCGTATACGATTTTATTTGAAACATATTTTTATAAATTTTATAATTCTAATATAAAAAAATGAGTATAATTTATGAAGTAATAGTATCAAAAATTAATTTGGGTGAATTTCTTATATTTTTTAAAAAATATTGATTTTTCAGTGAATAGTTAAAAAAACCATTTTTTGTAAAAAAGTTATTTATTTTTAATAAATAAAGTAATTTAAGTGTATAAATGTGTCTTGCATATGTTTTTAGGTAACCTAAATATTTTTTTATTTTTTCCACTTAATTACTTTTGAATTAACTTTATATTGTTTTTTAATATAAGTTTGTTTTTTGGTTTAAAGGGATGTTTTTTCTAAAAATTGCTTTAGAATAAATAATGTTTCACCTTTATAATTAATTAAAATAATCACAAATGGGGGATAATTTAAATTACATTTGTGTAATATATAGTAGTATTTATTAATTAAGTTTCATAGAAATATTATATTTTTTCATAGAGTCAATATAGACTCATATTTTTCTAAAAAATACTCTTCTTAAAAACCCACTATCTCGCCACGTCCATGGGATTAATATTAAAATTAATTTTACCAATTATGTGAGTTTAATTTAGATAAATGGATCCCATATTTGAAATGATAATTATTCATAATATCTAATAGGGTAAAATTAATTTTTTACCAAAGTGACCAGTGAGAAAAATTAAAATTAATCACAATAATTAAAGTAAAAATGAAAATTATGAAGTGAATAAAAATTAAACTTAAGGAAAAAATGCCCTATAAACGTTTAGAAAACCCATTTTATGACCATATTTAGACCTTATACTTTCTATTTTAGAGTTTGGTTCATTATTTTATCCACTTGACATGGAAATATTAGGCAGGGAATACCCTCTTTAAAAAATTTACAAGTTTTCCACTCACCTCCCTTATAAAAGACCTCCACCTCTCCTCATCTCTTCATAGATCTTAAGAAATTTGTCTTGGAAAATAAATAACTAAATAAATTATCCTATTATCTCCCCTTATCCTAGAATCCTTACTTTGGGATGAAGTCCAACCAATGAAGTATTTTGGTACAAACCAAAAGTAGTAACCCAAAAAAGAGGTAACATTCATGAACATGTGTTTTTGTTTATTTCCTCCTCAACCTCCTTTAATTATTATTATAACATGATTATATAATAACCAAAGTATACTAAATATACTTATATTTTCTTTTGTTTAGTATAAGACCTAAAATCACACACACTTCCATCAAATGGGCTATGAAATAATCATTTGTGTTTACAACGGACTAACGCCTCAGGAAACAATGTCATTCGTTTTTCCATCACCACCTCTCATGGTTGAGAATAATGATGAAAAAAATATTTATATATGATATTTTTTTATATTTAAAATATAATTATAACTCTGGTGTCATTATATCATATACAAACTTTTTACATTTCATACCATTGGGGATACGATAACATTGCTCGTGAGTGCGATGAACTACGGCCTCACGAAGCAATACAGAGCGCTTTTCCCAATTGTTTTACATGGAAGGTAAAAAGGTAAAATATTATGAATATATATTATATAAATGAAATAATTATTATATTAATGACATAAATATATTTCTTTAAATATAATATATAATTTTCTTCTTACCTTTTCACACACTAAAAATGTGATAACGTCGTTCATGGATGTGTGGTCTACCACCTCCTCAAAGCAATGTGATTCCTTTTACAAAATAAGAATGGTATATAAAATTAAATAATATTTTATATATTATATAATGATAATTATATAATTATAAATGTTACATACCTTCTTTCTATAATTATCATTGAAAAATGAGAATGTTATTCATCAATACATGCAACATTCTGTCTCAATGATTGCAATATTGGTTAATTTTTAATAACCATATTCCATGATTGGTTTTAAAATAATATTTTATGTATATATATGATGATTATTTTATTATTATTATTATTTATTTGTTTAAATTATTACCTCATTGACCTTACTCTACCGACCAAAGTCATTTTGACACATAAACCAAATATGGTCAAAACATATGACTTAATCTTAATTGATTAAGTAATTGTATATAACTTGTTAATAAGTGAAATAAAAGTAATAATAAACTTGAAAAAGGATATAAATTAATTATAAAATTAACAAAATTTTATAATTAATGAATATAAATATACACGTGACCATTCAGATTCATGATAAAGGACTTCATCTCAATTTCCTTTCATTGAGGAAATTTTCGATGTTATTAACTTTTATTCCTTTATAAGGTGAATATACCACCCATTTGACTTTATATATCAATAATTTATCTATTATAATGGTATTTAATATTTTTAATTTCATTATTTAATGGTTTTTACGATTCAAGTGTTTCTCAAGTTATAAGGGGATGTTATTTGAAAATAAAAATCATCTATTAATGTTTTCCTTAAAACTCTATTTCTATTTTGTATCCATGTTTTAAATTGATTTTTGAAAGTTTTATTATGGACATAAAAGATTTATAAGGTTAATTTCATTTCAAATTTTCTTTATTTCAAAGGTTTTAAAAATGAATATTTTTTTTGTGTTTTTAATGGAATGTTTTGACAAATGAAAAATAAGATGTCCTATTTTTTAAGTACGATGAAAATGAAATTTAATTTATTCATAGATTTTATTAGAGTTATAGAATCCTTTTCACAATATAATGTTTTATTAAATTTAAAACCATCTTTACTTTTTTGGACATTTTGGTATTGATAATGGCTTCTCAAAAGAAAGGTTTATTTAGTATTGAAAATAAGATTTTAAAAGAAAAAATATTTTAATATATGAAAGTGATATTCAATCGATTTTAATAGAGTTTTTTCAAATGATGAAATTGTTTTATTTAATGTTTTTATTCTTAGAAATTATAAATGATGGGTGCACTGATATTATGTTTAGTGAGCCCATTATATTTTAAATGATGGGTCTTCTTAGATTATGCTCTAATTAATTGGGTAAAGATTATATTATATGGATAAATATATTGTAATTTTCCCATATTATTATTCAAATTTGTAATCGTTCTTTATGAGTTTGTTAAGTTGACTTCCAAGGTACCTATAATAATTTTTTATTCTTTATGATTAGTTCTCATGTAAATATTTTTTTTCAAAAGGTAAAATAAATGATATTTTTAAAGAAATTATATTTCCATTTATGGATAAAATGTTATATTTTCAAGAAAGGGTTTTTATGGGATTTAATGTTTTTCAATAGACTAATGGTTTATTTATTTTGGTATCCCTTATTGAGATTTTTTTTCTGATCCCATGATTTTAATTTTTTTTTCATAGGATTTAAGGATGGGAAATGGATCGGAAGTAGTAGAGTTGAAAGTTGTGAAGATCTTTTAGGGAAAGAGAACATGAATTATATTAAGAGTTTTATATTATGGAAAAATTGATACTAATCAAAAGTGACCAATTTTTAATTTTAATGTTTTTTATTCATGAGTTATGGACTAATTCTCTAAAAATATAAATTTGAAAGGATTGTTAAAGTGAAAGAAGGTAAACTCTTTACTAAAACTCAAGATTGTGTAATTATTAAGTTTAGGTACTTATATTTGGAATCAAAGGTCATTTTAGATAACTTTATGGGTTAGGGTATTATTAATAGAGTTCCCTTTAATTATTTTTCCTTATGTTTAAGTTAAAATGTTATAGAATTTGAAGATTACCATGTTACTTCGTCAAAACTATGTCTATTTAGAATGGTTTTCCATAGTGGAAAATGGGAAGCTATAGTGAGAAGGAACTAAGAGAAATATATCCTTCCAAATCAGTATCCCGATATGTTTGGGATTGAAAAAAATAGTTTTTATAGTAATGGATTAGTTGGATCAGGCAATAAATCATGGTGGTATCCATATTAGAGAGTAACTTGATCTACCATGAAGGAACATGTATTTTTAGATCATTTCATGGGGTAAAATTGCCCACATTTCAGTGGATCATTTGACCCCATGATAGCCAAAGTATAGATCAATGATTTAGGGAAGATATTTGATGTCATGTGATGTTTAGAACTTGAAAAGGAAACCCTTTCCATTTATCATTTTGAAGGTTAACCCAAATGATGGTGGTATTTGTTTAAGAATACCCGAGATAAATATGATCTTGATTCCATGGAATGGAAAACATTCAAGGATATTTTCATTTATAAGTATTTACCTAAGGTTTTTTGACTCCATATAGGAAAAAAACTTTTTGGAATTAATTTAGAAAGATTAAGATTCAGTAGCTTCATATGAATCAAGATTCACAAGATTGGCCAGGTATGTGATAGATTTTACTTGAGACACAAATATAAAAATAATTAGGTTTTAATCATGATTGAAACCTAGTATATGAAGATATTTTCCATCTGAGAATTTAAAAGCTATGAGAAATTTTTTCACTATGATAAAAAGGTTGATATGAAGTTTTATGGATCTTATTTTCCTCATAATTATGAAAGTAAAAAGAGGTCAGGATTGAAAGCAATGGGAAAACATAGAAAACAGAAATTTAGAGTGATGAAATTAAATTTCGCATATTATGGTAAGTATGGTAAAAATCACCCTATAGAATGTCTTATGAAGTGAGGGATGTGTTACTGATGTGGAAAGTTTGGCTATATAGCACACAAATTCAAGGAAAAGAATCCTGAAGAATCAAATAATAGGGTAATCGATAACTATATGATGGTGATATGTTTTATTTTCAATGAGATGGGTCATTATAATAATGAGTGTCTAAAGTTAGTTTCAAAGGAAGGAAATATTCATGATTTAAATAAAGGGTGTAGCGAGGTCATTTTATACTAATACAGTTGAGTTTGGGATATCTAATGAAGTGGTGACAAGTATGCTACTTGTATATTTAAATAATTTCAATACCCTATTTGAGTTTGGATCTTTAAATTCTTTCATTTTTGAGAAAATTTCATGTAAATTGGGAATATCACCTAATTATAGTAAGATATAACTTTTGGTTAAAAATACAGGTGAAAGTATTATTCCATAAAGATTTATATGAATCTTCTTATTGTCATAAGTTGAATTCTATTTCAGGAAAATATTTTTGAACATGCCATAATATAGTTTTATATCATTCTTAATGTGGATTGTCTTTCATTTTTTCATTCTAAGATAGATTACAGTGCTAAGAAATTTGTGTTTAATGATTTCATGCATTTGATAACTTATCAAAAGGCCAAGAGATTGATTAGGGATGGCAGTGAAAGTTACCTAGCTAATATTTTTTTTGAAAATAAAGAAACTGATCAAATTAGTGATGTGATAGTAGTAAATAAATACATGGATGCCTTTCTAGATGATTTTCATGGTTTTATTCTGATCGAGAGGTTGAGTTTAGTTTTTAATTAGTGCATGATTCTAAGACTATTTCTAAATATCTTTATCGAATGAATTAAGTGGAAATTATAGAATCAAAAAATAAATTCCAAGATTTATTAGATAAAGGTTTCATTTGACCAAGCACTTCACCATAACATGATCCTGTTTTATTTGTTAAAAATAAATATGGTTCAATGATACTTTTTATTGATTATATATCCTTGAATAACCTAACTATTAAGAAGAAGAATCATTTTTTCACATATCATTGATTTTTTGATCAAATATACGGAGCCAAATATTTTTAGAAGGTTCACTTGAGGTCGGGGTACCATCAGTTGAATGTGAAGGAAGCACACATTCCAAAGACTATTTTTAAACTAGATATGGGCAGTATGAATTTGTAGTTATGCTATTCGGGTTATCTAATACACCTTTTGTATTTATAGACCTTATGAATATAATTTTTCATGAGTTCTTAGATTATTTAATGGTTGTGTTCATTGATGAAATTTTGATATATTCTAAAATTCAAGAGGAATACGAAATGAACTTAAGGGTTGTTTTTAAAATTTAAAAGAAAAGAAACCATATGGGAAATTTAGAAAGTGTGAATATTGGTTGCAGAAAATTTATTTCCTTGGATATATTTTTTCTAGAGATCGAATAACTTTTGAACCGTCCAAAAAAATTTGTTAAATAATGGCCAAGACCCACAAATATCACCGAGACTCATAATTTTCTTGGATTAGAAGGTTACTACTAACAATTTGTTAAAAACTTTGCTCGGTTTTCTATCCCAATGACTAAGTTAACTAAAAAAGAAGCTAAGTTTATATAGACAAATTAATGTGATGATTATTTTTAGGAACTAAAAAAATATTTGTTAATGCTCTAGTTTTCTACCTTACTTCTAGAAATGGTAAATTTTTCATCTACATTAATACTTAACTGAAATTACTTGGTTGTAACCAAATGCATAATGATCATCTATTTTATTATGTTTCAAGTTATTTGAAACCTCATAAGTTAAATTACCCTATACATGATTTATAATTCATTTCTTTTGTTTTTTATTTAAAAATTTGGAGGCATCAATTATATGGATTAAAGTGTGAAATATATATCAATCACAAACTTTTGAAGTATGTATTCACTCAGAAATAACAAAACATGATACAAATAAGATGGATGAAGCTAATCAAGGATTATGATTGAAACATTCATTACCATCCTGAAAAAGCAAAAAAAGTGACCAATGCTTTGATTAAAAAAAGTAATGCTACATTAACCATGTTACATTTAGAACATGTGACTTTGTTTAATGATTTGATGAATTTTGGAATATAAGTTGTGGATGGAGGGAAATCCTCTATTTTATTTTAGGTTTCAATACAATTGACTTTGTGAGAAAGAATTAAGTGAGATCAGAAGGTTGATGTATCTTTATAGGAATTGGTATAATCTGTCAACTAGGGTTCATTTCCAAATTTTAATATTTACAAAGATGATGTTTTATGATTTGAAAAAATATTATGTTTTCATTTTGATCCCCATTTGAGGAAAGAGTTATTGACTGAAGCTCATAGTTCTCCATTTTCTATTCATTCGGGAATTACTAAGATGTATAGAGACCTTTGGGAGTATTATCACTGGGATAGAATAAAAAGTGATATTATTGAATATACCGTGGAGATTTTTTCTTGTTAGTAGGTTAAAGAATAATGGAATTTACCAAAGGTGATTCTTCAATATTTTCTGGTGCTACAGTAGAAAGGGAAAATATATCCATGGATTTTTTGGTGCGATTTCCAAGGACATGAGGAGGTAATATTGTGAATTGTGTTAATTTTGATCGATTAACTAAATCTTTACATTTTATTCCTAGTCAAGATACATAGTCTTTAGATTAGTTTTTTGACTGTATCTAAAGAATATTATTAGGTTACTTAGAGTGATTCTCTCCATTATATCAGATTGTGATCTGAGGGTCACATTCAATTTTTGGAAAGGATTTCAAAAGTCATTGGGTACTGAATTAAATATCAGTATGGATTTTCATCCCTAATCCGATGGACAATATGAGTTCAAAATTCAAATCTTGAAATATATGATTCATTATTTTTAAATGTATTACTAGTGGAGTTGTTATTGACATCATTATTTGGTTGATATTTCTTATAGAAGTTGTTTTCATTCCAATATAAATATGGTTATATTTGAGGCATTATATGAAAACCAGTGCCAGACACTATATTTTAGGGATAATATAGGAGAGAATAAGTTTATGAAACTATATTTTCTAGAATAAATGGTTAAAAAGTTTTAGTTGATTTAAAAACACATGTGGATAACTTAGATCAGGCTGAAAAGTTATGTAGATAATCAGAGGAAAGATGTTTATTTAGATGTAGGTGATCATAAATTTATTAAAGTTTCTCCATGGAAAAGTGTGATGTATTTTTATAATAAGGGAAAACTGAGTCAACAATTCATCAGAACGTATGAAATCCTTGAGGAAGTTGGATTATTTTTCTATCAGGTTTCCTTAACTCTGATTCTATCTCAAGTACACAACATATTCCATGTTTCAATGTTAAGGAAATATACTTCAGATATATCTCATGTCTTGAGCCCTAAATTAGTTCAGTTGGAAGAGAATATATCTTATGAGTAATATATAGTTCAGGTTCCTGATTGTAGAGAGAATGTGTTGTAGAATAAAGTGATTCATGGGGTTAAGGTTTTATGAAAAAACCATATAGTTTAAAAGGCAACATTGGAATCTGAAAACTATATGAGGGGAAGGATGTAATAACCCAGGTAATGATATAGTAAATCATATTCCATAATTATTGATATGAATTAGATAGTTACAGTAGTTATAAAAATATTAAGTACTTTTTAATAAAAAAAATGAATTAGTTTAATTAAAAAATTTTCTTGTATGTTTTTATTTAAAAGATTAATTTCTTAATTTTAGATTTTAAATTTTATAAAATTAATATCTATTTTGAAATAGTAATATAAAAATTTAAGTTGGTTGAGATTTTGGGTTTAATATTGACTTTTTAGTAAATAGTGAAAATACCATTTTTTGTAAAAAAGTCATTTATTTTTAATAAAATATTTAATTTAAAAGTATAAAAAGGTATTTAATATGTTTTTAGGTAAACTAAGTATTATTTAGTCATATTTATTCCAATTAATTACTTTTAAGTCAACTTTACATTGTTTTTTAATATAATTTTATTTTTAGTTTCAAAGATGGGTTTTTCTAGAAACTGTTATAAAATACATAATGTTTCACCTTTTTAATTAGTTAAAATAAAACCTAATGTGGGGTATTTTGAATTAAATTTATACAATATATATCATTAAATACTAATTTATTCTCATAGAATGATTATATTTAGTCATACAGTTAATATAGACTCATTTTCTTTAAAAAACACTCTTCTTAAAAACTTGTTGTCTCGCCATGTTCGCAGAATTAATTTTATAATTAAACTTTCCACTTATGTGAGTTGAATTAAAGAAAATGGTTTATTTATTTGGAATAATAATAATTTTTAATTTTTAATAGGGTCAAATTAATTTTTTTTACCAAATATATTAGTGAAAATAATTATAATTAATCACTACAATTAAGGTAAAAATGAAAATTACCAAGTTACTAAACTTTTAACATAAGTGAAAGAATGACCTAGTAACATGCCAAGAACAAATTTTATTTAAAATATTTCTACCTCATACCTTCTATTATTAAGTTTGGTTCTTTATTGGATCCACTTGACTTGGAAAAATTGTGGGTGGAATTTCCTCTTTAAAAAATTTACAAGTTTGCTACTCACCTCCCTTATAAAAGGCCCCGACCTCTCATCTCTTCACAAATATCAATCGATCTGGATCTAAAAAGACCTGAAAAAATAAGTCATACTCTTCCCTACTTAAATCCTATAATCCTTACTTGAGGCATAATTGCATCCAAGGTACCCTTTTTGTGAAAACAAAAAATAGTTACCTGAAGAAGAGGTAACATTCATCAACATGATTTTTTTTGTGTTATTTCATACTTTGACCCATTCAATTATAATTATAAAATTATTATATAATATCATAATTATAAAAAGTTCACTTATATGTTTTTATGTTAAGGTTATGACCAAAACTCAAACACAATTAAATCAAATGGGTTACAAAACCATCATTCGTGTGTACAACGGACCACAACCTCGCAAAACGATGTCATTCGTTTCTCCATTACGACCTATCATGGTTAGAAATAATGATTTAAAAACTACTAATATATATTATATTTTTTATATTTAAAATATAATTATACCTCTAGAGTCATTATTTCATATACACCATTTTTACATTTCATATCGCTGGCAATACGATAACATCACTCTTGTGTACAGTGGACTACCACCTGACAAAACGATGTGAAGCATTTTTCAATAACTTGTTACATGAAAGGTAAAAATGGTAACTATAATGAATATATATGATAAAAATTATATAATTATTTTATTTATGATATAATTGTATTTCTGTAAATTTAATGTATAATTTTCTTCTTACATTTTCACACACTGAAAAAGTGATAACGTCATTCGTGGACGTGTGGACTGCCACCTTCTTGAAATGAAGTGATTCTTGTTATATCAAAAGAATGATATATAAAATTAAATAATATTGTATTTATTATATAATTATCATTTTATAAATATAAATTTTACTTAGCTTATTTCCATAATGATCACTGAAAAAAGGGAATGTCACTAATGCGTACGTACGACCTATCGTCTCCATTAATGTGACATTGGTTCGTTTTTCATAACCATATTACACGATTGAATTTAAAAGAATAAATTGTGTATAAATATGATGATTATTAATTATTATTATTCTATTTATGTTTAAATAATTACCTCATTGAACTTAGTAAACCTACCAATGTGGTTTTGGACACATAAACCGAATATGGTCAAATAATCCGACGTAATCTCAATTGATTAAGTAATTTTATATAACCTATTTATAAGTGAAATAAAAGTAAAAATAAAATATAAAAAATGTTATAATAAAAGTATAAAATTAAAACGATTTTATTATTTAGGAATACAAAGACACACGTGACAAGTCAGGCTCAAGGTAAGGGTCTTTGTCTCAATTTCCTTTTATTGAGGTAATTTTTGATGTTATGAACCTTCATTGTTTTATAAGGTGCATATACATATCATTTGACATTATATATCAATAATTTATCTATTATAATTATATATTTTTTTTTCTAATGTAATTATTTAATGGGTTTTATGATTCAAGTGTTTCTCAAGTGATAAGGAGTTATTCTTTGAAAAAAAATCATCTTTTAATGTTTTCCTTTAAACAATATTTCTATTATTTGTCCATATTTTTAAATGATTTTTGAAATGTTTTATGTGAACAAAAAATATTTATAAAGTGAATTTTATGTCTCTTTTACTTTATTTTTGAGGTTTTCAAAAGGAATATTTGTATGTGTTTTAAAGGAAACATTTTGAAAAACAACAAATGAAATGTCATATTTTTAAAGTATGATAACAATGACCTTTGATGTCAACATGGATTTTATTATATTTCAAGATTATATTGAAGGATTATATTTTTTTATTAAATATAAAACCCTACTTCTTTTTTTCTGTATTGAAAATGGTTTCTCAAAAGAAAAGTTTATTTTGTATTGAAAATGAGATTTGGAAATAAAATGGTATTTTAATAATTGAATGTTATTTTCATAAGAGTTTAAATGCATTTTTCAAGTTCAAAAAATGTTTTATTTCATGTTGTGATTCTTGGACATTATAAATTATGGGTTTTCCCAAATAACGCCAGGAGATCCTGTTATAGCTTAAATTATGGTTGTACCTAGATAATGCTCTAATGCATTGGGTGATAACTACATTATCTAGATAATTATATTGTAAGTCGGTCGTATGGATATTCCAATTTATAAGGGTTCTATAAGGGTTCTATGAGATTATTTCTCAAAGTACCTACATATAATTTATGTGCTTGCTGATGAGTTTTCATGGAAGTATTTTTTTTGCAAAAGCTAAAATAAATGATATTTTTAAGTAATGATATTTAACTTTATGAGTAAAATGTTATGTTTTCAACATAAAAATGGTTTTTTTTTTTTTTTTTGTATCTCTTACTGATATTTTTTTCTCATCCAACAATTTAAAATTTTTTTCACAGGTTTTAAGGATGGGAAAGTGATTTGAAGAGGTCAAGTTGAAAGTTGTGAATAGTTTTCCGGAAAAGAGAACATGCTTTATTTTAAAAGGTTTATATTATTAAAAAAATAGATATTGATCATAAGTGTTGAGTTTGTAATTTTATGATTTTTTATGTTTGATTTAATTTCCTAATTATCTAAAACTCTATACTTGAAAAGATCCTCAAACTGAAAGAAAGTTAAATTTTGACTAAAAATAAAGATTATGTAATGTTTAAGGTCAAATCCTTATAGTAACAATGTCATAATTTTATGGGGAATAAATTAATCAAGAAGTAAGTTTTGAATAAAAAGTATTATTTCCCACAAAGAGAAATAAAATGTTAAATATAAAATATTATAGTTTAAGAAACCAATAATAAAATAAATAAGTTCAATAAGAAATATTACAACTCAAAGAAAGGGGGTTTGTGTTAATAAAATCTCTTACGACCTTAGAAACAGTTGAATACAAAACCCTTGAATAGAGATATCATGATGGTTTTTTATACATATTTAATTTCATTAATGATTAGAAAATAAAACATCCATGGTAACTATATATTAGATATAGAAGGAAACAAGTGGTGTATGTGACATAAGTCTCACAAAATGAAAATTGAGATGTGAAACCCCTTACCTTTTATTCTTTCTTAGTCGAGCATGTTGTAACTTTCTTTAAGAAAAAAATAATTATATTAATAACTTATTTTAAAACCTTATTCATATTAATTACCTTTTATAATTTTAAATTATAATTATTTATTATACATTTACCAGTTAGTTTGAGTTTATTTTTATCATCACATGTTTGTAATTTTTACATTTTTGCACATGAATTGTAATATCTATTTCGATCCGCATTATCTAATACCAAGTTCATAATTACTATATTATTTAAGTTAATATGATATATATTTTATAATTACAAATAAAATTTCAATTTCATTCTAGGATAATTTTTGTTATGGTTCTTAGAGATGAAATCAGTGGTGTACTTGTTTTGATAATTTTTAACAAATAAAGAGTAGCATATTAATAATATGTTAAATATTATTATAACTTTTAGAAATATTTAAACCATACATTATTTGATCATTAATTTCTGATAATACTAGTATTTAAATTTATATATATATCCTTGATATAAATATATAACTTTGTTCATGTAGTCGGTCAAAGTGACCCAAATAAGAACATGCTATAATCAATGGGTGTGTATGTTTAAGAAAGTGATTATTTAAGAATTATATCATTATTAAAATACAATGATGATTTTTTTATATTTTTATAAGGGTTTTTATCACATTTCAATAGATTTAGGTAAATAATAATATACTAGATAGATATAAAATGAAATACGTCACTTCGTGGTGGTGATAGTCTGTACACACAAATGATGTTTTCATTTTCTATAGAACAATATAAGGGATGAAAATGGTTTTTATTTTACATAATATTAATAATTATATTAATATCATCTAATTAAATTAAATAAAATTTTATATCAATCTATGTAATGTGGTTATGGGAAATGGATCACGTCTCTTATGGAGGTAGTAGTCCGCATGTAACACAAGAGTTATTTTCATTTTTCGAATAGTTGGGAGAAAGGTAGAAAATGGTTTTACAATAATAAAATAAAATTTTAGTATACTTATTATATTTATTTAATTATTTAAACATTGTTATATTTTATTCATAGTAGGGAGAAAAATAAATAAATGAATATAACTAAAAACAGATTAATTGAAAATTTGACATTCTTCCTTAGAAGAGATCCTTTGAAAAATGGATTAATACTGTAAGGGGTGGTATTTTGAGAAGAAAAAAACTTATAGGTGGTTTATAGGATTGTTGGGGAGTTATTTTGGTAGAGTTTTTATATTATTAGAGGCCTTTTGTGTGAAGAGATATGGGTTGGCAATGGATCCTTTTATAATGGAGAGGAGTGACATTTTATAATAATATAAAAAGTAAAGTAACTATTTAAAGAAAGTGGTTTAAAAAGTGGGAAATAATAGAGTGGTTTAATGGGTTAAGGTTTATTTGGACTCAAACATACATTTCCACACAAATTTTTAACATGTTTTAACTCTCTTATCTTTAAATTTTGTTACCTTTACCATTTTTAGTTTTCACCGTGGTAACAAATTTTTACCTAAGTAATTTAATTTTAATTCATAAAAATTAAAAGGGACTTATTATATAATTTATAACTAATTATTAAAAATATGAAATATATTTTTCAATATTAAATTTATAATTATTATAGAAATAAAATTTATTATTATCATTCATAACACATAAAGACCCTTTTTAGAAAAGTACATTTTTAAGCTTAAAAATTATGATTATGATTAAATTATCATTGTTGTTGATTAATATGAAATTAATTGGTTTCTTATTAACTAAATAATAGTTATGTGTCCTTTAAAACAACCCATAATGTAATTCCACCTTGTGGATACTTATTTAAAAGGAACAAATTAATTTTTTATTAGAGTAGTTTATTACTAAGGTTTCCAAAATGTTAAACATGAGTTATATAAATTAATAAATATATTTTTAAATAATTACTACAAATTATAAATACATTTTTATAGAAAAATTTTCTATAAAATTTAAAATCATTTTGATATTATGACAATTTCATAAAAGTGACAATGTTTACAAAATTGATATTTTCACTATTCACTCTAAATTCAACGTTTTTAGAAAAATATCAAAAATTCATTCTAATTTAATTTTGACATAACTAATTCAAAAATAAATTTCATTTTATAAAATTAAATTTCTGAAATTAATAATTATGTTTTTCATTGAAAATAAAAAATATAAATAAAAATATATTTATTGAAAAATGAGGATTTTCAGTGTTCTTAGTATTATTTAATATCAATTTATAATTTAAATAATATTAATATATTAGTTAATATTGTCATAACCCATCCCTCGAGACCCATTCTGTGACTACCCCAAGCCCACCTTCCCTAGGCCAGGGGCTGACGACTAGCACCGAAAGACATATTCGCTAAAACCGGGAAGGCAATGTCTTTATATCCTGTAAACACACTCAACCAAGAACACATCAAGATACGAACACAAGTAAACTGTATAGAAAAAAGAGTGCTAAAAGTAAAAGGGTCCAAAATAAAATCTCAATAATAAAGGTACAAGTACAAATGGAAATACAATACAACTAAAGAAAGAGGAAGATAGCTACTAGTCATCCACTGAGGTTCCTACCTGAAGGGTAGGTATAGATCGACTCCTCAACACTCCACATCTGCCCATCTCCTCTGAATACTGACACGCCAAATGTTCCACCTCCAAGAATCATCCAATCCTCACACCCTCATCCACAGTCAGCACTGTCCTTCGTCTGCACCAAACACAACAAGGTACGGGCATAGCCCATGCAGGGGTGATTATAACAATACTCAGTAAGGACCCCGAGACCCTCAAGGTCTCACAGAATCCATAAAGGATAAACCACAAAGCATGTAAACTAGTGAAAACCCTACTTATGTATATTCCCACACATATACCTAAGTTATCAAATATTACCCATCTCATTAATGAGGAAACACAAAGCCAAACTCCTTAGACAAAGTAAAACTGTTCCACGAAGGAAAGAATACAACGAAGGTAACACCACAAAGGTAAGCACCACACAGGTAATGCCACACAAAATAATACCACAATTTTATCACCATGAAGGTAAGTATTACAAAGGTACATCACAAAGAATATTACCACAAAGGTAAAGATTCAGCTCACACCAGGTATAACTTAGGTACAATAGTAGGGATGATTAGATGTAGCTACTGAATCATCTTACTCTATTAAGTGGAAGACCCACATAGGATCCCAAATCATCATACCCACACAGTATCCTAGTACATCATTAGACCCACACAATATCCTAGTACAAAGACCCACACAGGATCCTAGTACATCATTAGACCCACACTGGATCCTAGTAGAGCAGACCTACACAGGATCCTAGTACATCATCAGACCCACACAAGATCCTAGTACATCAGACCCAGAAATGATCCTTGTACATCGTTAGAACCACATAGGATCCTAGTATAGCAGACCCACATAGGATCCTAGTAAATCATCAAACCCACAGAGGATCCTAGTACATCATCAAACCCACACAGGATCCTAGTACAACAAACCCACACAGGATCCTAGAGTAGTCCCACAAGGATTCCAAGAGCAGATCCAAGTGAGACCCTTAAACACAGACTCAAAAAGGATCCCAAGCACAAACCAAAAAAGGATCCCTTTCTCATATTACATCCAAATACAAGGTTCCTGCACTAAGCTCACTTGATTCTGGGAGGGTACACTCCTCAAGCCACAGATCAATACTCAAACTGCCACAAACTTCCATAAAGAAGTATCCCAAAGGACCTCCACGTGAAAGGGGTCTCAACAAAACAGATGGTGCATCAATCAGATACTCGGTCTGTAAGTTATTGGCCTTTTAGTTTCGAAGGTCCGGATGGATTTGTGTCCAATCCAACTCAGCCATAACCAAACATTATCCAAAACTCAAGTGCGGTATACCAAAAGGTCTATCTCACTACAGGGTTTCTGTCACTGCTGATGGTTTGTCAAACGGATGACCGTAGCTCAAGATATGGCTGAAAGGGAGAAAATGGTCGATGTTGGCTCGGGTCCGGTCCGACCCAGCCTGGGTTGACCTGACCTGGTTTGGGTCGACCTCTCTTGTTGGGTCTGCCATGGACCAACCCGTGGTGCAGCGGACCGTGGTGCGGCGCGTCGTGCACCGCGCCTTCACCAGCGGCCGGCTCGGCCGACCGCCCTCCCTTTTCCGCCGCGGCGTAAGGTCGCGGATCTCGCTCGCCGAGCGGCGTGGACACGGGCCTCCGTCCCCTTCGTGCGGCCAGCCGCCGCCCTTTCTCCACCATGACCGACGGGCTGCAATCGTTCTTCGGCGGTGCGGTCGCGCCGCCACCTTCGTCGCGACCAGCCATGGTGCTGGTCACCGATCCTGAGCCCCACCGGTGTTAGTCGCCATCCTCCTCCATCATGAAGAACACATCATGAAACAAAAATAATTGCAAAGAGGTCAGGCCATGTTCGTTTGGCCGACACTCTATGTGTTAGAGCGGTAGAAAGCGGCTCATGGGAGGAGATTCAACATAAAGAAAAATTAACGATGATTAATTGAAATCACACCCCTATCTTGTTGTTCGTTGGAGGATGTCATGAAGAAGAAGTTGATGACTTTGAAGAACATCAGCGTTCATCGTCTCCACAAGGTGCTTCTAATCCGGGATCAGGATTGTTTCCTCATTTTTCCATTCGTGGTTTGGGGTTGCTCGTTACCGCCCACCAGAACCGGCTCTGTTCTCCAAGTGTCAGGCATCACGACACTTTACTAGAGTTTCATCGCTTGGTGAAGCCGTGCCAATTACTCCCTCCAAGTACCATATAAAAATGAGAGGGAGAGTGTATGTAAAAATCATGGAATTTATGAAGGTTCATTTAATAAGAACATTCATAAATTACAATGATGATGTTATATAAAAGTTGAAAGTCAATTCATTTAAATTAAGTTGGCGCAATTAAAGGGGAGGTTTCTCAAGGGACTCCCACATATTAAAGAGGGGTTTGGGTGGTTCCCACCTCCCTAACCCATGTAGAAAGGTTTCGTTAAAAATAAAATAAAACTTGTTCTTTATTTTTTTTATTTCCAAAAAAAAATTGAAAACTAACTTTCACCCTCGACCTACTTCAGTCGAGGTGAAGGTCTCCTTAAGCGAATATCAGTGCTGCGAGTTCAATGGTGTTCTCAGATTTCAATTTTGAGCAGCAGTTCAAAAGTTACAAAACGCCGCTCACAATTTTATTGAACGTACCCAAAAAAAAGTTTATAAATTCATTCCAGGCACACTGGGCCTCCGAATCACATGCCGTAAATTTTTGCGGACTCGTAAAATTCCAATATAATTAAAAAAAATTTACATGGAATTTTTGGGTCTTTCCAAATATACAATAATAATTTTTAATAGTTCAATTTAATTTATTAGGATAAAATATACAACACTTTAAAAATAGTTTTTTGAAGAAGAATAATCTTTTTAATTATTAAATGATATTAATCATATTTCCTCTAAAAGTAAGAAATTTTAGATAAGTGATATCTTTTTTATTTAATATAGGTTTTATTATTATTATAAATTTATTAACAATGTTCATCTATATAACAACCATACTCTTTATTTCACATTAATTTGTTATTTATTAAATAAAAGTGCACATAATACAACTCAAAATATCGACAAGTCTAGCATCTTTGGGAATTAGGTACATTATATAAAATATTAAAACAATAAATACCACATCTTTATTTAAAACTTCTTTGACATGATCATACTTAAAACAACATAGGATAACTTGGGAAAAAACAAAATAAATGGGTGATCTATAAGGCTAGTAAGGGAATAAATATGGTACGACCTGTAGAAGATAATAAATGTTTGAAAATAGGCATATCAATGGGGCATAAAAAGAGTAGGAATCATGAAAATGAACAATGATACATGATATAACATGATAATCATAAAGTAAACATAACAAATGTGGCAACCACTTAAAAGAATGCATTATAAACATAGGTCAAGGATAAAACCGTGAAGACATCATGGTGGAAAAATTTCAATAAAGAAATCAGGTTTTCTCCCTGCCTCAACATGACATATCATGATACTAAACATTATCTAATTCACTGGAGTGCTATCTGGGTTCACCCATCATATTAATTTCATTGTCATTATTAAGTGTGCCACATAGACCATAAAACCCAGATTCATTCATCATCATAATTTATTTCATGATTATGGAGTGTGGAATACATATATGTAAGTCCCCAATAAAAAGTATATGTGAAAAATGTGAACACCTTTGATAGAAAATGAGTATTTTATTCACTACATAATTGTTTTGTCATGGAAAACCACGGTGTAAATTCGGTAGCATAACAGAATCACTTAAAGATTCATAAAAATGGGTTGATGAGAGATAAAGGGGTCTCTCATCACATAAAAATAAAATGTTATGTAATAGGGATTTGGAAAATCATATCCCAACATTAGAAATTTTAAAATAAAAGGCTAGGTAATGAAGAGATTTTAATTAGAAAATAATCCCAACTATATTTTGGAATGGTAACGAGTGTATATAAAGGATCATGAGAGGTTTAATGAGTGTGAAAATGGGATATCATCATTTATACATTAAATGGTAAGTTAGGGGAATATTAAATAATATATCAGAACTTAAGAAAATTAAATTTAAGAGACTTAACATAAAATAAGTGCTTGAATGGAAACGAGAAGAGAGAAATCTCTTATGAAATTTTGGCATGGTAATAGGTGTACATAAAGTTTAATGGGAAGGATTAATGAAATTAAAATGGGTATATCATCATATAATAATAAAATGGAAAGTGATTAGGATATTGAAGAACATATGACCACATAATAAATTGGAATTTAAGATACATAACAAAAAATAAGTTCTTAAATGGAAATGAGAAGTGTGAAACCCCTTATGAAATTTCAGCATTGGAACAAGTGTGCATAAAGTTCATGGGAGAAATTAATGAAAGTAATAGGGGTATATCATCATATAATAATTAAATTTATAGTAATGTTTATGTGGAATAACAAATACCAACATGAAAAAATGGTATGTAAAAGGTATAACATAAAAGTGGTGCTTGAATAAAAAAGAGAGAGGGCGATCCCTTTCTAAATTTTGGAATGCTAATAGGTGTACATAAAGGAACCTGGAAATCTTAATGAGAGTTAAATGAAGGTATTATAATTTATAAATCAAATTTAAAATATGTTGGATATAAGAACATATAGAAAAAAAGGAAAAAAAGGTAAATTTAGAGACATAACAAAAAGAAGCGCTTGATAAAGAGGAGAGTAGAAGACCCCTTCTTAAATTTTGTTATGGTAATGGATGTACATAAAGGATCCTAGGAGGATTAATGAGAGTGAAATGGTGATATCATAATTTATAAATCAAATTAAAAGTAAGGGGTATATGGAATTACATATCCACACTTAAGAAAAGGAAATTAAGAGACAAATCTTAAAAGAATTGGTTGAATGGAAATGAGAAGAGAGAAATTCATTACAAGATTTCGGTATAGTAATGACTTAGATAAAGGTAAAAATGAGAGAGGATAAATGATATCTCATTAGAATAACATATATTTAATAATAATTTAATGTTTATAAATAAATTAATTTTTAATCAATTTCAATTAAGAAGACAAATTTCAAATAAGGTTCCTGAATTGAAAGGAGTAGAGGAAGGTCCCTTACTTGAGTGTGTGACTCCAATTGCTTAGGAGGAGGTTATTTAGAGTTTGGGTCACTTTTATAAGACTATAGAGAGTATAAATATGTTTATTTATGTTATTCAATAAGTTTTAATAGAGTTAAATGGGATCTTGGGTTGGTTTATATAGGAAAATGGGGATTTATTTATTATTTTGGGTTGCTACACTATGAAATAAAATAACCCAAAAGACAAACCATTACAAGGTTTTTACCCCTTTTTTCTGAAAAAATGAGATTATTATTATTATTTTATTAGAAAAATGGACTAAATTAAGAAAATATTTCCCTTTCTTATGTTAAGGGGAGTAATAATCTTAAAGAAATTATTTTAATGTCTGAAAATATATTACATGTCTTGGAGGATTCATAATGGATTTATAAAATAAATAAAATAAATATAAAATAACCTTATTTTAAAATTAAAACATATATTTGGTCTTTAATACCATTTATAATATTTTTTACATCACTTTTGTGTCATTATGATTTCATAATGCAGAAAATATATTTATATGGTATTTAATTTTTATACGAAAACTTGACTGTCTCAGAAAATTTTGAAAAATTCATGACTAGATTATTTTAAATTTCTGATTCCAAAAATAATATTCATTTTATCTAAATAATTTTCTAAATATTTGATTTTTAACTTTCAAAATGAAATCAACATTTATTAATAAATACTAGGTTTTTGATAGTAATAATTTTTGAACCCTTATAAAATATTACATGACTTTATGAAATTATATGGCCATTTCAATTTAATAAACATAATTTAATAATAGTATTTTATTAATATATTATTTATTATAAAAGTTAATTAATTCATAAAAATAAATTCTTTAGTTGAATTTGAATATTAACTATAAATACTATTTGTGTTTTATTGTATCAAAATATAATTTTTATCATAATAATTACTTATTTATTTATAAAGTAAAAAAATAAGAAATAAATATAATAATTATTTTAATTATAAGTAAATATAAATATTCATTGTTTTAGGGTTAAATTTTTTCTAGTATTTTTTAAATTATTTTCACCATTAAATAACCAATTAACCTTTTACCGTGGTAATTAATATTTACAATAGTTACTTCAAGTTGTTAAAAAATTAAGTTAAACTTATAAAATAATGTTAATTATTATTGTTACAAATATGGAATCCATTTTGCAACAATAAATTTGAAAATATGGTAGAATTTAATTTATAATAAAACTCGTAAGCATAATGGAAAGCGGTTTTCTGAAAAATCAATTTTCAAAGAAAATATGATTTCACTTTAACTATATAACTAGTAATCATAATTATATGAATTTAAATTAATAAATGTAATATAAAAATTTCATAATTTTTTTCTCATTATGAATTACTTTAATTAACTAAAATGGAGAAATATTATTAATTTTAAAATAGTTTTTATCAAAATGTGTTTTTAATTATAGAAATAAACATGTATTAAAAAATAATATAAAGATAATTTAAATGTAATTAATTGAATTAATTATAACTAAAGAATAATTATTTTACCTTGAAATAATATTAAAATAATAATTGAAATTTTAAATTAATTCATTTATCCAAATAAATAACAATTTTACATAAAAACTGTATTTTCACTATTCCGTGAAAAATCTATATTTTCTATAAAATTCCAAAATTTTACCCGAAGTTAGTTTTTATATGATAATAAAAAATATTGAGTTAATATTTTAAAATTAATTTTATAAATTTTCTATTAAATAATTATAATATTTATAAATTTGTTTTTGAGAAAACATATTTTGAAGAGAAAAAAAACATTTCCAAAAATTATTTTATTATTTAATAAGAATTTATCTTTATATTTAAGATATATATATATATATATTATAAATTATTTGATCCTCATCATATTCTAAAATTTAATGGAAAGTGTAAAATAGACATATTTAAATAATCATTGTTTGTTTGGGTTTAGTGTTGCGTATTGTATAGGCTGTCGAACAAAGTTTTATATTTTGAAAAGTCGGGGCATTACAATCTAATATATTACAGATCATTTCAGTTTTGTCTTTGTTATGGAGAAATATGTTGAACACATTGGATTTATTTAATGGAAATATATATAGTGAAATATTTTGGCGTTACAGAAATGATAAATGTCTGAACTCAAATCACCAATCTCACATTAAACAGTGAACACTCCAAGTATAGATCTCTCACACAATATGAAATATCCTCCCATGATATGATAATAAATCGTCAACCTGACTACCTCTCACCAATATGTATCTCAAAAATATATAATCTCATCCAGATCATAAAATCACATAGATCTACTCACTCTACCTAATCGATTTAAAATTAATTAAGAGTGGGAAATGTGAATTGACGGAAGAAAGAAACAAATAGATTCTAGGTGTGAATGTGATGTCACATCTCTTTACATCACCATAACTACAAGATTGTATTGAATAATGAATAAGATGATATGATTGATTTTATAGACCCCAAAAAACTTTAAATATCTTTTCCCTTGATCTGGTTAACTAGATTTTCTCCAATTTTAATGATCACTACATAAAGAAGGAAAAAAAGAAACACTTTTTATTTAAAATAAAGAAAAATATATAGAAAATTATCTCCTCCTACAAAGGAATAATACCATTACAAGTATAATTTAACCATAATTTAATACACTGATAGAATCTTATGGAATTCTCTCTCTTTAGATCTAGTCTGTCCATGTGTCATGATCTCCTTCAGTATCAATATATAGATACTTGGGTTATATAAAATCCTCTATTGGACTAGGAAACACCTGATAATTACTTAAAGCTTAGTTAAGGAAACATGTTTAGCTATCAATAACAAAATTTGTTCCCCCATATAAATATGAGTTAGTAATAGATCAAGTCGAAATCATTCACACCTTGAAATAATTTGGTCTTGATACATTATTCATGTATGTTAATATCAACTTCATATATATGTCACAATATAGTATCTAAAACATATATATTTTTTGGATTTGAAGTTAATATTATAGATAAATGAGATATGACCTAAATATTTAAGCACATATGATATGATTAAGCTATATTGTGTTGTATTATTTGAGTATATCATAAGGCATGAAATATATATTTCATGCCACTTCCTTTATTAATTGTACTATATAATTTAGTTAAATCACATGGCAGTATTATAAGTGGAATCATATAGTGATTCACTCAAAATTTCTATGATATATTGGGTGGTCTAATGTCAAGTGTTATCATTTAGATCTCTTCCACTAAGGTCTATCATTTTTATGATTTTTTAATAAAATGAAAAAAGGGAAGATCATTGATGTATAAATGTGATGAATTCATGGAAAGGGTAAGAAATTTAATCATATGTTCTATAATGTGTGAGTTAATTTATGATATTCAGAGAGTTTGCCTAAATATATATTGAATGTATTATACTATATTGATGATTTATCAATAGTTTTCTAATCCTCTTGATAATTCTTCCTCTCATAAAATCCCCCTTCCTCTTTCTCTCTTTACGTAGTGAGGTACTATCATAACATGGTAATCAAGTAGGGTCCCACCCATTCGATGGGTGATTTAGTTAATCCAATTATTCATGATGGAGAAAGGATTCATTTAACTACCACTAAGCGATCTTTATAAAGAATTATAAAAGATACAAGATCGGTGGCTTGACAACTGAAAGGTGCACAATGTTCTTCATTTTAGTTTATACATGGATTCTATTTCATACAAGGATTTTCTTGCGAATTTGGGTCTCTTGTTGTTTCTTATATGTTAATTAAGTTTTAATTGATCCATATTAACCCATAAGAGGTATTAGATCCATGAAATGTTGTTTGATTCTTAAAGTCATATTTCTAAAATGAAGAAATATTATATTACATAGATATTGTATTCCATATTGTTAGAAATTATTGGAATTTTGTACTGTGGAAAACCATATGATATATGATATCATTGGCTTCATTATAGTCACTCCCTATGATATGGTATATCATTATAAGTGAGACTATCCACTCTTTATTTTTTTCAATATATCATAGTGTATGATATTGGATATCATATATGGTGATAGTAAAGAATTGTGTATGAAAACAAAGTATGACATCATAATAGTGATATGATTCAAGTAATAAGATATGTTATTCAGGAACCAAGGATTGATATCACATATTATTATAATCTATCATAAAATATAATAGATAATATGTAATGACCCCAACTGTGGTATCCAAGATCTAGTGTCTAATTTCTTACATTGGCATAAGATATAAGGAATCGCATCCTAAAGGATAGAATAGTTTAGTATTCTCGGTAAACTAGATAAATATATGATTCTCATATTACATTTGAATATAAAAATTGATATATATATATATATATATTTCACAAATATAATTATTCTCTAAATAATATCCTTGCATATCATTCATTGTACATTTCCTATATTCATTAGAAATGAAATAAAATAAGTGCGAGCTCGAATACATAATAAGAGTTACATAAAGCAGATCATATCATAAGTAAATGAAGAATAATCAATATGGAAAGGTAAATATCTGAAAACAAATTCCATTTAATTAATGGCTTGACTATCATGATTATATAATGAATAATAAATTTGGAAAGGAAAATAACTGAACACACATTTCATTTAAATATCATTAATAACATGAATAGATTAGGAATAATTAATATTTAAAGGTAAATAAAAAAACACACATTCCATATAATAACTTAAATATCATGATATGATAAGGAATAATCAATATGTAAAGGTAAATAACTAAATGTACATGCAATTTAAATAACTTAACTATCATTAATAGTTAAGGTATAATCAAAATGGAAAGGTGAATAATTGAAAACACATACCATTTAATCAATAATTAAGAATAAAATGCATCCATAGAGAATATGATTATGAAAATCTCATGGATAATAATAACTGATTTCATAATGAAGGAAATGATTAATTCATGGATTTCATGGTCTCAGGCATCATGAGACCTATACTATCAATACCTTTTAAAATGCAGTTTAAAATTATGGGTAAAAAAATTAATGCTAGCTTGATTATTCACTTCATGATACTACTGATGCCTCGAGGTAATATATAATTCTAGGCTCCACCCATAACAGAATTTCCAATTCATTCCTCATATATCAAATAATCGACTTAGTTCATGAACAATGTGCCTTATCACCAAATATCCAGATTGAGTAATGAATATGGATATATTAATATTTTCGCAGCTAAATAAACAATTTTAAATGTGGAAAATTGTACAAAGAAATGATATAAAAAGAAATAAACATATCTATGACTAATAATATAGATATTTAGGATAAATCTAATGTTCAATGATCACGGTAAAGTGAATATTTCAATTGAAAGTTAATGAGTAAAAAAATGAATCAAGAAAGTGGATGTTAATAATCCTCTTTGTCAAAAATGCTCCTAAAAAATCCATAAAAAGAATATGGATTTTACTAATAAAACATATCCCCAGTGGAGTATAAGTAAAATAAAGGGTTTTTTATCATTGAGGAATAGAAATACCATGAAAATATATTTAAAAAATTGGTTCAGGAAAATATCATTTTCACTTTGAAAATATATATTTTTTAAAGTTAAAAAAATATTTTTATATAATTATTTTTGAAAAAAAATTTGAAACATATAAATTAATCTCTGAAAAATTGATTGGTCATGATGGTAGTAAAATCCATGCATGCTGTACATGTTAAAAGAGAGATTCCATTCACATTTTCAGTAATAGCCAAATGGGCCTTGTTTGGAAAATGACATTAAAATTCTTTTAATTTTTTTAAAAGTAAAAAATGTATAAAAATGTATCTAAGAATAATTTTGAGAATATTATAAACATTTTTCAAAATATTTTTAGAAAACATGCTTTTGGAAGGAAAAAGATTTTCTACTGAAGAGAGAAATGGAGTCAGACTTTCTAAAAAATATTTTCTAAAAAATTTAAACAAAAATGAGTCGAAAAATAGTATTATTACTTGGAAAAGTAATAAATAAACTTAGGACAACAAAATTAAAGGGTTTTATTAGCCAATAATCATATAATTTACTTCAATTGAATTAAATCATAAACAATCCTGATTAAAATGAGATTGTGAAATAAACCCTTATAAAGATCATAATTTTAATGTGAGAATTAATCAATGAATCAATTATGTGTATAAAAATGTAAATAAACATAAATAAATTGAAAATAAAATATAAGATATTTAAAATTTATTACACGGATAATCTTATAATATAAAATACAATGATGAAGTAATATAACCCAATGAAAGGAAATTAAGTTATAAAATTATTTACCTCTTGGAAGATTTTAAATAAAATATCCATGGATGAAATATGTCACAACCCGTCCTCGGGGCCCGTGCCGTGACTACCCAAAGCCCTCCTTCCATAGGTCAGGGGCGGACAACTAGCACCAAAGGCATAAATCCCGATAACTGGGAATGATTTTCCTTTATAAAAGTAAACAAAATACCACAGAGTATAAGTGGAGGAAGCATTGCGGAGGGAGAATCGTCGGCGTCAATCTCTGAGGGTCCGGCGTTCTTCATCACCCTTCGTCGGAGGCCGGCGTTCTTCGCGTTCTTCGCATTCTTCTCGTTATTCGCGTAGGAGGGTGAAGATCTTTAGAGATTCCCAAAAGGTCTAACACAACAAGCCTATAATAAAATACGTCCTCATCTTATTTTATTATCAACTGAAGAATTTGAAAAATAAAGATAAGTAGCGAACAATTAATTCATAGAATTAATTTTAATGAACTAACCGCCCAATTAATAGGGGTGTTAAGAATTTAGAAAACGCGTCAGTTGACTTTAGTTTAATAGGGGTTTTTACAGGTGCGTTACTTAGCGAAAAAGAAATGGTGGGGCTCGTGCGAGCCCCACCTCACAAATATCCTACCAAGAGGGTAGGATATTTTGGGTTCCACCCTATCCGCTTCATCTCAGCTTAAGCAGATTTAAGCAGATTTAAGTAAAAATAAAATAAAGTTTGTCGTACCACATTATTTTATTTCTTAACTTAAATCCCAAAAATTTAAAAACCACGCTCGAGCAAACGCAACTCCGGAAGAGGCGTTTCTAAGATATTACCGGCACTGCGATTCCATCAGTGCCCTTGGAATTTGATTCTGAGCACCGGTTCAAAAGTTAGAAAAACCCGCTCATTCGTTCACTGAACGTACCCGAGCCTATACTTCGGAAAATGATTCTGGGCACACCGGGCCTTGGAATTAGGCACCGTCAGAAACTGCGTTCTTGTAAAATTCCAAAGAAAATTAACAAAAAATTTCCTTGAAATTTTCGGGTCTTTACATTACTCCCACCTCAGGGATTTACGTCCTCGTAAAGCTTTAACACCAACTAGGGTCACAAAAGCGGTACAGAGCACACATATGAGCCTTCCACTCCTATGTGCTCACCTGGAGGTTCTCGTACTACCAAAGAAAGTGAACCCGAGGAATCGACCACCCTCGTAGGACCACCCCTATCGATCCTAAATCCCCACTGGAACCTCCGTGAAAGTCACCCCATCGCCATTGTCCAGCTACCCATGGTCGATGATATGCGAGGGGTCGAGCACGTATCTCCTCTGCTGAGATACGTGGAAATCGTCGTGCACCTGGTGCAACTGAGGTGGATGGGTCAAGAGTTAAACCACCCCACCTACCCAGCTGAGGACCTAAGAAGGTCCGCTGAACCTTGGAGATAACTTGCCGCCTTGGCCACATCTCCATAAACCTCGTCGAGGTGAGACCCGTATAAGGACGTGATCGTCATCCTTGAACTCTAGAGGTCTCCAATTCCTATTAGAACTGAAACTCGAAACGACTGCTGCCACGAGGGTAAGGTTGACCGAATCAAGAGTGATCGATCGCACCCTCCTGTGCATGAGTTATCCTATGCTGCCTGGGGTGTCCTTTTCACCCACCAAGGAAAACCCATCCCGACGTCGTAGTTAAACCACAACCTTTTTGCCTAATATCATCAATTTGTGTATGAACTGTGATTTCCCAGTCCATACTCAAACCAACGTCGTAAGGCCTCAACGCTGCCACCAAGAGATTCCAACCGAAACTCTCACCTTGAGGGTCTGACCACACCATCGGCATAAGTGTGATTATCGAGTCTTCTCCCAAGGTATCTCGAGATGTGAGGGTCAAGTCTACGGCTTACCAGAAACTCTAGGTCTGGGACAAGATTTGTGAAAGCGAAGAAAGATTCATATCGACGTCTGTTACTACAGCAGCTAGTAGTGGACACAGACCGTCCCTTGAATCATTTTTAGAGCCATTGGGTCACACTCCTTGACCGCATGCAGCCACACTCTTCCTCTACCCTCCATCCCCCTGAGCCTGATGGGGATAACTAAGGCGGGTGGTTGTAGCATGTTAAGATGTACACCACCTCATGCTGCTCTCCTAGCTCTGCCTCCACGTCTACCACTTCGCAGACTCATCTCTCTTTAAAGCTTCCTCTTCTTGAAACATTTAACACGCCCGAGTCTCTAAGACTGGAACCGGTTTTCTGTTTCTTACTGCACTGTGCAGTCTTCATCCGCTCCTGGATGATCTTCACCTTCTTTAGTCTCACAAGAGTTGCTATGATTTCTTCTTTCCCAATAAGAGAAATCCGGTATCATCCCCTGGATGAACCACATTCGTTGCCTAATATAGTCAATTCTGACATGAATGATGCATTCATGCCATGGATGACGTCGTAAGGCCTCGACGTAACTACCAAGAGATCCAACTGTCACTCTCGTCTCCAGGGGTTGAGTCACACTGTCGGCATCAGTGTGAGGTCAGTGGGTCTTCTCCAGTAGAAATCTCGAAAGTGAGGGTCAAGTCAACAGTCTTAACCAGGACCACTCAGTATCAACCAAACAAAAAGGATAGGAAAATAAACATCACATGATAAGTTTCTTTTTATTATTTCATCTCATAGTACAAAGACACGAATACAACAACAACATGGAACTAGAAGTACAAAGGACGTATCCACTAGTTCATCTCCTGTCCACCTGATCCCAGAGCTATACTGCCTTGTCCACTGCTCGGCTGTTGCTCAAGCACCCGCCGCTGCTTCTGCCTCGGTGGCTCCTCCAAAGCCTGCGGATCAACTGTACGAGGAGTCGGACAGTTACGTGCCAGGTGACCCTTCCTGCCGCATTCATAACACTTCCTGCTCTTCGTACGACTAGCTCTAGTCCTCTTGGGCCTCTGCATCATCTGTCTACTGCCCAGAGATGACTCAACTACTGATCAAAAACCCTATGGCAAAGGCAGAAGCTCCTGAACACGCTCGGGGTGCAGAGCTACAGGTTCAAACTCCACCCTGAAGAAGGTCTTGAAGTCTTCCCATGTGAAAGTCATCCCGTCGCAAAACTGAAACAAGTGGCTCCACCACCTTTCCTGCTGCTGCCTGAAGAAGGCTGGTAGAAAAGATCACCATGAAGTCTGCTGGCGTCCCAACTAGCCTGAAGACTCTCACCACAGCCTCCAGCCAATCCTCAGCTGCCTGCGGGTCCGTCTCTCCCCGGAACCTGGGTGGTCTCTGGCGCTGGAACTCATGCAGCGCACTCAAGTGGCGTGCATCGCCTACTGCTGGGGCTGGTGGCATCAGTGGCCCAACGTATGGTAGTACCGCTGGTGCCTCAACTGCAAGAGGGCCCTATACCGAAGCCTCATCGCTCGACAGGCTTTCAGCACCCACATCCCTCTGGGCTCTAGCTGGTCGTCCGAGAAAAGGCATCCTGAAATAAACAACGTGAAACGGTAAAACGATTATACCTGGTGAGCTGACCTGGTTTGAGCTGATTTTTAAAAAACTTCTGGAAATACACACGCAATCAGTGTTTTCATGCACAAAGTTGGAAATCAGTTGTCAGGGTCCTGGTGTATGGATACGTCGGCTGCCCGCACCAACATTGGACTCCTTGAACTGAAAACCACACTCGGTACCCTTAACACTATTGCTTCACAGAAAGAGAATATCAGAGTTATAAGTTCTGCGGTATAACCGACTCCTCTGATACCAATTTGTCACTACCCGTCCTCGGGGCCCGTGCCGTGACTACCCCAAGCCCGCCTTCCGTAGGCCAGGGGCTGGCGACTAGCACCAAAGGCGTAAATCCCGATAACTGGGAAGGCTTTTCCTTTATAAAAGTAAACAAAACACCACAGAGTATAAGCGGAAGAAGCGTTTCGGAGGGAGAATCGTCGGCATGAATCTCCGGGGGTCTGGTGTTCTTCGTCGCCCTTCTTCGGAGGCTGGAATTCTTCGCGTTCTTCGCATTCTTCGCATTATTCACGTAGGAGGGTGAATATCTTTAGAGATTCTTCAAAGGTCTAACACAACAAGCCGGTAATAAAATAAATTCTCATCTTATTTTATTATCAACTGAAGAATTTGAAAAACAAAGATAAGTAACAAACAATTAATTCATATAATTAATTGAAACGAACTAACTGCCCAATTAATAGGGCTGTTAAGAATTTAGAAAATGCATCAGTTGACTTTTGTTTAATAGGGGTTTTCGCGGGTGCGTTACTTAGCAGAAAAGAAACGGTGGGGCTCGTGCGGGCCCGACCTCACAAATATCCTACTAAGAGGGTAGGATATTTTGGGTTCCACCCTATCCGCTTCAACTCAGCTTAAGCAGCTTTAAGCGGTTTTAAGTAAAAAGAAAATAAATTTTGTCGTACCACATTATTTTATTTCTTAACTTAAAGCCCAAAAATTTAAAAACCACACCCGAGAAAGCGCAACTCCGGAAGAGGCGTTTCTAAACAATTACTGGCGCTGCGATTCCATCGGTGCCCTCAAAATTTGATTCCGAGCACCAGTTCAAAAGTTAGAAAAACCCGCTCGTTCGTTCACTGAACGTACCTGAGCCTAAACTTCGGAAAATGATTCTGGGAACACTGGGCCTCGAAATCAGGCGCCGCCAGAAACTGAGTTCTTGCAAAATTCCAAAGAAAATTAAAAAAAAATTTCCTTGAAATTTCTGGGTCTTTACAAAATAATTCAAATTAAAGATTGTAAATAACATGAATTATTAATTAATCAAGATATTACATGTCAAATGGTAATTATATATACCATATAAAAGAAAGTAGGTTCATAACATTTCTATATGCCTCAATGATGGGAAATTGAGACAAAGTCCATTACCTCACGCTTTTTTTTGGTTGAAAATGATTTAACATAATTTATAATAATTTTAATTAAATTATTAATTTATAATATAACCAAATTTATTTTTTAATATAATTTATTATCCTTTTATAACAATTTACCACCCATTTGTTAATTATATTTCATTATTTTCATTGTTTTGGGTGTTAATTGGCTTGTTTTCTCATGCATGTTTTATTATGAAATTTATATTCATTGGGTATAGGACATAGATCCATAATATTCATATTGATATTATTGTTATAAATATAATATTGACTCACTATATACATGTTTAGAATCATTATTTAAAGTTGGATATGGAAAATGAATCGCATTAGTTCGTGGAGACGGTAGGCCGTATATATACATGAGCAATGATATCATTCCATTAAAAATTGATAGTAAAAGGAAGTAGGTGACATATTACACATAAGAAAATCATTATAATTTAACATATATCATATTTATTCATTAAGCATATCCTTATTACATTTCATGTAAATCAAAAGTGAAAATGAATCACATCACTTCACGAGGTGATAGTCCCTTGTACACACGAGAAGCGTTATTGTATTTTAAATGAAATAGAAATTAAAAAGTTAAATATTTGATATAATAATTACATAAGTATAATAAAATCATAAATATAATATAAATATGTTAAATACATCATTATATCTAATTTTTAAGGTGGAGTTGGAAAAAGAATTAGATCGGTTCGCGAGGTGGTAGTCTGCAATACACACAATCTATAGTTTTGTTTCCCATTTGATGGAAGAGAAGAAGAATATTGGTTATGAAATTAAAATAATAAAATATAATAATATTTAAGATACTGATATTATTATATAATCATGGTTTAATACTATTTTAATGTTGTTGAAAAAGAAACAAGATAAAAATGCTTATTTAAGAAGGTTACCTATTCTCCATAAAACTTTTTTAGGTTTGCACCAAAACCCTTCTTAGGTTGGATATCTGTTAAAAAATGTATATAGGAGTTGGTAGAGGATTAATCAATTTATTTGTGTAAGTATTGGCCAAACCAAATGGATTTTTATGTTTTAAGATGGGAGGATAGGGGGTGTCCATTTATAATTTAGAGAGAGGATATACATGGAATTTTTGAAAAAAATCAATTACACGCACATTTGTGCCTTGAAAAACTATTTAACAATAAGTAATTGTTAAACCTTAGAGGTTATAATGTAAAAATATGTCCATAAAATCGGTTTTGGATATGTTTTATGTCATTTTAACCCTTATCGTCTTAGTTTAGTCCTCGGTAAACCAGTTTTTACCTTAACCATGAAAATTAATTTTTTCGGTTTTCACTATTCATTATGTTAAAAAAATTAGTTGAAATTATTAGATAATATAAATTTTTATTATTCCAATTTTTTAATCAATTTTTCCAAATTTTATTCATATAATTATTAGAAAAATCTTAAAATTATACCCGTAGATGCGATGAAAAATCGATTTTCCAAAGAGAAAATTTTTATAAGTATAGATGGTTTTAATATAAGGGTTTAATATGAAATTGATTCAAATGACCTAAGTTAGTTAAATTTTAATATAATAGAACTAATTATACTTTAAAATTAATTTAAAATATATTTTAACATTATAAATTATTTAAATTAAATGAAAATTTTCAATAAATATCATAATTTCACTTTTCTTTGAAAAATGAAACTTTTTATAAAAAACAAAATCAATCTAAGATAATGTTGATATGATAATTTCAGAAATTAATTCATGTAATAAAATATATTTTCTAAAAGTGTTAAAATTTAATTTTAAATTATGTTGGAAGAGGGTGAATAAACCATTGTTTAGAAAAATACAATTTTTTAGAAAACATTTGTTTTTCTTTTAAATGAGTCTAATTTTATTTATAATAAATTGATAAAGATAATATTCATAATTTAGTTAGAAGTATTAATACCCTATAATTCAATGGATAGATTATAGTGATATACTATATTATAGAATATTTATTCTTGGAGTTTTGTTTTCTACAATATATCAAAGAGATTAAATTTAATGAAATATATTTCATGGGTTGTTTAAGATCATTTTTGTGGGTCACATATGCTATAAAATATAGTGATATTATTTATAATTTTGGAGTGTTACATAATAAGGGATGCTTCATATTACAATGGACCATATATTTTAAAATGTGATATCATGCAAACATTAATTTTTCAATTTTTTTGACTATGTATCTGATTATATGGTCTATAAAATGATTTTAAATAATAGAAAAGGATATTTTGGGATAATTTTTTAATTTATATATTTTTTAAATTAATTAATTATAATAGGATTATAATTAATTATTAAATATTTAAGAAACATTTAATAAATAAGTAATCATAAATATTAAATATTAATATAAATACTTTTTTAATTTATATTGAATTACTTATAATTTGGATATAAAATTTTTGTGTGGAAATTATAATTTTGATTTATAATGTGTTTATAAATAAGAAAATATAAAGACTTTATATTTAATATTATTAATTGTTCATAGTTTTTAACTTGAATTGTTCAAATTTATTATCTTATTTCAGAAATTTTAAAAACCATATAAAAATTTGTTTTGATAATTTCTATGATCAAGGTTTAAAGAATATTAAATATATGATATTCAAATTATGTAAATTGGTTACATAATAAAATTGGAATATAAATTTTTTATAATTTTTTTAATATTATATATTTATAGAAACTCTATATAAAATAATAACATGAATGAGTTCATATTAATGATAAATATATTATTTTTAAATTTATTTAACTACAGAATTTCCATAATATATGGTAAAATTATAAAGTCTTTATAATTTCCTAATTTTTGAATGGTTCATTAATATTTATTTCATTTCTAAATATATCTATTTTTTATTTATTTTATTTCATAATTTATCCATGAAAATAATTATTATATTACAAAGTTATGTTTGATTTTGTTTAAATTGTTCAACTATAACTATAAAATTTCATATGTGGATCCAAATAGTTATATGCTAGGTTTAATAATTGATTTAATTTTCTTCTAATTTGACTTTGAATTATACTAAGTTATGATCTTGAATTAAGAAGTTAATTATATTATATATATATAAGGTGTTATAATTATTATGGTATTAAATTCTATATTGAGTAATGTAGCCTTGGGTAATGGGACTTTGGGTCACACTGGTCACTTGCTTGGAGGCTTATAGATTTCCTAGAAAAATGGGGGTTGGCTATCTGTTACTTAGAGCTTCCTGGGTCCCCTTACAAAAAGGTGGTTGTTCCCCAATATATTTTGGTTTATACCTTATTAGTTTTCTAGATCCAATGTCCTAAGGCCGATATTATTCTTCGAAGGGGGGAGTTCCTGATCCTACAGAGGAAGTGGGTATCTTGAAGGATAACCGTAATAAGACAATTTATAGTAAAATTATAACCTCAATATTTATTATTAGAGTGGAAAATGTAATTGGAACTAACCATCAATCATGTTATCTCCTTGATGGGGTTACCATGGCCTCATCCCCTCATAATTATCTCAAGGATTATCATCTCCCAAATGCAGACTCCATACCTGACACACCCATTCTATCCCAAAGCCCCTTCATAGTTCTAGAGGATATTTATAAAGGATTTATTGTGGAATCAAATATTGGATTCCACCTTCACATAAGGAAACATTTAATGTGTCCTCTAGTGTTCTTTTTACCATCTTCGGGTCTCGATCAACTTCATTAGTTTCAAACTCCTCCCCCATACACACCACATCTTATGGACTTAGGGCCAAACTTCAGTCTTCCCAGTGATATTCTTTAAAATAAGGAATACCAGAGGCCTAAGAGACTAATAAATGTTGGAATTAATATTTAATGATCTTTGAAATAACCATTTCCTCTAATTTTAGTCTTAGATCCAAAACAGAAACTAGATCTTCAAATGGTCTTTGCTTCGAGATAGATAATTAGGGAATGCACGCATGGAAATACCATAAAAACATATCTTTATTTTTTTATAAGTTGTGTATAATGGTGTATAATGTGGAGGAATAACCCCAACATATAAATATAAGGGTTAAAAATTTTATTTCTTCAATATCCATATTAGTCATTTATGCTAAACGTGATGTGTCAGAAAAAGAGGAGCTCTATCATTCCCTTTAATCCTTCCCAGGAAACCAATATTGGTTCATAAAGGGAGATTTGAATACATCCGAGATTAAAATAAGAAAATTGGAGGAGTTATATATTATAGTAAGGTGATATAAGACATTATTTACTTTTTAGCTCAAAACAATCAAATATACATGGGATTTACAAAACAAAATGTTATATGGTGAAAAAATAAGAATGAAAATCGATGGATTTGGAGCTGTTTGAATCATTTATTGAATAAAAAATAAGTAATATCATCCTTTAATAAGTTATATTGTTAAACATAGGGATTATAAGAAAAAAAATCACTCCCATATCATGATACAATTCAAAACTACTCATAGGAGTAATTTTCACTAATTATTTTCTAAGAAATGAACATAGGACACCAAATTTTGCTATAAAATTTATAAATACTGGGGGAAACCCATGTAGAATAAATCATGGTTAGGTCAATATAATAGAATAAAATTCCTAAAGGAGGACCTTTTATAGTGGAAAAGTATAATAACTTGCAAATTTACCAAGATTTAGATTCTTAAAGTTTATATCTAGAAACTGAATGATGGCCTTCCAGAATGATGGGAGGATGAATTTTTTCTCACCACTTGTAAAAAAATGTTCCTATATAAAAAAATTCTTGAATTCAAAAGTAACTCTATATAGAGGAATAGATCCTAGTTGATAAGTTAGGGGATAAAAGCACTACATACTTTTAATCATGTATCAAGGATAAGAAGTTGGTGGAATGTCTAAACCTACTCCTCAAAAAGAAATCATATACCAATAACTTTGTGGCAGTGGGAAGGAAAGTTTTTTCACACTTCTATACTTTTTTTAGGTTCATGGAATGGACTGAGAAAAGGGTAGACAAGGGAGGATAGTGATACCCCATTACTTGTAAATATACCATGGTTCATGGAGAAAAGAAACAATGATCTAATAAAAAGAATACTATTGGATAATGAGATTAAGGAATTAGTCCATGATCTCCAAATAGACTATGATTTAGGACTATATGACTTAATCAGATCATTCTACCTTATATCCTAGGAAATAATCAAAGGCCAATTGATTTTGTAGTGAAATATTTATTTTCCTGGGGTTTTATTTTTAGAGTGGCACGTGTCTCCATTTTTTTCCTAATAAAAAATATTAAAGACCTGAGATATATAAATAAATACAAGTTTATAGGAATATTTAACTTATCCTATTAAGTTTTGGTTTGAATCATTAACAAAATGTTATCTTAAATTATTTTGAAATTGGTTTTGTAGAAATAACATAGATTCATTAAATATAACATAATGCAAGGGGTTATTGAGTTGTCTTAAGAAATGATAGTCTATATATATTTGAAGATATTTAGTAATAATATAATTATCAAAAGTGGACATGGACAAGTATTACAATAATATGGAATGTAATTACAATATGGGGATCATGAAATGATATGGCTTCTTAGAGTGGATATCTGTCCTTATCTTCAGATTTTATTTGTCTCCTTGGTTTACTATTTCACTCAATAGGAAAAGGTTTATCTTGATCAATTATGTGTGTAGGATCTAGTATCATGATCTACTATCATCTAGTTTGTTCACCTTGGATCAAGATTCTCTTAGCATACATCTCAAAAATGGAATTTATGAAGGTGAATTCATCCGTTTTAGAATCATACATGACTTTTTTGGTATTATCCACTTGTTCTTAATAGATTAATTGATCTTATTCATCAATGTCCATATAATTTATATTTTAGGGTTCAATAATTATTTGGATGATTATTATAGATGGATCATAAAACACATAAACCAAGCCAAAATCAATATCTTCTTCTCAAAGGGATGCATACCAAAGTGCCTTAAGCCCATTGATGGATGAATGTGTATTAATAGAAATAAGTTTCCTATGTAATTACTAATGGGTCCCTTTTCCTTAGGTAAAATTTAGATTAATCACTTTGTGGGACTTTCTAACCATATTATAAAATGTATCAACAATTAGAAAATATAGTTCCTTTATTTTGGTGGTGGGATCACAATGAATACAACATTGTTTCTTATATTGCAATGACATTTCTCTATATCGTCAGGGTCCTAAAAGAAATCATCCAAGATATTGAGAAAATAATGAATATCTTTATTTGGGACTCCAACTAGGAGGGGAAGTTCTACTAGGATGGTTGGTCATGGATGGTCAAAACCATCACAAAGGGTAGCATCAACATGATGAGTGTTGTTGAGACTATATACCACATACAGATTGTGATGGAAAATGAATTCATTTTTAGGGAAATATTTCTGTTCAAGGATTATTCATTGAAATTATGGGATAAACAATTACAATATGTCATAATTGACAAGTAATGTTTCTACTCTCTAATGAAACATGCTAGGACACCTAAGTATCCTTCAAATCCATGCGTGATGGATAATAGGATGTGGTGCAATGAAAGTTTTTCATGATAACTAGTATGATTATTCCCTTTTCTTTCTAGGATTATAAGTTATATAAATCACATTATTGACTGCAAATATTCCCCCTAAATTCACCAAAGTGGTCCTTGACTGTGATCAAAAGACCCTTTTTTACAGTATCCAACTTATATATGAACCCAAAAAATGTGTTCTCATTAGAAAAAAATTAGTTACTTTTAGTGTTTTGTCCTTTTATAATAAAACCCATACATGGAAAGAGGTTGATGGATAGAAAATTTTCATTTAGTGAAAATATATCTCAATAATGTAAAAATTTCTATTTTCAAATATCTAGAACCTTGGAATTCCCATTAATAGTGAAGTGTAATAAAAATCCGTCTACATATCCTCGAAATTATTTTTCCATCAGAATAAAAAATTGGAAACTTCTTATAATATCTTCTTTTAATGGGTGTGGGTGATTATAATATGTAATCTACTTGAAATTTTCTTGGGCATTGAGTTCTGAAATTAATCTATCCATAACTTTCTACATAAAACTCAATAGAAGTGAGGGATGAAACATGGTCTTTATAATTAGTTGTTCGAATTTTTAGGAATACAAGAATAAGGTAAGTAATGATGGTAAATTATGTTCTCATTAATTCCTTAAAGTGAAATTATATCCTGTCATATATAAGCTTTGTGCCTTGTTAAAGATATGAGAGAAGTTAACCACTTTCAGGAATCAAATCATACAACATTTTCTTCTCATGATGACAGAAAATTACATTCTTTAAGTGTAGTGGTTTGGATAGAAACTAACCATCATATTCATGAATCTTAACTTAAATGGTTCATGTGATATTTTGAGAAAAATAGTTGTTGGTTTGTTTTTGAGGAAAAAGAAGCTGATTGATAGGTACAATGTTTGATTATGATGATTTATTTTATTATAAAAATGTCAATTAGTAAGTTTAATAAGGGAGATTTTTTTACTTAGGATGATCGGTTAGATAGTATTAATGTCTCAAACATATGACTTAATTTTTATAGAATAAATTATATTATTTGAACATAATGAAGTTGAATCCACTGTATGAAGTTTTTGGATGGAAATTTATGGATGAATAGAGAAGTATGGGTCTAATGAAAAGAGATGAATACACTAGGTTATTGAACATAGGGGGGAACCAAATGTTTTACTGATTTTATTTATATTTAATTTAGATAGACTAATTTATATTCATCAGATAGAGGAAACATGCAAAAGAAGTGTTAGTCGAAGAATGTTTGTGAAGTTATTAAATAGTGATTGCCAAAACATTTCAACAGAAAAAGACATATCAAAAAATTCACTGGATTAAGATGTATGAAGGTTACCATATGAACATTTTAGAGTCCATTATACATAGTTACTAGAAGTCATTGAATAAAGGAAACATGCAATAAAGTGTCAAACAATGAATGTTTGTGAAGGAATTGTACAAATATTTTTAATTGGTTGAATATATATTTATGAGTCATCGAACATAGAATGTTATGTGGACATATATGAGTTCATCACACAAGGAAGTTACAATTAATAAGTACTAGATAGAGGTTTGAATATCTTCGCATAATATGGATAATTGAAAAATAGATTAGATTCTTTGAATTTGTATCAAATAAAGGGTTGAGGATCTTAATGAAGATTTTAAAAAATTCATTCAATGTGATGATGATGAGTTGTACTTTCAATGTTTGAAAATATGTGTGAGGATAACATTCATTATTGAGGTAATATAGTTCTATGAAATTTATGAATATTCCATTCTTGTTGAAAACCATAAAAAATTTGTTTTCTATTGGATGTGTATTCTTGGATTATTTCAAAAAAATTACAAGGGATTGATACTCTTATAGAGTAGTGAACATTGTAAATTATTATATTCCTATGTATTTTATTGTGTGTTGGAATTAAATGGAATAAATTATCACTAATAAATGGAAAATATTGTTTTAAAATTAGAAAGCCTGAAAAAGAAGATCACTAATTCACCTCCCCATCTTAGAGATCACACAGATCATGAATTTCCTTTTTAAGTTGTTTCAAATAACGTTTTCCTTTATTGACTTATTTTTTTTGTAAAGTTTAAAGAAAATAAAGGGTTCTATGGATATTCATAACTTAGTTTATAATAAGAGTATTTATATATTTCATGTGAATAACTATCTTATATAGAAGGAAAAAATTCTACCCTATCTATTAACCATTGACTATGATGTTCTAAAGGCCACTAGAGATGGTCTGACTCCTCCTTTTGAGGATGATCCCTTAATATATATAGATGAAATAACATGAATAATAATAGGAAATATATAAATTCTATACATATTTAACTATTAAAAAATGAATTTCTGAGGGTTAATGGAATTTGATTTGATAAAGGTATATAGGAAAAGTTGAAGAAAATTTATAATGATAATATGAAATTGAATAATTCAAAGTTATAGATATAGAGATTAAATTACAAAGATCTCAATATGGGTGATGATTAATCTATTGGTGAGTTATTTATATGGGTTAATAATATTGTTAATTACATATAATGTTTTAGTCAGAAGTTTGAATATTTGACAATTGTTGAAAATATTATGAGAATTTTTCCTTATAGATTTGATACCATGGTATCATCTTTAGAATATGTATATTTTGAAAGTACCTCTGTATAATATTTTTTTATTATTATCATCACATCTTAATTGATAAGAGAAATGGCCATCAAGAATAAATAAAACTTTTATAGGGAAATTTATTTAAAAACCTAAAATAAACGAAATTCTAAGAATGTTCTCAAGGAATAATTCAGTGGCACTTACACTAAAGGTAAAGTAAGTAAAAGATTTTATGAATCTATTTTTCTATTTTCTAGAAAGTGAAAAATGGGTAAAGTGAAATATAAAGGAAATTTACAGTTGAAGTGCTTTAACTTTAGATCCATTTTAATTTCATGGAATATTATCCATGGCTAAATGAATATCAAGATAGTGATGAATAAGATGGAAGTTAAATAATACATTTGAATAAGAATACAAAGAAATTAAATTCCTATTAAAAATGATAGGATAATAATTTATCTAAATAAGAAAATGTTTTTGTTTTGTCTGGATATGAGGAAGATGATGATAGTGAAGTGGAATTTGAAATTTCTAGTGACTATGGTGTTGATAAGTTTTATATTACAAAAGTAATTTTTTAAAATTTTACCAGTGATGAAACTAATAAATCTATAGAATAATAATAGAAAACTCCAATAGAGTTTATTCTTAAAAGATAATTGAAATAATATCTCTCAATGCGTTTTTATATTGATAAGGAGAACAAGAAGTTTAAGAAATATAATATATCTAAAAAAAGTTTTGAATTAGCTCTTAAAGAAAAGCTAAGATGATAAAAGAGTTTTATAATATAAAAAGTTACTTTACGAAGAGAGAAAAGTCAATATAAAACTTGAAGAAAAGATAAATATGAAGGTGAAGGAAAATGACATTATTCAACAGAAACTTGCTGAAGATGAGAAAGAATAACATATCTACAAAAACCATTTTTAGAAGTTGGTGAAAGTTATAATAAGTTTAAACACTAAAAGGATTAATAAATTCCATACTAATAGGTTAAAAACATGGTTTAAAATGTCCAAAATATGAATTAATTTAAGAAGATCATGTATGTATAAAAAACAAGTAGAATTAAAAATTCTTAAATTTTTATGGAATCAAAGTCTAAATAAAAAAATACTATTATTAGACTTCGTTAAGGTTGATAATAATTCAAAAATGAATAAGAAGATGTTATGAGGTGACAAAAATATTCATTCATAACAAGTATCTAAGTTTAATTGTAAAAAAGATGATGGGAAACATGTGCACAATTTTTGACAATATACTAGTTAATGAGGAAAAAATATTTTCTATTGAAATTGATGGTACTGTGAAAGATTTTGGCACATAGACAAAATGTTTTGGTTCAATGATCAACACTACAATGAATCCATGTGTTACTAGAGGAATAATTTAAGGATGGGTCAACCCACTTAAAGAAGAAATATTGAAAAATACAGTTTAAAAATTAAACATATATTTTATCCCATAGAAACTATTGATGAAAGATTCTATCTGCTTGAACATCTTGATAAATGGTGTATTGTAATGCTATCGGCTCAAAAATGTTTTTAGAAAAAATCTAGAAATCTACATGTGAAGGAAGAAAAATTCAAGGTTAATTCCTTAATTGTTGAAATAGCTCTCAAACGACAAAATTATAATGAACATGGATTTTAGATAGTGGGTGTTCTTCAAATATGACTAGAGATTTGAAATTTTTATGGAATATAAAATATTATAAATAATAGATTGTATCTTTTGGAAATTATGAGTCACTTAGAATGAAAGGCACCATAAAAAATTTCATTAGAAAAGAAATATTGAAATATAGAAGTTCCTTATTTGTTAATGGATTGAAAAAAAAATTATTCAATTTTTCACAACTTTGCGATGAAGGAAAAAAAGTTTTTTTAGAAAATATGTATTTGTTGTTAAAATTATTGAAGATTAGAAATTTGTAACAAGAGGACAAAAAACCTAGGAAAATACTTTTAAGGTTGTAAATGCATTGGATTCCTGATATGTGAGAATGGAAGAAGGAGATCAGTTGTGGCATAAAATGATTTGATATATGCAACAAAGGAATATGAACAAGCTAAAAAATATGGGAAGTATTCATGATGTTCCTTAAAGTACTAAAAGAATATATTGGTGTTTTTCAATTTACCAAAAATAGAGGATCTCAAATTCAGTACATAAGAGGTTTGAGATACATACAACTTATCTCTTTGAGGTTATTCATTCTGAAATATGTGGCACCATGTTAAAGCAATTAAAAAATGTATATTAGTGAATTATTTCATTTATTGATGATTTCACATGTATTACATGTATTGTTTTTAAAACTTAAATTAGTGTCTCTCTAAATGTTTAATAGTTTCAATAGAAATGTAAAAAAGGAATGTGGATATTCCATGAATAAAATTCAAAAAAATAATTATGATGAATATATAAACGGGTTGATAAAATATAATATTGAAAATTATGTAATCCATTATGAATTTAGTACATGACATACACCACAAAAAAACAATGTTACTGAATGAAATAATAGAAGTTTTGTCAAAAGGGTCTAAACCATGATGATTGAGAATGATACTTATATATTATTTTTGAGATAAGCTATTACAGTATAAGTTCATGTTCAAAATAATTTTTTCTATAGGAAAAAATGTGATATCAATCTATATGAATTGTATTATAAATATACCCCAAGTTTTAAATACTTAAGTTTGTTTGGAAGTCTCTGAATTATTATAGTCAAATGTGATAATCTTAGGAAGTTTGGTTAAAGAGGTGTTGATGGTATCTTCCTTATCTAATATCCTAATGGTAAATGATATATGTGTGTTAAAAAGTAAACTAGAAATATTTTTAACTCTATATATGTGAAAGTATAAGAACATTCTGATAAAAAGGGTTCACAATAAGCTGTAGATATAAGAGGTCGTGAAGATGAAGTTATTGATGTTAAAAAACATGAGAAAGTTTCTAACAGAATTGATGATATAGAAAATTTATAGGATGAATATTTTTATTCATCCATTTCAAGTGATGAGGGATGATTTCATTCATCTCATCCAAGGTAAAGAAAGTAAATAGAAGTCTAAAATATATTTGGAGATCAAGGAAAACATGTTCAAAATAAATTAACATTGAGGATAGTTTCACATACTTATTTGTATTCAAATTTTTATCCTAGAAATGTTAAATATACTTTGGACCATAAATAATGGATTTATTCCACAAATGAAGAATTAAATATGATTGAGAAAAATTATACATGGTAACTTATACAGAAACCAAAAGATAAAAATGTGTTTGGAACAAAATTTGTTTTTCAGAACAATTTATGTGAAAACGGTTAAGTGATAAGAAACAAGGAGAGGATGGTTTATAAATTATACTCAAAGGTTAAAGCCATTGATTTTGGTGATACATTTTCCCTAGTATAAAGACCTGAAACCATCTAGATAGTTCTTGATTTTTCTTCACAAAAGAAATATAAAATATTTTTTAATGGATATCAATTATTCTTTTCTCATTGAATATCTATTGGAATAAGTTTATATTGAGAAAAAATGTGGATTATTTTTTGTTCAAGATGATAGATATATTTTAAAGTTGAATAAGTCTTTGTATGGGTTCAAATAATCCCCAATATCTTGGAATTATAATATGAAAATTTTCTTGAAGAAGATAAATTTCAAGAAAGGAATAGTTGAAAATAACCTCTACATAAAATAAAATCAATTGGTTTCTATTATAATGATTGTTTATGTTGATGATATCATATTTATAGGCATCGATAAAGAAATTTGTGAAATGTATTCTGGAGAAAAAAGGATATTTTTTAAATTTCTATGCTAGGAGAAATGGAATACTTTCTTATCTTACAAATCTAAAAAAATAAAAAACACAATCTCATTTCTCAAGATAAGTATGCTAAGGCTCTCTTGAAGATATTTTGAATTTAATATTAAAATATTATTTCTACAAAAAATTCATTGGGAATAAATTTAATATGGGAAAGGAAATAAGATTGATTCAAAATAAGTTTATGAAGTTTACATGATTCTTTTTATATCTCACAAATTCTAGGTTAGATTTAGTGTATGTTGTTACTCTTTGTGCTAGGCATCAAACTGCACCAAAAGAGTCCCACACTATGGCTAGAAAAAGAATTATTAGATACATTAATAGAAAAATTAACTTCAGGTTGAAATATTTTAACACAATAACGATTGATCTATTTGGTTGCACAATTAAAAATTGTGCAGGATATGTCGATGAGAGAATATCCACATTTGGTAGAGTAATATTTTGGGGAGAAAGATGTGTGAATTGGAATACAAAGAAGAAAATTTTAGTGACCCTCAGTATTGAATAATGTAGGCATGTTTTTACCACTCTGGCTGTAATATAGTCAATATGAATGAAGATATAGCTATAATATTTGTTGGTTGATGTAAAGATACCTCTTCTCTTGGGTTTTCATAATCAATGTGATATTAGTACCACCAAGAATATTTTACAACATTCTAGATCTAAGAGAATTGATATTAAATATCATTTTATCAAATAATGTGTGGAATTCAATGAACTTAAGATAGATTTTATAATTACATGGGTGTAAGTAGCTGATATATTTTCTTAATCATTTTCAAAGTAAACATTTTAGAATTCGAGGTTGATTATGGGAATTCAAACTCACTCTCTTCATGGTTAAGTTATATTATTTCTATTCCCTATCTCATATTTTATTTGGATAGTGTTGTCAATGGGAGAGTTCAATCAGTTGATACATTCTTTACCTATTTTGGGAGGGAATATTTTTAAGTAGAGTTTTTAAAAAGGGTAATCTGTGATATCATTATTTGTGAACTATATATTTTAACAATTTGTTGAAGGGGATGTAGGAACTTGATATTTATAGATTGAAGTTTGTTTTGATGATGGAAGTTTGAGTTTAAGAATAGGTTAAAATTGAAATGTCTTGGATTTTCCATATATTATTTTTAATTATTATATGGAATTAATTCAAGATTGGGCTTTGTGACAGTGTGCAATTTTGAGACTCGGGGTTCATGAAATAAATGTTTAAAATAAATTAAAAGTTTACATATTGAGTGAGAGTGGTTTTCCTAAAAAATTGTAATAACTTATAAATGGATGCCCCGATCAGAAATATGAGGGTACCATTACGTTCAGAGCAGTGACTTTACCTAAGGCGAGGTGTAACATTGACTGGTGCTAGTCGACTAAAAAAGTTAATATCTAGATGTTTTAAAAGAAATAAAATAAATTAATAATTTATTTTATTTTAAATGTTTTAGTGAAGCCCTAACACATTTTGAAGTTTTAAATAACCAGGATCTAGGGTTGGGCTCCATAACCCAGGAAAACTCCCTAGAATCCTCTAGAGCTTCGGAGAGGAGCCACCCCCTTGGATAACTCTCAATGAACGATGATAAATGGTCAACCTGAGGATCATTGCGCAACAAGGTTAGAGGAACTCATCAACAGTTGAGGCAAACCTACTCTTCGTCGACGATTGAGGCAGAGGTTGTTATTTCGATTGTGTTTTCTCTTATTCTTGTATTTTAACAATGAATGTGAATAAACCCACAAACATGTTGACCCATAGATCGCACATTCTTACATGGGGATTCAATTAGAGGTTTTTATTTGGAGGAATTTATTATGTTTGTTTCATTATGTTGGAACCTTATAATGGGAGCAGATCAATGCTGTAATGAACAATGGTGGAGGTTCGTTCCACAATTTGTTATATGAATTTCCCCTCCCCTTTAACCCCACATGTTCTTCGTGTTCTTTATGGGGTTATGGACAATGGATTGTTGCACATCCATATCACAAACCAAAAATCACAAATCATGGATATGAAATTGTTTAGAAATATAGGAGGTGTGATGACAATAGAGGTAAACGAATTGACATAGTTCAGAAGAAATTGTTCTTCGACTGTTCTTTGTGTGGATGATCGAAATGAGTTTCTGGGACTGACATAACACCTAAAACCTACCGATTCGATGTTACAATGGCAGGGAAACTTTAAATATTCAGTTTTGAGTTGTTCTAATGATCATATAGAAGGATTTAATAACACCTGAAGTCATAGATAAAGAACTACGATAATGGAAAATCACACAGAACACGATGTGTGGGACTGGCTCAGCAGCGGCTAGGGTTCCGATTTATGTAAAGTAATGACTTGGCGTGTGACCCCTATCACAAAAAACGTTGGTCCTTACATGGAACTCGCAACGTATCTAAGATGATACATGAACCTAGGGTGGATTACATGGCATGTACCCCACCACACGGTCAAACCAGGCCGGTTACACTGGTTACCCCATGTACCGGTACATGGGTTGGCAGAAATGGGTTGAAGCTGGGTATGGGCACATGGCCAACGTATATGGAGCTTCCCCTAGATAGTAGGACATGATGTGTTACACTTCTACATGTTGTGGATATATATTTCAACATGGCATGATCCTTACGAAATTATCTATTGTACACGGGAGTACCCGGGGTCCGAGGACATAGTGTGTGACCCTTCTACAAATGATGTATTTTCTTGTACATGGATTGATCTCCTTTTCTCCATATCTTGGAAAATTTTCATTTGGATTAGTTTCTCTTTTCTCATTCCCTAAAGGTTGGTGGTATCATTTCTTATCCACTAGTTTATAACCCCCCTTCAGTAGGACTTTATGGATAGAGTCTGGAATCCCCTTTGAGTGGCCCAGAGTGAGATCCTCAATCCATTATTGGACCAATGTAGAGTCAGGTATCGGTGTGACCAATCCTCTAATACATCTATTTTCTACTCATAAGGTGAATCTCAATGAGTCGTGGTATATTCCAAGGCCCTAACCATGATCCTCATCCTTGTATCGTGATATTTTCCCACTCAGGAGTTTTTCCTTCCAGAATGAGTGTATATATTATCTCTTCAGATGTATTAGTGTATATATATCTCATGTGACACTTACCAATGAACAATAATTCTCGAACAGATGTCATCAGAGCTATCAGACTCATTGAGCGAGTTCTCCCAGACGAGTGATTCGTGGAATCTTCGAACTGAATCCCTAGCATAGGGTATTAAGGTCATTTTAACTTACCTCTAGACTATGGGTCTAGGTTTTGAGTATATATGGATATGTTTCTATTGTTACATGTTCTATAGACATATACTATGTAAGGATGACTGTACCTTTACTCTGTGTATTTATTTGTGGTTTGGGGGGTCTTCTACTAAGTATTTTTATACTCAACCCTGCATGGGATTTGCCCACATGTTTCGTGTCTTATGCAGATGAGAAACCGTTTTACACAGCATGGGGTGGATCAGGACTAGATCGAGCTTTTTTAGTTTTCTTATAGGCCTAGGTGTTCCTATGTCTACGAGAAGCAGTCCCAGCACCTATTTTTTTCTTACAGGTTGAAAATTTTAGTTTATAGACACTTTCTTTTAGTTTGCTTATAGTCTGGTCCATTTAATTTTCCACACTTTACTTTTGTTCATACTCGATTGGTTGGGTTTAGTTGTATGCATGCATTTTTTTCCTTAGTATTTTTTTTTGCATTTCAACATTTGTGGTCTTAGAGATGTGTGTGTGTGTATAGGTACTAAGGCAATGCCTCTCATGTTATTGATATGCCTACTCAGTGCTAGTCCCCATCCCCTGACCTATTGGAGGTGGGTTTAGTGAGTCGCGGCGTGGGACCCACTGAGATGGGTTGTGATTGAGTGGTATGAGAGGTGGTTGGTTCTATCTTAGGACCAAGAGTCTATGAGTTTGGTTTTGGGAAATAGTGTTAAATTTGTTGTGTTCTACTTTCAGGCCTGGGACTCCAGTGTTGGTGTGGGAGGTGGACGTATCCATACATCAAGACTCTGATAACCTGCTTTTTGACTCGGTATATAAGAATGTTGGTTGTAGGGAAACAAAAATGGTAAATGAATTACATTGGAATGGGTTTTAGATTCCATGTACTTGTTGAGTTTTCACTCCAGATATACTCATTGACAATGGTGCATCTTGTTTCTTTATAGGATGCCTCTGCGATGCATACCATCCAAGATTTAGTAGCTCGATCACGATAATAACTTGCATAGTGAAAAGTCTTCGATTCAAGGGCCAGTTCCCTTGGTGATACCTCAAAGCAGTGCTCTAGCTATGCCACCACTAGTGTAGTAGCACATGGTACCTAAATTACAAGCAGACGGGAGGCAAAGGTTGAGTGCACTCCTTGAGTTTTAGAGATAGAGACCCCTCAGGTTCTAAGGAGAGAACGACCCTCAGGAGGATGTGGACTGACTTGAGGTGGTGACCAATGTCTTCCGTGTAGTGAAGAAACTAGCTGAACAGATTGTGATCCTAGGAGTGATCCTTATTTATCTTTCGAGAGGGCGATGGTGGAGTTTGGACATGAAGTCTCATGAAGAGATGACTCTTTCATGGACAGAGTTCAAACGAATCTTTATGGAGGAGTTATCTCCGATTACACGAAGGTAAGTGCATATCCAAGAGCTTCTTTTTTATAGTCAAGGTAGTTTGATGATGGATGACTATTCATAGAGGTTTACCAACCTCTCCAGGCACTCAATGGATATAGTCATGGATCTGTACTTCAGAGCTTGGACCTTTGAGAAAGGTTTATAACTAGACATCCAATCTAGAATCATGCCTCTATGCATTCAGAATTATGCTGGATTTCTTCAGTAAGCTTTAGTGGTCGAGTGATTCTTGGATGAGTAGAGATAGCTAGTGGTAGTCAGCAATAGGAAGATAGGTGTAGAGACCTCAGAATTATGAAGCTAATGTTAGGCATAGGGATTGGGACATGGGAGACATCACAGGAGGACCCAGAATAAGGGATCTGTAGTCCAGGGATATCAGGATAGATCAGTCAGCCTAGGGTATAGCGATGCTACACATGTGATGGCAAAGGACATATCACTAGAGACCATCGAACCCATCAAGCTACTGATAGGGACATGACGGATGGAACACTGAGGTAGAGGTGGAAAGTAGACAAGGAAGACTCTCCCAGAAGCAGACATGGAAGAGGAGCATGGAGAGCTGCGGGAGGTGGGAGACGTTTTGACGTACTACACCACAACCCCTAGGAGGTCTGAACCAGGTTCAGGGAGCTGGGGGATAGGGGCGTGGGCCGCTACATGCAGTTGAGGCGTAAAACCCAAGCACTCCAGGGATGATGTGAGGTACATCTATGTATTTTATACCTTAACTAATGTACTTATAGAAATGGGTTCCAGTCATTCTTTCCTCACCACATGTCTTGTGAGAAACCTTGTTATTATGGTAGGGCTGTCTACTTGGAGACTCCTAAGATAGAAGACTCGATGATCAAGCATATTTTTCGATAATGTGATCTTACCCTTATAGGTGAGATTTTTGGTTGGAACCTCATAGTGGCAGTATTGATGCCTAACGTCATCATTCTTAGTATAAATTGGTTATCTTCAGTCCATTCCCAGATTGAATTCTTTAGGAAAAGAGTGTGGTGTGTTCGTAAAAATGGAATGAGGTTTTCCTTTTTAGAAGAAAAGAAGACCCAAGTATCAGAGGAGGGGCTCATACATTGGAGTGTACAACCGATCACTCATGCATTGGCTAGCCTTATCCTTGAAGCAACAAATATTATGAGCTTTCAGTTCTCAAAAGTAGTGGCAGAGTACAAGGAAATATTTCCAAAATATTTTCTAGGAAAACCTCTCTATCGATAGATTGACTTCTACAATGACTTGAACCCCATAATGACACCGACATCCTCACTAGAATATCGAATGGATCCCGTGGTGCTGCATGAGCTGAGGGTACATTTGGAATATTTGGAGAGGAAGGAATTTGTAAGACACAATGTTTCACCCTAGGAGGCCTCATTTTTTTTGCAAAAAATCCAGACAGGATTTTGAGGTTGTGCGTAGATTACTAGCACCTGACCTAGGTGATGGTGAAGAAGAAGTATCCACTTCTAAGGATTGATGACCTCTTTAATCAGTTGAGAGAGTCATAGTGGTTCTCTAAGGTTGACCTTCGAATGGGTTATCATCAACTTTGTGTACGAGACATGGTTACGATGAATACGACTTTCAGATGCCACTACGGTCACTAAGAGTACTTGGTGATGATTTTTGGCATGACGAACACCCCCATAGTGTCCATGGGGCTCATGAACCATATCTTCCAACCATACTTAGACCGATTCATAGTTTTATTCATCAATGAAATCCTTGTGTACATGGCATCAGTGGAGGGGCATGCAAGACACCTAGAGATGGTGTTGAATATACTATGGGAGAAACAACTTTATGGGAATCTATCAAAGTGCCAATTCTGGATTTAGGAGGTCCACTTTCAATGAAATTTCATCATATAAGATGGAGTAGGGTTGAACCCAACCAAGGTGGAGGCAGTGATAGCATGTGATCCACCAAATATCTTGATGGAGGTATGTAGTTTCCTTGGACTGGTAAAATTTTACCAGATATTCATTCCTGTTTTCTCCTGGATATCAGTACCGATGATAGCTTTAACCCAGAAGGGACAACCCTTCATATGGATGGAGAAGTGCCAGTAAGATTTCTAGTAGTTGAGGCCTATTTTGACGAGGACCCCAATCTTGAGATTTCTAGAAGAGGGTGTTGAGTACATAGTTTTATGCGATAAATCGAGGAACATGCATGGATGTGTTATGATGCGGAGAAAACAGTGATTTCTTATGGTTCAAGCCAGATGAGGCCACATAAAAAAATTACACAACCCATAATCTTGAGTTTGAATAAGTAGTATTCACATTGAAGATATAGTGACACTACCTAATGGGAAAATAATTTATCATCTACTATGACCACAAGAGCCTCAAGTAAATATTCTCATAGATGGATCTGAATATGAGGTAGAGACGATGCCTAGAGTTCCTCTTAGATTTTGACTTTAAGATCCTTTATAGTCCTAGGAAAAGGAATGTGGTAGAAGATTCTCTCAGTAGGAGATCAGGTTCACAACTACTTAGTGAGGAATCATAGAAGTTGTCCTCACTATAGTTTTCCTTCGTGGAGGGAGATGATGCATCTTACCTTCATTCGATTGTTGTTACACTTCCACTCTTACAACAAGTGAGGGGGAAAAAACATGAAGATGTCGACTTTGAGGATTTATGTTCTTAGTTATCTATGTGACAAGAATATAATGGATATTTTCAAGGTGGGGAGCATGTCGTCCTATTTAGAGGATACAGAGTTGTACCAGTGGTGTTGTGGGAGGAGGTTCTGAAAGATTTTCAAACAACCCATTTGGTGGTATATCCTAGAGTGGCGAAAATGTAGTAGGACCTCCGACATTATTTCTGGTGGATTGGAATGAATAAGGCAGTAACAGAGTTCATTTCTCAATACCTTACATGCCAATAGGTTCCTACGAGTTCAAATCTACCCCTTTAGGTTCTATAATAGAAGTGGGTTGGAATATCGATGGAATTAGTGATGAGTTTAGCATGAAAATCTAGGGGACATGATTTCGTATGGGTGATCATTGACTGACTCACCATGTTGGCCCACTTCCTTTCCATAAAGGAGTAGAGTTTAGTAGAGAGTTTGAGAGGGCTGTATGGGAAATAGGTAGTTCAGATTCCTCGAGTCCCCTTGACCATAGTTTCAGATCAAGATGCTTGTTTCACATCCCTTTATCAGATGGGATTGCTTGAGGCATTAGGGACTGAGCTACTCTTGAGCACAACGTTCCATACCTAGACATATGGTCAGACCAAGAGGACCATTCAGGCCCTAGATGATATGTTGTGGGCCTGCATCTTGGACATTGGTTGTAGTTGGGTGGACCACCTACCAATAGTAGAGTTTGTGTATAACAATAGGTACAACTCCACAATCGATATGGCACTGTTTGAGGATTTATATGGGCAAAATTTCTTGGTCACCACTATGCTGGACTAACTCCAGAGAGATAGAACTCATGGGTAAAATGTTGGTGAGAGCTACTACCGAGAAGGTTTAGATCATCTAGGATCAGATGAAGACTGCATAGAGCTGATATAAGTCTTATGCTGATAGACAACGGAGACCTCTAGAGTTCGAGGAGAGTGACCATGTATTCATTTGGGTCTCACCTCGATGAGGGTTGTGGATATTTTTCTGGGGTGAAAAGTCATATTTAATGCTCATTATCCATTTTCGGATACTGTCTAGAGTTGGAAAGTTGGTGTACCTCCTAGATTTACCACAATAGTAGAACCAAGTATATGATGTCTTCCACGTGTCATAGTTGAAGAGGTATGTGCATGATCTGTCACACGTCATCGACTAGGGAGAGATGGACATTGATGATGGAGTGAACCTTGAAGAGTATCCTATAGAGATCTAGGATTCGAAGGAGAGGATCCTCCATGGGCGAGTGATTCCATTAGTGTGTGTCCTGTAGCAGCACATGAATCTTCATGAGAGAACATGGGAGAAGGAGGCTCAAATCTGTGCTCAGTATCCACATCTTTTTTAGTATCCTTTGTTTTATGTTTTAAGGGACATAAAACCCTAAGGTGGGGAGAATGTAATGTGTTGGATTTTACATATATTATTTTTAAATATTATATGGAATTAATTTAAGACTAGGCTTTGTGATGACGTGTAATTCTGAGGCCTCGAGTGACTAAAATAAACTTTTGAAAAAAATTAAACTTTTTAAATAGAATATGTTAGTGGTTTTCCTAAAGAAGTCTAATAAATTCTAAACAGGTGCCTGGATCAGAAATTTGAGGCCACTGTTGCATTCAGAGTAGTGAATTTACCTTAGGAGAGATCTAACTTTGACCGGTGCAGGTTAGTTGCAAAATTGAATTTTTAGAAATTTTAAAGGAAATAAAATAAAATAATAATTTATTTTTTTTAAAAGTTTTAATGATGCAACAACATGTTTTACAGTTTTCAATAACCAGGATCCAAGGTTATGATCATTACCCTACAAAAATCCCTGAAATCTTCGGGATCTTTGGAGAAGCGACACCCCATTAGAGAACTCTTGACGAACGATGATGAAAAATCAACCCAAGGATCGTTGTGAAGCAAGGTCATAGGATATCATAAATAAAGAGATTGAACCCACTCTTCATCAATGATCAAGGTAGGTGTTGTTATTTCAATTATGTTTTTCCCCATTCATGGATTTTAATGACGAACACAGATCAACCCACGAACAAGTTGACCTGTGGATCACTCATTCTTGCAGGAGGGATTCAATTGTGGGTTTTGATTTGGGGGATTTGATTATGCTTATTTTTTTCTAATTGATCCTTCTAATAAGAGAAAATCAATGCCTAAAAAAACGGTTGTTGTTTGTTCCTTGATTTTTTATATGAAATTACTCCCCCCTTTAACACGACACGTTCTTTTCATTCTTAAGAGGGTAATGAACAATGGATCATTGTGCATTCGCCTCGTAACGCAATGATCGCAAATCATAGATTCAATTTCACGACGACCCACCAAAGGTGAGACAACAATGGTGGTAGAGGAATCAACATGGTTTGGAAGAAATCATTCTTTAACTGTTCTTCACATGAATGATAGAAATAAGTTTTTGGAATCAATTTAACACCGAAAACCTTCTGATTCAGTGTTATCATGGCTGGGTGACTTTGGATATTCAGTTTTGAGGTGTTTGAACAACTGAATCAAAATATTTTAGATCACCTGAAGCGTTGGATGAAGAATTTCAATTCTTGAAAATCACACAAAACATGACGTGTTCTATGAAGAACACTGTGTGTGGGACTGGCTCAGTGGAGGTTAGGGTTCTACATTATAGAAAGTGATGACATGGCATGTTAACCCTAACACACGATGTGTGACCCCTGTTTCCTGGTGTGTGGTTCCTTACATGGGACTCAGTGTGTATCTCATAGGATATAAGGACACAGAGTGGAGTACACAACAAGTTTTCCACCACATGGCTAGACTAGGTTGGTTATGTGGGTTACCCCGTGTACCATTACATGGGTTGGCAGACACAAGTTGAAGATATGTACGGGCACATGGCCATTGTACATGGAGAGAACCCTAGATAGAAGAAAATGGTGCTTTGCTCTTCCACATGCCATGCATATCTCTTTCTATACGATAGTTTCCTTATAACACGATATGTTGTACAAGGGAAGTTCTTAGGGTCAGAGGACACAATGTGTGATCTTTTTACACACCGTGTAATTTATTATACATGGATTGATCTCCTTGTCCATCATATCATGGAAATGTTTTATTTGGGTTAGTTCCCCTTTTCTCATTATCTGAAGGTGAGTGGTATCGTTTCCTATCTATCAGATTATGACCCCCTTCAATAGGACTTTCTGAATGGATTTTGGAATCCCCTCCGAGAGGCCTGGAGTGAGATCCTCTATCAATTCTTGACCCTAAGTAGAGTCTGGTATCGGTGTGACCAATCCTATAAGAAATTTATCCTCTACTTAGAAGGTGAATTTGGATGAGTCGTAATAGATGCCAAGGCCCTAGCAGTGATCCTCATCCATGTATCATGATCTTTTACCACTTAGGATTATGTCAACCCCGAATGAGTGTATATGTTCTCTCTTTATATTTATTAGTGTATCTATATCTCTCATAACATTTCCCGATGAATAATAATTCTCAGACAGACTTCATCATAGCTATCAGACTCATGGATTGAATTCTCCTGAACAAGTCCTTTGTGGAATCTTCGAACTAAATCCCTAGAGTAGGGTATACGAGTCATTGTGACTTACCTCTAGACTATGGGTTTGGGTTTTGAGTATATCTGGATTTTTTTCTCTTGTTATATTTTATGTAGATATATACTATGTAGATATTACTATACCTTTACTTTGTGTATTTTTTTGGGTTTTGGGGTCTCCTACCGAGTGTTGTTATACTCACCCTTGCACAGGGTTTTCCCGCATGTGTCATGTCTTGTGCAAATGAGTGACCTTTTAACGGAGTCTAGGGTAGACTAGGACCAGACCGAGATTTGTGAGCTTCTTTATAGGTCGAGGTTTTCCTACGGCTACAAGCAGCAGTCCTGGTACATATTTATTGCTTACAGTTTTTACTTTGTAGTTTGTAGACTCTTTATTTTTGTGTTCTTATATTCTATCCCAGTTACATTTACGCACTTTAATTTCTATCTAACTCTATTTTTTGAGTTTATTTGTATGCATGAATCTTGTTCCTTAGTGTTTTTTTACAATTCAACATCTTTTGTCTTGGATATGTGTGCATGTGTGAAGGTACTTAGAAAATTTCTCCCATGTTAGTGATATGTTTACTTGGTACTAGTCACCAGTCCTTGGCCTATTAGAGGTGGGATTGGGGAGTCACAACGCAGCCCCCACTGGGATATTTTTTGATAAAAAATAAATTTTAATTGCTACTTTATAGACAACATGGTATTATTGTTCAATGATTATTGTTTCCTACACTGAGTTCCCACACATGGGCTTGAAATAATTAGATAGTGATCCATTAGTTAAGTTTCAAGTGATTTAGTGATATATGTTTTTTTGGACATCAAAATAAAAATGGAGAGATTTTTTTAACCAAGAGATGTTGGTTTGTGTTTGAGAAAAAATAATCTAGTTGATAGGTATAAATTTTTCTTTTGATGTTTTCATTTATTGTGAAAACATAATTCAATAAGTTACAAATGTAAGAGTTTCATACTTATGATGATTTGGGAGTTGGTTTTAAGGTCTCACACATGTTCCTTGATTCTTGGATAAACACATTTGTTTGCAACATAATGTTGTTGAATCCACCCGTTGTTGTTTTCAAATGGAAAATTTTGGATAGAAAAGAATGGGTCTAATAGATGGAGATAAAAGGAATGAGGTGATTCAATAGAGGGTGGAACCATTTGTTTTTCAAGTTTTATTCATAGCTCAATTAAATAGATTAACTCAACTTCAGTTTATAGAGGAAAAAATGTGTCATTTGAATATTTTTTTTGAAGTTATCGAATGGACCTTCCTAAAAAATGTATTAAGAAAAAGATACGTCAACAAAGTCACTTGATGGAGAACTATAATAGTTATCAGATGAAAATTCAAGAAAATATCAGACATAATAACTCAATGTAACTGGATATAAAAAATATTTAAATATTTTTTTAACAAGGAATGTTTGTGAAGGTTTTGGGTAAAGATTTTCAAATGGTTGAATACATATTTCGAAGTCATTAGATAGAGAATACTGAGTGAACATTTGGGAGTCCATCACTCAAAGCATTTCATATAAAGAAGTAATGAATAGAGGTTTGAGAATATTCACGAAAAATAGAGTATTATCATATGGAGTAATTCCTAGGAAGAAGTATCTGATCAAGAGTGGGGATTATTATGAAGATTTTGGAAATTTCATTCAATGGGAGGATGATGAGATGTAATTTTGATGTTCTTAAATTTAACTGATATTTAAGGATAGTTTGAAGAATAATGTCAACATAAATATTTTAGAAAAATATTTATAAAGTTTGTTGATTCCAATTTAATTAGAGGTTTTAAGGAAGTTAACTGAAAGAAAACTCAATTGGGAAATTCATATTTGGAATCAGAAAATTTAAATTTTAGTTCACGGTACTCCCTAAGTTTTCGGAGAAATTATGTCTATATAATATGGATAAAGAGATCTATGGGAAGTGGTTATTTACAATTTTTTTATTGAAGAAGTGATGTGATAACCACAAATATTGAGAGATTTTTCCTCTTGTATAAAGTATCAGATGAAGCAACATTGGATGAAGGACATTAGATATGGGGTATCAGAAAAACATGTATCGGAGAAAGGGAATTTAATAAAGGATGTCAGATAGAGGGTATCATATAGATAAGTACTATTAAACCAAGTTATTATATGGGAAGGTTCATTAAAAATTGATATGTAAGTTCTTTCTTAGAACTATGTAAGAAATTTATGTTGATGAAGATGAAATTCTTGGAATTCAAGTGTGAAGAAATCTCAAGTAGCACTGTGACAACATATTGAAGCTTGTTTGTAAAGGTACCTTTTATTATTGTAATATATTTTTTATCATAGTTTCTATGTAACTACTACAAAACTAGAATTTAATAGTGCTGGTATTTTTTAGCACTTCAAAAAAGCACTGATAAATATAATCTTTATCAGCTCTAAAGAAAACACTAATAAATTTAACCTTTTATCAACACTGATAAATGGAACGTTTATCAGCGCTCTTTTTAGCATTGATCAAGGGTACCCTTTATGAGTTATTTTTTGTATGTGTTCATAAAGGGTACCCTTTGTCAGTGCTTTATTTTTATTGCCGATAAAGATACATTTTATCAGTGCTAATTAAAATAGAAATAAATAAAATAAAATAATAAAATAAATAAAAAATAAAAATGAGTTCATTAAAAGAATATTAAAAATATTATTAATTATATAATTATTGATAAAAATGAATAAATTGATTATATACTATTAAATATTATTTTTAAATTAGATAATTATGACTATTAATGTTAATAAATTTTAAACATTAAATATATAAATATATATATTAATGTATTTAAATATGATTTATGTATTACAAAATATTTATGTTCTTTACATTAATCAGTCACATATTTTGTGAGTAATGGTTTATAATTAAAAATTAATAAGAATTAAAAATATTGAATAATTACATAGTTTAAATGGACATATAACTGAATGTGTTATTGATTTTGAATTTAATATAGATCAAATTTATGTTATATTGATTTCACATATATTTAATTAATGCATTTTTATATATAACGCACACACACAAAAATTATCTATTTTTTGAATATTATTAATGTTTACTTATTTTTAATTTATTCAATTTCACTCATTTGTAACATATATGCATGCATGCACTTAAAATTATATAAAAATATTATTTTTCAAAAACATTTCTAAAATTATAAACAAATAATTATAAAATTATAACTAAAATATTTAAAATGGAATACATTTTCTATATTTATGTTTTTATATATGTATTTATATATATATATTTGATATATATATATATTTAGTGTTTTTATTTATAATTATAATTATAAATTATTTATCAAGGATTAAGTAATAAGTGATGATAAAGGTAGGTCTTTGTCACAATTTTTTTCAGGCTAATAAAGATGAGCCATTATCAGTGCTAAAAAAGGCACTGATAAAATGAATGTTTATTTGTGCTAAAACTTTAGTGCTAATAAATATGGATTTTGTCAGTACTTTTTAGCACTGTTATTTAATTAAATTTATAAATTCTAGAAACAAACTGATAAATATTCCTTTTATCAGTGCTTATTACTTAAGCATTGATAAATGGTCTCTTTATCAGTGCTTATTTTTAAGCACTGATAAATGTGTCTCGATATATTTAATAAACCCTAACTATTTATGAACCCATATGATATTAGAAGCTTTCCACAGAAGCCACCCACTATCGCCACTCCCTGGTTAATCGAAACTCGAATCACACCACTCGACTGCCTCCTTTTTCTTTAACATCTCTATAAATCTGGTGTCAGTTGCAGTTAGGGTTTCCAAATCATATTTTATTCAACCTAGTTAGGCAGGCCTTCCAATTTTCTTTGGGTATTTTTCATTTCATTTATTTCTTATTCCATGATGTCACAAGTTATTTGTGGTTCATTACTTGTATACTATTTTTCTTTTAGATTATGAAAAGAATAATTTGTTTATGATCTATTGTTTGATTGACTACTTATTTGGATATCCTATTTTGGACTCTTTTAATATTTATTTTGAATAAATTTTATTTGCTGTTGACGTTAGCACCCCAGCTTGCTCCAAAAGGTTATGTTTATTCATGCTTTGAAATCTTAGAGTATCACCTTTGGTGAATTCATTCTCATTGTTAGATATGAAATAATTGATCCACATACCCAATTTATTCTAATCTTTCATATAAAAATCATGAACATTTCCACCACATCTGATTTATTTTTATAATCATCAAATTATCCATTATAAAAAATTCATCAATAAATGTGATGAAGTAAAGACCACATTGAGTTGAATTATGTCTCATGGGTCCAAATAAATAAAAATGTTTCGACTACATATAATTCTTAGACTGAATTTTCACCATTTTATGAATTACTTTAATGATTTTCCCTATTGTATTGTCTTAGAAATCAACCCCTTTAGTTTTTGATATTAGAAAAGTCTCTTAACACATCTCAATTTTAATTTTGTCACAAAATTCTTTGAAAAATATTACTCAACCTTTTATGACATCATTTATTCTCATTAATTGAACTTAGATAGCTGGAATGGTTAGAGTCTCCATTCAGAAAGAGATTCCCACTAGTCCTATTTCATAGGTTAACAATCATTATATATTTTACCCTATTTAATAGGAATGATTTATTTCTAAATAAAACCTCATTATAATCATCACATAACTAATTTCACCTAAAAAAATTGTTTTTAAGACCATATACAAATAAAAAATATTATGACTTCAAAGTTAGTATGGGGTTGTATTAATTTTAATATGTTGTGATATTATTCTCCAATGTTTACATACATTTTTATCAATTTAATTTTATTATATATATATATAATTACAATAGTTTGGGGAGGGGATATAAACAATTAAAATCCTAATCTATGCGTATAGGGAATAACTCAGCAAGACTCAAACCTGAGACCTCACCAAGACCCCACAGAGCCACTACCAACTGATCTTGACTCTCAGGGAAGATATATATATATATATATATAAAGATATATATATATATATTTCTCTCTCTTTTATATGAATTTTTAGAACTTATAATGTAAGGGTGATTTAATAATTATTTATTCACAAATTATGGTTCTGGATTTCCAAAACTAGGAAGAGATTTTATTTATTTTCATTAAATATTATGTTTGAATGTGAATTTGTTTTCTAATTATATGTATTATAAATTCCATGTTATATATATATGTGTTTAAATGTGTATGGGAAAGAAATTTCAAGGGTTTGTGTGTTTTTCTCCCTTGTCTATGACCTGTCTTGTTGATTTGTTTTATTTATTTATGCCAAGTTATTTATAGACCTCTCTATATTGTTAAGGATGGGTTAATATATATTATATGTCCTCCTTAAAATCCTTCATATGGATAGATCTAATGTGAAAACCTCACTATATTCCTTGGGATGGGTCAGTATGGTGATATGACATCCCAAGGGTCTTGAGATGTTTTCAAATATTTGATATACCATTAATTTTAAATGTAATAATTCTTTAGGTTTTTACATCACTTGTTCCAAAAAATATAATGAATGTTATAAAATTCTTTATATTAGAAATTATTGTAATTTGTTTCTTGTGACTCATCCACCATCTCTTTTATAGACTACTATCGTCCTCATCACCTTCATCTCCTGAACAACCATTATTGCAATTTGTTGCATGAAACTCACCCCCTCTCTTTTGTATTTCTTATAATACTATGATAATTAGTTATCCCATGTTTGAATACAACATAGAGTATTTGAAGCAATATAGGTTTATGTCCATAAGAGATTAAGTATGTGTCAAAAAAAATGCAATGGCATATTTCCAAGAGATGAAGTGATGAGGATGAGTTGTTTATAAATTTCACCTTTGAATGAATTCATTGGATGAAGCCTTCGATAGTGGAGTAATTATTTTCTTAAATCTAATTTCTCATTTTTTTCAACATATTGGATTTTTTTGAAACAATCAAATGTTGAGTTTCCCTTACTATAATTCTCTATAACTTTCACCTTTGATAATGAATATCTTATATGTATTTGTTTATATATTGTACAAAATTAATCTATTATGAACCCAATTGGATGGATATTAATCAAAAATGGATGCATGTTAATCATTTGACAAATGAGTATGAAGATAGAGTTAAAGAGTTCATCAATTTTTTAATAGAGTGTGAAAACGAACCTTTTAAAATCCTATATCTATGTTTATATTGTTTTTATTCAAGAAAAATTAGCCCAAAAGAGTTATAAGTACATTTTATTTGTCATAGAATAGTTCAAAGATATAAATGTTGGACTAAATGAATTTTACGTTTAATGGTAATGATATCTAAAAAATATATACTTGTCCAAATGATTTCATATTATTTCGTTAAGGACCATGAATCACACATAAAATTCCCTACGTGTGGAATATATCAATACAAGAAAAATAAATTAAGTCCTTCAAAATATATATGTTACTTTGCTATCATTTAACAGTTTAGAATACTATATGAATTTTAAGAAACTATGAGATAATTAACATGATATACAGATAAAATAATTAAACATGGGATCCTATGTCGTCCAACAGATTCTCCTCAGTAGAAGAAAATTTATTACGAGTTTCTTGAATTTGGAAATGAGCCAATTAATTTTAATCTAACATTATCTAGGGATGGAATAAATCCTTTTGGTGTACATAGTAGTACTCATAGAACTTGTCCCATCATGTTGGTAAATAATAACTTGCTGCTATGGTTATACATGGAGCACAAATACATTATATTTTCTCAGCTTATATCTAGACCAATGGAACCTAGTAATGATATTGATTTATATTTGGATCCATTAATCAATGATCTGAAATTGATGTGGAATACATGTGTTACAATGTATTATGCTGATAGAAGTTAAGAATTCAAATTGATGGTCATGTTGTACAGAATAATAAATGACTTCCTTGCTTATGGAAATTTATCAGGCCATAACATTAAAGTAATTTTGGGGTGTCCCATTTGTGAAAAAAGCACATACTTAATTTAGTTGAAATATTCCTCAAAGTCTATGTTTTTAGGACATTAGAAATTTTTATCTCTATTGCATAAATATCTATCCTATACGACAAAATTCAATGGGAATATCAAAAAAGGAACAACACCATCTCCACTAATGAGTGATTAAATTTAAAATAAAGTAAGAAATATGGTCAATGTTTTTAGTAAACCATTTTTGAAAAACATTAAAAAATTAGGTTAGAAGAATAAATCAATTCTCTTTGAATTACCATATTGTAATTGTTTTTATGTTGAATATTTTCTTGATTTCATACATATAGAAAAAATGAATTTGATAGTGTTATTGGAACATTACTAAATTTTCCAGGAAAAATAAAAGATGGATTCAAAGCTAGGTTGAACTTGATTAAAATGGAGATAAGGGATGAGTTGGAAACGATGATGGGTAAAAGGTGGACTTTTCTTCTTCCAACAGCTTACACTCTATCCAGAGAAAAGAATTACGATTTTTCCTTTTCTTTACCAGTGTAAAAGTTCCACAGGGGCATTAATCAAATATAATTAATGTCATGTAAATGACTAATTGGAAGTTACAAGGACTAAAATCACATTACATGTTTTGATGAAATATTTAATGCAAGTTGCTTTCCATTGAATTCTTCCACAAAATGTACAATATACATTAACCGGACTCTACTTTTTTTTTCAAATCCATATGCAATAAAGTTATATACCCAATGAAGCTTCCCATCAAGGATTAGGAGAGTGTGGTCATATTATGTGAATTAGATTTGTTCTTTCCAACTTCATTCTTTTATATAATGGTCCACCTAATGGTTAACTTGGTTAGAGATGTTCAACTTTGTGGTCCTGTCCAATACAGATAGATATAACCTATTAATGGTATATTAATATTTTGAATGGTTATGTGAAGAATAAAATTAGTTAATAAGGTTGTATTATAGAATGATATATTGTTGAAGAATATATTAAATTCTGTACTAATTACCTATTAGATGTTGAAAGAATCAGTCTCCAAAAGTATTATCATAGTGAATTCCTTCTTGAAGAAGGTATTTCTTGAAGATATGTTGTTACAATTACCTTGAAAGAGTGGGATGACATTCAAATTTACATATTACATAATAGTGAAGATGCTTATTCATAAATTGAACCCCACAAAGAAATTATTAGAGATTTTAATCTATCAAATTATAAAGGATGGACATCAAATACACATAACCAATAGTTTATAGGATGGTTCAGGGATAAAATTTATAATAAGTTATCTAAAAATAAAAATTCAATTTCCAAATTAATTCAATTTTTAGCTAGAGGATAGAATGAAAATGTTATATGTTAAAATGGTTTTGTAATCAATAGTTATACGTTCTTTTCAGAAGAACTTGATGAATTTAATATGATGAAAAATAGTGGTGTTATGCTTGTGGATGAGGTGATAAACATATCTGGCTCCAAGGATAGAAATCCAATTTTTGAAAATATGTCATATTTTGGAATTATCAAAATGATATATGAGTTGGATTATTCAACATTTTAAGTGTCACTTTTCCATTTCAAATGGGCTGACAATATCAATGTAGTGAATGTTTATGAAATAGGCTTTGTGAAGGTGAATTTCAGAGTCAAAGGGGAAAAAATATGAGTCATTAATAATGGAATCACAAGCAGTGAATGTTTTTTATGTCTTTAATCCAACAAACAAGAATTGGTCGACTGTCCTGCTAGTAATTAAAAAAAATGTTCAGTCAGATGAAAATTCAATCGAGGATTACCCTTTTATTGGGACATCACAATCAGTTGATACCGGCCATAATGTAGAAAATTTATTATACAGTAGAGGGGACCATAAAGAGGGTATTTTTATTCTTGATAGAGGAACCAAATTCTTAAAACCTTAAAAAAATAAAGTGATTTCAATGATAATGTAAGTATGGTTTTTAGTATATCATGTTTTTTCTCATAATATTATATATTCTATACTACATTAACAAAATCTAAATTAAATTTTTGACTACTCATACAGACAATGTATTCTACACATGATGAGGTTACCAATCCCTTGGAATAAAAAACAGGAATGAAGGAAACCGTTTGGAAATATGTAATGGTAATGTTACGATATACTTTCTCTATTTTGAAAAAAAATTATATAATGTAATGTTGATTTAGTTTTAGTAAGAAAGAAAAGTAACATACTCAAAATTAAGAAGACACATTCATATTTTTTTGATACTTAATGAAAAAAATTAATATGTGATTTGGAACTTGTAGAAATCTTCTACACCTCAATCCGATGCATGGTGTGACTAGTATGACTCTATGTGTGTCTTTATTTAAAATTGACATCAATTTTAGTAGAAAAACAAAATGACCAAGTCAAAACCGAAAAAACATATCCCGATTGTTTTGATAGTTTAATAAAATTATCCATAGGTTATTTTAGATTTGAATGAACTTGTCACAACTAAATCTGATGCACGGTGTGACCTGTATGACTGACTGACTGGAAATTAAATTTTTTTATTAAGGAAATAGTTTTAAGGAAAAAGTGAGAAACCAAGATACACGACTTAAACAAATTAAGACATCAATACATTCCCCAATGGTCCAAAATTTTAAAAACTAGATTGAAAAACAAAGAAATACCCCTCTTCAATATAAACAACATTAAATCTAGTTTCCACTACTCAAACGTTGCATGACAAGCTATCCTGTACAAAGATTTTCCACTACCTCTGGCCAAGGCCATATCCTGTCAAACTTCCAAAAACTGAATCACATAAGACTGGTGAAAACTTTTATCTCTAAACCTCATCTTGAGCAGTACCTAAGGATAATCTGGAATCAAGAACCCTTGAATAGTAGGTCGTAGGAAAACAACATTCACAATGAAGAGTATAAAAACCTAGAAAAATGATCAATAAGTATTTTTTAATGTGTGGGAATCAGACACACCTCAATCTGATACATAATGTGAATGGTATGAGTCAATGTACATGTTTCAATTTCAAAATGACATTTTAGTAAAAAAAAAAGTGACATAGTAAAAATTGATAAAACCCATTTAGATTGTTATAATACTTTTGTAAAATGATCCATACGTCATTTGGGATGTGTATGAATTAGCCTCACCTAAATCTAACTTATGGTCTGACCGGTATGACTCGAAGTGTGTGTTTTTATTTAAAATTATCATCAATTTTACTAAAACGGACAACTGTCCTACTCAAAACTGAGAAAGCACATTTGGATTGTTTTCATAATTTATGAAAATGATACCTAAATAATTTTTTACATGTAGGAATTTTACACACATCAATCAGACACACTATGTACCTAGTATGACTCAAAGTGTATGTTAATAGTTTAAAATCGACATTTTCGTTCAAAAAGTATCACTCATTGAAAACCAATCAAACATGCTCGAATTTTCTTGATTATTTATAATAAATATTAATAATTCATTTGTGATGTGTATGAATCCATTTAATGTCAAACCAATATATTATGTGATTTGAAAGAGTTAAAAGTGTGTGTTTCCATTTTAAAATGACATTTTAGTAAAAAAGACAACTAACATACTTAAATCCAATAAAAACATTATTCTTGTTTTGATACTTTATGAAAACATTCCAAAAGTTATTTGAGACATGGTGAAATAATCCACAACTCAATTTTATGCACAATGTGACCGATATGTCTCCAATTGCATCTTTTTATTTAAAATTGACATTAATTTTAGTAAAATTTTCACTTCCTGTTAATTTATTTATTTATATTATTACTAAGAAAATAATTGTTTTCTAATATAGGTGAGTTATTTTTCTCAAGCATGGATGGTTTTTTTGGCAATAAAATGAGTTGAGTCAAGATTAAAAAATAAAAGAACATTGATGTTTTTGAATGTATGTATTAATTTGTATTTATGTAATTTTACTAACCAATGTTTGAAATGTCTATAATATAGTATTTTTTTATTTTGTTTTTGTTGTAAATTTAATTTTATTTAAATCATTTATTGAGGATTTTTTTGATATCTGGTGTGTTTCTATTATTTCGGTGTGCTGTTATATCACATTGTAGTCGTGTTGTAGTGTGATGTTACAACACACTGTAGTATGACCTTTTATTAGTGCTTTTTTATGTGTTGATAAATAAAAAATTTATCAATTCTTGTAAAAGTGATGATAATGGTCTAATATATCTGTGCATATATGAGTGCTAATAAAATTTCCTTGTTCTAATTCTTCTTCTCCCTTTTAGTTCTTCCTCGGGCTCTTCCTTTCAGGATGTTATTTATCTTCAGCGATCTGGATTTCTTACGTGGTTCCTCGACTACGAATCACAGCTACTCTGCCAACTGGATCCTCCATGTCGGACTCAATTTGGTCCTTCTCAACATTCCTTATAGTGTTTTCGGATATTTTGGGGTTCACAGTCATGGTTCGCTACTAGGGCTTCCCATTTCTTCCATTCTTCTCTTCACTTTCATTATTTTCCTTGTATTTCGATGATTTTAATCCTTGATGTTGATAAATTCAATTTTTGATGGTGTTTTTACTGCTGGTTCTTTTCATATAAGATGTTTTGATTTTTAGTTTTGTCTTTTTGAAAAATTTGGATATATGTTATACCCTTATACAGAACTCTTCCCTGTATTCTAAATCAAACGCTCTTGTCCTAGTTGGCCTGGTATGTTGGTTTGGACGGATATTTTAGTGGGGTTTTTTAAGTGGTCGATATATTTCAGGAGAGACTCTGAATGAGGTTATCTTTTTTTTCCTTCTTATTTGGTGATGTTTATGTACTAGTTTGACTCAAGATGGCATTGTGAAAGTGGCAAGGTTGATTTCTTCTGTTTTTTTACTTCAAGTTGTGTGTTTTTAAGATGAGGATGATGGTGCTCAATGTCATCTACAATGGTTCTAGTGGTTTATGGTGGTAATTGATTCTATTTTTTATTTACAATGGTGAGGTTATTTGGTGACTGGTGTGGTATAGTGATGACAGTGGGCCTCGTGATGATGATGGCTGGTGATACTATGTAACTTTGGTATTTGTGGGCACACATGGCTCGGGATAACTTTGGATGATGCATTTATTTTTGAATTTTGAACTTATTTTCTACTGTTTTAACCTATATCGCATGAATTTTTTTTGGTTACAACTAACCATAAAGTTGATTATTTAAAAATACAAAAAATAGAATTTTTGGATAAAAGAATCTTTATCATCTCTTTTATAAGTGCTAATAAGTTGTACCTCTAGCAGTGCCAAATTAAAGACCTGATAAAGGTCCCATTTATCAGTGATTTTTTAGTGATGATAAAATAACCCTTTATTATTTCTTTTTTAGAATGGATAAAAGACCAGTTCTTTTAACCTTTCTCATGTAGTCATTGGTTTTCTAGCACAGATAAATGCTATTTCCAGCGCAGTTAAAGTTCTATTTTGTAGTAGTGTGTGGTGTGTGTATGTATTTTTGAAGGAATATGATTCTATTAAAGTGACATATATTCCATACTTGTTATAAAACATTAAATTATTATTTTATATTGGATCTGTGGTCTTAGATTATTTTCAAACAGTGCTAAGGAATAGCTATATTTATGGAGTAGTGAACCTTTAAAACTCTTATGTTCATGTGGATGTACTTGTGTATTGTTTTTGTATGGATAAAATTCTATTTAAACATAGGAGATTTTTTTTTTAAAATTTTAAAACATAAAATGAGAATATCTCTGATTCACCCCCACTCAGAGATCATGTAGATCCTGAATATCCCATTCATGATCAAGTCATAATGAGAGGAGGCTGAGTTTTTTATGCCATGAGGGGTATAATGGTGATAGAGTTTAGAACCCACTATATCTCTATAACTTCACTTAAATCCAAATAAATATCCATTATATATGGAATGGATTTTTTTAAGGTGTAAAACATTAGATAAGTAGTTATGGAAATGGATTCAGCCTTGGTGTTTTACTTTCTTCTTAATCACCTCCCCATCCCTTGGTCCAATACCTACTTGAGCAGAGCTTGTGGATGATAACTTAATGACCCAGTGGATATAATTAACTCATAGTATCAATGGAATAAATATTTTTATAGCCTCTATTATAAAGGAAGGATGGATGATAAGCTCATCACCTACTCTAGTATTGGTTATCTCCTCTTTGATTATAAACTCATCATAAGTGGGGATTCCCTTATGCTCTACCACTTTAGACCAATGTAAAGCTTGGCTTGGAATATTATTTTTCTTTAATAAAATATTTAATTTTAAATTATGTACTTTATATATGGAATTAATTTTAATGTGTATAAATATAGTTGACTTTTAGTTTGGGTTACTAACATAAGTTATTAGTGGTTTAAAGAGTTACACATGTGTATGGGTTGGACAAATTGATTTAGTGGAAATAATAATACTATAAAATAAATCATGAAATGCATGTCTATATGTTGAGAGAATAATATGAGATAATATAGTGATGTTAAATCCCCTTGAAACTTACTATGTGTCAGATTCCATCCAAAGTGAACACTTGTTAAGACCAAGATCATCCAACTAGTTATATTGCCTCCAAAGTAGAATTCCCATGGATTATATTGTGTAAGGAAATAAAGTAACGAGTTTATCATTAGAGTTAAGTTCCCATTTTATATAATTTTATTTAGGTTAAACTTATTTGGTAGACATTAATAGTTTATTGATATGATTGATTAGAAAATATTTGTCCTCTTAACCATCTGAGAGTCATATTTAATATTACTGACATCATTTCTACCTAAATAGATAAATTTCAAATCAAAATGAGTTAATTTATTAGTGAAATTTGAATTTTGGATTACTAATTTATACATTCAATTTTAAATGGGTCAACATTTTAGTAGGATTACATTTAATATATGTCTTTATTAAATGAATTTAAGACATGATAATTATCTGATAAATTATTATATTATAGATAAATTATATCATTATAAAAAAACCTAAAAATGAGATAAATACTTATAAAGTAAAATATTTATGTAAGAAACTTATTTGACCGGTAAAGAACTTAAGAATCATTCTTAAAAAAGAAATAAAATTCTATGTGTTAGTGAAACAACTTCCTTACAAACTAAATCATGATGTAGTTAAACAAGTGAATATAGTTTCTTATAAGAAGCATAAAATGATTATATAAAATGAATTAGATTGAAAATGATAGAAATAACTTCACTATCCACTCCTATACTCATTGTGATTGCGTTTTCTAATAACTTTATGATGCTAAAAGTTTCCTATATGGGTTATTCTAGTTAATGAATTAATTTTAATTTCATTTTATGAAATTTTTATAACAATTTGAATGAATTCATGAAATGTTTACCCCAATTTCTAAAATTTTTGAAGATAAATAAACGGGGGTATATAATGTCAAGGTTCTAGTATTATACTGATAGCATAATTGATTAAAAGTTGAAACTGAAAAAAGAAAAGTTAGTTAAAAGGTATAACATTGTTTCTTTGAGTAGCCAGTTAAGGTAATTGAAACCTAAAGGAATATTTAGTAAGTTAGGCTATGTTTTTATATAACATAATTATTATAGATACTTCAAAGAGTCTAAGAAACTAAATAGAATTTCCATGTATGGTATTAATGTTATAGAAATCAATTCTTTAATTTTTAAAGTTATATGATACCAAATGTATACTTTACAAATATTGTAAATATATAGGAGTTGAAAATAAAGGAAATTATTGATATATATTATAATTTAAGTTAAAATGATAAATCAAAGGGTTTCTAAATCATGTAGTTGAATAAAAAGGAATATTTCAAGCTCAGTTGGATCTAAACAATGTACATGTATTTTCATCTTGAATTCTCTTATGTGATCACGAAATTTGTTTGTTAAAAAAGTGTTATTTTGAAAATATGAGATAACAGATTCAATACACATGGTTTATGATTGTTTATATTTTAATAACATGTTTTTATAATAATATAGAGGATAAAAATGTTTTATCCTAGATAAAATGTTTATCTTGAAGTTTGTTAAATTATAATTGATTTGTACCCACCATCAGTGGAATATTTTAATGAATAAATTATTCATTTCAGAGTTACTCTATAAACACATATAATACCATATGTAATAAAAATAAATAGTTTTTTTGTTGAATAGTCCCACTAAATAAAATAAGTTTTATTTCTTGAACATAAATAATTTTTTTTATCTTAACTAGATATTATGAATAGAATATTGTTTTTTTATAGATCACTAAGAGTGTGTTTGGAATTAGAGAAGTTTAATAATTAATAATTAAAGATTAAAAAAAATTAAATTCAATATTAATTTCACATAAAACTTATAATAGTTTAGGGGATGATGATAAATAGGAATATAAAGACGAGCATTTAGTTATCATAATACAGTGAAATTCAAATTATATCCTAATTTTTTTTAGGATATCTTGGAATAGAAAAATTTAAAGTGTTATATATTGTTACCAAAAATGAATTCAATGGAAAAAATTGATAGGAAAGGTTTCAAGAAATATGATGATGGTGAACTTATAAAGAGTCCTAATTAGGCACTAAAATTTAAAAACATTGTAACATTTGATGTTGTAAAGTTAAAGATTTTCAATAATATGTTCAAAGTGTTGGGAATTAGGAGAAAAAATTACTAATATGTTTTTTAATTTTCTGCATTAGTCAAACTATATTAATTTATAAATGTTTACCACTAAAGGAGTTTATTGGTGGGGTTTTATTAGGTGGTCACATATAAATGTGATTAGATTTAGAAAGATATTTTAGGAGTTTAAAACAACCCTAGAAGTGGTGGAAACATAAATCTGATTCGGTGGTTTATCATATATGATATGATTATGTGGGTACATAAGGCAAGTCTTTTTAATATTATTAAACGAGTTTAATAATATAATTTTTTTTCATGTTAATACAAAAGGTACTCTCTAACATTTATGTTGTCTGCATATATTATATGAATTGATATCTCAATGCATGACTTTAAGTTATCCCTAATTTATGTTTTTATATATTATTATAGGTTTAAATTTTAAGGTTATTATGGGTATGATTTTATATTTAGATATAGAATATTCTCATGCAGCAAAAAATGATTTTTTTTTGTGTTGGATGACCCCCATGATACCATATAGAGTATCATATACTATATATTTGGTATAATATGGGAACTTGTTTCTTATTTTAATTTTCCCAACACCAAAGGTTGGAAAGATACATAACATGATAACGTTCATAAATTGATACCTTTCTTATATAATCCTTGAGGCTTAACTAATCAGGGGGTGGTTGGGTATGTTTTTTATCACGTTATCAGTTGGATCTTAACCAATATGGGGTTTTTCCTCTTATATAAAAAGTATGAAATATTGGCCCTTGATGGATATAGAATATGGAAGTTCATGGTCATACTTAGTTAAGACATTTGATGTGATTATATATTGTGTGAGGGGAGTGATATGTTCTCATCCATCATATGAATGACATGTGAGGTATTCATTAACATGGATTGTCTATACTTAGAGAATTGAGAACATATGAGGATTCTATATAGGATTGAAATACTCTGTATCCCATCGCCACTTGATGTCTTGGATAAAGGGATCCTATAAAAATACTTTCTTCTATATGATAAAATTGGTTAACACAAGTATAGAGATACATGTTTTTAATGGAGATTACACTAGATAACTTTGTAACATGAGTAGAATTAATGTTTTTATAAGGGAAACTCTTTTCATACATTTATGAATTTAGGAATTCATATATATTGTCAATGAAAAATGGCCAGTGGGATAACATTTTATGGTCGAATGAAAAGGGATTTTGTTTTACTCAAATTTATAATCTAAATGTGTTTTATATTTTTTCAAAAAAAGTTTTGGATGGGTATTATCAAGGTATTTTATATGATGTGTTTTAAATTAAAGTTAGTTATAGATTTACAAAAGTTTTTTTTATAAGGCATCCAAGAAAGATTTTTCGATATGGTTTTATTATTTTGGGTATATGATACAATATAAGGTGAAATAAAACTATGTCTATAATTATTTAGTGAAATTAAGATATTAATGGATAGATTACATAAATCCTTAAACAAATATATCATATTGTTTGATTTGGGTATGTCATATGGCATGAAATATAGATTTCAGGCCACTACCTTTACTGATCGTACTATATGATTAAGGTAAATTATATGAAAGTCACCACTAAAAAACTGGGTTCATCTAGCACTAGGGTTTTAGTAATTATTTCTAAAATATCTATTAAAAACACCCTTTCACAGTGCTATAAAAGTGTTGTTAAAGAGGGTCTTTTACAATGCTTTTTTTAGTGTTGTTAAAGGGGGTCATTAACTGCACTAAAAAATCATTGTTAAAGAGTGGAATTTATCACAAATTGTAAAAAATATATAATAAAGGTCCCATGTTATCATAGATTGTAAACAATAACTGATAAAATTATCATTTATCAGTGCTTCTAAAAAAGCGCTGATAAAGGGGGGGGGGGGTCTTTATAATCGCTTTTAAGAAAGCACTGATAAACGTGTGCTCTTTATTACTGCTTTTTTCAGAAGCACTAATAAATACCCCCATTATTATCACTTTTTTTTCTAGAATTTATAACGGGTATATTTTAAAATAAATATATATTTCATTAATGGACACCCGTAGCAGAAGTTATGGTTGTTTGGATGCCTTCTAGGCCTTTTTTGGCCTCAATAGAGGAGATCAAGTGTTCTCGTGGGTCACCGAGGCATATATTTCATCCAAATACTCTATTTAATATATATTAGAGGAAAAATGGACTCTAGGTTCAGATGTTATCACCATTTTGAAGGCCGTCCAATGTGAAAAATTCTAGAACCACCTATAAACCCTAAAAACCATAAAAACTGTAAAAACCTAAAAAACCCTAAAAACCTTAAAGGATTATAAAATTTGATTCAAGAGACCTTTTTAACTCCACAACCAGTAAAATAAAATCTTATTAAATGATATAAAACCACATTAGATTTAAATCATCTGATAATTAAAGGAATAATATATATTATAGTTTCCAAAAAGTCTAAAATCGAACTCAAACTTCAAATATCAATAACTTTTGATACGAGTGTCTTTTTGGGATATACCATATATCAAATCAAATTTGATGATGATATATATATCACGTAGGGTATTGTACTTAGTTGTATGATCCTTTTATTATTTTAAACCCCCCAATAGGCCTAGAATTCCTCCAAAACTGATTTTTAGTCGCCGACCCTGGTTTCTGGAAATTATGATAGCTATAAATTCTGATTAAGGTTTCCGTTCATCCTATGACTCATATAATATCATATATAATTTCTTGAGATTCAATTTTACTAGTTGGGGAGCTGAAAGTGACAATCATATATGAAGTTATGGTCATTTTTTAGTTTTTAGGGTTTCAGGTTTTCAGAGTTTCTAAATGTTTTTATACATCTTGAGGGTTTTTAAAGTTAATATCCTTTTTGAAATATATATATAAATAAACATGTAATTAAAAATATATATATGAATATATATATATGAATATATATATATATATATAAACATATAAACATATATAAATATATATAAATATAGATATATATAATCATATATATAAAAATATATATATAAACATATATATAAACATATATATAAATATATGTATAAAGAAATATAATGATACATATATAAATATGTATATATATATATATCATAAAATGTAAAACAAAGTAGTATAGGGGAGTGGAAAAGGCCCAAGTGTATAAACTGAAGGTCCCAGGTTTGAAACTCACTAAATACTGGGGAATTCAATAATGCACTGATAAAGGGGTGGGGGAAGAAATGATAAATTGGGTGGGTGGTGGTGGGGGGGGGGGGGTGGGAAGCACTGATAAAGAGGGGGGGGGGGCAGTGATAAAGGGTGGGGCATGAAAAAAAATTTATACCCTTTTTCAACGGGGCCTTTATTAATGCTAACTGATGAAGGAACCCTTTAACAAAACTCGTAAAATGTGCTAATAATGGCCCCCTTTATCATATTTTTTTAGCACAATCAAAGGGGCCTATTTCAGTTTTTATGAGCATGGTTAAATATAACTGTTTAACATTGTTTACATTATTAACATTTCTATTGCACTGATAAGCCCTTTTATTAGCACTCTTAAAGGCCCAATTTACAGTAGTGAGTGTTGTGAGCAAAATCTTACAGTATGGTCACTCAAACATCCTATGATACATTGGGACACTAAATGATAAGATTTATCATTCAAATCTCTTCCATTTATGAATTTATTCATTATAAATATTTTATAAGAATAAAAAAATGGGAGGATTATTGATGCATAAATGTGATGAATACATGGAATTATTAGAGTATCGACTCATATGTTATATAAAGTATGAGTTAATTTATGATATTAAAGTAGTTTTACTAAAGGATATACGGTGTTTTATACCATAGTGATTATTATTTTATAGAGATCCACGACTCTATTCAATTCCCCCTTTCTTTGAATCTCTCTTTCTTATTCTCTCTTTACTTTGAGAGGCACTTGCATGTCTTGGGAATAGAGTAGGGAATTCCACATTTGGCAGGTAATTTAGTTATCCTATGGATACACCATGGAATGTAGAGTCATTTGGATATCTATAAGAGATAATCATTAAGAATCATAAATAATACACAAGTAATGACATGACTTGTGAAAGTTATACAATGTTCTTCAATTTATTTGAAGCACAATTTCAATTTCATACATGGTTGGTATTTGGAAATTGGGTTTGTTTTTTTGTTTCCACTACTTTGATTTAGTGTTAATAAGTACTTATAAACCCATAAACATAGCTTTGAATGATGAGAGTTAATTTTATGTAACCCTTCATTTTTCAAGTTTACTCTTATGCGTAGGGAATTTAATCTTACTAGACCAGTTCTGCACAGATGTTTTACTCTTCCTTGAGCGTGATTCATATAAGGTTAATCTTATATAATAAATATATACTCTTATAAAACAAAAAAATTAAAATTTATTCATACACAACTCTATAAATTTGGGTTTATTCATAGACGATTTCCATTTACTCTTAGATAGCCCTAGAAAATTGTATATTAATCATGCATTGATGCTCTATTAACTTAAATCACTAATAAAACAATAAAAAAAAATGTGAAGACTGCATAAATATATAATTATGGAATAATTATAAAAAATTAAACCTAAAAAATCTTAGATTCCTAATTATTAAAAAAAAACTAAAACACATGTGTTAATTACTAAATATAATTACTAAAATTGAGAAATACTAAATAAAATCAAATGTATAAGTATAAATAAATATAGAATTATCAATCCCAAAGACACCTCAATTAATATAATTATAATCTTAGATATTATAATACACTAATATTCCATAATGTTTATGTACTTGGTGACCATCAACTGACTTGATACATGTTGAACCTCTATCAATAATTTATTAAACACTTGTATATTTCTAAAACAACCTACTTTAAATATATATTATTTTTTTCATTAAATATTTCTAAGATAAAATATCATGTAATTCATAGTTTTATCTAATTATCTAGTTAATTATATATTAAAATTCCAATATGAGTTAAAATCACTAATACTGGCTAGATTAGGACAAATTATTAATAAAACACAAAAAGACACCCATTAAAATTTAGTTATATTTAAATATCAACAAAAGTATTTCAATTTTTCTAATTATATCAAAGTTAATTAATCAAATTTAGAGGTCATCATAATTAATAATTTTAAAATATAATAATACATAAATAGATACCATTCAAACTCTTTTTATTAAGAAAATATAGTTTAATACATAAATTCTAATCCAAAATGGACCAAAGAATCATAATACCTTGTTAGTAAATAATTTTGTAAAAATTATTGATCGGATGAAACCCTAGGTATATAATTTGTTTGATATATCATCATCTTAATTCATAAGAAGCATTCCTTTTACAACTTATATTTGATTATGATCTAAAAAGACTGTATAAAAATTTAATACATCATTGTTTACTACACCATTATAAAAATACTAAAACTGATAGAACCATAAAATATACACAAACCATTTGTCTCTCCTAAAATAATTTTTTATTACTTGGATCATCCTTATAAAATTTTATTAGATAAACAATAATGGCCATATATCACCTAAAAAATATGTTAACTAGATGTACTATCTATTTTTTGAATGACATTAATAAGATGAACATATTTGGCTCTTTCATAGTTTTCACATACTAATTTCTCATATAGAAAAATATAGATTAGTTTTGAATGATTTTTTAGAATATTTTATGAAAAATTATAAATATCAAGAACCCCTACTTCAATTTACTGTGAAACTATCTTCCCCATCTCTTAATAACGTCAAATATATTTGTATGAATCCCATAATAAACTTGAAATATGCCACTAAATTGGGAAAACATCTACCTTTGGTATATTAATTATGACACCCATGATTTTACTAGGAAGTATTAATTTTAATTTTAATTTATTTTTTTCATTCTTTTGGAGTTTATGTTTGAAAATTTGAAATTCTAGAAATTTTTACATTATGCACAACTATAATGCATGACCGAGGGGATTGTGTGTTGAGAAACTATATGAGGAGAAATTTTTGGATAATACATTTTGAATGGTCCCATACATGATATAGGTGACTGTGCAACCAGGCCAATTATTTTTTTAGAATTATATATTTTTAATTTTAAAGTTATATTTTTCTATAAGATTCTTCATATTTTAATTACTTTTAGTCAAATATCTCATGGGGAAGTTTTTAGTCAATACCCCTATTTTTATTTCTCTCTTAGGTAATACCCCCTAATTCCTTGGTGATTTTATAAGGTAAGGATCTCAAATATCTCCTTTATTATTATACTTATTATCACCACCATAAAATATAAATTTTTATTAAAAATCCACATTGAGGACAAGTGGGAAACCGTCGTTCAAAAACAAAAGCCACTACGTGCTAAAGGAGCTCAGAAAATTGTTAAACACCAGACTAAGGTTATTTGAAGCAGCCAATTTATATAATTCTTAGTGCAAAGTTCTAACATATGTGTTTGGATCCTCCTTGAAAATTTCTTCAAGATTAGAGATTATCCTGTCCATTGTCTGAATGAATTCATCCAAAGATATTTTTCCTTGATTGAAACCCTGAGAAATTATTCGATCTTGCTTGTTAATCCATGCTTCCTGCTACTCGGTGGCCTCAACTTGCAACCTTCTTTCATAAATTCTTGAAATTTCTTCAATTGAGGCATTGGGCCACATGAATTTCTCAATCATTTCTTCCATGGAGTGAAATTTGAGTTTCAGACACTCCCCTACCTCTTCTTCTATTACCTTTGGCTATTTGCTTAGATCACCACTATCCCTGTCTTGCAGGAATTTTCTATCCTTGCTTCAACCTTTCCTGGTTGATCTAGTTCCCATTGGTTTTGGAAAATAAGAATAGTACTTACGTACCTTTGGTTTTTTCCCCTGTTCCATAATGCATTTCCCGAAGTCACACTTTCCTTTTAGTCCCTTCTTCCTTCTTAGGCTATGAGGAACATCCCATGGAAATGATCCTAGCTGTCCACTGAGATTTGGATATAGCTATCAGCACCTGAATCCTCCTCCTCATGTGACATTAATTGATCTTGATCCACCAGACTATCAAAACAGTTCCTTATTATCTTTTTTTTTCTTTCTCAACAATAATCTTACAATGGTTCCCAAGGGTTTCTAATTAGAACTAAATACCTTATGGTTTTCTAATTTTTATGGATATTAATTCCTGTTTAGGATATATTTATTTTTTTTCTTATTGGATTGAAGTAGATTTATAATAGGTGAAACTATTACATATCCATTAAATTAAATAAAACTTTAGGCTTTCTTATTTATAACTTCTTTTTTGAATGGTTTGGAGTCTCTTTATGTATTTATTTTTCATTTTTGAAGTGAAGGCAAGATTTATTTGAATATATATATGTTTCATGTCAAATACATGTATAAATCATTGGGAAATTATGATCATCTATGACTTATACCCCTAATACATATATTTAAATACATTTTATGTGAATTATACAATATTTGGATTTTTATAAGAATTTTATTTATTTTAAAAGTTATTTTAAAATTGGTTTTAAGAAGAATTGAGGACCATTGTTGGATTATAATAAAATATCTTTATTAAATTATTATATCTCAAATGATACCTGGTATAACAACCCATACATAACCATGCTATAAATTACATGATTTATGGTGTATATTTCATCACAGATATCCCAAATACCCATTTTAGCTTTACATTTTTATTTAATAAGAAAATTGGTTACATTAAAAAGTGAATATTTCTACATAGTGTCCATTTTCCTCAGAAAACATTTTCTTTATAAGTACACACTTGATTTATTCAAGGTAACTCCCATAATTGGAACTCTGACTTTATTAACATTTCTACTCATCCTTATTCCCTAAGATTTTTTTTAAAACATGGGATGAGAAGAATAATATTAGTAAGGGATATATTATAAAATAAATCCATTAGGTTTTTTTTAAACCTATAAAAATCCATATTAAGATGTTTCTTTTTCATAATAAACATTGAGAATATTCATTTACTTATCCCTGAAAAGAACTTAATTGCTAAATAGTTTTTATAAATTATTTCATAATAATTCTTAATTTTTTTATAATCACGGGGATTATTTGGAAACATTAAAATTCAAGAATAAATTTCCTTAAAAATAATCCTTTCACATTTTAAAAAACATTCATAAACTTTAGTTGAAAACATAAGCTCAGGAACATACCTTTTTAAATGAAAATATTTCCTTTAAATAACTTTTTAATAATATCATATATGTACGTTGGGAAATTATCATTATATTAACCCTTATATTAAAACATTAAATGGAATAACCTAACTAGAAAATCCCCACATATCTTAGGAGTAACCTATCACTGGTAAACTCTGCCACTTAACCCAATGCATTTGACCCATTTTTAGAGCTATATTAGGCTTCCTATCATTAATATAAAATTTACAAGAACTATAAGATGAATAAAACCCACATATATTTCAATTTAACCATAAAAATCATTTGAATTGGCATTCAATCCCATAATTAATAACACTTTCAGTTGTTCCATATAAATGAGAAGAAGTTTCCATTTCCTTAGAAAAGATTTTTAAAACTAAAAATGCATAGAACAGAGGGAATATAATATTAATTATAAAACTATATTAATATTTATAAGAATATTGATAATTAATAATGAGTTTAATGGCGTAATAGGAAGATTAAGATGTATATGTAAAAAAAATTCTTTTTCACTTTTGTAATAGTAAAAAATAACCCATATGGAAAATTTTGGAAATATTCCTTTTTAATAATTTGTAAAGAATGAAAAAATAGTTGAAAAGTACCTTTATAAAACTTTTAAGAATAAATAATAACTTTTCTAAAACATTTAATAGAACTATGACATGGAATAAAGAGTTTTGGAAGGGATATTGTAAAAAAATATTTTTAAAATAAACTATCTTACCTTGAGTCCCGATTCATTTCATTCATATGTCAACCCTAATGAGTAATAAAATTATATTACTTTTATGATTTCTTAAGAAAATTTTTCATGTTCATTTCATTATAATTATTCCATGTATTTCATTTTTTACCATATTATATTTAGTTACAAAAATGGTTAAGTTCACGTTGAATGTTTTGAGGAAATTCAGTTTATAGGTATAAAATTACTATGGTAGGTTGACTATTCCATAATCTATAGAGTCTTAATCAGGATAAAATTATTATTTTTATACATTAAAAATATTTTAGATCCATTCATGAAAGGTTGATGTACAAAATGAAATTCCTCATATTATGGATGTGGTTTTCCACATGTACACACGAGAGAAATTTCCATTTTTCCACTGGATTGAAAATAAATATGGTATATAATATTTAGGTTTTCTAGAATTATAATTATGTTATATATATATTATTTATTCTTTAGTTCCATCCTTATGACCATCCCTATGAGGTGGTAATGAAAAATGAATCACATCACTTTAGAGATGTGGTATTTCACACGTACGCCTAAGTGACATTATCATTTTAGAATAAATGAAATGAATATGAAGGTAAGTAAAATATTATATATCTATAATGTTGACAGTGTTATAAATATATTATATATATATATATATATCTTAAATCAGTCATAATAAACATCGATGAAAGTATGATGATGAAAAATGAAACACGTCACTCTATAGATGTGGTAGTTCACATGTACACATGATTGATGTTTTCATTTCCCAAATGATGGAGTAGAGATTGGAAAGAGTTTTTACATTAGTATAAAAAAATTTCACTACATAGAAGATACTAATGTTATAGTGGTTAGAATAAATTTGAATGAGGTATAAGAATAAATAAGCTTAAAATAGGCCTATTAGGACTAATTAATCTTCCTTAGATATCACCCATTATCTTAAACCATAATCCTTTAGGGATTTGTATTTTTAGAAGGATAAGACATAGAGGATATCTTGAGGGATTTGGGGAAGTTATTTTGGCAGATTTTTGAAGAAGCTAAGTGGATCAAAGTGTGTAAAGAAGTGATGAGCGGGGGTTTCTTTTTATAAGTATGTGAGGACCCAAGAAATATAAAAAAAAATCAATTTAGTGTCTTAATAATATCAATGTTTAGATTTTATGGATTCATATTCACTAACATAATTTTAATTATTTTTTTGATAAAAAAAGAATTAGTTTTGTTCTAACTAAATCATTTTCTATGTATTTTAGTGATTCTATTTAAAAGGTAATTTATAAATTTTAGAAATTGAAATTAGATTTTTTATATTAATTTCTTATATCATCATATTAAATATTTATTTTATACAAACTTTGTGATTTTTTAAAAAGATAATTTTTTAGGTGAATAGTGAAAAATATCATTTTTTATAAAAACTGTCATTTATTTTGAATAATTTAAAATGTACCATTCTATTTTGGATTGGTTTTAAATTAATATTAGCCCCTATTCAATAAAAATAATCCAATTAATTACATAATAATAAATATTATTCTTTATTTTTCTATAAATTCATTTTTAGGATTTAAAACACATTTTCATAAAAAAAAATATTTCTTGTTTTTGATACACTTATTTTAAAACTAATTTCTTCCACTTATAAAAATTTAATCACAGAAAATTTAATTCATATTTTAAATAAGTAGGTTCATATTTATTGATAAGGTCAATTTCATTTTTAGTTATAATGAACAGTAACCATGGTAAACAGTTATCACCATAGTAAAGGGTAAAATGAGGTAATTAAGGTTAAAGCTAAGTGATAAAGTCACAAAATCTAATATTAAATATTACATAATGAGATTTTTTCAACCATTATAATTTTTGATTTTAAATGGCATTTATTTATTGTAATGACTATTCTTTCTTGTATGACTTTAAAATATCTTAAGGAATCTTTTTAGAGCCAGGTGTAGAGTCAGCACAAGATTCCAAGGCCCAAGGAGGCTCAGTATTAATATAATAAAAATAGTAAATATTTTATATCTTGTGAACTTAAATTTTTATGAAATAATGGGATAAAACCAAAATGGAATCTCAGATCAGAAATATGGGGCTTCCATTAAATCTAAAATGCAGGTATTAGCGTAGACACATCCTAACCTTTGTGCACATTGAGTGTTTGACATGAGTGCCTTCATGGGCTGAATAATAAATTAAACAAATTATTTTTTTTTATTTTTTTAATTATAATAATAAATTAAAAATCATCTATATAATCATTGTTATGATAAATCCCAAGGGTTTAGTGCATAACCATAGACATTGAGAGAGGGCCATTAGAGGTGGATTATCAAAAGATCAACAATAGAGCTTGGATTTGAAAATAGTGAGCTAACCAGAGCTTGTGGATATCAAAAATGATTGTGTTGTGTGATAATTATTCATAATTACTAAATCCAAATATAAATTAGGGTATTTATTTCTCATTGGTTAACCCCATTTTGATTATTATACGATGAACGCGAGTCAATTACCTCAATAGATTGATTTTTGGGTCAATCATGCTTTGCAGGTGGGGTTATATCTTCACAAGATCAGGTGATTGGTATTGTTTTATTATTGTTAATTAATTTTTTTATATTAATTCACCATTATAATATAAATTGATTGAGCCCAAGCCAAAAAATCATCATGGTTCTTTCCTCTTTTTTTTGTGAATTTATTCCCCTATTCTTCACACGTTCATTACTGATAATTTCTTCGGTCAGTGGTTTGAAAAATAATCGATAATAAATCGTTAAAGAATTAATTATTTTGGATAATATATTGATATACTTATTTTGGGTTTGAGATCAATGACATGATTATGGTGAATAATGATGGAAAATGTTTTCAATCAGATTTAGAGATCCTTGGTTCATAGTTTTCAATGTTTGAAAAAACTGGTGAGACAAAGGTGATTACCAATCATATTTGATGGATAATATATAGTCACTAGTGAAAAATAGTATCATTTTATCCTATCTATTCATTTTTTGATGGGGATAGTGGTGGAATCAAAGGTGACGACAACCTAGGTGAGACATGTTAATGATCATGGATTTTCTGTGAAAATACAAACTATACAGTGTGAAATCTGGAAGAACACACATCATGTGGTCATCTCATATGGAACTAGGGTATATGCATAGATAAAAGAATCACATTCTATATGAAACATGTCACACACTAGGTGACCTAAGGAAGGTGTCTCGGTGTGTACCCATGTGGTACACATACATGGATACTACTAGTAACAAGAGTACAACTATAGGGAAAGTTCATGGCTCAGTGCTCAAACATGGACCTATTTCTCTATCGTAGATATGTATACATGCACAATTAGTGTACAAAAACACATATATGGTACCTGATCATTGGAAAAATTACACAGGAAGACTCAGGGCATACTAGATGCATTGTGTACTCCTTGTACATTCTGTGTTCTTTCTCTAAGGTAGGTGGAGGCCTTCTATATCTTTAGAATAGACTGGTATCAGTTATATGTGTTCCATTTGTCAATACCTAGGTGGACACAATTTTAAATTACATCCCGAGCATAGGATTTTGATCATATATGTGAGTTTTTTCTCAGATAGAGTTTTAAGAATCCCTCTGTGTGACTGAGGTTGAATAGTTTATCATTCATTCTTCTTCCCTAAGCGGGGTTTGAGGAATCCAAATTACTAAAATACATGGGCATATGATCCCCAACTTATCTGGTTATTCCAGGTTGAGTTTGGTATACATCATAGGTCCTCGGTGAGATACCCTATCTGAGTAGCAAGATCTTCAGAGTTCCAAAATGCACTTATTTTTTGAGGTGCGATGAGAAAAACCTATTGGATGAGTTCCATTAGTGACAACATGGATCATGTAGTGAGTTCTCCTAGATGATAATTACCTTGAATCCTTAAGTAGGATCATGTGACTAGTATTATGGTTGAGATCACTTTCATACTTAGTGTCTATCATCAGTATATTTGGTTTATTGTTCTTATTGTTATGTATCATATTCTGATTGAAATATATTCATGACGATGAGATGATTACTCTCTTGATGGTATACGTTTTGTGATTTCAGGGTGTCCTACTAGGTATTGTTATTCTTTCCCCTATATGGGATCAACCTACACATGTTGTGTATTATGAAGATACTAGATATTCTGACTAATTCATTGGAGGAATAAGATTAAGTGAAGCGTTGTTGAGTTAGATATAACATGGTTCATTTCATGTGTTTAATTGGATATAATTACACTCCTACTATCATTTTGGAATATTTTAATTTTTTTGGGAGGATTATATTTGGCCCTTTATGATTTCCAATACTTTTATCATACTATGATGTGGTATAGATGTTTTTCATTTATTATGGTATAATTTTCTTTACCTTTCAACATTATATGGTTATTTGGAGATGTGTACATCTGTACAAGTATTTTGAACAAGGCTCTCATATGTGAGAAATGTCTACTAATCACTTTTCACAAGATCATGGTATATTTGATCTAGGCTTGTGGTGTCACACTTGGATTGACACTAGCTAACTAGGCCTTGTTGGGTTAGGTTATGTTGAAGTGCTATTAGAGGTGGTTTACCTTAGGACCATAGTTTGGAGATTGTGTAGGTGTGAGTTTGGTTTGGTAACAAGTTAATTAGTGTTGAAATCAAACTAGGATTCTATAATAGGATCATGAGGATGATCCACCCAGTGAAAAGGCTTTGGTATACAAAAGGTGGTACAATGGGAGGGTTTCTAGTATTAGTACCATCTATTGAGTAGAAAGTTGTGATGGTTTCACTAGATGAGGATGTGTGTTAGATGATTCCACTCCATGAGTTCTAGAGGTAGTGTCCTCCCAGGTTTTACCGTAAGAAAGACTCCCAGGTTTCTTAGGACTGGCTAGAGGCATTTACCAATTTTTATTCCTTTTTAAGTGACCTCTATATTAGATGGTTGTACTAGTAGTGAATCATATTCAAATCTTCATAGGGAGATGTTAGAGTTTACTGAGTTAGAAAATCGATGAGAAAAAACTCTATTGGGTAGAGTTTGAGCATATATTTAGAGAGTAATACTATCTAGCCATGTTGTGAGTATTGTGTATACAGAAGCTTATGTAGTTGCATTAGGGAAACTTGTCAATAGAAGAGTATTCTTCTAGGTTCACCAAACTCTCATAATACTCTCCAGATATGGTTCATGATCCATTCCTTTGAGCACAAACCTTCAATAACAGACTATGCAAAATATTATACATGGAGTGATATCTCTTTATATTCTTACCTATGATGGAGTGCTTAAGCATACTTTGGTAGTGGATATCTTTTTGGATGAGTAGACACTGGCTTTTGGTACTAGTATTGGGAATATTTTAGCCATGACCTCAGTTATTGGCAACTGATGGAAATAATAGGGATTTGGGCTTGTGAGATGATTTAGGTGATAATATCAAGATATAGGGTCTTCAGTTCATGGATCTCAAGATATTTATAGTCATCTGAGTGTGAGGTTTTGTTTCTCTTGTGGTTATTGTGGACAACTGATATTAGTTTTTTTTGAACTGCTATGCAGCTTTTGAAGTGACCATCAATGGATGACCCATGAATAGACAATGATAGGATTAGAGAGTTCTACAGGGTGTTAGGTATGAAAGAGGACTAGATAGAGAAAAACTAGGTGGTACCTAGTTTTACCTATTTCCATCACCACCCTAGGTAGTCTGTTACAGGATTAGGGAGAGGGTTGTCATGTTTCGAGTACAACTGCAGGCAGTAGAGGCCTATGACCTAGAGACTCTGAGGATGATTAGAATTATTATCTTCTTCTTCTTTACTTTAGCTATATTACTGATAGACACACATGTTAACCATTATTTTACTACCACTTCTCTTATTACCGACTTAGAGATTCTGGTTTAGCATTTATCTTGTTCCTTGATCTTAGATACTCCTTCATATATGATTAAAATATCATGCACTTTTTCTAGTTGTGGGATCTGAATCCTGGTGGGAAGATCATATTATGGGATCTATTTTCAGCTGTGAGGAGTCCTTATGATTTAATATTATATATGTACTGACTATACATAGTTCATTAACATATTAACTCTTTTATGTAGAGGATGTGGTGTGTTTGCAGTGATTGGATAAGTTTTTCATTCATGGGTTAGAAGTAATCCCAGATAGTGTAGGATGGTATCATAAAAAGGTGGATACAAATTATTAATCTTCTACTGGATAGCATTACTATAACATTCTTATTCTTTATTACACACTAAAACACGATTTATTACATAAACTTCACTTGATAAAGCATAAAATATAGAGAGTTATAGTGTCTTTGGGTCGTAGGATCGTTACATAACAACTTAAAACATGAAATACAACATATTTATTGAAAACTTCTTATACATGATCACTACATTCCCTCGTACTTATCATTTCATGGAATAACCTGAGGATGTGAAAAAGAAAAGGGTGAGATATAAATCCCAGTAAGGGAATAAACAAGGAATAACATGAGAAATACAATACATGTTAGATGATAGGAATATAAATGGATCATATTAGAAACATTAACATAAAGGTACGATAAAGCATGATAATCATAACATGGAAATGTGGCAACAACACTTAACATTGAATTTAGCATGACCCAAAGCTCATTTCACATGGATCATGAATAAACTCTCATTTCAAATGAAGCACAAGTAAAACGTCATTGCACTTGAATTAGCATGAGTCAACACCCATTGCACATGATGTATCATGATAATATACTTTACCCAATGCATTGGAGTGCTATCAGGGTGCACTCTTCTAAAACATTTCATTTCATGCATATGTGTGCCACATGAATCATACATTATGGAATCAACCATAATAATTTATTCCACAATAATGGTATGTGAAATACATACAAAAAGCTTTATAATCAATAATTAAATGTGCATAAAGGTGAATACCCTTGATAGATAAATGGGCATGGTATTCACTACACAATGACATTGGCTTGGAAAATCGTAGTGCAATTTTGGCAGCATAACGACGTGAAATAAGAACTCATAAAAAATAGTTGATGAGAGACAAAGGGGATGTATCATAATATTTACATTAAATGGACAGTAAGGGGGTCATGTAGATACATTTCCCAACAAACATGATGAAATTTAGATACATAATACAAAAGAATTACTTGGATGTAAAAGAAGAGAGAGAAATCCCTCTAGAAATTTTGGCATGGTAATGGGTGTACATGGGAGGAATTAATGAGAGAGAAAGGGGTATCCCATCATCCAAAAATAAAGAGGAATGTATGGGGGTGGTGGGAAATTATATCCCAACATTTATAGTTTAAAAATAAAGGGCACACCATCTTAAAGAAAATTTGACAAAAATGAGAAAGGAAGAAATCCATTACTTGGAAGTGTGATCCTAAAGGATTGGGAGAGTCTTGAGAGAGGCTTCTTGGATGATTGAGGAACCTTGGGAGGATTTTATATAGAGGAGGTCAGGGGTTGGTCTAACTACAAAGTTTTTGAGTGAAGATTAAGTGTGATCTTGGGTAGTTTTTTATAGGAAAGGAGAAGGAATTATTTATTATTTAGGTTTGGGACACCTCACAATAAACTAATCAAAACCACAAACTAACCCATGGTTTTTGCCCATGGTTTTTTCCAAATGGGAGTGGAAAAAAATATTTTATAATTTCAATATCCAAAATTCTTAAAATAATTGGGTTGATTATGTAGAGGTGAGTCACACTCTCAAGGAAAACAATTTAAAAAGACAATAAGTTTTATATGTCTTGGAGGGTATACTAAAGCTTTTTAAAATAAATAAAACAAATCTAAAATAATATTATTATAATAATAAAACATATATTTGCAGAACATAATGTTTATATTATTTTATTACATCACTATTGGGTCATTATGATGTCATAAAAAACAGTATATATTTGAACGGTATTTAATTTTTACCTAAAAATTCAACTGTCTCAGAAAATTATGAAAAATTCACTATTGGATAATTTTAGCATACTGATTAAAAAAATAATGTTCATTTTATCTAAGTAATTTTATAAATTTTTGAATTTTTATATTTAAAAAAAAACTGACATTATCAGAAAATTCCTGGGTTTTTACAAAAACAGTTCTCAAACATTAATAAAAATTACAATTACATTTATAAAATTATATTATCATTTATTTTTAATAAAAATTAATTTAATAATATTTTATTAGAATATTATTTAATTCAAAAATCCATTAATTCATCAATATATATTACTTAGATGAATATTAACTAAAAATATTATTGGTGCTTTAAAAACTATTTACAAAGTAACAATAATAAAATGATTGAAAATTCTTTATAAAAAAATATGTACATAGTAATATTGCTAGGGTATTGTTACATAAACCCTTATAACACCCACATAATACCGAAGGGTGAGGTGTGTGATGATGATAAACTCTTGGGGTGGCTCGGAAAACATCGCTCTGGTCGTAATCTCTATTAACTTCCACATCTCCCGTAGTCGGTTCTGCTCAAGCTTAACGTGTTCAAGCTCGACATGGGCTTGATCACGATTGAAGCCCAATGACGCCACCTCCTTTACAATATCCACAAAATGGGCTTTATATATGGGGAAATTATACTAGATGAGGCCATTTCTACCTTTTTCTGAGTAAATTGGATTTGTTAAAAACCTATATTTAAGCTAATCTTGTGATCACTGTTCAATGACTATATTATCAAAGATCACAATTAATAATGATATTTTAAAATCCAGAAACATAAAACTAATGAAGTTCATATTTTTTATAATCATAATAATAAATTTATTTATATGAAGAGGAATTTTCATTAATGAAAGTTTGGGTCGTTATAATTACCCATGGATAAGTGAATACTTTGGGCTATGAGTTTTCTACAATGGTGGAAGAGTATGAGGAAATACTTCTTAAGGAAGTGACAAGCCAAACTCACCATATAGTGATAGAATTTTGTAAAGACTTGAACCTAGGAGACACTTTTATATATGTTCTATCTTATTAAATGGATCCCGTAATGATTAATAAGATGAAGGTTCTGCTAGAGTATTTGTAGAGGAACAAATTTGTTAGACCCATTATGTCTCCTCAAGAATCCCCGGTGTTGTTCACCAAGATGGAAGTTGAGTGATTGTGGTTATGTGTGGACTACCATCTCATAAACTGTTTGATCATGAAAAATAAGTATCCACTACCATGTATCAATGAACTATTTTTCCAGTTGAGAGGGGTGTGGTGATTCTCAAAGATTAAAATCTGATTGGGTTATCACCAACTCTAAGTACAAGATAAGGATACACTAAAGATGAAATTATGTTGTCTTTATCATCATTATAATTACTTGGTGATTCCTTTCAGGATGATAAATTCCATAGTAGTATTCATTGGGATCATTAACTAGAATTTCTATCCCTTCTTGACTTAGTTCATGGTAGTTTTCATCAATGACATCCTATTATACTCGACATACGAGGAGGAGCACATGATACACTCTAGGATGGTTTTGGATATACATCGAGAGTACTTGATTTATTAGAAGCTCCTAAAGCTTCATTTTTGGATTCGAGAGGTCTATTTCCCAGGGCATGTTATCTTAGGGGAGAGAGTAAAAGTGGATCTAGTGAAGGGTACATTAGTGTGAGCTTGGGATCCACAAAATAGTATAACGAAGGTGTGGATCTTCCTTAGTTTGGTAGGATACTATAGGAAATTTATTCCCAAATTCTCAAGGATTTCGACACTTTTTACAAATTTGAATAGAAGGAGCAACATATTTTTTTAGATGGATATATTCCAACTGGATTTTCAAGAGTTGTGGAAGAGTTTGACGAGCACACCCATCATGATACTTCTAGAAGAGGGTGTTGAGTACATAATGTTCTAGGATTCTTTAGGGACTGATCTTGGATATATCCTAATGAAGAGGAGAGTTTTGATAACTTATGGGTCCTGAAAGCTGAGAATTCCTGAGAAGAGCTATGTCACCCATGATCTGGAGCTGGTGGTAGTGGTTTTTACCCTAAATATGCGGTGAAACTACCTTATGGGTGAGTGGTTCATCATCCATTTTGACCATAAGAGTCTCAAGTATATATTCTTATAGAAAGATATTAAAGTGAGATAGAAGGGATGGATATAGTTCCTCTAGGATTATGAATTCAATATGTTTTATAATCATGGGAAGGGGAATGTGGTGGAAGATACTCTCAGTAAGAGATATTGTTCATAGTTGTTGGGGAAGGAATCAGAGTAGTTGTAATTGTTGAAGTTGTCCTTAGTGGAAGAGGTGGTGAAGTTTACTGTCTATCGATGGTTTATTTGCTATAAAATATATAGAGTTTTATGGAGGATCATCTTGGAGATACCTACTATGAAAACTTTTTTATATAGATATCTAGTAGACATTATCCAAATGGATTCTATGAAGGTGGGAAGCATGTCATATTTTTTAGAGGGAGGACAATGGTACCTGTGATGTTGTGTGAATATTTTTTAGGGAGTTTCATACACCCCCTTAGAGGCATATCCATATGTGAAATATATGTACCAAGAACCTCAAATCACATTTTGGTGGCCATGTATGAAGAATAGTGTAGTTGATTTTGTCTTTCTATGCCTCAATTGTTAGTAGGTAAAAGTTGAGAACTAGATTCCAATGGGTTTATCTTAACCCCTTAAGGCTCTAGAGTGGAAGTAGGATGCTATATCTAATTTTTTTGACAGGACTCCTAAGATTCTCTAGTGGACAAGATTCTATTTGGGTGATCATAGAACAACTCAAAAATTCATCCTACTTACTAGATATTTGATTGAAGAGTTCTATTGAATGATTGGAAAGATGTGATATTCAAGAGATAATCTAGTTCAAAGAGTTCCCACCATGATCATTTTAGACCGTGATGATCTTTTCACATCACGATTATAGAGGGGATTACATGAGGTCTTTGGGAATTAGTTTCATTTGAGAATAATGGTTCACCTCCATATTGGAAACCATACTAAGTGGACATTAATTTTCTTGAGGACATGCAGAGGGATTTCATGTTAAAGTATGGTCATAGTTGGGAGGATCAAATACCCTTGGTTGATTTTTCATAAAAAAATATTCCTTTACACCATCGATATGGAAACATTTTAGGCCTTATATGGGAGAACCTATAGGTCACCACTATGCTGGAATGATCTAAAGGAGCCTCTGCTCATGGGCCTAGAGTTGGTGTGAGAAACGTTAGAGAAGGTGTAGATCATCCAAGAATTGATTAGGACTACCCAGAGCTGTAACAAGTCTTATTCCAACTGATGATGAAGGCATTTTTAGTTTGGAAAGGGAGACCATGTTTTTCTAATGGTATCACCTTCACAAGGTTTGTAGATATTTTTATAGGGTAGAAAGTTATCTCTGATGTTTATCTGTACTTTTTAGATACCGTGTAGGGTCAGTGAGTTGGTGTACCACTTTGACCTACCAGTATAATTAGACCAGGTACATGATTTATTATATGTGTCATAGCAAAGGAGTTATGTGCATGACTTGTCGGATGTTATCAATTGGATAGATATAGAAATCTAGGAAAGGGATTCCTTTTCAATGCACCTAATAATGATAAAGGATTGACAGAAGAAGATCCTTCATGAACAAGTGATTCCCTTGGTGTATGTATGATGGCTAAATAGAAATCTGTATAAGAGAACTTAGGATCATGAGACCCAATTGCGAGACTAGTACCATCTTCTTTTTGAGTAGGATTTTTTTCATTTTCGAATAAAAATACATGGGGTGGGGATAATGTGTAAAATTTAAAAAATAATAAGGAATATTTTTATTGTTGGGAACCAAGTTACCATGAGATTCCAAGGCTTGGGGATACTCGATATTGAAATAATAAAAATATTAAATATATTATACCATGTATGCATAGTTTTTTTTGAAATAATGGGATAAATCAGAAATGGAATCTTTAATTGGAAATCTGAGACCTCTATTTAATCCAAAATGTTGGTTTTACCCTAGTGATGATATAATATTTATGTGCATTGGGTGTTCGCATTGAGCATCGTCATTAGTAGAATAACAAATAAATTAAATTAAATAAATTATTTATTTTTCCCTAAAATCCTAAACTGAAAATATTTTATTGAAAAAAAATTATCGTAAATTCTTTGGGTTAGCACCATAAGCCTAGATATTGAGAGAGGGACATTGGATAGTGATTCTCAGATGATCAATGATGGATTGTGGATTGGCTATTAGCATGCCAATTAGAGCTTGTGGATCCCACCAATGACTAAGATGTGTAGCCATTATTTATAATAGATTAATCCAAAACCAGAGTGGGGAATTTGTTTTTCATCGGTTAATCCTCAATTTATTATTCTACGATGAATGCTAATCAATTAAACAAACGGATTGAATCATAGGCCGATCAAGATTTGCAAGTGGGGTTATATCTTCTGGATATTTGGGGATTGATATTGTTTTTTTGTTCATTTATATGTTTCTCTTCATTCATTATTATAGCATCAAAGTATTGAGGCTAACCTAAAAATTTCTTGAGGATCATTCCTATTATTGTGTTTTGTTCATTTCTACCTCCATAATTCACACATTCATATATTTTAACTTCTTTAGCCAACTATCCAAAAAATACCTAGTAATTGGTCTTTGTGGCACTATTATTTGGCATAAAGGATTGATATTTTGGGTTTGGATTTGAGATAAGTAAAACGATTGCAATGTGTGATGATAGTGGATGTTTTCTATCAAATTTGAAGATCCCCAATTCGAGGTTTCCATCATTTGGATGATGTATTATGATGAAGGTGATTCCTGATTGGATTTTATGACCAGTCATCCGTGACAACCAAGATCAGTCCATTCTAAATATGTCTTTATTAATAGGTCTGGTGGATGAATCTATAACGATGTTGGTGTGGGAAATTAAAATAGAATAATCTGAATTTTCTACAAGAATCTTGACTACATAGCATGTACTCTAGAAGAACACATGCAATGTGGTATGATCCTACGGTGTTAGGGTTTATTCATAGAGAAAAGTATCACACACCATGTGACAGCTGTCATACACCGTTTAACATATGGTTGATTACTTGGAATGTACCCATGGGGTACATGGTAATAGACATGTCTAGGTATATGAAAATAGCCACAGTATATTGGTATGACCCAATACTCAGACACAACTAGGGTACTAGAACATAGCTTGGTACACCAGAACATCCAGTGTAGACAAGCATGGACATGGTACATAGGAATAAGATGATGTGTATAGGAAGGCCTTGGGTATACACATCACACCATGTATTCGTTATTACATGTTATGTACCTTCTCAAGGGCTGGTTGAGGCCATCCATCTCTTCAGTATAAACCAGTATCTATTGGCTGTGTTCCCTTGGCCCATCCCTATGATTGTATAGTGTTTTTTTATTTTAGATAGAAGGATTATTATCTCCCCAAGGGGGTTTTTCTCATATAGAGTTTTTGGAATCCCTTTGTGTGACTGGGTTGAGATCCTCTGTCATTATATATTGTAACCAAGGTGGGATTTGATGGATTTTCTTTATGAACATACATGGGTGTATGATCCCATACCGAGTGAGTTATTCCAATAAGGTATATAATACCTTAGAGTCTATAGGTATGATAACCCATCAGAGTGAATATATATATATATATATATATATATATATAGATCTAGTGAGTACTTATTTAACGAGTCTTGATGAGAACCATCAGTGATATCAGGGCTCATGGATTGAGTTCTCCTAGATGAGCATTACCTTGAAGCCTCAAGAAGGATCCTACTTCAGGTAGTATAGAGGAAACCCTAGTGAGAGATGGTACCAATCCTATGTTTATCTGGGTTATTATTATTATTATTATGTCTATATTCTAATTTATATATCTTCATGATGATGATATGACAACTCTATTGATGTTTTTTGTATGGTGATTTTGGGGTATCCTACTAAGTATTGTTATACTCACCCATGTATAGGCTCTTCTAGAACATGTCAAGTGTTATACAGATGAAAATATTTTTGACAGAGTCTTAGGATATCTGGATTAGGTAGAGCATAATTGATCTAGAAAGACCATGTTTTGTACTAGGGGTTTCATTTTACAATATTCCCCTAGTGCTAGCTTGTTGGAATCTTTTGTAGTTTTTAGTTGGCTTATATTTGGACCATTATGTTTTCTAATACTTTTTAAAGACTCTAATGTGGGATAGTTGTTTTTTATGAATTATTTTTATCATTATTTTTTTACCTTTTAGTATTTTATGCATACTTGGATAAATGGGTGTGTTTGTGTATATGCTCTTAGGATAAATCCTCCCATGTGTGAGATATGCATTATTGGTTCTTGGAGCCTACGCTTAGCAAATTGAATGAGGGATTGGGGTGTCACAATCAGCTTATAACATAATAGGTGGACCTCGGTGGGTTGGTTCATCACATTTAGGTCCAATTTCTCATGAATATGACTTTAAATTATTTTAAAATATTGAAAAATTATATGAGTGCCACTCCCATCACTTATAAAAGGGAACCCCTATCATATATTATTCACATAATATGAAACATTTATCTAAACCAATAATTTTAAAAATACCTATTAAATATCCCTCCCCTTTTCCTATAGGACATTATCTCACTGAAATATATACCTAATAATGATTAAATTTTAATCCAAGGGAGGTTTTTCAAAAAAGAGGTATAATTCTTAACCAAGAGTTTCATGTTTATTTATTCTTAAAATCCTTCAAATATTATTTAAAAATGAGGAAATAATAACATCAGTATCTTATATATAATAAAATATTTGTTATTATTATTATTATTTTATAACCCTTGTTCATCTCCTTTTAAATCCTATGGGAAATGAAAACATCGCTCATGCATACATGTAGACTACCACCTCCACGAAGCGATGTTTTTCATTTTTCATCACCACCTCATAAGGATAGTCATTATAATAGATTTAATTAATATATGTTATATTCATGAAATAATTATTTTTGAATAAATACAATATATTAGTTATCTTCTTACCCTTCCATTCATTAGAAAATGATAAAGGCGCTCATGTGTATGTGTGGACTACCACCTCTATGAAGTGATGTGATCATTTTTTATAAACACCTTTAATGTATGGTCAAAAAATTATATTTAATGTATAAAAATGATAATTTCAGTATTAATATTCTAGTTATGATAGGATAGTTACCCCTATGACCATGGTCATCCTAACTGAGTTGTTTTGGGATTATTAATCGAACGTCCTTACAAAACATGACATGAACTTAACCAATTTAATAACTATATAATAAATAGTAATAAATGAAATAAAATTGATAAAAATAAATGAATTATACTAAAAAAATTAATTTATAAATTATATAATTAACAAATAATTACTATACAGGTGTTAAAGTACATATGTGCTGAGTCTGACTTGAGGTAAAATATCTTTCTTTAAAACCACACCTTAAATATTTAATTTTTTTCTTATATTTTCAATCTATATATATGGTATTTTAAATGTTTCAAGTATGTTATTATTATATATTAGTATATGTTCAAAGTAATTTTAAAAATTCCTTTATTTATTTATTAAGGTTTTTAATGAATACTTTTATGTACTTTCTAAATAGGTTATTTTTTTAATATTTTTACAAAAGTGTGAAAGGAATCAGTTTTTAACATATACAACATGAGTAGAATTTCACACCTTCATGAAAATTGTTTTTAATAATATCAATATAAATTTTATCAAGTTTTTTTAAAAAATATCATTTTTTCCATTCTTTTGAGATTTATTTTTTAATTATTTTTCAATTAAAATGGAATTTTATCCTTATTTTTATGTAAAGCCTAAAAGTGATTTTGAATTTGTGTTAATATAATAATTTATGAAATTTTATGATGTAAGTGAAATATTTCACAATTTTCTGTTTATGATATATCCCTTTTAAAATTTTTATGATGAATGGTGAGATTGATGTAGCTCTCCAATGCATTTTAAAATGATTATGTTCAATATTGAATTATATATAAATTAACTGGGAAGGTTATTCTATTTATAAGAGTGCTTATAAGAGTGATTATAAGAGTGATATTAATATGATGTCCCAATGAACCCATATGATATTTATATTTTTTAAAATTAGTTTTCGTTGAATTATTTAAATTTCATATGGTAAGCTAACAAGCTTCTTTTTAAGGGAAAATTTTCCCCTTTTACAGGTGAAAAGTATGTTTTTCAATAAAATGTTTAAATGAGTACACATGTTTTAAAGGAAAACATTTTAATTATGAATTTTACTTTACTATTTATTTCAATATTTTTTTATGAATTTTTTTTGCAATGAATCTTATTTCATGAGTGAGAAAATGAATTTTGAGCTCAAAATTTATTATGTTAAAATGAAAAATTTTATTTTGAGATTTCATGATTTTCAAAATGGCCTAATGAGTTTATTTCTTTTTTAACCCCTTAATGATATTTTTTACCATACTATATTTTCAAATGTGTTTCACAAGTACTAAGGATGATTCGAAAAAATATAATGTTATAAATTTATACTATAGGGATTAAAATTTTAAGAAGAAAAAGTTTTTTTGAATGAATCATTAGTTTAAATTTCAGAATCTTGTTTTTATAGAAAAAAAGGATATTGTGTATAGGTGTCCACTTTTTATTTTATAGGTTTAAATTGTAATTGGTTTTCCTATCTGTTTAAAACTATAAACCAAGATAACCATGAAATATAATATAGTGTATTTTGGTTATAAACATGTAATTATAGGCTATTTAAGTTATGGGGTATTATAGTTTATGTCAAAGGAAGGCTAAGATAACACTAAATGTGGGGATGTTATTAATAAAATAAATTTTAGAGATGTTAATATATGTATTTTAATATCATGAGAAATCATTGAGGGTTTCTTTGTTTCTCCATATAATCTATGTATGTTTTAGAGTGGGTTTCCACTAAGGAAATATGGTGAATGAAGTGGAAATATTTAAGGAGATTAATATCCTTCTAAATAAGTAAACTGGAATTGTCAGAATTGGAATAAAATAGTTTGTAGTTTTATTAACATAGTTGATATGGGATATTAATAGTGGTACTTATGGTAGATAGAGATATTGTTATCCTCAGTATAACATGTATATAGTGGATTATTTCATGAAAAAAACCCATTGAAATTTAGTGGAACAACAGATCCAGTGTTATCCAAGGGATAAATCAATTTTCTAGAAATAATATTCAATGTTTTGGTTTGTTCGAAATAAGAAAAAATTAATTATTTATATTTATCCTTTTTTAATGTAATGTCAATCAATGGTGGTCTCTAATAAAAAATACAAACGGAATTATTTTTGGTACATTTCTAGACATCATGGTAAAATTGGATAAATATAAATAATTAGATGAATCTTTTTATCATTATCTGTAGAATGATTTTTCTAGAAAATCTTATTATCTCTCCTATAATTGAGTTTGATGTTTTTCTTGTTATGGATTGGATTTTAGTTTATAATGATAAGATATATTATAGTGCTAAGGTATTAATATTCAAATTTCAATGTGAGTTTGGATTTTTATATCATAATGAGTTCATATATATGAAAATATTAAGAAGATGGGAAATTGGGTAAATATGGAAGAAATAATTATCTTTCTCATATTTCGAATAGAGGGAAGTTGTTCAAATTAGTGTAATGGTAGTAGTAAATGAATATGTGGATTTATTTTCTAAATATTTTTCTAGTGTTATTCCTATATGGGAGGTTGAATTTACTATTGACTTAGTTCTAAAAGATAATCCAATATCAAAACTACCTTATCAAGTATATGTATTAGAGTTATTTAAATTGAAAAAAAGTTACAAGAGTTTGTTGAAAAGGGTTTTATTCATCCAAGAACATTTCCTTAGTGTGATCCTATTTTGTTTATTAAAAATATGAAAGTTTCAATGAGGATTTACATTGATCATAGATAACTCAATAACATTAATATAAATAGGTAGTATTTATTACCTAATATAGCTGAATATTATCATTAATTCTAAGGAGATCATTGTTTTTCATAGTGTGATATTAGTTCTGGATATCATCATTTAAAAATAAAGGATGAATACATTCAAAATACAATGTATTATACTAGGTATGGGCCTTATTTGTCTCTGTTTATTCCCTTTATGTTGAATAATTCAATTGGTGTATTCATCGATATTATAAATAGTGTTTTCTGTGATTATTTGGATAAATTTAGGTTGTTTTTACTAATGAAATTCTGGTTAATTATAAAATTCATGGGGAACATGAAAGACATATAATGATTATTTTGGAAACTTAAAAAGAATAAAATTTATATGGAAAATTATCATAATGTGAATTTTTGTTATAGAAGATTTATTTCTTTGGACATATTGTGTCTTAAGATGGAAATACTATTCATCTTACTTAAAGTAAGGTAGTAAAAGATTATCCAAGACCTACAAATTTAACTGAAATTAAAATTCATCTTTGACTAATGGGTTACTATTGATTTTTTTTTTCTGAAAAATTTACCCGACTATCTAGAACACTAACTAATTTAACAAAAAATGTGGTTAAATTATTCTAGAAAATTTAATGTGATGAATGATTTTATGAATTAGAAGTAAGATTGGTTATTGCTATAGTGTTAGCCTTTACATCTAGAAATAGTGAGTTTTTTATTTATACTAATGCATCTTTGAAAGGAATTGGTTGCGTCTTGATACAAGATGATCGAGTAATTTCATAAGAAACACACTAATTGAAATTATAGAAAAAAGATATCATAAAAATGATCATGAACTGGAGGAAATAGTTTTTTCTTAAAAATTTAGATAAATATTTTATATGATGTAAAATGTGATATATATATATATATTAACTATAAAATTTTAAATGATACATTCACTCCAAAAAGGGTTAGAAATGTGGTAGAGAATATGGTTGGAAATGATAAAGGATTATTATTTAACACTTAACTATCATCCTGTTAAAAAAAACAAGGTAGAAAATTTATTAAGGTTAAATGATGATTCATCATTAGCTATACTATATTTAGAGCATGATCGTTTGGATAATGATTTAATGAATGTTGTCCTAGAAACTATGCATGTATAAAATACCACTCTTTCGGTTTAGGTGTTAGTGTATTCAACATTTTCAGAAATAATTAAGCAAACTAAAAGGTAATATCGATGTTTTCAAGAAATAATATAGTTGGTTTGGAAGAGGAAGTTTTCTGAATTTAATTTTGATAAAGAAGCTATCCTGAGACTTGGAAAAATGTTTTGTGTGCCAAGTGATCTTTAGTTAAAGAAGGAATTATTAAAGGAATCTCATAGAATACTATTTTATATTCATCTTAGAAGCACTAATATGTATAGATACCTTCATGAATATATATTTTGTGTAGGACAGGGGATGTATATTACCGATTTTACCATTAAATGTTTGAATTTTCAATAGGATGAGGCTGATAAAAAACTATCGAAGGGGATGCTTCGTATTTTATAGTGTATGAATGATAATGGGAGAATATATCAATGCATTTGAGGGTGGGATTACCAAATAAATCTCTAGGTTATAATTGGATTTGAGTTATTATTGATCATTTGACTAAATCATTGAATGATATACCTATTCAAGATACTATGTATTTAGATTATAATACTATAATTTATCATAAATATATAGTCAGATTACATATGGTATCCATATATATTGTATCTGATCATTATAAAATATTTACATAAAATTTTTAGAAGTGACTTCATAAGTTGATTTCTACCGAGTTAGGCTTTAGTAAAGCTTTTCATCCTCAATCTGACAGACCGTCATAGTGAATGACTCAAAATTTGGAAGATATAAATTAGTCTTTCTCATGAGATTACCATGGATATTGGGATTCTCATCATTATTTGGTGTAATTTTCATATAATAATATCTTTCATTCCAGTATATATGTGGAATGTTATGAGAAATTATATGAAAAGTGTTTTCAGAGACCATCACATTAATATTAAGTTAATTAAATTAAGTTTTTTGGGACCATCATTGTTATAAGAAATGGATGAGAAGGGAAATATGGTTTAATAGAACATGGGGGAACCTTAGAATAGGTATAATAGTTTGGTAGATAATATGATAAAAGACCTTTTGTTTGAGGTAGGTGATCATGATTTTCTAAAAATATCTCATTGTAAAGGTGTTATGTGATTTAGTAAAAAGAGAAAGTTAATCTCATGGTTTATTAATCCATATGAAATTATAAAAAATCTTATACGAGTTTCAAATTAATTAAATTTTCCGTTGAGTTTATTTTAGGTACGTGAATAGTTTTATATTTATTTGTTAAAGAGATATGTACCAGGCACATCTCCTATTTATTTCCCTAAGGTAGTACAATTGGAAGAGAATCATTATTATGAGGAAAAACCTTATAGATTTCAGATAATAGAGAGAATGTGTTATGGAATAAGATAAATCATTTGTTTATAGTTTTTTGTATGAACCACATTATTTAAGAAGAAATATGTGAACCTAAAAAGGCTTTGAGGGGAAAATATCCCTACCTATTTAAGTGATGAATAAAATTACGGGGAAACAATTTATTTATGAGTTGAAGAAGGTGAAAATTAAATTAATATTAATAGTAAATAAATTTCTTGTCTTAATAATATTCATTATTAGACATTATGGGGTCATATTCAAAATAATAATTTTATGTATTTTTTAATTGAAAATGAAATAATTTTACTCTAATTAAAGTGTTTTCATGTCTTATATCTGTTTTATTTAAAGGTTAACATCATTAATTTTAGAAATTAAAGTTTTAAATAAATTAATAATTTTTTATACCAACATGTCAAATACAAATTTGGGTATTTTTTTGGATTTCTCTAAAAATATTTATTTTTGAGCGACTAATGAAAAATACTAATTTTTATAAAAAATATCATATTTTTTAAAGTATTTAAAAATTACTATTATATATTCTATTTTTTAATTTAAACTTTTTCTCATTTTATTAAAAAAATAAAATTAATTCCATAGGAATCAATAGAAAGCTTTATTTTGGTATAAATTCATTTTTATGCTTTAAAAAGCATTTTTCAAAAAAAAAACTACTTCTCTTTGAATTTTTTCAAGATTAAATTCAAATTAATCTCCTACAGTTATGAAAGATAAATCTTGATTAGTGTATTTCATATTTTTAATCAATATTTTCTAATTTATTAATGAGGTAAATTATAAGTTTGGTTATAATTAATATTAATAATGGTAAAAGAAATGTTACTGTGGTAATAGGTAAAACATGTCAATTGAGGTTAAAACATTTTGAAATGGTAAAAAAATCACCTTAATTATTATTTATGTGAGTATTTAAAACCTTATAATCTTATATTCTAAATTTTATATATTTATGGTCTCTTTCCCATTAGTAATACCTCATATTATTTTGAATCTTTAAAAAATTACAAGAGTTATATCCCCTAACTTATAAAATGGAACCCCTATCATATTTTATTCACACAATTTGAGCCATTTATATCAACCATTATCTAACAAAATACCATAGAAACACCCCTAAACACCTTATATATGAATTTTTCACACCAGAGGACTAACCTAATATGGATTAAAGAGTAATATATGAGAGGTTTTCTAAAGAAGATGTATATTTCTTAACCAAGTGTTTCATGTTTTTTTTCTTCTTCTATGTCATAAAAATATTATTTAAAAATAATGAAACAATAACATAATTATCTTCTATATAATTAAATTTTGTTAATATTATGCTACAAACATTTTTAATCTTCTTTTATGTCCAATGGAAAATGAAAACATTTCTCATGCGTACGTGTGGACGACCACCTCTATGAAGTAATGTGTTCTATTTTTAATCACCACCTCAAAAGGTTGGTTATTAGTATAGATTTAATAAATAAATAGTATATACATGAAATAATTATTATTTTATAATGATAATATATTACTTACCTTCTTTAGACTTCCAATCATTGGAAAATGACATGGTCTATCTTGCGTATGTGTGAACTACCACTTTCATGAAGTGATGCAATTTATTTTTGAGGTAAAAATTATGTTTGGTTATAAAATTTTACTTAAATTATAAAAATGGAAAATTTTATAATGATTACTTTTATTTATGAAATGAAAAAATTAACTCTTTTACCATTGTTAACCTACCAAGGTTGTTTTGGGATTATGAACCGAATGTACTCAAAATGTCCGAAACAAACTTAATTGATTTAATAACTATATAAGGGATATTAACAAATGAAATAAAAGGGATAATAATAAGGTAATAAATTTGAAATACGTTCTTAAGAAAGTATAAAAATAATTTAATTCTATTACATTGAAATTAAAGTAAATATGTGGTGATTCAACCTTGAGGTAAGATATTTTTATTTAAAACCATACTATAAAAGTTTTAAAGTTATTTATTCTATTTACCCCTATATCCATCTTATTTAAAATATTGATGTATATTATTAATATATTTAAGTATATATTTAAATTAATTTTAAAACAAGTTTTACTTTCTTTATAATGGTTTTAAAATAATATTTTTGAACATTTTCCAAAATATTTTTTTTGAAATTTTTACAATTGTGTGAAAGATTTTTTTAAACGTATAAAACATGAGAAAAATTTTACACCACCATGACCATTATTCATTAAAAATACTCCAATACAATTTTTCATAGTTTTTTAAAATAACATCATATTTCTTATTCTTCTAGGTCTTTTTATGAGGTTTTCAACGAAAAACTATTTTAATCCTTGTTTTTATGTGAAGCCTGAAAGTGATATTACATTTGTGTTAAATGGAATAATTTATGATATTTTGTGATGTAAATGTATTATTTTTTGTGTTTTATGTATTATACGGCTCTTTTACATTATTAATTATGATGAGTGGGTAAGATTTATCTCTCGAATTCATTGGTAAGGATTATTTTCTCTGGGTAATAATATGGGAATTAACCAAGAAGGTTATTACATTTGTTGGAGTACTTATAATAATGGTTATAAGAGAGACATGAAGATGAGGTGACAAGGTAACTATATGATTTTTATATTCTATGAAATGATATTTCATGGAATTAATTATATAACATATGTTAAACTTATAGTATTATATATATAAAAATGTTTATTCCCATTTTATGGGTGAAAATTAAGTTTTTCAAGAAAATGTTTTTATGAGTACCCATGTTTTAACATAGACCATCATAATTTTGAATTTTACATTAAAATTTATTATGTGATGTTTTATGAAAATATTTGGGAAATTAAACTTATTTTATGAGTAATAAAATGTATATTTTAGCAGAAATTTTATTATATAAAATGGAAATATTTCTTTTGGGATTTCTTGATTTTCAAAATGAATTAAGGAGATTATTTATTTTTTTATGATTTATTTTGATTTTTGTGCTCTTACCAAGCTTTAAAAGTTTCTTTTTCTAGGATTTTAGGATGAATAAGAACTATATAAAGGCCTACCATTAAACTATGGGGATTTTACTTTTAAGATGAAAACATGTTTAAAATAAAATAAGAGTTTAAATTTAAGAATCCTATTGTTATAGAAAAAATGAATAATGAGTAGAAGTTTCTACCATGTATTGTTTGGAAAATATATTTAATTATTTTTATTAATAATATAAAACTATGAAATAAAAGGTTCTTTCAAATTTAATAAACTGAATACCTTTTTATAAATCTTGTAATTATGGGTTTCATAAGTTATGGGGTGTTATAGTGGCACTCTTGTAAATAATTAAAACTTTTTTAATATATTATAAGTCTTTATTAAAGGAAAGTGAAAACAACTTGACATATTTAGAAGATATTTTTTCGTATGAGTTTAAATCCACTCATCTAATAAAATTTAAACTTTTTATGATATTGTAATCCTTATCTCTTAGTTTTAACTCCTTGGATGACTCTTTTAACCATTACCACAGTGATAAAGTTTTACCAAGTCTAACATTCATAATTTTAAGAAATAAAATTGATAATATTATAAAATTTGAAAATATGGATTCAATATAAGAAGTCCATTTTACCATGTTTAATTTCCAAAATTTCTAAAAATTAATTTTAATAGAATTACATAAATAATAAACAAAATAGTTTAAGTTTTTTTAAAGCATAAAAGAGATTTTATAACAAAATCATGTACAATGATGATTACTGTACAATTTATTGGATTATTTTTAGTGAAAGGGGACTAATTTTACTTAATAAAATCCAAATTAAAATGTTACCTTTTAAATACTTGATTATAAATGACAGTTTTTATAAAAATTAGTATTTTTCTCTATCCATAAAAAAATAAAACTTTTTATAAAATTCCCAATAATTCACCCTAAGATAATTTTTATATGTTTAATAAATAATGAATTTAAAATTTTCTATTTAAAACTATAAAATTTAGAAATTTAATTTTTAAATAAAAGAATATATTTTATGGAAAATATTTCAGATAGAATAAATCCATTTCTTTTCTGATTGAAAAATCATATAAAATTACGATGTTTTATATGAATATATAGAATATATTCATAAAAATTAAAAATAAATGAATTTTTTTAATATTAAAATTACATATTTTGTCACGATATTCCCCATTTTAGAAATTATATCCTCTTAATTTCATTCATTAAAAAATAAGTGAGCTTTTTTTACCTCATAACATCTTCAGATTCCCATTTTTATTCTTAAATCCTATTGTTTCACCATAAAAATTTAACTAGTAAAATTCCCTAATTTTGAAACACTTTCACTTTATAGTAAAGATTCTAAAATTTACATTCCATATAAGGGATATTCCTATATAACTAAACAACCCAATGGATCAATATATTTGATACATCATGTATATACTTCCTTAGAAACAAAACATAAAAACATTATATAGCTAAGATAAAATTATAAGTAAATTACTTAGTAAAAAAATAATCCCACTTTCTATATAATTTCATATAGTATAATAAACCATGGACTTCACTTTCCATTTTTACTAAAAAGCATAAATCCTTTTCCTGGAGATATCTTAATAAATACATGACCACTTAACTCAAATGAATGATCTTTCATCATGTCATATTCTTAACTATTTTGTTTATTCAGAGATTCCCACTAGTGATACTAAATCATATTTTTCTTATACACCATATATTCTATCAGTTCTAGTCCCAACAAGTTCCTTTCACTAACATCATCCCAATATAGTAGAGCCTCTAACCACTTTCCATATCATATCTAAAATGGTGTTCTATGTATAATGTAATGAAAACCATTATTATAAGAAAATTTATCTAAAGATATATATTGATCCCTAGTTATCTGATTAACCAATGAGGAATAATAAATAATATCCCCTAAATTATGCATTGTATGCTCTGAATTCCCATCATATTGAGGATGTAAATTTATACTAAAACTTATTTCCACACCCATAGACATTTGAATTAATTTACAAAAATTTGATGTAAATATATGATCATGATCAATTTCAATAAAGATGATAACTCCAAGTAATGTAACCATCTCATTATAATAAAATATAGAAATATGATCTAGATACACATTATCTAAAATATGAATAAAATGTGATGATTTAGTCAAATAGTTTATAATAACCTGAATTACATTATTACCTTGAGTTTTATTTGGAAATACCTCTACAAAAACGATGGATATATTATCCCATTTTCCTTATGGAACTAAATAATGACGGAAAATCCCCTTCAATAGTTATTTTTCAACTTTAAGCCATGTAAAATTCAAATATTTCATGGAAAAATTAACAATATCCTTCTTTTTACCTTCTCAAAAATAATATTCCTAAATGTGTCTATATATATCCGTGCTTCCAAGAATAACCAAAAATGGAGAGCATCGAGCTTCACTTAACAATTCTTAATTTAACTAGGAATCACTCAGAACACATAACCTCTTTGTAAACCTAATAATGAATTACTTTTTGAAATTAAATTAAGGAAATTTAACTTCCTTAACCAATTATACCTTTTATTTCATTACATGATCTTTTATATGAGTTTTATTGATTCTTACTACTGTATATGATTATACTAATACACAATTAAAAAGATAAGGAGTTTCTACATACACAATTTCTAGTCTAACATTAATTAAACCATTAATTAATGGATCATTTTCCATAAAAATATATTTAATGATGCATTATATTTTTGAATCTATAAATCTATTACCTTATGTGATTTACCTGGATGATAATGAAATTTCAAATCACAATCCTTAATTAGTTTTATCCATTTATCTACGTCATGTTCAAATATTTTTGAGTGAATATATATTTTAAACTTTTATGATCAGTATACATTTTAAATTTTTACTATTATAGATTATGTCTCCATATTTATAAAGAAAAAACTACTATAACCAACTCAATGTCATGTGTATGATAATTTTTCTCATGGGGTTTCAATTTATGAGATGAATACGGGATAACTTGATCATTACCTATTAAGAAACAACCAAGGCCCTTAAAAGAATCAACACAATAAATAATAAACTCTCTATTTCTAGAGGTGAAGGAAAACATATGATCATTAAGTTATATTTTATTGAATTCACAAAAACAATCATAACATTTCCTCATCCAAATAAACTTAACTCTTTTTTGAGTTAAATTGGGTTATGAGTTAGCTAACCAATAAAGGTTTTCTAAAAATAATTGATAGTAACCTTACCACCTAAGAAAAATTTGAATCTTAGTAATGTTTATAGGTCATGAACATTCTTCCACAACTTTAGTTTCTATAGGATCAAATTCAATTCCATCATTTGAAATAATATTTCTAAGTAAAGAAATAAACTATAACCAAATTTCTAATTTAATATATTTTCCATGAAAACTTTTTTCCTTTAAGACCAGTAAAATAATCCTTAGATATTTCTGATTATCATAATTAATTTAAGAGTATACTATAATCTCATTAATAAACACTACCTCCAATTTATCCAAATACTCATGGAAAAATTTATTTGTTATATCCATAAATATAGTGGATGTGTTGGTTAATCTGAAATAATTGACCACAAAATCATAATTGCCATACCTAGTACCAAACACCATCCTTATAAGGTCATATTTTTCTAATTTATTTGATAGTACATAGATGTGAGATAAATCCTTAAAAAATACCATTCTCCCTATATCTTTAAAAAAAATTAATCGTTATGGGGAAAGGGAAACTTGTTTTAATAGTAATGTTATTTAGTTTTGTATAATCAATTCAAAGAATCATAGAAACATCTTTATTTATAAAAAAATAAAATAGTTTCACCCCATGGTGAGTTATTAGGGTGGTTAAAACCCTTATCAAACATCTCATGTAAATATTTTTTTAAATTCTAACAACTCAGATGAAGTCATTTGTTAAGGAGGTTTTCAAACTTTATTAGAATGATGAACAAATTCAATAGCAAATTAAACCTATCAGTTGGGAATAACACTAGTAAAATCATTAGAAAAATTATCAATATACTCATTTACTATTAGAAAATTACTAATTAGAAATGGTCTTCTTATTTTAAATAATATATTAAATATAATTTTTTCTCCCATTTTTAATTAATTTCTCAAAATATTGGCATGTTATCAAAGGTATGAACTCATTCTTATGTAAAAATTAAAATTCCCTTTGAGGATTGAATTTTAATTCTTAAGATCTTAAATATATATTATCATGATATACTAAAATCCAATCCATAAAAAGAATAAAATATAACTCCATTAAGGTAAATAAACTATATTTATAGGAAGATCCATTCAATTTGTGATGATACGAAGGTTACTATAAATCTATTTTTCATTATTAATTTTATAGGGGATTTGAACAAAAGTTTTGTCTATATTTATTGAGGTGATATTTACATTTTACTAGTAAATTTACTACAAATAAAAAATATTTAAATCGTAAATCAAGAAGGAAATTGGAATACTTATAGTAAACAAGTAATGTACTTGTCAACACCTCATTTAATAGACCAGTAATAAAAATAACATTACCATACATTTCTTCTTATTGTCCCGGTGATCACCATCCTCCATACATTTCTTTGGACATTCTTTCACATAATATAACATCTTATTAAAATTAAAAAACTTCACAATATACTTTTCATTATTGGTATGACCATTACCTTTACTCTATTATTTGTAGTGACAAGCTGAGTATACAAACCATCCACATCAATAACACTTATCAGATATCATAAGATATTATATAGAATGATTCTTATCACAGTTATCACAAGTGGGTAATTTAATTTTCTTACTGTTATATTTCTATGATGATTGCATCCCCATTTCCTTCCACCTGGATAACTTTTTATTCTTTTTTTTGTAAAATTCCAGAAACTCCATCTTGACTTTCTTAGAACACTGCACAATTTCCTCATAAATTTTAAACACATTAGTAATAAAAACCTTTGTGAACACAGATTCGATCCTAATTTAAATTTATCAATTTTACTATCATGGTCCAGAATATAATTCATTGAATACCAGGAAAATCTAGTAAATTATATTCCTAAGTGGAAACAAATTCCTCCTTCTTTTTCCTCAACCAGGGTAATTTACTTTCCATTTTAATTCAAAAAAGTTTTGAAAAATACTTTTCAAGGAAGATACATTAAATGTTACCAATTACATAGAATAAATTTCTTCATTTTCCTTTGTGTTCTTAATTAAATAATACCATTAATTAAATTAACCTTTAAAAAATAGAGAAAAAGGGTTAACTTATAATTTTTTGAAAATACCATAGCTTTTAATATATTCTCTAATGTGTTAATCTATCCTCTAAATATCACTAAGTGTGGTGATACACCAAAAACTAATGTGTGATATATCATAAAATTATATAATATCAATATGTTATTATACAGATAACTTAGTTGGTCATTTGTATTGGAACCTACATTAATATATTGTTTAAACTTATTTAGCACAACTACGAATTACACTATTCAAATTTCAACCATTCAATGTTACTAGTCCAGAAAGATATTTTGTGATAGATGAATTTATACCTCTGTTTACCTATTTTATCTATGGAAAAAAAATCCTAATTAAACATAGATTAGATGTATTAACTGGGAAATCCAGAAAAATATATCTCATAATAATATTACCATTAGTGTGTTATATTTAAAGTTACCTCTAACATCACCCTAACCACTAAATTCATTTAAACCCCTTATTTGATACCAACTATGACAACCCATGCATAACCATACCATAAATTACCAGATTCATGGAGTACATTTCATCACTTACATCTCAAATAAAGTTTTTAAGTTTTTAGTTTTATAGAATTAAGAAATATGCTACATTTTAGAGTGGATATTTCCACATATTGTTTATTTTTACCAGAAAACATGTTCTTTATAAATAAACACTTACATAATTCATGGTTACTCCCATAATTTCAACTCTAAATTTATTAATGCTCTTAATCATATTTAATCCCTTGAAAAACATTTGAAAACATGGTAAGATTAAAATATATCTTATAAATGGACACAAAAAAGAACCTCATATGCTATTTGTAAACCTAAAAAAATCATTAATAAAAATTAACTTTTCATAACAAACTTCTATCTAAAATATTCATTTACTTATCCATGAAAAAAATAATATATCAATTGTTTTAATAAATAATTTTATAAGAATCCATGAATATAAAATCATAATCCTGAGGGTTTCTCAAAAAACATGAAAACTTAAGAATCACTTTCCTTGAAAAAAATCCCTTTACCTTAAAAAAGGGTTCTAAATTTTTCTTAATAAATTAGGTCATTTACTTACATTTAATCTTAATAAAAACCTTACAATTTAACCAACTAATTATATAATTACCACATCTCTTTAGTGTAACCTATTCTAAGTAAACTCTGTCACATTACCTAATGCATTGAAGAGCTATATCAGAATCCCCTTTAATCAGATTTATTTATTCTCACCCATTATTCATATAAAACATTCAAGAACTATAGTATTAATAAAAACCACATATCTTTCACTTTAATTAGAAAAATTATTTGAATTGGCATTCAATCCAATAAGCAATAACACTTCTAATTAAATCCTAAAAATGAGAAGAAATTTCTGTTTCCTTAGAAAAACATTTTAAAACTAAAAACACTAGAAATAGTGAGAATAATTTTTCTACGAATCCATATAAATTTATAGAGTAATCTTGATGATGTTCAATTTATATGTCCATGCTGTATATATAAAAAAAATATTTTTTCACCTTTGTAAAAAGTAGAAAATAATAAATTATGAAAATATTGAAAATATTTATTTTTGATGCTTTAAAATTTAGTAAAAATTGTTGAAAATGAACTTTATAAACGTTTTACTAATAAATAATAATATTATAAAAACATTAAAATAACCTTGGCATTAAATAAAAATATTTTGAAGGAATACATTAAAACAATATTTTTAAAATAAAGTCAATTTACTTGAGCCCTAACTCATTTTATTCATATTTCAACCCTCCCGAGTAATAAAATTATATTATTTTTATTCTTGATTAAAAACATTTTTATGTTAATTTCATTATCAATATTCCATTTATTTCTTTAGTTACAATTTTTTATTTAGTTTTTAAAATGGTTAGTTCATATAGGCCTTTTGAGGATGTTTAGTTTATAAGTCCAATATGAATTTGGCAGGTTGACTATGGTTAAATAGATCATGGTTCTATCATCTACATAATATTTATCATAAAAAAATTATTATCCATATACATTAAATCTATTTTAAAACCATACCTGGAAGGTGGACATGGAAAATGAAATACATCATATCATGGAGGTGGTAGTCCATATGTGCACATAAGCGGTGTTTCCATTTTTATACTAAATGAAAATGAAATAAGGTATATGATATTTTAGTTTTCAAGAGTCATAATGATGTTATAAATGTAATATTTATTCATTAGTTCAATATTTAAAATAAAATATGTGTATAAAGAACGAAAAATGAATCACGTCACTTCATAGAGGTGGTAGTCCACACATATGCATGACCTATGCTATCATTTTATAATAGATAGAAATGGTAAGAATCTAAGTATTATATTATCTTTCCAGAATGATAATTATTTCATAAATATCATATAAATGCCTTAAATAAATCATAATAACTATATATTAAAGGCCAATATTGAAAAATTAAAGACATAACTTCATATAGAGGGTAGTTTACATGTATGCACGAATGATGTCTTCCTTTATCATTGATAGGATATAGAAAAGATTTTTTCCAACAACACTATAACATTAAAATATATAAAAAATAATGTTGTAAATATTTTATAATGTCTATAATTAATTTGAGGGAGGTAAAATAATAATCATACTTGAAATATGTGTAATACTATGATATTTTAAAAAAACAATATGTTCAACAACATAAAATACATGAAATAAGAGTTTTAAATGAAACCTAAAATATTATTATTTTAAATATGACCATTATAACCAATTTTTTGAATTTTAAGATATGAATAAGGTTAACTGAATTGTGAAATAAATATATAATGGTCCTAATCGATACAAATGTATTGACTAATTCTTAGGCAATACACACTCAATTTTTAGTAAAGTCGGTTTTGTTTATAAATATATTTTCTTCAAAAATGGGTTTTACTAACTTTTATGTGAATATATAATTATTTAATTTCATCCAATATTATAAGTTTTATTTAATAATTTTTTTTTCAATTTTGAAATCAACATATCAAAATTACATTGGGGTATTTTTTTTTATTTTTATGAAAATATTGATTTTCCCCCTTGAATTGTGAAAAAATACCTTTTTTATAAAATAATGGATTTTATTTTTATGCATTTATAAAGTCCCATATTTTTTTTAATTGTATTTAAAACATTTTTAGTTCTTTTGAATAAAAATAATCCAATTAAGGTTATTTCTATCAAAATTATTCTTAAGTTTTATATAAAAACATTTTTATACTTAAAATGCATTTTTGTACTTAAAATGAATTGTTATAGAAAACCATTTTTCTTCCCATTTCACAGGTTTATTGTAACTCCCTACCCCTTCCTCATTGGATTGAGAAGGTGGTGAGGTGATATAAGGACTTAAGTGATGTTTCCAAGGCACCAAAGGCTGACAATAAATGCCAAGGTCTTAAAGAATAAATTGGGGAACAATTTTCCCTTGAGAAAAACCAACCAGCCCAACAAGAAATTAACAAAACAATTACATGATGCATGATAGTATAAAAACCTGAGCCATATAGTACCAATAGACAACCAAACTAATCCATAACAATTCACAAAAACCAAAACAACCAAACCATTCCAAACCAAAATCATAGTGCTAAGTAGAAGACTAGACAAGAGACCCAAAGTAAACCAAGGCACCCTCCACTGCTCCAAAAATAGCTCTACACTCTAACCACCATAAAACCACCCAAGAATCGTGAAGAATAGCTAGAAAAATGAGATGCCTTAATCTTAACTGTTTCCAAGAATACAATATCTAAAAAGAAACAATGTGATAAAGTTGGGGTGAGTAACAATATTCTGTAGGATTTCCCCAAACGTCTTCCCTACACACTCTACTAGGATAAAACCATTAGCACTATTATATACAATAATTTATAAAAAACAAAAAATAGTTCAACAATTACCAATAATTAAAACACACCCATACAAAGCCATGTCAAATAAAGGAAAGCCATAATTATTCCATAAGACATATCACCATCACACATTACTACAACCAATTTCCTTCTAACATAGTAATACACAACAAGGAAAACAACCCCGATGGAACTTCCCATCCAAAACTTTTTACTACTTTTCCAAACTAGTGGTACTTCTTGACCACTTATCCATAATAGTGGACCTTCCATCGACAATCCATCACCTTTTATAGTTATAATTCTCTCCCACTTCAACACAATTAACTCCAGAGATAATAATTAACCAACCAAAATCATAAAACATTGATTCCACAAATTATACACACAACCATTTCCATCACATTCCAATCACTTCAATAAATCAACAATTTATTGAAAACAATCTTTAACTATTTTCCATGAAAAAATACATTTTCATAAACTTAATTCTTGTTGAAAACCATTTTCCCAAACCATTTTCATAAACCCAACAAAGAAATAATTTTTAAAATCTACATTTTACAATCACACAACATGCCTTTTTTTGAGACAATACCCAATTTCAAACAAAATCCCAAAATCATCACCCAATGGGTTTCTAGAAATATTTTAACATTATATTCACAATTAATTTCAAGAAAGTCAAATTAATTATAAACAAGGCCTCATGATCAAACAAAGTGGAATCGAGAGAGAATCCACCTACCTTTAGGTTTATAGAGAAACCATCCCACAAGCAACTACACCACAAATCTGAAAAAATAATCCATGAAAACCACTCTAGATCTCTTTAACTATCATTAAAAGCCCTAAAATAATCACCTATGAAACAAAAAACCTAAATAAACATGAAATATATGTAAACCAATAAAATGAAGACAGAGAAGGGGGAATATCAATAGGAAATCATAAATAAACCAAAAGATAAGACTTACCTGAGATGAACCACCTTCAAAATAACTTGAAACCCCTTCAAATACATTCCAAAATGAGTGGGAGATCACCCCTAGACCTTGAGTAGAAGAAATACCATATAGGGTTCATATGGGAGAAGAAATGGGTGAGTTAAGGCCAATTCTGACTAACCCCATTTAAAAAAAAACTATTTTTAATAAGCCTTATAGTTTGAAAAACTGTGTGCTAACTGTGTAGATGCTACTGTTTGAACAGTGACATATCGCATAGTTGCCTGGGATTGTCGCCCAATTTCCCCTAAGTGTGCTCAAACCGTGAAACCTTAAAAATGCCTCAAAAACTTATCAAAACCATTCTAAACTATCACAAAAATTACCCAACCAATCCGTACACATAAAAAGGTATTAAAAAATATCACATACCTCAAATTGGAGGTGCTAAATTTATTTTAAAATTAATTTATTAACTTATAAGAATTAAATTTGACAAAATGGATTATATATTTGGAATAAATAAATTTAAATTTTGTAAATTCTACCCTTTTATTTTCAACAATTATGAATAGTAACCTTGGAAAAAATGTTGTCACCATGGTAAGGGTAAAATGAGTAAAGCATGATTAAAACCATGAGATAAGACTTCAGAATCACCCAAAAAATTTCATTGTATAAGTGTTTTTCAAGCCTAATCATCCAAAATTATGAAAATTGTAAATTTATTGCAATGTTCAATTGATAATGACTTAATATTATTTTAAGTAAAGAATAAATACACAATGTCACATTATTTATTTTAATATATATAATATTTTTCATAGGGATAAAAAGTATTTATGTTTAGTTTTAAATTATTATTTGAATTTAAATTATTTTTTATCATGTTAATTTGTTTTTAAATTTTAGTGATGAAATAATTATCTTAAATTCTTATAGAATATTGACATAATGCTTGTTATAGTAGTAGAAAAATCAAGTAAATTATTTTAAATACATGGAAAGTAATATTTTTTGGGTGAGTAATGGTGTTCCACGATTTTTTAAGAAAAATATAATTTATTAGTGATGTGTCAAATTTTTATGTTCAAACTACATTACTTTATTGATATTTTTTAAAGTCAAAATTATTTGTATAATCTTAAAAATGACATTAATGGTATTTTATGTCAAATAATATCTTATTAAATGATTTAAAACCATAATAATATTATATTTGGACAAGTGAATTTATATGTTATATAATGTCAACCATTATCTACTTATGAGGGCCCCTCTACTATCTTATATGAGGGCCCCTCTAATAACTTATACGAGGGACCCTCTACTATCTTATATAATGTCAACCATTTAATAATATCTTATTAAATGATTTAAAACCATAAATGATATAAATAATATCTTATATTAATTTAATAATTTATTTAATTCCATGAGGTCCCCTCTACTATCTTATACGAGGACACCACCCCTCATCTCTTCCTCAAAAATCATAAAACATTTACCTAAAACAATATCTACCCAAAACACTTTCTATAATCCAACGTCGTATCCTAGAAGTCCTGGTAACACTATAATACCGTCCTAGAAGTCTTAACGTGTTAGATGAAGGTGGTATTTTAAAGAGGAGGTATAACTCTAAATCAAGTTATTTAATTTTATTTCTTTTTATACCTCATTAAATTATTTACTAACCATTGAAATATAATAACATTAGTATCTATAATATACTGATGTGTTTTTATATTTATTTCATAACCTTTATTCATCTCTTTTCCCATGAAACGAGAAATGAAACAATCTTTCGAGTGTACATTTGGAATATCGCCTCACTAACATATGTATTTTTTTTCCATCACTGTTTTCAATTAATTTTTATTATGATGAGTTTAATGTATATATATTATTTTCATGAAATAATATGAGTTTTTAAATATGATATATCATCTTTATTTATACAATTTTAGTCATTGAAAACATAATCATTGCCCGTGCATATATATGAACTACCATCTCTCCGTAGTGATGTATTTCATTTTTCAATATCACCTCTCATAGATTGTCATGGGCCTAGATTTAATGTTGTTATTTTATTTTAATAATATTATAATTATTATATAAAGATACTATTTCTTTATTTTATGTCCAACTAATAATAAAAACATTTCTCGTGTGTACGTGCGGACTACCATCTCATGAGTCGATATATTTTATTTTTCATGATTAAATTTCACTTATGAAACAAAAATAGTATTTTATGTATAAAAATAATAATTTTTTGGAATAATATTGTATATATTATGGAATAATGACCCCTTTGACCACATTTAACCTTCCAAAATTCATTTTTCCATTATGGACCAAACATCCTCAAAACTAAAAATGTGGACTTAACCATTAAGTAATAAAATATATCATAGAAATAAGTAGTTTAATGATAATGTAAAAATACTAGAAAAGGATCTAAAATTAGTAAATAATTAATATAATTTTATTATACTAGAGTAAAATAATGTATGTAACAATTTAGGACTCGATGTAATGGGTTTTGTAACTCAATTTTTTTCATTGGGTTATATTACTTCTTCATTGTCTATTTTATGAGAATATTATGTTTGTAATGAAATATGGTTATTTTATGTTGTTTTTAAAATTTTCATATATGTATTTACGTTTTTTACGCATATTCACTTCATTGATTAATTATCACTTCAATTTTACGATCTTTGTAATGATTTTTCATATCACTTTTGTTTCTGTGAGACATATTCCATATTCACCACTTGTTTCCTTCATTTGGTGTATATAAAAACCCATTGATATGATATATCATTAATCCTTTTATATTCCTAGTATTTAAATTTTCAATTAATTTATTTCTTTCATTAGATTTATGATTCAAAAGTTTCCATAGAGATAAAGGTTTATTTTATAGTCACATCCCTATTCAAAATTATTTATGTTTATAATCCCATTTAGGGAATTATATGATATTTATATATTAAATCCTATATATTCTATTTTATATTTTTTATTTATATAAATCACAATTTTTTCCTTTCATTTTCTTCTATCTATGTTCTCAAAATTTCTAAGAAATGTTTTAAGGAAAATCAAATTTGTTTTTCTATTTGGTCAGAAATATTTTTATTCTAAATCTATATTTTATTTAAATGTTTTCAAGAAAGTTTTTAATAATCTAAAATTATTTTCTAAAGTAATTTATATACATGTTTTCATTTCAATAATTTTTTTAGGAGCAATCTTCTTGACATTTTATAAATGATGCACTCTTTACCAAAGGTTTGAAAACAATATTTAGTTTAATATACACCGAAATAATGGATGTTGCCACCATTATAAATATTATTTTCTTTAAATATTACTTTAGATATTTCCATGGTTATTTAAAGAAAAAAAATTTTCTCATTGTTTTCTGTTTTTTTATTTTTAATGGTATTTATAAAAATGGTATTTTCTTATATTTTCAAATGAATATTTTTAATTTTAATTTATGTAAACATACTTTAATGATTTGTTCACTTCACTATGAATATAATATCATCATAGAATCCATATTCTTTCTTTAGATGGATTAAGATGATTGTTTTAAATAGATTACCATGAAACATGTTTCTTTTTCCTTGGGTAAATCAAGCTATAAAGGAATAAAGGTTGTTTTCAAATGTTTGATATTTAAAATAAAAGATTCCAAGTGTTGTATTCATGTATGGTACTTGTAAATCCTTGATGATTATGGATTATACTGATATAACTTGTAATAATAGGTGATCCTTGTAACACCCCGAGATTTTATGAAAAATATTTTTTTTAATTTCATTAATGTCTTGTGTTGTACGCTACACCAAAAGAAGCTTTCACAACAAGCATCCTTGACTTTCCTTCCATTACACACAATCTCGACCTTCCACGATAGCGTGTGTCGTACGCAACACCAAGTTTCGCTAAACAACGATATGCTATTAAGATATTATTTAAACTAGCCGTTATGAATAGTAATAACCACTTTTTGAAATTTTGTAAATTTTATTTTTCAAAATGGACTTCATTTATGGATTAGGAGTATCGAATTTAGCCTAAGGTGAAATTTTGGTAATTTTCGGATAACTTTCATATTTTGATGAATAGTGGAAATTACTAAATTTTAATTAAAAACAACTTTTTCAATCGAAATAATTAATAGTTATAAATTATTAATTTGAGTGGTTTTAAAGTATATTTAGAATATATTTTTACAATTTAATACAATGTTGGACATTGGATGTAATTTCACATTTAAACTAGACATAAACAAGTGTCAATCTTTTGATAGATATTGTTTCTTAAAAACACGCTATTTGTTTTAACAGCGGGATTTAATTATAAAATTAATTAATGCAACTTTTATGTTATGAATTTGGTAAAATAGACTTCATTTTTGAATTCGGAATATGAAATATAGCTTGGGATGAAATTTTGGCATTGTTCTGAAAAACATCAATTTTTGATGAATAGTGAAACTACTAAGTGGTAGGTTAAAAACTGAATTTTGCATAAAACTTAATTTTACCGCTTCTGTGAATGGAATTTCAAAAATCTGAGAGACACGGTTAATATCAAGGACTAAAATGTGGTTCAATGAGATGAGAATAATTTTTTGGTGAATAGTAACTTTTTACTTTTTTACCACGGTTAATAGTAAATAGGGTAACTAAGGGTAAATATGATATTAATATTACCCTAACACATGTCCTAATTCTATTGGACAAGTGTAATTCGACCAAAAACAAACTTAGGAATAAAATATGACCATTTAGGCCCACTTGGATTAGATTAGGACATTTATTATTAATTTATTTAAAGAAGGGTTAAAATAGTTAAAATCAAAGTTTAATAAGTAAATCATTTTTAATATGGGGTTATACATAAGATAAATTCGACTATAAATATTCATTAGAAAGCTAAAAAGATTTCCTACATGATGGTATTTTATTTGTAATTTTTAGACATCAAATAATATAATTTATGTATGACACAAAGATGATGTAGTAATTATCTTATTAATGAAATATTGACATAATTGATAATATAAATACCAAAATAAATGTAATTTAAGACTTTTTATGAATTCCACTAATTTTATAGGTTACTATGATATATTAGTGTTGATTTAATCAACTTGGTTCGAACATATAATTCTGTTATGACTTTCACAAAAATCATATATTAAATAGTGTCAAAATTGACACAAAATAGTTTTTAAATCAAATATTATATTATTAATTGTTATTTTATTCCTAAAAATCTAAGGTTCGGCCAAATGACTTAGATAAGGATATATGTATTAATAATATACAATTTGGGGTTCGTTTGGCATGTTATAGTAAGTGTATTAACCATATAGTGAAAGAAAACAAAAAGACACGGTAAAAGTTAAATTATTTAACTTAGAGTTAAATCTAATTGATAAGGTTAAAATAATACCCTAAACTTGTCTAAATCCTATTGGTTGATAGGATTTCGACCCATACCCACTTTAGCTTCGAAATAAGACCCTTTGGAACCATTATAAACCTATTTTGACTTTAATATAAAATAATAGTTTGAGATATTCCTAAGGTGCCCCTCTCCTCCCCTATAAAAGGACACCTCCTCCCCCTCCTCCTCACACCAATTTGAGCACTCAAGCTCGGCCAACCCCTGCCAATTTCTCCTCTCCACTTCCCTAGAAACATCCTAGAGGTTCTTGTCTTCCTCAAAGACCAATTTTAGTGCCCTAAGAGGAGGTCTCAAAGAGGCACTTCAAAGAAGAGGTAATTACCGTTACCAATTCTTTCATCTTTATTTCTTCTTCCACTTCTTCTTCTTAGGTTGTTTCATTATGAAGTAATAACATCAGTATCACTCATATACTGATATGTTATTATAAGTATGAAACAACCCTATTTCACCATCTATCCCTCCTACGGAAAAAGAAATCACCGCGCGTGCGTACGTACGGAATACCGTCTCCACGCCGTGGTGTAATCTATTTTCCACCACCACCTTACATGGATGGGTATAATGGTGTAAAGAATAACTATACATAGTTATTACAACATCATACTGATTCTGATATATTGTATAATCCACTCCAATTCAATTCAATATTTATAGAAATGATATCATCGCTCGTGCGTACGTACGGACTACCGTCTCCACAACGCGATGAGATTCATTCTCCATGTTAACCATTTAAGAATGATTATAATGAATATATAAGAAATAATAATGAAATATATGACATTATAAAGCTACTGGATTTATGTATATATATACATATGTATGTCATCTACTTACTTCCATTTCAAGACAATAAGGAAAGAAAAACAGCGTTCATGCGTACGTACGGACTACCGTCTCCATGAACGGTGTTTTTCATTTTATTTATCTATCTATTATATATATATATACTGAATATATATGATATATAAATCATATTTTATATTCTGGAAGTAAGTAAATCATGATATAAGTAATAATGATGTCAAGAACAACAAGTCAAAACACCTACGATAAATGAAACGATTTTACCCAAATCGCTTCTTTAACATGGAATTTACAAAAGAACGGGTAATATAATGTCATAAGTGAACCATATATGCTATCATAACAATGAATATGATTCTGGAATAAGTCAATAACATGATTTAAATCATTATACAGGAGGTTCGGACACTTACAAAGCAAGTCGGACATAAGGTAAGGGAAATATCACAATCTCATTTTTATCCGAGATTGTTTATTCGTAAGTATTTACTGGGGTGTATTTTATCATCCACGTCCATGTTCCTTCAATATGTAATATTGTTTCCATCAACTTACAATAGTTTAAATCCAATTTTACTCTTCGGTGAGTTTTTAGTAAAGAATATGAAAGGAATCTTTTGTCGCTTTTTTCATACGATGTACTTTTTGACTTTTCCGACAAAAGTACGAGAAGAATGTTTTTTTTAACTTATACGGCACGAACGGATTTATACTGTTTTATAAAGCCTTATCTTCATGAAGCTTCCTCTAAAAGATTTCATGACTATTTTCAATAAAATCTCTTTCTTTTAAAATTGCATGTTGTTTTGTGAAAAGAAATTGATTTTGAAGAAGAAAGGATATTTTCCTCAAGAATTCAATTCAAGTGTTTTATCAAAATTATTTTCCATATAGGATAATAAAGGGTTCTGTTTCTATCCATATTTTTTACATTGATTTGACTATGTTGTGATGGAATTATGTTTATGAATTCCTTTTTCTTATATGAATGGTTTTATGATGTCATGTTGTTTAAGAATCCCATTTTTATTACATGGGTTATGCAATGATGTATGATTTATGATTTTGTGGCACACATAAGAAAGGATTCATTAAGAGATGGGTGGGACCTATATCTCCCTCCAATGCATTGGGTAAAGATTTTATATCTCATGAGATAGACATGGCTGGAATGGTAGGTTATACCGGTTCAGTGAAACAGGACTGAAACGAGGATTACTCGATTCAGAAAGGGACTTTGTCCACTAAGATAGTCTTGGCAATGAGTCTTGACTAACAAGAAATGATTCTCTATGATTATGTGTGTATGCCACAATGAGTAATGTTTTAAGTTATGATTTCATTTTCACTTCTATGATTTATCCCATGTTATGATATTATGAGCTCTTTTGCAGGTTAAGATTTCCAAAAGCTATGTTCTTATGTATATGATGTGATTGATATTTCTTTTGTTTACCCTTACTGGGCATTTGAGCTCACCCTTTTATGTTTTCTTTTCCCTAGGATATAAAGAAAGGTTTTAGGTAAAAAAAGGGGAAGATCTTTATGGGATATATTGAAGATCTTTCACCACGTTTAGAAGATTACGTTCCGAGTTTCCAAAGACACTGAACTATTACGATCCTTGTGTGTGTGTTTTTGTTATGTACTAAGTATTCCGCAAAAGTAATGTAATGTCCATGTACGATAAGCTTCGGGTCTCTACAGTTGGTATCAGAGGAAAGGTTTAGTCAACCTTTGGAAACTAGGATGCGAAAACGTTAGTGAGATCCCTAGAGATATTTCTAAGGTATGTCTAGGGATGTCCCTAGGGATAAGTATACGTATAGGTTATAGTAATAGAATTACGCTAACGATCATAGAATTAAACCTAAGATGTTGGATATTGAAGGTACTTCCCCTTTATTATGTTGTTTTCCCTTGCATGATTTTTGCCTCTCACACTATTCTTTATGGGTTTTAGACGATGGCTGGAACCCGAAGGAACCGTGTTGATCAATGCAATGGACAATGCAATGATTGCCCTCCTGAACAAACAAATGTTATGGGAGATGGAGTGCAAAATCTTATTGCTATACTTACACAAGCTATGAATCAATCTGGACTTCCAAATGAGCAGAGAAGGGAACAATATTCTATTGAGTCCTTCATGAGGCAACGTCCACCTTCTTTCAGTGGGTCTACTGATCCATTAGTTGCTGAACAATGGATTAGTACTACTGAAAAGATATTTTCAGTTCTTCAATGTTCTGAACATGATAAATTCATCTTAGCAGTATATCGTTTGGAAGGTGAAGCTGATAAATGGTGGAATCTTATCAAGAATACGAGGCCAAGAGATGAAATTGAGTCTATGGAATGGGACGAGTTCAAGAACTTATTTTTCAATAAGTACTTCCCTCGTATTCTTCGAACAAAGATGGAGAAAGAGTTTCTTGAACTGAAGCAAAGGGATGATGAATCTGTTGGTACCTATGAAGCAAATTTTACAAGACTTGAAAGGTATGCATCTGGCATTATTATCCAACCTGAAAGTAAAGTTGATCGATTTTTCAGTGGCTTAAAACCAAGTCTTCGAAGGGCATTATCTATAAGAGACTTCAGTAGCTATGAAGAAATTGTGCGTTGTACTATCAAGGTGGAAATGGAAGTTGGTGTTACATATCCATCTCATGGTTTTGACAAGAAACGAAAGATGGAGTTCAAGGAGAAATCTCAAAATAATGGTGAAAAGAAGATGAATGTTTCCTTATGTACAAAGTGTGGAAAGAAGCATGGTGGAGATTGTCTTAAAGGGACTAGAAAATGTTTTAAGTGTGGAAAAGAAGGTCATCGAGCAGCTGAGTGTCGAAGTAATGGAAAAAGGGTTTCTAATGATGTGAATAAAGCAAACACTGCAGAGAACGCACCGCCAACACTTCAATGCTTCAAGTGCAAGGAAATGGGGCATTATGCTAATAATTGCCCTAATCCAAGGGTTAGTGATGATCAACATGAGCAACCACTGAAGGCAAAGGACAAAGGGAAATCACATGCGATCACTATTGGCAATGTTGAATATGACAACGATGTGGTGGAATGATTAAGTGTTTATGTAATGGGATTCCAAAATAATGTTGTATCATTGAGTGTTGCAATATTTATTGATGTGGTATTCAAAGTGATTGAGATATTTTTTGGAAATAAGATGATATGCGCATAATGAAGACGAGAAAATGAAATGTTTAATAGTATTCATGAGCTCATGATTGATATAAGGACTAAGTGATATCATGGTCTGAGTATATAGAATATTGAGGATTTTGGTATGTGGAAAGTGTTAACTTTTAACTGCACTCATGTTTTCACTAAGGTATTCAAGAGAATACATGATTAAGGACTTTGAATGTTTGGAATGTGACCAACAAGACATATCTTATGTGGGGATCAACGACAGTATTAAATCTCTGGTAATCGTTGTCACTATATTATGAGAGTGGACTGCAGTATTATGTATAAGCCTAAAGATTAGACTGGATTATGTTGGACATAAGTTAGTATTGTTTAAGGATAGAAGATTTTCAATATTATTGATGGGATGTTATAGTGACGTGGTTTTAGAAAAAGGACAACCTGCAGGACGGGCGACAACCCATCGCTTCGGACAAGGCTGTAGGAATCGAACCCACAACCGAAGTGCGACTGGCCTTTATCGCCTACCACTGACCTACAGGAAGTCCCTGTTTAGTAGAAACTAGTGTTATTATATTAAGCAGTATGATATATGAAGTATAAGCCCATTTTAGGAACCATATATGATTAATCCCACTATAGATCGACTTATGTATATAAATTTTGGTAATCTTTTGAGACAGATGGAATGACCCGTCATTCTATCACATGATCTGCTAACACTTCACGAATAACAAATTCAACTTCATTTATTTAAGAGATGAAGTGGAAATTGTTCAAGGCACGAACAATAGTGAGATTGTACAAAAATAAAGTAAGTATTTATTCTAATTCTTCAACTTTAGGGAAAAGATCTTGAAAACCAAAAATGTTGTCCTAGTGCTCTTATATCTGATTAATCAGATGGTACCTTAGATCGTCACAAATTTATGGATTTGTGATTGTTGGCTTTTCCATATCCATGTTCTCTACCACTCTCCATCAGAACATGATTGTTAGATTTCTCTTCCATATCCATATTTTCACCTATGTGGAAACCCAGTGATTAGTTTATTTGGGTAACCTTTACGTTTCATACTTTTGTTTTTAAAGATTGGTTTTGGTATTCCTTTTTACGATGTGGGTTTCTATTAAATAAACTTTCGAGTAGTAAACCATTTATAACCCCGAAGAATTTCGAGGGCGAAATTCATTTTAAGGGGGGTAGAATGTAACACCCCGAGATTTTATGAAAAATATTTTTTTTTAAATTTCATTAATGTCTTGTGTTGTACGCTACACCAAAAGAAGCTTTCACAACAAGCATCCTTGACTTTCCTTCGATTACACACAATCGCGACCTTCCACGATAGCGTGTGTCGTACGCAACACCAAGTTTCGCTAAACAACGATATGCTATTAAGATATTATTAAAACTAGCCGTTATGAATAGTAATAACCACTTTTTGAAATTTTGTAAATTTTATTTTTCAAAATGGACTTCATTTATGGATTAGGAGTATCGAATTTAGCCTAAGGTGAAATTTTGGTAATTTTCGGATAACTTTCATATTTTGATGAATAGTGGAAATTACTAAATTTTAATTAAAAACAACTTTTTCAATCGAAATAATTAATAGTTATAAATTATTAATTTGAGTGGTTTTAAAGTATATTTAGAATATATTTTTACAATTTAATACAATGTTGGACATTGGATGTAATTTCACATTTAAACTAGACATAAACAAGTGTCAATCTTTTGATAGATATTGTTTCTTAAAAACACGCTATTTGTTTTAACAGCGGGATTTAATTATAAAATTAATTAATGCAACTTTTATGTTATGAATTTGGTAAAATAGACTTCATTTTTGAATTCGGAATATGAAATATAGCTTGGGATGAAATTTTGGCATTGTTCTGAAAAACATCAATTTTTGATGAATAGTGAAACTACTAAGTGGTAGGTTAAAAACTGAATTTTGCATAAAACTTAATTTTACCGCTTCTGTGAATGAAATTTCAAAAATCCGAGAGACACAGTTAATATCAAGGACTAAAATGTGGTTCAATGAGATGAAAATAATTTTTTGGTGAATAGTTACTTTTTACTTTTTTTTACCACGGTTAATAGTAAATAGGGTAACTAAGGGTAAATATGATATTAATATTACCCTAACACATGTCCTAATTCTATTGGACAAGTGTAATTCGACCAAAAACAAACTTAGGAATAAAATATGACCATTTAGGCCCACTTGGATTAGATTAGGACATTTATTATTAATTTATTTAAAGAAGGGTTAAAATAGTTAAAATCAAAGTTTAATAAGTAAATCATTTTTAATATGGGGTTATACATAAGATAAATTCGACTATAAATATTCATTAGAAAGATAAAAAGATTTCCTACATGATGGTATTTTATTTGTAATTTTTAGACATCAAATAATATAATTTATGTATGACACAAAGATGATGTAGTAATTATCTTATTAATGAAATATTGACATAATTGATAATATAAATACCACAATAAATGTAATTTTAGACTTTTTATGAATTCCACTAATTTTATAGGTTACTATGATATATTAGTGTTGATTTAATCAACTTGGTTCGAACATATAATTCTGTTATGACTTTCACAAAAATCATATATCAAATAGTGTCAAAATTGACACAAAATAGTTTTTAAATCAAATATTATATTATTAATTGTTATTTTATTCCTAAAAATCTAAGGTTCGGCAAAATGACTTAGATAAGGATATATGTATTAATAATATACAATTTGGGGTTCGTTTGGCATGTTATAGTAAGTGTATTAACCATATAGTGAAAGAAAACAAAAATACACGGTAAAAGTTAAATTATTTAACTTAGAGTTAAATCTAATTGATAAGGTTAAAATAATACCCTAAACTTGTATAAATCCTATTGGTTGATAGGATTTCGACCCATCCCCACTTTAGCTTCGAAATAAGACCCTTTGGAACCATTATAAACCGATTTTGACTTTAATATAAAATAATATTTTGAGATATTCCTAAGGTGCCCCTCTCCTCCCCTATAAAAGGACACCTCCTCCCCCTCCTCCTCACACCAATTTGAGCACTCAAGATCGGCCAACCCCTGCCAATTTCTCCTCTCCACTTCCCTAGAAACATCCTAGAGGTTCTGGTCTTCCTCAAAGACCAATTTTAGTGCCCTAAGAGGAGGTCTCAAAGAGGCACTTCAAAGAAGAGGTAATTACCGTTACCAATTCTTTCATCTTTATTTCTTCTTCCACTTCTTCTTCTTAGGTTGTTTCATTATGAAGTAATAACATCAGTATCACTCATATACTGATATGTTATTATAAGTATGAAACAACCCTATTTCACCATCTATCCATCCTACGGAAAAAGAAATCACCGCGCGTGCGTACGTACGGAATACCGTCTCCACGCCGTGGTGTAATCTATTTTCCACCACCACCTTACATGGATGGGTATAATGGTGTAAATAATAACTATACATAGTTATTACAACATCATATTGATTCTGATATATTGTATAATCCACTCCAATTCAATTCAATATTTATAGAAATGATATCATCGCTCGTGCGTACGTACGGACTACCGTCTCCACGACGCGATGAGATTCATTCTCCATGTTAACCATTTAAGAATGATTATAATGAATATATAAGAAATAATAATGAAATATATGACATTATAAAGCTACTGGATTTATGTATATATATACATATGTATGTCATCTACTTACTTCCATTTCAAGACAATAAGGAAAGAAAAACAGCGTTCATGCGTACGTACGGACTACCGTCTCCATGAACGATGTTTTTCATTTTATTTATCTATCTATTATATATATATATATATACTGAATATATATGATATATAAATCATATTTTATATTCTGGAAGTAAGTAAATCATGATATAAGTAATAATGATGTCAAGAACAACAAGTCAAAACACCTACGATAAATGAAACGATTTTACCCAAAACGCTTCTTTAACATGGAATTTACAAAAGAACGGGTAATATAATGTCATAAGTGAACCATATATGCTATCATAACAATGAATATGATTCTGGAATAAGTCAATAACATGATTTAAATCATTATACAGGAGGTTCGGACACTTACAAAGCAAGTCGGACATAAGGTAAGGGAAATATCACAATCTCATTTTTATCCGAGATTGTTTATTCGTAAGTATTTACTGGGGTGTATTTTATCATCCACGTCCATGTTCCTTCAATATGTAATATTGTTTCCATCCACTTACAATAGTTTAAATCCAATTTTACTCTTCGGTGAGTTTTTAGTAATGAATATGAAAGGAATCTTTTGTCGCTTTTTTCATACGATGTACTTTTTGACTTTTCCGACAAAAGTACGAGAAGAATGTTTTTTTAACTTATACGGCACGAATGGATTTATACTGTTTTATAAAGCCTTATCTTCATGAAGCTTTCTCTAAAAGATTTCATGACTATTTTCAATAAAATCTCTTTCTTTTAAAATTGCATGTTGTTTTGTGAAAAGAAATTGATTTTGAAGAAGAAAGGATATTTTCCTCAAGAATTCAATTCAAGTGTTTTATCAAAATTATTTTCCATATAATATAATAAAGGGTTCTGTTTCTATCCATATTTTTACATTGATTTGACTATGTTGTTATGGAATTATGTTTATGAATTCCTTTATCTTATATGAATGGTTTTATGATGTCATGTTGTTTAAGAATCCCATTTTTATTACATGGGTTATGCAATGATGTATGATTTATGATTTTGTGGCACACATAAGAAAGGATTCATTAAGAGATGGGTGGGACCTATATCTCCCTCCAATGCATTGGGTAAAGATTTTATATCTCATGATATAGACATGGCTGGAATGGTAGGTTATACCGGTTCAGTGAAACAGGACTGAAACGAGGATTACTCGATTCAGAAAGGGACTTTGTCCACTAAGATAGTCTTGGCAATGAGTCTTGACTAACAAGAAATGATTCTCTATGATTATGTGTGTATGCCACAATGAGTAATGTTTTAAGTTATGATTTCATTTTCACTTCTATGATTTATCCCATGTTATGATATTATGAGCTCTTTTGCAGGTTAAGATTTCCAAAAGCTATGTTCTTATGTATATGATGTGATTGATATTTATTTTGTTTACCCTTACTGGGCATTTGAGCTCACCCTTTTATGTTTTCTTTTCCCCAGGATATAAAGAAAGGTTTTAGGTAAAAAAAAGGGGAAGATCTTTATGGGATATATTGAAGATCTTTCACCACGTTTAGAAGATTACGTTCCGAGTTTCCAAAGACACTGAACTATTACGATCCTTGTGTGTGTGTTTTTGTTATGTACTAAGTATTCCGAAAAAGTAATGTAATGTCCATGTACGATAAGCTTCGGGTCTCTACAATCCTGATATATATTATATGATGGGTGAGCCCGATATAGCTCTAAAATACATTGGGTAATGTTTCTTTTTTTAAGGAAAGAATGAGGGAGTTTACTAAGGACATTTATAAAGTAAATTTAACTTGGATCCAGTTATTTCTGGAATGAGTTAAAATTTGTGATTAAGATAGAGATCCACGATACCAACATTTTTTCTCTATACTTGAATTTATAGGGATTCCTATGATCTAGAATTATTTCACATGGATCCTGATTAATAACTCGGTTGACTCTTATATTCTTTAAAGATTTATTCCTTTCCATATGTTTTATGATCTAGGTTTTTATGGGTATGAATTTGATAATGTTAATATAAATATCTTTATACCCATACAACTATCTCATTCTCTCTTATGATATTAAACTATTAATGGCTATGTTTAGCTTTATTGAGCATTTTAGCTCACCCCTTTATTATGTTTTCTTTTCCCTAAGTTATAAATATTTATGTTACGTAAGATATATCTCCCATGTTTTTCAGTGAGAGATGATAAGGACATAATGTGGCATAATAAAAGATGGGTATAATGGAAAACATTTTCACTTAAAGGCATGGTAATGTTATGTAAGATATTTTTTAATTCTCTAAAATGATAAACCTAAAAGTTCCCTTGGTATCAAAGTGGTCCAATAATTTTTGATGATGTTTTATGATTTATATGACTAAAATTTGGTAATTGTTATTGTATTCAAATAGAATAATGTAATGTTTATGTTTATTGAACTATATATAAAAGTATAGGCTCAAGGATGTTGTAGTTAGTATCAAAGTAGGGTTTAGATAACTTTATATATTAAATTGTTTTCATGTGAGGTGAACATAATATGTATGGATAGTATCATGGATTTATAAGTTTAAGGATGATCATATATTGAATGGAGAAAATTATATTTTTAAAGTCATAAGTGATTATAAATTAAGGAGATTTGAAGGTTTTATTGGGTTTTAATGAGGATAACACATTGATGTAATTATGGTCTATTAGATATTGAGTTAACCTTGATGGTTGAAAAGTAATTTTCATATAGGGTAATATTTTTAGGGATATTTGTGATCAATAAAATGATAAATTCTCAGGTTATTTCAAGAACTAACTAAGATAAAATTCTAAAAAATTCCCTAAATTAATCCTGACATGGCTTGCCCGACGTTCCCGATCCCCATTGGCAGGCGACTAGTGCGTCAATGTCAGAACAGTCAAGAGGGAATGATTTCTCAACAAGAATATGAAATCAGTGGAATGAATATATAAAATGTTATTATTCCAAAACACTCATCAAGATAAATGTACCAAAATTAGACTAATACAAGTCTTAAAAATAGTACTTCAAATTGAGTTATCATAAAAACCATCAAGGAAATCATCAGAATATCTCCGTATAAAAAGTGCATCACATACTCCTACACTTACCCCAAATACCCATAGTCTTGGTAATCCAAAACAACCAACGCTTATGAAAAGAATTTCCCCTTTTTCTAGACCTTTAATAATAATGTTAACAAATTCACAAATGAAAAATTAGGGTGTAAGACACACTAGCCTTTTAGGAACCCACAAGGAATTCCATAAGTAATCCATTTCAACTAAAAAAAATATTCTTATTTTTAAACAAATCACAGAATGGTGATATTCCCCAAAATTATAAATAAAATTTACTTTTTAAATCAATTAATAGGAATGAAAAGTGCAGGTACAAATGTTAATTTCCATAAAAATAGAAATGAATAATCATTTCAATTAAAATGGGAATGAATAATTATTTCTATACAACACTAGCATGTATAAATCAATTATAATCATAAAACTATAGTCCAGAGTCCTGAGGATAGATTAGTAAAGAGATTATCACTAATATTAATTAATTATTACTCTATGTGTGCACATATCCCTAGATCTCATGCTTAGGGGGAATAAGAGAACACCCTATAGAATGAACTCCCTACACTCATCATAGTTCAGTTATAATTTTCATCATCAATTGGTTTATAGGAAGAGTGAATACAATCCTAACATGAATTGCTCCCATTTAACTACCCATAATCTAATCTAATTCTTGGAAATCAAACATATATGGAGATATATTTTATTTCAATCAATCTAAAATTGTTTTAATCAAACATTTCAAATCAGTCCCAAGTCCATGTTTCAAAACATTCTATTGCATTTTAGAAACTAACATAATTTGTTTTCCATCAAAACTCATGCCTCTAAAAATATCATTTCATTTTAAACCATAAATCATTTTATGAAATATTTTCTCAAGAAATCATCATCAAATTAAATAATCAAGTCATTCATTCATTTCAAATCTATTTTCATGAAATAATCACTTCATTTGACAATACTTAAACCAAGATTCCCAACACAACCTTTCTATTTTGACAAAATTTATCAATGATTCCAAATCATTCTCCTAAAACCATTTACAAATCCATTTCAAATAAATAAATCAATAATCGTTTCAATTGATAGTAATTTCATTAAAAAACCATGTACATGGATCATTTTTTTTCAATATTTGACATGGGATCCTCAATCAGAGAGTTGAAAGTGATAGAATCAATCAAGAAAGAGTCCTAGGATCACAAATCATAATTCAAGATCTGGATCCATAAAAAAGACAAGGATACTTCGATCTTAAATAAGGAGAGAGAGATATAAAGGACAATTAATGAGGAAAATGAGATAAAAATTACCAAAAGAAACAAAAAACATTAACTAGAACTTTAATTTATGAAATTTCAAGGCTGGAAGTGAAAAAATTTCCCCAAGAGATTCTATAAAGTTTGTTAGGTTGAATTAAGTTTATGGGGGAAAGATATTAGAATTTAAATAGATTTTCCATTTGGTATAATTACTATACTTTCCAAGGATTCCTCACCAAAATCAGTTTTTTTGGAAATCCATTGGTTTCCATTGTCTAGTCAGTGGAACCAATTAGAAATATGGTAGCCCTAGAAACCCCTTTGGTTAACCTATGATCTTCTTTTGACAGGCCCATGGCGGTCCTATAGAAATCCATTCTTCCAGTCCTTTATCTATTGGTCAGTTTCTATCACTATCTAGATAGTGGGATTAATATAAAAATTCCCTAATGACATACTTCTATTTTTTGGTAAGTGGGTCTCACCAGCTAGCTGAAAGGGAACATATATAATTTCTCAGCTGTATGTCAGTATCCACCCTTCACAAATCTCCTAGAGCACTTCTTATTCTCTCAAAAAATAACGAAAGACATGTCCTAAACCCTTTAAAAGGATCAATCAAGAAGAAGTAACATAAAATCAATAGGTACATCCATGGATAAACTTGAAAAATAAGAAGATAAAATGTAAACCATAAGTCGTACTTAGAAGAAGGTGTGAGGATAATACAATTATTCCCACAATAAAGGATTTATGTCCCTAAAAATACTATCAAGAAGGCTGATCCATAAAGAGATAGGGACATTTATCTCTCATAAATGGCTCATATTCCCTTATCTCATGTGAATCATAACCATGTTTTTATATAATCCAAACTAGACGTACATGTTTTCTACAAATCCTTTATTTGATAATCAATAATCTAAACTAGATTCTCAGTCATGAAAATATTAGGTTCCCCATCAAGGTCTTCCAAATTCAAGACACAAGATAGGTTTGAAATATATTTTATGATTTGCGACGTGTGAAACACTACACGGATCAATGTCATCTAAGGTGGAAAATCCAAATAATAATCCACCTTTAAAATCCTCTCAACAACCTCAAATGGTTCCACATATCTTAGTGATAAATTCTTATATTTTCCTAGTCTTTAGTGACCTAATTGTGGGCAAACTCTAAAAAACACCTATTCTCTAACCAATAATTCCAAAGTACATTTTTAATGATCTGGATTAGATTTATATTAACTCTATGCCATAACCAACTTCTATCAAACCATCTATATTTTCATCATTATCTTATGGACCAAACAAGGTCCCGCAAGGGAATATTCACAAATATCTGAACAAATAAGTGGAGATTTACAAGGATATACATACATGGCCTAAAAGGGTTTCATTTTAATTCATGAAAATTATATTTTATAGCAGGAAAACTAAACTATACCCAATTCAAAATCCCAATCTCCTCTAAAGTTAAGGACACAATCATTAAGCAAGTCCTCAAAAATCTATATAGCCTATTCTATTTGACCAAGGATGTTCTGTCATTCTCAACCTAACATAGAATCCTATTTCCTCTTAGAGGGATTTCTATAACCAAGATTTGAACCATGTATCCCTATTGTAAATAATGGAAGACATACCTCCATGAAATATGATGATCTCCTACACATACAGATTCCCCAATTTCTCAACTTTTCCCATATCACGAATAAGAGTAAAGTGAGATGATTTGTTTGATTATTTAATCACTACTCAATTAGAATTATTTCCTTGAGGAGTATGTGGTAACCCAACATAAAATTACATCAATATATTATCCCAATACCAGGTCATAAAAATAAGTGAATGAAGAAAATACAAAGGTTTTTGATGCTCAACCTTGGTCTGTGAAAAAGTATTACAATGGTAAAAAATATTTAATGTTCTGCTTAATACCTAGACACCATAATTGATGCCTCATATCATAAAACATCTTCATATTTATTGAGTGAACTTCTATATGATAATGATGAAAATTCCCAATCACAAAATTTCTCATAGTCGATGGAATGTCATAATAGTTCTTAAAGAAAAGGATACCCTTTGAATATTGAGAATATTCACCAATGGTCACCCCATCATATAACAAATCTTGAATGCCTCAAAAGTTACAATAAATTTTATAACCCTTTAAGATCATCTCAATAATAGAGTATATAAATTGAATACTATCCAAAACAACATCGGTCTCATCCTCTGAGACCCCAAATGCATGTGAGAAAAGATAACCATAATATTCTGCTCATTAAATGATTCTTTCATGACCTATGATGGTTGTTTCCTTCTAGATTATTAGTAACAATGTTTCCATTCCTAGGGGTGTAGAAAATGTAAAATTCAAATGATTATAGGTACTCCACCCATCACATGAGCCTCAACCATGTTGGTGAGGATTGATTATGTGCATCCAGACGACCCGGGATCAAATCCAGGCGAAGACATATTTCCGGGAGTACTATAGCAGGTACTGTAGTAGAAATATAGTGGGAACTATACAATTACTATAGAAATAAATATAACAGGAACTATTTGACACTATAACAGCCGAGACTATTCCCTTACTTGGCCCTTCGGGCCACCGATTTGGTCCCCAAGTCCTTTAAGGCCTTCGGGCCACCCAGGCCTTTGGGTCAGTAAGGCCTTCCGGCCACCTCAAGGCCTTCAGGCCACCTTAAGTGCATATGAAAACAAAACATCCTACAAGGAACAAGATATAAAAATAGGATTAGCAAGGTCCTTTAACCATAGCAGAAGCTAAATGGATTGCAAGAATGGGAGGGTATGGCACCTTCCATCAGGACAAGCCTGTGCATGCATGGGAAATCCTAACCGAACAGCCATGCAAACATAAAGAGATAATTTCACAATGAAGATACTGGGGAGGAGTAGTTCCAAGTAGTTAGTTTAGGTTATATATAATATTTGAAGCCTATGGAAAACGAATTTCTCTAAGGCCTATGGGACATGTAATACTTTTTCCTACAGGCCTTGTAAGTGTTCAACCTCAACCATTAAACAGTGTATTATCAAAAATCAATAAAAAATGAAGGACTTAGGGGCATTGGAGGATAGGTAATCCACCAAAATTCTCTAATATAGGTTAAAATTGTTTTTGATAAGATATAGCTCAATATTTTATGATCAGAGTAAATGGTAAACCATTCTACAAAATCAATTTTTTTTAACTCTTACGAGCATCAATAATAGTTTTTATTTCTAGATCATGTGTGGGATAGTTCCTCCCAACATGATGAAGTTGATGAGAACCATAAGCCACTATGTGGTCAACCTTGATGAGAATGCATCCAAAACCTGATCTTAATACATAAAAAAATACCCCATATCCGTACTTATCGTCTTAAAGAGTAAACCCTGGAGATGAAGTCAATTGAGGATTTAACTCATCAAATAAAGCTTGAATTTCAAACCCCAAATAAAATTTAATACCTTCTGAGTAAGATAAGTCAAAGGAGAAGGGAACTTAGAGAAATATTTAATGAATTATCCTTAATACCCTCAAAATGCCAAGAATATCTAAATAGGAAATTATTTTTTTATTTCTTTCCATGACATGAAACCTTTCACCTTTTTAGGATCAACTGAGATACCCAGTTCTGAGACAATGCACCCAAATAACATTACCTCCTTAAACTAGAATTGGTACTTTGAAAATTTTCAATAAATTTAGTGATTCCTCAAGATATCCAAAACTACACTCAAGTGAAGAACATAATACTCCATGGTTTTTGGTCAAACCAATATTTTATCCATGAATACCACAATGAATGAATTAATTCACTAAGGAAAAATCCTTCTCATTAGTTTCATAAACATAGAAGAGGCATTGGTCATAACAAATTTCATAAATAGAGATTTCTTGTCCAGTTTTAAATTACACACGGATATAAATCTACCATATAAAGAGGAGGATGTTCATATTGACCATACATCGAGTCCCATTCACCAAGAAAACTTGAAAATCCCTTTTACGGTTGGTAAAGGAGACCCGTTGAATAAAATATTCATTCTAAGATTTACAAGTAACCAACCAACCCATCCCATGAATGATGTACATATGTTTCAAATCAAGAACAAAAAATCACCACAAGATATTGATTTATGATAAAGAGAATGTATATAAGGGAATAGAATACCCTACACTCACTTCATCCTAAGAAATAATTTAATTTCCATCACATAAGGAATAGGCTCTATAAGAATATTAAAAAACTCCATAGTATGGGTTGATAAAAAATAATGAGAGGAACCAATATCGAATATAATAGTTACTAAAGATGAAGCAATAGTAATAGTTCCTCTCCCTAGTGTAGGAAACTCATCAGTTTCCACTGGAGACTCATACAAATCTTGAAGAAGCTATTTTCTAGATGTTTGTGGGTGTAGCCCCATTGTTATTGAAGAAAATGAGTACATCATGGAAACTCTTAGTAAAGATTACCATGTACCACTACACAATGTAGTGAAAACTTAGAAAAACCTCTACAAGTGACCCGAGTGACCACATGAATTATAATTATTCTGTGTATATGTGAAAGTATAGTTAGAGTGACCTACTTTTACATATTGAAACAAGTCAATGTTCCTTTACTAGATACTATTGTTGGTCTGGAGAATGTTTTTTATTAATTACCAACACTACTATTTCTACTAAAAGTATCATTTTTATTGATCTTCCCTTTAAAGAAACCACTAACACTTCCATTGGGAGTAGCAAGTACTCCAATCAACCCAAACTTACCCACCAAGTCAATTTCTTCCATCAGATCCCAATTCAAATCATCAACATATGAAGTACAATTTGAAATAAATACTTGAGTTTGGATATCTGATCAGAGACCCATATGAAGCCTTTGGTCCCTCATCTTCTGATTTGATACTACCTCATTTGAAAATTAAGAATGTTCAAAAAAATTATTGGAATATCAATTCACATTCCAATCACCTTAATTAAGATTGAGAAAATCCATGGAATTATCCAAAACCACTGAATTAGGATATTATTACTTCAAGAAAGTGTATTTATGTATTTCAACCCAAATTTATCATTCTTATTTTCCATAACTATAGCGTCCCACTATCTCCTTATAAGTAATTTAAGTTTTAAGATGACAAATTTAAACTTAATATAATAAAATATATACAATAAATCAAATATGCAATCAATATTTCCCAAGAAATCTACTAGCTCTCATGGATAATTCATTCCTTGGAAAGATAGTGGTTCCTTAAAAAGAAACTCCAAGGCATGATCTCTATTACCCTCCCTCCAAGGTAAAACCTCTAAAACATGAATTGGAAGAGGTGTGGATCCTTGGGCAAGAGTTTAGATGATGTGAACTAATACCTCTATGAGTTTTTTGTTAGCTAGAGGGTTATCTTATTTTGGTTCATCTACATATCCTTCTTGAAGTCTATTCAGAATTCTTCTTGAGTGTATGGTACTATAAAAAATTACTAAATAAAAAGGAAACATCATCCTTGAGACATGACGTCCTCAATTATATCAATCATAATTATACTTGGAAATAAAAAATATGATCAATGTTTGGTAAAAGTATGGAATTCGATAAAATGACTCTTATAAGACACTTTTCCCAACCACCCATGGTAACTTAAGTCTCATTATGATGAGATTTGGTAAGGAATTCACTCTAAACCTTCCCTTAAATTCCCGATAATGATATATACTATCTACCAAGACATACAAAAATATATACTGATATCAAGAAGAGACTGAAAATCCCTTTGATACCAATTGTACATGAACCAACCTGGATAACCCAAAACATTGGCTCCTAAATCAATCCTGACATGTCTCAAAGGTCATCCCAAATCCCCATGAGTTTGTGACTAGCACATAGGAATCAAAATAATCAAGAGGGAACAATTTATCTACAAGAATAGAAATGAAGAAAAAAGAATAATTAAATAGTTGGTATTCCAAAACACTCATCAAGATAAAGGTACCAAAATTATAAGATTACAAGTCCCAAAAATCATACATTAACCTGAGTCATAACATAGAACATCAAATAAATCGTCACAAGATATATTTGTAATAAGTTAATTACATACTCCACAAGTCACCACCAACACCTAAAGTCCCACTAATCAAGAACACCCATTAGATTTGAGCGGTGCTTTACATTTTCCTAGACCTGGAATAATAATGTCTAAAAACTCCCAAAGGAAAAATTAGGGTGTGAGAAACACTATCCTAGTTGGATCCAACCAAGAATTCCATATGCAATTCATCTCAAGTATAAAAAACATGTCTATTTTAAACAAAACATGGCATGGTAATGTTTTCACAATTCATAGAAAAAATTATTTTCAAATCATTTCTGTAGAAATAAAAAAATAGGTACAAAATTGAATTTGTATCAAAATAGTCATTAATAATAATTTATATCCTAACTATCTTGAATAAAAAATTATATCCAATAGAAGAATTTTTAAATAATTTACAATAAATGTTCCATGATTAAGAGTGATATGGTTAGGTTAATATAAGTATTCTCACACATCTATATGAATTACATCTCTTGTTGTGCACACATCCCATGGTATCAAGCCAAAAGGTTATAGAAGTCCAATCTAATAGATGAAATCCATACACTTATCATAGTTTAGTAGGTGTTATAATCTTTAATTTGTTTCTTCGTAATGATAATAAATTCCTTGTATGCGTTCTTAAAACTTAACTACCTAATATCCCATGTGCTTAGAGGAAATAAAATATACATGGGGATATCTTTAATTTCAATCAACCATTTAAAATTTTCCTGAAGTTCAAGTTTCAAAAGATTCCATTTCATTTTAAAAACCATCATCAAATATTTTTCATCATAATTAACGCCTTTCAAAAAAATTAATTTCATTTAAGAATATATATCATTTCATGCCTTATTTTCTGAGGAAATAATCATCAATATATTTCATCAAATCAATTATTCATTTTGAAGGTATTTTCTAAAAACTATTCACTTCAATTTTAAAGTTATAAACAAAGTGGTTCCACACAACAAATCCATTTTTAAAACAACTATAAAGGATTTAAATTCATGCTTCTAAAATAGTTTAAAAATACATTTCAAATCAAGGAATAAACAATGATTTCAATTTATAGGAATTGAATTACAGAACTAGATACCTCAACCAAGGTATCATCAATCACCAATATAGGATCGTCAATTAGAAATTCAAAAGGGATACATTCAATTGAGGATGAATCTCACTAGTGAGCTGGTGGGGCACCTATAAAAGTTTTTTAGCTAAATGTTGGTATCCACCCTCAATGAATATCCCAAAGAACTTCCCAATCACTCAAAATAGTACCAAATACATGTCCCAAAACCCTCAAAAGGCTCAATAAATTGATAATAACCCATAATTGTGAGGTATGACCCAAGATGAAATGAAAAACAAGAGGATTCAACATTAACAGAGAATCATATTTGAAGTAGGTGTCAATATGTTTCATGTTAGTATCTAAATTTGATTCATATGGTTTTGATAAAGTCCACTACATTATACGATTCAATAGTATTTCAAGTTAGTTTGGGGAAAACTCATTTTGAATATTTTTATAGTTATTATATTTATCGAATGATATAAGTTAAACCTTAGATGTTATTATTAATTTATTGGGGATTAAAGTTTTATATTTTCATATAAAGGTTTATTTAGGAAACATCTTATCATGTGATAACCATTTTTATTTTAACAAAGATAGGATGAATATGTTTTCATCCATTTATATACCTCATGTTACATAAGGTGTTTATTATAATACTTCCGTCATTAAATATCCTTACTCATTATTTAGAGAAAAATATGAGATAAAGGTTAAAACAGAGTGACATATGTATCCAAAGGAAGAAATTTCATTTATGGATTTTAAGAAAATCAAGATAGTATATTTGATTATATTTTTAGTCTAGATGATAAAGGAACTCCTTTTCTCTAGTAAAAGGATAATGAAATAAATATTTTCTCTGATTTACATAATTTCTAATGAATTGATGATCTTCTTAATATATAGAGATTAGGTGTGGATACATCATTGTAGATGGGGAGAGGGTGATTCAGTGATATAATTTTTATAATGTCTTCTTCTCAAATCAACCTATTCCATATGTTATGATCTTAATCCCTTGTTATTTAATGTATCATCTCTCCCGTATGAAAACAAATAAAATCACTAAAAATCACATGAGGATTTTTACAAGTTTCTTCCTCGATGTGGCTAACTAAATCCTTATAGTGTTTGGGATAATCTGAGACATAGATTCTATAATAGTAAAATAAAGTGATTAAAATTAAAGAAAATATCATAAAATTATTGATAGAAAAACTCTCGTAATTCCAAATCACTAATGACTACTGTTGGCTATCTCCTGACATGATCTTTTGACTAGAATCCCACCAGTGTTCTTTATACTGACTCATACTAGTAGAGATGTCTTCTAAAAATATTTGGTTGTTTATAATATAATACCACCAATTCTTCAATGGAATTCCAAACCTAATGTTAAAAGGTATTTAATATATACTAAATCTTGATGGATTGATTTGTTGGCCCTGTTAGGTTTAAATTCCACTCAGTAAAATATTATGATAAATTGTTGGCATTGCTCATAATCTTATTATCCCAACATGTTAGCTTCTGATACTCACCAAAATTAATTGAACAATAAATGACCAATATCACTCACCTGAAAAAATGCAATGTGGATGTTATCTGATATTCTATAAAAAAACTAACTGCACAATTCCATTAACACAAAACTACAGTGATAAATCTAGTTGTTCTCAACTACTAACCTCATAAAAATTATCAACTCAGAACCCACCATGCATGAATTACAAGTTTCATGGGTCTTCTCAAGATTATATACCCTAGCACATAAAGATATTATTTTATATTCTCTTTTTCAATGTTATGTTTGAGGTATCTCCATTAATTTTTCATTTAATCATGTTGGCATGCATGTATCTAAACCATTTTAATGCATGAACCCATGTTTACTTCTTCTCTATTTCTTCGCGCAAACTTGTATATTCATATATGGTCTCATTCATATAAGGGATATAAACCATGAACTGAGATTACTATTTTTTTTTCTTAAAACCAGATAATTTTAGTGTCTCATAGTTCTCAAATTCCTTCATGTAAGTGTATCATGATATTCTATCTGTTCTGAACAGACCAAAATAAGTATTAAATCCTTTTTCCTCGAGAAAAACCAAATAGTTGTTTGATATCTTAGAGAGTTCAAGAAAACTAGGAATTATTTTATAAAACATGATTTCTTCATGAAACCCTTTAGTGTATGGATTAAAAATCAAGAGTTCATGCTGTCCTTTCTCTCTTTGGGTAAGAAAAGTTTTCATGGAAACTGCTCTTTGTGAAACTGATATTTGAGGTGGCTTTATTTTTTAGAGAACTCACTCGATATAGAGAATGATATATTTTTCTAATCAAGGCCTTAGAATTAATATAACATGAGTACCACCTTAAATATAAATTTTATGTAGTGTTTAAACCCCTGATAATAATGCTATTTCAAGGCATTTTGAATCCTCAAAGATCTAGGCATTTATATTCTTCAAACGCGGGTAACTACCTCAGAAGAAGCTGAAAAACGTGGAATCTATTCCTACATTATGACACATCTCTTTTATCATGTTCATTTGAAATATTTCATAATTTTAAACTTTTTAACACCTCCCTATATCGCGGATTCATGATAAGATGACTGAAACTTTGTTTGTATTTAGAAGATATCACATTATTCAAATATATTTATTTTCACATGAATAGAGAAGCTTTTATGAAATATGGTTCATGATATTGAGATGGTATCAACCACTAGAGATGGATAGAGAACTGATCGTTGGGTGCTAGTGTGACTTTATTGAACAATGTAGCATGTTGTGTCTGTCCTGGATAAATTCTTTATGAGGTTGAGCTTCAATTAACAAATAAATCCATGTAGGTTTCTTCTTGGGCCACATAACCAGGGTTGGAACTCATACACACTGCACCCACGCCCTGCACTAGCTGCAACACATAGTTGCACAGTCACTTGGTCACCCTAGCACATTCCCTCCATATTCCATGTGCACCTCCATGCACATTACCTATGGGCACTATACAAGACCAAATTTACATCTACGTCCAAGGCTAACTGGTTCAACCTCTCCCATGTGGTTGACCCATGGGTCCCACATGAATGGATGGGGGGTCTTCAGTTGGAAATTAGTTGGACCGTGTTTTCTTCCCATATACTTAATAATTACTAAGCATTATATTTCCAACCAACAACTCAATTACCTTCTTCAAAATCATCTATCATGCAAACATATAAATATATTTTCTTTTTTTTCATGTCAATTGAGAATCTACCTCATGAAAATAAATATTTTCATGATAATTTTAAAAAAACACATACAATAATGAGATTTAACATGATTTTTATTGATCTTTTTCAAACATTTATTATTTCAAATTAATATTTTCATAGTCTCCATAATATCATTTTAAGTAATACAAAGCTCATTTCTCCAATTTATCATCATGAAAAATGATATTTTTCATGGTCATCAAAATCCTCATGAAAATAATTTTTTTCATGTTCTTATCCTTTTTTTAAATATTTTAGAAATTTTTGGTTTCTCCAAAACACCATTAGAACATGTCCTTACACATTAGTAATAGTTCATTAATCGTTAAATTTACATATGGAGTAATAATCACAAGTAGAAAAAGGTCTTTAATTTCAAAAATATGATGTCAGTTTCTTATAAACCAACACTAAATATGTTTATTGAGAATTTTTAGCATCATTTTTGTTTGAAACCAATACCAATTGGTTTTTTGGGGTTGTTTTTTGTAAAAAAACAATGCCAAAAATACCCATCGAAATCATTTTTGGTGTTAGTTTTTAAAGAAACTGGCACCAAAAGTTTTAAAAAATAATTTTTCTTTTATTTAAAAAAAAACATAAAAAAAATCATTGATTTTTTATAATTTACTAAGATTTAACTTTACTGGTCATGCAACTAAGATGGACTTACATATTAAAAGTTATGTATGTAGAATTTTGAACTTCTCTAAGAGAAGTCTTAAAGAATTCCAACTTTCTAAGTCCATAACTTTTAATCTATAACTCCATTTTAGCTCCATGACTAGTAAAATGGAAGCCTAAGAAATGATATAAACCAGAGTAAGTATTTTTATAAAATTTTGGTGTTGATTTTGTTTTCATATCTGACATAAAAAATAGTTTTTTTATTTTTTACATCATATTTTAGAGAAACTAACGCCAACATTTATACACATATACACGGGATCCATATTTCTATTTTATCACAATGTGTATTTCAATTCTTACAATCCTACCTAAATTTTTATACAATTACATTGAAAATATTTTTTTTCTTATATATAAATCCATTTTCTCTTTCGTTCATCATTTTGGTCATCTTTGATTCAATCAGGTTTTCAACATGACTTCAATCGATGATTTGAACACAATATCGATTCTAATCATTTAATTTCATTATTATTATTTTCCTTCAATTCTAAAAATTTCTACAATATATTTTATAATAATGATTTATTATCATGATTGAGTTATGAATATAAAACACCCAGATAATATTTATGAATCGAGGTGAAAAATTCATTATTGATCACTGTTTTCATTGTCACATGAGTTCTACCCTAAAACTAAGAGAAATGATAATAAACAACATATCAAATTGACAGAAACTCATAAAATAATTGAAATATGTTATAATGCTTATGTTTATTTTAAATATTTGGTGTATGTAATTTTCATTCATGATTCTCATGTTTTCTTTGAAATGAGTTGTATCTATCAAAACTTCAAGAAGTCCAACTTCCGATGACCATAACTTTTTATCATATTTCTATTTTAGCTCCAAAGTTATTCAAATCAAAGCTTAAGAAATTATCTAAAACATAATGATTTTTTTAAATATTTGGAATCCATATTTTTGAAATAGAAGTCAACAATAAAATTTTTAATTATTGGTATCGATATTTTTTAAAAACCGAACCAAAAAAATTTTTCTTTTTAATTTTTTGGGAGTATGTTTCTTTAAAAACTGATTCCAAAAATGATACCGATGGGTTTTTCATGCATTAGTTTTGTAAAAAATTAATTCCAATAAAAAATTTAAGTCTCTTTTGGCATTAATTTATAAAAAAAGACATTAAAAGCTCATTTTTTTTACGTTGGTGGCTTCATCATAGGTTAAAAACTGACATTGAAATCAAAAAACTGACATTAAAGATCGTTTCTCTGCTAGCTAATTCTCCATGCTTCTCTACTTTATCTCATAATGTTATATCCAACCGATATTTACCCTTTATTAAAAATATATACAATTTACGTCTATTGGGTTCAAAAATCCCCCCATTTTTTTTCAATAACCTTGACAATTAAAAAATTCAATATGTGAAATATCCTCATTTTATTCTCCCCCTTATTAAAAATAGATAAGAAGCTGTATTTGGGAGTTCTTAACTCAAATTTACATTGTTTCATCATACATATATTACTTTAAATAATATAATCACAATATTTATTAAATTAATGATCTTTTAGTTTTTGAACTCTATGTCTATGTGGGAATGCTGGGTGTAGAAAAAAGTGTGATTCTAACCAAACATAAAAGTTTTACATGAATAATATTTATCTGTGATACTATCCTCAATATCATTCAGCTCTTCATTTTAGGGGATATATGATCTTTTTTTCTATATATATCACGTACACATCTTGAAACACACATAAAAACATTTCAAGTGCATAAAATATTACTCCAAATGAAACTTATCTTACGAATGATCCATCACCCCCCTTGATAAATTATTTGACAAGATCATATAGGTTATTCAAGGGTGATGGTCATACCTTAGAATCAATGTTTCTCCCCCTTCTGGTTTACCCTCTTTTCATCATCATATTAATTGATGAATTTTAGGAGGAACATCACTTTTACCTAAATTCAATATAGGTTAGTTATGATAAACAAGAATAAGGGAATAAAGAGGTTCTTTACTTTTTATTAGTTAGAGCAATATGAATGTTATTTTCCCAAACCAGAAACTCTCTTCAATCCTGCTACATTTCTCATCATGCTTCTACCTCCTTTATATTTTCATTTTTGAGTATTTTAGGGTTGTATGGTTGTCGTTTTCATCCTAGTATGAACCATAAAGGATCATACATAATCATCTTCTTTCTTTTACAATTTAATTGTTTTTACTTATTTATTTGGATTACATACCACATAGTTGTTTGAAATATTTATATATTGTTTTCATCCTCTAAAAAAAATCACATTACCTTTTTGGATATGATATTTTGGGAACTTCATATGGGTTTTAGACTGATATGAATAATTATCTAGTCTTCCCTTACCAATTTTTTTTCTCTTTATTTCAGTTTTAACATAAAACAAGAATTGATTTAATGAAAATTGTATGTGATATTTTCTATTCTTAGATAGTTATTTCCTTTTATAGCTTTAAGATACTATCCTAGAAGTGTTTTTATGAATATTTTAGAACAATGAACTTGTTATTCAAATTTTTATCATATATTCATTAGAGAATCAAATTTATTTTGAGAATAAAACCTTTTGATTTCTCAACAAAAAGCTTCTATATTTGAAGACTCCTCCTCCTTCTGATAGAGTTTATTATTTTCATTCTATAAGTTTTCCCCCTTAATGTATGAAAAGTCTGAGGAAGTGACATATTGTACTAGCAGTTAAAGTATTTGTGACCAAATTTACCATAACACCAACAATAACCTATGAAAATTCATGTTCCATAATTCTAAATTTTAGGTTGGTGATAAACTAATTTCTATATGGATACAATCTTGTAATGATTTAGCCTCAATCTTGGGGAACATTTTTTTTATAACTCATTTTAGTTCTCACTATCATCATCAGTCTATATTCTCCTAGTTTTTGTGCCAGAACAATCACCACTAGATGAAATAGATTTAGCATCATTGGAATAATTTGAAATAATTTGTACCATATTCTTTGGAATAGTCTTCATAGTATATTTGGATGATTCATCTTTAATATCCACTACTTTATCAAATTAATCTATAATCATTTTCAAGGTGTTTTATTCTATAAATCACCAATACTGGGTTTTATTCACTTCTTCTTATTTTTCATCTAGTTTTGTATTTAAGTATTTTAACATATTATTTGATTCAAAATATTTCAATTTTAAAGTTTTGATATATTCTATAAGATCATCCTCCTTCTATTTTTCATTTATTTTTCTTTCTTTAGTATTTTGATTCTTCTCTTTTGTTGAGTGTTTTGATCAAGCCATGATACAAGTTTTGATCTTAACATGCACTCATGGTAACCCTATTATTCTTTCTCTTTACCACTTGAAGAATATTTATGTCCGTTAACTTGTGTTATGATTTTTAGTTGAACATTTTTATTTTTATTCACTCTATGATGAAGATTCTTCATCAACTCTCTTACTCACAACATTTCTCTTGTACTTACATTATAACTTTTTTTCTTCTGTTTCCTGAATCATTTTTTTTATTTTTCCTGATCTTATTTTAATGTGGTATTCTTATTCATTATCACTATCATAATAATCATATTATTTATTTAGATAGTTGATTGAAAAAATTCCAATTTGAACACAATTAAGAAATTTAAATGGAAGAAAACATTTAAATTATCATTTTCCTATTTTGAAATTGTTAAAATAATGGCCAAGAATCTTTTATAATCTATATCACTTACCTCATCCATATAAGAATATGAGAATGATTTATCTTTATTTTCCTTACCTTGTGATTTTTAATTTCTTTGAAACCCATTTCCTATTTATATTTATTAATTAAAATTGGATCTTTTTTAATATCATAATTGAGGAGTGTATTATGAAACTCATCCCGATATAGGCCTCAAACCTATTCCAAAGTAGAAATAGTTGGGTCAAATATGTCAGGAAAGTTACACATAATTTTATTTAAAATAGATGAATAATCAAAAGTGACTCCAAATCCCCTAATATGACTTACTATGTCATTTCACCTAGGAAATAATTCATCTAAAGTCTCATAGTCATCCATCCAGATATCTTCAAACTTAGCTCTCCAAATTTGGAGTTCGGATTCTTTGAGATCCTCCGTCATCTCTGTGTTCCTGGAATATAACCAAAGCCCAAACGTTCCTTTGAAGTATTCTGCCAATCACCGATGACGGTATGGATCAAAGTGAACGTTGATGGTGCTTCTAAAGGCAATCCAGGCCCTGACAGTTATGGTTCCATCTTCAGAGACTCAGCTGGCCAGTGTCAGGGTTGCTTCTATGTTGGATGTGGAAATTCTTCATCTCTGGAGGATGAAATGCTGGGGGTCATCCATGCAGTTTATTTTGCACTTCCAATAGGTTGGAGAAAGCTTTGGATTGAAAGTGATTCAACCACTATCGTTCATGCCATCTAGAATGGCAACATTCATCTTTCCTAGACGCTTCCCACACTTTGGATGAATTGTCTGAAATCGCTCCATAGGATTGATTACATAGCTACTCATGCCTACTGTGAAGCGAATGATGTTGCAGATGCTCTTGATAACAAAGGAGTACATCAGAGCATGACTTGGCTGGACACTCTGCTAGCTGACTTATAATATCTGTTTGATAGATATTGTAAAAAAATCCCATCCTTCTGACTTTTTTAATCTATTTTCTTATCAATAAATTGTTCTTTGGTCTTTGACCAAAGCATTACCTTTAAAAAAATATATATACTTAAAAATTTTTCTTAACTACTTGTGTCATTGGAGCATCATTTCTAGGTATGATAAAACCAACTGTTACAATATCATTAATTTCAAGGCCTTGGGAAAGTAGAAATGGAAGCATTTGGTTTTTCCATCTATAATAGTTCTCTCCATTAAATAATGGAATTCCTATAATATTGAATGAATTCAAATAATACATCATTTTTTTAGTAATGGTTCTATATTTTTAAAGGGAACCAAGTGCTCTGATACCACTTGTAAGGCCAATATTTGGATTTATCAATAAGAGGTAAAGGGGGAGAATCTATGATGTACATTTTAAAATTTCTTCTTTTCAAATCATCCTCTGTGATCAATTAAGATCTCGATCCCTTAGTATTTAAAGAATCACCTATCCTGTATGAAAGCAAATAAAATTATGAAAAGCACATGAGGATTTTTATGAGGTTTATCACCAATGTCGGAGACTACATCATTGATATGTTTATAATAATATAAGGTAAAAATTCTAACCTAGTAAAGTAAATTGATTATAGGTAAACAATATCTCTTGAAATTTCTAATAGGAAAACTCCTATAATTTATGATCACTATTAATTACTATGGGTCATCTATAAATGGGATATTTAGACTGGAATACCCCTAGTGTTTTTTATACTGACTCCCTTTAGTTGATATATATTTTGAAAAAGCTCTGACTGTTTACTATAATCATGCTATTTATTCAATGGTATTCTCAACATCTTATGAATAGGTCTTAAATATACATTAACTTATGATTTAGTGATCTATTGGACTTGTTATGTTTCAAGTTAGATCAATAAAATTTTATCATTAACTATTATTCTTTCACACAATCAGATTATTAGAACTTTTCATCTTCTGATACTCATTAAAATCACCAAAACACAGAATATCTATTCTCACTCACCTAAAACAATACAATGTTGTTGGTCTATGATCTTCTCTACACAAATTACTATACAATTGCACTAATAATTATTTTTTTCAACTAATCACTACATGTGAATTACCAACTCAAAACTTACCATGCATGAATACCAAGTTTCATGTGCATTATTAAGATTATAAACCCCATCACATAAAAATATAATTTTATGTGATCTTTTCCATTGTTATGTTTCAAATATCTCAATTGTTTTTTTATTCAAGCATGTGTGAATGCATATATTTAAACCATTTTAAAGCATTCAACCATGTTCAATTCTTCTCTGTTTATTCATACACACAAAGACATGTATAGGATTATGTGATCTAAGACATAAAGGTTATGTTAATCATGTACTTTTATTCCCAAATAATTTCTCAAAAACATATGTTTCAGGTGTCTAACTATTCTAAAATTACTTCACATAATAATAGAGAAATATCTTTTATCTCCTCTATGAAGACACCACAATAGGTATTAAAATCTTATTCATTTTATAATAGCCGATAGTTGCATGATATCTTAGTGGGTTCATAAAATACTAGAAGGATTCATGAAGACATGGCTTCTTAGAAAAACCCTTGAGTGCATTGTATTAAAATAAATAGGTTTTGGTATCCTTTATCCCTTCATGATAGTAGAGGCTATGCTGAAACTTATCTTCATGAAACCGAAGTTCATGGTGGACTTGTTTTTTCAAGAGCTCACTCAATTTCATGAAAGGCATCAAAAATAAGATGGATTGAGGTATCAATATTTATAGATCTTGAGAACTTCCTTTTATATGAATTTATGTAACATTTAAACCCCCAATAATTGTAATGTCCCAACCTAGGAGACACTTAATTTGTACCCCTAACTAGTAGTTCAAATGGATTCAAGCATGATTTCTAGAATGATAAAGGTTACTGACTAGTAGTGAGGATCCAATGATGGTATGGTGGGGAGACTATACACTCATGACTAGAGTATCACAATAATATCACAATAAATAAATCAATCAACAGTAGAAGCAGTATAAATAAAAGACAGAGTACCATAAGATAATAATAATTGATAAGATGACCAACATAAAATATAAAAATTTACAAACATATCCATATGAGGCTATATAAAATAAATTATCAAACATATAGTAGGTGATATCATATATAACATGTGTGAAAAAATGAATAAAATCCCAAAGTCTACCTCTATGTGTATCTTGATCTCCAACTTAGTCCTGTGGTCCTATGTCCCCGTTACAAGCACAACAACACAAGTATAATCCAAAAAACCAAATCATATAACCATGAGGACTATTTGGGTAACACATTACAGTGGAATCCCAAATAGGCTGTGAGATATACATAGTAGTTGACCACCAAAGGTGTATAAATATATTCAATCTGTGGGTATAAATTACAACAATGTGCAGGTATAAGAAATAAATATCTAAATAAATAAATTAAAGTAAACAAGCTAGGCCCAAGTTCCTCAGGAACACCTAGCCGACCATACTTGATTTGGCATAAATAGTAATGTCTCTGCACACCTTCCATAATACATATATACACACACACACACACATAGACACCCGAAAATAGTTTGCACATATATACATGCACCAACATGGATCTGGGGTTTAATTCCAAGACATCCACTTGAGAAATATTTATAATTGGTCTCATATTATAATTAAGGTATATCATCACAATATCACTATATATAATAAGGGTTCTCATTCTAAATATGGTACATAATCCCAAATATCTAATCAATGTATTTGGTATTTTATTTATGACATCCAAAAAAGGAAGTACTGCTAAACATATGTAATAAAGATCAAATATGATATACAAAATTTGTCCTATGACCCCATACAAGGAATTTTGTAATGAGAAAACATTATATCTCTCAAGGAGTAAAGTTAGTCTATTTATTTAATGAGCCTATAAACAATGTTTCAAAAAGTGTAAACCCTTGTATCAATCATAAAATCCAACTTACCCATGATCTTGTCCAAGGCATTCCATCAAAGGGAATACCAAGTGTCACACAAGGCATAAAATAATTCAAGGTTCCTATATCCCCATCCATGGTATTTCAAAATAAAGAACTTGTATCTCTCAAGGTTCATATAATCTCTAGAACCCTATGACCAAGTCCAAGGTGTTCTATATAAAGGAACCAATGTATCTGTCAAGGTGTATATAATTTATTTTATCATTTGAATTTAGAAAAATAAGAAAGTCATGTAGGTGATCATGTCGTAACCCAGTTTTATTGATAATAATAAATAAGGCCACGTTCAAAATCATCCCATTTTTCTATTCAATTATTTTTATTTAATTACCTCATTTTATTAGAGAAAATAGTGAACCAAAGAGGTGGATTTATTAGAAAAACGGGATCATGGGTGTAACATCATTTTCATCTAACTAAAATTTAATTATCCATTACAAGAAGGATTATTCATCATTCCTAAAAAGGTTGATTAATAGTAAGAATTATATTACGATCATTATTATTTAAAACAGAACCCCAAGAGGGTGGTTTAATTAAATAATGAGTCATAGAGGTAAACTGTATAAAAAACTCACCCCCAGGTGGTGGTTTGGGTTAAGGTGAACTTCCTCCATCAATTTAAATTTAATCATAATGATGATATAATTTAAGAACTTAGGTATTATATAATTAATTTCACATTTTAAGGGAAACACACAAATAATATGGAATGTGTCACAATAAAGAAATCTATAAACTAAAAATTCATTAAAGTAAAATCTATATATCACAAACAACATACATTGGATGGTTTACTTGTCCAATATCGATCTTTGATTCATTCTAGTTCAAGAGATATAGAAGAAACTGTAAAACACCATGAAAAATAGGGAGAATTAGTTCACATGAAGATAACACCAAAAATGGAGAAAGAAACAAAGAAATATGGAAGGAGGAGTCATACACTAATTTATACTCTTATAATGAGATTAGTAACACTAGATGTGGAGTTTGGATGGATGAGATACATCCAAGGAAGGAGGATAGGAGGCGGTGCATGAGCATCCATCCCCAGCTCTATGCATATAGAAGAAGAAAAGATAGGTGGAGATTTTAAAGGAGGATGTGATTTTTTTTATTTTTTACCTCTTTTATAATAGGTATGGTTTGAAGGGATGGTTTGTAAAACCATGAACCAACCATGTACACCTACTATCCAATGGGGGAAGACCCCTCACATATCTAAACACACAGTTTGAAAAACCATGTACAACCCATGCAGAGGACAACGCCCAAGTGACAGGCCTCCTCACATGGATTTCTATACAGTTTGAATAACCATGTAAAACATGTGTGGTGACCACTATCCACCCAGACACTCCCCACATGGTCAGCCACATGATTTAACAAACCATGTACTGCACCTGTGCACCTACTGTTTCTTCTCCTAAAAATGAGTTTTCAAGGATGGATGCTCATAAAACTCATCCGGGATTTTGAAAAAAAATTTGGGCCGTAAAAGGAATATAAAAACAAAAATTCCTATGTTCTTTGGATCAGGTTCGCATTCTGGATCTCAACATAATAATTAACCCATCCACCAAAAAGAAAAACTAAAATTATTTCAAAAATTCCACTCTGTCCAAAAAGTAGGATTCTACAATATCCCAATATTGAAACTTATCATACATAATAAGCCTTAAAGGAATAAAAAAATACCATCTAACCTACTTGGGTAATAAATTTTCATTCAAATTGAGGCATTATGTTTCCAATGACAAAAACACCACCAATCAACCCTTAAGAAATTGGTTCACAAGCCATTAAAATATAATCCAAAATTTTTATTTCAAATTAAAACATCAAGAAAATGATTAACCAATCCCATAAAACTGGAAACATGATCACTATGTAATATATTTAATCATCCAACCTATCAAACTCCCCAACACATGTTATAGCATTTAAATTCCAATTTCGATTCGTGGAATCTCTAACATTCCAATTTTCCATTTTAGCATGTCCCTAACATTCTAACGATGATATTTTCATGATGCATAGCTTAAAAAATAGTCGAATCCTAGTAAATTCAATTTATCTATGATGAGATAAATTTTCATGAAAGGCCTTAACTGAACTACACTGTACTCACCTCATCTCAATGATGTTCCAGAAGTGATTCCTTACTGACTAAATTTAGTGAAACCAGAGGAAAATAATTCGAGCCATGCCCAACTAACTATTCTCAAAGCACTTAGCTTAAAATACTGGCGTATCATAACTTGAGACATGATTACTTTTCAAACTGAACCTAATGTTTACTTAGGGAAAATCCACTAAAGCCCATATCTTAATTTTGGTGATGCCTCAATCCAATACATTCATTTATATTTTCTTGTCTCAGAAAGAGCATGGGTGGATACCCAATCAAGAACACTTATATTTTCACTCTTAAGATATCTCATAAAAGCCCTAATGAATTTTGTGTTAACATAGAAATGAGTAACTGGAGTCTAAGAATTCTATCCTTGATAGTCCATACTCTGACATTCACAAGTGAGACATCGATAAATAACCAAGATGTCCACGCAACAAAACACTGACTGATCCCAACGACAGTCAAGTTAATATACTGACTGGTGTTTTTGATTTTGTATAAGTAGTTCTTACTTGGGAAACCAAGTATCACGTAGGAATAAACATGCCTATATATATAACCATGTTTTCAGAGAGAAACTACCTTTATTTCTATTTATGAAATTGAAGGATATTCTACTTCCTTTATTTAGCTTGATGTATAATTTATGCTCTCTCAGGGTATCCTAGATGATATTAATATAAGGTACATGACCATTAATAAGACAATAGTACACCAAGAGGATTTCAATAATTAAAATGAAGTCCCAAGACACTTCATTCAATTAAGTGCTCAGTATGGTTTCTACCCCACCATATCAAACTACACGAATGAATCATTCAAAACACCACTGGTTGATTTTATTTAAAAGAGCTTGAATTATACTACCATTTGATCATCATTAAAAAATAATGACGTATTTATCACATGAGGCATTCTATGATCACTCAAGCATTACCACTGGAGTCTATCCTAGTGCAAAATTGTTTCTAAAAGCTGTATACACAACCAACCTATTCATTATCTTGCTATCGTGAAAGCATTGACATGCTTCCCAAAATATTCCAGCTCCATGAAATTTAAAAATGATATGGACCATTCCCCAATGTTGCTCATTGGTTGTACTACTTATAATTTGAATGGAACACTAAGCCTATTTGACATTAATCTCCCCACATTAGGTGTGTCTCAATTATCATTTTTTGAAAATAGAACTCATCCCATGACACACGCTCCATCGATTACTGAATGTGGTTCCTAGACATGGCCAACAAACATTTACCAAGAACTAAAATGAAAAGCGAGGAAACGATAGCTGCCTAAAGTGTGATAGATCAGATTTACCTTATAGGTAAAAGTGAGACTCCTCTCAAGTTAGGTCCACATGCGCTATAACATAAATCATATAGGTCAAACCAAATCGAACAGTTGTGTCACAACTCCGAATCATTTACAATATCATCCCAAGAATTAGGATGAGTTAGAATTCCTTAACATCCCAACCATTATACTTCATATATGAATCGTGGTTCAAGTGTAACAGCTCATGATTTAATGATAATCCCTACACTCACATGGTTCACTATACCATTATACCAACTTTACAAAAACCATGTGTTCCAACAAATATAATCCCAAGTTTCATCAACACCTGACACCTGCTAGATATTATCCATAGGATAATCGGACCCATGCATTCCAGTATCTGATGGTCAATGCATGAGATTTAATCCCAGAGTCATATTATCCTATGTGACTATTAACCTCACAGATGACCTCCTGAATCGACCATCACCGAAGAAAAAGAATAAGAGGGTCTATACAACCCACTAAACATCTGACTGTGCCCTAGTCATGTCTAACTTTCTGAAACTGAGAATTTCATGATGCTCACATCCTTAGAAAGGGTCAACTCATCGAATGAATACTTCTCAACACAATGGTTTCATTTCCTCCCAAAGAGTCCTACTCAGGACATCGACACCTCAATGGCACCTTTCATCCAAAACTACTCATAAGGATTTATAAATGCTAAAAACTTGAAGGGAAATACCTACACTGGTCTAAAGGCTTATGAAAGAAGAAATAATCAACACCTAATACTAGAGTCACACTAGGAATATTCACTAGGCCCTACCACTTATTCCTTAGGTTCAACACAACCTAAGGAAAGTTACAGAAGCCTGTGAGAAACACTCATAATGTATAATAAAATAGACCTTTAACAGCAATGAAATTTTTCTATATTAACAAAAAGTGCTGATAAAGGTCCATAATAAAATTAAACAATTAAATAAATAATTTTTTTAACAAAATACTAACGATTTAGTAGTTAAATAATTATCAAAAAAAATGACTAAATTGAATATACATATATACAAATTATAAAATTTAATAAATAATATATATTAAATATGTAGATATGTAAAATAATTAAAATGAAATAAAAAAATAAAAATTTAAAAAGTATAAGTTAAGAAAAGTATTTAACATTTTATTAATTAATTAATCATTGATAAAAATGAATAAATTTAATATACATATATATAGATTATAAATACTAATAAATAGTATATATTAAACATTGATATATAAAATGAATAATTGTAATAATCAAACAAAAAAAATTAAAAATGAATAAATTGTAATAGTTAAATAAAAAAAATAAAAAATCATTAAATTTAAAAATTATTTAAAAAATGATTAACCAAAATATTATTAATAAAAATGATTAAGTATAATATATATATTAATTATAAATTGTAATAATTAATATATATTAATTATAAATATATAGAAAATGGATAAAATGTAATAACTAAAATTATATTAATGTCTTATTCATTTTTAATGTTGTTTTATTTTTAAATTTGACATATATCAAACATTTATCACATTGATTTAAAATAAATATACATAATTAATGCATTTTTATATACAATGCACACACACAAATATTTACACAATTAATTAAATCTTATAGAGAAACATATACAACTAATATTTATGTAATTTATTCAAAATTTGGTATATTTTAGAATTTCATTATAACATGATACATTTAAAATATTATGTTTTAAATAAGTCAATTTTGTTTACTTAATTTTTATATTATTATAATTTGGTATTGTTTATTCATTTTTAATATTATTTAATTTTTATTTCATTTTTGATTTCAACCATTCACTATTACTTATTTATATATATTTATTTACTATGTTTTGGTATTTTCAACATGTATTAATCTTTAGTTATATATATATATACACATATTTTTTAATAATTTATATTTATTTAATAAAACTTATTCATTTTTCAATATTTTTAAAGTGTTATTATTTTTAATTATTCTATTACACTTTTTTTAAAATGTCTGTATTTAAGATTATATATTCATTAACAATGTTAAAAATATATTTGTAAATAAATATTTATAAATACATATGTTTTTAAATGTACATTTACTATATTTATAAGTTTATACATTTATAATTATTATAAATAAAGAATATTTTTTTTAAAAGTATTTATATAATTATAATTAAATAACTATATATGTTAAAATAATTATAATATTATAATAAATTTATTTAAATAATGAATATACTATATTTATGTTTATATATATATATGTTGAGGTCAAAGAGTCAGTTTATTCAAGGAAAGGGGCTACAATATAAAGAAAACCAGACAACATACAATGTAGGGATGTACTTGATGAGACTCGAACTTGAGACCTCACCGAGACTCATAGGGGATGCTACCATTGAGATGCTCCATGGGGGTTATATATATACCCTGAAATGGTGAAAACCATGTATTAAAACCCATGAGCTCAAAAATTTGTTAGAAAAAGGAAAGTACACATGCAAAGAAGATGGAGAAAAACAAAGTAGAAACATGGCATAGACAACGCCACTAAAAAAGGTTCAAAAAATGGTCACCATACTTAATTTATGACACCCCTATCTCGAGTGAAACCTCAACCATTCGGGTGACTTACTCTATTCTACTACTTTGGGGCTTTCCAAGTTTCATCATGATCATCTATACATGATGAAACTTCATCATTATGAGATTCTTTCCCCCAAGTGAGATCATATTTTTGAATCAAGATGTCATCTTGATTTTCACCATCCTTTGAATCCACAATTCCTCTTTCCTTAACATGCTTAATACCTGAGCACTACTAGAAAATGGAACTATCCCCACGGTTTTGGAGAAAACCGTGGGGATAGACTCCCCCTATACCCACGGTTTTGGAAAACCGTGGGTATATGTGTCTATTGAAGACCTATACCCATGGCTTTCCAAAACCATGGGTATTGGGGGGTCTATCCCCACGGTTTCCCAAAACCATGGGTATAGGGGTACCTATCACCACGGTTTTGGGGAAAACCGTGGGGATAGGTTCGGGCCAAAATTCCTATACCCACGGTTATGAAAAACCATGGGTATAGGTCACTTTTGTGTGCGCGGGAATTTTTTTTTTCCGCGGGAAAGAAATTTTTTTGGCGGGAATCCTATACCCACGGTTCTTCCCTCTATACCCACGGTTTTTATAAATATATTTAACTAAATATATATATATATATATATATATACATATAGGTGATGTTATGGTAGTGGTTAGACGCGGTGTTTACAGTAGAGAGGCCGTGAGATCGAAACTCGACGCCTGCATTATTTTAGGACCTATACCCACGGTTTTGAAACCGTGGGTAAAAGCCGTTGACACCGTGAAAATTGGATATGTTTCGGTGACATGGTGGCAGGACACCTTTACCCACGGTTTTGGAAAACCGTGGGTATAGGCTGGGGACCTATCCCGATGCCATTCCATCCCACGGTTCCCAAAACCGTGGGTATAGGCTATTTTTCCAGTAGTGGAGGATGTTCATCCAAATGATTCTTGAACGTTTCCAATTTCTTCAAAGAAATAAACCTTGCTATTAGGTATATTAATAATGTTAATCAAACTAAGCGAGTGCTCCCTTACCTTCAAGAGAGACATACCTCCGAAAATTTTCCTCTCCACTTGTTCAACATCATCACAAGTAGAATTTTCAATATCTTCCTTAGTTCTAATAATTTTTTATTCTCCTAAATATGATCATCCTTAAATGACACCCCTCAGGTGGGACTTGTCTCCATGACAAAAGCCTTTGGAAAATGATCCATTTTAGAAACATCTATGGAGACCTGTTTATTCTAAATTTGATCCTATGTAGTGGCAACATGCTGCTACTCTAAAGGCTTGGGATTCCCCATATAATCTACACCCCAAGTCATATCCCTAGAGACTTAGACAACAGAATCTTATTTCATGTGTGAATATTTTCCCACATTTGAGGGGCCATGATGCTTTTTATGGCCATGCTGTGGGTAATTCCCCACCTACTTCAATAGGATTTTACTAATATTACGACAATCAAAAACATCAGTCCCACCAACCTGCAGAAATTTCCAAAAGTTGGGATGGATAAATATTCAACTCTATGATCTCACCATTAGACATCAAAGTGGAACAATTAGGTAGATTGTTCATCATATCCACTTCCACTATGACTCAAGAAAAATAATCAAATTTTCCTTCTATGGTGTTGTTCTCCATTTTCAAAGGCGCACCAATGCAGAAAAAGAAGTCATTCAAAAATAAAGGATGCCAATGCAACCAAATAATATCATAGATTCTCACCCATATATGTGAATTTGAATGCTTATGTGAGTAGGGATTGAAATTAAACTCCCAAGAAGAAACACGAAAAACACATAGATTTTATGAGAAGAAACTAGCGCTTCATGTCTTCAATTGATCTAGCGAAGATAGAAAATGAAGATGGAAATAGCCTCTATCGATGGGGAAAATCAGCCAAATTGGAATGCCCCAGACCTGAGAAATCTGGGATTTCAACTCCTCGGTGTTCATCGGTTTATCCCCCCTAGACAGAATTAAACACCCTGTAAGTGAGAACTTTCATGCATATAACCTTTCTTTGAGTTACACTAGATTAGAAATGACCATGAATATCCCACCTTCAGATCTAGAAATTCAGGGTTCTTGTGCATCATGAGGTAAAATATCAGATTCCTGAGGTGTACCTTTGGAGGGGGCTTTAACAAAGGATATGACTTTGTGCATGAGATTTATAGGAGAAGAAGATGCTGCTGTCCTCTTCGCATGTAAACCTCTTTTCTGTCAGGAGATTCCCTTTATGGCACATTCGAATCCCACATGACAGGAGGTGGAACCATCCAAAGAGTGGACATATCTTGATCTGCATCACCGTTGCGAGGATCACCGCCACTGCCATATCTCTCAATGTCAGAAGACAGACCCCGAGCGAGCGGCTGGTCTGTTCCGTCCAAACCCATAACCCTAAAACTGTTGTTCGACTTGACACCGACGAGCGTTGTCTTCATCATAGGTGTTAGTGATAATGAGGGTAGTGACACATAGATCTGTGACTAAATATACTTCAGCAAGCCCACAAACATATTTCCTTGTGGAAGATTCAAGACCAATGGCTTTAGTTTTTCCCCAGTCACCTCCCCTCGCTCCGCCATCATGAGCCATTATCTGGAGGCTATATATAAATATATATAAATATACAAATATACAAATATAAAAATATGAAAATATAAATATATATATATATATATATAAATATACAAATATAAAAATATAAAAATCTAAAAATATAGAAATACACAAATACATAAATATATAAATATATAAATATATAAATATATAAATAGACAAATATATAAATAGATAAATATATAACTATATAAGTATATAAGTATATAAGTATATAAGTATATAAGTATATAAGTATATAAGTATATAAGTTTATAAGTATATAAGTATATAAATATATAAATATATAAATATATAAATATATAAATATATAAATATATAAATATATAAATATATAAATATATAAATATATAAATATATAAATATATAAATATATAAATATATAAATATATAAATATATAAATATATAAATATATAAATATATAAATATATAAATATATAAATATATAAATATATAAATATATAAATATATAAATATATAAATATATAAATATATAAATATATAAATATATAAAGATATAAAGATATAAACATATAAACATATAAACATATAAACATATAAACATATAAACATATAAACATATAAACATATAAACATATAAACATATAAATATCTAAATATATAAATATATAAATATATACATATATAAATATATAAATATATAGAAATATAAAAATAAAAATAAAAATAAAAATATATATATTTAAAAGTATTATTCATATATTTATAAATAAATAATTATATATTTAAATAATCATAAAACTACAATAAATATATTTAAATAATGAATATATTTATATGTATTTAATATATATATAACTATATAAATATATTTATTGATATAAATATATTTATAATTATAAAATTATAATAAATATATTTAGATAAGGAATATATTTACTATATTTATATTTATATATATTTATTTAATATATATAATTATAAAAAAAATAATGATAGAAATATATTTATAACTGCAAATAAATATTTATAAATAAATAATTATAAATAAATAATTACAATTAAGTAATTATAAAAAAATAAATACAAATAAATAATTATAAATTTACTTATAAATGTATATTTACTATATTTATATAATTATATATTTATAATTATAAATAAAAAAATATAAATACAATTATAAAAAAAATAATTATATATTTAAATAATAATAAAATTATAATAAATCAATATATAATTATAAACCCTTTATTAGTGCTAAAGTTTTCGCATTGCTAAAGGCTTTTTATCTATGATAAAAAATCTCTGATAAAAGGAAGCATTATCACCACTAAATCATTTGCACTGATAAATATTGATCATTATCAATGCTAAAAAATTGCTGATAATGATGCCTTTTATTAGTGCTTATCAATTTAAAGTTGATAAAAGAGATCTTTATCAGCGTTTTTTAAAAGTTCTGATAAAAGTGTCCTCAATCTTTTTAAAGAACCCTAATCGTGTCTCATTCAGTTGTGATTCTCGAGATATCATGGAACTCCCCTATTTTCGACACTACTCCTCTATGCTATATCCGTTGAATCAATGCTAGAATCAAAGGTATGTGATTTTCTCCTTTTCCTCTCTCATTGTTTGATTTTTTTGAGATTCTTGGTTTGTGTTTTTGTGCTGTTCTTATCCATGAAAACCATACATATCATCCATCTCTCTCTCTCTCTCTCCAACTTACCTATACCTACACAACACCACCCTACTCTGTAAACTCATTCCAGCTTTAGAAGAGACCACTGCAAACTACATATCCATCCACTGTTGCAATTGAAGGTGATTTATTGATGTTTTCATTATATTATTTCATGTTATATTTTAGATAGTGTGTATTGTCATTGTTTGAATCTTGTATTCAATGTATGACATGCACATGAAGATTAAAAAAAGTATAATACAACAAGAAGAATCATGAATATATGTGTATCTATTGAGAAAATCATCTTCATAAAATTTCATAGAATTATATGTGAAATTTTTTTCCTAATTAATATTGGATGATTAGTATTGCATAGGTGATTTAGTAATAACGAGTAAATGATGTTTGTTTCTATGTCATAAAATTATATAAAATTTGGGTGGTTCCTGTATATTTTCTTTCATTTGACTATTTTTTATTATTCATACACTATTTGAATTTAAATTTGAATATAATTTCACTGGATGAATATATTATTGAATAACGAGATGATGATATACCACATGGAAGAATTATTAAAGGAGTTAAGTTAAGCTTGTGCCAAATATTAAAATATTTATTGTTACATATCATTATTATATTATATTTATGATTGTAGTAATTTTATCCATAAATGAATTAATAAATTCATGCTAGTTAAATAAAAAAGTGTTTGCTAGGATTACATTTTTGTTGGTGGTATGTAGTGATGGAAAGAGAATTATATTTTTCATGGAGGTCATAAAACCTTTGCAACATGAGAAAAAATGATGTGTTGTTTGATATTGTTCTTTGATTATGATTATGGATTAAGAATTCATAGTCATTGTTATTGCTACAAAGGACCACATGTTTCAAAAATAAGGTTGTGTAAATAAGGATTTATTTTGGTAAGATAGATATACAATACAATACACTTCATGCATATAGGTCTATATTCACATGCATCTTGCATATAATTTGTTACTGTATTAAATATAGATACAATACTTCTATACTCAAACACTAATAACCTTTACTACCTTTTTTTTAATCTGTCCCCAGATGCTTGATTGCCTTCCATATCTCGATGATATATTATACTTCCTCTTTCAAACTAGCCTTCCTCCCATCATTTTGGTTTTAATTTTCCTTGATGACATACCTTCTACTGAGATTTTATTCATTAATATCCATCAAAGACGACACCATGGATTTGAATACAACATATCCCAACCCATTCTTCAACTATTATGGCCTTTCATCCTCCTCATTTACTACATCCCAATAACACCACAAACGAAACCTAAAAATTAATCCAAACATAATGAATAAATGTATTTTATTTATTCATATGAATTTTCTTATGCGACCCACTTAGTTTCTTTTCAGAGTGTTTTAATAAATTGTACACTGTAATTGGAATCTTTGAAGAAAGAGAAAGGTGAATACATTTTGATAATTTCTTTTTATCTAAAGACTCCAATTGCAGAGAACAAAATTTTCTAGAAAGTCTAATAGGACCTAGAATTTAGACTATGTTTGGGGAGAAAAGTAGTGATCTAGAAAAATGAATGGAGTAGGGAATAGACAATTTTATAGATTAAGTGAATAATAATTTATTTCAATTTGGATTTGATTGTTCATTCCTTCATTTTTCAAATTCAATATGTTAGAATCCATAATTCAAATTCCATTTAGGTTATTTTTGAATTTGAGTGGGTTTTGAGTATGAATGAGATAAATATATTTTTAAAAAATAATAAGTATTAGGTTTTAAATGAGTGATAGGTATGGTCTGTTAGAAAGTGAGTTATTATTGATATGTTAGTGATTTATTTAGGGATAGTCTTGGATGCTAGGGGTATGAGGTCGAATATCTTGGTACCTATGATGTGATTATTTCTATAGGGGATAAATAGTTGTTTCTCTTCCTATTACTCAATTTTCAATATCCTATTAGTGAAATGATTTGAATGTTACGGAATATACATGGTATAAACTTATTGTGTGATTAGTATAATTCACTGGTATGAAATGAAGTTGGTACATTTTATTATCATTATGTCCTTATTAGTATACAATGACTTGACTTACATGTTTATTTTGATTGTTACTACTTTGAACATTCACTCAAATATAAGCATTGTATATTTTAGGGGCCTTGTTATTTGCTTATTTACTTTTATAATCACACCCTACACTTTAACCACAGTGCATATAGAGCTCTTATATTTGAGATACAGGTGAGGGAAAAGGAATAATAACATAGATTAGAGTCATTGTAGCTCAATGAGAATGATTTTATGTTCTCATGGTAGTGTTAGGGAACTTTTATCATTTTGAGATGAGATTTGAAATTTTAAATTAAGATGTGGTAATTTAAAAAGTTTTAGGAGACAACTTTCATCCTCACTAACTTCTAATCCTGAACAGTTATTATTTCATTTAGTTGATTGAGACTCATCCCCCATCTCTTCAATGTTTCTTGAACTACTATGACTAGTATTAATCCAAAATGATCACTAGTACACAATATATGATGATTTTTGGTTGTATTAGTTCAATAAATATTAGTGAGTTCCCATAAGAGTTGAGGGATGAGTATCAAGAAACAAAACACCATAATAACTGTTCAGTAGATAATGCTGATGAGGATGAAAATTATCCATAACTTTCACCTTTTGATAAATTCATATGATAACACCTACTATAGTGGGGTAATTCTTTGTTTAAATTCAATTACCCATTTCCTTCAAAATGGATGAAAGCTAATCATTTGAAAAATGAGTATGAATATGAATTTAAATAGTTCATAAAGTTTGAAATAGTGAATGTGTGAAACCCTTCTCAAATCCTTTCTCTATGTTTATATTGTTGTTATTCAAGAAAAATTAAATATTATACTACTCAAGATTATGATTTCTTCTGCACATGATGATGTTTCCAATTCCAATGAATAATATACTATTGATGATGAAACTAAATAATTATTAGTGGATCAAAAACATTTTGATGAAAAAAAACAATGATGATGCAGTATCATAGTGTTGAGTAAAATTATGAGGGCAATAAGTTATGGTATAAAATATAATGTTGGTTGGAATAAATGCGACCAACCTATTGACCCCCAAAAGTCCATGTTCATTAGTTTTCTTGGGGTTATACTAAGGATGAATTTTCCAATTGATATTGATTCATGGAACCATATCCCACCTATAATGAAGGAAATAGTTTGGAAATATATAACCGTAATGTTACGATATACTTACTCTATTTCACTGAAAAATTACATAATGAAATGTTGATTTAATTTTCATTATTCCTTATAGAGTTTTTTTTTATTTTAGAATATTTCTGTAAGAAAATTGTCTTAATGCTGTCTGGAAAAGTCCATAGAGGCTTCTAGAATCTTCTTATGATGTTACATCTTAGGGATATTGAGGGTAAAGTAAAACCACACCTAATAGTTATTTATTCACACATTATAAAGTAGGAAACATGGAATACATTCATCAATAATTTTGTTGAGAAATATTTTTAGGTGAATAAAATTCCATAATATGTTACTTGAAATTTTTTATTTTATCGAACTTGATTCAAAAATGATAATTTGGAAAAAATAAAAGAGTACTTAAAATAAATAACATGCATCAAAACCAATATACCACTATCACAAAGAAAATATGGGGTACACTTCATCAGAGAATAAATTGGTAAGTATTTCAAGTCAATAATAAAAGTTTATTTATGTGATATAAAACAACATATGCACATTTTTTTATATACATATTGATGAATGAAAATATAAATCCACTTCAATCCCACATCATGTGCTATGGAATGAGGCCTGTGTAAATAAGGAGGGTAAACTGGTTGAAAAAAAATAGTATAAGAAACATGTTTATGTATGAAATAATTGTAATTCATTTTGATTTTAACTGTATTACATAAAAATATCTATTTATTTTCATATTTTTATATGGTTTTGACCAAATAATCAATAATGACAGTACCATAAGAAAAGAAACTTTCAGTAGATTTGAAGTGGATAGAACAATATGGTCACATTAGAGGATTAGTTTTTGGATTCTATCCTCAAAAATATATTGAGAAGATAAAATCACATGTAGATAAATATAATATGGCGAAATGATTTCAGAAAAAAATATACTCATAGTAAGATATTATTGTTTGATCTGGATTGACAGGCCAATGTATGATAAACTATCAAAGTGAACTGGAAGTTGAATAAAGATCTGCATATGAACCAAATGATTACACTATCATTGAGGCTAGTCATTCCCCCAACCACATACCCTACCAGAGGTAGTTAATTTTGTCATTACTCTTTCTCCTAAACATGGATCAAACATATTTTGATAACTTTATATTACTAAAAGTTTTGTAGGGTATTCTTGTATGTGATTTATATCTGTCAACACCCATACACCACCTTGTTTCTATGGGTAAAATGTATAAAATCCTGATAGACAATCTACACAATAATGATATCTTAATATATCACATGATAGTGGGGTTGAGGTAGCTAATGAGCCGACTATTGAGTTTCTTGTTCCACTTGATGATATAGATATTACCACAGTCAATGATGCTATCATAGATTTCATAGTATGGTCATCTAATATTATAAAGATACACAAGGTATGTATTTTAAAAAAAAATTATATAAAAAACTTGTAAAAGTTGTTGATAAAAGTAATGAAGTGAGTTATGATATTACAGATGGATTAAGCGGTGGGGAAATGAAAGGTCAGATCAAGAAAATATAGTGAATCAACTAAGAAATTAAAACTACATTCTGAGAGTAGCTTCTCCAAACCAGTTCTAGAGAAATATTGATTATCATTAAGGATTCACACAAAGACAACATTTAATGTTTAATATATTTCTTGCATTACATATAAAAAAGAAATATATGGATTTTCCATGATATAAATAATTGTTATTGAGATTATAAATGATATTTTTAAGCATGAATAGATGGGGACCTCAGTTTTGAATACACACATACGGTACATTTTCATAATACGTCTGTCCAAATAATATGTTAATATGTTTATTAAAGTTTATAACTATTCATATTTCTTCCTGTATTTATGTTACCAGTATATAAATGGAAAATCTTGGTAAGTAAGATTTGGATTCATTAATCCATATATCATTTCGATGTCAAAACTTACTTTGGATAATAAATAAATTCAGAAGAAAAGAGACGAGTGACTTGATGAATTTGTGGAAAAAAAATTAGATGAAAAAATATTTTTATGCCTAAAATAAAAAATTAAAACTCTATACTCTAATCACATAAAATATTTTTTTTAATTTCTGGATGACTTATTTTTTTAGGAAACACTGGATGCAGATCACATTCAATTTGGATACCCAAATATTTATTTTTTTGATCCAATGAATGGATATCAAAATAACCGACCACACATGATGTGTATTATGAATTTTTAGTACACTAACATAAACATTATATATATAAACATAAAATTATATGTTTCAGTTTGTGTTTTAATAATATTTTTTTTATAATTGGGTGGTCACTAAATAAAGGCTAAATCGTAGAATAAAGTTTGTGTCTGAAGAGATGAAGCATGTGGATTACTAAAAATGGAAACAAATTAGGGTATATAGAGAAATATTTAACTCTAAAAACATTTAAAAACAATTTAAATATTTTGGTTAATATTTCTATATTTATGACAGCCTTCATACTCAATAGAAGAAATAAATTTATTTAGAGATGAGTGGGAATCATACATGTTGTCATAATGTATGACGATAATAAATTTAGTTTATTTTCCTCTATATTTGTGATGAATTTTGAGTTATGACCTTAGAAATATATTTGGGGTTTGAAAAATTAGTTTCATAATTCTTATATATTATTTCTGATCTATTTTTCAAGAATAAGTATAATGGATTAAATAAATTTATTTATAATAACTGACCTGAAAAAAATAAAATTATTAGGAAATAGAGGAGGTGATGATGAAGGAAACGATAGAGTTAGAGTCAGAGAATGAGGTGGAGGAGGAGGTAGAGGTAAATACCAAGGTGGAGAAAAATGCATAGACCTAAGTAGAGGAGCAGATAAAGTGCAGGCTTGAAAATAATAAAATTTTTGGGAAATGGAGTAGAATGAATATCATACCTAGATTATCTTTTATGATAGATTTTGAAAAGTGAGCCGAACACTTATCACTTAAGATAAGATCCATTGTGAAAGTGTTTCAACTAGATCATTGAAAAAATATTCTTCACCACTTCTTTAGGTGATTTTATATTGGAATTTATGTGGAGGATTTTTTTAGAAACAAAATAAATACAACTTATTTTTTCATATTTATTATCATAGAATACAATTTATATTAACACATTTAAATTATTATAAAACATTATTGAAGTGTGAAAGAAACCCCTTAATAAGAAAAAAATGAACGAAAATGAAAAAATAGTTTCTTACCCATGACTTCTCTACACTACAATGAAAGGGTCTTAGTAGTGGATCCAATGGTCACTTGAGAGTCATGAAACACCAATTCAATCCTGAAAGAGGTATATAATCCAACTTAAATGTCTGAATAAATAGGTGTGTAATAAACAAACATAGCTAAAAGCTATATGAGATAGCTATTACATGATAAAACAATATGAATTGAGTGATTACATTCCTCATGGTGGGATTGTTTTAAAGGAAACATGGCATTAAATGAAAAGAAATCGCTTAATGAAGAAATCCATAAAAATGAAAAACCCACTTCAAATGAAATCTTGAAGCACAAAAAATCCATAAGAACACCCATTTGAATAAGAATTAAGTATCTCGATCCAAAACCTCTAAAAAATAAAGAAAAATAAAATTTTATTGGCCAGATCATGAATTTTTTGAAAATAACAATACAGTGGTTTCACTTGGGTGGGTGGTGGAATTATTTGGTATATTTGATCATTTATTATATTCATGATATAATATCAAAAAATTATTGTGAAATACATAAAATTAACATTAATTATTCATATGAAAATTAATTATGTAAAATGATCCATTGGAATGACTCAAAGTGCCCGTTATTAATTTAAAATTGACATTTTAATACAAAAAAGTGATATTAATTGAAAATTGGAAAAATACACTCATATTATCTTGATAATTCAGGAAAATGATTCATAATTCATTTTTGACCTGTAAGAATCATTCTCACATCAAACCCAGACATGATGCAACCTATATGACTCAAAGTGTGTGTTTCTAGTTTATAAAGACATTTTAGTAAAAAACAAATATGGAATAATCAAAACTAAGAAAACACATTAGGATTGTTTTAATGCTTTTGGAAAAACATACATAATTAATATAGGTTGTGTATAAATATTCTTAACCTCATTCTGATGCATGGTGTGACTAGTATGACTCCAAGTGTATATTTTTATTCAAATTTGACATTAATTTTCGTAAAAAACACAACTGATATTATCAAGACTGATCAAATGAAGTCATATTATTCTGGTAATTTAGAATAGATATCCATAAGCCGTTTTTAAAGTTTAAAAATCATATTTACCTCAATTTGGTACAAAATGTGCTCGGTATGACTCAGAGTGTTTGTTGTTAGTTAAAAATTGACATTATAATACAAAAAGTGCCACCCATTGAAAAATGAGAAAATGCTTTCCTATTGTCTTGATAATTTAAGAAAATGATTAATAATTCATTTTTATGTGTATAAATTAGTCTCATGTATAAATCACACATGATGTGACATGTATGACTAAAAGTTCTTGTTTCTAGTTTAGAATGACATTTTAGTAAAAACCAAAATTGGAAAATTAAAAACCAAGTAAACACATTTTGGATTATTTTGATACTTTTTAAAAATGATCCATAAGTCATTTTAGACTTGTAGGAATTTGATGAACCTCAATAATATGGATTATGTGATCGATATGACTCCAATTGTGTCTTTTTATTTAAAATTAACTTCAATTTTAGTAAAAAAGACAAATGAACTACTTGAAACTAAGAAAACACATTCAAATTACTTTGATACTTTATGGAAATGATCCATTAGTAATTTTTAATTTTTAGGGATCATCCTAATCTCAATCCAATACATGATGTTCCCATTATGAATCAAAGAGTCCTGTATTAGTTTAAAATCAACATTTTAGTTCAAAAAGAGTCACTCGTTTAAAATTGAGAAAACGTACTATGATTTTATTGATAATTTATAAAATCAATTAAAAAATTCTTTATGACATGTAATAATTGGTCTCACATCAAACTATTATAGTTTGTGATCTATATGAGTCAAACTGTGTGTTTCCAGTTTAAAATTAGATTTTAGTAAAAAAGACTAGAAATGTACTCAAAATTGAGAAAACGCATTCATATTGTTTTTATACATTAGTAAAACTATTCATAATTCATTTTTCTTATTTATAAATCAATCAAGCCTCAAACCGATGCATAGTGTGATTGGTATGACTCTATGTTCTTCTTTTTATTTTATATTAACTTCAATTTTAGTAAAAAGGAAAACCGACCTACTCAAAACCAAGAAAAAATTAATATTATTTGGATACTTTATTAAAATAATAAAAAATTATATTTCAACATGTAGGAATTAGTATAACCTCAATATGATAGACAATGTACCCGATATGACTTAAAGTGCTAGTTATCAGGTTAAAATCGATATTTAATTGCAAAAAGTTTCACTCATTGAAAAATGAGAAAGCACACTCAAAAGTTCTTGATAATTTAGGAAAATAATTCATAAATCACTTACGATATGTAATAATCAGTCTCACATAAATCTGATACACAATTTGAATGGTACAAGTCAAAGTTCATGTTTCCAGTTTAAAATTAGATTTAAACAAAAACGAAAAGTGATATATTGAAAACTAACAAAACAAATTTGAATTATTTTGATACTTTAGGAAAATTGTTCATAAGTCATTTGATCCATGTATAAGTCATGTTCACCTCAATTTGATGCATAGTGTGACTGGTATGACTCAAAGTGCATCTTTTTATTTAAAATTGACATCAATTATAGTTAATAGTATAATTCACCTACTCAAACTCAATAAAACACATTCAGAATGTTTTTATACTTTAGGAAATTGATAAATAAGTCAATTTTTATGTGTAAGAATCATCCAAAACATAATTTGATACATGATGTTCTAGGTATGATTCAAAGTGTCTATTTTCAGTTTAAAATCAATATTTTAGTTCAAAAAGTGTCACTCACTAAAAAATGAGAAAACATACCCATATTTTCTTGATAATTTTTAAAAACTATTCGTAAGTCATTTGCGATTTATAGGAATCAGTCTCACATCAAATCGGCACATGATGCATTCAGAATGATTGAATGTGCGTGTTTCCTATTTAAAATGGAATTTTAGTAAAAAATACAAGTGATGTACTCAAAAGTAATAAAACACAAATATTTTGTTTTGATACAAGAGGAAAATGATCCATAATTTATTTGAGATGTGTTATAATCAGCCTCACCTCAATCCAATTCATGACATGGCTGCTATGACTCCAACTGCATTTTTTATTTAAAATTGACATCAATTTTAGTAAAAAGGACAACTAGACAACTCAAGACTAAGAAAACACATTTAAATTGTTTTCATAAATTTGGAATTTTATTTATAATACATTTTTTATGTGTATGAATCACTCAAAGAAAAATCTGATACATATTGTTCCCAGTATGACTAAATATTTCCGTTATCAATTTAAAAACGACATTTTAGTTCAAAAAGTGTCCCTCCCTAAAAACTGAGAAAAAATGATTATATTTGTTTTTATAATTTAGGAAAATGATTCATATGTAATTTTTGACATATAGGAATCAATCTTACATTAAACCGATACATTATGTGATTGGTAAGAGTCAACGTGTGTGTTTCTATTTTAAAATGGCATTTTATTTAAAAAGAAAAGTGACGCACTAAATCATGAAAAAAATTTAATATTTTTTAGATAATTTTGGAAAATTATCAATAAGTCATTTGAGATTTTTAGGAATTCCCCGTATCTCAATACAATGTAAGGTGTGACAGGTATGATTCCAAGTGTGACTTTTTATTTAAAATCGACATCAATTTTAGTAAAAAGGACAAATGTATACTAAAATGCATGAATTTTTTTTTTACATTTTTTTGATAATTTAGGAAAATGATTCATGATTCATCTCTGATGTGAAGGAATTAGCAGTACCATAATCCAATACATTAAGTGCCCAATATGACTCAATGTGTTTGTTATCTGTTTAAAATCAACATTTTAAATAAAAAAGTGCCACTCACTGAAAACTAAGAAAAATAAATAATATTTTCTTGATAATTAAGTCACAAACTCATAAGTTATTTGTGACATGTAGTAATTATTATTACCTAAAACTAACACATTATGTCACCGGTAGGAGTCAAATTTCTTGTTTCCATTTTAAAATGATATTTTATTAAAAAATATAAATGACACACACAAAATCAAGAATACACATTTGAATTGTTTTGATACTTTGTGAAAATGGTCCCTAAGTCATATGAGATGCGTATTAATCATCCCCATCTCTATGTTATTAAAAATGTGATCGGTATGACTCCAAGTGTGTGTTTTCAATATATAAGTGCCATGTTAGTTTAAAATACACACTACATCACCGAAAGTAAGAAAATGAGCCTAGATTCTTTTCTTGTCATTCAATATTCTATTATTCAATTGATTTGATTATTATTTTTATCTTATAATTATTTATATTCTATTAATTAGGGTATTGGTAATAAATAAATACAAACCTACCTAAATGCGCACGGGGAGGCTAGAAATAATGACCTCCCAAACACCACTATAGGATGAAACCACTAGGCCAGAGCCATGAGGATTTATCTGATACTTATTTAATTAATATTCACAGAGATAACGTTTTTGAATAATAAATGGTTTTATTTATAAAAAACAACCACAACTCAATCTGATATATATTGTTCTTAGTATGACATAAATTTTAGTTTAAAATTAACACTTCCTGTTAATTTGTTTCTTTATATTATTACTCACATTATAATTTTTTTCTTATACATATGCATTCTATTTCTCGATTAGGGGTGTTCTTTTTCACAAATAGCATGAGTTAGGGTTAGGATCAAAATAAAAAGAAATATTGGGGTTTTTGAATGTATGTAATAATTTATTTTTGTAATTGTATAAACCGATGTTTGAAATGTATATAATATAGTGTATTTGTTGTATTTTTGTTGTCAGTTTCATTTCATTTAAATTCTGTGTTGGTAATTGATTTTTTTGATAACTGGTGGTGTTTCTTATACTTCAATGTTCTATTACAACACACTTCATTGGTTATGTAGTGTTATTTTACAACACACGGTAATATTCCCCTTTATCAGCGCTTTTAAAAGCACAGGTAAATGGTTCCTTTTTCTGTTCTTTTACAAATGCTGATAAATGTTTCCTTTATTAGCAGTTTTACAAATTATGATAAAGGTACCCTCTATCAGCACTCCTATAAGAACTGATAAAGGTCCCCCTTATCAGCACTAATTAAAAACGCCGATAAATTTTTTCCTTTATCAGCAGTTTGTTTAGTGCGTATAAAGGACCTATTTATAAGCACTTTTTAGCGTTCATAAAAGAATAAGCCTTTTAATATAACTTCAGTAGTCATCACTTATCTAGCACTGATAAAGACTATTTTTAGCACTGTTAAAGGCCCATTCTATAGTAGTTATGGTCATATTCTAAAACAAGACTCATGGAAACATTTAAACTACCCCTACATAGAAGTTAATTCTAAAAAACCTTTAAAAGTTTTATTTAATAAATTTTCATTAATAAAAATTTTAATTTCATTTTAAATAATTCAAATTCTTAGTTAAAGAACATCAATTACTATCCATAAAGTAAAGGTTCATTATACTCTATTTAGGTCCTTCCATAAGGAACACATGCATGTTTTATAAAACATTGTTTAAAGTATTATTATTTAGCTGGAATACCCTCAAAAATTGGAAATTAATAACAAATTTTTCTATCCACTTTTTTATCCATAAATATTTTCATATTCAGGATATGTTAAAGAAAATAAGAATTTTAAGATATAGAGGAAAACAAACTTTTCATTGTAATTGGAATTTTAATGAACTCACCCTCATATAATAAAGCTAAAAACATAGAAAAAAGGTCTTATGAAGAATAATGTGACTTTTCAAACCACATTGTGTACATTTAAATGCAATCCAAGACATTTTAAAAATTAAAATTCTGAAAAACTGTTTGTTGGTTCATTTAATAATAAGTTATAACCTTGAAAAACCTAATTAGGTTGAGTTCTACCTATCCCATAACCATAAATGGTCAAGAACAACCTATTTGGGTCGAGTCATATTAATCGTTCATAAGAAAATAATTTATTTATAGTCAAAATTTGTACGATTTTTCATTTGGATAATGGTGTCAAATTACATCAAGCTCATATACATTGGCTTGATTAGACAGGTTACCATTTAACAATTTATAGGGAACATATACACTTTATAGATTGAAAATTGGATCCTATTTAATTGGAACCACTATGTCTTAGCCCATGAAACCAATGGTCCATGGATTAAACATTTCATGATTGGTTACAGGATAAATCTATACAGAAAAATACAATTTAGTTTGGAAAAAACACTTTAACAACCAATTTTATATCAAAATTATAACTTGGAATGCTATCAAAAGCATAATCCAAAGAACCTAATCCTACAACCATGAGGTCTATTCAGGTACCCCAATCTAATGATGGCCCAAAATAGGTTTTATATATACTCGGTAGGCCACCTATAATGGTGTATAAAGATATCTAATCATATGTCTAAATAATGGAAATGTGAAGGTATAACAGACGAAACACTAAATAAATAAATAATACTAAACAAGACTGACTCTGGTTCATCAAGGACACCTGGATTACCATACATACATCAAAAAAATCTAAAATGTCTCTGTACACCTACCATTATGTATATAAATGCATATTTTAGATAATCACTTGCACAAATATACATGCAAAAACATAAATCCTAGGTTTAATACCGAGGCATCCACCTGAGAAATAATGATAATGAGTTTCACATTCTAATTAAGGGATTTTATGCCTACTATCACAATATATAATAAGGGTTCAGCTATTTAAAAATGTACATAAGCCCAATCATCTAATCAAGGGATTCTGTACATCTTGTCTTATATCCAAATAAGGGAGTGTGGGAAAAAATATGTAATAAAGATCAAACATAAAATAAAAAATTGATCCTATGTTCCTATACAAGGTGTTCCTTAATAATAAACACATATATCACTCTAGGAGTAATGTTATTTCATTTATTTAATGATATTTTCCTTGGAATTACATAAATAGGAAACCTAAGTATCACCATTAACATCCAACATCCCTTTGATCCCATCGAAGGAGTTCTTTTTTAGGGAAACCAAAGTATTTATTAGAGCGTGTGGAAATAATCTAGTCAATGAGATCGTCCAAGGTATTCCAAATAAGGGAACCCAAGTGTCACTCAAACTTAATTCAAGTGTGCTATAAGCCCATCCAAAATATTCTGAAATGTGGAACCAGTATCGGTTATGGTACATATAATTTCACATATCCCATGAGCCCATCCAAGGAATTCTGTATTGAAGAATAAGAATATCACTCAAGGATTAAATAATTTATTTAATAATTTGAATTTATCAATATACAAAGGCCATACTAGTGAGTATAACACAACACATTTCAAATGATAATAATAAATAAGGCCATATCATTAAGCATTTCGTTTTTTAATTAAAATATCTATATTTAATTTCCCATTATATTATAGAAAAAAAAACACCTTAGTGGTGGTGTTATTTGAAAAATAGGGGCGTAGATATCACATCAAGTTCATATCAATCAATTTAGATATCCCTTACAATAGGGATTATTCATCATTCATAAAAAGTGTTATCATGAGAAAGTAAGAAATTATAATCTTGAGAATTTAAAACAACACCTCATGATGGTAGTTTAATTACATAAGGGGGTATAGAGGTCAAGTGTACAAACAACTCACCCAATGAGGGTGGTTCAACTTTAGTTGAACAATCTACAACTATTTAAATTAAAGAGTAACAATGATATAATTTAAGGTATTAGGTATTACATAATTAATTTCACATTTTAAAAGAACAACATTGAGAATATAGAATTCAACAAAATTACATAATCTATAAACTAAAATTAATTGAAGGGAAAAGCTATAGATAACCCACTTGGTACTTAAGACGGTCCATTCATCCTATATTGAGTCTCTTCTAGAGTTGTTTCAATAGAAATTAAAGAAACAAACACCCAAAAAATAGGAAAAATTATCTCACATAAAGATTACGCATAAGAAGGTGAAAGAAAATTAGATAGAAGGAATGTGGATTCATAGGCTCATTGGTATTCATCCAAAATGATAAACATCACTTAAAATGATGTCCATATGAAGGATATCTCTCCAAGGAAGAAATAGAGGATTAGGAGCTCGAATGGACCCTTCTTACTATGCATCTGGGGAATAAGAAAAGAGGGGTGGAGTCGTTAAATAAAAAAGTGAAGAATTTTCATTTTTATCTCTTCTAAATGCCACATGGTTTGGCCATATGGCTTGGAAAACGTTGTGCCAATCATGTCCACTTACTATCCAGGGGATATTCCCCTTGTCTGGCTAGATGCACGGTTTCACAAACTGTACACAACACATGCTGTGGAAACAGACCATGGGAAATTCCCCCTCACATGGCTAGTCACATGACTTAAAAAATGTGTATATCTCATTTAATATCCACTTTCCACCTTGTAAAACCCTCCACAATTAGACACACTGTTCAACAAATTATGAACTTTACTCTTGTGCTTGCTGTTGCCCATTCAAAAAATGGGGTTTTGACTCGCCATCCCCCAAAAACTCATCTAGGATTATGAAAGAATTTTAGGATATTAAAAAAACACTTTCATGTTTTCTACTGATTCAGTTCTGATTTCTAAGGTCAACAGATGATTTTAACCATCCAAAAAAAATGAAAATTCAAATATCTTTGAACATTCCACCTGGTCCGAAACATGCGATTCTACAATAATAATTCCATGTCACTATATTTTTAATCCCCAATGATATTTACATTTATATTCTTTGAATACAGGTTTCCACCTCATAAGACATTATAAAACATGATGTCTCTTCTTATGTCATGATGCCTATCTTCCATCACATACATGTGATATATTTAATTATTTTTAATATTCAAACACATGGAAATATTTCTTATGTATGATATACCAATCAAAAATACATTTAAATTGGGAATTTATCCCATTATTTGAATAGATTTATGTTCTCATGCAAAGCGAAGCATGCATGCATGATGGTTCATGATCTCAAGTTGGTATCAATCACTAGAGAAGGAAAAAAGAATTTATCATCAAACACTGGTATATCATCATCGAAGTATGCATGTGAATGATGCAGAGAAACTAGTTGATAGGTAGGAAATAATGTTGATGGAGATCAACTGATACAAATTCCATAGATCAGATGGTCGACGTTTTATTTGTATCCTTTAATAATGAATGAACAATGTAGTGTGTTGTTACCATCCTACACCAGTTCCTTACACAGTCAAGATCTGTTTAATAAGTAAATTCATGATAGTTACTACTTGTTCCAAAAAACTGGGGTTGGTATACAGACACACTAAACCCACTCCCCACATGAGCTGTCCCACACACCTACGTAGTCCCTTGGGCTCCCCTGCCCACAACCTTTGTGCACTATGTACACTACCCTACATGCTTCCAGTGGGCAATATAAAATCCCAAATCCCTATCTTCCAACATGGCTAGCTGGTTTATCCTCTCTCATGTGGTTGATCCATGGGTACTACATGGGTGGTTGAGGGGTCCGTAGTTTGATATTGGTTGGACCATTTTTTCACCCCATACAATTAGTAATTACTATGCATATCATTTCTAACTTACAACTGAAATACCTTCTTAAAAATACCCCGTAATTAAAACATATAAATATATATTCCTTTTTTACATGTACTTTTTGAATCTTCCTCATGAAAATATATTTTTGTATGATCATCTTAAAAACTCCTCATGCAATAATGAAATATTGAATAGTCTTCATTGAACTTATTCAAACATTTAATCATGAAAATTAATATTTTCAAAGTATTCGTTATCTTTCTTTAAGAAATTAAAAGCTCATTTATCCAGTTTATCGTCATGAAAAAGGATACTTTTGATGGTCTTGAAAATCATCATGCAAATAAAAATTCTCATTTCCCTATTACTTTAAATGTTGTAGACAATTGGTAAATCTATATACACTAATATCACTTGTCCATGAAATTTAATAAAAATTCATCAGACATGGCAATTTCATATAGATTAATAATTATCCATTATTTTCAACTTTATCTCCTCTTATTATCTATAACAGATATTGAACATTTTGACAAAAAATATAATTTAATTCCATTGGGTTCAATAATATACCCATTTTATTTTTTGTCAGTACCCAAAATAATTCATGGAGTCAATAAGTGTAATCACCACCATTTTATTTCCCCCATTATTGACAATAAATAAAAAGGTTTATTTAATAATTCTCATCTCAATTTTGTACTAGTTATTCATACACATCGTTCCATAAATAATAAAACCACACTCTTTATTAAAGTATTGGGTTTTTATTTGCTTAAATCTATGTCTACATGGTCAAATCTAGTGTAGAAAACAAGAGTGATGTTACCAAAGAATCAAATCTTTCCATGATGAATATTTATATAAGATACCATCCTTAATCTCATTCAAACTTTTCATTTCAGGGGATATATGTGAAATATTTTCAAGATATATCCTACACACATCTTAACAAACACATAAAATCATTTAAAGTTCATAAAATATTTCTCCTCATGCAACTAATCATAGAAATTATCCATGACAGCCCTATGAAATAGTTTGACATAATCAAGGAATTAATTTATGGGTAATTATTATACCTTAGAATTAGTGTTTCTCCCATTTAAGGGATAGACTCCATTCATCATTATGGAAATTGATTAATTCCTTGATGAACATCACTTACCCTTCAATTCTCTATAGGTTATTTCAAATATATATGAATAAGGGAATATAGAGGATCTTTAAAGCAACTTAGTTAGAGTAACATGGTTTTGGTTTTCTCAACCAAGAGAATCTCTTAAATCAAGCTATAGTTCAATTCATACAAGCACATGCTCTGTCTTTCTATTTTTGATCATTTGAGGGTGGCATGGTTTCCCTTTTCTTCCTAGTATGAGCCATAAATCAACATGTATCATCATATACTTAATTTTTCAATTTATTTGTTTTTATTTTGTTTAGGAAAACATACCACATAGTTTTTTATTTCATGGATAGTTTTATTAAATCCTATACACAACCCCTCATTATGTTTTGAAATATGATCATTTTAGAATTTATATGGGTTTTAGCCTCATAAATTGAAATTTGTTGTCTTCAGTTTACATAATTTTTTTTAAATTCGTTTCAATTTCTAATTTTGATAAGATTTGTTGTAATAAAAATGTCCAAAGAACTTTTTTCTTATTAGATCATGAGTTCCTTTTTCATCCTGAAGAGACTATCATGGAAGTGTGTTCCTACATATTTTTATCATAATGACCATGCTGGTCACATCTTTCATAGATTTTCTTTATGAAATCAAATCTATTTTGAGAAGATAGCCTTGTTTATTTCTCATCAATAAACATATACATTTAAAGAATATTCCTTTATCTCACAAATCTACTTTTTTCCTTCCCGAATTTATCCCCTTGATGTATTTAAATTTCGAGGATGTGAAATATTATAACAATAGTTTAAATCTTTGTAAGAAAATTTATAACAATAGTAACAATTACGTCTTAAAATTTCCATTCCATAATTTTGACATTTCTATTGGTGATAAAATAATCACTATCTAGATACACTCCTAATATTATTTATCCTACGTCTTATGGAACATTAATTTCTTATCTCAATTATGTTATCACAAACATCATCAATCTATATTAATTAAGAGTTTTTGTATGAACCTACACTACTAGATGAAACATATTTAGAATCACTATAATAATTAGAAATAATTTATAACTTTTTATTTGGAGTGGTCTTCATAATAACTTTGTATGATCTAGTTTGAACATCCACTTTTTTTTTATCAAAATCATTAATTATCACTTTCAAGGTTCATTTAATTTTAAGACATCTAGTTCGTGTGTCATTCAATTATTCTTTTTTAATCCATTTTTTAACAAGGTATTTCAACATCTTAAACTGATGCATAATTTTCACCTTGGAATATTTTAAATATTCCATAAGATCATTCTATTTGATATTTTCATTTCTTTTTTCTTTATTCTACATTTTTATTATTTTCCTTAGTTGAGTGTTCTTATCAATAAATTCTACAAGTTCAGATCTCAACATGTACTTATGGTACCTCCATTCTTATTTCTCATCACCACTTGAAAAATATTCACATCTCCTTACATGTGTTATAAAGGATTTATTATTTTTAGTTGATAATTAATCTTCCCATTCACACCATATTTAAGAGTCTTCATCAACTCTCCTACTCATAAAATTTTTCTTATAATTACATGAGAACTTATTTTTTGTTAAGGAATTAAATTTTCTAATATTTATAGATCTTATTTTAATGTAGAATTATTCTTCATTGATACTCTAAGAATAATGAAATTATTTATTTGTAAAATTAATTGAAAAAATTCCAATTTGAACATAATTTAATTACTTTAAAGGAATAAAACATTTATGATCTCCATTTCCTCTTATGAAATTTATTGAAAAAAGGCCATGAATATTTTATAAATTGTATCACTTACCACATGCTTATGAGAATATAAGAATGGTTCATTTTTATTTTCCATTTTCTTTATATTTTTTATTTCTTTGAGATCCATTTCCACATTAGCTTTTATTTTGGAACATATAACCATTTGATATCTCCTAGTAGAGGAGTTTATTGTGAATCTCATCAAGATACTGGTCTCCAACCTCTAATAAGGAAGAAATATTTGGATCAAATCTACCAAGAAAGTTATACATCATTTTATTGACAAATGATAAATCTTTTAATGTATCTTAAAAACCCATCATATGTATTACAATGTCATTTAACCTAGTAAATTAGTCATATACAGTCTCATAATCAGGAATTCATATATCTTTAAAAATTTCTCTTCATATTTGGAGTTTTGTTTCCTTGATTTTCACATTCTTTTAATATATATCCTATATTTTATCCCACACTCGTTGGATTTTTTAGTTCCATAACATTAGAAAACTCTTTATCCGACAAGGATGAAAAAATATAATTTCTATCCTTCCCATATACTTCCAAATTTTTCTTATCAACATGTGTCATGGGTGAATCTATTTTAGGTTGGATAAAATAACTATTAAAACATCGCTAACATTAAGAAATATGAAAGAATATATAAAATTATTTGGTTCATCCATCTATAATAGTTATTTCCATATAAGAAAGGAACTTCTATAAAATTGAATAAATTCAAACTCTCCATCATTATAATTCAATAAATCTTGTATATTTTTTTGATGGAACTACATGATAGGATAATACTTATAGATCCGATGTTTGGAATTATCACCAAGAGGGGGAGGGGGTGAATCAGTGATGTAATTTTTATAATTTATTCTTTTAAAATAAGCATTTATGATTAGTTATGTTCTTGATATCTCGATTTTTAAAGTATTAATTCTCTTATATGAAAACAAATAAAATCCCTAAAAACCACACAAGTATTTTTAAAATGTTTCCCACCAATGTGGGAGACTATGTCCTTGCCATGTTTAGTAGAATCTATGACATAGATTCTCCACTAGTATGAAAAAATGATTACTAGTATATAAAGTCTCCTAAAATGTATGACAGATAAACTCCCATAATTCCTTATCAATAATGAATATTATGGGCCATCTCCCGACTAGATATTTATTCTATCATCCCAATGGTGTTCTTTATATTTACTGGTACTAGTTGATCTATCTTCTGAAATAATTTGACTGTTTATACTATCGTCTGACTAGTTCTTGAATGGTCTTCCCAACCTCTTGTGAAGAGGTCTTAAACTTCTGATAACTTCTGATCCAATAATCTATTGGGATTGTTCTATTTCAACTCCCCTCAGTCAAATATTTAGTTTTAAAATCATCTTTGATCATGATATAATTATTAGAACTTTTCAAATTCTAATACTTATTTAAATTACCAGAATACAAAACGTTATGTTTCACTCACCTAAAAAAAATGTAATGAGGATATTCTATAATCTTCTCTACACAATTGATTTGAAAATTTGATTAATACACAACTACAATGATATTTCTATTTATTTTCAAAATTTTCCACTCATGTGAATTATCAACTAAAAACTCACAATGCATTAATACCAAGTTTCATGTGTCTTCTTTGGATCATAAACCCTAGAACACACAAATATTATTTTATTGCTTGTTTTAATTTTTATTTTTAAAATATCTCAATTACTTCTACCTTCAAGCATGGATTCATGTTTTTAAAGCACTTTAATGCATGCCCCACATTAACTTGTTTTATATTTCTCCATGTTCACTTGTATATGTATACATGTTATCAAACAAGAAACCTATGTAAATCACGAAATGTGATTCAAAATCACTTTAAAAAAACAAGAAGGTTTATTTTTCTAACTGTTATGAAACTCCTTCATATTAGTATGACATGATATTTTCAGTCTCCTCTACACACACCACAATAGGTATGAAAAAAATCATCCTCACAAAACACCAAACTTTCACATGATATCTCAGTGATTTCATACAATTTAGTATGGATTTATGGAAACAAAATTTCTTCATGAAATCCTTGAGTGTGTGTGTATCAAATCATGATTTCCTGGGATCCTTTCACTATTCCCATAAGTAGATGCTATGTGGAACCAGTTCTTTGCAAAATAGAAGTTCATGGTCACCCTATTTTTTTGAGATCACACACAATATGGAAAACGAAAATAAAAATTATATGGGTTGAGAGTTTGGTTTATATTTACCTAGAGAACTACCTTCGACAAGTGTTTGATGCATCATTAATGACCACAATAATAATTTCATATCAGTTCATTTTGAATCCCTGAATATATTTTAATTTACATTCTTTGAATGAAAGTATCTACATTAGATGAATTTGGAAAACATGGTTTCTCTTCTTATGTATGAAACCTTTCTTCTATCAGATGTGTGAAATAAACTTCAACATTTTAAATCTTTGAAGACATGACTATATCTTGGATGTAAAGTAAGCCAAATACCTTTGTGATTATATTCAACAGTTATCTGATTATCTGAATAGATTTTTGTTGTCATAAAAAGAGAATGTTTCATGCATAATGATTCATGATCTCAAATTGGTATTGATCACTGGAGAAGGTCATAACATTGATTTTTGAGCATAGGTATTCCATTTCTAAACATTACATGTAAAAAATGGACCAAAATTAGTCCGGATGTAGGGTAAGATGTAAATGAAGTTTGGATGGTCTAGATGAAGTGGATCAAACGGCCAATATTTTATCTATATCATTTATTGATATATGAAAAATGTAATGTGCTCTTTCCATCCCTTTCCAATTCTGTTTGGGATTGAGCTCTGATTAATGAGTAAAGATGTGTGGATTTCTGGTTGAGTCATGACACCTAGGTCAACACCCAAACACATTGTACCCACACCCAACACATTCCTCACCAAACACTTTCATAGTCTCATGGTCACTCCTATGCATGTTCTCAACATACCATTCACACCTACCCATTTTTTCACCCATATGTACTTTTTAATTTATATGTATAACATTGCCAACCAAAAATTAAAATACCATATTCAAAATAGTCTATCATGAAAAAATATAAATATATTATCATTTTTTTCATGACCATTGAGAATATTCATCATGTAAATTAATATTTTTTTGATCTTGTTAACAACTCCTTATACAATAATGAATTTTTTTATGGTCTTCATTTTTATTCTTCAAACATTTTTTTATGAAAATTAATATTTACATGGTTTATATAACATTATTTTTAGAAAAAAATATTACTTATCCCATTAATAATAATGAGAAAGTATAGTTTTAATGGAATTCAAATTCCCCATGAAAATAAACATGTTTATCCTCTTTTTCCTTCTTTTAAATGTTGTAGACAATTATTCTTTCTCCACAGACCATTAGCACGTGCCCTTGAACTTTAGAAACACTTTATCAATAGTTATATTTATAAATGGATATATATTTCTACATGATTATCAAATTTATATACACTTATTATATCTAATACATACAATACCTTTATTGAAAACAAATATAATTCAAGTCTGCTGGGTTCAACATAATCTCTTATTAAATTATTATTATTTCGTTATTAACTTTCTCATGATCATGATCTAAATAACTCTATATTATTCCTTAGATGTTATTATTTCTACTGAATATTCATATTTTCATGCCCTAATAATTTTATTCTTATATGGGAAGCTAGTTTTGTGTTATCTCAAGTAACCTTTATGTTTTTAACTTCCACTATTAAAAGTAAGTTTTATCAACCCATTTGATGATATGGGTTTTCCATAAATATATTTTTTTATATTAAACCCATGGATTTCCAATATTAAGATCAAATTTATATGAAATAATTTAATTATGTGTTAGTTAATTTAATACCCTATGATTTTAGAGAAATACTATGTTTTATAGAATACAAGATAGATAACACTGATTTCAAGAAAACCATAAAATAAAATTATTTTGATTATTTAGAATATGGCCTAGACATTGAATTTACATGCATGAATAAGTGTAACTTCTTTATGAAATAAATTTAAAGTGGCCATACTATATATAAATGTATTGATGAATTCTTAAGAAAAGAGTAGTTAATTTTTAGTCAAGTCATTTTAGGCTTCACGAATACAGTTTTTCATAAATGGTTTTTATTATATTTTGTGTGCTAAAATTATAGATTAATTTATAAAACTTTTATAAGTTTTATTTGATAATAGATATATCATTTTGGAAATCAATATATCAAAATTTTCCTAGGGTTAAATATTTTTTTTTGAAAACATTGATTTTAAGTGAATAGTGAAAATACTTATTTTATAGAAAATTATCACTTCTTTTTACATATTTAAAATGTTCCATTTTGTTTTTAATTTGTTATAAAATTTCATTTGTAAATTTTAAAATGAAATCCAATTAATTTCATTAGAATTAATATTTTACATAATTTTGATATAAAAACTGTTTTATAGTCAATATGATTTTTCAAAAATGGGTTTTCATCACTTTTCACAAGTTTATTTAAAAATTAAAATTTTCAAGTCATAAGAATTCAATATAAAAAATTTGATTCAATATTTTTAGCCATAATTTTCATATTTAGTAACTTGGGACCTTATATTTTGGTCATTATAAATAATAACTTTGAAAAACATTTATTCCTCATGGAAAGGGTAAAACAGATAAAAAAATTAAAAATATGTGATAATACCTTAAAATTTCCCAAATACATTACTTTATTTCATTAGATGAGTGGTTTTGACCAAAATCACCCAAAATTACAAAATTTCGAAATTTATATCAAATTTTCTTTGATAATGACCATAATATTATTTTAACTACAGAATAAATAAAAAATTTCACTCTCTTGGTTTTAATATCTCAAATATTTTGTAATAGGGATAAAAAAGTGTTGTTATGAATAGTCCTAAAAATTAATTTAATGGTATTTTATGTTAAATAATATTTTATTAAATAATTTTAAATTTATATAAATCTTATAATTTTACAAGTGAATAGGATATGGTCAATAATATCATCCATTATCCACTTATGGGTCACTTTCCATTTTATAATAACATTATTGACCACTAAGGTATAAGAACCATGTTATCATGAAATTTTTTAAATAGGGCTAATGGGGGTTAAAACAGAGAGATAAGGGTTAAAAAATCATCTAAAATTGTATAAATTTTAATACATGAGAGTATTTATAATGATATATATCCTATATTTTATTTATATTTATTTAGTTCAAATTTAACATAAACATTAATTATTGTTAATTTAATACTTAAGTAATTATAGGATTTCCCCTCTGCTCTCTTATATCAAGAGACTACCCCGCCAATCTTCCACACACCTATTGAACAATTTAACTAAACCAAGATTTTATAAAACACTTCCAAACATCGCTCCCCACATCCTAGAGGTTTTAGTATCACCCAAAGACTAACCTAGAGTCCTAAGGTGAAAAACAAAGGTGCACTTCTAATGTGGAGGCATTACTCTAAATCAATTTATTTCATTTTATTTCTTATTCAAACTCCTTAAATTATACAAACACTTCTACAATATAATAATATAGTTATCTCAAATATATTTATATGTAATTATATTGATGGAATAAACTTTATCTATCTCATTTTATATCAAATTGGAAACATAACCATTGTTTATGTGTACCTGCAGACTTCCGTTTTGCGAACCGATGCATTTCATTTCCCATCACCATATTTCATAGATGGTTAATATAATGGATTTAATGTATTAATATATGTATATATGATATTATTGACATAATTATTACTAGGTAAATATGATATATCATCTATTTTCATACTATTCCAATTTTTTTTTAAAACGGAATCATCACACATGCATACGTACAGAATACCATATCCATATAGCTGTGTGCTTCAGTTTTAAATACTATATCACATGAATGGTCATAGAGATGTATTTAATGTAGTTATATTATTTTTACGACTAGATAATGATTCTGGAAGGATAATATTTTCTTTATTTATTTTCCATTTAATAAAAAGTAAAAACATCGCTTGTGTGTGTGTGCAAACAACCACACCATGAGCCTATATATTTCATTTTTCATAGCTGTATTTCATCGATTTTAATAAATTTTTATCTCATGTATGAAAATTGTATATTTTTTATGAATAATATTCTAGATATTATGGAATAATTACCCCTTTTACCATGATTAAACTACCAAAGTCAGTTTGTAATTATTGGAGAAACTTCCTTAAGACACCTAATGTGTACATAATTGATTTTTAGTATATTTTTTCTTTGAAATAAATACTTAAATGATAAGGTAAAACCCTATAAAAATGTTCTTAAAAATTTAAATCATTAATATATGTTTATTATTTTGGAGTTAAAGAATATATGTAGTGAGTTGAGACTCATGTTAAGGGGCCTCATAGATAAATTTAATTTCACTGAATTATATTAATTATTAATTGTCTACTTTAGGCTAATATTTTTCATATAATGACCTCTAGTTATTTTATATTTTATATCCACTTGTTTTATTTGTATTTAATTTTATACACACAACAACTTCATTAATTAATTCTCACTTCAATGTGACGATATTTGTAGGGGTTTCTTGTTTCACTTTTGTTTCCACAAGACATACACCATATCACAACTTTTTTCTGTCATGAAGTGTATATAAATTCCATTTGATATGATATATAATTAATACGTTTATATTAATTATGTAATGTTTTATTTTAAGTTATTACTTTCATTAGGGTCATGATTCAAAAGTTACAGAAGCGGTAATGTCTTATTTCACAATCTCATCCTTATTCAGGACTGATTATGTATAAGTTCCTATTGGGGGAATTATTTGATATTTCTATCTTAATCCCCATATATTCTGTTATCCTATAGTTATTTTTAAAAAAAACAAGTTTACCTTTAATTTTCAATCTCATAGTACTCAAAATTCTGAAATAATATTTTTATTGAACAATAACGTTGTTTTTCTAGCTGGTCAGAAATTTTGTTTCTTCTATATCCATATTTTTTTAATTTTTTTCCAAGAAAGTTTTTAATTTTATTTAATTATTAATTAAATACATTTTTACCAATTTTATACTTTCTATAAAAAGGGTTAAAAGTAACCATCATGTTGTTTTTCAAATGAGGTACTTTTTACCAAAGATGTAAACAAAATATTTGTTTTAACATATACCACAAAAAAACTTTTCTCATTGTTATAACTTTTCTTTTTACTAAATCAAACATTATTTGTTTCTATGGTAATTTTCATAGAAAAAATTGACTCAATATGTTGTGATTTTTTATTTTTTAAAATTATCAAATGAAAATGGTATTTTCCTCTAATTTCAGATAAATGTTTTAAATGTTCTTTTAAATTTATTTTCGCACTTGTTGTAAGGCCTTGACCCCAGTTACCCAGAATCAGTGCATTATTACATAACATTAGCATGATTACAAGGAATCAAGTCCCGAAGGACTGATTTGTTTAGAAGTCTTGGAAAATAGATTACACAAATGAAGTTTAACATTACAACTTTAAAATAAAAACAATAGTAATTTATTCCATTAGAAACATCCAAGCCTCCTAGATTATGCCGGCAAGTCACTCATAACTAAATTCTTCATATCGTGAGAAAATAAAAAATAAGAAAGGGGAGAGCTCAGATGCTCAGAAAGGGTAAATAATTTAGAAGAATCTATAAACTTTTAAGGAAAAATGTGTAATAAAACAACAATCTTTTTAAACATAAACTTGAACATAATATGAAAAAATGAAACATTACCATATAAACATGCACATATATATTCTACTAGTCGAATAATCTCATGTAATTACAAATTTCATAATGAGGGGATATATAGTACCAGACTTTAATTTCTATGTCAAGGCCTCGTGATAGGACCTATTGGCTAACTATTACTCGAACCAAACCTGGAGAGCCTCTGTAACCGGAATCCATCCTAGAGAGCCTCTGTAACCGAACTCCAACACGGAGAGCCTATGTAACCGGACTCCAACCTGGAGGGTCTTCTGTAACCGGACCCCAACCCGGAGGGCTTACTCTTACCAGTCCCCAACTAGGAACATACTAGTCCAATACATTCATCGTAAGAAAAGGTTGAAATGTAACATAAACATTCATATTAATAATATCATACGAAATGTCAATAATTTATCCATAAACCATGAATGGTATAAAAATAACACATCTATAGTCAAACATAACATAAAAAATTCAATACAATATGGAAGATATTAAATCAACTTCAAAAAATTTTAAAATCCATTAAAGGATGTTGGCGTAGATGAAAATGATTAGTAAAAGTTTTTGATATAAATACCCCTTTTTCATGAAATCATTTAAAATTATCACAACTTATAAAAGTAGTCATTTAAAAGGGATTTTTGAATCAAATTATCCCATACCATTTTGAAACATTTTAAAAGAATTATCATTTTAAAACATTCATGTCCATATAAATAAATCCTTAAAATTATTTTGAAAACATGGAAATTAATTAAAAGGGTTTAGAAAGATAAATCTTGAAAACATTTAAAATGATTATCTAGTTAAATAGACCCTCCCATGAAACCATAAAACATTTATTTTGAAATAATTTTTATAAAATATGGGTATCTATGATAAGTATGTCCCATAAAATAAGTACACATGAAAAATCTCAGATAATAATGAGATTGAGTAAATAACCCTTACCTCGTTGTAATCAATCGAGTCGTATGAACAATAGCGAATAACCACCAAATGAATCACAAAATATCATGAATATAAAGAGAATCATGATAATATATTTCAAATGGAAGTACACAATACACCATATGCAATAAATAAGTGGTGAAAAATGGAAATATCACAGAATTAAAAGTGAGAAAAGAAACCCCTTACCACGTGTCCGACTTGACTTGCTCGTATGTTCCTTGTTCTTCCTCTAATTTGGGTAACTTCCTTTTGTTTGAACCAAAAGGACTTTTTGAAGTGACTTATACACAAGATGAGGCATCCAGGTATAATATAGGGGTATTGAGAGCCTATTTGGGTAGAGTTTGGACAAGCCAAGGGGCTTGAGAGGTGTGTGGAATGAGCTAGAAGTGGTGTCCTTTTATAAGGGGGAGGAGGGGCTCTTTAGGAAAGTGTGAAAAAATTATTTGATTATATAGTGATATTCGGTTTCAAAAGGTCCAAAACTAATTAACATCAAAGATAAGATGACTCATGGTCGAAATAAAATCATCCAATAAGAATTGTATAGGTTTTGGATGTAGTTTTAATATTAATAATCTTGTTTATTTAAATCATTTATTAATGAGGTAAATACTACATCATTATTGTGTCATAAATAATATAATTTATTTGGTGTCTAAAAATTATAAAAAAATACCATAATGTGGGAAATATTTTTATCTTTACAATGAATATTTATAGTCGAAAATATGACTTATATAACCCGAGGTAAAAATTGATTTTCAAAAAGATATCTATTTATGTCATTTTTGCCTTTACTTTAGGTTAATTAAAATAAAGTGTCATTATCATTCATAAATGGATCTGTGAGGTCCCAAAATCAACCCAAGGATGCCCATGGTCGTCTATGACTCATCCAATAAGGTTAGAACAAGTGTTAAGTTAATTTTTTTATTATAATATTCTTTTTACCTTGAATTACCCTATTTACCTTTAACCATAGTAAATAAAAGTCAAAAGTTACAATTCCCCAAAAATTATTTTAATCTTATTGAACCAAATTTTACTTAATAATTTTAAACATTTTTCTTGGATTTTTTAAATTCAACTCAATGAAGTGGTAAAATTATGTTTTATTCAAATTTGCAAATGCACCTAGGAGGTGGGTAAAAGACGGTAAAAAGTTCAATAAAATTTTTATATATCAAAAACTATTATAAAATGACTCCAATTAATTATATTGAACTTATATAGGTATTATGTATCTATTTTGACCTAAAATAAATTTAAATAAAATAAATAATTATTTAAATAAAAAGTCAGTTTTAACCAATAACTCAGTGTTTTTCACTATTCATCAAAAATTGAAAGTTTTAAGAAAAATACCAAAATTTCACCCAAAGATAATTTTGATATTATGAATTCGTAAATTAACTCTATTTTTCCAAATTCAAAACATAGAAGTTTCATTTATTAATTTAAAATTAATTCCTATTGTCAAAACCAAAAAGCGTGTTTTTATGAAATAATAACTAACAAAAGATTGATGCTTGTTTATGTTCAATTTCAAAGTGAGTTTTTTTCCAATTAATTAAATTCGATTAAATGGTAAAAATATAATCTATTTATACTTAAAAACCATTAAAGTGTATAATTTTACACTATAAATTATTTTGATTAAAAAAAGTTGTTTTTAGTTAAAACAAAGTATTTTTCACGATTCACCCAAATATGAAAGTTATCAGAAAAACACCAATTTTTTTTGAAACTAAATTCTTATGTACCAATTCTAAATAATATTTCTATTTTGTAAAATTCAATATATAAAAGTTTCAAATATTTGATTTAAAAAGGGTTCTCCATTAAAAGGAGTTAAAATTGCATTTGTTTAAAAAAATACTTCTTTTATCTGAAAATATGAATTTGTATTTTTAATTATGTCTATGGAACTCATAATATGGATTATAAATTTATAAGGATAATATAAAGTTCAAAATTTAGTTAATACTATTCATAACCTCTTTTGAATGACTAGTTTAGTAATTCATGGTGCGCTTGAACTCGGTGTTGCATGTAGTGCAAGTTATTGAATTATTTTGAATAAATATCATACTATGAAATATTGTGGTGTTAAACATGTTAAAATAATTTAATAATTCATATAATTAACAAGAAATATTATCTTATGATAACATACATATTCATTATCTCTATGGATTGTGATTTTTTTTAAATTATTATAATAAAACCTGTATCTTTTCCATGGTTAAATAAAGAAATAAAGAAATGAAAGTTATGTTTAAATGTTTTGTCGATAAAATGAAACCTTCCAATTTTTATATCCACGTATGGTACTTTTATATTATTTATAATGATTAGTGATCCTAATATTGCTCATGAGGATGGGTGATCCATATAAATATTCTACAACTGGTGAGCCTGATATAACTCTCAAATTCAATGGGTAATGTTCATTGTATTTAAAGGAAAGAAGAATGGATTTTACCTGGGAGGTTTTTCCTATATATTTTACTAGGATACAATTATTTTTGATATAAGTGAACATGGGTGATGAAAATAATGTTCCAAGATACTAACATATTATCTCTATTCTTGGGTTTATATTGATTCATTTAATCAATATTTATTTCAAATGAATCTTGTTTAATGAATCCTATTTTTGATAAAGATTTATGTCATTTCATATATTTTATGATCTAGGTTTTATGGATATTAACATTATTAAGTTTTTATAAATGTCTTTATACTCATTTATTATCTCATATTCTCTATATATATTCAATTTTTAATGCCTATGTTTACCATTAAAGAGAATTTGACCTCTAACCTTTCTTATTTTTCATTTTCCATGAGTTACAAATAGAAATTTACTTTATGATATGTATTTAAGTGTTTAATATGGGAGATTATTAATATATAATATAGAATAAAAAATATGGATATTTTGGAAAAATGGTAACTTAAATACTCGAGTAATGTTTTGTATGATTTTTTTCATAATTCTCTAAAACAATAAACCTAAAAGGCCTTTGGGTATGTAAGTGATCCAATTTGTTTGATAATGATGTGTGTTTTGGATTACTAAAATCGTGTGATTATTTTTCGTATCAAATCCATAATTTTAAAATATATGTTTCTATCATCAGATATTAGAGTGCACGTTTGGCTATTATAATAGGTCAGTTGGGACTTTTACCTCCTTTATAGATATTTACCTTTGGATTACACATTTGTCCTTCCTAGATTTCTCTTTTTATAAGATAAGGACCTCTAATATTAGGGGAGGGATTTTGGGAAGTGACTTGACCATCGATTTGTTAATCTATGTGTCTAAATGTGTGTAATTAAGTTGGGGAGGTGGTTCCCTATTATTAGTGACGGTAGTTACACTATTTTAAATACTTAAAACATTTAAATATATTATGTATGTATTTATTAATGTGGAAACAACTTGACATATTTTGAATCTAGGGTGTGGATGAGTCAAAATACACCAATAAACAGAAATTTTTACAGGGATTTACTATATTTTAAACCTTATTTTTTAGTTTGAAACCCCTCATTTACTCTTTTAACCCTCAATGTGTTGAAAAATATTTACCAATGTTATTATTCATAGTGACCAAAAATGAAATTAATATTATCAAAAAAATTTACCCCTTAATTAAAACATTGAAATAAGTTTTATCATGTTAAATTTCATGAATTGATAAAAATTAATTTTAATATATATACATATATATATATATATAAATTAAAAATTCATCAAAAACATTTTTTAAAATAATTCCCTTGTTAAGACTATTTATGATTTTATATCAAATTCCAATATAATATTTATTCATATGGATTTGATTCGCTTATGTTTAGAAAAAGAGTACTAATTTTAATTGAAATCTAATAAAAGATATAATGGTATCTTTTAAATATTTGAAATTAAATGATAATAATTATAAAATCTATTTTTTCATTATTTACCCAAATGTAAATATTTTCAGAAAAATTCCAAAAATTTACCTTATATTAATTTTGATATGATAAGTCCAAATAATATTTTCGCCTTTTCAATTTAAAAATATAAAATTTAGAAATTTAATTTTTAAATAAAACCATATAATTCATAGAAAACATTTTAGTTAGAATAAAACCATTTCCTTTTCAACTAAAAAATCATATGAAATTATTATATTATATATGAATCTATAAAATATACTTTAGAACATTAATAATTTATGAAATCAAATTATTACTAATGTTACCTAGTTTGACACATTCTCTCTTACTTTTATCAATAGTATATAGTTTTATCTATTTTTGAATGTTGAATATTTTTCATAAATGTGAAAAATGGAATTTTTGATAAGGAATAATAAGGTGGTGTTATGCATGATTTTAGTAGAATGATTTTTATTTGTACTTTTATTATTAAACTTCATTTATAGGTTTTCCTTAGATGGTAACTTTGTTATGATATGTCCACCAATTGGGTCATGATCAAGAATTAAAATTCATCTTATCATTCCTTAACTATGAAAGTATGATGATCAGGAGGGATTACATTCTAACTTGATGGGTGATTTTATTTTGAAGAGTCTTGAAGTGAAAAGAAGAATTAATAATATATTTTTTTGTGAGTGTATCCAGAATTCAATGTATAAGGATGTCTTAAATGATGGGTTTTTAATACTTTGAGGGTTTTTATGGATTCACGAATTGAAAATAGATGGAATTATTGATTATGCATCCAAGACCATAAGTGATTTAAGGTTAATTGATTAAAAGTTTCTTGTCTAGAACGTTCAATAAAATATTTTATTAGAAGTCATGATTGATTTGAAGTACAAGATTATTTTGATGATTGTTGAACCAATCTTAATGTTCATGACACGTGATTTGGAAAGTTAAATTTTCAACAATAAAGAGTTTACTATAAAGAAGAATGATGTTTTGATAAATAATTCATTTTATAATTGAAGAAGTATTTTTTTGAGATTATTTGAGGTGGAATATTTGAGGGTTTAGAATAAAAAACCTATGAATTTTTTCTATGTGTTTACTGAGGGTTTTGTAAAAAACGAGATAAGCTAGCCTAACTAGAAATTGAGAAGTGAACCCTATCAAGAAATCCATACTAAGATGAAAGGCCACTAAGGATCCCGATTATGGAGATTTCTGTTGAGAGTTGGCATAAAAATGGTGCTTAATGGGCATAATCTGTAAATAGGCATATGGGTGTTAATGAGTGTGCATGTTTTCAATTGTGAAAGTGGGATAGTTTTGGGAGGTGAGACCCATGATTCAAGGGTGTTATTGTGTTTGGGAGCTGACCCTAGTGTCTTGGTTTGACCAGTATTTGATGCGATATCGCTTATTAAGTGGTGAACATCCACTGTGAGCATCTATAGGGGTTAGATTCTATGAATTTCACTCTTTCTCTGCAATAAAATATTATGTAAATAACATAGAAAACATTATCTAATTAATCTTCTCCATCCGATCAAAATAAGTATCATCTTCAACCTTTGCATAGGATTTTTTTATTCTATAGACAACATAAAATTTCAAAAAACACATGAGACCATTATAATCTCCTCCAGGAGTATAAAATTGGTTAATTATACAATTCTTCATAATAATAAAAGGATTTTTCAAATCCAGAAATTCAATATGAGAGGTTTATTTGTGAACAAATAATAGTAGAAAAACACGAACATGCCCCACATCATTTGCGAGTTGGTGACATTATTCTCTTCACAACCACAAAAAATGCTATGTGATAATCCTATGTGAAATGATATGGAGATCAATTTGATAATGAAAATGGTTAATTTTAAAATTTATCATACCATATAAAGTATTTTTTAAAAATTCCATGTGAATATTATTCATAAATTCATATTCTATTAAAAAATGGATTTTGCTTGTGGATATGAATGCTATGTGAATGAAGTTTATCTTTATTAATATGCATGATATGTGGATGAATGAATGGTATATGGTGTTAGTTTATAAAGCATCCATGTGAATATAGTTTGTGAAAAATAATTATTTCAGTTATGTTTATGGTGATATGACATTGATTTTTGGTGATCAGTGAAGAACAAAGAGATACATATATTGTGTGAAATTTTATAATTAAAGGTATCATTATTTTTGGAATTGAGAAGTGATGATTGGATTGTAATGTTTTTTTAGTATTATCATGTTCCAATGATTTTCACTATAGCATATAAATATTAGGTTTGACCTATGATAATTTGTGATTAAGAATTCTAGAGGAGATATTATTTAGAGTTGAAATATTATTTTAATCAAGTTGAATCCTATAAAGAACATGTGCTCCTATGAAAATAATCATTTGAATAAAGTGAATTAATATTGAAGATAAATCAGTTTAATAAAACCTATTAAATTTTTATACCTGATAAAGGTTACTATATGGTTGAGATCCTATGCGATGTGAATGTGTGATAGAATTTGAAATGCAGTTGAGGTGCTATGTGATGAAAAATATATTGTATTTGTATGAAGAAAATGACAAATACTATATTTTACTTTAATAACAATTAAATTCTTTGAATATTTTTAGGAAGAAACAATATAAAAATCATGAAGTAATTGAAGCAATATTACACTACAATCCACATATTCCATATGATGATCATGTGGTTCACATGGGAGTAATTTCATACATTATATGAGAATAATATAGTTTACAAGTAAAATTAGTTTAAAAAATAACACAATTGATAAATCCATGAAAACAACTTGATTGCATAAATAATCTAGGTTGTGAGAATTTATTAATTCTAAGGAAAGTGATACAACATTATATTGGGGAAAAAACGAGGCTGAATCCATATGATCCTTTTAGGAGGACACTTGCATGTCTAATTATTATGTAAACTGAGAAGATACATATAATTAATAATTTGGAGTTTGGTTCTATATTGAAATACTTTTTCAAACTGCTATCAAAACACATAAATACTTTACCTGAGAAACACTTATTGATCTAGCCTAATTGAAGAGTGAAATAAAATTTTAAGAGGAAAAAACTCTATTTAGAGATAATTGTGATCTTTATATCATTGGATTAAAGCTAAAGAATTAGCTTGCAATTGGTATGTATAACCTATCTCTAAAGAGTAAGTTTATGTTAGTGTGTATAACCGATTGTTGGGGAATTATTATTGGAGTTCCTAACAAACTATTGTTTCAATTACTTGTGGATATAGTGGATATTCTATATTGGGGTTTCCAACAAAGATGAAAAGGAATGGGATTCTATGAACAAAATTGTAAATACCACGTGTTGATGTCTCTATTTTAATTTTTCATCTTAGGTGAGATTGTGAGATAACATTGAGTGAATCAATAACCTCCAAATTTTTAATAGGTCAAATTAGAAGAGAAATAATTAATAAAAGTAAACCATTAATTCATCCCCAATTCAATGGTCAATGTGATTTGTGACTCTACAAGTGGTATCAGAGAATATTTCCACTCTAATGATTGAATAAGAATTATAAGACATGTAGAATCTTAAATTTGTCAATATTTGTGGTGTTCCCACATTCGATGGGAAGAATCATCAAATACAGAGAAATGGGATGCTACCCTAACTTTAATCACTTGTCTTGGAAGTGAGAGACATTGAAATAGTGGGTTTTCCATCCATTACTAAATCTTATTCTATGAATCAAGGTGAGAATATAAATATAGATTTAGATGGAAAGGATAAATATGACATATTTATTTTTTATCATAGAATGTCTACACAAAGTTCATGTGTCTCCAGACTGCCAAGGATATTTGGAACAAATATACATGCATCAATAAAGTTATTATAAAATAAAAGGAATCGAATCTGCAAGTTTCAAGGAGCTAGTTTAAGGATATAAAAATGAATGATGATGGAAATATTGATTTTTATTTCACTTGGGTGAATGATTTAGTAAAAAAATTAGTATTTTGTGATAAGTTGGATGAAATTATCATCATCAAAAATCTAATTAGGAATTTTCCTGATCAATTTTATCAAAAAATTACATCTTTGGTAGAAATTGAAGATTTTATTGTAGATGAATAACACAATACACTTGATTATTATGATATAAAAAAAACAACACTAAAGAAAAAGGAATTAAATAAAATGGACTTCAAATACATGAGAAAAAGAAAAGAGAGGAAGAATAGCTTATTAAACAATGTGATTTAGATGTTGTGGGATATTAAGGTCTTAGTGAAACCATTGAACTTATATTTTGAGGATTCAATAAGGGTAGGTGGAGATGAAAAGTTAAACAATCATAAAAGTGATTTAATTTTGACTATATTTGACATTTTCATTGAGATTATCAAAAGAATAATTCTACTAAGTGTGAATCTAATGGGGAGGATGATAAATTTTGAAAACAAAAAAAAAGATAAGAAAAAAAAAGAATAATTCCAATAATATAAATATAAATTGATGATGGGATTAATTTTCTCACGAAATTTGATAAATGTTTTGATACATAAAGTGATGTTGGTTATGGAGAAGAAATTATAGAGCTAAAATAACAGTTGAAAGGTGATCCAAAATAATGTATTTAAGAGATTAAAAATCTCAAATAAGAAAATAAGAAATTACTGAAGGATAATAATAAGGCTGATTAATATAAGGAATAAATGATTAATAAATAATAATCCTATGTTATTGTGATCAATAAAAAAATTCTTAGAGAACCCGAACAATAGAATATTATCAGTGATCTTGAAGAGAATATAACTAAATGGTAAGAGGAACATTTTAAGAAATAAACCATATATTTAGTATCTTAAAATGAGGTAAATAATAGAATGTATTATTTTATCATATCCACTGATTTTAAAGGTGGATCATACGAAGATAGTGAGTTAGCGTTATTAGATATAAATATAAAGTTTCACTTAATCTATCTCCTATAAAAAATATTATTTCAAACTTTGTAGTTGACAAAATAAAATATGAATCTTCTTAGGAATAGATGATTGTTGAGGGAACCTCTCTTGCACAAAAGGGAGAAAAAAATGTGTCATGGAGACTACAAACCCTAGGAAAAATAAGACTCAATTAGAATATTCACAATAAGAATATGTCCATTTGTAATAATTATCATGGTGAAAAATTTAATTTCCAAGGTTTTTACCAGTGTTGTGGAAGGTATAGTCATAAATCCTACTCATTCCTGTATAATGATTCATTACCAGAGATGAGGTACGAATCAAGGGGGAGATATAGTGAGAATATGTAGAACATTTCTTAAAGAAAAAATGTTGTGACAAAAAAATCATGGAAGATTCCCACACAAAACAGGTATGAATAATTTGTGGAGATTTTTGGTAGATGTAAACAGGAGGGTCATAAAGATGAGGAATTCATTACTAGAATTATAGGAGATATTCACTATGATTTTAAAGTGAATAAAATTTATAAATCTAAATAGGTAGATTCATAAAATATTATAAGATATATCAAAATCCCAAAGAAGCTAAGAAGGTCAAAAAATAATGCTTCAAGATCTGGCCAGATCAGTTGAAGATAGAAAAGAGAATGGATAGTGAAGAGATGAATTCTAAATCTAAAGGATACAAAGTGGTTACTCGTTAAGAATATGGAATTTATGAGATTATTTTTACAAATTATTATCTAAAAATACTTGACAAATATACAATAAGTGGAGAATTGATAGTTCAAAATAATCCATGTAAAAGGTGAGGGGAAACTAGGATTAAGATAAATAATTTTATGTCTATCCTACTATCCTAATAAGAGATCATAAAAAAGTTGATGTAAGGAAAAGGAAATAAAATTTCCTTAACTCTTGAGGTAAATAAAATTGATACAAACAAAAAAGAAGTTCCAGAGGAGAAACATTGATAGGAGAATAACTGACGAGTTTTATATGGATTGAAAAATCTTATCCCCAGTACTAATTTTGAGGAATCAATCCTTATTCCCTTATCTATATGATTTTAAAGTAACATGTTGTGAATTAAAGGATATAAGTTTATCCCTCGAGGGTGAGAATAAATGAGTTGAATATATCAAGACTTATCTAAAAGAAACCAGAGTTTATAAATAATATTTTAGATAAATGGGTTTTATATTATATTAAATAGTATTATACACATACAAGTCATAAATAAAACAAAAAAATTTATTTCATTAATAAAGATCATTATATTATTCCAATAAAAATTCTAAAAATTAAAACGGGGAAAAATATAAATTTAAAAAATTATAATGTGAAAATATAGAATACCCTATTTTCTAGAATCATCTCCCCAATGTCTAAAACTATAGAAATGAAAAAATATATTAGAAAATGAATTGACATTTTAGAAAATGGAAATATAGAATCATGAGGGGAATTTATGTGAATAATTAATAGAGGAATTAAATGGTATTCATATGTCGTAATATTACCATTGGAATAATAACATGACCATTATAATAGTAATGTGATTTTTAGAATAGTAACCCGACCATTTGGAATATTAATCTAACTATTTAGAATAGTAACCAGACTGTTGGAATTGTAATTTGAACTCAAAATAATAAAATTTTATATAAATAATATTTATCATGATTAATTTATGTAAATATAAATATAATAATTCCAAAAAATAAATATCAAGATTAAAAACTCAAAGAAAATATAAAAACATTTTTAATAAACTATATATTAATGTATTTTGTAAAAATCATATTTTCTATATTAAAAAATAAAAAAACCTATCATAGAAAACTATTTTGATACAAATAATTTCATTTTGAAAATCATCATGTATAAATCTTCCAATAATTAATTTTTAGGTATTTTCTGAAAGACGTCATTTTTTAGGTGAATAGTAAAAATACAGTTTTTCTTGACCTGTGTATTTTAAATTACATAATTCAGGATGTAATAATAACTTATTCCATTATTGAAAATTTTTCTAGACTAATAACATATTAAATTTGATAATTGATTCATTTAAATATAGATAAATTGTTTTTCAAACCTAATAAGCATTTTCCGAAGTCTAAAGTCAAAAATATTGCATTAAAATAACAATTTTTTATTTTTTACAATTTGATTTTTAAAAAACCACTAAAATAGAATTATAAAGGGGTTTAAAAATGTAAAAAAATTATACTATATTGATATATGATTTATTATGTAAAAAACATCACTATTTTTGGGTTTAAGTTTGATATAGTACTTATTTAAGATTTTATTCTAAAAATACCCTCTTCTTCAAATATTAATAACCCCTATTACTCCCCTTAGAAAAATACTCCTCCCTCACTTACCAAGAGATTTTTTTTTGAAAATACACTCCCTCAATCCCCTTATAATCTTTATAGTTGTTTTGGAGTGTCAAACACCAAGCATCATGGGAGTCTAGTATTATACAAGAGAAGCAACACTAAGAAGAAAGTATAGTCTCATCACCTCTTACCTTCATTTTCCTCTTCTCTTCCACTTTTTTTATAAATATTCTAAATCTATTAATCTAGATCCAGTGTCTAATTTTTTACATTATCATAGGAGAGAAGGAATTTCATCCCAAAGGACCGAATAATTTAGTAGTCTTAGTAAACTAGATACAAACTTGAAATTGAAATTACAATTGGAAACATAAAATAAAACATATTATTTTCTTAACATACACTATTATTATCTTTAACATATTCCTAAATATCAATCTTAATACACTTCCTGGTATCTGAGGGAAAATAAAAAAATAAAAAAAGCTCTAAGATAATATGACTAATAATAGAATTCTTGCAATATAAGATATTATCAATAAAATAATAATAATCAATATGGAAAGGTAAAATACTGAAACATGTTCCATTTAAATAATAACTTGAGAATAATATGGAAAGAATAAATGATGTTTAGATAAATCTATATAAATAATCACATTATCTTGACACTTTTCCATATATATTCTAACAAAAACAATAATCCCATGGACATTAATAACTAATCTTATAATGAAGGAATTCATAGTTTGGGACATTATAAAAATACTGTCAAAAAATTTCAAATAAAGTTTGAAACTATGGGTAAAAACCCATTTAATTTGGACAGATTATTTTTATCATGATACCCACTGATGAATTTAGGGGATATATAATTCCAGTCCTTACTCATCACTTAATAAGTCCAATGAATTCCTCATATGAAAGGGGTGAAAGATAATAAAAAAAATTCACATTGAAAAAATAACATTCTAAATTTAAATATGTACCCCAATAAATAAACATAATCATAAACCATCCATAGCAATATAGAGAATGATAATAAAATAGTACATCACCAGAAAAACTGTTCAAAAACAATCTAGAGAAATAATAATGATGGTATCATTACAACATAGTCTTAGTGGATCATTAAAATATTCTTGAGGAAAAAATCATTTTACTTTGAAAATAACATTTTTATAAATAAAAGTTCAAAAAATATTTTGAAAATATATTTCATTGAAAATAATATTTGAATCTTATAAAATAATATTTAAAACTTTAAGTTGTTATGATGGTACAAAATTATGTTCATTCCATACATGTTAGAATAAAGATTCCTTTCACATTTTTCGATAAATATCCAAATGAAAATTATTCAGAAAATAAAATGAAGATTCCATTATTTTTTTTAAAATGTAAAAAAAGGGAAAATATTTCATTAATAAATCATTTGGATAATTTTGAAATTATTTTTTTATTTTTTTAGAAAACATGGACTTGTAAGGAAAAGAATTTTGGTTCGAAATATGAAATAATGTTTCATTTTCTTAAAAAATTTACGAACCATTTTAAGTACCAAAGAGAAGTAAAATTTTAATATTAATTTAAAATTTAATTAATAACTAGAGGAGAATAAAACTAATTAGTATTAATATATAAATATCTAATAATTACTCCAAGGGAGGCTTGAATATAAATAATCTCGAATAATGATGAGATTGTGAAATACACCCTTACAAATTTTGTAAAATTTGAATCATAAAACCCCTAAAATAAATGACATAAAATTAAAAATTAAATACAATTAATAAAAATATATTCATTATATAATATATAAAATGGAATTATATACACCACATAATATAAAAAAATATTTAATGTGACATATGTCTCATGGAAGTTAAAGTGAAACGAAAAACCCTTACCTTAGGTTTGACTTCCTTTGTATGTGTCAGAAAATATCATATAATAATTATAGGATTACTATAAATATATTGAATAACCTTAATAATATATATCATACTATATATTACTTATTTTTAGTCTTTTAATACTCATTTTTTAAAAATTATTAGTCAAAATCCTTATTTTGGGTGATAATTGAATCATTTTCCATGTATGTTTTCTTTTAGTGATTTTGGTCCTTTTACTTTAATCATCGTTAATTTATTTCCAATATTTTATCAATGACATAAATATAATATATATTCATTATATACTTGTTTATAGTAATATATAAAATTTAGAAAAATAAGATGCAATACACATTTCATGAACATGGTAGGCCGTATATACGCATGGACACTATGCCCATTTTTCTCAACATATGGGCTGAAAGTAAGTTAAATAACATATATAATTTTCATAAATTATTAAGAAATATTATATATCACATATATTAATTAAATATATCTTTATTACCTTCCATGTAAATCATTAGTGAAATACGAGTCATATCACTTCACGAGGCAACTGCCCCCAATAGGCACGAGCGACATTATCATATCCCCCACAAAGTAGAATGTGAGAAGGTATATCATATATCATAATTAAAGAGTTATAATTATATTACATATATCATATAAATTACTTTAATATATACTTATTACTATCCAATTAAAATGGAAATGGTAAAAACATATCACATCGATTCGCGAACCAGTAGTCCTATATACAGATGAGTGACATTATTATTATCCAAAAGGTTGGTAGATAAAAATTTTGTTGTGATAAAATAATTAAATGAGTATATTAATGTCATAAATATCATATAAATATTTTAAATCTATAATTATATTCAATCGTGATAGGTGGTGATGGAAAATGAATTACATTGGTTCACAAGGCGGTTGTCCGCTGTATAGCCGATCGACGGTTTTGTTTCCCATTTGATGTAAGAGTAGATGGATATAAGTCATAAAAAAAAATTATAAAGATTAATTATATATTATATACTAATTTTATTATATTATCATAGATTAATAATGTTTTAAGGATGTGGAGTATTAAAAAAACAAATATGCAGGTTAATAATTTTACCTCTTCTTTGGAGAACACCTTTAGGATCACGCGTAAAGGCTTCCTAGATTGGATTTGTGATGAAAAATTACTCTATAATGTTTTTTTGATTTAATTAATATATTTGGAAATTTATTGGTCTAACTAATGGTCTTTGGGGGTTTTAAGAGGAGTGGAGATGGGTTGACCTTTTATATGTGGGGAATAAGACACACTTGGAATTTTTGAAAATAAAAATTGATACCCTTGTTTTTATAATGAAAAAATCACAAAAAATGGATCACTATAATAATATGAAAGATTTAAGGAATAAATATTTCCATAAAATAGTATTTGTTAATTTTTTTGTTTATTTTTAACAAATACATTTTTAGCTGGCCCCCCAGTAAACCCATTTTAACCCCACCCATAATAAATAATTTTTAGTATTTTTACTATTCATTAGGAAAAAAATTAATTATACCTTATTATATGATATAAAATATGATGATAAAAACTATTTAATCCATTTTAATAAAAACAATTCATGTAATTTTTAGAATTAAATTTAAAATTAAACCCACAGACGAGTTGAAAAAATGGTTTTTTGAAAGAAAAACATTCCTAATCCTTAGAAGTTTTTATATCATAATTTAATACCAAATTGATTAAAATGGACTAAATTTGTTAAATTTTAATATATTTTAACTAATATTACTTTGAAAATAATTTATAATATAATTTTACTTTGTAAATAATTTAAACAAAAACATGATTTTTAATATAAATGAGTATTTTTAACTATTCATAAAAATATAATCTTTTCACAAAATTACCAAAAATTTACCTAATTATATTATTTTAATATAGATTTAAAAAATTAATTTTATGTTCTAAAATATATTTTTTTAACTATAAAAAATGAATTTTAAATTATTTTTGAAAAGCATGACAAAGCCGCCTTTTAGAAAAATATATTTTTTCTAAAAATATTTTTTTTTCGTTCATATGATTATTATTTTATTTATAATAAATGGATATCCATTGAGATTATTTTATACATTTTAAAAATATAAAACATTAATAATTTAGTTATTACTTCTCATATCCACCAATTTAATGGGTTGGTTATAATGGTTATTTTAAATAGAAATATTTTAATAGAGTATCACATCTTGCTAAAAACCAATATTATGTGCATCATAAGATGTTGATGAGAATGAATTTATTTAATAAATATATATCACAAAGTATGTGGGTATTACATTCTCTTCTAATATTTTTGTTGTGTTTCATATATTTTATCGAACATGATGTTCCTCTTTTAAAAAATATGAGTGTTACATTCTACCCCCTTGAATAAATTTCATCCTCAAAATTTAATCTTGATATCAATAATAAAGTGTTTAAAATTTGATACTAACCTTCTTGAAATACCATATCATGATATTTTTAATAAAAATTACTCTTGATAAGATAGAATGGAAAGTAAAAATGTTATCTGGAATAACATATAACTAGTATTTCAAATAGTTTAACATTTGTGGGATGTGATGATATGTACATGGAATAAAATAGTTAATAATTATTGAGTGAGATTGAGATCATTGATCACAATAAAGTTTTTAACCAAAAAAACATAAATCTATGATGTGTTAATAGACCATTTTATTCATTAGATATAAATTTAATAGGATAATATTTTTTTCAAAATCTTTTTCCAATGTTGAGGAATTTAAAGAAAAATACATATATATTTCAATTTCCTAAGAAACATTTCATCCTTTTTATGTACTTAGATAAATTTCCACTTCATCTCTTACTCTTTGAAATAAATATCCAGAATTAATTTTTATGCATGAATCACTAAAATTTAGTTTTAACAGATCATAAGATCTATAACAGAATAAAAATTCATTTATCATTTGTCTAGGTATCTTCCTAGACAAAAATGGGTTTCATGAGTTATCCAACAATACATTAATTTATAAAACCTCAAAATGACCAAAAATTTCAACGTAATAAATTTCATAAATAGTTATCCTTATAAATCATCAAAAATATTTCTAGGCAAATTCAAAGTCCAAAAATTTAGATAGATGGTCACAAAATTTTCAAAATTATATTAACATTAGATTCATTAAAAAAATTAAAGTAGATCATAATGTCACGTACCAAATATGTGAATATCTTGATCACCCAAAAAACAAAATAGATTCAGGCATGACTCAAAATGTAAAATATCAGGTTAAGAAATATATTCCATAAATCTAAATATGTAGTAAAATTGATCAAGGAGATCATGAACCATAAAATCACTAACCAATTTCATAGTCACTAATAAAATACCATAAAAATATATTTACTATCATTACCTCATCATAAATAATATATTAAGTGTTATATTTACTCAATCATGTGTTTTCCCAAATTATCAACATTCCAAAGAATCATTTTTCTTTGTAACATTCAACATATGCTTCCACATCATTACAGTAAAATAATTATATGTTTCATGATTCTTATAATTAAAATATCATTGATAAAACAATTTTAAGACATATTCATGAACCTAAATACATAATAACATTAATAATTACACCTTCACTTTATTAATAACTTAATTTTTTCCATTATCTTTTAGATTATTTTTATTTATATCCCCTTATCTCTTTTGGAATTTATTTTCATACTGCCCCATCTCTTTATAGTTGAAGCACTAAAAATTTTAAACTTATTTATATCCACTTAAATCATGATTATGGTGGTCTTTCTCTCCAAATGTGTACCAAACTCTAATTCCATTCTATCATGTACTAGAACTTTACTTTCCAAAATTATCACTTGGGAGAAAATACTTCTTTTCCATTCTTACCTTTATTTATATTTTAGTATGTCATCCTCTTCTTCTCTTAGTTCCCTTTGAAGCTATAAGTCTTGGAAAACTTATTCCCAAATTTTAAACCACATGATACTATATCCTAATTTGATGAGAAAGTTTGGGAGACAAGTTCCCTTTAAAGAATTAGATTATGTCCATCAAACAAATGGTATATAATTTTTTTTGGATTATGTAAAGAGTCTATAGAATTCCTCAATAACTTTATAATGTTTAATACATATTGAGATATATTTATATCTTATTTTATCTTAGAATCTGGAATTGTCCCTCCATTTATACTGATTGATCGTGAAAAAGTAATTATCCATGAAGAGTAACTTAAGATCATTCCATTATATGATTTCTATATCTTCTACATACTTAGTGTCTTTAATCAATGACCAACATTGATCCACATCTATATCGAGACGATATATTATTCCATTATGTTGAACTTATCCATTTTTCAACTATAAATGGATTTTTCTTCCCATTTAATGATGGAGGTTACACGTGCATGAAGCAGTCTATATTTGTTGTCCTATATTATAGATCAATAAGATAATCTATAAGGGAAAGGGTTTTACTCATAACTAATGCCAAATTCCCCAATATGGTTGAAAATTTGTCATTTCCTGCTACACCTCCAGCTCCATCTTATTATCTTTCCCATGAGGGAAACACCTACATGGAGTATCTGAATGGATACAGTTCCCATTTCTTATACTAGACACTATTTCATTAAAATGGAATATAATAGATTATATCATAACATTATGAAACATAATGTATAATCCAAAAAATAGTTATACACCTAGCATAAATTAAAAAAATTATGTATGGATAATCTTATAATCACTAACATTGTTTCTTTGGGAAAGTTTAAAAATAATAAATATATTTTCAAATTCTACATAATTTTATGTAAAGGAAATTTGAATTAACCAAAGAATATCCCTTGTGAGTTTCAAATAACTTCACAAAAAGGCTTTTTGTCAGGTACAAGGGAGTGCCTGGGTCAAGGCCAACATACCTTTTTCAGATTTATCACCCCAAGTTACATCTATGCTAGAATCACATACACATTTAGAATTCAAACAAGGATTAATATATAGGTAAACCACATAATCTATAATTTACAATTTTTTTTGTTGTTATCTTGTACTTATACTTATCTATAAATTCATTCATATTTTTATGTTCTCTAATCTTAGTTTTCCAAAATCAATTCCCAATACTTATACTAAACTTCTTATAGTACCAACTATAATGACCACTAATACTGTAACATAGAGATAATATCTACTTTTTTACATTAGAATATGATATAAGGAGTGAAATACCTAAGGAAAAAATATTTTAGTTGTATTAGTAAATAAGATACATACTTGAAATTTACAATAATATTGAAAAAAACAGCACATATTATTTTAACTAAGTAAACCATTATTCTCTTTAGTATATCCATGCATGTTAACCATAGTACACTTACTAGAATCCTAGGAAAAATTAAATATAAGAATGTAATAATCATAGATCCTTAGTAATGTTATGAATACAGTTAAATCTATCATGAGTAAATAAGAATAATAAATATGAAAAATAACATAACTGAAACACAATCCATATAAACAATAACTTGAGTATAATATGACCGGGACAAATTGTGGTCAAATAAAGTCAAATAAATAATCAAATGTTCTTAAACCTTATCCTTTGATATCATGAATAATTAAATAATTAAATGTACATTAATAACTAGTATCATAATAATGGAATGCATAATGTTAGACATTATAAACATACCATCATGACCTTTCAAAGGATTATTTAAAACTATGGGTAAAAACCTATTTCAATTTGGCGTACTGATTTGTCTTATGAGACCTACTGATGTATTGGGGGGTTATGTAATTCCGATCCCCACTGATAACTTAATAATTCCTATGAATTAATTTTATAAATGGAGTGAAATATAATCAATAAAAACATTTTTTTGAAAAACTAACATATGAAATTTTAATACTTACCCGAATCAAAAAATATAATCATAAGCCATCTAGAGTAATATGGTGAATGGTAATAAAATATTTTATCTCCATTAAAACATATAAAAAATAATCAAAACAAATAATAAGGATGGTATAATTACAAAATATTCCTAGTGTATTATAATTTGAATATGGTTTTTTGAGATTGTCAAAAATATATTCCATATACAGATATTTAAATTTTTTTTGAGGAAAATGACCTTTTTTACTTTGAAAATCACCTTTTTTCAACTATAAGTTCACAAAAACCATGAACATAAATTTATTTTAAAATAAATATTATAAATTATAAATTAAAATTTAAAAAATTTAGCCATGTTTATGATGGTAGATTCCATTCATTCTATACACGTTAAAAGAATGATCCGTTAACATTTTTTTAAAAGTAAAATGAGCATTATTTAGAAAAATATTTGAATATTAATTCAATTTTTTTATAAAATGTAAAACATGGGTCAAAATTAATTAAAAAAATTTAATTTTATATTTTAAAAAATCTTTTTTAAAACATTTTTAGGGAACATAGATTTGGAAGAAAAATTTTTTTGACTGAAAAGAAAAATAATGTTGCCTTTCCTGAGAATAATTTTTCAATAATTTAAGGTACGAAAGAGAGGGAAAATGTTAATATTGATTTAAAATTTTGTGAATAACCATATAATAATAAAATATATTAAACTTAAGATATAAATATCATTTAATTCCATCAAGGTGTATTAAACAAAAACAATCCTAAATAATGATGAGATTATGGAATAAACCCTTACCACTTTTGTAATTTTTGAATCGTAAGCCCCATGAAATAAATAACATAAAAAAACTTTAAATAATATGAATAAAATATATCCATTATATAACATATCAAATTTAATTATATACATCACACAAAAGAAATAATTCGTCAATGGGACATATGTCTCACGAAAGTAAAAGTGAGATGAGAAACGCTTACCTTAGGTTCAACTTCATTCATATGTGTCCAAAACCACGATATAATAAATATAGGTTTATTTAAATCTATTAAATGAAAATAATCATATAATCCATACCTTATATTCTATATTTATAATATTTTATAAAATTTTAATTAATTATTATTTCTTAAAATTATTATTTTGGGTGATAATTTCTTTGTTTATCATGTATGTTTTTGTTAGATAATTTTTATAATTGTACTTTTATCATGGTTAAATCATCTAAATAATGTTAAAAATTAAATAAATATAATATATATTAATTATATATTTATATTTTATAAATCTATAAAATTTAGAGATAGAAAATGGAGTACAAAATTCATAGAGACAAAAGGCCGTTTGCATGCATGAATGTTGTTTCCATTTTTATCGATGTATGATTTTAAAGGAAGGTAAATAATATATAAAATTTTATAGATAAATTATTATGTCTTATATATAAAATAAATTAACTAAATTTAACCTTATTATATAATATGTAGATCACTAGTGAAAAAAAATCACATGACTTCATAAGGTCTTAGTCCACTATACACACAAGTGGCGTTATCGTATACACTATAAAATAGAAAGTAAGAAGGTATATGTTATATAAAAGTTATGGATATATAATCCTATTAAAAATATAATATATATTAATTTAATATATCCTTATTACCATCCATGTAAAATAAAAATGGAAAAAACACATTGCATCGGTTTGAGAGGGGGTAGACAGCCATACACACGAGTGGCATTAATATTTTCCTACAGTCTAGTAGGAAAGAAGGAAGTTGTGATATTATAGTTATTTAATTATATTAATTTCATAAATATCATTAAAATATTGTAAATCCTTAATTATATCTAACCGTGATAGGTGGTGAAGGAAAACAGATTACATCGGTTCGTGAGGGGGTAGTCCACCATACACAGGATCGACGATTTCGTTTCCCATTTAATATAAGAAGAGATTGATATAGGTCCTGAAGATAACATAATTATATATTAGTATTTATTATATATATTTTTTATTATGGTACCATTTATGAATAACATTTTATTGATGTGGCAGAAGAAATAAAAAAGATACACAAATTAATAATTTTAACTCTTCTTGGAAGAACACCTTTAGATTTATGCTTAAAGACTTACTAGAACTAATTTATGATAAAAATGGTCTATATAATGTGTATAGTGATTTAATTAATATAATTTTCTTGTATTGGCCTATCCAAAGGGATTTGGGAGTGTGAGGAGGAGAGGAGAGGGGTGTTCTTTTATAAGTTGAGGAGATGACACCCTTGTAATTTTTGAAAGTAAAAAAGAAATACCTATGTTTTTTTTGAAACAAAAACATTCAAAAAGATATAATTATATAAAAATAAAATATATAAGGTCTAAATATTTCAATATAATAGGATTTGAATATGTTTTTTTGGTATTTATAACTCTTATCTTTTATGTTTATCCCCCTAGTAAACATGTTTCAACCTTAACCGTGATAAATAATGTTTTTATTTTTACTATTAATTAAGATAAAATATTATGTTAAAATTATTATATGATATAAATTATTTTTATTTAAAATATGGAAACCATTTTTTTAAATTATATTCATATAAGTGGCAGAATTCAATTTAAAATTAAACTCGGAGATGGGTCGTAAAAATAGTTTTTCCAAAGAAACAATTTCAAAGAATTAAAAAGTTTTATAATCTAAATTCAATATGAATTTGACTAAAATAAAGTAAATTTTTTAAAATATAATATAATTTATGTTATTTTTCTTGAAAAAATTTTCAAAATATAATTTAATGTTTTAAATAATTTAAATAAAGTGGCAGTTTTCAATAAATAAATTATTATTTTCACTATTCATCAAAAAAATAAATCTTCTATGGAAGCTATAAAAAATATGACAAATTATCTTTTTTAAATTTAGATTAAAAAAATAGATTTCATTTTTTCAAAATTAATTTTATAAAAGGGGTAAAAAAAAATTTACATTATGCACACAAAGCACATTTTAACAGCTTTTTAGAAAATTATTGTTTTTCAGAAAATATTTCTTTTCTTTCAAAGGATTCTTATATTTTATCAGATTAATAATTAAAAATTTAATTAATTTTATACACATATAAAAAAATTAAATTTCATAATATATTTAGTCCTATTCATAACCACCAACATAATAGCTAGGTTATAATGGCCATGTTTAAATAATAATATATTAATAGAGTATCATGTTTAATTTAAACCTAGAGTTTAATGCATCTCAATGTATAAAAGATATTGAATTTATTTAAAAATATTTATATTGTAAATTCTTCAGGTTTTACATTATCTTATAAGCTTATTTTTGAGTGACAAATGCTATTGAAACAGATGTTCCTCTATTAAAATATTAAAGAGTTATATTCTACCCTTAAATAAATTATTTCCTCTCAATTTAATCTTGATCTCACTAATCAAGTGTTTGGAATTTAAAAATAACATTTTTAAAGACCCACATCACAAGAAGTTTTAATAAAACTTCTTCTTCAAAATTAGAAAGTGATGTATGAAGGGAATTAGGTATAACTTATAACTAGGTTTCCCAATGGGTTAACATTGGTGGGAAGTGAAGATATGTACATGGTAGAAAATTGTAAATTATTATAGGGAGTGATAGATATAATTGATCACAAGATAGTGAACTACTACAAAACCATAAATTTATGAGGTTTTGAGATAACATTTTTTTCATCAAATATAAAGGTATTAAGACAACATTTTTTATTTAACATCCTTTTCCAAAATTTAAGAAATATAAGGAAATATAATTTCTTGATATATTTCTTTTTCATAAGAATAATTTTATCCTTTGGGTATACTTCGATCAATTTAAAATTCATCTATTACTCTAATAAATGAATATCTAGAATGATTTTTTGTTCTTTTAGAAGTAAAATTAACAGAACATAATATCCATAAAATAATGAAAAGTCCTTCCTATTGTCTCTTAAAATATTTCATGACAAAAATGGTCATCATGAGTTGTCAAAAATACATTAATTTCTAAGACCTCAAAAATGATCCCAAAGTTCAAATTTATCCATTTCATAAATTTTTAACCTTATGATTTGTCCTAAATACGTTTGGTGAAATTCGATGTCTATATTTTTTAAAAGAAGGTCACTAAATTTAAAAATTCATGTTAAAATTAGATTCACCAAACAACATAAATTATCTCTTAATGTCACATACAAAATATGTGAATAACTTAATCACTATAAAACCTTAATGGAAACATGTATGATTCCAAAAATAAAATCTCATGTTGTTGAATATATTCCATAAATCTAAAAATAAAGTAATGTCCATCAATGATAACATAGACCATCAAATCACTAACCAATTTAAAGATCACTAATAACATCCCATAAACATAAATTTATAATTATTATCTCTACATAGCGAACAAATTTTTGGTTATATGACCCCAATCCTTCATTTTACAGAATTCCACTAAAACACTTTTCTTGGTACCATTAAACATATGTTTACAAGTGCTTGTAGTAAAATATTTATTCATTTCATGATTCCTATTATGATAATATCATTGATCAAATAGTTATAAAAAATAATCCTTAAATTTAAAAACATAAGAACATTAGTTATTCCACCGTGACTTTTTTAATATATTATGCTTGACCCTAATCTCTTATGTTATTTTGAGCCATATTCCCTTAGCGCTTGTGGAATTCATTTACTTAGTTACCCATATACTTATAGTTAAGGCATTGAACATTTTAAACCATTTTATTTCCCTTGAAATCATGATCATGGTTTTAATTATCTCCACAGTTTTTTCAAACTTCAATTCCATGCAAGAAAGTACTTGAGTGTTTCTTTTCAAAATTATCACATGGGGGAAAATACTTATTTACATTCTTCCCTTTATCCATATTTTGTTCTAACTTACTCTTCTTCTATTAATTACCTTAAAATACACAATACTTTCATAATTATTTCTTGTTCTTTATACCAAATTATATTATATCTTTATATGATGAGAATGTTTTGGAAACTATTTTCAACTAAAGAATTGTCATAATCTGATCAAGGAAAAGGTTAATCTTTCTCTTTGGAATATATACATAATTAGTATCATTCCTTTGTAACCTTATAATGTATTATTCATAATTATATATTTATATTTATTCCTTTTGTATTAGACTCGAGAATTATTTCTCCATATATTCTCATTTTTAATGAGGAAAATACTTTTATAAGAAGAGTAACTTAAAATCTTTTTATCCCATGCTTTCTATTTCTTCTTCATCCGAAATATTTTAAATCAAAGGCCACCATCAATATGAATCTAATAAGAGTTGATAAAATTTAATTAAAACATTTTCCCATTCATTACTACCTAGAGCATGAAATATGTTCTTCAATGAACTCATCCATTTCTCATCTACAAATGGATTTGTATTCCCATTGAATGATAGAGTTTACTATCGCATAAAGAGGTCTAAAATTATTTCCCAATATTTTAGATAAGAATGATTTTTTATATGGGTAAATATACTGATCATAACCTGAGTTAAATGAACTAATATAGTTATAATTTATTCAATTCTTGTTTCATCTCCAACTCATGCATCATTATATTTTCTAGAATGGAAATCATAGTTTTGAGTACATTATTTGATATGTTTCCCATTCCTTCAGCTAGGAATTATTTATAAATAATGTAATACACTAGATTAGATAATAAAATTATGAAGATTAATACATTACCCCAAAACTAACGAGACCCTTAAAATAAATTGAAAAAATTATGCATGAGTAATCTTATAATCATAAATATAGTTTCTTTGGGAATGTTTACAAATAAAAAAACATTTTAAAATCCTTAATAATGGTTTGTATAGAAAATGTGAATTAACTAAATCATATACTCCATGAGTTTCAATCTTGGGGTGATGTAAGGCCCTTTTTTATACTAAGTAGCACTTGAGTTAAGCCCAACACACCTTTTCTGAGCTATTACCGCTAGATACATCTATTCTAGCACCATATCCACTTATAATATCTTGATGGGTATAAATTGATAGGTAAATCACATAATATATTCTTTTCAAAAACATTAGGATGTTATGATATACTTAGACTTATCCTTAATGTTATTTATTGGGCTATTCTCTATAAACTATGTTTTCCTAAATCCAGTTCCATAGGTTTTAACTAATCTTCCTCTGATACCATCTATAAAGACCTTGACTCAAGTAACCTAGAGCCAGTGTCTACTTTTTTACATTTTTATAAAATAAAATTCATAAAATCCTGAATAAAAAAATAGTTTAGTAGTATTTGTAAACTAGATACATAATTAAGATCTTCTAAATTAAGATTTAGGGGATGGGTTAGGGTGTGTGAGAGCGTTATGAGGATAGCGAATGAGATTAGTGTTTGTGATGCTGGTTCCACACTTTCTTGGTGTCATGATTGTGGCTGGCGGCGTTGGTTCCATCCGGAATGAAGGTCTGCAGCAGCTTAGGGATGCATCTGCGGTGAGTCTATCGATCTCTCAGGATGCTGATGTCTGATCTTTTTCCTAGTGGGAATGTTTAATATGTCCCAAAGGTTACGTGCCCTCGGTGGATGGATCCTCACAGATCCGCGCTGTCTGCAGTTGGATGGCTGAAGATGGCTTCAGGGGTCGTGATGCTGCCTGGGAGGTTGCCGGTGATGATCTCAAGCCTCAGAATCTGGACGCTGGTCGTGGTTTTTTGGGCGATGAAGGCGTGCGGGTTTGGGTTGCTGTGTCCAATCCAAGACCACCGCTCAATAAGGATTTGAGGTCGTGTGTTCATGATGGATCTGATATATTGGTTACTGCAATGCCTTATGGTTTTTCTTTTCTTGCTTCGTGGAGGATATATCCATATGATGCTTTGAAGCCTGAATTTGCATCTTATACTGACTCTTGCTCTAGAATAATTCTTCAAAAGGGGTCTTCAGCACATGTTGAGAAAAATCCTGATGTCTTTGCTAAAATTATTTCCATCGGGAAAACCTCTCTAATTGCATGTCTAGTTTTACCTAAGGGTCAAAAATCCTGGAGTTTTGATGATTTGGTCCAACAGATTTCATGTTTGTGGGGTTTTTCTGACTGGAGGTGTGTATCTATTGGATGCGGTTTCTTTCATTGCATTTTTACTTCATAAGCTGCTAAAATTTCTGCGTGGAGCACTAGATCTCTTTCCTTGAAGCCTGGATGGATTCATCTTCCTGAATGGTCTTTGGATTTCAATTCATCGCATGCAAGGAATGATTTTTCCTAGGTATGGGTTAATCTTCATTGTCTTAATTGGGTTCTTTGGCACCCGAATATTTCACGTGATATTGTCATGGAAATTGGGAACCCTATACGACTTGACAAGTAGTCTAAGAATGTTCGATTTGGATATTTTTCTAGAATTTTAGTTGAGATTGATCTTAGCTCTACCCTGATTTACAAGGTAACTCTTTCCACTCCGAAATATGACATTCAAATTGATGTTGAGAATGAAAGAAAGCCAATTTATTTAATGAATTTATGTCTGTTGGGAACTCATTGGAATTATCTCAAAGATAAACTTCCTGTGAGAACTGCGGGATGAAGGGTCATCCATCCAGCCTTTGTCGAAGGAGATCAAAGAAAAATTATGTGGATTTTTCATGACCTATTGATCATAGTAGTAAGACATATTCCAATAAGGTTAATGTGTTGGCTTCTGAGGAAGACCGTCAACTACCTTCAAAAGGGAAGGGGTTGATGGTGGATTCATCCCCATTGAGAGCCAACCATGGTCTTTCTAATATTCGGGATACTACATCTCCAATGATTGGTCCCTCCACTTCTTGGGTTGGCTCTTCTATGGAGAGTACACCCAAATCTGGCCATGCAGTTACTACCACGGGCTTAGTTGGGATTGGAAAGACTGCTCCCCTTTCTGTTGCAGGATCTCCTACTTACATTGACCCCTCAAATATATGTATGAATCCTGGAATAGGTTTGCAGTGTGATAAGCCTGTTGAGATGAATTCTATAACTGAGGCTCCTCCCCAGGTTGATTTCCATCAGGAGATCCAGAATCTCTTGAACTCCTCTAAAATATCTTGGATGTGGGGTGACATCTCGGAGGCGGAAGGGACTGTAGCGGGTAGTAGTGGTCCTACTTCTTTCAAAGCCGCACTCATTTCTGGAAAAGGGGGAGTTGACTACACTCCTTTCCTCTTGAAGCGCATGCCAAGGAAGGACTACTCAAATACACCTCACACTGTGTGTACTCTCTCTTCTAATCTATATGGTAAGTTTAATTCTGATATTCTTATAACTCTCAATTGGGTTAATTCCCACTCAGAATGGGAAACTACTGATAATTCTGATTATGTGAATGATATGTCTTATCATGATCTATAACATTGTGTTTTTTTGGATGAGGAAAAGTCCCTTTGTTTGACCCCTCCTGTCTCCTCTGTACTCTTTTCCTTTTTTAATAAATAGTCCTGAGCATTGCTTGTGAATGGTCTTTCTGGTAGATACATAATTGAAATTCACATTAGAATTGATATTATATAAAATTCCACATTGTATTTTCTTTGACTAAACCATTTTTCACTTTATCATTCACTGTATATCAATCATAATGCACTTCCTTGTATCTTGAGGAACATAAAATGTTAGAAAGTGGTGATATCAGACGCTCAATAAGGGTATGGGTATAATGGAAAATTTCATGAATAAACAATCCTAATCAATATGGTAAGACAAGTAACTAAACCACATTCCATTTAAACAATGACATGATAATAATTTGATAATAATAAATAGTGTTCAAATAAAACCATATAAATAATCTCATGAGTTTGAAACTTATCCAGGGATATTTTAACTAATCGAACAATCACATTGAAATTAAAAACTAAAATATTAATTAGGGAGTGCATAATGTCAGACATCATGTATTTACTGTCAATATCTTTCAAAATATAGTTTAAAATAATGGGTAAAAACCCATTTAATTTGGTCAACTGATTTTTCTCATAAGACCCACTGATGCATAAAGGGGATATGTATTTTCAGGCCCCATCCTTTAATTAGTAAGTCTAGTTCATTCCTCATATTAAAAGGGTGAAACAAAATCAACAATTATTTTACTGAAAAAGTAACCTATGAAATGTATCTACATACCATAATCAATAAACATAATCATAGACCATTTAGAGTAGTACAGAGAGTAGTAATAAAATAGTACATCCCCAGTAAAACTGATCAAAAAATGTCCTATGAAAAAATAAGTATGATATCCTTATAGAATATTCCCATTAGATTGTAAGTATAATAAAGGTTTTTAACAATTATGAGTAGAAATTCCATATAGATATCATTAAAAACATTCTTGAGAAAAAATAACCATTTTTTTTGGAAATTAAAAATTTTAAACTAAAAGTTCAAAAAACATTTTTAAAAAAAATTTCTTTTTAAATAAACTTATAAAATTATAAAGAATGATTTGAAACATTGGGTGGTCCTGAGGGAAGGAAATTCTATTCCAGTTCTGCATGTTTAAACCATGATTCATTCACATTTTTAGTAATATATAAATAGACATTATTTAGAAAATTTAATCAATAATCCTTTTATTTTTTTAAAAAAAATTAAAAAATGGATACAAATGAATTTAATAAATAATTTGGATAATATTAAAAAAATTATTGAAATAATTTTAGGAAAACATGGATTTGGAAGAAAAATCATTTTTTATTGAAATGAGAAATAATTTTTCCTTTTCTTAAAAAACACTTCTCAAAAATTTAAAGTACCAAAGAGAGGAAAATGGTAATATTACTTTAAAATTTCACTAATAACCAATCTAAAATAAAATATAGTAGTTTTATGATATAAATATCATATAATTTCCCTAATGGAGGTTTAAACATAAAAATCCAAGATATTGATGAGATTCTGAAAAAAAACTAAATTGTTTTATAACTTTTGAATCATAAACACCATAACACCATGAAATATAATAAAAATTTAAATACCATGAAATTAATGAGATTCATTATGTAAAATATAAAATTTAATTATATACACTAAAAAATAAATAATGGATTAATATGATATATGTCTCATCGAAGTAAAAGTGAGATGAGAAACCCTTACCACTAGTTTGAATTCCTTTATATAGATATGGACATACTGTATAATAATAATTGTTTATTATAACTATATGAGATAAATATAATAATATTTATCATACAATATATTATTTATTTATAGTATTTTATCCTCTATTTATTAACAAATCTTTGTTAAAATAACTATTTTGGGTGATTATTGTATCATTTGTCATGCATGTTTTGCTTCATTAATTTTGATCCTTTCTATTTGACCATAATTACATAATATACATAATTTTAAAAATTATATAATTATAATATATATTAATTATATATGTATCTGTATTAATATATCAAATTTAGTGATATTAAATGGATTACACCGTTCATAGAGACAGTAGGTCGTATGTACGCATCAACATTGTTTCAATTTTTCTCGATATACTATATAAAATTATGGTAAATGATATATCAACGTTTACATTTTTATTTTTATTTCTTATATATCAAATATATTAAATAAATTTATCCTTATTACCTACCATGTGAATTGATAGTGAAAAATGAGTCACATTACTTCATGAGGTTGTAGTCAGCCGTGTACACATGCAATGTTATTATACCCCCCAAGAAATGGAAAGTAAAAAAGGTATATGTGATTTAATAATTATCGATATATAATAATTTGGAAAATATAATATATATTTATTTAATATATTCTTATTACCATCCACTTAAAATGGAAATGGGGAAAACACATAACATCAGTTCTCGCGGTGGTAGTCTGTTGTACAAATAAGCGATGTTATTGTTTTCCATAAGGTATAATTGAAAGAAGTTAGATGTGATATTATAATTATAGAATTATGTTAATTTAATAAATATTATATGCATATTTTTAGTTCATCATTATATCTAATTGTGATAGGTTGGGATGAAAATAGAATTACATCAGTTTGCAAGGCAACAGTCTATCAAACACAAGATCAATGTTTTCGTTTCCCGTTTGACGGAATAATAGATGGATATTGCTCATTACCGTAAAATAATAACATCTAAATATATGAAATATACCTGGGTGATTTTATTATCATATATGAATAATATTTTTAGGAGGTTGATGAAAAACTAATACAAATATGCATGTTAATACTTTTAACTCTTCTTTTGAGAACCCCTTAAGGTTTCAGCCTAAATCACTAGTAGATTGGTTTTATGATCAAATAAATGACTCTAGGAAGTGGGTAGGGATACAATTAATATATTTTGGTAGGTATTTTGAGAACCAATTGGATTTAAGAATGTTAATAACATAGGACATGGGTGGAAATTTTTAAATGGGGGAGATGATACACTTGGTTTTTTCGAAAAGAAAAAGCGATATCCATGTTTTTATAAAAAAATTGGACTTTGAAATGGATTATTATAAAAATATGGAATAAATAAGTTTTTAAATTGACATAAAATAGGATTTATTAAACTTTCTAGTTATTTTTAACCCTTATCTTTTTTTAACTGTTGGTAAACCCGTTTTTACCCTGACCACGATAAATAATTTTTACTATTTTTAATATTTATTTTGAAAAAAATTAATTTGATCTTATTATATGATATATATATATATATAAGGATGATTACAAATATTGAATCTATTTTTCTAAGTCCAATTTATATAAGAGACATAATTTAATTTAAAATTAAACTCACAAACGAGTCTAGAAAACAAATTTTCCAATAAAAAACATTCAAATGTTTAAAAATGTTTTATATCAAAATTCAATATGAAGTTGATCCAAATGACCTAAAATGGTACATGTGTATTATAATTGAACTAGTTTTACTTTAAAACCAATTTTATGCATAATTTAAGTTTTTAAATAATTTAAATGAAAATTATGTTTTCTTTAACTATTCATAAAAAATAATTAATCCTTTCATAAAATTCTCAAAAATTCACCAAAAGATAATTTTGTAATATATATTTAAAAAATTAATTTTATCTTGTAAAATTAATTTTATAAAATTGGTAAAATTAATTTTAAATTACTTGTACAATGCATGGCTAATCCACCTTTTAGAAAAATACAATTTTTTAGAAAAAAATTATTCTTATTTCAAATGGTTATTATTTTATTTCTAATCAATGGATAAACATAGAATTTATTTTTTAAATTTTTAAACCATATAATTTTCATAATTTCGGTAGTCTTATTAATATTTACGAACATAATGTCTAGGTTATAATGGCCACGTTTAAATAACAATATTTTAATAGAGTTTCACATTTCATTTATACCTGAAATTACGTGGATCGTAAGCTATCAAAGTGAATGATTTATTTAAGAAAAATATATATCATAAAGTGTCAAGGTGTTACATTCTTATCTAATCTTGTTGTTTTGTGTCATATGTGCTATTGAACATGATTTTACTCATTTAAAATATTGGGTCAATGCATTCTACCCCCTTAAATAAATTGTGACCTCACAATTTAATCTTGATATCGATATTCAAGTGTTTTAAATTTTAAAATACCATTCTTGAAATCCAATATCTTGATAAGGGTTAATAAAAATTCCTCTTTACAAGATAGAAATTAAAGTATGATAATTTTGTAGAATAAAATATAGCTAGGTTTCCAAATGGGAGAACATTGGTGGGATGTGATGATATGGACATGGAAGAAAATCATAAATAATTGTAAAGAGTGATATAGATCATTGATCACACAAAATTTAATGAACAAAAAACCATAAAACATTTATTAGTTAATATAACATTTTATTCATTGCATATAAATGTAATAGGATGACATTTTTTCAAGATCTTTTTTTAAGTTAAGGAATATAAGGCAAATGAATACTTGATATATTTCTATTTCATAAGAATAATTTAATCCTTTGGTTGTACTTAAATTAATTTACACTTCATATTTAACTCCAATAAATTAATATCCAAAAGTAATTTTTATGCCCAAATCACTAAGATTTATTTTTAATAGATTATAAGATCTATAAAATAACTACCAATCATTTAGTTTATCTCTAGATATCTTCCCTTAAAAAATAGTTAACATGAGTTATCCAATAATACATTAATTTATAAAACCTAAACATAGACCCCAATGATCCAATTAATCCATTTAATAAATAGTTAACCTTATGGAATATTGAAAATATATTTGGCCAAGTCCAAAGTCTAAAAATTTCAATTGATGGTCACTAAATTTCAAAAATCAACTTAATATTAAATACCTCAAAAAATATAATGTATCTATTAATTTCACATACCAAATATTTGAATACCTTTATCACCAAAAAGCTTTAATGATAGCATGCATTATTCTAAAAATAAAATCTTAGGTTTTTGAATATATTATTTAAACAAAAACATGCAGTAAACTCCAATAAAGATAACATAATACATAAAATTAATAAAAAAATTCTAGGTCACCAATAATATACCATAAACACCTCTTTATCATTATTATATCAACATGATTCACATATTATGGTTTATTTTCCCAAAATGATATGTTTTTTAGAAAGATCAACTTTCCATTAAATCACTCTTCTGGGCACCTTTCATTATATGATTCCAAATACTTTCAATAAAATCATAATATGTTTCATGATTCCTACAATGAAAATATCCTTGATAAAATAATTATAAAACATTATTACATAATCCATATACGAAAGTACATTACTCATTCTACATCATCTGTATTAACAATACACACTTCACATTTATCTCTTAGATTTTTCTGAGGTATATTCCCTTGAATAATGGGGAATTCATTTGCATAGTGCCCTATCTCCTTATATTTTATGAGTTAGACATTGGAAAATTGTTTATTTCCCATTGAATCAGGTTTATAGTGTAATTTCTCTTCACATTTAAAGACTACTCCCATTACCTTCAACAAAGTATCCAAGTGTTTCTTTTCACCACTATCACATGGGAGAAAATCATTCTTTCCCTTCTTCCTTTTATCCATAATTTGGTATAGCTTCCCAATATTGTATTTCTTAAATATGTATCGATAATTCTTGGAAAATTATTTCTCTATTTTTATACCACATGATATTATGCCCTCATATGATGAGACTGTCTGGGAGACTAATTACCATTAAATAACTGGCTTAATCCCATAAAGGAGGTGGTCAATATTTCACTTTTGATTACATTCGAAGTCCACAGTGTTTCTTGCTGACCTTTTAAAGTTTTCTTTATAGTAAGAAATATTTTCATCTTATTTTTTATTAGACTAAGGAATTATCAATTCATATATACTCATTGTTCATGAGGAAAATAAATTTCAAAGAAGTTAAGCTTATTTTCTTTCCATTCTATTCTTTATATTTCTTTTTTATCCTTAGTGTTTTGAATCAATGATATCCATTGATTAAGATATCCTAAAAGATGATAGAATAAAAATAGAAAACTACTCCCTTTTATTACCACCTAGAGAAATAAATATCTTCTATAAGGAACTTTTCAATTTCTAATATCAAAATGGATTTGTATTTCAATTGAACGATGGGTGATGCCAAAGCATGAGGTATTCTAATATTGTTATAATCACATGGTGTATCTATAGGAAAATTCATATAGGATATTTTATTGCTCATAACCTGAGTCATCGACCCAAATATGGTTATAATTTGGTTAGTTATAGTCTTAGATCAATCTCTAGCTTCATTATCTTCCCTAGGAGTGAAATCCCTATATGGAGTATCTGCATTGATACAATTCCCATTCCATCAGCTGGGCATGATTTATAAACAATTCCATGTACTATATTAGATCCTAACATTATGAAACATGATGTATAATTCCAAAATTTGTGAAACCATTAACATAAATTGATAATTATATATATTGAAATGCTCATAATCATGAACAAGGTTTCTTTGGGATGGTTTTCAAATGATAAAAATATATGAAAATATTTATAATGTTTTATAAAGAAAATATATTATATCACAAAGGAGTGTCCAACTATGTGTGCAGTATGGACCGTTGTTATATACTAATTAATTATCATTTCAATCCCAATGTGCCATTTTCATAGTTATCACCCTTAAGTACATCTATTCGAGAAACATGTCCACTTATATTATCCATATAGGGATTTATTGTTTGGTAAACCAAAAAATAATTACTATTAAAAATATTAAGATGTTATCCTATACTTATAATTATCCTCAAAGTTAGTCATATGGTTAGTTCCCTTAATCTATGTTTCCCTAAATATAGTTCCCATGATTTCTACTAAACGTCCTCTGATACAAACTATAAATACACTAACTACAATAACCTAAAGCTGGTGTCTAATCCATTAAATTAGCATAAGATACAGGAAATAAAATCCTAAAGGATTTAATAGTTTAGTAGTCTTGGTTAACTAGATACATACCTGAGATTAACATTAAAATTGAAAATATAAAACACAATGTATTATTTTATTTGAGCACACCATTATTCTATTTAGTATATCCCTGTAAATTAATCTTGATACACTTTCTAGTATCCTAAGGAAAATAAAATATAAGAATGGGGTGATCTCAAATACTCATTAAGGATATGCATATGAAAGAAGCTATCCTAAAAAATTAGAATAATAAATATCGAAAGGTAAATAACTGAAACAGATTCTATTTAAACAAAAAATTGATCACAATATGGAAGAAATAAATGATAGTAAAATAAATCCATATAAATAATCACATGATCTTGAAACTTACCCATGGATATTATATCAAATAAAATAATCTCATGAAAATAAATAAATATTATTATAATGATAGAATCCATAATTTCAGAGATAAAAAACATACATTCAATACCATTCATAAATGAATTTAAAACTATGCATAAAAACCCATTTAATTTGGCCAATTTATTTTTTCTTTATACCTACCAATGCATCTAGGGGATAAGTAAATCTGGGCCCCACTAATCACTTAATAAATTCAATGAATTACACATATAAAAGGGTTGAATACAATCAAAAAAATAATTTTTGTGATAATTAACATATGAAATTTCAATATATATCCCAACCAATAATCACAATCATCAAACATCCAGAGTAATATGGTAAATGGTAATAAAATAGTGAATCCCCTACCAAAAATGATAAAAAACCATGTAGTAATATAATAATTATGGTATTATTATAATATATTTCCAGTGGATCATAATTAATTTTTTTATGGTTTAGGAATATAAATTCCATATAAACATCATTAAAGCATTTTTGAGGAAAATAAATTTTTTTGATATAAAAATCACATTTCTAAAACTAAAAGTTCAAAAATCATTTTGAAAATAATTTCCATTTAAAATATCTACAAAAAATTATAACATAATATTTAAAATACTGAGTGCCCATTATGGTAGGAAATTTCATTCTTGTTGTACACATTATAACAAAGAATCCTTTAAAATCTTTGATAAAATCCAAATAGGTATTATTTCAAAAATGACATAAATATTCCATTAATGTTTTTGTAAAAATCAAAGATGGGTAAAAAATTATTTAAAATATAATAATATGATGATAAATATATTTTATATACCTTTTTATAAGGCGTGGATTTGAAATAAAAAGTTTTTTCGACCAAAAAGAGAAATAATGGTCACATTTCTTAAATATGAATATAATTAATTAGAAAAGATAGGAAAAATGGTACCATTAATTTTAAACTTAATTAATAACTAGATTATAAGAAAATAGATTAGGTTTAAAAATATCAAACAATTCCCCCTAGGGAGGCTTAAACATCAGTATTCCTGAATAATGATGTGTTTGTGAAATACACTCTTACCACTTTTGTAACTATTAAACCATAAAAAATATTAAATTAATGGAATATAAAAACATAAAAAACATTAATATAAAAATAATCATTGTATAACATATAAAAGGTCAATATATACACCACAATAAATAAATAAGTGGTAAATATATAATTTGTCTCACAGAAGTTAAAGTAAGACGAGAAAGCAGTACCTCAGGTTTACTGCCTTCATATATGTCTGAACCTCTTTTATTAAAAAAATATAGGTTTATTATAGATATATTACATGACCATCCTCAAATATCTCATACCATATATGATTTATTTATAGTACCTTGTCACCTATTTATTAAAAATTATTTGTTAAAATCACGTTTTTGGTGATAATTACCCTGTTAGTCATGTATGTCTTGGTTAAGTAATTCCATTCCTTTTAATTTGATCATTGTTAAATTACTTAAATAATTTTAAACATGTTTTAAATTTCATATTTATTAATTATATATATATATATAAATCTTTTAATATTAGAGATATAAAATTGGCTACACTATTCATGGTGATAGTTGGCCGTACATACGTATGAACACTGTTTCCATTTTTCATATTGCATAGGACAAAAGGATGGTAAGTAAAATATAAATATTTATAGAGTAATTATTATTTATTTTCTATCAAATATATTTATTATATTTATCCTTATTTCCGACCATGTAAATCATTATTGAAATATGAGTCACATCGCATCACGAGGTGGTAGTTCACCAAATACATAAGCAACATTATCATACTCCATATAGAATGGAAATTAAGAAGTTATATGAGATACAATAGTTATACAGGTATAATGTTTTTTACCTATATCATATATATTCAATTAATATATCCTTATTACCATCAGAGAAAAATGGAAATGAGAAATACATATCACATCGATTCAAGAGGCAGTAGTCCTCCGTACGAACGAGCGGCGTTATTTTTTTCCAATGTGTTCTAATGTAAGAAATTCAATGTGTTATTATAATTTAAAAATTATGTTAATTTTCTAAATATAATATACATATGTTAATTCCATCATTATATCCATCTGTGAGAGGTGATGGTATAAGATGATTTACATTGGTTCGTGAGGCAGTAGTCCGCCGTATGCATGATCGATGATTTAGTTTCCAATTTGATAAAATAAGATATTGATATAAGTAATTTGATTAAAAAAATAACATAAAAATATATTATATATAATTGCATTATTATATTATCATATATTTATAATATTATATGAATTTGGAGGAATAAATAAAACAAATACATATATTAAGAATTTAACATCTTCTTTGGATAACCCCATTAAATTTATGAATAAAGCATTTTTAGTTTGGTTTTATGATAAAAAAATCCATATAAGATGTGGGTATGGATTTAAGGATGTTATTTGGGTTGTTCTTGGAGAAAAAATGGAATTGAGTGTGTGAAGAGGAGAGGATAGGGGCTGGACTTTTATAAGTGGGGGAGAGGATACACAAAGAATTTTTGAAATGAAAAAGTGATACCCATCTTTTTTATCATACCAAAAACCTAAAAAATTAGTCATTATCAAACCATGGAAGAGGTAATGTTTACATTTAGACCTAAAATATGATTTTTAAATGTTTGGGATATTTTCCACCCTTATCTTTTTAGTTTAACCCCTGTATACTCATTTTTACCCTAACCTCGGTAAACAATTTTTACAATTTTTTATTATTCATTATCAAAAAAATTTAATTTTAACTAATTATATGATATAAATAATGATTATTATAAATATTAAATAAATTTTTAAAAATTCATTTTATAAAAGTGGCATAATCCAATTTAAAATTAACCCCATAGAAACGTCAAAAAATTGTTTTTCAAATAAAAAAACTTTTAAAACTTTTTAAAAATATTATCTCAAAATTAAATAGCATATTATTTAAAATGAACTAAATTTGTTAAATTTTAATATAATTGAACTAATTTTATTATAAAAACAATTTTAAAAACAATTTAACTATATATATAATTTAAATTAAATATTTTTTTAAAAAATTTATATTTTCACTATTCATCATAAAACATTAATATTTTCATAAAATTGTCGAAAATTTTCCCAAGGATAAATTTTTTATTTAAATTTAAAATGAAGTTTATTTTTTCAAATAAATTTTTATAGATGGAAAAAAATTATTTTAAATTATGTACACAAAGCACAACTAAACCTTCTTTAAAAAAAATATTTTTTAGAAAATATCTATATTTCATTAAAATGATTATTATTTTAGTTATAATAAATATATATCCATTGAATATATTTTATACAGGCATAAACCATTTAATTTTCAACATTTATCAAGTCATATCCATACCCAAAAACTTAATAATCAAGTTATAATGGTAATGTTTAAAAAATAATATTTTAATAGAGTATTTTATTTCATTTAAACCCAATATTGTGTGCATAATAAGATATAAAAGAGATTATTTTTTTACAAATAAATATATAATAAAATATTTGGGTGTTATATTCTCTTCTAATCATGGTGTTGTCTGTCATATACACTAGCGAACATCATGTTCCTATTTTATTATATGGGGGAATTACATTTTCACTATCCCTTACTAAATAAAATCTTCTAAAATTATTTAATTATTATGTTATAATAATGTTGATGATGTATGCTACTTAAATAATCATATCTAAAATGTAATTATATTTTGTTAATATAGAATCTCCAACATGGACAATGTATCGTTAATGGTTTATTAACCACCGATGAGGATGTTTCCAAGACTTTTATTATCACAAAACTCATAGAAGATTATAATATATTATATATAATATATAAATTTTTAAATATATGTTTTTTATTATTCTACAATTAATTAAACTAATGTATAAATAACCATGAACAAAAAATTGAAATCAATGAAAAATTAGAAAATTTTAAGGAAAACATGATATGGAAATGTTTATCCTTTTACTGAGGAAATTAAGAAATAAAATCAAATTATTAGAATTTATAAAATGTGAAAACATAAAAGAAATCCACTTTGGGTTAATTTTTTTAAATACCTATGTTTATTATTCAGGAGGTAGACTAGCGTTAAAATTATTAGGGATTTAAGGTAAAGTGATTGAAAAACACAAACTCTTTCATTTGGGTTATCTCTAATAACAAATTGATTTTCGTATAAATGTTCCTCCAATATAAAAAATACATCCTTTCAATACTCTTTATATTTTATTTTATGGATATACGTGTTTCTTCCCTTCCAAAGTGACTTCTAATCCATTTACCATTCTTTTTCAAAAAACACTTCAATTTCAAAAATATCTATCGAATACTCTTCAGTTATTTCCACTTATAAAGAATAAAATATTATTTTATGGAAATATATGATATCCAATACTCATTTGGGAATAATAAAGTTCACTTCATGAAGTTGATATGTGAAATATTTTTCAAAACCCAACCCTTTTTGTGTGTTATTTCAGGACTATGATTATTATCCTTCATTGTGCCATTCATGATTATGGGAATTTTTTTGATTTAATTAGTGCAAAGAAAATTATACATATAAGGCCCCAGCCTTAACCCTTACTTAATCTTGAGTTATTACAAGATTACACATTGAAGATCTTTTCAGGTTTAGAGTTTTAGAGAATTAGATCATGAAACATGCATTACATTCCACATTTAAACAAAGTGGTTACATAAAAGACAATATTCATTATTCCCATCAATGGAAACATATTGAAAATAAAACATGGATTCTTTCTTGAAACACCCTTGACATTATCATCACATCTTGTACCTTTCCCTTGACCTGTGAAAAACATTTCAAACACTTGGGATGAGCATAAAAAGCTCAGTAAGGGTTATAAAAATATGGAAAGGAAACATGAGTTCATATATACTTAAGAATGAAATCATACTTTACCCATAAAACATAGGCACTTTAATATACCTCATCAAACTATGAATAAATCATAGAAATCATAAGACATAAAGGTAACTTTAGGCATTCATAACATTCTTACGTAGGGAGTAACCCTCTTGGTTACATTTTGGAATACCCATCACAGTATATTCCCTAAATCTCTTCGGAGAAACCTTAACGTTTCACTCCTTCACGTTACCCAATGCATTGGAGAGCAATATCGGGCTCACCCGCCCTTAGTTTATCATGGAACCACCCATCTTCATAACAATGCCAAAGAACCATAACATAATATTATCACATAAAACATGCATAAAGGAAACATAACATTTCCACCTTTCAATAACAAGATATCAATACAACACATTGACATAAATACATTATTAAAACCATTTTCCATACCAAAATAAAAGAAAAGTAAAACATGGTATTTATTTTTCTTTTAAAAAGATGGTATGGATTGTAGAGGAATCCTAAACTCAAATAATGGTCACGGCGGAGGAGAAGTCGTTGTCGCAGCATACGTACGACAAAAACATTCCCTTTTGTCATTTAGTAAAATGCTTCGTATAAAAAATATTCCTTTTGGATAAATGTAAAAGTCAAAGGGGTTTATACACCGTATAAAATAAGGTTGTGTATAAAACAAAATATGCCTCAATGAAAAGAGATTGAGACGAAGTCCCATACAAAGATGGTATCCTTAGATTAAGGATAAATCAGTTACATAACTATGTGTGACAAACGAATACATGAAATATAAGTGGTTATTAAGTGTAAAAAAATCATAGGACATTCACACATAATCATAGAACGACATATTCAAGGTGTACAAGTTTATCCCAAAGAATCAAAATTGGGTTAGGAAATTCCCTTTCAAAAATTAGACAGCCTAACGGCGTCACTTCAAAATTCAGAAAAAGTGTTGATGAGAGATTAAAAGGGTATCTCATCACTTGGACATAAAATTTGCATCAACAAGGATATATAAGAATATATCCCAAAATAATATTATGTAAATTAAAAGACACAACAAAATAAGTCTTTTAAAAAGAGGAGGGTGAAAGGTCCCCTTACCGAGTTTGGTAACCTTCGAAACGTACACCCCATGGAGGAAGGGTCATTCAATGAAGATGTGAATACCCATAAATGAAATTATACTACACAAATTGTATAATAATGGGCAGTATATACACCACTCAAATGAAATTGTGGCAAATTTAGCATAAATCTCACGGGAATAAAAGTGAGATGAAAAATCCCTTACGAAAACATGGCAGCCTAACAACGCCACATAAAACTTCAAAAATGGATTGATGAGAGGAAATAGGGTCTCTAATCATATCAACATAAAGTTTACAGAGAGAGTAATACAAAATAACATCCCCAAACATGACAAAGAGGATCTTAAAAGAAGTGACATAAAGGAGAGTACTTAAAAAGAAAGTGAGAGGTTGGATCTCTTACGAAAATTCGGCAGCCTAACGGCGCCACTCAAAGCTTCCAAAATGGATTAATGAGAGAGAATAAGGTCTCTCATTATATGAAAATAAAAATTACAGTAAGAGTAATATAAAATAACATCCCATTCACAATAAATATGAGCTTAGAAGGAATGACATAAAAGAGCGTACTTAAAAAGAAAGAGAGAAGTAGGATCCCTTACCTCATGTCCAACTTGTCTTGTTTGTTTCTTTATATTCCTGAATAATAAACTTTGGTCAATTAATAATTTCCTAAGTACCTCCTTTAGAGATTATTATTCAGTTCATATCACATATTATAATGTTATAATAATTTTTTAATAATGTTAGTTCATATCAGACGTTTTTACCGATGTTTGGTACATGAGTCAAAAATGAACTAGTTTGAAAAAACATTGCCCATGTAGTTATAAGTAAATAATTTCCTGAATATTATTAATGATTAAAATACCATATATATATCCTGTAAATATTCATTTAATACTATTCCATATCATTTGGAGATAAAAAACGAAAAGCACCGTTCATATTAATGGAATTAAAACAAAATGAGAGAGATATAGATATGTTATAATTCCAGAATGATATCCATAATTTTGATGTAATATATTACATATATATACATTATATATATGTACTTATAATATTACATAACATTTTGAGATAAGAAATGAAATGTACCGTTCGTGGAGACGGTAAGCCGTACGTACGCATGAACGCCACTTCCATTTATATTTCATATTTAATGGAATTAAAACATAATTATACTTAATAGTATTTTAATTCCAGTATGGTATCATATATAATATCATTAAATATATCCTTTATACGTACCACATATGGTATTAACAAATCAAATCACTTTGAGGGGGCGGTAGTCCGCACTTTCTTAAATGAAGATATCACGTTTACCCATAATGGAAACCATAAAGGTATTCCAAAAATCAAAAATACAGAAGCTTAAGGAAAAAATAAACATATTATATATCATATTTAAATATAGTGTCATCTTAATGGACACCTTTTAAGGTGTTAGAATAATTTTGAACAATCATCGTTTCGGGAGGCAGAAATTCGCCATCCATAGAAACAGTATGTTCTTTACCCATTAGATGTAGGTGTGTGCAAGTGTAGCTCGAATACTTCTTATAAAAACATCCTGGTATATTGATGATACTGTATGTTTTACAAAATAAATGAATAAAAAGAGGGTTGGAGAAGAAAAATAAAACAAAAGGACTCAAGTGAAGACATTACCTTAAAATCGGGTAACTCCCTTTGGTTTTAGCTCAAAGGCTTCCTTGGAAAGACTTCTGCCCAAAGTGAGGCTTCAAGGAGTAACATAGGGAATTGAAGAGACAAAATGGGCAGAGGTTGGCTGAGCCAAAGGCTTTGGGAGTGTGGGTAAGGAGGTAGAGGTGGAGGCCTTTTATAAGAGGAGAGGAGGGGCACTCTTGGAAGGTAAAGAAAAGTCACTTTATTTTAAAATGGTATTCGGATTTAAGATGTCCCACATTGATGTGTTTCGAGGATAAGGTGATAAGGGTTCTAAATACACTCATCCAATAGGTTTTGGACATGTGTTGGTCTTAGATATTACTTTATCTTTCCATTTTATTTAAATCGTTAAATAATGAGGTCATCGCTGCATCATCATGCTGTCATAAATAATTTAATTTATTTAAGGTCTAAAAATTATAAAAAAAGTACTATAATGTAGGAAATCCTTTTAGCTTTCCAATTAATATTTATAGTCAAAAATAGGATTTGTATAACCTCATGTAAAAATTGTTTTAGTAAAACATTTCATGTTTGTCTCATTTTTACTTTAACTTTAAATAAAAATATATTAATGTCATTTTCCAACCAAAGTGGCTTCATTGGGTCCCCAAGTTGACCCATGGGTTGTATTGGTCGGCCATGACACATCAAATGATGTTAGGACATGTGTCAAGTTCATTTCATATTATTAAAACATTATTTTTATCTTAAACTACACTAATTACCTCTAATCACGATTAAAAACTTAATAAGTTACTATCCACCAAAAAATTATTTTTATCCCATTGAACCACATTTTACTTCTTAATGAAAACCATGTATTTTTTATTTTTGAAATTCAAAACACAAAGATGGAAAAATTTCATTTAAACGGAAAAAATCAGTTTTTATAAGTACCACTTAGTGGTTTCAGTGTTCATCAAAAATTGAAGTTTTTCAGAAAAATCCTAAAAATTCACCCTAAGCTATATTTGATATTCCTAATTCAAAAATGAAGTCTATTTTAAAAAAATTCAAAACATATAAGTCACATTAATTAATTTAATAATTAATTCCCGCTGTCAGAGCAAATAGCGTGTTTTTATGAAACAATAAGTATCAAAAGATTGACACTAGTTTAAGTCTGTTTTCAAAGGGAAATTAATTCCAATGGCCACTATTGGATTTTATGGTAAAAATATATTCTAATTTCACTTTAAACCCAATTAAAAAGATAATCTAATCATATAAATAAATTATATTAAAAAGGGGTTTTGAATTTAAATACAACATTTTACACTATTCATTAAAAAATGAACTTTATCAGAAAGATACCAAAAATTTACACAAAGTAAATTTTGATGTCCCAATTCTTAAGAAGAGTTTCATTTGGACTTAAAGTATGTATAAGAGTGAACAGAACTATATTTAATGACAGTTCTCCATCAAAAGGCGATAAGTGAACCTTTAGTGAAAACTAGGGCATATACGCCTAAAATTGAATTATTTCTGTATTTTATGGCTTTATCTTTTATTGGATAAATGTAAAAATATTTAAAAACATATATAATCATATTTTAGTTATTTATATCCATTCCTGCCAATACAACAGCTACATGTTAACTACCATTTAAAATAATATTATTTTATTATTAGAGTGCAACGTAAGATTCTCAAGAAACTCATTGTTGCGTGTTGGGTACGCCATCGAGCATTGCATCCCCTTTAAAGTTATATTAATATTTTATTCACAAATATTAAAATGTCATATTCTTTATTTACCCGGGGTGTTACAATACATCCCTCTAATTAATTAGGTAATTTGATGTATCTCATGAGATTATGTGTATTATGGGTGAACATGATGATAAATTTGCTTATAATTAATACTGTACAATTGTGTAGACATGTTATTGTTGAACATGATGCTATCTTTGTTCTCAACTATTTATAGTATTTTACCACTATGTTTTGATGTTTCATTATTATGCATATTCTACATTCCATGAAATAATCAAATACTTCCCTCATGCTTATGATGAAGATATTATTCTTAGGATATGATTATGTTTGTTTTTATCACCCATGTAGTATTGATTCATTTCCCTTATTCTTAAACATAATGGGATTTTAACTCACTACTTTATTTGATTTATATCCTCATGTGAATACATATACAAAAGAGAATATTATATTTTTGAAGGATAAAAAAGGAAATTCTAAATAAATATTTATGTTTTATTTCATATAAGTGATGTATAAGTCTAATTTTCTAAAGATACTGAACCTTTTAATGTTGGATTTTATCACTATTATATTGTTTATCATAAAAATGATGTAATAGTAATGTAAGAAAAATTTGGTTTTTTATATTCTCTATAGAGTCAATATAGAATTATCAGATAGTTTTTCTGGATGATTAGTTATGAAAATCATTTCCATATCCCTATTATAAATTATACAATAATTATCCTAGAGGGGGAGATGATATTGATCAAGATAGGGGGATATTTGTATTTTTCACAAGAAATTTATATTGTGTTTGTTTAGATGAGTGAATGATGAATATATATCATGATTAGAATGTCTATGTAGCTCTAAAATTGGAATAGGTGAGTTATCTGAGTTTTTGTCACATGTCTGGTTGTTTATGGACAATATTAAAAACATTGGATAACCCATCTTGTTTTTTACCAGGTTTTCCATAGTATACTGAGAGTGGATTAACTGAATTATATTTGATAAGGAACCTCAAATGATGTCATCCATTTCACAAAATATTTTCAATCTATGATTATAAAATGTATAAATAATAAGTTGGTTTTGTGATGTCATGTGAAGGATATTTATGATATTACAAGACCCATATTCCACATTTTCATTTTTTTAATTATGGGGAAAGGAATATCAACATTATAAATTGAATTAGTATTGACAAAATATTTGAAGGGGGAGATTAGAGATCCCCAAGTGAAATGAATAATGAATGTTCAATTTGTTATTATTGTATAAAAAACCAATGTATTACGAATTCGTAAATGATGAGTTTATGATTATAGTAGGGTTGTTATGGATTCGTGAGTTAGACTTGGATGTCATGATTTGTTATGAATTATATTACATAATTTGTTTTAGTCTATGATATTGAAGTGTTATTTCGTCTAACATTCAATAAAATGTGGTATTTGGTATCATTAGTAATAAGACATTTCGGATTATTCAGATGATTTTTAACTGATTTTAATGGCCATGAAATATACATCAGTAAATGTAATTTTTCAACAAAAAAGTATTTATTATAAATGAGGATAAATTTTTGATAAATAATTAATTTGAGAATTGAATAAGGATTATTTTGAGATTATATGAGGTGGATTAATTTAGGGTTTGGAATATCACACTTTTGAATTATAATTAAGTTTTTATTGCGGATTTTTTCAAATGATTAGCAAAGCTAGCCTAACCAGACCAAGCTAATATAACCATATTAAGAAATCATAAATTATCTCATTGTTTGGTTATTCTTACTAATATAGGGATTCATGGTGAGTGACATCAAGTGCAAAGTGATTAAAGGAAATTACTTATGCATAGGTAGGTGAGTGTTCATGGGTGAGTGCTCATGTAGGATTGAAAGTGGTCTAGTGTGGGGAGGGGTGGCTCGTGAGATATTGTTGTGAGTGTGTCTGGGGGAAAACCCCAGTCTCTTGGTCGAGTAGTATTTAAGGAAAGATCTCTTATTAAGTAGAGTCTATATATAGTGAATATCGAAGTGGGAAAGATTTTATGAAGAGCACTATTACATAACCTTAAAAATATATGCAAATAACATGGTCCACCAAATATAAGGAATCCCCTCTCTCTAATTAAATTGAGTGTCATCTTTAACCTTTTCATATGGTGTTTCATACCATGAAACTCATAAAAATTAAAAAAATATGATATCATCATAATATCATCCAATAATTAAAAATTAGTTAATTATATGATTTCACATCCCCCAATCATGTGTTTGTAAAGTTGAAAAGTTAGTACATGGGAATTCATTGTTAATAAAGGATATTATGTGAAAATAAACATGCCTCCCACTGTTTCCATACCAGTGATGTTATTTTATTTATAGTTTAAAATATGATTTGAAATAATCCATCGAAAAATTTTATGGGTCCCATGTAGATGAAGAAAATGGTTAAGTATATATTTTTTGTATCCCTTTTAAATTAGTCTATGAAAATATCTTGAGAATATTATTTACAAATTGATATTCTATGTGGAAGAGGTTACTATTTTTGAATGTGCATGCTATGAGAATTAGGTTTCTATTTGATAATATTCATATTATGTGAATATAAAAAATGATATGTGTTGTTGGTGTTTGAAGACACTCTATGTTGACAATATGTGAATGAATAATTCTTTATGTTGTGTTTTCAATACAAAAGCATCATTTTAATGTGATCCACAAATAATTGAGAGATCCTAAATCAACATTCAATTTGAAAATAAGAGGAAAACTATTTTTTCATTGTGAAAATATGATTAGATTACTATATTTTTTAGTATTATCATGTGATAATCACATGAATTATAGACAAAATAATTGGGTTAACTCATAGTTAATTTGTACCGAGGAATTCTGTAGAAAATACTATCAGGATCCAAATACTTCATTTGATCTATTTGAGTCTCAAAAATTAAAAGAGATCCTATACAAAGCACCATTTTAGAGATGTGCATGAACAATGTGTAAAAATTAGTTTTAAAATTCTTATGTGTTTTGAATTCAATAAAAAATCTTCTATATTGTTGAAATTTAATACAATATGCATGTGTGATAAAATTTATTATGTAGTTGAGGTGATATGTGAAATGAACTATGTTGTATTTTCATAAATTTAGTTCCATATACTATCTATTAGTTTAATAATAATTAAATGAGAATATTTTTTTTTGGAACAATAGTACAAAATTCACAATGTAATTGAAGCAACATTATACTGTGAGACCCATGTTCTATGAGAAGATAATGTGATGTGAATGGGAGTAATTCAACATACTATTTTTTTTAAAAACAAATGTTTTTCTATAAAAATAGAGATTCATGGAACTTTGTTTTAAGTAGATATTTTTAACTAGCCTTTAAAAAATCACTTTTCACTTCTATGTTTTCAATTTCAAGAAACTGTCATCTACAATTGTGTTCAGCATGTTATTTGGAGTCTTTTGGAACCAACTTTTTTTAGTGAATAGTAACATACCCTTATGAATAGTAATATGAATAGTAATATGACCCTAATTAATAGTAAATTTTATTAGTAATTTATTTTCTTAAGGCTTTAAGACAATAACATCTTGCTTAATTTTTCATTGTTATATAGAAGTAGTTACAGAATTGGAATTGTTAATTTTTGAATTAGGTATTATTTTATTTAAAAATTAAATGAATAATATTTAGGAAATTATTTTCAAAAAATGGAATTCATTTTTTAATTCTAAAAGTCGATAAATGGTTAGGGTGAATTTTGGGAATTTTTCTGAAACAGTTTATTTTTCGGTGAATAGTAAAAAATAATGTTTTTAGTTTCGGTGTGTTAATGACATTATTAATGATATAATAATGATGTAATAAATTTGGTAGACTTTTTTATAGTTAAATAATATGTGAGGTGTCCCTAGTGTCTTATAACATGGGAAAATACCATGGGTAAGCCCATGGTTCTGCAAATACCACCCTTGAGGTGTCCCTTGGGAATTACTAAAATATTCCCTTACTTTTCCGATAATTACCAACCCATTCCTTAATTAAAATCATTCCCAATTCCTCCGGAACGAAGTTATAGACTTATTACCTTCATAGTTGTCCTCCCAAGGTTTCTTCAATCCCCTAAGGTCCCAGCCTTCAAGTTCTAAGGGTTACTCTACAAGGTAAGAAAATTCTCAATTTATTTCTTTTTCCAATCAAGTTCTCTTTTATGTGGTATAACATTCAATTTATCACATAGTGTTCTTATTTCTGTCTTATAATTGATCTATTATATATTATTATTCATTTATGTATGGGTTACCCTTTTCCACTCTCTTCATAATGTTTTCTAAAACCCTGTCGCATAGCCGTTGGGCTGCCGAATTTTTATTAGCAATTTCTTACTTATTCTTTTATTTTGAGTTCAATACTTATTATTTAATCATATATATTTACCCAAGGGGAATGAAATCTCCAGAAATAATGTATATTTTGGATTATATCATGTTTATGGAAAATTCATCATCATTATTTTTCTTCTCTTCCACTTATTGAAGGAATAAAAACATTGTTCGTGATGTGTCGAACTACTGACTTCGGGGATGATGTGATTTCAATTTTCATTAATTATTTCAAATCTGGCCCTGAAACCATTTCTATTGTTTAACTAGGTTATAATATATTTTTTATGACTCCTCCATGGTTCATTAATTTTTTTGTACTCTTGGTTCTAATTTATAAGACAAAATGAGGTTATTATTATCAAAGAACCACTACAATGATCTAAACAAACATAGTTAATGTTTTAAAATATGAATCATCCTCAAATTAAAAAACAAAATGATAAATTGTATAAGTTATGGTACTGAAAATATGTAAATACCTTCCCATTATAATTTTTTAATTTCACTTCCAATCGACAAGAACATCCACCATGAACCAATCATAGAAATCATATAAAGAACTCACCAAAAAACAGTGCAAGGAGAAAAATACTTACAATTAAAGGGTGAAATGATGCTAAGAAATGATAATATAAGATATTATAAACATGAAAATTTTTCTGTAAAATACTAATAACACTATTTTAACCATTATACAGGAAGTCTAAACAATTTTTAAGTAAGACAGACCCGAGGTAAGGGAATTCTTAACCTGATTTCCATTCTTTAGGTTAACCTTCTACTTCATTATTTATGTGCTATTTAAATTGTTTGTGTGACGGGTTATATTTATATTACGTTTTAATATGTATATTTATAGTATATATACAAACTCCATCCACTCTATTATTTCTCTCTTCAATTGTATGGTATTTATAAGGGGCTTTTCTTTAAAAATCATCTTTTTAAATTTGGTTTTATGAAATTACAAAGTAATGTTTTCATGGAATTATTCATGTTTTATGATTATGTTTTGGTTCTTATGAATAATTTATGTTGAAGGTTTTGACCTATATCTCCCTCCAATGCATTGGTTATGAGTATGTTGGAGGTTGGCCGTATGGTTACTCCAAATGTAACTGCGATGGTTACGCAAAGTAAGGTAGCCGTGAGGGTTACAAATTATAAGGTATCCATGAATGGTTACAAGATTTTTTAGGTAAGGCCCCATTATACCTTTATGATTATATGATATGTTCTCATGTTTTTTGTGGATCTTGTGTAAATATCATGTTACACAAAGTAAGTATATATGGGTGACAAGAATTTCTTTTGAAAATGCTTTCATACGTTATGATTATTCATGAACTAATGTGATCTTTCCTTCTTTTCCATCCCTTACTAAGATTTTGTGCTCATCCAAAGTTTTTAAATCATTTTTCACAGGTTAGTGGATGTGTAATACAAGGATGCCCTGATAAATGTTGAATAATTGTCATGGAGTCTTGTTTTAAGTTTGTATTAATTTTTTATATTTTGAAAAAATGGAAACTTTTTTTATGGTATCCACTCTATAATAATTTGTAATGTAATGAATGTATTGTCCTAATTCTCTAAATCTCTAAACTAGAAAATATCTTCAATGTAAAAGAAGTGTTTTCTTGAATAAATTCAAGATTATGTATGTAATATGGCCGAATCCTTATAGTTGGTATCAAAGGATGGTTTAGATTACTTTAGGGGTTATGGTGATGTTAATAGAATACCATAAATGATTTCACTCTATGTTTAATTTGAAATGTTTTAGAATTTAAATATTACCATGCTTCTTTATCTAACACATGTTTGTTTAGAATGGTTGTCCACAGATGGAATAGGGATTCTGAAGAGGAGAGGCACTGACAGAATGACATCTTTCCGGAACTACAACCCAGAATGGTAGGAATTGGAACCGAGCAGTTTGTGATAGTAATGGTTCAGTTAACATAGGAGATAAATTGTGATGGAATCCATGAAAGAGAACCAATAGAGGTACCACAACAGAACATGACCGTAGTGGAACATTTTATGTGACAATATCTTCCTGCATTTAGTGGTTCTTCTGACCGAGTAGCAGCTGAAGGATGGATCAAAGACCTTGAAAATATATTCGATGTTATGGGATGTTCAGAAAATCAAAAGGTAAGTCTCACCATTTATCTTTTTGAAGGGGAAGGTGATCAGTGGTGGTCAATGGTAAGGAATATCAGGGTTAGAGTGGATTTTTATGCCTTAGAGTGGGATGAATTTAAAAGTCTTTTCCTGGAAAAATATTTTACTAAGGTGGTGCGAGTTAAGACGGGGAAACAATTTCATGTTTTGAAACATAAGGAGGAAGATTCAGTGTCTGTGTTTGAGGTGAACTTCACTCGACTAGTGAGGTATGATTCAAATTTTATTTTGGATCTTGATAGAAAAATCAACCGATTTTACTCATGACTCAAGCCAAGGTATCGAAGGGCGTTAGACTCCTGTGAATTCAAAAGTTATGAGAAACCTGTCCGATTTGCTGAGAGGGTTGAGATGGAGTTTTTTGATGATCACGTGAATTTTGGAAACAAATAGAAGAAGAGGTCCAGTTGGTATGTAATGGGTAAAAATCAACCAAAGAAATCTGATGGTAAGAAAATCCAATTTCTAGTTTGTGAAAAGTGTGGAAAGAAACATCTTGGGGAATGTCTTAGTAAAACTGGGAAGTGTTTTAAATGTGGTTAGTTTGGACATATAGCTTGAGATTTCAATGAAAATGATCCTAATAATAATCCTGATAAGAAAACTGTAAAGTGTTTTAAGTGTGGTGAGATGGGTCACTATGAAAATGTCTTCCCAAAGAGAGATCCGAATGATGCAAAGAATCCAGAATACACGAAGAAAGGTGTTGTGAGATCATTTGTGACTACATTAGCAGATGTCGGGCCATCCAATGAAGTTGTATCAGGTACTTTTTTTTTCACTCATATTTTGCTACACGTTTGTTTGATATGGGGTCTACACATTCCTTTATATCTGTGAAATTTTCCGGTAAATTGGGAATATCACCTCAATAAATGGCACCCAAACTATTTGTTAAAACACCAGAGGGGAATGTTATAGAAAAGAGGAATAATAAAAATATTTCTATTGTGTTCTGTTGAAAGAAATTACCTAAAAACCTTATTGTTTTACCCTTAGATGAGTTTGATGTTATTCTGGGGATGGACTGACTTTTTGATTATCCTGCTAAGATTCGCTGTGGAGCTAAAGAAGTTGTTTTTCAAAAAGAGTTTCAGTTTGTATACAATAATGAACCCATACAATTGATAACATATCAGGAAGTTGAGAAACTATTGAAAATGGAAATGAATTTTATCTTTCTCATATTGTTGAAAGCAAGGGAACTATTCAAATTAATGATGTGCTAGTGGTAAATGAATACCTTGATGTTTTTCCTGATGAGTTACCCGGTGTTATACCTGGTCGAGAAGTCGAATTCACAATTGAATTAGTTCCTAATGCTAAGACAATTTCAAAACCCCCATATCGTATGGCTCCAATAGAACTTCTTGAATTGAAAAATCAGTTGTAGGATTTGCTTGACAAAGGCTTCATTCATCCTAGAGCTTCACCATGGGGAGCTCCTATTCTATTTGTTAAAAAAAGATAGTTACATGAGACTTTGTATTGATTATAGAGATTTGAATAGCATCACTATTAAAAACAAGTATCCTTTTCCTCATATCGATGATTTGTTTGATCAGATCCAGGGAGCTTAGTACTTTTCCATGATTTAATTGAGATCCAGATACCATCAGCTGATGGTGAAGGAGGATGACATCTTGAAAACAACCTTTCGTACTAGATATGGGCATTATGAATTTGTTGTAATGTCGTTCTGATTAACTAATGCACCTGCTGTATTCCTGAATCTTATGAATAGAGTATTTCATGAGTTCTTGGATAAGTTTTTGGTTTTATTTAGTGATGAAATTCTAATATTTTCAAAAAATAAAGAGGATGATGGAAAACATCTAAGGGTTGTTTTCATACTTTAAAAGAAAAGAAACTATATGGAAAATTCAGCAAGTGTGATTTTCGGTTGCAACAAATTTCTTTTCTTGGGTACATTGTAAATAAGGATGGAATAACAGTTGATCCTGCCAAAACAAAAGTAGTTAATGAATGACCAAGACCCCCAAATGTTACTGATATTCGTAGTTTTCTTCAATTTGAAGGTTATTACAAGCGGTCTGTTAAGAACTTTTCACGGTTATCTAGCCTAATAACCAAGTTAACACGGAAAAGGGTTAAATTTGTTTGGACAGAGGAATGCGATGTTTTTTTAGGAACTGAAGAAGAGATTGGTGAATGCTCCAGTTTTGGCATTACCTTCTCAAAATGGTGAGTTTTTCATCTACAATGATGCATCTTTGAAGGGACTTAGTTGTTTTTTGATTCAGAATGATCAGGTAATTTCCTATGCTTCGAGACAACTTAAACCTCATGAGATAAATTTTCCCACACATGATTTGGAATTGGAAATTGTGGTATTTGCTTTTAAAATTTGGAGGCATCATCTATACAGAACCAAATGACAAATACATACTAACCCTAAAAGTTTAAGGTATATATTCACATAGAAGGAATTAAACATGAGGTAGAGAAGAAGTCTAGAACCGATAAAGGATTATGACTACATGATCAATTACCATCATGGAAAAGCAAACAAAGTAGCTAATGCCTTATGTCAGAAAACATCATGCATTATTAACCATGTTACGGTTAAAACATGATCCCTTAATTAATGATTTTATGAATTTTGACTTAGAAGTTGTTTGTGCAAGGAATACATCTGTTTTGTTTCAGGTTTTAGTTCAGTATTTTTTGTCAAACAGAATTAATCAAGTGCTGAAAGAAGACCGTGAGTTACAGAAAAAGGTAAAATTGGTTGAAATGCGTAGTTTCCCAGAATATAATCTTGATAATGATTTTTTTTAAGATTTGGAAAAAGGTTGTGTGTGCTTAGTGATTCTCAGTTGAAGAAATATTTGTTGTGTGAATCTTATTGTTCTCCAAATTATGTTCATCCTGGAAGAAATAAGATGTATAGAGACCTTTGGGAGTATTATTGGTGGGATGGAATGAAAAGAGATATTTTTGATTTTACCATGAAATGTTTAACATGTCAAGAGGTTAAAGCAGAGTGGTAGTTACCGAAGGGGATGATTCAGCCTTTTATAATGCCAGAGTAGAAATAAGAGAATGTATCCATAGACTTTTTGGTGAGACTACCAAAGACTTATCAAGGTAACAATGCTATTTGGGTTATTGTTGATTGGCTAACAAATCCTATACATTTTCTATCAATTAGAGATATAATGTCTTTGGATCAGATTTTCCAATTGTACCTCAATGAGATTGTCAGGTTACATTGAATTCCTCTTTCTATTGCATCTGATTGAGATCCCAGGTTCACTTATAACTTTTGGAAGGGACTTTAGAAGTCGTTGGAAATAGAGTTAAATTTCAGTACAACTTTTTATCCTCAATCAAATGGGCAGTCAGAAAGAATGATTCAAACTTAGGAGGATATGCTTTAAGCATGTTCATTAGACTATTAGGGAAGTTGGGATAAACATCTTTATTTAGTTGAGTTTTCTTATAATAACAGTTTTCATTCAAGTATTCAGATGGCACCTTTTGAGGCCTTTTATGGGAAGCAGTGTTAGACTCCAGCGTTTTGGGATGAAGTTGGTGAAAGAAAGTCGATGGGGCCATAATTTGTAGAATAAGTGTCTGTAAAAGTGAGGATGATCCAGCAGCACATGAGGATAGCCCAGAGTAGGCATAAAGGTTATACAGATAATAGAATGAAAGACTTCTCTTTCGAGGAAGGTGACCATGTTTTCCTTAAAGTTTCTCCTTGGAAAAGTGTGATGCAATTCGGTAAGAAAGGAAAGCTAAGTTCGCGGTTCATCAGTCCTTTTTAAATCATGGAGAAGGTTAGAATAGTTGCATACCACGTTGCTTTGCCTCCGAGTTTGTTCCAGGTACACAATTTGTTTTTCATGTTTCTATATTGAGAATGTAGGTTCCTGATTCATCACATGTCCTGATCCCAAAAGAAGTTCAACTGAAAGAGAACCTTTCTTATGAAGAGAAACCAGTTAAGATTATTGTTTGAAGTGAATAGGTATTTCGAAATAAGGCATTCTCCCAGGTAAAGGTTTTATGGAGAAACCACATGGTTGAATAAGCAACATGTGATTTTGAAAATTCTATGAGGGAAAAATAACCTCAATTGTTTAATAAGTAAGTAAAATTGTGAGGACCCAATTTCAAGAAGGTGGGGATAAAGTAACACCCCATGTTTTTCTAAAAATAAATATTAATGAATAGAACTTTGTTTTTAGTAGATATTTTCAACTAGCCTTTAAAACATAATTTTCCACATCTATGTTTTGAATTTCAGCAATCTATCATCTACAATTGTGTTCAGTATGTTATTCGGAGTCTTTTGGAACCAACTTGTTTTTTGGTGAATATTAATATACACTTTTTAATAGTAATATGAATAGTAATATGACCCTAATGAATATTAAATTTTATTAATATTTTATTTTCTTAAGGATTTAAGATAATAAAATCTTGGTTAATTTTTCATTGTGATATATAAGTAGTTACAGAATTAGAATTGTTAATTTTTGAATTAAGTATCCTTTTATATAAAAATTAAATTAATAATATTTTGGAAATTATTTTGAAAAAATGGACTTCATTTTTTAATTCTACATGCCATTAAATTGTTAGGGTGGATTTTGGGAATTTTTCTGAAATAGTTGATTTTTCGGTGAATAATAAAAAATACAGTTTTTAGTTCTAGTGTGTTAATGACATTATAAATGATATAATAATGATGACATAGATTTGGTAGACTTGTTTATAGTTAATTAATATGTGAGGTGTCCCTAGTGGCTTATATCATGGGCAAATACCATGAGAAAGCCTATGGTTTTTCAAATACCACCCATGAGGTGTCCCTTGGAAATTATTAAAATATTCCCTTACTTTTCCTATAAATACCAACCCATTACTTCAATAAAATCATTACAAATTCCTAATAAAATAAGATATGGACTCCTTACACTCATACTAGTTTTCCCAAGGTTTCTTCAAGAACCTAACTTCCCAACCTTCAGGTTTTAAGGGTTACTCTACAAGGTAAGAAAATTCTCTATTTCTTTCTTTTTTCCAATCAAGTTCTCTTTTATGTGGTATAACATTCACGTTTCTATAACATGTTTTAAATTTTTTATTATTCATGATATATTATATATTATGATTAATTTTTGTATTTGTTACCTTTGTCCCCTCTCTTCATAATGTTTTCTAAAACCTTGTCGCATAGCCGTTGGGCTGCTGAATTTTTGTAAGCGATTTCTCACTTATTATTATATTTTGAGTTCCTTCCTTTTTATTTCATCATATCTACTTACCCAAGAGGCATAAAATATCCATAAATCAAGTATATTTTGGATGATATCATGTTTATGGAAAATTAAACATCATTATTTTTCTCATCTCCCACCTATTCAAGGAATAAAAACATTTTCCATGATGTGTCGAACTACCGACATCGTGGATGATGTGATTTCAATTTTCATTAATTCTTTCAAATATGGCCATGAAACCATTTATATTGTTTAACTAGGTTATAATATATGTGTAATGACTCCTCCATGGTTTTTTAATTCTTTTGTAATCATGGTTCTAATTTATAAGACAAAATGAGGTTGTTATTATCAAAGAACCACTAAAATGATCTAAACAAACATCATTAATGTTTTAAATTATGAATCATCCTCATATTAAAAATAAAAATGATGAATGTACTAAATTATGGTACTTAAAATATTTAAATACCTGTCCATTCCAATTCTATAATTTCACTTCCAATCGACAAGAACATTCACCATGAACCAATCATGGAAATCATGTAAAGAACTCACCCAAAAATAGTGCAAGGAGAAAAATACTAACAATTAAAGGGTGAAATGATGCTATGAAATGATAATATAAGATATTATAAACAATAAACCGTTACTTTAAAATACTAATAACACTCTTTGAACCATTATACAGGATGTTTAAACAAGTTTTAAGTAAGACAGACCCGAGGTAAGGGAATTCTTAGCCCAATTTCCATTCTTTGGGCTAACCTTCTACTTCATTATTTATGTGCTAATTAAATTGTTTGTGTGATGGTTTATGTTTATATTATGTTTTATTATCTATATTTATAGTATATATATACAAACTCCATCCATTCTATTATGTCTCTCTTCAACTGTATGATATTTATAAGGGGCTTTTCATTAAAAATCCTCTTTTTAAATTCGGTTTTATGAAATTATAAAGTAATGTTTTCATGGAATTATTCATGTTTTATGATTATGTTTTGGTTATTATGAATAATTTGTGATGAAGGGTTGGACCTATATCTCCATCCAATGCATTTTGTATGAGTAAGCTGGAGGTCGGCCGTATGGTTACTCTAAGTGTAACTGCGATGGTTACACAAAGTAAGGTAGCCGTGAGGGTTACAAATTATAAGGTATCCAAGAATGGTTACAAGATTTTTAAAGTAATTACCCAAGATACCTTTATGATTATATGATATGTTCTCATGTTTTTTGTGGATCTTGTGTAAATCTCATGTTATACAGAGTAAGTATATTTGGGTGACAAGAATGCCTTTTGAAAATGCTTTCATACATTACGAGTATTCATGGACTAATGTGATCTTTCCTTGTTTTCCATCCCTTTCTGAGATTTTTTGCTCATCCCAAGTTTTTAAATTATTTTTTCATAGGTTAATTAAGGTGTAATACAAGGAATTAATCCATGTTAAATTTTGGAGATTTTACAATGAGTCTTGTTTTATGTTTGTTTTAAGGTTTTATATTTTGAAAAAAATGGAAACTATTTTTATGGTATCCACTCTGTAATAATTTGTAATGTCATGAATGTGTTGTCCTAATTATCTAAAGCTCTAAACTTGAAAATATCTTCAATGTAAAAGGAAGTGTTTTCTTGACTAAATTCAAGATTATATATATAATTAGGCTGGGTGTTTATAATATGAGAAGCATATAGTTTTCATGTAAAAGAAGTTTCACAAAGAACATTGTTGAAAATTATTAGTAATACCTATGATTTCATGAAGAATTTATGTCATGAGAATTTATGAACACTAAGAAAACTGAGACACCAATATATTGTGGGGGGAGAAGAGACTAAATATACAAGATCCTTACAGGGATCCCTGCATGTCTATTTAAAAAGTATGTTGAGAAGATCAGGATTATCTAGAATCTGGAGTGAGGTTGAAGATTAAAAGACTTGTTTAAACTGCCATTGAAGTAATTGAAGACTATACATGATCAAAACCTATTTATATAGATTTTTTTTGGAGAGATATCAATTTAAAATAAGTGATGAAGAAACCTAGTTCTGATTGAGATATTTATATAAATGGATCAAAGATGAAGAAGGAGATTGTTATTGGGTTTTATAAATAGTAACAAAAGATGAGATTTTAATTGGGGTGTATAACTGATTGTTGGGGGGTTATAGTTGGGGTGTCTAAGGAACTTTTATTGTAATCACTATTTTATATATTGAGAATACATGTTGGTTAATATAACCCACATGGAAATGAGTATTATTATATGTTGAAACATATAAACACAACATGCTATTCTCTCTATTATGTTTTTTTCATATGTGAATGGATTGTGAGATATCATTGAGTAGATTGAGAAAAATAACATGTTCAAGAGGTTTAATTAAAATATAATGAATTTATAAAAGTAAATAACCGATTCACACCACCTTATGTCATCCATTGTGAGGTATCCTATAAACTCAATAGTAGAAAATGGATAGGAGGTAGAGGAAAAAACAAGTCGTAAGATGATGAGAAATTGAGTAAGAATAAAAAAATCGGTGTGGGGAAGCACCAAAGATGGATCTATAGTACTGGGTGGTACCATGATGAGGTAGTGAGTTGGATAATACACCTCTTTATTGATAAAGTGGTTACTTATAAACTAAAATGCTAATGTTGGAAAAGTTTTAAGAGTGGTACTACGTACTTAAATAAATCGATCATCCTATGGATGAAATAACATCATGATGATTTTTCTTCCTCACATTTCTCCAATTGTTTGTATACACTTATGTTTCATTGTACTGTGTGTGTGATATTCAATCAGGTCTATCATTGATGGTTTTCAGATATTGACACCACCATAGTGAAAATTAGGAATACCCTTTTTTTTGATAAGATGACAAATAAAAAATTAATAAAATGGAAATTAAAACAATATACAGGAAATGGTGAGAGTGAAATATTTCATGTTCACACCGGTATAGGCTATCCCTTGAAGTTGAATCCAGGAATGAGATACTTATACCAATATGAAGAGGTAATCAACAACTTCCACTATAAATATGGGGACTATGGAAGACCAAGAAATCCAGGGAGGCTATTCATGGAGTTAAGAATACGAGAAGTGCATGTATTTTATCCAAATAGAAGATTTAGAAATATTGAATGTTTTACACCATGATTGGTCTATCACACTAAAATGTGTATAGTAAAAAAGTTTTTTAATATACAAACTTCGTAAATATTTGGAAGGAATTATGCATTTTATACCAAGGAATTTCCATGATTTTTTAAAATATTTTAAGGGGGTTAATTTTAGAAGATAAAATTGATTTCTATGGGATTTTATAAGTATAAATAATATTGATGATGCTTCTAGAGTGAGATTATAAACCTAGAGGGGGGAGTTAATTTGGGAGGTTCTGTTCTGACTGGATTAGTCTAGGATTTTAGTTATATTTATTTCTCATTGTTTTCTCAGTAAGAATATTTTTCATAAAATAATGTCAAATTATTTATCTATATTATCTATCATTTATCACCCTCTCTCCCTACCACTATTGTTACTGAGATCTATTACACTCATAATGGTGAGTTAATAACTTGAGGATTCTAATTGGGGGAGATTCTCTGAGTGTGTCCAGAATCCTTACTCTTATTTTCTCAATTTTCATAATCTTTTTGTGTTAAGATATAAATAATTTTTAGGGGTTGGTACAACGATCATCCACCATTCCTTGATTTGACTATCAAACACATTCTAGTCCCTACTCAATGTTCACATCCTTCATTATCATATGATTTCTCATCATATGATTTAATAGATTTTGTTCAAGGGGTGAAAATAAAAAATATGAAGTCAGGTCATGGAAGGTGACAAACTCTCATTCAAGGTGTGTTCATATTTATTTACTATTAAAGGGTTTAAGATTGGGCATTCCAAATATATCTCTTTGGCATGCAAAGTTTCTCACTCAATATGGAGGATAGTAATTCGTGGACAATGGGATGAACTATCAAATAAAAGTTATATTATAATAAAAGACGGTGAATAATCTTGAGTAACTAAACCTAGGATATTTATCTTTCTTTTTAATATTTGTTTTATATTAACTAATTTCCATTATTTTCATTTTTCATCCATATTCACCCCCGCATTTTTATTTATTTTCAAAAAATAGAAAAAACAAAAAAAATATAATAAAGTGTTTGGATAATTGATGATTAACATGGAATCAAAAGGCTCCTCAAGGGATATTATCCTCATTATCTGCTATGATATACAAAAAATAACATAAAAAACATTTCTTACAACAAAATAATAGGTGTGTCAAAATATTTTTCTATTACTGGGGGCTAATATATTCAGTGACTTAATATTTATTTCATAGTTTTTAAATAAAATGAATTTGTTTTTACAAAACAATCTAAAAAAATTAAACCAGTGTTCAACTCACCCTCACCCATGGATGTGGATATTTTATTACTTTATATAATAAGAAGCAGAGCTCAAAACATGTATTTTAAATAGGATGTGTTTATAAATATCATCAAAGATCTTAAATAAGTCCTTGATCAATCAATTATAAAATCCATGGTTAGGGAACTAACAGAGTTCCCATACAAAAGTCTAGTTTTCTATCAACTAGTGTCCTATGAATCTGGATAGTCTCTCTTATTCCCTCCCAAATTCCAAGAGTATTTTAAAATGGTTGATGATATATTATATTTTTACCCACTAACCTCTCCTACAAAAATAATTCTAGAGGAAAACATTCAAGAGAAAAAGTTATAGGTAGAATCATATTAGGGTGTAAACCATTCATTATATTCACTTAATTTTGTTTTATCTTTACTGAAATCACCTTCTCACTCCTTCTATATTGAGATTACAGATCCTTGAAAATTGTAAACTACCCTAGATAGTGATCAAGTATTTAATGAATTCACATTTGAAGAGAGGTTTATGATATAATTTTAAGATAAAGAGTTTTCTATGTTTACGCATCAAGAATCAAATTCAAAAACCGATACTGATGAGGGTGAGTCACATATGAATTGATATTTATTAAAAATTATTCAACTAGATATTTTTACTAACTTTTAACTTTATATAAATTTTTACACAACACAACATAAACAAGCCTTGAATAAAGAATAAGAATCCATAAAAGTAGGAGTTGTAGTAAAGAAAGACCCCTTCTTTTCCATACCACCACAATGAAATATTTACCTAATAGCTATGGGGATAGACCAATAATATTCTATTTATGAGATCCCCTATGGTCGTATAAAGGGACAAAAACTAGGAAAAGAAACATGTCTTGGGTCAAATCACATAATCCATATCCACCATTAAAGTTTGGATAACCACAAGAACTATCATTCTTGGGCACGTAAAATCCTAATACCCACTTTGGGGGGTCAAACCAATATTTATTTTTTTTCTTTTTCATATAATTTTCTTTTAATTATTTTATTTTATTAATTTTTTTGTTTTATTTCCTTTCATTCTATTATATTTTTAGTAGGTAGCATTTAGAATATTAAATCAAGGACACCACTACTAATAAGTGAGGTTGTATCACTCCTTTATACCTTATTTTGTTTATTTCTTATTTAAATTGTATGTGAGAATACATTGAGATCCATTTTGAATCAGAATAAGGATATTATCAGTCTAATTGTGAGGGATTTGGTGATAATTTTTTTTTGTTTTCATGTATTGATTTATATTTTTTATTTTTAGTATTATTTCTCAAAATTGTTATATTCAGTGAATGATTTGAGAAAATTGATACTATCTTAATATTTTTGACATAGATGTTTGAATTGGATTTATAAAAACAATTAAATTACTATTGCAATGGTTTTATTCCATGTTTAACAATATATTCCTTAAATAATGTTTTATAAAATTTGGAATTTATGTTCATAGGTTTAATACCATGTTATCTTCCATCAAGTAGGATTTTTATTTAGTTTTTTGTTTCTCTTTTTATTTGGGTGCATTGTAGGATTCTCGTGAATAAAGAGACTTTTATTGAGAAAATTACCTAAAGTTCAAGGATGTATCTTTTCTTGATTTTGTGGTGTCCAATTATAAATTTGTAAATTGATTTATATGGTATTCCTCAGTACTAGAGAACATTATGTTTGGGTTCAGAGGATATCTATTGGGAACTTTTTAGTTTTCTCTCTTCTGAGGGATTATACATAATGTAATGGGATTACACATCATGTAATGGTGGCTATGTAAATTACACGAATCTATTCTATGGTTTTATAGTTTTACACATTGTTTAAAGGTTTCACGTCATTTAATAGTTTAAATCCATATGTCTAATATGAGGCGACACATTTTTTGGTGTTTATGGGATTCATGGATTACAAGATGCGAAATAGAGTTTCACATGGTGTAATTATCTTGGATAATTATTTTTAGGCAACTGATCTAATGATTTATTTCTTATTTAGTGTTAATACCTCCCTCTCAAACCCCTAGAAAATTTTCTCCAATTTTTGAGATCTCGTCTCCCTCCAGGAAATTCATTATTTGATTGATCATTATTATTGGTGTCATATGTAATTTATGGTAAGTGTTCCTTCAATTTCCTATTTGGCGTTTGGTCACAAATATGACATTGTATGAGGTTTTATTTTATATTTATGAGAAATTTCTAATTTTAATCAATATTTTGTAGTTTCTTATCGTTCCTTGTCTTCTATATGCTGATATGTGGTTTTATGATCTCTATTATTGAATGTGTATAGGGTTGTATCATTATTTAGGTAGGTGTTTCTATAAAATTTTCTAATTATATGAATTTTTTATAATTATTCTAAATTTCATTTTGTCTATTCATTGAATTGGTTTGAATTTTTGTTTTAAGGTTTTTATTTGAATGGAAAATGTCTTTGAAGAGTTTTTTTTAAATTGATTTTCATGCACCAAGTGTTTTTTAAATTATTTTGTAGGTTTTTGATTTGGAAATGGGTTTTAAAACACTAAATTGGCATGGAATGGCTTTGAAAATGTTTTATTAATTATGGTTATGGTTTTTTAATGTATTTTTGGAAAAGATGAAACATAGGGAACCTTGGGTGTGTCATGAAATAGACATGGGTAACCTTAGTGAGTGTGGTGCCACTATGGGTTACTTTTGTGATATCTATGGACTATAGAAGTAATTGATATTGGTTTCTTCTGACATATTCCTAGTTTTGGATCTATTATTTCTAGTATATAGTCTTATATTATATGGACCAATATTGATTAGTTTTTAATTTATGGTAATTTGTCACATGATTGATTATATCATGGATTGTTGTTCATAGGTTTTTATATGAGTTTATAGATCATGGATTCACATGATATGTTATTTCATGGATATGCATTTATAGTCTTACCTCTTGGTTTATGAATATTGTTTCCTTTTTTATCACTTATACTTTTCATATTTATCACATTTATAATTTGAAAGGATTTTATAAAAACTAAAGGAAAATTATTTGAAAATGGTTTCGAATTTATGAAAATGATTTATAAAAATGTATTTTCTTTTAAAAGCTATAACTCTTTCATTCTTGATATTAGACCGTATATAGACTCTATGGTGGTATCCTACTAGGCTTTATTCTTGCACCCTAATTTTTTCCTTTGGGTGGATAAGGATGTTGTATCGTATGATCTGGGAAAAGGAAGGAAATATTATAACATTTTAGATTATGATTTTTAATTTTCTTCATAGGAGGATGGTTTGGAGGTAACATTTAGTTACATGGAGAATTTTTGGTGTTTTATGATTCATAATTTTTTAGTTTATCCTTTTTACCTTGGTTTATATGGATCTTGTTGTATCTGTCTTCTTCCAATTTTTTTACTATAGGTGTTTATCTTATTTTTTTTGTAGTCAACTATTGTTTCCATTATGTATTTTTACCTCATCATGATGGGTTTTCTCACGTGGATTTTCTAGTTGATCCTTGTCGGTTTGTAACATTTTTTTATCAGATGGATGCTAAGACATATGTGTCTTAACACCGCTTGAGTTCGGTTCTATATCTTGGGTAGATAAGAGTTAGGACCTCTATAATTTAGATATTAAGTGGTAAATCATGCCTAGATAGCTCATTTCCTTGTCTGAACTCGAGTTACCATGGGTGGTCAGAAATTTTTTAACAAGTTTTGAGACTTCATGTATAAGGTTATTTGAATGAAATGTATGGGAATTTTATTTAAATGGTACTATTCTTTCCAGAAGTGTTTTATTTTTATTGGAAGGATTCATAATTTCTATGAATTTTTTTAAAAATAAATAATTTCAATACCTACTATTGGTAATATGATTTTGATATCTGATTACGACTGATTGGTTTTTCTATTTTTAATATTAGAATATTAATCATGGAAGAGATCTTCCAAATTTGAGAGAGGATTCTATGAAATAAGATCCATAGTTAAATATTTTCGTTGACCCGTCTTTGGTAGATACTGTTATCTGCACAATCCAGACTCTAGGTCATGTTGGTGTTAGGAACCCAGGATGTGTGGTGCATCCTGGTTTTATGATTACTGAGTAGCAACCACTTATGTGTTGACAAAGGACCCCATGAATTGGAGGAGTGTATTGGGTGGATTGAGAGGATCATCAACTTCTTGAAGAAACCTAAATACTCTAAGTTGTGTATTGCCAAAAATAATCTCAAGGGAAGGGGATGGAGACAACGATACTCTATTATGTAGTCAAAGTTTCATGAGTATCTTACTAGTAATTATTTCATTAAAAACATCAATAAAAATTTCTATCCTGATACATTACATATGGAGAAGACCCATGAGTTTCTGACCTTGGAGTAGTGAGAGTAGACTCTTTAAGAGTAATCTACCCATTTTTCTATGATGATGCATCTGGTACTAGATTTGTGTCACCAACGTGTACCTAATGATTAGAGGTTTTAGTTTGTATTGAGGCATGAAATTTGGTCGATGTTGATTTTCATGTTCTTTGTGACCTATTTGGATGTGGTTGAGAATGAAGCTTTGGATCAGTTAGATATGGATGGAAAGACTGGTGCAGGTGGAACTTCAGTTCGTGTTGTTGTCAGCCAAGGTGTATCTTCTATCCAGAAAAGGATTCTAAAGAGTATTCGGTTTTCTTCATGACTTGTTTCATGATATTCGTCAATATAATAGTAGTTTGTTTGCTATCAGTGTGGTGGGTGAGGTTATAACAAGGCTAAAAGTACAGAGGCTCAAAAGGATTATCATTGTTGAGAATTATCAATCCATCTGAATCATTTTGGGGAAAGAATAGCTTAAGGAAATATGGAAGTATGCTCTCACCCCAAGGGTTATTTGGTTCATACTAATTCTTCCAAGGGTGGTGGGTTTAATCCTCACTCCAAGGGAGATGTTCATGGTTGTAATACTAGATGAATTTATATGGTATAGTATGCACCAAATAAATCTGAATTACATCTTGATATTGTTAGAGATACAGTTTTATTTCATCATCTGTGGTGAAATATTTTTTTGATATAGGGGCTACCCATTATTTCCTATCATCAATGTTAGTTTATATGTTGGTAATATGTTGGGAACTTTTTGCATAATTGTTGGAATTACCATGCCTTTGGGAGAGGTGTCTAAATAAGGTTTTAATTGCTTCATATGTTGGGTGATGATATATTTCAGCCGAAGGGTCACTCCTGTTTTTCAGGGAGATTGGGAATCGAGATTGCGAAGGGTGGGACATATCGTTATTTATGTTGCGGTAATATCATGACAGTTTTCAGAGATGTTTATTGATGTTATTGACCCTTGATTAGGCAGTCATAAGACTACAATGATGTGTGTATATCCTGAATTTTTTCTAGATGATTTTTCTAATTGACCACTATATATATTGGTCAAGTTTACTATTTACATTATCACTAGTATGATGCACATTTCTATTACATATTATCAAATGAAACCAATTGAGTTGGTGTAACTTAAGTTAGAACTTGAGGACCAAGAGGCTAAATGATTTATTCTTCCTAGCATGTAACCATGGGCTTCACCTTCCGTCATTGCAAAGAAGTTATATGGGAGCCTCATAATTTTTATTGACTATCGAAAGTTAAATCTGGTGACCAATAAGAAAAAATATCTTTTTTTAAGGATTGGGGACCTTTTTTACCAGCTTATAGGGGAATGTTGGTTTTTAAAGAACATCCTTTGGTTAGCGTACAACAAGATGAGAGTTTAATAAGAGGACATGTGCAAGAATTTTCTTTGGATCTGGTATAAGAATTTTGAGTTTCTGGTTATGCCATTTGGTCTCTCAAAATCTATTATAGTATATATATATTTGATAACATGAATATTTCATCAGTTCTTCAACTTTATCATTTTTTTCATAGAAGGTATTTTGGTGTACTCTAAGACATATGAGTAGCATATGGACCATTTGGATATCATTCTTAAAAAATTGAATGATCATCATCTGTATGGTGAGACTTAAAAATTTTATTTCTGGATCTAAGAAGTAAAATTTTTAGGGAATGTAATATATTAGAGGGGGATCTCAATGGATTCTGAAATTTGTTTTGTATTAATGTCCTATTAGTGGCCAAAAAATGTTTTTTAGATCCAAAGAATATTTGGATTGGATAGTTATTACACAATTTTTGTTCAGGATTTCTACAAGTTTGCATCTTTAAAGAAAGATTTATTCCATAAGGGTGTAATTTTTGAATAGAATGAAAAATGTAAAAGATCTTATTTGGAGATGAATGTGAGGTTGAATACAACATCAGTTTTGATTCTTCCAAAATCGGGTTTGGGATATGATTTTTTAAGTGATGCTTCTTGTAAGGGTTTGGGATGTGTCTTGATGCCGTAGAAATAGGTGGTGGCCTATGATTGACTCTAGTTACACCAACATGAGAAGAACTACCCTACCCACGATCTTATGTTCAGAATGGTTATGATTACAATAAAAATGTGGTGTCACTATCTCTTTGGAGAGTGGTTTATAGTATATTCTGATCATAAGATCTTGGAATATATTTTTTCTTAGAGGGATCTAAATTTATGATAGAGATGCTGGGTGGAGTATCTTCATGGGTTTTATTATGATATGGTGTACAATCTTGGGAATGTGAATGTGGTTGTCAATACACCGAGAAGAAAATTATAGAAACCAGTCTTGAAGTAATCAGTTGAATATTGGTATTTGATGAATTAGTTTTCTAATATGAATTTTGGATTAGAAGTGGTTGGTGTACAAGTATTTTTGGCTTTGATGAAATCTAACTCATCTTTTTGTTGAGATAGTTTAGCTTGAGTAGGTGATACACATTGATTTACAATGTTTTTATAAAATAATTTATGGTGGTGAGACCTCGAGTGTGTGTCCATGGTCTCCCAGTGGCAATTTGTGCTTATATAGTAGGTTTTTTGTTCCATATTCCTTGCGGTAGGAGTTTATGGATAGTATACACCAATATTATTGGTGATTTCTCCCTAGGTCTACCTTAATGTATCATGATTTTAGATTTCAGTGTTAGTGGCTGTGATAAGATGGTTTATTGAGGATTTTGTGTTGTGGTGTCTTACTTTTCATAGAATCAAGGTGGATCACCCAAGACCTGCGTGTTTTTTATAGCACCTACCCATTTTTTTATAGAAGTGGGATGATATTTCCATGGACTTTTTCATTGGTTTTCTATAGACTCCTAGTGGGAAGGATGCGGTTTGGGTGATTGTCGATCGATAATCAGATTATTTCTTACCCATCAAGGAGATTATGAAAGTGGAAAAACGTGGGGAATTGGATGTCCATGAAGTTGTGAGACATTATAGGGTTACCTCTATGGTTGTATCTGATGGGGTCCTGGGGTTCACATGGAGTTTATAGAATGGATTAGAGGACTTGATGGTTTCCAAGGGAAAATTGAGTGTGGCTTATCATCTGTAGTTGAATGGACATACAAATATGGTATCCAGGTTCTTGAGGATAGCCTCCAGGCTTGTGTGATTGATTTTGGATGATCTTGGGAAAATAATTTTCCTTTGGTTAAATTATTCTATAATGATAGGAATCAAGATTCCATAATGATGGAACCCTTTGAAGTGATTTATGGGAACCAGGTAGATCTCCCTTTTGCTGGGAAGAGTTGTGAGAGCATTCCTTGGTTGGGACACGTATTTTTTAGCAGAAAATGGAGGTAGTTTAGTTTATTTGGAAGATATTGGTCATGTCATAATGTTATGGGAAATATTATGTGGACCATCATTGCCTGCCATTGGATTTTATGGTTAGTGATTAGGTTTTTGTTATATTTTCACCTCACTTGGGACATTCTTGGAAGAGTTATAAGGGTATGATAGAACTAAGGTTTGTGTGGGCCTTTATATTATTGTATGATTGTGAAATTTTTCCTATTATTTGGTCTTTCCATCTAGTTTGACTTATATCCACATTTTGTTTTATTTTTCTCTACCGAGGAGGTATCGACCGGATCATTCCCATGTGATTGTATAGGAGGATGCCAATCTTGAGCTCAACACCACTATGGTAGAGTAGCCAGTTTCGACTGTGGATTTCTCGGAGAAGACACTTTACTGTAAAAAAATTCCTCTAGTACAATACTATAGTGATGTGGATAGGATATTTACAAGACATGGGAGAGGTAATCATTGATGATGTAGTAAATGCCTTTACATTTACAGATCCAATATTATGAGAACTTTTTGGGGGAGTAAATTATTTTTTATTGGGAGTTTTTAACACCTTTTTATCATCCTTATGGTCTGATTTTTTTGGATTCCCATTTTGTTTGGGAGCATTCTGGGATTCTTGGGGATGGAGATCCTTTTTAAGGGAAGATGAACTAATGTTTACAGTTGTATTCTTATTTAAATTAATTTATTCTGGGTATAAATGTGTAAATGAATTTATAAGGTCATCTTTAGGACCAAAGAATCTTATATTTAGGTTTAGAGGGTTTTTTAGGTAACTAGGTAGCTTATTATCTACTACGAGATTACATGTAATGCAATGGGATTACATGCCATGTAATAGTCATTAAACACATTCTGGAATCTGGTTTATGGCATGAGAGGTTTACATTGCATGTAAAGGGGTCATGTCATGTAACAGTCAAAATCTATATTTTTAATTCGAGGTGAAGTATTTTTTTGGTAGTTTTGGGATTCCTGGATTACACGATGTGAAATGGGGTTTGAAACCATATAATTATCATTGATTGTAATTTTTGGGTTTTTGTATGGATGATTTATTTCTTATTTAGTCTATAGTCTTCCCTCTTGAACCCGTTGGTGATTTTTGGTGATTTTTGAGATCTCAACTCCCTTTATACCATTCATTCGGTGACTGATCTTCATTGTGGTTACTACACGTTCTTCCAGGTAAGTGTTACTTTTTTCATCCTTGGATTTGGTCATGGATATAGAGTCAGAAGTGGTTTTGGTTCATATTTTTGATTTGTTGGTGTTTTTTTCCATATTCCTTGAATTTTCTTTTTGTTCCTTGTCTTTCAATGACAGATCCATGGTTTTTTGATCTTCATTGTCAAAGGAGTATGTGGTTCCATCATTCTTGAGGTAGGTGTTTCTCTAAAATAGGTCAATTCTATGAATTTATTACCATTTTTTTGTAAATATCCTATCTTTTTTTTCATTGAATATGACTAAATTCCAGTTTCAACAGATTTCTAAAAAAGATAAATATTTTAAATAGTTTTTCTTTTAAAACTTGTTTTCATTCACCAAGTGTTTGTTACAATGTTTGAGTGGGGATTTTGATTTGTAAATTGGATATTAAACATCGAAGAATATTTTATTGGATTTAAAAATGTTTTATGAATTATGATCATGGATTTCAAATATGTTTTTCACAATCAAGGAACATTGGGAACCTTGGGTGCATTAGGAAATAGACATGGGTAACCCTTGTTAGTGTGGCACTACGGTGTGTTACTTTTGGAATATTTATGGACTATGACACAAATCTATATAGGTTGATAACATGATATACATGGTTTAGGATCTATTATGTCTAGCACATAGTCTCATAGGCTAGACCCCAATATAGTGTTCCTTTTCATTTATAGTTATATATTGCATGATTATTTTTATCATGGGTTGTTTCTTGTAGGTTTTTGTATGAGGTTATAGAACATGGATTTTCATGATTTGTTATTTCATATATATGTGTTTACTAGCTTAACTCCTGGTGTATGGATATTTTTTCCTATTTTATCACTTTTAATTTTCATATTTATGTCTTTTAGAATATGAATGAATTTTATGAAAATTGAAAGAAATCTATTTACAATTGAAGTTGGATTTATGAAATTGAATTGTAAAAATATATTTTTTAAAGATATACTAGTCGAATTCTTGATATTATACTTTTTATAGACTCTACGGTGGTATCCAACTAGGTTCTGTGATCACACCCTAATTTTTAATTTGGGTGGTTGTAGAAGTTGTATTGCATGATATAGGTAAAGGGAAGTTCATATTATTGCATTTTAGCTTTTTTTCATTCCATTTCCATCATAATAGGATGGTTTAATGGTGATGGTTCGTCACATGGATACTTGTTGGTCTTGTCTGATTTATAGATTTCAGGTTTATATTATTTAGATTGGATTGGATTGTATTGTTCTTGTTGCATGTTTTTTCTTCATATTCTAACTCTCTTTGTTTTCATGTCTCATTATATTCGATAATTTTTTTGTTATTCTTCTTTATCTCACCATGATGGGCTAACTAGTGTGTCTTTTTTCATTGACTCGGGCTAGTCTGTTATAATAAGTGTTTTCTAATGAATATTTTCTTCAAAACCGTGAGGGTTTTAAACATTTTTCATATCTTCTTCAAAAATATACTTTTATTGAGAGTCTTGATGATTGTTGTGAAATAAATAACATTCTACTTTTTTTTATTCCAAGCTACCATAATTCATGAATTGTATAAAATATTATTGATCTATGATTTTAAAATTTCCATTAGCATTAAACATCTATTTTCCTTATGCCATATACATTTGATTTTTTAAGCCACAGATAGCCATAAAATTCCTTGTTAGATATAAATATTACAATATATATATATATATATATATATCCCTTTAAAACCTTCTCCAGAAAAAACTTCATGATTTTGGTAGAACTCAAGTGTGGAGCTGGGAGCTGGCTATTTTGAACTGAATCCATTTTATGGTTACATTATCAATTACCACTACTATGAAGGGCGCAAATTCTAAATGGAACAATGTGAGGAATTCAGAAAATATCATTCAAATATGGGAAATGGATTCACTAATTTTCAAAGATAAAAATTTACCCCTCTTTCCACCAAAATAAAATTATTTAAAAAATTCTAAATTTTAAGTGATAACAATAGTACCATTAAAAATGAGGGGAGAGGGAAGAAATAATATTTATATAGTAATTTTATAATTGTAAAAAAAGGATAAAATAAAGGTATTTGTGGTCAAAATTTTCAATTGGGAGTGAGGAGAACGCCATTAATTAGTATAAACTATTTTGATGCATTTTACTTATCTTCAATTCTAAAACACAACCCTTTAAACCCTTTAGTTTTTTATCATTTTAAACCATCTGACCTTTAGCCAGAAAATTATTCATGTATAATTTCTTATGAATGATTTTTTTATAAATCTATGAAGTGAAAAGTACATGAATACATCAAGGCTATGTAAATCATTATTTCTTTTGAGAATGAGAAATTTTTTATTTTCAAATACTTGAGTGAAGAGTAATACATATATGGGAAGGTAAGCATAGAATGCACACGAGGTTTAATAGAAGAATAAATAAACTATTTTTATTCAAAGTTTGAAGAGATAATTTTAATCCATATTGGTGTTATGATATTTCTTTGGATGTTTGAATTTAAAATTGATGGCATTAATATCTTGAAAAATCTAAATTAACCTTAATATTGATGAATTTCCAAGAGTGTAGTGTCTAAGTGTGGGGGAATTAAAAGATATAATATTGTAATATATATTTTACTTTGTGTTTTAAAGATTTTAATCAAAACATTTTTTCATTTTATTTTTATTATTTACATTTTTATGTTTTTGTAATAATTTATATTTAATTGTGAAAATAGTTTAATTATTGATTGTTAAGTGTTTTTATTCAGATTTTGAAATATTAGTAAATACATACAATTAGTCATTGATTTTGTCAACTCTTAGTTAAAAGAATAATATGAGAAACACATGGTGTGGAGAAAAAATTCTATTTTAGTGGTAAATAATTTGGAAAATTAATTTTATAAAGAACAAAATATATAAGGCAACTAAAAAATATTTCATCTTGGTCTCGTACAACAGAATCTCAAGTTGACCATCATGTGGAAGATAGAAAGATCAACCATAGTATATTTATTGGTGGTTGAGGAAGTACAAGACCTAGTGTGAGGTAGAACTAGGTGATAAGTATAGAGATAGCGTGGGGAGACACCAATAGGGATGGGTGGTAGGTAGTGATAACACGATGATTCAATGAGATTGTTTCCTCACCCCTTGATTGATAAAGTGATTACATGAAAATTAAAAAATTGATAGGGGAGAAGATCTGTGTGTATTATTATACACTTAAATGATCTGTATGTCCATTTTATAAAATATCATCTTATATTCACATCTTCCACATTATTCTAGTAGGGTTTTTATGTGCATTTCTTACGTCTCACCTTTCCTACGAAAAGTCACTACCATCTCTATAGATATTGATTATAGATTGACACCAATGCAAGAAAATTTAGAATTACATTATATTATATGAATATAACTACAACATGTATGAAATTATGACGAAACCTTCATACAGGGCATAGTGGGATTGAATCTTTGTGAGTTCATTCCACTACTATAATGCCATGGAAGGTGAAGATATTAAATTTCTCAATAATCCCCAGAAAATATAAAACCAACTACTTCCACTATGAATATGAGGAATAAAAAAGCTCAATGATGCAATATATCAATTTTGGAACATTAGGGTTGTGCATGAGACACCCATACAGATGAGTTCAAAGGAATAATTATTTTTTCACTTTGATTGCTTGATTTTGGAAAGACATGAACAACAAACTAAGTTGTTAAGGTACTATATTCTCAAATTTTTAGAAGGAATTTTGATTGTCTAACTAAGGTATTCCCATATGTGTTTTCCTATAATATTGAATGTTATAATTTTATAAGAGAAAATAAAACCTTTTTAAATATTATGCCTACATATAGAAGAGTTTTTTCTACTACGCAGAGAAGGTCATTCATTTGGTGAGGCATAGGTTGGGCTGTTATGTTCTATCCAAAGTAGTCGAGGATTTCTGATTTTATTTCTATTTCACTATATTCACACAATGTATATTTTCAATAAACTATTATTTTTTTATTTCACTATTTTCTCAATCATTACTCTCTCCCCTACCACTCTCTTCACTATGATCTCCCACACACATGATGGTGAATGACTAGCAAGAGGCTTGGGCTTTGGTGAGGTTCTCTCAAAGTTTGTATAATCATTTTTCTTAAATTCATTACATTCTTAATATTTTTTTATAAGGTAGATAGATGTGTAAAGGGTTTATATGATGATCACCCACCACTTCTTGACATTAATTTCAAATTCATTTTATTTACCAATAAATAGTTATTACCACACTTCCCATAGTACATGTCTTTATATGATGTAGTTACTTTTATTTATTGGATAAGTCGACATATGATAGAGATGAGTCTTTCATGGTGTCACAACCTTAATATAGGTGTGTTAATATTTCCTAATAGCTTAAGGTGGTGATATTTGAAGTTCTAAAGATATATCTAAGGCATGATTTTTTTCACAAACAAATTAGAGGATTTCTGTTCATGAATGATAGGATGAACAATAAAATAATATTTAGATGATAATAATTGGTGATGAAGTAACTTGAGTAACTAACCCTAATTTTTTTCGTATTATTTAAATCTATTTAGCATATCCTAATTTAATTTATTTTTATGCTTTCATGGATGTTAAAACTACCCATATTTTTATTTATTTCAACAAAATATAAAATAATAAAAGTATAATAAAGTTTTTTGGATAGTTAGTGATTAATATTTCTTCCAAATTATCCTTAATGATTTGTCTTGTTTTGTTAATACTCATTTTTAAAATAATTTATTTATATATGTGATTTATCCAAATTATGGATACTTCATATTGGTTACCCTATATGAATCCATTGTTTTTATAAATATTTTAAAGAAAAAAAAATTTCCCTATAATTTGGATTTACTCCCATGACACTCATTACTATCCAATGGTTATTGAGAATATAGTTTGTGACTTATGGAATATTATCTCAGGTACTAAGATAGAATGAATCAGATCAGATTACTAAAAATGGATTCAGAGAAACTGATTTAAATATTGTTTCTTTGGAATATGTTTGGGATAAAATAGAACTATTGTAACTCATGGGGTATGTTGCAAATAAGTTTTTAACCAACACTTTTAAATGAGACCTAAGTTACTATAGGATAATGTGAAAGTATATTTTGGTTTAATATTTATTTTATCATCATATATCATCTATGTCTAATTTAAATTAGTTTTATTATTGTTCATCTTATTATTTTTTTGTTTTTATTGATATGTTTTGAGTCCAAAATTTAAAATAAAATAAAATATATATTCCATGTTTTTGATGCATGGGATTCAATATGTGAAAGTCACACTAGAGATTTCAGTAAATTTTTCATGGGTAAATACATGGTGCAGGGACCTTACATTATTAGCAGTGCATTTTTTTAAAATCATTATTTTTTTAATTTATATATATAAATGTATATGATCTTATGTGTTACCCATGAAATATGTAAAGTGTTTTTATAATACTTTTATGAGATCATGAGGTTTATTCCTTTGGAATTACTTGATTCATATAATTTAGTATCTTTTTTATTTAATAATTTATAGATACATTTTTGAAAAATATTACTCATATTGATAAAAATTTATTAGAAATGGTTTTCCAAACTATCCATGATATGGAAAGAGAGGTTAATAATAGCCCATGCTAAGATGAATTTATGGATCTTGAGTTCTATAAGTAAAATCCTATTGTTTTATATGGAAATAAAGGCCCCCAAGTAGTGAAGAAATATATTGGAAATACTGAATAAATATTTTAGTTATTTGAAACTCTTAAATATTTTAAGGTGAATTAAATTTCCTTTATGGTCAAAGGTGTCTATCAGAAATATGGCTAGGATTCGTGGTGTAGGATAATTTTTATTAGGGTTTGAATTTTAAGGACTTCATGATCTTGTTTACTCGTTTATTTTATCCTAAAACTATAAAGAAAATAATGGTGATGGAGTTCAAATATCACTAGTAGGATAATTGGATGGTGATGAAATATGCGACACGATTTTTTGATCTCATGCAGTCTTAATTAGAGATCATTATGGATGATACTTTGAAAGTTTGGTGATTTGAAATGGTTATTCACCCTGATATATGATCAAAAGTGTTCTTAATTGATTTGACTTCTTATAAGAAAGTGGGGGATAAGTATTTGACAGTTCAGATAGACTACGATAAACTATTGGGAGAGGGTGGTGCTTCCATACACATGATAGTATGGAATTTGTATTTTCATGAAATAAGAGAAATCATGATGAGTTCATAAGAGGAATTAGTGGTAGTTATATAATACCATAGAAGCTATTTCTTTAGATCTTATTTGTAATATATCTCTCATATGTTATCATTGTGGTAATATGGTTCATTTTAGACACTCTTATTAGGAAAATAAGAAGTTTTTCATTCATATGGTCATATCCTTCATCATTATAAGTTCTACATGATGAACCCTTAACATAGGAATAACTTTGGATCTATAGTCCTAAAAAAATATAGTTACAAACAGATACATCCTAGAATGTCTAACCTCAATTTCTAGAACATATATAAAGAAGTGAATTTACTCATGCATAGATCCATATGTGAAATGAATCAAAAATAAATCATAAACCTTATAAAAATATTGAGTCTAAGTAGTTATTTACAAAAAATCATGCATCTGTCGAGTCTAAAGCTAGAACTCCCAGGGTACAAGGTACCATTCTTATTATTTTATTAATGGATATATATATTTTTATATAAGTTTCTCAAAGAAATTTATCCCTACTTGACTAGTGGAATTGGTGAAACTTTTGTATTAATGGATTCTTTAACCTATTCCGATCTTGATTCCTCTTAGGAGGAAGAAGGAAGAAGTACTCCTATGTCCCTCATTCTTGACAATGATCTCTGATGTAATTTTTTTGGGAATTTCCTTTCCTCTATATGAATATATTTAATCATGCTCAATGAATGGATTGGATGATTGAGTTGAAGGAACATATTTATTGTCTTAGCCAAAGGTTTAGTTTAAATCATATAAATGTACTGCCACTCCATTTCATGGTAAACGAGACACTAAGTAAAGTCATTCTGGAAATATTTTTCATTAGCCAGGTTAATTTTATTTTTGGAGAATATCTGTTATTGTAGAATCCAATGAAGATAATTCAAGGAATGCAATTCCACCTATGGTGAAAATTTTTCCAAAATTATTTCTTAATGATTTATCGAGATTTACATAAGAGATGGAATTAGGATTTTTGATTGACCATATTATTTTTATGAGTACCATATATTTACCTTATTACCATATGAATATAGTGGATTTGTAGGAGTTAAAGATTAAATGGGAATACCTTAAGAAAAAAATATTATTTCTTATGAGTATTTCACCTTGGATAAATCTGTATTATTTGAAAATCAGTATTATGGGAGTCTACACCATTGGGTTAATTATAATAACCTAATTAGTTTAATGTAAAGAAAAAGTGTCCATTACCCACAAAGGATACCTCTTTGATTGATTAAAAAGGGTGAGATGGTTTTTAAAAACATTACTTGGGTTTGGGTATAATCAGTTAAGGATTAATGTATCGGAAATTCAATACTACTTTATAAAGTAGGATTCTATTTTTCAAATATCCGATGATTCTATTTTCTTTGAAAAATGATATAACAGTTTTCATGGATTTAATAAACCATATATTCCTTTTAAATCTTGATATCTTGTCAATAGTATTCCTCTAATCCATTTTTTTATTTTATAAAATCCACTTTATGGTTTAGTTGGAAGAAAACATACCACAAAAACAAACCCATACAACATCATCTTCCAAAATACAAAGAACATTCACTGAGCAACAAGATTCAAAATATGAAAAACCCAAAATTTTGAAATCAAAATTTAGAAAACACCTTAGGATGAGAGATATGAGCCATAAGCCACCACTGAATCAATTCAGGACCAAATCCTTAATCATTCCACATACATCATGCCATCATCCCCATCAAAATTTTAAAAAAAAATCCAACATCCTCAACTGCATCAACCAAGTCTTGTTGCCCCTATCATCATCAGAAAAACCACTAGCGGCATCATCGTCTAAGATTTTATTTCATCATCATCTTTTGAACCCCATAATAGTAATCGGAGACCATCGAAGTCCCTCATAGCCACCAAAAATAAAAAACAACCACCCTAGAAGAAGAAACAAAACTTCACTAGTTTTATGAGGAGGATAACTGAAAAGTTGAAACAAATATGAAACAAATAAAGACATGCCACCTGAGGAGCACCTTCAGTCGCCAAACCCCACCTCCCCAAACCTTTGCAGATCCAATGCTTTGGATCCAACATAAAGAGTATCAAAGAAACATGAGGTCAGGGAAGCAATTTAAATAGACAATGAATGACAACATCACAGAGAGAATGAAACAAGTAGATAAAATAAATCCGAAATAGGAGAAGCTAAAAAACCCTTGAGTGATGAACCACATCAAAAAACCACACCATTTCCATCAATCTAGATCCTACTTGGAGAGGAAATATGGAACATGTGGTTAGGGAAAATCAGAAGTGGTTGAGAATTTGAAAAATACACCTACATTGGACCAACAAATCTAATTGAGAAACTTACATAGATAAAACACACCCAAATGATTGTCACGAAGTAGGAAGATGATAAAAGTATGTGAAATGGGAGGAATAAATAAAGAAAAAAAGAGGAATGAAACTCAAATGTTCCACTGACCCCACAATGCAGGATTTCAAGAGGGAACATTAGGAGGAGTAGAGAGAAAGAGGGGGCATTCTAGGAGAAAAGGGGGCTATCTCTACAGCCCCTATCATTGATGATATTTTTTTTATTCTAAATTAATGGATGAACATGATCTCCATTTGTAGATTTTATTAGATTTTCTTAAAAAATAACAACAAGTATCCCAAATTCTCTAAGTATTATTATTTTTATTTATAAAGTGAAATTTTTAGGTCATGGGGTTTCTAAGTTGGTTATATTAATTGATCCAGAAAATAATTAAGTAGTTATGTCTCAAGTGACTCTAAATAATGCCTTTTATGTTTGATTATTCCTATAATTTTCATTATATATCTAATCTTATGATGAATAATAAGCGTATGAGTTCATTTCTTCCCATCTATAAAAATATATAACTCTTAATCATAAGATAAATGTAAATAGTGAATATATCACTGAAAAATTAGTGGTTCTAACATTTGATTTCATGAATAACCCCACTAGATTCTCAATTGGAATCCATTAATTTTGGGTTTATTTTAAACATTGAGATATATATGTATACACATTATATATACATTTGTGTGTCTGTATTATTTGTGTATATATATATATTTATATATTTAAATCAAATTTAAGCGTGTGTTTATATAGATAATATTTATATCATTAACATAAATCATATTTAATTTTGTGTAAGTCTTTATATATATATATTAATATTTTAATGATAAAAAATATATATTTCTTATATTAACAGTAATACATTAATATAAATAAAATTAAAATCTTTGTGTGTGTTTATGTGTATTATTTATAATATAAATTTTAAATACACACACAAACATGTTATATAATATTTATATAAATGCCTGTATGTAATTTGAATTTTGAATATATATCCACACAGACACATATATATTAAATTGAAATTTAAAATGGAAATAAAAATTGATAAAATATATGTTAAAATATATACTAATATATAAGTATTTTAATATATGTATAAATATATAAAGACAAATAAATAATATTAAGTATATTAAAATAAGATTATAAAAATAAAATTTAAATATAAATTAAAAAAATTGAAATTATAAATTGAAATTAAAATTTATTAATATATATATACTATAAAATATATACTATATTATAATTATAGAAATACATATATAATCACACAAATACAAATATACATATATAAATAAATAAATAAATACATGTATGTATTTAGGTATAAATGTTTATTTGTGTGTGTGCATAAATTTAAAATTTGAATTTGAATTATATGCATGTATGTATATTTCAATTTTTTTGTTTTCATGCATATATATTAAAATATATAACAATATAGAAAAAATTATATATGTATTTTTATAAATATATAAATATATATGTAAAAAATTTATTTTTTGAAACATGCTGGGGTTGAAGCCCCATTTGATGAAGAAAACAAAGCTCTCTTTTGAAAAGGTTAATAGGTAACCCTTACATGACTTGAAGGCATAGTGGCCCATAGTCCATACCTGACCTGAAGGTCTAGTGTCCTATAGGCCTTATAATATTATATGGCTCGAAATATGTAGATCATGGTTACCTGAAAGCCCAGAGGTAGCATGCATCATGTTAGGGCACTAGTTAAAATCTACACCACCCCATGTTAGATCCATTTCACCTTTGCTACTAGAAAAGGATGCTATGTCTCCCCCCTGCCAAGTTACTTTACCATGATCATTTGAAACATGATGGTAGGATAACTTTCTATCACACATTGACATATGGGGGAGGGTTGGATGATGGGTGCCAGGACTCCCATGTATCTTTTATGCCACTAACCAGATTGATGAATGTATTGCTCTAAAGGTCTAGTGTTGTATGTTTGATTCCTTACCATCCCCAAAGTCCAATTATTTTTTCCTTATATATTACCCGCTTTCCAATATGTTTTTAGTGTTAAAAACATGTCACTTTCTTAGAACTATTTTTATAATGTGATAATAAATTTTATTAAAAATTTATTTCAAACTTATCATTCCACTTATCCTCCTCTTTCACTCTCCTTAGATTTTTGCTACCTTTCCACAACCATTAGAGCTGATCTTGTTTTTTTGACAATGTGACCCAAAATTTTGTGTATATTGGTCAAATTTTTTTCTCTTTTTTGTTGTGTGTGTATATATATATCTCTAGGTGTGTTTTTTGAATTAAAAATATAAAAAAATTATATATCTGATTTATTTTATATATATTGACCTACATACATGATTTAGTATATATATATATATATCCAAATATACACAAATACACACAGACACACACACTAAATGTATATATATATGTTTATCTGTATGCGAGTTCTTATGTATATATATATATATGGTTTATAATAAAATTATATATATTTATATGTAATCATCAGATGTGTGTGTATTTATCACATATATTGGTGTATGTGTGTCAGTGTGTCACATTTAATTATTTTTGTATCATAAAATATTAATTTAATTTGAATTAAAAACAAAAACCATGGTATTTTTCACCAAATATTTTTAATTTTTTATGATATATAACATGTTTTAAAATGTGATTGTAATATTTTAAATGAAAATTTTTAATTTTAAAAATTCATTTAAGAAATATTGATATAAATTAGATTAATGTTAATTGTTTATCAGAAAAATATGAAAAAAGTTCAAAGAGTTCATTATGTTTGAAACTGAACATTCAACCGACCCTTCAATTTCTTGTTTATTGTACTATTACTTAAGGTGTATTATTCTAAATGAATTTGAAGAATAATTAATTTTCTATTTAATTGATTCGAGTAATAGTTGTTGGACTAGGCATGGTGATGATTTAAATTCATCTAGTATGTAAATTGAAAAATATAGATACAAATCACCTGATTTTAATACAAGATTATATGATGATGTAGATCATATTGAGGAAATGATAATGTATGTTAATGAGGAACTTTAATACTTTCCTAAATTGTTTAAGGGTTAAAACAGTGTTGATTGTCATTCCCTGACCCCAGTTACCCAGAATTGGTGCATTATTACATAACATTGGAATGATACAAGGAATAATGAAACGAAATACCGATCAGTTTAGTATCCTTGGAAGTAATAGATACATACATAAGACAAAAATTACATCATGAAATAAAAAAACAACATTGTGTATAATTTGAACACTATTATATCCCTTAGCATATTTCTGCAGGTTAATCATAATATAATTCTTTGCATCCTGGAAAAAATAAAACATAGTAAAGGTGTGAGCTCAGATGCTCAGTAATGATAACAATATAGCGAAAACTGTCATAAATAAGAACATACATTTAAGGCAATATATAAGACTAAAACACAAGCCTTTTAAACTTAAACTTCAAAAAAATATGGAAAAGATAAATCAAATAATTCCATTTACTTATTCACATGGATATTTTACTAGTCGAATAATCACATGTAATATCAATAGCTAATTTCATAATGATGGAATGCAAAATGCCAGACTTCATAACCACATAGTCAAGGCCTTGTTCCAAGAATACAAATAAGATTTTTTCAAGGCCTTGATTCAAGACACTAGTTTGTATCATGAGACCTACCGATGCATTGAAGAGCTATAGAAGGCTCTACCCGTTACCTACTAAGTCCAATGCATTCCCCATATGATAAGGTTGAAACATAACATAAACATTCATATTAAAACTAGCATATGAAATGTTAATACTTTATCCATAAACCATAAATGGCATAAAAATAACACATCCACAGTCAAACATATCACAAAACCTTAAGTACACTATGTAATATTTATATCATAATAAATGAACCTCGATAAAGAATAATATCCCGTAATGGATATTGACATAGTTGAAAATGATCAGTGAGAATATTTGATAGAAATATCCCTTTATCAAGAAAACATTTAAAAGTCTCGTTCATTATCAAGAATCTACTTAAAATAGATTTTTGAATCAAAGAGTCCCATACCACATTGAAACGTTTAAAATGAATTTCAATTTTAAAACATTAATATCCATATATATAAATAAATCCTTAAAACCATTTTTAAAACATGGACATTAATGAGAAAGATTTAGAAGAATAAATATTTTAAAACATTTAAAATGATATTCTAGTTTTAGTTACTAACCAAATGAGAGACAGTTGAATAAAAATAATTGAGGTAATAAAAACATTATAATATCATGAGAATAAAGTTATTAATGATGTACTATGTCAAAGTATAGTATTTACACCAAATAAAAGTGAATTGGTGTATAATAACAAAGAAGTCTCAATAGAATGTAAGTTGAAATGAATTCCTTTATAAAGACAGTATCCTTAGGTTAAGGATAAATCAATGACATAATTATGTGTGACAAAAATAGATACACTAAATATGATTAGATATTCAGTGTAAATCAATAATAGGACATTCACACATATTCATGTAAAAACAAAACCAATGACTTGGATGTTTAACTCAATGAATAGAAATTGAGTTAAAATTACTCTTATAAAGTTTATATCAATGACTTGATAATTTATCAATAAAGTGATTATGTGTATCAAAAGTATATCCACACAAAGGGGAGTGTAAATTACTACATAAGTAAATAAATAGTGATTTCACACATAATCTTGGAGAAAAATAATCAATGAAGTTTGTGTAAAACTGAATGAGGGGAAATTGAAATTTGAAATTCCCTTACCGATTTGGTAAAGTACAAAATATACACCCCATGAAAGAAGGATAATACAATAAGGATGTAAATTCCCATAAATTAAATTATATTATGCAAACAATACAATCATGGGAACTACATACACCACACAAAAAGTAATAGTGAAAAATATATCATGAATCTCACAGGAATAAAAGTGAGATGAAAACCCCTATCCATGTGGTAATAAATCAAGTTGTATGACCAAAAATTAATAACCACCAAATTAATCACATAATACCATGAATATAAAGTGAATCCTTGTAATATATATCAAATGTGTGTACACAACACACCACATGCAATAAACAAGTGGTGAACAATGAAAATATCACAGAATTAAAAGTGAGATAAGAAACCCATTACCTTGTACTTTTCTGTAGTATAGGTTAGGTTAACCTATTGTATAATGGTGAAATAATTGTTATTAAATTATGAAAGAACCAAATACATAAATCTGCTATCATATATGATCTATTAATGTTGCTATGTTAATAATATTTCAGTAGTATCATCATTTCAGGTGTTAACTGATTCGTTTTCCTTTATATGATTGGTTACATAATCCATGTTTGTTATGGATATGATGTATATTATTCATGTACTAAATGATTTTTTGTTAATAAATGTTATTTTTAATCATTAAATAAAAATTATTCTTCAATGATTATGATGGAGAATGAATATCATCGCGTTTGTGGAGACGGTAATCCGTACACACGCACGAGTGACAATATCATTTTATTGATGGTGAAATCATATATATTTATATGATATATCATATATAAAGAATCATTATCATGTTATATTTATTATCTACATCATTTATGATCATTTTTATACTCATCCAAATAATTAAGTGTTTGAATAACAAACTACACCACAACATTGAGACGGTAAGCTGTACACATGCAAGTATGGTGACCATGTCATTTATAGGATGGATAGAATAACGAATATACTTGAAAAATATTTATAATAACATGATAGTATTTATAAGGTACTAGAGTTATTATTTTTGTATGAAAAAAAAGAATGAGGATGTAGAAGAAGAAAATAACCTGAAAGAGGGTGGTGAAATTATTAACTCTTTCTCAGGTTCTTCCTTTTAAGTTGATCAAAAGGGCTCCTTTGGTTGAGTTTCCGATCAATTTAAGGACTCTAGTTTTATGTGGGGGAAGTTGGGAGGATACTTGGGCATGGTTTAGCTGAGACAAATGGCTTTGGATGTGTGAAATTAAGAGAAGGGGATGTACCCTTTTATAAGAGGGGTGAGGGTTATTTTAGGAAAACCTTGAAATATTATTTTATAATAAAATCAATTTTGGTTTATAATGGCTCCAAAATTATTTATTTCTAATATAAAGTGGGAATGGGTCGCAAACCGGCCAACCAATTGGTTTTAGACTATTTTAGGATACCGTTTTGACCTAATCTTTTAGATTTAACTCCTAGTTAAATAATTTTACTTTTACCATGTCCTTTTGTATTCTTACACTACATGGTTAATAAACATACTATAAACTACCCAGAGATCCACAAGTGGTTCATTAATGTCATATATAATATTATTTTAGAGCTTTGGATGAGCCTTATATTTTTTGGAATATTATATCAACCAATAATATAGTATTTGTTTTAAAAACTCATTTATGTCAATTTTAAAATTCTTTTAGTATTTGGTTTTTGAGAAAATTATAACAGCATGATCACTTAGAAATTTTTTTTAATCTAACTTAAAATGTCATATTACCCATGAATTTTTTTTAATACATAGAAGTATTAAATTACATTTATTTGGATATGTATAATATCAATTATATTAATCCTTCATTAATAAGGTAATTACATCATCATCGTTGTATCAAAAATAAATTTAATTATTTAATGTCTAAAAATTATAAATAAAATACCCTTATGTCATAAATTGTTTTATATTTATAATTAATATTTATATTTGAATTTATCTTATGTATAAATCTATATTTAAAATGGTTTAGTTTTTAAACATTGAATTTAACTCTTTTAACTCTTCTTTAAATAAAATAATAATAAATGTCTTAATATAATCCAAGTGGACCAAAGAGGATCATATTTTATTACTAATGTTTTTTTGTTCGAATTACGTGTATCAAATAGAATTAGGACATGTGTTAGGGTAATTATAATATCATTTTTACCCTTAATTACCCTATTTACTTTTAAACGTGATAAATATGTCAAAAGTTTCTATTCACCAAAAATTATTTTCATTTTATTGAACCAAAATTTACTTACTAATATCAACCGTGTCTCTATGATTTTTTAAATTCAACTCATAGAAGCGCTAAAATTTAGTTTTATGCAAATTTTCAAATGCTCTTAGAAGGTGGGTAAAAGACGGTAAAAAGTTCAATAAGATTTTATAAATAAAATTTTATTATAAAATAACTCCAATGAATTGAATTTAAGTAATATTGGTATTATATATCTATTTTTACTTAAAATAAATTTAAATAAAATAAATAATCTTTTAAATAAAAAGTCAGTTTTAAAATATAACACAGCAGTTTTCACTATTCCTAAAAAATTGAATTCTTTCAGAAAAATACAAAAAATTCACCCTAAGATTATTTTGATATTCCAAATTCAAACATAAATTCTATTTTACCAAATTCAAAACATAAAAGTTTCATTAATTAATTTAAAATTAATTACTGTTGTCAAAACCAAAAAGCAGGTTTTAAAAAAGTAAAAACTACCAAAAGATTGACATGTGTTTATTTGAAATTTAAATGTAAAATTATTTATAATGACCTAATTTGTATTAAATGATAAAAATATAATCTATTTATACTTCTAAACCATTAAAATGAATAATTTATCCCTATAAATTATTTTGATTAAAAAAGTTGTTTTCAATTAAAATTTAGTATTTTTTAGAATTCATCAAAATATAAAAGTTATCAGAAAAGTACAAAAATTTATTCAAAATAAATTTTTAGGTCTTGATTCTAAACAAAAATTTAATTTCATTAAATTTAATTTGTAAAATTTTCAAAAATTTGTTTTAAAAAGGATTCACCATTAATAGGTTGTAAAATTGCATTTTTCAAAAATACTTCTTTTATCTGAAAAATGAATTTGTTCTTATATTTTTTCTAAGAAACACATAAAATGGATTCTAAAATTATATGAAGTATATAAAATTTAAAATTCAGTTAATACTATTCATAAATTCTTTTTGAACAGCTAGTTTGGTAAGTCATGATGCCCTCGAACTCGGTGTTGTGTGTAGCACAAGCTATTAAATTATTTTAAATAAAATAACTTAATATGAAATCATGGGGTGTTACATTAATAATAAAGCATTATATAATCCTTCATATAGATTTACAAAGATATAAATGATACTAAAACTATATAGTTTTATGGTGTCCAATGGATAAAGTGGCACCAGTTTTACAAAATAACTTTATTTCATAAAAGATATTTCACCCGAAGATAATGACGATTTTTTATCAAACATAAGATATTAAAAGGATGTAACTTTTCACGAGTATAAACTATGAAAATATAAATCCAGGGCCTAATGAATGTATTTTATTTTTAAAAGTGTATTGTTTACTAATAAATATCTATGACTCATGTATCACGACAAAAGAAAAATAAATCGAGTTAATAAAAAATTTTATGGAACTTTCTAATCATTCCAATATTTATAAACCTATACATAATTTTTATGATTAAAAGTAAATTATCATGAAACATAGAAAAAATCATTAAAATTTAGAAACCTTAACTCCATATAGATTTTCCTTAATTGAAAAAATGGACAATGAGTATCCCAAGTTTAGGGGCGAAACATGTACCTTTGACGTATATTATCAATTGATGACATGGATCCTTATGGTGTAAAAAGTTGTACTCATGATACATGGACAAATATATTGGTAAAATTTAACTTACCATCATAGTCTTATATAAAGTTAAGGCATATCATTTAATCTATGTTTATTTCATTACTAAACTAACTTGGTTTTGATATAAACATTTATTGGCACCATTAATTGAAGGTACGAAATTACAGTGGGATAATAGTGTCTAATATAGGTTGTTTAAAATGAATAACATTTAAAATTTATATTTAAATTGATTATTAGGAAAAACAAATCCTACATATGGTAATTTTTGGGGAACAATATTGAAGGAAGGTTAGGTAGTCCCATATATATAGATGGTTAACACTCAATTTGATTTAAAAATTATCTAAAATGAATTTTTTTGACATCATAGATATTTAACTCAAATATATAAATATTGATAATAGATAATGGAATTAAATGGAAACATAGAAGAATATATTCCACTTTATTTATTAATATGTGGTGAATGTAACAACCTCAAGTCCAGTAACACAGAACTGACATTCATCAATTTTATTAGAAATAAAATGTTTATATCACAATATAAAAGATACAAAAGTTGAGTAGTCTTAGGATACTGAATTCATAATCATTACATTGAATTTAAATATAAAGTACAATATAAGTACACATACATTTTTATTATTATTCTATTTCTTATCCTTAGATCACATGTAGCATTCATTGTGGTTTCTTAGTAAAATGGAAAAACAATATAAGTGGTTGAGATCAAAATGATTAATAAGGGGTAGAATATAAAGAATGTTATTATATAATATGCATGATATATATAATATGGAATAAATAAATAAATAAATAAATTTTATTAAAGTAAATACAAAAACCATGACATATCCATTGCAATCGAAATAGATGATTACATGGATAACAATTGTCTATTTTCTAATGGAGGAAGGAATAATGTTTAAAATCATAACCATACTATCAAGGATATATATCAATATAACATAAATAAAGGGCAAGGTATTTACCTTTACATATTTTTTTAAATTACACCCATTAATGTTTTTAAGGGATATATAATTCCAGTCCCCAATCATCACATAATAAGTCCAATTTATTAATCATATAATAATAGATAAATAATACAATAAATAATATTCCTTAAGGAATATATTACATAATCATGGACAAGTTATCAATAATTATCTTTATTGAAATAGTGGTGCATGGATTCATAATATTTCATCATTAAATAAATGTTTTAGCTTTCTAAGTAAATATCCTTTAGATTAAATGGTGTAATATAGTTTAATCCCACCATATATAGTAAAGAGTATTTGATCAAGTCAAAAAACTAAGTAAATTTAAATATATATATGGAATACATTTATGAGATAAAGAATATGTGTGGAGAAGAAGTAGATAAAATCTAATGAGTGAAAGATAGTGATAAAGAACATAACATAATGAGAGGTGAAAAAGTGGGAAAACCTACTTATAACCAATTTAAGTTATAAATTAATAAGAAATATATGGATAAAAATAATAATTAAAAATGAAATAAAAAATAGTAAATAATTAATTAAAAATATATAGTTGGGTATTATAAGAGATAATAGTCAAAAAATAATCATCACATAAAAAATAAGAACTTGTAAGGGATCTCTTAACTTCATTCCTGGATATCATAAAATCGTCCTCTAACCACTTGAATGATAATATTTTATTTCTTTCTTTCTTTCATAAAAAAACTTTTTTAAATTTATTTAACTATTATCATTTATTTTATATATTTTATTATCATACATTATTAATTTAATGGAAGAATCTTACTTCCTTCTATAGTTTGACGGTTGTTCGACTTGTAGCATCAAAATAAATTCAATGTCTTTGTAACTCCCAAAAATTAATAATAATAACATTTTATTCAATATCTTAAGGGACAATCAATTATTATATTAGAAAACCCTTGAAATATATTTCTTTAAATTTAATCTCTTTAATAGCTTGCAGTACACTCAACCCCAAGTCTAAATGAACTGTAATATGATATACCATTATAACCTAGCCATTAAATCGGATGGTATGAATAATAATAATTAAATTATTAAAATTTTGTGGTTAACAAATGTAAAAACAAATTCATTGGTTTTCTATTTATTAGAAAAAAATAATAAAAATGTAGAAGAAAAAGAAATGTTTTTGGGAAAACCATTTTTTTCTAAAAGAATATTTTTTCCTGATTTGGGAACATAATTTAAAATTATTTTTTACCTATTTAATGTTATTGAAATCACTTTATTGTTGAATTTTGATATAAAAACTTTATAAACTTTTGAATCTTTTCTCATAGAAATGGAGCTTTCTCGTTGCGACCACATAATCAATTTTAAGTTAACTTATTTTACTATTCTGAATGGAATTTGTTAAAATTGATTTCATATTCTGAATCATAATAATTAAAATTATCTAATATAGTAAGCTCAATTTTTTACCATAACGAATAGTAAAAACACTAATAATTATTTACTGAGATTTAGGTAAGTGTTGGTTTATCAGGGGTTAAACTAATAATATCAGAGTTAAATGACCAAATAACTAATCTAAAATTAATTTTCAATCCATATATAGAAATTATCATATATAAGGACCATTAGTAATGCGTTTTTACTTTTTAGAATGTGGAAAATGCAGGTACACTATTTTCTTTTCAAATTTTATAATGTATCGCTCACCTTACTTATAAATGGCCACCCACTATTCTATCCTCTTCAAATGTTAAATCCATTATAGATCTACCAATACCATTATAAATTACTTCTCAAATTACCTAAATCATACTAGAATCATTATTTTGGATATAATTCTATCATAGTAAGGATTTTGGTTCAAAACCAAGGAGGTTACCCGAATAAGAGGTAACATTTTCTAAAGATTATTTTTTATTTTATTTCTTCTTTAAGATCCATAAATTATTATTTAACCATTATTATATAATATAATAAGTATATTAAATATAATTATATGGTTTTTATTTTAATTTAATTACCAAAAAACATTCCCACTTTCATCAAATGGGTTATGAAATCATCATTCGTGAGTACAAAAGACTATTGTCTAACAAACCAATGACATTCATTTTTCCATTATAACATTCCATAGTTGGGTATGATAATTGATAATATATATATATATATATTATATTCATATCAAAATTATACCTATGAATAAATTATATCATATATAATTTTTTTACATTCCATTTGGCAGGGGATACGATAACGTCGCTCATGTGTATGGTGTATTACTACCTCGTGAAGGGGCATGGTTCATTTGTTCAAAAAATGTTTACATGGAAGGCAATAAGGATAAATTTAATAAATATATATGATATAAATGACATAATTATGATATTAATTACATATTTATCATTAAAAAAAGATAATATATCATTTTGTTTCTTAAATTTTCACTCATATAAAGATGATAACCTTGTTCGTGTATGTGGGGACTAACACCTTCACGAAGTGATGTAGATATCATTTCACCACCACACAATATGTATGATATATATATATATATATATTTCTATTTATAATTAAATAAATAATATAGAATTTATTATATCATTATAATTTATATATAAATATATTAATTATGTATTGATCATTATTATTATGCAGATGATAAAACTATACAATATACAGAAGAATTTATTCTTTCATGATGAAACATAATGATAAAAAAACGTAATTAGCATATAAAACAATAAAAATAATGAAATATTACTAATAGAAAGGACATAATGTCACGAAACATCCCCCAGTGCCCATTCCATGACTACCCCAAGCCCGCTTCCCAAAGTCTAGGGGAGGGAGACTAGTGCTGAAGGTGTCAATATACAAGTTAGAGGCATTTTCCTTAGTACATATACGCACACACACGCCCAAACACATCCCGACACACTGAAAGTGGGAAACAAGTAACCCTGAAACAAGGCTATGTGAAAGTAAAACTGAAAGTAAGTGGGCCAGAATACAAACCCAATAATGAACTGAAAAGAAAAAGTACAAAAATGAATCCCTGATGGACATATATAGAAAACCCCACTAGATCATGAGAGTAGTGAAGCTATCGGAAGCTGAAGTTGCATGTCATGTCTGCCCGGTCCTACTAGGCCGCACCTGGTCTTAGGAAACCAAGTCCATAGTCATAGTGTACGTCAGTACAGTCTCCCTGAGCACCCATGTTGAAACGTCGGTCATCTTCCCCAGACACAACATGTGCCGGCTAAGCCCAGGTAGGGGTGAGTAACACAATAATCAATTGGGACCCCAAAACAAAAAGGAAATATCACACATCAGTTCCTCAAAGTAAAGCATGAAACACAAGATAGATCACACCAGGTATATTCTAGGGTATTAAGAGTAGCATCAAATGTCACATCGTTGAACACTTTGGCTACTGGAGAAATCCTACTCTAACGAGTATAGTAGGCCTACGATGTAATGAATAAGTGCTTCCCACTAACCTTGGACTGCCTAGGTACACCTCCCCATCACATATTGTGAGCCTGTAAAGTCACAAAGTGGAACTTCCCACTAGTCGTGGCCTACTAAGATACTCCTCCTCGTTGTGTAATGTGGGCGTGAAAAGTCATAGATATGTGCTTCCTACTGTGGTCCTACAAAATCATAGAAAAGTGATTCCCACTAGGGCAAAATTCAGCAATCCTTAGGTCTCATCCAGTCACAAGGTTATGTACGTTGCACTCTTGGGAGACCCTCTCCTCAATCACTTAGTCACATATAAAATTCCATGAAAGTTAACATAGAGTGTTCAAAACGATCCTATTTGTCAATAAGGTCCCAACACCGTAAACATATCGTCAATCGGACACACAGTTTTCAAGATACAAGCATTTTAGTAACCAAGGGGACAGTTGCGATGAGGCCAGATCTGACCTGGTCAGACCGACATGACCAACCCAGCATGGGGGTCCCACAAACCCCAGTTCCTTAAGACAGACTCGAATCGACCTAGTGAGTGTTGACATTGTTCTGGTCTGTCTTGGCTAGTCGGCTAGGCCCAATTGGCCTCATTGGACCCAACCCGGTGGTCGAGGGTATAGCCCGCCGAGTCTCCCAGTGACCCTGTCTAGTCTGGCCCGACCGGAAGGGGGCCTAGGTCTAGAATGCAGATGTTGGCCCAACCCGTTGAGTGTAGGTCTGGCCTGCCAGTGTGGGTTAGACCTGCCTGTATGGTTATGCCCGCTGGGATCATTTCTGGCCCGCTAGGCTGTGGGACAGGGCCGACCTGAATGATGCATGACCCACCAGCTGGGGACCAACCACGCAGTGCGGCAGGTGGTGCTGACAAGTTAGGATGCGGCCTAGCTTCAGCTTCCATCTCCCCTTGGCTCTACAGGCATGAGGCCCTCCCACCAGCTATGGTCGACAGAATGCAGCTTCACCATCCATCCAGAAGGCCCGGACGCGGGTTTTCCCTCCACACGGTGTCCCACCTTGAGCTGCGTCCTCTAGATCACTATTGTGGCTAAGGAGCTACATCTTCCTGGTAAACGTATCCCACTAGTGTTCTCCACCTCCTCCAAACATTCTTCTCTATTGGCGCTCTGACAGGGAGTTTAGCGGACCACCAGACATGCTCTAGTGGTTAGTTCTTTGAGCCTTCTGTGTTCGTGGCCTCCGGGGAGCGCCCTTTTCACCACGAGGATCCCAAAACTACCTTGCCATCATTTTGAGGGTACTCCAAACAAGAATATAGATACAGAGGTTCTTGGGCCTTGTTTGTGTCAGCCTGGGGCCCCTGCTTTAGAGGTTTAACAATGGGGGAGGTACAAGGAGTTTCCATTCAATCATTCCATTCCAATATTTGGACCCCAAATAAATAAAACCCCAAGAATAAATCATCCTCCCACATAACGCATGAATCACAGATCAAGCTATTCATTGGTTGATCTGTGTTCATCATTTTTTGAAAAGGATGTGGAGGAACATATAATCAAAAACCCCTACCTCTTATGACATCCGATTCTGCGGTGTCCATCCTCGAGGGATTGAGACTTCGACATTGATTCTCTGCTCCGATCATCAAAAGGTGTTAATGATGATGAAGTGCTACCAGGGTTTTTCATTTTTCTCTAGGGTTTAAGTCCATCAGAGGTTCACTAGAAAATCCTCCAAATTTTAAATCCTTATTTCCCTAGCGCATAAAAATATAAATAGAATCATGTATCAGTGTTTCCATTAGGATGCAACGTCGCGTCGTTACACTATTTAATTTATGAAACATCATATGTATTACCTGTCAGTAAAGCATCATTATGCTATGAGTTAATAAGAAAATAATGAGCCTCATTAATACACATTGTCTCTCCCCAAACACTACCCCACAACATCATCGTCTTCCACTCAACTATGAGAAGGAAAATAATATAATTCTTTTAAATTATTTTATTATTTGTCTCAAAAATTCAGAAAAATAACTTCCCCTCTTTCCTCTTTCCAATCAAAGTTATGTCATTTCTAGATGGATCTCTGGGTATTGAATTCAACGATTCCCTTGGATTTTTAATCTAAGAACCAATTCAAGAGATAGAAAATCCTACTCACATATTTACTGAATGTACCTAAAAAAAGTTTAAAAACGTGTTCTGGGCTCTTCGGGCATCAGAACCACATGCCGTCGAATTTCACGGTCTTGAAAAAATTCCATATAAATAAAAAAAATTACATGGGAATTCTGAGACATTACATTCTCCCCACCTTAGGTATTTACGTCCCCAAAATCCAAAACAACATCTAACAAAAAATATGGGGGTACTGAGCACGAATCTGAGCTTTCCACTCCCATGTGCTCTCAGGGATATTCTCATGCTGCCATCAAACGCGCACTAATGGAATCGAATTCCCATGTATGGATTACTTTTATCAATACTCTATCTCCACTGGGAACTCTAAAAATGTCTCTCCATTGTCAATGTCTAGCTCACCCTAGTCGATGATGTGTGATGAATCTTGCACATACCTCCTCAGATGCGACACATGGAAAATATCACGCATCTGATGCATCTGTGGGTGAAGAGATTGGGGGTACACCACCTTTCCAACTCTGATTAGAATATGAAATGTTCAAATGAACCACAAAGATAGATTGCTGCCCCATAAAACTCTCTACAATCCTCAATGGGGTGAGACTCAAAGGAACACATGATCGCCCTCCTCAAACTTCAAGGGTATCCATCTCAGATCGACACAAGACTTATGCCTACTTTGTGTATTACTCATCCACTCCTGGATGATCTGCACCTTCTCGGTGGAAGCCTGTACCAACTCTAGACCCATGAGTGGCGACTCCCCAAGGTCACTCTAGCATATGGGTGATCTGTAAGGCCACCCATTCAAGGGCCTCGAACAGAGCCATGCCAATGGTGGATTGATAGTTTTTGTTTTATGAAAACTCCCACAGTGTAAGGTGTTCCTACCAACTACAATAAAATTCAAGGATACAAGAACGAAGCATGAACTCTAAGGTCTCTATGGTCTTCTCTGCCTGACCATTTATCTAGGGTTGAAAAACTATGCTCAAGTGTAGCTGCATCCCGAAGGCATCTTGTAATACATTCCACAATTGGGGTTTAAATCAAGCATCACTATCCTAGATGATCATTGAAGGCAATCCAGGGTGGCGCTTTATATCTTAGTCATAGATTCATCTCAAGCCCTATACCGATCCCTACTCCTAGACGGGTAGAAAGTGAGCTGCCTTGGTGAGTCAGTCAATGATCACCTAGATAGATTCATGACCTATAGAAATATGTGGTAACCCTATCACGCTGTCCATCAAGATACTGTCCCATTTCCAATCTGGTAACTTGAGTCACTGAGTCAAGACTATTAAAACCTGGTTATCTTCCTTCACTTACTGACAAGTGAGGCATTGTGAAATAAACTCAGACATTGCTCTCTTCATCCATGGCCACTAGTACTGACATCGGAGGTCCTGATACATCTTTTCTATACCAAGATGTACCTCTAGAGGGGATGTATAGAACTTCCTCAACACCTAATTCTGTAACTTCACTAGAACTACGGTGCACCCTCTGAAAAGGATGATGTGCACCCCACCTATCGAAAATCCATTAGAAACCCATCTTGAGGACATCTGAGAAAATCAGGCATCATAGTCAGCATCCCCCAAATATACCACCTTGACTCTCTATAAGGGAGGGGGAGTAATAGTTATCGACTGAAGGTAAGCCCCTCCATCGTAATCCACAAAGGATGTATTCATTATGGCTAACTACTATATTGCCTCACTCAACAACTGCAAGCTGGTCCCCCTGTTGAGCACATCTGCCACCACAGTCCCCTTCCTAGGATTATATACTATCTTAAAGGGATAGTCCTAGAGGAACTCTATCCATCACCATTGTCTCTGGTTCAAGTCCTTCTAGGAGAAGATATACCTGAGACTCTTATGGTCAGAGTAAATAGTGAACCACTCACCCATCAAGTAGTGTCACCACATCTTCAAGGAAAAGTACACTACAGCTAACTCGAGGTCATGGGTCACGTAGTTTTGCTCATGCTGCCTCAACTACTGTAATATTTAGGCGATAACCACTCTCTATTGCATCCGGAAACATCCGAGTCCGGTCCCTGATGCATCGTAGTAAACTACATACCCAACACCCTCCTCTGGTAGTCTCTGGATTGGGGCACTAGTCAGTCTCCTCCTTAGCTTCTAGAAACACTTTTAGAATTTTTCTATCCACACAAAGGGATATCCCTCCAATGTCAATACCGATAAGGGTGATTCTACCCTGGAAAAGTCAGAAATGAACCTACGATAGTAACCAACCAACCCCAAGATGCTCCGCACCTCAGTCACACTCCGAGGAAGCTCCCAAGAATGCACCACCTCTATATTTGCTGGATATACTTCAACTATAGCTTTTGAGATGACATGTCCTAGGAAATGGACCTCCCAAAGCCAAAACTGACACTTCGAGAGCATACCATAATGTTGGTTTTCCAGGAGTGTATCCATGAAAATTTGCAGGTGCACAACATGATCCTCCTTGGATGCTGAGTACACCAAGATTTCACCGATGAAGACCACAATGAAATGGTCATGGTAGGACTGTAAGATCATATTCATGAGGTCCATGAACAATACTGGGGCATTGGCCATGCCGAAAGGCATAACCAAGAACTCATAGTGGCCATACCAGCACCTGAAGGCTCTCTTTGGTACATCCTCATATACTACCCAGAGCTTGTGATATCCTGATCTAAATTCTATCTTTGGGAACCACTTCACTCCCTCCTACAGGTCGCAGAGGTCATAAATTCTCAGTAGTGGGTACTTATTCATCACGTTCATTTGGTTCAGGCACCGGAAGTCCACACACAACCTCAAAATCCCATATGCCTTCTTCGAAAAAAGCACAGGGGCTTCCCATGGTGAAACATTGGGTCTTAAAAACCCCTTATCCTATAAGTCATATAGCTATACCATCAACTCAAAAATCTCTACAGGAGCAATTCGAAATGCCTGTGTGGATATTAGTGTCGTCTCAAGGTACATGTTTATACAGAAGTCTACCACTCTATGAGGAGGTATCCCTGGAACCTCATCTTGAAAAACATTCTCGTACTCATCCACTACAACAGATAAGCTTGAAATACTCTCCTCCCCTACCCCAAGGATGAGGCCATCCAATTGGTGACTGATTGGCTACACCCTCCTCCAAGAGAGATCGTCCTGCACTGTAAGAGTTTCCTTCTCGCCAGTGAAGGAAAACCATGTCCCATATCTACAGACACACCACACTATACACCTAAAACATTCAATCTAAGCATGGATTATGGATAACCAGTCCATACCCAAGATGTTGTCATAAGGCCTTGACACTTCTACTAGGAGATACCAGCTGAAGATCTCACCTCCTAGAGTAAGCTCACACAGCTGGAATGAGTGTGTAATCATTTAATCCCATCCCATAAGAGTCTCTATCCATAATAATAAATTCAATGACTCCACTGGAATATCCAAGATCTGAACGGGAGTTGTGGCAAAGAACGAGTGACTAGCACTAGTGTCTATAAGTACTACAGCTAGGGTAGAGAATACACAGATCATATCTCAGATCATCTCTAGAGAATTGTGGTCATAAGACATTACTGCCTAAAGTTGAGCATGCCCCTATCTGCCTGCTCCCTAAGGTAGTGGTGGACCACTGAGGGGTGGTTCCAGTAACACCTCAAACCGTCACCCACCACCTACAACTTTGCCAGCTCCCCTACCACATCTGCCACCCCGCAGACCTCCTCGCTCAAACCACTATTGCTTCCTCGGTGACCCATCATCCATCTATAAGTCCTATGTATAGTGGTTTGGGAAATCATGTGCCATGTGTCCCTACCCACCACATGAGTACAAAATCCTGGCCCTAGCCTGAGTACCTCTGGCCTGGGAGCCTCACACTATCGACACTGACTCTTGAGGTCATCCTCTAAAAGACATGGCTCACTTGGGCCCCCACATCTTCTATCTAATGCCTATTAATGACTCCACCACCTAGGGTCTACTGGTATATCTAGTTGCAGGTTCCAACTCCGCTAAGAATCTGTCTATCAGAAGGGCTCACTCTAGCACCCCATCCTAGGTAAGGATGCTGAGAGACACCACCATAGACCTGATCTCCCGCCTGAGTCCCTACTCAAATTCTCAATCCCAGAAGAAAGGGTCTCACACCATATCTATGAAGTAGTGGGAAAGATTCATGAACCTTGTAGATTACTCATCCATTTTCATGTTGTTCTTTTGTTGGTGAAGTAGATCTTGGATGCGAACAGAGCCCAATGTCTTGGAAAAAACTCATCCTGGAAATGCCTCTCGAAGTCCACCCAAGTGAGGGTCGCCTCATTGTGAGTCTAGATGGTCAAAACCCAACATCTCCATGCTAATCCATTTAGAAGGTCAGCTTCTAAGATCACTATCTGGTCAGGCGGTGTCCTCACTATGTAGAAGACCCGTGTCACAACCTCCAGCCAGTCCTTGATAACTTGAGGATCCATCTCTCACCTGAAACTGGGAGTTCTCAGTCTCTGAAACACTTGTAGGGAACTAGGCTTACAAACCTACTCTGTCAGTACTACCGACAGTAGATTCTGATCATTGGGTGGTGGTAGCACTTGTGCACCACCTAGTTGGGCCATCTCTAGAGCCGGTCCCTGAAAGAATGCCTTGTCGTTAGGTGGGGTGTCCTCACGACCTCGTATCGGGATCCTGCCCTGTCATCCAATTAGAGGCATCCTGAGATAGATCATGATGTACCTCAGTTAGTAGGCTATTCCTAGTGAGCCAACTCTTATTCAAAAAAATTAGGCACATAGGCAACCAATGTTTTCATGTATTAAGTTGAAAACAGAATTCAAGGTCCTGGTGTATGGATACATCGACTGCCACACCAACATTGGACTCCTTGAATCTGAAAGTTGAACTCACAACACATAACCATGTTTCCCCAAAATAAAATAACAGGCTCCCTGTATTTGTGGTAGGACCGACCACCCTCTGATACAACTTTTTCATGAACCGTCCCCTAGGGCCTGTGCCGTGACTACCCCAAGCCAGCCTACCGATGGCTAGGGGATGGCGACTAGTACTCAAGGTGTCAACCTATAAGTTGGAGGCATTTTATAGCGTATCTGAATGCACAAACATGCCCAACCACGTCCCAACATGCTAACAAGGGGACACAAGTACCACTAAAACAAAGCTGAGTGCAAGTACAACTGAGTGTAAACAGTATAGAATACATACCCAACAAAGAACTGAAATCAACAAGTACAAAAGAAACCCTGATGGTCATCTATAGAAAACCGCACCTAATCGTGAGAGTTGTGAAGCTAATGGAATCCGAAGTAGTCTGTAATGTTCAACTGGTCCTACTGGGCCCCACCTGGTCCTAGACCACCAAGTCCACCGTCGTAGCATTCGTTAGTCCCATCTCCCAGAGCACCCCTGTCGAAACGTCAGTCATCTTCACTAGACACAACACGTGCCGGTGAAGCTCATATAGGTGTGAGTAACACCATACTCTATAGGGAACCCAAAAAAAGGAAATACAACACAATAATTCCTTAACGTAAATCACGAAACAAAAGGAAAATCACACCACGTATATTCTAAGGTAGTAACAGTAGCATCATCAGTCACATCATTGATCACCTCGAATACAAGAGAAATCCTCCTCTAACAAGTAAAATTGTCCTACCAAGTCATGAATATGTTCTTCCCACTAACCTTGGACTGCTTAGGTAAACCTCCCCATCACGTACCGTGGGCCTGCAAAGTCACAGAGTGGTGCTTCCTACTAGTCGTGGACTGCTGAGGTACTCCTTCTCTTTACGTACCATGGGCCTACAAAGTCACAGATAAGTGCTTCCCATTGTGGTCCTACAAAGTCAAAGAGAAGTTGTTCTACCTTGTCCAAAAGTCTACAATCCTCAGGTCTCAGTCAGTCGTAGGGTTCTCTACGTAGTGTGATTGGGTTAACCACTCCTCAAGCCTAAACCGCTCATAAATCCCTTTGTATCAATTAAAATTCCACTAAAGTCACCATATATCATTAAAAATGTTCAGTCTCTCCAAGAGGGTCCCAAATCCCCAAACGGCTTGTCAATCAGACACACAGTTTGTAGGATACATGTGTTTTAGTAAATAGGGGACCGGTTGCGATAGCACTCTGTCCAACCCGGTCAGACCGGACTGACCAACCTGGACCGAGGGTCCCACATACCCTGGTTCATTAAGACAGACATGATCTAAACATGTGCGGGTTGAGGTTGGTCTAGCCTGGCCTGACTAGTGGGCCAGGCCTAATATGCCTCGCTGGACCCGACTCGGTTGGCTGAGGGTCCTGCCCGCAGGGTCACCCAGCGACCTGGTCTAGTTCGACCCATCCAGAAGAGGGCGTGAGTCCGACCGTCCGGGGTGGGCCTGGCATGCTGGGCTCGGGTTTGGCCCACTGTGCAGTGGGATCGGCCTGACCCGAAGGGGGCACGACCCGCCAACTCAGTACCGGTCGTACTGTGTGGTCGGTGGTGCTGACTAGCTGTGTGGTGTAGCCAGTGGTTCCGACCAGCTCGGACGCGACCTGAATGCTTTTTCCGGCTCTGTCTAGCCCTACGGGCATGGGACCTTTCCACCAGCCACAGTCGATTGACTGCGGCTTCACCATCCATTTAGATGGCTCGGACGCGGGCCATCCCTCCACACGACACGCCGCCTGAAACCGCTTCTACAAGCTTGCCACTACGGCTAATGTGCCATGAATTCCTAGGCAATGCAGCCCACTAGAGAAGGACACCTCCTCTACGTGACTGGTGAGGTTGGCCATTTCCAATGCTGCCACCTACATCGACGTACCGATAAGGAGTTTAGCGGGCCACCAGATCCGCTGCCGTGGTTCGTTCTTCGAGTTTTCTATGTCTGTGGCCTCTAGGGAGCACCCTCTTAAACGTGAGGATCCCAAACATTACTTTCCATCATTTCAAGGGTACAACCACAAATAAAACACATTTGGAGGTGCTCGGGCCTTGTTCGTATCAACCCGGGGCCTCCACATTAGAGGTTTAAATACAAGGGATGTTCGAGGAGTTTCTGTTCAAACATTTCATGCTGAGATTTGGACTCCAAAATAAATAAAACCCCAAGAATAAATCACCCTTCCAAAAATGAAATTGAACTTCATTTATCTCTTTTATTGGAAAACAATTCCCTTCCAAAACCATGTTTTCAAAAAGAAATTTCAAAAATGTTTTAAGAATTTTCAAAATTATTTATGAAATAATTTTTTTTCATATTTTTTATTTTTAAAAAAATTTCAACAAAATATTCATGCCATTTTTAAGACAAGGGCCATTTATATTTTACCAAAAATGTGAAAATAATATTTATTTTAAAAAGTGCAATATGAAAAAAAAATCCGCCACCATAAAATCCCAATTTTTTTGGATTACTTTATAAGTTTCGATGGTTATTTTCAAATAAAATTATTTTCTAATTTTTTAATGAAATTTAAGTTTTAAAATGTGATTTTCAATGTGAAAAGGTTATTTCATCCAAAATGTTTCAAAGGATCTTTTAATTGAATTTTTAATCATTAAAAATACCTTATTCTACTTATGATCCACTATGGATATATTGTAATGATATAATTCTTATTAATTTTATGGACGATTTGTGATCATTTTGAAAAAGTAAAGTACTGGCATTCACTTTTTTGATTAATTTTTTTATTCATTAACTTTACCTTGAAGTATTCACTTACCTATGACCATTATATATTAAATTTACCTTAAATGGTCGTATTATTTACTATGGATATGTTTATTTGTTAAAAAATATATCAATTATATACATGGTGTTCTACATTGAAATTCTTTTGTTTATCTAGGTAAATAATGATTAATTAATATTTTTTTTCCCAATATTGATATTTTATGATAAGACACATTGTTCATAAATTAAAATGGTCATTAGATATATGAGGAATGATTTGGAAATGAAAATGTCGGTGGTGTATAGTTATAGATAAACTCTTGATGCATTAGTTGTTTTATGAAATGAATTGGATGACTATACTTAATTAAATAGGTTTCAGGTGTAGACCTACCCATCAATTTTAAACTGTCATATATAAAGACCTTGACAGTAGTGGTATCATGATGCCTCAGATCATGACATCTAATAATTAAGCACTTCCTTTACTAAAAATTCAGTTATTTTTCTACAGGTGATTTTCACAGAGATATTATCTATAGATGCATTTTATTCTAACTTTATTGATTAAATGACATGTTTAATTGATTATTTACCTAGACATATTGATTATGCCTTATTCTGCTATGATAGTTAATTAATTGATCAAACATAATGCATTTTCATTTATTTACCTTGACATGTAATTTATTCTTATTGAATCATGATATCTTCCACTATACTGAACCCTTTTTGAGCATTTCTTCTCACCACTATTTTTTTTCCTTTCCTATGAATCAAGGATGATTAAAATGAATGATATGCATGAATACTATAGATTTAAAAATATTATTCTCATAAAAAAATTATTCTATAATTTGTGAATTAAAATTTAATATAGGAATCATATATGTATATATTACCAAGACTACTAAACTATTTTGTCTTTTAATATGATATTCCTTATATCTTCTGCAAATGTAATAAGGGAGACATTGGATCTAAGTTACCAGGGTGGGTGTTATTACTATTATCATTAGAGGAAGTGTATTATAAAACATGGGAACTAGATCAATAAAAAAATATATTAGGGAACATAACCCTATGATGAACATTGAGGATAAGTATATAAGAACATTCCATATTTTTGGTAAGGTATATATTATGTGGTTGTTAATTGAAATACATCAATGTATGGATACTAAAAGTTAAAATTCTTATGGAATAGATGTACCTAGGGATAATAACTCTGAAAAGTGTTCATTAGGATTGACCCAATCATCACCTGGTGAATGAAAATTGGCCTTAATGCGTGTTTGTTTTGACACTCCTGGGGATATTATTAAGATAATTAATATTTTATTTATAAACAATTATGAAGGATTTAAATAGATGATGATAATTACTGACCTTTGTTAAACCTAAGTTTTGTATATTGAAAATAATATGTCATGATTTTCGCATACTAAAAATGATTGTATGATTTTCCCACTATGATTATTGTTTCTCAAATGATGAATTTTGGTTTTTGTAAATAGATTGATCTTGAAGGGAAAATATTAACATTGAATATAATGGACAAAATAGCGAATCTATAAAACCAAAAGGGATGATGACATGGGTGAAATATAACATGATTATTCCTAATTAGTTATCATAAAATATTATTAACAACCCATACCTTAACCAACTCTTGGACTCAATAAAGAAAAGAGGTATGGATCTTGATAAGAGCTCAAGTGGTAGAGTCCCTGGAAGAAAGAAGGCTAGATTTCCATCAGATGATAATTATAAATAGGTCCACCAAGAAATGTGCCTCAACAGAATGGGAAAATTAATAATACGTTGAAAATAAGGGAAACAATTTATGTGAAAAAATAAAGGGAACAACGGAAGGAAATAAAAATCATCCTAATGATATATTTATAGTTAATTTTCTTAAATGCGGGGAACCTGTGAATTATATAATTCAATTCCCTATTCTAATGGTTAAAACCTAGATCAAGGAAGGACCTATGTGGAGATATAATGGATTAGGTATTTAGGTATTGTGGTTCAAGAGTTAAACTATAGAATTATTTTTTACCAATAGTATTTTGGTGATTATAATAATGAGACATCTAAGGATTGCATTAAAATTTAGAAGTAGAAATATCTTCATTAAATTAAGAGTTATAAATATAATCATAGGTCAAAATTTTATGATTGATCATAAATAAAAAGTTGAAAACACCCCCATTTAAAAATTTGTGTGGTAGAAATATAACAAGATAAATGATATTTTTGGAAAACTTTTATGGGAATAAAACCCATCAGTTTTGTAAATGTTCGTGTAAAAAATATTTATTTTTTAAATAATGACATTAATTATTATGGGTATATGTTTAAAGGTATTTATAACATGTAGGGCCTGTATTATATTTGATAATGAGGTAATTTTTGGTTATTACACTTTGGGGAATGTTATAAGAATTATATTAATATGGTTTAGAAAAAGGACAACCTGTATACTGGGTGAAAACCGATCATGTCCAGAAAAGCTCTGGGGCCAGATCCAATAATGGAAGGATGATAATGGTTTAGTTCCTGCCACTAGACTACATGATTTCCCTGTTAATATATCATTGTTTTTAGTTAAATGATTTGAAAGATAAATATAAATGATTAACTAATGGTGTTACTTTTATGGTTTAGAATTTAAAATATTATATTGTGTAACTTATGCTAACCAATTGTTTTAGGAAAATATTTATAGATAGATGGAAATAATTATCACACTTTTATGGATCTTACTATATATTAAAAGTGAATTTTAGTGATTCAGGGATAAAAAAAATCATTTTTTGATATTCATTTCTTATAGTAGGGGATGAATTAGAAATTCCTCAATGTACAACCAAATGATTAAATTGTGATTATGATATATAAAGGTATCAAGTATGTATATTTACTTATATTCATAGACAGTAAAATAATTCATCAAATTTAGGAAAAGAATATTTGAATTTTTTTATCCAATTAACTTCAAATTTGATTAATAAAATTGAATTTTAAATCATTATAGATTTATGATTTTGAGGTCGTTTAGTTTCCATTGATCATTCAGTTTCTAGTTATCAATGAACTCTAGGATTCTCTATAAATATTTACACTTTTCTTATATATCCATTTCTTCACTCTCAACCATTTTTCACTAACTGAAAAACATTGTTGTGTGGAATTTGTACTTCCATTTATCTTTTAATTAGATGATTTTTATTAACTATTTTTATGATTTGGGTTTTCAAAAAAAATAATTTTCCAATATCAAACCCTTGATTACTAAGATTAGGTTTAAATTGCGAGGACACAATTTATTTGATGTGGATATAATGTAACACACCAAAATTATAAAATAAGAACATTGTATTCAATATTGTATTCTAAATGCAACATTGAGATTAAAAAACCAAGAAATATATTCTTTAAATTTAATTTCTTTGACAGCCTGCATAACATTCTACCTCAAGCCTAAATGAACCATAATATGGTATATCATTATAACATAGTAGTTAAATTCACAAGTATTATATTAATAACTAAATTATAAAAAGTATATGGTTTAAATTTATAAAAACAGATTCATTGGTTATCTATCGATTTAAAATAAAATAAGAATCATTTATAATAAAAAGAAATTTTTTCTGAAGGAATAATATTTTTTCTAAAAGGCGGTTTAGTCACGCTTTGTGTTCATAATTTAAAATTAATTTTTAGTAATTTTAAAAAATTTACTTGAAAAACTGATCTTTATTTATATAATAAAAAAATAAAAATAATATTAGGGTTAATTTTTGGTATATTTTTAAAAAGTTTCATCTTTTGATGAATATTGAAAAATACTAATTTTAATTGAAAACTGTCTTTTAATTTAAATTATTTATAAATTAAATTATATTTTAAATTGATTTTATAGTAAATTAGTAAGACTATATATATTTTAATCTAATTTAATTCATTAGAATCATTTTTATATTTAATTTTTATATAAAAACTTTTTAAAAGTTTGAACATTTTATCTTAGAAAACCAGCTTTGTCATCGCAATAAAGGGATTAATTTTAAATTAAAATTTTCTACATCTACAAATGGAATTCAGAAATATGAATTCTATAAATTTTATCATAATAATTTACATTATATAATAATCTCAACGTAATTTTTGACCATAATTAATAGTAAAAACAATAAAAATTATTTACCACATTTAAGGTAGAAATTAGTTTACTATGGGGTTAAACTAAAAAGATAAAGATTAAAATTAACTAATAACTTGTCTAAAATATATTTCATGAATCATTTATACCTTATAATGTATAATTATATATAATAATCCATTTTGTACCATTTTAAAATTTTAATAATGTGGTTACAACTTTTTTCTTTTCATAAATTACAAGTGTACCACTCACCTCACTTTCAAAAGGACACCATATACTCTCTTCTTCACATCTTAAAACCCTTTTTATTCATCCAATAACTAACTAAATAACTTCCAAACTTAAATCCCCTCATAATATAGGCCTTATTTTGTAAATAAATTCAACCTAGGAATACTTTTGGTGCAAACCTAAAGAGGTTACCGGAAGAAGAGGTATCATTATTTAACGATAGTTTTTTATTTTATTTCTTTCTCTACCTCATTAAATTATTATTAAAACACATTGGTATAATATAATAATTATATTACATAGAATTATAATTTTTAATTAATTACTTAAAAACACCCCCACTTCCATAAAATTGGTTATTAAATAATTATTCATCTGTACGTGAGACTACCACCTTGTGAATCAATTTCATTTATTTCTTAATTACTTCCACTAATGGTTGGGTATGATAATGTATATAATGTATATATATATGATAATTGTAGAATAATTATACCTTTAGAGTTATTATATCACATATATTATATTATATTCCATTCCGTATGATACATGATAACGTGTCTCATGTATATAGTAGACTACCACCCCACGAAGCGATGCAATTCATTTCTCTAATATCTATTTTAATGTAAGACAATGAAGATAAATTTAATAAATATATATGAAATAAATTAAATAATTATGATCTTAATTAATTTTTTTATCATTATTAAAAATTATATATAATTTTATTTATTAACTTTTCCCTCATTAAAATATGCTAACTTCATTTGTGTATCTGTGGGATACCTCCTTCATGAAGTAATGTATCTCTCTTTTAATCACTAGACCAAATGGATGATATATATATATAAGTATATTTAAAGAAAAATATTTTATTTATGATATTATTATTATTATTATTATTTAAATATCAAATATTACTTTCATATTTTCCATTATGATCGTTTAAAAATGGAAATGTTAATCGCGCGTACGTGTGACCTAATATCTCCGTGATCATAAGGTAATTTATTTCTCAAAACCTTCTTTAATGATTGGTATTAGAAGTAAAATTTATTTATAAATATTATAATTATGTCATTATTATTATTATTCATTTGATATAACTATAAAATATTTTAAATAACGTGATCATTTATAAAAAAACACCCGGGGAGACAGGGAAATTAACATATGAACAAGAGAAAATAATGAAATATTATTAATTAATGAGTGATAAGTTGTTACAAAACAACCCTATATTATATTGTAAATGTTAATATACTTTTATTATAACTAAATAGAAATTTGTAAACCACAACACAATAGGTTAAATAATGTTCAACCAAAGTGAAGTATAAGGTAAGGGACTTCATCTCAATTTCCCTTCATTGTGTCATATTACTTTTTTTCATCTTTAATATTATAAAATTATGCGTCAAATGGATTTTTGTTATATTATATATTATTTACACTTATTTTATGTGGATTTAAATTTGATACACATATCCAATTCATTTATTAATTCGAACATCAATGTTATGATTATTGCAATGGTTTATTTACAATACCATTTTATGCATGATTATTTATTCTTGAATTTGTTTAAAGGAAATTATTTGAAAATTTCATAATACACCCATTAAAACTTATTTTAATTTGTTTATTCATGATAATTTCAATTAATAGTACATTTTTCCACCCTATGGTAATTAAAATAATTGATAATTTTCTTAAGAAAATATGATATAATTTATCTATTCTTCGGAAATCTATTTTCTTCCAAAACCATATTTTAAAAAAATAGTTTAAAAAATGTTTTTAAACTTTTAAAAATAATTTATAAAAGAAAATTTTACCCATTCATACTTTTTACATTTTTTTTGATGGAAACATCATTTCATTTTCAAAATAAGGCCCATTTGTCGTTTATCAAAAAATGTGAACGGGATAATTGTTTTAATTTGTATGACATGAATAGAATATCTATCCATCATGAAGAATCAAATGATTTAGATATTATTTTATAATTTAAAAATTTTATTTTAAAAGAAAATTATTTTCGTATTATTTTTATGAAATTTTTGTTCTTAAGGTTAATTTCAAAGTGAAAAGTTAATTTTCCTCGAGAATGTTTTAATGGATCTTTTCATGGATTTTTTATTAATCAACATCAAAAACCATTATTCTACTTATGATTCTTTGGAGATATGTCATATCGATAACATTATTATTAATTTTATATATGGTTTATGTTCATTTTTACTAGGTAAAGTATTTACAATCAATTTCTTGAATCATTTTTTTATCCATTAACATTACCTTGAAAAATTCACTTACCATGGATCATTGGAAATTAAATCTCCCCTAAATAACCATATTATTTACCACAGATATGTTTGTTTCATAAACCGTACATCATTTCTACATATGGTTTTCAATATTTTTTTACTTTTTTAGGTAAATAATGATATATCTATATTCTCTATTCAACATAGATATTTGATGATAAGGAACATTGTTCATGTATTAAATAAATTATTTGATATTTGATGTATTGTTTATCCAAGTAGATATGGGTGGTACCGAGTTATATATAACCCCTTGATGTATTATTTTTCTCAAAGAGATGAATAAGTTGTATGGCCTTAGTGAAATAGGTTTCTATTTTATAACTAACCATTGGTTTTAAACTGTATTTCGGAAACATATTGATGGTAGAGGTATCATGGTTCCTAAGATAATGAAATAAAGTAATTAATCATTTACATCATTGAGAAATAAATTATTTTTATCCATGATATTTTTGATAATATATTATCTATGGATGCTTTTCATTATCAATTTTTTAAATAAATGATATGTGTTTTCAATTATTTAGCCTTCCATTTTAATTATACTTTTTTTAGTTGGGATAATCATGTTACTAATTAAAATGAATATGTTTTTAGTTATTTATCTTTACATATTATTTATATCTTATTTAATAATGATAGTCAAATTATTTATATGGTATGTGTGTTCAATTATTTACCTTTCCATGTTGTTTATACATATTGGTTCATGAAAGCTTCTGCTATATGTAACCTTTACTAATAATTTGAGATAACCCATATTTTATTTCTTTTCTCAAGAATCCATGATGTGTACTATGATTGATATGCAAGGATATGATAGAGGGAATAATTTTATTATAAAAAACATGTTTTATTATGTTTATTTAAATGTAATTTGGGAATCATTTTTGAATCCATTTTAATATGACTATTAAACTATTTGATTTTTCAAGATATGATTCTTTGTATCATATACCAATGTAATAATGAAAACCTCGAATCTCAGTTATTATGGTAGGTTTTGTTATAGTAATTTTAATGGTCGAAGGTCACCATCTTATTGTTCTATAAAATACATAAATTTCCAGGAATATATTTTATGTTATTCAAATATTGTGAGAGTTAAATAGTTTTAAATATTTGTACAACTTGAACAATCTTCCTGTGTAAGATTGTTTTAGATGATTAATGTTACTGTGCTTATTTTTATTTAATACCACTATAATCATGATTATTTTTTCATTATATAAATGTTAAAATAATATTAATTGATTATTGATGTTATATTTATAACTAAAATCCACCTTTAAGAATATTCTAGAATGTTATAATTAAAAAAACTCCATAATTTATTTTAGAAGCATAAAACAACCATTATTGAATGATGTTTTTAAAAATATTAAAAGAAAATGAAAATTAATAAATATTTGAGTTTCATAAAAATCATTATATTACTATTATAATAATTTTTTAATTTTATTATACATGTAACTTGAATTATGGATTGGGAAAGAATAGAATAGAAATAAAAAAGACATGGACTTTTTTGAAACCCGCATTGCAACATAATATTAGATTATAAAAAGTGTTTAATATTAAGGAATGAGTAATATATCATAAATAATAAATGAAAAGGATTAAAATATCATGGAATTGTATGTATGGTAGAATATAAAGGAGGAATTTAAAAGAGATTTTTAAAAAAATGTATCGAAAGAAAATTTTAGGATTAAGAATACTTACCTTTCTCTTTAGACTTCCTCCTTTGGGTTGAGTCTAAAACATTCTAAGGAGTGTATTTTATTGACACAAGGGGTTCTAGGACATGACTAAGAGTGTTTAGAGTGGGATTTGGGTAGATATTTTTCAATATAAGATGTTTTAGAAGTAAGGTGAAAGAGGTGAGGGAGGAATTTTTATATAGATAAGTAGGAGGGATATATTTGAATAAAATAATGATTATTTTATGATTTAGGCTCAAGAATTTGAATAGTGTTGATTATTATAATTTTTTTTAGTTTTTGATAAATAATTATTCTTCTTTGATATCTAAACACACCCAAAGATGAATGGAATCTTGGAAATATTTTTTTAAATAAATGAAACAGAAATATTTATTTATTAGAATAAAATATAATTTAGACTTAAAAAATTGATTTATTAGTTTTTAAATTTATTTTATTATATTTAAATATGTTACACTACTTATTAAATATATTTTATGCCATAGATTTTTTTACCAATTATTAATTCATTTTTACACTATAATGATGTAATAAAACTTATGATATATGAAAACAAATGTGTCTTTCACCATTCACCTAAAAATAATTTTTTTTTAAAAAATAAAAAATATTTAGAATAAACCAATTTTTAAATTTTGATTTTCAAAATAAAATTATTTTATTAAATTTAAAATATAAATATTATAAATTAAATTATATCTAAAACCATATAATTCATTAAAAAAATATTTTAACTCAAATATATATGATTCATTTTGATATGAGTGAATAAATTTTAATTTTTTGTTGTCTTATAGTCATTAAATGATTGATAATAAGGTATTTTAAATTATTAATAACATTTTCACCTTTATAATATATATTTTATTCAATTTATAAATTTAGTAATTCTAGTATCAAAATTTTAATATAAAAACTTATTTTTTCCTAAATATGTTAAATAAAACTTATTAAAAATACATGCTTATACATAATTTAAGTAACATGATTTAAGAAATATTTTATAATATTTACCTATTTACTCATGGTAAATGTTAATTAATATGCATTTTTAAATCCCAACGGTTAGGTTACAATTTCAATATAAAGTTATCATTCTAATGGTAAGTTACTATTATAATGGTTATATAATCACTATACATCATTTTAAAAATAGCTGATTCTTTATTCATCATTCACTATATTTGTTTATAAGGTTATCTCTTATTACTATGTTAAATTTTTAAAAAAATTAATGTATTTTTTTTAATTTTTAATGTGTTGTTTGCAACTATGATATTTATATCAGATCATGAACATATGGATTTTCAAATTAAAAATATGTTATTTGATTATTTTTATGTTCCCATTGTACAATTTATAATTTCATATAGTGTTTTTATCCATTTTTTGTAATGATTATGATGAAGAAATAAAATATTGATTCTCTCTTTATGTATTGTTTTCTATTTATTTATGGTATTCCATTATACATGAATTTATATTATATAGAGACTTTTATTTAATAATGGAAATAAATTAAGTGATAAACTTGTAGAAATTTTGTTTTCAGATCATCATAAAATAGAAGAAAAATTATATATTTATATATAATTTATGTTATTTTTTTGAAAGTATACATTGAAATTATTTGATGTTACATCCACCTAACTTGAAATTTTATATCCCTGTAATTTTAATTTACTCACACTAATGAAATATAGGTGGGGGTATCATTAATATAGGTATAAATAAATATATGAGTTCTACTAATAATCGAACCTTTTCTTCTAAGGTATTGTTTCCCATATAATAAACTAATTCTTTTCATTAATCTACACTAATTTTTATATATTATTCATTTGTAAGACATATGAGTTTTTTAAGATATACATTTTTCTGCTTTATTTTCTTGATCCTATTTAAAACAAATACAAAATGTAAAGTGGTTAGTGTGACTAATGATAATATCTAATAAAACCATATTAATCAATATTATGAATATAAACAATTAATCATAATATATCATAACCTATGACACCTTCGGTTCTAATTATGAAACAATCATTTTATCCTTTGTTATTTTATATTTTTCCCTTTTAAAAATAATATATTATATTACTTTGTCATAGATAATAACCTCTTTTCTTAGTAGAAAATTTTTCCAATAAATTTTAGAGCCAATTTATCGAGGTCAACCATTAGTATAATAATTAGGTTTGCTACTAGATATATTTCATTAATTTTATTTGGAAAACCAAACATATTTTTGTTAATATAATATTTACACTATGGTTTTTAATTGAAAATTAATTCAATAATGAATTATTGGTTGATATGATATTTTTTTAGAAAACATGTAGGATATAAAAAGTTCATATAAAAAAAGAATAATATATAAACTAAATTTTAGTTTATGATCAAGTACCTTCTATAACATTATTTTAGACTTTTAATTCCATCATAGTAATTTCATAATCTCAGTCTTTCTCACTTAGACTCTTTTAAAGAATATTTCCTTGAAACCTATGGAATTAATTATATTTTTTCCCTTATCCTTGTTATTGAAGCATTGGATGTTTGTAACATCTCTTTTTTCCTTTTCACTCATGGGTTTTATAGACATTATCTCTAAAATTGAAACACACCCCAAGTATTTAAAGTAATATATAAGGAACTTCCTTACATTATTATTTCATGATAGAGATTCTACCCTTTATTTCAAATTAATTATTTTCCAAATTTATTTAGATATTTTACTCATACATACACTCATTCTGCTTTCTATTGGTAATAAATGAAATTGGTAACTCTTTAATATTGATGGAACTTGTCACTATATCTTCATATGAGGAAAATTTTTAAGAGAGTAATACCCATTGAAGGATTATCATTGTTATATCTGTAAGTGATAAATATTTATTTTAAGATTTCATATATAATCCATAACATTTCTTCTTAATTTTGTAAAATCAGCCTCATACATTGTAAATGTTTCCTCTCTCCGAAACATAGTGAGGGGTATCATATAATTAAAGATAATATAGAATAATAATGATATGAATAATATAAAAAAAGTTAAAAAAATCCACAAAACTAAATACATACATAAACCATATTTATAGTAATTGGAATAGATTATCAAATGGATAACAAAAATAGTTATCTTCCTTTAGGAATGAACAAAGAGAGACATCAGAACCATATTGTCAAGGTCTTATGAAATGTTTTCATATATAAAGGAAAATGGATCTCCCATTACCATATATTGTTCTGTCTCATGATACCAACAAATAAATTAAGGATATTTATAATTATAAGCCCCATCCACTAATAAACAAGGTAAATGATTTCCTCACATAAAAATGGATCTAAAATAAAATATACAATTTTCCCTAAGGATCTTCTTACATCAACATGGATATATAGTCAATAATTATTTCTATTGAAATAATGGTATAATGATTCCCAACATTTACCAATTAAAACTAATTATATAACTATATAGGAAACCCACTTTAGAATAAATTATAAAATATAGGATATTCAAAACATATAGTCACGGGAATATGGTCAATTAAATATTATAAAAAATTTAAAGATATTAAAAAAAATATAGAATACATTACTGATATAAAGAATATAGAGATCAAATAAGAATATTGGGTTAAGTATTAGATATAGAGAGTGATCAAGAGAATAACCTCAAGTGGGGGAAAAAGTGGAAAAGAAAATTCATAAAAAATGTATGGTATAAATAAATCATATTATTAAGGAGAATAATAAAACCTTAAAAATAAATTTTAAACAATAAATTATTCATCAAAGAAATAGATAAGAGTCCTAAAAGTGTAGATAGTTAATATAGAATCATTGCATGAAAATAATGAGAACTTTTAAGAGGTCACATAGCTTGAGTCTTGACTCACTTTGGATGCTCTTATAACATCATGAATAATGAAAAAAAATTCATTAATTACTTGATTTAATTTTTTTAATATTTATTCTGTTGTTATTAATCCTTTTAATTCATTATTATCAATTATTATTCCTTTAATAGATTGATTTTTCTTTTATTGATCATTTAGATCGAGTTCGGTATATATTTTAAAACTGATTTTATGTAATGTTAGTGGTCAAAGGTCACTATACAATGGTTTCACAAGACTAAAAAGTCTCAAATTGTTTGTTTGATGTGATTTCAAAGGTGATACGAAATATATGTATAATTTAGAGAATCTTACTCCATGAGATTTTTTTAGATAGTTAAAGATACTATGCTTATTTACTTTTAATATCATAAATATCTTGATTATTTTATCACTACAGAATAAAAAATATATAATTAATGGATTATATATTTTTATGTTTTTATATGAATCTTATTTTTAAGAATATTCATGAAATACATGATTGTAAGTAAAATATCATCATTCAATTTTCTGGTATAGAACTACTATGAATAAATAAGTTTTTTAAAATATTTTAATAAAAATTAAAACTAATAAATATGTGAGTTTCATAAAAACAATAGAGTAATGTTTTTTAATTTTTTTTCATGTTATTATAATGGTGAATTAAATTATGGAATGGGTAATTGTAACACCCCAATTTTTACATGGTGTTTTAATTTAAGTTTCAATATAAATAAAATAGTGTTTTTAATCCTTGTGAGGGATAAACTTGGTTCCAAGATTATTTGGATGATGTTGGTGGATTAAATTGGGTTTTGGGATGTTTTAGGAGACACCACAGGCTGGAACATGCTGTCATGTAGGCCATTTTATATCTCGAGGCCACCTGTGTGAAATGGGGCGATCTAAATGAATATGAATGGGAGTTATATATGGAATGTATTTCTATGATTCATCTTGTGGACTACAACCAGATTAGCCTCGCTACTCCATGGTGAAGGGATTAGTGACTTTAAAAATAGGTAGACCTTGGCACTACTCCATGATGGGTGGATACATCGATTTTCCTGAGTTGGGAATGTTCGCGGTCACCACGACCATAATGGTTTTCACCAGGCCATGGTGACAACCATTCTGGATTTGAAATAGCTTAAATGGACACTAATCTTTGTGGGTTTCAAGAATTACAATAGGGAAACATGTGTGATCATAAATGAAATATCATTTATTCCATTTGACTTGGTTATTTTCTATATTAATTGATTCTTCCTTCTCCCCTTTCTAGGTCCTTAGATCGAGATGATTTATGGATGAATCTAGGGTAAAGCTTTTGAGGATCTTTCTTCTTTACCTACAACATAGGTGAAGATACCACTTTGTGTATGATATGTATCTATTTTCAATGGTCGTAATAAGTTTTCAATGGTGGTCAATGAAATAGAAATATCAATTGTTTTCAGCATGTTGAAGAAATTAGTTGAAAAGAAGTTGCTGGAAGTAAAGTATCCATGATATACATGCCTTATAAAAAAGTGAATATATCTTGGATAAATGGATAAAGAATTAAGTACCCAAGTGTTATTATCTTTAGGAATTTAATTTTAAGACTTTGAGTTTTTAAGTAGGATGATTATTGAACTGGTCTACATTCTTAAAAACATGTTATAGTTTATTGCACATTATTTTTAAGAACAATTTACTATTGAATATTTCATTAGAATTTGTATTCCAAAATGATAATAATTGAAGAAATTTGAACTCCCAGAAAAATAATATTTTCCATGATGTATATTTGATAAGTAATTTAGTTTGGAATTTTATGTTTATAATTATTTGTTACTTCTATTAAATATTTGGTTAACTATTTTAGGTTATTTTAATAAAAAAATATGGTCCAAACTACAAGCCAACCAAGGAACCCCACAAACTCATATATGGGACTCTAGGGTCAACCACATGGGAGGATATATAACTATATATATTATAGTGGTAGGAATTATTAAGTGCCTATATAGGTAGGATAGTGTGCGTATAGAGGTGCAGATGTGTATAGAGGGAGAATAAAACCCACAAGATTCATTGGGTGGTGAACTTGGGGTGAGTGGGTCATCCCTCTCCATATAGTGTGTATTGTGTTGTAGGTCCTAGTCCCCACTACCAAATCAAGTAGTTAATGGAACATAAATACTTATTAAGAAGTGAACAACCAATCTAAAGATCAATGTGGGATTGGAGGGCATTCAAGTACTATAGATCGACATTTAATGATGCATATAGAACATCGTTTGTCTGATCAAATCACTTAGTGTCATCATATTGATCCCATACCATGAATTTTTATATTCACCCTCTTGGTGAGAGTTTTTCTATAAAATCTAACTCAGCATTCATCATTCATCTTTACATTAATATTCAATGATAATGGATCGGGAATGAGGCACTTGGGATCGATATGAAGCCACACATGTAATCAATTTCTTATATGGAAAAAAATAATCGAATAAGTTAATAATTACAAGGTTGACAAGAAGAAACATGTGATTATTCATGCATCCAAAAATCATGGATGAGTTTAGGAATTTTCTAAATGATAAATAAGATGTGATAATAAGTATGCATGTGATTCCAACAAGTACAGTTTGTTGTATAAGAAAAGGTGACTTTGTTTTTGACATCATGAAACATGTGTTTAGATAATTAAAATACTGAGATCGTTAAGCATTCAAGAGTGTGATTAATACATAATAAAACATATATGTGAGTCATTTAAAGATATCTAAAGTGAGTAGTAGAATCCTCTATATAAATACCTATAAAAGAAGGAGGAAAAAGGAATTTCCACTCATGATGTATATGAGATATCTTGTTTTTTGTAAATAGAGAATCTATAGTCATTCACTTACATGAAGAAATAGAGAGTTCGGTAAATAGAGAATCTCCACTCATTCACATACATGAGGAAACAGAGAGTTCTGCAAGCCTTTCAGCTACATGAAGAAAGGGAGTTCCATTAACTTCAATATCATAAAGAAGTTCCTTGAAGCATTATACCTATGAATAAAAGAATAACTCTCATGATACACTTATTATAATTATAATAAAGTACCACATGCGTTCTAATTTTTATATAAACACTAGAAGTAAAATAGGAAGAACCTCTTCCGTGAAGCCATATTGGTTTTCAGGAAAAACATATTCCACAAGCCATTTCTCGATTTACTTTCTCCCACTACGTTTTGTGAGGAAAAGTGTGATTGAGTTACATGATGACATTCTAGATTTTTTGAAGGTAATTGTGTGATATATTGAACATCTTTTTAGGATTATGTGAAGGAAAAATGAACTTATTAAAGAATTAAAATGTGAAATATATTTTAAATACATGAATTATTCCTAAGGATCTATGAACCATACATGGATTTTATGAAGAAATATGGAGAACCCACATCAACTATCTTATGTGAAGGAGGTGGAAAATTCATTCATATATACTTGAAAAAAAATGAATTATGATGTTAAACTCATATTTTGGTTTGTGTGAGGGAGAAATTGTATGTATGGTTGGGTGTGAAAACTTCCATCTACACAAATGAAGACACCCAATCATCTATAAGTTATTTTGAAACTGAAATACAAAGGTAGCATCAACTAAGATACTAAAGTAATTTGAATATCACATTAAATGATAAGAATAATATCTTCTAATGTTCCAATGTTAAAAAACATGATAATTCTAGGTAACACTTTCATGGTGTGCCTTTGAAGTAGTTGAAAGAATTTTTTTAGTTATGAAATATCAATCTTGCCAAAAATAATATTGAAAGATCTGTTAAATTTAGTTATATAAATATTTTCTTCTCAAAGAGGAAAAAGATGAACCAATATAATATTTTTTTATTGACATTGAGTATCAAAGAATTTTAATATTCCAGTTCATTTTAATATTCATATCATTGATATTGAAGAAGAGAAGAAGAGTTATTTGTGCAAACTTTTTTTCATATAATAATAATAATAAGTGAATTTTCAGTTTGTTTCTATGAATAATGATTGATTCTTGCCTTCTATTATGAAAGTTACTACTGTAGAAGCAGAAAGAGAAAAATAAATTAGGGATGTGACATATATTAGAAGTCAAAATAGATTGAATAATATCTTGGTGTTACAAAAAATTAATATTTTGAAGACTATCTTTAGAGGTAGTATAAAGATCATTCAAGGAGATACAAAAAAATTGTTAATTGACTAGAGTGCGACACATGTGAATGTTTATTTCCTTTTTTTTATAATCATGTTTAAAGGATTGTTTTATAGTGGTTTTGGGACACCCCTTATTTCAATGTATTAATTATTTTATATTATTTTATTTTATCATAATAGGTTTATAGTTTCAATAGCTTTCAAGACAGAATTTCATATTTTTTAATGCTCTTTGGGAGAATCATGGTTAGGACACACAGTTAGGAGAAACCATGTAGTGCCCATGTATATGGTCTTATCATGGTGATAGAATAATTTATCATGGCTTACATATACTTTGATAAACCATGCAGATATCCCCAGAAAATGTGAAAATTATTTGGCATAAGCCGACGATAGTGCAGAATTAAAACATGATTTGGAAAACCATGCATCCAAACTATGAGGGTTCTTATTGTATATATACTTTTCTGTACATAGTTGTAGTAATGTTAAGAAAACCATGCTGTCAAACCATGAAACTAGTGAAGGTGTTTAAATTTTGACAAAATTTAAAAAAAATACACCCTTCAAATTATAAGGGGTTTCAACCCTCTTCACTCCCATTCAAATTATCCAACCCTTGGGAGCCCAAGGATGAGTTCCACTCTCTGCCTCCATCAATTAATGGCCTCTTTTTAGAAATTTACTAGTGGATTTGATTTATTTCTTCCTCTATTTTTATGTTCTTCCCTTCCCTCTCTATTTCTTATTGGATTTTATTTCCCCCCATGAACCCTAGAACTCTTGTGGATTATTTTAGGATTAATATTGGATCTATGGTCTGGGTTTATGGTTTCTAGGATTTTAAACACTATCCTTGTCCCCATTAGTAAGGTATCTATTTAATGCGATGCATTTGGGATTGGTTTATGTTTCTTCCAAATGGATGTTTCTATACAGTTATTTCATTTTGTAATTCAATGTGAGTTTGTTCTTTCAAAATTCATTTTTACTAAAATTACCTATATATGTGATATATTTGTGGTGATTTAAAACTGTTTCATTGGGTTCTGGGAAATAAATAAATTGTTTTTCTTATAAATTCCATGATTTCTTGTTTTAAAAGGAATGTTTTCATGTGCTATGAATTCTATGAAATTCTATGTAGGTTTTAGAATATTTTCAAATCTAATATGTGGATTTTAATTGTGTTTTTTTAAATTATAGAAGACTATTTTTTGATGTCTGTTTTGTTTAAAAGTGTGGTTTTGATCATAAATTAATTTATTAACAGATTACTTATTTTATTTAAAATGGTGATTTGAAATGTGTGTGTGGTTTACCCCTTGTGAAAATGACATAATGGATATATTGAAATGTATTTGATAGAAATGTATATCCTTTTTCCTTGTTTTGGATTTCAAAGAAGAATACCCATGTCAATGGGTGGATTTGAAATGTTTTTAATAGTGTGTTAGATTTTCATCAATTTCAATGAAATGATTATATTGGTATATTATAAAATGAGAAAATGATTGGTATCTTGGGTGATGTTTTATAATAAAGAACCGGTTGGATGTTTGGTTTTAAAATGGTTGATGAAAAATACACCCCATGATTTACCGTACTTGTTTACTCCTTATGTGGGTTATTTGTCTATATTATGCCTTGTGAGGTTTGTATGCATACACCCATCCATACCTATGCAAAAGTTAAAAGGAGTAAATATAAAATACATAAAATTATATTATATTAACCATAAATCTAACAATATCTTGGGAATACAAGAGTATAGTATTATAATACAAAATTAATGGGTAAAATACACATCCAACCAAAATGATGTCCCAACCTAATAACAACTGGAAATTTAAACACAGAGAGAGAATAACTTCAGATCTCTAAGACATAGCCAACCTATGTGGTCAAATTCACCCAGGTATCCCCTATGCTCTAATGTAATCACATCACACTTATCCATCATTTGAAAAATAAACAATTTGTGTGGAAAATTCCCATGTTAGAGTGAGTATATACTTAACTAATATGGTGCCCCAAAGATGAAGGGGTGAAATATGAGACATGATATAAGAGGAAATCTCAACCCATAATAATAGGGAAATGAAAACCAATAATATATATATTTATATGCTCATAAAATAACCCAAAATGAGAGAGAAATGGGGTTTTAATATCCTAGTACATCACAAGAAAATAGTCTTCCATCATTTCCAAAGGGGTCCAACAATGATTCCCAAAATCTAATGTGTCTGTCTGAAGTGTAAACATTTGCAGCCACACCACTCTAATGTGCCACACAGTAATGTTGGAATAATCTCTATATAGATGAACTATTTTTTGGTATGATAGGAGGGTTTAACTCAGTAGGTAGGGGACCCATGCTCTAGCACCATATGAGGGTTACATTCTATAGATAAATAGAAGACCCACACATTAGTTCATCAGGGGGTTCCAATATGTAGGTAGAGGAACCTTTCCAATCCCATTAGAAGGTTCCCACTATGTGGATAGAGGACCCATTCACCAAAACTAATGGAGGCTTCTACTTTGTAGGTATATGACTCATACCCTAATGCAGTAAGTGGGTTTTGCAATGATGATCATGTCTAATCACTATTGTAAATGAGAACTGCCTAAAAATAAGTCATTCATAGAACATATCAAACCATATCTCAAAATACAATATGAATTCCACCATTACACTATACATGAAAAGAACTCAGAATAAGATACTCATGGAAAAAAATCCTTGTCTAACCGAAGGATATAAGTGAGATAGAAGATTCCAAAAAAAGGAAGTACATGGTATGTAAGGAGTCACCACGACATGTTCCCCCACTCCTCTTCCTAGTCGTTTCATATATAGTACAAAAATCACATGATATAAAGAATTAACTACTTGTAATGGTACTAAATGTCATGTGTTGGCCACCCAGTACCGAGTTGTGTTCTCCTTCTTTTATCCATCAAGTCGTGCACATGTACCCATCCATGTCCCAATAAATGACATATGCCCCCACAATACACTATGTGTAGTTCCACATGGATTCATAGTCCAGTGATTATTGTATATACCAATTCATTCATCTATTTTCATAGAGCATGTGGTCCCTATACCTGGAGTGGGATATTTAACTCTATTACAAAACCCTAGGCACCATAGAAGCTAGACTACATGGCATATGTTTATCAAAGTACATGTCATCTATGTTAGAATTTTATAGAACTAGAGAAGGTTTTATTCATCTTCCAGATCCAAATCATCCACCTTGAATCATGATTTTAAGATACATTCATTTGAAGGAATTCACCTCTAGTGAAGGATTTCATCATTCTAGAGGTCAGAAAATTATGAAATTTTTATCTGTTAATTCAGGGTAGTCCGGCACACACCTTGTGTGCCTCCGATCATTAATGGTCATCCCTGGGTCATTGTTCCATGGGAATCACAAAAACAATCTCTCAAACGATCCTAATCCATCAACAAACCATAAATCCATTCATTTCATGTCTATCCATTATGAATCTAGGGGTTTGATCACATTCTAACCCACCCGATAAAGTCGAACATTGACCCTATAGGCCAACAGCAAAGAATGATAAGAGCGATGGGGAATAAATAAATGGTGTAACAATATTTTTCAAAGAATTATTAGAAAAAATATATATTAGGGATACTTGAGGTGAAAAACATGGAATAATGTGGATAAATTTAATACACAATTGAAATTTTATGCACGATCTCATGCAAAGGATTTATTTAAACATAAATCTAGAATTTATTTTTGATCATGATCAATCATTTAATAATAAGGGAGTAATAAAAAAATTGTCATTACAATATATATTTATATTGATCATTGGTGAAGAATACAATTTCTAATGAAGGAGGTGATTTGTTTCATTTGTTGCTCCTTGATTCACCTAGATCTGGAAACTCGTCATCATCCGATGTTGATTGGCCAATGAATAATGGTTGAATCATCTTCTAAATGGTCCCAAGGTTATGTGGATAAACATATAGATTCTCCTTAATAGTGTATTTATAGTGGAAACTAGTTTAGTTTAATTAATTAATTAATTAATTAAATTATTTAAATAATCCACTAAAAGTACCTACCGATGACCTCTTTATCCGAACATCCCACTTCGACCAACTTTATGTCATACCTAGGGTAAACCTAATGCTTTGAATTCAAATGTGGACTTATATTTACATTTTGAGAATTATTTAAGGGATATCCCATTATATCTAAAAAACCATGCACGCATGATATAAAATATATTTAATATTGTTTATAAAAAATAATTCTGGGCACATCGGGTCTCAAAATCACATGTTGTCTCAGTTCTTGAATTGAAAAACATTCATTGACATATTTAAATGCATTACAAGTAAAAAATAGTGTCTTCACATTATTCCCTCATTAAATCATTTTGTTCTGTAAAAGTCGAAACAAAAAAAGGTAGATATACTGAGCTTGCATCTGGTTCTCCCACTTTGAGGATCTCTCCCCCATGCCCCCATTCTACCACAACACACAAACTAAGGGAATGGTATATACACATAGTATCCTATCTTCTAAATCAGTATCAACACTAGTTTATCTAGGAAGGTGGCTCTATCCTCGATATCCAGCTCACCCCAATCAACAATGTTCAAGAGATCATGTATATATCTCCTTAACTAAGACACATGTAAGACATAATGAACCCGATCCAACTGTGGGGGTAAGGAGAAGAGGAAATAAACCTCTCAAAACCTCTGAAATATATAGACTGACCTGATGAACCTTGGGATTAGCTTGAATATATGGTTTAATCTGCACAATCCTCTTTGTGGGGAGACTCTTAGGAAAACGTTGTCTCTCTCCTTGAACTTTATGGGCCTACAACATCAAAATGTATAAGATTTATACCTTATTTGAGCTGTCCTCATCCATTAATGCATAAATTAAACCTTCTTCATCATATCCTACACCATTTCCTGGCCAACAAGTGACACCTCATCGATCTTATTCTAACATATGGGTGAAATACAGTGTCTCCCCTAAAGGTACTTGAAAGGTTCACTGATAATAGTATAGTGATTTATTTCATTATCAGAGAACTACAATAATGGTAAGTGATCCTCCTAGATCTGACCTAAGTCTAACATGAAATCCTCCAACATATCTACCATCACATAGGCAGTGTGCTCAAAATTCCCATATTTCTGGAGGATAACAACTGTAACCATCCTCATATGGGTCCAAAATACCACATGTAGTCCTCATGAATTCTATGACATGAACCAAGCATCAAGTTTAGAGACAATTGTTGAGGGAACTCCATGAAGGTATACAATCTCCCATATATAAAACTACCCCAAAATCATCACTGAACTATTCTCCCTAATATAACGAAAGAACATTGGCTTCATAATTTGTTCAATTATCACCCATATGGCATTATAGCCTCTCACAATCCCTGGAATCCCTGCCACAAAGTCCATATATATATCATCCCATTTTCACATAGGGATATCGAGAGGCTACACAAAACATATTGAACCCTAATTCTCAACCAAAAACACCCCGATATTTTTTTTGAATTTTTTTAAAAATTAATTTTATATTTTTTATATTTTTCATTTCACACAACACTAAATAGTTCATGTGTTACTTGAAAGAACTAAATTTGTTTTTTGTTTCACACAACTACAAGTTAATATTACACTACATACATCAATTAGATTAGCCTGTGATTCACAAAAAACTAGGTTTGGCTTGTGTGACACACAATGAAGAGTTCCTTTGATAGATTTCAATACACATAAGGATGAGTTTTGATAAACTACAAAATTATTTTAATATTGTTATTAAAATATCATTATAGTTACCACCTAGCTTTTTAAATGGAAGTTATGAATAAAATTAAATTAATTTTTAAAATAGGGTTTACACATGTATATTAAATTAATCCATTGGCTATCAATTAGTTATAGAAGAAAGTAAGAACAATTTTAAAATAATGAAATTCCTTTTCTAAGAAAACTATGTACAGACACCATTTTATCACAATAAATTAAAAAACCACTATTTGATGATTTTTAAAATAAAATTTATATATTATATATTTAATAATGTTTTTAACACTCATCAAATAGTTTTTATTGGAATAAGATATAAATAAATTCAACTTTACGAATAAAAAGATACATATTTTTAAAATGTTGTTTTATCACCTTTTATTGGAGAAAAAATTTAACAGATATTTTTTATACTATTAAAATATTAATTTTAAAAAATAAAATTTAGATTTTAAAGCATGATATGAATTTTTTTGGGTGGTTTTTTGTTATTTTCCAATGAAGTTTCACATTTAAATGAATAGTGAAACAACCTTGGATTTTTAATTTAAAACTTCTTTTTCTTCAAAATAATTTATCAGGATAAATTATATTTTCCATTGGATTTATAGTTTTATTATATAAATTTTATATAAATTAAACCAATGCAGTTCATTTGAATTAATTTCACTTTGCATTTGGATATAAAAAAAATTGCAGACTTTTGAACATTTTTACTTTAAAAACCTTCTTTGTCTTCTTGTCTGCTGGATTAAATTTAAATTAATTTCTACCAATTATCTGATTTTAATTTTTAAAAATTGATTACATATTCAGAATCAGAATAATTTATAATTTCTAATAAGGTCAAATAAGTTTTTTATCCAAAAAATTTGTTAATGTGATTAAAATTAGTAATAGTGATTAAGAGAAAAATTAGCTTAGCAAATGACTAAACCTTAAAATTAAGGCCCAAAATGATGTAGAAACTTCTGAAAAAACCATTAGATATTCATATTAAGACTATATCCTCAATTTTCTAAAATTTTCACCGTTATTGGAGATAATGTACGTGGGAAAAATGTGGGTGGAATTTACCATTTAAAAATTTAAAAGAATGCCACTCCTCCTCTTCTATAAAAAGGCACTATCCCATCCTACCTATTAAAACATATCAATAGAGTTGGATTGAAAAAACACAGCAAAAATATCCTCAATAAATCCATAAATTAATTATTGATTTCATATTTATTTTGTAGAAATTCAGACATGGAATCCATTTGGTGAAAACCAAAAGGAGTTACCCAACAAAGATTTAACATCCTTCCTCAAGATATTTTGTTTTATTTTCATTTTACACCCCCTAAACTATTATTATTCAAAGAATATATAATAAACTATATATAATAAAAATAAAAATATTTTTATTGTAATTATATGACCTAAAACTACACAAACTTCCATCTAATGGGTAATGAACTTACGATTTTTGTGTACGACAAACTACCACCTAATGAAATCATGTTATTTATATCATCATTTACACCTATCATGGATGATAATTATGATGGAAACTAAATTTTTATTTTATATATATGATATATGTTATGTATTTATTATTTTTGGGTTTTTATATGAATCATAACTTCATTATTTACATTTTTTTGTAAATAAAGTAACTTCATTTGTGGACGTGTGGACTACTGGCTCTAGAAATAGATGTGATTCATTCACATATTACATGGAATGTATTGAGGTTTATTTTATTGAAATTATATGATATAAGTGAAGGAATAATTCTAATATAATGATATTATATATATATATATGTATACATATATGTCATTTACTTTAATTCTTTCAAAATAATAATAAAACAGAAACTGTGTTCATCTAAACATACGACTAACTTTCACCATTAACGGTGTATTTCATTTCATATTTCTATATTTTATAGATTAATATAAATAAATGTATAATAAATATATATGATATTTATTTCATGTTTTAAATACTATAAATAATTAAATACTGATCAATGTATGTGGATTAATAATAACAACACACAACATATATGAAAACAAAGAGGATGTTACCAAAAACGTTACATTAACATGGAGATGTTTATGAATGTGAAATATAATGTCATAAAAAAAATAATATATTGTATTATATATAATAATATTGATTTTTTGTAGATTTATAATAAAATTATATTTATTATATAATAGTATTTAATGTGTATAATGAAATATAAGACTTATGGAAAGGGTTTTCTCATCTCACTTTTTATATCTATGAGATACATACCTTATTCACCACTCATTTCTTTTGGGTTATATATATAATGACCCTGAATGTATTATAATATTCTTATAAATAAATTTTCGTGTACTTACATATCCATTTTATGATTCTTATTTAATGGTATTTATGTTTCAAAACCTACTGAATCAGCAAAGTATTTGTTGTTTCAAGTTTCCTTCTTTGAGATACATTCCATGTTTTGAACCAATATTTCTCTATATAGTGTATATACCACCCATTTGAAATATTATATCATTAACCTAATTAATCAATGATTTTTTAATCTTCATGTAGTGTTATTATCTCATATAGATTATAATTCAATGTTACTAGAGTTGTTATAATTTATTTCTATAACCTCATCATTTATGAGGATTGTTTACAATTTTATATCCATTAATAAAATATTATGAACCATATCTACAGAAAACTCTTGAATTTTTTTTATCCTTTGGATATACATTATATATCATGTATCATAACCTTTTTACACCTTTAGTTACTTATGATAATTAAGAAATTTGTTTCATGAAAATTCGACTATATTTTTCCATTCAGTCGAATATATCTGTTCTTTAAAACCATGTTTTCTAAATAAGATTTTTTAAAAATATTTTATGTTTATAAGATTTTAAAAAATTTTAAATCCCATTTTATATGCTCTAAATTAATTTTTGTTCAATTTTTGTTCAATATTTCTTTATAATATTTCAATTTATTTTTAAATCAAAAGAATTGTAAATGTTTAGAAGATTCCTTTCAATGTTTTCAATGATATTTTAATAGAAAAATGTTTTAATAGATAATTATGTTTTGAGGAGAGTTTTTTAAAGAGGAAAATATATTTTAATCATGAAATGTTTAAAATTATTTTAAATCTTACTTTATATGTTTTCAAATTGTTTTATTAAGAAATGGATTAGGAATTTGTTTTATGTTTTAAAAAGTAAATTTTTCTTTAAGAAATGCTGCAAGTGATCTATGAAAATACTACAAAACTTAATATTACATTATTTGATATTGTTTAATATTTATTAGTGAAATTATCAAATAATAACATTCATATTTTTTTTAATGTTTTTTTTGTTTTTATGTTTTTTTGGTTTCAATACTCATTTCACTTCCACAATTTATATGCATTTGGTACCTACTTCTTTTCACGGGTTATGATTTATTAAAATAATTAAGAAACCTATCTATTTTACACAGGTTATGATGTTCTGAAATTTTAATGATACCCATTTCATTTCCTGGTCTTTTATTTGATTTTTGTAAAACTCATATTTTTTATGGGTTAGGATATGATAAATTTGTTGTTGTCTTGTGGTACATGCATGTATGATTTCATTATTTGACAGTTGGGACCTATATCTCCCTTTAATTTTTTTGGCAATGATAAATTTTTTTGAGATAAATGGGTACATAAGAGGGCATACCAATTCCAAAATAAGAGAGTATCCTAAGCATAAACTAATAGGATACACTGGAGGGAATCCAAAGCCAAAAAAGAGGTTATACTATGAACAAAACAAGACGGTAGAGGGGAGGGAATCCAAAGCCCGAAATAATTGGGTAAATGTAGGTAATCCCATGCCCAAAAGAAGAGGGTATCCTAATACCAAAACAAGAGGGTACACGATAGGGAATCCCAAGACAGAAACAAGTGGGTGCATGAGAGGCATCCCAAGCCCAAAACCAGAGGGTACACTAGAGGGAATCCCAAGTTCAAAATAGTTACATGAGTTATTATACCAAGAATAACATTTTTTGAAGTTCTTGGTAGGTATAATTAACATAGGATTTTCTTTACATATGTGTATGAAATAAATTCAATGTCCTATCCCTATATTATGATTTCATGGATTATTCTCCTAATTCCCTTTTGAATCATGTCTTATAAACTAAAAATATTTATTCCATGATTCATATTTATGGTCTTTTATATGAAGGGTATGAACATATAATGTTATGATCACATTCTCAAACCCTTATGTGCATTTCTATCTAAATTGTTTACCCTTACAGAGCAGCTGACTTCACCACTTTCTTATATTTCCTTCCCCTAGGCTATGAAGAGAGGTATTAAGCAGACATACTAAGGGGAAGATATTTTTGGGAAAAATTGAAGATCCTTCACCATGTTAGAATATTTTGTTCCATGTTTCCATAGACAATAAATTATTATGGTCCTAGGGCATGAAATTTTTTAATGTGCTTAAAATTCATCTAAAATGATGTTATATCCGTGTATGTAAATATTGGGTTTCTATGGTTGGTATCAAAGGAAAGGTTTAGTCAACCTTTGGATACTAGGATGAGAAATCCTTAGTTAGATACCTAGGAATATTTCTATGTATATTCCTAGGGATGTCTCTGAGAACAATTATAAGGTGTCATATCTTTAAATGTAGGTGTCATGATTTATGAAACCTATAAGTAATTTTTTGTTATTATTTGGCTTCTCACTATGATAAGTGTTTCTTACAATATGATATATATTTTTATTCAATGGACAGAATTGTATGTAAATGGGTTAACATTCAATTTGATGGAAAATTTGGTGATTATTTGCAATAAAATTGGATATTGACTAGAGAGAAAATATTGCGATTATATTGAATCATCTTTCATGAAATATAATTAAAAATGTGAACTTTTTTTATATTTATAACAAATCGAATAAGGGGATGGTTGAATTTTATAAATGTTAACATGGTAAAAAGCATAAAGAGAATAATATCTAGCTTCTTACATGTAACGTATAATGAAATAAAAACCTTGAGGAATACCTCAAATTGATGGAAAGATGTTATCTATGTAGGAAAAAGGGCCATAGAGTGAAAAATTGTCATGGAGTTCAATGTCTTATCTGTGGAGAACATAATAATTACCCAACTCAATCTCTGGCCTAAGAATTTACTCCTAAACTATGGAAGAACCTATTCCTTGAAAATTGTTATAGTGAAATGATTGAAGTGTTTATGTTTTTAGATTCGAGACTTATGACTTGTGAGATATATAAGGTTTATCCATTTTATGTTTTCTTTAAAGATCTAAATGATTATATTGAATGATTCTGATGGACTAGAAAAGTGATTTAATAGTAAGGTGAAATTTTTACCATTGGATGATTTCCCTTAATATGTTTATGATGTTTCGATAATTAGATAAAGATATGTTGGATTTGAATAAGTAAATTGGATGGAATAGAATAACTCAGAAATTATAAAGGGTTTCTTTAAATATTACTTTGTGCTATCATGGATGGAGTTTATGAAATATTTTGATTCAAGGAAAATTTCCAATAAAATTTGGAATACGGAAACATGAATGTATTCAATAATCATTTGTTGTAATTCAGTTTATAACAATGTTTCAAGACAATTCATGATGAAAGAATTTACATGTTTGGTAAGTGTCAAGTAAGAGAGACCTTATGATATACATGGGATCAATGGTAATTTGTTTTTATAAAATTTAGTAACCATATGTTTTAAAATTTAATATTTCAGTGGGGTTATATGGTTTTGAATTTATAGAATGATTTATGTTAAAATTCATAATAGGTTTTAGAGTTTAAAGTATTATCACTTAGTATGAAAAATTATGCATATTGGATAACTTGTTCTAACCTTTTTTATTCGATGCTAACTAAATCTGATGGAATGAATTATCATTCAACCTTAGGGTATTTTAGTTCTCTAGGAGTGGAATATTCAAATTAATTTTTTGGTGTAAGAAATGAAGTGGAAATCAAGGAAGGCACAACTAAAGGGTGAGATTGGGAATATGAAAATGAATATAATCAAGTAAGTATGTTTGTTGATGTTCTTAGGTAATAAATCAATTCCTCAACTCTAGAAAAAGGATATTGGAAAATATTAATCCTAAAAAATTTATTTATATTGAATTTATGGTCTTATAAATCCTTAAAAATTTATGGTTATTAGGCCCTTAACTTCTTCTTGATCATTCGGTTGCTGGCATCAATGATATTTATCATTCTCTATAGTTATTTATGCTTTTCTTCCTTGTCCAATATTCATTTGAATCCAATGTTCCTATATATGGAATCCTAGTTATGCATTAATTTGGATAACCATTATGGTTTCAAATGTTTTTTTAGAAGAAATATTATAATTAATTAATATGATGTGGGTTTCTGTGGATGCAACTTTCATGTTTTAAACCTTTTATAACACAGATGAATTTTGAAGGAGAAATTAATTTTTAGGGGGTTTAATGTAACACCATTAATTTTTTTAATAATTACTTTTTGAAATAATTTAAAATAGTTGATATTTTTTATTTTACGTAACACTAACTATAACTAGTGTTATATGAAAGAACTATGTTTGGATTGCGTTTCTGGTAACAAAAATTCAACCATTAAATAATTGAAACAATTTGATTAGCTATTTTTACATGCCTCATTATGTTGGATTGAGTAAAATTCAATTCACATTTCCTTTGATATCTTATGTTATACTTAAGGCCGTGTTTTACCAAACTAGAATATAGTATTATTATTTTTATTAAAATGTCATTAAATTTACCACCTAGCTATTTGAATGGGGTTTATGAATATGATTAACTTAATTATGAAAATAGGGTTTAAAAATGACTATAAAATTAATCCATTGTTTATCAATTAGTTACAAATTAATATAAGAACTATTTGAAAATAAATAGGATAATTTCCTAAAAAAACTATATACAAACACTATTTCATCTCAATTCATTAAAAAACCCCTATTCCTGAATAATTTTTTTTTAAAAATTATATATTTTATATTCAATAAAACTTTTTTTACAATCATACAATAGTTTTTATTAGAATAAGAAATAAATATATTTAATTTTATAAATAAAAAGATTTATATTTCTTATAGACAGTTTTATCAACTATTTATGGAGAACCATGTTTAAATATACTTTCGACAATTTAACATTTTTTATTTGAAATTTTTTTTTGGAATAGATATATGACAATTTACTTTTATTTAATTTTTGGTATTTTTCAGAGATGTTTCACAATTAGGTGAATAGTAAAAAAACACTATATTTTAATTGAAACCTAGTTTTCATATAAATAATTTACATGGTTAAATTATATTTTCATCGGGTTTTATAGTTTTATTAGATAAATTTTACAAAAATTAATATATTTTAATTCATTTTATTAAAATTCACTTTGAAATTGTATATAAACACATTTTAAACATTTGATCATTTTTACTTTAAAAACCTGCTTTGTTGTCCTGTTTGAGAGATTAGAGTAAAATTAATTTCTGCCAATTATGTGATTAAAATTTGAAAAAATGGATTACATTGTTGGAAAAATTATACCTTATAATTTATAAAAATCTAAAATTATTTTTTGACCAAAAATATTAGTGAAATTGATTAAAATTAATTACAATGCTTAAGAGAAAAATTCACTAAACAAAGGACTAAACATTAAAATTTGGGCTTAAAATGACTTATAAACATGTCCAAAAGATATTAAATGTTAATATTTATACCCTATACAACATTTCATCTGATTTTAACAGCTATAGGAACCACTTTACATGGGAAAATTGTGGTAGAAATTCTGTTTCAAAAAATTTATAATAATATCATTCCTCCTCCACTATAAAAAGGCTCTCACCCATCCAACTTATCCACACCTATAAATACGTTTATCAAGGAAAAAATATTCCAAAATATACTCCTAAAATACATAACTTAATCCTATAATTTTTTCTTTAGTACTAAGTTCTTCCAAGGAATCCCTTTAGTGTAAACCAAAAGGAGTTACCTAAATAAGAGGTAACATCCTTCCTTAAGATCTTTTGTTTTATCTTCATTCCCCACCCCCTAAAATTTTACTATTATTCGATTATATAAATAACTCAGCATATTTAATATACTGATATGCTTTTATTATAATGTTTTGAACAAAAATATAACACACTTCCATCTATGGGGTAATGAACTTTCCCTTCTTATGTACAACGAACTACCACCTCAAGAAATAATGTTAGTTGTTTTTCCTTTATCCCCCAGCATGGTAGGGAATTATGATGAAAAATATATTTTTATTTTTATATATGATATTTATGAATTATTTTTTATTGTTTAATTATTATATGACATATAACTCTATGATTTATATTTTGTGTAAATACGATAACTTCCTTTGTGGCAGTGTAGACTACCTACACCTCAGAGCGATGTGATTAAATCACACTTTACATGAAATGTATTATGGATGTATTTAGTGAAGTCATATGATATATATTACATAATAATTATTCTATAATTATATTATATATATATAAACATTTATTCCATTTTATTAATTTCTTTTAAAATAATAATAAAATAGAAACAATGTTAATGCATATGTATAGCCTACCGTCTCCATGAGTGATATATGCCGTTTCATATTTATATATTATATAGATTATTATAAATAAATATATAATAAATATATATGATATTTATGCCATGTTTTAAATTCAATAAATTATTAAATCCTAATCTGAGTTTGAGGATCAAGAAAAAAAAGCTAAAACATATACATAAAACAAATCAGATGTTACCTAAAATGTAACATTAAGATGGAATTTTTAATAAACGGTAATATAACATCATAACTAAATAATATATGGTTTTAGATATATTAATATGGTCTTAATTAATATTTTAAATGAAATTATATTTACTATATCTCAGGTTTGAACATGTATGATGAAAGACAAGATATAAGGTAAGAGTTTTCTCATCTCACTTTTTATATATGAGAGATACATGTGTTATTAAGCACTAATTTTTTGTTTCATATATATACTTACAATGAATGTATTCTATGATAATTATAATTAAATTTATTTTAATTTAAATATCCATTTTATTATATTTATTTCATGGTGTTTAGGGTACAATATCTACCAAAACGGTAAATTAATTTTTGTCTCAAATTTCCATCTTTGAGATACATGCCATGTTACGCACCTATGTTATTCTATGGGGGGTATATACTACACCATTATCATTTTATATCTTGATTCTTTTTCTTTAATGATATTTTAATCTTCATGTAAGATTATTATCTCATGTAGAGTATGTATCATAGTTACACAATTGTTAATAGTTTATTACTATAATATCATCATTTATTGGGATTGTTTACGATTATACTTCATTGACGAAATGTTATAATCCATATCTAAAAAACCCTTTAATTTTATTCTATTCTGTTTATACATAATATCTTCATGTATAATCACTATTTTCCACTCTTTTTTACTTAATATAATTAATAAAATGGTTTTATGATAATCCAACCTAATTTATCCATTCATTTTTAAATATGTGTTCTTTCAAAACCATGTTTTTAAAAAAAAGGTTTTATAAATGTTTTATATTTTAAAAGTGTTTTAAAAAATTTCAATTTCTTTTTATATTTTTTCATTGGTAAATTCTTTCCAAAAAAATTCACACATTTTTTATAAATTTTCAAATTACCTTCTAGGTAAAATGAATTCTAAATGTTTTTATGATTCCTTTATTATTTTTCTAATCAATTTACAAAGAAAAAGGTTTTGAAAAATATTTATGTTTTAAAGAGATTTTTTCAATGTGGAAAATATATTTACCTCAAGAAATGTTTTAAATGATTTTAAATATTACATTTTATGTTTTTATAGTGTCTTTTTTAGGAAAAAGATTTTAAATATGTTCTATGTATTTAAAAGTGAATTTTCCTTAAAAAAATCTGCAAGTGATCTTTACAAATACTTCTCCATATAAGATGAAATAATTTTATATAGATTAATATTTAATGGGGACATAATCCAATAATACCATTCATATTTTTTCTTGCATGGTTTATGTTCTTGTTGAAGGATGTTTACAACACTCGTTTCTCTTCCACGGGTTATAGGATTTTGGAACCTGATTCTTTTTATATGTTTGTTTTAATGAAATGATTAAGAAATATATCTATTTTCCATAGGTTATGATGTGATTAAATATTAATGATACCTATTTAATTTCATGGGACATGATTTTGTGTTTACAAGACTCATATATTTTTGTGGGTCATGATATGAGGAATATTTGTTTTTCTTATGGCATATACATGTATGATTTCATTATGTCATGGGTGGGACCTATATCGTCCTCCAATGAATTAGGTGATGATAAATATTTTATGATCTAAAATGGTATATGGGAGAGAATCCCATGCATGGAACAAGATAGAATCCTAGGCCTGAACTAAGAGGGTACAGAGGAGGGCATCCCAATCTAGAATCAAGAGGGCATAATTAGCCCAAAACAAGAGGGTACATGGGAGGAAATGATAAGACACAAATAGTTGGTTACATAGAAGGTAATCCCAAGATCTAAATAAGAGGGAATCCTATGGTCAAAACAATGGGAGGTCATCCTAGGAAGGAAACAAGAGGGTACATGGGAGGGAATCCCAAGCCCGAAACAGGAGGTTACATAGGAGGTAATCCCAAGACCGAAGTAGGTACACAAGTTTTTCACCAAATCCTAACATGATATGAAGGTGTTGGTAGGTATCCTTGACATAGGATTTTCTATACTTATGTGTATGTCACAAATTACATGTCTTATTCCAATGCTATGCTTTTATGGCATATGCTCCCATTTTCTATATGATTCATGTCTTATGAAACACCAATCTTTATGCCATGATTCACGTTTATAATATTTTATATACATGGTATTATCATCTAATGTTATGATCACATTATTATACACTTATGATGAAGTTAATCTCACTTGTTTACCCTTACTGAGCATCTGGTCACACCCTTTTCTTATGTTTCCTATACGCAAGTTATGAAGAAATTTTTGAAGTAGATGCCCTAAAGGGGATGATCTTTGTGGATAACATTGAAGATCATTCATAAAGTTAGAATATTTTGTTCCATGTTTCAAAATACACTAAACTATTATGATCCTAATGAATTTATTTTTTTAATGAGCTTAATATTAATCTAAAATAATGTAATATCTATGTATTTCAAGACTGGGTAACAATACAACCTTTATGTGATAAGATGTTATGCATCGAGATACAAACTTGGTTACTATCCGACTCATACTATCCCACCAAAATTACTAATGAAGGTCTCTGTACATATTTACAACCCCAGGATGTATATAAAAGGGAGAGGTGTGAAACTCACTCATCACCTCCTCTCACATCATGATTGTTACCACTGTCTTTTTAACACCACGAGATTTTATGAAAAATATTCTTTTTAATTTGATTGATGTCTTGTGTTTTACGCTACACCAAAAGGAGCTTGCACTATATGCATCCTTTACTTGGCTTTCATTACACGCAATTACGACCTTCCACAATAACGTGTGTTGTACGCAATATCGAGTTTCACTAAACAAGATATTACTATAATATTATTATAAACTAGCAGTTATGAATAGTAATACCATATTTTGAAATTTTATAAATTTTATCTTTTGAAATGGACTTCATTTTTGGATTTGGAATATCAGAATTATCCTAGGGTGAATTTTTGGTACTTTTCTGAAAACTTTCTATTTTTGATGAATAGTGAAAACACTGCCTTACTATTTAAAAACCGAATTTTTATTTAAATAATTATTTATTTTATTTAAATTTATTTTAGGTTAAAATTGATACATAATACCTATATAAGTTCAATGTAATTCATTTGAGTCATTTTATAATAGTTTTATATATATAAAAATTTTATTGAACTTTTCACCGTCTTTTACCAACCTCCTAGGAGAATTTGCAAATTTAAATAAAACATAATTTTTCCTCTTCTGTGAGTAGAATTTCAAAAATTAGAGAGACACGTTTAATATCAAGGATTAAAATGTGGTTCAATAAGATGACAATATTTTTTGGTGAATAGTAACTTTTTTACTTTTATTTACCACGGTTAAAAGTAAATAGGGTAATTATGGGTAAAATGATATTATTGTTATCCTAACACATGTCCTAATTCAATTGGATAAGTGTAACTCTACCAAAAACAACCATAGGAATACAATATTACCCTTTAGGTCCACTTGGATTAGATTAGGACATTTATTATTATTTAATTGAAATAAGAGTTAAAATAGTTAAAATCAAATTTTAATAACTAAAACATTTTCAATATAGGGTTATAAATAAGATAAATTAGACTATAAATATTCACTATAAATCTGAAAATATTTAATACATAATGGTATTTTATTTATACTTTTTAGACATTAAATAATTTAATTTATTAATGACACAATGATGATGCAGTAATTACCTTATTAATGAAATATTAACATAATTGATGTTATAAATACCCAAATAAATGTAATTTTAGAATTTTTATGAATTCCAATAATTTTCTAGGTTAATATGACATGTTAGTATTTATTTAATTAACTTTTTTTGAACTAATCATGCTTTTATAAGTTTCAAAAAAATCAAGTACCAAATAGTGTCAAAATTGACATAAAAAGAGTTTTTAAAACAAATATTATATTATTAATTGTTATTTTATTTCTAAAAATATATGGTTCGAAAAAATGACTTAGATTAGGATATATATATTAATAATGCCCCAATTGGGGTTTTTTTTTCTTTTTATTATACGTTTATTAACCATATAGTGAAAGAAAACTAAAAGACACGGTAAAAGGTAAATTATTTAACTTAGAGTTAAATCAAAATGATAAGGATAAAATGGTAACATAAACTGGTCTAAAACATTTTGGATGAGATGATTTCGACCCATCTACACCTTAGATTCTAAATAAATCAATTTTTAGCTATTAAAAACTGAATATGACTTTATTATAAAATAATATTTTAAGTTTTTCCTAAGGTACTCCTCTCCTCCCTTATAAAAAAGGCACCCCTTCCCTCTTCTATTCACACCCTTTTGAGCCTTGAAGCTCGGCCAAAACCTGCCCATTTACCTTCTCAACTTTTATAGAAACATTTTACAGGTTCTAGTCTCCTCAAAAGACCAACTCTAGTGCATTAACATGAAGCTTAAAAGATGTGTGTCGAAGAAGAGCTAATCTCTTCTACCGATTCTTTCAAGTTTTCTTTCTTCTTCAACTTCTTCTTCATTAGTTGTTTCATTATAAATTAATAGAATCAGTATCAATAATATACTGATATGTTATTATAAATATTAAAAAACCCCATTTTACCTTATATCCATCCTACAGAAAATGAAATCACCGCGCGTGCGTACGTATGGAGTACCGTCTCCACACCGTGGTGTATTCTGTTTTTCCACCACCACCTTACTTGGATTGGTATAATGGTGTAAAGAATAACTATATATGATTATTATAAAATAATAATTATTCTATGGTATTATATCATTCACTCAAATTCTATTCGATAATTATGGGAACGATATCATCGCTCGTGCGTACGTTCGAACTACCATCTCCACGAACGCGATGAGGTTTAGTTTCCATGATTAACCATTCAAGTATGATTATAAAGTATATATGAAAAAATAATTATGAAAGATATTACATAATAATTATACTGGATTTATGTACATATATATTTCATTTACTTAATTCCATTTAATTCAATAAGGAAAGGAAAACAACATTCATGCGTATGTACGGCCTACCGTCTCCATGAACGATGTATTTAATTTCATTTATAGATCTATCATATATATTTATATACTGAGTATATATTATATATAAATCATGTTTTAAATTATGGAATTATGTAAATCAAGATATGAGTAATAATATCAAGAATGAAAAATCGAAATATGTATGATAAATGAAACGATTTTACCCAAAACACTACTTTAACATGGAATTGACAAAAGAACAGGTAATATAAAGTCATAAGTGAACCATATATGATATAATAAAAATGAATAAGATTCTGTAAAAGTCAATGAAATTATTTAAATCATTATACAAGAGGTTCGGAAACGTACAAAGCATATCATACCTAAGGTGAAGGATAATTATTCTAATCTCATTTTTATCCGAGATTATTTATTCGTATGTATTTACTGGGGTTATATTTTTCATCCATGTCCATAAAAATGTATTCATAAAGTGTTTAATATTCTACCATGTATGTTTAAAGTCATTTTTTTCCATATTGACTTTTACTTTGTGTTATGGAAGGAATCTTTCTTTTGTTTACCATATGTGGAACTTTTTGACTTTTCCGTTAAAAGTACGAGGAGAATGTTTTCTTAAACTTATACGGCATGAACGGATTTTTACGGTTTTATAACGCCTTTTTTTCATGAAGATTAATCTACAAGATTTCAGGACTATTTTAAACAAAATCTTTTTCTTTTAAAATTTCATGGAATTTTGTGAAAAGAAAATGATTTGGAGTAAGAAAGGATATTTTTCATCAAGAATTCGTTTCAAGTGTTTTATCAAAACCATTTTACATATAACATGAAATTATTTCATATGTGTATGTTTCAAGTATAATTTCTATATGATTTAAATGGTTTCACTTTTCTTATGATGAAATGATATCTATTAGTTTTATATTGATTATGTTATGATGGGATGATGTTTATGGAACCCATTTTATTCTTTGGGTTATGATGAATGATTTATGTTTATGTTGTGGAACAAGTAAGAATGATTTTATTATGAGATGGGTGGGACCTATATCTTCCTCCAACGCATTGGGTAAAGATTTATATCTCATGAGATTTACATGGTTGGAATGGTATGTTAATCTGGTTCAGTGTTACAGGACTGGAACAAGGAGTGAACTCGATTCAGAAAGGGACTTTTTCCACTAAGATGGTCTTGGTAGTAATGCCTTGGCTACTATGGGAATCATATCATCTGCTTAACGATTTTCCACAATTACATGTTTTATTCCTATTATATTTTATCATGATTAATGTTTCTTTATGATCTATTCCTTACGTACTACCATGTTTTATGTCATTGCTCAAGATTTTGATGTTTAAACATTATGTTCATTTTTAATTTAAAATGTATATGATTTTTTTATTTTCTCCATGCTTACCCTTACTAATCATTTGAGATCACCCTTTATATGTTTTCTTTTCCCTAGGATTTAAAGAAAGGTTTTAGGTAAGAAGACAAAAAGGGTAAGATCTTTATGGGAGATTTTGAAGATCTTTCACCATGATTCAAAGACTATATTATGAGTTTCCAAAGACACTAAACTATTACGGTACTTTGGGTTTCTTTTTGTTATGTATTAGATATTCCGAAAAATTAATGTAATGTCTATGTATGTCAAGATTTGGGTCTCTACAGTTGGTATCAGAGGGAGGTTTAGTTAACCTTTGGAAACTAGGATGCAAAAACTTTAGTGAGATCATTAGAGATATGTCTAAGGTATATCTAGGGATGTCCCTAAGGTTAAGTATAAGTATAAGTTATAGCCCTAGAATTACAGTAATGATCTAAGAATTTAACCTAAGATGTTAGATATTTAAGGTACTCCCTTGTGATTATGATTTTTGTCTCTCACACTATTCTTTTTGGGTTTTCGAAAACGGCTGGAAACAGGAAGATTCACGATAATGGAGGATATAATAGACAATAGAATGGTATAATTCATGAGCAACCCAATGAAATTTGATCTATAAGTCCACATATCATTATTATACCTAATCAGAAATATCATAATATGAGCAATAATCTCAACTTTGGTAAGTTTCCCGAATAAGATAATAAGAGAAAGATGGAGTTTCATGATGACCAGAGAGGAAAAAATGTTCAATTTCCCCCCATGTAAATCATGTGGGAAGAGGCATCAAGGAGAATGTTTCAAAGAAACTGGAGGATGCTTTGGGTGAGGAAAAGAAGGACACAAAGCCAGTAAGTGCAAGGGAAAAAGTTATGTTAACACCATGGTCAAGGATAATGGTATTTCTAAGACATCAACAATGGTTAAATGTTTTAAATGTGGAATGTAATGACATTATGCAAACCAATTCCCTAAGGGAAAGTCTCACGAAGAGAATCATCATAGTCGTATGGGTAGTATTTATGTTGATGATGATGAAGATACTAAAAATGATATGTGAGATGAAATATTTGATGATGCTCAGTCAATGGTTTAAGAAGGTAGTGGAATGATTTATGTCTATCAAGAGTTATGTTGTATAGGTAATGGTACTATGAAATAAAGACACAGCTAAGGATTGTTACACTATTGTTTTTCCTGAATTATTTGAAAGTATATGTTGAATGGTACTAGTAACCAAGAAAGGTTATTCAGATATTTTTGGAAAGTAGATGATATGCGCATAATTAAGGGATAAGGAGAAAATGAAATTTTTGATAGTATTCATGATCTCATGACTAATATAAGGACAAATTGATATCATGGTGTGAGTATATAGAAATTTTGAGATTTTGCTATGTGGAAAGAGTTAACTTTTGACAGCATTCAATGGGTATTCATTTTTCAATAGAACACGTCATTAAGGTATTCACATGTTTGGAACTTTACCAATAAGATATATCATGATAAATGATGGTATTCACGTGCTCGACAGATGAAATTTCATGTAATTGTTTTCTTTATACTATGCACTTGGACAGAAGTATTTTGGATAAGCCTAAAGATTGGAATGGATTATGTTGGACATAAGTCAGTATTGTTTAAGGCTAGAACTTTTTTTCGATATTATTGATGGAATGTTATAATAGTGTAGTCTTAGAAACAAGACAACCTACAGGATGAGAAACAACCCATCGCATCGGACAAGGCTGTGGGAATCGAACCCACAACTGAAGTGCGACATGCCTTTATTGCCTACCACTGGCTTACAAGAAGTCCCTGGTTAGTATAAATTATTTTCGATTTATTATGTGGTATGATATACAAATTATACATCCATTTTAGCAACTATATATGATTAATCTCACCATAGATGGACTTATGCATATTTAATAAACTGTGGTAATGTTTTTGCAATAGAAACAGATGGAATGACCTATCATTCTATCACACGATTTGCTAACAATTCACGAATGACAAATTCAACGTCATTTCATTAAGAGATTAAGTGTAAATTGTTCATGGCACGAACAATGGTGAGAATGAACTAAAATCAAGTAAATATTTCTTTTAATTCATCAATTCTTCAACATTAGGGGAATAATCTTGACAACTAATAATGGTATCCTACTGTCCTTATATCTCGTGAATCAGATGGTACCTTATATCATAAAAAATTTATGGCTTTGTGATTGTTGTCTTTTTCATAGCCATGTTCTCTACAACTCTCCATCAGAACTTTATGGTAATATTTCTCTTCCATATCCATATTTTCACCTATGTTCTCCTATGTGGAAATGCATTGATTAGTTAATTTGGGTAACCATTACATTTCATACATTAGTTTTTATAGATATGTTTTGGTATTACTTTCTATGATGTGGGTTTCTAATAAAACATTCGAGTAGTAAACCATTTATAACCCCGATGAATTTCGAGGGTGAAATTCATTTTAAGGGGGGTAGAATGTAACACCCCAAGATTTTATGAAAAATATTCTTTTTAATTTCATTGATATATTGTGTTGTACGCTACACCAAAAGGAGCTTGCACTACACACATCCCTGACTTGGCTTGCATTGCATGCAATTGCAACCTTCCATGATAGCATGTGTTGTATGCAATACCGAGTTTCACTAAACTAGATATTACTATAATATTATTATGAACTAGCCGTTATGAAAAGTAATACCCAATTTTTGAAATTTTATAAATTTTATCTTTCGAAATGGACTTAATTTTTGGATTCGGAATATTGAAATTATCCTAGGGTGAATTTTTGGTACTTTTCTGAAAACTTTCAATTTTTGATGAATAGTGAAAACATTGGGTTACTATTCAAAAACCGACTTTTTATTTAAATAATTATTTATTTTATTTTAATTTATTTTAGGTCAAAATTGATACATAATACCTATATAAGTTCAATGTAATTCATTTGATTCATTTTATAATAATTTTAGATAAATAAAAATTTTATTGAACTTTTCACCGTCTTTTACCCACCTCCTAGGAGAATTTGTAAATTTACATAAAACATAATTTTACCACTTCTGTGAGTGGAATTTTAAAAATCCGAGAGACATGGTTAATATCAAGGATTAAAATTTGGTTCAATAAGATGAAAATAATTTTTGGAGAATAGTAACTTTTTACTTTTATTTACCACGGTTAAAAGTAAATAGGGTAATTAAGGGTAAAAATGATATTACTATTACCCTAAAACATCTCTTAATTCTATTGTATATGTGTTATTCGACCAAAAAAACCATAGGAATAAAATATTACCCTTTAGGTCCACTTTGATTAGATTAGGAGATTTATTATTATTTTATTTAAAGAAGAGTTAAAATAGTTAAAATCAAAGTTTAATAACTAAAATATTTTTAATATAGGGTTATACATGAGATAAAATTGAATATAAATATTAATTAGAAATATAAAATTATTTCCTACATAATTGTATTTTATTTATAATTTTTAGAAGTTAAATAATTTAATTTATTTGTGACACAATGATGATGGAGTAATTACCTTATTAATGAAATATTAACATAATTGATGTTATAAATACCCAAATAAATGTAATTTTAGACTTTTAATGAATTAAACTATTTTTATAGGTTAATATGACATGTTAGTATTTATTTAATTAACTTCTTTCGAACTAATCATGCTGTTATGAGTTTTAAAAAAATCATGTACCAAATAGTGTCAAAATTGACATAAAATAGTTTTTAAAACAAATATTATATTATTAATTGTTATTTTATTTCTAAAAATTTAAGGTTCAGAAAAATGACTTATATAAGGATATATATATTAATAATGAACCACTTGGTGTTCGTTTGTCTTGTTATAGTTTGTTTATTAACCATATAATGTAAGAGAAAAAGACACGGTATAAGTTAATTTATTTAACTTATAGTTAATTTTAAATTATAAGGATAAAATAATAACCTAAACTTGCCTAAAACTTATTGGTTGAGTGTATTTACACCAATACTCACCTTATCTTCTAAATAAATCAATTTGGAGCTATTAAAAACCGAATATGACTTTATTATAAAATAATATTTTTAGTTTTCCCTAAGGTACCCTTATCCTCCCTTATAAAAAGGGCACCCCTTCCCTCTTCTATTCACACCCTTTTGAGCCCTGAATCTTGGAAAAAACCTGCCCATTTCCCTTATAAACGTACCTAGAAACATTATAGATGTTATGTTCTCCTCAAAATACCTACTCTAGTGCCTTAAGAGAAAGTTTAAAAGAGGTACATCGAAGAAGAGGTAATCTCTTCTACCGATTCTTTCAAGTTTTCTTTCTTCTTAAACTTCTTCTTATTTAGTTGTTTCATTATAAATTAATATCATCAGTATCACTAATATAGTGATATGTTATTATAAATATTAGAAAACCCCATTTCACCTTCTATCCATCCTATGGAAAATGAAATCACCGTGCGCGCATATGTACGGAATACTGTCTCTACGCCGTGGTGTAATCTATTTTTCCATCACCACCTTACTTGGATGGGTATAATGGTGTAAAGAATAACCATATATGATTATTTTAACATCATAATTATTCTAAGGTATTATATCATTCACTAAAATTCTATTCAATAATTATGGGAATGATATCATCGCTTGTGCGTACGTACGGACTAACGTCTCCAAGAACGCGATGAGGTTCAGTTTCCATGATTAACCATTCAAGTATGATTATAAAGTATATATGCAACAAATAATAATGAAATATATTAAATAATAATTATACTGTATTTATGTACATATATGTTTCATTTACTTAATTCTATTTAATTCAATAAAGAAACGAAAACAGCGTTCATGCGTACGTACGGTCTACCGTCTCTATAAACGGTGTATTTCATTTCATTTATCGATCTATCATATATATTTATATACTAAGTATGTATTATATATAAATCATGTTTTAAATTATAGAATTAAGTAATTCAGGATATGAGTAATAATATCAAGAACCACAAATTGAAACACGTATGATAAATGAAATGATTTTACCCAAAACACTACTTTATCATGGAATTTATAAAAGAATGGGTATTATAAAGTCATAAGTGAACCATATATTATATAATAACAATTAATGTGAATATCTAATAAGTCAATGACATTATTTAAATCATTATACAGGAGGTTTGGATATGTACGAAGCATATTGGACCTAAGGTAATTGATAATTATTCCAATCTCATTCTTATCTGAGATTGTTTATTCGTAAGTATTTACTAGGGTTATATTTTTCGTCCATGTCCATAAAAATGTTTTCATAAAGTGTTTAATATTCTACCATTTATTTTTAAATTCATTTATACCCATATTGACTTTTACTTTGTGTTATGGAAGGAATCTTGCTTTTGCTTACCATACATGGTAATTTTTTTCTTTTATGTTAAAAGTACGAGGAGAATGTTTTCTTTAAATTATAAGACATGAATGTATTTTTACAGTTTTATAATGCCTTATTTTCAAGAAGCTTAATCTACAAGATTTCATGACTATTTTCAACAAAATCCTTTTCTTTAAAAATTGCATGGCATTTTGTGAAAAGAGAATGATTTTGAATAAGAAAGGATATTTTCCTCAAGAATTCATTTCAAGTGTTTTATCAAAACCATTTTCCATCTAAGATGAAATTATTTCATATGTGTATGTTTCAAGTATAACATATCTATGATTTACATGGTTTCAATTTTCGTATGATGAAATGATATCCATTTTTTTATATGGGTTATGTTATGATGAGATGATGTTTATGAAACCCATTTTATTCTTTTCGTTATGATGAATGATTTATGTAAATGTTGTGGAACAAGTAAGAATGATTTCATTATGAGATGGTTGGGACCTATATCTCCCTCCAATGCATTGGGTAATGATTTATATCTCATGAGATAGACATGGCTGGAATGGTAATTTAATCTGGTTCAGTGTTATAGGACTGGAACGAGGAGTAACTCGATTCAGAAAGGGACTTTGTCCACTAAGATGGTCTTGGTAGCAATGCAGTGGCTAATATGGAAATAATATCAAGTGCTTAATGGTTTTCCACAATTACATGTTTTATTCCCATTCCATTTTATCAGGATTAATATTTCTTTATAATCTATCCCTTACGTACTACCATGTTTTATGTCATTGCTCAAGATTTTGATGTTTAAACATTATGTTATTTTTAAGTTCAAATGTATATGATTTGTTTTATTTCCTCCATGCTTACCATTACTGAGCATTTGATCTCACCCTTTATATGTTTTATTTTCCCCAGGATTTAAAGAAAGGTTTTAGGTAAGAAAACAAAAAAAAGGATGATCTTTATGGGAGATGTTGAAGATCTTTCACCATGATTAGAAGATTATATTCCGAGTTTACAAAGACACTAAAGTATTACGGTCCTTCGGTGTTTTTTTGTTATGTATTATATATTCTTTAAAAGTAATGTAATGTCAATGTACGTCAAGATTTGGGTCTCTACAGTCTATACCTAGAAAAGGATAACGTGATTCCCCCTTTAAAAAATCCATATAGAGAATATCTTAATGATATCTAGTCACGTAGAAACTCATAGTTGATTTATCCCAACTGAGCCTCCCACACACACTAAATAATTATAGGGGTCAACGTCATTGACTAAATAAAAGAGGAACCCTCCACCCCAACTAGGGTTAGCTACAAGGAATCTACCTGTTAAGGTGCCTCCTCCACCGATCAATAACGGGAAGACCAACTATAAGAATCCACAATGAGGTTTCCCTTCCTAAGATTATAGACCATCTCAAAGTCATAGTCCTATAAGTACTCTAACCAGTGCCTCTTTCATAGGTTCAATTTTCTCTACAAGAAGACATACCTACGACTATGATGGTTTGAGTAAAAAAATTGCTCTCCTAGAAGATAGTCTCTCCAAATCCTAAGAGTGTAGAATACCACTGAAAACTTATGGTTGTGAGTCACATATTACTTCTTTTGGGATCAAAATTACCTTGACCCAAATGCAATCACTACCTTCCTCTACATCAACTTATTGTTGAGCCCAGATCAAGAGGCAGCACAATACACTACTTACTCAACTCCCTCCTCAGAGAGTCTCAAAATATGAGCACTCATCAACCACATCCTCAACTCCTCATAGGCTATATGGAACTGATTAGTCAATATTAATGGATTACCTTTTTGTATCAGGGTGGTCAAAAGAGATGAAATCCTAGAAAATTCTTCTATAAACCTCATGCAGTACCCCACCAAGCCAAGAAAACATCACACCTATGATACACTATTTGATGGATCCAATGAAAGAAATACCTAAATCATTATTGGGTCCATAAATAATACTTGGATATAAATGAAATTCACTAGAATGTGAATCTCATGGATACAAAACTAGAACTATGAGAGATTACCATAATACTGGTTCTCCAAAATTAAATATAGGAATATCCTCCAGTTCTGTTGAAGCTACTACTTTGATGTGGCGTGTATGAGTATGTCATCAATGAAGAAAACAGAAAATAGGTTCAAGTATGGATGGAGGATCCATTTCATCAAATCCATAATAAAATTAGGGCCATTCATCTCACCAAAAAGAATCACCAAGAACTCATATTGTCTGTAGTGACATCAAAATGCTGGCTTTGGAATATGAGCCTCATGAAATCTCAACTACTTATATCCAAAGCTGCGATAGATATTTGAGAACCATCTTGAGGCTCACAACTTATTGATGAGGCCCTAAATCATTTTAAAGGTATACATGTTATTTATCTATTCCTCATTTAGGTGATGATAAGAAACATGAAGTCATAATCCATCATCCACCTTTTTCACGAACAACGTTGTAGCTACCTAGGGGGGAACAATAGGTCTGATGGAACACATCTCTCAAGGATCCACTAACTGTAACTGTAGATCCTGGAGCTCAGTAGGCACCATCAGATATTGCAAAGAAGATATTAAAGTAGTCTCGAGGTTCAATTTAATATAAAACTCCATCTCTTGACTTAGAGGTAGTCTCAAAACATCCTCGAGGAAGACATCAATATAATCATCTAGTATTGAAATAAACCAGATGCCTAAATATCATGCTTCACCAAGGTATAAAATCTCAAATTTACAGGTCATGGGTTAAATCTTACTACTTACAAGTCCCACACACTCTTCTATGATATCTCTCTCACATATAAAGTTTAATCTCATCCCATCATTCTCAAGTAATTTCACTCCTATATGTTGAAAATGAATCATGGATCGGGCCATGAAAAAATAGTCCAGACACAAGATGATGTTTTAAGGCATCATTATGATAACCAAAAAGTTTCACAAGAAACTCTCTCCACCAAGTGATATATCTCACTTCTTGCAGATAATTGATATTGAATAAGCATTCCCCATATAAACCTCAAGGAAAATATGTTGGCCTAAATAATCAACTGGGACCTCTAGGTATCACACAAGGTGTAAAGTGATATATAAATGACTCAAAATTATGTCTAATAAAACTAAATTTAGATTATAATAATAAAAAATACCCATAATAATCTCATGAGATTTCAGGTCATATTCCTTCATCATCTATAATTGCCCATGGCCCTGATCACCAGCTCTCTTAGACTGACACGAGCCACCTAGTGATGGTGGTAGATGTAGAACATAATTTCATCAATCAACCACAAATCCTACTCCTAGATCCCCACCATTTCCTAATCTAGATTCACCTCCCAAGGGCATTCCCCACCCTCCCTTAGGCGATCTATGATCTGGGCACTGCCTTTGTTTTGGTAGTCCATCCACTATCTTCATACCCCCCGTAGCATGTCTTGTTGGGAAATCCCATGCCATGTGACCTCATGCATCACATGCATAATATCTCCCCCATCTGGGATTCCCTAATCCTCTATGTAGTCTCTTTTCTACCTTACCATGTGTCTGAGTCTGGTCATGATATGATCTCCTATACTAAGATCATACTGATTGGCTCCTACTATATTTTGAAGATGACTCAGCCATATAACCAACATTACCAGTTATAGCGGCATCGAGTCCTTAAAAATGGAATCTGTCTCTTACCAGTGACATCTCTAAGACTATAGAATATGTGGGATTTCATAGGGGTATCACACTAGCACAAATATATCTTTATATACCCTACTCAAACATTTGTTCCTAGATGTATCCATCATGAACCATCTTAAGGGAGTACAGCATAATGATAGTGAATCCTATAGTCATGATCAATAACAATCATCACTCCTTAATATAACCCCATAAGCTCTTTAATCTTGACTGAGCACAATATATATGTGTAATAATCATCATAAAACAACAGTTGGAATTCAGAATATGAGAGCGTCTAATCATCATTCATTTGAATGAATAAACTTCACTAGAACTTAGATGTTATGTGGAAATTGATGGATACTATCAAAAAAATTTGATCATTTGGGGTCTGCACTATTTTAAAAACCCAAATCACTGGCTCAAGACAATTCTCTACTGCCTTGGGATCTGGCTCACACTGGAACCTCAATAGCCTATGGTGCTGGAACTCATGGAGTTTTTTAAGCATGTGTGCATCCTAGTTCAACTCTACCAATGTAATTCTTTGATCTATGTGTGGGGGTGCTACTACCTGCCCGCATGGAGGATAGGACTCATTTGATAGACCTAGAACCAAGGCCTCATAACTCATATAATCTTCATCAAGATTCCTAATTGGTTCCCTAGTTGTTTTATAAAAATTTAATCAATATATATGATGTTCATATGAGAATATATATATATATATAGATGACTCATAAAGGACAGTCATAAGTCTCAATGCTATATAATTCGTGTACCAAATTTCCCGAAAACTAATTTCTTGGTATGCTGAGTAGACAAGTAGGTAGCCAGAGTATCATTGAATGGATACATCGACTACCATTCCAACACTGGGTTCCCTAGAATGAAAGATTCACTCATGAATCAACCCAAAATGGCCTTATTGGGAAGAATAAGGTTGAGTCACAACTTCCCCAACCCCACCTCCCTATTCTAGTGTCGAGCGACATGTGTTCAATGAAATAACTAATATAAGAGTTCTTTTCTTTAATGTACCTATACACATGAACCCCACCATATCCATACAAGAGTTTGGAGGAATAAATATAAATGACAATCACATCCAAAGTATCAACCATGTATGAATCAAACTCTAGGTAATTCAAGAGTATGAATGGGAAATCTAAAAATTAAAAGGAAAAATACCCAGCCAGTAATAAATATGTTCTAAACTGACAATAACTAAGAAAAAATATATTAGGACAATGTGTTTCAATATCTACAATCCATGACTACCGTACATGGTCAAATTCACCTGGTTATCCATTATGATCCTCTATAATCATCACTGACCAATCTGTCATTTTTATAAGACATGACACATGAAAGAAAATAACTTGTAGGGTTGAGTATATACATACCTAGTATGATTCCCTGAATATGAAAGGGAGTAATATTGGACACGCTAGAAGTAGAAAAATTATCCCATATCAAGAGATAAATGAAAAATAACAATATATATATATATATATGCTCATAAAAGAAACCCCGGAAATAGATTACGGGGGTCTATATCTCATAGTCCCTTATAGGAAAGGAGTATTCCATTAGTTTTATAGGTGTCCAACAACAATTCCCAATATCTCTCATGATTGTCTAAAGATTATATATGTTTGAACACACCATGCCACTATTATACATAGTCTAGGTTGCATAATCTCAAGATAGAGGATCCATACCCTAGTATGACAAGAGGGTTACACTCAGTAGGTAGAGGACCCATACCATTGAACCATAAGAGTGTTCCACTTTGTAGATAGATATGGAACATATACCCTTGTACGTTAGGGGGTTCCACTCTATAAGGAGAGTATGGATGCCCTATCCTATTAGAAGGTTTCCAATATATGGATAGAGGATCCAATCCCTAACATAGTAAGTGGGGTCCACTCTATAGGTAGGGGACCCATGCCCGGAAACAACTTGGGGGTTCTACTCAAATAATCATTTTTGATCACTGATATCATTGAGAGCCACTTTAAGAGGCTTAATGCTCCAAACATCTCACATCAAATCTAAAAATCCAATACAAATACCCCCATAAAATTATACATATAAAAAAATCAGGATATGCTAATAATGGGCCAAAATCTAATTCCAAATGAAGGAGATATAAGTGGAAGATGTTTTATTTGAATGGAAGTATATGCCATGTAATGGGTCTACACAATGTGTATCCCCACTCCTCTATGTCATAGTGTCCTTCCCAATACATGGATCATTGTCCATGTAGCACTACATGAAATATTATGGTACTACATGACTTGTCTTGACCACCTGGAATGAAGATGTGTTCTCCTGGACATGTCTGTCAAGCCTTGAATGTGTACTAAGGAATGTTCAAGTACACGATGTGTTCCCCACCATATATAGAATGTAGGTCCACAAGTGATCCTTGGAATATACCCCCAATAAATGTTTTTTTGGTCAACTAGGGTCAATTTTCATGTGGAACTTCTATACAGTGCATAATATTTAACTCCATTGTGAAACCCTAGCCTCCATAGAAACCAGAACACTTGAAATATTCCTATCATAACATACACCATGTATGTCAAAATTTTATTGAAATTGAAGAATGTTTCACACATCTTCAAGATATGTTTCCTACACCTCAAATCATGCTAGTCAGACAGTCATAATAGAAGTTATTCACCTATAAAAAATGATTTTAGACATTTGGTGAATGGAAAATCTGTATCCATTGATCCATGATAATTAGTCCCACACCCTGTGCACCTCATGTCACTTCTGACCATCCCCAAATCCCACATCCATATGAATCACAACCCATATTCCTAAAAGTATCTTGATCTTTCCCCAAATTATCAACCTGTTCATCACAGATGAATCCATCATGAATCTGAGAGATTGATTACACTGAAACCCCCCAGATTCTAAATATGGACTCATAGACCAATGATGAATAAATCAACGAATGCTGGGGTAAAAGCACAAAATAAAAGGTGAGAAAATCATTTTCCAATTAGTCTTTTCAAAAATTATATATCGGGGATATCCGGTATGAGGAACAAGGAATAATAAGGAAAAATTGAATAAAAAATTAAAATTTGACCCAAAGGATCATATGAAGGATTTAATAATTTCCTAGACCTCTCCAGTCCATTCCTTTGTGAAAATCCAGTGTTTGATGTGTTTTGGGAGGTGATTGTGACTCATTTCAAGAGCTGGCTACTTTTCCAGTTTTTCTGAAAAGTATGTCGCATCGATGACTCACCATAGGTGGGTCACATTGGTGACTCACTATTGTTAGGTGACATTTGTGGTTTAATTATATGACTCCCTGTTGGTAGTTCGTGTTGGTGAATTACTGTCGGTGAGTGACGTCAGTAGGTGGCATCAGCAAGTGGCGTAAGTAGGTGGTGTCAGTGAGTGGAATCTATGATTGGTGCCCTAAGGTGGTGACAGTGAGTTGTTTTGATGTGTGGAATTGGTGAGTGGTGTGGGTTGGAGGAATCAGCGAGTGGAATCAGTGAGTGGACTCTTTGAGTCACGTTAGTGACTCACCCAATGGTGAGTCCCAGCTTCTCCCAATTTTTCTAATTTCACCCCTCTTACATTTTATTTGTTGTAAATCATGTTTAAAACAATGTTTGGCCATTTATAAAACACTTTAAATGGATTTTAATTATATCACTAATATCCTATCATCCTGGAGGATTTTAAATGACTTAGCTACATGGTGTTTCCCATGACCTGAGTTTTAAGTACTTTGAAATCGTTACCCTTCCATTGATATAAGAGTTAGCCATTTTCTAAGGCTGAGATCCTCAGTTCATTGACCCCTTTGGGTTTCTCTTAGTTCACCCATAGCCTTCCTTCCCCTTTGATCCCAGTGTTGTGTTGTGGCCTTCAGATCCCTTTTTTCTCTTGGATCCTTTCCTGCTACTCACACGCCCCTTGTTTTTTATACCAGGAGGAGTTATTGATTGTTTTTAATTCTAAGTAGGGATCTCTTCATTCCTCTCTATTTTTTGAATCATATGGGGTTGGTGTATGAATGTTTTCCTTTTGAATACGGTAAGATCAAAGTGTAAAAAATAAAATAAGAAGTAATAAATGAGGGGTTGGGAAGATGTTGATGATTATGATCATTTTGTCTTATTTTTTATTCGATCTATATTGTGTATTAAATCCTACTAAAAATCATGTACATTGGTGGCCTTTGTTTGCTTATGGGTGATGAATTATGGCTTCTTACTATTTTTTTAGGTTTCATGTTGAACATATGTATTCAAATAAAATTTATTAACCACTTATATTTGGTTAACTAAATGGATTCCCCTTGATTCTGCACCCACTCTGATCGACCATGGAATATCAGTGCAATTAAAGAATCGATGTTTTCTAAACATGAATACACCTTTCTTTGTTCGGTGTAGTTGTGTGATTTGTGTATTTAATTCTATTTTGTGACTTGTATGGTTGTTTAGTTCTGGTTTGAGAGCATGAATGTAATATGGAATGGTACAGGCGGTGAAATAGAATCTCAGGTTGAGAGATTAATTGATTGTGGAATGGATGGGAAGTGTTTGATCAGTGGGACTGCATGTTCAAGTTGTTCTACGTTTATGTAACTAGGCGTGATTGGTGAGGTGTTCTTATATAGCAGGGTTATCGCATTTTTTGTGATGAAGTGTGTTATGGGGTTTTCCTGTTAGTTAGGGGTTTACTTCTTGATAAGAAGTACATGGCAGAATGACTTTGAAGAATGGTTATGGAATTGGTTAGAATGGGTTTTAAACAAAGTGGAAATATGAAGTGAGTCACTCAAATGTGGTTCTTCTTTCCTTTGTGTGGTTTATGTTATGTGGTTTGTTTCATGTTTTGAGTGGTAGTTTCTCGGGTAGGTATAGAATGAATAAATGGTTCCTTAAGAAAGAATGATAATTGGTAAAAAGAGTTGGATGGGGGTATGTTTGAGTTGTGTCATGTTTTGGATGAATTTCATTTATTTGGAAGTGAACATAGTTTATCCTAATACAAGTATTTAGAGGTAACATTGAAGTTAGTTTTGTGGGATGGTTATTGTTTGGAACCCCATAGGTTGGGATCAGTGTTTCCTTCTTATATATAGAGATGTAGTTCCTTGTGATTTCTATATGCACCCACACCATATTTGAGACCAATGTGCCAAACACCCTGATTGTTATGGGGTAGGGTGTCTTTACCAAACATACCAGTGAGAGGATATATGGATGGACACATGCTCGTTCATACTACCTCTTCTAGGTGGTGATAGCCCAAGACTCTTCAAGAAGGTTGTGGTTTGTGATGCCCTGGTGCGTGCGAACAAGTTGTGCTTTCTAGGTGTCTTCTGGATGAGAATTTTTGTGGTTCCCAAGTGACTTCGGGATATGGTGTGGTTTTTGGCCCATGAGTCATTTGGTGGGATAAGATGTGCTTGTGGGGCCCATGTTTTTGTTGGTGGGATGTGGTTTGGTTTGTCCAGAAGAGGTGGGAGTGCTAGGATGTCTTCCATTAGGGTGTTAGAGTGGCTAATTAGTGGGAATGTGGTGTGGGGTACCCTATCATCGATGTGCTCTATATTAACTTACCTAACTTGCGTTATTTGGTGAGTGTGCCTTTTGTGAGGTTGTGGTGGCTAGTATACCTTGTTAGGTGATTTTGGTTTCTTTTGTTTTCTCAGTAGGGTGTTAGTATGCTTATCCCACATGTGCATGGGAGACCTTGATTTTCTCTACTGAGAATGATTGTATGCTCACCCTACATTATAAAACTACTTTCATGTTTTTTAGAGGACTATGGAGACTGTGCAGTGCATTAATAGCTTGGACTTTGAGACAGTTACCATGTTGATGCTTATCTTTGTTCTTTTTGTACTTATTTTAGGGTTTTATTTTATTTTTAGTAGTTTTACTTTAATAAATAATGTAGTATGGATTTGGTTTTCTTATATATATATTTATTGGAGTTGTTTTGAGGTTGATACATTTTATGACTGATCATGGTTACTATAAAAAGGAAAATGCATCTCATTCTTGTGATATTTACATACCCTTGTTGAATGTCTCCACTTCGAGGCCCACTGGAGGTGGGACTTAGGGGTCATTATCTCCCTTTCTTCATTGACAGCTCAGGAGGGGCATCTTTGGAGGCAGGGGGTCATGATAGAATGGTATAAAAGGTGATGTTTGAGATATATGATGGAGTTTTGACTTAGTCACAATGAGGATTTCATGGATTGGTAGGTCGAAAGTGTCAGGTGACCTTGGTATGTGACATAGGCCAGGGAAGACCATCTAGGGCACAAGATTTTAGGGCTCCCATGATCCGATGCAAGGACTATCTGCTTACCAAATGACCAAGTGAGGCAACACTATTTGTAGGGTTGAGACCATAAGAAAGGTACATCCATCATGATGACTTTTTTTTCATTTTTTAATTGGGAATTTTATTGAATTTAAATAAATAACGAGGTAAAATTAATTATAAACATAATTTTATACTACTCAGGCTTAGGAGTTTTAGGTTCACTATTCATACATGGAACCCGGTCATTGTCCACGAGTGGTTCTGGGAGTGGAGGTTCAGCCGGCCGATCTGAAAAATTAGTAGAGGGTTTGTCCAGAGGTGGAGGATAACCAGTGGTAGAGAACGTTACATGATTTCTAGTGGAAGTACTTGGAAAAGTACAAGGGTAGTGTCTCTGACATAGACATGGAGAGTTGGCTTAAGGAGCCTGAGACCACCTTCATCAGAACTATGTTCCATTGGAGTATTGGGTTATATTAGTGGTTAGTCAGATGAGGGGAGCTACGCACTATAACTGGGGGAGAGAAATGTAGATTATGTTCCATGGGTCGATTTCGATAAGGAGTTCCATGTATAATTATTTTCTTCGACCATGAAGGATGAGAAGAGTCAAGAGTTATGCTCACTCAATCAGGGGAGTATATCTGTATTAGAGATGGGGATCAAATTCAAGGATATCCTTAATTTTTCTCTAGATATATTTCTAAATTGGGAGTCTCATACAACATGCCTAGAGGAGGCACTTCAACCTTCTCTCCAGTACACAGTTACTTCGTTTACCTTGCTGACATACTTTGAGGTATCGAAGATGGAAGATGATGGTCTGAGACAGTGTGTAGATATCAGAGGTTGAATCTGATCGTGATCAAGAACTGTTACCCTCTCCTGAGGATAGATTATTTTTCAACCTTTTGAGGGGAGAAAGTTGGTTTTCTAATATACATCTGCAGTCTAGGTATCACCAGTTGAGGGTGAATGAGGGTGACGTCCTGAAGACTGGTTTTAGATGCAGGTATGGGAACTTCATGTTAATGGTTATTCCATTTGGTGTTATGAACACACCAATCGTGTTCATTAGACTTATGAAATACATATTTTGTGAGTTCTTAGACCTGTTATTAGATGTATTCAAAAATGAAATTCTGATCTAATCAATGTCAGAGGAGGAGAATACCGAGTATCTCAGTATTGTATTGTAGGTTCATTGATGCCACCAGATCTATGAATGTTTTCCAAATGAATGTTCTATATGAGAGAGGTGCACTTCGTTGGGCATGTGGTGTCTCAGCAAGGCATAATAGTGGACCCATCGAAGGTGTAGGCAGTTGTTTTTTGGGAAACACCCAGGAAATTGGTGGAGGTTTGTAGTTTCCTTTTTCTAAAAGGATATTATCAGAGGTTTGTACTTGATTTCCCTCAAGTTGTAGCTCTGTTTATGGATTTGCACTAGAAGGGCCAATATTTTGTGTGGACTGAGCAGTGCTAGGTAGAATTCTACCATCTTAATGGGAAGTTGGTCGGTGCTCTAGTGCTAAGGTTTTTAGATGAAAGGGTTATGTTTGAGGTGTTTTGTGATGCTTCACATATGGGATTTTGACATGTACAAATGCAACAATAGGGGTGATCTATTATGGATCTAGGTAGTTATGTCACTACCAACGTAACTATGCCACCCATGATCTGGAGCAAGCAAAAGTTGTGTTTGTGATAAAGTTGTGGTGTCATTACCTCATTAGGGAGAGCTTTATGGTCTTAATGGATCACAAGATCTTGAGGTATATCTTATCCCAATGAGATATGAATATTAAATAGCGGAGGTGGATAGAGTTTCTTAAATATTATGATTTTGAGATCTGTTACAACTCTGGTAAGTGGAATATAGTGGCTGATGATTTATGTAGGAAGTCACAGATAGAGGCTTTTAAAGAATCTGTGGATTCTAGGAAGGTAGTGGAGGAGTTGGGAACCTTGGACATATATTTAGAAATATAAGGTGACATAGGTTGTCTATTGCACATGATGGTGTGGTCTATACTAATGAAATAGTTTTACGAGTGTCATTGGGGAGACTCAAAGATAAAGGTGATACGTGATCCTATTGACTATGGTGATGCTCCAAAGGGGTGGTCAGAGGATATTCATAATCATATTTTGATTCATGGGAAGATGGTTTTCCCAATGGAGATGCACAATGGAGTCCTCCATTAGTTTCATAGATCACATTTAGTGGTAAACCCACAAGTTTCCATGATTTACCATAGATTAATGGAGTAGTTGTGGTGGACTAGGGTGAAGTGAGTAATGGTGGGGTTTTTGAAAAGATGCCTAGTGTGCCAGTAAGTGAAGGCTGAGCACCACGTTCTCGATGGGTTTTTATAGCCATTATATGTACCCGAGTGGAAGTGGGATTAAATATCGATTTTTTTTGTCATAAGGTTATCCAGAGATCAGGGAGGCTATGATGCAATCTGGGTGGAGGTGGACCGACTGACGAAATTAGATCACTTATTAGTGATTAAGGAGTCTGGAAAAGTGGATTCCATGGAAAGGATGTATGTAGACCATGTGGTGTGGTTACATGGAGTTCAAAGTTCCATCATCTTAGATTGGGATACACATTTTACCTCATGAGTATGGTGGGGATTACAACATGCTTTTGGCACTCAGTTACGCCCTAGCACTACCTTCCACCCTCATACCGATGTGTAGATAGAGAAAACAATATATACGTTGGAGATCATGTTGCGAGATTTCATCTTGGACTTTGATGGATCTTGGGTATGGTACCTAAACCTGGTTGATTTTTCTTATATTAATAGCTATCACTCTTCCATTATCATGGCTCTATTGGAAGCCTTGTACGAGAGACTGTGTTTCTCACCATTGTGCGGGATAGAGGTTAGAGAGAAAACTGTTCTTGGTACTAAAGTGGACCAAGAAGGTACAACATGTTCATGAGAGGATAAAAGAAGAACATGACAAAAATATGTCACATTTCGATTATAGGAGGAGGCCCTTGGAGTTCGTGGTTGTGGAAAACATGTTCTTAAAGGCTTCCCCTCGATGTGAGTAGCAGAGTTTTGGTAAAGGGAGAACGCTTTCTCTGAGGTTCATTGGTCCCTTTGTAGTATTGGTGTGAGTTCGGGGGGGGGGATATTATTTATTATTTCCATCACAGTTGAAGAGGTTCCCTGAAGTCTTTGACATTTCTCAGATTCACCATTATCTTTATGATGTCTCTGATGTCATTGACTAGGGAGAGATGGATGTAGAAGATGACACGATATTCTTGGAATGACCAGTAGAGATCCATGCTCGTCAGGAGAAGGTACTATATGGATGGAATATTCCCGTTGATCATGTGATGTGGAGGCAAGGTGGTATGAAAGAGAGTACTTAGGGAAGGTAGACACAGATTCCTGCCCAATAAAGGTAGTTGTTATGAGTTTTTCCTTGTCCTGTTTTGATTTGGGATTCTTGGACCTAGTTTTCTATGAAATGAGTTGTTTATTTGTTCTATAATGTGTGATAAGTTTTTTACATATAAATAGGGATGTACCTGATCCCTAATAAATATGAATTAAAATAGATTTGATTAAACCAGTTTGGGAGAGTCGGTGCTGCCCAAAGATAATAATATCTTCACATAAAGAAAAGAATTCACTAATTCATGTGTTCAAGCGGTGTTGATTTTGGTTCTTTTGTAGTGTGTATTGGGGTTGGATGGGGTAGTGGATATCGTAGGAGGTTTTATTGGATGTATAGGATTCACTTTAGCTTATGAGTAGAAAGTGTGGTTTATCCTTTTAAGGTATCTCATGGGGTGGTTGTTCGGGAACCTCTTTCCCCTAAGTTTTTTTTGAATTATTAAGGGAGATAATAGTTTGAGAGTTGTTTTATGTAATGTTCCAGACCTCTCTAGTCCATTAATTTTTGAAAATCTAGTGTTTGATGAGTTCTGGGTGGTTACAGTGACTCATTTGAAGAGTTTTTCAGTTTTCCAATTTTTCTGAAAGGTTGGTCACGTCGGTGACTCGCCGTTGGTGGGTCATGTCAGTGTCATTCTGTTAGTAGGTCAGATCAGTGACTCATTGTTAGTAGATCACATAAGTGACTCAATGTGGATGATTGGCCTCGATAGGTGGTGTCAATGAATTGTGTTGGTAGGTGGTGTTAGTGAGTGGCGTCAATGAGTGTCGTTGGTAGGTAGCATCGATGAGTGTCGAAGGTGACTGGCATTGGTAGGTGGCATCAGTGAGTGGCGTCAGTGACTGGCACCAGTAGGTGGAATTTATGAGTGGGATCGGTTAGTGGCCTTAGTGAGTCGTTTCAATGACTCTCACAACGGTGAGCCATTTCAATATTTTCCTAGTTTTTTCAGTTTCACCTCTTTTACAATTTATTGGACGTAAATTAATTGTAAAACCATGTAAGGAAATTTCTGAGGCACTTTCAAAGGATGTAAATTATATCGTTGATTTCCTAACTACCCGAGACATTGAAACGGCCAAGTCATGTGGTCTCAGCCATGACCCAACTTTATGTACTCTGATATTGTCACCATTCTGTTGATATATGATCAGGCCTTTTTCAAAAGATGAGATCATCCCTTCCCAGAAACATTCTATTTTATTTTGGGGAGCCCTGATTCTTTATTCCTTGAGGAGTATAATGTTGTGTTTTGTCCTTTGGATCCAGTTTTTCCCATGGAGTATTTCATACTACTCACACACCCCCTATTTTTTGATTCAAGGAGGAGTTTTTGATCGTCTGTTGTTTAATTTAGGGATGTCGTCATTCCTCTTTATTTTTTGTATGATGTGGTGTGGGTGTATGAATGTTTTCTTTGTAAGAAATGTTGGATCCATGTTTAATGAAGATAAAAAGAAGTAATTAATGAGGGGCTAGGAAGAAGATGACGATGATCATGTTGTATTATTTGTTATTTTATCGGTATTGTGTATTGTATCCTACTTAAAATATTGGTCATTGGTGGCCTTTGTTTGCCTAAGGGTGATGCTTCAAGGATGCCTTATATTGTTTTATGTTTTATGTTGAATCTATGTATTCGCATAAAACTGATTAACCACTTATATTCAGTTAACTAAATGGATTATCCTAGATTAGGAACCTTCTATGATCACCCATGAATTATCAATGGAATTATAGAAATAATGTTTGCTAAATCTGAATACACCTCACTTTGTTCGGTGTGTCTCTGTGTTGTGTGCCGTTTGTTCTTTTTTGTGACTTGGGTGGTTGTGTGGTGACGAGTTGAGTGAACAACTGTAAGGTGGGATGGTACGGGTGGTGAAATAGAATCATATGTTGAGAGATTGATTGATTGTGGAATTAGTGAGTAGTGGTTGAGCAGTGCAGCTGTGGGTTCTGGTTGTGCTACATTTAGGTTACTGGGTGTGATGGGTGCAGGGTTGTTATACAATAAGGATATCTAGTTGGTTGTGATGAGGTGTGTTTTGGGGTTTGGTAGTATGTTTGGGGTTTTCATATTGAGAGAAAGGACAAGGATGAATGAATTTGAAGAATGGTGATGGCAGTGGTTGGTATAGGTGTTAAATGGAGTGGAAATATGATGTGAGTAGCTCTATTATGTTTCTATTTTTCCTCTTTGTGATTTATGCTATGTGGTTTGTTGCGTGATGAGAATGGTAGTTTCACCAGTAGGTATGGAATGAATAAATGTCTCCTTAATAAAGAATGATAATTGGTTAAAAGAGTTGGTTGGGGGTATGTTTGAGTTGTTGTTTGTTGTTGATGACATTAATTTATTCAGAAGTGACCATCGTACATCCTAATACGTGTATTTAGAGGTAGTAGCAAAGATAGTTCTGTGGGATGGTTGTTGTTTGGAACCCCATAGGTTGGACTGAGTGTTTTCTACCTATATATATACATGAAATTCCTTGTGATTTCTATATGCACCCACCCTAGTTGAGACCTATGTGCCGAACACCCCCATTGTTAGGGGAGAGGGTGTCTTTCCTAAACATCTAAGTGGGAGGATGGATGGCTGGCCACCTGCTCTTCATTGCTCCCTCTTCCAGGTGGTGATTTTCCAAGACTCTTCCGGCTGGTTGTAGTTTGTGAGGCCCAAATGTGTGCAGGCGAGTTGTGCTTCCCTGGTGTCTTCAGGATGAGAAGTGTTGTGGTTCCCAGGTGTCTTCAGATGTGGTGTGGTTTGTGGCCCAGGTGTCTGCGGGCGGTTTGAGATGTGGTTGTGGGCCCTAGGTGTCTTCTAGCAGGAAGTGGTTTCATATGTTTAGAATAGGTGAGAGCTCCAGGACGTGTGCCGTTAGGGTGTGAGAGCGGCTAATCACTGGGAAAGTGGTGCATGCACTACAGAAAAAATGGTTATTTTTGATGGGGCACTTGTGATGGAGAAGGGTCCTGTCGAAAAAAAGACTGTTCGAAGGGAATTTTTTTGATGAGACCCTATACCCATCACGAATAATTAGTTATTTGCGATAGGTAGATGGTACCTATCAGAAAAGGTTTGGAGTGATTTGTGCAACAAATTTCAGGATGGGTATTTGCAACGGGCATAAGAGCCTATCGCTAATACCTGATGGGGTTTTTTACTCTTTACGATAGGCTTTACCTCTCGTCAAAAATAGTGTGTCGGCGTGTTGGTATTTGGGACATGACCCATCAACAATAAATTTTTAACCAGGACCCCTAATTAATCGGCATGTTACTTTTTTCTAGGGGAATCCTGTCACAAAAAATCTACCCTACATATACCCCCATCCCTTTTCCCCTCATTTCACTCATTTCTCTACTACTCTCTCCCCCTTTACTTAGATTTTCTCAAAATTTTCTAAGTTAAAAATTTTATATCGGAGAAATATTCGCGTCTTAAATCATCTGAATCATTCAGTTTTAAGCTATTTATCTATTTCTTTTATTTTTTTAGTTAATTAATTTTATTTGATATTAGTTACAATTACTGTTAATTAGTTTGAATTAAATTAAATTAGAATTAGATCGTTTTATTTTGCATTTTTTTCTGAATACGTGTGATTTGTATTAATTAGTATTAACTAACGGGTATATAAATTATAATTAATTAGTAGTCATTATTATTAATTAGAAAAATTATTAATAATTAGCCATTATTAGTAATAATAAGCGATTATTAGTAAAAAATAACGTTAATAAGTAGTAAATTGAAATAAATATTTAAAAATAATAATAAATCGTAATAATTTGTCATAATAGTTAATAATTAAAAACAATTAAAAATAATTTTTAATAATTATGTATAATTAGGAATAATTAATCATAATTAGGTGAAATTAAGAATAATTTAGAGTAATTGGGAATAATTATGAAGAAATAGAAATAATTAGTAATAAATAGTAATAAATAGTAATAATTATAAAAAATAGTAATAATTAGTAATAATTAGTAATAATTAGTAATAATTAGTAATAATTAGGATTAGATAGTAATAATTCTGATTAATTAGTAATAATTAGTGTTAATTAGTAATAAATAAGACTAATTAGTAAAAATTAGGATTAATTAGAATTAAATAGCAATAATTAGGATTAAATAGTAATAATAATTATTATTTAAAAATAATTAAGATTAAATAACAATAATTTGGATTAATTTGTAATAATTAGGATTAATTAGTAATAATTAGTATTAATTAGTAATAATTAGTAATAATTTGTAATAATTAATAAAAATCAGAAATAATTAGAATAAATTTGTAATAATTAGGATTAATTAGTAATAATTGGGATTAATTTAAATATTTAGGACTAATTACTAATAATTAGGTTTAATTAAACATAATTTGTATTAATGAGTAATAATTAAGATTAATTAGTAATGATTAGTAATAAATAGTAATAAATAGGAAAAGTTACTAATAATTAAGATTAATTAGTAAAAAATAGAATTAATTAGTAACACTTAGGATTAATTAGAAATAATTAGTAATAATTAGCAACAATTAGTAACAATTAGAAACAATTAGTGACAATTAGTAACAAATAGTAGCAAATAGTAAAAAATAGTAACAATTTGTATGAATTACTAACAGTTAGTATGAATTAGAAATAATTATTAATAGATAGTAAAAATTAGGAGTAAATAGTAATAATTAGGAGTAATTTGGAATAAATAGTAATAATAGGTAATAAATAGTAATAATTACTAATAAATTGTAAAAATTAGTATTAAATAGTGATAAATAGTAACAAATAGTAACAAATAGTAATAGTTAGTAATAATTAGTAATAATTAGTAATAATTAGTAACAATTAGTAATAATTAGTAATAATCAAAATTAATTAGTATTAATTAGGATTAATTGGTAATAATTAGTATTAATTTGTAATAATTTGGATTAATATGAAATAATTATAAATAATTAGCAATAATTACTAATAATTAGAAATAATCGGGATTGATTAGGATTAATTAGTATTAACTAGGATTAATTAGTAATAATTAGAATTAATTAGTAAAAATTAGTAAAAATTAGTAAAAAATAGTAAAAAATAGTAAAAAATAGTAAAAAATAGTAATAAATAGCAATAAATAGTAATTATTAGTAATAAATAGTAATAAATAGGAATTAATAATAATAATTAGGAATAAATTGTAATGAATAGTAATAATTATTAATAATTAGAAATAATTTGAAATAATTAGGAATAATTAGGATTTATTAGCAATAATTAGTAATAATTAGAATTAATTGGTATTAATTATGATTAATTAGTAATAATTTAAATTAATTAGTAACAATTAGGATTAATTAGTAAAAAATAGTATTAATTAGAAATAATTTGTAATAATTAGAAATAATTAGTAAAAATTATTAACAAATAGTAATAATTAAGATCAAAAAGTAATAATTAGAATTAATTTGTAATAATTAGGATTAATTACTAATAATTATGATTAATTTCTAATGAATAGTAGTAATTAGTAATAATTAGTAATAATTAGTAGTACATGGTAATAATTATTATTAAACAGTAATAATTTGCAACAAACAGAAATAATTAGTAATAAATAATAACAAATAAGATCAATTGTGATTAATTAGGATTAATTATTATTAATCAGGATTAATTTATAATAGTTAGTTATAATTCAAAATAATTAGGAATAATTCGCAATAATTCATAATTATTTTCAATAATTAGTAATAATTCAAAATAATTTGAAATAATTCACAATAAATACGAATAATTAACAATAGTTAAGAATAATTCACAACTAATTCACAATAATTCATAATAAATTATTACAAAATTGGAACAATTTCTAGCAGATTGGTGGAATTCCTTTTGCTCGACAGTTCATCTCCTTACAGATTTCTCTCTCTAAAATCACTTTGAAAAATCTACCACAACATACAAATATCTATTTTTGTATTCACAAGAATTGATATGCATACATGAGAGAAGATTTTGCATACTAATTTCAGTGAGAGAATGTTTCAAGAAGATGAGCAGTTGGGGAAAAAAGACTCTTTTGCCTGACAACTCATCTTCTGTAAACATTCTTCGACAAAAATAACTATGAAAAATATAGTCTGTTGTAGGGATTTTTATTTTCATTTGTATGAGAATGGAGAGTAGCCCAACGAGGCCACACATCTCTCCATTCTTATGAATATGAAAATGGTTAATCGTTTTTCAGAAAAAAATTCATAGTGATTTTAGTGGAAGAAAGTTTCAAGGTGATGGGTCATCGAGAAAAAGAGCTGCTGCCAATCTGTTGGAAATTGTGCCTCTCATAATTAGTTGTAATTAATATACATTAGATATAATTTATAATAATTTTAGGAATTAGTATAAATTATTATAAATTTGTGTAGATTAGTTTAAATTTTAAAACTAATACTCTAAATAGATATGAAATAATTGAAATTATTATAAATTACTGAAAATGTGAATTTACTTTTCTTCTCTTTTTGGGATAGTGTTTTTCTTATATGAAATTATTCAAAAAACTAATTATATTATATTTTTAGTGAAATATGGAATAAAGAAGTTGAAAAAAGTTATTATTAGATTATTGGGTTAGGATAAATCAGCATTGGAATCCAAACGTTTCTAGTTTAAATATTATATATATTGAGGGTGTTGAAGCTTTCTTATCATTTTCATCATAAATACCAGAATTGTTTTCAAAAAGGACAATTAAGAGAACTTATAAAAACGTAATGTGATAAAATTTGAGACATTTGACAACAATGGAGGTAATCTATTGCATTTTTGTTTTCAAAAAGATTATGTCTTTTTGGTATCAACGTGGTGAACATAGTTCTAGTGAAGATGATAATAATTTTGTTCCAGATCTATAACAGTTTAAAAATTTCATACATGATGTGGTAGGTCTATATTTTGAATATAATGAAACTTAGGATGATGTTGATTTAACTCATGAGTAAGAACCATATCAATTTAATGAGTTATTAAGGTCCTATGAGGATGCCTTATATCCTAGATGCAAGATAAGAAAATATGAAGTCGTTGAAAAATTTATAGAAATTAAATTATATAATGGAATGTCAAATAACTATTTTGATTAGATATTCTCTTTGGTTAAAAAATTTTTACCAGAAGAAAATGTGTTGCCTAAAAATTTATATGAGAAAAAGAGGCTAGTTCATAATTTGGGTCTCAGTTATTAAAAGATTCATGCATTATCAAATGACTGCATATTATATTATGGTGAAATTAGTCATTGGATAGTTGTCCCACTAGTGGAAAATCGAGGTATAAGGAGGATAAACTAGGGATGTCTAGATTGATTCCTGTAAAATAGTTGAGATATTTCTCACTTTCACCCAGATTGTAGCATTTATTTATGTCTCAAAACACAATGACATTGATGTCATGGAAAAAATCAAATATTTAAAATTTTAAAAGCACAAATTATCTCTTTGATGGTAATTCATGGAAATAAGATTAATAATGTTCATCAATATTGTGATTTAGAATCCTAAAACATGCAATTGGGTCTTTCTACTAACAGTTTTTGTCAATTTGGTTCTTACGATAGTCAGTATTCATGTTGGAATGTTATTATGAATCCAAAAAATTTACCTCCTTGGATGTTGATGAAGGTTCCATATATCTTTTTTATGTTATTAATTATAAGAAATTTAAAAAATAATGTTGATGTTAATTTGAAACCATTGATTGGTGAGTTAATTTCATTGTAGATTAATAATGTCAGTACATATGATGTTGTTGAAAAATAGAATTTCCTAATGAAAACTGCATTGATCTGGAAAATTAGTAACTTCCCAGTATATTACATGTTATCTAGATAGAGTACACATGGTCCAAAATCATGTCCAAACTATATGATTGAAAAAATATTTTAGGCTCATCAATAGAAAAAAAACATTGTCTTTTCTACTATCATCGAAACTTATTTCAAAATGATCATCCTTTTAGGAGGAAAATATCAATTTCGAATATGTACAACTGATAGATATGAACCTCCAACTATGATCTTAGGTACAGAGGTAAAATAAATTTTCTCTTCATTACCCCCCATCACATTTTTACCAATAATAAACCAACAAAAAATTGACGGCTTTTGGAAAGAACACAATTGGATAAAATGAAGTATTTTTTGGGATCTTCCATATTTTTCTAATTTGTTTGTAGCATTTTAGATGTTATGCATATTGAGAATAAATATTTTTATAATTTATTTCATACAGTTTTGGATACACCAAGTAAGACCAATGATAATGTAAAGGAATGATTAGATCTTTCCTAAATTTGCAGGTTACTAGAGGTTGAACTATTTGAAAATGTCATATCATAGAAGTTAATGAATCCAAAAGTAGCTTATAAACTACAAAATAAGATCGATTATTATTTTATCAGTGGATTTCAAATTTGAGTCTTCTAGATGGTTATGCTTCTAATTTAGGAAGATGTGTTAGAAATAGTCATATTACCAGATTAAAAATTCATGACTTTCATGTTATAATGGAAAGAATTCCACTGATTAGATTAAGAGGTTTCTTGAATTCTATGATTTGGAATGCGATAATAGACATATCATTTGTTTTTTGAATTTTTTTTGGTGATAATAGACTTCAATTTACTAAGAATACTATAATAATATGTTATTTTAATTTTATGAAAATAAGACAAAATATTCCCACTGACTTTCTTTTACTCAATTTAACATATGATATTATATTTGTTTCCTGAATAATAATGTTCAGGTCTAGTACAGTTACAATGGATGCACCCATTAGAGAGATACATGCCGAAATTAATGAAAAAAGTACGTAACATATCATCAGTTGAAGGTTTAATTTCATAAGCTTATTTTCCAGAGGAATTTTATTTCTTCTCTCATTATTTTGAATATGAATATCACTCAAAACACAACCACATGATCCATAACTAAGGAAATGTTGATGATGATATGAGAAATCAATTATCATTTTTTAATCATCCCAAACATGGATTCAATGGAGTTCATGAAAGTTGGATTTCAGATGGTGAACATCAAATACATCATACATATATTAAACTCAACTATGAGGAAATGACACCATTTGTACTGTGAGTGTTCCTATAAATTATTCCATAATACTTGTTACAGTAAATTAATCTAATTTTATTTATAGGTTCTATGATAATCCTATCAAGAGATTTCTTACACAAATTACATTAGGTTCTCTTGAAAAGCGTCATCCAAATAATTTTTCCTATCTGTTTTAAAAACAGGTAATATAAATTATTTATGGTTTAACACATAAAATCAATTGATCAATTTTTATATTGATAATTGTTTTAAAAATTTTCTGGTATCTCAACATTCTTATAAAATTGATAATCGATTTTGTGTCTTATTTAACCCACCATCCACAATGTATAAATCTTATAATAAATATGTCTTGAATGGTTTTTTATTTCATACACGTAAACAAGGGGAATAAAAAAACAATGAATAGTGATGTCTTCTAGAGAGGATCTCATCATAGAGAAACTGAAGTCTAATTTTACGGCAAGATATATGAAATTATAGATTTGTGTTATCTTTGACATTATAAATTAATGATTTTTAAATGTCAGTGGGTGGATACTGAGAGTCGATTTCATGTTCACATGAACCACATAATCATTGATATTAAATATAAAAATCTTATTTTAAAAAATGAACCATTTTTATTGGCGCATCAGGGATATAAAATTTATTAAACAAATTACTATGATACATCAAAAGAGTTGGGTTATTGATGTCTCATTATAAAAATTAAATATCAGTAAAACCAGTTTTCTTAACATGAATGTGGTTCCACTGAAGTGTAAGGAATTGAAAATTTTCAAGTGACTCCTCAAAAATGGTATTTATCATAAAGAGACATGAACATCAATGATGACACCACACAATTAATGGTTGTTGATTATGATGATGTTAATGATGTTACAAATGAAATTGAAATGACAAGAGATGATGAAATTGAAACTCATACTGAAATTGATGATGTTGAGGAGGAATATGAAGACATTTACATTGTTAGATATGAAGATGAGGATATAGATGAAGGTTGAAATCATTAAATTCTGGCTATAATCATAATATATATATATATATATCATAGTTGTTTTAAACATTTTTTAACATTAATAATTTCATGTCTAAGATGGATGAGGATCTGTTTCATCAGTTATAGGAGGCTGATCTTCCTTTAGACGACCAGGATGTTGGCTCATCTTTCCCTCAGACTACTGGAACATCATGGAGGACTCAGAGGGGGTATGGTCTTGTCAAATTTATGATTCCTGACCCTATCATTGAGCAACGTCTACATCTTGGCTTCAATCCACACATGCAGAGGTATGTTTACCAGTGTATTTTAGTTAGTTTTCATTAATTTATTTATATACTAATTTTTTGATTATTTGTTATTTTCTTCACAATTTTTCACATATAGTTGTTGGATTGGGGAGGGCTATATTGCACAATTATTTTTTTGAAGAATGAGTCACATGGGATGAGATTTACCTTGATGTTCAACAATGCATGTTTGATCATTGGATTGTATATAAATACAAAATATTTATTTTGAAATTTATTTAATTAATAACTTGATATTATAATTTATTTGTATGTTTTATGGTATCCCATTGATGAGAGCATGCGTGGTGTAATCTGGAAGGCATGGGAGGGGTTTATGCAAGAGAATTTCAATCAATTTTTGTACAATTTTAGAAGGAATGCAATGATGAAAGTAGGAGTGACACAATTTGACGAGTCTTGTCACATCCACTGACTTGATTACATTTATATCGAGTTTGGGATGTATTATGTTCACATTAGTTGGGGGGAAATTTTTAGAGGAGATCAAAAGAAGGTCAACAAATCCGGGGGAGATAGGAGGTGACACATTGAGTTGGTAGACATACATTTAGTATGCACAAGGAAAATATGTCAAATACTTTTGTTAAAAAAATTAAATATAACTTTAAAAGTAAATATTTTTTTATATTCTAATAGGTAGTCAAGCATCCCAATGTTATGGAGTTTGAAATTTATAGGGGGGTGCATAATGATCCGGTCATTGGATAGATTAGAGGTTATCTCTATCATCAGATTTCGGTCAGTGTATATTTTTGAGCTTTAGAATTAATTTCAAATAATATTTTAATTATTTTAATTTTAAATTGAAATTGAAGGAGTCATATCAAGCCACATCTTCTTAGATACAGATTGAGAGTCAATCTGTGACTGAGGATCAGACTAGTGCCAACTAATTTGATGAGGCAACATGGATGCAGGTGTCCTAGTATGCCTTTGAGAAAGGAAAATTTATTGGTATCTACCCTTAATTGACTTCTGGGGGTTATTATGGTATCGCTGTGATGTTGGTGTCTTGCTCGAGAGAAGCTTGTGATGATTCATCATCATCTGTTGCACGATATATAGATCAACTATAGGCTTAGAGTGAGCTTATAGAGAGTATGCATAGGAAGCAAGAGGAGATGCATCAATGATATCAGCATTAGATGCACCAATGGAAATAGTTATAGTAAGATTAACTCTGATGATAATATAAACAACCAGAGGAGGAGTTGTGTCGATAACACTAGTAGAAACACAACCAGATTGACCAAATTCCACTTCTGACTCATGATTTAGGGATGTAGTTTCTTCCACCATCTCCTCCATCTATACTAGAGGACCCCCTTAGTGATATATTTTTGTATGATAAAACATTTGAATGCAATTTTTTTATAATAATGACGTTTTACATTTCTATAGAGTGTGTTTTTTATATTCCTAAAAATATTGCATTTCTTATTATTCATTTAATTTTTTATTTTTTATTTAATTTTTTATTATTTAATTTTCAATTTTCAATTTCAATTTTGTTTTTGTTATTATTTATATATATTTATAAATATTGATATTTTTGTTATTTAACTAATATTTATACTGTTATTTCCCTAATATTAATAATATTATTAATAATATTAATAATATTTTTTTTTCATTTTAATAATATTAATATTATATTAATATTAATATTATATTAATATTATTTATATTATTAATATTAGTATTATCATTATTATTATTTTTCAATATTACTTTTTAATTATTTTCTAATGATAATTTTTTTCATTAATAATATTATTTTTATTAAATTCTATTATTTTTATTTTTTCTACGTCATTTACGATGGGACTATTTTTGACGGGGACCCCCCATCATAAATATATTTTTTTAAATAATATGGGAAATATTTTATGAAAGGACCTTTTACGAAAGGGGTCCTTATCGCAATTTTTTAAATAATCTTTGGGAAACTATTTGCGATGTGTCCATATCCCATCATATATAACTAGTCATTAATAGTCCAATTTCCATTTGTGGGGGTATGCTATCTTTGATGTTCTCAATATTACTTTACTTGAATGGCATTATTTGGTGAGCGTGCCATTCGTGAGGTTGGAGTGGCTAGTATACTTTGTAAGGTGTTGTTGATTTCTACTATTTTATCACTGGGGTGTTAGAATGGTTCTCCCACTTATGCACTAGAGACCTTGGTTTTTCTTACTGAGTATACCTATACGATCACCCTATAATATAAAATTGTTTTCATGTTTTTAGGGGGACTATGGGGACCGTGCTCGGTGTTACTAGCTCGGACTTTGAGACAGTTGTTGGGTCACTACAAAGCCTTGTTCTTTTGGTACATTATAATTTTATTGTATTTCTAGTAGTTTTACATTAAAAATTAATGTGGGATGGATTTTGGTTTACTTATATATATATATATAAGTCTTGGAGTTATTTTCAGGTTGATACATCTTATCTATTGATATTTGTAACACCCCAAGATTTCATAGTGCGTTATTTCTTCAAAATAATTCAACAACATGCACTACACGCAACACCGAGTTCAATCACACCATGACTTACAGAAAAAACGCCATTCAAAAGAGGTTATGAATAGTATTATCTAAATTTTAAACTTTATATAATCCTTATAATTTTAGAATCCATATTATGAGTTTCTTAGATATAATGCAAGAACAAAATCATTTTCAGTATTGCACTTCTATCAACTTTTAATAGTGAACCCTTTTTAAATAAAATATTTTAAACTTTTTGACTAAATGGGGAAATCAAAAATTTAAAATGAAACATCCCAATCTTCCACGGTACGCTTTCTTTGAATAATACAGTAGCGTGTGTTGTACGCAACCTTGATTTTTAACACACACCACAACCAATCAAACTAGCCGTTATGAATAGTAATACCTATTTTTTGAAATTATATATATTTTATATTTTAAAATGGACTTCATTTCTGGATTCGGAATATCAAATTTAGCCTAAGGTAAAATTTTGGTACTTTTCAGATAACTTTCATATTTTGATGAATAGTGAAAATTACTAAATTTTAATTAAAAACCACTTTTTTTAATCAAAATAATTAATAGTGATAAATTATGAATTTTAGTAGTTTTAAAGTATATTTAGAATATATTTTTACCATTTAATATAATGTTGGTCATTGGACATAATTTTACAATTAAACCGAACATAAACAAGTGTCAATCTTTTGATAGTTATTATCTCTTAAAAACACGCTTTTTGTTTTGACAGCAGGAATTAATTTTAAATTAATTTCTGCCACTTCTGTGTTTTGAATTTAGGAAAATGTATTCCATATTTGGAATCAGGATTTTCAAATTGTGTAAATAGGTAACTTTTATTTTTAGACATTTTGAATAATTACTGCGGTAAATATTTTATTTTACCATGGTTAAGGGTAAATCCGGTAAATAAGGGTTAAAAAAATAATATTATAATAATACTAAATTACCCTAAAACGTGTCTTAACCCTATTTTTTGATACATGGTCGACCATGGGAATCTTTTGGTCGATTTTGGGACCCCATGGATCCACTTGTAAGTGATAATGACACTTTATTTTAATTAAGTTAAAATGAATACAAAAGTGACACAAGCATATATCTTTTCGCAAAACAATTGTTACATAGGGTTATATATGTTGGATTTTAGATTATAAATATTCATTAGAAATATAAAAAGATTTCCTACATAATGATATTTTATTTATAATTTTTATATATTAAATATTTTATTTTATTTATGACACAATGATGATGCAGTAATTTCTATAATAGTGAAAAATTAAAATAATTGATATTATAAATACCCAAATAAATATAATATGAAACTTTTAATGAATTAAACTAATTTTATAGGATAATATGATATATTAAGATTGATTTAATTGACTTTTTTCGAAGTAATCAATCTGTTATGAGTTTCACAAAAATCAACTATTGAATAGTTTCAAAATTGACATAAAAGAGTTCTTAAAACAAATATTATATTATTAATTGATATTAAATTCCTAAAAATCTAAGGTTTGTCCAAGAGACTTATATAATTATAGGTTCATCATTAATGGACCACTTGGGGGTATCTTGGATGTATATAGTAAGTTTATTAACCATATTATATAAAAATATAAAGAGACATTGTAAAAGTGAAACTAATTAGCTTAGAGTTAATACTTAAAGATAAGGTTAATATAAGTACCCAAACCTGTATAAATTCTATTGGTTGAGTTGTTTTCGACCTATCCCCACCTTAACATTTAAATAATCAACTTTGGAGCCATTAGAAACCGAATATTAATTTATTATAAATTAATATTTCTAGCTTTTCCAAAGGTGCCCCTCACCCCTCTTATAAAAGGGCACTCCTCCTTCTCATTTATTCACACCTTCAAGGCCTTTTGGTTCGGAAAAAATCTGCCCAAATACTCTCCCAACTTCGCTCACTACAACCTAGAGGCCTTAGTTTGATCAGAAAGCCAACCTAAGGAGCCCTTTTGATCAAATCAAAAGGAAGAAACCAAAGAAGAGGTAATGATTTCACCACTCTCTTCCAAGTTCCTTCTTCTTCCACTTATTCTTACTTTGTTGTTACCATTCTAAAATAATAACTCCAGTATCATATATATACTGTGATTTTATTATAAATATGGTACAACCATATTCAGTATTCTATCCACCCTTTGAATAACATGTCACCATACGTGCGTACGTATGGCTTACCGTCTCCACGTCGTGGTGTAATTGTTATTCAATATATTATTATTTGGATGGGTATAATAATGATGTGTAACTCATGTAAATAATAAATATAACATGTTAGTGATTCTTTATATATGATATACCATCCATTTATATATTATTTTAATATCAAAATAATGATATTGTCGCTCGTGCGTACGTACGGACTACCGTCTCCACGAACGCGATGAGATTCATTCTCCATCATATCCATTCAAGTATAATTATCATTTGCTGATTTAAAAATGATGTTTAAGGACTTTATATCATTATGGATATGAATAATATAAAACCTATCCATTAAAAACATGTCTTACATAATAAAACATATAAAAGAAAACGAGTAAGTTAACACCAGAAACAACGATAATACTAAGACATTATTAACAAAGCAAAGTTAAAAGATCATATATGATATCATATTAATATATATGATTCTTGTATAATTTAATAACAATTATTTCAATATTATACAGGAGGTTAGCCTACCCGAACCACGTAAAAGTACAAGGTAAGGGATTTTCTTATCTCACTTTCAATTCCGTGATATTTCCATTGTTCGCCACTAAATTATTGAAAGTGGCGTATTGTGTACTGCCATTTGATATATATTATCATGATTCTCTTTATATTCATTTTATTCTGGAAATAATTTTGTGGTTATTAAATTTTGTCCATACGACTCAGTTGATTAATGTGGTAAGGTGTTTTCATCTCACTCCTTATTCCTGTGAGATTCATGCCATATTGCCACCATCACCTTTTGTGTGGTGTATGTACTGCCCATAATTATATTCTTTGTGTAATAAACTTTAATTTATGTTTATTTACATATTCATTGTATGATACCTCTTTCATGGGTTGTATGTTTCATAAGTTACCAAATTGGTAAGGGTTATTCCACAATCTCTTCATTATCCGAGGTTGTTTATATGTTATAATCTACTGGGATCTCCTTATCATCCACATCCATGTGGCTTCAAAATGTATTTCAAAACATTTTTATTATTTACAAGAATATGGGTTAAAGTCATTTATACCCTTGTTTGGATTTTTATAAGGAGGAATCATTCCGTCGTTTTCAAAACAAGGTCCTTTTTAACCTTTTCGACAGAATTAAGGTAAGAATGTTTTTTTAACTTATACGGAGAGTGAGGTTATTTTCTACCGTTATAAAATCTTCAAAGTTTTCCTTACAAGCTTATAAGAATATTTTCAAAGAAAATGTTTTATTTTATATGGATCTTAAATAATTTCAAGAAAAAGGGAGATATTTCTCTCAAATAGTTTTGATGATTATTTTCATCTATGTCAACATCCTTCATTATTATTGATTGATGATAATGTGATACAATACAATCTTCCATATTGTATCGAATGAGTTATGTTTGACTGTGGATGTGCTATTTTTATACCATTCATGGTTTGTGGTTAAAGTATTCACATTTCATAAGTTATTTGTAATCTGAATGTTTATGTTATATTTCAACCTTTCATTCAAATGAATGTGTTAGACAAGTATGTTCCGGGTTGGGGACCGGTAAAAGTAATCCCTCCGGTTTGGTCTCCAGTTATTAGAGGAACTCCGGTTTGGTCTCCGGTTATTATAGGAACTCGGGTTTGGTCTCCGATTATTAGAGGCACTCCAGGTTGGTGTCCGGTTTTTAGAGGCACTTCGGGTTGGTGTCCGGTTATTAGAGGCACTCCGGGTTGGGTTCCGGTTACAGTTAGCCCCAAGGTCTTGGGACGAGGCCTTGACAAAGAAATTAAAGTTCAGCATTATGCATTCCGACATTATGAATGTGGTTATTGATATTGCATGTGATTATTCGATTAGTAGAATATCCATGTGAATAAGTAAATGGAATTATTTCATTTTACTTTTGCCATACTATGTTGAAGTTCAAGTTTAAAAGGATTTTGATTTAGTAATGCATTGCCTTAAATGTTTATGCTTATTTTTGAATGTTCCTCTATATTGTTATCCTTACTGGGCATTTGAGCTCACCCCTTTTCTATGTTTTATTTTTCCCAGGATGTGAAGAAGTAAGTTATGAATGACCTGCAGGTATATTATGAGAGGATAATAGTGTGGACTATGGAGACATTATGTTGTCGTAGTAGTTTTTCACTTTATGATGCAATGTAAAACTTATGAATATATCTAGTGTTTCCAAGGCTACTAAACCAATCGGTCTTTCGAGATTTGATCTTTCTTGTGATAATGCCAATGTTATGTAATAATGCACCGACTCTGGGTAACTATGGTCGGGGCGTTACAGTTGGTATCAGAGGAAGTTTAGTACAAACCTTGGAAGCTAGATTTAGATAAACTCTGATTAGAGCACATAGATTTAAGATGGACTTTGAGGATTAGTATAGAAGAACTTACTAGAATATTGGTATTGTAGAGATTTTGTGAGTTTTCTGAGCAATACATCCCTGTCTGGATACGAGCAGGTAGAGGCGGCTCTGGCACAGATGTACCTAGGGGTAAAACCCGAAAACACCGCTTTGAGCTAGACTCGAACGGGAACTGGTGCACGACAATGGGCCTTGCTGCACTCTTGGTTACGACACTCCCGGGGGATATGCTTAGGATAATTCTCATTTTCTTTACAAACCATTATGAAGGGTTTATGTGGATTTACTTCCTCAAAGGAGAAATTTATATGATTATGGATTATATCCATAAACTATTTAATTTATGTTATGTGTCTTAAAAGTTTGGGATTAGGTATTGTTATTCATAAACTAATCTAGTGTTTTCCATTGTTTAGAAATGGCGCCCAGTAGAAGGAATGAGAACTCCCGCAATGCACATGATCCAAAGAGAAAGAAGGATCATATCTTTCATGGCCTTAAGCCAAAATTTATAAGGGAAATAGTCTCCCACTTATTATCATCATACGAAGAAATAATATCATGTGTTGATAAGATAAGTAAAGATTTTACTGAGTCATATGGCTTTGAAGGGAAGCAAGAGAAGAAAATGATGGAAGAGAGAAAGATGGATAAAGGGAAGAGGGAAAAGAAGAATTTTCCCATATGTGATAACTGTGGGAAGAAACACCCTGGAACTTGTCTGAAAGGAATGGGAGTTTGTTATAAGTGTGGTGGAAAAGGGCAAAAAGTACATGACTGCAAGGGTAAGAAAATGGTTTCAAATGTACAATGCTTCATTTGCAAGGAGTTTGGACACTATGCGAACCTATGTCCCAGTCATCAGAATATGCCGCAAATGATGTTATTGGATAATAATCATGTTATGATACTACCACAGATGAAGAGGAATGATTAGAGTTCTTATGTTGATTATGTCAATTGAGTGTTGTATCAACAATGTACTTGTTATAATAATTATGGAGTATATAAGGATTGTACTGCAGTACTATTTCATTAAGGACTTGAGATTGTGTGGAACAAAGAAAAGTGACTCAATAGTAGGTTAAATTTTTGGAAAATATATGGTTGAGAGAATGATAAACCATAATATGGTTCTGATACCGAGGTAGTGATTTTAGAATAATACATGATTGATTTGGATAAATTATATTGGATATTCTTGACTACCTTGAAACTAATTAATGATTTGTATATTCCATCATTGTTGGGGTTTAAAACATTTTTTGATTGATGAAGTATATCCATCATTCTATATGGAATAAGGGAGCATGAATGTAATCAATATGGATTATGGTAATTCAGGATGTTTTAGTGTTTTAAAAGAATACATGATGAAGGTATTCATATGCTATTACATGGTAAAAAGGATCTACATAATGTTTAACTTCATTATAAATGTTGGACTGTGAGTTTGGTCAGAAGTATTTTGGATAAATTCTAGTTTGAGATTAATTTTGGATTGCCATAAAAGGACAACCCGGAGGTCAGGCAGCAACCCGTCGCGTCCGGCAAGGCCGTGAGACTTGAACCCGCAACCGAAGGGAGAAAAGGGTGTATCACCTACCACTATCCCAAGAGATGTCCTGGATTAAATAATGTAGTTTTTTTAAAAGATCTGGTAGATGAATTATAAATTCATTTATTTTGGAACCCTGTACGAATAGTATAAATAGAATTTTTTTTACGAGTTAAAGATGAGTTTGTGGTAGAAATTTATTAATGGAAAAAACTCTAATTATAAAGTAAGTATATCTCCTTATGATCTTAGCCAATCTCATAAATAAATTCCTCAACATTAAGAAAAGAAACTTAGAACAAAAATGTTGTCCTAGATGGTACCTTAAATCATCACTAATTTATGGCTTTGGGATTGTTGGCCTTTTCATAGCCATGTTCTCTACCACTCTCCATCAGATAATTGATGGTTAGATTTCTCTTCCATATCCATATTTTCCTACATGGAACCCTAGTATGTGTTATTTTCGGTAATATTAATACTTTTCATTCTTTATTTTAAATAGAGGCCTCATTAATTCATTTTTTGATGTGGGATTTCAACTAAGATATTTTGAAACGTCAAAAATGTGTTATCCTAATACCCTATGTTTTGTTGAACCGATGGTATTTCAAATCATAATAGATTGATGAGTTTAAGGACCTCAATTTTATACTTGTTTTTGATTGATGACCTCAATCACTACCTATAAATATTTATGTTTTTCCTCCAATTATATGTCTCTAATTGCCACCAATGTTCTCCAACTCGAGATCATAATTTGGTGGTGACCCTTTCATTTCTCTTTTCCTCATATTAAGACTAAATTTTAGTAACCCAATTTCTGATGTGGGTTTTCCCACAAATATATTTTCTATTTTCAACCTTTTATTTTCGAAGAACAATTTCAAATTGCGAGGACGCAATTTATTGAAGGAGGGGAGAATGTAACAACCCAAGATTTCATAGTGCATTATTTCTTCAAAATAATTCAACAACTTGCACTACACGCAACACCGAGTTCAATCACACCATGACTTACAAAAAAAAACGCCATTAAAAAGAGGTTATGAATAGTATTATCTAAATTTTAAACTTTATATAATCCTTATAATTTTGGAATCCATATTATGAGTTTCTTAGATATAATGCAAGAACAAAATCATTTTCAGTATTGCACTTCTATCAACTTTTAATAGTGAACCCTTTTTAAATAAAATATCTTAAACTTTTTGACTAAATGGGGACATCAAAAATTTAAAATGAAACATCCCAATCTTCCACGGTACGCTTTCTTTGAATAATACAGTAGCGTGTGTTGTACGCAACCTTGAGTTTTAACACACACCACAACCAATCAAACTAGCCGTTATGAATAGTAATACCTACTTTTCGAAATTATATATATTTTATATTTTAAAATGGACTTCATTTCTGGATTCGGAATATCGAATTTAGCCTAAGGTAAAATTTTGGTACTTTTCGGATAACTTTCATATTTTGATGAATAGTAAAAATTACTAAATTTTAATTAAAAACAACTTTTTTTAATCAAAATAATTAATAGTGATAAATTATGAATTTTAGTAGTTTTAAAGTATATGTAGAATATATTTTTACCATTTAATATAATTTTGGTCATTGGACATAATTTTACAATTAAACCGAACATAAACAAGTTTCAATCTTTTGATAGTTATTATCTCTTAAAAACACGTTTTTTGTTTTGACAGCGGGAATTAATTTTAAATTAATTTCTGCCACTTCTGTGTTTTGAATTTAGGAAAATGTATTCCATATTTGGAATCAAGATGTTCAAATTGTGTAAATAGGTAACTTTTATTTTTAGTCATTTTGAATAATTACTGCGGTAAATATTTTATTTTACCATAGTTAAGGGTAAATCCGGTAAATAAGGGTTAAAAAAATAATATTATAATAATACTAAATTACCCTAAAACGTGTCTTAACCCTATTTTTTGATACATGGTCGACCATGGGAATCTTTGGGTCGATTTTGGGACCCCATGGATCCACTTGTAAGTGATAATGACACTTTATTTTAATTAAGTTAAAATGAATACAAAAATGACACAAGCATATATCTTTTGCCAAAACAATTGTTACATAGAGTTATATATGTTGGATTTTAGATTATAAATATTGATTAGAAAGATAAAACGATTTCCTACATAATTATATTTTATTTATAATTTTTAGACATTAAATAATTTATTTTATTTATGACACAATGATGATGCAGTAATTTCTATAATAGTGAAAAATTAAAATAATTGATATTATAAATACCCAAATAAATATAATATGAAACTTTTAATGAATTAAACTAATTTTCTAGGATAATATGATATATTATGATTGATTTAATTAACTTTTTTCGAAGTAATCAATCTGTTATGAGTTTCACAAAAATCAACTATTGAATAGTGTCAAAATTGACATAAAAGAGTTCTTAAAACAAATATTATATTATTAATTGATATTAAATTCCTAAAAATCTAAGGTTTGGCCAAGAGACTTATATCATGATAGGTTCATCATTAATGGACCACTTGGGGGTCTCTTGGATGTATATAGTAAGTTTATTAACCATATTATATAAAAATACAAAGAGACATTGTAAAAGTGAAACTAATTAGCTTAGAGTTAATACTTAAAGATAAGGTTAATATAAGTACCCAAACCTGTCTAAATTATATTGGTTGAGTTGTTTTCGACCTATCCCCACCTTAACAGTTAAATAATCAACTTTGGAGCCATTAGAAACCGAATATTAATTTATTATAAATTAATATTTCTAGCTTTTCCAAAGGTGCCCCTCACCCCTCTTATAAAAGGGCACTCCTCCTTCTCATTTCTTCACACCTTCAAAGCATTTTGGTTCGGCAAAACTCTGCCCAAATACTCTCCCAACTTCCCTCACTACAACCTAGAGGCCTTAGTTTGATCAGAAAGCCAACCTAAGGAGCCCTTTTGATCAAATCAAAAGGAAGAAACCGAAGAAGAGGTAATGATTTCACCACTCTCTTCCAAGTTCCTTCTTCTTCCACTTATTCTTACTTTGTTGTTAGCATTATAAAATAATAACTCCAGTATCATATATATACTGTGATGTTATTATAAATATGGTACAACCATATTCATTATTCTATCCACCCTTTGAATAACATGTCACCATACGTGCGTACGTACGGCTTGCCGTCTCAACGTCGTGGTGTAATTGTTATTCAATATATTATTATTTGGATGGGTATAATAATGATGTGTAACTCATGTAAATAATAAATATAACATGTTAGTGATTCTGTATAAATGATATACCATCCATTTATATATTATTTTAATATCAAAAGAATGATATTGTCGCTCGTGCGTACGTACGGACTACCGTCTCCACGAACGCGATGAGATTCATTCTCCATCATATCCATTCAAGTATAATTATCATTTTCTGATTTAAAAATGATGTTTAAGGACTTGATATCATTCTGGATATGAATAATATACAACCTATCCATTACAAACATGGCTTACGTAATAAAACATATAAAAGAAAACGAGTAAGTTAACACCAGAAACAACGATAATACTAAGACATTATTAACAAAGCAAAGTTAAAAGATCATATATGATATCATATTAATATATATGATTCTTGTATAATTTAATAACAATTATTTCAATATTATACAGGAGGTTAGCCTACCCCAACCAAGTAAAAGTACAAGGTAAGGGATTCTTATCTCACTTTCAATTCCGTGAGATTTCCATTGTTCGCCACTAAATTATTGAAAGTGGCGTATTGTGTACTGCCATTTGATATATATTATCATGATTCTCTTTATATTCATTTTATTCTGGAAATAATTTGGTGGTTATTAAATTTTGTCCATACGACTCAGTTGATTAACGTGGTAAGGTGTTTTCATCTCACTCTTTATTCCTGTGAGATTCATGCCATATTTCCACCATCACCTTTTGTGTTGTGTATGTACTGCCCATAATTATATTCTTTGTGAAATAAACTCTAATTTATGTGTATTTACATATTCATTGTATGATACCTCTTTCATGGGTTGTATGTTTCATAAGTTACCAAATTGGTAAGGGTTATTCCACAATCTCTTCATTATCCGAGGTTGTTTATATGTAATAATCTACTGGGATCTCTTTATCATCCACATCCATGTTTCTTAAAAATGTATTTCAAAACATTTTTATTATTTACAAGAATATGGGTTAAAGTCATTTATACCCTTGTTTGTATTTTTATAAGAGGAATCATTCCGTCGTTTTCAAAACAAGGTCCTTTTTAACCTTTTCGACAGAATTAAGGTAAGAATGTTTTTTTAACTTATACGGCGAGTGCGGTTATTTTCTACCGTTATAAAATCTTCAAAGTTTTCCTTACAAGCTTATAAGAATATTTTCAAAGAAAATGTTTTATTTTATATGGATCTTAAATAATTTCAAGAAAAAGGGAGATATTTCTCTCAAATAGTTTTGATGATTATTTTCATCTATGTCAACATCCTTCATTATTATTGATTGATGATAATGTGATACAATACAATCTTCAATATTGCATCGAATGAGTTATGTTTGACTGTGGATGTGCTATTTTTATACCATTCATGGTTTGTGGTTAAATTATTCACATTTAATAAGTTATTTGTAATCTGAATGTTTATGTTATATTTCAACCTTTCATTCAAATGAATGTGTTAGACAAGTATGTTCCGGGTTGGGGACCGGTAAAAGTAAGCCCTCCGGTTTGGTCTCCGGTTATTAGAGGAACTCCGGTTTGGTCTCCGGTTATTAGAGGAACTCCGGTTTGGTCTCCGGTTATTAGAGGCACTCCGGGTTGGTGTCCGGTTATTAGAGGCACTCTGGGTTGGTGTCCGGTTATTAGAGGCACTCCGGGTTGGGTTCCGGTTACAGTTAGCCCCAAGGTCTTGGGACGAGGCCTTGACAAAGAAATTAAAGTTCAGCATTATGCATTCCGACATTATGAATGTGGTTATTGATATTGCATGTGATTATTCTATTAGTAGAATATCCATGTGAATAAGTAAATGGCATTATTTCATTTTACTTTTGCCATACTATGTTGAAGTTCAAGTTTAAAAGGCTTTTGTTTTAGTAATGCATTGTCTTAAATGTTTATGCTTATTTTTGAATGTTCCTCTATATTGTTATCCTTACTGGGCACTTGAGCTCACCCCTTTTCTATGTTTTATTTTTCCCAGGATGTGAAGAAGTAAGTTATGAATGACCTGCAGGGATATTATCAGAGGATAATAGTGTGGACTATGGAGACATTATGTTGTCATAGTAGTTTTTCACTTTATGATGCAATGTAAAACTTATGAATATATCTAGTGTTTCCAAGGCTACTAAACCAATCGGTCTTTCGAGATTTGATCTTTCTGGTGATCATGCCAATGTTATGTAATAATGCACCGACTCTGGGTAACTAGGTTCGGGGCGTTACAATCTTGGTTACTATAAAATGTGAAATGCCTCCCATTTTTGTGAGATTTCTATACCCATAGTGCTAGTCGCCACCTCAAGACCTACTGGAGTTAGGAATTGGAGGGTCATTATCTATTTTACTTCATTTCCAGCTCAGGATGGGCATCATTGGAGGGAGGGGGTCCTGGAATATTTTATTAGAAAAGGATCAAGATTTATTTGTTTATGATGTTTAATATTTTAATCATAAGAGAATAATCCACAAATGATGAGTCCTACTTCAATTTAGATCAATTTTTGACGAATAACCTAGCTTCCAATGAAGGTGGTGACCCATTACATTTACCATACGTTGATTAAATAGGATCTTGAAGCTCATCATCATCTGATCTTGATTAGTTAGTGTAGAATAGTGTAATCCTACTCTCAACTGTCCAAGGGTTATTCATCTAACCCTAGTAATTTTCCATTATGACATATTTATAGAGGAAACCAATTAATATCATTTAATGAAATAATGAAATAAATAAATAAATAAATAAATAAATAAATAAATAAATAAATAAATCCACTAGAATACCTACCAAGGACCACTTTATCTGAACATTCCATTCTGAACAACTTTCAGTCACGTTTAGGGTAAACCTCACACTTCAAATTGAACCACGGTCTAATATTACCATTACGATACTCTTTTTAGTATATATCCCATTATTTATGAAATACCATGCGTGTGTGATAGAAAATATATTTATTATTTTTATAAAATGAATTATATGAACACCAGGACATGGAATCACATTTCGTCTCCGTGTTTGGCCTTGAATATATTCATTGATATATATATAAAAGTATTAAAATGAAAAAATGACTTTATAGGGGGAGGGTTATCCTTTTATTATTCTTTTTGTGCTAGTATTGGCTTATATGTCATTTTTTCTCACTACACTTTTGTTCATGGTAAAATTGTTACTAATTGGGAGATCTATGTCTATTCTTCAAGTTGGTTCACGAGCCTCTATTGTCCCTACAGTAATTCTTGGAATAAGGTATAGGTAAATATTTTCATCATAGTGTGGATTATGTGGTCTAGTTGAATTACTTGTGCTTTCGAATTCAGCACATACTGGCAGATCGTTCATGATATAGAATACTTTTATATGGTTAGTTGATTCCTATTTTCATGATCCATAGTAGATCCCATGAAACATTGAATTAATTTATTAGTTTTTGATATATGGAAATTTTATCTAGTGATTGTTTGTTTCATTTCTGTTACGTGTATTGTTATGGACCATATTCTTGTTTATATTTGGTTGCAGTCCATGTGATATATGGTTTCTTCTTATTGTGCTTGAATCGTGTGTGTGTTGTGTCTTTTACATTGGAAAATAAGTTTTCAAATAAGTTTGAAAAAATTGTTTATAATTTAATGTCTTTTGTGTGAGTTCATATTGTGTGTTTGAAAATGGATGTTTTGTTTTATAGATGGATTCAATATTTGAAATGTTATAAAGTAACCATTTTAATTTTAGAAAAACAAGTGGGTTGTTTTGTATAAATTTTAACATGATTTCATTTTTAAAATTGATTAGGTTGGGGTAAGTGATATAAAATGACATGTTTTTTGTTTGAGAAGGATAATTAAAATGTTTTCAAACGTGTTTATGGATTTTTTTTGGTTTCCAAAAGTTATTTGTAAAAATTTCACTTTATAGATTTATTTTAAAACTATAATTGATGAATTTCATTATGAAATGAATTGAATAGTTTTAGTGGGTTTGGACGACCAACTAATAATTTATCTCACTCTTATATATTTTTGGTTTTAGGTTTTTAGTTGAATCGATCCCACATTCCATGTGGAAGATTTGGGGTGAGTAGGGTTTTGTTGAGAAACTATAGGTTTCCTAGAGATGGTTCGGGATTGAATTGAATTTGTTTGTAGTTGTTTAATTTTTAGTTGGTGTTATATCTATCATCCTGTTGTTTGATCCTATTTGTGGTTGATGATTATGTTTTTGAAAATGGGTTGGATCAGTTTAGTTAGTTATGACCTATTTTGAATGTTTATTTATTCTGGATCTTTTATTTTTTTTCTTCTATGTTTATCTTTTATTTGGGAGAAATAATTCCCAAAGGAATTCCTATTATACATGGGAACTAGTTTTGATCTTTTAGGGATTAAGAAATCCATTTGGTCCTTATGGTAGGTTGAGTTAGGTTATTGGTTCGACTGTATCCCAGTATGGATCATTACAAAATGGTATTAGAGGTTTTGGTACTTTGGTAAAGGCCTAAGCCTTTTAGGTGGACCTTGTTATTTCGGGATGTCCTAGTATAAAGAGAATAATGTTTTCAAAGATTTTGATGTATGGGTGTAGAGATTCTTACCTTTCTTTCTTATCCCTCGCCTCATATTGTGAGTGGAATTTGGGCTCGAACTATGAATTCGAGTAAGTTTTTAGATGTTTTTAATGTGAATTTTTTTTATCCCCTTTGATTATATGAGTCATATTGGGGGTCACACCTTGGTGTTATAGTGAAAATGGTGGATAAATTGAGCTAAACTTTAAGCTCACATGGATTGGGAAACAGTATGGTTCCCATGTCATTGATTCTTTCTCCATTATAGAGCATGTTACAATTTTGGTGAATGGTTGTCCAAACCATATGGATAAAGCATACAAAAAATTATTTCTCCCTCAGTTATCATGTTTTTACTACTATCAGTTCTGGATTTCTCTAAATGTGACTCGCACATGTTGTAGGTGGATTGTGGAGTGTTTTGTTCCCACTTTAAGGATGCGGTTCCTTTGAAACCTGTTTAGTTTTTTTATTGTGTTAGGTTTTAAAAAATAATTTTTAAAATAAAAGGGTTTTTTGGAACATTTGTCTTTAAACATGGTTATGTGGATTAATGGGAAAGGGAGAATTTGTTTTGAAAAAATTTGGAAAGTATTTGTTAAAGGTAAGTGAGTTAGATGATCATTTTTTTTGGATATTTGGTAAAAAAGGATTTTTGAAAAAGGATTATGTTTCATACATTATTTGGGTGATGTTAATTCCACTGAGGTTGTTTTATTTTAAAATATTTTGTTGGATTGGTCTTCAAGAATACACCTTGATGGATGTTCATTTAAAAATCCAATTGTAAAAATTGATGTTTCAAAATAAATGGGAACTTTTTGAGTGTTAATGATGTGTGCCTTTATTAATGGATTTTCTTTCTTTCTTTATTACTAGACCATAGAGGAATCATTTGGTTTCTAATTTGAAACATGAATTTATATTGTTCATGTGTTTCCTTGTTTGTAGTATACCTCCCAGAATAGTAAAAGAGTTTCTGAAGTTTTAGTTCCTTCCTAGACACCGAGTGGAGTGGTATACGTGGAAAATTATTATTATTATACCCCATTCTAGAATTTTTGAATTAATATCCATATTCATAGTGTGGTAATAATGGCTTAGCGAAAGCAGTATGAGTGAGAGATATTGATAGATTTCTCATTGGTTTTAGTCAAGTTTGGTGGTAGTCGATGATACATTCTAAAATACAAGAAGGCATGTCTTAGGATTTTTTTAGGATGGAATTTTTTTTTGTGATTCACACCTAAGGATGTGAAACCAAAGAAATATCGTGAGCTTGTGATCCATCATTAGGGTGATATATTGGAGAGGGAGTGTGATGATAACTTATTAAAGTTGGTATTATTTTCTCCAAATTTGTTGTCAGTGAATCAAATAAATATTGTTTCATTAGAGGCTTTACTATCCCATGTTTTGGTTTAGCTATACCTACATCAGGACTAAAAAAATTTAGGAGGTTTTCAGCAAGGAATATCGAAGCTTCTATTGGGAAGAAAAATCATATGGTGTGCTTTTAGTATGGTGATCCATGGAAAGTTAATCCCTCCTATCTAGAGTCTCCTTCATTTTTCCTCTATTGTGGCTATTTACTTCATCTTAATAATTTTGGTATGTTGGGATTTCAGAAGTGATCTTGGGTTTCATACTTTTATGGATTGTTTGTTTTTTAGACCTTTCCATTGTTGGTTATAATTTTGGTTTTGTAGATCCAGGTTCTATTGATGGAATCTTATGAATTGTTTTTTGGATGTTTCTTGTGGATTGTTTTTGATAGTTTCATTGTTCTATATTTTCTTTTTCTTTTATGGTTTTCTATGAGTTCTATTTTGTTAATCCTAATTGTTTAGATAGATATTAATTTAGAGTTTTGGGTTATTCCCATTGTTTTTTTGATCCCTTTTATATGCTCGTTGTCGATATATGACAACTGCCTTGGGTATATGGTTGGTTAAATTCGGTGTGTGATCTAAAAGTTTATTTTAGTATATTAAATATTGATTTTAAGTGGTCATATTAATGAATACTATATGGTTAATACCGCTTTTAACCCTTGGTTCTCTGTGTGTTTCATAACCAAAGGTGAGAGGTCCTGTCATTTTCTAAAGGTTTTTTGTGGTTTTTATTTCATTGTTTAGGTTTGGGAGTGCTTTTTATTGATAGTGAGTTTCTCTCTTGGTTACACTATTATTTGAGGATTTTTTTCAGTGGTTTCCCTAAAATTCCACAATAATATAGAAATTATTAATGGTGGGTAGATTATATTAGTTCTTTCATGGTCGTAGGATTTATTTATTGATTTTCTCATCTTAGTTGATCTTAGAGACGTTTGGTACCTTTTGGTTGATCAGTTTGATAATTTTGAGGATTTTAGTTGTTGGATTTGAGTTTGAGTAATCTTTAATGGTTCTTTTAAGTTACAACCTCTTTGGTTCCTTTGTTTTCTCTCAGCTTTTTTTGCATCAGTTTTTCTAGAGTCAGAAAGTGGCTTGATAGGGAGCTTGTGACACCCCACGTGCCATTGGGTTGTTTTTTTTTATTATTTTCTCTTACCATGATGTGTTTTATGTTATGGTAGTTCTAAAGAGATAATTTAATTTGTTTGCAGAATTTTTTAGAGAAGCCTGATTAGCCTGAATAGTTTGGAGTAACCATATAGTGCCAGTGTATATGGGCCGGTCATGGTGAAAGATCTATTTTATACAACATTCACCTGGGTTTTCAAACTTTGTAGAGCTCCCCATAAATAGTGTGGCCTCTTTATCTTAGGTAAATGATGGAATATAGTTTTTTATGGTTAGGAAAACCATGTGGACAAAATATACAGGTGCTCTATGTCCAGGAGGAGCATGGTTAGAGCAAAATTTTTTAAACCATGCATCCTATCAAGGTGTTTAAATTTTACAGAATTTCCCAAAATATCCACTTCAAATTAAGAGATATTTTACCCATATTCTTCTCCATTCCCGTCTCATAACCATTGTGAGCCCAAGTAGGAGCTCCAATACCCCTCTATTGATTATTGGCCTCTCTTTTGTGAGTACTAAGAATATTTGAGGTATTTCTACCACTCTTTCTATCTTCTTCAATTAGATCACCCTTTCCTATTGGGCTTGGTTTTCATCATGAAACATAGATCTCTTACGGCTTATTTTAATGATTTAGGTGGATATGATGTTTTTATTTTCAGTGTATAGGTTTTATGGACACAAAATTCATCCTTATTGTTGTCCTCATCTTTGAAGGCATTGAGTTTTGTATTGGTTTCTAATGTATCCGAGTAGTTATGTCTATACAATTATTTAATTTTGCAATTAAATGTTTCCTTGTGCTTTCTAAATTAAATTTTATTGAATGTATGAATATATTTTATATATTTATATTGATTATAAAAGTTTTATTGTGTTTGAAATTCTATTAATGGTTTTCTTAGAAATTACAAGTTTTCATTCTTAAAATTACAATTTTTCATGTGATTAGATTTTGGTGGAATTCCATGTGGATATAGAAACTATTTTAAATGGAATCTGTATATTTTAATCCATTTTAATTTTTCAATGAGTGAATTTTTTTATATAATGTTTTGTTTTAAATTGATATCTTAAATGTAAAATTATTTATAAAGGGGTTACTTATTTCAAAACATGATTTGAAATTTGTGTGTAGTTTACACCATGAAAAAATTAATTAATGGATGTTATGAAATGTATTTATTAGAAATAAACGGTATTTTTTCGAGTTTTTTATTTCAAAGAGGAAAGATAATTTCATAGGTTGAACTTTAAATCTATTTTCACGGTGTTTTATTTATAATATTTTTTACACAAAAATAATATTGGGTTTTATAAAATGTAAACTTGATTAACATCTCAAACGATATTTTATGATAATGGTGTGGATGAAACATTGGGTTTAAAATGATTTATGTGAATGAAGCAACTTAATTAACCTCCTTGAATTGTTTAACCCTTGTGTGTGTTGTTTATCCATGGAACCCCTTTCATGGGTAGTGGATCTATATGAGATCCTTGTTTCCCCTTAATTGTGGAATGTTCTTATTTATGTAATGGATTCTTGTGATATGGGTGTATTTTATTTTTTGGTGTTATGGGGTGAGGGTAGCATTTTCCCATTCCGTGTGTCTTATACATGGTTTTTATGTCTTTTCACCTCACTTATGTTTTGGTAATGAGAACCTGGGTACTGTGTGTAATATCTAAGTTTATTTTCTAGTTTTCTTACATGTATATTCCATCCCTCTAGTTGTGCTAGGAATAAGGGATGGGATGGGGCCACAATCATAATGAGGATTCTGAGGGCTAGTTGGATGACTTGGGGTTTTGAATTCAATGCATACTGGGAGGTAGTTTGTGGGTAGGAGTACTGTTATTTTGTTAGTTGATTCACATGTTCAAGATATATCATAGAGAAAATGAAACATTTAATTTATTGATTAGTTTTTGAAATAGGGGAATTTTATATATTGATTGTTTATATCATTTCCCCTACTTGTATTGTTATGGTACATTTCCATGTTTAAATTTGGTCGTGTGCCTTGTGATATATAGTTCCTTCTTATTGATATTGAACTATTCATGCATTGGTTCATTTCCTTTGGGAAATGTGTTACGAATGATGTTTGGAAAAACTTTTTTGAATTTAAATGATCTTGTGTGAGTTCTTAAAGTGGTTTCCAAATTTGTGTTTTTAATTATGTATTTGAGTGATTAAATGTTGTAAAGTGAAATTTTTCATTTAAATAAAATAATTTAGTTTTTTTGTGAAATATTCATTGTATTATAGTTTTGAAACTTATTAGGATGTGGTAAGTGAATTGAAAGCGTGTTATTTCTATTCGAGAAAGAAATTTAAAATATTTTGAATAGTTTTATGGAGTTTCTTTGGTTCCCAAATGTTATTTGAGAAATGATTACTTTTTTGATAAATTTTCTAACTAACAATGATGAATTTCCATGTGAAACAAATCTCAATGTTTCAGTGGGTCATGGTGACCTATTGAGATTTTTGGATCGTACTTATATATTTATGGTTCTAGGTTATAAATCAAATCTATATTTTATTTTGTGAGGCTGATATCGGATGAGTGGGGTGGTGGTGAGAAACTAGATGTTTCATGGAGATGGTTCAGGTCCGACTCTAGTTGGGTTTTAGTTGTTTTATATTTATTTAGTGTTATATATATGGTATTGTTATTAACTATCATTTATGGTTTATGTTTATGTTTATACAAATGGTTTAGATTAGTTTATTTTTTATGACCTGTTAGGTGTGTTAGTTTATTTTTTATATTTTATTAATTTATTCTAATATATTTATCCATAATTTTAGAGAAATAATTCCCCAGGGGATTCCTGTGATTCTGAGGAACTAGATTCCAGCTCTCGGGGATTGGGAATGCCCTTCGGGACTTGTGATGTTTCAGGTTGGTTGCCGGGTTCATTGAAATCAGGATCTGGTTTTTTAAATGTTGTGTGGTACTAGATTATATAAAAAGTATTAAAAGTACTAGATACTCTTATTGAGTACAAAAACTTTTAAACATATCTTGTTATATATTTACCTTATTTTATATAATTTCATATGATATGGAAAGAAAAATATGTGAATCAAGATCCTTATATGTTTAAGATATTAAAGAGATAAAATTTATAGTTGGTGAAAAATCTCCCAACACTAATTTAACTCCGACTAAATATTGAGTATATTCTAAAATGGTTCTCTCATTTATTATCAGTCGTAGTTTCAAGTTTGAAAGTGAAGATAAGGTGGATCAAGTTTCTTCCAAGGAGTTGGATAGTTTCTCTACCTCAATTGAATCATGATATTCAAGTGACTAGGAGGTATGTGTTATTTCATTTTAAAACTATCCTGGAGATTATCCAAGAACTAGTGGTAATGATAAAATGTCATTTTATTTTTCAATTATTATTTAAAGGATATGATGCAAGGCTATCCCATTAAATAGTCTCTATTATCTATGGGATATTTGAAACCATGTAGTAAAAGAACACTCAGATTAAGGATATGTCCAAAGTAATGGATAATATACCAGCCTATGATTTTATGATATATATATTTATTTTTAATATCTTCGATAGCTTGTGATAAAGACTACCTGAGTCTAAATAAACTGTTATATAATAAATAATTATAACATTGTTTTTAAATTAGAGGTTACGAATAAGACTGAATAAATTTCGAAAAGTATCTAGTTTATACATCCATAAATAAATTAATTGGTTATCAACTTATTATAAACAAAAATAAAAATAATATGTTAGTAAAAGAAATTTTTTCCTTGAAAACTATTGTAATGCATGGAATGTGTTTTTATTTTATTAATTTATATTACAAACTATTCATGATTGATTTTAATGATATTAATATTTTATATATCTCATCAAAACTTTTACAATTCATATATTATTGTTTCTATGCTTGGGATAATAATTAATCCTCTTTTATTCTAAAAAATGAATATTTTTCTTAAAAGTGATTTCATTGAGTTTTCCCCACTTATTTAAAAATGTGTTTTTTCCAATTTTATTAAATTTATCGAAAAAAATTTATATCCTTTTTGAAAAAATCATGTCAAAATTATATTATAGTTAATCATGAATAATTTTATGCAAATATATATTTTTTTAATGAAAAGTGAAAAATACTGATTTTTATTGAAAAATGCACTTTGTTTTAAAAAATTTGAAATGTTAAATTATTTTATAATTTTTTTAAACATAAATTTTCTAAATTTTATTATTATTAATCCAAATTTTGTTATTTTAATCAATTTTATGTTGAATTTTATATAATAACTTTGTATACATAAGTAACCCTTTTGTTTGGAAAACTACTTCATTCTTGAGGGTTTAATTTTAAATTAAGTTCTAGAACTTCTATTAATTAAATATAGTAAAATGGATTCCAAATTTTTAATAAATATAATTAATATTAGGTATTAAGTTCAAGTTATTTTAGTTCATAATAAATAGTAAAAACCAAAAAAAACTGTTTCCATGATTAAGGTTAAATCTTGTCTATTGAGGGTTAAACCAATAGGTAAAGATATTTTTTATAATATGACTTATCAAAATCCTATTTTAATTTTATATTATGAATTTATTCTATCCTAAATTGGAATATATGTCCATTTGGAAGAATATTTTTCGAGAATGACTTTATCATTTTTTTTCTTTTAGTAAATTTCTAAGTGGGTTCCCTTTCACACTTATAAAAGGACATCCCTTTCCATATCCTCTCCACACATAAAGATCCTTTTAGATAAAAAATTAAAATTTTAAAAACCCTAATTAATTCCATACCCATTATCTTGAGTCTCTAGTTTTATCATAAAACCATCCTAATAAGGTTTTAGGTATAAACCTAAAGAGGTTCTCCGAAGAAGAGGTATTATTCTTAATCATTAATTTTCGTTTTTATTTCTTCCTCTACTCCCTTGAAATATTATACAACTAGGGTAAAATAATGACACTAGTATATTTCATATAAATAAATTTTATAATGTTAATTTCATAACCAATATCTATCCCATATTCTATAAATTTGGAACAAAATTGTTAATCATGTTTACGGAGGACTTAACCTTGTGAACTGATGAAATTTGTTTTCTATCACCACCTTTGATGGAATTATATAATTATGGATTTAATATATTAATATATATTAAATTAATTAAATAATTATACTCATTAAATTATAAGAACATATATATATTCTTACCTCCCCATCCATTGTAAAATGTCAACATCGCTCATGTGTACATGTGGACTACCCTCTCTACGAAGTGATGTGATACGTTTTTTTATTTTAATTTTAATTAAAGGGTAATATGGATATATTTAATGAATATATATGAAATATATGATATAATAATGATTCTGGAAAGGTGAATTATTTTTTTTACTTTCTTTAATTATATCTTCTTAAAAATGGAAACATTATTCATACGTACCTATAGCGAACCGTCTACATGAACATATTAATTCATTTTTTGTATCTTACTTTAAATGATTAATATAAATACATATAAAATGAATAAATATGATATTTTTAAATTGATTATAATTATTTATATTATTTAACCATGTTCAAAGTATATGTACTGATACTACCAAACCAAAACATACCTGAAAAATGAATTAGTTATTACTAAAATTTTTATTTTTAACCAAGAATTGCCAATAAACAGGTGGTAAAAGATTATGAGTAAATATTATTTGGTATTATATATATTATTTTGGATCAATAATATATTTATAATAAATTTATATTTATTATATATGAGATTTTGACATATACAAAGGATGTTAGACCCGACGTAAGGGTTTATTTGAGAATCACACCATTATTTGAGAATGTATATGTTTTAGTCATTAAATAGTGAAATGTTTGATATTCATATATTAAGAACAATATATTTTAATAACATATATCTATTAAAAAAATTAAAATTATTCCTTTTAATTTCTTATCTCTATGTACTTAGTATACAAAAATAATGTTTTAAGCAAAACCAACATTATTTTTCCACTCAATCAGGATTATTTGTATTTCATGTCCATATTTTCCTTAAAAATTATAAAAGGATATTTTTATCATTATAAATATATTTTTTAAATAAAATTATACCTATTTATTATTATTTACAAACTATTTTTAAATGAATTTTTTTTCTTTTTATGAACAAGGCCTTTTTTGAGCATTTTACAATAGTGGAAATGAATATTTTTTTAATGTAATGTACAGAATTACCAACCATAATTAACATTGATTTATTTGAATATTCATATACAAAATTTAAATTTTATTTTAAAATAAAACTTTTTCATTAATATTTGGATTTTTTTATATTTTAAATAAGTTATTTCATATTTAAAAAGAAATTTATATCATGAAATATTCTTGCGATCATTCTAGAGTATATTTATCTATGCAAAAATTCTTTAGTGAATATTATTATTTAATTGTAATTTACTCTTTTGATACCATTTTCCATATTATTCTTGATGGTTTGTGATTATGTTTATTGATTAGGAAAATTATTCACATTTTTTAAGCTAGTTTTTCAATACAAATGTTTATAATAATTATTTTTCACCCCATTCATATTATAAATGAATTAGACTTTGTAATTTATAGGAGAAGACATATATAGACCTTCGATGCGTTAGTAGATGTCATGAGATAAATTGGTTTGGGTATTTAGATGAGGATTTTCCCATTTATATATGTTTTCTTGGAATGAGTCCTTGACAATAAGGTTTTGATGTTCGACACTATTCATTTAATAATTATGAACTAGTTATTGTTATCCACATGATTATTTATGTTGTTATGTTATATATGTATTTAGTACCCAATTCTATCTTATTATTTTTGTGTCATATTTTATTATTGTATATCTTAACCATAGTATTAATATTTTTTTGCTTAATTCTAGATTCCACTGTATGTATAACATTACTTAGCATATGATCTCACACCTTTCTTATGTTTATTTTTCCTAGATTTATAATAAGTGTATTATGATTGATATAAAGGTATATAGTAAAAGGAATAATGGTGTTACGATAGAAAACACTATCTTGTATTTAAATATTTCATTTGTAATGTGGGATTCATGTATATATATATTGTAGATTATTAAATTATTTAGTCCTTTTGGATGAGATATGTTGTAGTGATTACAAGTATAATAAAGTAACCACTGACTCTAATATTCTAAGGTCTGGGAATTTATAGAAAATAATTTAAATTAAAAACTTCTAGAATATATAAATATCTCCAAATAAGTTAGTGCCTTTGGAGAAGAAAGAGTTGTGCTTGAAATAAGTTCCTTTGAGTTTGAATATAATTATCTTAATTAATTTTAAGAGAAAGATGGAGTGAAGAAGAATCCAAAATAAAATATTCCTAAAATTGAATAAAATTTTAAAAATATCATTAATTTCAATGATTTATAATTGGAAGATATATTCTATAAGTATAAAGATCCTGAATCTTTGTTAAAAAAATAATTCAAGCTACATGGAGAGAAAGTTGCAAGTAAGATGAAGTTTTCTAAATAGAAGATGATTATAAATGAATATTAGAAAAACATTCTCAATAATAAATGTATTTAATTGGAAATTCAGTGGGTCAATCTTTATAATACCCATATTAATACATCAAAAAATAAATATGTAGTTTCTAATACTACTCAATGCACATTGTAGGATTATAGGTTTAAAATATCTTTATCATGTGTTAAGAAGATCATTAATTCACTAAATGATCTATCTAAAAAATCTAGGAAGAAAGAGTTACTGTCTATACCATATCTTAATAATATTTCTTAATAAATTATCATGAATAGAGAATGCTAGAAAACAAAACATATACAAGTATATATGAAAAAATTTGATGAGAATCCTCCCACCATGACCAGGGGTTTTGGAAAAAGAGTATGGAATATGGATCTCCACAAAGATCCCAAAATGATATAAAGAAAAACCAAAAATATAATAGAAAAAAATATAAATATTAATGTTTGTGGTTCAATCTTGGTGCTGCCAAAAATTTAGGCACTATAAATTTGATTGTTGGAAAGATATATTAAATTAAAGAACATAAAGAAATCCCATGTCTATAAGGAGAAATACATTGAATAAGAAGAAATATACAAAGTTCAAATAAAATATCTTTACATAAAATATATTTGTAAAATAGAAAAATATATTTGATGCATGCAATGTTAGTTGTCATAATATTAGTTCATGCTCATCTTGACATGCATCAAAAGATGATAAGAAAATATGGGCTCAAAAGGTAGTTAAAATATAAGAAGCTATATTGGGAATAATTTAGAAAAATATTGTAAAAAAATTTCCCAAATAATATTTCAATCAACAATGGTTAGGATTACTTAGTTTTCAAATCCATGAAGGTGCAGAAATAAGAATCATCTAAAATATGTAATAAAAGGAAGGAACTCTAAAGAATCCATGTGCAAGATCTAAGTACGATTGTAATTTTCAAAATTTCATTTGGTTATCTCATAAGAATATTTTTAAAGAATGACTAAAATGGAAGGGTCAAAAGAAAAGGATAGTGCAAAAGTAGAATAATGTATTACACATAAAGATCACTTCTATGTGTGAGGCGTAATTTGGATGGACATACTCCTAAAGTGTGTTTTGAACACATTATAGTACATGAATAATTATGTGAAAATATAAATTTTCACAATGTGATATAATTTATTTAAAATATATTAAAGAGAGAATTTTAAAATACAAAAAAAAATTGAGAAGTAAAAAAGATCAATGTAGTTATAATCACAATTGAAGTTCATGTGTTAAAAGGTAAAATTGGTAGGAAATGAGGAAACTTAGTTGAGAAAAATATCTCAACCATGATGTTCACTTTAAGGATAAAATAAGAAACTACCTTGTTACCTTAATATTTTTGTATTTTATTTGTGATTATAATTCAAAGAATTAAAGGTGAAGAATTTTAACCCCTAGAGAACATGAGAATTTGTGATTTATACCAATTCTTGATAGCAATGTTGAGGAATTAATCCTCATTGGATAGTTACTCAAACGGTATTTAAAAAAAATATAACAAAGATCATATTTTATTAATTTAAATAATTTTTGTGACATCTTATAAACACGGATAAATAATATATCATCTTAGTTGATTATATATGTGGTTTCATTAAAAACAGGTATTGAAGAAGATCATCCTTGGTGAAGTTGTGGATGTGGCCAAATCAGGAAAGTTACAAGTTGAAGACAAATTTTAGTGTATTATGAATATTGGAATATCTTGAGATTTATTATTTAAGATATTCACACTTATGAAGATAATTATGAGTGTTTTCTATGAGGGGGAGACAAAGGAAGAATGATAAAGAATATTTTAGAAAATATTATTTCATTCAAATATTATTATACTAGAAATTTCATAGGGATCAGGTCATTATAAGAGGTACGTTTTTATTAGTCTATCATACTTATTTAAAAATAAAAATAAACATAACATAGATCGAAATTAATTGAATAATATAATGATATAGTAAAATATAAATTATGGATGTTCTCCAAGGATTCTTATCATACGTGTTGCACTTGATTGTTTTTTTGATCTATTTCATAAAGTGAGTTCATGAGTTTCTAGTTGATGTATCTCAAAAAAACTTATATCTCATTTAAGTATCTTTATCCTAGAATAAAATTTGAATCCCTTAAATGCAATTATATAAGTCCTCATTTCATGAGGTATCATGATTAGTTGGTAAATAACACATATTTTATTGAAATGAAATCCTCTTGTTTTCTAAATCAAGATTGTATCACATATACTTAGAGTGAAATGTTGTAAGAAATAATTATTAAGAATGTTCAGATATGATTTTCCCATGAAATTTTTATTTATTTTCAACAATTGGTTTAAAAAACTGAAATAAAAGTTTGAAAAGTTAAGGGGAGTGTAATAAGAGAACGATTGACATATTGAAAAATTAATTTTAAATGAAAATTAAATTTATTTACAATAAATTAAAATGCAGAGATTAAATAGACCTCTTTGTGTATTAGTTTTATTTGTTATCAGTTTTTTTATTTATTCTCAATAGTGATCTGTGAAATATTAATATTTCCCTAATGATAATATGTTGAAGAAATTAGAGATAAACAAGTTACTGATAGTGAAGTATCTAAGATTTCAAAGACTATTAACAAAGTTAATATATCATGGATAAATAGATTAAGAGGAATTTTACAGTCACAAATAATTTTCCTACATAGACATTTCTTCTTTTTAATTGAACATTATTATAAAACATTCGAATCCAAACTAGAATCATATATGTATAGTGCCTTTGGAAACATGGATATATAAATAAATGGCTTGTAAGAGATTTATATTTTCCCAAACATAGTTCTTCAAAATTATAACCCTTCTCTGAAATATAATACTTTACACCTTTATTCACAACTCGGGAAAAAGAAACATAAGGAAGGGTGAGCTCAAACTCTCAATAAGAGTAAATAAGAGAGATATCAATATAAATTGTGTATAAGGGTATGGGAACCTGATTATGAAATTTGAAAAATTATACCCTAAATATAATATATCATAATATTTAGTCATGAAATAAATCATGGCAGTTCATAAAAAATTAACTACAAAGTAATCAAAGAACATGAGCTGTGAGAGCATAATTGTAGCATAAGACAAAGATTTGTGGTGTACACATAATCATATAATATAATTTAACTAGTAAGAAAGGATCATTTCAAATACCATAATATTTTATTAGGTTCACTCTAAAAACCATCATGGTAATGAAGGTTCACTCCCCATACTATAAAATTTGATTGGGTTTACACTCCAAACCATTCAAGTAGTATAAGTTTATTCCCAAGACTATTATAGTTAACATTATCCCTTACTAAACTGTGTTCAATCCCCATTCTATTCCTGTTCATATCATAAGATATTAATAATTACCTAATTCATTTTAGGGATATATAATTATGACCCCACCCATAATATTATGAAAATAATATATATGTGTGGTGTAATATTTTCATCATATGACAAACCATGAAAATGAATGGGTTTTATAAATATTTCAATATAGTATGGCATGTGAAAAAGAAATAGGTTTTATAAACCTTTTTAATATTAATAATAAACCATAAAAAGAAAGAATAATAATTGTATCATTGGATCATAGAACTAGTAAAAGTTATGTAACATTTAAGGATGTCATCTTATATGAAAAATATATTTAATAGATCAGTTGAAACATTTTCTAAGGAAACTAAATTTTTTTCATTGAAATAACTTATTTAAAAATAAAAAAATTTCTAAATATTTCAGAAACACATTTATTTGAACATAAACTTTATTACATGTCATTTTTTTAAATCCTTGAGTGTTCATGGTTTTGGGGAATTTCTTTCATGCCATATAAGTTAAAATAAAACATTCCTTTCACATTTTTTTAAAACATCAAAGTTCCTTATTTGGAAAAATAAAAGAATATTATTTTTTAATTAGTTTATAAAAAGTAATATATGGGTAAAATTTTGTTAGTTTTAAAAACCTTCTTTAAAATAATTTTGTAAAACATTTATATAGAAGGAAATGTTTTTTCCAATCGAAGATAGAAATAAATTGGACCTTCCTTAAAAGAAATATTTCTGGTCTCTGGAGTAATTCAGGTGAGAAAAATGAGAGTAAAATGTGCATTTCAAAAAAATTACTATATTATAACAAAATTCACCAGTTTCTTAAGTGGTCTATAAAAATAATTCATCATCAAAAACATAATCATAAACACCCTCGATAAAGAATGAGATTATAACATAAAAAACATTACCGCTTCGTAACATTTGTTTCCCAAGACCAATGAAAGAAAGAAATTTATATTAATATGTAAGCCCCAGTATTTTTTAGAAAAATAATAATAAAAATAATTTATTTGAAGTATATACAACATATATAATAAATAAGTGGTGAATGTGTCATTTTTCTCACAGAAATAAATGTGTAATGAAAATCCCTTACTTTTAGTCTGAATTCCTTTATACATGTTTGAACCTCCTATATAATAAATATATGTTTATTATAAATATATTATAGAACCAATATCATACATATCGTACCATATAAGATTTACTTATTACTTTTTTATCACCTTTTTATTTAGGATTCTTTGTTAAAATCACCCTTCTGGGTGATATCTTCTTCATTTTTCATGTATGTTACGGTTGGATAGTTTTGGTTTGCATACTTTTACCTTGATTGCATAATATCAGAATCATTAATCATGATGCTAATATTATATATATATATATATATATATTAATTCTATAAATATTAATTTTCATCTATAAATTGAGATATATAAAAATGAATTACACTATTCATGATGATTGTAGGTTATACATACACAAGAATACCTTCTTCAGATTTATCGATGAAAAAATGAAGTTTTATAATAAATCAAATTTATAGAATCATTATTGTGTTATATATAACTTATATATTCATTTAATGTATCCTTATAACCATTCAAGTAAAATTTTAATGTTAAATGAATCACATCGCATCAAGGACGTGGTAGTGCACACGTTTTCATGAGAGATGATAACAATGTTCAATAGATTAGAAGGTAATAAATAATTTAAAGAACCCAAAAATAAAATCCTAGATTAAGTGGTGACATTTTTAAATTTCCTAAGATACAAGGAATCATATATTGAAGAACTTAATAGTGTATTAGTCTTATTAAACTAGACACATGCATTAATCTCACATTACAATTGAAAACATAAAATACATCATAGAATTTTATTATTGTACACCATTAACCCCTTTATCATATCCCTTAATATCAATAATAATACACTTCCCAACACTTTGGTAAAGGTATCATAGGAAATGGGTGATCTCTATTACTCCTTAAGTGTATGCGTACAATGGAAGCTATCCTGAAAAAATAAGGAATAATAAATATGTCAAGGTAAATAATTCAAACACATGTTATCTAATTAATTAATTGGGAATAATATGGTAGGAATAAATGATGACAAAATAATTCCATTAAAATAACCACATGTTCTTGAAACTTAATGATAGTTATTATAACTAATCGAATAATCACATAAAACATCAATAACATATCTCATAATGAGTGAAGACATAATGCGGTCCATTATAACCATACCATCAAGTCCTCATTCCAATTCATATTACATGAATGGGTAAGGCCTCTACCCAACATCCAAGCTAGATTGTCTCATGATACCTACTAATGCATTTAAGGGTTATGGAAGGCCCTTTCGATCACTTTGAAAGTAAAATGCATTTTTCATATGAATGGGTTTAAACATAATCAACCTAAACATTCGTATTGAAAACCTATTATATGAAATGTTATTACTTTATTCAATCAATAAATGTAATCATACATCATTTAGAGTAATATGAGGAATGTTATCAAAATAGTATATCCCAAATAAAATTAATCATAAACCATCTAGAAAATAATAAGGATGGTATCATTTCAATATATTTTCAACAGGGCATATTTTAAATAAGGGTTTTGGTCATTGATGAATATAAATACAATAAAAATTCCATTGAAAACATATTTGAGGAAAATATACTTTTCAATTTGAAAATCACTTTCAAAAATAGATTATTTGAAAATTATTAAGGAAAAATTTCTGCATAAAAATATCCTAGTAAAATTATAATGGAATCTTAGAACTAAAGAGTGGTCATGAGATATGGTAAATACATACATGCAATATAATTTAAAAAATCCCATCCACACTACTTTAAAAAGGTTAAAAAGTGCATCATTCAAAAAAGGTAAGAGGATTACTTTAAAAATAATTTTTTATAAATTAAAAAATGGGAAAAAATAGTTTAATTAATAATTTAGTAAATTTTAGAATAGTATTGAATTATTTTTTTAGAAAATATGTATATAGAAGAAAAAGGATTTTTTATCGAAGAGAGAAATGAGGATGGTTTTCATTAAAAATATTAATTTGGTATATTTTGTTCTTAAAGAGAGGAAAATGAGAGTAAAAAAGGTTTTCTGTATAAATATCTATAGAATAAAAAATGAATGACTTTCTTGAAATATATAACATAATATTTCATCATGAGAAACCTAATCACGAACAATCTCAATAAATAATGAGAGTATAACATAAACCATTACCACTTGGGAATCTTTTGAATCACGATCCCCATAAAAAAAATTAGATAAATTAAAAATTTAAATATAATTAGTAAAAATATACTAATTATATAGAATTAAAAATTGGCAGTATATACACACCACCAAAGAATTATGTGGTGAAAATGGAATACGTCTCATAGAAGTAAAAGTTAGGCAACACACCCTTAACTCATGTTTGATTTCCTTTATATGTGTTCATAACACCTATATAACAAATAAATATTTATTATAAATATAATAAATTACCATAATTATATATAAAATACCATATTTCTTTTAATTATACTATCTTATGACCCTTTTATTAACAATACTTTGTAAAAATCATTGTTTCTGGTGATAATTGCTTCATTTTTCATGTGTGTTTTCATTTAGTAATTTCAATCCTTTAGCATTTATCATGGTTCCATCATCTCCATAATTTTAAATAAGATATATATAAAATATAATAACTATATAATTTTTTATAATAGCCCATAAAATTTAGATATTAGAAATGTGTTACACGATTCATATTCATGAAGATAGTAGGTCATACATACGCATGACCATTGTTTCTATTTTCCAAAAATATGTAACATAAGAAATGTAGAAATATATTTCATCATCAAAGAACCATTATTATATAAAATATATGATATATATTTACAATGTTACGTAGAGACAGTTGTCCACATGTACACACATATGTCATTAATGTTTTCCAATGAGTAGGTTGGTAAGAAAGTAAATGAGATATTATAATTAAATAATTATATTAATTTAATAATTATTTTATAAATATTTAAATGTACATCAATATAATCTACTGATAGAGTTGCTTATGGAAAATGAATTACATGAGTTCATGTGGTAGTAGTCTGTTGTACACCCGATAGATTGTTTCATTTCCCATTTGATGGAAGCAGAGATGGATATATGTTATGAATTTAACATAATAATAAATAATTATATAATATATATAATAGTTTTATTATTTTATCATAAATGGATAATATATTAGGTAATTATAAGAAGAAGTAAAATGAAAATGTATAGTTATTGACTTTACCTCTTTTTTAGACAACATCTTCATGTTTATAACTAAGCCTTCCTAGATTCAATTTATGATAAAAAATAGACAAGGATGTGTGGAGGTATGTATGTATGATATTTGGGCTGGTATTTTCTGATTAAAAAGTCTTTAGGAGTGTAAAGATAAGATGAGAGCGATTGACCTTCTATAAGTGTGGGAGACGACCAACTTTGAATTTCTGAAAATAAAAATTGATAATCAAAATTTGTACATTCCAAATGGATCCAAAATGGTTAATTATTGAAACATGTATGATACATGGTAAAATTAATTCCATAAAATAGGAATTATAAAATTTTATAGGTCATTTTAACCATTCTTGATTTAGTTTAAACTCTGGAAAACCTATTTTAACCTTAACGATAGTAATTAATTTTCACAATTTTCACTATTAATTTTGAAAAAATGTTTGTTTTATATCATTATATAATATTAATTTTTATTATTAAAAATATATAATCTATTTTTACAAATTAAATTCATATAAATTTTAAAATTTAATTTAATATTAGACATGCAGTTGCGATGACAAATATTTTTCCAATGAAATTTTTTTCATAAGTATAAAATGTATTAATGTAAATATTTAATGTGAAATTGATTACAATGAACTATATATTTTTTATTATAATATAATATATGTAATTTTTTTAAAACATTTATAAATAAAAATTTAACTTTTAAATACTTTAAAATAAAAGTTGGCTTTCAATAAAAACAAATATTCTTCACTATTCATTCAAAAATTAATATTTTCAAAAAATTATGAAAAATTCACTCTAAGATAATATTGAAATTATTATTTAAAAAAAATTAATTTTATAAAATTAATTTTCTAATTGTGGTAAAAATCTATTCTACCTTAATTTTGAATAATGTGGGGAAATGTTTCAAAAATAATTCAGAAAAAGAATTTATTTTTCATTCAAGTTTTTTTACTTTTATTTATAATCAATTGAAAATTAATAAATTTATTTAACATAAAATTTTAATAATTAAGTTATTCTTATTCATACCCAAAAATTTAATTTCTATGTTATAACAATATACTATATTACTATTCATTTGGAATTGGAGTTGCGTGTATCACAAGCTATTGAAGAGATTAAATTTAAAGAAATATATTTCATGGGTCATTTAATCTCAGTTTTGTGGGTCACATACAATATAATACACAATTATATTCTTTTATAATATCACGGTGTTACATTTTCCCCACCATCAATAAATTATGTCCCCACAATTTTATCTTTACCTCACTGATCAAAGGTTTTCCATTTGAAAATACATTTCTTATAATAAAACACAATAAAAATTATTAATAAAAATACCTATTAATAAATGATGAATGTAACTATGATTTTCATATATAATAAAACATTAATAAGCTTCCAAATCAAGACAAAATTGTGGTATGTGAAAAAATTGAAAATGGAAGAAAAGTGAAAATAATTATAGAGATTGATAGAGCTCATTGATCAAAAGAAAGTGAATTATAAAGAAAAATTTAACAGCCAAAAAACCATAAATCATTACTGAATTAAATGATTATTAGTTTTTCATATATGGAGGTAATAACATAATATTTTTTTTCAATAACCATTTCCTAGATTTCTGGGGTTCTTAAACTATCTAGATGGAGAACATAAGAAAATATACTTAATTGATATGATTTTGTTGCATAAACATGATATCATATTTTTATTGTGTTTGGATGAATTTCCACATCATTTACTACTATAATAAATGATTATCCCAGATGAATATTTATTAATGAAGCACTAAATCTAAGTTTTAGTAGATCATAAGATCCATAAAATAATGACATGTCTTTTTGTATGTCTCTAAATATTTACCAAAACTAAAAAATTTATATATTAATATCTAAAACCTCAGAAGTCGAATCTAATATTAAACTTAATCCACTACATAATTATTTATTCACCAAATAATTTATGTAAAAACAATTTCATATTAACAGGGACATCACCTAGGACATTGGTAGGATATGTACCCTTATAAGTCCTCAGTTGTGGGTTCAAGCCCTATGGTATAATAAGATTTTATGGGTTTTCACATAGAATATGGGATTTTGTTTTTCTAAAAGTATATAATTCCTATAATTCTCTCAAAAAATATGATTAATACCATCAAAAATATCATTGGTCCTCAAATCACTTTTTAACCACAATGGTTTTCGTAAGATCCTATTTTTTTCTAGGTACATCCCTTTTTCAGTTTTGGTTGGACCTCTTTTAATTGGGTTTCTTTTTTTTAATCTTTTAATACTTGGTGGCTAAACCTATTCATTAGTAGATGTGGTATTTTTGTATGAATAATGACCTAAATTATGAGGATGTATATATTTTTTGAATTAACGGACACAATTTATGAACTTGAAACAATATTAAGAGGATGTCTATTGAGGGTCTCAGTTGACTCAAGGATTTTTTATAAACATTTCTGAAAAATCTATAAACTAGACACTTCCACATTATGTAATTTTTAAATGATTTTAATCCTTTTTGGAAATATTCCTCGAACATATTAAAATATTGAAATTTTTGTGTATCATGAAACTAGTTCACATCATGAAAATAGACGAACGATGATAATTTAACCCAAGGTGACATATTTTCCAGTATATTTTGAAAATTATGAAAGTCATGTCATGAAATGGGTTCACATTTTGACTATTTTGGGACCATTTGTTTTAACTAAACTAAACAAATAGTTTATTTTCATCAATATGATGCCTCCTCTCTCATACCCTTGATAGATTCTAGGTATTTTTTAGGATATTCCTTCCCTCCTGGACATCTCTGTCTAGCATTTATTCTATGGTAAGTTCCTTCACTCTGGTTTTCTCCCCTATTACACTATGCTTTGTTATAGCGGCATGATATTTTAACCACCATTGAATCAAGATCTAATCATTATGCTTATGTGATCTAGTTTTTCCCTATGACCTCATTCGCCTTCATTTTTTTAGTGTTCCCGGTAAAGAGTGTTTATTTGATCGAAGAATAAAGGTAGGTGGTCCAGAACAAATACCTATGGTTTGTTTAAATTTTTTATGTTTGTGAAATACTATATGATTATGTCAGAAAAATGTGAACATACAATAACGGAATAACATGTGATTATAATTATGTGTTTTTAAGACTCCATGGATCCCTTTTGATCCAACAACATTGAGACTTGAATCACAGTCACCCATAGGGTTTGACTACTCTTGATTGGTAATGAACTAGGTTTTGGATTGAAACATGAATTATCATGAAATGATATCTTAGGTTACTTATTTTGATATGATCACTTTGAAAAAGTAGTTAATTTTTTATTAAAATGGGTGGTGATATTTCGATATGTGATTGGTGTGAAAATTGGAATGATAACAATTTAATACATAACTTGGTGTGTGAAAGTTTAATTTAAAGATAAAATGAAATTAAAAGAATTTTACATTATGGATTATGATGTTATGTTCTACAAATGATTCCATTTTGTCTTATTTTTTTATTTTATGATGAAATACTTTTATAGTGGGATTATATTGGTTATTTTGAAATGATTGTATATAGGGCTTCACCCAGGTATACTAAAATTATTATCTAGAGTGCTTGGCACATTTATGCTAAGATGCTTATATAGATGGCCTTACACAATTATTATGAAATGGTTATACAGAGGTCTTGACCTGGTCATGCTAAAATGCGTATGCATATGGATTGACCTAATTATAATGAAATGCTTATATAGAGGGATTAACCCGGTTATGTTGAAATGACTATATAGTGGGCTTGGACTGGTTATATTGAAATGAATATATAAAGGGATTTTCCTTGTTATTTTTTTGTTCCATAGAATTGTGGTTATATTTGGCATTGTGATTCTATATTGTTAAAGATATTCCGACATGGTACAAAAGCTGGTTAATAGTTATATTTTATTATTTGATTAATTTAGACCCTATTGTAGCTTTATTACATGTACTTACCATCAAATTGGTTTTGTTTAGACACAGTGGTGATGACCTACCGAGTTTTACTCACAAGCAATATAACCCCCCATTTTGTACTTGAGTAGATAATATATATGTAGTCGTGGATAAGGTAAAATGAACTTGTTGTTGATGGTTTCTTGAAGGATGGGTTAGATCATAAAGATGAACTGATGTGGGGATTGGGACAGGGGTATTTCATGTCTTAATTAAGTTATTTTTGTCTTCATCTATATTACATCCAACTTGAAACTTAGCTACATTCTAGTCTACAATAACATTATTTTTTTATTGTATGTTCGGATAGATTAGTTGCCTCCACTATTTGGTTTATCTTCTATTATTATATTGTTTAAGGTATTTCCATTACTCTAATATTTCATACACTATTATTAGAGCACTATACTAAGGGTTATTGTCTCCTAAATATGTTCTTTATAACTCCACTTCTTGTTATCAGCCTTAGGGGTATTAGGATGCACACTTGAGGCATAGTAACACACCCTGTTTGGCCACATGAGAGTGTGTCAAATCAAGGGATATTAAAAAGTAGTATCAAAGGTAGGGTTTTCTTTTTTGATTTCATGACGATTTTGGAAAGTTATATAGGAGATTAGGAATGTTTTGGGACTTGTTAATGATATTTTTCATGGGAGTAGCTAACCCATGTACAAGTGATACGATAATTATATATGGATGGTATTTCTATTCATTTCGTTTACTTGTTATGGTTTATATTATTTCACCTTGGGTTATTCACATGTTGGGTGATGTTATTTTTCCATATATTTATACTCATGGAATGATATGGTACAAGATGAGTATGTATTTATCATGGTATGCATGCAGGGATATGTTTTGACATGATTTATTAACGATAGGAAAATATTTATTGTGTTTCATATATTTTCCCATTTAAATGGTGAAATGATATAACTATTATATCTATTTAAAAAAGTAACAAATAATCTACGATTTCAATCTAATTCTCGTTTTATGAAAAGATTAAAGAGTCCCCATACTAGTGGTTCTATATTTTTGTCACCAATTAAGGTTGAAATTTATATTTATCTAGTGTTTTAAGGATTGTGTTTCTCTTATACAGAAAATTCCTCCCTTCATCTTTAAATTGAGCATCAAGATAGCATAAATCATCATTCTCTTAACCCAACTAAATAGGATATTCCTATAACTCTTGATAATCAGTTGGATTCTGAGGTTCATGACAACTTCCTGAGGTTCATGTGATCCATGAAAAGAGATACTATTTTCATTAAACCCGTAATGATTGAGGTTATGAGAGATTTTTAACTATATCATCTTTCTATGTTCACTTGGGAGGGAGGACCCCTTGTTGTTGAGTTTTGGATAAATTCAGTATCGAAGATCTTCAATCACTATAAGAAACCCATAGATAAGAGAGTGAAGCTTACTGTATACATGATTCATGTAATTTACAAGAATTAGTGGGAAATTCTAGAGTAAGTTGGGAGGCAAGAATAGTTATCTTGGAAGAACATTGAGATGAAGTTATTGATACACTTCTACCTTGAAAAATTGAATGATGATAATTCTTTCATGTTCATAAACCTAATGCAGGAGATAATATCTGTTATGGACTATGTTGGACGTTTCATAAATTTATAGTGGTTTTGGACTTACTTAAAAACTGATGAGACCACTAGAGTGAGGTGTTGACAAGATGTGATTCTCTATGAGATCATGTCATAGGTGAACATATTTCTATTGACTATAATTTCAAACATGATGAATAATTCTCTCATCAAATAATATTATATGAGAGGCCATGATCATCGACCATGATGTTTCATTAGGGAGAACATGGAGCTCTTACTTGAGTGGAAATAAGCACCTATATGGTATCCATCACCAGCGGAACAATGGTCCGAATATCCATGGATGTTGAAAACCATCACAGGGCCATGTTTTAATGTTTTTCTGTAAGTGTGGAAAGTTTAGACACAAGAGGATTATGTGTACACACCTTGATTTAGTGTGTCATGATGTAGGTAGGTTTGTCAAACAATAAATGTTTTATTGTGGAATTTAGAAATAGTGCAGTGATATAGGATCGAGACAAGTACTATAGTCTGGTAAGGACTTAACTACCCCTTATAAAACTAGTTTTTGGAGTTCAATTAGATGTTTAAGTTAAGGAATGAGATTAGTAACCCAAATATAAGAGTTATTGTGCCATCCAATGAGAGTAATATAGTGTAGATATACTAGATACCATTATAGAGGGGAAATTTAAATGCACTTTATACAGCATAATCTGGCTATTTTGAATGCAATTCCTTCTGCCATCAGATGTATGATCCTTATACAATATTTCCTTTATTGTGTTTTTATATAAAATCATGACATTACTTTATATATTTTCCTTTTAGATTTGGTTTGGGTTTTGCTGTGGATGTCTTGGATGGTTTATTGACCATTAAAACTCTATTTGGAGTGAGTTTAGAGAAAATCAATCATTCCAGGAAAGGTTCTCTACAAGTTAGTGGTTAAATTTATTTTAGTAACCATTTTTGTAGGTAATTATAGTGTTCTATTTGATTTGGGGTATGGATTGGTTATTCTTCTACCAGGGTCACATCTTCTCTTTCTAGAGGAGAGTTACCTATAGCTCTCTAAAAGTGTGAACCTATTTTCATCTGGGTGAGTGGGATATTTTTTTTAGTCATGCAAGAAAAATTCAGTGTATAATGGATTGTCTCATTGATTATAGAGTAAGTATTTCTCTAGATGACGTTGGAATGCATCATGATAGTTTTCCTCTAGTGGTTGACCCTTTTATGGATTTTTCCCCTTAATATATCTATGGATTACCACTGAAGTGGGATATTGAGTTCAAAATCGGTTTTACCCATGATTTTGGACAAGATCATGATCTAGTTGTTATATGATCCAGATGGACTCGCTTTATGGGAAAAATTATATAGTATAGATCCACCATTAAGATTGCTTATTTGTAGTGGGAATTCTATTCTTTTCTATGAATGAGTATGGGATCATATGGTCTTGTGTGAGGTGATGATGAGGGAGTCTCTTGATTCTAGATGGGTTGTATGACTAGGTTTGAAAAAGATGTATCATAATCTCCATATATACTACTAGTTTACATGAATTAAGAAGAAGATAATTGGCTTCGTTCTCATATGCTTCACCTATCAACAGGTGAAGGATGAGTCCTAGAGGCCTATTAAGATATTTTAACCTTCACCTATTCCGAAAAAAAAATGGAATGATGTCTCTATGGAGCTTGTAATGAGATCACCCAAGAAAACCCATAAGAATTATACAATATGTGTGATCATTGATAAACTAAAAAATGTACCCCACTTCTTAACAATTAGGGATACCTTTACTATGGATGATATTGGTAGCCTCTTTTTGGGGGAGGTAATTTCACTATATAGTTTTATGAGGAATGTTTTTTTTATATCGATTATCATTTCAAATCTTTGTTCTGTAAGGGTCTTTAGAAGGCTCTAAGATCAGATGTTATTCTATGTACAACGATCAATCCTCGTAGTTTAGTCCAATCTAAATGGATGACTCATATTCTAGAGAATATGTTATGATCTTATGTATTAGATTTCACTGGTTCATGGGAGAAGCATATGGTACTCATAATGTTTTCGTATATTAACAACTTCTAGAAATAAATCCATATGACACCGTTTGAGGTTTTGTATGGATGTCCATGATTTTCACCTCTTTGTGGGTTAAAGGAAAGTGAGTTAGAACTTGATAGACCCGGTCCCATACTTGAGATGTCTGAGAAAGTTTAGTAAATTAATAAATGGTTTGTGACCACACATATAAGACATCAATCTTATACTGACTAGAAAAGATAACCTATGGAGTTTGAGGTGGGTCATCATGTTTTCCTTCAGGTGTCAACTAGGTTGGAAAAATAGAATAAATGAAATAGGTAAATTTATCACACATGTTTTTTGGCCATTTGAGATATTTGGGAGGGTAGTTTATTGGCATACCAATTGTTCATTCCACAACTCTAAAATTCCATACATGATATATATCATAAATCAAAATTTTGGAGATATCATTCTATCCCTTCTCACTTGATATAAATTGATGACATAGATTTTGGTGTAGATGTTTCCATTTTGGATAATATAATATGGATTGTGGAAAATAGTGGAAAGTATCTTCAGGGAAATACCATACGTTTAGTGTAAGTGTAGTGGTAGAATGGGAGTGTTTTGGAGGAGAAATGGGGGAGGGAGACTAATGTATGAGCATAGAGGATATAATTGTTGACTAATAACCCATAGTGATGCAGAAATCATCTCAGGGAATAGAAAAAATAGGGTGAGGAGGTTGTAAGAACCCATTTTTTTCTTATTGTATACCTCACTGAGTTGTAGTTGAACCTCTATTAGTTGGGTTTATTTTATCTTATTTTAAACCTTTGTGGATGAACCTGTATTAGTTGGGGTTCTTTTTAACTTCTTTTAAACATTTATGGATCAACATATTCTTTACAAAATGGTGAATTTTTTTTGGGGAAAGTAACTTAATTTATGGTTAAACATGTTTTTTTAAATTAATGCAGTATGGATATAAATGTGAGAAAGGCTTAATATAATGTCCTTTGAGGGTTTGGGGTGACCCATGAATTTTTTCTATGTATTTTTTTGAAGTCTTCATGTTGGACACTATCACGTCATAAACTTTTTACATGACATGAATTATTTTTTGGGTAAATTTCTTAAACTGGTAGAAAGACTGAAAAATTTATTCCCCATATTACTAGTTTACATCATGAAAATAGCATATTTGTTTTAATTTAAAATGAGGAGACACATTTTTGACCATATCTTTTAAATCATGAAATTCCTATCATGAAAGGGACAAACATTGTGAATGTTTCAGGACAAATAGTTTCAACCACACTGCACACATGATTTATTTTTATTCACTATACAACCTCCTCTATCAAACCCTAGGGTGACTCAAGCTAATTTTTGGTCAAATCCTACCATCTTGGACATCTATGTCTTGAATTTGATATTTTTTTAGTTTATTAATTTGGGTTTTATCCCTTATTTCACTATCTATTATTATAATAGTGTTGCATTATGAATGCAATTGAATCAGGAACTAATATTGATTTTTGTGTTATCTTGGTTTTCCATGTGATCTCTTTCACCTTCCTTCTTCATTGTTGTTCCCTTTTTAAAGATTTTCTTTGATCTCTAGATAAATTAATGTGGCCTAGAACAAATCTCTAAAGTCTGTTTCTCTTTATTTAAGTGTGTTCCATACTATGCAATCATACCAAAACAACATGAATGTTAACTAACAGAATAATTGATGATGATAATCATATGTTTGAACTAATCCTTGGATAAATTTGGATCCAATGGTGCTGAGACATATCTTTTTTCCTCCCATAGTTTCATCCTACCCTTGAACTTTAATGATCATGATTTTGTATTGAAACATTAATTAGAATGACATGAGACCTTATGATATTTCTGGTGATAGGATGATATTGGAAAATTTCTTACCTATTTATTGAAATGACTAATGATACTTTGACCTGAGATAGGTTTGTACACTAGCATGATAACATGATAAGAAAAAAAATGTTGAGTCAAATGTGCAATTGAAATATAAAACGTAATTGGGTTAATATAACTTTATGGATTATGATATTGTATTGTGTAAATATTTATATTATTACACGTGTTTTATTTATGCTAATGTTCTTATATAGAGAGGTTGGATTGGTTATGATGAAATTATTATATAGAGGGATTAGCTTGGTTATACAGAAACTATTATATAATGTGATTTTTCTACTAATACTGAGATTCTTATATAGAGGGCTTGGTCTGATTATGCTAAAATGATTTTATAGAGGGATTGGCCCAATTATATTGATATTATTCTATAGAGGTCTTGGCTTGGTTATGGTGAAATGCTTATATCGTGTTATTTTTCTGATTATGTATTAGTGCTATGGATTTGTAGTTTTATTTGGAATGGTGATGTTATATTCTTAGACATATCCTAGTATGGTGCTGATGTAGGTTAATGTTTTTTTGTATTAATTGATTAATTAATAACTTATTATCTCTTTATTATGTGCGCCCACTATCAGATTCATTTTGTTGAGACCTGGTGGTTTTGACCTAATGAGTTTTACTAACACCATTTTTGGACCTCTGTTTGGTAATCGAGAAGATTACGTGGATGTAGGTTTGGACACAGGAAAATAAATATGTTATTGATTATTCATTAATAGATTGGTTAGAGGGTGTACACATGGTCAACATATGGATTTTGGACTGGTTTTTTGGTGTCTTCATCGAGTTTTTTTATTCTTTATCTATATTACATCCAACTTCACACTTAGCTATATTATAGATTTTCATCAAATAAAATGTTCTTGTATTATTGGATTGATTTTTTTCCTCCAAAATTTTGTTCATATACTATTATTGTACCATTTATTCTATTTAAGTGACTATAATATTTATTTTTCTATTATTACAACTATGTACCTTGGGGTATAGTCCCCCCCTATATTCTTTACAACCCTTTAGGTACTTGGTAGCCTCTGGCATACAGAGAGGCCCTCTTGAGGTCTAGTAACCAACCTAATTTTCCCATGCAAGAGTGTACCAGATCATGGGATGTCATTGTTTTATAGATGAATTATTATTTTTCAACGAAATCAAATAGTTTTAATTAACTATTATTAATTTAACATCAATGATCATATTAACCCCAAAGGTTGTAAATACCTTGAATCATTGTTCCAAAATATATAAAGGAATTATTGATTAAATAAAATTTTTACTAAAAAATATACCAAACTAATGGGTTGTAATACCATAAATTTCTAAAAATCACACTTAAGATTGATAAACTCCCATCACATAAAGCATCCAAAAAGGATTTTTTAAAAATAAAAATTATGGTCAACCTTAAACATTAAAACCCATGATAGAACCCATATCTCTTAAGTAAATTTTATACAAATACTTATATGATTACAAAATTAATACAATCATTATATGTTTCATTATTATTTTAACCAAAATAAAAGTTGTAAAAATACTTCTACAACATAGTTCTTGAATCCAAATACACAACCACATTTATCTTTCCAATTTTTCTATATTAAATTAATAATATTTAACTTTCTCCCCTAGATTATTCTGAGGTATATTCCCTTGATGCTTGGGGAAATCATTTAGGTAGTGCCACAACTCCTTACAGTTGAAACACTATACATTACCAACTTCTTTATTTCCCTTGAAATTATGTTTTTGATTTAATTTCTCTACACACTTGATGAAAACTCCCATTCCCTTCAAGTAAGTAATTGGTTTTTCCTCCCGCTATTATCACATTTTGTGAAATAATTCTTTTATTTATTTCACTTATCCATATTTACTCTACCATGCTATTCCTGTCTTTATTCACATAGAATTCATAAAATATGGATAATTATTTATTTTTCATGAAATATCATGATACTATTTCCTTATATGAGGAGACATTTTTCAAGATTTTTTTCTTTAGAATAATTGGATTAAACCCATTAAAGAAAAGATAAACCTTTATCTTTGTATTGCATACATAGTCTAATAAATGCCTTGATAGCCTTGTAAATTATTATTCATGATTAATTACAGTTTTATCTTCTTTTTTTCTGAGACTTAGTAATTCTCCCTCCATATCATTAATTTATGTTAAGGGAAATATTTTTCTAAGAAGAGTTCCTTATTATCCTTAAACCCTATGTTTTATATTTCTTATTTATCAATAGTGTTTTGTATTAATGTCCAATATTTAACTACATAATCTAAGAGATTATAAACTACCAAAACAACCTTCGCCCTTTCATTATTTCATAATGAGTTAAATATCTTCTCTATGAAGCTTATCCATTGAGCAACTACAAATGGATATGAAGTCCCACGGAATGATGAACATTTCTAACACATTAAGTAGTATAAAATTTTTACACCACATGGTGGATCAACAAGATGATATATATGGTCATGGATAATACTCAAAACCTACGTTACCATCCCCAATATTATTATTATTTGATCAGTTCTAGATGAATCTCCCGATCCAACTTTATTATAGTTCCCATGAAGGAAACCCCTATATGAAGTACATTCATTGATATAATTCCCATTCCTTCTACTAGGATCCATTTCTAAACAACATAATACACCGGATTAGATAATAAAATTATGAAACAAAACGTATAATCCAAAAAAGTGTGAAAAAAAGTAAAAATAATTGAAAAATTTATGCATGTGCATTATGATAATCATAAACATGGTTTCATCAGGGTTTTTTTAGAATCATAATTTTTTTTCAAATAAATGATAATGATTTGTAAAGAAAATGTGAATTATATAAAGAATTTCCCCTCGGATAGTCAAACCAGGTGTTATTTATGGCCCATTTTCATGTACCAGGAAAAGATTGAGTTAAATCCAAAACTTCCCTTTTAATATTTATTACATATAAATAGAATTTTTTGAGATCCATGTCAACTTGTTATATCCTAAAATAGATGTATTTATAGGAAAAACATATCATATCTTTCTCAAAAAAACCTTAGGTTGTTCTTTTATACATATTCTGAAAATCTATCAAATGATTATGTTGCATAATCTTGGTTTTATTAAATCTATTCCCTAAGGTTTCTACTATAATTACTCTGATTCCAGCTTTAGATACCTCGACCCTTGTAGGCTTGAGTCATTGGTTACTTTAAGAAATTGGCATAATATATGTGTAATCACATCCCAAGGAATAAATTGTTTAGTATTCTTAGTAAACAAAATACATAATTGAATCACTCATTATAATTGAAAAAATAAAATAAAACATAGTATTTTCTTGGATTACACCATTAATCCATTTAGGATATCACTTAATATAAATCATAATATACTTCCTAACATCCTAGAGAAAGGAAACATAAGAAGGGTGTGATTTAATACTCCATAAAGGCATGTGTATTGTTGAAGATATCATGAATAGATAAGGAATAATCAACTTGCAAAGGTAATTAAATGAAACAATTTTTATTATATTTTTTACTTGAGAAAAATATATAATGAATAAATGATGATCAAATAATTCCATATCAATAATCACATGATCATAAAATGTAACCATATATTTTATAACTAATTTAATAATCACATGTAACATTAATAACTAATATCATAATGAAAGAAATAATAATTATGGAAATCATTATCATACCTTCAAATCCTCATTCCAAGATATCTTATATAAATGGGTAAGACCTTAGAAAAATACATAAGCTTGTTTGTCTCATGAGACTTATCAATACCTGAAGTGTATATGGTAGGCCTCACCCATAAATTTATAAGTCCAATAGATTCCCCATATAAAAGGGGTGAAATGAAATAAAAAATTAACATTAAAACATTAGAATACAAAATTTTAATCCTTTCCCAATCAATAAACATGATCATAAACCATTTAGAGTAATATGGGGAATGATATAAAATTTGTACATCCCCGGTAAAACTGATCATAGAACATCGTAATAAATTATTAGGTTGGTATAATTAAAAATTGTTCATTATGTTTCATAAGTGAAATGAGGGTTTTTTCTATTATTGAATCTGAATTCCATAAAATTACCAGTAAAAAATGTTTTGGGGGAAAACATACCTTTCACTCTTGGAATCACTTTAAAAAACTAAAAACATCCAGAATATTAAGAAAACAATTTCAATAAATAAATCCATGTATTTATTTATGTTAATATATTAATGTTTAAATGCATATGATGGATTTTAATTCCATACACAATATATGAGTTAAAAAATTCCTTTCAGATTGTGGAAAAGTGGTTAAAAAGTGCCTCATTCACAAAATAAGAAGATTATTTCTTTTAAAACGTTTGGTAAAAAGTAAAAAATAGGTACGAAAATAATTATTAAAACATTTTCATAATGTTAAATTATCATTAAAAACATTTTTAGAAAACAAGGATATGGATGAAAAAACGGGTTTCAACTGAAGTGAGAAAGAAAGATGGTTTTATTTAGAAACATTATTTTGGTATCTTTTTTTATTAAGTAGAGGAAAATATATATTATAAATAAATAAACATAGGAGAATAAAATTCATTATTTTCTTGAAAAATATATCTTAATACTTCATCATCTTAATCTTACTTATTAATAATCCCAATAAATAATTGGATTGTAACATAAACCATTACCACTTTGGTAACTTATGGATAATAAGAACCATGAAAAAATAGATTAAAATGAGACATTAAATAAAATTAATATAAATGTATTAACTATATAACATGTCAAATAAGAGTTATATACACCGAAAATTATCTAAGTGGGGAATATGACACACGTCTCATGAAAGTAACTGTTAAACAAGAAACCCTTACCCTATGCTTGATTTCCTTAATCATGTTTGTACCTCATGTATAATAAATATATATTTTTTATGCATATTATTAATAAATATAAATATATATATAATACCATATATTATTTAATTATTGTCTTTTATGACCCATTTATTAACAATTCATTTTCCAAATCACAGTTTTGGGTGAAAATTGCTTCGTTTTTCATGTATATTTTGGTTCCATAATTTTGGTAATTTATTTTCACCATCTTAAATAATATAAATAATTTAAACCTTGATATAAATATAATATATAATAATTCTATAATTATTTATATAATTCCATAAAATTTAGATATGGGAAAATTATTTTCATCGTTTATAGAGACGGTGGGATGTACGTATGCATTAACATTTATTCAATTTTTACAAAGGTTGAAAGATAAGAAATTTAGATAATATTTTAAATATAAAACATAATTATTATATCTAGTATATAATATATATTCATTATATATATCCTTATTATAATCCATTTCAAAATAAAATGAAAAACATTTTACATCGCTACATAAAGTCGGTAGTCCATGGGTACCCACAAGTGACATTTTTGTTTTCCAAAGGGTTTGAAGGTAAGAATATATTTGTGATATTATAATTTAAAAAATTAAAATAATGAATTAAATATCATATAAATATGTTAAATTTATCATTGTATCTAGCGGAAATAGGTGGTGATGGAAAATGAAATAAATCAATTCGTGAGGTAGTAGTCCTCCATGTACACAATCAATGATTTCATTTCCAATTTGATAGATGATGACATCTATATAGTTTATTTTATTAATATAATAACATATTAGTTTATAGTATATTATATTTTTGTTTTTTTTTGGAGGTCACGTGGATTGGTTTCCCAATCCATGTCAAAGAAAGTTTATCAAAACAATAAGAGTTACAAGGTAAATACGAGGTGTAGATAGCCTACACCAACAAGAAAATAAAAAATATCCCATAAGAACAAACAGGAGAACCAAAGGATGTTAAAAGCAACCAGTCAAACAAAAGCCCACAAATGCAGCACATTTTTCATTCCGGAAAAACTTGTGCCAAACAGAAAACACAATGAAGAAGACCAGATAATTCCAAGCGTGTCAAATACATGTTAGAAACTTTAGAGGAAAAGACCTTCAGAATCAGCATCAACATCACCTAGCTGTTCAACATTTGTAGAGCAGAACATGTTCTAAGGTACACAACAAAAACATGTCAAACAAAACAGTGAAGAAAACAGAATCTCCAATAGAATAGTTTTCCCCAGAGTGAGCATCTAAACAATAGCAGAAGTCCTGAAAATTCAGTCAATTGTTGATACCAAAACACAAAACCTTCCTTCCAGATTCCAAAGCCAATAGAGTGGGGGAGGGGACACACTAGGAATTCATTAAAAGAAAAAGTTATGCTTAAGTTTTTTATATGAAATATGGATCCAAAATGGACAATTATTGAACCATGTATGATATAAGGTTTATATGTTTTGATAAAATATGAATTTTACAATATTATAGGTCATTTTAACCCTTATTTGTTTATTTGAATCCCTTAGAAAATAAGTTTTAACCATAACCGCATTAATTATTTTTTATCGTTTTTTACTATTCACTATAAAAAAAGATTAAGATAAATTTATTGTATAATATTTATTATGATTATTCAATCTATTTAATAATTATTTACAATTTAAATTCATGGAAATATATAAATTTAATTTAAAATTAAACCTATAGACATGATGAAGAAATAATTTTCCAAATAAATTTGTTTCATAAGTATTCAAAGTTTTAATATAAATATTTAATATAAAATTTATTACAATGACCCAAATATTATTTATTTTAATATAATTGAACTTAATTTACTTTTAAATCATTTTTAAAGAAAACTCAACATAAAAATTCATCAAATGAAAAATATGTTTTCAATAAAAACATTTATTTTTAACGATTCATTAAAAAATTATTATTTTTAAAAAATTATCATAAATTAACTCTAATATAATTTTGAAATTATGATTTAAAATTTAATTTTAATTTATAAAAATAAAATTTTAAAATTTTGTAAAAATTAACTATCACATAAGTATGAAAAATATGATGATTTTTATAGAAAAAATTATACTTAAAAAAAATTCTTTTTTTTCTTTCAAATGTTTTTATATTTATTTCTACTAAATTGACAATTTATAAATTTATTAAGAATATAATTTTTATAATTTAGTTGGTTGTATTCATAAATATCAATTTAATGGACAGGTTATAACATTATTCTATATTATGGTTCTTTTAGACTTTGGGTGTTGTGTACCACAAGCAATAAGAGTGATAACATTTAAAAAATATATATTTCATCGGTCATTTAAGCTCGGTGTTACATGTCACATATTCTATCAAAAACAATTTTGATATTTTGAATATGTAGGTGTTACATGGTAGATGTGATATTATTATTTTAGGGGTATAATTATCTCATAAGTTTCATGTATAAATCCTGAACACATCAAAATAGTCATCTATGAAAAATGGTGATGAAAAATGAATTGTATCACTACATAGAGGTGATAAGTTATATGTACACACATGCGATAATTTTCCTTACTATTTGATGTGAAAGAGGGTGGATAATGATTATTTCCTAAAAATAATAAAAATTTATAATATTTTGGATACTGTCTTTATTATATATGTTAAATACCAATAGATTAAAGGAGGTAAATAGGAAGTGAAAATATAAAGTCATTGGTTGAGCTAGTTACCTGTTCTTAAAAACAACTTCTTTATATCTCCCCATAAGGATCCCAGGTTTTGTATTTTAGAATATGATCACCTATATAATATTTATAGGGAGTTTTGGAAGGGATTTTGGTATGGAATGGTCGATCTAGATGGATCAAAATTTGTTTGATGAATAGAAAGGTAGGATGACTTTTTATAATTATGGTGAGTGACACTTTTTAGTTTTTCATTAAAGATTAATTTATAATAAAGTATTTCTCCAAAACAATTCTTCAAAATGGACATATATTGTAATCTAATATTGGATTTAGTATTAATACTATCAACCAATAAAATATTTATTGGTTTTTATGTCATTTAAACCACATCTATTTGACTAACTACTTTGTTAACAAATTTTAACCATTACCACAGTAATGTCTTATTTACCCTTAAAGGGTTGTAATTTTATTTATATGGTGACATTTTTTTACATAAATAGCCAATTTATAAAATTTTAGACCACATATTACATATATTGTCCTATTTCGTGTCTTTAAATATTTTTTTATAACTTAATAAAATATTTTTTATAAAATATCATCAATGTCAATTTGACACTATTCACTTAATTTGATTTAAATGAAATAAATACAAACTTTTATTTTGAATATAATACATTAAAATTTCACTAATATGTCATACTAATCTATAAAAATCATGTAAAACTACAACCCTCTTAAAATATATTATTCTTTATATTTTAAAAAATCATTTCTTTTATTTTTAAATTGATTTAAGAAATATTGTTTTGTGTTTTACAAGAATTTATGTTTTTTATATATTCCCTAAAAATTATAATTTAAATAACCATCATTAAAATAAATTCATTTTTATCAAAATAGAAATTTAAATTCATATATAACTTTTTTTCTCTTATGTGAATAAATAAAATAATTTCTTAAAAAATAGAGTGAAATATTTTAACTTTTTTGGATTTATATATTATATAGTTAATTTTTGTAGACCAGTATCCATTAGAAAATAAATTTTGAGTATAAGGTGAAAAAGGTTAAATTTTTTTCGTATAAAAATAATTACGAATAAAAATTAATACTTTCTTACTTAGTTTTATCCTATATTAACCCGATTTACCATTTACCATTATAATAAAATTTATCATAGTTACTATTCATATAGACAATAATATAATTCAGTCCTTATTATGGATTTTATTTGATACAATGTTTCTAATTATTTATTTAATTAATTTTTTAGTTATTAATGTAACAGTTTATTTGGTTAATTTAAAGTGGAAAATATTTGGTGTCAAATTAACAACACTTTTATTTTTATGTTGAACATATGTTTTTAGGTTAAATTAAAATAATTTTCTCAAAAAAATAATTTTATTATTTAGTTTTGAAGATTTCTTTTAATTATTTGTTTTACCATTTTTTATTTATTCTTAATTAACTTTATCCTTTCATCCTTTTTGTAATTAATTAACATGTTGAATTTTATTATTTAAATTATTTTCACTTTATAATTTAACAATTAGTAGTATTGAATTATATTTCAATTCTTTAATATTTTTTCTTTATTTTTATAATTAATTAATCAATTAATGATATTATTTTGATTGGTTTTAATTTTTAATATATTTTACTTGATTTAACAAAATAATTTTTATTTATTTTATGTTATTTAAATATTTAGTTTCATCAATATCTACTTAACAAATGAATTATGTTTTTTTAATTTTTTTGGTGATTTTTATTATCTTTTTAGTTGGTGTAGCTGCATAGTAATTTTTCAGTACTATCCATATTGTAGAATTTTGACAAGTAGCTACATACGTAATTATTTGTTTCCCACACAGCCAAATGTGAAGGAGAAATGTGAATCCAAATTTATAAAGGGTTTCATGTTAGAAAACCCAAATTGAACCAACGTATCTAAATGATAATGAATTCGACATTTTAAATTTAATATATAGAAAATTTACTATTTCCATGTACCTGAATTCATAATACCCATTTCTATATCCAGACACCACATAGTCAAATCTTCTTTAATAGAAAAAAATAAGCTAATGAATTCTGAGATCACTCAATCGAACTTGATGAACTACAGGCCAAAGAACAAGAACATAGATCCTGAGCATCCAATTGATCATGCATCACAATCTGATGTCGTGTATCCACTAGAAGACAATGTCAAGAATGGTGAAAAACATTTCTACCAAATCCTCAATATCATGGTTTTAGGAAGCTGAACCACACAGAATTCTACTCTACCACCATTGTTGAACAACTCAGCACAGTTCGAGCTGACGATAAAACGATTTTAACTTACTAAAGTTTGACTGGAGGGTGATGTAGATTTTTGTTGAAGATAAAAATATGTTTCCATGAATTAAATGTAGTTGTAACGCCCCGACCATAGTTATCAAGAGTCAGTGTATTATTACATAGCAATGTAATGATTATGAGGAAATCATGTCTTGAAAGACCGATCAATTTATTATTATTGGAAAAAAGATTCATACATAAGTTCAACTTTACAGCTTGAAGGGAAATACAACATGAATATATTTCATTAGAAACATCCAAGCCTCCTAGATTATGCATGCAGGTCACTCATAACTAACTTATTCATATACTGGGAACATAAAACATAATCATGGGGTGATCTCAAAAGCTCTACAAGGGTAAGTAATAAAGCAGAAAATGACATAAATAATAAGCATGGTGAATAATTAAAACCACATGCCTTTAACAATTATAAACATGAATAATTTTATGGTAGGAATAAGAGATGAGTAAATAATGAAATAATAAAACATAGTCATGGGTATTATACTAGTCGAATGACCACATGAACCATCAATATTATTTTCATAATGAGGGAAATTATAATGTCGGACATTCTAAAACATTTTGTCAATGCCTTAGATAAGACGTCTAAAAATGATTAATGCCTCAGCTTAAACCATATATCAAATTTGGAAAGGCTTCAGCCAATTCCACATCTAGTTGTCTCATGAGACCTACCGATGTATCGTGGAGCTATAGCAGGCTCCACCCATCACTTACTAGGTCCAATAAATTCCCCATATGAAAAGTTTTAAACATATCATAATCATTCGTATTAAATCTAGCTTAAGAAATGTCAATAATTTTACAATAAACCATGTATGGTATAAAAATAACACATCCACAGTCAAACATATCACAAAAACTTCAATACAATATGGAAGTTTTGTATCATAATAAATCAACTTCAAATAAACTTAAAATCCATCAATGGATGTTGACATAGATGAAATCAAAACCCTTTTTAGAGAAATATCTCTTTATATTTTGAAATCATTTAAGAGTCACATAATTATAATGAAAACATTTATTTTGAAAATATTCTTATAGGATTTTAAGGGAATCTTTTATTATGTTATAATGGAGAGAAATAGCAGTACTCGTCGTATAAGTTAAAAAAACATTCTTGCCTTAAATTTGTCGAAAAGGTCAAAAAGTACCTTGTTTTTGGAAAACAACGGAAATATTCCTTTCAAAACACAGAAGGGAATAAATGAATTTAACCCATTGTCTAGTAAATAGTAAAAATGTTTTGAAATACATTTTTAAGAAACATGGATGTGGATGATAATGGGGTCCCAGTAGATACTTACGTAAAAACGACCCCAGATAATAAAGAGATTGTGAAAAAAACCCTTACCTTGTACTTTTCCTTGGTTGAGGGTAGTTTAAACTCCTTTATAATCATTAAATAATTGTTATTAAATTATAAAATAATCATAAACATTAATATGATATCATATATGATCTTTTAACATTGTTTTGTTGATAATAACTTAGTATTATCGTCATTTCAGGAGTTAACGAATTCGTTTTAATTTATATTATTCACTATGTGAGTCATATTTGTTATGGGTTGGATGTATATTATTCATATCCATAATTATATCATGTATTTAAACATTATTTTTAATAATATAATGAAAATTGGTCTTGAATGGATACGATGGGGAATGAATCTCATCGTGTTTGTGGAGACGATAATCCGTACTTACACACGAGCGAAAATACCATTCATTTGATATTATAATAATATATAATTGGATGGTGTATCATATATACATAATAATTATCATGATATATTTATTAATTACATAAATTTCACATCATTATTATACCCATCCAAATAATGATGTATTGAATAACAATTACAACATGACGTGGAGACGGTAATACGTACGTATGCACGTATGGTGACATGTCATTCAAAGGATGGATAGAATAATGAATATGCCTGTACCATATTTATAATAACATTATAGTATATAGAATATATAGGACTTATTATTTTAGAATGGAAATAATAAAGAAAGAAGATGTTGAAGAAGAAAAGAACTAGAAAGAGGGTAGTGAAATTATTACCTCTTCTTCGGGTTCTTCCTTTTGATTTGATCAAAAGGGATCCTTTTGTGGGATTTCTGACTAATGGAAGACCTCTAGGATGAAGGTAGGATAGTTGATAGGGTATTTGGGCAGATTTTGGCTGATCCAAATGCCTTTGAAGGTGTGAATTAGATAGAAGAGGGATTTCCCTTTTATAAGAGGGGTGAGGGGCACCTTTGGAAATGCTAGAAATATTATTTTATGATAAAATAATTTTCGGTTTCTAATGGCTTAAAAATTTATTATTTAAAGGATAAGGTGGGTATGGGTCGAAATCCACTCAATAAATAGGTTCTATACAGGTTTGGGTATCGATATTAACTTTATCTTTTAGATTTAACACTTAGTTAAATAGTATGACATTTACCATGTCTCTTTGTATTTTTATATTATATAGTTAATAAACTTACTATATACATCCAAGAGAACCCCAAGTTGTTCATTAGTGATACACCTATCATTATATATTTCCTTTGACCGAACCTTATATTTTTAGGAATATAATATCAACTAATAATATAATATTTGTTTTAAAAACTCTTTTATGTCAATTTGGACACTATTTGGTATTTTGTTTTTTCTAAATTCATAAAAGCATTATTTCTTTGAAAAAATTTCATCTAACCAACCCTAATATGTAATATTAAAAAATATAATAAGTGTCATTCATAAAAAGTCTCAAATTACATTTATTTGGATATTTATAAAATCAATTATTTTAATATTTCATTAATTATGTAATTACTGCATCACCATTGTGTCATAAATAAATTAAATTATTTATTGACTCAAAGTTGTTAATAAAATACTATTATTTAGGAAATATTTTTATATTTCTAATGAATATTTATAATCGAATTTATCTTATGTATAACCCTATATTAAAAATGTTTTAGTTATTAAACTTTGATTTTAACTCTTTTAACTCTTCTTTGAATTAAATAATAATAAATGTCCTAATCTAATCCAAGTGGACCAAAGAGATTTATATTTTATTCCTAAGGTTGTTTTTGGTCGAATTATACTTATCCAATAGAATTAGGACATGTGTTTGGGTAATAATAATATCATTTTTACCCTTAATTACCCTATTTGCTTTTAACTGTGGTAAATAAAAGTAAAAAGTTACTATTCAACAAAAATTATTTTTGTCTTATTGAAACAGATTTTAGTCCTTGATATTAACCGTGTCTCTCATATTTTCAAAATTACACTCACAGAAGTGGTAATATTATGTTTTATGTGAATTTTCAAATTCTCCTAGGAGGTGGGTAAAAGACGGTGAAAAGATCAATAAAATATTTATATTTCTAAAATTATTATAAATTGACTCCAATGAATTAAATTTAACTTATATAGGTATTATGTATTTATTTTGACATAAAATAAATTTAAATAAAATAAATAATTATTTAAATAAAAATTCAGTTTTAAACTATAACTTAGTGGTTTTCACTATTCTTCAAAAATTGAAAGTTTTCAGAAAAATTCCAAAAAATTACCCTAAGCTAATTTCGATATTCCGAATCCAAAAAATGTAGTCCATTTTGAAAGATAAAATTTATCATATTTCAAAAAGTGGGTATTACTATTCATAATGGCTAGTTTGATTGGTTTTGGTTTGTGTTAGAACACAAAGTTACTTACAACAAACAGTACTGTATTATTCAAAGTGAAACGTACCATGGAAGCTTGGGGTGTTACATTCTCCCATCCTTCAAATAATTTCATCCACGAAATTTCTAGAATACCACCGCATGAAAAGACTCGGGTGGTTCTTCATCATAAGCTCCTCGGGTTCCCACGTTTCCTCTTCTACCTTATGGTTTCTACATAGAACTTTCACCAGATGAGTCGTCCGGTTTCTCAACACTTGTTCTCTAGTATCAAGAATCCTAATGGGCTCTTCGCAATAAGATAGATTGGGTTCTAGTTCTAATTCCTCATAGGTGAGTACATGCATTGGGTCAGACATGTATTTTCTCAACAATGATACGTGGAACACATCGTGATCTTTGGAGGGATTTGGAGGCATTGTCAAATGATTAGATACAACCCCAATTCATTCAAAAATTTGAAAAGGCCCGATGCACCTAGGACTCAATTCTCCCTTCTTACTGAAATGTATAACACCCTTCTGTGGAGATACATTCAAGAAAACATGATCTCCTACCTGAAATTCCAAATCCTTCCTTCGTTTATCAACATAGCTCTTCTGCCTACATTGAGATGCTTTAATGTGGTTTTAGATTACCTTCACCTTTTCATCATTTCCTCCACCAGTTTTGGGCCTACATGTTTTCTTTCACCATCATCATCCCAAATGGTTGGTGTGCAACATCTCTTTCCATATAACGGTTCATATGGTGCCATCTGAATACCCGAATGGAAGCTATTGTTATAGGAAACTTTTGCCACAGGTAAATATTGATCCCACACACCCTAAAAGTCAATTGAGAAAGATCTCAACATGTCTTCTAAGGTTTGAAAATTCTGTTATGATTTTCCATCAGTTTGGGGGTGGTAGGAAATGCTTAAATGACGCTCAGTATCAAAGTCTTTCTAAATACTTTTCCAGAATCTTAATGTAAATCATGGATCAAAATCAGAAACAATCAATAGGGGTACTTCATAAATTCTCACAAGATCATTAATATATAGTCTTGCTAGATGTTCAATTGGTAAATCTTCCCTTATAGTAAGAAAATGTTCTAACTTGGTAAGATGATAAATAATGACCCATATTGCATCGTTCCTTCTAGGAATTTTTGGTAGTCCCATGAAAAATTCCATCGTAATATTATCCCATTTCCACTCCGTTATGGGAAGATGTTGCATGGCTCCTCCAGGCTATTGCCTTACATCATTCACTTTTTGAAAAACCCTACACCTTAACACAAAAATCAGAAATCTCCCCCTTCATGTTGTCCCACAAAAAATGTCCTTCAAATCTCTATGCATTTTGGTGCTCCCAGGGTGTATAGAGAAATTGGAACTATGAGCATCATCCAACAATTCCCTTTTTTGATCAGGTATATTGGGAACACAAAGTCTCTTCCCAAACCTCAACATTCTATCTTCATACAAAATGTCACTAGGTCTCCTATCATTTATAGATTTAATATTCTTTTGAAACTCTTCATCACCGGTCTGAGAGCTCTTTATCCTTTCTAGTAAATATGGTTTGGCAACCATTTTAAAAAGCATTGATGTTTCACCTTCCACGGTTATTCCCATATCCATCTTTACTAGATCCATATATATGGGATCCTTTTCAACTCTCATCTTGTTCAAAACTCCATGATCCTCTCTACTCAAAGATCTTCCACCTTATTTACCTTCCCCGAGTGGTAGTGTATAGTGCAATCATAATCATTGAGTAGTTCAAGCCATCATATTTGCCTCATATTGAGTTCTTTATGTTAGAAAATATACTTCAAAATATTCTGATCAGTATATATCTCACATTATTCACCATAGAGATAGTTTCTCCATATCCTCAAAGAAAATATTACAGCTGCTAAATCAAGATTATGAGTAGGATATTTTTGCTCATGAATTTTTAGCTATCGTGATGCATAGGCAATAACCCTATCATTCTGCATAAGGACACAACCAAGTCCTTTCTTTGAAGATTCACTATAAATATAAAACCCATCATTCCCCGATGGTAGAGTCAATATTGGAGCAATGACTAATATTTTCTTCAGTTCATCAAAACATTATTCACACTCTTTTGTCCAAACAAATTTAACCCTTTACGTGTGAGCTTGGTTAATGGGTTATCCAACCGGGAAAAATTCTGTACGAAACATCGATAATAACCTTCTAAACCAACAAAACTACGTAACTCAGTTATACTCATCGGTGCTGGCCATTCTTGGATTGCCTTGGTCTTTGAATGATCAATGGAGATTCCATACTTAGAGACAATATGGCCCAGATAAGGAATGTCCTAAAGCCAAAATTCACACTTGCTAAACATTCCATGTAATTCATGTCTTCTAAGAGTTTTTAGAATAATGTGCATGTTATTATCATGATCTTCATAGATTTTGGAGTATAACAAGATATCAACAACAAATAACACTACAAAATCATCAAGATATTCCTTGAAAACTCTATTCATTAGATCCATGAATATAGAGGGTTCATTATTCAATCAAAAAGGCATTTCTGTAAACTCGTAATGCCGATACCTGGTTCGAAATGTTGTCTTCAGAATTTATTCCTTCTTCACGCACAACTGATGGTATCCAGATCGAAGGTCAATCTTTAAAAAGTATTTAGCTCCATGAAGTTGGTCGAATAAATCATCAATACGAAGCAGGGGATACTTGTTCTTTATCATTATAGCATTGATCTCCCTGTAGTCAATGCACAACCTCCTAGATCCATCATTCTTTTTAACAAAAATTACATGGTCTCCCCATGGAGAAACACTAGAGAGAATAAATATTTTATTACTCAATTCCTATATTTGTTTCTTTAATTCCACTAATTCCACAGTGTCCATTCTATAATGGGTCTTTAATATGGTCCTAGAACTAGGAATTAAATCAATGGAAAACTCAATTTATCGTTCTGGAGTATTTCCAAGTAATTCTTTTGGAAACACATCAACATATTCTTTCACAATAGGTACATACTATATTTGAACATTCCTTTCATCACCCACAATTATTTCATTCTTTTCCTCCCCAATAATTGAATTTAGTTGAGCTACTGGGGGTGGTTCTAGATAAGAATCAGGTGGTGATTATTCTGATCTAAAGATAAGGTGTTCTTTATCATCATCATAAAAAATAGTAACCAACTTCTTCTTACAATAAATTTTTTAAATCATGGTATGAAATCAAATCCATACTGAGGATTATATATAAAATTCAATCATGGGTATGAAAATAAGATCAGCTGATAAAGAAAATTTATATGCTCTAATGGGGACAGATTCACAAAACATTGTTGCGATGATACTTCCCTTAAAAGTTTTGACAGAATACTCCCTTCGTAAATCTAATAATAAATATCTAATTTTCTTAGAAAACTAGGTAGAAATGAAACAATGTGATGATCCGAAATCAAATAAATCATTTTCTAAATTTGAGGAAGTAATTAAATTACCAGCCACAGCATCTTTTGGGGCTTCAACCTCAGTAGTAGTGATTGCATAAGATTGGCCTTGATCTCTTCGCCTTTTCTGAGGTAATTTTCACTGACGCTTAGGACTTCATTTGCATATTTTCCCATCTCCCTACAATTATAGCATTGATCATTGGTATCATATTTTTTTCCCTTATAATTACCAACTAGATGGCCTTTCTGTCCACATTTGTAGCATACTTCTTTTCCTTTTAGACAGGCACCAGGGTGCTTCCTTCCACAATTATCATAGGGAGGAAATTCAATTCTTCCCTTCTTCCCTGTTTCATTATTTCCTTTCCTAGAGTGTTCAAAAGATCTCTACTTCTCTTACTTTGATTTATAGTTATTAGACATAGAGAATTCCTTTTCTGTCTTGATAGCACACGAGACAATATCTTCGTATGATGAGAAGGATTGTGATACTAATGATCGATGGAGAAATGGTTTTAACCCATCAAAGAAACAATCAATATTACTTCCTGGGTTACGTATATAATCTACCACATGCCTCGCTAACCTGGTAATGATAGCCTCATACTTTATGACATTCTTATCCTCCTTTCCCTCAGACTCAGAAATTGTCTTTAAAATCCGCTCGATGGTTACAAGGGGAGTATTTTTCTAAGAAAATTTCTTCAAACTCCTTCCATTACATATTTGATACTTCATCATCTTCCTTTGTGTTTTGAAACAATGAAAAGAATTTATCATGATCTCCAGTGACGCGGTAAACTACCATAACAACTTTTTCCCTTTCATTACTCCTCAAGGAGTGGAATATTTTCTCTAAGGAATTTATCCATTTCTCAGCTACTAATGGATATATACTCCCATTGAAAATTGGTGGTGGTTTCCTCATGAAGCGGTCTAATAGTGACCCTCCATGTTGTGGATCAGGGTGCTCCATACGGGTAAGGTTATTATTCATAACCTGAGTGAGTTGTCCCAGTATGGTGATAAGCTGACCAGAACCAGTTGTATCACCTGCTCCTCTGTAATTATCTTGAATAGGAATGAAATCCTTACATGGAGTTCATGCATTGATACAGTTTCCATTCCTTCCACTAGGCGCTGTTTGTAAACAATGGCATAAACTAGATTAGTTTATAAATCGAAATAGAAAATTCCAAACTTGTAAAATACTTAACATAAATTGAATAGTTTATGGATATAATCCATAATAATAAAAATGTTTTCTTTGAGGAAGTATATACTCATAAACCCTTCATAATGGTTTATAAATAAAAATTAGAATTATACAATGCATATCCTCCGGGAGTGTCATAACTAAAAGTGCATCAAGGCCCATTGTCGTGCACCAGTTCACGTTCGTGTCTAGCTCAAACCGGCGTTTTCAGGTTTTACCCCTAGTTACATCTGTGCCAAAGCTGCCTCTACCTGCTCGTTTCAAGACAGGGATATATTTCTTAGAAAACTCATAAAATCTCTACAATACCAAAATTCTAGGAAGTTATTCTATACTAATCCTCAAAGTCTATCTTAGGGCTATGTGCTCTAATAAGAGTTTATCTTAATCTTGCTTCCAAGGTTTGTTCTAAACCTCCCTCTCATACCAATTGTAATGCCCCAACCCTAGTTACCCAGAGTCGGTGCATTATTACATAACATTGGAATGATCACAAGGAAATCATCTCTCAAAAGACTGATCAGTTTAGTATTTTTGGACACATGATTCATACATAAGTTCAACTTTACAGCTTGAAGAGAAATACAACACAAATATATTTCATTAGAAACATCCAAGCCTTCTAGATTATTCTTGCAGGTCACTCATAACTAACTTCTTCATATCCTGGGATAATGAATAATTTTATGACAGGAATATGAGCTGAGTAAATAATTCCATAATAAAACATAATCATGGGTATTCTATTAGTCGAATGACCACTTGGACCGTCAATATTATTTTCATAATGAGGGAATGTATAATTCCATACATTCTGAAACATTTTGTCAAGGCCTCGGCCAAGACGTCTAAAAATTATTAAGGCCTCAGCCAAAACCATATATCAAATTAGGAAAGGCCTCAGATAATTACACGTCTAGTTGTCTCATGAGACCTACCGATGCATCGAGGAGCTATAGCGGGTTCCACCTGTCAATTACTAAGTCCAGTATAATACTCATATGAGAATGTTTAAACATATCATAAACATTCATATTAAAACTATCATACGAAATGTCAATACTTTAACCATAAACCATGAATGGTATAAAAATAGCACATCCACAGTCAAAACCCTTTTTAAAGAAATATCACTTTCAATTTTGAAATCATTTAAGAGTCACAAAATTATAATGAAATTTTTTTTTGAAAATATTCTTATATTCTTGTAATGTAAGATTTGCTGATGTTATAACGATGAAAAGTAGCTACACGCACCGAATAAGTTAAAAAAACATTCTTACCTTAAATTTTCTTAAAAGGTCAAAAAGTATCGTGTTTAGAAAATGAAGGAAAGATTCATTTCAAAGAATATAAGGGTATAAATGACTTTAACCCATTTCATAGTAAATAGTAATAATGTTTTGAAAAACATATTTAAGAAACATGAATGTGGATGATATAGGGGTCCCAGTAGATACTTACGTAAAAACAACATCGAATAATAAAGAGATTGTGAAATTAACCCTTACCATGTAATTTTCCTTGGTTGAGGGTAGTTTAACCTCCTGTATAATAGTGAAATAATATTATTAAATTATAAAAAAATCATATACATTAATATGATATCATATATGATCTTTTAACATTGTTTTGTTGATAATACCTTAGTATTATCGTCATTTTGTGTGTTAATGGATTCGATTTCCATTATATTCTTTGTTATGTGAGTCATATTGGTTATGGATGGAATGTATCTTATTAGTATCCAGAATGATATCAAGTCTTTAAACATTAATTTTAATCATCTAATGAAAATTATTATGGAATAGATACAATGGGGAATTAATCTCATCACGTTCATGGAGACGGTAATTCGTTAGTACACACAAGCGAAAATGTCATACATTTGATATTAAATAATATATAATTCGATGGTATATCATATATACAGAATAATTATAATGTTATATTTACTATTTAAATCAATTACACATCATTATTCTACCTATTAAAATAATGATGTATTGAGTAACAATTACACCACGACGTGGAGACAGTAATCCGTACGTACGCACGTATAGTGACATGTCATTCAAAAGATGGATAGAATAATGAATATGAATGTACCATATTTATAATAAAATCACAGTATATTGAAGATACATGATTTTTTATTTTAGAATATAAATGACAAAGAAATAAGAACTTGAAGAAGAAAAGAACTTGGAAAAGGGTGGTGAAATTATTACCTCTTTTTCAGGTTCTTCCTTTTGATTTGATCAAAAGGGCTCCTTAGTTTAGTTTTATGAATAATGTAAGGCCTATAAGATTAAGGAAGGATTTTTGAGAGGGTATTTGGGTAGAGTTTGTCAATTCCAAATGGATTTTAAGGAGTTAATTAGAGAGAAGGGGGAGTGACCTTTTATAAGAGGGGTGAGGGGCACCTTAGGAAAAGCTAGAAATATTAAGTTATAATAAAATAATTTTCATGTTATAATGGCTCCTAAATGTATTATTTAAAATATAAGGTGGGGATGGGTTGAAAAAAACTCAACCAATTGGTTTTAGACAGGTTCGGACCACTATATTAACTTTATCTTTTAGATTTAACTCTTAGATAAATAGATTGAAATTTACCACGTCTCTTTGTATTTTTATATTATATGGTTAATAAACTTACTATATACATCCAAGAGTACCCCAAGTGGTTCATAAATTATAGAAATATCATTATATACATTCTTTGCTGTAACTTAGATTTTTAGGAATATAATATCAATTAATAATATAATATTTGTTTTAAAAACTCTCTTAATTCAATTTGGACACTATTTGGTATTTTGGTTTTTTTAAATTCATAACAGCATTAGTTATTAGAAAAAAATTCATATAACCTACCCTAATATGTAATATTAACCTAGAAAATTAGTTTAATTCAAAAAAACTCTCAAATTACATTTATTTGTATATTTATAATATCAATTGATTTAATATTTCATAAATTAGGTAATTACTGCATCACCATTGTGTCATAAATAAATTAAATTATCTAATGTATAAAAGTTATAAATAAAATACCATAATGTAGGAAATCTTTTTATCTTTATAATTAATATTTATAATTGAATTTATCTTATGTATAACCCTATATTAATAATGTTTTAGTTGTTAAACCTTAATTTTAACTCTTTTAACTCTTCTTTGAATTAAATAATAGTAAATTTACTAATCTAATCTAAGTGGATAAAAGAGGTTCATATTTTATTACTAAGGTTTTTTTTGTCGAATTATACTTAGCCAATAGAATTAGGACATTTTTTTGGATAATAATAATATCATTTTCACCCTTAATTACCATATTTTCTTTTAACCATGGTAAATAAAAGTAAAACATTACTATTCACAAAATATAAATTTTATCTTATTGAACAACATTTTACTCCTTGATATTAACTGTGTCTATAATATTTTCAAAATTCCACTCATAGAAGTGGTAAAATTACGTTTTATGTGAATTTGAAAATTCTCCTAGGAGCTGGGTAAAAGGCGGTGAAAAGTTCAATAAAATTATTATATATCGGATGTTATTATAAACTGACTTCAATGAATTACATTGATCATATATAGGTATTATGTATCCATTTTTACCAAAAATAAATTTAAATATAATAAATAATTATTTAAATAAATAATCCATTTTAAACTATAACTTAGTGTTTTTCACTATCCATCAATAATTGAAAGTTTTCAGAAAAATACCAAAAATTCACCCTAAGCTAATTTCTATATTCCAAATCCAAAAATGAAGTCCATTTTGAAAGTTAAAATTTATAAAATTTAAAAATGTGGGTATTACTGTTCATAACTTCTAGTTTTATTGCTTGTAGTGTGTGTTAGAACTCGAAGTTACGTACAACACATGCTACTCTATTATTCAAAGGGAAACATACCATGGAAGATTTGGGTGTTAAACTGGTGACATGAAATGATTTTTTGAGTACTGTTTTTAAAATAGTTTTTTTATTAAAGAACCAAAATCAATTCCATATATTGTTTTTAGGGTTTATTTAAATATTGATGTTTTTTAAGGAGAAGAAGATCCACCCAATTTTGAAGAAAAAGTCTCCAAAATTGAGTGAGTAGAATAATGTGGGGGTTTTAACAGAGATTTTGAACACGGTTTTATAATAGTAGGTCCAATTTGAATCCAACATTGAAAACAGGGTTTTTCTAGTTCTGACGATGAAGAACATCCAAGAATAAAATCTAGGTATTAGTATGAATGTATGAATCTACAATGTTTAAATATGACCAAATGAAAATGGGTTGAATCTAATTTTTTGTTGAAATAGATCAATTCTGGAGTGGTTATACATATGAGATCTAGGTTAAGTTTATTATGGTAGAAAAATTTTTCATTGAGTTTTTGAGTTCATTATTGGTGTTTCTAGATGAGGAAGTTAAAGTTCAATAATAATGTGGTTGTGAGAGAGGGAATAATTTTACACTTTGAAGAAGGTTCACAGATTTGAAGTGGAGAGGTGTCTGATTTCCATGCTAATAATTCATATAGTTGAATTGAAAAAATATATTTTTTGAATATGAGTGATGAATCATTGAATAATCTGTTTATGTGTACTAAGAAATGATGTTGTGGAAATTATTTGGAGATAGATGGAGCAATTGAGTGTCTATGAATGTTGAAAAAGATGTTTAATTAGATTTTCAAAAGATCAAATTTTTGTGAGTGAAGGATAATGAATTTAATATACCCTTTTTACTATTTCTAAATTATGGTGGTGATGTTGTCAACTGATGAATTTGGAATTTATTTTGGATTATATTCTATACATTTTGAAGCATAAATTTAGAAGAGATAAAAACATACACACGTTTTGTATATCAGACCATTAGGAGCGTGAGAAGAAGATTTTTTAGAGAGTTCATGATCATCCCAATGACGATGAATGATAAAGTTCTCATACTCTTGATAATCATATCCAACAAAGTATTTTAGTGGATGAATTTATCAGATTTCTATGTTAACATTTTTTGAGTGTTCATCTCTTTTAGTTAAAAATTGTAAATCTCTCTAAAATCATGAACTTTGATAATTCGATTACTAATTTATGTTTAATTATCTTTTATTTTAGTAAATTATTCTTTTATTTTAATTAAATAACATAACATTTTTGTTAAGAGTGTGATGGTATTTGATTAGGGCTTGTTAGTTGGATTTGAGTTAGAGTATGAAATCCATTAACTTCAACTAAATTTATCAATTTTCAACCAAGTATTGTGAGTTTGAGAGAACTTAACTTTGTTTTTACACATGATAATTTTTTTATTCATTGAAAATATTTAATAGAAAAGATATTTACTACAAATATATATGTCATAGTATCAAATTAATAAGTACAATGAAACATTAATTTTTTAATTTACAATCCATTAACTGAGTGAGTTATAATTTTGATGTATTTTCAAAATTATGAAGAAAGACTAATCCAAGAATAAGGACAGTTAGTTCTCTACTTCTTCATTAGGTTCAATCCATTTATCTCTATTTTGTTAAATTTATGCTATATTTTTCTATAAATTTCACTGTGTTTATTTTATGCCTATTTTCTCTACTTTGTTTATTCCACCATTTCATTTCGACTTGTTTTTATTTCTATAATATTATCATTTTTATCTTATTAATCCATTTGAAATATTATAAAAATATAAAAGTAATAAATAAAATAAATCATGAAAAATAAACTCTTAAATGGTAGTCTCTTTATGAGATAGCTAGGGTTGATTCAATATTACAGTACATAGGTTTTAGTTTTGAATATTATATCATTGAATACATCAAATTTAAGACCTAAAGCTACTAGAAAGTAGTGAGTTGCGATGTTTAGTATTTAAGGAAGGTAGTTGAGTGCTCATTTCAATGAATAAAACCAAAATAAATTTGATAGAATTATTTAATTTATAAAATTTTAATTTATAAAGAAAGGAAAATGTAGGGAATTTAAGAAATAAGAATCAAAGATGAAAATAAGAACTGAAAGTAGTGATGTGGATACATAAGAGGAATTTAAAATTCATGGTTAAAAATAGATTTATTTTTTCACAAATGATTAATTGAGTAAAAAACTCAAAACTGGTTGATTGAAATCCATTACTAAGAATTAATCCTGTAGAAAAATGATTCTTGGGGTTTGCTGCTTTCAATATTCATCATTCCACATGAATTTTGAATTTTTTTAATAAAAATGAAACTATTTGAATGATTATGTTGTTTTGAAAATAAATGTGAGCAGTGTAATAACTTTTATAAATAAATGATATGAAGAAACGGGAATAAGAACTGGAAAATTTATTTCCCAGAGGAAAATGTCTATCCAATAATTATTTCAAAGAATTCACAATTCAAGAATTTCAATTCAAAATAAAAAGGAAGAAATAACGGTGATGAACATTTTATTAATCTCAAGTTTTGAAATGAACTTCTACTCAAATGTCTACTTATACTCTTATTTTGATTCTATATCTACGAAAATGTCAAATTTAAGTCTCATGGATCAACCTTTATTCATTATTTCAAAAATACTTGACAATTATTACTCCATCAACGTGCAAATAGAAATATCAAAACATTAACCACAAAAAGAAAATTTCACCAAACCATAAAAAATATAAAATTTAGAAAATATTACTAATCAGAGAATACTAAAGGAGTTCACTAATCTAGATGTTGATAATCAATGGAATTACTAAGGCTATGCTGAAATAGACCTAGGTTTTTGAGCTGATATTGGGAGTGATTAACTACTTTCCAAAAATTCATGGTTTTCCAAGGGAATACAAATACAAGAACATGTAAGTGTTCCACATAGTCTATAATAACATTCAACATCATAGGGTTAATGAGGAATAGTTTAATATTAGAGCTTTAACTTTTTTTATATATAGAGTAAATAAAATTTTCTTTTAGTACTTCAAATATATTAAATTATGAAGTTAGAACTAACTAAATAGATTCATCTTTTAAATATATTCACCTTCTTCTTGGAATGCCTCACTTATAATGGATATGTGTAGGATTTTGTGGCATCAAGGGGAGACTTTACATGATTATTGTTGGATATTAAATAACTTTTTTTTTGAGTTTTCCTCTTCAACAGATCTTTGATCAACTCTAAATACCATATTATTTTGGGTATTAGTTCTTGTGGAGAATATTATGATCAATACTGGTGAAGGAGGAGCGTTAGAGGATAATATTCTCAACTACTCTAGAAAAAAATTTCTAATATGGCACAAAATTAACAACAATTCTATAATATAGGTTTAAACCATTTTAATGCATCTTCAGAAATGTCTACTTCTAATTCTGATAATAGCTGAATTGAGAATCATTTGAGTTAATTGGAAAGCATGGTAAAGTAGATGTTGACTAAATTTCCCCCTTCAAAATAGAAATAAGCACTATCTATCCCATTCAAATGAATTTTGGAATTTTCTCCCCTAATAATCATTTAAATGATCAATTTTTACAACTACAGGAAAATTCTAAATCATATAATGTGATTATTCCTAGAAAACCTTTCTAGAATATCCTTGAAATCCAACTCCTGAACAGAAAATTTCAACCTAGGAACTTCAAAACTAATCATAAATCAACCAAGGCTAGAATAACTAAAAAAATAATAGGATTATCCTTAATAAAAAACCAAATAAAAATTTCCAACCCCAAACATTCAAACAACATCCTATATATAACAAAAAATCGTGGAAACGAAGATGGTGGGAACTTCTAGAATTTTTGAATCTGGAAAAACCAAAACAAAATGACAATCAATGAAATGATTCATATATTGAAGAAATTTTTAAAAGGAAACCATATATTGAAAAACAAAAAAAATGTTTTGTTACAAAATATTTTTTTCCATAATGGGTTAGATGGAAACCAAAATAAGTGGATTAAAGAATAAAATAAGTGTAAATTTTAATTTATAATCCAATGTTTACTTAAGAGGATGTGATAATGTTAGTGAAATAGTTTTGAGAATTGGAAATTGACTTCATAATGTAGAAGATGAAAATAATGAACAAAAAAAATGAAAAATGTGATTCTATTTCTAAAACGTATGGAAAATAAAATGGAGTTGTGTCAAAACTACATGCTAATTTATTTTACATCCTACTACAACTATTGAATCACCTACTAAACCTATTGATGAACATGATGTGAATGGACTAGTGGAATAAGAAAAATAAAGTAAAAAGAAATAAATTTAAATTGAATGAACTTATTTTTATTTTAGAAACATAATGGAATCTTATAAAGAGAAAATATTTTTTTGATTACCTGAAAATGTAAAGATATAACAAACCTTATCCTTTGGAAATCCCTATATATAAGAATTATGATGAAACAAAAATAGGCAAGGATGTACCTAAAATAGTATAAAATTTTTAGATTAATTTCCCTTTATTATATGGTATAAAAATAGATCCCTCAGCATGATATATTTTTTAAGGATATATGAACTCACAAGTGAAAATTCAAGGTAGGTGAAAAATCTAACTCGAAAAGAAGTGTTTCTTCCATGATCGGGTACAATTTCTATTCATTTTGTCATTGGTGATCATCAATTGGAAGATATAATGTATGATTTAAGAGAATCCATAAATGTTATTCCATATTATGTATTCTTCACAATATAGGTTGGTGATCCTAAATAGTGTTGTATTTTTATCCTACAAGACAATAGGAGCTTAGATAAACCTACTAGAGTCATTGAATATGTGTTGGTAATTGTGAAATATTTACTTTATCATTTTTATTTTTTTGTGTTAGGAATAGAAGATGGTCAATTTAGTTCACATGAAAATTAATTTATTAATAAAATTATTGAAAACTACTAAGGAAATTATTAATGTTCATAAAGAGGCTCTTTTATTAGAGTTTTCAAGAAATTTGGTTTAGTTTTTAGCTTTGAATTAACGAAACATGTAGTATATGACCATTTATGACACCCCCAGTTTACCTGATTTTGTGGTATTACAAATATTTTTATCTTGATTTTATTCAATATATAAAATAGTAGATTATTTTAAAAATGAATGTTATATTTAAAACAAACTTTTTTCTACTGGAGAAGTTTTCGAAACTAAATTTTTTGAAATCTATTTTAGTGTTGAATATAAAAATGAATCCATTTTTTTGTAAATATTGCATTATTTTTTTGGAAATTTTTAACATTTAAATTATAATTATTTTTATGAAATTAATAATGAAACTGATGAGGTTTTTTTAGAAACTTTTATAACATACCATACTATTTATAATTAGGATTTTATGAGGGAAATTTATTATCAAATAGATGAAATTAATTCATATTATACTGAAATTGACTTCAATTCTTATCGAAATGTCATTGAAAGGTCACCTCATGTTTGTGAACTTGAATCTTAATTTTTTTTATCATAGAAAACTTTCACAGGATGATAATAATGGAACTTCATATTTAAAAGATTATAATTCTTTTATTCTAGGTAATGCTTTAGAGGTCAAAAATTAATTTAAAGAACCTAAGAAACGTGAATTTTATATAGTGTATATTCCAGCCATGCTTGAACATAATTATTTACCTAAAAATTTAAAATATTCCCACTTAGATGAAAAAGGTTACCAATTATAATGGATAATGGGATTCTCAATGATTAATAAAACCATGTTTTATAGGTTTTTAGGATGAATAGGATGACCAAATGCTAGTATTTAGATGATTTTGAGGAATTATTCATTTATTATGCATTCATAGGATTCTCTTAGAGTGTGATTCCAAAATTGTAGAAAATTTAAAGGGAGAATGAATCCTACCCTTTTATAAGTGGTTAAAAAGGAGGTTAAAACATTTTCATTAGAGTCTTAATTGAGAAAAAACTTTTCTTTAACTATGAAAAATATTATTTCATCCTTGAGAGTGGGAATATTGTTAGTCATAAAGTTACTAAGAATCGAATTGGAAATGATAATTCCAACATTAAAATCATTTATTCAATGCATTTTCCTATAATATGAAATATATTATATTTTTTCTTATCCATACTAGGTTTTATTGGAGGATCATTATATAATTTATCCTAAATGGTTTTCCTTCTTCAAGAATATGTCATAAAGAATTTAATTTTCCATCGATGAAAATTTTAAGGTGGGATTTAGTGAACTAAAATCGAAACTAGTTTCCACAACAATAGTTCAACCATATAATCAGGACTTTCCTTTTCTGTTGATGACCGATTCATCTGGATTATCATTGGCTGATGTTTTTGGGAAATTTGTAGAGAGGAAATCAAATTTCATTACCTATAATTATAGTACTCTATATTATTTTCTATCTAGTTATTACACAATAGAGAAAGTGTTGTTACCTGATGTTCTTCCCTTGATAAGTTTAAGAGCTATCATTTTGGGATCTAATGTTAAGGTTTTCACTTATCATTCTTCAGTTAGATATCTCAGAAAAATTCCAAAATCAAAACCAAGGCGGGCTAGATGGATATTTTTTCTCCAAGAATTTAACACAGAGATACAAGATATAAAAGGGATTTAGAACATGGTGGATGATCATATGGGTAGGATGTTGGTTGAATTTTATCCTGATAAATCTTTTTATAAACCTATTAGATAGTTTTTTCCCTAGAGTAAAGTTTTAATCCAATTCCATTGACAAGAGGCCATGGTTTTCAAGAATTGTGAATTATTTAGATACTACAATATTCCATGATTCGTGTTCTTAGAAACAAGATTATAAAATGATTTTTGTGTCATGGAAATATTTATGTGATGATATTTACATACGATATATGATAAGTGTTCATATTATTAGGAGATGTATACTAAATTATAAAATTTATTCAATTATGAAATCTTGTCCATAGTCTGATTTTTGTAGGCAAATTTTGACCACAAAATATTGCTATTAAAGTGTTGGATTTAGATCTATTTTGGCTTACCATTTTCAAATATTCTCATGAGCTTTCTTGGATTTGTAAATATTTTCAATTCTAAGGAAAAATTCATCAAAGAGATTAGATTCCCCAACAAACTTTTTTGTTTTTTGAAGTGTTTTATGTATATGGGGAATGAATTTTATAATTCCTTTTCTAAATTCCATTAGACATTTTTTATATACATATTTTGGTAGACTATGAGTCCAATTGAATTAAAGATATTCCAACTATGGCTAATGATGATTTGGTGGTGTCCCAATTTATAAAAAAAATTTATTATATAGATTTGGGATGCCATGATTTTTTCTCACAGAAAAAACGGTTTTTTAACTAAACCATGGAAGATTCTTTGAAGATATATTAAGTGAGTAATAAAGAGTCTACACCTTATCACCCTAAAAAATGGAATTGATATTTTTTTAAATAGGGTGATTAATCATAATCATGAGAAATTGTTAACATGAATATAAAACATTGGAGCTGAAGAATTAAGGATGCAATTTTTGTATTCAGATATTCCTATAAGACTACAAAAGAAAAGTGACCCTATAAGATAGTTTTTGGAAGATATTTTCATTTTCCCACGGAAGTTGAGAATAAATATTTTTGGGATGTTAAATCATTATAATTTTATCTATTTTGTGATTCTAAAAAGCACAAGTTTTTTTGGAATGTTTTAGAAGAAATAAAGAACATTTATTGTTAAAATTATAGGGTTTTTATAGAGAAAACCAGGGCTATACAAGACAATATGATATTGAAAAAATATTTTTAAATTAGAGGTATGTTTCTACTGTAAAACCTGTGGATGAATCTTTTCCATGGTAAATTTAATTCCAAATGGGATAGACCATTTATTATAACTAACATTGTCCTTTTTTATTCTATATAGATTTAAATCCATTGAAAGGATGTTCTATTTACTATTAAAGGACATTTACTAAAAAAAATTAGAGAATGAAATAAGGAACGTTAATAGGAGGAGTTCTTTTTATTGGTAGATGAATCCCATTGATTAAATCATGATATTTCTTCCATTACTTTTTTTTGGAGTATGTGTATGGGATGGTACTAACCATTTTCAGTGTCATGTATTTTTCTATATAATTTCTCTTTTTGGATATTAAAATGAGCTTCATGAACATATGATGTTATTAATTTTCACTATGAGGAATCAACATGGGGCCACACTCTACTTATTAAAGAATAATTTAAATTATTTAAAATGATTTAGGGAAACGACAAGTTGAATCATCTTGATTTCGTACATTAATTATTAAACAATGGTTTTATTATACATGTTTTGATATTTATTTAATATAATTTTAATATGATTTCATTTTTAGGTTCTTTCAAGATAACTAGACTTATATTTTCAATTTTAATAAGGGGTTCATTTTTATAGATTTAAATATGAATAAAAGTTCTTACATAGGGGAGTTTTTCCCAAAAAATTGATTTTATTGGATTTCTAGAATTTGTTTGCTGAGGCTGTCGATTTTACCTTTATATGTTTTTAATTTTTTTTTGAAATGAATGTGTATTTATATTCCGAAATATTTGTTATAAATTATAGTTACTATTATTATGTTGATTGTTTCTATTTGTGTATTAGTGCAAAAATCACTTGACATTGCTGGAAATGTTTGAACACAATACGTTGAACATGCACTTATTTGGTGATTTTATTTTTGAGATAAATAATTGAATTGGTAACTACTATGTAAAAGTTTGTGCATGATGTGATCTTTTAATTAGTTTTGTAGTGTGTAAAAACTAGATAGAACATTATTGTTCCCATTCATATATGATTCTAATATGATGCATTTCTAGATTATTTTGAACTTATATTTTAATGAACATGTTTTCCCGAACATGAATTCAATATTTTAAAAAATGATACGTTTTAGTGTGGGAGAAAGGGTATTCAACATGATAAACTATACCATAATTATCACCAATCAAAAACCCCTAAAATTCTTCAAATTTGATTATTTTTCTAGATTTAATTAATCATTTTTAGTGGAATTTATTTTTTATAAAGTTTGAATGTCGAATTTCTACTTTATTGAGGTTAATTATTTAATACCACTTTGATTCAATTACGTGATTCATTTATTATTTCCCTCTTGAAAATTATTATAATTTTCTAAAATATAACATTAATGTTATACAATAATCACTTGCTTTTAATCCTTAAAATTTCAATTAAAATTTTAAGGTATGTATTCAAACGAATTATGAAATGAAAATTATTTTCTAGGTTAAAATTTTACTTTTTTTCTCTAAGATGATAAATGTTTAATTTATAGTCCTTTTGAAATAATAATTTTTCTTATCCAAATAGAGTGTACAATTTGATTCCAATTATGTGAGTCTATTATAATGGAGGTGAAGAGAAGTTTCAAATTTTAGTTGACAATAAATTGAAATGGGTTAAATTTGTTTGTAAATTTCTAAGGTCAATCATGTTTTTAAAATAAGAATTGATTTTAAATTGGAAAATATTATATTTCTTTATGGCTAAACATTTCACTTCTTGATGAAAATCTAAGGGGGAAAATAATTTTGAAAACCATTTTTTATAGCCGTCCAATATTTCTAATTTTAGATTCATTTTATTCAACTAAATTTCGATAATTTTTGGTATAAGGATAAGAAAAATATATTTGTGGGTGAATTTTATGTGTCTTTGATTTGATATAATTTTACCAAATTATTTCTTTAATTTAATTATGTTTTAATTTTTAAATTAATTATTTTATTGATTAATTTAAAATTGATTATATTTTTGTGTTAAATAAATAAATCATTTAATTTATATTTAATTTATGTTTTAATTGTTTAATTAGATTTTTTATTCAAAAACTAATTTTATTATTTAACATTTAATATTCTTTTTAAATATAATTTAATTTGGGATTTTATATTTTGTTTATTAATAATTTATATTATCCTTTTATCATTTTTGTATTTAATTTATTAATTAAATGTTAGTTTTTAATTTATTTGCATCAAATAATTTCATAATTTGTGTCACGGAATTATATTTTAATTATTTGATAATTTTTATTTTTTCCTTATTTTTTGTAATTAATTAATTAATCAATTATTTATTTTATTCAAATTCATTTAAATCGTTAATATGTTTTATTTTATTTTTGAAAAGTAATCAGTATAGATTTTCTTTTATTTAAATATTTTATTTTGTTAATCATCACCTAAAAAGTGAATTAGCTTTTTCTAATTTTATTTTCATTATTTTTATTAACTATTTTTCTTAGGGTAACAACGTAGTAGATTTTCAGCACTGTCCATATAATAGAATTTCTTCATGTTGCAACGTACTCAATTATCTATTGTTCATGTAGGGAAATCCATAAGAGCATCATGTGTCCAAATTTTTAGAGGGTATTCACATTGGTTTTTTAAAATAGACCCCCATATCCAAATAGAAATGACTTTCCTGTAGCCAGTTTTATACATAGAGAAATTTACTTTATCCATGTACCTAAATTCCAACATACACATTCTAATATATACACACAACGTAGATGATTATTCATATGGAAGATGCATCATAAGATGACATCATGTATCCTCTGATAGCCACTGTAGAGAATGAGGATAACCACTACTACCATATCATCACCATCACAGGTTGAGGGAGTTGACTGATGCTACCATTGATATTTTGAGGAAGAACTAGAATCCATTCAAGGTAAATGTCTAATTAAATGAGATATTAGATCACCATTGACTAGAACTGTGAAGATGAGTTCCACAATCAATGATTCACTATTTCTGATTGGATTTGGCACTACCATTAAAAAAAAAGATACTGCCGAGAAATAAAACCTGAACACTCCTCCGTTCTGCTGTCATAAATGATCAAGTTTCAAATGTTGAGCCACAATCAAACCCATGAAAACTTTATAGATATACACCACAGGCCAAAAAATATTTTTGGTGAAGTTAAAATTTTAAGGTCGCGACTAAAAAAGTGTAAAATGAAGATGATTTTTCGACTATTGTTATTAAACATGATTCTTTCTGGAGGAACTGAAAGCCATGATGTGTCTTGTTTTTAGAATTTTTTTATTCATAAGATTTTTAAGGATAAGAAACTCGAACCTATGCAGATGTCTAAATCTCTGAAACTGGGTGAGATTGAAGATGGTGCTCATGATAGCGATTGTGGGTGATCTTCTTGAGATTTGATTTGAAGTGGGTGATCTAGGAAAATATTGTTGGATCTAGTTCAAAGGATTAATCTCACCTAATTTCAAAGAAGTTTACCAACATGGATGTGGGGAAATAGGTCCTATTTTAATCCATCCTTGAATATGAGTTTGACAAGGTGCTGTTGAATGTAGAAAATCAAATAATTAAGTTAGATATTCATTATGATGGAATGAATTTCCAATGGTTTAAGATATGAAAAGGAAACCCATTTGAATCTAGTGTATTGTTGAGTTATATTGAGGATATAGTGGATTTAATTATGTGATCTAGACTGATTTCATTATAAAAGATCATTTATTATATGATTTTTTTGTGTTGTTTCCTGAATGTCTCAATTAGAAAGTTAAATCCCCCCTATAATACTGTTGCAAGAATTGGATTTTTTACCCACATAGAAAAAAGTTTGATTATAAGAAGTGTAATTGTAGCTGAATTTAGTACTAAGAATTCATGTATCCAAATTAGTAATGTATGTTTTTTTATGTTCAACATTGAATCTTAGTAGAATTAGTTTTTTTGTGCTAACGATTGATTTTATAAAAACTATTTGGTGATAGATGGTGAAATTGAGTGTCTGTACAATTGGGAGAAGTTTTTGAATGGAATTTAAAAATGTTATAATCAAAGTGAATTAAGGATAGTTAATTTAATCTATATTTTTTCTATCACCAAATGAAGGTGGTGATTTTTTCACCTGATGAATTTTGATTTTATTTTATATTATATTATGGAAATTCGGGAAGCGAACAACAAGAAGAGAAAAAAACTCATGAACTTTTTATATAGAATAGAATTGAATGTGTGACTAAAGTATTTTTAATATTTTTCAATCATCCTAATAATGGGGAAGATTGGAGTTTTGCCTTTCTCCACGATTATGCCAATCTGAGTATTTTAGAGTCTGAATCTAGAGGGTTATCCAAGCGACTTCTTTGTGAGTTTTCATTAATTTTAATTAACAATTGTAAATCTCTCAAGAATATTCAATTATGATAATTTGATTATTAATTAGAGTTTAATTCTTCGTTATTTTATTAAATTATTCTTTCCTTCAATTAGAAAATGTCACATTTTTTGTTGGATTGTGACAATATCTACTTGTGTATTGTTTGTTCGAGTTGAGTTGGAGTATGAAATCAATTTTTTTCATCTAAATCTTCCAATCATCAATCAAGGATTGTGTATACCAATAAAGTTGAGTGTTTCATTGAAAAAAATTATTATTTTATTCATTTATAAGATATAATGTACTGTATATCTACTACAAAGATATCGATCATAATCACAAATTAACAGGCAAAATGAAAGAAATTTTTTGAGGTTTCCATTAGTCTTTTGAGAGAGTTATAATTACAATGTATTTTTAAAGACATAAATAAATGCTAATCTATGAGGAAAGATAGTCACTTTATTACCTCTTCTTATAGTTAAACCCATTTATCTCTATACAATTGAAATTATGCTTCTTTTTTTCCCAATATTTTCACAGTCTGTTTCTTTTCACCACTTATTGTTTTGTCTCAATTATTTTGTATTTTTATTTTTAGAATAGTATAATTTAAACCTTATTAATAATTTTTAATCTTTTAAAAATATAAAATGAGGAAATAAATAAATCAAGAAAAATGAACTCTTAAACGTATGTCTCATTAGGTGATAACCTCTTTTTCCTCTATATTACAGTTCATTGGTATTATTCATTAAAATAGGTAAAAGTTACCATAAAAACCTCATTTTAGGCATATTTACTAAATTTTAACCCTCTAATTCCTTATATGGAATCCATTTTAACAAAGAAAATACAAATATGTGGTTGAAATCATTTTTTTTTCAAAACACGATGAAGTATGCTTTTAGAAAAATACAGCTTTGAAGCATAAAACTACATTTATTCTTATCTCATGAATTAAAATAATATTATAATAATGTCAATTTTTTATTGAATATAGAATAAATTAATTTATTAAAATCATTCACTAATAATGATAAATTAAATTCATTAAAGTAAAAATACATTGCGAGCGTCAAAAATGTTTTTTAGAAATATACATTTTTTGACATATAAAAATGTTTTTATACCAAATGATAACATAAAATTATTTAAAATAAACATAACTAGATTTTTTAAATTATTATAAAAATATTTTATTTTTAAACGATTTTATATCAAAATGGAACTCTGTACATGTTGGAAAGGAAAATACAGATTTTAGCAAAAATATATAGCTTTTTATTATTCATTGAAAAATAATACTCTTTAAAAAATTCACAAAAAATAACCTAAGATAATTTTGTTATTATTAATTAAAATATTATATCATTTTAAGCAAATTCAAATTATAGAAGTTCAAGAAATTAATTATAATATATTCTCACAGAATACAATTATAAACATTTTTGAAGAAAAATAATTTTAAAGAATCAAATGAATTTACTAAAAATTAAAGGATTATTTATTAAACAGTTAACAATAAATTTATATTGTGTAGAACATTTATATGAATTCATTTTAGATTATAATCCTATTTATATCAAACAATTTAATTTCTAGGTTATTACTATCATATTTAAATAATAATATTTGATTGTTTGTTTAGACGCGGTGTTGTGGATCTAGTACGCAATCAAATATTGTGTTATTTTAAAATATTATGGTGTTAAAATAAGCTCTCAAGTATTATTATCATATGAAGTTCTTTTTAAAACATTAATATTATTATTTGTAAGATTGATAAACTTTTCTACTTTATTAAAGAAGATGTGCTAGAATTTAGCACATTGTTTACATCAATGATTTACTATTGAAGAGTTATTTAGAATAAATATTCAAAAATTAAAAGAAGAGGGGAAATATGAAGACCATGTAAGATGATATTTTTCAATATGAATATTTTATGAGTATGTTGGTTTGTAAATTTATGTTGATAATTTTATATAAATTATATTGAAGATTTGGATTACTCATTTTATGGGTTTTTACAAAAAAATGAGCTCCCAACCACAAGCCAATAGAGGAACACATCAACCATAAATACGGGACCCTAGATCCAAACATGTGGGATCCTGTCAACCTAACCAACCTATGGTTATAGGATGTAGTAAGATCATGCATAGTCATGCTAGTGTGTACACAGAGTCATAGAAGTTTACAGAGGATGCATAACTCCAACAGGATGCACATGATGGTGTATTAGGGGGGGGGTGAGCGGGTCGGCCCAAACCATGTGGTGTGTGATGTGTTGTGTGTGATAAACCCTAATTCTCACTTGATCGGTGAGTGAGAAAAAAAATATTATGCACCGTTCAACCGATCTCAAGATGTATGTGGGATCATAGGGTTTATGGGTAGTATATATCTGCATTTGATGATACATATAGAATATTTATTGTCTGATAAAATTTCTATGTACCATCTAATTGATCTGATTTTTCATTTTTTTTTTCTTCAACATCTCAATGAGGTTTTTCCTACGCCACTATCTCCACAATTTAGAGATCATGATTTCTTCCATCACCCACAATTATGTAGATAGAACACGACATTTGGGATCGATATGTGTCTTTTCATGAAATTAATGGCTTTCATGCATGTTATCATTCTAAGAAGTTAATAATACATTGAATGATATTCCAAAATTGAGAGCTTTTCATGCATACAAAATGAAGGAATGATCTCAAGAATTTTTAAATAACGATGACCATGCGATGATAAGAATTCATGTGAGTCTAGATGGGAGCTTAGTCATATTATAAAATTTGACTAGTTTTTCAGCATCATAAAAACCACATTCAGTGAATTAAAATTCTAAAATTTTCATACATTCAATATAGTTACTAACACAACATGAAACTATTATTTGAGTCAGTGAAATATATTGAAATATTATAAGTGAATCCTCTCTACAAATATTCATTAATTAAGGATGAAAATTTTGTTTTTTCTTGTGATTTACATAAGAGGTATTTTTTTCAAAAAAAGAGCATCTCCTCAAATTCACTTACACAAAGAAGAATATTATTATCTAAGAAATTTGGCTACACAAATAATTAGAGTTTTTTACTCATATATGGAGTGAATAAGTGATTTTAAACACTCTTACTTGATAAATAAGTATACCTCATATGTTACCCTTATGATAAGGGGGAGAAGATATCACAGGACATCAAGTTTTATCAGAAAAACTCAAAGTGATTCATAAAGAACCTATTCCATGAAGCAATATTGGTTTTCATGAAGAACTAATTCCACATGAAAATTATTGAGTTACTAACTCTCACTGTGTTACACTAAGAAAGTTTTTATTGAGTTCTGTGAAGGTGTTTAGGTTTGTGCGATGGTACTTGAGTGATATAGTGAACATATTTACAGTTTTGTGGAAAATTACAATGAACATACAACATACTTAACCCATGTGATATAATTAAAATAAGTAAAGTATTATTAATTTCCAAAAACCATACTTGTATTTTATTAAGGAATAACGAGATCCTACATATACTGTCTTTTGTGTATTCTTTGGGTGTTTAATTCAAATATACCTTCATTTAAATATTGTTTGACCATGAAAAACTATTTAGGTTTACATTAGAGAGACATTGTATGCATGGATGGATGTGATGACTTGTATAAATGTGAAAAATGATACCTAAATATATACAATTTTTGTTGAAATAGAAATCCAAAGGATTCCTAAACTGAGATACGAAATAGAATTTAAATAAAAAATTAAATGATAGGAATAATATCTTATATGTGATAATGTTTATAAACGTGATATTTCCATGAAACTCATGAGTGATAGGAATTTTAATTATTTAAAAGAAGATAATTATTTTTGAAAGATCAATATTTCATTAAATAATATTGAATATAAAGTGTGATTAAATTGAACAAATATTTTCTACACGAAAACGAATAAAGGAGAACTGATTCAATAATAATTTTTGATATGGTGAGTCAAAGAAGTTTGATATTTCATTCCATAAAAATATTCATATCATTAATAATGAATAAGAGAATAAGTGATATCTATGCATACTTATTTGTATAGAATAATAATTAGAAGAAGAAGATGTGTGATATTCTATTTTCTGTTTTGAAGGAATTTTTCTTTCTTGCTGTTATGAAAGTATTATGTGAAGAAGTAGGAAGAGAAAAAAAAGTTGCAATGTGAAATCCTTTATAAGTCCAAACTAATGGAATAATTATTGGTATTACCAAACATTAAGAACATGAATATTTTCTTCAGATTCTGTATAAATAAACATCGTGTAGCTTTAGATAAGCACCTGTAATCGACTATAGTGTAACCCAAGTGAAAGGTTATTCTTTACTTTTTATAACTTGGTTTAAAGGATTATTTTATACTATTTGTCTGTTATTTGATTATTTACTAAAAAATACAAGGAATAAATTATCTTATTAAGTAGTGAACCATATAAAAATATTATATTACCACTTTAACTTCTTTTATATTATTTCATATGATAAGGAAAAATGGATAATAGAATCAATATTCTTATAGGTCGATGTGGTAAAATTGATAAAAGTGAAAATTTTTCAAAAGGATATCAATATAATTTCTCCCCCTTCATAGTGTTAATTATATACTAAATTGGTCCTATCACTAGGGTGGTTCCTTCATTTTTTGGGTTGCTCTTATTTATCAAATCACATGGGGATCTCAAGCTCTCTTTTATAGTTTCTATTCTAGGGTAAACAAGTTCACTTATTTAACCAGACCTTGATCTACCATTGACAGTTGTTATCATTGGGTTAGTGATAATAACCTACCCAATAAGAATTATTCCCTTCCTTAATCACTTTCTATAAAATTTTTATGTTGGGTTAAATCAATTCTAAGGACCCTTGGAATGTAGTTTGGTTCGGTTGGTGCAAATAAAAGATTTGGAAAGTGGATATTGTGGAATCTTGATGTTGAAATTGACATAATTTTTTTGGAAGTTTTTTTAAAATATATTTTTTAAAATATATTTATTTATGATTTTAGTATGCATATATTTTTATACTATGTTAATTTCTCTATGGTATGACAAGATCAGTGTACATGTGTATCATATGAAAACTTTTCTTGAATATTATGTATATGCGTAAGTGTGTCTCTATGAGAACCATTACTTAATATATTATTACATTTATTCTGTATGTTTTCCCTTATTGTAGATGTTTCATATATTTTGGAAACATTATTATTGTTTTAAAGAAAAAAATTTACTAAAAGGTTATTGATTAACTCTTATAGGGGGAGTGTGGGTTTAGGACCAGAGACTGATGGACCGCAAGTGGCATGATGGCGATTTTTTGGACAGGTCCCAACACATTAACAATGATTTCACATGCATATAAGTATTGGTCCATGATCCAAAATGTGATTCCCACTAATCTTATGGTATGGGTCAGGTTTCCGGATCGATGAGGTGACGGTATGAGTTCAGGAGTAATGATTGCTAAGTCAATGATACAAGTTGAGGTGTGATGTATATTGTCTTAATGGTACAAGTCATAGTTGGATGAATTGAGTTGATGGGAAATTGACCCAACTATTTTGAGATGGACCTAAATATTTGAAATATTCTAGTGGATGTACCATCATGTGAAGACAATCAGGATGCTATATCTGGTTAGGTGAGCTCAGTTACTACTCCTTGAAGTGGAGAAAGGATAACTAATAATGGAAAATAATTATATTACTTTCAAACCATAACATATAATATAGAATGAAATATTATAGATATAATTCATATGTGACATCGTGGAGTAATCTAATTCATGTGTCTGCTATTTCTAAATACTCTTGAAGTATAGTTTTAAAGTAGCTATGACTGGTTTTTTTGTATCTTGGTAAGTACATGATCGATAATAAATTGTTTCACTATATCTGTTTAAATTTTAAATATTTTCATTAAATATACCTCTTATGTATGTGAAATTATGACGATGAAACATTTTTTCTGTCTTTCTAGGTTATAGTCACACCCTAGGAAGACATCTCAACATATATATAATGTTTATAATCAAGGATTTTGATATAATATTTATTATTATTTATTTTCACTGTGTATTTTATAGGATTTATCCATATTTTTCTTTATTTTTGGTGTATGTAAATTTTAACTGAGGTTATAGTCTCTCGATTACATCGTTCAGACCCTCATTTCTAGTTGGAAACCTTTTCTGTATGGGGAGACATGCATGAAGTCATGTGGCCATCCGTCCTAGATCAGGTGATTTAGGATAGGGTGTTACAAAGTGGTATCATAGGAGGTTTTCCTTTTATTTCTTCTGAAATATGTTTATCGAAATTTATATAGGATATATGATATGAGGAAATCATGTAGGGGAGTTATGTAAGTTCCTCTAAAGCGCTTATCTGATGGACCACTTAATTACCTGTGAGAGGATTGTTGTTACTATTACACTCTTTCAGTTTCATGATAATCATGAGTATGCTATTTTAATAAAGTTTATATGATTTTTATTTGTTCATGAATCATTACTAAAAATGTAGGATCACATTTCTTATATGTATATATATATGTGTGTGTGTGTGAGTTTCTTTCTATGTATAATAATTCATTTAATTAAATTTAATGATATGTTATTTATGCTTCAGTAATATATAATGCTGAAATTATAATTATTTTTACGTGTGAATGACTATTGTTATATATATGGTACTATGAAAAACATGAAAAGTTTTCACAACCTGGCCTTATCCTTGGGTAGTGTTAGGAGTGTTATGCCTTGTTTTTGTGGGTTTCGTTCCAGGATAGGTTTTTTATAGAAATCTATTCTTTTTTCCAATAAACTATTTATGTTTTTACATTATGTGAACAACTATAGGTATTATAATAATAAATTTATAATTATAGATAATTATACCTATAAGGCGTCTGATAGAACTGTTGATGGAAGGAGATCCGAATGGTCCCACTAGTGATGACATTCTTATACCTTGTCTAGTGTTATAGGTGAAAAAATATAGACAACCCAATACTTTTTTGTTATTTGTTATTCGAGATGGATGAGTTTCTAGAAAATTATTTTAGTAGGACTAAAACTTTTATATCAAGGTTCCCCCTGTCTTCCATGAAACTAGAGGCCCATAAGATGATGGGGATGGGATTTACATCATCAATGGGAAATTTGATTTAATTGATACACCATAGGATTGATAGGTAAAGTTATTTTTTTTGATGTTCGTGGGTTTTTTAGAGGTGGTACGAAGTTGTGAACACGGTAGGGAGATATGAGAGTTTTATAAAGATGACCTTTGATAATATCTTCTTTGACGAGTTATTCTTAGATACGTTGAAGCTGGATTATGTTAAAAAGTTTGTGGATCTTTAAGAGTGATTGGTGTAAGTATTATCATAATCTAATCATTTAATGGAGTTTCATAACTTCTCTCCTCTCTTGACTAGGAATAATTTGTAGAAGGCTAAAAAAATTTAAAAATTTGACTTTTTGTAGAGTTAAAATTCCAGGTCGTGAGTTTCAACCTAAAGACATATTCTAAGGTATATTGAAAATTCTTGATGACCAAGAAGGGAAAGGAGGAGGATAAAGATACATTAATCCTATCATCATTCATAAGGCTAGTGAGTTGGATCTCTGGTGATGTTGTGGTATCCACTTCCCATAGTAGGAAGAGGAATATAGAGGAGATGCACCAGAGTAGATATAGACAGGTTGAGTAAATAAGGGGATCATATTTTCTTTATAAAGAAGATAATTATTTAAGATTCTATAACTATTAGAAGAAAGAAAACTTTATCAAATTTTGTGAAAAGATTATGAGGGAGTGTCACTAGTTTGTAAAGATGAGTAATATTAATCATTATTATTTTAAAGTAGATCATTTAGTCTATAGGAGGACAGGTCAGGGTAATGGTCAGGGTCCTCCGCAAAAACATCGAACTATAAAAACATTGGTGACCCAACTGAGTTATGTGCCATGTGGGTAGGCCTATGGAGCTGAGGTATCCATATTTTATAATGTGGATTGGGTTCCATTTGATAGTGTAGAGGGAGCATATATTGTTGAAGATACAATCTTGAATCCCCCTATGATTTCTTTTTCTTTGTTTGATATTGGAGCTTCCCATTCATTCATATATTCTCAAGTTGTTTCGGGATATGACTTGATGGTCAAGTTATCATAGGATTTCCTCTCTCTTGAATCCCCCTTGGGGAAGAAATATGATCATCTCAAAATATTTTAAAAATTTACTATATTATTTTCTTACTCTAAACATATGTTGTATTTCATGATTCATAATATGAATAGTTTCAATGTGATATTTTGATGGTACAGGTTAACTAGTTATTGGGTGCACATTGACTACTACATGGGTCATATATCCCTTTTTACTCCAAATGGGAATAAGTTTAGGATGATTGTGGTATTAGATGTGGTATTTGGAATTATGTGACTAAACCTAGGATACTTTGGATCTATTATAGTGTAAGTATCATGATTGAATATTATATAAGAGATAAAAGTTATATCATATTCTTTCCCCCCTTTAGTGGACCTTTGTAAGGATTTATTTAAAATTATTCCCCAAGAATCCCTCAAAAGTGATGGATTTAATTTGATGGAATCTCCTTACAAGAGAACAACTAATATCAATTCCTTTATATCATATGACACTGGGTGATTTGAAGGAACTGAAGGTGTAGCTCAAGGACTTACAGGTGAAGTGTTTTGATAGACTGAGAACATCTCCATGGGGTGGTCCATTATTGTTCACAAAGATAGTGGCATGTAGAAATTTATTATGTGTGAAATATAGAAAGATGAACTAGGTGAATATGAAAAATAGATACCCATTATTGAGTATCAAGTTCTTGTTTTATCAGTTTTTGAGAGGCCGATAGTTCTAGAAGATTGTCCTATGATTAGGCTACAACTAGTTTCATGTATGAGAGGTGAATATTCCTAATATAATGTTGAATATTTGATATGTTAAATTTGAGTATCTTATCATTCCATTTGGGTTTACAAATTTAGTTATGTTAACGGATCTCATGAACTTGATCATACATCTATATCTTGAATATTTAGTTGTGGTGTCCATTAATGATATCTTTATATACTCAAAAACCATAGAGATACACTCTAGTCACCTAGAGATTTTTTTAAGTAAACCCCAATAAATTTACCATTATGTAAATCTTTGAAAGTCCAAAATATGGATCCAGGAGGTACACTTCCTTGGGCATGTGATCTCAGAGATGAGATTTTATAAATACCCAACGAAGGTAGAGATTTTGATGTCTTGGGAATTCCCTAGTAATTTTTATGAGATAATGAGATTCCTTAATTCATCTTGGTATTAAAGTCAGTTAATTTAATAAATATACAATTTCTCATCTACTATGATTGACATTAAAAATAAGAGGGTGTAGTTCGAGTGGAAATACTAGTGTGAAGAGGCCTTCTTAGAGCTGAAGAGGATATTAAAATTTTCCCTACTTTAGACTTTACGAAATCCTAGAGATGGATATGCAGTTCACTATGATGCATAAATTAATTGTTTTGGAGAATTGTAGATGTATAGGGATTTGTTAGTGGCCAATGGGTTTCATCAACTATTACCCCATGAGTATAAATTCTAAATACATGACTTGGAGTTAGAAGATATGGTCAAGGATCTGAAATTTTGGATCAACTATCTATTTATTGATATATTGTTCCTCTACACATACTTGAAGATCATTTATTACATATTATTTCAACAGGACATGAATATTTAACAGAGGTTTTGGGTGGATTATGTCCTAACATTTTACTTTGAGATGGATAATCCTCATAGAAAAGGTGATGTCATTGAAAATGATCTCAATAGGAAAATACAGGAGCTTAAAGAGTGACCTTTAGAGGAGGAATTGAAGCTGATGACTTTGTTGTTTGAATAGTTTTCAGATGAATATGAGGATCTATGGGTGGTTATATGTGCTTCTTTAGTAGTTATATCAGTGGTATTGGACCAAGAAATGAATAAAAAAGAGTAAGATTATAATTTTTTATTATTATGAGTATGGGTAACATGATGTTTCTCAGTTCCAGGATGGTCCTTCAAAATTTATGATGTGATCTAAATCCCTGGTAGGGTTGTTCTTCAAGATTTCAAAGGGGAAGAATTGATGAGGGAATCCCATAATTTTTAGTGTTCACTTCACCTAGTTTTGATGAAAATTTATTGGTATATTTGGTGACACTTCTTGTTTTAGGGAATAAAGAGATATTCCATGGTACTCATCCTTTATTTCCTAACCTGTAAGAGGGTAATGAAAGAGTATCATTAATAAGGTGTTTTTATTCAACCACTTCACATGCATTTATAGAAGCGGTATGTTGTGATAATGGGATTAATGATAGGGTTTTTCCAGGATTTCATGAAGTTGAGAATCTATTTTGGTGATAATTTATTGGATGATGAAAGTGGCACACTTCAATCCAATTCAAGAGACTCTGTATATTGATTTATCTGGAAAAAAAATTTGTATAAGTGATTATGTGACTACATGGAGTGGATTATAGTATCCTATAAAAATGGTACATGCATTTCACATCACAATTTTTTAAAAGCATGTAGATGGATTTTGGGACTCAATTAAAATTGAGTACAGTGTATCATCCATAGACCAATGGCTAATTAGAGATTACAATACAGATTTTAGAGGAATTTATCTGGGCATGTATCCACGAAATTAGCGTAGAATGGGTTTATCACCTTTAAATAGTTTATTTCACATATAATAATAGTTTCTATGATTTAATTCACATGGAACATTATGATTTTATTTAATTGTCATCCATGTTACTCGCTGCTGAGTTATTATGAGGTGGGTGAGGGAACTATGGTTTGGTTGAGTATGGTAAATGATACTTTTGAGCTGTTGAAATTGATTAGGAAGTGGTTTTTTATTAATAATAGTATAAAATTATGATATTTCAACTGAAGGGGATGACATTTGGAGTTCACTATTGGAAACCGGGTCTTATTAATTAATATAGGACGTCATCATTTGTGGAAACAAATAAAACCAAAATTATGATTTATGGGACTGTTTTAGATCACCGATCATGTCAAAGAAGTGTCTAACTGACTTGATCTCCCAAGATGATATAAATATATATTACATGTTGAACACATATCAATTTGTAATGTATGATCTTGATCCTGATCATGATATTTAATCCAAGGATTTTGAGTTAGAAACAAATGCACAATTTTTGGAGAGACTAATCTGGATTTTGGATCAGCGAAATATAGTTATAAGAGGTAAAATGGTACTACATTTGAGAGCAATATTCTAGTAACAAAAAATACAACAGGATTCATCAGATCAAAAGTCAGATGTATGAGCATAATATCCAATGTTATTCAACATATGATCCTCGATTCACTTCTCAATGAAGTTAATTTCTTTGAGGGGGATATTTTTTACAATGTTGTTTTTACAAGTTGTGTGGTTTTTTATATATGTTAACTAAAAATTTTGATATTATAAAGGTTAAAATTTGATATGGGTTCATTTTGAGGATGTTGGTGGCTTAAATTTGGTTTTATGATTTTTTAAGAGACACCACAGGTAGGACCACACTATGATGTATACCATTTTACGGTTGGAGTCTACTTGTATGAAAGGTGCGGATAGAAATATCCATGGATGGGAATGGTCTTAGGTATGCAGTGTTGTGAGTCCCCCTAGAGTCCATGTCCATATCGGGCTCACCACACTGTGGTGATGGGAATTAAGAGTCCAAAAGTAAAATGCATTAAAACGACGCCCTTGTGGGTGTCTTTGTAGGGTTTCCGGAGTTAGGCATGTTCGAGGCCACCAAGACAATGGTGGGAATCACCACATAGTGGTGATGGAAAATTTTGATTTTTAAATGGGGAAAAATCCATTTATATTTTTGGGATTCATTTAATCAAAAGAAGAAACACATACAATCTTCAATTATCGATGACCAATTAAATTTTGACTTTTTTATTCCCATTATTAATCGATTCATCATCCAACTCATTCTAGTTCCTTAGATACAAATAGTTTTCAATGAATTTTGTGTGGAAATTTGGATGAGTTGACAAATTGAGCATTTGAATAAGGAAATATCATCCTTTACATACCTATTTTTATTATTCCAGGCTCATGGGGATCTCATGATCAATTCTCTAGTCACTTTTCTAAGAGTGACATGTTATCTTATTTTACAGACCAAGATCCACCATTGATTGTAATTTTCGATGGGTAAGTGACATAGTTATACCATATTTTCTTGATTCCATTTTTGAATATCTTTCCTTGACCCTTGTTATTTTTCATTGGAAACAATTTTAGGGACCCTTAGCAAGATTTCATTTTTTTATACATAGATGTGATTTGGAAAGATTCTCACGATGGATCTCGATGTTTACTTTTACATGATTGAGGTAGTATGTTCCTTACTATATAGGGATGTTTCATATAATTTTTAATGATATAATTAGGCACATGTACATTGAATTTAATAATTTATATGTGGTATGAAATTCTTGATGAGTGTTTGTATCCCGTGAGACCACTACATGATTTATGTGCATATAGGTACATGTGTTTCCATGAGAACCTTTACTTGATACATTATTCTCATGATTTTCTATGTTGAGAATTATTTTGGGCATTTCATAACATGTGGAAATATTTATACAAGAATCATGATTGTAGGTCTCCCAGAAGAGATTAGTAAACTATTATAGGTGTATAATGAATATGGGACTATAGAACAAAGAATATTTGATGTCATGATAATGTGTGTTAGGGCATGGTATGAATTATCAATTAGGATTAGACATGCACCAAGGTAGATGTATATGAGTGAGAACATGATGAAAACTAAGCCAAAAGTGTGAGTTTGGGTGTGATTATCATTGACACAATTGTACAAGTTAGGGTGTAACAATCTTAGATTTGATTGTACAAATCAGGGCATGACGTATGCTACGATGATGGTATGAGTTAGCCAATGACACATTGAACTGATGGGGAATTTTACCTACTACAATAAGATTGACCATAACAGTTGATATGTTAATATTAGATTTACAATAATGTGAAATTTATAATTGTGGAGCTATGGTTAGTTTGATGACCTAGGTAACTACTCCTTGAGGTGGACTATTGGATTCCCTTAAAGGTGGGAAAGGGTTGTCACTTAAGGGTATAGTAGACACAATAAAATGAATGTTCAATGAGATATGACATATGTAACATATTGGAATGATCTAAATAATTTGAATGCCATTTGACGCAACTCTTATAACATGGAGTTGATGTAGGTATGACTGGGTTTGTGGTAGCATGGTTAGGGCATGATTTCTCGACACATCTCTAACTCTCGTTGGTTTGGGATTTTATTATTATCATGATATTGACATCTTATTCTCATGAACATATTATAGGTATTCTTTGGTGATGGATTACTATGGTATAATCACACCCTACATGGTTATTTTGATACAAGTGAAAACATCATGTTTTGGGATCTAGAAAATGAGAAGGGGATGATATCTTGTTGTTTAGGAGATGGAGTGTGGAGTCTGAGGAAGTATCGAGGAATAATATGAATATATGATGTAATGCCTTTAGTTATTTTTCTATTTTTTAATTATAAATTAGATAACCTGTCATATTGGTGAATCTATGGTTTAATTACATATGCTACTCTATGATACCTTACATTCCATTTAATATTTCATTTATTATAATATATTTATACCATGTATTTTTTAGTATTTTATCTGAAATTGTATATGTTTGTTGTGTAATGATATTGATAATGAGGGTATAATATCCCCCCTTAATTATTGAAACCCTCATTCTTAGTTGGTAAATTCTTTTATATGGTGAGGCATGCATGGGTTCATGTGGCACGTTGTCCCAGACTTATTGATTCATATTGGATGTTACAGTTACTATAGATTAGAAATGAAAAGTATTGTTTTTAAATCCATAATTTGACATGGAATCCCACACATGTAAAGTGTTTAATGATTGGGAATGGACAATGAATTATCAATAATAGATCAAATGTATGAAAACAATATGAAATTTTATGAATGGAGCAATATAAAATGGATTTTAAAAGATATAAAAAATTACCCTCAAAAGAAGCATGTAGTATTAGGAACACTTACTTTTTTTACATCGAATCCTTTGAATTAGTACTAAAGGATTTAGATGATGATATTTTCTTAACAAAAGTATATCTAGGACCTATATTGGTGAGTTTAACAAGGTATCAGGGTAGATATTTTGAAATTTTAGGCAGTTTTAAACATAGTATAAAGTGGTGGATGTGGGGTGTTTATATAACAATGAGAGAGGGGTGTTTTAAATAAAACATTGATTATTTTATTATTTTTATTCAGGAATATAAATAATGTGGACTATTATGATTTTCTATTAAAAATAAATGTTTATTTGACATTCAAATGTACCCAAACATGAATGGAATCTTATTAATATTTTACTCAAAATAAAGAATCAAAAATATACTTTTTTTAGAATAAAAATTAAAAATGTATTTTAAAACTGTTTTATAGGTTTGTAAATTAATTTTAATAATTCTTAATTCATTATTTTATTAATTAAGTAAATTTTAACTCTTTTATTAAGTTTTATCAATTATTGAGTTATTTTACATCATTATGGTGTCATAAAACCTATGGTATATGGAAAAAATATTATTTTATCACTATTATCCAAAAAGAAAACTTTTTTATAAAATCAAAAAAATACCCCAGAGAAAATTTTAATATGATAATTTAAAAAATTAATTCCATTTTATAAAATTAAAATTCTAAAAATTTTAATTTTAACTTTTAAATAAAATAAAATAAAATAATATGTTAAAAAATAATATCTAGAAGTAATACTGTTTATTTTTCATTGAGTGATTAAATTTATATTTGTTATTATTTATTTTTATAAACTCAAATTAATATTTCCAATATATATTATATCTTTTTCTAATTTTATTTAAATAAGGTAAATCTAATATTTAAATATTAATATTATAATTAATTTTTTAACGAATAAGTCAAAACATACCCTATTAAAAATTTATAGTTATACATATATTAAGTAATTTGATTTTTCAAATCATTTATAATATTTATTTTTTTATTTATATGAACTATAAATTTTTAGGAATATTAATACTTAAATTGGTCAGGTCACAATTTCAAAATTCACATATATTTCTAACGACCATATACTATTCTAATGGTCCCATAATCATTATATCTTATAAATGCCTCTTATTTGCTTTTAATCATCAAATCAGTAAATTTTATATCATTATTTTAAAGTATTTATTTAAAAAATAAAAATCATATTTTTAATGTTTTTTTCTCTTAACAGTGTTGTTTAGGACTGTGATATTTCTAGTAGACCACAACCCTATATATTTTAAATTCTACTGATATAGTTTATTTGATTTAATTATCAAGTTGTATATTTTTTAATTTATAGAGTTATTATTATATAATGATTTTGATGAATAAATAGAATCTTGATTGTCTCTATATGTTTTTTCTTTCATTTATTTGAGGTTTTTCATGATATATGAGTTAATATTTTTTAAGAACACAATTAATTAAAATTATAAACCATTTAAAAGATAAATTTTTATATATTATTTTCATATCATAATAAGAAAGAAAATATATTCAATTAAAATTTATATATATAATTTATTTTAAAAAATTGTGAATATACATTTAAATAATATTGTGTTATCATGAAAAAATTTCTTTGGAAAATGATTTTATCATGGATTTTGGAGAACTATTCTATAACAACATTATGAAATTAGCTAAGAAAAAATATCAATTTTTTGAGTAACATTACTAGAAGTGTTTATATGTCACCCCAGGGGAATTTCAATGGTGTAGTCTCTCCCTTGACTTATTAGTGATTGGGGATTTTACTATCGATGGTTTTCCATGTGGATCATAATTCTATTATAGATAATTTAATATACCAGTTGTGTAGGGGTGTTTGGCTATAAAATATCTTTACATTGTTGAGACACACTGTTAGTTGATGATAGAAGGGATTCTTATGTAAGTTTTTGTATGCCAAAATTTTTTATACATTACTCATATAGAGATAACCATATGTGGAATAGTTATTAAAAATTAAAAAATTCACAATGCAAGACCAAAAATGACATCATGGAGTGATTAGATATGATAAGAATAATATTAAAGGAAATAGATGTAAAATATAAAGGATTAAAGACTCAATTTTGCCGCTCCAATTAATATCACACTTTACAGTAAAAAAATATTTTAATTTAGAAAGGTTCTTAATTGTGCAATGGTCATAAATGGGCATTAATAAAATATTAATGATATTATATTATCGAAGGACTTAATATTATGTGATTTAATATTAAAGGGTTTTTGGTATGTGGATTTTTATTATATTCTATTTTCAAATGTTTGATATATAATCTATAATATTTGATTCCTATAAAAATTAACATATATTATTGTTATTAACCCTAATAAGTTTCCATTTATTAAAAAATAAATTATCATTATATTATATAAATTGGAGATGTTCTTCTCACCATCCTTATTTAATATTATAGTTTATTGAAGGGTTTATTTTATTCAAGAGATCTTACTTCTTGTTCATATACATTTGATATGGATGCAAACTATTCAATTATATATGAATATATCTATAGGGAATGTAAAAAATTAAATTTGACCTAATGTTTTCATTACTGGGAGATATATTTTTGAATAATATTTTAAATTTTATATTAAATACCAATGTAACATATAAATAATTGATTTATGAAAATCTCGTCACATTAAGTGCATTACAAGTGTAAGAATTTTAGAATGAAATATTTTTGTGGTACCCATCATAGATTTATAGGAAAATATAATATAAGTTTTTCCTAATAGTATATGTGTTACTTCATATATTGATATTTACAAGAATATTCTTAATAATTTTAATCAAATAAAGGATGATAGAACAATATAAAAAACATAACAATTTTTTTTTAAATTGGCTTGAAGGATACATTTTTAAAGTATTGTCTATAAATCCTTAATTTATTATTGAAATAGAATAATGTTTTGATAAAGGAATAAGTTTAAAAGTATTATCATTCAAAATTTATGCAATTAATATTTATCAATTTTATAAAAATTGACGCGATGAAGATAGTAGATGAAAAATAGTGGGGTAACTCTTATAACTGAAAGTGAATGTTTATTGTGTTAAGGATATAATTATAATTCATAAATACATGTCTTAACTATAAACCATTCTCAAAAAAATGATAGTGGGATTTTGAAACATTTCAGGTCATGCTTTTTAAGTTCAAAGAAGTTGAAAAATGCATAGATTAATTTGATGAATTGAGATTTTAAAAAGACAATTTTAATAGTTACTGATATAATGAGGAGCCCTTCAGAATGATATCACAAGTATAAACATATATAATGCATCAAGTCTTATGAACAAAAAATGTCTTATTTTATATAATTTAGAAACTAAACCACTATAGAATTTATTGATAATTTCATTGTTGATGATTCCTTTCTTCAGACATCACAATCACTTTTTAGTGGCCCCAATTAACAAATTTTATTATATATTAGACGTGGATATAAATATATGATTTAGATCATCAATACGGGTTCCTAATAAAATTAATGAAAATAAAAATATTTTAATTAGAAATTTTTATATTCATAATGTGATTTTTATTTATTATATATGTTCCATGAGTGATATATGAAATATGTACTTTAATTTAATGATATTACTTATGTTTAGATAGATATATTCTCTACATGCTTTTATATCCACCTAAATAATAGTATAATATAAATACTAATGTTAAATAACATGATATAGGCGTCCATATAGATGAGAAACAAGAGTATAATCTCTTGAATGTGTTAACTAAGTTCATTAGGGTATGAATTTGAGAGTATAAATCAAATATTGGATAGAATCAACATCAATGGCCTATGAACCCATAAAAATCCATATTTTTCAATTATATTTGTATCACTAAAGGAATTAATGTCCCAATTAATATCCATATTATGAATAATTATGTTCTATAGAATATGGTTATCATTTGGGATAGAAATTTTTCAACATGTTTACTACACTTTCATTTTTATCTATTAATTTAATTACTACAATACTAAATTTATATGTTTTTTAAGAGTAGATTTATATTAAATGTCCATATGATGAATATTATATTAAGGGTTTCTAAAATGTTTGATAAGCTAGTTTGAAAATAAATTACCCTAAATAACTAGTAGATGTCGATGAGGATATCAACGCTAACTCACTATTTATATAAGCAAGAATCATAGACTATGAAACCTAGAATGCTCTCATTATCCAATGTGTGGTGGATAACATTAAGGAGAAATTATACTGAATTTAATTTATTTTTACATTACATATATTGAGTATTTATCCTCAAAAATATAAATTTTTAGAACAATAGAGGATTTAATAAAATATAAAATATAAAAAAACTATATAATGTTAAAGTTCTTTTGGATCAGTTTAAAGGTGATGCATGAGGAAAATAGTCACTAAAGGAATGTTTTTTTAGATATGTTTTCAATTTCTATAGTAAAGATATAGGCTTAGGTCGGTTGGGAATGAGTTTCATTTATATCACTTGGCTATAGATGGCGTTGGGTTACCAATGAGCCTAGAAGTGGCTAGGGTACCTTTGTGGTGACACAATGTACTAAATGGACCACCAATAGTTACCTTGTAGGACTAGGTCATTTTCCCCATTTTTAAGGGTACTTTATAAAATTTTTCCCAATGGCCCCAAGCTCTTCTAAGAATTCTACTTCCCCTCGTTGTTTTGGGTTAAGGATGATTCTTGGTGATTACTTAAAACAATCAAGGTATTACCTCACTTTCATTCGGTTATCTAATAAATTTTTCTATATAATTTAATTCCCTCTCCATATATGGGTATTTTATAATGTTATTATTTTAGATCCCTTGGTATTGCAGTACTGTCTTAGGGAGAGGGGTGAACGACCATTCTTATAAATTAAATAAATACTTTTATATCAGAGCTAGAATATCATTAAATGTTAAATAGAAATAAAAAAATAGAACACAAGATGTTTTTATTGAGGTTTAGATCATCAAGATCCTAGTTTTCTCATTAATATTATATACTCTATGAGGATAATGGAATTAACCAGATCCTCACTTTTGAACGGGAGTGATAACTGTACTGCATACAAATGAAATGTTCCATTTTCATAGATGGTGGTAGAACACCAGACTTTTGTAGGATTCAAAACCTATATTCCATTTTTATATTAGGAGAAACCCTAAATTTCTTTTATATTGGGTAAAAACCCCAATGAGAAATTTTTTTATGGTAAAACCAAACCCTAGAGGACAAATATAAAGTAAGAAGAATTACATTAGAGAAATAATATAAATAATGAAAATTATAGTTGAGAAAATGATGTAGAAATTTGATGCATCTCAATTTATGTGATCATCTTAATGGTGGAAGATGAATTATATTAATATTTTCAGTAAACAAAACAAAAGAAAACAAGTCAAATACATTTCTTGAACAATTCAGAGCAGCAAAAATTGTATCTTAGTTGTTTGTAAAATCTTATAATAAAAACTTGATTTATCCATTTGATTACTTCTCTAAATGATTAATCATGGTTCATTAATTTAATGATCTTTATGTATAATCAATATGAACAATATCAATATGCCACATGTTTGCATATAATAATAAAATAATACTATAATTTTATTTGATTGTAAGCACTGTATTGATAATAATAAATATTTCATTCTCTTTTTTTCATTATGAAATACTATAATAAAACAATCAAACATTTAAGGAAAAAGAAATATATATAATTCATCCTTATAAAATACATAATATAACAACTTCGTTCTTCGTGTTTTTAAAAATATTAAACAGTAATAAAATATGGAACTATAAAAAATATTACTTTCATGTGTACATGGGCATAAAATAAGGATTTCAATTATTTTTATAGAATATGGAAATATATTTGAACAAAAAAAATAAAAAATTTAATGACATAGTAATTTTAATAAACATACTTAAAAATTTAATAAAAGCTTTAGAAATAAATTTATATCTAACTTTGGATTAACAAAAATTTAATTTAAATTGGAAAAAAGGAACTACCATTGATGTCCAATTGTAGGAAAATAAAGTATCTACCTTTGGAGTCCAATGGTTACAATATGGATTATCTACTATTGGTGTCTAATTGTAGAAAATATAGTATCTACCATTAGATAGGTATATTGGTAGATTGATATACCATTGTTCTTGGTAATTCCTTAATGAAGCAAGGAGATCTGTTGGAGGAAGAAATTAAGGAGAAGAAATGGTTAATGATACACATAACTTCATTCATGTTAGGGAATAATATGGTGCAGTAGAAAAAGTGATACATTAGAGAAATTATCTTTATCTGAAGATGAAAAATCAGTGTAGGAACTACTAGTGACAAGCGATTGATATCACCTATCATTGAGGGAAAGTAGATCCACTATTGAGAATGGTACTTCTGTTAAAGATGTAAAATCTATCATTGAGAATGTTAATACAATTATAGGCTAGAAGATACACCATTTATGAAGTTGATACCATAAAAGGATGGTAGATCCACCTTTAATAATGGTTCCACCATCAAATGAGTAGCATATGAACTGGTGAGAGAATATAGAGAATAATAACTAACCATTTGAGGTTCATGACATGGAAAGCGCAATGCATGGATGAGCTCAGTTTTGTGAGAAACTGAAAAAGGTGATCCTAGTGAAGACTAGTAATCTACCATAAAAGTAAACAAGCTACATGTAGTTGAAATATTATTTCAAGAACATAGGAATGAGTTCTCCTACTTCTTTGAAAGAGATCCCTCACATCGTCTTGATTGATAAAGAAAACTATGGTAGTAAACTCTAACACATAGAAAATTCAGCGTATCCAATTAAATCAAATGACCAAAATTCGAACAAGTGAAATGTGAGAAAAAAATACATAGGTGAATAAAAGAGATAGAATGGTGAAGATTATATTGACTTAATGGTTTTGGATGTATTTGATTTTTTTTATTAGGATGAAAAGTGAATAAGATATATTATCCGATATTAGAATCATGATATAACGAGTGACTATAATATCAAACAACTCGAGGGATACCACCTTTGAGATATCAATGGTAGATCATCTACCAAAACACAACATGAATACAAATGAGACTTATACACAGGCCAAGTGGGATTACATGGCCCAAATAATGCATGATCGATGAGGCTTATACTAGAGACCAATTGTTCTTTGTGTTAACTATAAAAAATGAAACCTTTGTTTGGGATTGAAGGCTGGACCTCCTACAAGGGTTGACATTCAGGTCCCCTAGGTTTCTTATTCTGTATGGCCTTAAGCCCTTTCCCATAATGATTATTTTTTCTAAAACTTAAAAAATTATAATAAAGACAATAAATAAGTAACTACATAAATTAAAACATGTAAATGAAGATTAATATTAAAAAATTTAGTTAAATTCAATGAAATAGTAATTTATCAAAACAATAAATATATTTTTCTCAAAACCAATTTTTTTTTCAACTCACGGTGAAATCATTTATACTCTTAGGCTTTTCCCCCTTGTATATAATCATATCTAAATGGTTTTATTTACTTACCTTAAATCAGTATTTTGGATCTAACTGACTTCTGTGTGATTTATTCTTGGGTTTTCTTACTTTTAGGTTTGATTTGGGTGAGACTTTATTGAATTTATTTAAGAAGTTTGTTAGTAATAACATTATATTAATTATTAAAACATCCATATATGGTTCTTGGGTTTTTTGTTTTCTGTACTTATAGTAATTATATTATTGTGGTTCATTTAGATTATGTATTATATATAATTGGTTTGTAAGGGTTTTTTGGTAATCTTTGGAAGATTCTTCACTGATCATTGGATATTACATCTCCCCCATGTTTTAGGCAGGGAAGTATATGCACACCAATTGAACATCCAAGCTATAATTTGAACTTTATTTCTATCAGTTTTCCTAAAGAATTTTTAAAACATAAACCATATTTTAAAAGTGTTAATTTATGAATTATAAATCTATTTTACTATTTATAGTGTAATATTTTTATTTGAATTCTATGAGTTGTTATAAACTAGACTTGAATCAATTTTAGAATTTTTTTTTGGGAATTGTAAATAAATCGGTTTTTTAGAAGGTTTTAACTATATAGACCTTATTTAAATATATTTCATGTCATACATTCTTAATAAATTTTGACATGTCTAATTCGTTATTCTATTTCTGGAGTCTCATACATTTAGAGAAATTTTATAGGTTTTCTCTCTATTATATTATTTTTTCTTATTATTTCATTATTACTACATAGTTGAATTTTTCATATGAGTAGTATGACATAACTAGGGTTGACCAAGTTATTCCATCATAGGTTACCAATTGTAAATAAGTCAAAAAAATGAGATTTATAGTTTAAAATTGAAATCTTTTCTAAGATGGTATCATCATTTCACTAATGCCTCTATAATTTATAATTCACCAATATATTCTTAACATGGTTAAGGGTTTCATTATAGGTGAGTTAATAATTGGTCCGACTAGGTTTAAGGGAGTGGAAAAATTTTATAAATTCTTAGATCATATACCAATCCATTTCCAAGATAATGATTTTTATGATAATTAATAAATGATCATTTTTATTAAAGTAATAAGTGCTGGAATGGTTTACTAAAATCCCATAACTAGGGTGTTAGTTTTACTAAAAAAGAAAGTTCATTAAAACATAAACCCCCAGTAAAAACCATGTACCATTTTTAATGATAATAGAATAAAAATTCATTGACATGGAAAATGTTAATTGAAGTATTTTCAATTAGTTAACAATTAATTTTTATAAAGGATATGTTCTTTTAAAAAGGTAAAGTATGGGTGTTAAATCTTAATATATCTTTGTTCTATTTTAAAAAAAGTCAAATGTATTAAAAATTATTCTAATAATATTAATCTTTTCTTTGAGTAAAATATATTTTAGTTGATTTTTATCTCAACTTTGATACCTTTCTTTACATCCAATTAGGATTATCTTTAATTATCTAGGGTTATATCCAGGGCCATAAAAACTAATTATTTTATTCTCTATAGTGCACACTTAGGACCTTATTACTCATCATAGTTCCATGTTTAGTAGGGAAATGACAAAATCATAATTTGTTGACTACACCCTAGTTTATGTTTCATTATAACATTATTATATTATTGATTTTTTTTCCATTATTTCATTATGACTTATGAACTTGATTAGAATCCATGTCATAAGATAATTATAATGCGGATATTTGTGCCTTGATATTTTCAACTTAAAAAATTGGCTATGATGATTTTGAAGCTAGTGTATCATAGGAAAGTGTGTCTACCTACTTTATCGATCAACCATATGTTTTTGAGGTTTGACTTATGCATGGTCCATGGTTGTTCCATGATATTATTATAATAATTATAGAAGTGTATATATGTATTGTTATTATTATTTTTAAATATTTGGATTGTCTACTACCCATTTGTGTATAATTTCATAAAATGGATAAAGTTTTTCCCTAACTAAAGATACACCTTACCCTATTCCACATGATTCCTTGAGGCCCTATCATTTTATATACCTTCCCTCTTCCACATGAGGATATTATTTCCTGTCTCTAGAATTACACCTAGGTGGGGTGGACTATAAGATCAACCTACCCCTAACTAGGAAGGAATTGGATACAAGATTACCATACCTATATCCTATCATTGATATCAATCATTTCTAATGGAATGTGAGTACATGTATGGACTCTTGAAGTATAATAACTTACTCACTTAAGCATTTGATTCATAAGTTAGTGATATTTTTATATATTTTAAACTCCATATTTTCTATTAACATATAAATATATTTTATTATATTTATGTAAATGGGAAGTCTTGTCCAGGAATACACCTATCGTTTCACTATTAGTTTGATGCACAGTGGTGGTTCCCTATAGAGTAATTATATAATCACACCCTACATAGAAATTTTAGTGGACATTAATCTTTATCTATTGTATTTCATGAACCTATTTATAATTTGATCATTATTGGCTCGAATATTTCAGGTCAATTAATAGTTATACCCACATGGAGTTTGGATATTGGTAGGGTCATTCACTAGAGGTCACATTGAGATTATATCCCAAATGAATAGATAAAATCCGCATTAGTTCTTGAGATAATATTTGAAACCTTCTCATTTAGGTATTTAAGGCCATGTTTTTACTTTTTCATTTATTCAATATGAGATTCTATTAATTTTAAATAATTTATGAACTTATTAGAGGTTTCTAAATTGTTTTTAGTTGTAAACATGTCACATATAATTATAATATATTTTTTCTATAATGTCATTTTTTGAAAAAGTTTCTTGATTCATGGTTATCAGGATTTGGGTCTTATTTCTACTGATCCCAGTGGGAATAATATATTTTATATAAAAATATTTTTCCCAATTATTCATATTATTTATAAGGGAAAATCATATCCCACTTGTGTAAGTTTGAATCCTCAACATTTATGCCAAAATTTGGAAAGTGGTATGAGTGTTTGAGGAATTATTCTAACCTGGTTTGGTGTTTTTTTGGATAATTGGTTCATGTTCATTAAAAAATGGATTAAAATATATATTTGTGAGGTTATTTGGGATTTTTGGTTTTTTGATTAATATAGGAAATATGATGTTAGAACTCATGAGGGTACACCATATGCATATGAATCCAACACAGATCGGGTGGATACCTCAGTTACAATGAATTGTTCGTTGTGAAATCTAGTAACTATAAGCATATAGAGTAATTGTCCTTGGTGTTTTACAATTTAATTTGATAGAATTTGTTGTATTTTTTGTATGGATCAATAGGGATACAGTGCATATATTAGTTCATGCATCATACATTTTGAAGACGTATAAGACATAACTATTTCATGTGTATTATCATTATCATTATTATCATATTTTAATATCCTTGATTAATGAAATAAAAACTAATAAATTAGTTATAATTTTAGTAAATACCTTATTGAGTGATATTTAATTAAATAAATTCATTCACAATCCCATATTTGTTATAATTCATGGCTTATCACATTACTACTTCCTTTATAGGGATCTATTGTCAATAATGTTATTCATTCATCTATTAAAAAATTTCTTATAATCATATTACTTTATCTATTGTTAGTTATTCTTTTTTCACATGACACCATTGACATACTAAGATTTTATTATTGAGAAGGATACATGGCTTTTATTTATTGATATATTGATAGTTTTTTCTATAAATTTTTTTTATTTAAAAATGTTAGTTGTTATTTAATTAATATTTCTTTACCAAGAATGATAATTCTTTCCCATTTTGAAATAGGTTATATAAACAATTTATTTTCTTCTACTATTTATAATAGCAATTTTTCTTCTATATTTTATTATATGAACTTTTTGTGAAGAAACACATGCGGTTTTAAAAACCTTGATGGTGTTTTCATATTGTTGATTTTTTTAAAAGTATGATGCTTTAAATTAAAATAGATTATAATTGGATGGGTATTTTGACATGGGTTCAATATTAAAAAATAAATTGGTGTAATAATTTATTTTAATAAATCATTAAATAATGTTTCTTTGTGAAATAATGTGTTTTGAATTTTTTTTTTATGAAATCTCATTTTTGTTGATGTTTTTGTCAATTATTTTTATAAGAGGAAGGAATTTTCTAAAACTATATTTTTTAAGAAAATGATTTGAATTTTTTTAGAAAAAGGTAATTTCTTTCTATTAATATTGATTTGATAAGAATTAATTTTTTTAATTGAAACTCAATTCATGTATAGACAAAAGAAATCTAGTATTTCCCTTATTGTTGGGATCTCATTAGAATAATAATAGATTGGTTTATTCTATTTTAATAAATTATAATTTTTAGTATGAATTTAATGTTCAAATTATTGTGGTATATAATGGGATATTAAAACATTGGAGGTTTATATTATGATTTATGTAATTTTTTCCAAAGTGATTTAGTGACTATAGTGAGTACTAATTTAGGTATTAGAACCAATATTAGTTTTGGAGACGTGATGGTGATTGAGATTCATCTAAGCGTAAAAATTGATGGTATATCTATAGATAATATAGGTTGTGGATTGGGGTGACTAGAATTGAATTATATTGTAAAAAATAAAGAACATAGTGGTGATTTATATGGAATTATTATTTTGATCTAGAGTTGGATACTTGGATACATTGTAGATTTTTTTAGAGGCGAATTTAATTTTCTTCCTGGAGGCATAATAAATTTTGGTGAATGGTAATATTTTTTTGAAGGAAAATATCATTATGGTGGGGATAATTTTAAAATTAATATCCTTATGGATCCATTTAAGGGTGATTTTTAGAGAAAATGGTAACTTAAAGCATGATACCCTTTTAATTTTTTGTTCTGGATAAGGGATTGTCACTCAATCAAGGAAATTGTTTTACATTTTTATGTTTGTGGATTGAATATTGGGAATTTTTTGATGTGTTTTGAAGTTTTATAGATGATATATATTCTAGGATATGTTAGGAAAATGTGTTTCCTTTAACCATTTTCTTGTGATGATATTGGGTAGTCGGTTAGTGATCACCATGTATCCAGGGAACCTGAAAGATTCTAGGGTTCTCGAGTTGTGTCACCAAGTTCCCAGTCGTCCTCCAATTATTACCTAGTAGGCCCAGGTCATTTCTTCAAATTTAAATGGTAATTTTAGTCTTTTATCCTTTATTTTAATCCATTTAAGGGTTACTTTAACTCCATTAAACATTTCCTAGCCATACACCCTCTTCAAGATCCTCTTGGACTTCTATTTTATCTCTATATTCTTCTTGGTTAAAGGGTGATTCTAGATGATTTATTCTAATGAATCCTTGTTATTCCCTCCCTTTAAATCTCTTTTATCTTTACATTAAATTTTTATTTGAATTTCCTCTACATTATTATGATTATTTATTTTTTAATTTTACCATTTCATAGTGATATCACTTATTGGATTAAGGATTCATCATCTTGTTTAATAGTTTCTATAGGGTGTTTTCTTACCTTATTTCATTTTTTTCTATAGAGGGTTTGGTGTGTTATTTACAATAGAGTTTTATTTTTTATTTCAAGTATTATTTTAGAGATTGTTTAGTGATTTTATTTGGGGATTTTGGTGGTGATGATTTTAAATCAATTATTTAATCATATACCCAAGTTTCTTTATGGTTATTTAATTATAATTACTATGATATTGGGGTTATTTTTTGTCGTGAACTACAATTAATTATATTTTATGGGTATTTTTTGTATCACTGAAATATTATTATTTTTATTATTGGATATTAATTCACTCCTATATTTAAGGTACTTAAGTCTCAACTCACCCAATGAACTGCTAGGCTATTCTTTGAACACAACTACCAAAAAAAATTTGTAACGCTTTAATAAATAATAAACCTAATTTTGAATGTTTTTATTGATTATTTTTCATTATATTTTACTTTTCAATTGCATTATATTTATTTTTATTCTATTAGGTGTTATAAATTTGTTTTCAAACCATTCATTAAATAGAAAACTTTTTTTTGAAAAGAAATGTGTTTTTATGAGGATTAAATTATTAAAAACATATCTGATTACATTGAATTCTATAATTTGAAACTTAATAAAGTGAATAATTCTATCTTCATTATCTTATTTATATAATCTTATACATTTAGATACCTTTCAAGGTTTTTTAGCTTGTGATAATTTCCTTAAATTATTTCCCTATTATGAATTTTTCTAAGAGGCCCAATAAGTAATATAACATTATTGTTTTTAATTACACTATTTAATTATATGTCTCTTGTTATGAATTAGTTATGAACTTGATATTTAAACATAAATCGTTTAATATTTTCTAGGATAATGACATAATTCCACAAAGACCATGAGTTATAACTCACTAATCCAAACATAACATGGTTAAGAGTTATGTTGGTGTTGAATAAATGAATGGTCTAGTTATATAGAAGGGAGTGACCAAACCAATTTATATTCTTTTTTCCTATACCAAGTTATTACCGAGATAAAATTTATATTTTTATAATTAACAAATTAGCACATTTATTAAACTAAGAATCATTTCACTACATAATTTAAATCACATAACCAATGTGTCAAATTTAATAAAAATAACTCTCTATTTAAATCTTGTACTCCCCTCCCTTGAAATAAAAGTTGGATTTTCAATGATAACAGAATGAATTTTTTTACTTGATAAATGTAAATTGTAAGGTTTCCTTTTATTTTAAAATGAATTTTTCTAAAGGATATTTTCTTTTAAGAATTTAAATTATAATGATTAAAACCCTTAATTTATATATATCTCTCTTTTGGAAATGGCCCAATAAATTAAAAAAAATGTAAAAATAAAAGGATTATTTTTGAGTAACATTTATTTTAACTAATGTTTCAAATTAACTATGATACCATAGTTTATTGATTATTGGGTTTATATCTAATCATATTGGATTATGTCCAATTCTATAACAAAATAATTAATTGATTAGGTCTGGTGTACACTCAAAACCTTATTATTTTTCTTTGTTCCATGTTTTTAAAGGAAGTGATAAAAGAAAAATGTGTTGAGTGAAACATTGTTTATGTGGACTTGTAAATTCGATGTTGTGATTAGTGATTTATGATAAGATTTACTTATGACTCAAATAAAATATTAAAATTCATTTTATAGAATTCTCATAATTTGAATATCTATGACATTATATTTTCATCTTAAATATTTTTTCAAAAGGACTTGGTAGTCATTTTAGTAAAATGAAGCATGTCTATGATTAATATTTATTGGTATTTTTTATTTTTTACTTATGATTGGTGCATGGTTATTAATTTTTATACTAATGTGTATAATGGAATGGGCATATATATTGTTCTTCTTGTTGTAAACCTTTATGTAGGTTTTCAAGCCTTTAGTGTATAGGTACATTTCATGGGATGGATTTTTGATCTTGGATAGATTATACCCCTTCCCCTATCCATAGGACAGGATTTGACTGCAAATTTGTATACACCTTCCTATTTACATGTTATAGTCTTTGACACTGACTATATAAGTGTACTTGGGTGGGATGAGCAAAAATATTTCCCTATCCATGGATTTGATGTGATGAGATACAATATTTCCCTACCTCTAGACTAAAAACAATATCGAGATTTTCCCAAGATTGGTGATTTTATGTATAAACACACAATTTGTTGGGAGTTACTCAATTTATCCTTTTATCCATCTATTAGTCACATGATTCTAGCTTCGTAATGTATTTTTTGGTGTTTACCTATGAATATATTTTATTATATTTCTTATAAATTAATGGAAATGTTCATGAATATATATTTATTTCACTATTTTATTGTGGTATATTGGTGGTTTCCCTACTGAGAGTGTAATTAATCACACACTCAATAAACACCTCGGTGGACATGAATCTTTATATTCTACATTATAGGAACAATTTCCAAATTATATCATTCATGGATTAATATATTGGGATTTTTTAGAAGTTTTACCCTCTCAGAGTATTAATTTTGGGAGGATCATTATTTAATGATATTTCTAAGCTTCAAGGCCGGATGTATGAGGGTTTTTTTTTCATTTTGTGTCAAGAGGTGTCCACTTGTGGAACCTTATCAATTAGTTATTTATAAAAATTATTGTTTCACTTATTTTATGATATGTGGATTTTTTATATTTTTTTAGATCATTAATGGTATAATTGTGAGGTTTGGAATTAGTTTTAATTATAATTATTCAACATATAGTTGTTTAATATTTTTTATTATGTTTTTTCTTGAATTCGTATCTTAATGATGATTTATTATATTATGTGTCTTTTTGTCGACTGAACATATTGGTAATAAAAATTTTCAACAGACTACTTGTATCTTTTATTTATTTTATTTTTGGGGAAAATCCACCTCCCACCTGTATAATTTTGAACTATCGGAATTTATTCTATCCTTTAGAGACTATGAGGTGAACATTGGGTCTTACAGAAGCTCTAACTATTATTGTTTGGGTAATCAGGTCATTGTACTTTCTACAACTATTCCAATATTGGATATTGAATTTTTAGTATAAAATACATTATATCTATCAACAAAATACTTCGGATTTAAAATAATAATTTAATATAATATAAATCAAAAGCATTTGATTTTTTTGTGTCGATATATAGAATAATAAATTAGAGTGTGTTATTTACTCTATTTCACATCATGCATTGTGGAAGTTGGTACATGTCAATAAAGAAATGAAACAGGAAGAATAAAACACATTAAAAATGTAAAAAATATTATTAAGGAAGAAAAAAGTGAATTTTATTTATATAATATATTAAATCATAATAATGATTACTTTATTTTCATTTTTATACATGTGTTAGACACAAGATGAATTAGATATTATATGTGAATAAGAACTAATAATAAGGTATTGCAACCTCCTAAACAATAATATTGTGGTATAATGATAGGTTATAGAGTCTCATTGGGATACCACTTTAAGAAAACACAAGTATTTTCATATTCGTATAGGGAATTTAAGGACTTAAATTCAAGGATTTTCAAACAACTAATATAATACTATCATTTATTCATTTGGGATTTATTGGAAAAAATCAGAAAACAATATGATATGTGATATTTTTGAAATATCCCAATGTTATATTTATAAATATAAAAATTTTATAATTTAAAAATATTTATCAAAATATAAAATATCAAAAAAAGTGATTGGAGAGTCAGAATAATTTAGAAAAATGATTATATAATGAACCATCCTTAAACAGTACATAATTTTGAGTTTAAGTCAAGAATTTATTTTCTTTCACTTGGATGAGATTTTTATCTTTATAGTTTTAGGTAATTTGGCCATAACTCATACATTACAAAACTGTATAATAAAATGTTGAAACTTCTAACTAGTATCCATTTTTCCTACTATATGAAAGGTTTGAAGTTAAAAAATTATTTTTTTCATGGAAACACTTCACAAATTTGAAATTTAATTCATCATTTACCTTAACCATCATATAAAAGACATTTAATAGTTTTTGATGAGCACAAATAGATCGATAAGAGATATAAAATAAATGAAACATTTTTTCTAGTGAAAATATAAAAACTCAGAAAATATTCACCCTTATATCAGTATTATTTTAGAAAAATAAATAAAACATTTTCACAAGAAACTCACACATTTTTTCATAAAAAACATTTAAAACCCATAACATAAAACACAAATCCATTCTCATAATCCTAAATAATCACATTCATAATCTATTTTAATCTCATGTTAGAAGTAAATAGAACCTAGTTAAATATATAGCAGATACCCTTTGGTAGTCCCCTCATTCTACCAAATGTTTTAGAGTGCTATCGAGGTGAACCCATCATTTAACATATAATGGGCTCACCCAGTGAAATTTGGGACACCCAATCATATAAGATTTCACAATCTCACTCAGTAATATCTAGGCAACCTAATCATATAAGATGTAGTGGTCTCAGTCAGTGCCATCTTTGATGCCACATCAAATAATGTCTAACAGGATCACTCATCGCTCTTTGGGCACACTAATTTGTTATGTATAATGGTGAATTACCATAACATAAATAAAACATTTTTATGCATTAACATTCAGAAAAAACTATTTTAAACTCTTAAAAAAATCAATTTTCGATATTAATATTCACTTTTCCTTTAAAAAACATGTCTTTTAGTACCAAAAAACCCTTTTTTTAAGAAGACATTTTCAATAGAAAAATACCCCAAAAATTTGGAAAATATATTTCAATAAATAAAAACTTGAAAGCTTGTAAAGGAATCTAGAAATAAAATAGTGGTGATGATGGTGGAAGATTAATTTTTTCATGTATGTTAAGAAGAAAATATTCCTTGTGTCATTTTTAAAAACATTCTGTATAATACAAAAATAAAATTCCTTTTTAAAATCATTGAATTAATATAAAAGAGATATAAAATGTCATTTATTAATATTTTACATCTATATAAATTTTTTGATAATTTTTTTTTAAAATATGGACATGGAAGAAAAAGGGTATTTTAAGTAATAACACTAAAATGGATTTACTTAGAAGAAAAGTCCCTTTTCAATTTAGAAATATTTAAACCACAATCCGCATGAAATAATAACATTAATTGAAACACTAAATATCATGACAAAGGACAAGTTCATGATTTAAAATTTTGAATGGGATACATATTCATTTTATAAAGTATTGAAGTTGCATAATAACATAATATTCCTCAATAAAAGAAAATGAAGATAAAGTCCCTTACGTTGAGTCAGACTTGTCATCAGTGTCTTTATCTTATTCTTCTCTAGATGTATTCCTTTGGTTTCACAAAAATACCTTCCTTGGTTGGATTTATGCACAAATTAATGCTTCTAGGATGATATTTGGGAATTGGATACATTATTTGGGAATTTGTTTGTCAATGAAATTTGTTTTGAAGTTTTAAATAGAGGTGGAGTGGGGGTTTCTTTTTATAACTGTGGTGAGTGTATAAACTGTAATTCATTGAAATATTTCATTAAACCCTTGTTTTTTTCATTTCACCAATCCCTAATAATGATCCATTATGTTTCCTTGATGGGATAAGTTTGAAATATGTCTATAAAATGGTTGTTGGACAAGTGTTCAATTATTTTTATGCCTTAAATTCTATGTTTAACAACTAAATAAACTCTTTTTACCTTAATTGTGGTATTTAATTTCAGTCATTTTCACAAATCACTTTGGTAAAATATTATGTTAGAATTATTAGAAACTATAAATTATGTTGATTTTAAATATGGAATCCTTTTTTTGAAATTTAATCCAAATTGTTTGGAAATGTTTAATTTCATATTAATCTCGTTGTCACATAGAGACAAATGGTTTTTAAGAATTGCATTTTTAGAAAAAATATGATTATATATTAATATCTATAACTAATAATTATATTTTCATGAAAGTAAGTTAATATTTAATGATATATAATTTAAAAAAATAATTTAAAAAATTATACATTTGATATTATTTCAATTAAATAAATTAGAGAAACATTATGAATTTAAAATATATTTTTAGAAAAACATTTTTTTAAACTACAAAATAAACTCATAATAAAACTCAATATAATATTGATTAAAATTTAATTAAGAGTATGAAATATAAATATGTAATAGTTAGGTTACTTGAAATAATATTCAAAACATAATGATACTTTTAAATTACTTATTATTTTAAAAATAAATGCCTTTTTACAAAATGGGAACATTGGACTATTCTACCAAAATTTAATCCAAAGTAAATTATAACTTGATGCATTTAAAAATGATATTAACTTGTTTAAATTAAAATTATAAGAGTTAGAAATTTATATTTTAAATAAAACCATAGAATGAAAGAGTATAGTTCAACTATTTCATTTTGGATTTAAAAATTTCATAATATTTTTATAACTAATATAACATTATACTTCATATTAATAAATATGAAAATGATTTATTTTATCACTAACTGGGTTGTTACATTATTCCCCATTTTATAAATTTCATTCCTACAATTTTAATCTATTATTAAATAAGTAATGATATTTTTCCCTAATTTCTTTTTTAGATTATCATGTTGCGTATTAAGCCATATTGTTTTTCAATAAAACCTCATCCAAGTAATTTAACTTATTCCTCAACACTTGAACTCTATGGTCAAGAATCTGGATAAGATATTCCTAAAAAATGATATTATCTTCCAAATAAACTACTTCAGAAATCATAACTTGAGATGTGTCTTGCACATAATTCCTTAACATTGAAATATAAAATACGCTGTATAACTATGATAACATTAGGGGGAAATCCAATAGATAGGAAACTGATCTGATTTTCTATAAGATTACATATGCTCCAAATAACTTTAGATTTATATTTCCCTTTATAAAAAATGTTGAATACTTTTCCATAGAGAAACTTTCAGAAATTCATGATCACCTTCCTTGAAAGAAATATATTTCCTCCAATTTCTACATACCTTTTATATATGCTCTATTCCATCCTCATATGGGGTTGAATGACCTAAACATTTCTACCATTTTCTCTACGAGATATGATCCTTTAAACTTCCTTTCTCCTGAAAGATCCCAAAATGTTAGTGTTTAAAATTATATTCCATATAATTCCTTAAATTGTTATATCTGTATACTAGAATGAATTTTGTTATTATAAGAAAACCAAACCAAAGAAATATATTGATTCTAGCTTTCTTGGTAATCTATTGAGCGATAAAGAATAATATCTTCCATTTTTTCATTTTTCACTCATATTTCCCATCATATTGGGGTGAAAATTTGTACTGAAATTTACTATACTACCCATAGACTTTTAGAGTCATTTATAAAAATTGGATGTGAACCTGGGATCATGGCATGATACAATGGAGAGAGAAAGACTTTGTTACCTAACTATATCATATAGATATAGTCAAGATGGATGATATAAAGACTTTGTATCTTGAATGGGAAAGAAATGTGAAGATTTAATGAATTGGTCAATAAATAACCCAAATCGCATTATTACCTCCTTATATACTTTTAAACCCCACTATGAAATCCATGTATATATTTTCTCAATTTTACTATAGCACTAGAAAATGTTGTATAATACCCTTCGGGATCTATCATTCTACTTTAAACTACTAAAAAGTAAAAAACTTCATGGTAAATTTAGAAATTTCCCTATTCATTCCATCCCAATAGTAATACTATTAATGGTCTCTATACATCATAGCATATCTTGGAAGAACATAAAGTAGATAAGTGTAATATTCACTAAAAAACTATTTAATCAACTCAAAATACCATATCTCCCATAATTTATTCTAAATAATATAATAACCTAATTTCAATATTAAAATCAAATAATATACTTATCTTAAGAGATTCTACATTTTCCTACAAATATTTATCCACTTTCTCGTCTTTATTAACTACTTTTGAAAATTCCGACCGCACTAAAACCTGAAAAAAATGATATCCTTACTTCTGAAACTTCTAGTCCAAAATTGATCAAATCATTAACCAAGGGTAAAATTCTAAAAATAAAATGGCTAATTTTCAATTATTTTATCAACTCAAAGCATTTCCCACTTTGTTTTCTTTTTTAGGAAGATATGGAATCATGAAGTTATAATCCTTAATCAGTTCTATCTGTCTTCTTTGTCTCATGTTCATTTATTTATGAGAGATTATATACTTAAAACTTTTGTGATTAATATGTATATTTAAAAATTTAATACATACAAATAATGCCTCTTAATTTTTAAAGGAAAAACCATAACAGATAATTCCATGTTATTTATAGGTCAATCTGACTCTTGAGTTTTAGTCATAATGAAAAAAAATCTAACCATTCTACATGAGTAAAAACCCAATTCCATTTAAATAAGAATAAATATATATGAAAAATTCACTATTTCTACAAGGAAATGGAAAAACTAGATCTTTCACCATTATTCTTTACATTCCCTGAAAATAATCGACACATTATTTTTTATAGGAATTAAACCCATTTGTTTAATTAACTTATTTAGTGGGAAAATAAATTATGAAAGTTTTTCAACAAACCATTTGTAGTAACCTAATAATCCAAGAAATAATTAATAACTATGATATTTTTAGGTCTTTTCCATTCTCTATTTTTTTTGTTTTAGTAGGGTCAGTAGTTATTCCATATTTAGAAACAATATTTAGAAAGAAAGAAACCTTTTTCAACTAAAATTCACACTTACTAAATTTCCCCTACAACTTATTTTACTTAATGACTTGAATAATATTCCTATAGTGTCCTTGATGTTCATATTAACTTTTATAATATGCCAAAATTTCATCAAGATCATCTTTCTCGCTAGTATTATTAACCAAAGACCACCATCGATCAACATCACCTTCAAAATAATCAAGGATAAGATTTTAGTTAATATGTTTTGAATATCCAAATACATCTAATATCTTCCCCATGTAATTAATCTATCCTTCCACTATCATAAGGTCAAATGAGACATTAAAAAATGAGGGTTGTTGCCTCAAAAAATCCTCCACAATAAACAGTTTTATTCTTTGTAGATTTTGTTCCCCACTAGCATAGATACCAAAACTATTTATATCTTGTTTCAACAAATCCATAACTATAAAAAACTATTCTATTACAATTACAACCATCTAGTGATGCTTATTTGGAAGAATATTTTCTTCACGGTGACATCCAAGAATAGCTTCCCTATTTTATCTATAGAAATTCAATTTTGATAGAAGAAAAATTGTAATATTTAAATTCTATATAATTTTAACTTAACCATAATGTAAAATCATTCAATGGAATGTTATCAACATTTCTCCTAACCCTTAAAGTTAAGTATTGATTTAATAAAAACTATAAGGACCTGGCCATAAATATCCCATAATATTGAGTTTTATCCATGAATTTACTTTATATAACTTTGAGGATTTTTTCAGGTTTATAGTTTTAGATAATTTGGTCATAACTCATACATAGAAAACCATACAATTAAAAGTGAATACTTCTGATCCATATCCATTCCCCCCATATAAATTGTTTTTATAAAATTATTTCTTTCATGAAATCTCTTTACAAATTTCAACTTGACTTCATCCTTTAACTAAACCATCATGTGAAAAAATACTAAAAATGTGTTGTGAGCAAAAAAAATTAGTAAAGGATATAATATAAAGGAATCTATTATTATTATGAAAACATGAAAACCCCTAAAATAATTACCTTTACATAAATGTTCTTTGATAAAAATAAATAAACCATTTTCATATGAAACATTCAAATATTTCTCAAAGAAATCCTTTAAAACCCATATAAAGAAATTAAAATTACCTCTAGATAAATTAGAGAATCAGATTCATAATCCATTTCAAAACCATTTTAAAAGTATCTAGAGCGACGTTAAATGCATAGGAGAAACCCTTTGATAACTCCCTTATTTTTAATTCTATGATATGGAACATTACCCAATGCATTGGAGTGATTTCTTGGTACACCAATCATTTATGCTATAATGGGAACACCCACCTCTATCTGGTCTACCCTATCATATAATTTGTAATAGGATCACAAAGAAATATTTATGACTCCCCATTATATAGGATGTAATGGGATCTCCCAATTCTATTTGGGCCACCCCCTTGTATAACCTATAATGGGCTAACACGACTTTATATGGGCTCGCTCATTTCTCATGTATAATGCTCACATAGCATAACATGAATAAAATATTTTTATTCTTGAACAAAAACACTCTTTTAAACTTATAAACAAATCTCTATTGGAGATCAAAATATTATGTTCTTTTAAATATTTATTTTTCAATAGAAAAATACTCTTTTCTTTTTAAAAAAGATTTTCAATACCAAAATACCCCAAAAAAAGAGAAAATAGTTTCCTTTGAATATTAACATGAAATTTTTAAAAGGAAGTTTGATATAAATTAATGTTCATATCAATAGAAAATTCATTGTCTCTACTTACATTAAGAACATAGAATTCATTTTTTTCATTTGTAAAAAAATTCCATATAAAATATGTAAAAAAGATTCATTTTTAGAACAATTAAAATAATTAAAAAGAGACATGATAATTAATTTATATATATATTTTCAATCCATATAGAAATTTTATTAATTTTTTTTCAAAAATATTGACATTAATGAGAATGAGAGTTTTATTTGAAAACATTAAAAGTATATTTACTCAAAAAAAATTCCCATTTTCACTTTGTAAGTATTTAAATGACAAGCCCCATGAAATAATAATATTAATCAAAATATTTAATTCCATGAAAAAGGAAAAAATAATGATATAAAATATAGAAGTGTTTGTTTATAAAACATATAAATTATTAAAGGTTTATAACATCAAGATATGCATCAAAAAATGAAATTCATATGTTGTGCCTTACATTATGCCCGTCTTGTAACAAGTGACCTTATCTTTATTTTTTTCAGGTATCAACTTTAAGTTAGGACCAAAGGCTGTACTTGGTTGGATTTTATCCCATGATAAGGATTCTAGTATTGTAATAGGTAAGTGAGGAGGTGATTTCAGTGGGTATTTTCTGAATATATTAATTTGGTAAGTGTGAAGAGAGGAAGAGAGGGGTGAACTTTTATAAGTGGGTTGAGTGGAACACTTGTAATTTTATGAAAGGGTAAATTACATCCATTTTTTTCATTTCACCATGACCCAATAATAGTATATTATCAATCCTTAAAGGGATATGGTTGAAATATTTTCATCCAATGGTTTTTGGACATGTTTTTAATCATTTTTACACCTCATATTCTATGTTTGACCACTATGTAAACTTATTTTTACCTTAATCATTGTAATTATTTTTTTATTATTTTCACTGTTAAATTTAGAAATAAATTATGTTGGCATTATTAAATATTATAAATTATTCTGATTCTAAATATGGAATCAATTTCTTCAAACTCGATTCACGGAAGTGGAAAATTTTAATTTTATATTAATCCTTTAGACATGGTGAGACAATGAGTTTTTAAGAATAGTATTTTCTTAGAAAAATGAGATTTCATATTAACTCTATGAATAATAAAAATGAGAACTTTATGAAAATAAATTATTATTTTATTATATATAATTCATATATTTCATTTAAAAAATTCCCCATTATGTATTATTTTAATTAATTAAAAAGGAGAAGAATTGTGTATTTTGAAATAATTTTAAGAAAAACCCATTTTAAACCCAAAAATAAACATATACTAAAAATCAATAGTTATTATTCAAAATTAATTAATTGGATTAAATATAACTAAATAAAAATTAGTTTAATTTAAAACATATTTACAATGTTTTATACTTTTAAATTACATAATGTTTTTAAATTGAAATGAATTTTTACAAAAAATTGTTATTTTTCACTATTCAATGAAAAATCAATATTTCATAAAAAAACCTAATTTTATCCTAGTGTAAATTTTGATATAATGATCTCAAAAAATGATATTAATTTTACCATATATAATTTATAAAATTTAAAAATTGATCTTTTAAATTAATCCTTATAAGAAAAATGTATTATTAATCCATTTTCTTTTTCTTTAAAAAATATATAATATTTTTATTACTAATATAAAAATCTAATTAATATAATTAAATATGAAAATTATTTACTATATCATTTCATGGGTTTTTTCAAATTATCAATTAATTTATGATCTTTATAAATAAATCACATAGAGATATAACATTCATTGATATTGGAATATGTCAAATTATTTTTATGAATTATTAGACATATTGTTTGAATATATGTGTCAAGTGATAAAAATTGAGAAAACATGCTCTATTTATGGTGAAGATAATGAAAAATGATAATAGATTAATTTTTGACCTGTAGGAAAACCTACACATCAAAATAATGTTTAATTTGGAGAAAATGATTCGAAGCATTTTTTAATCATATATATAATGTTATAAGTTTTCTTCAAATAATAAAAATTGGGAAAATGAGATTTTATTACTAAAAAAATTTATTATAATGAAAATAAAATAATCTATAACCTATAATAAAGACATTTATATCAATCTTACATGTTGTATTTACATAATTTCCCAAAGTATATTTTTATTTATCTTTTTTTACAAGTACAAACATATACCAAAAAATCAAAACTATGAATAAGAGATTAACAAAACTTGATTATCTCAGACAATATTTTTCATTAATTTGTGACATATAGAAAAACAACATCACATAAATACAATATCCTAGGTTCTTTAAATGAACAAAAGTATTTTTTTTACAATTATATATATTTTTTAGTTAAAAACATGCATAAAAGAGTCAATATTCAACAAAACAAGCATTAATTATCAAGAAAATATGAGAAAAATGACTTTGATTAATTTTACCCTATAATAATAAAGTGAAAATCAATAGGACATGTTACATTCTTAAAATAAACCATATTACATTTTTTATATTATCAATACAAAGAATATGTGCTTAGGTAGTTATGAACAATTTGGAAAATGTTTTTCAAATATGTTTTAATATTTTGGAATACCCCAGATATCAATATGAGTTTTTATAAAATTGTAATTAAAGAGTTTATTTATTGAATTATAAATCTCTTTTAATTTACATGTGTGCATTTTAAAATCAAAACAAAACAAACAAGCTTATATTATTATAAATTTTTTAGATAATGCATTTTGATAAAAAAAATTTATATATAAAAATATAATATATTTTAATCCAACATGTGATTTTAATTGAATGGTTTGTAGTTAATGTTTAGAGTTTTCTATTGTTTCTATGAAAAAGATGTTTATAAATATATTATAACAAGAATAGATATTAAATTATCCTAAAATCCATGGAATGTAATTGAATATTAATTTGAGACACATAAGAAAAAATAACATATTAATATGACATGAAATGTTTCCATAATGATCCAAATTTCATTTGTAACTATTTTTTGTTCAGTAAGGACTATAAATATGTTCAATCTATGATAGTAAGCCTGTATTTTCTTGAAAATTTAAGCTAATAAATATTGATTAATTTTAAAATTGTAATAATAATCTATATTTCAATAAGATTTTTTATTTTTCTAGAATTGTTTTTTACTTTTAATATAATAAATTATTTTTTAAATATTTTTTTACTAAATATGAAGTAAAATATGAGTGATTATTGTTAATTCTTGACTACAAGTTGACCTATTTAATTTAAAAGTCAAGGGTTGATGAATCATTCAATAATATACATCTTAATACATTTATATAATCATTTTCCTGTAGTTTTTAAAATTTATATAATTTATTTGATATTGAATAAAAAAAATCATTTTCATTTTATTTGAAGTTGTTTTTACTATAATTTATTAGTTTTTATTTAAAATTATTTAAATCTAATGCATAATTTTGAAAATTTGAAATTAGACTGGTTTTTACTAAATATAATAATTTGTTTTATTAATTTGTATACCTTAATATACTATTTTCAATATTCAATAACAATAAAATTAAACCATTATAATAATTAGATTATAGTCTTGCTAAAATATGAAGCATTATTAGTTATAAAATTGATAACTATTAAAAGGTTCCCATTATAAATATTAAATTCATACTGATAATGGTACCCATTTATCACCATTTTTTTAAAAAATCTTTTCAATCACCAATAAATCTCAAATATGTAGTAGTTAAATGAATCCTAAGATTGGTTAATTAAAGTGAGGATGTGTTGGGTTATTTTAAGAGGTAAACTATGTTTATTAAAGAGTTTTTGACTATACATGGTTTTGGTAATGGTATCTAAATTCATAAAATAGTGGATAATTATATTTAAACACCCATCTTATTATAGAAAAAATATTAAAAAGTATGTGGATGGTTAAAATTTTTGAATCTAATTGTAAAATGGTTACTGAGTGTTTTTTTAAAAAACTAGTTCTCTTAGTATCCTCCTCATTTCTTCCCCTTCAACTTTCATGAAATCCTCTATTCATCTCTCCATTCAGCTTTTATTAATGGGTACTAAGAGATTTTACCTTCATCTTTCTTCAACTATAATAGGCATAATATTCTCACCTCTTCCTCTTTTTTTCCAAATCACTCAATTTTCTAGATTTTGTTTCCTTGAATTTAGGGATTTTCTTTAGAAATTTCATTTGATCATGATGAACATATCTAAAATGATATGTTATTTTATAGAGATATAAATAGGAGTCTTAGAGTTGGTGAATGATTGTTGTTTCAATATTAATTTAAATTTTCATGCCACTTGGTAAGCATTTTCTGATTTTATTAATTCTGGGAATAATTTTTTAAATATTGTGATCATGTAAATTGAGTAATTTGATTAGGTTAGTTTCATATAGAATATATGGCACCTGATATGTCTATATATTAATTTATAAATTTGATGTGAGGGAGGTGTTTTAATCTCTTAAGGTTTAGTGAAGAATTTGAGATTAGTGGTTCTGGCTATTAGATTTATTATAATTTCCATTATTATTCTTATTATCGATATATGAAAACTATTATTATATTATTGATCAATTTATAGGTTTCCTTAAATTAGGTTAACTATTGGTATAATTTAGTAATAACAAATCCATGGTTTAACAAATTCTAAATAGTTTTTTTCGGTGGAAACCTAATTTTTCCTCTATCATCTGCCTAATTAATAAATTTTTTGGATGATAATTTAATAATATTTTTTTTTTAATTTTAAGATAGTTATTTTAAATGTTTAAAAAGGGATTTATGTTTGTAATAATGTTTAAAATGTAGTATTATAAGAAATACTAGAGGTTTACATTTATGGTTAAAAAATGAATTTCATTAATGTGTTTAAATAAGCGGTTTTGAATTGTATTTTGTTTAATATAGTTATATTTGGAGAAAAATGAGTTGTAATTTTATTTTTATGAGCATTTGATTTATTTTCTAAAAAATAAGAAAATATATTTATTTAATAAATAATTTTGGCCCAATTTTCCCTTTTTAAAGGAAAAATTGGCTTTTTGAAATATTTTTCATTCTCAAACTATTTTAAATTGTAACTTTAAAATTTATTTCCATGAGAGAAATTGTTTAAGATGTTTTTGTAGTAATACTTATTTTTTTGTATATGAGTTGGTATAGTTTTCCATGGATATTGTTGTGGTAGTGATTAGGGTTTAGGAAAATTTCCAATTGACTAGTTTAATGAGAAATAGTTTACATTACGAGATATATTCCCCTAGGGTGTCAATTGATGTGGTACGGGATGTTAGAGTGGGTATAGATTGATCTTAATGTAATTAATTTTTCATTTTGGGTGTGTTTTTGTCTTGGAAAGTTGTATGTGAAGTTCTATAGGTATCATATTTTTTAAAAATGAGTTCTAAAATGGAATACTTAGGTGAACCATTGCATAAAATTTAGGGGGAATTCTTTGGTTTGTGTTTTGGGAAAACATGAAGTTTAGGTGATGTTAATGAAAAGTTAACCCATCATTATTTCACAATTTCTAAGTGATTTTTGTGGACTATACAACTCTCTATTTATGATTTTTTGTTTAGTTTTATATGAGAAATCAAAGATATGGGTCATAGTATTCCATGGTGGATTAAATTGGGGTATTTTATGGGTGATTATAGATTATTATTGTGTGAGAATCCTAAAAAGAGATGGGAAAGTTGTCTTAATAGATTTTCAAGATTTTATTTTTTGGTTTATTTAGGTGTTTTTTACTTTTTTAATTAACAATAAGTATCTTTGGTATTTTAGGGGTATAAATGAATTCTTTGATAACCCTGAGTATTATTGTAGGTTATCAGGAAAACATGGGATCATGATGGGCTTAGATATGACCATTTTTGAGGTTGTGTTTTGTTGGAAATAATTTATGTATTTATGTGTGGCTATTAGAACGTCTTGGTGTATGGTTAAAATTAAATATAATGGTCGATAAGTCCGAGATTTAGTGATCCTTGGGTGTATTTATATATTTTATCATAGTTATCATTGAGATTTATACTATCTAAAGGGTTCAAAAAGTAAGTCCATTTCCCAGGTAGAAGTTAGATGATATATTTCGAGTGGGATATTTCAATGAAATTCAGTGAGAGTTATCCCCCTTTTAAAGATAATGATAACATAATAGGAGGATAGGTGTTCTCTTAAATATCATTATCATTTTTTTTCTCATGATGATTTTGATCAAGAGATGATTTGGAATCTGTATTCTATAGGGTATAATAATTTTGATTTGATATCCATGGTTGACCCTTTTGATTACCTATTTCATTTTCTTTACTGGTTAAAATTGTATCATTTTAATGGTTAGAACACATGTGGCTGAATATATATTTTTTTATCATTTTTAGTTATTATTTTGTATCTGTACACCTAGAGGGTCGTATATTTTAGAAATTTCCATGATGTGAGATGTATGAAATTTAAGTGAAGTTGGGGTTATTTATGTGTAGTGTGTGTTTTATTTCATGTTGGTTATTATTATTATTAAGGGTGAACATATTATACAAGTTAAATATGTTTTATTTAATCTATAATGTGTCTATTTATATTTATAATTTAATATTTAGTGATGAGTTTAGATTCAACCAAATTCATTTGACATGAATATATGTTAATCACTTAAACTTATGTGTGCAAATTGAAATGAGAAGTTCAACATTGTCATTGGATTTACCCCTAACTAGGAACATGTAATTGTTTTCATAGTGATTGTATATTCCGTTTAAATTTTTTAATTAATATACTAGAATAATTTTTGAGGAGTTTACTTCTATCAAGCTATGTCTTAGAGGACAATAATTGGTAAAAAGGGTTTTTATTAAGTTTGGATAGAGGGAAATCATATTTTGTTTTTATTGTCAAATTGGAAAAGAAGGCCTTACTCATTTATATATATTGTATCTATTTATAGATGATGTGGTTAATTTTTTATATCCAAATTAGATTGTTTTTGTGTTTGTGTTATAGTGTTGTTTTCCACTGAGAATAACTGAGGGAATGTTTCATTAGTACCCATAAAAGTAACTAGGGGAAATAATATATGTATCTATATATATATATATATATATGCATAAACACATAGTTATATATTTATATGCATACATACATACATATTGATATATTGACTAATTTTCTAAGATTTTGTAATATAAGAAATGTTAATTAATTTTTTTTATAAATTTTGCAATGTATTCATTTTTTAACCCGTTGGAATACATTCTACAAATGTTTTTATTTTATATCACTTCATTATTTAGTAACTTATATCAAATGGGGATGAAAAAATAATCTTTTTTATAATTTATTTTGATAAATGGTATATCATTGATCCAGATTTTGTAAAATGATATCAGCGCATTGAAATTATAGAGGTTTTGATTGGTTATTAATGCTTAGAAGATAAGTTTTATGCATTCTTGGATAAAATTACCATAACTAAAATATAGTTTACTATGAAAGTTATATTACCAGGGGTTAACAATATAAGATGAGTTAGGTGTTTGTCTAAAAATATTAATCAATGTGATGATCGATGCCGTAAGATGGATTAAAATAGATTCGACTTTCGAATTGTGACACATGCATTCTTTTTTTTGGAATGATAATAGCATTTGGGTGAAAGTGGGTGTTCAGGATTTTTTCACTGGCATTGGGAAAATGATATTAGCATTTAATTGTTTTAATAGGTTTTTGATTTTTGTTAAATAAAGTATTATGTGGGGACCTAATTTACGTTTTAATGTGTTTTTAAATATGTCTTCCCTAAAATGATTGGTTTAATCGGGGTTTTTTGTGTTTTAATAGTGGGGTTACATTTTAAATTTTTATGTTTTCTAATAACCAAGGTTAACTATTTTTTTATAATATTATGGCTTGTGAATTTTTTTAATAATATTATATATATATATATTGAAATATCCCAAGGGAAATTTATTTTACTCAAAATGATCTGGATACCAAAATGAATTTATAGTTTTCCATTAGTCTTTTTTGGGTTTCATTAATGTTTTGGAAAATAATTTTAAATTTGGTCAATGGTTAATGTGGGGTTAATTAATTATAGTTTTTAAATATTGGGTGTGGGTGGACAATTGAATTCTGATTGGTGTTGTTTTTATTGAGGAACAAAATAGACATTTCTATCTTATTTTCTCTAGTTTGACTCATGATATTTTACTGGAGGATTGGTCTTGGAAGTTAATCACATATAGTGGGGTGAATGATGATTTCAGGTGATTTTGAAAAAAATGAGAGTGACATTATCATTCATAGTGGTGTGATATAAGATGGGTAATGGTTTAAGAATTAATAACGTTTTATGGTGTGGAGTTGTATGCACGGAAAGGACTGCGGTTTTGAGGGAAATTGGGGGACTGGATAAAGATTATGAAAGAGTATATGATAAGAAATATTCATGGTTATCTAGTGAATAAATTAATTCAAAATTTTCATGGATGTGATTTATTTAGGGTAGATATATTGTAACATTTTACATTTTTTTGAAATTAAATTAAATTTGAAGATAATATCAATAAATATACTATTAAATAATATATTTTAGATCTTAAAGTTGATGGATAGTAAAAAAAGTGGATAAAGGGTTGTATATTGTATATGGTATTTAAAATTGTAGAATAAGTGATTATAAATTATGTATCTAATTATATGTTAAAAAATGAGGTTTACAGTTATGTTCATTGTGAGTTGATGGGCTGTTAACTATGTCATTCAGTTTAAGGATTTAAAAAATATGATTTATCTATATTGCATCCTTATTTTTACTCTCTATTAATCTGTGAAACCTCACTTCTCACATTAATCATTGTCCATTTATCCCAAGGATATGAGACTTTAATATTTAGTTTATCTTCTTATAGTTCTAAATTAATATCCTCTCTTAAAATTCATTACCTTTATCTCCCTCTCTCCCTCCTTATTCTTGATTTTTATGGCTTAATTTTGGGGATCTGGTTGGTGGTTTCATTAATGAACTGAGAAAACCTATTGTATGTCAGGTATTCCTCTTAAGATAGTGAGAGGATTCATATGATGAATTATTGAACCTCATTATTACATAGTATGGTATTGTTATAACCCTTGGGGTGTGTTTAATCATTTTAAGCTATTTTTATAGGTTTTCATGAAATTTTGACAATGACAATTGGAAATTTAGATTTTTTCGGTGTCATATTACATTTGTGGTACCCTTGATTCATGGAGATGAATTTATTGTAAAAACTCAAGGTAAATTGTTTTCTATCATTAATATTATTTTTATAGGGTCTTAGTTATTACTACTGAGAAATGTTTTTTTATAACTTCCTGTAAAATTTGATGGGTATTGATTCAATTTAATAGTCATATAATGGCCATATAACCATGGTTAATTTTTCATATTATGTTGAAAAAATATTCATGTTTTTTCAATCCACTTTTAAGAGTCTATTATGATGGTGGTGTTTATGAGTCTAGAAGAGTCGGAATGAAGTGAATTTACAAATGGTGTTTTGTCATTTATTATTAATATATACACGGTCATTACGATAATGGTCATTATAATAAGAGGTTGGATAAGAATCAAAAACTCTATTATTTCAAATTTTCTGGTGTTTAGATAGACTTCACAATTGGGGAATGATATTAATTGTATCTTGAGATAAATCAATCAGATGTATTAATTTGTTTGTATTTTATTAATTAAAATCATGGTTATGAATGAGTTGGAGGATCATTTGATTTCAATTGGATTCAAATGATTAAATGATTATATGAATTGGATCATATCATAACATATATAAGATCACTAATCCATGATTACTTGAGTTAATATAATATTTCTTTCTCTTAAACCAATGCATCAAAACACAACCAAAGTCCATCACATCATGAAAATGTTCTTACTCTTTTATGGAGATATGAAGTGTCATGTGGATCTTGTAGGAACACTCTATAGGTAGTGGTGGGAGGGATGGATCATTGTTAACCTATTTTACTAAGTTTCACATTCCCTCTTAATTATCCCATCTTAATATTCAATCCACTTACTTAGTTAAGATGAATTGATATTTTGAGGGGATTTCTATTAAATAGATACAATTTCTCTGAAAACCACATTTTGTTACTTTTTTTCCTTAGTTTGACTTCGGAAACATCCCTAGACATAATCTTCCAAAAACCCACCAAAAATCTTTTGGGAGGAAAACCAAATTGATTAAGTAACATAAAACATGAAATAAGGGAATACCCAAATTACAACCCCCTCCAATGAATAAAACTATAAATAAAAAAGATATACATCAAGAAAAAATCATAACCATTATCCAAATACTATAAATTTCAAAAAAAAAACCTATTTTTAAAATCTTCTAAAAAATTTGGATTTCCCTTAAAATAAGACTTTTAGTCCTCAAGTTCATATTAAAAATCATTAATTCAATCCCATGTGAAAATTCATCACAATTTAATTTGAAATATTTGTTTTTTAATTCAAAAAAAAAAGTTCACTAATTAAAAAAAATTTCTTACAAGAACCAAATAACCCCTTTAAATTTTCTAAATCATTTCAATATTTGAAATTCAAAATGAAATAAACTCCCTTTAAAATATTAAAATTATATTCAAAATCATTCTCTAAGATTCACAATAACCATCTCAAAATAATTTTTTTAAAAAATTAAAAAACAATTTTCATTTCAATGTATTTAAGAATCCATTTTACAAATTTCAAACTCTATTTAAAATAACACTTAAATTTTTTAAATCCCCACTAAAAACTTTTAGTGATACAAAACCTTTGAATCACTTCAAATCACATGGGAAACACCATTTATTACCATTAAAACATACTTCTTTTCACCAAGATATTATAAAAAATCTCCGTACTCAAACAAAATTAAATTGATCATAGACAATAGTAATCTATATGTAAAAGGATATCAATAAAAAACATTGTAGTTGTTATTGGCTGTGGAAGGTTTTTACGCATGGTTTGGTGGACCGTGTTTCAATTATAAAACTCCCATTAACACCTCAAGACAGAACCATGCACATTGGAACCACATGGTTTGAAAAAATGTGCAATATAACTATGTGTCCAATGTTATTCTCAAATTTTCTATCTAAAAAATGAATGTTCTAAATACAACACTTATATCGTAAATGTCCTTAAAATTACCATCCATACAAATCATAATACAATAAGACAAAAGAATAACCATTTTAAAATTCTTGAATCTAATATATCATGCGATGGAAACATGAGGGTATGAGTGAGTAAAAGGTTTATAGAATCTTTTGAAACTCAATACTCATGCCCCAAAAGTCCTATCTTTAATCAACTAGACTCACCCAAATTCTAAATGGAATATTAACAACCTATAGACTCTAAAGAACAAAGTATTTGATACAATATTTTAATAAACCAACCTTGGATGCCCTAGAAATGTGTAATCGAACCAATCCATAACACACTATAGGTGTGTTCTTGACCACTCTGGTATGGTGAAGAGAACCAAAAAAATCACATGACATTGATGGGAATGACTTATATAATGTAAATATAAAGAAAAAGGTAATGCATCTATTACCAATATTTTGGAATGACTTATCCATAGGTTTGTATGAAATTCCAAAATAAAAGTAACTTTTTTATAAATAAATCGCAATAAGACATGACACTATAATATTTTAAAAGAACACTATGTTTTATAGCATATATAGCATACAACCTTGAGTTTAAACGAACCATAAAATATAATTATATATATGTGACCACTATAATATACCCATTAAATAGGTGGGTAAAAATTAGATTAACCATATTATGATATATATATATATATATATATATATATATAAATCACTCAATACAAATTTATGAATTCATTCTTATTAAATAAGTACTCAATTCCTAATAAAGACGTTTTATTCTTCAAAAATAATTTTTATTGATTTTTTGAGAAAATAGTATAATTAATTTTTTCTAATTTTAAAAACATAATTTGAAAAAATGAAATTTATTTTTGAAATCAGGATATCAATATAACATTTGGGTGAATTTTGGGGATTTTTATGAAATGATTGATTTTTCATTAAATCGTGAAAATACAAATTTTTCAGACACAGTCATTAATTCAAGTAATTTTAAAAGTTACATTATATTTTAGATTTGATATTAATGTAATATATGATATATTTTATTTAGAATAATATAATTAATTTCATTTTAATCAGTAATATTGATTAATTTTATATACGTTAATTATTATCCTTAAAGAAACATTTTAAAAAACATTTTTGTGGGATTTGGCGCATTTATGTTAAAAATGATTTCTCCACTTATAGATATTTAATAATCAGAAATGGATCCCATAATTGGAATTAAGAGGTTAAAACTTGGTAAAGGTTTCCTTTTTATTTTGTTAATTTGAATAGTAAATCATGTAAATATTTTTCACCTCAAAAATGGTAGAATGGAAAAAATTAGGTTTTAATCATGAGGTAAGGTTTAAAAATCAACCTAAAACATTATTTTATAATATTTTATGGGTATGGTTCATCCATTTCCTTCAAAATCTGGAATATATGGACACTTGGTTCCATATTTCTAAGATTATGATCATTATATTAATTTAAGGAAAGAATAAATACAAATGTCACTCTCTTGAATTTAATTGCAATAAAATTTGATATGTGGATAAAAATAGGATATGGTTATTTTTAAATGTTTATTTGAAAGGAAAATTAATTATTTTAATACGTTTAATTATTCATTGGTTTTTTATGATTACATTATTTATTTTAATACTTACATTTGGTCGATATAGTATTTATTTAATTAATATAAAAATAAATGAAATTATATTAAAAACATTCAATGTAATTAAATTTGGAAAAATTATTGTGTTATACAAAAATTTTGATAAAAATATCATATTAGATATTTTTTAAAGGTTTATATTTGATTTCCATTTCTATCATGTTGTTTTGAAAGTAAAATTATGTATATAATTCTTAAAATGACATTAATATTATATTGTATTAAAATATATTGTTAAATCATTTAATTATCATAAATATCATCAATGAGGACAACTAAGATAAAAAATTCGTGAATATGTCATCACTAGGTCGTTTATGATCCTATAGATACATTATAAGTAAATTTTTTACACTTTAAGATAGAAAGATTCATTACCACGGTTAAGATTGACTCTTTTAACCAAGTAGAAAAACAAAATGAGAATGTTTAAAAAACACAAAAACCTATATAAAATACATTAGATGAAGATATTTTGGCCTTATTTTTATTTGAATCTATGTCTATTTAGAATAAATTTTATTGATAATAACTTAATTATATTTTAATGTTTTTTAAATTACAAGTGTGTCATTTCCCTCCCTTATAAACGGACACCCCATTTTTTCAATTATTAACACCACTTTGAGCCTTATAGCTCCAACAAAATATAAAATTTTCTATTATATACTTACCTATTCTCTAATTAGATATTTTTTACTTCTTAAAATACTATTAAAAGGGTGATTTAGAATGGGGAAATAAAGATGTAAGGGTCAGGCTATTTCTAACCCCCACCAAATTTATTAGAAAAAAGAGGCAGTAGATAGGGGTGGGGAGGGGTCAAACAAACCGCACCCAAAAACCCTTAACAACCCCAAACCCATAATAAGAAACCCAAAGCCGTCAAAAAGAAAGAAAAAACCAAAAAAAAAACAAAAAGCCAAGAAGTAACCATCACCATCATCCAAAATTCACCAATATCCAACAGCTCACAACCAAGCAATGACCAACATCCAATATCACAAATTCTTGCATCCATCACCTCCTCACCAAAACGAGCCACCACCAGCAGCACATAACCATCAACACCAAGTTTAAACTCATCATCTTCACCACTTCCCAGCCAATCAGAAACCAATCGTGAGTATCCTAGCCATCCGCAACCATCTGCTTTCCAATAATATCAATAGTCAGCAGCATTGAACCACTGGTATCACCAGCCTTCAGCACCTCCTCACTTAGAGGATCCACCCCTAGCAGTATAGAGCCACCAGCACCAAACTTGTAAATAGTAGCTTCATCACAACCCATCCCATAAACAACCAGCATCCAATGCCACAATTTCCAACAACCAATGTCATCTTTATTTACCTTGTAAACAAGAAGAGACAGAAAAACTGTCTCTTGCATTGGTACCCACTAATTTCCACAGCAGTAGCAAAAATATCAAAAAATCTAGAACCATCTTGACTGAAGACTCAATCAGACCCCCAATAAGATAACAATCCCAACCAACAAGCCAATCCACTAGTAGAACAAACCATAGTAGTAGATAAACCAAGAAACCTCTAAACCTTAGTAAGCAGAATTCACTAATCACAAGAACACAAAAAAATTTTAGATCGAAACAATAGGAGAGGCAACATACCTTATATGAAGTTCCTTCAAGAGAAAAAAGCGAAAAATTTAGTAGCAACCTAGAGTAGAATACTGATAGTCGATGAGATAGGAACTAGAGTTTTTGAAATAACCTTCTTTTTCATTGATGGCTTCAACCCCACTGAATCGACTGTGGAAACCACAGATCTGTATAGCCAACCCCATCTACGGTGGAAGTCTTGTAGGGTTTCTGACCTCCAAGGATTCATTGGCTTCATCAAATTATTGATAAGAAAGATATGAAGACCACAAAAACTCCAAAGCCATCGAATCCAGGGCACGTTGTAAATGGATCAAAGCCCTATCCATAACCAAAATCCCACACTCACAGGGAAGACTATGTCACCGAATACTAATAGATGACATCGTCTTGAGACCGAAGAGCACCGCTATAGAACACTGTCACCAAGAACTAGGAGGAAGTGGGGATCCAACTCTAAAGTAGGAAGAATCTAGGGTAAAACCATGAAGAGTCATCGAGCGAGAGATAGTCGGGGGAGAGTGCTACCATCTCTCTTGAGTTGTTTAGGTGTTTTTTCCTTCATAATGGATCGAAAAGAAGTCTACCGAAGAATAGGTAATCATCTATACTGATTCTTTCTAGATTATTTATTCTTATAAATCCTGTAAATCTAATTTCTCCATAGTAAAGAATTAAATACAATATCATAAATAGGATTATATTTTATTATGATTATCATACAGTAATTTTCCTTCTTTTTTCTATTATATGAAAAGAAAAAAGATCACTCATGCATACCCACAGCTTATCATCTCCACGTAGTGGTGTAATTCATCTTTCATCAACACCTTAATTAGGAAGTTATAAAAATCTAAAAAATTAATAAAAATTAAATTCTTTAAATAATAATGATTATTAAATTATAATATCATATCTACCTTCTTACCCTCAAATCAGTTGAAAATGATAACATTTCTCATGCATACATGTGGACTTATACCTACATGGTGTCATACAATCCATTTTTTGTTTTTGATTTACATGTGTGGTAATAATAATATATTTTATGAATATATTGGATATATATAGTATGGTAAATGTTATTAAAATTTGAATTATTAGTTACATTCTTTTTGTTTCAACCGTCAAAAAGTGAAAATAGTGTTCATGCTTACGCACTACCTACTTTCTCTATAAACAATGTAATTATTTTCTCAATCTCTAACATTCAAGGATGATTATAAAAATTTATATAATAAATTTATATGATATTTATATTATTATAATTATAAACCTTGATATTATTAAACCATGAGAATGTTATAAGGATCATAACTACTGAAGTAAAATATACATGAAAAATGAAGCAGTTATCACCTATAAAATTGAATTTCATAAACAATTGGGAATAAAAATGTTATAAAAGATTATTCAATTTAATTGGTATGATATATAATATATTTTCTATAAATTATATATATAATGAACTAGTATATATTATAAAAGTGGTTTGAACACATACAATGGAAGTCATACATGAGGTAAGGGTTCTTCATCTTAATATTGTTTAATTGAGACATCTTGGATGTTATACTCATATTTATGTTTTTGAGGTGTATATAGTTACAATTTTACAAATTAAATCATGTATCCTTATTAATTAAAAGAATTTAGAGTTATAAATCAAAATATTTCTTCCTAGGAGTTATGATTCGAATGTTACCTTTTCACTAAGGTTTTATTTCCCAATCTCATCATTATTCGATATTTTTTATATTTAAGAAGAAGTTGGAAAAGATATATGATAATATTTTCTTAAAACAAATATATTTTCGTATAATTTTTATATATAATAAACTAATAAAAATTCCTTTCATTTTCCTCAAGTACAAAAGATACCAAAATCAGGTTTTTAATGAAAATTATAATTTTTTTCTATATGTCATGAATATTTTTATTCAAAGTACATATTTTATTTAATTTATTTCAAAAACATTTTAATATTCTCCAATTATTTGGTAAATTAATTTTAATTGATGTTTTAATTTTTATTATAAGGTTTAAAATGAATATTATAATAATTTCCCCAATAAGGAACATTTTACCCATGGTTCAAACTGAATCTTGGTTTTAATGTACTGCATACGATCAATCTTTCCTACCAGGTTTAATAATATTATATTTTAAGCTGACTTATATGTTTTAAAGATTATTTTTAAATGGAAAGTTATTCTTAAGTTTTTTATTAAATTTTTAGTTTTTAAATATTTCTATGAAAAGTATGTTTTTCTCATGAAACATTCCAGTATTATTCTAATTGTATTTTCACTAATGTAAAAAATATTTGGTAAATATTATGCTTAATGAAGATAAACTGATTTTATATGACATTATATATTAATCTAAATAGATTTTTATTTTGTTATATTTATTTATTCGGAGTAATATTAACATTTTATATGAAAGTTTTCAATATGAACACTTTCTTTGATTATGTTTCACCCCTTTCATATGATGAATGAATTAAACATAGAAAGTGATTCTTGGGACCCAATATTGACCCTTGATGCAAATTTAGGTATAATGAGACAAACTAGTTTTTGTATTTGGAATATTTATTACCTTTCTTCTATTTTATATCTAGGCGGAAGACCTTGATGATATGTTTTTTATGTACGACATAATGCATGTTATCATTATGATCCTAGTAATTGTTTTCCATGTGATTATTTATATTGTTATGTTATCCATGGATTTTTTCCCAGTCATATTGTATTAGTTATTTGGAATAGGTGATTATTATTTATCATGACCATATTATCATTTTTTAATTATTTTATATTATCTTTGATTATACGCTTTCCCATAATTAGAATCTAAGATAACCCTTTATTATGTATTCACCTCCCCAGAATACCATGAAAGAGTTTATAAATTAATCTATTGATTTAATAGAAATAATATTAAAGTTCTCACAATAATTTTTATAGTATATTCATGTTTCCTTAATTATGTGAGAATCATGTTAGTATCTAGTCTCTCAAGACTACTAAAATAAATGATCATTTAAGTTAAGATCCTTTGTATTTTGTGCTTATGTAGTAAAATAACCTCCAACTCTTGGTTATTAGAGTTAGAGTGTTATGATTGGTATTTGAAGATGTTTTGTGAAAACCATGAGAACTAAATTTAGGAAAACCTAAATTAGTGAACATAACCCTATGAAAAGCAATGTGGATATGGAAAATTGTAGAATAATATCATATTTTTTTTTTTAAAGTTAGATATTATATTGTTTTTTAAAAAAACATACCTCTCTAGATGCCTCATTTTGAAGTGGTTTTGGTACAGATTCATCAAGGGGTAATGACCCCTAAAAGAGTAGGTTTATTATATGTAAACCATTATTATAGTATATGGTTAGTGTGACGTTATTGTGTAACTAGTTTTATACTCTCAAAGGTATGATTTGGTTAGTTCTCATTTTCACTATATACCATTATGAAGGATTTTAATAGGTGATGAACATGAATGTGTCAGGTTAAACATAGGGTGTATTAGGTTGGAATTAAGGTTTCATGATTTGGACATCCAATAAATTATTTTCATGATGATATGGTTTCCCAATATGATTTTTATTATTGTTACTATGATCTTTGGTTATAGTAAATGGATATAACTAGGATGAATCTTGTTAATAATTAATGAAATATACAATGTGGTGATTATGAGAAATTAAATTGGACGATGGATGGATTGAATTTTTTTTCATTATGACTAATCCCTTATCATGAAAAATGTTTAAGAATCTACACCTTAATCAAATTTTGGATGGAAAAAATAATAGAGTATATATTTTACTGAGAGATCTGGTTGTGGATACCATGAAGTAAAGACAACTAAATTTTCTTTATGTCTATAATATGGAAAGAGACTTCCCAGGGAAAGACTCAATGTAATTGGAAAATTTTATATGTGTGTGAAATGAGGGTACAGATCAATGAATTTTCAATAAAAAGGGAGTTTTTATATATAGGGATATCAAGTTCATCCCAAGAAACCTTTTATAGTTTAATGAATTTTGTATGGGGAATATAGGAATTATCTAGCCCATTTCACTAATCCAAAGGTTAACTCCTAGACCAAGGAATGACATATTCTATACCAATCATTGAGGTGTAAGGATTGAAGTTTTTTGGTATTTAGATTTGGGAGTTTTGTTTTATAAGTGTTATATCAATGATATTTTTTAAATAATAATCATAATACTATAGGTACTGTTCTATAGTAGTTTTTATTTAAGTATTTAAAAACATGTATTGAGTGGTATTTATATCCAAGAAGTGTGATTGAGTGGAACGTTATAAATGTTTTTCTTTGAAAAAATTGATTATTGAAATTTATTATGAAAATGGGATAGTATTTGTGACATTGAAAATTGGTTATTGATTTAACGACATGATGATTTAAGTTATATTTTATGAAGTTTATTGCATTTTTGGATTTATAGAAATAATTCGGGATTTTATATTAGGTATAAAGATTGTGTTTTTTAGGAAGAAAATACGTTTTAATGTGAGTTTAAATTAATATTTATAGAAAATATCATGGTTTTATTTGTTTGAGGATGCTGATAAGTTTTATACCATAGATACCAATTTTGAGGTGTTATGTGATGGGATTTGGAGATGATTTGAAACATTTACTTTGTTTTTATGAACAATAATATTTTGATGTTTAAATAAACCTTTTGGTTAGAATATGATTATATATTATGTTAATTATGGTCTATTCGATAGTGTGATATAGATAATATTAATGTTTAAAAAGTGATTCATTGATTAATTGAAAATGTTATATTTTTTGAGATATTTATGGCCAAGCTAAGGATTACCTTTTAGGTAAGTATCTAAATTCGATTAAAGATATTTTAGTGTGAAGTACACTACATTATAATATTATATAGTAACATATCTTGGTGATTAAATATATTTTTAGGGGTCTTTATTGGGTTTAGGTATATGTAACTATTAGATTTAACATGTGGTTAAACAATAAAGATTATTTTAGAAGAAAGAAATATCATATTTGGGGATGTAATTTAAAACGTATGAGATCACCTTTTGGTTAAAAAATTATATATTTTTTATGTAATTAGTGTTTATTGGGATGTATGGCTATTTATTTATAGACTAATAAATGTTTAATATTTGGTGTATTTGTGGAAATGTTTAATGAAAATGTATTATTTCTTTATGTGGTGGTTTATACGTTCTGGATATTATCTTACCTTTTGGAAACCATTTCAGTTTTAGTTAATATTTAGAGATAGTACGAATATTCTTTTATACGTTTTTGTGATATTTTATCTATTAGAAGTATATTTTAGTGATTCATTCATGGGATATTAATCTTGAATACTTATTGTTTATAGAAAAAGATGAGACTGTTGTGGAAACTGATTAAAGGATGAAATTCTACTTCTCAAGTAAATATATTTTATTATATTTTTGTTATAGATGGTAAATGGATTCTAAAAGTCTAAGAAAAATATCTTGAAACAAAAATGTTTTCCAATTCAATTATTTTATAATTTTTTGTTTGTATTTTTCACAACTTATTGATTTATGGTTTTATAGTTGTTAACTTTATCAAAATCATTAATTTTCTTATGATAAATGTTCTTTGTCACTATCTATCATTATTAGGAAATTTATTTTTTATACTTTTCTATATATTCACTTACCTCTAAACTTATCCTATTTGGAAACCTGGTTATGTATTAATCCAGATGACCGTTGTATTTCTGTTTCCCTATTTTATGTGTAATTTTTATTTAAATTTTTATGGTGTGGGTTTTTAGAAAACATATTTTGAAATGTAAAACCATTGATTATTGAGAACAACATAAAAATATGATGGAAAAAATTATTAAATGGTGAGGAAAAATGTGACACCCTGATATTTTAAAAGAACACCATTTTTTATTGTGTGTTCAATATTCACCTCTGAGCTGAACCGAACCCTGAAATATTTTTATATAAATATTATCATTATAATATAAAGCTTAATTGGTGAGTTTGAAAAGGATTGAACAAAATACTATGTATATATAAATATATAAATATTAAATATAAACATTTTTATTAATTATTTTTTAATAAGCCCTCTATTTTTATTTAAAACGTTAGACTCTTCAAAATAAGTTTTCTTCAAAAATAACTTTTGTTGAATTTTATGAGAAAATAAATTACTTTTTACATAATTTTATAAAATTTACTTGACAAAATAAGAATAATTTTTTAAATAACCATATCAATATCACTGTCGGGTGAAATTTTTGTATTTTTATAAAATGGTTGACATTTTAGTGAATAGTAAAAAATACAGATTTTTTAAATACTTTTATTTTTAAAGTTATATAAAATTTCCATTGTATTTTGGATTTGATATTTATGTGATATTTTATCTGTTTTATTTATAATAATCTAATTAATTCCATTTTAGTTATTGTTTTTTAGGATCTTAATAGATGTTAAATTCTATACATAAAAACAAATTTTTTCTAAAAATTGTTTTTCATTGAATTTTGCACATTTATATATAAATTGATTTATGATTTTATATAGATTGAATCTTGAAAAGTGGGTTCCATATTTGGTATTAATTGGTTAATATTTTTAAAATATTTACCTTTTATTTTTATTAATAATTAATAGTAGACAAGGTTAATATTTTTCACCTTGGTAAGGGTAAAAAGTGTGAAATAGGTTTCAAACAAAGAAATAAAATATCAAAATCAACAAAAAACATGCCTTTATCCTTTTATATAATGGATTTAATCTATTTAAATCCAATTCTCAAATATATGGAAACGTTTTTTCATTATTTCTTTGATCTTGACCTTTATATTAATTTTACAGAAATAAAAAAAATATAAAATATCACTTTCATGAATTTAATATCTCTAAAACATTTAAATAAGGACAAGAAAAGGATACTTTCAAATATAAATGTTTATTTTACATAAATTTTATTTTATCATTATAATAAAATTATAATTATTTTATTTAATAATTTCAGTAAATGCATACGAAATACCGATATAAAATGTATTTAATTAATAGAAAAAATAAAATAATTATATTAAAAATATTAAAAGCAATATAATTTTGATGATTTATAGTATTCCATGAATTTTTAAATAAAAAAATATTTTATATTCTTTAAATGTTTAGATATAAGCTCTTTTACTATAATGTTGTTTTTAATATCAAATTATATGAGTAGTTCTTAAAATGACCTTAATATTATTTTATGATAAAAATATTTTATAAAATAATTTAAAAATCATAAAAATATTGATATAGAACATTTATGATGATAAATGGTAAAAAATTTCATTTGATGGTCATTTATAAGAATGTTTTTTTCTTTATATGAAAAATTATTACCATTTAAGAAAAAAAAATCTTTTTCATAGTTAAGATTAAAATTGGTTAACCAAGGGGTTAAAGAAAAAGATAAGGTTTAAAATGACACTAAAAACAATATAAATTTTATTGTATTTTTATATGTTTACATTATTCTATTTTATTTTAAAATATTTAATCATGTTAAAGTATATTTTTTAGAATAACTTAATAATAATTCAATCATTTTTGAAATTCCATCTGTGTCTTTTCCCTCCCATATAAAAGGAAACAACTTTCTATAAGTTCTTCACACCATTTTGTACCTTATTCATCACCCAAAATCTTTCCATTTGTATTATGAACCTAACTTTAAACTAATTATAGGAGGTTACTTTCTAAAAATACAATTTCAGTGGTTCTTAATAAGGGATTTAATGGAGGCCTTCTAAAGAAGTGGTAATCATATTTACCAACTCTTTTAAGATTATATATTCATTTAATTGATATAACACTATTTTAGAAATCCTAAAATAATAATTCAATGATAAAAAATAAACTAAGTTGTTATTATTATTTTGATACAACCATTTTCTATCACATTTTTATCTTACAAAAGTGAAAATATCTCTCATTCGCACGTATGACTTACCATCTCTATGTAGTGGTGTAATTTGTATTTCATCAATTGTTTAATTGGATGGTTATATAGATTTAGATAATGAATATATATTATATTTATGATATAACTATTCTTTTGTAATTATTATATTGTATCTACCTTCTTACCTTTAAATCTTTTAGAAAATGATAATGTTGCTCATGCGTACGTGTGGACTACCACATTCTTGGAGTTATGTGATCTGTTTTTCGTTTTTCATTAACATGGATGGAAATATGGATATTTTTAATGAATATATATGATTTATATTATATATATATTATATAATTATTGTTATATAAATCTGAATTATTATTTACCTTTTTTTCATTGCATCTATCAGAAAGTGAAAAAAAATGTTCATGCATACATATGTCATACTATCTCCATGAATGATGTAATTAGTTTTTCTATATTTATCATTAAAAGATGGTTCTAGAAATTTATTTACTTAATATTTATGATATTTATATCATGATTATAAAAATTAATATTAGTTGGAAATGATCAAATTATAAGGACCAAAACTACTGAACAAAAACATACATGAAAAATGAAGTAGTTATTGCACATAACATTGATTTTGATAAAGAATTGTTGATAAAATGGTGATAAAGGATTATAAGTGAATCATATCTCAAATTAAATATATTTTTATTGATCTAAGATATATTTATAACAAATCTATATTTATTATATAGTATTTTAGAATAAATACAAAGGAATTTAAACCTGGTCTAAGGGCTATTTGTCTAAAGATTATTTTATTGATTCAAGTTTGATCTTCTACACCAATGTATATTTATAAGCTATATATACTTCCTATTTTACTTGTTATATCATTTACCCTTATTAATTTTTGTTTTTAAAGTTACAAATAATTTTATTTCCTTCAAGGGGTTTTGATACAAATGTTACCATGTTAGTAAGGGTTTATTTTATAATCTCATAATTATTCAAGATTATTTATGATTAAGTATCATTGGAATAATTATTTGATATTTTCATCATAAACCCATTTAATTTTTTATCCGTATTTATCTCTTAAAATAATAATCTTTTCCCTAATTTTTATTCATTTAAGTTCTCAAGATAATAAAATAATTTTTTAATGGAAATCCAGCCTTTCTTTCTTGGAATCATTGTCTTCCATGCCCATATTTTATTTAAAAAATATCAATAATATTTTTAATATGCAAAAATTATTTATTAAATTCATTATTTCCCATGTTTTACTTTTTATAATTTTTTTAAAACGAATTTTTGTTCAAATAATGAACCTTTTACCAAAGGTGGGAACAATATATTTGTTTTAACCTACACCGTGAAAATGTAATTTCCATCCGTCATGACTAAAACTTTATATGAAGCTAACATTAAAAGTATTGTATATTCTTTTCAAATAATTTTTTTCTGTGATATTTTGGAAATCATAAAATTTTGAATAAGTGACATTAAAATTAAAATGGTATTTTCCTAATGATATATTACCATGTCATTTTTAAAGAATTTTCATATATTACATTATTATTTGGTGAATATTATTATTTAATGGGGATGTAATATTTTGATACTATTTACTAAATTACTCGGGATGTCTTAATATTAGGTTTTTTTTGTAAAATAGTAACATTTCATATAAATGTTTTCTGATAGAAATGTTTTCATTGATTCTCGTTCACTCCTTCAATATGATAAATTCATTGGACCTAGTATGTGATGGCTGGGGCCATCTATAACAGTCAATTCCTCATGAGGTCCCTTGAGACAAACTAGTTTGGGTATATGGTATACATATTACCTCATTACATATATTTTTCGGATATAAGGACTTGATGGAAATATTATGATGTCCAACATTATGTATCCTGTCATTATGAAACTAGTTATTATTATCCATGTGATTATTTATGTTTTTATGTTATCCATTGATTTATTCCATTTTTTGTGTTATTATTTATATGGAATATTCAATTATTGTTTAACCTCACCATATTATTCATGTCTTATTTATTTTACAATTGATTTTGTTATAAATTATCCCTTACCAAGAATATGAGCTCAAACTTTATTATGTTTTCATTTCCCTAAGATACCAAGTAGGGATCTTTGAATGAATATAGGGATTTTGTATAGGAAATAATAATGTTGTTATAAAAAATATTATACTACATTCATGTTTCCATATTTAATGTGAGAATTATGAAAGTTTGTAGTCTCTCAAGACTAATAAAATATTAAATCCTTAGGGATGTGATCCCTTGTATTTTATGGAAACATAGTAAAATAATGAAAATATTTCGGCTATTAGAGTTGGGGTTTTACAAATGTAGTTTATAATTAAACAAAAACATCTAAGAAAGGCCAATAGGTAAATGAGAAATAAATTATAGAAGGATATATCAATATAAAAAAATAAAAAAGGGAAATACATATGTGAAATCAAAGAGAAATAGAAAAACAAAACATCAATCTACCTCTCTCCATGTGATCAATGGTCACTATCCAACCTCAATACTAAACCTAAACCAGAAGAAACTGGGGAAAAGAAATCCCTAACACTGAAAACCACTAGTATATTGGTTACAAAAAATTATATAGGTAAGATCATGAATACCCAATAAGTATGCCAAATACAAACCTCATATATCAAACATAAAAAACCATTTCATTATATTTTGTAATAAAAGCTTTTGTAAAATAAGACTATTTTTTCATTTTGATAAAATATTTTATATAAGTGAAATTACTTATTTATTTATCAAACTAATTCAAACCACTATATTTAATAGAAATTCCCTTTTACGATTTTTTTGAAATACGTTGAAATTAAGAAAAATAGATATGTTTCTTTAAAACACACTTTTTATTGCAATCTTTTAAAAAACACCCATAAATTTATTTTGGTACATTATAAAAGTATTGAATACAACCGAAAAAATAAATAATTATCAGTAGTAGTCATTTGAAACAAAGAACTGAAACATAATATAAATCAGTGGTACGAGATAAAAGAATATGGTGAAAAAAATAAGCATCATAAGTAGAGAATAAACAATAAATAATAATATGAAATTGAAAATTAAAGAGTTTAATGTATAAAATTCCATAGGAAAGTCCCTAGGAAGGATAAGGTTAAAATTTTCTAGATATACTAAATTACTAATTTGGTTCATGCACTTAATTAGTGAAATGGATCAAAAACCACACAATTGGACAATAAGGTCTTGTGTCTACTTCAATAGCATGGCTAGTGGTTGGGGAACTCACCATACTCATATAATCCTACCAAAATTCCTTGGTTCTTATTACACACTATGTAAAACAGAGGAAATAAATCATTTGGAAATATCATAAAATTCCTCAATAAATAAAAACTCTCTTAACCTCTTTTTTAAGAAACCAATTTTTCAAAAAATTAAAACTATTTCATGATACCTTATTAGAGTCATAAATTAATAAATCTGATTTCTTTAAATGAAACTTAAGTTAATTCTTTATAACTAAAATGAAATTCAAATTCTATTATTAATATATTTTAGTAAAAACCAAATTTTTTTTGGACACCCGTGTTTGTAGTTTACTTTTATTTAAAATCAAATATTATGAACACTAAAAATAGGAACCCAAGAGATCAATAAACACATAAAAACAATTAATTAATTCAACCACACTATTCATTTTTAATTAAAAACAATTTTCATTGGTTTAAATAAAACAAATAATCTACTCATTATTTATAATATCAGTTAAAAATGGAAATTGGTGACTAAATCAAACACATGACATGAATGGGTGTTTAAAAACATATTTGAGCTGAAATTCAAAAGGGAAACCATTCATATTTCCATGAAATCTAATAAAAATAATATATCTTATAAAAATTTACTAATAAAATATACTAAGGCTCTTAAAAAATGTAAACTCACGTCAGAAAATCTAATCACTTAGGGTTCTAAATTTAAAGGGTCCTATGCAATTCCATCCCACCTTAAACCATCCATGTATGAAGAAATACCATAAAATGTGAGAATAATATAAAACAATGAAGCAACCTATCACACTAAGGAAAAAATCAATAATTATTTTAAATAAAATATCCACCTTGGGTTTGTCCATGACAACCCAAGGAAATAAATTATAGATAAAACAAGAAGAAAAAGAGTGGAGAAAAGGGTCTCACACCTTGAAGAACTTTTCAATTATTGAATAAGAATGGATAAAAGTAAATGGAGGATGAAAGGAGAGTTTCATAGGGATCCATTAGGGATTTTTAAATGAGTATATAAATAATTAGAGTACACATGGTTTCTTATTTCAATTTGGGTAGAATATGGATTCAATAATTTTTTTAAAAATGGAATGGTCCATTGTTTGTATGTACAATTTACCAAATAGTGCTCCGACCCTTTTCCCTACACTAGAAACACCCAAGGTTCCATGTTATTCTGCCACATTTTCTTGATAAACCATGAACTATCCATGAAAAAAAAGATCTAATAAAAACTATAGGCCCTCACATGGTAACCCATATGGTTAATATTAACAGTTCACCAATTTTGTTCCCTTCTATAAATCTCAATAAAATTAAGTTGTTAAATCTAGTTTGAACCAAAAGTAAAAAATAGAAAAAAATAGAATAAAATAGAAATTGAAGGTAAGGGTATTACATTATATATTTAAAATTATACTTCTATAGCTATCATAAATTTTATAGTCCTTATGAAATATAATATTCATCCCATTTAATAATAAATATGTTGTTTATATCACATTCAACTAGAAATGTTCTTCATCTTATCAACTATTAAATAATCCGAATTCACTTTTCTATTATATCCAACTTTTAAATCACATTTGAAACCTATTATATATATTTTTATTAGTATCTATAACACATTTTAATCCATTCATATAGAGTCCATGAAAAGGTTGTGCAATGCTGTCTAAAAAGATTAATTGGATCATGTTTCAAATTTATGAATTACAACAGAAAGGAGGTGTTTACCCCAAATTTTTTTGGATATGAGAACCTGGTGCTTCAATGGATCTATGCTAATAATGATAAAATTCCATAATACATGTTTTAATTCCATAATGGGAGTGAATTATTTTGTATCTCATAAAATATTTACAAAGTGACATATTCTAATTCATTGGACCTTTGTATCACCCCACAATACCCATCACCATTTAATAAAGTTTGAGTTTTTATTAATATTTTTATTCACATCAAGAGAATTCGATGATGAAAAGGTTGATAAAACATTGAGATTCATTTTTTATCATTCTAGGTATTATTCTTAAATTTTTTTTTCTTGGATCGAGGAGACTAACTAGAATAAAAAAAGATCAAAATTTTGGAGGCACTGGATGTTGGGGAGTGATTATTAATCAACCTTTTTCATTATATATTTTTTCATAAAGTTGTATTCTATGGCTATATTCTAGCTCCATTCCATAATATTGTTGATAATAACCAAAGGATGCATGAAATAGTATCACATACATTATTCACTAGGTATTAACAACTTAATAAAAATAGTGTTTAGACCATGTAAAAGCTCTTAAATCGTTTGTGTTATTGCTCACTCCATCTCTCAACATCACATTATTTCATACAATATTAAATCACACTTACCAATGATTTGAAAATGATTTTTATATTTGGTGTTTTGGTCACCACTATTTCACCCCCTATGAGTTTTGGTCTACTCTAACATGGTTTCCTAGACATGGCATCAGAGAATTTTATTATTATGTATTGCCTCACCAATAGGTGAACTCCCTAATATCTCCTCCACTATGATAGGGGTTAGAAACACTTAATGTGCTATCTATAAAATCAAGTTAGGTATTACCTCTAATTATCCTATCACTAGATATCATACGTCCACATCCACAATGATATACATGAAAGATGAACTGAATAACAAAAATATTTTCAAATAAGTATAGTGGAAACTCTATGATTCAAAGTAAAATAATAAAAAAAATGATCACCATTTTTAACCATCACATCCCAAATAGATTCTATCTGAAGTACCATTTACATGAGAGTTTCTATCATCCTGACTATATTTATATGATCTATTATCCATAGTAACCACCATTCATCTCTAGGTTCCATGATCATCTATCCTCTATAGCTACTAATCTATTTATTAATGAGGTGCACAATGTGAAAGTACACATGTAGGGGCGATTATAATAATATAAATCATTATCATACTAATAATTTAGTTGACCCCATATTCAACATGAATCTACATGCCAAAATATAATGTATAGCATAGATAAATCTGTCATCACTAGATTCCATCATTGGGAATAACTATGATCAATTCTATTCAATCGAATCATAACTCACATTTATTAAACATTAAAAAAAGAATTATTCCCCAATAATATATGATAATCACATCTAACAATCCATTATAAACATTTCTATTGGTAATTAACCCTAGATACAATAATCAATATATGGGGAAGAGAATGCATTTCTCCACCTAACTCTATACAACTAGAGGAAATACACATCTATGTTCTTCTTGTAATTAGTTATGAAAAGTCACATATCTATTAGAGTAATTACACATATCCCCATCACACAATATATACATGTATAGATTCTATAGAAAAAAATATCCATGAGAAATGTTTAATATTATTGGTAATACACATCTACAAGGATTCTATAGAATATATAGTACTCTAAATCCTAGAGAAATGGGTGAGGAGTAGATAATGTATTGAGTGGATTGTATTCCACCATAACCCAATATATTTGGGTGTGGAATGGAGTCCCCACCTAGGTGAATTTTTATCCATTACATCCTCATCTTAGGGATACATGAATAATTACCCATCTCCACCTATACTACCCATTGTGTTCTCACATTAGAGATAATGTAGGGATTAATTTTCTCCATATATCATTCACTAGAGATGTTGGAGGAAATACATTTCCCCAAATCCATCTTGGTGGACCCTTTTTGAAATAGTTTTTTTCAAAATCACTAATCATGAAAATTTATAAATTAAAATAATTCATATATTAAGTTATAGCAGAATTTAATATTGTCAGGGAATATTTATAAGTGAATCAAGTATTTCACATTGTATTATACATTTTGATAAGAAAATGAATTATCGATATTTATGTCTTAATATGTTTACACGTGTATATTTAAATTAATATATGAATTTCATTTAATTAGGTAGTGTTCTATGTAAGATAGACACATTACATGTTCTTCCAGAGTCTTTAGCACTGATAATTCAAGGGAGTCACCACTAGTCAACTCACTAATAAGGACTCACCTTTGGAAGGACTCGCTGATGGATGAGTCACCGATGATTGGTCACACCGATATTTTGAATGAGTCACCGATGGACAAGTCACTGATGATTGCTCATACAGATAGTAAAATAGACACACCATTGGATGACTTACCAATGAGTGACATATCAATGAATGAGTCACCGATGAGATACTAATCTATGGAGAAGTCACTAATGGGTGCATAAAAATTGTTCTAAATGTTTCTCTGATGATGAATCACCTACTCCTGGATAGAACAATAACACAAACGACTCTGTGATGCCTAGAGTAAAAAATACTAATGAAGAGGGCACACTGATGGAAACAGTCACCGATGCTAACAGACCAATGATGACAGACTGATACCAATGAGTCACGGATACTTATGACTCACTGATAGTCATAAAAACTATTTTGAATTAATTAGTTGAAATTTATATCTAATGGTCATATTTAGATGAATTAATAAATTTGAAATTATTTAATATAGTCTATAAGACTTTCTATAGACGGTACAAGGTACTTGCATGTGGGGAGATATTCTTGTCATCTAGACCACAAAATAAAAAACAATTACAAACTAGAACATTCTGTGTGTTTTGAAAAGTATAAATAACATATCATATAGAAATCTCTTAAAACTCTCAAGAATACATAAAAATATCAAGAACTCAAATCTATAGAATACAGGGAGATCAGCAAGATAAGAAAAGTTTGCTGGACTACACGAAACATCACTAAAACATAAGAGCTGAACTTTCCACACATCTGGAAGCCTGAGAAAAGATACTATGATACTCTATTCTAAAGGCAACTTCCAGAAGAGGAAACAAACATCACTTCCACTACTTTAAAAGATTCCAAATCCATATTGCATAACACACATACACTTTTAAACATATCTCTTCTTCTTAGCTCTGTTGTGTTTATTTACATACATTTCAGAGTAGTGTGTGTATCGATTTCTAACATATACATGGACTCATGTGCATAATTGGAGGATACTTAATATCCTCAAACTCTCTATCATTTTATCCTTTGTATCCTACGTACAAGAGTAGAAGAGGTCAAGTGTGACATGTCTGTTTTTTCCACTGAATAATTGTGGTAGAGGTTAAGTGTGACCAAGATAGCCTTCTGTACTATTGTGATCCCCGATCTAGGGTGTGGATCAAAATGTTTATTAATTTCAACAGCTTGGTGGCAGGTGATATCCATGTGAAGAGGAATAAGTCTCAGCTTGAGAATGATTTTCTTGTTTGTATCTATTGTGCATTTTTTCCTTTAAATTTTAATCTTTGTTTATTACATTTAACAAATAATTAAATTGAACTATTATTGTTAGTTTAGAAAGTGTTTAAATTTTTTTTGAACCAGTAGGTTAGATTCAAAATTTGTATGAATCATTAGATTAGTATAGATGAGAACTAATCAATCTTTTTAGATATTAGTTGAACATTCAAAACTTTTATAAATTCACTACAAACAAAATTTGATTATATTTTAAATTGTGGGAAATTTTTCAAAGAACCAATTATAAATTTTTTTATAGATACTCAATTCACCCCTATCTTGAGTAATATACTCCAACCAACATTTTTTATTAGAGGAATTTGTAAAATATTTAGTTTTCAAGAAGATTTCAACTCTTTTTCAATTGTTATTGTAGTTGTATTTCAAAGGTCTTAAAATTTATGTTACTTCTAAATTTTATCTCTTTTAAAATTTTTTACAATTTATATTACGGACAATATATTAGAAAGAGATGATAAAAATAGAACACCTTTTTTAATGGAAAAAACTATTCTTACTGGAAGCTTAATATTAATAAACATATAAAAAACATGGGATTTGAAATATAGACAACTATTGAATGTAAATAAAAAACTACTAAAACTACTACAAACACTTGGGATGAACCTACCAAGACTTCCGATAACAACAACTATAATGAAATGAATTATCTATACTATGCATTAGGAGATGAAGTGTTTAATCACATTTCTTCTTGTAAGACTCTCCATGAGATTTGGGATACTTTGTCAGTTTCCCATGAGGGAACATAAAATGTGAAGGAGATAAAATTAAATCATTATACTATTAAATATGATAATTTCAGAATGAATCATGAAGAATCTATTTCTGATACGTATCTCATGTTCAATGAAATTGTGAATACCATGATTTCTTTAGGAAGAGTTTTCAAAATAAAGTAACAAATCTCGAGGATTATGTGATGCTTACTAGAGAGATGAAGAGGGACATTTGTAACCATAAGAGAATAACGTGACATTAATAAAATGCCAGTGAAGGACCTGATTGGAAAATTAATGATCTATATAGAGAAACTCAACTTAAATTAATAGGAATAATGAACAAGAAAAAAATATACATCCTTCAATACTACCACTTCCAAAATCAAGGAAAAAGAGAAAGTTCAAGATGTTATTGAGAGCACATGTAGTGAAGCATCAGCTTCAGAAAGGGATGATGAAATGGCCCAGCTATCCATAAGATTCAATAAATTCTATTTAAAGAATAAATTTTTCATAAAGACCAACTATAAAGGAAGATATGATCAAAAGGGGTGTTAGAAGAATGATTGGAAAGGAAATAACAAGTGTAATGAGATAGTATGTTGTGAATGTAAGTGAAAGGGACAAGAAAATAAGGAATGTCCCAAGATCAAATACAAAAAGAAGTATGAGACCAAATAAAAATGGTATAATAGATCCATGAAGGCCACCTTGAGTGACTATGAATAAATCTCCAGTGAATCTACTTCTTTTCATGATGAGAAAGATGATATGAAAAATATGTGTTTTATAACAAACACATATGAGGTAGATAGCCTAAAAAGATACTGTATAAATCTTTAGTAGATGTACAATGGTTTTTCTAGACACACGATAGGAGAAAACCCAAGCTTCAATAATCTCTTCAATATTGAGGGAGGACATGTCACATTTGGTGACAATGGTAAAGGAAAAATCATCATCTTAGGCCATGTTTGTAACTCTAACTCTATTTCAATTTTCAATTTACTTTCTATTGATGGAAAAAAGTATAACCTACTTATAGTATCTCAACTTTGTGACGATGTATTTAATGTTAAATTCAAAAATGATTCATTACATGTTTTTGATTCCAAGAATAACTTAGTGCTTACTGTTATAAGAAATGATAATATATATGATCTTAATTTAGACACCCTAGCCTCATAGAATGTTTCTTGCCTAAGTGCCATTCTCAAAGAGTCGTTGTGCTGCCACGGGAAACTAGGAAATTGTAATATACACTCCCTTAAGAAGTTTACTAGTAAAGGATTAGTTAAATTCCATCCCAAACAAGTGTTTCTAGAAAATAAACTATGCAATCCTAGTCAAAAAGGAAAGCAACATAAAATCTATTTCAAACCAATGAAATAAGTTACAACTTCTGAACCTCACAGTTTGGTTCACATTGAATAGTTTGGATGATCTAGAGTTTCAAGTCTCAATGAGTATAATAATGTTTATGTTCCTGTAGATGAATATTCTAGGTATATTTAGACCTTTTTCTTAGATCAAAAAGTGAATCTTTCTCTCATTTTATCAAGTATTCCTTGAAATTAGAAAATCATAATGGACTTTGAATTAAGTCTATAAGAAGTTATCAGGGTCATGAGTTTGAAAATCAAGACTTTGAATCTTTTTTATCACACAATGGATATATTCATAACTTCTCTACCCCTAGGACACCTCAATAAAATGGAGTAGTAGAAAGAAGAAATAGGACCCTACAAGAAATCTCTAGAATAATGCTTAATGAATATTATTTAGTTACTTATTTCTGGATGAAGCTGTTAATACAACATGTTATATAATAAACAGAGTCTTTATCAAACCCATTCTTAAGAAAACTCATTTTGAGTTGTGGAATAATAGGAAACCAAAGTTAAATTATTTTGGAGTGTTTTGATGTAATGTTTATATTTTTAACACTTAATACAATTTAAATAAATTTTTTACCAAATGTTATGAAGGGATATTACTTGGATATTCTACATCATGAAAAGATTGCAGAGTCATTAATAAGAAAACTAAATGCATGGAAAAATATGTGTATGTAATGTTTGATGAAACAAATCCACATGAAGTTAATACCTCACTAGGGTATCTTAAAGAGGATATGTCCAATCTAGAAATTAATGAAAACCCCTCAAATCATTTTATAATGGAATCTCTGGAAACTTCCAGTTCTATAAATTCTCCAAAATCTAGTCATAATAAACCATAAAAAACGATGAACCTGAAATTAGTAGTCCTAGTTTTACATGACCAACTAGGACCCTTAAAAACCATCATGTAGATGATGTTTTTGAATATTTAGAGAGAGGAACACAAACTATAGCTTACCTAAGAAATCATATTGAACATCATGTATTTTTGTCACAAGTTGAAATTAAAAATATTAATCATACAATCAATGATGAATTTTGTGTGATGGATTTGCAAGAAGAGCTTAACTAGTTTGAGATGAATAAAGTCTGGAAGCTTGTAAATAGAACAAAATATACCTTGACCATAGGAACTAAATGGGTGTTTAGGAATAATGTGGATGAAGGTATAAATATAGTTAAAAACAAATCTAGATTGGTTGTACAAGGCTATAATCCAGTAGGAGAAATTGATTATGAAGAGACCTTTGTATCTTTATCTTGGATTAAAGCTATTAAATTCTTATTTGCCTATAAATCACACTTGGATTTCAAACGTTGTCAAATAGATGTCAAAAGTGCATTCTTAAATGGATATATAATTGAGGTTGCTTTTATTGAACAACCATAGGTTTTGTAAATGTACATTTTCCAAATCAAGTTTTCAAATTATGTAATGATTTATATGGTTTGAAACAGGCTCCAAGATCTTGGTATGAAAGACTATATACCTTTATTGTTCTAAAGAAATTACAAAAGGAGTTGAAGATCAGACATTATTTATAAAAATAATTTCCAAAGAAGTTTTAATATCTCCAATATATGTAGATGATATTATTTTTGTATCTTTTAAACACTCTTTATGTAATGATTTTAAAAAATGATGGAAAGTGATTTTGAAATTAGTTTAATGAGTAAACATTAATATTTTATTGGATTTCAAATATTTTAAAACAAATAAGATATTATTATAATGAAAAGTAATTATACTAAAGATATTTTGAAAATATTTTTCTTTGATAGCATTAAGAGTAGTGAAACCCCTATGAGTTCTACATGTAAGTTAGATCATGATGAAAATGGGAAATTTGTTGATCAAACTACTTATTGAGGAATGATTGGGAGTTTTCATTACATCACTAATAGAAGGATAGATACCATGTTTAGTGTATGTATGTGTGAAATATTTCAGGAAAACCCAAAATAGTCTCACATAAATGATGTTAAAATAATATTCAAATACCTCAAATATACAACTAATTTAGGATTGTTTAGCCCTAGAGAAAACCCTTTTGATTTGGTTAGTTATTTAGATGATGAATTTGGTGGATGTAAGTTAGATAGAAAGAGTAACTCTGGAACATGTCACTTTTTGGGAAAGTCTCTAATATCATGGTGTAGTAAAAAGCCACATTCGATTGCACTATCAACTGATAAAATAGAGTATATCATTGATAGTAGTTTTCGTGCATAAATTATGTGGATGAAACACACTTTATTAGACTATGTATTTTATTTCAAACATATCCTCATAAACTGTGACAATACAAGTTCTATTAACATCTCTAAAAATAAAATTTGTCTTCAACTTTGGAGTTTATTGGGACAAAGCATCAGCATTATGACATATTCACCAAACCCTTATCACCGAGAGAATAAATACATCAGACATAAACTAGGAATGATAAATCTCAAAATTCTATCCAATCTTATCACCATAGAAAAATATGTTTATATATTATACGTGTACCTATCAAAGTGATCATTTGAAACCGATCTATCAAACTGATTAAGAGAAACCGATCTGTCATACTGATCAGTGAAACCGTTAACATGTAACCTATCATGTAAAACAGATTGTGTGAAACTGATAACAAGAAAAAAATCACATGAAGCCAATTGTGTGATATTGATCATGTGAAACCAATTCCTATAAGGACCATTTTGTAGATCTGTCTATTTTAGGTGAAATGACATAGTTTTGTTTTCACTTTACTATTATTCAATTTTATATTTCTACAAAATAAAATCCATAAATAATAAAATAAATTCAATCCACACTACAACTTTTACCTCTTTTATTACCATTGACCCTTCTACATCTCGACGCTCTACCTCTCTACCCACAACCTTTCGACTCCCTTCGAACCTAAACCTTTATAATGGAGAGATTGAAGAGCGTGATTGAAGGACCAAAGGAGTCACCATCATCTAAGTGTTATTATGGTGAATCTAGTGGTTCTTGAGGCTCTAGGATGCTGGGATTGGGAAGTTGTGTTGTTACCACTATGAATGAAGTATCTTTTGAAAGGATTTTTTTCAAGCAAGTCACTCCTACTAAGAGTTATGGAATCTCAAGGATGGATTAGCTGGATTTCAAATAATGAGAGACTATTTTATCCCTAGATGGTACACAAATTCTATCAAAACATGAATATATCTCTGTAAGAATATGAGGAATCATGAATTAAGTTAGTGGTTAAGGGAAAATAGATTTAATTTTCTTTAAAAGAGTGGGATGAATGTTTATAAATTCTGCATGAGGGTATTTATGCATATTACTGAGGTAATAACCCTCCAACCATAGACTAATTTTCATATGAATATTATTTAAAGGAATTTACTAGGAATGAATAATTGAGGAGAGATAATTACACTATGTTTGATTGAGAATAAAGATTACTTTTAAAATTTATTCAATATGAAATATGTCCAAGGAATGGAGACTTTGTAGTTGTAAAGTATCATGATGTCTTATTGATTTATCTGTTGAAAAATGGGTGAAGGTGATTCCATGTAGGTACCTGATGGTACACGTTTCTGAAAAAATAAAACCATCTAAAAAGTAAACTTTTTTGTACTACCCTAGAATGATTTCGGCAATGCTGAGGAAGCTGGGTTGTGTAGAGGACGGAGATGAAGTAGTCACTACTTGTAGTGGCTTCTTCCTACACAAAGAAATATGCAAGTGGATGAAGATATTCTAGAAACCATGAAAGAAATGTTTGGTATGAGATGAGGAAGTATTATATGAGGAAAAAAATCCTATTGTCTATCCTACTAGATTAAAGAATCAAGCTAATCCATGCCTTGAACCGAGTGAAGAAATTGTTTATTTTGATGAAGAACAAATTGAGGCTGAGTTTCCAAGGGAAGAAGGGTCTTCTATAGATGATATGAGTGACCATGATATTACTGAGAGCCCAAAGAATAAGTCATATGGATCTGGTAGTCCACCTTTGGTGTTACCCACTCAAGGGCCTTTATTAGGTGATTAAGAAGGCGAAGAGATATAGGTCTCTAGAGTGGAAGGTTATGTAAGTAAGTTTGATGATGGTGATGAGGAAGAGGAGTAGGATAATCATGATCATGTTAGTGACTCATTAAATGTTGAAAAACATGTTGTAGATAGATAGTGAGGAATATGTGTATGGAGCTAATGATAGAGTTGATGAAAACAATGTTGATGATCTGGTTGACCATGAGGCTAATGATCATGCTAATAAAGATGCGGGGGGAGAAAATAGACATGACCACCCTGATGCTAAAGATCAAGTAATCATTCAATAGATTAAGAAAATTATGGCTAGAGGCCAAGAATAATATATTTATGATCAGGTTTCACCTATGCCTCAGGTTGAGGAAGTTTCTAGAGTAGTTGAAATAGCTGGAGTGCAAGCACAAGCTCAAGTTCAGTTGGTACCAGTGCCTAGAAATGATGTTTTGGATAGAGTACAGAAAGAAGAAGAAGAAGATTATGATGATGAGATTGTACCTATGCCTCAATGAAGAAGAGTTTGGATTGATACAGTAGATACAAGATACTAGACATGTAATCATGAGTGGAATAGAGATCCAAGTTACATTTTTTCGGTTTGGACTATGACTCTGATGAGGAGATGGTAGCTCCTCCTCATCCTATTTCATGTGCACCAACTAAAGTGGAATTGAATTCACCTTCTTCACTAATAGTGCCTCCTGAAAATGAGAAAGTTGTATAGCTAGTGCCTAGTTACTATATCACCAAGGCTGATTTATAGCAATTCAAAGCTGATATCTTTGAGTTAGAGAGAGCCTCTGTTGGAGCTAGAAGTGAAGATTCTACTTCCATGCGCATTTCATAATATGATGCTGCTAGAATTGCAAGGATAATGATGTAAGAGATTCTGCCTAATCTCATAACTATAGCTTATAAAATCATTACAAACAATAATTTACCGAGGGAAGAGGTGAAGATGATGAGTAATGAGTTTAACTCTCTGACCAATGCTTTAAATACCACTTTTAGTGGTGCGATTGAGGTTCATAGAAACATGGATACACATTTACTGAGTGTATATTTGAATAAATTAAAGGATAAACTTTATAATATGATATCTGTTATATCTATTTCTAAAGGTACCTGGGCTTCTTCTATAGATATGGAGTCTCTCAGGGAAGTGATGAGGGAAGAACACAAGAGTATTTAGAGTGATTATCATAAGGAATCTCTTGGAAAGGTGAATAGTAATATTGATCTCATTAATAATATGGTAAGAAAATGTACCAATGAATCATCTGACGCTTATACAAAGATTAGAGTGAGTTTGGATAAGTATATTTCCAAAATTTAAACCAAACTTGATCTTATCAATAACTTCAAATATTTAGTTGAAAATCTCAAGATCCCTCTGCCGACAGAACCCTTCAAGAGGAAAGTTAGTTATTTGAAGGAGTTCACCACACTCATAGATATATTAGTGGAGAAAAAGAAAAATTTCAAGAAGAATATGAAACATGGGGGTGAAATCAGTAATGATTTCATCAAGATTTTGAAGCCTTGTCTGCATGTCCATACTGAGGAAATTGTGGTCCCAACTGCAGCATCTATTAGACCAATCTCCATACCTCTTTTTCATATGACTATGTCTTAGACCTTATTTAGATCATGACAGTGATTATAGAGCATCCTCAGAGTCATTTTTTTAGAGAGATGAACGAGGCTTGAAAAAATGTTCCTACAGGTGTTGCCTTGCCTGGTGTTGTCCTTCGTCCATTCCTTCCTAAAACCACCACACCACATCCAGCACCTACACTTGATGCTTTAGGAAAAGGTAAATCACCGAAAATCAGAAGCCTTAGCTATCAATTGTTTATTTGATAGGTATCTGTACATTTATTTTGAGGATTATACCTTTTTCACATTAATGAATATCCTTTTTCATTTTTTCTGTTTCTAATATTCTTTTTGATGTTTCCCTTTTTTCTTATTCTTTTACCTTTTTTCTAATCCCCAAAGGGGGGGGAATATATCGATTGAATAATTATTAAATCTAAGGGGGAGAAATGTTGGAATAGAAAATAACGAATGTACTCAACATAATATATATATATATCTCACCTCTGATAAAAACCACTATAATAATGTCACCTTTTATATGTATATTTCCACTTTTACAAATTTAGGGGGATCTTAAATGAAAAACCTTTGTTTTATTAATAATTCAAATTCTCTATTGGTATGAAAAGTCCAGTAATTTTTATTCCTGGACACTTTTTATAACTCATTAATTTCATAATTTGTGATTATCAAAAAGGGGGAGATTGTTGGACCCTTTTTGAACAAGTTGTTTTAGGAATCACAAATCATGCCGATTTACAAATTCTATTAATTCATATATTAAGTTATAACTCAAGTTAATCTTGTCAATGAATGTTTATAAGTGAATAAATTATATCCCATTATATAATACATTTCAATAAGTCAACGCATTATGGATATTTGTGTTTAAATATGTTTACATGTGTATATTTACATGTATATATGAATTTCAGTTAATATGGTAGAGCTTTGTGTAAGAAAGACACTTTATAAGTTTTTTAGAGTCCCTAGCACTGATAGTTCAAGTTAGTCACCATTGGTCGACTCACCGATAAGGACTCACTGATGGAGGAGTCACTAATGATCGGTCACACCGATAGTTTGAATGATTCACTGATGGACAAGTCATCGATAGTCAGTCACACTGATAGTTTAAGTTATTCACCATTGGATGACTTACCGATGAGTTACATACCAATAAATAAGTCACCTATGGGATACTTATCGATGGACAAGTCATCGATGTGTGACACACTGATAGTTATAAATGTGTCACTAATAATAACTCACCAACTCCCGGACATACTGATAACACAAACGACATAGTGATGCCCAGAGTCACCGATACCGATGAAGAGGACTCAACAATATAGAGAGTCACTGATACTAACATACCGATGTTGATGGACCAATGATGACAAACTGATGCCAATGAGTCACTGATACTTGTGACTCCCTGATGGTCATATAAACTGTTTCTAATATATTAATTCAAATTCATATCTAATGGTCATATTTTGAAACATTAATCATTCTAACAATATTTAATGTTGTCTATATGAAATTCAGTAAATAGTAAGAGATACATAAACTTGGGGAGATCTTCATGTTAGCTGTACCTCTAAGTATAAAATTATTAAAATATGGATCATTCAGTGTGTGATGAAAGGTAGAAGGTACAGAAGAACTAGAAACTCCTGTACTCTCGAGATTACTTCAAAATCTAATAAACTCAAATCTAGAGAATACAGGGCGATTAACAAGACAAGAAAATCATGCTATAATACACTTAACATATTTGGAACAATAGAGCTTATCTTTTCACACCTGTGGAATCCAGAGCACATATACTACAATATTTGGTTTTGAAGCTAACTTCTTGAAGAGAACCCAAACAACACTTCCACTACATTAAAAGATTACATAACCTCAATTCATAACACACAAAGACTTCTAAACCACTCTCTAAATCTAAGATCAATTGGGTTTATTTACATACATTTCTAAGCAGTGTGTGTATCTGTATCTAAGACATACACTGACTCCTGTGTATAATTGGGGGATACATGATATCCTCAAACTCTCCCTCATTTTATCCACTGTATCCCTTATAGAAGAGTAGAAGATTTCAAGAGTGACTTATTTGTTTTTTTCCCACAAATATCTGTGGTAGAGGTCATGTGTGACCTTGACAGCCTTGTGTGCTATTGTGAACCCTGATCTAGGGTGTGGATCATACTATTTATTAATTTTAACTTCGTGGTGGTAGGTGATCACCAATTAAAGAAGAAAAATTCATAGCGTGAGACTGAAAATATTATTTATATATACTATTCCATTTATTTTTAGTTTTAATCTATGTTTATTACATTTTACATAAAACTAAATTGAATATCGATAGTTTGTTTAAAAAGTGTTTATAACTATTTTAAACCCGCAGGTTAGTATAAAAATTTGTATTAATAATTAGATTATTATAGTTGAGAACTAATAAATATTCTATGAAATTAATTAAACATTTAGGACATTTATAAATTCACTACAAATTGACTTTTATTATATTTTTAATTGGGGGAAATTTTTCAAACAAACAATTTTAACATAAATTTTTATAGATACTCAATTCACCCCCCTCTGGAGTCATCTACTCCGACCAAGTCATCTTATATATATTCAATCTATCTCAAAATATATTTGTTGGTGATTATATGTAGATATATGTATTATTCATCATTAGTCTCTACCAAGATTATTGGGTGTGAAAGATTATCATTATTTTTGTCCCACTGAAACCCTAAGTAGATGGTGAGTTTAAAGATGATCCAGAATAATATCCTTTCACCATATATTTTAATCTGTAACAAGTTATATCAAATTTTATGGTAAGTGAGAAAGAAATTTAAATCAATAATAATTTAAGAAACACCCTATCAGCCACACATGATTCTCCATGTAGATATCCAACTACTATATAACCTCTAATGGATTCCCACTTACACACTAATAGGAAGGGGATAATAAATGAATAAAAGTTAATTTTTTATTGAAATATCCTTCTTAGAGAATCCTCACACTGATGTTATCATTGTATTTATAGAATACTTATCATGTTATGGGAAGAAACTCATGGTACCTATACTATGTTACCCATTCAATAATAAGTATATGAATATCTATTATAATGATTCCTATAATTTATTATTTTAATTTATTACCACCAATAATTATTTTCATTCTATCATTCATTGTAATTTCATTATGTACATCCATTTCATTCAAGATTTAATACAACAATTTGAAGTAATACACATCCAAAATGTTATATGATTAACTCATTCTCATCATTTTCATAGTCCATTATCTACAATCATAAATAAGTTTTGATTCAATTAGCTTTCCTATATTTATCATTATAATAGAATTAGTTTCATGAAATGATAAAAAAGAATTAATTTATATCTTGGTTTTTCATAAAACATTAAAATTAATGAAACTATTTCTTAGATTTGTTTTTAATTGTGATATTATGAGTAATTGTGTAATGGATTTATTATTAACCATGTATGTTATGATTTTAGGTGTTGGATTTCCCATTAGAGGGAAAGTAGATTTTTTATTCACCATTTTTGTTATTGTTTGTGGATTTTAATTTCACATTAGAAGATAAATTGGAATATGAAATTTTGGAACACAAGGAATATAGATCATGATATTTGATAATTTAATGTTTTAAGATGATATACAATAGGACTGTTTCATGATGTTTTATAAGGACCCGACCTTATTACATTACATAATCATAATTTTAGTCAAGAACTAACTTCATTAAATAATTAGGATATTTTAACGTTTATAGATTTATATAATTGCGATATAATACATAAATAACATTACACATTAATATAGAGAAGATACCATAGAAATAATATCCATTTCTTCCACAATATAAAACTTTTCAAATAAAACATGTTTTCTTTGATAATTCTTCATAGCATTTATCATGGATTCCTTCATTGTCATACACATCCTTATAAATTATGAAAATCATTTAAAAACTAGGGATGAGAACAAAAATCTCACTAAGAGATATAAGAAGAAGTAAAGAACACATTAGTCTATAAATTCTTGTAAAGTATGAGTTCATTTAAAAGACACACATACTTGTAAGCCATATAAACTTACTTTCTAAAACTTGTGATTTCCACAAGATTTCCATAAAACATATAGAACATAAATAGAAGAAGAAGTGTATCTTTGGGAATTACATAAATGAACTTGTAACCATATCATCTACCTTATAATTTGTGACCTTCATAGATACTTTACAATGTAACCCTCATGACAACATTATTGTGGAACCATTGTAGTTACACTTAGAGTAACCATACGACCAACCTCCAACGTACACATACCCAATGAATTGGAAGAAGATATAGGTCCCACCCTTCATCATAAACAATTCCCAAGAACTAGAACATAATTATACAACATGAATAATTTCATAAAAACATTGCTTTTGAATTTCGTAAAACTAGAAGATTAATAGAAAGTTATATAAGAAAATTCCATTAAAAGAAACATATAATTGTTATGAGAATCAATAAAAATAAATCAATATGTGTATAAACTATAAATACACATAATAAAACTCAATATAAATAAAAATTATTCACATTGATGATCTTAAAATCATGCAATTAATGATGTGTAAAGTTAACTCAATGAATGGAATCTGGGTTAAGAATTCCCTTACCTCAGGGTTACCTTACTTCAATTTTTTAAACCTTATTTATAATTGTTTAAAGAGAATTATTAATATATTTATATGATAATGAATCATTTGATAAAACATTAATGATATTTTTTGGATCATTTTTTGCGGTTCCTCTATAATAATGAAATTATTTCATTATATAATTTTATGTCATCCATAAAAGTTCATTACAGAACATAAAATAGGTTACATAATTAAATATAAATTCTTAATCAACCACTAAAAGGGTTTTATGATCATCATTGAAGGAAGTAATGGAAATTTAAAACACATCAACCATAATTTTGGTAAATCAACACATCATGGAAGGTTTTTTATTTTTAAAATAAGAGGAAGAGGAGAAGAAGAAATATTATGAATTTATTACATGAACATGAGATCATATATAATTTATACGATTATTGAGATTTAATACCTCTTGGATAATTTAAGTGGAAGATATTATATAAAAATAATAAAATTTAAAAGAAAACACATGAAAATGAAAGAGGATTATTACATCTTGATTTCTTCTCCTTGAGATCCCCCTTAAGGCCTTTGGTTTTGGCCATTTGATGAGACCACAAGGTCTTGGACGTGGGGAAGGACCTTGCGTAGTGGATTTGGTAGAATATAGACAATTCTAAAGGTTTGAGAGGTGTGATAGGAACTTGCTAATGAGGGTGGTATTTATAGTGAAGGAGAGGATGGATTTTACATTATTTTAATCATTAGTTTAATATTTTGGCTCAGGACTATGAATAGTCTTGATTCATGTAACCCAAAATAATAATAAGTGCAAGTGAGTACGAACCAAGTGGGAATACATAATCCATGAGGTCAAAAATGGTGTATTTAATTGATAATTTGAATATATAGTATTTTACCATATTTTACTACTCATCAAAATTTCATGAATTTCATAATAATAAATAAAATTCACTCTAAAAAATTTTATATCTGTTGAATTAAAAAATGAACTCAATTTTGTTGAATATACTTTTCTAAATATTATTCATTTATTTTTTAAATAATATTAAACTTTATTAAAAAATTAATAATTTTAAAACTAAATCTCATTTTATATCACATAGAAAAATTAATAAATATGTCATTATTTTAAATCCTTATGAAAATAAAATGACAATAAAAGTTCCTATTACTTAATGTCATATTAATATTCATAAAGTTATGTTACTATACACCAAAAATAAAATTGAATCTATCAGACTCCAAATAAATTACTGATCACAATTGTAGATGACCGTTTTTTGAAGTTCGGAACATTAAAGTAGATAATTATGTTTTAACATCTACTTTATAATTATCACCATAAAACTAGTTTTTTTCATAGATTCTTCGTTATTCATTAATTTCATTTATTAATAAAACCCAAGGGTGTTACATTTTCCCCACCTTCTAGAAATTATGACCTAACTATTTTTATTTATTTATTTACTTATTAAACAAGTGGCAGTACCTTTCCCTATTAACATTTTCAAACTCCCATGTTGCTTCATCAACCATGTGGTTTCTCTATAAAACATTTACATAGCAGATTACCTTCTTCTGTAATACTTTTTCACTTCGATCAAGATTCTGAACTGGTTTCCCTTCATATGAATGGTTTCTCTATAAAAAAATATTTAGGATTTCGTAAGGTCTAATAAACAGTAGACTTTGATTTCCTTTCCTACCAAAATGCATAACACTTTCTCATGATGAGATTCTAAGAAAAACATGATCTCTTACCTCAAAAGAAAAATCATTCCTCATATTTTTTTCATAACTTTTCTACCAACTCGGAGCTATGATCATGTTTTTCTAGATCATCTTCACTTTTTCAACCACTTCCTCTACTATTTCTTTTCCCATCAACTTCTTTTCCCTGACTTCATCACAAAAAGCTGGAGTTTGACTTCACTTCCCATACAATACCTCAAAAGGTTCCATCTGTATACTCATATGAAAACTATTATTAATAGAGAACTCAACTAAAGGAATATATTGATCCCAAATTCCATTTTAGTCCGTTGAATAAGCATGATGCATATCCTATAATGTTTTAATGGTTCGTTCTGACTACCCATCTGATTGAGGATGAAAATTTGTACTAAAATTTAATTTTATGCCCAACGACTTTTGAAGGCCCTTCCAAAAATTAGAAGTGTATTTGGGATCATATATAGATATAATGGAATAATCAACTCCCAATAACCTGACAATATATTTAATGCACAGTTGATAAATTTGATCCAAAGACATTGTATCTCGAATAGGAAGAAAATGTGAAGATTTAGTCAGCCGATCAAAAATAACCCAAATCATATTGTTATGTCCAGAAGCCTTAGGTAGTCCCACCATGAATTCTATGGATATAATATCCTATTTTAACTTTGGAATTGGTAGTGGCTGAAGCATATATCTCGGTAACTGCCACTATTCTTTAACCATTTTACATGTCAATCATTTCATAATAAAATCTGCAATATCTCTTTTCATTTCATCCCACCAGTAATACTACAGAAGGTCTCTGTACATCTTAGTAGTTCAAAGATTAACTGAAAATAGAGAACTATGATATTCACACAACAAATTTTTCTTCAATTGGGACTGAAAAGGAACACACAATCTTTTTCTAAATCTAAAAACACAGTCTTTATCAAGGTTAAATTCTGGAAACCTACCCATTTTAACTAACACTAAATTGTTTTGTATCTAATAGTCTTCCTTATTCTCTTTTTAATTATATCTAATGATGTTGACTACACTAAAACCTAGGACAAAATAGATGTATTTCGTGCACCAACAACTTCTAATCCAAAATTTATCAAATTATTAATCAAGGTATAATGTTCCAAATGTAACTTGGTTAATGATGTGTGATGTTTTTGACTCAAGGAATCTACTACAAGGTTTTATTTTCATGTATGGTAATTGACCATACAATCATAATCTTCTATCAATTCACTCCATCTTCTCTACATCATGTTTAATTCCTTCTGTGTGAATATATACTTTAATATTTTATGGTCTATGTATATTTTACATTTTTCTCTATATAAATGAATCCTCCAAATTTTCAAAGAAAAAACCACAACTGTAAATTCCATATCATATGTGTGATAATTTGACTCACGAGGTTCTATTTTTCTTGAGGCATAAGAAATTCCTGATCATTATGCATCAGAACACATCCAAGTACCCTCAATGAAGAACCGATATAGGTTAAAAAATAACCATTTTGGGAAAGAAAATAAAAAACTAGATCATTCACCAATATTTTTTTAATTCCTAAAGAAAACATCACATTTTTCTTCCCAAACAAATTTAAACCCTTTTCGAGTTAACCTATTTAGTGGTACAGATAACTGTGAAATTTTTTTAACAAACCATCAGTAATAACCTGCAAATCATAGAAAAATATGAATTTATATAAATTTTGTAGGTCTTTTCCATTCATCAACAACTTTTTTTGGAAGGATCAATAGTTATTCCTTCCTTATTTATAGTGTGAAAAAAAAAATTGGCAACCAAAAATCACACTTTCTTAATTTTCTATAAGGGTTTTTTTACTTTAATGTTTGAAAAACAAACCTTTTATGTTTTTCATGCTTCTCATTACTCTTAAAAAATACAAGGATTTATTCAATAAACACCACCACCAACTTATCCAAGAACTCATGAAATATTCTATTCCTAAGATCCATGAATATAATAGAAGGATTAGTTAACAAAAAAAGCATAAAAATTTAATAATTCCCATATCTAGTATGAAAATATGTTTTCCTGATGTCATCCACCCTCACCTTCAGCTGATTGTATCTAGATCTCATGTCAATTTTGGAAAAGTACTGAGCTCCCTAGAGATGATAAAAAAACCATAGATATGAGTCAAATGATACATAATTTTAATAGTGGATTAATTTAAGTCTCTATAATCAATGATAATTATCATTGAATTATCTTTCTTTTTATAGAACAAAACAAGAGTACCACACCTTGATGTGCTAAGATGAATGAATCCTTTATCAAGAAAATCCTACAACTAGTTTTTAAATTCAATACATTCCATTTGAGATATTCGATATGGGGGTTTTTGAAATTGTCTTAGTATCAGGAACTAAGTAAATTATGAATTCGACATCCTCATCAGGTATGACATTGGGAAACTCATCTGAAAAAACATCAAGGTATTCAGTTACCACTACCACATCATTAATCAAAACAATTCTATTATTTAAAAAAGTATGTGTAAGATAAATTTCATTTCCTTATTTTAACAATTTCTTAGCTTCCTAATGTATTATCAATTATATGTGTTTTTTCTTGCATTCAAACTGAAACTCTTTCTAAAAAATAGTTTTTTTGGCTCTAACTTCAATCTTAGAATGTTAAATAGAAATCCAATCCATTCCCATAAAAACATCAATCTCTACTAATGGAAAAACAACAAGTGTTTTAGGTAATGTATTTCCAGAGATAAAAATATTAAGATTTTTAAAACATATTTTCTTATATAACATTTCCCCCAAGAGTTTTAATAATATTTTATTATCTCATTTGTTGAGGCGGTATTTACAATTAGCTGGAAAATTCATCAGATATAAAGAAATGTGTAGACCCAGTATCAAACAATACATTAGAAAAATTAGAGTAAACAAACAAGGTATCAGATGCAACTTCATTGGATGGACCAATATCTACTAATGTTGTCGCAAAGGATCTCACTACACCTTTATCTTTCGAGTCTGTCATTTTTTCATCATTCATATCTCTCTTTGGGTAGGAATTTTAACAATGACCCATCTTTCCAGAATTAAAACACTTTAATGTTTTCTTATCAAGATTAGTATTAGGATCATTTTCATTATAATATCATACCATATTTCCAAAATTACCACATAAAAACACTTCCCAATTTTAGTAAGGCATTCCCCAGGGTTCTTTTTGTGACAATTTTCACAAACAAGAAACTGGACTTTCTTACGATCAGATTTCATTAATTGATTCTTACCCATCACATGCCATCTGGAACTCTTCTTCTCTTTGTTATAAAAGGGAATATGGTCATCAGATTACTCTATTTCTACTCTCTCATCACAGAAGATAAGTTTCTAATTACATTTGAATTCATGGGAGGCCAATTCCCTTCTATACATTCGAATGAATTCTCAGAAAAAATGGCTGCTTTTACTGTCATGTTACATAATAATATTTGGAGAATACGTCACTAGTTAGGTGAAGTTTTCTTCATAAAAAAAACCTTAATATTCCCAACTTTACTTCAATTAAATTAATTTCTTATAAATCCTAATTCACAACACCTTAGGACAATATTTTTCAAGGAAAATGCTTTTAAATTCATCCCACTCTAAGGTATCAATCTCCTCTCTTTCCTTGATAATTTTTTACCATTTCCCACCACTAATTTGTTTTACATTCAAAATGGTAAATGGTAAGACTTAAATTTTGATTATCTGAACATCCCATAACTTCAAATATCTTCTCAAGGTCTTTAATTCCTCCTTCAGTCGCTACTAGGTCAGAAGATCCATTAAAAGGAGGGTGTTGTATCATAAGATGGTCCACTATCATCATGTTCCATTTTGGTACCTCTGGTTGTTATCTTGTATGGATTCCCCCACAATTTATTTCCCATTTCAGCTGATCCATTACTATAAAAACTACTCAGTTCTAATCCTTACCACTCAAGGCTGTAGATTCAGAAGGATATCATTCTATTAGTGCCTATCCAATTTAGCTTTCCATTTTCTTCTATGGAAAACCATTCATAACAAACATATCTTAGTCAAAGAAACCTAGTAATATTTAAATTCTATTTCATTTATAATTAAAGGTTTATATTTGATATCCATTTTTGTCATGTTGTTTTCAAAGTCAAATTATGTGAATAATTATTAAAATGACAATAATATTTTTTGGTATTAAAATATATTGTTAAATCATTTAAATATCATAAATATCATCAAAGAGGAAAAGTAAGATTAAAAATTATTGACTATGTCATCCCTAGGTCATTTATGAACCAATTGATACATTAAAAGTAAAGTTATTTCACTTTGTGATAGAAAGAGTTTTTTCCACAGTTAAGATTGATTCTTTTAACAAAAGACCCAGGTATTGTAGCGGTGGTTGTACTGTATGAGGTACTGTAGTAGTGGGGTATTGTAGCAGTTCTGTTCACTGAGGGTTCCTTTGGGCCAAAAAATAGGCTTTCAAGCCTTGTATTCTGGCTACTTGGCCTTGGGCCTTTGGGATATGTAATGGGTCTCCCTCTACCCAGTCTAAAGAGGTCTTTCCTTACTATAATAAATTGATGCTTCGGCCCTAACCTTTAAAAAAAGATATTTTGGCCTTATTTTTATTTGATTTAATTTCTATTTGGATTAAATTTTATTGATAATAACTTAATTATATTTTAATATTTTTGAAATTACAAGTGTGTCCTTTCACTCCATTATAAAAGGATACCCCCTTTTTTCAATTATTCATACCACTTTGAGCCTTATTGCTCCACCAAAATATAAAATTTTCTATTATATACGTAACTATTCACTAATTAGATATTTCTTCCTTATTAAAATACTATTCCAAGGGTACTTTGGAATGGGGCAAGGAAGATGTGAGGGTCAGGATATTCTTGACCCCCCAAAAAATTCTTTATTAGAAAAAAAGACATAGCAGACAGAGAAGGGGAGGGGTCAAACGATATGCACCCAAAAACCCTTAACAACCCTAAACCTAGAAAAAAAACCCAAAACAGTAAAAAAGCATGACAAAACCAAACAAAAAATACACAAAGCCAAGCAGTAACCATCACCATCATCCAGTATTAACCAGCATCCAACAGCTTACAACCAAGCAATGACTAGCATCCAATATCACAAATTCCAGCATCCAGCACCTCCTCACCAAAACGAGCCACCACCAACTGCACAAAACCATCAACACAAAGTTCAAACTCATCAGCTTCACCACTTCCCAGCCAATCATAAATCATTCGAGAGTAGCGTATCCATCCCCAACCATATCTTTTCTAATAATATCAATATTCAGCAGCATAGAACCAGTGGCATCACCAGCCTTGAGCACCTCCTCACCAAGAGGATCCACCATGAGCAGTACAGAGCCACCAACACCAAGCTTGTAAACAATAGCTTCATCACAACCCATCCCATTAGCAAGAAGCATCCAACACTACCATTTACAATAATCAACGTCTCCTTATTCACCTCATAAACAACCAGAGATAGAAAACATGTCTCTTGCATCGACACCCACTAATTTCCACAGCAGTAGAAAAACTATCAAAAAATCCAGAACCATCATGACTAGAGACTCAATCAGACCCCCAACCAGATAACAATCCCAACCAACAATCCAATCCACCAGTAGAACAAACTATATCAGCAGATAATGAATGCATCCACTAAACCTTAGTAAGCAGAATTCACTAACCACGAGAATAACAGAAAAATGAAGGATTGAAACCACAGGTGAGGCAACATACCATATCCGAAGCTCTATCAGAGATGAAACGAAACAATGAAGCAGAAACCCAGAGTAGAAGTTGTGCAATTAGTGAGACCAGAAGTAGAGTTTTTGAAATAACATTCCCTGTCATTGATTCCCTTAACCCCGCTGACCCAACCGTTGAAACCCCAAATCTGTAAATTCAACCCCAATCCACAACGGAAGTCTATTAGGGTTTTCGGCCTCCAAGGAGTCATCAGCTTCATCACATTATAGATCAGAACGATCTAAAGACTGCAGAACCACTAAAGAAGTCGAAGCCCAGGCACACAGTAAATAGAGAAAAGCCCCATCCATAGCCAAAATCCCACACACAAAGGAAGACTATGTCACCAAATACAGATAGCCACCATTTTCTTGAGACCAAAGAGCACCGCCAGAGCACACTATTGCCGAGAACTAGGAGGAGGTGAGGATTCAATGCCAAAGTAGGCAGAATCCACTCGATAAACTAGAATAGGCATCGAGTGAGAGAGATCCGTGAGAGTGCACCATCATCTCTCTTGAGTTGTTAGGGGTTTTTTCCTTTATAATGGATCGAAAGGAAGTGTACTGAGGAATAAGTAATCGTCTATACTGACTCTTTCAAAATTAATTATTCTTATAAATCCTATATATCTATTTCCCCTTACTAAATTATTATATACTGTATCATAAATAATATTATATTTTATTATGATTATTATACAGTAATTTTCATTCTTTTTTTCTATTATATGAAAATATAAAAAGATCACTTGTGCATACCCATAACTTATCATCTCCAAGTAGTGGTGTAATTCGTATTTCATAAACACATTACTTGGGTAGTTATAAAGATCTAAATAATTAATATAACTTAAATTCATTAAATAATTATAATTATTAAATTATAATTTCATATCTACCTTCTTACTTTCAAATTAGTTGAAAAGGATAACATTTCTCATGCATACATGTGGACTTCTACCTCCACAAAATCACGCAATCCATTTTTTGTTTCTGATTTACAAGTATAGTAATAATAATATATTTTATAAATATATTGGATATATATAGTATGGTAAATATTCATAATATTTTAATTATTAGTTACCTTCCTTTGGATTCAACCGTCGAAAAGTGAAAATAGTGTCCATGCTTACACACTACCTACTATCTCTATAAATAATGTAATTATTTTCTATATCTCTAACATTCAGGGATGATTATAAAAATTTATATAATGAATTTATATGATATTTATATAATTATTATTAACCTTGATATTATTAATCCATGATCAAGGTATAAGGATCATAAATACTAAAGTAAAATATACCTGAAAAATGAAGCAGTTATCACCCATAAAATTGAATTTTATAAACAATTGTGAATAAATAGGTTATTAATGATTATAAGTTATAATTGGATTGATATATAATATTATTTTTATAAATTATATATATAATAAACCTATATATATTATGTAGCAGGTTTGAACACATACAATGGAAGTCATACAAGAGGTAAGGGTTCTTTGTCTTAATACTGTTTAATTGAGACATGTTTGATGTTATATTCATATTTATGTTCTTGAGGTATATATAGTAACCCTTTTACATATTAGATCATGTATCCTTATTAATTATAATAATTTAGAGTTATAAATCAAATTAATTCTTCCTAGGAGTTTTGATTCGAAAGTTACCAATATAGTAAGGTTTTATTTCACAATCTCATTATTATTATATATTTTCTATGTGTAAGTAGAAGTTAGAATAGATATATTATAATATTTTCTTAAAACCAATATTTTTTATTATAATTTTTTTATATAATAAAATAATAAAAATTCATTTCATTTTCTTCTAGTACAAAAGATACATAAATCATGTTTTTAATGAAACTAATAATTTATTTCTTTATATCATGAATATTTTTCTTCCAAGTCCATAATTTGTTCATTTTTTTCAATAACATTTTCATATTCTCTAATTATTTTGAAATTTAATTTTTATCAATGTTTTAATTCTTATTAAATAATTTGAAATGAATCTTAAAATCATTTCCAAAATAAGGAACCTTTTACCAAAGGTGCCAACTAAATCTTGGTTTTAATGTACTGCATATGATCAAACTTTCCTTCCATGATGAATAAAATTATATTTTAAGCATAATTTATAATTTTTCAAGAACATTTTTAAATGAAAATTTAACCTTATGTTTTTTATAGAAAAATTCTGGTTTTTAAATATTTCTATGTAGAGTATGTTTTTCTCAAGAAACATTCCAATGATATTCTAATAGTATTTTCACATATATAAAAATTATTTGGTAAATATTATGCTTAATGAAAATGCACTGATTTTATATGACATTATATATTAATCTAAATAGATTTTTATTTTTTTATATTTATTTATTGGGAATAATATTAAAATTTTATATGCAAGTTTTTAATATGAACATTTTCTTTGATTATGTTTCACCCCTTTCATATTATGAATGAATTAAACATAGAAAGTGATTCGTGGGACCCAATATTGACCCTTGATGCATATTTAGGTCTAATGAGACAAACTTGTTTTTGTATTTTGAATATGTCTTACCTTTTTTATATTTAACATCTAGGCAGAAGACCTTGATGATATATTTTATATGTATAACATTATGCATGTTATAATTATGAAACTACCAATCATTTTCCATGTTATTATTTATATTATTGTGTTATCCATGGATTTTTTTCCAAGTCATATAGTATTAGTTATTTGGAATATGTGATTATTATTTATCTTGACCATATTGTCATTGTTTTAATTATTTTATTTTAGCTTTGATTGTATTCTTTTGCCTGATTAGAATCTAAGATAACCCTTTATTATGTTTTCACCTCCCCATAATACCATGAAGCAGTTTATAAATTAATCTATAGATTTATAAGAAAAAATATTAATGTTCTCACAATAATTGTTATATAATATTCATGTTTCCATATTTATGTGAGAATCATGTTAGTATCTATTCTCTCAAGACTTCAAAAAATACATGATCTTTTAGGTTGTGATCCCTGATATTTTTTGCTAGTGTAGTAAAATAACCTCTAGCTTTGGGCTACTAGAGTTAGATTGTTACGATTGGTATTTTAGTATTTTTTTTAGAAACCATGAGAACTAAATTTTGGAAAACAGATATTATGGAACATAACTCGAAGGAAAACTATGGGGATATGAAGAATTTTAGACTAATATCATAGTTTATTTTAAAAGTTATAGATCATGTCATTTTGTAGAAATAAATCCCTCTCTAGATGGTATATTTGGAAGTGGTTTTGGTACAGATGCATCAAGGGGTAATGACCCCTAAAAGAGTTAGTTCATTATATATTAATCATTATTCTAGTTTATAGTGATAGTGCCCTTGTTGTGTGCCTGGTTTGATACTCTCAAGGGTATACTTCGGTTAGTTCACATTTTCTTTATAAACCATTATGAAGGATTTGAATAGATGATGAATTGAAACGTATCAGGTTAAACAAAGGGTGTATTAGGTTGGAATGAATTTTTCATGATTTGGACATCCAATAAATTATATTCATTTTGATATATTTTCCCACTAGGTTTTTTATTATTGTTAATATGATATTTGGTTATAGTCAATGGATATAACTACAATGAATCTTGTTAATAATGAATGTTATATACAATTTGGTGATTATAAGAAATTAAATTGGATGATGGAGGGATGGATTGTTTTCATTATGACTAATACTTTATCATGAAAAATGTTTTAGAATCAAAACCTTAATCAAATATTGGATGAAAAAAATAATAGAGTAATAGATTTTACTAAGAGATAAAGTTTTGGATACCAAGGAGTAAAGAAAACTAAATTTTATTCATTTATATAATATGAAAATAGACTCCCTAGGGAAAGACTCAATGGAATGGGAAAATGTTATATGCGTGTAAAATGGGGGTATAGATCAATGAATTTTCAATAAAAGGGGAATAATTATATGGATGGATATTAAGTTCATCCTAAGGAACTATTTATAGTTCAATTAATTTTGTGTGGGAAATATGGGAATTAGCTAGCCCATTTCTCTAATCCAAGGGTCAACTCATAGACCAAGGAATAACATACTATATACCAATCATTGAGGTGTAAGGATTGAAGTGTTTTGATATTTAGATTTGGGAATTATGTTTTATAAGTGGTATATCAATGATATTTTGTATATAATAATCATAAAACTATAGGTATGGTTCTATATTAATTTTTATTTAATGATTTAATAACATGCGTTGACTGGTATTGATATCCAAGAAATGCGATTGAGTGGAAAGTAAATACAGTTTTTATTTGGATAAATTTATTATTGAAATTTATTATGTAACTGGGATAATATTTGTGACATTGAAAATTGGTTATTTACTAAAAGAAATGGTGATTTAAGTTATATTTGATGAAGTTTATTTCATTTTTTGACTTATAGAAATAATTTTGGATTTTATTTTTGGAATAAATATTGTGTTATATTTAGGAAGAAAATACTTTTTCATGTGAGTTTAAATTAATATTTATAGAAACTATCATGTATTTTTATGTTTTAGGATGATGAAAAGTTTTATATCATAGATACCCATTTTGAGGTTTTATGTGATTGGATTTGGAGATGATTTGAAACATTTACTTTGCTATTAAGAACAATAATATTTTGAAGTTTAAATAATCCTTTATGTTAGAATATGATTTTATATTATGTTAATTATGTTCTATTCGATAGTGGGATATAGATAATATTATTGTTTAAAAAGTGATTCATTGATTCATTTAAAATGTGATATTTTTAAAGATATTTATGGTCAAGCTAAGGATTACCTTTTAGGATAGTATCTAAATTTGATTGATGATATTTTAGAATGAAGTAAATAAAATTATAATATTATATAGTAATTTATATTTATGATTAAAGATATTTTTAGGGTTCTTTATTGGGATTAGGTATATATAACTATTATATTTAACATGTGGTTAAACATTAAAGATTATTTCAGAAGAATGCAATTAAATATTTGGGGATGTAATTTAAAATGTATGAGATCACATTTTGGTTAAAATATGATATATTTTTTAGGTAACTATGGTTTATTGGGATGTGTGGTTATTTATTTATAGAATAATAAAAGTTCAAAATTTGGTGTATTTGTAGAAATTTTTTATTAAAATGTATTATTTCATTATGTGGTGGTTTATTCGTTATTGATATTATCTTAGCTTTTGGAAACCAGTTCAGTTTTTGTTAATATTTGAAGATAGTTGGAATATTCTTTTATACTTTTGTGTGATATGTGGTCTATTAGAAGTATATTTTAGTTATTCATTCATGGGAAATTAATCTTGAATACATATTGTTTAGAGAAAAAGATGACACTGTGGTGGAAACTGATTAAAGGAAGAAATTCTACTTCTCAAGAAAATATATTTTATTATATTTTTATTATAAATGGTAAATGTATTCTAAAAATCTAAGAAAAATATCTTGAAAAAAAATGTTTTCCAATTACATTACATTCTAATTTATTATTGGTCTTTTTCGCACATTATTGATTTATGGTTTTATAGTCGTTAACTTTATCATGATCATTAATTGTCTTATGATCAATGTTCTCTATCACTATCTATCATTATGAGGACATTTATTTTTCCTACATATCTATATATTCAATTCCTAATAAATTTATCCTATTTGGAAACCTAGTTATGTATTAATCCAGATGACCGTTGTATTTTTGTTTCCCTATTTTATGTGTAATTTTTATTTACCATTTTTATGGTGTGGGTTTCCAGAAATCATATTTTTAAATGTAAAACCATTGATTATTGAGAACACCTTAAAAATATGATGGAAAAAATTTATTAACGGGTGAGGGAGAATGTGACAAACTAATATTTTAAAAGAATACCATGTTTTACTTTGTATACAATATGCATCTCTGAGTTGAAAAGAACCCTGAAATATTATTATATAAATATTATCACTATAATACCATGTTTAATTGGTGAGATTGAATAGGATTGAGAATAATACAATATATATATATTTATAAATATTAAATATTCATTATAAATGTTTTTATTAATTATTTTTAAATAATCCCTCAATTTTTATTAAAAATGTTACACTCTTCAAAATAAGTTTTCTTCAAAAATAAATTTTGTTAAATTTTATGAGAATATAATTTAATTTTTTTCTAATTTTATAAAATTTACTTGATAAAAAAAGAATAAATTTTTAAATAATCATATAAATATCACCATTGGGTGAAATTTTGGTATTTTTATAAAATGATTAACATTTATTGAATAGTAAAAAATACAGATTTTTTCAAATACTTTCATTTTTAAAGTTTTATAAAAGTTCCATTATATTTTGGATTTGATATTTATGTGATATATTATCCATTTTATTTATAATAATCTAATTAATTCCATTTTAATTGTTATTTTTCATGATCCTGATAGATGTTAATTTTTAAACTTAAAATCACATTTTTTCTAAAAATGGGTTTTCAATGAATTTTCCCAATTTATATACAAATTGATTTATGGTTTTATATAGATTTAATATTGAAATGTGGGTTATATATTTGGTATTAATTGCTTCATATTTTTAATATATTTCCCTTTTATTTTTATTCATAATGAATAATGGACATGCTTAATATTTTTCACCTTGGTAAGGGTTAAAAGGGTAAAATAGGGTTCAAACACTGAAATAAGGTCTCGAAATCAACAAAAAAAACATGACTTTATCATTTTATATCATTTATTTCATCAATTTAAAACCAATTCTCAAATATATGGAAACATTTTTTCTTTATTTCATTGATCTTTACCTTTACATTAATTTAAGTAAAAACAATACAAAATATCACTTTCTTAAATTTAATATCTCTAAAAATTTTAAATAAGGACAAGAAAAAGATAGTTTCAAATATAAAAGTTTATTTTAAATAATTTTTTTTTATCATAATAATATACTTATAAATTTTTAATAAATAATTTCCATTAATGAATACACAATACAATTATAAAATGTATTTAATTAATAGAAAATAAAATAATGATATTAAAAATATTAAAAGCAATATAATTTTGATGAGTTATTATGTTCCATGAATTTTTAAATGAAAAACATAATTTATTTGTTTTAAATATTTATATATGATCTCTTTTACAATAATCATGTTTTGAATATCAAATTATATGAGTAGTTATTAAAATGACATTAATAGTAATTTATGTTAAAAATATTATATCAAATAATTTAAAAATCTTAAAAATATTGAAATAGGACATTTATGAAGATAAATGGTCAAACATGTCATCTAATGTTCATTTATAAGAATGTTTTTTTCTTTATAAGAAAAATTATAACCACTTAAGACTAAAAAAGTCATTTCCATAGTTAAGATTAAAATTGGTTAACCAAGGGGTTAAAGAAAAAGATAAAGTTCAAAATGACACCAAAACCTATATAAATTTAATTTGATTTTTATATTTTCACATTATTCTATTTTTTTTAGAATATTTAACCATTTTAAAGTATTTTTTAAGAATAACTTAATTATAATTCAATCATTTTTGAAATTCCATATGTGTCATTTCCCTCATTTATAAAAGGAAACCCCTTTCTATCAGTTTTCACACCAGTTTGTGCCTTATTGATCACCCAAAATATATCCATTTATATTATTAACCTCACATTAAACTAATTATCAGAGGTTATTTTCTAAAAATACCATTTCAGTGGTACTTAAGATGGGATATAAGGGAGGCCTTCTAAAGAAGAGGTAATAGTCTTTACTGACTCTTTCAAGTTTTTTTATTATTCTACTTGATATAAATCTATTGTATAAATACTAAAATAATAATTCAATGATAAAAAATAATCTGAGTTATTGTTATTATTATTATGATACAACCATTTTCCATCTCTTTTCTATCCCACAAAAGTGAAAAGATCTCTCGTGGGCACGTATGACTTACGTCTCTGTGTAGTGGTGTAATTTTTATTTCATCAACTCTTTAATTGGATGGTTATATTGATTTAAATAATGAATATATATTATATTCATGATATAACTATTCTTATTTAATTATTATACTGTATCTACATTATTACCTTCAAATCATTTCGAAATTGATAACGTTGCTCATGCCTACTTATTGACTACCACATCCCTTGAGCGATGTGATCTGTTTTTCTTTTTTTTTACATGGATGGAAATATGGATATTTTTAATGAATAAATACGATTTATATTATATATATGATATAATTATTATTATATAAATCTTAATTATTATTTACCTTTCTTTCATTCCATCTATCAAAAAGTGAAACAATGTTCATTTGTGCATATGTCATACTGTCTCCATTAATGATGTAATATTTTTTCTATATATATCATTCAAAGATGGTTCAAAAACATTATTTATTTAATATTTCTGATATTTATATCATGATTATAAAAATAGAGATTAGTTGGTAATGATGAAAGTTTAAGGATGAAAACATCTGAACCAAAACATTCATGAAAAATGAAGTAGTTATTTCACGGAACATTGATTTTGATAATGAATTGTTGATAAAATGGTTATAAAGGATTATAAGTGAATAATATCTCATATTAAATATATTACTATTGATCTAAGATATATTTATAATAAATCTATATTAATTATATAGTATTTTAGAATAAATATGAATGAATTTAAACTCGATCTAAGGGTTACTTGTCTAAAGATTATTTCATTGATACACGTTTGATATTATGCACCAATGTATATTTATAATCTATATATACTACCTTTTTTACATGTTATATCATTTAACCTTATTAATTTTTGTTTTTAAAGTTACAAATAATTTTATTTCCTTTAAGGGGGTTTGATTCAAATGTTGCCATGTTAGTAAGTGTTTATTTCATAATATCATCATTATTAGAGATTATTTATGATTAAGTCCCATTGGGGTAATTATTTTATATTTTCATCGTAAACCCATTTTTTGTATCCCTTTTAATCTCTAAAAATAATATTCTTTTCATTCAATTTTATTCTTTTAAGTTCCCAAGATACTAAAATAATCTTTTCATGGAAATCCAACCTTTCTTTCTAAGAATATTTGTCTTCAATGCCCATATTTTACTTAAAAAATATCAACAATATTTTTAATATTCTAAAAATATTTATTAAATTCATTATTTCCCATGTTTTAGTTTTTATAATTTTTTTAAAAGGAATATTATTATATTTTTTTCAAATAAAGAAACTTTTACTAAAGGTGTGAATAATATCTTTGTTTTAACCTACACTGTGGAAATGGAATTTCCATCTATCATGACTAAAAGTTTATTTTAATCTAACATTAATAGTTTTGTATATTCTTTTCAAATATTTTTTTTGTGATATTTTGGAAATCCTCAAATTTTGAGTAAGTGAATTTAAAATGAAAATTCTATTTTCATAATGATATAATCCCGTGTCATTTTTAATGTATTTTTATATATTACATTATTATTTGGGGAATATTATTTTTCAAAGGGGATGCACTATTTTGATACAATTCACCATATTACTCTAGATGTCTTAATATTAGGTTTTTTTGAAAAATAGTAACATTTGATATGAATATTCTCTGATATAAATGTTTTCATTGATTGTGGTTCACCAAATTAATATGGTAAATTCATTGGACTTAGTATGTGATGGGCGGGGACTTCTATAACACTCAATTCATCATATGGTCTCATGAGACAAACTAATTTGGGTATTTGGTATACATATTACCTCATTACATATATTGTTCTGATACAAGGCCTTGATGGAAATATTATGATGTCCAACATTATGTATCTTGTCATTATGAAACTCGTTATTATTATCCATGTGATTATTTATGTTGTTTTTTTATCCATTGATTTATTCCCTTTTTTATGTTATTATTTATATGGAGTATTTGATTATTCTTTAACCTGGCCATATTATTCACATCGTATTTATTTTACAAATGATTTTGTTTTATGTTATCTCTTACCAAGAATATGAGCTCCCCCTTTATTAGGTTTTCATTTCCTTAGGATACCAAGTAGGGATCTATGAATGAATATAGGGATTTTGTGGAGGAAATAAAAATTTTATCTTAAAAAATGTTATACTATATTCATGTTTCCATATTTAATGTGAGAATTATGAAAGTATGAAGTATCTCAAGAATAATAAAATATTACATCATTATGGATGTGATCCCTTGTATTTTATAGAAACATAGTAAAATAATGAATATATTTTGTCTATTAGAGATGGGGTTTTACAAAAGGAGTTCATAATTAAACAAAAACATCTAAAAAAGGCCAAGAGGTAAATGAGAAATAAAATATAGAAGCATATATGAATATAAAAAAGGGAAAAAGGGAAATATATATGTCAAATCTATGAGAAATAGAAAAAAACATCAAGCTACCCATCTCCATGTGATAAATGGTCCCTATCAAACCTCAACACTAAACCTAAACTAGAAGAAACTGGGAAGAAGGAATCCCTGACACTGAACACCACTAGAATGTTGGTTAAAACATAATTTTTTATATAGGTAGGAGGGTAAATAACCAATAGGCATGCCAAATTCACACCTCATACATCTAACATAAAAAAACAATTTCATTTTAGTTTTAAAGACACTTTTGTAAAATTAGACTATTTTAGCATTTGCATAAAATATTTTATATAAGAAAAAATACTTATTTTTTATCAATCTAATTCGAACCACTATATTTAATAGAAATTCCATTTTAATTTTCTTTGAAATAACTTGAAATTAAGAAAAATTGACATGTTTATTTAAAATACACTTTTTAATACAATCCATTAAAAAAACCAAACTTATTTTGGGACATTATAAAAATAGTGAAGAAAACCGAAAAAATAAAAATCTATCAGTAGTAGTCAAGGGAAATAAAAATCAAAAACATGATATAAATTAGTGGTATGAGATATAAGAATATGGTGATTAAAATAATCATCAGAAGTAGAGAATAAAAAATAAATAATAATATGAAATTGAAAATAAAATAGTTTAAAGTTAAAAATTCTATAGGAATGACCCTAGGGAGACAAAGGTTACTGTTTTCTAGATATAATAAATTACTAATTCGGTTCATGCACTTAATTAGTTAAATGGATCTAAAACTATGCCATTGCCTAGTGGGGTCTCATTTCTACTTCAATAGCTTCGATAGTGGTTGGGGACCTCACCATACTCATATTATCCTACCCAAATTCCTGAGTTCCAAATACACAGTAAGAAAAAGAGAGGAAATAAATCATTAGGAAATAACATGAAATTCCTCAATAAATAAAAACTCTCTTAACTTCTTTTTTAAGAATCCAAATTTTCAAAAAATTTAAACTATTTCAAAATATTTTATTAAAATCATAAATTAAGGATTCCACATTCTCTAAATTAAATATAAGTTAATGTTGTATAACTAAAATGAAATTAAAATTCTTTTATGAATACATTTTAGAAAAAAACCAAATGTTTTTTTGAAAGCATTGTTTTTAGTTTACTTTTATTTAAAATAAAATCCTATAAACACTTAAAAAAGGAACCCAAGTGCTCAATAACAATATAGAAAACCATTAATTAATTCAACCACACTATTTATTTTTTATTAAAAACAATTTTTATTGGTTTAAATAAAACAAATACTCTACTCATTATTTATAATATTAGTTAAAATGGTAAATTGAGAATTAAATCAAACACATGATGTGAATGAGTGATTAAAAACATATTTGATCCGCAATTCAAAAGGGAAACCATTCATCATTACATTAAATCTAATGAAAATAATTTATCTTATAAAAATTTACTAATAAAATATACGAAGGCTCTTAAAAAAATGTAAACTAATGTCATTAAATCTAATAAATTAAGTTTATAAATGTAAAGAGTTATGTGGAAGTCCATCCCAACTTAATCCAACCATGATTGAAGAAAAAAAATGAAATGTGAGAATAAGAACACCCAATGAACCAACCTATCACACTAGAGACCAAATAAAAAATTATTTTAAATAAAACATCCCACCTTTTGTTTGACCATGACCAACCAAAGAAAATAAATTATGGATAAAACAAGAAAAAAAATAGAGGAGAAAAGGGTCTCACACCTTGAAAAATTTGTCGATGATTGAAGTAGAATGGATAAAAATCAATGGAGGATCATAGTATTGTTTCTTAGGGATCCATTGCGGATTTTTTTAATGAATATATAAAGAATTAGAGTCCACAAGGTTTCTTATTTAAACAGGGGTAGAATATAGTTTTAATAATTTTTTAAAAATGGGAATGGTCCATTTTTTGGATGTATGGTTTACCAAATAGTGCACTGACCCTTTTCCCCACATGATAAACACCCAAGTATCCATGTTATTCAGCCACAGTTTCTTGATAAACCATCAACTATCCATGAATAAACGATCTGCTTAAAACTATAGACCTTCAGATAGTAACCCATATGTTTAATATTAATAGTTCACAAATTGTGTTCCCTTATATAAATCTCAAAAAAATTAAATTGTTAAATCTGGTATAAATCAAAATTAAAAAACAGGAAAAAATAATGAAAATAAAGAAAATAAATTAAAAATTGAAGGTATGGGTGTTACATTATATATTAAAAATTATACTTCTATAGCTATCATACAATTGATATTCCTTATCAAATTTAATATTCTTTCCATTTAATAATCAATATATGGTTTATAAAAATTTTAACTAGAAATGTTCTTTATTTATCAACTATTAAATAATTCAAATTCACTTTCCAATTATATCCAACTTTTCAATATCATTTTAAACCTATTATATAATGTTTTCTTAGTATCTATAACACATTTTCAACCACTCATATGAAGTCCATTGTAATAATCATGATATGCAAAAAAATTTCTCTACTAAACATTTTCTCTTATAATTCTATGTGACCACTGCATTATCTCTTTCTTTCTTTCCATTAATTCATAATGGAATAAAATCAATTAAATTATATTACCAATTTTTTTAATAATTTTCCTTTATATATGATTAGTAGAACATGTAAATCACGTGATCTAATTGATCCCCTAGTTGTACATTACACTTTTGGAACCCCCTTTCATAGAAACTCTCCATCACTATCATGGTTCTTATAGATCTTAATTAATTTGGATCTCCCCCATAACTTAACCGACAATAAAATAATTATTGAAATAAAATACAATTATCACAATTCATTCGGTTCATCAGGAATAGATTAGACAATGATGTGGACCCCATAAAAAGTTTGTGCAATACTATCTAAGAATATTAATGGGATCATGTTTCAAATTTATGAATTACATCAAAAGGAGGTGTTTACACCAAATATTTTTGTCTATGAGAACCTGGTGTTTCAAAGGATCTAAGGTAATAATGGTAAAATTCCATAATACATGTTTTCATTCCATAATGGGAGGGAATTGTTTTGTATCTCATAAAATACTTAAAAAGTGACATATTCTAATTCATTTGACCAATGTATCACCCCCAATACCTATCAACATTTAATAAAGGTTGAGTTTTTTGTTAATAATTTTATTCACATCAAGAGAATGCAATGATGAAAAGCATGAAAAAACATTGAGATGCATTTTTTTATCATTCTAGGTAGTATTATTATATTTCTGTTGTCTTGGATTGAGGAGAAGAACTTGAATAAAAATTGATCTAAATTTTGGAGTCACATGATGTTGGGAAGTGATGATTGATCAAACTTTTTCATTTTTTATTTTTTAATAAACTTGTATTTTAGGGCCATATTCCTACTCGATTCTATTATATTATTGATAATAACCAAAGGATGCATGAAATAGTATCACATCCATTGTTCACCAAGGATTAAAAAATTAATAAAAATAGTGTTTAAACCATGTAAAGCCCCTTAAATAATTTGTGTTAATCCTCACTCCATCTCTCAGCATCACATTATTTTATACGATATCAAATCACACATTCCAATGATTGAAAAATGTTTTTTAGATTTGGTGTTTTGGTCCCAAATCTTTCACCCCATCTCATTTTTGGTCTACTCTAACATGGTTTCTTAGACTTGGAATTAGAGAATTTAATTATTATATATTGTCTTACTAATAGGTGAAATCCTTAATATCTCATCCACTATGATAGGGGTTAGAAACCCTTATTGTGTTATCTATAAAATCATGCGAGGGATTAACTCTAATTATCCTATCATTAGCTATCATACATATACATCTGCAATGATATTCATGAAATGAGGTGCACAATGTGAAAGTACACATGTAGGGTTGATTATAATAATATAAATCATTTTCATACTAAGAAGTGAGTTGACCCCATAATCATCTTGCATCTACATGCCAAAATATAATGTATAGCATAGATAAATTAGTCATCACTCGATTTCATCATTGGGAATAACTATGATCAATTCTATTCAATAGAATCATAACTCAAATTTATCAAACAATACAAATAAAATTATTTCTCAATAATATAAGACAATCACATCTAACAGTCCATTATAAACTTTTCTATTGGTAATTCACCCTAGATACAATAGTCAATAGATGGGGAAGAGAAATCATTTCTCCACCCAACTCGATACGACTAGAGGAAATACACATCTATGTTATTCTTGTAATTAGTTATGAAAAGTCACATCTCTATCAGAGTAATTACACATCTACCCATCACACAATATATACATGTATAGATTCTATAGGAACAATATATCCATGTCAAAATTTTAATATTATTGGTAATACACATCTACAAGGATTCAATAGAATATCAAGTACTCTCAATCCTAGTGAAATGGGTGACGAGTAGATAAAGTATTGGGTGCATTCTATTCCACCGCAACCCTAAATATTTGGGTGTGGAATGAAGTCACCACCTAGGTGAATTGCTGCCCATTACATCCTCATCTTGGGGATACTTTTATAATTAACCATCTTCACCCACACTACCCATTGTGGACTCACATTAGAGATACCGTAGGGATTACTTTTCTCCATATATCCTTCACTAGAGATGTTTGAGGAAATACATATCCCCAAATCCCTCTTGTTGGACCCTTTTTGAAATAGTTGTTTTCAAAATCACAAATCATGCAAATTTACAAATTATATTAATTCATATAAGAATTTATACCTCAAGTTATTATTGTTAGTGAATATTTATAATAGAATAAATTATTTCACATTGTATTATACATTTTAATAAGTCAACACATTATCGATATTTATGTGTAAATATACTGACAAGTGTATATTTAAATGTATATATGAATTTCACTTAATCTAATAGCGTTCTATGTATGAGAAAACCATTATATGTTCTTTCAATGTCCCTAGAACTAATAGTTCAAGTGAGTCACCACTGGTCGACTCACCGATAAGGACTCACCAATGGAAGGACTCACTAATTGATGAGTCACTGATGATTGGTCGCACTGATATTCTGAATGAGTCAACGATGGACAAGTCACCGATGATCACTCATATATATAGTTCAAGTGAAACACCTTTGGATGAATTAAAAATGAGTGATATATAAATGAATGAGTCACCAATGAGATACTTACTGATGGACATGTCACCAATGGGTGACACACAAATAGTTTTAAATGTGTCACTGATGATGACTCAACGATGCCCGAACAAATTGATAACACAAACAACTCAGTGATTCCCAGAGTCAATGATACTGATGAAGAGGAATCACCAATACAGAGAGTCGCTGATGCTGATAGACTGATTCTAATGAGTCACCGATACTTATGACTCACCCATATTCATAAAAAATAGTTTTAATTTATTAATTTAAATTTATATCTAATGGTCATATTTAGACGAATTAATATTTCTAACATTATTTAATGTTGTCTATAGGACTTTCAGTAGACGGTACGAGGTACATGCATGTGGGGAGATCTTCATGTCTTCTGGACCACGAAGTATAAAATAATTACAAAATAGATCATTCTATTTGTGCTGAAATATTGAAATAACATAGGAAACAGAAACTTCTTGAAACACTCAAACTTAATTTAAAATACCAAGAACTCAATGATATAGAATAATGGGAGATCAACAAGACATGAAACATTTGTTGGACTACACTGAACATGTTTGGAACACAAGAGCTGAACTTTACCCACATCTAGAAGCCTGAGAAAAGATACTCTGATACTCCTTTCTGATGGAAAATTTTCAGAAGAGGGCTCAAACATAACTTCCACTACATTAAAAGAGTCCAAATTCTCACCACATAACACACGTAGACTCTTAAACTTTTCTCTTTATCTAATCTCTGTTATTTTTATTTACTTACATTTACGAGCAGTGTGTCAATATATATCTAACACATACACTAACTCCTGTGAAAAATTTGAGGATACGTGATATCCTCAAACTCTCTCTCATTTTATCCTTTGTATCCCACATAGAAGAGTATAAGAGGACAAGTCTTACATGTCTGTTGTTTTCCCATGAATAACCGCGTTAGAGTTCACGTGTGAACAAGAAAACCTTTTATACTGTTGTGATCCCCAATATAGCGTGTGGATCAAAACTTTTATTAATTTTAACTGCTTAGTGGTAGGTGATCACCAAGTGAAGAGGACTAAGTCTTAGCTTGAGACTGATCCTCTTATTTATATCTATTGTGCCTTTTTTCCTTTTAGTTTTAATCAATGTTTATTACATTTTACATATAACTAAATTGAAATTTTATAGTTTGTTTTGAATGTTTTTATAACATTTTTGAACTAGTAGGTTAGATTCTAATGTTGTATGAATCACTAGATTACTATAGATGATAACTAATCAATCATTATTTGATATTAATTGAACATTCATGACCTTTATAAATTCCCTACAAACTCAATTTGATTATATTTTTAATTGGGGGAAATTTTTCAATGAACCGATTTTAACAAAAAAATTTATAGATACTCAATTAACCCCTGTCTTGAGTAATCTACTCCGAACAACATTTGGTATCAGATGAATTTATAAAATTTTCAGTTTTCAAAAAAAAATCAACTCTTTTTCAGCTGTGATTGTAGTTGTATTTCAAAGGTCTTAAATATTATGTTACTTTTAAATTTTATCTCTTTTAAAAATTTTCACAATTTATTTTATGGACAATATATTAGAAGGAGATGATAAAAATAGACCACCTTTTTTAAAGGAACAAACTATTCTAACTGGAAGCTTAAAATGAATATACATCTAGAAAACATGGGATCTGAAAAAAGTAAAACTATTGAAAGTAAATAAGTAATTATTGAAACTACAAGAAACACTTGGGATGACCCTACCAGGACATAATATAATAATAACTATAAATCATTGAATGCTCTATACTGTGAAATAAGAGATGAAGAGTTTAATCACATTTCTTCTTGTGAAACTGTCCATGAGATTGGGGATACTTTGTCAGTTTCCCACGAGAGAACACCAAATGTGAAGGTGATGAGACTAAATAATTCTTCTATTAAATATGATAATTTCAGAATAAATCCTGAAGAATCTATTTCTGATATGTATTTCATGTTCAATTAAATTGTGAATACCATGATTTCATTAGGATGAGTTGTAACAATAAAGTAAAAAATCCCGAGTATTATGTGATGCTTACTAGAGAGATGAAGAGGGACATTTGTAACCATAATAGAATCATGCGTCATTGATAAGATGACAGTGAGGGAACTGATTGGAAAATTAATGATCTATATAGGGAAAATCAACATAAAATAATATGAAGAATGATGAAGAAGAAAATATACATCCTTCAAGACTACCACTTCCAAAATCAAGGTAAAATAGAAAGTTCAAGATGTTATTGAGAGCACATGTAGTGAAGAATCAACATCAGACAGTGAGGAGGAAATAGCCCACCTAGACATAAGATTGAATAAATTGTATAGAAAGAAGATGTTTTTCAGAAAGACCAACTATAAAGGAAGATATGATCAAAATGGACATTTGATGAATTATTGGAAAAGAAATGACAAGTGTGTTGAGATAGTATTTTGTGAATTTAAGAGAAAGGGACATGTAAATGATGACTGTCCCAAGATAAATTACAAAAAGAATTATGAGACCAAAGAAAAATGGTATAATAAATCCATAAAGGCCACCTAGAGTGCCTATGAATACAACTCTACTGAATCTGCTTCTTCTAATGATGAGAAATAAGATATGGAAAATATGTGTTTTATGACATTCACATATGAGGTAGACCGCCTAAAAAGATCTTGTATAAATCATTGGTACTTGTACAATGGTTTTTAAAGACACATGATATGAGAAAAATCAAGCTTCAATAATCTCATCAATATAGATGGAGGACATATCACATTTGGTGATAATGGTAAAGGAAAAATCATCATCTTCATCCAGATTGATAACCCTATCTCCATTTCAATTTACAAAGTACTTTATTTTGATGAAAAAAAGTATAACTTACTTATCATATCTCAACTTTGTGATGATGGATTTAATGTTAAATTAAAAAATTATTCATTACATGTTTTTGATGCCAACAATAACTTAGTTCTTACTGCTGTATGAAATGATAATATATATGATCTAAATTTAGACACTCTATCCTCACAAAATGTTTCATGCCTAAGTGGATTTCACAAAGAGTCTTGGAACTGGCATGGGAAGGTATGAATTTGTAATATACACTCCCATAAGAAGTTTACTAGAAAAGGATTAGTTAAATTCCTTCACAAACTAGAGTTTCTAGACAATAATATGTGCAATCCTAGTCAAAATGGAAAGCAACATAAAATCTCTTTCAACCCCAGGAAATAAGTTACAACTTCTCAACCTCATGAGTTGGATCGCATGGACTGGTTTGGATGATCTAGAGTATCAAGTCTCAAAGGGAATAACAATGATTAGGTTCTTGTAGATGAATATTCTTGGTATACATAGACATTTTTCTTAGCTCAGAAAATTGAATGTTGCTCTCATTTTTCAAAGTATTCCCAAACATTAGAAAATATTAAGGGACTATGAATTAAATCTACAAGAAGTGATGAGGATCATGATTTTGAAAATCAAGACTTTGAATCTTTTTTATCACACAATGGATATATTCATAACTTCTCTTCCCCTAGGACACCTCAACAAAATGGAGTATTAGAAAGAATAAACAGGACCCTAAAAAAAATATCTAGAAAAATACATAATGAATATTGTCTACCTATTTATTTCTGGGCTGAAGCTATTAATACAACATGTTATATAATAAACAGAGTGTTTTTCAGACCCATTCTTAAAAAAACACATTATGGGTTGTGGAATAATAGGAAACCCAAGTTAAATTATTTTCAAGTGTTTTTATGTAATGTTTGTAGTTTTAACACTAAAGACAATTTTGATAAATTTTCCTCCAAAATTGATGAAGGGATATTACTTGGATATTCTACATCATGAAAAGATTAAAGAGCCTTCAATAAGAAAACTAAACATTTGGAAGAATATGTGTATGTAATGTTTGATGAAATAGATCCACATGTACCTAATACCTCACCAGGGTATCTAGAAGAGGATATTTCCAATCTAGAAATTAATGAAAAACACTCAAATGATTTTATAATGGAATCTGTGAAAACATCCAGTTCTGTAAATTCACCAAAATCTACTCATAATGAACCAAAACAAAACGATGAACCAGAAATAACTAGTCCTACTTTTACCAGACCAACTAGGACCCTCAAAAACCATCCCATAGATTCAATTATTGGATTTTAAGAGAGAGGAAGACAAACTAGAGCTTCCTTCATAAATCATATTGAACATCAAGCATTTTTGTCACAACTTGAACCTGAAAATATCAATGATGCAATAAATGATGAATTTTGGGTGATGGATATGCAATAAGAGCTTAACTAGTTTGAGAGGAATAAAGTATGGAAGCTTGTAGATAGACCAAATGATACCTTGACCATAGGAACTAAATGGGTGTTTAGGAATAATGTGGTTGATGTTGTAAATATAGTTAAAAAAAAGATATATTGGTTGCACAAGGATATAATCAAGAAGAAGGAGTTGATTATGAAGATAATTTTGTATCATTAGCTCGGATTGTAGTTGTTAGAATCTTATTTTCCTATAAAACTCACTTGGATTTCAAACTTAATCAAATGGATGTCAAAAGTACATTCTTAAATAGATATATAATTGAGGTTGTTTTTGTTGAACAACCCCCAGGTTTTACAGATCCACATTTTCCAAATCATGTTTTCAAATTATATATCGATTTATATGGTTTGAAATAGGCTCCAAGAACTTGGTATGAAAGACTATGCAACATTATTGTTTCTAAAGAATTTACAAAAGGATTTGAAGAACATACATTATTTATAAAAATAATTTCCAAATAAGTATTGATAGATCCAATATATGTAGATGATATGATTTTTGGATCTTTTAAACATTCTTTATGTAATGATTTTTCAAAAATTATGCAAAGTGTAATTGAAATTAGTTTAATGGGTGAACATTACTATTTTATGGGATTTAAAATATTTTAGAACAAAGAATTTATTATTATAATTCAAAGTAAATATACAAATGATATTTTGAAATTTTTTTTCTTTGATAGAATTAAGAGTATTGAAACCACTATGAGTTCAACATGTAAGTTTGGTCTTGATGAAAATGTGAAATATGTTTATCAAACTACTTATAAAGGAATGATTGGGAGTTTTCTTTAATTAACTAATATAAGGATAGATACCATGTTTAGTGTGTGTATGTGTGCAATATTTCAAGAAAACCCAAAAAAATCTCATGTCAATGATGTTAAAATAATTTTCAAATACCTTATATATACAAATAATTTTGGATTTTTCTACCCTAGAGAAAACCCTTTTGATTTGGTTATTTATTCAGATGCTGACTTAGGTGGATGTAAGTTAGATAGAAAGAGTACCTATGAAACATGTCACTGTTTAGTAAAGTCTCTAATATCATGGTGTATTAAAAAGCCACATTCAATTTCATTATCAACTGATGAAACAGAGTATATCGTTGATAGTAGTTGTTTTGCATAAATTATGTGGATGAAACACACTTTATTAGACAATGTATTTTATTTCAGACATATCCTCATAAACTGTGACAATACAAGTTCTATTAACATCTCTAAAAATACAATTTTTCATAAAGTTTTGAGTTTATTGGGACTGAACATCATCTTTTGGACATATTCACTTAACCCTTACACTCCAAGAGAATAAACTACATCACACATGAACTAGGAATGATAAATCTCAAAATTTTATCCAATCTTACCCCTTTATAAAAATATATTTATATATAATACTGGTATCTATCAAACCGATCATGTGAAACTGATCTATCAAACCAATTAGGTGAAACCGATCTATCATACCTATCAGTGAAACTGTTCATGTGAAACCTATCATGTAAAAATGATTGTGTGAAACTGATAGCCTAAAACCAATCATATGAAGAAAATTGCATGCTTTTTATCATGTTAAACTTATTCTTATAAGGACCATTTTTTAAATACATCTATTTTAATTGAAACTAAATAGTTTTGTTTTCACTTTACTGTTATTCAATTTTATGTTTTTATGAAATACAATCTCTAAATGATAAAATAAATTCAATCCGCACTACAACCTTTCAACACTTTCATTAACTTTGATCCTTCTACCTCTCGACGCTCTACCTCTCTAACCATGACCTTTCGACTCCCTTCAAAATAAACCATCATAATGGAGAGAAAGAAGCATGTGATTGAAGGACCCAAGGAGTCACCATCAGCTTACTTTTAGAATGGTGAATCTAGTGGCACTAAAGGCTCTGAGATGCCAGGATTGGGATGTTGGGTTGTTACCATTGAGAATGAAGCATCTTCTGAATGGATTTTTTTTCAAGGAATTCACTCTTATCAAGAGTGATATAATCTCAAGGTTGGATCAGTTGGATTTCAAATAATGAGAGGTCTTTTAATCCCTATATGGTATAGAAATCAAATCTCAACTTGAAGATATCTCTCTAAGGATATGTGGAATCATGAATTAAGTTAGTGGTTAAGAGAAAGAGGTTTCATTTTCTTGAAAACAATGGGATGAATGTTTAGAAATTCTACATGAGGGTATTTATGCAGATTACCGAGGTAATATCCCTCCAACCTCAGACTAATTTTCATATGAGGATTTCTATAAAAGAATTTACTTGGAATGAATAATATAGGAGAGATAATTCCACTGAGTTTGATAGAGAATAAATATTACTTTTAAAATTTATTCAACATGATATATGACCATAGAAGGGAGACTTTGCAGCTGTAAAGTATCGGGATGTATTTCTGACTTATCTGTTGAAAAAAAGGGTGAAGGTGATGCTATGTAGGTAACTGATGATACACATTTCTAACATGATAAAACAATCCAAAAAAGAAACGTGTTTGTACTACCCTAGAAATAATGTTTTGGAAAAAGTATAGAAAGAATATGATGATGATGATGATGATGATGATGATGATGAGATTGTACATTTTCATCAGGGAATAAGATTTTGGATTGATACAATGGATCTATAATGCTAGACATGTTCTCACGAGTGGAATAGAGATCCAGGTTACATTCTGTTTGGTTTGGACTATGACTCTAATGAGGAGATGGTAGATCCTCCTCTTATTGCATGATCACCAACTGAAGTGGAACAGAATTCACCTTCTTCACTAATAGTACCTTCAGAAAATGAGAAAGTTGTATAGCCAGTGCCTAGTGACTATATAACCAAGGTGGATTTATAATAACTCAAAGATGATAACTTTGAGTTAGAGAGATCCTATGTTGGAACTAGAAATGAATATTCTACTTCAATGAGCATTTCATAAGATGATGCTGCTAGAATATCAAGGATAATGATTCAATATATTCTGCCTAATCTCATAACTATAGCTGATCAAATCATTAGAAACAATGATTTACTGAGTGAAGAAGTGAAGATGATGAGCAATGAGTTGAACTCTCTGACCACTGCTTTCAAGACCTCTTTTATTTGTGTGATAGAGGTTCATAGAAACATGGTTACACATACACTAAGTGTATATTTGTTTAAATTAAAGGATACACCTGACATGATGATCTCTATTCCATCTAGTTCTAAAGGTACCAGGGCTACTTCTATTGATATAGAGTCTCTCAGTGATGTGATGAGGGAAGAAATTAAGAATCTTTAGAATGATTCTGATAAGGAATGTCTGGAAAAGGTGTATAAGAATATTGATCTCATTTATAATATGGTAATTAAATGGACCAATGAATCATCTGATGCCCATACAGTGATTAGGTAGATTTTGGATAAGTATTTTACCAAAATTTAAAACAAGCCTAATCTGATCAATTACTTCAAATATTTGCTTGAATATATCAATATCCCTCCTCTGACAGAACCCTTCAAGATGTAAGTGACTCATTTGAAGGACATCACTCCACTCATGGATTTATTAATAGAGAACAAGGACAATTTCGAGAAGGCTATGAAACATGGGGGTGAAATCATTAATGATTTCATCATGCTTTTGAAGCCTTATCTGCATGTCGATGCTAAGGCTATCATGGTCCCAACAACTGCATCTAATAGACCATGCTCTATACCTCCTACCCAGATGATAGTGTCTTAGGCCTTATCTCAGATCAAGACAGTGATTACAGAGTAGCCTCTGAGTCGTGTTCTATTAGAGAGAAGAACTAGCAATGCAGCAAATGTTCCTACAGGTTTTGCCTTGCTTGGTGTTGTCCTTTGACCAGTCCTTCCGGAAACCACCACACAACCTTGAGCACATACTCTTCGGGCTTTATACAAAGGAAAATAACCCAAAATCAAAATCCTTAGCAGTCAATTGTTTATTTGATAAGTCGTTGTAATTTTATTTTTATTATTGTACTTTTTTCACATTAATTAATATCCTTTTTCATTTTTTCTATTTTTATTATTATTTTTTCACGTTTCCATTTGTTATTATTCTTTTACCTTTTTTCTAATCCCAAAAGGGGTAGAAAGATATTGATTGAATAATTTCTAAATCTAAGGGGGAGCAATGTTGGCATAGAAAACATGGTATGTACTCAACATAATATATATATATATATATATATTTCACCTCTAATAACAACCACTATAATAATGTCACCTTTTATATGTATATTTCCACATTTACAAATTTAGCAGGATCTAAAATGAAAAACTTTTGTTATATTGATAATTCACATTCTATATTAGTATGCTAAGTCACATAATTTTTATTCCTGAAAACTTTTTATAACTCATTAATTATATAATTTGTGATTATCAAAAAGGAGGAGACTATTGGACCCTTTTTGAAAAAGTTATTTTTTGAATCAGAAATCATGCCAATTTTCAAATTCAAATAATTCATATATTAAGTTAAAACTCAAGATAATCTTGTCAATTAATATTTATAAGTGAACATATAATATCACATTGTATAATACATTTCAATAAGTTAAATCATTATGGATATTTGTGTTTAAATATGTTTACATGTGTATATTTACATGTATATATGAATTTCATTTAATATGGTACTGTTTTGTGTAAAAAAGACACATTATATGTTTTTCAAAGTCCCTAGCACTGATAGTACAAGGTAGTCACCATTAGTCGACTCACCGTTAATGACTCACCGATGGACGAGTCACTAATGATCGGTCACCCCGATAGTTTGAAAGAGTCACTGATAGACATGTCACTGATGATTAGTCACCCTGATAGTTCAAGTGATTGACCATTGGATGACTTACCAATGAGTGACACACCGATGAATGAGTCACTGATAGGATTCTTACCAATGGATGAGTCATTGATGGGCGAGACACTGATAGTTATAAATGTGTTGCCGATGATGACTCACCAATTCCCAGACAGACTGATAACACAAACGTCTCAGCGATGCCATGATTCACCGATACCAGTGTAGTGGACTCAACGATATAGAGAGTCACTAATACTGTGACACCGATGCTGATAGACCATTGATGACAGACTTATTCCAATTAGTCACCGATAATTATGACTCATCGGTAGTCATAAAATCTGTTTCTAATTTATTAATTCAAATTTATATGCACTAGTCATATTTAGATACATTAATTTTTATAAAAAATTTTAATGTTGTCTGTAGGACTTTTAGTAAATAGTACTAGGTACATGAACTTGGGGAGATCTTCATGTTCGCTAGACCTCTAAGTATAAAAGAATTAAAAGATGGATTATTCAGTGTTTGTTCAAAGTTAGAAGGAACAGAAGAACTATAAAACTCATGTAACTCTCGAGCTTTCTTCAAAATCTAATGAAATAAAATATATAGAATACGAGGTGATTAACAAGACAAGAAAATCCTACTGGACTACACTGAACATATTTGGAACAAAAGAGCTTAACTTTTCACACATCTGGAAGCCAGAGTATAGATACTATAATATTTTGTTTTGAAGCTAAATTCTAGAAGAGAACTCAAAAATCACTTACACTACATTAAAAGAGTACATTACCTCACTTCATAAAACAAAAAGACTTCTAAACCTCTTTCTACATCTAAGATCTCTTGGGTTTGTTTATATACATTTCTAATTAGTGTGTGTATCTGTTTATGACACATAAACTGACTCCTGTTCATAACAGGAGGATACATGATATCTTAAAACTCTCTCACATTTTATCAATTATATCTCTTAAAGAAGAATAGAATAGTTTAAGTGTGACTTTTTTGTTTTTTCTAACAAATAACTGTGGTAGAGGTCAAGTGTGAGCTGGATAGCCTTGTGTGCAATTGTGTACCCCGATCTAGGGTGTGGATCAAACTGTTTATTAATTTTAACTTCTTGGTGAAGGTGATCACAAATTGAAGGGGACTAAGTCATAGCTTGAGACTAAAGATCATATTTATATATACTGTTCCATTGCATTTTATTTTTAATCTATGTTTATTTCATTTTAAATAAAACTAAATTGAACTTTGATAGATTGTATAACAAGTGTTTATAACTATTTTGAACCAATAGGTTAGTTTAAAAATTTCTATTAATAATTAGATTAGTATAATTGAGAACTAATCAATCTTATAAGAAATTAATTTAACCTTTAAGAATTTTATAAATTCACAACAAAGTGACTTTTATTATATTTTTAATTGGGCGAAATTTTTCAAAAAAAAATTAACATAAATTTTTATTTATACTCAATTCACCCCCATCTTGAGTAATCTACTCTGACTAACACATCTTATATATATTCAGGCTATCTCAACATAGATGTGTTGGTGATTATATGTATATGAATGTATAAATCATAATTAGTCTCTACCAAGATTATTGGGTGAGAAAGAGTATCATTATTTTTGTCCCACTGAAACCCTAAGTGGATGATGAGTTTAAAGAGGATCCATAATTATATCCTTTCACAATAGACTTTAATCTGTAACAAGTTATATCAAATTTTAGGGTAAGTGAGAAAAACATTTAAATCAATAATAATTTGAGAAACATCCTATCAGCCACTCATGATTCTCTATGTAGATATCCAACTACTATATAACCCCTGATGGATTCCCACTTACACACAACTAGGAAGTGGATAATAATTGAATAAAAGTTAATTTTGTTTATGGAAATAACCTACAAAGAACATCCCCACACTGATGTTATCATTGTATTTATAGAATCCTTAAAATGTTATGGGAAGAAACTCATGGTACCTATACTTTGTTACCCATCCAATAATAACTATATTAATATATATTATAATGATTCCTATACTTTATTTTTTTTATTACCACCAATAATTACTTTCATTCAATAATTCATTTTAATTTCATTATTTACATCCATTTAATTCAAGATTTCATACAACAATTTGAAATAAAACTCATCCAAAATGTTATATGATTAAATCATTCACATCATTATCATAGTCCATTAGCTACAATCCTAAATAATTTTTTATTTATTTAGTTTTCATATATTTGTCATTAAAATATAATTAGTTTCATGAAATGATAAAAATTAATTAATTTATATCTTAGTTTTTCATTAAATATAAAAATTAATGCAAATATTTCTTATATTTGTTTCTACTTGTGATATTCTGAGTAATAGTGTATTGGATTTATTATTAACTATGTAAGTTATGATATGAGGTGTTGAATTTCCCATTAGAGGAAAAAATATATTTCTTATTCACCATTTTAGATTTTTTTTTGTGAATTTTAATTTCTCATTAGAAGATAAATTGGAATATGGAATTTTGGAACACAAGGAATATATATCATGGTATTTGGTAATTGAATGTTTGTAGATGATATCGAATAGGAATGTTTCGTGATGTTTTATAAGGACCTAGCCTTATTAAATTATAGAATGAATATTTTAGTCAAGAACTCAATTCCTTACATAATTAGGATATTTTAATGTTTATAGTTTTATATAATTGGGATATAATACATACATAATATTACACATTCGTATAGAGAATATACCATGAAAACAATATCCATTTCTCCCACAATATAAAACGTTTCAAATTAAACATGTTTTATTTGAAAATTCTTTAAAACATGTATCATGGCTTCCTTCTTTGTCTTAAAAATACTTATAACCTATGAAAGTCATTTAAAAACTACTGATGGTAACAAAAAAATCTATTAGAGATATAAAAAAGAGTAAATAACACATTAGTCTATGAATACTTGTAATGTACGAGTTCATTTAAAAGAAACACATACTTGTCACCCATAAAAACTTACTTTCTGAAACTTGTGATTTTGGAGAGATCTCCATAGAACATATAGAACATAAATAGAAGAATAAATGTATCTTTTGGAATTACATAAATGATCTTTTAACTATCTCAGATGCATTATAATTTGTAACCGTCACAGATAATTTACAATGTAACCCTGATGACACCATTATTGTGGAACCATTGTAGTTACACTTGGAGTAACCATACGACCGAACTCCAACATACACATACCCAATGAATTGGACGGAGATATATGTCCCACACTTCATCATAAACTATTCCCATGAACCAGAACATAATCATACAACATGAATAATTTCAAAAAAACATTTCTTTTTAATTTCATAAAACTAGAAGTTTAAAAGAGGGTTTTAAAAGAAAAGTCCATTAAAATAAACATATAATTGATATAAGAATCAATAGAAAGAAATTAATATGTGTATAAACTGTAAATACACATAGTAAAACAAAATATAAATAAAAATTCATCACATTAATGATCTTAAAAGCACACAATTAATGAAGTGTAAGGGTAACCCAAAAAATGGAAATTGGGTTAAGAATTCCCTTACCTCGGGGTTACCTTACTTCAATTTTTTAAACTTTCATTACAATTTTCAAAATATAATTATTAATATATTTAAAATCATATTAATTTTTATAATTACTTATATGATAATGAATCATTAGATAAAACATTGATGACATTTTTTCGGATCATACTTTGTAGTTCCTCTATAATCATGAACTTATTTCATTATATAATTTTATTTCATGCATATAAGTTCATTCTAGAACATAAAATTGGTTACATAATGAAATTTAAATTCTTATTCAACCACTAAAAGGGTTTTATGATCATAAATATAGGAAGTAATGGAAATTGAAAACACATCATCCACAATTTTGGTAAATCATCACATCATGGATGGTTTTTTATTTTTAGAATAAGACGAAGAGTAGAAGAAGAAATATGATGAATTTTTTACATGAACATGAAAAAATATAGAATATATAGGATTATTGAGATTTATTACCTCCTGGATAATGGGAGTGGAGTATAGTATATAAAAAGAATTAAATTGAAATGAAAACACATGAAAATGAAAGAGGATTCTTACCTCTTGATTTCTTCTCCTGGAGATCCTCCTTAAGGACTTTGGTTTTGGCCCTTTAATGAGACTCAAAGGTCTTGGACGTGGGGAAGTCCCTTGTGTAGTGGATTTGGTAGAACATAGACAATTTTCATGGATTGAGAGGTGTTATAGGAACTTGGTAATGAGTGTGGTATTTATAGTGGAAGAGACGAGAGATTTTACATTATTTTAATCATTAGTTTAATATTTTGGCTTAGGACTATGAATATTCTTGATTAATGTGACCCAAAATAATAATAAGTGCATTTGAGTTCGAACCAAGTGGGCATACATAATCCATGATGACAAAAATAGTGTATTTAACTGATAATTTGAATATACAGTATTTTACCATATTTCACTATTCATCAAAATTTCCTGAATTTCAGAATAATAAAAAAAATTCACTATATAAAATTTTCAATGTGGAGAATTAAAAAATGAACTCCACTTTGTTGCAAAACCTTCCATGAGATTAGGGATACATTGTCAGTTTCCCATGAGGGAACAACAAATGTGAAGGAGATGAGACTAAATACTTATTCAATTAAATATGATAATTTCAGAATGAATCCTGAAGAATATATTTTTGATACGTATCTCAAGTTCAATGAAATTGTGAATACCATGATTTCTTTAGGAATATTTTTCACAATAAAGGAAAAAATCCTAAGGATTATGTGATGCTTACTAGAGAGACGAAGAGGGACATTTGTAATCATAAGATAATCATACGACATTGATCAGATGCCAATGAAGGAACTGATTGGAAAATTAATGATCTATATAGGAAAAAATAACATAAATCAAGAGTAAGAATAACCAAGAAGAAAATATACATCCTTCAAGACTACCACTTCCAAAAGCAATGAAAAAGATAATGTTCAAGAAGTCATTAAGTGCACATGTAGTGAAGAATCAGCTTCAAGGAATGATGTTGAAATGAACCAGCTAGCCATAAGATTCAAGATATTATATTGAAAGAAGAAGTTTTTTTTGAAAAAACAACTATAAAAGAATAAATGATCCAAAGGGGTGTTTGAATAATGATTGGAAAAGAAATGACAAGTGTCATGAGATAGTATGTTGTGAATGTAAGCGAAAGGGACATGTAAATGTTGACTGTCACAAGATCAATTACAAAATGAAGTATGAGACCAAAGAAAAATGTTATAATAAATCCTTGAAGGCCACCTATAGTGCCTATGAATACAAATCTACTGAATCTTCTTCTTCTCGTGACGAGAAAAAAGATATGGAATATATGTGTTTTATGACAAACACATCTAAGGTAGACTGCCTAAAAAGATCCTGTATAAATCTTTGGTACTTGTATATTGGTTGTTCAAGACATGCGATAGGATGGAACTCAAGATTCAATAATCTCATCAATATTGATGGAGGACATGTCACATTTGGTGATAATGGTAAAGGAAAAATCATCGTCTTCAGCCAGATTGATAACCCAAACTCTATTTCAATTTCCAATGTACTTTATGTTGATGGAAAAAAGTATAACCTACTTAGCATATCTTAACTATGTGATGACGGATTAAATGTTAAATAAAAAATTATTCATTACATTTTTTGATTCCAAGAATAACATAGGGATTATTTCTATAAGATATGATAATATATATGATCTAAATTTAGACACTCTAGCCTCACAGAATGTTTCTTGCCTAAGTGGCTTTCACAAAGAGTCTTGGCTATGGCATAGGAAACTAAGAAATTGTAATATAAACTCCCTTATGAATTTTAATAGAAAAGGTTTAGTTAAATTCCTTCCCAAACTAGAGTTTCTACACAATAATGTGTGTGATCCTAGTCAAAAAGGAAAGAAATATAAAATATCTTTCAAACCAATGAAATAAGTTACCACTTCTCAACCTCATGAGTTGGTTCACGTGGACTGGTTTGGACGATCGAGAGTTTCAAGTCTCAATGGGAATAACAATGTTTATGTTATTGTAGATGAATATTCTATGTATACATAAAAATGTTTCTTATCTCAAAAAAGTGAATCTTGCTCTCATTTTACAAAGTATTCCTAAACATTAGAAAATCTTAGTGGACTTTAAATTAAATATATAAAGAGTGATTAGGATCATGAGTTTGAAAATCAAGACATTGAATCTTTTTTTTGTCAAACAATTGATATATTCATAACTTCTCTACCCCTAGGACACCTCAACAAAATGGAGTTGTAGAAAGAAGAAATATGACCCTAAAATAAATCTCTAGAATAATACATAATGAATATTATTTACCTATTTATTTCTGGGCTGAAGCTGTTAATATAGAATATCATGTAATAAACAGAGTCTTTATCATACCCATTCTTAATAATACTCACTAAGAGTTATGGAATAATAGGAAACCCAATTTAAATCATTTTAGAGTGTTTTGATGTAATGATTATATTTTTAACACTAAAGAAAATTTAGATAAATTTTCCTCTATAAGTGATGAAGGGATATTTTTTTGATATTCTACATCAAGAAAAGATCAAAGAGTCTTTAATAAGAAAACTAAATGTGTGGAAGAATATGTGCATCTAATGTTTGATGAAAAAAATCCACATGAACCTAATACCTCACCAGGGTATCCTGAAGAGGATTTGTCCAATCTATAAACTAATGAAAAACACTCAAATGATTTTATAATGGAATATGTGAAAACGTAATGTTATAGAAATTCTCCAAAATCTAGTCATAATGAACCAGAACAAAATGATGAACCTGAAATAACTAGTCCTACTTTTACCAGACCTACTAGGACCCTTAAAAACCATCCCTTTGATGTTTTTGTTGTATATTTAGACAGAGGAACACAAACTATATCTTCCTTGAGAAATCATCCTGAACATCAAGCATTCTTATCACAACTTGAACCTAAAAATATCAATGATTCAATCAATGATGATTTCTGGGGGATAGATATGCAATAAGAGCTTAACTAGTTTGATAGTAATAAAGTCTAGAAGCTTTTAGATAGACCAAAGGATACCTTGAGCATAGAAACTAAATGGGTGTTTAGGAATAATGTGGATGAAGTTGTAAATATAGTAAAAAACAAAGCTAGATTGGTTGAAAAAGGCAATAATCATGAAGAAGGAACTGATTATGAAGAGACTTTTGTTTCATTATCTTAGATTTAAGCTATCACAATCTTATTTTCCTATATAGCACACTTGGATTTCAAACATTATCAACTGGATTTCAAAAGTGAAAAGTCAAATGGATATATTATTGAGGTTGTTTTTGTTGAACAACCCCAGGTTTTACAGATCCACTTTTTCCAAATCAAGTTTTCAAATTATGTAATGATTTATATGGTTTGATATATAATCCAAGAGATTGGTATGAAAGACTATGAAACTTTATTGTTTCTGAAGACATTACAAAAGGAGTTGAAGATCAAAAATAATTTATAAAAATAATTTCCAAAGAAGTTTTAATAGCTCCAATATACGTAGGTGATATTATTTTTGGATCTTTTAAATACTCTTTATGTAACTATTTTTCAAAAATGATGCAAAGTGAATTCGAAAATAGTTTAATTTGTGAACATTAATATTTTATTGGATTTAAAATATTTCAAAACAAAGAAGTTATTATTATAATAAAAAGTAATTATACTAATGATATTTTGAAAATATTTTTCTTTTATAGCATTATGAGTATTGAAACCCCAATGAGTTCTAAATATAAGTTTGGTCTTGATGAAAATATAAAATATGTTGATCAAACTACTTACAGAGGAATGATTGGGAGTTTTCTTTACATAACTAATAGAAGGCTAGATATCATGTTTAGTGTGTGTATGTGTGTAAGATTTCAAGAAAACCCAAAACATTCTCGCTTAAATGATGTTAAAAGAATTTTCAAATACCTAAAATATACAACTAATTTAGGATTGTTCTACCATAGAGAAAACCCTTTTGATTTGGTTAGTTATTTAGATGCTGACTTAGGTGGATGTAAGTTAGATAGAAAGAGTACCTCTGGAACATGTCATTGTTTGGGAAAGTCTCTAACATCATGGTGTAGTAAAAATCAACATTAAATTTCATTATCAATTGATGAAGCAGAGTATGTTGTTGATAGTAGTTGCTGTGCATAAATTATGTGGATGAAAAATACTTTATTATACTATGTATTTTATTTCAGACATATCCTCATAAACTATGACAACACAAGTGCTATTAACATCTCTAAAAATCCAATTTTTCATGGACGTTTGAGTTTATTGGGACTAATCATCTACTTTTTGACATATTCACTGAACCCTTAAACTCTGAGAGAATAAAATACATCAGAAAAGAACTAGGAATGATAAATCTCAAAATTCTATCCAATCTTACCCCCATAGAAAAATATGTTTATATATGATACTGGTTTCTGTCAAACCGATCATTTGAAACCGATCTATCAAACTGATTAGGTGAAACCGATCTGTCATACCGATCAGTGAAACAATTCCTGTGAAACCTATCATGTAAAACTGATTGTGTGAAACCGATAACATGAAACCAATCATATGAATCCAATTGTGTGATATTGATCATGTGAAAATGATTCATATAAGGACCATTTTGTAAATATATCTATTTTAAGTGAAAAGACATATTTTTTTCACTTTATTGTTATTCAATTTTATGTTTTTATGAAATAAAATCCCTAAATGATAAAATAAATTCAATCCTCACTACATCATTTAACCTATTTCAATACCTTTGATCCTTCTACCTCTCGATGATCCACCACTCTACCCACGACCTTTTCACTCTCTTCAAACCTAAACCTTCATAATGGAGAGAACAAAGCACATGATTGATGGACCGAAGGAGTCACCATAAACTAAACATTAGAATGGTGAATCTAGTGGTACTAAAGCCTCTGGGATGCCAGGATTGAGATGTTGTGTTGTTACCACTGAGAATGAAGTACCTTCTGAATGGATATTTTTTCACGAAAGTCACTCCTATCGAGAGTGACAGAATCTCAAGGTTGGATTAGTTGGATTTAAAATAACGAGAGGTTGTTTTATCCCATGATGGTACAAAAATTCTATCTCAACGTGAATTTATCTCTATACGGATATGTGGAATCATGAATTAAGGCAGTGGTGAAGGGAAATGAGATTTCATTTTCTTCAAAAGAGTGGGATGAATCTTTAGAAATTCTGTATGAGGGTATTTATGCAGATTACCAAGGTAATATCCCTCCAACCTTAGACAAATTTTCATATGAGGATTTTTTTTAATAGAATTTACTGGGAATGAATATTCTAGGATAGATAATTGGAATGAGTTCTTTGGAGAAGAAATATTACCCTTTAAAATTTAATCAACTTGAAATATGACCAATGAAGGGAGACTTTGAAGCTCTAAATTATCAGGATGTCTTCCTGAATTATCTTTTGAAGAAAGGGGTTAAGGTGATTCTATGTAGGTAAATGATGGAACACATTTCTAACATGATAAAACCGTCCAAAAATAAAAATATTTTGTACTACCCTAGAATGATTTCCACAATGCTGAGGAAGCTGGTTTGTGTAGAGGATGGAGATGAAGTAGTCACTGCTTGAAGTGGGTTTTGCCTACAAAAGGAAATATTCAAGTGGATGAAGATATTCTAGAAACCATGGATGAAATGTTGGGTATGATATGAGGAAAGATTATATGAGGACTAAAAAACTATTGTCTATCCTACTAGAGAAAAGAATCAAGATGATCCAGGCCTTAAACGAGGTGATGAAACTATTTATTCTGATGAAGAAGAGATTGAGAATGAGTTTCCAAGGGAGGAAGGGTCTCCTATAAATGATAAGAGTGATCCTAATATTACTGAGAGTCCAAAGAATATGTCGTATGGATCTTATAGTACACTTTTTGAGTTACCCTCTCGAGAACCTTTATTAGGTGATGAAGAACCGGAAGAGACAGAGGTTTCTAGAGTATAAGGTTTTGTAAGTAAGTCCGATGACGATGATGATGATGATGAGGAGGAGGAGGGTAATGGTGAACATGTTAGTGATTCATTAAAAGATGGAAAACATGTTGTAGATAGATCAAGTGAGGAATATGTGTATAGAGATGATAATGGGGTTGATGGAAACAATTCTGCTGATCTGGTTGACCGTGAGGCTAATGATCACGTTGATGAAGATATTGGGAGAGAAGATAGACATGATCACCCTGATGCTAAAGATCAAGTAATCATTTAGGATATTATCTGAATTATGGCTAGAGGCCAAGAAGAAGAGGTTGAAGATCAGGTTTTACCTATTCCTCAGGTTGAGGAAGTGTCTGGAGTAGCTGAAATGGCTGGAGTACAAGCACAAGATCATGTTCAGTTGATAAAATTTCCTAGAAATGATGTTTTTGGATAGAGTACAGAAATAGGAAGAATAAGATGATGATGATTATGAGATTCTACCTGTGCCTTTAGGAAGAAGAGTTCATATTGATACAGTGAATCCAAGATACTAGACTTGTACTCGTGAGTGGAATAGAGATCCAGGTTACATTATGTTTGGGTTGGACTATGACTCTGATGAGGAGATGGTAGCTCCTCCTCCTCCAATTCCATGAGCACCAGCTGAAGTGGAACTAAATTCACCTTCTCCACTAATAGTACCTCCTGAAAATGAGAAAGTTGTATATCTAGTTCCTAGTGACTATATAACCAAGGCTAATTTATAACAATTCAAAGCTAACGTCTTTGAGTTAAATAGAGTCTCTGTTGGAGCTAGAAGTGAAGATTCTACTTCCATGAGCATTTCAGATGCTGATGCTACTAGAATTGAAAGGATAATGATTCCAGATATTTTGCCTAATCTCATAACTACAGCTAAGTAAATCATTAGAAACAACAATTTACTAAGTGAAGAAGTGAAGATGATGAGTAATGAGTTGACCTCTCTGGACGGTTCTTTCCAAACCTATTTTAGTGGTGTGATGGAGGTTCATAGAAACATGGTTACACATCTACTGAGTCTATATTTGAAAAAAATTAAAAGAGAAACTTGACAAGATGATCTCTAATCATTCTAGTTCTAAATGTACCTGGGCTGAATCTACTGATATATAGTCTCTTAGGGCGGTGATGAGGGAAGAACTAAAGAGTCTTTAGAGTGATTCTAATAAGGAAACTCTTGAAAAGGTGCACATGAATATTTATCTCATTTACAATATGGTAATGCAATGCACCAATGAATAATATGATGCTCATATAGAGATTTGAGAGATTTTGGGTAAGTATTTTTATAACTTTTAAACAAAGCATGATCTGATCAATAACTTCAATATTTGGCTGAAAAAATCCAGATCCCTCCACCGAAAGAACCATTCATGAGGCAAGTGATTTAGTTGAAGGATTTCACTCCACTCATGGATAAATTAAAAGAGAACAAGGAAAATTTTGAGAAGGCTTTGAAACATGGGGGTGAAATCATTAATGATCTCATCAAGATTTGGATGCCTTATCTTCGTGTCCAAGATGAGGCAATATTGGTCCAAGCTACAACATTTATTAGACCAAGCTCTATAACTGCTTCCCAGATGATAGTGTCTTAGGCCATATCTCATATCATGACAGTGATTATAGAGCAGCCTCAAAGTTGTGTTCTATTAGAGAGAGGAACCAGCATTGTAGCAAATGTTCTTACAGGTGTTTCCTTGCTTGGTGTTGTCTTTCGGCCCGTCCTTCCTAAAACTACAACAACACCTCTGGCACCTACTATTGATCCTTTAGAAAAAGGAAAAGCACCCAAAATACAAAGCCTGAGATATGAATTGTTTCTTGGATAGGTATATGTACTTTAATTTTGATGATTGTACTTTTTGCACTTTATCGAATATCATTTTGCATTTTCTCTGTTTCTAATATTCATTTTGATGTTTCCCATTGTTCTTATCCTTTTACATTTTTTCTAATCTCAAAATGTGGAGAATGATCTTGGTTGAAAAATTTCTAAATCTAAGGGGGATCAATGTTGGAATAGAAAACATGGAATGTACTCAACATAATATATATATATATATATATATATCTCACCTCTGATAAAACCCACTATAATAAAGTCACCTTCTATATGTATATTTCCTCTTTTACAAATTTAGGGGGATCTTAAATTCAAAACCTCTGTTATATTGAGAATTCACTTTCTCTGTTGGTATGCTAAGCCAAGTAATTTTTATTGCTTAACACTTTGTATAACTCATTAATTCCATAATTTGTGATTACCAAAAGGGAGAGACTATTGGACCCTTTTTAAAAATGTTGTTTTAGGAATCACAAATCATACAAATTTACGAATTAAATTAATCCATTTATTAAGTTATAACTCAAGTTAATCTTGTCAATGAATATTTATAAGTGAATAAATTATGTCACATTGTATAATACATTTCAATAGGTCAACTCATTATGGATATTTGTGTTTAATTAGGTTTGCAAGTGTATATTTACATGTATATATGAATTTCACTTAATCTGGTAGTGTTTTGTGTATGAAAGAGACTTTATAAGTTTTTCAGAGTCCCTAGAACCGATAGCTCGAGGTAGTCACCATTGGTCAACTCACCGATAAGGACTCACCGAAGGATGAGTCACTAATGATCGGTCACATTGATTATTTGAACGAGTCACTGATGGACAAGTCACTGATGATCGGTCACACTGATAGTTCAAGTGATTCATCATTGGATGAATTACTGATGAGAGATACCTATGAATGAGTCACTTATGGGATACTTACCGATGGATGAGTCATCAATGGACGACATACTGATAGTTGTAAATTTTTCACCGATGATGACTCACCAATGCCCACGCAGAACGATAACACAAACGATTCAGTGATGCCCAGAGTCACCGATACTGATGAAGATGACTCAATGATATAGAGAGTCACTAATCCTAACATACCAAGGTTGATGGACCAATGATGACACACTAATGCCAATGATTCAACAAAACTTATGACTCACCGATATTCATAAAAATGGTTCCAAATTTGTTAATTCAAATTTATATCTAATGGTCATAATTAGAAAAATTAATGTTTCTAACATTATTTAATGTTTTTTGTAAGACATTCTGTAGATAGTATGAGGTACATGAACTTGGGGAGATATTCATTTTTTCTGGACCTCTAAGTATAAAAGAATTAAAATATGGATCACTCCATGTGTGCTGAAATGTAGAAAAAATAGAATAACTGGAAAAATCCTGTAACTCTCGAGCTTACTTCAAAATCCAAAGAACTCAAAGATAGAGAATACATGGTGATTAAAAAGACAAGAAAATCCCACTGGACTACACTGAACATCTTTGGAACAAAAGAGCTTAACTTTTCACACATCTGGAAGCTAGAGCACATATACTACAATATTTTGTTTTGAATCCAACTTCCAAAAGAGAACTCAAACATCACTTCCACTACATTAAATTAGTACATATCCTTACTTCATAACACATAAAGACTTCTAATCCTCTATCTACATCTAAGATTTTTTGGGTTTTTTATATAAATTTCAAAGCAGAGTGTGTATTTGTTTCTAACACAAACACTGACTCATATGCATTACTGGAGGACACATGATATCCTCAAACTCTCTCTCATTTTATTTATTTTATCTATTAGAGAATATTATAAGAGTTAAAGTGTGACTTGTTTATTTTTTTCCCACAAATAAATGTGGTAGAGGTCAAGTGTGACCTAGACTGCCTTGTGTGCTATTGTGAACCCCGATCTTGGGTGTGGATCAAACTGTTTATTAATTTTAACTTCTTGGTGGCAGGTTATCACCAATTAAATAGAAATAATTTATAGCTTGAGACTGTAAATCTTATTTATATCTACTTTTCCATTTCCATTTCGTTTTAATCTATGTTTATTAAATTTTACATAAAACTAAACTGAACATTGATAGTTAGCTTAACAAGTGTTTATAACTGTTTTGAACCTATAGGTTAGTTTAAAAATTTGTATTAATCATTATATTAGTATAAATGAGAAAAAATCAATATTCTACGAAATTTATTAAACATTCAGGACATTTATAAATTCACTAAAAACTGACTTTTATTATATTTTTAATTGGGGGAAACTTTTTAAACAAACAATTTTTACATGAATTTTTATAGATACTCAATTCATCCCCCCAATTGAGTAATCTACTCCGGCCAACACCTCTTATATATATTCAATCTATCTCAACATAGATTTTTTGGTTATATATGTAGATACATTTATAAATCATCATTAGTCTCTACCATGATTATTGGGTGAGAAAGAGTATCATTATTTTTTTCCCACTGAAACCCTAAGTAGATGGTGAGTTTAAAGAGGATCCAAGATTATATCCTTTCACCGTAGATTTGAATCTATAACAAGTTATATCAAATTTTAGGGTAAGTGAGCAAAAAAATTAAATCAATAATAATTTGAGAAACACCCTATCAGCCACACATGATTCTTCGTGTAGATATCCAACTACTATATAACCCCTGATGGATTCCCACTTACACACGACTAGGAAGTGGATAATAATTTAAAAACAGTTATTTTTTTATTGAAATATCCTACTAAGAGAATCCCCACATGGATGTAATCATTGTTTCAATTGAAGCCTTTTCATGTTATGGGAAGAAACTCAGGGTACCTATACTATCTTACCCAAATAATAATAATAATATGAACATATATTATAATAATTCCTATACATTATTTTTTTTAATTTATCATGACCAATAATTATTTTCATTCCATCATTCATTGTACTTTCATTATGTACATCCATTACATTTAAGATTTCATACAACAATCTGAAATAATAATCATCAAAAATGTTATATGATTAATTCATTCACATCATTATCTTAGGCCATTAGCTACCATCAGAAATAATTTTTGATTCAATTTTTTTCCATATTTATCATTATAATTGAATTAGATTCATGAAATAATATAAATGAATTAATTTATATCTTGGTATTTCATTAAATATGACAATTAATGCTACTATTTGTTATATTTGTTTTCAATTCTGATATTTTGAGTAATTGTGTATTAGATTTATTATTAACAATGTTAGTTATGATCTTAGGTGTTGGATTTCCGATTAGAGGGAGAAATAGATTTTTTATTCACCATTTTTTCTATTGTTTGAGGATTTTAATTTCTCATTGAAAGATACATTGGAATATGATATTTTGTAACACAAGGAATATAGATCATGGTATTTTAAAATTGAATGATTGAAGATGATACCCAATACGAATATTTCATGATGTTTTATAAGGACCAAACCTTATTACATTACATAATCATAATTTTTTTCAAAAACTCACATCCTTACATAATTAGGATATTTTCAAATTTATAGTTTTATATAATTGGGATATAATACATTCGTTACACATTTATATAGAGAAGATACCACAAAAATAATATGCATTTCTTCCACAATATAAAACGTTTCAAATAAAACATGTTTCCTTTGATAATTATTCATAACATTTATCATGGCATCCTTCTTTGTCTTACACATACTTATACCCTATGAAAATCATTTAAAAACTAGGTATGGGAACAAAAGGCTCATTAATAGATTTAAAAAGGAGGAAATAACATATTAGTCTATGAATACTTGTAAAGTATGAGTTCATTTAAAAAAATACATACTTTTTACTCATATAAACTAACATTTTAAACTTGTTATTTCCACGAGATTTCCATAAAACATATAGAACATATACAGAAGAATAAATTTTTCTTGTGGAATTAAATAAATTATCTTGTAACCATCTCAGCTACCTTAAAATTTGTATCCCACATGGATACCTTACAATGTAACCCTCATGACTCCATTATTGTGTAAACATTGCAGTTACACTTGGAGTAACCATACGACCGACCTCCAACATACACATACCCAATGAATTGGATGGAGATATAGGTCCCACCCTTCATCCTAAACAGTTCCCAAGAAACAGAATATAATCATTCATCATGAATAATTTCATAAATACAATGCTTTTGAAATTCGTAGAACTAGAAGTTTAAAAGAGGGTTTTATAAGAAAATTCAATTAAAATAAACATATAATTGATATGAGAATAAATAGAAAGAAATTAATATGTGTATAAATAAAAAATACACATAATAAAAATCAATATAAATAAAAATTCATCACATTAATGATCTTAAAAACACACAATTAATGAAGTATAAGGTTAACCCAATAATGAAAATTGTGTTAAGAATTCCCTTACCTCGGCGTTTCTTTACTGCAATTTTTTAAACCTTTTTTATAATTGTTAATAGAGAATTATTAATATATTCATAATCATATTAATGTTTATAATACCAAATATTATAATGAATCATTAGATAAAACATTAATGATATTTTTTTGGATCATTTTTTGTGGTTCCTCTATAATCATGAACTTACTTGATTAAATAATTTTATGTCATGCATAAAAGTTCATTCCCGAACATAAAATAGGTTACATAATGAAATTTAAATTCCTATTAAACCAAGAAAAGGGTTTTGTGATCATAATTGAATTAATTAATGAAAATTTAAGACATATCATCCACAATTTTGTTAAATCAGCACATCATGGAAGGTTTTTATATATAGAATAAGTGGAAGAGGAGAAGAAGAAATATGATGAATTTTATACATGATCATGATAAAATATATAATATATAGTATTCTTGAGATTTAAAACATCTTGGATAAGTGTAGGGGAAGATAGTATATGAAAAGAATGAAATTGAAAAGAAAACACACGTGAATGAAAGAGGATTCCTACCTCTTGATTTCTTCTCCATGAGATCCTCCTTGAGGCATTTGGTTTTGGCCCTTTGATGAGACCAAAAGGTATTGGAAGTGGGGAATTCCCTTGAGTAGTGTATTTATTAGAACATAGACAATTTTCAAGTCTTGATAGGAGTGATAGGAACATGGTAATGAGGAGGGTACTTATAGTGGAGGAGAAGAGGGATTTTACATTATTTTAATCATTAGATTAATATTTGGGCTCAGGACTATAAATAGTATTGATTCATGTGACCTTAAAAAATAATAAGTGCATGTGAGTTTGAACCATATGGGAATACAAAATCCATGATGTTAAAAGTAGTGTATTTAACTAATAATTTGAATATATGGTATTTTATCGTATTTCACAATTCATCAAAATTTTATGAATTTGAGAATAAAAAAAATCACTCAAACAAATTTTCAATGTGTATAATTAAAAAAATGAACTCCATTTTGTTGAATATAATTTTATAAATATGATTAATTTATTTTTTAAATAATATCATACTTTATTTATAAATTAACATTTTTAAAAATAATGCTCATTTTATATCAACTAGGAAAATTAATAAATATGTCATTATCTTAAATCTTTATGAAAATAAAATGACAATAAAATTTACTATTACATAGGGTCATATTAAAATTCATAAAGTTATGTTACTATAAACCAGAAATTATGTTGGTTCTATCAGACTCCAAATAACTTACTAATCATAATTGTAGATGACCCTATTTTGATGTTCAAAACATTAAAATGGAGAAATTATATTTTAACATCAACTTTATAATTATCACTATAAAAATAATTTTTTAAAGATTATTAGTAATTTATTAATTATATTTATTAATAAAACCTTGGGTTGTTACATTCTCTCTACCTTCTTGAAATTACAACCTCACAATTCATATTTATTTATTTACTTATTAAAAAAGTGATGGTACCTTTCCCTGATAACATTTTTAGACTCCCATGTTGCTTCATCAACCATGTGCTTTCTCTAAAAATATTACCTAGTGGATTACCTTATTCTGTAACACTTGTTCACCTTGATTGAGTTTCTGAACTAGTTTTTCTTCATAAGAAAGGTTCTCTTCTAGTAGAACTCACTCTCGGCACAAAACATGAGATGAATATAGTACAAAATTTCTCAACATTGAAAGATGAGAAAAATTTGGTACATAAAATAAAATCTGAAGAAAAGATACTCTGAAGCCGATTGGTCCAAATCTTTTTAGGATTTTGTAAGTTCTAATGAATAGTGGACTTAGATTTCCTTTTCTATCAAAATTCATAACACTTTCCGATGGTGAGATTCTAAGAAAAACATGATCACCTACGTCAAAAGAAAATTCATTTCCCCTATATTTTGAATAACTTTTCTACATTATCAAAGTTAACCTCATGTGTTTCCATATAATCTTCACTTTTCAAACCACTTGCACTACTATTTATGGTCCCATCTAATTCTTCTCCCTGACTTCATCCCAAAAATCTGGAGTTTGACATCACTTCCCATACAATTCCTCAAAAGGTGTCATCTGTATACTTATATGAAAACTGTTATTATTAGAGAAGTCAACTAAAAAATATGTTGATCTCAAATTCCCTTTAGTCCATTGAACAAGCATGAGGCATATCCTATAAGGATTGAATGGTTCATTCTGACTGCCCATCTGATTGAGGATAAAAATTTGTACTTGTTGAAGATCCTTTCCATTACAGAGTCTAATGAATGAAAAAAGGTAATACCTTAAGCACAAAGAGATCCATCCTTTGATGAACATAAAAAATTTGACAAAGGCATGAACAAGGAACTCTTTAAGCATGGGTCCTGCAAGTTTCATTAGGGTCACGCAAGTATACATGCGTGCCACATATGGGTCGTGCATGTGACTTGTGCGCCTTATTGTTATCTCTCCCAATGTCCTCAATGGCCTATAAATACCCCCTATGGGCCCCCCATTCCCAGGATGAAAAGTCTAAAACTCAAAATTAAGCTCTGGTCACCCTAGTTTCTGCTTGAAGTCTTCCGAACACTTCTAAGGTAATTTCTTACCTAGAATGGAAGATATAAAGAGGAAGAATTATGCCTATGTGTTAGAACTCGTTAACACTTGTGCGCCAAAGTTTCCTACCATTATGGGAAATGGGTACACTTGCGTGCCACCTTGTCCTCTCATGGAAACTTGCCGACCACCCATTTGAGAACCTCTAGGAATGATACTAAGGGCTCCAATTCAAATTTTCCCAAGTATCACTTCACAAGTTCATCATTTTCCAAGTGAAGTTAGATCGTTCAAGTATACCTGCGCGACCAGGACTTGCGCGCCAGATCAATACTTACGCACCTCCTTCCAATTCACGTCTTTTCCTCAAATTAATCTCTCCTCTTAAAGATATATCCTTCAATACCCTCTTTAAAGTCATTTATGTCATGGTTCCATTGTTGGCTTCCTTATCTGAAAGAAATTATGTGGAACATTTCTCAAAACCTCATGATTTTCATAACATTATGTCTCTAGGGTTAGAGATTTCTATCATTCAACCTTGTCCTTTAAGATGAGAAGATCTTTAATCTGGGCATCCTCCTTCAGAGTAAGCCCCAATCATAATTTTCCTTAACCTGAGCCTCCTTCTCAGGAGTAAGCCCCAGGTCTCAAGTCCCATTAACCTGGGCCTCCTTCTCAAGAGTAAGCCACAATTATAATTTCGTTTAACATGGGAATCCACCTTAGGAGTAAGCCCCATGTTCCCTAATCGGGGAATCCTCTTTAGGAGTAAGACACAATAATAATTTTCCTTTACTTGGGCCTCCTTCTCAAGAGTAATCCCCAGTCATAATTTCTTTTAACCTCGGAATCCTCCTTAGGAGTAAGCCCCATGTTCCCTAATCTGGGCATCCTCTATAAGAGTAATCCCCAATCATAATTTTCCTTAACTTGGGAATCCTCCTTAGGTGTAAGCCCCAATCATAATTTTCCTTAACTTGTGCATCCTCCTAAAGAGTAATCCCCAGTCTTAATTTCTTTTTATTTGAGCTTACTTTTTAGGAATAAAACCCAATCATAAGTCCCCTATAATTTCGTCATCTTTCTCAAGATTGAGTCCTAAGTTAAGAATCCAAATCTCCATAAAGAACATATACCTTTATGGACCTTATTCCCGGGTTTCTTCTCTAAAGTATATCCCAATCCTCATCTATCTTGGGAAGTCATACATACTTAATCCCCACATCATTTCTTATGATTGCATCTTTTGTGGCACAATCGTCATATTTTACTGATACCTCTTGTTTCTCACACCGAGCATGTCTCACGTGAGCTTAGAGCGTAAAAGTAATTACGAAATCTTTTTTTGGGTCATCAATCATGCATAAAATCAATAATTATTCACTCTAACTATGTGGGTTCTGATTCCTTTTCTAAAAAAGGATACGTAGGTAGCCCATTTTTGGGTATGATCCCAAATCTGAAATAATCCATGTCCTTCTGAAAGACAATAAACAACAATTGCCCCACTGAGTGGCTTTAAAACCAGTATTGTTATCATAATGACCAAGATATTTCTATATAATGTGTTGAAGGATACCATTGAATAAGAATCTCTAATAAATACAGATGATTTTCTATCGATGAACAACCTCATATATATATAAAATATTCTCTAAATCTCATACATATCAATCATTGATTGTTAGATATAAAGGAAATCTCATTTTCATTCTAGGTAAATTAATAATGATTCATGAACATAACTCAAATCTATAAGAGAGTCTCGGAGTAGACAATAATTCCCCCTAAAAAGGTTTGATGAGTCCGACCTCTCATCCTCTCGACCAATGCAAATTCTTAAGCCTCATCAGTCCACAACTAATGGGCACCTACCTTTGGAAATTAGGTCCAAATGGATATATAATCATTGTATGTTTCCGGTTCTATGAATAAACCCGTTAGAATCTGATTGGAATTTTTAAACCTTAAACAAAAAAGGTCATCCCCATTTCTAGAAGAAACAAAAATGGTGAACTCGACATGAATCCTTAACCAAGTTAAATGATCTTTTACTTATTTTTAGGCCCTTATTTAACTTAAAGTAAGGTCCTAAAAAACAATCAATAACATATGTTCTCATCCAAAAGATGTAGTGGCCGAACTTATCTTGATTACGTATGTTATATCAAATATACACTCTTTTCCAAGATCTCTCCGCGTTATATAAATGGATTCTCTAAAGTTCACACCTGTGAATACCTATGCCGCTACTCCTGTTGGATCCTTGTCCTCTCTAAGGACGAAATCACCTACTCAGTGTCTTCAACACTGGGTCTCAAATGCACTGATTAAGGAATACCATGAACACGGTACAATTCTGTCTCTGGAGGCTGCTCGACACGCCCTCCAAGTTAATACTTCTCCCAAGTTGTCCGGACAGCTGATACACTCAATTTTTGTATGAATTTTCATAACACTTTAATAACAATAATAACAAGTTTTCACAAAATACCTACATTTTAGAGGGAAAATAATTTGATTTTGGTTACCTTGTCTATTTTCAGAAGTTTCATATCGAAATACACAAAATCAAGGGATGTCTATGAAAATTTTGCAACTACACGACAAGTATATTTTTGCACATCATGTACCTTCAGACAAGGACATGGATCAAAGGGGGGAGTACACTCCCAATTCACCAGCAAGAGACTACACACCATGTGGGGTGGCATTACATGCCGTGTACGACATTCTAGAATCAGTTGGTGGCCGAGAAGAGTCTACATGCCCATGTGACAACTGAAGGAGACACGTCGTGTTCCATTTCTACACGTCGTGTCTACTATTTTAGAAGGGGTTGGTGGCCAAATTCTGATACTACACGCTGTGTATGGTAGCAGTACATGTCGTGTACACTCACCTACCCGGTGGCTCCGTGTTCGATGTCAAAGACGGCGTGTTTGGCCACCTAACATAAGAAAAAGAAAGCCAATAGCACGTTGAAGAAATTAGACGGTGTGTACTTTTTATACACACCGTGTACTTATTTTTCCAATAAAAAGAGGCCTTGGCCACTGGACCAAGGGGTTGAGAAGTGGAGCTTGAGGGTGGTGTGGAGAAAAAGGGACAAAGTTCCAAAGGATAGATGCTCTACCATCGTGATATTGTCGTTCTTCTACCGAAGAATCATTTCTACCTCAAAATTCCAAGCATGAATTCACCAGGTATTAATAATTTTGTGTTTTTCATTTTCAATATGTGTAACTAAACACCCAGTGTGTTGTGGTTGTGGAGACTGATAAGTTGTAATTTGAATTATGTTGTTGTGAATGTGTTTGTTTTAACAATCTCTTCATATTCTTTTTAAATCACTTTATATTATCACTGAAAATTCTGTACCGGACCAAGGGAATAATCTTCAGGGATTCAAAAGAACAATAAGGGAAAATAATTTCATGACCATTGAAATGATTCATCGGCTCAAAATTGACCAAACCAAATAAATATCTGTTAAAAACTAACTACCGAACCAAGGAGTTGGTTACTTCAGCTCTTAATATTAACTGATCCGGACCAAGGAAACTTATTTACAAATTGTAATCGATAGTGTCGTATTATCATGAACAACACAACCTCATAAGAAATTTAATTTTATTATAAAATTATCATGAATCCATAACCCCAATGCATTAAAAATATTATTTGCATCAAAACCAATTTTCACGTATTTTATTTCGTTCTAGAAATTACTTTGTTAAAAGAAACTTAAAAACCAATTGTTCTTTTTGTACCTAAAAACAACAAACCAAAATCAACTCTAAATTCATCAACCTTCACAAAAAAATATACGAACAAAGTCAAAACAAGATATGAGTAACCTCTTAAAACTCCCTTTGGATCGACCCCTTCTGCTGCTATACTTTTTAGGGTAATAATAATTTGAGACACCAATGATATAAGTTCGGTAGAACGACTCGTCAAATTTTGGTGCTGTTGTTGAGGAACCATTAAAGTTATTTGATTTTTGTTTTATTTCAATTTGTTTTACATTTTAGTGAAAATAAAAAACTGAAATTTACAAAAATCTCTTTTCTAATCGTATTTATTTTTATCCTTCTTTTTCCTTGTTTACGATTGGTAGTTTGTTCTGTTTTGTGCAGGTTTGTAAGTGTATGACCGACCACCTCATGTGTTCCAAGAACACTAAGTCATCAGGGTTGTTCCCAACTGACCTGAAGATCGATCGAACGTTCTTGAGGTGCTGACGAACACTCATGGCTGAGCAAAATCAAAACAACACCACAACACAGAACGAGGAAAGAAATCTAGCTGTTGTCCAAGGAGCTGGACAGCAGTTAGGTCCAGATGACAACCGGAACCAGCAAGCTCCTCTTGCACCACCTTATGGCCCACCACATCTCCAAAAATTCCAACCATAGTAGATGCCATATTTCAACCAAGGTCAGGGGCCATACTATGCCCCTCAGGAACAACTATACCAGCTGATTCTCCCTCCTCAACAGCCACCTCCACATCATACTCTTATAGAGTACGGCCTTCCATCGATCCACGGAGCTGACACGGGTATAGCTCATACTCTGGTTTAGGCCCAACACTTTGAGATCAAGCCTTCTATCATACAGCTGATCAAGAACATCGTTCAATTAAGAGGCCTACCTAGTGAAGACCTAAATGCCCATCTCTTCAACATTTTGGAGATCTGTGATACATTCCATTACCATGGCGGATCTGAGGACGCCATTAATCTTCACCTCTTCCCTTTCTCTCTGAGGGTCATGGTGAAATACTGGATCAAAGGGCTGCCAAAAAGATCTATCCTCACCTGGGAGGAGCTATCCCATGCATTCTTATCCAAATACATCCCACCTTCAAAGACGGTAACACTGCTGAAAGGGATCCACAACTTCCAGTAGCATGATTAGGAATCCTTGTACAAATCATGGGAGCACTTCAAAGAGATGTTACGTAAATGAAAACACCATAGACTTCCACTTTGGATGAAATTACAAACCATCTATGGTGGGTTTACTACTAATACCATGTTTGTGGTGGATGATGTTGTTGGAGGAACGATAATGCGAAAGTCCCATGAAGAACTTTTCGAACTACTGGAAGACATTTCCACCAATAGCTTCCTGTGACATTCCGAGTGGGGGACCCAAAAACGATGTATGCATAGTATTGATGCTACTACCATGCTTGCGGCCTAGTTGGATGCAGTATCCAAAAAGATCGACGCATTAAATCTCAAGGGCGCACCTCAAATCCATGCGGCGAACCATCCAGCATGCGGTGATTGTGGTAACAACCACATCTTTGGAGAATTCCCATGACCTTTAGTCGACCCTTCGTTGAACGAAGTGAGCTATGTTTCTCAAAAAAGATGGTCAAACTAGTATAAAAAATACCAGAACCCGGCATGGTGAGATAACCAGAACAATGGCTGGGGCCAACAGCACCAGAATCCTCCGCCTCAGTGACCGCCCGACTACAGTCAGCCACCATATCAGAACCAGTACCAGTGGTAGCAACAGCCCCAATAGGTCCCTTAGCAGCTGCAAGGGTATCAAAACCCTCACCCGCAGCATCCACGACAGCAACCACCTTCACCAGCAGAACAAACCCTACAACAAGAGAATACCTCCAGGTTCGAGGAACTTCTGAAAAAATTCATCTCTACTACTGAGACCTGATTTCAAGACCAAGAGGATTATATTTGAGGCATCGAGAATGAAATCGGCCAATTAGAAAATCATCTCTCAGGGAGGCAGCCTGGTACACTACCAGGAAACACCAAGAAGAACCCGAAGGAGGAGGCCCATGCCATAACACTGTGAAGTGGAAAGAATATACATCAGTAGGAACCAACAAATTCAACTGCACCTTTACATCCAGCTGACAAAAAAGGTATAGTTTCAGACCCCTCTTCATCTAAAAATCCATCACCAGAGGCTCTACCATGTAAAGGAAAGGGGATCGTCAAACCATTCGAGCCTGGATTACATTTTCCAGAGAGGATGAAGCAAAGGAAGATGTATCACCAATTTGAAAAATTCATGGAGGTATTCAGAAAGCTACACATCAACATCCCATTTTCATAGGCCCTGAATCAAATGCCCACATGTGCAAAAATCATGAAGGAAATCCGTTCAAATAAAAGGAAGATGGAGGATTTGGCCACCCAAGCACTGAAAAAGGAGTGCTCCGCGGTCGTACAATATTCCATTCCTCTGAAACTCCAGGATCCAGGTAGCTTTACTATCCCATATACAATTGGACCCTGTGAATTTGGAAAATCTCTATGCGACTTAGGATCCAGTGTCAAGCTCATGCCATTTTGAGTTTTCCAAAAGCTCAGACTCCAAGATCTGAAGCCTACCCGTGTCACCCTTCAAATTGCTAACAGATCCATTAAATATCAAAAAGTTCTATTGGAGGATGTGCTCGTGAGGGTGGGATGATTGATCCAACAAGTATATTTTATTATCCTAGACATGGAGGAGGATCAGGAGGAACCTCTTATACATGGAAGACCTTTCCTAGCCACAGGGAAAGTCTTGATTGACGTGCACCAGGGGGAGTTGATTTTTCGGGTAGGATACGAAACAGTCTCCTACAATGTTCTAAAGGCTGTCAAACAGGCATCATTATCTGAACATGAGGGATGCTATGCAGTGACTACCATGGATAAACAACTGAGTAGACAAGAAGATGATCTGGTATGTTCTTCCATTTTCGATGATTTGATTTTTCCAGACATACCCACTAATGAGGTGCCAGAGGACCTGAAATTCATCGAAGTCTAGGGCGGCCACTACTGGCAACGAGCTGTCATTCCTAACATCCTAGATAGGGTGGATCTTCTACCACTGGTTCATTCAGTTCTCAAGGCACTTAAGCATGAGCTAAAGCCTCTCCCACCTTCCTTGAAGTACGGGTATTTGGGGGATCATCATACTTTTCCCATTATAATTAGTGCAGCACTATCACAAGAATAGGAGGATGCACTTATTCAAGTTTTGAAGTCTAGAAAGCAGGAAATTGTATGGAATATTGTAGATTTGAAGGGTATCATCCAAACCATTTTCACCCATAAGGTGCTACTCGAAGAAGGAGACAAGATATCTAGACAACCCCGATGGCATCTGAACCCTCATGTGAAAGAAGTCATAAAGAAGGAGGTATTCAAGATTTTAGATGAAGGAATCATTTACCCTATATTAGATAGCTCATGGGTAAGTCCCCTAGAAGTGGTCCCTAAAAAGGGAGGCATCACTGTCGTGTCAAACGATAAGAACGAGCTCATCCCCACTCACACAGTCACGGGCTAGAGAGTCTGTGTTGATTACAGGAAGATGAACGACGCCACAAAGAAAGATCATTTTGCTTACCCTTCATGGATTAGATGCTAGAAAGGCAATCTGGGAAAGAATATTACTACTTCCTGGATGGATACTCTGGCTATAATCAGATATTCATTTCCCCAGAAGATCAGGAGAAGAGCACTTTCACTTTCCCATATGGAACATTTGCCTACCGCGTGATTTCTTTCGGAATGTGCAATGATCCTGCCCCATTCCAGCTATGCATGCTGACCATTTTTTACAACATGGAAGAACAAATCCTGGAGGTCTTTATGGATGTTTTTGACATTTACGAGAAGTCATCCACCACCTATTTACGGCACCTAGAACATGTACTTGAGCAATGCGAAAACACTAACATAGTTTTAAACTGGGAAAAGTGTCATTTTATGGTGCAATTTGGCATAGTTCTGGGACACTGAATTTCAGAAAAGGGGATAGAGGTGGATCCGAAAAAAATAAGTCATTTCACCACTTCCCATTCCAACTTCTATTAGAGCGATCTACCGCTTCCTGGTCCATACAGGTTTTTACAGGCGGTTTGTCCGTGATTTCTCGAAGATAGCCCAACCCCTCACCAATCTCCTGACAAAGAATTCCATTTTCGAATTCACTAAGGCATGCACCTCAGCTTTTGATCATCTAAAGAAACACCTGGTCAAAGCTCCAGTGATGATTTCCCCAAACTGGGAGGCACAATTTGAAGTGATGTGCGATGTCATCGACTATGCGGTGGGAGCTGTACTGGGTCAGCGGCTGGACCGATTCTTCCGACCCATCTACTATGCATGTAGGACACTCAATGAGGCCCAATTGAACAACACCACTATAGAGAAGGAGATGATAGAAGTAGTATTCAGCATCGAATGGTTTCATTATTACCTTGTTCCATCTAATGTTATTGTTTATACTGACCATGCAGGACTTAAGTACCTGTTAAACAAGAAGGATGCTATAACGACCCATACTTTACATACATTGTTAATACTTCAAAATTTAAGTACACTTATTACAACATATGACAAAACCACAAAGGACCGTATAGGTATAGTGTCTTTAGAAACTGGGAAACATAAACAACTGGTTCATAAATCTTCTACAGTGTCTCCCATTTATTTCATCATATCTAGGGTCCCTTTTAGCATATTCTACTTAATATTCATCTTCCTGACCTGGGGAAAAGAAAACATAAAAGGGTGAGCTCAAATGCTCAGCAAGGGCAAATAAAGGAAATAAAAATCATATCATATCTTTTTGAAAATCAAAACCTGCAAAAGAGATCATAATATCTTAACATGGAATAAATCATAGAAGTGAAAATGAGATCCCCATAATCATAACATAAAACTTGAAACTTTGTGTCATGCACACATAATCATGGAAAATCATTTCTTGTTAGTCATGACTCATTGCCAAGACTATCTTAGTGGACAAAGTCCCTTTCTGAACCGAGTTCACTCCTCGTTTCAGTCCTGTATCACTGAACCGAAATAACCTTCCGTTCCAGCCATGTCTATCTCATGAGATATAAAGTCTTTACCCAATGCATTGGAGGGAGATATAGGTCCCACCCATCTTATAATGAATCCTTTCTTATGTGTGCCACATAATCATAAAACATACATCATCGCATAACACAAGTAAGAAAACTGGGATTCTTGAAACATCATGACATCATAAATCAATTCATAAAGGAATTCATAAAATAATTCCATCACAACATGATCAAATCAATGTAATAATAGGGATAAAAATATAAACCTTTATTATCTTAGATGGAAAATAATTTTGATAAAACACTTGAACTCCATTCTTGAGGAAAATATCATTTCTTCTTCAAAAACATTTTTCCTTTCATAACATGTTATACAACTTTAAAATAAAATAAGTTGATTAAAAATAAATTTTAAAACTTGTAAAGGAAGCTTCTTTGAATTAATGTTTTAAAAATCCATTCATGCCGTATAAGTTAAAAAAAACATTCTTCGTACTTTTGTCAGAAAAGTCAAAAAATACCTCGTACGGAAAAACGACAAAAGATTCCTTTCATATTCTTTACTAAACACTCACCTAAGGGTAAAATTGGATTTAAACTATTTCAAGTGGATGGAAACAATATTACATATTGAGGGAACATGGATGTGGATGATAAAATACACCCCAGTAAATACTTACGAATAAACAATCTCGGATAAAAATGAGATTGTGATATTTCCCTTACCTTAGGTCCGATTTGCTTTGTTCGTGTCCGAAGCTCCTGTATAATGGTTTAAATAATGTTATTGACTTATTCCAGAATCATACATATTGATATGAGATCATATATGGTCATATTATTAGCTTCTTGTTAGTAATATTTCATTGTTACTTGTTACTCGGGTCTTTATAACTTTTTGTTCTTATGCGTGTTTTGTCGAATAAATTCGTATTCTTATCTTTAGGTTATAGATAATTCATTTCCAGAATGGTATTAGTGTAGTATATACCTTATTCATTCATTCAATTCATTTATATAATCATTATGAAATGAAGATCATGTAGAACGAGTCGCATCACATCGTGGAGACGGTATTCCGTACGTACGCACGAGTGATGATATCGTTCCTATGATCGTGGAATTGTATTGGAGTATATATATATTATTTCAGTATCAATATCACTTCATAATAATCATATATAGTTACTCATTACACCATTATACCCATCCTTGTAAGGTGATGGTGGAAAATAGATTACACCACGGCGTGGAGACGGTATTCCGTACGTACGCACGCGCGGTGATTTCATTTTTCCGTAGGATGGATAGAAGGTGAATTAGGGTTGTTTCATATTTATAATAAAATATCAGTATGTAAGTAATACTGATGTTATTACTTTATCATGAAACAACTAAAGAAGAAGAAGTTAAAGAAGAAAGAAATTGAAAAGATCGGTAATGGATATTACCTCTTCTTTGGAACGCCTCTTTGAATCCTCCACTTAAGGAACTAAGATTGGTCTTTGGAGAAGACCAGGACCTCTAGGATTATTCTAGGGAAGTGGAGAGGAGAAAATGGCAGGGGTTGGCCGAGCTTGAGGGCACAAATTGGTGTGAGGAGGAGGGGGAGGAGGTGCCCTTTTATAAGGGAGGAGAGGGGCACCTTAGGAATATCTCAAAATATTATTTTATATTAAAGTCAAAATCGGTTTATAATGGTTCCAAAGGGTCTTATTTCGAAGCTAAAGTGGGGATGGGTCGAAATCCTATCAACCAATAGGATTTAGACAAGTTTGGGGTATTATTTTAACCTTATCAATTAGATTTAACTCTAAGTTAATTAATTTAACTTTTACCGTGTCTTTTTGTTTTCTTTCACTATATGGTAAATACACTTACTATAACATGCCAAACGAACCCCAAATTGTTTATTATTAATATATATATCCTTATCTAAGTCATTTGGCCGAACCTTAGATTTTTAGGAATAAAATAACAATAAATAATATAATATTTGATTTAAAAACTATTTTGTGTCAATTTTGACACTATTTGATATATGATTTTTGTGAAAGTCATATCAGAATTATATGTTCGAACCAAGTTTATTAAATCAACACTAATATATCATAGTAACCTAGAAAATTAGTGGAATTCATAAAAAGTCTTAAATTACATTTATTTTAGTATTTATATTATCAATTATGTCAATATTTCATTAATAAGATAATTACTGCATCATTTTTGTGTCATAAATAAATTAAATTATTTGATGTCTAAAAATTACAAATAAAATATCATCATGTAGGAAATATTTTTAGCTTTCTAATGAATATTTACAATCGAATTTATCTTATGTATAACCCCATATTAAAAATTATTTACTTATTAAACTTTAAATTTAACTATTTTAACCCTTCTTTAAATAAATTAATAATAAATGTCCTAATCTAATCCAAGTGGGCCTAAATGGTCATATTTTATTCCTAAGTTTGTTTTTGGTCGAATTACACTTGTCCAATAGAATTAGGACATGTTTTAGGGTAATATTAATATCATATTTACCCTTAGTTACCCTATTTACTATTAACTGCGGTAAAAAAGGTAAAAAGTTACTATTCATCAAAAAAATTATTTTCATCTCATTGAACCACATTTTAGTCCTTGATATTAACCGTGTCTCTCGGATTTTCGAAATTCCATTCACAGAAGCGGTAAAATTAAGTTTTATGCAAAATTCAGTTTTTTTACCTACCACTTAGTGGTTTCACTATTCATCAAAAATTGAAAGTTTTCAGAGAAATACCAAAATTTCACCCTAGGCTAATTTCGATATTCTGAGTCCAAAAATGAAGTCCATTTTGAAAAATAAAATTTATAAAATTTCAAAAAGTGGTTATTACTATTCATAACGGCTAGCTTTAATAGCATATTGTTGTTTAGTGAAACTCGGTATTGCGTACGACGCAAGCTATCGAGGAAGGTCGCGATTGCGTGTAAAGAAAGCCAAGCAAGTGTTGTGTAGAAAAAGATTCCTTTGATGATTTATATAACATAAAAGTCTCAGGTGTTACATTCTACCCCCCTAAAAAAGAATTTCGCCCTCGAAATTCGTCACTTTGTTACAAACAGATGAGGATACTTCTCCCTCATCATATCCTCGAGCTCCCATGTAGCTTCTTCAAGTTGGTGGTTCCTCCATAAAACCTTCACTAAGCGAGTGGTCTTGTTTCGTAGGACTTTTTCTCTACGATCCAGAATTTCTATCGGTTGTTCTTCATAAGAAAGATCTTGCTCCAGCGGTACAACTTCTGAGATGAGTACATGTGAAGGATCTGGTATGTACTTTCTCAGGAGAGATACATGGAACACATCGTGAACTTGAGAGAGATTCGGTGGAAGCGCCAATCGGTAAGCTACCTTCCCAACACGATCCAGTATTTCGAAAGGACCGATATATCTAGGGCTCAACTTCCCCTTCTTTCCAAATCTCATAACCCTCTTCCAGGGAGATATTCGTAAGAACACTTTATCACCCACTTCAAACTCTAGGTCTTTTCTTCGGTTGTCGGCATAACTTTTCTGTCGACTCTGAGCTGCTCTTATGTGTTGTTGAATAGATCTGACCTTTTCTGCCATTTCATCAACGAGATCAGGTCCTAATAGCTTTCTTTCCCCAACTTCATCCCAGCAAGTTGGAGTCCTGCATTTCTTTCCATAGAGAGCTTCATAAGGAGCCATCTGAATACTGGAGTGAAAGCTATTATTATAAGAAAATTCCACCAAAGGTAGGTGTTGATCCCAACCTCCTTTGAAATCCATAGAGCAAGCTCTCAACATATCTTCTAGGGTTTGAATTGTTCTCTCAGACTGACCGTCTGTCTGGGGATGATAAGCAGTGCTGAAACTCAACTCTGTATCCAGAGTATGCTGAAGACTTCGCCAGAACTTCGAGGTAAATCTCGGATCTCGATCAGATATAATAGAAAGTGGTACTCCATGCAATCTTACCACTTCCTTTACATATATCCTGGCAAGCTGATCTAGAGAGAAATCCTCTCTAATAGCAATGAAGTGTGCAGACTTTGTAAGACGATCAACTATGACCCAGATAGCATTATTGCCTTTGGATGTTTTAGGAAGTCCTGTGACAAAGTCCATAGTGATGTTTTCCCATTTCCATTCGGGTATGGGTAATGGTTGTAACATCCCCTTAGACTTCTGTCTCTCAGCTTTAACTTGTTGACAAACCAAGCATCGAGAGACATATTCAGCAACATCTCTTTTCATGCCATCCCACTAGAAGTACTCTTTCAGGTCCCTATACATCTTCGTGCTTCCAGGATGAATAGAGAATGATGAACTATGAGCCTCATCCAGCAGCTCATTCTTTAATTCGGGGATGGGAGGAACGCAAACCCGATTCCTGAACTTTATTATCCCATCACAATCAAGGTTGAATTCAGGAACATTTCTCACCTTCTTTTGTAACTCGACATCTTCTTTCTGTGCCTCTTTAATCTTCACATGTATAGATGGTTGAACATTCATTTGAGAAAGATAAGATTTTTCCCCTTCCATTATAATTCCATGATCCATCCTTTGTAAATCCATAAATATTGGATCTTTTGTGATCCTCATCATGGATAAACTAGCATGGTCTTGTCGACTTAATGCATCTGCCACCTTGTTTGCTTTCCCTGGGTGGTAATGGATTGAGCAGTCATAATCCTTAATCAGCTCCAACCATCTTCTTTGACGCATATTCAGCTCCTTTTGTGTGAAAATATACTTTAAACTTTTATGATCAGTATAAATATCACACCTTTCACCATAAAGGTAATGCCTCCAAATCTTTAATGCAAAGATTACCGCAGCCCACTCCAAATCATGTGTTGGGTAATTTTTCTCATGGATTTTCAACTGTCGTGAGGCATAAGCTATCACCATATCATTTTTCATAAGAACACACCCCAATCCCTTCTTGGATGCATCACTGTAGATCACAAACCTTTCTCCACTACAAGGCAGTGTGAGCACAGGTGCACTGGATAACCTTCTTTTCAACTCCTTGAAATTCTCTTCACATTCCTCTGTCCAGACAAACTTAAATCCTTTCCGGGTCAACTTGGTGAGTGGATTAGATAATCGTGAAAAATATTTTACAAAACGTCGATAATATCCAGCCAAACCAAGAAAAATTCGGATCTCAGTTACTGTTGTTGGTCTTGACCATCTTTCGATAACCTCTGTTTTTGCTGGATCCACAGATATCCCCTCTTTTGAGATTATGTGACCCAAAAATGCAACTTTTTGAAGCCAAAATTCACAATTGGTCAATTTGGCATAAAGCTTCTCCTTTCTCAGGGTCTTCAATATAATTCTCAAGTGATCTTCATGCTCTTCCTTGCTCTTTGAATAGACAAGAATATCGTCTATAAAGACTACCACAAATTGATCAAGATAGTCTCTAAAGACTCTATTCATTAGATCCATGAAGATAGCAGGGGCATTAGTAAGACCAAATGGCATCACTATAAATTCATAGTGTCCATACCTTGTACGGAAAGCCGTCTTTGGTATATCCTCCCTTTTGACCCTTAATTGATGATACCCTGAACGAAGATCAATCTTGGAAAAGTATTGAGCTCCGCGTAGTTGGTCAAATAAGTCATCAATGCGTGGGAGAGGATATTTGTTCTTGATAGTGATCTTGTTAAGTTCTCGATAATCAATGCAAAGTCTCATTGATCCATCTTTCTTCTTAACAAATAGAACAGGTGCTCCCCAAGGTGACGCACTAGGGCGTATGAATCCCTTATCAAGATTCTCTTGGAGTTGCTTCTTCAATTCCTGCAACTCAATTGGGGCCATTCTATAAGGTGTCTTTGAAATAGGCAAAGCACCCGGTACGAGTTCTATTGAAAACTCAACTTCACGATTTGGTGGAAGACCCGGCAATTCCTCCGGAAAGACATCATCAAACTCCCGTACAATGGGCATATTCTTAATCGTGAGTTTCTCACTAACCATTTGAGATAAATAACCTTCATTTAGTGGAATCAAGACCCATAAGATGGAAGAAATTTCCACTGGAAGGTTATATTCATCCTTGCATCGATAGACGATCGTAGATTGATCTGGAATATGAAATGTGACTTCCCTTCTTTGGCAATCGATATGAGCTCCATGTAGAGAAAGCCAATCCATGCCAAGAATCACATCAAATTCCACTAAAGGAAGGATCACAAGATTTGCAGGAAGCACTTTCCCACAAACTTCGATCGGAGAATAATTATAAACTTTTGATGCGATTGATGTGCCATTAGGTGTTGTCACAGCTAACTCAACATCTAATTGTTGAGGTAATATGGTGATACCCTTAGAAAAGTCTTCAGAAATAAAAGAGTGGGTGGATCCAGAATCAAATAAAACATTTGCTACTTTAGAGTGGATGGTAAATGTACCTTTCACCACATCGTTATCGTACTCCACATCACTGATAGAAATTGCATGTGACTTTCCTTTGTCTTTAGCCTTAAGAGTTTGTTGACGTCGACCATCATCATCAACCCTTGGATTTGGGCATTGATTGGCATAATGCCCCATCTCCTTGCACTTGAAACATTGAAGTGTAGTAGGTTCATTCTGTGTATCCCTTCCTTTGTTTGCGTCATTATACATCTTCTTCCCATTATCAAGGCATTCAAATGCCCGATGACCTTCTTTTCCACATTTAAAACATTTACTTGTCCCTTTAAGACAACTCCCTCCATGTTTCTTTCCACACTTTGAGCATAAGGAAAAGCTCATCTTCTTTTCTGTGTGCTCTTTAGATTTTTCTTTGAATTCCATCTTCCTCTTCTTATCAAACCCATGTGACTGATGGGTTACTCCAATCTCCATCTCGACTTTGAGAGCACATCGAACGATTTCCTCATAGCTATTGAAGTCCCTTATGGCTAACGCCCTTCGAAGACTTGGTTTTAAGCCACTAAAGAATCGATCGATCTTACTCTCAGGTTGGATAATAATACCCGAAGCGTACCTTGCAAGTCTTGTAAAATTTGCTTCATAGGTACCAACAGATTCATCATCCCTTTTCTTCAGTTCAAGAAACTCTTTCTCCATCTTTGATCGGAGAATACGAGGGAAGTACTTATTGAAAAATAAGTTCTTGAACTCGTCCCATTCCATAAACTCAATTTCATCCCTTTGTCTCATATTCTTAACAAGATTCCACCATTGATCAGCATCTCCTTCCAAACGATACACTGCTAGGATGACTTTATCATGTTCAGAACATTGAAGAACTGAAAATATATTTTCAGTAGTACTAATCCATTGTTCAGCAACTAATGGATCAGTAGACCCGCTGAAAGAAGGTGGACGCTGCCTCATGAAGGATTCAACAGAATGTTGCTCCCTCCTTTGCTCGTTTGGAAATCCTGCATGATTCATAGCTTGAGAAAGTTGTGTGAGCATGGCTACAAGATTTTGCATTCCAGCTCCCATATCGTTTGGTTGCTCAGGGGGACAATCATTGCATTGCCCATCGCATTCCGCATTAACACGGTTCCTTCGGGTTCCAGCCATTGACTAAAACCAAGAAGAATAGTGTGAGCAACACTAATTATAATAGGAAACCACATAATTCAAGAATAACATTTTCATTCTTATGGTCTTATCCTAGGTTATTCAAGGCCATTTCTAAAACACTAAGATTGTGTACTATGCTTAGACTTATCCTTAGGGTTTTTACTAAGGCTTTCACATCCTAGTTTCTAAAGGTTGACTATACCTTTCCTCTGATACCAACTATAACGACCCATACTTTACATACATTGTTAATACTTCAAAATTGAAGTACACTTATTACAACATATGACAAAACCACAAAGGACCGTATAGGTATAGTGTCTTTAGAAACTGGGAAACATAAACAACTGGTTCATAAATCTTCTATAGTGTCTCCCATTTATTTCATCATATCTAGGGTCCCTTTTAGCATATTCTACTTAATATCCATCTTCCTGACCTGGGGAAAAGAAAACATAAAAGGGTGAGCTCAAATGCTCAGCAAGGGCAAATAAAGGAAATAAAAATCATATCATATCTTTTTGAAAATCAAAACCTGCAAAAGAGATCATAATATCTTAACATGGAATAAATCCTAGAAGTGAAAATGAGATCCCCATAATCATAACATAAAACTTGAAACTTTGTGGTATGCACACATAATCATGGAAAATCATTTCTTGTTAGTCATGACTCATTACCAAGACTATCTTAGTGGACAAAGTCCCTTTCTGAACCGAGTTCACTCCTCATTTCAGTCCTGTATCACTGAACCGAAATAACCTTCTGTTCCAGCCATGTCTATCTCATGAGATATAAAGTCTTTACCCAATGCATTGGAGGGAGATATAGGTCCCACCCATCTTATAATGAATCCTTTCTTATGTGTGCCACATAATCATAAAACATACATCATCGCATAACACAAGTAACAAAACTGGGATTCTTGAAACATCATGACATCATAAATCAATTCATAAAGGAATTAATAAAATAATTCCATCACAACATGATCAAATCAATGTAATAATAGGGATAAAAATATAACCCTTTATTATCTTAGATGGAAAATAATTTTGATAAAACACTTGAACTCCATTCTTGAGGAAAATATCCTTTCTTCTTCAAAAACATTTTTCCTTTCATAACATGTTATACAACTTTAAAATAAAAGAAGTTGATTAAAAATAAATTTGAAAACTTGTAAAGGAAGCTTCTTTGAATTAATGTTTTAAAAATCCATTCATGCCGTATAAGTTAAAAAAAAACATTCTTCGTACTTTTGTCGGAAAAGTCAAAAAATACCTCGTACGGAAAAACGAAAAAAGATTCCTTTCATATTCTTTACTAAACACTCACCTAAGGGTAAAATTGGATTTAAACTATTTCAAGTGGATGGAAACAATATTACATATTGAGGGAACATGGATGTGGATGATAAAATACACCCCAGTAAATACTTACGAATAAACAATCTCGGATAAAAATGAGATTGTGATATTTCCCTTACCTTAGGTCCGATTTGCTTTGTTCATGTCCGAAGCTCCTGTATAATGGTTTAAATAATGTTATTGACTTATTCCAGAATCATACATATTGATATGAGATCATATATGGTCATATTATTAGCTTCTTGTTAGTAATATTTCATTGTTACTTGTTACTCGGGTCTTTATAACTTTTTGTTCTTATGCATGTTTTGTCGAATAAATTCGTATTCTTATCTTTAGGTTATAGATAATTCATTTCCAGAATGGTATTAGTGTAGTATATACCATATTCATTCATTCAATTCATTTATATAATCATTATTAAATGAAGATCATGTAGAACGAGTCGCATCACATCGTGGAGACGGTATTCCGTACGTACGCACGAGTGATGATATCGTTCCTATGATCGTGGAATTGTATTGGAGTATATATATATTATTTCAGTATCAATATTACTTCATAATAATAATATATAGTTACTCATTACACCATTATACCCATCCTTGTAAGGTGATGGTGGAAAATAGATTACACCACGGCGTGGAGACGGTATTCCGTACGTACGCACGCGCGGTGATTTCATTTTTCCGTAGGATGGATAGAAGGTGAATTAGGGTTGTTTCATATTTATAATAACATATCAGTATGTAAGTAATACTGATATTATTACTTTATCATGAAACAACTAAAGAAGAAGAAGTTAAAGAAGAAAGAAATTGAAAAGATCGGTAATGGATATTACCTCTTCTTTGGAACGCCTCTTTGAATCCTCCACTTAAGGAACTAAGATTGGTCTTTGGAGAAGACCAGGACCTCTAGGATTATTCTAGGGAAGTGGATAGGAGAAAATGGCAGGGGTTGGCTGAGCTTGAGTGCTCAAATTGGTGTGAGGAGGAGGGGGAGGAGGTGCCCTTTTATAAGGGAGGAGAGGGGCACCTTAGGAATATCTCAAAATATTATTTTATATTAAAGTAAAAATCGGTTTATAATGGTTCCAAAGGGTCTTATTTCGAAGCTAAAGTGGGGATGGGTCGAAATCCTATCAACCAATAGGATTTAGACAAGTTTGGGGTATTATTGTAACCTTATCAATTAGATTTAACTCTAAGTTAATTAATTTAACTTTTACCGTGTCTTTTTGTTTTCTTTCACTATATGGTTAATACACTTACTATAACATGCCAAACGAACCCCAAATTGTTTATTATTAATATATATATCCTTATCTAAGTCATTTGGCCGAACATTAGATTTTTAGGAATAAAATAACAATTAATAATATAATATTTGATTTAAAAACTATTTTGTGTCAATTTTGACACTATTTGATATATGATTTTTGTGAAAGTCATATCAGAATTATATGTTCGAACCAAGTTGATTAAATCAACACTAATATATCATAGTAACCTAGAAAATTAGTGTAATTCATAAAAAGTCTTAAATTACATTTATTTTAGTATTTATATTATCAATTATGTCAATATTTCATTAATAAGATAATTACTGCATCATCTTTGTGTCATAAATAAATTAAATTATTTGATGTCTAAAAATTACAAATAAAATATCATCATGTAGGAAATCTTTTTATATTTCTAATGAATATTTAAAATCGAATTTATCTTATGTATAACCCCATATTAAAAATTATTTACTTATTAAACTTTAAATTTAACTATTTTAACCCTTCTTTAAATAAATTAATAATAAATGTCCTAATCTAATCCAAGTGGGCCTAAATGGTCATATTTTATTCCTAAATTTGTTTTTGGTCGAATTACACTTGTCCAATAGAATTAGGACATGTGTTAGGGTAATATTAATATCATATTTACCCTTAGTTACCCTATTTACTATTAACCACGGTAAAAAGGTAAAAAGTTACTATTCACCAAAAAAAATTATTTTCATCTCATTAAACCACATTTTAGTCCTTGATATTAACCGTGTCTCTCGGATTTTCGAAATTCCATTCACAGAAGTGGTAAAATTAAGTTTTATGCAAAATTCAGTTTTTTAACCTACCACTTAGTGGTTTCACTATTCATCAAAAATTGAATGTTTTCAGAAAAATACCAAAATTTCACCCTAGGCTAATTTCGATATTCTGAGTCCAAAAATGAAGTCCATTTTGAAAAATAAAATTTATAAAATTTCAAAAAGTGTTTATTACTATTCATAACGGCTAGTTTTAATAGCATATTGTTGTTTAGTGAAACTCGGTATTGCGTACGACGCAAGCTATCGAGGAAGGTCGCGATTGCGTGTAAAGAAAGCCAAGCAAGTGTTGTGTAGAAAAAGATTCCTTTGATGATTTATATAACATAAAAGTCTCGGGTGTTACAGATGCAAAGCCCCAATTGATCTGATGGGTCCCCCTCTTACAAGAATTTGATGTAGAGATATGAGATAAAAAGGGGAGTGAGAACATGGTTTCTGATCATCTATCCCGTCTGGAGATGCTGCACTTGGATAAAGAGGAGGATCAAGATATAATGGAGGATTTTTCTGATGAGCATCTCTATTCTATAATTGAGTCCCCTAGGCCCTAGTTTGCTGATATTTCTAACTATTTAGTTATAGGTGCCATCCATCCCGACCTCTCCTTCCAGAAGAAGAAAATGTTCCTCTCTGATGCTAAGAGAAACTTCTTGGAAGTCCCACTCCTATTCCGATCCTATAGAGATGGGGTGATCCGACAGTTCATACCAGCGATGGAGGTCCAAGGGGTCCTTGAAATTTATCATGCCTCACCCGTTGGATGACATCATGGACCAGATCGTACTATAGAAAATTTTCGGCAATCTGGGTTTTTCTATCCCACCATGCATAAAGATACCCAATCCTTCATTTTCCATTGTGATCCATTCCAATTTACATGTAATATGGGATGAAGAGTCGAGATGCCTCAGCACCCCATCCTGGTGGTCGAGATTTTTGATGTGTGGGGCATCGACTTCATGGGAATATTTCCCCCTTCTTTTGGGCATTCCTACATCCTCTTCTATGTTGATTACATCTCTAAATGGGTAGCAGCCACTGGAACGGCCCACGATACAGCTAAGGTAGTTATGACCTTTCTAAAAAAGACTATTTTCAGTAGGTTCGACGTTCCTCATGTACTGATCATTGACAAAGGGACTCACTTTGACAACGAGTTAATGATAAGAGTGTTGTCGAAATATGGGGTGAAACATAACATTGGTACACCATACCATCCCCAATCAAGTGGCCAGGTAGAGCTCCCCAACCGTGAGATCAATCAAATTTTGGAGAAAATGGTGAACACCTCATGGAAGGACTAGTCCAAAAAGCATGACGATGCTTTGTGGGCCTATCACAGTACTTTTAAAACACCAGTTGGGATGTCATCATTTCGTCTCATCTATGGCAAACCATGCCATCTTCCAGTGGAGCTGGAACACAAAGCATATTGGGCCGTCAAAGCCCTTAATTTTAATCTGAAGGCAGTCGTAGAGAGATATAAGATCCAACTATCAAAACTCAATGAAATTAGAAGATAAGTATATGAGAATGATAAATTATACAAGGAGAGGAAAAAAGCCGTCCACGACCGGATGATTTCTCGAAAAATATTTCAACCCAGTGATCAGGTACTCCTTTTCGACTCTCATCTACGCTTATTCCCAGGAAAACTCAAGCAGAGGTGGCCGAGACCGTTCCATGTCATTTGAGTATTCCATCACAGAGCGGTGGAAATTGCTAAACAGGATTGTCAACCGTTCAAGGTGAATATACAACGACTAAAGGTTTACCATCCCAGGGAAGATACAGTTGGAGCGATCTCCACCACACCTATTAGGTAAGTCAATGTAAGAAGGTTGAGCCAATAACCTAAAACATAGGTGTTTCCTAGGAGGAAACCCAGATGTTACACGCTGTGTCCCACTTGTATACACGGTGTGTACTTATATTTTTAATTTATAATCTTAATAGTATAAATCTATAGAATAAAAAATAAATAACCAGGGATGATGCAGGTGTTGATGGTAAAGTCACTGGAGTTTATTCGAACCTTCCCCTGTTCGAATCCTCCTAACCTACCTTCGGCACGGGGTTCCTCCGTTTATTACACGAAATGTGTAGTAATTTCTATAGTTATATATACTTGCTTATAAGAAAACCCATGATGGGGATGTACCAGTTGGTTAGGTTCATAAACCGGATGAAAAAGACCGGGTTTGAATCCGGACAACTATCCCATTTCCATCATTTACTCTTTTAATAAAACCACATGACATGTCTTTTGATATACGTCATTTTTGCCATATTTTTCCCTACTAATTTAAAAACGTTTTCTTTTAAAATAAATTCATGCGGATGAAGTTGGAATATTGGAAATGCCTCGGCCCTGGATCCAAAAGACCTGGGTTCGAACTCGGCTAATCTCCCTAGTTCAACCCCTTCTTATATATTTAAAAACAACACATCGTTATTTTCTTTATTCCTATGTGTATGGGCCGTATAGAATATATATATTTATTTATTAAATATGGGCAGAAATACAACCGTTGCTCCAGTGGTTGAGGGCTTCCGTTTGAAACGGCCGATCGCCGGTTAGAACCTCACCCCGACCACCGGACCAAAGGTTGTACTTCTCTTTTTACATTTTTTTAATACATGGTGTGTATTTTCCCACTACATTACGTGTATAGTTTTATTTTCTTTTAATTATGTATATACATATATATACTTATTTTTATTTTATTTTAATTAATTAATACTAATTATTACATAGTATATTTTATTCAAAAAAAATTGGGAATACATGGCGTGTCGTCCAGATGTACATGTCGTGTACCTCCACTATATGATCTGCGGGACACCTGGCTTCATGAAATGTCACGCGGCCTCCCCATTTATTCCCCTTTCTTCTTGTTTCTTCTCTTGAACAACACCCGCACCCCCATTTCTCAGATCTTCCATTTTGGTTCATTTCAAGCTCTGATTTCTCTTGCATTGTGATCCTCAGTCAATGTACGCCCTTCTACACCCTCTATTTCAAAATTTTAGACTCATTTAGGGAAATTTTCAGATCTGCCGACCATTCATCTTCCACGATACATGACCACGAAATGAAGAACACACGTCGTGTAGTTCTGTACATGTCCACCCACGAATTACTATGAAATTATAATATACACGATTTGTATGTTCGGTACACACCATGTACCTTTCCTCGTCGTGACCGGGTATCTTTTGACACACGGCCTCACACACCATTTTCACGTACACGACGTGTGTTTTCGGTACACGTCGTGTATGGAATTTCGTTTGGCCCCTCCGTGTGTAGCACATAACATGGCCTCTCACTCCATGTTCCCAAACACAAAAGGTGTGTTCGTTACATGCCATGTCTGTTATTTCTTTTGGTCAGCCCGTGTCTCTCCCCCACATGGCCATGTTCCTCGAGTAATGAACACTTCTTGTCTGATCACAACATGGTGTGTCCTTTATTCTTAGAACTGATAAATACATGGTCGTGACATTTGTAATACACAACCATCACTACATTCTCTGAACACGATGTGTATGGTCGGTACACAGCATGTACCTTTACATGGTCTCCTCCCACTCTCTCGGCGTTTTTATCTAGAGAACACGGGATCCTCTACATTTTTCACTACACATCGTGTACTCTAGCTATACACGTCGTGTACTTTTCTTTTCATATTTTCTCTAATTTTCTTTGTTCTCTTTCTTTTTTTTTCTTTTTTTTCTTTTTCTTTCTATTCCAGGATATGGAAGACCACGATTCTTCCAGGGGGAAGCGGCCGACCTCCACCACTAAGGGAGAGGGCCCATTTTTCGGCAGATTCGACTACGACCTCCGACGCAACCAGACCCAGATGTACCGATCTATGAGCTCCCTCCATTGGCCATTCTTCCACAATCAACTGCCCTAGTAGAGTCCGGGCCTAGCATGGCTACACCTCTGCCTACTAGTACATAGCCTCCGAGAACCTCCATTTATGCTCCACCAGTTTCCACTCTACTTGGGCCTTCTTCATAAGCAGCTGGTCCCACATATACCGCTTCATCTACCGAGCCATCACCTCCTACAGACCCAGCTTCTGCTGCTGCACCTACACCTGGACTAGGCCATGTAGGTGTTCCTTACCCATGCATGGTCTTTTCAGTCACTAATATAGCACATGACAGGGTTTGATGCTTCTCTCGCCATCTGATACCGTTGAGTGGCCGCTACATTGACAGTAGCATTCCGCAGCAGTTCGGTATTTGGGAGGACTTGGAGGATCTCCTTTTACACACTCCACTACTTGCTATTTTCCAGGTTATCACTCTTGTCTTCCACAATTTATTTTTGGAGTTTACAACATCTTTCGAGTTTGATGGAGCTGAGTACCGGGAGACAGGTGGTGATGCGGTACTCGTGGTTCGATTCTGGCTGAGTAGCTGACGATTTTCCCTCACCATTGACCGAGTTTGGCCGAGGGTGTGGCTTTATCCCCCATCCTATCACCCCACCCCATGTTTCTATCTTTACCTAACCTGAGCACTCTAAGCTCATTAACATGTGGCGGGAGATCACTGTGCTGGACCACCGGTATTCCCCCACTTCCCAGAAGAGCACCCTTATCACCAAGCCCATTCTTCACTTCACCCATCGGTGTTTCAGTGCCATCCTTTTCCCCAACTATGAAGATATGGGGTTTCTGACCGGCTGTGACATAAAGATTCATACCTGTGTCATCCGACACGACAACTCGGACCTCCCCTATATAGCCGCCTCCTATTTCCACTATATGTTTACCGACCGTTAGGGCAATCTGAACGGTGGGTTTTACACCACTCACCTCGCCCACTACCATGGGGTTTTCGATCCTTCCTTACCCCATGACTGGTTAGGTTATTCCCACCAGATGGAATTTCACATTCTCATTCGCATGGGATTGGTCCGGAAGCAGGGGGTACCTACATCCTTGCCTAGGCTCGTCCCCAGCCACTTGCTGACCCTGCTGCACCAGCTGATGCCCCTGCTCCTCCTTCCCCAACCCCTCCAGTTTATCCACCTCACCCACCTCCCACAGACACCACTACTTCTAGCCTTATTTCTTCTGTCCCACCACCTACCCCTACACCCTCAGCTGATGTCACCTTTTCCATCCACCTCACCGTGATGGAGCAGTAGTTGGTTCCTCTCGCCAGATGCCAGGATAGTATTGGGGAGAATTTGGTTCATGTAGACGGCCTCCAAGACTGCATGGAGTAGTTTTTGGGCCTTATTGTTCATAATTTGGGTATTCCTTTTCCCTCGCCTCCTGCCTCAGTTCCGGGCCCTTCTGCTGCTGCTCCACCGCCATTCACAACACTGGCCACAAATTCCATTCTGCTATCTTCTATGGGCCCTGCTTCTACATCTCCTGCCTCCACCACTACTGCCAGTCCAGGGGAGGCTACTGATCTTCCCTTTACCGAGTCCGGTGTCTGCCGCTCCTGCATCTCCAGCTTCCCATCCCGTCGCCAGGTCAAGGCCTCCAGCTTTCGTGGATCATACGTCGTCTCTTCCAGCCAATTCTTTACTGGTTGATGCCTCTTCTGAGGAGACCCCATGAATGGTTTTGGGACCTATGATTATTATTTTATATATATATTTATGCTCTCTCATCCTTGTGTCTGCTTTGTATTCTTGCCTTGTTTTCTTTCTCCCACCATCATAGTTATCCTACCACATTTTGGGATGCTCTTTTCCACCATCTACCGTTTCTCTTCACCTAGGCACGATGGGAGTATTCTTTTTCCATTATTTTCTTTTCATTCTTGATATTACTACTTTGGTTACTTCCCCTCTTTCTGGTCCACTATTGTGTCCCCACCTTACCTTGTTCCTCTTTTTGGGCACTCGGTGGACCACATGCACTCTTACGTATGGGGGGGGCATATCTCTCGATCTCTTTAGTATTTTCCCTTATCATCAATCTTGGAGACATCATTATAAGAAGTTAAAATTTTAAAATGTAAAGATATTTTGGTTAATTATATTTTTAAATAATAAAACTGAAATCAGAAAATTTTCAAAAATTTGCATGATTATTTTGATTCTTAAGTGTTTTAAAATGATTGCTGATATATTTTAAATTACAACTTGTAATCAGTGGATAATTACATCGATTAGACTAATCAATTATTTGCAATTCATGAACGGATTGTCTCTTATTTATTCCCATTCCTGAGAGGTATTATAAACCCTTTTTTCCATATTCTTTCAAATACCATCATTCTTGAGAGATTAATAGAATATACATAAATACCAAAATTTTCATGTTTTCTTTTCAAAACATAAAGAATTTCTGAGTTACATTAAAATGATTGAGGCATAAGATTATTAACCCCTTTATCTTGAGACTACCCTACATATGATCTTCGTAATTCCCATAGGAGCCATGAATAGCCTTAAAAGGAAGCCATATTACAAGATTATTTCCCTTCCTACCCAAATTCTTTTGTGATTTTGCATGATTATTCATTTAAGCTTAAAATAAGGTATTTGGAACACATGGCATAAATTTGTGAATTTTCAGGAAATTAAGTATGGGGGAGTGCCTCTTGATCATTTGGGGAGAAAAGAAAAGAGTTCCAAACCTCTATTTTGGAAATTCAGAAGGGTTCCCATTGTGAAAACTAAGAAAACAAAAAAAAGGGTACAAACAAAGGGACCCTATACACACTTGCTGGTTTGTGACTACTACTCAACTAAAGGAGATGGTGGTGATGAGATCATTGATTAAGCTTGTTGAGGACATTTTTACATTGAGTTTAATTTTGAATATCATGCATTGTTATTTAAGAATTTTGCCTCCTTTTTCAAGCCTCAGAATTATTTTTCACATATTTACCTACAAACCTTTAGCAATAGAAACATCTGATCCTATTAAAAAATACCTCATGATTTTTGTAAGTTAAATTTTTTAAAGTAGAGATATAAGAATTCTTGCAAACTTATGGATAGAGTGTATATTTATTTGATTGCGAAAAACTTTTTATTTAAAAATTATCAAGTGTTGATTCTTTATTGGTGAGGTAGATTATCAAGTGGATTACTTGTTTTTTGAATGGTTGAAACATGTGTTAGAAGAGGATGACAATAGTTAATTGAATTATATATGATGCATGATTAGAATATATTCAGAATTAAAACTGTTGTGTATTCTTTTTTGAATTTTCTCCTATAACTTATTGTTTATAATTATGATTAACTGAATTACTTCCATTTAAAGTATAGACTCTGATAATTAGATGTTGAGATTTTCTTAAGGGCAACCAAAGGACTAAGTATAGGGGAGTTTGATACACTCAATTTTTGTATGCATTTTCATAACACTTTATTAACAATAAAAACAAGTTTTCACCAAATGCCTACTTCTTAGAGGGAAAATACTTTGATTTTGGTGAGCTTGTCTATTTTTAAGAGTTTTATATCCAAATACATTAAATCAAGTGAAGTATCTGAAAATTTTGGAACTACACAGCGTGTATATTTTTACATGCTCTGTACCTTCAGACATGGATAGTGACTAAAGGGGGGATTACACGCCCAAGTCACCAGCAAGAGACTACACACCATGTGGGGCGACATTACACACCGTGTACGACATTCTAGAAGCGGTTGGTGGCTGAGAAGACTCTACATGCCCATGTGGCTGCTGAAGGAGACACGCTGTGTTCCATTTCTACATGCCGTCTCTAGTATTATAGAAGGGTTTGGTGGCCAAATTTTGATACTACACACCATGTATAGAGATGCTAAACACCGTGTACACTCACCTACTAGGCAGCGCTGTGTTCAAAGTCAAAGATGGTGTTTTAGGCTACCTAACATCGTAGAAAAGGAATCCCAAAGTGCATTGACGAAATTACACGGCGTGTACTTTCTATACACGCCGTGTACTTATTTTTCTTATAAAAAGAGGCCTTGGCCACCGGACCAGGGGTTTCAGAAGTGGAGATTGAGGTGTGGTGTAGAGAATGAGGGATGAAGTTCCGAAGGAGAGGAGCTCTACCGTCATGATATCACCATTCTTCTACTGAAGAATCATTTCTACCTCAAAATTCCAAGCATGATTTCATCAGTTATTAATAATTTTTTGTTTTTCATTTTTAATATGTGTAACTAAACACCCAGTATGTTGGGGTTGAATAGACTGATATGTTGTAATTTGAATTAAGTTGATGTGGATGTGTTTGTTTTAACAATCTCTTCATATTCTTCTTAAATCACTTCATATTATCACTGAAAATTCTGTACCGGACCAAGGGTAGAATATTCAGGGATTCAAAAGAAGAATAACGACGAATAATTTCATGACCATTGAAAGGATTTGCCGGCTCAAAATATACTAATCCAAATAATTATTTTTTATAAACTAACTACCGGACCAAGGAGTTGGTTACTTCAGCTCTTAATATTAACTGATCCGGACCAAGGAAACTTAATTACAAATTGTAATCCAGAGTGTTGGATTATCATGAACAACACAACCTCATAAGCAATTTAATTTAATAATAAACTTATCCCAAATCTATAACCCCAACACATTCTTATTCTTATTTGCATCAAAACCAATTTTCCCATATTTTCTTTTATTCTAGCAATTACTTTGTTAAAAGATACTTAAAAACCAATTGATATTTTTTTACTAAAAAACACCCAACCAAAATTGACTCTAAATTTAGCATCCTTCACTAAAGGAAATATACAAAGTCGAAACAAGATAAGAGTATCCTCTTAAAATTCCCTATGGATCGACCCTTACTGGTGCTATACTTATTAGGGTAATTATAATTTGAGACACTGATAACATAACTTCGGTGGAACGAATCGTCAACAATGATGACCAATGATCAAGAAGCAGGTCGTGCAAACCACCATTTCCAACCGTTTTAGGTCATTATCCCCGGAATGAAATCAAAAGTCCATCCCATATTATGGGGAAGTGAATGAGAAGGTCACTAAAGGACTTAATTCAAGGATACATGAGTCCTTCCTAAGGTCTCCCATTAACAATCGCCACAAGACTCATGCTAAAGTGCACCCTCAACATGATGAGGGTATCGCCTTTAGGGCTTCGGCTGAGGTTCCTCAGACTCGAGTCCGTAAGAAAATTTTTCAAATGAGAAATCTCGTCAACAGGGAGCAGGTTCTTACTTCTACCCCTTCTGGAGAAGTACATCAAACCAACTTGATGGAAAACAACGAGCGTTCTTATACACCCGTCCATCCTGATATTACTACCCAGTAGACTCATAAGGAGGTAAAATGCCAATCTCGCCTAGAAATTCTGGCGGAGTATTATAGGAAGGCATATACACATATTTATAATTAATTAGCAAGTCAGTAGGCTCTTCTGACTGCATCAAAAGAAGCTCACCAATTTAATATGGTGGCAACTGATAAGTAGAATCATACACCTGTTTACAATCTACAATTCTGTCAGTATTATCGTCTGCTAGTATTGAAAGAAATTCATCAACCATAGTTGATGAAGAATACACAGCATGCACATACACCTTCCAATGTTCATCAAGCCTACCAATAGTCTCATTTGGTAGCACCTGGAGAAGTCAGTCGGAAAGCTCAGATGACAAATTTGGAGTAGACTCAACTCTCTGCCCCCACACATGAGTACTGTCAGAATTCACAGACAGGAAAAGGAGGACAGGATCAAGAATACACAGCTACTCCAGACATGTAATGGACGTATATTCCCGTTATGGTAGATAAATTCACCAAGATCATTGTGAAAATTGTGAAAGAGCAGAAGAAAATCCATGCCCATATTCTGGATGCCTGTCAGAATATTATAACAACTTCAGAAGCATCACATGGAAGGAAATACAAATCTATCCCTATCAGTTTAGTTACACATCAACATATCACTCCGGAACAGATACACACATCTGTTCTAGTCCAAGAGGGTTTTATGGCATACTCCCCCATGTCATATAGACAACCAAGTCATGCACATACACCCGATTTGAGTGGAGATAATTAGCCTAACCTGACCATTTTCCTGAGAAGGCACATAAACCTGCCCAAAATAACCACTTTTTTCATCAAGTGGTTACTAAATAAGGCATATATGAAAAAAAAAACCCATCCAGTATAGTCAAGAAATCAAGAGCCAATCTGTAATAAGGCCTTTCTCAATGCTTGAGTTCTTGAAGCCCTTAGACAATTATCTATTGCAACTCAAGATTCTACTCTATCATTTCCCAATAGTGGGAACAATAATTCCGAAGGTCTTAATCAGACACTTCCTCAAGAAGGCTTGCTTCATGATAGTTTGGTCGATCTTGAAGTATCATCTTCAGATGAGTGCCATGATAACCCTATGTGTGGTCATATGATCAAGGAGCAAAAAGTTTCATCCTTTTCTATAACCCACCATGGTGGTCCTCCCCATGATGATGAATTTAGCTGTGAAAGTCATCTCTACAGTAGTAATTCGCAATGCCTAGATGATTCTTTAAAGGACAATGCAGTAACGAGAAATCCCTCTTATCTTGAGGTACATGAAAATGTGAAACCAGTCATGTCTGTTTCTTTACCGCTATCAAGTGAAATAATTTCTCTATCAAAAGATAGACCGGGGTGTAGGTCATTCTCCAACCCACCCCTAGTTCATTCATATTCTAGCTTGGTAAATGAATTCCCTATATATATTTTTGAATCCGATGAAGCAACAAAGAATCACCAGCTTTGGTCTAATCAGGTAAAAGAATATTCATCGAATTATAAGGAGTAAGTGATGAATATGAGAAAAAAACTGGCAAATGGTGAAGTACCAGTCATGTTTTGGCCTTTGGCTGACTCTCAGTATGATATTCTAGAAATGTTGATGGAAGATTGTATTCACGATACTCTTCTCAATATGTGGAAAACTCTTGTCACTTGAAATAGAAAATATTATCTTATGAGAAATATAAAAATCATGTCATGATAATATAAGGGTTACAATGCCAAATTCATTTGGCATCTCTCCTACTTTCCCTATATCCAAAGGTTGAAAATCATTAGAGAGCCCTTCAGCGTTCATTCCTTGGCGCACTAAAAAGATTATTCCAGTTAACTACCAATTCCCTATCTAGTATTCATATCAGGGGATGGGTTGTTAATGGAGCATTGCATTTCACTATTCTCTTTATCCAACAAAGCCCCTCAAAAATGGTCTCATGCAATGTTATTTCCCATTGCCAGCCACAACCAATTGGTTTTTGAGTAATCAAAGTTTTTCTCAGGAACATGCCTCAACTAGTTCTTCCCAATGTCAGGTGTAAAAAGAACAGGTTGTCAAATTAATCTTGCTTCAGGCAAATGAGAATATCGAACAAGATTCTCGTTTAGATCATGCGCATCAACAAGTGACAGAAGTGTCAGAAATCATCCAATAGTCATTTGAGTCAGGTGATTTGAGTGGGTGTAGGTTGATGCATCCAGCCAATTTCCGGACTAATGTATTCAAAATCAAGAGATATTTTAAGAAACTCTCAGATGTAGTAGCTCAAGAACCACCTCAGCTTGCCAGACTGGGGACTCTTTTAGCTCAACCCTCGGAATCAAAAAATAGGATTTATGGAGTTGAGTAGGAACAACCCCCCATCCACCAGATTAGGGGATTTTTCAAATCCTCAATTTTTTCCTCAGGGAAAGTTATTCTTCTGTAGATTAAGGAAGAATCCATAAGAAAATCTCATATCAAAATTATCCGGATATTTCTCCCAAATTACAGTTCATCAAGAAGTTTGTGAGGGATAAACTAAAAAAGGCAACGTCTCATTAAGGACATGGAACAAGACAATATCACAGGAATTATGATAGAAGGGATGCAATGCATTATGCGTCGATAAATGTCATCAATTATTTTTTCACTGATCCCCTAGAACATGAGGTTAACTTAGAGACATTAGATGTGGAAGTTCATATTCAAGAAGTTTTACACACAAAGGCAAATGAAGAAGGTGTGCGTACATGAAATCAAAGTCTTACCCAGAAACTAGGTATTTTTTCAAATAACCAACATCTCCCTCTCCAAAAGGCATCCAATAAGGTGAAAGGAAAAAATCCCAGTTACATTCCCCCTTCATCTGGAGAAGGCCAATCACTCTCACTAGAGGAAATATTCGCACAAAAAGAAGAATAAATGAAGGAGTTTAGGAGGTTTAATGCAGAACTACTTCAAGGTAGTCTTCCTTCTAAGCGTTCTGAAGTCAGTGAGTCAAGGTAATTATTTGAAACTACTAGGATGGATCAATAATATCCTCCTTTACAAGTACACTCTCACAGATCTAATCCTATGGGTCATGTGCAACAACAACTGGTAGTGCTACCATCAGTTGCAATACTTGTCACTACACCCGTCCAAACTCCAATTATTTCACCTTCTCAGGTCCAAGCTCAACCAGATGTTTCTCAAAAGTTAATAACTTCCATTGAGTCATTAATAGCTCGATTGGAAGCTATGTCGGTAAAACATGAAAATATTCAATCAGAAAAGTGGGCTTACCCTGTATGGATTGATGCAATTCTTCCCCCATCAAATTTTGCAAGTACCACATTCCCAATTTTTAATGGTTCGGGAGACCCAGAACAAAACATAACACATTTTGTTTTGCTTTGTGATCCTATGATGGTAAATCCTAAACAACAAGAAATAGATAAGCTTAGGTGTTTTTTACAGTCATTACAAGGGCCTTCTTTTGTCTGGTATACATGCTTGCAATCTCGGTCAATTACTCAGTGGGAAGATCTCCGTCAATGATTCCTTCTTAAATTCAGATCAATGTTGCCAAAGATGATAGTATTTGATATTAAAAATTGTAATAAAATGGAGAATTAAAGAGTTTTGGATTTCATTACTCACTAGAAGGGATTAACATATTCCTTAAGCTTAGCACTCCCTCAAAAATAATTGTTTCCAATATGTGTGGAAAATTTGCATGATGAATTACGCACACTGTTGATCCCTATGAAATACACAGGAGGGTTTCGAGACCTTACTTCAATCACTAAATAAATTGAAGACTCTCTTACAAAGAATAAGGATAAAACTCATGTAATTACATTAGCTCTAGGAAGGAGAATGGGGAGAGTAGAGACAACTACAATTACAGTTAAACAAGCATCTGTACCTACTTCCACTTCAAAACCATTGTCTTATCAAAGGGATCCACCTCCTAAGCGTCAAAAACAGAGACCATTTCGTCAAGATGATTAAATAGATCAAAGACGGAAAAAATTTGAGGAGTTAAAGAACAAAGATTATTCTTTCTAAAATGAACAAGTTCTTAGTTACTTCATTTCAACTCTTGAAAATAATTTGGTTCAGTTTACAAGGCCCAAAAGGCCGAATCCATGAGTATTTTCAACCCCTACCCTGATACAAGATACATCTACTTCCAAAGCATCAACTTCTAAAGTACCTGCGAAACCATATGTCCCTATTGGGAAATGCAGACCTTTGGACCAAAAGTTTGATGTCTTGAAATATTTGGCCAAATTACCAGCCATGTTTTCAATTATGGATTCCTTAAATCCATCAAAGGATCTTCAGGAGGCACTCATTGAGGTTGTCAAGACCTCAGGAATTCAAAACTAAAATTTCTGCAACTGAAGTCTATCATATAGAAAATGATCCTGCAGAATGCCATGTGGGGATATATTTTATAGATGGAGATGAAGTTGATATTGTGCATGGACATATGATACCTTTGTATTTATCTGGAAAGGTCAATGATGTATACTTCTGAAGAGGTTTCATTGATAATGGTTCAGGATTCAACCTCATCCCTATTTGTACACATCATTGATTAGGCCTCACCAAATCCGATTTAACTCTTTCTAATTTGATGTTGCAAGGATATGATCAAAACGAACAAGAACCTCTGGGTGAGATTACACTCAAAACTCAGTTTTGGGACCTTGTATCCAAGTCATATTTCATGGTTGTTCGTCGTAATATAGCTTTCAATATTTTTCATGGAAGAGCTTGGATACATCAACATGTGGCTATACTTTCATCATACCATCAATGTCTCAAATATTGTTTCAATGGTCAAATTGGGACATTGTATGGTGATAAATCCCCATAAAAAACATGTGAATCTCAATTCATGGAGGCAGAATTCAATGACATGGAGGGAAATGTCACGACCCGCCCTCGGGGCCCGTGCCGTGACTACCCCAAGCCCGCCTTCCATAGGCCAGGGGCTGGCGACTAGCACCAAGGCGAAAAATCCCAGTAAAAAGGGAAGGCATTGCCTTAATAAAGTAAACAAGCACCTCAGAGTAACAAGCGGAAGTAAAGCAGTACACAAAACTAGAACAACTGTGCTGAAGTAAAGGGGCCGGAAATACAAGCCCAACTGTAAAGTAAAGTACAACTCGAAAGGGAAAACAGCAACTGAAGTACAAGCGGCTCTTGGGACGTCCTCCTCGATTCCTACCTGAAGGGTAGGTACAGATGGCTCGGCTTCTGGATCGTCCACCACGGATCCTACCTGAAGGGTAGGTACAGATAGCTCCACAACTCCTCGGGTCCAACTGTCCGCTCCGAGCACGTCCCGCCCAGTGGTCCTCCTCCGGGTACCGACCTACTCCGTAAGCCTCAACCGCAGTCAGCGTTGTCCGTCGTCTGCAACCAACACAACGAAGTGCGGGCATAGCCCGTGCAGGGGTGAGTATAAGATACTCAGTAGGGACCCCGAGACCCCCCGAAGGTCTCCTGAAATCCACAAAGGATAAACCACAAGAAGATACAATCACAAAGTAACATCCAGAATTGATTAGGTATATGCCCATACATATACCTATGTCACCAATTTTCCTTCGGCTCCAACACCGAGCCCAAGAACAACCCAATCCACAAGAAGAGTAAACAGTAAATCCACACAGGATAACATTACAAGTTCACACAGATTATAACAAGTTTATGAAATCAACGGATAACTATTACCCAGGTATATGCCCATACATATACCTAAGTTATCAAGCGACCCATCTCAATCATGAGGAAACACAAAGATCATTGACTCAGCTCAAACCAGGATTTTCATTATCGAAACCGTAACTACTGAAGAGCTCCGTCTCTAGAGTGTATAGTGGTCCTGTCACGACTCCGAGGTACTGCTCACTAACCTAAGACTGTTGAGGTACTCCTCCTGTAGAGTACTGCGGGTTTGCGGCCAACTACCGGGCGCTCCGTCCGCTGAGGGTCTGTCGCCAAATACCGGGCGCTCACCCAAATAGCCTACTGAGGTACTCCTCCTGTCGAGTACCGCGGGTTTGCTGCCAACTACCAGGCGCTCCGTCCGCCGTGGGTCTGCTGCCAACTACTGGGCGCTCCGTCCACTGGGCTAGTCGACTCACTCCAAGTCGAGTCGGTCAAGCAGTCGTCAGGTCTCAGTCTGCTACACGGTCTCCGAACTCCGCACGCACGTCTCCACCGTCGCGGGTCTGTCACTATAACCAAGTACTCCACTGCCAAGGGTCTGCTGCTGCATCCAAGCGCACCACCACTGTCAAGTACCACGGGTTCGCCGCTACACCCAAGCGCTCCCCCGCCCGCTCGTCTCCGGGAGGGTCCACTCCACGAGCTACTGGTCGATACTCCAAGTATCTCAAAGTCCAACGAAAAAGTGCCACATACGTCCACTTCGTCAAAGGAGTCTCAACGCAACAGACGGCGCGTCAATCGGACGCCCGGTCTGTGAGTTATTAGCCTTTTCGTCCTGAGGGCCCGGTTGATTTCGTGAGCGAACCAAACCCGGCCATATCTCAACTGTATCCAAAACTCGGGCGGAGTATGTCAAAAGTTCTGTCCCACTTAGAGGATTCCATCAAAGTCGATGGCACGTCAATCGGACGTCCGGAACTCAAGATATGAGCGTTTCCGCTCCGAGGGCCCGGTTGGTTTCGTGAACGAACCAACCCGGCCGTACTCCACCTGCGTCCAAACCTCGGGCGGAGTATACCAAAAGATCTGTCTCACTAAGAGGAACTTATCAGAAATGACGGCACGCCGTTCGGACGTCCGTAGCTCAAGATATGGGCGTTTCCGCTCCGAAGGCCCGGTTGGTTTCGTGAACGAACCAACCCGGCCGAACTCAAAGTGAATCGTAACCTTGAGTGCGATATACCAAAACGACCGTCTCGATCCAAGGATCGCGTTGCCGCAGACGGTTCGTCATTCGGAGGTCCGAGGCTCAAGTTATGGCCCAAAAACCGATTCTGGTTCGAGAAGGAAGGGTCCGGGCCGACCCGGCCCGAACCGGCCCGGCCGGTTAGGCCGGCGGTTCGCGGGGCGCGCGGCGGTGCGCTGAGGCGGCGCGGCAGCGCGCGGGTGAGTCCCCCGCCCTCCCCCGTTTTTCCCCCTGGCGGCGCGGCACGTGCCGCGCCGGTTTTAAAACCAAACCGCCCCCTCACATGAGGGGGCCTGCTGGACGACACGGGGGGCGCTGGCCCCCCCCCTTCTAAAAAAATTAACCGGCCCTCAATTTAATTGGGGGCCATTAACGGCTAACCAGGGAAAATAAATTTCCCCGGTTTGACTTCCTTCCGGCCGGCCCGACCTGGCCGGCCGGTTCCCTTTCGTCTTCCGACACCGGCGGCCCGGTTGGCCGCCGGTCTTCTCAAACCGCCGCGGCCCGGAACCGGCCGCGGCCTTCGTCGTCCGGCGCGGTGCGACGGCACCGCGCGCCTTCGTCGCGCCCCGCTCCGGCCGCGGTGCCTTTGTTTTCTTCTCCGATGCGGCGCGGCGGCGTTGCATCCAACGATCGCACTTCCTTTACTCCGCCGCGGCCAACGGGCCGCGCCTCATTGCTCCGGCGGCTTGGTCAATCCGGCCGTGGGAGACCACTACGGCCCTCGTCGTCCGGAGTGGCGTGTCAATCTCTTGCACTCCCATGAACCCCTTGCGTCCAAGCGCGGTGTCACGGCACCGCTCCGCCTCTTCTTCGAACCACGAGTAAAAATCCAACAACAAGGTTTGGGAGGAGGATCGACCGTGTTTGTGCGGTCCGATCCCCTCCCATGTTAAAGATAACAAGCGGTCCAATAATTTATTTACGAAGGCGTAAATTAAATTAGGAAATAAGGTACAACCCCTACCTTGGTATAAGGTTCGAAGATTGTAAACGTTCCGCGGAAGACGACGTCGCGGAGGTCGGGCGTCGCGGTAGCCGTTCGTCAAATCCGATGACGAAGGAATGCGTCCGAAGAGACACGTCGTTGGAGAAACCTCGTACGCCGACGAAGGTTGTCCGAGGAAGAAGCGGTGTTCTCTCTCGTTGACACGGAAGACGAAGAAGAGCGGAGCGGCGTTCTTCGTCGGAACTTTAGCGTTCTTTGTCAAGTCTTGAGGAAAGTCAAATAATAAAGAAAACAACTAACTCAAGAACCCCTACCTCGATAGTCGCACGTTGACGTAGTCGTGGAATATCGGTGTCAATTCCTTTGACGTCGGAGGAAGAGTCGTTGTCGATGGCGTTCGTCATGGAAAACCATCGCGGAAGAGATGACGCAGAAGAAGTACGTTGCGTCGCGGATACGGCGTCGCGGATGGACCGTGTTCTTCGGTGGAGAAGTTCTTCGTTGAAGAACGGCGTTCTTTGCGTTCTTCGTTGAGTTTGAAGAAGATGAAGAAGACTTCCCTACTCTCTCAAGGAGATAAAATTCTAACAAAATAAAATAAGACTCTTTCTTATTTTATTCACACAACCCAACCTCTTTGAATTTCAAAGGTTTGAAATTCAATAACCACACACAACTCACCTCATTAACTCATTACATTAATTAATTCTAGAGTTGTCAAAAATTAAAAGAAGAGATAAGTTGGCAAGAATTAAAGTAGGGGAGAGTCACATAATTAAGAGGGGGTTTAGAGGGATTAGGGAATTTGAAAAGGTGGGGGCTCGTGTGGGCCCCACCTCCCTCATAACCACACATGGGAAGTTGGGTGGTTGTGGGCCCCACCAACAACTTCCCATGAGAGAGTCTAACTACCATGAATAAAATAAAATTCACACACAAAATTTTATTTTACTTATCTTTTAATCCCCAAAACTATCTTTCAACCCGCAACAAACGCAACTCCCGAAAAGGTCTCTTTAAGCGAATATCGGCGCTGCGAGTTCAACGGTGCCCTCAGATTTCAATTCCGAGCACCGGATCAAAAGTTAGGAAAACCCGTTCGTTCGTTCACTAAACGTACCCGAACCAAACTTCGGAAAATGATTCCGGGCACTCCAGGCCTCGGAATCAGGTGCCGTCTGAAACCGCGCTCTTGTAAAATTCTAAAGAAAATTAAGAAAAAATTTCCCTTGAATTTTACGGGTCTTTACATTACTCCCACCTCAGGGCTTTACGTCCCCGTAAAGCTTCAACTCACACTTAAGGGAAACAAGGTAGTACTGAGCACGCAACTGAGCTTTACGCTCCCATATGCTCACCTGAAGATCTCGTGCTACCCGAGAAGCACCCCAGAGGAAGCAACCGTTCACGTAGAACCTGCTCCTGTCGATCCTCGATCTCTACTAGAACCTCTGTGCTTGTCGCCCTGTCATCGACGTCCAACTCCCCGGGGTCGATGACGTGTGAAGAAACATACACGTATCTCCACAGCTGAGACACGTGGTGGACATTATGCACCCGGTGCGACTGAGGTGGTAGGGTCAAGCGGTAAACCTCCTCGCCTACCCTGCTGAAGATCAAAAGGGTCCATCGAACTTCGGAGATAACATGCCGCCTCGGCCACATCTCCGAAACCTCATCGGGTTGAGACCGTATAAGAACGTGTTCGTCACCCTCGAACTCAAGAGGTTTCCCTTTTTAGGTTAGAACTGAAACTAAAAACTCCTGCTGCCACAAGGGTAGGGTTGACCAACTCAAGAGTGATCGGTCACACCCTCTTATGCCTGAGTTTAACATGTGCTGCCCAGGGTTTCCTTTTCGCCGACCAAGGAAAACCCATTCCGACGTTTGCCTAAAACAGTCAACCGGGGTATGATTTGTGAATCAAAACCATACCCAGATCAACGTCGTAAGGCCTCTACGCTGCCACCAAGAGATTCCAACTGAAACTCTCACCTCGAGGTCAAATCACACAGTCGGCGTAAGCGTGATTATCGAGTCTCCTCCCAAAGGTATCTCCAGACGTGAGGGTCAAGTCTACGGCTTACCCGGAACCTCTAGGTCTGGGACATGATTCGTGGAAGGGTAGAATGATTGGTTCCTATGTCTATAGATATGGCAGCTCGTAGTAGACATAATTCGTACCCAGAATCATTCTTAGAGCTCCTGGGTCACACTCCTTGACCGCAATGCAGCTATTCTCCTCCCCATCCCTCCTGCTCCCTGAGCCTGGCGGGGACTACTAAGTCGGGTGGTCGTAACATGTCGAAATGTACACCACCACATGCTGCTCTCCAAGCTCCGCTTCCACGTCTGCTACCCTGCAGATTCATCTGTCCTTAGCACTTCCTCCTCCTAAAACATTTTACACGCCCGAGTCTCTGAGACTGGCGCTAGTTTCCTGCCTTTCACTGCTAACGTTCACAACCACAAAGGTTCTCTCTAGCATCCTAGCATTGGTAGAAATGCATAGAGGAAAAGTAATGGTTCGGATGTCCCTTAGACACACTTCGCTCAGAAGTTCAAGTCTAAAGAACTGATCACAACATAAGCAACGAGTACCAAGATTGATTGGTAAGCCACGTTGAGTGCTCTGCTTCCGACATGTCATACTGTCGAAGCTGTATTAGCTCCAGAAAACTCACAACCACCTCCTCAAGCCAGTCCTCAGCTGCCTACGAGTCAGGCTCACCTCAAAACTTGAGGGATATCTGATGCTAAAACAAATGCAAGGCACTAATCCTGTGAGTCTCTGCTACCGGTACCGCCGGTAGTGTCTGCTGACCAACAGGTAGTGACATAGCTGGCGCTCTACCCGTAGGTACTATCCCAGGTATCGGTTCGCGTACCGAAGCCTCATTACTATAAGGACCAACCTCATGGTCACTCACTGGAAACACCAGGAGCTAAGATCATCATCCGCTCTACTAGTATCAAAGCTAGGCGTAGAACTCTAGCAATCGCCTCCATCCAGTCCACTGCTGCCTGGGAAATCTGTCTCGCCTCGTATCCTCAGAGGCCTCTACTGCTGGAACTCGTGCATCGCGCTCTGCTAGCGTGCACCGTCAGCTAGTGGCATCTGCTGCCTAACGGGTGGTGGTGCTGCTGGTACACCACCCGAAGGTGCCAACACTGAAAAAGGGCCCTGCACTGGAGTCTCGCTGCTCGGTGGGCCATCATCGAGAACTCTCTCGGAACTCCAGCTAACTATCTGCATGGTGACATCCTGAACAGTTGTGTCATGGTCAACGATTTATACCTGGTGAGCTGACCTGGTTTGAGCTGACTTTAAACCTTTTGGGAAACACACACGCAATCAGTGTTTTCATGCATTAAGTCGGAAATCAAAAGTCAGGGTCCTGGTGTACGGATACGTCGGCCGCCGCACCAACACTGGACTCCCTGGACTGATAACCACACTCAATACACTAAACACTATTGCTTCACATAGAAAAAAGATCAGAGTTTGCGGTATAACCGACCCCTCTGATACCAATTTGTCACGACCCGCCCTCGGGGCCCGTGCCGTGACTACCCCAAGCCCGCCTTCCATAGGCCAGGGGCTGGCGACTAGCACCAAGGAGAAAAATCCCAGTAAAAAGGGAAGGCATTGCCTTAATAAAGTAAACAAACACCTCAGAGTAACAAGCGGAAGTAAAGCAGTACACAAAACTAGAACAACTGTGCTGAAGTAAAGGGGCCGGAAATACAAGCCCAACTGTAAAGTAAAGTACAACTCGAAAGGGAAAACAGCAACTAAAGTACAAGCGGCTCCTGGGACGTCCTCCTCGATTCCTACCTGAAGGGTAGGTACAGATGGCTCAGCTTCTGGATCGTCCACCACGGATCCTACCTGAAGGGTAGGTACAGATAGCTCCACAACTCCTCGGGTCCAACTGTCCGCTCTGAGCATGTCCCGCCCAGTGGTCCTCCTCCGGGTACCGACCTACTCCGTAAGCCTCAACCGCAGTCAGCGCTGTCCGTCGTCTGCAACCAACACAACGATGTGCGGGCATAGCCCGTGCAGGGGTGAGTATAAGATACTCAGTAGGGACCCCGAGACCCCCCGAAGGTCTCCTGAAATCCACAAAGGATAAACCAAAAGAAGATACAATCACAAAGTAACATCCAGAATTGATTAGGTATATGCCCATACATATACCTATGTCACCAATTTTCCTTCGGCTCCAACACCGAGCCCAAGAACAACCCAATCCACAAGAAGAGTAAACAGTAAATCCACACAGGATAACAGTACAAGTTCACACAGATTATAACAAGTTTATGAAATCAACGGATAACTATTACCAAGGTATATGCCCATACAAATACCTAAGTTATCAAGCGACCCATCTCAATCATGAGGAAACACAAAGATCATTGACTCAGCTCAAACCAGGATTTTCATTATCGAAACCGTAACTACTGAAGAGCTCCGTCTCTAGAGTGTACAGTGGTCCTGTCACGACTCCGAGGTACTGCTCACTAACCTAAGACTGCTGAGGTACTCCTCCTGTAGAGTACTGCGGGTTTGCGGCCAACTACCGAGCGCTCCGTCCGCTGAGGGTCTGTCGCCAAATACCGGGCGCTCACCCAAATAGCCTACTGAGGTACTCCTCCTGTCGAGTACCGCGGGTTTGCTGCCAACTACCAGGCGCTCCGTCCGCCGTGGGTCTGCTGCCAACTACTAGGCGCTCCGTCCACTGGGCTAGTCGACTCACTCCAAGTTGAGTCGGTCAAGCAGTCGTCAGGTCTCAGTCGGCTACACGGTCTCCGAACTCCGCACGCACGTCTCCACCGTCGCGGGTCTGTCGCTATAACCAAGCACTCCACTGCCAAGGGTCAGCTGCTGCATCCAAGCGCACCACCACTGTCAAGTACCACGGGTTCGCCGCTACACCCAAGCGCTCCCCCGCCCGCTCGTCTCCGGGAGGGTCCACTCCACGAGCTACTGGTCGATACTCCAAGTATCTCAAAGTCCAACGAAGAAGTGCCACATACGTCCGCTTCGTCAAAGGAGTCTCAACGCAACAGACGGCGCGTCAATCGGACGCCCGGTCTGTGAGTTATTAGCCTTTTCGTCCCGAGGGCCCGGTTGGTTTCGTGAGCGAACCAAACCCGGCCATATCTCAACTGTATCCAAAACTCGGGCGGAGTATGTCAAAAGTTCCATCCCACTTAGAGGATTCCATCAAAGTCGACGACACGTCAATCGGACGTCCGGAACTCAAGATATGAGCGTTTCCGCTCCGAGGGCCCGGTTGGTTTCGTGAACGAACCAACCCGGCCATACTCCACCTGCGTCCAAACCTCGGGCGGAGTATACCAAAAGATCCGTCTCACTAAGAGGAACTTATCAGAATTGACGGCACGCCGTTCGGACGTCCGTAGCTCAAGATATGGGCGTTTCCGCTCCGAAGGCCCGGTTGGTTTCGTGAACGAACCAACCCGGCCGAACTCAAAGTGAATCGTAACCTTGAGTGCGATATACCGAAACGACCGTCTCGATCCAAGGATCGCGTTGCCGCAGACGGTTCGTCATTCGGAGGTCCGAGGCTCAAGTTATGGCCCAAAAACCGATTCTGGTTCGAGAAGGAAGGGTCTGGGCCGACCCGGCCCGAACCGGCCCGGCCGGTTCGGCCGGCGGTTCGCGGGGCGCGCGGCGGCGCGCGGCGGGGCGCTGAGGCGGCGCGCTGGGGCGGCGCGGCGGCGCGCTGGGCACGCAGGCGGCGCGCAGGTGAGACCCCCGCCCTCCCCCGTTTTTCCCCCTGGCGGCGCGGCACGTGCCGCGCCGGTTTTAAAACCAAACCTCCCCCTCACATGAGGGGGCCTGCTGGACGACACGGGGGGCGCTGCCCCCCCCCCCCTTCTAAAAAAATTAACCGGCCCCCAATTTAATTGGGGGCCATTAACGGCTAACCGGGGAAAATAAATTTCCCCGGTTTGACTTCCTTCCGGTCGGCCCGACCTGGACGGCCGGTTCCCTTTCGTCTTCCGACACCGGCGGCCCGGTTGGCCACCGGTCATCTCAAACCGCCGCGGCCCGGAACCGGCCGCGGCCTTCGTCGTCCGGCGCGGTGCGACGGCACCGCGCGCCTTCGCCGCGCCCCGCTCCGGCCGCGGCGCCTTTGTTTTCTTCTCCGATGCGGCGCGGCGGCGTTGCATCCAACGGTCGCACTTCCTTTACTCCGCCGTGGCCAACGGGCCGCGCCTCATTGCTCTGGCGGCTTGGTCAATCCGGCCGTGGGAGACCACTACGGCCCTCGTCGTCCGGAGTGGCGTGTCAATCTCTTGCACTCCCATGAACCCCTTGCGTCCAAGCGCGGTGTCACGGCACCGCTCCGCCTCTTCTTCGAACCACGAGTAAAAATCCAACAACAAGGTTTGGGAGGAGGATCGACCGTGTTTGTGCGGTCCGATCCCCTCCCATGTTAAAGATAACAAGCGGTCCAATAATTTATTTACGAAGGCGTAAATTAAATTAGGAAATAAGGTACAACCCCTACCTTGGTATAAGGTTCGAAGATTGTCAACGTTCCGCGGAAGACGACGTCGCGGAGGTCGGGCGTCGCGGTAGCCGTTCGTCAAATCCGATGACGAAGGAATGCGTCCGAAGAGACACGTCGTTGGCGAAACCTCGTACGCCGACGAAGGTTGTCCGAGGAAGAAGCGGTGTTCTCTCTCGTTGACACGGAAGACGAAGAAGAGCGGAGCGGCGTTCTTCGTCGGAACTTGAGCGTTCTTTGTCAAGTCTTGAGGAAAGTCAAATAATAAAGAAAACAACTAACTCAAGAACCCCTACCTCGATAGTCACACGTTGACGTAGTCGTGGAATATCGGTGTCGATTCCTTTGACGTCGGAGGAAGAGTCGTTGTCGATGGCGTTCGTCGCGGAAAACCGTCGCGGAAGAGATGACGCAGAAGAAGTACGTTGCGTCGCGGATACGGCGTCGCGGATGGACCGTGTTCTTCGGTGGAGAAGTTCTTCGTTGAAGAACGGCGTTCTTTGCGTTCTTCGTTGAGTTTGAAGAAGATGAAGAAGACTTCCCTACTCTCTCAAGGAGATAAAATTCTAACAAAATAAAATAAGACTCTTTCTTATTTTATTCACACAACCCAACCTCTTTGAATTTCAAAGGTTTGAAATTCAATAACCACACACAACTCACCTCATTAACTCATTACATTAATTAATTCTAGAGTTGTCAAAAATTAAAAGAAGAGATAAGTTGGCAAGAATTAAAGTAGGGGAGAGTCACATAATTAAGAGGGGGTTTAGAGGGGTTAGGGAATTTGAAAAGGTGGGGGCTCGTGTGGGCCCCACCTCCCTCATAACCACACATGGGAAGTTGGGTGGTTGTGGGCCCCACCAACAACTTCCCATGAGAGAATCTAACTACCATGAATAAAATAAAATTCACACACAAAATTTTATTTTACTTATCTTTTAATCCCCAAAACTAACTTTCAACCCGCAACAAACGCAACTCCCGAAAAGGTCTCTTTAAGCGAATATCGGTGCTGCGAGTTCAACGGTGCCCTCGGATTTCAATTCCGAGCATCAGATCAAAAGTTAGTAAAACCCGTTCGTTCGTTCACTGAACGTACCCGAGCCAAACTTCGGAAAATGATTCCGGGCACTCCGGGCCTCGGAATCAGGTGTCGTCTGAAACCGCGCTCTTGTAAAATTCTAAAGAAAATTAAGAAAAAATTTCCCTTGAATTTTACGGGTCTTTACAGGAAATGAGACATCCATGAAGAAGAAGGTTACCAAAATTAATGCTCTATATGTTTTGGAAAAGATTCCAGTAAACCCATTCATACATGTGAGTACAGATTATGTGTTTCCTATCAGTCATATTAACAGGATGGACCCAAATCCAAATACTCTTATAGAAACTTCCATAATGTCAATTACGGCAATCAAGAAAGACAGCTTCTGAAAAATTGGTGATTCACCAAGCAATAATGAAAGCTCAAATGGAGATTTATTCATTTCATCCGCTGAAATCCAACAATTATATACATCATCAACCTGGTTGGAAGAAGTTATAGCAATTTCAGAGATGAATGATGATGTTGATTCTTAATCCATAATCTCTGGTTTATTTCCCAAGGAAGACCCTTCATCATCAATAGGGTTAGAAATGGTATCCTACTCCTCAACATGTTCAAATTTTAATGTCTCTCCTGATCATGAAAATTCTTCTCCATCATCTACTATGCAAGTAACAAAAGAAATTACATTTGTTGAAGAAGAAGAGGAAGATCTTAGGGATGCTCCTCCAGTTTTTGAATAGGGTATCTCTACCACTGTTGATGAACTCTAAGAAATAAATCTTGGTACAAAAGAAGATCCACGCCCAACTTTAATTTTTATGGCCATGACTCTTAAATAGCAAGAAATGTATATTTCATTTTTAAAGAAAAATCAAGATATATTTGTTTGGAATTATACAGAATTGCTAGGGATTGATCCTGATGTTTCTACTCATCATTTGGGTTTTCTATAATAAAATTGAGGATTTAAGCAAGCCCCAAGAAGAACACACCCAAATTATGCTTCCAAAATTAAAGATGAAGTGGATAAGCTTATTAATTATAACTTCATCAGAGAAGTACAATATCCCAAATTATTGGATAATATTGTCCCTGTAAAAAAGAAGAATGGACAAATTAGAGTTTGCATTGATTTCAGAGATCTTAATCAGCATTGTCCCAAGGATGATTTTCCAGTTTTGATCACAAAAATCTTAATTGATGCAACAACTGGCTATGAAGCACTTACCTTCATGGATGGATATTCTTGGTATAATCAAATCTGAATGGCTCCAAAAGATGAAGAATCTATATCCTTCAGATCCCCTCAAGGTGTGTTTTTCTATTGGGTAATGCCCTTTGGCCTAAAGAATGCAGGTGCAACATATCAACGTGCCATTCATTGTATCTTCAAACCCTTTTTAGGGAAGCTTGTTAAATGTTTTGTGGACGATTTTGTGGTCAAATACAGACAACGTTCTAATCACATGGATGATTTGGAAATCATATTCGTCAAAGTTTGACAACACAATTTGAAGATAAACCCCTTGAAATGTGCTTTTGGGGTAACCTCAGGAAAATTTCTCATCTTTGCTGTACGCCATCATGGTATCGAAGTCGATCCTGAGAAGACAAAATCAATCCTTGGTATGTCACCTCCCCAGAATTTGAAGGAATTGAGAGGAATTCAATGAAACTTGGACTATATTTGGCATTTCATCACCAATTTGGAAAGTAAATGTTTACCCTCCACCAAATTGATGAAGAAGGGAGTCACTTACCAGTTGACTGAAGAATGTCAAGAAGCATTCAATATTTTCAAGAAATATCTCTTGAGTCTACTAGTAATAGTGAGAACTGTTGAAGGAAGACCACTTATTCTTTATGTGACAGCTTTAGAGTGATCATTGGGTGCCTTCCTTGCCCAAAAGAATGATGTTTGGAACGAAAACAGCCTTTACTATCTCAGTAGGAATATGCTTGAGGCAGAAACATGATATTCAAGTATTGAAACGTGATGCCTAGCATTAATTATTGCGGTTCAGAAATTGAGACACTATCTGCAACATCATGAGGTCCAATTGGTATCTCGCAATAACCTGCTCAAATTTATCCTTAGTCGTCCAATGCTAACAGGACGTCTGGAAAGGTGCGAAGTTATTTTGCAGTAATTTGATATCCAGTATGTGTCTCAAATAGATTTAATGGGCCATGATCTAGATGATTTCCTTGCTGAACATCCCTCATTAGAAGATACAACTTTAAATATCTAACTTCCTAATGAGGAAGTTTTCTTTATTCAAGATAATACTAAAACATGGGAAATGTATGTTGATGGTGTTTCCAGAAGTCCAACAAGGAAGAAAATGGAAGATCCGAAATTCAAAAAAGTTGGGTTAGGAATTGTGCTTATTTCCCCAGAAAAGGAAGTGCTACCCTATTCCTTCTTATTGTTGGGTGGCAGTACAAACAATGAAGCAGACTATCAATCTCTAATCACAGGGTTGGAGTTAGTGCTATGGGCACAAGTGAGTCACTTAAAGGTTAAAGGTGATTCAGACTTGGTAATCAAACAAATCAATGTGGATTATGACATTAGAAAAGAAGAGTTAATCCCTTTGTATGATTATGTTAGAGAGTTAATGGTGGAATTTCCTTTGGAGCCAACATTTTCTTATGTCCCTCGATCACAAACTGCTCAAGCTGATGCACTGGCTATTGTATCCACAGCTCTGGTAGATCAAAATCGGGATGAGACAATCATCAGTATTGCCCAATTTCATATAGTTTCACCTTATTTTAAAATCATAATAGAGGAAATCAATGAAATTAGACCCATTTTGAACCATATGGTCATACTACAGGATGGATGACACCTATCAGGGAATACCTTCAAAATAGAACACTCCCACCTGATAGAGCCAAGAAAGAACAAGTCTGGTGACATGTGGTCAATTTTACTCTTTATGATACCCAGATCACCTAGAAAACATTCCCTACAAGCGAGGTTTTGATGGAATTCTCTTAAGATGTATTGATGGTGAAGAGACAATGGATTTGATGAAATAAGTACATATAAGAGGCTGTGGTGCCCACCAGTCTAGACATAGACTGTATGATCAAATTAGAAGGGTTGGATACTTTTGGCCTTCAGTGATACAAGATTGTGTTGATTTCACTATGAAGTGTCATTCTTGCCATGTATATGCCAATTTCTTTCATCAACCCCCATAGTAGCTCCATACAGCTAAATACTTATAGCCATTTGCCACATGGGGAATGGATGTGGTAGGACCTTACCCTTCGACTACATCCAAATAGTTTAAGTATATTCTTACTACTACTGAATTCTTTTTCAAATGGGCAGAGGCAATACCTCTCAAACAAGTTAGTTCTAAAAGCATTGTTAGCTTTATTAAGTCTAACATCATTACCATATTTGGTGTCCCTCCTACCATATTGGTGGATAATCGCACCATCTTCTATTCATCTGAGGAAAGAAGGTTGTATCAAGAATACCACATTAAATCCAACCTTTCATCTCGGTATCATTCAGTGGCCAACAGTAAAATAGAAGACTTCAATAAAACTCTTTAAAATACACTACAGAAGATGGTGGATAGGGATAATAAATCATGGCCGGATAAACTTTTTAATTCTTTATGGGCTTATCGGACCACCACCCGCACTACTATGCGGTAAACTCCATATTCAGTGGAATATGGAATAGAAGTAGTCATACCCATTGAGGTTCAATTTACCTTGCTCATAGTCTCCATTTGTGATCAGTCTCTATAGATGAACAATCTGAAAATTGATTGGATGAATTGGAACGATTAGATGAAGAAAGATTGTGCACCCAGAAACACTTGGAAATCTATCAGAATCGAATTGCACGAGCTTTTAACAAAAAAGTTCATCTTCGTTCATTCATTAAAGGAGAATTGGAATTGGTTCTTAGAACTCCAATGATACTAGGAAAGAAACCTCCCAGCTTGATCCGAAGTGGCAAGGACCTTACTCAATACATAAGGTCTACTCCAATGGAGCTTATTCATTAATCTCAATGGATGGAGAACTCATCACGACTCCAACCAATGCGATATTTTTGAAGAATTATTTTGTGTAACATAGATACATATTCTTCCAACATGATGTTATATTGTGTTTTCCTGGAAACATGACGCTAAACTGTGCAGCACTGGTCCATGCATATGTCCTTAAACTATTTTAGTCCTCCCTGCAAGACTTTAAACTGCACAGTCCCTATTGTCCTTATTGCATGACATTAAGCTGCATAGTCCACTATTTTTTCATTACTGCATCACTTTAAACTACATAGTCCCTAAGTCCTTACTGTAATACTTTAAACTGCACAGTCCCTCTTTTGTCCAATATGACGATAAACTGTGCCCTATCCCATATGTCCTACATGACATTAAACTATGCATCGCTAGGGTTGTTTCAACCTCTTGTTTCTCACACTGATTATGAATCACATGATCTTATAGTAAACTTCAACCATAACACCCTCTTTGGGCCGCTAACCACACATAAGTCCCATCACCATCTTCGGGTTGTGCTCAAGTACAACTTGATCACCAATTCATTCTTAATCGAACTACACAGAATTTGATCCTCACCTACTAGGTTGGTTACATGGGAAACCTAATGATGTTCAAGCCCAAAACTAATATCTTCACATTAGTTCAACTCCATCTCATATGATTTTGATTCATGAAGCTGCCCCCATAACCAATATTTTTATATTGATTCACCAACGTCCTTTCTATATGACGTTAAACTATTTGCACATTTGTCATGTACGACAATAATCTACAACATTATTTGACACCCTCACCTAAGAGGGAATTATTATTTACATTGATATCTAATCATGTTATATTTCAAGGACTACGTGCATACATGGCAATGCCCAAACCTTTAATCTTGGGTCAAACCATCATTGCACTAATGTCCCCTTTCACCCTTCACTTGTACTAACCAAATCTGTACAAAGGGTATTTTAAGAATAACGTGCGGCTTGATTCCCATCCTTATGGGATACGTAGGAACGTTCGATCATCCCTCAAATCCACCCCCAAGTCTTTGGGCCTAACCCCAAATTCCACTTTAAGTCCCTTGGCTGAAAAGTCCCCCTGTGAAAACATGAATATGGTATGGAAACCTTGGTCTTCATTCACATCAGGTTTATAAAACACACAATGTGTATTACTCATTAGGGTCCAAGATCTATGACCCTAAACTAAGATCTAATACACCCTCTTACCACATAACATTGAAATATATTTCAAGAACTACGTATGGCTTGAGTCTCATCCTTATAAAATACATAGTGAATTCCAGCACCTCAATTCAGGACTGATCCACAACATGATTATGGTTTTCATTGGTCTGTGCATCTCCTACATGCATTGGACAATGCCCATTTTGATGTGTCATACTCCTAACCTTAAATAATTTCAAAGATCCATAACCCTTTTCCTGAAATCTAGTCACAAAATCTTTGATACTCGGGAATTCATTTGTCTAACTATGCAGCATGTGCCCTTAGGCGTTCTTGCATATGCGGTCTACATAACAGGCATGTCATCCAAAAGATCCTATTATCTGACTATGTAGCCAATGCTCTTAAGTGGCCCTGCATAATTCAACCCTCTAACGGGTTTGTCAAATAGTGGTAACTTCATTCGTGGGAGGAAAACCTCTTTTGTCTTTATTTTTCTTAACGACAATATGTAGGGATCCACAAAAAGTAGCCACCCTTAACATATTTGTCCCATACTATTTTTTCATTATCTAAAAGTATTTAAGTCTATGGTTTATACTTCCCTTCCCTACGTTTGGGTCAAACCTTCATAGGAGTTACATTCATCCAATTCTTTGACAATCTTGATTGGAAACATCCTCTCCATATTCAAGTACCTCTCTCCATACAGCAGACTCTATGCTTTGGAAAATTTGAATGTCCATAAACATTGACTGGTTTTTTACCAATAGAAAAGTAAAATTTCTGAGAGTTCTTTTTCATGACTATGCAGCATGTTCCCCTAGGTGCCCTTGCATATGTAGTCTACATAACAGACCTGTCATCCAAAAGATGTTATTATTAGACTAGGAAACCATTTCCCTTAAGTGGACCTGTATAATTCAACCCCATAATGGGTTTTTTAAATAGTGGTAACTTCACTCTTAGGAAATACTTCCTCTAATGCCTTTTAGCCCTTTTTCATATCATCCCTCAGATTCAAAATCTTTTAGGTCATAGTTTACATGTTTTCCCCCATACATGAATGTGGTAATATGTTTTCAAACAAATTATTATGGAATTGAGTCAATTTTTAATCAATTCGGTCAAAGCTGTTCAACCTTAAACATTAGCCTTTTTATGTCCAACATGCATGACATTAAACTGCCCACAAAAGACAAGGGAACTTAGAACAAAAGTCAAGTCCAAGCTCACTAAACATACATTTTGTATGATTTAGTAATATTGAGAAATTAAAAGATGTAATGTTTGTAGGGTTATTTTTATAATCCTAGAAAAAATAAAACTATGCTTACTAGGTCATTAGCTTAGGTAAAATTATTTAAAGCAACTAGCAAGAGAATGCATGCACAAATGATTATAGATGAAAGTGTTTTTTATTGATGCACAAGAGTTAGAAGGACATCCATAGACTGGAGTCTCTTTTCTTTTCCACGAATTACAAGAATCTTTCAACATAACTCTTCATTTGATTTACGACATCCCGATCATCATCAACAACCACTTGAAGTTCATGAACTCGACCAACTTCACCCTTTTCAGTTTGATGGAGTGATTTCATGGCATCTGCAATGGCTTTAATACTATTTGTTTGAAATCCTTCTAGTGAATTGTTAAGCTGGTCAAGTTCCCCAGTAACAACATCTAACTATTGCTGAAGGTGCATATGCTGGACAAATTTCTCCTTGATTTTATGCTTCAGCTCCTTCAACTTGGTAGCATGATCATCCTTAGCCCGGGACACCGTAGACTTAATTTCACTGATATTGGTCAACAACATCACTTTGTTCAAGTCTTGACGGTACCTTTTCTCATGATCCCCCTATAAAATGACATGTTTCACAGCGGCATTGATCTCTTGATATCAAAAAATTCCATGTCCCAACATGATGAACATGGATAACAGTCGCGGATCTTAGAAGATAGCTCTTAAAGAGGCACTTTAGATATGATCTTTCATATGTTCTGCCTTGCCTTGCAACGTAAAAATTGGAGCACCTTTTGTACCTCCAGGTCTGATTCAGTATCACTATCACAGGGAGAATATAGTCCAGGATTAATGCACTTAGAAAAGTGCCATGTTCTGATCCTTCCCCCCTGACCCTTGTTAATTCAATTTCTATTCCCATTGGGGCGGAGGCTGAGGTTTCACCTACCGATTTAGCCACTGAAATTGATGGACCTACATAGTCAATTTAATGTTTTGGTTAGTTTCAAAGGGTAAAAAAGTTGATTAAGCTATCTTGAAAGTTAAGTGAAGCCACAAATATTATTATCTCTTACCCAATGGTAGATCAACAGTATAAGAAGGTTGTTCCCCATCATTACTAGCTTCAACAGGATTTCTAGGAAAGGTTTCAGGAAGCTCTGCTGGGTTAATCTCCACCTGAGATAGCTTCTCTACAATAAAAGGGTTGTATCTACCCCCTTTAGGCATTGGCAGTTCCGTAGCTTTCTCAGATGGAACTGCACATTTCAACCAATCATGGTCAGAGATGTAATAAGAACTTTTTAATTGGATGAAGGATAACACTCACGTCCAAAATCATCAAAATTACATGGTATTTTAACATGATCTAAAATGTATTCAATAGATGCTCCAAGTTTCATCATTTCATCCAGTGATATCTCAGATTCCATGTTAGTATCACTAGTGAGAGCATTTGATATGTCTTCTTGGGGACGCACATCCTATGGCCTCTAACCTCGGACAGTTTCTTCAGAGAAAATTGCAGAGTTAGTTGTAGTGGCTACCAAATGTTTTGGTGCAGGTTTTGAACCTAATGTATCACAGAATGAAAGTCAGTTGATGTTTTCATTCAACATTTTATGAAGTATTGTTAATTTACCAAAAGCAAGCTCTTCTCTCCTTGTAGCAGCAACATGTGCAGTACTGGGAATAGACGCTGGCTCTTCTTCAGGAGCGTCAAACTCAGCATGAGTTTTCAACTGTTCAGTAGCACCCTCTATCATCCTCAGGGGAGGGTCAGTCCCCTCCCTCAAAGTGGAAATTGAAGAAGTCCCAGCAATCCCAAGAATTATGAGAAATCTTTTTCATGAGTTAGGATTCATGACTATCTGAAGGACTTACCACTAATGATGAAGCATTTAGCTGTGGAATTCTTCCTTAGATGACTTTGCTTATTTGGATTTTTGGGTGTGATGACATCATCATCTCAAAATACAGGAATTAGAGAATGAAAATCCATATCTAACTCCTCGTCCATGGCTTTCTAGCCTAGAGATACCTCACCCGGCTTGTGAGGAGATTCATTAGCTCCGATGGCAGTACCACCAGGGAAATACAGTGGTGAAAAAACCTTAGCAGTTCCTTTATTTTTAAGCCATAGGATGAAAAAAGTAATTTCTTTGAGTAACACAGATTTAACTAGAATCAAGTTGAAATGAAAATAAGGAAAAAGACTTACATCTACAGGGGCCACATAATCGTGCCACTCCTAATCTCCAGAAGCACCAGTCCCCTCAGTGGTACCACAATCCATCATTTCCTTCACCTGATTGGTGATAGGAATAGAATCATTAGTGGAATATATGAGAATCTATATCTCTCTGATGTAAGCCTGCACTTCATCAGGGTTATCCTCGAAACAGATATCAGTAGAAGACTAAAGATTACCTACTCCAGAGATGTGTATCCCTTCCCATAAGTCCAGATAGGCGGTTTCAACATCACAATATAAACTCCACTAGGTCTAGAAATCCTCTGGTGATAGATATTCTGCATGTCCTCTAGAAGGCTGTGAGGAGGGTCCTACAATCTTGGACTCCAACTTCTTCCCAGCTCTTTCAATAACAGATAAATGATAAGAAAATAAAACTTGTTGCTCAATATTGTAATGGCGATTAAATTTACACAATGATATAACTCACCAGAAGTCTATGGAGTAGGTCTCTAAATTCTATCAGGAGTATTATATATGGCACGAGGACGCTTTGACGCATGTCGTGCCTCATCATCCCCATCCTGGGAATCCGGTGAATCATCCCTAGGTGAGGAACCCGGTGAATCAGCTCCAGATGTGGACGAGTCACCATCCAGAAAAAGGGTTTCTTTCTCGACAGTTCTTTTCTTATTCCTCACCCGAGGAACTGGATGATTCAGTACCCCTTCAGGGTATGATGCTACCATGTTCTTGGCATACCATGTATTCAAGTGACTCGCCGCTCCAACAACTGGTAGATCAAACACTACCCTGGTCTTTTCCTTAGCTTTAAACATCCAATGTTATCGAGAAACCATCAGATACTACTCTGACCTGATATGAATAGGAGGGGATACAATAATATACTATATAAACTTGAATTGGTGTGAAATATATATAGAGCATAAGCCTCACATATAATCTCTCCGTTAATTATGGTGGCCAATACACCATCTCTGCAAGCCAGCATGTATGACCTCAATTCTAGGATGGTTGTTCCATCATCAAAAAACAGGATGGTTGGTGGGTTTCCATAAGTAAATAAATTGAATTCCTTGAACATGCTTATCCTCACCTTCATATCACAGGAGTTGAGGGATAAGGGAAAAATTCCAGAATATGCCTACACTGATGGACTGAAAGAACTTCCAAGAACCTGTACTATACTCTGTACTGCATATGTCCTGAAATGAGTGGCGATACATCCCCACAAAACATGGAATGGTCCCACTATTCTCAAAGGAGACTTACCCATATAAACATGGAGTCATCTCCATTGAATCTTTTCCAAAATGGGGGTGCCCAACCCAACCATTTTCCTCTCAGCCAACTTGGCTGCAACAATGAGGGTCCCTGGCCTGACACCTCCCTTTGAATCCCTAACTAGAAGAAGATAAACAACAATCCACAAGTCTAAGAAGCCCTCCAGACGAGTACTCTCTGGGATTCTTTGATTCACTTCGTACCCCCACTTTTCGAACTCTCCCGCTTCCAGAGTCGACCAGAATGTACCAGGAGCACCCCTCTTCTCTGTTCTGGGGCAGATAGTAGGACAGGTACAGGTGGAACCCTTCTCTTTCTTTTTGGTAAGAAACATATCCATCCACTCCTCTAGATGAATATCCTTTCTAGAAGGAGTTTTTAAGGTCATTGAATTCTTAATCTTGTAGATAAGTTTCAATAATTCTCAAGACAAATCCAGAGTCTTCTCCAAATCATTCCAAGTCGCCTTGGGGGATAAATTCATCATACATATCTCCTAAAATTAGAGCCCCTGAGTTCTTGTAGAAATACCACAATCTGATGCCTACTTCTCTATGAGTCAGATGGAAAGAATTGGTTTATGGGCTCCAGCGTCTGATTAGCTCCGTCACAAAGTCATCATTCTTAAAGAAATATGTTTGCCCAGCCCAGACAGCTTCATATATTGTAGCTCCATTCAGATCATCAACAATATTTTTATAGGTTTGTCACACCCAATATGCCCACATCAAAGTTGGCTTCACACCTCCTCCTAGACGGAAGTCCCAACTCTTTTTCCAGCCTTTGGATTGATCCATATAAGAGTATCAGAAGATTGATGGATAACAATGCGGCTAAAACTCAGGATTGTGGGGTTTCATATCTGGGGTACATGGGATATGATGCATTATAAACGCCTTCTCCACTGTTCCAAAATTTAAAAATGATCATCCATCTAAGACATTTTCCGATGTAATTTTGGTGTAAGTTTGAAACCAGGAATGCATAAGATAGTTCTTTGCATCTGGAATGTTGATTCCTTCCAGATGACCATGCCCATACAGTGATAGGTAAATACTTTGTGGGAAATTAAGATGATACTTCTTCAAGTAATTGGCAAAATATGGGAGAGTGTTTTCATAAATATTATAATAGTCCTGGCCAGTGATGTTCATCATATCATCAATCTGCCTGTTATCCAGTTCATCAACTGATCTGATTCTTCTAGGAGGCATTGAAAATGCACAAATATCGAATAATTAACTTTTATGTAAGTTGGTTTTTCATAAAATTTTTGAAGAAAAGTGAAAAAATGGATAAGTCATTAATGCGCGCAAGTTCCATATTGGCGCTCAAGTCCAAGATGGTCCCGCAAGTTTTACAGTGCTAGTACTGGAACGCAGGTCAGAAACTCACTGTAGAAGCGCGACACAAACAGAAGCACGTACGAGCTGAAAGCCAAGTCACTTGCGTGAACGAGAGCTAATTGTGTGCCGAAATCTCAAAAGAATTTGAAACTGAGTGCTTTGTGCGAAGTGGTGAATCATATTTATAGGCAAATCCATAACCCTATGCATCGGAACCTACGTGCCAGAAGCATACATGTGCGCCCACTACTTGCGTGCCACAATACCTTATTTTTCAATTTCCTCAGAGTCAAATCTTCTTTCCTTTTTCAGATCCAACTCTGAGGGGGGACTTTTGTTGACGCTCCTTTCTATCAAAGAGTCTGATGAATGAAAAATAGGAAAACTTTAAGCAAAAAGAGATTCATCCTTTGAAGAACGTCAAAAATTTACAAAGGCATGAACAAGGAACTCTTTAAGCATGGGTCATGCAAGTTTCATTAGGGTCTCCCAAGTATACATGCGTGCCACGTATTGGTCGCACATGTGAATTGGGTGGCCTATTTTTTTTTCACCCAAGGTACTCAATAGCCTATAAATTTCCCCTGTAGGCCCCCCACTTCTAGGATGAGAAATAAAAAATCAGAATTAAGCTCTGGTCGCCCAAGTCTTTGCTTGAAGTCTTCAGAAAACATCTATGGTAATTTAGTACCTATAATTGATGATCTAAAGAGGATGAATAAAGACTAAGTGTTAGAACTCATTAACACTTTCACACCTAAGTGTCCATCCCTTAAGGGAAATAGATACACTTGTGTGCTGCCTTGTCCTCTCATAGAAACTTGCGCGCCACCCATCAGAGAGCATCAAGGAATCATACTAAGGGATCCAATTAAATGTCTCCCAAGTATCAATTCACAGGTTCTTCATCTCCCAAGTGATGTCAGGTCGTGCATGTATACTTGTGTGACCAGGACTTGCACGCTAGATCAATACTTTTGCACATCCTTCCAATTCGCTTCCTTTCCTCAAATTCATCTCTCCTATTCAAGATATAGCCTTTAAAACCCTCTTCAAAGTCATTTATGGAATGGTTACTTTGTTGGATTCCTTATCTAAAAGGAATTCTATGGAAAATTTCTCAAAACCTCATGATTTACATAACATTATGTCTTTAGGGTTAGAGATTTACTTCATTCAACCTTATCCTTCAAGATGAGAAGATATTTAATCTGGGAATCCTCCTTAGGAGTAACCCCCAAGTTCCCTAATATGGTAATCCTCCTTAGGAGTAATCCCCAATCATAATGTTCCTTAACATGGGCTTATTTTTTAGGAGTAAGCCCCAGGTCTCAAGTCCCTTTAACTTGGGCCTCCTTCTCAGGAGTAATCCTCAGTCATAATTTCTTTTAACCTGGGCATCCTCCTTAGGAGTAAGCCCCAAGTTCCCTAATCTGGTCATCCTCCTTAGGAGTAATCTCCAATCATAATTTTCCTTAACATGGGCCTCCTTCTTAGGAGTAAGCCCCAATCAAAATTTCTTTTAACCTGAGAATCCTCCTTAGGAGTAAGCCCCATGTTCCCTAATCTGGGCACCCCCCTTAGGAGTAATCCCCAATAATAATTTTCCCTAACTTGGTCATCCTCCTTAAAAGTATGCCCCAATAATAATTTTCCTTAACATGGGCATCCTCTTTAGGAGTATTTCCCAGTCTTAATTTCTTTTGATTTGGGCTTCCTTTTTAGGAATAAAACCCAATCATAAGTCCCCTCTAATCTGGGCATCTTTCTCAGGACAGAGTCCTAAGTTAAGTATCCAAATCTCTATAAAGCACATATACCTTTATCGACCTTATTCCCGGGTTTCTTCTCTGAATTAAATCCCAATACTCATCTATCTTGGGAAATCATACATATGTAAGCCCCACATCATTTCTTATGATTGCATCTTTTGTGGCACAATCGTCAGGTTTTACTGATACCTCTTGTATCTCACACCGAGCATGACTCACATGAGCTTAGAGCGTAAAGGTAATTATGACATCTTTTTTTGGGCCACAAATCATGAATAAACTCTATACTTCTTCACTCGAACTACGTGGGTTATGATTCCTTTTCTAAAAAATGATACGAAGGTAACCCATCTGCAGGTACGATCCCAACTCTGGAATAATCCATGTCCTTATGAATGATAATAAACGTCAAGTTCCCCACTAAGTGGCTTTAAAACCAGTATGGTTATCATAATGACCAAGGGATTTCTATATAATGTGTTGAAGGATACCATTAACTAACAATCTCTAAAAAATACTGATGATTATCAATCGATGAAGAACCTCAAATACGTATAAAATATTCTCTACATCTCATACATATCAATCATTGATTGTTAGATCTAGAGAAAAGATCATTTTCATACTTGTTAAATTAATAAGGATTCATGAACATAACTGAAATCTATAAGAGTGTCCCGGAGTAGAAAATAATTTCTCATAAAAAGGTGTGATGAGTCCGACCTCCCATCCTCTCGACCAATGAAAATTATTATGCCTCATCAGTCCACAACTAATGAGAACCTACCTTTAGAAAGTTGGTCCAAATGGATATAGAATCATTGGATGTTTCCGGTTATATGAAAAAACCCATAAGAAACTGATTGGAATGTTTGAACCTTAAACATACAAGGTCATCCCCATTTCCAGAAGAAATAGTACTGAAATTTAATTTTTGTGCCCAATGCCTTTTGAAGGACCTTCTAAAAATTAGAAGTGAATCTGGGATCCCAGATAGATATAATGGAATGAGTAACTCTCAATAACCAGAAAATATCTTTGACGCATAGTCCATAATTTTAATCCAAATACATTGTATATCGAATACAAAGAAAATGTGAAGATTTAGTTAGCCAATCAAAAATAACCCAAATTGTATTGTTACATCGACAAGCCTTAGGTAGTCCCACCACGATTTCTATGGATATATTCATCTATTTCCACTCTGGAACAAGTAGTGGCTGAAGCATCCCCTTTAGTAACTGTCGCTCTTTTTTACCCATTTTACATGTCAAACGTTTCATAATAAAATCTTCATTATCTCTTTTCATTTCGTCCCACCAGTAATACTCCAGAAGGTCTCTTTATATCTTAGTACTACAAAGATGAACTAAAAATGGAGAACTATGATATTCAAACAACAAATATTTCTTCAAATGGGACTCACAAGGAACACACAATATTTTTCTATATCTGAAAACACAGTCTTTATCAATTTTAAATTCTTGAAACCGACCCATTTTAACCAACACTACATTTTTCTGTAGCTCACAGTCTTCCTTCTGCTTTTTTTAATTCTATTTAATGATGATGACTGTACTAAAACTTAAAACAAAATAGATGTATTTCCTGAAACAACAACTTCTAATCCAAAATTTATCTAATTTTTAATCAAGTGATAATGTTCCAAATGTAACATGGTTAATGATGTGTGATGTTTTTGACTCAAGGAATCTTCTACTTGGTTTTCTTTTCATAGATGGTAATTGATCATTACATCGTAATATTTTTTAAATTCACTTCATCTTCTCTACATCAGGTTCAATTCCTTCTAAGTGAATATAAACTTCAATATTTTATGGTCAGTATATATTTTACATTGGTCTTTATATAAATGATACCTCCAAATTTTCAAAGAAAAACCCAAAAATGTAAATTCCATATTATATGTGTGATAATTTGACTCACGAGGTTATTTTTTTCTTGAGGCATAAGCAATTCTTGATCATTCTACATCAGAACACAACCAATTACCTTAAATGAATAAACATTATAGATGAAAAAAATCACCATTTTGGGAAGGAAAATCCAAAACTAGATCATTCACCAAGATTTTATTTAGTTCTTGAAAAAAACATCACATTCTTCTACCCAAAATAAATTTAAACCCTTTTCATATTAACTTAATTAGTGGTCTAGTTATTTTTTACAATACATCAGTAAGAACCTACTAATCCAAGAAAAATTAGAATTTATGTAAAATTTGTAGGTCTTTTCCATTCATCAACCACTTTTGTTTGGAAGGAACAACTGTTATTCCATACGTATTTATAGTGTAACAAAAAAAGAAATTTTTTGTAACAAAAAATAACACATTATGAATTTCCCATAAGGGTTTTTTTCCTTTACGGTTTGAAAAACAACCCTTTTATTTTTTTCATGCTTCTTGTTACTCTTAGAAAAAACAAGGATTTATTCAATAAACACAGCCAATAACTTATTCAAGAAATCATTAAATATTCTATTCATAAGATCCATGAATATTATAGAAGCATTAGTTAACCAAAAAATCATAAAAAAATTCATTATGCCCATATATAGTATGAAAATCTGTTTTCCTGATGTCATCCTCTTTCACCTTCAGCTGATTGTATCTAGATCTCTTGTCAATGATGGAAAAGTAATGAGCTCCCTAGAGATGATAAAAAAACTATAGATATGAAGAAAATGATAATTACTTTTAATAGTGGTGTAATTAAAGTCTCTATAATCAATGAAAATTCTCATTGAACCATATTTCTTTTTAATTAACAAAACAAGAGCACCCCATGCTGATGTGCGAAGATGAATGAATCCTTTATCAAGAAAATCCTGCAATAGATTTTTTAATTCAATTAGTTTTATTTGAGACATTAGATATAGGGGTTTTGAAATTTTCTTAGCATTAGTAACTAAGTAAATCTTGAATTCCACTTCCTGATCAGGTATGACATTAAGAAACTCATTAGAAAAAACATCAAGGTATTCAGTTACCACTAGCACAACATTAATCTAAACAATTCCATTATTTTAAAAAATATGTGTAAGAAAACTTTCATTTCCTTCTTTCGACAATTTCATAGCTTCCTCGTATTTTATCAATTGTATGTGTTCGTTCTTGTATTCAAACTGAAACTCTTTCTGAAAAACAACTTCTTTAGCTTTTTAGTCAATCTTAGCATGATAAACAGAAATCCAATCCATTACCGGAAAAAATCAAACCGTACTACGATAAAACAACAAGGGTTTAAGGTAATGTATTTCCACAGATAACAATAATAAGTTTTTTTAATTTTTTTTTCTTTAACATTTTCCCCAAGTGTTTTAACAATAGGTTCTTATCTCATTTGTTGAGGCAGTATTTACAATTAACTGGAAAATTCATCAGAAATAAAGGAATGTGTAGACCCAGTATTAAACAATACTTTAGAAAAATCTGAGTAAACAAACAAGGTACCAGATACAAATTCATTGGATGGACCAATATCTACTAATGTAGTTTCAAAGGATCTCACTACACCTTTCTTCTTATAGTCTGCCATTTTTTTATGATTCATATCTCTCTTTGGGTAGAAATTTTGATAACGACCCATCTCACGAAAATTAAAACACATTACTATTTTATTATAAGGATTAGTATTAGGATCATTTTCATTACAATATCATGCCCTATTTCCAAAATTACCACATAAAAAAAACTTCTCAGTTTTTTAAGGCATTCTCTAGGGTTCTTTTTCTGTCACTTTTCACCAACTAAAAACTAGAATTTCTTACAATCAGATTTCATTAATTGATTCTTAACCATCACATGCCATCTAGAAATATTCTTCTCCTTGTTATAAAAGGGCACATGGTCAACAGAAAAATCAATTTCTATCATGTCATCACATCGGAGAAGTTTTCCATTAGATTTGAATTCACGGGAGGCCAATTCCCTTCCATACATTGGCATCAATCCTCAGTAAAAATGGTTTATTTTACTGTCTTTTACATAATAATATTTGGAGAATACCTTACCAGTCAGGTGAATTTTTCTTCATACACATCCCATAAATATTCCCCTCTATTCCTCAATTAAACTAATTACTTCTACATCCTAATTCACAACACCTTATTAAAATATTTTTCAAGGAAAAGGCTTTTTAATTCATCTCACTCTTAGGCATCAATATTTTCTCGATCCTTGATATTTTTTTACCATTGACCTCCACTGATTCGTTTAACATTCAAAATAAAAAATGCTAAGAAATAACTTTTGATTATCTGAACATCCCATAACATCAAATATCTTTTCAAGGTCTTTAATTCATCCTTCAGTTGCTACTGGGTCAGAAGATACATTTAAAGGAGGGTGTTGTATCATAAAATGTTCCACTATCATCATGTTAATTTATGGTACCTATGGTAGTTATCTTGTATGGATTACACCACATTTTTTTCCCATTTCAACTGATCCATTACTATAAAAAGCTGCTCAATTCCAATCCCTTCCATTCAAGCCTTTAGATTCATAAGCATATGGTTTTGTCAGTGCCTCTCCAATTCAGCTTCCCAGTTTATTTTGTGGAAAACCATTCTAAGCAAACATATCTTAGTTGAAGAAACATAGTAATATTTAAATTATATTTCATTTAAAATTAAATATAGAGTAAAAATAATGTATGGTATTCTATTAACATCATACTAACCAATATAGTTATCTAAACCTCCCTCTGATACCAACTATAAGAACCATGCCATTCTAAATTACATAATCCTTAATTTTATTCAAGAAATAACATCCTTCATTTTTAGGATCCTTTAATGTTTATAGTTTTAGATAATTTGTATATAATACATACATAATATTTCCCCTTAATATAGAGAAGATACCACAAAACATTATCAATTTCTTCCAAAATATAATAATTTTCAGATAAAACATCTGTTTATTGACAAATCTTCATAAAATTTAATTTGGATTCATTATTTTTCTAATGTATCCTTATTACCGGTTAAAATAATTTAAAAACATTGTATGTGAACATAAATATCAGTAAGGGATATAAAAATAAATAAATAACACATTTTTCCATGAATACATGTAATATATGAATCCCTTTTCAAAATAAACATACATGTCCGCCATATAAACTTACTTTGTAAAACATGATATTTCAATGAGATTTCCAAAAAAATATAGAACATAAATAGAACCATAAAGTTATATTTGGTCATTAATTACATAATCTTTTAACCCTCTAAGCTACCTTATCATTTTTATCCATCCTCACTACCTTACAATATAACCGTCCTGACTACATTATTGTGTAACCATCATAGTTACACTTGGAGTAACCATAAAGATAACCTCCAACATACATTTAAATAATGTATTCGAGAGATATATAGGTTCCAAACTTTATTTTAAAAAATTCCCATGAAACATAACAGAATAATACATCATGAATAATTTCATAAAAACATTGCTTTTGAATTTTTAAAACTAGAAGTTTAAAAGAGGATTTTATAAGAAAAGTACCTTAAAAATAAAATTTAATTGATATGAGAATACATTGAAAAAAATTAATATTTATATAAAATTTAAATACACATAATGAAACAAAATATAAAAAAAATCATCACATAAATGATCTTAAAATCACACAACTAATGAAGTAGAAGGTTAACCCAAAGAATGGAAATTGGGTTAAGAATTCCCTTACCTCGGGTTTTTTACATAAAACATGTTTAAACCTCTTATAGAATGGTTAAAATAGCGATATTAATATCTTAGAGAAAAATATTATTGTTTATAATACCTTATATGATAACGAATCATTAGATATTAATACTAATGATATTTGTTTGGACCATTTTGGCAATTCCTCTATAATCATGATCTTGTTTCATTATATAATTTAATGTCAAGAATATAATTTCATTCCAAATAATAAAATAGGTTACATCCTACACATTACATTATGTTTTAACCATTAAAATTATTTCATGATTATATTTTATGTAATTAATGGAAATTGAAAACACATCATCTACGATTTTGGAAAATCGGCACATCATGGAAGTTATTTTTCTTTTTTGAATAAGGGGAATAAGAGGAGAAGAATGATGATGAATTTTTATATGAACATGATAAAATACCTATCATATAAGATTATAGAGATTTAATACCACCAGGATAATGGTAGGGGAAGATATTATAAGAAAATTAAAGAATTGAAAAACACACATGAAAATGGAAGTGGATTCTTACCTCTTGATCTCTTATCCTTGAGATCCCCCTTAAGGCCTTTGGTTTTGGCCTGTTGGTGAGACCAACAAGTCTTGTACGTGGGGAAGATCCTTGGGGAGGGGATTTGGAAGAACTAAGATAATGATCAAGGATTGATAAGTGTGAGAGGATGAGCAGAATGAGGGTGGTATTTATAGTAGAAGGGATGAGGGAGTTTTCATTATATTAATCATTAGTTTAATTTTTTAATCAAGACTATGAATAGTTTTTATTCATGTGCCCCCAAATAGAAATATGTTCATGTGAGTTTGAACTAAGTGGTCTGACATCATCCATGATGACAAAAATAGTTTATTTAAATGATAATTTGAATATACTATATTTTAACATATTTCACTATTCATCAAAATTTTATAAAATTTAGAAAAAATCCAAAAAAACAACCTTACTATTATTAGTTATTTGGAATTTGAAATTAAAACAATTTTTTGAATATAATTTTCTAAATATAATTAATTTAATGTTTAAATATAATCAAACATTAATCAAAACATAACAATTTTAAAACTATAACTCATTTTATATCACCTTGAAATTATTTTCAAGATGTCATTATCTTAAAGGTTTATGAAAATAATATAAAAATTCAATTTTCTAATCATTAGTGTCAAATTAATATTCATAAGGGTATGTTTCTACTCACCAACAATCAATTTGGTTTCGTCTGACTCCACATAACTTACTGATCACAATTTTGGATGATATTTTTTTCAATTTCAAAACATAGAAGTAGAAAAATTATGTTTTAATGGAATATTTATAACTATTTCCTTATAAATATGTTATTTTTAGAGTCTTAGTACTTAATTCATTCCATTTATTTATAAAACCAGGGAGTGTTGCTTGTTTAGTGCATTATATTAGGATCTTGGGATGTCCATTAGGGATATTCCATAAAAACGTTTTTACATATATTTGAATTTATTTTATAGGGAATAATGTAATGAGTGTTTGACCATGCAATTATTTAAGTTAGTAACTATACATGAATACATATACAAGATACATGGGTATCATGAAAAATCTAAACTATAATTGTTTTTATAATGTATAGAATTTTTTTAGATTTGAAAATATGTAAATATTTGAATTTTTTGAGAACGTTACATAAAACATTAAATAAAAAATTGTTTTCAAATAGATGAAGGAGTGTGATAATATAAATGTAATTTTTTTTTCAAATTTATGGACAATTGAAATATGAGGGATCCATAAAAATGTATAATATTACACAGTAAGTTTCCAAGATGAATGGATTTCAAAATTTGTAAAAATAAGGTATGTTGCATCTACATACTAGATCCCCAAAGGGGTAGTGAGGGAGAAATGAAATAATAGAGGAAACTAAAAAGAGTTAAATTCTCATAATTTTAATATATTTTTTGAGCATTTAGTTCTTTGAATAAATGTTGTGTGATTTTCATGTTCATGAATTATAGTTAAACAAATTGGTTTTCTATTACGTGAAAAATGAAAATAATTTATTTTCATGAAATATAATTAGTATATTTAAGAAATTTTTTTTTTCAGGAAATAAGAATAAATTTAATATTTTTTTGGTAAAGTCTAATTCATCATGTTGATTAAAGTTAATCTTTAACACCCTATTGATGGTGGAGATAGAGTTTGAATTAATCTAGATCATTTAATTATTCCTCTGGGGGAGCAGCAAGTTCACTTCAGTTGAGAGGAGAAATGTGTTCTTCTATTTAATAAAATGGACATGTATTGTCCTTCTTGAGTAGTGAGTAATTATAGATGATTAAAGGGTGACTCTTGGGAGGTGGTATACCATCCATAAAACTTATAATGGGGATTGAAACTAGGATTTGAGTGACCTTGACAAAAACCAACAATTAATAATCCATTTAGTGGATTCTAGTAAATGAAGATGTTATTAGTAAGGGAGTGACTCTTGGGAGGTGTTACACTATACTTAAGCATTATAATGGTTACTGAACCTTTGATTGGAGTGACATTTCCTAATCCCAACAATGAAAATTCAATTAGTAGACTCTGGTAGATCAAAATTTTATCATTGTATTCTTATTATATTAGAACAATGTGGATAAATGAAGTAAAATTCTTTTGTATTATGTGAATTATTTTCTTAGTTTTTATAGGACATTATTCATTGTGTGTGGATTATATAATCGTTGATAAAATTTTATTTTGGAAAATGTAAACAAAATAATAGCTGAATAATCATTGAATTAAGAAACTAAGATTCAACCAACTAATAATGTAGTAAAGATCCTATTGGGTCACGGGAGTTTGAGGTATAATTAGTTTGAATTTAAATATGTTTAATTCCTTTAATTACCCTCCTCTCAAGGTATCTCTCACTAATGACCATTGTGAGCTTGAAAAGTGGAATCTAAGAAATGGTTTTTCTAATTGCATTTGTTTTTTTAATTAAAATTATTTTTGGTGGAGTTGAGTTTTATTAAACCCTTAAATTCTTTTTGTGATATTTAAGAGGTAAATAATGTGAATAATAAGAAAAAATCCACAATTATTCCATACAATGGACATTGTTTTTGAAAAAACTGTGATTCAAATGAAATAATCTCCAATATTTAAAAAACAAGGTTTAAATAATTCTAATTAAGAAACTATTAATACATTAAATAATGATTTAGGATTAAACAAGGATCCTGATATCCTATTTTAAGTTAATTATACTCATTATAATGGGATATTGTGATACCTAGTGTTAGAAGTTTTCCACTTATCATAGGAGTTTTAATGGGGTTTGTATATAGAATACATAATGTTGAGAAAGATGAATGAGGCATATCTACTCTTTATAGATTTATTAAAGGTTAATATATAATATCATAAATTATTAAATAAAACACTGTCTTAAGTGGATACAATATAAAGGAAAATAATTAATTTTAGGATGAGTAATTGAATGAAATTTTGTCAAAGTTTCTTATTTAAAAGGTCGTTCCAAGGAGAAGGGAGTTGAATCAAAAGAAATTGAATATTTAAATTCCATGAATGATGAACATAATACATACATAACTAAATTTATTTAGTATAAATAAAGGTTGAAACAATATTTGGAGAGCCTTAATTATTCAATTACTTGTATGAACACCAAGTGGAAAAAATGAGTGACATGCTGGATGATATTTCCAATGTATTGGAGGATGGGATATATAAATGAAATATACTTAGGGAATACATGAATTATTTAGAACTATTTTTTGACAATTTATTGGAAGGTTATAATGAGATTTTGAGAAATTATTATGAATCAAAGGATTTGTATCAAAAAATTAAGATGAAAAACATAACATTTTCTATGGAAAACACAAGTATATAAAAAAATGGAATGCCATTAATGTTGGAGATAAATAAATATGAGGGTGTTCCCCTGGAAATGGAAAATGTTATATGTAATGAAAATACACTCAAGCAGTTTCATATAGTAGGTAATGAAAGAATGCCGAGTTTAATGAGAATGTATGGAGACATATAGTTTTATTGTGGTAATCATGGTCACATTTCTAGACTTTGTTTTAAAGAATTAAAATATTTTAATTATTATGAAGTTGATAAAATTTTAATAAAAATCTATTAACTATAATAATTTTATTTTGGATTTTATTCCATTAATTCTTAAGAGGATAATCACTCATTTAGTAAATATTTCACGTGAAGTTGAATTATAATGAATCCCAAGTACTACTATATATTCAATGAAAAATATATTCCTATTAGAAATTGATTTCAAGGGATTATCGAATAATAACACCAATATTAAATTAATTTTAACAAGATTCCCAATACATTTGTATAGAAATTTATTTATTGAAAACATAATTATATGATTTTAGAAGTTTAAATAAGTATATATAATAAAAATGAAGTATCCCCAATCATGTTTTGTATTGTTAGATGTAATTCACATTATAGGGATGAGAAAGGAAGAGTGATAATTTTTATATAAATAGTTAAATCATGGATGTGTTGATAAATCCTTTAGGGAAAGAAAACCTATCTAGGAAAGCCTCAAAATTTGTCCATAAAGAAATGTTCAACCCCAAAAATATTAATAAGTATTAGATTATATCAAAACCATTTTAGATCTCAAGATGGATTCTATATAGAATGGTATAGGTAAAGTTGTTGTCTATTGGGGCATATCATCTTCCTAAACTTCATGAAATTTTAGGTTCTTATATCCCATTGTGTTTGAATGCTATAACTATGTTTTTTTTGTTTTATAAATTTTCAGAGATATGATCAATGTGAAGAACACATTAACGGTGAAAGTTATGTCTTAATGAATCATTACTTTCATGTACTAGTAAAATAAGATTTTCTAGAGAAATAAAAATTGGTTTCAAGATCTAATTTAACTATTTGTTTAATATAACTTATAAATAATTTGAAAAGTGATCTTGACAACAACAAAAAACTTTTATTGATATGCATTTATAATGATAGTGTTAATGATTTTTCTTAATCTAACATGTGATATCATATGATTAGATTCCTGATATAAATAACTAATATTGATGGTTGGATCGCATACTGATTATCATTTCTATATTTAGAGGCATATCTAAAACATTGGGGGGGGTGAACTAAATATATAGATTGTTGTATCCCCACAATCCAATGAAATACCCTTGATAAGGAAATTGAGGTATTTGTTTTTAAAATTGGTTTCCAGGCTTGAACCATTAAAGAAGAAATTTTGGATATTCCTAAATTAATTTTACTACTCAAGTTTCATTCATTCATTGATGTAAGAAAGTCAAATTGAAATAATTGAAGTTAATAGTAGAAACTATTATTTCCTACATTGAGTTTTCAATCAGTTTTCTTAGAGGTTTTTTAGGAATATTTTCAGATTTGTAAGTTAACTATTTGAAATCCTTTGAGAAATAACCTTCAACTGAAATAAGTTTTTGAGTTTTAGCGATAAGTCTATAATTGGTTAAGATAATGTTTTGAGTGTTTTAATAATATTTTAGTATCCTCTTAACCAAATGCATGTTACCAATGTCATGAAACTAGCCTTAACCAAGGAATAGAGTGTTCTTGGGACCATCATTCCCTCATGCATGAATTGGATTACCTAATTTTTGTATCCCCTAATAGAGTGAACTATGATTGTGTTAATAAAGGGTAATTTAAATTAATGGTCAATTATATGAGGAAATTTCAAAGGGTGATATAGGATGGTCTTGATAAAACATATTTGAAGTATTAAGTAGTTGATATAGCCATGGGATATATAAGAGTTTCATTACATACCAAAGGGGATGTTTGGTATCTATAAATCTACAAAATAAAATTTCCACATAAAATATTACAAATTTTCACTACTATTTGTTTTAATTATATCAATACTTGTTATAGAGAGTTGGATTATTTTGGGTTTTTTATTCACTATGTTAGTTATATTTTTGAGACATTGAATTTCTTCTTGGACGAAAAATGGGAATTTTTTATTAGTATTTCCACTATTTTATGAGGCATTGTATTTAAAATTGGAGGACATATTAATGTTTTGAAATAATATAAAATTTTAAATTTTTTTTGAGGATTGTGATAGAAAAAAAGTGAAGTTGAAATATAATTTCATATTATTTAATCTTAATGTATCGTATTTGGATCATGTGATTTATAACATGGGTATTTTATTTTAAATATGGATGAATTTGTTTGACTGATTTTTAAATGTAATACAATAGTAGTAGTTAGAATATGCAGTGATTTAATTCAATGGTAGCATGTGAATTCTTATATAAGATAAAATTTCATTAACATTGAGAAAAACTATGATAGGGCTTTATGATGTGTAGAATTATCATTGATTTAAAATTAATGATGTTTTTTAATTTTTTGGGATGTTTCAATAATAATTGATATAATGGAAGTATTTTTATTCAATGTTAATAGGGTTCTCCTGATAATGTGAAGTTATGAAAACATAATAACTTTGGATAAATAAAGTAACCCCACAAAGGAAATGTTTTATGCATAAATGTTGTGTGAAGAAGAGTTTCATAAATAATGGAATTCATGATGTGTCAAAGATTGATATTTTATTTATAAATACCCAATCCCTAAATAATAAGGGGGGAGTGATAGAATAAGGGTGAGAAAAGGGGTATCTAAACACTTTTAAAATTTTAAGGTTACACAAACATACACTTTCTTCAATAAATGTTTTTTTAATTTTCATGTCAATTAATGGAAGTTAAATATATAGGGAGTTGATGAATTGAAAAAAAATGAATGATTTATGTGAACCATAATTTTAATATTTATTTGATTATTATTTTCAGGAAACAAGAATAAATTTACTATAATTACTATAGTGAAGAGAAATACACCATATCACTGAATGATGTGATTCACGACAAATAGATTCTAGTGTAAACATAGTTTTAATTAATTCGTATCATTTAAATTTTCTTTAGGCAGAGTATTGATTTCACACAAATTTATAAGGGTAATGTCATATTTTATTTTCTTTCATTCTAACATGTTTTCCTTTGAGAAAAGAGGGATATTTGAGAGAGTAACCATCGAGAGGTGGTGCAACATCCCTAATCCCTGTAAATGGATGTTTTTTTGAGATGGGTGTGACCTTTCCTATATATGCCACAAAATAGTGTGTTTAGTTGAATTTTTTACATCAAAACATTGTCACTTTATACTCATTGGATTGGCAGAGTGTGGGTCAACCAAGTAAAATTCTTGTAAATTTTATGCATTCATTACTCATTTTCTACAAGGTATCAATTAGTATATGTTGGTTAAGTAATCGTTGAAATATTAGTTTAAGTAATGATAAGTGATATAAAAACCCAATAACCGTTTAAATAAAAACATAATTGAAACCCTACACACAATGAATTTATGATCACTTAGCACGGTGGAATTTTCTGGACAAATGGTTTTAATGGGAGTGAATTTCATAAAGTGATTCACACCCTTCCTTCTCAAGGTATATCTCACTAAAGTCCCTTGTGGGATTAACATATTCCAATAAATTCAATATAAGATTGTTATTCATAATATATTAAATTAATATACCACTTCCAACTAACATTACTTCCATTATTTATGTAGTTCATCCACATTTTTCAATCATTATCTTAAACTTCCTTTTCATTAATGTAATTAAATTCATTACACAACTTAATTTCCATCCATTCTGATAAAAAAAATCCCCATATTGAGATACCTATTTTACAATGAATTGAGACACCTTTAATTTTAAGAAACATTTTGTAAAGGAATTAACTATAAGTTAATTATTCTATTTTATGGCTATTATATCTAATAATCGCTGACTATTCATCATCGACCATTTACCAAATTATAAATCCAAGAAATAAGTCCAAATAACAATTCAATATCCATTTTTATATTTATAAAATACTTATCTAAATATTATTATTTCATGTAATTGTGACAATTTATGAGAAAATATCATCACTCGGGGTTCTCAGTCCTTCGGATCCACACGTCTCTAATTCATCAACATTACCAACCACTATTTACCTTGATCATCACTTTACCCTCCATGATAATTAATTTTATATTTAAAAATAAAAAAATCCATTATTATTATAATTTAATAATAATAATATTTACATAATCATCTCAAGGGAATTTTGATATTCTACTCTAGTTCCCTGAAATTATTTATGTCCTTTTTCCTATTTTATTTGTCACATGACAATTAGATATAATGAGTTTTACATAAATGTTTTTTACCAAAGTTAAGATATTAAAATAATAAATATAAATTTTTATAAAAATTTAATTATCATTTATAAAATTAATTTATAAAATGACCTCCAAATGAAAAAGGGAATGTTCCACTATGTTGATGATGACAATGTTAGGCCAACACAACTTATAAATTTTATATTGGTGCTTAAACACACCATGAGACCCTGAATAATCATTCATTAAATTAACGGGGTTACAGGTGGCCCTCCATATTCCTGGATGCACCCACCAACCCATGGAATCACACAATTCAATATTTTACATCTATTATTTTGATCAGTTTTACATCCCTTCATCATGTGGAGTAACCTATATCATATCCCATCTCAAGTTATTGATATTTGATCGAACTGATCTAATAGTCATGACATATGAACATAACTAGCAATGTGACCCTTGGCTAGGGTTGGCATACCCAAACTAGTATTTTCTAATTTATTTGATCAAGCGATTATGAACCCTTGCACATTTTCATTAACACACCACAAATATAAGGATATGAGGTACCGATTGAACTATCTTATAATGATAAAAAGTCCATGACCCCTCAACAATTACCTCTCTATTTTCAACTTATTCTCCCTTCACTCTCTCATCGATACCAAAAACAATTATCAGAGGGTTGACCAGCTTTTTGGGTAGTTTAATTACTTCCATTGTAAATTTAAACCCATAGATTCCAAATCATACCTATATTTCATTTCATGAAAATAGAAAACAACCACAACCATTACCAAAATCTTCTAACTCATTTATTATAGAGAAAGAATCCCATTTTGGAATCAACATAGTAGTGCGTTTTCTTATCTAACACTCTTATCATGGTAAATTTACCATTTTAACTTTAAAATTAAAAATTTATATTTTTACTAAAAAATAATAATTTAAATAAATCAATGAATCTATAGATTACAATATTATTATAATTATTTATAATCTACATAATAATATAATGATGAGTGTTGAGTTCTAGGAATAGGAAAATGAATCCTATAGTGGAAACCTATGTTCTTATATCCTTTCCTTCTAAAATATTTTATTCTTAAAAAAAACATAAACCTTATAAGTTCTAATAATAAAATTAATAATCTTTTATCATGGAAGAAAACAGCATCACAATACCAACTAATATAAAAATGGAGGCAATAAAAAAACTAGTTTTTAATCCATAACTACAACAAAAAATTACAAAATCTTAAGAGAACACAATGAGAGTATGTATCTCATTGATAGGATATATAGCATGAGGATTCCTTTTAAAAAGTAATTTGTCCTACTAATATAGTGGATTAAATAAAATTCCTATAACTATGCTTATAATAGATAATATCCATAATAGATATCAACAATGTAAGTACCATGATACAACCAATAAAATTTGCCACTATACATCTAATCATAATTAGAAATTAATATAATATGAATATCACAATCTCTAGGTCTAAGTATCACCCAATGTATCATTTAATATTACTAACATTCATCATTAATCCATGGAAATGGAATTAATCTCTCCATATATAAGTAAAATCATTATACTTCAAAAAGAATATATCAAATCCTGACCAATTTAATAGCCAAGAACTACTCATGAGTTATTGTAGAACTCCAGAATCCTTGATGTGCACTGATTATTAGCTCAATGTATCCATATAATATTCATAACACAATTAACCATAGGACAATAAAAATTACACTAGGGATTTATCCTATGATGGATGGGTTGATCACTATTCGCATCTCAATAGATTCCCAACAATAGGTCAGTACTACATCAGATTCCTTCTAAAACATTAATTATACATTAAATATTTTTAAAAACCCCACTAAAAAGGATATTAAAGGTCCTCTAAGGTTCATATTAGGATGAAAATAAGGATAAAACTCAAACCTCACTTTGAACCCAATAATATTTGGACAAAGTAAAAACTTAGAATAAACCAAATATATATGGTGTTTATTTACAATATTATCTTAGAAAATGTAAAGACCCCAAATCTAGTAACCCATAATTTGTAGTAAATTTGAGAAATTTTTATAACATATATGTTATCATAACTTAAAGTAATGAATAATTTACTTTTCTAAAATAAATAGATAGATAGATGATTCCATTTTTTTATGAATTTTGGTTATAAAATATAATAATAAGAAAATTTATACACCATTGAATTCATTCACAGATTCCCCCTTCATGTCCTAATGAAAGGTAAACATATAATTGGTATTATAAATTCTCTATATGGGTTACCTATAGTAAAATAAGTCAAGATAAAATAATGGAATAATCAATATTGAATGGTTTAAAACTGAAATAACATTCCATTTATTCAATAACATGGGAAATAAATGCATTCATGGATAATATCAATGAAATAATATTATGGACACTAATAACTAAATTATAAATGAAGTAAATGGTTTATATTGGAATTAATTACCTCTAACATCATGATATTTTTACCACCACGACCTTGACCTATGATAGTTTAATTGATAGGTAGTTATACACCAAAATATATTTAATAAGTTTTGATAATTAATACACCTCTTGAGACATGTTGATGCATCAAACAGCTATATATAACTGATAACAACCCATCACTTCATTTTCAATGCATTCATCCTATATTTAAAGATCAATATAATACATAAACAATATGCCTTATCAAAAAAATATCCATAATAAGAAAAGAATACCTAATAATATTATTATCCCATTTAATAAAATAACAATAGTAGTAAAATAGCTTATGTAAAAATGATATATATTTTAAAAACATTATATGAATGATTTAAATAAAATGGATATTTAAGAGAAATATAATTTCTAATTAAAAATGATCATAATAAATTGAATTTTTCACGATACAATCAATGACCAAAAAAAAATAATAGTAGATAAAATATGTCTATCTATTCATCAGATATATAGGTTCTGTAATAATGTTATGTCATTTGGAGAGAAAATAAAATAGAAGAGAAATATAAAAATAATATTTTATAAAATTGTTTTCTTTGTAAAACATTTAAAAAATTATAAAAGAAAGTAGATAGTGTAAAATGTTTATGGTTGTGAGAAATGTTTATAAGACTATATACGTTAAAATATTTTAAAAAAAATATGGATATGGAAGAAAAATTAACTCGATCAAAAAGAGATAAAAGATTGGTATTTGTTTTAAGAAATTATTTGACAGATTCATGTAAAAATTTGGAAGAAAATATGTAAACTACATAAATATATAGTGGATAATAAAATAGATGGATTATATGAAGGATTGATCATAATATTCTATTAATGAAAATATGAAAAATCACAAAAAATGAGATTGTAAAACAAATACTTATCCTTATGGTAATATTAAAATTGTAACCCATAGAAAAAATAAAAATGAATTGAAACATTAATAATAATTAATAAAAATATATTTTTTAAATAAATTAAAAGGAAAGTATATAATGGAAATAAAAATAAATAGGTGCATAATATAAAATATAGTTCAATGGAGTTGAAATTGAGATGAAATTCTTTACAAAGATCATATCATTGTGGTGATAATTAAAAAATGAATTGAATGTGTGAAAATTAAAATCCATAGAAAACAATTGGAAATATAAAATAATAAAATCAAAGGTTAATTAACAAATAATCATGTCAAAACATAATCAATGAAGTAGAAGTATAACCCAATTAATGGAAATTGTGTTAAAAAACCCTTACCTCAAAATTCCATTTTATTTAATTGGAGTTAAACTAATTTATAATGGTCTTAAACATGTTATTAATTTATAAGTGAAAACTATTTTTATTTATAATATCATATATGATCAACTTATAACATATTATCTCTTATTTTCTGATAATATTTATTTATTATAATTTATTTGGTGTTAATTTCTTAGTTTTCTCATGTTTTTTTACCAGATATGTTCTAATATTGGAATTAAACTGTAGTTTTATCATCTGAATAATTATATTATTCTTAGAAATATCATATTTATTCTACAGATAAATTTTTATAATCATTATTGAAGGGTGGACACAGAAAATTAATCGCACTACTTCGTGGTGAAGGTAGGTTGTACGTACACACGAGTAACATAACACCCCAAACATTTTATGGTATGCTTCTCTAAAATATATTGTATTCATTGACTATATTTTATAAATCACAATGTTCTTTTTAAAACAACACTTGGTTATAATGTTTCCATTAATCATAAATTTTCCTGGTCTATGTTATGAATTACGAAAAATGATCATCTAGAGTTGTGATGAGTATGTGATTTGGAGTCTGATAGAACCAACTTGATTTTTTTGACAAATAGTAACATAACCTTATGAATTGAAATGTGAATTGTAATATGAACCTTATGAATAGTAAATAATGATAATAAATTGTTTTCTTACTGTAATAAGATGATGTGATCTTAATTAATTTTTCAATGTGATATAAAACAATTTATACCATTAAAATTGTTGTTCTTCAAATTAACTATGATTTTATTTAAAATTTAAATTAAAAATATTTAGAAAAATATTTTCGAAAAATGGAGTTCATGTTTTAATTCTGTATTTTGATAAATATTTTCAGTGATTTTTTTGGATTTTTCTGAAATATTAGAATTTTCGATGAATAGTGAAATATGGTAAATTAACGTATAATCATATTATCAGTAAAATACAATATTTATGACATCATAAGTGATTTAATACCACTTGGCTCGAACTCATATGCCATTATTACTATTTGGGTTCACATGAATTAAGACTTTTCAATGTCTTGATAAAAATATTACAATAATGATTAAAATAAAGAAAAATACCTTCTCTCCTCACTACAAATACCACCCGCATTAACCTCTTCCTCCCACACCTATCAAGCCTTGATCCTCAACTATGTTCTTCCCAATACTCCTCGCAATAATCTTCTCCACGTCTTAGAGCTTCTGGTCTCACCAAAATGTCGAAACCAAATGCCTTAAGAAGGATCTGAAGGAGAAGAGATCAAGAGGAAAACATCCTCTTTAGTTTTCTTTCTGTTCTTTCATATTATGCTATTATTTTTAAATTTAATTTGTACAATGTTGGGATATTTCATTCCATAACCCCATTACTACCCATATCATAATATATTGATGAGATTCCCCCTTTCTCTCATCAAACTATAGTATAAAATTTTAAGTGACGTCGTTAGGCTGCCGAATTTTCGTTAGAGATTTCTGAATTTTTTCTTCTATTTTGAGATCCTTTATTTTATACTTATGTTCTCATATCCCCTCATCAAAATTTAGTGATAATTATAGTACCTTATATGAACTGGAATCATATTATTCATAATGGAGTATTTCATCATCATCTCTCTTTCCCCCTCCTCTTGTACTAAAAATGAAAACAACGTCTGAGATGTGTTAATTTTTCACAATCAAGGATGACAGGTTCTCAATTTTTGTTTCCAAATTAAATTTTTGTTTGGAAACCATTTTTATGGTTGACCAATGTTATAATATACTAATTTCAACTCATTAATGTTTTTTAATCCTTACAGACTCATAATATAAAATAATAATACAAGACATGCTCACGAGGAACAAAACCGCCAAGTTAATTCAGACATTTGTAATTAACTTTTAACGAATGGTTCATCATCATGGTATATAACCCTAAATATTTATAATATCATTTATATATCATAATTTATAATCATATTATATATTAAAATTTTTTGATGTTTAACCACATATCAAACAACCATCCATTCATGAATACAAGTAAACCGACCATGAAAAAAGGGTCTTTGATCTAATGAATGCAAAGGGAATAAAAAATGTTATGATGTTAAATGATACAATTGTAGAGATATGGGATGCTATGAAAATGAGTATCCTAAGCACCTAGGAAACTTTCCTTAGAAAAGGCCACAAGATCAAGGGAAAGCATATGTGATTACAACTATAGAGGTTGAAATCCCTAATGATGTGGTGGAGGGTACTTTAATTATTTCCTCAAACATAGGAAACACTTTATTTGATTTTGGATCATTACATTCATTTATATCTTCCCAGTTTTCTACAAAAATTAGAAATGTCCAATTTGATTTAATAAATGAGTTTTCAGTCAAAACACATAGGGGATGTATCATTGAAACAAAGGCATGTCATCTAGTCCCCCTCATGACACATATATGTGCATTAGTTGCTAACCTTATCATCATACCAATGACTAACTTCGATATAATTATCAGTATTAATTGGTTATGAAATTATGATGAGAAGATTTATTGTAATAAGAAGGAAGTTACTATCTTTATAAATGGTGTAGAATCCATAATGTTTAGAGAAAAAACCTCACAAACTGATTCTTATCTAGATCCACCCCTGGTAGCCCTATTGAATGAAATTATTGGAGAGGAATAAAACCCAATGTCTATGGGTGAGGAATAAAATATTCAAACTAAAAATATACATATAGTGCAAGAATAAATTGATATACTTCCATATGATTTACCTAGACATCCTCTAGAGAGGGAAGTTGAGTTCCATATTAATTAAATTCATGGTGTAAGACCTATATTAATGACCCCCTATAGAATGGCCACTATGGAATTAGTGGATATAATGAAAAAAATAGTGAAGTTGAGTGAAAAAGGATTTATTAAACCTAGTGTTTCTCTATGGGGAGCCAATGTCCACTTTGTCAAGTGGAAATATGAATCCATGAGGCTCTGCATTGATTATAGGGAAATCAATGCTACAAAAATAAATAATAAGAATCATCTACCAATAATTGATGATTAATTTGATTAAAATCATTTTTCACCTATATTGATTGTGTCTGATCAAGATCCACAGATTAGATCCAAATTCTGGAAAAGTATATAGATGGATTTGAGTACTGAGCTTCGTATGAGTACTTCTTATCACTGCCAAACTGAGGGATAATCTAAAAGAACTATTCAAACTCTGGAAGATATGATGAGATCATGTTCTCTTAACATTCAAGGTAAAAAGGATCAATACTTGACTTTGGTGGAATTTTCCTACAACAATATTTTCCATTATAGTATCAAAATAGCCCCATATGAAGCATGATATAGAAAGAGATGTCGAAGTCCAAATTTTTTAGATGAAGTTGGTGAGAGGAAACATATAGTCCCAGAAATTATTAAAGAGGCCATAATAAAGGTAAAGACAATACAATCTTATATTAGAGGAGCCTAAAGAAGGCAGAAGAGTTGTGCTGACAACCGGAAAATGTATTTTTAATTCGAAGTGGGGGATCATGTCTTTATGAAAATATATCCATGGAAGGTATTCTTAATGTTTAGAAAGAATGGGAAACTATTCCTCAGGTACATCGGACCATCTGAAATTTTGGAAATAATCAGAGTTGTAGCTTATTGTTTAGTAATGCTTCCAAGTATCTCCAAATTAAATGATGTGTTCCATGTGATGTTGTTGAAGAAATACATGCCAGAGCCAATTCATGTACTTACTTATGAAGAGATAAAAATTGAACCTGATCTGACATACTATGAAGTGACTATCAGGATACTTGACATAAGGGGGCATGTATTGAGAGATCAAACTAATGGTCTAGTAAATTTTCTTTGGAGAAACCAGAATATGGAGGAATCATCATGGGAACCAGAGGAGTTTATGAAGAAGAACCACCCATATCTTTTTGGTAAGCTTTATACATAAAATTTTGAGGACGAAATTCCCGGCAGAGGGAATAATATAACACCCCGAACATTTTATGGTATGATTCTATTAAATATATTCTATTCCAAGCCTATATTTCATAAAGAAATATATTCTTTTGAAACAACACATGGTTATAACCTATCCATTAAACATAAATTAGACACTTCTATGTTTTGAATTTCGAAAAACGGTCATCTAGAGTTTTGACCAGTAAGTTTTTTGAATCTAATAGAACCAACTAGATTTTTTGACGATAGTAACATACCCATATAAATAGGAATATTAATAGTATTATGAACCTTATGAATATTAAATAATTATAGTATTTTATTTTCTTATAGTGATAAGATAATGAGATCTAAATTAGTTTTTCAAGGTGATATTAAACTAATTATATCTTTAAAATTGTTATTTTTTGAATTAAATATGATTTTATTTAAAATTTAAATTAATAATATTTAGAAAATTATTTTTGAAAAATGGAGTTAATTTTTGAATTGTACACATCGAAAAATGTTTAAGGTGAATTTTTGTGATTTTTATAAGTTAATATATTTTTCTATGAATAGTGAAAAACGGTAAAACACCGTATAATCAAATTATCAGTAAAATATTCTATTTATGACTTCATAAGTGATGTAATACATCATGGTTTAAAATAAAATTCCATTATTTCTAGTTTCGGTCACAGGAATTAAGACTATTCATAGTATTGAGAAAAATATTGTAATAATGATTAAAATAATGAAAAATACATCCTCTCCCCCACTATAAAAACCACCCTCATTCCCCCATTCCAAAAACACCTCTAATGCCTTTAGAATCACCTAAGTTCTTCCAGATACACCTCCCAAGACTCTTCCCCATGTTCAAGAGCTGCTGGTATCCCCAAAATGCCAAATCCAATGGCCTTAAGAGGGATCTCAAGGAGAAGAGATCGAGAGGTAAACATCCTCTTTAGGTTTCATTATTTTCTTTAATTTTATGTTACTCTTTTAAAATTTCCCTTTGATTATGTTGAGATATGTTTTTCCACATCTATATTATATTACATATTATTTAAGAGTAATGAGATACCCCCTTTATCTCATAAAAATATTTTATGAAATTTTAAGTGATATCGTTAGGATGTCAAATTTTTGTGAGAGATTTATCAATTTTTTTTATTTTTGGAGTTCCTTTATTTTATACTTCTTTTCTCATCTACCCTCATCCAAATGCTATGATAATTATAGTAACTTAATTGAACCGGAATTTTATTTTTCCTATGGAATATTTCATCATCATCTCTCTTTCCCCCTCCACTTATATTAAAAATGAAAACACCGCCCGAGTTGTGTTAATTTATCACATTCAAGGACGACAGGTTCTCAATTTTCATTGCCATATTCAATTCTGGGCATGAAACCATTTTCATGGTTAAACCATATCATAATATATCTATTTAATCTCATTAATGTTTTATAATCCTTACACAAACATAATATAAAATAATATTATAAAATGAGCTCAGTATGAACAAAACCGCCAAGTAAATCCAAACATTTGTAATTATCTTTTGACTAATAATTTTTCATCATGGTATATAACCCTAAATAATTATAAGATAATTTATATCTCTGAAATTTCTTTTATAAGAAATATTAACAATTTTTGATTTTTAACCACACATCAAATGAACTTCCATTCATGAATACAAGTTAACCGATCATAAAAACCAATGAAGAAAATGCATCCAAAATAATAAAATTGAACCTCTTAAACCTATAAAAAGGCCTATGAATGAACCTAATAAGGTTATAAAAAATCAATTAAATTTATAGGATGTTATAGACTTATTAATTTCTGAATCTAAATTTTATTATTTGGGTTATTAAAACAAATGAAGAACACACTCGAGCATAAGGAAAGGGGTTTTTCAACTCACTTTTAATTCTATGAGGTTTCCATTGTTCTCCATTATTCATTTAATGTGGTATATGTGAACTAACATTTGAAATATAATATAATTATTCTCTCTATATTAATGGTATTCTTTGATTTATTTTTTGATTATTGATTTTTGGTCATATGATTCAATTAATTACAATATGGTAGGTGACTTTGTCTGAATTTCCAATTCATTGTGACCTACTTGGTATTGTGATCCTAATATATCTTATGTGGTGTGTCTACTTCCCATTTGAGATCGTCTTTCGTTTGAAATTATAATTCTAGTAAATATACATTTTCTTGTATCATGGATATTACTATTACCTTAAGCCGTAAACCATTTCACATACGGTGTTAATTTGGAAAGATTTTTTAACAATGGAAATATTGATTAATCTGTATTCTCTACTCTATACAGATATTGAGAAGAAAAATTGACCTTTTATTAAATATATGTATAAATAATGATTTGTACTGGCAGGGGAGGGTGGGGCCCTCTATTTCCCCTTGATGAATTGATAGGTTTTATCAGAAAAATCAAATGCGTCAAACCCTTCGAGTTTGTTTCAAAAAATTGGACTAGTTTCATCCCATAAAACTAAACAATTTTAATAGTACTATGGTATCATGTGCCAGATATATGAATTCCTATTTTTAATCACCCTCTTAATTCATTTTTAGTTTTTACAATCCTTGAGTTTTTCACTATGAAAAAATCTATAGATGGAGTTTCATTTTTAGTTTATTAATGGCGTGAGTTTTTCATTTATTCACCATGCAATATATATTATGTCAAGTTTTTTCTGATTTAATTATTATTTAATTAATGATTCTAAAAATTTTAACCCTTACTAATAATTTTAGTGCACCCCATTCATTTTTTACCTACAATAGGTGATGAAGAGGACATCATTTATTGAGTTTCTATGGATGTTATTTTTACTTTTTGTTATGTATTATAATTTTTTATCATTACCAATGTATTTTTAGTTACATGTATGTATCTAGTTTCCTAAATACTACTAAACTGATTTTTCCTTTGGCATTTCATTCCTTCTAACCATGCCAATATAACACGTTATGCACCAACTCCGGTCTAGAGGGGTCGGGGTGTTACAAGTGACATTGTTATTTTTTAATGGGTTAAAGGATATGGAATAAAATGATATATTAAATTAAAAAAATTAATATTATGTCATAACTATCATATAAATTCATTATATTCATCATTATTTCTATCCATGTGAGGCGGTGATGGAAAATAAATTACACTGGTTCATGAGGTTATAGTTCTCCATTAACATGGTTGATTGTGTTGTTTCTTAGTTGATGGGGTCAGATATGAATAAATACTATGAAATAAACATAAAAAATATAACTATATGGTAGATATTGGTTCTATCCTTTAGGACATAATTGATGATGGTAAAAGAAGATGTAAAAAGAAATAACTCCATGAATAATATTACATTCTCTTAAGAAAACTTCCTTTGGATCTCTTAGTAAGGACTCTAGGGTCTGTATTTTAGGAATAACTTCACCTATAAAACATGTAAAAGGATGTTGTGGAGATATATTTATATATTTATTTGAGATAAATTTCTCAATATGTGTAATTATATGAGGGGAGGTGGTGCAATGTTTTAATTGAGGAGTGGGGCACACTTGTAATTTATCAAAGTTTCAAAATATTTCAATGTCACATTCTTGGAAAAAATGGATCCACAATGAATTATAGCCTGTATTTATTTGGATAATATGGAAATAAAATTATTATATTATTTTCAATAATTTGTTCAAGTCATTTTATCCATTATAATTTTAGATTAACCCTGAGTAAACCTTTTTTTACCATAACCACAATAACAGTGCTTTTATCCTTAAAGTGATATAATTTTACCTATATAAGTTAAAAAATTGATCCTAAATGGAAATTGATGAATTATCCCAAAAAAAATCCTCATATTCCTATTTAAATATTTTAATCACTTTTGAATAATTTAATAAAATATTTTTTCATAAAATATCATTAATGTCATTTTTGACACTATAAATTTAATTTGGTTTTGAAGAAAGAAATATAAAAAATTAATTTGATAATTATATATATAAATAAATTATAATTTTTCATTAAAAAGAAAAGTCTTTTAAATTATCCAAAAAATTGTTACTTTTTACTTTTTTAGAATAATTTATTTTGTTTTTTATTTTCCTTGAACAAACATTGTGTGTGAATTATCTAACATATTAAGGATATTATACAATTATTAAAAATAAAAAATAAATTGAAATCATAAAAATAAATTAATAATATTAAAAATTAACTTTTAAATTCATAAATAACATATTTTTACATCTATGTGAACATATAAATGAAATAAAAAGAAAAAGAGTGACATATTTGGGATTTTCTTTACTTGAAACAATATAAAAGACACTATCAACGTAAAATGGAACAGAAATTCATTAAATTCAAATTCTGGATTGATATTTACAATTTTATAACATAAACTTGAATACTGTCAGGTTTTGGGTTGATTTTGAGACTTTATTTCATACTATTAATCCTGTTTTTACTCATTTTACCATTATCGGGTTAACAAATATAAACCACATTAACTATTCATAATTAAAAAAATTCAAGTAACCTATTTAAAAAATTTGAACTTCATGATTCCAAATAGGGTTTCCATTTTTTATGATTGAATCTCTATAATTTCCAGAAATATGTTTTAATATAAATTCATTAAATAAAAAGAAATACAAATTTTTTTGAAATTTTTTGTAAGAATGCAAATTATATTATGTCAAAATCAAGAATATGACTGATAAAATGTGATTGATTATATTATTATAAATTTATTGTATCATATATATCTTTGATACTAAATAGATAATATAATGATACATTTAAATTACTTTATTTAATGAGAAGAAATGAGATTATTTAAAAAATCAGGAATTTTCAGTATTAATTTAAAAATCCATCATTTAAAAAAATCCAAATATTTCATCCTAATTTTAATTTGATATGTTTAGTAAAAAAATATTTTCATATTATAAAATATAGTTTCTAATAGTTTTGAAATTATATATAGTATTCACTCAAAAAAAGGAATAAAATCATTTTTGACAAAAAAGTTATTTCTGAAGAATAAAAAGAATTTAATAAAAAAATGGGTGATTAATTAATAAGAATTAAAAAACACACTAGTATATAGCAGTATGATTATAAATTTATTTCATAATTCATTTACTCATACACATACCCTCTAATATAACGACTAGGTTATAAGGGACACATTTAATTTGTAATATTTTTTATAGTATATAATAACTTTCTTAAAGCTCTATATTTCATGTTAATAAATATATCTAGATAATTATTATTTTAAAATGAATTTTATAGGAGTTACATTCTACTACCCTTTAATAAATGTATTCCCATGAAAGTTTTTTGTAGTCATCAAAAGTTCAATATTTCAAAATACCTTTGTTGAAAACCCACATCATTTGTACGGATAATAAAACTTCTTTTATAAAAGGGATGTGGGTATGATAAGGGTTATCTGAAATAACACATAATTTGGTGCCAATATAATGGGAAAATTGTTGGTAAGTTAAAATATAGATATGGAGGATAAAAGTAACATTTATGGTCTAATATATATTGAAATAAAATATGATAATTAGAAATTTAATGACCATAAATCCCTAAATCACTGAGGTTGGAAATGTCTATCAATTCAAAAAAATTAATGTAATAGGATAACTATTTTATATCAGTATCCTTATGTTAGCGTTGATTGAATAATTTAATATCAAGATATTGAACATAATAAAATATACTTACTTGATGTTTTCCCATCTCACAAGTATAAATTCATTCTTTAGTTGTGTTGTGATCAATATCTACTTCATCCCTTACTAAATTAATTGAATATTAAAGAGGAATTTTCTATATATGAACCACTAAAATTAACTTTTAATAGATTATACGATTCATAAGTCATTATATTTTTCTTTAAATATTTACCAAAACTAAAATGGTTAGCATAATTTATAGAATTTGGATTTATGTAATATATTAATCACAAAAACCATAGAAATTACCCCATGGACCAAATTTCCCCAATCCATAAAAATGTAATCATAAGACTCATCCAAAATTTGTTTGACTGAATTCAAAGCTCAAAAATTTGAATGATTTGATCATATTTGTTTACGGTCAACCTAACTATTACCTCTAAATAATATAAATCACCCAAAAGTTTTTATATCAAAAATGTATATATCATAATCATTTACTTTCCAAAATATGATAATTAGTTCATTAAATATCCCAAATCAATATAAATCAACAATAAAATCATATATTCTTCCATTAATTAACTCCATATTCATTATTAAAATTATTTTTACATTAATCTTATAGTATTCCAAATATAGTTTACTAAACATTAATCACTTAGTCTCAAAATCAATTTTCAACCCCATGGTTATCCATTTGATATATTTCCTAGAACTAATAGCTCTTTTTTCCAAAAAAACCATAATTACCTAAACATAAAATATCATATTAACCCTAAATATTATCAATAACATTGAACATATGTCCAAATAATATGATGTCATTATTCCTCAAACAACCATTTCAATAAAACAAATACTAAAATAAAAGATAATATTACCATAAATGTATCCCAAAATAGCATTGATAATTCTAAAATACCATAACATAAAACCTTAAAAGGGGTATTTATTCCTTTAAAATAATGGTTAATATTAGACTTATGAACCGTATAAACTTTAGGTTTATCGCATTTCACTAGGGAATGTCATAGGTTTCCATAGGTTCTATTCTCTCATTCATCATAATTTTTCATAAATAAAAATTGAATTAACCCAAAAATATATCCTAGGATTTTAAAACATGGTTTGTAGTAACAGTACACTCAATATTCAGAATAATAGTTCCGAAGATATATTTGTCCAACTCATTTTAGGGTTATTACCCCTAGATACATATATTCCAAAACCAAGTCTACCTGTATAGGTATGTATTTCTTAGAATACCACATAATAATTACCTTACTAAAAAAATTATGATATATGATTTCAATTGTAAACAAATTCAATTTTTTCATGGTTATGATCCCAAATCTATTTTTTCCTAAATCTTGGTCTCAAAGTTGGTTCTAAACTTACTCTCATACCAACTGTAAATACTCCAAATGCAGTAGCCTAGAGTTGGAGGTTACATTATTACACTGTCATAAGATACAAGAAAAGGAATGAAATGTATATTAGTCTTGAAGAACTAGAAACATACATGATTCCCAATTTTCTACATTAAAATTATAAAATATTTCAATAGTAAATTTTTTTCCTTGAACTCACTAACATTTATCTTCTTAATATCCTGGGGAAAGTAAATAAAATAATAGTGATCCCAAATGCTCAGTAAGGGTTTTGTAATGCAAATATATCATTAGTAATTAATAAATAATAAATATGGAATGGTATATAACTAAAAAACATGACATTTAATCAATAATAAGAGTATTAAACACCTTCCTGTATAATGTTGATGAAATAATGTTATGGATAATAAAAACTAAATTCTCAAAAAATATATTGTTTAATATTGGATTTAATGATTTCATACATAATGATATATTTACCATTAAGGCCTTGTTCCAAGATAGATTAATTGAGGAGTAAGTATACACTAAAAACCCATTTATTAATTTTGGCCAGCTAGTATGTCTCATGAGACACACTGATGCATCGAGGGGGTATTTATTACTAGTCCCCACCTATCAATTCATGTACAATGAATTTATCATATATATAATGATCAATTAAATTCATAAACAATATCCATTGTCAATAAATATCCATATTGGGTAGATAATAAAAAAACATTTATTTCCCTCTTTAATAAAATTGATTTCATAGTAAAACTCTATATCTAAAAATGGTATATGGTTTAGACAATATTTATATCCTTGATACAAGTAATATATTTATTTAAGGGAAATGTAGTTTCTAATTAATAATGATCATAAGAAAGTAAATATTTTAAAATAATATTAAGAACCAATAAATTTATAATATTTAAAATTTGACCACTAATACATCTGGAATATTGGTTTTGTAATAAAATCATATCATTTGGAGTGATAAAATGGAAGATAAATGTTAAAAAATGATTATATTAAAAAAAATTCTTGGTAAAACCATTTAGAATTTTTAGAATAAGATAAATATAATAAAACTATTATGGTAGAGAAAAAACAAGTTAATGAAATATACATTAAAAAGAAACATTATGAACAACTTTTTATAATAAAAAAATATAACCCTTTTATAAAAATTTATAAATATTATTTTATAACATTTTAAAAATTCAAGGATAACATGATTTTTTTTAAAAAAAATTATTGTGTGAATAAAATGGACTTTATTAAATGTTTTTGTAAAATATGGGTATGGAAGAAAAGTATACTAGATCAAAAAGAAAAATAATATCTATTTTTCTTTTAATAAATATATTTCTTGACTCAAGTGAATTGTTTGATGAATAAATTGAAACTACTAAAATATCTATGTGATAAGAAAATGGGTTGTGTATATGAAGGATATGTTATAAGATTAATTTAATTAATATAAGATAATTCTGAAGGAAATGATATTGGAAAAAAAATTATGTTCTCTTTTCTAACATTCAAATTATAACCCATTTAAATAATAAATATGAAGTGAATCTTTAATCATCATGAATAAATATATATTCATATTTAATATGTCCAATGGGTAGTATATACATGATATAGAAAAATGGGTTCAAAATACAAGATAAATTTATATGGTGTGTAAATTCAGATTAAATACCTTACAAATATCATATCATGGAAGTTGAAATTAATTAAAATATATAAAATGCAAATAATATTTTTTAGAAAAATGAGTTTTAAGAATAGAAATTAACTTCTCTCAAAATCATCAATATTATTATTTCAAATGGAATTAATTAGATTATTTTAAATAAAATGGATCAAATTTCAAATTAGTACCAAATCCAAAATAAAATGGAACTTTAAAATTATCGTATCAAATTGAAATTATTGGGTGTTTTTGAAAAATCAGAATCTTTCATTTTTTTGATGAAAAATCAATCATTTCAGTGTTTTGTGTTAACAAATCTGTTGATATTTTTATTATTTTAAACTAATTTTTTAGGATTTTGTTGAAAATCACTTATCAATTTCATTATTTCCATTTTTAATTATGTAAATAAATCATTATAAATGGATTACCACTAAACTATGTGAAAACATCTACCAAACTCTTGTTCAAACCCATGGGACAACACCAAACTACTATAAATAATCCCATAATAGAAATATATTTTTGTCTCCCTAGTGATCACAACCATCTACCAATAACCACTTAGGGTTACCAAGTGATTTTATAACTTATTTTAGGGAAAATATTCTTTTTAACTACTCCTAGCCATACCCTCTCCAGGAAATACTATATTTCAAGATCACTAAATTCCTATACAGGAAGTGAGTATGTTCTTCTTTTATTCCGTGTTACTACACTTATATTTTGAGGCTAAATTATTAAAATAATATAATTCAATTTCAATTTTTATGGAATTAATTCACCACTAACATTTGTTTTTTTATAGTTTCATCAATTCCTAATGGAAGTTCCAATTAACTCATAATCAAACTACAATGAAATCTACTACAAAGGGTGGCCTCACATTGACATAATTCTTTCCCAACTATAACACTAAATTGTGGACAATTAATTATGTCATATGCAACTAAATTTGGATTTGGTGGTCTTATATAAATAAATTAACTCAAATTATCTAGTCTAGGCCATAACATATCACATTTCCAAAGTAGATTGATAATAAAAATGCGATAAAAAAGTATCAATATAAATATTTTAATTATACCCGCACAAAACTCTATCATGAATTTCCATGATTTAAACAAATAAAAAACCATTAATAAACATTTACTTGAATGATAAGCATCACAGTTAATTTCTACTTGCAATCCCCTGATCTAGAAACTATAAATAAATGCACTTTTTTCAACCCCTCTAAATTCTTATATGTTCGTGATCTATTGGAAATTATAATACATATAAATTCAACTAAAGGACATGAATAACTAATATTTTTATCCCAACATACAACTTAGTTAAGGAATGATACTCTAATAATGAAGATCATAGAAATTAAACATCCCCCACCAATGGAAAACAAATTGGTGAAAAGACAATAATATGACTCTGGTCCTCTCTTGGATGTCCATAGATTCACAAATCCCTCTCAAGAAGGGGATGGAGATTTCAATAAACTCATATAATTAAAAATAGGATATCAGTAGACATAAATGATTTCCTTTTTCATTCTACAATTAATCAATACCAATACATATCCAAATTACCATTTTATTCTTCTTTGGTCCTATAAAATTAATCATCTCGGCCATGGGATAACATGCCAACAATTTTATCCATCATAACTCTCCATCAAAACCATAGATTCATAATATATTGTCTCAACATAAAAAATACGTTCTCACTAATTCTATTTTAGAATCAAGACATTGAATTCATTGTAAAAGATTAAGATGTTAAGAACCCTAGTCTATATTATGCAGAATATCCACTGATGTAATCGAATCAATCATTAAATCATAAATCTTTTCATATATGTATATGAAACATGATCCCCCATTTACATCCATATTTCATGTTCTAAGGACCCTATAATGTGTCATTAAGAAGAGTCATGATCAATAGTACATCATTCATAACATCCTTTATAATGTACTCCATATAAACCATGTGTACTAAAGATCCTTAACAAGACTCAATCTATTCTATCTCATCCAACCTCACAAGATCCTAACTACATTCTCTATCTTATAACTCTAATTATAATATTTCCAGTCCTAGCTTATCGATAGTTAAACATCTCAAGATTGCCTATACTAGGTTTGGGGCTAGTGACTAGTGCTAAGGTATCTACACCACTATAAGAGGCATTACCAATAATCAACATATCACAAGTTATCAAACATTCACATACACCATTACACATATAAAAGATAAACATAACCATAAAAATGACAAACATGAACACAAATATATATATATATATATAAATTTATACCTCCAAGATAAAAAGATGAATGAAACTAATATAATCATTAGGTGTTACTATCACACTCCAAACAGAGTCAACACCAAATACATAAGACATGAGGGTGACCATAGTCATGATCCTTTACACTCTATATATTGTATTGTTAAACTGATATCCATAACTAGGCTTCATGATAATCCATCATTTATACTTCCTGAACAACATAGACATGGGGTAAACAACTCAAAAGTATACATGTAGGCGTGAGTACAATGATACATGGTATGGTCATCTAAATTTGTGAGATGACCCCATAATCTTATAGTGCCCACATTTAATAAAAAAGTAATGTGTATACATATCAGACATCCCCTAATTCCACAAGCATATATGACTACGATCTATCTTAACCAATTAACCCATAGATAAATTTCATCATGATCACTAAATATAAATGTTATTAATTTAATAGAATCCAAAAAATTTTATATCCCATTATAGATTTCCTACTATGTAATTTACTTTAGATTCACTAGCCACATAATGGTGGTGGAAAAACATGTCCCCACCTATCTCTATAATACTTGATGAAATAAAAATATCTGGCTATATAATAAGTATTGGAGGAAATATATATATCTTCTGGAGGAAATATTGATCTCCATACTTCATAACATATAAATGACCAGATATAAGGGGAAATACATGTATTTTAGGATAATGATTTATACTGGAATACTAGAGGAAATACAAATCTTCCAAGATACCACTAAATATAGGGTAATCATAATCCTAGAGAAGTGGGGGGTATTATATATAGTATATGGTACCTCATATTCAAGCTTGACCATAGTGTTGTGGGTGATGAAGTGCATCACCATTTTAATATACTACCATCCATCACATTCACATACCAATGATTCTATAGGAATTATCCATATTGACCACTCTCATCCATCACAGTCTCATATCTACGATTGAGTAGAAATTAATCATCATTACACTTTTAATAAGGGATATATAAGATGAAATTCTCATCCCCATATTCCTCCTAGATATAACTAACTTTTCTTAACCTAGAGATGTGGGTGACTAGAAGTAAATATATGAATAAATAATTTTCATTCTCTACATAGATTAGCGAGTGAGAAAGAGTATAGTTACTGTAATCCCCCTGTAAACCTAGGAATATGGACTATGTAATGAAAATCCACTATTGTATGCCATCTACATAAATATTAGTCCCTTAAAAACCTCATAAAATCTCAAGGTATGTGGGTAAAAAATAATATACTCAATCATAAATGATTAAATACCCCTATAAATCATAAAAGACTACCCACATTTCAATTTATATGCTATATCATCCTTACTGGATTTCGACTTACGAACTCCTTGGAAGTGGATAACTATTTGATAATCAATGAATATTTTTATTCAAATATACTTCCACATAGATCCAATAATGAGATTATAATATTATAATATAATTTATATTGTGTTATTATAAGTAACTCAAGGCACCTCCATTAGGTCACAAAAACAATTTCAACAATCCAATTCTCGATCTTAATGATTCCCACACATTATTATTTGAAGTTATATCCACTAAATATTCTTTTCCATCAATCATTTGAAATTAATTATTTATAAGTCATTCATTAATGGGTCACACCATTTTATTGAATAACCATACTCAGTGTTATATCATTTATTCAGTCGCATCATTTTCTTATAACAATAGCTACCATCATCAGTACTTTTCAATTTAGTCACATTTTCTATCATTATAATTTTAATAGATTTCAAATAATGATATGATATAAATGAATTAATTTTTTCATTCTAATAAAATCCATATATATTTTTCATTTTTAACATATTTAAGGAATCCACCACTTACTACAATCACCACATCTTTTATTTCAATAGGTAATAAAAATTATTGATTATCAATTTGAAATTATGTTTCATTTATATAATTCCTTTTATTACATTTCTTTATTTTTATTCATTCTGATCAAACATTACCCACATCTAGTGGTCACACATTTACAATGAATTGATAATATTTTTAGGGTTGAAAGCACAATATGAGGGGTAGTGCATGGTTGGCACACAGGTTTCCAAAACTATACGCATAGGATAGAAAACCATGAAAACCCAATCAAAGAGGATTTAAATAGTTGGCTTACAGATTCTCAGACTATGTTCTGTCATTGTAGTAACCATGTGTCCCCTTAATTGTGGTGCATTATTAGACACAAGTTTAGGGAAAACTGTGGGCATAAAGAGTTGAACCCTCTAAAATTTGTTTTAAAATTCCCAATCCCCCATACATAACCCTAATACCAAAAACTCAACCTTCCCTCTTTTATATCATTTTTTTAGTATTTTATGTTGATTAAAAGGGCTTACAAACTTCTTTACTGATGAATAAACGGCTGGATTAAAGAATATGCTCTTCTCCTAGAAAGAGAATCTCATCCAATGTGGTTTCCTTTCACTCCCATCTCTATTTCGAAGTGAATTGATGAGTTTTGATTTACATTGTAAAATAAGTAAATCTATTTAATGATAGATCTAAATCTATTTGAAATTAGATCTAGGTTTTAGAACTTGATCTTGTTATTCATCGTGATCTTTATTCTTTTGCTTTAATTGGGTACTTCTGTTGGAATGTGTTCATCCTTAATTATGATTTTGGTGGTCTAAATTGAAAATCCCATAGTCTTGATTTAATTAATTTTATGTGATTATGAAATTTAAATTTCCATGATAGGGAAATTTTATCAGATATTAGATTTATTTAATTAAATTTCCATGTGATATTGGATTGGTTGAATATGGGCCAATTGTAATTATTTTAATTTGATTATTTAATTAGTTAAATAATTAGTGAAATGATATGATTTTGGAATTTATGGGAAATTAGGATCATGGAATTTGTCAAATAAATGGGATTTTATAATTGGATAATTCTTGAGATATAGAATTTATTAATAATGGGAATAATGGGATATTATTCTTATCCTTAGAGGGTTAATGGGTTATGGGAATAAATCTTGATAATTGGTTTAATGAAGATTTTTCTATATTATAACATGTGTTTAAAGTAAAGAGTTATCATTTTTGTGATAAATTGAAAAATTGAACCATGATTTGAAAGTTTGATAAGAAGGATAGTGCTTAATAACTTTCCTAATTGTAATTTTTTTGATATTTCGATATTTTGATATTTTTGATATATGTGATAAAAAATGTCTGGGACTTGGAATGAGGCTCCAAATACCCATTTGTGAAAAATGTGTGTGGGATAGGGATTTAGTATCCAAATACCCCTATTTGATAAAAGTGTATGGGATGGGGATTGAGGCTCCAAATACCCATGTGACATGAGGTGTTGGATAGAGAACGATGTTTGAAATATACTTTGGAGGCTAGACATGATGTTCTACCACCATGATATTGGATGTGGACTATGGTTCCAATTGTAAATTATATTAATTTAATTTAAATTATAAATAATAACCCTGATATTGTGATATGGTTTATTCTCTGGCATGAGCTGGAGTAGGTAATGTTTTTTTGGATGTCCTCATGAACCGAACATTTATGTGGTCAAATAAAGAATAATCAAACATGTAAAATATTTACCTTATTTCTTTTATTTTATTATTTATAAAACTACATGAATTATTTTTGAAATAATATTTTTTAGACTCTATTGGTGGTGTCCTACTGAGTTTTAATCACACCATACTCACTCTCTTGGATCGACACTCGAATAGACTTCATGTTTATAGGACAAGATAAGGGAAATATCCCTATGAAAGATGGTTTAGTTTGGATGGATCATGGATGAGGGAACTATACATTTAATTGGGACCCATATGGGGAGTTATTGGTGTATTTATTTTGGGTTTTCATAAGATGATTTATATTTATTATGGCATGACTTATCTACTATTTTGGTTTGGATATTGTATCCCTAATTTGGTCATATTGTGATAATGGTTTGTCAGGTTATATATTGTAGCACTAGGTTATTATTACTTATTTTGTATATTGTGATACATTGATAAAGTGGGTATAGTCTCCATATGATGATACATTAGACCCTCACTATTATTCAGTAGCCCCTGGCATATAGGGTGGTCTTCTTAAGGTCTTATAACTGATCATCTTGATAAACTAGTATAATTTTAGGATATTTTCATGGGATAAGATGAGCTAAAGTATGAATTATTTTTTTAGTGAATAAAATTATATTCTTGATTTTAATATTGAGAAAAGTTCTTATATATTGTATCAAAGTAAAAAAACAAAAAAAATTCACCTAGACAAATTTGATATAAATATTAATTCCGTAGAAGATGATGAAATAGATGAATGTATCATTCATGAGTTCAATGATCACTAGAAATACTTTGTGGTAATGAGTGGAAAACATTATCATGAAAAGGAAAATATTATAAGTATGTATATTTTAAATCACTAAATGTTTTAAAATATCTTTATCATAAGAAGTATCAAGAGAAGGAAAAAATGTCAAGGATTCTTCCATTAATCTTAATGTATTATTTTCATTCTTCTAAAAAGCAATGAAATGAGGAAAAGTTAAATATATGGTTAAATTTTAATTAAAAATTTTCAATTATAGATATACTATCACTTATTATCTAGTTTACCTAATAAAAATGTTAGTAAAGAAAGTGATGATCAAACAAAAAAAATCAACTTATAGAAGAAAAGATACAAGTGATAGAAATAAAGAATATATTGATAATGTCAAAAGAAAAGACATCACATATAGAAAAGCGAAACTTATCTCAAAAATGATTCTATATATTATGATGATTAATGAAAAAATTAGGATGATTACTTGAAGGATAAAGGTCCTGAAACATTTATGGACAAAAAACTGTCCAATTATCTATTTGGTAAAGAAAACGGGGAAGTAGTGAAGGAGATGAGAGAAGTAATGAGGTTAAACCAAATTAATTCTAACAGAGAATGGAAATCATGGTGCTCTTAAAAGAAAATAAAAAAAATAAAATACTAATTAGTACTTTGATGAGGGATAATGGATATATTACAAAATTAATTGAAACCTAAAAAGTTAGGGTGATTAGTGGGATGGAAATGGAGTTCTCTCGAATGATGGATGATCTCAGTGAAATCATTAAGCAAGATACATGATTAGTTATATTTATGTAATATATTTTATTTATATTAATGGGGATGTGAATACTCTTTAAAATATGTAGGTTGAAGATTAAAATTCCTTGAATAATACTCACTTTAAATTACAAAAATAATAAAAGATATTAATGAAATTTAAAAATTACACAAGGAAGATATTAATTTACACAAAATAATTGTTTATTTTCCTATTTATACTTAATAAATTTTCTTGTGAACTCAATCATACAATCTAAATAGTATATGTTGACATAATCAATGAATGATCATTATCACATCACCAAATAAGGAGAAAATATAAATTGTATATCTAAGTGGTTGTATAGAAAAACCAAAAAATAATCCCTAATAAAAAGATAAGAATATGTAAGCTTTAGAATAAGAGATATTATATGTGACTATGAATGATTCTGTGTATAAGGATGTTGAAAGGATATAGAAGATGTAAAATCTAATGGAAGTTCAACAAACTGATTATGATGATTTATACTTCCAACCAATGAGATTCAAATTTTATTATTAATGTTAGTGCTATATATTATATAGACATGAGTAATACATGTGTTGGTATAATATTTCACTCCATTAATAAAAATTAAGATATTAATCACGGGGGTGTATAATTGATGTTTCAAGAGTCTATTAAACACAACATCTAAAAGGCAAGGTATAATTACATAGTTTTTTAATTATCTTAAAAGATATTGTGGAAGGTGTGATCAACCCAGATACGTAGCCAAAAAGTATCTCACAATACTAAAATCGAAATTTAAAAGTAATTATAACTACAAATATATTAAGAGGTAGTGTTAATATGAATGGGAATTGGTGGATGAGGTGGCTTAAAATGAATCAAAATCCCACAAGAATTAAACAATTGATTGTGTTTTATCCTCTCACATGACCCAAAAAAGAAAAATCTTGTAAGATATTTAATGTTACATTAGAGAAGATATAAATTTTTAAAAATAAATGAACACAAAAATTCAAAGGATTAAGAAGTTTTAAAATTGGTTAAAAGGAAATTGAATCCAATTTCATTCTATTTATTAATGTTTTAAGGGATAATATCTTGAGATTATATTAACATAGTTTGAATGAGAATGAATTAATATTTTAGAAAAACGTACGTGTAATAAATAATATTTATGGATGAGAATACTATTATGAAGGGAAAGTGAACTGATGGCATCTTTTTTTAAATTTCTAATGTTTAATGTTCACATTTCTTGAGAATGATAGAGGATAGAGAGTTATAGAATACATACTTGACATTTGGGTAAAATGAAAATAGGTATGTCTTCTCAAATATGAAGATGCGAGGAATAAAATAAAGAAAAATCATTAATAACCAAACACTTATGATACTTTTCATATAGGGTAAATGGATAAGAACAATCACAAGGTCTTGAAAATGAAAATAAATAAACCACTTGACTTGATATATTTATATGATTATGTTTAATTGATAAATAAATGAACTAATGAAAATAATTATTTCATTGATATTATTTATTATCTCAATCATATGAATATGTTTACTTTATATCATGTTACCCGCATGATGTTTAGATTTTTATGATTTTTTATAGGTGTGATAAAAATAAAATAGGTAATTTTTAAAAATATTTCAATATGATAAATGATCTTAATAATTTAATAGATACTTTGAGTCACATCTCCAAAAAATGGTATAAATTATGAATATAGTGCTCTATACACACCCAAAAAATGGAGTAACTAACTAAAAGAACTAATGTTTTGTAGAAATGGGAAGGATCATATTGTCAGATCATGGAAAATTGGATTAATTTTGGAGACAAAACATAGAAATATTTTTGAAGATTCATAAGTAGTACTTAATTCAACCTAATTTATTCGTTTCACCTTATGAAATTTGGTTGGTGAATAATGAAAAATTAAAGAGTCTAAATATATTGTGTACCCCTTATTATGTTATAATAAAATGAATTTATTTTTGATTTGTTTGTTATAGAGTTTATTAGTCCATATTTCAAGGACATATATATGGTGGTTTGATTTAATGATTTTATGAAAAAAAATATGAACAAAATATTTTATTGGTATGATGTAATTATTTTGTAAAAAATACATGAAAAAAATATATTCCTATTGATGTTGAGATTGATGATTTTGGAGGAGATAATGGTAGAAGTAATGGGACATAATTGGATGTTGAAACAAATTTTTAATTTTATAATTTTGAATTTGATATTTCTAGTAATGAATAACACTCAAAATAAGAAGGATATAAGGTTCAAATATATAGAGAACATGTTGAGACTGAAAACATCTATGGAGAGAGAAATAATGTTGTTAAAATTGGAAGAGTTGGTGTCTAGAACCAACTGTTTGTACTTTGATTACATAGATATTTAATGTATTTAAATATTAAATATCTTATTATATATTTTTCATTGTTATGCATAACTATGTTGTACTAATGTATGAGAGTATTTGTTGCATCTATAAGGTCATGGGAGTTCCCCGTTATTATGAGAACCTCGAGATGATATAAAAATATTATTAAATATAGTTTTATGGTTGTATTACATACTATGATGGGACACATAACATATATACCACTAGGTGAGAGTACTCCTAAGCAGATGATATTTCATCTCATGGAGTTCACAGTTGGTAAACACCAAGGTAAGAGATTTTAAGAACAGACCCACCAATTCTAATTCGGCATGTTTTGGTGTCATAAAATATTTCTATATGAGAGCATGTGTAATGATCTTTAGTTTTTATGATTATCATTAATACGTGTCATGACTCTCACACTTTGATTTATTGACGAAAACCGTCACAAAGACAGCTGGCGGGATGTAGGGTATGTTGGGTGCATCATGAGTGGGAGGTTATTAATGGATAAATCGATGAAGGATATTTTTCATTCCACTTATAGAAGTTAATATCTCGACCCTTTGATTTAAATAGAACCATCACGTGAAATTCTATGGCCATAGTGTATCGATGGGTTTATTTTAGGTAGTCAAAGACTGATGTATCAAGCACAAAGGTTGATAAAAATATCATGGAACCTGTATGATGAGATATTGAGAAACATGGATTATATTACACAATGAGCGTTCATATGTTGATATTGTTTTTGTGACTTTAAGTTATTTTTCTTGGGTGCCTTAAACTATTTCTAGATAGTACTCTTGGACTTAAGTTAAACCCGCCTAATGCCAACGAGAAATAATCCTAGAGGGTCACACACTAAGTGCTTCTGGTGGTCTCGATTAAATTCTATTTTAATTTATTTAATAGGTATTATTCTCAATGAAATGGAATGATTTTATTCAAGGAAAAATGATTGCAAAAATTAAATAAATATTTTTCACTAGATTGTGGGTAAAATATATTTATTTATTTTATTGAACATTAAATAAAAAATTAATTAGTAGTTTGTAAATAAAATATTTATTTAAGAGAATAAGTTATTTATTTATATATTCAGGTGTTCAATAAATAGAAGTGGAGTATGATTGGACCTAGGCCGGTCCAGAGTAAAATAATTATTTGTAAGAAGATAAATAATTATTTAACTAGTTGGCGGAAATTAAAATAACACCGCAATTATTTTATGACATGGAATTTTATTTATAATTCTTTTTTAGGAATGTTGGAAAACTATAAATAATAATTCGGTATTATTATTAATATTATGGGTTTTCTATAAGGTTATGAATGTATTATTTGTTGTTACAGAATTAAATATTGTAACTGAATCCCCATGTCAATAAATAGATGTATATGTCTACTGTGGAATGTACCAAACTACACGGTCGACAAATTGAGAATTACTAAGCTAAACAATTTCTCTCTTGAATCCTCTTTCCACCCATCTCAAGAAAAAGGGATGTTCTTCATGGCTAAAGAATAAGAAATCAACAACGACCGATACAAGACACTCACTTCACCACACTAGCACACTGAGAATGAGTGATATCGATCGGAGGCCATCAGAGCACCTATAAATCACCACTAGGGGGATTCTAGTTTGGATCCTCACAAGCACAATGAGAAAATATAAAAGGGTCATTTAAGAGGATCATTATCCTAAATAAAGAAACTACTGAAGATCTAGGTATTCTTTTCCTTTTGAAATAAATGAAATTAATTATAATTATGATTTGAAACATCCTATCTAAATAATTCAGGCATGTTACTTCTTTATCAAAATCATTGTTTCTATTTCATAGAGAGTGGCATTCATCATCGTATTGATCCCAAAATAATCATTGATGATGGTAAAATTTAATGTTGGGTGTTTTTTCGACCGCACTTACTCTACAGTCATAACCTACAAGTGGTAACAGAGGGGTTACATCATAGTTTATAATTATTTAAATATTTTGTTGATGATTTACACATTTAATAATTTAGATGTTTCAATTCAAGGTAATCGTTATGTAAATCAGAATCTCATTATTTGTTCCTTGTCTTTAATTTCTCTTTCTCCTTATATAAATGATATTTTATTTTAATTTTGATTAAAATAAAACAAAGGAACTCATCCAAAGGTGCCAAATATTCCCAGCCATACAAGACTAGAACACACAGCGATTATTCTGCAGTACACGCCGTGTAGTCAAGGATCAATTCACTGGGTCTGGTCTGCCAAACCAAGCTATGTTATTGGAGTTTGTCTAAGTCTTAATGACCCATTTTGTTGACCAGGAACATGTGGCAGATGGTTTCTGGATTATACATCGTGTGGCCCACTGGACATGACATGTAGTCCCTTCAGGTTAGGGTTGGACCATGTATCCCATAAATGCCTAGCCCGAATAGAGATCATATAACGAGGAACTACATGGCGTATGTCCCACTAGACAATCCCTATATTCCAAAGATTTCCAAATTATACTCATACGCTGTTTCCCCAGGCATGTACTTACGATATACGGTGAACAATAGTACACACTATGTAGTTGGAACTACATGCCGTGTACTCATCCAAATTACACGTATTTATTAAAATTTATTATTATATTATACTAACCCTTGAGATGTGTACCATCATGCGAGCGCAAATCTGAGGTACAACAAGTGATATGTGTTATATATATGTGTAAAATTTAACATCTCCATAATTTTCATTCCTAATCATTGGGTATTTATAAATAGGAATTCATCGTGTTTCTTCCAAAGGTATAATTTACATCCAAATAAAATTTTAAATGAATTAATTTTTAAAAAAATCATGATGGATGAGAATATTGAGAAAATTCCAAAAAGGTTTTAACATAAAAGGAATGATTAATTAATGATGATAATTAATTGATTTGAGCATGATTTATCTTAAACAAGAACTATTAATGAATTTAATACTAGTTTTTATGAGTATATATCATTGCATGTATAGATGATCACGATCTAGATCAAGAAATTTGTATGCAGAGAGTTTCTTTTAATTTATTTGTTCAAAATAATTTTTTTTCTTGTGAGCATTCTCCTCATTAATATGTTGGGCCAATGTTCCCAAGGTTTCTTTTATGTAAAACCTCCATTTACCCCTTAACTATGTGTGAGTTAAAAATGGAATTTTATATAGTTGTAACTCCAAAGATAGTGGAGGTGGTTCAAGTTAAAGATGAGATGAAATCAATCCTAGGAGATACAGAGGTAGAAAAGTGGAAAGATATAAACACGGCCCCAAAAGGTTCAATGTGTTTCTCCTATGGGTTAGGGTTAGTTTATTAACTACTAGATATACTAACCATTATGAAATCTCATGATCATGCCCCTAGTTTTATTTTATTTCTGTCAGATGCATGGTTTATCATTATGGATTTTTGGTCAGAATCACATAATTAATGAATTAATCAAGCATGAAATATTGAACTTAAACAAACTGGGATTATGTGTAAATATGATCGAGGTATTGTTAATCACTATGTAAGTTCTGCATAATATTAACAAGAATGAGATAATGAGAATAAGAAATTAATTCATAAGAGACAAAAATCCCTCGAATAAAATATTATTTCCGACTAAGACATAAGTTACTTGATTAAGGGAAAAACTAATAAACCTATGTGTTTGACAAACCCTTGTTGGGACACTTACTTTTATACAGTAATCCCTTGTGAAAGGTTTTGGGATGAATTAACTATTTTACATTAATATGAGTATCCCTTGATGGACATGGTGTATTATTTGATGCAAGAGTTAAGGAAATCCAAATTCAAGATTTCAGGATTGGGGAGTCCACTTAATAGATTAACGAGCTACAAGCCCACAGTTGGCAAAGAACTTCCTACTTAAATACCTTCAAATATCTTGACCAGCCCTTGTATGGGTTATGTGAATGGGAATATGGATCCTTTCCACTAGAATTTCATGGAAACTGGACATTTTGAGTTCAGTGGTGAGCGATATTGGGTTTGGTTAAAATAGTGGGATACTAAATAAACTTATTTTATTATTTATCATAAAAATGTAATCAATAAAGTACTAATTATCTTCTCCTTTAATTGGAGAACATAAATGAAAATATTATCAACCAAACAATCCCAATAATAAATTCTAGATAAAGACAACATCCTCACCGATATTAACTTCAAGGAACAGTGCCTATTTCTTTGGGTTATCCTATACCATGAATAGAATTCTTACGTGTTGGAGCTATCATTACGAGATTCTCCTGCCAAAGATTCATGTAATGAGGATTTCTTAGTATATGAGAAACATATGAATGATGTAGTCGATGTTCAATTTTTGATATTATCATTAATGTCTAATGAGCTCATGAAGTCTCGCGAAACCATGTATGTGTATAGCATGCTCAAGCACCTCCATGGTATTTAACAGGAGAGTGAAAGACAGAAAACGATTGAGATCTCCAAGGAACTTTTTCAGAGTACTCTAGGCGAGGGTTCCCCAGTTGGGCGTCATGTAGCCATGCTTATCATATACATTGAGCTCCTAGAGGATCTAGGGTTTAAACTCCTAGATGAAATGGGAACCTATATTATTCTCACATCACTCCCTCAGAGGTTCTCTTTATTTTTTATTAATTTTAACATGAAATACTCTCAGATGTATCTATTTAATCTTCTTTTCCTGAATCACCAAGTGAAAATTGATATGAAGCATGAAAATCCATCTGTCCTTATGGTGAATAAGCGAAAAGGTAAGGTGAATATATTTAAGCCCAAATCATCTTCATGGTCTTCTAATTAAAGGTAGATCAAATGGGAGGCAAGGGAATAGAAGGTTGTTTGTTTCGCATGTAGAAATAAAGGCCTTTGTAAGAAGAACTACACTTATCCTAAGAAGCAAGGGGAAGATTAAGGTGTGTTTGTTATCGAATGAAATTTATATGTTTCTAAAAAGTGGGTATTAGATATAGATTTTGGTTCTCACATATGTATCCAAATACATGAACCATATAGATTCAGGATGATTGACTGAGGGGAGGTAGATCTGTGAGCAGCCAACACAGCCAGAATTCCTACTGTAGATGTCAGGGACTACCACCTCACATTGCCAACTAAGATGAACTTTGTGTTAAAGGGTTTTTATTAAGTGCCTTCTGTAACTAAAAATATTATTTCTGTATCCAGATTAGTTACATATGGATTTGTTTTTACATTTGGAAATGAATGTTGCTTCTTCTAAAAAGATTTCATTTGTTTTGGAAGGAAACATTTGTACCACAATCATTACCTGTTGGATTACACAAACCAAGTAATGGAAATCGATAAAAAAGATAAATCAAATGACTCATACCACACCCAAATTTGAAATCACCATATTGGTCATGTAAATGAGTAATTCTTGATAATGTTACATCAAGATGGATATTAAATTCTTTAGAACAAACACCACTTGGTGTATTTTATGCTTGTTTATAAGGAAATATGACTAAACTATCATTTAGTGAGAAATGTGAAAGGGATAAATAACTTCTTGAATTGGTTCATACCCATGTGTGTGGACCATTTCCTGTTGAAGAAAGGGGCGGGTACTCATATTTCATGATTTTTATTGATCATTTGAGTATATATGGATATATTTACTTAATGAATTACAAGTCAGATTCTTTTGATTAGTTCAAATAATACAAGAATGAAATTCAGAAACATCTTGGTAAGAAGATTAACAAACTCTACTCAGACCAAGGTGTAGAATATAACAATCCAGACTTCATTGATTTCTTATGGGAGTTTGGGATCCTATCCAAAATCACTCCTCCTTACACGCTATAATGAACTGGTGTGAGAGAAATGAAAAACCACACCATTTTGGACATGTTGAGATCAATTATAAATCATGCAAGTCATTCATTATCCTTTTGGGTATATCCGTTACAAAAAATGGCACACAAACATAACTATGTACCAACAAAATTGATAAATGGTATTTCATACGTACCCTAGAGTAGAAAGAAAGACATGTTATTGAATTTACATGTATGGGGAAGTGATGTGTTTGTTAAGGAATATTTAGGGAACAAACCTACACCTCAAGGAATAAAGTATACTTTTATAGGATACCCTAAGTATACAAGGGGATATTTACTATACAACCCCTCATACAAAAATGTTAAATTTGAATGAAACACCACATTTCATGAGAAGGAGAAAACCTCCAAAAGAGAGAGTGGGAGCGAGATAGACTTCTATTAAGTTGAGGCTCAAGGTATACAAGAGTTGGTACATGCGCAGATTCCAAAAAACCATGTGGAAGAAAGAACTATTGCAGAGACAAAAGAACCATGTATAAGTACAAGTGAGATTTGAGAACCGAAATAGAATGGTTTTCTAGAAACCAAGGATGGCAACTCATTATTAGTTAATTATAATGATTCTCTAACCTACAAGAAGTAGTAAGTGGCACATATGTTTCCTAGTGGAAAGAAAATGTGAATTATGAAATGGATTCCATGTACAAAACCATGTCTGGATTTTTCTAGATCTTCTATTTGATGTAAAGACTGTTGGTTGAAAATGGGTATTCAAGAAGAAACTGGGCATGGAAGGACAAGTTAGTACCTATAAGGCACAAATGGTTGCAAAAGGGTTCAAACAGCATCATGGAATTGACTACAAAAAAACCTTTTCACTAGTTACAATGTTGAAATACATTATAATTCTATTGGCCATTTCCACATTCCATGACTATGAGATTTGAAAAATGGATGTCAAAACAAGCTTCCTTAATGAGAACCTTTAGGAAGATGTCTACATGAAAAACCCTTAATGGTTTATGACTCCAAAGGATGCCAATAAGGTATGAAAGTTTCCAAACCCATTAATTGATTAAATCATGAATACTGGTATTAGAACATTAGTTTTGTTGAATACATAATGAAATTTGGTGTTACCAAGAATGAATGCGAGCGTTGTGTCCACAAACAGTTTAGTGAAAGTTCAGTCATTTTCTTAATAGTATATGTTGATGACATATTACTTATTTGAAATGTGATACTAATATTAAGTCTATTAAGGCATGTCTGAATCAATGAATCTCCATAAAGGACTTGGGTGAGGGAGTGTATATTCTTATGATCAATATCCATTGTGATAGATGCAAGAGATTTCTAGGAATGAGTCAAAGTATATACATTAATAAGACACAGAATATATTCAGTATAGAACAATCGAAGAGGGGATTTTTGGCAACATAAAATGGAATTCATCTTTCCAAGAAAATGTGTCCTCAAACACATGAGGAATGAAATATAAAGGCAAGGACTTCATACATATCATTGACTGGGTTTTTCTTGTATTTCATTCTATGTAATAGGATGGATGTTTTCTATGCATTGAGTGTGGTAAGTATTTATCAAGATGACCCAGGTGACCACCATTGGATGGATGTTAAGACTCTCCTAAAGTATTTTAGGCATACTAAGGATATATTTAGGCTATATGGTGGATATGAGGAACTAGTCATTAAAGGATATGTAGATTCTAGATTCTAGACTGATCAAGATGACATGAAGTCACCAATGGAGTACCAATTCACTTTGAATAGAGGTGTTGTGATTTGGAAGAGCCCAAAGTAGACTGTGGTTGCAGATTCTATAGTATATTTCGAGTATATCACAGCTTCTGAGGTAGGTAAATATGTAGTGTGGATGACAAGCTTCTTCCATGTGCTAGATGTGATACCTAGTAGTAAAGATACTATATAACTTTACTGCGATAGTATTGCATCAGTGGCTCTCACAAAAGAGCCAAGGTCACATCAACAGATGAAGCACATACATAAAAAGTATCATCTTTTGAGGGATTTTTCTCAAATAGGTGAAGTTGATGTGAGATGTATTTCCATAAAAGACGATATGGTGGACCCCTTGCCTAAAGCCTTGACTCAACAGAAACTTGATCACCATGTGTTGTCTAGCGGACTGAAAGTCATTACCAGTTGACTCTATTCCAAGGGGGGGGGGGGGGTTTGTAAGAGTTGTTTTCATAGAACCAACTATTTTTATTTTTATTAAATTTAAATTTAATGAATTTAAATATTAAACATCTTATTAAATGTTATTTTTTTATTCTGCATGACTATGATGTAATAATTCTCAAGATTATTTGTCGCGTTAAAATGGTAATGGAAGTTCCCCACTATAGTGAGAACCTTGAAATGATATAACAATATTCACAAATAGAGTTCTATAGTTGGATGACATAATATGATGGGAAACATAACATGTAGAACATCAGGTGTGAGTACTTGTAAGAAGATGAGACTTCCTCTGTTGAAGTTCAAATTTGATAATCTCTAAAATAGGAGATTATGAGAAACGACCCTCTAGTAGGAATTCCACATGTTTTAGTATCATAGGATATTTCTATCTATGAGCGTGAGTAATGATACTTAGACTTTATAAATATCATTAATATGTGTTATGGGTTGTGCACTTTGATTTACTGATGAAAACTGTCAGACTGACAGTTGGTGGGAATTAAGATATGTTGGGTGCATCACGAGTAGCATGTTATTAATGGATAATTCATAGAAGGATTTTCCCATCCATTTATGATATTTTATTTCTCATTCATTTGATTGAAATAGAACCGTCTCGCGAAATTTTAGGGCCATGGTGTAATGAAGAGTTTATTTCAGATAGTCAATGAACAATGTTTCAGGAACAAATGTTGATGAAACTATCATGAAACCCGATTGATGAGATATTGAGACATAATGATTATATTACAATGTGAGAATTTGTATGTGGATGCCATTTTCTGGACTTCAAGTTCTTTATCTTGGATGTCTTAATCTGTTGCTACGAAGTACTCTTGGACTTTAGGTAAGCATGCCAATTAGAAATGATAAATAATCCTAGAGGGTCATACAGTAATTGTTTCTGGTGGTTTAAATTAATTTCTATTTGAAATTAATTAAGAAATATTTTTCTATAGGTAGTGGAATAATTTTATTCAAGTTAAAATGACTGAATAAATTAAATAAATATTTATTCATCAGATAGTGGGTAAAATAAATTAATTTATTTTATTTAACAATTAATATATATTTATTTACATGTTTGTAAAAAAATATTTATTTAAGAGAATAAGTAATTTATTTATTTATTTAGTTTTTCAATAAATATAAGTGGATTTCAAGTAGACCAATTCCAGACTGGTAGTAAATTAATTATTTGTAAGGCGATAAATAATTATTTAACTAGTTGGCATAAATTAAAACAATGTTGGTATTTTTTTGTGACAAAAAATTTTATTTATAATTTTGTTTTCTACAGGTTGGCCATCCATAAATAGTGATGCGGTATTATTATTAATATCATGGTTTTTTGCTGAGATTATAAATGTATTTAATTACGGTTTTGCAATTAAATATTGTAACTGAATCCCCATGTCAATAAATAGACACATATGTCCATTGTTCCATGTACCAAATTGCATGACTGAAAAATTGAGAATTGTTGAGATAAAAAATTTCTCTCACAAATCCTCTTCCCTCCCCTATTAAGAACGAGATATGTTCTTCAAGTCCAAAGAACCAGAAATCAAGAATTACCGACACAAGAAACTCACTTCACCATGCTAGCACCCGGAGAATGAGTGGTGTTGATCGGAGGCCATCCGAGCACGTGCGAAAAACTGCTAGAGGAATTCTATTTTTGATCCTCATAAGCATAACAAGATAATATGGATGGGTCATTCCGAATGATCATCATCATCAAAGAAGAAAATACTGAAGATCCAGGTATTATTTTATTTACAAAATTAATTAAATTAATTATAAACATGATGTGTATGATTTTATCTAAAGGTTTCTGGCCTCTTCCTTCTTTACCTAAATATTTAATTCTATTTTCTGGAGACTGTATTTTATCATCGTATTGATCCCAGAATAATCATTGAACTAAAAATGTTATGAAAAAATATGATGAAAATAATTTATTGGTGTGATGTGATTTTTTTGGAAAAAAAATCCTTGAAAAAAATAATTACCTATTGATGATGATATTGAAGATTCTAGAGGAGATACTGGTAGAAGTAATGGTATATACTTGGATGTTGAAACAAATTTTCAATGTTCTAATATTGAATTTTATATTTCTAGTGATGAAGAACTCCCAGAGTAATAAGGATATATGTTTTAAAGACATAGTGAACATGTTGAGGCTGAAAAAATCCATGGAAGAGAAATAATGTTGTAAAAATTAGATGAAGTCAAATAGTATCCTATAATATCAATTTAATATTTCAAGATAACCCAAAAAATAAAGAAGAGGAATTATAATATTCTGATTAAATAAAAGTGATTAAAGATGATATTAATTAAATTGATATGGTTGAATCTTTGGAATTATTTTCACATCCCCAAATACAAGAATGTGATAAGGTAAAATTTGGTTTTTTGAAATAAACATAACGAGGATGTATCAATATTATAGAATAGTGCTTTTCCTATATTTATATTATAATTTCAAATTACAAGTATATATTATGATGAGACATTTTCTAAAATATTAAGTATTCAAATGATTTGAATCATTTTTATGTTAAGTGATCAATAGAATTATAATTTTTTAACAGGATATAAAGTGAATGTTTTTTAATGGTGAACTTGAGGAAGGGGTTTACAATAAAAAACTATATCATTTTATACTTTATAGTTATATTACTTTTGTATATGAGCTAAAAATATAACTTTGTGAGATTATACAAATTTCTTTTGAATGGAATTGAAAAATATATAGTATCTTAAGGAGCATGTGATTCAAGAAAATAAGGGAGGATAATAGAATACATGTAAATGGTGATAGATCAAAGTCGCAAATTATTATTATGTAAGTTGATGTTTTTTTTGAAATCAGGGAGGAATGTTTTGAGTTATTTCCAGCACAAATGAGGGAACAATTTGAGATTTATATGATAGGTGATTTCAGGTTCTTCTAATGCTTTAGTGTTCTAAACCTAATAGGTCATATCATTCACTTACAAGTGAAATATGCTTTTGAACTTTCAAATAAGTTCAAAATGGGAGAATAAAGAGAGGAATATTATCCTATATCACTTGGTAATGTGTTTTCCATTGATTAAGAATGATGAAGTATATATGGAATGGATTTTCATGTGCTTATTGGTATCCTACTCTATTTGATAGTTTCTACAATAGAAATTTTGTTAACAACTAATCTTTATGCATGATTCTAAATAAATATTAATGAATCATATCAAATGTAAGTATGTTGTGTCTTGGAAAATTATAAGACTAATCTTTATTATAACCATATGTATTAAAAATATAGATTTTTTTATCTTTATGTATATTTATATGTAGATTTGGTAGGTGAAGTTGGTAATCAAAAGTCTAATTTTAGATGTCTATACTTTTTTAAGGGATGATTTATAGAATAAAAATTTTAGAATAAAAACTCATTCACCTTAAATGAAAAAAGTGAGAATGATTTTATGTCACAATAAACTATAAAAATGATGTGGTTGAAGTTGAAAATGGAATATGTGAGTGTGGATTCTTCATACCCTTTGGTGATTGAGGGTTATAATCCAAGTGAAATCAATTTTTAAAAGATTCTGAGGCAATATTTACCATTGAAACATATTGATATTAACTACCAATTCATTGAAGAGAGGTTTAGAAATTTATATCATTTATTAGAATAATATTTCATAGAGGAATAATTTTCAAATATATTAATAAATCTCCAAACCAAGGATTCATTCCAACACTTTATAGTATTATAGGTAGTTCATTCCTTCATAAAATTCCAATATATTTTCTAGCATATTTTACCTACATAATTGTAGCAACTTGGGTTTTTGGCCCTGTTAGACTTTGGAATATTTCTACGAATAATTCCAGAGCTAGGCGTGAAGACGGCGTGCGATTCCGAGGCCCGGTGTGCCCGGAATTAATTTTATAAAAATATTAAGTATTTTTATACTATGCACGTGGCGGGGGTGTGATATCTCCTAAACGGTAGCTCAGAACGGGAATCTGAGGGCACGGTTGCGTCCGGAACATGCCGTTTACCCTAGGCGGGGTGTAAACTTTGCGGGCGCGGGCCTGCGGTGAGAAACGCCACCAGGGGCGTTTCCGTAAATAAGTAGCAACTTAGTAGGCGAGCGTCCGCTCGAATAACTTCTGAACGGAGTCTCGGATGGAAAATCTGAGACCGCTGTTGCGTTCAGAACGACGCGTTTACCCTAGGGGTGACCTTACTTTTGTTCGCATCGGGCGTCGGGTCCGAGGCGAGTTTGGCGCCGGCGGGCGGCTGATATAAATATCAGCGCCCCCCCCCCCCCCCCCCTTTTAGTCGTTCTTCGTCGTTCTTCGTCGTTCTTCGCCGCCACTCCGCCGAATCGAGCAAACGGAGCGCCCACGAGCTCATAATTCGACGGCGGACGTTCTAGGAGCGCGCAACGGAAGCTCTGGAGCGCAGATCTGAGGCAGAACGTCGGCGTTTCGCCCGCGAGGTAGGCGGTTTGAGTTTTACAATCCCGGATCCCGTTTTTGTGTTGTTTTTCTTCAAATTTTCATATGGGTTGTATAGTTCGGGTCCCGAGCTTTCCAAAACATGTTACGGATCTGAATTTGGAGCACCGGGGTGCTCACGGTGGCTCCCGGAAGTTTTCCGGCAAAAAACTCGGTTTTCCGGCGAGACCCGCGGCGGCCATGGCGGAATCCGGCGAGGCAGGGCGGCGGCGCGGCGGTTTCCGGCAACGGCGGCGGCGGCGCTGCGGAATCCGGCGGCGGGGCGGTGGTTTCCGGCGAGGCTGGCGGTGGTCCGGCCAGGATTTTCCGGGGGTTCTTTAAACCCCCGTAACTCGCAAACCGTAACTCCGATTTGCGATCCGTTTGCGGCGACGCGCTCCTTGCGTCGAGACGGACCTTTTGAACTTACTTTGAGGGTTTAAAGGTTCGGGATCATGGCCCGGGAGCTAGAAACGTCGTATAAAATAATATTATTTTATTATTTTACGACTTCGGGCCGTTGTAACTTCTACCCGGAGCGTCCGATTGACGTGTCGTCAGTGGCGTTGTGACCCTGATAGTACGACGGACTTTTTGAGATGGTTTCCGGGTGTTGGGACTGAGAACGGGGTGCGGGCCCCACGAGGCCGGGTTTTGGCGTTTGCGGAGAAACGCAGCTTTTGCATCAGGAGTCCGATTTTGGCAGATGAATAGTCGATCCTGTGTGTTTTTCCGAGAGGATCGCAATGGTGCGTTCCATTCGATGAGTTTCGGAATCCAGGCGTGGGCGCCACCCAAGCTGGCCTTCGGTGAATAGTACCTTTTTCACCGGGTGTCCGTTTTGGGCGAGCGAGTAGTCGATTCCGCTTGTTTTTTTTCCGAGGGGATCGTCGTGGTGTGATCCGCTCGATGGGTTTCGGGATCGTTGTGTGGCCCCCGCACGAGCTAGCTACGGTGAATAGTGCCTTTTTCACCGGTGCTCCGTTTCGGGCGAGTAAACAGCCTATCCTGCGTTTTTTTCCGCGTGGAACGCGATGGTGGCCTCGGTTTTGGCCTAGGCGGTGCGCAGTGTGGCGTTGAGGCGGGTCGCTTGGGTTAGCGACGTTTGGACCAGCAGTGGTTGAGGGTTCTCCCTTGGTTCGTTCCCACGAGGGTTCGTGTGGCATCACAACCTTTGTATGGGTTTGTGATCCTCTCGATGGGATGTTTAAACTGTTAGAGTTGTGGTATCCCTCCGGTGGGCCCGGAGTGGATCCTCTAGCATCTTTACCCTAGATCGGGTTCTTGGTATCGCTGTGACCGCTTATTCACGGGCAGCGATCCCCTATCTAGCAGGTTAACCCCGTAGGGTTTGTGGCATCATCGGGAATATGATCCCCTATGTGGAGTAGGGTTGTGGCATCGTCGGGTTTACGATCCCCTACTCAGCATGATGTTTATAGTAGGGTTGCGGAATCGTTGGTTATACGACCCCCTACTCAGCGCTTGGTGTCGGTAGGGTTGCGGTATCGTTGGTTATGCGATCCCCTACTCAGCGCGTGGTTTCGGTAGGGTTGCGGCATTGTCAGTTCGATCCCCTACATCGTGAGTTATCCCAGATAGGGTTCCGTTATCGTCGTGACCATCTTTATATGGACGATGATCCTCTATCTGAGTGTGGAGCTTCTGTCGAGTGCAGATCGGGTTGTGGTATCCCCCAGCGGATCCTGAGTGTGATCCCTCATCTGTGAGAACGACGTATGCCAGATCGGGTCGTGGTATCCCCCAGCGGACCCTGGGAGTGATCCCCTATCTGTGAGTTACGTATACCGGAGTGGGTCTTGGTATCCCCTAGCGGACCCTAGCGGCGATCCCCTCTCCAAGGAGTTTGGTGGCTATGTTGCTACAGTGAGGTTTCCTCAGTGATGCTATCTGACGAGCGTGGTCTCTCGGGTGAGCGTCTGTGATGTTTGCGAGTATCTCGATGGAGTGTATCTCTCGGATGAGTGTCATCTGGTATGACAATGTTCGTGGTGTACTCTCCTGGTTGTGGACAGTTGCTGGTGATGAGGTCGGTACCTCTTGTGGCCTTGTGGCGTGAGCTTATATATCTGGATTGTTCAAGGTGTATGTATGGGCATACACCTGAGCTGAGCTGAGCTGACTAGTTGTGTTTAGCCGAGGATGGTCACGAGATGGAGTTTCTCTCTCGTCTGGGTTCCCTCTGTCTGGGTTGAGCGGACTGTTGTCTTTCAGTTGCTCCCTTAGGTTTTGGGTTTTTGGGGTGCCTACTGAGTATGTTTATACTCACCCCTACACGGGCTTTGCCCGCACATGTTTGTGTCTTGTGCAGACCACAGGCCTTTTGACGGAGTCCCAGGAGGACCCGGAGCAGGCGGAGCTTAGTGAGCGAGTTGACCGAGGTGTTTACCGGAGCTGTGCCGAGGGAGCTTTCCGGCGGGTGGTTGTGGCGGCATTTCCCTTCTTCAGAGCAGGTTGGACGCGCTTTCTAGTTTCCTTTTGGTGGGCCCTGTTTTCCCTTGTACTTTCGATGTTGCTCTCTGGTTGTGGGATAGTGTATGCATGCATTTACTTTCCAGTTTCTATATCTCTGCACTTTTGCATGGAGGTGTTTGTGGGTGCGTGTGTACAGGTACCTTAGGCTAATGCCTCCCATGTGTGTGATAGCCTACTCGGCGCTGGTCGCCAGCCCCTGGCCTATTGGAGGCGGGCTTGGGGAGTCGCGGCTCGAGCCCCGTTGGGTCGGGTCGTGACAGAGTGGTATCAGAGGAGGTTCCACCTTTGGGATCTCAGAGTGTAGCTGGTCTAGCTATGAGTTTGGTTTGGGTTGCATAGCGGCAGTGTTAGGGTGTTTCGAGCTCGGCTTTCAGGCCAGGTACTCCAGTGTTGGTGCGGCGGCCAACGTATCCATACACCATGACTCTGATAACATGCCTTTCGACTCGGGACATTCATACACTGGTCGCGGGGACATAATGGTACATGCATGACATAGGACTGGGTTTTTGGTTTTTCCTTGTCCTTCTTGAGTCAGCTCTCCAGATATACTCTTTGACTATGGTGCGTTTTGAATGTATTTCAGGATGCCTCCACGACGACAGCCAGCGAGGGTTCCGCAGTAGGATTGTGCTGACGACCCTCCCCGTGTAGTGGCTTTGGAGTAGGGCGCATGTTCTAATGTTGCACCTCCAGGTGGTCTGCCAGTTGAGCCACCACCTGTCGAGCAGCTGGTTGTGCCGGCGGGGCAGGACGAGGTTGCGCGCAGGCTGAGTGCGCTGCACGAGTTCCAGAGGCAGCGACCTCTGAGGTTCCGGGGTGATCCAGACCCCCAGGCAGCTGATAACTGGCTTGAGGCAGTCACCCGAGTTTTCCGCCTAGTGAGGACACCTCCAGATCAGATGGTGGTCCTAGCGGCGAGCCTTCTGCATGGTTCTGTCGGGCAATGGTGGAGTTTGGTGACGCAGTCCCATGACGAGGAGACGCTCACGTGGGCAGAGTTTGAGCGGCTCTTCAGGGAGGAGTTCTATCCGGTGACGCTGAGGTCAGTGCGGATCCAGGAGCTTCTGCAGCTTCGTCAGGAGAGCATGACTGTGTCGGAGTACTCAGCGATGTTCACAGACCTGTCGCGATACTCCCTGGATATGGTTCGAGACCCGTTATTTAGGGCTCGGACCTTCGAGCAGGGCTTACGCAGGGATATCCGAGGAGGTGTGGTTTCCTTGTGCCTGCCCACCTATGTTGGAGTGCTGGAGCGAGCGCTGGTGGTGGAGAGCTTTCTGGCCGAGCAGATCTCGCCTGTTAGTGCTGGGCACTCGAGAGCTGAGACTTCGTCGGTCAGATCGACATCTGGTAGCCGACGTCAGACTCAGGGGTCTGGACGTGGCCGACGATACAGGAGGCGACCCCAGGATGGAGGATCTGAGCCTCAGGGCTCACAGGGCTCGCAGGCCAGTTTTGGTCAGCCGCAGGAGAGGCCGTGTTACGCTTGCGATGGTCGGGGACATATTGCTAGAGATTGTCCGACCTGACGTGCTGCTGAGAGGGAGCCGGTCGATGGGCCGCCTTGGCAGAGGCAGCGTCTCGAGCAAGGAGGTCCGCATGGCGGCGGACGTGGCGTCGGAGCTGGTGCAGCGGGAGGCGGTGGTAGACAGTACCAGTTGCCACCACCCCCACCCCCAGGTGGTCCACGCCAAGCTCAGGGATCTGGTGGTCGAGGGCGAGAACAGCTGCATGCCCTGGAGGCTGTTGACCCAGAGGCACCGCGGATGGATAGAGGTACGCCTTGTGTCTTTTGTACTTACTACAGTAGTTTGTCAGACACTGTTTAGCGGTACTCTTTCCTTTTGTTTCTTGCTCAAGTTTTGTTCAGGGCGTTGGTAAGATCCTGAGTGGTTGTTGTTGGTGAGCTCGCTGGTGTGTGAGACCCAGTTGAGAGTTCAGTCGCTTTCCTTGTGCTTGGGGCTTTTCGGGGACGAAAAGTTCTAAGGGGGGGAGGATGTAGCGACTCGGGTTTTTGGCCCTGTTAGACTTTGGAATATTTCTACGAATAATTCCAGAGCTAGGCGCGAAGACGGCGTGCGATTCCGAGGCCCGGTGTGCCCGAAATTAATTTTATAAAAATATTAAGTATTTTTATACTATGCACGTGGCGAGGGTGTGATATCTCCTAAACGGTAGCTCAAAACAGGAATCTGAGGGCACGGTTGCGTCCGGAACATGCCGTTTACCCTAGGCGGGGTGTAAACTTTGCGGGCGCGGGCCTGCGGTGAGAAACGCCACCAGGGGCGTTTCCGTAAATAAGTAGCAACTTAGTAGGCGAGCGTCCGCTCGAATAACTTCTGAACGGAGTCTCGGATGGAAAATCTGAGACCGCTGTTGCGTTCAGAACGACGCGTTTACCCTAGGGGTGACCTTACTTTTGTTCGCATCGGGCGTCGGGTCCGAGGCGAGTTTGGCGCCGGCGGGCGGCTGATATAAATATCAGCGCCCCCCCCCCCTTTTAGTCGTTCTTCGTCGTTCTTCGTCGTTCTTCGCCTCCACTCCGCCAAATCGAGCAAACGGAGCGCCCACGAGCTCATAATTCGACGGCGGACGTTCTAGGAGCGCGCAACGGAAGCTCTGGAGCGTAGATCTGAGGCAGAACGTCGGCGTTTCGCCCGCGAGGTAGGCGGTTTGAGTTTTACAATCCCGGATCCCGTTTTTGTGTTGTTTTTCTTCAAATTTTCATATGGGTTGTATAGTTCGGGTCCCGAGCTTTCCAAAACATGTTACGGATCTGAATTTGGAGCACCGGGGTGCTCCCGGTGGCTCCCGGAAGTTTTCCGGCGAAAAACCCGGTTTTCCGGCGAGACCCGCGGCGGCCATGGCGGAATCCGGCGAGGCAGGGCGGCGGCGCGGCGGTTTCCGGCAACGGCGGCGGCGGCGCGGCAGAATCCGGCGGCGGGGCGGTGGTTTCCGGCGAGGCTGGCGGTGCTCCGGCCAGGATTTTCCGGGGGTTCTTTAAACCCCCGTAACTCGCAAACCGTAACTCCGATTTGCGAGCCGTTTGCGGCGACGCGCTCCTTGCGTCGAGACGGACCTTTTGAACTTACTTTGAGGGTTTAAAGGTTCGGGATCATGGCCCGGGAGCTAAAACGTCGTATAAAATAATATTATTTTATTATTTTACGACTTCGGGCCGTTGTAACTTCTACCCGGAGCGTCCGATTGACGTGTCGTCAGTGGCGTTGTGACCCTGATAGTACGACGGACTTTTTGAGATGGTTTCCGGGTGTTGGGACTGAGAACGGGGTGCGGGCCCCATGAGGCCGGGTTTTGGCGTTTGCGGAGAAACGCAGCTTTTGCATCAGGAGTCCGATTTTGGCAGATGAATAGTCGATCCTGTGTGTTTTTCCGAGAGGATCGCAATGGTGCGTTCCGTTCGATGAGTTTCGGAATCCAGGCGTGGGCGCCACCCGAGCTGGCCTTCGGTGAATAGTACCTTTTTCACCGGGTGTCCGTTTTGGGCGAGCGAGTAGTCGATTCCGCTTGTTTTTTTCCGAGGGGATCGTCGTGGTGTGATCCGCTCGATGGGTTTCGGGATCGTTGTGTGGGCCCCGCACGAGCTAGCTACGGTGAATAGTGCCTTTTTCACCGGTGCTCCGTTTCGGGCGAGTAAACAGCCTATCCTGTGTGTTTTTCCGCGTGGAACGCGATGGTGGCCTCGGTTTTGGCCTAGGAGGTGCGCAGTGTGGCGTTAAGGCGGGTCGCTTGGGTTAGCGACGTTTGGACCAGCAGTGGTTGAGGGTTCTCCCTTGGTTCGTTCCCACGAGGGTTCGTGTGGCATCACAACCTTCGTATGGGTTTGTGATCCTCTCGATGGGATGTTTAAACTGTTAGAGTTGTGGTATCCCTCCGGTGGGCCCGGAGTGGATCCTCTAGCATCTTTACCCTAGATCGGGTTCTTGGTATCGCTGTGACCGCTTATTCACGGGCAGCGATCCCCTATCTAGCAGGTTAACCCCGTAGGGTTTGTGGCATCATCAGGAATATGATCCCCTACGCGGAGTAGGGTTGTGGCATCGTCGGGTTTACGATCCCCTACTCAGCATGATGTTTATAGTAGGGTTGCGGCATCGTTGGTTATACGATCCCCTACTCAGCGCTTGGTGTCGGTAGGGTTGCGGTGTCACGACCCGTCCTCGGGGCCCGTGCCGTGACTACCCCAAGCCCGCCTTCCATAGGCCAGGGGCTGGCGACTAGCACCAAGGCGTAAAATCCCAGTAAACAGGGAAGGCATTGCCTTTATAAGTAACAACCACACAGAGTCAGCAAGCGGAAAGTAAAGTGCAGAAAAGTAAAGGGGGCCGGAAATACAAGCCCAACTGTAAAGTACAACTGAAAAGTAAAGTACAGCAACTGAAGAAAAGACGGCGGCCTCGTGTCGTCCACTGACAATCCCACCTGAAGGGTGGGTGCAGATAGCCTCCAGGCTCCTCGGGTCCCACGTCCGCTCCGAGCACGTTCCGCCCAGTGGTCCACCTCCAGGTACCGTCCTGCTCCACGCCCCAACCGTGATCAGCGCTGTCCGTCGTCTGCAACCAACACAACAAGGTGCGGGCATAGCCCGTGCAGGGGTGAGTACAAGCTACTCAGTAAGGACCCCGAGACCCCCGAAGGTCTCCCGAAATCCACAAAGGATACAGCACAAAAGAAAGATGCAATCACGAAGTAACATCTGACTCGACTTAGGTATATGCCCATACATATACCTAAGTCCCCAATTCTAGCTCTGCTCACGAGCTCAAGAACAACTCAATCCACAAAGGAAAGCAAAACTCAAATCCACAAAGGAGAGTAAACAGTAAATCCACATAGGATAGTTCAACACAATCCACAAAGGAGAGTAACATAAGATTCAGCTCAACCAGGTATACTTTTTTAGATGACGTCAAAGATGATCACTGATCCATCTAAGTCGTCGGACCCACGAAGGATCGATAGGTACTAACCCCCGCAAAAGACCCACACAGGATCGGGCTCACACAGAACCTGTAGGCAGTGGCTCACACAGAACCGGCAGTAAGGACCCACATAGGATCGGGCTCACACAGAACCTGTAGGCAGAGGCTCACACAGAACCGGTAGCACTGATCCACGTAGGATCGCTGAGTGCAGTAGTCGACGCAGTCCACTGAGGATCTCGGCTCTGTCGTCGCCGCAGTCCACGAAGGATCTCTGCTCTGCCGTCGTCGCAGTCCACGGAGGATCTCTGCTCTGCCGTCGTCGCAGTCCACGGAGGATCTCTGCTCTGCCGTCGTCGCAGTCCACGGAGGATCTCTGCTCTGTCGTCGAAGTCACAGCCAACGCTAGGGTTCCCGCACAAAGCGAGCTCGTTTGGGAGGGTCCGCTCCACGAGCCGAGAGGCTGATACATCAACTGACACGTAGTCCGAAGTTGATGTATCCAAAAGTTCCGTATCGACAACAGGATCTCAACGCGACAGACGGCGCGTCAATCGGACGCCCGGTCTGAGAGTTATTGGCATTTTCGTCCCAGGGGCCCGGTTGGTTTTTAGGGCAAAACCAACCCGACCGTACTCCGCCTGTATCCGATCCTCGGGCGGAGTATGCCAAAAGTTCCGTCTCACTTAGAGGAATCTACCACAGCTGACGGTACGTCGATCGGACGTCCGTAGCTCACGTTATGAGCGTTTCCGCTCCGAGGGCCCGGTTGGTTTCGTGTACGAACCAACCCGGTCGAACCCAAAGTCTTCTGAAACCTTGAGTATAATATACCGAAACGACCGTCTCGATCCAAGGATCGCGTAGCCGCTGACGGTTCGTCAATCGGAGGTCCCAGGCCCAAGATATGGGCGAAAGACCGAAGAGGGCCCGAAACGGGGGTTCTGGGCCCGGGGCGACCCGGCCCGAACCCCTCCTGGGTCGGCCGAACCGGGTCGGCCCGAACCGGCTCGGCCGGGTCCGGTCCGGCCTGGGCGCGGCCCGGCCGAACAACTGCCGCGGGTTTGACCCGCGGCTTGGAGAGAAACGCGGCCCCGCGGGGGGCCGCCTGTCACGCGGACGCGGCCGGGCCGCCGCGTCCGTTCCCGGTTCCGCGCGGCCGCGAAACCGGCCGCCGCCGCCGCGGCTTCAGCCGCGGCGGAAGTTCTCCACGGCGGCGCGCCGGGCACCGCTGCCTCCGGTCGCCGGCGCCGCCGCGCCGGTGACCCGCGCCGGCGACCCGCGCCGCCGCCACCTTCCGCGGGCCGCCGGAGTTGCTCCGGTGGCCCGTTTTGCCTCCCGTCTGCGCCATTGTTCCTCCCGGGACGCGTCCTCCACTGCGGAATCAACAAATGGCCCTTGCGTCGTGCTTTTGCCGTCGCCCGCCAAATCCGCACAAAAAGGAAGATCGGCGGAGGGTTGCCGGGTCTTGTTCGTTAGACCCGCACCCTCCGCATTAGTCATAAACAACGGGAGAAACAAGGAATAACCAATTCAACAATTTTAAATAAATTTAAAATTGTTCTGTGATCGGTTCTTTATTTTAAAAGAAATAAAATCACGGGAAAGGAAAATCAAGAAAATAAATCCCTACCTCGCAGCTGTCGTTGCCGAACGGGGGATCGTCGCGGGATTTCTCGTCGCGGATGAAGGGGTTCGTCGCGTCGTCGCGGTATCCGGCGTCGCGTCGCCAATCTCCGGATCAAGATCAAACGGATTTAATTAATTTAAATCCGTTGATATCGAATTATAAAAAGGGGAGAATTTAGAAGTTTCGATTCTCACCTTTAACCGCCGATCGCAGGTCCGCCGCGGAAGAAGAGGCACCGAAGAAGAAGAAGAAGAAGGTCGCGGAAAAGTTGTTGACGTCGCGGATCGTGCGTCGTCGAATTCCGGTTCCGGCGTTCTTCGCGTTCTTCGCGTTTTTCGCGTTCTTCGCGTTCTTCGCGGGGAGATGAAGAAACAAGATCCTCTCAAATCCTTTGAAAGGATTTTTAGGTTGGTCTTATTTTATAAACATGCCAACACACGAAACCGGTTAAGAAACGATCCATCAATTCGAAAGAAACGACCCATTTAATTCACGAAATAAACCTCCCAATTAAATGGTCTGTTAAGAATTAAAGAAAACGCGTCGGTTGACTTTTCAGTTACTTTGACGGGTTTTCGCGGGTGCGTTACTTAGCGAAAGAAACGGCGGGGCTCGGGCAGGCCCCACCTCACAAATATCCTACCAAGGGGGTAGGATATTTCTGGATAGCATCCTATCCAGTTCAACTCAGTTCAAGCCGCCTTTAAGTGACTTCAAGTGGCTTCCAAGCAGCTTAAGTGAAATAAAATAAAGTTGTCGCACAAACTTTATTTTATTCTGACTTAAAGCCGCAAAATTTAAAAACCACGCCTGAGCAAACGCAACTCCGGAAGAGGCGTTTCTAAGCAAATACCGGCGCTGCGATTTCATCGGTGCCCTCAGAATTCGATTCCGGGCACCGGTCCAAAAGATAGAAAAACCCGCTCGTCCGTTCACTGAACGTACCCGAGCCAAACTTCGGAAATTGATTCCGGGCACACCAGGCCTCGGAATCAGGTGCCGTCTGAAGCTGCGCTCTTGTAAAATTCCAGAGAAAATTAAGAAAAAAATTTCCTTGGAATTTGCGGGTCTTTACATGCGGTATCGTTGGTTATGCGATCCCCTACTCAGCGCGTGGTTTCGGTAGGGTTGCGTCATCGTCAGTTCGATCCCCTACATCGCGAGTTATCCCAGATAGGGTTCCGGTATCGTCGTGACCATCTTTATATGGACGATGATCCTCTATCTGAGTGTGGAGCTTCTGTCGAGTGCAGATCAGGTTGTGGTATCCACCAGCGGATCCTGAGTGTGATCCCCCATTTGTGAGAACTACGTATGCCAGATCGGGTCGTGGTATCCCCCAGCGGACCCTGGGAGTGATCCCCTATCTGTGAGTTACGTATATCGGAGTGGGTCTTGGTATCCCCTAGCGGACCCTAGCGGCGATCCCCTCTCCGAGGAGTTTGGTGGCTATGTTGCTACAGTGAGGTTTCCTCAGTGATGCTATCCGACGAGAGTGGTCTCTCGGGTGAGCGTCTGTGATGTTTGCGAGTATCTCGATGGAGTGTATCTCTCGGATGAGTGTCATCTGGTATGACAGTGTTCGTGGTGTACTCTCCTGGTTGTGGACAGTTGCTGGTGATGAGGTCGGTACCTCTTGTGGCCTTGTGGCGTGAGCTTGTATATCTGGATTGTTCAAGGTGTATGTATGGGCATACACCTGAGCTGAGCTGAGCTGACTAGTTGTGTTTAGCCGAGGATGGTCAAGAGATGGAGTTTCTCTCTCGTCTGGGTTCCCTCTGGCTGGGTTGAGCGGACTGTTGTCTTTCAGTTGCTCCCTTGGGTTTTGGGTTTTTGGGGTGCCTACTGAGTATGTTTATACTCACCCCTGCACGGGCTTTGCCCGCACATGTTTGTGTCTTGTGCAGACCACAGGCCTTTTGACGGAGTCCCTGGAGGACCCGGAGCAGGCGGAGCTTAGTGAGCGAGTTGACCGAGGTGTTTACCGGAGCTGTGCCGAGGGAGATTTCCGGCGTGTGGTTGTGGCGGCGTTTCCCTTCTTCAGAGCAGGTTGGACGCGCTTTGTAGTTTCCTTTTGGTGGGCCCTCTTTGCCCTTGTACTTTCAATGTTGCTCTCTGGTTGTGGGATAGTGTATGCATGCATTTACTTTCAAGTTTCTATATCTCTGCACTGTTGCATGGAGGTGTTTGTGGGTGCGTGTGTACAGGTACCTTAGGCTAATGCCTCCCATGTGTGTGATAGCCTACTCGGCGCTGGTCGCCAGCCCTTGGCCTATTGGAGGCGGGCTTGGGGAGTCGCGGCTCGAGCCCCGTTGGGTCGGGTCGTGACAATAATTTTTATTCATTAATTAATTAACATGGAAAATAAAAATGATATATTCCTATAAAGTGAAGAGATAAATAATATTTGGTATCAATTTTATGGGATATTTGAGCTGCTGGTAGTTGAAACATGAAGAAGATCTCATTTGATGATTTGCATGTTTCAAAAAAAATCAATGGGATAGATTGAAGAGTCCTTGATAATTGAGGAGTTAGGATACCTGATGAAGTTAATTGAAAAAGGTTGAGATCTGAATTGTTTTCAATTCATATATGGACAACATAAAATTAGTATTTACACCCAAATGTTAGATTACTCTAAAAAAACCATTATTTACTATGGCCTGGTGTGTAAATAACCTTCAAATAAGAGGAATAATTTGAATTATTTCTTCCTAAAATTCATTTATGCGTCTTAAAGGTATTTTTATATTATATTCATTAATATAATTCCCATTAATGAGGTAGAGGGTCATTGGAGATAATTTGGATGCAAAGGAAAGAATGATTATTTGAGTTAGATTACATAAACTTATGAAAGAGATCATTAAGTAATAATGATTTCAGTCAGTATTTTTTTAATATTTCATAGATTCATTATGAGACATCTTAATTACATTGAACTATGATGTTTTAAATAATGTGTTATAGAAAATAGATTTCACTTTATTGACGAGCTTGTGAAAAGTGTAGAAAACACTATATAAAAATCTTAATAGGATCTTACCACATATTGAATAAATATTCCATAGGGGCGGTGTCTATGTCACTATCTTTAAGCTATGGTATTTATATGATTCACTATATATAATAAGATAACTGGACCATACCATAATTCTTGTGGTCATACTGTAATAGGAATGAGAATTTTGTAGATCTGATTGAAGAATTATAAAGTGGTATATTCTATTTCGTTAGAGACCCTTCATTATGACACAATATAAATTTCCACAACATCAAGGAGGAATTGTTTATAAATAATATGAGTTTCTCTTGAAGATAGAAATCATAAAAAACAAGAAATTTTTTGCGGTGTTCTAATCTCACTTGGGCCTTTTAAATTTATTGGCTAGTGTGGTATTTATTTATATATGTGGGTTATTTTACTTGTATAGAATAAATTTTATTATTTTAAAATTAATTTTTGTTATTGATGATTCATATAATTTTTTATTAGAAATAATAATATTTAAAATATCAAGGGATATCTAAAGGTTGTTTTAGATATTTAAAATAGTTTATCTTTTTCATGTTTTTAAACAGGCTTATTTGAATTCAGTTTAGGATTTAATGCTCTCATCTTTGAAAAATTGAATTATTTTATTTTGATGTGTGTTTATTTTGTATTCAAAATCTAAATAAAATGGAATTTCATAAATTAATAATTTTTATTTTTATACATTTTTTTATGAAAGATGGAATGGTTTTAGAAATATTTTCAATTATAATATTTTAAATTAGAAAGAATAAAATGATTCCATTGATGTATTACATTAATTATATGAGGTTTGTGTTATAAATATTTAGTTGTGGTTATACAATTTATTTTAATGTGGCATGTGTATTATCAGTGTTTTCATTTTGTTTTTTTGTGTATGATTAGTTTAATAAATCAGAAAATATTGTGTAAGTTTTTGTGTGTGATTGTTGTGTGAAATGAGATGGTATGATTTATTATGGTGGGTTTATATTGATCTGGAGGATATTTTATAACTCATTTTAAGTGTGTTTTGTTATTGGAATGAAATTTTTTGTATTAGTGGCTAATTGAGAAAACATGGTGACAATAAGGGATACTCAAATGATACATAGATTATAGTGAATGGGGAATATATAATTGTACAATTTGGTAAATAAATTGATAGAAATGATAATTCATGTTTAGAATATCACTACCTTTGGATAGAAAGTTGTGTAGGTTGACCATTTACATCCCTATATTCATGTCTTAAGTTCTATTTGATACCCAAACTCATTAATATGTATTATGGTTCTCTATAAGGGATTAAAAATTCAATTAACCCAACTCCAATAACTGAGGGTCTCTATCCACCTCATTACGTTGGTAAAATATACAAGTAATAACACCATATAGAATTGATTCATTAAAAATTCTTGAAAAAATGGATACTTACATGATTTTGATATTGCATTGAAAAATTAAACATAACATGAAAAACAACTATTTCAACTTTTAAAATCATTAAAATATTACCTCCTCTTATCATAGGGATAGAAAAATAAATAAAGGGTGAGCTCATATACTCATAAAGGGAAAGATAACAATATAATTCATCATGAGTAGATAAGCAATTAAAAATATGTATGGGTGGATAATCAATATATAATATATTTAATCAATAATTTGATCTTTAAAATATATCCATGGAAAATATAAAGATAACAATCAAATGGATATTAATGTAGAAAATATTAATATAGGAAATGAATTATGTTAAACATCATGATCTTTCCATAATGTCCTTGTGTAAATACATCCTGAACATTACTTTCAGGGCCTTATTCTAATATATTTTAATAAATGAGTAGGTGTACATCAAATACACAACTAATTTAGCCAACTATTTATCTACTGAGACCTATTGATGAATTGAGGGTCTATCAAAAACTCGTTTCCACCTTTCACTTACATTTTTTCAGTGGATTCTTCATATATTGAATTAATTACACACAATCAAAATGAATTATCAATTTATAAATATCTATACTGAATCATGAATACCAAATATCAATATTTCCATTGTAAATGAAATAAATTTCCTAACAATATTCCTTCTACTAACATCATATGTATTAATGTCATATAGTTATGAAAATAATAAAATGACAAATATATTCATGATATAAATCTAAATGAATATGAAGTAGAAAAATAATTTGCAATGAATAATCAAGAGTGATAGAGAACCCAATCATGAAAAGGTGAATGATCTCAAAATAAGGTATAATCTATAAATCAATAAAATATTATAGAAGTGCATTAAGTCATCAAATGTGAATTTTTGAAATAATAGAAAGTTTATTGATAATTATTAATGAAAATGGAAGTAAAATGTTAAAGTGAATTTTCTGAAATACTAATTTAAATTTTCTGTAAAAATGATGTTACAAATCATCTAAATTTTTTTCCACCTTTTAGAAAATAATACCTTTTTATTTTAAGATAGATGATAAATATTCACAAAATAATGGAAATATATTTTTGTTGAAATCAATATAGGAGCCTATATGGGAATCTAAATAGTGAATAATTTTTATATAGGTAGGAAATTTCATTCATGTCGTATATGTTATAAATAATATTCCTTTAAATTGTTTTGTAAATAGTGGAAATCATTTTTTGGAAGAAATTAAAAATATTTATTTTAATCATTTTTAATGAAATTAAATGGTAGTTGAAAAATTCCATCACCAATCCATTAAAATTATATAATAATGTACATTAAACCATTTAACGAAATATGGATATGGAAGAAAAATATTTCTGACCAAAAAAAATGAAATAACTACATTTTTTCTAAAAAATATTCCTTCTATTATTGAGTACCACAAAGAGGAAAACATGGAATAAAATTTTTTAAACCCCTTAAATGAGCTTTATAAAATAAAATATATGGGGTTTATAATTTTCAATGTCATATAATTATTCCAACATAAATTTAAACATGGACAATGATGAAAAATAGTTATAATGTAAAATAAACATTTAAAACATCAATAACCTTTGAATTAAAAAACCATAAAAGTGAAAACCAGAACTACAACATAAAATATAATTATAAGGTCCCAGCCTTAAAACATTACATAATCTTGAATTAAATGAATAATTCACATTAAGGATCTTTTCTGGTTTATAGTTTTAGAGAATTAGGACATAACTATAACATCTCAATGATTACAATTTAGACACATCTACTCAGTTTCCATTTTTTTCAAAAAATATAAACTCTTGAACAAATTAGTCATGTCTAGTTCCATGTTTTAGACATCGTGACATTTCCATGATCCCATACTTGACCGTATTCTACTTTAAGTCATGTGGAAAACATTTCAAAAACATGGGATGAGGACAAAAATCTCAGCAAGGGATATAAAAATATGGAAAGGAAACATTAGTCCACATATATATAAGAATCAATGAAAACACACTTTACTCATAAAACATAAGCACTTTAACATACCTCAGGAAATCATAATATTTATGAATAACTCATAGAAATCATAAGACGTAAAGGGAACTTGAGGCATTTATAACATTCTTAAGTTGAGAGTAACCCTCATGGTTACATTTGGAATACCCATCATGCTATATTCCCTAAATCTCTTCAGAGAAACCTTAGTGTTTAACTCCTTCGCGTTAACTAATTCATTGGAGAGCTATCATGGGCTCACCCACCCTTATTTTATCACAGAACCACCCGTCTTCATAAATAATTCCCAATAATCATAACATAATTATATCACATAAAACATGCATAAAGGAAACATAACATTTCCCCATTTCAATCACAAGATATAAAAAGACCTTGATATAATAGAAAAATTACAAAAACCATTTTCAATACCAAAAAAAAATAAAATTAAAACATGGTATTTATTTTTCATTTAAAAAAATTTATGGCTTGTAGAGGAAGTCGAAACTCAAATAATGGTCATGGCGGCAGAAAAGTCGTTGTCGTCGCATACATAAAAACATTCCCTTTTGTCGTTTAGTAAAACGCTTCATATAAAAAGATTCCTTTTCAATAAAAGAAAAATTCCAAGGGGTTTATACACCGTACAAAATAAAGTTGTGTATAAAACAAAATATTCCTCAATGAAAGGAGATTGAGACGAAGTCCCATACCACTTTGATGCTTTTAACATTTTAAACCATTAATATCCATATAAATAAATCCTTAAAAACCATTTTGAAAACATGGATATTAATTAGAAATATTTATAATAATAAATCATTAAAACATTTAAAATTATATTTTAGTTAAATAGATTTTAACAAAATGAGAGACACTTGAATACAAATAATTAAGGAATAACATTTAATCAGAACTTTATAATAACATGAGAATGAAGGGATTCATGATATAATATGTCCAAGAAAAGTATATACTATAACATCCCAGGTAAATAAAGAATAATACATTTTCATACTTATTAATATTCACTAATTAAATATTAATTTTACTTTAAAGGGGTTTCTATGTTCGATAGTGTACCTGATACACAACAAAGTGTTTCTTTGGAATCTTACATTGCACACTAGTAATAAAATAATATTATTTTAAATGGTAGTTAACACGTAGCCATTGTATTCATGGGAATGAATAGAAATAACTAAAATATGATTATATATGTTATTTAAATGTTTTTACATTTATTAAATAAATGATAAAGGCTTAAAATACGAAAAGAATTCAATTTTAGGCATATATACTCAAATTTTCACTAAAGGTCCACTTATCGCCTTTTGATGGAAAACCCTCATTAAATATAGTTTTGGTAACTCTTATATATTCTTTTGGACCAAATAAAATTATTCTTTAGAACAGGGACATCAAAATTTACTTTGAGTAATTTTTTGGTATTTTCCGATAAAGTTTACTTTTTTAATAAATAGTGAAAAATGTTGTATTTTGATTCAAAACCACTTTTTAATATAATTTATTTATATGATTATATTAACTTTTTAATTGGTTTTAAAGTTAAATTATAATATATTTTTACCATTTAATCCAATAGTGTTTGTTGGAATTAGTTTCACTTTGAAATTGGACTTAAACTAGTGTCAATCTTTTGATATATATTGTTTCATAAAAACACGCTATTTGTTCTGACATTGCGAATTAATTATTAAATTAATCTATGTATCTTATATGTTTTGAATTATGTAAAATAGTCATCATTTTTTAATTCAGAATATCAAATATAGGTTAGGGTGATGTTTTGAAATTTTTCTGAAAAACATCAATTTTTGATGAATAGTGAAACCACTAAGTGGTACTTAAAAAAACTGATTTTTCGTTTAAATGAAATTTTACCACCTCTGTGTTTTGAATTTCAAAAATCCGAAATTCATGGTTGTCATTAGGATGTAAACTATGGTTCAATGGGATTGAAATAATTTTTTTGGTGAATAGTAACTTTTAAGTTTTAATCACGATTAGAGGTAATTAGTGTAATTTAAGGTAAAATTAATGTTTTAATAATATGAAATGACCTTGACTCATGTATAAACTTATTGGATGTGTCATGGCTGACCAATACAATCCATGGGTCTACTTGGGGACCCCATGGAGCCACATTGGTAGGAAAATGACATTAATAACTTTTTATTTAATGTTAAAATAAAAATGTCACAAACATGTGTTGTTTTACTAAAAAAAAATTTAAATGGGGTTATAAAAGGCATAATTTTGACTATAAATATTCATTAGAAAGCTAAAAATATTTCCTACATCATCATATTTTGTATATATTAAATTAATTAAATTATTTATGACACCATGATGATGCAGTGATTACCTCATTATTTAACTATTTAAATAAAATGAAAAGATAATGTAAAATCTAAGATCTACACTTGTAAAAAACCTATTCGATGTGTGGTTTTATAACTCTTATCACCTTATCCTCAATATATATAATTTTGGGACCTTTAAAATCCGAAAATCATTTTATAATAATGTATCCTTTTATAACTTTCCAAGAGTGCCCCTCCTTTCCTCTTATAAAAGGCCCCCACCTCTACCACCTTACGCACACCTCTCAAGCCTTTGGATCAGCCGACCCCTACCAATTTTGTCTCTCAACATCCCTCTATTACTCTTAGAAGCCTCACTTTTGGCAGAAGTCTCTTTAAGGAAGTCTTTGAGATCAAATCAAAAAGAGGTACCCGTTTTGAAGGTAGTGTCTTCTCTTGTGTTCTTATGTTTTATTTTGCTTCTCTAACCCCCTAAACACTTTTTATTCCTTTATTTTGTAACAACACCAGTATCTTCAATATACTAGGATTTTTTATGATAAGGATTAGAGCTACACTTACACACACCTTCATCTAATGGTTAAAGAGCATACTATTTTCATGGATGGCGAGTTTCTGCCTCACGAAACGATGATTGTTCAATATTCTTCCAACACCTTAAAAGGTGGCCATTAAGATGAAACTATCTTTATATATGATATATAATATGTTTATGTTTTACTTATGCTTCTGTATTTTTCATTTATGGCATAGCTTTATTGCTTACATTATGGGTATACGTGATATCTTCATTTTAGGAAGTGCGGACTACCGCCCCCTCAAAGTTATTTGATTCGTTAATGCCATATGTGGGACGTATAAAGGATAGAGTTAATGATATTATATATGAAATTATACTGGAATTATTATATACCTTTATGTAATTATTATTCCATTCCATAAAATACTAAATAGAAATTAAAGTAGCGTTCATGCGTACGTACGACTTACAATCTCCATGAACGGTGCATTTCATTTCTTACCTCTAAATGTTATGTAATATTACAAATGCATGTATATAATGGATATATATTATATATATGATATCAACATAATGAATATAACTCTGGATATAATGGATACATGAACAACCTGTAATTATAAAGAGTTTATTTTTGACTCAAGTACCAATGATCGTTAAAATGACCGTTATTAACTTAAATAATTACATAGTGTTCATGACATGTTAATAAGTTATATAAAAGGAATAATGAACTTGAAAAAGGTTCTTAAGAAAGTATAAATTAACTCAAGTTTATTATTCAAGAGATTAAAGAGCAATCGAGTCACATCAGACACGAGGTAAGGGACTTCGTCTCAATCTACAATCATTGAGGCATATTTTGTTTTATACACAACTTTCCTTTATAGGGTGTATAAAACCCTTTTAATATTATGCTTATTTAAAAGGAATCTTTTCTTTATACACAACATTTTACTAAATGATAAAAGGAATGTTTTTTTGTCATACGTATGCGGCGACAACGACTTCTCCACCGCCGTGACCATTATTTGAGTTTCGGATTCCTCTAAAAGACATAACCTATCTTTTTTTTAAAATGAAAAATAAATACCATGTATTACTTTTATTTTATTTTTTTATTGAAAATAGTTTTCATAATGTTTTTATTATATCAATGTGTTGTATTGATATCTTGTGATGGAAATGTGGAAATGTTATGTTTCCTTTATGCATGTTTTAGGTGATATTATTGTGTTATGGTTTTTGGGAATTGTTATGAAGACGGGTGGTTCAGTGATAAACTAAGGGCGGGTGAGCCTGATATAGCTCTCCAATGCATTGGGTAATGCAAAGGAGTTAAACATTAAGTTTTCTCCATAGAGATTTAGGGAATATACAGTGATGGGTTTTCCAAACGTAACCATGAGGGTTACTCCCTACGTAAGAATGTTATGAATGCCTCAAGTTACCTTTATGTCTTATGATTTCTATGATTTATTCATGATTTGATGAGGTATGTTAAAATTCTTATGTTTTATGAGTAAAGTATGATTTCATACATGGTCTAATGTTTTCATTTTGTACATTTATATCAGTTACTGATATTTTTATGATCATCCCAAGTTTTTGAAAATTTTTTCACAGGACTTAATGTGGAATAGGGTCAAGAATAGGATCATGGAAAAGTCATACTATATAAAACATGGAACTAGACATGTTTCTTTTTAAGAGTTTTTATTTTATGGAAACATAGTAGAAGTGTCTACTATGTAATCTTTTGATATGTAATAGTTATGTCCTAATTCTCTTAAACTCTAAACCTGAAAAGATCCTCAATGTGAATTATTCATTTAATTCAATATTAAGTAAGGTTTAAGGTCGTGGGCCTTATAGTTGGTATCATAAGTCGGTTTAGATAACTTTAGGAGTTAGAATTCTATTAAATGATTATCCAAAAATATTTTTTTACGGTAAAAATGAAATGATATAGAATTTGATGATTACCATGTTGCTTCATCTAAGATATGTTTGTTTAGAATGGTTTTCCGCAGAGGAAATAGGGAAGCTGTGCTAGGAAGGCATACAGAAGGAAATAACCTTCTGAATCAGCATCCTTAGATGGTCGGAATTGGAACTGAACAGTTTGTTACATTAATGGCATAGTTGACTCAAGCGATAAATGGTGGTGGTATCCATGCATGAGATAATCCATATCAACCACAGAGGAACATGTCAGTGGTGGAACATTTCATGAGGAAACAGCCCCCATCATTCAGAGGATCATCTGACCCTAGGCAATCTGAAGGGTGGATTAAATAACTGCAGAAGATTTTCGATGTCATGGGGTGTTTAGAAAATCAAAAGGTTAGTCTTGCTATTTACTGTTTGGAGGGTGAATCAGATCAGTGGTGGTCGATGGTTAAAAATATCAGGGATTCTGATGAGATTGATGCTCTATACTGGGATGAATTCAAAGGTATGTTTCTTGAGAAGTATTTTCCTAAGTCTCTTCGACTTAGGATGGGAAAAAAATTCCTGGAATTGAGGCAAGAGAAAGACTTAGTGGATGCCTATGAAGAAAGGTTCACTCGATTGGCAAGGTATGCTCCAAATTTTATCTAAGACCTTGATAGTAAAATCAATCGTTTTTACTAAGGATTAAAGACAAAATATCGAAGGGCATTAGCTTCTCCTGAGTTCAAATTTTATGAAAAGCATGTTCAATGTGTTGAGTAGGTGGAAATGGATTTTTCCGATGATCAAGTGTTCTGTAACAACCAGCAGAAGAAGAGACCGAGGTGGCAGGAGAAAGGAAAGAATTCTTCAAAAAGGTCTGATGGTAAGAAAACTAAGTCTCCAGTTTGTGATAAATGTGGTTAAAGTCATGTTGGGGAATGCCTTATGAATTCTGGAAAGTGCTACAGATGTGGTAAGATGGGACATAAGACTCGTGATTGCACTGAAAAAGATCAAGGTGATGGTATGTCCAAATTTGATTTACAGTTAGTGAAATGTTTTAAGTGCAATGTGATGGGTCACTATGCAAATGAGTGTCCGACAAAGAGCTTGAGTGATGGGAATCAGTTAGAATACAAGAAGAAAGGGGTGGTGAAATCCTTTGCAACTACTTCAGTAGATGTCGTGCCATCAAATTAAATTGTATCATGTAATTTGTTTTTTTTCAGATTATGCCAGTGTGTTGTTTGATTCGGGGTCTACACATTCTTTCATCTCTGAAAAATTTTCTAGTAAAATGGGAATACCATCTCATGAAATGACTCCTGAACTTGTGGTAAAAACACATGGGGAAAATTTTTAGGCAAAAAGAATTTATAAGAATCTTCCTATCCTTATCCGTGGAAAGAACCTACTTGCAAACCTTATTATTTTACCTCTAGTAGAGTTCGATGTTATCCTGGATATGGATTGGCTCTCTATTTACCATGCTAAGATTGAGTGTAGTGATAAAGAAGTTTCTTTTCAGAAAGACATCCAGTTTGTGTACAAGAATGAACCCTTACTGTTGATAACATATCAAGAGGCCGAGAAACTTGTAAAAGATTGAAATGAATGTTACCTTGCACATATCATTGAAAAAAGGGGACTATTCAGATTACTGATGTGCTAGTGGTAAATGAGTATCCTGATGTTTTTCCTGATGAGCTTCCTGGAATATTTCCAGATCGGGAAGTTGAATTTACTATTTACTTAGTTCCTGATGCTAAGAAAATTTCAAAACCCCCTTATCGAATGGCTCAAACTGAACTTTTAGAGTTGAAGGAGAAATCACAAGATTTATTAGATAAATGTTTCATTCGACCTAGCACATGACTATGGGGTGCTACTGTTTTATTTTTTAAAAAGAAAGATGGTTCAGTGAGACTTTGCATTTATTATAGAGCCTTGAATAACATCACTATTAAGAACAAATATCCTTTGCCTCATATCGATGATTTGATTGATCAGCTCGAGTGAGGTCAGTTTTTTTCAAAGATTGACCTGAGATCGGGGTACCATCAGTTGAAGGTAAAGGAAGAAGATATTCCGAAGACCATGTTTCGTACAATATATAGCCATTATGAATTTTTAGTAATGCCTTTTGGGCTAACCAATGCACCTGCTGTATTCATGGACCTTATGAATAGAATTTTCCATGATTTCTTGGATAAGTTTGTAGTTGTTTTCATTGATGATATTTTGGTGTTTTCTAAAAGTAAAGAGGAGCATGAAAGACATTTAAGGGTTATTTTGAAAACCATAAAAGAAAAAAAATTGTATGGGAAATTCATCAAGTGTGAGTTTTGGTTACAAAAAGTTTATTTCCTTGGTCATATTGTCTCTAAATATGGAATAACTATGGATCCTGCAAAAACAAAAGTTGTTGAAGAATGGCCAAGAACCACAAATGTAACCGAGATCCGTAGTTTCCTTGGTTTGGCAGGTTACTACTGAAGTTTTGTTGAATTTTTTTCACGGTTATCTAGTCCAATGACTAAGCTAACTCGGAAGGGTGTTACGTTTATCTGGACCAAAGAATGTGATGATTGTTTTCAGGAGTTGAAAAGAAGATTCGTGAATGCTCCAGTTTTGGCACTTCCTTCCATGAATGGTGAGTTTGTTCTATACAGTGATGCTTATTTGAAGGGACTCGGCTGTGTCCTTATGAATAATGATCAAGTAATTTCATATGCTTCACGTCAGTTGAAAACTCATGAGGTAAATTACCCTACACATGATTTGGAATTATCTACTGTTGTTTTCACTTTGAAAATTTGGAGGAATAATTTGTATAGAGTAAAGTGTTAAATATATACTGATCATAAAAGTTTAAAGTATATATTCACTTAGAAATAATTGAACATGAGACAGAGGAGATGGCTAGAATTAAACAAGGATTATGATTATACAATTCATTACCATCCTGGAAAAGCAAATAAAGTGGCTGATGCTTTGAGTGGAAAAAGTAATGCTTTATTAACAATGTTGCGTTTGGAACGTGATCCTTTGGTTAAGGATTTAATAAACTTTGGCATAAAAGTTGTTGGTGCAGGATGTCCTTCTGTTTTGTTTCATGTATCAGTGAAATCTTCTCTATCATACAGAATCAAGAAAGCACAGAAGTAAGACAGTGTGTTGCAAAAAAAGGTAGAGCTGGTTCAGAAGGGTAAGTTGCCTAAATTCAACATTGATAACGATTGTGTTTTGAGATTTGGGAAGAGATTGTGTGTGCCTTGTGATTCACAGTTGAAGAGATAGTTGTTATGTGAAGCTCATAGTTCTCCGTTATCAGTTCAGCCTGGAAGTACTAAGATGTACAGAGATCTGCGGGAGTATTACTGGCGGGATGGAATGAAAAGAGATATTGCTGATTTTACTGTGAAGTGTTTGACTTGTGAGCAGGTTAAAGTAGAGCGGTAGTTACCTAAAGGGATGCTTTTTCCTTTACCAGTTCCAGAGTTGAAATGGGATACTATATCCATAGACTTTATTGTGGTATTACCGAAGACATCTCGAGGTAATAATGCAATCTGGGTTATTGTTGATCGCTTGACTAAATCTGCCCATTTCTTTCCTATTCGAGATACTTTCTCTCTAGATCAACTTTCTCGATTGTATCTTAAAGATATAGTCAGGTTTCATGGAGCTCCCCTATCCATTGTATATAATCGTGATCCCAGGTTTACTTCTAACTTTTGGAATGGCCTTCAGAAGTCGTTGGGTACTAAATTATATTTTAGTACATCTTTTCATCCTCAATAAGATGGGCAGTCGGAAGGAACAATTCAGACTTTGGAGGATATGCTACATGCTTCTTCGATGGATTATCAGGGAAGTTGGTATGAACATCTTTCTTTGGTTGAATTTTTATATAATAACAGTTTTCATTCCAGTATACAGATGGCACCGTTTAACACATTATATGGGAAGAGGTTTTGAACTCCAGCTTTTTGGGATGAAGTGGGTGAAAGGAAGCTGATGGGACCAGAATTGGTAGAAGAGATGGCAGAAAAAGTTAAGTTGATTCAGAAACACATGAGAACATCTCAGAGTAGGTAGAAGAGTTATGCAGATAACCAGATGAAGGATCTATCTTTCGAGGTAGGTGATCATGTTTTTGTCAAGGTTTCACCGTGGAAAAGTGTGATGCGATTTGGTAAGAAAGGAAAGATGAGTCCAAGGTTCATTGGACCATATGAAATTATGGAAAAGGTTGGATCAGTTGCTTACAGAGTTTCTTTACCTCTACGATTATCTCAGGTAAAAAATGTTTTTCATGTTTCGATGTTGAGAAAGTATATGACAGATCCATCTCACGTTTTGAGACCAGAGGTAGTTCAGATGGAATATAATCACTCTTATAAAGAACAACCAGTCCATATTCTTGACCATAGAGAGCAAGTGATGCGGAATAAGGTAATTCATCAGGTAAAGTTTTTTTTGGAAAAACCATATTGTAACACCAGAGACTTTTATGAGTAATATTTTGTTTTTATATTATATAAATCATCAAATAAATCTTTCACTACACACAACACTAGGTTGGCTTGATTTACACGCAACCACAGACTTCCTCGATAGCCTGCGTCGTACGCAATACCGAGTTTCACTAAACAACGATATGCGATTAAAATATTACTAAAACTAGCCGTTATGAATAGTAATAACCAGTTTTTGAAATTTTATAAATTTTATTTTTCAAAATGGACTTCATTTTTGGATTCAGAATATCAAAATTAGCCTAGGGTGAAATTTTGGTATTTTTCGGAAAACATTCAATTTTTGATGAATAGTGAAACCACTAAGTGGAAGTTAAAAAACTGATTTTTTCATAAAACATAATTTTACCACTTCTGTGAGTGGAATTTCAAAAATCCAAGAGACACAGTTAATGTCAGTAAGTAAAATGTGGTTCAATGAGATGAAAATAATTTTTGGCGAATAGTAACTTTTTACTTTTATTTACCACGGTTAAAAGTAAATAGGGTAATTAACGGTATAAATGATATTATTATTATTACCCTAACACATGTCCTAATTCTAATGGATAAGTTTAATTCTACAAAAAACAAACTTAGTAATAAAATATGACCATTTAGTCCCACATGGATTAGATTAGACATTTATAATTAATTTATTTAAAGAAGTGTTAAAATAGTTAAAATCAAAGTTTAATAAGTAAATAATTTTTAATATGGGGTTATACATAATTTAAATTCTACTATAAAAATTAATTATAAATCAAAAAATATTTCCTACATAATGGTATTTTATTTGTAATTTTTAGACATTAAATAATTTTATTTATTTATGACACAACGATGATGCAGTAATTATCTTATTAATGAAAAATTGATATAATTGATGTTATAAATACCCAAATAAATGTAATTTGAGGCTTTTTATGAATTACACTAATTTTATAGTTTAATATGACATGTTAGTATTGATTTAATTAACTTGGTTTGAACTAATCATTCTGTTATGATTTTCACAAAAATCAATTACTAAATAGTGTCAAAATTGACATAAAATAGTTTTCAAAACAAATATTATATTAGTAATTGTTATTTTATTCCAAAAAATCTACGGTTCGACCAAAAGACTTAGATAAGGTTATATATATTAATAATAAACATCTTGTGGTTTGTTTGGCTGCTTATAGTATGTTAAATCTAAATGATAAGGTTAAAATAGGAACCTAAACTTGTCTAAATTCTATTGGATGAGAGGATTTAGACCCATCCCCACCATATATTCGTAATATATCAATTTGTAGCTATTTAAAACCGAAATTGACTTTATAATAAAATAATATTTTAGTTTTCCCAAAGGAGCCCCTCTCCTCCCTTATAAAACGGAACTTTCTCCCCCTCTTCCTCACACCACTTTGAGCCTTCAAGCTCGGCCATCCCCTAAAAATTCATCCTCTCCACTTCCCTAGAAACATCCTAGAGGTTCTGGTCTCCTTCAAAGACCTATTTTAGTGCCCTAAAAGGAGGTCTCAAAGAAGCACTTCAAAGAAGAGGTAATGCCCGTTACCGATTCTTTCATCTTTATTTCTTCTTCCACTTCTTCTTATTTAGTTGTTTCATTATGAAGTAATAAAATCAGTATCACTAATACACTGATATGTTATTATAAGTATGAAACAACCCTATTTCACCATCTATCCATCGTACGGAAAAAGAAATCACCGCGCGTGCGTACGTAAGGAATACCGCCTCCACGCCGTGGTGTAATCTATTTTCCACCACCACCATACTTGGATGGGTATAATGGTGTAAATAATGAATATATATGACTATTATAAATTTATATTGATTCTGAAATAGTATACATACAATCCAATACAATTCCACGATCATAGAAACAATATCATCACTCGTGCGTACGTACGAAATACCATCTGCACGATGTGATGCGACTCGTTCTACATGATCTTCATTGCATAATGATTATATAAATTAATTGAATGAATGAATATGATATATATTACACTAATACCATTCTGTAAATTAGGTATCTATAACCTAAAGATAAGAATACGAATTTATTCGACAAAACACGCATAAGAACAAAAAGTAATAAACACCCGAATAACAAGTAGTAATGAAATATTACTAATAAGAAGCTATGAATATGACCATATATGATATCATAACAATATTTATGATTATGGAATAAGTCAATAACATTATTTAAATCATTATAAAGTAGGTTCGGACACTTACGAAGAAAATTGGACCTAAGGTAAGGGAAATATCACAATCTCATTTTTTTTCCGAGATTGTTTATACTTTAGTATTTACAGGGGTGTATTTTATCATCCAAGTCCATATTTACTCAATATGTAATATTATTTCCATCCACCTACAATTTTTTAAATCCAATTTTACCCTTCGGTGAGTTTTTAGTAAAGGATATGAACGGAATCTTTTGTCGTTTTTCATACGAGGTACTTTTTGACTTTTACGACAAAAGTACGAGAAGAATGTTTTTTTAACTTATACGGCATGAATGGATTTTTAAAACATTATTTCCAAGAAGCTTACTCTAAAAGTTTTCAAGTTTATTTTTAATCACCTTCTTTTAGTTTAAAATTGTAAGACATGTTAAGAAATGAAATTGTTTTTGAAGTAGAAAGGATATTTTCTTCAAGAATGGAGTTCAAGTGTTTTATCAAAATTATTTTCCATATAAGATAATATAGGGTTCAGTTTCTATCCCTATTATTACAATGATTTGATTATGTTGTGATGGAATTATTTTTATTAATTCCTTTATCTTATATGAATTGTTTGATGATGTCACGATGTTTAAGATTCCCATTTTTATTACATGGGTTATGCAATGATGTATGATTTATGATTTTGTGGCACACATAAGAATGGTGTCATTATGAGATTGGTGGGACCTATATCTCCCTCCAATGCATTGGGTAAAGATTTTATATCTCATGAGATAGACATGGCTGGAATGGTAGGTTATACCGGTTCAGTGAAACAGGACTGAAACGGGGAGTGAACTCGGTTCAAAAATGGACTTTGTCCACTAAGATAGTCTTGGCAATGATTCTTTACTAATAATAAATGATTATCAATGATTTTGTGTGTATGGAACAAAGTTTAATGTTTTATGTTATGATTATTGTGATTACATTTCACTACTATGATTTATCCCATGTTATGAAATTATGCTCTCTTTTGCAGGTTACGATTTTCAAAAGTTATGTTCTTATGAATATGATGTGATTGATATTTCTTTTGTTTACCCTTAATGAGCATTTGAGCTCACCCTTTTGTATGTTTTCTTTCCCCAGGTCAGGAAGAAGGTTATTAAGTAAGATATGCCAAAAGGGACTATAGATATGATGAAATAAATGGGAGACAATGTAGACTCTTTATGAACCAGTTGATTATGTTTCCCAGTTTCTAAAGACACTATACCTATACGGTCCTTTCATGGTTTTGTTATATGTTTTAATAAGTATGCTTCAGTTTTGAAGTAATAACAATGTATGTAAAATATGGGTCGTTATAGTTGGTATCAGAGGAAAGGTATAGTCAACCTTTGGAAACTAGGATGTGAAAGCCTTAGTAAGAACCCTAAGGATAAGCCTAATCATAGAACACAATCTTAGTGTTTTAGAAATGTCCATGAATAACCTAGGATAAGACCTTAACTGTGAAATTTTATTCTTGATTATGTGGTTTTCCTATTATAATTAGTGTTTCTCACACTATTCTTCTTGGTTTTAGTCAATGGATGGAACCCGAAGGAACCGTGTTAATGTTGAATGCGACGGGCAATGCAATGATTGTCCCCCAGAGCAACCAAATGTTATGGGAGCTGGAATGAAAAATCTTGTAGCCATGTTCACACAACTTTCTCAAGCTATGAATCATGCAGGACTTCCAAATGAGCAATGGAAGTAGCAACATTCTATTGAATCCTTCATGAGACAGCGTCCATCTTATTTCAGTGGGTCTACGACCCATTAGTTGCTGAACAATGGATTAGTACTACTGAAAAGATATTTTCGGTTCTTCAATGTTCTGAGCATGATGAAGTCATCTTAGCAGTGTATCGTTTTGATGGTGATGTTGATCAATGGTGGAATCTTATTAAGAATACGAGGAAAAGGGATGAAATTGAGTCCATGGAATGGGACGAGTCCATGAACTTATTTTTCAATAAGTACTTCCCTCGTATTCTCCGAACAAAGATGGAGAAAGAGTTTCTTGAACTGGAGAAAAAGGATGATGAATCTGTTGGTACCTATGAAGTAAATTTTACAATATTTTCAATGTACACTTCTGGTATTATTATCCAACCTGAGAGTAAGATCGATCGATTCTTTAGTGGCTTAAAACCAAGTATTCTAAGGGCCTTATACATAAGGGACTTCAATAGCTACGAGTAAATCGTTCGATGGGCTCTCAAAGTTGAGATGGAGATTGGAGTAACCCATCAGTCATATGGGTTTGATAAGAAGAGGAAAATGGAATTCAAAGGAAAATCTAAAGAGCACACTGAAAAGAAGATGAGATTTCCCTTATGCTCAAAGTGTGGAAAGAAACATGGAGGGAGTTTTCTTAAAGGTACAAGTAAATGTTTCAAATGTTGAAAGGAAGGTCATCGGGCATTTGAATGCCGCGATGATGGGAAGAAGATGTCTAATGATGCAAACAAAGGAAGGGATACACATTATGAACCTACTACACTTCAATGTTTCAAGTGCAAGGAGATGGGGCATTATGCCAATAAATTCCCTAATCCAAGGGTTGATGATGATGGTCGACGTCAACAAACTCTTAAGGCTAAATATAAAGGAACGTCACATGCAATTTCTATCAGCGATGTGGAGTACGATAACAATGTGGTGAAAGGTACACTTACCATCCACTATAATGTAGAAAATGTTTTATTTGATTCTGGATCCACCCACTCTTTTATTTCGGAAGAATTTTCTAATGGTATCACCATATTACCTCAACAATTAGATGTTGAGTTAGCTGTGACAACACCTAATGGCACAAAAGTTGCATAAAAAGTTTATAATTCTTCTCCGATCGAAGTTTGTGGGAAAGTGCTTCCTGCAAATCTTGTGATACTTCCTATAGTGGAATTTGATGTGATTCTTGGCATGGATTGGCTTTTTTTATATAGATATCATATCAATTTCCAAAGAAGGGAAGTCACATTTCATATTCCAGATCAATCTATGATCGTCTATCAATGCAAGGATGAACATAACCTTTGAATGGAAATTCCTTCTACCTTATGTGTCTTGATTCCACTAAATGAAGGTTATTTATCTCAAATGGTTGGTGAGAAACTCCCGATTAAAAATATGCCCATTGTACGAGAGTTTGATGATGTCTTTCCGGAGGAATTACCGGGTCTTCCACCAAATCGCGAAGTTGAGTTTTCAATAGAACTCGTACCGGGTGCTTTACGTATTTCAAAGACACCATATAGAATGGCCCCAATTGAGTTGCAGGAATTGAAGAAGCAACTCCAAGAGAATATTGATAAGGGATTCATACACACTAGTGCGTCACCTTGGGGAGCACCTGTTCTATTTGTTAAGAAGAAAGATAGATCAATGAGACTCTTCATTGATTATCGAGAACTTAACAAGATAACTATCAAGAAAAAATATCCTCTCCCACACATTGATGACTTATTTGATCAACTACACGGAGCTCAATACTTTTCCAAGATTGATCTTCATTCAGGGTATCATCAATTAAGGGTCAAAAGGGAGGATATACCAAAGACGTCTTTCCGTAAAAGGTATGGACACTATGAATTTATAGTGATGTCATTTGGTCTTACTAATGCCCCTGCTATCTTCATGGATCTAATGAATAGATTCTTTAGAGACTATCTTGATCAGTTTGTGGTAGTCTTTATAGACGATATTCTTGTATATTCAAAGAGCAAGGAAGAACACGAAGATCACTTTAGAATTATATTGAAGACCCTGAGAAAGGAGAAGCTTTATTCCAAATTTACCAAGTGTGAATTTTGGATTCAAAAAGTTTCATTTTTGGGTCACATAATCTCAAAAGAAAGGATATCTGTGGATCCAACAAAAACAGAGGTTATCGAAAGATGGTCGAGACCAACAACAATAACTGAGATCCAAAATTTTCTTGGATTGGATGGATATTATCGACGTTTTGTGAAAGATTTTTCATGATTATCTAATCCACTCTCCATGTTGACTCGGAAAGTAGTTAAGTTTGTTTGGATGGAGGAATGTGAAGAGAATTTCAAGGAGTTGAAAAGAAGGTTATCCAGTGCACCTGTGCTCACACTACCATGTAGTGGAGAAAGGTTTGTGATCTATAGTGATGCATCCAAGAAGGTATTGGGGTGTCTTCTTATGCAAAATGATATGGTGATAGCTTATGCCTCACGACAGTTGAAAATCCATGAGAAAAATTACCCAACACATGATTTGGAGTTAGCTGCGGTAATCTTTGCATTAAAGATTTGGAGGAATTATCTTTATGGAGAAAGGTGTTAAATTTATACTGATCATAAAAGTTTAAAGTATATTTTCACACAAAAGGAGATGAATATACGCCAAAGAAGATGGTTGGAGCTGATTAAGGATTACGACTGCTCAATCCATTACCATCCTGGGAAAGCAAACAAGGTGGCAGATGCATTAAGTCGACAAGACCATGCCAGCTTATCCATGATGAGGATCACAAAAGATCCAAAATTTATGGATTTACAAAGGTTGGATCTTGGAATTATAATGGAAGGGGAAAATTCTTATCTTTCTCAAATGAATGTTCAACCATCTATACATGAGATGATTAAAGAGGAACATAAAGAAGATGTCAAGTTACAAAATAAGTTGAGAAATGTTCCTGAATTCAAACTTGATTGTGATGGGATAATAAAGTTCAGGAATCGGGATTGTGTTCCTCCCATAATGGAATTAAAGAAGGAGATGTTGGATGGGGCTCATAGTTCTTCATTATCTATTCATCCTAGAAGCACGAAGATGTATAGGGACCTGAAAGAGTACTTCTGGTGGGATAGCATGAAAAGAGATGTTGCTGAATATGTCTCTCGATGCTTGGTTTGTCAGCAAGTTAAAGCTGAGAGAGAAAATTCTAAGGGGATGTTACAACCATTACCCATACCCGAATGGAAATGGGAAAACATCACTATGGAATTTGTCACAGGACTTCCTAAAACATCCAAAGGCAATAATGATATCTGGGTTATAGTTGATCGTCTTACAAAGTCTGCAAACTTTATTGCTATTAGAGAAGATTTCTCTCTGGATCAGCTTGCCAGGATATATGTAAAGGAAGTGGTAAGAATGCATGGAGTACCACTTTCTATTATATCCGATCGGGATCTGAGATTTACCTCGAAGTTCTCGTGAAGTCTTCAGCATACTCTGGATACAGAGTTGAGTTTTAGCACTGCTTATCATCCTCAAACAGACGGTCAGTCTGAGAGAACAATTAAAACTCTAGAAGATATGTTGAGAGATTTCTCTATGGATTTCAAAGGTGGTTGGGATCAACACCTACCTTTGGTGTAATTTTCTTATAATAATAGCTTTCACTCCAGTATTCAGATGGCTCCTTATGAATCTCTCTATGGAAAGAAATGCAGGACTCCAACTTGCTGGGATGAAGTTGGGGAAAGAAAGCTATTAGGACCTGATCTTGTTGATGTGATGGCAGAAAAGGTCTGATCTATTCAACAACACATAAGAGAAGCTCAGAGTCAATAGAATAGTTATGCCAACAACCGAAGAAAAGACCTAGAGTTTGAAGTGGGTGATAAAGTATTCTTACGAATATCTCCCTGGAAGAGGGTCATGAGATTTGGAAAGAAGGGGAAGTTGAGCCCTAGATATATCGGTCCTTTCTAAATACTGGATCGTGTTGGGATGGTAGCTTACCGATTGTCACTTCCACCAAATCTATCTCATGTTCATTATTTGTTCCATGTATCTCTCCTGAGAAATTACATACCTGATCCTTCACATGTACTTAGCTTAGAAGTTGTACCGCTGGAGCAAGATCTTTCTTATGAGGGACAACCGATAGAGATTCTGGATCGTAGAGAAAAATTCCTACCAAGCAAGACCACTCAAATGGTGAATGTTTTATGGAGGAACACACAATTAGAAGAATCTACATGGGAGCTTGAGGATATAATGAGGGAGAGGTATCCTCATCTGTTTGTTACAAAGTGACGAATTTCGAGGGTGAAATTCATTTTAAGGGGGGTAGAATGTAACACCCGAGACTTTTATGAGAAATATTTTGTTTTTATGTTATATAAATCATCAAAGGAATATTTCACTACACACAACACTAGCTTGGCTTTCTTTACACGCGACCGCGGCCTTCCTCGATAGCTTGCGTCGTACGCAATACCGAGTTTCACTAAACAACAATATGTGATTAAAATATTATTAAAACTAGCCGTTATGAATAGTAATAACCACTTTTTGGAATTTTATAAATTTTATTTTTCAAAATGGACTTCATTTTTGGATTCGGAATATCGAAATTAGCCTAGGGTGAAATTTTGGTATTTTTCTGAAACATTTCAATTTTTGATGAATAGTGAAACCACTAAGTGGTAGTTAAAAAACTGAATTTTTCATAAAACATAATTTTACCGCTTATGTGAGTGGAATTTCAAAATTACGAGAGACACGGTTGATGTCAGTAAGTAAAATGTGGTTCAATGAGATGAAAATAATTTTTGGTGAATTGTAACTTTTTACTTTTATTTACCACGGTTAAAAGTAAATAGGGTAATTAAGGGTAAATATTATATTATTATTACCCTAAAACAGGTACTAATTCTATTGTATAAGTTTAATTGGACCGAAAACAAACTTAGTAATAAAATATGACCATTTAGGCCCACTTGGATTAGATTAGGACATTTATTATTAATTTATTTAAAGAAGGGTTAAAATAGTTAAAATCGATGTTTATTAAGTAAATAATTTTTAATATGGGGTTATACATAAGATAAATTCTACTATAAATATTAATTAGAAATATAAAAAGATTTCCTACATAATGGTATTTTATTTGTAATTTTTAGACATTACATAATGTAAGTTATTTATGACACAATGATGATGTAATAATTCTCTTATTAATGAAATATTGACATAATTGATGTTATAAATACCCAAATAAATGTAATTTGAGACTTTTTATGAATTACACTAATTTCCTAGGTTAATATGACATGTTAGTATTTATTTAATTTACTTGGTTAGAACTAATCATTATGTTATGAGTTTTACAAAAATCAATTACTAAATAGTGTCAAAATTGACATAAAATAGTTTTTAAAACAAATATTATATTAGTAATTGTTATTTTATTCCTAAAAATCTAAGGTTCTGCAAAATGACTTAGATAAGGTTATATATGTTAGTAATAAAAAACTTGGGGTTAGTTTGGCTGCCTATATTATGTCTATTAACCTTATAGTATAAGAACACAAGAAGACATGGTAAAAGTAAAATTATTTAACTTAATGTTAAATCTAAACGATAAGGTTATAATATGAACCTAAACTTGTCTAAATTCTATTTTATTAGAGGATTTAGACCCAACCCCACCTTAGCTTCATAATATATCAATTTGGGGCTATTTAAAACCGAACTTGACTTTATAATAAAATAATATTTTAGTTTTTCCAAAGAAGCCCCTCTCCTCCCTTATAAAAGGGCACCTCCTCCCCCTCTTCCTCACACTACTTTTAGCCTTCAAGATCGGCAAACCCCAGCCAATTCCTCTTCTCCACTTCCCTAGAAACATCCAAGAGGTTCTGGTCTTCTTCAAAGACCTATTTTAGTGCCCTAAAAGGAGGTCTCAAAGAAGCACTACAAAGAAGAGGTAATGTCTGTTACCGATTCTTTCATCTATATTTCTTCTTCCACTTCTTCTTCTTTAGTTGTTTCATTATGAAGTAATAACATCAGTATAAATCATATAATGATATGTTATTATATGTATGAAACAACCATATTTCCCCATCTATCCATCCTACGGAAAAATAAATCACCGCGCGTGCGTACGTACGGAATACCATCTCCACGCCGTGGTGTAATCTATTTTCCACCACCAACTTACTTGGATGGGTATAATGGTGTAAATAATGACTATATATGACTATTATAAAGTTATAGTGATTCTTAAATAGTATACATACACTCCAATACAATTCCACGATCATAGGAACGATATCATCACTCGTGCGTACGTACGGAATACCGTCTCCACGATGTAATGCGACTCGTTCTACATGATCTTCACTGCATAATGATTATATAAATGAATTTAATGAATTAATATGATATATATTACACTAATAAAATTCTGGAAATGATTTATATATAACCTAAATAGAATAATAAGAATTTATTCGACAAAACACGCATAAGAACAAAAAGTAATAAACACCCGAATAACAAGTAGTAATGAAATATTTCTAATAAGAAGCTAATAATATGACCATATATGATATCGTAACAATAATTATGATTCTGGAATAAGTCAATAACATTATTTAAATCATTATACTGGAGGTTCAGACACTTACGAAGAAAATCAGACCTAAGGTAAGGGAAATATCACAATCTCATTTTTATCCGAGATTGTTTATACTTTAGTATTTACTGGGTTGTATTTTATCATCCAAATCCATGTTTCCTCAATATGTAATATTATTTACATCCACCTACAATTGTTTGAATACAATTTTACCCTTCGGTGTGTTTTTAGTAAAGGATATGAAAGGAATCTTTTGTCGTTTTTCGTACGTGGTACTTTTTGACTTTTCTGACAAAAGTACGAGAAGAATGTTTTTTTAACTTATACGACATGAATGGATTTTTAAAACATTATTTCCAAGAATATTACTTTAAAAGTTTTCAAGTTTATTTTTAATCAACTTCTTTTAGTTTAATATTGTAACACATGTTAAGAAAGGAAAATGTTTTTGAAGTAGAAAGGATATTTTCCTCAAGAATGGAGTTCAAGTGTTTTATCAAAATTATTTTCCATATAAGATTATATAGGGTTCTGTTTCTATCCCTATTATTACATTGATTTTATTATGTTGTGATGGAGTTATTTTTATGAATTCCTTTATCTTATATGAATTGTTTGATGATGTCACGATGTTTAAGATTCCTATTTTTATTACATGGGTTATGCAATGATGTTTGATTTATGATTTTGTGGCACACATAAGAATGGTATCATTATGAGATGGGTGGGACCTATATCTCCCTCCAATTCATTAGGTAAAGATTTTATATCTCATGAGATAGACATGGCTGGAACGGTAGGTTATATCGGTTCAGTGAAACATGACTGAAACGGGGAGTGAACTCGGTTCAGAAATGGACTTTGTCCACTAAGATAGTCCTGGAAATGAGTCTTGACTAATTAGAAATGATTCTCTATGATTATGTGTGTATGCCACAAGGTTTCATGTTTTACGTTATGATTATTGGGATTACATTTCACTACTATGATTTATCCCATGTTATGAAATTATGCTCTCTTTTGCAGGTCACGATTTCCAAAAGTTATGTTCTTATGAATATGATGTGATTGATATTTCTTTTGTTTACCCTTACTGAGCATTTGAGATCACTTTTTTTATGTTTTATTTCCACAGGTCAGGAGAAAGGTTATTAAGTAAGATATGACAAAAGGGACTACAGATATGATGAAATAAATGGGAGACACTGTAGATGCTTTAGGAACCAGTTGTTTATGTTTCCCAGTTTTTAAAGACACTATACCTATACGGTCCTTTCGTGGTTTTGTTATATGTTGTAATAAGTATGATTCAATTTTGAAGTAATAACAATGTATGTAAAGTATGGGTCATTATACATATGTTTGAAGAGGCAATGTGGGAATCTAAAAATGCTATGAGGGATAAATACCCCCACTTATTTTGATAAGTGAATAAAATTGCGAGGACGCAATTCCCAAAAGGGGGGAAGGATGTAACATCCCAGGTAAATAAAGAATAATACATTTTCATACTTATTAATATTTACGAAATAAATATTAATTTTACTTTAAAGGGGTTTCTATGTTCGATAGAGTACCTGATACGCAACAAAGAGTTTCTTTGAAATCATACGTTGCACACCAGTAATAAAATAATATTATTTTAAATGGTAGTTAACATGTAGCTGTTGTATTGGCGGGAAAGAATATAAATAATTAAAATATGATTATATATGTTTTTTAAATGTTATTACATTTATCCAATAATGTATAAAGGCTTAAAATATGAAAAGAATTCAATTTTAGGCATATATACTCGAATTTTCACAAAAGGTCCACTTATCGCCTTTTGATGGTGAAGCCTATTTAAATATATTTAAGCCCACTCTTATAAATTATTTTTGACCAAATAAAATTCTTCTTTAGAATTAGGACATTAAGATTTACTATGTGTAAATTTTTGGTGTTTTTTCCGATAAAGTTTATTTTTTTAATGAATAGTGGAAAATGTTGTATTTTAATTCAAAACCACTTTTTAATGTAATTTATTTACATGATTAGATTATCTTTTGAATTGGTTTTAAAGTTAAATTAGAATATATTTTTTCCATTTAATCCAATAGTGTTCTTTGTAATTAATTTCACTTTGAAATTGGACTTAAACTAGTGTCAATCTTTTGATATATATTGTTTCATAAAAACACGCTATTTGTTCTGACAGCGGGAATTAATTATTAAATTAATTAATGTAACTTATATTTTTTGAATTTTGTATAATATACATCATTTCTGAAATCGGAATTTCAAATATAGCTTAGGGTGAAGTGTTGGTATTTTTCTGAAAAACTTCAATTTTTGATGAATAGTGAAACCACTAAGTGGTACTTAAAAAAACTGATTTTTCGTTTAAATGAAATTTTACCACCTCTCTGTTTTTAATTTCAAAAATCAGACATTCATGGTTATCATTAGGAAGTAAAATATGGTTCAATGGGATTAAAATAATTTTTTGGTGAATAGTAACTTTTAAGTTTTAATCGTGATTAGTGGTAATTAGGGTAATTTAAGGTAAAAATAATGTTTTAATAATATGAAATGACCTTGACTCATGTCCAACCATTATTGGATGTGTTAGGGCTGATCCTGAAAATCCATGGGTCAACTTGGAGACCCCATGGAGCCACTTTGGTAGGAAAATGACATTAATAACTTTTTATTTCATGTTAAAATAAAAATGTCACAAACATATGTTGTTTTACTAAAAAAATTAAATGGGGTTATAAAAGTCATAATTTTGATTGTAAATATTAATTAGAAAGCTATAAATATTTCCTACATCATGATATTTTTTATATATATTAAATAAATTATATTATTTATGACACCATGATGATGCAGCGATTACCTCATTATTTAACAATTTAAATAAAATTAAAAGATAATGTAAAATCTAAGACCAACACTTTTAAAAAACCTATTGGATGGGTGGAATTCGAACTCTTATCACCTTAGCCTCGAAATATATAATTTTGGGACCTTTAAAATCCTAAAATCATTTTATAATAAAGAAACCTTTTATAACTTTCCAAGAGTGCCCCTCCTCTCTTCTTATAAAAGGCCCCCACCTCTACCACCTTACCCACACCTCTCAAGCCATTGGATCGTCCAACCCCTGCCCATTTTGCCTCTCCAAATCCCTATATTACTCTTAGAAGCCTCACTTTGGGCAGAAGTTTTTCCAAGGAAGCCTTTGAGCTCAAATCAAAAAGAGTTACCCGTTTTAAAGGTATTGTCTTCTCTTGTGTTATTATGTTTTATTTTGCTTCTCCAACCCCCTATAATCTTTTTATTCCTTTATTTTGTAACAACCCCAGTATCTTCAATATACAAGGATTTTTTTTATGATAATTATTAGAGATAAAATTACACACACCTTCATCTAATGGTTAAAGAGCATACTGTTTTCGTGGATGGTGAATTTCTACCTCACGAAACGATGATTATTCAATATTCTTCTAACACCTTCAAAGGTGAATATTAAGATGAAACTATATATATATTTGATATATAATATGTTTTTTTTCTTTAAGATTCTGTATTTTTATTTATGGCATACCTTTATGGCTTCCATTATGGGTATACGCGATATCTTCATTTTAGGAAGTGCAGACTAACGCCCCCTCAAAGTGATTTGCTTCGTTAATTCCATATGTGGGACATATAAAGGATGGAGTTAATGATATTATATATGAAATTATACAGGAATTATAATATACATTTATTTCATTGTGATTCCATTCCATAAAATATGAAATAGAAATGAAAGTAGCGTTCATGCGTACGTACGGCTTACCGTCTCCATGAATGGTGCATTTCATTTCTTTCCCCTAAATGTTATGTAATATTATAAATGCATGTATTTACTAGATATATATGATATCTACACAATGAATATAACTCTGGATATAATGGATACATGAACAACTTGTAATTATAAAGAGTTTATTTTTGACTCAAGTACCAAGGATCATTAAAATGACCGTTATTAACTTAAATAATTACATAGTGTTCATGACATGGTAATAAGTGATATAAAAGGAATAATGAACTTGAAAAAGGTTCTTAAGAAAGTAGAAATTAACTCAAGTTTATTACTCATGAGATTAAAGAACAATAGAGTCACGTCAGACCTGAGGTAAGGGACTTCGTCTCAATCTCCATTCATTGAGGCATATTTTGTTTTATACACAACTTTCTTTTTTACGGTGTATAAACCCCATTTGACTTTTGAGCTTATTCAAAAGGAATATTTTTTTATACAAAGCATTTTAATAAACAACAAAATGAATGTTTTTTGTCATACGTATTCAGCGACAATGACTTCTCCGCTGCCATGACCATTATTTGAGTTTCGTCTTCCTCTACAAGCCATAACCTAACTTTTTTTTAAAATGAAAAATAAATACAATTTATTAATTTTCTTTTATTTTATTATTGAAAATGGTTTTCATAATGTTTTATTATATAAATGTGTTGTATTGATATCTTGTTATTGAAATGTGGAAATGTTTTGTTTCCTTTATGCATGTTTTACGTGATACGATTATGTTATGGTTCTTGGGCATTGTTATGAAGAATGGTGGTTTCGTGATAAAATAAGGGTGGGTGAGCCCGATATAGCTCTCCAATGCATTGGGTAATGTGAAGGAGTTAAACATTAAGGTTTCTACGAATAGATTTAGGTAATATACTGTGATGGGTATTCCAATCGTAACCATGAGGGTTACTCCCTACGTAAGAATGCTATGAATGCCCCAAGTTACCTTTATGTCTTATGATTTATATGATTTATTCATGATTTGATGAGGTATGTTAAAATTCTTATGTTTTATGAGTAAATTATGATTTCATACATGGACCAATGTTTTCATTTCGTACTTTTATATCCCTTACCGAGGTTCTTATGCTCATCCCAAGTTTTTGAAATGTTTTTCACAAAACTTAATGTGGAATAGGGTCAATGATGGGATCATGGAAAAGTCATGCTATCTAAAACATGGAACTAGACATGTTTCTTTTTAAGAGTTTTTATTTTATGGAAAGTTAGTAGAAGTGTCTACTTTGTAATCTTATGAGATGTAATAGTTATGTCGTAATTTTCTAAAACACTAAACCTGAAAAGATCCTCAATGTGAATTATTCATTTAATTCAGTATTAAGTAAGTTTTAAGGCTAGGGGACTTATAATATACACCATATAAGAGTGAATTGGTGCATAACAACAATGAAGTCACAATAGAAATGTAAAATGAGATGAAATCTCTTATAAATAAGGTATCCTTAAATTAAAGATAAATCAATCTCATAATTTTGTGTGAAAAATGTAAATACGCCCAATATAAGTGGATATTAAGTGTAAAACAACCATAGGTCATTCACACATATTCATAGTATGACATATTCAATAACTACAAGTTGAACCCAAAGAAATTGAAATTGGGTTAAGAAGTTCCCTTGTAAAAATTAGACAGCTTAACAGCGTCACTTTAAAATTCAGAATATGAGTAGATGAGAACCAAAGGGCATCTCATCACTGAAAAATAAATTTTACACCAATAAGGATATATAAGAACATATCCCAGCATAATAATATGTAAATTAAAATATGTAACAAAAATAAGTCTTTTAAAAAAGAGGAGGGTGAAAGGTTCCCTTACCGACTTGGGTAACTTTCAAAACGTACACCCCATGAAAGAAGAACAATAAAAAATTGATGTAAATACTCATAAACGAAATAATATTACACAAATAGTATAATAATGGGAAGTACAAACACCACTCAAAGGAAATGGTGGAAAATGTAGCATAAATCCCACAGGAATAAAAGTGAGATGAAAAATCCCTTACGAAAACTCGGTATCCTAACAGCGCCACTTAAAACATCCAAAAATTGATTTATGAGATCAAATAGGGTCTCTAATAATATGAACATAAAAATTACAGAATTATTAATATAAAATAACATCCCAAAACATAAGAAAGCAGAGATTAAATGAAATGACATAAAAGAGAGTACTTAAAAATAAAGAGAGAGGTAGGATCCATTACCTCTAGTCCGACTTGTCTTGTTCGTTTCTTTATATTCATGAATAAAAAACTATGGTCAATTAATAATTTTTTAGGACCTCTTTTAAAGTTTATTATTTTATTAATATCACATATTATAATGTTATAATAATTAGTTAATAATGTGAGTTCATATAAGACGTTTTTGTCAATGTTCGGTACAGGAGTCAAAAATGAACTTGTTTGAGAAGAATTGCCCATGTAGTTATAATTACCCCATATACAGAATCATATTTATGATTTAAATATAATATATATCTAGTATATATTCATTTTATACTATTCCATAACATTCAGAGATAATAAAATGAAATGCAGCGTTCATGGAGACAATAGGCCGTACGTACGCATGAACGCTACTTTCATTTCTTTATCACATTAATGGAATTAAAACTAAATGGGATATATATATATATATATTATAATTACAGTATAATATATATGTTATATAGGTCACATATGTTCATTAATTTGATTCTTTATACATTCCATGTATTGCATAAACGAGTCACATCACTTGAGGGGGCGGTAGTCCACACTTCCTCAAATGAAATTAGCGCATTTTCACAACATGAAAAGAATAAAGGTATGTTTTATATGTAAAATAAATAAGCATAGAGAGGAAATAAATATAATATATATCATATATTAATATATTTCCATCATAATGGCCACCATGAGAGGTGGTAGGAGAAGATATAACAATCATCGTTTCGTGAGGCAGTAATTCGCCATCCACAGAAACAATATGTGTTTTAACCATTAGATAGAGGAGAGTGTAATTTTAGCTTTAATAATTCTCATAAAAAAAATCCTAGTATGTTGAACATACTTTTGTTGTTACAAAATAAAGTAATAAAAATAGTTTAGGGGGTTGGAGAAGCAAAATAAAACACAAGAACATAAGAGAGGACATTAACTTTAAATCGGGTAACTCCATTTGGTTTGAACCAAAAGGGTTTCTTGAAGAGCTCTCTACCTAAGGTAAGGCTTCTAGGATTAAGAGAGGGATTTTTAGAGATAACGTGAACAGATATTGGTTGATTCATATGCTTGAGATATGTGGGTAAGGGGGTAGAGGTGGGGGCCTTTTATAAGAGGGAGGAGGGGCACTCTTGGAAAGTCTTGAAAAGTTACTTTATTATAAAATAATTTTCTGATATTAAAGGTCCCAAAATTATATATTTCGAGGATAAGATGATAAGGTTTTGAAATAAACCTATACAATAGGTTTATGACAAGTTTATGTCTTAGATGTTACCTTATCTTCTCATTTTATTTAAATCGTACATTTATGAGGTAATCACTGCATCATCACATTGTCATAGATAAATTTTTTTATTTAATGTATAAAAATTATAAAAAAATTACCATAATGTAGGAAATAATTTTAGATTTCCAATTAATTATTATATACAAAGATATAATTTATGTAAACAAAATTAAAATTGTTTTACTTAGGTGATACATACTTTGGTTACATTTTCCTTTCTTTAAAAAAATATGATAAAAGATCACAATCACACTAAAGTGATTCCATGGGGTCCAAAGGTTGGAAAAAGTAATCCCATGGTCGCCCATGACACCACCAATAGAATTAGGACACATTTTGGGGTAATTTTATATTTTTATGACATTATTTTATTACCCTTAACTACCTGATTACTAATTAAACACGATAATTAATGATAATTACCATTGTTACTATTCAAAATGTCTAAAAACAAAATAGTCTTAATTAAATAATTTGTAACTTAGGATTCCACATATGGAATCCATTTTATCAAATTCCAAACATAGAAATTTCAGTAATTAATTTAACGAAATTCCCGTTTTCAAAACCAAAGACGGGTTTTTAAGAATTAAAATCTATCAAAAGATTGATTTGTTTTTACATCTAATTTAAAAGTGAAATTAAATCCAATGAACAAAATTGTATTAAATGATAAAAACATAAATTAATTACACCTTTAAACCAATAAAAATTACAATATAACTATATAAATAAATTGGATGAAATGGCAGTTTTGAATTAAAATGCAGTATTTTTCACTATTCATTGAAAATGAACATTTGTCAGAAAAATACCAAAAATTCACCCTAATCTATATTTGATATTCAAAATTAAAAAATGATATCAATTTTACCAAATTCAAAACATATAAGTTGCATTAATTAATTTTAAAATCAATTCCTGCTGTCAAAACAAATAGCGTGTTTTTAAGAAACAATATCTATTAAAATATTGACACTTGTTTATGTCCAATTTCAAAGGGAAATTAATTCAAATGAAAAAAATTGGATTAAATGGTAACAATATATTTTAATTAAACTTTAAAACCAATTAAAAAGTTAATTTCACTATATCAATAGATTAGATTAAAATGAGGTTTTGAATTAAAATACACCATTTTCACTATTCATTAAAAAATGAACTTTATCGGAAAAATAACAAAAATTTACACAAAGTAAATTTTGGTGTCATGATTCTAAAGAAAGATTTTATTTTGTCAAATATAACATATAAAATTTTCAAAAAGTGGATTTAATAAGGGCTCTCCATCAAAAGGCAGTTAATCGACATTTTAAAGAATATTAAAAGATTTATGCTTAAAATTGGATTCATTTTCATTTTAAGCCTCTAACATTTATTTGGAGAAATGGAAAAATATTTGACAAGCATATATAATCATTTGGTAGTTATTTTTATTCATTCCTACCATTACAATGGGTAGGCGTAAACTACCATTTAAAATAATATTATTATATTATTAGTGTGCAACGTAAGATTTCAAAGAAACTCATTATCGCGTATTGGGTACTACATTGAACATAGCATTCCCTTTAAAGTAATATTAATATTTTATTCACAAATATTAATAAATATGAAAATTTCATATTCTTTATTTACCTGGGATGTTACAATAATGACTAAATATGAATTCATTATATAATATTTAAAATTGAGGTATATATATAAAAATTTTAAATTAGAAATATGATATAAAATACTTCTAAATTGAGTGAAGTTGAGATGAAATACTTACCCTAGAATCCTTTTTGGTCGACCACATTATATCCATATAAATAAAAAATTTAAATATACTAAATAAATTATTAATACATATTTTCATCTTTTTTAAATTTTAAGGTCATTTTATAATCATTTATCATCAATTCATTGAATAGTTCATGCTTATATTGACCACTAAAGGATGTTCATTTTATTTCTCCAAAACTATTTTAATATATTGACCATGGAAAAATGTGGTATGAAATAGTAACATAATCTTTAGAATTTTTATAAATTTTTTATTTTTTTTATTTTATACTATTTTATAACCAACCATGAAAAGTGAAAATTGAAAAAAGAAATATGTTATTCATTGATCTAATAGTCCACATGTATGCATGATGACATTTTCATTTTCCTAATGGTTAGAAAAGAAATAAAATATTCTTTTATCAGTAAAAAATATAGATTAAATTTTAAATATATTCATTAGATATAGACTTATGATTATCCATGTAAAACTGAGATAAAAAATGAATCATATCATTTCTTAGAGGTGATTTTCTGTAATTACGCACAAGCGATGTTATTATTTTACTACAGATAGTGGAGTAAGAAGATGGATGATATATTATATTTATTCATTCATGATTATATAATAAATTTGATATATATTCATCAATTTCATCTTTATAACTAGATATTTGAGGAATTTATGAAAAATATATTACCCGTCTATGTGGAGACGATAATTTATATGTACACATGAGTGATGGTTTCATTTTCCAAAGGGTAAAAATGAGATAGAAAATAGAAGTAAAATTAACTTAAAAATATATTATAATTGTAATTATACAAATATAATAATTTTAATATGTTTCTAAAATATTTTGAGGAGTTTTAAGGATAAATAAACATAAATATTTACAATTAGAATAAACACCACTTCCTTTGGTAATATCCAATTATAACATCCTGGATTTTAAGGAAGGATCTTTTGATATTTCAGAGATTTTTTTTCAATTATGAGGGAATAATAATAATTTTTTAATACTTATGCAAGGGGCTTTTTTTGATACTTCTTGCGGGATAAATTTGTGCTATAAATGTTAGCTTATAATAAAAATGTATCTCCTGGAACAAGCCATGTAAAAGGTATTAAATAAAAACAAGTTAGTTCATAAAAATGATTTACATCATGAAGCCAATTCTTATGATGCAAAATTATCATAATGGATAAATTAACCTGAGGTGATGTGTTTTTACATGGATGTTAATTTTGGGGGATTTGTGTCTTAAAAATGGTGTTGACAATATAAACCACTCATGCCCAGTAGGTTCTATCTTCCATTTGGACAACTCATTTTGTCATTCATTATGAATCCATTTTACCATAACCCTTCCTATATCCCAAGATATTTTGGGTGTTTGGTCCCCTTTTGTTTTCCTTTGTCTGGTACACAGTCTCCATGGTGGTTGTGTGTCTTTGTTGATGAGTGACCTTTATAATTGTCATTTCTATTAGATGTGATAGTAGTGTTAGACAACATTTATAAGATTATTTGGCCACTTAATGATTATTTTTTTTATTCAATATTTTTTGAGTTTTCTTCTTTTAGATGAAAACCCTTTTATTGGTTGTGGTGCAGTGTGTGAGGTTTTTTAAGTATGTTTTTCCAAACATCCCTATTGAAACTTATCATTTATGGAATGTAATTCTAAGATATCAGACTCAATTGTAGGGACACTTTTTATTTTTTGGTATTCCTTCTAGTATTGCTGGATCCATTTGTGGGTGTCTTAGGACCTAAGATTACAGTGTGTGGTTCTATCTCAATCATATTTTACATGAACAATTGATTTCAATTATTCTGTTAAATTTTATTAAAAATAAAATACCATGATTTATTGAATTTTGGGCATTGAATGGGGTTTTTTAAAACTATTCCACATGTTTTGGTAAAATAATTAATATTTTTAAAGCTTTGTGATATGTATTGTGAAATGGGTTTTCAATGTAGGATTTGATGAAAAAAGGTTGTTCGAAATTATATGGTGATATGTGTGATCCTTTTGAAATGATTTGATATCCCGCACATGTGAGCCTTGGGTAATAGTGTGGGAGGTGTAGTATTTTTGATTTCATTTTGATATTGGTTGGGTGGTTCAATTTTTGCAGTGTAATTCTAATCTTATATTGAGATTCTTTTACCTCTTGTACACGAAATGAAAATTTAGGTTGGTTATTTTCTGGGGGTGTTACTCTGTTCCTTAGACCCTCATAAAAGGGTACATGGGATGTTTTGCATGGAATAGTCATGATTGATGCATGAGTAACCTATATAACTTGACCATGAGTTATTATTGGTGTGTTTTACAATTTTTTCGGTTGAGTATTGTTTTGATTGACACTTTTCCATATTAGATATAACAGCTTGATGATTGTTTTTGGAAAGTAATCTTTAAATTTATTATACCTAAACTATTTTTGAATTTTTGATAATGGGGATATGGTTTACTATTATTTGGATATTAACCTAATTTATTGCTTATCATGTCATGTTTTGATATAAAATTTATCATATGGTATTGTTTTATGGAGACATGATATGGAACACTTGGGTGGGACACCACCGATCCTTCTTATCTCACACCCTACACACACCTTTAGCAATGTGTGGAACTGATGTTTTAATTTGATACAGGAAATGGTAGAGAGACATAATGAGTCTTTAAGTTAAATGAATGATGGGTACAGGTAGTTGGTGGTGATAATGTTGTGTTCTTCCCACATTATCATATTCACAAGTATGTTCTTATTTTAGTTGTCATTTTGGTTATCATACATTAACCATAAAGTTTTCCTTATCTATTTTTGAGTTGTATATCTTCCATTAGATTTATTGGGTTATGAAATATATCATTCTACGTGTTTATTCCTATATTTAATTATATTGATTATATATGTATTTAATGTGGTCTATTTTAGGTTGGTTGAAATCATTTATTCTATTATTTTATGATTCCTGAGTTCTAGTTTAAAGCCTTAGGGGAAAAGTAACTCCATACAGTTATGTACTGCATCGGTTAAGGTAGTATTTTTTTTATAGTATCCTTGGTTGGATTGTTATAAATTGGTATTAGAGTGGGGTTTCCCAGGACAATCCTTCCATTGGGATGTTTTGTAGACAAGAGGTATGATTTTTGTAACTTTAGATATAGGTTGTTGTGAGTGTCTGACCATCCCATTACATGATAAGACTCATGTTTCCATGGGATATCAGGATGTGTATCTCCTATGTAAATTTTCTACCTTGATATTAGATTCTAATTTTGTTTATCGTGTTTAAACTATTAGTTTCCCTAATTTTTGATCATTTTATTCAGTATATGGTGTGTAATAATACACCTCAGCGATATCTTCCATGCCTTCCCTAAGAGGGTTTAGTGAGAGATGATCCTCAAGGTAATATACCATAGGATTAGAGTATTATATTGATTTTCATGTAAGTAGTTTTTATTGTGGAATAGAATGTACCATGAGTTTGGAACCCAGATGTCGAGGCACAACCATATGCTGAGAAAGATAGAGACCGGTCATGAGAGTTACTAAGTGATAAGAGCCAACTATTTAAGGGTGCTAATGAAACTCTAGGGGAGTAGGGATGGATAAATAATATTAATAATGTATTTTATTTCTAGGATATAGCTGATTCTATCATGGTGAATTTATTGATATTTAGGATCGATGGTCCCTACATGCAATGGTGGGATTCTATGGTATGGGAAAATTGACTTGAAGGTTTGGATTAAAAGGTTTTCAAGGTTATTTTTCAAACAATTCTTCCCAGAATAGTAGATGATTTAAATGTCTCCAGAGTTCCTCTCTTTATAAAAGGGATTTAATTCTATTTTAGAGTACAGTAATCAGGTCTCAGTGTTATTTTTTCCCCATAGTTAGTGATGAACGTCTAGTTGAATTATCATAAATACCTATAAGGTTTTCGACAAGAAATTTTTTAATATATATATATATATGCTAACGTTTTCCACCTTTACTGAGATGATAAATTGGGATATGATAGAAGATATGGATATGATGGGCAATATTGATTGTTCTTCCCCTTAATTTTATCCAGTTGAAGGTTTAGTTGTAGGTAGGGAAAGTAGTGTAAGTTTCATGATATTGCATATGTGGTGGAGGTAGTTCACTATCATGGTCTTCCCCCACACCATCAACAATAACAATCAGTATAACTCTAAATTAATATCAGTGTGAAAAGATAGGGCACACTGGATGTACATTCCCAGAACAAACAAAGATTTTTAGTTCTTATTCCCACTGAATCCATCAATAGAGGTTATTCCAGGCTATGTTTATGACTCATTATGGTTTGGGGTCTTCAGTTCCAAATAAAACATTGTTACAGTCGGATGATTCAAAATCTGTAGGGATATAACCATATGCCTCAGGGTTAAATCTCCTTCATGGAGTGGATGTTTTTTCTATGGATCTAGACTACAAATAAATGATAGTGAGAGGTACCATTTTTATATCATATTCTATAAAAACTACTGTATTTGAGGTTTGTTCCTCACATTCAATTATATCAATCCATTTTTTTGATTCACTAAAACTCCCAATAAATCTCATATCCTTTTTCATGGAGCTGGTGACACCTCTTTGAGAGATAAAGGAACATGTGTTTTGGTGTCCATCTTATTCTCTATCGATAGCTGGTGTGGAGTTATTCTGTGATTTAATAGTTCTTAATCTGGACCTTTTTAACATCATCATTGAGATAGAGTTGAATTTTATTCATCAAGATGAGATTGATTATTATCATCTGTGGGTTTTGTTATTTACTACTACTGAGATCTATTATATTTTTTATAGGGTGTGGTCTCTAAGGTATGTTCATGCATTAACTTCCTTCCTAGATCTTAGGAGTCTATTTTCTAATATTTTATTTCTTCGTGGTGATTTTTCATCTTTTAGAAATATTCAAGATATTTTTAGATACTTCCATGATACCTTCCCAAAGAAATTTCTCATTCCTCCTCTAGATATGGATACATAGTTTATTATTAATTTTGTTATGGGTATTCATCTGATCTTAATACCCTCTCATTATATGACACCATCATTGTTGAGGGAGGTCAAGATTCAGATGGATGATCTGATAGATAATGATTTTTTTTCACCCTAGTGTTTCATAATGAAAATCCTTTATTATCATTACCAAGAAGGAGTATAGTTTAATTATTGTGAGTGTGGAATATAGAAAATTGAACGAGATAATGTTTAAGAAAAAGTAATATATTCCCCATACAGATGAACTATATTATCAGTTAAATACTGAAATGTGGTTTTTAAATATCAATATTTAGTCAGGTAACAATAATATTAGGGTTTGAGTGTTTGATATACTGAAGAATAATTTCAAGTGAAGGTACGGATATTACGAATATTTTATGATGCGTTTTGTTATGACTAATGATCAAATATTTTTATGGATTTGATGAACCAACTATTCCATATTTATCATGAAAGATTTTTCATTATGTTTGTGGATAATATCTTGGTTTAATTGTGATTCGAGCATGATCCTGAGAACTATTTGAATCTCATTTTAGAAATCATGAGAAACCACTGAGTTTATGGGAAAATTCAAAGGGATATTTTTGGATCCAAAAAATTAATTTTTTGAGACATGTTATTTTTTAATGTGTCTTTTAAATCAATCATCAAAAGGTAATGGTTTTCTTGTCTTCTAAAGAGAATAAAATTCCTTTGAGATTCATTGTTTCGTAAGACTTACTGGATACTACTGGTAGTTTCTCAAGAATTTATCAATGTTGGCATCATCTTTGACTGATCTCACCATAAAAGGGATAAAATTCATATGGTATTATAAGAGTCATAATTATTTTTAGTTTTTGAAACTACTTTTAACATTATCACCGATTTTTATATTACATGAGCTCGGTAATATTTACGTGGTATACTATGATGCTTTTATGACTGGTCTGGGTTGCATTATTATAAAAGATGATCACTTGGTGTCATATTTCTTTATAAATATTCATCCTCATGAGAAGAATTACCCCACTCATGATTTGATGATTCCTGCAGTTATGTGTGAAATTAAATATTGGTGGAATTATCTTTTTAGGGATATGTTCACATTCTTTTCTAAAAATTAAATTTTAAGTAAAATATTATCTTGAGAATACATGAATATGATATTGATATGGTTGGTGGAGTAACTTGTGGGATTTAATTTAAATATCACTTATACCCTAGGGAAGCAGAATTCCACTGATGATGATATCAATAGTATAGTTCTATGAAAGGAAACATTGAAATTGAATGAATAGTTGAACCACATAGTTCTATTCAATCAATTTAATATAGATGCTAAGAAGGATGATTCATTTATGTTTTTGACTATTTTTTAGTTATGGTCATCTCAAATTGAGTATATTTTGTAGCATCAGTTGATAAATGATTAATATAGTGGAATCAGAGTAACCTGTGTGGTAGGGGAGATGTTTCTCTTTGGTCTCTCCCTTATGATTTTATATTATGCTTCAGGGAGTAGTTATTCATCCTAAAATCTATAAGGATTTTAGTTTTTTATTATCATTGTTATTTATGAGTCGTTTATCCTGGTTCTATAAAGATGTGTTATGATATGAGATGACATTTTTTTGGAGGGTATGAAATACAACATTACAGATTTTGTGTCCCACTCATACACCTACCAACTGATATTGGTAGGGAATTTTAAACCTTATGGTTTTCACTAGACTCTTCCAATTTTGGTTTGTAAATGGGATGAGGATTATATAGAAAACTTATTTGGATTACCATGGAATCCCTAAGGGAAGAATAATATCCTGGCGTTGATTGATTAATTTATGAAATTAAAATATTTCATTATGATTAGGGAAATCAATAGTTTTAAAGATCTGGGTGTGTTATATGTGAAGGATATCCTGAGGTTACTTTGGGTTCCCTCCACCATTGTTTCATATAGGTATCAATGGTTGACATCCATGTTTTGGATGAGTATCTAAGAGGCAATAGGTAATAATGTTATCTTGAGTACAATTTACCATCCATAAATAGATGGTTAGATAAATTTTGTTACATAGATCTTAGAGGATGTTCTCCATTCCACTATCTTGGATTTTAGTGGGTCATTGTATAAGCATCTAGGACTAGTTTAGTTTTCTTATAACAATAGATTCCTATCATTGATCAGAATGGTTCCCATAATATAATTGTATGGTTTCTCATACTGTTCACCTCTATGTAGTCCATTGGTGGGAGAATCCTTTTTTGTGGTATCAAGTATCATTAAGGAGACATTGGTGAGGATTCAAGATATATATTGATGTTTGTCTACAGTGCATAATCGGTTGAAATCATATGTCGATATTTGACAACATCCTTTCGATTTTTCTATAATTCACTTTTTTTGGTGAAATTTTCTCCAGGATTTGGGTCACCATAATCTTGGGACATATGGGATATTGACTTTGAGATATGTTCGACAATTTTGGGTCATTGAGGTTCTTGGATAGGTTAGTTATCGATTGGTATTTTTTTCCCATTTGACTTGTATACGTGATGTTTTCTACATATCTCTTATTAAGAAATAACACCTTGAACAATCTATATAGCACCCATGTTTTCTCATACGTTGATATTATATATTTTTAGACAAATATTTAGAATATTACACAAACACATGAATGAGGTATATTATTGTTTAATGCCTTTGGAAACATGTAACACAATATTATTAATTCATGAAAGATATTCAATGGGTCCCATAATAATCTTCCCCTTTGTTATACCTACATAAAAAACCTTCTACAAAATAAGTTTAAAGGAAATATAATTTAGGGTGATCTTAGATGCATAGTAAGGGTAATCAAGGGAGATAAATAATAATAAATTGATCTTAAGGGTATGAGAACATGGTCATGGCATTTTAAAACCATAACCTACATATCCAAGTTCCTAATCTTGGGTTATGGAATAATTATTGGTAGTTCCAAAGACATTTATCATAAGGAAACAAAAGAACATTATCCATGACAGTACAACATTGGAATAATTCATAGAATTGTTCCATACACATCATATTATAATATTTTGATCTTTAATATATAGAAATATGATCACTCATTAGGTTAAGGAAATGATAATAGGACATCACATAAAACAATGGACATGAAACCAGGTCCGCACATTATATTTTTTACATGAAATAATGGTCTAATCACAACAGTTTACATTTTTAATAAGGTTAGTACATAACACTATAAACATGTTTTGGGGATAACTCATAACATTGTGAACGTGTAATCAGAATCACACATGAAAATATGAACATTTAATAAGGTTCACAAAAAAAATATTTACACATCAATAATACAAATTTATAAAATTCATTGGTGGGAGATATAGCTCCCACCTATCACATAGAAAATATTTATATATATGAGTCCCACAAGATCATAAAACATTAATCATATAAAAACCTATCGAAAATAGGCATGTTTCATAATAAATTAATCATTCTAACATAGCATAAACCATGTAAAAATACATTAGTTTTATAATATTTTTACCATTGTATAACTAGTGGAAGAGAAATGGGTTTCATCATTATCAAGTCCTGATAATCCATTCAAAAAATAAAAGGAATTTATCCTTGGTTCGTATCAATAAAGAAGATTAAGTGACTTAAATTATGTAATATTAGATAGATAATTATTTTTAAAGATAAATTGAAACATTTCAGGAGGATAATAACTTTTATTTGAAAATTCCTTCTTAAAAATAAAATTTCTTAAAACATTTTTAAAATATTTTTGGTTTAAAATATCATTGGAATGTTATAAAATAATATTTCGAATATAATTTAGAAAATTTATAGTAGATATTATCATTTATTATTTCTTATTTTTTTAAAATATTTATAAAAACAATTTTAAGAAAACATGGTTATGGAAGAAAAAGAGTATTCGATCAAAATGACAGTTTTTCATAAAATAAATCTTCTAAACTCCTGATTACATAAAGAGAGCAAAAACAATTGAAAACATGTATTCTCTTGAATAACCCATAGTAGAATAAAATTAATTATTTTATTGAGTTATATATTATAATAATTAATTATTTTATGCATTATCACAAACAATCCCCCTCAATGATGATATTGTAATATAAACCTCTTACCACTTTGGTGACTTTGAATCGTAAGCCCCATGAAATTATAAAATTAAATGAAACATAAAATAGCAATAAAAATAATTATATTAATTATATAACATTTAATAAGTTTAGTATACAAAACGCATAGAAGTGGATAGATTCATAACATAACTTAGGCCTCCATTGTAGTCAAATTTTGAAAAAAATCCCCTTATCGATTTGTTAAATTTTGAAATGTAAACCACATGAAAGATAAATAAGAAAATGGATATGTAAACCTTAAAAAAGTTAAGGATATGTTTCATTAAATTTTTTCAAGGGAAGTATATACAGCACATAAAAACAATCGGTGGGGAATATGGAACGTATCTTACAGAAGTAAAAAAGTGTGATGAAAATCCATTACCCTAAATCTGGACTTCCATTGTACGTGTTCAAACCATCAATATAATAATTATTTTTTTATTATTCATATATACTTAATAATATGCACATATATATATATCATAGAATATATAATTTATGTCTTCCCTTTTATTATATGTTTGTTAAAAATTCCATGTTAAACTCACATTTTGGGTAATAACCACTTTGTTTTTCAGGTATGTTTTGACTGGTTATTTTTGTTATTTTTAATTTGACCATAATTTCATCACTTAAAAATTCGTTAAAATGATATAAAAATAACATATATTAATTATAAAGGTATTTATACTAATACATTAATTTCATGGATAAAAAATGAATTACACCGTTAGTGGAGATGGTTTTCCATAGATACACATGAACGATGTTTCCATTTTCTCGACAGATTGAACATAAGAAAGGTTACTAATATATCAACTTTACATAATAATTATGATTTCATATATATCATATACAGATATATATTTCATATATATCAAATTTTTTCATTATCAATATCTTTGTTGTATTTTGTGTAAAGGATTAGGGAAGAATGAATCACATCACTTCGTAAGGTGGTAGTCCGCCGAACACATGAACGGTAATATTGTATTCACTTAAGAATGGAAAGTTAAAAAAATAAAAGACTATAGAAGGAATAAATATATATTATTATGATATATTAATTATATATTCAGTTTATATCTATCATCATACCAAACCGTGAGAGATGGTAAAGGAAAAAATGAATAACATTGGTCTATGAGGCGGTTGTCCACTATATATGCAAATGACGATTCCATAAACTATTTGATAGAAATGGATTTGATTACAGGGAATTACCATAAAATAAAAAATAATATTAATATATTAATTTTATTATATCATCATGGTATAAAAATAATTAGAGGAGGTGGAGGAATAAATAAAACAACAGTTCTCAATGTTAAACATTTCCTATTCTTCAGGAATCCTCGTTAGGTTTGTACTAAATACTTATGAGGCAAGATTTATACTAAAAATAAGGTTTATTGGATGAGTGTATGGAATTTTTGGAAGTGATTTTGATTGTTATTTGTTTATCGAAATGTGTTTAGATGTGTGAAGAAGTGAGGGGAGTGATTTCCCTTTTATAATTGAGAAGGGCTGACATTTTTTGTAAACATACAAAAGTATACACTATTGGGAGGTCACAGTTACCTCATGCTCCAAAAATATTGATAAATAATGTATTGAGGGATGATATTTTTGATAAAAACATATAAAAGAAATAATAAAAACTTTTTATCATATATTTCTTTAGCCTCCATGTTTACTCAGTTTGACCCTTTTAGTTTTTTTAAACATTGTAACTTGTGTCTTTTTATTTACCTTAGAAATGAATACATTTAGAATAAAATAAAAATTATATTTATTAAATAACTATAAAATACTATTATAAATATTAAAAAAATCAATAAAAAAATCATATATTTAAATAGAAATTAATTTTCACACAAGTACAAGTAATGCTTAAAACCCCATTTTAACCTTAATCAGAGTTATTAATTTTAACGATGTTCACTATTCAATATGTTAAAAAAATAATTTGACCTTATTATATAATATATATTTTGTTGATTAAAAATATTAAAATAAAATTCTCTAAATTCCATTCAAAGAAATCAAAATATTTAAATTAAAACTATTCTCATAGAAGTTATAAGAAAGAAGTTGTTTGAAGAGTAAATGTTTCAAAGTCTAAAATTTTTATAACCAATTTTAACATGAAATTTATTCAAATAAAATAAATTTTATTAATTTATTTTATATTTGACTAATATTTCTTCAAAAATAATTTCAAATATTATTTGACATTATATATAAATAAAACAAAATGTTTGTTTTCAATTAAAATTCCATATTCTTCACTACTCATTAAAAAATCACACTTTTCAGAAAAATCACAAAAAATTAAACTAAGATAATTTTGAATGTATATTTAAAAAATTATTTTTATTATATCAAATTAGTTTTCTAAAAGTGTAAAAAAATAATTTTATTATTTTTCACAAAATATATAAAAATCACGTTTATGAGAAAATAGTATATTTTTGAAACATATAATGACTTCACTGAAAGTTATGTATATAATTATAAATATGTTTCCTTTATATAAAACCATAATAATTATTATTTAAAATTTAGTTATTACTATTTATATCACTATGTTTAACTGATTGGTTATAACAATCACATTTATATAACTATATTAATAATATATCATTGTTTTTTTAAAAATAGTATCATGTGAAATACTAAACAACTCAGTGTTGCATGTAAAAAAATCATAACACGGTGATAAATGTAGTTAAATATATCAATGAATCATAATTTATTAGAAAATCATAATTCCAAAAAACTCATGGTGTTACATTCTTCCTCCCTTAAAATGAATTTCTCCCAAAAAATTCAGCACTATGGTATTGAAAACTAAGGATAATTCTACCTCATTACATCTTGAAGTTCCCATGTAGTTTCATCTAGCTAGTGGTTTAACCACACGAAAATTACCAAGTGATTTTTCTTGTATCATATAACTTCTTCTTTCTAATCCATATTCTCTACTTATTGTTTCTCATAATAAATATCTTGTTCTAATGGTTCTTCCTTTTAGTTTAGTATATGTGATGGACTAGGTATGTATTTCCCCATGAGGGATACATAGAACACATCATTATCCTCAGATAGGTTCAGTGGATTCAACGAATGGTAAATTATTATTCCTATACAATCAAAAATTTTAATGGGACGGACATTCTTGGCACTTAGTTTTCCCTTATTTCATCAATGGATAAATGTATAGAAATAACTCTTTTATGAACTGAAAATTATAGATCATATAGAAAATTATCGTTAACAAATTATATCAATTTTTCATAGTTCTTATATTATTTGGAATGGATATTTACTTATATTCAATATAATTAGATTTCTTAGGTCCCAATAGCTTTATTTCTATAAATTCATTCCATTACATCAAATTTCCACACTTCATTCTATAACAATATTTATAAGGATCATAATGAATGATCTAATGAGATCTATCATTATAGGAATAATAGAAAGTAGGAAGGTATTGATCCCGAACACCTTTAAGATCTTAGAATATCCTCTATAGTTTTAATTATTCATGTAAACTAATCATATTTATGAGGATGATATACAGTGGTAAAACGTAACTCTATATCAAGATATTGAAGAATTATTCAACAAAACATTGAGATAAAATTCATATCCTTTTTAGATACAATTGAATATGGTACTTTATGTAACCATACCACTTTCTTAATATATGTTATGGAAAGCGTGTCTAGAGAATACCCATCTCTAAAAGTAATGATGTGTATTAAATTTATAAGGTGATTAACTATATCCCATAATTTCCACAATACATGGATTAAATGAATCCAAATGTTTACCTTTACCTTTAATAATATGACTATAAAGGGTAAAAACGTTTTCACTAAATAATTTACAAACCAAAAGGGTTTTATTTACATAAATATCTCCAAAAATACTTAATCACAATAAATTCCAAACAAATAAAACCTAAAATGGGTATTAATTACTTTTCACTTATGCTAAAACATAAAATCAAAAAACAATTATTGTATCCATAAATATTAATATAATATTTCATATATACTTCGAATATTTTATTCCCACATAATTCCTTATATAAGCTCTCATATTATATAAAAAACATTTTCATTGGTAGCATGGGTTTATCCATGTACCAATAGAATATCAAATGTGATTTCAATATTCCTGAATCTATATAGATGGAAATACTCAAATGAAATTTCAATAATGTTTGAATAATAATATTATAATGGATATCATTCCAACATAATAAAAATTAAAATTACCATCTAATAAGCAGAGGATTAGTGTTCCATAATTATCATGATTCAATTTATCCAATGTTATTTCATATGATTTCCCTTTATCCCTTGTCTTTAAGGGTTGTTATGGATTATCATCCCAATTATCTTATGGATTGGGGAATTGATTCACATAATTCCCAAACTCCTTTCACATTAAATATCAGAATGTTTTTTTGGTGAATTATGTTGAGCTCTCTCCCTATTAATTTCATTTACAGACCCCTTTACATTACTACTACATTTATTTTCTCAATGGGAAGGCATCTTATACTTGAAACACATTCATATTTATTTTAAAAACTCACCTAAGTGATCCTTCCAATTTTTTTGGAAAGTATAAGTTTGAATGTTTTAATTTTTATCAATGTGATATAATATTAATTTCTATGGAACACCATTTTTTATTTTCTAGGTACCAGAACCAAGATTGTTTTAAGTTTTCATTTGCACTTTTTGAGCATATGAAATCATTTATTTATATCTTTAAAAGTATGTTATTGATAATTACCTTCAGTTATTTTTTAATACACTAAATAATTGGCCTAACTTAATTTTAGGATGAATGATAATACTCAAAGATTACATTGTAAGTCTATTAAAATTTCTTTATTAGGAACCAACAGATGCATCATCCTTCTGCGAAAGATTCATGAATTACTTATTTATTTTTCAAAAAAGAATGTGAGGATTTTAATTATTGGAAAATATGATTTTAACCTCATCTTACTTCATGGAGTCAAGTTATTATCATTTCCACACAATATTAACAATATTCACAATTTCTCCACCTCACAATCATGATGGTAGTTACCCATAGTGACTTATTTAAAGCTTTGAATGTTAGAGAATGAAAAATATCTTTTTATTGGGAGTCATCCATTTCTGAAACACTAACGTATTAGTAGAACCATAGAAAGAAGGTAGTCATTTCTTCATGAATGACTCAATATAATATTTTCGAATAATGTTCTCATTTTTATGTTCACCATGATTCATAGATTGAGAATGTTGTTTGATCACAGTAATGAGGTTTTTCATTTTATCTACAAAAAAATATATTTATCACAAGGAAAATCATTATATTGTTCATTTTATTCTATTTTAACAAGGTTATTTCCGGTTCCCACAATTTAATAAAACGAAAAACATAGATTGTGTAACACCAATGCTAGTGGGGAACTAAATAATCCTAAAAAATGAGTTTTAATGTGTCTAAATCATGGCATGTTCTTTTCAATATATCAAATTGAAGTCTTAAAATTGGTTATTTATAGTAATTATATATTTAAATCCTTCATGATGGTTTTTAAGACATTTTTAAATTTCCAAAGCATATCCCCCAAGTGTGTCAAACCAAGTGTGAAGCATGGCCCTTTTTCATTCTTAAGATGATGATCATTTCTGACTAAATGCACCCTTTTCTGATTTATTATCCCTAAGTACCTCTATTCTAAAGACACACCCATGTGTAGTATCCAATGATGGATGTAATTTATTTTAAATCAATTTTCCTATGATTTACCAAAATTCGAGGACAATGTCGTATACTTAGAATCATCTTTAACGTTATAATTATAGAAATCCCGAGAAATGTCCTTATTAATATCCCTAGGTATTTATTTAGTGTTTTCACAGTCTATTTTCCAGTGGTTAATTATTAAATCCATCTCATTCCATATATAGTGACCCAGGATTCTCATACATTGATATTAAATCTTCTTATATTAATTTTAAATTCATTACACAAACACACCCTTCAAACCATAATAGTTTTTTCCATTGAAAACATTGAACAAAATATTATTAATTCATGAAATATCATCAATTTATGAAATAAATATTGTCTACTATAATACTTATACTTAAAAATACTTTATTCATAAACTAGGTAAAAGAAATATATTAAAGGGTGATCTTATACTGTCATTAAGGAAAAAAGGGATATATATATATATATAAATATAAATATATATATATGAATAACATGAATACAAGGTTAAGATAACATGATCATAACATTTGGAAAATATACCCAACATATCAAAGTTCATAATCTTGAGTCATGTCATAGGTATTTTCATTTCATAACACATAACTCATAAGTAAATAAAATAATATGATCCATTAGTGAACAAAATTGGAGCAATACATAAAATTGTGGCATGCACATCAGCTTATGAATTTGTTAACATGTTTGAATTATAATTCATTCAGTCATTAATGTTAAGAAAATGAAATTATGCCCTTTAATAATCTTATGAACCTAAAACCAGGTCTTTGCATAAAATTATGTACATGAAATCCAAGTCTATTCATAACACTATTAACATGTATTCATGTTGACACATAAAATTGTGGACATGCGATCAGGTTCATGCAAAAATTTGATAACATGTAATCCGATTGATTTATAAAATTTTGAACATATAATCAAGTACACACATAACATATTTTCTCATAAGATATCTATTTTTACTGAATGAATTGGAGGGAGAAATTGGTCCCCTCATCTAGTAATGAAAATCATACATATGTGTTGTAGAAGATCATAAAATCATAACCCATGATATGAAATGGATTTCATAAAACTTTCATAATATCATAACCAATTTAAAAGAGACATGATTCATAATCATTTAATAATTTAATCTTGCAATTAAACTTGTTAAAATAAGTGTGCCTTATAAGAATTTTGTCATGGAATAACCTGAGGAAGATAAATTGGTTACATAAATATCTTATCATGATTTTCTATTATGAAAAAGAATAACAATGGTATCCTTTGTTAATATCCACAAAAAAATAATAAGTTATGTAAAAGGATTTAAGATTATATATATAATGATTTTTAAATACCATGTGCAACATTTATTGAAAAAAATAACTTTTTTTGAACATACCAATTTTAAAATAAAAAATCATAAAACAAAATATAAATTCCTTCAATTTAAAGCCCAAATATCCCTAATAAATTAAAATTAAGATGAGATTAAACATTTATAAGTAAGAAATTATTTACTTTCATATCATTTTTTAGATTACATTTAATGAAACACTTTATAAAAATGAAAAAATAGGGAATCAATGATACATAGCCTAGACGGGATGTAGTGCGGCTTGGTATAGAATTTTTATATCCTTGAATACTTATAAAGTAAGCTTTTGAAAAAAAAATTATAACATTAATTGAATAATGTATCATTTAATATATAAGGGAATCCCTTTTAATAATATTTTGAATTTTTTTAGAAACCATAGTTTGAGAAGAAAATAAGTTTTCAAGATAAATTTCAAATTTGCATAGAAAAAATATTTTGGATTCTAGAGTAAATAAATAGAAGAAAATGAAGTGAATCATGTATTCTCATTAAATATATATAGGATAATAAAATACAAGATTTTATTTAGGGATATATAATAATATTTCATCATTGCATGCATAATCATAAACAATCATGGAAAAAGACGAGATTGTCACAAAAACTTCTTACCACTTTAGAAAATTTGAATTGAAAGCCCTATGAAAGAATAAAATAAAATTAAACTTATAATATCATGAAAATAAATATATTCATGATATAAGATGTTAAAGGGGGAATTATATACACTTCACAAAATAATATAAGTGCATAATATAACTTATCTCCCCATAAAATGATAATTGAGATAAAATAAATTGATGGAAATTATATACACGTTAATTTTTTTGGTGAACTTTGTATCTGTCTCGAAAAAGTAAAAATTGATACAAAAATCCCTTAACTTAAGTCTTGAATTGCATCATACACGTTAAAAACTCTTGTATAACAAATATAAGTTCATTATAAATATATATTATATAACCATAATTATATATATAATACCATATATGATTTACTTATGAACATTTATTAGATTTTTATAAACAATTCCTTGTAAAAGTAATATTTTGGGTAGTAATTGATTTAATTTTCACATATGTTTTGATTGGTTATTTTTGTTCTTTTTTTACTTTGGTCATGGTTCCATAACATCAAGAATGTTAAAAAATAAAATATATATATATTAATTATATATGTATTTATATTAATCCATAAATGATAGATATATAATATTGACTACACTATTCATAGAGATGGTAGGCCTGATGTTTTCATGAACGATGTTTCCATTTTTTTGACAGACATAACCTAACATAGGTAAATGATATATCACCCTTTTAGTATTTTTATGATGCCATATATATCACATATATATCATATATATCAATAATATATATATATATATATTCATTAATTATATCCTTATTACATTCCATGTTAAGTGTTAGCGAAAAATAAATCACATCGATTTACAATGTGGTAGTCAGCTGTACACATTAAAGATGTTATCATAACCCCAATAGAATGGAAAGTAAAAATAGATAAATATGATATAATGAATAAATAATTGTAATTATGTTATAAAAATCATATTTATACTTTATATCCATCATTAAACCCAACCATGGAGGGTGGAAATGAAAAAATGAATGTAATTAGTTTATATGGAGATAGTCCGCCGTAGACACAAATGATGATTTTATAACCCATATGATGTAAGTGGATATGTTTTTAGGTCATTACCTTAACATAAAAACCACACATATATGTTTATTGAAGGTACTAACTATAATATATTATCATGGTATAACAAGAACTGTAGGCGGTGGAGGATGAAATAAAAAAAAATCACCCGTTGATGAATGCTAGAACTTCCTCAGGTATCCTCATTATATTGGTACTAAATACTTCTAGTTTGAATTTATTCAATAATTAGTTCTTCTCGGATGATTTTATTTATTTTTTGAAGTGATTTCGTAGAGGTCTAGTATTGACAAATGGCATGATAGGTGTGAAGAGGTGTGTGGAGTGAGTGCCCTTTTATAATGAGGAGGGGTTGATTTTTTTTAAATGAATTGTATTCATTATTGGGAGGTCAATTTAATTAAAATTCTTCAAACATTGATAAATAATGGATTGGATGTATGATATGGTTTTAAAACACATTCACCCAATAAAATAAACATATTTTTATCATGTTATTCATTAGTCTTTTTTTCTACTCAATTTTAAAATATTAGTTTTTTTCACCAAGTTAACTTGTATATTTATATTTACCTAGAAAATCAATCAATTAAGAATAAATTAAAATTAGATTCAATAGATAATATATAACTATATATTTAAAATATTTAACCCACTTTATTAAATAAAAATACTATGTATATGGAAAAATTATTTTTAACATAAGCTTATGTAACACACAAAACCCCCTTTTAACTTTAATCGTGAAAAATAATTTTAATTATTTTCACTAATAATTGTGAAGGAAATTAATTTTAACTTATTAAATAATATAAATTATTCTTATTAAATATTTTGAAATCAATTTTTAAAATTATGTTCATAGAAGGAGAAATTGATTATTTAAAAGTACTCCCATAGAGGCGATGATAAAACATGTTTTTAAGGAAAAAAGTTTAAAAGTTACAAAGTTGTTAAATCAAATTTACTACGATTACCTAAATGAGATTAATTTATGTATGATTGATCTAATTTTATTTCAAATAAAATAAAAATATAATTTTACTTTATAAATACAATTGATTAAAATAATGTTTTCAATTAAAATTTGGTATTTTTTATTATTTATCAAAAAAAGAAAATTTTCAGAAAAATATCAAAAATTAAACCTAATTTAATATTTACATGTTGATTTCAAAAATGAAACATATTCTATAAAATCAATTTTCTAAGTGTGTCAAAAATTAATTTTGTTATTGGTCGTAAAATACATATTTTTTCTTTTATAAAATCGTACTTTTTTGGCATTTATATATCCCTTAATGAAAATTATGTAATTTATTATTAAAAATTTAAATTTATGTAAAAAAAATTATAAATAATAATAATTTTTTTTATTAATTTTTCCGTAACTAATTTTAATGGATAGTTTAAAATGTCCCTTTTTTAATAACTATATTAATATTATATCATGGTTTTATTAAAATTTGGTGTTATATGTAATACAAGAAAACACTATGTTGTATGTATTGAAATATTTACAAGGAGTTGTGTGTAAAAAAGAATATCAATGAAATTTAATTTATTTAAAAAAAATTCAAAGATAGTTGGGGTGTTACACTCTCATGTTTTGTGTTGGGAAGAAATTGAGTTGGAACCATATGTTTTAGTTATGGAGAAACTAGTTGATATCGTTGATTATATGTTGATTGACCTACATGGGTATTATAATATATTTGTCAAAATTGTATAGTGACAGAAATCAGATTCTCATGGGATTTAGGAGGATGACTCATAAGTGAGGGAGTAGTGGCCTCACATGTTTCTGAAGCACCCATTATATTCCCATCTTCCTAGTGACATAAATCTCAATGATGGGGTGATTATATCATGCTAGATTTTAAGGAATACTATTTTGATGTCTAATATTATGCTGAGTTCATATGGAATAACATGTTTATGTTTTCTGTAAAAGTCTCAATTTAGTACTACCTATAGGAGTCATATATGCTTTAAATGATAGCTTATGACATAAATGTGTTACAGGGAACAATACATAGAGATGGTTTTTGTATTATAAAATTGTAGGTTTTAAATAATGTTTTACAACATAAATCCATTATTTTGACAGTAAATTATCACTCAAGATAAATTAAATTGATGTGATGTATTTTTCAGTGGATGTTCTTATGGGGGATTTATGATATAAAAATAGGGTTTGCAACATAAACCACTTATTCCTAGAAGTTTTAATATTCTTTCTCATAAATCCTTATATAATATGTTGTGAAACTATTATTCCTCAATCCTATATATTTTCCAACCAATTTTGGATTTTCCCTCCCCTTTTGGTTTCCTTTATTCAGTGATTGATATTTGTGGTGGTTCTGCTAAGTGTCTCTTAGTGAGAGACCATTATTCTTATATTTTTCAATTTTTTATAGTTATGGTGTTGGGATGTGTTTAAAAGATCTATTGATAAAATGTTGATTCTTGTTGGATTATTCTAGATATATTGAGAGAGCTTCTTCGGGACACTGATCCTCTTGTTTGTTGTTGTATGGTGTGTGAAGTTATTGATTTATGTGTGGTTTAACCTCTCTATTAACACATATAATTTATGAAATGTAATTATAATATGTGGGAATCAATTACATGGTCCATGTTTTTTTACACACTCATTTCCGTATTGATGGATCCCATTTCGGGTGGTTTGTGACCCAAGTATGAGGTTGGTGGTTCCATATCTATCCTATTTTATGTGAACCATGGATTTAAATTGTTTTGTGGAATGATTTTCTATATAAAATTATTTTATTTACTACATTGTGTGTGTGAAATTGGTTTTTAAGAAAATTCGATGGTTTTCCCATATTTTGGAAAAAGAAAGATGATTTTCAAAGTATTGTAAAATGGATTATAAAATTGGGTTTCGAAGAAATTTTCGATGGAAAATGGGAGTCAGAAATTGTAAAATGAAATGTTTAAGCCATTAGAAATGATTTGATATGTCTTAAATTGGAGCCTTTGGTACTTTTATAAGATATGTAATATTGGGGATGAGATTTTGATATTGTTAGGGAGGTTTATATTATAGGTTCTTATCCTATTCTTAGATCAAGATGAATTTGGCTCAAAGACTTCTCATGAAATAGTATGACTATTCACTTTCTAGGATATTCAACTATTCCCTATACCTTGATGCATGGGTACAATAGACATTTAGTGTGCGTTGGTCATGATTGATTTATGAGTAGACTGATGAACATAACTATGAGTAATACATGGTTCATTTTACCATTGTGATTTTGAAATGTATTTCTTTGATTTACACTATTTTGGATTTGATATACCTACATGATAAAATTTATAGAATGTATGATTTGATTCTATTATGCTGTGATTGTGTTAGAACTATAGAAAAAAGGGAATTTTTTCCATGCTGTTGATATAAAACTACATTATTACTTATCATGACATGTTTTTATATAAAATTGAGCACATATGATTGTTTTATAGAGACTTGATATAGAACACCTAGGTGGGATCCCAACAATCCAATTTATATCACACACTTTACACCCCTTCGGTGGTGTGTTGACCTGGCATAGTCTTTCAAGGCAAGAAATGTTTGGGTTATGTGGTGTGTTGATAGGTTTATCTCCTCTCAATACAGGTTGGTAATGGTGAGATGGTGGGTCGTATCCCACATGATCAGATGCATTAGTTGGTTCTTGTTTAAGTTTTCCTTTTGGTTGTTAGATGTGTAGCTTAGAGTCTTAGTTAGACCATTTTGAATTTTATCACTATCGTTTGATTTCCTTGGTTATGATATATATTTTTTTTCATTCTTTGATTAATTTTTATTGTGTGTGTATATATATATGTGCGTGTGTTTTTTGGTTTTTTTGTGTTGTAAAAAATCATTCCCTTTGTTTTGTTGATTGTTGGGTCCTAGTCACTAGCCGGTGGGGATTGAAAAATCCCATCAACAGTGTGGATGATTGGTTTAGGTACAAGTTTTTTAGGGTATCATGTGTTGGTTCATTACAACTTTGGCTCACAACTTATTCCTTTATGATTTGGTATTTAATTGTTACTCATACCTCTATGTAGTGAGAAAAATATTTTTTATGTATTTTGGGAGGTCTTTTCGAGGTCAATACCTCTAGTAGTGTAGAGAATATAGAAGGGGATATACCCTTTTATAAGTGATTTGGGTGGATATATTATAAATATTTGAATATTTATTATATAATATATATTTTTCTAATGTAAAGAGCCAAATAATTATCACATATTAAAATATAAGAGGCTATAATTGAAATAAATCCATTCAATGAGTTTTAATCACGTTTTTTATGTCATCTAGCAGCCATACCCATTTATTTTAACCATTTTTAATGAATTTTACCTTTAACTGAGGTACTAAATTTTTACGATGGTTTCTATAAATTATGATCAAAATAAGTTATGCTCAAAAATTAATATTAATTATTCTCATTCCAAACATGGAACCATTTTTCAAAATTCAATTCTGAAAAGTGGCTGAAATTAATTTTAATATAAGTTTGCAAAAATGAAATGAGTTTTTATAAAAATGTAATATTATGCGTAAAAAGAATTTTATACCAAAATAATCTATAATTTTGATATTAATGGAATTAATTTTATTATATTAAATAAAATGATATTTAATTTACTTTAAAACCAAACAGAAACATAATGTAATATTGTGAATGCTTGATTACAATAGAGAAAAAATTTAATTTTATTTGTAGAAAACATTACTTGGATTTTCAAAATGTAAAAAATATATTGATATGATAAAATTTATTATGTTAAATGTTATCTAATAATTATTGAATTTATATTTAGTATATAAATAATATTAAAAAAAATTAATTCATTATTATATCATTATAATGTTATGTAAAAATATTTTCAAATTAGTAATTTTCAATATTCACCCAAAAAACAACTTTTGAAAAATCTAAAAAATTTAACCTAAGATGATTTTGATATGAAAAATTAAAGAATATAATTAATTTAATCAAATTATAATTATAATTTGTTTTAATTTATATTTTAATCACATTCTATAATAATGTTATATCCACAATGTAGTAATTTATTTAGAATCAAATATCTACTTCCTATATTTGATGCCCATGTGTTTCATTCTTACCCCCTTAAAAAATATCATCCTTGAAATTTACATAAGGAAACATCATAATAATATTTTGGAAGGTATTTATCAGAACATCCAGAGGTTCCCACATTTCCTCTTCTATGTTATAATTTATATAAACTACAGTTACTAGTCGAGTAATCTGAATCTGTAACACATGTTTACTAGTGTTAAGAATATGGATAGGCTCTACATAATAAGATAATACAAAATCAAATTATATTTCATTACTGTTGAGTAAATGTGTTAGATCTAGTACATACCTCATTAATAATAATACATGGACGACATCAGGGACTTTAAAAATGACAGGAAGCATTTCTAAATGCTATGTCGTGACTCCAACACTTTTCTAAATCTCCAAAGGCCCAAATTACCGGAGAGTTAGTTTTCTTTTTTTTAAACCTTATAATACCCATCGATGGATATATCTTCAATAAAACTTGACCACCAAATTAAAATTCCATATTATTACTTCTGTTATCTATATATATCCTTTTCTTTCTTAGAGCTTCCACTACTACAAAAATAGCCTTTATTAGCATAAGAAAGGGTATTTAATAGCACTATAAAAGTGATGTTAATTGAGGATAAGATAAAGTCAGTCCCTTTTATAAGCACTTAGAAATATGCTGATAAAGGCCCCTATTAGCAGCGCTAAATAAAGTGCTTATAAATGGTGCCTTTTATCAGCTCAAAAAAAGTGCTGAGGAATGACCTTTTTTTCAGTGTTTTTTATCACTAATAAAATACCCCTTTTATCATCAGTTTTTAAGGACTTATAAAAGAAAAAAATAATTAATAATAATTATAAAATATATATAATGTTGGGGGGGGGGATCTTTTAACAGCGCTTGACCCCCCCTTATCAGCACTAGGAGGAGCCCCCCTCCCTCCCACTACATACTGCCCTTACTAGCGCCACCCCCTCCCACGTGTCGGTGAACCCTTGCTTCCACCGGTACCCAAACTCGAAACCTCCTCCCTTGCGCTCTTGCACCTTTACCACTAAGCAATTTAGTTTTTTTCCAATTTAATTACATATTAATATATATAGTTATATTTATTCATATATTAAAATAGATTCATATTAATATAAATATATTTAGTTATATTAATACATATATATTTATTCACACACACATACACACACACACACATATATATATATTTAGTTATAATTTTTTATCTGTATATTTATTTGTATATTAATATATATATATATAATTTTTTTAAAATACATTTATAATATATGTTATTTATATGTGTTTATAAATAAATAAATAAATAAAAACATACATATATAACACACAAAGAGAGAGATATATATATATATATGAATAAATACATAAATATTTGTATCTGAAAAGGTATAAAATGTAAAAATGACCATAACTTCTAATCCAGAAGTCTGTTTCAACTAAAAAACATGAAAAATAGAAGAAAATGAAACAATATTTGATATGATATATGGTACAGGCGTAGTAAACATCTGGATCAAATTTTATTGTTGTTTGAATGTTAATAAATCGGGGCATCCCGACTAAAAAATCCGTTTTAGAGCCCTTCTAGGACTTTTTGGCCATAAAAAATGTGATAGAAGGATCCATTAGGTGACTAGAGTATAGATATCATTGCAGTATTCTATTTTATATGCTGTGGAGTTCAAACAGACACCCGGATCTACCATTTTAAGTTTGAGTTACATTTTTAACTTATTTTAGATCTTTTATTATTATTTTTTTATTTTTTGACATTAAATTGTTATTAAATGATTATTAGTAGATGATAATTAGAAAATTTGTAATTAATAATATTTTTTAAAATATTTTAAATCCATTTTCATTAAATTTATTATATATTAAATGTAATAGTCTATTTTTACTTATCTAAAAAATATTTAAAAAATATATATTATATTTATATCAATATAAATATAATTGTGTATAAGTATATTATTTTTCATTATTTTTTTTGAAATAAAAACTTTATCAGAGGTATCAAAAAGTGCTGATAAAGACCCCCCCCCCCCTTATTAGTGCTATAATAAAAATCACTGATAAAGGGTGTCCCATTATCTACGTTGAAAAAAGCGATGATTAAGGGTCACTTTTAACAGCGCTTATTTAGCACTATTAAAAGTGCCCTTTATCAGGGCTTTTTTGAGCACTGATAAAGGTTGGCATTGTAAAAACCCAATTTTTTGGTAGTGTTCATTGATTTGACACTAAATAGTTCTTAATTGTTTTTATTGTCTCCCCAAAACGTTTTGGGACAACTGGCTTCCTTTCTCTATCATTATCCCAACAACGCCTTTTAGAAAATGATTTCTTGAACAACACTAGATACAGTTCCATTTTAATTATAGAATGGAAGATATTCTTATACAAAATTTTTTGTCACAGACAATAGATAATCAAAAAACTAAGAGTGGGTGAATTGAGTTCCTAAAATTTTTATTTATTTTAAACCACCATCTTAAAGTAATTCTTATTCAAATCCTTCCCTTAAAAAACAAGGGTAGAAAAAAAATAAAAACTTATGGGAAAGATATTAATCAAAAGGGGATTATGGTGGATTTGGTAACAGAAATCACATAATCTACTCCACCAACACTCTACTTAACTATTTTAGTGACTTTATCTATAAATAACTTTTTTCTAGGGTCTCTCTATAGAGAAAAAGAAACTATTACTTGATAAAAAGGTACAAGATCTTTCAACCAGGATCCCCATTTATAAAACTTATCCAAATCCATAACACACTAACTTATAATGAGTTTAGACAAATATATATAAAATAGAATTTTAAGGATTATTATATGAATGATATTTGATTACAACTGATATAATTGAAAGAGTGGAATGTATGTGATGTATAATATCATTCCTATGTATAATGATTATTTTTTATCATTATCATAGTATTCAAATGTATGTTCATTCTTTCACATATATCTTTATATTTCATTCTTTTTTATGATTTGGCTAACTACTTCTATTTATTTATCCCGTTTATTTTTGAACTTAATCATATGAGATATCCACAATGGTTCAGTAGAAAATCCATTGAATATATTGTTAATATTGAATATTAATTGAATATGCCCAATCATTAAAAATATGGAATAGGAAGCTGTAGTAGCTATGTTATAAATCTTCTTATTCTTAGGATCTATCATTTACTAGACTAATAAAACATTATAAAAATTTATAATTAATTAAATAAAAAAATCATTTTTAGATAAGCTCGAAAGCATGAAGAGACTTACTAAGTGATTATGAAAGTAATCAAGACATTCAATATAACATCTAGTTCTTCATAAGATATTCAATAGTTAGTAAATATTTCATATGGTAAACTTATTGGAGGCGTCATATTATAAAATATATCATTGTCTTATACTATTCATAATATAGTCTAAATTTAACATTCCAAAAATAATTGGATTCATAAGATAAATATGTAACTAAAGTGGGATACTTTCTTTGGAATTCATATGATAATGTTTTATGGATAACCTTTTTGTAAGACCAATAATTTTTATAACTACACTCTAACATAAATTTATAACTTTGAACATGAGGTGGATTAATCTATCTATTAACAATAAATTATAATATATAGTAAGATAAACTTATAACTTTGAGTTTTTTATTCTTATAAGATGAAAAAAAATCTTTGTAAACTTTGGTTCTCCTTAGATAAAATTATTTGACATAGATTTAAACACTTTATATGGTGTAAAATAATCACTTATAATCTGTGTATGATAAAATCATTTTGGATTTAATATACTCTAAAATACATAAGAAAAAACTCATTTGAATAAAAATTGGGATTTTTTAATCATCAAAACAAAAAAAACTGATACATGTTGTAACAACTTAATTATTTCAAAATAAAATAAAAATAAATGTAAATAATTATACCACATTCCTTAAATTTTATGAGAGCATGACCTTAGCATGTATTATAATATTTAGTAGTCATTTCATATTATCCATCCATATGTGGATGATAAGTAGTTCTCAATTATTTGTTAGTGGTAAGATCCTTCTAATTACTTTTCCTTAATTTCGATGTAAATAATGGGTCATGATCATAAACAATCGATATAAGTGCACCATGAAGCCTCAAAATATAATTGATATTGATTAATGTGAACAACATAAGGTATAGATCCTCCATTATAGTAATGAAATTTATATACATGGTAAGATGATAAAAAAACAACCCATATAGTATTATTTATTTTAGGATTCAGTAATGATCTTATGAAAATGTATATATTAATATTATCATTCTCTCTCATAGGAATAGGGATATGTTTCATTATTACTTAAGGTTGTTTTCTATCATTATTTACATATTAAAAAACCAATCATCTTAATAAAAAATTCTTTTTCACTTAATATTATCTACCTAAAATTGTTATCTTAATTCCATATACATATTGGTACTACCAAGGTGTATAGAGAAATTTGAGATATGGGATTAATCATGTAGTTCCATTTCTATCTCATGTATTGATGGAATAAATAGTCTATTTCTAAATTTTAGAGTTCCATATTCCTAAAAAAAATTGTTCAAATTCCCATCATTCATGATATTAATTTTATTTTGTAAAGTCTTATCATCAAGCTAAGACCTCTTTACAATTTTTAGTAAATATGGTTATCCAATCATTTTGAAATGGAATGTTGTTTACCCTTTAAAAATGTTTACCACGTCAAAATTTAAAAAATAAATTCTTATATGATTTTTTTCAATCATTATTTTAATCATAGATACATGGTTTTTTAAAGTATCAGCCACATTATTTGTTTCCTATGGAGATAATGTATTAAGGATTCATAATCATTGAGTAGTTATAGAAATATCCTTTGTCTCATGTTGTGTTTTTTTGTGAAAGGACATGTTTTCAAACTTTTATGACTTGTATATATCACAAATATTTCACCATAGAGATAATTCCTCTAAGTTTTCATTCTAAAGGTTATGTATTCTATCTCAAGATCATGGGTTGGATAATTTTATTCATGGATACTTAACTATATTGAAGCATAATAAATAACTCAATTATTCTATATAAAGATTAATTCAAGTCCATTGTTTTATGCATTACTAAATATCGCAAAAACATCCATCACTAATGGTAATTTCAATATCATTGCATCAACCAATATCCTATTTAAACAATACACTTATAAAATAACTGTTTCCCATTCATTAATTCTCAAATAAATGAATATCTTTTAATGTTACTTGGTCCTTTTCATAGCTACCAATTGATTAACAATTTTAGTAAATGATAGAATCTTATGTCACATAAAGTGATCCAACATATGTGAATGACACTGTCGAACAAAATTTTGCTTTATATGGTCAAGGTTATTTATCATAACATGGGTTAGTTTTCTTTAATATGGATATGATATGCATAGCTCCATCACATGGTGTATTGAATTTATCATAAGAGAAAGGACTACACTAACTCTGGTTGTGGACAAGATTTCAGTTTATTCCACTAGGTTCCATCTCTAAACAACGAAAATCACATAATAGGCTCATAACATCATAACTATTGATCCATGAAAAAAATACCAATGAAGGAAATAGTCCTAAAATATTCAAAGGGGTTATAATAAATCTTTTTCCAGATACGTTCTTTAAAATTATAATTTTAAAGGGTCATAATAAACTTACTCAAACACTAACTATAATAGCACCAGCATCTGTAAACTAGAGTTCATGTCTACATTATTATATTGGATTAATACACAATGGATCACATTACCAGGGATTAATCTATTTATAAGTCTTGGAAAACTAGATACACACAAGGTGTCCATATTATATTACAAAAATAAAACATATCCTGAAAAGTTTACTTATATATATGAAAATAATTGAAATATCTTTTTTCCATATCCTAGAAAAGGAAATCAATAAAAAGGGTGACATTAGATTATTAGAAAAATAAAATATACAACATAATCAACCATGAGTAGATAAGAAATACACAATATGGAGGATTTGATAATCAATAACTACAATGTTTAATCAACAACGTTAGATTTAAAATTTATAATGGAAAATATCAATATAATAATCATATTGATAATAATAACCAAAATAATAGGTAGGTAAATTCATAATTCTATATTCCATCATCTTTCCATTAAGTCATCATGCTAAGATGTCATAAAAATACCATTTGGGCCTTGTGTTAATTAATTTCATTGAGTGGTTATGTATATCCAAAATATCCTACAAAATTTGGCCAATAGTTTTTCTCTTGAGAACTGTAGATGCATCGAGGTTCTATCAATAACTGAGTTCCACCCACTGCTTACAAATTTCCGATGCATTCCTCATATATGTAATTAATAATAAATAATAAATATTTATTATCAATCAATAGATATCCATATCAAATAAAGAATAAAAAACATCAATATTTCCCTAGTAAATAAAATAAAATTCATTATAAGCTTCCTTTAACTAAAACTATATTTAGTAATGGTCTATGACTAAAAAATACTAAAATGATAAATATATCTACGATACAAAAGAATATGACTAAGAAAAAGGAAAATAATTTCCAATGAATAATGTTGAGTCATGGAGAATATTATCACAATAAATTGAATGACCACAAAGTAAGGTATAACCCATAAATTTTAAAGGATAATACAAGACCATTAATTCATCATAATTTAAGGTTTCAAATAAATGAAAACATTTTGAAAATTATGGGGGAAAATGGAGGTGATGAATTAAAATGAAGATTCCTTAAAACATGTGTAACATTTTTTTAAAAATTAATATATAAATAACTTATAATATCCTTTTAAACAATATATAAAATAATTCCTTTGATTTTAAGATAAATGTTAAAAATTAATAGAATAATGGAAAGTTGTTTTATTTAAAAAACATAGAAACTTATAGTGAAATAAATATAGATAATAACTTTTAGGGTGGCAGGAATTTGTTTCACCTTATATAATAAAAAACATCCCTTTTTTAATTTTATAGAAATAAATAATCAACTTATTTTTGAAACATTAAAAAGATTATTTTTAAAACATTTCAAATAAATTCATATGTAATTGAAAAATAAAATTTCAATTCATTTAAGTGTAGATAAAAACATCCCTTAAACAATTTGGAGAAATTTAGATATAGAAGAAAAATATTCTCAACTTAAAATAAGTCATAAGTTTGGTTTTTCATAAATCGTTTTTAGTCATTGAGAACCAAATATTGGAAAATCTATAATAAAAACCTAGATAAGAGTGAGTTTTTAAAATAAACCATTACAAATTTGATAACACTAGAGTCAAATCCTCTTAAAAGATAAAAAATGAATTGAAATATAAAATACCATAAATAGAGAGTTATTTATGATTTAATATATCAAAGGGGTATTATATACACCACATAAATGTAATTAGGTTTAAAATATAAAATATACCCCAATAGTGTATAATTGAGATGAAAGAACCATACATTGGATTCTTACTATGTTGATCGCATTATATCATCCTAAATAATCAATAAAACATAGTAAATACTTTATTAATAAACATTTTCTTCTATTTTCCCATTATATCCCCATTTTTATTTTCAATATTAAAATTTCAATTTAAAAAACAAAATATTAGTGTTTAATCTACTCATTCATTTTCAAGATAAACCTAAACATAGGTTTTTACCAATCATTTGAATCCATTTTTTCAAAAATCAGTTCACAATTCTATCAATTTCAAATCACACCCCCTATTACAATTACATTGGAATTGGGATTTTTCCCAAATATCTAACCCAAAAAAATTCAATTATAATTTTCATAGAATTGGGGTTTCATATTTAAATTGAAATAATTTTAAAATATTTCACTCAATTCAAGGGTTTGTTACGTGGGAAATTGAAATGGAACAACATTTCATTAAAATTAAGATCTTGTATCACAACACCTATAATTGGAAATGACACTGATGAATGAATGTAATGAATGTAACATAATAAGACATCGATTCATGATCGAAAAAAATTATTTTAGATCTATCAAAAATAAGATGATCTAAAATACCATATAGAGGAAAGAATAAGAGAGTGGGAGAGAAGGAACATGATAAGATCTCTTACCAAAGAGGAATCAAAGCACATTCACCACACTTCGATATACCTAAGAAGGGGTTTGGAGGATGAAAAAAACGTTATGGGAGCCTCCAAGATCTAATAATTCATTAAATACTTAGTTAGGGTCCAGTAGGGGTTTATATGGGGATTTGAGAATTTTTTTAAAATTTTTTTATATAAAATTTACCGTTTGAGGGTTATCTAGGAAAGGTCGAATAAGTTTTCAAACTGTTCACCCAAACCATGTGCCCCTGATATGGGGTGAAAATTTTTTACTAAGTGGGGACACCGTTTTTTTAAAATGTTCATGAACTATGAAAACCACCATTGTTGGGGTTGGCATGGTTTACCATTGGTGGGTGCACTGTTGGGGAAAATCATGCACCAACTATGCATATTTGAGAAAGTTCCAAAAATTTTAAAGATTCACATGAAGAAACCATAAACAAGACCTAACCACAACATGAAAAAAAGGATGGATAATGAGTACATGAATATAATAATGGAATGTTATAACCTCCCCATCATAGAAATATTATTTCCCAAAATATCATATAAATAGGTCTCTATGTCTAAATGATGAGGTCACTACTTCCTAATAAGTGATCATCTACCCCATGTCTCATGATTATCAAAATTGTGCTATCTTAGAACTTGAACCAAAGGTATCATCCTCCCATGAAGTACCCTGGTTTTAGAATTAACAATTTTGAATGGATACTCTTTCATAGATAAATCCGGATCAATATCAAGATCACCACAGATCAGAAGATGAGATATATTAGAAAGATGGTTTTTAGTTGCAATAATGGGAAAAAAATAATTATCAACATCGTCTTTGGTAGAATTTAAAAATATTAAGTCACTTTTCTATCATATTAAAAAACTTGAATAGGTCCTAAGAGTAGAGGGGAATGTTTCACCTTCCTTCGAAACCGTCGATGAACCAAATGAAGTGAACCATTAAATAACACCTATTCACAAACTGAAAACTAAAAAAATCTACAATGTTGATCAACATAATATTTATATTGAAATTATACCTTCAACATCCACTGATGATTCAAATGATTATTTTATAGCGTCTCTTGAACAAATATCAATCCAGGTAAAAAACATTCATCGATCTATGACCAGCCCAAAAAAGTCATTCACGGCTAGTCATACAAGTCCGCAGAAGGATCTATTCTGATCATGGACTAGAAAAAATTGTAATAAAAAAATCCTAACCAGTTTAAAATAGACATACCAGGATACACTAAAATCAAGGATGTAGTCATGAATCATACCCTCAAGAATCTATATAGCACTCTCTTTCTAGAAATCCATCTTTGGATGGTATTCCATACTGAAATGAACCTGATATGACAGTGCATCCCAAAGGTATCTCTAAAATCATGAAGTATAATGAGGACCTCTATCAAATACTGTATCAAAAATAATTTCAATAAAAAGAACAATATATTTAATATATGGATTTACCAGCTCCCCAACATTCTTAATATCATGAATGGGTATATGTTTAACGAATTCAATTATGCAATTTATGACAATTCATATAACATTAATCATTCCTCAAGTAACTGACAAAACCACCACAAAGTCCATATAGATAACATCCAACATCCATGTTTGAAACAGATGTGGCTAAAGCAAACCTGAAGGTTTATGTTTCTCATCCTAGACCTACTGGAATGTATAATAATGAGAGAAAAAAGAAAAAATTCCTTTTCTCCTACCTAGAAACCAAAATCATCATCACATGCCATAAAACATCTTTCTAGTCCCTAGATGCCCTGTCCACTTAGAATTATGGAAATCCACCATAACTTCTATCCTCAAAGGTAATGGAACAACAAACCGATTATGAAAACATAGAGTACCCTCTCTAGAGAACGACCACTGAGAAACCGTCTCCCCACCAAAAAGTGAGTCTCTAATGCTATGGAATTTATCATCAAGCTATTGTTTGTAAAAACTAATATCTAAAAGAGTGGGGTAAAACGGAACACTGGCCAAGGAAAATATGGCCCCTACTTCCCAATATTCAATGTGAACCTACGCAAAAATATCCTTCAAATTCCACTCTTCCAATGACTCTTTCACAACATAATTCGGTAGCTTCATTCTCAAACCATCTGCTATGACATTCCCCTTCCCCGGGGTATAAGAAATATCTAAACCAATGGATTATAAGGACTACACCCAATGTCTCTTAAATAGATTTAAATATTTTTGTGAGAATATATAAATCAATTTCAAGGGTTCAGAATACATGGTAACCCGTTATCTAAAATGGTAATTCCTCTAAATCTTAATAAAATACATCACAGCTACATGTTCATTGTCCTGGGAAAAATAATTATTCTCATATAGACTAATATGATGAGATTCACAGGAGATGATGTGATAATCCAACATAAGAACACATCCCAAACCCAAAACCTAATGCATCACAAAAGTTCAAATATCCTTGCCCAGCCTCTGGAAGAGTAATCATTGGAGTAATAGTTAGAAGATGTTTCATTTCAACAAATTAACTCCAACCTCTCTCATCCTAAGAAAACATTACTTTTTTTTGAGTATGGGTAGTCATTAATGAGGCCAACTCCAAAAAATGATTTATAAACTGGGAGTAATAATCTAAAATATTATGTAATGCTAAACAGATTGAGTTAATAAGAAAGTATATGGTTTTGGGGTTTAGTTTAAGGTTTAATCATTATTTTCATTTATATGTTTGATTTCTGTTTGATTATACAAACATGAAATGTCATGGTTGAACTACTGTTCTTTATTTAGAAATTGGGTAGTGTCATCGAATTCTTAAACACTCTCAATTCCACCACCTCCTTTAATCATGTTTGATGACAGTTTTTGGTCTAGTATGTGTCATCTTTTTAGACTAAGTTCCATCGAATCTATTTCATTAGCTCTACTCTAACATGTGAAGTACTATCCTATGGGGAGATGGAAAATGATTAAATAAAATAATTGAGATAATTTGAGTTTTCTATCACTGGGGGTCATCAACACATCAGGTAAATTCACTTGATCCTTTCATACTACTTAATTATATCTACAAAAATAAATTTAAACTTAAAAAAAATCATGAACACATTAACCTCCCCTCATGAAAAGCCTCAGGGTTTTCTCCTTATTTTTCAGATTAACAGATCACTTGGTGGGCTTGGTGGAAGAGAAGAAGAAAAATAGAATGAAATACAGAATGGTGGATGAATAAAAAAATAGAAGAACGAGTGTTAATTAGAGTGAGAGAGAAAAAAATATAAAAGAAAAGAAAATAAATATATAATTTATAATGAAGGTTAAAACAGTAATTATTATTATTATTATCATTGTTATTATTATTCTTATTATAATTAAAGAAAGAATTTTAAAAAAAGTAGAGGGTGAAATAAAGGGATAAAATAATTTTAAAATAAAAATTCTATAATTATAATAATTATAATTATAATTATAATTTTAATATTAATACTAATAATAATAATTAAAATAATAAGTATAATTATAAAATAAAATTTAGAAGAAGAATTGTATAATGGATAGAGGAACCCAAATGTATGGATTTATTTAATATATATAAAATGTAAATTAAAATTGAAAATGAAACTAAAGAAAGGAAACTAAAAAATGAATATGTATAAATGGGGTAGAATTTTGGTCGGCCACCCATGGAGGAGATATCTTCATTGGTACATCCAATGTAATGGGATGGAATGGAATGATTTGGGAAGGAGGTGTTGTACTCCTTTTATATTCTAGATTTTCCCTTTGAATGTTTTTGTGTGTTTGGCACAATAAATGGATAATTAAAACATGGACCTCTTCACAAATATTGTTCTCAATTTTCATGTGTGTGTCCCCTAAAAATTTTAAAATATTTTCCAATGTTTATCAAGCGCTATCTCTATTTCACTTTGATAATTTAATATGCCCAGACCGACTATCTATATAGAATGTATACAGATTCCCATAAATTAATAGCCTTCCAAAAGAAAGATTCATCCATAGTACCCTTATTTAAAGCTAATAAATTTCTTATTCATATCCATGTCAAATATGAGATTGATTTCACATGCCAACTTTTTTATATAATGACATATTTTAAACATTAAAGATCTGTGAACTGTTTTCTAGGCCTGTGTTGTGAGGTGATTTTGGGCCTCTAATTGATGGATTGAGCATGTGGTCCAGAAGCATGAAATGTAGACCAATATGGTTGGGATCCTAAAGAAAATAATTTCACAATTGAAATTTGTTTATAAAATGTTTTGTTTGAAATACTGAATAAAAATAAAACTTTTAAATCCCAAAATATGGCCATTTTTACAATAAAGCTTAAAATTCCAGAAAAATATAAAAATGTGAAAATTTCCTATAAAATAACACTTTAGTGGGTCAAAAAAAGAAATACAGTGTAACCTTATGAAAAAAAATTTCTTATATTAATTTACCCACACAAAGGCCATGTTTTCCTCAAGTATAAAATCTCAACAAGGAATTAAAGAGGTAACAAATATTATCAATATTAAAATTTCAATGTAATAAAATAAAACAATTATTAATCTAAAATCAAATATTTAAATTCCATATAAGATATGAATTAAATTTATAAATTTTCAATGAAATAATATATTTATTAATTTTAATATCCACCTTTTAAAATGATGGGACTTCTCCTTTCATTCATTTAGGCTCCTCAATTCATTGTTATTAAACATACCAAATCATAATCTACCTCAATTTTCAATATTTTCTCATATAAATCATTATGAAATTAAAGTAGAGTTTTAGTCGTATCCTGAGAACATGATCTATATCCCTAATATTGTAACATAAATACATTCTCAACATTGAAAATACAAAAAATCAAATAAAATCACAAGGACTTGCACTTATGATTATATTAACTCTGAGGCATAAGGTTCTTAGGATTTGATGTTTAAAAACAAATATCAAGGATTATTATTAACTCCTAAAGCATAAAGTATGATATTCAAAGTAAAAAGTTTAATGATATTCTTCCCATTAAGTTTCAATAACTCCCAAATTTCCCCCAATAATAAATGAAAAGATCTTGACCAGTTTAAGCACAATGAATGATTTGTTCCCTTTCTTTATTTTTTTAACTTTTATTTTATATATTTCTTTTTCAAATAATGTTTTCAAAAAAAATTTCAATTTTTTAAAAGTTATGATTTATAATATACCTCACATCCATCACCTAACCATATATGATAGAAATATTAGGTTTAGTAATGGTGTTTTTTACCTAAATCACCACCTTTTTTCATATTTTGTTAGTTCTTTTTGTCATTTTTATTTTTTTATATTCTGTAGTGGAAAAATTAGAGTACAAAGAACAGTTCCAACACCTTTTACAATTACCAAAATAATCAATCCACACTTCTTCCGTACATTATAAATCATCCCATTCACCATGATTCCCATTACCCCCACACTTCAACTTTAAAATATCATGCTATTAATAATTGGATAGGAATAGATTAAAATGGCTTGAAACATGGATCATCCCTAAAAAGGTCATTCATGGTCTCTATGGGATAAATAAGTATTGATTTGAAGGTGGTATTTTAAGGATTAGTATATTTTCAAAGGATTTTTAAATCATTTTAAATGGATTTGTTCATAGTTATAGCCTTAAAAATATCAAAATCAAGTTCTAGCAGGTGGTATGCCCCAGGATCACTCAAGAAATATGCACAAGATGAAATAAAAATTACCACATCTAGAAACCCTCTAGTAAATAGATATGAAATAGAAAAATCACTTAAGTCTTTGTTAATAATAAAAAATAAATTCACATGAATTATTGGAATTTATATCTTGAAAATTTCTTAGGAAATATGATTTACATGAATCAATAAATTTCTTCAAATCAAGAATCCTCATTTTAATATCCATAATTCAAATTAATAATTATATTATATATTATAATCATTAAATTCCATTTAAATTTAAATCTGTTATAATATATCATAGGATTATTAAGAAGCTCATGTCTCATAGGTTATCCGAGTAAAGAATAATCCAAGTGTGGGAGTTTAATTTCACTTTAAATCTCAAAACATGATTTGGAGAAAAAATTTAAGGTGTTTGAAAGTTAAAAAAATAAAAAATAACTCTATTTACCATGAATTTTAGTTCTTATCTTACTCTATTTGTGAATATTTTTCCTATTTGTGATCATACAAAAGATAATTACTCAATTAAGAATGAGGGTCATGTAATTTAATTTCAAAATTATAAAGAGGAGTGAGATTTATGCTAGACTACTTCTTAAGAAATAAAACTGAATTATAAATTCCTAGAAATCAGGTAAATATAAATATTTTTGATGATCCCCCATGTGGGACCTGAATTTTTACTTCCCTTATAGGGAAGTACCATCGGTTATCCAAATTTTCATGGTGATTGGGGATTCATTGACTTGAGCCACCACATGTGTATTTTCACAGCATCCACTTCTTTATTTATGTTGAGGATAATTTCATGTATAGAGTACTCACGATCCACCCCCTTCTCATTGTGGTAAAACATTCATGGTGAGGGTAGGATGAAATATAAAACGTACTCCTCTTTAATTTCATCATTTGTAACATATTATTCTCTTTACAATGGTTTCCCGATATGATACTCATTAAAAGAATAGTCACATGGAGAGTTAGAAGGAATTTTATTTCTGACAAAATTATAATTTTAAAACTCAAAATAAAATTCTATCCCTTTTATGAAAGCAACATGTGTCTCTATTTCGTCAAAAAAATCCTATGGTATCTCTTCATGGGATTCTTGATGTTGAAGTTCAATATGTGCAGGGAGCTCCATGTGTTCCTCAATAAGTGCATTTTTTTATTATCTTACTCCATGAGATAATTTGATTTAGCCAAATATGTAAAATCAAAATAGTAGGGAGTGATAAACAATCTAGTTTTTAAGAAATTGGAAGACAAAGGGTTCATGAAAGGGTGAACTCCCTGATTTTTTCAGCTTGAAAATCCCCTATAATTGAAAATTCCAAATGGAGTTGATCTTAAATTTATGGATGTAGGTCTTCATTTTCCTCTATCCTTTCTTCAAATTCAACTAATTTGGAGTATTTTTATTTTCCCAAGGCTAGAGATATATTTAGAGGTGGTTTATATTCTACTTTTTAGGATTTAAAATATCATGATGAATTTCTATTTCTACTCACCAGGTCAAAAATATATCCAAATTAACTTGATCTACCTCTTGTAAAATTATATACAATGATATTTCATCAGTGTCCTATAGTAATGGTTGAGCGAGGTCGAATGAATCTTCAGGTACCTCCACCATTACCTCATCAAGTTCATTAATTTAAAATATGAGTGGTGAAACTTCTTCAACCAGTTTATCATATTCTTACTCTGACCCAGTGTTAGGTTCTCAATTAATACACAAACAAATTCAAAAAATTTACCAGCTTTAAATATCAGTTGTTCTATGATTTATCAATATTCTAAATCTTGATATCTTTTATAATATTCTTAATTTTTTATTTTTTTCTACTACTTCACTAGTTAGTATTCTACCCAGGCATAATATTCTGAATTTGAATAAATCATTAAAAGATGGATTTTTGAAATTTTTTTAATAAAAAATAGTGAAAATATATCTATAATGTGAAAATTGAAGAATAAGTAAACTAATAATTGGCTCCCCAAAAACATTCCCAATTTTAGCACACACCGATCACGGGGTATGGTCAAGTGCAATTATAATTTTTCCTAGTATAGCACTGTGGCTGACAAGAGTCATGTCACTTAGGGAGACTTTTAGTTTTTTCACTTACATTAACTAAATAGACTAAAATGTCTCTTTTATGCGTTTTTATTATTTTAAAAAATCAATTATAAATATTTTTTGTGATTCTATTTTCTAAAAGAGTGCCTTGAAAAATGAGAATCTAAACTATCATTCAATGCTAACTAGAACAAGTGAAAAATAATTTACTTTGTTTTTGGGAACAACTTATAGTTTAATCATTATTATCCATTATATTTTTTATTTAGTTTGATAAAGAAAAAAATAATAACATGTTTTTAATACTATTTTATTTTTAGAAATTGTGTAATATCATTTAATTCTTAAACACTCTCAATTCCACCACCTCCTTTAATCAAGGTTGATTGCACTATTTGTTCAAAGAGGTCTTATATTTCAGGACCCATCTTAATCAATGTTGTTTCATAAATTTTTTATCTCAACTACAAAATGTTAATAACTAACCAATGGAATGATAAAAAAGTGATTAAATAAAATAATATAGATAGATTGAGTTGTATGTCATTTGGGGTCGTCACCATATCAGGGACATTTTCCTCACCCATTCATAATACAAAATTATATATAAAAACATAAATTTAAACATTAAAGAAAATTCATGAACACCTTTACCACCCCCAAGCCAAGCCTTAGGGTTAGCCTCTCATTTTCAATAGTAAGATATTTCTTGGTGGTGTGGGAGGAAGAGAAGAATAAGAAATAGAATAAAATAAGAAAATTTGAATGAATAAAATTAAAAGTAAAGAATATGGGATGAAGAGATAAAGAGATAGGGAGAGATATAAATAAAATAATAAAATAAATAAAATATATAACTTATAAATAATGTTAAGATAATAATAATAATTATTTTTATTTTTATTATTATTATCATCATAATTAAAGAAATAATTTTTGAAAAAGAAGAGAGAGAACGAAAAGGATAGATTAATTTTAAAATGATAATGTTATAATTATAATAATAATAATAATAATAATAATATTAAAAATAATATTAATATTAATACTGATAATAAAAATAATAAAAAAATAAAAAGGTTAAAATTGAGAAGAATGATTGTGTAAAGATGGAGAAATAGAAATTCAAAGATCAATTTAATAAAACTAAAAATGAAAATGAAATTGAAAATAAAAAAGCAAAGAAAACTAAAAAATGAATAAGAGGAAATGTGTGTGATTTTTGGATGGCCTCACTTTGTGGAGATCTCCTCCTTGGTTCCTCAAATGAAATGGGATGTAATTGAATGATTTGTTAAGGTGGAGCTATCCTAATTTTATACACTAGATTCTCCCTTCCCATGTTTCCATGTTTTATACACATTAAATGGTAGATTCATGTGTGGAACCATTCCTGAAAGTTGTTTCCAATTTTCTTTATCATCTCACTTCAATTTTTTAGCATATTTTACCTTGTGTATAGAGAGTTATTACTTCTTCACTCTGAAAACATAATCTTCCTAGATAGACTCTCCAGATTCAATGTCTCTGAATTCCAATTAATTAAAGGCCTTTCAAACAGATATTCCCGAATATAATCCTTAATTATTTTTTCAATAAATTTCTTATCTGGCTCTATGTTGAGTTTCAGATTCATTTGGAAATCTAATGCCCGGATATAATCTCATATCTAAAAACTTCTAGATCTATGAACATTTTTTATCCTCTATTAGGATATGATTTTGGGACTCAAATTTATGGATTGATCTTGTGATATAGAATGATTCAATGTATCATAATATTATAGAGATTATAGAAAAATAATTTTAGAATTTCGATTAGTTTAGAAAAAGTTATGGCCAAAATACTGAATAAAAATAAAATATTTAAATACCAAAATAAGGCCATTTTTTCAATTAGGCTAAAAATTTTACAAAAGCATAATAATGTAATTATTAATGATAAAATAAAACTATGGTGGGTAAAAAACATTTATGTTCAATGTAAAATTATGAAAAATATTTTTTTTGTCTATATCTAAAATGTTCCATGGTTTCTCCCATGCCATAACATATTTTACCTTATCAAGATCAACTAAGATACCATGTTTCAACACTACTTGTCCTATAAACATCACATCCCAAATCTAGAAATCCCATTATTATAGATTTTTATAAAGGTGATTCTTTTTCAACAATTGTAGAACGTCTCTCTAATTACATTCATAATCCTCCCCAGAGATAGAGTAAACAAGTATGTCTCCCACAAAGACCACCACAAAGGTATCAAGATACTCATAAAACATTTTTTTATAAAATCCATAAAGTCTATAGGATCATTGGTTAGATTAAACTTTATGAAAAGGTACTCATAATGTTCATACATGATTGATAAGGTGATATTATGAATTTCAAATTCCTTCATTATCAATTGGTGAAATCTATATCGAAGATCCATATTGGAAAACCACATTTCCCCTTTTAACTAGAAAAATAGGTCATTAATCTATTTTAGGAAATACTTGTTCTTTATCATGACTGGGTTATGTTTTTAGTAATCAATTCAAAGTCAAGGAGACCCATAATATTTCTTATCAAAGAGAACAACAACCACCCAAGGTGACCCACTTGGGTATATAGAGCCTTTATCTAGAGGAGCATCTAAATAAGTCTTCAACTCTTTCATTTTAGATGGTTCCATGAAGTAATATGGAATAGATGCTTACTGAGTACCCAACACTAAATAAATAGAAAAATCTACCACCCTTATCATTGGAAAACAAAATTAATTTAGAAGAAAAAATGTTAGGAAAAGTTGGAGAAAATTTGAGGGATAAAATTAATAAAGGATTCTTACTCCAAATCAAAAGAAAATGATGATATTAATTTTCCCATCTGTATATAAGACGGTTCATCTCTACATAACATATGGTATCATTCTCCCTGAATGATACAACACACCCCATCTGGAGAAGTAAATGATTCCTTTCACAGAAAGAATTCAATTCATCCATTTTTTAATGTTCCAATCCATACCAAATATGAAAAAATATGTTCATGTTGAGAACTAGAAAATCTCATGTAAAATCAATCTATGATAATGGAAATATAAGAATGACAATGAAGACCCTACTCTCTCTTCATTATAGGGCACATAGTAATACCCATCCTATAAGACAAAATCTCCATATGATGATTTAGTAGGGTTATAATTTTGATCAAAATGATTTAATGAGATGCAGTAGTATTAAATAACCAAGTCACTAATAATGAAGCAACAGTGATGTTTTCTATGTCAGTTATTGGACCCATTTCTGCTTTGTTCGAAGACTCTTCCACTGTGTGAAAAATCATTATTCCAGATTCCTATGGATGGACCTCCTTTCTGTGTGAAAAATCTTATTTCACGAAAGTTATTTTAGGTTTTAGTGATCCCCTTATACTACATAGAGTATAATAGACGTGATATAACATGTGAAAATGACCTGAGAGTCCTCATGAACCACATATCTTGGGTTCCTCAATGCAATACTGTTTGAGTTCCCAAGAATTCCAATCTGGTTGACAATAAAATAAACTCTACCCAATATTATAATAGGTCTATAAGAACCATGCATTGAAGATCCACCAGAAGACATATCACTCTTTTCCCTTACTTTATGTGAACTCATGGAACATCCACTTGGAGAAAAATGAAGTCTCGTTAACCATGAAATTCCAGCTAGGTCATTCTCAACCATCAATTACCCATCCAAAATGTCATCCTAAGAAGATAGTATCAATAATAAATCATAATAATGGATATCTTATCAATGTCCCATCTCAAACCATTGAGTCTTCAAATTCTCATTTGATACAATCACACATCAAATTGCATAACCTAAAAAACATGATATGTATACTATGTCAGAGTCTTATCAGCCTACTTGAGTTTCAAAAACACCATAGCCTTATACAGTAAAATATATTCTTAGTATAATTTTTCAATAAAATTAACATTAAATTACTTCCATTATAAACCCTTGTGCTTATTAATCAGCACCATTAGGTCCCACCTTCTCTTTGTGTGTCCTTTCATATTAAAGGTGGAACATTTCATCAAGATATAATTAGGCATAAGTAATAAATCATTCAAAATATCAATCCTTCTCATCCAATCATCATCTTATTGAGTATTTTTAATGAAATGTAATATTGGTGTCTTGTGGTAAAGGAAATAACAAATACATTTCCAAAATAATCTCTCAGAGGGTCCATAATTGGAGGCTAAATTGGAATGGGTGAAGCTTCCTGTCCTAGAACCTAGATAACACATACAACAACCTCAACTAGACTCTAGTCTAGAAGAAGATTTTATTGATGTGGTTCATTATCTACTTCCTCCTATATTGAATTCACATTCCTTCTTGGAGGAATGATAATACCAAACATTATTATAAAACATTGAAGATGGTAGAAGATACTTAGAGAAACACTCATATAAGATCTACAAGAAAAATAATCATGTGAGTTACAAAAACAGATTTTGATTTAAACCCATCAAAATAAAATACTTGGAAAATACTAAAACAACTCTTCAAGGTGCCTTTCCCAAACCGCCTATGGCAACTTAAGACTCATTACGAAGAGAGATATCTAGTATGTTATTCAAAAATACATCCTAAGTCTCAAAAATATTTCAAACTGTATGCTAGAATCAAGGAAATATCATTTACCTACAACTATTACACTACATTGTCATGGATTAGACCAGATACTCTGGTGCCCTGATAACCGATCTGATCATGGCATATTTGGAAGAGTGTTCCTAATCCCCACAGGTTGTTGAGTAGCACATGGAATCATTCAAGTTAAAATGGGGAACAATTTTTCCACAAAAAAATCAAAATAAAATAGAACCATATCAATATTCTTAGAGAAAAAAATTCCAAAGGAGATAGCAACTAAAATCAATCATGTATCAAAACCTAAGAATCAAATCACCAAAGTACTAAAAGAATAATATAAACAACCAAAGTACCATGGGACCCACCCCTCAAATATAAAATGATAAAAAAAACTCCCACCTCAATGTAGTGGTTTTTATTTACTCAAACATATATAAATGAGATATGAAATTTCATAAAGGTAAATGGAGGGCGTGAGCTATAGGTCCCAAAAAGTGTCTCTCCATGGGTTCCATAAAAATATTCCACAATAAAAATACTAAATAATTCATTCAATTTGAAATAAAAAAAGCATGGTAGTATAATAATATATAAAAAAATGTTTTCCATTTAAATTGATTGAAATATTTCTAAAAATGGCTTCATTAAATATTTTATATAGAAACGGTTGTATAAATCACTAGGCATGAGTAATTGTTTTAATAAACTATGAAATATGTATTCAGGTAAACACAGTAAGAGACATTTCCTTCCTCTATGAGGTATGATAGTTCTATGTCATGGGATCGTATCACATATCATATAGGTGATCACAGTAATATGTATACCCACATATCTCAAAAACTAGCCCAAGAGGACTGATCAACATGTGCACAGTTAGGTAGGATGGGTTGCATTGTCTTTCAAACCGTGCACCCTACCCTTTCTCCCCTTTAATGGGGTGAGTGGTTTATACTATATTGGAAGATTCTTTTTGAAATAGTGCTAGAACCAAGAAAATCTCCACTATTTGGGTCTATATGGTTTATGTCATAGCCCATCCCAGAGGGGCCCTTTCCCTAAATACCTCAAACCCACTTTCGATAGGCCAAGGGTTGGCGACTACTAATGAGTAGGCGTATCTCACAAATGGGAGACATTTTACAAAGTAATTGTACACACACACACACATCACCAAGCCCAAAATGATGAAATGAAAAATTCTTGGTAAATAATAATTTATACCAAAAAGATACCAACAATAGATTATGACAGAAGGAAACTGAAATTAAATAGGGCTAGAATACAATCCCACCAAAAGGAGAGTCTACCAAAGTGAATGTACATGTTCTTGAAACTCATCTAGAGAAAAACCTACCTGATTGGTAGGTGTAGGACAATAGTATGATGTTATAGGAGAAAAACACGTCTATCTGATCCCTTTAATCACCTCCTGGTACTGGTCTACTGTAAAGACCCGAAAATTTCAAGGAAATTTTTTTCTTAATTTTCTTTGGAATTTTACAAGAGCGCAGCTTCAGACGGCACCTGATTCCGAGGCCCGGTGTGCCCGGAATCAATTTCCGAAGTTTGGCTCGGGTACGTTCAGTGAACGGACGAGCGGGTTTTTCTATCTTTTGAACCGGTGCCCGGAATCGAATTCTGAGGGCACCAATGAAATCGCAGCGCCGGTATTTGCTTAGAAACGCCTCTTCCGGAGTTGCGTTTGCTCAGACGTGGGTTTTAAATTTTGGGGCTTTAAGTCAGAAATAAAATAAAGTTTGTGCGACAACTTTATTTGATTTCACTTAAGCTGCTTGGAAGTCACTTGGAAGCCACTTGAACTGAGTTAAAGAGGATAGGGTGCTATCCAGAAATATCCTACCCCTTGTTAGGATATTTGTGAGGTGGGGCCTGCACGAGCCCCGCTGTTTCTTTCGCTAAGTAACGCACCCGCGAAAACCCGTCAAAGTAACTGAAAAGTCAACCGACGCGTTTTCTTTAATTTCTTAACAGACCATTTAATTGGGCGGTTTATTTCGTGAATTAAATGGGCTGTTTCATTCGTTGAATTAATTCAACGAATTTAATGGGTCGTTACTTACGCGTTTTGCGTTTGTTAGCAAAATAATAAAATAGACAAACTTGTCTATTTTGGAGGATTGCTTTTGTTGTGCAATTCCTCTGAGCCTCCACCCTCTCCGCGAAGAACGCGAAGAACACAAAGAACGCGAAGAACGCGAAGAACGCCGGCGACCGGAATTCGACGACGCACACCGTGATCTGCGACGTCGACGAGCTCTACCCGCGACGTTCTTCGGCGACGCCTCTTCTTCCGCGGCCGATCCTCGTTCGGCAACTAAGGTGAGAATCAGATCGTTTATTTCTCCTTTTTTTTAATTTCAATAACAACGGATTTAATTAATTAAATCCGTTTGTTCTAGATCTGGAGATTGTCGGCGCGACGTTTTTCCCGCGGTACGACGAACGTCTCTTCCGCGACGACGCGACGATCCCCTCCTTCCGCGACGAGCGATTCCGCGACGACCTCTCGTCCGACGACGACGACAAGGTAGGGGTTTATTTTTCTCGATGATTCTTTCCCGTGTTTATTCTTTTAAAGTAAAGAACCTGATCTCCGAACAATTTTAATTTATTTAAAATTGTTGTTGATTATTTTCTTTTCCTCCCGTTGAGTTTATGACTAATGCGGAGGGTGCGGGTCTAACGAACAAGACCCGGCAACCCTCCGCCGATCTTTTGTTGTGCGGATTTGGCGGACGACGACGAACCGTGCGGCAAGGGCGATCCGTTGATCCCGCAGTGAAGATCAGCCCCCGGGAGGAGCAACGGCGCAGACGGGAGGCAAAACGGGCCACCGTAAATTCCGCCGCGGACGAGCCGTGGCGGCGGCGAACCGCCGGACCGCGTCCGCGGTCCGGCCACCCAGCACGCGGCCCGCGCGGGCCGCGTTCCTCCAAGCCGCGGGTCAAACCCGCGGCGGTTCCTTCGGCCGCGCGGCCGAAGCCGAGCCGGCCGGTCCGGTCGGCCGGGCAGTGCCCAGGCCAGACCGGACCCGGCCTAGCCGGGTCGGGCCGACCCGGTTCGGCCGACCCAGGGGGGGCTCGGGCCGGGTCGCCCCGGGCCTAGAACCCCCGTTTTCGGGCCTTCTTCGGTCGTTTGCCCATATCTTGGGCCTGGGACCTCCGATTGACGAACCGTCAGCGGCTACGCGATCCTTGGATCGATACGGTCGTTTCGGTATATTATACTCAAGGTTTCGGAAGACTTTGGGTTCGGCAGGGTTGGTTCGTACACGAAACCAACCGGGCCCTCGGAGCGGAAACGCTCATAACTTGAGCTACGGACGTCCGATCGACGTACCGTCAGTTGTGGTAGTTTCCTCTATGTGAGACGGAACTTTTGGCATACTCCGCCCGAGGATCGGATACAGGCGGAGTACGGTCGGGTTGGTTTTGCCCTAAAAACCAACCGGGCCCCTGGGACGAAAATGCCAATAACTCTCAGACCGGGCGTCCGATTGACGCGCCGTCTGTTGCGTTGAGATCCTGTTGTCGATACGGAACTTTTGGATACATCAACTTCGGACTACGTGTCAGTTGATGTATCAGCCTCTCGGCTCGTGGAGCGGACCCTCCTAAACGAGCTCGCTGTGTGCGGGAACCCTAGCGCTGGCTGTGACTTCGACGACAGAGCAGAGATCCTCCGTGGACTGCGACGACGGCAGAGCAGAGATCCTAAGTGGACTGCGACGACGGCAGAGCAGAGATCCTTCGTGGACTGCGGCGACGACTGTGCAGAGATCCTCAGTGGACTGCGTCGACTACTGCACTCAGCGATCCTACGTGGATCAGTGCTACAGGTTCTGTGTGAGCCCGATCCTATGTGGGTCCTTACTACCGGTTCTGTGTGAGCCACTGCCTACAGGTTCTGTGTGAGCCCAATCCTGTGTGGGTCTTTTGCGGGGGTTAGTACCTATCGATCCTTCGTGGGTCCGACGACTTAGATGGATCACTGGTCATCTTTGACGTCATCTGAAAAAGTATACCTGGTTGAGCTGAATCTTATGTTACTCTCCTTTGTGGATTGTGTTGAACTATCCTATGTGGATTTACTGTTTACTCTCCTTGTGGATTTGAGTCTTGCTTTCCTGCATGGATTGAGTTGTTCTTGAGCTCGTGAGCAGAGCTGGAATTGGGGACTTAGGTATATGTATGGGCATATACCTAAGTCGAGTCAGATGTTACTTCGTGATTGCATCTTTCTTTTGTGCTATATCCTTTGTGGATTTCGGGAGACCTTCGGGGGTCTCGGGGTCCTTACTGAGTAGCTTATACTCACCCCTGCACGGGCTATGCCCGCACCTTGTTGTGTTGGATGCAGACGACGGACAGCGCTGATCTCGGTTGGGGCGTGGAGCAGGACGGTACCTGGAGGTGGACCACTGGGCGGGACGTGCTCGGAGCGGACGTGGGACCCGAGGAGCCTGGAGGCTATCTGTACCCACCCTTCAGGTGGGATTGCCAGTGGACGACACGAGGCCGCCGTCTTTTCTTCAGTTGCTGTTCTTTACTTTTTCAGTTGTACTTTCAGTTGGGCTTGTATTCCGGCCCCCTTTACTTTTCTGCACTTGTAGTTACTTTCCGCTTGCTGACTCTGTGGTGGTTGTTACTTCTAAAGGCAATGACTTCCCTGTTTACCGGGATGTTACGCCTTGGTGCTAGTCGCCAGCCCCTGGCCTATGGAAGGCGGGCTTGGGATAGTCACGGCACGGGCCCCGAGGTCGGGTCGTGACAAATTGGTATCAGAGGTGGTCGGTTCTACCGCAGACTCTGATCGTCCTTTCTTTCTATATGAAGAAATAGTGTTTAGTGTATTGAGTGTGGTTATCAGTTCAGGGATCCCAGTGTTGGTGCGGCGGCCGACGTATCCGTACACCAGGACCCTGACTCCTGATTTCCGACTTAATGCATGAAAACATTGATTGCGTGTGTGTTTCAAGTTTTCTTCGTGATTACTTGTGTCAGCTCACCGGGTATACTGATCTGCTTTATGAAAGTCTCAAGTTTTCCTTGTGATTACTTGTGCCAGCTCACCAGGTATACTGTTCTGACTGTGGTGCTCTTGTTATCCTTTTCATTATGGCCCCACGACGATAGCCAGCTAGGGTTCCGAGTGTAGGGCGCGACGGCAGCCCACCGAGCGACGAGGCCTCGGTGCAGGGCCCTTTGCCAGCAGTGGCACCGGCGGTAGCTTTACCCGCCGAGGCACCGATGCTACCAGTACCAGACGCTGACGATGCACGTCGCCTCAGGGCACTGCATGAGTTTCAGAGCCAGCGACCGCCCAGGTTTCGCGGTGAGGCGGACCCCCAGGCCGCCGAGGACTGGCTAGAGGCGGTGGTACGGATCTTTAGGCTAGTGAGGACACCAGCGGATCTCATGGTGATTCTCGCGGCGAGCCTCCTGCAGGCGGCGGCAGGACGATGGTGGAGCTTGATGCTACAGGCTCACTATGAGGCATCCTTGCTCTGGACGGACTTCGAGAGCCTCTTCCGCTCTGAGTTCGTCCCGGCCACCCTCCGAGCGGTGCGCATCCAGGAGCTTCTCCAGCTGTGCCAGGACAGCATGACGGTCGCTCAGTACATGGCAAGGTTCACTGACCTATCTCGTTACTCGACCGACATGGTACGGGACCCCTTCTTCCGGGCCCGGACCTTCGAGCAGGGCTTGCGACAGGAGATTCGGGCGTCGCTGATCTCCCTCAGCATTCCGACCCAGGCGGGAGTGCTGGAGCGAGCCCTCCTGATCGAGAGCTTCCTGGCAGAGCCTTCTTCAGCGGCGAGACCTAGCGCAGGGCGGCAGGTAGCTGAGTCTTCAGAAGCAGGTAGCCGACGGATGACTCTCGGGTCCAGGCAGACCAGACCCCCACGCAGACGGCCTCAGGACACCGGCTCAGCAGTGCGGGGCACACAGCGGAGTGCCAGCCTTCCGAGAGGCAGGCTGTGCTACTCCTGCGGCGGGCAGGGTCACATGGCTCGTGATTGCCCGACTCGCCGACCAGAGGAGCAGAAGACGGTGGAGGGGCCACCCAGGCAGAGGCAGAGGGTCGACCGTGGCGGTCCGCAGGGAGGAGGCGGACGAGGCAGAGGAGCTGGCCGAGCAGCGGGTGGTGGGCGACGCTTCCAGGCTCTACCCCCACCACCACCAGGAGGGCCACCTCGACCACAGGGAGCTGGTGGGCAGGGACAGGCCCAGCTCCAGGCAGTGGAGGCCTATGACCCCGACATGCCAGAGATGATTCGAGGTATGATCTGTGTCTATTCCACCCTTGCTGCAGTACTTATAGACACAGGAGCGAGTCACTCTTTCATAGCCTCTGCCCTTGTTCGGAGCTCGGAGATTCCGACTGAGCCGTTGGCTCGATCCTTACGGCTAGAGACTCCTACGGGAGCAGACTCGACGATTACGCACTGGTGCCGGCAGTGTGAGCTTACTCTAGGAGGCGAGAGCTTCGGCTGGGATCTCCTTGTAGCGGCGTCGAGGCCTTACGACGTCATCTTGGGCATGGATTGGCTATCCACGGTTCATGCCCAGATCGACTGTTTTAGGCGCAAGGTGCGATGTGTTCACACCGACGGGAGTTGGTTTACCTTCACCGGCGAGAAGGGAACCTTTGCAGCACAGGATGGACTTCCGCGGAGGAGAGTGCAGCCCATCTCTCATCAGTTGGCTAGCCTCATCCTTGGAGCAGTGGACGTGCGGAGTCCAGCTTTTCCTGCAGTGGTGGACCAGTACCTGGACGTCTTTCCCGACGACGTTCCAGGGCTACCTCCTCGTAGAGAGGTAGACTTTTACATCGACTTGTACCCCGGGACAACCCCGATATCTACTCCAGCATATCGGATGGCCCCCGCCGAGCTTCGGGAGCTGCGGGTACAGTTGGAGGACTTGCAGAGCAAGGGGTTTATCCGACCCAGTGTTTCACCCTGGGCTTCCCCGATTTTGTTCGCCAAGAAGGCGGACGGGAGCTTGCGACTGTGTGTCGACTATCGTCGCCTGAACCAGGTGACAGTGAGGAACAAGTATCCGCTACCACGGATTGATGACCTCTTCGATCAGCTCAAGGGAGCGCGGTGGTTCTCGAAGATAGACCTCCGGTCAGGCTATCATCAGCTCAGAGTTCGAGACGAGGACGTGCAGAAGATGGCCTTCAGGTGTCGGTATGGCCATTATGAGTTCTTGGTTATGCCGTTCGGCGTAACCAATGCTCCAGAAGTGTTCATGAGCCTCATGAATAGGATCTTCCAGCCATACCTCGACCGATTTGTCGTGGTCTTCATTGACGACATTTTGGTATACTCGACGACTGAGGAGGAGCATGCCTACCACCTGCGAGTTGTGCTAGACACGCTCCGAGAGCACCAGCTTTATGGCAAGCTCTCAAAGTGCCAGTTCTGGTTACGTGAGGTCCACTTCTTGGGGCACGTCATCTCTGAGGCGGGAGTTGCAGTGGATCCCGCGAAGATCGAGGCAGTACTAGCTTGGGAGCCACCCAGGAGCGTGACGGAGGTGCGGAGCTTCTTGGGCCTAGCCGGATACTATCGGAGATTCGTGCCAGACTTCTCCAGAGTTGAGGCACCACTCTCAGCCTTGACAAAGAAGGGGAAACCCTTTGTGTGGTCAGACAGATGTCAGCAGAGCTTCCAGGAGCTGAGACAGATATTGACCAGCGCACCTATCTTGAGGTTGCCTGAGGAGGGAGTTGGATACGTAGTTTACTGCGATGCATCAGGGACTGGACTCGGGTGCGTCCTAATGCAGGAGCGGGCCGTGATCGCCTACGGATCACGTCAGTTGAGGCTGCATGAGAAGAACTACGCCACTCATGACATGGAGTTAGCAGCAGTGGTCTTTGCTCTGAAGACTTGGCGGCACTATCTGATGGGCGAGCGCTTCACAGTCTTTTCTGACCACCAGAGTCTCAGGTATATCTTCTCTCAGAAGGACCTGAACCTGAGACAGCGGAGATGGCTTGAGTTCCTCCAGGACTACGACTTTGAGATAGTCTATACTCCTGGGAAGGGGAACGTGGTATCCGATGCCCTCAGCAGGAGGACGGGCATTCTGCTACTTGAGGAGGCGACGGACCAACTAGCCTCCTTACAGATATCCTTCGTGGATAGAGACGGAGCAGCCTTTCTTCAGTCTCTCACAGTCTCTCCTCCACTTCTACAGCGGGTCAGAGAGGCTCAGCGTGGGGACGCTGACTGTGAGACCCGGCGTGCACTGATATCCTCATGTCAGGCGCCTGATGGCTTCTCCCTTGGAGCAGAGCACGACATCCTTTTCAGAGGACGTACCTTCGTACCAGTCGCTTTACGAGAGGAGGTGCTGAGAGAGTTTCACACTTCTCCCTTGGCGGTGCATCCCGGAGTGGCGAAGATGTACCAGGATCTCAGACGACGCACTGGTGGCCGGGCATGAAGAAAGCTGTGGCAGAGTTCGTTTCACGATTCCTCACCTGCCAGTAGGTGAAGGCAGAGCATCAGGTACCAGCAGGCTTGGTACAGCCCTTGGAGGTCCCGGAGTGGAAGTGGGACGGCATATCTATGGACTTCGTGACTGGACTTCCACGCACTTCCAGAGGTCACGACTCCATTTGGGTGATTGTCGACCGACTCACCAAGTCGGCACACTTCTTACCCATCAGATAGCAGGGATCAGTGGAGAGCATGGGACGTCTTTACGTCCAGGAGATCGTACGGCTTCACGGTGTGCCATCTTCTATCGTCTCCAATCGAGATGCTCGTTTCACTTCCCGGCTTTGGAAGGGATTGCAGGAGGCGTTCGGGACGCGGCTCCATCTGAGCACAGCCTTCCACCCTCAGACGGATGGTCAGACTGAGAGGACCATACAGACACTCGAGGACATGCTCTGTGCATGTGTTCTCGACTTTGGTCGCAGCTGGGAGGACCACCTACCCTTGGTGGAGTTCGCATACAACAACAGCTACCACTCCATCATCGGGATGGCACCATACGAGGCGTTGTACGGCAGACCCTGCAGATCACCGTTGTGCTGGACAGACCCTGGGGAGTCAGCACTCGTGGGACCAGAGATGGTCCGAGCCACGACAGAGAAGGTCCAGATCATCCAGGAGAGGATGAGGACAGCTCAGATCCGGCAGAAGTCATATGCTGACAGGAGGCGGAGGCCACTAGAGTTCGAGGATGACGACCACATCTTTTTGCGTGTCTCACCTCGACGTGGTTTACGGAGATTTGGCCGAGGCGGCAAGTTGTCTCCACGCTTCATCGGGCCTTTCCAGGTCCTCAGCAGGATAGGAGAGGTGGCTTATCGCCTGGCTCTACCACCTCAGTTGCACCGGGTGCACGACGTCTTTCACGTGTCTCAGCTGAGGAGATACGTGCACGACCCGACGCACATCATCGACTTTGGGGAGCTGGACGTGGACGATGGGGCGACTTTTGCGGAGGTCCCAGTGGAGATCGAGGATCGACAGGAGCGGGTCCTACGTGGGCGGTCGATTCCTCTTGTGCGCGTCAGATGGCAGCACTGGAACCTCCAGGAGAGCACTTGGGAGCAGGAGGCTCAGATGCGTGCTCAGTACCCCCATTTGTTCCCCTAGTTTTTGATGTATCTTTACGGGGACGTAAAGCCCTGAGGTGGGAGTAATGTAAAGACCCGCAAATTTCAAGGAAATTTTTTTCTTAATTTTCTTTGGAATTTTACAAGAGCGCAGCTTCAGACGGAACCTGATTCCGAGGCCCGGTGTGCTCGGAATCAATTTCCGAAGTTTGGCTCGGGTACGTTCAGTGAACGGACGAGCGGGTTTTTCTATCTTTTGAACCGGTGCCGAGAATCGAATTCTGAGGGCACCAATGAAATCGCAGCGCCGGTATTTGCTTAGAAACGCCTCTTCCGGAGTTGCGTTTGCTCAGACGTGGGTTTTAAATTTTGGGGCTTTAAGTCAGAAATAAAATAAAGTTTGTGCGACAACTTTATTTTATTTCACTTAAGCTGCTTGGAAGTCACTTGGAAGCCACTTGAACTGAGTTAAAGCGGATAGGGTGCTATCTGGAAATATCCTACCCCTTGTTAGGATATTTGTGAGGTGGGGCCCGCACGAGCCCCGCCGTTTCTTTCGCTATGTAACGCACCCGCGAAAACCCGTCAAAGTAACTGAAAAGTCAACCGACGCGTTTTCTTTAATTTCTTAACAGACCATTTAATTGGGCGGTTTATTTCGTGAATTAAATGGGCTGTTTCATTCGTTGAATTAATTCAACGAATTTAATGGGTCGTTACTTACGCGTTTTGCGTTTGTTAGCAAAATAATAAAATAGACAAACTTGTCTATTTTAGAGGATTGCTTTTGTTGTGCAATTCCTCTGAGCCTCCACCCTCTCCGCGAAGAACGCGAAGAACGCGAAGAACGCGAAGAACGCGAAGAACGCGAAGAACGCCGGCGACCGGAATTCGACGACGCACACCGTGATCTGCGACGTCGACGAGATCTACCCGCGACGTTCTTCGGCGACGCCTCTTCTTCCGCGGCCGATCCTCGTTCGGCAACTAAGGTGAGAATCAGATCGTTTATTTCTCCTTTTTTTTAATTTCAATAACAACGGATTTAATTAATTAAATCCGTTTGTTCTAGATCCGGAGATCGTCGGCGCGACGTTTTTCCTGCGGTGCGACGAACGTCTCTTCCGCGACGACGCGACAATCCCCTCCTTCCGCGACGAGCGATTCCGCGACGACCTCTCGTCCGACGACGACGACAAGGTAGGGGTTTATTTTTCTCGATGATTCTTTCCCGTGTTTATTCTTTTAAAGTAAAGAACCTGATCTCCGAACAATTTTAATTTATTTAAAATTGTTGTTGATTATTTTCTTTTCCTCCCGTTGAGTTTATGACTAACGCGGAGGGTGCGGGTCTAACGAACAAGACCCGGCAACCCTCCGCCGATCTTTTGTTGTACGGATTTGGCGGACGACGACGAACCGTGCGGTAAGGGCGATCCGTTGATCCCGCAGTGAAGATCAGCCCCCGGGAGGAGCAACGGCGCAGACGGGAGGCAAAACGGGCCACCGGAGCAACTCCGGCGGCCCGCGGAAGGCGGCGGCGGCGCCCGGCGCGCCGCCGAAAATTCCGCCGCGGCCGAGCCGCGGCGGCGGCGAACCGCCGGACCGCGTCCGCGGTCCGGCCACCCAGCACGCGGCCCGCGCGGGCCGCGTTCCTCCAAGCCGTGGGTCAAACCCCCGCGGTTCCTTCGGCCGCTCGGCCGAAGCCGAGCCGGCCGGTCCGGTCGGCCGAGCCGCGCCCAGGCCGGACCGGACCCGGCCTAGCCGGGTCGGCCCGGGTCGGTCCGACCCGGTTCGGGCCGACCCGGTTCGGACGACCCAGGGGGGGCTCGGGCCGGGTCGCCCCGGGCCCAGAACCCCCTTTTTCGGGCCTTCTTCGGTCGTTTGCCCATATCTTGGTCCTGGGACCTCCGATTGACGAACCGTCAGTGGATACGCGATCCTTGGATCGATACGATCGTTTTGGTATATTATACTCAAGGTTTCGGAAGACTTTGGGTTCGGCCGGGTTGGTTCGTACACGAAACCAACCGGGCCCTCGGAGCGGAAACACTCATAACTTGAGCTACGGACGTCCGATCGACGTACCGTCAGCTGTGGTAGTTTCCTCTAAGTGAGACAGAACTTTTGGCATACTCCGCCTGAGGATCGGATACAGGCGGAGTACGTTCGGGTTGGTTTTGCCCTAAAAACCAACCGGGCCCCTGGGACGAAAATGCCAATAACTCTCAGACCGGGCGTCCGATTGACGCGCCGTCTGTTGCGTTGAGATCCTGTTGTCGATACGGAACTTTTGGATACATCAACTTCGGACTACGTGTCAGTTGATGTATCAGCCTCTCGGCTCGTGGAGCAGACCCTCCTAAACGAGCTCGCTGTGTGCGGGAACCCTAGCGCTGGCTGTGACTTCGACGACAGAGCAGAGATCCTCCGTGGACTGCGACGACGGCAGAGCAGAGATCCTCAGTGGTCTGCGACGACGGCAGAGCAGAGATCCTTCGTGGACTGCGGCGACGACTGTGCAGAGATCCTCAGTGGACTGCGTCGACTACTGCACTCAGCGATCCTACGTGGATAAGTGCTACAGGTTCTGTGTGAGCCCGATCCTATGTGGGTCCTTACTACCGGTTCTGTGTGAGCCACTGCCTACAGGTTCTGTGTGAGCCCGATCCTGTGTGGGTCTTTTGCGGGGGTTAGTACCTATCGATCCTTCGTGGGTCCGATGAATTAGATGGATCAGTGATCATCTTTGACGTCATCTGAAAAAGTATACCTGGTTGAGCTGAATCTTATGTTACTCTCCTTTGTGGATTGTGTTGAACTATCCTATGTGGATTTACTGTTTACACTCCTTGTGGATTTGAGTCTTTTTTTCCTGCGTGGATTGAGTTGTTCTTGAGCTCGTGAGCAGAGCTGGAATTGGGGACTTAGGTATATGTATGGGCATATACCTAAGTCGAGTCAGATGTTATTTCGTGATTGCATCTTTCTTTTGTGCTATATCCTTTGTGGATTTCGGGAGACCTTCGGGGGTCTCGGGGTCCTTACTGAGTAGCTTATACTCACCCCTGCACGGGCTATGCCCGCACCTTGTTGTGTTGGATGCAGACGACGGACAGCGCTGATCTCGGTTGGGGCGTGGAGCAGGACGGTACCTGGAGGTGGACCACTGGGCGGGACGTGCTCGGAGCGGACGTGGGACCCGAGGAGCCTGGAGGCTATCTGTACCCACCCTTCAGGTGAGATTGCCAGTGGACGACACGAGGCCGCCGTCTTTTCTTCAGTTGCTGTTCTTTACTTTTTCAGTTGTACTTTCAGTTGGGCTTGTATTCCGGCCCCCTTTACTTTTCTGCACATGTAGTTACTTTCCGCTTGCTGACTCTGTGGTGGTTGTTACTTCTAAAGGCAATGCCTTCCCTGTTTACCGGGATGTTACGCCTTGGTGCTAGTCGCCAGCCCCTGGCCTATGGAAGGCGGGCTTGGGGTAGTCACGGCACGGGCCCCGAGGTCGGGTCGTGACATCTACATTTAAATACTTCAAATTGTCGATCTTCTATACAAGACACTACACATACGAAAAATACCCATGTTGGGTTGATTAAAAAAAAACACGGTAGGACACTCCAAAACCACAAAGCAAATACCAATATGAAATACATGAAGTATATAACAAATGAAACACATGAATTATTCTAGAAAGTAAACACACGAAGTGTACCCCAGAGGAAACACATGAAGTATACCCTTAAGGAAACCAACAAAGTATAGTCAATATGGTCATCTCACACAGGTATATGTCTAAACCAATAAGAGATATATTTTCAATAGTAGTCCAATATCTCTCAATTTCTATGAATCAAGGAGTGTCAATGGCACATGGAGTGTCTATGGTTCACTGAGCATCGATGGTACACTGAGCATAGATGGTGCGTTGAGTATCGATGGCACACTGATCGTCGATGGGGCTTGGGGAATCGATGGAACCCATAGTTTAGATGGTTCAAGAATCATTGATGGTGCAAAAATAATCAATGGATCGTAGAGTGTTAATGGAACATAGAGCATCATTGGGTCATGCTTCCCCCAAGTCACGTAGTCACCAAGTCATAGCCAGCCCTAGGATTCTACTCGTAGGACACGTTTACAGGGGGAACCCACAAATCAAGAAAATGGTTTGTATTCCAACATTCATAAATCCTCACATAGACTATCTCAAAAGGACCATAAAATCATATGAATCCCAACACTTAAAATGGATCACCAAACATACACATGATTTGAATGATATGGTTGTTTCTGTAAAATGGTATGACCCTGGTCTAGTCCAGGTCTGACCTGGCCCATCAGACCCAACCCGACCCACTTTGAGCCAGCTAGAACTTTCCTGTTTGTTTCTTCATGCGGGGCCTGGTAGAATTTCCCCATTGGGTCCATCCTGTGGGGCTTCTAGAGTGGCCCGACCACACAAGTCTATCCTACTGCGTGCAGGCCAGTTTACTTCACTCGACGAGGCCTACCATAGAAGAACCCATGGTCCACGTGGTCTGCCCTGATCACATGGACCCCCATGTCACCGGATCAATTTGGCGCTAAGCCACATTTCATGTGATCAGTGCGCATCCATCACACTCCCTTCGACATTGCTGCCTCGAGTTCCTCCAATGCAGCTTCGAGCTGCATCCCAGCATGCTGTTACATCCTCCTGTCGTCACCCCAGTCCCCACCCATAGTCTCTACTACCACGAGCTCCCATGTGATTTCTACCTGACTATGATCCGCCTCCACCTTCGACCTCCTTGTTAGAGACCTCGTCCTACTCCATGCATCGGTTGGCCTGTCCCCCCCGCCACAACTCTGCCACTTCCTCCACCACTGTAAATTCTACCAGTGTCTTACTGTAAGTCATGCCCTCCACCATGGCAACACTAAATTCACTACTCTAGGTGCCATTGTGAACCACTTCCTTTCAGTAATATAACCCTATAACTTAAATTATTTTCATCGCAACTTCATCATAACACATTTGTGATGTCGTTGCAGTGTCAGATCCCTGGTCTTTTATCATTGATCCACGAGTTGAAGGCACAATGATCCTCTATTTTTATTTTCTGAAGAACATGAAACATTGAGAGATTTAGTGAAAAGAGATAATGATCATGAACACCAAAATAATGGATCATGGTCTTGTTCAATTCGTCCTTGATCTATTCACGTTAGAAGAATTATGAAGAGCCATTCAACACATATATCAAATCCCCATTCAAATCAATGCAAGAAGTTATCCATCCCTCAAGAATGAATAGTTCATGGTTTAAATTAGTCATGGGTTTATTTGTGTTTTTCATTTTAATCTATGATGGGGGAGGTAATCAAAAAGAGATTAAACACCATTCCTTATAGTTGAATCAATTGTTGACAATGGAAGGAGGTCTGTGTTGTCTTCAATCATTGTTCCACCGAAGTTTGTTGTCGAGAGGGGTTCCATCCACACCACATAAAAATTACATGGTTATAGTGATAACCCTTAATTCCTAAAAATGGTTTCATTAAAAAAAACTTCTGTGCATCCAATAAAATATTTTTATTCAAATATTTTGATTACAGTTATGTCCAAATTCTTACTCTCATAGAGGACCTATGCTAGTCGATGTTAAACCTTGTCTAAGGTAAATTTTATACACTAAATGCAATGATGCCCTCAAATTTCTGATTAGGGAACCCATTTAGATTTAATTCCCATTTTAAAAAAATCACCCCAACACTTTATAAGAAACACAACATTTTTGATCATATTGTTCTGTGCACAGTAGGATCTCACACCTTTCATAGAACTTAGTCTCATAATTTTCCTAATTAATTTATAAAAATAAATCTAAGGAAAATATGGGTCAGTACATTCTCCACACCACAAGTATTTATGTCCCTAAAAGCCAAAACAAGGGCAACTCAACAAAAATATGAGGGCACTGAGTAAAAATCTGTGTATCCTGCTTTCGAGTTCTCTGCATAAGATTCATTTGATCTAACAAAATTCATATTAGAGGAGTCAGCAACCCATGAAGGATCCTATCATGTAAATAATTGATCTCCACCAGGTACTCTGCAAAAGTCACCCCATCATCAATTTCCAGGTTTCCATAGTCAATGACATTCGATGGATCATGCATGTACCTCCTCAGCTACAACACATTGATGACATCAAGAACCCAACGAAACTGCAGGGGTTTATCTAGTAAGTATTCCACCTCCCCAACTTTACTCAGAATCTAAATAGGGCTGATGTATCTTAGAGATTACTTATCTTCAAAAACATAACTTCGCAATCCCCATCAAGGTGATACCTTAATGAACACATGGTATAACACCCCAAGGTTTTATAAATAAATTGAATTCATGAAGTACCGATACTAAAAAATCATTGTGTTTAAGAGATAGTTATAATGTAGATTCTAAAACATAATTTTTCGACTTCTATATTATGTACTTTGAAAATTGATCATCTACAATTGGGATCAGTGTATTAGTTGGAGTCTGATAGAACCAATGTAATTTTTGGTGAATAGTAAGAAACCCTTATGAATAGTAATATGACCCTAATGAATAGTAAATTGTATTTTTATTTTATTTTATTATGGATTTAAGATAATGAAATATTGACTTATTTTTTCAAAGTGATCTAAAATGAGTTATAGTTTTGTGATTGTAAATTTTTAAATAAAGTATAATTTTAATTAAAAATTAAATTAATCTTATTTAGAAAATTATTTTCTAAAAATTGAGTTCATTTCTGAATTCTACCAGTTGAAAAAATTTTAGGTTAAATCTTTGGTATTTTTCGGAAATTCATGAATTTTTTATGAATAGTGAAATATGGTAAAATACTATATATTCAAATTAATAGTTAAATATTCTATTTTTGACATCAAGGATGATGTAAGACCCCTTTATTTAAACTAACATTCACTTATATCTATTTAGGGTTAAAATAATCAAGACTATTAATAGTCTTGTGAAAAAATATTAAACTAATAATTAAAACAATGTTAAATCCCACCTCTCCTCCACTATAAATACCCCCCTCATTCCCCTCTTCCTGTCACTCCTCTAAAGAATCAATAATTTTCTATGTTCTAAAAAATCCCCTCACCAAGGATATTCCACACTTTCTAGACACACCAGTTTCACCAAAATTCTAAAACAAATTTCCTTAAGGAGGATCTCAAAGAGAAAAGATCAAGAGTTAATAATCCTCTTTCATTTTCATGTGTTTCCTTTTCAATTCCTTTCATTTTTTATAACTACTACATTGCCTGTGAAAATGCACGGGACTATTCAATTTTCATTCAAATCATCTGGTTTTGTGTCATTAAAATAAATTGCACTGTCGTTGTATTTCATATAATGTTTAGAATAAAACGATGATAATGAAGTTATTAGGTTACCTGTGATTGAAGGAAATGAAGTAAAGACTAATTGTGATAGAGATAAGACATGATGGAATGGAATAGGTAGAGATGAAAGACATAGATGGAACTGAATGTGGAGGTGAGGGCAGAGGTGTAGGCAAGAGGTGATATTGCAATAAATGATGGAAGGAAACGTAGAGAGTTTTAAGGTATCTAGATTTTGACTAGATTGGATGGGCTTGTGAAGATGTTGGGATGAGGATTAGTATGAAACATGGTTGCATTCAGTGTGGTGTCTTTAAAAGATAATGTAATTGATAGTTCATCTTTTTAACCTAATCATCATAAATAAATTTCACTTTATGATACAAAATATTATCACACTCCCTTGATTTAATTTCATAGGATATTTTTACATTAGTAATATATATATATATATATATATGTTGTTATGTCTAGAATAATACCAAAATATTCCAATTATAAGATTATTAGTTGGTACTGGAATCATGGTATCATCAATGAAAACAAATCTATACAGTAGCATAAATAAATAATATTAATAACTCATGATTTCTTCTCCATGAATATTTATGATCTTTTGGTGTATTTTGAACCTATGATGGTGGAAATTATAGATTATTTTGATCAATTCTATCTATCCTAGAATCATCTAAAATATATATATAATAAGAAATAAAATTGATGAATGGTTCATACATATGGAATATTTCGCCTGAATGTATCACTAATACAATGGCTTTCATGGTCGCAATCATCCGCTCAAATTCCCCCACGAACATGCTAAATCCAACAAACAAAAAAAATAAATTCTTCTAATTTGGAAACCATTGTGAGAAATAAATTATTCCATAGCAAGATATTCCAATCAAAGTTATGTTTGGACAACTGTAACAATTCTAACTAAAAAGAGAATACATGTAAATGTTAGTTCTCTCATAGGGTCGAGATAAGAGAGAAGGGAATGAACCTCATCATAGGAGAAATAAATTGTAGTGAGACCTCCCTATTGATACTTCATAGGCTCTATGCGCAAAGACATGGACTCTCCATGAGTATGCCGCCGATTATTTCTCCCGACAACAATGTCTACACTTTATGACAATGGTACTGTCAATAAAAATTGATGTACCTCCATGAATTCATGAACTAATTGCCACAAAATCAGTTTAAATGATAAGTAGTGTTTTAACGGACTATTTCACTTCAATAGAATAGTAACTATTGGTGGTTCAATCAAATATAAGTAAATTTCAGGTTAAAGAGTTCAGTTATAGAAAGAGAGAAGATGGTACCTTGTGGAATTATTTGGAATAATTGGAAACCAACAATTTGTTGATTCAACATCCATTTTATAAAGTATTACAACTCCAAACCCAACATTAAGAATGGAGGGGGCTTGAATAATCATTCCACAAAATGTTTTAGGTCCACCATCCATGGCTGCAAGTTGTGGAACTGAAAGCTCAATCTGAAAGATCTGAATGATGATTCAAAAAATGATTCAGTGAATAGTATAATCAAGGCCACCAACTAATTCATCGACAGTTGAAAAATAAAAGGTCACCAAACACGACCCCAACAACATGTTCAACCATAATCGATTCCACCAGGCTATAGAGTACCCTGTAAAAAAACTTAAACAGTTGATTCTTTATGTCATAATTTTCTGTTACAAGTATTGCAATTATATGATTATCCAACTGAAAAATACAGATTTAAACTTTATATGGATTACATGAACTGTAGTCTTCAATAAACTATGAGATAAAACTTGTTCAAAAAATGTACAGATTACATGATACACATGATTGTTAAAAATTAAAATATTAAGCAGATGATGCTACAAATCTGTCTCTCAAAAAATGGTAAAATGTTAAGAATCTACAGCTTATAGATTGTAGAAATCGTAAACATGTATTTCAATAGAAAGCAGTTTGGGATTTCCAAGAAGCAACTTTTTTGAACCATCACATTACCATTCCTAAAAATGTTATTTGATTCTAACCCATATCCTCAAATCAACTAAATCAAAACAAAGGAATCCCGAAGAATGATCAAATCCCATTAAGTTGACATATGAGAACAAATGAATCAAAAAAATCAATTATGCAAGATCATTAGTTGGTAAAGGTGATATAAGCTATTGGTTCTACAACTGGTAAAGGATTTATATCAGATTCCCCCATAGTAACACCCATAGATTCTGTTTTAGGGATGCCTACACCTATCCCACACTTATTCAGAAAACTCTAGATGATAATTAGATGAGCATATTTGAAAATATTGTTGTGAATAATGATATAGATTGTTCTATTTTCACTGGTTCTGCTTCAGGTATTTTCAATTACAGGGAAGTTCATATTATCTTGGTTGTGACTAATTATCATGACCAATGGGGAGAGTTCTTCTGGTGAAAAGATTTTCCAGTAAAATTATTTTTTATTCTGTGGTGTATTCAGTATAATACCCTATCTACAGATAATAACATCAATGAGAAATTAGATGTGTGTTTTACACATGCTGCAACTCAGCCCATCTGACTTCACCATCTACCAAAAATTTCAACATTTTCAAAATCCAATAGTGGGTTTTGATGCTCCAACAAGTAACACATTATTTAGAAAATTATTTTCTAAAAATTTAGTTCATTTTTGAATTCTACCAGTTGAAAAATTGTTAGGTTAAATCTTTGGTATTTTTCTGAAATTCATTAATTTTTTATTAATACTGAAAGATGGTAAAATACTATATATTCAAATTAATAGTTAAATATTCTATTTTTGACATCAAGGATGATGTAAGACCCCTTGATTTAAACTAACATTCACTTATTTCTATTTAGGGTTACAATAATCAAGACTATTAATAGTCTTGGGAAAATAAATTAAACTAATAATTAAAACAATGTCAAATCCCTCCTCTCCTCCACTATAAATACCCCCCTCATTCCCCTCTTCCTGTCACTCCTCTCAAGAATCAATAATTATCTATGTTCTAAAGAATCCCCTCACCAAGGATATTCCCCACTTTCTAGACACACCGGTTTCACCAACATTCTAAAAAAAATTCCTTAAGGAGTATCTCAAAGAGAAAAGATCAAGAGTTAGTAATCCTCTTTCATTTTCATGTATTTTCTTTTCAATTACTTTCATTTATTATAATATCTTCCCCCCCCCACCCTTATCTAGGAGGTATGAAATCTCCATAATCATATATATACTATATGTTATCATATACATGTAAAATATTCTTCATCTTTCCTCCTCTTCTCTTCCTCTTATTCTAAAATATGATAAAAATTCTCTTTGTGATGTGTCATTTACCAAAATTCTAGACGATGAGATTTCAATTTCCATTACTTCCTTAAAATATGATCATAAAAAACTTTTAATGGTTGAAAAATAATGTTAATTTTATTATGTGACCTATTTTATGTTCAGTAATGAACTTGGATTCATGAAATTATACTATATAATGAAACAAGTTCATAATTATCAAGGAACCGCCCAAAATGATATAAACATATATCATTAAGATTTATCTAATAATTCATACATATACATATACCAAAATGAGTTTTGGAATCATTTAATATTATAGAAACAATTAAATACCATTTCATTCCACTTCTATAATTTCATTTTGATATGACAAGAAAATCAAAAGCAATCAGCCATGGAAATCATGTAAAGAACACACCCAAAACAATGAAAGGAACAAATTAATAATAACTAAAGGGTGAAATTAAGTTATACACAGATCATATAAGGTGTTATTAACATTAATAATACTCTATAAAATTCGTATAACACTATTTTAACCATTATACATGATGTTTAAACATGTTGGAAGTAAGACACACCCATGGTAAGAGAATTCTTAAGGCAATTTCCATTCATTGGTTTATGATTCTACATTATTAATTGTGTAGATTTAAGATCATTTGTGTGAAAAAAATTTTGTTTATATTGTGTTTTATTATTTTTATTTATAATTTATACACATATTCATTTCGTTCGATTGTTTCTCATATCAATTATATGTTATTTATAAGGGAAATTTCTTATAAAATTCTCTTTTAAACTTCTAGTTTTACAAAATTCAAAAAAATGTTTTTATTAAATTATTCGTGTTTCATAATTGTGTTATGGTTCTTGGAGATTATTTATGCAGAAGGATGGGACCTATATATCCCTCTAATTAATTGGGTATGTATAAGTTGGAGGTCATTTGTATTGTTACTCCAAGTGTAACTGTGATGATTAAACAATAAGGTGGTTGTGATAGATACATTGAAAGGTAGTTGGGAGGGTTACGAATTTTGAGGTATCTTAGAGGGTTACAAGAGTATGTAAGTAATTAATAGTGATAACTTTATGGTACAATTTTTGTTTTATATTTTTTATGTAAATCTCTTCTAAATCTCATGTTTCATAAATCAAGTTTATATGGACGATAAGTATGTTTTTTTTAAAATGAATTCAGATATTATAAGTATTCATGGACTAACATATTCTTTTTTATTTTTATTTAACTTACTATGATTTTTTTGATAATACCACGTATATGATTTTCACAGGTTATAAGGAGTTTGAAACAAATAAGGAATCCATGTTAAATGGTATGAGGATTAGTCAAAGAAAACATGTTTAATATGAAAACTTTAATGTTTTGGAAGAAATTGATGCCATTTTTGTGGTATCTACTCTTCATAAATGTGGAATGTTAGGTTTATGTTATATCCCAATTACCAAAAATCTAAATTTGAAAAGATCCTCAACGTGAAAGGATGTGAGTTCATGACTAAATTTCAATATTATGTAATGTAATAAGGTCAGTTCCTTATAGTTTTTATCAGAGGAATATATTAAAAACATTATGGGTTGGGATGATATTAATAGAACACCGTAAATGATTTGTACTCTTTGGTTAATTTTAAATGAAATATAATTTAAAGAATACATTTTTTGTCTTGACTAATATATGTTTTTTTATAATGGTTTTTTTCAGAAGAAATAGGGAAGTTGATGTGGAGAGGCCCCGACAGAATGACATCCTTCTGAATCTATAGCATGGAATGGTATGGATTGGAACTGAGAAGATTATAATTGTAATGGATCAGGTGATATAGTAAATAAATGGTGGTGGAATCCATCCAATAGATCCACCAGAGGTACCACAAATGAACATGATGATATTAGAACATTTTATGAGACAACACTTTCACACTTTCAATGGATCTTCTAACCCAGTAGCGGCTAAAGGATGGATTAAAGCACTTTAAAAGATATTTGATGTTATGGTATGTTCAAATAATCAAAAGTAAGTATTTCGATTTAATGTTTTAATGGTGAAGATGATCGGTGGTGATCAATGGTCAATCTTATCTGGGATATAAGGGAGATTTATGCATTAGAGTGGGATGAATTTAAAATTATTTTCATGAAAAATATTTTCGAAAGGTGGTTCGACATAGGATAGAGAATAAATTTCTATATTTGAAGAAAAATGTGGAAGATTCAATGGACATGTATGAAGCGAACTTCACCCAAATGGATAGGTATTCTCTAAATATTATTCTAGATCTTGATAGAAAAATCAGCCGCTTTTACTCTCTTTTGAATCAAAGGTGTACAAGGGAATTAGCCTCCCATGAATTCAAAAGTTATGAGAAACATTTTCAATGTTTTGGGAGGGTAGATATGGAGTTTTCCAACAATCACATGCACATTGACATTAAAGATAATATGAGGTCCAGATGGTAAGCGATGGTTAATAATTAATCAAAGAAAAGGGGGGAATGTTCTAGAACAAAAATTTTAGAATCTTTATATTGTTATATATGGAAAGACATTACCTAAAAACATGTTTTTTTTCCTTAGTAGTGTATAATATCATTCTGGGAATGGATTTTATTTCTGTTTATCATGCTAAGATTGACTCTAGAGCTAAAGAAGTTGTTTTTCAGAATTGTTTTCGTTTTTATACAAGAAATAACTGATACAATTAATAACAAATCAGGAAGCAAAGAAAATTTTGAAATATAGAAATGAATGTTATCTTTCCCATATTCCTGAAAATAAAGGAACTATTAATATTATTGATGTTCTAGTGGTAAATGAATACCATGATGTTTTTCCTAACAAGTTACCCAGTGTCATACCAGATTGAGAATTCAAATTCACAATTGAATTAGTTCATGATGCTAAGAAAATTTCAAAACACCCATATCGAATGGATCATAGGGAACTTATTGAATTGAAAATATGTTGCAGGAGTTTCTTGATAATAGATTAATTCATCCAAGAACTTCACCATGGGGTGCTCTTGTGTTGTTAATTAAAAATAAATATGGTTCCATGAAACTTTTCATTGATTATAGTTCATTGAATAAAATCACTATTAAAAAAAATATCCTTCGCCTAATATCTATGACTTGTTTAATTAGCTCTAGGGAGCTCATTAATTTTACAATATTGACTTGAGATCCTCATACTATCAAGTAAAGGTGATGGAGGATGACATCGCTAAAATAGATTTTCCTATTTGATATGGTCATTATGAACTGGTTGTTATGTTGTTTGGGGTAACCAATAAACCTTCTGTATTCATGAATATTATGAATATAATATTTCAAGAGATATTGGATAAGTTTTTTTTATTTTTTTGAATGACATTATGATATTTTCTAAAAGTAAAGAGAAGTAAGAAAAACATCTAAGGGTTGTTTTTCAAACCTTTATGGAAAATAAATTGTATGGAGAATTCAGAAAGTATGATTTTTTTACAACAAATTTCTTTTATTGGTCACATTGTAAATAATGATGGAATAATATTTGATCATTCCAAAATCAAAAGTGGTTGATGTATTTCCAAGAGTTTTAAAAGTTGCAGAGATTCATGTTTTTTTAGATTAGCTGTTTATTACTGACATCTTGTCAAAAAATTTCACGGTTATATATCCAACTAACTAAGTTAACATGAAGAGGGGTTAAAATTGATTGGATAGAATTATGTGATGTTTGTTTTCAGGAACCAAAGAAGAGATTGGTGAATGCTCTAGTTTTGGACTTGTCTTCCCGAAATGGTGAGTTTTTTATCTATAGTAATGCTTCATTGAATGGACTTGTAGTGGGTTTGATTTAAAATGATTAGAAAATTTCATGTGCTTCAATATAAATAAAATCTCATGAGTTAAATTATCACACACATGATTTGGAATTGGCATCTTTGGTTTTTTCATTGAACATTTAGAGGCATAATTTATATGGAGCCAAATGGCAAATATATACTGACCATAAAAGTATTAAGTATATATTCACATTGATGATATTAACTTGAGGCATATGAGATATATTAAATTGATAAAAAATTAGAATTTCATGATCAATTACAATCCATGAAAATAAAACAAAGTGGTAGATTTCATGAGTCAAAAACATCATGAAACATTAACCATGTTACATTTGTAGCGTGATCCCATGATTAATGATTTGATTAATTTTGGAATAGAAGTTTTTGGTTTAAGAAATAAATATATTGTGTGTCATGTTTTAGTGAAGCCATCATTGTTAGAAAGAATTAAGAAAGAATATAAGGAATACTATGAACTAGAGAAAATAATGAATTGGTTAAATGGGGCAGTTTCTAGAATTTAACATTCATAAATATTGTGTTTTGAGATTGAAAAAATGTTTGTTTGTGCCTTGTGATTATCAGTTTAAGAAATATTTCTTGTGTAAAGATCATAGTTATATATTTTTATTTCTTATGGGCCATACTAAGATGTACATAGATCTTAGGGAGTATTACTGGTGGGATGAAATGAATAGAGGTATTGTAGATTTTACTTTGAAATGTATGACATGTCAACAGGTTAATGCAGAGAAGTATTTACTGAAAGGGATGATTCATCCATTTCCAGTGCTAGATTTGAAATGAGAGAATATATTTATGAACTTTATGGTGGGACTACCTAATAATTCTTGAGTTAACAATTCAATTTTCTTTATTATTGATTGGATGGATAAATCTGCACATGTTCTTTGGAATTGGGATACAATGTCTTTAGATTAGCTTTCTCAATTGTAACTCATAGAAATTTTCAGGTTACGTTGAGTTCCTCTTTCCATTGTGTATGGCCAGGATCCCATATTCACTTATAATTTTTTGAAGGGACTTCAGAAGTCTTTGGTCACAAAATTAAATTACAGTAAAACTTTAAATCCTCATTAAGATGGGTAGTAAGAATGAATGATTCATACTTTGGAGGATATGCTTCGAGCTTGTTCAATGGAATATGGGGGATGTTGGGATAAATATATTTATTTCTTTGAGTTATCTTATAATAAAATTTTTTATTCTAGTATACAAATGTACCCTTTTGATGCATTATATGGGAAGCGGTGTCAAACTACAACTTTTTGGGATCAAGTTGGGGAATGGAAGTTGATGGAACAAAAATTAGTATAGAAAGTGGATATGAAAGTGAAGATGATCTGGAAATACATGAGGACATCTTAGAGCATCCATAAATGTTATGCAGAAAATAGGAGGATAGAATTTTCTTTTGAGGTAGTTGATTATGTTTTTCATAGAATCTCACCATGGAAAACTATTATTCATTTTTGGTAAGAAAGGAAAGTTAAGTCCATGCTTCATTCCGCATTATGAAATCCTAGAGGAAGTTGGACCAGTAACCTAACAAGTATCTTAGAATCCTATTTTATCTCAGGTACATAATGTTTTTCATGATTCGATGTGGAGAATTCTTGTGATAGATTCATCTCATGTTTTGAGCCCAGAGGCAGTTCTGTTTTGAAGAGAAATTTTCTTTTGAGGAGAAACCAGTTCAGATTATTGATCAAAGGGAAGAATTATTGTGGAATAAGGTAATCCACCAGGTAATGTTTTTGTGGAGAAACCACATGGTTGTAGAAAAATATGTGAGTATGAATTTTCTATTAGGGGAAGGTACCCTCACTTTTTTAATAACTAACGATATAAATAAAAATTTCAAGGACCCAATTTTTAGAAGGTAGTAATAATGTAACACCCTAAGGTTTTATAAATAAAAGGAATTCATGAATTACTATGACTCAATAAAAGAAACTTTTTTTAAGGATATAGTTTTAAATTATATGTTAAAACAAAATATTTCTACTTCAATGTTTTTAATGTAGAAAAAAAATCATCAACAATTGTGATTAGTATGTTATTTGGAGTCTCAAGGAACTGACTTGTTTTTGGGTGAATAGTGACATACCCTTATGAATATTAATATGAAAAGTAATATGACCCTAATAAATAGTAAATTTTATTATTAATTTATTTTCATAAGGATTTAACATAATGACATCTTGATTAATTTTTCAAGGTGATATAAAATGAGTTATAGTTTTAAAATTGTTAATTTTTTAGTAAAGTATTATTTTATTTAAAAATAAATAAATCATATACAAAAAATTATTTTCAAAAAATTGATTTTATTTTTTGAATTATATATTTTGTGAAATGGTTAGGGTGAATTATTTTTATTTTTATAAAATTCTTCAATTTTTGATGAATGGTGAAATACTGTAAAATACCGTATATTCAAATTATCCGTTAAATAAAATATTTTGACTCAAGGGATAATATAATCCCCCATGGTTCAAACTCACATGAACTTATTACTATTTTTGGGTTACATGAATCAAGTCTATTCATAGTCTTGAGAAAAAATATTAAACTAATTATTAAAATAATGTGAAATCCCTCTTCTCCTCCACTATAAATACCACCCTCATTCCCCTATTCCTCTCACACCTCTCAAGCCATGAGAATTCTCCATGTTTTTCCATTTCCCCTCACTAATTCTCTTCCCCATGTACAAGACCTATTGGTCTCACCGAAAATCCAAAACCAAAGGCCTTAAAGAGGATCTCAAGGGGATTAGATCAAGAGGTAAGAATCCTTGTTTTTTTTCAAGTATTTTTTTCAATTCCATTCATTTCTTATACTCTCTTCCCATTCCCTTATACTGGAGTAATGAAATATCTAAAATAATATATATTCTTTATGTTATAATGATCATGTAAAATATTCATCAACTTTATTCCTCTCCTCTTCCTTTTATTCAAAAAAAATAAAAACACTATTCGTGATTAGTTGTTTAGAAAATTTATGGACGATGTGATTTGAATTTCCATTACTTACTTAAAAAATGATCATAAAACCCTTTTATTGGTTAAAAAATAATTTAATGTGTATGATTTAACCTATTTTACATTATTTAGTGATCTTATATTCATGAAATAATACTATATAATGAAACAAGTTCATAATTATCAAGGAACCGCCAAAGATGATCTAAACGGATATCACTAAAGATTTATCTAATGATTCACCCTTATACCATATAACTAAAATGAGATATAGAATATTATAATATTATATAAACATATGAATACCATTATATTTCACTTCTATAATTTTATTTCCATATGACAATAAAATCAAATACAAACATTCATGGAAATCATGTAAATAATGCACCCTAAACAATAGAAGGAACAAAATACGAATAACTAATGGGTGAAATGATGTTGAAAAATGACTATATAAGGCTTTATAAACATGAAAATTATTCTAAACAATACTAATAAACCTATTTTGACCATTATATAAGAGGTTTAAACATGTTTTAAGTAATAAAGACCCGAGTTAAGGGAATTCGTAACCCAATTTCTATTTGTTGGGTTAACCTTCTACTTCATTAATTGTGTAGTTTGAAGATCATTTGTGTGATCACTTTTTGTTTATATTGTGTTTTATTATGTTTATATATAGTTTAAATACATATGATATTCTTTCTATTTATTATCATATCAGTTATATGATATTTGTAATGGTATTTTCATATAAAATGCGCTTTTAAATATCTAGTTTTAAAAACTTCAAAAGCAATGTTTTTAGGAAATTATTCAAATTGTATTTTTATGTTCTAGTTCATGAAAATTTTTTATGATGAAGATTGGGACATATATTTTCCTACAATTCCTTGTCTATGAGTAAGTTGGTGTTTGGCCGTATGGTTACCTCAAGTGTAACTACGATGGTTACACAATAAGGTGGCCATGAGGGTTACATTATAAGGTGGATATGAGAGTTAAAAATTGTAAGGTAGATGAAAGGGTTTCAAAATTATGTATGCAAACCCCAAATATAACATTATGGTTCTATTTATGTTGTATATGTTTTATGGAAATCTCATGGAAATCTCATGTTTTAAAAAGTATGTTTATATGGGTGACAAGTATGGTTTTTTAAAAATGAATTTCTAAGTTACAAGTACTCATGGACTAATGTGTTATTTACTTATTTTTATTTTCCTTACTAATATTTTTGTTCTCATCCTGTGTTTTAAATTATTTTCATAGGTTTTTAGGATGTGTAATGGATTGAAGGAAGCCAAGTTAAATTTCTAGAATAAAAGTTAATGAAAGAATGTTATATTTGAAAAGTTTTTTTTTATTTTGGATGAAATGGATACTATTTTTATGGTATATTAGCTTTATAAATGAGGAATGTTATGTATATTTTATTTCCCAATTCTCTAAGACAATAAACATGAAAAGATCCTTAATGTGAAAGGAAGTGAGTTCATGAATAAAATTATATAATATTTAATGTAATATGATCATGTTCTTATACATGGTCTCCATTATCACACTCTAGAGGCCTTCATATCCAAAGAGAATATGAATTCTACAGGCTTTGTGAATTCCTCATCCTTTCCTAGTTGATCTGAACCACGTTATTGTTAGCTCACACAAACTCTAAACCCATGAGTGCTAACTCCCATGGGTTCATCTAGCATAGTGGTGACTTGCATGGTAGCCCATACATGGTCTAAAACGACGCCATAATATTGGTGGAGTGGTATTTTTTGTTCTAAAAAGACTCCACCAAAGGTAAGTGATCCTCCCAACCACCACCAATGTATAGGATGCAGGCGCGTAGCATGTCCTTAAGAACCTAGATAGGTCTCTCTATCTGGAAATCCATCAGGGGATGAAACACTGTTCTCAAGTGAAACTGGGTCCCAAACACCCCCTATAACCCCATACACAATCGAGATATGAAACAAACATCATAGTATGAAATGATAGTCAATGGTACCCTGAGAATCCAAACTATCTCATGCACATTGGGGAACCCGAAGCTACTTACTAAACTCTACTCACATATTGGTAGGAAGTGGTATGACTTAGTGAGTCATTTAATGATCACCGAGATGGTATCTTTCCCCCTATATGTTCATGGTAAACCCATCATGAAATCGTATGTTATGTCACCGCACTTACACTTTAGTACCTCAAGTGGTTGGGTAATTCTCACTAGAACCTGGTGCTCAGCCTTCACCTACTGACAAGTGAGGAATCGAGAAACAAATTCTACCACTATCTTCTTCATCCCCAACTACCAGATTTGATGTTAGAGATCATGGAACATCTTCAATACAAAAAGATGTACCACTAATGGGGATGTGTGGATATCACTCAGAATCTCCTCTAACAACGTCACTGGTATAACTACGCACCCTCTAAGAAGAACAAAATTCTCCCCACCTTTCTAATTTCTATCAAGGGCATGTCCCATAGACAACTTAAAACATAGGGTCTCACTCTCTATGTCACTAATATGTGCTTCCTTGACTTGCTATAAGAGTAGAGGGGTGAAAACCATCAAATAGAGGTAATCTTCTCTATCTCCACCAATAAAGGATATCTGTAATTTTTCCAACTATTTTGTTTCCTCACTCAGAAACAGTAAGCTGAGTCACCTGCTGAGAGAATCCTCCACTACGTTCTCCTTCCCAAGAGTATTGAAATTATGAAACTCGTTTGCCTAGAGTGACTCTATCCATATACTTTGTCTCAAGTTTAGATCATTCTGATAGAATATATACTTTATACTCTTCAATGAAAATTGTACCACTACTATCTAATGATCATGGGTCACATAGTTCTTCCCATGCTACCACAACTGGCGTGAACCATAGGAAATCACTACATAACCCTATATCAGGACACAACCAAGTATAGTCTTTAATGTATCAAAAAACTGTACATACCCAATTCCCTCCTCTGGTAGTCTCAATATGGGAGTGCCCGTCAACCACTACCTCAAATCCTGAAATCATAGCTAGAAATTCTCTATCCACATGATGGGCTTCCCATTCCATTTCAATGTAATTAAGGGTGATGGTACTCAGGAACAGTCAAGTACAAACCTCTCAAAGTACCCATCTAATCCTAGGAAACTTCGCACCACAATAACACTATTGGGTGGATCCTATGTAAGCACCTCCCCTCTAAAATGACGTGTCCTAGAATGTGGAACTCATGAATCCATAACTAACACTTCACGAGATTCCCATAATTCTGGTTCTCTTAGAGTGTGTCCAGGACCATCTTTAAATGTATCATGTGCTCCTCCTCAGACTCTGTATACACCCGGATGTCATCAATGAAAACCTCAAAAAACCGGTCTATATAAGGCTGGAAGATTATATTTATGAGTCCCGTGAATAGTTCTAGGGATTTCTCAATGCCAAATGTCCTCACCAATTACTAGTAGTGGCCACACCGACTGCTTAAGGCTTTCTTCAGTACATCCTTATTCTGTACATGTAACTGGTGTTAGCCAAACCATAGGTCACACTTTGAGAACCACCTTTCTCTATTTAGCTGATCAAAGCGGTCATCAATCCTTGATAGTGGATACTTTTTATTCATGATCACTTGATTCTGGCTCTAGAAGTCCACACATAACCTCGATCTCACATCTTCCTTCTTTTCAAACAAAACTGGGGCTTCCCAAGGTGAAACATTAGGTATCATTATGCCCGTCCTCTACAAGTCCTTGAACAACACCCTCAACTAAAAAATCACCACAAGAGCCATCTGATAATAATGTGTAGATATTAGTGTCATCCCATTGTATAGATCAATTCATACGTCAACCTCACATTGACAAGGTAATACAAGTACATCTTCAGGAAAGATATCCTCATATTTCACCACCACTACAGGAAACTATAGACTCATCTCATCTACTACACTGAGGGTTAGGCTAGGAAACTAATGTGTGATCGGTTTCACCCTCTAATGTGTGAGTTATCTTGTGTTGCACGTGTTTTAATTTTACCTACAAAATAAAACCTAGTCCCATCACAATGGACACATTTTACTATGTATATAAAATAGTTAATGAGGGAATGAACTATAGATAACCAATCCATACAATGAATGAAGTAGTAAGGCCTCGATTCCACCACCAATAGATCCCAAAAAAAAACACTCCACCCTATAGTAAGATAACACTATTAGTACCTGTGTTTGATCGTCAAATATCCCATCGTAGGAGCCTATAATCCTAAGGATTGAGTCAGCTATTCCACTTGAATAGCCGAGTCTGAAAAAATGGATGTGGTGAGAATGGAGTGACTTAAATATTTTTCTATCAAAACTGTAGCTGGGATGGAAAAGGCACAGGTCATACCTCTAATAATCTATTGATCACCAAGGTCTTAAGTCTCCATTGGCTGGATATGGCCATGTCACTATCCACTAGCTTTCTGAACTCATGTTGTACCACTTAGGGGTGCTGGTGGTAGTACGTCAAATATCGACCCACCACATGTTGGTCTACCTACTCTTATTCTATTCCCTCCACCCAACACACCACTCTACTCCTACCTAATCCTTCACCTCGGTAAGCACTCGACCCTCTCATGATATATTGTACAACCAGTTTGGAAATCTCTATCCAGTTTCCACTAATCACCTCATGAGTGAAACAACCTTTCCTTAAATTCACTTTCTTGGCCATGAGAGCCCTACACTGCAGATCCCATATCCTGGGGCTGTCCCCTATAGTGCTTGACCCTCTTGGTTCCAAGTTACTTCTTTAAGCTACCTTCCACCAAATACCCAGCTACCTAGTTCCAGCTGGTAGCTCCCACTGCTAGTTTCCGCTCCTCGAGAAATCTCTACATGATCAGAGCTCGGTCCAGTAACCTAACATATATAAGGATGCTAAGTGGGATCATGGATGCCCTAATCTCTCAATGTAACCCCATAGTTGAATGTTTGATCCCTAAATAATGGTTCACACACCCTATCTATGGAGTAGTGAGAATGATCAGTAAACCTCATAGAGTACTCTTCCACATTCTGAATTCCCTACTATAGATGCAGGAGGTTCTGTATGCACACTGATCACAATGCCACCTGAAAGAACTCCTGCTTAAAGAGACACTCAAAGTCTATCCAAGATATAGTCATCTCATCATGCGTGTGTATCACTAAGATCGACCATCACCCACTGAGCCTTGAGTAAGGCGTCCAGATAAAACTACCATCTGGTCGAAAGACGTCCTCACAAGCAGGAAAAAAATGTTTAATAACCTCCAAACAGTACTCAACTATCTAGGGGATTGAATCACACTTAAATCGAAGAGGTCCTTACCTCTAGAACTCTTGTAATGTACTCATCCTGTGTGCATCCTAAATCAGTTGTTCTGGTTGTAACTGCTTCTTGATAGGCGGAGTTATCACTGGTATATCGCCCTTAGGTGAATATCTTGTGTAGGGAGTACCTTCAGCAAAAGCTCATATACCAACACCTCATCACTAGGTATATCATCCTCGTGATCATGCAATAGAATCCTATATGACTGTATTTGTGGAGGTATCCTGAAATAGATTAATATGTACCATAATCAATAGAGTATACATTGTGTGATAACCCAAGAAGTACATGATAACACACTCAAAATTATATATGAATCTTGTACCATTTATTCCCTCTCACTAGTGTTTTCATGTGATGAGTTGAAAATTAGGTGTCTAGAGTCATGGTGTATGGATACACAGACCATTTCACCAACACTGGAGTCACTGTCCTGAAAGAAAAACTAAAAACACCAAACACTATTTCCACAAACCAATCTCACAGACTCTTGGTTTTTATGTAGAACTAACCACCTTTAATACCACTATTTCACATCCCATCCTAGATGTTCATGTACCGTGACTACCCCATGCCTGCATTCAATATTCCAGAGGATCGCGACTAGAACAGAGTAGGCATATCCCACAAATGGGAATCAATTTCTTAATCAACTATACAAACACACATAAAATCAAGCCCAAAATGATGAAATGTAATGAACTATGTAAACAAACATGCATACCACTATAATACCAACAATATAGTATGATAACAGAAAACTAAATGTAAACATGGCCAGAATACAAACCCACCAAAAGAATAGTCTGCCAAATTGAATACACAAGTTCTTTAAAGTCATATGTTGAAAAACCTACATAAAGGGTAGCTATATTAAAACTTCCTAAAATTTTAGGAGAACACCACATACTTATAATCCCTTTAAGAACCACCTGGTCTTGGTCCAACGAGAACTCAATCAAATCATCGATTTTCTACACAATACATGCCTTGTCCGAGAAATTCCCATGCAGGGGAAAGTAAAATAATACATATTTTAACACACCAAAACCACAAAATAAATACCAATATGAAATAAAAAATTTAAACCACAAAAAGTCCCAATGAATAAAAAAAGTAAACAAATAAAGTATACAACAATGGAAAAACATGAAGTATACCACAATAGAAACACACAATGTATAGTCAGTACGATCAACTCACAAAGGTATATGTATAAAGTAAAAAGATATGTATTTTCAGATTCATTCAACGAATTTCATAGCTTCCATGACTCATGGAGTAACAATGGTCCATAGAGAGTCGATGGTGCATGAAATGTCGATGGCACAAGGAGTATCGATTTTTCACAAAGCGTCGATGATGCACAGAGCGTATATAGCACTCAGAGTGTCGATGGTACCTAGAGCATTGATGGTACATAATGTGTCGATGGTTCACGAAGAATTAATGGTGCGCGAAGCAATGATGGAACACGGAGTGTTGTTGGGTGATTTATCCCCCAAGTCATATTATCTCCAAGTCATAACCAGCCACATGATTCTACTCGTAGTGCTCTTTTATCGGGAGAAGCTACTGCTCAAGCCAATGGGTCGTATTCCTACTTTCAAAAATACTGAGTTAGAGTATGCAAAAAGGATCATATCATCTCAAGGGTCCCAACACTTTGGACGGATCTCACAAAGAAGACACAATTTGAAGTATATGTCTGTTTTTGTAAAACAGTCAGACCTGAGTCTAGTCTGGGTCCGAACTGACCCACCAGACTCACTAGACCTAGTTTGGTCCAACACAAACTAGCCCGCTAATCCAGATAGACCCATACTGCTAGGCCTCCAGAGATGTCCAACTACCCTAGTTTGGATACTGTGTGTGAGATGGTTTACTCTGTCGGACGCGGACCACCCTGGCCAAGTCCCTAGTCTACAAGGTCCTCCCTGACTGCATGAATCACCCATGTCACCTATGAAACACAGTTCTAAGACACATTTCACATGGCCAACCCACCTCCTCTACTAACCCCACATCATTTCTATTGCAGGTTCCACCGATGAAGCTCCGAATGACATCATAGCTCGCTACTGTGACCTCCTGACGTGACCCATGGTCACCACCACATGGACTCCACTGTTATGAGCTCCCACATGGTCCTTAATGGAACTTGTTCCACCTCTTTACGGGCTAACCATCCAGCATCCCCCATCTTGCACTGTGCTCCACCTTGGCCAACCCCCCACTGGTGGGCTGCTTCTAACTCATCCACTGGCCACCCTGCTAGTGGCCTGCTATCTGTCGTACCCTCCACTTGGACTTCATTGTAGTCACTTCTCTAAACGTCACCATGTGCCATCACTTTTCTCCACCATAGCCCACTCCCTCAGGTTATTTCTTCCACACCTTCACCATCACACCATTGTCATGTCATTGGAATTTCAGATGCCTGGTCTTGGAGCATTGAACCACAGGTCAAACGCGAAATGATCCTCTATTGGTGTTTCAGGAAAAATGTGGAACACATAGAGTTTTGGGGAAAATAGATAAATCACATAAACACCCAAAAATGAATCATGGCCTTGTTCATGTTGGCCTTGATCCATTCATGTTAGAAGGAATAGGAAGAACCATTCAACACACAAATCTAATCCCCATTCAAACCCTCATATGTAGTTATCCATCTCATAGGAAAGAATGAACAATATATCAACATGTGTGTGGGTTTATCCGTGTGTGTGTTTTTGATATAATAGGGTAAGGGAAATCACAAAGAGATCATACACCCTAGCTTATGGTTGAATTAGTCGATGACGAAGAACAGAGGCTAGTTTCGTCGCTTATCCTTGATCCATCAACATTTGTTATAGAGAGGGTTTTCATCCATTCCTTAATGAAATTACAGGGTTATAGTGATAACCTTGAATTCGTGAAGAAATATTCATTAAAAAGAAATACTCTGCTATGTGCAATAAAATAATTTTGTGATGATATTTTAATGACAGTTATGTATAAATTCTAACTTTTATAGTCGACCAGCACTGGTCAAGGTTATGACCCCCTAAGGTAATGTCACTGATCTAAACGTAATGGTTCCCTTAGATTTCAAATTTTGTCATCCTTTCATAACTTATTCCCAATTTAAAGTAAAACTGCCCGCAAAATTTATTAAAAACATAATTTTTTTAATCATATTGTTCTAGGAACACTGGGCCTTGAAATCTCACACAGTCTTAGTGCATGGTCTCATAATTTCCCCAATTAATTTATAAAAATAAAAATTGTTAAAATCTAAGTCAGTATAATTTAACATGGATGGGCAGACAATTTTGAAATAGCATGTTCCAACTATGAACAACCGATAAATTTAATTTTTTTCAACGTTTCAGCCGAAGTACCCCTAAATGATACCTGAACACAATATGAACAAAAATGAGGGTCTAAGAGTTCTTAAAAATAGTAATTAGATGTTAAATTTTTTACTAAGGACAACTACAATGAGGCAAATTACTTTTAAACCTCACTCAACAACTACGAACAAGATCTCATGTTAAGAGAATTTGCCTCCATGTTCCACTTGTTGCGAGTACAATCTATTTAAAAATCATAATAAAGGAAGAAATATGACCACCACCTCTTTCTCAATTTAATATATTTCCATAAAAATCTACACGATACCCTTGTATTCATAATTAACAGTAAACTCCTCACCCATAAGTTATTGTCACCACATCTTTAGGTTGAAGACAACCGCTGTTGTCTCTAGATCTTGGGTGACATAGTTCTCATCCAAAGGTATAAAATGTAGAGGAATATAGGTTATAACCATATACTTCTTCATTAGAACACATCCAAGACCCATTTTGGAGGCATCCCAACACACTACATAGTCAACACCCTTCTCCGATAGTCTCAATATGGGTATTCTTATCAAAATGTATTGAAACTCTTTAAAACCATGATGTAATATCTCTATACACATGGAAGGATTCTCCATTATGTTCATAATAGTCATGGGTGTCATAGTCCTACAGAAATATTGTATGAAAATTTTATAGTATCCTGCCAACCCTTGGAAGCTCAACACCTCAGTTTTGTACTTGGGTGGATCCTAATCTAGAACTGCCTGATCTTTCACTAAGTCCACAAATAATCCCTGCTATATGATTAAATATACCTAGAAGTGGGTCTATAAAACCAATTATTACCTCATCAAGAGACTCCCACAAATCTAGTACCCTATGAGTATATCAAGAACCGTCATAAGGTGTCTCGCATGATCCTCCTCTGATGTCGAGTACACTAGGATGTCATTGATGAAGACTACCATGAACCATACCAAGAAATTATAAAAGATATGGTTTGTATATCTCATGAGACCTGTTATTGTATTAGTCAAAACAAAATAAATCAAAAATTACTCATTATGACCACAACGATATCATATTTTCATATTTGGTACATCCTCCTATCAAACATAGAGTTTCTGATAGCCCAACCTGGTGTTAATCTTTGAGAACCACCCCACCACTATCAACTAGCCTATCATGGAATCAATCCAATAATTTTGTTACTTTTTATATATTTCCAAATATTTCAGGCAATGGTAATCCACACATAAACTCAATCCATCATCCTCCTTAGTGAACAATGTTGGGGATACCGAGAGAGACTCATTTGGTCTAACAAAGCCCTTATTATGAAAATATTCCAAATATAACTTCATCAATAGAAATTCAGTCAGATCCATTAGATATACTATATAATATATCAATTTTTTCCTAGGTGTATGTCTATATATAAATCTACCTCTCGATTGGGTGGTATACCCAGTGATACCTCAGGGAAGATGTTCTCATACTCTGCCACAACAACAGGAAGCTGATAGCTCAAAACATCTTCTTCTACAAGGGTAATACTAGCTAAATAATGAGTAATAAACTATATTGACCTATTTATGAGACCACACTCCACTTTCTAGGTCTCCTTATCATTTATGATAGAAAAATTTATCCTATCAACTCAGACACACCATATCCTCAGCCTGAAATAGTCAATCTGTGCATGAATTGTGCGGATCCAGTGCATACTGAGAATGATGTCATAATTCATCATCACAATGTTAAAAGATCCCAAAGGACTCATCCATGTGTCATTTCACACAACCAGAAGAATTTTATGGTCCCTGATTCTCCTCCTGTGGGAGTCTCTATGAGAAAGGGTCTAGCCAAAGGCTCCACCTGAATCTCTATATCCCAACGAAGGGATGTGGAAAAGAGAAAGTGGATCAAAAAGTTGTCTATTAGTACTATTTATATAGTATATTAGTCAAAAATCATACGTCAAATCATCCGTATAGACTATGGAACATATGCCTCCATTATAAATAGTTATCCTCATCCCTAATCACCAGCTCCCTGAGACTGGTATAGACCTCCCAAATGTTGTAGTCGAAATAGATCAAATCATAAACCAAATCATACTTCTCTTCTAGATCCTCTTACATGTATTTCTCCATGAATTAAACTATAATCTAATTAATTCCTCTTCCTTGGTGTTCCAATGACTATATATCTATCTGCAACAGGAAAGTTCAGACAATCCCATGAGAGATGTCCCCATACATCATAAGGGAATTCCCTCCTCTCTCGCAACTGTCAAGAACCATCATTAGATCCCTAAACTACAAAAAAATTATCATTGAGATATTATCTTTAAGGAATTATAATTCCAAGATCATTTTTTTGGCATGTACTACCATTTGTAAATTTCTCAACTCTAGGTTTCCCACTACCATCACCAATTGTTGGTGTCTGCTCAGCCAGAAATCCCTCCACTACTAATTTACCCTCTATCAATCCATCATAAGTATGAATGAAAAGAGATAACACACCAAACTAGAAATATCATAACAACATATTCTCAAAGGATCATGATTGAAAAAACATATCATGAACCATATCCATGGAGTCTCTTAGGAGATTAGTGAACCTCAACACATACTCTAGAATGGTAATATTTCCCTACTAAAGCTACAAAAGCTCATAGTTACATAAAAGAATAAACATATCTACATATATATCTTCAATAAATATATTATAAAACTTTTTCCAAGAAATAGTAACCTCTTCATGCATCAAAACCACTAAGCTCCACATTCTCCAACTTGATATATGGAGAAGGATCACTGTTATGACCACCATCTAATTAGAAGGGGTCCTAATAAGGACAAAAACTCACCCAAATTCCTTTATCTAGTCCTCTACTATACGAAGATATAAATAAAATCAAAACCTAAGGGTTAACTATCTATGAAACACATGAAGTGAAATCAAACTGTTCACATATTCTTCTTGAACTTCATGTGCTATATGATTCTCATGGGAGGTGGTAAACTAGAGAACCCCTAGTAGGTACTACCTCTTTTACAAGTGAAAGTATTATAGGCTCATCACCAGGAGGATCTTCATCATGACCCCCTCTAGAATACTCATTGTCTATTACCAGAAAGGCATCCTAGAAAGTCGAGATGCATGATATGTTGTCATTATTCATGAACTATCCTCTAATTTCTCCCCTAAAATCCATAGGTTTATGTTGCTAACCCCAATGATTTTCCATATACATGATTATATATAGATGTTTTTAGTTGTTTTTTCATTTAATAAATAGTAAATAAATAAATTTTATTCCTTATTTATCATTAAACCGATGAACACCTTTAAATAAAACACCTGATTAACATAAAGGTTATGTCATGCCTATGGTATAAACCACATTTTGTATTTAACAAAAGCCCTATATTTCTCAAATGGAACATAATTTTTTAGATATTGTAATATATCTAAAAGACTATGCATGTGTGATATAATTTATTTAATATTTTTTTATTTTACCAACACTGATGATCCTCGGGTGTGGGAATCCCACTCAAACTCACCGCCTTGCTATGAATATATTTTTCAAAATATTTAAAATTATAAAAATAAAAAAACATAGTCATTAAAAAAATTAAGCTGACCTAATTACCTAATATTAATTATTATTATTAAAATTATTTAATCCATTTTTTAATATTTAATTCTGATAAGTGTTGGAAATTTATTTTGATATAAGTTTATAAAATACAATGAAAACCCATTTTTTTAAAAGATATATATTTTAAGTATAAAAATGAGTTTTCACCAAAATATTGTATAATTTAGATTAACATAGAATTAAATTGATTTTGTTAAATAAAAGGTTACTTATTTGACATTAAAAACCAACCAAAACTGAATGTAACCATGTGAATATTTCATTAAAAGTGAATAAAAGAAAATAAATTTTATTTGAATAAAAACATAACAATGATTCTATAAATTTAAAAATTAGATTTATAATTTCAAAAATATATTTTAAATGTATTATACTACTTATTAAATTTATATTCAGTGTATTATAATATAATATAAACTCTCAATTCATTCTTATATCATTATAATTTATTAATAGTGAAATTATTTTAAAATATGTTTTTTTCACTATTCAACCAAAAATCAAACACTTCTAAAATATATAAAAAGTTAACTCTAATTTGATAATGAGATTATGAATTCAAAAAATTTAATCATTTCATAAAACATAATTTTTTTTTTAAATTTTGGCTTCAATCACATTCTTGAATAAATATATATACACAATTCTACAATTTCTATTGAATGAAATTTCTACTTAATAAAATTTAAGTTTTTTTTGTTACACAGAAGGGGTGTTTAATGGTTATTATGGATGGGATGTGGATATATTTTTGGTTTTATAGATTTTAATATTTTCTTGGTTAACTTCATTATTTTCAAAAAATTTATGTGAACTTGAGATTGTGATGGGAACAAGTATGAGTGGTTCATTTTGGTTGTGGTCATGTTCATATGGAATTAATGTCATTATTCAATGTTTATTAAAACTGGTAGGTACTATCTATGTATGTTATAGATATTATTCAATATTAGATGAGTTTCACTAGGTGTCAGATCATGATCTCTTAGCGCATGTTTATATATTATTCCATACTAATGATTTGGAGGGGTTATATCCTCTATGAGTTTATCAGATTAGTATGTAGAAATTAAAATAATGATATTATATTGATGGATATGGACTTATCGTCAATGTATTTTGGGATCCAACCTACTATTCATGCGTTTATACTTCAATGGGTGATATAAATATAAAATAATGAAATAAATGTCTTGGTTATACTCACTGAATCTTGGTTTGTGATAAATAAAATCATATCACGGTAAAAAGTAATCACGTTATGGGTTGTTTTCACAATTAATGCCTAGATGTTCTTGTTTTATGAGATATATTAGGATCATAATACTTTTATATTTTATTCTATCATGAATTGATAATAACATCATGTTATGATTTTTAAATGTTTATTAGAAAAAATCATAACCATTTAATGAGTTATTTATTAAAATTAATATTGAATAAAAAATTGTAAAGAGTTTTAATTCGTGGTTATTTTGATAAATTTATGGTTTTTTATAAAATATTTGAGTTATGGTTTTTATAATTGGTCCTCTATAGAGGTCAATTGAAAGAGTTTCAATTCTTGTGAAACTATGTGTTATTATTTTTTATTCAATAATTGTGAAAGTATTTTTATTCATATCTCTTATTTGTTTCTATTCTCTATGACCCAGAGGTTCTATATGGTAAGGATACTTTGAGAAATAATATCTAGGTAATTAGGTGATTCATACTGAATATATATTCCATTGGGGGATGAAATTAGTCGTCTATTTCTAAGTGATATCCTCTAGTCACATGGGAAGACAAGGAATTATATATTCACAAGTAGAAAGGTATTTATATTTTCATTTTTTTTAAATTCAATTAAAAAAAATACTATTATATATTTTGAAAGTTGTTTTATAGGTTATTTTTTTTGTATTTGGGGAACCCTTCTACCCACTAAAATCCAACAGAAATATTAGAGGGACTTTTGTTTAATTTAGACCGATGATTAAATTGGTGATGATTTTAGATAAATGTGTTTTTCAAAAATTACAATGTAATTTGCATATAAAATTCATTTTCTATGAAAACTGATCATCCAATGATACTTTTTATGAACCAGGTAATTTTTTGTTTGTGTTCGTAAAATCATATTATTATTTTAGAAAAATAAGTCTTGTATTTTTTAAACAAATTTTAGAATCATAAATCTAGGTTTTCATATCGTGGTTTTCATAAAAAATGGATTTGATTTGTATTTAAATTAGATTTCTATATATAAAATCATAGTACAATTTTTGTAAAATGGAATTGTGGTAAAAAAAAATTGCAGTTTTTTTAGTATCTTCCAAAAAATAATTCAATAAATGAAAAAAAGATAGTATATCTAGATATTTTAGTCATATATGAAGAACTATGTTGTGGATAATAAAGAAACATGACATGGAATTATGATTTGTTGATATTGTTTAATAATTATTAAAAAATATTATATGCGGGAGCCTTTGGGTCCAACTCCAAATCCAAAGGCGTGTTTAGGCTACACTAAAAATATTTTTTGTATAAGAGGTTATGGTTTATAATGAATTTACCCTGCTTATGTCCATAATTTTTATAAAAAGTTATTATTTTCCAATTATAAATTTAATTACGAGTTCTTGATAAATTAAAAAATAATGGTATGTTTGATTGTGTTTATATTTTTTTATGAAATGTTCATATTAAATTACAGATTTAAAAAATTTATTTAAACCAAGTCAAAACTGTTTTGGATGATTTGATCAAAGGTTAAAATAGATAACTTATAATATATATAGATAATAAAAATTATATGTATTACTTACCTCTATTTCAGATATATTATATAATATGAATTTATAATATTTATTAAAGAGTCATATTTATTAGTATGAATATATTTATATAAATTCATGTAAATTATGAAATATTAAGAATTTATTTTAAAATATAATTGTGATTTGTGGTGATGAACCATGATTTATTGGTATTATGGTATCATATACATCTTTTCCAATAGATATTTTAAATCTTAAAGGTTAAAATTCTACCAAATTTTTGGTGTTGTAAGTGTTATATATAGGTGGGTTTGCAATACTGTTGGTCTGACTATGGAGAAATATTTCCTAATGGATGGTAATTGTGATGGGATGGTTGGTGGGTGGATTTTGGGAGTTGAATTCCATGATCATGTGAGTGAGATTTAGGTTACAAGGAAGATGATGTTATGATGTGGGTATTGACGTGGCATGAAAATAGAGAAAAATATATATAAAAACACATAATGTTTTAGAAAGGTATACTGGTAAAGTTAATAGTGAACAAAATGGGTGCAAGAATGATGTTGAAAGTAAAACTGGGCTTGGACTGGGTAGAGATAAATTATATCCCTTTCATGGAATATAAAAATATAAATAATGATGATGATAAGGATGATAACAATAACAATAATAATAATGGTTTATTTATGTGTGGGTCAACCCTAGAGGGGGTTGGGACTTGACTCAATTTTTACTCAAAGGGTGCACATGTTTTTTCATTGATTTTATTACCCCTATATATAGTTGTAATTATTATTATTTATGAAATGTTAGTTATATGTATTTATATGTCATGGAATTTCTATCAAATAATGTCTAAATTAGAATTTTTTTAATAATTTCTTTGTTTATAAAATGATTATAAATGCATGTCCCGTGGATAAATATTGTAAGTGGTCATTTATTATTTTATTCTATACTTCTTTTATTTATTAGTATTGAGTTTTTATATTATTAATGAAATTTTTGATACAGTTTAAATTTCTGTATTTGATTCCTATAAATGTCAAACAATGCATATAAGAATTTATATGATATGTATGACATAAGATATAGTTATATTCCACAAATAATATGATTTTTTGGTTTTATAAACTCCATAATAAAATTTGATTATTAATTATGAATATTATTTGTTAATATTGTACTGTAATAATGCTCTCTCTTAAGTATTTCTATATGAATAGTTATACTTGGGGATAGACATCCATTTGGCATAGAAAATTTGGCTTTATTACAAAAACTCGAGTATTAGATACTTATCTCACCATAATTTGTCTTGAGATAATTTGTATATGATTTTAAAAATTTAAATAAAATTATGACTTGTAACATATACAAACGATTAATTTGGATATAATTAGATATAATTATCTTTTATTATTTGGTATGTAAACACATTATCTATTAGAGAGAGTGTTATATACAAATATTTTTGAAAGATATTAATTTTGTTTAAGGTATAATATTCAAAAGTAAGACATTATGATCATACATAGACATCAGGAATACATGAGATAACTTTATGAGATATCAATGAATTTTTTAAAATTTGAGGTGTGATATTAATTTCATAGTGCTCACTTTTCGAGAACTTTATCATCCAAATGGGGTGGCCATGCCAAAGATCGGTGCCCATGGATTATCTTGTTTATTAAAATTTATGAATAAGTGACCATAATTTGATAATATTTCGTTTCAAAAATGATATTTATTTTACAATTTTCTCAAAAACTCTAAATGATGGAATACCATATGAATACGTCTGGGATAGTCCATATGATGGATTTTGGAAAAGTGGTGTTTTCTCAATTATCTAAGATTCATGTGTGATATTATTTGAATGCTTTTATACATATATATCTAGGCTATTATGTATACCTCAATGAAAACTCAAAATTTACAAGAAATATGATCATTTCCTCACATATATATATGATAGGAAATGAAATAGATCATTATTTTCTTGTGTGTAAATTTATAAAAGTTATTAATTTCTTATTAAAATAATACAAAATACTATTATAATATCATATAAAATTATATTTTAGATATAACAAAATCTTCAATAAACATGTATTTGTTACAAATTCTAGAGAATATTAAACTTCATGGAAGAAAATTCTTGTACTGGTACATAATTGTTTTTTGTGTTTGAAAAAACCTCTTCATGACCATCCCAATAGTGATATTTTAAAAAAATAGTATGTATATCTATTTGACCAAACTATATAACAAAGATTTAATAGGAAAATAACTACCTAGTATAATTACTCAAAGGAAAACTGGGTAGTAATTATAAAATAATATAATTTGATCAGACACAACCAATGTGTAGAATGGGAAAACACATAGGATATATAAGAAATACTGGGAAGAGAAGATCAATAGTAACCATCTCTATCATTAAATAAAATATACTACTGTGCTTCAGCTTCATTATTTTTACCAACACCATGAACATTTCCTCTTAATATTGCAATACCTTCACAAACACATAAATTTTGGGAACATATCCCGTGAAAGGGTTACTACAAAAATACCTTATAGGACTCCATGAATAAATAAAGTAAATATAAAATAATTGGTCAGCTCAAATAATGATGCCTACTGGTAAAATTAAGGAGAACCCAGAAAGAATAGATATTATCTCTGTCAAGACATCCAAGGAAAATTAAAAACCTCAATCTTTATAGATGATTTATGTATATAATTATAAATCAAAATAATCAGGGATACTAGATTCACCAAACTCTAAAAAATACCAAATATTTCAAACAAACTATATGTTATATCTCAAAGGAAACTAAATACTACAATCCAAAAAAATTTCATGAAATTTGTAATTTACTCATCATCGCAACTACCTAGATGTAATAACCACTAAACCACATCTCTTTAATCATAGTAGGAAACATGTACCTAACTAAGATGTGAAAGTGAGTCATGGGGGTATCGACCCTAATGTAGGACTAACATTTCATCATGTTTTGTATTCTTTGGTTGAAGTGGTTGTGAACTTCATATGTGGAGGACCCATTATATCACTCTAGTGCTACATCTGTATTTAGTTTTATTAAATTTTATTCAATTTTTGAATCTTGGGAGTTTTTTCCTGAAAAATCGTAAATTTTTATGATTTTATTTTGTTAAACAGTTACCGAATAGTTAGGAAAAACCATACAGGTCCTATATAAAAACGTACACACTACAAGAAATTTTTTGTTTAGAGGCAGTTGTTAGTGGTGGTTTTGTAAACCTCCCCAAAAATAATTTAAATGACTTTGTAGAGGTGTTTAAAAAACTGTTGCAAAATATTACCTCTTTATTTAAAAGATCCCTTCTCCACTATGCCCCACCCTTATCCCCCCCTGAGTACCCCCCACCCCATAAACCATACCCCTAACCACCACTGGTCCCCCGTCATCGATGTTGCGGTATCCATTGAGCCCTCTAATACCTTACCAGTGTTGCGGTTGCCCCTAATACCCCTATGTTATCACCCCTTACATCACCCCAACCCATGTTGTCACCCTCAACCCCCCCCCTCCACGATCTATCTCCCCCATTCGAGCCCTCAACAGAGATGTGATCACCCCTGGGCCCCCCAATCATTCACCCTAGCCTTCTTCCATGAACTTATTTTCCATTATTCATTGAATATGAATCAATTTCTTTGATTGAGGTCAATGTTTCCAACCAATTCCTTTAATTTTGTATTTTACTATGTTCTTGTAATTTAAAACAAGTTAATTAGACAAATAAATTTAATATAATGTATGTATGATTATTTTATCAATGGATTTCAATATTTTCCATGATTTTAAATTATAATTAAAAGAACAATTTAAAATTTTAATTACATTTGTACCTCCAAATTAAATTGGCACAAAATATGTTTTATAAAATGTTTATAAGGGTTTCATCTAAAATAAATGAATCTTATAATTTTTTTTAACTAAACATGATTTATAAAGTCGTTTTTCTTATATTTGATCAATTTTAATTCCTTGTATAAGGGGTTTATAGGTGTCTTTTGTAATAATTGATATTTTATTTCTGGATTGTGATTATTATTTTGAGTCATTGATATATTCATTGGATTTTATATTGTTTTTATGATGTATTTTAGTGATGCTAAAATTCTATATATATATTGAATACAATTTTTTATGAATTGAAATCATTTTAAAAATCCAAAATCCCATTTTATAAAAAGATATAGTGTTTTCATTATATAGTTCAATAACCATGAATTGGTTTCCCATTTGGTATTTAAATTTTTTATTTTTCACGTTATGTTATAAAAATGAGTTATTATTTAATATCATTAATTAAATGGGATGTACTGTAATCATTTAGGGGATGGGAGATTTGTGATTTAAAATTAGTTTTTATTAGACACCATATCAGGATTCTTTTTTCAGCTTCTTTAGAAATTCTTTGTTGAACCCTTGGGTGACATAATGGGAAATTTAGATATGTATGTGATACCAATTATGATTATGAATTATCTATTATCCCTTACTATAAATAGGATTAATGGAATTAATATAAAAAGTGGGGGTAAGGGATGTTATGAAGTCAATTTTATTCTATTAAATGACATGAATGATAATGTGGAAGCATTTTTATGATCCCAATTGACTCCTAGTCCTTATTACCTTGACAACACAAAGAGATGATTATCCATAAGTCTCTATCCCTAAATCATATAATATAGATTATTTATTACCCATTGTACTATCTCTTACACCCTCTATTACATTAGCATCTAGAACACGCTTCATCAATTTCCCATTAGTATCTTAAATTGCACCTCCCCATTCAGCTACTTCAGCAGTGAGGGACCATACCATACTTCATGATTCTTCGTGAAGACATTAGATGGTGAAATCTATTGGTATATATTTTAATATGAAAAATGTTCTTTCACATTTCTATACCAATAACTATTTTTTCATAAAATATGAAAAGGAATGTTACAACAGAGAGAAATATGAACAATTCAGATGCTTGGAATCTGGGAAGATTATAGTTATCCCATTTGACTTTTATGGGGTCCCTATGGATTATTCCACTTTATTATTTGGTGAGATTCTAGTCTAGATAGTGGAAAAGCTAGTTTCTCTTCTAATTAACAATTTTTATTGGATCCATGTGCCTCAATATTGAAAAAATGATGTTTTTGATTCAAATAAAAATGTATTTTAAATACATTAATTAAATTTCATTAGGTTATTGAATTGTAATAATTTAAAAATTAATGTCTTTGTACATATGTTATTCCACTTTACCATTTTTCATCTTATAGAATGAAAATATAAATTGAAAAATTGGGTAACAAATGAAAGGATTTTAAATGAAGATTATCGAATTAATTCAATTATACTTCATTGAGAACTTGATAGGTATATGATAAAGTACCTGATGGGGTACCTAGAGAGAATTGGAAGTTTTTTTAATAGTGAAATTCATGTTAAGCATGTGATATTTAAATATATATTGTCATATTGTTCACATTTTACATATATACATTCATATGACAAGGAGATAACTTTATATATATTACTGTTGAATTACATGTTTTTTATTTGATGATGTTTCATATCAATCAAGTCGTGCTAAAACATTATCCATCTCGAAGTTGGCTCAAATATTGTTTCTAGAAACAAATAGACTCTCATAATATTTTCAATAGTTTAAATATTTATAATATATCATTATTTGTTTCATATATTAAATTCTTGATTTATCTTTTGTTAATATAGTCAAAGAATTTATGTTAATGAACATGAAAAAGTAGTTGGGGTTATGAATTCCATTTTTATTGTAACAAATTATTGTTAGTTTCCACCATATTAATATGTTTTTAATAAAATATGAATGATATTTTATATATAGGTAAAAATAAAGGAACTATGATATGCTAATATTATGCAATCCTTCTCGGTATCGCTGGATGATCGAGTTGATCATGTCCTTGGTAATGAGCATCACAGTCGAGTGCATAGGATGGGTTTGGCAGTATTACCATATGAGGTCTTTATAAGGCCAGCATATATTGCAACAAAATACACTCCATGTTTTAGTTACTTCATACCTTGAGATTCTCATAGAGGGTTTTTTGCAATGAAAAGCACTATTCAAGACTATTGGGATCATGTAAAGATGAAAAAAAATCACATAAAGATTAAAGACGAAATGATCCTTTATTTGAATAATGTGTTGGATTAATTAAATCTGAAGATGAAATGATCTTTATTCGATTATATTGAATCAATGGATGGTACATAGATGGTAAATCACACAAGTTCCAAATCATTTAGTACATAAACTTCAATTTTTTATGTTTAAATTTAAATATATAATGCTATATAATTTCATACATAACTGCCATGTAGGTGATGATAGAAGGAAGTTAATATATTGATAGAGAGGGTGTCATTCAAATATCATCATGTAGTGATTAGGGTTCACTTTTTATTCTGAGATGATGTATAACTAAACATATGATAGACAAACACTAATATGGTGATTCCACCTTAGCCTGGTGGAATTAACATATGATCTTGAGGCTTTTTATAATTTTTTTCTATGGGGGATCATAAGGGATTAGTGATCATAATTCATCATGGTTTTGATTGTAGTATATTAATATATGTTTACATTAGTGGTTTCCATAATTTTGGATGAAATAGATTGTTGATTTCCTAAAGAATATATAGGACATTGTTATCCAATGTTTTGTATTTAATTTATAGCGTTTTTAGTGTTAGTTTTTAATTTTTTTTGGATTCATGATTTATACTGATTATTTATTGGGTTCAATTGGCCATTAAATTTGGATAATCTATTTTTAGTTACATCTTGGAGATTATTGTATTTAAAATTGTTTCTCAAATATTTTGTAGGTGGTGTCGACTCACCATCTAATTATTTGGTTATGCAAATACGATTCTAACCTATGGTTTTTATATGGTAATTATGAAACTTATTTATACTATGAAGATACAAATGAATGATTTATAAATATATTTTACACAGTGGGTTTAATTTTTTCTAAGTGTCTTGTTTAGAACTATGTACAACAAATCCACTTTTTATTTATTGTAAAATATCAATAAAAAAATTTATTCTAGTGAATCCTTTACAAGTTTCGATCCATGTTGATGAGTTTCCCATGACATGTGAGTGGAATAGTTATATCTTAATCCATATCACTAAATCCTATCATTTAGCCGATTGAAATATTTCCATGGCATCCGTTATGAGATGAAATGGGAATAATTGAAATACCATCTTAAACCAAATTTAAGATAACTTTTACCCATTGAATATTTCATTATCCTAAACCTTCTTGGTTTATTAAATGATAAAATCATTTATACTACTATGAGTCCCACCTATATTCAATATTGGGAATCACATATTCCAAATAAAATTCAATAATATATAAGTCAACGAGTGATGTTTTGGATGAGTTTACATGGTGGAAAAAGTTATTCAACTTAATGATCTTATATTTTTACGAATTTACCAAAAACATAAACATGATAACCTATATGGATTTTATAAGAGTTCAATGTTTGGAATGTTTTATGGAAAACTCTATTTTTATTATATAATCTTGATTTGATTCTTATATTTATCCATATCTTCAAATAATAAAATGTTTTAATGAAAATACATTTTCATTGGAATGTTTTTATGCTGTTTGAAACTTAATTTCATAACTAAAAGATAACTCATATAAAGTGTTAATAATAAACCTTTTGGTGTGAGATTTTAATACTATAGTGGTAATAAGTATCTTTTCAAAAACATGTTCCTCTGGAAAGAATTAGGTTATGACCAAGTGGTTTGAGAAGTATCACTAGTATTTATTAAATTAATACCATGCTTGGGTTCAGTATACCTTATGAGGTTGTTTTAATGAGTTAACTATAGACTTCATTGATGTCTTCCTATAATTTCACAGGAATTGAAAATCCACATTAATGTTTTTCCTTGGTTATATATTGTAATGTACTCCAAGACTAGTTTATTTATTTTTGCAGCCTAGTAATCCTTGTTGGTTACCTTTATGCTTATATGATCTCAGAGTTGTCAGTAATAAAAATGGATATGATTTGAAAGAAATTTTTTATCTAATGTATCAATATTGTTGTTACTTTATTATAATGAGCATGTTGGTTGATATAGTTCTGAACATTTCTTTAAGAATTTCTATAGTTTATTTATAGAATGGGTGTTTCTATGATAGTCAGTATACATATTCCATAGGTTCAATATTTTGTTATTATATACATCATGAGTAGGCCCACAGGTCAATATCATATAGAATGATGGTGTGGGATAGTCTTGAATTATCCAGAATCTATATGATTTATGTGGTACATATGATTTACCTGACACATTATAACAATTCCCCTATTCCCAAAGATGGGATTCAATAATTCCCTTATTTTTTGGGAGAAAATTTCATACCAAAAATGGGTCACTAGGACCCTGAAATATTTACACACATCTATTAAAATGAGTGGGTGAATATCTATACATGTCAGAGTTACTTAACTATAATCATATTTCTTTCTATAGGGTTTTCCTAGGACTACCATCTCTAATTTTGAGATAAGGATCAACAAAGGAAATACCTGTATGAATCATCCTAATATAGAAGAATATAAACTATATATAGTATTTATATTTAAATTTTCATGTTATTGACCCACTTTTATATCTTTTATGATAATATATTTATAGTATATGTATTGAATTTTGTTTGGTTATTCTATGAATGATGATTTTACAGTCAGATTTTTTTAAATCTATATATTGAAGTGATTTAAACAACAACTATATATTCCAAATTGTAATTTATTGGTTATTTATTCTGTATTTATTTAAGGAAAACATTTGTTTAGAATTAATTTTTTGGTTTTAATGTTAGTTAACCAAGCCAAAATGTGTGGAGAATATAGTGGCAGTTTAAACCCTTACTATTTTCCCATTATTGTTTTCATGGGAAACTGCTACTAAAACAAAAAAATTGCTAAACAAACATTCTACAGTGGTACATAGAAATCACCACTAAATAGAAGGAACTAATGTGAGTTGGATTCAGATGTGAAATTTAACGGTGTTTTTTGGAAACCTTCAGTGAATCATATCATGATGGTTTAAATGGACTCTAAGTTAAAATATCACCGCTATAAAGTGATTTTATTATAGTTAAAAAGGTACAAATTTCATATTAGTTAGGTTTTACATAGTGGGCACATGGTTTTTTAAACAATGTGTGGTATCTAGAAAACCATGCATCTTGGTTGGGTGTGGAGGGGAAACCAACATATTTTTTTAGAGTTATAAAAAAGTTCCTTCAAATCATTCAGGTTGGGTAGGTCCCAATTAGTTTATTTTATAAGGTTGTTGCATGGTCTAGAAAACCAAGATATTAAATCATATTGTCTTCCCAGATTCACATAAAAGTTAATTATCTTAAATTCCCACATTGATTTTTTCTCCCCTTATTCTCACCCATTATTCATGGTAAACCCTTCATAGAGACCTAGGTAGAGTTATTTCTCACTTATTTTCAATTTTAGCCACTCTTCCTCATATTTCAAGTGGATTTCATGTTAATTTCTCCATATTCTATCCATTCCACTTATCTTTCCTTTCCTTATATATTTAATAATATTTTATCGTTCTTCTAGGAACTCTAATTTATTATAAATGTTAGTATTTGAGTTTATGTTAGATCTGAACTAGGTTTTTGGTTATTTATGTGTTTTATAAGGGATTTCTTTTCATAGCATGACATTTTTCATCGAATCTAATTCATTTACAACTAGTTTTTGGGAGTTTATTATATTCCATTCATTTAATTTTTCAGTTCATGGAATTATTAGGACTTAAAACAAATTTCCTTAGTGATTATAATTATATATGATACCTGTGATGTGAAATCAAATTGTTCTTTATAAATTCTAGGCATAGAATACTGTATTTTATTTCTGAATTTCATGTGTTTAATTGAAATTAAAAGTTAAATCATGATAAGACACATATTTAAATTCATAATGGAATATTTAAAATGGGTTTGAAAGAGAATTATGGGATTTTCACAGATTTGGTTTTTCAATAGAAGAAAACTATATTTTCTTAGGGTGATTACTAGGATCAATGAATAGTTACTTCTAGAATTGTTTCTAAAGGATGTCTCTAATAAATAAATTTTCTGAAATTGAATTAACTTGGCCTCCTGGGGATATTTACTTATAATGTCTCATTTGGAACCTCATAAATTGAATGATTTGATGCTTGTTCCACCCTCATTTTTTCCCATTTTTTTCATTTATTAGTTATTTATTATTATATGATGGTTGAATAATGTAAAAAGGGTCTGTTTTTTGTGGGGTGTTGGATGTGTGGTATAGTTATTATTTATTCCTTGTTTTTTTTAAAAACATTATCCTCACTATTTTATTTTGGACATGGGAACACATGGTACTAAATGAGATGCCTTAATTTGTGCTTCACTAGTTGGTACACATGATTTTATTATCCACTTAATCATTCTAAATTCCACGGATAGAGTGGAGGTGCTTCCTAAATAATACTTTAGTTGGATAGTCATGTAGCATGGGGTTATTTTGGATGGAATGTAGATTTTTAGTAGGTCTCATGTTTATTGTACAATTTTTATCAACACATATTTTGATATAGGGTTTGTACCATTAAATATATTCCTTGTTTGATTATTATTTAGAGATGATTATCATTTTATATTGTTTGTATCCCCTTATTCATGTATTGTTTTCCACACCATTTAATTTTTCACTTTGGTAGTACTCCTTTATATAATAGTGTCTACATAGGTTGTGTATTTATTCTTTATAGTAGGGTTAGTGTCCAAAGTGGTTTTTTGAAAATTTATTTTCGAAATTTATTTCAAAATAAAAATAAAAGAGTTGGTTTAATGTTTGGGAATTCAGGAAATGTTTTAAATGTGTAAAAATAGATTCAATTTTTTATTTAATGTGTTGGGACCATATTTTGGGTTTTAAATTATTCTACTACTGTGTGGATATTTTATTAACATTACATAAAAAAGCGATTAATTATTTATTTTTAGGAAAATCTGATTTGGTTTTTTTGGACATATGAAAATTAAATCCTTATTTTATAATATATTTTAAAATGAAATTTTTTAAACTTATCTATGACTGGAATTAAATTGAATAATTAGTGATATCTTACTAGGCTTATTAGCTCACACCCTTTAAACACACTCTTGTGTGTATATAGTTCTCCTAATTAATGTTGGTTCTTGGTTTCAATTCTCGATCATTTATCATTTCTGTAGGCCAAAATGGGTGAGTTTGGATTTTATAGGCTGCCATGGGTCACATGGAGGAAATCAGGCACTGCAGTTATTATTTTATTTGTTATATTAATGTGTGATCCAAGGAGGGATTATCAATCATTTTAGGTTTAGTTTTTATTGATTTTGTGTATTTATTTATTTTTAGTGATGTATCATCTTGATATAAATGATTAGAACCATATTTTATTGGTTTTGAATCATTTTTTTATTTATATACTACGTTCTGTTCAACTCCTTTTTCGTGGACATCTAATGTGGGGGCATGACATTCCATAGTTTTAGAAATTTATTCCATTCCTTATTAAATCCAATCATGGTGGTTCATTTACAAGACCATATTTAGTAATTCCAAGGAACTATTTTCTATATCGTATGGATCATAGATTCCCATTAGATCATGTAAACTATCAGTTCTGGTGATGTTTTATATTAAACTGGGCTGGTTTATAACAAATTGTATTAGATTATAGGGTTTAAAAATTCATAGGTTCATCAACAACCCTCTTTTTTTGGGGGTATATCATGGTAGTATAAAGATAGGGATATCGAAACATGAGAGTTTTCTTTAGGGGGATTCTATTTATCTATTTCCCATTTTAAATTATAGGTTTTTAATGATTTTAAGGACTTAATTATTGTGTTTTCATTTTCTTTTAGGAATTATTTTTTTATATTTTTACATGATAAAATGATACCTGAATTCACAATGAGTTTTAAATGTTATTTTGGAGGTTTTTCTTAATATTACTATTGAAATGAATAATGAACTGGGGTTACGTGGTATCCCATGTAGTTTTACAAACCATGTGGAGCCTATGTTTATGTTTGGTGATATTATTAGAGGATTCCATAACATTGGAAAATGAAATGAAAAACTGCATATTCAAAAAGTGTATAAGATTACATCCCATCCAAAGTTGTTGTTCCATCCTCTTCTGATATTAAATTTCTCCCAAGTTGGTCCCCATATATTGGTTATGAATCGATGGTTTTAAAGCAGTTTTAATGTTTCTAAAATGGATTATATTATATGTAGAGTTTTATGTATGTTTTTTATTAATGTCGTTATGTGTTATTGGGTGGTAAAAGAAGATTTTATAAAAAAATTTATTTAAAAACATTTTTGGGTGGTTAATTTGAATGGAATTTCTGTTTTCACATGATGATTTCCTAAAATTGGTTTATTTTATTATGTTATTTTGTAGAATTCTTTTGAATAATACATTTTTGTTTAAGGAGTGATTTTAAAATGAGGTTAAATCTTGAAATGGAATCATTTAATTCTAAATGGAGAATGATATGCTTCTTAAGTGTTTCTAAACATATGCAATGTTTTTCACCAATTTTATGCCTTGGTAAATGGAGTTTTCTAATTATAAAGTGGATATTAGTGATTCTTAGTGAAATAATTGTTTTTTGTAAGTTAATTTTTTTTTGTTTTTTAGGAGGGTTTGTGTTTTTGTGATTTTTTCCATTGGTTGATAATATTTCAATTTTATTGGAATTGTATGGAATGGATTGATTAGGTACACAAAATCTATTATTTATAGTATTCCTCCCCGAATTGTAAATAAAAAAGCATAATGCATATTTTTTATTATAGTCTTTTTGGTGAATCCTATCATCACTTGGAAGAGATATCTTAAGATATAAACCATACTTAGACTGTGAATATTATAATGAACATAAGACATTATATACTCTTATAAACTATCTTGAATATCACTAGTCAATTCATAACATAATTTTCTTAGAGATCATGGTTTAAATGAATAAATGGAGTGTCTATAAATAATTGAGGGAATCCTAAATTCTCTCAAGAATCTTGAATATTCAAAAGTTATAAATATTGAAATATTTTTTTGTTAGACAATGATGAGTTTGGTGGTTGCCGATGGTCCTTTCTTAGTTGTGTTAAGAAATGTCTTGGGAGTTATTGAATATTATTTCTAATCGGTTGATCTATCTCGGGGATATGAATATTGATATAGATATAGAATTCATGGGCCTTCATTAGGGAAATATAAAATTGAAGGAGTATGTAAATCATTTATATGACATGGAAGTCTTTTCTTTCGAGAAAAATATCGATGATTATTTAATGTATAGATTCATTAGGGGAGATATTTACATTGATATTAGATTATTGGTGATTATATCCAATAAGAAATATTTTATTTAGGTGGTCAAGGATTATAATCTAGTGGAATATTATTTGTCTTGGAAAATATGGTGGGTGACCCCATGATTTCATCCTATTAAAATGAAGGTAACTCAGAGGGTGTAGTGATGTAATTAGATGAGTTAGAGTTAGAGGTTCAGGATGATGTGGTTTGATCTTATTCATAACTTTATGCTATTCATAAGAATAATATACCTCTTGTGTATTTATAGTGTGAAGATCTAGGGTACTATAAGCCCTTTTATGTGAATTTTCTAAAGACCTACCTTCATTGTGGTCATTTAGATGTTCTTAAAAGGTTATGTATCCTGGGTTATTGAAATAAGTATTGAGTAAGAACAATTAGATATGGATATCCTTCTTCTAGTTTCATTTTTATGGGATTATATTATATTAAATACTTTTTAGTAGTTCATGATGGATTATCTGTGGAACTATCATTTTGGGTATCTTTTATTGGGTACAAGTTTGTCTATATGCTCATGTTGATGTTTGTTGATGGAATATTTCTTCTTAAGGTCTATATTGTGATAGTTTTGTGATGAGGTTCTATTTTTGATATGTTGGAATGGCAATGACCATAGTTTCATTCATTGATAACTAAGGTCTGTGTAACACACGTTGAAGTTTTTTTATAGGCATGTGTTTCATTTTATTATATTAGGTTATCTAAGAGACAATGATCCAGGTTTGAGATACTAGGTTTCCCATTTTTAGTCGTATTGTGTCACAGTGGACTTTGAAAGAACACATTATGGTGGGGTTGAATTATGTGAATTCTAGTTTTACCAAATACTAAATAATTATTAAAACTCATTCAAACCCCACAAAACATTAAACCTATTTTGACTGTTAAGACAGTTGAATATTTTTATGTTTTACCTATCGTACACCTATAAGAAATGTAGTACATGAAATTACATTAGGAGAAGTGATTTTATAATGTTAATCCCCACTCTATAATCCTACTCTATACTATTCTTGGTATGTAAATGTCAAAAAATCTCCATAATGAATCTAATCACTAATTACATGTGGATTTGGCTAGGTGTAATCCTGAAATTAGGTATACAATATTACATAGATGAATGATCACTATATTACACAATAGATCACCTCATCATCCCATTGAACTTATTGATAACTTTCCCCACCTATTCCTCTTCATATGTTCCTTATCCTATTAAATAAGATTACATAACACTAAATAGGGTTCACTTTACACCTACATGTTCTGTTCTACTTCCTAAATTAAAATTATTTTATTTTCAATGGATATTTAAGTAATAAAAAAGATTATTGGTCTCTTGTACTTTATTTATAACATCCAATTCATCCAAAGAATATATATTCAACATATAAACTAAAATATTTTTCTCTTAGAATCGACACTATATAATTGAGTATAAAAAATAATCATAGACATAACCACAACTTAAAGCACCATTATTCTTCTTTTTTTACTTCATTGACTATACTTGATCAGAAGTCCAATTCATCCTACTCATCTTCTCTTCATATAAAACTCTTGCTTAGAGACAAAACATTTATTATCTCTATTCCTTTTTTCATGTACTTGTATCCCATAATTTGGGTTATCGTTTGTTTGGATCTTTCTTTCAGTTGTTTTGGGATACATTTAGAGTTTTTTTAATGTTTATAAACCTAGGAATGGATGGAATATGGTTAGGGAAAACTACATGGGTTAGAAAAAGAAACCATGGGCCTTGTTTTGTAGTCCCATAGGAGGGAGAATGGTTAAGAACATAATGAAAACTATATATCCTACCAATTAAACTATGTGTCATGTGATAGTAAGGGGTGATATTTGGAACAAAGTTTTCTAAATTATGTGAGAAAACAATTCAACCTCATCTAGTGGATCATGTGGGGGTACATGGTTGGAATATAGTTTTTGAAACGGTTTGAAAAAACAATGTAGCACCCTCTAGTTTCCTTGTAAGACGTGCAATGTTGGCACAATATTTTTCAAACCATGTGAAAAAACCATATGATGGGAATTTAATTCTCTGATTTTATTAAATTAATTGAAGAGGCAACTATTTTAAAATCTAAAAAACTCTTAATAAAACTTAATTAAATACTTTATTCCTTATAGTCTCTATAGGGGTGGAAATATCTCTTATAATATTGATTCTTCGGGGATCGAAGTTCTTATTAGTGTGTTGGATCTATTTTGTTAAGTGTTATCTCTTTTGGATCATGGATCATCCATTCGTTTTTCACTTACAATTAGTGATTAGTGATTCCTCATTCAATTAACTGATCTAGATCTTGACATGATGATTTTTTATTATATGACTCTCGCTTCATTGTTCATTCGATTGATTCTTTACTGGTGGATCCAATATAGGTGTTTTTATTCTTGATTGAGGTAGGATGTTTCGTAAGAAATTCTCTATCTAAAGAAACATTTTATTATTTTTTAAATTTATATTGGGTTTCCAATAGATATATAAATATTTAATTTAGTCTCTTGAAAAATTATTTGAAACGGCACAGTTTGTGTGATAATATCCCTTGATAATGGATTTTGAAAATTAAGTTTTAATTTCAAGAAAAATGATTGTAATTTGAAAAGAATGATTTGATAGACGATTTTTATGAGATTAAAAAGATTTAAATGTTTTATGATTTTAAATGAGATGATTTGAAATTAAAGGAATGATTTTTTTGATTGAATCCATTTTATGTTTGGTTCTTTTAAATGAATGGATTGTTTTTAAAACATAAACGAAGAACTAACTGAAATGATTATTTGAAATGATTGAGATGGATTTATTTGAATTATATCCCTATAAATGTTTGATTTACCATAAAACACATAGTATATAGGGTAGTTAGGTGTGAAGAAAACTCTATTTGATAATGATAATTTTAATTAAACTATAACGAGTTCTAGGATTTTGTTCTTTTAAATTTTCTCAGATTTCACCTAGGCTTGAGATCTATACAGTGTGAGAAAACCATGGGCTTTATTTCACCGTAACATGTGAGAATATATAAAATAATATATCCCTAGTTATCTTGACCATTATTCTATTATTGAATTTTTTTATACATGTAGATAATTGATTAGACTCATTTACTCGTTTCTATTTTTATTGAAATATATATTCACTACTATTTTGATTAAGATTCATATAAATAAATATTTGGGAGGAAATTCACATTGAAAACTAATTTATATTATCCATTGAAATATTTTGGTAAGAATAATTTGATTTGAATTGTGAAAATATTTTCATGAAATGTTATATTTAAAATTGAGAAATATTATTTTATTTGTTATATATTTCTTATGAGATGCTTGGGATCTATTACTAGGATTTATTACTAAAACCCAAAACTAAATTTAAGTTATTTGTATATTTTCTTATACTAGGTATTAGAGAATGGAAATAACTACTCATATGATGGTTTGTACATGATTAGTGATACTTTGGGAGTTGGTGGTGATAGGTGGAATTTGTGATCTAGTTATTATGTGGGGTTTTAGTAATGGAATCTTGATAGTATTATTGGGTATCTTTTATTGTATTTTCATTTTTGGGAATTTTATCTATATAATTATAGTTTTTTCTCTATTGAGGAGTTCTTGGTATAATAATAATTTAATGTTTTAAATTTACTTCTCCATCTGTAAGAGTTTTTCTCATTTATAAATAGTTATCAATAACTTGTTTTAATACCCAGGTTCTAGTCACCAACCAGTGGGGATAGGTAACTCCCATCAAGATATATCAGAATATATTCGGGTACTACATTTCTCGTAATATTCACCTGTTCATTGAAAATTAGTATCCAAGGTGGTTGTGACCTTCCTCAATGTTAGTATGTAGTTTTGGTTGTATTGGTAGATGTGAGAAAAGATGCTAGAGACTTAGGGGGCATGTTATGATTATGTTATTAACTATATATGATCCTATAAAGACTCAATTGATGATTGTATATTAGAAACAAACGTGTCTTTATGGAGATATTTTACCTAATTCTAGAAAACATTCAAATATTTGATTTGATATTTGAGTTTACTAGCTGAATTTTTATTAATAAGGTTAATAACGTCATGCCTCTTTAATGATGTTTCCCCTCTTACCGGTTAAAGTTTTTTAGTACCATTCCCCTACGAAGTCATTAGAATAGTCCTTGGGTGGGGGTTTCAGATGAACCATAACAAGTGAACCCTCCATTTTTTAATAACCTTGTAGTGGTTATTGTTCATGTGTTTCAATCTTTAGTCTAGGTATGTTCACCCATTCCTATTCTAGATGTTGAGGTTTTAAGTCAGATTGATAAGAGAAAAGATTATGCCTAGGATATTCTTCAAATGAATACCCCATATTTTTAGGGTACTGATTATCCTCATGAGGTGAAGGATTGGTTGATGAAGGTTGGTAAGCTATTTTAGTTTTTGGAGTTAAAATATTCTGTTAAGGTGAAATGTGGAATATTCAAACTTGAATGGCCTAACATATAGTGGAGGTATTCAATAGTTATAGTGGGGAAGAATGTAGGACAAGAGTATAAATAATTCATGGATATATTTATAGACTAGTTCTATATATTATTGATGGTTTTGTTTAAGTTTATGGAGTTCTTTAAACTCTATAAGATGATTTGATAATGACCCATACACACTATTTCCCTGAGCCTGGGAATTTTATACCAGAGGTGGTATCGAATTAAAATATGAAAGTTCATAGGCTTGATATGGGTATTATACTAGATATCAGATCTTGTTCTTTTCTATTTATTTTCACATTATTATATGATTTTCGGATAAATCATCGATGGTAGAACTTGACTTGGATGGTAAGTCCGATTTAACGGTAGTTTCACATACTCTTAGTGGTAGCTTGAGTGATCCCTTTAGAAGGAAGGAGAAATGAGATGAGAATCATGGTGGAAAATGTAGTGGTGGATATAATCCATAACATATTATAAATATTCTACATTATTTTTAAATAAAAAATAACTTATTTCCGATGTGAAAAATTCAGGCACTCAAAGCTAGCTTTCGTGGAGGCTTCAATGATCTACAGGTCCTGTGGGTTCTCGAATCACATATAGATATTTCTACATGATATTACCACTCTTCATAATGGAATGGGATCAATATTACTAGGAGGATATTTTACACATTTATATGATTCAATAATAAAGGGTTTCTATCCAAATGCATTGGGAATATATCTTCTTCATGTTGTGGATGAGTCTCTAGGGGAAGTTGACATGAGTATTGTGACCTTGAGAGGTACCATCACCATTTTTCCCCTTTTAGTGACCACCTTATTTGGTATATGTACCTCTAATTCATTATTATATACCCATATTTCATAATTATTAAATGTTCTTATGGATATCATAACATATGTTAGGTATATTTTCACACCTCATTCGTCAACGAGATAGTAGTGTCTTCTTTACACCTTTTGTAAATTTTCTTTACTAGTAGTCAAGATTTTTTTGGGACCTTTTGGTTATGTATATGAAACATATATTGGTAATTATTAAGATTTATTACATTATTTTCCATAAGGATCATATCGGCGACAAATTTTTTTGGGTCTCCTCTACTTCCCCTGATGGGGAGTTCCATTTCATTCATGGACAATGGGATCTGATGTCATGTCAAGAATGATCTCTTATTCTATTATTGGGTATATTGATATCTATATTTGACATTGAACTAGAGTAGTATTCTTTATGTTTTTATATTTCTCTAGTATCTAATATTTTTTATGTTTTTTCAACTATATTTTTGAGTTAGCTACCAATATTGGAGTTGATGTTTTCTATCAACATGATATTCGGTATCCATTCTATTTTTATTCCTTCCTACCATATGGAATGAGATGAACTGAAGAAGTTAAATACTTTTTTGATGAATTTTTTTCCAAAGGATTCATTTGGATCTGTTTCATTCCTTTGGAAATGAAAATGTTTTTCCCATTAAGACCTATATAACCCTTCTCCTTTATATTGATTACAAAAAACATAAATTGTGTCATGATCGAAAAAATATATTCATTGAAAATTAATTTTTTATTATTCTAGAAATTTTTAGGAAAAGGTCTGAAACCATTATTTCAACCACAAAAAGAAATTTTAGTACCATTGTTCCCGATCTGGTCTCCCTAAAAAACATCCAAGACACGTTGTTTACCTGTGTTTCTAGTTCCTCAAGTATCAGATCTTCAAAAGGAAAAGCCAACATGTCTCATGACTCGATGTACTCCTTGATGCTGATGATTCCACTATTGAATTCCCCAAAGAGTATCAGGTCCTGATTATCAATTTAGTTATATTACTCCTCATTGAGGTCCACCCCCATTGACCTTCCCATCATTCTGGTAACTTCTGATTTATTTTAATTATGTGACAGACTCTATTCAACCACTTCTTCTTCTGAGTTTATATCAAATTCCATGTATTGCTCAAGCACATCACCTAACTTCTTCTACTTGAAAGTGGAACCAATTTTTTTATACTTAGATATTTACATCTTTTGTAATCATGTCTCTATTGGAGGTGGAAAAAATGATAATTCTTCCTCTATTTATGATTTTCCCTTCTAGCTCTTGTTTCTCCCTGGTCTTAGAGACCTATCTCCCTAAACCTCCACCTCAAATTCACCTGCACTGGATTCCATTAATGTGTTGATACATTTTAGTGAAATTTATTTACAGAATATTTACTTAATAAAAAATTTAGGAGGACCATATGAGTCACTTGAGATTAGTTATTGATATTTTGATAAGTGACTAACTTAATGTAAATCTTTCTAAATGAAATTTTTTGATTCAGAAGGTAGATTAATTTTGATACATGGTATCTATGCAAGTAACATCAATTTATCCTAATAATATAGAAGTTTTTATAACCTATAAGGAACCAAAAAATGTCTTTTATATTTAATGATTCTTGGGATTGGTAGGGTATTATCATCTTTTGTGAAGGATTCCTCAATTTTGGATTCTCCATTAATATCTATCACTCATAAAGGAGTAATGTTTTTTATGGTATTTGATGTTTTTGGGCTTCATTTGATTATTTTAAGTGGGATTTGACTTATGAGACAATATTAATTATTTAAGAAGTTGGGAAAGGCAATTTTGTCTAATGTGATGCATCAAGTTAAGGTTTTTGTTGTGTTCTTATGTAGGGTGATCATAATATGTTATATAGTTATTTTCGGCTTGGACCTCATGAGAAGAATTATTCCACACATAATACCAAAATCATAGCTATGATCCATGCTATGAATAATTGGAATGATTACCTTTTTAGGCAGATATTTCTCATCTACTCTGATAATAATTTTTTTTATCTTTTCACAAAAATATCCAATCCATATGTAAAGGCAATTGGTGGAGTACCTGAAGTATTTTAACATTAATATTTCTTGCACCCCTTATAAGTGTAATATTAATTTTGATGATTTGAGCTAGAAGCTTTCATTCCTAGTCCAGAGAAAATATTCTGAAGAATGGAATCTAATGTTTCTATCTTCTCGTATACATTTTGGATTCTAGGAGGATGAGATAATTTTTTATGAATTTCCAATTGAAATACTCCTTTATTAAGTTTATTATCTTGAAAAATATGCTTTATGATGAGTTACAAGGCATTAGGGATTCATTATATAGTGGGGACACCATCCTGGAAAGGTCTTTATCTTCAGAGGGGATCCTTTTCATGCAGAACTGGTATGTTATACCATTGACTGTGACGAAAGATGTGATGAGATATTTAATTCATTCCAAGTGATCGATACACCCTCTCAAAATGAATATTTTATATAATTTTACGTTTCATTTCTAAAGGCTACGTATAATATGATAAATTGAAGATTTTTTTTCTTTCTATTACACTTGTCAGATGATTAATGATTAGCATTAGAAAACATCAATCTTTCAAAAACACCTTCATGTGACAATGTGAATGTGGGATGAGATATTGATGGAATTTTTTTTGCGGTTCAATATAAACATTGAGTAAATAATGTGATATGGTTGGTGATTGAATAATTATCTAAGTCACTTCACTTTATTCCCAAATGTGACACCACCAAATTTGAGGACATGGGAATTATTTATATACATTAGACTCTCAGACTGCGTCGAGTTCCATCTCCTATAATTTCTAATAGGGATCTATGGTTTACATCCCATTTTTTGGGAGGCCTCCTATGGGTGATTGGATACTAGGTAAAGTTGAGAATAATGTAAAATACTCAAACAAATAGTTGATATAATAATCTGTATAGATTCTAAAGGATATGATTTGAGCTAGAATCCTTGAATTTGGAGGATCAGGATTTTCATTTATACCTGGTTGATTTTCCTCTAACAATTGATTCCATTATTCCGTCAGTATGGGAAATTTTAAGGCCTTATGTGGTATTCCTTTTAAATATCTACTTTGTTGGTTATTGATTGATAAATCATCTCTGGTTATACCGAGTTCAGATGATGGTTAAATGATAATCGTTTAGTTGATTCATCTGATAATTGTAATGGCATAATTACAAAATAAATCCTATGTTGATCATTTCCAAAACCCTTTGTATTTCTTGTTCGGTTAACTGGTGTTCTTTAGAGTTTCACCTGAGTTTGGCCACTGATAGATAGTAATGAGTTTTGTGGGACCATTTAAGATTTTGGAGATGATTCTAAAGGTGGCTAACCATTTCGCTATGTCACCTTCAATGACATCAAAACAGAACAAATTCCATATTTCACCACTAAGAAATTATCTCTAACCACTATCTCTTATCTTGATGATGGATGACATTGATGTGTAACCCAATTTATCCATCAATTCTCTCTTAGTGAATCCCATGTGTTTGTTGCTGTTCTTTATTCTGGTAAGTGGCTTTGTATAGAAATATATATCCATTTAATCCTTTTATTATTATTTAATTTAAATTTTTTACCAAATGATTTAAAAATATTTAATTCAGTCTATTGAAGAAATCTTATAAATGGAATAGTCTACGTGTCGAAATACCTATAAAATGGATTTTGAAAACTAACTTTTAATTTTAGAAAATAATTATCATGATTTGAAATGACTTATTTGAAGAATTATTTTGATGATATAAAAAGGAATAAGGTTTTTTATTTTTTGAAATGAGATTATTTGAAAGTAATAGAATGGGTTTTTGATGAAAACGATTTGCTATTTAGTTTTTGAAATAAAATGATGTTTCAGAAACATGAACTTGGGGATGATTGAAAATATTATTTGAAAATATTATGATTAATTGAATTGAATTATAGCCCCATATTTGTTGGATTTTACAAAAAGAACATGGTATAATGGGTAGTAATTTGTGATGAACATGTAGATTGATGAAGAAAATGAAATCTAAACTAACTTGAGTCCATGGAGTTTATTAGTTGGTATTTTCTCTTATTCACCCTTGGCATGGGATCTAGGGAGAGTGTGGAAAGAAAATTTTTTATTTCATTGTGATATGTGAGAATCCTAATACTAGTCTAACCTCAAGTCTCATATCTATGTTTATATGACTGATTAAAAAGTATACATGATGATTATTGATTTAAATTATTTACTCATGTTTATTTTGATTGTAATGTCAATTCATTATTATTTTGAAAAATATGCATGTAACTATCCATTTGGGTGGAAATTCACTTTTAAGCATGTTATATAATAGCCATTAAAATATTTTGAAAATTATATTTTCATGTGAATTGTGAAAATATTTTCATTCCATATTTTATATGAAATTCATAAATGTTATTTTATTTCATATAGATTCCTTATAAAATACTTGGTGGTATAATATTAAGATCTATTTCTCACACCCTACCCTTGATTTAGAAATTAGTTTATTTTTGTATAATGGGTATTGGAAAAGGGAAATCACCACTCAGAGGTGTTGGGTGTACATGATTAGTGGGATTATGGGGTTTGGAAGTGACTAATCGAACGTATGATCCATCTTTAGTTGGGGTTTTGATGATGATGACATCAGGGTCTTATCAAATGTCATAGATTGTCATGTGATTTTGGAGACTTGAATCTATTTAATTATGGTATTTTTTTTTCTGTTGGGGAGTGTGTGGAATATCAATTGTTTATCATTTTATAACCAAATATTAATCATTATGAGTTTTTTACATGCTGAATTCATTCCCTCTTACATTCTGTGATCCCCCTATACTTGTACTTATCTCATGGTGATAGATAATTCACTTATATTCATGTCAAAATTGTTTTTTTTGTACAATTTAGGTAGGTTATCTAGGTTGGTTCACAAAAAAAATGGTTTCAGTGGCTCCACAAACTTCTTAATCCATGCAAACAGATGTAGAAACCTCTTATTATTATTATTATTTTTTTCAGGTATTATTTTATATCAAATTATACTAATTCTAATTAGCTTTGAGAGAACTGGTTGCTTATTGGTTTCTCAGGATTCATTAATACTCCTAAAAACAATGAATTATTCCATTTTTAATCTCCTTGACATTCTTATCATCTAATAAGAATGGGTCAAACATTAAAGGATACATTAATTTTCAATAAGAACAAAAGGTATGTTGAGTGGAAAAGGAAGTCTCCATCACAAAAGTAACATTAATTTATAACAATTTGTGGTTTCCCATGATTTTCATCATATTACATTTTTAACTACAAGTTATTCTAAAAACACCCTTATCTAATGATCCTCACATAGATGAATAAATAATTCTTTTATTCTTCTTAAATAATGTCTTAATATTACCAAAAATATTTTAATGTTATAATTATCACATAAATATCCAAAACTCTATGAAAATGTATTGAACAACATTTATTTCATGGGAGTCATTATCTACGATGTAAAGAATTCATAGAAATTTTTACAAGCCATCTCAGGTCTCTACATGACATGTTGAAACTAAACCACTATTCCATTTTCTCAAATATATTTATTGATAATTGAATTAATCACTAATTAATCAAGTAATATTTTACTTTAAAATGTCTAAATTATATTTGAAACCCTATTAAATTTATTTTTTATATCAATAAATACATTTAGTGGATCTTATTATTTCTTTTAAAACTAAGAAAAAGCCACATCCTTACATCTTCATCTCATGATGAGATAATGGCCTCTAAAAGAATCATTTGGTATTGATAACATGGAAATAGCTTCTGTATACTCAAATTTTATTTCCACTTCAGAATATTAGAATTCTATAAATATCAATTTTTTAGTGTTCAACAATTTTATTTATCACTTAAGTCATCTGTCTTATGGACTTAGATCTTATAGGGATGTGGAAAACTAATTTAATCTTGAGAAATTGATTAATCATCTATTTAAAATAATTTACTTATGTTATGGTTTCAATTCTCATATGATCAATTAAATTCACTTAGATGATTTTCCTCATATAACAATTTACATAACCACAAATCATATAACCCAATTACATTTATCGATTTTCATCTATGTAGATAAATTATTTTACATTGGACAAAAATTTCATCTATGTAGCTGAAATGCCATCTTCATTTTTCAGTTCAAAAATTCCCTTATTTGGGCCCAAATTACCTTTACAAACCTCAAACTACCTATGCATAGGATAATTCCTTTACCAATTTTAAAGTTATTTATACTAGATATCCTGAGAAATCCAATATTATACATTCTTAGAAAATATCATCTATATAAATCTTTTCTTTTATAATATTTTCATGTATGGTAATTTTATTATATAATTTTTCATGTCATTACATGATATTGTGAGATTACATCATATAAGCTGAGGGAGACGTCCAAAACAGTCAGGTTAATAGAAAACTATTTAGATCATCTTTTATCATCTTTAAATGTGTACAAAAATTATTAAAATTTTTACATAATTTTTCAATCATATTTCAATGATGCTCAAATATATAAAATACATGAATTAGGGTGTTCTAATAGTCTCTTCTATGATCTAAAGTTTATCATAACAGAAATCAATTTGAAGCCATATCAAATTGAATCATCCATCATACATTAGTGTCTCTTATTGATTTTAAAAATTAAAATATAAGGTACTCGAAGGAAGGATTCTATAGATTCTTCAAGATACTTTGTAAATTTTGAATCCAATTTACACTTATTATTTATAGCATATAAAATCATTCCAATTCATATCCTTAAAAACTACATTTCAGTTTATCTCAAATGTTGAACTTTAGAAGTGACTGTTGTAAACAATTCTTCTTCAATATTTCCTAATTTAATTAACATATTGATCAGCTTAAGAATCATCACATATATTGGCCTAAGGAATTTTTCTAGCCAGGTAATCTAAGGAAATATGTTCTTCTCTTTTTAAATGTAACCATAATATTAGAGACATCATATTCTATATTTGGTGGATATCAAATTTTAAACATAATTCCATATAATTGACCTGAAACCTTATCATTTAAAAAAAATTACAACAAATACAATAAACTCAATAATTTAACACAACATTGTTTCCTGATATTTGAACCATGTCACTCCCTGTTATGGTTTTTTAGGATTTCTTTTTGGTTGGATTCGTATCAGTTGGTTAATCTATGGGTTTTATGGGTTTAATTTTGTGGTTGTCTAGGTTATCTTGTAGGTGGTGTCTCTCTTTTGATTTGATTTTTTCCTTTTGGTTGGTTGTTTATGGATAGAGAAAGGTTTTCATTTCCTTAGATATTTATAGTGGACATGTATTTTCAGGTTTGAGTTTTCTTATAAGTGTGTTTTCCATCATCTCACCATTTTTGATAAATTATAAATGGAGGGAAGACCAATTATAGGTCTCCATAATTATAGGGATTTGGGTTTTGTGGTCATGGTTTGGTTGTGCATTGTGATGTTAGTGTTGTTTTACTATTTTCATTCCATTATTTTGAGAATCTTAATTGGATGGCCATTTTTTAGAATGAATTAAATTGTTTTCCTTTGACATTACATTATTTGGTTCTTTCCTTACCCACCCACCTCATATTCGGGGTTTTAAAATCTTTGGGGTTTTATTGAATTATATTTTTGATCGAGGACATTTAAAGGGAAAGAAGTGGAATGGTGAGGAGAATCATAACACTACAGTGTCACTGTTTTATTTAGTTCCCTTTAGTTTTAGTGAATTTGTGGATTTTTTTTGATTTGGTAAAAATTAATATTTTAAATTGTTTTTATTCATTTCAATATTATATCTTGGTTTCATAATATTGTAAAAATCCCAAAGGAAACAATGAAATTGATAAATATTCTTATTATTGAGTTTTTTCTTAGTTGGTGCGTTGTTCATCAAACTATGAAGTGTGTCCAATGAATTGTGTGGCCCTGTTTGTTGTGTTGGGATACCCCACATAGTCAAAACATGGTTATAAGAAACAAAGGTTCCTAAAATTTCTAGTTTTTCTAGTTTCATCTAGTTGTTCCCATATAGTTGTATCAAGGTTTGAAAAACTATATGGCCAAACCATGAGATCCACAAAAATTTACATAAAAATTTATTTTAATTAAACTTCCCTCTTTTATTAATTTGTATTTATTCCCAACACCCATCCCATTCTACATGGATATGATTCCTTGGATCAATAAAGATAGTTCATTCCCATTTAAATTCAATTTTATCCACTCTTCCCTATATTTCAAGTGGATTCTATGAAAATTTCATTCTTGTTATAATATATTATTTCATTAATCCATCACTCATTCAATACACCCATGTTTCTCATTATCTTAAGAACCCTAATTCATTATAAAAGATAAATTTGGGCATGAGTTGGTTTTTTCCAGGAGTTATTGATTTATAGTGTTTTTATAATGAATTTACATGCTTGGTTTGTCCTTTAATGTTAGAGAATATTGATTTCCTTTGGTTTGAGGAGGGTGTTTCTATTAAATTCATTTATTTTGAAATTTATAAAATTATATGGATTTAAAATTCATTTCGTAGGTGATTATAATTATTTATAATATTCATTATGTGTTTTAAAAGTGTGCCTTGTGACACTTAATCTTTTAATAACATATTTTCTCTTTAAATTTCTAGTGTTTCTTGGAAATTAAATCCTTAATAATTAAAATCTCCTTATAAAAATAATTATGGGATTATTAACATGGGTTTAATTTAAAATAAAGTTATTTTACTTGAATTGGTTTTTCAAAGGAATAAAAATCTTCTATCTATGGGTGATTTTTGGGATAAAATAGAGGTTTGTTATTAATGGGTTTATAAATGGGTTTTAAAGATTATATTTCAATAAATATAATCGAATCAATGTCCCATGATTATTTTATTTAAAAAGTCTATTTAGAGCCTTATAATTTAAATTAATTGATTATTGTGACACACTAACTTATGCATATCTTGTTTTTCCCCTTTATGGTTTGTTCTTTTTTATGTGATGTTCATATCTAGTGAAAAGGGTTTGTTTTGTGAGTGGATATTGGATTTGAGGGAGTTTTATTATTTATAAATTATTTTTTAAACACAGATAGATTTATTTCTAATATTTGTATTAATTTTATTATTGGGATTAAGGGAATAAATTGGGATTTCTTGATTCATGCAACACTAGATAGTATACACAATGCTATTTCCTTCCTGGTTGTGTTATATGATAGGGTTGATGGGTAGGTGCCTCTCTAATAATGTTTGTATGGGTTAGTAAGTGTCTGGTGGAAATTCTATACACTATGTTGGGTAGAAGTTTTCCCATTTTTTATACCATTATTATTTTCTAATATTAGTACAAAGGGTATAAACCCTGACACTAATTTTATGAACATGGATTCTATATAGGGGATTAAAATCTCATATTGTATATTTCGACTTATAATTCTATTTCTTGTGAAACTATTAATTAGTTAACATTGGTTCTACTTCATTGATTTAATGGTTCCTGTTTAGGTTTTGTTTTTATTATTTATGGTTTAGTTAGTTTCCAAAATGGTTTTTGAAAAGTAATTTTTGAAATCTGTTTTTAAATTAATAGAGAAATGTTTGGTTTCGTAACACCTTAGAATGATAAAGGGTTTAAAGAATAAATGACATCACTCTTGTTAATAAGGTGGACCTTTGTTTTTAGGAGCCAATATGATTTGAAATCCATAATTGAGCATGCTTTTCCTAAATTAGTTTTCAAGATGGGTGTCCTTCTAGGAAGTTTTCCAAGGTATTTACGAATGATGAAAGAGAACACTGGAATGAACATATGTTGGCCCAGAGGTATATTTATTCATCTGATGACCAGTTCAGGCATGTGTATGGGGCCCATGGTGAGGACTACAAGCCTATAGGGAAGCTGGTGGTACCTGATGGGCTAAGAACCAACAACCATGTTAATTTCGTGTGTCTGTGCTTCCAGCAGGGCCCAATTGTTATGTTGGAAATAAAGGAGGAACTGATCCTTAACTACGGTGGAACTTCCTGGGTTGTAGTGTAGGGTGCACAATGAGGAAGTCATGCACTAAACTGGGATGAATGTAAGACCTCAGAATGATAAATGTTTAAAAGACTAAATAAAATGACTAATGTCTATACGATGTACATTTTATTCAAAAGACTTCCAGATTAGAACTATATTGTTAACCATGTTTGGACTAGAGTAGTGTTCAGGATGTGTGACTTTCTTGGAAATTTCCTAGGGTGCGTCTGACTCAGGATAATGAAAACTAGAAAAAAAATTGCGATGTGGGGAATACCATTAGCCAGATGAACCATTCGGATGTCTGGGTTGGCCCCATAGAGGGGACCACATTTCTGTGGGGAAATTGGTGGTACCTAGAAGTCCATGAACTGATGTCCTTGTTAAGGTTTGTTTTCTGTGTTATTAGCGGGGCCCAGTTGTTATAAGTTTTTTGTTTCGGATTTTATTAAAGGTTAGAAATAATAGAAAATAGTTCTATTTTTTTGGTTTTGTAAAATCCTAACCTTTTACTAGATTTGTATTGAGATAATTTTCAGTAGCATTATTACCTTAATTTTCTTATAACTTCTTAGGGGTTTACTTTTTGGATATTTTGGGTCATTTAGAGATTTTTTGGAGGGGTATTGCGTATTGTATGGTTGGCACATCAGTTTCCCAAACTGTGAGCCATTCCCCATCAACCCATCAACAATATATAGAGCGATATTTTATAGTTGGCATATGAATTAAATATTTTGTGCCCTATTAGTAGTAACCGTACAATCCCTAAGTGAGGAATATTATTACGGAACACATTTTTCCATTCATAGTGCCCCACTGTAGGAAACTGTGTACATAGAAATTAATCCCTAGAAAAATTATTTTAAAAATTGTGATCCCCATAATTTTAACCCTAATTAATCCCACTTGAAACTATCAAATTATTCCTTCTATTTTGGAGCCTCTGAGATGGATTCTATGTCCATTTGAAGAGAATTCCTTATGAATTAATGACTAGATTGAAGAATCTGCACCACTAATCATAATATTTTCTCATCGTTTGGATTCATTTATCTCATTTATATCATTCCCAATTAAGAAGTAATTTTTTCCTCTATTAGTGTGGTTTTAGATCTATTTTTTGATAGATATAACTCCATCTGATCGAGGATATATGTTTTGTATCTAGATCGCATTCTTCATTATGGAATTCAATGTTCCGTTATTATTTGGGGGATTTCCATTGGCGATATTTTTCTTAAAAAATGAGGTAGGTGGTCTTAATTTAAAATCCTATAGTATTGATTTTAATTATGTGTATGGAATCAATAAATAGTTATTTTCATTTTTTCAATTTCATCTTTAATTTGATTTATTAATAGTTAATTTTTTAATGTAATTATGTGATAATGGAATTGATGTGATATTGGGATTATGTAATTGGTAAATTAATGGGATTGTGTAATTGATTAATTTATTTGATATGGAAAATATTTATAATAGATGAAAGGGAATGGTTGGATTAGCCTTGAAGGGTTAATGGTTTAATTTATTAAATGTTTATTAATCATTTAATGATGATTTTATTATATTATTCCATGTGGTTAGAGTGAATATTTGTGATTTAATTGATAATTGAAATAGTATTCCATGTCGTAAAAGATTTATGAGAGGGTTAATTTTGATTAACCTTGATAAATATAAAATATGTATATATAATTTTTTGATTAATAAATGGAGTGTGGGATAAAGGCTGATGCTTCAATAACCCACAAGGTTATATACTTGGTCCACTAGGACCAAATGAATGAATGTTAATATTATAGTATTATATTAGGACTAATGACTCCAAATACCCATGGAGTGTGGGATAAGGACTGATGATCCAAATACCCATGAGGTTATAGACATGAAATTCTAAACCCTTGAGATCGGTGTTGGACTGTGGTTTTATGTTTTTATGTAATGAGTTTAAATAAAACTAATAATGAAATCCCATGTAATATTTACTTGTGTTATAGCTATGTGATAATGTTCTCAATCAAGAATGGGCCATAGTAGGAATTTATGTTTCATGAGTCATCAAGATCCCAGGTAAAAGTTATGGTTAAATAAATAATTATTAAATATGAAAAATGAATTCATTATTAAATGTACTTTATTCTTTATAAAACTTCATAAATTATTATTGACTAAATATTGTTTTAGACCCCCTTGGTTGTGGAATATTGAGTTTTACTCACATCACAACTGAACATTCTGATTGGTTCCTGAGTAGACTTCATGTTTTCTGGACTAGATAATGGAAAGATCCCTATACAAGACAGGTGAGTTTGGATGGATCATGGAAGAGGTTTTCATACATGGTGTTAGGACAGGCTTGGGAGTGTTAGTGTCCTAATTTTGGTTTTTCATAAGAAATGTGAAAATTATTATTTAATGAAATATCTAATGTTTGGTTTTGGATATAATATTCTTGTTTTGGTCATTACGTGTTATCCGTTTTATTATGGTTATGGTTATTATCATTTAGTTATTGTTTATTTATTTCATATGTTGTGCTGCTTTGATAAAGAGGGTATAGTCTCCCCATGTTATATATTAGACCCTAACTACTAGTTCACAACCTCTGGAATATTGGGAGGCATGCTTGAGGTCATGTATCTAACCGTCTTAGAGAACCGTTAGGTGGAACCTGGGTTGGTATGTTAAAAGTTGTGTCATAGATGATTTATTTTCCTTTTTTCATGCTATTTGGGAATAGTATAAATGAGAATAGGATGAATCGATCCTTTGATATGATCTCATGATTGAGAGTAGCTAACCCATGTATGATGGAAATCCCAAGTACCCAGGGAGGGATTATTTTTATTTTTTCATGATATTATATGACATGCCTCATTTTAGGAACTCAAGAAATGTATGTTTTTGGATAAATTTTTCATGTGAAAATATCTTTTCTGGTTTGTGTAATTTAAATGAATAGGTTTCCAATATGAATTTAGAAATTGTAAATAATGACAAATTTGTAAATTTGAAACTGATAACAAGTTTTATATTGGGAAACATGATTTGTGAACATGTTTTACCCTTTGAGAATGATGACCTAGAAGAGGGATTGTTTAGGGTAGTGATACTGCGTTGGTTTTGAAGGTGTGGAAGGGTATGGGGGATGAATTATTATGGATTATAGTAAAACCATATTATGTGAATGTGTTAATGTATTGTAATGTTTCCTAAAATGTTTGATTGGAATTATAGAGATACGCATCCCTGATGAATGTTTTTGATAGGAAGGAAGGAGGACATGGATAGAAATGATCCTCTAGTAGTGGAACCTGATGCACCGATAGTGTTGGGTGAGGGATAATGAGAGAAGTTCCATGAGAACATTTCCGACGTCATTTAGTTTTTGGAATGTGAATGAGGGTGGGTTCTTAAATATATGTCAGACATGACATATGAGTTTCAGTTACAACACCCTCTGATATATATAGAGGAGTATGGGCCTGAGGTAGCTAAGTTTTTGATTTAGTCTATATGGATGATTCTTGACCACTCATAGACTCTTGTTGGGATGAGAGTCAAAATGGATGCTTATATGTTTCATGGTCAAGTAATGAATTGGTGGGACATCCAAAATAGAAATGTAATTTGGAGAATATACAATAGATGATATTTTAGTAGAATTTCATGGTTCACTTTTACCCTAAGATGCTAATACTGTAGAGAGTAGAAGAGTTTATGAGGCTAACCCAGTATAGTATATCTAGGATGTAATATGTTGGTCACTTCATAGATTTGAAGCACTTTGTTCCACAGTTGGAAGGGGACTTTACTATTGTATATAAATTCTTTCAGGATGGGATTAAATGTGGTATTAAGACCTAGGTGAATATATATTTCCTAAAAAACATTTGTGAGGTCGTGTGTCATGCTCTAAAATATGAGGGGAACCTGAAAGAGGGTTCGAGTGGAACATAGGAGGTTCCTCTACAAGACTAAAAGGTGTGTCTTTTGAGGGTATGAATAATCACTATAATAATTCTATCTTGGGTGATTGAAAGAGGAGTGGTCAAAGCGACGGTAAGTTACATATGAACTTACTTGAGAACTATGTCCCTACTGTGATATGTCAAGTCTCATTTGTAGATAATTTCCCGACCATTAGTTGAGTAATGTGATTTCAGTAAGATAGTACATCTACAATGGTTCTGAAGGAACCCATAATAAAGGTGTAATGGCAGAGTAAAAAAGGAATAATTAGAGTGATGGAAGGGGATAATATACCTCATATGAGTCTAGTTGTTGGATTTCTTCTATACATAGTGGTAGATGTATTGGAAATTATACTTCTAGGGAAGATCGAATGTACCAATAAAATGTTGTATCTCATGAGAATCTTTCTATATCACAGGGAAGGGGGTAGGATATTTGAATGTATTTTATCCTATACTTTTGGATATAATTGTATCCCCATTTATAGTTAGAGGTATTATTCTTGTAGCTTATATGATTTATAGTTTCTTATTTAATACTAGTGCTTCTCAACATTTATATCTTGATAACTTTTGAATAGTTTGGACTAAGAGATGGAGTTTTTAAGATTGTTTATGATGATCTGTAAACCTTTTGAAGTTTGGTATATAGACATCTTGTTATGCATGTGGAGTTATCTCGAGGTTCAGGAGTACCATTTTCCTTCGGATCTCTACATGAAAGATATTTTATGGTTTCAAATTATTATGGGTATGGACTAGTTATTAGAATACCAAGTCCAAATAAATTGTTACCACCAGATATTGATGTTTACATCTCTTGAGGGTGATAATTATGTTCATCATAGAGAGTGGGGTATCAAGGTGGTCCATTTAGGGCCAATTAATTAGCAACTCGGGAGATCATGACTTTGTTTGAATGTATTTTTTTGGTTGATGGGGGTGTGAAACATGTTTTTACCAACCATTGTAGACAAGTTGATGGTTGTGTTTCCTAAGGACTTCTTAGGAATTCCACCTGAGAATGATGTGGTGTTTATGATTGAGCTCATGCATAGAGCAAGTCTTATTTCCATTTCACCTTACATAATGAAAAAAATAGTGCTACAAGATCTTAAAAATCAATTGGAAGAGTTGATGGATAAGGGATTTATCAATATGAGTATATCACATTGGGGTTCCATAGTCTTGTTTTATGAGAAATATGTTGTAATGTTACACTTATGTGTTGATTAATGAAAGTCGAACATGATGAAATTGAAGAACGAGTATCCTCTTCTGTGTATCGATGATTATTTTTGATCATTTGAACGGTCCTTTTTGTTTTACAAGATTGATTTGATGTCAAGGTATCATCAGTTGAGAGTTATACCTTTTGATATAACACAAACTAATTTTAAAATAATTTGTATACTATATGAGTTCATTGTGATTCCATTAATCCTAAAAAATGCCTTGATAGTATTTAGGTCCTTGATGAATAAAATATTCCTCACATACCTAGACCAGTAGGTGATTGTTTTTATTGATTCCATCAGGGTGTACTCCATAACTCATGATGATCATTCTCAACATCTTGACATCATAGTGACTACACTAAAAGAGCATCAAATATATTCCAATCTATCTAAGTGTTAATTTTGGATTAATTCGGTACATTTCTTGGGTCACATATCTTGGAGGAAGGTGTGTCAGTGGACCAATAGAAGGCATAGTTATTTCATTCAACCATTCCAAGAAATTTTTTGATTTATGTAGCTATCTGGGATTAATGGAAAACTACCAGAGGTTCATCTAATAGTTTCCACACCTGGAAATACTACCATTATTATTTAGAAATAAGGGAGTTATGTTTGAATGGTATAGATCATGTGGGAATGTTTTGAACGAGTTAAATAGGAATATGTGTACCACACCAATCTTGATCCTAATCAATCCAGGGGAGTTGTATACATTGGTTTGTGATGAATCTGGGATCAGACTAGTTTCGATGTTAATAAAGGGGGTTGATTTGTGGTGTATGGGTCACGGAAGTGGAGGCCACATTAATTAAATTACCTTATGCATGAACTCGAGTTAAATGAAAATTTTAATGCATTAATGTGTCGGTGACATTATTTTTTGGGTGAAAGGTTTACTATGTATTTTGTTCAGAATATCTTAATGTATATATTTTGTCAGTGAGACTTGAATCTCTGATAGAATATATGTGTTATGTATATGAATTCATTTTATTTTCAGCTGGCATGTACACCTGGAAAAGGAAAAAATGTTTCGGACACTTTATGTAGGAAAACAAACACTCAAGCATTATAAGAGTCTAGTTCTGAGTGGAAGATGATGAATTTGATGACTAAGATGCACTTTTTGGTTAAAGAGGGATAGGATTATATTACACTGATATCCCTATTTTTAGATTCTACAATTTGGATCTATATTCGAGAATGGAACTATGAGGAAATTGAAACTTTGGCCTTAAGATAAATCCTTGAAGATGGGGAGAAGTCTTCATATTGAACAATAGATGAAGATGATACCTTCTATGTTAAAAATTGTGTTGTTGTGCTTTTGTGTATATAGGAGGAATTGATGAGAAAATTTAATTCCTTGAAGTGGTCCATTCATCCAATTTTGAGCAAAATGTACTGTAAACTACATAAATAGTATTGGTGGTTGGGCATGAAAAATGAAATTGTAGGGTTCAACATATAATGATAAACATATCTATAGTGAAGGTTGAGCATCAACGACCTGGTGGTTCACTATATAAATTTCCCATTATTGAGTGGAAGTGGGAGTAAATTACCACATATTTCATAGTGGATATCCTAAGGATACCTTAAAAGAATGATTCTTTATGCATGATTTTGGAATGATTAAAGAAAGTAGAATATTTCTCACTTATCAGAGATAATTTATCAGTGGATCAATTGGGAGACGTATATGTTTGAGAGATATCATGTCTGTTCTAGGTTCCAATGAGTATAATTTCAAAATTTGACTCATGTTTTAACTTTAGTATCTTTAAAGGCTTCCCCAAAGTTATTATTGAACATGTATTTCTTAGTAAGTATTTCCACCCATATATAGATGGGTAGTTGTAACACACTATACACGTTTTTCAGAATATGTTACGAACATTTGTTCGTGAAATCAATGGGTATTTGGAGAAACACCATTCATTTCTAGAGTTTTCATAAAATAACATTCATCAAGAAAACATTCATACAGAACCATATGAGGTCATTATGATAGGACATACATATCATCTCTCTGTTGGATAGAGGTTGGTTAATTAGAGATGTTGGTATTGAGTCTCATGTAGGAGATGTTAGAATAGGTTTATCAAATTCAAAAATGTATGGCTCTGCCTAAGAGTAGACAAAAGTTTTATACTGATCGACGATGACAAACCCTTGTGTTTATAGTGGGTGATCTTGTTTTCCTTTAGGTGTCTCCATGATTGGGTCACCATAGAATTCAAAGACATGGAATGTTGTCAACTAGTATTGATGTCCCTTTATGATGAATTGGAGAGAATCATTCTAGTGGCACACCGACTGGATCTTCCATATAGGTACAATTCTATGCAAGATGGTTTTCATGTGTCATATATTCCGAAGAATGACCACATTCCTTCTCACGTGACTAATGTTGATGATGGTGCAGTTAAGACTGATGCATCCTTTGAGGATCATATGATACATATTGTGGATTATAGTGAAAATATATTTTGAGGAAATATTGTGAGGATAGTTTATGTATTGTGGAAATGTGGTCGTGTTCAGGTGGGATCATGGGATAGGAAAGAAGAAAATTGGTCTTAGTGTGATAATATTTTTTCAACAAAATCAACGATATGATTGAGTGTAAAACTTGAGATCAATCTATTATAAGGTGAAGAGATTGTAAAATCTCAACCTTTAAATATATATATCTTATGATCATTTTTAGGTACCCTTTTTTCTTAATTTTTGAATATCTTATTTGGGGTATACTTTGGGAAGTTTTTTGGGAATTTGAATATTTTTAGAGGTTTTTTGGGTAGTGAATTGTTGGAACATGGTTCTCCAAAACAATGTTACTCACCCCTGGAAACTATGAAACCATAGAAAGTGTAGGGTTGCATGGTTGGAACATGGTTTGGAAAACCATTACCCCTAATATATATAAGAATTCTACCAATAAGTGAGACACATGTTTGGGGTGCACAATTTTGGAAAACCATAGGCCTTCTCCTAAGAAATTGTTAACACATAAATTAATCCCCCAAAAAATTATTTTAAAAATCCTTATCCCCACTTTTTAACCTTGAATTAGTCCCACATGACCCAAATGTTTTTTCATCAATTTTTGAGATTCCCAGATGGATTTCATGGACTTATAAACACCTTTTTGACAAATTGAACATCATATTGAAGAATATACACCTCACTCAGTAAGTGATTTCTCCTCATTTGGATTACAGTATCTCCCATATCTATTTCACAGTGAAGAAGGAACATTTCTCTTTCATTGACATGGGTTTGGATATTGTATTTCATAGTTCTAATATCATTTTCCCTTAGATATAGTTTTTTGATTTATATCATGTTCTTCATTGTGCAATTGAATGTTCCCCTTCAATTTTGGGATCCCCATTGGAGATTTTCCATCAATAATCATGAGTCTGGTGGTATAAATTTTAAATCCAATTATCATGATTATAATTTTGTGTATGGAATTTCGAAAAATAAATTTCCCTGTTTGGAAATCACACCTTGAATTAAATTAATTAATTAATGGAATTATGTGATTATATAATTGATGTGTTATTGGAAATATGTAAGTGGTAAATTAATCAGATTCTATAATTGATTAATTTAATGGACATTGAATCAATTAATAATCAGAAAAGTGGATTATTAGGTTAATAATGTAGGATTAAAGTTTTAACCAATTAATTGTTGATTAATGGTTTATAGATAATTGTTCATATTATTCCATGTGATTAAAGTAAATAATTAGATTAAGTTGATTATTGAAATGGTGTTCCATGTTATGAAAGATCTATGAGATGGTAAATGATGGTAAAACATGAAAAATGTGATATATGTGATATATTTTTTTGATTGATAAATGGGGTGTGGGACAAGGGCTAATGCTCTAAATACCCACAGGGTGATAATCGAGGTGTACTAGGCCCAAATTCAGGAATTTGAATATTCTGGTATAGGACATGGACTAATGCTCTAAATAATCATGGGGTTTTGGATAGGGATTGATTATACAAACACCCATGGGGTGATATATATATATATATATATATATATATATATATATGAATTTTTAAACCCATAAGTTTGGGTTAGGAAAATGGTTCTAAGTGGTTATGTGATGAATTGAAATGAAATTCATAATGAGATCCCATGTAATACTAAATTGTGATTTCCCTATGTGATATGGTTCAGAATATGGCACGTGACGTAGCATGTATTGATGGTTTATTCAACATCATGAACCCAATAAAATTATGTGGTTAACTAAATAATAATTGATAATGAAAACTTTTTTACTTTATTTTTGATACTTTATTCTTTAGACAACTACATACACTTTTATTGACTGGATACTGTTCTAGAGGCTATTGGTGGTGGCCTGCTATGTTTTCCTGACACACTACATATGATTATTGATCAGTATCCGAATAGACTTAAGGTTATTAATACATGATTAAGGAAAGATCCCTATGTTAGATGGACGAGTCAAGATGGATCATGGATGAGGGAACCATACTTGTTGTTAGGACCTTCTTAGGTGTGTTAGAGTCCATATTTTGGTTTTTCCTTAGATGCTTGACACATATAATGGAATTAAATTTTTTTTGTTTGGTTTCTTATATTGTATTCTTGTTTTGGTGATCATATTATATTGGTATTATTCTATTTATAATTTTTCTCATTTGGATGTGGTTTATTTATTTCAGCTATTGTACAGATTTGATAAAGAGGGTATTGTATCCCGAAGTTATATATTTGACCCTCGATACAATTTAGAAGGCTATGTAATATAGGGATTCATTCATGAAGTATTTTTACTAACTGTATTGGGGAATAATTATGTGGCACCCAGGTCGTGACATTACAATGTAAAAATCCAGCTCCGTTATTTTGAGTTATAAATTATTATAATACTAAGTGGATATTTTATTGAATTTATATAAAAAAAAGTTTTATTGTTAATGTATAGAAGAATTAATTATTCATTTATTGGCCTTATGAAAATTGAAAAAATTGTTTCCTAATATATTTTTAATCTAACATTTCAGAACCTATCTATAAAAGGATTCGCATAGACCCCTTGGTTACATCCCTTCGGGACAAATAACTCATACCCTTAGTACACAATCATGTGTGTGTGTGAAGTTTTCATGTTTTATACATGTTCCAAGTTTTTATTTTGGATATGTTATCACTTAATTGGGTAGCCAATGGTTGATTTTGGATGTGGTAGGCAACCATGGGTCACATTGTGGTGATCTTGCAGTGTGGTTTGTTATATCTTATTTTGGTGTGTTGATGTGTTATCAAAGGTGTCCATCTATCTATTTTCATACAGTTTCCTTTATGTAAGTTGATGATATATATATTTTTATTTTATATATTTTATAATGTTTGTGTTAATTATTTTAAGCACATTTTATTGGTTAGGACTATTTTGGTTATTTATTTTCTTAGTTTTTTACCTCATTCTGCATGGATGTACAGTGTATCAGAATTCTTGGCTGGATTTTTGGTATTAGCTATGATGCATTATTAACTATGATTTTAATACTAAATTGTTCCTAATATTTTACTCCATTACTCTTAAATACTTTTTTCTAGCCCGAGGAATGATTCTTAAATACTTATTTCTAGCCCATGGGAATTTTGAGCACCCTTTGGGACTAGTAAAGAATCAGGTTGGGTAACTTGTAAGGATCGCCTGTGTCATGTTTCCACACTAATAGACCATTGTGAAAGGTAGTTACATACTATAAAAAGTGTATAGTTCACCCATTACCAAGAACTAGTATCACGACTTATGGTTTAGAGAGCCAATTTTATCTCTAACAATGTCTCCCTGACTCTCTATCATCATTTATATGAGCTAATAACCCAAAATTCAGAAATGATTCAATATATAATCTTAATACGATAAGGAAATATATACAATAATTTTCATTATTCAATAACACACAAAATTTATTATTCATCTGTCTATTTTTGACAATTGGTTGATTAGATAAGAGAATAATCCCGGAAAACATGGTATGTCAAATATGAAACTCAATACATTCTCTATAATCCTTAGTAGTAGTCGGGTTTAAGAATCCATAGTTAAACTCATATATATTAAACCTACATTAAATGTAATTTATTTTTTATAGTGTGTGGAACTCATTGATCCTTGTAGTCATTTACTATCAGTAAATTTTGGTCCTTAACATCGAGATACATGACATGTCCCACGAAGTACAATGTTTGTGTGCTACCATCAAGGAACTCATGTGGGATCAACAAGTAAAAACTATAAGGGGATTATATAACATTTGGTCAAATTGTAATATACTTACAAAACATATTGTGTCATAACCCCCAATTAATAGGATCTATATCTTAGGAACACAAGACAAGTGTGACGATGTGTATTAGGCTATGTGGACTCTAGGTAATTTTCAAGGCATTAGGTCCATTATATATGTCATTAATTTTGGAAAAAATGTTGGGGTAAAAAAATGGTTATTCATTATTTATAATTGGTATATGCTCAAACTATGTAGATAGGAATATAATGAGATTGATATAGAATCATTCCCCATGTAGTATTTAATAACTCCCAATAATCCAAGCCATCGTGGATTGTGACATGAAGGGTGTGTCCTTTGGAGGAATACATGCCATGTAGTCTGTAAGTGTCTAGTTTCATATTCTCCCATGATTCCAATTTCTTTTTCCACTATTTCTTCACCCAGTTATACCTTATAAGTCATCCAATTAATCTACCATTCCTTAACACCACCATCTTACCTTTGATAATAATTGATACCCCTATAATTGTCTGCACCACCATTCACTTGAACCTAAGACATCAACTATATCTTGTTGAGCCGCTACTTCACTAAATTCTAGACCAAAATAGTTCCACTATCACTAATCATATATTTTTTATCGATATTTCCACACAATATCTAAAATTAGTGCAATATAGGGGGTGATAAAATTATTGAAAAATAATCGATAGGGAGTATGATCACCCAAAGAGGGTTTATAATAATTTTTGAAAAAAATGTGGAAGATATGAGGTGAAATAATAATTTAAGAATTGATTATTTTTTCATTCTTCATTTTTCACAAATTATCATCAATTTCCTTCAAGGTTACTATAGTTTTTGGATGCACCCATAGGGGAATAGGATTGAAACAAATGGTGAATGATGTACATGGAAAGTTATGGTTTCCTACATCGATGACACAAATGAGGATTCATCATGATTCATTAATTAAAAATTTTCAAGAATCTTTTCCAGGATAAAAACTCATCGAATATACAATGAAAACTCTATATCTCTCTTTCACAATTGTTAGTGATAATAGATACAAAAATAAGACAACTAGACTATGGAGTTAGAAAAAACATGAATTATCTTTTTTTTCAAGGATTTATGTAAAGACCCGTAAAATTCAAGGGAAATTTTTTCTTAATTTTCTTTGGAATTTTACAAGAGCGTGGTTTCTGACGGCACCTGATTCCGAGGCCCGGAGTGCCCGGAATCAATTTCCGAAGTTTGGCTCGGGTACGTTCAGTGAACGAATGAGCGGGTTTTCCTAACTTTTGATCCGGTGCTCGGAATTGAAATCCGAGGGCACCGATGAACTCGCAGCGCCGATATTCGCTTAAGGAGACTTTTTCGGAAGTTGCGTTTGTTACGGGTTGAAAGTTAGTTTTTGGGTTTTTAGATTAAGTTAAATAAAATTTGTGAAATACAAAATTTTATTTTAACTTGATGTGTTTTTTTATAAATCCTTCCAAAGGGAGTTGGGAGTGGGACCCACATCCACTTAACCTCCCTTTGGAAGATTAAGTGTGGTGGGGCCCACACGAAACCCAACCATCCATCTCTCTTTAACTCTCCTTTTAATTAATGTTTGACAACTTTAAGTATTAATTGAGGTGAGTTGTTCAAATTCAAACCTTTGAAATTCATGTGGTAAAGTTGTGTAATAATATAAGCTTAAGGCTCATTTTATTCTGGGAGAATTCTTTTACCACCTTGAGAGGAATTTTGGAGCTTCACCTTATTCTTCTTCTTCTTCAAACTCTGACGAAGAACACGAAGAACCTTCGAACTCCGACGAAGAACGCCGCTCCTCTTTTCTCCGTCTCCCGTGACGACATAACCGCGACATTGACGTTCTTCTTCCGCAACGCTCGACTTCCGTGAATCGTTGTCGATCATCGAATTTCGTTCCAGAACCAAGGTAGGGGTCTTCCCTTTTTAAATTATGTGTTTTCTTTCCCTCGAGCATGGAAGAAAATCCGTTGGGAATAGTTCCAAATTTTTATTAAAAATTTGTGAAACGTTCATTGTTGTGTTTACACGATTGGCCAACTGATATCGTTATAACGGGAGGAGACCGGACCGCACGAACACGGCCGATTCTCCTCCACCTTCTATTCTTTCGTGTTAATTTAGCGGAGACAGCGCGGTGTCGTTGCAACCGCGCAGGAACAGAAGAATTAATGGCCGGAGTGAGCTGCGACGAAGAAACGCGGTGCCGACGCACCACGTCGTTGTTTACGAAAGAGACCGCGGCCGGAGACGGGCCGCGGCGGAACAAGGAGGCGACCGGCGGCCAGCCGGGCCGCCGGCGCCGGAGATCATGGAAGGCCGCGGCCCTACGGCCGCGGCGGAACAGCCAGGGGCGGCCGGCCTCGCCGGCCGCCGGAGATCGGAGAAGAGCCGCGGCTACGGCCGCGGCGGAGAAGAGGAGCCGCGGCTACGGCCGCGGAGGAGAAGAGGAGCCGCGGCTACGGCCGCGGCGGAGAAGAGGAGCCGCGGCTATGGCCGCGGTGGAGAAGAGAAAGGCGGCCGGCCGTGCCGGCCGCCGGTTTGGACAGGAGGCAGGACCCGGGGGTTTCGCGTGTGTAAAGAAACGGCCGGCCTTAGGCCGGCCTTAGGCCGGCCGAGATCCAGAAAAGGGGGGGGGGGGGGTTTCACCCCCCGCGTGCGGCACATGCGCGGCACGCTGGCCGCGCCGCCACCGGCCGGGCCGGGTCGGACCCGGGTCGGGTCGAACCAGTTCGGGTCGACCCGGTTCGGGCCGACCCAGGGGGGGTCGGCCCGGACCCGGACCCCCTGTTTCGAATCAGTTTCGGTCTTTTGGCCATAACCTGAGCCACGGGCCTCCGATTGACGAACCATCTGCGGAAACGCGATCCTTGGATCAAGACGGTCGTTTCGGTTTATCGCACTAAAGGTTTCGGATTACTTTGAGTTCGGCCGGGTTGGTTCGTTCACGAAACCAACCGGGCCTTCGGAGCGGAAACGCTCATATCTTGAGCTACGGACGTTTGACTGACGTGCCGTCAGCTGTGTTGTGTTCCTCTTAGTGAGACGGATCTTTTGGCATACTCCGCCCGAGGTTTGGACGCAGGTGGAGTACGGTCGGGTTGGTTTTGCCTTAAAAACCAACCGGGCCCCGGGGACGAAAATGCCAATAACTCTCAGACCGGGCGTCCGATCGACGCGCCGTCTGTTGCGTTGAGTTCCTGTTGACGATACGGAACTTTTGGATACATCAACTCTGGACATTGTGACAGTTGATGTATCAGCCTCTCAGCTCGTGGAGCGGACCCTCCGAACGAGCTTGTTGTGTGCGGGAACCCTAGTGCTGGCTGCGACTGCTTCTCCGACAGCGACGATTGTGCAGAGATCCTCCGTGGACTCCGACGACGACCATGCAGAGATCCTCAGTGGACTGCGGCGACGACTGTGCAGAGATCCGCAGTGGACTGCGACGACTACTGCACTCAGCGATCCTACGTGGATCAGTGCTACCGATCCTGTGTGGGTCTGATCCTGTGTAGGTCACTGCGGGGGTTAGTACCTATCGATCCTTCGTGGGTCCGACGACTTAGATGGTTCAGTGATCATCTTTATCGTACCCCGAAGAAGTATACCTGTGTGAGCAGAATCTTCTGTTTTACTCGATAGAGGTGGTGCGCTTGGTTGTAGCGGCAGACCTGCGATACTGGAGACGAGCGTACGGAGTACGGAGACCGTGTAGCCGGCTGAGACCTGAAGACTGCTCGACCGACTCGACTTGGAGTGAGTCGACTAGCCCAGTGGACGGAGCGCCCGGTATTTGGCGGCAGACCCACGGCGGACGGAGCGCCTGGTAGTTGGCAGCAGACCCGCGGTACTCGACTGGAGGAGTACCTCTGTTGGCTATTTGGGTGAGCGCCCGGTATTTGGCAGCAAACCCTCAGCGAACGGAGCGCCCGATAGTTGGCGGCAGACCCGCGGTACTCGACAGGAGGAGTACCTCAGCAGTCTTAGGTTAGTGAGCAGTATCTCAGAGTCGTGACCGGACACTGTACAATTCAGAGATGGGGCTCTTCAGTAGTTACATTTTTGATAATGAAAATCCTGTGTGAGCTGAAACCTATTGCTTTCCTGTGTGGATTGTGTTGTGCAATCCTGTGTGGATTACGTTTTTCTTTCCTGTGTGGAATACGTTTACTTTCCTGTGTGGACTGAGTTGTACTTGGGCTCGGAGGTAGGAGCGTATTTGAAATTGGTGACTTAGGTATATGTATGGGAATATACCTAAGCAGTGTCGGTTGTTACTTCGTGATTGTATCTTTCTTTGTGGTTTATCCTTTGTGGATTTTGGGAGACCTTCAGGGGTCTCGGGGTCCCTACTGAGTAGCTTATACTCACCCCTACACGGGCTTTGCCCGCACTACGTTGTGTTGGTTGCAGACGACGGACAGCGTTGACCTTAGCTGAGGCTTGCAGAGCGGGACGGTACCCGGAGGTGGACCACTGGGCGGGACGTGCTCGGAGCGGACGGCGGGACCCGTGGAGCAGAGGAGCTATCTGTACCCACCCTTCAGGTGGGATTTCCAGTGGACAGCTCGGTGTAGCGGCTTTTACCTTTCAGTTGCTATTTTCCCTTTCGAGTTGTACTTTACTTTCAGTTGGGTTTGTATACTGGCCCATTTACTTTTCCGCACTTTCAGTTGTACTCTGCTTTTGCTTAGTGTTTACTTTCCGCTTGCTTTCTCTGTGGTGTTTGTTTACTTTACAAAGGAAATGCCTTCCCATTTTACCGGGATTTACACCTTGGTGCTAGTCGCCAGCCCCTGGCCTATGGAAGGCGGGCTTGGGGTAGTCACGGCACCGACCCTGAGGGCGGGTCGTGACAATTTACATTTGATATTTTGGAATGTTTCAAAAATAGTGGGAATCACATTGTTTTCATTTGATTTTGTAAAGTCATAGAGAAACTATAAAATATAATTCAATTTTTTAATGGTTCCATTTTACAAGATTTGTGCAAGGTTTAAAGTGTGTAGTTCATGAAGCTCTTTGATATTTATTCAATTAAAGTCCCATTTTTCCTTCCTCTTGGACTCATTATCCCTTACCTCATGGTTTCCCTTATTTTGTATGGCCGTAATTGTCTAGTTTTTGTGTCATATGAATTAAATAGTGTCTGTTCAGATGATTATGGTCTCCTCTTAGATCTTTGAGTTATTAACTCTCCATTTAAGTGTGATCCTTATGATTTCTAATTGTATTAAGTGATTAAGTTACCTGATTTAATTTTATACCATTTTTTTATGAACTAAATTATCTTTAGTAAATTTATAAATAATATTTTTAATTTATTTGATGTATAAATGGGTATTTTGAGAACAGTGTGGGTGTGTTTGGTTAATTTCAAATTGATTTTCTTTTTGGAATTGAATTAAAATGGTTGGGAAGTGGAATTTTTTGGCTTATAGAAATGAATTTTTTGAAATGAGTTGAGCACATGGGAACCCCAAGTACCTATGTAGGATCATTAGGAAAATTATTCTAGGCAAAGAGATACACTCATTATCCTTTTCAATATGACATGATAGTAACTAAGTAAATACATCTATAGATATGGTTAATTATTTAACTTTTGATTCATCCTTTCTAGTGGGATGAGCATAGGAAAGGTTGTGAATGGTTATTTCAATGAGAGTATGAGGATCCTAGGGTAAAAATAACCATAACTACATAAGGTATACCCATTTTTCTTATTTTGGTTTTTATTAATTATTGAGTTTTCCTCTATTTATTTTAATGTCAAAAACTTGTTTTATTTTTTTATGTAGAATTATTAAATTGTATAATAATTTTATTCATGTAATTATTGGTGAGAACCTATTGGTATTTTTTTATCACATCTTATATACACCCAATGGGCGTATATCAAATTTCTCTTTGTAGACTCAGGTCAATGAATTGTGTCAAAGTGGGGTAGTGGTTACTCTTGGTATATGGACTTGTTTATATAATGGTGGTAACATTGTGGGAGTTTCAACCTCATTTCAAACTAAGATATATGGATTCTATTTTTTTCCATTTTTAGTTCATGTTATATAATTTTATTACCCAATTTTTATATCTATTTCTATATTCATATCCAAATTATTCCACATATTCATTTCAATACATATTTATTTATTTTTTAGGAATTGTTATTGTTTCTCTTATATTAGATTTACATTATGATGTTGATGTAATTGGTAAAATCATTCCAAAAGTAGTTAATTGATGAAAAAAAGTATTTTTTAGACCATAAGTAATGGGATATCCCTTCAGGGATTTACATGGTCTAGTTCATGTGTTTCATGGATGGCCTAGGTTAGTTCATAACAAAATGGAATTAGAGCCCCCAGTTTTGACTCTATATTATATGGGATGTCAAGAAAGATAAAAATAAGATTTTCATAATTCATGTAAGATGTGTGATGTATTTTCATTATTATTGTTCTATATTAATATCCTCGATTATGTGGAAAATGTGGCGTTGGTATTGTTTTTTTATTCCTCATTGGGTAGGGTTTTGGGGATATATATCATTAACACATGATATTGTTCATATATGGTTTTGGTTTGTTTCATTTAATTTTTTATATTAATTTTATTATTATTATTATTATTATTTATTTAATAATGTGATTATTATTATGTTTTTAGGGTTTGAAACATTTATAGATTTCAAGAAGAATTATTCCCCCTTGGATGTGAATTATGAAACATACAATGATTTTTGTGGATAAAAATTTATAATAAAATCCATTTATTGATAGAAATATAAATGAGTTCATGGTTTATGAAATATGACATAAAGAATACAAGGTGGGTTCTGGGGAAGCTCCAGTCAGGGAACCTGATCTAGCTCTTTATATGGATCGAGCTCCGGAATTCATCATGTATTAGACTCGCCCCTTCAATAGAATTAATCATCCTTGTGAAGTTGGTGATTAGTTAGAGAAGATTGAGTGGGTAAATGATTTTCATATACACCTAGACTCCTTTAAGGAGATTCATCCCACATTTATTATTTAAGGTTTTATTCAGTGATAGTGGGAGTTAGTTATTTTGGTAATTTATCCTGAAAACCTAAAGTTGAAGGATTTCAGTGTGATCTTTACATGATAGTTTTGCCTCTGAAATATTGGCTTGGATAAACTTTGTGAATATTTTTTCCTTTGTAAATAGGATTGGTCGATCATAGAGTATATGAACATTTTCCCTGAGTTGGTTTACTTTTCAATTGATATTGTTTATAATAAGATATTGAATGCCATGAAATTTTAGATTGGCCAATAACAAAATATTTTGTCCCAAATATTCTTGTTAATGGTAAATACATATTTTAAGGTTTTTAAATATGTTCAAGAGGTATAAATATATATTTTTTAGATTTTTATACTAATTGGAGATCCTCATGTGTTATGTGAAGTTGGTGTTGGTTCTTTAGAGAATTATATGAACTGTGAGGAGTTGGGTGAGGGTAGTGGTATAAGTTTTATGAATTTTCCTTGAACCTCATAATCATCCTCCAATATAGGTGGTGGGTTCTATGTGTTGTAATAATCTAGGAATCCTAGAAATATGTCATCTTAATGACAAATGGAACATAAGACTTTCACTCATGAGAGGATAGGGTCCATCTCCATAGGTTCTACTGATTCACCAATACTTCCCAGAGTGGTACACGATATTCATCCTCAAGGGAATCTATGAAATTGTTTTATGCCTCCTAAGTAGTGGGACTCCATTATCATCGATTAGTGGGTAAGATACACTCCTCATATGTGCATATTAAATTAAAAAATGAATCTTAAAAAACAATAAGACTTCAAATACATTTATAATAGAATCATATTCATACAGTTGATAAGGAACTATTAGAGTCTAAGGTAGTGCCTATAATAATAAGAGGAACCATTATTGTTTTTTGAAGTATGTATAATACTTTGTTTGATATTGGAATTTATCACAGCCCTGTACGGGCTTTGCCTGCACTACGTTGTGTTGGTTGCAGACGACGGACAACGTTGAACTTAGCTGAGGCTTGCAGAGCGGGACGGTACCCGGAGGTGGACCACTGGGCGGGACGTGCTCGGAGCGGACGGCGGGACCCGTGGAGCAGAGGAGCTATCTGTACCCACCCTTCAGGTGGGATTTCCAGTGGACAGCTCGGTGTAGCGGCTTTTACCTTTCAGTTGCTGTTTTCCCTTTCGAGTTGTACTTTACTTTCAGTTGGGTTTGTATACTGGCCAATTTACTTTTCCGCACTTTCAGTTGTACTCTGCTTTTGCTTAGTGTTTACTTTCCGCTTGCTTTATCTGTGGTGTTTGTTTACTTTACAAAGGCAATGCCTTCCCATTTTACAGGGATTTACACCTTGGTGCTAGTCGCCAGCCCCTGGCCTATGGAAGGCTAGCTTGGGGTAGTCACGGCATGGACCCCGAGGGCGGGTCGTGACAAATTGGTATCAAAGGAGTTCGGTTCTACCGCGAACTCTGATCTTTTCTATGTGAAGAAATAATGTTTAGCGTATTGAGTGTGGTTATCAGTCCAGGGAGTCCAGTGTTGGTGCGGCGGCCGACGTATCCATACACCAGGACCCTGACTTCTGATTTCCGACTTAATGCATGAAAACATTGATTGCGTGTGTGTTTCAAAGTTTTCTTTGTGATTACTTATATCAGCTCACCAGGTATACTGTTCTGACCGTGGCGCACCTGTTTCCTTTCCAAGGATGGCCCCACGATGGCAGCCAGCTAGGGTTCCGAGAGTCGAGCGTGAAGACAGCCCACCGAGCGACGAGGCCTCGGTGCAGGGCCCTTTGTCAGCAGTGGCACCGGCGGTAGCTCTACCCGCCGAGCCCCCGATTCTTCCAGCAGCAGCCGCTGACGATGCACGTCGCCTCAGCACACTGCATGAGTTTCAGCGCCAGCGACCGCCCAGGTTTCGCGGGGAGACGGATCCCCAGGCAGCAGAGGACTGGCTGGAGGCAGTGGTACGAGTGTTTAGGCTAGTGAGGACACCAGCAGACCTCATGGTGATCCTCGCTGCGAGCCTACTACACGCAGCAGCAGGATGATGGTGGAGCTTGATGCTCCAGGTGCACGATGAGGAATCTCTACTTTGGACGGACTTTGAGAGCCTTTTTCGCTCGGAGTTCGTCCCAGCCACCCTTCGTGCGGTGCGTATCCAGGAGCTTCTTCAGCTGCGGCAGGGCAGCATGACAGTCGCTCAGTACTCGGCGAGATTTACCGATCTCTCGCGCTACTCGACCGACATGGTACGAGACCCATTCTTCCGGGCCCGGACCTTCGAGCAGGGATTGAGACACTAGATCAGGGCAACACTGATCTCCCTCAGCATCCCGACTCAGATAGGAGTACTGGAGCGGGCCCTTCTGATCGAGATCTTCCTTGCTGAGTCTACACCAGCGCAGCGACCCACCGCAGGGCGGCACGTGGCAGAGTCATCTGCAGCAGGCAGTCGACGGATGACTCAGGGGTCCAGACAGACCAGACCTTCGGGCAGACGACCTCAGGACACTGGCTCAGCAGTGCGGGGCACACAGTGCGGAGCCAGTCTTTCAAGAGGCAGACAGTGCTACTCGTGCGGTGGGCAGGTCCACATGGCTCGTGACTGCCCGACCCGCCGTGCCGAGGAGCAGAAGACGGTTGAGGGACCACCGAGGCAGAGGCAAAGGGTCGACCGTGGCAGTCCGCAGGGAGGAGGCGGACAAGGCAGAGGATCTGGACGAGCAGCCGGTGGTGGGCGACGCTTTGAGGCTCTACCACCACCACCACCAGGAGGTCCACCCCGACCACAGGGAGTAGGTGAACATGCGAGAGCTCAACTTCAGGCAACCGAGGCCTTCGATCATGGAGCTCTGGGAGCCGATGGACAGGAGTAGAACTAGTGGATACATCCTTTGTACTTCTGGTTCCTTGTTGCATTTGTGTAGCGTCTTGTATTATGAGCTGCAATAATAAAAGACGCATACCTTTGTGATTTTTTCGTTCCTGTCCTCTTTCGTGATGTTACTAAGAGGTTCCAGTTTTGGCTGTTGACTTGACCCTCACTTGTGAGACATCTACTGGAGGAGACCCAGTTACCACACACCGATGCCGACAGTGTGACTCAACCCTTGGAGGCGAGAGTAACGGTTGAATCTCTTAGTAGTAGCGTCGAGGCCTTACGACGTCATCCTTGGTATGGATTAGTATCATCCATGTTAGGATTGACTGTTTTAGGCAATGAATGTGGTTCATCCAGGGGATGGGACCAGATTTCTCTTATCGGCAAAGAAGAAATCTTGCAGCTCTGGTGGGACCGGAGATGGTCCAGGCCACGTCAGAGAATGTCCAGGTCATCCAGGAGCGGATGAGGACAGCACAGAGCCGGCAGAAGTCATACGCTGACTGGAGGCGGAGGCCACTAGAGTTCGAGGATGGCAACCACGTCTTCTTGCGGGTCTCACCTCGACGTGGTATTCAGAGATTTGGCCGAGGCGGCAAGTTATCTCCGCGCTTCATCGGACCCTTCCAGTTCCTCAGCAGGGTAGGCGAGGTGGCTTATCACCTGGCTCTGCCACCTCAGTTGCACCGGGTGCACGACGTCTTCCACGTATCCCAGCTGAGGAGATACGTGCACGACCCGACGCACATCATTGACCATGGGGAGCTTGACGTTGACGATGGGGCGACTTTTACGGAGGTCCTGGTGGAGATAGAGGATCGACAAGAGCGGGTCCTGCATGGGCGATCGATTCCTCTTGTGCGCATCAGATGGCAGCACGGGAATCTCCAGGAGAGCACATGGGAGCAGGAGGCTCAGAGCGTGCTCAGTACTCTCTTTTGTTTCCCTAGTTTTTGATGTATCTTTACGGGGACGTAAAGCCCTGAGGTGGGAGTAATGTAAAGACCCGTAAAATTCAAGGGAAATTTTTTCTTAATTTTCTTTGGAATTTTACAAGAGCGCGGTTTCTGACGGCACCTGATTCCGAGTCCTGGAGTGCCCAGAATCAATTTCCGAAGTTTGGCTCGGGTACGTTCAGTGAACGAACGAGCGGGTTTTCCTTACTTTTGATCCGGTGCTCGGAATTGAAATCTGAGGGCACCGATGAACTCACAGCGCCGATATTCAAGGAGACCTTTTCGGAAGTTGCGTTTGTTACGGGTTGAATGTTAGTTTTTGGGTTTTTAGATTAAGTTAAATAAAATTTGTGAAATACAAAATTTTATTTTAACTTGATGTGTTTTTTATAAATCCTTCCAAAGGGAGTTGGGAGTGGGACCCACATCCACTTAACCTCCCTTGGGAGGATTAAGTGTGGTGGGGCCCACACGAAACCCAACCTTCCATCTCCCTTTAACTCTCCTTTTAATTAATGTTTGATAACTTTAAGTATTAATTAAGGTGAGTTGTTCAAATTCAAACCTTTGAAATTCATGTGGTAAAGTTGTGTAATAATATAAGCTTAAAGCTTATTTTATTCTGGGAGAATTCTTTTACCACCTTGAGAGGAATTTTGGAGCTTCACCTTATTCTTCTTCTTCTTCTTCAAACTCTGACGAAGAACACGAAGAACCTTCGAACTCCGACGAAGAACGCCGCTCCTCTTTTCTCCGTCTCCCGTGATGACATAACCGCGACATCGACGTTCTTCTTCCGCGACGCTCGACTTCCGCGAATCGTTGTCGATCATCGAATTTCGTTCCAGAACCAAGGTAGGGGTCTGCCCTTTTTAAATTATGTGTTTTCTTTCCCTCGAGCATGGAAGAAAATCCGTTGGGAATAGTTCCAAATTTTTATTAAAAATTTGTGAAACGTTCATTGTTGTGTTTACACGATTGGCCAACTGATATCGTTATAACGGGAGGATACCGGACCGCACGAACACGGCCGATTCTCCTCCACCTTCTATTCTTTCGTGTTAATTTAGCAGAGACAGCGCGGTGTCGTTGCAACCGCGTAGGAACAAAAGAATTAATGGCCGGAGCGAGCTGTGACGAAGAAACGCAGTGCCGACACAACGCGTCATTGTTTACGAAAGAGACCGCGGCCGGAGACGGGCCGCGACGGAACAAGGAGGCAACCGGCGGCCAGCCGGGCCGCCGGCGCCGGAGATCATGGAAGGCCGCGGCCCTACGGCCGCGTCGGAGAAGAGGAAGGCGGCCGGCCTCGCCGGCCGCCAGTTTGGACAGGAGGCGGGACCCGCGGGTCCCGCGTGCGTCACATGCGCGGCACGCTGGCCGCGCCGCCGCTGGCCGGGCCGCGCCACCGCGCCGCCACCGGCCGGGCCGAGTCCAGCGGACCGGGTCGGCCCGGACCCGGACCCCCCGTTTCGAATCAGTTTCGGTCTTTTGGCCATAACCTGAGCCACGGACCTCCGATTGACGAACCGTCTGCGGCAACACGATCCTTGGATCGAGACGGTCGTTTCGGTTTATCTCACTCAAGGTTTCGGATTACTTTGAGTTTGGCCGGGTTGGTTCGTTCACGAAACCAACCGGGCCTTCGGAGCGGAAACGCTCATATCTTGAGATACGGACGTCCGATTGACGTTCCGTCAGCTGTGTTGTGTTCCTCTTAGTGAGACGGATCTTTTGGCATACTCCACCCGAGGTTTGGACGCAGGTGGAGTACGGTCGGGTTGGTTTTGCCTTAAAAATCAACCGGGCCCCTGGGACAAAAATGCCAATAACTCTCAGACCGGGCGTCCGATCGACGCGCCGTCTGTTGCGTTGAGTTCCTGTTGACGATACGGAACTTTTGGATACATCAACTCTGGACTTTGTGACAGTTGATGTATCAGCCTCTCGGCTCGTGGAGCGGACCCTCCGAACGAGCTTGCTGTGTGCGGGAACCCTAGTGGTGGCTGCGACTGCTTCTCCGACAGCGACGATTGTGCAGAGATCCTCCGTGGACTCCGACGACGACCCTGCAGAGATCCTCAGTGGACTGCGGCGATGAATGTGCAGAGATCCGCAGTGGACTGCGACGACTACTGCACTCAGCGATCCTACGTGGATCAGTGCTACTGATCCTGTGTGGGTCCGATCCTGTGTAGGTCACTGGGGGGGTTAGTACCTATCGATCCTTCGTGGGTCCGACGACTTAGATGGTTCAGTGATCATCTTTATCGTCATCCGAATAAGTATACCTGTGTGAGCAGAATCTTCTGTTTTACTCGATAGAGGTGGTGCGCTTGGTTGTAGCGGCAGTCCTGCGATACTGGAGACGAGCGTACGGAGTACGGAGACCGTGTTGCCGGCTGAGACCTGAAGACTGCTCGACCGACTCGACTTGGAGTGAGTCGACTAGCCCAGTGGACGGAGCGCCCGGTATTTGGCGGCAGACCCACGTCGGACGGAGCGCCTGGTAGTTGGCAGCAGACCCGCGGTACTCGACCTGAGGAGTACCTCTGTAGGCTATTTGGGTGAGCGCCCGGTATTTGGCAGTAAACCCTCAGCGGATGGAGCGCCCGATAGTTGGCGGCAGACCCGCGGTACTCGACAGGAGGAGTACCTCAGCAGTCATAGGTTAGTGAGCAGTATCTCAGAGTCATGACATGACACTGTACAATTCAGAGATGGGGCTCTTCAGTAGTTACGTTTTTGATAATGAAAATCCTGTGTGAGATGAAACCTATTGCTTTCCTGTGTGGATTGTGTTGTGCAATCCTGTGTGGATTACGTTTTTCTTTCCTGTGTGGAATACGTTTACTTTCCTGTGTGGACTGAGTTGTACTTGTGCTCGGAGGTAGGAGCGTATTTGAAATTGGTGACTTAGGTATATGTACGGGCATATACCTAAGCAGTGTCGGTTGTTACTTCGTGATTGTACCTTTATTTGTGGTTTATCCTTTGTGGATTTTGGGAGACCTTCAGGGGTCTCGGGGTCCCTACTGAGTAGCTTATACTCACCCCTACACGGGCATTGCCCGCACTACGTTGTGTTGGTTGCAGACGACGGACAACGTTGACCTTAGCTGAGGCTTGCAGAGCGGGACAATACCCGGAGGTGGACTACTGGGCGGGACGTGCTCGGAGCGGACGGCGGGACCCGTGGAGCAGAGGAGCTATCTGTACCCACCCTTCAGGTGGGATTTCCAGTGGACAGCTCGGTGTAGCGGCTTTTACCTTTCAGTTTCTATTTTCCCTTTCGAGTTGTACTTTACTTTCAGTTGGGTTTGTATACTAGCCCATTTACTTTTCCGCACTTTCAGTTGTACTCTACTTTTGCTTAGTGTTTACTTTCCGCTTGCTTTCTCTGTGGTGTTTGTTTACTTTACAAAGGCAATGCCTTCCCATTTTACCGGGATTTACACGTTGGTGCTAGTCGCCAGCCCCTGGCCTATGGAAGGCGGGCTTGGGGTAGTCACGGCACCGACCCCGAGGGCGGGTCGTGACAATTTACATTTGATATTTTGGAATGTTTCAAAAATAGTGGGAATCACATTGTTTTCATTTGATTTTGTAAAATCATAGAGAAACTATAAAATATAATTCAATTTTTTAATGGTTCCATTTTACAAGATTTGTGCAAGGTTTAAATTGTGTAGTTCATGAAGCTCTTTGATATTTATTCAATTAAAGTCCCATTTTTCCTTCCTCTTGGACTCATTATCCCTTACCTCATGGTTTCCCTTATTTTGTATGGCTGTAATTGTCTAGTTTTTGTGTCATATGAATTAAATAGTGTCTGTTCAGATGATTATGGTCTCCTCTTAGATCTTTGAGTTATTAACTCTCCTTTTAAGTGTGATCCTTATGATTTCTAATTGTATTAAGTGATTAAGTTACCTGATTTAATTTTATACCATTTTTTTATGAACTAAATTATATTTAGTAAATTTATAAATTATATTTTTAATTTATTTGATGCATAAATGGGTATTTTGAGAATAGTGTGGGTGTGTTTGGTTAATTTCAAATTGATTTTCTTTTTGGAATTGAATTAAAATGGTTGGGAAGTGGAATTTTTTGGCTTATAGAAATGAATTTTTTGAAATGAGTTGAGCACATGGGAACCCCAAGTACCTATGTAGGATCATTAGGAAAATTATTCTAGGCAAAGAGCTACACTCATTATCCTTTTCAATATGACATGATAGTAACTAAGTAAATACATCTATAGATATGGTTAATTATTTAACTTTTGATTCATCCTTTCTAGTGGGATGAGCATAGAAAAGGTTGTGAATGGTTATTTCAATGAGAGTATGAGGATCCTAGGGTAAAAATAACCATAACTACATAAGGTATACCCATTTTTCTTATTTTGGTTTTTATTAATTATTGAGTTTTCCTCTATTTATTTTAATGTCAAAAACGTGTTTTATTTTTTTATGTAGAATTATTAAATTGTATAATAATTATATTCATGTAATTATTGGTGAGAACCTATTGGTATTTTTTTATCACATCTTATATACACCCAATGGGCATATATCAAATTTCTCTTTGTAGACTCAGGTCAATGAATTGTGTCAAAGTGGGGTAGTGGTGACTCTTGGTATATGGACTTGTTTATATAATGGTGGTAACATTGTGGGAGTTTCAACCTCATTTCAAACTAAGATATATGGATTCTATTTTTTCCATTTTTAGTTCATGTTATATAATTTTATTACCCAATTTTTATATCTATTTCTATATTCATATCCAAATTATTCCACATATTCATTTCAATACATATTTATTTATTTTTTAGGAATTGTTATTGTTTCTCTTATATTAGATTTACATTATGATGTTGATGTAATTGGTAAAATCATTCCAAAAGTAGTTAATTGATGAAAAAAAGTATTTTTTAGACCATAAGTAATGGGATATCCCTTCAGGGATTTACATGGTCTAGTTCATGTGTTTCATGGATGGCCTAGGTTAGTTCATAACAAAATGGAATTAGAGCCCCCAGTTTTGACTCTATATTATATGGGATGTCAAGAAAGATAAAAATAAGATTTTCATAATTCATGTAAGATGTGTGATGTATTTTCATTATTATTGTTCTATATTAATATCCTCGATTATGTGGAAAATGTGGCGTTGGTATTGTTTTTTTATTCCTCATTGGGTAGGGTTTTGGGGATATATATCATTAACACATGATATTGTTCATATATGGTTTTGGTTTGATTCATTTAATTTTTTATATTAATTTAATTTTTATTATTATTATTATTTATTTAATAATGTGATTATTATTATGTTTTTAGGGTTTGAAACATTTATAGATTTCAAGAAGAATTATTCCCCCTTGGATGTGAATTATGAAACATACAATGATTTTTGTGGATAAAAATTTATAATAAAATCCATTTATTGATAGAAATATAAATGAGTTCATGGAATATGAAATATGACATAAAGAATACAAGGTGGGTTCTGGGGAATCTCCAGTCAGGGAACCTGATCTAGCTCTTTATATGGATCGAGCTCCGGAATTCATCATGTATTAGACTCGCCCCTTCAATAGAATTAATCATCCTTGTGAAGTTGGTGATTAGTTAGAGAAGATTGAGTGGGTAAATTATTTTCATATACACCTAGACTCTTTTAAGGAGATTCATCCCACATTATTATTTAAGGTTTTATTCAGTGATAGTGGGAGTTAGTTATTTTGGTAATTTATCCTGAAAACCTAAAGTTGAAGGATTTCAGTGTGATCTTTACATGATAGTTTTGCCTCTGAAATATTGGCTTGGATAAACTTTGTGAATATTTTTTCCTTTGTAAATAGGATTGGTCGATCATAGAGTATATAAACATTTTCCCTGAGTTGGTTTACTTTTCAATTGATATTGTTTATAATAAGATATTGAATGCCATGAAATTTTAGATTGGCCAATAACAAAATATTTTGTCCCAAATATTCTTGTTAATGGTAAATAAATATTTTAAGGTTTTTAAATATGTTCAAGAGGTATAAATATATATTTTTTAGATTTTTATACTAATTGGAGATCCTCATGTGTTATGTGAAGTTGGTGTTGGTTCTTTAGGGAATTATATGAACTGTGAGGAGTTGGGTGACGGTAGTGGTATAAGTTTTATGAATTTTCCTTGAACCTCATAATCATCCTCCAATATAGGTGGTGGGTTCTATGTGTTGTAATAATCTAGGAATCCTAGAAATATGTCATCTTAATGACAAATGGAACATAAGACTTTCACTCATGAGAGGATATGGTCCATCTCCATAGGTTCTACTGATTCACCAATACTTCCCAGAGTGGTACACGATATTCATCCTCAAGGGAATCTATGACATTGTTTTATGCCTCCTAAGTAGTGGGACTCCATTATCATCGATTAGTGGGTAAGGTACACTCCTCATATGTGCATATTAAATTAAAAAATGAATCTTAAAAAACAATAACACTTCAAATACATTTATAATAGAATCATATTCATACAGTTGATAAGGAACTATTAGAGTCTAAGGTAGTGCCTATAATCATAAGAGGAACCATTATTGTTTTTTGAAGTATGTATAATACTTTGTTTGATATTGGAATTTATCACACTATTATATTTAAGCATTCATTTTAAATACTGAATTTTCCTACGAATAGCATGCCTTATGTTATGGATATAATCACACATCTTTAGAGAACGAAAGAAATGTTTTTCGATGCCCTTATTATGTTATCACTCTATCAGATATCGAGTTGGTGTGGGAATTTCATACCATTGAAATATATCTATTTTATATGGCTCTAGGTATGGACTGGATTCAATCCTACAAAGACTATATTGATTGTTACCATCAGAGGGTGAATTCCACCATCTCTAAGAGGATTACTCAGGTATTCCAAGGAGAATAGGACACATGGTCTAGATATATGGGAGCTCCTCTTCCAGAGATGGGGAGACCCATTTTCCATGAGTATTATCTTTTCTTATAAATAGATGAGGTAATTATATGGAGTAAGTAACCTCCCATCATCAGATAAGTTTTTAATGCATTTCAAAATGATTGGTCAAGATTACCCCTGGAGTGGGAAGCATAGTTCATTTTCAACTTTTTGTGAGGGAATTAGTAGTAATATCTCAATTTATACCATATATCTCTCACTAAGGTTATGGATTTAAAGATTCATCTAGTGAATTTGGAATATAAAATCTTCTTTCATCCTAGTGTGTCCCCATGGGCTACCTTGATGCTATTCAACAAGAAGTATAATAAAGAAAATTGATTTTGTTTTGAATATTGGAAGATAAACATGTTGATGAATAAGAACAAATACTCTTTTCCCTACATGAAAAACCTATTTGATATTGTTAATGGAATATTTGGTTTTTCAGGAATGGTATTCGATCATTTTATCTCTGACATAGGGTGAGAGACACCGATGCACTTAAGACTAATATTTGATGTAGTTATAGCCTCTTCACATACCCGATAATTCCTTTATATTTTTACCTATATTATTCATAGAAATCACAAAATAAAAATTCCATAAATATCTTGACACCTACGTTAGGGTGTTTGGGGATGATATTATGATTTTCTCTAAGATTGACAATGAGAATACAAATCACTTCAAAATATTTTAGGGATCTTACGTGATCACTTCCTCTTTGATTAGTTGTCATATGGATGTTTATAGACCAAATAGATCATATTTCATAGAAATGTGTGTTGAAGTAGGTACCCAAAAACCAAATTATATGTGCATTATGATTATATGTATTCTTGTATTTGAATATTAATAAAATTTATTATCACATCATGATTTCTATTTTTCTCGATACAGAGTGTGATAATGTCCTAATGGTACATGTCACTTTGAAAGTTCATTGTAGTTACCATGTAGGATCAAAACCTTTAATTTTGTGGAAAATACACTTAAATATATGTTCTATGGAAGAATTATATCAACTGAAAACACAAAAAAGGTAAATTCTATTTGGGGTCGAGACTCATGGGACTTTACAACAGTTTCTCATGGTGTATTCCCTTGTTAATATTCCGCATAAGAGATTTAAATAAGATGAAATGGTAATATGAAATCCGTATTTATATGTTTTATTGAATGTTATTATATATGAATGTGTGCAATAATTTATGTACTTTAATATTTTTTTGAACACATGTCCTGAGTCATGAAATATTATATATTAAAATGAATTATGACTACATATATTCATAGTGAGGTAGGACACATGGGGTCTTTTTTGATTAATGTTGTATTAATAAATAATGTGAGAAAGGATTTATACCTTCTATTATTTAGTATAAGTAGATCTCTCATGATATTTTTTTTTGGAATTTAGCTCGAAGATTAATTCCATCTCCATGATATTTTTGTTGGTAAGTTCATTTTTATAAACATAAATACAGTGACATTAAAAATATATGTTTATGACACTAGTGTGAAACATTATTGATTAGATATATCATATTAAAGAGGTTATATTACACAATTTACATTCATAAGAGGTTATATTTTATATAGAAATTAACTTATTTGTTTATGGGATTCTTTTCATATTGTTAGATATTAACCTTGTATGTTAGTCTGTGTAATCTAATTCCACATAAAAAGATAACTAGAGGCTGACTCACTAAATTTATTCTGAATCACAATTAAATTCCATTTGAATTTAACCTATTGAATAAATATTATTCTCGTACGTGGTTTAATAATTATTCCTATTGTTTTGATCAAAAATATTCAATAAAATGTTTTTTTAGAGAATATATATGTGAGTTGTGTAGAAACTATGGTTTTGGCCCTGTCAGAAATTGGAATATTTCTACAAACATTTCCAGAGCTAGGAATGAATATGGAATGTGATTTTGAGGCCTGGTGTGATGAGAGTTAATTTTATAAAAATAGTAATTATATTTATACTATGAATGAGGTAGGAATGACTTATCTCCTAAATGGTATCTCGGATCAGAAATTTGAGAGAACAGTTGAATCTGGAGTGTGTCATTTAACTTAGGCTGTGTGTACCCTTTGTGGGTGTGGGCCTACTGTAAAAAAAGGCGATCAATAACATTTTTTTAAATAAATGAACATGTTTATTGATAGGCGTCGGCTTGAATAGCTCTTGAAAAGAGCCTCATATCACAATTATTTGTGTGTCTTTGCATTCAAAACACCATGTTTACCCTAGGGGCGCCCTAAACATTGTCTGTGCTGAGCGCGAGGTCAGAGGCATGTTGGGAGATGGATTGTTGGATGGAGAGGATTTAATAAAAATAATTAAATCCTCTTCCATACCCTTTGTTGTGCATTCTAGGAGGAAGCCACCACTAGGAGATCCTCCTCCCTTTCTCTTTGATGAATGGCCAATATCAAGAGAACGAGGTGTTGTCAGACCCCGATCTCGATAGTGAACGCTCCTGGATCATGCTGCAATTGTTGTGGAGTGTGAAAAGCATCGAAAATCCCCCAAAAGTTAGGCAGTTTGAGTTTTAAAATCTTAGATCTTGTTTATGGGTTTTTTCTTCAAATAATCATATGAGTTGTGTATTTTGGGTCTCAAGCTTTATGAAACATGTTTCAAATATGAATTTGGTAAACCAGGGTGCTCTCGGTGGTTCGTGGATGTTTTCCAGTGGAAAACCCGGTTTTTGGTGGTGGGAAGGTTGATTCTGGCTTCGGCAAGGCAGTTTCCGACAGCGACATGGTGGTTTCTAATGGACTGGCGATGATCTGGCCAATATTTTTTAGGGGTTCTTTAAACCCCCATAACTCGCAAACTGTAACTCCGATTTGTGAGCCATTTGTGGTGACACATTCCTTACATCGATACAGACCTTTAAAGCTCACTTTGATAATTTTTTGAGTCAGGTTTTGGGCCGAGGCCATGAAACATTGAAAATAATAATTATATTTTATTATTTTCAACTTTGACCCATCATAACATCAGCTTGAGGCATCCGATTGACGTTTTGTTAGTGGCATTGAGACCCTAATAGTACGTCCAAATTTTCAAGATATTTTTTAGGTGCTTGGACCGAGAATGGGGTGTGGGCTCCATGTGGCCGGTTTTGGGCCTTTATAGAGAAATATGACTTTTTCGTCTGATGTCCATTTTAGATAACTAAATATCTGATCCCATGCATTTTTTCTTGGGAATCACAACAGTGTGATCCTCTTGATGAGTTTCGGAATTGAGGTGTGGACCCCACATAGGCTTGCTACAGTGAAACATACCTGGTTCATCATTTTTCAATTTCGGGTGAATAAGTAGCCTATCCCACATGTTTTTTCTGCATTGATTGTGATGGTGGCCTTGGTATAGGCCTACGAGGTGAGCAGTGTCGCGATGTTGCGGGTCACATGGGTTAGCGACGTTTGGACCAACAGTGGTTGAGTGTATTCCCTTTGTTTGTTCCTTGAGGGTTTATGTGGCAATACAACCTTAGTATAGGTTTGTGATCCACTCTATAGGATGAATTTCTGAAAGATTTGTTGAATCCCTCCAGTGGGTTCGGAGAGGGATTCTCTATATTTGCATCACTAGATCAAGTTCTTAGTATCACTATGACCACTTTTCCACAGACGGTGATTTCCTATCTACCAGTTTAACCCTGTAGGGTTTGAGGCATTATCGGCAATATGATCCCCTATGTAGTGTGTCGTGCATGGTAGGGTTATGGTATCATCGGGTATACGATCCCCTACTCAGTATGTGGTTTATAGTAGGGTTGTGGAATCCTTGGTTATATAATCCCCTACTCATCACATAGTTTTTGTAGGGTTGATGCATCGTCGGTTTGACCCCCTACATAACGAGATTTACAAATAGGGTTCCAGTAACATCGTGGCCAACTTTTCGCAGGCGATGTTCCTCTATCTGAAAGCTGTGATCTGTGAGGCACCAGATCGGGTTGTGGTATCCTACAGGGGTTCCTTGGAGTGATCCCCTCTCTATGTGATCTACGAGTTACCAGAGTCGATTCTTGTATACCCTAGTGAACCCTAGGAGTTATCCCTTATTTTCGGAGTTTGGTGCATCTGTTGTTTCATTGTGGTGTTCTTAGTGAGGATTTTCGATGAGAGTGTTCTCTCAAATGGACCATCTGGAATGGTGGTGTGGGGCCCGATAGAGTGTATCTCTCAGAAATTTGTCATCTAGGATGACAGAAATCATGGAGTGTGCTATCTGGGTATGTGTAAGCCTTAGAGATTTGAGTAGAACCCATCACTGGTAATGAGGTCGAAACCTCTTGAGGCATGGTGCGTGATATGAGTATATCAGGTTGTTCATGGTATATGTATGGGAATATACCTGAGAAAATTTTCATGGTGATTGTATGGGCATACAGATGAACTGATTTGACATGTTGTGTTTAGCTGAGGATGGTATCGAGATGGAGTTTCCCTCTCATTTGGGTTCCCATAGGCTGGGATGAGCTGATTGTTGCCTTTTAGTTGATCCCTTTTATTTTTTGGTTTTTAGGTTCCTACTGAGTGTTTTTATACTCACCTATGTAAGGTATTTTTATGCAAATGTTTCTGTCTTGTGCAAACCACATGCCTTTCGATGGAGTCCCAAGAGGACCCAGAGCAGGCGAAGTTTAGTGAGTGAGAATGACTGGGGTGTTTTCTAGAGCTGTGCTGAGGAGCTTACTAGAGGGTTATTTTCATAGCATTTCCATCCTTCTTAGCAGGTTAGATGGTTTTATAGTTTTCTTTTGGCGGGCCCTATTTTCCCCTTTTTAACTTCTTTTTCACTGTCAGTTGGGATAAATGTATGCATCCGTTTTCCTTCCAGTTATATATATATTTTCACTATTTCATGGAGGTTTATGTGGGTGTGTGTGTGTATAGGCACCTTAGGCTAATGCCTCCCATTAGTTTGATAGCCTACTCGACGCTGGTATCCATCCCCTGGCCTATTGTAAGTGGGCTTGAGGAGTCGTGGCTTGAGCCCCATTGGCTCAGGATGTGACAGAGTGGTATCAGAGGTGGTTCAACCTTTGGGATCTCTAAGTGTAGGTGGCCTAGTTGTGAGTTTTGTTTGGGTTTTATAGAGGCAGTGTTGAGATTTTTTAAGTTCATATTCCAAGACAGGGACTCTAGTGTTGGTGCGGCGGCTGACGTATCCATTTAGCAGGACTTTGAAAACCTACCTTTTTACAAGGGACATTAGGACACTAGTCATAGGGACATAATGGTACATGCATCATATTGGACTAGGTTTTGGGTTTCCCTTGTTCTTATTGAGTCAGATCCCTATATATACTCTTTGACCATGGTGCATCTTGATTGTATTTTAATATGACTCCATTATGACAACCAGCAAGGATTCCGCAGCGGGATGGTGGTGACGATCCAGCCTATGTAGTGGCTGTGGACCAGGGTGTTGGTTCTGAGGCTAGTCCTCCTGGTGGTCCTCCAGTTGATCCACCACCTGTTGAGTAGCTGGTTATGATGGTAGTGCGGGATGGGGATGTACACAGGCTTAGTGCACTGCATGAGTTCCAGAGGCAGCGACCTTTGAGGTAATATGGTGATCCATACCCCCAGGAAGATGATGACTAGCTCAAAGTAGCCACCTGAGTTGTTTATTTGGTGATAACACCTCCAAATCAGATGCTAGTCCTAGTGGAGAGCCTTATGCATGGTATGAATGGGTGATGGTGGAGTCCAGTGAAGTAGTCCCACGATGAGGAGACACTCACGTGGGTAGAGTTTGAGAAGCTCTTCAGAGAAGAGTTTTATCCAGTGATGCTGAGGTCAGTGTGGATCCATGAGCTTCTGTAACTTTGGAAGGAGGGCATGACTGTATTCGAGTACTTAGCAAGGTCTACAAACCTATCCTACTACTCCCTGTATATGGTTCGAGACCCGTTCATTAGGGTTTGAACCTTCATGTAAGGCTTTACAGAGACATCAGTGTAGGTGTGGTTTCCTTGTACCTGCCCACATATGTCGGAGTGATGAAGTGGGATTTGGAGGTAGAGAGCTTTCTGGCTATGTAGATTCATCCTGTATGTGCTGGGAATGTGGGAGATGAGACATCGATAACTGGTTTGGTAGTTGGTAGCTGACGACAGGCATATGGGTCCGGACGTGGTGGACGTTTCAGGAGGCAACCCTAGGATGAAGGACCTGAGGCTCATGGCTCCTATTACAGTTTTGGTCAGCCACAGGTGACGCGGTGTTACGCTTTTGAAAGTCTGGGACATCTTTCTAGAGATTGTATGACCCTTAGGGCTTCTGAGATGAAGTTGGTCGACAAACCACCTTGGTAAAGGAAGCATCTCGAGTATGGAGGTTCGTCGGGAAACAAACGTTGTGATGGAGATGCTGCAACAACATGAGCTGGTAGACAGTACGAGTTGCCACCACCACCACCCCCTGGTGGTCCATGCCGAGCTCAGGGAGATGGAGGGAGAGGGAGGTGAAAACTGCAGGCCTTGGAGGCTATTGACCCAGAGGCTCCGCCGATGGATAAAGGTACGCTCTGTGTCCTTTCTACATTCTAAAGTAGTTTTTCTAGACACTGTTAGGCTGTTATATTTCTTTTTTGTTTCTTACTCGATGGTTTTTTTGGCGTTTGTAAGTCCCTGTGTGGGAGTTGTTTGATTTTCTTCAAATGAATGAGGAATATGGGTCCTTCCCCCATCAAGACACATTTTAGTGACATGATTAAAACTATGACAGCAAGTCATTGCTCCCCAAAGCAAATATTTTTGAGGTGTGGTGGATGAGTTCATCTGGCTTATGAGTTCGGGCAGGGTTGTGTGTCATTACACTCACTGGCATGGGTGACCCAGTTCAGAGTTAAGTTTCTTTCCCTCGTTCTTGTAAATTTTTATGGACAAAAAGTCCTAAGTTGGGGAGGATGTAGCGACTCGGGTTTTGGCCCTATCATACTTTGGAATATTCCTATGAATATTTCCAGATATAGTCCTGTGAATGGTGTGTGACATCAAATCCCAGTGGTTCTAGATTTAGTTTTTTTAAAAATATTAAGTATTATTATACTATGCATGTGGTGGGAATGTGTTATCTATTAAACAATAGATCAGATCAAAAATCTTAGGGCACGGTCGCATCCGGAGTATTTCGTTTACCCTAAGCGGGGTATAACCTTTGCGGGCACAGTCCTACAGTAGAAAAAGGTAATCAGTGGCATTTTCATAAATAAATGAACAAGATTATTTATGGGTGTTGGCTCAAATAACTATTAACGGTGGCTCATATCACAATTCTGAGTGTGTTGTTGCATTCAAGACGTCGTGTTTACCATAGGGGCACCCTAAATGTTGTCCATGCTGGGTGTGGGGTCGGAGGCGACTCAGGTGCCGAATAGTTGAATGGAAGGATTTCATAAAAAAGAATTAATTAAATCACCTCCCCTCGCATTTGATGTGCACGCTAGGAGGAAGCCACCTCCAGAAGCTCCCCCTCCCTTACTCCTTGACAAATGACCGAAAGTGATCGAACGATGTGCTTTTAGACTCACATCTTGAAAAAGAATGCTCCCAGATCATGCAAAAGTAGCATCAAAGCATGAAAAGTGTTAGTGATCCACCAAAAGGTTGACGGTTTGCGTTTTAAAATATCAGATCAGGTTTATGTGTTTTTTTAAATCATCATAAGGGTTGTGTAGTTTGTGTCTTGAGCTTTTCTGAAATAGGTTCCAGATTTGAATTTGGGGCACCGGGGTGCTCTCGGTGGTTCCCAGAATTTTTTCAGTGGAAAACCCATTTTTCGGTGGAAGCCATGGTGGATTCAAGCAAGGGCGGTGGTGGAACGATGGTGAAATGGTGGATTTTAGCTCTGGTGAGACAGTTTCCGGCAGCGGCATGGTGGTTTCCGATGAGACTGGCAGTGATCCGTCCAAGATTTTTGGGGGGTTCTTTAAACACCCGTAACTCACAAACTGTAACTCCAATTTGAAATCCGTTTGTGGTGAAACATTCCTTTAGCCGAGAAGAACCTTTTGAGCTCACTTAGAGTATTTTATAAGTTGGGTTTTGGCCTAAGACCCTGAATATTTTTATAAAATAATAATATTTTATTATTTTCAACTTCCATACGTCTTAACTTCTGCCCAAGGCGTTTGATTGATGTGCCATCATTGGCGTTGAGACCCTTATAGTATGGTGGAATTTTCAAGATATATTTCAGGTGTTGGGACCAAGAATAGGGTGTGGGACCCTTGAGGCTTGTTTTGGGCATTGACAAAGAAACAAGACTTTTTCTTCGGATGTCCGTTTTAAATGAACAAATAGACCATTCCATAAGTTTTTCCTCAAGAATCACAACAGTGTGATCCACTTGATGATTTTTGTGATCGAGGTGTGGGCCCCACACGAGATTTCTATAGTGAATAGTATATTTTCCGTGGTTTTCCATTTTGGTTGAATAAGTATCCTATCCTGCATGTTTTTTCGCATATATCATGATGGTGGCCTCAATATAGGCCTAAGAGGTGCGCAGTGTGGCAGTGTTGTGGGTCACCCGGGTTAGCGGTGTTTGGACCTACATTGGTTGATTGTACTCCCTTGGTTTGTTCCTATGAGGGTTTGGGTGGAATTATAACCTTTTTATAGGTTTTTGAACTCCTCTATAGGATGAACTTTTGATAGAGTTATGGCATCCATCTAGTGGGTTCAGAGTAAGATCATCTAGCTTTGCTTCCCTAGATCGGGTTCTTGGTATCACTTTGACAGCTATTCCACAGGAGGTAATCCCCTATCTTACAGGTTAACCTCGTAGAGTTTTGAGGCATCATCGGGAATATGATCCCCTACGCAGTGGGCCTTACATAGAAGGGTTGTGGCATCATCAGGTATATGATCCCCTACTCAGCATATAGTTTATAGTTGGTTTGTGGCATCGTTGGTTATATGATCTCCAACTCAGCACGTGGTATTGGTAGGGTTGGTTCATCGTCGGTTCAATCTCCTACATAGAATGTTTTACTAGATATGGTTCTGGTATCTTCATGACAACCTTTACACAGGCGACAATCCTCTATCTGAGTGATGTGATCTGTGGAGAACGAGATCAGGTTTTGGTGTCCTTCAGTGGTTCCTATGTGTTATCCTCTCTCTATGATATCTATGAGTTACTAGGGTGGGTTCATGTATCCCCTAGAGGACACTTGGATTGGTCCCCTATCTGAGTAGTTTGGTGATTCTGTTGTTTCAGCAAGGTATTCTTAGTGATGATGTTCGATGAGAATGTTCTCTCGGATGGGCTATCTGGGTGGTGGTGTGGGGCCTGATAGAGTGTATCTCTCGAATGCGCGTCATCTAGGATGAAAGATCTCATAGAGTTTGTTCTCATGGTTTGTGTAAGTCTTATATCTCTGCGTAGAACCTATCACTGGTTATGAGGTAGGAACCTCATGAGGCTTGGTGCGTGATATGAGAATATCTATTTGTTTATGGTATATGTATCGGAATATACCAAAGAGAATGTTCATGTTTTTTGTACAGGAATACACCTAAGTTGATATTACTGTTCTTTTTTATCTGAGAATGCTCTCGAGATAGAGTTTCTATCTCATTTGGGTTCCCTCTGGATGGGATAAATTGTCTATTTCCTTTCAGTTGCTCCCTTTTATTTTGGGGGTTTTGGGTTGCCTGCTGAGTATTTTTATTCTCAGCCCTACACGGGCTTTGCCTGCACATGTTTGTGTCTTGTGTAAACCACATGCCTTTCGATGGAGTCATAGGAGGACCCAGAATAGACGGAGCATTGTGAGCGTTACTGACTGGGGTGTTCACCGGAGCAGTGCTGAGGAGCTTATCAGTGGGTTCTTTTGGCAGCATTTCCCTCCTTCGGAGCCGGTTGGATGCTTTTGTAGTTTTCTTTTGGTGGGCCCTATTTTTCCCTTTTGATCTTCTGTTACACTCTGCGTTGGGATAAATGTATGCATGCATTTTCCTTTCATTTTTGTATATCTCTTCACCATTTCAAGGAAGTGCATATGGGTGCTTGTGTATATGTACCTTAGGCAAATTCCTCCCATTAGTGTGACAGCCTACTCGGAGTTGGTTTCCATCCCCAAGCCTTTTTGAGTCAGGCTTGGGGAGTCACAGCTCGAGACTCTTTGGGCCGGATCGTGACAAGTTGAATATCTAATAAATATTTATTATCTACAAAATAATTAATTTAATAACATTAATGTAAAATATTTATTATTATAGGTTTATTTATAAGGTAATTTTTCATTTAAATATGTTAATATTTAATATATATTTATACATTAATTATATGAATATAATATTTATATATTTACTAGTGAAAAATGTAGTGAAATTTATTTAATTAATCAAATAGTTATTATTCCTGGCCCAAAAAATATGGAGGAGGATTTTTGGACCATCTTTAATTCTATGATGAGAAATGTCATATTAAATATTTTTTTAAAAAATATTTATTAATTTATTCACACAAAAAATGTTTATTATATTCGCAAGTATAGGGTCTGTTAGGAAGGTAACCACAATTCTAATATTATTGAGTCATGGGGTTCAAAAGATATTATAAAAATTAAGGCCACTTGTGTGATTTTTATTTTCATACCTGAACATTATTTAAAACTAGTAATGGAATTCTTATAAAGTGAGATCTAGAATCCTTTTTTGTGCACAATATGTTATAGAGATTATACTCTCAATCCCTAGAGTGATCTCCCACATATCACTATAATGAAAATATAATTGTCTCCACCTCCACCAAAGTGAATCCATTATCCCTTGAAGGGTTTAGTTAATATCAATATCGATCATCGTATGAAATAGATTCATCCATGCTATCACCTAATTGATTATATAGTGATTATTGGAGGTTTCTGAAGCACATGTGTGTCACCGCTAGGGGGAATCTACCCTTGATACCTCTGGTATTACGAAGATGCAACAAGAGTGGTCTATTGATTCATCATTGACAAAAAATTCATATAAAGGTAATTATTTGATTAAATAAATTAAATAAAAATTGTTTGTCAAGAGATAATCTATTCTTGGTTCTAGGTACATATCATCTAATATTCATATTAATAATTCGAGTCATGATTTTTTTTACCATTATACATCATAGATTATTCATGGATTAGAAACAAAATATGATTTGGTTATGGAATACCCCATGCATCCACTGAAAACAAAATATTCAAGTGGTATCAGTGTTGCCACATAATATTTTATCATTATTTATTATTTTTTGATCGATTTTATAATTTTTGGTATTTTAATTTGTTTTAATTATTTAATTATTTTTTTGCTTCATTAATATTTTTGATACAAATTAATTTGATTCATTCAGGTTTCATATCATTTTATATAGATTAATAATTTATGAAGAATGGACAGGGATTCCATCAAAAGTTGTTGAGGATCATATTTGGTATACATTGTTACATAGTTCATGGACAAAGTACATGTTTTTCATTAAATTTCATTTCTCCTAGACATTTCATGGGATTTGTGACATGATAAGAGACAATAAAATAAGATTCATTTAATGTTATCCTAGCTATGTTGAATACCATAGGATGGCAGTGAATCATTGAATGAGAAATTATAAAAACTATCCCTTTGGATCCTTATTTATCATTAAAAAACTCTCTTCTCTCTTCTTCTCATGGAATATAATAAATGGTAATTGAAACATGAACCTGTCAGAACAATTTTTTTACTTCTCATTCTCACTAGGATACATCCATGGGAAAAATGAACTATTATTAAGTACCAAATATACTAAAGATCACTAATATTACAATGTTCAGAGTGGATTTACTATCCCTCCAACTATACAAAAATTAACAATTTGAAAGATCACTGACACATTACTATCATGGGGCATAGACAAACAATATTTAAATAACCTAAGTATAGTATAACATTAAATAATATGCATACAAAACAAGGTTTTCACTTTTTAGTGGTTTTTCGAAAACAATTGTTTTTTTTAATTTGAATTACATGGGATAAAAAAATAGTTTGATTTAATTGGTTTTAAAAAATGAAAAAGAATATGATTAGAGTGATTTTGGCTAGACCTAGTACTATGTTGTCATAATTTATGAGTTTTGTAAATTTTTATTCCACTGAGTGCTAAGATATATGTTCATCTACTAATTACATTCTCTCCCTTGGAAAGATAATTATGATGAGAATATACTATTTGAAACATTCACATGGTCTATTCTCATTCCCATGTGCATAACGTTGTAGTAGGTATTCTTAATTAATTTGGTAAATCATGACTAAGAGTTGTTATTCCCAAATAAACCGGTATTCCAATATACATTATTAAACAAGTTCTAACAACTATTAAGCACTCACAACCCAATCCTAATCTATTCCAATAAATAAATAAAAGAATTGGGTGGAGGGAGAGATGGATCATCAGCCCATGAAATTAAAAATAACATAATTAAAACCTAATGCAACCTCTTTCATAATATAAAATTAAATTATAAATTGAAAAAAGAATTATAATGAATATGATATATTATTATTTTTAATTACAAGAATTCAAGAAAAGAACATAGGTACAACCTCCCCCTTTACCAATCACTCGATGAAACTAACCCTCCATGTATGGGAATGTAAAGATCATGCGGGTGAGGGATACATTATAGAGTAAATAAAATAAAATAAAAAGAAACAAAATAAATAAATCTATTGGAGGACATTATCTAATTCATCCCTCACCATTCAATTGGATAGTGTGGGATGGATTAGAATGCATTGGGAAGGAGGATCTCTCCTCCTTTTCTAGGCTTACATTTCCCTTCAAAAGTTACCATGTGTTTGGCCTATTAAATGGTCCATTAACACATGGAGTCCTTCATGAATATTGGTTATTAATGAATTCTACAGTTCTACTCCAACTTTTAGAATATTGGTTTATGTTTAGAGAGATTTAAGTCTATTTTACTTTGAGAATTTATTCTACCCGGAGAGACTCTCAATATTTCATATCTCTTGTTTTTTTATCGATTAATAGAGACCAAAAACATTGATTCACATGTGGAAGAATTCATTGAAAATGTTAAATAATATATTTCACATATAACATAAATAATGTAAGGTATTTGGTCCTTCTAATCACAAGATATGGTACCATATAAAAAAATCAGAAGATCTATAAATAGTTTTAAAGGCCCTACTTGTGTGATGGTTTTGAGATTTGAGGTGGTGGATTTAGCTCTTGGTCAAGAAGAATGAAATTATTACCATGATGTATAAAACTTTAAAAGGGAATAATTTAACTTTTTATGGATGTATAAAAAAATTTAGGACTGCAATACAAAAAATATTTTAAAATACTTATAACCTAAATTAGTCAATTTTTTTGATCAAGTTAAAAATAGCACTAAAATAATAAAATGTGATAGTTTCCCCTAAAATAAAACATTTATGAGATTAAAAAATTTTTAAATTCAATTTTAAATTATTTAAAATTTTAGTTCTATCCCTTCCACAGCACATAAACTCTTGTTTTCATTAATAATACAATCTCAACATGGAATTCAGAGGGCACCAATGTTACCAATTTCAAATTTCAAAGAAAAAAAATCAGAAAATCATCAATTTCTAATAAAATTATGAAATGTTGCATAATATATCAATTCAATTTCCCATATTTCAAAGAAATATTCAATTCATGTATTTTTATAACCCCCTTGGAAAATTGTACAACTTCCTATTTCATTCATTCAAGCTCCTCTATTCATTATTATTAAGCTTTCCAATTCATGATCTACCTCACAATGGAATTATTTCTCTCATAACTCATATTAAAATTTATGTATAGTTATTCTCATATCATGAGAAAATGATAGTTTCCTATAGGATTTTAAATGAACTACTTTATTCTCTTTGTAAAGACAAAAGGCACATAAAATGATGATGAATTTTAAATAAAGGTTCAAATGACTCTAAGGGTTAAGGATGGTTGGATTTGATGCTTTAAAAAATTAAGGATCATGGGGGATGATTATCTCTTAATTATAATTCATGATATAAAAAATAAACGTGTAATTAAATTATAAACAAAAATTATAGACTCATAGATCCATAAATCTCAAATTAAAGAATCTAATCAAATAAAGCATAAAGGATTGATTTGTGAACCCTCTTGATTTTTTTACATTTATAATTTTTTCTGTTTTTCAAATAATTTTTTCATTTTTTTTCAAACTTTATTATTAGAATAAAAATCACATTCACCACCGAACCACGTATGATAAAAATCATAGTTATAATAATGGTGATTTTTGGTTTCCCCATATCACAACCCATTTCGGTCATTTTTTTGGTTTTTTGATCATTTCCAAAAAAATATTAATTCAAGGGGGGAACCAATGTTTTATCATGTATATATTAAAAACTTTAATTGATTCCCACAATATGAACCCACGAACTTTTTACTTATAATGAATTACACCACTTCCACTAGGATTTCCTTTACTCCCACACTTCAACATTAAAATATTTGGAAAATACCAAGAGTAGTGTAGGAATGTATAAAAATGGATTGAATCATGGCACATCCTGATAATGTTAATTCATGTTCCCTATAGGAAAAGAAAGACCAATATAAAGGTTGTATTTTAAGGATAAGGTACTATCAAATGATCCCCTAATCATTTTAAATGTATTTTTTTATAGTTATAACTTTGACATGTTAAAATGCATGTTATGGTCAGTGACATGTCTCAATATCACTCAAGAAATATGATCAATCAATATAATGTGTACTTGGTCTATAAATCCTTTTGGAAATGGAAATATGATACTAGAAAATCACTCAATTCATGATTAATAATAACAAACAAATTCACAGGAATTTCACTAATTCAATGCATGAAAAATGGTAGGGAAATTTCATTAACATGAATCAATCAACTATATAAAATCATGAGTAATCATTTAAATATCCATTATTCACTATAAAAAACCATTTATCCATTTCACTCATTCAGAATCATTAAAATTAAAATCTAAAACATTGAATCATATGATTCTTAAAAAACTCATGTATTCCAGATAACTCAATTAATGCATGAATTCAAGTGTCATTATGAAATTTTAGTTTAAAGATAAAAAATATATTTTCAAAAAAAATATAGGTAATTCAAATGATATATTTTGTAAATGAAAACTCTCTTTAAAAATGATGCTTTAGTCGGGAAGTGCGTGTCAGGTTCCTTCTATTCTATTTTGCAACACTTTCATGATGTGTTTTCTAATAAGTATCTACATTTTTCATCCATACATCATCTTTATTAATAGAACTGAAATATAAGAACAAAAACAAATAATAGTTCATGCATATTCAATCATGCTAGTTGATTAATGAGAAAAAGAGTGGACAAACAAAAAAATGGGGGTTGCCTCTTGAAAATAGCTTTTCTATAATGTCTTTGACTTAACTCAAAAATTGTTTTTTTAAATCATAGACTTAAATACCCCCCCCCCACACATAATAATTTATTTAGTTTCCTTAATGAATTTAAATTTATTTTTTCATGTAATTATATAAAAATTGAATACCATTTTTCATCAAGTGTAAAAGAAAGATGCAACCTCATAGGTCTTCGTCGGTAATAAGGGTGAAGGATTTTTATCTCCAGTAGTTTTTAAGGTATGGTCCCCTGGAGCTTCTTTAGACTCTACCCATTTACAGTGAATGGATTTTATCCTCCTTATTTCATTATTTTCATAGCACAAAATGGGTACATATGAATTATAGTAAAGGGACATTCCAATCTAGAACAACATTTATCAATAATTAGCTTATGTATGGATTAGTATAATAAAACTTGATCACTAGGGTTAAAGGTTCTTGGTTGAATAAAATTTTCATAGTCCATCTCAGTTTTCTCTTTATAGATCATTTAAGTTTCAAAATATTATATCCGGATTTCCTCTAACTCTTGTCACTACAATGTTCTCTCTTTCCCAGGTTTATCAAGGTCCAAACTCATCTCTCTTACCACCCAGTATTCTTTATTCTCCAAATACATAAAAATGTGGAAACTCATTCCATAACTGAATCTATATATGATCATCCCTATGGGTGTCTTGTAGGATCTTTTTTACACCCATATGGAATCATCTAAACATTGTCTCCAGTACTTCCTATTGGGTTCAACATTTTTTTCTAGAATTCATTCGATTTCTCTATTAGATACTTATTACTAGCCATTTTTTGTGAATGGTATAGTGTTGACATTATATGATGTACCCAATATTATTTAAGTAATGCTACGATTTTCTAATTGTAGAAATTAATTCCTTTTTGGATTATTATTTCTTGTATAACTCCAAACATGTACAATACATTAGACCTGAAAAAATCAAAATCAAAATTTTCATAATTAGTCATGGTTTATTTTTCTTCCACCTATTTGTAGAATATAGTCTATATCTAAAAGAATATATAAATTTCAAAATGACATTGGGAATGATCCTGTGAGTTATATGACCCATATTTTAGAAATTTTCAAAAAAGTTAATTATTTTCGATGCATTTCCTATCGGTTTGAGATATTACCAAAAAATTACATTTTTCACATATTTTAAAAAAAAATTATGCATCTTTGATATGGTGGTCCAGTAATATTCATGTTATAAAACTTTTCAGGATATCTTATAAGGTCCAATGTGGCTTCTAATAGATAATTAATGATACAATTCAAACAATAATTTATTCTCACTTTTTTGGTAAGAAACTTCTAATGATTTTGTCATCACAAATTTTCCACAGAAATAGGCCTTCCCTAATATAAAATCATAATTCATATTTAAGATTACTTTTTTATGAGAGATTAGATGATAGAGTACCTTATATGTAACCTAATAATTGATAATGTTTTCATACTATGGTACTTAATCATTGATGATGTATATTTTTTCTTAGGAAATCTCATCATTGCGTGGGTTCTAGTAAGGAATTTAGAATTCAATGATGTGGGGTAGTTTACTTTTATAATTATCCACATGATTTTTAGTTCCCCTTTTATCTTTAATTTCCAAATTTAACTATTGTAAGTGTAGAACTCATCTCACCAAACTTTTTTTGGCATCTGAGTTTTTCATTAAATACCATACTGCTAAATGATTTGAAAATAATATTATAGAGACAATAATATATGATATGAATTTATCTAGTGTAAATATGACTACATGAATCTCCTTCTCTGTAGTTGAATAATTTTTTCTGTGGAATTAAAGGTTCTTTAAGTGAAAGAGATGACTTGAGGCCGACTGTCAATTATTTGTGATAGAGAAAATCCCACCACTTGGATGGATACATATCCATGTAATTTGAAAGGGTACTCCCATTTGGGAAGTTTCATTAATGGTGGTGTGATCAACCTTCTAATAAATTCATAAAATGATTCCTTGCAAGAATAATCAAATTTAATGTCAGTATCATTTAAAAGTAATATTTAGAAACGGGGTGAACTCTTACAAAAATCTGTGATGAATCATCATTGAAATCCTAAATACTCTAAAAAGTATCTTACCTATTTTAAAGAAGTTGGATATATAAATTAGTTTATTACTTCAATTTTTGATTTATCAGCCTCAATTCTTCTTTTGAAATTACGTTCTCCAACATGATTAAATTTTCAACCATGAAATGATTTTTTTTGAATTTTAAGATAAGTTTTTTTTAATTCATGTTTCCAAAACATTTTCATAATTTATTATGCTTTGATCTAATGAATTTATGAAAATTTTAGATTTATCGAGAAATACCTCATGGAAGTCCTCAATTTGATTTGATAAAATACCCATCACGCACCACTAAAATGTATCGGGGGCATTGCATAACCCAAAAGGCATCCATTTGCAGGATAATATTCCTAAAGGAGATGTGATGGTAATTTTTTTCTGGTATTCTGCTATGACCAGTACCTGGAAGTATCATGAGAATCAATCTAAAAAATAGCAATGAGTTATTCCAGCTATTATTTCTATCATTTAATTGAATAGTAATGTGGTCTTTTCTAGTAAATTTATACACACACTCAAGATTTATTGTACTATCATGGGGGTTAATTAATTTGATTAATTTTTAATAGTCATCAGGCAAGTTTTCATTTGACTAAATGAATTGTCATGATCCAATGAGAATCAGAGATTGGGTAAATTATGTCAGCTAATATAAATTTTTCTAACTCTTTCGAAACAACCATCATGATGGAGGGATTGATCATCTCTGAGGTTGTCTAACTATTTAGGAATCATTTTTAGAAAATATTCTATGAGTGTAGACATTAGGATTGATTTCAGGGATATCACCTGAACATCATCATAAATCTTGGATATTTAATTTTTAAAGTTCAATCAGATTTTTTTCTTATTAATGGGATAGGTTATTTTCATTGATTACCAGAAATTTCTATCCTTTAATTCTATTATAATACTTCAAATCTCTTGGAAATGGCTTAAGTTCTAGACATGGGGGTTATTCAGGTGATGTTTTTAATTTTAGGTTTCCTAGTACTAATGCTAGATTCTACATTATATCTCAATATATTTTAATAAATCATCAGAAAAGTAATATTTTACCTATTCTTCTAACATGAGACCAGGATTTATAGGTTCTTAGGAATTAGAACATTTAAATGAAAAATGTTCTAAAAATTTTCAAAGGTCATGACTCATAACTGAATCTTTAATTGGTTATATACATTTTTTATGGGAGGTCACATTAATCAAGTGATTTCTGGAAGGATGTTTCATCGTATCAAAATGCTGAAGTGTATTGAAAAATCTCCATGTCTCATTCTGACTGTTCCTTCATGAACGTTGATGATAGTACATGCTGGTTTTTGGAAGGGTATCCAATGATGATGGGATATTAGCCTAGTGCTTGGTCTTCATCGATGCTAATGACATAAAAGTATGTAGTAATGATAAATCATCTTACTCCCACAACTACATCTTCTACAACTCCATCTGGCAAAACGGTGGATATGTATGCCAATTATACCCCCAATCAAGTTGATTTTTGTTCTTCGATCTACAAGGATGAAAATATTGAGTGAGGAATATCATTTATTGAATCTCCTATATCACATAGTTCCTCAGTAAAATATAAATACCTAGTAGTGCAGGGAATAGAGAATGTCTTTGGATCTTGATATTTTTTGTGGTATCAGCAATGTGATCAGTTTTAAAAAGATTCATTATAAGTTGGTTATATTGTTTCCATCTAGAAACTTTATTTTTTAAAACATATCCTTCATAAATATTCCATACCTAAGTATTTTTCATATTTCATACAGTAGTGGGATGTTAATATCAACTTTACGGAAGGTTTTTTGAATTTAACATTGAATTCATTATTCTTCACACTTCTAGAATCAACTAATTATATCGGTAATGGTGAATGGATATCCTTTTTATTACTTTATTTGTTTATTAAAGGTATTTTTATCATTTACTTCCCAAACCATGTGCTTTCTCCTTTTTTGTTAAGGTATCCTTCTTCTGGATGGATGGCCTGACCTTCAGAAGGTTTCTCATAATCATCATCCTCAATTTTTTCAGGGTACTGGAACTCTTTTCCACTTATTTTTGTTATTTCACTAATATTACCATATTTAGAACTCATTTATTTGGAGTTTTCCTAGATTCTTGGTGATATTGTTCATAAGTCTATCAAAATTATAGTTCAAATTTTTCACTTCCTCATTTAGCTATTCAATATCCATATCATTGTGGTTCTTCTAAGATAATTTTGAGGATTGTTCAAATGTTTTCTGTTGGTATGGATGTTTATTGGGTTATTGAAATAGTGGAGGATTCTGGTATTTCTACTACGGAATAGAGGTTAATTTTTGTATTGATTTAGAAAAAGGCATGTCCTGGTTCTATTGGTATCAATATCTCGGTTGTGTTTGGGATGATGTGGCTGATTTGGTTGGAATTTCCATTGTTTATAGGCTATATCATAAGATTATGACCCAAAAACTTCTGTACATTGATTAGTGTAATGATAAGTAGAATACAAAAAACCACAAAATAGATTCAGGCCTTGGTGATCCATTACATGGTTCAAAAAAACCTGTCCCATCACACTAGTTATTTTTTTAATTGGTTCTTTAAGTAAGGGTGAGGAATAATTTGAATCCCTTACCTCATCGAGGCCTCTGGTCATCGTACCTATAATGTCAATTTTTTATGAGTTTTGTGTATTCTTTTCAACCATACATCTTTCTCCCACATGTGACTTTTCAATATGGGCTCCTCTAGATGATACATCTATCAATTTGGGATTGTTTTTGAGTATTCTACGATTGAATAAAATAAGTAAATGGTGTTCTTCCATAGTCTGATGTGGGAATCTATTTAATAGCTTCTTGAATCACTTCGATAACTGATAAAGTGTCTCACAGTTTCATTGGAGAGTATAATAGATAATTTTTTAATGGTTGTGCTTCGAGATGTGGGAATTTTTTTCCATGATTCTACATTAAAGATATTCCCAATCATGGTCCACTCCTAGTTGTAGGTTATACAACCATTCCTTTTTCACTCCCTCAAGTGAGATGGGGAATTCCCACCATTTATCCTTTTCTTCTACAACTCCTCAGGGTCTGGAAGTGAATCACACCTTTCTAAATTCTTAAATATGTCTATAGGGGTATTCTCTTGAATGACTGAGGATTTTGGTATAATTTTAATCATGTTAATGCACAACTCAAAATTATTCTATAATTTCCGGATAACTATTTGATTTTTTTGGTTAGTAAATTGTGGTGCATAGAGATCACATAATGTTTGGTTGGGATTGAAAACCATTATTTTAGGTTCAGAGTGATCTTTGAACATTTCACTTGAATCCACGTGATGTATTTTCTAAAACCCTATATTAAAATTTGGTTTTCTCAATTGGGTTATTGTTCATTCAATTACAGGATAAATTTTAATTAAATTGTTGTTTTAACATTAGGTCATTAAAAAGTTAATTTTTTATGTGTTTTGATGAACTACCTCCTCGGTAGTGGCACCATGTTTGATGAAGTCCTATCATGTGGCGTTGAAAAAAAATGTTTAAATTACATAAGTATAGTAGACAACATAATCATAGGTAGTCTCTAGAATATGAGTGCACATAAAACAATTTTGTCACATTTTATTAGTTTCCAAAAAAATTGATTTTTAATAAATTTAAATAATGTGAGGGAAATAATTAGTTTTCTTTGATTGGTTTTAAATAATTGAGAAAGACGGTGATCAGATCAGGTTTGGCTAGACCAAATTCTATGCTATCATGGTTTTTGAGTTTTTTTCCTTTTTCTTCTACTAACTGTTAAGAGATGGATTCATCTATCCAGTCCTTTATCTCCCTTGGCTAGATTATTATAATGATAATATTCCTATCTGAAAAATCAGGCAGTTCTATTCTCCTTCCCATGTGCGTAATGTTGTAGTAGGTTTTCTTGATTAATTAGAACAATCCTTGAACATGGGTTATTATTCCCTAATAAACCAATATTCCAACTTAAAATATTACACATGTGCTCATGATGATCAATAACTCACCACCCAATCCTAATTCATTCCACCATATACAGAAAGGAATTGGGTGGAGGGATATATGGATCATTAACCAAAGAAATTACAAAGAAAATAATTACATCCAAATGCAAAAACATTAAGAATTTATAACTATATTATGAATTGAAACTAGATTTAAAAATAAGATGAGATATTATTAATTTTAATCACATGTAATCTATAAAATTCTATAGGTTCAATGTACCCCTTTCTTCATCACTCAATAAAATTATCCCTCTATGGATGGGGAAGTCGAGATGATACGAGAGAATTGATAAATTATAGAATGAATACAATAAAATAAAAACAATAAAAGAAATATATTTTTAGGAGGTCTTTATCCAATACTCCCCTCTCAGGTCGATTGGATGGTGTGGGATGGATTGGAATGATTTAGGATGGAGGAGATATCATCTTTTTATATGCCTGAATTTCAATTCAAAAATTACCATATGTTATCCCCATTAAATTACTAATTCATTCATTGAATATTTCATGAATGTTATTATTTAATTTCTTGCACTTATCCTCTACAAATTTAATCTATTTGGGTCTTTCTTAGTGACTCTTATGTCTATTTTACCTTGATAATTTATTCTACACCGGTGGACTCTCCATATTTCATATCTGAGGTTTCCAATGCACTAATGGGAATAAAACAGACATATTCACACATGGAATCTTTCATTAATGATGTTATAATATTTATTTATCCTTTATCTCAAAATTAAAAATTATTTGTGATATCCAATCATGATATTTGGGCCCAACCTAATAAATCCATAGATCTGTTAATAGTTTTAAAGGCCAAAATTATGTTATTGTTTTGAGCTTCAAGAAGGTGGATTTATATTTGTTTCAGAAGAATGAAATTAATCCCCTGATGTATAGAATACTAAAAACAAATATTTAAATATTTTTATAAGTTCAGAAAATTTTATGATCGAAATATACAAATAATTTAAAAGCGTTAAAATCCAAAGTAGGCCATTTTTTTGCCTGATCACAAAATCGCCATAAAATTAGAATATGTAATAGTTTCCCTTAAAATAACTATTTTTTGAGATTAATAACATCTGAAATTCAATGTAAAATTATTGAAAATATTAGTTTTTTCACTCACTTATGTATCTACTAAATTGAATTCAATGCTTCTCTAATAGAATATTTTGTTGATCAATTTTGAGTTTATTCAAAATTATATATATATTTATTATCCTATTTTAATTAATGGTATGAAAAAAATATGTGTATAAGACTTTTCATCTTGAAGAATTTAACCACTATTAAAGATCCCTTTAATGGAACCACTTCATCTTATGCAGATTATATGACTCCAATGCGAGACCCCATGTAGTTTATATGGATTGTGTTAAAATGAAGAGTCTAACTATACAAGAAAAAACTATTTACATAACTCTATTTCACTTTTTTCAATTACATGATCTCCTTTTCAATATGTGAACCTCCTTACTCATTTCTTTTTATGTGACTTATTCAATCGTGCAACCTCCTTTTTTACATAAAATCACTTATTTATACATTCCATCATATCAAATCACTTAATAAAATTTCTTAAACACTTATGTATGGGTTAAGGGGTATTTATATGCAAAAATCCACAATCGTTACTCAAAAATTCAGCTTATTAATCTATTCCACCAACACATCATCACCCTTATGCCCTTCTCATAATCCATTTGGGATTACAAGATCAACCACAATGATATTTCACAGATCTCAAGACCCTATTCCATGGTCAACATAATTTTCTACAAGATCATCACAAAATTCAAATACAAGATCCATCTACATTCATATAGTCATGTGATTTCCAGGGTCTGTAATATGAATATTTTATTTTCATCCAATATTATTTCATGTTCATTGCATGAATATGTCACGTGAACCATTAGTATTAAAGATATCATGTTTTTCTGAATGGAAATAAGATTTTCTATATTATCCAATATTAAATTGATCATATGATTCCGTCTTCTGGTCCTAAGATTGGATTATGTGATTTTTGATGGACCATAGTACTTCTTTAACATTTCCTTCTTTCTCCCTTTTGTGTGATTCGATTGACTCCTCACACTCATAAATTCAACATGAACCTGTAAGACTTACATGATCCATATATTCTATTAGGACATACATGATCCATGTAATCTATTGTATATTGTGTATTCCATGTGACCCTTTAGTACATACACTCTCTATATGATCCTTTATCACTTAAATGCTCAATGTGATGCTTTGGACCTTACATGGAAAAACTTTTTCTTAAGAAAATTCTCTAAAATCATAGAAAAATTTATGTATACTTTGAAAAATATCCTTTTTTAATGACATAAAACAATTTCATTAAATATCGTCAATCCAAAAACACTATCATAGGAGATTTGTTTCAACAGATAAACCTCACATGATTACTGGGCGAACATGCAACAAGTTCTATCATAATATAAGACATATAGTTACTATACATGTCTTCAATTTAATATGGTGTATTTATGAAATTATTGATAACCAATGATTAAATTCATAGAATAAATCCTTGTGTGATAGAGATCCTATATCGTTAATGATATACCGAGTGTGGAACTAGTGTTCATTCAATAACATCATCACTTTATTAAGAGATTTTAGATTTTAGATTTTATAAATTTATCATTTATCTTTTTTTCACCTCTAATATGGTAGTTAAATGGGATTATTTACATGAATAAATGGCCCGGGAATCAAGGGATAGAGTTTAGGGGGATTAATAGTATAGTAGATGAAATCTGTGGATAGCTAGCTGATGGAAACCACTTGATAGTTAGTAGAGTTTATGTAGGTCTATAGGGAAATATAGATACCACCATATGGCTAGTGGGGTCTCATCATCTAGGTGGTGGTTCTTCTAGGACGACTTCCAGGTTAGTGGCCACCCATTGGCAAGCTGGTGCACCTAATCCAATGGTTCCATTACTGCACTCCAGGATATTCTAAGGAAACTCATTTTTTACCCTCTTTATTACAAAAATATTACCCTAGGGGACTATTTAAAATCTTAGACCTCTAACCTTGATCCATGTCCTACCCATTATTCTTTCCTTACCACTTCAAGTGTTGAATTAATTGATATAACTATAATGGTGAGTTCCTTTTAGATATAAAGAAAAATTCTTCTTCTTTCTTGATATATTCTTATGGATGTATGTTAGATCTATGATTTCCATGAATTCCTATGATATTTATTTCATATATTCATTGACCAGTGAATGAAATAGAATGTTTATTCTGCTCCTTTACTTAATCGATATCTACCATCGACAAGAAATTTTAATTGTCTAAATGTATACAGGTAGTCTTCCTAGGCCTCTTATTGATGGCAGATTGATGATAGAACACAAAATTGTGGATATTTTTTTGTATATTGTTGGTGGTATCAACATTTAAATGAAAAATAAACATGAATTATGATTTAACAATAAAAAATGATGGACATTTCCTAGTCAATGATCATTAAATGATCCTTTTTAGATTCTCTTCTTCTCAAATCTCATATTGGACATCTTTTCTGATGATGGTTTAATAATAGATTGATGATCATTGACTAGAATCTGGGATCCGTTCTATAATTGATATGGAATTAATGATCCATTCTTTTAGCAATAGAAAATCTAGTGAATTGGTGACCTCTTCATCCACATACCTATGAATTGGCACTATTGGAGAACACCGTATGGTATGTTATTCTATAACCAGTCTTCTTAATTCATAATCAAATTTAGTTTTTGTTCTAAACCTATTTCATGAAAAATCGTATCTTGAGCTAAGAATACATTACATGTTATTTCATTATCTATGGGTGTGTGTTTTGGTTAAATCTCTAATTCTTCAACCATCCATGGAGTACTTCTTTATAATCCATTAGTTAGGAAGTTCTTATATTATTAAGGCCCTTGTATACTCTTTTTTCTGTATATCATGATGTTTTGGATCGTATTTTTTTCTTTTTTGGAGATAATTTCTTGTGTTTGTGTGTGTAGATATGATTCCCATGCATGATCATCTTTCTAAGAGTGTTGTTTATGTATATTGGTTCCATACATGGTGTTGATCACATGATTTTCTTGATTTCTATTATATTCTCATTATGATGTGATATTATAATCTTATTATTCTCTATCTTTTTGTGTGTTATAATGATATGCGAGGGTTTTTATTATTATTAATTTTAGTTGTAACATTTTGCTATGTTCATCACTTATAGGGATAGTGGGCATGACATGTAATAAAGATGAAGATGGCCCTGTAAATGATGTAGGTCCATGAAATCTTTAAATCCTAGACAAACTCGATTCCTTGATGATATCAAGCAACTTTCTTGAAATTATTTTCTTGTGGATTCTGTGTATCATATCAATTCAATAAATTGAGGATATTAAGTTACATTTCTCCAACCTTATAGCTAGTTCCCAACCATTTTCAACATTTTAATAATCCTTACTGATGGATATAAAGTAGGTATGACAACGGATCATGCGAGCTTAGTTAGGACATGGGTTCTTAGTATGTGATTTTTTATGATTACTTTCCAATTTATTTTTATCATAGTCTACATGTGTAATACTAGTGCACATTTTTTAGGCCTTATTGGTGGTGTCTTATAAATTATTATTACTCGCACCTTGAACAAGCATCTTGATGCACATGTAGAATTCATGTATTGAGAACCACGAAAATGAAAGGGCCTCCTGGTAAATAATTGATCCATAGATAATGGAGTTTGTGGAAGGATCAGGATAGACTCTTGATAATAGTTTAGTTTTATTTACTAATAAATTTTACTTATACTCTAGTTTTTATTCCCACTTTAGAGATAAAATATATATTTATGTGTTGTTTAACATATACGTTATTTGATTTCATTTTTCTACCAAATTTTTTACTTTGAATATATATATATATATATATTATTTGAAGGATATGATTATAAGGGTATAGTTTCCCGATGGATGGTATTCATAACCACATTGCTTTTTGGTATCCTCTGGTGTATTGGGAGGTGTGCGTGGGGTCATGTGTCTCTCTGGATAGACTCAGTGATTTGGGTCAAGGTGTTACAAAATGGAATTATAGATTTATTTTATTTAATAATAGGTATATGGTATAAAGAAGATATGATATATAGAACTCACTTATGGGAGTACCCATGTGCTTCTCCAACTCATCTGTAACAGACCTTTAAGTTACCATTCATTTGATTGTTGTTACAGTTTTCTGGTATTTGAGTTAATTAATACATAGTTTTTACTCTTGTAGGCTAAAATTACACATATATACCCTTTTTATATTGTATATTAGTTCTGAATTTTTTTCTTTATTTTGAGTTATCTGTTTTGGATTGACCTATATTCCTTGAAAATGTGATAAATATGTTTCCATATTGTTGTGATATATCAGTTGACATTAGTTTGTTGAACCTGAGAATTTTGTTATTTTTTTTATATATATGTGAATGTCACTAATGTGCTGGGATAGAGACATTATTGTTTTCTAGGAGGGATATACCATGGGTAATAGGTATAATCCTAGGAAAATAATTTTCCAATCTCATTGACTTAATAGGATTTTTCAAAACAACTGATGTATTTAAAATGTTCCCTTTAATTTTTCGATGATGCAGGCCTAAATGAGATTGATGGGAAATTTGGTTGATATGTTCTACGATCCTATGGTAAGGGAGGATACAATATTTACACTATATTCTATGTAGGAGGGTGCAGAAGAAAACATTCCTACACCCACTCTAGTTATACAAGAAGTGGACCCGGCTCATTCGAGAGTCATTCTGATTTTTCCTGCCCATGGAGGAAGTCCACAGTAAATTACACTAGAGACTTCTAGATCTAATATCCAACAACCCTATAAGAAACTATAGGATGACATAGTGTATAGGATGGGATAGACATAATCTAGATTCTATTTGACCTCATTAAGATACCTGGTGATAGGATGGTAATGTTGGAAGCATTGATGTTATAAGGACAATCCAAGATGTTTTAGGGCATTATGGGATAGGACGACAGACACTAGGTCTCACCACGGAGGATTTAAAGGGAATTTCATTCATGGAAGTATTTTCTAATACACTAAACCTAGACAGTGTGGTATAGTTTAAGGAGCTACAATAAGTTTCCATTATGGTGTCTATATACTCTTCTTATTTAACTTAGCTTCTTTATTTTTCTCCTATCATGGTGGGAAAAGAGGCATAAAATTAGAGGACTTCGAAGATCAGTAGTCATCATATAATTATATTATGGGTTATGATATTTAACCTAATGACATACCATAAAGTTTTATATAATAACTTGACAATCAAAAATGAGCTAGAGGAGGATAGAGTAGTCAGTCTTCTTCCACCATTCCGTATTCACATTGGTGGACTGCCTACAACTGTAATGAGTGTTTGTTCTATAAGAAGGAAGAATATTATCAAGGATGAGAGAAAGGGTGGTATTATATAGGTGGTTGATTGTATATATTCTCCATCCCCCTCAAGTGGAATCCCATGGTGCTTCATGTATCGAAAGGTAAGTCATTAAAACCCATTATGATTAACATCAGAGACCAAGTGTTGGTAGTGTCGAATGACAGGGAATCTTTAGTAGATTTATAGGGGTGAAAGAAAAACTCAATATATGTCACATGATTCCTATTAGAAACTTTAGAATAATTCTAAAATGATAATGACATAGACTGTGACACAATAAGATTTTTTGAAATATTTTTTTCATATTAATTTAATCTTTTTTATATTTTTCAATTCACGCAAAATTGAAAATATATATTTAATATTAAAGAATTAATTTTGGCTTGAGTTATAGACAAAACCATGTTAATGATGCACTACACGAATATTTTATTTGAAACAATATCATCATTTATTAAAATTATTTATGATTATGATAACTTTGATTAAATATTCTGATCCATCTCTCAAAAAATTCTGATAAATTACATTGTACTATTGTTCTTCATTATATATTCAGGTATTGGTATAATTTTTCCACTCTTTGGTACATAAGATGATTAATAAATTGTTTTTAGGAAATTAAGATGACGTCACTGTCTTCGGTCAAAAATCTGGGTACTTTCAAAAAAATTCTAAAAATGTTTTCAAGAAGGTTTCAATATTATCATATTGTATTTAAAAGACAATTTTATACATGTTTTATAATTTTTAAAAATTGTTTTTAAATTATACTTTTTATCATTTTCTGATTAAGTTGCTTTTCTAAACCTTTAAGGTGTAAAATGAATGTTCAAAATGTGCAGACTTATCGGCTATCATGACCATCATTTCCTTGAACAATCCATTAAATGTTTAATATTTTAACATTAAATAATATATTTTTCCTAATAATATCTAAATTCATTTTTTTATTGCTATTTTCAAATACATATGTTTACAAAATTTTATATATATTTATATATAATTTTTTAAATCGTTTCCAAAGAAAAATATTTTAAGATTGTTTTCAAGATTCTTTTATAATTTTTAAAAGAAAAAGGTTTTGAAAATATTTTCAGGATTTTTTATATGTTTTAAAGTTTATTTTCAAGGAAAATGGTTTCAAAAATATTTATTTTATAAAAATAAAAAAAATATTTTCATGAATAAATTTTTTAAATGAAATTGTAAATCTTTATTATAAGAAATGGATTTTGAAATTGTTTTATTAAAAAATTAAAATAAATGATATTTTACTTATGAAATGTTTCATGTGATCTTTTAAAATCCATCTCCTTATAAGAAAACACACGTTGTTATATTTTGTACCTTACAGGGCATATGATCAAAGAACACTAATCATATTATTATTTTGAATAGTTTATGATTTGATAGAATGATGTTTATGACACCCGTTTTTCTTCCACCAGTTATATGTTCTTGAAACCCACTTCTTTTAATGGGAAATGCACTGATGAAATGGTAACGAGACCTATATATTTTCCATAAGTATGGATATTATGAAAGGTTTTCAATAACCGTTTCATTTCTTGGGTTATGATATGATTTTTATAAAACCCATATTATGTTATGGGTCATGATACGATGGATGATTTATTATCTTCTAACACAAGAATGTATGATTTTATTACTTCATGGGTGGGACCTATATCTCCCTTAAATGAATTGGGTAGTGATAAATGGTATATGAGATAAAATGGTATGTGATTTGTAGTCAAATCCCAAAAATAAGTGGGTACATGGGTTATAGACCAATCTAGAAAGAAAATGGTACATGGGTTGTAGCCCAAGACTAAAAAAAAGAAGCTACACAAGTTGTAGTCAAATCCTAAAAGTAAGAGGGTACACCAATTGTAGTACCTTCCTGAAAAGAAGATAGTACACGAGTATTATCCCAATCCTAAAATGAAGAGGGTACATGGGTTGTATCCCATGAATGAAATTAAGAGGGTATATGGGTTGTTAAACCAATCCTGATGTATATAAACATGTGATTACCCTAGCCTAACATGTTCTGAAGGTCTTGGTTGGTAGCATTGACATAATGTTTTATATTATATTCTGTTTGTAAAAAATACTATGTCTCATGTATATGATTTGCTTGCATGGGTCCTTTTCATAATTATATTATGATTCATGTATTATGAATTTCCAATATTTATTCCATGTCTCTTGTATATGATATTTGATATATAGGGTATTATCTTAATAAGTTTTTCTCATGTTTTCATTCCCTTACATTCAAATTATTCCTACTTATTTCCTTTATTTATGCTTACTATGAATTTGAGCTCACCCCTTTCATAGGTTTATTTTTCCCAAGTTATGAATATAGGTTTTAAGTAGGAGTACTTAATGGGAGGGTTCTTAAGAGAGATTATGAATATCTTTCACCAAACTATTAGAATGTGTTACAAGTTTCCAATGACCCCAAACTATTAAGGTCCTCAGGAATGTATTTTTTTAATGTGATTAATATTCATATAAATTGATGTAATATCTATGTATGTTAATCTTTTGTCACTTTTTTTGGTATTAAAGGAAATTTTTAGTCAACCATTGGATAATAAGATGAAATAACATTTGTGAGATCACAATGTATATTTATAAGGCTAACTATAGAGATATCTCTATATATTAGTGTATGTATGAGTTAATGTTTAGTAAAATTTCTTGGAATTTTGGTAAATGATAGAGTTAGTTTTTTCCCAAAAATACATCAATATTTGTATATTACAAGTTGATATTGTTCTATCACAGATGTACCTAAGAGTAACAACACTGAAAGTGTGTGTTGGGCCTAACTCGAGCAAAAATTTGTACATGAAAATGAGCCTTACTGTGCACCAAGTTTGATCGTCCCATGGTATATGATTTGGGAATTCACAAACCCTTTCAGAACAACCATGAAGGATTTAAATAGAATATGAAAATTAATAACCTCAGTTAAAATTAATGGGTCAAAAATTAATGATGTATGTGTCATTATTTAAACATCAAATAAGTAATTTTTCATGATTATATGGATTAATCTATGATAATTGTTTCTCACCCTATGATTTCCAGTATTAGTCAATATAGAGAACATAAATGAACTAGGTTAATAATGAATTTTTTAGATGTGTGAATTATCGGATTTATGAAAAACGATTTTCTATTTGGAAATATCATGAAGAGATTTAGGAAGGTCATATGAGTATTGGTTATACATATAATTATAAAGAGACTCCAAAAATTGAAATGTATGAGATTTTCTTCCAATATTATTTACATTAAATGTAATAAGAATAATTATATTGAGGTTGAGTAACCTTAAGACATGATTCATATCTCATGTTATAGGAAATTGGTACTAATGAATAAACTAATGAAGCCAAAGTAATTATTTAAGAATAATGTTGGATAATTGAAGGGTATATGTTTTGGAATTCAAAGATTATGTTATATGAAAAAATGGACTATATTAGTATTGCTTGTAGAAGTTTTTCTTTATGTTTTCTCAAGAATGTGTTAAATGATACTGATGAAATAGAAAATTTATTTAGTGGAATGGTTAAATTAAGGTAAGGTAGAACTTAATGTGTTAATGAGGATTAGAAAATGATATTTATCATGGATAAATAGATAATGTTATGGATAAAGTAAATTGGATAGTGTTTGTATAATAATAAATGGTAAAGGATTTATTGAAAAAGTAAAATATGTCATTATGGATGAAGTTTAAAACATCTTGGATTTATGGAATATATCATGTAATATTTGTAATATAGTTGAATACATGTTTTCCAAAAGGATTTATGGTAATTAAGGTTATTACAATGTTTCAATAGAATATATGATGAGCTTAATCACATGTTTTGAATGTTACAACCATGATATAATTTGTGATATATGGGGGATCAATGTTAAGATTATTTAATGACCTTCTTTCTAATGTTTTATATTTTCATATTCTAGAAGGTTTATAAGGTTTTTCATATATGGAATGGTTTATGTTAATATTAAGATGAGGTTTTAGTGATTAATTTATTATATCTGCATATAAAGATTTATGCATATGGGATAAATTGTGACAAATTTTTTGAATTGTTAGATGGAATAACAAATCGTTATATTTATAGATCTCATGGTATTGAAATTGTAGTTTCTAGGCGTAGCAGAAGGGCGTGGGTTGTTGTACCCACCTTTAATTTTTTCCATTAACCACGATCAATCTGACATCTAAGTCGATGATAAAACACCGGATCTTTAGAATATAATTAAGAAAGAAAAAAATAAGAGTCCCAGAACCATATAGTGGATCATTATATGTTTTTTATAACTAATTTAATTAAAATAAAATAATTACCTTTATGTAATTCACTCTTCGTTTATGTTTCCAGTTACGATCCGATGTGATCCATCATTGCGTTGTAGAATCCAAATGTAGGATTACTCTAGTGGTGATCCACATTTACTCCATGTGTCTTTATAAATCATCTAAGGTATCTAAAGGTTCTACTGCATAAGAGCCTTCTCTTGCGATGTTCGCCTTTGATTTCCTTGAGAGCCACTTGTAATGCACTCTCCTTGATCCAGTGGAGAAGGATCTCACTCATAGCTTGAGAGCATTCTTAGAAGAAAAGAATTCTCTCTTGGCTCGAGTGCTTTCTCTAGATCCATTGTGCACAACAAAAAAAGATTTCTAGGCTAATGAGACTTATATAATTGTTATTTTAATTACTTAGAATAATAAAATAAACTAATTACACGAAATCATTTATTCATTTAATTTAATTCTTAGTAAGACACAATGTGCAATAATAACTATAAGGAACCAGACTTATTACATAAATAATCATGAATTTAGACAAGAAAACACTTCCTCTTACATTGAATATCATTTCATGTTTAAAGCTTTAGAGAATTAGTAAAATACATTCATGACCTTGCATATTATAACAGAGTGGATACCATAAAAACAGTTTCCATTTTTTTGAAATATAAAACATTAAAAAAAACATAAAACAAGACTCCTTGAAAATTATTAAACATTTAACATGGATTACTTAATTTTATTACACATCCATTTACCTGTGAAAAATCATTTAAAAACATTGTATGATCACAAAATCATAGTAAGGGGTGGAAAAGAAGTAAATATCACATTAGACGATGAATACTCGTAATGTATGGAAGCATTATAAAAACACGTTCTTGTCACCCATATATACTTACACTGTGTAACATGAGATTTACACAAGATTACCAAAAAACATTAGAACTTAAATATAATCATAAATTTATGTTGGGGAATTATTTTCAATATCTTGTAACCATTCTTGGATACTCTATAATTTGTAACCCTCATGACTACCTTACTTTGTGTAACCATCGCAGTTACACTTGGAGTAACAATATGGCCGACCTCCAACTTACTCATACCCAATGAATTGGAGGGAGATATTTGTCCCACCCTTCATCATAAATAATTCCAAATAACTAAAACATAATCATACAACATGAATAATTCCATGAAAACTTTACTGTGGAATTTCACATTACTGAATTAAAAAAAGGATTTTTAAAGAAAAGCCCCTTATTAATATCATAAAATTGAATATAGAAATAATAGAGTTGATGGAGTTTGTATATATACTGTAAATATACATTATAAAACATAATATAAATAGAACTCATCAGACAAACAATTTAAATAGCACATAAATAATGAAGTAGAAGGTTAACCCAAAGAATGGAAATCAGGTTAAGATTTCCCTTACCTCTGGTCTGTCTTACTTAACAATTTTTTTAAACATCCTGTATAATGGTTAAAAGAGTGTAATCAGTATTTAAAAAAACATGGTCATGTTGATAATATCTTATATTATCAATTCATAGCAGCATTTCTCCCTTTAATTGTTAGTATTTTTCTCCTTGCACTGTTTTTGGGTGAGTTCTTTACATGATTTCTATGATTGGTTCAGGGTGGATATTCTTTTTGATTGGAAGTGAGATCCCAGAATTGTAATGGAAATGTATTTAAATATTTTATGTACCATAATTTAAAATATTTATCATTTTGGTGTTTAATATGATGATGATTAATAAGTTAAAACATTAATTATGTTCGTTAAGATCAATTTAATGGTTCTCAGATAAAAACAACCTCATTTTTTTTATATAAATTATAACCATGAGTAAAATTGAATTCCAAAAACATGGAAGATTCATAAAACATATATTATAACCTCATTAAACAATAGAAATTTTTTCATACCATATTTGAATGAATTAATGAAAATTGAAATCACATCATCCACGATGTCGGTAGTTCAACACATCACGAACAATGTTTATATTCCTTGAATAAGTAGGAGAGGAGAAAAATAATGATGAGGGATTTTACATAAACATGATATCATCCATAATATGCATGATTTTTGGAAATTTAATGCCTATTGGGTAAGGATATATGATGAAATAATAACGAATAAGCTCAAAATAAAAGAATAAGTGAGAAATCTCTTACAACAAATCAGCAACACAACGGCTATGCGATAGGGTTCCAGAAAACATTAAGAAGAGAGGGGAAAAGGGTCACCCATACAAAAATGAATAATAATATATAATAGATCATGAATAATAAGAAAATAAGAACATGGTATGGAAACATGAATGTTATACCACATAAAAGTGAACATTATTGGAATAATAATGAAATTGAGAATTTTCTTGCCCTGTAGAGTAACCCTTAAAACATGATGGTTGGGACCTTATGGGCTTGAAGAAACCTTTGGAGGACTACTATGAAGGTAAGTATTCCATAACTTCGTTGAGGAGGAATTTTTAATGATGTTAATGAAGGAATGGGTTGGTATTTATAAGAAAAGGAAGGGAATATTTTAATAATTTCCTGGGGACACCTCATGGATGGTATTTGAAAAACCATGGGCTTGCCCATGGTGTTTGCCCATGGTATAAGCCACTTGGGACACATATCATATTATTTATCTATACAAATGTCTACCAGATTTATGAAATCATTATTATATCATTAATAATGTCATTAACACATCGAAACTAAAAACGGTATTTTTTACTATTCACCGAAAAATCAATTATTTCAGAAAAATTCCCAAAATTCACCCAAACCATTTATCGACATTTAGAATTAAAAAATTAAGTCCAATTTTTTAAAACAATTTCTTAAATATTATTAATTTAAATTTTAAATAAAATAATTCTAAATTCAAAAATTAACAATTCCAATTCTGCAACTACTTCTATATCATAATGAAAAATTAACCAAGATGTTATTATCTTAAATCCATAAGAAAATAATATATTAATAAATTTTACTATTCATTAGGATCATATTACTATTCATATTAATATTCACAAGGGTATTTTACTATTCATCTAAAAACAAGTTGGTTCCAATAGACTCCAAATGACATACTGAACACAATTGTAGAGGACAGTTTCTTGAAATTCAAAAAATAGAAGTGTAAATGTAATGTTTTAAAGGCTAGTTAAAAATATCTACTTAAAACAATGTTCCATGCATTTCTATTTATTTTTAGAAAAACATGGGGTGTTACATTATCCCCACCTTCTCGAAATTTCATCCTCACAATTTTACTTAGTTATTAAACAAAGGAGGGTCTTTTTCCCTCATACCATTTTCAGAATCCCATGTGGCATCTTCAACCATGTGGTTTCACCACAAAACCATTATCTGGTGGATTACCTTTTTTAGCAATATCTATTCCCTTCGATCAAGAATCTAAACTGGTTTCTCTTTATAAGAAAGGTTCTCCTTCAGTTGAACTTCTTCTGGGATCAAGGCATGTGATGAATCTGGCACATACTTTCTCAACATCGAAACATGAAAAACATTGTGTACCTAGAACAAACTCGGAAGCAAAGCTACGTGGTTTGCAGCTGTTCCAAATTTCTCCAGGATTTCAAAAGGACCGATGAACCATGGACTTATCTTTCTTTCTTACTGAAACACTTCACACTTTTCCAAGGAGACACCTCATGGATGGTATTTGCAAAACCATGGGCTTGCCCATGGTGTTTTCCCATGGTATAAGACACTTGGGACACGTGTCATATTATTTATCTATACAAAAGTCTACCAGATTTATGACATCATTATTATATCATTAATAATGTCATTAACACATCGAAACTAAAAACGGTATTTTTTACTATTCACCGAAAAATCAATTATTTCAGAAAAATTCCCAAAATTCACCCAAACCATTTATCGACATTTAGAATTAAAAAATGAATTCCATTTTTTTAAAACAATTTCCTAAATATTATTAATTTAATTTTTAAATAAAATAATTCTAAATTCAAAAATTAACAATTCCAATTCTGCAACTACTTCTATATCATAATGAAAAATTAACCAAGATGTTATTATCTTAAATCCTTAAGAAAATAATATATTAATAAATTTTACTATTCATTAGGATCATATTACTATTCATATTACTATTCACAAGGGTATTTTACTATTCATCAAAAAAACAAGTCGGTTCCAATAGACTCCAAATAACATACTGAACACAATTGTTGATGACAGTTTCTTCAAATTCAAAAAATAGAAGTGTAAATGTAATGTTTTAAAGGCTAGTTAAAAATATCTACTTAAAACAACGTTCCATGCATTTCTATTTTTTTTAGAAAAACATTGGGTGTTACATTATCCCCACCTTCTCGAAATTTCATCCTCACAATTTTACTTAGTTATTAAACAAATGCGGGTCTTTTTCCCTCATACCATTTTCAGACTCCCATGTGGCATCTTCAACCATGTGGTTTCTCCACAAAACCATTATTTGGTGGATTACCTTATTTAGCAATACCTATTCCCTTAGATCAAGAATCTAAACTGGTTTCTCTTTACAAGAAAGGTTCTCCTTCAGTTGAACTTCTTCTGGGATCAAGGCATGTGATGAATCTGGCACATACTTTCTCAACATCGAAACATGAAAAACATTGTGTACCTAGAACAAACTCGGAAGCAAAGCTACGTGGTTTGCAACTGTTCCAAATTTCTCCATGATTTCAAAAGGACCGATGAACCATGGACTTATCTTTCTTTCTTACTGAAACACATCACACTTTTCCAAGGAGACACTTTAAGGAAAACATGGTCACCTACCACAAAAGATAAGTCTTTCCGTCTGTTATCTACATAACCTTTTTTCCTGCTCTAAGCTATCCTCATGTGTTGCTATATCATCTTCACTTTCTCAGCCACTTCATCACTAATTCTGGCCCCATCAACTTTCTTTCACCATCTTCAACCCAAAACGCTGGAGTCCGGCACTAGTTCCCATACAAGGCATCAGAAGGTGTCATCTGAATACTGGAATGAAAACTGTTATTATAATAAAACTAAACTATAAAAAAATGTTTATACCAAATTCCCTGATAGTCTAATGAACTAGCTCGAAACATATCCTCCAAAGTTTGAATCGTTCATTCTGACTTCCCATCTGATTGAGGATAAGAAGTTGTAATAAAATTTAACTCTGTCCCCAATGACTTCGGAAGTCCATTCCAAAAGTTAGAAGTGAACATGGGATCTCAGTCAGATACAATAGAAAGACGAAATCCATGTAACCTGAAAATATCTTTTATGTACAATCATGAAAGCTAATCCAAAGACATTTTATCTCAAATAGATAGAAAATGTGCAGACTTTGTCAGCCTTTAAGAACCCGTGTTTTTCCGAACTGCAGTTTTGAGCAGAAATTTGAATTTTTTCTGTTGGATCCTCGTGAGAGGTAAAATAGACATTTTTTCTTTCCAGCTGATTTGGAATAATTTTTCTGATAGCTTCGTTGGTCCCAGAATATGTATTTTACCCTAGGACAGGAGTTTGGAGGAAATCTGAGCTGTTCAAATTTTGGCAGAATATTTAATATTTAATATTATTAAATTAATTATTAAATTATTCACGCAAGTTCATTTAGAAATAACATCAAAATGAAGTGTCAGATTGATATTCAGTCTGCTCAATTGTGTCCGGAATGAGGTGTTTAACCTAGGGAAGGCATAAACTCATGTTGGGCACCGGGGTCGGCTTGAGCCCCCTTTTCATCCTTTTCTTTTCTTCATTTCCTTTATTTCTTTTCTCTTCCTCCCTCCTCCTTGTGCATGTCTTGTATGACTCCTCCTTGTCTGTGTATTTTGTGGGGATTGGGATATTGATAAAGAGGGAGAGTTGGAAGGTGAGAGGGGTACCGATTCGAAGACCCCGACGCGCTGAGTCGGTGTGCGGCATCCGTGAGCCGTGAAATCGACCAAGGCTTCGACGGTTTCTATCCAAAGGTTGGGATATTTTATTTTTCATCATAGATTCCTTTTAAACAATTTGTTTTATGTTTTTAAATCCTTATATTGCTTTCTTTTATGCCCATGTGGCTAGATCTGTTGTTTTGGGGGTGAAAACGGGCAAATCAGGCGTTTTTAGGGATTTCCCGTCGGAAAACCCAGTAGACACGGTGTGTGTTCTAGGGTAACATGCTATGTTCTCTTCCCAGTTGTGGAAGACAATATTTTAGGTACAATCGGTGTACTTTGAGTACACTCCATGTAGTGGTGGCCGTCTGACGAACCGTGTGCAATAGAACATGGAATAGTGGTTTTTTTAAAGTACACGCTGTGTACAGTAAAGTACACACCTTGTAGTGGTACTAGGGAATGTGTTTGAGTGAAAATACACACGATGTGACTTTTTATGAATAGTATACATCGTGTAAAATAATGTACACACCGTGTAATATTACACAGGTAGGCCCAATGTGCTTAGGCCTTGTCTTTGGCCATGTACTACTTCAGTTTGGTAATTTTGGGATATCTTGGGCTCTACAAGTAAGAATTAGGTGTGTGAGTAGTCGATTCTGAGTGTTGTTTTGCATAGATCACGATGGTGGAATTATTTTGAAATTTATAGGTCATCGAAATGGGTTTATTTTGGTTTTTATCTAAATAGAGGGGTTCTTCCTTCAGTTATTGAGCCCAGTCGTCACCTAAGGGTGAGACTTGGCGAGGTTGCTAGGTTGGGTGTTCAGACCATCTTAGTAGAGACCCTTTAATATGAGATGAGATGAGAGATATCTCCTATAATCATTTTATCTAGAGGATGTTCCCCTTGTGAGATGTTCTTTTCTATCCTGTGAGGTCGTGAGACCGGGCACTACCAAGGATACCCAGAGGGATGCCTTTACTTGTGTGCTGACCTAGGGAGTCCCTAGTAGGATAACTTTATGGTTATTCTTTTGATAGGACCCATGTTATGGAATTCTTTTATTTTCCTTCCTTTGAATATCCCATGCATGAATCCTCTTTCCTTGGGATCTCGTGTAGGATTCCTTCTCTCTAGTTATCTGGAGGATCCAGAGTAGGATGACTCCTTGGTGTTTGACTTGTGGGACCTGACGGGTACCCATTGTTTGACCGACCCTAAGTTGTTACATCAGTTTTGGGTGGAGATGGTGATCGTGTGTCACCTAGGACCTGTGCCAAACTGGTGCTCCCTTTGGGCTTTGGATGTATTTTTGGGTTGGGCATTTGGGCCACCCTCACTGTTTGTTTATATCTGACTTGGTTTGCCGATTCTATAGTGTTTACCAAGGGTGTTTCCTGGTTGGTTGCTACTGAGCCTGACGCGATGTGTCTTTCTTGTTTGTCTGGATGCCTACTATGCCATTTGTGCCTAAATAGTAGGTGTTTTGATGTTTAATTTCCCACTGATGAACGTTTTTGTGTACCGTTGAGATACGAACCCATGTTGTGGGGTCGTGTGGCTGAGGCCTTGGCTCTATTAAATACCTATAATTGTTTAGGTAGTTAAATGTGATAATAAAATGCTATTTGGGATCGATGCTTTGATCCAGGACCACCCTGGGGGTGTGTTCCTCTATTTAGACGTTTGCCCAGGATACTTGATGGCATGCCATGTTTATATTATGAATTAATATTGCCTTGAAAATAATTGTATGTAAATTACATGTTTATATGTTGGACATGGACCAGTTACTTGTTTAGACTGAGGGAAGTGATATATATATTATCCTGAGGGTACCGTTTATTAGCCTGAGGTCGTAGTTCTATTAGCCTAAGGGCATGTTGATATTTAGCTTGAGGGCATGGTGATAAATACCCTGAGGGCATGACTATATTAGCCTGCGAGCATGGTTACTGATTTGCCTAATGGAAATTCCTGAGGGCAAGGTTACTGATTCGCCTGAGGGAAAGGCCTAAGGGAAAGGATACTGATTCGCCTGAGGGCAAGGCATGAGGGCAAGGTTCTGTTTATCCTGAGGTCATGGTTTTGATTAGCTTGAGGGCGTGGTTATGACTAGCCTGATGGAAAGATGTTCGTTATTCTTGAGGGAGAGATTCTTATACACCTTAGGGCACTATTCGATTAGCCTGAGGGTATGGTTCTGGTTTACTTGTTCAGATATATATTTCTGATGATGGATAAAGTAGGTACATGTTGATGGGATTACTGACCCATATGTCGACTAAATGATACAGGACTTGAGTGGCACGATGTCCAGCTCAATTCCCTTGCACAGGATGTCCAAGAGATTGGGATTACGGTCTCAAGGATAGACAGCTGATGTTGTATCTTGTAATTTGAATCACCAAATAATGAAAATTCATATTTATGTATATGTGTATAGGTATGGGACTATACTTGTGTACGTATATAGATATGAACATCCATGGTGGCACTCTCCCAGTTGACAGGGATTACACACCTTGAGTTCAACTGTGGTTGCACGTTTGGTTTACTTATTATTATTGTGTTCTATCTAGGCTGAGCACATTGTTGTTGCATACACTTTTAGCAGCACAATTATAGGTTGCTTGATAGGGTACCCTACTAAGATTATTTCTCACCCCTGCATGTGCACCTCGATGTATGTGTAGACCTTATGTCTGCTTTTAAGGTTGATCACAATTTTCATGGTGGATTGTGTTGAGGTCCAGTGTTCCACGATCGAGCGGAGCTGCTCGAGTGGTTCTACTGATCAGGCTGCAGCAGTTCGACAGTGTCTGGAGATCGGGTACCTGGTTTGGCTCGGAGTTAGTAGCAGAGCCCTATACTTTTACTTTCAGTTTCTTTTGTACATGTATCTATATGGTAGGCCCGGTGGGTGACCAGTTATGTATTGTATTGCATAGTTGTTCGGGATTTTACGGCATTTTAATATTATAGATTTTTCTATTTCAGTTTTTTATTTCTTCCGCACTCGGTTTACATTACATTGTGTATGATACTTATTTATTTATAATGTTTTCATACTCTGGTATGAGGGCATAGTCTCCCCACTATAACACCCTAGTCCCTCCCTACTAGTCGGCAGCCTCTGGCGTACGTGGAGGCGTGCTTGAGGCCTTGTGGCAAACTAGCTCAGAGCACCAGTTTCATGGCTTCCTAGTCGGGATGTTACAAAGTTGTATCAGATGAGTTTTATTTCTTGGAGTCTAAAATTTTGGATATGGTAGATAGGAGTATCAGGAATGTTTCGGAACCTGTGACGGATATCAGGATGGTGCGTCGAGAACACTTGTTCTGGGAAGAATACCTAGTTTCCAGGGTTTGGGATTGATGTTCTGATTTTGTAATGTTAAAGTTGTATATAATTTTCTCCTTGAACGACACACATGTTGTGTGGAAATTTGGTTTACTATGTATCTATGGCTCCTTTCCATTGGTAAGATGTCAGGGATGGATTTTGACTCTTGGCCGGCAAAGGTAAGAGGCGTCTCATGCATCATACTAGGCACGTAGGATTCACAGCATGTAGGCCTGCTAGTGTGTTTTTTTACTGATGATTGAGACCTTTGGGTATACATACACATAATTTTTACTCTTATGGTAGGTTTTGGGGATCTACGTTGAGGTGTTTTGTGGAGGCTGGTGACAAATTCCTTGTCCATAGGTGGTGCATTGACCCCAGTTGGTCTATGTGGAATGTGATGCCTTTTTGTTTAACCCCTTATTGGGTGTTTTTTCTCAGGTCTGTGGTTAACTAGTCGGATCATTGAGTATGATGATGAAAGATACCAAGACTTTTCTTGTGAAATAGGCCTCCTTGTGGTATTTCTGTATATAGATACCCGATGAGCGTCAGTTCAGTTTCTCTTCTGCTAGGGTTGTGAACTCAAGGGAGTAGTTCCTTCTGGGGATTCTCGGAGAGGATCGGGGCCCTTGTAGGTTGTGTTTTGTTTGTTTTCGTTTTTTGTTGTGGTCTTTACCATCTTCTGAGAGGTTGTGGATATTTGGGACTATGTGGTTAGACCTTGTGACCCAGTTGTGAGGCTTTTTCTTTTGGGCTTGGTGGAAGACCTAGATACCCATGGTTTTGACTCGAACCCTTATAGGTTGATGTATGTTTTGTTCAAGGGAAACCTGTGTGAGGATGGTTGACCCGTGTTTGAATCTTGGTTAGGTATTGGAAGGATGTTAGTGTGGCTTGGAGGGAGCATGACACGCCTTTAGTGAAATCTTAGTGTACTCCTGTTAGAGACGATCATGTGCTATCTTGATTCGTCTTGAGTAGGCTGAGAGAGCTTCGACCCTACATCGATCTCTTTTTTATTTTCTAAGGTTCATCCATGTTGAGGATGGAACCTATTCCGGTTGTTCTCTCAGAGTGGTGTAAGGAAATCCATATGGTGGGGAGTGCACCATTGGCCCTTTGAGGGTGGTTTTCTTTATTTAGGTTAAATTTCTGTGTTTTCAATGAGCTTTTGAGCTCAGAGTTTCCTTTAAGACGACGAAAAGGGTATTCCTATGGTGGAGAGTACCAGTTTGGTCATAGTTGAATATCTTCTGCGTAAAAGGTAGTTGTTAACGCTATAAGGTTGGTCGTTGGACGGTCTAGGTATCTTGTTTGTGCAGATGCTTGGGTTATGATTATGGCTGCTAGTTCTTTCACTAGGCTTCTTGGGGATGATAAGGTTTATGGTGGGGAGTTTGTAAGAACCCGTGTTTTTTTAGATTGCAGCTTTGAGAAGAAATTTTAATTTTTTGCTGTTGGATGATCGTGTGAGCTAAAATAGTCATGTTCACTTACCAGATGATCTGGTATAAATTTTTTGACAGTTCCGTTGGTCCCGGAATAGTTATTTTACCCTAGGACTGGAGTTCGTAGGAAATCAGAGCTGTTCTATTTTTGGTGGAATATTTAATATTTAATAATATTAAATTAAATATTAAATTATTCACGCAGGTTCGTTTGGAAATAAACTTTAAACAGAGCTTCAGATTGATATTTCCTCTGCGCCATTGAGTCCGGAATGGGACGTTTAGCCTAGGGAAGGCATAAACTCATATCGGGCGTCGAGGCTGGCCCGAGCCCCTTTCTCTTATTTTTCTTTTCTTCTTTTCCTTTATTTCTTTTATCTTCCTCCCCCCTCCTTATTCATGTCTTGTACGGATCCTCCTTGGTCCTGTATTTTGGGGGGATTGGGATATTGAGAAAGAGGGAGAGTTGGAAGGCGATAGGGGTACCGATTCAAATCCCTCGATGCGCTGAGTAGGTGTGCGACATCCGTGAGCCGTGAAATCAATCGAGGCTTCGGCGGTTTTCACCCAAAGGTAGGGATATCTCTTTTTTCTCTATATATCCCCTTTAAACAAGTTTTTTTATGTTTTTAAAGACTTGTATTTCTTTCTTGTATGCCCATGGGGCTCGATTTGTTGTTTGGGGGGGGGGGAACGGGTGAATTAGGCGTTTTTAGGGATTTCCCATCGGAAAACACAGTGTACACGGTGTGTGTTCTAGGGTAACACACCATGTGTTATTCTCATTTGGGGAAGAATAGTTTTTTTAAGTACACGCTATGTAATTTGAGCACACGCCGTGTAGTGGTGGTCGTGTGACCGGCCGTGTGGAATAGAACACGGAATAGTGGTTTTTTAAAGTACACACCATGTACAGTAAAGTACACGTTGTGTAGTGGTACTTGGGCATGTGTTTGAGTAAAAATACACATGGTGTGACTTTTTGTGAACAGTACACACCGCGTACAGTAAAGTACATGCCGTGTACTCTTACACAGGCAGGCTTAGTGTGCTATGGCCATGTACTGCTTCAGTTTGGTAATTTTAGTATATCTTGGTCTCTGGAAGTCCGAATTGGGCATGTGAGTAGACAATTCTGAGTTTTTTTTCCACGTAGATCACGAATGTAGAATCCTTTTTACATTTAGAGGTCATCTAAATCGCTTTTTGGTGGTTTTTATCTAAATGTAGGGGTTCTTCCTCCAGTTATAGAGCCCAGTCGTCACCTTAGGGTGAGACTTGGCAAGGTTGCTAGGTTGGGTGTTCAGACCATCTTAGTCGAGACCCTTTAATATGAGATGTGCTATGAGATATCTCTTGTAACCATTTTATCTAGAGGACGTTTCCATTTTGAGATGCTCCTTTCTGGCCTGTGAGGCCCTGAGACCGGGCACTACCAAGGATCCCCAGAGGGATACCTTTACTTGTGTGCTGACCTATGGAGTCCCTAGTATGATATCTCTCTGGTTTTTTCTTTGATAGGACCCATGTTATTTAATTATTTTGTTGTCATTCCTTTGAGGATCCCTTGTAGGATTCATCATTTCTAATGATCCCGTGTAGGATTCCTTCTTTATAGTTATCTGGAGGATCCCGAGTAGGATGACTCCTTGGTGTTTGACTTGTGGGACCCGGAAGGTACCCGTTGTTTGACCAACCATGAGTTGTTATGTCTATTTTGGGTAGATATGGTGATCGGGTGACACCTAGAACCTGTGCCAAACTGGTGCTCCCATTGGGCTTTGGATGTATTTTTGGTTTGGGCATTCAGGCCACCCTCACTGTTTGTTTATATCTGACTTGGTTTACTAATGTTGTAATGTTTACCAAAGTTTCTTCTTGGTTGGTGGCTGCTGAGCCTGACACGATGCGCCTTTATTGTTTGTTTGGATGCCTATTATGCCTTTTGTTCCTAAGTAGTAGGTGGTCTGATGTTTAATTTCCCACTGCTAAAACTTTTTGTGTACCGTTTAGCTATGAACCCATGTTGGGGTGTCGTGTGGCTGAGGCCTTGGCTTTTTTAAATACCTAGAATTGTATAGGTAGTTAAATGTGATAATTAATTACTATTTGGGATCACTTCTCGGATCCAAGACCACCCTAGGGGTGTGTTCCTCTGTTTAGCCATTTGGCCAGGATACTCGAGGGTATGACATGTTTATAATATACCTTAATTTTTCCTTGAGATGAATTGTATGTAAATTGCATCTTTATATGTTGGACATGGCCCGATTACTTTTTAGCCTGAGGGAAGTGATATATATATTTTACTGAGGGCACTGTTGATTAGCCTGAGGGAGTAGTTCTATTAGCCTGAGGGCATGTTGATTTTTTGCTTGAGGGCATGGTGATATATAGAATGAGGGAATGAATATATTAGCCTGAGGGTATGGTTACTGATTCTCTTGAGGGAAAGTCATGAGGGAAAGGTTGCTGATTCACATGAGGGAAATGCACGAGGGCAAGGATACTGATTCACCTGAGGGAAAGGTCTTAGGGAAAGGTTTTGTTTAGACTGAGGGTGTGGTTTTGATTAGCCTTAGGGCGTGGTTATGATTATCTTGAGGGAAAGATGTTTGTTATGCTTGAGGGAGATATTTTTATATGCCTGAGGGCACTATTCGATTAACCTAAGGGAATGGTTCTGGTTGACTTGTTCAGAGATATATTTAGGGTGTTGGTTGAAGTAGGTACATGTCGATGGGAATACAAACCCATATATCGACTTAATGCTACATGTCTTGATTGGAATGACGTCCAACTCAGTGCCCTGGCACAAGATGTCCAAGAGAATGGGATTATGGTCTCAAGGATTGACTGCTGATGTGGTTTCTTGTTATTTGAATCACCTAATCATGAATATTCATATTTATGTATATGTGTATAGGTATGGGACTATACATGTGTACGTATATATATTTGGAAATCTATGGTGGCACTTGCCCAGTTGACATGGATTACACACCCTTAGTTCAACTGTGGTTGCACGTTTAGTTTACTTCTTATTGTTGTGTTCCAGCTAGGCTGAGCAAATTTTTGTTGCATACACTTTTAGCAGCACAGTTATAGGTTTCTTGTCAGGGTGCCCTACTCAGATTATTTCTCACCCCTGCACGTACACCACGGTGTATGTGTAGACCTTATGTCTATTTTTCATTCTGAGCACGAGTTTCATGGTGGATAGGGCTAAGGCCCAGTGTTGCATGATCGAGCAGAGCTGCTTGAGTGGTTCTACTGATCTGGCTGTAGCAGTTCCACAGTGTCTGGAGATCAGGTATGTGGTTTGGCTCGGAGTTAGTAGTAGAGCCATGTAATTTTACTTTAAGTTTCTTTTGTACTTGTATCTCTATGGTCGGCTTGGTGGGTGACTAGTGTTGTATTGTATTTCATAGATGTTCATGTTTTTACAGCATTTTACTATTACAACTTGTTCTATTTTAGTTGTTTATTACTTCCGTAGTCTGTTTACTTTTTGTTGTGTACGATACGTAGTTATTTCTGATGTTTTCATACTCAGGTATGAGGGAATAGTCTCCCCACTATCACACCCTAGGCCCTCGCTTCTAGTCGGCAGCCTCTTCCGTACGCGGAGCCGTGCTTGAGGCCTTATGGCGAATCGGTTCGGAGCACCAGTTTTGTGGCTTCCGATTCAGGATGTTACATAACCGATCAAAAATAACCCAAATATCATTGTTACCTCGTGAAGTATTTGGTAGTTCCACCACAACATCCATGGATACATTCTCCCATTTCCACTCTGGCACTGGGAAAAGCTGAAGCATCCCCTTTGGTAACTGCCGCTCTGCTTTAACATGTTGAAATGTAAAATATTTCATGGTAAAATCAGCAATATCTCTTTTCATTCCATCTCTCTAATAACACTCTCGAAGGTCTCTGTATATCTTAGTACTGCCAGGATGAATAGAAAATAGAGAACTATGAGCTTCACACAAAAAATATATTTTTCAACTGGGAATCACTAGGCACACACAACATTTTTCCATATTTAAAAACACAATATTTATCAAGATTATATTCTGGAAACTTACCCATTTGAACAAATTCTACCTTTTTCTATAGCTCACGTTCTTCCTTATGTGCTTTCTTAATTCTGTTTGACAATAAATACTGCACTGAAACCTGAAACAAAATAGATGTATTACCTGCACCAACAACATCTAAGACAAAATACATCCAATCATTAATCAAGGGATCTTGTTCCAAATGTAACATGGTTAATGATTCATGATGTTTCCGACACAAGGTATCCACTACTTTGTTTGCTTTTCCAAGATGGTAACTAATTGTGCAGTTATAATCCTTTATCAGTTCTAGACATTTTATCTGCCTCATGTTAAATTCTTTCGGAGTGAATATATACTTTATACTTTTATGGTCAGTATATATTTGGCATTTGGTTCCATATAGATGACACTTAAAAATTTTCAAATAAAAAATCCACAGCTGCCAATTCCAAATCATGTGTGGGATAATTTAGCTCATGAGGTTTATGTTGTCTCGAAGCATAGGCAATTACCAGATCATTCTGCATCAAAACACAACCAAGTCCCTTCAAAGAAGAATCACTGTAGATAACAAACTCACCATTTCTAGAAGGTAAGGCCAAAACTAGAGCATTCACCAATGTCATCTTCTATTCCAGAAAAAAATCATCCCATTCCCTTATCCAAACAAATTTAACCCCTTTCTATGTTAGCTTAGTTATCGGGATAGATAACCGTGCAAAGTTCTTAACAAACCATTTGTAATAACCTGCTAACCCAAGAAAACTATGAATCTCTGTAACATTTTTGGGTCTTGGCCATTCATCAACTAATTTTGTTTTAGAAGGATCAACTATTACTCCATACATATTTTCAATGTGCCCAGGAAAAGAAATTTATTGCAACCAAAAATCACACTTGCTGAATTTTCCAAACATTATCTTTTCTTTTAAAGTATGCAAAATAACCCTTATATATTTTTCTAGCTCCTATTTATTTTTAGAATGTACCAGAATGTCATCAATAAATACAGCCACAAACTTATCCAAGAACTCATGAAATACTATATTCAAAAGATTGATGAGTACATCAGGTGCATTAGTTAATCCAAACAACATAACAAAAAATTCACAATTCCCTTATCTAGTATGAAAGCTGTTTTCAGGATGTCATCCTCCTTCACCATAAGCTGATGGTATCCGGATCTCACTTCATTCTTAGAAAAGTACTAACCTCCCTGGAGCTAATCAAATAAGTCATCGATATGAGGCAAAGGTTACTTGTTTTTAAAAGTGATGCTATTCAAATCTCTATAATCAATGCAAAGTCTCATGGAATTCTCTTTCTTTTAAACAAAAAAATAGGACCTCCCCTAGTAAAGTGCTAGGACAAATGAAGCCTATGTCAATCAAATCCTACAACTGATTTTTCAATTCATGAAGTTTTATTGGAGCCATACGATATGGGGGTTTTGAAATTGTCTTATCATGAGGAACTAAGTAAATTGTGAATTCGACTTCTCCATCAGGTATAAAACTGGGTAACTCATCAGGAAAAACATCAAGGTATTCATTTACCACTGGCACATCACTAATTTGAATAGTTCCCTTGTTTTGAACAATATAAGAAAGATAACTTTCATTTCCAATTTAAATAGTTTCTTAGATTCCTGATATGTTATCAATTTTATGGGTTCATTCTTGTATAAAAACTGAAACTCTTTATGAAAAACAACTTCTTTAGCTCTTTAGTCAATCTAAGCATGATAATCAAAAGCCAGTATATCCCTAGAATTACATCAAACTCAACTAAGGGTAAAACAATGAGCATTGCAGGAAATGTCTTTCCATAGACCACAATAGAAAGATTCTTATTATTCCACTTTGCTATAACATTTCCCCTAGTGTTTTAACAAGAATTTCTGGTCTCTTTTGTTGTGGTTATATTTTCAATTTACCATAAAATTTATCAGAGATGAAGGAATGTGTAGACCCCGTATCAAACAAAACTTTAGCAAAATATGATTGAAGAAAAAAATTACCTAATACAACTTCATTGGATGGCCCGATATCTACTGACGTAGCCACAAAGGATCTCACTACACCTTTGTGCATATAGTCTAGATTCTTTTTACCATTCAGATCTCTCTTCGGGTAGGCATTTTCATAGTGACCCATCTCACCACATTAAAAATACTTTACAGTTTGCTTATCATAATTATTCTTAGGATCATTTTCATTATAATATCGAGCTATATGTCCAAAATTACCACATTTAAAACACTTCCCAGTTTTACTAAGACATTCCCAAGGTGTTTCCTTCTACACTTTTCACAAACAAGAAATTGGATTTTCTTACCATCATATTTCTTTGGTTGATTTTTACCCATTGCTTTCCAAATGCACCTCTTCTTCTCTTTGTTTCCAAAATGCACGTGATCATCAGCAAACTCTATCTTTACCCTCTCAGCACATCAGACAAGTTTATCATAACTTATGAATTCACAGGAGGCCAATGACCTTCAATACCTTGGCTTTAGTCCTAAGTAAAAGCGGTTGATTTTGATATCAATATCCAAAATAAGATTTGGAGAATTCATCGTCAGTCGAGAGAAGTTCACTTCATACACAACCACTGAATCTTCCTCCTTCATTTTCGATTCATGTAATTTCTTCTCCATCCTAAGTCGCACCACCTTAGGAAAAATATTTTTCAAGGAAAAGACTTTTAAATTCATCCCACTATAAGGCATCAAAATACTCTATACCCCTGATATTATTTACCATTGACCACCACTGATCAGATTCCCCTTCAAAACAATAAATCGAGAGACGTACTTTTTTATTTTCTGAACATCCCCTAACATCGAATATCTTTCCAAGGGCTTTGATCCATCCTTCAGCTGCTACTAGGTGAGAAGATCCATTAAATGCAGGAGGATGTTGTCTCAGAAAATGTTCCACTACTGTCATGTTCTGTTTTGGTACCTATATTGTCTCTCTTTCTTGGATGCCACCACCATTTATTGCCTATGTCAGTTGAGCCATTACTGTCACAAACTACTCGGTTCCAATCCCTACCATTCCTGCCTATAGTTTTGAAAGGATGTCATTTTGTCGGTGCCTCATCTCTTCAACATCCATGTTCCTTCTACGGACAACCATTCTTAACAAACATGTCTTAGATGAAGAAACATGGTAATCTCTAAATGATAAAACATTTCAAATTAAACATAGAGTGAAAATCATTTATGGTATTCTATTAATATCACCCTAACCCCAAAAGTAATCTAAACCATCCTTTAATACCAACTATAAAGACCATGCCATATTACATACATAATCTTGAATTTATTCATGAAAACACTTCCTTTTACATTGAATATCTTTTCAAGTTTATATATTTATAGAATTCATAAAATACATTCACGACATCACACATTATTACAAAGTGGATACCATAAAAATAGTTTCCATTTTTTTCAAAATATAAAACATTAAAACAAACATAAAACAAGAATCCTTCATAATTCTTCATAATTTAAAATGGATTCCTTAATTGTATTTCACATCCATTAACCTGGGAAAAATCATTTAAAAACATGGGATGAGCACAAAAGTTCAATAAGGGATGGAAAATAATGAATGATCACATTAGTCCCTGAATACTCATAACATTTGAAAGCATTTTCAAAACACATTCTTGTCATCCTTATATACATAATTTTTATAACATGATATTTACACAAGATGAAAACTAAACATGAGAACTTAAATATAATAATAAATGTATCTTGGGGAATTGGTTACAAAATCATGTAACCATTCTTGGCTACCTTATAATTTTTAACCCTCACGACTACCTTACGTTGTGTAACTATCACAGTTACACTTGGAGTAACCATATGACTAACCTCCATCTTACTCATACCTAATGAATTGTAGGGAGATATAGGTCCCACCATTCATCATAAATAATTCCCATCAACCAAAACATAATCATTCAACATGAATAATTCCATGAAAACAATACTTTGGAATTTTGTAAAAGTGATTTTAAGAAGAGGATTTTTAAAGAAACACCCCTTATAAATATCATACAATTGAAGAGAGACATAATAGAGTGGATGTAGTTTGTATATATACATTAAATATATATAATAAAACATAATATAAATAGAAACCATCACAGAAAAAATTTTAATAGCACATAAATAATGAATTAGAAGGTTAACCCAAATAATGGAAATCAGGTTAAGAATTCCCTGACCTCAGGTCTTTCGTACTTCAAACTTGTTTAAACATCCTGAATAATGGCTAAAAGAGTGTAATTAGTATTATAAATAAAAAATTTCATGTTTATAATATCTTATATTATCATTTCATATCATCATTTCACCCTTTAATTGTTAGTATTTTTCCCCTTGCACTATTTTTAGTTGAGTTCTTTACATGATTTCTATGATTGGATCATTGTGGATGTTCTTGTTGATTGGAAGTGAAATTACAGAATTTTAATGGAAAGGTATTTACATATTTTCAGTACCATAATTTATACCATTTATCATTTTGATGTTTAATATGTGGATTATTTATATGTTAAAACATTAATGATGTTCGTTAAATCATTTTAGTGGTTCTTCGATAATACCAACCTCATTTTGTCTTATAAATTTGAACCATGAGTAAAAAAGAATTAAAAAACCATGTATGAGTCATAAAACATATATTATAACGTTTTTAAACCATATAAATGGTTTCATGACCAGATTTGAAAGAATTAATGAAAATTGAAATCACATCATCCACGATGTCGGTAGTTCGACAAATCAAAGACAATGTTTTTATTCCTTGAATAAGTGGGAGAGGACAAAAATAATGATGAGGAATTTTCCATAAACATGATATAATCCAGAATATAAATGGTTTCTGGATATTTCATGCCTCTTGGGTAAGGATATATGATGAAAGAATAAGGAAAGAACTCAAAATAAAAGAATAAGTGAGAAATCTCTTATAAAAATTCAGCAGCTCAACGACTATACAACAGGGTTTTAGAAAACATTAGGAGTATAGGGGACAAGGGTCAACCATCCTGAAATGAATCATAATATAGAATAGATTAATAATAATATGGAAATAATAACATTTTATTGAAACTTGAAAGTTATACGACATAAAAAAGAACTAGATTGGAAAAAGAACGAAATTGAGAATGTTTTTTCTTTGTAGAGTAACCCTTAGAACATGAAGGTTAAGACCTTAGGGGATTGAGAAAACCTTTGGAGGACTACTATGAAGGTAAGGATTATAGAGATTAATTGATGAGGAATTGGTAATGACGTCAATGATGGAATGGGTTGGTATTTATAGGAAAAGTAAAGGAATATTTTAATACTTTCTAAGGGACACCTCATGCGTGGTATTTGCCAAACCATGGGCTTGCCCATGGTATTTTCCCATGGTATAGACACATGGGACACCTAAAATCTTATTTAACTATACACAAGTCAAACAGATTTATGAAATAGTTATTATAACATTAATAATTTCTGTAACGCCCCGACCCCAGGTACCCAGAGTCGGTGCCTTACTTCATAACATTAGCATGATCACAAAAGATCAAGTCTCAAAAGGCCGATTAGTTTAGTAGCCTTGGAAACACTAGATACATTCATAAGTCTTACATTACATCATAAAGTGAAAAACTAATAACAAAGTCTTCATAGTCCACACTCATATCCTCTTCTGACTATCCCTGCAGGTCATTCATAAAATACTTCTTCACATCCTGGAAAATATTAAAACATTGAAAGGGGTGAGCTCAGATGCTCAGTAAGGATAACAATATTGCGGAAGATTTCATAAATAAACATAAACATTTAAGGCAATGTATGACTAAAACAAAATCCTTTTAAACTTGAACATCAACATAATATGGAAAAAGTAAAATGAGATAATGCCATTAACTTCTTCACATGGATATTCTACTTGTCAAATAATCACATTCAATATCAATAACCACTTTCATAATGATGGAATTCAAAATTCCAGACTATCGTAACCACGTAGCCAAGGCCTCGTGCCAAGGCCACAAATAAGATTTTGTCAAGGCCTCGTGCCAAGACACTAGTTCGTCTCATGAGACCTACCGATGCATCGAGGAGCTATAGCGGGCTCCACCCGTCACTTATTAAGTCCAATGCATTCCTCATATGAATAGGTTTAAACATATCATAAACCATAACATAATCGTATCACATAAAACATGGATAAAGGAAACATAAAATTTCCACATTTCAATCACAAGATATCAATACAACACATTGATATAATAAAAATGCTTTCAAAACCATTTTCAATACCAAAATAAAAGAAAGTTAAAACATTGTATTTATTTTTCATTAAAAAAAATGTGATGGCTTGTAGGGGAAGCCGAAACTCAAATAATGGTCACGGCGGAGGAGAAGTCGTTGTCGCCGCATATGTACGGAAAGAAAAACATTCCCTTTTTTTCGTTTAGTAAAACGCTTCATATAAAAAATATTCCTTTTGAATAAACGTATAAGTCAAAGGGGTTTATACACCGTATAAAAGAAAGTTGTGTATAAAATCAAATACGCCTCAATGAAAGGAGATTGAGACAAAGTCCATAAAAAGATCATTTTTAAAATAAAATAGATCTATTATGTGTATTCACTATAGGTACACATAAAGTAAGTAAAAATACAAAATAGGACATAATAATATCATGAAATAATTTGAAAGTTGGAGATTAACCCAAAGAATGGAAGTTGGGTTAAGAAGTTCACTTACCTTGCGTCCTGTCCTGACTCGACCATTCTTTAACCTCCTGATTAATAAACTAGAGTTAATTTATATTTACTTAAGAACCTTTTTCATGTTAATTATTCCTTTTATTACCCTTATTACCATGTTATGAACATTATGTAATTATTTATGTTTATAACGGTCATTTTGTCGATCTTAGGTACTTGAGTCAAAATTAAAATTCTTATAATTACAAGTTGTTCATGTGGTGATATATCCATTATATCCAGAATTATGTTCATGATTTAGATATCATATATATCATATATATCCAGTATATACATGTATTTATAATATTACATAACATTTAGAGGTAAAAATGAAATTCACCGTTCATGGAGACGGTAAGTCGTACGTACGCATGAACGCTACTTTCATTTCTATTTCGTATTTAATGGAATGAAATCATAATTATATAAAGGTATAATATAGTTCCAGTATAATAACATATATAATATCATTTACTCTATCCTTTATACATCCCACATATGGCATTAACGATTCACATCACTTTGAGGGGGTGGTAGTCCGCACTTCCTAAAATGAAATTATCGCGTTTACCCATAATGGAAATCATAAGGTATGCCATAAATGAGAAATAAAGAAGCATAAGTAAAACATAAACATATTATATATCATATATAAATAGTGTGACATCTTAATGGACACATTTGAAGGTGTTATATGAGTGTTGAACAATCATCGTTTCGTGAGGCAGAAATTCGCCATCCACAGAAACCGTATGTTCTTTAACCATTAGATGTAGGTGTGTGTAAGTGTAGCTCGAATACTTCTTATAACAACATCCTAGTATATTTAGGATACTGTTATTGTTAGAAAATAAATGAATAAAAAGAGTTTAGGGGGTTGGAGAAGAAAAATAAAACAAAACAACATTAGAGAAGACATTACCTCAAAATCGGGTAACTCTTTTTGATTTGAGCCAAAGGCTTCCTTGGGAAGAGTTCTTCCCAAAGTGAGGCTTCTATGAGTAAGAGGGGGAAGTTGGAAGAGTATTTGGGCAGATTTTGTCCGAGCCAAATGGTTTTAGAGTGTGAATGAGGTCGTAGAGGTGGGGGCCTTTTATAAGAGGAGAGGAGGGGCACTCTTGGAAAGTAAGGAAAAGTCACTTTATTATAAAATGAGTTTCGGATTTTAGAGGTCCCACACTTATATAATTCGAGGGTAAGGTGATAAGGGTTCTAGATCTACTCATCCAATAGGTTTTTTACAAGTTTATTCCTTGGATTGTACATTATAATTTCATTTTATTAAAACGAAAAATCAGTTATTTAACTACCACTTACTGGTTTCACTATTCATCAAAAATTGAAGTTTTTCAGAACAATGCCAAAATATCACCCTAAGCTATAATTGATATTCCGAATTCAAAAATGATTTCTATTTTAAAAAATTCGAAACATATAAGTTGTATTAATTAATTTTATAATCAATTCCCACTATCACAATAAATAGCGTGTTTTTAAGAAACAATTTATATCAAAAGATTGGCAATTGTTTATGTCCAATTTCAATGTTAAATTAATTATAATTACCACCATTGTATAAAATGGTAAAAATATATTCTAATTATACTTTAAAACCACTAAATTGTATAATTTATCACTATAAATTATTTTGATTAAAAAAGTTGTTTTTAAGTATTTTTCACTATTCATAAAAAATTAGAAGTTCTCAGAAAAATACCAAAAATTCAACATAGGCTAATTTCAATATTCCGAATCCAAAAATGAAGTCCATTTTGAAATATAAAATTTATATAATTTTAAAAAGTGGTTATTACTATTCATTTCGGATACTTTGATTAGTCGCGGTGTTTTAGAACTCGAAGTTTCATACAATGCAAGCTATTGCATTATTGAATGAGAAGTGTATTGTGGAAGCTCGGGGTGTTACATTCTCCCCTCCTTCAATAAATTGCTTCCTCGCAATTTGAAATTTTTCTTGGAAAATAAAAGGTTGAAAATAGAAAATAACTTTTTGGAAAACCCACATCGGAAATAAGATTAAGAAAATTTAGCCTTAATAAGAGGGAAAGGGAAATGAAAAAGTCACCACCCAATTATGATCTCGATTAGGAGAACATTGGTGGAAATTAGAGACATATAATTAGAGGAAAAATTTAAATATTTGTAGAGAGTGATTGAGGTCATCAATCAAAATCAACTGTCAAATTGAGGGCCTCAAAGCCTTCAATCTATATTGATTTAAAATATCATCAGTTCAACAAGACATAAGGTATTAGGATGACACATTTTTTTGTTTTAATATCCCTTTACTAAAGTTTAAGAATTAATTTATTCATTGAATAATAGATAGGTATATATATATTTATGCTTGACAATTAGAGTTTCAACCTTCAACTCATCTTTCACTCAAAAAGATAATAGAACTCAAAATTATTATACTTATCCTAATTGTATAAGGTTACAAATGTCAACACATACCATTTAGATTAGTAAAATTATTTTTTAATAACAGGGACTTCCTGTAGGCTAGTGGTAGGAAATAAAGGCCTGTCGCACTATGGTTGTGGGTTCGATTCCTGCATCTTTATCCGATGTGACGGGTTATGACCCACCCTGCAGGTTGTCCTTTTCCTAAAACTATAGTAGTATAATATTCCAAAAATAATCTTCATAAATTTTTTATCCTTAAACAATACTATCCAAAGATCTTCTTAATCCACTCCAACCTTTATAGTTATCCAAAATACCTATGTCCAGACATTCTCTAAAAGGTCTCTTAATTCCAAAATCAATTTATCATATTCCCCAAACAAAGTAAAGTTTCTCTTATTGTCATATACTAAAAATATAATTACCTTCATCATATTAAATCCTTTTGGAAACAACAAGTACTGCAGTACAATCCTTATATATATATCACATTATTCTAATAACCAGAATATAATCCATGAGTCCAAAAGCACCAATACATTAATTATTCCTCTTCAACTATAGTAACAGCATAAGATTGTCCTTGATCCCTTGGCCTTTTCTGAGGTAATTTTCCCTGACGCTTAGGACATTCATTTACATAATGCCCCATTTCCCTTCAATTGTAGCATTCAACATTGATAGCCTCTTTCTTTACCTTGCAATCACGCGCCTGGTGACCTTTTTCTCCACATTTATAACAAACTCCCATTCCTTTTAGGCAAGTACCAGGGTGATTCTTCCAACAATTATCACATAATGGAAAATCCTTCTTTCCCTTTTTCCCTTTATCTGTCTCTTTTTACACCGTTCTCTTCTTCTCTTTCATTACTTTGTTGTCATAAGACTTAGAGAATTCCTTTTCTGTCTTGATAACACATGAGGCAATATCTTCGTATGTTGAGAAAGATTGTGATACTAAAGCTCTACAGAGAAATGGTTTTAACCCATCAAAGAAACGATCAATCTTACCTCTTGGGTTACGTATATAATCTGCAGCATACCTCGCCAACCTTGTAAAGTTGGCCTCATACATTGCGACATTCTCATCCTCCTTTTGTCTCAGACTCATAAATTGCCTTTCAATATCTGCTCGATGGTCATGAGGGAAGTATTTTTCTAAGAAAAGCTCTTTGAACTCCCTCCATTCCATATTCGATACGTCATCATCTTCCTTTGTATTTTGAATCAATGACCACCATTGAGCGGCATCTCCAGTGAGGCGGTAAACTGCCATGACAACCTTCTCCCTTTCGCTACTCCCCAAGGCGTGGAATATTTTCTCTAAGGAGTTTATCCTTTGCTCAGCTACTAACGGATTTTTACCCCCATTAAAAGTTGGTGTTTGTTGCCTCATGAAGCGGTCTAACATTGATCCTCCACGTTGCGGATCAGTGTGCTCCATACGAGTAAGGTTATTATTCATAACCTGAGTGAGTTGTCCTAGTATGGTAATAAGTTGATCAACACCAGTTGTATCTCCATATCCACAATAATTATCTTGACTAGGAGGTCAATCCCTAAACGGAGTGCGTGCATTGATACGGTTTCCATTCCTTCCACTAGGTGCCATTTCTAAACAATGGCATAAACTAGATTAGTTTATGAATTAAAATACATAATTCCATATTTGTAAAACACTTTACATAAATTGAACTATTTATGGATATAATCCATAATCATAAAAAGGAATGTTTTCTTTGAAGAAGTATATAATCATAACCCTTCATTGTGGTTTGTAAAGAAAATGAGAATTATCCTAAGCATATCCCCCGGGAGTGTCGTAACCAATAGTGCAGCAAGGCCCGTTGTCGTGCACCAGTTCCCGTTTGAGTCTTGCTCAAAGCGGTGTTTTCGGGGTTTACCCCTAGGTACATCTGTGCCAGAGCCGCCTCTACCTGCTCGTATCCAGACAGGGATGTATTGCTCGGAAAACTCACAAAATCTCTATAATACCAAAATTCTAGGAAGTTCTTCTATACTAATCTATAAAGTCTATCTTCGGGCTATGTGCTCTAATCAGAGTTTATCTAAATCTAGCTTCCAAGGATAGTACTAAACTGCCTCTGATACCAACTATAACGCCCCGACCCCAGCTATCCAGAGCCGGTGCATTACTTCATAACATTGGCATGATCACAAAAGATCAAGTCTCAAAAGACCGATTAGTTTAGTAGCCTTGGAAACACTAGATACATTCATAAGTCTTACATTACATCATAAAGTGAAAAACTAATAACAAAGTCTTCATAGTCCACACTCATATCCTCTTCTGACTATCCCTGCAGGTCATTCATAAAATACTTCTTCAGATCCTGGAAAATATTAAAACATTGAAAGGGGTGAGCTCAGATGCTCAGTAAGGATAACAATATTGCAGAAGCTTTCATTAATAAACATAAACATTTAAGGAAATGTATGACTAAAAATAATAATTTCAAACTTGAACATCAACATAATATGGAAAAAGTAAAATGAGATAATTCCATTTACTTCTTCACATAGATATTCTACTGGTCGAATAATCACATTCAATATCAATAACCACTTTCATAATGATGGAATGCATAATGCCAGACTATCATAACCACGTAGCCAAGGCCTCGTGCCAAGACCACAAATAAGATTTTGTCAAGGCCTCGTGCCAAGACACTAGTTTGTCTCATGAGACCTACCGATGCATCGAGGAGCTATAGCGGGCTCCACCCGTCACCTATTAAGTCCAATGCATTCCTCATATGAATAGGTTTAAACATATCATAAACCATAACATAATCGTATCACATAAAACATGGATAAAGGAAACATAAAATTTCCACATTTCAATCAGAAGATATCAATACAACACATTGATATAATAAAAATGCTTTCAAAACCATTTTCAATACCAAAATAAAAGAAAGTTAAAAAATTGTATTTATTTTTCATTAAAAAAAACGTGATGGCTTGTAGAGGAAGCCGAAACTCAAATAATGGTTACGGCGGCGGAGAATTCGTTGTCGCCGCATATGTACGGAAAGAAAAACATTCCCTTTTTGTCGTTTAGTAAAATGCTTCGTATAAAAAAGATTCCTTTTGAATAAATGTAAAATTCAAAGGGGTTTATACACCGTATAAATGAAAGTTGTGTATAAAACCAAATATGCCTCAATGAAAGGAGATTGAGACAAAGTCCATAAATTGATAATTTTTAAAATGAAATAGATCTATTATGTGTATTCACTATAGGTACACATAAAGGATGTAAAAATACAAAATAGGACATAATAATATCATGACATAATTTGAATGTAGGAGATTAACCCAAAGAATGGAAGTTGGGTTAAGAAGTTCCCTTACCTTGCATCCTGTCTTGACTCGACCGTTCTTTAACCTCCTGAATAATAAACTAGAGTTAATTTCTATTTACTTAAGAACCTGTTTCATGTTCATTATTCCTTTTATATCCCTTATTACCATGTTATGAACATTATTTAATTATTTAAGTTTATAACGGTCATTTTGTCGATCTTAGGTAATTGAGTCAAAAATAAAATTCTTATAATTACAAGTTGTTCATGTGGTGATATATCCATTATATCCAGAATTATGTTCATGATGTATATATCATATATATCATATATATCTAGTATATACATGTATTTATAATATTACATAACATTTAGAGGTAAGAAATGAAATTCACCGTTCATGGAGACGGTAAGCCGTACGTACGCATGAACGCTACTTTCATTTCTATTTCTTATTTAATGGAATGAAATCATAATTATATAAAGGTATAATATATTTCCAGTATAATACCATATATAATCTCATTTACTCCATCCTTTATACATCCCACATATGGCATTAACAATTCACATCACTTTGATGGGGCAGTAGTCCGCACTTCCTAAAATGAAATTATCGCGTTTACCCATAATGGAAATCATAAGGTATGCCATAAATGAGAAATACAGAAGCATAAGTAAAACATAAAAATATTATATATCCTATATAAATATAGTGACATCTTAATGGCCACCTTTGAAGGTGTTATATGAGTGTTGAACAATCATCGTTTCGTGAGGTAGAAATTTTCCATCCACAGAAACCGTATGTTCTTTAACCATTAGATGTAGGTGTGTGTAAGTTTAGCTAGAATCCTTCTTATAACAACATCCTAGTATATTGAGGATACTGGTGTTGTTACAAAAGAAATTAATAAAAAGATTTTAGGGTGTTGGAGAAGAAAAATAAAACAAAACAATATTAGAGAAGACATTACCTCAAAATCGGGTAACTCTTTTTGATTTGAGCCAAAGGCTTCCTTGGGAAGAGTTCTGCCCAACGTGAGGCTTCTAGGAGTAAGAGGGGGATGTTGGGAGACTATTGGGTCATAGTTTGGCTGAGCCAAATGGTTCGAAAGTGTGAATGAGGTGGTAGAGGTGGGGGCCTTTTATAAGAGGAGAGGAGGGGCACTCTTGGAATGTAAGGAAAAGTCACTTTATTATAAAATGAGTTTCAGATTTTAGAAGTCACACACTTATATAATTTGAGGGTAAGGTGATAAGGGTTCGAGATCTACTCATACAATAGGTTTTTGACAAGGGTAAGCCTTGTATTGTACATTATCTTTTCATTTTATTAAAATCGTTAAATAATGAGGTCATCGCTGCATCATAATGATGTCATAAATAATTTACTTTATTTAATGTCTAAAAATTATAAAACAAATAACATGATATAGGAAATCTTTTTAGCTTTCCAATGAATATTTATAGTCAAACATATGACTTGTATAACCTCATGTAAAAATTGTTTTAGTAAAACATTTCATGTTTGTGTCATTTTTTAATTTAACATTAAATAAAAGGTATTTATGTCATTTTCCAACTAGAGTGGCTCCATGTGGTCCCCAAGTTGACCCATGGATTTTCATGGTCGGCCATGGCACATACAACGAGGGTAGGACATGTGTCAAGCTCATCTCTTATTATTAAAACATTATTTTTACCCTAAACTACACTAATGACCTCTAATCGCGATTAAGAACTTAAAAGTTACTATTCACCAAAAATTATTTTAATCTCATTGAACCACATTTTACTTATTAAAGACAACCATGTATGTCGGATTTTTGAAAATCAAATCACAGAAGTGGTAATATTTCATTTAAACGGAAAATCAGTTATTTAACTACCACTTAGTGGTTTCACTATTCATCAAAAATTGAAGTTTTTCAGAACAATGCCAAAATTTCACCCTAAGCTATAATTGATATTCCGAATTCAAAAAATGATGTCTATTTTACAAAATTACAAACATATAAGTTGCATTAATTAATTTTATAATTAATTCCCGATGTCACAACAAATAGCGTGTTTTTAAGAAACAATTTATATCCAATGATTGGCAATTGTTTATGTTCAATTTCAATGTTAAATTAATTCTAATGACCACCATTGGATAAAATGGTAAAAATATATTCTAATTATAAATTAAAACCACTAAATAGTATAATTTATCACTATAAATTATTTTGATTAAAAAGGTTGTTTTTAATTATTTTTCACTATTCATAAAAAATTAGTTCTCAGAAAAATACCAAAAATTCAACATAGGCTAATTTCAATATTCCGAATCCAAAAATGAAGTCCATTTTGAAATATAAAATTTCTATAATTTTAAAAAGTGGTTATTACTATTCATAACGGCTACTTTGATTAGTCGTGGTGTTTTAGAACTCAAAGTTGTGTACAATGCAAGTTATTGCATTATTGAATGAGAAGCGTATTGTGGAAGCTTGGGGTGTTACAATTTCATTAACACACCGAAACTAAAAACAATATTTTTTACTATTCACTGAAAAATCAACTGTTTCAGAATGATTCCCAAAATTCACCTTACCCATTTATCGACGTGTAGAATTAAAAAATGAAGTCCATTTTTTGAAAATAATTTTCAAAATATTATATATTTAATTTTTAAATAAAAAAATACTTAATTCAAAAATTAACAATTCCAATTCTGTAACTACTTCTATATCACAATGAAAAATTAACCAAGATGTTATTATCTTAAAGCCTTAAGGAAATAAAATATTAAGAAAATTTACTATTCATAAGGTCATATTACTATTCATATTACCATTCATAAGGTTATGTTACTATTCACCAAAATAACATGTTGGTTCCAAAAGACCCCAAATAACATACTGAACACAATTATAGAAGATAGATCCTTGAAATTCAAAACATAGAAGTGGAAAGGTTATGTTTTAAAAGATAGTTAAAAATATCTACTTAAAAAAATGTTATGTGCATTTCTATCTATTTTTAGAAAAACATGGGGTGCTACTATAACAGTTGATTATTATTATTACTTGAAATGCACCCAGAGAATTACACCTAATATTACTTAAATAACTAAATAATATTATTTCTCACAAATCCATAGAAGAATTACACAGTGTGTATATTAATATACATGGCATGAACTTTTGTTTTTCCATTTTCTTGATTTTCTCCAAAACTTTTATTAGACATTGAATGATAGTTATTTATTTCTCAAATAAACATCAATTAATTACTCGCTAATAAATATATTATTTCACCTGTAATATATTCTCTCGAATTACAAGCATCTAAATAAATGTGATCAGGAATTATTGAATATTTATTAAACCACAATTAGGAATAACATTTATTCAACTTGTTAAATTAATATTTAACTGAGATTCTTGGACACACTTTGTGTGCGACCCTATAGGCCAATTTCTTAGTGGCATTAGGCGGTGCCTACCTAAAATTTATTTTTAGTGTCTAGCAACACACAATGGCACCCATAGAGAAAGAAGTTAATGCCGCAATGATGTGTCACCTCCTACGAACACTTTCCGTGTAATGTAATACCATTGTCTCGATATCTCGAATCATGCAGGTTACATGTCGGTGCCATCAACCCATGTGGTCGATTATTCTTTCATTGACTTCCCATAATTTAACTTGCAAAATCCTTACCATGGCTATGGATTTGTTTAGGCTATATCAACTCCATCGAAGAGCCTAAGATATCTACTCTGTTATGGAACATAAGGGAAAAATCCTTTCTCGTATTATCTATTGATGTAGAATTACTTGTGAATCACCCAACATATCCTTCCTCACTATGAATAGTGTGTTGTCATGGTTTTCATCAATACATCTAATTGCACGAGTTATAATACCCATTAATAATAATCATAAAATATAATGACCAATACACATGTCTGTAGATAGGAACTTCCAATAAGACTATGAAGTGTGGATTTCCAACTGCCAGGTCTCGTCACATAATAGTTTCCGGGATATTACCAATGGAACACACCATGAGAAGGTGCCTCAATGTTTTATGAGTCCTCCTCCCTAATGGAATATATTATTTGTGTCCCTCAAATAACATAATCCGACCATATAACATATATTCAATAATAGTGTTATGGAACTTCTAGGTTCTCATCATAGTAGGGATCCTCTATGACCATTTAGTGAAACATTTATCTTTAGAAATTATCACATACATGTTCATGTAGAAGAACAATCAAAATGTGATAAGGTATTTATTAATGAATAAAGTACAATAAAGAAGTTTATAGGCCACCAACTCCAACAGACTCCCACTTGGGCTGCAACCCACTACTAAAAACATTTAACATTCAATCTCTCACATGATATTCATGATTCTATTGAGATAGGCATTTTGTCATGGGGTCTTCCATGTTCTCTTATATGGACACTCTGCTCACAGAATCTTCACCCCATTGATAGAAATCGCTCCAGAGGTGATACTTCCAGAGTATGTGCTTTTTCTGTTGAATTGACCATGGTTAATTTGTAACATCCACCATTGAAGTATTTTCACAATATAATGTGATAGGATATTTTCTTCTAGGCACCACATCAATATCCTTGAAAATGTTCTAAATCCATATGGCTTCCTTGGATGCATCGTAATCCAGTATATATTCGAACTCTGGTGATGAATTGATGACAACTAGTTGCTTTGATCTCTTCCAGCTCATAGCTCCTCCATTTCGATAGAAAAAATATCCAGATTGTGACTTTAGATCGTTCTGATCAGTTTGAAAACCAACATCAGCATACCATCTGATGACAAAATCCTCTTCTCCTGCACACACTTAGAAAATATCATTAGTTCTTCTTAGATACTTAAGGAAAGTCTTAAAAACTATCCAATTTTGTTCTCCTGGATCTACTTGATATCTTCCTACCATGCATAGTGCATAGGAAACATCAATCCTGGTATATAACAAGGCATATATGATGGATCCTATAGCCAAATATTATCGGATCTTAATCATTCTATCATTCTCTTATTGCATCTGAGGAAAAATTTTCTTAGAAAGATGTTGGCCATGTGACATTAGAACCAATCCCTTATTGGATTGTTCCATACTAAATATCTTTAATATCTGGTCAATGTATGTACCCCAAATTTTTTCAATTATCCTAGTTGATCTATCACAAATGATCGTGTTCCCTAGAATGTAGATTGCTTCACCCAATTACTTTATGAATAAACACATGTTCAACCAGTCCTTAATTGACTGTAAGACTGGTACATCATTTCCAATAATCCAAATGTCATTAACATATACTACTATGATAAAGAATGAATTCCCATTAAACCACTTATAACCACATAGCTCACATTCATTCTTAATGAAACAAAATTTCCTTATGGCTCCATCAAATCGAATTTTCCGTGACCTGGACTTTTCCTTTAATCCATAAATATCTTTATGTAACATGAAAACCTATTTGGATTCACCTGGTGTCCCAAAAACTTCTGGTTGTGTCATATAGACATCTTCCTAAGGGTTCCCATTAAGGAATTTTGTTCTAATATCCATTTTCAAAATCACTTAGTCCTGGTAAGATACTATGACAAGTATGATTTTTATGGATTTAAAAATGGCTACTAGCGAGAAGTTTCTGTCCCAGTCAATTCGTTAATGATTTCTCAATCATTTAGCAACTAGACTTACTCTATAGGTGCTAACTTGACCTTCCATGTCCAGATTTCTCTTAAATACCCATTTTTATCCAACATTATTTACATCAACTGGTTCATTGACTAGAACCCAAACATGGTTCTAATTGATGGAATCTATCTTAGAATTCCTAGCTTCTAGCCATCTTGTAGCTTCTGAGCTTTCTACTTATTCCTTGTAAAAGATTGGTTCATCATTTTTTGAACAATAATGATTCACCATCAATAGTGACTAAGAAACCAAACCTCTATGGTTCCCTTACCTCTCTTGATCTCCTACGTAGTACTTGTGTTTTTGGAACCTCTTCTATATGGACCTGTGGAACTTGTTTCTATACCAACAATTGTGTATCATGAGCATCAACTTCCTCGAAGTCAATCTTGCTCCTACTATCCTTTTAATGGATATGCTCCCTCTCAAGAAAGACAACTTGTCTGGAGATAGTCACTTTTTTGCCTGAAGGGTTATATAGGTAATATCCTTTCATTTCCTTTGGATATCCTATAAAGATTCACCTCATGCCCTAGGGTGCTAGTTTGTTTCCGGAGAAGGCCTTAGAAAATGAATCGCATCCCCATACACGTGTTTACAGAAAAATGGGTTTTATTCCATTCTAAAACATGGAGGGAATTCCATTTTACTCATTATTTGGTAATTGGTTTAACGTGTATGATGTAGTTTGTAATGCATATTATTAAAAGAAAAATGGAAGCTTTTCGTGACTCGTCATCGTCCTCACCGTGTCCAACAAGGTGTGGTTCCTCCTTTCACTAACACCATTCCACTGTGGTGTATAAGGAGGCATGATCTCAGATAGAATCCCTGACTCCCATAGAAGATCGATGAAATATTGGTTCATATATTCTCCACCTCAATCCAATTGAAGCTTCTTTATCTTCATACCAAGCTGATTCTCAACTTCATTATTGAATTCCATATATTTTTATAAGGCTTTTAACTTATAAATCATTAAGTAGATATATCCATATCCAACTAAATCATCAGTAAAAGTAATGAAATTAGAATATCCACATCTATCTTCTACTAGAAATGGTCCACACACATCCATGTGAACCAATCCTAGCAATTCTGTGGCCCTTTCACCCTGTCCACCGAAAGGATTCTTTATCATTTTTACTTGTAAACAACCATTCCATCGATCAAGTGCTTTTATCTCATTAGAGTCTAAATAGCCATTCTAGAAGATCTTTGTCAAGCGCTTCTCATTTACATGACCATGATGGTTATGCCTCAACTAGGTGATGTATGATTCATGTGAGTTTGTTTCGTTATCAATTTCTAACACTTGTTTTTCATAATTTAATAAATAAAAATAATTATTTGAATGTCTTATACCATAACATATGTTGCTCTTATAAAATAAACAACTATTGTTTCAAAACATGAAACTAAATCCATCCATATTCAAACAAGATACAAAAATTATGTTCTTTGTAGCACTAGGAACATAATAAAATTTATGTAAAACCTAGAGAATTCCATTTGGCAATGAGAGATGGTAATCGTCAATGGACAATGTAGCCAGCCTCGTCCCATTGGCAGTTCAAAGATACAACTCTCCTCTTTTAATCATTCTAAATATCCTTGATTCGTATATTTCAATATAGATGTGAGTCCCACAAGCTATATCTAATACCAAATGTGCTGAAATGGAAGGATTGCACTCGATAACAAACTCACCATTAGCATCCATATGCTTTTGGGTGCAATTTCTGTTTTAGTGGCATGGAATTCCACATTGAAAACATACCACCTCATGTTCCTTTCCCTACCTCTAGATATTCCACTTCTTGGAGGGACCATGCTCAAGGGCTTCATATCATTTATGAATCCTTATCCACTTTGCCTTGTCCTTCCATTACTTATTCATTGTATAGACTGTGGATTTTTTCACACCCCATGTCTTTATATACTTGGAAAATTAAGGTCAGAAGTTATGATAGACTCTTCTAACTATTTCTCATGTTTTAGTTTACAATAAAGCAAGATAAGGTCTTCAGAAGTGATGATAGGATGAGATCTGTAGGAAACTCTTCTGGGAACTGAATCCCTAAGATGTACATAGGTTGAATGTAGCCAGTTTTCATGACTACATGAGGCCCAACTAGTGCAGACTCTCCATGAATAGTCCAAAAAAAAGAGTTGTAGATCTCATATCTCTCCTATCTCACATTATCTTGATAGATATCCTTATGTTGAGACATCATTCTATACACATCCATGTTTTCATATTGCTTAAAGAGATCATTAGACATGGACAGTAGCATGGAACATTGGACATCTGTGGTATCATCAATATGTTTCATCTAGAGAGATAGTTCCTCATCACTATCCTCTTTTCTTGGTGCAACTGGAACAAGATCCTCCCACACATACAATTTTCTCTCGTGGAGAAGGATGATGCCTAAACGCGTCTACCATTCCTAGAAATTAGAGCCGGTTAGAAGGTTTTCCCTCTCAAGTATAGTTCACATGGATATGTTTGAAGTAACTTTTCTTTCTGTTTATAAAAATTATAATGATCAAATGTTTAGTACTTTATTTTGATAAAATTGAGAAAAATAAATAAATTAATACTTATTAGTCTCCCACTATTTTATCGAAATCCAATAGACCTCACCATTGACTTTAAAATATTTTCTTGCCAGAATATTCTAGTGGAAAGGAGCAATGTTTCCCTTCTCATACCCCAACTAGGGTTGGTGAAGATAATTTAAGGTTTTTATGTAGGAATTCCAAATACTAACTGTAAGAGCTCGCAAATCCTTGAATCGTTGAGTAGACTCTCCAATCCTGGAATTCTTTTATTTTGGATTTCCTCAACCTTTGCCTCTTAGTCACAAAAATTTATGTTGTGGCAGTCAACGCTTGATGTGAACCAAGTCATGTCAACACAAAAACATGAATTAGAATTCCCCAATAATTGAATGCACCACAACTAGGGTTGGTCAAGCACTTTTATCTATGGTTTGATTCTATCCTAGATTATGGAAGGCTATACAAACTTAATATTTCATTGAAGGATTTTATACTTATACGTAAATTTCTATTTTATTATCTTTTATTACATGATTGTTAGTATGAAGTGGGATATACATAAGTGATTAACCATGTATAAGATAATATTTCTACATAATCCAGTCTAATTTTTGTTCCATCTTGTATGCTTGATTAATTCATTAATTGTGTGATAGTGATAACACACCAATAATAAATAAATTAAGAAACTGATAGAAATAAAATAAATGGTATAATCATGAGCTTGGTCTACTGGTTTGTTTAACTAGTGGTTGATAAACAAACCCAATACCTAGGGGAGAAACACCATGATCCATTTGGGTTCATGTTTACAGCTTTCCACTTGTCCACCTTTGAATCTCCTTAGATTGGTTTCCCCTTGGATCCTAACTTGAGCTGCATCCACTAGCAAGGGAGCCCTATCCATTACATATGCTTTTATCTCACTCTATTGTGAGGGGTAAAATGTAGTTTTATGTAAAATAAAACTTAGGTCTGCATGCCATATATATTAATGAGGAGAAGGCTGACATGCCAAAAAAATTAATTAAAAAAATTAATTAAAGGAAACCATTCACATACGAAGGTCATGGTATAGTTCATGACCATACTTACATGAAACAATATTTATGCGTAAATAAAACTATCATTAAATTATTTAATCATTCTAGTTTAAGATAAATCATTCTCAGATCAATTAATTATCTTCAATTAATCAATCCTTTTAAATGAAACCATTTTTCTGAATTTCATTGATATTATAATCCATCATAATTTTAAACAAATAAATTCATTTATAATTATCTTTGTACGTAACCTGTATCTTGGAGGCGACCCGTTGAATTCCCATTCATAATTACCCAATGAGTAGAAATGAAAATTTCACGGATGTTATATTAAAAATGCACACAAACACACACACACATATATATATATAACACCTATCACATGTTGTTCCTTAGATTTACGCCCACACTATGGTACACATCTCAAGGGTGTTAATAATATAATAAATTTTTTAATAAATATGTATAATTTAGATGAGTACATGATGTATAATTATGACTACATGGTGTGTAATTTTGTTCACAATCCATCTGTAATACACACCCGAGGACATGGCGTGTAAATATACTTCATAAATATTATGAGTACAGGATGTGTTTAGTGGAACACACACTATGTAGTATCCACGTTACATGGTTTCGAGATGGGAAATCCATGTATGGGGTACATGGTCCAAAACTAACCCAAAAAAAATGCACGTTGTGCTTAGTGGGACACACGGTGTGTAATTCGGAAACTGTGTTCCATCTGTTCCTAGTCAACACATAGAGACATAGTAAAAAAGATAAAATCCAATGACATAGCCTTGTGTGGTGGACTCTCCATGTGCATAGAACCTATACTACATGGCATGTACTACTGAATACATGCATGTGTTCTAGTGTTGTATGGAATGGAAGCTTTGGAACCTCCAGATGAGAACCTCCATTTTATTTTAATCAAAATTAAATGAATTTTTTTTCTGTAAGTTGAATGAGAAACAAAAAAAGAGGAATAGATCTCAATATTAAGATTTATAGAAAAATTAACTTTAATTGAAACAACTAAATTATTAAATTCATAAATCACCAAAAAAACTAAATAATTATAATCAACGATATGACTTCTCTAATTCCACATGTAGGTTCTAGGCGCAGTAGAAGCGTGTGGGTAGGTGTACCTGCCTTTAATTTTTTCCATTAACAACGATCAAGCCAATATACATCATGATGATAAAATGCTCTATCATCAGAATAGAATGGTTAACTAAATAAAAAAAAGAAGAGTCCTAGAACCATAGAGAGGAACATCATATGTTGGTTATAAGTAATTTAATTAAAAGACAAGAATTGCCTTAATGGAATTCATTCTCTATTAATGTTTCCAGTCATGATCCAATGTGATCCATCACTGCGACATAGAATCCAACTGTAGTATTCCTCTTGTGGTGATCCAAACATTCTCCACGTATCTCTAGGCATCACTGAAGGGATCTCCCGTTGATAGTGAGGAAGTGCCTTCACTTGTGATGCCCACCTTCGATTGCCTTGTGAACCGCTTGCAAAGCACTCTCTTTGATCTGGTGGAGGAGGATCTCTCTCATAGCTTGAGATCATTTTTGGAAGAAAAGAATTATACCATGGGTTGAGATATTTCTCTAGATTCTTTGGGCACAACCACCAAAAATTCCTAGGCTGATGAGAATTATATTATTTGGATTTTAATTACTTATAATATTTAAATCATTTAATTACCTGAAAGCATTTATTATGTTCATTTAATACATAGTAAGAAGCCATGTCTAATAATAATAGTTGACTATTATTATTACTTGACAATTGCCTAGCGAATTACACATAAAAATATTTAATTAAATAAATAATTTTATTTTTTCACAAATCCATAGAAAAATGACATGGAAAGTATATTAATATACACGACGTGTACTTTTGTTTTTCCATTTTCTTTATTTCCTCCACCACATTTATTAGACCGTGAATAATATCTATTTATTTCTCAAATAAATATCACTGAATTAACCACCAATTAATGTATGTTTTCACCCACAATATATTCTCTCGAATAACTAGTGTCAAAATAAATGTGATCAGGCCTTCATGAATATTTATTAAACCACAATCGAGAATAATCATTATTCAACTTGTTAAATTAATTTTTAACTGAGATACAAGGACACACTTAGGGTGTGACCCTCTAGGCCTATTTCTTAGTGGGATTAGGTGGAGCATGCCTAAAGTCCATGGTTAGCATCTAGAAAGACGCAAAGGCACCCATAGAGAAAGATGTTAATGCATCAATGACATGTCACCTCCTACGAACACTTATTGTGTAATGTCATACCTTTGTATCGATATCTCAAATAAAGAGGGTTTAATGCTGGTTCCATCAACCCATGTGCTCGATTATTCTTTCTTTTACTTCCCAGAATTGAATGTTCTCATTTCTTACCATGGCCATGGATATATTTAGGCTATATAAATTCAAGAAATGGTCCTGAGATATCTACTCCCATTATGGAATAGAAGGGAAAATCATTTCTTTCATTATCTATTAATGCAGTATTACTCATGATGCAGCCAACATATCCTACCTCATTAAGAATAGTGTGTCCTCACACTTTTTTTTCAATACATCTATGTGCGTGAGTTGTGATACCCATGAATAATAATCTTAAATTTTAAGGACTAATACACACGTTTGTAGATAGGAATATCAAAGGACATAATGAAATGTGGATTTCTTATTTGCAGGTCTCGTTCTCATAATATCCTCCCCGATATTACCAAGGGAACACACTATGAGAAGTTTCCTCATTGTTTTATGAGACCTCACCCCAAATGGAATGTATTATTTGTGTCCCTCAAATAACATCATCCGGCCATAGAACATATATTCATGAATAGTGTAATGTATCTTCTGGGTTCTCATCATAAGAGGGATTTTCTATGATCTTTTAGTGAAACATCTATCCTTAGGAAATTATCACACACATTATCATGCTGAAGAACAATAAAGATGTGATAAGGTACTTATTAATGAATAATGTACAATTTAGTTTGTTCTAGGCCACCAAATCCAACACAAATTCTTGGGGAATGAAAAATTAACCTTCATTTCTTAAAATAAGGGAAAAAGTGGAAATTGATAAATGAATATCAATGAGAGTGGTTATCATAAAAACATGAATGTATATATTTTTATAAAAACTTATTCAACATTATGAAAATTATATAGAAATAAAATGTTGTACTAATACCTTAATTTTTGCTGAACCGATGACCATTTAAATAATCACATATTTATGAATTGAGGATATTATCATTACATTGAACATTCACATTTTTGTGATTGATGACCTTAATTTCCCCCAATATATATTTATCCTTCTCCTCCAAGTCTAAAATTTAACTTTCCACCAATGTTATCGTATGTGGAAAAATAGTTATGTGTTACTGTAGGTAGCTATTATGTTTCCAAATTTTATTTTTAAAATTATGTTTTCGTATTAATTTTTATGATGTGGGTTTCTATGAAAATAACTTTCAATTATTATACCCTTTAAGACTGACTTTCCTTGATGGTTTGGGTAACACAAAATAATATGTTTTAAAAGGATATTTTAGTATTAATTCATCGGTATGCATGAATCGGCCACCCTCCCGTCTTCTGGTTGGGCAACCTAGCCACCACCAGACCACCAGTCAACAAATATTTCTCCCCATATCGCACTAAGTTTCCCTTGTGCCGCCCTTCCAGCTTGTGTCATGTCACTCCCACTGCATGCACTGCATAATATTCACACAACACCCGATAGTCATCGCCCCATGGTCATTCCCTCCTTCCAGAAAGGCTCCACCCGGTGTGGCACACCACTGGAAGCTTCCTCCAAGCTCTGGCTAGCTTCTAACATCCTCGACGTAGGCATGTTTCCCTTCAACCGGTCATTTATTTCTTTTCTAAGGTGGTGGGGATTGATTTTTAAGTTGCGTTTGGGTCATTTTGGATGAAATTGTTTTAATAATATGTTTTTAGGGTTTTTAGTATACCCCTAGCAGTGTGATTGTCATGCAGCATGAGTTTCGCATTGAAATATTGAGGATTCCTACAATGAGGTAGGTGGTACTAGGTATATTTATTGTCTGATGAATTAATTTGTGTGTTTAACCAATTTAGTGTCTTATTTGATTAGTTTTCCTAGTGCGAAAGTAGTTTTACATGATGTTTAATATTATTTCGAGGTGTTTAGTAACGTATTTATGCGATATGAATGATTTGGTTTTGTGAAAACCCATGTCGAGCCATTCGTAGTGTTTTCTAAACTATTTTGTTGGTATATTATGTTGTGTGAGGGATGCGAAATCCATTTTATCATGTTATTGGATTGCATTAGGACTTAGAAGTGGTTTTTGAGTGGGAGTTTTTGTTCGAAGTCTTATGATACCACTTGGAGTTGTATTATAAAATTCTTAAGTGTTTTTTATATCTTATTATGTGTGTGAAACATTTTTGGGTACTGTTTTGGGGTGAGGTTTATCTTGGTGCCCTATTTAATTTAGTTTTTTTTGAAGCCCTTAATTTTATACCCTCTTTTTATCACGATAGATTGTTTTGGTCATCGCGGTGTAGGAATTAGTTATCCACATAGAGGCCTGCATTTATATACATGGGTAAGAAAGTATATATGTATATACTCCTTGTGCATATTCCTTGATGGAATCGGGAATATGTAGTTAGGTTAAAGGGTATATATATATATATGAAAATATATATGCATGTAGGGTGAAGCGGCCTAGGGTTGCTATCTTCAAATGAAACATATTTTGAGGTATGGAATTTTATGCTGTTGGTTGGTTTCACACTTGATTTAGAGTGATCTTTGCCTGTTTTAGAGTGCTAGTATTTAATTGTGTAGTATGTTGATCCTTGCTCATCGGTTTCAAGTTTCCAAGTCAATAGAGAATTTCCTTCATATACGTAGGTATGTATATGTGTATATATATATATATATGCTCCCCCGTTACACGTATATTCATTAATGGTAGTGTTTATACATGCGTGGGTCTAGGTGGTCCTATGTATATATATAAAAGTTCATGCATAGGTGATTGGAGACTGGAATATGAATATAAGAATAAAGTAAGGGTCCCCTTGTGCATTCCCATGGCCAGGCAGATGTGTCCATAGGCCATAGGTTTCCTTGCGTGTATGTGAAAGTGTTTATGCATCGTGGGGGAGAAGTATCCTTGAGTTATAAAGTTCAAAGAGATTAATAGTTTGAATTATGCATGGTATAAATCATTCTTTTAAACGTGTGATTCTATGGATGTTAATTTAGTCCTTTAAAATAATCCTAAAAATTCTTTCTTTGGCTTCTAAAGGTCCGATGACTTATGTGTATGGTGAAAAACGTGTTTCTGAAAGTTATTAAGATTAATTTTGTTTGAAAGTGGATTCAGTGTGCGTGAAAATATATAAAAATGTTTTTTGTATGAGAAATGGGGGGTTTTTATTGTGTATTCACATTGAAAGTGTGTGAAAGTGAAAGTGGTGATATATATGTTATGCGAGAAGTAGAGATAGAGAAGATGGAAAACACAGGGTATCTAGGCTGACAGACTAGTTCTAGCATGATAGTTATTCTGAGAGTTTCATCCCTACTTCTCTTAGCCAGTATGATGCTTACAACCCTAACTAAACATTTACGATGATGTTGGATACCACTAGATTATGTATGTGTTTGGATACTGGTGGATCTTTCATGAGAATAAATACATTTTATCATTACTCTTACACTGAGATGTGAGGTTCTAGGGTCCCACATGAGCTCGATGAACATTAGGGTTTTTTACTATGGTGGTCACTTATAAATTAATCCTTTTGGAATGATTTTCATTTAAGTTGTTTCATGTCTGCTCCCTCTTTCTTGAAAACCATACATGAATTCATACTAATTCCATTCATTTTGAAGTGTTAATGTAAGCTTGAAATCTACATTTAAATATATTGGATGTGAAATGTTTTTCATAATGGTGAAACTTGTTTCTTGAATTTTGAAACAACGAAAAACATTACATTATTATGTCTTATTTTAAAACAAAAATAATTGGTTTATTATTAAATGTAAAGGGAATATAGTGTTATTATTGTAACACCCAAAGCTTTCGCGATACGCTTCTCTTTCAATAATGCAATATCTTGCATTGTACGAAAGATCGAGATTCTAACACACCACGACCAATCAAAATATCCGTTATGAATAGTAATACCCACTTTTTGAAATTATATAAATTTTATATTTCCAAATGGACTTAATTTTTTTATTCAGAATATTGAAATTATCCTAAGTTTAATTTTTTGTAATTTTCTGAGAACTTCCAATTTTCTATGAATAGAAAAATAATACTTAAAAACAACTTTTTTAATAAAAATAATTTATAGTGATAAATTATACTATTTAGTGGTTTTAAAGTATAATTAGAATATATTTTTACCATTTTATCCAATGGTTGTCATTAGAATTAATTTAACTTTGAGATTGGACATAAACAACTGTCAATCTTCTGATATATGTTGTTTCTTAAAAACACACTATTTGTTGTGACAATGGGAATTAATTATTAAATTAATTAATTAAACTTATATGTTTTTAATTTTTTAAAATAGACATCATTTTTGAATTAGGAATATCAAATATAGCTTAGGGTGAATTTTTTTTATTTTTCTGAGAAACTTCAATTTTTGATGAATAGTGAAACCACTAAGTGGTAGTTAAAAAACTAATTTTTCGTTTAAATGAAACATAACCACTTATGTGAATTGAATTTCAAAAATCCGACATACATGGTTGTCATTAGTAAGTAAAATTTGGTTCAATGAGATGAAAATAATTTTTGGAGAATAGTAACTTTTATGTTTTATTAATCGCGATTAAAGGTAATTAGTTTAATTTAAGGTAAATATAATGTTATAATAATATAAAATTACCTTTACACTTATTCCACCATTATTGTATGAGTCATGGCCGACCAAGACAATCCATGGGTCAACTTGGGGACCCCATGGTGCCACTTGGGTAAGAAAATGACATTAATAACGTTTTATTTAAAGTAAATATAAAATTGTCACAAACATGTGTTGTTTTACTAAAAAAATTATTAAATGGGGTTATATATGTTAACTTTTCGACTATAAATATTAATTGTAAATCTAGAAAGATTTCCTAAATCATGGTAATCTTTTTATAATTTTTAGACATTAAATAAATAAATTTATTTATGACACCATGATGATGTCGTGATTACCTCATTAATGAACAATTTAAATAAAATATAAGGATAAGATAACATATAAGACATATACTTGTCTAAAACCTATTGGATGGGTGGATTTCGAACCCTTGTAACCTTATCCTCGAAATATATCATTTTGGGACCTTTAAAATCCGAAAATCATTTCATAATAATGTAAAATTTCATGACTTTCCAAGAGTTCCCTTCCTCTCCTCTTATAAAAGCCCCCACCTCTACCACCTTATTCACACCTTAAAATCCATTTGGCTCAGCCATACTCTGCCCAAATACTCTCTAAAATTCCCTATCTTAATCCTAGAAGCCTCAAATTGGGCAGAAGTCTTCCCAAGTATGCCTTTGGCTCAAATCAATATGAGTTACCCGATTTTAAGGTAATGTCTTCTCTTATGTTATTTTGTTTTATTTTTCTTCTCCAACACCTTAAACTATTTTTATTCATTTATTTTGTAAAAAAACCAGTATATTCAGTATAATAGGATGTTTTTATGAGAACTATTTGATTTAAACTTACACAAACCTTCGTCTAATGGTTAATGAACATAATGTTTCTGTGGGTGGCGAATTACTACATCACGAAACAATGATTGTTCAATCTTCTTCTAACATCTCTCGTGGTTTCCATTAAGATTTAACTATATTTAAAAATGATATATATTATTTTTATGTTTTCCTTATGCTTATTTATTTTTCAATTATGGCATACCTTTATGATTTCCATTATGGGTAAACGCAATAATTTCATTTTAGGAAGTGCGGACTACCGCCACCTAAAGTGATTTGAATCGTTAATGCCATATGTGAGATGTATAATGGATGGAGTAAATGATATTATATATGATATTATACTGGAATTATAATATACCTTTATATCATTATGATTTCATTCCATTAAATATGAAATATAAATGAAAGTAGCATTCATGCATACGTACGGCTTACGGTCTCCATGAACGGTGCATTTCATTTCTTACCTCTAAATGTTATGTAATTTTATAAATGCATGTATTTAATGGATATATATGATATATATGATATATACATCATGAATATAATTCTGGATATAATGGATATTCTACCACATTAACAACTTGTAATTATAAGAAGTTTGTTGTTGACTCAAGTACCAATGATCGACAAAACAACCGTTATTAACTTAAATGAGTACATAATTTTCATAACATGGTAATAAGTGATATCAAAAGGATAATGAAATTAAAAATTGTTCTTATGAAAGTATATATTAACTGTAGTTTATTATTCAGGAGATTAAAGAATGACCGAGATAAGTCAGACACGAGGTAAGGGACTTCGTCTCAATCTTCTTTCATTGAGGAATATTTTGTTTTAATACAAGACTTTAATTTATACGGTGTATAAACCACTTTGACTTTTATTTTTATTCAAAAGGAATATTTTTATACGAAGTGTTTTAGTAAACAAAAAAAGGAATGTCTTTTTTCCGTACTTATGCAGCGATAATGACTTTTCCACCGTCGTGACCATTATTTGAGTTTTGGCTTCCTCTACAAGCCATAAATTTTTTTTAAAAAATGAAAAATAAATACCATGTTTTACTTTTCTTTTATTTTGGTTTTGAAAAAGGTTTTATCATATCAATGTGTTGTATTGATATCTTGGGATTAAAATGTGAAAATGTTATGTTTCCATTATGCATGTTTTATGTGATACGATTATGTTATGGTTTATGATATGTTTAAACCTTTTCGTATAAGGAATTAATTGGACATAGTATGTGATGGGTGGAGCCTGGTATAGCTCCCCTATGCATCAGTAGGTCTCATGAGACAAACTAGTGTCTTGGCACAATGCCTTGACAAAATCTTATTTGTAGTCTTGGAACAAGGCCTTGACTATGTGGTTATGATAGTATGACATTATGCATTCCATCATTATGAAAGTGGTTATTGATATTTCCTATGATTATTCAACTCGTAGAATATCCATGTGAATAAGTAAATGGAATTATTTCATTTTATTTTTGCTATATTATGAAGAAGTTCAAGTTTATAAGGCTTTTGTTTTAGTTATACATTGCCTTAAATGTTTATGTTTATTCATGAAAGTTTCTACTGTATTGGTTATCCTTACTGAGAATCTGAGCTCACCCCTTTCTATGTTTTATTTTCCTAGGATGTGAAGAAATATTTTATGACTGACCTACAGGGATAGTCTGAAGGGGATAAGAGTGTGGACTATGGAGACAATTTTATTGTGTGTTTTTTCACTTTATGATGTCATGTAACATTTATGAATGTATCTAGTGTTTCAAAGGCTACTAAACTAATCGGTCTTTTGAGACTTGATCTTTTGTGATCATGCCAATGTAACATAATAATTCACTGACTCTGGGTTATAAGGGTCGAGATGTAAAAATTAGTCATTGGATTTCATATAGATCATATTGGTGCTCACAAAAACTTTACTTTTTTTGTTTCAGGTTTGTCTAGTTTTGGATCTCTCTTAGAGCGAGTATAGTTTATGTTCTGTGGTGACCCACGAGGTCACTTGAGGTATGTATTATTGTTTTTTCATTTCTTTTTCTTCTTCTATTTTTTTACTTTCTTTCCGTATATTTATCTATTTTGTTCAGTTTATTCTTACTTAATTGTCTTTTATTTTGGGCAAATTCATTCCCAATTGGTTTATTTTGATGCTCAGCACTAGTTGCCAACCAGTGGGGATCGAGAATGCCCTTTAATCCATATTTCATACTGGCTCAGGTGACTGGTTAGGGTCATCCCAGGTTGGTTCATGATAAATGGACTATTTTTTAGAAATTAATTCTATGATCACAAAGAAATTTTATCCTAATAAATTAAATTAATTACTGTTTATGAATAATATTAATGAAATATATATATATATTTTATTCAATATAATATTTTTTACATTCATAAAATTTATTTCATAGGAATAAAATAGGATGTTCTTGGTCTAGAAATCCTCTAGGTAATGGTAATATGATATTGGACAATAAATCAAGGCATGATTAATAATAACAAATAAATTTCCATGAAATTTAGAATTTTAAAGAATGGAAAATGGTTGGAAAATTTCATCTACATGAATCAATAAATTCCCTCAAATAATGAGTCATCATTTCAATTTCCATGATCTAAATTAATCATTATATTCTATATTTTACTCATTTAATCTCATTAACATTGAAATCTAAAATATGGAATCATTGGATTCCTAAGAAACTCATGTCTCCTAGATAAGTCAAGTAAAACATGAATTCAATAGTGGGTATGAAATTTTAGTTTAATGTTCAAAAAACATATTTTCAAAAAAAATATATTGTGAATTGAAATGATACTGAGTGTAAAATAAACCTACCTTTAGAAATTATGCTCAGTTTTGAGGTGCATGTTTTTTCCCTTGAGTGTTGTTATGTAGCACTTTCACGACATGTGTCCTGATAAATATCTCTATTTTTCATCCTCACATAATCTTTAGTAATATACCTGAAATATAATAATAAAAACAAACTATTAGATAGTATTGTTCAATCATGCTATAATATTATTGAGGGGGAAAGATGACAAATGGAAAAAAATGTGGGTTGTCACCTGAAAATATCATTTGTTTAAAGTCGTTGGCTCAACTCAAAAATTGTTTTTTTGAAAAATACTATACTACAAGATTCTCATCCACAACAAACACAGATAATTTATTCATTTTCCTCAATTTATTTAAATTGTTTTTTTCATTTTTATATATATATAATAGGAATTAATATTTTTCATCATGTGTAACAGAAATATGCAACCTAGTAGGTCTTCATTGGTAATCAAAGTGAAGTAGTGTGATCAACTCCACTAGTTCTTGAGCTATGTTCCCATGGAACTTGTTCAGCCTCTACCCATTTACATTGAATGGGTTTTCTCCTCCTTCATTATCTATCTTCATAGAACTAAATGGGTATATATGATTAATAATAAACTGACAATCCCATTTAGATTGATGTTAACCTATCATTGGCTTATGTTTGGATTTTTATAATAGTACATGACCTCTATGGTTGAAGGTTCTTGGTTGAATCATAATTTCATGGTCCATCCTAATTCTCCCTTTATAGATAATTAAATATTTTAAATATTATATCTTGATTTCCTCTAGCCCATGTAACTACAATATTCTATCTTTCCTAGATTTATCAAGCTCCAGATTCATATCTATTACCGCCCAGTTAGCTTTGTTCTCTAATTCCACAGAAAGTTGGAAAATCATTCCATAAATCAATATCTAGGGGATAATATCTATGGGTATCTTGTAGAATATTATGTACACCTATAATGTATCATCTAAACTTTATTTCCAGTCCTTCCTATGGGGTTTAATATACATTTCCAAAATGCCTTTGATTTCTCTATTAGTGACTTCTGATTGGTTATTTGATCGTGGATGGTATGATGCGGGTGTTTTATGATGTAACCCATGATTTTTTAGAAGTGTTTAGATTTTCCTATTATAGAAATTTGTTATATAGTAACTAATGATTTCTTGTGGCACCCCAAACCAACATAATATATTATCCCTCACCAAATAACAAACAACTTTAGCATCATCAGTCCTAATTTCTTTTTCTTCGACACATTTTGAAACATAGTGTATATATAAAAGAATTTTTATATTTCTAAATTACGTTGGGAATGTTCCCATGAATTCTTCGTCTTGTAATTCAAAAATTTCACAAAAATATATTGGTCTTTTAAAAATTTCCTATCATTTTGAGATATGACCGGAAAGGAAATTTTTCACATCTTTCACAAAATTCATATGCTTCTTTGAATAAGGTGGGCCAATAAATATTAGATTCTAAAACATTTTGGTCTATCCTCTATGGTCCAAAGTGACCCCCAAAAGATAATTTATGATAGAATTCAAAATATGATTCAATTTAACTTCCTAGTACGCATATTATTAAGTTTTGTGCAGTATAAATTACCGATAGAAATGGTTCTTTCCAAACATAAAATCTTGATTGAAATTTAATCTTAGGCTGTAAAAGAGATCCTAGATGAGTGGGTATCATATATGTAACAAAATAATTTACAATATTTTTTTACCATGGTACTTCAATGCTGATGATGTAGAGTTTTTCTCCAGTATTCTCATAATTAAGTGGGTTCTAGTTTGAATGTTACGCTTTAGTGGTTCAGGGTAGTCGACATAGATGACCAACCATCTTATTTTCAGCTCCTCTTTATCTTTAATTCCCAAATTTAACTTTTGTAAGAGTAACTTCCATCTCACCAAGAATAGTTTGGTATATAAATTTTTCATTAAATACTGTAGTGCTACATGATCATAAAAACAACAACTTTAGAGACAATAAGATATGATTGTAATTCTTCTAGTGCAAAGATGAGTACGATAAAATCAATCTCCATATTTTTGTAATTTATTCATGTGTCATCCAAGGTCCTTGATCGGTATGAGATGACTTAATGATTGTTGTTAAATATTTGTGATAGGGAGGCTCCCGCTTCTTGGTTGGATGCATCTCAAAGTAACTCTAATGGTTACTCCCAGTTGGGTGGTTTCATTAATTATGGTGTTATCAAAATTTTCATCAATTTATCAAACAGTTCCCTACATGAATAATAAACATTAATTTTTGCATTGATTAAATGTTATTTTGATAGAGGGGTAGAAATATTATGAAAATAATTTATGAATCATATATAAAATCAATCATTACCTAAAAAGGATCTAACAAGTTGTACACTATTTTTATATAGAAAAGAAATTATTACATCTAATTTTTATTTATCAACCTCAATCCCTTTTAGTGAAATGATGTTCCCCAACTCTATTCCCTTCCCAACCATGAAATGACATTTTTTAATGTTTATGACAAGGTTTTTTTCAATTCATGTTTTCAGAAAAATTTAAAATTTTTTAAGTAATGATCAAATTATTTTTCAAAAACATTGAAATCATCCAAAAAATAACTCCAAGGAGTACTCAATATGAACTATGACAATAATCACTATGCATCATTGAAATGTGCCACGAAATTGTATAGATTGAAAGGAATCCTTTTTCGGGGAATGTTCCAAATGGACAAATGAAGGTTTTCTTATCCAGGTATTCTAGTGTGATCTGTACCTAGAGGTTTAATGAGAATCTATCAAAAAACTGTAATGTGTTTCTCCATCTATCTTTTATGGCATCTGATCGATGAAAAGAATGGGAATGTTTCCTTTTTATGGTAACTTTATTTCGATTACAATAATTTATAAAAACTATTGAGATATTTCACACTCTTATGGGGATCATTTCATTTCATTCATTTTTAATAGTGGAAAGACAAGTTTTTAAAGGATTACATGAATTGGGATGACCCACTGGGAATCATTGTTTACTTAAATGATGTCAGCTTCTAGAAATTTTTCAAACTCTTTCTCAAAAACATCCAATATGGTGGGATTGAGCCTTCTTTGTGGTTGCCTAACTATTCAGAAATTACTTTATAAAAATATTCTATGAGGGTAGGAATTAGGATTAATTCTAGTGATATCAGATAAACATCATCATTTATCTTGGACATTTATTTTGAGAAGTTCAATCATTGTTTTTTCTTATAAATGGGATAGGTTATTAGAAATTATTACCATCAATTTCTCTCATTCCAATAGGTAATCATACTTCAAATAAATTGGAAATTGATTATGTTCTAGACATGGGGGTTGTTCAAGGGATGATATTGAATTTTTTCCCACTTCTATGGTTGAATTCTCCAGTATCATCTCAATATCTTTTAATAAATCATCCAAAAGTCAGATTTTACCTCTTCCTTTAACTTCATATTTGGATTTTCAGGTTCATGAGAATTGGAACATTCAAATGAAAAAATTTATCCAAACAACAAGAATTCAGAAAGCATAACTAAATATTTAATTTATTTTCTAACCTTTTTCATGAGAGATCACTTAATATGAGTGATTGATGGAAACAAATTTCATCATATTAATAATTTTGAACTGTATTGTACTGTCTCCAAATTTTATTATCAGAGTTACTGCATGTTAATTGATTACAATATTTATTGTTTTTAGGAAGGGTCTCCCCAATATGATGTGGGATTGGCCTAGTGCTTGGTCTTCTTCCACGGTAAGGACATAAAAGTCTACTATAAATATAAATCCTCTTACTCCAATGAGTACATTTTTTTCAACTCTAGCTAGAAAAAATGTGGATCTGTTTGCAAATTGTACCCCCACTCGAGTTGGTTTTAGTTCTCTAATCTACAAGGATGAAAATACTGACTAAGGGATAACATTTAGTAATCCTCCCAGATCACATAGTAAATTAGCAAAATTTAAAGACCCAATAGTTTAAGGAATAAAGAATGCCCCTAGATCTTTAAAATTTAGTGGTATCAATGGTGTGATTAGTTCTAACACACTTCTTCCTAAGTTAATTCCCCCATTTCCATCCAACCACTTTATTTTAGTGCACATGTCCTTCACAAATATTTCATAATTAGGTATTTTTTAGATTCCCTATTGTAGTGGTATGTTAATCTAAACTTTCAGGAAGGTCTCTGAATTTCCCATTTAAGTCATTCTTCCTCACCATTCATCGACTCAACTAATGTAGATGGGAATCATACTAGAATATAATTTTTATCCCTTTTTTGTTTTTCATAAAGAGTTTCTTTCTGTATCTTCTTGAAATATACTCATTATCCTTTAATTTTATGTTCTTCTACTTTTGGATGGATGGGTTGAACTTCAAATGTTTTCTCAAAATCATCATCCACTCTTTTTTTAGGAGAATGGAGCTATTTTATTCTAATTTTTGTTATTTTAGGGATATTCTCTTTTGTATTTGGAACTGTATATGTGGGTATTTTTCCACTATTCTTGTTATAATGTCTATAAGGATATCAAACTTATTGTTCAAGCTTTTCACCACCTTCCTTAGCTCTAAAATCTCTATTTATTCTTGGTTCTTCTGGGATCAAGTTGAGGGTCGTTCAATTTTTTTTCTTATATGTATGTTAATAGGGTTGTTGAAATAGTGGAGGGTTATGGTATTTCTACATCAATAATATATTTTGATTGTAGTATTGATTATAAAAATGAGGTCTATCCTTGTTCGGTGTGAATTCATGTCTTGGTTGGTCTTGTGGTTGATTTGGTTGAAATTACCTTTCCTGATAGAATGCAACACAAATTTCGGTCTCCATAACTTCTGGATAGAGATCATTTTAATGATATATAGAATAGCATAAAAACATTCCTAATTCAAGAATTATTGTCCCTTTACATGTTTTAAAGAAAGTTGTCTCATCACACTGGTCTTTTCGTAAATTGTTTCATCAAGTACGAGTGAGGAAAAATATGAATACCTTATGTTATGGAATCCTTTTGTTATCATAGATGTAGTACCAAATTTTTGTGAATTTTGTGAAATATTTTCAATCAGAAATATTTCATCCAAAAATGACTTGTCAATCTAGGATCCTTTATATGATGCATCTAGAATGTTGTGATCATTTTCTCGCATTCATTGATATAATAAAACAAGGAAATGGTGTTCTTCCATAGTATAATGTGGGAAGCTTCCAAGTAGCTTATTGAATATCTCCATGTACTCGTAAACTTCCTTAATGGTTGATTAGAGAATATTATAGATCTCTTTTTAAATGGTCATTCTACTAGATGTTGGAAAAACTGTTACATGAAGAATCTTTGAATATTTTTCTTGTCTTGGACCCATATTGGTTATAAAATACACAACCATTCCTGTACCACTCCCTCTTGTGAGAAGGGGAATGCCCTCTACTCTAACTCTTCTTCTATAACTCCTCAGGGTCTGAAACTAGAGCACATATTTGTCAATTCATAAATATATATATTGGGGTCTTCTCCTACAAGACCATGGAAGTTAGGTATAATTTTAATCACGTTAATGTGCAATTAAAAATCATTCAATAAGTCATGAATAACTAGTTGGTATTATTGGTTAGGGAATTGTGGTGCGCAGAGAGCGCACAATGCTTTTTTGGGATTTCGATCCATTATTATAGGTTTAAAGTGATCACTGAATGAGTCACATGAATCCATGATATGTATTTCTTCAAAAACCATTTTAATTTTTTTTCACAATTTTGTTATTTTTCATTTTATTTCAGGATTAAATTCAATTAAAGTGATTATTTTAACTACAAGTCATTGAAAATAAAATAATTTTTTTTGGGTTTTGAGGCACTACCTCCCCGAAAATGACAACATGTTTGATAAACACCTATCATGGGGTGTGGAAAAACAATATTTAAATTAAATATTTATTTTATATTTGTTAATAATAGGTAGTATCTTGAATAAAAGTTCACAAAAACAGGTATGTCACTTTTTATTAGTTTTCTAAAACATTTGGTTTTAATTAAATTTGAATAATGCATGAAAAATAAGTGTTTTGATTTGACTGGTTTTAAAAAAATAATAAATATAGGGATCAGGGTAGGTTGGGCTAGACCTTGTGTTGTTTAATCATGGTTTCTTAGTTTTTACCCTTTTACGTCCACTGAATGGTAAGAGAGAGATTCATCTACCGAGTCCTTTCTCTCCCTTGGCCAGATGATTATGATGATAATGTTCATATTTGGAAAATCATGATAGTCTATTCCCCTTACTATGTGCATAATTTTGTAGTAGGTTTTCATGATTAATAAGGTCAATCATTGAACAAGGATTGTTATTTCCTAATAATCCAATATTACAAAAAAATACTACACATGTACTAATGACCATCAAGAACTAACTACCCAACCCTAAAATGTTCCATCATATATAGAAAATAATTGGGTGGAGGGAGGTATGAATCATCGACAATAGAAATTAAAAATAACATAATTAAAACATAATTAAACCGCATTCAGAATTTGAAACTAAATTACAAATTGAAACTATAATTAAATATAGAAAGAGATATTATAAATTTGAATAACAAGTACTCAATCAAAGCACATAGGTAAAACCTCCCCCTTTTCCAAGCACTTAGCAAAACCACCCATCAATGGATGGGGAAGTTAATATGACACAGGAGAGGGGATAAATTATAGAGTAAATAAAATAAATGAAAAACAAAGAAAAGAAATAAATCTATATAAAACCATAATCTAATTCTTCCCTCTCCGGTTGATTGTATGGTATGGGAAGGATTGGAATTATTTAGGAAGGAGGATCTCTCCTCCTTTTACTGGCAATAATTTCCCTTCGAATGTTACCATATGTTATCCCCAATAAATAGTCTATTCGCATGTTAAAACCATCATGATAGTTTTTCATTAATTGTTTTCATGTATCCCCTAAAATTTTATCTTATTTTTTCATGTGTAGTGAGATTTATGTACAATTTACTCTGATAATTTATTCTTCCCATATAGACTCTCCATATTTCATATTTACAGTTTTCCATGCATTAATGGCCATGAAAATGACCAATTCATGTGTGTTTTACTTCATTAAAGTTGTTAAAAGTGTATTTTGTATACACCTCCCAAATTTAGAGTATTTTGGCTATCCAGTAATGAGATATGGTCCCAAAATCAAAAATCACCAAATTAGTGAACAGTTTTCAGGCCCAAATTGTGTGATGGTTTTGAGCTTTGAGATGATGGATTTGCCTCTATGTCCTAAAAAATGAAATGATTCCAAGGATGTTTAGAATACTAAAAATAATTTACATAAATATTTATATAAGTATACAAAATGATATTACCTAAATACCTAAAGAATTTAAAATAATTAAATCCATATTGGGTCATTTTTTGATTAAACTCAAAATACTCAAAAAATAATAAAATGTGATAGTTTCCCATAAAATAACTTTTTTTTGAGATTAAAATTTTTTTAAATTAAAAGTCAAATTATTTAAAATATTATTTTTATCACTCACCTATCTATCTAAAAAATTTAATACACTCCCCCACTAGTATAATATTTTTATGATCAGGTTTGATTTGATTCAAACTTATGTGTGTATTTATTATCATATTTAATAAATGATATGAAAAAAATATTTTTGTAATAATTTTAATCTTGGAGCATATAACCACTATCAAATAACCCTTTAACAGACCCACTTCATCTTATATTGATTGTGTGACTCCAGTTGGAGACCCTATCCAGTTTATGGGGATTGTGTAAATCTGATGTTCTAACTATTCAAGAAAATACTGATTACATAACTAAATTTCACTTATGTTAAATTACATGATCTGTTTTATATATTTGATCCCCTTTATTCATTTTTTCCTGTGTGACTTATTCAGTCGTGTAACCTCCTTTTTTACATTATATCACTCTATCATACTTTTCATTAGATAAAACCACTTAATAGAATTTCTTAACCACATAATTATGGGTTAAGAGTTGTTTTTATACACAAATACACCCCATTAACTCAAAAAAATCACTATTATTCATTTATTCCACCACCTCATCATTATCCACATACACATATCATAATTAGTTTGTGCTTTCAGGATCAAGCTCTATGAAATGTCACAGTTCACAAGACCATCTTCCTTGGTCAACAACATTTTCTTCCAGTTCATCACATGAGTAAATTACAAGATCCATAAGACTTCACGCGGTCATGTTATTTCAAGTGTTTATAAGAAGAAAATTTTATTTTCATCCAATTTTATTTTATATTCCTTTCATGACTCATTCACATGAACGACTGGTACGTTTGAGATTATGTTATTCTAAATGAAAATGATATTTCTCTGGGTTATCCAAGATTAATTTTATAATGTTATTCTTTCATGAGGTGATGAGATGTGATTTTGTGATTTTTAGTGACAAAAATACTTCGTGGAAGCTTCCAATATTTTCCCAACTATGTGATTCAATTGACTCCTTTAACAGTTCTACACTCTGTGTGATCCTTTAATACTTAAATGCTCTGTATATTCAATTTTGACATATATTTTTCTTGTGATCCATTGTAACTTGTGTACTCCAGGTGATACATTCAGAATTATTATTTCTATATGATACTTTTTCACAAACGAGCTACATGTGATGCTTTGGAACTTACATGTCAACTCTATTTATAAAAAAAGATTCTACCAAAGCACAGGAAACTGTATCCCACCTTTGAGAAATAACCTTTTAAATGGCTTACAATATTTTTAATAAACATTTTCAACCCAAAAAAACCATCAAGAGGGATATTTTCCAACAAATGAACTCCACGTGTTTACTAGTCCAACCTAGAACATGGTCTATCGGACTATATGACATATATCTAACGTACATGTTGTGTAGTAAATAAGATGTAGAGATAAAATTAATGAAATCCATATACTCAAATACACGCCATAATGTCGTGTGAGATTGATATACTATATCATTAATGAGATACACTACATGTAACTTGTGTTAATGCAATAACATCCTCACTTCATTCCAATGTTTTATATATTTTTTATATAAATTGATCATTTATCTTTTGTTTCATCATTAGTATGATAGGAAAATGGGGCTATTTTGTTGAATAAAGGATTGGGAATCTGGGGCTATAATGTGGGGGGATTAGAAGTTTAGTGGAAGAAAACTGTCAATGGATATCTGATGGACACCACTGGCTAGTCAATGGAGTTTCTACATATCTATAGGGAAATACATATACAACTATATGGCTGGTGGGGTGTAATCATCTAGCTCAAGTTTCTTTTAGAAATACTGGAAAGTTAGGGGCCACTCATTATCCAGCCGGTTCACCTAATCCAAGGGTACTATTAATTCACCCCATGGGATTTTAATGCAAATCATTTTCTACCCTCATTAATACCCAGAGATGACCCCAATTCACCTATTTTAAATTATAGAATTGTTCCTTGTCCTATCCCATTATTCTCCCCATACCATTTCATGGTTTTAATGATTTTATGGAGTAAGAATGATGAATTCCTCTTACATATACAAAAAAAATTTCATCCTTCATAGGATATGATCATATATATATGTTTGACCTATGATTTACTTAAACACATAATGATATTTCCTTCATATCTTTATTGAGAAGTGAAAGATATAGAATGTTGACATTTTTCATTAATCTAATCTAGATCTAACATCATGTAAAAATATTTTTTTTCAATGTGTATATAGGTATTCTTCCTATATCGCATCTTGATTGTGGATTGATGATAGAGCCTAATTTTTTTGATGACTCTTTAATTGATTTTTTTAGGTATCAACATGTAAATGAAAAATCTTATTGATGAAAGATATAACAATAAAAATGACAAACATTTCCAAGTAAGTAACAATAGAATGATCATTTTTACATTCTATTCTTCATGAATATCATATTAGACCACTTTAATGATGATGGTTTAATATTAGATTGATTAAATTTGACTAGAATCAATGATCCCTTCTAGAATTGATAGGGAATTCAAGATCCATTCTTGAATCAATAACAGCTCTGGTGAATTGGTTACCTATACTTCTAAATAGCTTTGTATGGTTTCTATTGGTGAACTTATTATGGTATGTTATTTTATAACCACTATTCTTAACTAATAATCCAATTTTGTTTCAATTATAATATTATTTCTAGAAAAAGTGGACCTTGAGTTAATAATCCCTCATATGTGATATCATTATCTACGGGTGTGTGATGTCGTTCAGTCTTCAATCCTTTAACAAACCCCGGAGTACATCATCAAATACCATAACACATGGAGTTCTTTACTTTTCAAGGAACTTGTATACACTTTTTTACTTAGTTCATGATGTGTTGGAATGTATTTTTTTTCTTTATTGTAGATTATTTCTTGTGGGTGAGTGTGTACCTACGATATCCATATATCATCTTGTTTCCTAGAGTATTGTTTTAGTAAATTGGTGCCATACTTTATTTTGATCGCATGTTTTTATTATTTTTGATTACATGCTAATGATGATGTGATATTATAATCATATTATTCTCAACATGTTTTTGTGTTTAATTGATATTAGAGGGGTTTTATTATTATTTTTGATAGTTGTAAAATCATGGTATGTTCATCCCTTAGTGGGTAGTGTGCATCAAAAGCAGCAAAGATGATGATTGACCGATTCATGAGGTAGGGTCAAGAAATCCTTATAGTATAGATTGACTCGATGCCTTGAGGATATCAAGAAACATGCTAGAAATAAATACCTTATGGTTATTTATTATTATACAAAGTCAATGCCTTGAGGATACCTAGTGATATGCCTCGAACGTTATAGCTAGTTCCCAACCATTTCTGACATTTTAATTATACTGATTGCATGGACATGAAGGAGGTATGACTAGGTCTCTTGGTGTCTTGGTTAGAACCTGGGTTCTTGGTAAATGATTGTTTATTTTTTTGTGCATTTATTTTTATCCTTGAATACACATGTTATACATGTGCACATTTTTTAATGATTCATTGGTGTTGTCTTATAATGTTTTATTACTCACAACCTGCATGACCATCCTGATGCACTTGTAGATTTCATTTATTGGGATCCATGATAATGAAAGGGCCTTAAAGTATATAGTTGATCCATAAGTAATAGAGTTTGTGGGAATATTATTGTAGACTCTAGATATACTTTAGTTTTATTTACTTATCTATTCCACTTAGACTCTAGTTTATCATTCCACTTTAGATGAAAATTATTTGTTTATGTGTTGTAGGACACGTTCTCCATTTGATTTAATTTTTATACAACATTATTAAAATTGAGTTTTTGTTTATATTTTTATTATTTTTTAATGGAAATGCTACTGATATTATATTATCCCCACTAATAGCATTCAAACCCTTACTACTAGTTGACAACCTCTTGTGTACGGGGTGGTGTGTATGAGGTCATGTGACTCTCCGACTCGAATCGGTGGTTTGGGTCAAGGTGTTACAAAATGGTATTAGAGATTTATTTTCTCTTTTAATCATGGGCAACCAAGTATATGGAAAAATTGATATAGGATTTATGGAACTCATGTAGGTGTGTAACTATGTGTTTGTCCATCTCATGTGTAGCATACCTCTAAGTTATCATTTAAGTGATTATTGTTACTATTTTATGGGATTTAAGTTAATTCATACATCATGTTTAATCTTGTAGGATAAAATTACATATATATATATATGCATTATATACTGTATATTAGTTCTTAAATTTGTTTCCATGTTTTGGGTAATTTGTTTTGGATAGATCTATTTTTTGGTGGAGTGATAAATATGTTTCCATACTATTATGATATATCAATTGGAATTTGTTAGATGAACCTAATCATGATGTTAATTTATTTATATATATGTGAATTTCACTAACACGGATGGATGGAGACCTTTTTTAGTTCTAGGAGGGACATACCTTTGGTAATGGGGTGAATCGTAGGAAATCTATTATGTGATATCATCGACTAATTTGGATTTTTAATAGTAAATTAAGTATTTAAAATGTTCCCTTAACATTTCTGACAATGAAGTCTGGAATGATATTGATGGTATAGTTGGTTGATGTGTTCTCACATGCTCCATAAAGGGAGGATACACCATTTCCAGTCCTTTCTATGTTAGAGGGTGTAAAAGAAAACACCGATACACCAATTGTAATTTTACAAGAAGTGACCACAGTTTATTCAAGACTCATAAATATTGTTCCTGACTAGGGAGGAAGGGAACCTATGTCCATAGATAATTACATAATATACATGCAGGTCAAATTTCCACCATCCCTTCAAGGCACTGGATGAATACATGGTGTAGTATTCACAAGGGTGGACCACCTATAACTATATTGAGTATTAGTTCTGTATGAGGGAAGAGGATGACCATGGGTGTATAGAAGTGTGGTATTATATTTTTGGAGCATTGTATAATATATTTATCCCCCTCAATTGGATTCCCATTGTGCTTCAACTATCATAAGTCCAGTTATTATAACTAATTCTGTTCAGCATTGCAAACCAAGTGTTGGTAGTGTGGAATGTTCGGGAATTTACAGAAGTAATGTAGTGGTAAAATACAAACCCAATATATGACACAAGGATACTATTGGAGTCCTTATACTAATTCTAAAATGATAATTACATAGACTATTTCACCCTTATATTTTGAGAAATATTTTTTCATATAAATTTTATCTTTTTGATATTATTGAGTTCACACTAAATTGAAACTATAATTTTTACATTAAGGAAATATGTTTGGATTGCATTATAAACAACACAAAGTTATTCGTCCACTACACGCAACATAAATTTTTGTTTTCCCTATATGGAACAATGAGGTTAGCAGATGTTACATGAAAACTGTATTTCCTCCATGGCTTGCATAATATGCAAGACCGAGTTTTACCAAACAATAACATATTATTAAAAATATTATAATAAAATATAATAAGATATTACCTAGAAGTTAAGTTGGGATTTATGAATAATATTAAATGAAATCTGAAAATACATGGTTTAATTAATTGGTTACAAATTAATTAAAAATTAATATTATAACCAATTGAATATAAAGGTAATGTTTCTATAAAAACAATATTTTTCTCACAAAGAATATTATCCAAAGAAATTAAATTAAATAATACTAGTGAATGATATTAATGAAATATATATTTAATACATTTAATAGAATATTTTTTACATTCCCCAAATATATTTGATATGCATAATATAGGAAAACCCCAATATGACACATAAAAACTATATTTTTTTAAAGTTGTATTACCGCCTTTAAATGAATAACCAATCTTAAATTTAAATTTTTACACTTTTATAAATTTTATATATCTATGTAAATTTAATTTTTGATATAGAAGCATAAATATTAGGTCAAGGTGATTTTCTTTTTGTGTTTTTTGTGATGTTTCATTCTTAATGAATAGTTAAAAATACAGAATTTTAATTCAAAAATAATTTTTCATTTATTTTAGTTATATGGTTATATTATATTTATAATTGGATTTAAATTTTATTTATATCAATTATACATTAATTAATCAATATTAAGTTATTTTTATCAATTTAAATTTTTAATGAGATATAAAAACTTATCAAACTTTTTTACTTTTTTACTTTAAAACCCTGCATTATCATCCTACCAATGACATTAATTTTAAATAAATTAATTCCACTTTTGTGTTTGGAATTTGAAAAAATAGATTCCATATTTTAAATCAAAATAATTTATAATATATAATAAGGTTAACTAAGTTTTTTTTAAAAATATTACTGAATGTAATTAAAATTAATTACAATGATGAAGAGAATAATTAGCATAACACAAGAGTAAACCTTAAAAATATGAGACCAAATGAAATATAGACCTATCTAAAATACATTGGTTAGTCATATTTTTAAAATATCGTCAATTTTATATAATATTTTACATTATTCGAACTATGTGACTTCGGAAAAACATGGGTGGAATTTGTTTTCAAAATTTTATTAAAATAACACTCATCCTCTAGTATAAAAGGAACTCACCACTCAAAATTATTCAAACCTTTCAAGTCCTTTGGTTCACCCAACCTTTACATAATTAATCTTCCAACATCCACTTATTCATTCTAGAAACATTCCTTTTTAAATTCATATATCAAATGATGTTCTTTTGAGAAAACTAATAGGAGTTACCCAAATAAGAGGTCACATCTTCCTGAAGTTATTTCATTTTATTTTAATTTTCCTCCCCGAAAAAATTATTATTCCATTCTTATATTATAACCAGAGTATCATAAATATACTCATATATTTTCATTATAATGGTTATACAAACACTTATACAAACTTTCATATAATTGGTAACAGACTTACCATTCTTCTATACGGTGAACTATCGCCTCACAAAATGATGTTGTTAATTATTTCCTTTACCAACTCTCATGGTTGGGAATTATGATAGAAACTCTATTTTTTTATAATATATAAGAGATTTTTGATATATGTATTCTTATTTTATTATTATATAACCCTGAACTTTATTATTTATGTTTTCTTTAAATACGATAATTTCCTTCGGGGATGTTTGAACTACCACCTCCTAACAGTATTGGAAAACTAACATATACCAATAGTTATAAAATATTGGGAAAGCCTAAAAAACCAATGGGATAGGTTATCCCAATGTTTGGTGCAACCATTAGAATGTTGGTCGTGGGGAAAACCCTATACCAACGATTTATAAAAAACCTTTGGTATAGGATGGGAAGGATATCAATTTACCAATGGTTCCATATGAACAATTGAAGTGGGGTTATTTAAAACGTTCATAACCGTTGGTATATAGGATGTTGCAATTTATTTTACCAACGGTTCATAACCATTGGTATATGGGATACTAAAGTTTATTTTACCAATACTTCAAATTTAATCATTGGTATAGGATACTGAAATGTAATTTTACCAATGGTTCAAATAGAAATGTTCGTATAGGATTCTACAATGTGGTTTTACCAACGGTTCAAGACAAACCATTGGAATTGATAGATACCAACTATTTTATTACCGTTGGAATAGACCCCTCCATCTAAACATCAATCTTCACCCCCTGCTTGCACCTGCAATATAAAAATTGAATCACCTAAAACCCCACTACATCCCCCTTACCTACACCAGAAACATCAGAATTGAATAACCAAATACCCCACACCATCTCCCAATACATCCAACACATAGATTATGTGTCAATCACAATTCCAAGATCCCCCACTACCCACTCAGTACATATACATCTAACACACAAAACAGAACAAATGGATCCCCCACTACCCACTCAAAGCATAAAAATCCAATATATTAATCCACCACACCATAATTCTTATATTGAGTTGCAGCAGTTTGGGAATTTTGAGTGAAGTTGGAAATAATCCATACACAGAAAAGTAGAACACCACCTGACAACTTTCATGGAACACAAAAAAATAAAATAACACTCTACAATGCATAACTCTACTAAAGAAAAAAACATACATAAAACTTCAGTCCCACTACAACATGCAATGCCAAAACAACACAAAACAGTTACACACAACACTTGTTAACAAACACTTTCACCTACAACATGCAATGCCCAGACAACACAGAATACTGGTCAATACAATAACTTTAAATAAATAATTGTTTGATCCATATCCTCTATCTTAATATATAATTTATTTAGGTTAAGTGAGAACATGTTAAAAAAATTATGATACTGAACTGTAGTTATCGGGGCCTTGTAAGTGAGGGAAAATAGAGAAGACATGACCGATACATGGTAGGATGTGTTGGATGTCCTAGAGGCTAGAGCTTTAAAGTAAATAAATGTATTTGTTTACTAAAATTAAGACTGATGTGTTTTTTTACTAATATAAAATTATGAATAATCTCCTCCTACTCATATTGAATTATCATTACTAGAAAAAGAGTGGTTTTGATGAATAAAAATATCATTTATTCTTCCCTCTATTGAATTTAAGTCCCGAAGCATTGAACTAGAGACTCCACAAATGTAATCTACCATTCGTTATAATTCAGTTGGTCGTGCACTATGATGTACATAAGTTATATAAATAGGTCAAGTAATTTGTACTATGATGCATTTATATAGGGAATGAATATATTACTTAAAGAGTGGAATGTTTCATATACATGACATATAGATTACTTTAAATAAAAATAGGAGGATATGTTAGAATTAGATGCCAAATAGTTTTTATTGGTAAATACACATGATTATAAGACTACCATGATGTCTAATTCAGGACAAAAAATGTGTGAGGGGAAATATATAAGACAATGATAAACATTTTAGCACCCATACCACCAAGAAAGCACATTACATTAGGGGGAATAAGTGTCCCTATAAGAGAAACTACAGTCTAGAAAGGACAAAACATATGGATTATTTCCATGGCCCCACAAATAATTTTATGGATTCTCACTTAATAAATACAGTTAGGTGATAGTGTTACAAGTGGGATAGAGAGAGTGGGGTGAAAATATTCTAAAAGAATCAGACCATTATCTTGGGTGGGAGAGCTCAAAGGGCCTCTTGTGCAAGACAAACTTGAAATATTATGGCATTTTTTATTTAGTATTGTTATATACTATATGTTTTTCATGTTTGATTATTTTATAATGTTTTAGATATTTTGGAATTTTATAATGGTGGTGATTCATAATGATGATGAACATGTTTGGTTACTGATATTTAGTGGTGACCAAACACCTACTACTCATGCAGAATACTTATTATTGGCCAATGAGTGGTGGGTTTTTGTTGAAAAAATATGGACTTCATTACTCCCTCAATTGAATTTAAATCACAGATAACTAAATAAGAGACTCCATAGTAGTAATCTTCCATGATTTCTAATTGAATTGGTCGTGTATCTGGTTATAGGAGAGGGATATACACAAGACAATGAATATTAATTATGATGCATGTACATGGGATAAGAAATGTGTACAAAAAGTGTGGAATGTGATATATATAGGCCGAAAATCATAATTAAAAATAGAATAGGAGGTTGTGACAGAATCCAAGTCTATCTAGTATGTAGTGGGAAATATATAGGCCCTATATAATACCATGCTTTTTATTTCAGGGTGAGGAGTGTGTACTGGAAAAAAATCATGCTAGTGATAGATAATGTGACACTCTTATATACTGGAAAGCACATTCCAAAAGGGGGCATCATGTTCACTATAATATAAACTATATACTGGAAATAAACAACAAAAACAAGGATTTTCAAGGTCCCCATATATACTTCATAGTGGTCCCATGTAAGGAATAATGGGACGTGAGGATATTAAAAATGGATGGGAACTAATATCATTGACCTATGAAATTATTGAAAAAAATACTAATGTTTACTGATGAAATATATAGGTCACTATAAATAACTATAAAACTATTCATAGAATCACCATAGGTAGTGGGTTTGGAACCAATCCATTATAGGTTATTATTATATTGGATCAGGTTATATAGGTTTAATAATTTTTAGTTTGATTCTTTATTATTCATTTTGTATGGGTTTAAATATTTTTTCACGAGCTCTGTGTGATTAAAAACTATTTAGGTTAATTTGGAACTTTTAGATCCAATTGTTCTTTTTTTATTTAGTTATGAATTAAATATTCTAGTGGAATTTGTTTTTGTTAAATATAGTCTATTTTTGTTGGGTCCAATTTAGTTTTGGTTTATTTTTATTCATTTATTTTGGTTTGGATCAATTTATAGTTATCTTGTTGTGTTTAATTCAAGTCTTATTTGGAAAAAGAGATTTAATTCAATTTGTTTCATCTCAATTAAATTCCATATAGTGATATTAAATTGAAAAAAAATATTTTTTATAATGTTTTCTATAAGTTTAGTTTATTTATAGTTATGTTTATTTATAGTTCAACTCAATTAAGGTTTACTTGAATTGATATTAGTTCATTTTAATTTTATTCAGTTCTTGTTGGTTTGGGTCTTTTAGGGAATGATTGTTCCATTTGGGTTCAATTTTTATTTATTATGTTGGATTTGGATTGGTTCAGGTATGGATAGTTATGTTTATTTATATTTAGGTTTGTTATTTTCCTAATGGGTTTGTTAGACATTATAGGATATAACATTAATTTCCATATTAAATGAATCTATTCACATGCTTATATTTAAATATTAATTTGAACTATGTACATGTTAATATAATTTATATATTAACATGTAAAACTATAAATTTTTTTATGATAATATGTAAACTATATTGATATTTAAACTATATTAATAAATTAAATGTCAGTTTATTAATAAAATTTATAGTTTATATAATCATATATTTAGTTTACACATTAAATAAAATAATACTTTTAAACCATTTAATTAACATATTAACCATTTAATGTCTACTATTTACTGTCTATAGTTTATATATAAATTATAAACTCATTATATTTGAATGAAAACCGTTAAATGTTTATATTTTATGTAATTTTTCATATTTTTTTTAACATAGTTGGAAGCCCATATATCTGTTCATACATATTTACAATCTTAAACACTCATGGTTGGAATTCATATCAATGGTATTGTGAGTGATTTTCGAGACCTATTTCACCCAAATAGAGCCCTTGAATTTCTAAATTGAAGAGAATATCTATTGAAGAAAAACCAACATGATTAACCACCAAAAAATCATACTAGAAGGACTAAAATTATTTTAATGTAGCTACATAGATTTTATATGATAAAAATTGACTATGATTCTCAGAATATTGAAGACCTCGAAATATTCCAAGTGAGTGGGAATCAATCACGAATCAATTTTCCACCAAATAAAGGGTTTTTGATCTTATAAAAAATTATTTAGAGTTTATACCATCATTCAATAGTGCAATAAACATGTGATAAAAATTTATAAATAACCCATTAAAGAGAAACTCACCAATTTTCAATGGGAGGAGGAATCAATTGGGATCACATCTCAATGGGATGAGGTAGCCGCGTGTAAGGGTTATGGATGATAGGATGGGATCAAGGGTCCTGGGAGTCAGGATCCAAGGAGGGGAGTGAGGATGTAGGGATTTTGGATATGAGTTTCTTCCATAATTAAATGGTTCAATAAACTGATGATAAAAATTGAAAATAAACCACGGAAAATAAACTCACCAATTCATGATGGGAAGAGGAATCTCTTGAGATGGGATCGCGATGGGAAGAAGGAGGTGCGTTCTAGGGCTACAGATTAGAGGAGGGGACCAAGGATGGTGGGAGTCAGGATCCAAGGAGGGGAGTAGGGCTATTGGGAGTTGTGATTGGATATGGGGAGAAGGGGAGAAGTGGAGAAGGGGAAGCGCTAGGGGAGTTACATGCTAGGCCTGGGAATGGGAGGAGGGGAGTAGGTAATAGGAGTCAGGATGAGAGGAAGGGGAAACGCTAGTAACTAGATAAATAAGGTATCAATATTACAATGGATCTAAAAAAATGTTGGAATAGAGTATCATATCCCAATGGTTTATATAAAACCTTTGGAATATCCTCAGTATAAATACCTATCCCAATGGTTAAGAAAAAATATTGAGTGAGAAAACCCAAATTTTCAGTAGTGTCAATGCGGCGTGATTCATTCACACATTACCTGGAATGTATTGAGGATGAGTTTCAAGAAATTTTAGGATATATATGACATAATAAATATACTATGAGGATATTATATATATATATGTGTGTGTGTGTGTTTGTGTGGTTGTGGGTGTCATTTACTTTATTTCAACACGAAAAAAAGGAAAAACGTTAATGTATACGTATGTCCTATACTCTCCATGAACGATGTATTCCATTTCATAAATATATCTTTTATAGTTTATTATAAATATTTACATACTGAATATATATGTTATATAAATCATTTTTTAGATTATTTAAATAAAACTAATATCTGAGTAAGTTGATCGATAATATCAAGTCAATGTCCATATGATAGACAAAGCACTTATTATTCGAAACATTGATTTAAAATAGAAATGTTAATAAATGGGTCATATAAATTCAAAAGTGCATCATATATGGTATTTGATATAACAATATAGTTCTGTTTTGGATTCAAAATAATCTTATATTTATTATAAATTTGGTTTAAACATGTACAATGAAAGTGAATACGCAAGGTAAGATAATTTCAACTCACTTTTTCATATCTATTAGATACATGTCATATTCACCACTCGATTCTTTTCTATAGTGTATATTCACTATGAAATGTTATATAATTAATTTAATTTATTTAATGGTATTAAAATATATAATTAATGTTATTATTTTATGGGGATCACAATTCTTATGATACTCAAGTAGAGATATTTTTCTCATCTCACTTTTATTATCCTGAAGACACATGCCATGATCACCACATATTTATTATATGTAGTTTTTTACTACCCATAAATATATTATAATATTATTATAAATAAATTTATTGGTATTTACATGCCCATTTTATTATTTTTCTTTTATGGTGTTTATGTTTCATAATTTACCAGATCGGTAGAGTGATTTTATCTCAATTTTCTTTCTTTGAAAAACATGCCATGTTATACACCTATATTTATTTATAAGGTGTCTATACTACCATTTTCAGGTTATATCAGGAAAATAATTATTTTCGTTACATTTAAAGATTAATTTAATTTTATTTTATTACATGGGTGGTATAACTCAATATTACCAAGTGGAAAGAGTTTATTTTAAAAAATCTCATCATTTAATGTGATTGTTTGTTATTATTCTCCCTTTGATGAAATATTATGATCTATATCTGATGAAATATGAAAAAATTTATTATACCATGGTTAATCCTGATATATTCATTTATTGGTACAATATTCCACTATTTGGTACATAATATAATTAAGAATGTTTTTTTGGAAAGTTAGACTTTGCCTCTCTCTTCGGTCAGAAATATGGGTTCTTTCATAATCATGTTTTCTAAAAATGTTTTCTAAAATGTTTTACTATTATTTTATGATGTTTAAAATAAATTTATATCTATTTTTTACAATTTAATTTTTTTTAAATTTATATTCTTATCTATTTTCAATCATTTCACTTTTCTAAACCATTAATTTGAATGTGGAATGTCTGACATGTACAGACATACTTGCTGTCAGGAAGATCATTTCCTTGAAGCTTACATTGAATGTTTATAATGTTATTTTTAAATAATGTTTTTTATAATATTATAAAAATTTATTTCTTATGTGGTTTTCAATTAAAATGGGTTTCAAAATATTTTCAAAAATTCATTATAAGTTTTCAAATCATTTCAAATAAAGAAGGTTTTCATATTTTTTTCAAGATTATATTATAATTTTCAAGGAAAAGTTTTTGGAATATGTTTTCAATATTTTTTATAAGTTTTCAAGGTTATTTTCTGTTAAAACGGTTTTCATAATGTTTTATGTTTTAAAATAAATATAATATAATTTCCCTAAGAAATTTATTAAATGAAATTATAAATCATTCTTATAAGAAATAGATTTTTTGAAATGATTTTATAAAAAAAATTCCTTGAAAGGATATTTTCCTTATGAAATATTTAATGTGATCATTCCAAATTCATCTTCATCAATGATTAAATACTTTGTTACAATTTATACCTTACTGCCAATATAAACCAATAACACTATTCATATTCTTTTATGAATGGTTTATGATTTGATGGAATGTTGTTTATGACACCCAGTTCCCTTCCACGGGTTATATGCTCTGGAAACCCAGTTCTTTTAATGGGTAATTCATTGATGAAATGATTATGAGATCTATATATTTTCCATAGATAATGATATAATGAATTTTTTATGATAACCATTTTATTTCTTGGTTTATGATATGATGTTTATAAAACCCATCTCATGTAATTGGTCATCATATGATGAAAGTTTTATTATCTTGTAGAACATATATAAATTATTTTATTATTTCATGGGTGGGACGTATATTACTATCAAATGCATTGGGTAATGATAAATTGTATATGATCTTAATGGGAATACAAGTTTTAGCCCATGCATGAAAATAATATGGTACATGGGTTGTATCCCAAGCCTGAAAGCAAGATGGTATAAGTGTTGTAGTCCAAGACTAAAAACAAGATTGTGCATGGGTTGTAGCCCAAACCTGAAATTAATAGGGTACACCAGTTATAGTCTAATCCTGAAAATAAGAGTGCATATGGGTTTTAGCCCAATATTGAATTTAGTAGGGTATATGGATCGTATCCCATTCCTAAAAATAAGAGGGTACACATGTTGTTAGCCCATGCATGAAGTAGGTACACAGGTGATTAGGCTAAGCATAATATGTTATGAAGGTATCTATCGATAACCTTAACATAATATTTTATTTGTTTATGTGTTTTCCAAAAATTATATTTATTATACATATAATATTCTCCCATGTTTCATGTTCTTGATTATCTAATGATTCATGTCTTTTGAATTTCAAATCATTATTCCATGTCTCATGTATATGATATTTGATATGTAGTGTATTATCATAAAATGTTATGATCATGTTCTCATACCCTACATTAACATTATGCCTACATATTTCCTTTATTTATTCTTACTGATAATTTAATATCAACCCTATATTATGTTTCTTTTCCATAGGATGTGAAGATATATTTTATGTATTAGTACAAAATATGAAGGTATTTAAGGGAGATGTCGATACCTTTCACCAAACTATATGAATGTGTTCCAATTTTACGAAAACACTAAACTATTTTGGTCCTTAGGGATTTAATTTTCTAATGTGATGAATTATTATCTAAATTGAGGTAATATCCAGGCATGTCAAGCCTGGGTCACTATTTTCAGTTTTGAAGGAAAGGTTTGGTCAACCTATTGAAACAAAGATGAAAAATCCTTTGTGAGATCCCTATATTTTTTTCTAAGGATATCTCTAGTGATGTATCGTAGGATAAGTATAAGTAAGAGTTAATGTTGATGAAAATTTCCTAGATTTTTGGTAAGGATAGAGTGATTGGTTTCCATGAAATAAATCCATTTATGGATACTATACGTTGACGTAGTTCTATCAAATATGTTACTAGGAGTAACAACCGGGACAATGTTTTTCCACCCTGACTTGAGTGTAAAATGGTACATGATAATGGGCCTTACTTCACAATAGGTTTGACACTTCCTGGGTATATGATTTGGGAATTCCCAAACCCTTTTAAAAAAATAATGAAGGATTTAAATAGAAGATGAATATGAATAACATCAGATAAACCTAAGGGATTATTGATTAAAAAATTATGTGTCATTGTTTAAACATCCTATAATTATTTTTAAGGATTATGTGGTTTCAAATAAGAGAATTGTTTCTCACCCTAACTTTATAGTATTAGTCATTAGTGAGAACATGAATAAACTTGGTTAATATTGAATTTTTCAGATGTGAAAATTATGGGCTTTATTAAACCTGATTTCCTACTTGGAAATATCATGAAGATAATAAGTAAGGTTTTACAATTATTGATTATAAATTTTATGATAAAAAGACCATAAATGAGATATGAAAGGTTTGAATTTTTTTTCTAGTAGTTTTTATATAAAATGTAATAAGCATGAATAGATTGAGGTTCATAAATCTTAAGATATTATTCATATTTCATATTCTAGGAAAGTGGTTATAAGGAATAAGTTGATGAATCCTGGTTAATTGGACTAGAATAAGGTCGGATGACTGAATTGTATATGATTTTGAATTCAATGATTATGTTATATAAATCATAGAGTATATAATTATTGTTTATAGAATGTTTTCTTTTAATATTTTCAATAATTTTTTAAATGACATAGATGACATAGAAAATTAATTTAATAAAAAGGATAAATTAAAGGAAGGTAACACTTATCGTATTCATGATGATGAAAAAAATGATATTTTTTATAGATAAAAAGATAATTATATGGTTAATGTAAATTGGATAGTATTTGTACCATTATAATTGATATAGGATTTTTTTTGAAAAAGTGGTATATGTCATCATGGGTGAATTTTACAAACTCTTGGACTAATGAATATATCCAATAATATTTGTAATAAATAATAATTCATGTTCTCCAAAAGGATTAATAGTAATATAGGTTATTTCCATGTTTCAGGAGAATATATGATTAGGGTATTCACATGTTTGGAATGTGAAACCTAGAGATACTTTTGGATATATGGGGGATCAATGTTATGATGATTCCATGACCTTATTTATAATGTTTTGTATATACATATTCTAGAAGGGTTATAAGGTTAACAATTTATAGATTGTTTTATGTTAATATTATGATTAGGTTTTAGTGATTAATTTATTTTCTCTCCAAATTCAGATTTTTTCATATTGGATATCTTATGATAATTTTTTTATCTCATAGATGGAATGATATATCATTAAATTTATAGATATCGTGATCTAATAAAACATCAATAATGAAAAAATCAACTTCATTTATTAAAATATGTAATTAAGTGGAAATTGACCAAGGAAAAACAAAGGGTTAGGTTATCCTGAAATCATGGTATTATATCTTGTTATGAATATTCTTCATCTTTAGGAAGAAGATATGGAAATAAAATGTTTTCTTAATACCTTAATTTTTGATGAACTGATGGCCTTTTAAATAATCAAATATTTTTGACATTTAGGCTCCAAAAGTTACATTGATCATTCAATTATTTGTGATTGATGAACTCAATTTCTACCTATAAGTATTTACTCTTTTCCTCCAAGTTCATATTTTCACATTCCACCAAAGTTCTCCTTTGTGGGAGACAATTTATTTGTTACTCTACGTCGCTATTATGTTTACAACTTTTATTTTTAAATGGTTTTTTAGAAATTATTTTTATGATGTGGGTTTTTATGGAAATAACATTACAGTATTATAACTTTTCTAATAAAGAAATATTTCAAAGTATAAATTCATTTTATGTGGGCTAGAATGTAACACCCTAATATTTTGTGAAATGTATTTTTCATAATTAATTTAATCTTTTTAATACTTTGCAATTCACGCAATAGTAAAAGTATTTTTTATATTAAAGAACTATATAGGCATGATTTACATAATAAACCAAGTTAATCATGTACTACATGCATTATAATACATGAAAATAACTTTCAAGTATTATACCTTTGATGAAAATAACTTTCTAATGAATATAAAGGTAAGGTTTTTTAAAAATTACTTCTATGATCACAAAAGAATTTTATCCTAAAAATTAAATTAAATACTATTTTTGAATGATATTAATGAAAAAAAATATTTTAAATATTCAATATAGTTTTTTTACATTCATCAATAATATTTTATATGCATAATATAAGAACAAACCTAATATTACACCTAAAAGTCTATATTTTTATAAAAGAAGTATTAGCACATTTTAATGGAGACCCTATTTTAAATATTTTTTATTTTTTTTAAATTCAATATAACAAATTAAAAATAATTTTTGAATCCAACAAAAAAAAATAGGTTAGGGTGATGTTTTGTATTTGGTATGAAGTCTCTTTTTTTCTTAAATAGTGAAAAAAATGAATTTTTATACAATGATGCTTTTTATTCTAATTTATCTCTATGTATAAATTATATTTATAATTTTATTGAATTATAATTACATAAATTATAAATATACTACTTCAATTTAGGTTATTGTGATAAATTAAACTTTGAAATTACAAATATAAGCTTAGAAAACTTCTGAACATTTTTATTTTAAAAACCTGCATTGTCGTCCATCATACATGATTAATTTTAAATAAAGTTGTCCCACTCCAATGATTAGAATTTCAAAAAATGTATTAAATATTTGGAATCAAAATAATTTATAATTTTAAATAATGTAACTTTATTTTTTGAAAAAAATATTAGTGAATTTAATTAAAATTAATTACAACGATTAAAATGAAAAATTAGATTAGCAAGGAACTAAACCATAAAATTAATGGCCAAAATAACCTATAAAATTTTCAAAAGTCCATTTTTTCATATGTCGACACAAAACATAATTTTATAAAAAAAGTTTCCATTATTTAATCCACATGACCTTGAAAAACTTGGGTGGAGTTCCCTTTTAAAAAATTTACAAGCATATCACTCATCCTCCACTATAAAAAAAATAAAAAACCCCTTCACCTTATTCACACCATTAATGCCCATTATATTCCCAAAATTATTATCAAATAAGTTCTTAAAATCCTTTATTCAATCCTATAATCCTACCATTTTTCATAAATACAACCAAGGAATCTCTTTGGTTCACACTAAGAGGAGTTTCCCATGGAAGCGGTAATATCCTCCCTCAAACTCCGTTGTTTTAAATCCATTCTCTACCGTCGAAACTATTATTATTTCCTAATTATATAATAACTTAAAAATCCTAAATAATTGGTTTTTTTCTTCTAATGTTTTTATCTACACTTACACAGACTTCTATCTAGTGGGTAACTAGAATACTTTTGTTGTGTACGACGATCTACTATCTCACGAAACGATGTTGTTTGTGTTTCGATTACCACTTCTCAGGGATGAGAATGATGAAAAAAAATAATGTTTATTTTGATATATATATATATATATTATATATATTATATTTGTGATATATTTTTTTTCCCTAATTATTATATAATATATAACTTCATGCTTTGTATTTTGTACAAATATGATGATTTTGTTTGAGTAAGTGTGGACTGCCGCCTCCTCAATGGGATGTAATTCGTTTACACTATATATGGATTGTGATAAGGATGATTTTATTAAAATTATATGATATATAGGACATAATAAATATACTGGGTAGATATTATACACAGACACATATATATAGATATATTTTATTTACATTTCTTTCAGGAAGATATGAAAACAGAAACAAAGTTCATGCGCACATACGACCTATCGTCTCTATGAGCGGTGTATTGAATTTCATATATCTATATTTTATAGGATTTTATAAATATTTATATACTTAAAATATGTGATATATAAATATTTTTTAACATTCATAAATAATAAAAAATATATATAATTAAGATAATCAAGAATAACAAGTCAAAAAATTAACGTTAAACAAAGTAGTAACTACCCGAAACATTGCTTTAACATGAAATTATTAAAAAAATGGGTAAAATAAAGTAATATGTGAATTATATATAGTTTTAGATATAATTATATGGTTTTGTGTTTGATTTATAATCAACATATATTTATCATATAATAGTTTTAATTGCTTATAATGAAAGTAAAAACATTAGTTAATGGAATTTATCTCACTTTTTATTTCCATGAGATATATGCCATATTCACTAATCAATTATTTTTTGTGGTGAATATACTTCCCTATGAAATTTTATATAATTAATTTTATTTCATTAATTATATTAAAATAATGAATTAATATTATTATTTTATGGGGATTATGATTTTAAGATTACTCATGTATTAAGGGTTCTCTCGTCTATATTTTATTTTCTGTGAGATGCAATCCATGTTCATAATATATTTCTTATATATGGTGTTTTTAATCCAATGGATGAATTCTATTATTCTTATAGATAAATTTATAGGTAATTACATATCCATTTTATTAAATACATTTCATGGGGTTTAGGTTTCAAAATTTACAAAATTGGTAAAGTGTTTTTGTCTCAATTTTCCTGCATTGAGATACATGCCACGTAATGTACCTATATTATTTTACAAGGTGTATATACATCTATTTGACATGTTATATCCTAAAAATAATTTTTTGATGATATTTTAAAATTAATGTTTTTTCAGTTTCTAACATGGAGAGTATAAGTCAATGTTTCCATGTGGTAAGAGTTTATTTGAAGCAATATCATAGAGTGTCAAGATTTTTTATGATTTTGATCACATTGATGAAATCATATGATCCATATCTCAAAAACTCCAATGAATTTTCTTCTCTTGTATATATTCATAATATCATTATGTATTGGTACAGTTTTCCCACTCTTTTGTAAATAATATTGTTAAGAAACTATTTTTAAAAAAGTATGACTTTACTTCTCTCTTCAGTCAGAAATATTTTTTCTTTAAAAACAATTGTTTCAAAAAAGGATTTTAAATTTTTTTATTGTTATCATATGAAAATTAAAGGAACTTTTTACCCATGTTTTACCATTTTAATTGATGTTTTTAAATTTTATCTTCTTATTATTTTTTGATCAACGAAATTTTCTAAACTTTTAAGGTGTAAGAGAATTTTTGGTGTATACGGACTTACTGACCATCTTGAACATCAATTACTTGAATATTACTTTGAATATTTACAAGGTTATTTTTAAATAATATTTTTTCCTAATATTTTTGAAATCCATTTTTTAAATGTGGTTTTATGAAAAAAAATTGATTCAAAATGTTTTCAAACGTACTTTATTAATTTTAAATCATTTCTAATGAAAAATATTTTCAAAATTTTTTGAAGCTTATTTTATAACTTTTCAAGGATAATGTGTTTCAAAATGTTTTCAAGATTATTTATAAGTTTTCAAGATTATTTTCAAGAAACATATTTTCAAAATCTGTTATTTTAAAAAATAATAAAAGATAATTTTCTAAATAAATGTTTTAAATGAAATTTTAATGATTTATTAATAGGAAAATTATATTGAAATGGTTTTATAAAAATAAATTTATAATAAATTATATTTTCTATAATAAATTTCTCATGTGATCTTTCAAAATCCTTCTCCATCTAATATGACAAATTTTTATAGGTACTTATTCCTTACAGAGGATATGATCTTAAAATACCATTCATATTCTTTCATAAAGGTGTTATTTTTTGACTGAATGATGTTTATAAAAGCCATTAATATTTTATGAGTTATATACTCTTGAAATCCACTTACTTTCATGGGTAATTCATTGATGAAATGATTATGAGACCTATCTATTTTCCATAGTTAAAGATATGATGAAATGTTTTTGATACCCATTTTATTTCATGGGATGTGATCTGTTTTCTATAAAACACATCTCATGTTATGGGTTATGATATGATTCATGATTTATTATCTTGGGGCAAATTTATGCATGATTTTTTTATTTTATGGGTGGGACATGTATTTCCCTCAAATGCGTTGTGTAATGATAAATTTAATAAGATCTCAAAGGTTCTACATGTAATAGACTAAACCCAAAAATAAGAGGCTACGTGGGTTCTAGCCCAGGCCTGATATAAGATGGTACACATGTTAAAGGCCAAAATTGAAAAAAAGGTACAAAAGTTTATGGTGAAGAATGAATGTAAGAGGGTACATGGGTTATATCAAAATCCCAAAAATAATAGGGTACACAAGTTTTATCCAAATCCAAAATGTAAGAGGGTACCCAAGTTATAGCCCAAGACTAAAAGTAAGTGGGTACATAGGGTTTTATATGAAGCCCAAAAAAGGTACAAAGGTTATTTTTTCTATCATAACATGTCATGAAGATCTTGGTTGGTATCCTTGAAATATGATTTTATATGTTTTTGTGTTTTCCATAGATTCTATGTCTTATGACTATATATTTCTAAGAAGTTTCGTGTTATTTATTATCTTATTATTTATGTCTTATGAACTACAAATATTTATGTCATTTCTCTTGTATGTGATAAATGATATGCAGGGTATGATATTCAAATATTATTCTCATGGTCTCATACCCTTATGTTCACATTATGCATATTTATTTCCTTTATTTACTCTTAATTAGTATTCTAGCTCATCCCATTATTTTGTATCTTTTTTTTGAGGTTATGAAGAAGAGATTTATGTTAAAGTTTTTGATGGGAAGATATTTAAGGGAGATGTTGGACAAATTTTGCAAAACTATAATAATGTGTTCTAATTTTCCAAAGAGACTAATCTATTGTGGTCCTCAGGATGGTAATTTTTTAATGTACAAAATATTAATATAAATTGATATAATATCCATGTTTGTTAATCTTGGGCCTCTATATAGATAGGTAATGTGTCCTTGATATGGGGTTTTTGAGCTGAGGAAGGTAAATTTTATGTAGTGGATCCAAATCTAGAAGATTGTGGTGAGATATTTTGTTCTGTTTAAGGTACAATCATTATCACTTATACATTTTCTACAACCTTTTTTAATATTGATTTTTCACAATGATTTATCCCTACAAATGTTACCTTTGGGATTGAATTTCCGATTAGGATAGCTTATGTGTTACTTTCCCTCAATATTCCATTTTGAATGAATATGGGCCATCATCAGTGATTTCTAGAGTGACCTATACTCATTACTGATTCTATTAGTCACTTGGATTTTAGGATTTAGGAGAATTTAATCATCGATGTGATTCTTGGAATGGACTAGTTTACCAAATGTTAACCTCACACTGATGACTATTTGAGGTGGGTGTCCATTACATCACCCAAAGGGGATTTATTAATGATGACTAAATAATGGTAGTTAATAGAAGGTATACTTGGTCCAAACTTAAGTCATCTTGGGATGATCCTAAAAAAATTGTGAGATTTTCTCTTTTAGAAGGATCAATGGTATCCCTATCATCTTTTTATCTAGTTGTAGATCTCTACAAGTGAATATTCCTAAATGAATTCCTAGGATTTACACCGTGATAGAAGTGTTGACATAGAGATAAAAATTGTGCAAGATGTGTAGAAAATTTTTATACCCCTTATCATATAGAGCCAACCAAGTTTAAGGAGCTCGAGGTGAAGCTGAAGGAAATGGAGTAGAAGGGATATGTTACACCAATTACTTATCTTTTGGGTGAACCAGTAATTTTAACTATGAAGTAAGAAATTTTTATGTGAGTATACATAGATTATCATAAATTTAATTAGGTTATAGTAATGAAAATACATCCCTTTACCAATAATGATGATATCTATGATCAATTATGGGGAGACCACTAGTTCTAGAATATTGATATCTGATCAGGTTATCACCATTTGTAGGTTAGAGAGGTTGATGACCCTAATATAATCTTTTAATGTAGTAATATGATATTTTATTATGATGTGAAACCATTTGGAAGGATGAATATGCTAGCCGTGTTCATATATCTAAACAACAAGATTTTACACCCATATCTTAACTCATTCATCATGGTGTTCATTAATGGAATCATCGTCTACTCACCATACCTGGAGTAGCATGCTAGACATAACAATATACTCCTATGTATACTTTCTGAACCTCATATTTATGCCAAGATATCAAAGTGTAACATTTGTATTCATTATGTGAATTTCATGGGGAATGTGGTTTCCAAATTGGGTTTATCCATGGACCTGGATAATTTTGAGTTCATGATTTCTTAGAAATATCCCTACAGAATGATTGATACTATGAGAATTCTGGGATTGGTAGGATACAACTTATAGGTTCCTAGCATAGCTGAAGTGTGCAATGGGTCATGCCAAAGTTTTATTTTTCCCATGACCGATGATCAATATGATATTTACACAATGATAAACATATTGATCTATGGAATCGAATCAATGAATATAGAAATGGGATAGAATGCTGGAAGTAAGGGAGAGGATAACCTATTATTATTTAAAATTAATTTAATTAAATAAATAATTACATTTGTGGAATTATAATTTCATTTATGGATCAGACAACAGATTTAAGTTATTCCATCATTTGGTTGTAGTAATCAAAGTAGATTCCACTTAGTGGTGATCCACAAATGTTACAAAAATGTCTAAACATCACCATAGAAATCTCTAGGTGAAAGCATAGAATATCCTAGAACTTCTGTCATCTTCCTTCTATTGCCACTAAAACTACTTCTAAAACATCCTTGTGGATCTCTATTGAGTCGAGAGTGGTAAGTGGTTAAAGATCACACTCTATTCTTTCAAGAGTTTTTAGTGAAGAGTGCTCTATAGGTCTTGAGAAGATTCTCCAAATCTTTTGTGCATAGCCAAAAAATTGATTTGGCCTTTTTAGAGAAAATAATATAATTGGGTTTATATATCACCATGGTTAAAATAAAATAATTTCAAAAGTTCCATTTATTATTTATTTAATCCCTTTGAAACTTTATATCAAATAACAATAATAATATCAATTCTTGACATGACCTTAACTAGAAAATTAGATTAAATATTATTTAATCAAATAATATTCAATATTTTTTTATTTCTCCCTATACCATTAAACACGATCCTCCATTCTTCCATATTATTTACAAGGTCTTAGATAATGACTATTTATTTATTAGGTAAATATCACTGTATTATTCACTAAATAGAAAATAAATATTTATATTAAATCGAGTATTCATGGATAATTATTATACCACACCCATGAATAATATTTATTCACTAAGTTAAATAATATATAATATTATATTATTTAACTAAAATTAGGGATACACTTTGTGTGTGACCCTCTAGGCCTCTTTCTCAATGACCTTAGGTGAAATGCCCTGAAGTCCAAGGTCGGAATCTATCAACATTCGAAGGCACCCATAAAGAAATAAGTTAATTACTCAAGGACATGATACCTTATAAGCATTATTATTGTGTCATATAATCCCATTATCAAGATATCTCAAACCATGAAGGTTGCATACTCGTTCAGTTATCTTATGTGATTGATATCTCATTCTTTGAATTCTTAGAAATTGAATGTGATTATTGTACACCTTGTCCATGGATTTATTTAGGATATATCATTTCCATCAAAGGGACTCAGATACCATCTTCTGTTAGGGAACAAAATGGACAAATACATTCTCACATTATTCCTTAATGTAATATTACTCTTGATGCACTCAATGTATCCTACCTCACCATGATCATATTTCATCACATTTTTTATAAATACATCAATGTACATGACTCATAATACTAATTAATTATACTCTTAAACCCTATGTAACAATACACTCGTCCACATATAGGAACATCTAATGATTCAAATAAATATGGAATTTCTACTAGAGGGCCCCATTCTCATAATATTCTATGGGATGATATAAAGGGTGTACACCATGGGAAGGTGTATCAAAGTACTATGAGTCTCTACCCTTGATAGGTTGTATCTTTTGTGGCCATAAAATGTTTCCAAATGTCTATAGAGCATATATTTAAGAATAGTTTCAAAGCACTTTTGGGTTCTCATAATATAGGGGAACTGCTATGACCTTTTACTATGACTTGGGACATTATCACAAACATTGTTATGTAGAATAACAATAATGATGTGATAATACGTTTGTTAATATTCAAAAATAAGAATACTAGTTGTCATAAAGTACACAGAAGTTTGTTCTAGGGAACCAACACCAACAGACTACCACTTGCACTCGAGCGAATGAATAACAACCTCTAGCCTAATAACTTTCACATGCTACTCATAATTCTACTTAGATAGGCATTTAGGTAAGTGTTCTTACACATTCTCTTCTATGGGAACTCTTTTTACATAAACTACACTCCTATAGTTAAAATCCAACAAGAGGTGATACTTCTAGAGTATGTTCTTTATCTATTAGTGTGACCTTGGATATTTTTCATGATCCACCACTCTATTATTATCTTAATACAATGTGAAGGGGTCTTTACATTAGGGTACCACATTAAAAACATAGAAAAAGTTTTTAATAAAAACAGATTCCTTGGATGCCTCAAAAGCCGATATATACATGGACTCCACTATAGAATCAGTGAAAACTGGATTCTTTGAAATATTCCAGCTCACATCCCCACCATTAATACAGAAAATATCTTGACTCTAACTTCAGATAATTCAGATCTATCTAAAAATAGTGTCAGTATAACCCCTGATAAACAACTCCTCATCTCCTCCATAGACTAAAAGCATATTCTTAGTTCATCTCAGATACTTAAGGATAGAATTAAAAACAGACCAATATTGTTCCCTCTGATATTCTTGACATCTAATTACCATGATCAATGCATAATAAAAAAATCAAGGTTAGTACATAACATTTCATACATGATTAATCCTATCACGGAATCATATGGGAAATTTCTCATTCTCTAATTATCCTATTGTGTGTGAGGACATATTTTCATAGAAAGATATAAACCATGTGACACTAGAACCAATCCCCTATTAAATTGTAAAATAATAAATCCCTTTAGTTTACAGAAATCATATTTACATTGAATTAGTCTAAAGAGACTCTTGGATCTATTATAAATGATCTTGATCCCTAAAATATCAGCTTTTTTCACCTTAGTATTTCATATATAAACACTTCATTAACCTATCCTTAATAGACTATATGACTGTATGTCATTTTCAATATGTAATATTCCATCAACATATACTACTAGGTTAATTTCAATATTTCCACTAAACCTATTATGAAAATAAAAATTCACATTCCTTCATCATGAAACTAAATTCTTTTATGGCTTCATCGAATTAAATGTTTCATGACCTGGATGCTTTCTTCAATCCATATATGGACCTATACAAATTGAAAATCCTTTTAGCATCACTTGGAGTCACTAACCTTTCTAGTTATGTTATATACAAATCTTCTTGTAGGTCCCCATTATGCAATGTAGTTTTTATATCCAGTTTCCAAATATCATATTCATAGTATGCTACTATATAAAGTAGAATTATTATGAATTTAAAAATTTAAAATGGTGAATAAGTTTCATCATACTCAATTCATTGATACTTTTTAAACCCTTTAGAAACTTGCCTTAATTTATAGGTATTTACTTTACCTTCGATGCTTATTTCCCCCTTGAATACACATTTTAATCCATTGCACTTTACATCAACTAGAATATAAAATAGTAGAAAAAATTTATTTCAATACATGGAATCAATTTTAGAATTCAAGGATTTTTTTCATCTTTGAGATTTTTATCTCTCTACTGCCACTTTGTAGGAGAGAGGTTCATTATTGTCAACCAATAATGAGTCACCAAATTCGGGGACTTGAAAACCATATCACTATGGTTATCTTACCTCTCTTGTACTCCTACATAGTACTTATGTTTCAGGAAGTACTTCTTATAGGGGAAAATTTTCATGCTCCAAAACTTGTGCATCCTAAGAATCAACTTCATCAAATTCAATGTTTCTCCCACTAGAATGTCCTCCCTCTCAAGAAATACTGCTTGTCAAGAAATAGTTACATTCTTTTTGAATTGGTTGTATAGGTAATATCCATTTGTTTCCATTGGATTCCTATATGTATAAACATTGTTCCTTGGGGTTCTAGTGTGTTGTCTCAGAAGGCCTCAAAAAATTCCACACAACCCCATACACATGTATGTGAAAAAATAGACTTCAGTAAACTCCATAACTCGATATGAATTCCATTTACCGCTTTAGTTTGGACATGGTTTAATGTGTATGCCATCATTTTAAATCCATATCCCTAAAACGGATAATAGAATATCTGTATGACTCATCATCAACCTTAATATGCCTAACAATGTACGATTCCCTATTTTACTAAAACCATTCCACTGTGGTTTGTACAGAAGAGTGAGTTTATATAAATTCCCAAACTCATGTATAATTTCTATGAACTCTTAGTTAAGATATTCACAACCTCAATCCAATCAGAGATTCTTTATATTATTTCCAAGACGATTATATACTTCATTCTTGAATTCCATTAATTTCTCAAAGGACTCAAACTTATACCTCATTAAGTAGATATATCCATATCTACTCAAGTCATCAATAAAAGTTATAAAGTAAGAATCTCCACCAATATCTTCTACTATAAATGGTCCACAAACCTCAGTGTGTATCAATACTAGATGCACTATGAACCATTAAACCTATCCACCGAAGTGTTAGTTTTTAATTCTCCTTATAAATAGGAATTACATTGTTCATGTAGTTTTAGATTATATGAGTCTAAATAACCATATTGATAGACCTTTTTCAAATGATTCTTGTTTACATGAAAAAGATGTTGATTCAAAATTTGGGTGTCTTATAAGACATGTGAACATGATTCGTTATCCTTTGACAACACTTTTTTTTCATAATTTAATTAATAAATACTGTTATTTAAATTTTCCACACCACAACATAACATATGTTATCCTTATAAAAGAAACAAATTTTATTTCTTGTCTTTAAAATAAACCCATATACATCTAGGAATGATATAAAAATTATGTTCTTGATAAAAATAGGTACATAATAAAAATATTTTAAAACCTAAATCATTCTTATTAGATATGAAAGGTGCTAGTCACCAGTTGTTTGAGTAGCCAACCTTGCACCATTGGAAACTCACATACCCACCTCTCCTCTAGAATTATTTCTAAATATACATGGTTCCTACATTTGGATACATATATGAGCCACAAAAGCTGTATTTAACACCCAATGTGTAGATATTGAAAAATTAAACTCAATAAAGGACACACATTTAGATTCCCCTAGATTCTCTGTACACATTCTCTTCTAGTGGCCGGATTTCCTTACACAAAACATATTACATCTTTCTCCTTGCCTTACTAGTTGATCTTTCTCTTCTTGGAAATGCAATGATTTGGATCTTTAGACTTTTTATAGGTCTTAGGACCTTTTTCCTTTTTTCCTTTGCTTATTCTCTATATGGAGTCTCGGTTTATCATGAACCACATTCTTACACACTTCCAAAATCAATGTAATATTATCCAAAAGACTCTTCTCATTATTGATCATGTTGTAATTATCAATAAATCTAGATTAGGTATTGGGAAGTCATGAAGGTATGATATCTATACACAACTCATCCTGGAATTTAATCCCAAATATTTATAAGAATTCAATATAGCTAATAAGCTTAACTACATATGGCCAATTGGCATAGAATCTCCAATCATAGTTGTAAACAAAGAATTTTAGATCTCATACCTCTCTTATCATTGTTTCTCTGGAAAATATCTTGAAGGTGATAATCATGCTATATGCATCCATGTCCTCATATTACATCCAAATCTCATTGGAAATGGGTGAAAACATGGAACATTGAACATATGTGGAATCATTCAAATGATTCTCAAATAATTTTAACTCTCCATCAGAAGCCCCATTTAAAGGCGCTTTAGGAAAAGGATCTTCCAACCCATATAATTTCATTTAATGAAAAAATATGACTCATAAGTTCATTTTACATTCCAAGAAATTTGTTCCAGAGAGAATGTTTTCTTTCTCATGTTTGGATCACAATGATATTTTTGTGTCATTTTAATGTTATTTCTATAAAAAAAAGATAGGTAGAATTTTAATACATTATTTGATAATTTTATAACAATAAATATATCTATTAAATTCATTAGTCTACAACTATTTAATCAAAACCCAATATCCCTCAACATTTTTTAAAGAATAAACTTTTTCTTGGACATCCTAGTGAAAAGGATCCATATTCCACTTCTAATTAACCTAACATTGATTGGTCAAGTAGCTTGATTGGTTTTGGGTAGGCAATCCAAATTCCAATTACATTAACTCACGGTTCCTTGATCTGTTGAGTGGATTCCCCTATTAAGAAAATATTGAAATTAGATTTCGTCAGCCTTTGCCTCTTAGTTAAACCAAGTACTTCTATAGAAGTCTTACCTTGATGTGAACTATGTCAAGTAACCCCAAGACATCATTTTATACTTCTCTGATAATTGAAATCACCTCAATATTGGATAGTCAATAATTTTGAACTATTATTTGATTTTAACTATAACCATGGAAGGCTATACCGGCATAATATATATAAATGATGGTTTTTATATTTTAATGGGTAAATTGATAATTATCATCTTTTTTATATGCTTATGAATCTTAATTGGATTTACATAACTTATTATCCATATATTAGATAATAATTACGTATAATCCATTTTATTTAATTTTTATCTTCCATTCCCATTAATTTCATTAAATTATTGGTTCACGATAAAACATACATAATGAATTAACTGTGCAACATGATAGTAATAAAATAATAAAGAGGCATGATCATGAGAGTTTAATAATGTTTAGTTTATCTAGTGGTTTATGAACATACCACTGACATAGATTAAAAACACATTGAACCAATTAATGTTATTGTTGTAGCTTTACACTTGTCCACCTATGTATATATCTTGAATTTGTTTCTACCTAGCTCCAAACATGAACCACCTCCACTAGCTTGGGTACTCCATCCATTACACATGATTATAATGACACACAGGTGAGGGAAAATTGTTTACATAAAACAAACCATGGGAATGCAGGCCCAACCTAATAAGAGGAGAGAGGCCTCACAAGACAACAATTTAATTTAATAATAATTTAAATGATCCCAATCACATACAAGGTTTGATGTATTCTCATGATCATCTTCATGCATGAAATGAAGTACACATTTAACAAAAATATCATTAAATTATTTCTCATTCTTATTTAATATAAATCATGTCTAAATCAATTAACTATTATCTTTAATTAATCAGTTATTTCATCTTATGTCCCATATGAATTTTCTTAAGATTACCATCAATCATATTTTTAAAAAAGATTAATAAATTTATAAAAAATCAACTATGTACATTAAATAGACACGTTTAATACCCATTCGAATCCTCCCAATATGAATTATACTCAATTAAAATTTTTATTTTTTGAATTATGTCATACATGAATTATCTCATACTTTCATTACATGTACTTTTAACATAATCATTACATTAATTACATGATTTTTTAGTCACGTCTTATGATTCAATGCATTTAGAGTGAAAATTTTAATACCACTCACACATGATATGAATTTTTGAACACTTTTAAGATATTAAATAAAAACATATAAAAACATACATACATACATATATATATATATATATTAAAAACCCATCAGATGGTGTGTCCTATCAAATTAATGACCACACATAAGAATATGTCTCATGGTTTACACAGTATAATAAACAAATTTTAAATTTGCGTAATTTGGTATAAGTACATGGTGTGTACAGGAAAGCTAAACGACATGTATATCTCTCAGAATCAATATGAGGTACATTCCTAAGGATTATTCTTGTAGATAATACCTTGAAAAAATGGGGTACATGGTGTCTAAAAGAAACTACATGTCGTTTGGACTCCATGTTACATGGTCACCATCCAGATAGGTAGTTCAAAAACACACAGTCCTTCTATGACTCAAAGGGACTACATATCTTGTACATTGGGTACATGGTGTGTAATCTAGCTAATAATGTGCGAGACTGGACCGGTCAACACATGGTGTTATAATTAACTACATAGTGTGTAATCAATTCCCATGGTTTGAGTCATTTTTGAATTAAATATGGGTTCATTGAACACATGTACATGATGTGTAACTCCAGTTACACAGTGTGTACTCTAGTGTTGTCTAGACAAAAACCTCATCACCTTCAGATGAGTTCCTCAATATTATTTTATTTATAAAATTAATCTTATTGATTTGATCAATGATAAAAGGAGGAAGAATCATATCTCAAAGTTTATATTAAAAGAATGATTAATGTTGAATTAAAAAACTTAATTACAAAATTTTAAATAATGAATGATCTTTAAATAATTATAAATAATTTTTTCACCAGTCTAATACCACTAGTAGGTTCCATGTGAAGTGGAAGAGTGTGATAGGTTGTGCCCAACTTTTATTTTTTTGAGGATTGATGACGAATCTGATATTTACACAATGATAAGAATCCAGATCTGTGGAATTGAATTAATGAATATAGACAAGGGATATAATGTTGTAACAATGAAAAATGATCATCACATATTATATATAATTATTTGTATTAAATAAATAAATAAATTGATTTAATCATTTCTTCATTGATGTATCTGACAATAGATCTATGTTGTTCCATCATTGCATCTTAAGAATCAATGTATATTACCTATAATGGTGATCCTCACATGTTCCAAAAAAACTCCAAAAATAACTGTAGGAATATCTGTGTGCTAGCACAAAATATCCTAGAGCTAAATATTCTACCTTTGATCACAATTACAACAACTTCAAAAGTGTTATCTTGGATCTCTCTTAACTCATGAGTGAGAGGGGGTGGAAGATCGATCTCTTTTCTTGGGAGCGTTCTTGGAGAAAGGAGCACTCTAAGTATTGAGAATATTCTACAAATATTTGGTCCACTACCAAAAAAATTAATTGAACATTTTAGAGAAAATAATATAATTGGGTTTATATATTTCTATGGTTAATATAAAATAATTTCACTAGTTCACTTTAGTATTTATTTAATCCCAGCTGAACCCCATGTCAAAAAATAATAATAATATTTTTTGACATGATCTTTACTTGAAAACTAAAAAAATTATTATTTAATCAAATAATATTCAATATTTACTATTTCTCACCAAACCATTATTCTCGGCCATCCATTCCTCCATAATATTTATTAGGCCTTGAATAATGACAATTTATTTGTTAAATAAATATAACTGTATTAATCACCAAAAAAATATACAAATATTATAATTCCTAAATAGTAAATATTTATTTATATGTCAACCAACATATATGAACATTGATTAAACAATATTCGAGAGTAATATTTATTCAAATTGTTAAATAATATTTAATAAAGAATTATTTAACTAGGATTTTGGATACACTTAGGGTTGAAACTATAGGCATGTTTCTCAGTGGCATTAGGTGAAGTTGATTAATATAAAAGGTTATAATCTAAAAACATGAAAATACACCCATAGAAAAATAATTTAATGCCACAATTACATGATACCTCATACAAAATCAAATTGTGTAATATAATCCTTTTATCACGATATCTAAAATCAAACAGGCTGCATGTTGTGGCCATCAATCTATGTTGTCAATGTCCCTTTCATTGACTTCTTAGAAAGTGAACATTCCAATTCTACACCTTTAACATTGATTTATTTAAAATATATAATTTCCATAAAAATATCCTAATATATCAATGTCTACTAAATAAGAGAAGAAGAAATTACTCTCTCATAATATTCATTAATGAAATATTACTCATGATGCACCAAACACATCCTACCTCATTGTGAACATCTGACGTCATGGTTTTTATGAATACATCAAATTATGTGACTCATAATACTCATTAATAATAATCATAATTTGTATGGACCAATAAACATGTTTATAGATAAGAACATCTAATGAAACATAAAAATATGGATTTTCTAATGGCGGGTCTTGTTCTCATAATGTCATACTAGAATTAACCATCTGTGAACACCATCAAAAGGTGACTCAAAGTCCTATTAGTATCCACCATTGATAGCCTGTATCATTTATATCCATCAAATCTCTTCATCTGGTTATAGAACATATATATAAGAATAGAGTCATAACACTTTTGGTATCTCATCATAGTGTGAAAAAACTATGACCTTTTACTATAAGAACTACTCTTGGGACATTATCGTATACTATTTTATGCATGAGAATGATCATGATGTGATAAAAAGTTTGTTAATATTTAAAACTATGAATATATGTTATCACAAAGTACACAAAAGTTAGTTCTAGAGAACTAACAGTAACACGACAAACATTCTATCATGTACTCATCTCATTTATCATCACCCATGACTATGATGATGAGGATGTGATTGATGTTCTAGTATCAAAACCAATCTGAAGGGAAATTTATTAATATATATATAATGTTGACAATAAATCATGTGTTGATAGTTTTTTTGCTAGGGTAGGTAATTTTATTTATTGTGCCACATCAAAAATTGGTTTCCAAGTAGGATTGATGTAGGGTGATGTATATAGCACATTATGAAACCAATTATCTATGACCCCAAGAGAGGATATATCCTACTAATGTATTTTAGTTGGTATCCATAGCCTACACATTGAAGTGTTGGTGAAACATTCTTTTTAGATATTGGTTTATTATCTACATTCAATATAGGATTCTTTATTATATATTAACATAGTGGGACCTAAGATTGAAGTAGGGTCTTTGGGTAGAGTATCTATAATAATTTGACATTGAGATGGAATATGCAAATGTTAAAGGTAAAATCTTTGAAAATTTTCTTATCCATAATAAATAGGTATATCATGAGCTTTGTGAATAGGCTTCATAGGAAAAGTGACACCTTAGGATTTTGTTTTACAAATAGAGTATGGATGCTTCTGAGGACCAAGGATTGAAGAAATGTTACCCATTTGTGGTCACAAATAATTTAGTAGTCCTATTAAATGATAGAAAAGATAGTATCGTTGAGTGATTTATGATGTAAGAAATGGAAAAAGGTTGTGACTTGAAACACGAGTGTTCATTGGATGATAATGATGTGATGCTAATACATGGTAGAGTTATAATCTTTACTTCAATCAGGTATGATGTAATGGGAGACATATAAACCTCTAAGAGGGAAGTACATCCTTTGGTGAAAAAAATGTACCATAACTTCCTATGGAAGCATTAGTTGGCAGGGATAATTTTAGACATTGATAGATTTCTGTCTTTATTCCTTACATATCATGGGATACATTTCAAGCCCCAGAATCCTGGTGGTTTTCTCTACCCACTTCATGTGCCCATCTGAAAGTGGGAGGATGTAATGATGAACGTTTTTTGGAATGGTTACCTTTTTCTCTACAGATCAATAATGATGTTTGGATGATTATGATTGGCAAATGATAGCTATTAAATTCATACAACACTAAATACATGCTTATTAGATGATCTAGGAAACTATATGTCTATGAGATAGTATGCTTTATTGGAGTTACCTTGAGAGATGAATCCGATAGATTTGGATGTCTTATGTTGATGTTTTGTTAGGGTTTGCAGAATTCCATAGGGACTTAGCTATGATTTATCATAAAAAACCATACTTGGATACATTAACAGTTGTTGAAAATGATCTATATATTGGCTAACATCTTCATGAATTTTCCCTAGACTTTAGTAGAGTGTGGGATGACCACCCATCCATTATTGAGTTAAAATAAAACAATAGTCAGCATGATTCATTTCATATGGAACCATACAAGTCTTTTTATAGTGGGCCATGTTGTTCACCACTTTTTTGGCATGAGGATGTGGGTGCAGTAGTTATTCATGCAACATGGTACATGATACCTCCGAGATAGTGCATATGATTCATAAGTGGTTGATCATTTCCTAGAGTAGATATAGGATTTATTCAAACTATTGGAGTTGTCCTAATAATTTCAATGTAGGTGGTCATGATTTTCCGAGAGAGACTCCCAGGTTATGCCATCGATGATTGATAAAGTAGGGGAATATAGCATTATACTATGAAAGACCAATTGATATCCCCAAGTAGGTTGGGACAATGAAATACCATATAGATCTTCCCTCTCACTACTGAGGTATGCATGAAATATTTTAAATGTTTCTTTTTTAGAATTACATTCAAAATCCTACACATTTACTCGAATATATGGATATTGAGATAGGTATTGATGCATAATATATGGAATGCCTAGTGTAGATTATAGAATGGAGTGAGAAAGTGTATTGAGGGAATATCGTACAAGTAGTCTAGATTATAAGGTATCAGTGATGGATCTAGGGGGGGACCTGAGTGTGGTATGTTGATGTTTATAATTAATGGCCCAATTTTATTGATAAAAATCATTGAAGGTACTTTTTGTGGGATAAATGTAATTAGAGGTCAAGAATAGTAACATATATTCTTTATTTTGACATTTTAGATTTATTCATGTTTATAAATATCTCCATTATATTTTGGTTTATCTATGATATAGGAGTTTGATGAGTTTATTTTTATGAATAAAGGACTCAATAATCCTAGACTCAACTATTGAGGGGGTATATTGATGTTTGGTGGATGAATATATCAACAGTCAGCTAATGGAGTTTTTTCATGTCTATTGAAAAATGTAGACCCCATCGTCTAGCGAGTGGTGCAAGAATAAATGAGTTGGTTCTTCCAAGAAGATAAACCGTATGGTTTCTATTCACTAGCTAGATAGTGCACCCAATTTGATGGTACTATTAATTCACCCCATGTGATTTTAATTCTACTCATTTTTACACTATTTAACACCAAAAACTGACCCTAATGAACCTATTATGAATTTTGGACGTCTTCTCTAGATCCTTGTTCCCTCCTATTCCTCTCCCATTTTCTTTTTAACGTTAGACAGATGTGGTGGCACTAGAACAATGATTTATTCTTAGATCTACAAAACATTACCCTTGATCCTTCTGACATATTGAAGGATCTATGTCGGATGTGTTCTTTTCATGAATATCCAATCATCTTTCCTTCATATGTTGAAATAATTATGGTATATTTATCGATTTGAAATCATTCCATAATAAAAAAAGATATAACATCCAATACAGACATTCTAAAGTTATGTTTTTATGAATCATCATCTAAGAACACTTCTCAATATAAGATAGACAATAAAACATTAATTTTTTGATGAATCCTTGATACATTACTATAGGTATTTATGTTTCATTTAAATCCCCTTTACAGTAGATAGAACTATCATGAATGATGGATATTTACAAGCAAGTCACAATAGAATGGTCATTTTGACAGTACCGTTCCCTTGAATGTCATCTTCAACCACTTTTCTAATGATGGTTTGATGGAGGATTAATGATTATTGATTAACCATAAGGATCTATTCTAAAATTAAAAGGTAATTTATTATTAGTTATTGTATTGATAATAGATTTTGAGAATTGGTGACCTCTCCTTTGACATACCTCAGAATTGGTTATTTTGGTAGGCACCTTAAGGTATGTGATTCTAGAACCGCTATTGTTGACATGTATCCTCTCGAGTCTCTATTATAAACCTTTTTTTGATAATCAAGAACTTGATTTTGGAATATTCGATGTGTGAGCTCATTATCTATGAGTGTTTAGTTTGGTTTGGTCTTCAATCCTTTTATGAACAATTAAGTATTTATCAATTGCCTTGTGGTAGGAAGTTCTTTACCTTTTGAAACCCCTATACACTCATGTTTCTATGTTTCATGATGTTTTGGCATAGACTAATGTTCATTATTGATGATTATTCCTTTTGGGTGTGTGTGTTTATTTGATACTTATATATGATCTTTTTTTGTGGGTATTGTTTGGGTATCTTAATGTCCTGATTAATATTAAACACTTATTGTTTTGCTACTATTTTCACATGATGTTGTTTCATACATTTATAATTATGCCCAACTAGTTTTTGTGTAGCATATAATTGGATGTTTGTTCTTATTATCTATGATGAGTGTATTTTCATGGTATCTTTCTCCCTTATATGTGGAGTGTACATGATGTGTAGTGATAACGATGTTGGAAACATTTATGGGGAAGAAACATCATATCATGGTGTCCTGAATGGAACTCGATGCCTTCAGGATACTAGAAAACATGCCAAAAAACAAAATTCTATATGGATACTACATAGAATTTATACTGTATTCCTTGGCGTTGTTGCAAGTAAATTCTCTATCCATGCAGCTAGTTATTGATAATATCCAACTCCTTGATTATCCTTCTGAACATAGAGATGACACGTGTACGGTCCGAGCTCATTCTGTCTTGGTTAACATATGGGATCTTGTTATGTTATTTTTAATTATTTATTGTACATTTTTTGTAACACCTGAAGAATTCATGTTATGTTATCACTTCAAAGTAATTCAATAACTTGTACTATACGCAACACTGAGTTCGAGCGCACCACGACTTATCAAACTAGCCATTCAAAAAAAAGGTTATGAATTGTATTAACTATATTTTGAATTTTATATACTCCATATAATTTTTACTTATGTATTATGCATTTATTAGACATATTATTAGAAAAAAATTTGATTTTCCAAATAGAAAATGTATTTTTCAAAAAAATGCAATTTTACCGCGTTTTAATAGAGAACCCTTTTTAAATCCAATATTTGACAGTATTAAATATCTAATTTGACAAAATATAATTATTATTTATAATTGTAAAATAAAAATTAACTTTGGAGGAAATTTTGGTATTTTTCTAATAATGTTCATTTTATTAATGATTAGTGAAAAATGATGTATTTTAATTAAAAACTGCCTATTAATATAACTTATTTATATGGTTAAATTATCTTCTAAAATGGTTTTAAAGTTTAATTAGATAATATTTTTACCATTTAATCCAATTTTGGTCATTGGAAGAAATTTCACTTTCAAAATGGGCATAAACAAGTGTCAATCTTTTGATAGTTATTAATTCTTAAATACAAGTGTTTTGTTTTGACAAAAGGAATTAATTTTAAATTAATTAATCCAAATTATATGAAATTAATTTGGTTAAATAGACATCATTTTATAATTGGTAATATCAAAAATATGTTAGGCTTAATTTTTGGTATTTTTTGGAAAAAAACATCAATTTTTGATGAATAGTGAAACCACTAAGTCATAGTTAAAAATCTAACTTTTTCATTTAAATGAAATATTAACGCTTCTGTGAATTGAATTTTAAATATCAAATATACATGATTTTTATGAGTAAGTAAAATGACATTCAATAATATGAAAATAATTTTTGGTGAATTGTATCTTTTGACATTTATTTAACATAGTTAATGGTAAATAGGGCAATTCAAGGTAAAAATAATATTATATTAATATAATGTTATCTTAACTCTTGTCCTAACATTATTTAATTAGTAATGGACGACTAGAAAAATCCTCAAGTGAGACCTTAGGCCTTATAAAGCCACTTGGGTAAGATAACGATATTAACAATTGTTATTTAAAGTAAAAATAAAAATATCATAAACCTGTATTGTTTTTCTAAAACAATTTTAATGTGGGATTATATAAGTTATATTTTCGACTATAAATACTAATTGGAGAGATAAAAATATTTCCTACATCATGGTATTTTTATTATAATTTTTAGACATTAAATAAATCAAATTATTTATGACACAAAAATGATGTAGTATTTGCCTCATTAATAAATGATATAAAATAAATATGGTTATAAATATTAAAATAACATCCAAAACATGTCCAATTATTATTGGATGATTTTATTTCGACCAATATTTATATTATATTATACTTTAATTAGTTTTTGACCTTTAGAAACCAAATATCGTTATATAATAAACTAATATTTTCACACTTTTCTAAAGAGCCGCTCTTCCTCCTTATAAAAAGCCCTCACTTACAACCCAATACTCACACATCTCAAGACCCATGGCCCATCAAAACCCTACCAATATATGCTCTCAAGATCAAACTATTCATTTTATAATCCTTACCTTATGCAGAAGGCACTTCAATATCCCCTTTTGGTTAAAACCAAAGGGAGTTACCCGAATTAAAGGTAACAGTTTGTCTTAAATTCTTTTCATTTATTTTACTTCTCCAACACCTAAAATCTTTTCATTCCGTTATTTTATAAAAGCAAAAGCATCCTAAATATTCTAGGATGTTTTTATGAAAAGGATTCTAACTACATTTACACACACATCCATCTAATGGGTAAAGAACATATTATTTCTGTGGATGGAAAACTAACGCCTCATGAAACGATGGTTGTTTAATTATATCATACCACCTCTCATGGTGACCATTTAGATGGAAAATTATCTGTATATGATATATATTATGTTTATTTTTTATTTATTTTTCTTTATTTTTTTTATTTTTCTTTGTTTTTAATTTATATCATTCCTTTATGGTTTCTATTATGGGTAAAACGTAATAATTTCATTTGAGGAAGTGCGGACTACCGCCCCTCAAAGTGGTATGACTCATTAATTCCTTATGTGGGACATATAAAAAATAGAGTAAATGATATAATATATGATATTATACTGGATTTATAATTTATCTATGTATAATTATGTTTTAATTCGATTAAAATACAAAATAGAAATGAAAGTAGCATTCATGCGTACGTCCGGCTTACCGTCTCCATAAAAGGTGCATTTCATTTCTTATATAGAAATGTTATGTACTGATATAAATACATATATATACTATAATATATATATATATATGATATCTAAATCATGTATATCATTTGGGAGACAATGGACTTTTTACGACATGAAAAAATTGTAATTATAACAAGTTCATTTTTACTCATATTCCGAACATTGATACAATATCCAATATAAACTCAAATAATTAACTAATTTTTATAGCTAGGTAGTATGTGATATAAAAGAAATATTAAAATTGAAAATTGTTCTTAATAAAGTATAAATTAACTTATGTTTATTATTCAGTAAGAATAAGGAACATAAATGACAAGTCAGACTTGAGATAAGGGGTTTCTTATCTCACTTTTAATTTCGTGAGATTTCCATTTTTCGCCACTTATTTATTGCATACGGTGTATTTTTTACTACCATTTGATATATATTATCATTACTCTCTTTATAATCATGGTAATCTGTGATTCATTTTGTGGTTATTAACTTTTTTTAAACCACTCGATTGTGTACAACGTGGTAATGGGTTTTCATCTCGCTTTTATTCTCGTGAGATCCATGCAATAATTGCCACTATTTCCTTTTGTGTGGTGTATGTACTGACCATGATTGTATTATTTTTGTAATATACTTTAACTTATTGGTATTTACATATCCATTATACGATCCATCTTTTATGGGGTGTATATTTCATAATTTACCAAATTGGAAAGGGAATTCCGAATTTCAATTTCCACTCATTGGGTTTCACTTATAATTCCTTTATTATTTTACTCCAAGATTATATGTGGAAACACTATTTATTTATTTATGTAGTAATTTCCACTCCCGTTTGTGTGGATTTACTTTTTATACACATAATCACTCCATTGATAATTTTTCAAGTCATTGATATGAACTTGATAATAGTAATCTTACCTCAATTTCTATTCATTGAGTTAAACTCCATGTTATTGGTGTTGTATTTACATGAATATGTGTTAATGTACTATGATTTATTTACACTAAATATCTGCTCATATTGAGTGTATTTATATTTTTCACACATAATTATTTCGTTGATTTTTCCTTAACATAAGGATATGGTCTTTATAAGTTATTTCATCTCAATTTACATTCTATTAAGACTTCTTTGTTGTTATATGACAATTAACTTTTTATGGTGTATATAATGTACTCTGAAATTAAATATCATGAATCCCTTTATTCTCATGATATTATAAATTGTTTATTAAATCAATTATTTGTATTCAAGTGTCTCTCTTTTGGTTAGTAACTCTAACTAAAGTATCATTTTAAATGTTCTAATGATTTATTCTTCTAAATATTTCTCTTTAATGTCCATGTTTTAAAAATGGATTTAAGGATTTATTTATATGGGAATTAATGATTTAAAATTAAAATTTATTTTAAAAGTTTCAAAGTGTTATGAGACACTTTGATTCAAAAATATATTTTAAACAACTTCTTGATAAATAGTGAGACTATTAAATGTTTTCAAGAAAAATGGGGATATTTCTATCAAATAGTTTTGATTATTATTTTCATTTATGTTAATATCCTTAATTATTCTTAATTGAGGTTAATTTTATATAATACTATCTTACATATTTTATTTAATGAGTTATTTTTGACTTTGGATGTGCTATTTTTATACCATTCATGGTTTATGGTAAAATTATTGACATGTCGTATGCTAGTTTTGGTACGAATGTCTAGATTATGATTCAAAATTTTCATATGAGGAATGAATTAAACATAGAAAGTGATGGGTGGAGCCCACTATAGCTCCTCCATGAATCGGTAGGTCTCATGAGACAAACTATTGTCTTGGCATAAGGCATTGACAAAATCTTTTTTGTAGTCTTGTCCCGAGGCCATGACTATGTGGTTATGCTGTCCGACATTATGAATTCCATTATTTTGAGAATATCTATTGATGTTTCATATGATTATTCGACTAGTAGAATACCCATGACTATGTTTTATTATTGAATTATTTACTCAGCTCATATTCCTTCCATAAAGTGTTCATGTTTACTATTTGTAAAGGCATGTGTTTTCAATTGTTTGCCACGCCTGATGTTTTCTTTATATTCCACTGTATTGCTTACTCTAACTGAGCATCTCATCTCACCCCTTTCTTATGTTTATTTTCCTAGGACTCTAAGAAGTGTATTATTATTGATATAAAGGGTTAAGTTAGGGGATTAATAGAGTTCTCAAAGGATAATTTTTGTTGTGTTTTATTTTCTAATGTGTAATGAAACATTCATGTACGTAATCTATTTTCTTAGATTGCTAAACTGATCGGTCTTTCGGGACATTATTCCTTGTAATCATGCAAATATATAAAAATAATGCACTGGCTCTGGGCTTCTGTAGTCGGTGCATTATAGTTGGTATCAGAGGAAGTTTATTATAAACCATGTAAACTATATTTAGAAAGAATCTGATTAGAAAACACTACCCTGAGATAGAATTTTATGATTAGTATATAAGAACATCAAAAAAATTTGGTAATGTAAATATTATGTTGGTTTTCGAAACAATACATCAAATTCTACATATGAGCAGGTAAAGCTAGCTCTGGAACATATTTTCTTAGGGGTAAATCCTGAAAACACCTATTTGAGCTAGACTTGAACAGGAACTGGTGCACGACAACAGGCCTTGCTGCACTATTGGTTACGACACTCTCAGGGTATATGCTTATGATAATTCACATTTTCTTTACAAAATTATTTGAAGGATTTAAATATAAGATGAGAATAAATAACCTTGGTTGATCCTAATGTGTATTAGATTGAAAACAAGGTTTCATGATATTTTCTATAAAATTTTATGACTCACACTATGATTTCTTGGGTTAGTAAATGGCTGGATTACAAGGAATTTATATTAACATTGAAAATGATGTAAAACGTTTCCATGGTGGTGAAAATGAGAAACCAAATTGAATGTTGATAGGAATAAACGATATTGTGTTCATTCTGAATCATGTTTCCAAAAATATGATCAACAACATATATATTAACCAACTCTGAGACTCAATAACGAAAAGAAAAGTGAAGAACGATAATGGATCCAGTAGTGAAGACCATGGAGAAATGTAATCTCATTTTCTATCATGCAAGAAATTTGGAAGGAAACACCCAGGAGTGTGTCTCAATGGAAAAAATAAATGCTTTATGTGTGGGAAAGAAGTACATAATGTAAATAATTGTCGAGGAAAAATAAAGAGTACTATTTAAGAATATAAATATGATCTTAAGAATCCAATTACAGTCCTTTTTTGTAAATTTAAGGGACCATGGTATCACCTAAGTCAATGCCCTATTCCGTAGGATAACCTCTTGGTCCAGGAAGAACCTATGTGGAAATAAATGGAATGAAAAATGTTTAAAAGTATAAGGGCTCCTTGTTGATGATATCACTTTGGAAGACTTTTCCCTTTTATGTAAAAGCCTGCAGTTTGTTATGTGAAAATTCTATTCGAAATTGAATTATCTTTTCTTTCGTGGATATAGTTATAACTAACCATATGGGTTTATAAGATCCTTGAATTTGAGGCAATTATAGGTTATTAATTTTTGGGATGAAAATGTGAGGTATGAGTTAACATTGGTGGTTAAATTATGTTATGATTATTTAGAGGAATTTATCTCATTTAAATAATGTTATAAATTATAGTTTTTGGAAAAGGACAATACGCAGACCGAGTGACAACACATCGCATCGGACAAAGCTACAGAAATCGAATCCACAACCAAAGTACGACTGGGATTTATCTCTTACCACTAGACTACGTGAATCCCCTGGTTAGTATGACTAATTTTTTTTAGTTAAATTATTTTATGGATCAGGAATATGTTCAATTTAGGATCTTATAATTTATAATTATAATAGGAAAATGATTTGGTGATTAAGTGATAATTTTTATTTTGGGATATATTCGCTCTTTTGGTAACACTCTATGCATAAGGAAAATTTAATACTATGAGATTTCATTTGAGGAGTAATGGTGGGTTTTTGTCTATGTTTCTATTGTGGATTTATAGCGATTTGGGTTATTTATGGGAATGCATAACTTATCATAAGAAATATGTGACCAGGTTAATTAATTTTAGGTATGTGACTTTAAGATTAGTCGATGTTATTTGGAGATACAAGTCAACATGAAAGACTAAGTAAGAAAATTATTCTGGGTTTTGTGTTTCAAGCTTAGTTTGGATTATATTAAAAGATTTTTTGGACAATTTTTTATAGAATTGTATTTATGGATATTTGGGTAATATTGGTATAATTTCAGAAATTAAGATTAGTATGTCTTTCTCTAAAGAAATATCCTTATTGGGGATGATCTGATCATTTATTGACCATTTTGGTTTTGGTTAATCACTAAAGAAAAGGGAAATATATAGTTCATCCTTGTAGATTATGTGATTCTCTATAAGTTCATTCTAGTGCTTCAGGTGTGACTAAGTCATCTTTAATACTCATCGTTTGGAGTGAACGATTAGTTTGTGGTAAGAATTAAATGAATGGTGAAACTCTACATGTCAAGTATATATTTTTTTCTTATTATATGAATAAATTATTTATTGAACATTATGGAAGGGATCTTAAAACCAAAAATGTCTTATCCTAATGCTTCATTTTTTTGAACCGATGATATTTTAAATCATCATATATTAATGGCTTTGAGGCCCTCAATTTTACACTTGTTTGTGATTGATGACCTCAATCACTCCATATATATATTTACGTTTTTCAACCAATTATGTGTCTCGAATTTCTACCAATGTTCTCCTAATTGAGATCATAATTTGGTGGTGACTTTTTCATTTTCCTTTCCCCATTATTAAGACAAAATTTTATTGACCCAATTTTCGATTTAGGGTTTCCACAAAGGTATTTTTCTATTTTTAACCTTTTATTTTTGCAAAAAAAATTTCAAATTGTGAGGACACAATTTATTGAAGTTGGGGAGAATGTAACACCGCATGATTTCATGGTATGTTATATCTTCATTGTAATTCAATAACTTGTAGTATACACAACACTGAGTTCGAGCGCACCATGACTTACCAAACTGGCCATTCAAAAAAACAGTTATGAATAGTATTAACTCGATTATGAATTTTATATACTCCATATAATTTTAACTTTCTATTATTATAAAATGGTTTTAAAGTGTAATTAGATTATATTTTTACTATTTAATCCAATTTTGGTCATTAAATAAAATTTCACTATGAAATTGGGCATAAACATGTGTTAATCTTTTGATAGTTATTATTTTTTAAAAGGACATTATTCTATTTTGACAACAGAAATTAATTTTAAATTAATTAATCCAACTTCTATGTTTTTAATTTGTTAAAATAGAAATAATTTTGGAATTAGAAATATCAAATATATCTTAGGTTGAATTTTTGGTATTTTTCTCAAAAACATCAATTTTTGATGAATAGTGAAACCACTATTTAGTAGTTAAAAATCTCTTTTTCATTTAAATAAAATTTTACCACTTCTATGAATGGAATTTCAAAAATACTACATACACGGTTGTTATTAGTAAGTAAAATGTTGTTCAATAAGAAAAAAATAATTTTTTGTGAATAGTAACTTTTGACTTTTATTTACCACGATTAAAGTTAAATATGGTAATTCAAGGTAAAGATAATATTAAACTAATATAGAATTACCTTATCACTTGTCCTAACATTATTAGATTAGTAATGGACGACCAAGAAAATCCTTGGGTTAGAATGTTTTCCTTTTAAGCCACTTGAGTAAGATAATGATATTAATAATTTTTTATTTAAAGTAAAAATAGAAATATCTAAAACATGTATTATTTTTCTAATCAACTTTAATATGGGGTTATATAAGTTATATTTTGTACTATAAATATTAATTCGAAATATAAAGAGATTTACTACATCAATGTAGTTTTTTTTATAATTTTTTGACATCAAATAAATAAAATTATTTATGACACAAAAATGACGCAGTATTTACCTCATTAATAAATGATTTAAATAGATAATATTATAAATATTAAAATAACATCCAAAAAATATCCAATTATTATTGGATGATTTTATTTCCATCATTAGTCATATTATCTTCTACTGTAATTAGTTTTGGACCTTTAGAAACTGGATATCATTATATAATAAAATAATATTTTCACACTTTCTTAAAGAGCCCCTCTTCCCCCTTTTAAAAATCCCTCACTTATATCCCATTCCTCACACCTCTCAAGCCCATTGGTTCCTCCAACCCCTTCCCAAATAATCTCTAAAGATCCCCCTCTTCATCCTTGAAGCCTTACCTTAAGAATAAGGCACATCAAGAGGTCCTTTTGGTTCAAACCAAAGAGAGTTACCCCAATTAAAGGTAACCGTTTCTCTTAAAATTCTTTTTTTATTTTACTTCTCCAACCCCTAAAATATTTTCATTACATTATTTGATAACAACAATAGTATCCTAAATATACTAGGATGTTGTTATGATGAGTATTAAAACTACAATTACACACACCTCCATCTAAAGGTTAAAGAACATATTGTTTCTTTGGATGAAAAACTAACGCCCCACGAAATGATATTGTTCAATTATATTCTACCACCTCTCATGGTGGCCATTAAGATAGAAAAATATTTATATATGATATATATTATGTTTAAAATTTATTTATTCTTCTCTATTTTAAAATTATATCATTCCTGTGTAAAAGGCGATAATTTAATTTGATGAAGTTCAGACTACCACCCCCTCAAAGTGATATCTCCCGTTAATGCCTTACGTGGGATGTGAAAAGGATGGAGTTAATGATATTATATATTATATTATACTGGAATTATAATATACCTATTTATCATTATATTATAAGTCCATTAAAATACAAAATAGAAATGATAGTAGCGTTCATGCGTACGTAACGCTTACCATCACCATGAACGGTGCATTTAATTTCTTATCTCCAAATGTAATTTATTATTGTAAATACTTATATATTCTGGATATATATATATATATATATGATATCTAAATCATGTATATCATTCTAGAGATAATGTAATTTTGACCACATGGAAAAATTGTAATGATAACAAATTCATTTTTACTCAAGTTCCGAAGAACGACAAAATATCCAGTATGAAATAAAATAATTAACTAATTGTTATATCAAGGTAGTAAGTAATAAAAAAGAAATAATAAAAAAGAAATATGTTCTTAATCAATTTTAAATTATCTTATGTTTATTATTCAGGAGAAAAAGGGAACATACAAGACAAGTCGGACTTGAGGTAAGGGGTGTCTTATCTCAATTTTAATTTCGGTAGTTTTCCATTGTTCACAACTTATTTATTGTATGTGGTGTATTGTGTACTATCATTTGATATATATTAACCTTATTCTCTTTATATTCATGGTATTCTGCAATTCATTTTGTGGTTATTAACTTTTTTTCATATGACACGATTGATTACAACGTGGTAATGGGTTTTCATCTCACTTTTATTCCCATGTGATCCATGTTATAATTGCCACTATTTACTTATGTGTTTTGTATGTACTGCCCATGATTGTATTCATTGTGTAATATACATTACCATATGGGTATTTAAATCTTAATTATATGATATTTGTTTCATGGGGTGTATGTTTTTTACGTTACCAAATCGGTAAGGGAATTTCAAATTTCAATTTCAACTCATTGGGTTTCACTTATACATCATTGATTAAATTACTCAATGATTATGTGTGAAAGCACTATTTATTAATTAATGTAAAAATTTCCACTCCCATTTGTGTGGATATACTTTTGATACATATAATCACTCCATTGATAATTTCTCAAATCATTTATATGAACTTGATAAGAGTAATCATAACTGAATTTCAATCCATTAAGTTAAACATCCAAGTCACCAGTGTTGTATTTACTAGAATACATGTGAATGACCTTTAATTGATTTACAATGAATATCCAATCATTTTGAGAGTATTTATATTTATCACACATAATTATGTCATTGATTTATCCTTAACCTAATGATATGATCTTTATGTGGTATTTCATCTCAATTTACATTACATTGAGGCTTCTTTGTTGTTATAAGAAAATTCACTTTTTCATGGTGTATATAATGTACTTTTACATATTATATCCGGAATCCCTTTATTCTCATGATATTATAATGTTTTTTTTCATCAATTATTTTTATTCAAGTGTGTCTCTTTTGGTTAGGAACTCTAACTAAAGTATCATCTTAAATGTTTTAAAGATTCATTCCTCTAAATATTTTCCATTAATGTTCATGATTTAAAAATGGTTTTAAGGATTTATTTATATGGACATTAGTGTTTTAAAATTAAATTCCTTTTAAATTTTTAAATGTGATGTGGGACACTTTGATTCAAAAACGTATATTAAAAGGCTTCCTGATAAATAGTGAGACTTTTAAATGTTTTCAAGAAAAAGGGGGATATTTCTCTCAAATAGTTTTGATGATTATTTTCATCTATGTCAATATCCTTCATTATTCTCGATTGAGGTTTATTTATTATAATATATTCTTCCATATTGTATTTAATTAGTTATATTTGACTGTAGATGTGATATTTTCATACCATTCATGGTTTCTGGTTAAATTATTGACATATCATATGCTAGTTTTAGTAGAAATGTCTAGATTATGTTTCAAACTTTTCTTAAGAGGAACACATTGGAATTAGTAAGTAACGGGTAGAGCCCGCTATAGTTTATCTATGCATCGGTAGGTATCATGAGAAAAACTAGTGTCTTACCACAAGGCCATGACAAAATCTTATATGTAGTGTTCACACGAGGCCTTGAATATGTGGTTATGATGTCTGGAATTATGCATTCCATCATTATGAGATTAGATATTGATATTTCATGGGGTTATTCGACTAGTAGAATACCGATGAATATGATTTATTATGGAATTATTTACTCAGCTCATATTCCTTCCATAAAGTGTTCATGTTTAATTTTTTTAAAGGCATGTGTTTTCAATTATTCACCATGCCAAATGTTTATGTTATATTCTGCTTTATTTTGTACTCTTGTTGAGCATGTGAGCTCACCCCTTTTCTATGTTTTATTTTCCCAGGATTCCAAGAAGTGTATTGTGATTGATATGCATGGATAAGCTAGGGGATTAATGGAGTTCTCAATGAATAATTTATGTTGTGTTATATTTCTTAATGTGTAATGCAACGTTCATGTTGGTAATATCATTTCCGAGACTGCTAAACTTCTAGGTCTTTACGGACATGATTCCTTGTAATCATGCCAATGTATTAAAATAATTCACTAGCTATGGGCTTCTGGATTTGGTGCATTACATTTATTATTATCATGGAATCCACCTATAATATATTCTCAGATTTATTAAATACATAATGGGGGTGTCATATAGGTTTTGTAACACACACCCTTCTCGGGAACCCTGATGCATGTGTAAAATTCTTGTATAGGGATATAAGAAAGGGAAAGGGGATCATGGTAAATGGTTAATCCAGAGAGAATACAATTAGTGGCAGGATTGGGATATACTCTGGAGGATACCCATGTTTCATTTACATATCTACAGAACTTATACTCTTGTTTGTATTTCTACATTGGGAGCATATTTTATCTATGCGTTGTATGACATGTCCTCCATTTGATGGTATTTTTGTTCTAAATATTTAACTTTGTAATATTGTTTATATTTATATTATTTTTCAAGGATTTGATATCAAGAGTATAGTCTCTTTACTAATATCATTTTGATCTTCTCTACTAGTTGGATGGCTTGTGTGTACGTGGTGGTCCACATTAGATCATGTGAATCTCTAGCTCAACCGAGGGATTTTTTGTGGGGAATTACACATACCATGTGACACATTATTCTTAGTGACTAATGAATTCAATGATTAATCGATAGGTTACAAATACACATGGAAAGTGGAACACATGGTGTATTTGTAAATTGTACATATCGTTTAACCCATCCGAGATACATGCAGAGTCCCTAGGTGTGTATCCTAAATTCATGAAAAGTGAAAACATTTTCTGTAGATCATAGTTATATGGTGTGTAACACCCCAAGATTTCATGGTACGTTATTTCTTTAAATTAACTCAATAACATTTACTATATGCAACACTGAGTTCAAGCGCACCATGACTTACCAAACTGGCCATTAAAAAAACGGTTATGAATAGTATTAACTGAATTTGGAATTTTATATACTCCATATAATTTTTACTTATATAATATGTGTTTCTTAGACATATTATAAGGAAAAAAAATCAATTTTTCAGATAAAAAATGCATTTTAAAAAATAGAATTTTAAAACCTTTTAATGGGGAACCCTTTTTAAATAAAATATTTGAAACTTTTACATATTAAATTTGAAAAATAAAATTCTTATTTAGAATAGTGATATCAAAATTTACTTTGAATTAAATTTTGGTATTTTTCTAATAATGTTCATTTTTTAATGAATAGTGAAAAATACTGTATTTTAATTAAAAACAGCATTTTAATCTAACCTATTTATATGGTTATATTGTCTTATAAAATGGTTTTAAAGTGTAATTATATTATATTTTTACCATTTAATCCAATGTTGGTCATTGAAAGAAATTTCACTGTGAGATTGGGTATAAACAAGTGTCAATCCTTTGATAGCTATTATTTCATAAGAACAATTTCCTACATCATGGTAGTTTTAATATAATTTTTAGTCACAAAATAAATAAAATTATTTATGACACAAAAATGATGCAGTATTTACCTAATTAATAAATGATTTAAATAAATAAGAATATAAATATAAAAATAACAACCAAGTACAATCTTGTTGGATGATTTTATTTTTACCATTATTCATCTTATCTTTTACTTTAAATAGTTTTGGACCTTTAGAAACTGAATATTATTATATAATAAAATAATATTTTCACACTTTCCTAAAGAGCCCTCATCCCCTTATAAAAATCCATCACTTCTAACCCATTTCTTACAACTTTAAATCCCCTTGTCTCATCCAACCCTTGCAAAAATAATCTCTCAAGATCCCCATCTTTATCTTAGAAGCCTTACCTTAGGCAGAAGGCACTTCAAGATGTCCTTTTGGTTCAAACCAAAGGGAGTTACCTGAATTAAAGGTAATGATTTCTCTTAAATTATTTTTCATTATTTTACATCTACAACACCTAAAATAATTTCATTAAATTATTTTATAACAACAAATGTATCCTAAATATACTATGATGTTTATATGATAAGTATTAAAACTAAACTTACACACACCTCTATATAATTGGTAAAGAATATATTGCTTCTGTGGATGGAAAACTAACGCCTCACGAAACAATGATTATTCAATTATATCCTACCGCCTCCAATGGTGGCCATTAAGATGGAAATATTTTTATATAAGATATATATTATGTGTATGTTTTATTTATGCTTCCTTATTGTCAATTTGTATCATTCTTCTATGGTTTCCATTATGGGTAAACCGCGATCATTTCATTTCAGGAAGTGCGGACTGCCGCCCCATCAAAGTGATATGACTCATTAATGAATTATGTGGGACTTATAAAGGATGGAGTTAATGATATGATATATGATATTATTAGGGATTTAAATTAGCATACCCATTTTTTCATTATGTTTTAATTCCATTAAAATACAAAATTGAAATGAAAGTATCGTTCATGCGTAAGTACGGATTACCATCTCTATGAACGGTGAATTTCATTTCTTATCTCCAAATGTTATGTACTATTATAAATACATATATATACTGGATATATAATATAAATATGACATCTAAATCATTTATATCATTCTTGAGATAATGGACTCTTAACCACATAGAAAAATTGTAATTATAACAAGTTCATTTTTACTCAAGTTCCGAACATCGATAAAATATCCCATATGAAGTCAAATAATTAACTAATTGTTATAGCAAGTTGGTAAGTGATATAAAAGTAATAATAAACATGAAAAATTTTATTAATCAATTAGAAATTAACTTAAGTATATTATTCAGCAATAATAAGGAACATATAAGACAAGTCAGACTTGGGGTAAGGGGTTTCTTATCTCACTTTTAATTTCGTGAGATTACCAATGTTCGCCACTTATTTAATTACTGTGGGGTTTTGTGTAATGTCGTTTTATATATATTATCATGATTATATTTATATTTATGGTATTTTTCAATTCTATTGGGGGTTATTATCTTTTTTTCATATTACTTGATTGATTACAATGTGGTAATGGGTTTAATCTCACTTTTATTCGAGTGAGATCCATGCTATAATTTCCACTATTTTCTTTTGTGTGGTGTATGTACTACCCATGATTATATTCTTTTTGTAATATACTTTAACTTATGGGTATTTAAATCTTCATTTTAGGATTATTCTTTCATGGGTTGTATGTTTTGTAAGTTACCAAATCGGTAAGGGAATTCCAAATTTCAATTTCCACTCATTGGGTTTCACTTATAATTCATTGATTATTTTACTCCAATATTATGTGTGGAATCAATATTTATTTTTTATGTAGTAATTTCCACTACCCTTTGTTTGGATATACTTCTGATACACATAATCACTCCATTTATAATTTCTCAAGTCATTGATATGAACTTGATAAGAGTAATCTTAACTGAATTTCCATTCATTGAGTTAAACATCCAAGTCATTGGTGTTGTTTTTACCAGAATAAGTGTGAATTTCGTCTGATTTATTTACACTGAATATCTGATCATATTGAGTTTATTTATATTTTTCACACATAATTATGTCATTCATTTATCCTGAACTCAAGGATATGGTGTTTATAAGGGATTTAATCTCAATTGACATTCCATTGAGATTTCTTTGTTGTTTGGCACGCGCATCGCAACGCGTGAAAATTTTCAATATTTATTTACCTACTAAGTACTGTAGAAGTGGCGAGCAGGGTCGAACCACAGAGAGAATGTGAGTAGACACTAGAAATGTCCTTTAGGAGGAATGTTCAGGCAAGTGAGTTTTAATTGTGTGATTAACAACTAAGTTCTAAAAAAACTAAATGACTATTTTAAAAATGACTATTTAAATTGACTAAACTATCTAAGTGAATTAAGCTATGAAAGAAACTGGCGGAGATGGAAGTGTCAGAGTCGTGACGTCCGTTCAAGTGCATGCAATGTCAATTATTTAGTCCCCACATTTGAATATTTATTTATTCAATTATCATCGATTCCAAATTTAATCAAAATACTATCTGGTCACGTTCTCTGATGTTAGACAATATTTTAATGTTTACACAAATTATCCGTCATTTCGTTCTCTGTCATGATGAATAATTTGCGCGTCATTATAGTACTGAATCACTTGGTGAAATACGACGACTCGTTTCTCACAAAGTCGAAGTATCTACCTGCGTCGGGTTCGCTCACATGAGATCACTTATTCAGTATCACTCACACAAGTTTGAAGAAGCGCACACACAAAATATTAATTTTCCAATTAATATATTTATTTATTCAGAATTTGCTCTCGCGCTTGATTGAATTCCGGATAAATAAATTCTCTGATGAACTCCCGTTCGTGGTTACTTGTTAGGTATCACACGAACGGGCACCAAAGCATGTGTGCAGAGCCCAAATAACAATTAATTTCAACGCAGATATAATTAATTAAATAAACATCCAATTAAAATTAATTTAAAAGGCAATCAAACATGAAGATAAATTAAAGACATGCATTCACCATCACATTTATCACAACTCTGACATCAATAAATTAGCCCACCATCATGACGAAAAAGCAGCACATAAAATAATAAACAAAAGATATCACCATGCTCATGTCGTTGTTTTGGTCACCGCGAGACGCCATCAACGATCACAAAACAATAACCATCGCTCTGCTCCGTTCAGTCGCTGACGCCGCACCCGAATCAAACCACCGCGTCGCTAAAAAATATGTTTTGATCTGCGCTCGCTCTCAGTGTGCGACATGAATCTTCAGAAGCCAAGAGAACGTTCCAATCCTCTGCTGCGTCGATGACTTGTCTGAACCTCCGCTGCGCTCTTGGTGATGGTTTGCCGCTGTGGGTTGCGTACCTGCTGCACTTCAAGTGGATGAGAGGGGAGGCATGGGAAATAAGAGGGCGATGCGCTGGGGTGAGGTGAGCAGGGGGTTCGGCTGCGCAGGGGGTTTGGCTGGGCAGGGGGTTCGGCTGGGTAGATAGGGGTGCGAGCAGGTCGTGGAAAAGGGGCGAGGGGGATGGGAGATGGGAGATGGGGGGCGCGGGTGAGATAGAGGGGTGAGGGAGATGGGGCCCGGGTGAGAGGTGGCGGATGGGATAGAGGGGGCGCCGTGGGGAGATGGCGGAGGGGGATAAGAGGGGAGGGCTGTGGGTGATGGGGGGTGCTGGTGAGATAGAGGGGCGAGGGAGATGGGGCCCGGGTGAGAGGTGGCGGATGGGATAGAGGGGGCGCCGTGGGGAGATGAATTAAAGGGGGAGTGAGGCGGCCAGGGTCCAGGCGGGTAGAGAGAGGGGGCCCAGCGTGGGATAGAGGGGAGATAAAAGGGTGCGGTTCCGCGGGTAAGGGGAGAGAGGAGGCAGGTGAGGAATGGGTCAAAAAAAGAAAAGGGGGGAAGGGGAGTGTGGGTAAGGGGGATAAAAAAATAAAATAAAAAATGTTAAATTCAAGATAAAAACTAATTATCTAATTAAGTTAAATAATAATAATAATAAATAAAAATATATTAATGCACATGCAATTAAATATAATACTATTATAATAAAAAAAACTAATAACAAATCTTATTTTATTAATACAACAAAATAATGAAATAAAATAAAATACAAATTAAAATATACATACTAATAAAAATTAATAAAATAAACTAAACTAAAATTAAAGAAACTAATAATAATAATATATTGTTAAATATAATATATAAAATTAATATAACTAATAGAAAAACTAAATTACTAATATAAGTATATAAGTTAACTAAAAATTATCAAAATATCTAAATCACTACAAAACTACAAAAATAAACTAAAAATATAAAAATTGGTTAAACTAATTAATTAACACTATGTTAGAATATTATAAAAATACATGTAAAATCCATGTACATCATTGTTATATGCCAATTCACTTTTTATGGTGTATATAATGTACTTTGACAAAGTGTATCATGAATTCTTTTTTTCTCATGATATTATAATGTGTTTATTACCTCAATTATTTATATTTATTTGTATCTATTTTGGTTAGGAACTCTAACTAAAGTATCATTTTAAATGTTTAAAATATTTATTCTTCTAAATGTTTCTCTTTAATGTCCATGTTTTAAAAATGGTTTTAAAGTTTTATTTATATGGACATTAATTTTTTAAAATTCAAATTCTTTTTAAATGTTTCAAATTCATATGGAACAATTTTATTCAAAAATCTATTTTAAACGACTTCTTGATAAATAGTGAGACTTTTAAATGCTTTCAAGAAAAAGGTGGATATTTCTCTCAAATTGTTTTGAAGATTATATTCATCTATGTCAAAATCTTTCATTATTCTCGATTGAGGTTAAATTATTATAATAAAATCTTCTATATTGTATTTAATGTGTTATGTTTGACTGTGGATGTGCTATGTTTATACTATTCATGGTTTCTGGTTAAATTATTGACACATCGTACGCTAGTTTTAGTACAAATTTCTAGATTGTATGTCAATATTTTCATATGAGGAATGCATTGGACTTAGTAAGTGATGGGTGGATCCAGTTATATATACTCAATGCATTGGTAGGTCTCATGAGACAAACTAGTGTCTTGGCACAAGGCCTTGAAAAAATATTATTTGTAGTCTTGGCACGAGGCCTTGACTATGTGGTTATGATGTCCGACATTATGCATTCGATCATTATGAGATTAGATATTGATATTTCATGTGGTTATTAGACTAGTAGAATACCCATGACTATGTTTTATTATCGAATTATTTACTAATCTCATATTCCTACCATTAAGTGTTCATGTTTACTATTTGTAATGGTATGTGTTTTTAATTAATCACCATTCCTAATGTTTATTATATATTCTGTTGTATTTCTTACTATTACCAAGCATCTGAACTCACCCCATTATTATGTTTTATTTTCCCAGGGTTCCAAGAAGTGTTTTATGATTGATATGAAGGATTAAGCTAGGGTATTAATGGATTTCTAAAAGGATAATTTATGTTGTGTTTTATTTTATAAAGTTTAATGTATTGTTCATGTATGTAATCTATTTTCCAAGATAGCTAAACTAATTGGTCTTTCGGAAATTGATTACTTGTAATCATGCCCATGTAATAAAATAAAGCACCAGCTCTAGGATTTTGGAGTCAGGGCGCTACAGTTGGTATCAGATGAAGTTTTGTATAATCCTTGGAAACTAGATTTAGAAAAAATCTGATTAAAAAACACTTCCCTAAGAAAGAATTTTTTGATTAGTATAGAAGAACATAAAAAAATGTTGGTAATGTAAATATTAATTTTTTTTCCAAGAAATACATCCCGGTTTGAATACGAGTGGGTAGAGGTAGCTCTGGCATAGATTTACAAAGGGGTAAAACACGAAAATATCGATTTAAGCTAGAATCGAACAGAAACTGGTGGACGACAACGGGCCTTGCTGCACTCTTGGTTACGACACTCCCGAGGGATATGCTAAGGATAATTTACATTTTATTTACAAACTAATCTTAAGGATTTTAATATAATATGAGAATAAATATCATTGGTCGATCCTAATGTGTATTAGATTGAAAAAAAGGTGTCACGATATTATCTAAATGAATTTATGGATCACACTATGATTTCTTGTGTTAGTTAATGGCTAGATTCCAAGGAAGTCATAGTAACAATGAACATGATGTACAATGTGGGATGGTGGTTTAAATGAAAAACGGAATGGAATGTTGAGAGGTATAAAAGATATTGTGTTCATGCCGAATGAGGTTTCCAAAAATATGATCAATAACATATATATTTACAAACTCCCAGACTCAACAAAGAAGAGAAAGGTGGTGAATGATAAGAGATTCAGCAGTGAAGATCCTGGATAAAAGAAAGCTCATTTTCCATCATGCATGAAATGTGGAAGGAAACACCCATGAAAGTGTATCAAGGGAACAAAGAAATGCTTTATGTGTGGGAAAGAAGTACATAAATTAAACAATTTTCGAATAAAAATGAAGAGTACTATGGAAGAAAATTAAAATGATCCTAAGAATCCAATTATAGTCATTTTTCCTAAATGTAAGGGACCTTGGAATCACCCAAGTCAATGCCATATTCTATAAGATAACCTCTTGGTCAAGAAAGAACCTATGTTGAAATAAATGGATAGAAAAATGTTTAATAGTGTTAGTTCTCTTTGTTGATGAGATCACTTTGGATGGATTTTCTCTTATATGTATAACCTTGCAGTCTGATATGTGAAAATTTTATTTGAGGTAGAATTATCTATTCTTTTGTGGATATAGATATAAATAACCATATGGGATTATATGATCGTTGAAATTGAGGCAAATACAGGTTATTAGTTTTTGGGATGAAAATGCAAGGTATGAGATAACAAAGGTGGTTAAATTATGTTATGATTATTTTGAGAAATTTATCTCATTTTGGGAATGTTATAAAATACAGTTCTTGAAAAAAGAAAACACACAGACCGAGTGACAACCCGTCGAATCGGACAAAGCTATGAGAATCGAATCCACAACCAAAGTGCGACTGGGATTTATCACCTACCACTAGACTACGTGAAGTCTGAGGTTAGTATGACTAATTATTTTAGTCAAATGATTTTATGGATAAAAAATTTATTGACTTTGGGAACTTCTGATTTATCTTTATAATAGGAAAATTATTTGGTGATTATGTGATAAATGTTATTTTGGAAGATATTCGCTCTTTTTGTAAAACTATGTGTCTAAGGAAAATAGAATACTATGATATTTTATTTGAGGAGTAATGGTGGGTTTTTATCTATGTTTTTATTGTGTATTTATAGAGATATAGGTTATTTATGGAAATGATTAACCTATCATAGAGAATATGTGATTAGGTTAATTACTTTTACGTATGTGACTTTAAGAGTAGTTATTGTTATTTGGAGATACAATTTAACGTTGAAGACTAAGTAAGAAAATTATTCTTAGTTTTATGTTTCAATATTACTTTGTATTATATTGAATGATTTTATAGAATATTTTTTATTAAATTTTATTTATTTAACTTTGGGTAATGTTTTCTTAATTTTATAAATTAATATTAGTATTTCTTTACCTAAAGAATTATCTTTATTGGGGATCATCTGATCATTTACTAACAATTTTGGTTTTGTTTAATCTTTAAAGAAAAGGAAAATATATAGTTCATCCTCTCTGGATTATGTGATTCTCTATTAGTTGATTCTATCACTTTAGGTGCTACTATGTCATCTTGAATACTCATTGTTTGGAGTGAAAGATGATTTTGGGGTAAGAATTAGATGAAGGATGAATCTTTACTTGTCATGTATATATATATATATATATATTCTTATTCTATGAATAAATTAATTATTAAACTTTATGGAAGGGATCTGAAAACCCAAAATTTGTTATCCTAATTCATTATGTTTTGTTTAACCGATGATATTTTAAATCATCATAGATTGATGGCTTAGAGGCCATCAGATTTACACATGTTTTTGATTGATGACCTCAATCACTCCTATAAATATTTACATTTTTCCTCCAATTATGTGTCTCTAATTTAAACCAATTTTCTTCTAATCAAGATCATAATTTGGTGGTGACTTTTTCATTTCTCTTTCCCTCTTATTAAGACTAAATTTTATTAACCCAATTTCGGATGTAGGTTTTTTACAAAGGTATTTTTCTATTTTTATCCATTTATTATCGAAGAACAATCTCAAATTGTGAGGACATAATTTATTTAAGGAGGGGAAAATGTAACACCCCAATATTTCATGGTACGTTATCTCTTCAAAGTAATTCAACAACTTGTACTATACTCAACACAGAGTTTGAGCACACCACGACTTACTAAACTTTCCATAAAAACAGTTATGAATATTATTAACTGGATTTTGGTTTTTATATACTCCATATAATTTTAAATTATGTATTTTGTGTTTTTTAAACATATTATAAGAAAAAAATTAAAATTTTCAAAAAAAAATGTATTTTAAAAAAATTCCATTTTACTATCTTTTTATGGAGAACCCATTTTAAATCCAATATTTGACACTTTTACATATTCAATTTGACAAAATAAAATTATTCTTTAGAATCATGATATCAAAATTTTCTTTGGATAAAATTTTGGTATTTTTCTAATAATGTTTATTTTTTAATGAATTGTGAAAAATACTGTATTTTAATTAAAAACTGGTTTTAATCTAACTTATATATATGGATAGATTATATTATAAATTTCTTTTAATGTTTAATTAGATTATATTTTTACCATTTAAACCAATGTTGGTCAATGGAAAAAATTTCACATTGAAATTGGTCAAAAACAAGTGTCAATCTTTGGATAGTTATTATTTCTTAAAAACACGCTTTCTGTTTTGACAACGAGAATTAATTTTAAATTAAATAATCAAACTTATATGTGTTGAATTTGGTAAAATAGATATAATTTTTAAATTTGGAATATAAAATATATCTTAGGCTGGTTTTTTTCTATTTTTCTAAAATACTTCAATTTTTTGATGAACAGTGAAACCACTAAGTAGTAGTTAAAAATCCAAATTTTTCATTTAAATTAAATTTTACCACTTATGTTAATTGAATATTGAATATATTACATACATGTTTGTTATTAGTAAATAAAATTTTGTTCAATAAGTTGAAAATAATTTTTGGTGAATAGTAACTTTTGACTTTTATTTACCGCAGTTAAAGGTAGATAGCATAATTCAAGGTAAAAATAATATTAAATAAATATTAAATAATATTAACACTTTTCCTAACATTATTTGATCAGTATTGGCCAACCAGGAAAATGCTTGGGTTAGACTTTTGGCTTTTGAATGCCTCTTGGGTAAGATAATGATATTAATAATTTTTATTTAAAGTAAAAATAAAAATATCATAAACACGTATTGTTTTGCTAAAAAAAATTAATGCAAGGTTATATAAGTTATATTTTTTACTATAAATATTTATTGGAAATCTGAAAATATTTCCTACATCATGGTATTTTTTTACAATTTCTACACATAAAATAAATAAAATTATTTTTGATACAACAATGATGCGATATTTATATCATTAATAAATGATTTAAATAAATAAGATTATAAATTATAATATAACATCCAAAACTGGTCCAATTATTATTGGATGGTTTATTTTGTCCATTAGTCATCATATATTCATCTTTTATTAGTTTTGGACCTTTAGAAACCGAATATCATTATATAATAAAATAATATTTTCACCCTTTCTTAAAGAGCCCCTCCTCCCCCTCATAAGAAGCCCTCACTTCTAACCCATTCCTCACACGTGTCAAGCCCCATGGCTTGTCCAAACCTCCCCAAATAAGGTCTCAAGATCCCCATATTCATCCTAGAATCCTTACATTAGGCTAAAGGCACTTCAAGAGTTCCTTTTGGTTCAAACCAAAATTAGTTACCCAAATTAAAGGTAACTGTTTCTATTAAATTCTTTTCATTTATTTTACTTCTCAAACCCCTAAACTCTTTTCATTACTTCCTTTTAAACCAACACGAGTATCCAAAATTTTCTGGGATTTATTTATGAGAAGGATTAAAGATACACTTACACACACCTCCATCTAATGGGTAAAGAACATATTGTTTCTGTGGATGACAAACTAACGCCTCATTAAATGATGATTGTTAAATTATATCCCATCACCTCTCTTGGTGGAAATTAAGATGGAACTGTATTTATATATGATATATATATATTTTATTGTATATTTATTCTTCTTTATTTTTTATTTATATCATTCCATTATGGTTACCCTTATGGGTAAAACGCGATAATTTCATTTGAGGAAGTGTGGACTACCGCCCCCTCAATGTGATATGACTCGTTAATGCCTTATGTGGGATGTATAAATGATAGGGTTAATGATATTATATATGATATTATACTGGAATTATAATATAACTATGTATCATTATGTTTTAATTCCATTAAAATACAAAATAGAAATGAAAGTAGCGTTGATGCGTACGTAAGGCTTACCATATTCCTAAACAGTCCATTTATTTCTTATCTCCAAGTTTTATGTACTATTATAAATACATATATATACTGGATAATATATATATATATATATGATATGTTAATCATTTATATAATTATGTAGATAATTGACTTTTGTCCAGATGGAAAAATTGTAATTATACAAGTTCATGTTTACTCAAGTTCCAAACTTTGAAAAAATATCCAATATGAACTCAAATAATTAAATAATTGTTATAGAAAGATAGTAAGTGATATAAAATGAATAATAAACTTGAAAAACATTCTTAATCAAGTAGAAATTAACTTAACTTTATTATTCAGGAAGAACATGGAACATACAAGACAAGTCAGACTTGAGGTAAGGGGTTTCTTATCTCACTTTTAATTTCATGAGATTTCCATTATTTTCCACTTATTTCTTGCATGTTGTGTATTGTGTACTATGATTTGATATAAATTATCCAGATTCTCTTTATATTCATGGTATTCTGGGATTCATTTGGTGGTTATTAAATTTTGTTCATACGACTCGATTGATTACAACAAGGTAATGGATTTTCATCTCACTTTTATTCCCATGAGATCTATGCTATAATTGCCACTATTTTCCTTTGTGTGGTGTATGTACTGCCCATGATTGTATTCTTTGTGTAATATAATATATCTTATGGGTATTTACATCTTCATTATATGATCCTTCATTCATGGGGTATACGTTTCGTAAGTTACCAAATCGGTAAGGGATTTCCAAATTTCAATTCCCACTCAGTGGATTTCACTTACACTTCATTGATTATTTTACTCCAATATTATGTGTAGAATAACTATTTATTTATCTATGTAGTAATTTCCTCTCCTCTTTTTATTGATATACTTTTGATACACATAATCACTCCATTGATAGTTTCTCAAGTCATTGATATGAACTTGATAATAGTAATCTGATCTCAATTTCCATTCATTGAGTTAAACATCCAAGTCATTGGTGTCGTATTTACAAGAATATGCGTGAATGTCCTCTTATTGATTTACATTGAATATCTGATAATTTTGAGAGATTTTATATTTTTCACACTTAATTATGTCATTTATTTATCCTTAACCTAAAGATATGGTCTTTATAATGGATTTCTTCTCAATTTACATTCCATTGAGACTTCTTTGTTATTATACGTCAATTCACTTTTTTATGTTGTATATAATGTAATTTGATAGAGTATATCACGAATCATTTTATACCCATGATATTATAATTTGTTTATTACCTCTATTATTTGTATTCAAGTGTCTTTCTATTTATTTGGAACTCTAACTAAAGTATCATTTTAAATGTTTTAAATATTTATTCTTTTAAATCTTTCTCATTAATTTCAATGTGTAAAAAATGGTGTTAAGGATTTATTTATATGGAAATTAGTTTTTTAAATTTAAAATTCCTTTTAAAATTTTTAAAGTGGTATGGGAAACTTTGATTCAAAAATATATTTTAAACGGCTTATTCATAAATAGTGATACTTTTAAATGTTTTCACGAAAATGGGGGATATTTCTCTCAAATAGTTTTGATGATTATTTTTATCTATGTCAATATCCTTCATTATTATCTATTGAGGTTAATTTATTATAATAAAATATTCTATATTTTATTTAATTAGTTATATTTGACTGTGGATGTTCTATTTTTATACCATTCATGGTTTCTGGTTAAATTATTGACATATCATATTCTAGTTTTAGTATGATTGTCAGGATTATGTTTTAAACTTTTCATATCATGAATGCATTGGACTTAGTAATTGATGTGTGGAGTTTCATATAGCTCCTTGATGCATAGGTAGGTCTCATTAGACAAACTAGTGTCTTGGGACAAGTCCTTGAAAAATCTTATTCATAGTCTTGGCATGAGTCCTTGACTATGTGGATATGATGTCCGACATTATGCATTCCGTCATTATGAGATTTTCTATTTATATTTCATGTAGTTATTCTACTAGTGGAATACCCATGACTATGTTTTATTATTCAAATATTTACTCATCTCATATTCCTTCCATAAAGTGTTAATGTTTACTATTTGTAAAGGCATGTGTTTTTAATTATTCACCATGCCTAATGATTATGTTATATTCCACTGTGTTGCTTACAATTACTGTGCATCTGAGCTCTCCCATTTCATATGTTTAATTTTCCTAGGATTTAAAGAAGTGTATTGTGATAGATATGTAGATTAAAACTAGGACATTAATAGAGTTCTCAAATGATAATTTATGTTGTGTTTTATTTTCTAATGTGTAATGTAACGTTCATGTATGTGATCTATTTTCCAAGACTGTTAAACAGATCGGTCTTTTAGGACTTGATTCCTTGAAATCATGCCAATATATTAAAATAAATCACCAGCTCTGGGATTCTGGAGTCGTGGAGTTACATGGTGTTTTGCTGATTGTTAATAAAACAATAAAATGTCAATAAGAATAATTAATTTTAGTATTAAAACCCAAATTTTATTTTTCACATCTCATGTGTTGACTGTTTAATAATTGTTTGCAAAACTAATTTGTTCTCAAATAATTCAATATAATTATCTATAATCACTGGTTATGTTTTTTATTTTCTATATTCAATTTATTATGGTTATCACCAAGATACTTTATATGGACATTAATATAAAGGGAATAGATTAATTTGTTTATTCATTCAATTTATTTAAATGTGTTTATCTTAAAAATAATGAAATAATAAAAGTGAAATATAGAATGTTTACTTCATTATATTCTTTTTAGACTAATTGGATGACCTTGAGAATAGACCATTCTAAATATTATTTGTTTATCTAATTTTCCATTGCATGGTTTTTGTAATAATTTATTAAATTAAATAATTCCCTACAACTCATTCATCTCTACTCAATATGTAAGATCTTGGGATCCAATTGTTTCTTTTATGTATATCCCCATAACAAGTCCTTTGGCTCCCCTAACCCATGTGTGATTAAAATTATGTAATTTATCTAGCTCTCATGCAAGTGGAGGTGATTCATGCTCACAGTTGAGGTGAATTCAGTCTTGGAGGTACACTATAGCATAGGTGACATTCTACAACATGAACCATGAATGATTCTAGGAGTTAATCCCCTTGGTTGAATGGATGTTTTTCCATCACTTAGATAAACTAACCATTAGAGTATCTCATGGTGATAATACCTTATTTATTTTTTTCTATCAATTTCATGTTTCAATATTTTTAGATGCTTAATTAATTAAAATAATTAATTAATAAGAACACAATATACATTTAAAATGAATATTATATTGTGTGTAAGGATTATTTATATATTTTTAATCACATTAGTAAAGACATGTAAATTTTATAATAATTTAACAAGATAAAATGGGAAATTTATCAATAAATATAAAAATAAATCAAATAATATTTTAGGCCAGTGTAGCCTCTAGTACATGGGTAGAAATTAAACCATAGTTTAAAGTGCTTGACCAACCTCAATTTTACTTCCTTTAACTATCAGGTAATCTCTATATTGAGTTTCTATTCAAAATAACTGAGATTTATTAAGTTTTTTTCACATATATGAGACATAGTGTAACTATTATGAATTTTTTTAGGAAATAATATAATATTATTTCATGACTATGGAGTCCAATTAATGGATGAGGGAACTGTCGGTTAGTTAATTTCTCAAGTTACACCTACCTAAAAACCTTCAATCAGTTTGTAAAACCTCTATCTTGGTTATGAGAGGGGAAATATGTATCTTTTCCACTAGGATATCCATGTGATAGGATATTTCAAAACTAATGAGTGAAATTGGGTTTCAATAAAAAAATTATATTAAAAAATTAATTTTTAATTTATTGTATAATTTTTAATTTAGATAATATTATTTAATTTACTATATAAATGGAAACCCATAGGACTTTGAAAGTATCACAACGATCGATTTCAGAGAAAGACAACAATCTCACAAGTATGAATTTCTAGGAATGGTATATATATTCACATTTATAGTATACCATGAATGGAATTATATTTACTATAAAACCCTTTTTTATAGGTTCCTAAAAAAGGATAGTAAAGAATAACTATTCCTCTATATGGAACATTTGGATGATTTCGTGGATTTAAAATGTTCATTTTCTATCTCCCATGTCTTATGAGATTTTAATGAAACACATGGATATGGATGTGAATAACAACATGAATCATATTTGGGATCTTTATCCGTAGAAGGTAAGAAAAAATAGATTTATATCTCTAATGCATTATTCACACATATTCATGGAGATTCATCTTCAGATGGGACTCATGTAGTCATGATGATTGGATTCATTGAATGCTAGGGCATATTGATATTTATGATCTCTACAGAGCTATGCATAGATAACATTTTTAACTCACAACCTATGTTCTTATCAAGTTTTATTGTAAATTATAATAGAATAAATAATGATAAGTCTATCTAAAAAATCCTTTCATTAATTCACCAAGTTGAAAAAGGCATGAAGCATGAAAAACCTACGATCCTTATGTTGAATAAGGTGAGGAAGAAGGGAAAGGGGCCAAAAATTGTTCCATGTATATGGATCCTGGGAAATATCCTTCCAAGAAAAGGAATATTTAGGGAAAGTAAAATAAATATGATTCCTTATGTATTGTGTGTGGAAACATGTCCCACAGGAAGAATAATTACACCTTCTAAATGAAGAAAGGGGTAGCTCACATGTGTTTTCTACCGAGTGAAATATTTCTACATCTACACATTAGTGATTAGATATATCTTATCGTGCTCATATCTATACTAATGTGTAGGAATCATGTATAGTTTGAATGATTTCTAGAAGATAGATATATTTATAGGCTTACAAAGGTGTAAGGATGGATGATCTAGTAATTGAATACCACTACATTCCTTTACATACTTGGATACTCTTTATTTTAAAATATGCTTATAATGTACCTACCATTACCAAAAAAATATAATTTTTTTCTCCTATCAAAATACATGTGGATTTATTTTTAGGTTTGGAAATAAATTCTATTTCTATTTTAAATATATCATATGTTATGGAAGGGAACATTAAATAATTATATTTATTTAATAAATAATGAAAACCATTTATTGAAATTTGATAATTAATCATGTTATCCTGACTCATTTCACACCCAACTATGGTACCACCATATTAGTCATATAAAAAAGTATCATTTAACGAAGATCAATTAATACAGTTACTTGGAATATTTTTATATAAAACCACTCAATATATTTCATGCTCGTTTAGATGGAAAAATAATTAAACAAAATTTTGTTGTAAAATGTGAAAGATTTAAAAATATTCCAAAATTGGAACACATTTATGTCTCTAGACCATTTGTAATAGAAGTTAGAAGTGATTATTTTTACTTCATTTCTTTTACAAGATGATTTACATAATTATGGATACGTCTACTTAATGTGGAATAAGTCAAAATCATTTTGGAAATTCAAAGACATCAAGAAATAAATAGATAATAAACATGGTAAGAATAATAAAAAACAATCAATATATTGTAGGTGGTGAGTTCATTAACCAAGAATATATTGAATTTATAGAGTATTGTATGATTCTATCCCAACTCATCCCTTATTAAACACTATAGTGGAGTGGTGTTTTTGAAATGATGAACCATATCTTGATTGACATGGTAAGGTCGATGATGAGCCTTATAAGTCATCCATTATCTTTTATGGGTATGCGTTACATACTATAACACACATTATAAACTCAGTACAAACTAAAGAAACATATGAGATACCATAGGATTTAATGTATGGAAATAAATCTAGGTTGGAACAAACTCATGCATGGGGTTGTGATGAATTTTTTTAGGGTACTTCTTGGGATAAAATTTCACCTTAAGGGTTGAAGTGTTTATTTTTAGGGTATTATAAGGAAACTATAGGATACTATATATACAGTCACTCATACGAGGAGGTTATTACTAAAATAAAATACATTTTTCTTATAATGGATGACATTCTCAAGAAGGATAGTGGTAGAAAGATTTAATTCTATAAAGGTGATGCTCAAGATACAAATGAGTTGGTGCTAGAATAAATACTATATTTCCCCATGGATTATGTTATTCATGAAATATAAGTACTTCATATAAGAAGAAGATTCTTTAGAGAACCAAAAGATGTTGATTTTTTCCACTGAAGATGGTGACTTATTATGGGTTGATAATTATGATCATCATTCCTATAAGGAGGTAGTAAAGAGATTAGAAATTGTACAATAGTAATAAGATATGAATTCTAATATTGATTCTCTGCATCAAAAACAAGTTTGGATTCTAGTAGATATTCTAGTTGATGTAAATATCAATGGGTCAAAATATGTATTTCAGATAAAATTGGACATGGATGGTTAAGATAGTACTTATAATGAAATTGTAGTGGCTAAAGGGTTTAAACAGCATCATGAAATTGATTTCTAAAAAACCTTGTCTCCATTTTTTTCATATTTTAATCTTTTTAAATTAAACATATCTTAGAATCATTCCGTGACATTGAGATTTGGATGATGGATTAACTAAATTCATTAACAAAAACATCCAAGAAGATGACTTTATGTCTTAGCCTGAAGGGTTTTTTACTCATTAAAATGGATATGACATATGAAAGTCATAGATCTCAATGTTTGGGTTAAAGAATTGATAAAGATCATTTAAAATTTGGTTCAATCAATCCATTAATGTTTTTATTACATAGAGAAATAATGTGATCCATGTTTTTAAAAGTGTTTTAATGAGAGTAAGGTCATGTTCCTAGTAGTATATGTTGATGATATATTACATATTAGAAATTAAATTTTGGTCTTATAGTCTTTTATAGATTAGTTAAAAAACATCTTCTCCATGAAGGACATATGTGAAGTAGTATATAACCTTGGGATCTAGATCATTCTTGATATACCCAAAATGATATTTGGACTAAGTCAATTTTTTTCATTGAAATGGTAATATTGATATTTTTATGGAAAATTACAAGGCGGTATTGGTTCTAGTGTCACGTAGTATGCATCACTCAAAGAAAATGTTTCCTTGAAAATTGAGAGAGATAGAGATATAGATGGAATGAGTGGGATACTATATGCATATGTGATAGAATTTAACATGTATTCCATGTTATGTACTATGATTCATGTTTTAGTTTCTTTAAGAAATGTTCCTAGATCTGAAGCAGATCTCAAAGAATAGATTTTTCTGCAATTTAGTATATCATTAAGTATCTAAGTCATAATCAGAACATGTTCTTAGTATTTAGAGTATATAATGAACTAGTATTCAAAATATATACTAATTCTAGTTTCCAAATAGTTCTAGAAAATATGAAGTCATGGTCAAGAGTAGTTTTATGTATAAAAATTTGAGATGTAAACTAGATGAGATTAAAGAGATATTTTTCACTAATTCTAATGTGTAGTATGAGTATATAGTTTCCTCAGACATAAAAAAAGATTTTTTTTTGGATCCATAACATTACGCTAGATACTAATGTGATTCCTAGTAGTAGATATCCAAACAAATTGTGTTATGATAACACTACAACATGGATCTAAATAAGTATCTAAGGTCACATAAATAGATGATGTATATACTCTACAGATATTACCTCTTGGTGGATTTTTCTCAATGGGGTGATGTTTGTGTTAGTAAAGAATTCAAAGAGGAAACCCTGGCATACTTATTATGTATGCATTTGTCTATATAGAAGCATGAATATCAACTCAGAGTTATTAGAGTAAAGATTCTTTGAAGTTGGCTATAGTGTTAGAGTATAATAAGTTAGTTCCCTAAAAACATTTATATATATTAGTATTACTAATATTTGTGTATTTGAATACCAAAAAGGGGGGTTTTTAAAACCTATGTGTTCCTATAACTGACTTAGTTTTTGTTAATTTCTTTAGATTACTTCCCGCGTGATATCTTGTTGTATGAAATAACAATATTCATTTGGAGTCTCCAAATGTATAAAAAAAATTTTATCCTCTGATTTCTTCTCATGGAAGAATTTTTTATCCTATAATTTTTTTTATTGTTTTGTAAAAAGATAAAATAGGCATTATTAACCAAGAAATAAAAAAATGTGAATGAATGAAAATTATCAACAATGAAACCTAGTTATAGAATGATCCACCCTATACTGCCTACCACTATTAAAAATAGTTTATATTGGAAATTTTAAACCACCATCACTATGTTATATATGTCTCCATACAAAAAAATATATCTTATAATGTAGTTTACAATTATTCATAAAATGTATTTTTATACATAAGTTCTCTCCTAACTATGAAAAGAGAAAAAATTTCAAACAACCTTCTCACAGAATGTCTTCTATGAAAATATGATCATCACAATATATTCAAAAACCAAAATCACTATGATGATAATATATATAATGACCCTGAGAATAATAAGAAAAATAATGGAGAATAATAGCATATTAAAGAGTTCTAAGAAATGAGTGTATTATCTCTTCTCTTTTATTCATTTTTTCAATTTTCCAAGAGGGTAGAACAAGTATAAGATCGAACTGAATATTCTCTCCCAATGAAGTAATGAGCTACTCCCCTAAAAAAATCAATGTGTTAGTCCAATATTTATAGACATTATAGATCACAATGTAGAGAGGGAAAATATAAAAAAATTATCTAAAAATGGATAATTTCAAATGATATAGAATTGGGAAAATGAAAAGATTGGAAACATACAGAAAGCCGATGAAAAATACCCATATCCCCAATGCAAGACATCTTATTTAGAATCATATAGGTACGAAAAAAATGAAAAACTAATATAAAAATACAATGCTAGACTATGGAATCCTTCACCCAAAACATCCTTCTTAATGTGACACAAGAATATCTCCCCCAAAAAACACATTTTATTTACTTTTTTAAATTATGTGCCAACCTACTATGATAAAAAAATCTCTTCATCATATCTATCATTGATTAATTCCCTACTAATCTACTAGATTCAACAAAATTAGACTTACATCTTAGACTTCATTCATATTTAGTTAGCCCATATTATTTTAGATAGAAATCCATCTAATATAACTCAACTCTCTAGAAACACATTGGACAATGTAAATATCATAAAATTCATCCTTCCTGTTCACATAGAAAAGGGTGAGTATAGGTTTCATCGGCTTATATAGAATCAAACTATCAAGAATTATAAAAAAACACTATTTTTAAACCCTTAATGTTCTTGTACACACAAAACTCAATGATGTTCATGTCCTCTTCCAACATTTTCAACATTAATAAAGACAAAAAAATATTGAAACAAAAAAATTTTATTCCCAACTTAATTCATTAAATTCATTGGAGCTCCCAGAAAAAAATCTATGTCTCTAAATCCTTATCTTTAATATCAAATCAGTATTCCATCATTTAATTCTTAAATATTCGTCAATGATTTGAAAATTTTCCTCTCTTGAACACATAAATTCATATTTAGAAAAGAATAAATAAAAATAGTGATCATTAGAACTGAGGTATCTTTACCCTCAAAACTACTTAAAATTTTTTTTGCAGGGTTTTTATATGATCTTCATCATGTATACTATAGTAGAAATCATGTGTAAAAATAATTAATCATTGAAAAATCGGTCACATGGCTTCAGCAAGATCTTCACACAGTTCATATTAGCTTCCAGTTCATTTATAGTGAAGGTTAGTTTTTTTAATATAAAATGTTGATATTAAATTCAAAATCATATTTTTTCATGAAGGGTATTTGGTTGTCAGTTTCTTCATATTGAACATCAACCTTGGGTTTCTCTTCACGAGTGCATGATTTCTATAGAAATCAATATCAGATGAACTCATCTGGATCTCCCATCTGTTGATTTCTTATTCAGTAGTCAATTTTGAAACAATGTTTCATGAATCCTTCATCATCAACCATATAACCATATAAAATTCATAAAACATTAACATTTATCGTTTTTAATTTTTTGAACTCTATCACCAAAAAGATGGTCATATCCATCATCACCGGAAGATTGAATTTAACCCATCATTCATAAGTGATCATATACTAATTCAAATGAGCTCAATATACCTCAAAATAATAATGAAAACAAGTTCAAACCTATCATAAAACATAAAAAACAATGTTAAAGAGTTTATTTTTGGATTCCACAATGAGAAGACTCCCAACTACCATTCTCAACCCTTCAACTTTTGTAGAAGTGGGTCCTATTAGGTTTTTTGATATGGTTCTCTTAATTTTTTGGATTAAGATTTTGTCTACAAAAACACACCTATCTTGGGTCATGCAAAAAAATAATTACCTAAGTGTAGTATAGTTGGATAACAAATGGTTGTCTCTATAATAAGAGTACTTTAAAAAATAAGTCTTCACATTTAGTCGATTCAAGTAGAATTGATTTTAATTGGTTTTATTAAAGAGATTGAATATTTTAGAAAGTATATTAAATTGAATGATTTGAAAAAATTAATGAGATACAGTGACTAGGTTGGGATTGTCTAGACCTATTGCAATTAAATACATGTTTCCAATTTTTAGTAATATTTCTTCTTCTTACTAGTAAGAGAGTGATTTATCTACTAATTCATCCCTCTCCCATGACAAAATGACAATGTTGATAATATTCCTATGTGAAACCTCATGATTGTCTACCCTCATTCCTATGTATGATAATATTATAATGGGTTCTCATGATTAATTTGGGAAATCCCAAACTGGGTATTATTATTGCATAATAGAAAATAGTTACAATACCAAAATCCGTACACACGTTGATGGTCATCTAGAATTCACCACCAAACCATAATCCATTCCACCGTATATAGAAAATATTTTTTTGGAGGGATAAATGAATCATTAACGAAGGAAATTAAAAGTAATATAATCAAAACCTAACACATCCATATTTAATAATTTAAACTAATAATAAATAATTGAAACTAGAAAGAAGAAAAAATAAGGATTTTTTAATTAATTTAAGAATATAAACTCAAGAATCAAAAAATGGACCATCCTTCCCATTCCCAATAAATCAAAAGATATTCCCCTCCAAGGATTGGGTACTTGAGTTGATGCAGGAGGAAGAGTGAATCACTGGAATGAAAGAAAATAAAAGTGGTAAAAGAAAACAATAAAAGCAACACATAAAAAATACATCATATAGAGCTTCCCATTGTAATCACCCCACTTTACATCCCATCATAACATCAATTTGTAGAGTTAAAAATTACCCCAAGGAATTATAATTTCACAAGTAAAATATTATAGGTCATTCATAATAGTGCTTGGTTGTCCCGGTTGAAACAACATGGAATATTTCAATATTTACATCAAACTAGGTCAAATTTAGGTCTGTAAGGGCAATTCATATAATGAATAATGATATCATGACCTGTAATATATGGGACAAAAATTCTAATGGATTGAATTCTTATCATTTATTTTTTTGTCCTTCTTTGGATGTGTCATGCTGTGACCATATGTATCACACCATGAAACATGATTTCATTATCCAGATGCTTCATTTTCTTCATGTAATCGCATCATATCTAGTAAAACATCATGTTTTACATATTAAATATTATTAACAATGTGAATTTGTGTTTTCAGATATTTTCACCCAAATTTTGCCTTGTTCTTCGGTTTTGAGCCCTCTAATCAAGACCTTTCTAATATTTTATCATGTGATATATTTTTTATTATGAATTTAGTAATTTTAGATAATTTTATATTAAACATGGTATCCTCACATAAAATAAAAAATCAATTTAATACTAGAATGTTTTGTAATTTAAATTATGTAAAAAATACTATATATATTAATATAAGAATGATAAATTTTTCTCTATCAATTCCCCCACTCTTAGAACTTATTCATCCTCAATATTTTAATATCATAAAAATTAATGTGGAACACCATGTTACCAATATTCAAATTCCATATAAATTAAATAAGTCATTTATAAATGTGGTATTACCCTTTCAATTTTTACATTAAAAATTAATTCAACCTCACATTTTTCAAAGAAACAAATCAATGAAAGTATTATACTATTTCCTATTAAAAAAATGGTTGATATCATATTCTTATTCATTTATATATCATAATTCATTATAATCAAAATATCCAAATGAATATTTACCTCACAATGGATTCTTTTATATCATCTCTCATGTGATAATTTCTAATATATATTTTCTCTTATTTTTAGTACAAGATCCTTTTTCATAGGCTTATAAAGCATATACAATCACTACTTTCTAGATTAAAAATTCTCACAAAATCAAGACGGCTTACAATAAGGTTCCAAGTTCTATGAGCCTTATGTATTTTTGGAATTGATGTTCAAAAGATTAATACTAAAAGATTAGGGTTATCTATAAATAATACGACATTATATATAAAGAAAATCTAAATTAAAATTTCTCGTTTGAATGAAAACTTCAACTTCATGGAACTCATAGTAAGAACATGATAAATGTATGTGAAATGAAAGAGTTTAACCTTATTGATTTTATTATTAAATTTTTTTAAATTTTCAAAATTTGTTCTTGGATCAAATATCACATACACAACAAAACCACACATGGTCCTAATATCTTTATTTTATTAATGGTGACATTTTATTTTCCCAAAACACACCAAATTTTTTCATTTTTTATATGTGTTATTTTCTTTCAAGAAGGAAAAATAATAAGTGAAATGGATATTACATGATCCTTTACCCAATAACCAAAATAGTTCACTGATACTTATTTAATTCAACATAATACATTCATCCATCAAAAACATCCCACACCACACACTTAACCTTTAAAATAAAATACCATATAAATTGAGTAGGGTAAGAATGTATATAAATGGTTTATAATGTAAAACATCATTAGTGCTGTCATTCATGACATCTATGAGATAAACAATTATTAATGTCTTGATGGGTCCAATGATAAGGTACTGATAATAAAAATATCCTCAATCATATTAAATGTGAATTTTCACTGTCATAACTCTTACAAGTTCATATAAAAGGACTAGGACGTTTAATTCCCCAAGATAACTCAAGAAATATACTCAATATCAGATAAAAAGAATTTTCATATAAATCATATCTAGAATTAATCATGTGAATTTGGTATAATAATTAATTTCAAGAAATAATTATAAAAAATCAATCAACATAAATTTAATAAATTTAATGTACACAAATGGTTGGTAAATTTCATTTTTCTCAATGTATTTACTTTATAAAGTCATGAGCCATTAATTAAATATCTATGATTCACTAAAATTAATCAATTACCCATCTTCCTCTTTAAATATCATTAACATAAAAAGATGAAACCTAGAATCATGATATCCCTAAGAAATTAATATCCCATGGAGTATTGAACTAAAGAAATAAAGTGAACCATGGGGATTTAATTTTCTTTTTAAAGATCAAAATTATATTTTTAAAACAAAAAATAATGGTGGGTTAAAGGATAAATAATTTAAAAGAATACTCACCTTTGAAAATATTAATTATATGGTTGTGTGTGTCACATTCATTTAGTTTGGTTATACACCATTTTCATGATGTGAATATGTTTCAGAGTGTTAATTTTAATTTCACGGCTCTATAATGTATATTTTCATATAATAAATTCACCATTAAAAAACACGATTTTCACTTTCAGGAAATTTAATTCTATTTTATAGCATGAAAATTTAAAAGTTTATCTATTCTTGAAATCATTATATTCTTGATAAATAAGATAAAAAATAAATAAAAGTGCATTCCTATTAAATATTTTTCGAATAATACTTAGTGGAAGAGTGGACTAAGTAACAAATGCGGGTTTCGTCTCGTAAGAACATTTTTTAACATAATTGGCTCAACTAAAATAATTAAAATTTTAAAATAAATCGTAGAATATTATATTCCTTCATACATACTTAATTGATTCAGTGTCCTCAATGAATTACAAGTTTGTTTATGTAAGTGGACTTAAATTGGAATTAATAAATTAAATCTAATGTAACAGAAAGGTATAAAAAGGTGGGTATTCAATGTTAACTTGGGTGAAGGAGTGCAGTTTCCTCCAATGGTTGTTGAAGTAATAGAACACAAAACTTTTTATGTCTATTCCCATTTATGGTGAATATGTTTTCTCCTCTTTCCATTGAAATAATTATAGGACTAATGATTAGTAAATAAATAACATTAAAATGAACATCCAATCTGGAATTGATTTTACCTATCAAAATTTTATGTCTGGATTTGTGTAATAGCACAGTCTCATTAGGGTTGGAGGTTATTGATTTAATTATCTTATCATGGTGAATCATTTTACCTCTTTTTGGTTCTTTTAGTTACAAAATATTCCCTCTACATTTCCTCTATCTGATGAAGATATAATCTCTACTCTTTCCCAGCCTTTTTAAGGTACATATTCATCTCTCTTACATCCTAGTAGGTTTCATGTTCCAATTCCACCATGATGTAGAAGCTCATTAAATAAATAAATCTATAAAGGATCATCACTATGGGTGACATTTAGGTGGTCCTGTAATCCCATAAGGTATCTTACAACCTTTGTCTTAAGTATTTAATATTTGGTTTACCTAATTTTTGAAGAATCCCTTTGATTTGACTATCAGAAGCTTATTCTTGAACATTAATTCTTGAATATTTAGTGTTGGAATTTAATTATATGACAATACATCCTCAGTAATTACCTATTTAAAGTGTTGAATAAATGAGTTCCATGTATATTTATGATAGATCATTGTACTCATAATGATCATTATTTTATTCAAAGAAAAGGAAAGGTATAAAATCCAAGACCAATAGATAATGAGCAGAGGAACATAGGGAAAAGAGAAACTATGGAGGCCTAAAGTGGTGCTAATTGATAGCATCCCCACTAATCAAGTTCTTCCCTTTGGTAGAGAAAATGTACAGGTCTGAGGGAAGAAATACATTGATCCCCTGAGACATCATAGAGGAAAGATAATTACAAACCTTATTCCACTACCTCAACATGTGAAAGATGGGAGTTACATCACCAAAAATAGACCTGCACCATTCCAATATGTATGACAAGTACCAAGATGTTCTGCACTTTCCACACAAGGAGTCATGGAGGATAATAGAGTCAGTCTGAACTGCTACAAGAATAATATTCTGATTCCTACAAATATGGATACCAGTATTCAATGTCAGAGCCTCTTTCATAGGGAAGTGACCTCCACCAAAGTGGTAAGTAATAACTATAATATCCCACCATATTATGTCCCTGACCACACTTTCGCCCTTTATATCATTTGAGGAGAATGAGATGTCTAGGTAGAGTTCGAGATAGACTAGGTGGTGGATCCATCTAACCCAATGGTTGAGATTATTAGAGAGAAATACAAAGGATCCGACCTAAAGATGTTCAAGGGATGGGGAATCATGCCCTTTTTGACCTGAGAGAACCAGGTTAAGTAGGAGTAACTGGACTCTAACCACCAAGGACCATCCATAGCACTAAATCCCCTCATGACAAGATTTGATTCAGGCCTTCCAGATGCACCAACACCCTAATTTGAGAATCATGGGATGTAAACACCTCTCTGAAACAACATTCACCTCACTATTAAACCAACAATCAAGAAAGTATAGGTCCGTCATATTCAAGAGATAAAATCCCATAAAATCACAGAAGACCCTCCACACCTGGCACGCTTAGTTGTTGTTAATTAATATGTGATTAGAGATCTCTTCACTGGATCCCTATAGTGCAAGAATCATGAATCTAAGTATATAAAAAAATTATCATTTTCATCCATAGTAAGTGAACACTAATTGATGCACCAAAAAATGAAATTATTGTTTGTTGGAATTTTCATAACCAACAAGGCCATTGATTTGTTTGGGTCACACATTTTCAACTTATTTTAAAGCATAATCAACTAATACAAGAGTATACTAATTACCAAATGACATTGGGAATGGTACCTTTATGTTTAAGTAGGATTTGAAAAATTTTAAGATAATAAATACTATTTTTTAATGATTTATACATATTTTTATGTGAAAAATAAAATTTTTCAATAAAAATAAACTAATAAATGTCTTAAACAATTTTTTAAGGGAAAAATCATAGATAAAATTTTGGAATATTATATGGAATATTTTTTGTCTTTAAGAATACCTTTGTGCGAGATTCAGAGGCCTGTAGAGAATTAGCATAGATGAAATGAAAATATTAAATATATTATATCAAACATAGGAAATTTATTCAAAATAATTGAATATCATCCAAATGGTGCATAATATGAGTAATTTGAGACGATTGTTAGGTCTGGGACATGGGGTAAACCCATAGAAAGACATATCTTTTATGTGCATTGAGGATTTCTTAAGACCTCAAACTAGGGTAACATATATAATTTTTTATTATATTATTTTTTAGAAAATAATTGACTATCTCACAAATGGTGCATCGTATGAGAAATTTGAGAGTAATGGTAAGTTCAATATATAGGGTTTACACTAGATGGGGAATAAAATTTATGAATTTCATTAATTTGGTAACGCAGCACATGGGGTTAACATATTTAATAATCTTATTTTTTTAATTTGTTTTGTAAAAATATCAATATCCCTCAAACTATGCATCATATGAGAAACCTGAGACTACATATGGTTTAGGATGCAAGGATTAGACTAATAGGGGCATAAATTTTATAAAAAATGGGTGTTTGGTATTTCCACTTATTTTATTACATTATTTAACAATCTAATTATTATATTTTTTATTAAAAATAACTATTCAAAACCTCCCCAAAAAGCACCTCCCCTCAATTTAAACAAACCAAAGCTTTTAAAATCCCTAATTTAACCCAAATTTTGACCCAATAAAAGTAAAACACTTTAATTGAATGAAATTAAACACTTCACTGTAAATAATTTTGTTGAAACCATAGATTAAATAATGTTTTTGGTTTTAATGTATGGATAAGTGTTTGAATTTTGAAATAAAAAAATCATTTTTCCCTTTAGTGTTTATTGATCATGATGAGTCTGGTCGAATCTTAATATACCCACTACTTTATAGGTAAAGACCGTTCGTTGGACTTGGATTGCACATTTATGGTATTCTTTCATCCCCTACAGTGTGTGCTTTACTTGGTTGGTTTTATTATACATTTAATTTATTTATTATTTTATAAAAAAAATTCTCTCCTCTATTTGTGGAATAAAATTTCTTAAATTTAAATAAAGATATAGAAAGTAAATTATTTAGTGATTATTTATGAAATTATCAGAGGATAATTACATGAAATTACAATTATATAATATATAAAATATCTAAATATTATTTCACAAAATTATCAATGGTTGTTTTTGTGGAATTGTTAGAAGATAAATTTAAAACAAATATTCAAATGATAATTTCGTCAAATTATTAGAAGGTAATTATGTAGATTTATCAAATTAATATTTTAAATAATTACCAATTATAATTCAATAAGATTATAAAATAGTAATTTTAAATAAAATTATAAAAGGTTGAATTACAAAAAAAAATATCCAAAAGATAATTATAAAAAATTATCAAATAATAATAATGAAGAATTATCAAGTGATAATAAAAATGAATTATCATATACTATTTTCTTGTGATTATCAAAGATAATTTTATACAGGTAATTAAAGGGTCATTATATGGTAATTATCATTTAATTTAGACTATCAAAATTATCATAGGATAATTGTGTAGATTACTATTGTATAATTATGAAAATCATCAAATGATAATTGTTGTATTATAAAGGATAATTATTAAAATTAGAAATCAATAATTTCTAATTTATAAAATGATAATTAATAGAATAAAAACTATAAAAGGATAATTTATTATCAAAATATTATTAAAAATGATAGGCAGATTTGGACCAGACATGATTAATCTTAGGATGATTACAGCCTAGATGGTAGGCATGACTCTTTCAGCATGATCAGTGTCAGCCTCTCATATTTTCCAGTACTCATGGATCTCTTTTCAGATTTCTTTTAAGATAACATTAGAATACTCCCTCATGACCAATGATTTGACTTTGATTAAGATCCCATACTAGGTGCACAACCCATTATTATAACCCTATATCATATGGATCCAACCGAGATGAAGCATCTCATGGAACTGAAATATGAATTAGATAGGAATTGATTTATAAGACCTAATACTTCACTATGGGATGTAATATTTTTATTTTTCAAGATGGTTTATGGTAGTCATTGGTTATTCAATGATTACCAGACATTGAATCTGGTGAAAGTGAAAACCCTATATCCATATCTAAATATTTGTTACTATTTCAATATTCTATGGGGAGAATCAGGGTTCTCCAAGATTGATCTTTGATCATTTTATCACTAGTTGTGATTTATAGAGGAGGACACTGTAAAGATAGTGTTTTGGAGTAGGTATGGACTGTATTATTACTTGGTGACATCGTTCATGCTAACAAACACACCAAAAGTTTTTAAAATCCTAATGAATAATATATTCCATCCATACTTGGACTCATACACCATAGTATCCATTTTTTATATAACTATATACTCATTAACAGTAGTGCTTCATGCTAGGAACCTATGGTTACCCTAGAGTATGCTACGAGCCCACTGACTTTATGATAAACTATTGAAGTATGACTTATGGGTTTGAGAGGTGAAGTTCCTAGGTTATGTGATGTATGAGACTTGTATAAATATTGACCCATAGAATGTTGTAGCATTGAGGTCTTGGAAATTTCTCTAAAACATGTTTGATATTAGGAGCTTTCTATGTTTAACAGGGTATTACCAATGGTTTATCCAGGACTTCTCCAGACTAGCTGCACCCATGACAACATAGACCAAGAAGGGAATGAATTTTTAGTAGTCTAACCAGTGTGAAGAGGTTTCCTTGATCTTAAGAGAAGGTTTGTGACAACTCTAGTGTTCAAAATCCTTGGTCTTGGGATTGGTCATGTGGCGTATTGTTGTGTATCATGTGTTTTTTTGGAAGGTTTTATGATTCTAAGAGAGTTGGTAGTATCCTATGTTTCTCATCATCTATGCTGATAGAAAAGGAAATTCCTTATAAATTACATGGAGTGGGAAGCCGTGGTCCACAATCTAAAATGTTGGAGACGTTATATCTTAGGTGAGATATTTATTTTGTAAAATACTATAGGATACTTTTCTCTATCTTCGCAGAGAAAGACCTGAACCTGAGACAATGGTGTTGTGTTGAGTATTGGATGAAATTCAAATTTGAGATATATTATGATCTTGGGGAGGTTAATGTAATTGTGGATTCTCTTCTCCATAAGATATATGATGATCAAGAGCATATAAAGAAGTCCTTAGAGGAACAATGGTGATTTACGAGCTTATTAGATGATTGGTGGACATATGCCTCATAGGATTAGGTTTCAATGACTTATGCTCCCTTAGTAGTAACATCTTCACTTTTGGACTAGGTAATGGAAGAGTAGAAGTCAGACTCAGAGTGTGATATGATGAGGGAACAACTAGAGGATGGTAACTCAATACCCAGATGGTAAATGGATGAAGATAATAAAATCAAGGTATATGGGAGGGTAATTGTTAATATTTCTATTAGAGAGGAGATGATAATAAATTACCATACATCTATATGGTCAGAACATCCTGGCTTGAACAACTTTTTTCACGAAATTAGGTGGTGGTTCTTGTGGCTAGGGATGAAGAGAGACATTTATTGGTTCATCTCTCGATGTCTTACTTGTCATAGGTCAACGGTCAAGCACAATCATCCTAGTGGGTTGCTACATACATTCCTGATACCTATGTGAAAGTGAGAGTATGCCACAATGAACCCTGTGAAGGCGTTTCCTATAATTCTGAGGATCCATGAAATAGTATGGGTGAATTTTTATCAACTAATGAGGTCTTCTCACTTTTATTGATCAGAGTGACTCATTGTGTAGTGTAGTTGAGAAATCTCTATGTCCAAGAGACCATATGACGACATGGACTTCCTTTAAAAATTGTTTCATATTGATACACACATTTTATGTCATTATTTTGGTAGGACCTTCAAAAATACCAAGGGACTTAGCTGGGATTAAGCACAATGTACCATCCTATGAGTGATGGACAGTCCAAGAAGACTATATGAATTTTGGAATATATTCTTTGAGATTACGTTCTATAGTTTGATAGTGAATGAGATGATGACCAATATTTGTTTGAGTTCACATTCAATAATATTTACCCTTATTTTATTCATGTAGCACCTCTATAAGGCTCATTATGAGAGAAATGTTTTATCATTGTTGTCGGAATTAGGTAGGTGAGGTAGCGATTGTGAACCTGGTTTAGTTCAAGATGATTCTATGTGAGTGCTTCTGATTGTGAAGGGGATGATCACTATGAATAGAATACAGATTCCTTTTTCAACAGTAGGAGGAGACAATTATAGATCAATTTTGTAGATTTAGTTTTCATGAGGGTGACTCCTCAGTTAGGTTATAGACATCTGGGGACACTGGCTAGGATAACACCTAATTCTCTTAGACCCTATGAGATCACCGAGAATATAAGGACAATGGATTATTATAAAGACATCCCTTCCCGATATTAAGGTACACACAATGTGTTCTATGTGTTATAGCTTTAGATGTGCATACCCAACAATGTGTATGTTTTTGGTTCTGAGGAAGTTGAGATGGAGACCGATTCATCTTATGAGGAGAGTCTGATAGAGATAATAGATCAAAGAAATAATTTTTTCAATGAAATATGGTACCACTAGTCTGGATTATGGGCAACAATGATGGATCCAGGAGGACATGTCGAAGAGTGAGTCTGATGCATGAGATCAGTTTCTTGAGATGCTTAAGCAGGAGTTCTATAAATACTTCTCAATTAAAATAATTCGATAGAGAGGGAGACTTGTAATATCTTGAATTTTTAATGAAAATAAAACCCTCTTTGTTAATGATAAATATTTATTTTTATGTTAAAATAAAATTTCTCAATAAAAAAACTTAAAAATTTTATAAAGGATTTATGAATGGATATAATACCAGATATCATCTTTGAATAGTCTATGAATTATTTTTGGAGTTAGAATATCAGTTCGTGTGGGATTTTTCGTCTTATAGACCCTCATAACTTATGAAATAAAAATATGATGTATATTATATCCCATGCACACTATTTATTCAAGAAAATTTAATATCTCCCAAATGGTGCATTATATGTTAAATTGAAGACAATTTTTTGGTCCGAGACATAGTTTTTTCCATAGTTGGAGAATAACTTTTATTCAGATTGGGTGTTTGGTAAAATCTCATGTGAGAATAGCTTATTTAATATTTTCATTATCTTATTTTTTAAAATAAATATATATATCCCAAAGGGTGTGTTGTATTAGAAGTACAATATCATTATTAGGTCCAGGACATAGGGTTTTCCCTATGAGGGTTATAAATATTATGTGCATTGGGAATTTGGTAAGATCGCACATGATTATAACATATTTAATATTTTTTGTGATTTTTTTTAAAAATAATTTAATATATATTGAACGATGTGTCATATAAGAAAAATAAAACCACTATTTGGTCTGAGACGATGCGTTTACCCTAGGTAGGGAATAAATTTTATACATTATGGTTGTTTGGTATTTTTTCTCATTTGATTAATCAATTAAACAATTTAATTATTAAATTTATTATTCAAAACAAATTTATTATTCATCTCCACGCCCAAACACACCCCACCTCCATTTCTACCCACCAATGATTTCAAAAAAAAATGTCACTTTTTTTACCGAATAAATATTTAAAAAAAAAATTATGTGAAATTGAACCCTCCATAATAAATCATTTAGTTGGAGACATAGATTAAATATGGGTTTTGGTTTTACCATATGAATACACATTTTTTTTAATAATCAAATCATTTTGTTCCATTGGTGTTGATTGATCTTGATGAGTCTGGTAGACTCTATATCTACCCACCACGTGACCGGTGAAGACCATTCATCAGATTTAGATTCCATTGGGGTGGTCTACTCCTTCATACAGAATGCTCATTAACAAGTATGTTTTATATTTTTATTTAATTTCTTTTTTCTAATCTATCATTTTTCCTCCTCTCTATTATTCAAATAAAATAATGGTTATATTTAAATAAATAAATGTAAGCTAGTTTTTTTGGATAATATATGAAATTATCATAGGATAATTATATGAAATTATCGCAAGATAATAATGAAAAATGTTCGAAAGATAATCGCTCCAACTTATCATAGAATATTTTCAAAAAAAATCTTGGAAGAAAGGTATTAAAATTATCAAATTATAATTAAATCTCATTATGAAAATATAATTATTCATATTAATAAAATGAGAATTTTATCAAATATTTTATGATAATTCCACTATATTATTAAATAATAATTTTAGATAAAATTATTATAGGTCAAATTATAAAAAAATTATAAAAAATATAATTACAAAGAATTCTCAATGTTTAATAATGGGTAACTATCAAGAAATAATTATAGGGAATTATCAAAGAATAATTTCCTGTGATTATAGAAGATAATTTTATATAAATTAGTAATGGATAATTATATGGTAATTATCACAGGACAAATACTATCAAAATTATCATTGGAAAATTACATAGATTATTAATGGATAATTATTTATATTATTAAAAAATAATTACTATATTATAAATATTATTTTCAAAATTAAAAATATATAGTTTATATATTCTTAAATCATAATTCATTGAATAAAAATTATCAATGGATAATTAATTATCGAAAGATGATTATAAAGGATAATTTTGGATAAGTTATCAAAGATAATTATAAAAGGATATTTTTTGATAAATATATAGGAAATAATTATAAAGGATAATTTATGAGAAGTTATCAAAATATAAGTATTATTATGGGGATTATTATGAGATCATGCATTGTGCTAGAAAGATAATTTGGAAATTATCTAGGAGAATTAATTTATCATCACATGAGATATTTTAATTCTTTTTGAAATCAAATAATTGGTTTTGGTTCATGGAACCCTTGAGGAAACTTGATATTTGACATGTGAAAATTTAAGTTTGTAAGGTCATGAATATGTGTTCTTAACTGTTGAGGGTTTCATTCTAGCTATAAATGTAACATCACGTTACGTTTCCAGGTACTTTTGATGTTTCTATGCACCTCTGTTTTGGAGTAGTGACTTGGGGGTGTGTTTGGGTGAACTTTTAAGTAAAACAAAAGGGCAATGGCTTGTGCAAGGTTTGCGCATTGTTTGACAAACTGTGCGACCAAACCATGCCAACCAAGTAGCACTGGACAGAAAGGTACGCACGGTGTGCGCAGGGTTTGACAGACCATACAGACCGTGTATCTCTGGACAATGAGGTCCACATGGGGTACGCACGGTTTTACAAACCATGCACCTCTGCCCAGGTAAATTGTGTGAGCAGTTTTTAATTCTTAATTTCTCTTTTAAAACCACCCGAACCCCCAAGACTTCCATAATTTCAACCTTTTCTCGGTCTTGACTCATTTTAGGTCTTTAAAAAGCCTCCTAGAGAGATTCCAAGGTGATCTGAACACCTTTCTTCGAGATTGAAGGATCAGATTGAATATCTACTCTTGTCCTAGTAAGTGGATTTCATCCCATTGTGTTTCTTGTTCTTTCCTTGATCATTTCATGGGAGATTTCCTTTTCTTCCATGGATCCAAACCTATGATTTGAGGTATAGATCTATGATTGTGAATCTAGATCTAGTTTTGCAAGATCTTTATTCCTTTGATCTTAATTTTGGTTTTAAGGATTTTGATCAAGATTTTGATCGACGTCATTGTGTCGCTCGGTTTTTGGGGTTTCTCGTTGGGCTAACTCCCATCCATAAATCAAGGTAGGTCGTTCCATCCCAATTTTCTAAATTGATTAACATTTTATTTTCTAGATTTATTTCAATTGTTGATTTAAATTCAATTGCTCAAATTTTCTTTCAATCAATTGATAAAAACTCGATTCCATTTAATTGAGATTTTTGAAATTGTTTGGGCGTAGAAATTTGGGAAAACCCTGATTCTATTGAATTGGGTGTGATTATGGAAATTGGGAATTTTAAATTTTTTAGATTAAATTGTCGATTTGATGAAATGATTTCAATTAAATTGTTAAATTTAATTTTGAAATAAATTGTGTAATGATGGAATTGGTTTTGAATTGATTTCAAACTTTTGAAAATGGTTTAAAAAGGATTTGATAGAAACCCATTTGTTTTATCTTGTGGAAAGGCATGTTTTGAATAAAACCTATTTTGGTTTAAAATGGAATGAAATTGGAATTTTTTGAAATAGGAGAATGGGATTGATCGTATTTTAAGCATTATTTAAATAGTTCGCCCATCATTTAAGAGTGCATGCAATCCTTATGTAGTTAGAGAGTTATTTGGATACACTCTATGCAATGAAAACGTTCTAAAACATACATGCAGTGGGTCAAATCCCCGAAAAGTTGGTTAAGAGTCTCCTTTGTCCAGTGTCATAGGGATGTGTGTGTACACATTTTTCTGAGTTTACATAGAGAGTGCAGAATCCTAAAACTAGTTAATACTATCATACATTTTGGCTGATGACCATGTTGCTCACTTTTTTATTTACATTTGAGATATAAATGTATGCCAATGTTTGTGAACTTCTTTACATGAATATTGAATTTATATAAACTGTTTTATATAAATGTTTTACATAAGCCATTTTTTAGAAATATTCCATCATTTGTAAAGCCTTTTCTTGAAATATTTATTCCCATCATTTGAAAATGTTCAGCATATTTTGTTAGAATAGGCTTTTGAATTTCTAAACTTATTTATTTGAAAATTGAAAGCTTTTCATTTGGGTAATCTATATTTGGCATCGGTTATGGAATCTTTGGTGGTATCCTACAGGGCTTAGGTTCACACCCTACTTTTGCCTTCGGGTGTTTGTAGATTTTCTTCTTCCAGGTTCGAGAAAAAGTAAGGGATCTCCGAGAGGTGATCCCACCTGCTGAACTTTGGTCTTGGTGAGTTGTGTCCTTTGGGAATTTGGGACTGTTTTCCATTTTTAGTACTTGGGTTGTAGTACTTTTGGTTTTTTATACCTCTTTGTGTTCTGGTACTTCACTCCTAGTGGAGTTTCCTTTTATTATTCATACAGTCTTGTTTCTTTTGCTTCCACATTCAAATGCAAGAAATCGTTCCCACATGCGTCTTGTGTGATTCCAGGTGCTAGTTGCTGACTTGTGTGGACCGGGAATTCCATTTGGGCAATGTCAGGTCTGGCTCGGTTATCGGGGTACCAGGGTACCCGGCATGGTTCATGACAAAATGGTATCAGAGGGAGGTTAAGCATATTGCCTTGATGATAGTATGCATTTGAGTTTTCTTGTTGGGACTTGGAAGGTAGTTTTGATTGAGTGTCTGGCCATCTCTCACCACAATGATCATTAAGTCACTAGGGTTGGTTAAGGAAATACGACTAGTGGATTAGTTCTACTATTTTCCCCTATTTTTATTTGGATAGAGTGGAATCCAAATATTTTTAATCCCTTCTATTAAGAATAGATTCCTTCTTACTCTGTTTGAGTGTTAACCAAATGTATTTTTATGTTTTGTAGAAATATTCCTCTAAGAAAACGTGATAATATGATCTAAAAAGAGGAAACTGCTGAATCTCAGCAAGTGAGTCAACTGTGGATCCGAGTCTGGTTAAGATGATTGTTCCCACTGTCCATGCTCTGGGACATGCACTACCTCCAGTTCCTGTTCAGACTGCAGTTGAAGATCCTCATGGTGATATTCTACAAAATCTTTCTTAAGAGTTCCTATGCCAGAAGCCACCAGTTTTCAAAGGCTCCACTAACCCTCAACATGCTGGGGAATGGTTGAGAATATTGAACATTTGTTTGAGTTTTTGGAGACACCTGATGTGATCAAGGTGAAGTGTGCCACCTTTATACTGGAGAGACCAAGTAGGAGATAGTGGGACACGATGGCGACGGCTGGGAAACATGAGTGTTTGGAGTGGAAAGACATTAGGGTTCTTTTCACTAACCAGTTCTATCAGGAATCAATGGTGTTGGGCAAGGCTGTAGAGATTTTAAATCTTGACCAGGCCATCAATACTGTGACTGAGTGCTGAAATTTCTTTTTTGAGTTGGTGCAGTTTGCTCCTGAGAATGTATCTAATGAGAAGATGAAGGCTTGAAGATTCTAGTTGGTAATTCAATCAGACATTAGTTCTCAGGTTTTTTACTTAATTTACCCACTTATGATGATATACTAGATTGGTCCACGATGGTTGACATGGAACTGGTAGGACTATCAGGGTTGAAGGAGGTTCTTTTCCCTCATAGTGGCAGTGTTGATTCCTTTAAAAGAAAATGGAAGCGTAACATTTCTCATGGAATTTCTCGACAAAAGAGTCATTCCAAACCTCCGGTAGCACAAGGAGGGGATTTTTGACTTGTTATCAGTGTAGAAAGCCAAAACATTCTAAGAAGGGTTTCCCTGAGGCACCCAAGAACTGTAGTTCCTGCAGACGTTTAGGGAACTTATAGAGATTCTGCCATCACTTCTCTACTCCACATAGTGGAACAGGATCAACAGCACCTCCAAATATTATGGGGAAATCAAATGATTCACTTATAAAAGGGTTCTAGCCACAATCATCTGGAACGATGCTTCTTCACTCAGTGCATGAGTCACCAGAGGTAGCTGATGCAGGTCCTGCAACTGTGAGAGGTACCATTACTATAGCTTCATCTTTACTGACAACTCCTTTTGATACTGTTTCATCTCACTCTTTTATTTCATCCCATATTGTTAATCTTTTAATCTACATATGGAACTTTTATCTTGTGCGATGGATATTACTACACCCCTTGGTACGATGAGAGAGAAGGGTCTTCGTAGTCTTGCTTGTGTCTTCTCTCTATCAGATGTCGAGCTTTCTTGGAGTTTTCTGGTTCTCGACATGAAATATTTTGACATCATATTTTGGATGGATTGGCTCATTGTCAATACCGCTCGAATTGATTTTTATCTTCGATGGGTCTACCTTACTACACCCAGTGGTGTGCCTCTTTTTTTTCAAAGAGAATGGGACCCAAGGTCAAGCAGAGTTGGACACTCTTATCCAGAGTTGGGGAAAGTTATATCAACATCTGATTTTCATATGGAGAGAGATTCAATGAGTGGTGATCTTCTTCCAGTCGTCTATGAGTTTCCTAATGTGTATTCTTCTGACTTCTCTGGTTTTCCACCAGCAAGAGAGATTTATTTTTTCTGTTGACTTAATGTCTAGTACTCAACTAGTTTCTATTCCCTCTTACCTAATAGCTCTATCTAAACTAAAAGAACTGAAATCTCAGATAGACGATCTTCTTGGGAAAGGTTTTATACACCCAAGTGTGTCACCTTGGGCAGCACCTGTTCTATTCACCAAGAAGGATGATGTTTCTCTTTTTTTATGTGTTGATTATCGAAAGCTCAATCGAGTTACGATAAAGAAAAAATATCTGCTACCATGAATTGATGATTTGTCTGATCAATTGAATGGGGCAATGTGGTTTTCTAAAATTGATCTTCGATCTGGTTACCATAAATTGAGGATAAAAAAATCTGGCATTCTTAAGACTGAATTTCAGAGTAGGTATGGCCATTATGAGTACATTGTTATGCCCTTCGATCTAACAAACGCTCCTGCAGTTTTTATGGATTTTATGAACACTGTCTTCCATGAGTATCTATATAATTCAGTGGTGGTCTTTGTGGATGAAATTCATGTTTACTCCATGTCTGAGGAGGATCATGTGCATCATCTGAGAACAGTTCTGAGTCTTCTAAGGAATCACCGACTTTATGCCAAGCTTTCGAAGTGTGATTTCTTGATTCGGGAAGTGAAATTCTCAGTACATGTAGTGTAATAACAAGGAATATTATTTGATCCTAAGAAGGTGAGGGTTTTTATAACTTGGGAACAACCACGAAATGTTTTCAAGATTCATATATTCCTGGGATTAGCAGGATATTATCCCCATTTTGTTAAAGACCTCTCAAAATTAGCTTCTCCAATTACTTCTCTGACTTGAAAGGGAGTGATGTTCTCCTAGAACGACAAATTTGAGAGTTATTTTTTTGAGATATAGTTCCTTTTGACTAATGTGTCGGTGCTAGCTCTTACTGAGGCTGGGATAGGTTATGTGGTCTTCTATGATGCATCAGGTTCAGGTTTGGGATGTGTTCTCATCCAGTGTAATAATGTTGTTGCTTATGGGTCTCGTCAGCTAAAGCCTCATGAGAATAACTATCCCACCCATGACCTTGAACATGCAGCTGTAATGCACACAATTAAGTGTTGGAGACATTACCTTTATGGAAAAATGTTTACTATGTATTCAGACCACAAGGCCTTGAGTTATATCTTCTCTCAAAAGGATTAGAATCTCCGACAAAGGCGTTGGGTGGAGTATCTGCAATATTTCAATTTTGACATTACCTATACCCAAAGGAAAGGGAATGTTGTTTCAGATGTGTTATGCAGAAAACATCCATCACAGGCTGTGAAAGAATCTTTAGAAGAGTGGAGTTTGATGGCTATTTTTTCTCAGTATCATATTAGAGTTCAGTGGAAGGGGAAAGAAGATTCTTTAGCCAGTGTTCAGTTGACTTCTACTGCAGTCAAGTTAATTCTTCAGGAACATCAACTGGATGATGAATTCCATAACATTAGGGACTCACTTAATGGTGGGGGGCCAATGCCCAGTGGTCGTTCTCTAAAGAGGGTGTTCTGTGTTATTAGAACTGTTACGCTGTGCCGTTAGCAGAAAGGATGGATGTGATGGGGGGTTTCCATAACTCTCAGTGGGTTGTGCACCCAAGAACAACGAAGATGTTATATGATATGTGGCGACAATTCTGGTGGCCATGTTTGAGACCAGACATTGCTGAGTTTGTATCTCATTGCTATACATGCCAGTAGGTGAAAGCTAAGAACCATAAACCTTTGGGTTTACTTCAACGACTTCGAGTCCCTACATAGAAGTGGGATGAAATATCTTTGTACATTTTGGTTGGGTTATCTCAAACCCACAGAAACAAGAACGAAATATGGGTTGTGATCGACAGACTGACCATGTAGGATCACTTTATACCTATTCAAGAAACATCCAAAGTTGAGGAGTTTGGAAATATCTATATGAAAGAGATTGTTCATTTGCATGGAGTTTCGTCTGCTATAGTATATGATAGGGATCCTCAGTTTACTTCTCGCTTTTGGAGAGGCCTACAGGAGGCACTAGGATCTCAGGTCCATTTGAGCACGACCTACCATCCATAGTGAGATGGCTAGACATAGAGAGCTATTGCGATCCTTGAGGATATGCTCCGCACATTTGTTCTTGACTTTGGTGGCAGTTGGGATGACCATCTAGGGCTAGTTGAGTTTTCTTATAACAACACTTACCAGCCTTTGATCAAAATTTCTCTTTTTGAGGCATTGTATGGCCGTCCTTGTGAATCTCCTTTGTGTTGGTCGGAGATTGGTGAAGCTTCTTTGGTAGGACCGAGTTTGGTCCAAGAGATGACAGCTAATATCTAGTTGATTCTTCAGAGAATGTTGACAGAACAAAGTTGGTACAAGTCTTATGCTGATCATCACTGTAGACCTTTATAGTTCTTAGTTGGTGACTAGGTGTTTTTGAATGTTTCACCCTGATTGGGTCATCGATGGCTTGAGAGGCAAGGGAAGCTTGCCCCTCATTTTTTGGGACCTTTTGAGGTTATAGGTATTGTGAGGAATGTTTCTTACCATCTAGCTCTACCACCACAGCTGACATCGATACATAACGTGTTCCATGTATCTCAGTTGCGAAAGTATCTCTCTGGTCCATCTCCTGTTGTGAGCTAGAGTGATCTTGAGATTGAACATGATTTATCTGTGACTGAACGACTAGTCAGGGTTTTTGATTCTGAGACCAAGGTTCTTCGTGGGAGAACGATACCTATTGTCCATGTACTATGGCAGCATGGTTCTGATTCACATGATACATGGGAAAGGGAGGCTCTAATGAGAGAATAGTGGCCCCATCTTTTTGACGTGGAGGTTTCATCATAGGATTTCTGGGGATAGAAGGTCTTATGGTGGGGAGGTTGTAACATCAAATTGTGTTTCCAAGTTCTTTTGATGTTTCTAAGCACCTCTGTTATGGAGTAGTGACTTGGGGGTGCGTTTGGGTGAACTTTTTAATTAAAAAAGGGAATGGCTTGGGCACGGTTTGCACATGGTTTGACAAACCATGTGACCAAACCATGACAACCAAGTAGCACTGGACAGAAAGGTATGCACTGTGTGCACATAGTTTGACAAACTGTGCAACCAAACCGTGCGGACCGTGTATCTCTGGACAGTGATGTCCGCATGGTGTATGCAATGTTTGAAAAACCGTGCACCCCGACCCAGGTAAACCATGTGCGTGGTTTTTAATTCATAATTTTCCTTTTAAATCCACCCAAACCCCCAGGACATCCATAATTTCGACCTTGGATCAGGATTGACTCATTTTAGGTCTTTCCAAAGCCTCCTAGAGAGATTCCAAGGAGATCTGAACATCTTTCTTTAATATTGAAGGCTCAGATTAAAGATATGCTCTCCTCCTGGTAAGTGGATTTCATCCCGTTGTGTTTCTCATTCTTTTCGTGATCTTTTCATTGGATATTTCATTTGATTCCATGGATATAAACCTATGAGTTGAGGTATAGATCTAGGATTTTGAATCTAGATCTAGTTCTGCAAGATCTTGATTCCTTTGATCATAATTTTGGTTTTAAGGATTTGGATCTAGATTTTGATCGACATCATTGTGTCACTCAATTTTTGGGGTTTCTCGTTGGGCTAACTCCCATCAATTAATCGAGGTAGGTGGTTCCATCCCGATTTTCCAAATTGATTAACATTGATTTTCTTGATTTATTTCAATTGTTGATTTAAATTAAATTTCTCAAATTTTATTTCAATCAATTGATAAAAAATTGATTCTATTGAATTGAGATATTTGAAATGGTTTTGGCATAGAAATTTGGGAAAACCCCAATTCCAGTTAATTTGGTGTATTTGTGGAAATTGTCTGATTTAAATTGTTTAATTTAAATTTTGGATTTGATGGAAATGATTTCAATTAAATTGTTGAATTTAATTGTGAAATTAATTGTGTAATTATGGAATTGGTTTTGAATGGATTTCAAATTTATGAAAATGGCTTAAAAAGGATTTGATAGAAACCCATTGGTTTTATCTTGTGGAAAGGCATGTTTTGAATAAAACCAGTTTTGGTTTTAAATGGAATGAAATTCACATTTATTGAAATGGGAGAGTGGGATTGATCGTATTTTAAGAATTCTTAAAATAGTTTATTCATCATTTATGAGCGCATGCAAGCCTTAGGTAGTTAGTGAGTTATTTGGATACACTCTACGCTACGACAATGTTCTAAAACATACATGTAGTGGGTCACATCCCCGACGGGTTGGTGACGAGTATCCTTTGCCCAGTTTCATAGGGACATGTGTATACACATTTTTCTGAGTTCACAAAGAGAGTGGGGAATCCTATAACTCTTTAATACTATCGTACCTTTTGATAGATGACCATGTTGCTCGCTTGTTTATTTATATTTGAGATATAAATGTATACCAATGTTTGTAAACTTCATTACATTCCTATTGAATTTATATAAACTATTTTATATAAATGTTTTACATAATCCATTGTGTTAGAAATATTCCATCATTTGTAAAGACTTTTCTTGAAATATTCATTCCCATCGTTTGAAAATGTTCAGCATATTTTGTTAGAATATGCTATTGAATTGCCAAACATTTTTTTTAAAAATTGAAATATTTTAATTTGGATAATCTATATTTGGAATCTGTTATGGAATCTTTCGTGGTATCATTCTAGTCTTAGGCTCACACCTTACTCTTTCCTTTAGGTGTTTGTAGATTTTCTTCTTCAAGGTTCGAGCAAAGGGAAGGGATATCTAAGAGGTGATCCTAGTTTCTAAACTTTGGTCTTGGTGAGTTGTGTTCTTATGGACATTGGGACTGTTTTTTCCTTTTTAGTACTTGGGATTTAGTACTTTGGGATTTTAATGCCTCTTTGTGTTCTGGTACATTACTCCCAGTGGATTTTCCTTTTTTTATGCATGCATTCTTGTTTGTTTTGCTTCAACATTCTTGTGGTAGAAATCATTCTCACTTGCATGTTTTGTGATTCCAGGTGCTAGTCGCCGACCTGTGGGGATCGGGAACACCCTTCGAGAATGTTAGGGTCGGCTCGGTTATCGGGTTACCAAGGTACCTGGGCTAGTTTGTGATAATAAAACTACATCATGTGGTTTATCCTTTCCCCTGATGTCAAAGAAGTATTTAGGGGACGTTCCTTACCTTCTAATGTTTGTGTTTACACCTATATCATTGATGACTATTATTGGTGTAATTTTTATTAACCATGCATGATTGTGTTCTCATGTGGTTGTGTGTGTGTAGCTCAAAAGACTAATTTTGATTCCATGAGTGATGTTAGTGGAGATTTTATCCATGTTTGATTATGATCACTTGTTTTTTTAAATTGATATATAATCATGACTAAATGATATACCAAATTGTGTTCTCAATATGTAAATGTTATACTATTACATGGTTTATAATGGCTTTTGAGATAGTTTGACCATCCTGACATATTCATTCCTTAGTGGTTGGTGCTCCTTGTAGTACCCCGACCACATTTTCATGGAGTTATAGTATTATTTAATTACATTATCATGATTAAAATAAAGTATTATCTTGAAGGACTAAGTATTTCAGTAGTTTTAGAAAAAAGATACAAACATAATTTTAAAATTACAACATGAAATGAAATACAACATATATGTTTTATTAGGAGCATCTAAAACTATAAGTCTAACCTTGTAGGTCATTCATAATAAACTTCTTCATTCCTTGAGAAAATGAAACATAAGAAAGGGATGATATCAAATGATAAATAAGAGTAAGAAATAAAACAGAAGATAAAATAAACCTAAACATTAGGAATGGTGAATAATTGATCATACATTATTTTAAAAGTAATCTTCAACATAATATGGCATGAATATGAGCTGAGTAAATATTACCATAATAAAAAATAATCATTGTTATTATACTAGTAGAATAACATCATGAACATTGAATTTATAGCTTTGAAATGAGGTAAATTTATATTCCAAACATTCTAAAACACACTTTCAAGGCCTCGGCCAAGACATCAAAAAATGATTAAGGCCTCGACCAAAACAATATCTAAAAATGGGCAAGGCCTCGACCAAGTCCATATCCATTTTTCATATGAGACCTACTGATGAATCCAGAGACTATAGCAGGCCCCACCCATTAAATAATAATACCAATGCATTCCTCATATGAATAGGGATTAACATAAGCATTATATACATTCACATTAGAACTATTATATGAAACGTAAATAACTTTCCCCGAACATTAAGCATAAACACTAACCATTCTAAGTAAAATGGTGAATGGTTTTAAGAAAACACATCAATAGTAAAAGTAATCATAAACCATAAAATTAAATATGGTATATGATTTCATAAATACTAATCCCAATAATACATAATAATTAATAGGAGTGTTGAAACAAATAAAGATACTCTTATCTAATCATTGAGTAATTCTTGAGATAAATACTCTTTTACATTAAAATGACTAGTCCTTTTGGAAAAGTATTTATATAAACCCAGAAATGAAGTAAGATGGTATTTTAATAATAAAATTAGGTATTTTGGAAAGTTAATTAATTAGAAACACTGATTTTAGACTGACCTTGAAAATAGAAAATAATTTGAAAAATTCCCTTGAGTCGGGCTTGTCTTTCAGGAAGAATTTTTGAAATATGCCTATAAAACATATAATTCCCAATAAATGAAGGAAGGATTATGGTTGGTAGAAATATATAAAACATTAAGAAATTATGAAAAATAAATATTAATGAATAATAATTTAATTAAGGTAAGTAGATAATAAAAGTAACCTGAATGTAAATAGATGTTCGGGTGGAAAACCCTTTCCTTAAGTTTGAAGGTGTTTCTCACTTATTCTTAATGACCTAAATAATAAAATTTAAGATAAAAAATTAATAATTACTAAACCTCACATACATTTAATTTATTTATTATAACCATATTATGATCATTCAAGTCATTTTGATGGGTTAAAATATTCAATTTCATTGTTTAGGAGTGTTTTCTTCCTTGGTTTTCATGATCGATTTACTTATATTCGTATATGGATAAGCATGTATAATGAGAATGGTTATCTAGAATTGAATTTTTATGTTATTATTGAAAAACAGGAAGATTATATGGTTATAAAAATCATTTTGTTATTGGGTGTGAAGATTAATCATTATAGAAAACTTTGATGACAATTGTTTGGGTTAATTGGCAGTTCTTGATCACAACGAACCGATATTGATTTATAAATTATTTTCATGTGTAGAAATAATTAGAAAACATTAAATAAGTTATTATAAATATATTATAGTCTATTTACACCATCAAAATGGTTTATTGACCAGAATTGAAGATGACAGTAGAAATTGAAATCCCATCATCCTTGAATGTGATAAATTAACATATCTTTGATGGTGTTTTAGTTTCAATTAAAAAAGAAGTGGAAAGGAGAGATGATGAAGAATTATAAATTTAAAATAATGGTTTTTACTGAATTTGTGGTACTAGAGTCATCACAACATTTTGGTGAAATCTGGTGAGGAAAAAAAGAAAGGAACTTGAAATAAAGGAAATGAAAATATTAATTTTCCTTTTGATGTAATCTTCTTTGAGAGCCTATTTGGGGAAGAGGAATTGTTATTTTTATGAGAACAAGGGCTACTTGACTTGGGGGAGGAGAATGGGAGGATATTTTATCATAATTTATACAATTAATAAGGCTTTAGAGGATTAAATTTTATAGGGAGTGAGGAGGTTTTATAATGGTGGAGAGGAGGGATTTCCCGTTATTTTACTCATTATTTTATTATTTTTCCAAAAAAAACAAATAGTATTGATTTTGGTGATAAATAATAGTAATATATTCATGTGAGTTATAACCAATGATTCTTATATCATCAACGATTCTAGAAATAGTGATTTTAACTGATAATTTAAATATATAAATATGGTAAATTACAGCATTTTACTATTCATAAAAAACCGAGTATTTTAAAAAAATTAGAAAATTTCCTCCTAACCATTTTTGTAACGCCCCGGCCCTAGTTACCTAGAGTCGGTGCATTATTACATAACATTGGCATGATCACGAGAAAGATCAAGTCTTGAAAGACCGATTAGTTTAGTAGCCTTGGAATAACTAGATACATCCATAATTTTTTTACATTACATCATAAAAAAAAATCTTGTCTTCATATCCCCTCATACTATCCCTGCAGGTCATTCATAAATTTCTTCTTCATAATCCTGGGAAAAATAAAACATTGAAATGGGTGAGCTCAGATGCTCAGTAAGGATAACATTATAGCAGAAGCTTTCATAAATAAGCATAAACACTTAAGGCAATTTATAACTAAAACAAAAGCCTTTTAAACTTGAACTCTAGCATAAAATGGCAAAGGTAAAATGAAATAATGCCATTTACTTACTCACATGGATATTCTACTAGTTGAATGATCACATTCAATATCAATATCCACTTTCATAATGTTGGAATGCATACTGCCAGACTATCATAACCACTTAGCCAAGGCCTCGTTCCAAGACTACAAATAAGATTTTGTCAAGGCCTTGTGCCAAGACACTAGTTTGTCTCATGAGACCTACCGATGCATCGAGGAGCTATAGCGGGCTCCACCCATCACTTATTAAGTCCAATGCATTCCTCATATGAACATTTTAGACATAACATAAACATTCGTATTAAAACTAGCATACGAAATGTCAATACTTTTACCACAAACCATGAATGGTATAAAAACAGCGCATCCACAGTCAAACATGACTCATTCGATACAATATGGAAGATTGTATTGTATCACATTAACCTCAATCAAGAATAATGAATGATGTTGACATAAATGAAAATAATCATCAAAACTATTTGAGAGAATTATCCCCCTTTTCTTGAAAACATTTAAAAGTCACACTATTTGTCAAGAAGCCATTTAAAAGTAGATTTTTGAATCAAAGTGTCCCATACCACTTTGAAACTTTTTAAAAGGAGTTTTAATTTCTAAAACTTTAATGTCCATATAAATAAATCCTTAAAACCATTTTTAAAACATGGACATTAATGAGCATGATTTAGAAGAATAAGTCTTTAAAACATTTAAAAATGGTATTTTAGTTAGAGATTCTAACCAAAAGAGACACTTGAATACAAATAATTGAGGTAATCAAAACTTTGTAATATCATGAGAATAAAGGGATTCATGATATACTATGTCAAAGTACATTATATACACCACATAAAAGTGATTTGGTGTATATCAACAAAGAAGTCTCAATGGAATGTAAATTGAGATGAAATCTCTCATAAAGGCTGTATCCTTAGGTTAAGGATAAATCAACGACATAATTATGTGTGACAAATATAAATACACTAAATATGATTGGATATTCAGTGTAAAACAATCAAAGGATATTCACACATATTCTTGTAAAAACAACACCAACGAATTGGATGTTTAACTCAACAAATGGTGAATGAGTTAAAATTACTCTTATCTAATTCATATCAATGACTTGAGAATTACCAATGAGTGATTATGTGTATCAAACTTATATCCACAGGAAGGGGAGTGGAAATTATGACATAATCAAATGAATAGTGATTCCACACATAATCATGGAGTAATATAATCAATGAAATATGCGTAAAGCCAAATGAGTGGGAATTGAAATCTCAAATTCCCTTACCGATTAGGTAACATACGAAACATACAACCATGAAATAAGTATCATACCATGATGATGTAAATACCCATAAATTAAAGTATATTACACAATGAATACAATCATGGGCAGTACACATACACCACATGAAATAATTAAGTGGTGATCAATGGAAATCTCAAGAAATTAAAAGTGAGATAAGAAAATCCCTTACCACGTTAATCAACTTAGTCGTATGGCCAAAAGTTAATAAACACCAAATTATTTACATAATAACATGAATATAAATAGAATCATGAATATATATCAAATGGAAGTACACAATACACCACTTTCAATAATTTAGTGGCGAAAAATGGAAATCTCACGGAATTGAAAGTGAGATAAGAGAATCCCTTACTTTGTACTTTTTCCTTGGTCGATGGTAGGTTTACCTCCTGTATAATGGTGAAATAATTGTTATTGAATTATAAAAGAATCAATTACTTTAATATGATATCATATATGATCTTTTAACATTGATTTGTTAATAATATCTTAGAATTATCGTCATTTCGGGTGTTAATGGGTTCATTTTACTTTATATTCTTTATTATGTGAGCCATATTCGTTATTAATGGGATGTATATTATTCATATCCAGAATGATATCAAGTCCTTAGATACTATTTTTAAATCATCAAATGAAAATTATACTTTAATGGATATGATGGACAATGAATCTCATCGCGTTCGTGGAGACGGTAGTCCGTACGTACGCACGAACGCTACTTCCATTTAATTTTCATTTTAAAAGAATCGAATCCAAATGATACATAGGTATATTACTATTCCAGTAAAATATAATATTTTATATATGTTACTTAAGTTCATTAACACCATCCTTTATACGTTCCATGTGTGGTATGAACGAGTCATATCATTTTAAGGGGGCGGTAGTCCGCACTTCCTCAAATGAAATTATCGTATGTATATACAACATGAAACAAATAATTGTATGAAATAAAATGGAATTACAGAAGCTTATATATAAAATATATATCATTAATATCATATTTAATTACAGTTCCATCCTAATGGCCACCATGAGAGGCAGTAAGATGTATTTGAACAATCATCGTTTCGTGAGGCGTTAGTTTGCCATCCACAGAAACATTATGTTCATCATCCATTAGATGGAGTTGTGTGAATGTGTAGTTTGAATCCTTCTTATAACAACATCCTAGTATATTGTGGATACTGGTGTTGTTACAAAATAAAGTAAATAAAAAGAGTTTGGGGGTTGGAGAAGCAAAATAATTGAAAATAATTTAAGAGAAAATGTTACCTTTAATTTAGGTTACTCACTTTGGTTGGAACCAAAGGACTTTTTGAAATGCTTTCTGCCTAAAAGGAAGGTTCAAGGAGGAGGAGAGGGATGTGGGGAGCTTAGTTGGGCAGAGTTTGGACGAGACAAGTGGCTGGAGAGGTGTGAGGAATGAGTAGAAGTGGTCTTCTTTTATAAGGGAGTGGAGGGGCTCTTTAGGAAAGAGTGAAAGTATTACTTTATAATATAATTATATTCGGTTTATAATGGTCCAAAAATCATTGAGGTCGAAGATACGATGCCTCATATTCTAAATAACATCAACCAATAATAATTGGACAGGTTTATATAATATTTTAATCATTATTATCTTATTTATTTAAATGATTTATTAATGAGGTAAACATTGCATCATTATTGTGTCATTAATAATTTAAATTATTTGATGTATAAAAATTATAAATAAAATATCATTATGTAGGAAATCTTTTTAGCTTTCTAATGAATATTTATAATCTAAAATCCAACATGTATAACCCTATGTAAAAATTGTTCTTTTAAAAGATGTAAGCTTATGCCATTTTTGTATTCATTTTAACTTAATTAAAATAAAGTGTCATTATCACTTACAAGTGGATCAATGGGGTCCCAAAATTGTCCCAAAGATGCCCATGGTCGACCATGTATCAACCAATAGGGTTAAGACATGTTTTAGGGTAATTTAGTATTATTATAATATTATTTTTGTAACCCTTATTTACCGGATTTACCCTTAACCATGGTAAATAAAATATTTACCGCAGTAATTATTCAAAATGTCTAAAAATAAATGTTACCTATTTACAAAATTTGAACATCCTGATTCCAAATATGGAATCCTTTTTTCTAAATTCAAAACACATAAGTGGAAGAAATTAATTTAAAATTAATTCCCGCTGTCAAAACAAAAAGCGTGTTTTTAAGAGATAATAACTATCAAAAGATTGACACTTGTTTATGTTCGGTTTAATTGTAAAATTATGTCCAATGACAAAAATTATATTAAATGGTAAAAATATATTCTAAATATACTTTAAAACCACTCAAATTCATAATTTATCACTATTAATTATTTTGATTAAAAAATTTGTTTTTAATTAAAATTTAGTAATTTTTACTATTCATCAAAATATGAAAGTTATCCGAAAAGTACCAAAATTTCCCCTTAGGCTAAATTTGATATTCCGAATCCAAAAATGAAGTCCATTTTGAAATATAAAATATATATAATTTCAAAAAATTAAGTATTACTATTCATAACGGCTAGTTTGATCGGTTGTGGTGTGTGTTAAAACTCGAAGTTGCGTACAACACACGCTACTATTTTATTCAAAGGAAAGCGTACCGTGGAAGCTTGGGATGTTTTATTTTAAATTTTTTGATGTCCCCATTTAGTCAAAAAGTTTAAAATATTTTATTTAAAAAGGGTTCACTATTAAAAGTTGGTAAAACTACAATACTGAAGATGAATTTGTTCTTACATTATGCCTAAGAAACTCATAATATGGATTCTAAAATTATAAGGATTATATAAAGTTTAAAATTTAGTTAATACTATTCATAACCGTTTTTGAACGGCTTGTTTGGTAAGTCATGGTGCGCTTGAACTTGGTGTTGCGTGTAGTGCATGTTATTGAATTATTTTGAAGAAATAACACACTATGAAATCTTGGGGTGTTACATTCTCCCCTCCTTCAATAAATTGCGTCCTCACAATTTGAAATTGTTCTTCGAAAATAAAAGGTTGAAAATAGAAAATATATTTGTGGGAAAACCCACATCGGAAATTGGTTTACTAAAATTTAGTCTTAATATGAGGAAAAGAGAAATGAAAGGGTCACCACCAAATTATGATCTCGATTAGGAGAACATTGGTGGCAATTAGAGACATATAATTGGAGGAAAAACGTAAATATTTATAGGTAGTGGTTGAGGTCATCAATCACAAACAAGTATAAAATTGAGGTCCTTAAACTCATCAATCTATGATGATTTGAAGTACCATCGGTTCAACAAAATATAGGGTATTGGGATCACACATTTTTGACATTTCAAAATATCTTAGTTGAAATCCCACATCGAAAAATGAATTAATGAGGCCTCTATTTAAAATAAAGAGTGGAAAGTATGAAGATTACCGAAAATAACACATACTAGGGTTCCATGTAGGAAAATATGGATATGGAGGAGAAATATAACCATCAATTATCTGATGGAGAGTGGTAGAGAACATGGCTATGAAAAGGCCAACAATCCCAAAGCCATAAATTAGTGATGATTTAAGGTACCATCTAGGACAACATGTTTTTTAAAGTTACATTACATAAGGAAGAGGAATTCATTTATGATATTGACTAAGAACATTATGAGATATAGTTAAATTTTAAGTAGATTTTCATTCTTTAATAAATTTCCACCACTAACTCAATTTTTTTTAAACGATGAGTATTCAATAAGACTTGGTCACACTGGAAGAGCTAGAATAAACTTCTATAGAATCACATGATCCATGTAGGATAAACCATATATTTACATTGTCTTTGAAGATTAATCAAAACCAAAATGGTTAGTGAATGATCTAATGATCCCCCAAAAGGATATTCATTGAGATAAATATGCACTAATCTTAATTTCTAAAATTAAACCAACAATACCCCAAAGTTAAATAGATACCATTCAATAACCAATTGTCCTTAGAATCCTTTAATATAATCCAAACTAATATTGAAACCCAAATCATAGAAGAATTTGATTATGTAGTCTCCCATGTTACATTGTATCTCCAAATGACATCAAATACTCTTAAAGTCACATACTTAAAAGTAATTAACATCATCACATATTCTCTGTTATAGGTTAATAATTTCCATAAATAACCCAAATCACTATAAATCAACAATAAAAACGTAGATAAAAATCCACCATTACTCTACAAATGAAACCCCATTGTATTCTATTTTCCTTGGGCATATAGTGTTTCCAACAAAGCGAACATCTTCCAAAATAACATTTATCACTTAATCACCGAATCATTTTCCTATACCAAGGGTATTCATTTGATAAGACATAAGAACCCAAATCATCTTATTATTGATCAATAAAATCATTTAACAAAAAAAAAGTCACATTAACCAAGGACTTCACGTAGTCCAGTGGTAGGCAATAAATCCCAATCGCACTTTGGTTGTGGGTTCGATTCCCACAGCTTTGTCCGACGCGACGGGTTGTCACACGGTCTACGTGTTGTCCTTTTTCAAAAACTATATTTTATAATATTACCAAAATGAGATAAATTCCTCTAAATAACATAATTTAATCACAAATGTTATATCATACTTTTCATTTTTATCCCAAATTATAATAACTTATAATTTTCTCAAACCCCAATGATCATATAAAACCAAATGGTTATTTATACCTATATCCACAAGAGAAGAGACAATTCTTCTTCAAATATCATTCTCACATGGAAAACTGCGGGGTTACAAATACAAGAGAAAATTATTCCATAGTACCCATCAACAAGGAGTGCTAATACTTTTTAAGTTTTTCTCCAACCATTTATTTCCACATATCTTCTTCTTTGACCAAGAAAATATCCTATAGAATAGGACATTCACTCGGGTAATGGCCAGGTCCCCTACATTTACGGAAAATGACTGTAAATGGACTCTTGGCACCATTTTTATCTTCTTCCATAGTACTCTTCATTTTTCTTCGGCAATTCTTCACTTTATGTCCTTCCTTCCCGCACGTAAAACATTTTGTTGTCCCATTGAGACACTTTCCTGGGTGTCTCTTTCCACATTTATTGCATGATGAAAATTGAGGTTTCTTTTCTCCATGGTCTCCATTGCTGTAGATGTGATCATTTATCACCTTTCTCTTCCTTGTTGAGTCTGGGAGTTGGTTAATATATATGTTGTTGATCATATTTTTGGAAAACTGATTTGGCATAAAGACGATATCTTTTACTCCTATCAACATTCCATTTTGTTGCTCATTTCCACCACCGTTCCCACCTTGTACATCATTCTCAAAGTCACTATGACTTCCTTGGAATCCAGCCATTGACTAAAACCAGAAAGCATTGTGTGAGTAATAGTAGTCGTAAAATCATTTAGAGATTAAAATGTCACCATATTCTAAATTTGAAACATATTAGAATTAACCAAGGTCATTTACTCTCATCTTATGTATATATTACTTAAATCGGTTTGTAAAGAAAATGTAAATTATCCTAAGCATATCCCCCGGGAGTGTCGTAACCAAGAGTGCAACAAGGCCCGTTGTCGTGCACCAGTTCCCGTTCGAGTCTAGCTCAATGCGGTGTTTTCGGGTTTTACCCCTAGGTACATCTGTGCCAGAGCCGCCTCTACCTGCTCGTATCCAGACAGGGATGTATTGCTCGGAAAACTCACAAAATCTCTACAATACCAAAATTCTCGGAAGTTCTTTTATACTAATCCTCAAAGTTCATCTTAGGTCTACGTGCTCTAATCAGAGTTTATCTAAATCTAGCTTCAAGTTTTGTACTAAACTTCCGCTGATACCAACTGTAACGCCCCGACCCTAGTTACCTAGAGTCGGTGCATTATTACATAACATTGGCATGATCACGAGAGAGATCAAGTCTTGAAAGACCGATTAGTTTAGTAGCCTTGGAATAACTAGATACATCCATAATTTTTTTAAATTACATCATAAAAAACATCTTGTCTTCATATCCCCTCATACTATCCCTGCAGGTCATTCATAAATTACTTCTTCATAATCCTGGGAAAAATAAAACATTGAAAGGGGTGAGCTCAGATGCTCAGTAAGGATAACATTATAGCTGAAGCTTTCATAAATAAGCATAAACACTTAAGGCAATTTATAACTAAAACAAAAGCCTTTTAAACTTGAACTCTAGCATAAAATGGCAAAGGTAAAATGAAATAATGCCATTTACTTACTCACATGGATATTCTACTAGTTGAATGATCACATGCAATATCAATATCCACTTTCATAATGTTGGAATGCATAATGCCAGACTATCATAACCACTTAGCCAAGGCCTCGTGCCCAGACTACAAATAAGATTTTGTCAAGGCCTTGTGCCAAGACACTAGTTTGTCTCATGAGACCTACCGATGCATCGAGGAGCTATATCGGGCTCCACCCGTCACTTATTAAGTCAAATACATTCCTCGTATGAACATGTTTAAACATAACATAAACATTCGTATTAAAACTAGCATACGAAATGTCAATACTTTTACCACAAACCATGAATGGTATAAAAACAGCGCATCCACAGTCAAACATGACTCATTCGATACAATATGGAAGATTGTATTGTATCACATTAACCTCAATCAAGAATAATGAATGATGTTGACATAAATGAAAATAATCATCAAAACTATTTGAGAGAATTAACCCCCTTTTCTTGAAAACATTTAAAAGTCACACTATTTGTCAAGAAGCCATTTAAAAGTAGATTTTTGAATCAAAGTGTCCCATACCACTTTGAAACTTTTTAAAAGGAGTTTTAATTTCTAAAACTTTAATGTCCATATAAATAAATCCTTAAAACCATTTTTAAAACATGGACATTAATGAGCAAGATTTAGAAGAATAAGTCTTTAAAACATTTAAAAATGGTATTTTAGTTAGAGATTATAACCAAAAGAGACACTTGAATACAAATAATTGAGGTAATAAAAACTTTGTAATATCATGAGAATAAAGGGATTCATGATATACTATGTCAAAGTACATTATATACACCACATAAAAGTGATTTGGTGTATATCAACAAAGAAGTCTCAATGGAATGTAAATTGAGATGAAATCTCTCATAAAGGCCGTATCCTTAGGTTAAGGATAAATCAACGACATTATTATGTGTGACAAATATAAATACACTAAATATGATTGGATATTCAGTGTAAAACAATCAAAGGATATTCACACATATTCTTGTAAAAACAACACCAACGAATTGGATGTTTAACTCAACAAATGGTGAATGATTTAAAATTACTCTTATCAAATTCATATCAATGACTTGAGAATTACCAATGAGTGATTATGTGTATCAAACTTATATCCACAGGAAGGGGAGTGGAAATTATGACATAATCAAATGAATAGTGATTCCACACATAATCATGGAGTAATATAATCAATGAAATATGCGTAAATCCAAATGAGTGGGAATTGAAATCTCAAATTCCCTTACCGATTAGGTAACATACGAAACATACAACCATGAAAGAAGTATCATACCATGATGATGTAAATACCCATAAATTAAAGTATATTACACAATGAATACAATCATGGGCAGTACACATACACCACATGCAATAATTAAGTGGTGATCAATGGAAATCTCATGAAATTAAAAGTGAGATAAGAAAATCCCTCACCACGTTAATCAACTGAGTCGTATGGCCAAAAGTTAATAACCACCAAATTATTTACATAATAACATGAATATAAATAGAATCATGAATATATATCAAATGGCAGTACACAATACACCACTTTCAATAATTTAGTGGCGAAAAATGGAAATCTCACGGAATTGAAAGTGAGATAAGAGAATCCCTTTGTACTTTTTCCTTGGTCGATGGTAGGTTTACCTCCTGTATAATGGTGAAATAATTGTTATTGAATTATACAAGAATCATTTACTTTAATATGATATCATATATGATCTTTTAACATTGATTTGTTAATAATATCTTAGAATTATCGTCATTTCGGGTGTTAACGGGTTCATTTTACTTTATATTCTTTGTTATGTGAGCCATATTCGTTATTAATGGGATGTATATTATTCATATCCAGAATGATATCAAGTCCTTAGATACTATTTTTAAATCATCAAATGATAATTATACTTGAATGGATATGATGGACAATGAATCTCATCGCGTTCGTGGAGACGGTAGTCCGTACGTACGCACGAACGCTACTTCCATTTAATTTTTATTTTAAAAGAATCAAATCCAAATTATACATAGGTATATTACTATTCCAGTAAAATATAATATTTTATATATGTTACTTAAGTTCATTAACACCATCCTTTATACGTTCCATGTGTGGTATGAACGAGTCATATCATTTTAAGGGGGCGGTAGTCCGCACTTCCTCAAATGAAATTATCGTATGTATATACAACATGAAAAGAATAATTGTATGAAATAAAATGGAATTAAAGAAGCTTATATATAAAATATATATCATTAATATCATATTTAATTACAGTTCCATCCTAATGGCCACCATTAGAGGCGGTAAGATGTATTTGAACAATCATCGTTTCGTGAGGCGTTAGTTTGCCATCCACAGAAACATTATGTTCATCATCCATTAGATGGAGTTGTGTGAATGTGTAGTTTGAATACTTCTTATAACAACATCCTAGTATATTGTGGATACTGGTGTTGTTACAAAATAAAGGAAATAAAAAGAGTTTGGGGGTTGGAGAAGCAAAATAATTGAAAATAATTTAAGAGAAAATGTTACCTTTAATTTAGGTAACTCACTTTGGTTGGAACCAAAGGACTTCTTTAAATGATTTCTGCCTAAGGGGAAGCTTCAAGGAGGAGGATAGGGATGTGGGGAGTTTAGTTGGGCAGATTTTGGACGAGCCAAGTGGCTTGAGAGGTGTGAGGAATGAGTAGAAGTGGTCTCATTTTATAAGGGAGAGGAGGGGCTCTTTAGGAAAGAGTGAAAGTATTACTTTATAATATAATTATATTCGGTTTATAATGGTCCAAAAATCATTGAGGTCGAAGATAAGATGACTCATATTCTAAATAACATCAACCAATAAGAATTGGACAGGTTTTAGATAATATTTTAATCATTATAATCTTATTTATTTAAATGATTTATTAATGAGGTAAACATTGCATAATTATTGTGTCATTAATAATTTAAATTATTTGATGTCTAAAAATTATAAATAAAATACCATTATGTAGGAAATCTTTTTAGCTTTCTAATAAATATTTATAATCGAAAATCCAACATGTATAACCCTATGTAAAAATTGTTCTTTTAAAAGATGTAAGCTTATGCCATTTTTGTATTCATTTTAACTTAATTAAAATAAAGTGTCATTATCACTTACAAGTGGATCAATGGGGTCCCAAAATTGACCCAAAGATGCCCATGGTCGACCATGTATCAACCAATAGGGTTAAGACACGTTTTAGGGTAATTTAGTATTATTATAATATTATTTTTTTAACCCTTATTTACCGGATTTACCCTTAACCATGGTAAATAAAATATTTACCGCAGTAATTATTCAAAATGTCTAAAAATAAAAGTTACCTATTTACACAATTTGAACATCCTGATTCCAAATATGGAATCCATTTTTCTAAATTCAAAACACATAAGTGGCAGAAATTAATTTATAATTAATTCCCGCTGTCAAAACAAAAAGCGTGTTTTTAAGAGATAATAACTATCAAAAGATTGACACTTGTTTATGTTCGGTTTAATTGTAAAATTATGTCCAATGACCAAAATTATATTAAATGGTAAAAATATATTCTAAATATACTTTAAAACCACTCAAATTCCTAATTTATCACTATTAATTATTTTTATTAAAAAAGTTGTTTTTATTTAAAATTTAGTAATTTTTACTAATCATCAAAATATGAAAGTTATCCGAAAAGTACCAAAATTTCACCTTAGGATAAATTTGATATTCCGAATCCAAAAATGAAGTCCATTTTGAAATATAAAATATATATAATTTCAAAAAATTAAGTATTACTATTCATAACGGCTAGTTTGATCGGTTGTGGTGTGTGTTAAAACTCGAAGTTGCGTACAACACGCGCTACTGTTTTATTCAAAGGAAAGCGTACCGTGGAAGCTTGGGGTGTTTTATTTTTAATTTTTTGATGTCCCCATTTAGTCAAAAAGTTTAAAATATTTTATTTAAAAAGGGTTCACTATTAAAAGTTGGTAAAACTACAATACTGAAGATGAATTTGTTCTTACATTATGCCTAAGAAACTCATAATATGGATTCTAAAATTATAAGGATTATATAAAGTTTAAAATTTAGTTAATACTATTCATAACCTTTTTTGAACAACTTGTTTGGTAATTCATGGTGCGCTTGAACTCGGTGTTGCGTGTAGTGCAAGTTATTGAATTATTTTGAAGAAATAACACACTATGAAATCTTGGGGTGTTACACTTTTTTGATATGTAGAATTCCAAAATGAACTCAATTTTTTTAAAATAATTTTCTAAATATTATTAATTTAACTTTTAAATAAAATCATAATTTATTTAAAAAATAAAAATTTTAAAACTATATTTCATATTATACCACCTTGAAAAATTAATCAAGATTTCATTATCTGATAACCTTAATAAAATAATATAATAATATGATTTACTATTAATAAGTCTCATATTACTATTTATATTACTATTCATAAGGGTATGTTGCAACTCACAAAAAATCATGTTTGTCTTTTCAGATTCTAAATATCTTACTTGTAACGCCCCGACCCCAGCTACCCAGAGCCGGTGCATTACTTCGTAACATTGGCATGATCACAAAAGGTCAAGTCTCGAAAGACCGATTAGTTTAGTAGCCTTGGAAACACTAGATACATTCATAATTCTTTCATTACATCAAAAATTAAACAAACTACAATAACATGGTCTTCATAGTCCACACTCATATCCTCACTGACTATTCTTGCAAGTCAGTCATAATACTCTTCTTCACATCCTGGAAAATATTAAAACATTGAAAGGGGTGAGCTCAGATGCTCAGTAAGGATAACAATATTGCGGAAGCTTTCATAAATAAACATAAACATTTAAGGCAATGTATAACTAAAACAAAAGCCTTTTAAACTTGAACATCAACATAATATGGCAAAAGTAAAATGAGATAATGCCATTTACTTCTTCACATGGATATTCTACTGGTCGAATAATCACATGCAATATCAATAACCACTTTCATAATGATGGAATGCATAATGCCAGACTATCATAACCACGTAGTCAAGGCCTCGTGCAAAGACCACAAATAAGATTTTGTCAAGGCCTCGTGCCAAGACACTAGTTTGTCTCATGAGACCTGCCGATGCATCGAGGAGCTATAGCGGGCTCCACCCGTCACTTATTAAGTCCAATGCATTCCTCATATGAATAGGTTTAAACATATCATAAACCATAACATAATCGTATCACATAAAACATGCATAAAGGAAACATAACATTTCCACATTTCAATCACAAGATATCAATACAACACATTGATATAATAAAAACACTTTCAAAACCATTTTCAATACCAAAATAAAAGAAAGTTAAAACTTTGTATTTATTTTTCATTAAAAAAAATGATGGCTTGTAGAGGAAGCCGAATCTCAAATAATGGTCACGGCGGCAGAGAAGTCATTGTCGCCGCATAAGTATGGAAAGAAAAACATTCCCTTTTGTCGTTTAGCAAAATGCTTCGTATAAAAAGATTCCTTTTGAATAAACGTAAACTTCAAAGGGGTTTATACACTGTATAAAAGAAAGTTGTGTATAAAACCAAATATGCCTCAATGAAAGGAGATTGAGACGAAGTCCTTAAAAAGATCATTTTTAAAATAAAATATATATATTATGTGTATTCACTATAGGTACACATAAAGAACGTAAAAATACAAAATAGGACATAATAATATCATGACATAATTTGAAAGTAGGAGATTAACCCAAAGAATGGATGTTGGGTTAAGAAGTTCCCTTACCTCGTGTCTGACTTGACTCAACCGTTCTTTAACCCCCTGAATAATAAACTAGTGTTAATATATACCTTATTAAGAACCATTTTCAATTTCATTATCCTTTTTATATCACTTATTACAATGATATGAGCATTATGTAATTATTTAAGTTAATAACGGTCGTTTTGTCGATCTTTGGTACTTGAGTCAACAATAAACTTCTTATAATTACAAGTTGTTTATGTGGTAGATTATCCATTATCTCCAGAATTATATTCTTGATTTATATGTCATATATATCTTATATATCCAGTATATACCTTCATTTATAATATTACGTAACATTTAGAGGTAAGAAATGAAATGCACCGTTCATGGAGACGGTAAGCCGTACGTACGCATGAACGCTACTTTCATTTCAATTTCATATTTAATGGAACTAAATCATAATGATATAAATGTATAATATAATTCCAGTATAATATAGTGTATAATACAATTTACTCCATCCTTTATACATCCCACATATGGCATTAACGATTCAAATCACTTTGAGGGGGCGGTAGTCCGCACTTCCTAAAATGAAATTATCGCGTTTTACCCATAATGGAAATCATAAAGTATGCCATAAATGAGAAATACAGAAGCATAAGTAAAACATAAAAATATTATATATCATATATAAAAATAGTGACATCTTAATGGCCACCATTTAAGGTGTTATATGAGTGTTGAACAATCATCGTTTCGTGAGGCAGAAATTCGCCATCCACAGAAACCGTATGTTCTTTAACCATTAGATGTAGGTGTGTGTAAGTGTAGCTCGAATCCTTCTTATAACAACATCCTAGTATATTGAGGATACTGGTGTTGTTACAAAAGAAATGAATAAAAAGAGTTTAGGGGGTTGGAGAAGAAAAATAAAACAAAACAACATTAGAAAATACATTACCTCAAAATCGGGTAACTCTTTTTGATTTGAGCCAAAGGCTTCCTTGGGAAGAGTTCTGCCCAAAGTGAGGCTTCTAGGAGTAAGGGAGGAATGTTGGGAGAGTATTTGGGCAGAGGTTGGCCGAGACAAATGGCTTGAAAGTGTAAATGAGGTGGGAGAGGTGGGGGCCTTTTATAAGTGAAGAGGAGGGGCACATTTGGAAAGTAATGAAATGTTATTCAATTATACAATGCTTTTCGGTTTCTAAAGGTCCCACACTTATATAATTCGAGGATAAGGTGATAAGGTTTAGAAATATCTTCATACAATAGGCTTTGGACAAGTGTAATCCTTGGATTTTGCATTATCTTCTCATTTTATTTAAATCGTTAAATAATGATGTCATCACTGCATCATAATGATGTCATAAATAATTTAATTTATTTAATGTCTAAAAATTATAAAATAAATACTATGATGTAGGAAATCGTTTTGGCTTTCTAATGAATATTTATAGTCAAAATTTGGACTTGTGTAACCCCACTTAAAAATTGTTTTAGTAAAACATTTTATGTTTGTGTCATTTTTTACTTTAACATTAAATAAAAGGTATTTATGTCATTTTCTAACTAAAGTGGCTCCATGGGGTCCCCAAGTTGACCCATGGGTTGTCTTGGTCGGCCATGACTCATCCAATAGGAGTAGGACAAGTGTCAATCTCATATCATATTATTAAAACATTGTTTTTACCTTAAACTACACTAATTACCTCTAATCGCGATTAAGAACTTAAAAGTTACTATTCACCAAAAAATTATTTTGATCTCATTGAACCACATTTTACTTTTTAATGACAACCATGTATGTCGGATTTTTGAAAATCAAATCACAGAAGTGGTAATATTTCATTTAAACGAAAAATCAGTTATTTAACTACCACTTAGTGGTTTCACTATTCATCAAAAATTGAAGTTTTTCAGAATAAGGCCAAAATTTCACCCTAAGCTATAATTGATATTACGAATTCAAAAATGATGTCTATTTTACAAAATTCCAAACATATTAGTTGCATTAATTAATTTTATAATTAATTCCCACTGTCACAACAAATAGCGTGTTTTTAAGAAACAATTTATATCAAAAGATTGGCAATTGTTTATGTCCAATTTCAATGTTAAATTAATTCTAATGACCACCATTGGATAAAATGGTAAAAATATATTCTAATTATACTTTAAAACCACTAAATAGTATAATTTATCACTATGAATTATTTTGATTAAAAAAGTTGTTTTAAGTATTTTTCACTATTCATAAAAATTTTGAAGTTCTCAGAAAATTACAAAAAATTCAACATAGGTTAATTTCAATATTAGGAATACAAAAATGAAGTCCATTTTGAAATATAAAATTTCTATAATTTTAAAAAGTGGTTATTACTATTCATAACGGCTACTTTGATTTGTCGCGATGTTTTAGAACTCGAAGTTGCGTACAATGCAAGCTATTGCATTATTGAAAGAGAGGTGTATCGTGGAAGCTCGGGGTGTTACATTCTCCCCTCCTTCAATAAATTGCGTCCTCGCAATTTGATATTTTTCTTTAAAAAATAAGAGGTTGAAAATAGAAAATACCTTTGTGGAAAACCCACATCGGAAATAAGGTTAATAAATATATAACATTAAAAGAAAGCAAGATAAGTACAAAGGTCACCCGATATAGCCCATTCTAGGATTCTATGAAAATATGGATATGGAAGAAAAACAAACCATCAAGGTCTGATGGAGAGTTATAGAAAACAGGATTAGGAGAAAGTTTAACCATAAGAAAATCACAAACTTGTGATTGGTTAAACGGTCATTGAATCCCCAGTTGGAAAAGTTAACCGACAACATTTTTGTTTTAAGTTACCTTTTATAATGTTGAGGAATTTATTTATGAGATTTACTAAGAACGTAAGGGAATATACATACTTGTTATGTATACTTTCATTCGTTAATAAATTTTTACCACAAACCCAACTTTTACTCCAAATGGTAACGGAACTCGAAAATATTCTATTTATCCTAATTGTATAAGGTTCCAAATATTAACACATACCATTTAGATTAGTAAAACGATTTTGTAATAACCAGGGACTTCCTGTAGGCTAGTGGTAGGAAATAAAGGCTTGTCGCACTATGGTTGTGGGTTCGATTCCTACAGCTTTGTCCGACGCGACGAGTTATTCCCCACCCTGCAGGTTGTCCTTTTCCTAAAAATATAGTACTATACTATTCCAAAAATAATCTTCATAAATGTTTTAACCTTAAACAATACTATCCAAAGTTCAACTTAATCCACTCCAACCTTTATAGTTATCCAAAATACCTTCATCCAGACTTTCTCTAAAAGGTCTCTAAATTCCAAAATCAATTGTAACATCAGATTCCCCGAACAAAGAAAAGTTTCTCTTATTGTCACATACTAAAAATATGATTACCTTCATCATATTAAATCCTTAATGAAAACAACATGTACTGCAGTACAATCCTTATATATCACATTATTCTTATAACCATAATCTAGTTCTTGAGTCCAAAAACACAAATACAATAATTATTCCGCTTCAATTGTAGTCACAGCATAAGATTGGCCTTGATCCCTTGGCCTTTTCTGAGGTAAGTTTCCCTGACGCTTAGGACATTCATTTGCATAATGCCCTGCTTCCCTACAATTGTAGCATTCAACTTTGACAGCCTCTTTCTTTCCCTTGCAATCACGAGCCTGGTGACCCTTTTCTCCACATTTATAACAAACTCCCATTCCTTTTAGGCACTTACCAGGGTGATTCTTCCCACAATTATCACATAATGGAAAATCCTTCTTTCCCTTTTTCCCTTTATCTGTCTCTTGTTCCACCGTTCTCTTTTTCTCTTGCTTTACTTTGTTGTCATAAGACTTAGAGAATTCCTTTTCTGTCTTGATAGCACACGAGACAATATCTACGTATGATGAGAAGGATTTTGATACTAAAGCTCGACGGAGAAATGGTTTTAACCCATAAAAGAAACGATCAATCTTACTCCTTGGGTTACGTATATAATCGGAAGCATGCCTCGCTAACCTTGTAACGTTAGCCTCATACTTTGCGACATTCTCATCCTCCTTCTGCCTCAGACTCAGAAATTGCCTTTCCATATCCGCTCGATGGTCACGAGGAAAGTATTTTTCTAAGAAAAGCTCTTTGAACTCCCTCCATTCCATATTCGATACATCATCATCTTCCTTTGTGTTTTGAATCAGCGACCACCACTGATCGGCATCTCCAGTGAGGCGGTAAACTGCCATGACAACCTTCTCCCTTTCACTACTCCCCAAGGCATGGAATATTTTCTCTAAGGAATTTATCCATTGCTCAGATACTATAGGATTTGTACTCCCATTGAAGGTTGGTGGTTTTTGCCTCATGAAACGGTCTAGAATTGATCCTCCACGTTGCGGATCAGGGTGCTCCATACGAGTAAGGTTATTATTCATAACCTGCGTGAGTTGTCCCAGTACGGTGAGAAGCTGATCAGCACTAGTTGTATCACTAGCTCCACCATAATTATCTTGAGCAGGAGGGAAATCCCTACACGGAGTGCGTGCATTGATACGGTTTCCATTCCTTCCACTAGGCGCCATTTCTAAACAATGGCATAAACTAGATTAGTTTATGAATCAAAACACATAATTTCATACTGGTAAAATACTTAACATAAATTGAACTATTTATGGATATAATCCATAATCATAAAAATGTTTTCTTTGTGGAATTATATACTCATAAACCCTTCATAATGATTTGTAAAGAAAATGAGAGTTATCCTAAGCATATCCCCCGGGAGTGTCGTAACCAAGAGTGTAGCAAGGCCCGTTGTCGTGCACCAGTTCCCGTTCGAGTCTAGCTCAAAGCGGTGTTTTCGGGTTTTACCCCTAGGAACATCTGTGCCAGAGCCGCCTCTACCTACTCGTATCCAGACAGGGATGTATTTCTCGGAAAAACTCAAAAAATCTCTACAATACCAAAATTCTAGGAAGTTCTTCTATACTAATTCTCAAAGTTCATCTTAGGTCTACGTGCTCTAATCAGAGTTTATCTAAATCTATCTTCCAAGGTTTGTACTAAACTTCCTCTGATACCAACTGTAACGCCCCGACCCCAGCTACCCAGAGCCGGTGCATTACTTCGTAACATTGGCATGATCACAAAAGATCAAGTCTCGAAAGACCGATTAGTTTAGTATCCTTGGAAACACTAGATACATTCATAATTCTTTCATTACATCAAAAATTAAACAAACTACAATAACATGGTCTTCATAGTCCACACTCATATCCTCACTGACTATTCTTTCAAGTCAGTCATAATACTCTTCTTCACATCCTGGAAAATATTAAAACATTGAAAGGGGTGAGCTCAGATGCTTAGTAAGGATAACAATATTGCGGAAGCTTTCATAAATAAACATAAACATTTAAGGCAATGTATAACTAAAACAAAATCCTTTTAAACTTGAACATCAACATAATATGGAAAAAGTAAAATGAGATAATGCCATTTACTTCTTCACATGGATATTCTACTGGTCGAATAATCACATGCAATATCAATAAACACTTTCATAATGATGGAATGCATAATGCCAGACTATCATAACCACGTAGTCAAGGCCTCGTGCCAAGACCACAAATAAGATTTTGTCAAGGCCTCGTGCCAACACACTAGTTTGTCTCATGAGACCTGCCGATGCATCGAGGAGCTATAGCGGGCTCCACCCGTCACTTATTAAGTCCAATGCATTCCTCATATGAATAGGTTTAAACATATCATAAACCATAACATAATCGTATCACATAAAACATGCATAAAGGAAACATAACATTTCCACATTTCAATCACAAGATATCAATACAACACATTGATATAATAAAAACACTTTCAAAACCATTTTCAATACCAAAATAAAAGAAAGTTAAAACTTTGTATTTATTTTTCATTAAAAAAAATGATGGCTTGTAGAGGAAGCCGAATCTCAAATAATGGTCACGGCGGTAGAGAAGTCGTTGTCGCCGCATAAGTATGGAAAGAAAAACATTCCCTTTTGTCGTTTAGAAAAATTCTTCGTATAAAAAGATTCCTTTTGAATAAACGTAAAATTCAAAGGGGTTTATACACTGTATAAAAGAAAGTTGTGTATAAAACCAAATATGCCTCAATGAAAGGAGATTGAGACGAAGTCCTTAAAAAGATCATTTTTAAAATAAAATATATATATTATGTGTATTCACTATAGGTACACATAAAGAACGTAAAAATACAAAATAGGACATAATAATATCATGACATAATTTGAAAGTAGGAGATTAACCCAAAGAATGGAAGTTGGGTTAAGAAGTTCCCTTACCTCGTGTCTGACTTGACTCAACCGTTCTTTAACCCCCTGAATAATAAACTAGTGTTAATATATACCTTATTAAGAACCATTTTCAATTTCATTATCCTTTTTATATCACTTATTACAATGATATGAGCATTATGTAATTATTTAAGTTAATAACGGTCGTTTTGTCGATCTTTGGTACTTGAGTCAACAATAAACTTCTTATAATTACAAGTTGTTTATGTGGTAGATTATCCATTATCTCCAGAATTATATTCTTGATTTAGATGTCATATATATCTTATATATCCAGTATATACCTTCATTTATAATATTACGTAACATTTAGAGGTAAGAAATGAAATGCACCGTTCATGGAGACGGTAAGCCGTACGTACGCATGAACGCTACTTTCATTTCAATTTCATATTTAATGGAACTAAATCATAATGATATAAATGTATAATATAATTCCAGTATAATATAGTGTATAATACCATTTACTCCATCCTTTATACATCCCACATATGGCATTAACGATTCAAATCACTTTGAGGGGGCGGTAGTCCGCACTTCCTAAAATGAAATTATCGCGTTTTACCCATAATGGAAATCATAAAGTATGACATAAATGAGAAATACAGAAGCATAAGTAAAACATAAAAAAATTATATATCATATATAAAAATAGTGACATCTTAATGGCCACCATTTAAGGTGTTATATGAGTGTTGAACAATCATCGTTTCGTGAGGCAGAAATTCGCCATCCACAGAAACCGTATGTTCTTTAACCATTAGATGTAGGTGTGTGTAAGTGTAGCTCGAATCCTTCTTATAACAACATCCTAGTATATTGAGGATACTGGTGTTGTTACAAAAGAAATGAATAAAAAGAGTTTAGGGGGGTTGGAGAAGAAAAATAAAACAAAACAACATTAGAAAATACATTACCTCAAAATCGGGTAACTCTTTTTGATTTGAGCCAAAGGCTTCCTTGGGAAGAGTTATGCCCAAAGTGAGGCTTCTAGGAGTAAGGGAGGAATGTTGGGAGAGTATTTGGGCAGAGGTTGGCCGAGCCAAATGGCTTGAAAGTGTAAATGTTGTGGGAGAGGTGGGGGCCTTTTATAAGTGGAGAGGAGGGGCACTTTTGGAAAGTAATGAAATGTTATTCAATTATACAATGCTTTTAGGTTTCTAAAGGTCCCACACTTATATAATTAGAGGATAAGGTGATAAGGTTTAGAAATATCTTCATCCAATAGGCTTTGGACAAGTGTAATCCTTGGATTTTTCATTATCTTCTCATTTTATTTAAATCGTTAAATAATGAGGTCATCACTGCATCATAATGATTTTATAAATAATTTAATTTATTTAATGTCTAAAAATTATAAAATAAATACTATGATGTAGGAAATCTTTTTAGCTTTCTAATGAATATTTATAGTCAAAATATGGACTTGTGTAACCCCACTTAAAATTTTTTTTAGTAAAACATTTTATGTTTGTGTCATTTTTTACTTTAACATTAAATAAAAGGTATTTATGTCATTTTCTAACTAAAGTGGCTCCATGGGGTCCCCAAGTTGACCCATGGGTTGTCTTGGTCGGCCATGACTCATCCAATAGGAGTAGGACAAGTGTCAAGCTCATATCATATTATTAAAACATTGTTTTTACCTTAAATTACACTAATTACCTCTAATCGCGATTAAGAACTTAAAAGTTACTATTCACCGAAAAATTATTTTGATCTCATTGAACCACATTTTACTTCTTAATGAAAACCATGTATGTTGGATTTTTGAAAATCAAATCACAGAAGTGGTAATATTTCATTTAAACGAAAAATCAGTTATTTAACTACCACTTAGTGGTTTCACTATTCATCAAAAATTGAAGTTTTTCAGAATAAGGCCAAAATTTCACCCTAAGATAAAATTGATATTACGAATTCAAAAATGATGTCTATTTTACAAAATTCCAAACATATTAGTTTCATTAATTAATTTTATAATTAATTCCCGCTGTCACAACAAATAGCGTGTTTTTAAGAAACAATTTATATCAAAAGATTGGCAATTGTTTATGTCCAATTTCAATGTTAAATTAATTCTAATGACCACCATTGGATAAAATGGTAAAAATATATTCTAATTATACTTTAAAACCACTAAATAGTATAATTTATCACTATGAATTATTTTGATTAAAAAAGTTGTTTTATGTATTTTTCACTATTCATAAAAATTTTGAAGTTCTCAGAAAATTACAAAAAATTCAACATAGGCTAATTTCAATATTAGGAATACAAAAATGAAGTCCATTTTGAAATATAAAATTTCTATAATTTTAAAAAGTGGTTATTACTATTCATAACGGCTACTTTGATTTGTCGCGATGTTTTAGAACTCGAAGTTGCGTACAATGCAAGCTATTGCATTATTGAAAGAGAGGCGTATCGTGGAAGCTTGGGGTGTTACATTACTGAACGCAACTGTGTATGTTAGTTTTCAGAAATATAAATCACAGAGGGGGATATATTATGTTTAATGGATAAGTTATGACAAAGTGGGGTTTTATAGAGACTCATTTCTTTATGCAATAAATATTTATTTGAAAAATATTTGGGCGTTACATTCTCCCCTCCTTACGAAAATTTCACCCTCAAAATTTTAAATTTAATATTCAAAGTAAGTGGTTGATACTTGAAAATTCCCTTGTTGGAATCCCACATATAGTTAAAATATACTATTAATAAGAGGGAAATGGAATTTCATTAGTTACTACAAAACTAAACATTATAGTTGGACAACGTGGTCCTGGAAGGAAATTCAAACCATCATGTTCTGATGGATACTAATAGAGAACATGCTCAGATGAAAGATTATTACCAATTAAAACATAAACTGTAGTTATGAAAATATCAGTAAAAAAATATATGATAATAGGGAAACATTATTATTTAAGACTTGTTTCCTAGATTTTAAGAATTATTCCAATCTATAATAGTATAAATATATGGTTCTATTTCATAAACACAATCTTATCCTCTGTTTGTGCCTTCAAATATCTATACATCATCTCTTATCATAGGTTCCATCATGTGGTGAAATTAAGCTATAAAACCTCATAAAATGATCAACTTAAACCATTTCTTAAATGGTTTAAAATTTTAAAAGGTCATGAACCAATACTTAAGAATCATTCGGATATCCATCGTTTCTAGATCCATGTATATAGGATCCTTATAAATCCCCATTTTTAGGACTCCATGATCTGTCCTCCTCAATGTATCTGCTACCTTATTTGCCTTCAATCAACATAAACCAGCCCAAAATATTCACATTCCAAACATGTTAATATCATCATCATGTGTCCTCTTGAAATATTTTAATAACTAAAATAACCATAAAACCTTATTGAAAAAATGTATTCATCCATACACATGTTGTTGGATATATTCCTTATATCCAAAAATTTTGTAAACTCCATAAATTATAGAATAGACCAATTGTCTATAATTAAAGAACCATTTTTAGGTAGTAAGAACATATCCAATTACATAATTTCTTCATCATTGTATTAATCAACAAGAATATATTTAGGGTTGTCTTTCCATCATCCATATTCTTTCCCAAGATATTTGCATTCTACTGAGTCACTTATCCTTGGTAAAAATCATCATACAGCCTCAAATACATAATAAACCATTACTATAGTACAATCCTCACATATTCTATAATTTTTATAACCAGTAAATTGCTGATAAAATATTAAAACAACATGATTCTTGATGAAGCAAATTAATCACAAAAATTCACCTTTGGTAGTATTATGATTTTCTCATTATTCAATAACATCATCTATGGAATATTCCTTTGATGCTTGGGACATTGATTCGCACGGTGTCCCATCTCCTTAAAATTGAAGCATTGTACATTGGATAACTTTTTGTTTCCCTCACAATCAAGAAATTTGTGTCCTTTTTATCTAAACATATAACATACTCTCATTCATTTTAAGCATTTACCTAGGTGATTCTTTCCACAATTAACACATTTGGGACAACCCTTCTTCCCATTATCCATTTTTTCTTAGCCATCCTCTTCTTTTCTTGCATCCATTCAATGATATAGGTCTCAAATAATTCTTTACATATCGTGTTAACACTGGATAATATTTCCTCATATATTGTGGATACTTTGGAGGCTATCTTTCTTTCAAATGATGGATTAATACCATATGATATATGATCCTTCTTACTCTTTGCATCATGTGCATTGGTGTAGTTCTCATTCATTCTTATCAGGGACATTTCTAATAAATTATATATAATATATTAGCTCATAACATAATGACCTCTCTAAAACTCTAAACACAACCTAGATTAATGTATCATAAATCCTAGAACCATATACTTTGGATATTTTGGGGGAATAAATCCTTCATAAAGTAGGGCAATGAGAATTTGAATTATCATAATATTATCCCCTAGGAGTGTCAAACCAGGTGTGCAGTAAGGCTTGTTGATGTGTACCGGGATACATTGGGTCATGCCCGAAACTCCTTGTTGGAATTTCCACTCCTATGTACATCTATTCTAGAACCATGTCCACATATACTATCCACCTAGGGATGTATTTTTTAGAAAGATCCCCATAATCCATTACTTAACGAAATTCGAGGATGTTCTAGTATGTTTATCCTCAAAGACAATCATAGGGGTTTGTTCCCTAATCTACATTTTCTAAATCTCATTTCCATGTTGTCGACTATACTTCCTCTGATAACAATTTTAATTCCCCTACACCAATGGCCTAGAGCCGGTGCATTACTTCATTACATTTGAATACTTATAAGAAAGTCATTTCCGGATGAATCGAGTATTTTATTAGTTTTATTGAAAATACACATACATAATTTCAACCTTACAACATGAAATGAAATAAAACATATATGTTTTATTGGGAGTATCCACAACTATATGATTATCCTTGGAGGTTATTCATAATAAACTTTTTCATGTCTTGAGAAAATAAAACATAAGATAGGGGTCAGCTTAAACGATCAGTAAGAGTAAGAAATATAGCAGAATATAACATAAAAATAAACATTAGGCATGGTGAATAATTGAAAAGACATGCCTTTAAAAAAAATAAACTTAATATGGCTGGAATATGAGCTGAGTAAATATTTCCATAATAAAACATATTCATGGGTATTATAATAGTCTAATAACTTCATGATCTATGAATTTATAGAATCATAATGGGGGAAATAAATATTTTAGACATTTTAAAACATATCGTCAAGGCCATGGCCAAGACATCTAAAAATGATTAAGTCCTCAGCCAAAACCATATCTAAAAATGGGCAAGGCCTCGACCAAGTCCATATCTATTTGTCTCATTAGACCAACCAATGCATCAAGGGGATATAGTGGTCCCCACCCATCACATAATAAGTCCAATGCATTCCTCATATGAATGGGGATAAACATAAATAATATATAAATTCATATTGAAACTAACATATGAAACGTGAGTAACTTTCGTGGAACATTAAGCATAAACACTATCCCTTTGGAGTAAAATGGTGAATGGTTTTAAGACATCACATCCACAGTCAAAATAATAATGAAAAATTAAATTAAATAAGGTAGATTATTTCATAAAGATTAATCTCAATAATACATAATATCAACATGGGTGTTGAAATAGATGAAGATACTCTTATGTCCTTGAGTAATTCTTGAGATAAATAATCTTTTACTTTGAAAAGAATAGTTCTTTTGGAAAATTATTTGTATAAAACCAGAAATTAAGTAAGAGAGTAGTTTGATAATAAAATTATTGATTTTAGAAAGATATTTATTTCCAAAAACATATTATAGAGCTCCCTTTAAAATAATAATGAATTTGAGAAATTCCCTTGAGTCGGTCTTTTATTTCAGGAAGAATTTTTGAAAGATAATTTTAAAACATATAATTTCTCAGAAATAAAGGTTGGATTCTGGTTGGTAAACACATATAGAAAATTCACATAGAATTTATCAGAAATAAATATTAATCAATAAGAATTTTATTGAGGCAAGTCAATAATAAAAGAAACCTAAATGAAAACGGAGGTTTGGGTTGAAAATTGTTACCTTAAGTTTGAAGGTGTTCCTCACTTGATATTAATGAACTAAATAATAAAAATTATAGCACAAATTAATGATTCTAGAACCAAATATACATTAAATTTATTTTTTATAACATTATTAGGATCATTCATGGACTTTTGATGGGTTATGAGATTCAATATCATTGTTTGGGAGCATTTTCTTCCTTGGTTTTCATTACCAGTTTATTTATATTCATGTTTGGATAAACATGTAGAGTGAGAATAGTTTTCTAGAAGAGAAATTTTATCTTATTAGTGAACAAAAATAATATTACATGGTTATAATATTCAACTGGTTATTGGTATTAAGATGAATTATTATATAGAAAATTAATGGCAATTATTTGGGTTAGTTGGCGGTTCTTGATCATAATGAAACCATTTTGATTTATAAATTACTATCATGTGTAAAAAAGTATTCTAGAACCATACCTAAGTTATAATACATATATTATAGTCTTTTTCAACCATCAAAATGGTTTCATGACTATAATTGAAGATGATAATAGAAATTAAAAACCCATGGTTCATGAATGTGTTAAATTAACACATCTCAGATGGTGTTTTCATTTCTTGAATAAAAGAAGGTGAAATTAGAGATGATGAAGAATTATTCCTTTATCATAAAAAAATTATAGTACATGTATGGTATTGTATTGATCAAAAAAATTTATTGAATGTAGGTAAAGAAAAAGAAATGAAAAGAACAGAACATGAAATAGAAGGAATGAAAAGAGGAATTTACCTCTTGAAGTAATATTATAGAGAACACACATAGGGGAGAGTATTTGGCCTTTTTTTTTTGACTCCAATGGCTGATAGATGTGGGGGAAGATCTTCGGAGGATATTTGAACATAATTTTGGCAATGAAAAAGGCTTCAAAGGGGTGAGGATAAGACGGGTGAGGGAGTTTTTATAGTGGAGGTCAGGAGGGGTTTCCCATTATATTACTCTTTATTTTATTATTTTATCAAACACAACCTGTTGTATTGATTATTATAACCAACAATAGAAATATTTGCATGGTACATCGAAACAAGTTTTCTTACATCATCCATGATGCTAGTAATAACGAATTTAACTCATAATGTATATATACACGGTAAATTTCAATAGTTTACTATTAATAAAAAATCTTAGTATTTCAGAAAAATCCTAAACATTTACGATAATGAATTTGAGACATGTAGAATTAATAAATTAACATCATTTTTTGAATTTTTTTTCTAAATATTATTAATTTAAATTTTTAATAAAAACAAATTTATCCCTAAAATAATAATTTTAAAAATATAATTCGGATTATATCACCTTGAAAATTTAATGATGATCTCATTACCTTGTAACCATAAGAAAATAAAAAAAATCTGATTTACTATTAAAAAGGGTCATATTACTATTCATAAGGGTATGTTACTATTAACCAAAAATTATGTTTGTCTTATCAAACTATAAATATCTTACTGAACACAAACCGTGTATGAAATTTGTTTGAAATTTAAATAAAAGAGGTGGAAAATTTATATTTACTGGCTAGGTTATAACTAATTTGTGTTTTGTAGAGACTCAGTGTTTTAGGAATTCAATAATTATTTAAAAAATAATGGGTTGTTACACTCTGGTTTGTGAAAATTTCTATGAGGGACATGGTCATAGGGTGGAGTTAAGAGGTAGCCTTGGAATCATGGGGACATTGTTCTCATGGTAGCCTTGATTTTCTATGTGTTATTCCAAACATGATATATTTGTTGATGTGAATACATTATATTCCTGTATGGTTGATCTGAGTGACAAGGACTTCTTAAGGAATAGATGACATCGATTATTATCTCTACAACACCATGAGGGCATCATACATGGGATACTTTTCTTCTTCAAACTCAATTAGTTATCATCTGACCTGGGGAGAATTCGGTATGATCGGGGGTTTTGGATGCTTGGTTAGTGTAAAAAATCTTAGTTTTGGATTTTATATTTATCCATTTATAAATTTATTATTATTATGGAATTCACATGTATACATGAGAACATAAGGTTAATGATGAATTGGTTGTATCCAAATGAGTCTTGTACTCACAACCTACTCAATAGATTTTGATAAACATTTAGATTTTATGAGAGACCTGATGACAGTTAAGGATCCTATGGTGGATGGATGAAGAGGTAGATCATGGAGCTTGAGTGGGTCAAGATAAACATTAGAGGACCCCACGGTTCGTTTATTTATCATCTATTTAATTTATTTTGGATTGGCCTTCCACAATGGGAGCTACTTTTATTTTCATGAAATATATTCCTTTTACTTTTCTTCGTGAATAATCTGATTATTTATTATATTTTCACATTTTATTATTGACCCTCTGATGTGATATTGAGAGTATAGTCTCCCCATGGTGGACATAGTCCCTCACTACTAATAAGTATAATCTTTTTTATAGAGATACATGCATGAGATCATGTGACATTCTATCATGAGCCTAGTTGTTCTGGTTGTGATGTTACAATACTTTACCTTTAATTACAATTTTCATCAAAAGGTAATTTGTTTTAAATTATTTCTTTTTTTTAGTTATTACCTGAAAACTGACATTTATTACATTTTTTACAAAATTCATAATCACATTTGAATAAAGTGTGAAAATAAATTCTGGAATCAAAAACGTTTATATCAATTATCTATGGTCCAAAGTGGAATACATAAGATAATGTGTGAAATAATTCAAAAACAGATTCAATTTTATATTAACGAAATAATCTTATAATAATTTTGTCTTTATATATTTTTCACATGAATGCGTTATCCCAAATATAAAATATAGTGTCTTATTTGATTATATGTAGATAAGGAGGGTTTAGATAATATAGTACCTGTGAAGTCACAAAATAATTGACTATGTCAGCATATTATAGTCCATCACCTTCCATGACGTAGATTTGTTCTCTATGAAGATCATCACTAACTGGGTTCTGATTTGTTCTAATTAAATAGTATTGGGTAGTTGACTAAGAAAGTCAACCATCAGATTTTCAGTTCCCTTATTATAATTAATTAGTATGTGGAATTCATGTAAAAGGAGAATCCATCTCACCATCCATGTCATATAATCATTCATCCAAATTAGATAATTGAGATATGCATGATTATAAAAAAACATTCTTTCCAAGAACATAAGATCTGAATTTTATATAGAGAACATGAGATTGTAGGAAACTGTATCGATGTAGTTGAGTATTTTATAATCATTTATTCTAATTTTATTGATGAATAGTCTAGTACTAGAGTTTTTTAACTATTTAAAATATGGTGACTTCTACATCTTGGATTGATGCATCAAAAAGGAGGTCAAAAAGGATAGTCTCAGTTGGGTGGTTTTATTATTGGATGTGTGAGAGACCTTTTCTTTAATTCATAAAACACTTTCATACACTCTTCATAAACATTAAACTAATCATATTTTAATAGTAATATTTAGATTAGGGGAGAAATATTACAAAAATATTTGAAGAATCTTCAATAAAAACATTCTTTTTTCCTAAGAGGATAAAAAAAGGTTTTTAACAATTTGGGTATGATAAAGAATTTATTACTTTAAATTTTGATTATCCACCTCAAATCCATTCTCTAAAATTATTTTCCCCTATAATATTCATTTTCTGACCATGAAATATTTTTTCAAAAATTTTTAAAACAAATATTTTAGTTCATTTTTTCCTTGAAATTTCCAAATTTCCTAAGAAAAGATCCAAAAAATAACAAAAAATAGTAAAACCATAAAGAAATACCTTTAGTTAGTCCTCAATATGATCTAATAAAATACTCCCTAGACATTATTCAAATGTACCCATGGTTTTTCATATCCCAAAAGTAATCATCTTGTATGAAAAAGTTCTAATGGGGTTAGTGAAAGTTGTCTTCTTCTATTCTTCTAGATCAACTGGTACATGGATGTATCCTAAAAATACTTCTAAAATTAAATAATGAATTTTTTTCCTTCCTTTTAAACATTTTATTAATTAATGGAATGTGAAAGAGGCCTTTTTGGTAACATGATTATGTTTTCAATAATCTATACACACCCTCCTTCTATTTTTCACTCACATGGGGATCATCTCATTTAACTCATTTTTTGAAATGGTAAAGAAAATTTTATTTGGGAAGACATGGATTGGGATAACCAACCTTGAATCATAGATTGGGTAAATTATTCAAGCTTCAAGTAATATTTCTACCTCATTCTTAGCAATGTTTTTGATAGTAATATTTAGCCTTCTTTCTTGCCGCCTCACTAGTGAGGAATCATCTTATAACATAATTCTATGGGATTGGACTCTATGGTTGATCTAATGTATATCACCTAGAATCCATTATATGGATGGGAAATTTATTTTTAGATGGTTGGTGATATTTTTTTTGGTTTTAGATATATTATTTGAAATGATCAGTAGTAATCACACTCCTTTCATATGGTAGAAATATTTGTATCACTTCGAAGTGGCTTTAACTTTAGTCTTGGGGTTTTTTATTGGGATGATATTGATTTGTGGGTTCTTACTACTAACTCATGTAACTATTGTTTAATGTTAGTTTATTTTACTAATCATTAAATAAATTAGAATCAACCAATTATTCTTACATTAAATAGAAAATTTTAGGTTTTTGGAATTGGTATTTTCAAAAGAAAAGTTCTCCCTTAATGACAAGAATAAGAGAAGAATACCTAGATCATTACTTAATTTTTTACCTTCATAATGAGAGATTTAATAAAGTTAGGAACTTTTAGACTCATGTTTCATAGATTCAATTATGTTTTTGTGTGTGGTACTATCCTCGAGATCCATTGTGAGTGTTCCTTCATGGATGTTGACTATATTTTTAGTTATTTTAATTATATATTCTATAAATATGAATATATTTAGTGAGGAATAACATTTAATGAAACAAAAATATCACATATTGCATTAGTAAAATTTAATGATCTACTAGTATAGGGAATAGATAATATCTATGGATTTTAAATTTTTTGAGGTATTTGTGGTGTGATATGCGATGAGAAACTTCTTACGAAGCTAGTTCACACATTTTCATCTAGTATTATTATCTTAGTGCATTGTTCTATTAGAAATTTTTCATATTTATGGATTTGTATGACTTCTTCAAGTAGTAGGATATTTATTTCAATCTTCTAAAAGGTTTCCTAAATTTATAAATAAATTTGATCCACTTCTTCCTTTTTTTCCTCAATTAATCTATAAGAAAATTATGCCTAAATATCCTAATTTTTTATCTGGGGATTTTAAAGGGTTTTTCTATTGATTATTTATAAAATTATTTCTTATTATTTCATTATTATGGTCACCTTAATTTGGTTGGATGATCTTTTCATCAGATTTCTCAAAAAAAATCAACGTTAAATTATTCAAGTGGCTAGATATCATTTCTATTTCATGTTATAATCACACTTATATTCTTATTGGGAATCAAAATTTTCTAGGATGGTAGGTTTCATAGGTTTTTGGTAAAAAATTCCATAAATATTCAGAATTGATCTCTGACATTATCAATATTAACTTCCAATCCCAACACTATCATAAAATCCCTGAACCAACACTCTTAGATATGGTGTTGAAGTCAGAAACAGTAAATTTTTAGCTTTTAAACCAATGATTGTGACCCTATTTTCTCCATCCAAAACATACAATATCAAAATGAAATATTGAATCAGATACATTATCAAAGACCTTCTAGGTTTATAATTTTATAGAATAAAGGATCATAATTCAAAAAATTATCTTTCCACCAATACCCTACTTTTCATTTTTCAAATTTGGTAATCAACATCATCCATATAAAACCCTTCTAGACATAATTCATTCAACATAATATAATATAACATGTTGAAAAGAAAGCGTAATAAGGGTGATCTCAAATGATTAATAATAATTAACATAATAATTAACAAGTAAATGTCCTTAATGATCATAATAATTGCCTAAGGGTATGATGAAATAATAAAATTTAATAGGAACACCATATGAATACTCATACCTATCAATACGTGGATTATAAATCACGAAAACATGCAATAAGGCATTGAAAAATGTAAGATTAATTAAAATCAATGATCTTGAGGCATGTGATATCAATATTGATCATAATAACTATTATAATCCCATAACAAGCATAATGGAAATGTTTTGGTTTCTTTGGAATTCATCTTTATAAAACACTAACAAACCACTTACAGAACACTTAAAAATTTAATAACCATATGATTGACTATCAAAATAATTTATCAGAGAACATATTAATTACCCAATTCATTACATCACTACTCTAGGTGCACACATTGTATAACAACATCCCTAAACCATAAATGAAGTACACAGAGCCTACACTTCATCATAAAACTTATCAAAACAATTATTATTCTATTCATAACATGATTATCCTTTTGAAAGTAAATGGGATCCATGTAAAAGTCTTTTAAACATGATTAACCAATCTAAAATAAATGGGTTTCATAAAAATCTCTTTGAAAAATGATTAACCTATGGAAAAGACACAAGTTTCAAAACAACCTCTTTGAAACACGACTAACACAAGGGGAAGAAATGGGTACATTAAAATTAGATTTGAATCTATCATAATCCATTCAAAGATTGAATAGGTTTGGTATCATTAAAAATTTTCTCCAATGGATCATAAGTAAGAAAAAGGGTTATTGATGCTGATAAATGAAAATATGATAAACATCTCATTAAAAATATTTTTTAGAAAATAAATTTTTCATTTTAAAAATCATTTTTTAAAACTAAAAATTCACAAAATATTTTGAAAATATTTTTCTTTGAAGACGTACTTGGAGAAATTTTAATGATACGTAAATAAAAATAATGGAAATGATAATGAGAAAATCTATTCATGTCATAAATGTAAAAAAAATTATTTCATTCAAAACAATTTAGAAAAGGAGTCAAAAGTTAACATTTCAGAAAAAATTATAAATTTAATTTTAAAGACTCTAAAAATAAGACAAGTTATCATGTTAAAAGGATTTGTAAAATAGTTTATGTTTATAAAAGATAATTTTTGAATGCATTTTATAAAATATTCTTATAGAGCAGAATAATACCCAAACTAAAAGAAAAATAAATGATCAAAATCACTTACTAATGACTTCTGTGATGTTTACTTAATAAATAAGTTAGATAATAGAAATTAATCATGTGAACCACATTAATAAATAGATTATAATAAATGAGATATGATTTAATAAATTAATATCAAATTATTTTATGCAATTGAACCTTGAAAATAAAAAATCATGAAAGAATAGAGATTGTAACATAATTCATTTTCCACATTGGTAACTCTTCAAGTGTAATCTCTAAGAAAGAATAACATCAATTGATACATTAAATACAATGAAAATAATGAGTTTCATGATATAACATGAACATTTTATGTATACAAACCTCCCCAATAAACATTAGTTCATATTATAAATTTATGTCTCAAAGAAAGAGATATTCACATGAATAACCCTTCAAAAATCATACCATTGAATTTGAGAATTAATAAATGAACCTATTAAGTATATCAAATTTAAATCTAGGTAATTTTTTTTAAAGAAAAAATAATATAATAAATGTTCATTACACATATAATCAAAGAATATAAAAAACAATGAATATGTAGTATAACCCAGTGAGAAGAAATTTAGTTATTAAATTATTTACCATATGGTAACTTTAAATTAAAATATCATAGGATAAATTATTAAAATTTAAATATAAAATAAAATGATTTATTATGTATTTTTTATATTACTAGAAAAAGGGGTTGTATATACACCAAAAAATGAAAACAAGTTGGGAATATGGAATATTTATCACAAAAATAAACAATTAGATGTGAAAAATACTTACCTTGAGTATAAAGATTCCATGAATATCCTTTAACTAACATATAATAAGATAATAATAATTATTTGATTTCTTGATAACCTTTTCCATTTTTTTCATCATAAAATATCAAGGAATGGGTTTCTCCATGTTGGGATACCATTGTCTCTTTTCCAAGAAATTCCCAATGGTTCCCTATCCGTAGCTAGGTATAGACCTGCTTTCCAAAGGCTAATGGTCACCTGGGATTTCCAGCCTTGTGACTCTTAGGGACACATTTTGGTATTGAGGATGGGAGGTCTGGCACATCTTACCCTTTTGGGGGGAATTATTTTATACTTTAGGACTATCTTAAATATTTAATATGTGGTCATGAAATTCCTCCCAGACCCCAATATAGGAATGGTTACCCCTTTGTCAATTACTGGACTATGAAAATGTAACGATAGAGATTAAAGTGTGTATTTCATGGGTTCTCTATCACTCTCTAATTTGATATGATGCTTTGGACCATGAACATGGTTGAGCAATATGGATTTTATTAATGTCCAAGGACATGGGTAGTGTCCTAGGGATGGGATTAAACCTCTATGAGGAGTCTTAAATATCATGTTAAACCTGAGTCAAAACCCACATAGATCATTTGACCTAGATTAATGTCGTATGATTGGAAACATCCACGTAGTTTAATATTATATAGATTGGACATGAATATCCAGATCATACCTCAATGAGGCATCCTACATATCTTATTTGATACAAGAAGCAGAGTCCACCTAGTTCTTATTGTGGGTGTCTATGTCATAGGAGATATGATAATAGAGGGCCTATGAGGGACTTATTTGTATGAGACGACTCTATTTTTCTTCAGCAGTGATATAGACCTGTGAATGTAATCAAACTTACATCTTAATGGTTAAGACCTTATATTGGGTTATATATTATAATTCCACTAGTATAATAATCATTGGCATCTAAACCAATGTGAGCCATGCTCTGTGTGAGATACAAGACGTAGTGATAGATTAGATGCATTACACGAGATCATATCCGTAAAGGGATTACACATTGATGTTTCCTTTTGAGAGAAATGATCACCCATATATAAGAAGATATGGTGTGAATCTTGGGCCTTAGGAAGGTTTCCTAAATATCCTAAATATGTGTGAATTAGAATCCTCATATTCAATTTGTCCCAAGATCGCTGATGGTTATTGAGGTACTTGGGGGAATGATTGGGGATTATACTTAAAATGATTCCCATTCAAGAGTCATATTCTCATATTTTGATGGATACGGAAGAATGGAAGTCATATAGGAGGATTTAATCTCGTAAGACATGAGTTATAGGAAAGGTAAGGCACTTACACCATGGTTGATTCCCATTGGAGCTCAGTCCTTAGGAAGGCTTCCTACATATCCCGGTTATGGAGGGAATCAAAGTTCTCATAGTTATGTTGTTTCTTAACCTGCTGCAAGGTTAAGGTAGGTGGTCATTCTTGGGGAATATGAATATCCCAATGATTTTTGGGATTCTAGGGGATTATCTTAAAATGGATTCCTTATAGACAAGGACATATTTATATTATGTTAGTGATTAGGTATTACATAATAATTTTACCCAAATGGTCGGGGCTTTCACTCTATGGTTACCCGTTTGTTAGGGTCTTAAAATCAAAGGTTTCCCATTTGGTTAGGGATTCCAATTTACAGATTCCCATATAAATACTCATATCATGATGCTAGTTGGGGATTACACTCCGAGGCTACCCAAATAGTCGATTCTTGCACTCTAAGGCGTCCCGATTAGTCGAGGCTTACGCTTTAAGGATTCCCATTAACATACTCATATCATGATGTTGGCTAGAGATTACACTCTTGGGATTTTTGAATGGTCGGAGATTAAACACTAAGATTCCATATAGGTTGCAGATTACACTCTAAGATTGATAGTTGAAATAATTATATCATTAATCTGGTCAGGGCATACACTCTGAGTCTACCTGAATGGTTGGGGCTTACAATAAAAGGCTACCTAATTGGCTAGGGATTATACTATAAGATTGACTATTGACATACTCACATCATGTTACATTTTAGGGATTACACTCTAAGCTGCCTGGATGGTTGGGGATTACACTCAAAGGCTAATTATTGACATACTCATATCAAATTTCTAGTAAGGGATTGCTCTCTATGGATGCTTGAATTGTTGGGGATTACAGTATAATTCTTCCATTTTGAAATACCAATTATTTATCCTTTGGGGGATTAATGAGAGATGGTGATTACCATGATGGTTTATCTGAGAGCATGATATCGAGAGGATCAAATGAGGGCATGAACTTAGCTCATCAAAGGGCACTTCCCTTCCAAATGGGGTAAGTAGCTAAAGATTCTTAGCCATGGTCATCATGTCATGGGTCCAGGTAGGTCCCCTATGAAAAGTGGCCATTCCATAATGGATTTACTTAACACGGCTAGGATGTTTTCTGGATATGTTTTTACTATCTGCCTGATATGTGGGGGCACTAATTTGACATGGAAGACATATCCAGGGGTCTCTTCCAAATAAATTGGAATTCCTTGGATGACATCAAATGGGTAAAGAATCATATCCACGATTCTTAGCTTGACCAAAGAGGGAATTTATGTGGTCTAATTCATTATCAACTAACTTTTCATAGATGTCTTCACCTAATCAAAGAGGACATGTCTGGAGTCAAGCATGTGATCAAAGTAGACACGACCATGCCATGTCACATAGTCAAACTTACATTTCTTCATACTATCACACATCAATATGGGCATGTACATGTACTATATCATTGTCATTATAACTATAAATGAATAATTTTCATTATCAGAGTGATATTATAGGATTTATTTACATGATCAAGGCAGGTAGTTCTGAGGTGATTTGTATGATTGACAAGGATGTCGCAGACATGCCAGGGGGGTGTCACATGACCCAGCTGACATTCCTTGGTTCCACTCATGAGATTCATCTTGACACATATGAGTGGTGTTGCAAAACTCAAAAGGACTGGTTTGATGGATATTTCATATCATGGCTAACATCCCATGAGGGAATCATGAGACCGAACCATCATGTTTGTAGGGCATCTTAGGTCTCAAATCGCCTTCCCAGAGGGTATCAATAGCCCAAGACGACATGCATGAAGGGCTTTGTTGGTGCTCATTGTTATGATTAGGTACATTCATGTGACTCAACGGACATGAGTGGGTGTCTTTATATGAGTCAGGAGATGTATGTGAAGGATATCCCATGTCTCAGGTGTTAATTCCACAGGGACTTCTGTGAGACTATGTTGACACAACCATAGGGGCCATGAAACATTTCATTGACTTGTCTAGAGGACTTTTCATGGTCCAAAAAACCTATTGAAGGAGCGTTGTGATATCTATGTGATGTTTCACGGTGTTTTCATTTGTCATTGCAGATGACTTGGTTTATTTAGTGTCATTTTATCTTGAATCTCACATTATTAGGAATACATGCGGTATGTTCTTTTCACATCTGACCGAAAACCCTTCAAATCATCTATGAGTGATCACATAAAGTATTTTATATATGGTTCATGATTGCATCGGTTTCCCACTAGTGCATTATCTATTGAAAGGATGGTTGGTGGCCTAATTAGCTTCTCTAAGAAATATGCTTCAAGAATTTCCATTGCATAGTATCCAGGAAGAGTTCAACCCTTTCTTCATGTTAGAGTGGGGAATTTATAGGAATCACCACCCATATTTTCTAGATTTTTAAGAAAGGTATCTAATGTGAGTCTAGAATGGAGATGGTGAAGTGATCCGAAACCATGAATCTTCAAGAGTCTTTGTCATAGACCGCTCAGAGTGTGTTTCCTGATCTTTAGTGATCACGGGTCTCTTCAGTCAACATATCCTTTATTGGACTATATCCTGTTAAAGGATACTTTTTCGATCATGCAGGCATGTCTAAGGAATCCCACATTATCATGTTGACATTTCCATGTTCCATTGAATGATCCAAGGTCTTATTTAAAGGTATTTCTAAGATATTTTACGACTTCTATGGGGTCTTTAATGAGACAAAGAATTTTTGTCTTGGGATCTCACAGGATCACACTGTGGGTTCCCTTGGCACATCGCATGTCCTTTAGTGACCACAAGTTCTTTACGCCTCCTCTTTATTATCTTTATTTTGTGTGGAAATGTTTGGGAGTCATGCAAGACTATATGAGTAATGTCAAAGAAAAATACTCTATTATTTGGTAATGTGTTTCATGACCAAAAAAGTTCATTTGGAGATGTGCAATCATTTATTTGGAAAAATCCATTTTTTCATCCTTAGTGCGATAGAGGTTTATCTAGACATACCTGAGGAATTCTATATCACGAGGAAAATATGAAAAAGGTTTTTCAAGAGGTGAGGCATACATGTCACTGAGGTCTCGTGGTGTCTTATGTGTCACCAAGGCTGCATCACATGTTTTTCAGCAACCACGAACACATATCACCTCCCCTCGTTTATCTCCCCTATATCATCCACAAAAGTGTAATAGGTCTTGCGAGTTGGATTGGATATCATTAGGGGATTTTATTCTTCAAAATGATGGTATAGATAATGTTCTCATTGACTAGTGGGGGCCTCTACCTTTGGTTATTGTTCCTTTTTATTTTCAAAGGATTTCATATGGGTTTTCAGGAACATTCCAATGACATTCAATGTGGCATGGGGGCACTCACTAATTGTCCTTGAGTGTATCTCATGATCAATATGGGATCTCGAGATGGTGTGTATTCAATGTCTTGGTTGGTTATCCTATAGCGCATTGCATGATGAGTGATAGATCATGAAATAGCATACAGTTTTTTTTGGGAACAATTTATATGGTTGACTTTGATGCACCACAATGTCCATTGATGGGTCTCATAGTGGCATTGAAACATTACAAAGGATCGTCTCTTTAATTTCCTTTGGCATGTTGCGTATTTAATGATGAACCTTATGATGGTGTGAAATCTTTTTCATGGAAAACACTTTTTTTGTTTTTGGTGCATTGCATGATCAGTAATGCATATTGAGATATTGTACAAATGTTGTTAGGGATAGTCTCATTGCATGTCTTTGATGATCTACATGTTCATCGATGGGTCTCGTAGTGTATTGAAGACATTTCCATTGGAATATTATATTCTCTCAATTGATATGTCACTTGTTAATTGATGGAGTATTATCATGAGATTGAAGAAGATGATGTATGATATCATTTATCTATATCCCAATATTCATGAGATGTTTCCTTCTACTGAAAAGTGTGTAATGTGAAGATATGAGCATTAATAAATACCCCCATTGAATTAGATTAATTAAAAATGTAAATAATCGGATTCTAAGGTAAATATATAAAACCTTTTCATATATAGAAATATATAAGGATCCATGATACAAAAAATCTTAAGAGGTTTTGTCTTGAGTATGTCTGAGGAACTCTCAAGTGTTATGAAGGTGATACACCTGACCACATCTACTCAGATGCATCCAATATATGAAGTATCTATGGCTTCGGGAATGGATACTCTGATATTGGGATGTATATACATTCCAAAATGGAACAAGAATTGGGTGGAAAGGAACTTGTGGCTAGATCTGAAGTAAAGCACTTGGATGTCTCTATGTATCCCATGAGGATGGGAATCAAGCCACACACAGTTCTTAAATATACCATTATAAAGATAAAATTCATGTATAGGATTCACAGGTTCATAGATATATAACTCTGTGATAAATGTTCTTATGTAGATATAGCTCAAACATTTGAGGGAAAATATCACTATTTTATGATGAAATCCTGGGTAAATATACATGTTTCGATGGAGACAATGATCAGATTATCCATTATTCCCATCCATTGTGTGTAATACCAAATAGATAGGATTAACCTAACTGTCAACAGGTTTTTCTTTGAGAAGTTTTCATAAATTCCTATGGATATGAAATCCTACAGTAATGCACGTGCAATATTAGCCTTGATGTCTTCGGATTTACAAGGATAATTTGCACATGGTATCATTACTAAATGCTCTAACTTTTTCCTATGTCATGGGATTTAGAGATCATGGATTCATTTTTTTCTACAGCCATATAGTGGGACATACATGATTTTTGTCTCTTTATTTGTTTTCCCTATCTTTTTTCTAAGCTTCATTTGTGAGATTATACTTGAAACATATGTGTTTTATTGAAAGATCAAGTAACGCATGGTTCTAAGGATGTAGAATATCATTTCATACATCTCTAGAAGTAATCATGAGACCTGGTCATCAGGTATGGAGGGTTTCATAGGTCCTAGTTGACCTACCCATAGCGTGTCATGATATATAGACAACTGGTATGGAGGGTGTCTTTAGTGCATAATTATTTGTCCATATACATTCGCAATACTCAGATGACGTGAGTGTCCATTATTATATGATTCAACCTATGTATGTGAAATATTTCAAAAGTATTAGGTGATATAACCATGAGTACTTCCATGAGACTGTGGTGACAGGCAAAAATAGTCCACGTGAATTTTCCATGACACGTCCGAAGGACGTTGTATGACCCCAAAAGGATGGTGGAGGAGTGTCGCAAGATTTGGGCAACATGTTTAGGTGATGTTACGTATCTTGCTGATGCCTTAGATTTATTCAGTGTCATTTTATGCTAAATATTGCTTGATTTGGATGACATGTGGTATGTTACTTGCACATCTTTCTAGAATTCCTTCGCGTGATACTAGAGTGATCACATGAGGCAGTTTATGCATAGTGTATGTTTTCTCTAGCTTCTCTATGGTGAATTAACATATGGAAGGCTGGTCAGTCGCATGACCGGTTTCTCTAAGAAATATGCTTCCAAAATTTCATTCATGTAGTATCCAGAAAGAGACCATCCCTTTCATTATGTTGGATTGGAGAATTTATAGCTATCACCACCCCTATTGTCTAACAATTTGTGCAACATATCTAGCGTGAGTCCAAGCTGGATTTCACAAAGGGATCTAGTGACACATTACCAATAAAGGTATTGTGGATATGTACAAACATTTCTTTGAGAAAAAATGCATTCAGTCATCCTTAGTACGCTGAAGGTTTACGTGGACATACTTAAGGTATTCTGTGTGGCGTGGTAGAAAATTCAAAGGGTAATTTTAATGTGAGGGGGGCTTGTCACCAAGGTCCCATGGTGTCTTGTGATTTGTCAAGGGTGCATCACATGTCATTTAGAAACTGTGAAAACCTCTATACTTCCCCCTTTTAACTCTGTTGTTTCATCCAACAAAGGTTCAGAGGATTTTAATGTTGGGTTTGATATTATCGGTGAATTTTATTCTTCCCTGTGATGGTATGGTGTGTGAACTCGTCAACCACTAGGGGCCTCTACATTTGGATATCATTCCTCCTTATTTTTAAAGTATTTCATATGGCTCTTTCATGAACATTTCAATAAAAAAACCATGGGGCCTAGGGGAGATCACTGATTATCCGTGAGTGTGTCTCATGATAAATATAGGATATTATGATGGAATGGTCATATTTTCTTGGTTGTTCATCCTATGGTGTGTTGTTTGACCAGTGCTAGATCTTTTAATGAAACACAAGTTTTTTCAAGGATACTTTCACTGATTGACTTTGATGTAACACATGTTCATTGATGGGTCTTGTGATGGCATGTAGACAATTCCAAGGAAAATCTCTTTAAATTCCTATGACATGTCGTGTGTTCAATGATGATTTTTATGATAGTGCACAACAGTTGACATGGAAGACCCTTCTATTTTTTTGTGGTGGGTCGCACGATCTGTGATGGATCTGGTGATGGTGCATGAGCATTGTCATGAATAGTCACATTACATGTCTTTAATGCTCCACATGTTCAGTGATGGGTGTCATGATGGATTACTGACATTTATAAGGGAGTCCTCTTTTACCTCCATTTATATGTCATGTTTTCATGGATGAAATATTATCACAAACTTCATGAAGATAAAGTATGATATCATTTATCCATAGCCCAATGTTCATGAGATGTGTCCTTCCATAGCAAAGTATGTTCTGTGAAAATATGAGAATCCACATCAGGTTTAGCCCCATATACCTAAACCATTTATTTTATTTATTTATAATTAAATATTTGAATACGTAATTTGTTATCTATACATTTGGTGTTTTGATGAAGTTCATTTAATTGTTTCAAAATAGATTCGGTGTGTTGAATGTGGTCGAAGAGGTCACTATTCTATCCTATAAAGATTAATAATCATGAAAAAGTTTAATATTAACTCATAAATTATAATTTTAAAACCAATGAAGAAAATGATTATAAAAAATTAACTACAAAATGATCATGGAGACGGTAAGTCATATATTCCCATGAGAAACATTTCAAATTTTCAATTATAATTATGGAAAGAAGGTATGTATTGTTTTATATTTAAATATTGATCATAATATCATAAATAAAATATGATTACTTTAAATATAATTATATATATCATTATTATTATGTGGTTATGAAAAAATAATCACATCTCTTCGTGGAGGCAGTCATCCACACGTAAATGAAGGACGTTGTCATTTTTCAATTTAAGAATGAAAATGATACGTTATGTTTTAATAATGATATATACATAATAAATATCACTATTATATCATTTAGATCATATATATTTATTAACATTATCCTTATTACCTTCCATGTATAGTGTGAGTGAAAAAATAATAATCACACTGCTTCGAGTGGTGATAGTACGTCTACGCACAAGTGATGTTATTATATCCCCCACAAAATGGAAATTAAAAAAACATATATGGGAAATAGTAACTCAAGATGTAAAAATATGATAAATTTTTCATATATATGTGTGTGTATACTTCAAATATATCATTACAATAATCTTTTAGAGGTGATGATGGAAAAATAATGGAATCGGTTCGTGAGATGGTAGTTCCCCTTACACATGAATGACGAGTTCATATCACATTTGATGAAATAAGAGACATATTTAGGTTATTAAATTAATATAATAACATATATTTATATAGTTTATATTTAAAGAATAATATGAGTGTATTTTAAAAATATTGTAAGGAGGTGAATGAATAAATTAAACAAAAACACATTGTTAAGAATTTTACACCTTCTCGAATTTCCTCTTTATGATTATTCCTATTGTTTTTTATAAGGGATATCTGAAAAAAAGGATTCTATAATGAGAGAATGGAATTTCGGAAAAAACTTTATAGGTAATTTCTGAACTAAATGTGTTTGAATTTGTGAATAAGAGAGGGTAGGGTGTGTCCTTTTATAAGTGAGGTGAGTGAGACACTAGTAATATTTGAAAATAAAAAGGTGTACTCATCATTTTCACCTTACATAAGTCTCAAAAATATATTATTATCAATAATTAGACATTATAAGGAAGATATATTTCCATGAATACATTTTATAATGTTTTTAGGTTGTTTTTACCATTATCTGTTTTGTTTAACACCCTGGTAAACCTATTTTCACCATAACTGTGATAATTTAGTTTTACTATATTCACTATTCATTATTTTAAAAAATTATGTAGGCATTATTATATAGTATAAATTTTTAGGATTTAAAATATTGATTTAATTTTAACCAATTCAATTCATAAAAGTGGAAGAAGTTAATTTCAAATTAATCCCGTACACACGACAAAAAAGAGGGACTTCACAAAAATTAAGATTTTATATTGACTTTATTACTAAAATTAATTACTATATGAATAGAAATTAATAATTATTTATATATAATATATAAATTTCTTTTTAATAATTAATAATTATTGGTGTTTTTAAAAATTTAATAAGGAAAAAAATATGAAATTTATAAAAACAATCAGAAAAATATTGTTTTTATACTCAAAAGATACTTATACTAAAACCCAATAAAAAATTAAATAAAAATAATTAAGTGTATTAAATATTAATTATAATATATTTATATTACTTTTATTAAAATTTAAAATAAAACTAGACTATAAATTTCTTAATTTATGGAAAATAAATTTCAGTTTTATAAAAATCTATATTTTTCTCTATTCATTGAAAAATATATATTCTCCACAAAATCCTATCATATCTCCCAATGTAAATTATTGTTTTTTGATTTCAAGAAAATAAGAAATTTAATCTAATATTTTTCATAAAATTACCAAAAAATAATTATAACACCTTGCATGAAAAGCAATAAAAATCATTTTTAAAGAAAACATACATTTGAAGAATAAAATTAATTTAATAAAAATTGATTGATTATATGTCAACATCTATAAATAATTTATATTTATTATGGAATATATATATATATATATTTCATAAAATATTCAATACTATTCATAATCGCCAATTTAATGGAAAAGTTATAATGGTTATATATATTGTGGTTCGTTTAAGCTCAGTGTTGTGTGTTGAATACATCATCAAAAATAGTTTTCTTAACTAAAATCTATTGTTGTCACATCATCCCCTAACTTTAATATGTTTAGACCTAATAATTCTAAATTTTTCATGTTAATCTATGTATTTATATTTGAAAATAATTTTTTTTAAACCCACATAGTAAAAAGGTCTAATAAAATTTCCTCTCAATAAAAGAGAAATTAAAGTATGAAGGTCATCTGAAATAACACATAATAGGTTTCCAAAAAGAAGATCAGAGGTGGGAAGTTAAAACATGGACATGTATAAAAATCATAACTACCATGTAATTATTTTTTTTGATATATATTATTAATCATAAGAAGTTGAATGTTCAAGAGAAAGTTAACAACTACAAAACTATAAACTAAATATGTGTAAAAAGGATATTGATTTCATCAAAAATGAATCTAATTGGGTAATTGTTTTCAAGATAATTTTACAATATTTTATGAATTAAATTTAAATATAGACTAATATAATAAGAAAATTTACTTACATGAAGTGTATAATTTCATCCTTTTATCAATTTCCACCACAATCTAATCATTTTCTCCAAATGATTAGTATTCACGAGGAATTGTTTTTCATGCCTGAAGCACTAAAATAATATTTTGAAGAAACACATTATAATATCCCATATTTTTGAATGTATTATTTTAATATTATATGGGAATTAATTTGAGACCATGATCTGAGACGACATGCACTTCTGAGGCCCAGTGAGTCCGGAACAAATGTTTAAATTCAATTTAATAATTAAATTGTTCACACATCCAGTTTTCCAGAAAAAGTGGAATAACTCTTGAACGGGTGCATGGATCAAATATCTGATGGCACTGTTTTGTTCAATGCAGCGGGTTTACCCTAGAAGAGACCTAACATCTATCGGCGCGGGTCGTTGGTGAAATCTGGTTTTTTGGATGGAACCGTAATAAAATATTTAGTTAAGAATATTTTAATTAAATCTTTGTTGCAGCGAAATATCTCTTTTTCTTTTCAAAAAGATATTTCTTGGGGGATCGGGGTTACTTTTCTCATAACCTTGAATTCCGCTAGAGGCTCTAGAGAGCACTGGAGAAAAACTCCCAACACGGCGACAGTGTTCTAGATGAGCTTCACTGGCGACGACAATGCGGTGACCGAATCTTCACCATCGAACGCTGCGGATCCAGGTAGGATGTTTAAATTGTGACTTCTTCCCTGTTCTTGATTTCTATGATAAATGAGGGCTAATACATGAAGAGATTAGTCCGCGGATCGATCGTTCTTGGGGGATGGGATTTTTCAAGGATTCTGGGAGATTAAAACCCTGATGATTCTTCTGTTGTTGATCTTTTCTGCTCCGTTTAATCCTATTAACGGGAGTGGATCAACGCTGTGACGAACGATGGTGGAGGTTCATTCCTCAATTTCTTTCATTTGATTTCTCCCCTTTCTCTCCTTCGCATTCTTCACGTTCTTCACAGGGTGATGAACAACAGATTCTGTGACGCAACGATCCGAGACTGTGGATCCAACCCTAGAGCGGTTTCACAGAGGTGCGATGACGGTTTCGCTAGGCGATTCGGAGTGGATCGGGAGATACGAGTTTTCAGGCATTTTTCTATGGATGGATCATTCGACATTTATGATCCGTTTTATCTGCCGAAAACACCCATTACGATGATCATGTGACAAAACGAACCAATCCCTAGACTATTGGGTTGAATGGACAAGAAACCAAGGATCTAGAGGTTCATCTGTGGTGCGAGGAAGAGGACGGCGTTTCTGGAAAAATCCCGACTACACGCCGTGTAGTATGGGATACACAGCGTGTGTTCATCGGCAGACCACATCACGTGTACTCCGGGAGTACACGAACACGGGTTGGGTATACATCCAAGGGCACGCTGTGTATACCCCTCCCCAACCAGACTCGGCAAAATACATATGATACCCCGTGTACTGGTACACGGGCAGGTGACACAGACACGGGCAGAGACCATGTACTGGCACATGGCCAGCATACACGGAGTGATCCAAGATGCTCGGACACGTTGTGTTATCTTTCTACACGCCATGTAGTTTCTTTCTAACTAATAATCCAAGTTACACGGTCCGTTTACACGGGCAGTAAACATAGATAAGAACACGGCATGTACTTTTCTACACGCTGTGTAGTTGAGTTTTCCACAGACTGGATTGATGACAAGGGCAGTACTCGAGGTCAAGGCACATGGCGTGTAATCATACTACACACCGTGTAATAATTTCTTTTAGGCTAGAGCTACTTGACTTCTGCGACTTGGACTAGTTTTCTTAGGGTTCGTGCCCTTGGTTCTTTCCCTGAAGGTTCTGGCATAATTTCCTTTACATAGGAGTATGATCCCTTTAGCAGAACTTCATGAATAGAGTTTTTGGGATCCCCTCTATTAGACTTAGAGCCAAATCCTCTATTCATTCTTGGAACCCTAGGTAGAGATCTTGGTATTGACGTGACCAACTTTACCCGGGCGCTGATCCTCTTCTTAGCTGATTAGCTCAGACTAAGTTGCCGGAATCACCCCATGACTTGGTCATGATCCTCATCTGAGCATCATGTTCTCTTAGTACTTGCAGAGTGTATTCTCCTAGAATGACTACATAGCGTCTCTCTCTCTTCAGACCTAGGAGTGTGTTTTCCCTGTTATGTGCATAGTGGAAATCTTCGAGCTGGATCCTAGTGGCGGTATCGCGATGGTCATTTGTGTATGAGTATATCTAGATATTCTTGTGATATGTTCTGTAGAAAAATACTATGTGGAGCTGACTGTATCATTCCCTTGTGGTATTTTTCCCCTGTTGTATTTCATTGTGGTTTCAGGGTGTCCTACAGGGAAATATTATACTCACCCCTACATGGGCTTTGCCTGCACGTGTCGTGTCTTGTGCAGACGAGCAAGCCTTTGACAGGATTCTAGGTGGACCAGGACCGGATGGTACTCAGTGAAATCAGACAGGCCGAGGTGCGTCCCTACGGCTACAGACTGCAGTCCCAACACTTTTCTTTATAGGTTGGACTTTGTTACGAACTCTCTTTTGGTGGGCTTGTACGTTTGGCCTAGGGTTTTACACTTGATGTACTTTACTTTCCTATCATACTCTGTTGGTTGGGTTTTAGTTTATTCATGCATATTTTCCATTTTTAGTAGTTTTTACTTTTCAGATTTGTGGGCTTGGAGAGATGTGTGCATGTGTATAGGTTTATAGGCAATGCCTCCCATGATAGTAGCATGCCTAGTCGGTGCTAGTCACCAGCCCCTGGCCTATTAGAGGTGGGCTTGGGGAGTTGCGGCTCGGACCCCACTGGGACGGGTCATGACAGAGTGGTATCTGAGGTGGTCGGTTCTACCTTAGGGCCGAGAGTCTGTGAGTTGGTTTGGGGAAACAGTGTTAAGTGTTTCGAGTTCGGATTTCAGGCTAGGGATCCCAGTGTTGGTGCGAGCAGCCGACGTATCCATACACCAAGAATCTGATAACTTTCTTTTCGACTCGGAGCATGAGAACACTAGTTGCAGGGAAAAAATTATATAGGAATGGGTTGTGGTTTCCATGTCCTTCTTGAGTCATCTCTCCAGATATACTCACTGATCGAGATACATCTTGTTTCTTTACAGGATGCCTCCGTGACACGTACCCGCTAGGATCTAGCAGCTCAATCATGAGGATGACCCCCTTAGTGATGAAGCTTCGATACAGGGACTGAATCCCCTAGTTTTACCATCGGGTGGTGTGCCAGTTATCCCTCCACCATTGGAGCAGTGTTTAGTGCATGTTGTACCAGTGTAGGAAGAGCATAGGCTGAGCGCACTCCATGAGTTTAAGAGACAAATACCCCCACAAGATTCAAGGCGAGACTAACCCTCAGGCAGTAGAGGACTGGCTTGAGGCAGTGGATAGAGTCTTCCGTTTGGTCAGGAAACCAGCACACTAGATGGTGATCCTGGTAGCTAGCCTTCTGCAGGGCTCAGAAGGACGATGGTGGACTTTGGTTATCCGGACTCACGACTAGGTGACACTTGCATGGTCAGAGTTTGAGCATCTCTTAAGAGAGGAGTTTTCACCAGTTACCCTGAGAGCAGTATGCATATAGGAGCTTCTTAAGCTCTAGCAGGGAACCATGATGGTGGATGACTATTCGTCGTGGTTTACCGACCTCTCATGGTACTCGATGGATATGGTCAGCGATCAATACATCAGAGCTTGGACATTCGAGCGGTGTTTGCCCCAAGATATCCAAGCTAGCATCATCCCTATGAGCATCCCCACTTATGATGGAGTGCTCGAGTGGGCTTTGGTGGTTGAGAGCTTCTTGGCAGAGTAGAGACAGCCGGTAGTTGTCAGTAGTGGGCGATCTGAAGCAGAGACCTCAGCAACGGGGAGCCAACGTCTGGGACCCAAGTGTGGGAGATGTTTCCAGATGAGATCATAGGATAGGGGATCGGTCGTACAGGGTTCGCAGGGCGCATCCAGCCAGCCTCGAGAGAGGCGATTCTACTCATGTGATGGCAGGGGACATCTTGCTCGAGATTTTCCAACCCACCATACTACTGACACGGGGGTAGTGGATGGACCACAGAGGCAGTGGAAACATGTAGAGAAGACAAATCTGTGAGGCGGCGGACGCGGTAGATGAGCTAGGAGAGTAGCTGGAGGTGGTCGGCATTTTAACCATTTACCACCACCACCCCCAGGAGGTCCACCCCAAGATCAGGGGCCGGTGGATAGAGGTAGGGATAGCTGCCGGCGACAAAGTCTTATGACCTAGGTACTCCCATAATGATCAGAGGTACTATATGTGTCTTTTCTACTTTGGCTTCCGTACTGATAGACACATGTGCTAGTCATTCCTTTCTAGCTGCTTATCTTGTTCGAGGCCTTGAGATTCCTGTTGAGTCTTTGACTCGCCCCTTATGCTTAGAAACAATGACTGGAGAAGATTCAGAGATCACACACCTCTGTAGACAGTGTGACCTAACCCTTGGAGGTGAGAGTTTCGGATGGAACCTCTTGGTGGTAGCGTCGAGGCCTTACGATGTCATTATTGGTATGGATTGGCTATCCACAGTTCATGCCCAGATTGACTGTTTTAGGCGAAGGGTTTTGTGTGTCTGCAGTGATAGAACAAGGTTCTCTTTTGTCAGTGAATGAGAGACCCAAGCAGTGCAGGATGGACTCGTGCATAGAAGGGAACAACCTATTTCACATCAGTTGGCTAGCCTAGCCCTTGATGCAGCAGATGTTACGAGTTTCCAGTTTCCAGCAGTAGTGGCTGAGTATGAAGACGTCTTTCCGGAGGATGTCCCCGGGCTACCTCCCCGCCAAGAGATAGATTTCTGCATTGAGTTACAACCTGGAACAACACCGATATCAGCATCAGCATATCGGATGGCTCCTACAGAGCTTCGTGAGCTAAGAGTGTAGCTGGACGACTTATAGAACAAGGGCTTTGTGAGACCCAGCGTTTCACCCTGGGCGGCCCCAGTGCTATTTTCCAAGATGGAAGAAGGGATCTTGAGGATATGTGTGGATTACCGATGCTTGAATCAAGTGACTGTGAAGAACCGATACCCACTACCGAAGATCGATGACCTCTTCGACCAGTTGAGAGGGGCACGATGGTTCTCAATGATTGATCTACGATCATGCTATCACCAGTTGGAAGTACGGGATGAGGATATATTTAAGAAAACATTCATAAGCCTCTACAGTCAATATTTGTACTTGGTGATTCCCTTAGGCAAGATGAACGCCCTGACAGTGTTCATGAGACACATAAACCGGATCTTTCAGGCCTATCTAGACCAGTTTGTAGTGGTCTTCATCGATTATATCCTTGTCTACTCTGCGTATGAGGAGGAGCACGCAAGATAATTAAGGATGGTTCTGAACACACTACTAGAGAACAAATTGTATGGTAAACTCTTGATGTGTTAGTTCTGGTTACTGCAGGTACGCTTTTCGGGACACGTTATCTCAGCCGATGGTGTAGCAGTGGACCCAGCCAAGGTGTAGGTAGTGCTAGAATGGGAGCCACCCCAGAGCGTGTCAGATGTGCGGAGTTTCCTTGGGTTGGCAGGCTACTATCAGAGATTCATCCTTGATTTCTCTAGTATTGCAGCACCCATGCCAGCTTTGACCCAGAAAGGGTAGCCTTTGTGTGGACCAAAAGAAGCTAGCAGGCTTTCCAGTAGTTGAGACAGAGTTTGATGATTGCCTAGATCTTGAGATCACTGGAGGAGGGTGTCGAGTACATAGTGTTCTGTGACACATCAGGAACCGGGCTTGGTTGTGTCCTGATGCAGAGTCAAGTGGTGATTTTGTATGGCTCACATCAATTGAGGACACACGAGCAAAAATACGCGACCCATGATCGTGAGTTGGTAGTGGTAGTCTTCTCATTAAAGATGTGGTGGCACTACCAGATGGGTGAGTAGTTTACCATCTACTCTGATCACAAGAGTATCAAATATATCTTTTCTCAGAAGGATCTGAATTTTAGAAAGAGGTGATGACTTGAGTTCCTCCAGGATTATGACTTTTATATCATTTACACACCTAGGAAGGGGAATGTAGTGGCAGATTCTCTCAGTAAGAAATCCAGTTCGTAGTTGCTGGATGAGGTGATGAGGCATCTTGTATCTTTACAGTTATCCTTCATGGATAGATATGAGGGCGCTCACCATCAGTCGAAGGTTGTTACTCTCCCACTCTTACAAAGATTCAGGGAAGCACAGCTCGAGGATGCTGGTCGTGTTACTCTACATGCTCTGGTATCCACAGGCAATACTGTTGATGGATTTTCGGAAGGTGGGGAGCACATTTTTCTTTTTAGAGGGCATACAGTAGTACCAGTGGCGTTACGAGAGGAGGTTTTACGGGAGTTCCATACATCTCCTTTGGCGGTGTATCCGGGCTTGGAAAAGATGTATCAGAACCTCCGATGCTAGTAATAGTGGCCAGGAATGAAGAAGAGTGTGGCAAAGTTTGTGTCTTAGTTCCTTACTTGTCAGCAAGTAAAGGCTGAGCACCAGGTGCCAGCAGGTTTGAATCAGTCCCTTGAGGTGACATAGTGGAAGTGGGATGGAATATCGATGGACTTTGTGATGGGTTTACCATGTACGTCCAGGGGACAAGATTCCATTTGGGTGATCGTTGATCGAATCACCATGTCGGCCCACTTCCATGTCATATGGGAGCAGAGTTCAGTAGAGAGCTTAGGAAGCCTCTACATGCAGATGATAGTTCGACTTCATGGAGTTCCATCCACGATCGTTTCAGATCGTGATGGTCATTTCACATCCTTGTTGTGGAAGGGATTGCAGGAAGGTTTTGGGACTCAGGTACGCTTAAGCACATCGTTTCATCCCCAGACTGATGGTCAGACAGAGCGGACCATCCAGGTCCTGGAGGGTATGATTCGAGATTGCATACTTGACTTTGGTAGTATCTGGGAGGATCACCTACCACTGGTGGAATTTTCTTATAACAACATTTATCATTCCACAATTGGTATGACACTATTTGAGGCTCTATACGGGCAACCTTGTAGGTCACCGGTTTGCAGGACTGACCCAGGAGAGTCAGCACTCATGGGCCCCGAGATGGTGAGAGCTACTATAGAGAAGTTGCAGGCCATCCAGGAGCAGATGATGACTATACAGAGCAAAAAAAAGTCTTATGTCGAAAGGAGGCGGAGGCCCTTGGAGTTCGAGGAGGGAGATCATGTGTTCCTTCGTGTCTCACCTCAATGGGGATTGCGGAGATTTGGAGAAGGTGGCAAGATATCTCTAAGGTTCGTTGGCCCTTTTAAGATTTTGAATATAGTTGTCAAGGTGGTGTATCGCTTGGCTATACCTCCTCAGATGGACCGGGTACACAACGTGTTCTATGTGTCACAGCTGCGGAGATATGTGCTTGATCCATTGCACGTTATAGATTGGGGCGAGCTAGACATCGATGATGGAGCGACCTTTGCTGAGTACCCAGTCGATATCGAGGATCAGCAGGATAAGGTCCTTCGTGGACGACCTATTCCCTTGGTGCATGTCTGGTGGCAGCACGGGAATCTCCAGGAGAGTATGTGGGAGCGGGAGGCTCAGATTCGAGTGTAGTACCCGCATCTTTTAAGCAGCCAATTTTTTGGATTTTCGGGGACATAAAAGCCCTAAGGTGGGTGTGATTTAATGTTCTGGATTTTTCCATTTATTATTTTAATATTATATGGCAATTAATTTGAGACCAGGATCTGAGATGGCGTGCAGTTCTGAGGCCCAGTGAGCCTAAAAAAATGTTTAAATTTAATTTAATAAATAAAATTCGCGCGCATTCATTTTTCCTGAAAAAGTGGAATAACTCCTGAACGGGTGCTAGGATCAAATATTTGATGGCACCGTTGTGTTCAGAGCAGTGGGTTTACCCTAGAAGAGACCTATCATCGCCCGGCACAGGTCGGTGGTGAAATCTGGTTTTTTTGATGCAATCGTAATAAAACATATAGTTAAAAATATTTTATTTAAATCTTTGTTGCATCGAAATATCTCTTTTCATTTTTAAAAAGAGATTTCGTGGGGGATCAGGGTTACTTTTCTCATAACCATGAATTCCCCTGGAGGCTCTGGAGAAAACCTCCCAACACGGCGATGATGTTCTTGACGAGATTCACCCGCGACGACGACGTGGCAACCAGATCTTCACCAACGATCGCCGCGGATCCAGGTAGGATGTTAAAATTGTGATTTATTCCCCGTTCATGATTTCTACAATGAACATGGGCTAATCCACGAACAGATTAGTCTGCGGATCGATTTTTCTTGCGGGATGGGAGTTTGTGGGGATTATGGGAGATTAAATCCATGATGATTCTTCTGTTGTTGATCTTTTTTACATCCTTTAATCCTATTAACGGGAAAGGATAAACACCGTCACAAACGATGGCGGAGGTTCGTTCCTCAATTTGTTTAATTGGATTTCTCCCCTTTCTCTCCTTCACATTCTTCACGTTCTTCATGGGGCGATGAACAACAGATCGTTGCACATCCTTTATGTGACACAATGATCCGAGATTGTGGATCCAACCCCGAAGTGATGTCACGGAGGTGCGTCGATGGTTTTGGCAGGCGATTCGGAGCAGATCGGGAGATACGAGTTTTCAGGAATTTTTCTTCAGATGGATCGTTCGACATTTATGATCTGTTTTAAGAGCTGAAAATGCCCGTTACGATGTTCGTGTGATGAAACGAACCAATCCCAAGAGTATCGGGACGAACAGACAAGAAATAGAGGATCCGGAGGTTCAGCCACGACGCGAGGTAGAGGACAGTGTTTCTAGAAAAATCCTGACTACACGCCGTGTAGTATGGGATACACGGCGTGTGTTCGTCGGTGGACCACATGGCGTGTACTCCGAGAGTACACAGACACGGGTAGGGTACACGGCCAAGGACACGCCGTGTATACCCCTCGCCAGCCAGACCAGAAAAGATACACGGGATACGCCTTGTACTGGTACACGGGCAGGCAACACGGACATGGGCAGAGACTGTGTACGAGCAGATGGCCAACGTACAGAGAGCGAGCCCCAGGTGCTCGGACACGGCGTGTTATCTTTCTACACACCGTGTAGTTGCTTTATAACTGACAAGCCCAGTGACACAGGTCGTTTACACGGGTAGTACCCATAGTCAGGAACATGGCGTGTACTTATCTACATGCCGTGTAGTTGAGTTTTCCACATACCGGACAGACGACACAGGCCATTTACACGGGTAGTACCCAGGGTCAAGGCACACTATGTGTAATCATACTACACGTCGTTTAATAATTTCTTCAAGGATTGAGCTACTTGCCTTCTGCAACATGAAATAGTTTTCTTAGGGTTCGTGCCCCTGGTCCTTTCCCTGAAGGTTATGGTATCATTTCCTTTACACAGGAGTATGATTCATTCAGCAGAACTTCCTGAATAGAGTTGTTGGAATCCCCTATGTGAGACTTATAGTCGGATCCTCTATTCATTCCTAGAACCCTAGGAATATTTCTTGGTATCGATGTGACCAACTTTACCTGGGTGTCGATCCTCTTCTTAGCGGATTAGCTCAGACTGAGTTGTCAGATTCACCCCATGACTTGGCCCTGATCCTCATCTGAGCATCATGTTCTCTTACTATATGTGGAGTGTGTTCTCCCGGAATGAGTACTTCGCATCTCTCTCACTTCAGACCTAGGATTTTGTTCTCATTGTTATATGCTTAGTGGAAATCTAAGAGCTGGATCCTAGTGGTAGTATCGTGATGGTCGTTTGTGTATGAGTATATCTAGATATTCTTGTGATATGTTATGTAGACATATACTGTGTGGAGCTGACTTTATCTTTCCTTTGTGGTATTTTTCCCTTGATTTATTTCATTGTGGTTTTGGGATGTCCTACTAGGTATTGTTATACTCACCCCAGCACAGGCTTTGCCCGCACGTGTCGTGTCTTGTGCCGACGAGCGAGCCTTTGATAGGATTCTAGGCAGACCAGGACCAGACAGTTCCTAGAGAGATAAGACAGACTGAGGTGCATCCCTATGGCTACAGACTGTAGTCCCAACACTTTTCGTTACAGTTCAGACATTGTTTCGGACTGTCTTTTGGTGCGCTTGTACTTTTGGCTCTGGGTTTTACACATGCTATACTATACTTTCCTATCGTGCTCTGTTGGTTGGGTTTTAGTGCGTACATGCATCTTTTCCATTTTTAGTAGTTTTTAATTTTCATATTTGTGGGATTGGAGATATTTGTGCGTGTGTACAAGTTTATAGGCAATGCCTCCCATGTTAGTTACATGCCTAATCGGGGCTAGTCACTAGCCCCTGGCAATTTGGAGGCGGGCTTGGGGAGTTGCGGCTCAGGCCCCACTGGGATGGGTCGTGACACACATAATGATAAAAGCGATAATGAAGTTATTCCACCGATCTTTAGACATTAAATAGAAATAAAATGGTTATCACATAGTAATATGTATAAAAAAATTAGTAAACCATCATATGATGAAGTAATATATTAATCCTCAAAATTCAATAGTAATACAAAAAGGTAAAACTAAAGCATTCCTAAATGTAATAAAATTTAAAGAGTGTTTTCATATAAAATATCATCTCATACCTTTTTTCACTAAATCACAATAATATAAAAATTATTTTTTAAATAACATTAATCACTTAGTCATAAAATCACACTAAAATCCTATAGTTATCTATATGATAAAATATTGTTCCCATAATTAACTCAATATCCGATATAAAACAAATCCAAAAGGTTATAATTATTTTAAATATTAATTCCAAATATAGTAAGCTAATACCTAATGTTATACCAAATATTTACATATATTTCATCCTAATAAAACATCTCCAAAAATGTTATTAATCATATCAAGATCCCAATGATTAAAACATCAAATGAGATTCTAAGACATTGAACATATGATAATCCTTAATATTATAGATATATATTTTTTCCATAACTATTAAGATAGACTCACGTGAAAAAATCATAATCTATGAATTTATCTAAACCTTTCCTCCAATATTGACCCTTAGATCCCCAAATCTTCCCTTTCAGATCTGAGGTTGAAATCAAAATCATTAAATTTTTAGATTTGATACCAATGAGGATGACCAAGTTTTCACCATACAAAACATACATTATCTAAATTAAATATTTGGTCAGTTAAATTTTAATGGCATTTTATGTTTAGAGTTTTATAGAATTATAAAAAATATATTACATAAACTATACTCAACAATTTAATAGATTATCTATCCCAACTATACTCAACTATAGTGTGAGCTCAAATTCTTAGTATGGATAAACAAAAGAATAAACAATTTAATTTCATCAAAATGTATAAGAAGTGCATAAGAGTGTGATGACATAATCATACTGAATGAGTGTAATATAAGAATATTAATACCCATCTATATCTAGGTTATCAATCATTAAAAAATGGAAGAATGACATAATAAAACCAAGATTCATCCAAATCAATAATCATGAGACTTATAATATCAATATTGATGATGAAAAACTTTATAAACTCAAAAGAAGAATAAAAAAAGAATATTTGTATCATGGGAAATCATCTTTATAAAACACATATAAATTGCATTAAAATGAAATAAATATTTGGTCAACATCCAATATAATTCTACAGATAATATAATTATTATCCAATTAATTTTAGCACTTTCTAGATACACCGATCATATAATCTATATGGGGATCAACTGATGCTATCTGGATGTTCCCATCCAATAACAATATCTAGGAACCATAAAAAAGTACATAGAGCTTATGTTTCATCTTAAATATCATCAAAACAATCATTAACCCTTTCATAACATGATTAAAACATAGAAATGATTTGGATTCCATGAAAATATATTTGAAACATGATTAACCCATGTAAAATAAATGGGTTCTATAACAATATCATTGATATTTGATTAACCCAGAGAAAAGAAACTAGTTACATTCGGAAACATGATTTACTCATTGAAAAGAAAATTTTTCCATAAGAATCTCTTTGAAACAATTATAATCCATCTAGATAAATATTTTGGAGGGCACCATTAGAAAAATATCCCCATTGGATCACAAGTATCAAAAAGGGTTCTTAATGTTGATGAATGTAGATATAATTAAATGATCGTTAAAACAATTTATTGGAAAATAATTTTTTCATTTTGGAAATCATTTTAAAAAACAAAATAATCATAAAAATATATTTAAATTAATTTCATTTTTAAAAAACCTTTTAAATATGTAAAAAATACTTCAAAGAAAATAAAAACCTGATGGTGGAAGAATCTGTTCATGTTATAAGTTCTAAAAATGAACATTTATTTCAAAACATGTTTAAAAACGTATTGAAAAGTGACCTAGTATGAAAATATTAAGAATTTTCCCTTTATAACATATTAGAATAAGTTAAAAGATCATGTAAATTTTATTTATGAAATAATTTATTTTTATTAATGAATATTTCTAAAACATTTTAGAAAGCATGGGTATAGAAGAGAAAGATACCCAATCTAAAAGAAAGTTATAAGATTAGTATCACTTACAAACAACATACATGATCTTTATTTAACAAATAAGTAAGGAAATAGAGATTAAACCTATGAACCATACTCATAACCAATGGATAATAAAATAGATGTCATTCAAAAAAATAATATCACATTACTTCCACTAAGAAAACCCTGAAAACAACTATTCTCGAAGGAAATGAGATTATAACATAAAGGATTGATCACATTGGTAACTCTTAAATAGTAATCCCCATGAAATAATTACTTTAAATAATAAATTAAATATAATTGTAACAAGGAGTTTCAAGATATAACATGTCAAAGGGAACTATATACATCTCAAAAATTAATATAGGTGCATATCATAAATGTAAGTTGGAAGGAAAGAGAATTTGAGATGAATAACCCTTATAAAAATCATTCAATTGAATTTGAGAATTTATCAAGGAATATATCATCAATATAAAATATAAATACATATAAAAACTAGAAATAAAATATAATATAATACAAATTCATTTTATTTATTTTCATTTAATTTGAAATAAAATAATGAAGTAAGATAATCTAAAGAAATGAAATTTAGTTATGAAATTCTTTACTACATATTAACTTTCATGAAAAATACCCTTGGATTAAATAATTAAAATTAGAGAAAAAAACAATATGATTTATGATGTATTCGTGATATTACATGTTAAATGGGTTTTATATACCACACACACTAAAAAAAGTTTTGTATATGGCACATGTCTCATAGAAATAAAAAGTGTTATGTGAAAAACCCATACCTAGAGGCTAAAATTTCCATTCATGTCCTTTAAATCTTGTATAATAAGATTATATCATATATTTTATTTCTTAATAAATTTTTTTGTCAAAACATATATATAAAAAAAATTATTTTATTTCCTTATAATGAATTATTTTAATAGTTTGTCAATTATGTCTATATCATTGGTTTTGAGGACATTTGGTTTATTGTTTCAAAAGGGATTTAGCCGTTAACCATGTTAAAAGTGGTATTTATTTCAACATATTCAGAATAATAATAATCAAATAAATATCATATTTATTTATAAATTATACTTTTAAACCCAATCATGAAAACTAGTTATGGAAAAATTAACTATGCAATTATCATACAGATGGTAGATTCTACATACCCATGAGTAAAATTTCCATTTTTCAATGATCATTATGGAAATAATGTATATATTTTTTAGAATTATATAGTGATAAAAAATAAAATACCATATTATTTATTAAAATATACAAATATATAGTTATTTAGATACAGTGATTAAAAAAATAATTACATCACTTCGTGGAGGTAGTATTCCTCACGTAGAAAAACAAAGTTATCAATTTTTAGTTAAAAAAATAAAATGATATATTATATTTTAATAATTATAAATATTTAATAAATATTATTATTATTTAATTTTTATCACATATATTCATTTCCATTATTGTTATTACCTTCTATGTAATGCATTGGAGTAGAACGAATCACATCGCTTCACATGGCAACAGTCCCCCGTACACACCAGTGATGTAATCATATCCCCTATAGAATGGAAATTAAAATAGGTAAATGTGATATAATAACTCCAAAATTATAGATGTGCGACCAAAGTCATATTTATATTTTAAATCCATAATTACAAAAATTCATGAGTGGTGAGGGTGGAAAGCAATTGACATAAGTTCCCATGGTGGTAGTCCTCTGTATGCATGGATGATGATTTCTTATCTAATTTAATGGTAGAGGAGATGGATTTATGATATTACACTAATATGATAAAATTTATGTAAATAATATTTTTTTATGTTATCATATGATCATATTTGAAGAAAAAATAAAGGATTTGTTTGAATAAATAATATAAAAATGCACAGTTATTATTTTCACTTATTCTTGGACAACCTCTTTAAATTATATATAAATTATTACGATAATGGATTTATGACCAAAAATAATATTATAGGATTAGGTGATGTAATTCGGTAAGTTATTTTTTATTTACTGGATAAATTTTTTTCTGATATGAAGAAGGGAGGAGAGGGGTGGCCTTTTAATAGTGAAGTGAGTAGAACACTTTTAATTTTTGAAAAGAAAAACCTGTATCCAAATTTTTCACATTTCACAAGGCTCCAAAATATATAATTATAGATACTTATACATTATAAGGTTTATTTATATCTATAATATAGTTCTTATAATTGTTTTTATTCCATTTTTACCCTTATCTTGTCACCTGGTAAACTTGTTTCCAACTTAACTGTAGTAATTAATTTTTACTATTTTCACTATAGATTATTGTCCAAAATTAAGGAAAATTTGTTAGATAATATTATTTAATATGATTGGAAATATGGAATTAATTTAACGAAATTCAACTCCTATAATTTAAAAAAATGTTATTTTAAAATTAAACGTACAGACGTGATGAAAAAACAGGTTCTTGAGATGTGTATTTTTATATAGAAGATAGATTTTATATTTAATCTATGACTAACAATTATTATTGTATGAATATAAATTAATATTTATTGATATATATTATTTATATTAAATTTAAATATTTCATCTTTAGGCATTTTTTAATTAATTAAAAACAAGAAACTTTATGCATAATAAAATATTATTCCTAAAAATAACATTTTTCAAACTAAAGACCAGGGTATACTAAAATCCAATAAGAATTTTATAAAAAAGAAACTAATTTTATTTTATATAAATAATTAATTATTTTCTTAAATTAAATCATATTAAAAAACCTAATGGGGCTACTAAATTTATTAATTAATTAAAAAATAACATTTTAAAAAAATCGGTAATTTTGAATATTCATTGAAAAATCAATATTTTATAAACAAAATCCTACAATTTCACTGAAATCAAATTTTTATAGTCTGATTTCAAAAAAATTTCTTCAAAAAAATTTAAATTCTAAATTTTCTAAAAATTAGTTATAATATTTTTCTCATGAAAATCAAAAATATTATTTTTCGACAAAAATATATTTTTGAAGAATAATATCACATTACAAAAAATTGATTCATTATTTACTAAAAATCTATAAAGAATATATTTTGAGTAAGATATATATACATATCATTAATTGTTTAATACTATTCATACTTTCGCTTTTAGTAGCTATATTATAAAGGTTATATATATTGTGGGTCATTTAATCTCGGTGATGTGTGTCTAATATGCTCTCAAACATAGATTTTTTCTAAAATCTTAGGTTTTTAAAATATTGGCCCACTATCACTGATATTTAGTTTATTAGGAATTTTTTAAGGTAGCTCATAATTATTCTACTGGAAAAGGGTGTTTGATAAGCTTTTTACTGTTGCGGTGGCTTATAAGGTTGTTGAAATGGTTGTGGATTCTAATACTACAGCTACAGTAAGGGGGGTGTATTGGGGTACTAGTTTGGTTAAATAATCTCACATAGATTTTTTATTTTAAATATATTAGTGGGGGATGGGGTAAATATAGGGGATTCTATTGTAATTTCCTTGGATGAAAGGTTGCAGCACAACTTTTTTTCCATCAAATTTATAGACAGTGGTCAGTAAAATGGTTAGGTGAAGAACATGAAACACATACTTCAGGCATGGAATATTGTCCACACACGTGATTAATTTATAGTTATATTATAAAAGAACTACTTTATAAAAAAATTTATATATAAAGGTGACTAGTCGGGTTATTTTTGTATCATTATGTTTTTTAAAAGGAATGACTATGTTTGATAGCGTACATGATACACAATACCGATCTTAAACAAACAACTAAATATTATTATTATGTGACTGTAATAACCAAGCTATTAAATTTTTTTGATTGAATAGTATTAATGAAATTATGAAATATATAATATTCATATTCATTGCTAATTTATTAAGTAATTATTTATAAATAAGATCTTTAATATTTAGTAATGTCATTTTAAACTTTGAAAATATGTTTTCTTCAAAAATGTCAATTTCATGATTTTATTGAGTGAATACTATAATTAATTTTCAAAAAATTATAAAAAAAATTGTATAAATTAATTTAATTTATGAATTAGTATGTCAAAATTATTGATTTTTCCAGAAATAAAAAAATGTTTATTATTACTAAAAAATGTATTTTATTATTAAATTTTTAGTTTGAAAATTTATATTTGGGATTAGTTTTAAAATATACTTTTTTAATTTTCATTTAAAATAATTTAAATAGGGTTTTTGAAATATATTTTATTCTTGAATTTAGTATAAAAACTCTTCATATTTTAAAAAAGAATCATTCCAAAAAACTAATTTTTTTTTCTAATATGATATTAAATTGAATGATGAAAATTGTATATTTTTAATTTATAAAAAATTATTCCATATTTGCAATTAGGAGGAAAATTTATGTAAATAGTCACTTTTATATTTCAAACATATTAATAATAACCATAGTAAATTTGGTTACCAGTGTAAGGGTAAATATGAAATTATGGGTAAAAATAAAATTATATTGACTCATAAATGAGCATGACACATGAAAAAAATTTATTATATAAGTAATATTAAACCCTAATCATTAATGTTTATGATATTTGACAATTTTAGACCACTTGGATTATATTATTCCCATTATAATATTTTATGTAACGAAAAGTTGAACATGTTGCAATCTTGTTTTTAATAAGATGAATATTTTTAATATGGTGTTATCCAGAATATATGTTCAACAATAAATATTATTTTTTAATATAATATAATTATATTCAAAATTTGATTTTTTTAAATTTTTAGTGAAAAAATATTTCAATTAAATGCTTCCACAACATTGGTGCAATACTTATTTATTTAATAAACAAATTAAAATAGATGATATTAAAAATATTAAAATAAATATAATATGTGATAATTAATGTAGAAATTGAATTTTTAGAAGAATTTTACAAGTTAGAGACTTATTCAAATATTTTTTTGATGTTATCTTTTTATATTGGTATATTTTATAGTTAACATAATGGGTAGTGTCGAAATTGACATTAATGATATTTTTAAAAAAATATGTTATTAAATTATATAAAGTTCATAAAAATTAAAAATTAGACAAAATTATTAGAGTATCGGTGTAATTATCATCCATTGTTTATAATGGGTCTTTTTCTTATTTATAGTTACAATACTTACCCTCAAAGTGTAGAAAATAATGTTTTCACAATAAGAGATAAATGGGTAAAATAAGGGTTAAAACTAATTGATAACAATATGAATCTGAACTAAAATAATATTAAAATTATTTTATGAGATTAGATAAACCAATACTCAACTTATTTTATAAATAACTCAATTTGGAGCCATTATTAACTGAATATTAATTTATATTAATTAATTATTTTGATAAATTCTAAGAGTGCATATCCTGTCTCCTATAAAAGGTAACCTATTATTCTAATTTCCTTACACTTAAAAACCATTTTTTAAAAAATATATACACATTGAATATCTTACCTCAGTATATGGGCCAAAGTTTAGGAATAAAACTATTATTATTTTTCTTGATGTGTTTAATAAAAGAGAATTTCCAAAGAAGATGTAACATTTTTAATCAAGTGTTTTTTTCTTTCTTCGTACTATTCCCTAAAAACTTCTTCAACCATTATAAAATAACTAATCAAGGATATTGAATATAATTTGATTTTATTAGTGGAGTTCAATGACATATATCAATCCCTACTTCCATCAAATTGTAAGAAAATTAATAGTTCTTATGTATGGTAGATTGCCACCTCACGAAAACTGATATAATTCGTTTTACATAACCATATCTCAAGAAAAGTATTAATAATGGAATTAAGTTTTATATACAAAATTCATAAAATATATATCATTATTTGAAGATAATATATCTTTTAAATTAATTCCTTTTAATGTAAACAAAAATGATAATGTCATTTGGGTGTATGTGTGGACTACCACCTCCACGAAGCGACGTGATTAGTTTTTTATCACTATAGCACATGAATCACATATATATATTTATATTAATAAATTAATATGTTATTTATGATATTTTGATAATTATATAATGATTATAATTACCTTACTACCATAATGATCATCAAAAAATTAAAACATTACTCTTATGTACGTACAAAATACTTTCTTCATTTTTTAAAAGAGGGTGCCTTTGTCAGAAAACCAATTCACATTTGTTGACTAAAATAAAATAAAGGTTATGAAATTAATAAATAAGGGATTATTTTATAGTATTTTTTATGAAGTGTAATCAATCATTTTAGAGCCCATCCGACAAATTGATGTCATCGATGACCCCCATATTGGAAAGCACATATGCAACCATGTTTTCATTAAGAAACACATGCATAATGATATGATTGATCTCCATGTATGAGTGAAGAAAATCCGTATACCATGTTCTGAGTGGACACACAAGATTTACTATTCCATTATGTAGAAATTTCATAATGGTGGTTGGATATCTTTCAATCCAGATATTATTCTTACCATTCTGCCTCGTGAAGGTTATTGTATGAATAACACTCAACAATTCTGCATGCAAATATGATGAAATGCCACCGGTTCCATAGAGGCAACCAAGAAGCTTTCCAAGGTGGTACCTATACACCGCTCTTCATCTTGGGGGCCCCAATTTACCTATAGAGTCTCCATAAAAATTAAATTTAATCCATCCAGAGAGAGGAAATTGTGAGAAGACTTAAAAAGTACGTTGATTATGACTGTAAAGACCATAAACACAAAGTCAACGTAAGATACCAAAATTAGATACATAGTTGTTTCTGTTCCTCTAACATATTGAATCAACATCGTGTATTGTAGAAAGAATACTCACCCATCCGATGTGAATATATAATAAGCTATTATGGTCTGAGTAATCATTTTTTCATACGAGATCGCATGAGGAAGCTTAACAATAGCACAAAAAAGGTGTTTGATCTATTGAGAGGAGTTAGAAGCAGCATAACACCGAAGTTGAGAGCTTATTAAGTCCAAAAAAACTATATGTAATCAATGATATGTGGAATATATTTCATAATAGAAATATAAGTAAAACACAAACGAAAAATGTGGTTAGTGTCCTCTCTAGGTTGATTGAATAGACCATATTTAGAGAAAAGATAAAACCAAAATGATTAGATATTATTATCAGTGGGGACCTATTTTTGATAAATTACCCAAATAGAAGTGATAATTGATGATTTTATCCATGGTTTATTAAATAAAATTATCCATGAAAATTCATTTTCAATATTTCTAAAAATAGTGGTTATAAAAGATTTAGAGTCAGTAATTCCATTTTCATAAGATTAACAAAATAAAAAAAACAACAGTTTTAGTGAAGGTATAATTATCAATAACATGATTACCATTGTTAGGAATATAAAAACATGTATAATTCATGGTATATTTTATAGAAACATTAGTGTTCTCAGGTAAATAATAGGGATCAACCATAGAAATCAGAACATCTCCAGTCCAATTATCCATCCAACATTTTATAGATGAATCATTGTTAACATTCCATATAGAAATCAATATAATTTTCGTGAGGTATTTTTTAATATATTTCTATATAGAGGATTCCATATGATTTTGGATACTGTTCTTCAGTTTGACATGAAATCTATTTTTAATGAATGTTATAGAAATGGAGACATTATGAAGGAAATCCCAATTTTGATTAGATTTTACCAAATCATTGAAAAGTATAATATTTTTTATTCCAATACCACCCCTAATTAGGGGATTATAGTAGTTAGACCAAGGTAAAATAACTATGTTTATTTCAAGAGTTCTTCCACTCCACAAAAAATTATTGATGTATAAATTAATTTTTTTTAGAAGACAAATGGGCCATATGTATACCATAAAAGAGTAAACCATTTTAGAGATATTTGTCGATTTGAAAAGTTAAATTACACCCTCAAAATATAAGTATTATCATTTCTAAGAAGAAATCTGATTTTAAATTTTTTTTTTGAGAAAACCTACTTTTATGTTTGTCCCAAAATATTGGAATACCATGGTAGGTGAAAGTGGAAGATCCTTCTTTTATTCCCTGATTATTAATAATGTTAGATTTTTTGTTAGTTGGTAACCTTTTTCCAAATAAAATAAATGATTTATGCCAACCAATGACTTGACCATAGATATCATCATAATGATATAGAGAATAAATAATATTTTGAATAAAACTTTTACCTCATATAAGAAAAGAATGATATTGTCCACATAGTGGAGGTATATGGGAATAAGCAAATTCTTAGAATCATATATGGGTGTATGTTTCCCTTTTCTCTATAAGATAGGTGATAAATATTATTAAGTATCCCATTGCAATAGACAAAAGAATGGTAGAGAGGGGGTTAACTTGTCTAACACATTTGGTGGAGTTAAATTATCCCTTTGGAGAGACATTAATCAGGATGAAGATGTTATCTAAGTTTAAAAATGATATAATTATTCTAATGAAGAGATTATTTAAACTAAAGCCTTGGTGTACCATGTGAATAAATCTCCAATAAATAGAGTATAAAATACATTTTGGATCTCATGTTTTTTGGAAATATTGCCACCCCCTCATTAGTTTTTTTAAGAGACTACCGTATTCGGAGGAAAGGAAGATACAATCTTGAATGGTTCAACCCATGAAAAACCAAATTGATTCTAAGGTAATTATTTTACTAGTAATTTTATTTCTATTCAAAATAAGATTTTTAATGATTTTATAGAGTGTATTTATAATTTCAATAGTTCTAAATAGGTGAATGTTAGAGGTGTTATGAACTTTAGGTATCAATGTATGGAATGGGGCATTAAGACCATGAGGAAGCACACCGTTGGCGAATAATATTTTAACCAACCTACAAACATATGGTTGAATAACATCCAAATAGTTTTGAAAGAATCAATTATTTTAACAACTAGTCCCATGGGAACTATTTTAATATAAACTAAATACTATATCCTTGATCTTATGATCAAAAGGTATTCTAGCGAGGAAGGTGTTATCCTCGTCATTAACAATGTAAGCGATGACATCAGGAAGATAAGATTTATTGATATTAATGGAATTTAAAATAATAGTAAAGTAGAAAAAAATGATTTAAGAGAATATCCCCATTATGAATAATGTTTTCCCCATCTTTAAGATAAGATAATACTCTTCAAGATTTACTAATTCTTTCAAGATAATATTAAAGAATTGTGTTTATATCTCCATCCTTGAGACATTTTTCTCTGAATATTTTGTTGTGAATTTTTTTCATTAATGTAGAGAAGATAATAATGATTTTTTTTTTAAATTGATTTCCTGTTGAGGATCTATAGTAAAATTCGAGCTGGTTGTGGTAATTTGAATTCGGTTGTGATTGCCGTACAAAGAAGCAATCTCCTGGAAATTTGGTAGAATTTGAATTTATACCATCCTTTTATCTTTTGTTTAGGGAATTTTAACTTTTTGGGGAAAGTGAAAGCATCATTACTACAGTTCATAGAATTCTAATAATTTATAATACTGCTATCACAATCAGGATCTGAAACCTAATAATTATTGATTCTAAAAGGAAGAATCATTTTAGATATTATTATGTAGACGGTGACCGAGATTAGGTGATAGTCGTCATTATGTTTGGGGAGAGTGATTTTGGAGATTATGTCCCAATTTTCTATGGAATTTTCCTTAGTAAAAGTCATATCCAGTTTACTAGATACCACCCTAGTAATAATATCTTTAGTATTTATTTTTATTTACCATGGTAAGTGAAAATCATGTAGATGATGGTAACAAATAATATTATAATAATATAAAAATACCCTAACACATGTCCTAATACTATTGTATGTGATATAATCGACCCTAAACTTCCTTGCGTTGGAATTATGATCCCATGGAGCCACATGGGTTTGATAATGACATGTTATAATAATCAATTTAATGTAAAGAGAAATATAACAAAAACATGTATCTTTTTACTAATTTTTTTTAATATAGGGTTATATAACTGATATATTAGACTATAAATATTAATTATAAAGATAAAAATATTTCCTATATCCTATTATTTTATTTATAATCATTAGACATTATATAAATAAATTAACTTATGACACAATAATGATGTAGGGATTTCCTTATTAATGAAATATTGAAATAAATGATATTATAAATATTAAAATAAATATAAATTTCAGATTTTGATGCAATACACCAATATTTTGGACGATTATGACATGTTATGTTTGATTTAATGTAGTTTTTTAATGAATCAAGTTGTTATGACACTACCAAAAATCCATTACGAAATAGTGTCAAAATTGACATGAATGAGTTTAAAAAAGAATATTTTATTGAATGATATAATAATCATAAAAAAATTCTTCCAAATGACTTATATAATGTTTAAAATGTCATTAATTATCCACTTGAGGTTCTCTTGTCATTTTATAGTAAATATATTAACCATAAATTGTAAATATACAAGAATACATGGTGAGAGTTAATTTATTTAACTAAGGGTTAAGGCCAAAAGATAAGGTTAAATATGTGACCTAAACTTATATAAAACCTATTGGTTTATATTTTTTTGACCCATACTCATCTTATAATATAAATATATTATGTTAGAGATATTATAATTAAAAAATCAATTTATAATTTATTAAAATTTCATGACATTCCTAATGTTCCCATCCACCCTCTTATAAATGACTGCCACCTCTACCCACTTACTCAAACCTCTAAAGCCTCTTGGCTCACCCATAATATACTAAAATAATCTACCAACACCACTAAATTCATCCTAGAAGCTGTAACTGGGCAGAAGGAAATTCAAAAAAGCCATTGGCTAAAATCAAAAGGACTTACCATATTTATAGGTTACGTCTTCTCTCAAACTCCTTTCATTTATTTTCCTCCTACAACCCCCATAAATATATTTATTCCACTATATCAATAAAATCAATATAAAAAATATAATAATATGTTTTTATTATATGGATTCTACATAAACTACAAACACCTCAATCTAATGGATATAGAACATACTATTTCTGTGTACGGTGAACAATTGCCTCACAAAATGATCATTTTTCAATTTTCTCCTACCACCACTCATGGTAGAAATTATGATAGAACTATATTTATATATTATATAAATTATATTTATAGTTCCTCTATTCTTCCATAATTTTTATTTACAACATATCTTTGTACTTTCCATAATGTGTAATACAATAATTTCATTTGAGGAAGTGTGGACTACCACCCCTTATAAGTTACATGACTCATTCATGCCATACATGAATGTATAAAATATGGAATTAATTAACTTATGTAACATTTATAACACATATATTTTAATGTAATTACAATATACCTATGTATTACTTATTTTTCATTCCATTAAATTGACAATGAAATGAAAGTAGCGTTCATGTGTATGTATGACCTACCATCACCATGAACGGTACATTTCATTTATTATCATAAAATATAATTTAATACTATAAATAAATATATACTTTATATATATTATATATTAATCATTAATAATATTTTGGAGATTATGGACTTATGACCATATGGATAATTTGTAATCATAACAAGTTCATTTTTTAATTAAGTATCGAATATCAGTTAAACGCCTGATATGATCTTTAATCATTAAATAATATTCATAACATGGTAATAAGTGATATAAAAGGAATAAAAACATGAAAAAGTTTATCAAAGAATTATAAATCAAATTATGTTTTTTATTTGTGAGGATAAAGAATGAACGAGACATGTTGAACCCAGGGTAAGGGGCTTCATCTCAATATCCTTTCTTTGGGGCATATCATGATGTTATAGACCATAATTTTTCTATAAGGTGTATATAAAACCTTTTGACTCATTATATAATTAATTGGTTTATTACCATGATATTTAATGTTTCTTTATAACATAGTTCCTTAATTATATGTATTCAAGTGTTTCTTATGTGATAAGGGAATTCTTAACTATCTTTTCCTTTTATGTTAACATTTATGTGGTAAATCTCTCAAATTTCCATACCATGTTCTTATTTACATTTTATTCAGTATATATAATGTATTATGAGTCATTAATTTATAGGATACACTTTTCCACTATCTTTTTAATGTTTTCTAAAACATTTTTTCATAACTATTATGCTGCAGAATTTTTGTCTCAAAATCACTCTCTTTTTCTCAAGAAGTTCTGTTATTTTGTTTATGTGACTACCCAAACCTATTAAATTTCAAGGGTTATTCAAAAATATATAAAAAAATATTTATCTAATTCTTTAATTGATATTAATAAAACCTAATTCTCCTTTTCATGAGTTATAAATGACATAATGATCATGTTTTAAGAACTTTTTAAAACACCATGATTTTTATATGAAACATATTTATTTTCATCTCTAGAGGTTATTAATGACATTTTTTATTATGATATATGTGGTTAACCTGAAAATAAATACATATTAAGGGAGATCCCTAATACAAATCCAATTCATTGGGTAGAGAAATTAATCTCTAAAGATGACAAGTTTTACAATACCTTAGAAAATAACCTTGGTAATTTGTATTACACCATGGCGATGGACCTTGGTGATATGAAACCTTGGGGATGGACCTTGGTGATATGATTATGAATGACTAAATTAAATTTTATTCACATATTTTCATGTTATGATCCATGTTATTATTATTATTATTATTATATTCCTCTTTCTTATTCCTTTAATAATGCCCTCATGTTCTTATTTATATCCCTCAAGATCACATGTGAATTGTTTCCCTTGTTTTCACTTAATGATATTTTTGTTCTCATACCATGTTTTGAAATGTTTTTCATATGTATTAATATTTTTAATGAAAATAAGATGTTACAATTAAAGTATTTTATTATTTTTCTTGAAAATAAACCATGATTTATTTAAACAGTTTTTGTTTTATGAAAAAATGGATGGTGTGTAGACTTATCTACAATGTAATATTGAAATTTTATGTAATATTTTTTCTAATTCTCTAAAACTATAGATCTAAAAGATATTTGGGAATGGATGAAAATAAATTCTAGTCAAAACTCACTAGAATAAGTCATGTTTAAGGATGATTCATTATATTAATATAATCAATATTGTAATTATAATGGGATATTATTATTCTAATTTTTCAACCAAAACTTACCCAGACATCCATCTAATGGGTAATGAACCTGTAGTTCATCTGTACGATTGACTACCAACTCAAGAAACATTGATTATTCATTGTTCCTTTTCCACCTCTAATGGTGGGAATTATGATGAAAATACTATTTCTATATGTTATATATGTTATTATAATGTAATTATTATTATTTAATTATTATATAACACACACATTTATGCTCTTTTTTTATGGGAATTCATTAACATCGTTTTTGGTTGAGTGGACTACTGCCATCCCAAATCGATATGATTCATTCAAACATTATATGGGACTTATAAAGGATGGTTTAATAAACCTAAGTGACATATATTTCATAATTATGATATTATAGCTATAAAATACATATAATTTTCTATAATTTTCTATTCATTATATTAAATACAAAAAATAAATGGAATTAGAGTTCATGCGTACGTATGGCCTACCGTCACCATCAATGGTACATTTCATTTTTTATATCCAAATATTTTGGATAATTATAAATAAATATATATTGAATATATATGATATTTTAATCATGGATTATATTCCATGGATAATTTACTAATGATCTAACTAAAATGGAAAATACGTAACAATTCAAAACATACTCGAGAAACTACACAATTCACACCCGAAATTGTGAAAATAATGAAAGATTATTAACAAATGGGTAATAAGATATTATAAGAATTTAATATTTATAATTATAAATATTATTATGGTTATATTATATGTCAGAGACATGTTTAAAGCCATTTTACATGATGTTAATGGATGTCCACACAAAAGGAAACAGAAGGTAAGGGATTCTTGTCTCATTATTTCTTCCATGAGGCATACAAAATTTCCCCCAATTATTTTTTGTGGTGAATCTATTTCTAATTTTTATATATTATGTCATGTATTATTTATATTCATGGTATTTTTAGTTTAAATATTAATTATTTCTTCTAATTTTATTTTAGTTAAAAGTTATCAAGTGGTAAAGAACTTTATAACCTGATTCGTTTTCATTATGTTATATTACTTCCTCATGGTTATTAATATTCAAAGATTATGATTTTCTTGAATTTTTTAATATATTTTATTATTTAATATGTTTTTATATGTATTTACATTTCAAGAAAAAAAATATATTCATTTATTTATTCTCACATCAATGTTATGGTCTTTTCAAGCGTTTATTTCATAATTTTATCCTGTTCGCGATCATTTACACTTGAGTTTCCATTATATGAAATTATTTGATAATTGTATAAAACCCCATTAATTTAAATATAATATGGTTATTCATTAACTTTTACAATTAATAGTAGCATTTCCCACTCTTAAGTACTCAAATTGTTTTAGAAAATGTTTTTTAGAAAATCCATCTTTATTCTCTCATTATTCTGAGAACTTATTTTTTTAAAAAACCAATTTTTTCTTAAAATGTTTTAAAAAATGTTTTTTACATTTTAATGTTAATGTATTATAGTTTTTTTACCCTTTTTTATTATAAAAATATTTTCAAAGTAATCTTCTTGTCTCTTTCTGAACAAAACATTTTTCAAGCCTTTTTACCCTAAAAAAGGAATGCTCTTTTTACCTTGTAAGACAATAATGGATTTACACACCATAATTTCTTTGAATATTTCTGTTAATGTTAATATATTACATTTTAAATAAAATATTTTTAAAAGTTATTTTCAAAGAAAATGATTTTCAAAATGATTTTCAAAATAGAAAATATATTTTCCTTGAGAATGTTTTAAAAAGATCTTTTTATTGTATTTTTATTCATTATCGATTAAAACCAAATATTTTTACCCTACTTGGGATATTTTTTATTAATACCATCTTAATTCTTCCTAATGATGGTTTATGATTGATTTGTCCAAGGATAGTATTCACATTCACTTTCTTGATTACTTTTTTAGTACCCTTGAAATATTCAAATTGTTTTGATCATTAGACATTGAATTTCCACTTATTATATATATCATTTATCCTGGATATGTTTGTTGACTAAACCATATATGGTTTTTACATACAACGTTTACTTTTAATTTTATTCTAATATCTAGGAATGTATTGATAAATATGTATTCTTTATTCAATATGCATTTTTAATGAGGAATATTGTTTATTAATTAAATCAATTATTCATTATGAGAAATGATTTAGACATGCAGTGGTTAGGGGGTACTGAAAACTATATTTCCCCTTGAGGCATCAATGTGTTCTCATAAGACAAAATAGATTTAAAAATTAAATGGGTTTCTACCTATAGTTCAAAACCATCTTTTTAAAGGTCTTGATAGTATAGTTTTCCATTAGCCTCAGACATGACGTACAATAATTAATAATTTCATTCAATTTGATTTATTATATGTTATACATGATATTTTAACATTTAAAAATTCTATAGATTAAATTTACTCACAGGTTATTCAATAAATTGAATGTGTTTTTATTTTCTTACCTTACCAAATTGATTATGACTTATCTTGTAATTAAAATGGAAGGAGTTTTCATTAATTTATCTTTTCATATTATTTACTTAATTCCTTTTCAGTTACTGAATACATGGAATGTGTTCTCAGATATTTACATTTCTATGTTGATTATTCTCATTGATTAATTATTAATTCCACTTTACTTTACCCTTACAAAGTATTTGAGATCACTCTAATTTTATTTCATTCCCAAAGAATCGAAGCAGTGTATTATGACATATATGAAAGGATATGCTAGATGGAATAATTTTAACCACAATGGAAAACACTTATTTTTTAATTAGTGTATTTATTCGTAATATAAGAGTCACGTATGTGTCTAGTTTACTATGACTACAAAACTCATCGATCATTCAGGATTTTATTCCTTTTAATTATTATAATTCAACGATAGTAGACACTGACCATAGGATTTATGAGGTTGGTTTACTATAGTTTCTATTAGATGAATTTTAATAGAAACCATGGAAAGTAGATTTAGGAAAACATTTATTAGAGAGAATAACGCTGAGGTAGGCTTTGAGGATATGTATTTAAGAAAAAACTAAAATATTGGTAAGTTCGATATTTAGTGGGTCTTCTCAGAAATACATCCCTTTATTGATTATATAAGTGTAATTGGTTTTGTAATAGATATACCCAGGGTTAACAACTCTAAAAAAGGTGTGTCGGGCAAATCCCAAGCCTAACTAGGTGCATGTAAATTGGCCTTACTACACACCTGGATTGACACTCCCCATGTATATTCATAATATAATTCACATTTAATTAACATAAAATTAATAATAATTTTAATTGATAATGAAAATTAGTTATCAAGGTTAAACCTTAGACCAGGGGATGACTTAAATTGAAATAAAATGGTCAAAGTATTCAGCAGAATTCAAGAACTGAATTTTAGAATTATTTTTACTGATAATATTTTGGCTATAAGAATCATGAAACATATAATAAATATTTATAATTTTATAAGAACCTATTTTTTAATTAACCTAAGAGTGATGGATACCATCATGGGATTATGAGGTTATGGTGGACCTTAATACCTAATTCATAAACCTATGCTTAGGTTTTATGTGATGGGATTCTACCAAGATTCAGAATATCTTTGAAGAATTTAATAGAAATATGACTCAATAGTTTGTTAGTTATTTAAGTGTAAAATATATTTTAGGAATAATTAACTTACATTTAATAGTCATGAGTTTTAAGGTATTGATAATCTGTAAGGTTTACTAAAACATAATATTTCTAAATATTTTGAAAAAAAATGTATTTAAAACAATTGTGAAAATGATATTTGATGATTCATTTTATTTCTAGGCTGTTTTTCATAGTTAGTTTAGATATTATATAGTTTTTGAAAGAGGACATCCTAAAAGTCGGTGGGACTTGAACCAATGACCGAAGGACAATAAGAGTTTAATACCAAACACTGACTAACACAATGTCCTTATTAATAGGTCTTCTTTAGTTAAATAATTTGAGGAATAAATATTAATGATGAACAAAAAGTGTTACTTTTTTAGGATTCATATAAATTTATTATCTATATTATAATTTAAAAATATTTAGAGATAAATGTAAACACTTCTTTTATGGTTATTAAAATCAATAAAAATTAAATTTTACTACGTAAAGAAAAAATCATTTTAGGATTTCCATTTCTTTGAATAATATATACATTGGAAATTAATAAAAATGAAAAAAGGAATAAAATTATGTTTATGAAATAAAAAAATTTCAAGTTAGATTATTTAATTATATTCATAGGTAGTAAAATAATTACTCAACAGTTAGAAAACGAACAAAAAAATGTTTTCCCAATTTTTTATTTTTTATTAAACATATGGTATTTTAAATCATCAAATATTATGTTTTTGAGAACCTCTACATTCAATTGATCATTTACTTTTTTTTGATTGATGACCTCAATCACTACAAGTAATTTTTAATTCTTCTCCACCATGTCTATATTTTCACTTTCCATAAATGTTATCCTATGAAGAACCCTAGTTATATGTTATTCCATGTGACATTTGTACTTCTCATTCTATATTATTAAGATGATATTTTATTAACTCTTCTCATGATTTGTGATTTTGACTAATGAATTTTCAAATATCAAATCCCATAGTTCAAATATAAATTTTAAATTTCAATGAAGAAGTTTACATATGGTGGGGATAATGTAACACCCCAAATATTCTAAAAGAGTATCTTTTATTAAATAGCATGTATGAAATGCAACACAAAGTGTAGAAATAAATATAATATAATTATAATTTATGATATATTTTATATTTTAAAAATAATTAATCCATTATATATCTTTCAAAGCGTGATATTTAGATTTATCTTCTCTCGCACACAATAACTGGTTTCTTTGAATGCTTGTGTTACATGCAAGTTCTAGTTTTCCCAAACAACAACATAATATTAAGACACTATTATTTAAGATATAACCTATCCATTAAATTAATGGTAATTAATATTATAAACTTATGAACAAATATAGTTTATAAAAATATATAATAAATTCATAAGTTACCAACTAATTATAAATGAAAATATAAATCAATTGAATATAAATAGAATGTTTTTGGCTCACAAAGGATTTTTATCATAACAAATTAAATTAATTACTATTAGTGAATTAAATTAATTAAATCTATATGTTATATATTCAATATTTTTTAAAATATCTCTCCAAGTAGATTTGATAGGCATAAAATGAGAACACTATCAATTTTATGCATAAAAACATATATTTTTCTAAAGATAGTTTTACTTGCATTTAATTGAGGATATATTTTAAATAAAATTTTGGGAACATTTATTAAATTTATAAGTAAAAATAAACCTCATGTTTTAAATTGTGAAATAAAATTTATCTTAGGGTGAATATTTATTATTTTTCCTTGATGTATCATTTTTTATGAGTAGTGAAAAATAATGAATATTAATTAAAAACTAGTTTTTTATAATTTTGTTATAATGTTAAAATAAAATTTTAATTGTTTTTAAATATTTATTAGATAAATTTTACAAATATTAATACAATTTAGGTCATTGGAATCAATTTAACAAGGAAATTGGATATAAAACATAGAAATCTTTTGAACATTTTTTACTTTAAAAACTCTCTTTCTGTCTATAGAATTAAATTTCAATTAATTTATACTAATTATGTGATTTTAATTTGGGAAAATGGATTAAATATTTGAAATCATTATAGTATATAATCTATAATAATTCAAACACAGTATTCTTAAAAATATTATTATTCAATGTAATTGAAATTAATAATAGTGACTAATAGAAAAAAAAGAATAATAAGCGACCACAACATAAACATAAGGACCATAATGACCTAAAAGCTTATTCAAATGAAATTGTATAGAAATATGTCCACACTATACTCTATTAGATAGTATTTGGTTCATTATTGGAGCCACATGACCAGGGAAAATATGGGTGCAATTCGCTTATCAAAAATTTACAAGAATGTCACTTCTCTTCCACTATAAAAAGGAAACCACTCCTCCATCTCATTAAAAGATGTAAAGAACATAATTATTAGGACCCAGCCTTAAAACATACATAATATTGAATAAAATTAATAATTCAAAATGAGTATATTTTAAGGTTTATAGTTTTAGAGAATTAGGACAAAACTATTACATCTCAAAAGATTACAAAGTAGACACTTCTACACTGTTTCCATTTTTTTTTACAAAACATGAACTCTTGAAAAAAAATTCATGTCCAGTTCCATGTCTATGACAGAATTAATTTTCTTTGATCCCATCCTTGACCCTATTCCACTTTATGTCCTGTGAAAAAACATTTCAAAAACTTGGGATGAGCATAAAAAGCTCAGTAAGGGATACACAAAGAAGGAAAACTGTTAGTTTTTCAAAACAACAGGTAAAACATGAATACTTTATCATAAGTAATAATTTTAACCTTTATGAAGTAGTAAAGACCCTTCACTAAATAAAAGATCATTCCTTACCCTTTTGAAACCAAAATATTACTATAAAACCCATATAAAAAACACATAACACATAAAGGTAACATGGGACATAAACATACTTAAATGGAATAACCATACGATCAACTTCCATGCATATCACTAAATTGAATATCCATACGGACGACTTCTATACCCAATTCATTGAGGTTATAATGTACCCACGTGTCCTGGTATTCACGGAACCAACCGACATTTGGTTTATCACGTAACCACCCATCAGATGTCCAAGTACCATTATAAAATCATAAGACATAAAACAAATATAAAGGAAAGAAAACATTTCCACATTTTAATCACAATATATCACTTAAATATATTGACATAACAAATATATTTTCAAAACCATTTTCAATACCAAAACACATAAAAGAGTATATGGTATTCATTTTCTTTTAAGAAAATTACGGCTTGTTGAGGAAGCCAAAGATCAAATAATACTTGCGGTGGTGGGAAAAGGTCATTGTCACTGCTTATGTTAAAAAAACATTCCTTTTTGTTGTTTAGAAAAATGCTTCGTAGAAAAATATTCCCTTTGAAATGTTAAGGGAGTTTATACAGTGTATAAAAGAATGTTGTGTATTAAAACAAAATATGTGTCAATGAAAGGAGATTTAGACGAAGTCCCTTACCTCGTGTCCGAATTGACTCAATCATTATTTAATCTCCTTAATAATAAACTAAAGTTAATTTCTACTTTCTTAATAACCTTTTTCAAGTTTATTATTCCTTTTAAATAACTTATTACCATGTTATAAACATTATGTAATAATTTAAGTTAATAATGTTTGTTTTGTTGATATTTTGTACTTGAGTCAAAAATAGATTTCTTATAATCACATGTTTTTCATGTGGTCAAAGGTTCATTTTATAAAAAATGATATTCATGATTAGGATATCATATATATCATATATATCCATCATATACATGTATTTATAATAGTACATAACATTTAGAGGTAAGAAATGAAATGCACCATTCTTGGAGACGGTAAGTCGTACGTACGCATGAACGCTACTTCAATTTGTATTTAATATTTAATGGAATTAAAACATAATGATACGTAGTAGTATTATAATTATAGTATTTTATCATATTTTATATTATTAAATATATCCATTATACGTACCACATATGGTATGAACGAGTCATATCACTTTGAGCGGGCGGTAGTCCGCACTTCCTCAAATCAAATTATCGCGTTTACCCATAATGGACACCATAAAGGTATGATAAAAATAGAAATTACTGAATCATAAAGAAAAAATAAAAATAATATATGTCATATATAAATACAGTTCCATCATAATGGCCACCATGATAGGCGGTTGGAGATATTTGAACAATCACTGTTTCGTGGGGCGTTAGTTTTCCATCCACAGAAATATTATATTCTTCATCCATTTGATGGAGGTGTGTGTATGTGTAGTGAAAATCCTTCTTATAAGAACATACTAGTATATTTAGGATACTAGAGTTGTTAAAAAAAAGAATAAAAAGAGTTTATGGGAAGGAGAAGTAAAATAAGGGAAAATAATTTAAGAGAAACTGTTACTTTTAATTTGGGTAAATCCATTTGGATTGAACCAAAGGACTTCTTGAAGTGCCTTCTACCTCAGGTAAGGATTCTAGTTGGAATAGAGGGTTTTAGGGAGCTCAATTGGGTAGATTCTGGAAGAGCCAAAATCCTTGAGAGGTGTGAATAATTGGATAGAAATGGTCTTTTTTTATAATCTAGAGGAGGGGCTCTTTAGGAAAGTGTGATAATATTATTTTATTATATAATGATATTCGGTTTCTAAATGCCAAAAAATCATTAAAGTCGACGATAATATGACTAATAATCGAAATAAAATCATCCAATCAGAATTGGACATGTTTGGGATAATATTTTAATCATTATAATCTTATTTATTTAATTCATTTATTAATGAGGTAAACATTACATAATTATTGTGTTAGAAATAATTTAATTTATATGATGTCTAAAAATTAAAAAAAAAAAAAGGATGTAAGAAATCGTTTTATATTTTCAAGGAATATTTATAGTTGAAAATATAATTTATATAACACCATATAAAAATTAATTTACTAAAAGATTTTTGTTTATGTCATTTTTACCTTTATATTAAATTAATTAACCAAAAGTGTCTTTATCTTTCATAAGTGGTTACATGGGGTCCTCAAATACTCCCAATTATGACCATAGTCATCCATTACTCATCCAATAAGGTCATTACACGTGTTAAGTTAATTTTGAATTAATAAAATATTCTTTTAACCTTGAATTACCCTATTTACAGTTAACTGTAGTAAATAAAAATAAAAGGTAACTATTCACCAAAAATTATTTTCATCTTATTGAACCAAATTTTACTTCTTGATAAAAACCATGTATGTCATATTTTCAAAATTCAATTCATAGAAGTGTTAAAATTTCATTTAAATGGAAAAGTCGGTTTTTTAAACTACTACTAAGTGGTTTTGCTATTCATCAAGAATTGAATTTTTTCGGAAAAATACCAAAAATTAATCCTATGATTTATTTGATATTACGAATTCCAAAATGATTTCTATTTGGTCAAATTAAAAACATAAAATTGGAATTAATTAGTTTATAATTAATTCTCGTTGTTAAAATAAATAGCGTGTTTTTAAAAAATAATAAATATCAAAACATTGATACTTGTTTATGTCCAATTTCATGGTGAAATTAATTCCAATAACCAAAATTGGATTAAATGGTAAAAATATATTTTAATTAAACTTTAAAACCAATTAAAAAGATAATCTATCCTTATAAATAAATTATATTAAAAGGCACTTTTGAAATAAAATACGATATGTTCACTATTAATTAAAAATGAACTATATCGGAAAAATCCAAAAAATTTACACAAAGTAAATTTTGATGTCCCCATTCTAAATAAGGATTTCATTAGGTCATATATAATGTATTAAAGTGACCAAAACTATATTTAAATAGGGTTCTCCAATAAAAGGTGGTAAATTGACCTTTTAATGTAAATTACGCTTAAAATTAGATTCATTCATATTTTAAGCCTCCAAATTTTTATTGGATAAATGTAAATACATTTAAAAAACTTGTATAATAATATTGTAGTTAGTTTTGTTCATTCCCTCCAATACAACATCTAGGAGTTGACTACCATTTAAAATAATAATAATATATTATTACTGTGAAACGTAAGATTTCAAAGAAACCTGTTGTTGTGTATCGGGTACGCTATCGAACATAGAAACCCCTTTAAAGTAAAATTAATATTTAATTCACAAATATTAATAAATATGAAATATGTCTGATTTTTTATTTACTTGGAATGTTACATCCTCCCCCCCCCCCTTTTGTGAATTGCATCCTCGCAATTTTACTTATCAAAATAAGGGGTTATTTATCCCTCATAGCATTTTCAGATTCCCACGTTTCCTGTTCAACCATATGGTTTTTTCACAAAACCTTTACCTGGTGAATTACCTTATTCCACAACACTTGCTATCATTGGTCAATAATATCAACTGGTTGTTCTTCATAAGAACGATTCTCTTCCAATCAAACTACCTCTGGGCTCAAAACATGAGTTGGATCTGGAATATACTTTCTCAACATCAAAACGTGAATAAAATTGTGTACCCGGGATAAAATTATAGGTAATGCCACTATATACGCAGCTGATAAAACTTTCTCTAAAATTTCATAATTTCTAATGAACCTCTGACTCAACTTTCCCTTCTTACCAAAACACATCAAACTTTTCCCTGGAGAAACTTTGAGAAAGACACGATCACCTACCTCAAAAGAAAGATCCTTCCTCTAGTTATCCTCATAACTTTTCTGTTTACTCTGATCTATTCTCATGTGATTCTAAAACAATTGAACTTTCTATGTCATTTCTTCTACCAATTATGGTCCCATTAGCTTCCTTTCACCTACTTCATCCCAAAAATCTGGAGTTCGCCAATTCTTTCCATATAATTCCTCAAATAGATCCATCTTTATACTGTAATAAAAACTATTATTATATGAAAATTCTACCCAAAAATGATGTTGGTCTCAACATCCCTAATAATCCATCGAGAAAACATGTAAAATATCCGCCAATGTTTGAATTTTTTGTTCATATTGCCCATATTATTGAGGGTGAAAATATGTACTAAAATCAAATTCAGTTCCCAAGGACTTATGAATGTTTTTCCAAAAGTTATAAGTGAACCTAGGATCACGATCAGATACAATGGGGAGGGGAACTCAATGCAACCAGACAATCTCTTTAGCATACAATCGATAAAGTTTATATAGATAAAAATTATCTCAAATAGGTCAGAAATGAGTAGATTTAGTCAATCGATCCATAATAACCCAGATTTCATTATTACCTCGAGATGTCTTTGGTAATCCCACAAGAAACTCCATGGGTATATTATCCCATTTCCACTCTAGAACCGGTAAAGGCTAATGAATTCTTTTCAGTAACTTCCAATCCACTTTATCCTACGTGACAATTCAAACACTTCACAATAAAATCAGCAATATCACTTTTCATTCCATACCACCAGTAATACTTCCAAAGAACATTGTACATCTTAGTACTACCAGGATGAACTGAAAATGGAGAACTATGATATTTACATAACAACTTATTCTTAAACTGCGAATCACAAGTCACACATAATCTCCTCCCAAACCTCAAAACACAATCATTATCAATGTTAAAATCATGCAACAAACCCTTCTGAACCAACTCTATCTTTTTCTGCAACACACTATCTTCTTTTTGTGCTTGCTTTATTCTGTCTGATAGAGATGATTTCTCTAATGCCAGAAACAAAAATAAATAATTTCATGTAACAAAAACATCTATGAAAAACTTTTTCAAATGAAAGACCAAAGGATCTCATTCCAAACGTATCATGGATAATGACACATTACTTTTTCAACTCAAAGCATCGACCACTTTATCTGCTTTTTCAATATGGTAATGGATCGTGCAATTATAATCCTTGATTAATTCTAGCCATCTCTTATTTCTAATGTTCAAAGTAGCATCACTATAGATAACAAACTCATCATTTCAAAAAGGTACTGCTAAAACTGGATCATTCACCAATCTTCTTTTCAATTCCTGAAATCAATCAACACGTTCTTTTGTCCAAACGAAATTAACACCTTTTCGAGTTTACTTAGTCATTGTACTAGATAACCGTGAATTTTTTTAATAAACCTCCGGTAATGACCTACCAAACCATGAAAACTACGAATCTCGGTTATATTTGTGGGTCTTGGAAATTCTTCAACAACTTTTGTTTCAACAGGATAAACGGTTGTGCCAATTTTTGAAACAATGTGTCCAAGGAATGAAATTTGTTGTAACCAAAACTCACACTTGTTAAATTTCACAAATAGTTTCTTTTCTTTTAAGGTTTGAAATACAACCCTTAAATGACTTTAATGCTCCTCTTTACATTCAAAATAAATCAAAATATCATCAATAAAATAGCCATAATTTTTCACCAAAGACAACTTAGCCATTACAGCAACAAACTGTTCAATTATGATTTTGACCATATCAGGATGCTGATTTGGAAGGACATTTACCTTTGTATGCCTTCCCATCATAGATTCCATGTCTCCTCTAAGAAAAACCATTCTTAACACATAAATATCTTAAGTGAAGAAAAATGGTAATCTGTAAATGCTATATCATTTCAATATTACCATAAATTAATTTATGGACATTTATTTAACAATACCCAAACTTTTAAAGTTATCTAAACCGGACTTTGATACCAACTATAAAGACCCGACCTTAAGCCTTACATAATATTTAATTAAATTAATAATTCACATTGATGATATTTTCAGGTTTAGATTTTTAGAGAATTAGGACATAACTATTACATCTCAAAAGATTACATAGTAGACAATTCTACAGAGTTTCCTTTTTTTACAAAACATGAACTCTTAAAAAAAATTCATGTCTAGTTTCATGTCTAAGATAGCTTGAATTTTTTGTGATCCCAACCTTGACCTTCTTCCACATTATTACCTGTGAAAAACATTTCAGAAACTTTGGATGAGCATAAAAAGCTCAGTAAGGGATACACAAAGAAGGAAACCTGCTAGTTATTTAAAACATCAGGTAAACCATGAATACTTTATCATAAGTAATACTTATCACCTTTATGAAGTAGTAAATACTCTTAACTGAATAAAATATCATTACATAAACTTTTGTAACCAAAATATTACAATAAAACCCATATAAAGAACACATAAGATATAAAGGTAACTTGGGACACAAACATACTTAAATGGAATAACCATACGGTCGACTTCCACACATATCACTAAATAGAATAGCCATACGGCCGACTATCATACCCAATGCATTGGGGGTTATAACGTAACCACCCATCATAGTATTCATGGACCCACTCATCATTTTCTTTATCACGTAACCACCTATCAAATGACCAAGTACCATTATAAAATCATAAGACATAAAAAATTATAATGGAAAGAAAACATTTCCACATTTTAATCACAATATATCACATAAATATATTGACATAACAAATCCATTTTCAAAACCATTTTCAATAAAACAATACATAAAAGAGTATATGGTATTTAGTTTCTTTTAAAAAAATTACCGCTTGTTGGGGAAGCCAAAGATCAAATAATACTTGTGGCGGCAGGAAAAGGTCATTGTCACTGCTTATGTTAAAAGAAACATTCATTTTTTTAATTTAGTAAAATGCTTCATAAAATAAGATTCAAATTTAAAAGTTAAGGGTGTTTATACAGCGTATAAAAGAAAGTCCTGTATTAATACAAAATATCCCTCAATGAAAGGAGATTGAGACGAAGTCCCTTACCTTGTGTCCGACTTGAGTTGATCGTTCTTTAATCTCCGGAATAATAAACTAAATTTAATTTCTACTTGATTAAGAACATTTTCAAGTTTATTATTCCTTTTATAACACTTATTACCGTGTTATAAACATTATGTAATCATTGAAGTTAATAATGTTTGTTTTGTCGATATTTATTACTTGATTCAAAAATGGACTTCTTTTAATCACATGTTGATCATGTGGTCAAAGTATCATTATATACAAAATAATATTCATGATTTGGATATCATATATATCATATATATCCATCATATACATGTATTTGTAATAGTACATAACATCTAGAGGTAAAAAATGAAAGGCACCGTTCATGGAGACGGTTAGTCATACGTTTTCATGAATGCTACTTCCATTTCTATTTCTTATTTAATTTAATTAAAACATAATTATACATAGTAGAATTATAATTCCAGTATTGTATCATATATAATATCATTCAATATATCCTTTATATGATCCACATATGTTATGAACGAGTCATATCACGTTCAGGGTGTGGTATCCCACACTTCCTCAAATGAAATTATCGCGTTTACCCATAATGAAAACCGTAATGATATGATATAAATGGAAATTAAATAACCATAAAGAACACACAAAAATAATATATATCATATATAAATACAGTGCCATCATAAGGGCCACCATGAGAGGAGGTCAAAGATATTTGAACAATAATCGTTTTGTGAGGCGTTAGTTTTTCATCCACAGAAACATTATGTTCTACATTCATTAGATGGAGGTGTGTGTAAGTAGAGTTGTAGTACTTCTCATAATAACATCCTAGTATATTGAGGATATTGGTTTTTAAAAAAAATAATAAAATGAGTTTAGCGGTTGGAGATGTAAAATAAAAGAAAACAATTTAAGAGAAACTGTTGCATTTAATTTGTGTATCTCCCTTTCGTTTGAACCAAAGGACTTATTGAAGTGTATTATTCCCAAGGTATGGATTCTAGGGGGAAGAGAGGGTTTTAGGGAGATTAATTAGGCAGAGTTTGGATTAGCCAGAAGGCTTTAGAGGTGTGAGGAATTGGTGAGAAATGGTCTCCTTTTATAGGGGGGGGGAGGGGCTCTTTAAGAAAGTGTGATAATATTATTTTATTATATAATGATATTCTGTTTCTAAAGGCCCAAAAATAATTAAAGTAAAATATAATATGACTCATATTCGAAAAAAAATCATCCAATCAGAATTGGACATGTTTTGGAAAATATTTTTATCATTATAATCTTATTTGTTTAAATTATTTATTAATGAGGTAAACACTGCATCATTATTGTGTCATACATAATTTAATTTATTTGATGTATAAAAATTATAGACAAATTACCATGATGTAGGAAATAGTTTTTGATTTTAATGAATATTTATAGTTTAAAATATAATTTGAATAACACCATATAAAAATTAATTTACTAAAAAGTTATGATTACGTCATTTTTTCCTTTACATTAAATTAATTAATCTAAAGTGTCTTTATATTTCATAAGTGGCTATATGGGGTCCCAAAATTGTCCCAAAGATGCCCATGGTAGTAAATTACTCATCCAATAGGGATATGACATGTGTTAAGGTAATTTTGAATTATTAAAATATTCTTTTAACCTTGAATTACCCTATTTATCTTTAACTGCAGTAAATAAAAGTCAAAATTTACTATTCATGAAAAATTATTTTCATCTTATCGAACCAAATTTTACTTCTTGATAACAACTATTTATGTTTTATTTTTCAAATTCAATTCACAACAGCTGTAAAATTTCATTTAAATGGAAAAGTGATTTTTTTACAACTACTAAATGGTTTCACTATTCATCAAAAATTGAAGTTTTTCAGAAAAATACCAAAAATTAAGACTAAGATTTTTTTGATATTCAATATTAAAATTGATGTCTATTTTTCCAAATTCAAAACATATAAGTGGAATTATTTAATTTAAAATTAATTCCCGTTGTTAAAACAAATAGCGTGTTTCTAAGAAACAATAACTATCAAAAGATCAACACTTGTTTATGTCCAATTTCAAAGTGAAATTAATTCCAATGACCAAAATTAGATTAAATATTAAATTTATATTATAATTACACATTAAAACCAATTAAAAAGAAAATCTAACAATATAAATAAATTAGATTAAAAGGCACTTTTGAAATAAAATACAATATTTTCACTATTCATTAAAAATGAACTTTATCCTAAAAATCCTAAAAAATTACACAAAGTAAATTTTGATGTCCCCATTCAAAATAAGGATTATATTTGGTCATATATAATGTATTAAAGTGACCAAAACAATATTTAAAAAGGTTTCATCATTAAAAGGTGGCAAATCGACCTTTTCATGTAAATTACACTTAAAATTAGATTCATTCATATTTTAAGCCTCTAACATTTTATTGGATAAATGTAAATACATTTAACAAACATGTATAATCATATTATAGTTATTTTTTTCATTCCCTCCAATACAATGGCTAGGAGTTAACTACCATTTAAAATAATAATATTGTATTATTAGTGTGCAATGTAAGATTTCAAAGAAACCCATTGTTGGGTATCAGGTACTCTATCAAACATAGAAACCCCTTTAAAGTAAAATTAATATTTAATTCAAAAATATTAATAAATATGAAATATGTATTATTCTTTATTTACCTGGGATGTTACAACCTTCCCCATTTTGTGAATTGCATCCTCTCAATTATTCTTATCAAAATAAGTGGGGGTATTTATCTCTCATAGAATTTTCATATTCCCATGTTGCCTCTTCAACCATATGGTTTTTTCACAAAACCTTTAACTTTTGAATTACCTTATTCTGCAACACTTGCTCTCTTCGGTCCAGAATCTAGACTGGTTATTCTTCATAAGAGAGATTTTCATCCAACTGAACTACCTCTGGGCTCAAAAAATGAGATGGATCTGGCATATACTTTCTCAACATCAAAACATTAAAAAAATGTGTACCTCGGATAAACATGGAGGTAAATCCACTCTATATGCAACAGATCCAACTTTATCTTCAATTTAATAAGTTCCAATGAACCTCAGACTCAAATTTCCCTTCTTACCAAAACACGTCACATTTTTCCATGGAGAAACTTTGAGAAAAACATGATCACCTACCACAAAAGAAAGTTCCTTCCTCTAGTTATAGGAATAAAATTTCTGTCTGCTCTGAGCTGTTCTCATGTTCTTCTAAATCAACTGAACTTTCTCTACCATTTCTTCTTCCAATTATAGTCCCATAAGCTTCCTTTCACCTACATCACCCCAAAAAGCTGGATTTCGACAACACTTTCTATATAATGCCTCAAATTGAGCCATCTGTATACTAGAATGAAAACTGTTATTATATGAAAATTCTACCAAAGAAAGTAATTGGTACCAACATCCTTAATAATCTATCTAGAAAGGAAATAAAATATCCTCCAATATCTGAATTGTTCATTCAGATTTCCCATATGATTGAGGGTGAAAAGCAGTTCTAAAATTTAATTCAGTGCCCAGCAACTTTTGAAGTCCATTACAAATGTTCGAAGTAAACCTGGGATCATGATCAGATACAATAGAGACGGGAACTCCATGCAACCAAAATATCTCATTAAATTACAATCGAGAAAGTTTATCTAGAGACAAAGTATCTCGAATAAGAAGTAAATGAGCAGATTTAGTCAATCGATCAACAATAACCCAGATTGCATTATTACCTCCATATGTCTTTGGAAATACCACAAAAAGCCTATGGAAATATTTTCCCATTTCCACTCTGGCACTGGTAAATGCTGGATCATTCCTTTCGGTAACTTCCACTCTGCTTTAACCTACCGAAAAGTCAAACACTTCACAGAAAAATCAGAAATATCTCTTTTCATTCCATTCCACCAGTAATACTCTCAAAGATCTCTGTACATCTTAGTACTACTAGGATGAACTGAAAACGAATAACTATGAGCTTCACATAACAACTCGTTCTACAACTGTGTATCACAAGGAACACATAATCTATTACCAAACCTCAAAACACAATCATTATCAACATTAAAATCAGGTAACTTACCCTTATAAACAAACTCTACCCTTTTCTATAACTCACAGTCTTTTTTCTACGCTTGCTTTATTCTGTCTGATAGAGATGATTTAACTGAAGCCTAAAATAAAACAAATGAATTTACTAAACCAAGAACTTCAATGCCAACGTTTATCAAATCAAAAACCAAATTATCTTATTCCAAACGTAGAATGGATTATGGGACCTTAATTTTTTTACTCAAAGCATCGGCCACATTATTTTCTTTTCTCGGATGGTAATGGATCATGAAATCATAATCCTTGATTCATTCTAGCCATATCCTCTTTCTCATGTTCAATTATTTTTGAGTGAATATATACGTTAAAATTTTGTGATCAATATATATTTCACATTTTACTTCATACAAACGATGCCTCTAAATTTTTAAAGCAAAAACAATAATAGGTAATTCTATTTCATGTGTAGGGTAATTTAACTCATTTAGTTTCAACTGACGTGAAGCATAAGAAATTACCTGATCATTCTGTATAAGGACACAAACATGTCCTTTCAACATAGCATCACTATAGATAACAAACTCACCATTTCTAGAAGGCAGTTCTAAAACTGGACCATTCAAAAATCTTCTTTTCAATTCCTGAAAACAATCATCATATTCTTTTGTCCAAATGAACTTAACACCTTTTCGAGTTAACTTATTCATTGGACTAGATAACCATGAAAACTTTTCAACAAACCTCCAGTAATAACCTTATAAACCAAGAAAACTATGAATATCAGTTATATTTGTGGGTCTTGGCCATTCTTCAACAACTTTTGTTATAGCAGGATCAACAATTATGCCATTTTTTTAAACAATGTGACCAAGGAATGAAATTTTTTGTAACCAAAACTCACACTTGCTAAATTTCTCAAATATTTTATTTTCTTTTAATGTTTTCCAGACAAACCTTAAATGACTTTAATACTCCTCTTTACTTTCAGAATAAAAAATATATCATCAATAAAATAGCCATCATTTTTCACCTCAGCCAACTGAGCCATTACTGCAACAAACTATTCAATTCTGATCTTGACAATCTCAAGATGCTAATTTGAAAGGTCATTTACCTCTATATGCCTTCCCATCACAACATCCATGTCTCCTATATGAAAAACCATTCTCAATATATAAATATCTTAAACGAAGAAACATGGTAATATTTAAATGCTATATCATTTCAATATTACCATAAATTAATTTATAGACATATATTTAACAATACCATAACTCCTAAAGTTTTCTAAAATGCCCTCTGATACCAACTATAAGAACTCGGCCTTAAACCATACATAATATTGAATTAAATTATTAATTCACATTGAGGATCTTTTCAGGTTTAGAGTTTTAGAGAATTAGGACATAACTATTACATATCAAAAGATTACAAAGTAGGCACTTCTACACAGTTTTCTTTTTTTACAAAACGTGAACTCTTAAAAAAAGTAATGTCTAGTTACATGTCTAAGTAATCATGACTTTTCCTTGATCCCATCCTTGAACCTATTCCACATTATATCCTGTGAAAATCATTTCAAAAACTTGGTATGAGAATAAAAAGCTCTGTAAGGGATACACAATGAAATAAAACTATACATTTTTTAAAACATTAGGTAAACCCTGAATACTTCATCATATGTAATAATTTTTACCTTTATGAAGTAGTAAATACTCTTCACTGAATACAAGATCATTAATTACCCTTTTGTAACCAAAATATTACCATAAATCCATATAAAGAACACATAACATATATAGGTAACATTGAGACATAAAAATACTTAATCTGAAGTGTCTATATCTTTCATAAGTAGCTCCATGGGGTCCCAAAATAGACCAAAAGACTCCCATGGTCGGCTATTAGTCATTAAATAAGGTTAGAACATGTATCAAGGTAATTTTGAATTATTACAATATTCTTTTAACGTTGAATTACCTTATTTATCTTTAACTACAGTAAATAAAAGTCAAAAGTTTCTATTCACCGAAAATTATTTTTATCTTATTGAACAAAATTTTACTTCTTCAAAACAACTATGTATGTTTAATTTTTGAAATTCAATTCACAGAAGTGGTAATATTTCATTTAAATGGAAAATTCATGTTTTTTAACTACTACTAAGTGGTTTCACTATTCATCAAAAATTAATGTTTTTCAGAAATGTACCAAAAATTAAGCCTAAGATTTATTTGATATTACAAATCCAAAAAACAAGGTCTATTTTTACAAATTCAATACATATAAGTGGAATTAATTAATTTAAAATTATTTCCCTTTGTTAAAACAAATATTGTGTTTTTAAGAAACAATTACTATCAAAAGATTGTCACTTGTTTATGTCCAATTTCAAAGTAAAATTAATTCCAATGAACAAAATTGGATTAAAAGGTAAAAATATATTCTAATTACATTTTAATACCAATTTAAATTATAATATAAACATATAAATAAATTATATTAAAAGTAACTTTTGAAATAAAATTCAATATTTTCACAATTCATTAAAAAATGAATTTTCTTAGAAAAATTCCAAAAATTTACTCAAATTTAATATTGATGTCACCATTCTAAATAAGGATTTTATTTGGTCATATAGAATGTATTAAAGTGACCAAAATTAGATTTTAAGATGGTTCTCCATTAAAAGGTGGTAAATCGACCTTTTAATGTAAATTACTCTTAAAATTAGATTCATTCATATTTTAAGCCTCTAACTTTTTATTGGATAAATGTAAATACATTTAACAAACATTTATAATAATATTGTAGTTAGTTTTATTAATTTCTACCAATATAACATCTTGGAGTTAAAAACCATTTAAAGTAAATATATTATATTATTAGTGTGCTACGTAAGATTTCAAAGAAACTCATTGATGCATATCGGGTATGCTATTGAACATAGAAACCCCTTTAAAGTAAAATTAATATTTAATTCCCAAATATTAATAAATATGAAATATGTATTATTCTTTATTTACCTGGGATGGTACATCCCCCCATCCTTTTGGAAATTGCGTCCTTGCAATTTTTCTTATTAAAATAAGTGGGGGTAATTTTCTCTTATAGAATTTTCAGATTCCCACATTGCTTCTTCAACTATATGGTTTTTCCACAAAACCTTTACCTATAAAATTACCTTATTCATGAACACTTTCTCTCTTCAGTCAAGAATCCGGACTGATTTTTCTTCATAAGAGAGATTTTCTTCCAACTAAACTACCTCTGGGCTTAAAACATGAGATGAAACTGACATATAATTTCTTAACATCGGAACATGAAAAACATTGTGTACCTTGGATAAAATTGGAGGTAAAGACACTATGTATGAAACTGATCCAACTTTCTCTAGAATTTCATAAGGTCTAATGATCCTCGGACTCAACTCTCCCTTCTTACCAAAACGCATCACACTTTTCCACGGAGAAAATTTGAGAAAGACATGATCACCTACCTCAAAAGAAATATCCTTCCTCCAGTTATCTACAAAACTTTTCTGTCTGCTCTGAGTTGTTCTCATGTGCTTTTGAATAAACTTAAATTTTTCTACCATTTCTTCTACCAATTCTAGTCCCATCAACTTCCTTTCACCTACTTTATCCCAAAAAGTTAGAGTTCGACAACGCCTTCCATATAATGCCTCAAATAGAGCCATCTGTATACTGGAAGGAAAACTGTTATTATATAAAAATTCAACCAAAGAAAGATGTTGGTCCCAACTTCCCTGATAATCCATCGAGAAAACACGTAACATATCCTACAGTGTCTGAATTTTTCATTCAGATTTCCCATGTGATTGAGGGTGAAAATCTGTACTAAAATTTAATTCAATGCCCAATGACTTATGAAGGCCTTTCCAAAAGTTAGAAGTAAACCTAGGATCATGATCTGATACAATAGAGTGGGGAACTCCATAAAACCTGACTATCTCTTTAACATACAATCATGAAAGTTGATCTAGTGACAATTTATCTTGAATAGGAAGGAAATGAGTAGATTTATTCAATCGATCAACAATAAAACAGATTTCATTATTACCTAGAGATGTCTTTGGTAATCCTACAACAAAGATCATTGATATATTTTCCCATTTCCACTATGGCACTGGTTAAGGCTGAAATATTCCTTTTAGTAACTGCCGCTCGGCTTTAACCTACATACAATTCAAACACTTCACAGAAAAATCAGCAATATCTCTTTTCATTCCATCCCACCAGTAATACTTCCGAAGATCACTATACATCTTAGTACTACCACGATGAACATAAAATGGAGAACTATGAGCTTCACAAAATGACTCATTTTTCAACTGTGAATCACAAGGCACACATAATCTCTTCCAAAATCTCAAAACACAGTCATTATCAACGTTAAAATCATGCAACATACACTTCTTAACAAACTCTACCTTTTTCTACAACTCACTATCTTCTTTCTGTGCTTGCTTTATTAGGTCTGATAGAGATGATTTCACAGATGCCTGAAACAAAAAAAAATTAATTTATGGCACCAACTTTTATGCCAATGTTTATCAAATAAAAAACCAAAGGATCTCGTTCCAAACGTAGCATGGCTAATGAGACATTACTTTTTTGACTCAAAGCATCGACCACTTTATTTGATTTTCTCGGATGGTAATGGATCGTGAAATCATAATACTTGATAAATTCTAGACATCTCCTCTATATCATGTTCAGTTCTTTTTGAGTGAATATATATACTTCAAACTTTTGTGATCAGTATATATTTCACATTTTACTTCATACAAATGATGCCTCCAAATTTTTTAAGCAAAAACAATAGCAGCTAATTCCAAGTCATGTGTAGGGTAATTTAACTCATGAGGTTTCAACTGATGTGAAGCATAAGCAATTACCTGATCATTCTGTATAAGGACACATTCAAGTCCTTTCAACGAAGCATCACTATAGATAACAAACTGACCATTTCTGGAAGGCAATACTAAAACTGGAGCATTCACCATTATTCTTTTAAATTCAAAAAAACAATCATCACATTCTTTTGTCCAAATGATCTTAACACATTTTCAAGTTAACTCAGTCAGTGGACTTGTAACAGCCCAAGATTTTATGAAAAATATTCCTTTTAATTTCACTAATGTCTTGTGTTGTACGCAACACAAAAAGGAGCTTGCACAACACGCATCCTTGACTTTCCTTGCATTACACGCCATCACAACCTTCCTCGATAACGTGTGTAGTACGTAATACTGAGTTTCACGAAACAACGATATGCTATTAAAATATTATTAAAACTAGCCGTTATGAATAGTAATAACCAATTTTTGAATTTTAGAAATTTTAGCTCTCAAAATGGACTTCAGTTTTGGATTTGGAGTATCGAATTTAGCCTAAGGAGAAATTTTGGTACTTTTCGGATAACTTTCATATTCTGATGAATAGTGAAAATTACTAAATTATAATTAAAAACAACTTTTTTAATTGAAATAATTAATAGTAATAAATCATTAATTTGAGTGGTTTTAAAGTATATTTAGAATATATTTTTACAATTTAATTCAATTTTGGTCATTGGATGTAATTTCACATTTAAACCAGACATAATCAAGTGTCAATCTTTTGATAGATATTGTTTCTTAAAAACACGCTATTTGTTTTAACAGTGGGATTTAATTATAAAATTAATTAATTAAATTTCTATGTTATGAATTTGGTAAAATAGACTTCATTTTTGAATTCAGAATATGAAATCTAGCTTAGGATGAAATTTTGGCATTTTTCTGAAAACTTTCAATTTTTGATGAATAGTGAAACCACTAAGTGGTAGGTTAAAAACCGAATTTTGCATAAAACTTAATTTTACCGCTTCTAGGAATGGAATTTCGAAAATCCGACAGACCCGGTTAATATCAAGGACTAATGTGGTTCAATGAGATGAAAATAATTTTTGGTGAATAGTAACTTTTTACTTTTTTTTACCACGGTTAATAGTAAATTGGGTAACTAAGGGTAAATATGATATTACTATTACCCTAACACATGTCCTAATTCTATTGGATAAGTGTAATTCGACCAAAAACAACCTTATGAATATAATATGACCATTTAGGTCCACTTGGATTAGATTATGACATTTAATATTATTTTATTTAATGAATAGTTAAAATAGTTAAAATCAATGTTTAATAACTAAAACATTTTTAATATGGGGTTATAAATAAGATAAATTCGACTATAAATATTCATTAGAAAGATAAAAAGATTTCCTACATAATGATATTTTATTTATAATTTTTAGACTTTAAATAAATTAATTTATTTATGACAAAACGATGATGTAGTAATTACCCTTTTTAGGAAATATTAACATAATTGATGTTATAAATGCTCAAATGAATGTAATTTGAGACTTTTTATGAATTCCACTAATTTTCTAGGTTACTATGATATATTAGTGTAGATTTAATCAACTTGGTTTGAACATATAATTCTGTTATGACTTTCACAAAAATCATATATCAAATAGTGTCAAAATTGACACAAAATAGTTTTTAAATCAAATATTATATTATTAATTGTTATTTTATTCCTAAAAATATAAGGTTCGGCCAAGTGACTTAGATAAGGATATATATATTAATAATAAACAATTTGGGGTTCGTTTGTCATGTTATAGTAAGTGTATTAACCATATAGTGAAAGAAAACAAAAGGACACGGTAAAAGTTAAATTATTTAACTTAGAGTTAAATCTAATTTATAATGTCAAAATAATACCCTAAACTTGCCTAAATCCTATTGGATGATAGGAATTCGACCCATCCACACTTTAGCTTCGAAATAATACCCTTTGAAACCATTATAAACCGATTTTTACTTTAATATAAAATAATATTTTGAGATATTCCTAAGGTGCCCCTCTCCTCCCTTATAAAAGGACACCTCCTCCCCCTCCTCCTCACACCAATTTGAGCACTCAAGCTCGGCCAAACCCTTCCAAAATCTCTTCTCCACTTCCCTAGAAACATCCTAGAGGTTCTGGTCTTCCTCAAAGACCAATTTTAGTGCCCTAAGAGGAGGTCTCAAAGAGGCGCTTCAAAGAAGAGGTAATTACCGTTACCAATTCTTTCATCTTTATTTCTTCTTCCACTTCTTCTTCTTAGGTTGTTTCACTATGAAGTAATAACATCAATATCACTCATATACTTATATGTTATTTTTTTGTATGAAACAACCCTATTTCACCGTCTATCCATCCTACGGAAAAAGAAATCACCGCGCGTGCGTACGTACGGAATATCGTCTCCACGCCGTGGTGTAATCTATTTTCCACCACCACCTTACATGGATGGGTATAATGGTGTAAAGAATAACTATAAATAGTTATTACAACATCATATTGATTCTGATATATTGTATAATCCACTCCAATTCAATTCAATAAATATGGAAATGATATCATCGCTCGTGCGTACGTACGGACTACCGTCTCCACGACGCGATGAGATTAATTCTTAATGATTAACCATTCATGAATGATTATAAAGTATATATAATAAGTACTAATGAAATATATGACATAATAATGATACTGGATTTATGTATATATATATATATGTATGTCATCTACTTACTTCCATTCAAGACAATAAGGAAAGAAAAACAGCGTTCATGCGTACGTACGGACTACCGTCTCCATGAACGGTGTTTTTCATTTCATTTATCTATCTATTATATATATATATATACTGAATATATATGATATATAAATCATATTTTATATTCTGGAAGTAAGTAAATCATGATATAAGTAATAATAATGTCAAGAACAACAAGTCAAAACACCTACGATAAATGAAACGATTTTACCCAAAACGCTTCTTTAACATGGAATTTACAAAAGAACGGGTAATATAATGTCATAAGTGAACCATATATGATATCATAACAATGAATATGATTCTGTAATAAGTCAATGACATTATTTAAATCATTATACAGGAGGTTCAGACACATATGAAGCAAATCGGACCTAAGGTAAGGGAATACATCACAATCTCATTTTATCCGAGATTGTTTATACTTTGGTATTTACTGGGGTGTATTTTATCATCCACATCCATGTTCCCTCAATATGTAATATTGTTTCCATCCACTTACAGTAGTTTAAATCCAAATTTACCCTTTTGTGAGTTTTTAGTAAAGAATATGAAAGAAATCTTTTGTCGTTTGTTTTCGTACGAGGTACTTTTTGACTTTTCCGACAAAAGTACGAAGAATGTTTTTTTAACTTATAAGGCATGAATGGATTTTTAAAACATTATTTCCAAGAAGCCTCCTTTACAAGTTTTAAAGTTTATTTTTAATCAACTTCTTTTATTTTAAAGTCGTATGACATGTTATGAAAGGAAAAATGTTTTTGAAGAAGAAAGGATATTTTCCTCAAGAATGGAGTTCAAGTGTTTTATCAAAATTATTTTCCATCTAAGATAATAAAGGGTTATGTTTTTATCCCTATTATAACATTGATTTGATCATGTTGTGATGGAAATATTTTTATGAATTCCTTTATCTTATATGAATTGTTTTATGATGTCATGTTGTTTAAGAATCCCATTTTTATTACATGGGTTACGCTATGATGTATGGTTTATGATTATGTGGAACACATAAGAAAGGATTTATTATAAGATGGGTGGGACCTATATCTCCCTCCAATGCATTGGGTAAAGATTTTATATCTCATGAGATAGACAGGGATGGAACTGTAGGTTATACCAGTTCAGTGAAACAGGATTGAAACGAGGGTTACTCGATTCAGAACGGGACTTTGTCCACTAAGATAGTCTTGGAAACGAGTCTTGACTAACAAGAAATGATTCTCTATGATTATGTGTGAATGCCACAAAGTTTCATGTTTTAAGTTATGATTATTGTGATTACATTTCACTGCCATGATTTACCCCATGTTATGAAATTATGATCTCTTTTGCAGGTTAAGATTTCCAAAAGTTATGTGCTTATGTATATGATGTGATTGATATTTCTTTTGTTTACCCTTACTGAGCATTTGAGCTCACCCTTTTATGTTTTCTTTTCCCCAGGATATAAAGAAAGGTTTTAGGTAAAAAAAAGGAAGATCTTTATGGGAGATTTTGATGATCTTTCACCACGATTAGAAGATTATATTCCGAGTTTCCAAAGACACTAAACTATTATGATCCTTGTGTGTGTGTTTTTTTGTTATGTACTAAGTATTCCACAAATGTAATGTAATGTCCATGTACGTTAAGCTTCGGGTCTCTACAGTTGGTATCAGAGGAATGGTTTTGTCAACCTTTGGAAACTAGGATGCGAAAACGTTAGTGAGATCCCTAGAGACATTTCTAAGGTATGTCTAGGGATGTCCCTAAGGATACGTATACGTATAGGTTATAGTACTAGAATTACGCTAATGATCATAGAATTAAACCTAAGATGTTAGATATTGAAGGTACTCCCCCTTTATTATATTGTTTTCCCTAGCATGATTTTTGCCTCTCACACTATTCTTTTGGGGTTTTAGACGATGGCTGGAACCCGAAGGAACCGTGTTGATCAATTCAATGGACAATGCAATGATTTCCCTCCTGAACAAACAAATGTTATGGGAAATGGAGTAGAAAATCTTATTGCTATCCTTACACAAGCTATGAATCATTCTGGACTTCAAAATAAGCATAGAAAGGAACAGTATTCTATTGAGTCCTTCATGAGGCAACGTCCACCTTCTTTCAGTGGGACTTCTGATCCACATGTTTCTGAACAATGGATCAGTACCACTGAAAAGATATTTTCAGTTCGTCAATGTTCTGAACATGATAAAGTCATCTTAGAAGTATATCGTTTGGAAGGTGAAGCTGATCAATGGTGGAATCTTATCAAGAATACGAGGCCAAGAGATGAAATTGTGTCCATGGAATGGGACGAGTTCAACAACTTGTTTTTCAGTAAGTACTTCCCTCGTATTCTTCAAACAAAGATGGAGAAGGAGTTTCTTGAACTAAAGAAAAAGGATCATGAATCTGTTGGTATATACGAAGCAAATTTTACAAGACTTGCAAGGTATGCATCTGGCATTATCATCCAACCTTAATGTAAAGTTGATCGATTTTTCAGTGGCTTAAAACCAAGTCTTCGAAGGGCATTAGCTATAAGAGACTTCAGTAGCTATGAATAAATTGTGCGTTGTTCTATCAAGGTAGAAATGGAAGTTGGTGTTACATATCCATCTCATGGTTTTGACAAGAAACGAAAGATGGAGTTCAAGGAGAAATCTCAGAATAATGGTGAAAAGAAGATGAATGTTTCCTTGTGCACAAAGTGTGGAAAGAAGCATGGTGGAGATTGTCTTAAAGGGACTAGAAAATGTTTTAAGTGTGGAAAAGAAGGTCATCGAGCAACTGAGTGTCGAAGTAATGGAAAAAGGGATTCTAATGATGTGAATAAAGAAAACACTGCAGAGAACGCACCACCAACACTTCAATGCTTCAAGTGCAAGGAAATGGGGCATTATGCTAATAAATGCCCTAATCCAAGGGTTAGTGATGATCAACATGAGCAACCACTGAAGGCAAAGGACAAAGGGAAGTCACATGCGATCTCTATTGGCAATGTTGAATATGACAACGATGTGGTGGAATGATTAAGTGTTTATTTAATGGGATTCCAAAATAATGTTGTATCATTGAGAATTGCAATATTTATTGATGTGGTATTCAAAGTGATTGAGATTTTTTTTGGAAATAAGATGATATGCGCATAATGAAGGAAAAATGAGAAAATGAAATGTTTAATAGTATTCATGAGCTCATGATTGATATGAGGACTAAGTGATATCATGGTTTGAGTATATAGAATTTTTGGATTTTGGTATGTGGAAAGAGTTAACATTTGACAGCATTCATGTTTCCACTAAGGTTTAATTGGTATTCATTTTTCAAGAGAATACATGATTAAGGTATTCACATGATTGGAATTGACCAACAAGACATATCTTATGATATATGGGGATCAACGATGGTATTAAATCTCTAGTAATTGTTTTCACTATATTATGAGAGTGGAATGTCGTATTATGGATAAGCGTAAAAGATTAGAATGGATTATGTTGGACATAAGTTAGTATTGTTTAAGGATAGAAGATTTTCGATATTATTGATGGGATGTTATAGTAATGTAGTTTTAGAAAAAGGACAACCTGCAGGACGGGCGACAACCCATCACGTCGGACAAGGCTGTGGGAATCGAACCCACAACCGAAGTGCGACTGGCCTTTATCGCCTACCACTGGCCTACAGGAAGTCCCTGTCTAGTAGAAACTAGTTTTATTATATTAAGCAGTATGATATATGAAGTATAAGTCCATCTAAGGAACCATATATGATTAATCTCACTATAGATCGACTTATGTATATAATTTTTTCTAACCTTTTGTTTGAGATAGATGGAATGACCCGTCATTCTATCACATGATCTACTAACACTTCACGAATAACAAATTCAACTTCATTTATTTAAGAGATGAAGTTGAAATTGTTCAAGGCATGATCAACAGTGAGATTGTACCAAAATAAAGTAAGTATTTATTCTAATTCAAATTTTCAACTTTAGGGAAATGATCTTGAAAACCAAAAATGTTGTCCTAGTGATCTTATACCTGATGAATCAGATGGTACCTTAGATCATCACAAATTTATGGATTTGTGATTACTGGATTTTTCATAGCCATGTTCTCTACCACCCTCTATCAGAACATGATGGTTAGATTTCTCTTCCATATCCATATTTTCACCTATGTGGAAACCCAGTGATTAGTTTATTTGGGTAACCATTACGTTTCATACTTTTGTTTTTAAAGATAAGTTTTGGTATTCCTTTTTACGATGTGGGTTTCTATTAAAGAAACTTTCGAATAGTAAACCATTTATAACCCCGACGAATTTCGAGGGCGAAATTCATTTTAAGGGGGGTAGAATGTAACAGCCCAAGATTTTATGAAAAATATTATTTTTAATTTCACTAATGTCTTGTGTTGTACGCAACACAAAAAGGAGCTTTCACAACACGCATCCTTGACTTGCCTTGCATTACACGCAATCGCAACCTTCCTCGATAACGTGTGTAGTACGTAATACTGAGTTTCACGAAACAACGATATGCTATTAAAATATTATTAAAACTAGCCGTTATGAATAGTAATAAGTAATTTTTAAATTTTAGAAATTTTAGCTCTCAAAATGGACTTCATTTTTGGATTCGGAGTATCGAATTTAGCCTAAGGTGAAATTTTGGTACTTTTCGGATAACTTTCATATTCTGATGAATAGTGAAAATTACTAAATTATAATTAAAAACAACTTTTTTAATCGAAATAATTAATAGTGAGAAATAATTAATTTGAGTGGTTTTAAAGTATATTTAGAATATATTTTTACAATTTAATACAATATTGGTCATTGGATGTAATTTCACATTTAAACCAGACATAATCAAGTGTCAAACTTTTGATAGATATTGTTTCTTAAAAACACGCTATTTGTTTTAACAGCGGGATTTAATTATAAAATTAATTAATGAAATTTCTATGTTATGAATTTGGTAAAATAGACTTCATTTTTGAATTCGGAATATGAAATATGGCTTAGGATGAAATTTTGGCATTTTTCTGAAAACTTTCAATTTTTGATGAATAGTGAAACCACTAAGTGGTAGGTTAAAAAGTGAATTTTGCATAAAACTTAATTTTACCGCTTCTGTGAATGGAATTTCGAAAATCCGACAGACACGGTTAATATCAAGGACTAAAATGTGGTTCAATGAGATGAAAATAATTTTTGGTGAATAGTAACTTTTTACTTTTTTTTACCACGGTTAATAGTAAATAGGGTAACTAAGGGTAAATATGATATTACTATTACCCTAAAACATGTCCTAATTCTATTGGATAAGTGTAATTCGACCAAAAACAACCTTATGAATATAATATGACCATTTAGGTCCACTTGGATTAGATTATGACATTTAATATTACTTTATTTAATGAATAGTTAAAATAGTTAAAATCAATGTTTAATAACTAAAACATTTTTAATATGGGGTTATACAGAAGATAAATTCGACTATAAATATTCATTAGAAAGATAAAACGATTTCCTACATAATGATATTTTATTTATAATTTTTAGACTTTAAATAAATTAATTTATTTATGACACAACGATGATGTAGTAATTACCCTTTTAAAGAAATATTAACATAATTGATGTTATAAATGCTCAAATGAATGTAATTTGAGACTTTTTATGAATTCCAATAATTTTATAGGTTACTATGATATATTAGTGTTGATTTAATCAACTTGGTTAGAACATATAATTCTGTTATGACTTTCACAAAAATCATATATCAAATAGTGTCAAATTTGACACAAAATAGTTTTTAAATCAAATATTATATTATTAATTGTTATTTTATTCCTAAAAATCTAAGGTTCAGCCAAATGACTTATATAAGGATATATATATTAATAATAAACAATTTGGGGTTCGTTTGGCATGTTATAGTAAGTGTATTAACCATATAGTGAAAGAAAAAAAAAGACACGGTAAAAGTTAAATTATTTAACTTAGAGTTAAATCTAATTGATAAGGTAAAAATAATACCCTAAACTTGTCTAAATCCTATTGGATGATAGGATTTAGACCCATACCCACTTTATCTTCGAAATAAGACCCTTTGGAACCATTATAAACTGATTTTGACTTTAATATAAAATAATATTTTGAGATATTCCTAAGGTGCCTCTCTCCTCCCTTATAAAAGGACACCTCCTCCCCCTCCTCCTCACACCAATTTGAGCACTCAAGCTCGGCCAACCCCTACCAAAATATCTTCTCCACTTCCCTAGAAACATCCTAGAGGTTCTGGTATTCCTCAAAGACCAATTTTAGTTCCCTAAGAGGAGGTCTCCAAGAGGCGCTTCAAAGAAGAGGTAATTACCGTTACCAATTCTTTCATCTTTATTTCTTCTTCCACTTCTTCTTCTTAGGTTGTTTCATTATGAAGTAATAACATCAGTATCACTCATATACGGATATGTTATTTTTAAGTATGAAACAACCATATTTCACCATCTATCCATCCTACGGAAAAAGAAATCACCGCGCGTGCGTACGTACGGAATACCGTCTCCACACCGTGGTGTAATCTATTTTCCACCACCACCTTACATGGATGGGTATAATGGTGTAAAGAATAACTATAAATAGTTATTACAACATCATATTGATTCTTATATATTGTATAATCCACTCCAATTCAATTTAATAATTATGGAAATGATATCATCGCTCGTGCGTACGTACGGACTACCGTCTCCACGACGCGATGAGATTCATTCTTAATGATTAACCATTCATGAATGATTATAAAGTATATATAATAAGTACTAATGAAATATATGACATAATAATGATACTGCATTTATGTATATATATATATATATGTATGTCATCTACTTACTTCCATTCAAGACAATAAGAAAAGAAAAACAGCGTTCATGCGTACGTACGGACTACCGTCTCCATGAACGGTGTTTTTCATTTCATTTATCTATATATTATATATATATATACTGAATATATATGATATATAAATCATATTTTATATTCTGGAAGTAAGTAAATCATGATATAAGTAATAATAATGTCAAGAACAACAAGTCAAAACACCTACGATAAATGAAACGATTTTAACTCTTCTTTAACATGGAATTTACAAAAGAACGGGTAATATAATGTCATAAGTGAACCATATATGATATCATAAAAATGAATATGATTCTGTAATAAGTCAATGACATTATTTAAATCATTATACAGGAGGTTCGGACACATACGAAGCAAATCGGACCTAAGGTAAGGGAATACATCACAATCTCATTTTATCCGAGATTGTTTATACTTTGGTATTCACTGGGGTGTATTTTATCATCCACATCCATGTTCCCTCAATATGTAATATTGTTTCCATCCACTTACAATAGTTTAAATCCAATTTTACCCTTTGGTGAGTTTTTAGTAAAGAATATGAAAGAAATATTTTGTCGTTTTTTTTCGTACGAGGTACTTTTTGACTTTTCCGACAAAAGTACGAAGAATGTTTTTTTTAACTTATACGGCATGAATGGATTTTTAAAACATTATTTCCAAGAAGCCTCCTTTACAAGTTTTAAAGTTTATTTTTAATCAACTTCTTTTATTTTAAAGTCTTATGACATGTTATGAAAGGAAAAATGTTTTTGAAGAAGAAAGGATATTTTCCTCAAGAATGGAGTTCAAGTGTTTTATCAAAATTATTTTCCATCTAAGATAATAAAGGGTTCTGTTTTTATCCCTATTATAACATTGATTTGATCATGTTGTGATGGAAATATTTTTATGAATTCCTTTATCTTATATGAATTGTTTTATGATGTCATGTTGTTAAAGAATCCCATTTTTATTACATGGGTTACGCTATGATGTATGGTTTATGATTATGTGGAACACATAAGAAAGGATTCATTATAAGATGGGTGGGACCTATATCTCCCTCCAATGCATTGGGTAAAGATTTTATATCTCATGAGATAGACAGGGCTGGAACGGTAGGTTATACCGGTTCAGTGAAACAGGACTGAAACGAGGGTTACTCGATTCAGAAAGGGACTTTGTCCACTAAGATAGTCTTGGAAATGAGTCTTGACTAACAAGAAATGATTCTCTATGATTATGTGTGAATGCCACAAAGTTTAATGTTTTAAGTTATGATTATTGTGATTAAATTTCGCTGCCATGATTTACCCCATGTTATGAAATTATGATCTCTTTTTCAGGTTAAGATTTCCAAAAGTTATGTGCTTATGTATATGATGTGATTGATATTTCTTTTCTTTACCCTTACTGAGCATTTGAGCTCACCCTTTTATGTTTTCTTTTCCCAGGATATAAAGAAAGGTTTTAGGTAAAAAAGGAAGATCTTTATGGGAGATTTTGAAGATCTTTCACCACGATTAGAAGATTATATTCTGAGTTTCCAAAGACACTAAACTATTACGATCCTTGTGTGTGTGTTTTTTTTTATGTACTAAGTATTCCGCAAATGTAATGTAATGTCCATGTACGTTAAGCTTCGGGTCTCTACAGGACTAGATAACCATGAAAATATTTCAAAAAACCTCCTGTAATAACCTACCCAACCAAGAGAACTATGAGACTCAGTTATATTTGTGGGTCTTGGCCATTATTCAATAACTTTTGTTTTAGTAAGATCAACAATTTTTCCATTTTTTGAAATAATGTGACCAAGGAAAGAAATTTGTTTTAACCAAAACTCACACTTGCTGAATTTCCCAAATAGTATCTTTTCTTTTAAGGTTTACAAGATAACCCATAAATGAATTTAATTATCCTCTTCACATTCAGAATAAATCAAAAATATAATCAATAAAATAGCCAACATTTTTCACCTGAGCCAACTGAGCCATTACTACAACAAACTATTCAATTCTAATTCTGACCATCCCAGGATGCTGATTCGGAAGGTCATTTACCACAATATGCCTTCCCATCAAAACATCCATGTCTCCTATACAAAAAAACATTCTCAATATAGAAATATCTTAAGTGAAGCAACAAGGTAATATGTAAATGCTATATCATTCCAATATTACCATAAATTAATTTATGGACATTTATTTAACAATACCCTAACTCCTAAAGTTATCTAAACCGACCTATGATACAAACTATATGGACTCAGCCCTAAACCTTAAATAACATTGAATTAAATGAATAATTCACATTGAGCATCTTTTCAGGTTTAGAGTTTTAGAGAATTAGGACATAAATATTACATCTCAAAAGATTACAAAGTAGACACTTCTACACAGTTTCCAAATTTTTTACAAAACATGAACTCTTAAAAAAATCATGTCTAGTTCCTTGTCTAAGACAACATGACTTTTACTTGCTCCAATCCTTGACCCTATTCCACATTATGTTCTGTGAAAAACATTTCAAAATCATGGGATGAGCATAAAAAGCTCAATAAGGTATACACAAAGAAGGAAAACTATTAGTTTTTCAAAACATCAGGTAAACCATGAATACTTTATCATAATACTTTTCACCTTTATGAAGTAGTAAATACTCTTTATTGAATAAAATATCATTACTTAACCTTTGGTAACCAAAAGATTACCATAAACCCATATAAAGAACACATAACATATAAAGGTAGCTTGGGACATACACATACTTAAATGGAATAACCATACGGCTGACTTCCACACATATCACTAAATGGAATAGCCGTATGGCCGAATTCCATACCCAATGCATTGGAGGTTATAACATAACCACCTGTCCTGGTATTCCTGGCACCACCCGTCATTTGGTTTATCACGTAACCACCTGCCAAATGTCCAAGTACCGTTATAAAATATTAAGACATAAAACAAATATAATAGAAGGAAAACATTTCTGCATTTCAGTCACAATATATCACTTAAATATATTGACATAACAAATCCATTTTTAAAACCATTTTCAATACCAAAATACATAAAAGAGTATATGGTTTTTATTTTATTTAAAAAAATAATGGCTTGTTGAGGAAGCCAAAGATCAAATAATACTCACGACGGTGGAAAAGGTTATTGTCACCGCTTATGTTAAAAGAAACATTCCTTTTTTGTTTTTTAGTAAAATGATTCATAGAAAAAGATTACATTTGAAAATTCAAGGGTGTTTGTACAACGTATAAAAGAAAGTCATGTATTAAAACAAAATATGCCTCAATGAAAGGAGTTTGAGATGAAGTCCCTTACATTGTGTCCGACATGATTCGATCATTCTTTAATCTCCTAAATAATAAAATAGAGTTAATTTCTACTATCCTCAGAACCTTTTTATTTTTTATTATTAATTTTAAATCACTTATTACCATGTTATAAACATTATGTAACCATTTAAGTTAATAACGTTCATTTTGTCAATATTTGGTACTTGAGTCAAAATTGGACTTCTTATAATGACATGTTGTTGATGTGGTCAATGTTTCATTATATCTAGAATGATATTCATGATTTGGATATCATATATATCATATATATCCATCATATACATGTATTTATAATAGTACATAACATTTAGAGGTAAGAAATGAAATGCACCATTCTTGGAGACAGTAAGTCGTACGTACGCATGAATGCTACTTCAATTTGTATTTAATATTTAATGGAATTAAAACATAATGATACATAGTAGTATTATAATTATAGTATTGTATCATATTTTATATTATTAAATCTATCCTTTATACGTACCACATATGGTATGAATGAGTCATATCACTTTGAGCGGGCAGTAGTCTGCACTTCCTCAAATCAAATTATCACGTTTACCCATAATGGACACCATAAAGGTATGATAAAAATGGAAATTACAGAAGCATAAAGAAAAAATAAAAATAATATATATCATATATTAATACAATTCCATTATAATGGCCACCATGATAGGCGGTTGGAGATATTTGAACAATCACCGTTTCGTGGGGCGTTAGTTTTCCATCCACAGAAATATTATATTCTTCATCAATTTGATGGAGGTGTGTGTTAGTGTAGAGAAAATCCTTCTTATAACAACATACTAATATATTTAGGATACTAGTGTTGTTAAAAAAATGGAATAAAAAGAGTTTAGGGGTTGGAGAAGTAAAATAAAAGAAAACAATTTAACAGAAACTGTTATTTTTAATTTGGGTAACTCCATTTGGATTGAACCAAAGGACTTATTGAAGTGCCTTCTACCTCAGGTAAGGCTTCTAGTTGGAATATAGGGTTTTATGGAGATTAATTGGGCCGATTCTGGAAGAGCCAAAATCCTTGAGAGGTGTGAAAAATTGGATAGAAATGGTCTTTTTTTATAAGCTGGAGGAGGGGCTCTTTCGGAAAGTGTGATAATATTATTTTATTATATAATGATATTCGGTTTCTAAATGCCCAAAAATCATTAAAGTCAACGATAATATGACTAATATTCAAAATAAAATCATCCAATCAGAATTGGTCATGTTTGGGATAATATTTTAAGCATTATAATCTTATTTGTTTAAATCATTTATTAATGAGGTAAACACTACATCATTATTGTGTCAGAAATAATTTAATTTATATGATGTCTAAAAATTAAAAAAAATTACCAGGATGTAGGAAATTGTTTTAGATTTTCAAGGAATATTTATAGACGAAAATATAATTTATATAACACCATATAAAAATTAATTTACTAAAAGATTTTTGTTTATGTCATTTTTACCTTTATATTAAATTAATTAACCAAAAGTGTCTTTATCATTCATAAGTGGTTACATGGGGTCCCAAAATACACCCAATTATGCCCATAGTCATCCATTACTCATCCAATAAGGTCAGTACATGTGTTAAGTTAATTTTGAATTATTACAATATTCTCTTAACTTTGAATTACCCTATTTACAGTTAACTGTAGTAAATAAAAATAAAAGGTAACTATTGACCAAAAATTATTTTCATCTTATTGAACCAAATTTTACTTCTTGATAACAACCATGTATGTTAGATTTTCAAAATTCAATTCACAGAAGTGGTAAAATTTCATTTAAATGGAAAAGTCAATTTTTTTAACTAGTATTAAATGGTTTCACTATTTATCAAGAATTGAATTTTTTCAGAAAAATACCAAAAATTAAGCCTATGATTTATTTGATATTCCGAATTCAAAAATGATGTTTATTTTGTCAAATTCAAAACATAAAAGTGTAATTAATTAGTTTATAATTAATTCTCATTGTTAAAACAAATTGCGAGTTTTTAAGAAATAATAAATATGAAAAGATTGACACTTGTTTATGTCCAATTTCAAGGTGAAATTAATTCCAATGACCAAAATTGGATTAAATGGTAAAAATATATTATAATTACACTTTAAAACCAATTAAAAAGTTAATATATCCTTATAAATAAATTTGATTAAAAGGTACTTTTGAAATAAAATACGATATGTTCACTATTAATTAAAAAATGAACTTTATCGGAAAAATCCCAAAAATTTACAAAAAGTAAATTTTGATGTCCCCATTCTAAATAAGGATTTAATTTGGTGATATATAATTTATTAAAGTGACCAAAACTATATTTAAATAGGGTTCTCTATTAAAAGGTGGTAAATCGACCTTTTAATGTAAATTACGCTTAAAATTACATTCATTCATATTTTAAGCCTCTAAATTTTTATTGGATAAATGTAAATACATTTAACAAACATGTATAACAATATTGTAGTTAGTTTTGTTAATTCCCTCCAATACAACGGCTAGGAGTTAACTACCATTTAAAATAATAATATTATATTATTAGTGTGCAACGTAAGATTTCAAAGAAACCTGTTGTTGTGTATCAGGTACGCTATGGAACCTAGAAACCCCTTTAAAGTAAAATTAATATTTAATTCACAAATATTAATAAATATTAAATATGTTTAATTTTTTATTTACTTGGGATGTTACATCCTCCCCCATTTTGGGAATTGCATCCTCACAATTTTACTTATCAAAATAAGGGGGGTATTTATCCCTCATAGCATTTTCATATTTCCATTTTTCCTGTTCAACCATATGGTTTTTTCACACAACCTTTACTTGGTGAATTACCTTATTCCACAACACTTGCTCTCATCGGTCAAAAATCTCAACTGGTTGTTCTTCATAAGAACGATTCTCTTCCAATCAAACTACCTTTGGGCTCAAAACATGAGATGGATTTGGCATATACTTTCTCAACATCGAAATGTGAAAAAAATTGTGTACCCGGGATAAATTTGAGTTAATGCCACTCTATACGCAACTGATCAAACTTTCTCTAAAATTTCATAAGGTCTAATGAACCTCAGACTCAACTTTCCCTTCTTACCAAAACACATCAAACTTTTCCCTGGAGAAACATTGAGAAAGACATGATCACCTACCTCAAAAGAAATATCCTTCCTCTAGTTATCATCAAAACTTTTCTGTTTACTCTGATCTGTTCTCATGTGCTTCTAAATCAAATAAACTTTCTACTTCATTTCGTCTACCAATTCTGGTCCCATTAGCTTCCTTTTACCTACTTCATCCCAAAAATCTGGAGATCGACAATTCTTTCCATATAATGATTCAAATGGAGCCATCTTTATACTGTAATAAAAACTATTATTATATGAAAATTCTACCAAAAAATGATGTTGGTCTCAACATCCCTGATAATCCGTCGAGAAGGAATGTAAAATATCCTCCAATATTTGAATTGTAGGTTCATATTGCCCATATTATTGAGGGTGAAAATTTGTATTAAAATTTAATTCAGTTCCCAATGACTTCTGAATGCTTTTCCAAAAGTTATAAGTGAACCTAGGATCACGATCAGATACAATGGAGAGGGGAACTCAATGCAACCAGACAATCTCTTTAACATACGATCGAGAAAGTTGATCTAGATAAAAATTATCTCAAATAGGTAGGAAATGAGTAGATTTAGTCAATCGATCCATAATAGCCCAGATTTCATTATTACATCGAGATGTCATTGGTAATCCCACAAGAAACTCCATGGGTATATTTTCCAATTTCCACTCTGGAACTGGTAAAGGCTAATGAATTCTTTTTTGTAACTTCCAATCCACTTTATCCTACATTAAAATTCAAACACTTCATAATAAAATCAGCAATATCACTTTTCATTCCATCTCACCAGTAATACTTCCAAAGAACTTTGTACATCTTAGTACTACCAGGATGAACTGAAAATGGAGAACTATGAGCTTCACATAATAACTCATTCTTAAACTGTGAATCACAAGTCACACATAATCTCTTCCCAAACCTCAAAACACAATCATTATCAATGTTAAAATCAGGCAACATACCCTTATGATCCAACTCTATCTTTTTCTGCAACTCACTATCTTTTTTTGTGCTTGCTTTATTCTATCTGATAGAGATGATTTCACTAAAGCCGGAAACAAAAAAAAGAATTTCATGTAACAAAAACATCTATGAAAAAGTTTTTCAAATCCAATACCAAAGGATCTCATTCCAAATGTATCATGGATAATGACACATTACTTTTTCGACTCAGAGTATCGACCGCTTTATTTTCCTTTTCAATATGGTAATGGATCGTGCAATTATAATCCTTGATTAATTCTAGCCATATACTATGCCTAATGTTCAAAGAAGCGTCACTATAGATAACAAACTCATCATTTCTAAAAGGCAGTGCTAAAACTGGAGCATTCACCAATCTTCTTTTCAATTCCTGAAAACAATCAACACGTTCTTTTGTCCAAACGAACTTAACACCTTTTCGAGTTAACTTAGTCATTGTACTAGATAACCATGAAAAATTTTCAATAAACCTCCAGTAATAACCTACCAAACCAAGAAAACTATGAATCTAGGTTATATTTATGGGTCTTGGAAATTCTTCAACAACTTTTGTTTCATCAGGATAAACAGTTGTTCCAGTTTTTGAAATAATGTGACCAAGGAAAGAAATTTGTTGTAACCAAAACTCATACTTGCTAAATTTCCCAAATAGTTTCTTTTCCTTTAAGGTTTGAAAGACACTTCTTAAATGACTTTAATGATCCTCTTTACTTTCAAAATAAATCAAAATATCATCAATAAAATATCCATCATTTTTCACCAAAGACAACTTAGCCATTACTGCAACAAACTGTTCAATTCTGATTTTGACCATCTCTGGATGCTGATTTGGAAGGACATTTACCTTTGTATGCCTTCCCATCACAGCTTCCATGTCTCCTCTAAGAAAAACCATTCTTAACACAGAAATATATTAAGTAAAGAAAAATGGTAATCTGTAAATGCTATATCATTTCAATAATACCATAAATTAAGTTATGGACATTTATTTAACAATACCCAAACATTTAAAGTTATCTAAACCGGCCTCTGATACCAACTATAAAGACCCAAATATAAGCCTTACATAATATTTAATTAAATTAATAATTCACATTGATGATATTTTCAGGTTTATATTTTTTGAGAATTAGGACATAACTATTACATCTCAAAAGATTACATAGTAGACAATTCTACACAGTTTCCTTTTTTAACAAAACATGAACTCTTAAAAAAAATTCATGTCTAGTTTCATGTCTAAGACAGCTTGAATTTTCTGTGATCCCATCCTTGACCCTATTCCACATTATTAACTGTGAAAAACATTTCAAAAACTTGGGATGAGCATAAAAAGCTTAGTAAGGGATACACAAAGAAGGAAACCTACTAGTTATTTAGAACATCAGGTAAACCATGAATACTTTATCATAAGTAATACTTATCACCTTTATGAAGTAGTAAATAATCTTCACTGAATAAAATATCATTACATAAACTTTTGTAACCAAAATATTACCATAAAACCCATATAAAGGACACATAAGATATAAAGGTAACTTGGGACATAAACATACTCAAATGGAATAACCAAACGGTCAACTTCCACACATATCACAAAATAGAATAGCCATACAGCCGACTTTCATACCCAATGCATTGGAGGTAATAACTTAACCACCCATCATGGTATTCACGGCCCCACCCATCATTTTCTTTATCATGTAACCACCTATCAATTGTCTAAGTACCATTATAAAATCATAAGACATAAAAAAATATAAAGGAAAGAAAACATTTCCACATTTTAATCACAATATATCACATAAATATATTGACAAAAAAATCCATTTTTGAAACCATTTTCAATAAAAAAATACATAAAGGAGTATATGGTATTTATTTTCTTTTAAAAAAATTACCCCTTGTCGAGGAAGCCAAAGATCAAATAATACTTGCGGCGGTGGGAAAAGGTCATTGTCACTGCTTATGTTAAAATAAACATTCATTTTTTTCATTTAGTAAAATGCTTCATAAAAAAATATTCCCATTGAAAAGTTAATGGTGTTTGTACAACATATAAAAGAAAGTCCTGTATTAAAACAAAATGTCCCTCAATGAAAGGAGATTGAGACGATGTCCCTTACCTTGTGTCCAACTTGACCTGGTCGTTCTTTAATCTCCGGAATAATAAACTAAAATTAATTTCTACTTGATTAATAACCTTTTTCAAGTTTATTATTCCTTTTATATCACTTGTTACCAAGTTATAAACATTATGTAATCATTTAAGTTAATAATGTTTGTTTTGTCGATATTTCTTACTTGATTCAAAAATGGACTTCTTTTAATCACATGTTGTTCATGTGGTCAAAGGATAATTATATCCAAAATAATATTAATGATTTGGATATCATATATATCATATATATCCATCATATACATGTATTTGTAACAGTACGTAACATCTAGAGGTAAGAACTGAAATGCACCGTTCATGGAGACCGTAAGCCGTACGTATGCATGAATTATACTTCCATTTCTATTTGTTATTTAATGTAATTAAAACATAATGATACATAGTAGTATTATAATTCCAGTATTGTATCAAATATAATATCATTAAATATATCCTTTATATGAACAACATATGGTATGAACGAGTCATATCACGTTGAGGGTGTGGTATCCCGCACTTCCTCAAATGAAATTATCGCGTTTACCCATAATGAAAACCATAAAGGTATGATATAAATGGAAATTAAATAACCATAAAGAAAACAAAAAAATAATATATATCATATATAAATATAGTGCCATCATAAAGGCCACCATGAGAGGCGGTTAAAGATATTTGAACAATAATCGTTTCGTGAGGCGATAGTTTGTCATCCACAGAAACATTATGTTCTTAATACATTAGATGGAGGTGTGTGTAAGTAGAGTTCTAATACGTCTCATAATAACATCCTAGTATATTGATGATACTGGTTTTTTAGAAAAAATAGGAATAAAAAGAGTTTAGTGGTTGGAGAAGTAAAATAAAAGAAAACAATTTAAGAGAAACTGTTACACTTAATTTGGGTAACTCCCTTTTGTTTGAACCAAAGGACTTATTGAAGTGTATTCTTCCCAAGGTAAGGATTCTAGGGGGAAGAGAGGGTTTTAGGGAGATTAATTAGGCAGATTTTGGATTATCCAAAAGGCTTTAGAGGTGTGAGGAATTGGTTAGAAATTGTCTCCTTTTATATGGGGGAGGAGGGGCTCTTTAGGAAAGTGTGATAATATTATTTTATTACATAATTATATTCTGTTTCTAAAGTCCAAAAATCATTAAAGTAAAATATAATATGACTCCTATTCGAAAAAAAATCATCCAATCAGAATTGGTAATGTTTTGGATAATATTTTTATCATTATAATCTTATTTTTTAAAATTATTTATTAATGAGTTAAACACTGCATCATTATTGTGTCATATATAATTTAATTTATTTTATGTATTAAAATTATAGGAAAATTACCATGATGTAGGAAATAGTTTTATATTTCAATGAATTTTTATAGTTTAAAATATAATTTAAATAACACCATATAAAAACTAATTTACTAAAAAGATTTGATTAAGTCATTTTTTCCTTTACATTAAATTAATTAATCTAAAGTGTCTTTATCTTTCATAAGTGGCTCTATGGGGTCCCAAAATAGACCCAAAGATGCCCATGGTCGGAAATTACTCATCCAATAGGGATATGAAATGTGTTAAGGTAATTTTGAAATATTAAAATATTCTTTTAACCTTGAATTACCCTATTTATCTTTAAATGCGGTAAATAAAAGTCAAAAGTTACTATTCAAAAAAATTAATTTTCATCTTATCGAACAAAATTTTACTTCTTGATAATAACCATTTATGTTGTATTTTTGAAATTAAATTCACAGAAGCTGTAAAATCTCATTTAAATGGAAAAGTGAGTTTTTTAACAACTACTAAATGGTTTCACTATTCATAAAAAATTGAAGTTTTTCAGAAAAATACCAAAAATTAAGTGTAATATTTTTTTGATATTCCATATCAAAAAATGATGTCTATTTTTCCAAATTCAAAACATATAAGTGGAATTAATTAATTTAAAATTAATTCCCGTTGTTAAAACAAATAGCGTGTTTTTAAGAAACAATAACTATCAAAATATCAACACTTGTTTATGTCCAATTTCAAAGTGAAATTAATTCCAATGACTAACATTAAATTAAATATTAAATTTATATTATAATTAAACTTTAAAACCAATTAAAAAGGAAATCTAACAATATAAATAAATTAGATTAAAAGGCACTTTTGAAATAAAATACAATATTTTCACTATTCATTAAAAACTGAACTTTATCCTAAAAATCCAAAAAAAAATACACAAAGTAAATTTCGATGTCCCCATTCTAAAAAAGGAATATATTTGGTCATATTGAATGTATTAAAGTGAAAAAAACAAGATTTAAATTGGGTTCACCATTAAAAGGTGGTAAATCGACTTTTTCATGTAAATTATACTTAAAATTAGATTCATTCATATTTTAAGCCTCTAACATTTTATTGGATAAATGTAAATATATTTAACAAACATGTATAATCATATTGTAGTTATTTTTTTCATTCCCTTCAATACAATGGCTAGGAGTTAACTACCATTTAAAATAATAATATTGTATTATTAGTGTGCAATTTAAGATTTCAAGGAAACTCGTTGTTGCGTATCGGGTACGCTATCAAACATGGAAACCCCTTTAAAGTAAAATTAATATCTAATTCAATAATATTAATAAATATGAAATATTTCTTATTCTTTATTTACCTGGGATGTTACAACCTTCCCTATTTTGTGAATTGCGTCCTCGCAATTTTTCTTATCAAAATAAGTGGGGTTATTTATCCCTCATAGCATTTTCAGATCCCCACATTGCCTCTTCAACCATATAGTTTTTTCACAAAACCTTTAACTCATGAATTACCTTATTCGATAATACTTTCTCTCTTCGGTCTAGAATCTAGACTGGTTATTCTTCATAAGAGAGATTTTCATCCAACTGAACTACCTCTGGGCTCAAAACATGAGATGGATCTGACATATACTTTCTCAACATCGAAACATTAAAAACATTGTGTACCTGGGATAAACATGGAGGTAAATCCACTCTATACACAACAGATCCAACGTTCTCCACAATTTTATAAGGTCCAATGAACCTCAGACTCAAATTTCCCTTCTCACCAAAACACATCACATTTTTCCATGGAGAAACTTTGAGAAAAACATGATCACCTACCTCAAAAGAAAGTTCCTTCCTCCGGTTATATACATAAAATTTCTATCTGCTCTGATTTGTTCTCATTTTCTTCTGAATCAACTGAACTTTCTCTACCATTTCTTCTTCCAATTATGGTCCCATAAGCTTCCTTTCACCTACATCATCCTAAAAAGCTGGATTTTGAAAAGACATTCCATATAATGCCTTAAATGGAGCCATTTGTATACTAGAATGAAAACTGTTATTATATGAAAATTCAACCAAAGAAAGATGTTTGTCCCAACATCCTTAATAATCCATCTAGAAAGAACGTAACATATCCTTTAATAAATGAATTATTCATTCATATTTCCCATATGATTGAGGGTGAAAAGCAGTTCTAAAATTTAATTCAGTGCCCCGCGACTTATGAAGTCCATTCCAAAAGTTCGAAGTAAACCTGGGATCATGACCAGATACAATAGAGATGGGGACTCCATGAAACCAGAATATCTCATTAAATTACAATCAAGAATGTTTATCTAGAGACAATGTATCTCGAATAGGAAGGAAATGAGCAGATTTAGTCAATCGATCAACAATAACCCAGATTGCATTATTACCTCCAGATGTCTCTGGTAATCCCATAACAAAGTCCATGGATATATTTTCCCATTTCCACTCTGGCACTGGTAAATTCTGGATCATTCCTTTCGGTAACTTCCACTCTACATTAACCTACTGACAAGTCAAACACGTCATAGTAAAATCAGAAATATCTCTTTTTATTCCAACCCACCAGTAATACTCCCGAAAATCTCTGTACATCTTAGTACTACTAGAATGAACTGAAAATGAAGAACTATGAGCTTCACATAACAACTCATTCTTCAACTGTGTATCATGAGGAACACATAATCTATTCCACAAACTCAAAACACAATCATTATCAACATTAAAATCAGGTAACTTACCCTTCTAAACAAACTCTACCCTTTTCTATAACTCACTGTCTTTTTTCTAAGCTTGCTTTATTCTGTCTGATAGAGATGATTTCACTTATGCCTGAAACTAAACAAATGAATTTCCTAAACCAACAACTTCAATGCCAAAGTTTATCAAATCAAAAACCAAATTATCTTGTTCCAAACATAGCATGGCTTATGGGACCATAATTTTTTGACTCAAAGCATCGGCCACATTATTTTCTTTTCCTGGATGGTAATGGATCATGCAATCATAATCCTTGATTCATTCTAGCCATCTCCTCTTTCTCATGTTCAATTATTTTTGAGTGAATATATACTTTAAAATTTTGTGATCAGTATATATTTCACATTTTACTTCATACAAACGACGCCTCTAAATTTTTAAAACAAATACAACAATAGCTAATTCCATGTTATGTGTAGGTTAATTTAACTCATGGGGTTTCAACTAAAGTGAAGCATAAGAAATTACCTGATCATACTATATAAGGACACATCCATGTCCTTTCAACATAGCATCACTATAGATAACAAACTCACCATTTCTGTAAGGCAGTGCAAAAACTAGAGCATTCACCAATCTTCTTATCAATTCCTGAAAACAATCATCATATTCTTTTGTCCAAATGAACTTAACACCTTTTCGAGTTAACTTAGTCATTGGACTAGATAACAATTAAAAATTTTCAGCAAACCTCCAGTAATAACCTTACAAACCAAGAAAACTATGAATCTCAGTTATATTTGTGGGTCTTGGCCATTCCTCAACAACTTTTTTTACAGCAGGATCAACAATTATGCCATTTTTTAAACAATGTGACCAAGGAATGAAATTTGTTGTAACCAAAACTCACACTTGCTAAATTTCTCAAATATTTTCTTTTCTTTTAATGTTTTCAAGACAAAACATAAATGACTTTAATACTCCTCCTTACTTTCAGAATAAAAAATATATCATCAATAAAATATCCAACATTTTTCACCTGAGCCAACTGAGCCATTACTGCAACAAACTATTCAATTCTGATCTTGACCATCTCAAGATGCTAATTTGAAAGGTCATTTGCCTCTATATGCCTTCCCATCACAACATCCATGTCTCTTATATGAAAAACCATTCTCAATATATAAATATCTTAAATTAAGAAACATGGTAATATTTAAATGCTATATCGTTTCAATATTACCATAAATTAATTTATAGACATATATTTAACAATACCATAACTCCTAAAGTTTTCTAAACTGTCCTATGATACCAACTATAAGAACTCATCCTTAAACCTTACATAATATTGAATTAAATTATTAATTCACATTGAGGATCTTTTCCGGTTTATAGTTTTAGAGAATTAGGACATAACTATTACATCTCAAAAGATTAAAAAGTAGGCACTTCTACACAGTTTCCTTTTTTTACAAAACGTGAACCCTTAAAAAAAAGTCATGTCTAGTTCCATGTCTAAGTCATCAAGACTTTTCCTTGATCCCATCCTTGAACCTATTCCACATTATGTCCTGTGAAAAACATTTCAAAAACTTGGTATGAGAATAAAAAGCTCTGTAAGGGATACACAAAGAAGAAAAACTGTACATTTTTCAAAACATCAGGTAAACCCTGAATACTTCATCATATGTAATAATTTTCACCTTTATGAAGTAGTAAATACTCTTCACTGAATACAAGATCATTAATTAACCTTTTTAACCAAAATATTACCATAAACCCATATAAATAACATATAACATATATAGGTTACTTTGAGACATAAACATACTTAAATGGAATAACCATACGGTCGAATTCCACACATATCACTAAATACAGTAACCATACGGCCAACTTCCATACTCATTGAATTGGAGTTTATAACGTATCCACCCAACCTGGTATTCATGGAACCACCCATCATTTGGTTTATCACGTAACCACCCGTCAAATGTCCACATACCATTATAAAATCGTAAGGCATAAAACAAATATAAAGGAAAGAAAACATTTCAAAATTTCAATCACAATATATCACGTAAATATATTGACATAACAAATCCATTATCAAAACCATTTTCAATACCAAAATACATAAAAGAGTTTATGGTATTTCTTTTCTTTAAAAAAATTACAGCTTATTGAGGTAGCCAAAGATAATATAATACTCACGGTGGTGGGAAAAGGTAATTGTCACGAGTTATGTTAAAAGAAACATTCCTTTTTTCATTTAGTAAAATGAATCATAGAAAAATATTCCCTTTGAAAAGTTAAGGGTGTTTATACATCTCATAAAAGAAATTCGTGTGTTAAAACAAAATATGCCTCAATGAAATGAGACTGACACGAATTCCCTTACCTCATGTCCGACTTGACTCGATCATTCTTTAATATCTGAAATAATTAACTAAAGTTAATTTATACTCGCTTAAGAACCTTTTTCAAGTTTATTATTCCTTTTATATCACTTATTACCATGTTATAAACATTATGTAATCATTTATGTTAATAATGTGTGTTTTGTCGATATTTGGTACTTGAGTCAAAAATGGACTTCTTATAATCACATGTTGTTATTGTGTTCAAAGGTTCATTATATACAAATTCATATTCATGATTTTAATATCATATATATCATATATATCCACATTATACATGTATTTATAATAGTACAAAACATTTAGAGCTATGAAATGAAATGCAACGTTCATGGAGATGGTAAGTTGTACGTACGCATGAACGCTACTTCCATTTCTATTTATTATTTAATTGAATTAAAATATAATGATACATAGTAGTATTATAATTCCAGTATTGTATCATATATAATATCATTAAATATATACTTGATATGTACCACATATGGTATGAACGAGTCATATCACTTTGAGGGGGCGGTAGTCCGCACTTCCTCAAATGAAATTATCCCGTTTACCCATAATGGAAACCATAAAGGTATGCTATAAATAGAATTTACATAAGCATAAAGAAAACATAAAAATAATATATATCAAATATAAATACATTTCCATCATAATGGCCAACATGAGAGGTGGTTGGAGATGTTTTAACAACCCTCGTTTCGTGAGGCGTTAGTTTTCCATCCACAGAAACATTATGTTCTCCATACATTCAATAGTGGTGTGTGTAAGTGTAGTTAGAATCCTTCCCATAAAAACATCCTAGTATATTTATGATACTTTTTGTGTCATAGAAAATAATAATAAAAAGAGTTTAGGTGTTGGAAAAGTAAAATAAAATAAAACAATTTAAGAGAAATTGTTACCTTTAATTTGGGTAACTCCCTTTAGATTGAACCAAATGACTTCTTGAAGTTCCATCTGCCTAAGGTAAGGCTTCTAAGTGGAAGTTATGGTTATAGGTAGCTTAATTGGGTATAGTTTGGAAGATCCAAACGGCTTGAGAGGTGTAAGGAATTGGATATAAATGGTCTCCTTTTATAAGGGAGAGGAGGGGCTCCTTAGGAAAGTGTGACAATATTATCTTATTATATAATGATATTCGGTTTCTAAAGGTCAACAAATAATTAAAGTCAAATATATGATGACTCATATTCTAAATCAAATCATCCAATCACAATTGGACATGTTTTGGATAATATTTTAATCATTATTATCTTATTTGTTTTATTCATTTTTTAATGAGGTAAACATTGTATCATTATTGTGTCATAAATAATTTAATTTATTTGATGTAAAAAAATTATAAAAAAATTACCATGATGTATGAAATAGTTTTAGATTTCCATTGAATATTTATAGTCGAAAATATAATTTATATAAAACCATATAAAAATTAATTAACTAAAATATTTTTGTTTATGTAATTTTTGCCTTTACATTAATTAATTAATCTAAAGTGTCTATATCTTTCATAAGTAGCTCCATGGGGTCCAAAAATAGACCCAAAGACGCCCATGGTCGGCTATTACTCATACAATAAGGTTAGAACATGTGTCAATGTAATTTTGAATTATTACAATATTCTTTTAACCTTGAATTACATTATTTATCTTTAACTACTGTAAATAAAAGTCACAAGTTTCTATTCACCAAAAATTATTTTCATCTTATTGAACAAAATTTTACTTCATCAAAAAAACCATGTATGTTGAATTTTTCAAATTCAATTCAACGAAGCGGTAATATTTCATTTAAATGGAAAAGTCATGTTTTTAACTACTACTAAGTGGTTTCACTATTCATCAAAAATTGATGTTTTTTAGAAATATACCAAAAATTAAGCCTAAGATTTATTTGATATTCTAAATCCAGAAAGCGAGGTCTATTTTTCCAAATTCAAAACATATAAGTGGAATTAATTAATTTAAAATTAATTCCCGTTGTTAAAACAAATATTGTGTTTTTAAGAAACAATTACTATCAAAAGATTGACACTTGTTTATGTCCAATTTCAGAGTGAAATTAATTCCAATGACCAACATTGGATTTACAGGTAAAAATATATTCCAGTTACATTTTAATAAAAATTAAATTGATAATATAAACATATAAATAAATTATATTAAAGGGAACTTTTGAAATAAAAATCAATATTTTCACAATTCATTAAAAAATGAATTTTCTTGGAAAAATTCCAAAAATTTACACAAAGTAAATATTGATGTCCCCATTCAAAATAAGGATTTAATTTGGTCATATAGAATGTATTAAAGTGACCAAAACTAGATTTTAAGAGGGTTCTCCATTAAAAGGTGGTAAATCGACCTTTTAATGTAAATTACTCTTAAAATTAGATTCATTCATATTTTAAGCCTCTAACTTTTTATTGGATAAATGTAAATACATTTAACAAACATGTATAATAATATTTTAGTTAGTTTTATTCATTTCTACCAATACAACATCTTGGATTTAAAAACTATTTAAAGTAATAATATTATATTATTAGTGTACTACGTAAGATTTCAAAGAAACTCATTGTTGCATATCGGGTACGCTATCGAACATATAAACCCCTTTAAAGTAAAATTAATATTTAATTCACAAATATTAAAAAATATGAAATATGTCTTTTTCTTTATTTACCTGGGATGTTACATCCCCCCATCCATTTGGGAATTGCATCCTTGCAATTTCTCTTGTCAAAATAAGTGGGGGTAATTATCTCTTATAGAATTTTCAGATTCCCACATTGCCTCTTCAACCATATGGTTTTTCCACAAATCCTTTACCTATAAAATTACCTTATTCTTGAACACTTTCTCTCTTCGGTCAAGAATCTGGACTGGTTACTCTTCATAAGAGAGATTCCCTTCTAACTACACTACCTCTGGGCTCAAAACATGAGATGAAACTGACATATACTTTCTTAACATCGATACATGAAAAAACAATATGTACCTAGGATAAAATTAGAGGTAAAGACACTCTGTATGAAACTAATCCAAATTTCTATAGAATTTCATATGGTCCAATGATCCTCGAACTCAACTCTCCCTTCTTACCAAGACGCATCACTCTTTTCCACGGAGAAAATTTGAGAAATACATGATCACCTACCTCAAAACAAAGATCCTTCCTCCAGTTATCTGCAAAACTTTTATGTCTTCTCTAAGCTGTTCTCATGTTCTTTTGAATCAACTTAACTTTTTCTACCATTTCTTCTACCAATTCTGGACCCATCAGCTTCCTTTCACCTACTTTATCCCAAAAAGCTATAGTTCGACAACGCTTTCCATACAATGCCTCTAATGGATCCATCTGTATACTGGAATGAAAACTGTTATTATATGAAAATTCATCCAAAGAAAGATGTTGGTCCCAAATTCCCTGATAATCCATCGAGAAAACACGTAACATATCCTACAGTCTCTGAATTTTTCATTCAGATTTCCCATATGATTGAGGGTGAAAAGCTGTACTAAAATTTAATTCAATTCCCAATGACTTATAAAGGCCTTTCCAAAAGATAGAAGTAAACCTAGGATCACGATCAGATACAATGGAGTGGGGAACTCCATGCAACCTGACTATCTCTTTAAGATACAATCAAAAAAGTTGACCTAGTGACAATGTATCTTTAATAGGAAGGAAATGAGTAGATTTATTCAATCGATTAACAATAAACCAGATTGCATTATTACCTAGAGATGTCTTTGGAAATACCACAACAAAGTTCACTGATATATTTTTCCATTTCCACTATGGCACTGGTTAAGGCTGGAATATTACTTTTAGTAACTGCCGCTCGGCTTTAACCTACATACAATTCAAACACTTCATAGTAAAATCAGCAATATCTCTTTTCATTCTATCCCACCAGTAATACTCCCGAAGATCACTATACATCTTAGTAATACCAGGATGAACTAAAAATGGAGAACTATGAGCTTCACAAAACGACAAATTTTTCAACTGTGAATCACAAGGAACACATAATCTCTTCCAAAATCTCAAAACAAAGTCATTATTAACGTTAAAATCAGGCAACTTACACTTCTTAACCAACTCTACCTTTTTCTACAACTCACTATCTTCTTTCTATGCTTGCATTATTAGGTCTCATAGAGATGATTTCACAGACGCCCGAAACAAAACAAAATAATTTCCTGCACCAACAACTTTTATGCCAATGTTTATCAAATAAAAAACCAAAGGATCTCGTTCCAAACGTAGCATGCCTAATGAGACATTACTTTTTTTACTCAAAGCATCGACCACTTTATTTTATTTTCTCGGATGGTAACAGATCGTGAAATCATAATCCTTGATTAATTATAGACATCTCATCTATCTCATGATCAGTTCTTTTTGAGTGAATATATACTTCAAACTTTTGTGATCAGTATATATTTCACATTTTACATCATACAAATGATGCCTCCAAATTTTTAAAGAAAAAACAATAGAAGCTAATTCCAAGTCATGTGTAGGGTAATTTAACTCATGAGGTTTCAACTGATGTGAAGCATAAGCAATTACCTGATCATTCTGTATAAGGAAACATTCAAGTCCTTTCAACGAAGCATCACTATAGATAAAAAACTGACCATTTCTGGAAGGCAATGCTAAAACTGGAGCATTCACCATTATTCTTTTCAATTATGAAAAACAATCATCACATTATTTTGTCCAAATGAACTTAACACCTTTTCAAGTTTACTCAGTCAGTGGACTAGATAACCATGAAAATATTTCAACAAACCTCATGTAATAACCTACCCAACCAAGAAAACTACGAGTCTCAGTTATATTTGTGGGTCTTGTCAATTCTTTAACAACTTTTGTTTTAGTAAGATCAACAATTTTTCCATTTTTTTAAACAATGTGACCAAGGAAAGAAATTTGTTTTAACCAAAACTCACACTTACTGAATTTCCCAAATAGTTTCTTTTCTTTTAAGGTTTACAAGATAACCCTTAAATAACTTTAATTCTCCTCTTCACATTCATAATATAGAAAAATATAATCAATAAAATAGCCAACATTTTTCACCTGAGCCAACTGAGCCATTACTACAACAAACTATTCAATTCTAATTCTAAACATCCCAGGATACTGATTCGAAAGTTCATTTACCTCAGTATGCCTTCCCATCAAAAAATACATGTCTCTTATACAAAAAAACATTCTCAACATAGAAATATCTTAAGTGTAGCAACAAGGTAATATGTAAATGTTAAATCATTCCAATATTACCATAAATTAATTTATGGACATTTATTTCACAATACCCTAACTCCTAAAGTTATCTAAATCGACCTATGATACCAACTATATGGACCCGACCCTGAACCGTAAATAACATTGAATTAAATGAATAATTCATATTGAGGATCTTTTCAGGTTTAGAGTTTTAGAGAATTAGGACATAAATATTGCATCTCAAAATATTACAAAGTAGATACTTTTACATAGTTTCCAAATTTTTTACAAAACATGAACTCTTAAAAAAAGTCATGTCTAGTTCCATGTCTAAGACAACATGAATTTTACATGATCCAATCCTTGAACTTATTCTACATTATGTTCTATGAAAAAAATTTCAAAAACATGGGATGAGCATAAAAAGTTCAATAAGGGATACACAAAGAAGGAAAACTATTAGTTTTTCAAAACATCAGGTAAACCATGAATACTTTATCCTAAGTAATACTTTTCACCTTTATGACGTAGTAAATAATCATTATTGAATAAAAGATCATTACTTATTCTTTTGTAACCAAAAGATTACCATAAACCCATATAAAGAACACATAACATATAAAGGTAACTTGGGACATAAACATACTTAAATGTAATAACCATACGACTGACTTCCACACATACCACTAAATGGAATAGCCATACGACCAAATTCCATACCCAATGCATTGGAGGTTATAACGTAACCACCTATCCTGGTATTCACGGCACCACCCGTCATTTGGTTTATCACGTAACCACCTGCCAAATGTCCAAGTACTGTTATAAAATATTAAGACATAAAACAAATATAATATAAGGAAAACATGTCTGTATTTCAATCACAATATATCACATAAATATATTGACATAAAAAATCCATTTTTAAAACCATTTTCAATAGCAAAATACATAAAAGAGTATATGGTTTTTATTTTCTTTAAAAAAATTATGGCTTGTTGAGGAAGCCAAAGATCAAATAATACTCACGGCGGTGGAAAAGGTTGTTGTCACCGCTTATGTTAAAAAAACATTCCTTTTTGTTGTTTAGTAAAATGCTTAATAGAAAAATATTCCATTTGAAAATTCAAGGGTGTTTATACAACGTATAAAAGAAAGTCATGTATTAAAACAAAATATGCCTCAATGAATGGAGTTTGAGATGAAGTCCCTTACCTCGTGTCTAACATGACTCGATCGTTCTTTAATCTCCTGAATAATAAAATAGAGTTAATTTATACTATCTTAAGAACCTTTTTCTTGTTTATTATTAATTTTATATCACTTATTACCATGTTATAAACATCATGTAACCATTTATGTTAATAATGTTCGTTTTGTCAATATTTGGTACTTGAGTCAAAAATGGACTTCTTATAATGACATGTTGTTGATGTGGTCAAAGTTTCAGTATATCCAGAATGATATTCATGATTTGGATATCATATATATCATATATATCCAGTATATACATGTATTTATAATAATACATAACATTTAGGGGTAAGAAATTAAATGCACCGTTCATGGCGACGGTAAGCCGTACGTACGCATGAACACTACTTACATTCCTATTTCATATTTAATGGAATTAAAACATAATGATACATGGTAGTATTATAATTATAGTATTGTATAATATATAATATCATTAAATCTATCCTTTATTCATACCACATATGGTATGAACGAGTCATATCACTTTGAGGGGGCAGTAGTCTGCACTTCTCAAATGAAATTATCACGTTTACCCATAATAGAAACCATAAAGGTATGATATAAATTGAAATTATAGAAGTATAAATAAAACATAAAAATAATATATATCATATATAAGTATAGTTCCATCATAACGGCTACCATGATAGGCAGTTGGAGATATTTGAACAATCATCATTTCGTGAGGCGTTAGATTGCCATCCACAGAAAAATTATTTTCTTCATCGATTATATGGAGGTGTGTGTAAGCGTAGATAGAATCCTTTTCATAACAACATCCAAGTATATTGAAGATATTGGTTTTTTTACAAAAAAATTTAATAAAAATAGTTTAGGGTTTGGAGAAATAAAATAAAAGAAAACGATTTAAGAGAAACGGTTACCTTTAATGTGGGTAACTCTCTTTGGTTTTAACCAAAGGACTTATTGAAGTGCATTATGCCTAAGGTAATGCTTCTAGGTGTAAGAGAGGGATCTAGGGATATTAATAGGGAATATTTTGTACAATCCAAAAGGCTTGATAGGTATAGGGAATTGGTTATAAATGGTCTCTTTTATAAGGGGGAGGAGGGGCTCTTTAGGAAAGTGTGATAATATTATTTCATTATATAATGATATTCAGTTTTTAATGGCCCAAAAATCATTAAAGTATAAGATAAGATGACTCATATTCGAAATTAAATCATCCAATCATAATTGGACATGTTTTGGATAATATTGTAATCATTATAATCTTATTTGTTTAAATCATTAGTAATGAGGTAAACAATGCATTATTATTATGTCATAAATAATTTAATATTATTGATTTCTAATAATTATAAACAAATTAACATGATCTAGTAAATCGTTTTATCTTTCCAATGAATATTTATAGTTGAAAATATATTTTATATAACCCCATATAAAAAGTTATTTACAAAAAGATTTTTGTTTATGTCATTTTTGCCTTTACATTAAATTAATTAATCTAAAGTGTCATTATCTTTTATAAGTGGCTCCATGGGGTCCCAAAATAAACCAAAATATGACCATGGCCGGACATTACTCATCCGATAAGGTTAGGACATTTTTTATGGTAATTTTTAATTATTAAAATATTCGTTTAACCTTGAATTACCCTATTTACCTTTAACTACGGTAAATAAAAGTCAAAAGTTACTATTCACCAAAAATTATTTTCATCATATTGAACCAAATTTTACTTCTTGATAACAACCATGTATGTTGGATTTTCGAAATTCAATTCACATAATTTTTAAAATTTCATTTAAATGGAAAAGTCAGTTTTTTTAACTACTACTAAGTGGTTTCACTAATCATCAAAAATTGATGTTTTTTCAGAAAAATACATAAAATTTACCCTAATCTTTATTTCATATAATGAATTCAAAAATGATGTCTATTTTTCCAACATCAAAACATATAAGTGGCATCAATTAATTTAAAATTAATTCCTGTTGTTAAAACAAATAGCATGTTTTTAAGAAATAATAACTATCAAAAGATTGACACTTGTTTATGTCTAATTTCAAAGTGAAATTAATTCCAATGACCAAAATTTAATTAAATGGTAAAAATATATTCTAATTAAACACTAGTAAAAATTAAAAATATTATATAACCATATAAATAAATTATATTAAAAATAACTTTGGAAATATAATACAATATTTTCACTATTCATTTTAAAATGAACTGTATTGGAAAAATCCCAAAAATTTACACAAAGTAAATTTTGATATCCACATTATAAATAAGGATTTTATTTGGTCATATAGAATGTATTAAAGTGACAAAAACTATATTTATAGAGGTTTATCCATTAAAAGGTGGTAAATCGACCTTTTAATGTAAATTACGCTTAAAATTAGATTAATTCATATTTTAAGCCTCTAAATTTTTATTGGATAAATGAAAATACATTTAACAAACATGTATAATCATATTATAGTTATTTTTGTTAATTTTCACCAATAAAATATCTAGGAGTTAACTACCATTTAAAATAATAATATTATATTATTAGTGTGCAACGTAAGATTTCAAAGAAACCCGTTGTTGCGTATCGGGTACGCTATCGAACATAGAAACCCTTTTAAAGTAAAATTAATATTTAATTAACAAATACTAATAAATATGAAATATGTCTTATTATTTATTTACCTCGTATATTATATCAATATCACCAAAAAACATATAAATAAGCTAAAAAAATTCCTAACATCAATCTATAATCCTCACTTTGGGAAGAAATCCAACTGTGAAAGTGTCTATGTATAAACAAAATGGGGTAACCTAAAAACGAGGTAACATTATTCAACGATAACTTTAATTTTATTACTTGGTCAAACAACTAAATTATTATTATTGCATGGGTATATAATAAACTATGTATCCAAAATATATTTATATGTTTTTATTCTAATTTTTCAACTAACACTTACACACACATACTTATAATGGGTTATGAAATGACTATTAATGTGTGTGACGAACTACAGCCTCGCGAAACATTGATTGATTGTTCTTCCTTCACAACCTCTCATAATCAAAATTATAATGTAAATACTATTCTATATTTTATATATGATATTTATAATGTCTTTATAATTCTTTAATTCTTATATAACACATACCTTTATTCTCTTCATTTGTGGGAAAATGAAAACATCGTTTGTGGACATGTGGGCTACCGCCTCCCCAAAGCGATGTGATTCATTCATACTATACATGGGAATTATAAATCATGGTTTAATAAACATATGTTACAAATAAGAGAGAAATATTGTACATTAACTATAATATATATATAAATTTATATAATTTTTTTTCATTCTTTTAAATACGATAATAAAATGAAAGTAGCATTTATGTGTACGTACGACCTACCATCTCCATAAAAGGTACATTTAGTTTCCTTTCTGCAAACAATATTGATTATTATAAATAAAAATATAATAAAAACATATTGTTTTCATATCAATTTTAAATTATTTCAATGATTAAATCTTGATCTAATAACCGGAACATCTAGTAATAAGTCAAAATATACCCAAAAAATAGAAAATTAACACCCAAAATTGTGAAAATAATGAATGATTGTTAAAAAATGAGTAAAAAGATATTATAATAAGTCTAGATCTGATATTAGTAAAATTATTATTATTATTTTATTAGTTATTTATATGTTTAAAACCACAATATATGAGGTTAATGGATTTTCACCTTAAGGGAAACACAATGAAATAGATTCTTCACTCGTATTTTTCTTCTATGACGCATACACCATTTTCAAAAAATGTTTGTTTTTTATGGTGTATATACTTCCCATTTTGATATTTTATATTCTTAATTTTTTTATCTTCATGGTATTTTGATTTTTAATTTGAATTATTTCTTCTAAGGGTATTTGAGTTAAAAGTTACCAAGTGGTAATGAACATCATAAAATGACTCCTTTTTTTGGATTATATTACTTCCTCATTGTCCTTAATATTATATTTCTATGTGTGTTATAACATTTTAATATCCATTGTTAAATTTTCTCTTTCTTTATGTGGATTTACATTTTACACACATACTCTATTCATTGAGTCTTTCTCATTTCAACATTATGGTCTTTTCAAGGGTTTACTTCAGAATCTCATTTTGTTTAGTATTTTTACAATTTAATTTAAATTTGGGTAAATTAATTGATAATTGAATAATAAACCATTTAATTTTACTCTACTCCATTTATTGATGACATTTTACAAGTAATAGAACCATTTTTTACTCTTTGGTACCCAGAGAGATTTTGAATATGTTTTTAAGAAAACCCTATTCATTTCTCTCTTTAGTTAGGGAACCCATTTTCTTCTAAAAACCTATTATCTAAAATGGGTTTCCAAAAAATTTAACATTTCAAAAATGATTTATTCACCATATTTGTACCCTTGTGTCATTTATAATTTTTTTAAATGAATCTTATTGTCTCTTTTTAGACATGTCATTTTTCTATCCCTTAAACCATGCAAAAGGAATGTTCTTTTTACCTTTTAAATAATTTATGAATTTCAATACCTTAATTTATTTGAATATTCCCTTGTAATTTTAAAACGTTACTTTTCAATGAAAATATTTTTAAATTTTATTTTCAATGAAAATTAGTTTCAAAAAAACAATGTAATTAAAAGTTTATTTTCTTTTGGAATGTTTTTAATAGATATTTTTGTATTAATTATTTTCATAAATACCAAAAACCATTTATTTTCACTCCACTCAAGATATGTTGTTTTAATACTATCCTTGTTATTCCTCTAGATGGTTTATGATTGATTTTGACATGGATAATATTGAAATTAACTTCCTTGATTTCTTTTTTAGTACCCTTGAAATATTCATTTTACTATGATAATTATAAATTGAATTTACCTTTATTAAGCATATATTTTATCATGGATATTTTTATTTCCTAAACCATATATAGTTTTTACATACAGTGATTACATTGAAAATTATTTGATTATCTATAGAAATATTGACAAATATTTAATTTGTATTCAAGATAGACATATGATAAAGAATATTGTTTATAATTTAAATTGATTATTAGATATAAAGAATGATTTGTAAAGGGAGTGATGGGTATATCCTATACATTATATATCCACATAATGCATTGAAATATTATCATGAGGCATATTAGTTTCACAAATACAATGGGCTTCTACATATAGTTTTAAACCATCATATGAAATGTCTTGATATAATTGGTTTTCATGTGCCTCAGACTTGAATTCCAACAATTATGAATTGCCTTTATTTTGATTCAATATTTATTATCCATGAGATTTTCACTATGAAAAATTCTATGGATGCATTTAATTCTTAGTTGTTGATCAAATCACGTTTTTTTTATTATCTTACCATATCGTATTGATTATTCCTTATCAATTTATTTAAATTGAATGTGTTTTTAGTTTATTACTTTTCCATATTATTTACTCACATCTCTCTCAATAATTGATTAGATGTCATGTGTTATTAATTATATAAATTTATATATTGAGTATTCTCATTATTTAATTATTGATACCACTATAAATTATACTTAATGAGAATTTTAGTTGTCACTTATTTTGTTTCATTACACATGAATCCAAGAAGTGTACTATAAAAAATATATGATGATTTCTATATGGAATAAAATTTTCCTCAAAATAAAAGGATTATGTTGAATTAATTGTATTATTTTGTAATAAAAAACTCATGTATATATATTGTTTATAAAGACAACAAATATCTTCGATCCTTTAGGATTTTAGTCCTTGTTATAAGGCCAATGTAATAGTATTATACTTCAAATCCAAGATTTATGGGGTTAGGTCGGTATATAGGGTCTACATTTTCCTCATATTTCTCACACTGAGCTTGACTTACATGGTATTAGATGTTAGTTGTGACCTTGACATATACCCATCATCTTAAATGAGCCTTCTATATAGATATAATCCCCAACCTCTATTCACATGGGCATCCTTCTGAGTGTAAACGCCAATAATTTCCCCTCAAATGAAAATTTCTTGTGTGTTTTCCCTGACCTCATACTCCTTTGGTCCTCCGCTATAGCTTTTTTCCGAAAAATTTCCAATCTATGTGGGATTTTATTACCTACTAGCTAGGATATGTAGGATTCCTCAATGATGTCCAAACATGACATCTGCATCTATCCCAGTATTCCCTAAGTCACATTGTAACACCCGAGAATTTTATGAGAAATATTTTGTTTTTATGTTATATAAATCATCAAAGGAATCTTTCACTACACACAACACTAGCTTGGCTTGCTTTACATGCAACCGCGACCTTCCTCGATAGCTTGTGTCGTACGCAATACCGAGTTTCACTAAACAACGATATGTGATTAAAATATTATTAAAACTAGCCGTTATAAATAGTAATAACCACTTTTTGAAATTTTATATATTTTATTTTTCAAAATGGACTTCATTTTTGGATTCGGAATATCGAAATTAGCCTAGGGTGAAATTTTGGTATTTTTTTGAAAACATTCAATTTTTGATGAATAGTGAAACCACTAAGATGTAGTTAAAAAACTGAATTTTTCATAAAACATAATTTTACCACTTTTTTGAGTGGAATTTCAAAAATCCTAGAGACACAGTTGATGTAAGTATGTAAAATGTAGTTCAATGAGATGAAAATAATTTTTGGTGAGTAGTAACTTTTTACTTTTATTTACCACAGTTAAAAGTAAATAGGGTAATTAAGGGTAGAAATGATATTATTATTACCCTAACAATGTACTAATTCTATTGGATAAGTGTAATTCAACCAAAAACAGTCTTAGGAATAAAATATGACCATTTATGCCTACTTGGATTACATTAGGACATTTATTATTAATTTATTTAAAGAAGGGTTAAAGTAGTTAAAATCAAAGTTTAATAAGAAAATAATTTTTAATATGGGGTTATACATAAGATAAATTAGAATATAAATATTCATTAGAAATCTATAAAGAGTTAATACATGATGGTATTTTATTTTTAAATTTTAGACATTAAATAATTTAATTTATATATGACACAACGATGATGCAATAATTATCTTATTAATGAAATATTGACAAAATTGATGTTATAAATACACAAATAATTGTAATTTGAGACTTTTTATGAATTAAACTAATTTTATAGGTTAATATGACATGTTATTATTGATTTAATTAACTTGGTTCGAACTAATCATTCTGTTATGATTTTCACAAAAATCAATTACTAAATAGTATCAAAATTGACATAAAATAGTTTTTAAAACAAATATTATAATAGTAATTGTTATTTTATTCCTAAAAATATAATTTTCGGCCAAATGACTTAGATAAGGTTATATATATTAATAATAAACAGCTTGGGGTTCTTTTTCCTGCTTATAGTAAGTTTATTAACCTTATTGTATAAGAACACAAGAAGACACGGTAAAAGTAAAATTATTTAACTTAATGTTAAATCTAAATGATAAGGTTAAAATAGGAACATAAACTTGTATAAATTATATTGGATGAGAGTATTTAGACCCATCCCCACTTTAGCTTCTAAATATATCAATTTGGAGCTTTTTAAAACCGAACTTGACTTTATAATAAAATAATATTGTTAGTTTTCCCAAAGGAGCCCCTCTCCTCCCTTATAAAAGGGAACCTCCTCCCCCTCTTCCTCACACCACATTGAGCCTTCAAGATCGGCCAACCCCTGCCAATTCCTCCTATAAACTTCTCTAGAAACATCCTATAGGTTCTGGTTTTCTTCAAAGACCAATTTTAGTGCCCTAAAAGGAGGTCTCAAAGAAGCACATCAAAGAAGAGGTAATGTCTGTTACCGATTCTTTCATCTTTATTTTTTCTTCCACTTCTTCTTCTTTAGTTGTTTCATTATGAAGTAATAAAATCTGTATCACTAATATAATGATATGTTATTATAAGTATGAAACAACCCTATTTCACCATCTATCCATCCTACAGAAAAAGAAATCACCGCGCGTGCGTACGTACGGAATACCGTCTCCACGCCGTGGTGTAATCTATTTTCCACCACCACTTTACTTGGATGGGTATAATGGTGTAAATGATGACTATATATGACTATTATAAATTGATATTGATTATTAAATAGTATACATACACTCCAATACAATTCCACGATCATAGGAACGATATCATCACTCGTGCGTACGTACGGAATACCGTCTCCACGATGTGATGCGACTCATTCTACATGATCTTCATTACATAATGATTATATAAATGAATTTAATGAATGAATATGATATATATTACACTAATAACATTCTGTGAATGAGGTATCTATAACCTAAAGAGATGAATAAGAATTTATTCAACAAAACACGCATAAGAACAAAAAGTAATAAACACCCGAATAACAAGTAGTAATGAAATATTACTAATAAGAAGCTAATAATATGACCCTATATGATATCATAACAATAAGTATTATTATGGAATAAGTCAATAACATTATTTAAATCATTATACAGGAGGTTCGGACACTTACGAAGCAAATCGGACCTAAGATAAGGGAAATATCACAATCTCATTTTTATCCGAGATTGTGTATACTTTAGTATTTTCTGTGGTGTATTTTATCATCCAAATCCATGTTTCCTCAATATTTAATATTATTTCCATCCACCTACAATTTTTTAAATCCAATTTTACTCTTCGGTGAGTTTTTAGTAAAGGATATGAAAGGAATCTTTTGTCGTTTTTCGTACGAGGTACTTTTTGACTTTTCCGACAAAAGTACGAGAAGAATGTTTTTTTAACTTATACGGCATGAATGGATTTTTAAAACATTATTTCCAGGAATCTTCCTTTACAAGTTTTCAAGTTTATTTTTAATCAAATTCTTTGAGTTTAAAATTGTAAGACATGTTAATAAAGGAAAATGTTTTTGAAGTAGAAAGGATATTATCCTCAAGAATGGAGTTCAAGTGTTTTATCAAAATTATTTTCCATATAAGATAATATAGGGTTCTGTTTCTATCCCTATTATTAAACTGATTTGATTATGTTGTGAAGGAATTATTTTTATGAATTCCTTTATCTTATATGAATTGTTTGATGATGTCACGATGTTTAAGATTCCCATTTTTATTACATGGGTTATGCAATGATGTATGATTTAAGATTTTGTGGCACACATAAGAATGGTATAATTATGAGATGGGTGGGACCAATATCTCCATACAATGCATTGGGTAAAGATTTTATATCTCATGATATAGAAATGGCTGGAACGGTAGGTTATACCGGTTCAGTGAAATAGGACTGAAACGGGGAGTGAACTCGGTTCAGAAATGGACTTTGTCCACTAAGATAGTCTTGGTAATAATTCTTGACTAATAAGAAATGATTCTCTATGATTATGTGTGTATTCCACAAAGTTTCATGTTTTATGTTATGATTATTGGGATTACATTTCACTACTATGATTTATTCCATGTGATGAAATTATGCTCTCTTTTGCAGGTTACGATTTCCAAAAGTTATGTTCTTATGAATATGATGTGATTGATATTTATTTTTTTTACCCTTACTGAGCATTTAAGCTCACCCTTTTGTATTTTTTCTTTCCCCAGGTCAAGAAGAAGGTTATTAAGTAAGATATGTCAAAAGGGACTATAGATATGATGAAATAAATGGGAGACAGTGTAGACGCTTTATGAACCAGTTGTTTATGTTTCCCAGTTTCTAAAGACACTATACCTATACGGTCCTTTCGTGGTTTTGTTATATGTTGTAATAAGTATGCTTCAATTTTAAAGTAATAACAATGTATGTAAAGTATGGGTTGTTATAGTTGGTATTAGAGGAAAGGTATCGTCAACCTTTGGAAACTAGGATGTGAAAGCCTTAGTGAGACCCCTAAGGATAAGTCTAAGCATAGAACACAATCTTAGTGTTTTAGAAATGGCCATGAATAACCTAGGATAAGACCTGAAGTGTGAAATTTTATTCTTGATTATGTGGTTTTCCTATTATAATTAGTGTTTCTCACACTATTCTTCATGGTTTTAGTCAATGGCTGGATCCTGAATGAACCGTGTTAATGCGGAATGCGACGGGCAATGCAATGATTGTCCCCCTGAGCAACCAAACGTTATGTGATCTGGAATGAAAAATCTTGTAGCCATGCTCACACAGCTTTCTCATGCTATGAATCATGCAGTACTTCCAAACGAGCAAAGTAAAGAGCAACATTACGTTGAATCCTTCATGACACAACGTCCACCTTCTTTCAGCGGGTCTACTGATCCATTAATTGCTGAACAATGGATTAGTACTACTGAAAAGATATTTTCAGTTCTTCAATGTTCTGAGCATGATAAATTCATCTTAGCAGTGTATCATTTGGAAGGTGATGCTAATCAATGGTGGAATCTTATTAATAATATGAGGCAAAGGGATGAAATTGAGTCCATGGAATGGGACGAGTTCAAGAACTTATTTTTCAATAAGTACTTCCCTCGTATTCTCTGAACAATGATGGAGAAAGAGTTTCTTGAATCGAAGCAAAAGGATAATGAATCTATTGGTACCTATGAAGCAAATTTTACAAGACTTGCAAGGTACGATTCTGGTATTATTATCCAACCTGAGAGTAAGATCAATCGATTCTTTAGTGGCTTAAAACCAGGTCTTCGAAGGGCCTTAGCCATAAGGGACTTCAATAGCTACGAGGAAATCGTTCGATGTGCTCTCAAAGTTGAGATGGAGATTGGAGTAACCCATCAGTCATATGGGTTTGATAAGAAGAGGAAAATGGAATTCAAAGGAAAATCTAAAGAGCACACAGAAAAGAATATGAGCTTTCCCTTATGCTTAAAGTGTGGAAAGAAACATTTAGGGAGTTGTCTTAAAGGGACAAGTAAATGTTTTAAATGTGGAAAGGAAGGTCATCGGGAATTTGAATGCAGCGATGATGGGAAGAAGATGTCTAATGATGCAAACAAAGGAAGGGATACACAGAATGAACCTACTACACATCAATGTTTCAAGATTAAGGAGATGTGGAATTATGCCACTAAATTCCCTAATCCAAGGGTTGATGATGATGGTCGACGTCAACAAACTCTTAAGGCTAAAGACAAAGGAACATCACATGCAATTTCTATCAGCGATGTGGAGTATGATAACGATGTGGTGAAAGGTACACTTACCATCCACTCTAAAGTAGAAAATGTTTTATTTGATTCTGGATCCACCCACACTTTTATTTATGAAGAACTTTCTATGGGTATCACCATATTACCTCAATAATTAGATATTGAGTTAGCTGTGACAACACCTAATGCCACAACAGTCGCATCAAAAGTTTATAATTCTTCTCCGATCGAAGTTTGTGGGAAAGTGCTTCCTAAAAATCTTGTGATCCTTCCTACAGTGGAATTTGATGTGATTCTTGGCATGGATTTTCTTTATTTATATTGACCTCATATAAATTTCCAAAGAAGGGAAGTCACATTTCATATTCTAGATCAATCTATGATTATCTATCAATGCAAGGATGAACATAACCTTCCAGTGGAAATCCCTTCTACCTTATGGGTCTTGATTCCACTAAATGAAGGTTATTTATCTCAAATGGTTGGTGAGAAACTCACGATTAAAAATATGCCCATTGTACGGGAGTTTGATGATGTCTTTCTAGAGGAATTACTGGTACTTCCACCAAATCGTGAAGTTGAGTTTTCAATAGAACTCATACCGGGTGCTTTTCCTATTTCAGAGACACCTTATAGAATGGCCCCAATTGAGTTGCAGGAATTGAAGAACCAACTCCAAGAGAATCTTGAAAAGGGACTCTTACGCCCTAGTCCGTCACCTTGGGGAGCACCTGTTCTATTTTTTAAGAAGAAAGATGGATCAATGAGACTCTGCATTGATTATCGAGAACTTAACAAGATCACTATAAAGAAAAAATATCCTCTCCCATGCATTGATGACTTATTTGATCAACTACGCGGAGCACAATACTTTTCCAAGATTGTTCTTCATTCAGGGTATCATCAATTAAGGGTCAAAAGGGAGAATATACCAAAGATGGCTTTCCGTAAAAGGTATGGACACTATGAATTTATAGTGATGCCATTTGTTCTTACTAATTCCCCTGCTATCTTCATGGATCTGATGAATAGAGTCTTTAGAGACTATCTTGATCAGTTTGTGGTAGTCTTTATAGACAATATTCTTGTCTATTCAAAGAGCAAGGAAGAACATGAAGATCACTTGAGAATTATATTGAAGACCCTAATAATGGAGAATCTTTATGCCAAATTTACCAAGTGTGAATTTTGGCATCAAAAAGTTTCATTTTTGGGTCACATAATCTCAAAAGAAGGGATATCTATGGATCCAGCAAAAATAGAGGTTATCGAAAGATGTTTGAGACCAACAACAGTAACTGAGATCCGAAGTTTTCTTGGTTTGGATGGATATTATCGACGTTTTGTGAAAGATTTTTCATGATTATCTAATCCACTCACCATGTTGACTCGGAAAGGAGTTAAGTCTGTATGGACGGAGGAATGTGAAGAGAATTTCAAGGAGTTGAAAAGAAGGTTATCCAGTGCACCTGTTCTCACACTGCCTTGTAGTGGAGAAATGTTTGTGATCTATAGTGATGCATCCAAGAAGGGATTGGGGTGTGTTCTTATGAAAAATGATATGGTGATAGCTTATGCCTCACGACAGTTGAAAATACATGAGAAAAATTACCCAACACATGATTTGGAGTTAGCTGTGGTAATCATTGCATTAAAGATTTGGAGGCATTATCTTTATGGAGAAAGGTGTGACATTTATTCTGATCATAAAAGTTTAAAGTATATTTTCACACAAAAGGAGCTGAATATGCGCCAAAGAAGATGGTTGGAGCTGATTAAGGATTACGACTGCTCAATCCATTACCATCCTAGGAAAGAAAACAAGGTGGCAGATGCATTAAGTCGACAAGACCATGCCAGTTTATCCATGATGAGGATCACAAAAGATCCAATATTTATGGATTTACAAAGGATGGATCATGGAATTATAATGGAAGGGGAAAAATCTTATCTTTCTCAAATGAATGTTCAACCATCTATACATGAGAAGATTAAAGAGGCACAGAAATAAGATGTCGATTTACAAAAGAAGGTGAGAAATGTTCATAAATTCAAACTTGATTGTGATGGGATAAAAATGTTCAGGAATCGGGTTTGTGTTCCTCCCATCCTAGAATTAAAGAAGGAGATGCTGGATGAGGCTCATAGTTCTTCATTCTCTATTCATCCTGGAAGCACGAAGATGTATAGGGACTTGAAAGAGTACTTCTAGTGGGATGGCATGAAAAGAGATGTTGTTGAATATGTCTCTCGATGCTTGGTTTGTCTGCAAGTTAAAGTTGAGAGACAGAAGTATAAGGGGATGTTACAACCATTATCCATACCCAAATGGAAATGGGAAAACATCACTATGGACTTTTTCACAGGACTTCCTAAAACATCCAAAGGAAATAATGCTATTTGGGTCATAGTTGATCGTCTTACAAAGTCTGCACACTTCATTGCTATTAGAGAGGATTTCTCTCTGGATCAGCTTTCCAGGATATATTTAATGGAAGTTGTAAGATTACATGGAGTAAAACTTTCTATTATATCTGATCGGGATCTGAGATTTACCTCAATGTTCTGGAAAAGTCTTCAGCATACTCTGGATACAGAGTTGAGATTCAGCACTACTTATCATCCTCAAACAGACGGTCAGTCTGAGAGAACAATTCAAACTCTAGAAGATATGTTGAGAGCTTGGTCTATGGATTTCAAAGGTGGTTGGGATCAACACCTGCCTTTGGTGGAATTTTCTTATAATAATAGCTTTCACTCCAGTATTCATATGGCTTCTTATGAAGCTCTATATGGAAAGAAATGCAGGACTCCAACTTGCTGGGATGAAGTTGGGGAAAGAAAGCTATTAGGACCTGATCTTGTTGATGAGATGGAAGAAAAGGTGTGATCTATTAAACAACACATAAGAGAAGCTCAGAGTCGAGGGAAAAGTTATGCCGACAACCGAATAAAAGACCTAGGGTTTTAAGTGGGTGATAAAGTATTCTTACGAATATCTCCCTAGAAGAGGGTCATGAGATTTGGAAAGAAGGGGAAGTTGAGCCCTAGATATATCGGTCCTTTCGAAATACTGGATCGTGTTGGGAAGGTAGCTTACCGATTGGTGCTTCCACCAAATCCCTCTCAAGTTCAAGATGTGTTCCATGTATCTCTCCTGAGAAAGTACATACCTGATCCTTCACATGTACTTAGCTCAGAAGTTGTACCGCTGGAGCAAGATCTTTCTTATGAAGAACAGACGATAGAGATTCTGGATCGTAGTGAAAAAGTCCTACAATGCAAGACCACTCGATTGGTGAAAGTTTTATGGAGGAATCACCAATTAGAAGAATCTACATGGGAGCTTGAGGATATGATGAGGTAGAGGTATCCTCATCTGTTTGTTACAAAGTGACGAATTTCGAGGGAGAAATTAATTTTAAGGGGGGTAGAATGTAACACCTGAGACTTTTATGAGAAATATTTCGTTTTTATGTTATATAAATCATCAAAGGAATCTTTCACTACACACCACACTAGCTTGGCTTGCTTTACACGCAATCGCGTCCTTCCTCGATAGCTTGCATCGTACGCAATACCGAGTTTCACTAAACAACGATATTCGATTAAAATATTATTAAAACTAGCCGTTATAAATAGCAATAACAACTTTTTAAAATTTTATAAATTTTATTTTTCAAATTGGACTTCATTTTTGGATTCGGAATATCGAAATTATCCTAGGGTGAAATTTTGGTATTTTTCTGAAAACTTTCAATTTTTGATGAATAGTGAAACCACTAAGTGGTAGTTAAAAAACTGAATTTTTCATAAAACATATTTTTACCACTTCTGTGAGTGGAATTTCAAAATTCTGAGAGACACGATTGATGTCAATAATTAAAATGTGGTTCAATGAGTTGAAAATAATTTTTTGTGAATAGTAACTTTTTACTTTTATTTACCACCGTTAAAAGTAAATAGGGTAATTTGGGGTAAAAATGATATTATTATTATCCTAACACATGTACTAATTCTATTGGATAAGTTTAATTCGACCACAAACAAACTTAGGAATAAAATATGACCATTTAGGCCCACTTGGATTAGATTAGGACATTTATTATTAATTTATTTAAAGAAGGGTTAAAATAGTTAAAATCAAAGTTTAATAAGTAAATAATTTTTAATATGGCGTTATACATAAGATAAATTCGACTATAAATATTCATTAGAAAGATAAAAAGATTTCCTACATAATGGTATTTTATTTGTAATTTTTTGACATTAAATAATTTAATTTATTTATGACACAATGATGATGCAGTAATTATCTTACTAATGAAATATTGACATTATTGATGTTATAAATACCCAAATAAATGTAATTTGAGACTTTTTATGAATTACACTAATTTTATAGGTTAATATTACATGTTAGTATTGATTTAATTAACGTTTTTAGAACTAATCAATCTGTTATGATTTTCACAAAAACCAATTACTAAATAGTGTCAAAATTGACATAAAATAGTTTTTAAAACAAATATTATATTAGTAATTGTCATTTTATTCTTAAAAATATAAGGTTCGGCAAAATGACATAGATACGGTTATATATATAAATAATAAACAACTTGGGGTTCGTTTGGCTGCTTATAGTAAGTTTATTAACCTTATAGTATAATAACACAAGAAGGCACAGTAAAAGTAAAATTATTTAACTTAAAGTTAAATCTAAATGATAAGGTTACAATAGGAACCTAAACTTGTATAAATTATATTGGATGAAAGGATTTATACCCATCCCCACCTTAGCTTCTAAATATATCAATATGGAGCTATTTAAATCTGAACATGACTTTATAATAAAATAATATTTTTAGTTTTCCCAAAGGAGCCCCTCTCCTCCCTTATAAAAGGGAACCTCCTCCCCCTCTTCCTCAAACCACATTGAGCCTTCAAGCTCGGACAACCCCTGCCAATTACTCCTCTACACTTCCCTAGAAACATCCTAGAGGTTCTGGTCTTCTTTAAAGACCTAATTTAGTGCCCTAAAAGGAGGTTTCAAATAAGCACTTCAAAGGAGAGGTAATGTCCGTTACCGATTATTTCATCTTTATTTCTTCTTCCACTTATTATTCTTTAGTTTTTTCATTATGAAGTAATAACATCAGTATCACTCATATACTGATATGTTATTATAAGTATGAAACAACCCTATTTCACCGTCTATCCATCCTACGGAAAAAGAAATTATCGCATCTGCGTACGTACGGAATACCGTCTCCACGCTGTGGTGTAATCTATTTTCCACCACCACCTTACTTGGATGGGTATAATGGTGTATATAATGACTATATATGACTATTATAAAGTGATATTTATTCTGAAATAGTATACATACACTCCAATACAATTCCATGATCATAGGAATGATATCATCACTCGTGCGTACGTATGGAATACCGTCTCCACGATGTGATGCGACTCGTTCTACATGATCTTCATTGCATAATGATTATATAAATGAATTGAATGAATGAATATGATATATATCACACTAATACCATTCTGGAAATTAGGTATCTATAACATAAAGAGAAGAATAATAATTTATTCGACAAAACACGCATAAGAACAAAAAGTAATAAACACACGAATAACAAGTAGTAATGAAATATTACTAATAAGAAGCTAATAATATGACCATATATGATATCATAAAAATAAGTATGATTCTAGAATAATTCAATAACATTATTTAAATCATTATACAGGAGGTTCGGTTCACTTACGAAGCAAATTGGACCTAAGGTAAGGGAAATATCACAATCTCATTTTTATCCGAGATTGTTTATACTTTAGTATTTACTGGGGTGTATTTTATCATCCAAATCAATGTTTCCTCAATATTTAATATTATTTCCATCCACCTACAATTGTTTAAATCAAATTTTACCCTTCGGTGAGTTTTTAGTAAAGGATATGAAAGGAATCTTTTGTCGTTTTTCGTACGAGGTACTTTTTGACTTTTCTGACAAAAGTACGAGAAGAATGTTTTTTTAACTTATACAGCATGAATGGATTTTTAAAACATTATTTCCAAGAAGCTTCCTTTAAAAGTTTTCAATTTTATGTTTAATCAACTTCTTTTAGTTTAAAATTGTAAGACATGTTAAGAAAGGAAAATGTTTTTGAAGTAGAAAGGATATTTTCCTCAAGAATGGAGTTCAAGTGTTTTATCAAAATTATTTTCCATCTAAGATAATATAGGGTTATGTTTCTATCCCTATTATTACATTGATTTGATTATTTTGTGATGGAATTATTTTTATGAATTCCTTTATCTTATATGAATTGTTTGATGATGTCATGATGTTTATGAGTCCCATTTTTATTACATGGGTTATGCAATGATGTATGATTTATGATTTTGTGGAACACATAAGAATGGTATCATTATGAGATGGGTGGGACCTATATCTCCCTCCAATGCATTGGGTAAATATTTTATATTTCATGAGATAGACATGGCTAGAACGGTAGGTTATACCGGTTCAGTGAAACAGGACTGAAACGGGGAGTGAACTCGGTTCAGAAATGGACTTTGTCCACTAAGATATTCTTGGAAATGAGTCTTGACTAATAAGAAATGATTCTCTATGATTATGTGTGTATGCCACAAAGTTTCATGTTTTATGTTATGATTATTGGGATTACATTTCACTACTATGATTTATCCCATGTTATGAAATTATGCTCTCTTTTGCAGGTTACGATTTCCAAAAGTTATGTTCTTATGAATATGATGTGATTGATATTTATTTTGTTGGCCCTTACTGAGCATTTGAGCTCACCCTTTTGTATGTTTTATTTCCCCAGGTCAGTAAGAAGGTTATTAAGTAATATATGCCAAAAGGGACTATAGATATGATGAAATAAATGGGAGACAGTGTAGATGCTTTATGAACCAGTTGTTTATGTTTCCCAGTTTCTAAAGACACTATACCTATACGGTCCTTTCATGGTTTTGTTATATGTTATAATAAGTATGCTTCAATTTTGATGTAATAACAATGTATGTAAAGTATGGGTCGTTATACACATCCCTTGTAAAATCATTCCACTTATATAGGAGACCACTCCCCATCCCGGTCAATCAGGTAGCTTTCATATATAATCGCAACACCAACTCTAATATAGTGAAATCCTCTTAGGAAGGTTATCTTCCTTCCTTAATCCCCACACCATCACTCTCTAATGCTTCCTTCATGGTATCAACATCCTTACCACATTATAGTAAACTACATGGACTTATCTTGTCATTCGACATTAAACTATGGCATCAAAAGGAAGGGGGTTTTAAGGATAACCTCTAGATAGGGTATGTAGGATGACTCTCATATTTTTAATCCCAACCAATAGTAAACCTAGGTTCCCCTCCTATGGGTGAAACTTCCAAATCATCCTCAATGGGTGTTCTGATAAACATTCACAATGTGAGATCTTAACTTTATGGTACACACCACCTAGATCAAACCCCATGGTCATTCTGAACCATTCACCTACATGGTTTGATATCTTCCCTTTATGGGAAACACCACTTATATCCACCCCCATGGGCATTCAAATCCATCATCCTTAATAGTTTGACATATTCCCTTTATGAGACATAGCTTTTGGATATGCCTACACAGGGCATTCAGATCCATCCACCGATAATATTCTTGGTGTAACATCATCCCTCTTAGGGATGCACCTTCTTTATCCACTACCATGAGGTGTCTTTATCAGTCAAATCCATCTCCACAAGATTTTAAACATGTGACACCAAATGAATAGATTTTTCAAAACATGGTATGACTAAAGTGAAATCCTTTATAGATATATGAATTTCTTGTTGGATACCTCAGGATCACCATGATTGGACTTGGATTCCATGCCTATAGTACCTCCATGAGATTCCCTTTAATGAGGAAGAATATAGGTGACCAATGTTCCAAGAAGCAAGTCATGTGAGTGAGGCCCACCATAACTACTCTCCTGACCCAAGGTTTATTCCTTGTCAAGATAAGTTGGAATATAGAGACAAAACCAGTGTTATTAACCAGTGTCCACAAAGAAATCGAACTAGGAATTCGTTTCATTAGAATGACATAACTCTATTATGGTGACTTGGACTGTGTGACATGTTCTATGGAGGAATCCATGGAGGGAGGTACTGAAATCCCATCATCCTGTTTCGATCATGGGGTAAACATTTCCTTTGAGAGTGATGAATGCATCTAGCCTTTGGAATTAGGGAATTTAGGGTAATAATGTGGAACCAGTGCACATCAACACCTTTGTCATCCCACCCTAGTAAAATCATCACAAAAAATAGTTTACCTGATGTGAATCACTTCTACTAAAAATGGGTACTAGTAGAATTTGAGACATCTGTCGATTAGTAAATCACCAGATCCAAATATCTGGTGTAAAGACATACCATGAAAACAATTTTCTCGCTTGGAACTCACCATAAATTATGGCAGTTAAACATTTAGCATTCTGGTCTATGACTTCATCATCATGGATCTATCTCTTAGTACATTAAATATTGGATAGTTCTAAGCAATTGGGAATTTTTTCCAATATATCCATACTATCAAATGAATCCTATAACTTTTCAAGACCCAAAATACCAGAAACTAGCCACCCAACACCCAAAAACATAGTGGTATAAGAAATATTATTGTGAAAATACCTCACAACACTACATGTGCCATGATTTCCACTACAACTATAGCTAACATGAACACACACCCCATCTCACCCTATGAAATTATCCAGATATTTATGATTGACGCCCTATTATCTTTATATGAGAAAGATTGGGTCATTGTCCTAAGAGATATAGCCCACCATTACCTAGAGGCATCAATGCCTCACTAAAACCACTACCCTGAGTGTCGTGCATGGAGTCACAACTCCCCAACCCAACGACAAACCACTTTGGGAGCCTCACCCAGGACAGATCCTATGAATCACTCCACAACACTGAGGAGGTGGGGGATTCAAGAGTCACTACGGTCATGAATACCACCCCAGACCAACAATTAAGGGATCAAACCATTCCCCATTAGCACTAACAATGAACAGTCCTTCTGGATGATGAACATGTGGGCTACACCCCTACTATGCTGGCCCTAGTCTAGACCACCCAGTTCCAACGTCAGGCAAAAGCATAGGATAATTCCCATTAAGGGGCATCATCTTACATGGATCCACTAGACCCTTCCACCACATGAACATTCTACTAGATTAATATGGTATAAATGTAGGTATCCCTCCATGCCTGATTTGTATTGAGACCCCAGACACCCTATAGGTAGGTCGGGATGACTCAATCAATCGATGGAACCATTATTAGTCATTACAGACAAGTCTATGACAATTAGATTATCTATGGAGGACCTTCCTATACTATTTTCAACCAAAGAGGAGGCCCCACTCCCAAAACAAACATAGATGTACTCGCCATATTCCCAATATCATTCAAAGTGAATGTACTCCCTACATTGCTGATAAATGGTAAAGAGGTCCTTATCATGCTGCTAGCACCAACCACCATGGATTCCCTCCCAATGTTTCCACCAGCTCAACCAGAGGTCCTCCCTGGTCTAGCATGGAGAAAAATGGTGTCCCTCCCTACCAATCTCAAATCATTACAAGGTCATCCTCATAAATTTGTTTCTCATAATTGAGTTCCTCTGCATTCCATTAAAAAATAGATTAAAGGTTATTCCCACTCCTTTAGTAGTCAACATTGGGGCCCTTCGTATGTTTCCACTTGGTCAAATATGCGTCCTCCTCACCCCAACGTCAATCATTGTGAATGCCCAAATCATGATTCGACTCACCTGTATAGTGGTCCTCTAGGTTCCATTATCACCTATCTGCATGGAGGCCCTCCCAATATTCCCATGAACCAAAGTAAATGCCCTTCATCCATCATTAATAAGTTGGTTGGAGGTCCACCCCACTCCCACAACAATCCATGAATAGGAACTCCCATATCTAAAAGAAACGGATACATAGGTCATACTCATTTCCCGACTAATCAAAGAAGATATCCTCCCCATACTGAAGATATTCACTTCCTTGAAGTAACATATCAAGTTATAATGATGAACCATCCCCAGCAATGGTAAATTATCAAGAAGCATCATTTCATCATCAATACCATTCACCTATCAGATTATAAGGAAGTATGTGACTCAATGATGGAAACTTCACCCCATTCATTATCATCAATGTCTTGGGAAGGAGACTAATAGAATAATTTTATCATCACGGGAGGTGAGATTTACAAAATTCACATATCCCTTGGTAGGTACATGTAGGTGGAAGAATCTTTTGAATATTTATAGGAGATCTCTACATAATAATCTCTCTCAATTCCAAACTCTATATCTACCTCTACCCAAAATCATATAGAGATATTATGTAATGGGATAGATGAAGCAAATCTACTTGAGTAACCAATGAAAATAACTACCCTCACACATGTGGTGGTGGTGAGAACTCCATCCCACATGGATGTAATGATGAGGATGGTAATTCCCTCGAGAGATGACCTAGCATGTAGAAAATAAGAAACAGACTTAGGGGCTCATCCACCATCCATCAAACAACTGTACTGATCCACGTCGGTTCCAACACCAATCTCTTATCCAACAATAATCAATTATTGGGCCATCCAAGTCCAAGGAACCACTTCTAAGAAATAAATATGATGAGATCCTATGGATGCTGATTAGTTGTCAGTGCTATTCTTACTGAATGAAAACCCTAACATCGACATCTCAGATTCCCTCACTGAGGTCTAGGTTTCATTCTTTCACTAGACTATCTGGATGACACTGTATCATCTCCAGGACTGTCAATTGGTCAACCTAAGATGTTGGGAGTAGCTCGACAATATTGACTAGTAGTGCCTCATTGTTTATTATGCAGCACTAATAGTGGCCCGTCGCCCCTTTTCACCTATATACCACCTGGCCTTCCCATATAAGTGCATCAAGAAATTCATAGTGCTCTGCAGACTCATGGAAGATGCATCTCTACTCCTTCATTTCTCAAGATGGGGATATTATTCTTACCTCAACATTAGTCTAATCTGACAACAACCAAACCTAATCATTGATATTGAGTATTTTACACCAGGTATAATTATGGTGAATATGGTTGTCCCTATGATTTATAAGGAAGGGGGAACTGACACAATGTTAGACATAGAAAATATCCCCCCTGGAGTATTGTTGTATCAAATGAATCCTCACACAGGTGTTCCTACCCACCTTCAAAGGTGGGCACTCTGCCTCATCGATTCTTTTGCAACATTGTCTACTGGTCAGGATGTCAACAGGGCAAAACAACATCTTCATATTTCCGATCTATTTGATATTTCATAAAAGATAGAGATTGATCCCATTATCAATGACTTACTTTAGTGGGACGCATATTAGAAAAGGATAATCAATGGGCTCTTTAGTGAGTGACACGTAAATTATTGAACTCATAAACAGGAACATGTTCCACCTCTATTGGGGGATTGTTGGTAGCGACATGTTCCTCTTATCCAGTCACTCCCCATTTAGCCCAACAATCCCACACATCCCAATAGATAAGAGGTGATATATTATGAAAAACAACAATGATATGACTCATTGAATCTACTGATGGAGCATGATAATATTTCTCAGGACCCAAATCATGTAGCTCCATCAGCCGCTGAGAATTCCAACCAATTTGATGATTCATTCAATAAATTGGGGGTTAGGGATCCTTATCTAGATAAGAACCCCCACTAGGATGTTTTAATAATCTATCTCCCTACACAATTCAAATCCCTAGAAATGTGACAATTTTAAATATTGTCTAACAGTAAGTCATATCCAGTGTGGGTGGATGACATGAAAGAACCCCCAAATTTTGGGAACCATATATTATTCCATTTTAATGGGATGAGTAAACCACTAAACCTTTTGGATCAATTCATATCAAGGTGAGGGCCTATGTTTGGAACCCCAGAGTAGTAGGAGGCTTTCAATCGTTATTTGTTTGTTAATTCAATGGAATAGCTGGAGTTTCTTTGTAACAACCAGTTACCCATAGAGTCCATATTCGATTAGGAAGATCTTCATAGGTGCTTTCTCTAGCAGTTTAACTCCACCATGACCGATACAAGAATTTGATACCTCTTCAAATGAATGAAACTACACGATGACAATTTCAGAGACTTCGTCACCATATTTAAGGGTATCACATGTTGAATATATATTTTACTGACTCAAGAGTAGTTGATAATGATGTGAATTGGGAATTTCATGACTGAGATGATCCCCACCCTTATCAATTAGAATTTCCCAGGCAGGTTTTCAGATTTTTATGAAAAGGCCTAGTATCTCGAGGAAGCCTTATAGTAGTCCAAGATGGAATATACCATTTTCAATACCTGAACCTAAAACAATATCTAAAAAAGTTAAATACTAATGTTTTTCATATAGGTGGAGGCACCAATCTACAAGAGTTGTTGGCCCCCTTAATATTAGAACCACTTAGAGTGCAACAACCTCAATAAGCTCTGCCTCACCTAATACTGAATTGGAAGGAACCACCTTGCCAATAACTATTTCCTAGATGAGAGAATGTTGCTCCAACCCCACATCAAGCTCCATTTCCTCATCTAGGCTAGGATCCCATAGTTCCCTTTCTAAATAGAATAAAACTAACCTTCTCCTTTAAGGATTATTAGGTTCTCGTTTATTTTTTCCGTGCCCTAGATGATGGGATTCTAAAGATTCGAAAGTTTAACAATCCCCATGTAGACGAGAATTCTGATCGCCTTGACTACTTCCCTCACCATAGGATACTTGTTCATACCATAAAATAATGTTATCTGTTCAAATATTGGTTGTAGGACTAAGTTGATAATGGATTGTTCATGTTGGGAAATGTCCCAACATAGGGCGAACACATCTCCGTCAAGCCTAAAAGAAATAGAGAAGGTTAATGGTAGCAGTTTTCCAACAGCATGACTCATAAGTATGATTAATGGTTGGATCAAAGGGAAATGGACTATGCACATGACATCATTTATTCTTGCTAAGGCTAGCCCGTATCTTTGTAAGTGACATTAACCCTTCTGAATGATGCTTTTGCATCCACATCATATACTTCTATATCTCAGATGTGTAGGAACCGATGGCGAAAGGGAAAGCAATATCCCCCACTGGTGCTGAATCCGTCTCAAACGCTCGATGATTTCAGTAATCCATAGATGGGAATCAATCCTAGAATCTATCTAGCCTTGGAAGGTTGCAATGATAAAGACTAGGTGTATTCCACTATGAATACCATTGAATTGGTAGATCCCATTATGGTCGTCAATAATGAGGACTTTAAAGAAATCCATCTACGTGCCTCTTGTCAACATCATCAAAGAAGAAGTCAAGGAAATGAAAATTATAGAAATTCCTAGTCCAGTGCATCAAGACAAGATAAACATTCTACCGAGACCATACAATAGGTGTTGTATAGAAATATATAGGTAAGGCCCTCCTAACCTACTCCATCATACACACTTCCACAACTGATCGTGCTCCCTGACATGGAATAACAGTTATGACTGCACCACGGTCAACTACATCCAGCTAAATCTAGATGACATCTAGTCAATAGTCAACTAGTAGTTGTTAATGGAGATTCAGATAATTATAAGAAAGACATGTCTAGAACCATCCCGAATCACGTGGTACAACCAAAAGCATGTATTATTCTTTCAACCAATGAAAAACCCATGATTGGAATGTGCATCTTCACAGAAGTAAGATGTGATAAATCACATTTCTGGTATATGTATGGAAATATCAATCCTTGATTCCATGCACCTATCATAATAGTTGTGTGATTCCCACCTATAATCCTTGAGGATTCCTCTACAGTTTAAAGTAGAGGTATCCTCTATAGATGCATTCTATGAAGAGGAAGTTGAAAAAATAGTATTCCAAACCCTCATCTCATTCTCTAGAGAGGATGATGTATCCCTCATGCATGGGGATATGCACTCATAGTATTTAATAGGAAAGCTAAATGGCATGGAAATCCTCCAATTACTATTTGAAAATGGTTCCAGGATCAATCTCATCCCAACCTAAACTCTCCGCAAGATGGTACTCGCTGAGGAGAAATTCAGACCCTTCGATATGAACATTCAAGTTTATTAATATACTTATAGGAGACCACATTGAAGGATTTATTTAAAGACCCAATTCAGTGGATTGGTATGAAGAAATTAATTTCTAGTTGTCTCACAGGATACTGCCTACAATGTATTGATGGGTAGGACCTACTCTATCTTCTTACAAAATGTCCCTCCTCGTATCACCAATGCGTCAATTACTCCCTTAATGGTTGAGTATACATGTTGCAATGTGAGGAATCTACCTTCAGAAATTGTGAATCTCACTATTGATATATCATCTATTAAGAGAGCAAGGATAAGCTGGTTCAAACAAATGAGAATGAGAACACTAACATTTCTGCCAGCCAATGGATATGTTTGGAAGATGATTTCATCTTCCTGATCCACCAGTTGGAATCCACAAACTCAAACTCAGAAAATTTATTCATTGTTTCTGATAAGAAAGGGTATCATGTATCTAAGTTATATTACATCATAATATTACTTCATACTCCTACACAGGTCATACCCGGTTGATACCAGAAATCCCTACCCCTATAAGGTACCAAGATGTTCGCCCCATGGATACCACTATACTTCATATCTCCCTCTTTTTTTGCACAAAATATGACTCACCACCACTACTTTGATATCAGTAATGGGCCCCATGTTCAAATTCATGATGGGATAGGCATGAGAACCTCTATTTCCCTGGATTCGGTAGATCAGAATACCCCAACGAGGGATCCACATCCACCTAAGTAGGCTCTAGCATTCCACCACAATCAATCATATTGGAGGAACCATCTACTCCCATTGATTACCCTACCATATATGATAAATGGTATCTAGAAGTCTCCTCTCCAAAAAATATAGTGGGAATCTCTACCACCATTGATGATTTGGTTCAGGTGGACCATGTTATTGAGGTAGATCAAAGGTCAACACTGATTATTGCAACCATTCCCCCAAGGGAACAACAATAGTATGTGGATTTCCTAAAGCAAAATTATGATGTATTTTCCTAGAGTTATGATGGGAAGATAAGACTATACCCTTTGGTAGATGTGCACTATTTTGGTCTCCTGTTGAGTTATCACGGGTTCAAGAAGACTCACAAGAAAATGAATGCTTCTTGTGGTTCCATTGTTGAGGCTGAAGTTGATAAAATTATCAAATATAAATTCATTAAGGAAATTTGATACCCCAAATGGCTATCCTTCAACCTCCCTTTCATGAAGAAGAATAAGAAGATTAGTGTAAGTTCGACTTTCGGGATCACAACTGTTGTTGTCTAAAGGATGATTTTCCCATTATAGTGACAGAGGTATTTATAGATCCCATATATGGATTTCAGATACTCTCTATAATAGATGGATACACTATAAATGAGGAGTATTCCACCTTCAGAGCACCATGTTGAACCTTTTTTATCAGGTAATTCCTTTTAGTGTGAAGAATGTGGGATCCAATTATCTGAAATCCATGCACGAAATCTTCAAACCAATCGTTAGGAAGCTAGTAGAGTGCTATGTAGATGATTTTTTTTCAAATAAAACCTACTTTAGGACCATCTTTGATATCCTAAGGATGTGGTCAAATTCCTCCTATACTTAATCTAACGATTAAACCCTTGAAGTGCGCATTTTGGTTACCACTAGTAAGTTCCTTATTTTTTCATCAGGTGTAGAGGCATCAAGATTTACCTAGTTATGATCTATTCCACCAGCCAAATTCCTCTTTTGAGAAATCTCTTAGGGGGGATCTATGTGCTCCAAGTATACTTAGCTATAAAACTCTAATTAATCAAGAATTTTTCTGCCATGTGTATGCCATTTTTCTATGCTTATGAAGAAAGGTACCACCTACTAGTGGGATGAAGTGTGCCAGACCACCTGTGAGGAAACCAATCAAGATCTACTAAAAAATTTGGTTATGATGCCACCTATGTTATGGGAGCCTCTATTCCTCTATGTGATCGTCATAAAGATATTTATTGTCACCCTTATTTCCTATAAGAATAACGAGGGAAGAGAGAATAGTTTACACTATCTCAGTCACATTCTCCTTGATATAGTGGTTGGATATTCCCTTATCATGAAAAGCTACCTCATTCTAGTTTTCATAGTGTCTATGTTACAACATTGTTTACAGTATTACAAGATACATATGTTGTCCTTTATAGACCATCTAATGTATATCCTAAATCACCCTGTGTTGTCAGGATTTTTAGGACACGGTGTAGTGATCCTTTAGCAGTTCGACATTAGGTTCATCCCACATAAGGCTATCAAATATTGAGTGTTTCAATACCTTCGTTCTGCTTATCCGGCTCCCAAAGAATCACCTCTAGATATCAATTTTCTAGACAAGTACATCCTTTCAATAGACCAGGTTATATACTGGTGGTAGAAATGTTTTTATGAATCCTCCATAAGACAAATTGGTATAAGGCTCAATGATCCAAATCTCAACAGAGGGGTCCTAAGGATCATCTTTATCATCCCAACACTAATTTTCCTTCCATACTTGTTCATGTTTTTAGAAGTCTACACCAAAAAAAATAGTACTAGTCTCTAATTACTAGTCTAGATACTATGAAAAAAATTCCCATTTAGTAGTTTGGTTTTTATCTAGTGGCGGTTTAAACAGCCTATAGATGGTTCTGTGACATTTTCAAATAAACACCTCTAAAAATGTGGTCATCATTGAACATGCGGTGGTTCCATCCATTTGACAGTGGTTTCTAGAAACTTTAATAAAACTCATATTATGTTGTGTTTTTTAGTTTAAGTGGTGGTTTTTGATTAAAAACATAACTCAGATCTAGCAGTGAATAAAAAATAACATAATATAGAGGTAATTTAAACTACCATGAAAAATGATATAACTAGCAGTAGTTTAAACCACCGCTAAATCATGATTTAAAATAAAGTTGTAGGTCCTACATCCCCATAACATATAGACAGAACAACATAATAGTAACATTAATTTTTTTCTCATATGATCAAATATATCATCAACATACAATGAAATAAACACATGTTAAAACTAAAGAATCAACGTATATTTATTCTGACAAAAACATAATGAATCAACACATTGACCAAGGAAAAACACATGGAAAGAAATAATACATGTCTCAATACATTTAAAGAATCAAACAAGACACAACTCATTAATATAATCAATAACACAAAAATACCTTGAAGGAATCAACACATTGAATGAATCAATATACATTTCTCAATACATTGGAAGAATCAATACATTTGTCATTGAAATTACGTTGATTCTTTAAAAAAATACACAACACATTTCCAAGGAAAAAATAAATATAATACAATTAAAACTAGCTATAAACGATAAATGTACTTCCATTAAAATGAGGCTTCACATGTTAAAACTAAATCCACCAAATTTTCAGACAAGATAAATTAATTTAATAACAAACAAATAATTCTCAATATGAAACCTACCATCATGAATACTATTTTCATCAAAAGGGTCCTTAATGATTTAAAACAATATGAAATGCTTAGACAAAAGAGAACAAAACCCTAAATATACACAAAATATCTAAACATCCATAAGTGAGGATTAAAATTGAGCAAGATATGTACAGTGGGTAAATAATTTATGAAATCCTATGACATAACAAACTGATCCCACCACTTTATGAGATCATGAAAAACAACATAGATTCATCTATGTTCCTAGAACAACAATAATACACATAGTCTAAGTTACACAATTATATCCCCATGGCCTATATAATACAAACCAAATAGAGTTCAAAAAAATAGGGTACGTGCACAGATAGAGCAGAAAAATATCCCAAAAGGGTGATCACCGAACACCTCATGAATAAGGTATAACCATGAAGGTGAAACCAAGAGGATACTAATCGAACAATTGGTCTAATATATAGGGCTTATCCTATATGTTATAGGCTCAAGATATCATTGTATTGATAAATGATATAAGACCTTAGTTTGGTGAGAGATAATATAGAATGATCCTTGGTAAGTAGGACTGGGTCATGATGGGATATTTTGAAAAGGGTATAGAATTTACTATAATGGATGGGGTTAGATAGGAATTACAGTCTTGGATAAAACCATGGGGTTTTGTGTCATGACTTAACCTATAAGGACCCTATGTGGGACACTAGAAAGATAAGAGTGAAACCACATGTTCTCCCCCATTAGTTGAAGGGCTAGCAATAAGAACAGAGTAATAATATCCCAGATTTGGTGTCTTGTATCATACTATACATGAACACACACACGTACACACACTCATCTCCATGAAATAATCTATAGGTATAATAAAATAAAACCTCTTTGTGTAAAAAATAATGTTTTAACCTCTAAGAAATGCATTAGAATTAGATAGATAAATATCCAAAAAAGGAAAGGGGTAAAATACATGCCCAACAGAGAAGAAGGAAAGTATGTCCCAATATAGAAACAATAGAAAGTGAAATGAAGTGGAGTTCCAAATGGATGATAACAAAGACTAACCACCAAACATGGTAAGTTACTTCACTAAATTCTATATTCCATAGATACTAGGTCCACTAAGGACATCATTTACTAGTTTTCTATAAAAAAATCATGCATACAATGATCATTCAAGTGTGAGTATACAAATACTTTTTATGGAACCATGAAAAAAAGTGGGAGATGGTATAATATAATAGTTAGATCACCCTATATGTAAAATAGAGACAAGAAACTAAAAATCATATATAATCATAAATAAATTTCAATCTCTATAGCCAGTTGAAACAAAGCATATAGACAAATTTTTATATAACACATACATAGGGCACCTATTGTCCTGATCCCATGATAAATATAAAAAAAAGATAAAAAATACCCACATTTTACATACTGATACATGAACAAACCCCCTCCACTAATAATTTATCAATGCTGATATTTTCTCGCCACCCTCTCCATCTCCATCTCTACTTCCTACTACCGGCACCTGTAAGACAATTATATTAAAAATTTAACAATGTAGTATATTTATTTTTAAAATTAAAATCAATAAAAGTTTGTTAACTAAATGATTTTTATGTTTTTTGATTTACCTTCTCACCACCATTCATTACATACAATCCTCCTTTTCATGCCAAAGTCCTCATATGGTAATTTCCCCAAACCCATCATGCGCACACGACCAGGATGATCCTTCCTAAGGACATTACCCACTAGGTCATCTGGGGATACTGAGTAGGATTTTGTGTAACTAACATACCATAGTTATTTAAAATTTTCATATAAATAAAATATAAGTTGTATTATAAGTAATATATATTAACATAGTGAGAACTGATAATAATTTATTATAATAAAAAATGGATTAATACCTCAACTTCTTTGGAAAACACATTAAGAAAACTCCCATAATATTTTTTATGAGCATTCAACCACACTTATGTTCAGAATTCTAGGTGACCAAAACTTTGTGACTACATTATAACAAGATAAATAATAAATTTAATATATTAAACAGATAACATTTTCTAATAATTATTTAAACTAATGAAAAGATTACTATATTAGGTCAGCTTATAAAAAATACTCTGAACCTATAGTGTGACTAACACTTCATGATTTTTAATCCTATCATTTAATCAAATAAAATTAAGTTTAGAATATATATTTAGAAAAAATCATAAAAAACAGAAATGATAATAGATGCATTGTACTAACTAACAAAATATATATGACAATGAAAATGAATGACATCACAAATGACATAAGTGGTTGATAAATTATTGTATAACTGCACATACAATCATTTTATACTTCAATCATGTTGGTTTACTACTCCATCATTACTTCATCTAATTAATCTAGTATTGAAATACTAATATTTTCAATATCACTATGGAAAAATAATTATGATTCTTACTGTTGAAGAGACTCAATTTCAGAGGTCAAATATTTCACTTCATCACCCATATCCTACATGTCACTTCTTTTACGTGCACAACTACACTCCACCATTATCCGTTGGCATAATTCACATAATATACCATTGTATATTACGATGATAACATATAATATATGGATTATGTAGTTCATGGTCACTAAAATCCATTATGTGAGAGAAGTTCACATAAGTGAATTGCAAAGAATATCTTTTATCACCCCTGTTAATATCCACCCAATATATTTTTAATGAAACAATTGAAAAATGTCCATGGTAGTTTCATTTAATAATATAATTCAACTATCTATATTATTCCACTTCATAAAATGTATATATTACACTATTATTTGTTTTCAAACCCTCTTTTTGATCAACTCTACGGGATCTAAAGTCATTCATGTTGTAATCATCGAACATTCTATCGTGTTTTAGAGGACCTCAATCAAGAAACATCAAATATTATGATAGCTCTGGTCGAGTGTCACTATTCATGATCTGAAAAAACTAATATAAATTATTATATTTAAAACATATATGTATCAACATAATATCCATATTGATTTCAATATTTATGAACTTACATGTCATGAAAACCATTCTACAAGATCTTTAGTAACAACTTTTGATATATCTATTTAATTTCAAGTTCTTTCTATCATTAATTTATTTGTTTATATCCTCAACTATTGAATACAAGGATATTCAATTTCACTATTCAATATCATATATCTATGTTCATGTAAAAATTTCATTTTTATTAGTGAAACAATTAAGCTCCTCCCAACTAATCATCCAATAGTAGGAATGATTTATTATTTCACTTGAATTTCAAATTGAGTCTTTGTTTTATCAATATTTTCAAATCAATTAAATATTCTCTCAATATCATCCAACTATCTAGAAAAAATTTTATGAAACTCCTCTTATAAATAGCCTTCATAGACACAGCCTTCATCATGATCTTTATTTTTCATGTATGATTTCAAAAACCCATGATATTCTTGAAATAAAATAAAAGAAAAATTATACCTTTAGTGAAGTTCCCAGAATTGTTTGCTGAAACTAAAAACATTTTTATAATGTGCCTATTAATTGGATACTTCCATAGATACTGTACATGGCCTCCTAATTTATCTTCCTCAATAAAATTTAAAGTTAAATGAATCATGATAGAAAAAATGATTGATGAAGGATCATATATATTTCACAAAATGTCATCACAAATCTCTCCTGAAGGATGTCTAGATAAAATAGATGTAGTGTTTTCTCACATAGTTTTCTAAAAAATGTGTTGAATTAGAGTGCAATAGAAAAAACCTTTTCAGATAATAATTTAAACAATTCCAATATAAGATACTACTACAACAAATATATGTTAATCGTTACTTTTAAATCCATGTGTGACAACCATGACCTAGATTCTAGTTAACGGGTTCCCTAAGCCTTGTGGGCCACTTGGACTCAGGTGAATCTTCCCTAATGCCTGAGGCTGGCAACTAGAAGCGAGGACCTAAGGTGTGTCTATGGGAAGACTATTCCCTCATTAGTAGAGTGCAACAGAACGGAAGGGATATAAATGAATAGTAAATAAAGAAAACAATATAAATAAATAGAATAAGCTAACTAATGCAATAGATAAACCAGAATAACAATTATTATATCAACTGAACAATGATAATGTCATGTCATGTCACTAGAAAACTAGAAAACATGGATACAAAGAAAAAGGAAAAACATATTTTAGAAGTTAAAAGAAAACAAAGTCTATTACAAGCATCCTGATATCCTACTCAGTCATCTTATATCTAGCTCCATCCTATCAGCACACAATCATGTATTGGAAGTTGTATGCTTCCCTTTGTTAATACTTTCAACCATGTAATCTACATCGGGTACCAAATAGTGCCTGAAGAGGGTGTGAGATAAATCTCAGTGGGCCAACACCAATGGTGTTTATAACATCCGGCCCATGAAATGGAATATTTCATTATGCAAGCATATATAAAATGTAAAGCAAGAAGTCAAAAATAACTAAATAACCTTGTACATACTGGATCCCTTGGTTGGCGTCTGATCATATAACTAGTTCATTAATTAATCAATTTCTATTTAATGTTAATATGTCACATGATTCATAGACAATATTGACATCACCACAGGATATTATAAGTAGTGAAGGTCCCAAGATGTAGCAAGGAAAACAAACAATGATATCCAGAGAAGGAGTTCCAGGGTAAAAACCAAGGTAATGTAAACACATGGAATGCTAACCAAGTAGTATCTGATTATAGCTAAAGAGTAAGATTGTAATACAAGGAGTTTAATCCGAGGAATTTCCACAGCAAGGCTCCTTGTGAGTCCAAGGAAATCAACCAATGTAAAATGAGGACAAGAAAAGGCAGGGCCCTATGGGTTTTAATCATGGAACCTACTAGTCAATGTTGTATCTGAGGAGTGTGTTTGAGGTATCCTATAAGAATAAGGGACCCAACGGTGGTATACTAGGCATCCAAGTAATAGAAGAGAACCAAAATCTTGGTGGGTATCAACCTATGGAAACTGTATCCTTGAATCAGAATGAGGTTCCTGAGACCTAAGGTATTCTCCTCTCAGAATCCATGGTGAGCACAAGTCAGTCCATTCCTATTGGATATTGTAATCATGTAATAAATCATTTGGTTCAAGTCATGCCTTCCATTTTTGAGGATATGTCAAGTAGATTTGAAATCATTGGTCCAATACTTGTATTCCTTTAGTTTGGATAGTCCACGTAGCATTACAACCATTTAATCAAGTCGTAGTTAGTCATTAAGGCTTCTTCAATTATTGAGGTTAACTCCGCTACCTTCCATCAACATGGAAAGGGGTGCTACAGACATGTAAAATTTATTCAATCTCTTTCTATAGAGACAAGTTATATACTTATTATACATTCCATTTCATATTTCATATCTCACATTTAATAAACATTTGGATGCACTAACCATAGACAGGTCAAGTGGTGAGCATACATGGTAAATCCCATTATGCAGTTCATAGTAATAACAAGTCATTTATGATAATGAGACTCCCCTTTTGAAAGGTCAACCAAAGGCACACCCAATCGTGGCTCAAATGTTCCAAACACTAAAAACCTAATTATGGCATTTCCTTCAACATGAGGCTGATTGATTTTTGGGTGAAACCACTAAAAACTATTAACATATTTAGAAAGAGCATAATTATAAGATTCTAACACGTTTAATCATGAAATGTTAATTTAAGAAATGGTTACAAATGAAACTGGTGGGCCCCACACAAACATTCCAAAAAGAACAAATTTTTTGATGAGTTATAGACCACCCACCTTAGGGTTCTATGAGTCTATTCCTCCGGTATCAGCCCTTGATTTGCCTCATAACAGAGTAAATCAAGGAAATGGTGAAAAAACTAACAAGAAGATATCTAGGTCGAGAGTGATAGAGAAGAAGAACGTCTAATGGGGACTTGAGTACTAACTATTGCTCATCCAATGTGACAGACTAAATATCGATTAGAATCTAGACGAAGAAGATCTCGTGATTCCATGCTTTGATCTTGAAAAACCCAAAAATTGAGAGAGAACTAGTTCAATCCTGTAAAATCTCAGATTAGGGAGGAAGGGAGAGGATTAATAGATCATTAAGGGTATTTTAGAAATTTTACATAAGTTTTTATCCAGCAAATGGTTTTTCAAACCATGTGCAAACAATGAAAGATGGTTCTGCCTGAATCTAGGAAAAAGGGTGTTTTGCATGGTTAGGCTGCATGGCTATGTGCAGAACATGCGCAAACCATGAAACATGCCACTTTCCAAAATAACACAAATTCCATGGTTAGGGAAACTGTGTCCAAACCATACACAAGCCATGAGACTTGTCCTAGGAAAATGGGGTTCACAAGGTTAGGCAGCATGGACATGCACAAACCATGTGAAAACCATGTGGCTTGACCTGGGAAAAAGGGGTTTCTCATGGTTAGTCCACATGGCCATGCACAAACCATGAAACTTGTCCTATTTTCCCAAGAAGATTTGTTTCACATTCCAAAAAAGCCGCAAATACCCTATGAACCTTTGCTAACTCATTTGGCATGCATATTAGGTCTAAAAGTAAAGATTTAGACCAAAATTTCAAGGATCCATGCCTCGGTGAAAAACCAAGTTCTTATAGTCTTCCCCACTTAAAATAATTCACCCCTGAGTTCCCCATCCAAGGGTAAGGAAACTCTGTTAGAGAACAACTCTGTCCATTGAGCACATACATCGGCTTCCCTCTCCCAGGCCTCATCTTATACATGGTTATACTTCCAAAGCACCCGTAAAAGAAGGAAAACATGCCTTAGTGAACCTTCGTGGTTCAGACAACGATGTGTACTAGATACTCCTCAATGGTAGCATTGAAATTTAACTCAACTTCCATTGGATCAAAGGTATAAGATGGATCGACATGATATTGGTGAAGCTGTGATACAAGAAAGAAATCATGCATGGAACAGTACCTCTGAGGTAGTAAGAACCGATAGTCTACCATCCTGAATCTCTCTAGAATCTCAAACGACCCAACGTAACAAGGATACATCTTTCCCTACTTTTGTAATCATCTATGCCCATGCCTGGGTGATAATGGAAGAAAAACATGATCCCCAACCTCAAGCTCAAGAGGTCATCGATGGTGATCGACACAAGATTTCTATCTATACTGAGCAGTAATCATAAACTTTGTGATCAGATGGACCAGTATTAATGTCTCCTGAACAAGAGAAGGACCTAGTAGGGATGCCTCACCTACCTCTTTCCAGCACAAGGGTGATCAGCATGGCCTGTCATATATGGTCTCAAAAGGATCCATCTGAATTTTCACCTAAATAATATTATTATAGGCGAACTCGATGAGAGGGATATGCTTATACCAAGAACCACTGAAATCAAGGATTCATGCTCGAATCATATCCTCCAGATACTATATTGTCTGTTCCAATTTTCCATCGGTCTATGGGTGAAAAGATATGCTTAGAAGAACTTGAGTCCCCATACCCTTTTGCAAACCCTGCCAAAACCGTGAAGTGAAACGAGCATCCCAGTCTGAAACAGTAGTACATGGAACCCCGTGTAGTCATACGATCTCATGGATATATAATCGTTACATATCATCAATTGAGAAAGTCTCCCAAATATGAAGGAAGTGGTATGATTTCATTAGTCAGTCAATGAATACCAAGATAGAATCGCTACCCCATGGCGACCTAGGTAAGCCAAATACGAAATACATAGAAACATCTTCCCATTTCTATTCCATGACTGGAAGTGGCAGTAACAAGCATGTAGGTCTCTGGTTCTTTTACTTCCCCTACTGACAGGTGAAACACCTAGTGATGAATCCTGAAATATGATGTTTCATCCTAGGTAACCAATACTTGTGTCGCATATCTCGATACATCTTTTAGATGTCTGGATGAACTGCATACTGGGAAGCATGGGACTCTTTCATCAACTCCTCGCTCACATCTTCAGGAACCCAAATATGTCCACATAGATGCCAGATGTCATCTCAATCCACAATCCAATCCAAAGGTGTGTTATCACCTGATATACCCTCATGATGCACCAGATCATCAGGATCTGAAAAATTCCTACTCATCAACTTCTCAAGGAGGGAAGAGGTAACTATTAAGTCTGAGAGGTAATACTTCTCATGACTATTGTGAAACTCCAGATGAAGTTCAAAAAAGAGATAAATTAACTTCCATTCATCACTGGATTCCTTTACAGCTTGCGTTTTAGTTTTCCGACTTAGTGCATCTGTAACCACATTGCCTTTTCCATGTGTACAGAAAAGCTCAAATTCAAAGTATTGTAGATATTTGACCCATCTTCGATGTTATAGGTTCAAGTCTTACTGAGAAATGATATAATTGTGGCTCTTCTGATATGTATACACCAAAAAGTGCTCACCCAACATATAGTGTCTCTAACAATGTAAGGCATGGACAACTATTTCTAGCTCAAGGTCGTGTGTCGGGTAATTTCTCTTGTGCGGCCTCAACTACAGAGATCCCTATGCAATGAAATTGTCTTTCAACACAGCTCTTAGGCCAATTCCTACTGCATTGAAGAAGATGATATAACCTTTTCCAGGTTTTGGAAGAATTAGAATAGGTGTCAAGACAAGTCTCCCATTAAACTCTTGAAAGGATTTTTCACATTCTTCTGACCACAGGAATGTAACACCTTTTTTTAATCCATGTAAGCGTTAAATCGAGTTGTGAAAAGACTTTTATGAAACAATGGTAATATAAAGCCATCCCCAAGGAACTCTATATATAAAACATGTTAAGGGGATTCTCCTAGGAGACTACAACATGAACCTTTTTTGGATCAACAGATCCTCTTGATTCTAAAATAATATGACCCGAGAAGTGTACATTGTTGATCCAGAAGTTTCATTTTTCAATCAAGGCCTAAAGATGATGATCTCTTAGTGTACTCAGAATTATCTCAAAATGTTTTTCATGGTCAGTACGACTGTGCAAGTACACCAAGATGTCATCCACAAATTCCATGACAAAATATTATAAATAGGGATGGAAAACCCTTTTCATTAAAGACAGGAAAATGGTAGGCGCATTCTCAATATCGAATGGTATAACAAGATAATAATACAGACCATACCTTATATGTAAATATTTATGAGTTATGTCAACTCGATGGACTCGCACCTGATGATAACCTGATCTCAGGTCTATCTTAAAGAACACATTTTCTCCTAAGAGCTGGTAAAACAGATCATCTATGCACGGAAGTGGATACTGGTTCTTCACCGTAAGCTATTTTAAACTTCTATAATCCACGCATAAATGAAGATTTCTATCCACCTCTTTATAAAAAATAATGGGTGAACCCCAAGAGGATGTACTAGGACATATAGAGCCTTTAGCCTCTAAGTCCTCTATCTGCGACTTGAGCTCTTGAAGCTCAGTAGGTTCCATCTTGTGCGGACAAATGGACACTGGAGCTGCTCCTGGAATGAGCTCAATTGTAAAATATACATCTCTATTAAGAGGTTATCCAAAAAATTAATCCGGAAATACATCCCTAAAATGACCAACTACTGGAGGAAAATTAGTTTGGAGAAAACCATGATCCTCCATGAAATGGTTTACAAACTGGGCATTCACTCCACCTAGCCCATAATGCTTCAGTCCTGCTCTTCCAGCCTAGACATCCAACTAGCCTTTGAAAAGATAACGACTACCTTCTGGTGATGTAAAAGAAAAACTTAGGCAATAACAGTCTACAAAGGCATGATAGTGGACAAACCAGTCCATCCCAAGAATAAAATCAAATCATGTCATCTTGAGAAGAAATAGATTCCAAAAGAAAGGGTTACTTTCAACCTCAAGGGGAAAATACCTACACTGGCATATTCCATCCATTCATATTCCCAATGGTGTATCGAGGTTCATTACACCATAGTGATATTGTATCTCTAGTATAAGACTCAGCTTCCTAGGCACCACCATCCTCAGAAAAATTAAGAGGATGCTGCTGTTGGAACTCACGGGTCAAATCATCCATGATAAGTGAAACCTGTGGAGTACCATTCATGTACTGCATTAGGCATAGGAAACTATCATAGTCATAGGCATCAGTTCCCATATTAGGTAAAAATGGTGGTTCCTTAATTGGAAATCCTAGAAGTATGACTGGCAGCTCAGGACCCACCATGTCTAGAGCATGCTCATCTCCACCCTCCTGGAAAACTACACGAGGACGTCGTGGTGGAATTGGCCTACAAATTCTAAGCTCACACCTTATAAAAATATTATAAGAAAGGAGATAGAATCACTGAAGGAATATGAACTTATGAAAACTCACTACCCAAGGAATACTACCCAAACTACCCACTTATACAGCCAACTATCAGTAAGTGCTCATGTATAAGTTTCATGTCATTTTGCAGTTAATTTTTAGGTTCATTCCTTTTCCTTTTATAAACATGACAAGTCAAGATAAGCATGTGCAAAAAATTCATTTTTTTTATTTTAGATTTCACATTATAATGGATAGTAACTTCCAATGAATCAGTGCCCATACACCTGTCACCAAAAAATAAACCCATTTACATACAACATAATGGCTTGACTCGGTAAATTACTCATTCCAACCCAGGAGGGCCCATACCCCTCATGAATTGAGACATACAATCACTCAATCAAAGACAAAGTAATACTAGTGAAAGAAACTATCACAACATCACTCAAACAATCACAAGCATATTAAGCAATTCAATGTAGTCAAATGCACCTACATGGAATTGAAATATGCATCACATGTGAATTCTAGGTGCTTATAATGATGCATGTAACAATAATACTTTCCCTTATATCATTGGGAAACATATGAAATAAATTCTCAAACTAAGTAATAATCAAAATACCACCCAACATGTGAGTCACCCAATAGTGAAATAATATCAACCGTACTAGGAAAAATAGAACAAAAATTGCATTATCGGTTACTTGGCCTTTGCCCTAAACATGGGTTCGCAACGACCAAGCATGTCTTATGACCAAGTCCCAAGCATTCTAATTCTCTAATTTATTGCATCCAAATAGTAAGTCTATAAAAGAAACCACCTTTCATACCACTTTGTGATGACCCAGACCCGGATTCCACTTAACGGGTTCCCCAAGTGTGGTGGGCCACATGGCCTCAAGCACATCTTCCCGAACACCAGAGGCTACTGACTAGCAGCGAGGAACATGGGTGTGTCTGTGGAAAGACTATTCCCTTATTAGTAGAGTGTAGAACAACAGAAGGGATATAAATGAATAGTAAACAACTGAAGCAATATAAATAAATATCAGAAGAAAACTGATGCAACAGATAAACAAGTATAATATTAACTATATCAACTGAACAATGATAATGTAATGTAATGTAACAAGAAAACTAGAATACATGGATAAAAGCAACAGGAAAAACATGTTTCACAAGGTAAAGGAAAACAAAGTCTACTCTAAGCATCCCGAGATCCTAATCATTCATATGCTATCAAGCTCTATCCTATCAGCACACAATCAAGTATTGGAAGCTACATGCTTCCCTTTGTCAATACCTGTAACCATGTAATCTACTCTGGGTACCAAACAACACCCAAAGCGGGTATGACATAAATCTAAGTGGGCCACCGCAAATGGTGTCTATAAAATTTGTACCATGAAATGTAATATATTAGTGCGTATGAATATATGTAAAAAGCTAGCTATACACAATAACTAAATAACCATGTACCTCCTTTATCCTTTATATGGTTTCTAAATATGTAACTAGCTCATTAATTAATCAATTCCCATTTAATGTTAATAGGTCACGTGAGGCGTATCCAATACTGACACCATATCATGATAGTACAAGTAGTGAAGGTCCTAAGACATAACAAAGAAACAAAATAATGATATCCAATGAGGGAATTCTAGGGTTAAAACCAAGGTAACATAAACTAACAGAAAGCTAACCCTATAGTATCTAACTCTAGCTATGAGGTAAGAGTGTAATCCAAGGACTGTAATCCAAGGAATTTCTACAATAAGTCACCTACTGAGTCCGAGGTGACTGACCAAGGTAAAATGGGTCTAAAAAGGATATTTCCCTATGGGATTTAACAATTTCACCTACTTGTCAATGCTAGTTCCAAGGAGTGTATCTGAGGTATCATGTAAGAAGAAGAGACCCAACAATAGTATACTGGGCATCCCAGGAATAGACAAGAACTGTAATCTTGGTGGGTATCAAACTAAGAAAATTGTATCCCTAAATCAGAATGGGGTTCCTGAGACCCAAGGTATTCTCTTCTCAGAATCCAAGGCGAGCACAATCCAATCCATTCTTATTTGATATTATAATCATGTAATAATTCATTTGGTTCAAGTATTTCATTCCATTAGTGTGTATATGTCATGTAGAGTTGAAACCATTGGTCCAATCATTGTCATCCATTTGTGTGGATATGCCAAGTAGCATTGTAACCATTTAATCAAGTCTTAGTTAGTCATTAAGGCTTATTAAATTGCTGAGGATCACTCTGCTACCATCCATCAACATGGAAGGGGGTGATATGGACATGTAGCCTTTATTCGATCTCATTTCGTAATTCCAAGTTATATACTTAGTATACATTCCATTTCACATTTCATATCTCACATTTAATAAAAATTTGGAATAACTTACCTTAGGCGGGTTAAGTGGTGAGTATACGTGGTACATTCCATTATGCAATTCTCAATAATAACAATTCATTAATGATAAAAAGACTCACCATTAGAATGTTCAAGCGTTGGCACACCCGAATTGTTGCTCAAACAATCCAAAACACTAAAAACCCAATTATGGAATAACCATTGACATGAGGCGGATTGAGTTGTGGGTGAAACAAAAAACAAAAAATCACCTATTTGGAAACAACATAGTCACATGATTATAACAACTATAATCATGACATGTTAATTTAAGAAACATATCCTTACGAAACTGGTGGGACCCACATGAAAATTACAAAAACAATGAGCTTTATGGATGAGTTATAGACCACCAACCATTGGGTTGTATAACGATGTTCCTCTGTTATTGGCCATTGATTTTCCTCGGATCGGAGTAGATCAATGAAACGGTGAAAAATGTGCACTGGGCGATATCTAAGTCAGGAGTGAAAGGGAAGAATAATGGATAAAGGGGACTCAATTACTTACCGTTACACATCCAACCTGATTAACGGAATGTAGATCGGAAGCCGGATGAAGAAGATCTCTTAATTCCATGATTTGATCTTCAAAACCCCCAAAATTGAGAGAGAACTAGGGAAATAATGCTTAAGCTCGGATTAGGGAGGAATGGGATGATTAATATATCATTAAGAGAATTTTAGAAATTTTACATATGTTTTTAGCCTGTACACAGTTTGTAAAACCATGAGAAAACCATGTGAGATTGTTTTCCGAAATCTAGGAAAATGGGTGGTTTGTTTGGTTTGGACGCATGGTCATGCGCAAACCATGTGCAATCCTTGTGAGATGCCACTGTCCAAAATAAAAAAACAATATGGTTAGGGAAACCATGCACAAACCCTATGAAAAAAAAAGAAACATGGCTTGGGAAAAAGGGGGTTCACATGGTTAGGTTGCATGGCCATGCACAAACCATGCAACTTGACCTGGGAATAAAGGGGTTCCTATAGTTAGGCCGCATGGCCTGGTGAAAACCATGCGCAAACCATGCAACATGGCCTGTTTTCCCAAAAAGAGGTGTTCCGAGCTTCAAACAAGCCATGAACACCCTCATAACCTTTTTTAACTCATTAGAAATTTATATTAGGTCCAAAGTATTAATTTAGACCGAAATTTAAAGGATCCACACCTGAGTGAAAAACCAGGTTCTAACACCATATATCCTATGTTTCTTTAAGTTAATACACCTTGTGATACTACTTTAATACACATCAGATACCTTCACATGTTTTAAAATTTTGAAGAAATGTGTCTTTATCCCTATTTTTCATTACAAAAATAGCTAGAGAAAATATTCCAATCCCATCTAGCCTAAGATTACGCTTTATATTCATTTCTTGTTAGTCTTTCCATGCATTGAAATGGTTTTTATACTATCCATGCTCTTTAATAAATATAAAGATAAAATTATCACAAAAATTCTTCTCAATATTCATTCTGTCAAGATTATGTAATAAAAAATTATACTTCCAATGTAGAAGTCTGAAGAATATAAGTTTTTTCTTCCATTGTTGCATTCTGATTTCACATGATGATGTGATTAAAACATGTTTCACACAATCATTCAAATGATAATCCTTCCCCAATTATGTTTCAACATTTCTATGTTGGTCCAATATTTTAGAACCTATTTACAACTATAGAGGTTGTCTATGATCAATGAAACCATTCAATTTTGACTTGTTCTTCCAAAATATTTCAGATGCATCATGATATATTTGATGACACAAGAAGCACCATTTTCTCTTATATGGTACTCATTCTGGCTAAAAATCAATGTTACAAAAAATTCAATCCAAACACATGTATGTTTTATGACTAGCTAAATTCTCATGTCCATGGAAGTCACTAATGGTCCACATTTGAGCAGCTTTCATTTTGAATATTGTTCTACAAGATATATCATATGTCTTAACATCATTTCTCCACAACTCTTGTAATTATTCAATTAAAGGTTACATGTATATATCAATATCATTTCCAGAAATTTTTTTAGGAATAATCATCAAAATGATAAAATATTTTTGTTTCCTACACATCCACTCAGCCAGATTATATGGGATCAAAATAATATGTGAAATGATATAACTTGTACAAAATGTCCCAAATGGGTTGAATCAATCAGAAACCAATCCCTATCAAACATTCATTTGATTAGATGATAAATCATGATGTAATGAATCAAATTCCTTCCATTATTGAATATTTAAGATATCATATTAAGCCCTCATTGTTTTTATCTACAGAATGCCACTTCATGTGTTTGGTTGTTTTCAATGACATGAACAATCATTACAATAGTGGATTCAAAAAATGTAATGAAAAATCATTTTTGGTGAGTTCATTTTCTTCTTATTCATGGTAGTATATTGATTGAAACATCTAAAATCACACATAGACATTCATTTAGAGGAATAACATTTCATGCAATCTCTTCTTCTTGAATCCTCTCCCCAATAAAACATATATTCATTGGGATTCACATGATTTTTTGTATAATTCAGACCAAGCTTGTTAACAAATTCTTTCATATCATAAAAAGACATAGGGTTCTTTGCTTTAGGAAATGCATCATGCAACAATTCAAATATCATAGACATCACCTTTTTTGTATTTCCACATATGTCACCACCCATCCTCGGGGCCCGTGTCGTGACAACCCCAAAGCCATCTTCCATAGGTGATGGACTGGTGACTAGCACCAAAAGTATAAATCCTGATAAAAGGGAAGGAATTGCCTTTATATAAGTAATAAAACACAACAAAGTACACAAGCGGAAGTAACCACTAAGTAAACTATGTACAAAAGTACGTTTTAGAAAGTAAATGGTCCAGTATACAAACCCAACTGAAAGTATAGTACAACTAAGAAAAGAATAGTACAATAGCTGTAAAGTAGAGCAGCAACCACTAAGATGCCATTCGAACACCCCACCTGAATGGTGGGTACAGATTGTCTCCTCAGCTCCTCAGATCCATCTGTCCGCTCCGTGTATGTCCTGCCTGATAGTCCACCTTTGAATTCTATTCCGCTCCACAAGCCTCAACCACGATTAGCGCTATCCGTCGTCTGTAACCAACACAACGAAGTACGGGCATTGCCGATACATGGGTGAGTATACGATACTCAGTAGGGACCCCGAGACCCCCGATGGTCTCCCAGAATCCACGAAGTGTAAACCACAATGTAAGGATACACTCACGAAGTATCAAGTGACTCTACTTAGGTATATGTCCATACATATACCAATGTCATCAATTACAAATTGGCTCCAACTCACGAGCCCAAGTACAACCTAGTCCACAAAAGATAGCACAACCCAGTCCACACAAGAAATCACAACCCAGTCCACACAGAAAATCAGAACCCAGTCCACACAAGAAATCACAACCCAGTCCACACAGAAAATTACAACCCAGTCCACACAGGAAATCACAACCCAATCCACACAGGAAATCACAACCTAGTTCACATAGGAAATCACAACCCAGTCCACACAGGAAATCACAACCCAGTCCACAGAGGAAATCACAAACCAGTCCACTCATAAAATTACAACCCAGTCCACACAGGAAATCACAACCCAGTCCACACAGAAAATCACAACCTAGTCCACATAGGAAATCACAGTCATATCGAAGATAATGGTTGAAAGTCAAGATTCAGCTCACACAGGTATACTACTCACGAAGAGTGGTATAGATGCTTAGATGTAACCTATGAATCAGAATCTCTGTCGAAACCACGTATGATCCAAGTATATAAGTCATTGCTACCGAAACCACGTAGGATCCTAGTATAGAAGTCATCGCTGCCGAACCCACATAGGATCCAAGTATAGTAACCATCGCTGCCGAACCCACGTAGGATCCAAGTACAGTCGTCTTCACTGCCGAACCCACGGAGTATCCAAGTACATTCGTCCCCGCTGCCAAACCCACGGAGGATCCAAGTATAGTGTTACTCGCTGCTGAACCCATGTAGGATCCATGTACAGTTGTCCTCACTGCCAAACCCACGGAGGATCCAAGTACAGTTGTCATCACTGCCGCAACCAGATCTAGGGTTCTCGCACAGAGTACGCTCGATTTTGGGAGGGTCCACTCCATGAGCCAAGGGGTCAAAAAATCAACTGACACGATGTCCCATGAAGAAGTATCTCAAATAACCGCCTCATCAAAGAGTTCTCAACGCAGTAGACGGCGCATCAATCGGATTCCTGATCTGTGAGTTATTAGCCTTTTCGTCCTGGGGGCCTGGTTGGTTTTGTGTACGAAACAATCCGACCGTATATCAAATATACATAGAAATATCTTAGGGTATACTCAAAGACACCGTTTCTCAACGTGATTACCAATGTCGCTGACAGTTCATCAAACAGACGTCCAGTCTGAAAGTTATCATCTTTTCCGTTCAAGGGGCCTGGTTGGATTTCGGGTACAATCCAACCTGGCCTTACTCCACCTACATCCAAACCTCAGGTGAAGTATTACAAAATATCTGTCTCATCAAGAGGAAACCAACAAAGTCTACGGCACATCATTCGGACGTCCGGAGCTCAGGTTATAAGTGTTTCCGCTCCGAGGGGCCGATTGGTTTCGTGTTCAAACCAACCCATCTATACCCAAAGTTCGCAAGAACCATTAGTGTAATATACCAAAACGACCGTCTCAATCCAAGGATCCCTACACAACTGATGGTGCATTGATCAGATGTCCATAGCAGAAGATATAGGCGTTTGAACAAACCTGGTCCAAAAATAGGGTGATTGGGCCTAGACAGACCCGGCCCAATACCCCCTGGGTCGGCCCAAACCGGGTTGACCCGACTCGAGTCCGGGTCCAGCCCGGTTGGGTGTGGCCCGGCCCGGCTGGCGCGACCCAGCGCTGGTGGCTCGGCCTGGCAGCCTGTTGCGGGTCAGCCAACGTGGCCGAGCGTTGCACAGAGCGGGGGGTTACAACCCCTCGATTGATCAAAACCGGCACAGCTTAATGTCGCACCGCCAAATCCGGAATATCTTCTGTCATTCCGGTTTGACTTCTACTGCCACAACTCAGCCGTAGCATTTTTCTCTTGTGGCGCGATGCCGCCACCACCGCCTCTTGCGGACCACCGGACGCGCTCCAGTGGTCCGTTTCACCCATCATCTGCGTCAATAGTCAACTCGAGACCCAAACATCACTGCGGAGGCTTCAAATCGCCATTTAGGCTCCATTTATCATCACCCATCAATCCGCGCACAATGATCAACCAATGGAGGGCTGGGACATGTTCGTTAGCCCGTTCCCTCTGCGTTTAGAGGCTTTCAATCGAGATCAAATTCAAATCCAATTTCAAAAATTTAAACCCACATTCTACCCGCATGAAAGAGAAATCCACGGATCAACCGGGCAGAGTTTGGTCCGTGCCCATCGTTCTTTTCTAAAAAAAAGTGAAGTTAAAATCAATATAATTACCCTACCATGCAAAGACGTCGCATGTTGTCGAGCCGCGGAAAGAAGCAAGCGTCGGGATGATCAGACGTCACGGAAGATCGGTGTCGATTCCCTTGATGTCAGGGGAAGAAGAACTTTGTCATTGGTGTCGGTCTCCACGGTTGGCGTCTTCTCCCTTGACGCAGAGGAAGAGAAGATTAGATGGTCGTTCTTTATCGAGAGAGAACGTTCTTTGTCATTGTAGGAATGCTCTCCGACCTCTTCTTCTCCTCCTTAGCTCTCCACCAAGAAATTAAGCCCCCCAAAAAATAATAGAGTTTTCACTCTATTATATTTATGGAATAAAACCCAAGTGTCATCCCCCATAAAAGTGATAACACATGGATTAAATGTGGGGAGATTAATTAAAAATATTTGAATTAAAAGAATGAATTAAATCACTTCATTGATGGTGGAGTGTTGGCAATGAAATAAATAAAGGGGATTATAAAGGGGATTTCAAGGGAGATAAGGGGTTGGGGCTCATGTGGGCCCCACGTTTAATTTATCCAAACAGGGGTAGTTAGGTTCCACCCTTAACTCCCATTTGTAGATTAAATCTACTATAGATGTAAATAAAATATTACAAAAAATTTATTTACTTCTTTAATTAAACCCCAACAAATAACTTCTCCCCCACACAAATGCATCAAAGTTAAAGGTTCCCTTAAGAATTTACCGGAGTTGCGAGTTCATCGGTGCCCTCAAATTTCAATTCCGAGCACCAGTTAAAAAGATAGAACATACCGCTCATTCGTTTACTAAACGTACCTGAGCTGAACTTTGGAAATTGATTCTGGGCACACCGGGCCTCGAAATCAGGTTCCATCAGAAACTGCGCACTTGTAAAATTCCAATGAAATTAAGAAAGAAAATTCCTTGAAATTTCCAGGTCTTTACAACATAGGCATTTAATATGGTAAAACTTCAGTAAAAAATAATTTTTTGAGTATTTCAAACATCCACTATTAAACTCTTGAATTTACATCATCAACTGAACCATGATATGCATATGTCTTATTAGTGAGGTTTTCTCTTACATTATTCACTATAGAATGAAGAATAGGATCCAACGATATGTTAAAATATTTATCTGGTTATCATACAGTCTAAAAAACATCACTTGTCACGTTTCTAATCTTAGCACCCTCAACTAGTTGTTCTGATATGTTTTGATGTTGATAATGGTTCCTTGAAATGCTGAATACATCATTTATAAGGTTTTTTATTTCCATTATTGATGAAGCTGGGAGATCATTCTGTTGATTGACATCAATACGCAACCTTTCTTTAATGTTCAATTCACTATGCCAAATCAAACACAAATATTGAAATTTGGATTTCTTTGATATCATGTGATCATAGAGTTCATCTCTCTTCAACCATATTCTACATTTATATTTAGGACATGGACATCTTATCCCCCCATCAACAGATCGATTAGGAATTTAAAAATCTAAAGACAGTTCCAAACCCTTAGCATACTAAGGTGTTCTCCTTAGTAATGTGATCAAGAATTTATCCATATATATCACAATGTGAATACACATTATTAAAATAAAATTAAAACACACAACTATTACTAAATAGGAATAGATATTCATATATACTAGTTGAAAAAAATATGAATATATTAAATAAGGTTTTCCTATATAAATACCTAAGACGAGATCAAGATTCAATTTTCATAACTTAGTGAGTTCAATCACCAAAATAATAAATAATTATATTTATGAAGGGATCAATCATGAAACATATATTCAATGAGGATAAATACTATTGAATTCTATATATGATTTTTTGATACCTTGAACAACTAAATCCCATTTTAAAATTCCAATTAAATTCATTCCTGTATAAGTCAGGAAAGTAATATATACCATATATGGTGCATGAACATGGGCCTCAATATAGTGATAGAGGATATGAAAATTTAAAATAACAACTTCTGTAAGAACATTATATTACATAAAAAACATAATCATAGAAGAAAATGAAATAAAAATAATCCCACACCCATGGTAACCAGGACTTACCACTGAAAAGGTTTTCATGACTCACCTATATATGGTCTATCACAAGGTTTGATAAATTCCTTAGATTCCCCACTTCCATATACCGAATTTATGAAATTAACTCAATGATATGGTGTCACATTATAATTCCCCATTCTAGAATCATCATATGAGATGAGGTTAGACAACCTCAAGCATTCCAACACTTATGTAAGGGGCTACACACTTCCTCCAAGGTACTAAGAAATATTTATGGTTAAAAAATACATCTAATTAGAGTATAATATAATGAATAAAATAACATATACATCTACAACATATCAATGTAAACAATAAAATAAAAAAAATTATGTAATAAATTCCATGTATAATTTATATTGTCAAACAAACACTATTCACCAAAGGGATGATGAAAAATATATAATAAATTAAAAAATAAAACACCAGAAATCTAGACCTACATCCACCCTCAGGCCGTAAAACACCCTATCAAAAAATATTCATCAAGCTTTATAAGACATTATCATTGCTTATGATGTTCTTAATTGAAGTATAAATATAAGGTATGCATGAATATAGGGGTTCTTGTAAATTGTTTCAGAAATACATCACCATAGGGCCTTACCAGGTGCCCCTAGTATATTCCCCCATATTCATGTATACATGAGGAATAAAGTAAACATTCCATACAAGATCATGGTATTTAATGGGAAAACATGGAAATCATGATCCCATTTACATGAGGTCACATTATGTTTATAAATAAATCCCAAACCCGATGAAACAAGCTTCAAATACATTCCACAATCCAACTCATTTCCTTTTTCTATTCCATCATACCAATTCATACCCCATACCCAAGAACTCTAGGTAGGGTGGCATACAAACCTAATAATGTTTTTTAATGGAACTAGGTATGGTTATATATTCACATCTCATCCCACTACATTATCTATAATGGTTGGTTTCATCGATCTTATCTCACAATGTACTATGGCACAACCCTCTCAAGTATAGGATACCCAACACCATCATATTTCCTTTACTCAACAACAATATTCCCCTATAAATTATACCAAGTCTATGGAATATTTTTTTGAGTGGTAATTCATGCAAAACCTGAATATCTTATTGAATTATAGGGACTAACAACCAACATATTTACATTATAACCTAAACCATACTCTAGTAGACCTTGTCCAATATCATCGGTGATGTATCCGAGTTCGTATAAACTCTTATTGTTTTCATCAAATCACCTAACATTAATAACTACCCATAAATAATTATAATTATATATATACTTTTAAAAAATAGGAATAAACGATAGAAAACACATTGGGAACTACAATCATAATGAACAAAGGTCCAACCCCCTTTATATGGTTTATAGAGCACTCTTGAAACTTTACTAGCAAAATAATCTATGATGTAACACCCATTTAACCATAAATATCATCCAATTTTTGATAGAAACCAAAAATAAAATTTTACAGTGCCATATCTTCACTAAAACGACATCCATGTTTTTGAAGTCATCAAATTTTGTCCTCTTATACCCATTATAGGAAAAAAAGGCACATCACAATGGTGAAGAATAACCTTGATTAAATAAAATCATTGCTAACCCTTATCAAAAATTGAGTTAATCAGTGTATAGAGAGATAATGAAAATACATGAGGAGAGGAGGGGAATCTGTAACTCCCCAAGATTTCATATTAGGTTATTTTCTTTAAAGTAATTCAATAGCTTGTGCTACATGCAACACCGAGTTCGAGCACACCACGAATTACCAAACTATCCGTTCAAAAAGTGGTTATGAATAGTATTAACTGAATTTTGAATTTTATATACTCTATATAATTTTTGAATCCATATTATTTGTTTTTGTGACATAATATAAGAACAAATTCATTTTTTCATATAAAAGAATTATTTTAAAAAAAATTCATTTTTACCACCTTTTAATGGATAACCCTTTTTTAAAACCAATATTTGAAACTTTTATAATTTTATTTAATGAAATTGAATTATTCTTTAGAATCAGGTCATAAAATTTTATTTTGGATAAATGTTTTGTACTTTTCCGATAACATTCATATTTTGTTGAATAGTGGAAAATACTAAATTTTAATTGAAAACAAATTTTTTAATCGAAATAATTTATAGTGTAAAATTATTAATTTTAATGGGTTGTAATTATAAAAAGATTATATTTTTCTCATTTAATAAAATATAGTTCATTATACATAATTTCACATTTAAATTTGACATAAACACATACCAATCTTTTGATAGTTTTTACTTCTTAAAAACCCATTTTTTGGTTTTGACAACAAGAATTAATATTAAATTAATTAATGATAATTCTGTTTTTTGAATTTGGTAAAATAGAATTCATTTTTTAATTTGTAATATCAAAATTATCTTAGGGTGATGTTTTGTAAATTTTCTGAAAACTTTCAATTTTTGATGAGTAGTGAAAAACACTACTTTATTGTTTAAAACCTGAATTTTTATTTAAATAATTATTTATTTTATTTATTTATTTTAGGTCAATATAAATACATAATACCAATATTAGTTTTATGTGATTCATTGGAGTTATTTTTATAATAAAATTTGATGTATAAAATTTTATTTAACTTTTTTACCGTCTTTTACCCACGTTCTAGGATCATTTGAAAATTTGCACAAAACTTAATTTCACTGCTTATATTAGTTGAATTTAAAAAAAAATAGAGACATGGTTGAAATAAATAAGTAAAATTTTTTTCAATAAGATGAAAATAATTTTTGCTGAATAGAAACATCTGACTTTTACATACAGCATTTAAATGTAAATAGGGTAATTAAAGATAAAAATGATATGTTAATTATCCTAAAACATGTTCTAATTCTATTGGATAAGTGTAATTCGACAAAAAACCACCTTAGGAATAATATATTATCCTTTTGGTCCACTTGTATTAGATTAGTAAATTTATTATTATTTTATTTAAAGAAGAGTTAAACGTTTTAGATTAAAAGTTTAATAACAAAACTATTTTTAATATAGGGTTATACATAAGATAAATTAGAAAATAAATATTAATTAGAAAGATAAAAATATTTCCTACATCATGGTATTTTATTTAAAAAATTTAGACATTAAATAATTATATTTATTTATGACAAAATCATGATGCAGTAATTATCTTATTAATGAAAGATTAAAATAGTTGATATTATAAATATCCGAATAAATGTAATTTTAGAATTATGATAAATTTAACTAATTATATATGTTAATATGACATGTAAGGGTTTAATAAATAATTTTTTTTCGAAGTAATCAGGTTTTTATGATTTTCCAAAAAAAAACAAATACTAAATAGTGTCAAAATCGACAAAAATGTGATTTCAAAACAAATACTATATTATTGGTTGATATAATATTCATAAAAATATAAAGTTATAACAAAGGAATTAAATAATATTATATATATCATTAATGAACCGTTTGAGGTTCTCTTGGATGTTTAGAGTATGTTTATTAACCAGATAGTGTAATAATATAAGAAGACACAGAAAAAGTTAAACTATTTAACTAATAGTTTAATATAAAAGATAAGGTAAATATGGTAACCTAAACTATTATAAAACCTATTGGTTGAGAGGATTTAGACCCATGACCACATTATCTTCGAAATAAATTAATTTTGATCCATTAGAAACCAAAAATGATTTTATTATAAAATAATATTTCAAACTTTTCCTAAGGTTCCCCTCACCCCTCTTATAAATGGCCACATCCCCTTCTCTAAAAATCACACCTAAAAAGACATTTTCTCAGCCAAACCCTGCCCAAATATCCTCCCATCATACCTCAAATATACCTATATTCCTTACTTAGATCATAAATCTATCCTATAGAGCCCTTTTGATCTACTCAAAAGGAAACACCTGAAGAAGAGGTAATAATTTAACCACCCCTTTTCATGTTCTTTTCTTCTTCCACTTCCTCTTTCATTTTTGTTTCCATACCAAAATAAAAACTCCAGTACCTCATAAAAACTGGGATGTTATTATAAATATGGTACAACCATATTATTTATTCTATGCATCCTATGAATGACAAATTCACCATAGATGCATAAGTACGACTTACCGTCTCTATGTTATGGTATAGTTTGTTATTCCAATACTTCATTATTTGGATGTGTATAATAATGAGTATAATTGATTTAAATAATAAATATAACATGTTAATGATTTTTTATATATGATATACCATTCAGTTACATAATATTTCACCATCAATATAATGATATTGTCGCTCGTGCATACGTACAGATTACCGTCTCTGTGAATATGATGAGATTAATTCCCGATCATGATCATTCAAGAATATTTTTAATTTTATAATTAAAAATAATTTTTTATAAATTAATATAATCTTGGATATGAATCAAATACATCTTGTTCATAACAAAAATGGCTTACGTGACAAATTATATAAAAGAAAACGGATCAGTTAACACCTGAAACGAAGATACTTCTAAAATTATATTAATTAAGAAATATTAGAGGATCATATATGATATCATATTTAGGTATATAGTTCTTGTATAAATTAATAAATATTTTTTAACTGTTATACATGTGGTTAACATACCATTGACTAAGAAATAGTACAAGGTAAGGGGCTTCTTATCTAACTTTTAATTTCGTGATATTTCCATTGTTCACCCATTATTTATTACATGTGGTGTATTGTGTACTTCCAATTGATATATTTAATTATGATTCTATTTATACTCATGGTATTCTATTTTTAATATGGTGGTTATTATATTTTTGTCTTATGACTCGATTTATTACAATGTGGAAAGTGGTTTTCATCTCACTTCTTATTCCCGTGAGATTAATGCTATATTGCCACTATTTTCTATTGTGTGCTGTATGTACTACCCCTGATTGTATTGTTTGTGTAATATGATTTAATTTATGGGTATTTACATAATCATTTTATGATCCTTATTTCATGGGGTTTATGGTTTATAAGTTACCAAATTAGTAAGGGAATTTCAAATTTCAATTTCCTCTCATTGGGTTTTACGCAAACTTCATTTATTGTTTTTATCCATGATTATTTGTTAAATAAATATTTATTTACTTATGTAGTAATTTTCGCTCCCCATTGTGTTGATATACTTTTTATAAACATAATAAATCCATTCATAAATTATTAATTCATCAATGTGAACTTAATACGAGTAATTTTAACTAAATTTCTATTCATTGAGTTAAACATCAAAGTCATTAGTGTTCTTTTTAAAAGAATATGTGTGAATGTCCTATGACTTATTTACACTGAATATCCAATAATATTGAGCGTTTTTATATTTTTTACACATAATTAGTTCATTGATTTACCTTGAACCTAAGGATGCAGTCTTTATAATGGATTTAATCTCAATCTATATTCCATTGAGACTTCATTGTTGGTATGCGCCAATTCACATTTATATGCTGTATATATTGTGCTTTGACATAGTATCTTATGAATCACTTTATTCTCATGATATTATATAGTCTTTATTACGAAAATTATTTGTTTTTAAGCATCTCTCATTTGGTTAGGAACTCTAACTAAAATATCATTTTAAATGTTGTAATGATTTATTCTTCTAAATCTTTATCGTTACTATCCATGTATTAAAAAAGGTTTTAAGGATTTATTTATATGGAAACTAATGTTTTAAAATTAAAATTTATTTTAATATATTCAATGTGGTATTGGAAACATTGATTCAAAAATCTATTTTAAACGGATTATTGATAAATAGTGAGACTTTTAAATGTTTTCATGAAAATGGGGGTTCTTTATCTCGTATATTTTTGATGAATATTTTCATCAATGTCAATATACTTCGTTATTCTTGATTGTGGTTAATTTATTATAATAAAATCTTCCATATTGTATTTAATGAATTATGTGTTACTGTGGATGCGCTATTTCTACACCATTCATTGTTTGTGGTTAAAATATTGACATTTCGTATGCTAGTTTTAATACGAATGTTTAGATTATATTTAACCTTTTCATATGAGGAATGCATTGGACATAGTAAGGGATGAGTGGAGCCCTCTATAGTTCCTTGATGCATCGATAGGTCTCATGAGACAAACTAGCATCTTCGCATAAGGCCTTGACAAAATATTTTTTGTCGTCTTGGCACATGGCCTTGACTATGTGGTTATGAAGTCTGGAATTATGCATTCCATCATTATGAAATTGGATATTGATATTTCATGGGATTATTTGTGTCACGACCCGTCCTCGGGGCCCGTGCCGTGACTACCACAAACCCGCCTTCCATAGACCAGGGGCTGGCGACTAGCACCAAGGCGTAAATCTCGGTAAAAGGGAAGGCATTGCCATTGTAAAGTAAACAAGCACCTCAGAGTAAGCAAGCGGAAAAAGTAAGCACTAAGTAAAAACAAATTACAACTGCAAGTGCGGAAAGTAAGTGGGCCGGTATACAAACCCAAACTGAAAGTAAAGTACAACTCGAAAGGGAAAACAACAACTGAAAAGTTAAAGCCACTATGCCGAGTTGTCCACTAGAAATTCCACCTGAAGGGTGGGTACAGATAGCTCCACTACTCCTCAGGTCCCGTCGTCCGCTCCGAGTGCGTCCCGCCCAGTTGTCCACCTCCAGGTATTGTCCTGCTCTGCAAGCATCAACTACGATCAACGCTGTCTGTCGTCTGCAACCAACACAACGTAGTGCGGGCATAGCCCGTGTAGGGGTGAGTATAAGCTACTCAGTAGGGACCCCGAGACCCCCGAAGGTCTCCCAAAATCCACAAAGAATAAACCACAAAGGAAAGATACAATCACGAAGTAACAACTGACACTACTTAGGTATATTCCCATACATATACCTAAGTCATCAATTCCCGTTCGGCTCCAACATCCGAACCCAAGCACAACCCAGTCCACACAGGAAAGAAAAACGTATACTCACACAGAATAGCACAACACAATCCACGAAGGAGAGAAAAATTAATCCACAAAGGATAGCTCAACACAATCCACAAAGGAAAGTAAACAGTAAATCCACACAGGATAGTTCAACACAATCCACAAAGGAGAGTAACACAGGATTCAGCTCACACAGGTATACATCATCGAAAAGGTGAAAGAGATGATCAGACATAGATACTAAATCATCTAAGCTGGGACCCACATAGGATATAAGACCAGCTGTCTTCTTTGTTTCATCTATGCTGGGACCCACATAGGATACAAGACCCGCACTGAATCATCAAAGCTGGGACCCACATATGATACAAGACCAGCACAGCTAGGACCCACATTGGATTCAAGACCAGCTATCATCATTGATTCATCTATACTGGGACCCACATAGGATACAAGACCAGCACAGCTAGGACCCACATAGGATACAAGACCAGCTGCCTTCATTGATTCATCTATACTGGGACCCACATAGTATACAAGATCAGTACTGAATCATCAAAGCTTGGACAGACATAGGATACAAGACCAGCACAGCTAGGACCCACATAGGATACAGGACCAGCTATCTTCATTGATTCATCTGTATTGTGACCCACATAGGATATTAGACCAGTACCGAATCATCTAAGCTGTCAGATCCACAAAGGATCGATAAGTAATAATCCCTATAAAGGCCCACACAGGATCAGACCCACACAGGATCTATAGCACTGATCCCCGCAAAGGCTCACACAGGATCAGACGCACATAGGATCTGTAGCACTGATCGCCGTAGGATCACTGAGTGCTATAGTCGTCACCGTCGAATCCATTGAGGATCTCTGCACAGTATTCGTCGAAGTCGTAGTCGCAGCCATCACTAGGGTTCCCGCACACAGCAAGCTCATTCGGGAGGGTCCGCTCCACGAGCCAAGAGGCTGATACAACAACTTACACATAGTCCGAAGTTGATGTATCCAAAAGTTCTGTATCGTTAACAGGAACTCAACGCAACAGACGACGCGTAAATCGGACACTCGGTCTGAGAGTTATTGGCTTTTTCGTTCTAGGGGCCCGGTTGGTTTTTAAGGCAAAACCAATCAGACCGTACTCCACCTGTGCCCAAACCTCGGTCGGAGTATGCCAAAAGATCTGTTTCACTAAGAGGAACTCAACCAAGTTGACGACATGTAAATCGGACGTCTGGAGTTCAAGATATGAGTGTTTCTGCTCCGAGGGCCCGGTTGATTTCATGTACGAACCGACCGGGCCAAACTCGAAGTATTCCGAAACCTTGAATTCGATATACCGAAACAACCGTCTCGTTGTGAGGATCGCTACGCAACTGACGGTGCGTCGATCATAGGTCAGTAGCCCAAGATATGGGCATTTGACTGAATTTGGTCCGAAATCAGGGGGTCTCGGCCCGGGCCGACCCGGCCCGACCCCCCTGGGTCGGCCCAAACCGGGCGACCCGAACTGGGTCCGACCCGGCTGGGCCCGGCCCGGCCCGACCCGGCTCGGTCCGGCCCGACCGGCCGGCCGTGACTCGGCCAGCGTGGCCAAGCCGAATCGTGGAGCGGGGTGCGCGACTCCACCACCTGCCGCTAATTGAGGCCGGCGGCGGATCCGCCGGCCGCCAACCCTCCAGCGGCGCGCCGCCACCACCGCCTTCCGCGGACCACCAGACGCGCTCCAGTGGTCCGTTGCTCCTGCCGTCTTTCCCTATGGTCCCCCCGGGACCCGACCTTCACTGCGAAGGAATTAAAACGCCATAACGGCCTACTTCGTCCTCGCCCGTCAATCCGCACGTCAAAACGAATAGCGTCGTCTTTGAGGTTTTCCAGCGTGACCCGATGGCGCCGCACCCCTTCATCGTGGCCTGACTCCGACCGCGGTTCTTTTGCGATTTTTCGGCGTGACGCGACGGCGCTGCGGAATTGATTCAAAAATTAATTGATTGTGTGGCGTGACGTGATGACGTCACACATTCTTTCCTCACGATTCTGCGCGGTGTGACGGCACCACGCCACTTCCATTCTATCCGCAATAACAAGAAATAAATAATAAGGGAGGGGGCGGCCGTGTTTGTGCGGTCCGGCCTCCTCCCGTTAATCGATATCAAGCGGTCCGAAAATACACGGATAAAAGACGGAAGAGAAATCACGTAAAGAGATACATAAACCCCCCACAACCTCATAAATAAAAAGATTCATAACAATAATCCCAACCCGTAAATTAATCTTCGCGGATCAACATAATATTTAGTTGATCCGCGTTCTTAAATTTAGAAGGGAGAAAACGAGGGTTCACCAACAATCACAATTTAAATTCCCTACCTCGGTTCAGGAATGGTGGATGTCAACGATCCTCGGAAGACGAGTGTCGCGGAAATCGGGCATCGCGGAAAATGAACGTCGTTTCCGTTAACGTCGAGGTGCGTTCGAAGAGGAAATGTCATTGGAAGAAGACGTCGCGTTCTTCGTCAGAGATGTTCTTCGTTGAAGAATGGTGTTCTTCGCGTTCTTCGTCGAGGTTGAAGAAGAAGAAGACTTCACGCTTCCCAAACCTCTCAAGGTGGAAAAAACTCTAACAATAATAAAATAAGACCAAGTATTAATTTATTAACACAACCTAACCATTTTAATTTCAAGAGTTTGAAATTAAGTAACTCACTTTATTAATTATAGCAAGTTTTTAAAAATTAATGAATGTGAGTTAATGGGGAGTTAGGAAGGTGAGGGGTTAAGAGGAGTTAAGGGATTTGAAAAGGAGGGGGGTTTGTGTGGGCCCCACCCTTTCAATTATCCACACATGGGAAGTTGGGTGGATGTGGGCCCCACCACCAACTTCCCATGGGAGAAATTAACCACCTTGAAAAGAAATAAAATTGATTCAACAATTTTATTTACTTTTTTTAATTAAACCCCATCAATTTAACTTCTTCACCCGCACAAACGCAACTACAGTAAAGGTTCTCTTAAGCGATTATCGGCGTTGCGAGTTCATCGGTACCATCAGATTTCAATTCCGTTCACTGGTTCAAAAGATAGGAATTCCCGCTCGTTAGTTCACTGAACGTACCCGATCCAGACTTCAGAAATTGATTCCGGGCACTCCGGGCCTCGGAATCAGGCGCCGTCAGAAACTGCGTTCTTGTAAAATTCCAAAGAAAATTAAAAAAAAAATTCCTTGAAATATCCGGGTCTTTACATTACTCCTACCACAGGGCTTTACGTCCCCATAAAGCTTCAACACAAACTAGGGATACAAAGGCGGTAGAGCTAGGCGGTAATCCACCTCGCCAATCATGCTGAGGACCTGGAAGGGTCTGATGAAGCATGGAGACAATTTTCCACCTTGGTCAAATCTCCGTAATCCACGTCGAGGTGAGACACACATGAAGACATGGTCTCCATCCTCAAACTATAGTGGCCTCCGCCTCCTGTTAATGAAAGGCTTCTGTCGGCTCTGAGCTGTCTTCATCCGCTCCTGGATGACCTGGACCTTCTCTATCGGGGCCTGGACCACCTCTGGTCCCACAGGAGTTGCTATGATTTCTTCTTTTCTGATTAAGAGAAATCTGGTCTCATCCCTTGGATGAACCACGTTCTTTGCCTAATACCGTCAATCCTGACATGGATGATACTAATCCATACCAAGGATGATGTCGTAAGGCCTTGCGCTACTACCAAGAGATCCAACAGTTACTCTCGCCTCCATGGGTTGAGTCATACTGTCGGCATCAGTGTGTGGTAACTGGGACTCCTCCAGAAGATGTCTCATAAGTGAGGGTCAAGTCAAAAGTCAAAACTGGAACCTCTTAGTAACAACACAAAAGAGGGCAGAAATGAAAACATCACAAAGGTATGCGTCTTTTATTATTGCAGCTCATAATTCAAAGACACTACACAATAACAACAAGGAACTAGAAGTACAAAGGATGTATCCACTAGTTCCGCTCCTGTCCATTTCTTCTTAGAGCTCCATGATCGAAGGTCTCAGCTTCCTGAAGCTGAGATCTCCCATGTCCACCAACTTCCTGCGGTCGGGGCGGACCTCTTGGTGGTGGTGGTGGTAACACCTCGAAGCGTCGTCCACCACCTACTGCTCAGCCAGCTCCTCTGCCTCATCCGCCTGCACCCTGCGGACCACTGTGGCCGTACCTCTATCTGGGAGGTCCCTCTACCACCTGCTTCTCATCTGTAAGACGAGTTGGGTAGTCTCGAGCCATGTGACCTTGCCCGCCGCATGTGTAGCAATTCCTGCCCCTCGAGTAGCTGGCTCTCCTTCATGTGCCCCGCACAACCGAATCTTCATCCATTGACTGCCCATCTGATGGTCTGGCCCATTTGGACCTCTGTGTCACCTGTCTACTGCCAACTGCAGAAGACCCTGCTACGGGCCGTCCTACGGAGGGCCCTGTCACTGGAGCCTGCTCGGCATGAAAACTCTCCACTAGAAGGGCTCTCTCTAACACCTCTACCTGCGTTGGAATGTTGAGGGAGATCATCAAAGCCCTGATCTCATGCCTCAGTCCCTGCTCGAAGGTCTGGGCCCGGAAGAACGGGTCCCGTACCATATCTGTGGAGTAACGCGAGAGATCAATAAATCTCGCTGAGTACTGGGCCACTGACAAGCTGCTCTGCCGCAGCTGAAGAAGCTCCTGAATGCGCACCGCACGGAGGGTGGATGGGATGAACTCGGAGCTGAAGATGCTCTCAAAGTCCGTCTAGAGAAGAGATGCCTCATCGTGCACCTGGAGCATCAAGCTCCACCATCGGTCCGCTGCCGCGTGCAGTAGGCTCACTGCGAGGATCACCACGAGGTCTACTAGTGTCCTCACTAATCAAAAAACTCTCACTACTGCCTCCAACCATTCCTCGGATGCCTGGTGGTCTGTCTCCCCGTGGAACCTGGGACGTCGCTGGCGCTGGAACTCATGCAGCGCGCTAAGGTGACATGCATCGTCAGCGGCTGGGGCTGGTAGCATCGGTGGCTGGGCAGGTAAAGGTACCTCCAGTGCCTCTGCTGACATAGAGCCCTGCACCGAGGCCTCATCGCTCGGTGGGCTCTCGTCTGGCTCGACTCTCGGAACCCTAGCTGACTGTCGTCGTGGGGCCATCCTGAAAAGGAAACAGGTGCGCCACGGTCAAACAGTATACCTGGTGAGCTGACATAAGTAATCACAAAGAAAACTTGAAACACACACGCAATCAATGTTTTCGTGCATTAAGTCGGAAATCAGAAGTCAGGGTCCTAGTGTAAGGATACGTCAGCCACCGCACCAACACTGGACTCCCTTTACTGATAACCACACCCAATATGCTAAACACTATTGCTTTACACAGAAGAATGATCAGAGTCTGCGGTAGAACCGAACTCCTTTGATACCAATTTGTCACGACCCGTCCTCGGGGCCTATGATGTGACTACCCCAAGCCCGCCTTCCATAAGCCAGGGGCTGGCAACTAGCACCAAGGCGTAAATTCCGGTAAAAGGGAAGGCATTGCCTTTGTAAAGTAAACAAGCACCTCAGAGTAAGCAAGAAGAAAAATTAAACACTAAGTAAAAATAGAGTACAACTACAAGTGCAGAAAGTAAGTGGGCCGGTATACAAACCCAAACTGAAAGTAAAGTACAACTCGAAAGGGAAAAAAACAACTGAAAAGTAAAAGCCGCTACGCCGAGTTGTCCACTGGAAATCCCACATGAAGGGTGGGTACAGATAGCTCCACTACTCCTCGGGTCCCGCCGTCCGCTCCGAGTGCGTCCCGCCCAGTGGTCCACCTCTAGGTACCGTCCTGCTCTGCAAGCCTCAACCACGATCAATGCTGTCTGTCGTCTGCATCCAACACAACGTAGTGTGTGCATAGCCCGTGCAGGGGTGAGTATAAGCTACTCAGTAGGGACCCCGAGACCCCATAAGGTCTCCGAAAATCCACAAAGGATAAACCATGAAGGAAAGATACAATCACGAAGTAACAACCGACATTGCTTAGGTATATTCCCATACATATACCTAAGCCATCAATTCTCGTTCGGCTCCAACATCCGAGCCCAAGCACAACCCAGTCCACACAGGAAAGAAAAACGTATACTCACACAGAATAGCACAACACAATCCACGAAGGAGAGAAAAAGTAATACACAAAGGATAGCTCAACACAATCCACAAAGGAAAGTAAACAGTAAATCCACACAGGATAGTTCAACACAATCCACAAAGGAGAGTAACACAGGATTCAGCTCACACAGGTATACATCATCGAAAAGGTGAAAGAGATTATCAGACATAGATACTGAATCATCTAAGCTGGGACCCACATAGGATACAAGACCAGCTGCCTTCATTGTTTCATCTATGATGGGACCCACATAAGATACAAGACCATCACTGAATCATCAAAGCTGGGACCCACATAGGATACAAGACCAGCACAGCTAGGACCCACATAGGATACAAGACTAGCTGTCTTCATTGATTCATCTATATTGGGACCCACATAGGATACATGACTAGTACTGAATCATCAAAGCTGGGAACCACATACGATACAAGACCAGCACAGCTAGGACCCACATAGGATACAAGACCAGTTGTCTTCATAGATTTATCTATACTGGGGCCCACATAGGATACAAGACCAGTACTGAATCATCAAAGCTGGGACCCACATAAGATACAAGACCAGCACAGCTAGGACCCACATACGATAAAAGACCAGCTGTCTTCATTGATTCATCTATACTGGGACCCACATAGGATACAAGACCAGTACTGAATCATCTAAGCTGTCAGATCCACAAAGGATCGATAGGTACTAATCCCTGCAAAGGCCCACACAGGATCAGACCCACACAGGATCTATAGCACTGATCCCCGCAAAGGCCCACACAGGATCGGACCCACACAGGATCTGTAGCACTGATCCCCGTAGGATCGCTGAGTGCTAAAGTCATTGCCGTCGAATCCATTGAGGATCTCTGCACAGTCGTCGTCGATGTCGCAGTCGCAGCCAACACTAGGGTTCCCGCACAAAACAAGCTCGTTCGGGAGGGTCCGCTCCACGAACCGAGAGGCTGATACATCAACTGACACATAGTCCGAATTTGATGTATCCAAAAGTTCCGTATCGTCAACAGGAACTCAACGCAACAGAAGACGCGTCAATCAGACGCCCGGTCTGAGAGTTATTGGCTTTTTTGTTCCAGGGGCCCGGTTGGTTTTTAAGGAAAAACCAATCCGACTGTACACCACCTGCGTCCAAACCTCGGGCGGAGTATGCCAAAAGATCCTTCTCCCTAAGAGGACCTCAACCAAGTCGACATCACATCAATCGGACATCCGGAGTTCAAGATATGAGCGTTTCCGCTCCGAGGGCCCAGTTGATTTCGTGTACGAACCAACCCGGATGAACTCAAAGTATTCCAAAACATTGAGTGCGATATACCAAAATGATCTTCCCATTCTGAGGATCGCTACACAACTGACGGTACGTCGATCATAGGTCCGTAGCCCAGGATATGGTCATTTGACTGAATTTGGTCCGAAATCGGGGGGTCTGGGCCCGAGCCGACCCGGCCCCACCCCCCTAGGTCGACCCAAACCGGGTCGACCCGAACCGGGTCCGACCAGGCGGGGCCCGGCCTGGCCCGGGCCGGCTCAGTCCGGCTCGGTCCAGTTCGGTCCGGCCCGACCGGCCGGCCGTGACTCGGCCAGCATGGCCGAGCCGAATCGCGGAGCGGGGTGCGCGACTCCCCCACCCGCCGCTAATTGAGGCCGGCGGCGGATCCGCCGGCCGCCAACCCTCTGGTGGCGCGCCGCCGCCGCCACCTTCCGCGGACCACCGGACGCGCTCCGGTGGTCCGTTTCTCCTGCCGTCTTCGCCTATGGTCCCCCCGGGACCCGACCTTCACTGCGAAGGAATTCAAACGCCATAGCGGCCTACTTCGTCGTCGCCCATCAATCCGCACGTCAAAACGAATAGTGTCGTCTTTGTGGTTTTCTAGCGTGACCCGATGGCGCCGCGCCCCTTCGCCGCGGCCTGACTCTGACCGCGGTTCTTTTGTGGTTTTTCGGCGTGACGCGACGGCACCGCAGAATTGATTCAAAAATTAATTGATTGCGTGGCGTGACGATGTCGCACATTTTTGTCTCACGATTTCATGCGGTGCGACGACACCGCGTCACTTCCATTCCATCCGCAACAACAAGAAATAAATAATAATGGAGGGGTCAGCCGTGTTTGTGCGGTCTGTCCTCCTCCCGTTAATCGATATCAAGCGGTCCGAATATACGCGGATAAAAGACAGAAGAGAAATCACCTAAAGAAATACATAAAACCCCCAAAACCTCATAAATAAAAAGAATCATAACAATAATCCCAACCCGCATATTAATCATCGCGGATCAACATAATTTTTAGTTGATCCGCGTTCATAGATTTAGAAGGGAGTAAACGAGGGTTCACCAACAATCACAATTTAAATTCCCTACCTCGGTTCAGGAACGGTGCACGTCAACGATCCTCGAAAGACGAGCGTCGCGGAAAACGAACGTCATTTCCGTTAAGGTCGAGGTGCGTTCGAAGAGGAAATGGTGTTGGAAGAAGAGGTCGTGTTCTTCATTGGAGATGTTCTTCGTTGAAGAACAGTGTTCTTCGCGTTCTTTGTCGAGGTTGAAGAAGAAGAAGACTTCACGCTTCCCAAACCTCTCAAGGTGGCAAAAAATCTAACAATAATAAAATAAGACAAAGTCTTAATTTATTAACACAACCTAACCATTTGAATTTCAAGAGTTTGAAAATAAGTAACTCACTTTATTAATTATAGCAAGTTGTCAAAAATTAATGAAAGTGAGTTAATGGGGAGTTAGGAAGGTGAGGGGTTAAAAGGAGTTAAGGGATTTGAAAAGGTGGGGTGTTCGTGTGGGCCCCACCATTTCAATTATCAACACATGGGAAGTTGGGTGTATGTGGGCCCCACCACGAACTACCTATGGGAGAAATTAACCACCTTGAAAAGAAATAAAATTGATTCAACAATCTTATTTACTTTTTTTTTAATTAAACCCCATTAATTTAACTTCTTCACCCGCACAAACGCAACTACGGTAAAGGTTCCCTTAAGCAATTACCGGCGTTGCGAGTTCATCGGTGCCATCGGATTTCAATTCCGAGCACTGGTTCAAAAGATAGGAATTCCCGCTCGTTAGTTCACTGAACGTACCCGAGCCAGACTTCGGAAATTGATTCAGGGCACTCCGGGCCTCGGAATCAGGCACCGTCAAAAACTCCGTTCTTGTAAAATTCCCAAGAAAATGAAAAAAAAATTTCCTTGAATTCTCCAGGTCTTTAAAATTCTACTAGTATAATATCCATGTGAATAAGTAAATGGTATTATTTGATTTATATTGGCCATATTATGTAGAATATTATGTTTAGAAGGCTTATGTTTTAGTCTTATACATTTCCTTAAATGTTTATACTTATTTATGAAAGTTTCCACTATATTGTTATCATTATTGAGCATATAAGCTCAACCCTTTCTATGTTTTATTTTACCTAGTATGTGAATAAGTATATTATGAATGACCTAAAGGGATAGTCTAAGGGATATGAATGTGGTCAATGGAGACAATGTTGTTGTTGTTTTTCGTTTTACAATGTAATGTAAAATGTATGAAAGTATCAAGTACTTCCAAGGCTAGTAAACTAACCATTCTTTTGGGATTTGATCCCTTGTGATAATACTAATGTTATGTAATAATGCACCGACTCTGGGTTACTGGGTTTGAGGTGTTTCAGAATCTCACTTGAAATCAGCACTCAATGTAACACCCCAAGATTTTTCAAATAAATGTAATATTTAATGCATAAAAAACCAAGTATCTAAAAATACAACATTGTTATAACCTAGCCAATAAACATAAATTTTCATCTCCGTGATATAAATTTTGAAAAACTGACAAAGATGGTTGTGTTGAGTAAGATATTTTAAGGATGAAAAAATCATCTTAGTTTTTTATGAATATTAACATACCCATATAAATAGTAACATACCCTTATGAATAGTAAATTAGTCAAAAATATAGAAACATCACCCATGAATTTAGACATATTATAAGTGAATAAAATATCATAGTATAAGTATTGGTATTTTTAAATGTCATAAATATTTTAATTAAAATTTTATGATTAATATTATAATTTAAAATTTCAATTTATTTTCATAAAATGTAATTATAAATAGTTATTTTATTATCTTATGGTTATAAGATAATTTTATCAAAAAATGATTAATTTTTCATGGTGTTATAAAATGAGTTATAGTTTTAATGTTGTTTTTTCGAATAAAATATGAATTTATTTAAGAATTAAATTAAAAATATTTAGAAAATTATTTTCAAAAAATGGATTTCATTTTTTAATTCTACACATTGATAATTGTTTTGGGTGAATTTTTGGAATTTTTCCAAAATACTTGATTTTTTTAGAATACTAAAAATACAGTTTTCAATTTTCAGTATGTTTAATGACATCATAATTATGTACTAATTAATTTAAAATTATTTTAAACTTTTTTACATGAAAATATGATATTAGGTGTCCCAAGTGGATAATACCATGGTAAAATACCACGGGAAAGCCCATGGTATTGCAAAAACCACTAATGAGGTGTCAATTGAAATTAATAAAAAATATCCATATAATTTAATATAAACACCAACAATTTCATTCGATTTCATTCATTAAAAACTCATTATCTGTTAATATCTAGTCGTTTTATCTCTTTATGAGTCCCCCAAGGTGTCCTCAAGCCCCCAAGATCCAAACCTTCATGTTTTAGGAGTTACTCTACAAGGTAAGGGAATGTACCACCCTTCTATTTTTTCAAGTACTCTTTTTTATGTAATTCTATTTTAATTTCATTTATATTATGTTGAGATATGACATTCCATATCCCCCTTAATATCTATATTATGTTCTAATGTTGAGATACCCTTTTTCTCTTATCAAAATATTTTATGAAATTTTAAGCGATGTAATTATGCTGTCAAATTTTCATAAGGGATTTCTCAACTTTTCTTTTATTTCGAGTTCATTTATTTTTTTTTCTTCCCTCGCATCATGTAAATAAAATATTATGATTAACTTAGTACCTTACATGTACTATAATTTTTTTGTGGTAATGGAATAATTCATTATCATCTCTCCTTTCAATTTCTTTTATAAAAAAAATGAAAACACCATAAAAGATTTCTGAATTTATCACATTCAAGGATGACTGGTTTTAAATTTCTATTATTGTCCTTAATTATGGTCATGAAACCATTTTTTTGGTTGAAACAGACTATAATACATATTATATAAATTATATATTGTTCTGTAATCTTTTTTTACACATGATACTATTTTATATATCAAAATGAGTTCATTGTGATAAAAACCACCAATTAACCCAAACAATTATCATTAATGTTTTATATAATGATTAATCTTCACTACAAATAACCAAATGAATTTTCTCACAATGTAATATTATTTTTGTTCAATATTGACATACAAATTCAATTATCTAAATTCATTCTCTTTCTACATGTTTATCCGTACTTGAATATAAGTAAACTAATCATGAAAACCAAGGAAGAAAACACTCCCAAACCATGAAATTAAACATCTTAACCCATAAAAAGGCCATGAATGCACCTAATAAGTTTATAAAATATAAATTAAATGTAGACTATGTTTTTAAATCATTAATTTATGAACCTAAATTTCATTATTCAGGTCATTTAGATCAAGTGAGGAACACCTTCGGACTTAAGGCAAGAGTTTTCTACCCGAACCTCCATTTTCATTCAGGTTACCCCTATTGTCTACGTACCACAATTAAATTGTCATTTATTCATATTTACTCTTCATATATTCTGTGACAATGTTCTATATATGTGTAAAAACCAGAATCCTACTTTCATTTATGGGTAGTTATATGTTTTAAAAGGATCATTCTAAAATTCTTCCCGTAATACGTGCTCAATTCAAGGGAAATTATTAAATTCATACCTATTTTCAAGGGCACTCTATAAACTGTTTTTTGGAAACCATTATATTTATAAAATAAATAATTTTATTTTGAATATACTATTTTACTTTAATTATGGTTTTATACAAACATTATCCCAAAAGAACTATTCTTTTCAAAGTAAAATAATATTTATCTCAAGAATTTATTGATGATTTCATACGAATACTTTCAAATATTTCAACACTCTTGTTGATTAAAATGTATTATTGGGATTAATATATTATTATATCATATACCATATTCAATTTAATGGTTTATCATTAGTTTTATTATGGATGTTCTATCTTAAAACCATTCATCAATTTATTTTGAATGGTAAGTGTATATGCTTAATGTTCGAGGAATGTTATTTACATTTCATACATTAGTTTTAATGTTAATGTAAATGTATTATATGTTTATCCAAATTAATATGAGAAGTTAATTGGACTTATTAAGTGTCATGTGGGGCTCTTTATCACCCCTTGGTGCATTGGTAGGTTTAATGAGACAAACTATGGTCTTGGCACAAGGCTTTGAAAAATTGATATTTATGGTCTTGGGAAAAGGCATTGATGTTATGGTTATGATTTCTCGTATTATGAATTCCATAATTATTCAAATAGTGTTGATAGTTCTTGTGGTTATTTTAATAGTAGAACAACCATGATTATGTTTTATTATGGAATTATTTATTCCACTATAATTCCTGCCATAATTTGTTCTAGTTTATTATTAAAGGCATGTGTTTTAGCTATTCACCACGCCTAATGATTAGGATTTTTATATCATAATATATATTTCTTACCCTTAATGAGAATTTGACCTCAGCTATTTCTTATGTTTCATTTTATCAGTATATGATGAACTATATTATGATTGACCTTCAAGGAAAAACGTACGGTCGTGGATGTTCCCAGCAAAACTTATATGTTGCATTTTATTTCATGTTGTAATATTGAAATTATGTATGTATCTTGTTTCCAAATATACTAAACATATGGGTCATTTGGGATTAATATTCCTTATTTATATGAAAATATATTAAAATAAAGCACCATATCCAGAAAACTGGGGTCGGGTCTTTATAGTTTGTATCAGAGGATTCTTAGTAGAAGACATTGAAAATAGATTTAGAAAATGTAGATTAGGGAACAAACTCCTAAGTTAGTATTTGAGGATTAAAATACAAGAACATCCTAGAATCTTGTTAAAGAATATATTATGTGGTTTATTTAGAAAATATATCCCTGTCTGGATACTGCAAGTGGACGTGGTTCTTGCATAGATCTATCTACAAGTGAAGACTCAGACAATGAGTTTCGGGCCCGACCTAGGGTATTCTGATACACAACAATGGGCCTCAATGCATAGCATGTTGGACACTCTCATAGGGTATTCCTAGGATAATTCACATTTTCTTTAAAATCCATTATGAAGGATTTAAATTTAAATTTATCCTCAAAGAAACCATTTTTGTGATTATGGGATTAGCAAAGCATAAGATTTTAATTTATGCTAAGTATTTTTCTAAGTTGATATTATAAATTATGATTCATAACATAATATAGTGTATTCAATTATCTAGAAATAGAACCTAGTGTATGATATAGAAATCGCATGGACACATGTATCCCATGTAGGGATTTCCCTCTTATACAAGTCAATGATATTGGCTATAGAGCTGTGACTAGTGCTGAGTAGCTTATAACTATACTTGGATAGTTGAATCAGGTTATGAACAATATCGTTACCCATATAGAGCATCAATATCCATAATGTGTTGGAGCTATGTTAAACTGGTTTATGTGAAAATAACCTCCATCATTCAATGGGACTACAAACCCATTTGTAGCTGAGCAGTGGATAAGTTCCCTAGAGAAGATATTTATCGCTTTGGGATGTAACATAAGAGAGAAGGTTTTCATGGTAGTATATCATCTATCAAGAGATGCAGATCCGTGGTGATTATTAATAAAAAACAAAAAATTGATAAAGAAATAGAATAGATGTAATGATGGGACATTAATTAAATATTCTTTGAAAAATACTTCCCTCGTGAATAGCGAGAAGATATGGAAATGCAGTTTCTAAATTTGAGGAAAAAAGAGGATGAGAATGTTGCAAATAATGAATCTAACATCACGAGGTTATAAAGACATGGCACATAATACATTCATAATCCAAGATGAAATATTGATCGATTCTTTGATGGTTTAGAACCATTCCTCCAAAGGGAACTAGTCTTTAAAATATTCTAATCATATAAAAATATAGTATCAAGTGATATCAAGATAGAAAAAGAATTTTCTATGTCTTGTGACTTTAAAAGAAGGAACGAGAAGAAGAGGGTGGCTAAAAACTTTGCAAAAGGAAATAAGGTAAATGGAGAAGAATAGAATTTTTGGCCTTCCACCCTATAGTAATTATGGGATGGAACACACTAGAACTTGCTTAAAAGGAATGGGAGCCTATTACAAGTGTAGAGAAAATGGCCACCAATCTCGTGATTACAAGGGGAAGAAAGAAACAACCAATGTTCAATGCTATAATTATAATGATATGGGACATTATGTACATGAATTTCCTAACCATCAGGGTTACATTATCCAAACAAGGCCAAGGGAGTAAGGAAAAACATATGCGGTCACAACTACAGAGATTGAAGTTCTTAACGATGTGGTGGAAGGTACATTAATCATTTCCTTGAATATTGTAAATATTTATTTGATTATTGGTCAATGAATTATTTTATATTATCCCAGTTTTCCAAGAAAACTAGACATGTTCAGTTTGATTTAATAAAGGAGTTTTTTTTCAAAACTCCCAGGGGATGTATCATTGCAACAAAGATGTGTCGATCAATCCCACACATGACACATAAACAAGATTTAATTTATACATTTTCATCAAACCCATAATTGAATTTGATATAATACGTTGTATAAGTTTGATTTCATGTTATGATATGAATATCTATTACAAGAAGAGGGAAGTTATGATTTTTGATAATGGTGGTGAATCCCTTATCTATAGAGAAGAAACCTCACCAGATGATTTTTATCTAGATCCTCCCCAAGTACCTCTATAAAATTAATTTATTAGGGATGAGGGGAATCCAATAACTATAGGTGAGGAAAATAATGTTCAAATACTGTACATAACTATTGTGAAAGAATATGTTGATGTCTTTCCAGATGATTTACCAGGAGAACCTCTAAAGTGAGAAATTGAGTTTTCCATAGACTTAATTCATGAATCAAGGCCCATATCAAAGACCCCTCATAGAATTTCCACTATGGAATTATTATAATTGAAGAAACAACAAGATGAATTGAGTGATAAAGGATTCATTCTCCTTAGTGTTTCTCCTTGGGGAGCCCATGTCCTTTTTGTTAAGAAGAAAGATGGATCTATGGGGTTGTGCATTGACTACAGGGACATCAATGCCATAACAATAATGAATTAGTATCACCTACATTACATTAATGATTTATTTGATCAACTTCATGGAGCCCAATATTTTTCTAAGATTCACTATCAATCTGGATATGATTAGTTTCTAGTAAGGAAGAAGACATTCAAAAGATAGTGTTTCCAACCAGGTATGGGCATTAATTGTCTATAGAAATGCCCTTTGGACTAACTAATTCACCATCATGGATATAATTAATAGTGTTTTCAATGAATATCTTGATTACATTTTGGTGATATTTATTGATGATATCTTTGTATAGTCCAAAATCTATAAATATCATGAAAATCACTTGCTTAATATTCTAAAGACTCTTATTAGAAAGGAATTATATAGGAAGTTTAGAAAGTGTGAATTTTGGATTCTATAAATTTCTTTTCTTGGAAGAATTGTCTCTAAGTATGGAATATCTCATTTTCCTTCGAAGACAAAGGATGTTCATGAATGACATAATCCAACGAACATAAATGAGGTATGTAGTTTTATTGGTTTAGTAGGTTAGTATCAGAGTTTCATTCATAACTTTTCCCATTTATCAAACCCAATGACCAAGATTACAAGTAAAAGGGTTTAGTTTGTATGGACAACAAAATGTGAGGACTGTTTGGAAGAATTTAGTGGATATTAGTGAATTCTCATATCGTTACTCTATCATCTGGAAATGATGGGTTTGTGATCTATAGTGATAAATCAAAGAGAGGTATTGGTTGTGTCCTTATGAAAAATGATAGAGTTATTGCCTATGTATAAAGGAAGATAAATAATCCTGAAAAAAAAACTATCCTACTCATGATCTTGAGTTATCTGCTGTTATCTTTGCTCTAAAAATATGGAGACACTATCAATATGGTGAAATATGTGAGATATATACTGATCACAAGAGTCTGAAATATATCTTCTCACATAAATAACTCAATATGAGGACACATATTTGGTTTAAACAACTCAAGGATTATGATTTTTCCACCCACTACCACCTAGGAATGAAATATAAGGTAGTTGATTCATTGACTAGGAAGGATCATAGAGTTTTAAATAAAATGATGATGGAAAGAGATCATTTGTTCAGGGATATAATAAGGATGGACTTTGTAATTATAAAAGAAGGTTAAACATCATTACTTCTAAAATTGGTTGCCCAACCATCATTATTATAAAGTATTAAAATCTCATAGCCAGATGATGAGGACCTTCAAAATAAAATTAATATTATGATAGATGGGAAGTTGGATGACTTCATATGTGAAGGTGGAATTTGGAAATATTTTAAGAGGATATGTGTTACCTCTATATTAGAGATAAAAAGGGATTCATTGTATGATTCCCATAGATCAACATTGTCCATACACGCTAGTAGTACTAAATTGCATAGATATTTGAAGGAAAATTTCTTGTGGGACAACATGACGCTGAAAGTTACTGATTATGTATCAAGTTGATTAGTCTATCAACAAATAAAGGCTGAATGAAAACATCTTAGAGGAGTCATACAAACATTATCTATTCCTACATAGAAATGGGATGACATCAACACTAATTTTTTCACTAGATTACCGAAAACCCCAATTAAGAATGATGTAAATTGGGTAATTGTGGGCTGACATACAAAATCTACACATTTCTGCTGTATAAGGGTGGATTTTCCAATAGAGCAGCCTGCATGACTCTACATAAATGATTTTGTAAGACATCATGGAGCACCACTTTCAATAGTGTTTAATTGCGATCCTCTATTAGCATTGAAATTCGGGAAAAGTCTTCATAAATATTTTGATACTGAGCTTCATTTGAGTACTCATATCATCCTCAATCTGATGGAAAATTATAAAGGACAATCCAACATCAAAAGACATATTGAGATCATTTTCACATTATTTTAAATGTATGTGGGATTAGTATTTTCCCTTGGTGGTGTTTTCCTACAATACTAGTTTCCGTTCCATTATTCCAATGGCACCATATGAAGCATTGTTTGGAAAGAGATGTCATATACCAACATTTTTTGTAGAAGTTGTTGAAAGAAAGGTAGTGGGACCAGATCTTGTGGAGGAAACAATGGTAAATGTAAATACTATTCAAGTATATATCAAAGAAGCTCAAAGTAGAAAAAACATATGCTGATAATTGAAAGAAGTTTGAATTTAATGTGATAGATCATTATTTCCTAAATGTATATCCTTGGAAGGGTGTTATAATATTTGGGAAGAAATTAAAACTGAGCCCTACGTATATAGGTCCTTTTTAAATTTTGGACAAAAATTGATCTTTTTTATCTTTTGGATATGTCACATATCCTATTTAAAGTACACAAGGTGTTCTATGTCTCATTGTTAAGAAAGAACATGTGAGACCCAATGCATGTCCTCACTTATGAAGGTATAGAATTGGAACCTCACCAAAATTACTATGTAGAGCCAATCCTTATTCTATAAACTAAAGAATAGGTGTTGAGTAATTGGATAAATTGTCTGGTAAATAAACTATGGAAAACTCATAAAATTGAAGAGGCAATAAGGGAGCCTAAAGAGCTTATGTTAAATAACTACCTAAATCTGTTTGTGAGGTAACATTATTGTATTTTCGAGGACGAAATTTCTTTAAGGATGGGATAATGTAACACCCTATGATTTTTAAAATAAATAAATTATTTAATCTATAAAACACTATGTCTCAACTCACACCAATATTTTATAACCTCTCTAGAAAATAATTTTTTCCACCTCTATGATTTTAATTTCAAAAAATTGACTTACACAGTTACATTCAATAAGATATTTAGAGTATGATAGAATCAACATAGTTTTTTATTAATTTTCACATACCCTTATGAATAGTCACATACAATTATTAATGGTTATGGATAGTAAGTTAGTCAAAATAAATATAAACTTTACCCATAAATGTATAAATACAGTTTAGACATCTTATAAGTGAAGAAAAGATCATAGTATAAGTATTTTTATTTTTGTATGTCAAAAAATATATTAATTAATTTTTTTGGATTAATTTATTAACATAAAATGGAAATTTAATTTCATAAAATGTAATAATAAAATGTTATTTTATTGTCTTATTGTTATAATATTATTTTATAGGACCCCGATTAATTTTTCAAAGTATTATAAAACAAGTTATAGTTTTAATGTTCTTTCTTTCAAATAAATTGTGATTTTATTTTAGAACTGTATTAAATATATATATAAAATTATTTTCAAAAAATGGATTTTATTTTTGAATTCTACATGTCAAAAAATGGTTTGCGTGATTTTTTGATATTTTTCTAAAATACATAAATTTTTCATGAATATTAAAAATACATTTATGAGTTTTTAATATTTTAATGACATCATAATGTTGAAATAATTAATATAAAATTCTGATAGAATTTTTTACATTAAAATATGATATTAGGTGTCCCAGTTGGGTATTACCATGGGAAAATACCATGGTAAAGCCCATGGATTTTCAAAAACCACTAATGAGGTGTCCTTTGAAATTAATAAAAAACTCTCTCTCAATTACTATAAATACCCACTTATTAATTCGATTTATTTCTTTCCAAAATACTAATCATAAAATCTCTTAAATTTTTACCTCACTTGGAGTCCTCCCAATGGTTCCTTAATCCCCCAAGGTCCCCACCTTTAGGTTTTAGGAGTTACATTACAAGGTAAGGCAATCTACCACCCTTCTCTTTTTCAAGCACTCTTTTTTATGTAATTATATTTTAATTTATTTAAGATAATGTTGGGACATGTAATTACATATCCCACTTACTATCCTTATTTTTTATGAATGATGATATACCCCTCTTTTCTCATCAAAATATTTTATGAATTTTTATGTGACATCATTAGGGAACCGAAATTTTGTAAGGGATTTCTCAACTTTTATTTTATTTGGAGTTCCTTTAGTTTATTTTCTTTTTATTTCCTCACCTAAACTCATCCAAATGTTATGATAACTCTAGTACCATAAATTTGATTTAATTTTTTTTATGATAATGTAATAATTCATCATCATCTCTCAATTCTCGTTCTTTTATACTAAAAAACACTATCTGAGATGTGTTAATTTATCAAATTCAAGGATGACAAGTTTTCAATTTCTAAAATCATCTACAATTATGGTAATGATACCATTTTGATGGTTGAAACAGAAACTTATATATGTATTATAACTAATTTAAGGTCCTAGAATCCTTTTTTATACATTATAGTAATTTATAAATCAAAATGGGCTTGTTATGATCAAGAATCGCCACTTAACCCAAATATTTGTCGTTAATGTTTTGAATGATGATTAATCTTCACTCCCAATAACCATATAAATTTTATAACCATATAATATTCGGTTTTTTTACTAATAACATAAAAATTAAATTATGGAAGACCATTCTAATTCTACATGTTTATCTGTACAAGAATATAAGTAAACTGGTCATGAAGTCCAAGGAAGAAAACACTCCAAAACAAATAAATTGGATCTATTAACCCATAAAAAGTCCTTGAATGAACCTAATAAGGTTATAATAAATATTTTAAATTTATATTAAGTTCTATAATAATTAATTTATGAACCTAAATTTTATTATTTAGGTCTTTAAGATCAAATGAGTGACACCTTAGGACTTTAGGTATGGGTTTTCTACATGAACCTCCATTTTCATTTAGGTTACACTAATTGTATACATAACTAAATTGAATTCTTATTTATTAATATTTAATCGACATATATTTTGTGATAATGTTATATTAATTTGTTCAGACCATAATCTAACTTTCATTTATAACGAGTTTTATGTTTTAAAAGGATCTTTCAAAAATTCTTCCTATAATACAAGCCTGATTCAAAGCGATTTCTTAAATTCTTACCTATTTTGAAAGGAAATACATAGTAATTTTTTTAAACCAGTATATTTATAAACTCACCCATTTTATTTTGAAAATAAAATCTTACTTCAATTATGGTTTCCTATGATGATTTTTCCAAAATAAATATTCTTTTCAAAGTAATATAGTATTTATCATAGGAATTACTCGATAATTTTATAATAGTATCTTCATATATTTCAACACACTTGTTGATTCTTATGTATTTTTGGGATTGATATGTTATGATATAATCTACTATATTTAATTGAATTGATTATGATTAGTTTCATTTTGGATGTTCTATCCTAAAACCTTTCACAAATTTACTCTAAATGGTTAGTGTTTATGCTTAATGTTCAAGGATAGTTATTTAAATATAATACATTAGATTTAATATGATTGTATATGTTGTTTATGTTTATCCCCATTCATATGAGGAATACATCGGACATAGTATGTGTTGGGTGGGGCCTGCTTTATCGCCTTAGTGCATTGGAAGGTCTCATGAGACAAACTGTGGTCTTGGTATAAGGCCTTGAAAAAATGGATATTTATGGTCTTGGCACAAGGCCTTGATGGTATGGTTATTATGTCAAGCATTATGTTGTCCCTCATTATGAAAATTGTATTGATAGTTATTGTGGTTATTTGACTAGTATAATACCCTTGATTATGTTTTATTATAGGATTATTTATTCATCTCCTTTTCCTAAAATAATGTGTTCTAGTTTATTTTTAAAGGCATGTGTTTTTAGTTATTCACTATTCCTAATGTTTATGTTTATGTTATCTTCGGTTGTATTGATTTACATTACTGAGAATTTGAGGTCACCCCTTCCTTCTATTTCATTTTCACAAGACATGAATAATTTTATTATGATTGACTTGCAAGCATAAAAATATATTTATGGATGTTCCCAACAAAAAATATATATTGTTTTCCATTTCAATTTTTAAGGTTGAACTTATGAATGTATCTTGTTTCCAAATATAATAAACTACTCTATCCTTCGGGATTCATATTACTTGTTTAAATTCCAATGTAATAAAATAATGCACCAGCTCTGGGAAACTGAGGTCAGGTCCTTACCCAAGACCTTTGATAGGCGGTGAGGTGGGGTTGGTATTGGCAGCGAGGGGTGGAAAGGGATGGTGAGGCAAGTGGGAATGATGGGTGGTGGTGGGCAGCAGCAAGGCTAGGGCTTTAGGGAGTCATTGGGGGGAGGGGTAGATGGGGTGTCGAGGGTGTTGGGGTAGGGGGAATGTTTCACATTTGTTAATTTTTTTAATTATTTAGTGGTAGATTATATTAAAAACCATTAAATTATTTGAAAAAATTTATTGGTGGTTTTGTAAACCACTGTTAAAACCCACCGCTAAATGCTCAGTTCGGTGTAGTGTGATCAAGATATTAAGATTTATATTCCCTACTTTAATTTAATAGAAGACTCTAAATTAGTCATAAAACAAATTTTCATTGACTATATCATTTTATTTTTTGAACTTGTGCCCTTATGAGAGTGGACTCACCAACTAATCTTCCAGTTCCCTTCTCTTTCGAAAGTAACTCATTTTCACTTGTCATAGAATTTTTGAGTTGTAACATCTAGAAATTTTGTTAATTGTTATTTTTAAAAATGAATTTAATATATTGATATTTTTTAGTTCATGAAAAATTAAATATAGATTATATTATATAAAATAAATAAGTTTGGGTTGTGTTTCACACAAAACCATGTTAAACATTTACTACACGCAACACATACATTAGATTTTGGTATATCAAATACTATGTTTGTCATTTGTTACACATAATACTGAGTTCCTTCGATAGCTTCTATTACACACAAGGCCAAGTTTTACAAATGTACAATATACTAATAATATTGTTATTAAAATATCCTTATACTTACCCCCAACCTGTTGGATTGAGAGTTATGAAAAAGATTAACTTAATGGTGAAAATATGATTTAAACATGTATAATAAATATATGCACTGGCTATTAATTAGTTTTAAATGAATATAAGAACTATTTGAAAATAATGAAATTATTTTTCTAAGAAAACTATGTACAAACACCATTTTTTCTCAATAAATTAAACAAAACACTATTGATGAATTTTTTTAATAAAATTTATATATTTTATATTTTATAAAAAAATTAGATTCATCTAATAGATTTTATAGCCATAATATAAAAATAAATCTAATTTTATGAATAAAAAGTTATATATTTATAAAAGGTATTTTTGCCACCTTTTAATAGAGAACCCATTTTATATTTATTTTTTGAAAATTTTATAATTTTTATTTTTAAAATAAACATTATTTTTGAAAGTGGGATATCAAAAATTTACATTGGGTAATTTTTTTGAATTTTTCCATGAAGTTTTAAATTTTGTTGATTAGTTAAAAAACACTGATTTATTTAAAAAATGTTTTTTTCATGTAAATAATTTATATGGTTAAGTTATACATTGATTTTGTTTTAATGTCTAAATAGATAAATTTTACATGAATTAATCCAATTTAGGTCATTAGAATCAATTTCAAATTGAAATTGGATATAAAAACTTTTAAATCTTTTGAAATGGTTTAATAGCAATGGTAAACATGGAAATTAGTGAAATGGATTCATCATAGTCAATTCATTGATGCTGTTTAATCCGTCTGGAAACAAGGATTTATTTATATGTATTTAATGCACCTTACATTTCCATTTTCATCTTGAATACTAATTTTTAAACAATGGTCTTTACATCAACCACACATTGACTAGAACCCAAACTTAGTGCTCATACATGGAATGCATTTCAGAATTCATGGCTTCTTTTAATCTTACAGCTTATGAGCTCTCTATTTCTCCTTTATAAGAGAAAAATTGATCGTTTTCAACCAATAATGAGCCATAATATTTATTTTCTATAAAACCATATAACTCTGGTTCTCTTACATATCCGGTGCTCCTACGAAGTACTTGTGTTTCAGGAACAACTTCTTCCCTAGATACATGTGGAACATAATCCTAATCCAAATATTTTATATCTTTAATATCAACTTCATTGAAATCAATATTCCTCCTACTATAATTTGTAAGGATGTTCTCCTTCCCTATAAATATATCTTATCTATTGATAGTCACATTTTTTTCTCATGGGGTTTATAGACAGTATCTATTTTTTCATTGGATACCCTTTAAATATACACTTTGTGAACTGAGGAGCTAGTTTTTTAATAAAACCTTAAAAAATTCCAAACATCGCCATACATGTGTATGATCCCAAATGGGTTTCTCCCCCCTTTATATCTTAAAGGTAATTATGTTTTCTCGGTTAGTTGGATCTCAATTTAATGTTTATGATGCTATTTGTAATGTGTATCCCCAAAAGGAAAATGGAAGATCTGCAATACTCATCATCGACCATACCCTATCAAATATGGTATGGTTCCTCATTTCAGTAACACTATTATGCTGTGGTGTGTAAGGTTGAGTGAATTGAGATATAATCCCAAAATCCCATACCAATTTGATGAAATCTTGGTTACTACATTGACCACCTCAATCTAATCGAGGCTTTTTTATCCTCTTTCCAAGATGATTCATCAATTCATTCATGAATTACTTAAGTTTATTAAAGGAATCATATTAATACCTAGTCAAGTAGATATATCCATATCTACTCAATTCATTAGTAAAAGTTATTTTATAAGAATATCCACCTCCATATTCTATGATAAATGGTCCTAAAATATCAACGTGAACCAATCCTAGAATATTTTTATCCATTTCAAAATTTCCACCAAATGGTGGTTCTTTCAATTTTTCCTTATTATATAGAATGACATATTTCATGTGTTTTTATCTCATATGAGTCAAAATAACCATATTGAAAATGATTTTTCAAAATCTATTCATTTACATTACCAATATTGTGATGCAAAACTTGGGTGTTAAATGAGTTTTGTAAACATGAGTCATTTTCAATTTCCAACACTATGTTTTCATAATTTAATATATAAATACCCTTAATTAAATGTTCTATAAAATAACATATATTGTCCTTATATAAGAAAAAACGTTTATTTGTGAATATAAAAATAAACCTATATGTATCTAGGAATGATATAGAAATTATGTTCTTTGTAACTGTACGTACATAATAACAATTTTTAAAACTGAAATCAGCCCCATTGGAAGTAAATGGTGGTAGTGACCAATGGACAGAGCATCTAGACTCACACCATTGGAAGTTCTCAAATCCACCACTCTTTTGGAAATCACTCATAATCTACTTGGTTCCTAAATTTAGATATATATATATATATATATATATATGATCACCACAATCCTTGTCAAATACTCCATGTGTATATATTGAATGGTTACATTCGATAACGAATGATTTTTACCCCCAAATCTTTGTGCAGTTCCTATTATAGTGGCCCAACAGGCCACATGAAAAACATACTACCTCATTTTCTATTCCTTTCCTCTGGATCATCCTCTTCTTAGAAAGATGATGCTCAGGAGTATTGTACCTCTTACAGGTCTTATACCCCTTTTACTTGTTCTTCCTTTTCCTTTACACCATAAGGACAATGGGTTTATCACACCCCATGTCCTTCTCCACATGGTGTGTCAATGTAAAATATTTTTAAAGACACTTTTAATTATTTTTCATGTTATAATGAACAATAAAAATGGATAAGGTAATGGATAGTGAGGAAAGTATGTGATATATACACAACTCATCCAGGATATTAATCCCTAAGATGTCTAAACATTCAATGTCATCAATAAGAATGAATAAATGAGTCCCAGTTGGAAAGAACTCTCTAAGATTAGTTCTTAAAAAATCATTGGATATCTCATAGCTCTCTTCTCTTGCCTTATCTTGATAGGGATCCTAAAGGATATACATCGGGCTATATGCATACATGTCCTCATGTTTCTTCAAAATATCATTATACAAGGATAATAGCATAAAATTTTAAACATCCATGGATTAGTTCAAATAACTTCTATAGAATTTTAACTCTTAATAACTATCCTTATTTCTATGTGATTTATGATAATGTTATTCAACCATATATAATTCCCTTTCAAGGTGAAGGATGACATGTAGGCCCCTTCTCCATTATTGGAAATTTGTGCCGGTGAGAAGGTTGTCCTTCTCAGATATGGATCACAATGATATATTTTATTTCATATTAATGTTGTCTAAAAAATAAGATAAGCTAAATTTTAGTACTTTATCTGATAAATTTAGGCAATTAGATAAATATTATATTTATTAGTGTTCCACAATTTTATTGAAACCCTATTACCCTCACTATTGGTTTTAAAATATCCAATTTCTTGGACAACCTAGTAGAGATGATATATATTCCCCTTCTCATTGTAAAAAATTTGGTTGGTCAAGAAAAGTGATTGGTTTTAAGTAGGAATTACAAATTCCAATTGCATTAACTCATTTTTCCTTGATCCGATGAGTGGACTCTCAAATTCTAAAATCCTTAAATTGGATTTCTACATCCATTGCCTCTCAATTAGACCAAGTATTTCTTTGGTAATCAACCCTTGATGTGAACTAAGTTATGTGAATCCAAAACATTATGTTATAATACAATAACAATTCATATCACACCAAATTTTTCTGGTCAAATAGTTTGGACTATGATTCAATTTTACCTGAAATAGTGGAATTATATACTAACAAAATATATATAATTTCTGTATTTTATTTGATTATGCGTAAATTTCCAATTATTATCCTTATTACATGATTTTAAAAATTAAGTGTGTTTATATAAGTTATTAATGATTTATTAGATAATTGTTACACATAAGAAAACTTATTTTATTTTTATCTAGAATGCTCATTAATTTCATTAAATTATGTGATCGAAAAAAACATCTATAATGAAATAAACTTGAAACATGAGAGAAATAAAATAAAAAATAAGTATGTTCATGATCATTTAATAATGGTTAGTTAATCTAGAAATCAATAAAATAACCACTAATCCTAGGGGAAAATACCTTTAACCAATTATGGTTTGTGTTGCAGCTTTCCATATTTCCATCTATGCATCCCTCTTGTATTGATTTGTCTTCATATCCAAACATGAACTACCTCCACTAGCATGGAAGATCCATCCATTACTTATGATTTTACTCACATGTTTGTGAGGTTAAATGGTTTACCTAAAATAAATCACGAGCATGAAGGACCAACATAATCATAGGAGAGAAGGCATGTAATCCAATAATTTAATTTAATAATATTTTAAATTAAACTAATAACATACAAGGTCTGGTATATGATCATGATCATCCATATGCACACAACAAACTATTCATTAAATAAAAATAGAATTCAATTTTTAATCATTATTATTTATTATAATTCATTGTCATATTAATTAGTTATTATCTTTAATTAATCATTTTTAGGGAACTTCTCATCTAAAATTCTTGGGGATTTTCATCCATCATAATATTAAACAAATTTAATAAATTCATAAAAAATTACATTGGTACATTTATTGTACTCCGGAGACAACATGGTGAATACCCATCTGAATCCACCCCACATGTATTATACTCATATATTGTTTTACTTTTGTAAAATATAGCATAAACTACTTATCATGAACCTTCATGATGTGTACTATCAACATAATGATAACATGAATTATATTATTTTTCAGTAATTTATTAATTTTCAATACAGTTAGGGTGTCTATTGTAGTATAAATTCTACATGATATGAAGATCTGAATGATACATAGATAGTAATTAAACATTTATATATATATGTGTATATATTAAAAAACCATAAAGTGGAATTCCTTATCAACATAAGGACCAAATGAAAGAACATATCTCAATGTTTAAAATGTATAACAAATAGAGTTTAAGTCATTGTAATTTGGAATAAGTACATGGTGTGTATAGGGGAGCTGCATGACATGTACCTCTCTCACCATCAATCTGAGGTACACTCATAGGGACTCAACAAGTAAATCATACCTCAAAAAAATAAGGTATATGGAATGTAAAAGAAACTACCTAGCATGTGGAATCTAAGTTACACGATCACCAATCAGGTAGTCCGTGTATAAAACACTTGTCTCATATATGAATCAAATAGACTAAAGGCCATGTATATGGGAAACATGTCGGGTAATATGGATGACCATGAACTATGATATATCAGTAAACACACTATGAAATAATTAACTACACCTCATGTAGTCAATGGATATAGTTTGAGTAATTAGAAAATTAATTTTTGGGGAATTGAACCGAAGTATACGACATGTAACTCAATTTACACGGCGTGTACTCTTTTTTTGTCCCTCTATAAACCTATGAAACTTAGAATAAGGTCCTTGATTTTATTTTATTTATAAAATTTACCATCTCGATTTGATCCATGATAGATGAAGGAGGAAGATGATGTTATCACAATTAATATTAAAATTAATATTAAACTACAGTTGAAAACCTAAATTAAAAATGCATAAATTATCAATGTTTCTTAAAAAATTATAAATTATTATGTGGTCGCTCTGATACCGTTTGCAGGTTTCAGGTGCAACGTAAGAGTGCGATGGGTTATTACCAATTTTTTTTATGATCGATGATTAATCAATGATTTACATAATGATAAACATTGAGATCTATGGAATTGAATCAAAAAAATGATATGAGATAGAATTACAAAACCAAAAGAGATAATCATCACATATTATTTATAATTAATTTAATTATATGAAAATTACTTTGATGGAATTATTTCTTCATTGATGAATTAGAAAATAAATCTACACTATTTGATCATTGTGTTGTAGGAATCAATGTTGATTCCCTCCAGTAGTGATCCACACATGCTCCACAAATCTCAAAACATTTCCCTATAAATCGTTAGATTTGTGAACAACATATCCAAGATCTTGCATAATTTTACTTTGATCACCACATCAACCACTTCCAAAGAATTCTACGGGATATCTCTTGACATGAATGTTGGAGGTGAAAGAAAGATCAATGTCCGTTTTTGGGAGAGTTCTTAGATAATGGAGCTCTCTAAGCCTTGATAGGATTCACCAAATCCATTGTGCACAACCAAACTAATGAATTGACATTTTTAGGGAAGCTAATATAATTGGGGTTATATATTTCTAGTGTTAAAATAAAATAATTACACAAATGACCTTTATTATTTGTTTAACCCCTCATGAACCCCATGTCAAATAATAATAACATTATTATTATTATTATTTCCCAACATGCACTTAACAAGGGAATTAAATTGAATATTATTTAATAAAATAATATTTATTATTTATTATTTCTTACCATATCATTAAAATTCTAACATTCCTTCATAATATTAATCGATCCTTTAATAAAGACTATTTATTTATTAAATAAATATCAATGACATATTCACCAATAAATATAGAAGTATTATATTCAATAAATAGAAAATAAATATTTATATGCGATCAATCATACATGAATAATTATTAAACCACACCTGGGAAAAATATTTTTCAACCAGTTAAATAAAAAATGATAATATATTATTTAAATGAGATTTCAGATACACTTAGTGTGTCACCCTATAGGCCTTTTTCTCAGTGGATTTAAGTGAAGGAGCCTAAATTCCAAGGATACTATCTAACCTCATGCCAAGGACCCCATAGAGAATAAAGTTATTGCCACAATGAAATGATATCTCATATGATTTCTAACAATTTAATATAATCCCTTTATAATGATATCTCCAATAAATCAGGTTTTAATATTGTGGCATCAACCTATGTGCTCAATGTCTCTTTCTTTGGATTCCCGGAAACTGAACTTTCCTATTGTACACCATGGACATGTATTTATTAAGGCTATACCATTTTTATTAATGGGCCTAAGATATCAATTTCTTTCAAAGAACATAATGGAAAAAACCTTTCTTGCATTATTCATTAATGTAATATTATTTGTGAAACAATAAACATATCCTAGTACATCAGGAACATCTATCATTGTAGTTTTCATCAATTCATCAAAGAACACAACTCATAATACTTAGTAATAATAATATTAATTCCTAAGGACTAACATAAACATATGAAGATATAAACATACAATGACACATATAAATTTTGATTTCCTACTAGAGGGTCTCATTCTAATAATATCCTACTGGATATTACCAGGGGAGTACACCATCAGAAGGTGCCTCAATGTCCTATGAGTTCCAACCCAAATATCCTGTATAATTTTTTCTACCAAATATTATCATCCATATATAGATATATATTTAATAATAGTGTATTATCACATCTTGGTACTCATCATAGTTGGGAACTATTATGACCTTTTAGTGTGACATATAATCTTGGTACATTATCACATATCATGTTATATATTGAAAAAATAATGATTTTTGAAGAAATTTTTTAACATTCAAAAATATGAATACATGTTATGACAATGTAAATAGAAGTTGTTTTTTATCACCAACTCCAACACTACCAATATTTTATCAAGTACGTATCCCGTCTATCAGTACCCATTACTATGATGATGATGAATTGAGTGAATTTCAAGTATCCAGACCAATGTGAATAGGAATTTCATAATCTGAATTGATGGTTTAATACATATCATGTGTTGATACATTTTGAGATGGGGTTGGTTATGTTATTTACTATGATAAACTAATTATTGGTTTTTGAGAAGTAGTAATGTAAAGGGAGAAGATAGTAGCTTATGGGACAATTTGTCTATAACTCCATGAGGGGATATATACTACTAAGGTATTATAGATGGTATCAATGGTCTACACATTTAAATTTTGGTGACACTATCATTTTGGAGAGAGGTTTATTATCTACATTGATTATGAGATCCTTGATTATATATTCACACAGTGGGAGATAAGATTGAGCTAGGGGATCTTGGTAGATTATCTATAAGAATTTGACTTTTTGATTTTTTATGCACTAGGTAAAGGTAATTTGATTAAAAATTATATTATCCATAAGACACAGGTATATCAGGAACATAATGAATATCCTTTAGAGGAACAATTACACCATATAAGTGTTTTTTCCAAATAGAGGAAGAATTCTTCTAAGAACCAAATATCGGGGAAATGATCCCAATTAGTGGTCACATATTCCATAGTATTCATTGTAAAGGATGGAAAAGAGACTATCCTACAGTGTATTATGATTCAAGAAGAGAAAGAAGGTTTTGATAAGAAATATTGGTTGTTTTAGGATGATGATGATGTTCTTCTTATACATGGAAGGGTTATAGTATCTGGTTCGATCAGGTAGGAGGTGATGAGAGACTTTAATAAATTTAAGTGGGAGGTAAACCCTTAGTTGAAGAATATGTACCTTAAATTTTATGTGGAATCTCTAGTGGGAAGGGATAAATAGGAGCATTAATGGATTTTTTTCATCGTGCCTTACATTCTAGAGGATAAAGGTCGAGAAGCAGCATCCTGGTGGTTTTCTCTACCCACTACGTGTACCCAAATTAACGTGGGAGTGTGTAATAGTGGAATGTGTGGTGAGGTTAACCAGGACTCTATAGATCAATGATGTTTTTTGGTAGATTATTGATCATCTATATGAAGTTACTCATTTCATACCAATATCTAGGACTAATTTAATAGATGGGCTAAAAATACTATATATCTCTGAGATAGTATGATTTTTTGTATTTTCCAAGAGAATTATACCTGAAATATATGCATGTATTATGTATATGGTTTGGTAGGGCTTGAAAAAGACCTTAGAGACTCTTTTATGGTTGATCATAGACAACTATCCCTGGAAGGATTGAAATTCAGAATAGATGATTTATATATTTGATGACATGCTTCATGAATGGTCCCTATACATTGGTAGATTGGGGGAAGACCACATATCCTTGCTTGAGTTCAAATTCAATTATAATTACCAGGATTCAATTCATATGGAACCATATGAGTCTCCTTATTATAGGCTATATTTTCACTTCTTTTTTGATATGAGGATGGTGGTGTAGTAGTTATGGGGCCAAAAATGATACATGATTCCTCTATGATAGTGCATATTATTCATAAGTAGTTAATCATTTCATTGATTAGATAGAGGAATTATTCACAATGTTATAGGTGACTATTGTATCTCGATGTAAGTGTTCAAGTTTTTCAATGAGTGTCTCCTCAGTTACGTCATTGATTTTTTAGGATGTAGGGGAATCTATCATTATAATATGCTAGAACCATTGATATCACCATGGGGATTGAGAAATTGACAAGCCATCATATATTCCTTCTCACTACAGAAGTATGCATGACATGATTTAGATGTATCTTATTCAAATTTTCATTCTCAATGATATGCATTTCATTTACTATGAGGATTTTGAGCTATATCTCGACACATCATATGTGTAATTTTTGGTGTAGATTTTACACTAGGGTTAGAATGTATATTGAGGGAAGCCGATACCACTAGTATAGATTATATGGTATCATGGATGGATCGAGGAGGGTAACTAAGTGTGGGATGCTGATGTCCAAACTCAATGACCTAATTTTTTTGAGAAAAACCACTGAAGGTACTTTTTTGGAACACAAGTCATTTGAGGTGGATAATTATAACTTTAGTTATTTATTTATATTTTTGATATTTTTCATGTTTATAAATTTCTCCTTCATATTTTGTTTTATTTATGATATCGGAGTTAAATTTGTTTATTTTCATGAATAAAATACTTAAGAATCAGGAACTACATTGTTGAGGGGGGACTTTGTTTTTTGGTGGCTAAAACATGTCAATAGTAACCTGGTGGAGTTTTTTTAATGTCTATAAAAAAATGAAGACCCCATGAGATTTCCAGTGGTGATGGAATAATTGAAGTAGTTTTTCTAGGAAGACCAACCATCTAGTGGAAATTCACTAGCTACCAAATGCACCCAATATTAGGGTACTATTAATTCACCCCAAGCGATTTTAATTCCACTTATTTTTAAAATATTAATAGCCAAATATGACCTCAATGAACCTATTATAAATTTTGGATGTCTTTTCTTAATCCTTGTTCCCTCCCATTATTCTCCCCTTGCCTCTTCAATGTTTGAAAAATCTGAGGGAATGAGAATAGTTTATTCTTCTTAGATCTACAAAATATTATTCATTTATACTTTTGAGATGTTCTAGTATCTATGTGGGACATGTATTTTTCATGAATATACAATGATGTTTCTTTAATATGTTCATGTAATGGTGGAATATCTAGCATGTCTCATTATTCCTTACTCAAATCAACATCAACCATCGAATGTGGATGTTCTTCATGTAAGTGGTATAAATCATCTCCCAATAACTCTTCTCAGGGACATATTGACAATAAAAAATTAATTTTTTTATGAATAATTTGTATAAATTTGGGGGGTATTGATGTGTCAATAAAACCCCTTGATTGGGGAGAGAACTATCATACATGTTTAATGTTTAGCAGAAATTCATGACATAATGATCATTTTTAGATTCACTTTTCATTGAACCTTGTCTTAGGACTCCTTTCTGATGACGTTTTTATAGTGGATTGGTGATTATTTATTATCCTTGAGGCTATATTCTATAATAAATTGGGAATATTTCATTCGTTCTTTAATAGAAAATAGATCTTGTGAATTGGTGAAATCTATTCGAACATACCGTAGACATTGTTTTTTTGTAGGAACCTTATGGTATGTGATTCTAGAACCACTGTTTTTGACTTATAAAACCTCTTGAGTCTCTATTATAAACCACATTATTGATAAACTATAACCTGAGTTCGGAATCCTTGATGTGTGAGCTCAGTCTCTATGGGTGTGAGATGTAGTTTGGTCTTCAATCCTCTGATGAACATGGGTGTTCATTATCAACTGCCTTGTGGTATGATGTCCCATACCATATGAGACACTTGTATGCTATTATTTATTTATTCCATGATGTTTTGGAATGTATTTATACTCATTATTGAAGATTATTCCTTGTGGGTGTGTGCGTTTCTTTGAAACCCATTTATGATCTTTTTCTAGAAGTATTGTTTAGGTATCTTTATGTTATTATTGATATTAAACACTTATTTTTTGGTTTACTGTTATATGCCCATAATGATGTTCTATACATATCTTATTATTCCATACTAGTTTTTCTTTGAACCATGTCACTAAGAGTTCTTAGTATTAATGATAAGTGGATTTTCATGGAATGTTTATCCCTTAGAGGGGGAGTGCGTATGATATGTAGTGGTAATTATACTGGACCCATTAATGGGGTAGGAACATGGTAGGCTTGTTTCCTAAATGGAACCTGATGCCTTGAGGATACCTAGATGCATCACAAAACTCAAATCCTTATAGATAAATAATAGCATTTATACTCTATGAATTGAGGATTTGAAGTGAAAAGATTCTATTCTTGTAGTAAGTTCCTGACAATTTCCACATCATGGTTATCCTTCTGACATGGACCCAAGACATGTACTGTCATGCTCATTGTGTCATGGAAAATATATGGATGCTTGGAATATAATTATTTATGATTTCTTTTACATTTATTATTAACCTATAATACACCTATAATACATGTTCAGATTTTTTTATGGACACATTGGTGGTTTTCTATAGGGGTTTATTACAAAAAACCTACTCGATCATCCTAATTCATGTGTAAATATCATGTATAGGGATCCAAGAATGGGAATGGGGGATGTGGTAGATTTTGGATCGGTATAGAAGGGAATTGGTGGTAGGATTGGGAAAAACACTATAGGATACCCATGTTTTATATACTTATCTACTAAACATATACTCTATTTTGGATTTCCAATTTGGGAGCCTATTTTTTTATTTATGCATTGTATGGTGTGTGTTCCATTTGATAGTATTTTTATAGTAATTTTTTTCTTTTAAATAATGTTTATATTAATATTATTTTTGTATGGATGTGATATTGATGGTATAGTCTCCACACTGATATCATTTTTACCCTCGCTACTAGTTGGCACTGCATGCATACAGGGTGGTGCACATGAGATCATGTGAATCTCCGAGTCATTCTAGTGGTTTGGGATGGAGCCTTGCACATGCCATGTAACTCATTATTCCCTTTGACTAAAGAATTCAGTTATTCAACTGGTAGTTTAAAAAGAAACCCGGAAATTGGAACACATGGTGTCTTTATCATTAATACATGTTTTGTAACCTAGCCGAGAAACAAGTCGAGTAACTAGGTGGTTATCCCGGATATATGAAAATTGAAAAAAACCAATGTGTATATCATTGATACATGTAATTTGGTTGAATTGTAATAAAAAATCAAATTTAAACAAAAATAATTAATGGTAGTATCTAAAACATAATTATGTAGTATAAGTTTGATGTGTTGACTGTGTAATAATTTTTCACAAAATGTATAGGTTCTCAAGTAATTCCTTATAATTAACTATAATTTCAGAAAAGGAATTTTATTTTCAATATTTCATCTATTATGGGTATCACCAAGAGACATCATATGGTCATGAATATAAAGTTAATTTATTTATTTATTGTACTTATTCAATCATGTTAATCTTAAACATAATGAATTAATTCAAGCGAATTCTAGCTATTTTACTTATTCATATTCATTGATTTCTAATTTGATAACCATGATCTTAGACCATCCAGTGTATTTAATTGGTTTTTTTAGTTTATTATTTCATTTTTTTAATAATTTATTAAATTAAATAAATCACTATGACTCATTCATCTCCCCTAAAATATGTAATAACTTTTTTTCCTATTTTTTATGTATACCCCCATAACCAATCCATTGGCTCCCCTAACCCATGTGTGAGTAAAATTATGTAATGGATCTATCTCTTAGATGAGTAGTTGTAGTTCAATCATGGATTTGAAGTGAAGCCAATATACGACGTACACAAGTGCATAGGTGAAATTTTGCAACATGAACCATGCATGATTACAGGAGTTAGTTCCCTTGGCTCAAGGGATGAGTATTTATCCTCTTGATAAACTAATCATTAGTGTATCTCATGGTCATGTAAAATTATTTATTTTATCTCTATAAACATCATGTTTTATCATTTATAGATTGTTAAATTGTTAAAATAATTAGTTAATAATCACATAATAAATAATAAAAGTAAATATTATATTATGGGTAAACATTATCTCAATATTGTTAGTCACATAAGTAAAACAATTAATTTTAACAATCATGTATCAAGATAAATTGGGAAATTTATCATAATGATAAAAGTAACTAAAATAAAATATTATGTTGGTATAGCCTTCCACCGCTTGGGATGAAATTAAACCATTGTTCAATGTGGTTGACCAACCCCTATTGGAGTCTTTAAACTGTTAGGGAATCTGTATCATATGTTTTTGGTCCACTTATCTTAACTATCGTTATGTTTTCATCACCTCTTTGATACATTGTGTAACAATTATTAAAATAGTTTAGTATATAATAATATAGGATTTCATGATTGTGGACTCCACTCAAAAGATCAATGAACTAGGAGTTAATGAATTTATAAAGTTACACCTACCTAAATACCTTAAATTAGATTTTTAAACAACCATATAGGTTATGAGAGGTGAAATATAGACACTTTCCACAAGGATATCCATGTGATAGGACATTATAAAACCAATAAGTAAAATTGGGTTTCAATAAAATTTTGTGAGATTTAAAATTTTAATGTATTGTCAAATTTTTAATTTATATTTTGTACTATAATTCAAAATTAATTTATTTTTTAAATGGAAACCTACATGATTTTGAAAATGTCAGAGTGATCTATTTTGGATAAAGATAGCATCTCATCAGCATGAATATCTTGTAATGGTATAGAAATTAATAGTTATACTATACAATGAATGAAAAAAATATGTACTAGAAAACCCTATTCCATAGGTTTATGGAAATGCTTTCATTAAAGAATAATTATTTCACTATTTGGAATCTTTTGATGATTCCATAGATTTCCAATTTTTCTTTCTATCTCTTATGTCTAGTAATATTTTAAAAAAATTAAAGGGTATGAATGTGTGTAACATCATATCTCATATTTGGTATATTTATCATGAGAATAGAATATTAGAGATTCATATGTCTATTTCATTTTTCATATGTATTCTTAGAGGGTCACCATCATATGGGACTCATCTAGTCAAGATGATTGGTTACATTAAATTCTACGACATCTTGATATTTAAGATCTATGGTGAGCTATACATATATATCATTATGTCTTCGTTGACTAAGATTTTATCCAGTATCTTTATGGATTGTAACAAAATAAATGACGGTAATTACATCTCAGAAATCCTTCCATCTATTCACCAAATGGACAATGACATAGATCATTAAAAACCTATGATCGTAATATTGAATAATATAAAGGATATGGAAATGTGTCCCAAGACTCATTTCATGTATAAGGATCTTGAGTACTATCCTTTAAATAATAGAAACATATTGGTAAAAAAATAAATAGGATAAAGAATGTATTGTGTGTGGAAAGCTAGGCCACTTGAAGAATAATTATACATTCTAAAAGAAGCAAGGGGAATCTCTGGTGTTTTTTTTTCAAGTGAACTATTTCTATATAAACATATTAGAAATTAGATATAGCCTTTAGTGATCACATATATATTAATATTTGGGAATAAATTAAATTTTGAAATATTTCTAGAGGAGAGATGTATTTTAAGGCTTCAAATGGTGCTAGGAATAGTGATCTATTCATGGAATACCAATACATTCATTTACCAACTAGGATGGTGTTGGTTTTGAAATATGTTTATTATGTACCAACTATTACCAAATATATTATTTTTGCATCCTATAATGATATAGATGGTTTTAGTTTCATGTTTAGAAATAAATTCCATACCCATTATAAATATAGTTTATGTTATGGAATGGATCCTTTAAATAATGGTATTTATTTTTGAAATTATGAATCCCAAGTAATGAAAATTTTAAATAAATCACGTTTTCATGACTCATTTCACACAAAACTGTGGAATCACCATCTTAGTCATATAAAAAAGTGTCATTTTACAATGATCATCCAATATTGTTACTTAGACTCTTTTGATATATAAACACTCATTATATTTCATGCTCATTTAGAAAGATAAATGACAAATACACCTTTTTATGGACAAGGTGAAAGATTTAAAATATTATAAAATTGGTAAATATTTATGTGTGTAGAAAAATTCTAATAGAAGTTAGAGGTGACTATTTTTACTTCATTGCTTTTACTGATGATTTATATAGATATGGATATTTATACTTAATGTTCCATAAGTCAAAATATTTTAAGAAATTAAAAGAATCCAACAACGAAATAAATAATCAAAATGGTAAGAATATAAAAAAAATCTTCAATATGTTCTATGGTGTTAATATCTTAAACAATAATATATTTAATTTATATAGGAGTATAAGATTATCTACCAAATCAGTCCTCGTTATGCACCACATTGGGGTGGTGTTTTTGGAAGGAGGAACCATACTTTTATGAATATTGTAAGGTGTATGATGTGCCTTACTAGTATTTCATTTCTTTTTAGGGGTATGATTTACATACTATAACAGAAATTCTAAATTGAGTACAGACTATAGAAATAGATGACATACCATATGAGTTAATGTATGCAAGAAAATATAAGTTGTCTGTCACATACTCATGCATGGGGTGGTGGGTAATTTTTTAAGTCTAACTCTTGGGATAAAATATCACTCTGGGGTGTGGAATGTATCTTTATATTGTATTCCAAGTAAAATAATGAATTTTATCTATAAAATCCCTCAAATAAGATGGTTATTGTTGAAATAAAATCCATTTTTTATGTGATAGGGAATATCATAAAAAATGATATTGGGATAAAGATTTAATTTGATGAATTTTATGTTCAAGATATAAAAGAGTAGGTACTAGAATAAAAAAATATTTCCAATTGGATTATTTTATTATAGAAAAATGAATACTTTATATAATCATAATATGGGTAAGATAACAAAAAAGATATTGTTTTTTTGGTCACTGAATATAGTTACTCAAGATCATTCATGATATACCCAAAAGGTTATTTGGAATATTTTAAAGTATTTTAAATTTACCTAATACAAATGAAATTTTTTATATAAAATCCAAGAGGGTATTTATTCTAGTGTTATATAGTATACATAACTCTAAGAAAATGTGTCCTAGAAAAAAGAAGAGAGAGGGAGAGAGAGGGAGAGAGATAATGTGTGGGATCCTATATGCTTATGTGATAGAATTTATCATATATTCCATGTCATGTAATTTGATTCACATTACCTATGATTTAATAATATTAGGTAAATTTCAAGATAATATAGGATAATATAATAGGATTACAGTTTAGGATATCATTCAGTATCTAATGCGTATTAGGGATATGTTGTTGTTATTTAGAGGAGATAATGAACTATTAAAAAAAGGATATAATGATTCTAGTTTCCAAATAGATCATAAAAATTTTATATCGTGGTTAAGATATTTATTTGGTATCAATTGAATATTTTCAGCTAAAAGTTATTAAAGAAGTAGTTTTCACTCAATCTAATGTGAATTATGAATAAATAGTGGCATCTGATACCACCAAAGAATTGTTTTGAATTCATAACCATACCCAAGATATTGATGTGGTTCCTAGTAGTAGATATACTAACACATTGTGTCATGATAATACTTCAATGTGGCTCTCTTATTAGATTTAATGTCACATCAATAGATGAAGTACACACTCTAAAAATATCAAATATTGAGATATTTTTCTCAAACGAGAGACAAATTGTAGTATTATTAGTATTTGTCTATAATGTAAGAGTTTTTTAGAGTTGTTTCCCTAAAACCAAATTCTATGTACATTAGGATTACTTGTATTCATGTATTTTAATATTAAGATTAGTTTATTCAAATCATGATTTTTCTTCTACTAGACGTAGTATTTGGTTGGACTGGAGAGTACTTGTCTCTTTATGTCCAACTGTGTGGACTATAAAAGATTAATTTGTAATCATCTATGGTATATAAAATTTTCTAACCATAGGTTCAGACTCAATAATGCAATGTTTTTATCCTATAATATTTTTTTAGTTGGAAATCAGTAAATGGTGCATCATAAACCCATAAACAAAGACAAGGTGTACGAATGAAAATAATAAAAATTTAAAATCAGTTCATGAATTATCAAACCTCTACTGCATAACACTATTAAAAAAGTTTTGTGATGGAAACAATAAAATACACTAATTGTGTTTTATATGTCACGACACAATCACATATATCTTATAAATTAGTGAGAAATCATACATAAAATGTATTTCTATACAGAAGTTTTATCCAAACTATAAAATGAGAAAAAATGTCCAACCACCTTCTTAAAGAATGTATTCTGTGAAAATGTGACCATCACATGATATTCAATGCACATAAAATCTATGAATACAATCTATAGAATGACTCATATGAGAATAGGAAAATGGATTGATAAGAATAGAGTGTCAAAAAATTCTTATGAATAAGTGTACGGTCACATCTATTTTAGTCAGGTTTTCAATTTTCAAGAGGGTAGAACAATATGAAGATCGAAATAAATATTCTATCCCTATGAAGCACTGAGATACTCATCCTAGATCTAGCTCCATGAGTTATTCCAATATTTTTGGATGTTAGAGATCAAAATTTAGAGAGGAAAAATATGTTTTTTATCTACAAATACAGAATTTAAAAAGAGAGTGAAGAGACAATATGAAAAGAGTGGGGAAGTAAAACAGAATGAAACATCACCACATCCACAACTTATGAAACATTACATAAAATAATAAGGTTAATAAAGAATAAAAAAATAAAATGAAAATACGATTCTTCTAGGTGGAAGAATTCACCCAACACCTCCTTCATGTGACGTAAGAATTATTCCCCCAAAAAATACATTTCATTTATTTTTTAAAATGATGATTCAACCTGATATGATCAAAAAAAAATTCAATGTTTCTATCATTAATTAATTCTTCTACCAACCTGATAAATTTATCAAAATATAACTTACGGCTTTGAATTCATGCATATTTAATCAGTTAATATTTTCTTTTGAAAAATATCAATATGATATAGCCCATTTCAATGGAAACATCTTTGATTAAGTCAGGATCCACCAAGTAAACCATTCAGTTCCCATAGATAAGGATTTTTATAGGTTTCGTCAGCATATATAGCATCAAAATTTCAATAATTACACATAATATTATTTTTGAACCATCAATGTTCTCATAAAAACAAAACTCAAAGATTTTAAAGTATTATGCTATCATTTTCAACCTATAAAAAAATTACAAAAACAAAAAAATTATTCCTAATTTAAAACATTAAATTCTTCCAAGCTCCCTAAAAAAATAAATATCTCAGAATCCTCATCCACAATATCGACTAAATATTCTAATATTTGATTCATAGAGTTTTTTCAATCAGTAAAAATTGATCATCCCTTGAACAAATAAATTATCATTTGGAAAAGAATATAAAAAATTCTTCATCCATGGAACTGAGGTTTCGTTAGCCTAAAAAATTCTTCAAAATGATTTATTGAGGTTTCTATATTATCTTCTTCAGGATTACTATAGTAGAACTCTAGTTCAAAAAAGCATTAGTCCCTAAAAAATCAGTCACATGTCTTCATGAAGATCATTTTATAGTTCATCTTAGGTACTAGTTCTTCCATGGAGAAGGTTCGGTCTTTGTTAATCTATCGTAGGGATATCATATAAAAATAAAATTATTTTTTGATGAAGGGTATTAGGTTATCAGTTTCTTCAGATTGAGAATAAACTTGTGGTTTCTCTCCACCAGTTCACTTTGTCAATGAAAATTAGTATCGGATGAACTCATCTAGATCTCCCATAAGTTGATTTATTCTCTGGTGGTAAATTTTGTAACAAATTTTCATAAATCCATCCTCATCCAACATATGATCATGTAGAATTATTTAAAAATTAATTGATATAATTTAGAATATATTTACCCCTATATCTAAACACTAAGTCATATTCATCGTCATGAATAGCTCTAATTAGTCCACCCATTCATAGGTTGGCGTATCATAATTCTCATGATCCTGACTAGCATCAAAATAATAATGACAAAAATATCATACCTTGGATCAAACTCCAAAAACATTTTTGAAGAGTTGATTTTGGATTCCACTATGTGAAAACTCCAAACTACCATGCTCAGTCCTTCAACGTTTGCATTAGTGGATTCTCTTAGATTTTTAAATCTAGTATTAGGTTCTCTTATAATTTTGGAAGTGGATTTGGTCGAAAGGCCCACACATATCGTGTGGAATAGAAGAAAATTAATTAACTTGTATAGAATAGTTGGCTAACATAGTGTTTTCACTAGAATAAGAGTACATAAAAAAGATGCTGTCACTTTTAGTTGACATAAGGAAAATTGATTTTCATTAGATTTGTTTGAGAAATTGAGTAATTATTGAAGTTATATTTAATTTTATGATTACAAATTTATTAATTAATGATAATTTTCAGGTTGGGCTTCACTAGATCTAAGGAAATAAAATAGTAGTTTCTAATTTCTACCATTTTTTATTCTTCTTACTTTTAAGAGAGATATTTATCTACTGATTATTTCCTCTCCCCTGACCAAATGGTTATAGTGAGATTATTATTATTTGAAACCTAAAGAAAATATACCCTTCTTTATATGTATGATAATATTATAATGGGTTATCATGCGTAATTAGGAAAATCCCTAACTAAGTATTATTATTCTCTACTAAAATAATAGTTCCAATTAATAATTCCACACATGTTGTTGATGACCATAAATAACTCACTAACCAACCCTAATCTATTCTACTATATATAGAAACAATTTTGGGGGATAGATAAATGAATCATCAACCAAGGAAATTAAATGTAATATAATCATAACCGAAGATAGAAATTCAGATTTCTAAAATGAAAACAAATAATTCAAACCAGAAAGAGAAAAAAATTATTTAGGTTATGCATAAAAAAAGAAGAATAAAAAAATGGTACATCTTTCCCTTTCCTAATATCTCAACAGATCTACCCTTCCATGTATAGGGTAGTTGAGTTGATGTGGTTGGAAAAATGAATAATTGGAATCAATGAAAATAAAAGAAGTAAAATAAAATAAAATATGTAGTCTATTATATAGAGCTTCCCATTGTGATCACTCCTCTTTCTATCTCCCTAAGACTTCTCTTTATAGAGAAAAAAAGTTCCCCTGGGCATCATAATTAGACAAATAAATTATTTTGGGTCATTCCTAGTGGTGAATGGTTGTCCCAGTTCAAACAATAAGTAATCGATCATTATTTACATCACACCAGGTAGAATTTATGCCTGTAAGGGAATTTCACATAAGGAATAGAGATTTAATAATATGAAAAGTATGGGGAAAACTTTTCATGGATTTTATTCATGTCTTGTAGTTTGTCGGGCCTCCTTTGGATGTTTCATGGTTCCACACCATGACACATGATTCAATCATCTATACTACTTCATTTTATTCATGTTTTTACATCATGTCTAGTGATCCATAATGATTCACATTGTGAACTACATATTCAATGTGAATTGATGTTTTTATCTATTTTCACCCTGTTAAATATGTTTCCTTTTGTTTTGAGCTCTTAGATCAAGAAATTACTTATCCATTATAAGGTGATATATTTTTCATTATGAATTCAACACTTTTAGATCATTTTATATTTAACTTGATCTTCAACCATAAAATAATAAAACAATTAAATATTATCAACGTTAATCATTTATGGGTCATAGAAATTTGTTATATATTGTAATAAGAATAAAAATGTGGATCTATCGATTCCCCCACAAATAGAACTTTCGTATACTATAAAATTTTAATCCTAATAAAAATTAAATAGGAAGACCATGTTACTAATATTCAAATTCCAAATAAATAGAATCATTAGATTATTAATTTGTTATTAATATTTTAATATCCACATTAAACAACAATTTAAATTCACACATTTCAATTAAACAAAATAACTAAAGTATTTTACTCTTTATAATTAAAAAATGAATGATCTCCTCTACACATTCATTCACATGTCATAATTTGTTATGATCCAAAATTAAAAAGAAATATTTACCTCACAATTTATTCATTTATCATATCACTCCTGTTACAATTTAAAGTATATATTTTCTCTTATCATATGTAGATTATCCTTTTCCATAGGCTTTTAAATCATCTTTATTATCTACTTTGTATATTCAAAATTCACATAAAATAATGATGGATTTTTCTAATTCTATGTGGTCTATGTTTCTTAATTATTGTAGGTATTGATGTTCAAATGATTAAGGCCAAAAAATGAGGGTTATATATTTGACATACTACATTATATCTAAAGAAAATTGCAATGTATAGATATCCTATGAAATGACAACTCCCACTTTGAAGAACTAACAGTAAGACCGTGATTAATTTATGTGAAATGAAAGAGTTGAACATTCTTGATTGAATTATTTTTTTTACTTTTCTGAAATTTATTCATGGAACAAATATTTCATCCACCGCAAAACCACTTACGGTCAAAATATTTTTAGTCTACTAATGGTTATTTTTTATTTTTCAAATAAATAACACATTTTCTAATTTTTTATATATGTTATTTTCTTTCAAGAAGCGAAAATAATAATTAAAATATATAGAACATGATACATTACCTATTACCCAAAATATTACCCCCATGTTTATTTCATACAACCTAATACATCCCTTCATCCAAGACATCACAAATCTTCACACATAAAAATCAAAATATAATGCATTATAAATAGAGATGGGAAGGTATGGATATAAGTGGCTTATAATGGGACACATTCTTAGTGAGTTCATTCATGATATCTATGGTATAAATAATTATTGATTTCATTATGGGTCCAAGGATAAGGTATTGACAATAAAAATTTCCTCAATCATATTAAATGTGATTTTTCATAGTTATAACTTCGACAGGTTTTGATTCAATTTCGAATAGGTTGCATTCACCATAATTAGTCAAGAAATAATCTCAATATTAAATAAATATAAATTTTATACAAATCCTATTTTGGACTTATACATATGAATTTTTGAATATCATTCATTTCATGAAATAATAAAAAAAATCAACAAAAATTTCATAAATTCAATGTACAAAAATGGTAGGGTAATTTCATTTTTCAGAATATTCTAACTTTATGAAATCATGAGTAACTAATTCATTATATATGATTCACTATATTTATTAAATTACCTATTTTAATCAGTCAATGTCATTAAATTAATAAGTGGAAACATGGAATCCTGATATCCCTATGAATCTAATGTCTCCTAGACCATCCATCTAAAGAAAAAAAGCCAATCGTGGGCATGAATTTTTCATTTTAAATCTCAAAATTATATTTTTTAGAAAAAAATGGATGGATTTCTTGGGATAAGGAATATAAAAGAAAAATACATATAAAATGATTAAGTGTTTTTGTTTTGTATGTCTCATTCCTTTATTTTGGTTATACCATAGTTTTAGTATGTGAGTACATTTTACAATGCTAATTTATTTTTCACATCTCTATTCTACATCTTTTCACATAATAATTTCGTTGTTTCATACCACGATTTTAACTTTATGGAAATTTAATTCTATTTCATGACATGAATATTATATAATATCTCTTTTCTTGACAACATTATCAACCTTAAAATATGTATAAAAAAACAAAATTACATGGCTATTCAATATTTTTCAAATTATAATTGGGGGAAGAGTGGACTAAGAAAAAATGGGGGTTGCCTCTGTGAAAAACCTTTTTCTCACATCCTTGGCTCAACTCAAAAAAATGATTTTAAAGAAACATAGAATTAAAGATTTCTAACAACACACATAATTAATTCAGTGCCTTCAATGAATTTACATTTATTTTTCATGTAAGTATATTTAAAATGGAATTTTTACATTTAATTTAATTAAATGGAAATCAATAACAAGTTGGGTATTTATTACTAATTGGGGTGAAGGAGTGTAATCTCCTCCACTAATTATTAACTTATGATCACATGGAACTTGTTCTGCCTATATCCATTTATGTTGAATGTGTTTTTACTTTATACCATTGAAATCATTAAAGTACCAATGAATAATATATTAATAATAGTAATGTGACCTTCCCATTTGGAATAAAGTTTAACTATCACCATTTTATGTCTGGATTTGTATAATAGAACTTGATCTCTAGGTTTATAGGTTCTTGTTTGAATTATATTGTCAGGTGACATCCTTGTTCTCTATTTTTGGGTCATTAAGTTTCCAAAATCATTCCTCTTGATTTACTCTTCCTCATGAAGCTATAATCTCAACTCATTTCTAGGTTTTTCAAGGTCCATATTCATCTCTCTTGCATCCTAGTCAGCTTTTTGTTCAAATTAAACTAGGAGGGAGAATCTATTTTTATAAATAAGTCTATTGAGAATCATCCATATGGGTGACTTCTAGGAGGTCCTATAAGCCCACAAGGTATCTTACAACATATGGATCTAGTCCATAGTGTTGGGTTGAACTGATTTTTCTAGAATTTCATTGATTTCAATTTTAGAGACATCTTCTTGAACCTTATTTTTTGGATAGTATAGTTGATTTTTATGATGTGAACTATACTTCTTCTATAGTTCCTCTATCCAGGTGTTTTATAAATGAGTTCCTTGGTCATTGGTGACAGCTCATTGTACTCCAATCCTACAGAATATATTAGCCCTAAAAAATCATCGAAAACATTATCATCACAGGTCTGGGTGGATTCTGTTTCCACTAATTTTGAAGCATAATACACTACTCAAAGAATATAATAATTACCAAATTACCTTGGGAGTGGTCCCATGAAGTCTATTTATTATATGGAATTATTCAAGATAGTAAAAACCATCTTTGTTAATGATTTATAATTATTATTATCTAAAAATGATATTATTAACAAAAAATACTTAATAAATGTCTTAAATAATTTTAGTATGGTTATGACACAAGATACAATATTAAGAATATTTAATAGAATATTTCGGGGATTTAGATACAAAATTAGTGTGAGATTTGGAGGTCGGTAGAGCCTAGGTGTATGTGAAATAAAAATATTAAATATATTGTATCAATCACATGGGATTTATTCAAAAATAATTAAATATCTTGAAAATGGTACATTGTATGAGTAATTTGAGTCCATCGTTTGGTCCAAGACATGGGGTATACCCTGCGAAGGGCATAACATTTATGCATGTTGGGAATTTGTTAAGACCGCACACGAGGACAACTTATTTAATATTTTTATTATATTATAGTTTAAAAAATAATTGATTATCTCACAAATGGTGGACCGTATGAGAAATATGAGGCCAATGTTATGTTCATTATATGGATTTTTCCATAGATGGGGCATAAGTTTTATGCGCATCTAGTATTTTTAAAGGGCATGAATGATTATAAATTATTTAATATTTTTTTTAAAAAAATTCAATATCTCTCAAACTGTGCATCATATGAGAAATATGACACTACATATGGTTTAAGATGCAAGGTTTACCTAGGCGGGGTATAAACTTTATGCACAAAGAGTGTTTGGTCTTTAAAATCATTATATTGTTTTATTTAATAATATAATTATTAAATTTATTGTTAAAAACGCATTTACTATTCACATCCTCCCAAAAACATGTCACCCCTCCGTTTCAACACACCAAAGCTTTCCAAAAACAAAATTTCACATTTTGTTTGACAAAATAAAAATTTAAAACCTTAATTGGGTGAAATTAAACCTTATACTGTAAATATTTTAGTTGAAATAAGAGACTAAATAATGGTTTTAGTTTAACCTTATGAATACTTATTTTGGGTATTCAAATATAGAAATCATTTTCCCAACAGTATAGATTTATCCTGATGAGTCTGGAAGAATCATAATATACCCTCCACATGATAGGAAATGACTGTGTATTGGACTCAAATTCCTTTAGCACCGTCTCTTTATTCCCCCTACTATGTGTGATTTACTAGGTTGGTTTTAATTTTTGATTTAATTTATTTATTCTTTTATATATATTTTCTACACCCCTATTTATGGAATAAAAAATAGTTAAATTTAAACCAATATATAGAACATAAATTATTTTGGGATAATTAATGAAATTATAAGATGCCCATTACATGAAATTATTATAAGATAACAATGTAAAAAAATATCCAAAGACAATTTCACCAAATTATCAATAGTTGTTTTCATGAAATTGTTTGCAGATAAGTTTAAAATAAATGATTAAATTATTATTTCATCAAATTATATGAACATTATTATTTGGAATTATCAAATGAAAATTTCATTGAATTATCTTTTATAATTCTATCAGATTATCAAATGTTAATTTTAAATAAAACTATAAAATGATGAATTGTAAAAAAATTATCAAATAATAATTATAAGTAATTATAAAAAGATAATAATGAATTACCATGAAGTGATTTTTAAAATAAATTATCAATGACTAATTGCATGAGATTATGGAAGATAATTTTATACAAATTATTAATAGATAATTATAAGGTAATTATAATGTATTAAAGACTATCATAATTATCATGGAATAATTAAGTGAATTATTGAAGGATAATTATTAATATTATCAAAAAAATAATTATTAGATTATCAACTATATTTATTAAAATTATTTATCAATAATTAAAAATTATCAAAGGAAAATTCTCAGAATAAAAAATGATAAAGGATAATTTATTATCAAAAGATGATTAAAAAGGATAATAATGTTTAGACTATACTATTTTAATCATGGGATTATTACAACACATATTTAAGTCTTGGATCAATCAGCGTGATCAATGGAAGACGCATATATTTTCCAACAGTCATAGATCTCTATCAGGATTTCTCTACAGATAAATTCATAAGACTCCCTCATGATAAAGGATTTCACATTAAGATAAATCTTATATAGGTATATAACCAATTTTTATACCCAAGTCTTATATTGATCCAACTAAGATGAAGGATATCAAGGTTCCACTAGACGATATAGAGATGAATTGATTTATCTGACCTCATACTTCACTATGGGCTGCAAATATTTTTTTTGACAAGAAGGAAGATTATAGTCTTTGGGTATGCATTGATTACTGGAAACTGAATCATGTTATGATTAAAAAATAATATCCTTCTCTGAAGATTAATTATCTTTATTATCATCTTTGGAGAGACTATTGGTTCTCGATGATTGATCTTTGATCGGTATATCACTGTTTGTGAATTAGAGAGGTGGACATTCTGAAGATGGTATTTCAGATTATTTATAGACTGTATGAGATCTTGGTGATGTTTTTTGGGATAAAAAAACACACCATGAGTATATATGATCCTTATGAACAAGATGTTCCTTCTATACATGGACTCATTCATAATAGTATCCTTCAATGATATCCTTATATACTGACCAACATTAGAGAATCATTCTAGGCACCTAGAGATACTCCTTAGTACTCTACCAGCACACAGTCTTTAAGATAAACTATGGAAGCACGACTTATGGATTATAGAGGTGATTTTCATAGTAAATATGGTTTATATAATAGAATACCCGTAGATCCAAAAAAATATAAGGCATTCAAGTCTTGTAAATTTCCCCGTAAAATGTTTGATATTAAAATATTTTTGATTTTTGTAAGATATTACTAAAACTTTTTCTCGGAAGTCTCATGAATACCAAAGCCCATGATAGTATTGACCATGATGGGTGTGAATATATAGTGGTCTGACTAGTGTGAAGAGGTTTTCCTTTATCTAATGATAAGGTTATCTAAAATTCCATTGTACACACTCCCTGATCATGGAATTGGTTATGAAGTGTATTTTGATGTATCATGTGATGTTCTGGGAGTTGTTCTGATGATAATATAGTAGGCAGTAAACAGTGGGACTTGTAATATAAGACCACATAAAAATAAATTCATTAAAAATGACTTTTAGTTTACATTTTTGGTTAACACTCTTAACTGTTGGAGACACAATCTCTTCGTTGAGAGATTTATTGTTTGCATAGACCATAAGAGCCTTCACTCCATCTTCACATAGAGTGACTCGAACCTAAGACAAATTTTTTGTGTTAAGTATCTATATACATTAATCTTTGATATTGGTATACACACTTTGGATGGTTAATGTAATTATATATTCTCTTCACCATAATATATAGACTGACCTAGAGCTGGAATGAGTTCCATAGAGGTATATTTGTGATTTATGAGATTATTAAATGATTGAAGGATGGATACCTTAGAGGACCAGGGTTCTATGACTTCTACTCCCTTAATAGTCAAATAATCACTTTTTGACTTGTTAATGGCCGAGAAGAAGTCAAACTCGACGTGTTCTATAGTAAGGGAATAACTAGTGACTCAATACCGAAATGGTCGATGGACAATGATGATGTAATCCTGATACATGGGAGAGTTCGTATCCTTGTTTCAATCAAAGAGGAGATGATAAGATATTACCATACTTCTAGATGGGTATCATATCTTATTGTCGACAATATATATCATGACTTTAGGTGGAGGTTCTAGTGGAAAGGGGTGAAGGGATACATTTCTGGTTTCGTCTCTTGATGCCTTACTTTTATAAGGGTGAAGGTCGAGCACCATCATCCAAGTGGGTTTTTACATGAAATTATAACACCGTTGTGGAAAGGGGATTATTCCATAATCTACCTCTTAATGTCTTTAACAAGGACCCCGAGGATTCATGACACATTTTGGGTGATTTTTGATCAACTAATGAATTCGGATCACTTCATACCGATCAGAGAGACTCACTTAGTAGAGAAGCATGGAAAACTCTATATTCTAGATATCATGTGCATGCATGGAGTTCCATTGAGAATTATTTTTGACGGATACAAAAATTTTACAACATTATTTTTGTAGGCCCTAAAATAAACCCTAGAAACATTGCTGTTATAAGGTACAACGTACCATCCTGTGACCAAGGGACAGTCCAAGAAGAATATATGCATATTTGAATGTAATCTTTGATATAGTGTGCTATACATTGATGTAATGTTGGATGATAACCAAGACAAGTTTTAGTTCACATTCAACATTAGTTACTGATCTTTGATTCTAGTGGCCCCTTATATGGCCCTTTATGAAAGAATATGTTGATCATTGTTGTTAGCATGAGGTTGGTGAGGTAGTGATTGTGGCATGTGTTTGGTTCAGGGGGCCTGTGAGACAGTGCATCCTATAGAGAAGGGGTTAATCACCACTCATAGTAGTTATATACCATAATTAAACTATTGGAGTATACCATTGGAGTTATTTTTGGGAGATTGAGTTTTCGGGAGAGTGACTCATCTATTAGGGCATAGACATATTCGGACATTGGGTAGACTAGAGACTCATTTTCTTAGACCCTTCAAGATCACCAAGAAGATGAGGGTAGTGTAACATTGTCTACACCTACCATATTTATATCATGTTATGCATGTCATGTTCCACGTGTTATAGCTTAAAAGGTACATACCCGAACCTGTTCATGTTATTGGCTGTGACGATGTTGATCTAGAGACCGAAGCATCTTATAACGAGCATCTAGTTGAGATCATAGATCAATGAAATAATGTTTTTCAAGGAAATATGGTACCAATAGTCCGGATTTGGGGATAACATGGAAAGATCCGGGAGGACATGTTAGAGCTCAAGTCTGATGCTCAATCTTAGAGTCCTCAGTTGTTTGAGAAGGACTGCTCGATATACTTCTTAGGGATAAAAATTCAATAGAGGGGGAGAATTTTAATATTTTGAATTTCTAATGATAATAAAAACCTCCTTTATTAATGATTTAAAACTATTCTTTTGTTAAAATAAAATTTCTAAATAAAAAAGTTAATAAATTTTATAAAGGCTTTACGAAAGTTTAAAATACCAAATACTATCTTTGAATATTCGATATATTATTTTCAGAGTTAGGTGAGGAGTTAGTTTGAGATTCTGAGACCAATAGAGACTCATCATAGGTTATGAAAACATATTATGTATACTGTATCATGTGTGCATGATTTATACAAAATAATTTAGTATCTCTTAAATGGGACACTGTATGAGAAATATAAGACTATCGTTAGGTCCCAGACACATGTTTTACCCTATGTGAGGCATAACTTTCATTCACATTGGGAGTTCAATAATATCACATGCGAGGAAATATTATTTAACATTTTTATTATATTACATTTTGAACATAATTGAATACATCCCAAAGGGTGTGTTGTATGCGAAAACAAAGATCATTATTAAGTCCAATACATGTGGGTTTTCGTAGATGTGGTATAACTTTTATGTACATTGGAAATTTGGTAAGATTTAACATGAATATAAAATATTTAATAATCTTATTATAGTATTTTTTTAAAATAATTTAATTTTCCCCAATAGTGTGTCTTATAAGAAATTTGAGACCACTATTAGGTCCAAGATAGGGTGTTTACCCTAGGTGTGCCATAAATATCATAAATGGTGATCATTTAGTCTTTTTTCTCATTAGGTTAATCTATTTAATAAATTATTCATTAAATTAATTGTTTTAAAAAAAATAATATTCATCCCCTCCACAAAACACAACACACCTCCATTTCTACACACCAAAACATTCAAAAACACTAATTTCTCACTAGATTAGATCCAATAAATATTGTAAAGCCTTAATGATGTAAAATTAAACCCATAATAATAAATTTTTTAGTTGTAATTGTAGATTAAATAGAGGTTTTGGTTTTACTATATGAATACTCATTTTGGTTTTCTTAAAAATAGAATTGTTCGGTTACTTTAATGCTGATTGATCATAATGAGTTTGGAAGACTCTTAATCTAACCTGTATATAATACATGAAGGCCATTGATTAGATTTAGATTCCATTGATGCAGTCTACTTCTTCCTCCAATGGTGTGCACTTTACAATGTTTGTTTTAATTTTTATTTAATTTGTTAATTATTATCTATCATTTTCCTCCATATTCTTAGAATAAAAATATTTGTAAAATTTAAATAAAACAATTAAACATAAATTATTTTTGGATATTTTATGAAATTATAAGAGGATAATTACATAAAATTATCACAAGATAATAATGCAGAGAACATTTCAAAAGATAATTGCACCAAATTATCAGCGGTTAGTTCATTAAATTTTGGGAAGATAAGTATAGAAAGTTATCAAATTATAATTTCATCAATTTATTGAATGATAATTATTCATAATTATAAAATGATAATTTTTTTGAATTGTAAATGATAATTCAACTAGATCATAAAATGGTAATTTTAGATAAAATTATTGTATTATTAATTTTAAAAAATATCAAAATGATAATTATAAGGAATTATCAATGTTTAATAATTAAGAACCATCAAACAATAATTATAGCTACTTTTCCTAGAAAAATTGCCTAAAATTATCAAAGATAATTTTATATAAACTATTAAAAGATAATTATATGGTACTTATCAAGTGAAAAATAATATTGAAATTATTATAGGATAATTAAAAATATTATTAAGGGATAATTATTAATCTTATCAAACAATCATTGTTATATTATCAAGGATAATTATTAGAATTACCAATCGATTATTTCTAGACTATCAAAGGATAATTTATTGAATAAAAATTATCAGAGGATGATTTATTATACAAATATGTTTATAAAGATAATTTTGGATAAATTGTCAGAGATAAATATGAAATGAATTTTTTTTATAAATTTTCAAGAGATAATTATAAAATTATAATTTATGGGATTTTATCAAAATATTAATATTATTATGGGGTTTATTTCGAGTACATTTTTTTCCTTGAAAAATAATTTGAAAATTCACTGAGAGAAAGAATTCATCCACACTTGAGATATTTTACATTATTTTGAATTAAATAAATTGGTTTCATTTCTAGGAACCACTGATGAACCCTGAGCTTTGACGTTTCAAAATTTATGATGATAAGTTCATTCAGATTTTTTCTTAACTATTAAGGTATCCATTCTAGCTATCAAACCACTTTAGGTGGATTATCCTTGCCATTGACATTAATGAATTTAAGGTATGAAGTTACTTACCTTCTTAAGAGCTTGTTTAAACTTGTTTTCTTGAATCTTTTTTCTAATTTTTAAGACTATTCTTGATTGTGATCACATATTGTTGTGTGTGTGTGTAGCCCATAAGACATGTTTTGATTCCAAGAGATATGTTTGTGTATATTTTTCCATGTTTGATTATGTTCACATATTGTTTTGTATATCTTCATATACACATGATGATATGTTATTCCAACATTTTTTCTCTCCCTGTATACGGGTTACTATACCATGGTTTTTGTTAGTAGTTTTTGAGATAGGTGAACCATCATGACAAATTCATCCCTTAGTAGGGGGTGCTCCGGATTTTGGTGATATCGATGACGGACCTGAGAATTGGGTGGAGGTAATTGGTAGTCATGGCATTAGGTCAAGGGTGTGCTTGAGGTATCCATGATTTTCCAAGTTTCATTCCACACCAGATAGAATTTTCAAAGTGAATACAATATATTCTCTTCTAGAGTATCTAGGTGACACAATCTTCTTCAGGGATAGATTAGATCGATTATCATCTCCACAACATGATGCGGGCATCGTACAAGGGCTGGTTTGATTCTTCCAACACAATCAATTATCTTTTGGCATGTTGTTGAAGTAGTTATTGTCGGGGGTTCTGGTGGATTGGTTAGAACACCCCCACTAATTTTTGGATTTTATATTTTTCCCTTTACGAATTTATTATTATTAGGTAATGAACTTGAATACTTGGTAAGAGGACACTAAGGATGCATTGGTGGTGTCCAAATGATTCTTTTACACACAACCTAGTTAATAATTTTTGATGCACTTATAGATTTTATAAGTGTCCCAATGAAGGGTAAGGACTCGATGGTGTATGGATGAGGAGGTAGGGAATTGAGATGGAGTAGACCAAGAGAAACATCAGAGGACCCCACAATTCATATTTTCTTATTTTTTTTTTAATTTTGGACAACTTATCCAAAATGGGATCAACATTTATTTTCATGGCATATATTCCATTTAATTTCCTACATGATTACTCAGATTATTTATTATATTTTAATTATTTATTTTTGATCCTTTGATGTGATACATAGGGTATAGTCTCCCCATTGATGGACTTAGACCCTCACTACTAGTCATTAGACTCGTGCGTGTAGGAAGGCATGCATTAGGTTATATGACATTTTAGATTAGATTTAGTGGTTTGGTTGGGATGTTATATTATATAAGTTATACATCAAAAGTTTAACAAAAGGAAATTGTTTTTTGAGGAATTTCAATATTTTGAGATATTACCCCAAAAATGGAATTTTTAAATTCTTTAAAAAATCATAATTTTTTTTAACAAAGTGGGAAAATAAATTCCTAAATCAAAAACTATTATATCTATCCTCTAGGGTCCAAAGAGGAATATAGATGCTAAAGTGTGAATGAATTCAAAAACTAATTCAATTTCACTAGATGGATAGGATATTATAATGATTTAGTATTTAAAATTTTCCACATGAATGGGTCTTCCCAAATATAAAATCTAGAGTAATATTTGAGTTTGTGTAGTTTAGGAGGGTTTAGAGAAGATGGTCCCTGAGAAGTCACAAAATAATTGTCAATTTCAGCGTACCAAGCTACTTCACATTCCATTAAGTGGAGTTGTTCTCTAGGAATCTCATCACAATGTGGGTTCTGATTTGGAATTTCTGATCCAATGGTGTTGGATAGTTGACTTAGATGGTCATCCATTAGTTTTTCAGTTACCTTATTTTCATTAATTTACTTATAGAACTCCAATAAAAAGTATAATTTATATCACTATCACTAGAATAAAATTATAAATCTTCATTAGATACCTGAGAGATGAATTATCATACAAAAATTACTTTCATTCCATTCAGATAAGATTAGAATTTTATTACAGAACATATAACAGTAAAGAACACCTTTTTTGTAGTGAAGTAGTTGATCTTCATGGATTCCAATGTTCATGATGTATAGGCTATGAATTGATTTTTTTCAATTATATCTAAGAGGGAGACTCCTTCGTCTTGTCTTGATGCATCCTAAAGTAGCTCAAAAGGATAGTCCTAGTTGTGTTATTTCATATTTGGTGGTGCAGTTTTTCATTTCTGTAATTCATAAAACTCTTTCCCATACTCTTCATCAACATTAAACTCTTATTATTTTAATATTAATATAGGGAGAGAAATGTTATAAAAATATTTGATGAATCTTCTCTAAAATCCTGCTTGTACTAAAAAGGATCAAACAAGTTTTATACAAGTTTTATATGATATGGAATTTATTACTCTAACTTTTTATTATACACCTCAAAGCATTTCTCTAAAATTATATTCCCCCACAAAATTACTTTTTTGACCGTTAAATAAAAAATTTCAATGTCAAAAAGAATTCAATGCATGTTTTCATAATATTTTCCAAATATATACAGAATAGATCAAATTTATTATCGAAAATAGTAAAATTGTAAAGAAATGCATCAAAGAAGTCCTCAATATGATCTTATAAAATACTCAACATACATTGTTAAAATGTACCCAAGGTGTTTCATAGAACAAAAGGAATCATCCTGTATGAAAATGTTCTAATTGGGTATATAAAGGTAGTATTATTGTAGTCTTCTAGATAAATAGTTACTTATAAGTATCCTAAAAATCCTTATAAAATCAAATAATGATTTTTTATTTCCATCCCTTAATACATTTGATCACTGAATGGGTTGAGAAAGTGGGACTTTGAGTTAATATGATTTACTTTTGTGTAATCTATACACACCCTCATGCAAGTTTTCACTCTCTTTGGGATCAGCCCAGTTTAATCATGTTTGAACATTTCAAAACCAATTTTATTTGTGATAACATGGATTAGGATGACCCAGTGTAAGTCATACATAGTGTAAATAATTTAAAATGATAGTATTTTTTCTATATCTTTCTTAACAATGATCACACTTATAGATTTTAGTCTTCTTTATGGATACCTCCTAAGTGATGAATCATCTTATAATTGAATTCTATGAGACTAGACTCTAGGTTTAATCCCATGTATATCACTTAGACTCCATCCTCTGTATTAGAATTTTCTTTTTAGATGTTTGGTATTATTTTTATCTTGGGTTTTATATAGTTTATTGGCCTTGATCACCAGTTATCACCCTCCATTCATAAGGTTGATATATAATTAATCAAATGGAAATCCATTTTACTATAGACATGAGGGTTTTACATTTTATGATACCGATTTGAGGTTTCCTACTTCTAGCTCTTAGATTTATTTAATCATGTCAGTGTATTTTAGTTAATCGTCAAAGATATCAGAATGAACCTTTTCTAATAACATGAAACTGGAAATTCCAGGATTTTGGGAATTGGTATTTTAGAATGAAAAATTCTATCCAAACACTAAGAATATGAGAATCATAAATGGATCATTACTCAATTATATAGCTTATCTATGAGATATTTAATAAAATGAGCTATATGTAGAAGTATGTTTCATCAATTCAAGTATATAAAGTGTACGATACTATCCTCGATATCGATTGTTAGTGTTACTTAATGAGTTTTGATTTTGTTTTTAGTGTTTTAATTATATGATTTATAAATGTGAAAATATTGGGTGAGTAATAACATTTTTAAATTAATTAGATAACATAATACATTAGGTAAAATTAATGATCCAATTGGGTAGGAAATATGTAATATCCATGGATTATGAAATATTAATGGTATTAGTTGTTTGATATGTATTGAGACTCCTCTTACCATAATGATTCACTCATTTTCAACTTGTATCCTTCTCTTGGTGCATAGTTACCTTATAAAATTTTCATATTTGGGATTTTTTTATTTTTTATAGTAGTTAGATATTGATTTCCACCTTTTAAGAATTTTCTTGAATTTCTAGTTAAATTCACTCCACCTCTCCCTTATTTTCACTTTTTATCTAAAAGGAAATTGTTCCTAAATGTGATTTTTTATGTTTGGTCTTTTTTGAAATGGTGTGTCTATTCTTTCCTTTCTAAACTCGGTTCTTTTTGTTTCATTATTTTGGTCCCCTTCATTTGGATGACTGAGTTGTTATTCATAATTATCCCCAAAATTCTCATCTTTACTTCTTTCCTATGGCTGGAGATCTTCTCCACTTCAGGTTATTATCATGCTAAAATTCTAATAGGGAATCATAATTTTCTATGTCTATAGGTTTCCCAGGTTTTTGGAAATAATTACATAAATGTTTTGAATTGATCTGTGAAAATATCAGTCTTATTTTCTAATCCCATAACTATTGTTAGATCCTCGAACTAGTACTCTTACATCCAGTGTTGAGATCATAGAAATTACCATTCAATATTTGATACCAATAAAGATGACCCTGTATTCACTATAAAAACATACAATATTGAAAAGAAATATTGGGTCAATTAAATTCTCAATGACTATATAGGTTTGTATTTTAAGATAATTAAGTTAAACTCTTATGCAATCTATACCCAAGAATTCAATATATTATCTTTCCCACTATACCATTGTTTTCATATTTAATATTAGGTTATCAACATCATCCATATTAAATACTTCTAGACATAATTCATTCAACATCATACTTATAACACGTGGAAAGGGATACATAATAAAGGTGAGCTCAAATTATAAGTAAGGGTAAACATAAGCATTAAAAATTGAATGAAACTAATGAGCCAATAATTTCATAATTGAATGATGAAATAATCAAAGCGATTGAGTTCAATATAATAATATTCATACCCAATAATACATGGATTATAAATCTTGAATGTAGAGACCCGAAGCCTGATGTACATGGACATTACATTACTTTTGCGGAATACTTAGTACACAACAAAAACACACACACAAGGACTGTAATAGTTTAGTGTCTTTGGAAACTCGGAATATAATCTTCTAATCGTGGTGAAAGATCTTCAACATATCCCAAAAAGATCATCTTTTTTTTCTTAACCTAAATCCTTTCTTTATGTCCTGGTGAAAAGAAAACATAAAAGGGTGAGCTCAAATGCTCAGAAAGGGTAAAAAAAAGAAATATCTATCATGTTATATTCATAAGAACATATCTTTTGGAAATCTTAACCTGCAAAAGAGATCATAATTTCATAACATGGGATAAATCATAGTAGTGAAATGTAATCCCAATAATCATAACTTAAAACATGAAACTTTGTGGCATACACACATAATCATAGAGAATCATTTCTTGTTAGTCAAGACTCATTTCCAAGCCTATCTTAGTGGACAAAGTCCCTTTCTGAACCGAGTTCATTCCTCGTTTCAGTCCTGTTTCACTGAATCGGTATAACCTACCGTTCTAGCCATGTTTATCTCATTAGATATAAAATCTTTACCCAATGCATTGGAGAGAGATATAGGTCCCACCCATCTCATAATGATACCATTCTTATGTGTGCCACAAAATCATAAACCATACATTATAGCATAACCCATGTAATAAAAATGGGATTCTTAAACATTGTGACATCATAAAACAATTCATATAAGATAAAGGAATTCATAAAAATAATTCCATCACAACATAAACAAATCAATGTAATAATAGGTATAAAAACATAACCCTTTATTATCTTAGATGGAAAATAATTTTGATAAAACACTTGAACTCCATTCTTGAGGAAAATATCCTTTCTACTTCAAAAACACTTTTCATTTCTTAACATGTCATAAAATTATAACTAAAAGAAGTTTCTTAAAAATAAACTTGAAAACTTATAAGGGATTCTTCTTGGAAATAATGTTTTAAAAATCCATTCATGTCATAAAAGTTAAAAAAACATTCTTCTCGTACTTTTGTCGGAAAAGTCAAAAAATACCTCGTACGAAAAACGACAAAAGATTCCCTTCATATCTTTTACTAAAAACTCACCGAAGGGTAAAATTGGATTTAAAAAATTGTAGGTGGATGGAAATAATATTAAATATTGAGGAAACATGGACATGGATGATAAAATACACCCCAGTAAATACCAAAGTATAAACAATCTCGGATAAAAATGAGATTGTGATATTTCCCTTCCCATAAGTCTGATTTGCTTCGTAAGTGTCCGAACCTCCTGTATAATGATTTAAATAAGGTCATTAACTTATTAAAGAATCATATTTATTTTTATGTTATCATATATGGTTCATTTATGACTTTATATTACCCGTTCTTTTGTAAATTCCATGTTAAAGAAGCGTTTTGGGTAAAATCGTTTCATTTATCGTAGGTGTTTGGACTTGTTGTTCTTGACATTATTATTAATTATATCATGATTTAATTACTTACAGAATATAAAACATGATTTTTATATCATATATATTCTTTATATATATATATATAATAGATAGATAAATGAAATGAAACACACCGTTCATGGAGATGGTAGTCCTTACGTACGCATGAATGCTGTTTTCCTTTCCTTATTGTCTTGAATGGAAGTAAGTAGATGACATACATATATACATAAATCCAGTAGATTTATAATGTTATATATTTCATTATTATTGCTTATATATACTTTATAATCATTCTTAAATGGTTAGCATGGAGAATGAATCTCATCGCGTCGTGGAGACGGTAGTCCGTACTTACGCACGAGCGGTGATATCATTCTCATGATCGTGAAATTGTATTGAAGTGTATGTATACTATTTCAGTATCAATATAACTTTATAATAATAATATATAGTCACTCATTACACCATTATGCCCATCCAATTAAGGTGGTGGTAGAAAATAGATTACACCACGGCGTGGAGATGGTATTCCGTACCTACGCACGAGCGGTGATTTCCTTTTTCCGTAGGATGGATAGAAGGTTAATTAGAGTTGTTTAATATTTATAATAACATATCAGTATATAAGAAATACTTATGTTATTAATTTATCATGAAACAACTAAATAAGAAGAAGTTTAAGAAGAAAGAAATTGAAAAAGATTGGAAATGGATTTTACCTCTTTTTGATGCGCCTTTTCTTAACCTCCACTTAAAGAACTAAGGATGGTCTTTGAAGAAGACCAGGACCTCTAGTATGATACTAGGGAAGTGGATAAGAAATTTTGGCAGGGGTTGGCCGAGATTGAAAGCTAAAAGTGGTGTGAGGAAGAGGGGGAGGAGGTGCCCTTTTATAAGGGAGGAGAGGGGCACCTTAGGAAAATCTCAAAATATTATTTTATATTAAGGTAAAATTCGGTTTATAATGGTTCAAAAGGGTCTTATTTAGAAGTTAAGTGGTGATGGGTCGCAATACTCTCATCCAATAGTATTTAGACAAGTTTAGGTTATTATTTTAACCTTATCAATTAGATTTAACTCTAAGTTAAATAATTAAACTTTTACCACGTCTTTTTGTTTTCTTACACTATATAGTTAATAAACTTACCATTGCAAGCCAAACGGACCCCAATTTGTTTATTATTAATATATATATCCTTATATAAGTCATTTGGCCGAACATTAGATTTTTAGTAATTAAATAACAATTAATAATATAATATTTGTTTAAAAAACTAATTTATGTCAATTTTGACACTATTTGGTACATGATTTTTATGAAATTCATAACAGAATGATAAGTTCTAACCAAGTTACTTATATCAACAATAACATGCCATATTAACCTATAAAATTAATTTAAGTCATAAAAAGTGTCAAATTACATTTATTTGGGCATTTATAACATCAATTATGTCAATATTTCATTAATAAGACAATTACTGCATCATCTTTGTGTCATAATAAATGATAATTATTTAATCCCTAAAAATTCTAAATAAATTACTATGATGTATATAATTGTATTATATTTCTGGAGACTATTCATTTTAGAAGTTTCATGATGTTTATCACTAATGTAAAATTATTATACTTATAAGATTTAAGAAAGTTACATTTTGTCACATTCTTTGGTTTTAATAATAATTAAATTATTTTCATGGAAAAAAGTCCATAAAATGAATCTAATCCGACACCTAGGTTATATGGGTATACTTTTAGCCATACAATAGGATTTTCCCAAGTGTTATGGTAATTTTATAATCTTATATTTACCCTTAATTACCCAATTTACCTTTAACTATAGTAAATAAAATTTACCGTAGTTACTATTCACAATGCCCAAAAATAAAAAGTAGTTTATTAACATAATTTTGACCCACCGATTCCAAATATGGAATCCATTTTTCCAAATTCAATACACAAAAGATGTAGAAATTAAATTAAAATTAATCCCATTGTCGAAATAAAACGGGTTTTTCTTTAAAACATTGCAAAAGATTGAATTGATTTAACCTACGAATTCAAGGTAAAATAAATACTAATGTCATAAATTATATTAAATGGTAAAAATATATTCTATTTATACTTTAAAACCATTCAATTTTATAATTTAACCACATAATATATTACGATGAAAAAAGTTGTTTTTAATTAAATTATAGCGTGTTTTTACTATTCATTAAAATATGAAAGTTATCGGAAAAATATCAAAACTTTATCTAATATAAATTTTTATATCCTAATTCAAAATAAGAATTTTATTTTGTCAAATTGAACATATAAACATGTCAAAAACTAGATTTAAAGTGGGTGCACCATCAAAAGGAGGCAAAACTGTATTTTTTGAAAAATACTTATTTTACCCAAAAAATATAATTTGTTCTTATACCATGTTCTAGAAAATGTGTAAGCTGAATAATAATGTTATAAAATTTAAAATTTAGTACATACTATTCATAACGGCTAGTTCATGACAATATTATAAAAATATATCATTGTTTATTAAAACCCGGTATTGAGTACAACACACGCTATCAAGGAAGGTCGTGATTGCGTGTAATACAAGCCATGTAAGGGTTGCGTGTTGTGAAAGAATCTTTCATTGTCTCGTATAACAAAATACAACCATATTTCATTTATACATTGAATATATATATATATATATACTTAATGTTTCGTAGAATAACTATTATCAAAATTGTGTGTAACACGATCCAAGAATAGTGTTGCGTATACTGCAAGCTAATACGGTGTTGCGTATAGCGCATGGTAATCTTGGTGTAGAATACAACACAAGACATTAATGAAATTAAAAAGAATATTTTTCATAAAATCTCAGGGTGTTACATTCTACCTCCCTTAAAATGAATTTCACCCTCGAAATTCGTCGGGGTTATAAATGGTTTACTACTCAAAAGTTTGTTTAATAGAAACCCACATCATAAAAAGAGAATCCAAAATATGGATTTAAAACTAAAGTATGAAATGTAACGGTTACCCAAATTAACTCATCACTGGGTTTCCATGTAGGAGAACATAGGTGAAAATATGGATATGGAAGAAAAATCTAACCATCATGTTCTGATGGAGAGTGGTAGAGAACATGGCTATGAAAAATACAACAATCGCAAAGCCATAAATTTGTGATGATCTAGGGTATCATCTGATTAATCAGATATAAGATCACTAGGACACCATTTTTGGTTTTCAAAATCATTTCCCTAAAGTTGAAGAATTTTAATTAGAATAAATACTAACTTTATTTTGGTAAAATCTCACTATTGTTCGTACTTTGAACAATTTCCACATCATATCTTAAAGAAATTAAGTTGAATTTGTTATTCATGAAGTGTTAATTGTTCATGTGATAAAATGATGGGTCATTCCATCTGTTTCAAACAAAAGGTTATCAAAAGTTATCAAATATACATAAGTCCATCTCTGGTGAGGTTAATCGTATACGATTCAAAGAATGAACCTATACTTCATATATCATACCGCATAATAAAATAAAACTAGTTTCTACTAAACAGGGACTTACTGTAGGCCAGTGGTAGGCGATAAAGGCCTGTCGCACTTCGGTTGTGGGTTCGATTCCCACAGCCTTGTCCGACGCGATGGGTTGTTGCCCATCCTGCAGGTTTTCCTTTTTCTAAAGCTATATTACTATAACAACCCATCAATAATATCGAAAAAAGTTCTATCCTAACTTATGTACAACATAATCCATTCCAATCCTTAGGATTATCTAAAATACTTCGGTCCAAGCTCATAGTATAAAGAAAATGGTTACCTGAAATGTCATCAACCAACCATCATTTATCTCCCATTATCTTATTGGTCACATTCCAATCATGTGAATGCCTTAATCATATATTCAATTGAAAAATGAATACCCATTAAACCTTAGGTAAAACAGGAATGTTGTCAAAAGTTAACTCATTCCAAAATCCAAAAATTCTATATACTCAAACCATGATACAACCTTCTCCTTATATCTGTCATGAGCTCATGAATACTATCAAACATTTAATTTTCTACTTATCCCTTCATTATGTGCATATCATCTACTTTACAAAAATACTGGTACCACTCATCAAATACTTTCAAAATTTAAGGAAAGACAACAGTGTAACAATCCTTAGATGTCTCTTTATTCCATAGTACCATGAGATTACTTATACAACATTACACTTGATAAACATGTAATCATTCCACTACATTCTTAAACCATTGACCGAGCTTCAACAATTCTTTCATCTCACATATCATTTGTAGTCTCATCATCATCATCAACATAAATACTACCCATATTCCCATACTGATTCTCTTCATGAGACTTTCCCTTACGACATTGGTTTGCATAATGCCCGTACATTCTACATTGAAAACATTTAACCATTGTTGATGTCGTAGAAATACCATTATCCTCATCCCTGGTGTTAACTGAACCTTTTCCTTTGCACTTATTGGCTTTGTGTCCTTCTTTTACACACCCAAAGCATCTTCCAGTTCCTTTGAAACATTATCCTTTATGCCTCTTCCCACATGATTTACACAGGGGAAATTGAACTTTCTTTCCTCTATGATCATCATGAAACTCCATCTTTCTCTTATTAGCCGAGTCAGGAAACTTACCAAATTTTTCATTATTTATCATATTATGAGATTGCTGATTCGGCATAATAATGATGTTTGGACCTCCAAATCCCATTTCATTTGGTTTCTCATGAAGAATATCATTCCATTGTCCATCATATCCTCCATTATCGTGAATCATCTTATTTCCAGCCATTTTCTAAAACCCAAAATGAATAGTGTGAGAGGAAAAATCGTAATTAAGGGGGATTAACTTCAATATATAACATCTTTGGTTTAATCTAATATCGTTACCATAGTTCTAGGACTATATACTATATGTATACTTATCCTTAGGGACATCCCTATACATACCTTATAAATATCTCTAGGGATCTCACTAACATTTTCACATCCCAGTTTCCAAAGGTTGATTAAACATTTCCTCTGATACCAAATGTAGATACCTGAAGCCTGATGTACATGGACATTACATTACTTTTGCAGAATACTTAGTACATAACAAAAACACACACACAAGGACCGTAATAGTTTAGTGTCTTTGGAAACATGGAATATAATCTTATAATCATGGTGAAAGATCTTCAACATCTCCGACAAAGATCTTCTTTTTTTTTTCTAAACCTAAATCCTTTCTTTATGTCCTGGGGAAAAGAAAACATAGAAGGGTGAACTCAAATTTTTAGTAAGGGTAAACAAAAGAAATATCAATCACGTCATATTCATAAGAACATATCTTTTGGAAATCTTAACTTGCAAAAGAGATCATAATTTCATCACATGGGATAAATCATAGTAGTGAAATGTAATCCCAATAATCATAACTTAAAACATGAAAATTTTTGTCATACACACATAATCATAGAGAATCATTTCATGTTAGTCAAGACTCATTGCCAAGACTATCTTAGTGGACAAAGTCCCTTTCTAAACTGAGTTCATTCCTCGTTTCAGTACTGTTTCACTGAACCGGTATAACCTACCGTTCCAGCCATGTCTATCTCGTGATATATAAAATCATTACCCAATTCATTGGAGAGAGATATAGGTCCCACCTATCTCATAATGATACCATTCTTATGTGTGCCACAAAATCATAAACCATAAATCATAGCATAACCCATGTAATAAAAATGGGATTCTTAAACATTGTGACATCATAAAACAATTCATATAAGATAAAGGAATTCATAAAAATAATTCCATCACAACATAATCAAATCAATGTAATAATAGGTATAAAAAGAGAACCCTTTATTATCTTAGATGGAAAATAATTTTGATAAAACACTTGAACTCCATTCTTGAGGAAAATATCCTTTCTACTTCAAAAACACTTTTCATTTCTTAACATGTCATAAAATTATAACTAAAAGAAGTTGCTTAAAAAAAACTTGAAAACTTATAAGGGAAGCTTCTAGGAAATAATGTTTTAAAAATCCGTTCATGTCGTATAATATAAATAAACATTCTTCTCGTACTTTTGTTGGAAAAGTCAAAAAATAACTGGTACGAAAAACGACAAAAGATTCCTTTCATATATTTTACTAAAAAGTCACCGAAGGGTAAAATTGGATTTAAAAAATTTTAGGTGGATGGAAATAATATTACATATTGAGGAAACATGGATGTGGATGATAAAATACACCCTAGTAAATACCAAAGTATAAACAATATCGGATAAAAATGAGATTGTGATATCTCCCTTACCTTAAGTCTGATTTGCTTCGTAAGTGTCCCAAACTCCTCTATAATGATTTAAATAAGGTCATTAAATTATTAAAGAATCATATTCATTGTTATGATATCATATATGGTTCACTTATGACTTTATATTACCCATTATTTTGTAAATTCCATTTTAAAAAAGCGTTTTGGGTAAAATCGTTTCATTTATCGTAGGTGTTTGGACTTGTTGTTCTTGACATTATTATTAATTATATCATGATTTACTTACTTCCAAAATATATAACAAGATTTATATATCATATATATTCAGTATATATATATATATATAATAGCTAGATAAATGAAATGAAACATACCGTTCATGGACACGGTAGTCCGTACGTACGCATGAACGTTTTTTTCCTTTCCTTATTATCTTGAATGGAAGTAAGAAGATGACATACATATATACATAAATCCAGTAGCTTTATAATGTCATATATTTCATTATTATTTCTTATATATAGTTTATAATCATTCTTAAATGGTTAACATGGAGAATGAATCTCATCGCGTCGTGGAGACGGTAGTCCGTACGTACGCACGAGCGATGATATCGTTCTCATGATCGTGAACTTGTGTTTAAGTGTATGTATAATATTTCAGTATCAATATCAATTTATAATAATAATATATGGTTACTCATTACACCATTATTCCCATCCAATTAAGGTGGTGGCGGAAACTATATTACACCACGGCGTGGAGACGGTATTCCGTACGTACGCACGCGCAGTGATTTCCTTTTTCTGTAGGATGGATAGAAGGTTAATTAGAGTTGTTTCATAGTTATAATAACATATCAGTATATAATAAATACTGATGTTATCACTTTATCATGAAACAACTAAAGAAGAAGAAGTTCAAGAAGAAAGAAATTGAAAAAGATCGGTAATGGGTATTACCTCTTTTGACGCCCCTTTTCTTAACCTCCTCTTAAAGATCAAAGGATGGTATTTGAAGAAGACCAGGACCTCTAGGATGATACTAGGGAAGTGGAGAAGAAATTTTGTCAGGGTTTGGCAGAGCTTTAAGGTTCAAAGTGGTGTGAGGAAGAGGGGGAGGAGGTTCCCTTTTATAAGGGAGGAGAGGAGAACCTTAGGAAAATATCAAAATATTATATTATATTAAGGTAAAATTCGGTTTATAATGGTTAAAAAGGGTCTTATTTCGAATATAAAGTGGTTATGGGTCTAAATCCTCTCATCCAATAGGATTTAGACAAGTTTAGGTTATTAATTTAACCTTATAAATTAGATTTAACTCTAAGTTAAATAATTTAACTTTTACCCTGTCTTTTTGTTTTCTTACACTATATGGTTAATAAACTTACCATAGAAAGACAAAAGAACCCCAAGTTGTTTATTATTAATATATCTATCCTTATCTAAGTCATTTGGCCGAACCTTATATTTTTAGGAATTAAATAACAATTAATAATATAATATTTTTTTAAAAAACTAATTTATGTCAATTTTGACACTATGTGGTACATGATTTTTATGAAATTCATAACAGAATGATAAGTTCTAACCAAGTTACTTATATCAACAATAACATGTCATATTAACCTATAAAATTAATTTAAGTCATAAAAAGTCTCAAATTACATTTATTTGGGCATTTATAACATCAATTATGTCAATATTTCATTAATAAGACAATTACTGCATCATCTTTGTGTCATAATAAATGATAATTATTTAATCCTTAAAATTATAAATAAATTCCTATGATATAGGTAATTGTATTAGATTTATGGAGACTATTAATGTTCGAAGTTTCATTAAGTTTATCACTAAAGTAAAATTATTATACTTATAAGATTTAAGAAAGTGACATGTTGTCACATTCTTTGGATTTAATAATAATTAAATTATTTTCATGGAAAAAAGTCCATAAAATGAATCTAATCGGACCCTTAGGTTATATGGGTGTACTTTTAGCCATAAAATAGGATTTTTCCAAGTGTTAGGGTAATTTTATAATCTTATATTTATCCTTAATTACCCGATTTACCTTTAACTATAGTAAATAAAATTTACCGTAGTTACTATTTACAATGCCAAAAAATAAAAAGTAGCTTATTAACATAATTTTGACCCACTGATTCCAAATATGGAATCCATTTTTCCAAATTCAATACAAAAAAGATGCATAAATTAAATTAAAATTAATCCTATTGTCGAATGAAAACGGATTTTTCTTTAAAACATTGCAAAAGATTGAATTGACTTAACCTACGAATTCAAGGTAAAATAAATGCTAATGACATACATTATATTAAATAGTAAAAATAAATTCTATTTATACTTTAAAACCATTCAATATTATAATTTAACCACATAAGATATTACGATGAAAAAAGTTGTTTTTAATAAAAATATAGCGTGTTTTAACTATTCATTAAAATATGAAAGTTATCGGAAAAATATCAAAACTTTATCTAATGTAAATTTTTATATACTGATTTAAAAGAAGAATTTTATTTTGTCAAATTTAACATATAAACATTTCAAAAACTAGATTTAAAGTGGGTGTGCCATCAAAAGGCGGAAAAACATCATTTTTTGAAAAATACTTATTTTACCCAAAAAAATTATTTTGTTCTTATACCATGTTCTAGAAAATGTGTAAGATGAATAATAATGTTATAAAATTCAAAATTTAGTTAGTACTATTCATAACGGCTAGTTCATGACAATATTATAATAATATATCATTATTTATTAAAACCCGGTATTGCGTACAACACACGCTATCGAGGAAGGTCGCGATTGCGTGTAATGCAAGCCAAGTCAGGGTTGCTTGTTGTGAAAGAATCCTTCGTTGTTTCATATAACAGAACCCAACCATATTTCATTTATACATTGAATATATATATATATATATATACTCAATGTTGCGTAGAATAACTATTATCAAAAATGTGTGTAACACGATCCAAGAATAGTGTTGCGTATACTGCAAGCTAATACGGTGTTGCGTGTAGCACAAGGTAATCTGGTTGTAGAATACAACACAAGACATTAATGAAATTAAAAGAATAATTTTCATAAAATCTCGGGGTGTTACATTGAAAACATAGAATAAGGCCTTAGAAATGGAAGGATTCCTCAGAATAAATGATCGTGAGGCATGTGATATCAATATTCTTCATAAGAAATATTATAAATTTATAATAAGAATAATTGGAATATATTGGTATCTTAGGAAATAATATTTATAACATATAAAAACCCATTTCAAATTGAATAACTATATGATCAGATTCCAATATATTTCATAAAAATCATAAAAATTACCCAATTCATTATAGTGCTACTTGGGTTCACCCATCGTAAAACAATATCCAATAACCTTAAATAATGTACACAGAGTCTACAGTACATCATAAAAATCATGAAATCAATCATGATTCCTTTCATAACATAATTATCCCTTTGAAACGAATTGGGATTCATGTCAATATTTTTTGAACAAGATTAAACCATGTAAAATAAATGGTTTTTGTAACAATCTCTTTCAAACATGGTTAACCTATAGGAAAGAAACAAGTTTAATAACGTTCTCCATTAACCCATAGAAAAGAATCTAGTTCTATAAAAATCACATTGAAACAATAAAAATACATACATAGAAAGAGTTAGTATGTAATCATTACAAAATACCCCAAAAGAACATAAGTAACAACATGTGCTATTAACACTGATGAATGAAAACACGATTAAAATATCATTAAAAACATTCTTCTAGAAAGTATAATTTTATTTTAAAAATCATTTTCAAAACTAAAAAATCACAAAATATTGTGAAAATATTTTTCCTCTTAAAAAAACATGGAAACATATAAATGATTCATCAAGGAAAATAATCAACATGATTATAGGAAAATCAATCCATTTCATAAGTGTTAAAAACAAATATTTCATTCAAAACATTTTGGATAGAGTCCAAAGTGACCCATTTCAAAAAAAATTTGAAATTACATTTTAAATCCTTTAAAAATATGGTAAAAGGTCAAGAGAAATGTATTGATGAAAATATTTATATTTATAAATGATAATTTTAGAAATCATTTTCTAAAACCTTAATATGGAAGAGAAATATACCTGATCTAAAAAATACAAGATCAATATAAAATTTGAATGACTTATTTTATGTTTATTCAATCAATATGGGTGGGAATAGAAATTAGTCATTTGAAAAACATTTATAACAATATGATAATAACATAAATTTGATTTAAGAAAATAAGATCTCTTTATTTCTTCCAAACTAACATTGAACATAAACAATCTTGAAATAAGGGATATTATAACATAAAGCATTTTCTACTTTCGTAACTCTTCAATCAGACATCCCATGATTGAATAACATTAAATGATATATTAAATATCATTAAAATTACAATTTTCATAATATAAATTACAAAATGTTATTATATACACCTACTAAATTAATATAGATGCATATCATAAGTGTTTTCCTCTTAGAAAGTGAAATTGACATGAATAACCATTACAAAAATCATACAATTGAATTTGAAAATTGATCAATGAACAGATTATGTGTTTAAAATTTAAATCTACAAATAAATATTAAAGAAATAAAAATATAAAAAAATCTATTATACATCTAATAATAAAATATCAAGTACAGTGAATATGTAATATAACCCAATGAAAAGAAATTGAGTTATTCAACTGTGTACAACATGGAATCATTCAAGTCAAATACCTTGGATTAATTAATTCAAATCAAAATATAAAATACCATGATATATGATGGATTCTTGATATTACATGTAAAAGGGTTCTTATATACACCAAATAATAATAAAAAGTTTGAAATATGTCATATGTCTCATAAAAATAAACTGTTATATGTGAAAAACCCTTATCTCGAGTCCAAACATTCCATGAATATCCTTTAACTACTATATAATCAGCTTATAATAAAAAATTAATTTTTTAAGAACCTTTACCAAGTTCAACAAATTATACGTAAATAATGTATTTTATTTATTTATAATGATTTATTTTTATACTAAATCTGGTATAATGATGTTAGGTGTTTTGAGGACATTGTTTCAATACAGATTAGGTGTGTTGAATGTGGTCAAAGTGGTCATTATTTCACTATATCTTGAATAAAAATAATGAAATAATAATCATATTTATTCATAAATTATAATTTTAAAACCAATCATGAAAATGGTTATGAAAAATTAACTATGTAATGATCATGGAGATGGTAGGTCGTATGTACACATGAGTAGCATTTCAATTTTTCAATTATCATTTTGAAAAAAGTTATGTATTATTTTATATTCACATAAATATCATAACATCATAAATAACATAATATTTCATCAATTATACTTATATATATCATTATTATATTGGGTTGATGAAAAAATAATCACATCTGTTCGTGGATGTGGTAGTCCACATATACAATAAAGAAGTTATCATCTTTCAGTTTAATAAAGAATTTGATAAATTATGTTTTAATAATGATATATATGTAATAAATATCATTATTATTTCATTTTTTAAAACATATTTATTAAAATTATACTTATTACCTTCCATGTAAAGTATTAGTGATTAACAAATCACATCACCTTGCGAGGTAGTAGTCTGAGTATGCACAAGCGATGTTATTATACCCCTCATGGAATGGAAATTAAAAAGATATATGTAAAATAATAACTATGGAAGTATGAAATACTTAAAAATAATATATATATATATATTAAATCATTCAATACAACTATCCTTTAGAGATGATGATGGGAAACGAACGGCATCGGTTCATGAGACGATAGTTCTCCAAACACACGAATGATGATTTCTTGTCCCATTTGATGAAATAAGTGAATTATTTAGGTAATTAAATTAATATAATAACATATAATTTTATATAATATATTTATATTATCATATTATTATTGATTAATATGATTTTTTATATTTAAAAGGTGAAATAATACAATAACAAAGTGCTGCAAATTTTAACTCTTCTCAAACAACCTCATTAGGATAATACATAAGGGTTTTCTATAAGGGATATCTAACTAAAAAATTGATTCTAATATGAGTGTATGAAATTTGGTAATTGTTTTTTTAGGTAATTTCTGAACAAAATGAGTTTGAATTTGTGAAGAATAGAGGATAAGGATTATCCTTTTATAAGTGAGGTGAGTGGGACACTTGTAATATTTAAAAGTAAATATGTTTACCCATGTTTTTCACATAACCTAAGTATAATAAATATATTATTATCAATAATTATACATTATAAGGTCAATATATGGCCATAAATATTTTTTATACTTGTTTTTAGGTCATTTTGACTGTTATCTTTTTTAGGTTAACCCATAGGTAAACATTTTTTCACCTTAACCACTACAATTTATTATTACTATATTCACTATTAATTATGGTGAAAAATTAATTTGAAATTATTATAAAAATAAATTATTATAATTGAAATTTTTTATTTAAATTTAACCATTTAAATTCATGAAAGTTTAAAATATTAATTTAAATTAAACCTTTAGATGCGATGAAAAAGCGAGTTTTCAACAAAAATATGTTTTTATGTTTGATATTTAACTAAAATTAATTATTATATGAATATAAATTAATATGGATTTATATATAATATATACATTTAATTTAAATCATACCACATTAGTTTTTTTAATTTATTACAAAGGAGAATCATTATGAACTTTAAACGGTTTTTAGAAAAATCATGTTTTTAAACCCAAAAAACATACTTATACCAAAACCCAACACAAATTTGATTAAAATTAAATTATGTGGATTAAATATAACTAAATAATAATTATATTACATTATATTTTATTAAAAAATTGGTCTATTAAAATTTTTAATTCATGAAAGTAAATAAATATTTTTTGAATAAACCATGTTTCTAAAGAAGAAAATTACTTTAATAAATATTGATTGATTATTTACTAAATATTTATCAATAATTTATAAAAATATGGAAATTTATATATATATATATATGAATATATATATTTATTATAAAATATTAATTATTATTTATATTCACCAATTCAATGTCTAAGTTATAACGGTTATATATATCATGGGTAATTTAAGGTCGGTGATTTTTGTAGAATCTGACATCGAACATAGTTTTAATAGCTAAAATATCTAGGTGATTCATCCTCCACTAACATCAACATATTTAGTCCTATCAATTTTAAAAAATTTCATGGAAATCAATGTTTTTATATTTGAAAATACTTTTTTTTGTAAACCCCCACCATAATAAGGGTTAATAAAATTTCCTCTAGATAAAAGAGAACGAGAACTATGATGGTAATCTAAAATAACACATACTAGTTTTCCAAATAGGATATCATATGTGTTAAGTGAATATTTGGACATGGATCAAAATAATAATTCCAAAGTAATGATATATGGTGATAGAGAATATTGATCATAAGAAATTGAATGATCATGAGAAAGTTGACAACCACAATACCATACACCAAATATGTGTGAATAGATCATTGATTTTATCATTCATGATGGTAATTAGATAAATATATTTTTCAAGAACATTTTCCTAGATTTTACGAATTTATTTACAATATTAACTAAGATAAAAAGAAAATTTACCTAATTGATTCGTATAATTTCATCCTTTCATCAATTAACACTAAAATATAATCTTTTTCTCCAAGTGACGAGTACTCTTGAAGAATTTTTTTCATCCCTAAATTACCTTAATAAATATTTAAGGAGAACATATTGATCAAAGTTATAATCAATTCATTCCACATATCTTTAGAAATTAAATAAAAATAAAATGGTTATAACATGGTAAGTTGTATACTAGAATGGGTAAACCATCATATGATGAAGTAATAAATTAATCTTTAAAATTCAAAATTAATACCCAATATTTAAACTATATCATTCCAAAATTTCATCAAAATTAATGATTTTTGTAAATTAAACTCTTATCTCTTACCTTTCATCTATCAATCAAAAAAATTTGGTGATATTTTTATTAAATAACATTAATCACTCTGTCTTTAAATCACATTTAAATCCCATAGTAATCTATATTGTAAAACATTTATTCATATAATTATATCAATATCAAATATCATATAACCCTAAAGGTTATCAATATTTTGATTAATAATTCTAAAAAGTGTAAGTTAATACTTAATTTTAAACCAAATATTTACATATACTTTAACCTAATTAAAAACCTCCAAAAATTCCACTAATCTCTTTAATATATCATCTCTTAAATCATAAAATGGGTTTCTCGGATGTTAAATTTATTATCATCGAAAAAATTATAGTGATATATTGGTATACATAGATTTTATGATATTGTTAAATGAAAATAATATAATCTTCCATGTTATGTAAACCTTTCCTTTAATAACAACTATTAGTGCCCCAAATCATCACTATTGAATCTGATGCTGAAATTATAAAAATTACATTTTTAGCTTTGATACGAATGAAGGTGGCCAATTTTTCACCATTCAAAACATACAATGTCACAATAAAATATTTGCCACATACAGTACGAAGGAATTTTTTTTACTAGAGTACTATAGAAATAGAAAAAAAAAGTATTACAAAAACTGTACCCAAGAATTCCAGAGAGTATATTTCCCACTATAGCTAACTTTTCATATTCTATAATAGGTCATAAACCCCATCCTTATAAATCCCTTATAGATGTAATACATTAAACATCATACTTTATGACTTGGATAAATGGAAAATAAGATGGGTGATCTCAAATTCTCAGTAAGGGTAAGCATAATAATTACTAATTTAGTTTCTTTAGATGGTATAAGAAGTGCATAATGTTTTGATGACATGATAAAATTGAATGGGTAAAAACTAAGAATATTCATACCCATCAATAACTAGATCACCAACCATTAAAAAATGTAATAAAGACATAATAAAAGAAATATTCATCAAAATAAATAATCATGAGCCTTGTAATTTCAATATTTATCATAAGAAACATTATTAAATCAAAAACAAAATAATGAAAGCATGTTGGTATCTTGAGAAATAATCTTCATTAAAAACATATAAAACCACTAAAAATGAAAGAAACATATGGTCGATATTCAATATAATTCTCTTGATATGATAATCATCATCCAATGTACTAGAGAAGTATCTAGTTGAACCAATCGTATAATCTATATTCTTCTCACCGAGTGATATTTAGGTGAAACTATCCTATAAAAATGTACAAGAACCATAAATGAAGTAAATAGAGAATACACTTGATTTTAAATCACATAAACAACCATTATCCATATAATAAAATAATTAAACCATATAAAATAATAGAGTTCCATGAAAATAACCATGAAGTGTTATTAACCAATGAAAATAAAATGGGTTTCACAACAATATTATTGAAACATTATTAACTAGTAGGAAATTAACTGGTTATATAATGATCACTTTGAAACATTATTAACAGGTTGAAATGAAAATGGTTCAATAAAAATATACTTGAAACAACATTAATCCATCTAGAGAAACATTGAATATATAATCATTACAAAATAGCCCAATTAGTGCATAAAAACAACAATAGTACTTGATTTTTATAATGGTAAATACCATTAAAAGATCATTAAATTTTTTTTGAAGAAAATCATTTAATTTTGAGATTAAATTTAAAAAAAACATAGAAAAAATATTTTTAAAATAATTTTACTTTAAAATATATTTGGAAACAAATAAATCACACAACATTGAAAATAATGGAAATGATGGTGACATAATCTTTTCATGTTATAATGGTTTAAAATAATCATTATTTTCAAAGAAAATTGTAAAAATGGGGTTAAAGGTGACCCATTTGGAAAATGTTAATAAGCTTCCTTATAAAACACTTTGAAATAAGGTAAAAGATCATCTAAAATCATTTTAGTAAATAATTTATTTTTATAAAAGAAAATTTTTTAAAAAAAAAATTGAAACATAGATATGGAAGAGAATGGTGCCCAATATAAAAGAAAATTACTATATCGGTATCACTTACTAACAAATTCATTGATGTTTATTTAATTAATAAGTGTGGAAATAGAAATTAAACATATAAACAAAATTAATATAAAAAGGATAATAATATAGATGTGGTTAGAGAAAAAAACATCACATTATTTTTACCAAGAAAACCATAAACATAAACAGTCTCAAAATAAATGATATTGTAACATAAAGTATTTTCCACTTTGATAACCCTTTAATTGTAAGACCCATTAAACAAAAACATTAAATAATACATTTAATCTCATTAAGACAAGTATTTTCATTATATAAAATGTGAAATGGATATATATACACCTCAAAAATGACTATAGGTGCATATCATAAATGTATGTCTGAAAGAAAGCGAATTTGAGACGAAAAACTTTTACAAAAATCATACTATGGGATATGAGAATTAATAAATTAATTTATTATGTGTACCAAAATTAAATCTAAATAAAAAATATAATGTAATATTATCCAAATTTTTTACACATATAGTCATAGAATATCAAACACAATTCAGAATTAATATAACCTAGTGAAAATAAATTTAGTTATGAAATTCTCTTCCACTTAGTAACAATAATGTAAAATACAAATTGATTAAATAATGGAAATTAAAATATAAAACAACATGGTGTATGATGGATTAATTATATTACATGTACAAGTGAATTAATATACACCACACGTTAAAAAAAACTGGTGTATATGGTACATGGCTTCTAGATATAAAAATAAAGATAACAAAAACCCTTACCTTGATGATATAATTTACATGCATGTACATTAAATCTTATAGAATAATTTTATATCATATATTTTATTTACTATGAATTTTTTTAATTTTTAAACCCTGATACATAAATCATTTATTTTATTTGTTTATAATGAATTATTTGAATAATTAATGAATTATGTCCATATCAGGTGTTTTGAGGATGTTCAGTTCACTGTTTCAAAACAACTTCAGTGTGTTGACCATGGTCAAAGTGGTAATTATTTCAATATATAGAAAATTATAATAATGAGTATGTATCACATTTATTCATAAATTATACATTTGAAAAATCATGAAAAAATGTTATGAGAAAATAAGATATGTAACAGTCATACATATGGTAGATAGTACATACACATGAGTAACCATTCAATTTTTCAATGATCATTATTCAAAGAAGAGATATATATATATATATATCTTCATAGAATTATTAAAACATAATAACTAAAAAATTATTTCATTAAATATACTTAAACACATAATAATTAAGATGGGGTGATGAAAAAAGAATCACATCGCTTCACGGAGGTGGTAGTCCACACATACACGAATGAAGTTATCATTTTTCAGTTTAAGAAATAAAATGACATATTATAATTTAATATTTATAAATATATAATAAATATAATAAATATTTAATTTATATCACAAATATTAATCAAAATTATCCTTATTACCTTCTATGTAAAGTGTTAGTATAAAAAGAATCAGATCGTTTCATGGGTAGATAGTCCACTGTACAAACAGGCGAATTTAGTATGGTTTTTAAAATTCATTTTAAACTTGAATTTAGTATAAAAACTCATTATATTAATAATATCATTTTTTAGAAATATTATTTTCCATTTTGTTATAATGATTTTAGTTTAAATAAAATAATGAAAATTATATGTTTTGAATTTAGAAATTTTTATTCTATATTTGGAATCAAGAGGAAAAAATTAAGAAAATAGGTCACTTTTTTAAAATAAATATAAATAGTAACCTTAGAATTTTCTTATACCATTTAAAGTGTAAATCAAGTAATTAAGGGTAAAAATTAAATTATAAAGACTAGAGAATGACCCTAAAACATGATCCAATTTTATTGTATGAGTAATATTCAACTATTATCATATATCTTTTGTTTATTTAGACATTTCCCCCACTATTATTATATTATTCACTATATAGTATTTTATGGAAATAAAATCCAAACTTGTCACACTCTTGTTTTAGTAAGTATAGTATTTTTCATATGGTGTTACCAAGGATATATGTTAAAATATAAATATAATATTGAAATAAAATATATTTATATTAAAAATGGTAATTTTTTTTATTTTTATTGAAGTAATATTTACCTTAAATGATTTCACAATACTGATGTAGTAATTATTTATTTAATGAAAAAATCATATAAATGATATTAAATATATTTAAATACTTATAATATGAGATAATTAATGAATTAAACGAATTTTATAGATTATATTTAAATGTTAGTGATGTATTGAAGGAATTGTTTTAATGTTTTCTAGTTGAATTGGTATATCTAATAGTATATGAAATGAGTAGTGTCAAAATTGACATTAATTATATTTTAAAAAAAATATTTTATGAAATGAAATTAAATTAAAAAAATTAAATTCGGAAAAATGATTAATATTTGATTGAAAATTTCTTCCACAGTCAATTTTGGTGTCATTTTGTTATTTTATTGATACAATACTGACCCAGATAGAGTGTAAAATAATATTTTCACTCTAAGAGTTGAACATGTTAAATATGGGTTGAAAATAAATGATGAGGATATAAATGTGGACTAAAAATAAATAAAAAATATTTTTTTGGAGTATTTAAAAAAAATACACAAATTATTTTATAAATAACTCACTTTGTAAAAAAATTTAATTGAACATTATTTTATTTTAATTTAATATTTTGAACGATTCTAAGAGTTCCCCTCTTGTCTCCTATGAAAAGAAACTTATTCATCTCATTTATTCACACTTTAAAACCCATATAGTTTTTCCAATAACTACCCAAATAATGTCCTAGAATATATAACCCAATTATATGGGTCATAGTTTTGGAATGACACCATCTTTGTTTTTCTTAAGGTGTTAAATAAAAGAGGATATCAGAAGAAGAGGTATCATATTTAATTAAGTTTTTATGTTTTATTACATCTTGAACATCCCACAAACCTTCTTAAACTATGGTAAATTAACAAATCCAGTATCCTAAATATTTTTATATGTTATTAGGTGTGATTAATGACATATATCTATGTACACATCCATGAAATTGTATAATTATTAATTGTTCGTGTGTACGGTGGACTATTACCTCACGAATCCATATAATTTTTTTTATATAAGAGTATTCCAAGACTATTTATAATGATCGAATTAATTTTTATATATGAAATTAATGATATATATTTCATTATTATCAGATAATGTATCATTTAAATTCATAAATTTCAATATAAAGAAAAATGACAATGTCATTCGTGCGTATATGTGGACTAGCACCTCCACGAAACAATGTGATTAGCATTTCATCACCATATCACATGAATGATATATATATGTATATTTAATGAATTATTATTATATTCATGAAATTATGAAAAGTATATAATTAATATACTTAGCTTTCTTCTTAAATGATCATTTAAATATGAAAACATTGTTCATGCATATGTACGGCCTACCGTCTATAGGATTGTAATGTATTTCGTTTTTCATAACCATTTTTAATGAAAATATATAAAGTTATAATTGATATATTAAATTGATAATTATGTAATTAATATTATTCTGTAGCTGGTAGAATAAATACCACTTTGACCATAGTCCAAATACCTACTTCATTTTGGACTTCAGAACCGAATATGGCCAAAACATTCAGTGTAAACATAAATAATTAGTTAATTTTTATAACCTGGTAATAAGTGAAATAAAAGGAATATAAAACATGAATAAATAACTCATGAAATTAATTATTTAAACAAATTTATTTATTTATTAATATATTTAATATAATTTATTATTTAGAATCACGGTAAGATTATTTTTAACTGAAAACTCTCGTTTTAAATGTTTTAAAGATTTAATTTGTAAATATTTTTCTATCAACTCCATGATTTGAAAATGATTTTAATGGATTTATTTATATGTACTTGAATTTTTTTAAAATCAAATTTTTATTTTCTCAAAAAAAATCATTTTTGAATTTAATGTTTTTTGAAGAGGACTTTGTTTTAAAAATCTTCTTTTAAAGTTCCTCTTTCTAAAGTCAAATGGATGGTTTTTTTACTTATACAGAATTAGTAGGTTTTCCCATTTTAATAAAACCTTACTATATTAATTTTATTATAAATTTTCATGTTTATTTTCAAATAATTTTATTTATTTTCTATATAAGTTGGTTTTCTAAAAACATTTGATTTAAAAATGAAATTGTTTTTTTCCTTAAGAATATTTTTATGATGCATGATTTCATGTTTTATGATAAATATATGTTTCTTAGTTATTTATTATCATGAATGGTGGTTGTATTATAAACTAATGATATGTGGTTCCATGAAAATCAATGTTTGGGTTGTAAAATTATTTACCAATGATGAGTTGTTACATGATAAACCAAGGATGAGTGGTTACATTATAACCTCAAATGCAATGGCTTTTCTAGAGTTTAAGGTTCACCACATTGGTTACTCAATTTGTAAGAGTGATATGAAAAATGTTTTCCCATGTTAACCACTTAACTTTTATTTTCTTTATAATTATTTATTAAGGATATTTTATAATTTTAAAATGTTAATATAATGATTTTTTGAAATATTATTCTTTTTTGGGGTAAAAATGTATGTTATTAAGAAAAAAAGTTAATTGGTTTTCATTGAAATATAAATTTTCTTTCTTTTATTTCCCATTATGGTATTTTTTTATAAATATAAATTTTTAGAATGTTTTATACATGGTTATAGGGAATATTATGGGCCAGGATGAGTTCAATATCAAATTGGTGAAGATATGTCATGAAAGAGAAACATGATTAATTTTACAATGGTTTCCTTTGGTGGAAAAATTACATACTGAGTATAAGTATCCAGTTATAATATATGGGTTTAATATGTACTAGTTTACCCTAATTATATAATACTATAAACATAAAATATATTTGGGAAAATAATGATATTTTTATTTTTTAAAAATCTATCATCCTTGTAATTAGTATTGTAGAAAGGTTTAGATAACCTTAGATATGACGATGTTTTTTTGGTGAGGTATACATAATAGTTATGGATGTCATCAAGGGTTTTAAATTTAATGGTTGAACATAAGTTCATTTTCTTAAAAACCCATTTTAAGGCTTTGGGTAATAAAAATTTTAATTTGACTAATCATATTTTGGAGACTATTTTTTAAGGTAATTAAGGGTTATTACTTTTTGGGATTAAAAAGGAAAGGCATGAGATAACCATTAAGGTTAAGACATTATACTTAAAGATTAATTTACTAAACATATTTTTGAATATGTTCATCATAATTATAGGAATTCTATAGCAATTATATTGTTTTTGAAAAAGGATAGCCAGTAGATTGGGTGACAACCTGTCGCATATGGGAAGGTTATGAGGCTTGAAACCAAAAATGAAGGGTGATAAGGGTGAAGTACCTACCACTGGCCTATATGAATTCCCCATAACTAAAAATTTTATTTTTAGTTAAAGAATTTTATGGATAAAGAATAAATTGAATTTAGGGAAAAATATTTTTTTGAACACTTATCCATGGTATTAGAAAATGATTTTGGGATTAAGTGATAAATGTTATTTCAGAAGATGTTCAATATTTTTGGAACCCTATATGATTATGTTAAATATAATACTATGGGATTTTATTTAAGAACATAATGTGGAATTATATTTCAAAATAATATATGATTTTATTTTGGATTTGTGGTGATTTTTAATATTTAGGTAAATTTTTACCATATCTTGGAGAGTATATGATTTGGGAATATACATTATGGTTTGAGAACATAAGAGTCATTAATGTGAATTGTGGATAAATGTTAAATAAATCTTGGAAGACTATGAGGTCAAATTATTATAATTTTTGTGCTTAAATATTTTTTTCGAATATTTTTTTTGTGTAATTTTACAGATACATATTTGTAGAGTGATCTATGTTGAACTTCGGAAATTACTGTTTAATTTTAGAGACTAAAATATTTTCACACCATATGATGGTTTATTTGTTTTGTATAATTATCTTATCTTGTACTAAAAACATTGGTTTTGGTTAGTTTATAAATAAATTAGGGTTATATTGTTATATTTTTGTTTTTTGTAATACATAGAAGATAATTCTAATGATTTAGGCAATAAAATTCATCTTTAAAAATCATTTTTTGGAGAGACGATGAGTTTGTAGAAGATATTGACTAAATAAATTGAATTATTATTTTCAATTTAGTATATATATTTTTCTTCTTATTTATTTATATAAATAAAACTCTCAACTCTTAGAGAAATATTTTTGAAAAAAAATGTTATTCATTTACTTTTCTTACTGGGTAATTGACAACATTTTCACCAATCATAGATTTATGATTTTGTGATAGTTAACTACCTCATGAACATGTTATATAAAACTATCTATTACTATTTAGAAGTTATATTTCATCTTCCATGTACATGTCTTCTTACATGGAAACATAGTATGTGTTATCTTAGGTAACCTTTGTACTTTTCATTCTCTTGTTTAAGAAGGAAGCTTTATTGAGGATTTTTAGGATTTGGGTTTTCAAAAAATATATTTTTAAAATTCAAAACATAGTTACATACCCCAAATTATATATTTAGAAGAAAAATTTTCTAAATTGGGAGGGGGGAGAGAAATTAACATCCTAAGTATTTAAAATATAGAGTATGATTATTGGAATTTAAGATATGAAACATAGAGCTTAAACAAACAACTACATATTATGATTATGTGACCATTATAAAATAGATGATAAATTAGAGTGGATGAATATAATTTACAACATTATGGATATATATTGGTTATATTCATTTCTAATTTACTAATTTATTCTTTTTTATATGAACTCATATTATTAGTAATTTCATTTTTTTCGCCAAAAATATATTTTCTTTACAAATGGTTCTTTCTTTATTTTCATGAGTCAACATTATAATTAATTACAATATGCTTTAGAAAATTTATTTTTAAAAAAATTTCATTTTTTAATTTAACATTTTAAAACTATCTTAAAACTAATTTTTACGAATTTTTTAAAATACTATTTTTATAGAATTGTGAAAAATATTGAATTTTATAATAAACTGAATTTTATTTAAAATTATTTATAAATAAAATTATATTTTTGATTAGTTTTAAAATTTACATTGTTCATTGTTATTTAAAATAATAAAATTATTGTTTTTGAGATGGATTTTATTCTTGAATTTTATATAAAAACATTTTATACTAAAAAATGGAATATTTTAGAAAAATTGTTTTTTGTTGAGTTTTGTTGATTAAATCTTAAATTAAATGATGATAATTATATGTTTTCAATTTTGGTAAATTGATTCCTTATTTGAACGTAGGGAGATAAAATTTAGTAAATAGTACACTTTTTATTTTTAGGAAATATGAATAATGACCTTAGTAATTTTTCTTATCATAATAAAGGGTAAATCAGGTAATTAAGGTTAAAAAGAGAATGATATGGACTGAAAATGAACCTAACCATTGAAATAATTTTATTGGGTGATTAATATTCATAAATTATCATTAAAGTATCTATTTTATAACCATATTTATCCAATTATATTAGACCATGACCATTATAATATTTCATTTAATGGAATGTTAGACATGTCACACTCTTGTTTTTTATAAATATAATATCATTAATGTGATGCTATCCGAAATATATGTCATAATATAAATAATATTTAGAAATCTTATATACTTATATTAAACAGTATAATTTATTTCTTATTTTTAGTGAATAAATAGATGCCTTAAATGCTTTTACAACAATGATGTAATAATTATTTAATTAATGGAAAAATCAAATACATGATATTAGAAATATTAAGATAAATATAATATATTATAATTAAATTAATCCATAAATTTCTTAGAATAATTTTAAATTTTAGGGATGCCTAGAAAATAAAATTTACCATATTTTATTTATATTTTTAAATGTTATCCTAAGAAATAGTTTTCAAATTAAAATTGATGATATTTTAAAATAAATAATATTTTATCAAATGATATGATATTCCTAAAGACCAAAAATTTCATCAATTGATTAGGATATTATCTAAAATTTCATTTATGGTTCATTTATTGGTTGTTTTTCATTTTATAGAAACTATATTTTCCCTAAAAAATTAAAAATCAATGTTGTCATGGTAAGATTTAAACTTGTAAAATAATGGTTTAAAATAAATATTTATGGTACAAATGTGAGATAAACATTACTAAAAATTATTTTATGTAATAATTTAGATCCATAATAAAATTATATTCTAAATAACTCACATTTGATACATTTTTATTTGAAAAGAATTATTTATATTAATTTAATATTTTTAAGAATTTCAAGAGGACATCTCCCATCTCCTATAAAAAGAATCCTCTTCTTTTCATTTATTCAGGAATCAAACCCAATTTTTTTATTACAAAATCATCCCAAATACCCTACTATAGTATCTAAACTAATTATAGAGGCATTATTTTTCGAATAGCATCATCCCATGTGGTATTAATTTGTTAAGAAAAAGATGTTGTCTGAAGATGAGGTACTGCTTGTAATCACATGTTTCCATTTTATTTATTATTCCACATCCATCAAACATTATTTAACCAAGATAAAATAATTAATCTATTATACTTGAAATTATTATATTTTATTATATCATTTTAATTACCCATTTCCATATCCAATTCCGTCAAATGGTAAAAGAGTTAATCATTCGTGTGTATGACAGGCTATTGCCATGCAAACTAATGTAATTTATTTTCCATCACCGTCTCTCAAGACTTGTTATAATTATGGATTTAAGGTTTATGTATTATATTAATCAAATATTAATCATTATTAGAGGATAATATATAATTTATATTCTTACTTTTCCTAGCATATACAAATGATATTGTTATTCGTGCGTACGTGTGGACCAGCACCTCCAGGAAGCGATGTGATTCTTTTTTCATAACCATTTCAAATGAATCATATATATAATAATATTTAATGAATAAATATGAAATTTCTTATATTATTATCATTATTGAATGGTTATACATACATTATTTCAAAAATGTTTATTGAAAAATGAAAACATTACTGATGTGTATGTATGACCTACCATCTCTAGGATTTTAAGATATTTCATTTTTCGTAATGATGGTTAATGAAAGTATTTGAAATTATAATTGATTTATAAAAATTATAATAACGTGTTTAATATTATCATTTATATAGTTTAATAATTACCTTGTTTACCATATTCCACATACCTAAGTCATTTTGGACTTCAAAACCAAATATCGACAAAATATCAAACAAAAACATAAATAATAAAGTAATTTTTATAACATGGAATTAAGTGGATTATAATTAATAATAAACATGAGAAATGATAAAATGGAAGTAAATATTTAACAAAAGATTATTATTTAAGATGTTAACGAACATATGTTATGAGCTGGACTCAAGGTATGAGACTCTTTAACAAAAAAACCTCATTTTAAATGTTTTATAGATGTAATTTATTAATATTTATATATAATGTCCATATTTTCAAAATTAATTTTAGTAATTATTTTATATGTAATTTAATGTTTTTAAAAGGTATTTTTTTTCATATCACTGAAATTTTTAAAAAATAAATCCCTTTATGGTTTTACGTAAGGTGGTTTATTTTAAAAATCCAATTTTGAAGTACATCTTTTAAAAAAATGAATATTTTTTTTAAATTTTTGGTTTTAGTAGTTTTTCTTGATTTCATAGAATATTATTACATTTTAATATTCATTTCATCATTACTTTTTTATTTGATAATAATTTTTTTCCTTTATATTTAGGAATGTTTTCTAAAAATATATGATTTAAATATGGAAATTTTAATTTATTTAAAAAATTATGATGTAAGAATAATGTTTTAAGATTATTATATGGTTCTTGGTAATTCATTATGAATATATTTGGTTCCATTATCAACCAATGATGGGTGGTTCTATGATAAATTAAGGATTGGTGGATACATTATTATAGAATGATGAGTGGTTTTGTGATAAACCAAGGATGTGTGGTTACGTTATAAGCTCCAGTGCATTAGGTACTTCGGAGTTAGAGGTTGACCATATTGGTTACTCCATTTCTTATAGTGATATAGAAAATGTTATATAAAGTTACCTACATAACCTTTATGATCTTCATGATGAGTTTCATAAAAATATTTTTATTTTCAAAATTTACAATAATATTCTATTGTAAAGATGATTCCATTTTTAGAGAAAAAAGAAATGTTTTTAATAAAATATTTTTATGGGATTTTACAAAAATAAAAATTTTCATTATATTATTTAACTAACTAAGATATGTGTTCTCAGATCATATTTATAAAATTATTTTACAGGTATTTAAGGAAGAGTAGGGAAAAGGTTGATGAAATGTCAATTTTTTTTAGTTTTGTCTTGAAAATATAAGGTGTTTTATTTTAAATAGGTTTCATCTGGTAGAAAAAATGGATACTTAGTATAATTTTACACTTATAATGCATTGATTTACTATGTAAGAGTTTTTTATACTTTTTTAAAACACTAAAATAAATAAATTTTTTAGAAAAATATTGTTATTTTAAGTTTTAAAATAGCTAGAATATGTATTATATAAGGATGTGTCCTAAAATATTTACCTCATGTTTGCCTCTGGTACCTATAAATATCCTTCAAAATTGTTTTGATTTATATGAAATATTTTCAATTAGGCCAATGGGTTCTGTTAGAGTTCATTCAATCAAGGATCCTCCAAATGAGGTATCTAGAATATATCAGTCATTATCAAGTAGTCCTTTGTTAAATAAGATGATGAATTGATTTTCCATGATGGTTTGATGTGGGATGTAGGCATAGAGGTTCGTGAAGAATTTTGAATAATCAAAATTGGTTTCTCAAGATGTTTGTAAAATTCAATAGGTATTAATAATTAATGTTCTGTTTTAATAAGTGGGGAATAATATTTTCATGAAAAACCTTTTTATATCCTCTCATTCATTGACTTCTCATGGTTTTAGGTTGTATAGGTTTTGGTATTTATATATGTGCCATGGGAATAGAAGAGGAAGACACACCAGTTTTGGAGTGAATCTAAACCAAAAGGATTCCAAATCCCTATAAAGGGGTCTTTTATTCAATTACCTGCTATTTCGAAAATATTTTTATCTTATAGTGCTTCTAGCTAAGAATTCCCCTTCACAAACACTCATAGTCAAGGAGGTTCCCTCCACAATTCTAACGGTGCTTCATGATTGAAAAAAAGATTGATGGTGGCCTTCAGGAGGCTGATAGAGTCCTTATTTTCAAATCCCCCTATTTCTTTGAGAAACACTTACCACCATTAGGGATCAACTTGACTTTAAATACCCCCTACCTTATTCTAATATTAAATTATTATAATCCAATCATTCCACTTTAAAAAAATTTATGATTCATGAACCTCATTATCATTATAAACCAGATTAAAATAGATCTTTTAAGGTACTTGTGATTTACAAAGCCACCATTCATGTGTTATTAAAATCCTCCACCCTATTTCGGGAATCCATTCCTGAAGGAACATTCTTTTCGTGAATATATGAGGCCATATGGGGAATTTGAGGCTTCATGAAGCATTCATTATTCATGAAGTACTCTTCTCATGGGACAAAGATTTATCTTTAGGAATTGTCTTCCTATTTTGTGAATCATACTCCTTCGTGAGGCCTCTAACCACTATGAAGAACCGTATCTTCACAAAGAACAATTTTTGAGGCCCTAAACTTATGAAACCTCTTTATTTCATTTTGATGATCAATCCCTTATATGGACACCTCTACATGAAGGTTGTGTGGCCAAATCCCCCACATCCATCCATGATCGGTCCATCTACACCTAGAGTCCCTATGTGACATGTGCCACATATTTTTATGGCCCATTCTACTTTATGTGTAGCCTAAGACTCCCACTTACATTATTCTTCTCTATATAGGTATGCTAAATCTTATTGATTCTCAACATAGGCACACTAATATAGACCTCACACCTGCCACTCCTCCCTACCATCATACCCAATAATTATTAAATATATGCCCCTCCCCAAGGTATATGATCTACAGTCATGTAAACCCAAGGTGTAAAGAGTGAGTCACCGACATCTAAGCAACATGATGTAAACATCCTTATACCAAAATCCTCATCACATGAAATAAATCTATATCCGTACCATGTATGATGAAAATTGGATTCCCCATGTACGATCATACAAGGATGCTACCTTCTTCCCCACCACCAAGCGATCCTCTTACATCAGGCATCTTCCATGTGTAATCCACACACAACATATTCCATTCGAACTGGATACTCCATATATGTCTCAAATGGAATGATATCCTCCTCACATGAAAAGAGATCATCCACACATGTAATGATATCCTCATTGGGAATCATACAAGCATAAACCCCAAAAAATATCACATTGGTGTTTCTTTCCTGACATGAGCATCAGTTGTAACACCGTAAAAATTATGAAAGAACTTTTATTTGATAGTGTGTATGTCACACAACCACAAGTGTGGATGGAAACATAACCTCTAGATACTTTATGGTATATTTTATATTTTAAATAAATTTAATAAATTCTACATCTTGCAATACGTGCAATTTGGAGTTTGCTTGAGCTACATAAAACACTAAGTCTCTTAAATAGTTTGTGTTAAAAGTAAGACCAAGTATTACCAAATTAAATCTTACTACTGACACATTATTATTTAAGATATAAACCAGAAATTGAATTAGTGGTTTTGAATAATATTAACTAATTTATCAAAATATATTGTTTATATGATAAAAACTTATTTGAAAGGTTACCAATTTATTAGAAAATAAAATATAAATCAATCAAATATAAATGAAAAGTTTTTATATTCAAAAAACTATTTTATCATAATAAATTTAGTTAATTGCTATTATAAAGTGATATTAATTTAATATATATGTCATATATTGAATAAAATATTTTTTATATTCACCTGATATATTTGATAGGAAAAAATTAAAACAAACCTTATTCTACACTTAAAAAATATATTTTTCCAAAGATAGTTTTACCGCATTTAAATATTCAACATATTTAAAATCCCATTTTTGTAAATCTTTTAAAAATTATATGTAAAAATAGAAATAATTTTTAATTTATAACATAAAAATTATCTTAGGGTGAATTTTTTATATTTTTCCTTGAGGTTTCATTTTTTGAGAAATAGTGAAACATGCTGAATTTTAATTCAATACAGTTTTTTCATATAATTTATTTATAAGTAAAAAATTAAATTTTTTGCTAGATTTAAACATTAATTAGATAAATTTTACATATATTAATTCATTTTTGGTCATTTTAATAAATTTCACATTTAAATTGGATATAAAAACATAATAAAATTTGGAACATTTTTTACTTTAAAACCCTACTTTCACATCCCTTATACGAGATTAAATTTAAATTAATTTTTTCTATTTATGTTATTTTACTTTTAAAAATACATACCATATTTCGAATAATAATTATTTATAATTTATAACAATATCAACATTGTTTTTTACCCAAAATATTATTAAATGTAATTAAAATTAATTACAGTGATTTAAAGAAATATTACCGTAACAGGGGACATAACCTTACAATTAAGGGCCAAAATAACATAGAAGGTTTTCCAAAGGACATTTTATATACGTATTTTGACAATATACACAAATATATTGAATTTTTTTCATTATTGGAGAAATATTACATGAAAAAATGGTGGTTGAAATCCTTTTAAAAAAATTTACAAGAATGTCACTCCTCCATTATAAAATCCATTCAAGCCTCCTAGTCATTCACACATCCCAAGACATTTGGCTAACCCAAAATACTCTCAAATAATCTCCCAAATTCCCTTCAATAAATTTAGAATTTTCTTTTTGGGTATAAATCCAACCAAGGAATCCTTTTGATATAAACAAAAAAAAAGTTACCCAAAAATGATGCAGCATTCTTCAAAGATCACTTTCATTTTATTTCTTTTTAAAAAAATTAAATTATTATTATTACCTAATTATATAATAAAATATGTATCCTAAAAAACTAATATGATTTTATTCTAATTTTTTACCTATACATACACATGCTTCCTTCCAGTGGGTAGTAATCTAACTGTTCATCTGTACAGAGGACTACCACCTCAAGAATTATTGATTGTCCATTCTTCTTTTTCCACATCTCATGGTGGTAATTATGATAGAAATTATATTTTTATATGTTATATATGATATTTAAAATGTTTTTGGAGTTATTTAATTATTATATAACATGTACCTTTATGAACGTTATTTCTGAGAATACGATAACATCGTTTCTGGATGTGTGGACTGCTTCCTCCTCAAAGAAATGTGATTCCTTCACGCAATACACTGGCCATATAGAGGATGGTTTTAATAAAACTATATGACATATATAAAATAATTATCATAATTGAATTATAAAATACATACTCATATATATCAATTTATTTTCATTTATTTAAATATGATAGTGAAATAGAAGTTGCGTTCATGTGTACATATGACCTTCCATATCCATGAACAGTAAATTTAATTTCATATCTCAAAATATGATGGATTATTATAAATACATATATAATTAATATATATAAAAATTTTATCATGATTTATATTATTTTTATGATAATATCCTAATCTTATTAATATTAACAACAAGTAACAACCAAAAACATACTCGAAAAACTAGACAATAACACCTGAAAGATTGAAAATAATGAAATATTATTAACCAATGGGTAATAAGTTATTATAATAAATGAATATATGATATTATAAATATTATTATGGTTGTGTTATATTTTTTCAACAAGATTAAAACCATTATACATTATTTTAATTGACTTTCACCAAAAAGGATACCCAAGGTAGAGGATTCATGTCTCACTTTTTCTTTCGTGCGACATAAAATATTTCACCCACATATTTCATTTTTTTGGTGTATATACAACATATTTTTTCTATATTAGGTCATTAATAATTTTATATTAATTTTATTTTTGGTTTCAAATTTTATTATTTATTCTAAAGTTATTTGATTTAAAAGTTGTGAAGTGGTAAAGAAATTTATAGCAGGATTCCTTTTCATTAGTATATATTACATCCTTGTTATCTCTAATATTATAAGATTATGTGTGTAATATATTTTTACTATATATTTTTTTATTTCTTATTTTTTTATATCGATTTTCACATTGAAATTATGGTCTTTTAAAGGTTTTATTTGAAAATCTCATTTTTTCGGGATTATATAGACTTGATTTCCGATGACAGAATTTTTTTTGCTCATTTTATAATAAACCATTTAATTTTATCCTCCTCTGGTTATTTAGACAATTTACAAGGAGTAGTACCATTTTCCACTCTATAATACTCAAAATATTTTAGAATTTGTTTTATAGAAATCCTAACATCATTGTCTCTTTAGTCCATGAACTTGGTTTCTTTTAAAAACCTTTTTAAAAAAGGTATTCAATTTATTTTAACCATTATAAAATGTTTTATTGAATGAATTTTTACCCTTTTAATTTTAAAAATCTTATCAAATTAATCTTCTTATCAAATTTCTAAGAAAATTTTTCTATAGCATTTTTACAATGAAAACTGAATGTTATTTTTACCTTGTACGACATGTATGGATTTACCCACCATCATTTCCTGAGATATTCTTTTGTAAGTATAAAAGGTTACCTTTTTAATAAAATTGTTCAATAGTTAATTTCAATGAAATGTATTTTGAAATTGTTTTAAAAAAAATGGATATTTCCCAAAATAATTTTATTTAATGGATTTTTATTGTTTTTCTACTCATGGTTGGAAAAACCCCTATCGTTTTACTCCACATAATATATGTTGTATTAATACCATCATTATTCTTCCTCTGAATAGTTTATGATTAATTTTTTCAATAATAGTTTTGATATTCACTTTCTTGATTCCTTTATTAGTCCCATTTAAATATTCAATATTATTTGATCATTAGACATTGAATTTCCACTAATTATCCATATCATTTGTCACAACCCGACCTTAACAGTCTCAGGCTGCAACTACCCCAAGCCTGCCTCCATAGTCCAGGGGCTGGTGACAAGCACCGAAGGCGTATCAATCTCGGGGAGGCCTTTTCTTAGGTACGTGTACACACACACACACAACCAGTCAATGCAGAAGTGTAGAGTAAAAAAGAAAACCAAAGTACAAACAACTATAACCCAACCATAGTCATGAATCAACCTCTAAAAAGAAAAAAGTAAAGTTCTGAAAAGTACTGATAAGATACTTAATATAAAACGGCAAAAACACGCGTGCAACCTGAAAGGTGCCACAAACCAGCAATTGGTAAACAAAAGTAACCAGCCGGTGAGTCCCACTCCTGAAAGTCCTACTATGACCATTAATCGCAGCCTAAGCTCTAGTGTCCCTTATGCTCCACCATAGTGTCGATCGACCTGTCTGTCATCTACAAGGGCACACCAAGTGCTGGAAAAGTCAAAGCAGGGGTGAGTATGAAGATACTTAGTATGATTCCTCGAAAGCTTAGGGAGAAAAAAAGTAGGTACTAAAATGTTGATTAGTAGACATAACAAAGAACAGTGTAAGAGTACAATAGAGAGAGTGCAACTCAACCCATCAAAAGAAAGAAACTAGACGCGTCCCAACAAATAGGAGCTAGACACAGAAAGAACGTGGCATACCCCACGTGTCTTCACCCTTCCAAGAACGAGAGTAACTGAACCCAAGGAGTGGGAACAAAAGTAGAATTTATATTTATATATGATCAACAAGAAACTCAAATGAGTGTGTAAGGGGATCTCGATCTCCATGCTCAGCTCAAGAAAAGTAGCTAACAGTTCCAAGGGTATCCATCACTGGAGCCCAATAGTCATGCACGTCAAAACTGCCTCATCTCTAGACCGTACCACCAAAATTCACGCTCCGATAATCACGGAGAAAAAATCCACTGACTAGCCTCATCGAAAGGGCGGAGACTGAAAGAAGTCATCGGGTAACCCACTACCAAGCCCAACTGGAGGGTAAACCCTAAAAGGTTTTCGGGTAACCCACTGCCTAGCCCTGCTGGAGGGTAAACCCTAAAGGTCGTCGGGTAAACCATTGTCTAACCCTATTGGAGGGTAAACCCTAAAGGTTTTCGGGTAACCCACTGCCTAGCCCTGCTGGAGGGTAAACCCTAAAGCTCATCGGTTAACCCACTACCCAGCCCTGATGGAGGTTAAACCCTAAATTCAAGGGGTAACCCACTACCGATCCTCACTAGATGGTATATCCAGATACGATGGTGGGTAACCCACTACCCACCCTCACTAGAGGGTAAACCTGGAATAGGACAAAGAACTCCGCATTGCCCGTGTGTTGGTTCAAAGTGCATCAAAGGAACCTCCGATAAATGCCCTATCATGTTTTCATATATAATGAGATCTTGAAATAGGCTCCACATGCCCAAAAAAATTACAACATTGTAATCCTCTTGAAAAAATGCGCGAGATAGACTAATTGCTCACTAGAAACAGACTCCCGATGAAAAAGTTACCCAACACTGCTTTATGCCCATACGACATCTCATGGGGACCACACTTTGGTTCCAAAAAAGTTTTGGTGAACTGTTCCATCATGATTCTCTCTGAAAAACACACCAAAATGACTACTCATTTGCCCCGAATGGACGCCTAATGAAAAAGTCTCAAAACACTGCTCACAGCTTGAAAGACTGCCCATGGGGTCCATGTCCTAACTCCGACATCAACACCTAAAAAAACCATAGACAATGTATTATCGATGCCAGGGTCACAAAACATCTGACGGAGCCTTAAATAGACTCTGGATGTGTTCACACTATCCGAAAGAAGAATCTCGGCAAGGCGCTAAACAACACTTAACGGTGTGTTGTGCCACCGAGCCCCCGTCTCATGAATTAAATCCCCGAGGCCATCTCAAGAATTCCAGCTTCAACCAGAGGATCGATCTTCCATAGATGAAGCATGAATCCAACACCCATAGTGAATGATACGGGTGTTCGAAGGAAGGGGGTTAACCCCCCTTAGGGTTGGACTGGACTGATTCGGCGAGTTTACCCAGCCTGGGCCGGCCTGCACCGGCCCGCGGCCCTTCCACACGGACCGACCATGGACCCGCGGTCCACCCATGGCGACCGGCCCATGTGGCTGGTCATTATCTCACATGGAGACCCACCAAAGTCGGGTCTCATTCTCCGCACGAGGTCACGCGCCGCAACCCCCATCGCGCCCCGCACATGCGACCTCCACCGTAGACGCCCACCGCGTCTCCTGGGAGCCCGCCACCACCACCTGGGAGCCATGTCGCACCACAGCCGCCCGGGGAGAACTACCGCCACTGGGAGCGCTACCACTTCGAACACCCCGCGCCGCCGCCACCGCCCGCCGGACCTCCCTGGAACCGCCAGAAATCATGGGAAATGACCGGAAAACTTCCCAGGGCCACCCCAGATGCCCCAGGACTTGAAATTTCTATCCGAAATGTGTGTTGGAAATCTTGGATCTAAACTTATGCATATATGGAATTCACTCGACAATTAAAAGGCGTTTCGAAGCTAAAATTTGAATTCAAGAGGATGTAGTAATTAAAAAAGTAAAACGCACGATCCTTCCTTGCTGGGCGTAGCCCGACACTTCACCAATGATCCCCCAGAGTCACCACTTGCCATATAGAGGGAGAGAGAAGCTTGAAAGATGTTCTCCCTTATTGGGAAGAACTTGTGATGTGTAAAAAAGAAAGGTGGGGAAGAGGGTGGCGGTGGTGTGATTAAATAGAAAACTTAAATAAAATTTAATTAAGTTTTAATACACCCACCAGCAGGCCCGTACCCGGATTCTTGATGGGGTCAAGGTTTAGCAGCCTCTAGGGTAAAAACCATGTTCTGAGTGAAACGGCCGTCTTGGAACATTAATCAGAGCCTACGTTCAGAAGTTTTAATGTTCACGCCCGGGGCTACCAAATTATGAAAACGCCCCTAGTGGCGTTTTCCACAGAAGGGTCACGCTTGTGAAAGTTACACCCCTTCTAGGGTAAACAACAGGCTCCAGACTCAACGATGCCCTCAGTTTTCCCATCCGAGCAACTATTTTGGAGTTATTATGTTTATTTGTCATGTCCAGCGTGAAATCACTTAAAATTTAATTTCGGCCGCACCAGGGCTTAGAATCACACAATTTCTGAACGCCCAACTCTGGAATAACATCAAGAAAGATGTCAATGTATTATAGGCTAAAATCCTGGGTTCTTACATCATTCCATCCTTCATGTTTTTGGTCCCCAAAAGAAAATCCTACAAAAAACAACTTGGGATACTGAGCCCGCATATGGCTCTCCCGTTCCCAGGTGCTCTCCTGTACTCTCTCGTGTTGCCACAACACACAAACCAAAGGAATGGTCCGTCCATATAGTGTCTGCTCCTGTCGGTCCTCAATTGCCACCAAGTGCTCCGCAAAGGTGGCTCCATCCTTGATGTCCATCTCTCCCAAGTTGATAACATGTGTGGGGTCATGCACGTATTTCCTCACCTACGACAAATAGAAGATGTCATGAACCCTCTCTAGAATTGGGGGTAGAGCAAGATGGTAGGCCACTTTACCGACACTACGCACGATCTTAAAGGGCCCGATGAACCTTGGAGACAGCTTGACTCCCCAACCAACCCTCTGTGTCCAACGTCACATAGAGACTCTCAAAAAGACATGGTCCCCCTTCACGAACTACAAAGGCCTTTGACCACGATCTGTATAGTACTTCTGTCATCTTTGAGCCTTCCTCGTCCACTCACAAATGACCTACCCCTTCTCCGTCATTTCTTACACCAACTCTAGGCCCACGAGGGAGGTCTCCGCAACCTCCTTCCAACACAACGGTGACCTTCAGGGTCTCTCGTAGAGGGCCTCAAAAGGTTTCATGCTGATAGTAGAGTGGTAACTGTTGGTGTACGTGAACTCCACCATGGCCATGTGATCCTCCCAGCTTAGGAAAAAGTCTAACACGCACGCCCTGAGCATATCCACCATCACGTGGATAGTGCACTCTGTCTACCCGTCGTTCTAGGGGTCAAAAGTTGTAGTCATCTGTAGATGAGTCCTGAATGCCTCCTGTAGGCCTCGCCACAATCGTGACATAAACCACATGTCACAGTCGTAGATGATCAACGAGGGTACTCCATGAAGGCGGACAGTCTCTTGAACATAATGCTTCCCCAGACTATCCACCGAACATTGCTCCCGGATTTCAAGGAAGTTCGCTAAATTCATGAGTCGATCATTTATCACCCAAATGGAGTCATGGACCTTCGCTGTGCGCGGAATCCCTATGAAAAAATCCATAGATATGGCATCCCACTTCTACTCCGGGATATCAAGGGGCTGCAATAACCCTGTTAGAACCTGATTCTCTAGCTTCATCTGCAGATAGGTAAGACACCAAGAAATGAACTTAGCTATGCTCCGCTTCATGCCAGACCACAAAAACTACCACTGAAGGTCTCTGTACATCTTCCCCACACTGGGATGTATAGCCAAGGGGGGAGTGTGGAACTCCTGCATCACCTCCTCCCGTATCTCCACTGGTACTACAGCTCGTCCCTAGAACAGGATCTCATGATTCCCTCCTTTAGAATAACCATCGGGTGCATTTCATGTGGATATCTGATCATGAAGCACCTCACTGTCGACATCCCCCAGCTGCGACTCTCTCACATGCTCAAGGAGAGAAGGATTCAACACCATTGACTGTAGAAAAGTCGTACCCTCCTGCTCCACCAAGGTCGGCCGTAGGGAATCAAACTGCTCTGAAGCATCCCACACTAAATGAGTCTGGGACTTCCTGCTAAGGGAATCTGCTACTACGTTGCCCTTCCCTAAAGTGTAGAATATATCAAAATCATAGTCCTGCTGAAACTCCACCCAACACCTTTTCCTCAGATTCAAATCTCTCTGAGTGAAGATGTACTTGAGGATCTTATGGTCTGAGTAGACCACAAAACGCTCACCAAGAAGATCATGTCTCCATAACTCCAAGGCAAAGTCCACTGCTGCCAGCTCCAAATCGTGAGTCACATAATTTTTCTTATGGGGTCTCAACTACATCGACCCATATGCAATCACTGCTCACTGCTGCATCATCACACACCCGAGCCCAACTCCTGAAGCGTCGTAATACACCACGAACTCAACGCCCTCCTCTGGGAGCCTCAACACCAGAGCACTTGTCAGCCTCTGACTCATCTCCTCAAATGCCTTCTGGAACTAATTACCCTAGGTGAACAGTCATCCCTTCCACATCATTTCTGTCAAAGGGGAAACAATCCTGGAGAAATATTCCACAAACCTGTTGTAGTACCCTACCAATCCTAGGAAGCTCCGCACCATTGACGCATTCTTGGGTGGCTCCTAAACAAGCACTGCCGCTATCTTGGTGGGATCTACGACCAATCCCTACTCTGAAATGACATGCCCCAAAAATTGAACCTCATGAATCCATAAATAACACTTAAAGAGTTTCACATACAGTTGGTGCTCCCGGAGTAAGTCTAGGACCATCCTAAAAGGCTCGGTGTGCTCCTCCTCTATCGGAGAGTAGATGAGTATGTCGTAAATAAAGACAACAAAAAAACGGTACAAGTACTGTTGAAGGATCTGGTTCATCAAGGCCATGAAAATGGCAGGGGCATTCGGCACGCCAAAGGGAATCACCAGAAACTCATAATGCCCATATCGACAACGGAAAATTGTCTTTAGGATGTGAGCCTCATGAACCTACAACTGGAAATAGCTGGATCGAAGATCAATCTTGGAGAACCACATTGCACCTCTCAACTGGTCGAAGACATCATCGATCCTCAAAAAGGGTACTTGTTCTTTATTGTAGCTTGATTGAGGTGATGATAATCCACACAAATCCACAGACTTCCATCTGCCTTTTTCCCAAACAAAACAGGAGCTGTCCAGGGGGACACACTGGGCCTGATGAAGCCCTTCTCACGAAGGTCCTCCAACAGAATTCGTAGCTCCTGAAGCTCGGTGGGTGCTATCTGATAAGCTGCACATGATATTGGGGTAGTCCCTAGCTACAAGTCAATTAATAACTCCATCTCTCACCTTGGAGGTAGTCCTGGAACATCCTCGGGAGAAATTTCCATGTAGTCCTCTACAATGGTCGGGATCCAGGTGCCTATAGAATCTACTGCTTCGAGAGCCATGCTCGCCAACTGGTGAGAAAAAGGTTGTGGTCTCCTACTCAGAGTACCCATATGCTCTGCCACGAAGTCTCATTCACCTAGAATGGTGAACCTCATCCCCTCAGTGTGTATGCCTCTGACTCGTCTGTGACGACAGTCAATCTGGGCATGAACCATAGAAAGCCAATCGATACCCATGATGATGTCGTAAGGTTCCATCATGATGATGAGTAGGTCGCACGTGAAACTCCCTCCATTGAATGATAGTTCAAACTATATGTAGATAATGGTCACCAACGAGGCACTTCCCTTAGGAACCTCAAGGATAAGTGCATGTGTCAGTGCCTCTACTTGATGCTCCAACTCCCATACCAAACACATCGATATAAAGGAGTGGTTGGTACTTGTGTCTACTATTATCGAAGCAAGCATAGAGTAAACACAATGAATACCTCAGATCATCTCGTGTGTTGGGGGTCACGAACACCCATAGCCTAAAGTTACCCACAACCCCTACCGCCAGCTCCCTGAGCCTGGCATGGGCCACCCTGTGGTGGTGGTGGAAAGACCTCGAAATGACATCTCTGACTTCCAGGACATACCACTATGCCTGCACCGCCTCTATGAGGACTACCCTCTCCTTGCCTGGGGAATCCCTAGTCACGACGCTGCCTCTACCGCTATGTTGCACCCATTTCAAGACACGACTACTCAGTATGCCTGGTCAGGAAGTCCAATGCTTGGTGACCTCATCCATCACAAGCATAGCACCGACTCGATCCTATCTTCCCCGGTTCTATATGGCGCCACTACGGTGTATGACCTACCCCTATGTATGATCACGGAATGGTCTCCTTGACTGAGGATCTACTCTCTGCCACCTGCCTGCTACCGAAGACTCTGCTCTAATATAGCCACTACTAGTCCCTACCAGCTGGACTCCCTAATACAAGAATCTATCTATCACGAGCACCTGCTCCAGCACCATAGAATAAGTAGGGATTCATAGGGGTATTACACAAGCATAGATCTCCCGGCGAAGACGCTGCTCAATCTTCCGCGCCTAGAAGTAACTATCGCGGATCATATCCTGTGAGTAGCATGTCAAATCGGTAAACCGGGCGAAGTATTGTGCCACGGTCATCCCCCCATGCTTTAGCTCTTCAATCTGAATGGAGCATAAACAAGAGGGGGAGTACTCCTCCTAGAAGAGCTTTTGGAATCTATCCCACATGAGAGATGACTAATCGTGGGTCTGTGTAACCAACCCCCACCAACACTCGGCCATCCCGAGAAGAAGTCTAGAAGTTAGGGCTACAATATGGTCCACCGGTGTCTGTACCGGCCTAAAAAGTCAGTCCACAGACTCTAGCCAGTCCTCTAATGCCTGAGGATCCGGGTCCCCGCTGAACTTCTACGACCGCTGAAGCTAGAAGTCTCGAAGCGCACTCAGCTTGCGCTCAACCTTGGCCTGTGCTGCCGGTACTAACTACTGCTCTCCTGGTGGATAGGCTACTTCTGAAGCATTGGGTGGAAGGGGATCACGTGAAGGTCCCTGAACTGACGCCTCATCCCTCTACATGTCGTCATTACGAAATGGAGAGGGTAACCGAGCTGGGTATTGTCATGGGGGCATCCTGAAAATTATCAAGGATTACCATGATCAGATGAGGATATATATATATATATATATATTAGTAATAAAAAATGGTAGTTGACTCAAGAAGGATAGTCAAAGACTCAATCCTACCGGATGCATGTTCCAAAGTTCCCTAAAACAAATGTCTCAGCATGTCGAGTTGAAAAGAGGGTTATCAGGGTCCTGGTGAATGGATACGTCGGCCGCCCATACCATCACTGGTCTCCCTGGACTGAGAGCCGCTCTTGAGACACATCTACACTATTTCCCTTAATCCAAACCAATTCCTTTTTTTAAGGACGTCCAAAAAATGCCCCAAGGAATGAACCACATTTGATACCACTTTGTCACGACCCAACCTTACCGGTCTTGAGCTACAACTACCCCAAGCCTGCCTCCATAAGCCATGGGCTAGAGAAAAGCATCGAAGGCATAAAAATCTCGAGGAGGCCTTTGCCTAAGTACCTGTACACACACACAGCCCACTCAATGAAGAAGTGTAGATTAAAAAGAAAACCAAAGGACAAACCACTATAACCCAACCATAGTATTGCATAAACCACTAAATAGAAAAAACTAATGTGCTGAAAAGTACTGACCAGATACTGAACAGAGAAAGGAAAAAACACGAGCCCAACCTGAAAGGTGCCACAACCCAATAACGGGTAAATAAAAGTAACCATCTAGAGAGTCTCACACCTGAATGACATACTATGACCACTGATCACAACCCAAGCTCTTGTGTCCTCTACACTCCTCTATAGTCTCGATCGACCTGTATGTCGTCTGTAAGGGCCCACCATGTGTGAGCAAAGCCCAAGAAGGGGTGAGTATAAAGATACTCAGTAGGATGCCCCAAAAGCTCAAGGGATCAACAAAGGAGGAACTAAAACGGTGAGCAGTAGACAAAAAAAGTACTGTGTAAGAGTACAATAGAGAGAGTAAAACTCAACAAATCAAAAGAAAGGAAGTAGACTCATCCCAATCAAGATGAGATAGACATGGAAAGCATGTGGCATACCCTGCGTGTCTTTATCACTCCTATAATGAGAGTAACTGAACCGAAGGAGTGGGAACAAAAGTAGGGTGTATATATATATATATATTCTCAACAAGAAACATGAATGAGTGTGTAAGGGGAACTTGATCTCCAAGCTCAGCCCAGGATAAGTCTCCAATAGTTCTAAGGGTATCCATCACTGGAGCACAATAGTCCTTCACATAAAAACTACCTCTTCGCTAGACCATACCACTAATAGTCCTGCTCTGGTAATCACAATGAAAAAAATGTCACTAAATAGCCTCATCGGAAGGGCTGAGTCTAACAGATGTCATCAGGTAACCCATTGCCCAATCCAACTAGAGGGTTAACCCCAAAAAGTCGTCAGGTAACCCACTTCCCAGCCTTGATAAAGGGTAAACCCTAATTTTCGTTGGGTAACTCATTTCCCATCCCTAATGGATGGAAAACCCTAAAGATCGTCAGGTTACCCACTACCCAGCACTGCTGAAGTGTAAATCCTAAAGGTCGTTGAGTAAACCACTACCCAGCCCTGCTGGAGGGTAAACCCTAAATTCAAGGTGTAACCCACTACTAAGCCTTACTAGAGGGTATACCCTAATACACAGGTGTGTAACCAAGTGCCCAGCCCCACTGAATGGTAAACCTGGAACTGGCCGGATAATTCCGCGCTTCCCATGCATTGGTTCAGAGTGCCTCAAAGAAACCACCGAAAAACGCCCTTTCATGTTTCAACATTTAATGAGATCTCGAAAGAGGCTCCATACACCCAAACGGATTACACTATTGTAATCCTAATGAAAAAACATGCGAGATAGACTAGTTGCCCGCTTGAAACGGACTCCCGAGGAAAAAGTTATTCGATACTGCTTTTTGCGCATACAGTGTCTCGTGGGGCCCACACTTCAATCCTGAAAGAGGTTGGGTGAACTGCCCCATCACGATTTTCTCAGAGAAACATTCAAAAATGACTACTCATTCACCCCAAATGGATGTCTGATTAAAATGTTTCTAAACGCTGGACACAGCTTAAAAGATGGCCCATGTGGCTCACGCCTCAACTCCGAAATCAACACTTAAATCTAACCTAGACAATGTCGTCTCGACGCCTTGGTCACATTGCCAATGGAATTGCCTTAAACGGAGTCCATATGTGTTTTTAGGCATCTAAAATAAGAATCCCAGCGAGGCACTAAACAACACTTAACGGTGTGTTGTGCCACCGAGCCCCCATCTCGTGAATTAAAATCCCCAACGCCATCTCAAGAATACCGGCTTCAACCAGAGGATCATGCTGCCATAGACGGCACAAAAATCCAACACCCATAGTTAAAGATACAAATGCCCGGAGGTAGGGGTTAACCCCCCTTAGGGAAAGACTGGCCTGGTTCGGCTTGTCCACCCGGCATGGACCGGCCCACGCCGGCCGGCCCGGCCCGCCGCGCTCGCCCGCGGCCCTTCCATGCGGCTCCTCTGTTGACCCGCTGCCCACCCGTGCCGACCGGACCTCATGGTCGGTCACTGTCTCACAAGGAGACCCGCCAATGGTGGGTCCTTGTCTCCGTATGGGTTCGCACTCCATGACCCTCGTCGCACCCCGCACCAACGACCTCCGATGTAGAAGCCCGCTGTGCCGCCTGGGAGCCCGCTTGGGAGCCCGCCGCCGCCACTCGAGGACCACCACCGCCACTGGGAGTGTGGTTACCTGAAACAACCCACGCCGCCGTCGTCGCCCGCCAGACCTCCATAAAACCGCCGGAAACCAACGGAAATGGCTGGAAAATTTCCCGGGGCCACCCCGGGCGTCCCGTGAATTGCAATTTCAATTTGAAATGAGCATCGGAAAGCTTGGATCGAACCCTACACATCTACGACATTCACTCAAAAATTAAATTGTGTTTCAACACTAAAATATGAATTCAAGAAGATGCAGGAATAAAAAAAAGAAAATGCACGATCCTACCACACTGGGTGTAGCCCGACACTTCACCATGGATCCACCGGAGCCACCACCCACCATGGAGAGGGAGAGAGAATCTTGATGGAGGTTATCCCTTTTGGGGAAGAACATGCACCAAGGAAAAAAAAATAAGTGCCGAAGACGGTGGGGGTGGTATGTTTAAATATAAAACTTTATTAAAATTTAATTATGTTTTAAAAAACCCACCTGTAGGCCCATACCCAAACTCTCGACGGGGTCAAGGTTAAGCCGCCTATAGGGTAAAAACCATGTTCTGAGAGAAACGGCGGTCTCAAAACATTAATTTGAGCCTCCTTTATGAAGTTGTAAAGTTCACGCTCGATGCCGCCAAATTATGAAAAATCCACTGGTGGCGTTTTCCACAGAAGGGCCACGCCCGCGAAAGTTACACACCTCTTAGGGTAAACGGTATGATCTGGACATAATGGTGCCCTCAATTATCCAATACGAGCAACCCTTTTTGAGTTATTATGTTTATTTTGTGTGTCCAGTGTGAACGCACTTAAAATTTAATTCCGGCTGCACCGAGGATCGGAATCACACGCCGTCTGAACGCCCTACTCTAGAATAACATCATGAAAAATTTCAAAGTCTTATAGGATCAAAACTCACGTTCTTACGTCATTGGTCAGGGATATATTTATCTACCAAACCATATATAATTTTTATTTGTTGTGTTTATTTTTAAATTTATTTTATTATCTTGGAAAATATTGATAAATCATTATTCTTTATTCAATATGTATATTTGATAAGGCATATTTTTCATTAATTAAATCTATTATTTTACATGAGAAATTATTTGGATAGGTAGTGATGGGTGGGGCTTGGAAATTATATAACCCTATGTTGCATCAATAGGTTCTCATGAGACTAATTAGTTACAAAAATTAAACAGGTTTGTACCTATAGTTTTAAACCATATAATGAAAGCTCTTTATAGTAAAGGTTTTCATGTGCCTTTGACATGAAATAAAACAATTAGGCATTCCCTCCATTATGATTTATTATTTATTTTCTATGATATTTTAATTATGATAAATTATATGGATGCATTTCATTCTTAGTTTTTTAACTAAATATAATGTTTTTTCATTTTCTTATTTTTAATATTGATTATTCCTTATCTAGTTATTTGAATGCCATGTGTTTTCATTTTTTTACCTTTACATATTATTTACTCACTTTCTTATTAGTTACTGATTACATGAAATGTTTTCTCAGTTATTTAGATTTCCATATTGATTATTCTCATTTATTCATTATCACTTCCAATATAATTTTCCCTTACTGATCATTTGAGATCAGCTTATTTTATTTTCATTCCCTATGAATCCATGAAGTATACAATGAACGATATAAAAAGATATTCTAGATAGATTAATCTTATCTTGTAAATAATAATATTATTTTTTAATAAGTGTATTAATTTTTAATAAAAGACTCTTGTATGGACTTGGCTTACCAAGACTACTAAACACTTGGATTCTTTTGGTTGTGATTCCTTATAATCATTCTAATGTAATGTTAGTAGACATTGTGTCTAGGATTTTTTGGGCTAGGTCACTATATATGGTATATTAGAAAGTTTAAAAGCATCCTTGAAACTAGATTTTTGAAATTATATATTAAAAATAGATATAGAGAATAACCCTGAGGTAGACTTTGAGGATATTTATTGAATAACATCTTATAATTTTTTTATGTTATAAATTATGTGGTTCTTCTGAGAAATACATCGTTTTTTTGATACAAAAATTAGATGTGGTTCTCGAATAGTAATACCTAGGGGTAAAAACTCTAAAAAGGTGTGTTGGGTGTAACTTGAGCATGACCTAGTGCATCAAAATGGGTCTTAATGCACAACTGGATTGACACTCCTGAGGGATATGCTTTGGATAATTTCAATATTATTTACAATCCATTATGAATGATTCGAATAGATAATGAAAAGGAATAATCTAGGATAAAAATTAGACTAATGAATGAAATAAGTTAAATGAAAATGGTTGAATTACCTAATGGGATTAAATAATTGAATTGTATAATTTTTTTAATAGTAGTTTGGTTACACAAATGATGAAACATACAATTACTGTTTAAAATTTTAGAAAGACATATATCTTCATTATCTTAAGATTGATGGAAACCATTATGGATTATGAGATTATGGTGGAATGTAAGTCCAAAGTCTTATTCATCTATTAAGGTTTTAATAAATGGGATTCTACCATGATAAACGATATTTTGGAAGATGTTTATGGAAGAAAAAATCATTCGTTTATTATTCATTTTATGGGAAAATCTATTTTTGGAATAAAAACCATAAAATTTATATTTATTAGTTTATAGGCATTGATAAACTATAGGGTTACCATAAAAATAATATTATTAGACATTCTGAAAAAAAATGTTTGTATTTAAATCCTTTGCGAAAATTATAAATAATGATTAATTTTATTTCATGGATGTTTGACATAGTTATTTTAAAAATTATATAGTTTCGGAAAAAGGACTTTACAGACCTGAAGCTTAACGTACATGGACATTACATTACTTTTGTGGAATACTAAATAAATAACAAAAACAGACACATAATGACCGTAATAGTTTAGTGCCTTTGGAAACATAGAATATAAACTTCTAATAATGTTGAAATATCTTCAACATCTCCCATACTGATCTTCCCCTTTTGTTTAATTACCTAAAACATTTATTTAAATCCTGGGGAAAAGAAAACATATAAAGGGTGAGATCAAATTCTCAGTAAGGGTAAGCATGGAGAAAATAAAATAGACCTTATACATTTGAACTTAAAAACATGAACATAATGTTTAAACATCAAAATCTTGAGCAATGACATAAAACATGGCAGTACATAAGGCATAGATCATAAAAAAACCTTAATCATGATAAAATAGAATGAGAATAAAACATGTGATTGTGGTAACAATTAAGAACATGATTTGATTTCCATAGTAGCCAAGGCATTGCTACAAAGACCATCTTAGTGGACAAAGTCCCTTTCTGAATCGAGTTCACTCCTCGTTCCAGTCCTGTATTACTGAACAAGATTAACATACCGTTCCAACCATGTCTATCTCATGAGATATAAATCTTTACCCAATTAATTGGAGGGAGATATATGTCCACCCATCTCATAATGAAATCATTCTTACTTGTGCCACAAAATAAACTTAAAACATTCACCATAACCCAAAGAATAAAATGGGTTTCATAAACATCATCCCATCATCTCATAATCCATATAAAACAAATGGAAATTTCATCATATGAAAAGTGCAACCATTTAAATCATAGAGACATTAAACTTGAAACATACACATATGAAATAATGTCATCTTAGATGGAAAATGGTTTTGATAAAACATTTGAAATGAATTATTGAGGAAAATATCCTTACTTCTTCAAAATCAATTTCTTTTCACAAAACGTCATGCAATTTTAAAAGAAGGATATTTTACTGAAAATAGTCATGAAATCTTTTTGAGGAAGCTTCATCAAAATAGGGCTTTATAAAACTGTAAAAAACCATTTCATGTCGTATAAGTTAAAAAAACATTCTTCTTGTAATTTTGCCGAAAAAGTCCAAAAGTACTTCGTAAAAGAAAGAATCCATACATACCATGTAGTAAAAGTAAAAAATGGGAAAAAAGGACATTAAACATACATGAAACCATTTTTAGGAAACATGGACATGGATGAGAACAATAACCCCAGTAAATACTTACGAATAAGCAATCTTGGATAAAAATGAGATTTGAAAAATTATCCCTTACCTTAGGTTTGATATGCTTCGTACGTATCCAAACCTCATTTATAATGATTTAAATAATGTCATTGACTTATTACAGAATCATATTTACTTTTATTATATCATATATGGTTCACTTATGACTTTATATTACCCGTTCTTTTGTATATTCATGTTAAAGTAGCATTTTGGGTAAAATCGTTTCATTTGTCGTTCGTGTTTTAACTTGTAATTAGTCATATGATTACATAGATCATGATTACTTAATTCCATGATGTAAAACCTGATTTATATATAATATATATTCAGAATATACATATATATAATAGTTCGATAAATAGAAAGAATTACATCGTTCATGGAGACGGTAGGCTGTATGTACGAATGAACGTTGTTTTCGTTTCCTTATTGAATTGAATGGAATTAAGTATATGACATACATATATACATATACATAAAACCATTATAATTATTATGTTATATATTTCATTTTAACTTATTATATATACTTTATAATCATTTTTGAATTGTTAACATTGAAAATGAATCTCATCGCTTCGTGGAGATGGTAATCCGTACGTACGCACAAACGATGATATCGTTCCCATGAAATTGTATTGGAGTGTATGTATACTTTTTCAGATTCAATATCACTTTAAAATAATCATATATAGTCATTATTTACACCATTTTACCCTTCCAAGTAAGGTGGTGGTGGAAAATAGATTACACCACGGCGTGGAGACGGTATTCCGTACGTACGTACGTGCGGTGATTTCGTTTTCCGTAGGATGGATAGATGGTTAAATAGGGTTGTTTAATACTTATAATAACATATATGTATATTAGTGACACTGATGATATTAGTTAATAATGAAACAACTAAAGAAGATGAAGTAGAAGAAGAAATAAGGTTGAAAGAATCGGTAACAGACACTACCTCTTCTTTGAAAAGCCTCTTTGAGATCTCCTATAGGGCACTAAAATTGGTCTTTGAAGAAGGCGAGGACCTATAGGTTATTTCTAGGGAATTTTAGAAGATAATTTGGCAGGGTCCGGCCGCGCTTGAAGGATTAAAGTGGTGTTAGGAAGAGAGGGAGGAGGTTCCCTTTTATAAAGGAGGAGAGGGGCACCTTTGGAAATATAAGAAATATTAGTTTATATTAAATCCCAACCCCACTTAGAAACTTCCAAATTGACTCATATCTGATGATTAGATGATATAGGGTTGTAATCCCATCAACAAATTAAATGTAGACATGTTAGGAATTTATTTTAAACATTATCAACTTGATTTATCCTTATTTAATCAATTTATTTTTATTTGTGGTAATAACATTCTAAATTTTAAATTATAACAAATAATTATTTATTTGTTGTGAATTGTCCATAATTGGATACTTTATAAAATTTTAGACAATTTAAATTTAAATTTATAATTTGTAAATATTTTTTTGATTTTGAAACAATTTTATAATATGTTATTTTTATAAAATAACAATAGTGTCAATTTTGACACTATACATTTATTTGAATTTAAATAAAATATATACAGAATATATGTTTTAACTAAAAAATTTAATAGATTCATAAAAGTTCATATGTATATAGAAAATTAGTGGAGCACATTAAATAGTTCATATTTATTTTATTATTTTTAAAACCATTTATTTGGTTTATCTCTAAATAAAATAATTACTAAATTTTTTTTGTATAATTATTTAATAAACTTATTTGTTAAATAAAAATTAAAAATAAAATCCTATAATGAAGATAAATCTATTACCTTTCACAACAATACATTTACTCGAATTAATCATCTTAAAATAATAATATTTAAATTGTTATATTTATTAAATTATGAAGGTGACAACTTTTGCATCATTTAAAATAAAATAATATAAGTTTCATAATCACTTTTATAAGGATCCAAATGGTCAAATATTAGACCATTGGATGATTATGGTTTACATTTACATGACCAATAGGTTTTGGTCAGGTTTTTGTGCCTTTTATGACCACTATTAGTTTAATATAAACTATATTCTTGATTATTCACTAGATAAACAATTTCTGCATCACTATTGTGTCACAATTAATGATAATTATTTAATACCTGAAAATGATAAATAAATTCATATTATGTAGATAATTAAAATAGATTTCTGGATACTATTCATGTTCGATGTTTCATGAAGTTTATCACTAATGTAAAATTAATATACTTATAAGATTTAAGAGAGTGACTTGTTGTCACTTTCTTTGGTTTTAATAATAATTAAATTATTTTCATGGAAAAAAGTCCATTAAATGAATCTAATACGACCCTTAGGTGATATGGGTCGACTTTTAGTCATCCAATAGGATTTTGGTAGGTGTTAGAGTAATTTTATAATCTTATATTTTCTCTTTAATTACCCGATTTACCTTTAACTATAGTAAATAAAATTTACCGTAGTTACTATTCATAAACCCAAAAATAAAAAGTAGCCTATTAAAATAATTTGGACCCAGTAATTCCAAATATGGAATCCATTTTTTCCAAATTCAATACACAAAAGTTGCAGAAATTAAATTAAAATTAATCTCGTTGTCGAAAGAAAATGGGTTTTTGTTTAAGACATTGCAAAAGATTGAATTGATTTAACCTACGAATTCATGGTAAAATCAATGCTAATGACATACATTATATTAAATGGTAAAAATAAATTCTATTTACACTTTAAAACCATTCAATATTATAATTTAACAATATAAATTATTACGATGAAAAAAGTAGTTTTTAATTAAAATATTGCGTGTTTTTACTATTCATTAAAATATGAAAGTTATCAGAATAATATGAAAATTTCATCCAAGATAAAATTTTATATCCTTATTCCAAAGAATAATTTTATTTTATAAAATTAAAATTATAAACATGTCAAAAAATAGATTTAATATGGGTGCACCATCAAAAGGAGGCAAAACTGCATTTTTTTAAAAATACTTATTTTACCCGAAAAAATTATTTTGTTCACATAAAATGTTTTTACAAAATTTATAAAATGAAAAATAATGTTATAAAATTCAAAATTTAGTTAATAATATTCATAACTGCTAGTCAATTATAATATTATAACAATATATCGTTGTTTAGTGAAACCTGGTATTGCGTACTACACACGCTATCGAGGAAGGTCGTGATTGCGTGTAATGCAAGCCAAGTCAGGGTTGCGTGTTGTGAAAGACTAATTTATTATTGAGTATAACAAAATACAACCATATTTCATTTATACATTGAATATATATATATACACTCAATGCTGCGTAGAATAACTTCTACCAAATAAACTAGAAATTGTGTATAACACGATCCAAGAATTGTGTTGCATATACTGCAAGATAATACGGTGTTGTGTATAGAAAAAGATAATCTTGGTGTAGCATAAAACACATGACATCAAATATATTAAAAATAGTACTCATCATAAAATCTCAGGGTGTTACATTCTACGCCCCTTAAAATGAATTTCTCCCTCGAAATTCGTCGTTGTTATAAATGGTTTGTTACTTGAGAATTTCATTCATGGAAACCCACATCGTAAAAAGGAATACTAAAACATAATTTTAAAAAGTAAAGTAAGAAATGTAACGATTACCCAAAGTAACTCATCCCTGGGTTTCCATATATGAGAACATAGGTGAAAATATTAATATGGAAGAAAAATCTAACCATCAAGTTCTGATGGAGAGTGGTAGAGAACATGGCTATGAAAAATCCATCAATCACGAAGCCATAAATTTGTGATGATCTAAGGTAACATTTGATTCATCGGATATAAGAGCACTAGGACAAAATTTTTGGTTTTCAATATCATTTCCCTAAAGTTGAGGATTTTGTATTAGAATAAATACTTTCATTATTTTTGTATAATCTCACTGTTGTTCGTGAATGGAACAATTTACACTTCATCTCTTAATGAAATGAAGTTGAATTCGTTATTCGTGCAGTGTTAACAGATCATGTGATAGAATGATGGGTCATTCCATCTGTTTAAAACAAAAGGTTAGCAAAAGTTATCAAATATACATAAGTCCATCTATGGTGAGGTTAATCGTATATGATTAAAAAAATGAACATATACTTCATATATCATACCTCTTAATAAAATAAAACTAGTTTCTACTAACCAGGGACTTCTATAGGCCAGTGGTATGCGATAAAGTCCAGTTGCACTTCGGTTGTGGGTTCGATTCCCATAGCCTTATCCGACGTGATGGGCTGTCACCCGTCCTTTAGGTTGTCCTTTTTCTAAAACTACATTACTATAACATCCCATCAATAATATGGAAAAAAGTTTTATCCTTAAACAATACTAACTTATGTCCAACATAATCCATTCTAATCATTAGGCTTATCTAAAATACTTTGGTCCAAGCTCATAGTATAAAGAAAAAAATTACTAGAAAGGTTATCGACCAAGAATGTGAATATAAGCATTTATCTCACATATATCATAAGATATATCTTGTTGGTTGTATTCCAAACACATGAATACCTTAGTCATATATTCTCTTGAAACATAAATTACCATAGAACCTTAGTGAAAACATGAATACTGTGAAAAGGTAACTCTTTACACATACAAAAATCCCAAAAATTCTATATACTCAAACTATAATATCACTTAGTCCTTATATCAGTCATGAGCTCCTGAATACAATTAAACATCTAATTATCTTATCATCCCTTCATTATGCGCATATCATCTAATTTCAAAAAATATCTGAATAACCTTCCATGGTTACCAGTACCATTCGACATATACTTTCAAATACTTTAGGAAAAACAATATTGTAACAATGCTTAGATGATTCTTTATTCCATAGTACCATACATTATTCTTTATAAACATACAATCATTCCACTAACTTCTTAAACCACCGACTGAGCTTGATCATTTATTTTATCTCTTATTTCATTTGTAATCTCTTCATCATCATCCACATAAATACTACTCATATGACCATGCTGGTTCTCTTCATTAGATTTTCCCTTAGTGCATTTGATTGCATATTGCCCATACATTACACACATAAAACATCTAATCATTGTTGATGTCGAAGAAATACCATTATCCTTGTCCATGGTGTTAACTGAACCTTCTCCTTTGCACCTACTGGATTTGTGTCCTTCTTTTCCACACCCAAAGAATCTTCCAGTTCCTTTGAAACAATCTCCCCGATGCCTCTTCCCACATGATTTACATGAGTAAAAGTGAACTTTCTTTCCTCTATGATCATCATGAAACTCTATCTTTCTCTTATTATCTGAGTCGGGAAACTTACCAAAGTTGATATTATTGATCATATTATGAGATTTATGATTAGGCATCATAACGTTGTTTGGACTTCCAAATCCCATTTCATTTGGTTTCTCATGAATAATATCATTCCATTGTCCGTTATATCCTCCATTATCGTGAATCTTCCTGTTTCCAGCCATTTTCTAAAACCCAAAAAAATTAGTCTGAGAAGCAAATATCATGCTAGGGAAAACAACATAGTAAAGTGGGAGTCACCTCAATATCTAACATCTTAGGTTACATTCTAAGATCATTACCATAGTTCTAGGACTATATCCTATACGTATTCTTATCCTTATGGACATCCCTAGACATACATTAGAAATATCTCTAGGGATATCACTAACATTTTCGCATCCTAGTTTCCAAAGTTTGACTAAACGTTTCCTCTGATACCAAATGTAGAGACCCGAAGCTTGACGTACATGGACATTACATTACTTTTGCGGAATAATTAATACCTAACAAAAATAGACACACAAGGACCGTAATAGTTTAGTGTCTTTGGAAACTTGCAATATAGACATCTAATCATGTTGAAATATCTTCAACATCTCCCATAAAGGTCTTCCCCTTTTGTTTACTTACCTAAAACCATTATTTAAATCCTGGGGAAAAGAAAACATATAAAGGGTGAGCTCAAATGCTCAGTAAGGGTAAGCATGGAGAAAATAAAACAGACCATATACATTTGAACTTAAAAACATGAACATAATGTTTAAACATCAAAATCTTGAGCAATGACATAAAACATGGAAGTACATAAGGCAAAGATCATAAAAAAACATTAATCATGATAAAATAGCCTGGTAATAAATCATGTGATTGTGGAAACCATTAAGCACATGATTTGATTTCCATAGTAGTCAAGGCATTGCTACCAAGAACATCTTAGTGGAAAAAGTCCCTTTCTGAATCGAGTTCACTCCTCATTCTAGTCCTATATTACTGAACCAGATTAACTTACCATTACAGCCATGTTTATCTCATGAGATATAAATCTTTACCCAATGCATTGGAGGGAGATATAGGTCCCACCCATCTCATAATGAAATCATTCTTACTTGTGCCACAAAATAATCTTAAATCATTCTCCATAACCCAAAGTATAAAATGGGTTTCATAAACATCATCCCATCATCTAATAATCCATATAAAACAAATGGACATTTCATCATAAGAAAAGTGAAAGCATGTAAATCATAGAGACATTAAACTTGAAACATACACATATGAAATAATGTCATCTTAGATAGAAAATTGTTTTGATAAAACATTTGAAATGAATTCTTGAGGAAAATATACTTTCTTTTCACAAAACGTCATGAAATTTTAAAAGAATGAGATTTTCCTGAAAATAGTCATTAAATATTTTGGAGGAAGCTTCATGAAAATATGGATTTATAAAACCTTAAAAAACCCTTTCATGCCGAATAAGTTAAAAAAACATTCTTCTCATACTTTTGCCGAAAAAGTCAAAAAGTACTTCATAAAAGAAAGATTCAATACATACCATGTAGTAAAAGTAAAAAATGGTTAAAAATGACGTTAAACATACATGAAACTATTTTTAGGAAACACAGAAATGGATGAGAACAATAACCCAAGTAAATACTTACGAATAAACAATCTCCGATAAAAATGAGATTTGCAAAATTATCCCTTACCTTAGGTCCGATATGCTTCATATGTATCAAAAACTCCTATATAATGACTTAAATAATGTCATTAACTTATTTAATAATCATATTAATTTTTATTATATCATATATGGGTCACTTATGACTTTATATTACCTGTTATTTTGTAAATTCATGTTAAAGTAGCGTTTTGGGTAAAATTGTTTCATTTGTCGTCTGTGTTTTAACTTGTAATTAATCATATGATTACTTAGATCATTATTACTTACATCTAGAATATAAAACATGATTTATATATAATATATATTCAGAATATACATATATATAATAGATTTATAAATTGAAAGAAATACACCGTTCAGGGAGTTGGTAGGCCGTATGTACGCACGAACGCTGTTTTCGTTTCCTTATTGAATTGAATGGAATTAAGTATATGAAATACATATATATATATATATACATAAATAAAGTGGAATTATTATGTCATATATTTCATTATTACTTATTTTATATACTTTATAATCATTCTTGAATTGTTAAAATGGAAAATGAATCTCATCGCGTCGTGGAGACGGTAATCCGTACGTACGCACAAGTGATGATATCATTCCCATGGAATTGTATTGGAGGGTATGTATACTATTTCATAATCAATTTCACTTTAAAATAATCATATATAGTCATTATTTATACCATTATTCCCATGCAAGTAAGGTGGTGGTGTAAAATAAATTACACCACGACGTGGAGACGGTATTCCGTACGTACGCACGCGCGGTGATTTCATTTTCCATAGGATGGATAGATGGTGAAATAGGGTTGTTTCATACTTATAAAAACATATCATTATATGAGTGATACTGATGTTATTGCTTCATAATGAAACAACTAAATAATAATAAGTAGAAGAAGAAATAAGGTTGAAAGAATCAGTAACAGACATTACCTCTTCTTTGAAACGCCTCTTTGAGATATCCTCTTAGGGCACGAAAATTAGTCTTTAAATAAGACCAGGACATCTAGGATATTTCTAGGGAAGTTGAGAAGCGAATTTGGTAGTGGTTGGCCGAGCTTGATGGCTCAAAGTGGTGTGATGAAGAGAGGGAGGTGGTGCCCTTTTATAAAGGAGGAGAGGGGCACCTTTGTAAATATAAGAAATATTAGTTTATATTAAATCCCAACCCCATTTAAAAACATCCAAAATGAATCATATCCGATGGTTAGATGAGATAGGGTTTTAATCTCATCAAACAATAAAATTTAGAAATGTTAGGATTTTATTTTAAACATTATCAACTTGATTTATCCTTATTTAATCAATTTATTTTTATTTGTGGTAATAACATTCTAAATTTTAAATTATAACAAATAATTACTTATTTGTTGTGAATTGTCCATAATTGGATAATTTATAACATTTTACACAATATAAATATAAATTTATAATTTGAAAATATTTTTGTGATTTTTGAACAATTTTATAATATGTTATTTTTATAAAATAACAATAGTGTCAATTTTGACAATATTCATTTATTTGAATTTAAATAAAATATATACAGAATATATGTTTGAACAAAAAGATTTAATAGATTCATAAAAGTTCATATTTATCTAGAAAATTAGTGGAGCACATTAAATAGTTAATATTTATTTTATTAGTTTTAAAACCATTTATTTGGTTTATCTCTTAATAAAATAATTAATACATCATTTTTGTATATTTATTTAATATATTTATTTGTTTAATAAAAATTAAAAATAAAATCCTATAATAGAGATAAATCTATTAACTTTCACAATAATACTTTTACTTGAATTTATCATCATAAAATCACAATATTTAAATTGTTATATTTATTAAATTATGAAGGTGACAACTTTGGCATCATTTAAAAATAAAATAATATAACTGTCATAATCACTTTTTTAAGGCTCTAAATGGTCAATTATTTGACCATTGGATGATTAAAGTTTAAATTTACAAGAAAAATAGGTTTTGGTCTGGGTTTTGTGCCTTTTATGGTCACTATTAGTTTAACAAAAACAATATTCTTGATTTTTCACTAGATAAACAATTTCTGCATCACTATTGTGTCACAATTGATGATAATTATTTAATCTCTAAAATTTATAAATAAATTCATATGATGTATATAATTTCATTATATTTCTAGAGAATATTCATGTTCAATTTTTCATGAAGTTTATCACTAAAGTAAAATTAATATACATATAAGATTTAAGAGAGTGACATGTTGTCACTTTCTTTGGTTTTAATAATAATTAAATTATTTTCATAGGAAAATGTCCATTAAATGAATCTAATACGACCCTTAGGTGATATGGGTCGACTTTTAGTCATCCAATATGATTTTAGAAGGTTTTAGTGTAATTTTATAATTTTATATTTACCCTTAATTACCTAATTTACCTTTAACTAGGGTAAATAAAATTTACCGTAGTTACTATTCATAAGGCCTAAAAATAAAAAGTAGATTATTAACGTAATTTGGACCCACTGATTCCAAATATGGAATCCATTTTTCCAAATTCAATACACAAAAGTTGCAGAAATTAAATTTAAATTAATCCCGTTGTCGAAAGAAAACGGGTTTTTGTTTAAAACATTGCAAAAGATTGAATTGATTTAACCGACAAATTCAAGGTAAAATCAATGATAATGACATACATTATATTCAATGATAAAAATATATTCTATTTATACTATAAAACCATTCAATATTATAATTTATCCACATAATTTATTACGATGAAAAAAGTTGTTTTTAATTAAAATATAGTGTGTTTTTACTAGTCATTAAAATATGAAAGTTATCTGAATAATATGAAAATTTCATCCAAGGTAAAATATAATATCCTTATTGAAAATAATAATTTTATTTTATAAAACTGAACTTATAAAAATGTCAAAAACTAGATTTAAAGTAGGTGTGCCATCAAAAGGCGGCAAAATTGCATTTTTTTAAAAATACTTATTTTACCCGAAAAATTTATTTTTTTCACATAAAATGTTTTTAGAAAATTTATAAGATGAATAATAATGTTATAAAATTAAAAATGTAGTTAGTAATATTCATAACGGCTATTCCATAATAATATTATAACAATATATCGTTGTTTAGTGAAACCCAGTATTGCGTACTACACACGCTATTGAGGAAGGTCGTGATTGTGTTTAATGCAAGCCAAGTCAAGGTTGCGTGTTGTGAAAGACTCCTTTGTTGTTGAGTATAACAAAATCCAACCATATTTCATTTATACATTGAATATATATATATACACTCAATATTGTGTAGAATAACTTTTATCAAATGAACTTGAAATTGTGTATAACACGATCCAAGAATTGTGTTGCGTATACTGCAAGCTAATACGGTGTTACGTATATCACAAGATAATATTGGTGTAGCATAAAACACATGACATCAAATAAATTAAAAAGAAAAATTATCATAAAATCTCAGGGTGTTACAAGGACAACCTATAAAGAAGTGGGACTTAAACCCATGCATGAATTAAAATAAGGCTTTAATGCAAAACTCCTCCCTACACAATGTAATTATCAATCTGTCATTTTTTTAGTTAGTCAATTTTATGGTTAAATATTAATGATGAACCAGCAGTCTTAATTTATCAGATTATAGATTATTATATTGACCATATTATTTTTATATAATAGTTATAGATAAATGTAAGTACTTTTTTAAAGTATCTTAAGATCTATAAATACTAAATTTTAGTGTTTGAGGAAAAAAAGTTTTTTAGGATATTCATTTCATTGAGTAATAAATTAATTTGAAGTTAATAAAAGTAAAAAAAATGATGAAAATTTTGTTAATGATATAAAAATATGTCCAGTAAGTATATTTACTTATATTATTAGATAGTAAAATAATTATTAAACAATAGGATAATGAACAAAAAAGGTTAACCTAATACCTTAATTTTTATTGAAATGATGGTCTTTGAAATCATCATAGATTTATGGATTTATGGAACTGAAATTTTCATTGATCATTAACTTTTTTTATCGATGATCTAAATCAATCCCAATAAATATTTATTCTTTTACTCCAAATCAATATTTCACTTTCCACTAATGTTCTCTTATGTATAAACATATTTATTTTTTATTCCATGTGACATTTGATCTTCTAATTCACTCTTATTAGGAGGATATTTTATTTAATATTTTCATGATGTGGGATTTAAACAAAGTGATTTTCAAATATAAAACCATAGAATTTTTAAATAAATTTTAAATTATCAAGATGTGATTTAGTGATGTTGGGGAGAATGTGACACCCCCAAAATTATAAAATCCTATCTTTTATTTTTTAGCATGTATAAAACACAACACCAAGTGTATAAAAAAATATAAACAATCGATAGATTATGGTAAATTTAATATTTTTATATTTTTTTACTAAAATATATATCTTTTAATGCATGAAATTATGAGTTATCTTTTTTTTTGTACAGAATAAAAAGTTTCTTTTATATCTTGTGTTTTACACAAGATCAAGTTTTATCAAACAACAATATATTATTATAACATTATTATTTAAGATATAACCTAATAATTAAATAATATGTTATGAATATTATTAACGTACTTATGAAAATATATTATTTATAAAAATTTAAAATCAATTCATATGTTACAAAATAATTATAGAAGAAAATATAAATCAATTGAATATAAAGAGAATGTTTTTATGCTCACAATAAATTTTTACCATAATAAATTAAATTAATTAATATTATTGAATGATATTAATTAAATAATAATTTTATATATTCAATAAAATACTATTTATATTCTTCTAAATTATTTTTAGGCATAAAATGGGAACAAACCCAATTTTATGCATAAAGACCTATATTTTTTTAATGATATTTTGACCGCATTTTAATGGGAAACATATTTTAAATCCAATTTTTTGAATTTTTATAAATTTTTTAATTTAAAATAAAATTAATTTTTTGAAGGAAGTAAGAATTTAGATTATGGTAAATTTTTATTTTTTCTCTATGAAGTTTCGTTTTTTGATGAATAGTTAAAAATACAAAATTTTAATTTAAAACTAATTTTTTCTAATATATTTATAAGGTAAAATTAATTTTTTTTATTGGTTTTCACTATTAATTAGATAAATTTTACAAATATTAATACAATTTTATTTATTTTAATAAATTTAAATTTTAAATTTTATATAAAAACATTTCAATGTGTTCAAGAATTTTACTTTAAAAACTCACTTTGTTGGCCCATCTACAAAATTAAATTTAATTTAATTTATACACATTATGCAATTGAAATTTGAAAAATTGGATTCGATGTTTGAAAGAATAAACATATATATTTTATAATAATTTCATTATAGTTTTGGACCTAAATTATTGGTTAAATTTATTAAAATTAATAACATTGATTAAGAGAAAAATTAACTTAATAAGGGACTAAACCTTAAAATTAAGGGCCAAAATTAACTATAATCATTTTCAGAAGACATTTTTTAAAAAAATATACACCCCATACTACCGTTTATAAAATTTAGTTCATTATTTGAGCCACTTGACCTGGAAAAAACATGGTTGGAATTCCATTTTAAAAAATATATAAGAATATAAATTCTCATCCACTATAAAAAGGCACTCACCCCTCACAAGGAATGACACATATAAAGACGTTAATATTACCCAACTTTTAATTAAATGAACTCCCATCTTCCTGACCATCAATCGAGAAAACTAACTTTGGGAGGAAATTCAACCAAGGATGTATTTATATGTAAACCAAAAGGTGTTAACCGAAAACGAGGTAACCTTCTTCAACAATCACTTTCATTTTATTTATTTCTTAAAACCTTCAATTATTATCTTTAAATTATTATATATTAATATATGTATTCAAAATATACTGATAATTTTTATTATAAAGGTTATACCTACCCTTACACACAGTTTTATCTAATAGGTAATTTATATATAGTTCATGTGTATGGAAAACTACTGCCTCATGAAATATTGATTGTTTGTTCTTTATTTACCACCTATCATTATTGAAATTTGTATGAAAATAATATTTTATATGAAATATATAATATTTATAATTTATTTAAATTTATTTAATTCTTATATAACACATAGATTTATACACTCTATTTCTTGGAATATGATAACATCGTTTGTGAATTTGTGGACTATCGCCTCGGAAAGGTGATGTGATTCGTTCACAATGTTAATAGGATGTATAAAGGATAATTTTAATAATAATATGGGAAATATATGAAATAAATATGATTCATTAATTATAATATACATATACATTTATATAATTTCCTTTTAATTTTTTTAAATATGATAGATAAATGGATATAGTGTTAATGCGTACATACGACTTATAATTTCCATGAACGATACATTTCATTTCCTATATACGAATGTTATGGAATAACGTAAATACATATATACTAAATATATATCATATTTAAATATTGTTTCAATTTCTGCAGATGATAAAATCATGGTCTAATTAATAGTAACAACAAGTTACAGTCATAACATACTCGAAAAACATAACAATTAACACTAGAAAATAGTGAAAATAACGAAACATTATTAACAAACATGTAACAAGATATTATAATAAGTTAATATATAATATCATAAATTTGATTATGTTTCTTCTATAAGTTATTTACATATTTAAAACCATTATATAAGAGTTTATGTTATGTTCACGTGAAAGGAAACATAAGGTTGGGGATTCTTATATCACTTTTTCTTCCATGAGGCATACATCATTTTCACCAGTTATATCTTCTGTGTGGTGTATATATTACCCATTTTGACATATTATGTCATGAATTATTTTATATTAGTGTTTTTTAGTTCTAATATCAATTATTTATTATAATAAAATTAGTGTTAAAAGTTACAAAGTGGCAATATACTTCATAACCCGATTCTATTTCATTGGTTATATTACCTCCTCGTTGTCATTAATATTCTAAAATTATTATTGTAATAACCTTTTACTATATTTTTTTGTATTTTCTCTTATTATATATGTATTTAAATTTTAAAGACAAAATCTATTCATTTAATCATTATCACATCAACATTATGGTCTTTTCAAGGGATTACATCCCAATCTAATTTTTTCAGGATTATTTACACATGATTTCCCATTAGAGGAAATTATTTGATAATTGTATAAAACCCCTTTAATTTTATTCTCATCCAGTTAGTCATGACCTATTCCAAGTAATAGTACCACTTTTTCACTCTTTGTTACTAAATATTATTTAAAAAGTGTTTTTAATAAAGCATGGAATCATTTATGTCTTTAGTTAGAGAACATGATTTCTAATAAAAATTCTATTATATGAAAGTATTTTCAAAAAAGGTTTTAAACATTCCAAAGTCATTTATTAAATAAATTTTTATGCTTTTTTCATTTAATTTTTTTGAAGGAACATTATTTTCTCTTTCAGAGAAATTTATTTTTACAGGTATTAAACATTGCAAAATGAATATTTCTTTAACCTTGTACATCTTGTAAAAATTGACATACTTTCATTTCATCGAAACATCAAATTATAATTTAAAAGGATACCTCTTTTCAAAAATGAATTCAAAATTGGTTTTCGATGAAAATTATTTTCCAAAAATTCAAAATTAAAAGGATATTTTCATCAAAAATGTTTATAAAATGTATTTTTGTAGTGTTTCTTTTCATCAATGAAAAAAATTGATTTTTACTCCAATTGGGATATGTTGTATTAATATCATCTCTTTTGTTCATATGGATGGTTTACGATTGATTTGGTTAAGGTTAGTATTGAAATTCACCTCCTTGATTCCTTTTTTATTTCCCTTGAAATATTCAATATAGTACGATCATTAGATATTTAATTTCCCCTAAAAAATCCATATAATTTAGCATATATATGTTTATTTCCTAAACCGTATATCATTTTTATATATTGTCATTAATTTTACAATTATTTTATAATCTGGAGAAATATTGATAAATACGTATTCTTTATTCAATATTGATATTTGACAAGGCATATTGTCTGTAAATAAAATTTATTATTCTATATGAGGAATGATTGAGACATGAAGTGATGGCTGAGGCATATATTTTTTATATCCCCTGAATGCATCAATAAGTTCCCATGGAAAAAATTAGTTGAAAAAAATAAATAGGTTACTACCAATAGTTTAAAACCAATTTCTGAAAGGTATGGATGGTATTGGTTTTAATGTGCATCATAAATGATGTTCAATAATAATATTTTGTCTTATTTTTGATTTAGAATATATTATCCATGATATTTTCCCAATGAAAAAGTCTATTTCTTCATTTCATTCCTATTTTATTTATTAAATTTAGTTTGGTTTTATTTTATTAGCTTTCTAAATTGATTATTTATTATCAAGTTATTTAAATGGAAATAATTTTTAGTTATTTAACATTCCATATTATTTACTCACGTTTTTATCATTTGTTTATTTTAGGGCATGTGTTCTTAGTTATATAACTTTCTATATTTTTTAATATCATTTATTCATTATTTATTCATCTGAATTTTACCCTTACTAGGCATTTTAGATCGCCCTTATTTTGTTTCTTTCCCCAGGAACCCATGAAGTGTACTATAAAAGTTATACAAGTATAATCTAGCTGGAATAAATTATACTCAAATGAAAAGGGTTATATTTTAATTAGTATATTCATTTGTAATAAAAGACTGACCTATGTATCTAGTTTACCAAGACTACTAAACAATTTTATCCTTTGGGATTTTATTCATTTTAATCATGTTAATATAATGGTTGTAGACACCAACTCCATGATTTTTTGGGTGACATTGCTACATCCAGTCTACTTCTTCCTCTTGTTTCTCACACTGATCATGACTCAGGTGGTATTAGAGGTCAGTAGTGACGTAGAAATCTATCACAAATATTCCTTCGGCCTTCAATATAGATATAGTCTGCAACCTCTATTCATATGGTTAACCTTTTGTGTGCAATCCCCAATAATTCCCCCTCAAATTGGAAAATCCTATGAATAGGCACCGAACACATAATCTTTTGGGCCTCCAATATATGTTTAAGCTGTGAGATTTATAAACTATGGGGGGGTTTGATTCACAACTAACTAAGATATATAGAGATCCTCCCTTAGGTACAAACCCTATATCTGTATTCATCTTGACCTTCTCTAAGTCACATCCCTAGTAATATCATGTCACTCACATGGGAGACCACACCTCAACGAGGTCCATTGGGTTGCTTCTATGTGTAAACCTCACACCAACGCCAACCAAGATAAACCCTCCAAGAAATGTCATCTTCCATATAGAACCACACAACATCCCTCAATGGTGTTTCCTTCATAGTGAGAGCACCCAAACCACATTATGTTAAACTACATGGGATTCTCTTATCATTTGAACATAAACTATAGCATTGATCTACATAGGTTTTGAAACCAACCTTTTAGACATGGTATGTAGAATGCATCTCTAAAGATCAATCTCAACCAAGGGAAAACCTAGGTTCCCCCATCCTTGGAGTGAACCTCCTTTATCCACCCCTAAGGGTGTTATAATCAACATTCATAGTGTGAAATATTCACATTATGCGACACACCTCTTATATGTTCACCCATGGGAATTATGATCCATCCTCTTTCACAGCGTGACATATTCACTTTGTTGAAACACCTCTTAGATCCACCCCATTATAATTCTAATCCATCCACCTTCACGGTGAGGAATATTCTCTTTATGGGACACACCTTTTACATCTATCTCGATAGATAGTTTTGATCCATACATCCATAAACTTATAGGTGTTACATTTTCCCTCTTAAGGATTCACATTTTTGATCCACTTGAATTAGGTGCCTTTATCAATCAACTACGCCTCCACAAGATGTTAACATGTGACCCCAAACACACACCTCTTAAAAAACATGTTATGACTGAGGTGAAATCCTTGGAAGATATATTACTTTTCTATAAGATACCTCATGATCTCCATGGGATGCCTCTGGTTCCATGCTTAATATGCCTCTAGGATATTCCCTTTTGTAAAGATGAATATAGGTGCACAATGTTTCTAGCGTCCGGACAAGCCAGTAATTTCCATCATGACTAGTATCTTAACCAAAGGTCACTACACTATCAAGATCCATTGTAATGTACAGAAAAATATACTATAATTAACCATCATCAACAACGAGATTGATCCTAGAATGAGTTCCACAATCATGACTTAACTCTACGAGGGTTACCAAGACTAGTTGAAAAGTTCCACGGATTGATCCATAGAAGGAGGACCTGATATACCATAATCTAATTATGATAAATGAGAAGAAATTACCATTTAATGTGATGAAGGTATCCTACCTTTGGAAAGAGGGAATTTTGGGTAACAATGTGACCACAACACAAATCAACACGCATGGCAGCACACCCCAGTGAAATATTCAGAAACTGAAATGATGAATCCAACATGAATCTCTTCTGCTCTATATAGAGACTAGTATCATTTGATATTCCAACTGATTATCATGTCACTAGATCAAGTTATTTGGTTCCAGGACCTACCAAGAAAATAGTTGTTGGGCATGAAACCCACCCAAAATTGAAGCAGTTAAACATTGGGTATTATGTCCTCCAACATCTTCATCATGGATCTCTCTCTCAGTTCATGGAAGATTGGACAATACTGGGGAATTTGAAATTACTTTCCTTATATCTTTATTGATATTTAAATCATATTTCTTTGTAGGTCTCATACTATAAGAAACTATCCACACAATTCCCTTAGACGTAGGGGTGTGAAAAATTCTAATGCAATAATCGCACATGACAACACCTCTTTAACCGCTTCCACCACAACTACATCTACTGAGCACCCACACCACATATCATCCTCCACAATTTTCCATAGAAGGGTGAAGAACACCCTCATACGCTATTACATGAAGGACAGGGTCATTCCCATCAGATATATGGCATGTCATGACCTAGGGGCATTAGTTCCTCACCAACACTGCAACCCCTAGGGGACTTGTAGTGAGTCTCTACTCCCCACTCCACTAGTGAATCTCTTTGGGAGCCTCTCTCCAAAGATATCCTATTAATCACTCCCCTATTCCAAGAAGGTGTGGGATTATATAGTCACTATAGTTGTGACTACCACCCAGGACCAACTAAGATGGTATTCTAAAAGGCCCCATGAGCGCCAACAATGAATAGTCTGTCAATCCTAATAATAGGTTGGTTACACCCCTACTCTGTCAGCCCCAGTTCTGACCACCCAGTGAAAACGTTAGGCACAATCCTAGGAGAATCCCCATTAAGGGGAATCACTTTTTTGGATCTAGTGAACCCTTCTACTGCAGGTTCTTTATGCCCGATTCCTATGGTATAAGAGCTTGTATCAATCCATGACCAATTGGGTTTGAGACCATATCCCCCCATAGACATACTAGGTTGACTCCTTCAATCACTCATACCACCAACATCCATTACAGACTAGTCTGTGGTGGTGAGATTCCATACAAAATCCATCCTTATAAAATTTCCAACTAGATCAGAGGTCTTCCTAATTCCCACATACGACATGGAGGTCCTTCCCATGTTCCCACCATCAGTCAAAGCAGGGGTCCTCTATGCTTCATTGATAAAAAGTACTGATGTCAACATGGATTTCCTCCCTATGTTTCCACCATCTCAAGCAGAATTCCCCCTCCTCTAGCACCAATCAAGGTATAGGTCCTCCCCACATCATCGCCAATAAATATGGAGTTCCTCCCCATTATTATTTTTCCTAGCATATAGGTCTAACTCATGCCATAGGGAACCAGAGTGGAGGTCATCCCCACTCCTTCAATAGTCAACTTGGGGGCCTCCCCATGTTTCCACTAGCTCAAGAATAATTCTTCCCCACTCTAATGTTGATGATTAGGAAGTTCCTTTTAATTATTAGACTCATCAATATGGTGGTTCTCTCTTTTACATTATCACTGGTCAGCATTGAGACCCTCCTTATATTCCATTTGTCTAGAGAAGAGGTCCTCCATACTCCATCAAAAACTAGAGTGGGGGTCCTACCCACTCCCACATTATTACAAGAATAGGTCCGCCCATCTCTGAAAGTAACTAATATAGATTCCATCCTTTTTCCCCAACTAATCAATGTAGAGTTCGTCCCCATTATAATGAACATCCCTTCACTAAAAAACTATAATGGGGAATAAGGATGAACTTTCCTCACCAAAGTCAAAAATTTAGGATGCATCATGTCATCATCAATCCTTTTCACCTATCATATTTCAAGGAAGAATGAGATTTAGTGATGGTTGCTTCACCTAGTTAATTAGTCTCGGAATCTAGGGAATGATCCTAGTAGGTGAAGTTCATCATTCCAGAAGGTGATATTTATTGAATCCCCAAATTCTTCCATAGGTATATGTAGGTGGAGGAATATTTGGCTCCCTTCTAGGGGCTCATAATTAAGTAACCTCTATCCTAGCTATTTTTCCTCTGTACCACTACCTGATAGAGAGAAATTTTTGGAATGGGATAGATGAAGAGAATCTAGTTGAGTCACTAATGATAATTACATCCCTAACACATGAGGAGGTGGTGAGCACACCATCCTACAGGGATGTGATGAGACGGTTGGTAATTTCCTCGAGAGATAACCCATCATGCTGTGAATATGTAACTAATGTACGGGATCATCCACCAGCCATCCAACTGTCTCACCAATCCACACCAGTTTCGTCACCAACCTCTTAACTATAACTGATCAAACTATTGTCCATCCAAGTGAAGGTCACCACAACTAAGAAAGAATTCATATGGTTGAATCTGGATACAAATCAGTATTCACTAGTATTCTAGATGAATTCAACGCCTAAAATTGACATCACATAGTCCCTCACTAAGGCCTATCTTTCAGGATTTGAGTGGATTATCTGGACGTTGATGCATTACCTCTATGACTATCAATTATTCTACACAAGATGTTGGTATAACCTCAATGACATTGATGAGTAGTTGCGCATTATTGATTTGGAAACACTAAAAGTGGCTCGTCACCCTTCATCACTATACTTCCACCAGGATCTCTAGTAGATATGAATCAAGATATTTATTGTTATTTAAAGAATCTGGGAAGAGGCATATCCTCATATGTAGATCATAGGTTGGGGATAGTATTCTATAATCCACTTTAGATATTTCCTATGAAAACTAGAAGAAATCATAGATATTTTGGATTTTCCATCGAGTGTCATTATTGTGAATATGGTTGTTCCTGATATTTCCATGGAAGGGGGTTCTAACATAGGGTATGACAGAAAATAATAGTCTTTTTAGGTAGAAAACTATCAAACAAAACCTCATACAAGTGTTCATACTTACCTTCAAATGTAGGAACCCAACCTCATATATTCTTCTTTATTATTTCATTTGGTTGACATGTCAATAAGGGAGAAGGAACTCTTTATCCCACCAATCTATTAGATATTTCATAAAAGATATTATTCGATCCTACTATCGTTAACTTAATTTAATAGTTCATATATTATAAGAGGATCATCAATGAACTCCATGCTGAGTGGATCTCAAATTATGGTTCTCATCAATAGGATAATCTTCCCCCTATAATAGGGAATCATTGGAAGCCAGAAGATCTTCTAAGATAGTTTATCTTTGTTGAACCCAATAATCTCACAGGTCCCAAAATAGAATAGTTGGTAGTTTATAGAAAATGAACATGATATATGAGTCACCAAATCTGCCTGAAAAGCATGATAATCTTCTTTGGGACCCAGTTCAATCTTGTCCATGAGATGAAAAGAATTACTACACCGTTGATGAGCCTATAAATGACTTAGTGTTCAGGAATCCATATCAAGATAGAAAACCCCCACATGATTATTTGATATCCACTCTCTCTTCTCACCTTGAATCCCTGGAAACAGGATAGATGAAAACCATTTCTAGAAAAAATACGTATCCGGTGTGGGTGGATGAAATGAGAGAACACAAAAAAAACTGGGAACCCTACATTTTCCCCTTATAATGGGATAGGTGTCCCATTATAACATTTGTTCCACTTTACCTCAATGTGTTGGACTATGTTAGGGACACCAGAGTAGTAGGAGGCCACCAAGAACTGATGTTTTTTCTAGACATTGGAAGAGACCACATTCGTCTGGTATAACCTATTAACAATAAGGTCCATCACTGGTTGGGAAGATCCTTCAGGTAGTTTCATTACCAGTTCATCTCCACCATGCAAAAGACAAGGATTTTATACCACTTCCAGTGTAAGAAACTACCTGATGATCATGTTATAGAATTCATCTCCTAGAGGAATGGTGTCACATATTCAATCAATATGACACTAACTCAAGAGTAGGTACTAATGATGTGCTTTTGTAATTTCCAAACTAATCTAGTCCCCACCCTCACCACTCAAAAAATTTATGATAAGATTTGGGATTTTTCTGGAAAGGTCCACTACCTGGTGGAATACTTGTGTCAAGCCAAGCATACATGTCCATTACCTCTTCCAACACCTTCAAGGAGAACTGAAATGGTAGAAATTGATGATTCCATACAAGTGGAGTCCCCAAGCCAATAGAGGTCTTTCCACTTTTATAGTATAACCTAGCTATGTGTAGCAGCCTCAACAGGATCAGCCTAACTCATTACTGAACAGGTAGGAACTGGCTTTCCATGCATAGCCACCTAGACAAGAGAATATGGATCTAGCCCCTCATTAGGGTCCAGCTACTCATCAAGTCTATACACCCTGATCTCCCATCCCAGATAAGAGAAACCAAACCCACTCTTTATGTATTCTTAGGTTCCTAGTTATGTCCTTGATTCCCTATATCTGAGGATTTTAAAGCTTTCATAGTGAAAGAATCCCCCTAAAGTTGAACGTTCTGACCACCATGACCATTTCCCTTTCTACATGAAACTGGGATATACCATCAAGAACTATTATGTGTTAAAATATTATCATAGGGATGAAGTGGATAATAGATAAGTCATGTTAGGAAAGGTCTCAAAACTGATGGCCAAAATCTCCATCGATCCGAACAGCAACAGTGAATGTGAATAGTAGTAAGTTTTCTGTTCCCATGGAACCATCAATGACCACTCATCCTAGCTGAGATCTCTTAAATTCACTGAACCCACTATAGCTGACACTTTTCCATCCACATTGAATCCTTCCAAATCTATGATGTGTATGAACTAACATCACAAGGGAAATAAATATCCACCACATGTTCTAAATTTGTCTCATAGCCTAAGCAATTCAATGCCTCTAGAGATGGGAGTCAGACTCATTGTTTTTCCACCATTGGCCTGAATGGCCTGAAGGCCTTCAATTTTATTTATTTTTTGTAACCCCCATTTCAAGGGATGAGGGGGAACCCTTACAAAGATCATAGGCTCAGAGATTACAAGGCTCATAGTCTTAGGAGATTACATGACTTGATGGTCTTATGCCACTGTGAATACCATTGAATAGGTAGGTGCCTTCTTGGTGACTAATAATGAGAAGTATCAGGAATGAAATCCAAGTTCCCTTGGTCAACATCATCGAAGAGGAAGTTGAGGAAATGAAAATAGCTAGAATGACCTAGCCAGTGCTTCAATCCAAGTCCTACATGATACCAAGACCATACAATAGTTGTTTCCTAGAGCTCAACAAGAACATTCCTCCCATCCTTCTCCATCAGACAAACCACCATAGTTAACTATGCTTACAAACCAGGCAGAATATCTATTATTGCACTATGATTGACCACGTCCAGCTAAATAAATATTTCTTCCAGATGAAAATCATCCAGTAGTGGTTCTGGGTGAGTTAAATAATGAGTAGAAAGACATAGCCAGCAGTGATTATAATCTAGTGGTACAACTAGAATCACATGTTATGCATCCATCCAACGAATGGCCCCTTGTGGCTAGGAACGTGCATATGGAATGGATGTATGATGTGATAATTTACATTTTCCGCATCCATTTGATATTATCAGTCCTTAATGACCTCCACATTCATAAGATATTGGTGAGTCCCTCATAGAATCCTTGAAGGTACCTCCCCAGTTTAAAGTGAAGGTAGCTATTTTAGAGGCCATATATGTAGATGAATTTGAGAAAACAGAATTCAAATCCATAATCTTGTTCTCTCTAGAGGATGAGGGCTCACTCATGCAAGTGAATATCCATACATTTTCCATTAAAGTCCAGTTTAATGGCCCAAAAATCCTCCACTACCTATTTTTCATAGTTTATAGGATCAATCTCATCCCATCCTAAATACTTCACATACTGAGACCCACTAAAGAGTACTTGAGTCCATCTGAAATGAACATTAAAGGTTATAAAAACTCTAGGAAGAGACCATGTGTACGGAATCATTTAAAGGCCAAGTTTGGTGGATTGTTAGAACGAACCAAATTTATGGTTGTCTCGTAGGATACTACTTAAAACCTGTTTATGGTTAGGACCTGGATATATCTTCCGGCGGATGTCCCCTCCTCGCTTCACCAATGCCTCAGTTACTCCCTCAATGGTTGAGTATGCATGATGGAAAGTGATTCATATACCATAGACTCATGTGAATCCTACTATATGGATATTGCCTACAATAAGAGAAAGGATAAGAGTGTTCAAAACAATGAGGATAATAAGACCACCATTGCAGCCATCCCATGGATAGGTTTGGATGATGATTTCATCCTCCTAATTCACCAGTTGGAAGCCCCAACCTCAATATCAAAAAATGGATTCATTGTTTCAAGAAGTAATGGTCATCATGTCAATAAGTACAAAAAAATTAGAATATAACCTCATACTCTTACATAGGAGAGTCCAGGGTGATACCAGAAATCCATACCCATATGAATTGCCAAGATGGTTCCCCCTAGATACCATTGTATTTCATACCCATCTATTTCATCCGGATGGGTTGAACTGACAGAAGCTGACTCACCACCATTGCTTTGATATAATTCATAGACCTTGTGGCCAAAATATTGATGGGATTGGCATGATAACCTCTATTCCCATGTCTTCAATAGTGTAGGATACCCTTAACAATGGTTCTACATCCTCAAAAGTAGGCATCAATACTTCCCAAGAATCCATCATCCAGGATGAACTATCTCCTTCCATTAATTCCCATACCGTATAGGATAATGGGAATATTGATGATGCTCTAACCACATTTAAAGAGGGTGTCTCCAACACCACAGATTAGTTTGTTCAGGTGAAATGTGTTACCAAGGAAAATATCTATCCAAAACTAATTAGTGCATCCATTCTCCCAATGGAGAAATAATAGTAATTGGATTCTCTGAAGCAATATCATAATGTATTTTATTAGAGTTACGATGAGATTATAGGACTATGCCTAGTTGCACCCAAATTTACCCTACTGGTAAAATAGGTCAATGTAGTACACGTAGGGGTCGAATCCACAGGGACCGAAGAAGTAACCTTGAGACACTATGATTTTATGGAGGATTAGCTGTGAAGTGGCCAACTTTGGTATTGATTTTTAATGGTATTAAAGAATAGTAAGAAACCTACGTGAATTCAAATCAATGAAAATGGGTTGATCTTAGGATTATTCTCGGGGTGGATTGAATGAATTTTACTTCTTTAGACAATTTTTGTTTTATTAATTCTTGATGAATCCATTCTTCAAAAATAACACTACCTTCATCATTTTCTGGTTTGGGGCTTACTAAAAACAATTACTAATCCCCTATACACATACAAAACCAAATTCATTATGTATCCAGGGTATATGGTTATTTAGTACTTGAATTTAGCTTGCTCAAACACAGTGAAGATGAAGAGTAGAAATTACTGAAGAATAGAAGACTTAAATTAATTAGCCAATTAACAACAATTCATTCATAAAATAACATTCAATCCATCCTTTGTATCCTCCTACAATCAAGCCGTTAATGGGTTATCCCTCAATTTATTTTATACTCTCAATGGTGGGTGGAATATGGCTAACAATAATTGGATTGAGGAAATTAAAAATGCGGAAATAACGAGAACTCCTTCATGTGTGTGTGAAATTCACACCTATGTGTGAACTAATTCCCAAAAACAAAAAGATATCACTGTGATTTTTGATAATAAAGTTTTAATAAAAGAAATCGAAAATATAGAATATAAATAATTTGATTAAGATCATAAATATTCAAAAAATATACTTACATGGAAATGGAAAACATTACAAAGGAAATTTGGAAGCATAACCTTACAATGAAACAAGCAACACTAGATGACAAGAAAAATATGATAGATGCATATTCCCTTCACCACCAGATCCTTATATAGGAATTTTAGGATCCTTAGTTCCACCCCCGAACAATCAATTCCCCCCTCAGCAATTAATATTGTTAAAAGGTGGGTGAAGAATCAAAATGAAATTGACGTTTTGAAGTTGACCTGGAAAACTGTCTAGATTCATCATCCATTTAGACTTTCTAATTTGACATTAAATATGGCCGAATCATCAGCAGTCGTAAAATAAAAATAACTTCTTTGATTTTTCCTCTATTACCTTTCCAAATTTCAGGTCATTTTGTGCATCCATTTGAATGTTATACCTGAAATGTTGATAAGAATTTATGGGCGATCATATCAGTCCCACCATTTAAATGTAAATTTCGGATCCCTATATATCCATGAAAACTTCAGAATTATCTCTAGACACAGTCAAATAAAATGATCCTCCTATTTTTCTATTTCTACTGTAAAAAATTTAGCTTCATTGGGCTTGGTTTGTGGGCCCCATATTTGTTTGATGAGCCTTAGGCCCATTATGATTTTTCCAGCAAATTTTTGCATTCAGGCGCAAAAATATCAATCTTCCCTTGGGATTCATCCATCGGACCTAAAAGATAAAATGTTCCAAATAAAGTGAAAAATAATATCTCAAAATATAAAATTCAGAAAATGAATATAATTCTATCCACAAATAGATGAATGATTGGGCCCAAATTTTCATTTTAAACATTAATTGCATTTAAGATGTGAAATAAAGTTCTATTTATGTAATTCACTAAAAAAATGTTTATGGACTTTGGAACAAAAAATATAGAGATATTAAAAATTAATATTATCCACTTTTAGTGACTAATAACACCCCCCAACACGAGTTTTTCTAGACACAAGCAAAATATATTACAAATATGAAATTTCAATCCCCTTTTCCAAAAACATTTAAATACACATTGCTCACCCAAAGACCTTATAACAAAAAAAATTATGAAACCCATCAAAATAATTTAAAACAAGCTAGGTCCATAAGCATATCTCAAGGCCAAGCCCATTCCTTCATTCAAATTCATTGTCACATTTCATCCAATTTCAACTAAGCATGATAAAGTGTTGTGAATCACCAAAGATATTGGGCCCATTTTATTGTTCAAGGGGAAAAAATGGAAGCGCTAGGTGGGAATCACATTAATCCTTAAGATGAGTATCCATTTTTTTTAATTTTTAGTATGTTTTCTTTTTTTAACCAAAATAGATATGAAAAGACTAACTCTGGGAAAGACATCTATGGAGTCATGATCCCCAAGTGTCGTACACCACACATATTATCAATTCCATGCTCTACAATAGAGATATATAGTCTAACACTGGGAAAGAAAACTATGGAGTCACGATTCCCATGTGTCGGAAGCCACACATTTGAACAAAACATTGCTCTATGTGGTCATTATTTTTTTCATTTTTTTCGATACTCCAATTAAACTAAAAGTGACCCCAGAACCCTATACTACAATAAAAGGGACCCAAGAACTCAAATTTACACCCATGATTCAGTAGACATGCATTGTGGCATTTTTATTAAGAGGATGAAACTGTAAACATTGAAAAATCACATCAGACAACTGCACTTTCCAAAAACTATGGTCAAGAACATAAACATGCATTAAAATCAGAATCAAGGCTTCCGAAAGTATTTGATATCGAATTTCAGAGATTACAATGTGTGTTATCATGTTCAAGGTTAATGGAATTTTTTTCCATGTATGTTCTTATTAAAAAAATTATTTTTTATTTCATCTCCCCCAACATAGAATAACATTGTTCTCAGTGTTTAAAGAAAATAAATGTTAGAAGGGGGTATGGGAGGAGTTCAATGAGGAAATTGAAAATGATAAACATGGAACAAATTCACCTGGTTTTTGAAGTTGAAGTTCATGATACTCCATATTACTCCTTTGATCTCTTAGGGGATGTAGGCACCTCCTTGATTGAACATGTTTCTACCAAAATAGTTCATGAACCATACAAAGAATAAAAAAGAAGACAAAACAAACAACTCAATGATTTATTTAATTCCAAGTATCACTATTTTTATGGTTTTCTCTATTTTTTTAAATCAAAATGATGATACATTGTCTTCTTTATATTTTCTGGGTAAGTTATTACTCAGGGATCACACCACATGACACGGATGAATACAATGATTCCCTTTCATACCCATACTTACTCATAAAAGAAGAACATGTCGACAGTCTATGATAATTTATTATATGAAAAAGAAAATGATTCAAAATGATTGGAAACATGAAAACACACAAAAACGCACAAAATGAAATAAAAAAGGTAGAAACCTGGTTGCCTCTTAGAATGTGATTTATTTAAAGTCTTTAGCTTGACTTGAACCCCCCAAATTATCTAATACCAACATTCAACATTTTAATAAACCTATATTTCTCCACTTAAACAAGATTGAGATTGATTTTTTTCTTTGATATTTTTTCATGTAAAAACCCATGTTCAACAAGGAGTGTGAAAATCCAAGGAATTTTAGTAATGGTTGATCCAGTTTCTTCTACATTTCTTCCTAATATTTCAAGGGTTAACCCCCCTTTGTGGGTTTCATGAGATGAATGAATGACTAATGAAAGGTCGTGGTTATCACCTATGATGGGATGCCAGAGTGGGGACGTAAGGACATTGATTTTGAGTTTAAATTGGATAGAAAATTCAATCACAGATAAGGAAATAGAATAAAATCAATTTCATTTAAAAAATTTCCCAACACAATTGGTTCCCTCTGAATTGAAGATTGAACCCCAAAATATTCTAGATGAGTTTCATGAATGGGTATGGATTTTATGTTTGTGATGTCTCCTAATGGCTCAGTGATTGGTGTTTCTAAAAAATCATCATTGGAGAAATATTCCAGACATTCAATCCATGAAGAAAAATTTCCCTCTTGTGAATTCATGAAATCAATTTCATGCGGATTTAAAGACTCATTAACAATTCCATCATTTTCTTTAGCTTGACTTTCAACATTACTAGACCAATTATCTTCATTATACAACTCTTTTTTCCAAGATTCTAAAGTGGGTTCTTCACTAAATTCAAATAAGTTATATGGGTAACAAGATTCTTCTATAAGTGATGCAGAAGGGACATCCTGAGTGGTAATGGGTTCCTCATAAGTCTCAATGTTTTGTATTTCTAATCTCAGTGATTAAACATAGAAATTCATTTTAACCATTTTTTCACACAAATGATCAAGAATTATTTCCAGATTATGATTGATAGATGTTTGGAAATCATGAACTTCATTAATTTTGATCTCTTAAATCATACTCAAGAGGTATGGAAATTGATCCTTTAAATAATCAACATCCCATAGATTGTTCATGTTATCAGGTATGGGCTATTCATTCAAAGGTTGATCAAAGTAATTAAAAAAGATCAGTGATTCCCAATGTGGATTCTCTAATTGATTCCATCCTGAGTTTTTGAAAGGATATTGTTGATTAAACTCCATTGGATTTATTTAGAAATTCTGAATTGTGATTTTCGAAAACCAAATAAATAGAAAGGGGAAAAGGGAAGAGAAATGGAGAAGAGAATAAAGAAATTGGGGTGAGAAAAGAATTTCAGTGTCTAAGATTACTTACTTGGGTCACCAGAAATGGTTCCAAAATTTGGTTGCACCCGAATTTACCCTACTGGTAAAATATGTCGATGTAGTACATGTAGGGGTCGAATCCACAGGGACCGAAGAAGTAACCTTGAGACGCTATGATTTTGTAGAGGGTGAGCTATAAAGTGGCCAACATTGGTTTGGATTTTGGATTATTTTAAAGAACACTAAGAAACCTAGGTGAATTCAAATCAATGAAGATGGGTTGATCTTAAGATTATGCTCGGGGTGGATTGAATGAATTTTACTTCTTTAGATAATTTTGGTTTTATTAATTCTTAATGAATCCATTCATAAACAATAACAGTACCTTAATCATTTTCTGGTTTGGTGCTTACTAAACACAATTACTAATCCTATATAGAATTAGAGAACTAAATTCGTGATGTCTCCAGGGTATATGGTCATTTTGTACTTGAATTTATCTTTCTCAAACACAGTGAAGATGAAGTGTATAAATTACTGAAGAAAAGAAGTCTTAAATTAATTTTCCAATTAACAACAATTTGTTCATAAAATAACATTAAATCTAGCCTTTGAATCCTCCTATGATCAACTCATTAATGGTTTATCCCAATATTGATGGTATACTCTCAATTTTGGGTGTAATATGGCTAACAAGAATTGGATTGAAGAAATTAAAACCACAAAAATATTGGGCACTCCTCCGTGTTTGTGAATGAAATTCACTCCTATGTATGGAATAATTCCCAAAAACACATAGATATCACTGTGATTTGTGATAAGAAAGTTTTAATAGAAGAAATGAAAAATATATAAGATATATAAGTTGATTAAGAACAAAAATATACAAAAAATAAATGTACATGGAAATGGAAAACATTACAAAGGAAATTTGAAAGCATAACCTTACAATGAAACAAGCAACACAAGATGACAAGAAAATTATGAGAGATGCCTATTCCCTTCACCACCATATCCTTATATAGTAATATTAGGATCCTTATGTCCACCCCCAAACAATCAATTCACCCCTCAACAATTAAGAGAGTCACAACGAGGGTGAAGAATCAAAAGGAAATTGACGTTTCGAAGTTGACCCGGAAAACTTTCCAATTCATCATCCATTTGGACGTTCGAATTTGACATTACATATGGCTGAATCTTCAGTAGTCGTAGTAGAAAAATAACTTTTTCAATGTGTCCTCTATCAGCTGTCCAAATTTCTGTTCATTTGATGCATCCGTTTGAATGTTATCCCTGAAATGGTGAGAAGAATTTATGGGCGTTCATATCAGACCCACAATTTAAATGTAAACTTCGGATCCATATATCTCTATTAAAACGTAGGAATTAGCTCTAGACACAGTTGAATAAAATGATACACATATTATTCCATTTATAATTTAAAAAATTTAGCTTCATTGGGATTGTTTTGTGGGCCCAACATTTGTTTTATGGGCCTTAGGCCCATTATACTTTTTTCAGCAAATTTCTGCTTTCAGGTGCAAAAATATCCATATTCCCTTGGGATTAATCCATCAGACCTAAAAGGTAAAATGTTCCAAATAAAGTGATCAATCATATCCCAAAATATAAAACTCATAAAATGAATATAATGAAATCCACAAATAGATGAATGATTGGTCCCAAATTTTCATTTTAAATATTAATTGCATTTAAGATGAGAAATGAAGTTCTATTTATGTAATGCAATAAAAATATGTTTATAGACTTTGGAACAATAAATATAATGATATTAACAATTAATATTATCCACATTTAGTGACTAATTAATACCCTTAGGTTTCTGTCCAACTTCTTGGTATCCTTGTGAGTAGTCACAGGTTCAAGAAGACTCTTAGGAAAATGAACCCTTCTCATTGTGCCATGGTAGAGACTGATGTTTATAAGATTATCAAATTAAAATTAATTATTTATATTCAGTACCCCAAATTTATAGCAAATATCATCTCAGTAAAGAATAATAATGGCCAGATCAAAGTCGGTATCAACTTCTAGGATCTCAACCGCCATTTTCTAAAGGTTAATATCCCCTTAGAGTGACAGAGCTATTGATCAATGCCATAGTTGGGTTTCTGGATCTCCCATTCATGGAGGGATACTCTAGAGACAATCAGATTAAAATGGACTCAGAGGATGAGGAGTATACAACATTAATAGTTCCTCAACGTACCTTCTGTTATCAGGTAATTCTTGTAAGTCTGAAGAATGTGGGATCCACATATCATATATCCATTCATGACATCTTCACACCAATCCTTGGGACTATAGTAAAGTGTTACATGGATGATTTGGTTGTTAAATACCTCAAGAATTAGGACCAAAATAGAGATCATGAGAAATTATTCATCTTCCTCCACTCTTGGAATATGAAGATGAAACCCTTGATGTGTGAATTTGGGGTTACCACTGAGATTTTATCAGTTTTTTCCTCAAATATAGGGGAATCACGATCAACATAGTTAAGATCACTTCCATTAAAAAAATGCCACCTATGAGTAAGATTTGCGGGATTTGATGCCTCCAAGGCCACTTAACCTACATATGTTGGTTTGTTGATAATTTGGTTGGCATGTGTATTATATTTTCTAGGCTTATGCAGAATGGTGCCATCTACTAGTGGGATGAAGAGTGCAGGGACTCCTTTGTAGAAATAAAGATGAATCTTCTAAAACCTCCAGTTCCATTTTAACCCACATTTTGGAAGCCTCTGGTACTCTACATGACCTCCCTGGAGTGATTATTTAGCACCCTTCTCACCTAGAAGAACAAAAAGGGAACAGAGAATAGTTTACAATGTCTTAGTAAAATTATCCTTAATACAGAGGCCATATATTCCCATATTGATAAGATCTACCATGCGCTGGTTTTCACAATGCATAAGTTGTTTCATTATTTGAAGCATCATGAGATACATATGGTGTCTCATAAACTATATCCTAAATTACCTGGTGTTGATAGGATAGATAAGATGTTGGGTAGTGATCCTTCAATAATTTGACATTAGGTTTATCACATATATGGCTGTCAATGTCCATGCGTTGGAAAACATTCCCGAATCTCGTCCTGCTCCCAAAGAATCACCTCTAGATTTCAATTTCCTAGATGAGGACATCCTTTTAATGGACCAGGCATGTCGTGCTGGTACATTCATTTTGATGATGCCACCTGAAGATAAACAGGTATAAGCCTTAACATTCCTAATTTCAACAGAGTGTGCATGGGGATCATATTTATCACCATGACATTGGTTGTACTACCATACTCATTTTTATTGTCAAAAGGCTACACCAATAACAAATAAAAGTATCGAACTCTCACTATTGTTATTGATATGACCCTCAATATTTATATTAAGAGATTTAATGTAAATGGGAACTCTATATTAGTCACCATACAATTCAACAGTGTCTATGTCTTCAGAAAGGCAAAATGTGTTCCCTTACTGGAGTGCCCTCACCAGCTAATGACCCAGTTCCCTTCTCAACCAGAAGTAACTCATGTCCCCTAGTCACAGAATGGTTGAGCTATAACACCCCAAGATTCTATTAATTGTTTTCATATTAATTGAATCTTTCTGATATTTTTTAGTTCAGGAAACACTAAATATAGCTTATATTATTTGAAAGCACTAATTTTGGATTGTGTTTCATAAAAAACCAAGTTAATATTTCCCTACAAAAAACACTTTGATTATTTTTTACTACATGATACAGTATGTTTGGATTGTGTTATGCATAAGTTTTAGTTCCTTCGATATCTTATGTTTCACTCAAAGTAGAGTTTTACCAAACTACAATATAATTTTAATATTGTTTTTAAAATATCATTATAGTTACCACTTATCTTTTGGAATGGGAGCTGTGACTAGTATTATATTAATTATGGAAGATTTTTTCACATGTATATAAAATGAATCTATTGTTTTTCAATTAGTCACAAATTAAAGATATAACTATTTGAAAATAATGAAATTCTATTTATAGGGAATCTATGTTAAGAAACGGTTTTATCTCAATAAATATAAAAAATAACTATTGATGAATGCTTTCAATAAAATTTATAAATTATATATTCAATAAAAAATTTACACTCATACGATAGTTTTTATAGGCTAAAAATAAAAATAAATCAAAATTTATGGATAAAGGGATGTATATTTCTAAAAGGTAATTTTATCTCTTTTAACTGGAGAACCTATTTTAAATATAAATTTTAATACTTTTATAATAATTATTTGAAAAAATAAACATAATTTTCTAATGTGAGATATCAAAATTCAATTTGGTTAACTTTTGGGTATTTTATAGAGAGGTTTCATATATTGATGAATATTGAAAAAACAATGAATTTTAACTCTAAAATACTTTTTACTAAAAATAATATATAAGGTTATTTTATATTTTCAATTAGTTTCAAAGTTTCATTAGATGAATTTTACACCAATTAAACCAATTTAGCTTATTCGAATCAATTTCACATTGAAATTTGATATAAAAATATTTCAAACATTTGAACATTTTTACATAAAAAAATACTTTGTCATCCTATCTGTGGGATTAAATTTAAAATAATTTATGCAACATATATTATTGTAATTTGAAAAAATGGATTGAATATTTTTAATCTGAATAATTTATTATTTATAATTGTTATAATTTTTTTCTCTAAAAATATTAATGAAACTGATTAATATTAATTATAGCGAGTAAGTGAAAAATTAGCATAAAAATAACTAAACCATAAATTTCAGGTCCAAAATTACATATTTTTTTTAAAAAACATCACTTTTATGTCCATATTTGGACCCTATAATACCTTTTATAATATTTTGACAACTTTTGGATCTACATTACATTAGAAAAACATGAGTGGAATTCCCTTTTCAAAAATTTACCAGAATTCCACTCCTCCTCCACTATAAAAAAGCACTCACCCCTCCAAATTATTCACACATATGAAACCCTTTGGCTCAAAAAAATCTGAAAAAATATTTTCACAACATACATAACTTCATCATATAATTCTGAATTTGAGAATAAATCCATCCGACCAAGATATTTGTTGAAAACCAAATGAGGTTACCCAAAGAAGAGGTAACATCCTTCCTCAAGCTATTTGGTTTTATTTTCATTCTCCACCCCCACAAATATTATTATTCCAAGATTATATAATAAAATAATTATGGTAAATATACTTATATATTGTAATTATATGATTTTTACCTAAACATACACACACATCCATCTAATAGGTAATGAATTTAATGTTATTGTGTACGGAGAACTACCGCTTCACCAAACAAGGTTGATTATTTTTCCTTTTCCACCTATAATGGTTGGGAATTATGATAGAAAAATTGTTTTTATTATATATATATGGTATTGATTATTTATTTATTATTATTTATTTATTATATAACAAATACCTTTATGATTTCCACTTTTTAAATTTTATAACTTCGTTTGGGGATGGTTGGACTACTGTCTCCTTAAAGCAATGTGATTCATTCAGATGTCACATGGAATGTATTAAGGATGGTTTTAGTAAAATTATATGATACATATGAAATAATAATTCTATATTAATTATATTATATAAATAAATGTACCTATATTTCATTAAATTTATTTGTCTAAAAATGACAATAAAAAAGAAACAATGTTCATGCATAAGTATAGTATATCATCTCCATGAACGGTTTATTACATTTAATATTTATATATTTTATAGATTATTAAAAATAAATATATACAGAATATATGATATTTATATTAACTTTTAAATTCTGTAAATAAGTAAATCCAGATCTATGTATAATGATTATGAAATACTAGTCAAAACATATAACAAATAAAATGGATGTTACTCGAAATGTAACAATAACATAGAGCTGGTACAAATTGGGTAATATTAAGTAAAAATAATAATATATGGTATTACATATGATAATACGGTTCTACATAATATTTAAAATAATATTATATTTTTTATACATGAGTTTTGAACATGTACTAAGAAATTGAAAACTTAATGTAAGGTTTTTCTCATATCACTTTTATTTATGTGAGACTTATACCTTATTCACCACTAATTTTTTTTGATGTATATACCACCCATGAATGTATTATATTATTATTATAAATAAATTTATGGGTATTTAAAAATCAATTTTATGAGCTTTCTTTAATGGTGTCTATGGGTCAAAAGGTACCAAATCAGTAAAGTAATTTTTATTTCAATTTAATTCTTTGAGATTCATATCATGTTAAGAACCTATGTTTTGGTATAGGGTACATATACTTCCCCTTGTCAAGTTATAACATGAATATACTTGTTTTATGATATTTTCTGTTTCATGTAATATTAATATCTCATGTGGATTATGAGTCAATGTTACCAATGCGGTAATATTTTATTGCTACAATCTCATCGTTTATCAAGATTATTTAAAAGTATGCATACATTGATAAAATATTATGAGCCACATATTTAGAAAACTCAGTAATTTTATTATATTATGGTTATCCATGATATATTATTTTATTATAATATTTTTTCACAGTTTTGTATTTAATATAAATAAACAAATTAAAATAAATTCCAAATTTATTTCTCTTTTCACTCAAGAAATCTGTGTTCTTTCAAAACCATATATTCTAAAAAAGTGTTTTAATTTTTTTTTACTTTTAAAATTAGTTTTAAATTTTTTCTTGTTAAAAAGTATTTCGAAAAAATTTCAAGAATTATTTATATCATTTCAAATTATTTTAAAAATAAAAGTAAATCTACCTATTTTCAATTTTACTTTATATGTTTTCAAATATATTTTAAAAGAAACATGTTTACAAAATGATTTATGTTTTAAATATTGTTTTTCAAAGGGGAAAATATATTTTCCTCAAAAAATGTATTAAATTATTTTAAATATTTCTTTATAAGTTTTCAATGTGTTTCTTAGTCACAATGATTTTTAATATGCTCTATTTTTGAAAAAAATGAATTTTCTTTAAGAAATTATCCAAGTGGTCATTAAAAATCCTTCTCTATCGAAGAAAGAAAACTATGATATAGTTTAAGATTTATTGGGGACATGATCTAAGAATGCCATTAAATTTATTTCTTGAATGGTTTATGTTATTAAGGATTGATTTTTACGACACTCGTTTCCCTTCCATGGGTTATATTTTTTTTTTGAACCGGCTTCTTTTCATGGATTGTGATTTGATGAATTTATCAGGAAACCTATCTATTTTCCAAAGGTTATGATGTGATGAAATTTTAATGATACTCATTTCGTATCATGTGTTATGACTTGATATTTATAAAACCCATATATTTTCATGGGTCATGATATGATTACTGTTTTATTATCTTGTGGCACATGCATGTATGATTTAATTATTAAATCCCAAGCCCAAAACAAGATGGCACAATAGAGGGAATCGCAAGCCTGAAACAGGAGGGAATAATAAGACTAATGAAAAGAAGTTAAATTGGAGTTTATCCAAAGAATGAATATAGAGGGTATATTGGAGGGAATCCCAAGCCTATAATAAGAGGGAAAATTAGAGGGAAAACCACGCCCATAGTAGGTACATGGGTTATTATCACAATCCTAAAAAGCTATGAAGGTATTAGTAGGTTGGCTTGACATATGATTTTCTATACTTATGTGTATGCCACAATTTTTATGCCTTATACCTGTGTAATTATTTCATTGATTATTCTCTATATTCTATTATAATTCATGTCTTATGAACCTCTAATAATTATTCTAGGATTCGTATTTATGATCTTTGATAGACAATGTATGATATTCTAATGTTATGATCATGTTCTCATTCCCTTATGCTCATGTTTATCTTCTTTGTTTACCCTTTTTGAGAATCTAATCTTAATGATTTATTTTTCTTCCTTTCAATATGTTATGAATACATTTTTTATTTATAAGTACTAAAGGGGGATATCTTTGTGGGAATCATTGAAGATATTTCAAAAAGATGGAATATTTTGTTCTATGTTTCCAAAGACAATAAACTATTATGGTTCTTGGGAATTTAATTTCGTAATGTACTGAGTATTCATAAAAAATGACGTAATATCCATGTATTTTAAGATCTAGTCTCTATAATTGGTATCGAAGGAAATATTTAGACAAAATTTGGAAACTAGAATGAAAAAACCTAGGTGATATCCCTACCAATATTTCTAAATATATGTTTATGGATGTATTTATTGGTAAGCCTATCGTGTCATATATTTAATTGTAGGTGTCTTGATTTGGGTATCTTATAAGAAATTTTTCATGATTTTATGTCTTTCATCTATGATAAGTTTTTCACTCTCAATGATATATAGTTTTAGTCAACAAAGTAAACTAAAAAATATGGGTTAACATCATATCTGATGGAAATTGTAGTGATCATGTGAAACAAAATTGGATAATTATGGGAAAAAAGATATTACGATTTTGTTGAATCATCTATCACAATATATTATTAACAATTTGAACATTTTTTATATTCGTAATACATCATATAGTATCAGGATTGACTATTATAAATGTTCACATGGTAAGGATACTAGAGGAAATAATATTTGGCTACCTAAATGTCAAGAAAGTGAAGAGATGGACCTTGAGGAATACCTCAAATAGAGGAATAGATATTATCTATGTCAAATGATTCCAATGGACTAGATAATTTATTTAATGATATGGTTACATTTGGAATAAGGGTATATAACCCTTAATATGTTCCTAATGATTTGATAGGTATATTATGATATATAGGATATTGATAAGTAAATTTGACAATACTGATTAGCTCATAAATGATATTATTTTTCTTAAAAAGTAGTTAATAATATTATGGATAGATATTTCCACCTTTTTTGGATATAATTAATATATCCAATAAACATTGGTATAATGAAACATTCACGTTTTCAATAAGGATTTTTGGTAATTCTGGTTATTACTGTGTTTTAAGAGAATACATGATGATGGTATTCACATTTTTGGTATGTAACAAGTATGATCTACTTTATGATATATTGGTCATCAATACTAAAAAAAATTATGAAATTTAGGGAACTTATATTTTATACATTCATCTATTAAAAGGGTTATAAGCGTAACCATTTGGGGAATGGTTTATATTAGACTTAGGAAGAGTTATTAAATATTAATGTATTATATATCCATATAAAGAATTACGAATATTGGATAAATTGTGATATTGGTTTTCTATTATTATTGTTGAAGACATATGGAATGAATTATAATTCAACCTCATGGTCTATTAGTACACCTGGAATGACAATTTATCCTTCATTTCTTATAGTAATAGATGAAGTGGAAATCAAACAAGGTATAACTTAAGGGTGAGATTGTGCACATAAAAAAAATCAATTAAATATATTTCATTATGTTATCATATAGAAAGGAAATTCCTCAACTCTAGAAAAAGGATACTGAAAAAAGACTCATCTTCATACCATCATTCCTATTGAGTCAATAGTCTTATGAATCACCACATATTTATAGTTTTGAGGCCTTGAAGTTTTCATTGATCAGTCACTTACTGATGATCAACGATCTTTATAACCCTCAATAGTAACTTATTATTTTCTTATGTTTCCAATATTCAGTTACAACATATTTTATTTTATATGGAAACCTAATTATGAGTTACTTTTGGTAACTGTTATGGTTTAAACTTTCCTTTTTAAAAGGATGCTTTAGTATTAATTTTTACAGTGTAGGATTATATGAAATGAAATGCCAGGCATTATACCCTTAATATCCTAGAATAATTTCAAGGTACAATTTAATTTTTTGGGGGTAGAATGTAACACCCCAATATTATTTTATTTGTTTTTTCAATTAATTTATTCATTTCAATATTTTTCATTTCACACAACACTAAATAAAAATATTATATGAAAGAACAATGATTTTATTCTGTTTCATGAAACAATAAGTTAATATTTCATTATACAAAACAATTATATTATATTTTGTTACAAAAAAACACAATTTTATTTGTGTCACACACAATGTCAAGTTCTTTTGATAACATAAGTTACACGCAAGGCCGTGTTTTACCAAACAACAATATACTATTAAAATTGTTATTAATATACAATTATAGTTACCACTTAGATGTTGGAATGGGAGTTTTGGATAATATATAATTAATTATGAAAATATTTTTTACACTTGTATATAAAATGAATCCATCGGTTATCAATTAGTTAGAAATGAAAGTAAGAACTATTTCAAAATAATAAAATTCATTTTCTATAAAAACTATGTACAAAAACCATTTTATCTCAAAAAATTAACCAAACCAATATTAATGAATGTTTTTAATAAAATTAATATATTATATATTCAATAATTTGTTTTCACACTTTTCCAATTTTTTATAAATGCATGTGATAATAATAAATCCGTTTTTATGAATTAAAAGAGGTATTTTTCTTAAAGATATTTTTACATACTTTTAATGGTGAATCAATTTTAATTAAATATTTTGACATAATTATAATTATAATTTTTCCAAATAAATATTATTTTTGAATTAATAAAATCAAAATTTACATTGGGTTAATTTTTTGTATTTTTCAAAGAAGTTTCATATTTTGATAAATAGTGAACCAACACTAAATATTAATTCAAAACTGCATTTTTATCTAATTAAATTATAGAGTTAAATTACAATTTAAATAGATTTTATCATTTTATTAGATATATTTTACATAAAATTAATCAATATTTGGTTATTATAATCAATTTATCATTGAAATTGGATATTAAAATACTTCATACATTTGAACAAAAAACACATTTTGTCGTCATGTTAGTGGGATTGAATTTACATTAATTTCTTCCACTTATGTGATTTGAATTTTAAAAAATAGATTCCATATTTGGAATCAGAATAATTTATAATTATAATAAGTACAACATAGTTTTTAATAATACAATAGTGAAAGTGATTAAAATGAAATACAGTGATTAACATAAAAATTGTCTTAACAGAGGACTAAACCTTAATTTAAGGCCCAAAATGACACATAAACTAGTCCAAAAGAAATTGGATATTCATATTTATACCCTATAATCACTTGGAGAATATTGTTACCATCTTTTTATTAACATTAAATTGGAAAAACGTTTGTGGAATTACCTTTTAAGAAATTTACCAGAATACCACCCTTCTTCCGATTTAAAAAGGAACTCACCACTCCAACTTATTCAAAACTCTCACATCCTTTGTCTCAAAAAAAATATGGCAGAATAACATAGAACAATAACTACCTTAATCATAGAATCCTACAATTTGGCATAAATCAACCTAAATAATCCCTTTGGTGCAAAGTAATAGGAGCTACCCAAATAATCGGTAACATCCTTCCTAAAGGTCAATTATTTTATTTTCATAATCCAACCCCTAAAATTTACTTATACCATAATTACATAATAATATAATTATAATAAATATACTGAGTTTTTTTATTCTACATTTTTTACCCGAACATACACACACCTCTATCTAATGGCTAGAAAACATACTATTCTTGTTTACGGTGAACTATTGTCTCATGCAAGGATGTTGTTCATATTTCCTACACCACCTAGTATGGTTCATAATTATGATGGAAAATATATTTTTATATTATATATATGGTATTTATGATTTATTTATGCTTATATAACTACTATATAACACATATCTTTATTACTTCCATTTTTTTAAATACGATAACTTCGTTTTTGGATGTGCGGACTACTGCCTCCTCAAAGCGATGTGATCCATTCAAACATTAAAAGGAATTTATTATGGATTATTTTAGTGAAAATATATCTTATATATGAAATAATTGTGATAATTTATTGATATTATATATATATAATATTCCGTTATATTATTTCTTTAAAAACAACAATATAACGGAACTAGCATTCCTACATACGTACGACCTAATATCATCATGAATGGTGTATTCCATTTCATATTTCTATATTTTATAGATTATTATAAATAAATATATGAGGATTATATTTGATATTCATATCATTTTTTACATTCTATAAATAATTAAATTATTATCTAAGTATGTGGATCGTGAATAACATGACATAACATATACGGAAAAAAGAGGATGTCACATGAAATGTTACATTAACATAGAGTTGTTAATAAATATGTAATATAGGTCATTAAAAAGTCCTATATGGTATTATATATAATAATATTCTAATATTTTTTATGTATAATAAATTTATTTTAATTATACAGTAGGTTTGAATGTGTTAAAAAATCAAGACATAAGGTAAGGGTTTTCTCATTTTATTTTTTTTCAATGAGACTTATGAATTATTCACATCTAATTTATTTTGTATGGTGTATGTGCTACCCATGAATATATTATGTTATTATAAATAAATTTAATATTATTTACATATCAATTTTATAATCATTCTTTCTTGGGTTTCATGGTTCAATGTTACCAAATCGGTAACGTAATTTTTGTCTCAATTTGCAATTTTGAGATATATGCCATGCTATGAGTCTCTATTTTTCAATATGGTGTATATAATTCCCTCTAACATGTTATATCATGAATATACATATTTAATGAAATTTTATGCTTCATTTAATTTTATTATCTCTTGTTTATTATGAGTTAAAGAAACAAAAGTGGTAATAGTTTGTTGTTACAATCTCATCATTTCTCGAGATTGTTTAGGATTATGCTTTTGTTGATGAAATGTTATGATCCATCTCTCAAGAATAGTAATTAATTTTATTTTCCTATGGTTATACATGATATATTAATGTATTATTACTATTTTCCACTCCTTTTTATATAATATAATTAAGAAACTATTTTTTTCAAATTCTGTCTTTATTTCTCCTTTAAGTCAGAAATATGTGTTAAAAAAATTATTTTCTAAAAAGAGTTTTTTTAAATTTTTATGTATAAAAATTTATAAAATATTATCATTCCCATTTTATATGTTTTCACAGAAAAAGGTCTTAATAATATTTTCAAGATTTATTTATACGTTTTTCAATTATTTAAAATATAAAAGAAATTATAATTTTCGTCAATATTATTTTATATGTTTTATAATATATTTTCAAAGAAAACGGTTATCAAAATTAATAGTGTTTTAATGATACTTTTAAAAAGAGAAAATATATTTTACTCAATAAATGTTGTAATATATTATAAATTTTATTTTATTTGTTTTCAAAATGTTTTTTAAGAAAATTATTTTGAATATGTTCTATATTTTAAAACGGGATTTTTCCTTTAGAAATGATCCATGTAATATTTCAAAACCATTGTCCATCTAAGATGGAATTGTTTGAAACAGTTTAAGAATTATTTTGAACATGGTCCTAGCATACCATTTACATTATTTCATGAATGGTTTAGGTTTTTATGGCATGATGTTTACGACACCCATTTCTTTTCCCCGGGTTATATGCTTTTGGAACCTATGACTTTTCATGGGTTATTATTTAATAAAATGATTATGAAACCTATCTATTTTACATAGGCGATGATTTGATGAAATTTTAATGATATCCCATTAATTTCATGTTTTATTATTTTATTTTTTTAAAACCCATCGCATTTCATTGGTCATGATATGATGAATGGTTTGTTTTCTTGTAGCACATGAATGTATGATTTCATTATGTGATGTTTGGGACATATATCTCTATACATTTAATTTGGTAATGATAACTATTTTATGATCTCAATGGGTACATGGGAGGGTTTCCCAAGTCCTAATCATGTGGGAATTTAAATCCTAAACAATGATGGTACACAAGAGGGAATCCCATGCTTGAAACAACTAGGAATGATAATACCAAAATAAGAGGGTACACAACACGAAATCCCAAGCATAAAACAAAAGGTTATATAGGAGTGCATCCAAAGACAAAAATAATATATAATATTAATCCTATAATAATAGGGTATATGAGAGGGAATTCCATTTTCAAAACAAAAGGGTGCAAGGGGGTTCATCCGAGGCTCAAAAGAAGAGGGTACCCAGGAAGGCATCCCAAGCCTGAAGCAAGTACATGGGTTATTAGACCATGATTGACATGTTATGAATGTCTTGGTAGGTAGCCTCGACAGAGGATTTTTAATGATTATTTTTATTCCTAAAATTACATTTCTTATTCCATAGTTATTATTTTATGGCTTATGCTTCTAATTACCTTATGATTCACGTCTTATGTCTCTAAATATTTATGCCATGATTTATTATTAAGATATTTGATATACATGTTATGATCTTATTATATTATTATCATGTTCTCATACACTTATGATCATTTTTATCTCCCCTATTTACCCTTACTGAGAATCTAAGATCACTCATTTCTTATGTTTCCTTTGCCTAGGATATGAACAATGGTTTAAGGTAGAAGTACTAAAGGGGAAGGTCATTGTAGGAAACATTGAAGGTATTTCACCAAGTTAAAATATTTTATTCCATGCTTCCTAGAAAATTAAAATATTAGGGTCATCAGGTACATAATTCTGTAATGTGATGAATATTATTCTAAAATGATGTAATATCCATGTATGAAAAGCTTGGGTCACTATACGATTCGAGGTCCAGTCCATCTTATCCACTTCTCTTATAGAGACTGGTCGAGATAATATGTTAATTAATGTGTCACATAAATGGGTCTTCACTCTCATTTTCACATTTCTTGATGAAATCCAGTTATTAAATCATTTTACCCTCGTTTCTTCTTTATTAAAACCCTATAGTCCCCCCATATCAGAGGAAACCTTTGATTGGATAACTCTTTTCTTCAAGAACCTCTAGTATGGTGCTCTACTTCCTGATCGAGCTGGGCATGAGTGAATTCATCACCGTATAATTTATTTCACCCTCTAGAGTGTCCCTAACCTCTAGATGACCATCTAATGTCATGGTTTTGATGAAATTATCCTTTATTTTATACAATGAGATGATATTACCTAGGTTAGGTTGGAATTTCATGGAAGATCATGTGAATCTCATCTGTGAGGGTTGAAACTCTCCCTCCATTATTGATGGTTGGGAAACTTATGGCCTACCATGGTCCACGACTACATCTCGTATCAAAATAATTGTTACACATGTCATATCCATGCTAATTTTTTGAATTGACTGATGAAGCCCCTTCATAATAACAAGTATTCTTTTCATTTTGCATTATGGTGACTTGATGTTGTAGGACCCTCTCTAAAAAGGATATCTCACCAATGCTGGTTTATTCTGACTTTGACAGATTTATTCTTTATGTGGTCAAAAGAGATTCCTATTAAGGAAGTCGCAACCAAATTAGTGGTCAAATTATTGAGTTCCCACATAATCCATCAATTCGGAGTCCCTCCTAGTATTCCCACAGACAATGGTACCATGTTCTGATATACTATGTTGATGAATTTTTATTTTTAGTATACCATAATGTACAACTATACTTCCTTCTATGAAATACAGGAAAATAGACAGATCAAGGAATTAAAAAAAACATCTCTAGGAATCTGTAGAAAATGATAGGTTATAATAAGAAGAGTTAGTCAGACAATCTACCCAACGATCTCTAGGCCTACCGAACAATGACTTGAAATTTCACCTAGGTGACATCATCTTCTTTAATGTATGGAAAAGATTGTGTGCCACCATCAAGATTTATTTTCCATCCCTCTAAATAACTCTATATGACCACAAAACTTATAACAGAATAGTATACGTCTATATTACTAAGAAGGAATCCCTTAAACAGAATAGTCTCTAGAAATTTCATAATATATAGGGGATCTAGAACAAGTTAGAAATATCATTCATTATTAATGTTCTTCTTCACTCCTTCTTAAAGAGTGATACTTTCTGGATCTGAGAACTCCCATGACACACAGAAAAAACCCACTGAATTTGGATCCCAAGATGGAAGGACCATATATCATTCACATGTTTTATACCGGTGGTAAGTACTCTTTGACCACTATGGGCATAGGTCAAATAACACCTACCACCAACTCTATGTTTCTTAAAAAAGTACTTTGCATAAATAAAATTCTCATCTTAGCTACATGAAATTAAAATGTGCCGCATCAGTGGTCCTCCTTGAATTTACTTAAAATGAACATACCATCATCGTGTCAATATGATGACAAACTACATAGCACCATCATCCTAGTTTTGTGATGTTAAACTATGTGAAAACCAATTTACTTTACCGCATGATATTCAACATGATAGACTAATCCTATCACATGACCTTAAACTATGAAATTATCATCCATAACCATAGTTTCTTGATGTTAAACAGCGTAAAAACCTATTTACTAGTTTCAAGATGTGAAACTGAAAAATAATTATCATCATACTTGCACGATGAGAAATGACATGACATAATGATGTTCTCATCTGAGGGGGTGTCTCCCTTGGCATCAGTCACCTCCCATGCTTTATTCAAGAACCATATATTTCCCGATTCCTATCCACACAAGATATGTAGAAATGATTTCATTTTTATATCCTTGTCCAACCACCCAAATTAATCTCCCCTTCTTATGTATGGGTCAGACCTACACTGGGAGATTTACTTCATGACCTATGTGTGGCATGATTCTTTTCCTATATGGATATATAGGGATTCTAATATCTCTATTCATGGGACCAACCATGGTGAGGATTATTTCAATTCAATTGACCCTCTTCATAGTCCTATGAAGATAAAGTGAAGAGAACCCATGTCAAAGACACACAAAGTTAATCTACGCGCTTAGTCTATGCATCACGACTTCAAACTATATGCATGCCTCCTTGGGAATGAGTATGTGATGTGTAGTCCTCCTTGTTACTCATTCACGGTGACTATTTCATGCTATATAATTTCACAAATCTCTTTTGGAGTGCCTACACCAGGGTCTAAAATTCCTGACCTTAAACTAATAGCCATCTATTGATCCATGCATCATGATTTTTAACTATCCATCAGGGTCCAAACTCTATGAGCTTAAACTAGGACCCCATGTCCAATTATCACAACAATAAAATGTATGTGGGAATCTCCATAGGAATGTGTCATGCAGTGTGGGACTCCATGACCCTTGTTCATGCTACCACACTACACTTACCCCTTTGTGAAAATTCCCCATTATGGTCCAAATCTTATGACCTTAAACTAGATGTTTACAACATTAATGCATGAAACTAATCTATGACCTTACCTATAAAAGATTCAGGAAGCCTCATGATAATAATGGGATGCCTTAATTCCATTGAAAGATTGGACGAACCAACTAGTGTTGGCCTCTTACCACACTTTGTTTTTAAAACTATATTTGTATTCAGTTCCATCCTTATGGGATACGTAGTGATTCCTAGAGATTTTTTCTTCTAACCCACCCATTAATTCATCAACCTTTTTTCCACATGACCCCATTCGTGTTCCAAACTATATGACCATTAATGGTGTGCAACTAGTATTAGGATTTCTTCACATAATGCAGATCCGCAATCGCTCATTCACATCGAGTTTTATTTATTGCACTTTACAAACATTGTTGAATGGGCCTTTTGTCCATGGTCTAGATCACGTGACCTTATATGTCATGTATCTACTTATAGGATTACGTGTTCCTGGAATCCCATCATTATTGAATATGTAACAATTCCCATAATGTTTTTCATTGGGACCATCCATAAGATAATTAGACCTTTGGTCCCTAATAGGTAATTACGACCCAATAATTATGACCATAAATTGTGTGCATTCAATCTCAAGCAGAGTATACAGTGGTGGGACTCATAGGTCCCCATCCACATATGGATTATTAAGTCGCCACCTTACGGCCATCCCTCTAGAATAATTCCCCGATTTATATTCCAAACTCTACGATCTTAAACTAAGAGCCGATGGTCTAGGTAACATGAACATAAACAGTATATCGAGATTCCAAGCATCATGACTTCAAAATGTATGTGATATTCTCTTAAAAATGTGTTAAATGATGTGTTAATCTCCATATCCCCCATTCACGTCAGTTTTTTGATCACACCACACTACACATATCCTCTTATGGTACACCTCCCTATTATTTGTCTGAACTCTCTCACATAAAACTAACAATCCCAATCCAATCACCATGAATTTAAAATATATGTTGGAAACTCTTCAATAATATGTGGTGTGGTGTGGGACTATTTGGACCCATTCATGTTGAGTTTTCACTCCACCACTCTACATATATCCATTTGAGACACCCACATATGGTCTAGGAAACTCGAACATAAACTATTTTCATTAGGTCGAATCATTATGACCATAAACAATTTCAGGTCCTATAGTCTGTGAAGAATTATTTTAAACTATTATTAATGGTCCAAGCCGGATGACCATAAACTGTGTGCAATGCCCGAGTTACATGATGTTAACCTGTTGGAAATGTTCGGATCCCATGACATTAAACTATTCCATACAATGTTCTTCACTGTATGATTTTAAAATAAGTCTATATCATCTACATTTCATGACATAATATTTTAGGAATACCAAACCCTCAACGAATAGGTCTTCTACCGCTATGTTGGTTATATACCGCATTGCTCACATTTTTAGCTATCTCTTCATATCCAAGATGATTCTCCCCAGTAATATGATTTTAATATTTTTTAAGGCCATTACGCTTATCCCAATGTGATCTAATACATTATGGCATAATTGCAAGGGATTAAAAATCCATTTGATCATTCCTTCACTCCCTTCACATGATTTGTGGGACCCTTGTTTGGATCCTCATGATCTTACACATATGAAGGCCCCCATAATGGCTTGGTCTCATTCCATTTCGGCTCCCCTTCTATCCTAGACCAATGTCCAAAAATAATTCATATGATATTCTAAGATAGGTTTTATGTTTCAAACATGTACAGTGGTCAACCCTCTTTTATTTATCCCAATTCCAGGATAATGGTAAATATGATATATTTTTAACATTACCAGTAGTTATCCTCTATCTCCATGCCGCTCTCCTTGTGTCATATAATTTTGGCATTGTAGTTCTCACGTCCCTTTACCCTTTTTTTAGGTCAAATTAAATCACCTTGGCATTATCCCATTCTTGCACTAGATCATGTTGGAAAAGGGAGCTAGTTATTACAATCACTTTGCTCTTCATCCACAGTCTTTCTCGCCCCAAAAAATCCAAGTCGTAAGATTAAAATAGAAATCCCAATGTGCTCAATAATTTTTTAGCATTCCTAAATTGATTGAAATGACATGTTTTTAAATTTTTTGGCACACCGAACATGACCCACATGAGGTTAGGTATTGGTTGTTGGATATCTCTTGAATATGATCAAAGTAAGACATTGAAAGAAAGGAAATATGTTTGAGAATGAAAAATAAAAAACCGTAGTTTCATGGGGTTATACAAATATCAGATCCTCCCTTTCATAGGATGATCCTCTATGGATCAACCTCACCAATTGAGAACTCATGGTCAAACAACCTCCACTATGTGGCCTCAAAGACATACATTGGTGATTTTAGATCTTCATTCTTCTTGTCATCCTTGGAGAAGACATCTTTGACCATGATTTTCTATTGATCGTTTTTCACTCAACACTCTTACTATTACTTCATGATCTCAGCCTCCTTGTCCTCAAATGTTTCCAGTTGATCCCTCAGACTGCTATTGATCGCATCATGTATAGAATTATCCATCTCAAGATCCTTATCTAGTCCCTCCATAGAGGAAAACTCTTACATAGCTTAATAATGTTCCTGGGATCCCTCATCCTTAGGATTATTCTAGTCTAGATCAACCACTCTTTATTCTATGAGTTCTCACTTGAAGAGGAAGTCGCATTCTAGCACATGAAGAGTGTTGGAATCCACCCAACTGGCCCCTTGGCTGGCAATCCAATGTCAGAGATATCCCAACTATTGTGGAAGTTCAACTATCCAGATGTGAGTGATGAAGTTCCACGCATTTCTCTATGCCTTGTGACTGAAAATTCATTTGTCCTCAGTGACCTCTTGGACATAGTCATCAAAATCTTCGAGTGTCACATTCTTATGATGTGGAAATATTTCCAATATGTTTTTGGTTGGATCCTCTATGTGTATGTCTTTCAACATGAATATTTGGAGATCTATTCCATCTATAGGCATGACTAGCAACCTGATTATCCTAGGGAACACATAATCATTAGTAGAAAAAGAATATGTTTCACCTTGTGGTATCACAAAAGTTGACATCATCACTCGAGATTTAGCTCTCATAGTTGCTGCTAGTGTAAATTATAAACTAGGTAAACCCAATGAAGCCTCCTTAGTATTCTCATCCACTGATGCCATCCCCACTTCCTCTATTACAATATGAACCCCAATAGCTACTTCATGTGTTACATATACAATAGTCTCAACTACCATAGATCATTCATCCAAAACAGTTGTGGGTCCTATTTCAACACCCTATATAGAAGGAATAGACTCAAAGATACCATCAATTGGTTTCTCAATAGTTGGACCAACTTTAACGACCTCTCCAACTCTTTCTATAGAGAGAGCATCATCTTCTATAACCATGTCAGCCTAGGAAAATATAAGGAAATTTTTGGTACTAGTGGTTGGGTTCTGACCACCATTATAACTATTCTTCCATGATATTTCAGTCAATCATATGAAGGAAAATAAATGATTCAAAGATGTAGAGGAGGAAGGAACTTTTGTGATTCGTATACTCTAATGAGAAGATCCTAAATATTCACCGGTTATCCCCCAAGAAAATCCCCCTCCATAGCTACTGCCTCAATTATAGTCCGTAATGTTTGAAAATTCACAAATTTTAAATAAATATAGGACCCTACACTCTCCCATTTCGGGGTTGAGTTCCTATCACACTCCATTTCAGATCATTCATGGACCTCCCCTTCCACCATTCGTGATTCATACTCAAGTGGAAAAAAGAGTTAGACAAAAGTTGAAAGGAGAAAGTCCTATTTAAGGTAAATTAGATCAATATTTTTACTAGGTTAGTAGTGAATATTACTCTAATAGGAGAGAATCAATAGGTATCATTTATACAAGGCTCATCAGACACCTAGGGAAAATGAACACATACCACTTGTTCTGTTGTTTATAGTTACGAGGAAGAGGTGTTGTCTAAGAGAACCTTCACCAGGTTAGTCCAAAGATATTTAAAGACTCATGAATTCTCCAATTACACCAACTACATCACATTCCACTACCCTTCATCCAAATACATTTGAAAATTTCCCTTTTCATGATTGAACTCAGTGAGACGTGTCACATGCCTCTTGATTTTCCTTCATATCCCACAAAAACTAGAAACATGCATGATGACGTCTCAGTTGGCCCAAGTCTCAGGAGAGATGACATTATTGGTAATGTACATGTAGCACAACCGTTTATCAATTTCCTTGAAAAATGTCTTAGGGACCGACCTATATGACTTCCCTTCTTCTTGAGTATTTATTCCCAAGTATTCAAGGTCTGGTTCTTTTTCTACTCTCCCTTCGCCTCTTACCTGCTCAAGTCCCTGAACCGCTGGTCCCATTATTACTCCCCCCCACTGGGATAGCTCTACTATCATGAAAAACTCCATCAACTATTCTTACCTGGGTCCATAGTAGAGTTCTCACCCTTTTATTAGCTCATAGGTCCCATTTTCCCTATGAGACCCTGAGATATGCACTGGTTAACACTACACATTGATGTGAGTAAGCCAATATGTGACAATGGGTGGTAGTTTCTCATTCTATATCTTTCTATATTGATAAAAAACACACCATAACTATATTATCACCAATGGTTGGTATTTTCAATGCACTTGTGAGTACAAATTCAGAGGCAACATTTATAGTCACATGAATTTCATTTCAAATTGATGTGTATTGTATGAATTTCAAACAGGCCCGTAGTAACCCTTTGGTGCTAGTACCCCACCTCAAAAGTCCATGAGGTTTGATATATTATCCACGGTATCTACAAATTCATCATTACCCACCCCAGTCAGCATGAAAAATGGGTGAAATGTGAAGTGATCTTCCTACCCTACCTTATACAACACTTCAGCCAAGCCCAACATGAATGGGTGACTCCCTACAATGTTCATAATTTCCAACTAGGGAATTTTTTGTGGGAGGTAAAATACGGTTTAGATACTCATAACCCCCACCCCCATGTGTGAATCCACCCAACTATAAATAAATGAATGGTACCACACACACGTAGTGGTGTCTTCCTATCACTGATGTGTTGAAGTACTTGGTTCAACCAATATAATACTGGAATAACAAGGTTCACATGTTTCACCGTTTCCAACATTTCCACTATAATTAATGTAATTGGCCACAACCCAATGCTTACATCCCTCACTGGGAGTATCAAACCAAAAATGATCACCACAATGAATCCCTCTTATCTAACTATGGGTTAAGCCTCAGTCTTGAAACTGTATACCCAAAATTTCGATTGTCTTGCTTACAAAATCTATTGGTAGAAGCCATAAATTCCTAGGTGATATCCACTGGGACATGTGAATAGACTAGTTTTGAAAATTCTTATTGGTTCACCCCTCCTGCCACCCCCTCATTAGGATCTTATGATGGACCATTCAAGAATTATTACAACCACTGCTTGAAGGGAACTTCTCTTGTCCCTGATTTCTCATCACTATTTCCTAGCACCAAATCTGTAGCACCTTTTCCATAGCTAGTTGCTACTCTTGGTATCTCTATAAATTCTATGTAGGGATCAATTCATTATAAATTTCCCCTAGTAATGGGATATCAGAAATTTTATGAAGTTCCATGTGGCTGATGCAAACCTCTCCATGATGTAGATGAAATGTATTGGTCCCCAGTGGTCATATTCTCAATAGCTCAATCATAATTTATTGTGGCCCATAAAAATGGATGTAAAAGTCCATGATACTTCATAATGTTTTACCTTCTTCAAAAATTCCTTCAATTCTTGTCATGACCTGCATACCGAGTAGGCCCAAGCCTACTTATCTATGAATTTTCTTCCATGGTGAAAATCCTAGGCATTGGTCCATCCCTTCTGCTAGAACCCAAACCCACCTTGATGATCATATCTTCCTATAGTGTGGCTGCCTCATCCTTCCACTTCTCTCCATTAACATTTATCATATGGTTTTAGAGACAATATTCTATGATCAATGCATGGTATTTCTAGATCTGGCCCTTAACAGCCATGTGCCACTAGTACGTCCCCGAAATACCCTTGAACTAGTAAGATGGATCATCCTTTCTCGACATCGGGATTAAGGCATCATCCCTGAAGATGAATCCATAAATAGTAATCCTCTTTTACAAAGGTCATTTCCTTTGATCCTCTTATAGAAATCCATGTAATGATTTGTGGTCCGAGGTTCATTGGACACACTCTTTGATCATGATATTTTTTCCATCTCTTCCCTCTAGAAAGAATCTACATTGAATTCCTGACAGACCTGATGAGTAGATATTAGATTCAATAATTATGTTTTTTCTGATTCTAGTTCATGAAGGTCATTCATAATGACCATTCATAGAGCCATTTCATGGAGCTCTAGTCCACTGTGTTCACTTCGATGAGTTGCAGTTCGTGCTATCATATTCTCTATTTAGATTTCAAGGATAAAAAGGTATAGAATTTTCTATTTCCAAGGAAGAATCTATGGATCACGTCAATTGATATCATAAGCTTCAAAAAAGAGAGGAAGGGGTTTTTATTCAAATAATTTCTCTGGAATTTGATCCCCCCTCCCCCTATGCTCTATTTGTAAACATAAGATGGATCGATCAACATGACGACCAACATTCCCATGACCATGATGAATCATCATCTCAATTGACTTTCATTAAAGGGAGAGAATATTTAATCTTCAGTGATTCTCCTTCTGATTCTGACCCTCCTTTTTCTCATCAGCTCACATTCTGAGGAGGGGGGAATTTTTTTCCTCCCAAATACATGCTATAGGAATAGTTGAGAAATGTGTAGCCAGTTTTCGAGAAAGTATGACCCAAACCACCCCCCAAAACCCTCTAAATGGGTCTTCATCATGAATCCATACCACTAGATGAATGGAAGGAGCATACGATTCTCATACCTGAGTATCCCCTTTCATGAACATGAAAATTCGTAGAAGTTTTTTCCATGAGTTTGATGGTGCATCACCACAACGTGGAGGATTGAAGGTGGCATTAATGAGTCCAATGGAACAACAATCATCTTCAAATCCAAATATTTCTTCTTGAACCACTTCCCACCTTTGTGAACCCCCTTGACTATACGTACCCCTTGAATTCCTATATTTGATGACAGTAATCCAACCATTCATCTTCCAAATTGCTCTTGATTCATGAACCTCATCAAAATTGTTAACTAGACTAAAATGGATTATCTATATTACTTGGTATTCATGAAACCAAATTTAATGTATTATTATAATCCCATACCCTAGGGGGGGAAGCCTTTCATGACGACCTATTCCCTTCAGGAAGGAAGGAGTCCCTACGGGGTACTTAAGGCTTCTAAAACCATTCATCCTTCATAACACACTCTTTTCCTAAGCCAATACATTATCCTGAGGTATGGTCACCCTGTATCATGAAGCCTACTCATTCATGAATCCCCTAACCTCCACAAGGTATATGAAATTCAAGAATCAACTTCTTGTGAAGCATTAAGCTTTGTGAAACCTCTCTCCTAGGACTCTCTATGATACCTCCCTTTTGTTATCACCAATTCATGAAGGTTCAGTTCCCAAATCCCCCACATCAATCCAGGATTAGTCCAGATACACCTTTAGTCCCTTTGTGACATGTTCCACCTATTACTATGCCCCCCTCCACTTCATGTGCATCCCAATACTAACACTTACCTCTTGATTCTCAGCATATGTATGCTACCACCTATTTCTTCTCAGTCTAGGTGCACTAACATGGACCACGTGACTAGACACTCCTCCCTACCATCATGCCCTGGAATTTATAAAAACTTTTTCATCCAAAAGTTATATAAGATTTTCTGAGGAATGACTAATGTGTAAGGAGTGAGCACCCATGTTCGAGCTGCATAACGTAAAACTACCTAGTACCAACATACTCATAACATGAAGTAAAACTATAGATTTACCAAATGAAATTAACATAGGGTACCCTAGGTTTTATTATCATGAGATTCCACCTTCTTCCCCACCACTGAGTGATCAACTTTCCTTGGGTAGATTCCATGCATAATCCCCGTATACCCAGTGCCACAAGTATGGGATTTTCCATGTATTCATCACATGGAATGAGATCCCCCAAAAAATAAATGGCATCTGTGTTACATGTAATGATATAATCCTTGAGAATCATACATTCATAAGACTTTTAATATCTCTCATTAGTGATTCTTTTGTGAAACAAGAATTGAGTCTACTTCTTCCTCTTTTTTCTCACACCAACTGTGACACAGATGGGCATAGAGGTTAGTAGTGACCTTGAAATTTTCCACTCAAATTCCTTGGGCCTTATTTATATATAAAATCCTGGACATGTATTCACATAGGCATCCTATTGAGTGTAATCCCAATCATGTCCCGTTAAAGGGGAATCTCTTATGCATAATCCCCGACCACATGATCTGTTGGTCCTCCCCCATAGTTATAAGATCATAACATTTAAAACTACGTGGAAATTGATTTTCAACTAACTAAGATACATAATAAGCCTCCATGAACTCTAAACTCGACATCAACATCCATCCTTATCACTTTCAGGGCGTATCCTTGGTATGTTCCTGCCACTCAGTTGAGATACCACACCTCCTCCAGGTCCATCAGGAAGCTTCTACGTATAATCCCCACACCAACATCGACCAGGAGTAATACTTTTTGTGATGGAAGATTTCATGAATAATCCCCACGTCATACCTCACAAATGCTTCCTTCATGACATGAGTATCCTTACTCCATGAAATTACACTTTATGTGCTAGTAATTTCATCTAACCTTAAACTATTGAATCGAACGACATGGGTTTTGATCCATATTTCATAGATAGCGAATATATGATACCTCTGTATGGTTAAATCATGGTTAATGGTATACCCATGTGCCCCCCTCCTAGGGGTGCACCTCCCTAATCCACCTACATGGTGTTATGATCAACCATTATGGTGTGTAATATTCCCATTATGGTACACACCTCATGGAACCTCACCATGGATTTTTGGATGCATATGTCTTTATGATGAGAAATCTTCCCTTTATGGGACACATCTCATGGATCTTCCACCATATATATTCTAATCCATCAACCTTAAAGGTGAGACACCCTACCTTTATGAGATGTAGCACTTGGATAAACCTCGCTAGGGTGTTCTGACCCATCATTCTATAAAATTATAGGTGTTAAATATCTCATATTAAGGATACTCCATCCCAATCCACCTCCATGGGGTGTCATGGTCAATCTTCTTTATCTCTACCTGAATTGAAACTTGTGACCCCAAAACACACCTCATGCTTTACATGGGATCTGTAAGGTGAAATATGTGTAAGAAATATGACTCTAGAGTAATTTAAATCATAATTTCCATGGGTTTCTCTATGTTAAATTCTAAATATGACTTCATGATATTCCCTCTTACGAGGAAGAATACAGGTGACAAATATGCATTGTGTCTAGACATGTTAGTGATGCCCAACAGAACTACTCTCCGGACCAAAGTTTGTTGTCCTGTCAAGACCCATTTCAATGTACAGATAGAATAAGTGTGATTAATCTACATCCATAAAGAGATGGAATTGGGAATGAATTCCATGAACATTAATTAACTATATTGGGGAGACACAAACTAGTTGAAAGGATTCATGGAGGTATCCATTGAAGGTTGAACTGACATCTGATCATCCTGTTTAATCATAGAGTAGACATAGCCATTACAAGTGATAAAATCAATGTACCTTTGGAAAGAAATAAATCATGGTAATTATTTGATTCCAATTAAAATCAACACAAATGTATGTACACTCCGATATAATCTTTGGAAACAATAACCTTTCCTTTATAGCTTCTTCTAGTGAAAAGGGGAATACCCTTTTCCTAAGATTCACTTCTAAAACCCCTTGATGGTTGAAACGTGTGCACACATGATTTAATTGATAAATATATTCACATAGGTATTATTCTACAAGACAATGTAAATTTAGTATTATTTTAATCATGTAAATTATTAATTCAAAATATTTCTCTAAATTTGTTACAGAGAGTTGGTTATGTTGGTTAGAAAATTATTATGCACGTATATCTCTTTGGGATTGGTTGGGATTTACAGCCACGATTTCATGTTTAGACTGAAAAAAATATTTCAAATCTAATATACCGGTGTTTTTTACTCAAGAAATATTTTAAAGTTAATATTTCTTATTTTAGATAGAGATATTTCAATTTCAAGGTCAAAATTAATTGACTGATTTTTTGAATTTCAGGTCATTCAAGGAAATGATTTTTTAGTTTTTTTAATATGATGGAATACCTCATAGACAATAGGTGGATGGGGAAATGAATACTTGACAATGGAAATTAATATTAACAAAATAAAAACATAACATAAAAGCATTGGTAATTTTATACAAAAAATATAGAATCAATCCAAAATAAAGATAAATGAAAGAGTTTTTATTTTATTTAATTATAGAAACTCAAGCTTTAAAAAATGATCCATCATTAAATTTTTAGATTACTAAGATGAAAAAAACTCAATTGATATGGTAGTTCAGTTAATGCATTAGAATAATGAATCTCATAAATGAAAGAAAAAAAGAAAGAAAATAAAACAAGAGAAGTTCAACAATAACAGCTCATCATCCAGAGCATCCCCTTACTGATAACTCCAAATTCCTTCCCCCAAATCCTACTATTTAAATAGATAAAAAGTATCTATAGTAAAACATAATTGGATAAAAAATGATTCTACGTCAATCCTAGGGGTGATCAGTTGTCCCAATTCAAAAAATGAATCCATCATTATTTACGGCAAAGAGTGTTGAATCATAATCCATATGGTAATTTCTCAATGTGAATTGAGATTTCTTGATGTGTAATGTGTAGGGCCAAACTTATCACAGATTTTATCAACGTCCTATAGTTTTTTGGTCCTCTTTTGGATGTTTCATGACATGACCAAATGTGTCACACCATGAATTGTGATGTCAATATCCAGACTGATTCATTTTCATCATGTCTTAGCTTCACATCATATAGTCATTCATGTTTTACAATGTCAATATAATTTATGACATGAATAGGAGTTTTCTAGATGTTTTGACACAAACTCATCCAATTTCACTTGTTTTGAGCTATGGGGTTATGCCATGACATATCCTCTTTCAGGGGATATTTTTTTGAATGATGAATTGAAATTTTTAGGTTATTTTTTAATAAACATGGTATCCATCAATATAATAATAATAAAAATAAATACTTTATAGTTTAATAATTTAAATTGCTATAGAAATATATCATATATTAAAATAATGATGAAATATATTTCTTTTTCAACGATCCTTTCTTTGGTTTTGGATTGGAGATCAATTTTAAAGGATGAAAAAATGTTGGATTTTTTTTCATGCAGTGCATAAAAAACATATCATACAGATGAATCCACACATGTAAGATGATTATTTTATAAATAATAAATCATATAGGAAATTATATTATTATAAGAATTATTTTGTGTAATCATATGAAAAATATCTTAGGAAAACAAATTTATCTTACACAACATCATGGAAAAATGGATTTCTTTTATGACAGGGAACCACCTCAAATTATATGGGAAATTATCATACATGATGTGTATTATAATTCTATTATGCTTAGGAAAAACTACCTTACACCTTAAAATCAAATAAATTAAAATTAGCTTTTAAATATTTAAAAACAGATACAAGAAAAAATAATTTAACACTATTAAATAAAATACCAAAACACATTAAATAATTAAATAAATAAAATAAAATTAAATTAAAATAACATTTATTAAAATAATGTATGAGAATTTAAAATCATAAGATTAAATTAACCATGTTTATAAAATAAATAAATCATTTAAAATTAATAATTAATATAAAATTTAGAGATAAAATATTAAAAGAATGAAAAAATGATAATTTACACATAAAATTATAAAATATAAACAAACAAATTCAAAAATTTAATATTTCAAAAAAAAAGATCACAACGCTATACTTAACCAAAAAAGAAAAAATTTATCATTAAAAATATAGTTGGTATGTTAAAGAGATATGGTACAATGAGTGAAATAAAGGTCATATCATCACATTAAAAGGTTAGAGTAGTTCATCACTTTAATGAGAACAAAGATGTTCCCCGATAAGAGAATATCCCAACTATATGGAATCTACGATTAATTCCCCTAATGTAGAGATGTAATTATAATAGTAGTCTACCAATTCATCGATGAATAAATAATTCAATGAATGTTATTTTTTTAATAAACTAAATTAATTAGAAATTATTTTTGAAAAGATCGTCTCTTCATAGTTCTATGTTCTTTTCAATTACTCTTAATATTAATTCTATTTTTCATGAAGATTATTCATCATTCCTATCACATATTATCCATGGGTAACTATAAAAATAAAACATGGTTAGGGACCACATGGTTCTTCCACTGTACCCAGAACATTCAATGTAGTGTTTAAATATGGTATCTAAGTCGATCCTAAGAAACTGAATGTCTATCAGAATCCTAATATTTTTTTAATATTGGGAGATTATTGTGGATTTTTCAGATATTTGAAAGGATTTAATTTCTTATGGATCATAGAGTGTTAGATTTCATTTGGTGAGTTTAAATTGTTGTTTATTTTAGCTCGGATTCTATTTTTTATAGAGGCAAATAAAGGTTATGTGGTTTACTATAATGTATCAAATATGGGTTTAGGGTTAATTATTATACAAGGAGACCATGTGGTTATGTATATCTCTCTCCAACTCTGACCATGTGAAATGAACCACCTGACCCCTAACCATGAACTCGTAGCTCTAATGAATGCTCTAAAATACTAGTTCCCTAATCATTTTAGGGATAAGTTCACATTATTTTTAGATGATGAGATCATGAGTTACATATTTTTCTAGGAATACATAAAACTTCAAAAAAAATTGGTGAAATTATAAGACAATATGTTTTGTATCGGCGTTTGAAATTCAAATGAGTTTTGAATTTTTTTTGTGGACATGACCAAATTTTTAAGTGTGGTATAAAATGGAATTCTATGTGTTTCTACTTGTTAAATGGGTTTTTTTAGATAGGACTTGAGTACCAAGAGTTTCTTGGGGTTTCCCAACTACTATTGATAGATTTGGAGTTTTATGTTTATAAAATTTGTAGAAAAATAATGGGCTTCATGGATAGCACATGGTCGGTGCTAACCGTGTACCATAAACATATAGGATGGTTATGGAGGGAGAATTATTTTTTAATCATTCAAAAGATGACTTACTAATCTAGTGAAATTATATAGTAAACTTTATATCCCTTTCACATGGTCGGTATATGGTTTTATAGATAGTGTGCCTAACCATACAAGGTGAGATGTGTTCAGGTAGTAATGACCCAATGATTTTCGCACGGTTTGGAAAACCATGCAGCCAACCCATGTGCCCTTTAAAAAGTGAATTTTTACAAAAATTCTTGAAAATACCCAAGTTTTATGTACATGAATATTATATATTTTAAGAGTAATATTCATTTTATTTTACAAACATATGGTTGAGGAATGTTAAAGTTTAATGCCTTTAGAAATGTGGATTACATTCTTCTAAATTGTGAACGATCTTCAAAATCTCCCTTAAATATTTTTCTCTTTATTTCTCCTTCCAAAAACCTTTATTTATATCTTAGGGAAGATAAAAGATAAAAATGATGATCATAGATTCTAAATAAGGTTAAATAATAAAAATATCAAATAAAACCTGAACATAAAAATGTGAAAACATGACCCTTACTTTTGAAAACCATAACACATATAACATCTATCAAAATCTTTAGTTATTAAATAAATTATGGCAATTCATAAGAAATAAATCATAAAGGAATCCTGAACCATGAGAAAATATCATTAGCAAAAAATAAAAAATTGTGTAAAACACAAAAGCATAGAAAATCATTTCCATATTAGCCAAGAAATATTTCCAAGACCATTATAGTGTACAAAGTTCTACATTGAAAAGAGTTCACCCTTTGTTCCAGCACTGCATTATTGTACTGGATTTACCTGTCGTTGTAGCCCTATGTTATAAACTGGATTTAATTTCCATTCAAGACCTATCTATCTCAGAAGATATAAATCATTTACCAATTAATTAGATGGAGATATTGGTACCACACATATTATACTAAAATAATTCTTACAATTACCACAAAAACAAAAATCATTCATCAATGAATAACATAGAGAATAAAATTGGTTTCATAAACATCATTTCATTATCACATAATCCATGTAAAAGAAATGGATTTCACAAATAAAATTTCATCATAAACTCAATAAAACCATTGGAATAATAGGGATAGTATACTTCAACCATAACTATATTAAATAATATCATCTTAGATGGTAAATAATTTTTATAGAAGACTTGAAATTAATTCTTGATGAAAATTTCCTTTCTTCTTGGAAAACGTTTTCTTTTCTTAATATTTTGTGAAATTTTAAAAGAATAATTGTTATTAGAAAAAAAATTGTATAATTGTAAAAGAATAAGCATGGTAATAGTGTGTCATGAATGTGTAAAATATCATTCATTCCATATAAGTTAAAATAAAACATTATTCTCATGAATTTTTTCGGAAAAGTTTAAAAGTACCACATTATGAAAATGAAAAAAATGCATTTAAAACATTTAATAAAAAGGAATACATGGGTAAAAATGACCTTAAAAACTGATGAGTATTATTAATAATATTTTTAAATTCAATTTTAATGAACAAGGACTTTCATGATAATTATGCCCCTATAGATACTTATTTAAAAACAATCCCAGATAAAAATGAGATTGAAAAATTAACCCTTATGAATTTATAATCAGTAGAATCGTATGCCTCATAAAATAAGAAAAATTATATGCACATTAAAATATAATATCCTTCATAATAATAGTCATAAAAACATTCATTTGAAAAAAAAACACAACATAAATGAAATAGGTTGTGTATAAGGAATATGTCTCACAGAAATAAAAGTGAGAAACATATTTTGTTAATTTTGGTCTCATATCATTTATATGTATAGAAAAATCTTATATAATGATTTAAATAATTTAATTGACTTATTATATAATTATATTAATTTTTATGATATCATATATGATCATATTATCATCCATTTTTCAACAACATTATTAGTGTTCGATTGAGTATTAACTGCTTTATTTTCTTACGCATGTTTCATCAGATAAGGTTTATTCATATTCTTATATTATAGTCATATCATTTACATAATCATTCCTATATAATATATATATAATATTTTTTATTTTAATACATTTATATAAACATTCTTTCATGGATATCTTGTAGAATGAACTGCATCACATCGTGGAGACGGTAGGTTGTACGTACCCACGAGGGACGATATCATTCCCATAATTTTGGAATGGTATTAATGTGGGTGGTGTATATAATATTTTAGAATAAATATTATGTAATTATAATGATATATAGTTATTATTTCCATCATTATACCTATCCAGGTAAGTTAGTGATGAAAAAAATATTACTACACGATATGGAGATACTATGTTGTATGTACACACACGTGGAGAATTAATATTCTATAGGATGGATAGAAGGTGGAACATGGTTTTTTATAACAATAATAACATATAAATATATGATTTATACTTACTTTATAATGGAAAAAACTCATCTAGAGGAATTATAAGAAGAAACAATTTGAAAGAATCGGTAGAGGAGATTACCTCTTCTTCACGTGCTCCCTTTAGATCTCCTCTTAATAGAACAAGAGTTGGTCTTTTGAGAATAGAATAACCAATATAATGTAACATGGAATGTTTTTAAGATAAACTGTTATGGTATAAATTATTTTTAAGGATAAATGTGAACTGACATGTGAGGGAGGAGGTGTCATTCTATAATTGAGGTGAGGGGCACTTTTAGAAACTCCAAAAATATTAATTTATAATAAACTCAAAACACATCCAAAAAGATAAAAAAATGTATTTATATTGAATATTAGATGATATAAGGTTATAATATAATTAAAAAATAATTTTTAGACATGTTTTTATATCCTTTTATACCTTATGATTTTAATTTTACATTTAGTTATTCTATTTAATTTTATCAGAGGTAAAAGAAATTCATTATTAAAATAGTGAATTTTTTTATTTTTTATATAAATTAGACCGTAAATGAATTAATTAGAACATTTTTGACCATATCATAATTATATATATATTTTTCAAAAAAAAATTATTTTTAAATATTTGAATAACACATAATTTTGATAAACGATCAATAGTGTCAATTTTGACTGTATTTAATTTATTGATTTTTCAAAAATATCAAAAAAAGATTATATCCTTAAAGAAAATATTTTATTATATCCTTAAGGTGTTAATTTCATCTACATAATTTGGTGGATATATTAATTATTAAAAACTATTTTTGTTTTAGTATTTTTAAGAACATTAATTTGATATTTCCAATAATAAAATAATTAATACATTAGTTTTGTGTAATTATTTAATATACTTATTTTTGATTAAAAATTAAAAATAAAATTCTATGATGACGATATATCTTCTATAATTCATAATAATACTTATAGTCAAATAAATATGTCATAAAATCCTACTTAAAGATTTTATATTTATTAAAATATGAATGTGACAAGTTTAATGACACTTTAAATAAAATAATATAAGTGTCATAATCTGTTCAATATGGATCAAAATAGTCAATAACTCAACCTTAAAATGGTTATTATTGATATATACATGATCAATAATAATTGGAGAAGTTTGTTTTGTATTTTAATGGTTGTCATCAGTTTAATAAATATTATTTTTTTGATTTTTCATTAATTAAATAATTTTTGCATCATCAATATATAATCCTTCAAAGTAATTATTTATTTATTAAAAATTATAAATACATATCATGATGTAGAATAATTGGTTATATTTCTAGAAAATATACATTTTTGAAGTTTTATCCTGTTTATAACAATATTAAATAATTATACTTATAATAAATAAGATGGTGACATTTTGTCACATTCATGTCACTTTTTTATTTTTTTAATATTTATATCTTTTTCATTGAAAAGTCCATTAAATGAGTCAATATAGATCATTATCAGTTAAGGTTCTTTGGTTACTCATCCAATCGTATTTTGGTATGTTTTTTGGAAATTTTAGATTCCTTATCATAATAAGTTTTTACTTAAATTACCCGATCTACCATTAACCGTGTTAAATAAAAATTATTGTATTTACTATTCATAATAACCAAAAAATAAATTTAAAATGTAAACATAATTTGGACCCAATAATTCCAAATATGAAATCCTTTTTTTAAAATTTAAAACATATATTTTTCACTAATTATATTAAAATTAATCTCATTCTTTGAATGAAAAACATGTTTTTAAAAGGTAAAACATTGCAAATGTTTGAAATATTTTTATATCAATATTTTGTTAAAATTAATGATAATGAAATAATTTATATTTAATTATTAAAATATATTTTATATATACTTTAAAACCATTTTATAATTTAATTTTACCATATAAATTATTTTGATGAAAAAAGTTGTTTTCCACGAAAATTTTCTGTATGTTTACTATTCATAAAAGCTTGTAAGTTTTCAAAAAAAAATTCAGAATTCATCCAAAGAAAATTTTTATGTCCTTCTTAAAAAGAAAAATTTTATTTTATTAAATATAATATATAAATGTTTCAAAATATATTTAAAATGGGTGTGCCATCAAAAATCAGCAAAACATTATTTTTTTGAAAGATGCTTCTTTTATCTAAAAAAATTCATTTTGTTCTTATATCATGACTATAAAAGAATTATAAAAATATAAAACATTAAATTTAATATATTAAATTGAATATATTAAATATATATTTCATTAATAAAATATAAAAATAGTGATTTTATAATTTTATAAATGGACTTATTTTAATTTAAATAATTTTTATAGAAAATAATTTCTTCTTTATTTAAAAATGGTTTTATTTTCATTTATAATTAATTAATCACCAAATATTTAATTATATATACTTTTGTAAAAAATACTTTCCAAAATCAATTAATACATTTCATTCTCACCATTATAATTCCTAGGTTATAAGTTAACATAATAATCAATAGTTGTTTATTTAAACTTATTTATTTGTGAAATGAATTATATAAAAAGAACTTGAAATTATGTGTTACACAAGCCAAGTATAGTGTTATGTATACCAAAAGATAATCTTGTGATTCATATAGCACCAGCATATCTTGGTGTAGCATAAAACACGATACATAAATGAAATTTAAAAAATATAAATAAATAAATAAATAAAATCAATCTCATAAAAATATTTTGGTGTTACATTCTAACTCACTTAAAATGTATTTTTCCCTTGAAATTTGTTTGAATTATAAAAGTATTAATACATGAATGTTCATTTCATTGAAATCCAAATCAAAAAATTAATAATAATACTTCATTTTAAAAATGAATTTTAGAAACATAATAGTTACCCAAAGTCACTCATAATTGGGTTTCCATATAGGCGAACATTGTTGGAAAGTGAAAATATAGATATGGAAGAGAAATCTGACCATCATGTTCTGATGGATAGTGATAGATAACACAGTTGTGATAAGGTTAACAATAAATAATTCACAAATCTTCGATCATTTAGGGGGACATTAGATTCTTAAAAAATAATGGTACTAGGATAAAAAAATTTAAGATCCTTTCTTTATAGTTGAAAAAAATTCAAGAGATAAAAATACATTCTGGAATAAGTATAATCCCCTCAATTTCTCCCTCATCTATTATTCTAAGAGACAAAGTTAAATATTTCATTATTTAAGCATTATTATATCATGATATCTATAAATATAATGACGTGTACTTCCATCTGTCTTTACCATAACAAAAATATTATAACAAGTTATCAAGTATGCATAACTCAACCTATAGTGAGATAATAATTTAATATAACAAATATCATTTGATTTTTAAATTATAATTTACATAAGTTTACAAAATTAAAAACCTACTAAATGTTGAAAATTGAAAACTCTATAAAGAGTTTAACTAACTCAGTTTAACATTCATCCCTCGCATAGCATATAGTATCTCTTGTTGGTCACATTCAAAACATTTGAATTCCTTCACCATGTATTTTATTTGAATTGGATAATTCTAGTTTCTTGGGAAATTATTATGGATTTTTTATCAAGAGGGTCATTCTATAATAGAATAAGAATAAAAAATTTGGGAATTAAAGAATATTTCAATTATGCTTTGGAAGAAGTAAGTATGCATGTTTTCAATAAGGAAATATGGTAATTTTGGTTATCCCTCTCATAGCATATGGTATCTCCTGTTGGTCACAATCAAAACATTTTAATTCCTTTACCATGAATTTTATTGAGTGATGGTAATAACCAGAATTACCATATTTCCTTATGGAAAACATGCATACTTACTTATTCCAAAACATAATTGATATATTCCATAATTCCCAAAAGTTTTTATTCTTCTTCCATTATATAATGACCCTCTTGACAACAAATCCATAATAATTTTCCAAGAAATTAGCATCATCCAATTTACTTATTCAAATCCAACATATCTTTATCCAAACATCATTATATTAACACAAGGGTCATATTATGTGTTATTTTAACCTTAATAATGTGTTCTAGAAGTATATAAACTTACCCTTAAATAAATTTTCTAGGTCCTTAGAACTATTCCACATATCCTTTCCAATCCTTTATAAAAAATTATATTCAAAACACTTATATACATCACAATTTATATAATGTAATGTTTGAATTCTAAAACATATACACCTCAACCATCCTAATTTATTTTTAAACCATTACCCAAGATCTATCATCTTAGTCTTTCCTAAAATATGTATCATGTCTTAAGGTTCTCAATCTTAATCTATCCATGATTCTTAGGTTTAAGGAAAACAATAATGCTAGAAAATCCCATACCTTTAACATGTCATTTACAATCTCAATAGTATAATGAATACTCATTAATCCTTCATGATTCTCTTTATGAGATTTACAATTAGCTAATCAGTTTTTATAATTCCTATACTTTCCAAATTTGACACATTCATGGTTAACTATGTTCTAACTAGTACCAGGTATTGAATAAGATAAAAAATTAATGTATGAGAAATACACATTATAGATTAAAAATTAAAAATTAAGGTAAATTAATTATAATAATTTAATGTATCATATCATAGTTTTAATCATAATTTATTCATGATTATCACAAAAACTCTATTATTTTAACCAATCCACAAACTTATCCACATGAAATCCAAAAACATATTCTTTGAAATATCTCAAGGGATGTCCCTAAAGTTTTCTCCTAATAGTTTCTTAAGGGTGACTAAACCATCCATCTGATACCAATTTTTAATACCCAAGCTTGTTGTATATAGTTAATACATCTATTTAGATGAATATTCATTAAATTATTTAAATGCACTCCCAAGTAACATAATTGTTTAGTTCATTTGGAAACATGTAATATAGTCTTCAATCTTGTGAAATATCTTCAACATATCCCATAAGGATATTCCACTTTCGTTTTCCTACCTAAAAAATTTCTTTATATCTTGGGGAAAAAATATAAAAAGGGTGGGCTCAAATGCTCAGTAAGGGTAAAAAAGGTTAATATCAAATAAAAAATGATTATAAGAATGTAAAAAAATGAACATAAATTTTTAAAATAATTCCACATATAAAATATATCAAAATCCTGAGTTATGAAATAAATCATGGGAGTTCGAAGGGCATAAATCATAAAAGAATCATTAACCATGAGAAAATGTAATTGGCATAATACATGGAATAATAGAAAACACATAACATTAGAAAATCATTTCCATATTATCCAAGTCTCATTTAAAAGACTATAATAGTTTACAAATTCCAACATTAAACCTGGTTCACTCTTTGTTCCAGCCCTACATTACTAAACTGAATTTACTTGTCATTCCAGCCCTACATTACTTAACCCGTTTTACATTCAATTACAGCCCTTTATATCTCAAGAAAAATAATAATGAAATTGCAATATTTACCCATATCAAATTATAATCCGTCAAATCATATGCCTCATATAATAAAGAAAATTAAACGCATATTTAAATATCATAACCCTTATAAAAATAATCATAAAAACATTCATTGGAAACATAAATACCACACAAAAGAAATAGGTGGTGTATAAGTCATATGTCCCACAGAAATAAAAGTGAGACAAAAAAATCTCATACCTTAGGTGCAATATCATTTGTATGTATTTGATCATTATTTGTAATGATTTAAATAATTTCATTGATTTATTCCATAATCATAGTAATTTTTATTATATCATATATGAGCATATTATTATTTTTTTTGTTAATAACATTATAACCCATCCATTGGGTATTAACTGCATTATTTTATTACACATGTTTCATTAGAAAAGTTCTTTTTACTCTTATTATATTACAATACTGTCTTTCCATAATGATATTAATATATATTATATTATATTTCTCTTTCAACAAATTTATATAATAATTCTTAAATGGATATCTCTTAGAATAAGTCACATCACATTGTTGAGAAGGTAGTCCGTACGTATGCACAAGCGACAATATCATTCCCATAATTGTGGAATTTTATTGAAGTAGATGGTGTAAATAATATTTGGGAATAAATATAATGATATAGTAATTGTAAATAGTTAATATTTACATCATTAAACCCATACAAGTATGTTGGTGTTGAAAAACAGATTACACCCTTGCACGGTGACAATAAGCCCTACGTACGCATGTTTGGGGATTTAATTTTTCGTAGGATTGATAGAAGGTGTAATATGGTTCTTCCATGACCATAATAAAATCAAATAATATAATTTATACCGTATATATTACTTTATAATGGAAAAAACTCATGAATTGGATGTATAAGAAGAAATAATTAGAAAGAATTAGTATAGGAGATTACCTCTTCATCAACATTCTCCTTTCAGATCTCCTCTTAAAGGCACTAGAGTTGGTCTTTTGAGAAGACAAGAACCTCTAGAATATTACTAGGGAAGATGATAATGGAAATTTTTAATGGATTTCTAATATTGAACGCTCCAATTGAAGTGAGTATGTGAGGGAGGAGGTTCCATTTTATAATTAAGGTGAGGGGCACTTTTGGAAAATCCAAAAATATTAATTTTTAATAAACTCAAAACACATAAAAAAACCACAAACATGTATTTATTTAGATAATGAAATGAGAAAAGGTCATACTATTATTAACCAATAATTTTTATACATGTTTTTCTATCAATTTTCACCGTATCATTTTAATTTAACACTTAGTTATTATATTTAATTTTAACTATGGTAACAAATATTTCAATATTAAAATAGTTTAATTTTAACATATTTGATATCAATTAGAAAATTAATGAATAATTTACAACATGTTATACTATATTATAATAATTATATTTTTTATAATGTTTTATTATTTTCATATAATTTAATAATACATAATTTTTATAAACAATCAATAGTGTCAATTTTGACACTATTCAATTAATTGTTCATTAAAAAATATTATGTTAAAATGTTATCCTCAAAAAAATACTATATTACATCCCTAAGGAGTAAATTTTAACAATATATATTTCTTGATATATTAATTATCCCAAAATATATATTTTTTGTATTTTTAGTAACATTAATTTGATATTTCCATGAATAAAATAATTACGACAATAGTTTTGTGTATTTGATTAATATTATTATATATTGTGTAAAAATAAAAAATAAAATACTATTATGAATATAGATACTATATATTTAATAACAATACTTCTAGTAAAATATATCTTTTTTAAAAACCTACATTAATAATGTAATATTAATTAAAACTCAAATGTGACAAGTTTAACATCCCATTAAATAATATTATATAACTATCATTATCCTTTTTATATAGATCCAAATGGTCAATAAATAGACCATTGGAAGGATATGATCAATATATACTCTAAAAAGAATATTTATAAATGTGTTTGTACATTTTACGGATTATTATCTATTTAATAAAAATTAGTTAATTGATTTTTCATCAATTAAATAATTACTACATCGTCAATATATTAACCTTTAAGGTAATTATTTATTTCAAAAAAAGAGTTAAAAAATTACAATGATTTATATTATTTTATTATATTTTTGGATACAATTTATTACTTATGTTTTATCATGTTTATAACTGTATTAAAATTATCATACTTATAAGAAATGAGAGGGTGACATTTTTTCACCTTCACGTCGCTTTCTTTTATTTTAAAAATATATATATCATTTTCATGGTATAATGTCTATAAAATGAGTAAATCATAATACATTGGTGTTAAGGGTAGATAGTTACTCATACAATTGGATTTTGTTAGGTATTATGAGTTTTTTTTGTTATTATCATATTAATTTGTTACGAAAATTATATTATTTACCTTTAAACGTGTTAAATAAAAATCACCAAAGATATTATTCATAATAGAAAAAAAATAAAATTAACCTATTAAAATAATTTTTACCAACTTATTTAAAATATGGAATTCATTTTTTGAAATTTGAAACACAGAATTTGTAGTTAATAAATCTAAATTAATCCAATTTTCGTAATTAAAAATGATTTTTTTTAAGTTAAAACATTTCAAAAGATTGAAATGTTTTAACATCAAAATTCATAGTTAAACTAATTATAATTAAATAAAATATGTTTAGTGATAAAAAAAATTTCCTTATACATTAAAACTATTTAATAATATAATTTAACCATATATATTATTTCGAAGAAAAAAGTTGTTTACAAATAACATTTAGTGTATTTTTTCTACTCATTAAGAATTGAAAGTTATCATAAAAATATCAAAAATTAATACAATGTAAATATTTATATCTCACTATCAAAGAATAATTCTATTTTGTTCAATATAATATATAAAAGTTTCAAAAACATTATTTAAAATGGGATGTCCATCAAAATCGGCAAAGCTTTATTTTTTATAAAATACATCTTTTATCCAAAAAATCGATTTTTTCATATATAATGCATATAAAATACATTACATAAATTTAAAAATTATATTAAATATATTACATATATATTAAAATAATAAAATCCATAATGATTGATTTTATTATTTCTAAAACACGCTTATTTTCATTTATTTATTTATTTTTTCAGAAAAGCATTTCCTTTTATTTAAAAAGGGTTGTATTTTCATTTATGATTAATTGCTCACCAAATAATTAATTATATATACATATGTAAATAAATATTTAAGAATTTAGTTAATACTTATCATAATCAACATTATAAATCCTAGGTTATAAGGTAGCATAATAATATATAGTTGTTTTCATAAAATCATTTTTTTGTGAAATGAATTTAACAAAAGAACATGAAATTGTGTATAACACTCTCCAAGATTTGTGTTTCATATACCACATTCTAATACGATGATGTTTATAGTGAAATATTATCTTGGTGCAGCGTACAAGACAATACATCAATAAAATTGAAAAAATACATATACAAATAAAGTAAAAAATAATAAAATAAAATCTATCTCATAAAAATCCTGGGGTGTTACATTTCACTTAGGATTTTATAGTCCCACACCACTCCTTATATTCCTTATATTGACCCAAAATCCTCTTATATACCCTCCTTCTCTACCTCCTCCTTTGTGATTCTCCCTCCTTTCAAGTTTTATTTCTCTTCTATTTAAAGCATTGTTGACATTACGATAAGACTTTGACTCCTTATCCTATATTTCTTTTATTATAATTTTTTCCCTCTTAAAAAGGTATTTGGGATATGATTCCACTATAGGATTATGAAAACATCCCAAGATGATGGGTATTTTATGCATCCTAGTGAGAGGGTTTCCTAGAAAATTATTTCTGATTAATATTATTAATTATTTGGATTGAGTTAGAATTAAAATACTAGAAGGATCTTTTGTAGAGTGGTCGGAGTCGATTCTAGTGCATCAAGAGTTCCCCAAGGGTGAATTTCTTCTTGTACCTCATTGGATTATTTATATTAATTAGTTTTAAGAGGGTAATAAATTATCATTTCATTATAATTAATTAATTTTTATTGATGGATGTGTGATAGAACTATATGTGGTTTAATAATTGGTCATCAATCTTGAGTGAGATTGAGTAATGGGTTTTCAGGCAAGAAATCAAAGTGGAATAGATTCTTTGAGATTGTTGGTATCTATATTTCCCATATAGTCTTGATTTATTTTAAAATTTCATGGGTTTTCAGTGATGACATTGCATTGTGCATTGGCCCTAGAATTCAAACTAGAACTTTAAATATTAAATTTTCACATAGTGTACACTTATTAATAATGCTGAATGGTTTATTTAAAGTTGAACCCTATGGGATGACACATTAAAGACTTATACATTGTAAAATAGTTATGGAAAAGTTTAAAACCAACATGATTTTGAATAAACTAAAATATTTATAAATGGTATGAGAAGTTACAGACATGGAACAATGATTATAATATGAATTTCTAAATAATAAATGGGTTTTAGGGTTAAATATTACTAATTTGTTAATGAACCAATGTATAGGGGGACTTCAATGGAGTGACTTAGTTTGGTAATTAAAATTTGAAAGAAAAATAGTAATGGGTTAAATCAAAATGTCATCCATGTTATAGAAGGAGAGATAATTGTTTATATTAAAATTATAGATGGGTAAAAAAGGTTTTATGGAATACAAAATAAATGTTATACTATTAATCAATGGCATGTAAAATGAATTTAAATACTAACGTGATTTGGACAATTATGAGGTGTGAGATGGGATAAAAGTGGTAGATGTGATCTTGAAATGGTAATTTATTAATGAAATAGAAATTTGAGACATACCTTTATCAAATAATATTTATGGTAAATGTAATTATTATGGGTTGTGATAGTAATTGAGATCTGGAATATTGGGATGACTGATCAGATTCCATGTGATGATTGATGATTGGGAATGATAAGATGTGTACCTAGACACCACATAGTACATGATTCGAAATTTCAATATGATCATGGTGGATTCCACATGATACTAGATGGTTGGGGATGAAGGGATTATTACTTGTTTTTTGGAATGGTGCATGATATTACGTAATGCCGGAAAGACTGATCTGATTCCTTAGGAATGTTTGGATGGGTGATTAGTTTTTGTGTGAAACATTATGATACTAGGAAATTCCATGATGATACCATGGATTTTTTGTAGTTATATAGAGATGCATGGTAATTCTGGCATTCTAATAGGTTACCCAATAATGTATAAGAAGGTAGGTTTGACACCAGGCATCACCATTGATCCAAATACAACGAATTATATCTTATTTATTTATTTTGTATCATCTATTTTATTTTACTATACATCAATTGATCTTGTGATTAGCCAATTTATTTGAGTATTTTGTTTTTGGTGCCCTATATAGTTGTACTCAAACCCTACTTTGGTCCCCAGGGAAAATGAGTATTTGAGATGGTACTAATTTTTTTCAAGACTGAAATATGGAAAATGACATACATCTGTATTCAGTTTGGGCTTCTAGGATGGATCATGGGAGCTTGATAGTGGGATAGGACTCAATGAACTTTTTAGGTTTTTTCCTATTGTTTTATGAAAATTCAACAAATTTTATGTTCTCTATAATCGTATGCCTTTAGGATATTTCTATTAGATTATTTTATCATAAAATTGGTTATGTTGGTCATTGTCTTATATGGTGTTTGATTGGTTGTTTATTAAATACTTTATATAATTGTTTATCATTTTGGATTATTTTTTATTACTGATATACTCTAATATGTGGGTATAGTCACCCAACCACACCACCTTAAACCCACTCGACTATTTGATATCCTCTAGTGTACAAGGAGCCGCACATGAGGTAATGTGGCATACCAACTCATAGAACTAGTTCACCATCTCCTAAGACATGTTGTTATAAAAATATCTTCTAAAATTTTATTTTGAAATCACTTCTACACATGGAAAGTGAAATGTGGTTACTAAATCCCTTAATGAGAAATTTATCTCTTAGGATCCCAAGGATTCCAATGTTGAATAGATTTTGAGGGGGCTCTTTACTTAGATGAATTGGGAAGAATGGATAGAGAAGAAAATCATCCTTCTTGTTAAAATTTAGTTGATTCCTTCCATTATGAATATTATTCTCTATGATAAAGAAATTAATGAGGGAAGTTAAGTAATTAGAATAATTTTAAATGGAAAGAGATACTAATTAGTAGTATAAGTATCCTCAGTGTCCTAAATCAGTATTCAGTTTTGTTTTCTCTATGTAATGTGGTAATAGAAGAATATAATCACTCCTAATGGTATGTTTACCTAGGTAGCACCCAGATATTCTATGATATAAAATGGATGATCTTGTGTCCTTCTATGATACATTATACAACCAACCTCATATATTTAAATTCTAGTATATAAAAGAGAAAATGAAAATTCCAGATGTTTGTTTCAGACACTACCTATTCTTACATGAAAGTGAGACGATGTGTCCTTAGACTTCATCATTAGGCTAGCCCATACACCATAAATTAACAACTCTATATGGGTCTCGATTGATCGGATAACCAAATACACCAACCATATATTGAACAATAAAATTACTCATGTGAAGGATCATTATAATATATATTTATAGTAAATTTTGAAGTTTCATGGGGGGATATATGAAAATATATCTAACAGAAACACCATGTATATGTCCCATTTTGGAAAGGAACTCTAGCAGGTGATGGAAACCTAAGTGAAGTTGATCATTGGAAATCATCCATATATAAATGGCCAAAAAGTGCGTTAAATGAAGATTATATTGGATATTCATTATGTATGTGATAATTATTTTGGAGGATTATGGGATACCCATATAGAACTTATTGGATTTTTGAATAACTATAGTTACCCGTGGTCAATCATTATGTCTCCCTTCAAAGCTCTTTATATTTTTCCATGTCGACTCCCCTATACTAGTATGAGGATAAATAGAACTCTATTTTCCATTTGAACATTTTAACATATAATTAATCCATGATTAAAACTATTAAATCTATTTTTGGGAAGTTTAAGAGTCAACACAAGTCATACGAAGATCATAAACATCATCTGTTAGAGTATTCTGTTGGGGAATCAGTGTTCTTGTAACCGTCTACATGGTTAGGTCACTAAAAAATCGAGAAGTAGGGGATGATTTATCCTAGATATATGGGACCCTTTTATATCACATAGAGGGTCATGAAGGTTATATACTTACATTATTTTCCTCCTTAGTTGACTGTAATCCATGATATGTTCCAAAACTCAATGTTGAAGTAGTATGACATATATACTTCTCATAGTCAAAATTTAGAATAAATCATGTTAGATCCAGATTATTCCATGATCAAGAAACTAATTTTCATTATTAGCTCCTATATGAAAGTGTTGTATTGGTAAAGTCCATTTATAGTGGTTACATGAGTATAATTCACTTGATACTTGGGTGTTGTGGTCCCTTGTAAGGGATTATTGACCTCATATGTTCCATGATCATTCATTAGGTATATGTTTTGATGGAATAAAGTGATATGATTATGAGATTTTTTTACAAACATGGTGTAAAACTATGATTTTATTTTACTCTATTTAGTTGTTTTATTATTATACTTTTTTCCTGGGACATTTTAGTCGAGTTTTTTAAACTATGGGTGTCACATAATTTTCACACTATGAGGCAAAATAAAGTGAAATTCATTGAACATATTTTAGTATTAAATGTTTCATTTCACATATTTATCACATAGTGTACCTATCCTTATGGGTCAAATATATAATTTCTTATGTGAGGTCTTGGTGATCCAATTATTTGATGTACAATATGGAAAACGATGCAACCAAATCGCACGAACCGCCCAATAAATGAATGAAGTCAAATTAATTTTCTATCATCACTCAATTTAACCCCATTTAACCCTTATTCATTCCCTTCATAATATTTCATCCCTAAGAAAATTATCTCCCATCCCACCACCTCTCCTTGGGTGCATTTTAAGTTGGATCTTCATCATCATCTTCAAATTTTCTTCAAGTATGGTCCCATTTTCCTTCATATTTTCTTATTTCTACAATATCTTATGGTTTTTATCTTTGTCCACATTCTTTATGGGTTATGTCTTGCGATATGTTAATAATATTGTGATGGTGTTAATTTTTAGGGTATCTTATTACTTCCCTAAGGTATTCCATCTCCATGCTAGTGGGTTTCATCTGGTTTCCAATGGTCTCTATGGATTATGTGTTATACCATTATATTATGACCAAAATGTTATATAGTAGATTTATAAATTTTATTTTAACTTTATTTGATGAATAAAATATAAATTTTGAGAACCATGTCCATGTGTTGGGTGGATTTTAAAATAATTCCCTTTGTTATTCAATTCAAATGGCTGGGAAGTGGAATGCTTTAACTTATGGAAATGAATTGTTTTAAAATAGAATAGATCACTAGAACCATAGGTACCTAGTTGGGATGGATAGGAAAAGTTACACCCACCCTACACATTATACTATGAAAAAATACTAACTTAATAAATACTTCTATAGATGTGGTTACTGTTTGGACTTTGACTTCATCTTTCCCAGCGGCATATGCATGAGAAATGTTTTGAATGGATATATAGATATGATTAAGAGTATCTTACTAAAATCCCAAAAATTTATACCCTAGGGCTACCCATTGTTTTATTTTTGGTTCTATTACATTTTATTTCATACTCTCTTTTTTTAAGGTAAAAAACATATCATTTGTTTAAATATTTGTTTTTAAACTAGCATGTTTATATTATATAATTATGTATATTCATGGAATGTTTAATAGGACCATATATTTATTTTATGCTCACATCATACATGTCATCAATAGATTTAATTATAATTTTTTTCTGGATTAGGTAAAATTAATGTGTTGTAGGGAGCCAGAAGATAGAATTTCTAAAGGATGTTGGTTGGGTGATGGTTGAAATATAGTGGGATTTCCACTCTTGTGTCACATTAATATATGTAACTATTTTGGTTCTTTTTGAGTTCAAGTTTTACTGTTTGATTACACTCATTTTATAGGTCTTTGTATATTTCCATTCCATTTATTTTTATATGGATGTCGAAGCTTTATTATTTTCTTTCTTCTTGTATTATTATGGTTTTTCTTTTGATTCCATTTACATTATGTAGATGCATTAATTGAGAAAAGAATACCAAAAGAAGTTATTTGAAGCCCATGAACTATTTTTGCACCCATGGGGATCAAGATATCCTTTCAAGCCTTATCATCGGCTAGCATGTGTACTTAGTTCGTGAATAATATAGGTGGGTTCATTGTGTATTGAATCTATAAGAATAATTAATATGATAATTTTAAACCATGAATGGATTTTTCTGAGACTTGATACCCAAAAATAGAAATAATACCCCGTATAGGTAGAACAACCCAATATGGAAAAAACAATGATGTTAGAATTTTTATATGAACTTATATTTAAAAAATATCATCATTCTAATTCATAAGAAAAATAATTATTTATCTAACAATTATTGAATATCCCTAAAAAACTTACTCATAACATTAACAAATTCATCCCAAGGAAAAATTAATTATACTAAGATCAAAGGAATAATCATAGATATTTTCTAAGGTCATCTTCTAAGGTAAATATTTTATTTTACACATTATAAAGGAGTCAATACTTCGAATCTCAAAAATAAACTATGTATTTATGGGTAAATCATGTTTCTCTACATTGAAGATTTCGAACGTGTATTTTAAAATAAACATGAAAAATATATATATTCCAGATGAAATATTTCCTAAAAATATTTATCAATAACAAGAAAATTATAAGATATATGTAGTCAATATAGAATTTTTTAGATGGAAAATGATTGAAGGAACATCCTCAGTTTTTCAAGGGATAAAAGTTAACCAAATACAATGGAAAACATAAACTAATACCTATAAGTGATGATTTTTATGCATTAATAATGGTTTTAATAGAATAAATTATGAATAACAAATATTTTCTCTAATAATATACATTTCCATGATCAACCACATTCTCTTGATATTGATCACTAAAAAGTAACCAACATTCTTCTTCCTACAATGGTAGCCATTACATTTATAAATAAACCAATGTTTGGGAAGGATTTTCTCTTACTCACAACTTCTAGTGCCACAATTAAAGAAAGAGATATAGATCAAAAGTGCTTAATTTTATTTGAATTTCATTGAATTAAGATGCACCATGTCATAAAATAAGAACCTAATTATATAGCCATAAAAAAGACAATTTAGATTATGAACATTAGGCTATTTCATGAGCCATAATGGTTTTATATTTTTTATTTACATTACAATTGTTTTTTGAAATTTAAAAAATATAATGGGATATTTAAACTCATCTATAGTATCACTATATATTAATAAATTTGATGTATAGTAACTAGAGTGAATGTTTCCTAAAAAACATAGTATTGTTGAATAATATTTTAACTAACATGAATTAGACCACAATGTTTTTAAATTCACAATTCCATAGTGTATACCAATAAATACCATAAGGATTCTAAAACAAACATTTTGTGGTCAAGCCTTTAGTGACCATTTCAAATAACCTCTAAATTTCACTAATTCCTTATATACTTAGTACATATTCACCAAATCCCACATGAATCATTTTTTGATAATACTTCAAAAAATAATTTTTTAAAAGAAATAAATTATTCTCATGGTATTTTATATAATATGGAAAAAACTTATGAAAAATCATTCAAAACATACTTTCGATATCCTCGAAAATCATTTTGGATAACTCCCAGTGGTTGGTATAAATTCTTTGTAAAAAAATCCTCATCCCCACTACCAAAAATTTTGATATCATGCATTTATATCATTGAAAATAGTTATTAATTCCATAATCTATAAATGAAATCAAATATCATCCCTTAATAAAGAATCAATAAAACTCAAGATACAAAGGGAACTGGAATAATCTTAATCGAACACTTGTTTATTTGTACTCGTGTTCAGTAAATTGTTACATAAAAGTATTCATAAACATATAATCCCTATTTAAAAGACCTCAAAGATTTTAAAGATATATATTATGTCAATACCATATATCAAACTACTACATTACTAATTATTTAGGTGTGGTCTGACTAGATGGATGAAAATATGTCATGAAATTCATCAAATAATAAGAACTAATCATGTTCTCCACATCCAAATAGATAAGAACTCAATATTAAAATTCCCTAAATAAGGAAATAAATTTACATAGTCACTCTTAATAAAGGGATAAAATTCATATAAAATTCTATTAAAGGACAAATATTATCTTGATTATGCATCAAATAATTACATGATCAACAGTATACCCAACCACTCCCTAATAACCTCAACATAATGGATAGTGTAAGAAATTATATATGTATGAAGGTTCTCATGAAATGTATCTTACCATCATCAATTATGGGGATTCAATATAATACATACACCCATAGTATACCAATCACATAGTGTGTATAACTCCATGTGGTATACTTGGTAGGTTATCCGGCATAAAAAACTCATTTTCTGTCTCGAGGTCATATTTCATATCTCTAAAATAAATCCAAATCATATTATCCTTAAACAATCCCCCAAACCTACAATACTTAATTATTAACATTATTTAATGATAAATCATATTTTTTACTTTGGTAGGTCAATTATCTTTATACATTACATAAAATATATGCATCCAATGTAAAATAATGGTAATGTATAGATTTCAGTTTTATTAACATGATACCTTTTCTATTTTAAAAATACATTAATGATACAAGAAAAACCAAACATAAGAACCAGTATAATCATATCCAAAATGAATTTAACTAAAGAGGCCTTTTTTTTTAACTTTTAAATTTTTTTCAAAATTATTACATCTCTATGTAATTCCTATTTTATCACTATGTGAACATCTGATAAAACCTATAAATAAAAACTATTAGTGAGTAAAACTTATAAATATTGTTTTTCGTAATAATAGTGATACTTGGGAATCATATTCCTAATAATTAACTCTTTGATCATATTATTTGAACTCATTCACTTTACAACATCAAATTTTATGATTTTAATAACTTTTTTATCTACTTAGAACTATTTATATGTTTATAATAATCATCGTGGAATATTTAAATTTACCATATTCCATAAGAACACTTTGGTAACCATATTTAACTCTTTAAATTAATATCTTTATTTAATAAAAATTCATAAAATATTTTAGTGTATAAAGTGTATTTCACTGTGAATTTCAACAGCTCAATCTTTTTTTCTTTATTTAAACTTTTCTAAGTAACAACATGCACCCACAAGCCTCTTATAAATTAAATTAACTCTAAAAAATGTGATATGATGCATAGAAATATTTTTTCAAAAAATAACCCTCATTTTATTTTGAGGTGATATTTAACAAAAAAACTATTGTATCTATAAGATTTTTGATATTATTTATTTTAGAGAATTATTATGATGAGAAGATTTTATTATTTAAAATATTCCAATATTGGGTAGTAGGAAATCATATCCTAATATTTTGGGGAATATATAGGATAAATTCATTTATCGTGGATAAAACACATTAATTCCTTAAATTTTGTTAAATCATGTTATATAATTTGACAAATCATTAAAATGTGTATTATAAAGAAAATATTTTTTTTATAGTATATATTTTTCTACAAATAACGTCTCTTATTATATAAGAGAAATCATTTGAAAATAAATATCCTTAATATAGATTCATTTAATCTTGAGATACAAATTTTCATTTCAAGTAATAATAATATCAACTATTTCCACTTAATTTGAATGTAATATATAATATTCACTAATTCATAACATTATTTTGATCCCATGAATTTTTAAAAAAATTATAAGATATTTGTTTGGTATTATATACACTCCCAAATCAAAGAATTTATTTCAATAACATGAATACCTGATGTGGAAATCCCCTTTTATGTTTTAGATAGTTTCATTCCATATGGAAACAACAGACCTACTTCTTAAGAATTATTTTATGTTTCAATCTACAAGGATAAATTTTGAACCATACAATCATCTTCTTCCCCCAAAATCTTTTAACCTTTTGAAATTGTTAGGACAACACTATTGTTTGGATATAACATTCATAGTTCATTTATCCTAAATAATTTGAGGATATATATAATGACCCATACTTTACATACATTGTTAGTACTTCAAAATTTAAGTACACTTATGACAACATATAACAAAACCATGAAAGGACCGTATAGGTATAGTGTCTTTAGAAACTGGGAAACATAAACAACTGGTTCATAAAGTGTCTACATTGTCTCCCATTTATTTAATCATATCTATAGTCCATTTTGGAATATCTTACTTAATAACCTTATTCCTGACCTAGGGAAAGAAAACATACAAAAGGGTGAGCTCAAATGCCCAATAAGGGTAAACAGAAGAAATATCAATCACATCATTTTCATAAGAACATAACATTTTAGAAATCTTACCCTGCAAAAGAGATCAAAATTTCATAACATGGGATAAATCATGGTAGTGAAATGTAATCACAATAATCATAACATAAAACATGAAGCTTTGTGGCTTACACACGGAATCATAGAGAATCATTTCTTATTAGTCAAGACACATTTTTAAGACTATCTTAGTGGACAAATTACATTTTTGAACCGAGTTCATTCCTCATTTCAGTCCTATTTCACTGAGCCAGTTTAACCTGCCGTTCCAGCCATGTCTATCTCATGAGATATATAATCTTTACCCAATGCATTGGAGTTAGATATAGGTCCCAGCCATCTCATAATTATACCATTCTTATGTGTGCCACAAAATCATAAACCATACATCATAGCATAACCCATGTAATAAAAATGGGTTTCTTAAACATCGTGACATCATAAAACAATTCACATAAGATAAATGAATTCATAAAAATAATTCCATCACAACATAATCAGATCAATGTAATAATAGGGATAAAAACATAACCCTTTATTATCTTATATGGAAAATAATTTTGATAAAACACTTGAACTCCATTCTTGAGGAAAATATCCTTTCTACTTCAAAAACATTTTTCATTTCTTAACATGTCATACAATTATAAACTAAAATAATTTGATTAAAAATAAAGTTTAAAACTTGTAAAAGAAGATTCTTGGAAATAATGTTTTAAAAATCCATTCATTCCGTATAAGTTAAAAAAACAGTCTTCTCGTACTGTTGTCGGAAAAGTCAAAAAGTACCTCGTACGAAAAACGACAAAAGATTCCTTTCATATATTTTACTAAAAACTCACCGAGGGGTAAAATTGGATTTAAACAATTTTAGGTGGATGGAAATAATATTACATGTTGAGGAAACATGGATTTTGATGATAAAATACACCACAATAAATTTTAAAGTATAAATAATCTTGGATAGAAATGAGATTGTGATATTTCCCTTACCTTAGGTTCGATTTGCTTCATAAGTGTCCGAACCACCTGTATAATGATTTAAATAATGTTATTGACTTATTACAGAATCATACTTATCGTTATGATATCATATATGGTCATATTCTTAGCTTTTTATTAGTAATATTTCATTACTACTTGTTATTCAGGTGTTTATTACTTTTTTGTTCTTATTGTGTTTTGTCGAATAAATTCTTATTCTTTTATTTAAGTTATAGATAACTCATTTAAAAAATGGTATTAGTGTTCTATATATCATATTTATTCATTCAATTAATTTATATAATCATTATACAATGAAGATCATGTAGAACGAGTCGCATCACATCGTGGAGATGGTATTCCGTACGTACGCACGAGCGATGATATCTTTCCCATGATCATGGAATTGTATTGGAGTGTATGTATACTATTTAAGAATAATTAACACTTTAAAATAATTATATATATTTATTTATTTGCACCATTATACCCATAAAAGTAAGGTGGTGATGGAAAATAGATTACACCACGGCGTGGAGACGGTATTCCGTACGTACGCACACGCGGTGATTTCGTTTTCCGTAGGATGGATATATGGTTAAATAGGGTTGTTTAATACTTATAATAACATATCATTATATGAGTGATAATGATGTTATTAGTTCATAATGAAACAACTAAATAATAATAAGTGTAAGAAAAAATAAAGTTGAAAGAATCGGTAACAGACATTTCCTCTTCTTTCAAGCGCCTCTTTGAGACCTCCATTTAGGGCACTAAAATTGGTCTTTTATGAATACCAAGACCTCTAGGATGTTTCTAGGGAAGTGTAGAGGAGGAATTGTCAAGGGTTGGCCGAGCATGAAGGCTCAAAGTGGTGTGACGAAGAGAGGGAGGAGGTGCCCTTTTATAAGGGAGGAGAGGGGCACCTTTGGAAAAAATAAAAATTTTATTTTATTATAAAGCTATATTCGGTTTTAAATATCTCCAAATTGATTTATTTAGAAGCTAAGGTGGGGATGTGTTGAAATACTCTCATCCAATAGAATTTGGAAAATTTATTTTACTATTTTAACCTTATCATTTAGATTTAACTTTAAGTTATATTACTTTACTTTTACCGTGTCTTTTTGTGTTCTTACACTATAAGGTTAATAAACCTACTATAACAAGCCAAAAGAACCCCAAGTTGTTTATTATTAAAATAAATAAACTTATCTAAGTCATTTGGCTAAACCTTATATTTTTAGGAATAAAATAACAATTAATAATATAACATTTGTTTTAAAAACTATTTTATGTCAATTTTGACACTATTTAGTAATTGATTTTTGTGAAAATCATAACAGAATTATTAGTTCGAAAAAAGATAATAAAATCAATAATAAAATGTCATATTAACCTATAAAATTAGTTTAATTTATAAAAAGTATCAATGTACATTTATTTGGGTATTTATAACATCAATTATGTTAATATTTCATTAATAAGATAATTACTGCATCATCTTTGTGTCATAAATAAATTAAATTATATAATGTCTAAAAATTACAAATAAAATACCATTATATAGGAAATCTTTTTATATTTCTAATTAATATTTATAGTCGAATTTATCTTATGTATAAACCTATATTAAAAATTATTTACTTATTAAACTTTGATTTTAACTATTTTAACCCTTCTTTAAATAAATTAGTAATAAATGTCCTAATCTTATACATGTGGGCCTAAATGGTCATATTTTATTCCTAAGGTTGTTTCTGGTCGAATTAAACTTATCCAATAGAATTATGACATGTTTTAGGGTAATAATAATATCATTTTTACCCTTAATTACCCTATTTACATTTAACCGTGGTAAATAAAAGTAAAAAGTTACTATTCACCAAAAATTATTTTCATCTCATTGAACCACATTTTACTTACAGACATAAAATGTGTCTTTCTGATTTTTTAAATTCCACTCACAGAAGCGGTAAAATTATGTTTTATGTAAATTTGCAAATTCTCCTAGGAGATGGGTAAAAGACGGTGAACAGATGAATAAAATTTTTATATATCTAAAATTATTATAAAATTACTCCAATTAATTAAATTGAACTTATATAGGTATTATGTATCAATTTTGACCTAAAAAATTTTAAATAAAATAAATAATTATTTAAATAAAAAGTTTGTTTTTAAATAGTAACCCAGTGTTTTCACTATTCATAAAAAATTGAAAGTTTCCAAAAAAATACCAAAATTTCATCCCAGGTAATTTCGATATTCCGAATCCAAATATGAAGTCCATTCTGAAAAATAAAGTTTACAAAATTTCAAAAAGTGGTTATTAATATTCATAACATCTAGTTTTAATAATATTTTAATAGCATATCGTTGTTTAGTGAAACTCGGTATTGCGTACGACGCAAGCTATTGAGGAAGGTCGCGATTGCGTGTAAAGCAAGCCAAGAAAGTTTTGTGTGTGGTGAAAGATTCCATTAATGATTTATATGACATAAAAACAAAATATTTCTCATAAAAGTCTCGGGTGTTACGTTCTATCCCCCTTAAAATGAATTTCGCCCTCAAAATTCATCACTTTGTAACAAACAGATCAGGATACCTCTCCATCATCATATCCTCAAGCTCCCATGTAGCTTCTTCTAATTGGTGGTTCCTCCATAAAACTTTCACCAAGCGAGTGGTCTTGTTTTGTAGGACTTTTTCACTACGATCGAGAATCTCTATTGGTTGTTCTTTATAAGAAAGATCTTGTTCTAGCGGTACAACTTCTGAGCTGGGTAGATGTGAAGGATCAGGTATGTACATTCTGAGGAGAGATACATGGAACACATCGTGAACATGAGAGAGATTTTGTGGAAGTGCCAATCGGTAAGCTACATTCCCAACATGATCTAGTATTTCGAAAGGACCGAGATACCTAGGGCTCAGCTTTCCCTTCTTTCCAAATCTCATTACCCTCTTCCAAGGAGATATTCGTAAGAACACTTTATCACCCACTTCAAACTCTAAGTCTTTTCATCAGTTTTCGGCATAATTTTTTTGTCGACTCTGAGCTGCTCTTATGTGTTGTTGAATAGATCAGACCTTTTCTGCCATCTAATCAACAAGATCAGGTCCTAATAGCTTTCTTTCCCCAACTTCATCCCAGTAAGTTGGAGTCCTACATTTCATTCCATAGAGAGCTTCATAAGGAGCCATCTGAATACTAGAGTGAATTCTATTATTATAAGAAAATTCCACCAAAGGTAGGTGTTGATACCAACCACATTTAAAATCCATAGAGCAACCTCTCAACATATCTTATAGAGTTTGAATTGTCCTCTCAGACTGACCGTCTGTCTGAGGATGATAAGCAGTGCTGAAACTCAACTATGTATCCAGAGTATGCTGAAGACTTCGCCAAAACATTGAGGTAAACCTCAGATCCTGATCAGATATAATAGAAAGTGGTACTCCATGCTATCTTACCACTTCCTTCACATATATCCTGTCAAGCTGATCCAGAGAGAAATCCTCTCTAATAGCGATGAAGTGTGCCGAATTTGTAAGACGATCAACTATGACCCAGATAGCATTATTGCCTTTGGATGTTTTAGGGAGTCCTATGACAATGTCCATAGTGATTTTCTTCCATTTCCATTCTGGTATGGGTAATGGTTGTAACATCGCCTTCGACTTATGTCTCTCAGCTTTAACTTGCTGACAAACCAAGCATCGAGAGACATATTCAACAACATCTCTTTTCATGCCATCCCACCAGAAGTACTCTTTTAGGTCCCTATACATCTTCGTGCTTCCAGGATTAATAGAGAATGAATAACTATGAGCCTCAACCAGCAGCTCCTTCTTTAAATCGGGGATGGGAGGAACACAAACCTGATTCCTGAACTTTATTATCCCATCACAATCATGGTTGAATTCAGGAACATTTCTCACCTTCTATTGTAACACTACATCTTCATTCTGTGCCTCTTTAATCTTCACATGTATAGATGGTTGAACATTCATTTGAGAAAGATATGATTTTCCCCCTTTAATTATAATTCCAAGATCCATCCTTTGTAAATCCATAAATATTGGATCTTTTGTGATCCTCATCATGGATAAACTGGCATGGTCTTGTCGACTTAATACATCTGCCACCTTTTTTTTCTTTCCCAGGGAGGTAATGAATTGAGCAGTCATAATCCTTAATCAGCTCCAACCTTCTTCTTTGGCCCATATTCAGCTCCTTTTGTGTGAAAATATACTTTAAACTTTTATGATCAGTATAAATTTCACACCTTTCTCCATAAAGATAATTCCTCCAAATCTTTAATGTAAAGATTACTGCAACTAACTCCAAATCATGAGTTGGGTAATTTTTCTCATGTATTTTCAACTGTCGTGAGGCATAATCTATCACCATATCATTTTACATAAGAACACACCCCAATCCCTTCTTGGATGCATCACTTTAGATCACAAAACATTCTCCACTACAAGGTAGTGTGAGCATAGGTGCACTGTATAAACTTCTTTTCAACTCCTTGAAATTATCTTCAAATTCCTCCAACTAAACAAACATAACTTCTTTCCAAGTCAACCTGGTGAGTGGATTAGATAATCGTGAAAAATATTTCACAAAACGTCGATAATATCCATCCAAACCAAGAACACTTCGGATCTCAGTTAATGTTGTTGGTCTCGACCATCTTTCGATAACCTCTGTTTTTGCTGGATCCACAGATATCCCCTCTTTTGAGATTATGTGACCCAAAAATGAAACTTTTTGAAGCCAAAATTCACACTTTGTAAATTTGGCATAAAGCTACTCCTTTCTCAGGGTCTTCAATATAAATCTCAAGTGATATTCGTGTTCTTCCTTGCTCTTTGAATATACAAGAATATCATCTATAAAGACTACCACAAACTGATCAATATAGTCTCTAAAGACTCTATTCATCAGATCCATGAAGATAGAAGGGGCATTAGTAAGACCAAATGGCATCACTATAAATTCATAGTGTCCATACCTTGTACGGAAAGCCGTCTTTGGTATATCGTCCCCTTTGACCGTTAATTTATGATACCCTGAACGAAGATCAATCTTGGAAAAGTATTGAGCTCCACATAGTTGGTCAAATAAATCATCAATGCACGAGAGAGGATATTTGTTCTTGATAGTGATCTTGTTAAGTTCTCGATAATCAATGCAGAGTATCATTGATCCATCTTTCTTCTTAACAAACAGAACAGGTGCTCCCCAAGGTGACGTACTAGGGCGTATGAACCCCTTATAAAGATTCTCTTGGAGATGCTTCTTCAATTCCTACAACTCAATGGGGGCCATTCTATAAGGTGTCTCTGAAATAGGCAAAGCACCCGGTAGGAGTTCGATTGAAAACTCAACTTCACGATTTGGTGGAAGACCCGGCAATTCCTCTGGAAAGACATCGTCAAACTCCCGTACAATGGGCATATTCTTAATCGTGAGTTTCTCACCAATCATTTGAGATAAATAACCTTCATTTAGTGAAATCAAGACCCCTAAGATGGAAGAAATTTCCACTGGAAGGTTATGTTCATCCTTGCATCGATAGATGATCAAAGATTGATCTGTCATATGAAATGTGACTTCCCTTCTTTGGAAATTGATATGAGCTCCATATAGGGAAATCCAATCCATGCCATGAATCACATAAAAGTCCACTATTGGGAGGATCACAAGATTTGCAGGAAGCACTCTCCCACAATCTTCAATCGGAGAAGAATTATAAACTTTTGATGCGAATGTTGTTCCATTAGGGGTTTTCACAGCTAACTCAACATCTCATTGTTGAGGTAATACGGTCATACCCTTAGAAAATTCTTCAGAAATAAAAGAGTGGGCAGATCCAGAATCAAATTAAACATTTGCTACTTTAGAGTGGATGGTAAGTGTACCTTTTACCACATCGTTATCGTACTCCACATCGCTGATAGAAATTGCATGTAACTTTCCTTTGTATTTAGCCTTATGATTTTGTTGACGTCGATCATCATCCACAACCCTTGGATTAGGTCATTGATTGGCATAATGCCCCATTTCCATGCACTTGTAACATTGAAGTGTAGGAGGTGCACTCTGTGTAGCCTTTTCATTGTTCACATCACTAGACATCTTCTCCCCATCATTGCGGAATTGAAATGCCCAATGACCTTCCTTTCCACATTTGAAACATTTACTTGTCCCTTTAATACAACTCCCTCCATGTTTCTTTCCACACTTTGAGAATAAGGGAAAACTCATCTTCTTTTCAGTGTGCTCTTTAGATTTTCTTTTGAATTCCATTTTCCTCTTCTTATCAAACCCATATGACTGATGCGTTACTCCAATCTCCATCTCAACTTTGGGAGAACATCGAATGATTTCTTCGTAGCTATTAAAGTCCCTTGTGGTTAACGCCCTTCGAATACATGGTTTTAAGCCACTAAAGAATCGATCGATCTTACTCTCGGGTTGGATAATAATACCAGAAGCATACCTTGCAAGTCTTGTAAAATTTTCTTCATAAGTACCAACAGATTCATCATTCTTTTTCTTTAGTTCAAGAAACTCCTTCTCCATCTTTTTTCGGAGAATACGAGGGAATTACTTATTAAAAAATAAGTTCTTGAACTCGTCCCATTCCATGGACTCAATTTCATCTCTTGGCCTCATATTCTTGATAAGATTCCACCATTGATCAACATCACCTTCCAAACGATACACTGCTAAAATGACTTTATCATGTTCAGAACATTGAAGAACTGAAAATATCTTTCCAGTAGTACTGATCCATTTTTCAGCAACTAATGGATCAGTAGACCCGCTGAATGAAGGTGGAGGCTGTCTCATGAAGGATTCAACAGAATGTTTATCCTTCCTATTCTCGTTTGGAAGTCCTGCACGATTCATAGCTTGAGAATGTTGTGTGAGCATGGCTATAAGATTTTTCATTCCAGCACCCATAACGTTTGGTTTCTCAGGGGGACAATCATTGCATTGCCCTTCACATTCTGAATTAACACGGTTCCTTCAGGTTCAAGCCATTGACTAAAAATAAGAAGAATAGTGTGAGAAACACTAATTATAATAGGAAAACCACATAATCAAGAATGAAATTTCACACTTATGGTCTTATCCTAGGTTATTCATGGCCATTTCTAAAACACTAAGATTTTTTTCTATGCTTAGACTTATCCTTCGGATTCTTACTTAGGATTTCACATCCTAGTTTCCAATGGTTGACTATACCTTCCTCCGATACCAACTATAACGACCCATACTTTACATACATTGTTACTACTTAAAAATTTAAATACACTTATTACAACATATAAAAAAACCATCAAAGTACCGTATAGGTATAGTGTCTTTAGAAATAGGGAAACATAAACAATTGGTTCATAAAGTGTCTACATTGTCTCCCATTTATTTCATCATATCTATAGTCCCTTTTGGAATATCTTACTTAATAACCATATTCCTGACCTGGGGAAAGAAAACATACAAAATAGTGAGTTCAAATAATCAGTAAGGGTAAAAAATAGAAATATCAATCACATCATATTCATAAGAACATAACATTTTGGAAATCATACCCTACAAAAGAGATCAAAATTTCATAACATCGGATAAATCATGGTAGTGAAATATAATCACAATAATCATAACATAAAACATGATGCTTTGTGGCATACACACATAATCATAGAGAATCATTTCTTATTAGTCAAGACTCATTGCCACGACTATCTTAGTGGACAAAGTCCATTTCTGAACCGAGTTCATTCCTCATTTCAGTCCTATTTCACTGAACCGATTTAACCTGCCATTCCAGCCATGTCTATCTCCTGAGATATAAAATCTTTACCCAATTCATTGGAGGGAGATATTGGTCCCACCCATCTCACAATGATACCATTCTTATGGGTGCCACAAAATCATAAACCATACATCATAGCATAACCCATGTAATAAAAATGGGATTCTTAAACATCGTGACATCGTAAAAAAATTCACATAAGATAAAGGAATTCATAAAAATAATTCCATCACAACATAATAAATTAAATGTAATAATAGGGATAAAAATAGAACCCTTTATTATCTTAGATGGAAAATAATTTTGATAAAACACTTGAACTCCATTCTTGAGGAAAATATCCTTTCTACTTCAAAATCATGTTTCCTTTCTTAACATGTCATACAATTCTAAACAAAAAGAAGTTGATTAAAAATAAACTTGAAAACTTGTAAATGAATATTCTTGGAAATAATGTTTTAAAAATCCATTCATGCCATATAAGTTAAAAAAACATTCTTCTTGTACTTTTGTCGAAAAAGTCAAAAAGTACCTCGTACGAAAAATGATAAAAGAATCCTTTCATATCTTTTACTAAAAACTCACCAAAGGGTAAAATTGGATTTAAACAATTTTAGGTGTTTGGAAATAATATTAAATATTGAGGAAACATGGATTTGGATGATAAAATACACCCCAGTAAATTCCAAAGTATAAACAATCTCGGATAAAAATGAGATTGTGATATTTCCCTTACCTTAGGTCTGATTTTCTTCGTAAGGGTCTGAACCTCCTATATAATGATTTAAATAATGTTATTGACTTATTCCAGAATCATAATTATTGTTATGATATCATATATGGTCATATTCATAGCTTCTTGTTAGTAATATTTCATTACTACTTGTGTTTCGGGTGTTTATTACTTTTTGTTCTTATGCGTGTTTTGTCGAATAAATTATTATTCTTTTATTTAAGTTATAGATACCTCATTTCTAGAATGGTATTAGTGTACTATATATCATATTTATTCATTAAATTCATTTATATAATCCTTATGCAATGAAGATCATGTAGAACGAATCGCATCACATCATGGAGACGGTATTCCGTACGTACGCACGAGCAATGATATCATTACCATGATCATGGAATTTTATTGGAGTGTATGTATACTATTTAAGAATCAATAACACTTTACAATAATCATATATAGTTAATTATTGGCACCATTATACCTATAAATGTATGGTGGTGATGGAAAATAGATTACACCACGGCGTGGAGACGGTATTCTGTACGTACGCACGAGCGGTGATTTCATTTTTCATAGGATGGATATATGGTGAAACAGGGTTGTTTCATACTTATAATAACATATCAGTATATGATTGATACTGATTTTATTACTTCATAATCAAACAACTAAAGAAGATGAAGTGGAAGAAGAAATAAAGTTGAAAGAATTGGTAACAGACATTGCCTCTTCTTTGAAGCGCCTCTTTGAGACCTCCTTTTAGGGAACTAAAATTGGTCTTTGAAGAAGAACAGGACCTCTAGGATGTTTCTAGGGAAGTGTAGAGGAGAAATTGGCAGGTTTTGGCCGAGCTTGAAGGCTCAAAGTGGTGTGAGGAAGAGAGGGAGGAGGTTCCCTTTTATAAGGGAGGAGAGGGACACCTTTGGAAAAACTAAAAATAGTAGTTTATTATAAATCCATATTCGGTTTTAAATAGCTCCAAATTGATTTATTTCTAGGATAAGGTGGGGATGGGTCGAAATACTCTCATGAAATATAATTTGGACAAGTTTAGTTTACCATTTTAACCTTATCATTTAGATTTGACTTTAAGATAGATAATTTTACTTTTACCGTGTCTTTTTGTGTTCTTACACTATAAGGTTAATAAACTTACTATAATAAGCCAAAAAAAACCCAAGTTGTTTATTATTAATATATATAACCATATCTAAGTCATTTGGCCGAACCTTAGATTTTTAGGAATAAAATAATAATTAATAATGTTATATTTGTTTTAAAAACTACTTTATGTCAATTTTGACACTATTTAGTAATTGATTTTTGTGAAAATCATAACAGAATGATTAGTTCGAATAAAGTTAATTAAATAAATACTAACATGTCATATTAACCAATAAAATTAGTGTAATTCACAAAGAGTCTCAAATTAAATTTATTAGGGTATTTATAATATCAATTATGTCAATATTTCATTAATAATATAATTACTGCATCATCTTTCTGTCATAAATAAATGAAATTATTTAATGTCTAAAAATTACAAATAAAATACCATTATGTAGGAAATATTTTTAGATTAATAATTAATATCTATAGTCTAATTTATCTTACGTATAACCCTATATTAAAATTTATTTACTTATTAAACATTGTTTTTAACTATTTTAACCATTCTTTAAATAAATTAATAATAAATGTCCTAATCTAACCCATGTGGGCCTAAATGGTCATATTTTATTCCTAAGGTTGTTTCTAGTCGAATTACACTTATACAATAGAATTAGGACATGTGTTAGGGTAATAATAATATCATTTTTACCCTTAATTACCATATTTACTTTTAACCATGGTAAATAAAAGTAAACAGTTACTATTCACCAAAAATTATTTTCATCTCATTGAACCACATTTTAATTACTGAAATCAACCGTGTCTGTCAGATTTTTGAAATTCCACTCATAGAAGTGGTAAAATTAAGTTTTATGTAAATTTGCAAATTCTCCTAGGAGGTGGGTAAAAGACGGTGAAAAGTTCAATAAAATTTTTATATATAAAAATTATTATAAAATTAATCCAATGAATTAAATTGAACATATATAGGTATTATGTATCAATTTTAACCTAAAATAAATTTAAATAAAATAAATAATTATTTAAATAAAAAGTCGATTTTTAAATAGTAACCCAGTGTTTTCACTATTCATCAAAAATTGAAAGTTTCCAGAAAAATACCAAAATTTCACCCTAGGCTAATTTCGATATTCCGAATCAAAAATTAAGTCCATTTTGAAAAAAAAATTAAAAAATTTAAAAAAATGGTTATTACTATTCGTAACGGCTAGTTTTAATAATATTTTAATAGCATATCATTGTTTAGTGACACTCAGTATTGCGTACAACGCAAGCTATCGAGGAAGGTCGTGATTTCATGTAAAGAAAGCCAAGCAAGTGTTGTGTGTGGTGAAAGATTCCTTTGATGATTTATATAACATAAAAAGAAAATATTTCTCATAAAATTCTTGGGTGTTACAATATAAGGTAATCATTTTCTAGACTCGTTAATATTGTCAAAAAAAATTTAATAGTAATTATAGAGTTAATTTTATAACAAGATCATTCATTGATGGAAATCTATAATCCAACCAAGTCATTGTCTTAACCAACTATATGGAGTACATGAATCGAGAATAATATTCCTTAAGTCTAATTAAATATTAACAATTCTGTTAAAACCTAAAATGATTCCACTTATGATTATCAAAAGCATATAAATTTTTTTTATTGAAAACGATTTAAAATTTTACAACTTAGGGAGAGTATTCTCAAACACCTATTTTTTTATTTCTTAAGAATTATTCTTAAGTTTATATAACCATAAATTTTATTAAATTAATATTATCATTATCAATGAGTGATCTTAATTCCATGTTTGATGATGATTTTGTTAATTAAATCTTTAATATAAGATCTTATCTTATGATTACCATGATATATATTTATTTAATAAGTAATTTTATTAAATTTTATCCCATGAAAATGATGAAACATTTAATTTCATTTTATTTATTTATGGTGGAATATCCGTAATTTAATTTGTAATTAGTCCACATTGGATCTCATATTATCACTTATCTATTTAGGTAGATGATCATTCCAATCATCTCATATATTTATCTTACATATTTGCTAAGAAAACATTGTTCCCAATCCATTATTTAGATAAATTCAATTTTATTCCTCCAGTATCAATACCTTTACTATTTCCCAGCTATGTGTAACCCAAATAATATTCTAAATTTTATAACCTCGATTTCCTTACAATATATTATACATGGGAACCATTATTTGGAATAATTTACCTATTTGTATGATCCGTAACTTAACATATATTTTTTGGAAGTAATCTAATACTTAGTAGTTTAAGAATTCTTTTATCTCACAATCTTATTTAATGTTTTACCTTTATATGTATTCATGTATCCAATAAATTTTAATTTTAATCCCTATTCCTTTCATAAAAACAATATGTTTAATATATATTGATGTGTAAACATTTACAAAAATAATATATTATGTAACTAATTGAAATTAAAATATAACCATATTTACAGAAATATTAATACATCCAATGAATAAAATTTATGAAATAACTTTCACCTAACTTCATGGAATCGTATGAATTTAGAAATCCACCTAATAGTAATCATGGGGAAATAGAAAGCTAACCCCCACATTTCTTGACTGATATTAGGTTCCAAGGTTAGTGACTATTCTAACCCAAAGACCCTCTACCAATGTTTCTCCACTAAATATAATCTTCAATTCCATCCTAATATCAACACCAGAATTGTATAAGCTGTAATTAAAATTTTAAAACAACCTCATAACTCATGAAAAATTATAATTTAGGGTATAAAAATAAAAATCAATTATTATATCAAGAATATAAATCTTTATGTGCATATATGTTAATTTAAAGAAGTAGATTAAATACATTTAAACTAAATCAAACTACTATTAATATTATAAAAATTTATATATATATATAATACCAATGAAAATAATAAATAAATGAATAATTCATGACTTTAGACACAAGATAAATATTAATAAACAATTCATAATTAGATAAATTGTAACTATTTTATAATTTAACATTCACTGTAGAAATTCAATAATATAAATAAATATGGGAAATTTCCATTTATTATTATATGAACAAATATATATTCTTAATATAAAGTTTATTTAAAATAACCAATTTTATATTATAAATTTTATTCTATTTCTAAAAACATTTGTAATCATATAAACATTTAATATTCTCTTTGAAGAGTTTATATAAACTAATAATCACATATTCTTTATAAGGACTTTCAATATACACATTTATTAATAAAGTTAGGAACACTTCACAAATTAATATTAATACATTTATATTTTCCTTATTTGAAAATATATAATCATTTTATTAATTTATAAACCATGTAATTTCACGTGAAATGTAGATCATGTAAAATAATGTGTTTTGGGTTCAATTTAAATCCCCCAGATTTGATGTAGGATCAAAAGGCTAGTATCAGTAGGGATATTTGATAATTTTAACTGACAAATAAATTTTTATTTAAAATATACACATTATGGATATTTTTATGTTGACTACGTGGTTGTCCTCTTTGGAGTCGAAAGATATTTCTAGTGGATAACCATAACATTCCACATGGCGTGACATTAATTTTAGTTAAAGTTAAAACTATAAACCATGGAGTTTTTGAATTCTTGTTGGAAGACTAAGGAATGGTGTCCTCAGTCATGTTTTTTTGTCTTATGGAATCAAATTATATACAAAAAATACTATTATCAACAGTTTCATGTTCCTTATTGTATGAATTTTTCATATACTCTATGAAATGGTTTTTCCTTAAGGTGTAGGTCATCATGACATAATGATCTAGTGTCCTCATTAAGGTGATACCATTTAATGATAATATGTTTTTAATGATTCATTTAAATGGATATTTTACATATATAATATATATTTCTTATAACATTTCTAGAAAAATTACAATTTTCTTCTTCAAAATACATCACGGTGAAGAAATTTTAAACAACCATGTTCATTTTGAAGTAAACACATTTTTGTTTCTTGAATTTTGATTTTTTCATTTTTTTCATTCAATATAATCTCAATAAAAAATAGATACGAGTTTATTTAATATCATTTATGTGTTTTGGAGGGGATAACACTTATCTAAATATAGTTGAAACATTAACCATACCCTTAAAACCCTATAATCTTTCCTCTCATATTGGAATGAATTAACTAATTAAATATTTTTTCACCTTTTCTCTGATGATTTGAACTATCCAATGTCAACTATAAGATCTTGATATTGAATAATAAGAATCATCCAACATGATCCATACTTTGGAGGTATCTGCGATTTGGATGAATTTTCCAATACTTGGGAAGAATTTTTCTTCCACAAGGTTTTCTAAAACCTTGTTGAAAGAGATATGGGAGAGAGATTTGGTTTTTAGAATTTTTATAAAATTATTATACACCCAATCTCAAAATAATAACTAAATTCTTTATCCATCCAAATTTTAAATTTTAATTTTAAATGTTATGCTATCTTGAATGAATTTATATATGAATTTTTATGAGTTACAATGGTTATAACTCTTCAATTTACAATATGATAATTTATTTAACATTTTAAAAAACTTTTTTGATGATGAAACTCCTCTATATTATCATGATATGATAATAAAGATGATGAATTATAACTAGAGTATAAGTTTCTTAGAAATAAAATATTCATCACATAACGCATGAATTTCCTTACACTGCACCAAGACGTGGTTGTGTATCCCAGCACATATGACAACATAGTATAAACCAACTTGATTTGGTCGAGTCTTAGTGTACATTCCAATAAATTAGTATCTACTGAAGAGATTAATATTTTTGGATATGTTAGTAACTAATAGTGGTTGTGGTCTCCATTACGGATGTATTTGTTGATAGACTTCATTCTATAAACATTGGAAAAAGGGTTTGATAATTTGTTGTGAACTAAAATATAAATAACCTGATTAATATTTTACCTAATATCCTTAATATGTTATGGATAAATTATCATAATAAACCTAGTGGATGTCACTATTTAAATTATATGAAGATAATGTAAAAAATTTCACTAGAATACATTCCTCATATGTTTTACGTTTATAGTTTTTTGGGAATTGGTACAAAACACTAACTAAAAAAACCATAATTTTTATAACTAATGAAAATTATTATCACAATATGAGAAACTTCTTCATTCATGACACATCTTGAAAATATCCTACTAATTCTCGACATAATTTAATCTTGTAGACATTTCCTGATTTTATTATCTTTAGGGCCAGGGATATGGAAAATATTAAAAGGGTAACAAAAAATAGTTAGTAAGGGAAATAATATGTGATTAAAATTTAAAATCATATGATGAGAATATGTGAATAATTATGATACATATAAAAATTCATACCCAAAAAATCATATAACATTAAACATTAGTCATGGGATATTACATGGAATAACATAAAAATGAATCAAGAGTGTGTGGAAACTTGTTTTAACAAACATAATCCATTACAGAATAACAAAATCATAAGAAAAATCATAATATAGTGGCTCAAACATTCGTATATTGAATATTAATTTTATGAGCCGCACCATCATATCCAATGGTTACAATCAATTAAAATATACTCATGAATAATTATTTCATGAGATATAAAATATTAACCAATTAATTGGAGGGTAAATTAGCACCCAACCCATAATTAATCTATACTTATGTGTGCCACTTGAAATCAATAATTTATAGTATCATAAAGAACCAATGGGAAAAAAGTGGGTTTCATTCCACACATCACAAAGAATCTATGGAAATAAGATGGGTTTCATGTCATTTTCAAATAGATCCCAAAAATATATCATTCATAATTCCATCGATATTTAAAAAATGATGAAACCATGGAAAATGAATGGGTAACCAAATATATTTATTAACTATATAGGTAAAAACAAATAAATCATGATAATAATAGATATGGAATTTATAAAATATATATATGGTATATAGTAAAGTTAATAATATCCACAATCATTATATATATATATGTAGAATATCGGTTAAAAAATAAATCAATTAAATGGAAAAATGTTGTTCATAAAGGAAAGGCATTTGAAGAAATTTTATGACTACCCATGATAGATTGTTATAAAATAAAAATTCAGCAATGGATCATATATTTGATAAAAAATAATATATAAGACATTTAAATAATCCTAGTGGATGGTAACATCTGAATAATATCTTAGATTAAGCATAAGATATGTCAACAGATAATTAAATAGATGAAAATAAAAATTAGTTCATTGGGAAAAATACTAAATTATAAAAAATTAATATACTTAAACATTTTAAATAATTTTAAAATAAAAATTTTATAAAACTAGAAGAAAAATAATATCTTTTCGAAATCAGGAAAACATAGAGTGAATTCTTCTTAGAAAATGAAAAACACAATGGAAATATATTTTCTGAAAAAATTATAAAAGATATTATTTTATCAAAAACATCCCATAGAGGAAAAATATAGTTTATTTTCTTTTAAAAAAATTGAAGCAAAATTAATAGTAGTTAAAAATAAAATATTTCAAGTTCAAAAAAATATCAGGATATCTACATAATTTAGAGTAAAAGATAAATCTGACAGAAATATAATTTTCTTTTTATTATATTCAAATTTCCACAATCTAAAACCAAATCACTTAAAAATATTATGAAACTTCCAATTTAAAACAAGATAGGATAAAACAAATATCACCTTGGATAATGAAAATGAATAAAATTAATTGTGATATTTATAGATTGAAGATATAATTTCTCCAAATGGGTTGTCACATTTGAGAGATCATTATTTTATAATGAAATTAGTAAAGGAAACCTTTTGTCTTGAGTAATATTTAAATCAAAATCCTTGAAGGATAAATAGTGTGAAACTAAACCTAAAATACAATAAATTAAAGATAAGACATGATTTAATATATCATATATGTCTTATAAACACATTACAAAATGTAATTGGTTCATAACAAGAAGTATGTACTAAGAAATAGGAACTCTAAATAAGTAAAAAATTGATGAAACAAAATCATTGAGGTAAGAATCATTTGAAAATGGGGCTATAAAAAATAATTTCAAGCACCCAGAAATGGGGAAATAAAATAGAAATTACTCAATATGTTACATAAGTATTTTGTGAAAAAATAGATAATAATAAGAAATTTTATAACTCAATAGAAGAAAATTTATTTTGCATAAACTATAAAAATAATGGTGTCTTATGAAAGAATATACATTTATTAGAAAAAATACTATTAATAATCAAACCCCATGATTTCTATGAATTTTTAATATATAATTATTAGGAAGTTATCATGCCAAATTATATGTAAGGACCTAACCATAAAAATAAAAAAAATATATTGATTTTTATGTTAAGAATTCATTATCTTACATTTGATGATATTTATAGTTAAGAATTTTAGATAGTTAGGCTATCAACAAAAATAAATAAATATTATATCACAAAGTGGAAGAAAATATATATATTAACCATTTTTTCATCAAAAACAATATTGTATAATATAAATTTTTTATTTTCCTGTCACATCTTTATAATTTTCATCTTGACCTCAACCATGTCCCAACTCATCCTTAAGCCACTATGAAAATAAAAATAAAAAATGGGTTGAGAAAAAAAATCATAGTAATAAACATAAAATAAATAAATAAAGAAAATCATTAGTTCATAAATACAGTTTTTTATTTTTTTCAAAGAAAAATGTGGGGATCAAAATTAATATTTTATTACTCAAGAAATCAAAATTTCTTCTATAAAAGTTTCGTGAAACATGTTATAATAAATTTAATACTAAAAATTAAACTCATAAATGATTTTTTTAAATCATGATAAAATCATGAAAAAAATTTCACATATTTATACTTTTCAACCTTAAAGAGTGGAAAATACTATTATTCAAACTTATTTTTATTAGCTTACCTTGCGAAATCATGAGTTTTCTGTAAAAAACATATAAAATAAAAAACATTTAGGAAACATTGGAGAACATTAAAATTATATCATAATTATATGGAAAACATAATCATTTCACAATGCATTGGAGGGATAAAACATACTGACCTTTAATTAGTTTATAACAAAATCACACATCCTTGGCTTTTAATAGAACAACGCATCCTTGGATTATTATGAAACCACCAATAATTGGTTTATAACGGAGCCACACATCATAATAAAAAATTCCCATGAACCATATAATAATAATAACACATAAAATTATTTAATTTTCAAAATACATTCTTAAAAATATTCTTTTCATTGATAAGAAAACATCTCTAAATATGGAAATATCCATTCCATTTAAAACACTATCAAAAAATACATTTATTTTTGGTATGGAGGGTTTCTCTTTGAATAAAAAATGTAATATTATAAATGAATCATAAAATCAGATAATTTTTTTGATGGTTTTAAAATATATTAACACAATATTCGTTAAAATAGAAAATTCCTTTTTCTATTGTAAAATAAATTCAAAATGTTCTGTATAGAATACATAAAAACAACCCTTTTTTAAAAACACTTTAAAGAAATTAATAATATAAACAAAATCTAATTTATATGCTATTTATGTCCATATAAATTCATACATAAAATAATATTAAAAATATTGATATGGAAGATAAATAATTTAAAAATAACTGTTTAAAACATTTTAAAGTGATTTTAAGGTAATGTGTCTGTTACCTTAAGTATGAATCATAACATATATTCTCTATCTTTCAGAATAATAAAGATTTGTTAATTATTTTACTTATTAAGAAAATTTTTCAATTTAATCATTCCTATTATTTTATTTAATACCATGTTAATATTCAATTTCATAATCAATTAAGTTCATGTCCATCGTTTTGATGATATTCGGCTCATAAGTCTAAAATGACTTAGCTAGGTTCACTATGGTTAATAAAGTAATTAGTTCATCATATATATAATAATAATAATGGATTAATTATTATTTTTATTAATCAATTATATTTCTAAAACAACCCATGAAATATGGTTGTGAAAAATGATCTATGTTACAATCATGGAGGTAGTAGGTCATACTTATGAATTGGTAACTTTTCTATTTTTCAATGATCCTGAAAGAAATAAGGCAAGTATTATTATATCACAATAAAATTGTTATCATGTCATAAATATAATATCATTTATTTAAATACACACATATATATAAACCATGTAATGTGGATTTGAAAAACAAATCACATCACTTCGTGGAGGTAGTAATCAACATGAACACATGAACAACATTATTTTTCAACAGATGGAAAGGTAAAAATTATATTTTTATTATATTAATAGAATTATTATTATTTCATGAATATAATATTTTTACATTAAATTCATCATTATAAATTTTCATGAGAGGTGGTGATGGAAAAAAAATTCATCAGTTCGAGAGGTGGTATTCTTGAATACACATGAATAATAGTTTTGATTTCCCATTTGATGGAAAAGGAGATGGATATATGATATTCCATTAACATAAAAACATATCAAGATTTAGAAGATACAATATTTATTATCTAATAATGATTGATTAATATCTGAATGATTTACAATAAGAAATAAATTATAAATTCTTGGTTAAGAACTATATCTCTTCAGTAGATAACCACTTCAGGATTATACCAAAGGCCTTACTAGATTAAATTTTTAATCAAAAAAAGGACTCCAAAATATTTATATGGATGTAATAAATGAATTATGTATTTTATTTTCAAATTTCAATGGTTCATGAAGTATGTATATATGATGATAGGGGTACTCTTTTAGAGTGTGAAAAGGGGAATTCTTATATTTTCTTAAACTATTATATTAATATAAAATAATTTTCATGTTAAAATGGATCCAAAATAATATTATTATAATATAAGATAAGGATGATTTGAAATAATATAATCTAATAAGAATTGGAATATTCTAGGTGATTTTTTCACCCTTATCTTTTTTTAACGTTCAATTAACCCTTGTGACAATTACCACAATAACAATAATTTTTAATATTTAAGGGTAATGATGGTAACTCTAAAAATAAAAATTAAACCTTAATTAACATATAATCATTTAACACATAAAAATATTATATTTATCTAAAATATTTATTTGAAAAATAATTAATTCAAATTATATAACATTTAATATTTATTTAACTTTTCTAATAATTGAATAAATAGATTGGAAACATTGCATATGAAATTAAGGTAATTATTTAATCACTAAAAATTAAAATTAAATTATCATGATAAAAATTATCATTTATTTTCTAATAATTTTTTTTAACTAAACATATCCAATATTTTTTTACTATTTAAAGAATATATAATTAAAAAAACAAAATGAATAACATTTTTTTATTTTTGATTAAAAAAATAATATTAATTCCAAAATCAAATTGATATGGTATCGAGTTTCATATTATATAAAAATTGATGGATATGGATGAAATGAACTCATAAATTAGGCTAAAGGAATGTTTTAGGGCCATTTATCATCCCTTGATAAATTATTTTAAACCATTATTACCTGATTTACACTTTCTATGGTGATAGATGTCTATTTTGGTTACTATTCATAATTACCAAGAATAAGAGGGTAATATTTACCAATTTTAAACCTCTTATTTCCAAAAATGGAATTAATTATTCAATATACAATTTATATAAGTGTTTTAAATATATTTATGATTAAAACGCAAAATGAAACTAGAAAAAAAATTAGGAATTTTTCTTCTCTTTATAATGTTTTATACCCAATTCATATATAAAATTAATTCCAACACTATAATTAGATTCTGTATAATAAAAATACTACAATATAATTTTAAAAATAATCCAAAATACATTTTTAATTCTTAAATATTATAAAATAAATATTTTTTTTCAATAAAAAATATTATTTTCACTATTTAGTAAAAAGTAAAACGATTCAAAAAATATTAATATTTAACCATACAATAAATTTGGTATACTGATTAAAAAAATGTTATTATTTTTATCAAATAGAATTCTTGAAAGTCTATAAATTAATTATAATAGTTTCTAACAAGTAAAAATAAACCCCTTTTTGAATAAAATATATTTTTTGGAATAAAATTATATTACAAAAATTTGAGTGGTTATTTTCTAAGTAGTTATCAATACTGAGTAGGAACATTATATATATCAATTATTTGTACTGAAGCTGGGTGACTTCTTCAAATGTGTCATACAGCTATGCTTCCACGTTACCTAATAAACATATTCCTTCCTCAAAAATTGTGATCCCTCTTGCACAGTTTCATGACCTATCATAATCCCTCTAATATAGGGTTCCACTATCTTATCCTCCCACAAACCTCTGCCCGATATTCTTCACCTTGGTTCGGGCTGTGTGCTTCTTCTCTCGCAAACCACATCTCAATATTCATCACCAATGGTTCCTACTATGTGTTTCTTCCCCAAAAAACCTCCTCACCTCTTAGGGTTTCCACCTCCATATTCTTCTCCCTCTCCCACTTTAATAACCCTCTACTCCTCTGGGTCATCCACCTTTGGATTCTCTTTTACAAGGTCATATGCCTCAACCTACTCAACCACCAACTCATTGTTTGCCTCTATCTACTTTGCCTCTTTTCTCTCATGCTTCTTATCCTCCTTCGCCTCCTCCTCCACCTCCATCTCCTATATCCTCTCTGCCTACTTCATCTTCTATGCCTCTTTCTTTGTCTTGATGACAATTTCCTAGTAATTGTAATTTTTTTTTGTTAAAGTTAGGATTATTTTATTAAATAGTGAATATTGGTCCATTGTTTTTGGTGTTTTCATAGTATATTTAGAATCCCAACCAGCATAAATAGAAATTTATTGATGTGATTCCAGGGGCCTTTTCTACAATTTTTTCTCAGACTGCAACTTCAACACTTGATGAAATCATGATCAGATTCTAGTTCTGACATTACTTTTATGATTTTCAATTTCCTCACAACTACATTCTAAAATGTATCTTATATTCTAGGAAAACAATACTATCAATGTATTCGTATTACATTACTTTTTTAGGAAAAAAGATGTAGAAAAATTGTTTTTCATGTGGATTGGATCTTTATCTGTGCTTTTTAATGTGAACAAGGGTCCTCTATGATGGGTTGTTCAAGACTTGATTTCACTATTTACAGTGTTACAAATTTGTTTATTTTTTACCTAGAACATTACATGATTGGTACATTGAGAGGACTAATATACTATTTTTTATTAAGTCCCACTTTATTTCACTATTTGTTTCCCTTTTAAAAATTAGGAAATGTCAATGAATGGTCAAAAGATGATGTTATTGTTATCGAAGGAACTAGTCAGTTAATTTTTGGATGTTTTATAGGTAACTTAGTCCTTCAATGTCACCAAATTCATATTTGGATCATTCACCATTGTTTTCCCTTCATAAAAGGCCTTTATATTGTTTTTCTTTTTTCCCATACCTTTTATCATTATATTTTTATTTTCATTGTTGAACGTCTAACTTAGAAACAAATTTTTTCAATATTTCATAGATTCCATTGGATCCTACTTCTTCATGGGTTCTCCTTGGTAGAGGTTTTTATGGAAAATAAAATTATATAGGGATGTTCTAATCTTTTAAAGATATTCCTAGAGAAGAAGGTCTATAGATAGACATTCTATTATGTTGTTTATTTTTCTTTATGGTTTATTGATAGTGCAATATATAAGTATTTTTTCCTCAATTTGTTAATTTATTCACACATACGAAAATAAAAATTGTATGTGAAACAACCCATATATTTTTAGTTTAAATTTATCACTTTTACTAGAGGCCAGATTTGGAATGATTTCGCATAACAAGAATGGTAAATTTTTGGATGATTCTATGAAGGAAAATTTCTTTTCCAGTGTTTCTTGTGAGGTGATGTCCTTTCCTTACTCATGGTTATTCCACACACAACTATACAGTTTTGGTGTTACAAAATCTCATTGAAATTGTGACCGAATCATCCATAGATATGTTCTTTTTCAATGATCATCACACATGTATTGCAGTCTTCCTGTGAACTAGCAACACATTCAATGATACATATCAATATGAAAGTGTATATATGATTTCACTCACTATGATATTGTATCTAGTTTGAAGAGTGGATGTTTTTATAGTAATTATACCTAAAACCCTCGACCAAATTTTTGTTGGGTTTGAGGAATCCTTGATTTCTCTCTTTTATCATTTGTGGATATCAATTTATTATACTACTTAAAAAAATTATATAATTTTTGATGCAACCAATGCATTAATTTTTTCTCTAATAAAGAGTATTATATTCATTTAAGCCCTTAACTTTCATACATTAGTGAAGCATTGGCCCGATGTGTTTCAACCATTTGGTCATACCCATTTGATCTTATTCGGACCACATTAGCTTCATAGGGTGAGCCTAAGGTACATCATTTCGTCATAGTGATTTTATGTTATTTTCCTTCTCATATTTTGTATGAAAAATACATGAAGAATCCCATCATTCAATTGTACCCAAACTTGTGGTGTTCATTAGGGGATATACCAAGAACTCATGGAATCTGGGGCTTGTATGTCAGGTTGTCTCTTACCCTTATGAATATCATACCATATGCTAGAATAAAATTTGGAACCTATGATACATTCAAGAATAGGGACCCATTGTGTTTCTTGTCATTTTCAATCATGTTTTAAGATGGAATAACTAAGATTAATCATGTTAGGGGACACTTGAAAGGGCATATCTTGAAATATATGGATCATAGATGGGTCTCAACTATTTCCATAAATAATTGTTTCCATATTTCTTATAAATTGTTTCTTTTAGATTATATATTTCATATTGTGTATACTTAATTATTTCAATATGGATTATATATATTTGTTTTCTTATACATAATTGTTATCAAATTTCTTATACATAGGTATTTTCAGATTCCATATTTCATATTGTTTGCAGATTGCAGAATAGAACATTTAATATTCAATTAGTTATTTTATAACATAAATGCTTCTTTTGTATGCATCATAAATTTTTTAATGCAGACACATAAATATTATTCAATATTTGGTTTCAAAATAAAATACCTGTTGTATTCACTAAAATATATTTTTTTTATTTCTATTTTTATGAAACAAAAAAATCAACTAGTAATTAATATTGTTATGATCGGTGTTTTCATTGAAAAAATAACATTGAAATCATTGGAATTTAAATGTTTAGGAATGTTGATGAATAAATTCAGTTGAAAAAAAGTGGTAGCATTAATGTTGGCTTCATAAAATCAACAATACATATTTCATCTACTTGGGTATATATTTTTACTCTTAATTGACTGTTATTTTTATTGAAACATTATAATTTAAGAATGTGGTTATTTTGTGATTATTTCCATTTAATCTACAAATAAATGATATTTTTCATTAATTATTTTCAATTGGATTAAAAATGAAATTATTTCAATATTTCTTATACATAACTCTTTTTAGATTTATTATAGATAAGTATTTTCATATTTCAAATTGATTATAAATATTTCATATATAATTGTTTGTATATTTATTATATACATATTTTTTTCATATTGCATAATTAATAATGTTAATTGTTTGTAGATTTATTACACAAAAGTGTATTTTTATACATATTGTATTTATATTGCTTATACATAGGTATTTTTAGATTTCATATTGTAGGTTGTTTTTTGATTGTAGATTAGCAGATTTCATATTTAGTTAGTGAATTTATAACATAAATGCTTAATTTTTTTGTATCATAAATTTTTTATATTGCCACATAAATATTATTTAATATTTTTTTCAACATAGAATATGTATTGTGTTATCTAAAATATATATTTTTTAATTTATTTTTCAATGAAACAAAAAGTAGAATAGGAATTCATATTGTTATTATGATTTTTTTCTTCTAATAAATACTTTGAAATCATTGGCATTTCAATTTTTATGAAGGATGATGGAAAAATTGAGTTGCACACAAGTGATAGAACTGACGTTGGGTTCATTAAATCAACCATGAATATTTCATCCACTCCAGTTGATATCTGTAATCTTGATTGACCATTATTTTTATTGAAACATTATAGTTAAAGAATATGCATTTTTGTTCCCATTTCCATTTTTTCTACAATTAGAAAATACTTTTTATTTATTCACTCAAATTGGCTAGAAATTGAAATTATTTGCATATTTCTTATACATAACTGTTTGAAAATTTCATATATATATATATATATATATATATATATTTGTGTGTGTGTGTGTGTATTTTCAAATTGTATATTTCTTAAAAGGATTCTATTCAAAAAAAATTGGATATTTTTATACATATTTTTTTTCAGATTGGAGATTTCATATTGCATATACTTAATTATATATAGATTGATTATACATAAGTGTTTTTTATATAGAATTCTTTTCAGATTGCTAATACATAAGTATTTATATATTGCACATGTGCATATTTCTTATAACTAAGTGTTTTTTAATTATAGATTGTATAATGCATATTTCTTATCCAATTGCTTTTAAAAAAGTTATAGTCAAATGGATATTGATTCAATGGATTCCATGAATAATTAATTGTATCTTACTTATATATATTTTTTTTCATATTTTTTAATATCTAAGTGTTTCAAAATTACTCTTATATAGTTGTTTTCAGATTGATTATACAAATGAAATTCCCAATATATCAAACATATGTGTCTTTATGTTTTCTAATAGAATCATTTATTTTATAGGATATTCATTTATTATTTCAATACAGGATCTTATGTCGTCAACTATAATATTTAGAGTCATAATGATCAGAATTTTAATTATCCATTTGAATTATGTTTTCATTCTTGTATTTTAATTCTCCATGCTGAAAATATTTTGTCATTCCTACTTAATTTTCTTAAATGATTTCTGTTATATTTTTTATGTCCCACCAACTCAGTAATTTGTATTTCATCCACTATTTCATGATTTAAATACATACAATAGTAATGGAGATGTTATTTATATATTCATATAGGTAAAATGTTGATAATATTTATACATTCATTTAGATTATATGTTAATGCAGTTTATATGTTAATTTAATTATTATTTTAGTTCATATAACAAATATTTTTCTTTATATTTGATTTTTTCAATTTAAAAAGAAAATCAAATTTAAAATTTGAAGATAAATATTTGACCATGATTGAGTTGTATATTGATCTCATGCTCCAACTCCAGCTTGATTTGGGTATTTTATCAACTCTACTCAGCAAATACACATTGGTTTTATAGCACCGTGTGAATGCATGAGTGAGTGCTAGTTTTATATTGAAATAAATCCTATTCATAACTCCCAATTTAATATCTTGGTTATAATGTAAACATTTAAATTTTATATTTCATTTTTTGTTTATGCTTGGTGTTCCATGTCTTATATTCTATCCAATATAGTTTTCTTTTTAAACTTTTTGGGCTTTAAATTATCCACATTTTAGTAAATTTCATTCTTAAAATATAAACATGATCTTGACAATAAGTTGTTTTAAAATTGAAATTACCTTTGTCAAAATTCCAAATCATTGGAAGAGTTAATAAAACATCTACTTGAAAATTGGTAAAAGGAAATACTAAGGTAATCTTGAGTAACACATAACTAGGATTCCAAATATGAGAACATTAGTAGGACGTGAAAAAATGAAAATGGAGGAAAAACATAATGTTTAAATAATAATAGGTATTTATAGAGATAATTGATCATGAAAAATTAAATGACCATGAGAAAGTTAGTGATTTTATAAAAATGTGGTATGAAAAGAACCACTAATTCATTAGAAATGATGGTTATAGGATAATTTTTTTTCAAGGTCATTTTCCAAGAGTTGATGAATTCATTCACCATATATAATGAGAGCATAAATAAGTATAATTTCTTTAAAACTATAATTTCATTATATAATAAATTTCCACCACAATCTCATCCTTTTAGTCAAATTATAAGTAATCAAGATGAATTTTTATCCTTCATGTTGCAATAAAATCAACTTCTAACATATCACATCATTAGTAATGTGATAAAAATAAATTCATATTGTCTTTATAAATTAACCAAAATAAAAATAGTTTTCATACAATAAGTTAATTCCTCAAAATAATAATCCATTATATAAAAAAATACAATAATAACACAAAATGATCAACTTAGATCATTTGATAAATAACTAAAATCAAAATTCATTAAAATATTCCCAACCAAGTTTGAAACACCAATATTAAAAGGTTTTGATCATATATTCATCTAATATTAATTTTAAATTTATCTTCATTCAATATTAGTCACTCATAAAATCAAATTCTCTTAAACAAATATGACCTAATCATAAAATCACTAAAATATGCTAATCATTTTTATAGATAACTTATATCAACATAAATCCTAAATAAAATCATTTATTCTTCCAAAATAAAATTAAACCTTTATTATTCTAATAAAATCCCATAATATTGTGTTTCACTAATCATATAAGGTTCCCAATATAGGGATATTTTTCTCAAATATCATTAATCACATTATCATTAAATAACTTTTAAATCCCATGGTTATCTATATAAAAAAAATGATGTTCCCAAAACCATATTTATCATTATATATGAAAATTTTAATTAAAAACTATTTCTTACTAACTAGGATATCACATAGTACCGAGGTAGTTGTTTTACCCTTGTATTCCTTCGTTCGTTGGTTGAAGCCATGGTGCCTTACTAGATATGATGGGTTTTCCTTTTATTAAAACTATATAATTCATAAAACATTCCCAAAGTACGATAAACACCCTCAAAAGTAACCATCAGAACTTCCATACTAATTCGACAAATAATATAATCACTACCAAATGCATTAGGGGGCTATAATGGACCCAACCATCATTATTCTTTAACATAACCACCCATCCTGGTTTATAATAGAACCACCAATCCTAGGTTTATAATGGAACCACCATTAAACATTAAATATTCTCAAGAACCATAATATAATCATAATGCATAAAATATTTCAATTTTTTACATTATATTCATTAAAATATTATTTACACCAAAAATAAAACATTTCTTGATATTAGATTATCCATTTCATTTAAACCCATTTTGAAAATACTCAAAACATAAGGAAGGAGGTTTTTTATTTTAATTATACATTGAATAATATAAGTGAATCTAAATATAATATAATTTTTATTTTGATGGGAAAATTATATTTCAATTTATACATTAAAATAGATATTTCCTTTTGACATTTTTAAGGAAATTAGAAACGTTATGTTAAAAAATAATTAAAAATATTTATTTTGAAAAAAAAATTCAATAATGTAAAATAGGGGCATATAATGTACTTTAAAATTTAATTATTTCCATATAAATTTCAACCATGAAATAACTCAAGGAATATTGAAATTTTATTGAAAGACTTATAAAATAAATATTTAAGACATTTAAAATGAGTTTTTAAGGTAATGTCTTCTTTACCATGAGGGTTAATCATCATGTAAATTGATTATCTTCTTGAAAAATAAACTTGTGTTAATTATTTAATTTGTAAAGAAAAAATTTCAAGTTTATTATTATTTTTAGTTTATTTAATATCATTTTATATCCAATTACTTAATCAATTAAGTTCACATCATTCATTTTGATGATATTTAACACAAAAGTCCAAAAGGACTTCGAAAAGTTGTCTTATGTCAACATGCTCATTATTTCAACTTCATAAAAAATATAATCAGGAAATAATTATTACTTTTATACATCAATTATATTTTTAAAACTAACTGTGACATACGATTATATAAAATGAGCGATGTTACAATCATGGTGATGATAGGTCTTATGGATTCATGTCAACATTTTCTTTCATCAATGATCATTATAGAAATAATTAAAGTGTTATTTTATCTTCCATGAATAATTATTATATCATAAATATCATATAATTTCTTTAAATACACTTATATATAGCGTATATGTGTCGTGGTTTCGAAAAAACAATAAAATTGCCTCATAGAGGTGGTAATCTACATGTAATCTTGAACGACAATATTTTTCAATGGATGGGAAGGTAATAAATTGAATAATATATTATCAATATTGAATTATAATTATTTCTTTAATGTCATATTTATACATTAACCAATTTAAATAATTTTCAACAATTTTTTTTAAATGTATTGACGGTTAATTTAATTTTATTATATATTTATTAGTCCAATTTATGTCATTGTAATCAATTTCATGCTGATTTTTTATATTAAATCATTTTATACTTATAAAAATATTCTCTTTGGAAAATATATTTTTCATTGCGAGAGAGTGTTAAATTTTAAATTAAAATTTTCAACTTATATGAATGGAATTTGTAAAAATGGATTCCATATTTTTAATCACTATAAATAATATTATATAATAAGTTCAACATAATTTTGTGTCCAAATTAATAGTAAAAAGTAAAAAATAATTACCACAATTAATGTTAAAATGGGGTTTCAGTGGGTTAAACTACAAAGATAATGGTTGAGGTAAACTGGAAACCTTTCTAAATCCCATTTTATGACCATATTTCATCCTTATCACTTTTATGTTTCATTAATGACCCCTTTTGGACCCCTTTGGCATCTTTTAATTGTGGATACACCTTTTTCATTAAAAAAATCCCATTGTGTCCTATCCCCATCATATAAATGGGAACCCCATATCTTATCCTCTTTCCACTTCCCAAACCATTTCGTTTATTCAATAAATTCCCAAATACATTCCTTGAATTCCTCACCACATCCTAGAGGCCTCAGTCAATTATAAAACCATACTTATAAGGATTTATTTGTAAACCTAAAGGGGTTCTCCAAGGAAGACGTACAGTCCTTAACCATGCGTTTTCATTTTATTTCTTCCTATAACTCCATAAAATAATATTCAACCTTACTGATATATAAAATAAATATCTATTATGTGATTATTATTTATTATGTTAATTTAATTACTTAAATCTATCTCCACTTCCATTAAGTGGTAAACAAAATTATCGATTGTGTGTACGGAAGATTACCGCCACATGAACCAATGTAATTCATTTTCCATAACTACCTATCATGGAAAGGTATAATGATGTATTTAAAATAATTACATTACATTAATGACTTATTTTTTCATCAATAATTATATATATCACATATACCATCATACTTTCCCTTATATGGATATATGATTACATTGCTCGTGTGTATGATAGAATATTGCCTCATGAAGCATGGTGATTTATTTTTCACTAACTCCTTTCATAGTAGTTAATAGGGTCTAGTTTAATGAACACATATTATATATATGATATAAAAATGAATCATAAAATATAATATATCATTAAACTATTTTTAATTTTATCTTTTGAGAAAATTGAAACAATGTTCATTCTTACTACAGTCTACTGTCTCCAAGAATATTGTCATTAATTTTCTATATTTTACTATAATAGATTACTATAAATAAATACATAGTGAATATATATGATTTTATATCATGGTTAAAAAAATTTAGAATATTAAACAATGATCAAATTAAAGGTACCAAAAATACAAAACAAAACATACATGAAAAAAACCTATTTTTTTTCTAAAATGTTATTTTAACAAAGATATTTTAATAAATGAGTAATAAAAGGTCATATGTAAATCATAGAGGTATGAAACATATGATTATAATTAATTAATATATGTATTATAAACATATATATATTATAAATTAGACTCAATTTTTTTTAAATAAATCATGACTTAAGGAAAAAAGGATTTCTATTACCTTTTTATTTATGGGAGACATATGTCATATTCACCACTCATTTATTTTGTTTAATGTGTATAACTTATCTTTTACATGTTATATCATGAATAAAATTATTTTAATGACAATAAAAGTTACATTTTATGTTATTTCTTAAGGGTTATTATGATACCAAATTTCCTAGAGTGGTAATGGATTCTTAACTCATGTTTTCTTTAGTGGGATAGATGACTTGTACACCACTTGTTTCTTTGATGTCATGTATATACTACCCATGATTGTATTTTATGAATCCTATCATGATAATTGTTCCATATACATATCCATATAATTTTATCTAATTCATATGGATTTAGATTCAAAAGATACCAAAGTGGTGAATGTTTAATGTTAAAATCTCATTATTCATTGAGATTGTTTATGATTATGTTTTAGATAATTAAATATTATGATCTAACTCTATTGAAACTCATAAATTTTATTATAGTTTTTTATTTATTGAAAAAAAATTTCACTTAATTTTCATACCTTTATTTACTCAATACTCCAAAATAATTTTTTTATGAAAAAACAAAATTTTTTCTCACTGTAGTTGAAAACCCTTTTTCTTTCATGACCATATTTTATAAAAATATTAAATAATTTTTTTTATATTCTCCAAGTATTGTTCAAGAAAATTTTACCAAAATTTTAATTTTTATAAATTTTTTGAAATGAATATTACTTTCTTAATCAAAATAAGGCCTTTTTTATTTTTATTTAAAATGTTAAAGGATTATTTGTTTCAACATGTATGATATGAATAAAAATTCATGTTTACATGAACACTAAATGATTTAAATAATCCCATTAATTTTTTCAATGTAATTTTAATAGAAATTTTTTCTTTAAAATTTTACATGTTTTTATATTTTAAATAATTGTTTTTTAAATTGAAATAATATTTTCCTCAATAATGTTTTAATGCTCTTTTTATTAAATTTTCATTCATTAATGGAAACGACCTACGATGTTGCTTATATATTATGAGGTATATGATCAAATTTTATCACACTTATTCTCTTTCTATATGGTTTATGATTAGTATGAATTGATATTTTGGTAACTTTATCCTCTTCCATGGGTTATTCTATGATGAATTTATAAGATGATTATGATACCAATTTACTTTCTATGGGTTATGTTATGATGAAATGTTTATAAATACCATTTATTTTCATGTGTTCTGATGTGATGAATGTTTTAAATAGACCAGTTCTTTTCATGGGTTCGGATGTGTTAAAGGTTTTATAAAACCCATTTCTTTTTATTATTTCTTAGACGATTAACGTATTTTGATCTTGTGGAATATATATGTATAATTTTCATTATGTGATGGGTGGAACATATATCTCCCTCTAATACATTGAGTAATCGTTGATATATCATGAGATTAATTGGATTGGAATATGGGGTGAACACAATTCATTAACGGAAAATTTTCAATATGATTTTATTAGGAGTGAACCATGACTTATATGATGGTTGGTAGAGTAAGTCCATTCCATTATGAATACATTTAAAGTAAGACTTTAATACCTAGGAAATTATATTTTATGCTTATCTATATTCCATAAGTCTAGGAATTATACTAATGTAATGATCTCAGTGCTCATGTTCTTTGATTAATTTATGATTAATGTCTTATGAATTATGAAGATTTATGAAATGACTCAAGTTTATGATCTATGATACACAAGGTATTGTTTTAAAATGTTTTTTTAGGTTCGTATACTTTTATTCTCATGTTATTTTGATATCTCAATTGTTTATCATTAATGAGAAATTGATCTGACCCATTCTTATGTTTCATTTCCTTATGCTGTGGTGAAATGTATTATTTACGACATGTATATAAAGGGATATAGTTATGAATAAGTTAACGAGAGATGATATAGTCCACTTGTGAATCATTATTTATGTACACAAGTTTCCAAAGTCACTAATCTAAAATGATTTTGGCAAGGATCATTATTTTATGCAATGAATATTCATCTAATAAGATGTAATATGTACGTTTGAGATATGTTGGCCATTATAGTTGGTATCATAGAAAGGTTTATTTAATCCTTTTGAAACTGGGGTAATAAAACATTATAGAGATTCCTAAGGATATGTCTAGGGATATATCTAAGGATAAGTATATATATATGAGAATATATGAGAATTTTGGTAAGGAATATAATGGGTGGTTTCTGAGAAATTACACCTATGTCTGGATACTAAAAGCTAATATGGCTCTAGCCCTATTTTTTATGGGGTAATAACTCATACAATTACACATTGAGATAGACTTGATAATCACCAAGTGCATGAAAACCAAAATTGATGCACAATTTTTTGACACTCCTAGGGGATAGGTTTTGAAAATTCTTCAACCTCTTTGTAACATCCCTCTTCGGGTGATGGGCTTGAGAATGAGGAAGGACATTACTTGGCCTTAAGTGGAATCCCCAAGAAGAAAAAGGATGGAAATAAATACCTAGTTATTCATTTACAATTTTGGGATGATTTTACATTTGAGAGTAAAATAAGCAACCAAACATGTAAGAACCAAATGAACAACTACATGATGCAAGATATTATTGAAATACAACTCTAAGAATTTCTATTACATCAAATTCAAACTCCAAAGGCGTACCAAAGTGGATGACTATAAAACATCAATTAAACAACGAAATACTACAAATCCAAAAAAAACTCAACGACAACCACAACTCCAAATATCCATCCTACTCCATTATTCAATCCACAAAATAGTCCAAATTTCACTATTAACTAATAGATAGTTGGGATAATTTACTTTTTCCCATTTCCTGATAAAAAACATATGAAAATAAAAAAAGTTCCAAAGCAGGGGTTATTAATGAAACTTAGTAGGTTTTCTATAAATGGAATCCCCACTCATGAAACTAAGATAGGACATTTTAATATATTTATAGAAATTATTTATATAACACCTTAAAATAGTTTATATCATAATATAGAATTACATTCATTCCAAGAAATTTTTCAACAAAATCCATTCTTTCCAAAGAAAGTATCCAATAAATACTTTAAAACTCATTCATAATTTCAATTTTGGAATAATCCATTCCATTCCACATATCCAAGCATCCATCCATGCATGAAAACTAGACCTCCCTATACTCACGAGGGGTGTGTCATCATTTCACAAAGTCACCACTTAACGAACCATTTTCACAGGGGAAAGCTTGTACTCTTATCCATACCACTAATTATGGGGGATACTTTTTCCCTTATCTGTCTTGAATTCATATTAATAAACAAAACCATTATTCTAAAACCCAATTCCAAATTAACCATTTATCCATTTAAATAAAAAAAATACTTTTATTTAAAACCATAACAACAACCAATTTCAATAAAATAAACCCTTTTATTGAAACCCATTTTTCTAAAAAAAACAGATTCCATAAAACCTAAATTTTATTGAAAACCATTTCCCATGAATCAAAACCAAATCACAATTTTAAAATCTTCATTTTAATATCTTGTTTCAAAATTCACATTTGTTTAAAACACCATATTTTACACAATAATAAATACTATCAACAAAAAAGGTTTCCAAAAATCAATGAAAAACAATATCACAGTAAAATATACAGAAAATAACTGAGTTAAAATCAAGCCTTTTTTCTAAATTTAAGAGTCAAGACTGAAGCCACCTACCATGAATGATTTGACGAAAATTGAAAACAGTATGAAAATATTCACAAAAATAGATTGAATATCTAAAAACCCACCTTTGATATGTTACCCTAACATCAAAAAAATAAAATCTAATAATATTTGGCATATACTACTTTATATTTATTCATAATGGAAATAGATATTAAAATTTTATAAAGAATGATAAGTATATCTAAGGAAAACCTTGTATAACCACTCCAAATAATGACTTACCTCAAGAATTTGTCTTCAACGCACCAAGATAAGCCTTCAGATCACCATTGGATCAATGGGAGAAGACTTTAATACGTTTTTCAGGATCCAATCTCAATTTAGGGTTGGTTATGAGGGGTAAAGTCTCAATCCCAACTGAGATCCACTTCTTATGGATCTAGTTTTTAAAAAGTACATGGTTAGGAATACTGTGCGCTAATGAAGAGATATATTCTATCACAAGAAAGAACATCACATGGTTGGTGTACACATATTTCAAACCATGTGATAACCATGCCAAATACAACTATCTCATTCTTCACAGTTCCTCCAAAGAAGCTTCATAGTTAGGATTAATAGTGTACCTACACGTGTGCCTTCCCCTTCATTTATGTCTCATTGTGTACTATTTCCTATGGAAGTTGAATAGATACCACTAACACATGAACCAACCATGAACCTTTATAAAACCCAAAATATATTTCAAAATTATTTTAAACCCTCCCTAAATTCAACCTAAAGTTTATATAATTTAAAATCGTTAAATATGGGTTACTTACTTGAAACTGTGGGTGTTATATTCTCCCCACTATTGGTCTTTACCTCTTGAGAAGGTAGAACACCATCGTTGTAATGAAATATTTCATGCCATTACTCTTTCATTTCATTCTCGAGTTGCCATGTATCTTCCTAAATTTGACCTTGTTTCCACAAAACATGCATTAGACCGATGATTTCTCAATGACATACTTTCTCTTTCACACCCACAACCCACATTGGAATGTTCACCAATAAAGCATATAGATCTAGGTTAATGTGATCCCATTTAATTACAAGGTTATTATTAGACTATTACTTCATTAACTAAGATACTTAAAACAAAATATTCACCACACTAAACCTTGGTGTCAATTCCAACCGATATTCCACCTCACCAACTCATACAAGAATCTCCAAAGTGCCCATGTATCAAGAAGATAACTTCCCTACTTCTCAAAATGTCAATGTTAAATCCTTGGAGAGATCCTCAAGAACACATGATCACTCACCTCGAACGAAAATGATCAAAAATAATGATTTTCATATGAGTTGTGATGACTTTGAACTGTCTCCATCCATTTTCTGATCAATTGAATCTTCTCTATTATTTCTTAGATAAGTCTCAGCCTGACCAGTGATGATTCGCCTATTTCTACCCAACAAAGTGGGGATTGACATGGACACTCATATAATGATTCCAAATGTGCCATATGTATTGATTCTTGATAACTATTGTAATATTAAAACACCATTAATAGTACATTATATCACCATGAGCCACCAAAATCCATTAAATGAGCCCAGAACATGTCTTCCAATGTTTGTATCATCATTTCAGATTTACCATCTCTGTGAGGATTGTATGGTATACTAATATTCCATTGAGTCCCAATATATTTCAGTAAATATTTCCTAAAATGAGACCTAAACCCCTAATCTATGTCCATATATATTGAAACTGGTGTGTTATGCATCTTTACCACTTCTTAGATATATATTTTTGACATGTCCTATGACATATGTGCTTCAAAAAATATAATGAAATAAGATGAATTTGTGAGCTGATCCAATATCACCAATATAAAATCATGTTTTTGATCTATTCATGGGAGTAATATTAAAAATCCATAACTATATTCTCCCATTTCCATACTATAATTGTTAAAGATAGCAACATACCCGTCGATCACCAATGTCATGCCTTAACAGGATGATAAGTTAAGAATATTAAAATAAACTCATCCAACCTCCTCTTCATTTCAACGCACCAAAACATTCCATTAAAAACGTTATATTTCTTCTATATTATGGGATTAAAGACACATCTTGAATGGTGGTAAGTGTATAGAAGTTATTCTTGAAAATCCATATATATGACCATTCAATTTCTGAACCACAACACTTAACTCTAATATAGCCTCCATCCCTCAATGGTCTCCCCACTATTGAGTTTTGACCCCATCTCCCCACACTCTGCTTTAGATGTATGTGCCTCTGTAACCATCTTTACTAAATCATGAACAAACAAAACTGTAAATAAGGCCACAACTTCACCTCGGTCTTTACATTCCAAGTGCTTGTTGTCTAGGACCAACATCAATTGTTACTTATCAAAAGATTCCTTTTCCAACTGAGCATATGAATTTTTTATTAATTCATCTTCCATAGAATTTATTTTTCCTGATATACACATCAAGTCAGAGTAAAAAAAATTCAGATACTCTATTAATATTAATTGTATCATATTAATATCCCATTGTGAGAAAATATATTTCAAGCTATTATAATATGTAAACATAGTAAATTTCTCACAATATATTTAATGACACCAAGTATTCAAATCATGGAATATTCTAGCTAGATCCAAATCATGTGTTGTATAGTTCTTGATGTAAACTCATAATATTTTTGATCCATAAAAAATAACATGATCTCCCTATATGAGAAAATATCCCAATGTGGATCCTGAATAATTATAACACACCACGTACCCTTATTCTGATTTCAGCAAAATCAAAAAGAATTATGTAAGGAAAATATTTTTCACATGAAATGTATTTGGGAATTCCTAAAATCATTATAATGGAAAATTATTCTTCTTAAATGTTGTCGTAGAAAAATCTAGATGTGATTAGTCATGAAAAAGTGTCGGTAATAACTTGTTAGACCAAGGATGCTCTATACCTCGAATACATTATTTGGCGGTTTCCAAGAGATAAAGGCCACAATCTTTTATGGATCCACATAAGAACCTATTTCACAAATTACATAGCCAAGAAATCATACCTCATATATCCAAAAAATGCACTTTTATAATTTGGAATACTGAAGATGATCCCTCAATATTCCCAACAATGTCACCAAGTGCGGCTTTTTCCTAACCATTTTCCTTTTATATACCAACATGTCATCCATAAACATAACCACCAAATAATCCAATTATTGATGAATTATCTAATTCATCAATTCCTTAAAATAGTAATGGTTCATTTATATGAATGAAAGGTTTCCCCACATATTCATAATGGTCATATCATCTTACGAAAGACGTATTTGGAGTATCCTTCTTCTTAACCTACAACTGGTTATATCCTAATCGCAATCCAATCATAGAGAAGCATTTAGCTCCCCTAAATTAATCAAAATGATCATTAATACAAGGAACTAGATACCTTGTATTTATCTTAACTTGATTATGCTTAAGATAATCCACACAAAGATAAAGACTTTCATCCCCTTTTTGATAAACAATACTGGTGCTTCCAAAATAGCGGTGCTCGGCCGAATGATCCCTTTTCATTCCAGCTCTTCAACTACCCTTTCAAATCCCATAAATTTTTTGGTTCCATTCTATAAGATGGATGGGAAATATGACTGGTTTATAGAAAGAGATCAATCATTAACACCACTTTCTCAAAGGTGGTAACCCAAATAAATTTCTGGGAAACATATTTAGAAACTGATCAACCACTACTGGAAAACTACTTTTCTCAATCCAATCCATCAACGCCCAAGAAAACCCTAGGAAATGGTGTTACATTATTCAAATAGATAGATCCAACAAACTTGTTACAACTACCTCTATAATCTAATCTCCTATAAAAAGATACTCGACATTATCTTTCATTGTGAAACTGACCCACTTGTATAATAGTCGATGTGAGCCATAAATATATGAAACCAATCCTTAACCCATATTATGTCATAGACATCCATCTCAAGCATATATAAATCCCATTTCATATAATCTCCATCAATTGTAATATAATAAACTCTATACACAAAGGATCAACATTCTCTTTGACCAAAGGAGTTTTAATTTTAATCATATAGGGCATCATCTCAACATTTAAACTCCCAAAATAAATAGTATGAGAAGAAATAATGTAATTGGATACACCCATATCAAATATAGCTCACACAAGGGTAGAATTAAAAAGAATTGTACCTCACACCATAGATGGTCTACAATGGTCATAAAAAAACCTACAATGCTCCATATAATTTATTTATCAACATAATTTGTTATATGTTCCCTAATTGAGATTGCAATACTTAAACTATCATCGTACTCCGAGAATCTCCATGGATAACATTTTTCTGCTGATTTGAGTTATACTGATTTACTTACCCCATTGAAGCATATGATGACTAAGACACCTGAGAAGTGTCTTAAACTCCTGAACATGGATCACTATAATAATAGCATTAAATATTCCCCACATGATTACAATTATGAAATGCTCTAGGTCGTGTCTTACACTGCCACTTCATGTGGTCAAACGAGGCACATTGAAAACATCCAAGTTGGATCTTTGGTTTCAAAGGAAGGCTTACCGATCCTGTTATCTGGCTTCGAACCATACCACTACCTTAGAAATAGGTTTCCCTCTACAAATTTCACCAAGCATTAGATGAATCACTATTTCCCATAAATATCATCATGCGTCCTCGTCCTATTTCTTCTAAAATGTCCCTTTCATCCACTATTTCTCTATTGAAAATATCTATATAATCAGCTAGAAAAAGAACAACTATCTTCAATCATATCTCTTTCCTCAGTCCCAATGCAATGATTCATTCCTTCAATGATGTACTCATGGAATAATTGATTGAAAATAACACTAAATTCATGAATTTAGCCACGTAATCTATGACAAAAATATTTTCCTTCTTCAATGTGAATATTTCTATCATTCTATTAATTTTAATCAAATGAGGAAAGAATTGTTTGTTAAACAATTCCTAAAACTCCTCCTATGTAATTTCATTGTCAAATTTATCCTAAATAGCTAAATTCCATAGCTAGAGTGCAATATCGTTCTGTATTTATGTCACTATCTTTACATTCATCTCTGATGGTGCACTGATGAAATCTAAGATACTATTCATCCTAGTCAGACACACCTCTTCATTATCAGGTACAAAATATCCCATAAATATGGGTGGATTATACTTCTGGAATTGGATGGAATGAGCCAATTTTCATGGTTCATCCCCAATATCCACACTATCCCATAAATATGGGTGGATTAAACTAGTTTTTGTTTCACCTATGGCTCATGTGCAACCAAATTCTTAAAAGATTCATCTGGTTAGTTTCTATGATACCTACTAGGTTCCATTTTCTAAAGCATAGAAAACGCCATAAGGGTCACCCTATATTAATTGAAGGATTATCATTTCAAATTATACCACCTCATACTATCACAACAATACTTTCCAAAATCCACTATTTTTTATGTTTAAACATTTTTCTAAAAATTTCTACTTTCTTTTTAATATAAAACCATTTTCAAAATATCACAAAAATTCCCTTTTCAAGAAAAAATTGAAAACAACTTTAACATTTTTGAAAAGTCAATGAACTATATCAAATCATTAATAAAAATAAGATAGGAAGTAATATAGGGAATCCATTTATATAATTACTGTCATGCTATTCTCATTGACTAAAACCATGGAAATGAGATTCCCAAACCTGTATGTGCCTCCAAAACACTTTTGTACCCAACTATATGGTAACTTGAATTTCATCATAAAATAGATAGATATGCCTTTTTATGATCTAAATTTAATGTCCCAAAAATAGTATGCCTTCCTACCTGTCCAATATAAGGAATAGACCAGAAAAAAATTTCACTTGGGGGCTGACTTAACTAATGACCACTTAGTATAGAAAGATATTCAGAAGGATGAATATGATATCACTTTTCACATCCTCACTATTATCATTTTAATGAGAAATAATAATGACATTACATCAAAATCAAGCTCCAAATGAGTACCACAATGAAAGTCTATAAAACATAAAGACAACAATAGAAGACTACAAAGCCAACAAAACATAAAGATAACCACAACTCGAAAGATACAACCTACTCCATGCTCTACTTGAAAAATACAATTCATGTGTCACAAAGCACAACCAGTGATGTGTGATACTTTAAAATTTCCCAGGTCCTAATAGAAAACATATGTAGAAGCACTAAACTACTAATTTAACATGTTATCACAATTATGTAAAACATCATATATAAAACACTTCAAAATATTTTATATTAGACTATAAATCAATTCTCATGTCAAATAATTTTCTAAAAATACCATTTCATAAGGAAAGCTACCAAAAAATAATTTTCTACCATTTCGAAAGTTCCATTTTGGAATAATATATTCCATTACACATATCCACCCATCCAAACATGCATGAAAACTATACATCCTTATTCTTGTGTGTGGTGAGTCATCCTTTCAATAAGTCTTCACATAAAGAACCATTTTGAAGGTGTAAATCCCTGACCCTTAACTATCCCAATAATTATGTGGAAGAATTAATAACCTTACCCATCCCGAGTTCAGATGAACCCACACAACCAATATTCCAAAAATCAATGCCAAAACAACCATTTCAAAAAAACTACAATTCTATTGAAATCCATAACAACAACCCATTTCATTAAAATCCACCCTTTTACTAAACAACATTTTCCAACAAACCATTTTGATAAAACCAAAAAAAATTAAATCATTTCACATGAATAAAAACCGAATCACCATTTTGAAATCCTCATTATATAATATTGTTTGCAAATTCACCTTTGTCTGAAACACCTAATTATTCAAAATATCAAAAACTGTCACCAAATAAGTTTTCCAAATATCATTGTACATAAACATCATACTCCAATTCAGAAAAAAAAACTAATTTTAAATCTAGACTTCAAGTTAGAAATATAGTACTAGGGATTGGAGCCACCTATATCAAAATATTTGGTGAACACAATATGAAAACACGAACGGAAATTGGTGGAATCTTCAAAATCTCACCGTATATCTCTTCCACATATATAAAAAAGTAAAATATAATCATATTTGGCATCAAATACCTTAAATATATCCACAATAGGAAGAGATCAAAGAAACCTACGGAGATGGAGAATTCGGACTAAGGAAAACCAAGCATAACCATAATAAATGATGAATTTCCGTAAGAATATGGCTTCAATGCACCAAAAGATGCCTTAAGATAACCTCTAGGTCTATGTGAGCATCCTTTACTACCTTTACTAGGATACAATATCAATTTAGGGTTAGTTTGGGAAACAATTATGGGTCAAATATTAACCCTAACTCATATCCACCTTTTGTGGATCTAGTTTTTAAACCATGCATAGTTAGTCACACAGTTAGGCAAACCATGCGCTATAAATGTTCCAGCTTCTATCTCAAGCAAGAACATCACATTATTGGCTTGTAAAGATTTTAAATAATTCCTCATCCATTACAAATCCCAATGTCACATGTTTCACAGATTCTTCTTGGCATCCTCATGGTTTGGATAAACTATGCACCTACTAGTGCACCTTTCCCTTATCCTTTTTCACATTATGAACGGTTTCTTAGGGAAGTTTCATTGTTTCCACTAACTATTAACCAACTATAAACCTTTATAAATTCCCAAAAACATTCCAAGCATCTTCCAAACCCTCCTGAACTTCAACCTTAACTTTTACACACATAAATATAATAAAATATGGGTTACATAAGTGAAATCGTGGGTGATACACTCTTTATAAACCATTATGAAATATTTAAATATGTTTTGACCATAAATGACATCAGTTAATCCTTATATGAAATAGAATTAAAATAAGTTTTCATGATATAGACTTCATATGAATGATTTGTCACTCTAATAAATGATTCATCAAAGTCATGATGACCATCGTGGATTTAGTTTAATATTGAAGATAGAATGATAATGTTCAGTTCATAAAATTTATGATAAAATAGTTAATTTACATATTTGATTTTAGTTATATGAGTTAATTTATATCATGAAAAGTATCTTGTAATTTTAATTAACATACCTAATGATAATATGTTGAATTAGTTGTGAAATACTCTAATGGTATGACGATAGCATCTCAAGTATATGATTCTTCTCTAATTAAAGTTTGTTGTAATGCACTTCCTAAAAATCATGTTATTCTATATCTTGTTTAATATAATGTTATCTTAGGAATGAATTTTATTTCACTACATTAATATAATATCAATTACTAAAAAAAATAGTACCATTTGAAATTATAAACTAATATATGATTTTCTATTAGTGTGATGATTAATATAAAATTCCAATAGAAACCACATACATTGAATGGGTATTAATTTCAATTTAAATGGTGTTTTTTATAATATGGTCGGCTAGAATCTTGAAATAAATTATATGAATATTTCATTGGATTTTTTTGATGTCTTAACAGAAGAGTTTCACAGTCTTCCATAAAAACATGAAGTTGATTTCTCAATAGAACTCATACCATATACTACACCAATTTCAAATACATCTTATAGTATGGACCCGAATGAGTTGTAGGAATTAGATAAGAAACTTCTTGTGAATCATGAGAAGGGATTCATTCAGGGTAGTGTGTTAAATTTGGTTAAACATGTAATTTTTTAAAAAATTATGTATATACCAATGTGACTCTACATTGATTATTGGTATCTGAACAATATCATACTCAATAGATAGTATCATTTACCCCATATTGACTATTTTTTATCATTTATGAGGAGATCAATACTTTTCCAAGATTGAACTTTGTTCTGAATATCAACAATTGAGGATCATGAAGGAGTATATACTCAATGTGGTATTATGTACATGTTATGCACACTATGAATACATATTGATTCCATTTGTTTTTACTAATTCGCCCACTATCTTTATGGATTTAATGAATATAGTCATTAGAAATTACCTAAATAATTTTGTGGTAGTATTTATAAAATATATTCTCATTTATCCAAATATACTATAAGATTATAAATAGAACTTGAGAATTGTTCTATGTTTCCAAACGAAGGAGAATGCATACGAAAATTTACAAACTATGAATTTTGGCTATAAAAGATTTAATTTTTATGCCATATAAATTCAATAGAGGGTATATATGTAGATATATTAATGATGAAGGATATTGATTGTTGTCCCATACAAACTAATATGAAATAGATCACATGTTTTCTTATTTTAGCTGAATATTATAATTGGTTTGAGGAGAATTTCTACGGACTATATAATACACTCACCCGGTTAACTCAGAAGGCAACTAAGATTATCTAAATAGATGAATGTTATGAGAATTTTAAGGAACGATATAGAAGGGTAGTTAGTGAATCTATGATTATGTTACCATACAATATAAAAGGGGTTATAACCTATAGTGATGCATCTAATAAGTGATTTAGAAGTGTTCTCGTGGAGAATGACATCGCTATTGTTTATTCCTCGTGACAATTAGATGTTCATAAGAAAAATTAACCAACTCATGATTTTGATTTAGATGTGGTAATTTTTAAATAAATTATTTGAAACAGTTATCATTATGTATAATAGTGTGATATCTATAACGATCAAAAAAAATTATAGTATATATTCACATATAAGGAGTCAAAAACTTGCTAGAGAATATTGTTGGAGATAATTAAAGATTATTATTACTTAATACATTAACACCATAAGAAATAGAATAAGGTGGTCAATGATTTGAGTTAAAATGATAATGCAAGCCTATCCATGTTGAACATCACAAAAGATCAAATATTTTTGCATCATTAATGGCTAGATCTTTAAATCCTAAAATAAGGGTATAAATATTATGATTATAAAATGATTATTCAACTGTCTATCATACTGAATATTATAGACGTATAGAAGGATGATATAGATATAAATAATAAGGTGAAAAAATTTCCAAAGTTTGATCTTGATTTAGATGGAGTAAAAAGGTTCAAGAACCATGTATGTGTTCCATCCATACCCAATTTTAATGAGCTTATGAAAGAGTCTCATAGTTCATTATTATCTATAAATATTGGAATTACAATGATGTATAAAGATTTAAAGAATAATTTATACCAGTATAGAATATATATATATATATATATGTTAAAGAGTTTTATCTTAAATTCATGGTATATCATCAAGTTAATTAAAAGAGGAAAATGTCTAAGGGGATATCTCAACGGTTACCCATACCAGAATATAAATGGGAAAAATCATTGGGGGATTTTTCATTGGACTCCCCAAAAAATCTAAAGGGAATAAATCTATTTAATATTTATATGATTTACATAGAAATTTATAACTATTTATCTCTATCATAAAATATTTTTCTCTTTATAATATTTCTAGAATATACATTAAGGATGTGTTAAGGTTTCATAGAGTACTAAATTCAATTGTTTTTTATCAGGATTAGAGGTTTTCCTCAAAATTTTCTCTAAGTCTTTAGCAATCACTTCATAAAGAGTTCAGTTTTAGATCTCTGTATTATCCATAAATATATTGTCAGTCTTAGAGAAAAAATCAAACACCAAAATTAATTTTTATATCTTTTTATATGGATTTTAAATGTTTTCTAGAACAACACTTCTTTTGGTTTAGTTTTTATACAAGAATATCTTTCACTCAATTACTCAGAAGGCTCCTAATGAATTCTTATATGGAAATAACTGTATAACTAAATAATTATTGAGATGAAATTGTAGAAATAATTATTTTGGGAAATTATATTGATAATGAAATCGAAGATAATGTCAGAGTCATTTATCAAAACATAAGGGTAGCACAAAGTCGATAGAAAATTTATGTTGACGATCACTGTGATGATTTAGAATTTGAAGTTGGCAATAAGGTGCTTCTTAAAATTTCTCTATAGAGGAATGTAATGATATTTTAAAATAAGGGGAATATAATCCTTATGTATAATGGTCCCTTTTAAATTCTTGATCATATTTTTATGATAGATTATCGATATCCACTTCCACCTATGCCCTCTAAAGTCGATAATGTGTTCTATGTATCTCTCTTGAGGAAGTACATACATGATAAATCATCTATATTGAACTCAGACGTTTTAATGCTAAATAGTTATATTTATTATGACGAATAACCTATGGATATTCTCATTTATATTGAGAATGTTCTATTAAAAAATACCACTCACTTGGTCAATGTTTTATTGAGAAACAACTAGCTTCAGGAAACTATGTTGGAATCTAAGGATGTAATGAGGTAGAAGTATCATCAGTTGTTTGTACCAAAGAAAAGTAAATAAAAAGTGGAATTAATTTTAATGAGGTTATAATATAGCACCATGACAATTTCTGAAAAAAAAAATCAAATAAATTTCCATGATAGCTTATGTTACACGCAACACCGAGTTTTAATGAATCGCAATGTACTATTCACATTATAATTTCAATATGATCATCATAACCTAGACAATAAACACAATGGAATTTATAGGAATAAAAACACTTTTTAGAAAAAAGTATGAATTTTTTTATAAATAAAACATATTGATAAATATGTACTTAATTTTTTGTAAATTCCTTATACGCTTCGAAAATTTTTTATTCTCAAAAAATGATTTTCAATGATTTTTGTGAAGAAATAATAAAGTTAAATTATTTCACTTATAGAAAATTTATTTGAAAATAATAATTCATTTTTTAAATCTATTTTTCAAAATTACTTTTGGGTCAATTTTTTATAATTCTCTAAAAAGTTTAATTTTTTAGTGAATAATGGAAAAAAATATTTTTTATTAAAAATTTACATTTTTTTAAAGAACATAAAATGATTTATATTTTTTTAAAATGTATTAAATGTTAAATAATTTTGATTATATATTTTCTATCCAATTTTGGTCATATTAATCAATTTCATATTGAATTTTTATATTAAAACATATAATGCTTATGAAAAATTCTCTTTGGAAAACAGCTTTTTCACCACATCTGTGGGTTTAATTTGAAAGTAAATTTTTTCACTCTTATGAATAGAATTTATAAATAGTGATTAAATATTTTTTAAAAACATACTTAAAATTATATAATAATGAATACATAATTTATGGTCAAAATGAATATAAAAATCAGTAAAAATTAAATACTGCAGTTGAGGTTAAAACATGTTTACAGAGGATTAAACTAAAAAGATATAGGGAAATGACCTATAAGATTGTCAAAATCCCATTTTATGATCATATTAAAAACTAATCTAATATGAGGTTTTATAATGATATATTGTTTATCCATTTTGATGATTAAAATGTGGGTACCCTTTTTTATTTTAATAAATTCCATGTGTGTGCTCTCCCCCTCTTATGAAAGGGAACCCAATCTCTTTTGTTATAAACACTTCCAATCAATTTTTTAGGATAATAAATACCCAATTAAATTCAATAATTTCTTCCAAAAAAATTTATTTTCCTTATTTTTATTGTGAAATCCTCCTAAGAAGGCATTAGGTTTAAACCTAAATTGGTTCTCCAGATAAGTGGTATAATACTTAACCATGCATTTTTATTTTATTTATTCTTATAAATCCTTAAAGTAATATTAAAACATGATGATATAATAACATGAGTATATATCATATATTTATATGTCATTATGTTAATTTAATTACCAATATCTATCTCCTCTTCCATCAAGTGGGAAATGAAACTGTCGATTGTGTTTAATGTAGACTACTACCTCGCAAACCAATGTAATTCGGTTTACATAACAACCTCTAAAAGTAGGATATAATTATGTTTATAACATATTTATATGAAATTTATGATTTTAATATAATTTAATTATTATAACATCACATATATCTTCTTACTTTACTTTCCATGGGAATATGATAATGTCTCTCATGTGTACAATGGACTACCGCATCATGAAGTGATGTCATTTTTTCACCACTAAATCATTACATGGAAGATAATATGGATAAGTATAATGAAAAAATTTGATATATATGAAATAAATAATTATACTGTATTGGTAATATATTTGTATCTTTATTTTTCTCCTAGAAAGAAAATGTAAACAACACTCATGCATACATATGGTCGACCTTCTCCATGAGTTGTGTAATTAATTATCAATATCTAACCTTCATATATTACAATAAATAAATATTTATTTCATATAAATTATATTTATTTCATATTTAATTTCTTTATATGACGAAACCAATATCAAAGTAAAAGGACCAAAAATTCCAAACTTAAACCTACATGAAAAAAGAAGTAGTTATTACCCAAAATATTATTTTATTATTGAATTGTTAATAAAAATGTAATAAATGCTCGTAAGTAAACCATATATGCTGTGATATATAAGATGATTCTTATTTAATAAATTTATAATAAAATTATAATTATTTTTTAGGAGGTTCAAATGTGTTCAAAATAAGTCGATACATAAGGTATAGGATATCTAGTCTCTCTTTTCTTTCTGGGTTACATATGTCATATTCCCCACTAATTTATTTTGTTTTATGTAGATACTTTCCATTTGACATTTTATATCATAAATTTACTTATTTTCATTTTATTTATATTTTTACTTATTTTTATTCTTTTATGGGTCTTATGATACAATAGTTTGGCAAGTGGTAAGGGATTCTAGTATCGTTGTTATTTTTGTGCGAAAAATGACTTATACACCACTTATTTACACTTTCTAGTGTATACAGTACCCATGACTTTCTTTTATGATACCTATAAAATGATATTTATAAGGTATAAATATTTATATAGTGTAAAATACATCATAGGTATTATAATTCAGAAGATAAAAAGTATAAAAGGTTTTATGTTATAGTCTCATTGTTTATCAATATTGTTATGATTATGTTTTTGATGATGAAATGTTATAATGTACCTATTGTGAAGCTCGTGATTTTTTATATCCTATGGTTTTTCTTAAAAATTCAGATTTTCCTCCCATTTTCCTCTATTTAATTACTCATTATTCCAAAATAATTTTTCTAATAAAAAATGGAATTTATTTCTCTCATTGGTGTAAAACCATTTCTCTTCAACGTCCATGTTTTATAAAAATGTTTCAATGAAAATATTTACTATTCTAAAATAAAAGTTTAAAGAAATTTTTACCCATGTTTTATTTTTATAAAATGTTTTGAAATGAAATATATTATCATTTTCCAAAAAATGTCCTTTTGTGGTTTACATAAAATTTTAAAATAATATTTATTTTAACACATACGGAATGAATGTTATTTCCCATGAACATGACCATTCAATGAGTTAATGTATCCTTTTAAATTTATCTAAGATATTTTAAAATAAAATTCTTTCTTTAATATTTGTAATGTATTTATATTTTAAAGAACTATTTTCAAAATGGAAACGATATTGTCTACTAGAATGTTTTAATTATCTTTTTTATAAAATTTCTTTTCATAAATGACAACAACATTTGGTGTTGCTTATATTTTAAAAGGGATATGATCCAATTGAACCACACATAATTTTTTATGAATGGTTTATTATTGTGATTATTATATGAGTATGAAACATTATTATTCTTCAAGGATTATTTCTTGATGAATTGACATTATTATTATGAAACCCAATCACATTCTATGGGTTATACGGTGATGAAATGTTTATAAATCCCATTTTTTCAAGGGTTTCAATGTGATGAAGGTTTTGTGAAACATATTTATTTTCAAGGGTTTTTATTTTATAAGTTTTTTTAGAAAACCCATTTCGTTTTGTAGGTTCTGTAATGATAAATGTTTTATGATATTATGGTGCACATATGTGTGATTTTCAATATGTTATGGGTGGGACCTATATCTCACTCTAATGGATTGGGTAGATATTGATATCTCATGAGAAAAATAGGACAATAATGTGGAGTGAAACTAATTTATTAAGGTACTATATACACTATGATAGTATTTGGTGTAAACATTTCATATTATGATGGTTTGGGGAGTGAACCCATTACACTATGATAGTCTTGTAATTAATCCTTTACTACTAAGGAAATGATATTATATACTTATTTTCTTTCCAGAAAATATATATCTTATGTCAATGTTATATTCTCATAGATAATTTTCTTTAATTCAGTTTTGAATCATGTATTATGGATTGCTAATATTTTTTCCATGAAACAACCTTATGATCTATGATATATTGGGTATATTTTTCAAAAAAATCATTTTATCATATATTTTATGTTGATATCTCTATTATTTACCCTTACTGGGAATCTGATCTCACGCATTCTTATGTTTCCATCCACTAGGTAATGAAAAAAATTGATATGTATAACATGTCAAAGAATGGTGATAGTTAGGAAGAACATTGTAAGATATAATATAGTTTACTTACAATCTATTTATTTTTGTATCTAGGTTTATAAAGGTACTAGAAACAAACAACTCTAGAATGGATCATTATCTTTTACAGTGGATATTCAGTTAATAAGATGTAATATTTATTTATGAGACGTGTGATCCTTTACATTTTTTGGATTTTCCATAATCATCCAATTATTTAAGATATTTTTCATTAAAAAACATCAATTCTAGATTTCTAGTATTCATAATCAGTACCATAAAAAGTAGGTAGTTTTTTAGGTTTTCATACAACATTAAAAATTATTCATATCATATTAAATATATCTTTTCCACCTGATTTATGGGTAAAGAATTTGTTGCCATAAATTAATAAAATATATATTAAGAATATGGAGAAGATCTGATACAAATTATTTGTCCAAAGTTAAGATTAGGGAATAACTAAGAGGTTGGGGGATTTTGACTTTTTAAAATTAAATTGAATTCTATAATATTAGAGTTATTAATGTTATTGTAGAACAAATAAATTAATACGGACATAAGATATATTTATAGTAGATCGATTCTAAATAAACCTACTATAATTTGTACCCCTCTTATGAATCAAGAGAGATGGTTCCCACTATAACCACTATAATTGAATATTAATATGAATTTGTTCCACCTAAAACACACACCAATCAAAAAAATCTTTACCAAACTAGAGGTTTCATCCCAAAAAAACTATCTTTCTCTACTAGAAGGCCCTACTTGAACTACCTTCCTTTTTACCACCCATAGGTGAAACCCAATGCCTAAATTTGGTTTGGGAGTCAGAACACATTTACACACCGTTTATGGGTAGTATGACCCATTAAATTTCAACATAGAGAAATAAATAGAAATAATTAAATGTGCATAAATAGATGAAATATTTAATGTATGAGAGTTGAGGAAGCAAAGAGCTCTTCAGTAGAAAAGGATCAAATGATTGTAGTTTAGATGAGATCTGTAGTTGTTCACCATGGTTTGTCACTATTATTTAGTTTAAGAATATACTCAACCTTTTTTATGTTTGACAAATCTATTAAAATACTTATATAGATTTCACTTGTTCCCAACTTATTCAAAGAATTAATCCCATTTTAGTATATCTTTCCCAATAATACATAGTATTTCTTAATTTAATGTGTATGAAAATTATACCTATGTAGTTTACATAGATGATATGTATCATTAAAAAATGTTCTACAATTAACAAAAATTATAAAAATTAATATAGCCTAAATAAATTATTATAATAAAAATAATATTCCCTTAAAAACTAGTATACATGATAAACTATTTAAATTCTAACCACATAGAATTTGTAACTTGCATTTCCAAATAAATCAGTGTTACACTTTGTCCCATGTTATTTGAATTTAATCCCACATAAAATTATTTAAAATTAAGTTCCTTATTGTTAAAATAAATAATAATTACCTGATAAATAATTGAAGAAAGAAAAACATTTGAAACAAACATGCAATAATTCAAAATATAATTGTATTAATAAAATAGAGCATATTTTGAGATAAAATATGAAAAAAGAAATAAGTTTTTATATATAAGTCATAAATTAGGTTTAACACCAAGCAAAATTTTTACTTGAGACCACTTTATTTTCGTTCATGTAGTTAGTTCATTTTAGTTCATGTGGTTGAAATTTTTTTTTTCAGGATTTTAATAAAACAAAATTCATGTTGTTAGTATTTTTTGTTCATGCAGTCAATACATATTTTTTTTGATGTAAATTTTTTTTTTCAATCTATAAATATTTTTCATGTAGACATTATAATTTTATTCATATGGTCTATACATTTTTTCATGTGGTTAGTACATTTATTCTTGCAATCAGTGTATTTTGTTAATGCGGTTAATACATTTTAACTCACATTCTATTCTAGACTTACCTGAATTTTCACTCTTTGTTAGTTCTCACAATGAATTATAGACATATCAAAAATTTCAGTCATGGTTAGTTTCTCACATGAGTTCAAATTATAAAAAATGGTCACATAATAACTTAAGGTCAACCATTCACTCATGGTCACTTCCAAACTCAATGTCAACTTTTCACTCATGCTCACTTCCATTATTACTTCATTCAAGTCCACATCCAAAATTTGTGAAATTTGACCACAATATATTAAAACTCAAAGAATCAAATAATAGAATGTTTGAGAAATTACGATTATTTCAATTAACTAAATACTATTAAATTGGATCAAGGATCCAATTAAAAAACACTTTGTGATGAATTAACATTATTGAAAAATATAAAATTTGAAATAATATATGATTCACAATTTATATCAAACTATTACAATTAATATGCACAAGATTTTTCAAAATTATTAAATAATTCATAATTTTTATTAATATTAAAAGGTCTCTCAAGGTCACATATAAAGGTTGTGTGACGGAGGATACGTTTTTATAGTGTTTTTATTAAACATTTGGAGTATATTAAAAACACCTCTAAAATATGTTTCGGGGGTTATATAAAAAGAGTTTTTGATATTATTGAATAGGTTTGTAAATTTATGGTGACATAAGGAAAATGTTTATAAATTCTATGGGTATTAAATGAATGTTATATATTGATATAAATATTCACTGATTTAGAAAAGTTTCATGATGATATTCAAAAACATTCTATTTTCTAAAGTAAATCCTGACATTGTCAAAGTCACCATGTAATGGTTTTCTTCCAGGATGCATGTATAAGTGTGAATGTGTTATATGATTACACATTCCCTCAATTATATTCTATTTCTGGATATTATAAATCAATTAACCCCTCAGTGGTAAAATTTAAATGACTTGATTTATTTTTCTTGAAACATTTAAAGGGATAAAAATTTCATTTAATATTAAACTAGATAGTGTAAAGAGTGGTAATATATGGTCATTTGAATGGTTTTATAAATTTTTTGAACAAATTGAATTATTTATAAGACCAAGTTGATTCCTTGTAGGTCTATATAAATTTTTTAACTGATTTTGAAATTATGTATGAGTATTTTGATTCAATATTTTTGAATAACACCTTTAATATTAGTTTTAATTAATCTAATTTTTGAGTCAAAAGTTCTAGTAGAGCATGAGGTTGAGACAAATCATAGAAAATATGTTAGGTGATATATAAAATTATTATATTCCTTCAGAGGAAGTAGTTTATTTCTTTTTATAAGAAGTAAATTTTATCTTTATGTAATGAAAAGGCTTTATTACTTCAAAGTATGATCGATATGTATGTTCTTTATTTTCACATTTATTTCCAATGAACCATTGTTTAAACCTTTGGTAATGGTTTTGATTTTTATTTTCACTAAATTTATATATGTATAATCCCAAGAAAAACAAAATTCTATATTATTTATATATATTGTATTTGTTAATGGATAATTTTGGTGACTACTAGTGTGCATCTTGTATTGATTTTATTTATGATGTGTGCTTATTAAAGTGTATATTTCCCCAACCGAATTATATGGGGGAATAAGTACCACTTAGAATAATTAATAGAATTTGATTGAGTGTGTGACTGTGTGTGTTGGTGTGGATCTATGTATTATCTCTAAAAAATAATTAGATTAATGTTTTGTATTTGGAGAGTCTTGTTTTATAGAAATTTATGATATATATACATAAATTATAGAATGACATGGTTTGAAATAAAACTTGATTTGATAGTCTTACTAGGTGTTTATTTTATCCCTCTAGTTTATGAAATACATGAATGAAGTGTTAAATATATTCTCAAAATCCTATAAACAAGTGATTTTTTGTCTTATATCAAATTGTACGATATATATGTTGTATTCTATGAAATAGATGAATCTATTTCAAGGAGTATTCCATTGGTTTTGGTATATCGTGTGTCATGATATATTGATATCTTTTCACTTGAGAAGTATATCATATTGAATTATGTAATTATATTTCACGAATATATTATATGTTTTATCTTATATAGAACCATAATATATGATTTATATGATTGTTTATGACTTGTCAAAATAGTGAAATGTTAATTTTTAATGTTAAATAATCTTCTACATGATGATTTCATTGATTACATGTGTTACATGTGATGAATTTTTTTGGGAGAAATAAAAAAAAATTTAATTATTAAACATGTTTTTCAAAGGATTTTAATTCCTGGAAATTAGATAACATTTTCCCATACATTTTGATGTTTGAGTAAGTTAATAGAGGCACAAGGAGAATCTTTGATGCATATATGAATATATATAATCCATTGAAGTGGTTTTTATAAGACTTATATCAATTATCCTTAGGTTGTCCTTCTCTTTTAACATTGTACATACAATATTCTAGTATATCGCCATTAAAAATTGAATCATGCATTTTTTGGGGTAATTTATGTTAGCCCATGGATAAATCAATGTGGATGGATTCCATTGGCTGGTTCTTAGGGATCTTCATCAACCATGTGGTCGATGATATGATTTTCATGCTTCTACAATGTATGATATATATATATTTCATCAATTTATATCTACATGATTTTTTTTATATAATGTGGATAATAGGTTTTTGTTTCTTATTGACTTCCAGTACATTAAATTAGTGGTATTCTTTACTAAGAAACCCATCAGTGGTATAAGAGTTTTACTTCAAATGATTCATGAAATCACAAAGAAAATAAGATAATTAATATATTGTATTCTTAATAATTAAATATGATACAGAAAATGTAACAACCTATAAAATTACCATTTGATTACCTTTAAATAATTTAGTGTTTTTTATAGCTTACACCACATAAAACACCAAAACTAAATTAAACTGTAATATATTTATATTAAATATAAATATTCATGTATGAATGTTAAACCCTAGTCATTGAATAAGTGATAATGAATAAGATTAGCCACTTTATGAAATATATGTATAAACAAAATGATACCTTACTTTAATTAAACATTAATTTAATTAATTTACCTAACATAACTAATAAGTTCATTTATTTTTTTAAAAAATAAATTTTCCCAAAAAAATACTTATATGATTTGTGAATTAAAATTTAGAGAATCATTTGATTAATGATGATAAATTATGTTTCATATCAATAATTTTTCGACACCAATTTAGTTGGTAAATGATATAAAATAATTATAATAACAATAAGTATTTGAAATTTTCATTTTCCAATAAAGACTGTTTTTTCATTATATTATTTTCTTTTATTAAAAATTTTAATCCACAAATTTTAGGATTTGAATTTGAAAATTTAACAAAATTTTTGAATATTGAAAAATAATATTAACATAACATGAATTTTTTGGATTTTTTTGAAAGAATTGGGTTTTAGGTGAATAGTGATGAATATTGGTTTGGCTAATACCATTTCATTGATATGAATTAAATGTTAATGAATTACATGTTAAAATATAAGATATATATATTTATTACTTAAATTTTAATCATTTAGAAACACTATTTTTCATTTATATTACCCATGAATATTATTTACAAAAATCAAGTAATATTTTATCAAAATAATTTTTTTTATTTCTTTAATTAAATACACACGTATAGAATTTAGGTTTTTGGTATATATTATTATCACATAAATCATATTTCAAAAATAATATTATTCTTAATATAATTATAATTAATATTTTGACATTTTCATTCTATACATAAAATTTATGCTTAAAAATACACTTTTTCAAAAATTGGGTTTTACGTGTGATATGCACTAACATTAAAATTATGTTTCCTAAATATATAAGTTTAATTATATATAATGGATCTAATACTTTATATCATTTTATTAATATAATTAATGATATAATTTGTTTTCATAAAAATTAGATTACCATGGTAAATATTAATTTCCACATTAATAGTGAAAATAATACTTTTGAATTATTTTAATTATGAAGTGTACTTTTTATCTAATAGATTATATTAATATATTTTAAATGAAGAATATTATATTATATATATATATATATATATATTACTATTAATTTAATTATTAATCAATACTAAATAACATAATGAACTCTTAATGGTAACATGCCATTTTCTGCAAAACAGTTTTTCTATATATAATTTTTATTAATTTAAAATTAATATTCACTCATTTATAAATTAATTTAAATTAAATGGGGTTAAATTTAGTTTCCAATAATAAAAAATATTTATTATGTTTTAATTTTTATATTTATTAATATATAAAATTACTTAGTTAAAAATTAGTTACCATAGTAAAAGTTAATTTTCATAAAAGACTTAATGTAGAAAAATAAAAGCCCAAATTCACTCTTAAATTATCCCAAAATGATTGTATGAGCGAATTTTTAGAACTTATATTTTATCAATATCAATATCTTTCATCTTTGGATCCATTTAACCTTGCATAGTGTCACGACATTATTGAGAAATGATGAGGGTTTCCTAAAGTAACAATTTATTCTCTTTTATAAGGACACCACTTCCATCATTTCCAAGTTACACATAGGCTTAGAATTTTTCCATGAAAATATGATATTTTTCTCCCACTATAACCAAATCCTACTTCTTTAATCCCCTATCCAAATTAGGTTATCTTAATCCCTTAAATTCCGAACAAAATTGTAATTAATGTTCAAGTCTCCAACATAAGTGTTATCTCTTTCTTATGTTTTTCTACATAATCTTACTCTTCCAAAAATCTTATCATTGTAATATTATGATGAATTATTTGTCATAATTATAATTATATAATAATATATTATTTTTATAAAAAATTACATATTCATTTCAATCCTCTTATAAATACAATGTTTCGTCAATTGTGTGTGCATGAACTACCATCTCCACAAAGAACTGTTTTTCTTCATTCGTGTTGATTTTAATTATCTATCCAAAAATATAAAATTATAGGTCAAAATCATAAATATAGTAACATAATATCATTATTATTCTGTTATAATGATATTTTATCAAATTAAACATCACCTTCACTATACTCACCCATCGAGTTAATGTGTGTTCAAGTTTGGGACACTTTAACCAACTACATGAATGATGTTACTATACAATATCATGGATGAATATAGGAATATAAATACTAATATTTTTATAATATAATAAAAAATAATTATTTTCATATGGTTCTTCAAATATTATATTCCTTATTTAACTTATTATTAAAGTGTCATCTTCATTTTCTAAAATCACTTAATTGGGTAAACACAAATTTCATTTTCACACAGAATAACTAAATCACTTATGGAATGAAATAAAATAATAATAAATAAATAAATATATATACTAAATTATCTTAAATTATATACTAATTATAAACATTTTATAATTGAATTATTAATGATATGAATATTTTAAAATGTGCATAAGTGTTGAAAGTTATTAACACCTGATGGATAAAATAAGATATGTCTAACAAATATTCCAATTATAAATAATTATTAATTAGGGATATAAAAGTAAATATATGGGAATATGGTTATAAAATATACTATTTATCTTTCTACATTTTTACGAGTTTATATAGTTTTATCAACTAAGAAAGGGCACAATGTATGGGTTTTAATCACAAATTCAACTTATTGAGACATGTTTGGTTTTATGAAACTAAATTCACTTTTGTGGTGCATAAAATGTATTTGATATTTCATATCAATAATTATATATTAATTATATTTTTGAAATTAAATTTTAAGTCCTATATTTTGAGTGATTCTGATTCAAAAGTTTCTGAAGTCATAAGGGTTTTATTTTCATTAATTATGATTTATTGAGACATATTAAATTGTGGGAACCATGTTTTTATTATATGATTTTTTCAATACTAATGGAATTATTTTTGAAATTATATATTTATTTCATTTTAGATATAATTTAAATCTTGTTCACTTATTCAAACGGTTATTGATTTGGTTTTTCCCCTGAAAGTAAGTATTTTTGGTAACTCTGTTTTTGTTCATTGAGCTATAATCTTTCTCTTGAACTTATTTCATATAAGTTGGGTGAATTAATAAATTTTATGGTATTATTTGGTATTATATCATTTTTTATGGAGATATATATTCCTACCATATAATCCCTTTATAGATATTTCTCATTTCATAGGACATGTTTCTCATAATGAATATTGATAACTCCAATATCCTTTCCTTGAGTTATATTATATCATAATGAACTAAATTATTACATTCTTGGGTTCTCCACCCCCATATATCATTTCATGTTAATTTCTCTACCTATATGTGGAAAAATATAATTTGTATAAAATATATTTTTCTAAATATTTTTATAATGTGTGTTTTGAGGAAATGTAATTTTTTTAAGATTTAAAAATTATGTTTTCATTTCACTCTCAAATGTTTTTTCATCACATCCAAATTTCTCCAAGAGAAACCTTATATATTTTCAAGTACCTATTATTGAAAATTATTTTTAAATGTAATGGATTTCATTGATTTTTCACTTTACCTTTTGAAAAATACTTTTAGAACTAATAGTTAACTTCGTCTATTATATTAAGGTTAAAACTATTTTTTAAATTTTATTTTATGTTTTCAAATCTATTTCCATTTTTATTTAAAAAATTATTTAATCTAATTGGGTTTAGGTGTCACTATTTATACTCTAATATATATTTTTATTTCCAGGTAATGGACACATGTTACCAAAAAATCCAATTTGTTAATCCTTCTTGGGTGGTATCGTTCAAGAATTATTTTATAAGGATGTTTTTTGTCAATATAAACATAATTCAAGGTTTAAATTAATATTAATGGGTTGTGTTATTTTGAAACCATTCGTCTTATTTATCTGGATTTTTTATTATCATATTATTCTAGTATTTAATTATCCTTATACACATTAAAAAATATTCCAGAAGCATCATATTTTCTATAATTCATATTAAATGATCTTCTCATAAGAAGAGTGTTATTATCTTAACATGAGGAAATGTTTTTACAAATTTCATATATTATTATTCTAATACATATTACAGTTGGGAAGACTACTACATACTAGTTAACCATCGACAATATTTCGCTAGATGAGTTATGATCATGTTATCCCAATTGTGGGATGTGAAATATGGGTGGTTTCTATGATGAGGTTCAATGAGGGTGTGGGTGGGAGCTTCCCATGGTGGTGATATGATCTAGGGTTTCTCGTTACCAATATGGTGCCTCACTTACTTGGTCAAAATATGGTCTCAAAAGGATCATCATTTGATGGAGCTTGGGTGGAAAATTTGTTTTTCAGATGCTTTGGATGGTGTGGGAGCATCATCCTAGCGATCTGGTTCATCCGAAATGTGTAGATCTCAATGAATAGTGGTTGTATTTCCTCAATCATATGCAATAGAAGTTTAGGTGTGTGATTTTTTTAAAGAATCTATTGATAGATCTTGGGATCTCCAGGTGTTGTATGGTCTTCATTCGGTGATGGTTTTGGGGGAAACGATGGGTGGAATTGAAAATTGGCCAGCTTAGAAGGGCGGGATATCCCACTCTTTCAGTGGATCTGTATAAATTATTGTCACAGATTTTGAAAACTCATTAAACTACCACTACTATTTTAGGGTTGGATCATTGAGCCCATGTGTATGGTGTTCCTCAGACATTTGCAAGTCACACCATTTTCAGCATCAAAGGTGTGATCGATTCTTCCATCCGAAGAAAATGAAACATTGTACATGTCAAATCTGACCCCGAAACTTTTTCAAATCATATTAAATTAGGAGATTAATCAATAATAGCTCTATTATTTTTTCCTAAATGAGCTCATCATCTAAAAATTGATGATTTAAAGGATCATACGTCATAGATTTGGGGTTTTTCCTCTATGAAATGTGTCTCACTAGGACAACGATATATCCATATTCTCTTCCCCACAAAAGAACTACAATTCTGAGCCTGGGGATTTCATTCCATTGTTCTCAAACCTAGGATTATCCACCCTTGTGAATGGGATAAAAAATTCAACCCATTTGAGGATGGTAACACCACTACTCAAATTTGTATAAGGGTTTATGGGTTATTTTGGATAATATGGCACCACATAAATGTTGTATGATATTGAATTACCCACTGTCATACCTATAAAAATTGACAAGGAAATAGAAGTGGATTTATTTTTCCACTTTTCCATGTTCTTGGTGGAGGCTAAATTGTCCTCTGTTCTCATTTATATGTAAATCATTGAAATTGAGGATGATATTATTGAGTTAAAGATAATATATTAGAAAATAAAAAAAAATATACAAGTATAAAAACTGGAATAAAGACCTATTTTCATGGTTCAAATCGTGCCAATAAGCCCCAAATCTGTGGCCTTAGGCTACGACAACAGTTTTGGACAACTGTGGCCGCTATCATCGTGGAAGTTGGTCCCAGCCAATTACCACGATTTTAACCGTGGAAATAGATACATATGGCCATGGTTTTAAGAACCATGGAAAAAGGTCTTAAAAAATACTATAGTGGCAGTTGACCTATGGACACGGTTTAAACTGTGGCTATAGAAATCTATTTCCATAGTTTTAACCATGGTTATAGACTTGGTAAACCATGACAATAGCCTAAATAAAAAATGTCACTAGTAGGTTTCGATCCATTCACATTTTCTCTACGAAGTAGATTACTTACCACTACACTGAGCGATATTAAGAATATATATATTAATATAAACTATGGGAATATCCTCAAAACTATGACGGTATTTATTCTTTCCAATTTTTTGGCAGGAAATTTTTATCCCGCCAAAGCGCGGGAACCCTATTGCCCCGATTTTAAAAAATCGTGGAAATAGGCCATTAAAAAAAGTTTCATATAGCAACAGTTTTAAAACTGTGGCTATAGGCCATAGAACCATGGCTATAGCCACAGCCTATTTCCATGATTCTAAAAATTGTGGCCATAGGCCATGATAACTAGCGTATTTCCTTAGTTTTAAAACGGTGGCAATAGGCCACAAAAACCATCACAATAGACATGGTTTTAAAACTGTGGATATAGGTCTGTTGCAGTAGTCTCATTTTCTAGTTGTGTACTTTAATGTTATCAGTCATGATTCATCAATCTATAGGTTCTCTACGGTATGCAGTTTTTCTTTGTTGTATAGTAATGACGTATGAAATTTTCTTAAGAAGAGATAAAATATATCTACTCAGAGGGCTGATGTTCACCCTCACATGAAACATCCTAAGGATATAAAATACCCTTGTAATATTGATGTTTGAATTGAAATTTCTCCTGATAATTTTGAATAGAGAGAAGTGCAACGAGTTTCTCCTCAAGATGCAGTCATGCCAATGGTTGATGAGAAGGTTGGATAGCCAAGTGATTTGACTAATATTTATGCCTATACTTCTAAAAATATGATTATGTATTGGGATATTATCTTCTTTGAATATGAGAATTTAAATAATTTAGATACTCCTCAAATGACAGTAAGTGATAATGACTTGATTGTGGAACAAGTAAATCAAGACGAAATACAAAAATATGTTGATCATCAGATTTTACCTGAATGAATGGATTCTTCAGTTTACTGAAATGGTAAAAAAAAATAGAATCTAACTCTCTAGTCATATCAAAAAATAACCATGCTTCATAAAAACCCATTTTGAATAATGAGTTTTTTTATCATGTTTCCAATAATAAGATGAAATTTCCAATTATGTCTCCAGTTGACATATAACAACCAATTATAAGTAACCATGCACTTTTCTATGATCTAAATATTTACAGTGTCATTGAGATACAGGATACAGTTATTGGCTCTCCAAATAAACATCATAAAGATAAAAAAATGGGATATTCTTTTTTAGGCTAGAGCAATGATGGTTGTGGGGATGATGACTCCAATTACAAGGCACACCTCTCCTAAAATAAATGAAAAGAGAAACATGAGGATAGCTTTGATTCTGAAAGAACTAATGTTGAGACCCTACATGATTGGATTAAATTTCTTCCTTCATAGAGGGGAGATCGATAGGTCAGTTTTATGGATGCGTAATGTCTAACTACTATGAAATTAATGAATAATACATAAAAAAAATTAAAATATTGAGGAAAAAGTTATGCAGCTATATTTTTTTCTTTGGATAATTTTCTTTTCCTTCATGTACTCTCTTTTTTTTAATAAAATAGGTGTTGCCTCTATCATTAATAGAAAAATGATATCACTTTTTTCATTGGGAAAATTATTACAATTCTTGATGATTATTAACTATTAACTCATGTTTCTCTTGTATTAATATTTTATGTTCTTCATTATATGTGTATCCATGTTTATATTTATCTAAAAGTTCCTTAGGGAATGTATTGAGTTGCCTTGTTGAATCCAATGGTGAATGCATCAGACTTAATCAGGTGAAGGTTGGGACTTAGAGTTATAAAGCCCCTCATTGCATCGATAGGACTCATTAGAAAAAATAGATTGAGTTTTTTTGTATACCTCATTCCATGACATGATAGGGTCTTGTAAGAAGGCCTTAACAATAGATTTTGGCATCCCAAATTATGCATTCCATCATTATGATATTACTATTTTTTATATCAATTATTTTATTTACATCCATGAATATAACATAATAGTATTTTCAGTTGATAATGGAATTTTATTTATTATTTATTCTTTCTATACTATATATTCTATGATTATGTATTGGAATCTTCAATTATATGATTCCTTTTCTGAGTGTTTGAGATTTCCCCTTTCTTATGTTACTATTTACTCTGTCTATGAAGAAAAGTATTATACATGATATGTGTAATTGGGTATCTTGTAAGGAGATTTTTTTGAATATGTTTAATACTATTTATGGATAAATTTATTTCTTATATAAGTGAAGAAATATACAATAGTTGTGAATACATGGGATTCATTAATTTCTTTTTTTCCCAATTATCTAAAGCATTAAAACTAAAAGATCCAGGGAATATATGTAATGAAATATTTTATTTATGAAATGTAAATATGGGATAGTTAGGTCTTGTAATTTATAGTTGGCATTGAAGACGTTACATAACGAATGTGTTAATGGAACCAAATCTAGAAGCATGGATCTGGTGCATCATAGTTGGTACAAGGTTTAGATAAATTTGAGATTATATTTTTTTGTAAAGATAATTTATGTGTTGATATGTTGAGGTTGATCATAATATCAATGGAATAGATAACCTATTGGGATTTTATATGAATTAATATTAAGTTAGTAATCCACATTCAATTTATGGATTATAATAAGATAACTTTTGTGAAAACTCTATAGAAAATTATAAACAATAATTATAATTATAGGATAACATCCAGAAGCTTTGGTAAATTTGATATTATGTGGTTATCCTAGAAGATAAAACATTTTATGGATACTTTAAGTTGTTATAGGCTCTATAATATATGTTCTAAGTGGTAATGACCTATAAAATATAATATTTATTATTAGCTCGATCATCACCTAGTGCCTGAAAAATGGTTTAACTGTAATCCTAGTTTGAAACTCACAAGGGATATTATATAGTTTATTGAAATTTTTTATAAGGGACCATTATGATAGATTTCCACAAGATGTAAACTTAATTAGGTTAGAAAACCTCATATAAAATTGAAAACATATATCAAGGGATTTAACAAAGAGAGTCATAGGTTGATATGAAAGTATCATATATTAAAAAAAATCATAAGGGAAGACATATTCATATTGATGTTTTCATATTATTATTTGAGATACTATAATAACAATTTTTATTTTAGTATTTGGTTAAGATAGGATCAAAAATATTGTTCCCAGAATGGTTTGTATTTAGAATCTCTTATGCCTAAAAATCAAATAAGGGAGTATATTTAAATGGTTAATATTTTCAATATATTCCTACTTTGATGGAAAGATTATTTTTCTAGTATTTCCTATGATATTGAGGTTGATATCATATTATTAAAAAATTATAAATACTCTTATCAATTTTAATTAGTAAAGTCATATTTATCGATAACATTTTTCAATATTTTAAATGTTATTAAGGATTTTGTAAACCATATAAGGATCATTATTTAGTAGTTTTTTATTAATGGGTTGAAATAATATACTAAATGTTATCAATATAATTGATAAATGATGTTATGTCAAGGTAATTTTTTTAGATAACTATTGACGAATGCATGTTTGAGGGATGGATATTTTTTTGGATAAATATATGATTGATATCAAGATATTAAATGGTTGGGTAATTTTAGGAATATATGAAATATAGTATCAATATCCACGAGATTTATGATAACTAATTGGTGATGTTTATATAATTTTTTTTTATTTTGATTGTAACTCACTGAGATTTTAAAAGAGTCCTATGTTTGATATTATACAATACAGGTGGTATAATGATTAAATAAACAATAGAATATTATAATTTCAATATGGCAATTATAACATTGTCATTATGTTTAATGGTATGAATATGATCAACCATATTATTAAATGTATATAATTTTTTTATTTAATAAAAATATATTGAATTTTTTTTAGGAAATAAGGACTAACTTTTTTAGTAAAGTTATTTTATTCTTCAAAAATAAGTTTTCTTCAAAATTTATTTTTATTGATTTTTTGATGAAAATACTACAATTGATTTCTGAAAAAAATTTATAATAAATTTCATCAAATTAACTTAATTTTTTAAATCATCATCTCAAAATAATTTTATAGTGAATTTTTCAGATCTTTCTAGAAATATTGATTTTCTGGTGAATAGTCAAAAGTATTGATTTTCATTGAAAAATTTATGTTTGTTTCAAGAATTCAAAAAATTCCATATTTGTTTTAAAAATATAAAAAATTAATATTAGTTCGATTATATTGTAAATAATACATTTTTAATTTTTTATCAGTATGAATAGTAACTGTGGTAAAATTTGTCATCTCGGTAAAGAGAAAATTGGGTTAATCTATGTTTAAATAAGTGATATGGGAAATTTTTTTATAATAATTCATATCAGATAAATTTAATTCTACCCTCATCACATTAGGCAGAAATTTTTTTTAATCTAAACTTTTCCCTAAAAAAGATCTATATACTATTAAATGTAATGAAAGTTATGAATTTTCACTCTCTTAGTTTCAAATATATATTATGTGTAAAAATCAGTACAAAAGAAATTTGTGAATAAATATAAATTTATATATTGATATTAATGAACTTATTCTCATTATGATAATATATTTATAATTTTTATAAATTATATAATTACCTAAAATAATTATGCTACACTGATAATTATCTATTTTAAATTTTAGAAAACAAAAGAAATGATTTTAAAAATATTAAAAGTAATATAATTTGAGTGAGTTATAACCTTCAACAATTTTAATTAATTAATATGAAAAACTAGTTTTATTTTAGAAAATTATATTCAAATAAAAACTTTTTATTTATTTCAATTTTGTTATATTAAATGAATAGTGTTAAAATTGGCATTAATGATATTTTATAAAAAAGTATTTTATTAAATTAGATAAAATATAAAAAAACATGAAATGTTAAATTTTTGATATGATATGGACCTCAATTTTAAACATTTTCAATCTATGGTATAATTTTCACCATATGTGTATATTTATAACCCATTAATATTGAAAAGACATTTCTATGATTAATCTAAAAATAGGTTAACTAAGGGGTTTGACAAAAATATATGGTTTAAAACGCCACTTCAACCAATAAAATTTTAATTTTTTGATTTTATTCTTACCGCATACTATCTTATATTCTAATAACTATAATATTTTATGAATTTGGGATAGATGATGTCTTTTTATATTTTAATATTTTATGAAAACCCAAGAGTTCACCTCCGTTCTATTATAAAATGGAACCCAGTCATTATCTTCATCACACCATATTTAACATTATATGTTTTAAAATACCCATTAATTATCTCCTCCTATTTCATATCCATGTTATATATGTTTTGGTGTCCCCTAAATAGCAACCATAGGGTCATTAATAGGAGATCTGATGGAAATTTATATAAGGAGAGGTAATATCCTTAATCACTTCGTTTTTAATAATTATTTTACCTCATATAAATCTATTTTATTCTTAATTAAAAAATAAATTAAGTATCATAAATATACATAAATTTTATTATAATTATGTAACCACAAGTATACTCCCACCTTAATATCAAATGGAAAGTGAAAGTATCACAGGTGCGTACGTATGTCTTACTGTCTCCACGTAGGGATACAATTCATTTTTCATTACCATATTTTATTAATGAATAATATTATTTTTTGGAATTTTATATATGATATTTTTTACATAAATATTTTTCTGAAATGATAGTATCAAATATAAATTCTTACAATATAATTTAATGGAAAACAGTAATGTCACTCGTGTGTATGTGTGGACTAACACCTCTACAATGTGATGTGATTTTTTTCATTTGTATTTCACATGGATGTTAACAAGGAAGGATATAATAAATATATATGATTTATATGATATAAAAATTATTCTGAAAATTTGAGCTATTATTTAGCTCTCTTTCATTCCATCTGTGGAAAAGTGAAAGCAACATTCATAGGTATTTATCGTATACCTTCTCCATGAACTGTGTTATTCATTTTTTCTATCTATATATTTTATGCATGACTATACATAAATATGTATTTATATAATGGGTATATATGATATTAATATAACTACTAAAATTCTGGTGATGATGGAATGATGACCAAAGTACTAAGATTGGAACTACTGAACTAAAATACTTATGAAAAATGAACTAGATATCACCCGGGATAGTGATTTTAATAAAGAATTATTAATAAAATGGTGATAAAAGGTTATAATTAAATATTTTATGTTATCATATATATTATTATAGTAATAATATATATATATATATATAATAATCCTATATTTATTATAATTTAGTTTTTAACATGTAAGAAAGATGTCAGACCTGAAGTTAGGTATTCTCTTCTAACTTTTATTTCTGTAAGACGCATGTCATATTAACTATTTTTTATTTTATGTGGTGTGTATAATACCCACGAATTTATTTTATAGTGATTATTATTAAATTTATGGGAATTTAAATGTCCAAATTTTTTCCTTTCTTTCATGTGGCTTAATATTTAAATGTTACCAAATTGGTAGGGGTTTTATGTTAAAATCTCATTGTTTATTAATATTGTTTCAGATTATGTCTTTTAATGATGAAATATTATGATCTTACTATAAAAAAACTATTGAATTGTCAAATTATATATTTATTTATTCTTAATACAAGTTATCATTTCATTTTCCTCTCCCTATGTACTCATTGGAAAAAAGTTATGTTTTTAATGGAAAAGCGTCTTTATTTCTCTCTTCGGTAAAACATTTCATCAATATCTATGTTTTCTATAAAAAAAATTAAATAAACTTTTTACTGTTATCGTATAATTTTTTATATAAATTTTTAAACATTTTAATATTTTTAAAAATTCGTTAAAATGTACTTTCTTTTTATTTTAAAAAAAATATATTTTTTACTTACTCTATATAATTAGGAATGGAATGACTGATTTTAATAAATGCATGATAAATAAAATTTCACACCATCATGACCTATTAATTATTTTAATATTTCATAACAATTTTACATGTTTTTTATAGAATCAAATATTCTCTTAAATATTTGAAAAATATTTCTACATTAAAAATGTTATATCAAAGTGAAAAAAAGATATTTTCAATTGATATTTTACAGTTAATTTTTTATCTATAATAACATCATTTCATGTAACTTATGATTTTATATGGATATGATACAATGATTCCATCCATATTAATTCAATTTTATTATCATTATGATGATGATATCTTTACTAAACCCATTTATTTTTCGAAGTTATGATATGTTCAATTTATTTAATGTTTATAAAATCCATTTTATATTCACAGGTTATGATGTGATGACATGATAAATGTTATTATGATATTATAGCACCCATATTTGTAGTTTTCATTATGTTATGGGATATCCCATAATTATATATCCCTATAATGAATTGGTTAATGTTTTATATATCATGTCATAACTATGGGAAATAAGTCAATGTGCTTGATCAATTTTGGGAAACAAGTCAATGTTCTTGATAAAATATGGAAAACTATTTGTCATGCTTGATCCATTATAGGAAACACATAAATGTGATTGATATAATATATGAAATAGGTGTGTGTACCTGATCTATTTTGATTTTATTGTCTTAGTAATTAACATTGACTTGTTAAATGGTTTCTTTAACTATATTGGTGCAACACTTTTATGACATGAACTTGTGGTTCATCAATTATTTATGATGTTTTATCACTCATAGGAATAATATATATTTTATAATGATAAATAATCATTAAAACACTCATGTTTATGATATTTGACCACATAGGGATGAAATTTTTATGTTTTGGTCATTATACCATACCCATATACTTATCTTACAATTTCAAATGATCATCTATTTATATCTCTTCTATTTACCCTTACTAATCTTTTGACCTCACACATTCATTTTTTTGTTTCCCTAGGTTATTAATAAAGTATATTAGTAGTATTTTTCTAGAAAGAGTGTTAAATGGGAAGGTCTTTTTTGAGATATTATTATGATATTTCTTGATATAATAATATTGTGTTTATAGTCTCTAAAGACACTAAACCATTAGAGTCCTTGGGTGTGTGTTTGTTAAATGTATTTAATATTCATCTAAAAAGATATGATATTTGTGTAAAAAAACTGGTATGTCTATTTTTATAATTGAAGTAGGTTTTTGTAAATATTTATATATTGTGATTAGAAATGTTCAGTGAAAACCCTAGGGATAATGATTTGTATAAGATGACAACATAATGTTTTGATAAGGAATAGATTATGTGATTTTTCTTGTAATACATCCATGTGGATGTCGTTTTGGAATAGATTATTCTAGGGGTACTAAAGCCCAAAATTAATTTATTAAATATATATCATTCATCATTCTAGTGATGATTTATTGTGTCCCTAATTAACACCTGGATTAAAACTCTGGGGGACAAGTTTGGGTTAATTCATATTTCTATTTTGATACATTATTAAGAATTTGAAGAGATAATGATTATTGATGGCCTATGTTAAACCTAAGGAATCATATATTAAAATTAATATTTAATTATTTAGACATAATTCAAATGAGCTTTATTGGGGGATATGAAGTTCATCGTACAGTACCATTCATATAGGGAAAGTAATTGATAAGGAAAAATTAATATTTTTATTGGGGGATATGAAGTTCATCCTACAGTACCATTTATAGTTCAATATCTTATGTGTGGGGATCATGGGTATTATCTGCGTCAATAACCTATTCTAGGTTCTAACTATAAGACCATGGAAAGTCCTGTTTTATGATGATAATTTTAGTGGAATGATTGAAGTATTCTATTATAGTAATTTGATAATTATGTTGAAAATTTTATTTTATAATTATATTCTAGAGGATTTTTCTACGTGGGTTTTTATTAAATTATTTGTAACAATGATTTGAATATAACTTTTGACTACAGAAAATAATTTAGTCTTATGGATATATTTTTGGAAAATAAATAATTAGGTCAAAGATAATCCTTAATTTGTGAATGATTATTAGATAATGTTGATTTAAATTAAATTTTTTTTATGACAATGTAAATGGGATAATATTTATGAATTTGGAACTAATTAGTGATTTATGGAAAAATGTCATTCAGTTATCTTTGACATAGTTCATAACATTTTTGGGTTAAGGGAATATAATCAATAATAATTGATTTTATCTAATAAATGAGTGTATATTTAATTTTTCTTAATGTATGCATATTTTTATTAAGATTTTATTGTAATTAAGGTTAATACCATGTTTGATGAGAATATATGATCAAGGTATTCACATATTTTATATATAATGGTAAAAGATAATTTATACTATTTGATGGGGAATGTTATGTTGAATTTGGAAATTTAGTAACCTTGTTTCTAAATTTTGTTTATTTTTATTTTGTTTGGACATATTTTTTAATGGTATAAGGTTGCCTATGAAATGATTGGTTTAAGTAGAACTTTGGATGAGGTTTTAGAGATAAAAGCATAACTTTTCTATATTTGATAACATATGATAATCATTTTGGTTTGAGTTAAAATAAAAATATATTAAGAATGAATATTTATTCATTTATATATCTTATGATATGATAGAAGTTAATTTTAGTGCCTCAGGAATGAAAATTTCATATGGATTGTTCATTTCTTGGAGTAAGATATGTTGTGAAAATTGATCACACACCAACCAAAGGATGTAATTGTTCTTATGATATAGAAGAAATAAAAAATTTATATTTTCATTATATCTCTATCTTTAAATAAAAATAATTCATAAACATTAGGAAAGGGATCCTGAAATAAATTTTTTTACTTATACCTTCACTTATAATGAATCTATAGTCTTTTCAAATAACATGAATTTATGGATTTGGGGTTTTTAACATTATGTTGGCCAAGTTCTCTATTACTCTTCATTATTATGTGGGAGTTATTTATTTATTTCATGTATATATTTTAACATCCATCAATATTCTTTGTATCTGGGTACCTGATTTTATGTTATTTTAGGTATCCATTATGTTTCCCACATTACCTTTTTAAGTGAATTTTTATTATTCCTTCCAATTATGTGGGATTCAAAATAAAATATTAAATATTAAACCTTTCATGTCTAAGAAAAAATATAAGGGTTCATTTTATTTAATGGGGTGAATTTTACACCGAATAATTTAAAATAAAACTATGTTCGATAGTATACAAGACATATAACATCAATCATAAATGATAAAAATATTATCATTGAAATATGACAATTATAGCCTTTTCATTAAATTGGATGTATGAATAGTAAAACCCCTATTGTGAAATATATATAAATTTCCTAAAAAATATGAAATTATTGTTTAATTCTTATTAAATTCACACTTTATTTTTTAAAAAAGTTATTTTATTCTTCAAAAATTTGTTTTCTTCAAAAAATATTTTTGTTGATAATTCTAAGAAAATATTATAATTAGTTTTTTGATATCTTATAAAATTTATTTGATAAAATGAACATGGTTTTTTAAATAATCATGTATGAATTATTTTATAGTTAGTTTTTGTATTTTTAAGAAAACCTTTATTTTCTAGTAAATAATGAGAAATAATTATTTTCATTGAAAACTGTATTTGTGTTTCAGAAAATCAAAAAAATAATTTTTTTAAAAAATTATATCATATTAATGTAATTTTTATTCTATTTTAATTAATCCAATAATGTTCATATTAATAAATATTTTTTTCTTATTTTTTGTATTTTAGAATCTTTACACGTAAGCAGACTTTTTTATGATGAGAACTATTTTTATTTGTGCAATGATTTTTTTATGTCAAAAATTTATATTAATCGCTATTGAGGAATGATTTTAATTAAATTAATATATTATATATTCAATAATTTTTATAATATTTATCTAATATTTTTCAATGCATAGAACAGGAATATATAATGTTTTATGCTTAAAACTGATTTTTTTTCTAAAAGTAGTTTTCATCACATTTTACACAATATTTTTAAAATTAATTTCTACCAGTTAAAGGTATTTAATTTGATAAAATGGATTAAAACATTGTAAATATGAGTTATAATTTTATTAAATTAGCCATTTTTATCTTTTGGTCAATTTAAGTTGTATCCTTCCTAAAATTTGTCACCCTGGTAAAGGGTAAATTTGGTTAATCTCGATCAAAATATGTAATAAGCCATAATTTTTCATCTTAATTATTATGTAATATATTAAAATAAACCCTTATCAACATAGCATTGAAATATATTTGTTTAATATTCACTTTTCCCTTAAAATGACATATATAATATTTAATGAAAAAAAAGTTACAAAGTTTCACTCTCTTAGTTTTAAAGATCTACTATGTGTCCACATATGGAAAAAAGAAAATATTAGTTGATATAAATATCTATATTGATATTTATGAAAATATTTTCATTATATAAATTTATTTTTTATTTTTAAAAATTATATATTTACGTTAAATACTTCTGAATTGCCTGCATAATATTTATTCAATTGATATAAAAATAAACTAAATGATTTTAAAAATATAAAAAGTAATATAATATGAGTGAGTTATACAATTTTAATAAATTTATAGATTAATATGATACATAAGGATTTTAGTGATTATATTCGATTTAAAATTTTTTGTCTTCTGTGTAAAATTAAATGAATAGTGTTTAAATTTACATTCTTGATATATTCTGAAAATAATATTTTATTAAATTATTTAAAAATCATTATAATATTGAAAGAGTAATAGTTGTATAATATATAACCTAAATATTTTTACCTTTTCCATTTTCGAGGCAATTTACACCTTATATGAAAAATTATAACCCATTAAAAATGAAAAATATATTATCTTGGTTAATGTTTATATATGTTAACAAAGGGGTTAAACCAAAAGATAGGCTTGAAACACCATTTAAACCTATAAAATATATATTGGATTATGGTATTTCAACCACATATTGTTTTTTATTTTAATCCAATTCCTTGCGGATTCATTTGGTCTAGATAATGAATTTAATATATTTCAATTTTTAAAAAATATCCAAGAGTACCTCTCCCTCTATTTATAAATGGGTTTCCCTCCGTTCTATACTTTACACCACTTTAATGATTAAATATTTCCAAAAACCTGAAAATTTTATCTAATATACTACCCAATCTACATTTTTGAGGTTTTTTCTCCAAAAATTCCAACCTTAGTTTCATTAAGAGAAGATTTGAAGGGTGTACTTTAAAGAAGTGGTTATAACCTTAATTAACAACTTCCTTTTTAATTATTCTCTTAACTCTTATTAATATATTTTATTATTAATTAGGTAATAAATCAAGTATTCTAAATATACCAAAAATAATTTTATGATTATGAAACCACCATTATATACCCTTTTCCCCATCAATTGCGGAGTGAATGTATTATTTCTATGTATGTATGGCTTACCGTCTCCACATAGTGATATAATTTATTTTTATTTACCATATTTCATGTATTGGTATTATGATGAGTTTGAAATATATATACAATATTTATGAATTAATTATACTTATCTAAATATAATATGAAATCTAAATTATTACCATCTAATCTGTTGGAAAATAATAATGTCATTTGTATGTATGTGTGAACTACCACCACTATAATGTGATGTGATGTTTTACTCATTTTAGTTCTACTAGGTTGGTAATAAGGATGGATTTAATAAATATAAATTATATAATAATTATTCCTTAAATTTGATATATTATTTACCTTTCTTTCATCCCATCGTTCAAAATGTGAAAACTACGTTCATGCGTACATACAACCTACCATCTCCATGAATGATGTAATTCATTTTTATATCACTAACATTTATGGATGAATATGAATATATATATATAATTCATATTATATTTAAATAATTATTCAAATTATTTATATGATTTATTATTTATCAATGTACAAGTATCAAAACTACTGAAGAGAATTATTTAATAAATACAAAGTCGATATGACCCGAAATAGTGATGTTAATTATTAATTATTAATAATAATGTGATTAAATTTTATAATTAAATCATAAGTGTTCTGATATATATTGTTTTTTTCTTGTATATAATTATAATAATACTATATTTATCATATAAGAGGTTCAAACACATACAGAGGATGTTGGACACTGGGTATGGGATGTTCTTCTAGTTTTTATTTAGGTGAGATAAATTTAATATTAATTAATATTTTCTTTAATGTAGTGAATATACTAAACATGGAAGTATTTTATGATGATTATTATGAAATTTACTTGGTTTTACCAATCAATGTCTGTTTCTTTCGTTCATTGTCTTATGATTCAAATGTTACCATTACGTTAAGGGTTTTATGTCACAATCTCATGGTTTATAGAGACTGTTTATGATTATGTTTCTTTATAATGAAATATTATCATGTAAATCACAATAAATTCATGAATTTCCTTATACTACAGTTATTCCTACATAATAAATTTTTTCCATTCATTTTTCTCACCTACGTACTCAAAAGACCAAATATATGTTTTTAATGTAAAATCAATTTTATTTCTCTCTCCAGTCAAAAAAACTTATTTCTTCCATATTTGTGTTTTATAAAAAATTAAATCATATTTTTACTATTATTCTATACTTTTTTAAATTATTATTTTCCAATTTTTCATTATTAAAATTTAATTTAAAATGAATGTTCTTGTTATTTTCTAAATGTGGTACTTTTTTACTATTTACAAAAGTGTGAAAGGAATATATTATTTTAATGTATATGGAATTAAATTATTTCCTATCATCATGATAGGTCAGTTATTTAATGCTTACAATATATTATTATAATTTTTTTAAAAAAAAAAATGTTTTCCTTAATATTTTTCAAATTTTTATGTTTTAAAATTGTTATTTCAAAGTGAAAAGCATATTTTCACAAAAAACAAATTAGTGGTCTTTTAAAGAAACTTTTCATCTATGATAACATCTAACCATGTTAAATTTAATTTTCAGGGGATGTGATCTAATTATAATATCATTATTTTCTATGGGAGGTTAATTATTATGATTTTATGATTTTTACAAAACCCATTTGTTTTCGTGAGTTCTGCTATACTGAATTGATGAAATGTTTATGAAACTCGTTTTACTTTGACAAGTTATGATGTGATTATATGATGACTGTTATTATAGTATTATGACACACATATATATGTTTTTAATTATGTTATGGGTCATATCAAAATTATATATACCTATAATGAGTTTGGTAATGTTTTATATCTTATGTTATAACTATTGAAACATTACAGGATACAAGACAATATGCTTGAATCATTACTTGAAACACGTTAATGTTCTTGATCCATTATGTGAATCAAGTCGATGTCATTGATCCAAAATGGGAAACTTATTTTGATTCCTAATTAATTGTGATTTTATGGTCTTGGTAGTTAATCTTGACATGTAAAATGGTTTTTAAACATATCATGCTGCCACACTTCTACGACATGAACTTATAGTTCATTATTGATTTATAATGTTTTATCACTCTTATAAATCATGCATTTTTAAATGATAAGAATCTAAGTCATTAATAATGTTTCTGATCTTTGAATTACTGAGTATAAACATAGTATGATATGGTTATGATCTCATACACTTATTCTTATTTTATTCTTTTATATGATCATTGATTCATATCTCACATTTCAACCCTTACTGAGCATTTGAGCTCATCCTTTATTATGATTCCTTTCCTCGGGATAAGAAGGATGATTTTAATTAGGGTTTTTCTCAAAAGTTTACTAAATTGTATGGTCATTATGGGAGATATTTAATATCTTTCATGTTGTAACATAATTGTGTTTCTAGTTTACAAAGACACTAAACCTTTATGGTCCTTAGGTGTGTATTAGTGAAATTTATAGAATATTCATTAAATAAGTTGTAATATTTATTTACGAAAATACTTGGCCTATATAGATATATATATTATATTTTTTTTACAACATTTTCTAGTGGTTAACACTATTTGAGGTTTAAAGATATATTTTATTTCTTGGTGGAATATATATCTTCATTTTGGTTTATTGACTTGAAGATTCAAATGGATTGGTGAAATTTATATTATCGATAATATTTGGTTAGGTTTTATATGATATTTTTTTAATAAATATTTGTAACTCTATATATCCTAATAGAGTACTGTAGACATCATATTAGATGTTATACCCTGACTAATGAATATGATAAGATTATTCTCACTTACTTGGTTTAATGAGTAATTATTAGAATTTAAAGGATTAAATTTATATAAAAAGGGGTAATTTAACACCCTAATATCTTAATATATAATTACTTTGAAATAAGTCAATGTGTTTGAAAAATTACACTAAATGGCACGCCATCCTCAAATGAAACTGAAATATATTTAGACAAAATATAAATATTTATGTATTACAAGAACCACCCGGGTATTTATTACATGATCTATTATATAAACCTTCACATAAAAAGAATCCAACGATCGATATGTGCTGTGTCTTGAATAATTATGAACATTACATAACAACTTAGAACATAAAAATGAAATATCTTTATTAAAAAGATCCTTTACATGACCACAACATTCCCTCGTACATAGAATTGCATGGGATAACCTGAGTACATACATGTGAAAAGGGTGAGCAATAAATTTTAGTAAAGGAGTAAGAAATTCATAACATGAATAATGTAGTACATGTTTGTAAATAGTAATATCAATGGAGCACAAGATAAATAGGAACATAATGTCATGATATAGCATGAATATCATAACATGGAAATTTGACAACAAAATTTAACATGATATTAGCATGATCTAGGATCATTGAACATATATCATGAGTAAACCCTTATTGCACGTAAATTATCATGGTTAAACCCTCATTACACATGGTGTATTGTGATACTATCAGGGTGAACCCATCTTAATCATTTCATTTCATGCATCAGTCTTCCAAAAATATCATACAACTAAGATTTATTAAACATCATTATTTAATCCAAGAAAGGGGAATGGTATTCACTACAGAATGACTTTGGCTTGGAGAATCGCGGTGCAATTTCAGGAGCATAATAGTATGACAAAAGAATTCATAAAAATGGTTGATGAGCATGAAAGGGGTATCTCATAATATTTACATGAAATTTAATGTAATGTGGTTATATAGATACGTGTCCCAACATACGTAATGGAATTTAGATTCATAATATAAAAGAATTACATGAATGTAAATGAGAAGAGAGAAATTCCTTACAGAATTTTGGTATAGTAACTGTGGTGTATGAGAGGTCTTAATAAGAGAAAAAGAATTATATCATCATTACAACATGAGTAGAGAAATATGGTGGAGGTGAAAAATCACACTAGCATTTTTAATTGAAAACAAATGGATTACAATAATATAAAAAATAGGGTAAAATGAAAAAGAATGAAATCCCTTACTTGGAAGTGTGATACCAAAAGCATTGGAGAGGCTTGAGAAAAATTATTTGGGGGTTTGTGCACCTTTAAGGGATTATAGAGAGAATATTTCAGGGGTTGGTCGATCTCCAGAGTTTTTTAGTGAAGAGAAGTGGGAGCTTGGGTGGGTTTATGTAGGAAAAGTAAGGGAATTCTTTAATATTTAGGTTTTGGACACTACACATTAAAATAACCAACACCACAAACCATACCTTGGTTTTTGCCCATGTTTTTTGCCAAAGTGGATTGTGAAAAATTATTTTATATGTCTAATGTTTTAACTTATTAAAATATTATTCTTTCTTATGTGGAGGAGAGTCACAATCTCAAGGAAATCATTTTAAAATATTAAAATGTTTTATAAGTCTTGGAGGTTCCCCTAAATATTTTTAAAATAATTCAAGGAATCCTAAAATCACATTATTTTAATGGGAAAATATATATTGTCCAAAAATCACATCTATATTATTTTATTACATCACTATTTGGTAATTATGATGTCATAAAGGACATTATATATTTCCACGGTATTTAAGTTTTATACAAAAATTCAATTGTCTCCGAAAATTAGGAAAAACACTTCATCTGATAATTTTGATGTCCAAATTCAAAAAATGATATTGATTTTATCTTAAAAAATTCTATGCATTTTAATTTTCACTTTTAAAATAAAAAATGACATTTATAAATATTTTGTGGGTTTTGAATAAAATGTCTTCCAAACCTTAATAAAAATTAAAATTTTATTCATAAAAATTATACAATCATTTATATGTAATAAAAAACTATTTAGTAATAATAATTTTTATATAATTATTTAATTCAGAAATCCATTAAGTTAAAAAAATAGATTTCTTAATATAATATTAACTAAAATTATTATTTGTGCTTTAAAACTATTTACAAAGTAAAAATAATAAAATGAATGTATATTCTTTACTATATAAAGAAATAATGTAAATAATAATAATTATAAGTTATTATTATATAACCTCTTATAACACCCACATAAGACCTATGGGAAAGGTGTGCAATGGTGACATACTCTTAGGACGGCTCGGATAACATCGCTTGGGTGGTAATCTCTATCAACATCCACTTCTCCTGTAGGTGATTCTGTTCAATATTAACATGTATAAGCTAGGCTTGGTCAAGAGAGAATCACAGTGATGCTACCTCATTTCTAAGATCTGACAAATATGCTTTGTATGGAGAAATGCTACTCAATGAATCCATCACATCCTTTGACTAAGTAATTTGGATCTGTTAAAGACCTATATTTATACTAATCATGTGATCATTGTTCAAAGACTATATTAACAATGGAAAAATTTCTTAATGATATTTTAAAATCCACAAACATAAAACCATGGAAGTACATATATATTATATAACCATTTTACATAGTAAGACAATTAATTAGATCAAGAGAAATTTTCATTAATAAATTTTTGGGTCATTAGAATATTCCCCCTTAATAAATTTCTCCCTAAAAATTCCCTTTTCCCACATTAAAAAAGATTTGGGTAACTCTATCTCATCACTTCCTCTGGTTCCCACGTTACTTCTTCAAACTTGTGGTTTTTTCACAACAACTTAATGAGGGGAATTGTCTTGTTCGGTAGAACTTTTTCCCTACAATATAATATTTTCACTATCTTCTCTTTATAGGAGAGGTCATTCTACAATGGTACCACCTTTGGATCGAGTGCATGAGATTGATCTGGTATGTACTTCCTCAAGACTTATATGAGGAATGCACCATGTACTTGAGATAGGTTCAGTGGGAGTGCCAGTCAATAGGCCACTGATCCAATGCGATCAAGGACATCAAAAGGGTCGATGTACCTTGGACTAAGCCTTCCATTATTCCCAAATCTCATGACTCTCTTCCATAGTGATATGATAAGGAATACCATGTCTTCAATGTCAAACTCTAGGTATCATCGACAATTATCAGCGTAAATCCATTGTCGACTCTGAGCATCTTTAATGTGTTGCTGGATGGTCCACCATTTCTTCAACCATATTTGGACCTAGGAGTTTTCACTCCCCAAATTTATCCCAATATGTCTGTTTTCATCACCCCTTCCCATAAAGGGATTCATAAGTAGCCCTTTGGATTCTTGAGTAGAAACTGTTATTGTAAGAGAACTCAACCAGTTGAGGATGTTGATACTATCCTCTTATGAATACCATTGATCATGCTCTCAACATGTCCTGAACTGTTTGGATAGTTCGCTAAGATTTACCCCAGTTTGAGGATGTTAAGCCGTACTAATGTTAATCGTAGTATTCATAGCATTTTGAAGACTCTTCCAGAACATAGAGGTGAATATTTTATCTCGATCGGATACAATCGATAGTGGTACTCAATGAATCCTTACCACTACTCTAATGTATATCATTTCCAATTAATCCAATGAGAAATCCTCTCGAACCGAAATGAAGTGTGAATACAATATAAGACCATCCACAATAACCCATATGGAATTGTTTCCTTTGGATTTCTTCGAAATTCTGGTGACAAAGTCGATGGTAAGATTCTAACATTTCCATATTGATATGGGTAATGGTTGAATCATCCCCTTATGCTTCTACCTCTTAGCCTTTGCCTGCTGATATACCAAGTACTTTGATGTATACTCAACAATCTCCTTCTATATGTTATCACACCATTAATTCTCTCATATATCTTCATACATCATTGTCTTTACTGTGTGAATGGAGAAATTCAAACTATGTGCCTCATTAAAAAGTTCATTCTTCAACTCTGAATTTGATGGAACCCACAGCCTTTACCCAAATATAACAATTATTTATTCATTAACATTGAACTCAAAATATTTACCTTTTCTGATAGTTTCCACATTCTTCTGAATTCCCACATCATCCTTTTGATCATTCTTTAGCCTTTACAGAAGAGATGGCCAATCAATCATTTGTGAAAGTATTGATGATATTTCCTTCTTTGTGATTCCCATGCCCATATTCATCAAATCTAAAAATATTGGATCCTTTTAAATTTTCAACAATGTTAGTATTTTTGGGTCCTTTCTACTTAGATCATCTTCCTCCTGGATCTCTTTCCCAGGGTGGTAATGGATTGAGCAGTCATAGTCTTTAATTAGCTCTAACCATCTACTTTGGATCATATTCAACTCATTATGTGTTAATATATACATGGTAATATCCTAACCAGAAATCCACCTTGGAGAAGTATTGTGCCCCATGTAGCTGATCAAAGAAGTCATCCATTCGTGGGATAGGATACTTGTTCTTTATCTTGATTTTGTTGAGATCACGATAATCAATAAAAAAGTGAATTGGCCCATCTTTCTTTTTGAGGAAGAGGACTTGTGCATCCTATGGTGAAGCACTTGGGTGTATAAAACCTTCATCCAAATTATCTTATAGTAGTTTCTTTATCTCCTCAAGCTCCACAACAGTCATTCTATACAAATTCATGGATATTTTTAATGCCCCATATATATGATAAATCATGTATTCAACATCTCTTCTAGGAAGAAGACCAGGAAATTCCATAAGAAACACATCACCAAATTTCATCACAATATTTATATATTTAAAGTTTCTTTCTTACTTAGACTAAATCATCTGACCATGATAAGTGCGCTCATAGGGAAGTAATATCCATGCTTGACATGATGTTACTAAAGAATATGCATCATCTTCCTTGCACTTGTACAGAATCAAGGGTCGACATTCCATATAGAGAGTGATTAACCTCTCACAAAAATTTATGTTTTGTCTATATAGGGAAAGACAATACATTCCACGAATTTCATCAAATTCCACTAGAGAGAGTATGAAAAGGTTTTACAGGAAGTTCAATCCACAAATTGTGATAGGGGATGAGTTATATTCATTGGATGTAATGATTTCCCTATTTACTGTCCTCACCGACATCTCTACTTCCATTATTTATGGTGGAATTGGGATTTATTTACTAAACATTCTGGATATAAAAGATTTCATAGTACTAGAATCAAAAATTATTTTCTCTATTCTTGAAATAATAACTAGCGTACATGTCACCACTTCATTGTTGGGATTCTCTTTGGCGGTAGTGATGTAAAAAAGCTCTACCTTGATGCCTTGGAGGTTGTTGGTTTCCTTTGAAAACCCTTGTATTAAGGAACTATTTTGAAAAGTGTTTTGATTCTTTGTAGTTGACGCATTGAACAACACGTTGAGGGTCATACAGATCATTCCTCTCCTCTATCGTAGCAGTGAGTTTGTTTTTCATATCGGAGATTAATGGCCAAGTGCCCTTCCCATCCACACTTAAGCATTTCCTCATCCCCTTCATGAAATTGTTATGGTGATTCATTTCGTACCTTTGGATAGTGGGGTGCTGGAATTTCATAGCACCATTGGATTTATCCATCGGGCCTTTATAATTAAATTTGACCTATGCTTTTTATCCCCATGATACTTATGATATTCTTTGATCTTCATTTCATCTTTGAGGGCACATCACAAAATTTCTTTATAGCTATCAGTGTCATGGATCGCTAGGGATTTCCGTGGGCTAGGTTTTATCCCACCAAAGAAGTGGTCAACTTTGCATTTGGGGGTAACGACAAAGCCAGAGGCGTATCATGAAAGCCCTGTGATGTTTTCCTTATACGCTCTGATGGATTCATCATCTTTTTTATTGAGAGAAAGGAAGTCTCTTTCCATGTTAAGTCAGACGGTACAAGGAAAATATTTTTCGAAAAACATTTTTTAGAAATCCTTTCCTTCCAATTCCTCGACCTCCTCCTCAAGATTCATGTTTTTTGATCAATTTACACCATTGATCAGCTTCACCCCCCATACAATAATCAACCAGAATAAATTTTTCTAATTTAGAACATTAAAGGTTGGAGAAGATTGTCTCAATGGATTTGATGCATTCTTCGGTGATTGAGGGATCAAATGATCTATTAAAAGTATGAGACCTTTGTTTCAAGAAGCACATGATTATGGCTATTTCTTTCTTAGGGGGGTGAAAATTCCTATTGACCCATGTTTATATTAAAAACATGAGTTATTTGAGAGATTATGTTGACAATTGTTTCAATGCCCACTCCCATCGAATTGGGAACTCGTTAGAATAGTCATCAAATTGATCTTCGAATTGGTTGTTATCTTGAATCCTCCTCTTATAGGCCATTGGTTGGAATAAAAATAATGTTAGTGGTTACACATAAAGGGGAATCCAATGAAAAAATTTGATAACATATAAATTACCATTAGTACATTAACTTTTGAATTTATAGGCTTCAATCTATGTTATCCATGATATACCTCGCAACATATATTCTTAGGTGATTTTTTTATTCCTTAATAATGTTTCATACTAATATTATGAATTTACCAATGCATATCCCCTTGGAGTATCATAAAAAAGAGTGTAGCACGGCCCGTTTTTGTGAACCAGTTCTCATTCGAGTCTTTCTCCAAGCGCTTTTTTGGGTTTTATCCATAGACACATCTATGCCAGAGCCGCCTTTACATACTCATATATATAAAGGGATGTATTTTATTGATACACCACTTACTCAAAACTCACCAAAATTACGGGATGATTTTATTACAACCTATCTTATCCCTAAGGCTTTAACTATGGTTTTCTAATCCTAATCCCATAAATAACTAAACGTATCCTATGATCCCAACTATAACAACCCTTATATTTATTATGTGATTTTTTACACAAACATGCACTTAATATGACACTGAGGATTGAGAAGTCTAGTTTCTTCAGAAATTTGGAAGATTACATAATAACTTAGAACATAATAAAATACAATATCTTTAATGAAAACATCATATTCATAACCACAACATTCCCTCATACTTAGCATTGCATGGGAGAACCTGATGAAATACATGTAAAAAGGGTGAGCTATAATGCCCAGTCATGGAGTAAGAAAGGCATAAAAAATGAATATAGTAAATGTTAGGCAATAGGCATAACAATTGAGCATAAGAGAAAGAAGAACATAAAGGCATGATAGAGCATAATTATCCTAACATGGAAATGTGGCGATAACATTTAACATGATATTAGCATGAGTTGAGTCTCATTGCACATGGAGCTTGATTAAACCCTCATTTCAAGTTAATTATCATGAGTAAACCCTCATTGACCATGGTGTATCATGACACTATTCCTTACCCAATGCATTGGAGCACTATCAAGGTGCTCCCTTCTTAATCATTTCATTTTATGCATAAGTGTTCCACAAACATCATACAATGTGGATACATTAAAAATCATTACTTATTCTAAGATAAATTAATGTGGTATTCATACATGAAACTATATAATCAATAAGAAAATGTTCATAAAGGTGAACTCCCCTGGCAGAGAAATGGCCATGGTATTCACTACACAATGACATTGGCTTGGAGAATTGTGGTGCAATTTCTGCAGCATAACGGTATGACATAAGAACTCATAAAAATGGTTGATGAGAGAGAAAGGGGTATATCATCATATTGAAATTAAATGGAGAGTAAGGGGGTAATATATATACATTTACCAACATAAAAAATAGAATTTATATGCATAATATAAATACATTGCTTTAATGAAAACGAGAAGAGAGAAATTCCTTATGGAATTTCAGTATGGTAACAGGTGTGCATTGGAGGATTTAATGAGAGAGAAAGAGGTCAAAAATCATTAAAACGTGAGGATAGAAGTATGAAGGAGGTGAAAATGAGCCTCAGCCTAGTTGGTAAGGTATCCTTAAGTGCATCTACAAGACCGAGGTTCAAATCCAGGTAGAGGCATATTTCTGAGTACTGTAGCAGTACTATAGCAGTACTGTACACTGTGCGGTACTATAGTAGAACTATAATGTAGAGACCTGAAACTTGACGTACATGGACATTACATTACTTTTGCGGAATACTTAGTAAATAACAAAAACACACACACAAGGATCATAATAGTTTAGTGTCTTTGGAAACTCAGAATATAATCTTCTAATCGTGGTGAAAGATCTTCAACATCTCCCATAAAGATTATCCTTTTTTTACCTAAACCCTTTCTTTATATCCTTGGGAAAAGAAAACATAAAAGGGTGAGCTCAAATTCTCAGTAAGGGTAAACAAAACAAATATCAATCACATCGTATACACAAGCACGTAACTTTTGGAAATATTAACCTGCAAAAGAGATCATAATTTCATAACATGGGATAAATCATGGAAATGAAATGTAACCACAATAATCATAACGTAAAACATGAAACTTTGTGGAATTCACACATAATCATAGAGAATCATTTCATGTTATTCAAGACTCATTGCCAAGACTATATTAGTGGACAAAGTCCCTTTCTGAACTGAGTCACCCTCGTTTCAGTCCTGTTTCACTGAACCGGTATAACCTACCATTCCAGCCATGTCTATCTCATGAGATATAAAATCTTTACCCAATTCATTGGAGGGAGATATAGGTCCCACCCATCTCATAATGATACCATTCTTATGTGTGCCACAAAATCATAAACCATACATCATAGCATAACCCATGTAATAAAAATGGGATTCTTAAACATCATTACATCATAAAACAATTCATATAAGATAAATGAATTCATACAAAATATTTCCAACACAACATAATCAAATACATGTAATAATAGGGATAGAAACAGATCCCTTTATTATCTTAGATGGAAAATAATTTTGATAGAACATTTGAACTCCATTCTTGAGGAAAATATCCTTTCTACTTTAAAAACACTTTTCATTTCTTAACATGTCATAAAATTATAACTAAAAGAAGTTGACTAAAAATAAACATGAAAACTTGTAAAGGATTCTTCTTGGAAATAATGTTTTTAAAAATCCATTCATGCCGTATAAGTTAAAAAAACATTCTTCGTACTTTTGTCGGAAAAGTCAAAAAGTACCTCGTACGAAAAATGAAAAAAGATTCCTTTCATATCTTTTACTAAAAACTCACCAAAGGGTAAAATTGGATTTAAACAATTTTAGGTGGATGGAAATAACATTACATATTGAGGAAACATGGATGTGGATGATAAAATACACCCCAGTAAATACTAAAGTATAAACAATCTCGGATAAAAATGAGATTGTGATATTTCCCTTACCTTAGGTCCGATTTGCTTTGTACGTGTCCGAAGCACCTGTATAATGGTTTAAATAATGTTATTGACTTATTCCAGAATCCTACATATTTATATGATATCATATATGGTCATATTCTTAGCTTCTTATTAGTAATATTTCATTGTTACTTGTTATTCGGGTCTTTATTGGCTTTTGTTCTTATGCGTGTTTTGCCGAATAAATTCTTATTCTTCTTTTAAGGTTATAGATACCTTATATACAGAATGTTATTAGTGTAACATATATCATATTTATTCATTCAATTCATTTATATAATTACTATGTAATGATGATCATGTAGAACGAGTCGCATCACGTCGTGGAGACGGTATTCCGTACGTACGCACGAGCGATGATATCGTTCCCATGATCGTGGAATTGTATTTAAGAGTATTTATACTATTTCAGTATCAATATAACTTTATAATAATAATATATAGTTACTCATTACACCATTATACACATCCTTGTAAGGTGATGGTGGAAAATAGATTACACCACGACGTGGAGATGGTATTTCGTACGTACGCACGCGCGGTGATTTCATTTTTCCATAGGATGGATAGAAGGTGAATTAGGGTTGTTTCATATTTATAATAACATATCAGTATGTAATTAATACTGATGTTATTACTTTATCATGAAACAACTAAAGAAGAAGAAGTTGAAGAAGAATGAAATTGAAAAGATCGGTAATGGATATTACCTCTTCTTTGAAACGCCTCTTTGAATCCTCCACTTAGGGAACCAAGATTGGTCTTTGAAGAAGACCAGGACCTCTAGGATTATTCTAGGTAAGTGGATAAGGGATTTTTGCAGGGGTTGGCTGAGCTTGAGTGCTCAAATCGGTGTGAGGAGGAGGGGGAGGAGGTGCCCTTTTATAAGGGAGGAGGGGGGCACCTTAGGAATATCTGAAAATATTATTTTATATTAAAGTCAAAATCGGTTTATAATGGTTCCAAAGGGTCTTATTTAGAAGTTAAAGTGGGTATGGGTAGAAATACTATCAACCAATATTATTTAGACAAGTTTAGGTTATTATTTTAACCTTATCAATTAGATTTAACTCTAAGTTAAATAATTTAACTTTTACCGTGACTTTTTGTTTTCTTACACTATATGGTTTATACACTTTCTATAACATGCCAAACGAACCCTAAGTTGTTTATTATTAATATATATATCCTTATCTAAGTAATTTGGCCGATCCTTAGATTTTTAGGAATAAAATAACAATTAATAATATAATATTTGATTTAAAAACTTTTTTGTGTCAATTTTGACACTATTTGAAATATGATTTTTGTTAAAGTCATAACAGAATTATATGTTCGAACCAAGTTGATTAAATCAACCCTAATATATCATAGTATCCTAGAAAACTAGTGTAATTCATAAAAAGTCTCAAATTACATTTATTATTGTGTTTATAACATCAATTATGTCAATATTTCATTAATAAGATAATTACTGCATCATCATTATGTCAAAAATAAATTAAATTATTTAATGTCTAATAATTACAAATAAAATACCATTATGTAGGAAATATTTTTAGCTTTCTAATGAATATTTATAGTAGAATTTATCTTATGTATAACCCCATATTAAAAATACTTTACTTATTAAACTTTGATTTTAACTATTTTAACCCTTCTTTAAATAAATTAATAATAAATGTCCTAATCTAATCCAAGTGGGCCTAAATGGTCATATTTTATTTCTAAGTTTGTTTGTGGTCGAATTTCACTTATCCAATAGAATTAGGACATGTGTTAGGGTAATAATAATATCATCTTTACCCTTAATTACCCTATTTACTTTTAACCGTGGTAAAAAAAGTAAAAAGTTACTATTCACCAAAAATTGTTTTCATCTCATTGAACCACATTATAGTCCTTAATATTAACCATGTCTCTCGGATTTTCAAAATTCCATTCACAGAAGCGGTAAAATTAAGTTTTATGCAAAATTCAGTTTTTAACCTACCACTTAGTGGTTTCACTATTCATCAAAAATTGAAAGTTTTCAGAAAAATACCAAAATTTCACCCTAGGCTAATTTCGGTATTCCGAATCCAAAAATGAAGTCCATTTTGAAAATAAAATTTATAAAATTTCAAAAAGGGGTTATTACTATTCATAACGGCGAGTTTTAATAATATTTTAATAGCATATTGTTGTTTAGTGAAACTCGTTATTGCGTACTACACACGCTATCGAGGAAGGTCGCGATTGCGTGTAATGCAAGGCAAGTCAAGGATGCGTGTTGTACAAGCTCCTTTTGGTGTAGCATACAACACAAGACATTAATGAAATTAAAAATAATATTTTTCATAAAATCTCGGGGTGTTACATTCTACCCCCCTTAAAATGAATTTCGCCCTCGAAATTCGTCGGGGTTATAAATGGTTTACTATTCAAAAGTTTCTTTTATAGAAACCCACATCGTAAAAAGGAATACCAAAACCAATCTTTAAAAACAAAAGTATGAAACGTAATGGTTACCCAAATAAACTAATCACTGGGTTTCCACATATGTGAAAATATGGATATGGAAGAAAAATCTAACCATCATGTTCTCATGGAGAGTGGTAAAGAACATGGCTATGGAAAAGCCAACAATCACAAATCCATAAATTTGTGACGATCTAAGGTACTATCTGATTAATCAGATATAAGAGCACTAGGACAACATTTTTGGTTTTCAAGATCATTTCCCTAAAGTTGAAGAATTTGAATTAGAATAAATACTTACTTTATTTTGGTACAATCTCACTGTTGTTCGTGCCTTGAAAAATTTCCACTTCATTTCTTAAATAAATAAAGTTGAATTTGTTATTTGTGAAGTGTTAGCAGATCATGTGATAGAATGACGGGTCATTCCATCAAAAGGATAGAAAAAGTTATTAAATATATATAAGTCATTCTATAGTGAGATTAATCATATATGGTACCTAAAATGGACTTATACTTCATATATCATACTGCTTAATATAATAAAACTAGTTTATACTAAACAGGGACTTCCTGTAGGCCAGTGGTAGGCGATAAAGGCCAGTCACACTTCGGTTGTGGGTTCGATTCCCACAGCCTTGTCTGACGCGATGGGCTGTCACCCATCCTGCAGGTTGTCCTTTTTCTAAAGTTATATTACTATAACATACAATCAATAATATCGAAAAACGTTTTATCCTAACTTATGTCCAACATAATCCATTCTAATCTTTAGGCTTATCTAAAATACTTCGGTCAAGGATCCTAGTATAAAGAAAATGATTACTTGAAATGTCACAGAATAATCACGTGAATGCCATCATTTATCCCCCATATATCATAAGATATATCTTGTTGGTCAAATTACAAACATGTGAATACCTTAATCATGCATTCTCTTGAATAATGAATACCCATTGAACCTTAGTGAAAACATGAATGTAGTTAAAAGTTAACACTTTCCACATACCAAAATCCTCAAAATTATATATACTAAAACCATGATATCACTTAGTCCTTATATCAATCATGAGCTCATGAATACAATCAAACATCTCATTATCTTCTTATCCCTTCATTATGCTCATATCATCTGTTTACCAAAAATGTCTCAATCACTTTTCATGGTTACTGGTACCAAAAAATTATTGAAATCCAAAACATAAATATTCCAATATACCACGATACTATATACAACATTATTTTGGAATCCCATTACATAAACACTTAATCATTCCACCACATCATTGTCATATTCAACATCGCCAATAGTGATCGCATGTGACTTCCCTTTGTCCTTTCCCTTAAATGGTTGCTCATGTTGATCATCACTAACCCTTGGATTAGGGCATTTATTAGCATAATAACCCATTTCCTTGCACTTGAAGCATTGAAGTGTTGGTGGTGCGTTCTCTGCAGTGTTTGCTTTATTCACATCATTAGAAACCCTTTTTCCATTACCTCGACACTCAGCTGCTCGATGACCTTCTTTTCCACACTTAAAACATTTTCTAGTCCCTTTAAGACAATCTCCACCATGCTTTCTTCCACACTTTGAGCATAAGGAAACATTCATCTTCTTTTCACCATTATTCTGAGATTTCTCCTTGAACTCCATCTTTCGTTTCTTGTCAAACCCATGAGATAGATATGTAACACCAACATCCATTTGTACCTTGATAGCACAACACAATTTCTTCATAGCTACTGAAGTCTCTTATAGCTAATGCCCTTCGAAGACTTGGTTTTAAGCAACTGAAAAATCGATCAACTTTACTTTTAGGTTGCATGATAAATCCAGATGCATACCTTGCAGGCCTTGTAAAATTCGCTTCGTATATACCAATAGATTCATCATCCATTTTCTTTAGTTCAAGAAACTCCTTCTCCATCTTTGATCGAAGAATACGAGGGAAGTACTTATTGAAAAATAAGTTTTTGAACTCATCCCATTCCATGGACTCAATTTCATCTCTTTGCCTCGTATTCTTGATAATATTCCACCATTGATCAGCTTCGCCTTCCAAACGATATACTGCTAAGATAAATTTATCATGTTCAGAACATTGAAGAACTGAAAATATCTTTTCAGTAGTACTGATCCATTGTTCAGCAACAAGTGGATCAGAAGACCCACTGAAAGAAGGTGGACGTTGCCTCAAGAAGGACTCAATAGAATATTGTTCCCTTATCTGCTCATTTGGATGTCCAGAATGATTCATAGCTTGTGTAAGTATAGAAATAAGATTTTTCACTCCATCTCCCATAACATTTGTTTGTTTAGGAGGACAATCATTGCATTGTCCATTGCATTGATCAACAGGGTTCCTTCGGGTTCCAGCCATCGTCTAAAACCCAAAAAGAATAGTGCGAGAGGCAAAAATCATGCTAGGGAAAACAACATAATAAAGGGGGAGTACCTTCAATATCTAACATCTTAGGTTTAATTCTATGATCGTTAGCGTAATTCTAGTACTATAACCAATACGTATACTTAACCTTAGGGACATCCCTAGACATACCTTAGAAATATCTCTAGGGATCTCACTAACGTTTTCGCATCCTAGTTTCCAAAGGTTGACTAAACCTCCCTCTGATACCAACTGTAGAGACCCGAAACATGACGTACATGGACATTACATTACTTTTGCGGAATACTTAGTACATAACAAAAAAACACACACAAGGATCGTAATAGTTTAGTGTCTTTGGAAACTCAGAATATAATCTTCTAATCGTGGTGAAAGATCTTCAACATCTCCCCTAAAAATCTTCCTTTTGTTTACCTAAACCCTTTCTTTATATCCTAGGGAAAAGAAAACATAAAAGGGTGAGCTCAAATGCTCAGTAAGGGTAAACAAAAGAAATATCAATCACATCGTATACACAAGCACATAACTTTTGGAAATCGTAACCTGCAAAAGAGATCATAATTTCATAACATGGGATAAATCATGGAAATGAAATGTAACCACAATAATCATAACGTAAAACATGAAACTTTGTGTCATTCACACATAATCATAGAGAATTATTTCTTTTTAGTCAAGACTCATTGCCAAGACTATCTTAGTGGACAAAGTCCCTTTCTGAACCGAGTCACCCTCGTTTCAGTCCTATTTCACTGAACCGGTATAACCTACCATTCCAGTCATGTCTATCTCATGAGATATAAAATATTTACCCAATTCATTTGAGGGAGATATAGGTCCCACCCATCTCATAATGATACCATTCTTATGTGTCCCACAAAATCATAAACCATACATCATAGCATAACCCATTTAATAAAAATGGGATTCTTAAACATCATGAAATCATAAAAAAATTCATATAAGATAATGGAATTCATAAAAAATATTTCCATCACAACATAATCAAATCCATGTAATAATAGGGATAGAAACAGAACCCTTTATTATCTTAGATGGAAAATAATTTTGAAAGAACATTTGAACTCCATTCTTGAGAAAAATATCATTTCTACTTCAAAAACACTTTTCATTTCTTAACATGTCATAAAATTATAACTAAAAAATGTTGACTAAAAATAAACCTGAAAACTTGTAAAGGATGCTTCTTGGAAATAATGTTTTTAAAAATCCATTCATGCCGTATAAGTTAAAAAAACATTCTTCGTACTTTTGTCGGAAAAGTCAAAAAGTACCTCGTACGAAAAACGACAAAAGATTCCTTTCATATCTTTTACTAAAAACTCACCAAAGGTAAAATTGGATTTAAACAATTTTAGGGGGATGGAAATAACATTACATATTGAGGAAACATGGATGTGGATGATAAAATACACCCCAGTAAAACTAAAGTATAAACAATCTCGGATAAAAATGAGATTGTGATATTTCCCTTACCTTAGGTCCGATTTGCTTTGTACGTGTCCGAAGCTCCTGTATAATGGTTTAAATAATGTTATTGACTTATTCCAGAATCATACATATTGATATGATATCATATATGGTCATATTCTTAGCTTATTATTAGTAATATTTCATTGTTACTTGTTACTCGGGACTTTATTGCCTTTTGTTCTAATGCGTGTTTTGCCGAATAAATTCTTATTCTTGTTTTAATGTTATAGATACTTTATATCCAGAATTTTATTAGTGTAACATATATCATATTTATTCATTCAATTCATTTATATAATTACTATGTAATGATGACCATGTAGAACGAGTCGCATCACCTCATGGAGATGGTATTCCGTACGTACGCACGAGCGATGATATTGTTCCCATGATCGTGGAATTGTATTTAAAAGTATTTATACTATTTCAGAATCAATATCACTTTATAATAATCATATATAGTTACTAATTACACCATTATACCCATCCTTGTAAGGTGATGGTGGAAAATAGATTACACCACGGCGTGGAGACGGTATTCCGTACTTACGCACGCGCGGTGATTTCATTTTTCCGTAGGATGGATAGAAGGTGAATTAGGGTTGTTTCATATTTATAATAACATATAAGTATGTAAGTAATACTGATGTTATTACTTTATCATGAAACAACTAAATAATAAGAAGTTGAAGAAGAAAGAAATTGAAAAGATCGGTAATGGATATTACCTCTTCTTTGAAACGCCTCTTTGAATCCTCCACTTAGGGAACTAAGATTGGTCTTTGAAGAAGACCAGGACCTCTAGGATTATTCTAAGGAATTGTATAAGGGATTTTTTCAGGGTTTGGCCTAGCTTGAGTGCTCAATTTGGTGTGAGGAGGAGGGGGAGGAGGTTCCCTTTTATAAGGGAGGAGAGGGGCACCTTAGGAATATCTGAAAATATTATTTTATATTAAAGTCAAAATCGGTATATAATGGTTACAAAGGGTATTATTTCGAAGTTAATGTGGGTATGGGTCGAAATCCTATCAACCAATAGGATTTAGACAAGTTTAGGTTATTATTTAAACCTTATCAATTAGATTTAACTCTAAGTTAAATAATTTAACTTTTACCGTGACTTTTTGTTTTCATACACTATATGGTTAATACACTTACTATAACATGCAAAACGAACCCTAAGTTGTTTATTATTAATATATATATCCTTATCTAATTCATTTGGCCGAACCTTAGATTTTTAGGAATAAAATAACAATTAATAATATAATATTTGATTTAAAAACTATTTTGTGTCAATTTTGACACCATTTGATATATGATTTTTGTGGAAGTCATAACAGAATTATATGTTCGAAAAAAGTTGATTAAATCAACCCTAATATATCATAGTAACCTAGAAAACTAGTGTAATTCATAAAAAGTCACAAATTACATTTATTTTGGTGTTTATAACATCAATTATGTCAATATTTCATTAATAAGATAATTACTGCATCATCATTGTGTCATAAATAAATTAAATTATTTATTGTCTAAAAATTACAAATAAAATACCATTATGTAGGAAATCTTTTTAGCTTTCTAATGAATATTTATAGTAGAATTTATCTTATGTATAACCTAATATTAAAAATTATTTACTTATTAAACAATGATTTTAACTATTTTAAACCTTCTTTAAATAAATTAATAATAAATGTCCTAATCTAATCCAAGTGGGCCTAAATGGTCATATTTTATTCCTGAGTTTGTTTTTAGTCGAATTTCACTTATCCAATAGAATTAGGACATGTGTTAGGTTAATAATAATATCATCTTTACCCTTAATTACCCTATTTACTTTTAACCATGGTAAAAAAAAGTAAAAAGTTACTATTCACCAAAAATTATTTTCAACTCATTGAACCACATTTTAGTCATTAATATTAACCGTGTCTCTTGTATTTTCAAAATTACATTCATAGAAGCAGTAAAATTAAGTTTTATGCAAAATTCTGTTTTTAACCTACCACTTAGTGGTTTCACTATTCATCAAAAATTGAAAGTTTTCGGAAAAATAACAAAATTTCACCCTAGGATAATTTCGGTATTCCGAATCCAAAAATGAAGTCCATTTTAAAAAAATAAAATTTATAAAATTTCAAAAAGTGGTTATTAGTATTCATAATGGCTAGTTTTAATAATATTTTAATAGCATATTTTTGTTTAGTGAAACTCGTTATTGCGTACTACACACGCTATCGAGGAAGGTCGCGATTGCGTGTAATGCAAGGCAAGTCAAGGATGCATGTTGTGCAAGCTCCTTTTGGTGTAGCATACAACACATGACATTAATGAAATTAAAAAGAATATTTTTCTTAAAATCTCGGGGTGTTAAATATAAACTATACAGGTGTTGTAGCAGAACTGTACACTGTGCCGATAATGTAGAAGGCACAGTTGTAGTACTGCAATAGATAATGTTCTGTACTATAGCTACTGGAACTATTCAGTTTGGTCCATCAGTTTGGGCTTGGAGTCCTTAAGGCTTTTGGGCTACCCAGGCCTTCAGTTCAGTAGGACTTTCTGGCCACCTTTAAGGCCTTCAGGCCACCTCAAGGCCTTCATGCCACATGTAGCTACCCCAAACAGACTCTACAAAAAAGGATTATCCCTAGAAAAGGATTCAGAGTAACTGCACTCACCAGAGCAGAGCCAAATGAATTTTTCAGAGTGAGAGGATATGGCTATGCCATCAGGACCAGCATGTGCTTGCATGGGAAGCCTAGGTAGATGGTCATGCAAAGGTGGAGAGCTACTATCATGATTTAGATGCTGGGGAGGGATAGTTCCTTGTAGATATTCTAGTTGTATTTCCTATGAACTTCGGGTCATGTAATCTCCTAACCCTACTGGCCTTGTAATCTCTGAGCCTACGGGTCTAGTTAGGGTTCCCCCTCATCCATTGAAAGGGAGGATATCAAAAATCAATATAAATGAAGGCATTATGTCCATTGGAGTAGAATTATAGGGGAAATAAATATCCTTACCCAACATTTGTAATTGAAAAAAGGGAATAACAATATAAAGAAATTTGGACAAAAACTAGTAAAGGAACAAATCCCTTACTTGGAAATGTGATCCCAAAGGCTTGGGAGAGTCTTGATAGAGGCTTCATGGGAGCTTATGGAACCTTGAGAGGATTATAGAGATATGAGGTTAGGGTTAGGTCGGGCTCCAAAGGTTTTGAGTGAAGATAAGTGAGATCTTGGTGGGTTTATATAGAAAAATGGATGGAATTCTTTATTATTTATGTGTTGGTCACTACACATTAAACTAAGAATATCCAAAAACCATCTCACAGTTTTTTACTACGTTTTTTAAAAAATTCGGTTGGAAAAAATTATTTTAAAATCCCAAGGTAAGAACATATTAAAATATTAGGCTTGCTTATACGGAGGTGAGTCACACTCTTAAAGAAATATTTTTAAAATGATAAAATGTTTTATAAGTCTTAGAGAGTCAGTTAATGATTTTTAAATTATATCAAACAAACATAAAATCAAATTATTTAAAAGGAAAAACATATATTTTTTTAATATTACATTTATAGTATTTTATTACATCACTATTGTTCATTATGATTTCATAAAACACAGTATATATTTAAATGGTATTTAATTTTTACCCAATATTTTGATTGTCTCTGAAAATTATGAAAAACCCACCATTGGATAATTTTGACATCCTGATTCCAAAAATGATATTAATTTTATCTAAATATTTTTATAATTATGTGAATTTTTTACTTTTAAAATAAAAACCGACATTTATAAAATGTTCATGGGTTTTGACAAAAACAGATTTCAAGCCTTAATAAAAAATACAATTTTATTACTAAAAATTATACTATCCTTCATATTTAATAAAAATTAATATAGTAATATAATTTAATTAAAATATTATTTAATTCAAAAATCTTTTAATTCCACAAGATATATTTCATCGTTGAATATTAACTAAAAATACTATTTCTTCTTTAAAAACTATTTACAAGGTAACAATAACAAAATGAATGTATATTCTTAACTCTATTCAAAATTAATTCACATTATAATAGTGATAGGTTCTTGTTAAAAAAACCCTTATAACACCTGCATAAGACCTAACGGTAAGGTGTGCGATGGTGATAGACTTTTAGGGAGGCTCAGATAACATCGCTCGGGTGGTAATCTCAATTAACTTCTACTTCTCCTGTAGGCGATTCCATTCAAGCATAACATGTTGAAGCTCTTCTTAGTATTGGTTAAGAGAGAATCCCAATGACACTACCTACATTCTAAAAACTAACAAAGGGGATTCATAAGGAGCAATTCTACAGGATGAAGCTATCACTTCCTCAGACTAAGTAAATTGGATTTGTTGAAGCCCTATATTTATACAAATCTTGTGGCCATTTTTCAACAGCTATATTAGCCACGGTAACATTTATTAATGGTATTTTGAAATCCAATATCATAAAAACAAGGAATTTTATATTACATTTATAACCATTTTATATAGTAAAACATTTAGTCAGATCAAGAAGAATTTTCATTAATAAAATTTTATGTCGTTAAAATAACTATAAAAACCATTCCATTAAATTATTGGGAATGAATATAAGTATCCAATTTAAGAAATATATTTAAAAATAAATTAATGTCTACTTTTAATATAAATGAAATTCAAATAGTCTACCTAAAATGACTAATAAGATCGTTTATTGTTTTGAAATGTATTTTTCCAAAAAAATCATTCTATGAGATATTCAATTATATTTCAAGAAACGTGTGATTAGTGATAATAAATTGTTTTTTATGTTATTAATTGTTTAAATCTAATTTAGTTGGTAGATGATATTAAATAATAACAATAAAAATTAATTTTTGAAAATTTCAATTTCAAATAAATATGGTTTTTCAATATATTTTATGATTTTATTAAATAGTCAAATTTTGAATTTTACATTTATAAATTGAAATTTATTTTTTATTTAAATATTAAATATTATTTATATTAAAAATTTGTACTTTTTTCTAATAATTGGTTTTTAGGTGAATGGGGAAAATACTAATTTCTCTAATACTGTCACTTTTATATGAGATAAAATGTTTTGTAACCCATTTTGATATAAAAATATATATATTTATAAATTAAACTTAATCATTTATAAAAATTATTTATAATTTATAAACCTATGAATACCATTTTTGAAAATCATGTAAAATTTATTGAAAACAATGTCTTATATGTTTCTTCAATTAAATTTTCACATATAGAAATTGGGTTTTGGATTTATTTTAATGCCAAATTACTCTTATTTGAACAATAATAAAATTACTAATATAATTATAATTAATAATTTTGATAATTTTGTTCTGTACATAATATTTATGTTTAAAAATACACATTTTAAAAAACGGTTTTTACTTTTCATATATGATAACAATAAAATTAATTTTGATACTTATTGAAATATAATTTGATAAAAATGATATAATATTTTAGATAGTAATTTTAATATTAGTAAATAATATAAATATAATTTTTAGGAATAAAATTATATCAAAATTGTTATTGTTAATTTCTATGTTAACGATGAAAAGGTTCCGATTAAATTTTTTAATGGGAATGCATAATTTTTATCTGATAAATTATATTAATATATTATAAATGATTAATTTATGAAGATTTTATTTAAATATATAAATATAATTACACTCATATAATGGTTAATATATTCTAAATAAGATTACGAATAGTTAATGGAAAAACAACATTTTTTTATAAAACATTGTTTTCCTAAATATAATTTATTTTAATTTACAAGTTAATTTTCTAAAATTTATAAATTAAATTGGATGAAATTGATATTAAATTTAATATAATCAAAAAAATATTAGGTATTATGGGTTAACATTAAAACTTAATAATATATAAAATTACTTAGTTAAAAACTAATTACTATAATTAAATTTAGTTTAGGTAAAAGGTTAAAAGTAAAAAATAATAAAAACCTTAAATAACTCATAACATAACTAAAAATGAATTAATTAGATTATTTTAGTACTTATATTGTCCAAAAACCATATTTTTTTAACAATTTATCCATTTACCATTGATTAGTATCATGTAATTATTGAAAAATAATGTGTGTTTCAAATAATTGCATATTCTTGTTTTTAAAAGGATACCACTTCAACCCTTAAATAAGTTACACATAAACATTGAATTTCTCTTTGAAAATATGAAATTTTTATACCACTATAACCCACTACTACTTAACAAATCCCATATTTACACAAAGTTATCATATTCCATTCAATTACATATAATATTCTAGGGATAAATCATGTCCTCGCATATGAATTATCTTCTTCGTAGGTTTTTATTCTTAATTTTACAATTCCAAATATATTATCACCATAATAATTTTATGATTTTAGTGTCATTGGTATTATAATATGTTTTTATATTAATGGTATATCCCATATTAATTTATTTCCAACTATTTTGAAAAATAAAGGGATGTCAGTCATGCTTGTTCATGGACTACCACCTCCATGAAGAATCGTTATTCAATTTCCATCTATATTTCCATTATTTATGTTTAATTATAAAAATCTAGTTCAATAACATAAAAATATTTTCATTAAGATTATTTTATAATCATATTATGTAAAAATAAACAACTCCTTAACAATACACACCAATCGAGTTAAATTTGGTTCAAGTTTGGGACAGTTTAATCACCAACAAGAATGATACTACAAAATATATCATAGAAGAATATGGGAATACAAATACAAATTTTATTTTTATATAATAATAAAATATATATTTTTATTTTCTTCTCAAAATATTATATTAACTATTTAACTTATTATTAATGTATCATCTATGTTCGGTTAAATCACCAAAAAAGATCAATACCAATTCCATTTTCATATAGAGTAAATAAAACACTTACAGGATGATATAAGAGATTTATAAATAAATAAGAGTTATATATTATAATATATTAAATAATATGAAATTTTTTAACTAGGTATAAAAATTGTATAATGATATCAACATTCTAAAATGTATACAAATTGTGAAAGTTAGTGAAACATGATGGCCGAAATAAGTTATAACTAACCAATATACACATATACATAATTATAAATAAGAGATATAACATGTAATATAGATTAATGAGTTTATTAAATATATTATTAAGGTTGATATTTTTTATTTACATGAGGCTTTAGTGTAATCAACTAAGCAAGGGAACAAGGTAACCGGGTTTTATCTCAAATTCCTCTCATTGAAACATGTTTAGTTTTATGCACCAAATTTCATTTATATGATTTGTATATTAACTATTTTAGATATCATATAAGGATTTATATTTTAATCATGGTATTTTAATTTCCATTAATATCCATATCTTTCATGGGGATTTTATTTGAATGTTTCTAATGTTGTAATAGTTTTCATGGTCTTAATTCGGATTATTTGAGACTTATTTCATTTGGTGCATCATGTTTTCTTTTTATGGTTTATTCAATTGTCATGGATATAGTTTTTTCGTAATCATTATATTTCAGGGGATTTAATATCCAAATCATTTTCCCTTATTCAATTATTTATTTATTGATTTGTTTCTCTAGTAGTAAGGGTTTCTGGAGACTCAACTTTTATTCACTAAGGTATAACCATTCCCTTGAACTAATTTCATTTTATTTTGGTACATTATTCTATTTTAATATATTATTTTTTATTGTCTAATTTTTTATAGATATATAAATTCTAACACATAAACCCTTTAAAAATAGTTCTCATATATTGGGATATGTTGTTCATAAAGAATATTGATAATTGAAGTCTTATTTCCATGAGTTTAATTATTTCATCATGAAATAATTTCATCCATGTGTGGGTTCTGTAATAATAATATATAATTCTATGGTAATTTATTTAAATATATAGGGAAAAATATATTTTTATACAAAAAAAATTCTTTTTACTCTTTCTACAATGTGATTTTTAACAAAGGATTTTTTTAAGATATTAAAAATGGATTTGAATTTCACATTCACTTGTTTAATATTTCTCTAAAAATTTCTACATGATAATACATAGTATTTTTAAGGCCCTATTATTGAATATTATTTTCAAAAGTAGTTGTTTTCATAAATTTTTCACCTCGCCTTTTGAAAAATACTTTTGTAATAAACTTTTAACATCCACATTTATGTTAATGATAAAAATATTTTATAAAATATATTTTAATTTTTCACTTCCATTTCCCTTTTAATTATAAAAAATTATTTACCCTAATATGGTTTATATTTCACTATTCATACTCTTACATATATATATTTCTCTTTTAAAGTAATAAAATCATGGTGCAAAAATATAACGACTTTATATTTTAAAATAAGTAAATTATATTCCATAGTGTAACAAAAATGAAGCAATGAGTTTATATTTCATTTCACAAAACATTCAGTTTAACTTTTTTTACATGCAACCTTGTGATTTTTATGTCAGATGTCATATTCAATAGGAAACACTGAACTTAAATGAAAAATGATATATATTACTATTATAACATAGTATTTGGAATGGTGGGTATGAATAGTATTAATTGAATTATGAAAATAAGGTTTACGCATGTATATAGAATAAATTATTTAGTAACTAACTAATCAAAAATTAAAATAAAACCCTTTTGAAAATAATAGAAAATGTTTTTTAGAAAAAACTTTTTAAATGTGCACAATTATATTTTCTACTAATAAAAAAACAAATAAACCTAATTGGAATACATTAATAAAATTTATATTTAATATCATCAATTAAAAATTTTAATATTCCTCCTATGATATTTCTAGACAATAGATAAAAATAAATCTAATTTTATGCATAAACTATAATTTGTTTTTTCAAAAAATCTGTTTTCTTCACTTTTTATGGCATACTAATTTAACAACTAATTTTTTGAATTTTATAAATTATATTTGAAAAAATAATGAAATCACAATTCAAAAATATCTTAGGTTGAATATTTTTTGTTTTTCTGAAATGTTTGATTTTTTTTAAATATTTGTCTTTTCACATTAATTGTTTACAAAGTTAATTTATATTGTGAACTATTTTAAAGTCAAGATATTTAAATTATAAATATATTAATCCAACATATTTTATTGGAATAATTTTCATCATAAACATGGATAAGAAAATATTGTGAACTTTTGAACTTTTTCACTTTTTCGTCAAATCTGTAGGATTAATTTTAAATTTGATTTTTTCACATATGTGAATTTAATTAGTAAAAAATGATTCCTTATTTAGAATCATCATAATTTATATTATATAATAATTTCCACATAAAATTTTTCTAAATTGATTAGTGAAAATAATTAAAAATAATTACAACGATTATTGTAAAAAACAGTTTACATAGGGGTTAAACATAGAGGATAAAGTCTCAAAATGACCCAAAACCTTTCCAAATCCATTTTCTAAAGAAAAAAAATTACCTAATAAACTTATTATTAAATTTCTATGATTTGGGGAAACTTTTCCTTGAAATTTTCTCATTTAATAAGTTTAAAATAAAGAAAGCGACAAAACAATGCAACTTTCATCCTTTTTATTTCTATAAATATTTGGGGATACGAAAAACTACATAGGTTTGGTTATAAATATTATGTACAAATATAAATGAATTTTTTTAATCATAATAATTTATCTTTAACTTTTACATATTATATAATTAAAATAAATGCTTAATAAACGCCCATGCATTGATTATATAGTTAATAACCAAATTAAAAAATGATAATAAAAATAATAAAAGTGAGGTAAATAGATTTTATTTTTGTGTTAAATTATACTAATCGATTAATATATCATTATACAATGTTTTTATAAAAAATATTTTTTAATTCCATTATTTTATTTATATTTCTTAAAATTCAAATTAAATAAACAATGTGAAAATTGATATTAATGTGATTTTATAATAGATGATGTTTTATTAAATGATTTAAAATTACTAAAAACATATCTTCCATAAATATATCTTTGAATTTTAATAATTATAAAATATGGTCCATTCCTGGAAAATTTGATATTTTATAATGAACATATTAACCGCTGAATGGTAAAGAAAATTGTTGGCACAGTTAGGGTTAAAGTAGTGTTTTTTCACATTACATCGAATTATGTTCAATATAATTTCAAAAAAACTTAGTATTTTTATTTTATAATTTGGGTTTGATATTCAAAATCATATGTTATATAATTACATAGGTTATAAAATTAGTTACCTTAATCAAAACCCAAAATGAAAAAATATGGAACTTAGGAGTTAAGAAACAAAATTTTATAAATGTATTTATTTTATTTGTTTGAGATGTGTATCAACAAAATCATCCCTAAAAACCATTACTATTAAATTTTTATGCCATTTTAGGTAATGGAGACCTTCCAATATTAAATAGCTTTGAGTATTTACAAAAATTCCAGTCCTCCTCAACTATAAAAAGGCACTCACTCTCCCCACTTATTTACACCTATCAGGATTTTTTTATTGTCCCTAAACTACTCAAATCACCTATAATATAATCACATCCTACAAGCATTATTTTGGGAGAAAAAAATCCTTATAAGGTTTTAGTGCGATCCTAAGGAGGATACTCAAAGAATTGGTAATGTTCTATTGAAATTGTTCTTTTATTTCATTACCACCGCATTTTATTTTTTATATCATTTTTATATAATAACATTAATATATTAAATATACTTTTATGTTGTTATTTTATGGTTAATAAATAAAACCATTCACAATTCCATCAAATATGTTATGAAATTATTATTGGTGTGTACGGTAGACTACTGTCTTATGAACCAATGTCTTTCATTTTTGCATTTCCTCATTTCATGTTTTAGAATAATTATAGAAATAATAATTATATTTGATATATATTATTTTTATAATTTATTTATTATTCATTAATTATTAAATAACAGATACCTTCATGTTTTCCATTTTTTGGATTATGATAATGTCATCCGTGTGTACGGCGGACTACCACCTCGCGAACTGATGGGATTCATTCATGTAGTACATGGAATGTATTAAAGATGATTTTAAAAAACATATGTAATATATATGACATAAATAATCTACTATAATTATAATACATATAATATATTTATTTCTATATCTTTCACATTTCTTTCTTTCAAAATGAAAAGAAAATGGAAACAATATTCATGCATACGTACGGTCTATCATCTCCATGAATAGTGTATTTAATTTCCTACAACAATATATTATGGATTTATATATATATATATATACATAACATATATGAAATTTATATCATGGGATAAAGTATGGATATTATGAAACAATTATTTAACTTAGTGTACAAAAAAATATAAAGTCAAAATGTATATAAAAACCAAGGGGTTGTTACCCAAAACATAAATTTAACAAGGAATTGTTAATAAAGGGGAAGTAAAAGCTCATTATAAAACAGTATATGATATTAAAAAACAAAATATGGTTCTTTAATAAATTAATAAAATTTATAAAATAACTATATCGGAGGTTAAACCATATTCAAGAAAAAGGAAGCATAAGGTAAGGGTTTTTCTCGTCTCACTTATATTTCTGTGAGATACATGTCATATTCACCACTAATTTTTATTAGGTGATGTATATAATTACCATGAATGTATTTTATGGTTATTATAATTAAATTTTTGGGGATTTAAATATCAATTTTCGTATCTCTCTTTAATGGGGTATACAGTTTTAAAGTTACCAAAGCAGTATGGGACTTTTATCACAATTTTCCTTCTTGGAGACATTTGTTATGTTATACGCCTATCTTATTTTATGAGGTTTATATAATACCCCATTGAAATATGATATCATTAATATCCTTATTTACATGATATTATACATTTTTTGTAATTTTATTTATTCATGGGACTTACGAATCAATGTTACAAACTGGTAATAGTTTCATGTTACAATCTCATCATTTATCTGGATTGTCTCTCATCAAGTCTCAAATGTTGAAATATTATGATCGACATGTAAATATATTAATTACTTTTCTTTATACTCTATTTAATTAATTATAATACATTTCCCCTTCATTTTCCTCTATTTATATACTTAATAGTTCAAAATAATGTTTTAATGAAAAAAAATTTTAGATCAAAAACTTTTTTCTTCTAAGTCCATATTTTCTATAATGTTTTCAAAAAAATTTGAAAAATTGTCTTTAAAATATGAGAAGTTATTTTCATCAATATATGTTTTATTTTATTTTTAAACTATTTAATTATTTTATTTCAAGGTTATTTTTAACTAAAATCAATTTCAAAATGCCTCTTTTTTAATGTGATTTTCAAAATGAAAATGGAATTTTCCTCAAAATATTTTTAATTATAGTTTAATGGTGTTTACATTAAACAAAACCAACAAAAATTATTTTTATATATGCTCTAATTGGAATATTTTTTAATGATACCATCATCATTCTATCTCATGACTGATTAATATTGTTTCAAAGAGATTATTATGAAACCTATTTCTTTTTCATGGGTTAATCGTGTTTTAAAGATATTATTACAGAACACACTTCTTCTAAATGGTTTAATTGTGTATCAAATAGGTTTAAATGAAATCCATTTATTCTCAATGGGTCAATCAGGTTTTAAAAGAAAAAATTATTTTTTCTATGAGTTAATGTTGAAATATTTACCTTATTTAGGTTTTGATTATTAGGCATTATATACACATGGGGTGTCCCAAATAACAATTGGTAAGCTCATTATAGATTAAAAAAGGGTTTTCTATATAAAATTTTGTAACTGGTATAGCATAAATATGGAGTGACCTAGATAGTGTTGGTTAATCCCATTATAGTATAAACATTGGGTGGCCCAGATAGCTCTAGGTGGGCTCGTTATAGCTTACACTATCAGTGTTCCTAGATTGCAATCAAATTCATCAGGTAGTGATTATATTTGAATTATGCAATATGTATATTCCAAATGAAATGGTTTTGAATAGGTTTTATTATAATGATGATCCAAGTTAATAAAAATGGTTTTAATTTCTTCTTATGGTTTTATAATGTTCATCATATTAAGATTTATATTACATGTCACATTATTATTTATATAATGACTCTTTCTTTTTCAATGTTTTCATATTTAATGATCCAACTATTGATTGGTTTGAATTATTTTATTATTTTCTTATATACTCTGACTATGTCTCTATAACCTTATGCACTTTTTATTCCCATGGATGAATTTTATTTAGTAATGCTTGTGTTTAACCGTATTAATAATCTGATACCTCTTTTCTTGTGTTTCCTTTTCCCTATGTTATAAAATATTTTGTTGAAAAACTTATGTCTATAAGGGATTTCATCTAGGTGATGTTGATAGACAATTTTTAAATAGGAGAATATGAGTATTATTAGAGATGATGTTAATCTTTCTGAACCATATGTTTATGAATCCTAGTGGATATAAGTAGGTACTAATTCTATAAAACTATATACCTAAATGGTCCATGGGTATGTAAGTGATCAACTATTTATTTGGATGTTGTATTTTTTGATTGGATAAAATTGGTTCACCTTATTTGTTATTAAATCTTAAAATATAAATTTTATTAATTTATCACTACATCCATGGGTGTTGGTGCTGAGTTTTTATAGTTGGTATCAGATAAAGGTTTAGAAAAATTTGAATATTAGGATGTTTTCATGCGAGTTTATCTAAAGAGTTATGGATACTACCATAAGTATACAATAAATAGGATGATCTTAACTACAATGCCTTAGATATGCCGCTAATATTTTATGAAATGAGATCTTAAAGTGATTAAAGATATTTTTAAAGACGTTATTGTATGTTTAGGAATTTATAACCCCTAGTATCAACATGATGTATTTCTTATTATTTGAATAATTTTTCTGATTTAATGAAAAAATAAAAAACAAGTATGATGGGTAACAACCCCTCACATATGGTACGGTGGTGGGGATTAAACCTAAGACTAAAGGATGATAAGGGTTTTGTTCCTACCACTAGAATATGTTATATCATAATTTGAATAACTTTATATATGTGAAGATTAATTTTATTTTGGAAACTCATGGTATTTTATTTGAGGAATAATAGTTGATTTATCTTGGTATAATATATTATCAAATACTTTTAATCATTATGTTTCAAAAATAGTCAAAACAAATCATGAAAATTTTCAAGGATAGTTATTTATTTTATAATTTAGAGTGAAATTTGTGCATTAGTAATGAATTTTTTCTATTCATGTATCATTAGAAAGTTTTCTCATTTTTTGAATTACATTACTCTGTGCTAATTATTTAGGTTTTGGTAAATTTTTAAAGATATGAGGACTAGATTTTAAACCCTTTTAGGATTATATGATGCTTTCAATGTTGAATTATAGTGCTTTAGGCATGAAAATATCATCTTAAATACAAATCATTTGGATAAAAATATGATATTCTAGTGGAAATTGGTTAGAGGATAAAATACTATTGGAAAAGTAAGTATAATTCACAATTATTTTAGTCTAGATGGTGAAAGAATTCCACAAATCAAGGAAATGTATATTGAAAAAATATTATTATACTAGTAGATTCAATATTGATGAACGGATGGTCTTTTAGATCATTACATACTTTTGGTTTTGAGGTCCTTAACATTCCATTGATCAATCACTTTCTTCTGATCAATGACCTCAATTACTCTCGATAATTATTTACAATTTTCCTCTATTCAAACCTATGTAATGTTTTTTGGAAACCTATTTATGTGTTATTATATATGACATTAATATATCATTTTCTCTCTTATTAAGAGTATGTTTTATTAACCCTTTTAAATATGTTGTTTTTCAAAAAATATATTCTCAAATGTCCAACATTCTTTTACATAGATAAAGATAAAATTGTGAGGATGTAATTAATTAAATTGAGAAAATATAACACCCTGAGATTCTTAAAATAAGAATATTATATTCATTAGAATAAATGAAATGAAACATTTATTTTATCTTTTATTACAAAAAACAATCAATTTCGATTCCATTATACACATCCCCGATATTTTTATGTTCGATACCATATTCAACATGCAACACTGAACTTAAATAATCCATGATATATATTACCACTATAACCTTTCCATTCGTATAGAAGTTATAAACAAGATTAAGTAAATTTTAAAAATATTCTTTACACATGTATATATAATGAATTATTTTGGGACCAATTAATTAGAAATAAAAATAAAACCATTTTTAAAATAAAAGGAAATCTTTCTTCAAAAAATTATTTAAATATGTACAAGTGTGTTTTATAATAATAAAATATACAAGTTAATCTTTTTAGACTATATTAACGAAATTTATATACATTATATTCAGTATAAATTTTAACATTCATCCAATTTTTTCTATACAATAGATAAAAATTTATACAATTTTATGCATAACTAAATATCATTTTATAAAAAGAAGTTTTTTTTTCGTTTTATGTTACACATATTTAAAAAACAATTTTTTAGATTTTTATAATTTAAAATTGAAAAAATATTCATAATTTTTGAAAGTAGGATACCAAATTTAACATAGGGAGTATTTTTTTTTGATAATTTTGAATTTTTTATTAATAGTGAAAAATACTGAATTTTAATTAATAATTCTACAAATACTACAAAGTATCATTTTTATTTTGGTTCGGGCACAACCTAAAAAAATTACCAGTTGGTCTTAAATAGTGTAGAAAAAGTGCTTCCAAACTAACAATTCCGCTACAAGTAGGTTTCAAGGATCATAAATGAAAAATCAAAAATATTGATCCTCATTGGCCACATAGGATGCCATGAGATTTTTCACCTTATTCCACTCACACCATGTATGATAAATAACCACCCTCAGATAGAGAAGTGTTGTGTTCTTCTGGATGAGATAAGTGATGGCCCATGGAATTTTCATCTTTTCCTGTAACACCCCATAGATCAGAGTCTAGTTCATTTCCACTGAGTCCATTATTATATTGGTCCCAAGACACAGTTCAAGCCCTTTCAACATCACATTATCATCCACCATAAGAGAGTCCCCTTGTCCAAATACACTACTAAAAGCCATATGCGCTTCCACTTGCTTATCCTGAACAACTCCCCCCTATGCATAACACATGAGGTATATGATCCACCAATATTGAGTATAAGGCCACTGTAAGGGGTCTCTAACTAACCCACCTTCCCTGAATACCAGGATTCTAATGGATAAAACTTGTGGATTTACCCTTCATAATCTTGAATAGTGAAGGAGAGCATTCCTCACATCAGATGAGTAGAGCCAGCTCCACCGTATTGCATTCAGCATTGGCCCACAAGTCGAGACTTGAAATAGAGATTCCCAAGTGACAACCTTGGTTCCTAAAAATCCAAAACATCCAGAAACATGCTGCCACCAAGAGAGACCTCACCTTCTATTCCTAGGCATTGTCCTCAATCCATAAAAACTATGTGTAAAAAAAATATGGAGGGTAAGATCTATTTCTCGTCTGGGTGTACATTCCCAAGGCATACCAGACCGCATCTTCCCACTCTATTGCAAAGAAGAGGTGAGCCAAAGATTCTTATTTTTAGTTTTTATAGCACATACATTTTCAAACTAATGATATTCTTTTTCCCAAATGTGTTCGTCTATGTGAAGATCATGATTTCAGATCCTCCATACTAAGAAATTATACTTGTTAGGGATGTCATCAAACCAATAAACATCACTCCATACGTCCTAATCTCCCATAGACTAAGTAACAAATAGTTATCCCCTTTACAAGAATATTAATGTGATGAACACATAAAAATGATCTTGTTTGGTTCCTCATAAATTTTATTGTTACTAAAGACATGTAGTTGTTTATGGTTGAGGATGGTATGTATAACGGTCTCAAACATATTGTATTAAGAGAATGTAATTTTTGGCCCTGGACATCCTGGGAATCCAATCAGTAAACCAACCCAATTATTAGTCTAAAATATGACTTTCCCACTGTCAATAATCCAACTGGAATGACTATGAAGAACATATAGGTGATTAGAAATCTCCTTCCAATTCTAAGAATAGATTCCATGACCATGAACTCCCTATTTTCCGTATATATTAGACATAATTCTTATTGAAGAGATTTCCCTTCCAAGAAGTCCCACACAAGCTTGTCTTGCATGATCAAAATCTACCATTTGAAACTCCTGAGGTTGATACCCCCATCCCCCACTTTCTATGTCATGTTATACAATTAGACACAATGATATCTCCCTTCAACCTGAATGTCCTAGATTAATCTTTCCATAATTCTTTTAATGTTATTCCCAACCATATTTTTCATGTTGGGCACTAAAAACACATGCATTAGGATAGAATACACAACATAGTTGGCAAGAGTGATACGTCCCTTAAAGATAAGAAATAGATTCTTACAATTTTTAATGAGAATGAATATTTTATCAACTATCCCATCAAACTGGTGGATCCTGACCCTCCCTAGAGCCATAGGAGCGTCCAAATAATTAATTAGTAAGGTTATCTTTTTCATACCCATCCCATCATCAATTGCTTTATTCCGTCGCTCAGAAAACCATTTTGATATGAAAACACTATTCTTGTCCCGAATGATTTCCTAGACAGTCCACCTACAATAAATACCTATGGTTCTATTGAATTTGAAAATATTTAAACTATTTTCACTTAGAAAAAAGTATCATTTCATTAGTAAAAAAATAAAAACTAACCCTGGATTAGGTTCTACACTGATAACGTCACATGATTCTCAAAATAATTTTACTCTTTATATACCTACTCCGAGTATCTTTCACCGAGCTGAAAAGGATAGGGGATTAGGGATCACCCTGCCTTAGACCCTGGATATTCATACAAAATCCTTAGTTTCATCCCATAATGGAAATGGATAGACGTAGTGAGATAAAATCCATAATGAAAATTTCAATAGCCCCTCTAGTAAATCCCATGGTGTTCAGTACCCTGTTGATGAAACAATACTCTATTTGTTCATAGGTGTTTTTCATATCCACCTTAATCACAATGTTAGAACTTGATACTTTTTTCGGTAATATCTCTGGCTATTTCTTGATACATGGAAATTACGAACTCAGTAGATATCCCTTTAATAAATAATTTTTTATTTTCTGAGACCAATTGGGGAAGATATGCCAAAAGCATTATACTGATAACATTCTAAAAGAATTTATATTGGAAATTACACATAATGATTGGTCTATACATATTGATAGAAGATGGGTCCTTCTCATTTGGAATGAGGATTATGGATAAGGCACAATCAAATCAGGGTAAGCACCCACCTTCAAAGAAATCATAAATAGCCTCAAACATCCCCCTTTTTATCATCTCCATGAAATAAATATAAAAGGGACCTGGGAGCCTATCAGGACCCATAGAACCTTTCGGCAATAAGTGACCAGACTACTTCTTATATCTTGGTTTCCAGTGTTATAAATTCAAAAAGTTGTTTATCTCATTGGACAACGTCTTTTTAATATTGTCAAATAAATTAGTTAGTTCATTTGGGTATCCTCCCAGTATATCGGGGTTAGGCACAACTAGTAGTATTTTTAAATTGTCAGTATCCATACCACCCACAACCTCGATGTTGTTTGTATAAGGCAGCCTTATAGCTGAATGTTAGGGGAACTGGTCCTCTTATATTCATTAATGTAAGCCTAAAAAAGGTTGTATTCATATCCCCCTCCCTTATCCAAGTCTCCCTGGACCTATCGTGTGTGTATCTTTCCTATTCCAGAACATGTTCTTCTAACTAACACTTTTTCTCCACGAATGACCAGAATACCTCCACATCCCAAAGGTTTTATAGGCTCACTTACACATGCTCAATCTCATATTTTAGCCCACCCAAGATAAGGAAACTATTTGGCCTCCAGTCATACCAAGATTGAAGCACTCCTTTATTTCTTCTAGGCTTTCTATGAAGACCCACCCATATTTTGTCCTTCATGGGATTTCTTATTAAATTTTAATATAAAAATTTTGTAATATTTTGAACATTTTCACTTTAAAAAACTATTTTTTCATCACATCTACTGATTTAATTTTAAATTAAATTCATCCACTTATAAGAAGTGAATTTGAAATAATTGATTCTATATTTGGAATTAGAAAATTTTATATCATCCAATAAGGTCAAAATATTTTTTGACCAAAGTGATTAGATAAAATAATTATATTTAATTATAGTGATTAAGGTAAAAATGAGATTACATGGTGGGTAAACATATAATATAAGGTGTAAAATTTACCCAACACTTATCCAAAACCCATTAGATATACACGTTTGGAACCTTATGACCTTAGTCTCAAAATTTCTGAGTTCTATGTACAATGTTCCTTGAAATTGACTCGTATAATAAGAAAATAAAAAATAAAAACCCATTTTCCTTTCTTCTATTTAATTTCTATAATGCTTTGGGGATATGGAAAACTACATAGGTATAGTTATCAATTATTATTTTGAAATATTAATTAATATTTTTTTATCATCATAATTTATCCTTAATTTTTAGTGATGATATAATTACATTAAATTATTATGTAATGAAAACACATGATTATTTAGATAACAATAAAATAAAATAAATGATATTAAAATAATAATATGAGGTAAATAAAATAAATTTTTGTATTAAATTATTTTTTAGATGAATATATCATGATAATATAATCTAATCTTAATATATTTGAATTCCATTATTTTATTCATATTATTAAAAATTAAAATCAAAATAATAATGTCAAAACTTACATTAATGTTATTTTATCATAAATGATATTTTATTAAATGATTTAAAATTACTAAAAATACTATGTTAGGTCAAATGTTTTTTATATTTTAATAAATATAAAATATTTTTCTTCCATGTACCAATTGATCTCTTATAATGAACATATTGACCACTAAATAGTAAAAACATTATTCGCATAGTTAGGGTTAAAGTAGTGTCTTTGTGCGTTTCATGTGCTTATGTTAAATTAAATATCCAACACACAATGGTTTTTTATTTTATAATTCTGATTTAATATTTAAAATAATTGGGTCAGAATTGTATAATAATTCTCAATTTAATTTAGTCTTAATAGATTAATTACATTTGTTATAAAACCAGTTACCTTAATTAAACCCCAAAATGAAAAAATAGGGAAACATTGGAGTCAAGGAACAAATTGTTTAATATCTTCTGATTTGGAGGTTTTTATAGAATAAGTAATCCATCCCTTGAATTTTTATTCAATTTTTTAGGAAAAATATATAATTTAGACCTCCTAATAGTAAATACTTTTGATAATTTACAGGAATGTCACTCCACCTAAACTATTAAAAGACACTCACTCCCCCCATTATTTCTTACATATCAAGCCTTTTAGGTCACCCAAACCCTACTAGAATCACCTCAAAACTTTCCCAAACTAATCCAATAATCATTAGCTTTGGATAAAAGAAAACATTTCAATTTTTTAGTTCAATCCTTAGGTAGATTCCTGGAGAAGAGCTAATGTTCTTCTAAAGTATTTTTTATTTTATTTCCTTATCCACCCTCTTAAATTATTAATATTTAATTCTTATATAATAATATCATTAACATAAATATACTGATATTTTTAAATTTTAAGGTTAATATCAAGAACCACACACAATTACACCAAATTGGTTATGAAATCATTGTTCGTGTGTACGACGAACAACCGCCTTGTGAACCAATGTCATTTATTATTCAATTAAAACCTTTCAAGGTTAGAAATAATGATGTAAATAATGTTTATATATGATATATAAGATTTTTATGATTTAATTAGTATTATTTGATTATTATATATCATATAAATTCATGCTTTCCATTTTATGTGAATATTATATGTTGTTTGTATGTATGGAAGACTACCGCCTCACGAAGTGATCGGATTCACTCACACATTACATGAAATTTGTTAATGATGAGTTTAAAAAGAATATTTGATATATATTATATATATAAAATATATATTTACACATATTATTACATGATTTTAATTATAAATATCAATCAAATGAAAACCAAGGATCGTAAAGTCTAATTTCTTTGAAAATTTAGGTACATAAAACTAAAATCATATAAATATAGTAAAGAAACATCATATTAATACTAAATAATGATCTCCTAAATCTATATTGTATAACCTAGGGAATACAGAAAACATGGATGAGCTAAAAAGCCTAGGAAGGTAATAATCATTGGAATAAAGCATAGCACATGGGTTAGAAGAAACAACATGATGACATAAAAAGTCATGGAACATGAATAAACGTATGGAAGAATAAAATGTAGACCATGGGATTATGTAATCATGGAAATATTTTAATTTTGTAGCAATATATTTCTTGAAAAAAAATGATTCAAGGGTAACTACCAGGACTATATCAAATGGTGGAAAAGTACCATAATGGATTAAGTTTACTATTTAATACCATATAAGATGTATCATGAGACCAAATATTACCCAATGAATTTGAGTGATATTTTTGTGCACTAATAATAACATGTCCATGCATATGTGTTCCACATGAATAATAAAATGTAAGTAATAAACATAAGGGTTTCCCATGAAAATAAATCGGTATCATAATCATTTCATAAGGCATAACCAATGGGAGTATCATAATGGTGTCATGGAAAGAATAGATTTAAATTGTACATGGAAATTAATAAGGTAAAGTAGGAATAAAAAATAAAATATTATTTCAAAATTAATTGGAAACATGTAAAAATAGTTTTTAGGTATCTTTATAATGAAGCCACTTTAGTGCAATTTAAGGGAAAATATTAATGAGTCTTTATAGGGTATAAGAGAATAATTTTTTGTATAAAAAATGAAAATAACTAAGATATATTTTCATAATGAAATTAGTTATTTTATATAAATGATTTTGGATAAAAATATATTATGTATTGTACATGAAAAGGAGTAAGAAATGGGGAAGCTACCTTTAATTAACCTTGCTTATCGAGAGGAATTGAAAAGAGAACCTTTAAAGATATGTATTTCCCCATAAAATAAGAATTAATTAGTCTAGATACATAATTTTTTAACATATAAATATTATAAATAATATTTAAAATAGAATAATAAAGAAATAATTTGGTGTAAAGAGAGAGAAAGCATAACCTGCAAGAAAAATGGAGGTTCGGAGAGATCCCTTACCTTATGTCTAAAAGTGTTTTGCACTTGCACTTTATTTCCCAGATAATAAAATTATATTAATTATTTTATTAGATTAGAGATAATTCTACATATATTTTATTTAATATAATTTATTTAGGTTCATTTATGATTGTTTTGATGAGTTATAATTTTTAATATGTTTTGTGTTTCACGGTTTTATGATCAGTTCCCTTTAGTTTAATTGTGGGAGTTCTTTTAAAATTGGAGAAAAACATTACAAGTAGAATTAAATGGTATTAATATAATTTCATAATTTTTAATGGTCCCATATATCATATTTTTAAATATGAGAATGATTCATTAGAAAAAATGTTAATGAAAATTTATTAGTTCATTTCGGCAATTTTTACAGCCATCATGAACGAGTATTGTTTTATTTAATATAATGTTTATATATTGGTTTCAAAACAATAAATAATTTATAATATATATTAAAATCATTTTTAATATTAAAAATGTATTTATTTCATCTTTGAAAACAGTAATGATAAAAAAACTCATCATCCAAGAAGGTATTGAATCGACACATCATGAACGATGTTCTCATTATTAGAATAAAAGGAGAAGAGATGAGAATTCTGGAAGAATATTCCATTTACATAATAAAAATAAAATATATGTATCATAATAGATTAATTATGTCACTTTGGATAGAGTAGTTGAGGGGGGATAAGAAAAGAAAAAATTAAAAAAGTAAAGAAAAAGGATTTTACCTCTTGAATATCATCTCCGTGAGAACCTCTTTAAGGAAATTTTGATTTGGTTTTTGATGAGACAAAAAAGACTTGTAAATGGGGAATATATTTGGGACAGTAATAGGATTGATTATTATAAATATCTACATCTTATAATGTTTTAGTATAAGTGGTGGTGTGAGGGTGATAATTATAGGGGCGAGGGGTTTTATTATTATTTTATTCATTTGTTTATTATTTTCACACAGGACTATCAATAGTGTTGATTATAATGAATAAATATAGTAAATAAAGAATTTTCATTCAATATAATAGGCACTTAAATCATTCATGAATAAACCACATCCCTACTAATAATTTTTATGTTAAATCATTATATTAATTAAAAAATTGTAGATAAACATTTTTGTTCTATAAAAATACCAATAGATAATTTATCTTTTGTGAAAATTTAATTTATTTATACCATGATATAAATATATCATATTCTCATTTATAAAGTACCTATATTTTTATTATAATTTAATAGGCATGGTTTCAACTATAACAACTAGATTATTATTCTTAATGGTTATATTACTATTCCAACAATATAGATTCATTAATTTCTAAAAATACCAATAATTAAATTCACTCTTCATTAATGAGAATAGTGTTTTAATTTGTTTCTATATATGGTGTTTGTGATTTAAACTATTTGAAATGATTATAATAAGGTAATTTCTATTGATTAAATTATAGGTCATTGCATTCTCTCACCCTCTGAAATTTCTCCCTTGAAATTTCATTTTACATACTAAGGTGAGAATAAGAGAGGGTATTTCTCTTTCATAACTTCCTATAGATACCATATTTCCTCTAAGTATTTATTATACTAGAATATTATTTTGAATAGGTGAGTAAAATTGTTTCATAAAACTTTATCTCTACTATCAAAGATCTTCACCAACCACTCCTCAAAAGAGAGATCATTTTCCAGTTCTACCACTTCTAAGTTCTGTACATGTGAGGGATTTGGTATGTAATTATTGAGGGGGGATTTGAGAAATAAATCATGTTCTTGAGTCAGAATTTTTGAATATAATAGTTTATATGCCACAGCTCTTATGTGATCAAGAATCACAAAGGGGGTGATGTACTCGGTACGTATCTTTTTTTTCTCCCAAAATCCAATGACTCTTCTACATAGATATATACAGAGGAATACCATTTCTCCAACCTTAAACTCCATGTCCTATTGATGATTTTCTTGAGATGCCTTAATTTGCTGCTAAATATTTTCACCTTTTCTACCATTTCGTTAACCATTTTAGGTCCTAGCAGCTTCTGTTCTCCAACATCATCCTAGCATTAGAGTTTTCTACATCTTTTCCCATAGAGTGCTTCATATAGGGCCATTTTGATTCTTGAGTGGACAAAATTTCAGAGAACTTGACTACAAGTAGATTTTTTTTCATAATCCTTTAAATTCCATAGAATAATCTATCAACATTTATTCAAGTTTCTGAATATTCTTTTGAGAATGTCTATTATATTGAGTATGATAAGTCATACCGAAGATAAACTATATATTTAGATCATATTGGAGAATTTTCCAGAACATGGAGGTTAATCTCAAATCATGATTAGATACAATTGATAGTGGTATTGCATACATCCTCCCTACTTTGCTGATGTATTTCCATGCATGTTGGTTAAGTGATAAGTCCTCAAAAATTGAGATAAAGGGATCTGTCTTTATAAGAAGATCCACAATGACCCATATAGAATTATTTCATCATGATATCATTTTAATTCAAGCGACAATGTTCGTGGTGATGTTTTCCAATTTTCATGTTTGTAAGGGTAATGGTTGTGTCATCCTCTTATAATTTTTCAATATATCCATAACATGATGACATAACAGAAGCATTTATTATATTCAGCAATCTACTAATTCATATTTTCCCACCAATAGTACTCTTATATATCTCGATATATCTTTTTACTACCTAGGTGAATAGAGAGGTTTGAGTAATTTTTATCATTCATATGCTCTTCCTTTGTCTCTTGATTGTATGGTATAGATAGTCATGACCCAAACATTATTAAACCTTCCTTATTAATTTTAATCTTTGAGTATTTCTCTTTTTTAATAGCTCCACATTCAGAATTCCAAAATCATTTCTTTGAGTATCCTTTATTTTAACTAAATAGGGTGGCATAGATATCATTTATGAAAGGAATGATGATGTTACTATCTTTATTATTCCCATGTCAATCCTTTAGAAAACTAATAATATTATATCATCCTAATTATCATCATTGATTAAGTTCTGAGATCCTTTCTATATAGATCTTTGTTAGGACCAATAGGGGCCTATATACCCTGAGAGGGGGGGGGAATCAGGGTATGGACATTATTTTCTAAATTACTCCTGCCCCATGAGATCTTGACCTCTTTATTACAAGGGTCACTTTTTTTACACTTGTAGGTTCATTATGACCACTTCTTTTATTTTTTATCTGATGATGATGCTTTGAATGCAATGCAGGGAAGCATGTAGGTAGACACAAAAAAATTTTACTTTGCTCACCCCCACTGGGTTACGTCCAAGGAGCATACAACGGTGATGTGCCTTTATACCGAATCCACTAAGGCTCCCTACCAATAATGTTCAGTCTAGATCACTTCTATTCCTAGGCTCACTGCCTTTACAATATTTAGGGTCAGCTCACTACTTTCTCAATGGTCACTCCCTATTTCTCTCTCTATGGCTCACTACCGGTGGAGAGGATCTCCTTCTTCCTCTTCGTTTCCTCACTACACTTGGAAGGGATCCAATCATAGTTTATATACCTTTAGGTCTCTTTATTATCACAAATGAATGCATCCACAACTGTAGATAGATTCTCTGTTGAATTACAACATTCATCCACTGATGAATACCACTTTTCCATTGAACACTAGGCAATTCCACTGGAAATACCGTCGCAAAGAACCCTACTTCACGAGGCTCCCAATTTCGCAAAGCTCAAACAAGACTTCGTGAAGATCAATCCTTTGCAAAGATTAGGTCATCATGAATCTCCGACCTCTTCACGAAGCCCACTCCTTAGTGCACACAGCCTCGTGAAGCACACTTCCTCCGTGGAGCTAGATTAGCTGCCACGAAGCACCTCTCTTTTGAGAAGAAACACTACCTTCGCGAACCACCATTGCGAAGAATAATACCTTCGCAGAGCTTGACGTAATCATAGAGGATCACCGTCAATCCCTTCATGCCTTCTCTGCGAAGCTCCCTCACAACTCCCTTCACCACCGCGATGCGCTTCAACATCTGCCGTTTGTGAAGCTTGACATAATCACGAAGAACACCAACAACATTCTTCTTGCCTCCAGATCGTCTGTTCCTTTGTCATCATTCTTTTTCAACATAGATTGTCAAAAACTTCTCTGGAACTCAACAATTCACCATGGAAACCTACTTTTTCAACAAAAAAAATAAACCCAAAAATGCTGCAATGTTACCTTGAGGGATTTTTGCCCAACAATCTTCTGCCACTTTATTTTCTTTAAATAGATGGTTTTGGATTGATAATTCATAATACGTGATGAGATATAACCATATTCAATGAAATATATTAATCTCATTATCTGTGAATATATATTTCAGTCTCATCTGATCAGTATATATCTCACACTTCTATACATAGAGATACTGCAACTATATTTTAAATGAAAATATTACAACTGCCAACACTATATCATGTGTGGGATAGTTTTTCTCATGAACATTCAAATACCATATGTCATAGGCTATCACATTTTCATTTTTTATGAGTTCACAACCTAATAAAATATTTTAAGCATCATTGTATAACATAAATAATTCCCCTCTTTTTAGAAGTGTTAGTATTGGTACAGTGATAAGCCTCTTTTTCAACTTATTATAGCAATATTCACTTTCACTAGTCAATGTAAACTTTACTCCTTTCAAATTATTCATGGTTAGTGTGTAATAAAATCATAACAAGATCTTTAAAAATCATCTATAATTCCCAAATAGACAATGGAAACTATATATCTCCATTATAAATGTTGGCCTAGGACACTCTTTGATTGCCTATGTCTAATAAGGGTCCATAAGTATTTCTTTACTAGTGATAACTTTTCCAATAATAATACATACATGATCAAAAACACGCATTTACTATACTTTGTATAAAGTCTGTCCCACCAGAAAGTCTCTAGCACAATATTAAAATTATCTCCATGTTCATCCTTTCTCTTGGAGTATATCATAATATCATCGATAAACACTACCACAAATTTTTTGAGGTAATATCTATAGAATATACTCATTAATATCATGAAAATTTATGCCACATTAGTGAGTTTTATAGGAATCACTATGAATTCATAGTGTCCATACCTCATTACCCCTATGTAGTTGATTGAACAAGTCATATATCAATGGGAGGGAATAATTTTTATTTACTATGAATTTCATGATCTCACAATAATAAATTTATAGGTGTGTTTGTCAATCCTTCTTCTTAAAGAAGTGTACTAGCATACCACACGGTGTAGTACTCGGTCATATGAAACACTTGTCCATATTCCACTATAACTACTTCATATGTTCTTCTAAATCAATGTTGACCATTTTATATAGAGACTTTGATATTGGAATATATCCTTTAATACGTTCAATTGATAATCCAACGACTCAGTCAAGATGAATACCAGACAACTCTTCGAGGAATGCATCGGTGTATTCCCTCACAAAGGGCTTGTCTTCTAAACATTACCCTCTCATTTGTCTCATAAATGTTAGTTATATATGCTTAATAAAAAGGTAATAATACGCACAATTGAGACAATAATTCTAAACAATATTCATCCACCTCCTTACACTTGTACAAAATTAGTGGATTCCTTAGGATGTGAAGAGATATCTCCCTCTCTCAATAATTATTGTTGGATTTTTATAAAGATAGTCAATCTATGACCAATATAGAATCAGACTCAACCAATGGATGTAAGAATATATTTTTTGGGTTTTTAGTCATTGAGAATTAAACAGGTATGAGTCACATACTTTATATTAAATAATTTTCCCAATTTTTGTTCTCATGGATAACTAAACCACCATATTTTGAGGTGGTGTTTATATAGTTCAACTAAACTTGAAAGATATTAAATAATGCATAGAGCTACAATAAAATAGTATATTCACTCTTCTTTAATAAAAAACTTGTGTACCTATCACCACATCATTATCAGGCCCCACCTCAACAATTGTGAAAGAATATTCCCTTACTTACTTCCTTAGAGGTTTTAGTTATTGATTGCCTCCGAAAAACATTTGATTAGGGCATTGAATAGTATAACCCTTGTGTTTCTTGTAGTTGAAAAAGTAAACTACAAGCATAGTTTTGACATGAAACTTCATTTATTCTTCCACATTTTTGGGATTCTTCAAAACCCTTCGATAATAATTCACTTAATGACCCTCTCTTCCCCAATTAAAGCATCATCAAGTTCTCTTTAGGCAGTTCCCTAGATACTTCTTCCAACACTTTTTACATGTGGGATATATGGGTTTCTCTCTATCAAGGGATTTATATGTTAATCCTCCCATATTAAACTCCATTTTATATTTTTATTTCCAACATCATGAGACTAATGAGAGTCACCAATATCCATCTTGTTCTTTATAGCATATAGAAAAATCCCCTTATATTTGTTAAACACTTGAATATTCAAGGTCATTCATAGACTCGGGATTAATTTACTAAAGAATTGATCCACCTTTCCTTCAGTGTTCAAAATAAATCCAGTCATATCTAGAAATCCTTGTAAAGTTTTCCTTGTACGCCCCTATAGACTTGTCTTAATTTTCTTCAGTTCGAGGATCTCCCTTTCCATTTTAATATATAGGTTTCAGGGAAAATATCAATTGAAAGATATTTTCTTGAACACATATCAATCCATATAATAAGGTTCCTCCTTAGAATTTTTATTTTTGACCAGTGTCCACCACTGATCATCTTCCTTATAAAAAATGTAGACTATTAGCACAACTTTCACTTATTTTGAGCATTGGAGGATAGAGAATATCTTCCCAATAGAGTTAATCTATTATACTATGATGAGGGGATGGAAAGATCCACTAAAGACTAGAATCCTATGTCTCATAAATTATTCAACCACAGGTCACCATTTTATATAGGGAGGAGGGTGTTACACACAATTCAAGTTAATATTCATAACATGGGCTAGTTAAACCAATACTATCATGATGTTCTGAGATCCCATTCCCATCAGATTTTGAATTTCATTATGTAAATCATTACATTTCCTATTACATTGATTATTGGAATAGTTATCTCTATTTTAATCCATTCACTATGAAAAATAAAGTACAATTAAGAGGGACTTGAATACATATATAATAATCATATAAAAAGTCAAATTCAAACATATATAAAAATCATATACATTAAAATAATATCCTAACTTATGATTCCCTAATTTTCAATATAGGGTATCCATGGTGATAGAATTAACCCTAGAGTTAATACTAAAGTTTTCTAGTCCTAATACCAAAAAATAATTTCACCATGATCTAATAGCAACTATAATAACCATATCCTTTTAAAATTATTATTACATGGTTTTAAGCATTATTATTAATCAAATGCAAAACACGGATCAGAAAGTCTAGTGTATTTGGAAGATTAGGCATATAAGACTAAAAAAATGTATCTTAAATAAAAAATATTTATATTAATAATCGTTAATGATATCCTAACTTCTTTTTACCTCTAAAATTTTTATAGAATAACCAGTGCAATACATGAACAAGATGATGAGTTAAAAACCCCACTAAGGTAATAAAAATTGAAATAAAGCATCAAACATGGGTTAGAGGGCATAAAATAGTGACATAAAAAGGAATGTAACATGAATAAACATATAGAAATATAACATGTAGAACATGAGATCACGTAATCGTGGAAATATGGGAATGTGGTAGTAAGATATAACATGCCATAAGTATGAGTCAAGGCTAACTAGTACGACTATATCGTAGGGTGGATAAGGTCCCATAATGAATTAGGTTTACTCCCTAATTACATACATAAAATATCTTGTGACTAAATATAATCCAATGTATTAGAGCCTAATTTGGGTGCACCCATAACATCATGTTCATGCATATGTGTTCTAGATGAATAATGAAACATAAGTGATAAACATAATGGTAACTCATCGTAAGAAATGGGTATCATAATCATGTAATAAGGAATAACCAATGGAAGTATCATAATAGTGTCCACTGAAGAATGGATTTAAATCATAAATGAACATTCACAATGTAAAATCAGCACATATCATGAAAAACAATGTCCAACTAAAGTGAAAACATAAAAAAAGAGTGTTTAAGAAGCATTATAAGTGAGACACTTTATTGTGGTTTAGGGGAAAATATTAAAGATACATTAAATAGGAAAAGGAATAAGTTTTTTTATAAAACCAAAAATTAAATAAGATAGTTTTTCATCATTAAATTAGTGATTTTATATATATAATGGTGTATTATAATAGATTATAGAGCTCACGTTAAAAGGGTTAAGAAGTTGGGAAGTTCCAATTAATCGAGTTTTCTTCTCATGAAGAATTGAAAAGGTGACCTTTTAAAATATATATTTTCCGATTAAAAAAGAATAAATTGGTTTGGATAAATAATTTTGGAATATATACACTGAATTTATAATATTCACAAAATAATTATGATGAAATACCTTAGTTTAAAGAGAGATAAAGCATAACCCAAAATAAAAAAATGGTGGTTTAGAGAGAACCATTACTTTATGTCTGAAAGTGATATTCACATTCACTTAATGACCAAAATAATAATATAATATTAATTATTTAATTATTTCATAAAAACTTCTATATATATTATATTTATTACAGTTTTATTATGCTCATTTATAGTCATTTTTATGAGTTATAATGTTTAATTTTGTTGTTTGTTTCATGATTTTACAATTAGTTCCCCGGAGTTTAACTATGGGAGTTCTTGTAAAATGGGAGAAAACCAAAGAAGTTAAATGAAATAATATTATTATAATTTCATAATTTTAAATTTTATCATATATTTTTTTAGATATTATAATGATTCATTAGAAAAAGATTTAATGGAAAATTATTAGTTTATTTTGGTGGTTGTTATGGCCCTCATGAACTAGTATTATTTAATTTAATATTATTATTATATTTTATTTCCAAAACATGAAATAAGTTATAATATATATATTTTATAATATTATTTTACCATAAAAAGGTTTTATAACAATCCTTGAAGGCCTTAATGAAACCCCAAAACACATCATCCACTAAGGCGGTGAATCAACAATCATAGACAATGTTTTAATTTTCATAATAAAAGGAGGAGAGAATATATTTGATGATGGATATTGAATTATCATAATACAATTATAGTATATGTATGATATTAGAGTTATTATTTAACTTTAGATAGGGTAGATGTGGGGTGGATAGGAAAATAAATGAAATTAAAAAGGGAAATGAAGAGGATTTTACCTCTTGAATATCATCTTCTTAAGAACAACTTTAAAGAACATAAAATTGGACTTTTGGTGAGAAAATAAATTCAAATATTTGGGGAAGAGTATTAGGAGAGGTATTTGGTAGAATATTATAAATCTCAAAATCATAGAGGGTGTGAGGGGAAGGGGTGGTATATATAGGGGATGAGAGAGGTGTTTTTTATTATTTTATTTATTTGTTTATTATTTTTTCACAACACTATCAATTGTATTGATTCACATGAATAGATATAGTAAATAGAACATGTGAATTAGAGATAATGGGAACTTAAATCATACATGAATCGACCATGTCTCATGAATTCATTTATTTACTTGTACTGTAAATTATTGTATTTTACTATTCAATAAAAATTCATCTATTTTAGAAAAATACCAAAAATACACCATAACCATTATGTTATGTGTAGATATTGAAAATGGACTCAATTTTGTTAAAATAATTTTAGAAATATGAGATATTTAATTTTTAATTAAAATCAATATTTATTCAAAATATATTGATTTTAATATAACAACCTATTTTATGAAACATTGAAAAATTAATTATGGTCTCATACATTTTTCTAATAACTATAATGAAAAATAACATTAATTTATGAAAATATATTATGGAAATAAATTTTATTTTATATCAATATATTAACTATAAAATTGTAAATATATATTTATGCTTTAAAAAAATACCAACACTTAATTTATAATTTTTAAAACATTTATTTACTTATACCATGATATAAATATATCATATTTTAATTTATAATTTTTCTAAATTTTATTTATAGATTCATAGATGAGGTTAATATTCTAATATCCAGATTACTATTCAAAATGGTTACATTACTGTTTCAATGGTTGATATTCTTTAATTTCTATAAATACCACTTATTTAATTCTATCATAATTTATGATAATAATTCTTTTATAGGGTTCTCTATTTGATGTTTTTGATTTACAATATATTCCATAAACATAAAAATGAGATTTCTGTTGATAATATTTTGGGTTATTATATATGAAATGAATATATTACTTCAATGATAACAGACACACACACACACACACAGATATATATATATATATGTGTGTGAATATCTTTTACAATTATTTCCAACAAAATGAAATGAAAATAGAAACAACATTCATTTTTTCGTACGACCTACCTTCTCCGTGAATAGTGTATTTTATCTCCTGTCATAAAATTTTAAACATTACTGAAATTACATATATACTGAATATAAATAATTTTTATATCTTGGTTTACATTTTTTTAGATTATGAAACAATTATTGAATTAATCTATCCAAAAATAGGAAGTTAATCATTTATAAAAAACAATGTTTCTATTACCTGAAATGTAACTTTAACAAAAAAAAATTAATAAGATGGTATTGAAAGGTCCTATGAAATTCATATATGATATTAAAAATATAAAAATGCTTCTAAAATTATTTAATAACATGTTTAAAGCTACTATACAAGAGGGTAAATCATGTTCGACCAAATAAAAGCATGAGGTCAGGGTTTGTCTCATCTCACTTTTATTTCTGTGAGATACATGAAATATTCACCATTTTTTATTGTCTATATACTTCACATGAATATATTATATTATTCTTATACCTTAATATATTATGATTTAAATATCCATATTAGGATATGTATTTTATTGAGTTCATAGTTTCAATGTTATCAAAGCAGTAAGGGAATTTTTCCACAATTTTCCTTCTTTGAGACATTTGTTATGTTATAAACCTATAATATTTTATGAGTTTTATACGCTGGACCATTAAAATTTTATAACATTAATCTCAATATATTAATTATATTCTATGTTTTAACTAATTTTATTCTTTGGGGCATATGATTTAATGTTACTGAATTGGAAAGAGATTCAAGTTACAATCTCATCGTTTATCGGAATTGCTTATGATTAAGTATCCAATGTTGAAAACATATAATATAATTCTAAATAATTTTCAGGAATTTGGTACCCTTCATTTATTTCATGAGAATACCGGTATTCACATTGTTTTCCTATTTATATGTACTCAAGATTTTTAAATAATTTTTTTATAAAAAAGTTTATTTTCGATTAAAAAAATTATATTCCAAATCAATTTTTTGTAAAAATGATTCAAAAAAATAAAAGTGATTTCCAATAAAAAATGTTATTTTACTAAATAAATTTTTAATTTAATTTTAAAATATTTAGTTATAGTATTTCAATGTTATTTTAAAACAAAATTATTTTTAAAAAAAATTATGTTTTAAAAAGTGATTTTTAAAATGAAAAGGTATTTTTACTCAAATTATTTTTAATTTTATTTTAAAGGTATGTCCATTCAAAACTATCAATAAATGATTTTGTTACTTATTCTCTAATGGGGATATTTTTTATGATAACATCATCACTCTTTCTCGGGATGGATTAAGATTTTTTCAAAGAGATTTTTATGGAATTCGTTTCTTTTCCATGTGTTAATCATGTTTCAAAGAGATCATTATAGAACATATTTCTTTTCCATGGGCTAATAATGTTTCAGATAGATTTTCATGAAACCCATTTCTAATCTAGGGTTTGTTCTCTTTATAAAAGGAATAATGATTGTTTCTATGATTTTATGATTTAATATGTACATTATTCATGTTATGGTTCTTGGAAATTATATAAATATGGGGTGGCCAAGATAGTATCAGTTAAGTCTGTTATAGAATAAAAACAGGGTTTTGAGATAGTGTTGGGTAATTTGGTTACATCTTAAACATGGGGTGGCCTAGATAGCACTAGGTAAGCCCCTTAAGGATTAAACATTAAGTGTCCACGATTGCACTGAGTGATATCATTATATATTATATGATTGGTTCACCAAGATGGTTCTCTAATTCCTTGGGTAATGATTATATTAGAATTTGGTTGTTGTGTTATTCTAGTAAAAAGGTTTTGGAAAGGGCTTTTTGATAATTATGATTCATTTTACCTAAAAGAGTTTTAATTATTTGTTATGGGTTTATAATATTTCTTATGATCAGGATTGGTATCACATGTCACGTGATTATTAATTCTAATGACTCTTTCCTATTCGATGTTTTTAAATTTAATAATCTATGTAATAATGGTATGTGTTCTTTCATGAATTTATCATGCACTCTGATTTTTCCATAATAACCTTAGTCACTTCTTATTCTCATTGATGGAATTAAATTATCAATGATTATGTTTACCCTTACTAAAAATTCAATCTCACCCTTTATAAGTTTCCTCGTACCTAGGTTATAGATATTTATGTTGAATAAATTATGTCTATAATGGATTTAATGTGGGTGATGTTGATGACCAAATATGAATTTACAAAATCTGAGTATAACGGGAGATTATGTTCATATTTTTGAACTAGATGTTTATAAATTCAAGTGTATATGAGTTTTTTCAAATTCTCTAAAACTATAAACCTAAATGTTTCATGGGTATGTAAGTTACCAAAATATTTATTTTAATGATATAAGTTTTTATTAGTGAAAATTAGTTCACATTATTTTGTATCAACGATGAAAATTTAATGTTTATGAATTTAACAATAGATCTTGAAGTGTGGGTGTTGGGTTTTTATAAAAAAATATAATTCAAAATATCTTCTCGGGAATTATGATTAAAGAATTATATTATGAGGATATATTTCATCTATATCATCATCCTTCTAGGCTTATTTTTCTACACTGGGGTTATGTTATATTGGAACCATCCACCATATTTCTCTAGATAATTAATGATCTTTTTATTTCTTTATTTATATACAGATATACTCATTGATCAATAATTCATGAACATCAAATTGTACATAATTTATATTATATGGTTCCCACCATGAAAAAATTTAGTCTATTAATACCATGAAAATTATTTGAGTTCTGTTTTTTGTAATTCTAATAAGGATGATTACTAGTAAGTTGACAATGTATTTGTTTAACATTGTCCTTATGTAACTAGATGGGTTATGGTCAAGATATCCCTTTTATTAACATGGGTAATGTATTTAAATTCTTGGTGATTATTTACTACAAACCTAGGTTAATTGTGTATTGATATCTTGTATTATTCATTATATGGATCGCTATGTTTTTATTTAGAAAAATGTTTTATATACAATGGTATGAAAGGTCTTGTTGACTCTTATGGTGAACTGATTGGACTTAATCAGGTGATAGGTGGGGCCTAGATTTGTATAGTCCCTTGATTCATCAACATGAATCACTTGAAAAAATATCTTTGGTTTTAGTGTATACTTCTTCCAATAACAGAATAATTTCTTCACACAAGGCCTTGACAACATGTTTTCATGATCAAAATTATTCATTCCATCAATATGTGATCAGTATTTTTGATATACATGATTTCATTTATTATCATTGATATAGTATTCTTTCATTTTTAGTTGATTATAAAAAATTTTGGACTATTTATTCTTTTCATATTTTGTATTCCATCCTTATTTTTCGATACATTCAATAATATGTTTCCCATATTAAGTGTTTAAGCTATCCATTTTAATATTTTTTTCATTTTCTTAGGTTATGATGAATATAATTTCCTAGAATATGTCTAACAAGAAATAATATGTGTATAATTTATGGAATATTTTGAATAATCATCATGTATTAAGTTGTTTCTTATATATTGATCAAAATATCCATTAGTTGAGAAAGAAACGATGTTCATTTTTAATATATTTCCTAAATCTCTTAATATGTAAACCGAAAAGTTATTTATAATAGATGTAAATAAATATTTTCTTTACACCAGGTAACTATGTGATTTTTATTTCATGGGATTTATAGTTGATATTGAATCCTGTATGAAAAAAATGTGTTTATTGCACCAGATTTGGGAGCATGGATCTAGGGTTACACATAAAATGAACTTTGACATGTGTTATGATATAGTGTGTCACAATAAGAGATGTGGATTTCAAACTATGAATAGTTTTATGATATATGATATCTTAATATATGATGGTATCCCCTTTATGAAATAAGATATCACAATAAGCAGCATGGTATAATACTTTAGTTTTTGATATATTATAAATTATGATATAGAGAGTCAAATAAGGTTATCGCGACAAATTAAACTATTTATGTGTTACAAAATAGTGCATCGTATTGTCATGGTGATACATGGTATATCATAATATAAGACTCATAGGCATCAAATTTTTGAACAATGGATTATGATAGAAAATGATATCATAAATTAATATTGATAGGGTCTCAAATATTTATCATAACTCATAACACAAAAGTTGATTAGAAGAATATTATTTTTGAATTAAATCATGACATATGATATCTGGATATCATAAAATACAATGTGATGAAAATTTTAATTTTAATTTTTTCAATTATTAATTGAATAAGATTATTTATAAAATATTTCTATATTGTGGGAAAAATTATTTTTCAGATTTTTTTTTCTAAAATGTTTTTAAATTAATTATTCATAAATTGTTTATAATTAAATATTAAAAGTTTATAAACCATTTACCAAATAAATATCCCCAATATTAATTAATAATATTAAAATACTATTTTCATTTATATGTAATGAAATATAATTTAGATATAAAGTGTTTAAAAATCATTATAAATTATAAAATTAGGAAAAATATAAATGTCTTTTTATTGACTTATTAATTTTTCATAGTTTTTAATTTAAAATGTTCAAATTGAATTGATTTATTTGAGAAATTATTTAATCTACAAAAAAATGAGTTTTGATAATTTAAAATGATTTGTGATTAAATAATATTAAGTATATAATATTTTAATTATTTAAAATTTTTACAAAAATATAATTGAAATATAAAATTTTTATATTTTTAATATTATATATGTAAAATTTCATATAATAGAGTAATATGAAGAAGTGAAAATTAGAAATAAATATAAACTATTTATGTTTATTTGATTATGTAATTTTAATAATTCATGGATAAAATATATTGTTCTTATAACTTATTTATTTATAATTTTTTCATAAATGTTTATCTCATGTCTAAATTTTGGAATTGTTCTCTTATTTACTGTTATTATTTTCGTTTATTCATAATTATAGTTTTCTTATATTATGAAAGAATTTATGATTTATTTTAATGTATAAAACTACATCAATTATCATACATGCAACAAAGGTGTTACACGCTTGGTATGATAATTGATTTGGTTTTATTGTACCATGCCTTTGGATTGTACTAGATTATGAGCATGAATTAAGAAGTAAATTTTCAATTAAACATATTAGGTGTCATAATTATTATTTAATTAAGGTGTATATTGAGTAATGAACCATGGGTAGAGGTTCATTGAGTCAGACGTCTCACGAGCCTGGGCGCTTAGGAAGACTCTAGAAATGTGGGGGTTAGAAACTTCTCATTGCATTCTTGGTCTTATGGTCATTTTCTTCGTTTAATATGATTCTAATCCTTTACATGAAATATTTTTATATACCATAATAATGGGGTGGATTTATATATGTGTAAAACAAGTTTGATTTTAAGTTGGGTTAGTAACACAATATATTAGTTGTGTTAGGATTAAAATATCTATAGGGTCTAAACATACTGATTTGTTTGAAGAAATATCATTCAAAAATAAATAATTTCAATAATCTAGACCTAAAAAAATACATTCGATAAATTTATGAGATATGGAAAATCCATTAAAAATACTAATTTTTAAATACCTCCTATAGAAAAAATGAGGTGTCCCTAAAATTTCATAAAAAAATATTAAATATTATTATACAAATATTCATTACATATCATTATGATTCATACCAAAATTGTAACAGTTTGTTGCCTTTAGAAACTTGGACACAAAAACAACCAATATATAAAATATCTACATCATCCCACGTGATGTTCTATAGAACTAGTACCCTTCTTAGACATATCAGACTTGAAAAAATTCATCATATCCTGGGGAAAATAAAACCTAATAAAGGATGATCTTATATGATCAGTAAGGGTAAACAAGAGAGATATAAATCAACAGTCGGTTTTATGTACAACATGAGAAAAATTTTATGTGAAAATGATATTAATATTTGAAATTCATACCCCACAATTAGTAGATCACAATCATGAGACATAACATAAATCTTGGGGGTAAAAAATACATGAAACAAAGGGGAATCAAAGAACATGATCCAAGAGAATATAACATTATTATAATATCATGTCATAAATGAGTGGAATAAATCCTAGAATAATGATAATTATAGAAATATTATTCCTATAATACCTAGAAAGACATTAATCTCATGTTAGGCTTGGGATAACCACCAATGTACCTTCTTTGAGCTTTTGATAACCTCCCATGTACACACTTTTAGACATGGTAAAACTTCTATTGTATTCTTTGAGTGTAAAAAACACAAAAACTATAACTAAAAGATAAAATCTACATTATTATGTAGGCATAGAAACAAGGGATATAATCCTAATAGAACTATCAGTTTAGAAATCATGTAGAACCACATATATATGTGATTCCCATTTTTACATTTGAAATAAAATATTTAACATAAAAATGTAAATGTTTTACATCATTAAAGATCATTCAAATATTTATTCTTTATAACCTATGGAGGGGAATAAAAATAACAGTGATCTCAAATTCACAATAATTATTATATTCAATAGAATATAACATGAGTATATAATTCATAATAAATATAGAAAGGTGGATAACTGAATGCACATTCCATTTAATCAATAATGATTGCATGAAATGAATCCAGAGATAAAATATATTCAATAATCTCATGAATACTTATAATTGAATTCTCAGTGAAGGAAATGAATAATATTGGACATCATGATTTCTATATCATCAAGAACTTACTCCAAGATAGTTTAATTGATGGGAAGGTATACACCAAAAACCCATTTAATTTGGCCAACTGATTTTTCTCATAGGACAGGTTAATGAATCGAGGCAATATCTATATATAGGCCCCAATCATCACCATATATCCAATTAATTCCTCACATAATTAATGATCAATTAAATTTTAAAAAATATTCCTTACCATCAAATATCTATATTGAATAAATAATTATGATTTATTAATATTTTCCATAGTTAATGAAATAACTTTCCTAGTAAAACATTATTTGTAATAATGGTATGAATTTTAGGAAATTATCATATCCATGATAAAATTAATAAGGGTATTTATGGAAAATGTAATTTCCATTTATCATAATCATGCTAAAATTTTATTATAATGTTAACAACAATAAAATTAATAAGATATAATATATGACAATCATTCCATAAGAAATATAGGATTTGTAATAAAATAAAAACCGTTGGAAAAATAATTAAAATAAAATTGACATATTAAAATAAGAATTCATTGAGGTTGGTTTATTTTAAAACAATATAAAATTTGTTGAAAAATATAAACTTCAAAAAAATGGTTACAATGGTGGGGAAGTCTGTTAACACTATATACATTAAAAACATTCCATTTTACATTTTGTAAATAAAATCGAAAGTAACATTTCAAGAAAAAATTATAAATACTCCTTTAAAACATTCTAAAATATCAATAATAAATTAAAATGTCCAAATTAAATTATATGAATTAATAAAAAAAATTTGATAAAATAATTTTTATTAATATGGATATAGAATAAAAATAAATCTAATTAAATGTGAAATAAAAATATTATTTCGATCAAACATTTTTTCCTTGATTGAGGTTAAAAATAATGTAAAATTTTGAATATATTATTAAAAATAATTAAATATCCAAAGGATAATAATATTGATATATTATATGATGGATAAATTATAATTATCCTTCAATAAAAATTAAGGGAATCAAAAAAATGAGTTTGTAAAATAAATCCATAACTCTTTGGTAGCTTTTAAATTGTAACCCATTGAAAGAATAAAATTGAATTGAAAAATTAGTCATCATAAATAAATAGGTATTGATGATAAATATATTAATGGATTATTATATACCCCATGTAAAATTTCAAACGTGCATAATATCTAATATGTATCAATAGAATAGAAATTGAAATGGAATCCCTTACCCCACACTTCCCTTTAGATGAAGTTGTTTTAACTTTTGTTTTATTTATTTTAAAAATGTTGTTAATTTAAACAAGAAACATATTCATATTCATAATTTCATATATGATCTTCTTGCAACATCGTATCACCCATTGGCAGGTAATAGATCATTATGACTATTGTTCCGGGTGTTAATTTCTTTGTTTTCACATGCATTATTTGTCATGTAAGTTCTAGTTATTATGAATAATATATAATTACATCCTATAAATAATGATTTAAGTATTTTAAATATAATTTTTAATCCTAAAATTTATTTTTAAAATCATTCTTTAAATTTGGACATGGAAGATGAATCACATCACTTCATTGAGATGGTAGGTTGTACGTACGAACGAGCGATGATATCATTTCCTTAATGGGTGAAAGGGTAAGTAATTGGATGATATATTAATATTTAATAGTCAATAATATGTCATAATTATATATTTTCATTACATATATCATTATTACTATCCATGTGAGTCGGTGATGGAAAACAAATTACATCAATCCGTGAGGTGGTAGTACGTCGTATACAGGAGCAATGGTTTTGTTTCCAATTTGATGGATAAAGAGATGGGTAAATATTTTTAAAACAACATAACATCATCAAAATATATGGGATATAAAATTTTTATTGTAGTTTAATTATTAATAAATAAACTATGGTGGTGAAAGAAGAAGTAAAATTTAACAGTCTTAGTGGAGATGGTAAACTTACATTATAAAAACCTCCATTGGATCTCTTATTAAGAACCCTAAGGTTGTTAATTTTAGAAGGAAAAAAGATCTAGAACATGGATAATGATATTGGAAAGATATTTTTTTGTGATTTTTTAGATAAATAGCTTAATATGTTTGAATAAGTTGGAGGTTGTGGTTCCCATTTATAATTGAGGTGAGTGCCAAACTTGTAAATTTTCAAATTTTCAAGATAATATCATGTAAATTTCATTGAAAATGAATCAAAGGGGATAATATTATAATGCTTAAATGTTTATTGAGAAATATAAACAACCATCGGGGTTTTAAAATGGGTTTAGGTAATTTTAACGCTTATCTTTTTAGGTTAACCCCTTATTAAAATTGTTTTAACCTAAACCGTTGTAATTGATTTTTAATATTTTTATTCATAATTATGACCCAAAATTATGTTTAACTAATTAAATATTATTATTTATTATTATTATTATAAATATTTAATCTATTTTATCAATTTAATTTCCTATAATTTGTAGAATGTAATTTAAAAATAAACCTGTAAAATGTGTCATACACAGGTTTTCAAGAAATGCATTTTTAAAACATAAAATTATATTAAATTAGACATATTAATAGTGAAAATAATGAAATGGATTTAAATTACCATATTTAGCTACATAATCAATACATTACATTTAAGTAATTCATCATTTTATATTATTTTAATAAATTCAAATGAAAATTCATTATGCTTTCTAAAACAGTTTTCTAAAAAATATTTAGTTTTACAACCCAATGATCTTATCTTTATTTATATACAATTGAATTTTAATAAATGTTTAATTATGAATATTTTAACACATTATTATAAATAAAATTAGTACTGGTTAAATACAAGAGTTTCAATTGTTCATAATAGATTATTTATAAGGGAATTTTTTAAAAATCCATTTTATGTTTATTTTGACCATGTGTGTTCAAAATAGATATTCATCCTATAAAATTAGAATTTATCATCCATGAAATGTTTAATTTTAATTATATTATAGTTTTATTGAAATATAATTTTCACTTTCAATAAATAAATATCATGTTTTACATTATTCTCTCTTTTAAAAAATTTTCCACTGAAATTTTCAGGGATATTACATTCTAAACAAATAATGGTGGTTCTTATTCATGATATCCTCTAGTTACCACAATAATTATTTCATTTTTATATTTAATTAAAGTATATTTACCAATTGAGTAATTTAATTCCATAAACCCTTTTCTCTAGTATCAAGAATCCTAATAGGATATTCATAGTAAGATAGATCATGTTCCAGTTATATTTCATCGTAGGGGAGCACATATGTTGGGTTTGTCATGTACTTCCTTCAAAATGAGATATAGAACACATCGTGTACTTTAGAGTGGATTTGGGGTATTAATAAATGGTATGACGTAACTCCAATTATTTCTATAATTTCAAAATTATTGATATATTTGGGGCTCAATTTCAATTTCTTACGGAACCTTATAACACCCTTCTATGGAGGTACCTTTAAAAAAATGTGATCTCCCACTTGAAATTCCAAATCCTTTATTCAATTATCGGAAAAAACTCTTTTTCCATATTTGAGTTACATTAATATGAGTCTAATAATTATTTACCATTGAAATTGTATCCTTATTATGTTATGTTCCTACAACTATCATTTTTTCAACTTCATCCCAACATGTTTTATTATGAAATATATTTCCATGTAGAGCCTCAAATGGCACCATTTTAATAATTTAGTGAAATATATTATTATATAAAAATTGTACTATAGGTAAATAATTTTCTCACATACATTAAAATTCAAGTTAAAATATTCTAAACATAAATTTTAATGTTTTTATATCCCTTTCAAACATTCCATTGATTTTAGGGTGATAGTTATTTCTCAAATGAACCTCAGTATCAATAGAATTATGATGAATTTTCAAATAAAATTTATGTAAATCATGGAACATGATCAGGCATAATTGAAAATTTTCACCATAAAGTTTTACAACATCATTAATATATATATATTCAAGTCATTAAAGAGGAAAATATTTTCTTATAATAATGAAATGTGCATATTTCTTTAGATGATTATTTGGTAATACCATGAAAAAATATACAGTAATTTCATCCCATTTACACATAGGAATAGATAGAGGATTTATTAAACCACTAGGATTCCATCTCTCTACCATCACCTATTGACAAAACAAGAATCTTGATACATAATCATTAATTTCCCATTTCATATTATCCCTCAAAAAATATTCCTCCAAATCCCTACACATATTGCATCAATAAGGGTGTATATATAAATTTGGGATAGAAGAATCATAAAATAATTCTTTTTTTAACTTTGCTATAGATGGAACATATACTCTCTTTACAAATTTCAAAAATTCATCTTCAAAAATGAAGTCTTCTAATTTTCCATAATTTATGTCTTTAAAATTATTTAGAAAATTATCAAAATTAGTTTGATTACTTTTTAGATTTTAGAATAAAGATGTTTTGGAAATCAGTTCACAAAGGTGTGATGTCTCCTCTTCCTTACTAATTCTCATATCCTTCCTTACTAGATCCATGAATATAAAGTCCATGTAAATCCTCATTTTGTTCATAAATACATGATATTTTCAAATTAGTGCTTCTAATACCATATTTACATTCCTTGGGTGATAGTTTATTGAGAAATCATAATCTTTGAGTAGCTCAATCCACCATATTTTTCCCATTATGGGATTTTTTGATGAAAATATGTATTTCAAATATTTATATTGGTCTATATATAATATCATTTACCATATATATAATATCACTATATCATAAAAGATTGTATTATGGATGAAAACACATGATCATGAGTTGAGTAGTTTTTTCCATGATTCTTTAACTGCCTTGACACATGGGCAATAACTTTATCATTCTGTATAAAGATAGTACCATGTCTCTTATTTGATACATCACTATATATCAAAAATAAATCATTTCCAAATGGTATAGTAAAAATAATAACATTGACTATATCCTATTCAATTATTAAATACATTATTTAAATTCAATTTTTCATAAGAACTTAACCACTTTTTTGGAGAAAATGTTAATGGGTTATCCAAACTGGAAAATTTTGAATGAATTATCGATAGTACCAGTCCAATCCAATTAAACCATGTATCTAATTTATGTTCATTGGTGTATGGAATTACTTGGATAAATGTTTCTTCATAGGATCAGCTGATTTTCAATATTTGGAGATAATATATCGTTGAAAAGACTTTTTAAATCTAAAATTTACACTTGTAAATTCCCATTATAATTCTTTTCATTTAATAGTCTCAAAAATAGTTCTTATGTTATTATCATGGACCTAATTGATTTTATTATACACTAATATATCATACAAAATATACCAAAAGAGAATTATCAAGATAATTATTTAATAATATTCAATTAGATCCCTAAAAACATAGGGATTATTAGTTGATCCAAATGGCATTACTATAAACTCATAATGTTCATACCTTTCTTGAAATGTTTTCTTTGAAATATCCCCCTTATTTACTCACAGTTGATGATACCCATAATGCAGGTCAATCATTGAGAAATATTGAGCTTCAATAATTTGATCGAATAAGTCTTAAATCTAAGTAAAAGGGTATTTATTATTTTTTGTAATAGAAATTATTTCCATATTACCAATTCATAGTACCATAGATCCATATTTCTTCTTAACCAAAATAAAAGGAGTTTATTAAGTTGAAACACTAGGGAATATAAATCCCCTATCACACTAATACCCTAGTTTTTTATTGAACTCTACTAATTACATAGTGTCCATTATATACGGAGACTTTGATCATGGTCTTGAATTAGGGGTTAAATAAATTGAAAACACAAATTTACACCCTCAATGATTTCTAGGTAATTCTTTATGATATACATATTTGTATTGTTGAACAATGGGAAAATCCTTGATTTTAAGATTACATTTTCCATATATAGGTGGTGTCATCATTTATTCTACAAAAATATAATTTATAATAGAAAGTAGAGGTGGATATATATCTGACCTAGATAATGAAGTCTTTATTCTAATGATAAAATATTCCATGTCTTCATCGAAAATATTAATTTATTTCTCTTTGGAGAAAACATGCATATTATTCTAAAAGTCAACAAATACCAATAATTATGTCAAATTCAACCATAATTATAATAATAAATTCGAAAAAATGGCATTTTTATGTCTCATAATGGAAAATTCTTAACACATCCTTGTTTTAGTGAGATTTACACTATGATTTTTGATTGAAAACTCTTTTCTTAAAGTTATAGGGAAATATCTAATTTTCTTGTCTCAAATGGATTATATAAGTAAGTGTGAGGATCCATAATCAAATGAATCATTATATAAATTTTAGTATATTATTAAATTACCTTCCAAATCATATTTAGTGAATTTGACCTCAGCTTTAGTGATCACATAATCTTGGCTTCTCCTCTTTTCCTCTTATATGGATGGTTCCCTTAACACTTGGGAAATTGGTTTGAGCAATGCCCAATTAATTTATATTTGATGCACTGGATAGTATTAGTCTCTTTATTTATAATATATTCATTATTTAGATGACCCTTATTTATTCACTTGTAAAAAAATCCCTAGGACTTGAAGAATTCTCCATGATTTTTCTTTCCACAATTTTTACATGATAGAAATTGCTTCCTTTTACTCTTTTATGATGTGTTACATTTTTCTTGGAGTTCAAAGAACTTCTTATTATCTTTATTTACCTTAAATATATAGGATCTAGAAAACCCCTTCTCTAATTTTATGGCACATAATACTATCTCATTATATGATGAAAAAGTCTGAGAAGCTTGTTCCCTTCGGAGGAATAACTTAATCCCTTCAATGAAATTCCCAATATTGATTTTCATATATCATAAGTTATTTGTAGAATACATGGATAGAATTTTAATGTATTCCTTGTACTCTGAATAAAAATATTTTTTAATTTTACTATACATTGTTAAATATTCCCTTCATTTTAGTTCAATTCTCATGAGTTGAATATTTGATAAAGTATGTTACTTTAAATATCTCAACTATATGTGTTTTATTTCTCCATTCACCCTCGTATTCTAGATCAATGACCAACATTGTTCTATATATCATTTAAGACAATATACTAAAATTATATATTTCACCCTTTCATCACATTATAATGCTAGAAATATCTTTTCAAGGTACATAATCTAGTACTCGGCTACCACAGGATTAGTAGTTCTACTAAATGATGGGGTCTTCAATATCATGAAATGATCCAATGTAGGTGTATAATGCCATAGAAAATCATGTTTCTCTATATGAGATGGGTTATTTGTTATAAACTAGTTCAACTGCACTAATATGGACATGATATGCTCATCTCTAACACCTGCTATATTGGCTTTCTCAGCTAGTTAATTTATACCATTTCCATGAGTATTAATACCATTATTTTTTCGATGGTCCATCTCTAAAAAATATAAAATACTATATTATATCATAAAATAATGAATTTTAAATCATAATATATAATTATATATATTATTTTATTCTTAATAAAAATTGATAATTTATGCATTGTTAATCTTGAAATCATAAACATGGTTTTGTTGAGAGTATCTATAAAACATAAAAATATTTTCAAAATCATTCATAATGGTTTTCAAGGAAATTATATATTAAGCAAAGAATATCCCCATGATTTTTAACCATGTGTGTAGTAACGGCACACTCACTATGCACCAGAATAATGGTCAGGATATAATCAACCAATTGATTCTAGGGGTTTTACCCCATGATGCATCTTTTCTAAAACCACACCCACTTATAGTATACATACAGTAAATTATTTATAAAATAACTCCATAATCTATACCTTAACAATAATGATTATGATATTTTCAAAAAATAAGACATATCCTTAGTGTTTTCCATGGGGTTTCACTCACTAAACTATGTTTTCCAAAAATATATACCTAAAGGTTTCTACTAAACATAATTTGATATTAATTGTAATAACCCTAAATCTAGTAACACATAGCTGGTGTCTACTTTATTATATTGAAAAATATATTAGGGATCCAATCTTGAAGGATCAATCTGTTTACTATTCTTGAATAATTAGATACATTAATGTCTCTCATTTTTTACATTGAAAATAAAATATAAAACATATCAAAATTAAATTCCTTAAATCCTTAAAAATCATTTAAAATTTTAATTTTTAACCTAAGGAAAAGAATAAAAATAAGGTTGAGCATAATTTATTAGTAATGCTTACACCCAGTGTAAGCTTCCATGATAAAATAATGATTAATCATTACGGAGTGTTAGATAACTTAAAAACACATAGAATTTAATCAACAAACTGATCATAGATTGAATCCATGGATAATACCAATGAAATAATATCCTGAATAATAATAATTGACCTCTCAATGAAGAAAATTCATAATATTAGAAATCATAATCTTAGAAATTATGATATATATAGAATCATGACCTTATGAAAAGACAGCTTAATTTATATTTATCCATATACCAAAAACCCATTTAATTTGGCCAACTAATTTATCTCATGATAAATGTCGATGCATTGAGGGGTTATCTTTAAAGGGCCCCACCCATAACTGTGTGTCCAATGCACTCCTCATATATTTAATAATCAATTCAATTCATAAATTATATATTCTATAAATAAATATCTATATTCGGTAATGAATACATATTTATCATGGTTTTCCCCAATCAATAAAATAAATTTCATAGAAAAAAATCGTATCTAAAAATGGAATATGGTTTTGGAAATAACAATGTTAATGATATAAGAAAACTATAGATACTTATGATAAATTCAATTTATAATGAACACAATAAAAGTGAACATTTCATATGAATTTTAATGATAGAAAAATTAATAAGAGATAAGATATTACCATTGATTCATTTGAAAAATATAGATATTAAAGAAAATTACATCCGATTATAAGAGAAATAAAATATGTTTTTATTTTAAATATTTATTTTCATGATTAATGTGGAAAAAAAATTAGATGAAAAATTGGAATAAAAAATTAAAAATACATAAATATCAATATTATAATAAAATAAATGGATTTCATGGAGGGAAGATTATAATATTCCTTCAACGAAAATTAAGGCAATCCAAAAAATGATATTGTAAAATATATCCTTACCTATTTGGTAACTTCTAAATTATAACCCATTAAATGAATAAAGTTTAATTCATACATATATTATCATGAATAAATAGGTATTCATGTTAAATATATCAAAGGATTATTATATACACCATTTAAAATTAAATGGGTTCGTAATATCAAATATGTCTCAACAGAATGGAAATTGAGACGAAATCCCTTACCTCATGCTTTATATTAGTTGATCATATTGTAAAATATTTTATAATATTTTTAATAATATTATTAATTTATACATGGAGAATATTAATCCATCTAATATCTTATATGACCCTCTTATAACATCTTCTCACCCTCTTGCTAATAATATTTCATTATTACAATTCTTTCATGTGTTAACTACTTTTTTCACATGTAAATTTTGTCATGGAAGTTACATTTATTAGGAATAGGATATAGTTTCATCATATAAAAAATTATATAAATGTCATAAATATCATATTTATTCATTATATACATTTTTATAATCATTCTTGAAATATTGACAGGGAAAATCAATCACACCACTTCATAGAAAAGGGAGATTATACATTCTCACGAGAAAAGTTATCATTTCCTTAATGGGTGAAAATTCAAGGAAGTAGATGATATATTAATTTCATAAAATAAATTCCATTTAATATTTATATATATTCATTATTTATATTATTATTACTACCCATCTGTGTCAATGATTGAATAAAATTACTTCGATTTGTGGGACGGTAGTACGCTATAAAAATGAGTAATGAATTTGTTTCCCATTTGATGGAGAAGGAGATACATAATATAATGTTGTAAAAATTAAAATATTAATATATGGGATATAATTTTTTTATTATATATTATTTTTTATGAAATACTTTAATGTGTAAGTATAATAAGTAAAAATAGAAATACCTTGGTGTAGATGATTACATTCTCTTTGAAAAAAACTCCTATGGATCTCTTATTTAGAAGCATAGGTTTGGCCTTTTGGTAAGACCACTATCTAAAGAATATTTATAAGGATTTTGTGGAGTGTTTTTTATGGTTTTTCTGTGAAAAATTTCATAATTGGTTTCAATAAGTGAGTGGAGGAGGTGACATTTTATAATTGAGTTTAATGGCACACTTGTGATTTTTGAATCATTTAAAATAATTCCAAGTAATTATCATATATAATTTCCCCAAAAGGGATCATATAAGAAGTTGATAAGGGTCTAGTCGAAATACATCTATCTATTTGTTTTTAATCAATTTTTTACGATATTTTGATTCGTATCATTTTAGGTTAACACCTAGAAAATCTATTTTAACCTTAACTACAGTAAATAATTTTTACTATTGTTATTATTCATTATGACCAAAAATTAAGATGAAATAATTACCAAATATTAATTATTTTTATACCAAATATAAAATATATTTTATCAAATTCAATTCACATGAGTGTAAGAATTAAATTTAAAAATAAACTCACAAAATCTGTTGAGAGAATGCTTTTCAAGAAATACATTTTTCAAGCATAAGATGATCTACATTAACTATTTTACTGGTAATAATAATTATATGAATTTTTATCCCTATATTTCAATATATAATATATACATTTAACTTAATTCATTCATGTTTAAATGTTATTTTAGTTTATGAAAATTGAAATACATTACTATGTTTATTTTGACTATGTAAGTTCAAAATAAATATTCAACATATCCAAAAAGAGTTTCTGTTCCATGAAATATTAAAATGTTAGTTTTATAGAATTTTTATAAAAATATAATGTTAAATTACTTAAATTTAATCATTTTTGTTACATTAATCTCACAAACCATTAATCTTTACCCAATACCTTAGAGGGATATAAAATTTCAGGCCCGTAAATCACATAATAAAAACCATACATATGTGTGATAGAAGATCATAAACATTCATCATATCATCATATCTTAAACAATTAAAATTAATTAGGTTTCATAAACATTTCATCATTTCATAATGGTGTAACCCATAAAAAATAAGTAGGTTTTTTAGAAAATTCATCATAACTTAATTAACCAATGGGAAAGAAATAGGATTCATAGAATAATCCTTATATCATCATCACAATATACCATCATCACAATATGCCAACTAGAGAAATAAATAGGATTTTATCATTATATAATATATCTATTTATGCATAAAAATACTTAAATGATGATGGAATAAAGTGAAAATATCATTAAAATAATATTTAATACTTTGTTTGTGAACCTATGAAATTTATTTCTTTCTTTTAATAAAATTTTACCTAAAAATTAATAGAATCTTGGGAAAAAAAATTTCATTAAAATAACCATGTAAAATTATATAGTATATTTAAATATAATGGTGGTAATTATGGGGGGAAATACTTTATTACTATATACATTAAAAGAGTACTTTCTTTTCACATTTCTTAAAAAAGACATAGACAACATGATGGATTATAAGAAGCTACAATAAGATGTTCCCTCAGAAAATGGATCTTGGCACTGAGTACACATGGAATGTGAAACTCCATTTTCAAATATCTTAGACCGTTTATGTGGTGGATTTTTTCTTTCTTCCTCCTTGATTCCCTCATCACTGATGTTGTTAGTGGATTTCCTTAATCTACCTGGTGGTACTCCGACTCCACCCTCAGATCCTCCTATTGGTTTGGCCCTAGCTATGACTCCCTCAGTCAAGGAGGTTCTCTTGAGACATCGGTCATCCCCCTCACTTGTTTCCACCTTCCAATATATCCATATTGGAATCTTAGGATCGATCAAGGAGGGTGTATTATCAGTGGTCTCTTTCTTAGATGTGTCATTCATGGAAGTTGTTAACCTCCATCACTGGTCCTTAGTGGCTCAGTTTGTAACACCCCAAGATTTCATAGTGTGTTATTTCTTCAAAATAATTCAATAACTTGCACTACACGCAACACCGAGTTCAATCACACCATGACTTACAAAAAAAAATCCATTCAAAAGAGGTTATGAATAGTGTTAACTAAATTTTAAACTTTATATAATCCTTATAATTTTAGAATCCATATTATGAGTTTCTTAGTCATAATGCAAGAACAGATTCATTTTCAGTATTGCACTTTTATCAACTTTTGATAGTAAAACCTTTTTAAATACAATATTTTAAACTTTTTGACTAAATGGAGACATCAAAAAAAATTTAATGAAACATCCCAAGCTTCCACGGTACGCTTTCCTTTGAATAAAACAGTAGCATGTGTTGTACGCAACGTCGAGTTTTAACACACACCATAACCGATCAAACTAGCCGTTATGAATAGTAATACCTAAATTTTGAAATTATATATATTTTATATTTTGAAATGAACTTCATTTTTGGATTCGGAATATCGAATTTAGCCTAAGGTGAAATTTTGGTACTTTTCGGATAACTTTCATATTTTGATGAATAGTGAAAATTACTAAATTTTAATTAAAAACAACTTTTTTAATAAAAATAATTAATAGTGATAAATTATGAATTTGAGTGGTTTTAAAGTATATTTAGAATATATTTTTACAATTTAATATAATGTTGGTCATTAGACATAATTTTACAATTAAACCGAACATAAACAAGTGTCAATCTTTTGATAGTTATTATCTCTTAAAAACACGCTTTTTGTTTTGACAGCGGGAATTAATTTTAAATTAATTTCTGCCAATTCTGTGTTTTGAATTTAGAAAAATGGATTCCATATTTTTAATCAGTATGTTCAAATTGTGTAAATAGGTAACTTTTATTTTTAGACATTTTGAATAATTACTGCGGTAAATATTTTATTTACCATGGTTAAGGGTAAATCCGGTAAATAAGGGTTAAAAAATAATATTATAGTAATACTAAATTACCCTAAAACGTGTCTTAACCCTATTGGTTGATACATGGTCGACCATGGGCATCTTTGGGTCGATTTTGGGACCCCATGGATCCACTTGTAAGTGATAATGACACTTTATTTTAATTAAGTCAAAATGAATACAAAAATGACACAAGCATATATCTTTTAGCAAAACAATTGTAACATAGGGTTATATAAGTTGGATTTTAGATTATAAATATTCAGTAGAAATCTAAAAAAGATTTCCTACATAATGATATTTTATTTATAATTTTTAGACATTAAATAATTTATTTTATTTATGACACAATGATGATGCAGTAATTACTATAATAGTGAAAAATTAAAATAATTGATATTATAAATACCCAAAAAAAATAATATGAAACTTTTAATGAATTAAACTAATTTTATAGGATAATATGATATATTAGGATTGATTTAATTGACTTTTTTCGAAGTAATCAATCTGTTATGAGTTTCACAAAAATCAACTATTGAATAGTGTCAAAATTGACATAAAAGAGTTCTTAAAACAAATATTATATTATTAATTGATATTAAATTACTAAAAATCTAAGGTTCGGCCAAGAGACTTATATCATGATATTTTCATCATTAATGGACCACTTGGGGGTCGCTTGGATGTATATACTAAGTTTATTAACCATATTATATAAAAATACCAAGAGACATTGTAAAAGTGAAACTAATTAACTCAGAGTTAATACTTAAAGATAAGGTTAATATAAGTACCCAAACCTGTCTAAATTCTATTGGTTGAGTGGAATTCGACCTATCCCCACCTTAACCTTTGAATAATAAGCTTTGGAGCCATTAGAAACCGAATATGAATTTATTATAAATTAATATTTCTAGCTTTTCCAAAGGTGCCCCTCACCCCTCTTATAAAAGGGCACTCCTCCTTCTCATTTCTTCACACCTTCAAAGCCTTTTGGTTCGGCCAAACTCTTCCCAAATACTCTCCCAACATCCTTCACTACAACCTAGAGGCCTTAGTTTGATCAGAAAGCCAACCTAAGGAGCCCTTTTGATCAAATCAAAAGGAAGAACCCGAAGAAGAGGTAATGATTTCACCACCCTTTTCTAAGTTCATTTCTTCTTCCACTTCTTCTTCCTTTGTTCTTACCATTCTAAAATAATAACTCCAGTATCTCACATATAATTTGATGTTATTATAAGTATGGTACAATCATATTCAGTATTCTATCCACCCTTTGAATAACATGTCACTATACGTGCGTACGTATGGCTTACCGTCTACACGTCGTGGTGTAATTGTTATTCAATATAATATTATTTGGATGGGTATAATAATGATGTGTAACTCATGTAAATAATAAATATAACATGTTAATGATTCTGTATATATGATATACCATCCATTTATATATTATTTTAATATCAAAAGAATGATATTGTCGCTCGTGCGTACGTACGGACTACCGTCTCCACGAACGCGATGAGATTCATTCTCCATCGTATCCATTCAAGTATAATTATCATTTGATGATTTAAAAATGATGTTTTGAGGACTGGATATCATTCTGGATATGAATAAGATACAACAACCATGGCTTATGTAACAAAACATATAAAAGAAAATGAGTAAGTTAACTCCCGAAACGACGATAATTCTAAGATATTATTAACAAATCAATGTTAAAAGATCATATATGATATCATATTAATATATATGATTCTTGTATAATTTAATAACAACTATTTCACCATTATACAGGAGGTTAACCTACCCCAACCAAGGAAAAGTACAAGGTAAGGGTTATTTCACAATCTCTTCATTATCCGAGGTTGTTTATTTGTAATAATCTACTGGGATCTCTTTATCATCCACATCCATGTTTCTTCAAAATGTATTTCAAAACATTTTTATTATTTACAAGAATACGGGTTAAAGTCATTTATACCCTTGTTTGACTTTTTATAAGAGGTTTATAAAGGAATCTTTTCATCGTTTTCAAAACAAGGTCATTTTTAACCTTTTCGACAGAATTAAGGTAAGAACGTTTTTTAAAACTTATACGGCGGGTGCGGCTAATTTCCACCGTTATAAAATCTTCAAAACTTCCCTTACATGCTTATAAGAATATTTTCAAAGAAAATGTGTTATTTTATATGGATCTTAAATGATTTCAAAATAAAAAGAGATATTTCTTTAAAAAGAATTTTGATTTCATCTATGTCAACATCCTTTGATGGATTTTACGCTTATTTGAATGTGATCTATTGTGATACAAAACTTCTATATTGTATTGAAGTTTTTGTGATATGTTTGACTGTGGATGTGCTATTTTTATACCATTCATAGTTTATGGTGAAATTATTGACATTTCGTATGCTAGTTTTAATACGAATGTTTATGTTATGTTTAAACCTTTTCATATGGGAATGCATTGGACTTAGTAAGTGACGGGTGGAGCCCGCTATAGCTCCTCGATGCATCAGTAGGTCTCATGAGACAAACTAGTGTCTTGGCACAAGGCCTTGACAAAATCTTATTTGTAGTCTTGGCACGAGGCCTTGGCTATGTGGTTATGATAGTCTGGCATTATGCATTCCAACATTATGAAAGTGGTTATTGATTTTTTTCATGTGATTATTCGATTAGTAGAATATCCATGTGAATAAGTAAATGGCATTATTTCATTTTATTTATGCCATACCATGTTGAAAGTTCATATTTAAAAGGATTTTGTTTTAGTTATACATTGCCTTAAATGTTTATTCTTATTTATTAAAGTTTCCGCTATATTGTTATCCTTACTAGGCATTTGAGCTCACCCCTTTTCTATGTTTTATTTTTCCCAGGATGTGAAGAAGTAAGTTATGAATGACCTGCAGGGATTTTATGAGGGGTTAATAGTGTGGATTGTGGAAACATTATGTTGTTGTAGTAGTTTTTCATTTTATGATGTAATGTAAAACTTATGAATATATCTAGTGTTTCCAAGGCTACTAAACCAATCGGTCTTTCGAGATTTGATCTTTCTTGTGATCATGCCAATGTTATGTAATAATGCACCGACTCTGGGTAACTGGGGTCGGGCCGTTACAGTTGGTATCAGAGGAAGTTTAGTACAAACCTTGGAAGCTAGATTTAGATAAACTCTGATTAGAGCACGTAGACCTAAGATGAACTTTGAGGATTAGTATAAAAGGACTTCCGAGAATTTTGGTATTTTAGAGATTTTGTGAGTTTTCCGAGAAATACATCCCTGTCTGGATACGAGCAGGTAGAGGCGGCTCTGGCACAGATGTACCTAGGGGTAAAACCCGAAAACACCGCTTTGAGCTAGACTCGAACGGGAACTGGTGCACGACAACGGGCCTTGCTGCACTCTTGGTTACGACACTCCCGGGGGATATGCTTAGGATAACTCTCATTTTCTTTACAAATCATTTTGAAGGGATTATGAGTATATACTTCCTCAAAGAAAACATTCTTATGATTATGGATTATATCCATAAATAGTTCAATTTATGTTAAGTGTTTTATAAGTATGGGATTATGTATTTTGATTCATAAACTGATCTAGTGTATGCCATTGTTTAGAAATGGTGCCCAGTAGAAGGAATGAGAACTCCAGAAATGCACATGATCCAAAGATAAGGAAGGATCATATCTTTCATGGTCTTAAGCTAGAATTTATAAGAGAAATAGTCTCCCATGTATTATCATCTTATGAAGAAATAATATCATGTGTTGATATGATAAGTAAAGAGTTTACTGAGTCCTATGGCTTTGAAGGGAATCAAGAGAAGAAAAGGATGGAAGAGAGAAAGATGGATAAAGGGAAAAGGGAAAAGAAGAATTTTCCCATATGTGGTAACTGTGGAAAGAAACACCCTGGAACTTTCCTGAAAGGAATGGGAGTTTGTTATAAGTGTGGAGGAAAAGGGCACAAAGTACGTGACTGCAAGGGTAAGAAAATGGTTTAAAATTTACAATGCTTCATTTGCAAGGAGTTTGGACACTACGCGAACCTATGTCCCAGTCATCATACTATGCCGCAAATGATCTTATTGGATAATAATCATGTTATGATACTACCACAGATGAAGAGGAATGATTAGAGTTATTATGTTGATTATGTCAATTGAGTGTTGTATCAACAATGTACTTGTTATAATAATTATGGAGTATATAAGGATTGTACTGCAGTACTATTTCATTAAGGACTTGAGATTGTGTGTAACAAAGAAAAGTGACTCAATAGCAGGATAATTTTTGGAAAATATATGGGTGAGAGAATGATAAACCATAATATAGTTCTGATACTGAGGTAGTAATTTTGGAATAATACATGATTGTTTTGGATAAATTATATTGGATATTCTTGACTACCCTGGAACTGATTAATGATATTCCATCATTGTTGGGGTTTAAAAAAATTTTGGATTAATGAAGTATATCCAGCTTTCTATATGGAATAATGGAGCATGAATGTAATCAATAAGGAATATGGTAATTCAAGATGTTTCGGTGTATTAAAAGAATACATGATGAAGGTATTCATATGCTATTACGGGGTAAAAAGGTTCTACATTATGTTTACCTTACTTATAAATGTTGGACTATGAGTTTGGATAGAAGTATTTTGGATAGTTCTAGTTTGGATTATTTTGGATTGGCATGAAAGGACAACCCGGAGGTCGGGCGGCAACCCGTCGCGTCCGGCAAGGCTGTGAGACTTGAACCCGCAACCGAAGGGAGACAAGGGTGTATCACCTACCACTGGCCCACGAGATGTCCTGGATTAAATAATGTAGTTTTTATTAAAAGATCTTGTAGATGAATTATAAATTCGTTTATTTTGGAACCCTATACGAATAGTGTAAATAGAATTTTTTTTACATTCTATTATATTTTAGAGTGAAAGATGGGTTTGTGGTAGAAATTTATTAATGGATAAAACTCTAATTATAAAGTAAGTATATCTCCTTATGATCTTCGCCAATCTCATAAATAAATTCATCAATATTAAGAAAAGCAACTTAGAACAAAAATGTTTTCCTAGATGGTACCTTAAATCATCACTAATTTATGGCTTTGGGATTGTTGGCCTTTTCATAGCCATGTTCTCTACCACTCTCCATCAGATAATTGATGGTTAGATTTCTCCTCCATATCCATATTTTCCTACATGGAACCCTAGTATGTGTTATTTTCGGTAATCTTCATACTTTCCATACTTTATTTTAAATAGAGGCCTCATTAATTCATTTTTCGATGTGGGATTTCAACTAAGATATTTTGAAACGTCAAAAATGTGTTATCCCAATACCCTATATTTTGTTGAACCGATGGTACTTCAAATCATCATAGATTGATGAGTTTAAGGACCTCAATTTTATACTTTTTTGTGATTGATGACCTCAATCACTACCTATAAATATTTACGTTTTTCCTCCGATTATATGTCTCTAATTGCCACCAATGTTCTCCTAATCAAGATCATAATTTCGTGGTGACCCTTTCATTTCTCTTTTCCTCATATTAAGACTAAATTTTAGTAACCCAATTTCCGATGTGGGTTTTCCCACAAATATATTTTCTATTTTCAACCTTTTATTTTCGAAGAACAATTTCAAATTGCGAGGACACAATTTATTGAAGGAGGGGAGAATGTAACACCCCAAGATTTCATAGTGTGTTATTTCTTCAAAATAATTCAATAACTTGCACTACACGCAACACCGAGTTCAATCACACCATGACTTACAAAAAAAATCCATTCAAAAGAGGATATGAATAGTGTTAACTAAATTTTAAACTTTATATAATCCTTATAATTTTAGAATCCATATTATGAGTTTCTTAGTCATAATGCAAGAACAGATTCATTTTCAGTATTGCACTTTTATCAACTTTTGATAGTAAAACCTTTTTAAATACAATATTTTAAACTTTTTGACTAAATGGAGACATCAAAAAAAAAATTAATGAAACATCCCAAGCTTCCACGGTACGCTTTCCTTTGAATAAAACAGTAGCATGTGTTGTACGCAACGTCGAGTTTTAACACACACCATAACCGATCAAACTTGCCGTTATGAATAGTAATACCTAAATTTTGAAATTATATATATTTTATATTTTGAAATGAACTTCATTTTTGGATTCGGAATATCGAATTTAGCCTAAGGTGAAATTTTGGTACTTTTCGGATAACTTTCATATTTTGATGAATAGTGAAAATTACTAAATTTTAATTAAAAACATCTTTTTTAATCAAAATAATTAATAGTGATAAATTATGAATTTGAGTGGTTTTAAAGTATATTTAGAATATATTTTTACAATTTAATATAATGTTGGTCATTAGACATAATTTTACAATTAAACCGAACATAAACAAGTGTCAATCTTTTGATAGTTATTATCTCTTAAAAACACGCTTTTTGTTTTGACAGCGGGAATTAATTTTAAATTAATTTCTGCCACTTCTGTGTTTTGAATTTAGAAAAATGGATTCCATATTTGGAATTAGGATTTTCAAATTTTGTAAATAGGTAACTTTTATTTTTAGAAATTTTGAATAATTACTGCGGTAAATATTTTATTTACCATGGTTAAGGGTAAATCCGGTAAATAAGGGTTATAAAATAATATTATAATAATACTAAATTACCCTAAAACGTGTCTTAACCCTATTGGTTGATACATGGTCGACCATGGGCATCTTTGGGTCGATTTGGGGACCCCATGGATCCACTTGTAAGTGATAATGACACTTTATTTTAATTAAGTCAAAATGAATACAAAAATGACACAAGCATATATCTTTTAGCAAAACAATTGTAACATAGGGTTATATAAGTTGGATTTTAGATTATAAATATTCATTAGAAATCTAAAAAAGATTTCCTACATAATGATATTTTATTTATAATTTTTAGACATTAAATAATTTATTTTATTTATGACACAATGATGATGCAGTAATTACTATAATAGTGAAAAATTAAAATAATTGATATTATAAATACCCCAAAAAAAATAATATGAAACTTTTAATGAATTAAACTAATTTTATAGGATAATATGATATATTAGGATTGATTTAATTTACTTTGTTCGAAGTAATCAATCTGTTATGAGTTTCACAAAAATCAACTATTGAATAGTGTCAAAATTGACATAAAAGAGTTCTTAAAACAAATATTATATTATTAATTGATATTAAATTCCTAAAAATCTAAGGTTCGGCAAAGAGACTTATATCATGATATTTTCATCATTAATGGACCACTTGGGGGTCTCTTGGATGTATATAGTAAGTTTATTAACCATATTATATAAAAATACAAAGAGACATTGTAAAAGTGAAACTAATTAACTAAGAGTTAATACTTAAAGATAAGGTTAATATAAGTACCAAAACCTGTCTAAATTCTATTGGTTGAGTAGCATTCGACCTATACCCACCTTAACCTTTGAATAATAAGCTTTGGAGCCATTAGAAACCGAATATGAATTTATTATAAATTAATATTTCTAGCTTTTCCAAAGGTGCCCCTCACCCCTCTTATAAAAGGGCACTCCTCCTTCTCATTTCTTCACACCTTCAAAGCCTTTTGGTTCGCCAAACTCTGCCCAAATACTCTCCCAACATCCCTCACTACAACCTAGAGGCCTTAGTTTGATCAGAAAGCCAACCTAAGGAGCCCTTTTGATCAAATCAAAAGGAAGAACCCGAAGAAGAGGTAATGATTTCACCACCCTTTTCTAAGTTCATTTCTTCTTCCACTTCTTCTTCCTTTGTTCTTACCATTCTAAAATAATAACTCCAGTATCTCACATATAATGTGATGTTATTATAAGTATGGTACAATCATATTCAGTATTCTATCCACCCTTTGAATAACATGTCACTATACGTGCGTACGTATGGCTTACCGTCTACACGTCGTGGTGTAATTGTTATTCAATATAATATTATTTGGATGGGTATAATAATGATGTGTAACTCATGTAAATAATAAATATAACATGTTAATGATTCTGTATATATTATATACCATCCATTTATATATTATTTTAATATCAAAAGAATGATATTGTCGCTCGTGCGTACGTACGGACTACCGTCTCCACGAACGCGATGAGATTCATTCTCCATCGTATCCATTCAAGTATAATTATCATTTGATGATTTAAAAATGATGTTTAAGGACTGGATATCATTCTGGATATGAATAAGATACAACAACCATGGCTTATGTAACAAAACATATAAAAGAAAATGAGTAAGTTAACTCCCGAAACGACGATAATTCTAAGATATTATTAACAAATCAATGTTAAAAGATCATATATGATATCATATTAATATATATGATTCTTGTATAATTTAATAACAACTATTTCACCATTATACAGGAGGTTAACCTACCCCAACCAAGGAAAAGTACAAGGTAAGGGTTATTTCACAATCTCTTCATTATCCGAGGTTGTTTATTTGTAATAATCTACTGGGATCTCTTTATCATCCACATCCATGTTTCTTCAAAATGTATTTCAAAACATTTTTATTATTTACAAGAATACGGGTTAAAGTCATTTATACCCTTGTTTGACTTTTTATAAGAGGTTTATAAAGGAATCTTTTCATCGTTTTCAAAACAAGGTCATTTTTAACCTTTTCGACAGAATTAAGGTAAGAACGTTTTTTTAAAACTTATACGGTGGGTGCGGCTAATTTCCACCGTTATAAAATCTTCAAAACTTCCCTTACATGCTTATAAGAATATTTTCAAAGAAAATGTGTTATTTTATATGGATCTTAAATGATTTCAAAATAAAAAGAGATATTTCTTTAAAAAGAATTTTGATTTCATCTATGTCAACATCCTTTGATGGATTTTACGCTTATTTGAATGTGATCTATTGTGATACAAAACTTCTATATTGTATTGAAGTTTTTGTGATATGTTTGACTGTGGATGTGCTATTTTTATACCATTCATAGTTTATGGTGAAATTATTGACATTTCGTATGCTAGTTTTAATACGAATGTTTATGTTATGTTTAAACCTTTTCATATGGGAATGCATTGGACTTAGTAAGTGACGGGTGGAGCCCGCTATAGCTCCTCGATGCATCGGTAGGTCTCATGAGACAAACTAGTGTCTTGGCACAAGGCCTTGACAAAATCTTATTTGTAGTCTTGGCACGAGGCCTTGTCTATGTGGTTATGATAGTCTGGCATTATGCATTCCAACATTATGAAAGTGGTTATTGATTTTTTTCATGTGATTATTCGATTAGTAGAATATCCATGTGAATAAGTAAATGGCATTATTTCATTTTATTTATGCCATACCATGTTGAAAGTTCATATTTAAAAGTATTTTGTTTTAGTTATACATTGCCTTAAATGTTTATTCTTATTTATCAAAGTTTCCGCTATATTGTTATCCTTACTGGGCATTTGAGCTCACCCCTTTTCTATGTTTTATTTTTCCCAGGATGTGAAGAAGTAAGTTATGAATGACCTGCAGGGATTTTATGAGGGGTTAATAGTGTGGATTGTGGAAACATTATGTTGTTGTAGTAGTTTTTCATTTTATGATGTAATGTAAAACTTATGAATATATCTAGTGTTTCCAAGGCTACTAAACCAATCGGTCTTTCGAGATTTGATCTTTCTTGTGATCATGCCAATGTTATGTAATAATGCACCGACTCTGGGTAACTGGGGTCGGGCCGTTACAGTTGGTATCAGAGGAAGTTTAGTACAAACCTTGGAAGCTAGATTTAGATAAACTCTGATTAGAGCACGTAGACCTAAGATGAACTTTGAGGATTAGTATAAAAGGACTTCCGAGAATTTTGGTATTGTAGAGATTTTGTGAGTTTTCCGAGCAATACATCCCTGTCTGGATACGAGCAGGTAGAGGCGGCTCTGGCACAGATGTACCTAGGGGTAAAACCCGAAAACACCGCTTTGAGCTAGACTCGAACGGGAACTGGTGCACGACAACGGGCCTTGCTGCACTCTTGGTTACGACACTCCCGGGGGATATGCTTAGGATAACTCTCATTTTCTTTACAAATCATTTTGAAGGGATTATGAGTATATACTTCCTCAAAGAAAACATTCTTATGATTATGGATTATATCCATAAATAGTTCAATTTATGTTAAGTGTTTTATAAGTATGGGATTATGTATTTTGATTCATAAACTGATCTAGTGTATGCCATTGTTTAGAAATGGTGCCCAGTAGAAGGAATTAGAACTCCAGAAATGCACATGATCCAAAGATAAGGAAGGATCATATCGTTCATGGTCTTAAGCTAGAATTTATAAGAGAAATAGTCTCCCATGTATTATCATCTTATGAAGAAATAATATCATGTGTTGATAAGATAAGTAAAGAATTTACTGAGTCCTATGGCTTTGAAGGGAATCAAGAGAAGAAAAGGATGGAAGAGAGAAAGATGGATAAAGGGAAAAGGGAAAAGAAGAATTTTCCCATATGTGGTAACTGTGGAAAGAAACACCCTGGAACTTTCCTGAAAGGAATGGGAGTTTGTTATAAGTGTGGAGGAAAAGGGCACAAAGTACGTGACTGCAAGGGTAAGAAAATGGTTTCAAATGTACAATGCTTCATTTGCAAGGAGTTTGGACACTACGCGAACCTATGTCCCAGTCATCATACTATGCCGCAAATGATCTTATTGGATAATAATCATGTTATGATACTACCACAGATGAAAAGGAATGATTAGAGTTCTTATGTTGATTATGTCAATTGAGTGTTGTATCAACAATGTACTTGTTATAATAATTATGGAGTATATAAGGATTGTACTGCAGTACTATTTCATTAAGGACTTGAGATTGTGTGTAACAAAGAAAAGTGACTCAATAGCAGGATAATTTTTGGAAAATATATGGGTGAGAGAATGATAAACCATAATATAGTTCTGATACTGAGGTAGTAATTTTGGAATAATACATGATTGTTTTGGATAAATTATATTGGATATTCTTGACTACCCTGGAACTGATTAATGATATTCCATCATTGTTGGGGTTTAAAACATTTTTGGATTAATGAAGTATATCCAGCTTTCTATATGGAATAATGGAGCATGAATGTAATCAATAAGGAATATGGTAATTCAAGATGTTTCGGTGTATTAAAAGAATACATGATGAAGGTATTCATATGCTATTACGGGGTAAAAAGGTTCTACATTATGTTTACCTTACTTATAAATTTTGGACTATGAGTTTGGATAGAAGTATTTTGGATAGTTCTAGTTTGGATTATTTTGGATTGGCATGAAAGGACAACCCGGAGGTCAGGCGGCAACCCGTCGCGTCCGGCAAGGCTGCGAGACTTGAACCCGCAACCGAAGGGAGACAAGGGTGTATCACCTACCACTGGCCCACGAGATGTCCTGGATTAAATAATGTATTTTTTATTAAAAGATCTTGTAGATGAATTATAAATTCGTTTATTTTGGAACCCTATACGAATAGTGTAAATAGAATTTTTTTTACATTCTATTATCTTTTAGAGTGAAAGATGAGTTTGTGGTAGAAATTTATTAATGGATAAAACTCTAATTATAAAGTAAGTATATCTCCTTATTATCTTCGCCAATCTCATAAATAAATTCATCAATATTAAGAAAAGCAACTTAGAACAAAAATGTTTTCCTAGATGGTACCTTAAATCATCACTAATTTATGGCTTTGGGATTGTTGGCCTTTTCATAGCCATGTTCTCTACCACTCTCCATCAGATAATTGATGGTTAGATTTCTCCTCCATATCCATATTTTCCTACATGGAACCCTAGTATGTGTTATTTTCGGTAATCTTCATACTTTCCACACTTTATTTTAAATAGAGGCCAAATTAATTCATTTTTCGATGTGGGATTTCAACTAAGATATTTTGAAACGTCAAAAATGTGTTATCCCAATACCCTATATTTTGTTGAACCGATGGTACTTCAAATCATCATAGATTGATGAGTTTAAGGACCTCAATTTTATACTTTTTTGTGATTGATGACCTCAATCACTACCTATAAATATTTACGTTTTTCCTCCGATTATATGTCTCTAATTGCCACCAATGTTCTCCTAATCAAGATCATAATTTGGTGGTGACCCTTTCATTTCTCTTTTCCTCATATTAAGACTAAATTTTAGTAACCCAATTTCCGATGTGGGTTTTCCCACAAATATATTTTCTATTTTCAACCTTTTATTTTCGAAGAACAATTTCAAATTGCGAGGACGCAATTTATTGAAGGAGGGGAGAATGTAACACCCCAAGATTTCATAGTGTGTTATTTCTTCAAAATAATTCAATAACTTGCACTACACGCAACACCGAGTTCAATCACAACATGACTTACAAAAAAAAAATCCATTCAAAAGAGGTTATGAATAGTGTTAACTAAATTTTAAACTTTATATAATCCTTATAATTTTAGAATCCATATTATGAGTTTCTTAGTCATAATGCAAGAACAGATTCATTTTCAGTATTGCACTTTTATCAACTTTTGATAGTAAAACCTTTTTAAATACAATATTTTAAACTTTTTGACTAAATGGAGACATCAAAAAAAAATTTAATGAAACATCCCAAGCTTCCACGGTACGCTTTCCTTTGAATAAAACAGTAGCATGTGTTGTACGCAACGTCGAGTTTTAACACACACCATAACCGATCAAACTAGCCGTTATGAATAGTAATACCTAAATTTTGAAATTATATATATTTTATATTTTGAAATGAACTTCATTTTTGGATTCTGAATATCGAATTTAGCCTAAGTTGAAATTTTGGTACTTTTCGGATAACTTTCATATTTTGATGAATAGTGAAAATTACTAAATTTTAATTAAAAACAACTTTTTTAATCAAAATAATTAATAGTGATAAATTATGAATTTGAGTGGTTTTAAAGTATATTTAGAATATATTTTTACAATTTAATACAATGTTGGTCATTAGACATAATTTTACAATTAAACCGAACATAAACAAGTGTCAATCTTTTGATAGTTATTATCTCTTAAAAACACGCTTTTTGTTTTGACAGCGGGAATTAATTTTAAATTAATTTCTGCCACTTCTGTGTTTTGAATTTAGAAAAATGGATTCCATATTTGGAATCAGGATGTTCAAATTGTGTAAATAGGTAACTTTTATTTTTAGACATTTTGAATAATTACTGCGGTAAATATTTTATTTACCATGGTTAAGGGTAAATCCGGTAAATAAGGGTTAAAAAATAATATTATAATAATACTAAATTACCCTAAAACGTGTCTTAACCCTATTGGTTGATACATGGTCGACCATGGGCATCTTTGGGTTGATTTTGGGACCCCATGGATCCACTTGTAAGTGATAATTACACTTTATTTTAATTAAGTCAAAATGAATACAAAAATGACACAAGCATATATCTTTTAGCAAAACAATTGTAAAATAGGGTTATATAAGTTGGATTTTAGATTATAAATATTCATTAGAAATCTAAAAAAGATTTCCTACATAATTATATTTTATTTATAATTTTTAGACATTAAATAATTTATTTTATTTATGACACAATGATGATGCAGTAATTACTATAATAGTGAAAAATTAAAATAATTGATATTATAAATACCCAAAAAAAAATAATATGAAACTTTTAATGAATTAAACTAATTTTATAGGATAATATGATATATTAGGATTGATTTAATTGACTTTGTTCGAAGTAATCAATCTGTTATGAGTTTCACAAAAATCAACTATTGAATAGTGTCAAAACTGACATAAAAGAGTTCTTAAAACAAATATTATATTATTAATTGATATTAAATTCCTAAAAATCTAAGGTTCGGCCAAGAGACTTATATCATGATAGTTTAATAATTAATGGACCACTTGGGGGTCTCTTGGATGTATATAGTAAGTTTATTAACCATATTATATAAAAATACAAAGAGACATTGTAAAAGTGAAACTAATTAACTAAGAGTTAATACTTAAAGATAAGGTTAATATAAGTACCCAAACCTGTCTAAATTCTATTGGTTGAGTGGCATTCGACCTATACCCACCTTAACCTTTGAATAATAAGCTTTGGAGCCATTATAAACCGAATATGAATTTATTATAAATTAATATTTCTAGCTTTTCCAAAGGTGCCCCTCACCCCTCTTATAAAAGGGCACTCCTCCTTCTCATTTCTTCACACCTTCAAAGCCTTTTGGTTCGGCCAAACTCTGCCCAAATACTCTCCCAACATCCCTCACTACAACCTAGAGGCCTTAGTTTGATCAGAAAGCCAACCTAAGGAGCCCTTTTGATCAAATCAAAAGGAAGAACCCGAAGAAGAGGTAATGATTTCACCACCCTTTTCTAAGTTCATTTCTTCTTCCACTTCTTCTTCCTTTGTTCTTACCATTCTAAAATAATAACTCCAGTATCTCACATATAATGTGATGTTATTACAAGTATGTTACAATCATATTCAGTATTCTATCCACCCTTTGAATAACATGTCACTATACGTGCGTACGTATGGCTTACTGTCTACACGTCGTGGTGTAATTGTTATTCAATATAATATTATTTGGATGGGTATAATAATGATGTGTAACTCATGTAAATAATAAATATAACATGTTAATGATTCTGTATATATGATATACCATCCATTTATATATTATTTTAATATCAAAAGAATGATATTGTCGCTCGTGCGTACGTACGGACTACCGTCTCCACGAACGCGATGAGATTCATTCTCCATCGTATCCATTCAAGTATAATTATCATTTGATGATTTAAAAATGATGTTTAAGGACTGGATATCATTCTGGATATGAATAAGATACAACAACCATGGCTTATGTAACAAAACATATAAAAGAAAATGAGTAAGTTAACTCCCGAAACGACGATAATTCTAAGATATTATTAACAAATCAATGTTAAAAGATCATATATGATATCATATTAATATATATGATTCTTGTATAATTTAATAACAACTATTTCACCATTATACAGGAGGTTAACCTACCCCAGCCAAGGAAAAGTACAAGGTAAGGGTTATTTCACAATCTCTTCATTATTCGAGGTTGTTTATTTGTAATAATCTACTGGGATCTCTTTATCATCCACATCCATGTTTCTTCAAAATGTTTTTCAAAACATTTTTATTATTTACAAGAATACGGGTTAAAGTCATTTATACCCTTGTTTGACTTTTTATAAGAGGTTTATAAAGGAATCTTTTCATCATTTTCAAAACAAGGTCATTTTTAACCTTTTCGACAGAATTAAGGTAAGAACGTTTTTTTAAAACTTATACGGCGGGTGCGGCTAATTTCCACCGTTATAAAATCTTCAAAACTTCCCTTACATGCTTATAAGAATATTTTAAAAGAAAATGTGTTATTTTATATGGATCTTAAATGATTTCAAAATAAAAAGAGATATTTCTTTAAAAAGAATTTTGATTTCATCTATGTCAACATCCTTTGATGGATTTTACGCTTATTTGAATGTGATCTATTGTGATACAAAACTTCTATATTGTATTGAAGTTTTTGTGATATGTTTGACTGTGGATGTGCTATTTTTATACCATTCATAGTTTATGGTGAAATTATTGACATTTCGTATGCTAGTTTTAATACGAATGTTTATGTTATGTTTAAACCTTTTCATATGGGAATGCATTGGACTTAGTAAGTGACGGGTGGAGCCCGCTATAGCTCCTCGATGCATCGGTAGGTCTCATGAGACAAACTAGTGTCTTGGCACAAGGCCTTGACAAAATCTTATTTGTAGTCTTGGCACGAGGCCTTGTCTATGTGGTTATGATAGTCTGGCATTATGCATTCCAACATTATGAAAGTGGTTATTGATTTTTTTCATGTGATTATTCGATTAGTAGAATATCCATGTGAATAAGTAAATGGCATTATTTCATTTTATTTATTCCATACCATGTTGAAAGTTCATATTTAAAAGTATTTTGTTTTAGTTATACATTGCCTTAAATGTTTATTCTTATTTATGAAAGTTTCCGCTATATTGTTATCCTTACTGGGCATTTGAGCTCACCCCTTTTCTATGTTTTATTTTTCCCAGGATGTGAAGAAGTAAGTTATGAATGACCTGCAGGGATTTTATGAGGGGTTAATAGTGTGGATTGTGGAAACATTATGTTGTTGTAGTAGTTTTTCATTTTATGATGTAATGTAAAACTTATGAATATATCTAGTGTTTCCAAGGCTACTAAACCAATCGGTCTTTCGAGATTTGATCTTTCTTGTGATCATGCCAATGTTATGTAATAATGCACCGACTCTGGGTAACTGGGGTCGGGCCGTTACACAGTTTGGGGTGGATAAACCTTCTCTTTGTCTCTTTAAGAACATTGTGGCTTCGTGGGGTATTTATGAAGCGGTGTGGGTTTTGGAACTCTCCAAGAAGGCCTTCTGCATTGTGATTTATCTAGAGAAAACTATGTGAGGGTGTGGTTGAGGAGGGTCCATTCTATGGACTGTTAGATATTTCATCTATTCCGATGGTCCTTGGAGGTTCCCCATGGTTTCGATTCTCACCAAATAAGTACATGGATCTCTCTACCTGGTCTCCCCCTCTCATTCTTAAACCTAGGGTTCATGTATATAATTTTCGATTCCATCAAGTATTTTTTGTGCATGGATGGGAGTACCTATCATCTTATGGACTCTTCCTTAGCTATGATCTATGTTGAAATGTATATTTCTTAGCCTCAACCAGACTTGATTTTTCATTATGTGGGGGATAAAATTTCATGGTGGCAGAAGATACATTATTCACGGCATGGGATCTTCTCCAATGATTTTCATCTCAATGTCTACTCACCTTCAGTTTGTAGGAAGCTTCATCAGTATCCCAGTGCTCTTAGGCTAGTTCCATGTTCAGTTTTTGGACCTTTTTAAAAGGCTGATATCCCCTCTCTTTATTTCCATTTTCGTAGGATATTTTTAAAGAGTTTTACTGTTATTATGCCTTAAATTATCATGATTTTCCCCTAATATTCTCATCCTTTTCAAAAATCGGGACACACAAATGATCCCTTGGATTTGGGGTCCTTTTTGGGTTCATGTATGCACTTAGTTTCTTATGTTCCCTCAAGGAGGACCGGGTTGTTGATGGTTGGATCTCTAACCTAGCCCCTCCTACCTCCCCCCACTGCATGAAATGTATGGGCCATCCTTAATCTATTCCCCTGCTTTCTATTACTCATGTTAGTTTAACATAATTCTTCGGTATCTTATCTCAGGAGCAGGATGAACCTGCACCCATTACATATGTACAATCTCCTGCATGCAAAGGGGTGATTACTCTATCTAAATCCAGACTTCTTTCTTTTGTTTCCACCTCTAGTGTAATAGGCTCAAAAAATACAAGGGAAAATCTAGGCCTTACAATGTCCAATTATCTCCCTCATTATATGTAATTTGAGTAGACTAGGTGCCCATACTAAAACTTATTTTATTTCTTCTGAGTTCCTAAAGTCTCATGGTTCTATTTTCTCTATTCCTTATCCAATTCTGACTGCTTCTAAAATCAAGGACTGTGTGGGTAGAATTACAATTTGTGACTATATGTATATTGAACCTCTTAATCACCACATCTGGATATTCTAGAGGCCTGATGTTTGTGTGGATCCTATAGTGGCTTTGGATCAGTATGTTAATACTAAGGTTACCTTTGGCCCCATCTCTTTTTTTATCTCCTTCATCAATGAAAAGTGTGATGCTCAGGATATAAGAAGATTATATCTGGATCTTAGCTTCTTTGTACCAAGAGACAAGCCCTTGTTTGTTGGTGGTGATTGTAACATTATCTTAGACCTGACAGAGAAGAATGGTATAGGCCACATCCCTCGAGAGCTATCTTGGAGTTTGCATCATTTATGTGATGTTCAGGTCTCATGAACATGGGATATATGGGGGACCAATATACTCAGTGCGACAACCAGAAAGGAAATGGGCACCCAAGGGCCTTCTAGACCTCTACCTGGCTAGCTTTATTATAAACTAGACCTTCCTTGATGAAAGGGTGTCTCATTTCGTTTGAGATATCTTTGACCACTCTCACATCATGGTTTCTATGTCTCCTGGTACAAGGTGTGGAGATCGTTTCCTCTATCATCACTTGTAGTCCGATTTCAACAGTTTCCTCCAAATAATGTGATCCTCTTGGATGAAGATATATGGGATAGGTGATGAATTAGATTACATAAAGAAATTATGCATCTAAGAGAGGACTTTCAGTAGTCTAACAATGATCATCCCTCTCGGCTATAGGACTTAGATGCAATCAAAGTGGAGATTAACCAACTTGATGTTTCTCTAGAGGATGGTTTAAATGAGAATCTATTTAGGGTTATTATTCATAAGAAAGTTATGCTAGTAGAAATACTCCTCATGATGGAACATCTTTCTTGGGAGAATTCTATGTTCAAATGGTTACAGGGGGGAGATCGTAATACTACATGTATTCATGCTTGTATTAAAGAGAGAAAGAGGATGTTTAATCTGAATATTATCCAACAAGACGAGTCACACACTAATGATCCTAAATTGATTAGAGAGATGGTGATGTATCATTTCTCTACTATACTCACTAGCCCCAACAAGAACACTCAAGATGGCTACCCCTTGAGGGATGAAGACTTGTTTGATGTTATCGCTTAACAGGACTCTAATCAAAACAAATCTATTATATCCTCTATTCTGGATGATGAGGAGATTCCTAAAGCTGTCAAATCCCTCATTCTAGAGAGTACATTGGGTCTGCATGGCCTCTCATGGTCCTTCTACATCACCTCTTGGGATGTGTCTAAGGAATATTTGGTTAATGTTATTAGAGAATTTTTTTCGGTGTGGTCATCTCCCATGTGCGGCTAGTGCCACCATGCTTATCCTCGTAGCCAAAGTCAAGAACCCACCATCTCTCAATCACATCAGACCTATTAGAATGTGAAATTACCCATAAAAAGCATTGGATAAGGTGATAAATATATGACTATCGCGATATCTTCTTCAATGATATCCTTGGAGCAGAAAGGATTTTTTAAAGGAAGAGTTATTCAGTGTGTGATTGGTTTGGCCATAGAGATAATTCATGACATCAATGACAAAGTGAATGGTTCAAATATGAATCTCAAAATTGAGATAGAGAAATAAAATGATATTCTTGAGTGTAATTTCATCATCAAAGTGTTGCACTATATTGGTTCATCCTCTTGGTGCATTGATTTTTTGTTTAGATGTTTAAGCTCGTCGTGATTTTTTATCTCTTTTTTGGGGATCAATCATGGCTTCTTATAATAGGTGTGTGGGATGAGAAATGGAAACTCACTATCCCTATGTTTATTTATCATCTCTAAAGATTCTCTTTACCACTATCTCAAGAAGAGTATTAGTGTTTGTTCCATTCTTCCTTACCGTCGCAGGCTGACCTCAAATGGTATTTTTCACCTGATGTTTTCCAAGGACACTATCTTATTTCTCAATGCCCGCAGGAGTTCTATTTGGGGTATCAACATGGTTTTGGACACATATTGGAAATTGAGTGGGAAAATTGTTAGTATGGAGAAGATTATCATTTTTATGCCCAAAAACGTTTCTAGTAGGTGGGTGGGGAAAGTGGACAATGCTTGGGAATTATTAGAAATTATTTTCCATTTGGCTGCCTTTGTGCTCCGATCTATATTTATAGTATTAAGATTAAGAATTTTGACAAAAAAATTTCCAAAATAACTGACAAGAATACTAACTATAAGAACAATTTCTTATATTTCAGTGGTAGGTTAACTCTAGTGAACCATGTTATTTCTTCAATACCCTTATTATTCCTCTCTACCCTCAGGGTTTCAAAGGGAATCTTACAAAATATTGAATATATTATTAAATATTTCATATGGGTTTCACACAAAGATAAGAGTTAACATTGGGTGTATTAGATGATATTGGAAAGGTCTTTCTAGGAAGGACAAATCAATGTGAAAGATCCAGACATTACCATTCAATTTGTTCATGAGAAGCATTCTTGGGAGTCCATTGTGAGGGATTATCTATGGGGACAATTTACTCAGACAAAATATGGTATCAATCTTGACACTACTAGGGGGAATTCTTCTTGTATCTAGTGTACTGTGCTGGCCCATCTTGCAACACTTTAGGATCACAATAGATGGATTATAGGGAGGGTGACATTAGTTTATGGCATTAAAATTGGGTTTCCTCCAAAGAGGAATTCTATGCCTACTCAGACCCTGATATCACATTCAAGAAGGCCAACACTTATACTCATTTTATCAATGTGATTATAGATGACACATCTCGCAATATCACTGTTTCAATTCTACTGAAAAATGATCTGGGCTACTATAGTTTTTATGCCTCCCCGATGGGTGTTTTCTCCAGTAAAGGGTATCATCATCTCTTGGGGATCATTTCTTCATCTGATGTTTAGGGATACTTGCTATGGTGCAAGGAAGTTGTGTTCAATCTTAACTGTATCCTATGTCATGTAAGGAATCATGCCTTTTCCATCGAAAATAACTTGAAATGCAAAGGCAACATCCTGGTGTCTAGATGAATTTTCTACACTGATTGCAAGGAAGAATATGTGGATAACTTATTCCTTGAAAGTGCATGGTCTAGATTGGTCTGGGAGGTCTTCAGAATTGTTTTACAGTTTCTTCTTGCAGGTGAGTAGCTTCAAATATTTCCTCCACACATGGTTTTATGGTGTTAATACCATCATTGAAAAAAAAGTAAAGGTTGTCTATTCTCGTGGCTGGGTGTTGGAATATTTCGCATGATTAGAATCGATTAAGGGATGACGGTATCATGACCTCACAGTCAGTGCTCATATTTAGAATGAGATCTAGGCTCATTGATCTTTCTCATCTCATTATGAATGGCTAAGAGGTCCCCCCACCCATTAGAGATATTCTAGTGACCTGGTGTTCCTTTACTAGAGTCCCTTAAAGACATTTTGTGCCTTTGATACGGCCTATTATTGGCTTCATGCATAACACAGATGGCACATGTGGGATGGGGGTCATGTGTGGTGGTGGTATTGTTGGATACCATACTAGTTCTATAATTTTATATTTTTTCATCCTTTTTTGGTAGTGGAAACTCTCTTCTAGAAGAGGTGATAGCTATGATCATTGGTCTTATACTTTTCATATAGAATAATATTATCCTCTCAACCATTGTAACATATTACATAGCTATTTAACATTCTCTACAAGACTGGGGTACTCCACCCTGGTGCATTTAGTATACTATATGTGAGTGTCATAGTCCCATTACCATCCAGTTAGAGAATATTCATACATGGAGGGAGGGAAATAATGTTACTGATTTTCCCCCATGGATGGCTCCAATGACAGGATCAAATGTTATTCAATCTTAGGCTCCCTTCCTTTAAAGCGCACATATTTAGTCATTGGGGATGCTCTAGACCTTCATTATTTTAGACTCCTATGACCCCCTTCTCATGTTGTATGTCCCTCTTTCTGATGTACTTCTCTTTTCTTTTAGAATAAAATAAAAATATCTTTGGTGGTGGAAAGAAACAACATTTTCATAAAATGTATCTCTAAAAATATTCCTTTTAAACATTTTTAAATAAAATAAAAATTAATGAAAATAAATTTTTAAAAAAAATTAGTGTATAGGTAAAAACATCAGCAAAACAATTTCTAATAGCATGATCATGGAAGAGAATGTTTGTTATCCAAAAAAAGAAATAAGGTTATCTTTTATTTGAAAACTTTTTCACTATCATTTTATTTACCAAAGAGGGGGAAATAGAATTAATACATATAAATTATATTAATAACAAAAGTATAAGAAAAATTATGTTTTTAAAATTATAATATTCAAATAATTTCCCTCAAAGGAAATTTTTTATACACAATCCTCCAAGGGAATGAAATTGTATTGTAAATCCCTCGATGCTTTAGGAAATTTAGAGTGGTAAGTCATATGAATGAAATAAAATTAAATGAATCCTTAAATACCATAAACAAAAGGATATTAAAGATAAAACATATATAATTTTTTATATGTATACCTCATAAATGATTATATGTGTATAATATATCATATATCCCAATGAATAATATTTGAGAAGACAAACCCTTACCATTTTGATACCTTTTAGATCAAAACACATTTAATGAAATATTATGAATTTTATAGTTAAATATAAAGAATTAAGAATTTTATAATGACATAAAAATTAAAATGGTAGTTATATACACCTCAAAAACACAAATAGGTGTATAACATCCAATATGTCTTAATGAAATTATATGGAGATGATGAACCCTTACCTTATATCCATATTTATTCGTAAGCATTTGATAATACTATATAATATATTCATATTTATTATTATTTTATAAAATAAAACGTTTCATACATATAATATTCTATATTATCCACTAATAACATCATAACACCTTTTTATTATTAATTCATAATTAAAATCCCCATTTTCAAGTGTTAACTGTTTTTTTTTCTGGAATGATTCATTTTGATAATTTTGGTATTTATAAATTGATCATTGTTATATAATATCTAGAATTATAATCTTATTAAAAGTATAATATTTATTCATTATATAAAATTTTGTAACCATTTATATAAATTATTAATCAAAATTGAATTAAATCACTTCATAGAGATGGTTGTTCGTATGTACCCACAAGTAGTGCTTCCACTTTTCAATAAATGGAATGAAAGAATTTAGACAAAAATAAAAATTGAAAAATAATTATTATAAAACAAATTTTATATATATATTAATTTAATATATCCTTATTATCATACATTTAAGGCAAAAATAAAAAACGAGCCACTTAACATCATGGAGGAGGTAGTATACATGTATACACAAGCGACGTTATCATTTTCCATCAAACTGGAAGGTAAAAAGGTGGATAATCTCTTATAATTATTGAATAATAATTAATCCATAAATATCATATATAGATATTAAATACATTATGAGAAAAATAAATTATAGATAGTGATTGAAAATGAATCATATCGCTATGTGGAGGTAGTAGTCTACACGTATACAAAAGTTATACTTTCATTGCCCATTTGATTGGAATGAGGTAGAAGATTATTGTGAAATCATTATAATAACATTTTAATATATTTATGATACTATATTAATCAATTTATAATGAATACAATAGGTTTATATAGGGTGGATGAAGAAATAAAATCCAAAGGGCTAATTTATGATTTATTGCATTACCTTAAGAGACCTCTTTTGGCTTGCACCTTTATCCTTGGAATATTGGTCATAAAAGAAGACCATAGGATCTAGGGAAAATGAAAGGAAGAATAGAAAAATTTTAGGATGGTATTTTCTTATCTATAAGGCTTAATTTTCATGAGAAAGGAGGATAGGATGTTCCCTTTTATAATTGGGGGGAGGACACACTCTGAATTACCAAAATAATTTAAATATATATAATTAATGTATTTATCAATTATAATGATTAAAAATGGGAAAGGATTAAAACTTAGTATAATATATGGTCTAAATATATTTAATAAATAATATTTAAACAATTTTATGGGGAATAATTACCCATATCAATTATTTTAGTCCCCCTTCCAATAAACCCATTTTAACCATAACCATGGTAGCAACTTTTTACCATTCATCATGAACAAAAAATAAATTGTTCTGATTACCATATTTTTACAGGATATTATAAATATTTAATTCATATTTTCAAATTCAATTTCTATAATTGGTAAAAACTAATTTTGAAATATGCACTCAAAATACAGTGAAACCTTGTTTTTGGAAAAAATTAATTTTTAAGTATAAAATTGAATTTAATTTCATTCAACTCTGAGAAAAAATATAAAATGAATGATAAAATATTTTATAGAATAAATAATATATTAATTTAATTAAAATAATTAATAAATATCAATTTTTTTAATTTTTTATGGGAAAAACACATTTCACACACAAAAAATAGTTTTTTTGAAAATGTGTTTTAAATCAAAAAATAAACTAATACCAAAATCCTGAATAATGTTGACTAATATATAATTAACAATAATTTCTATAATAAAATGAGTCATATATTAATTTAAGATCAAATTAAAAACATAATTTGATTTTTTAATTAATTGATTTTTTGAATAAAATGATCTTTTTACAAAATTGTTAATTTACATTATTCACCTAAAAATAAATTTTTTTAGAAAAAAAATCACCCCAAGAAAATAATGAAATTTTTTACAAATAAATGATATTAATTTTTTCAATTAAATTTTACTAAAATGGTAGTAATTCAATATAATATCTATTTAAAAAATGAAATAAAACCCATTTTTAAGAAAATATAATTTTGAAATATAAAATGACTTTACTAAAAATATTTATTTATATGATAAAATGATGATATCATAAAAAAGATGAGAAGTCTCTTTTATTATTCAAAAATAAATCCACCGAAGTCTAAAGTATTAAATTTTACAATTATCCTTTTCAAAAGGGGGCATAAGATCAGTAGTTATGTAATCAGAAATAGTGAGATCATCACTACCTATCCCTTTGTATGAAATTACATAGGCCAGGAAATTACCTTTTTGGTATGCATGTGTGATAAAGTAGCTCCTGGGTGAATTGATATCTATGAATTTGATCAACTGAGTAGTGAGTTTTCATGGAAGATGCAAATAGCATGTTCTCAAATCATTAATAATAATGGTAGAGTCACACTCAAGAAAAAAATATTGAATCCTAAAAATATTTCCATATTAACTAAATTAATAATCCAAAACATTTCAGATGCCAAAGATGATGCAATTTCGTGTGATTTATAAGGACATCCCATGATATCTATATCATGATATCTAAATAATACTCTGATTCCTGATGGTCCTAGGTTTCCTCTGGATGCGTCATATGAATTGCATTTGATCCATTCAATAAATTGAGAGTTACATATTATTTCAAGATTTATATGAGGTTGAGGAAAATTTATATATTTCATGAGACATTTTAGAATTGATAATTCATGAATAGATTTGTTGCACTGACCATGAAACATAGAGTTGGTATTATTTACCACTTCCAAAATTCCCACTAGAGCAGATTAAAGATTAAAATGGGCTTGTGCATGAATCACTATATTTTTACTATTCTATTTGACTTGTGTGTAAGTATAGTCTATGAAACATTAATCAATTTAGGGAGTTGTGGAGAAAGATAAATATAATCACAATCTCTATGGTGAACCCATATAGATTTAGTATGAGGGACCTACATGTCAAATATGTCTAATATGATGTTCCATAGTTATGGGAAAATGTCATATCTCATGAATAATTGATTAATATCCTCCCTATAATAAGGGAATAAAATGTATCAATAACAAATAAAGATACTAATAACTTCAAAACATGAGTTAAAGGGATTTTTAGAGTAGGATATTCTCCATAACTACAAAAATATGGATGGAGTAATCCATATTTTATTCATATTTTAAATCCAACTGTGACTACACCCATAGGTTTTAGTTCAATATTATAGCTTTGAGTTGTGTATACCATTTACTATTGGTTCCTAGATCATAATATAATCTTGATCAATTAAGACAGACATATTAATCACCTCTTTAATTGTTTCCAGAAGTTCAACAAAGGGTGCATCAAATTTCACTTTCATCATGACATTGATGTTCATCATAAAATCAACATTGTTTAGGAGATATAGAAAGGGTGTTCCTATATAATTTTCAAACCAAAATTTAATATAGGAGTTTATGTTCACTAACTAGTGGTATATAAAGGTAATGGGGGAGAAGGAATCCTTGAGGAATGGACAAATAAAAGAATCCATTTAATTAATATTTATAGGCTTTAGCTTGTAATGAATTTAGATCTAGAAAAAACAATTTCCCCTAGTTAATTGTTGATCAAAATCCACATTATTTTTACCTATATAGATTGATTAAAATTAATAATAACTTTTATTCCAATACCTCTAAGTGCAATGGGTTTGAATCATTTCTTCCAAGGGATGGTAATAGTTCTCCACTCATGAATTCTCTCACTCTAGAAAAAAAATTAATATAGCTTTTAAAGAACTTTATCGATGTATAATTCCATTTATATACCATGAAATAGTACACAAAATTGGAGATGATAATTTTTTTCTCAAGACAGACCTTATCGTCCATTAAAAAAGATTTACCCTTCTAATAAGCCAATTTACTTTATATATGAACAAAGATATGATTGAAGTGTGAAGCTATAGGCCTACCACAAGACATGATAACTCCATGGTATGTTAAATTAAATAACCCTTAACCAATTCCCATCTATTTTATGATTTCAATCATCCTGTTTCTTATAATGTTATTTCAAAAATAAACAAAGGATTTATTCCAGATAATTTTCTTTCATGAATCCCTTTAATATTTTATTGAGGAATATTTGATATTAATGAATATATCCTTATCCCCATATGTGAAAATAATTATATCATTATCAAATAATAAATTATATTGAGAAATGATTCCTATGGAAATACAAATGGGATTTATTTTTCTATTTCCAATCATTTTTAGAAGAACCATGCTTAAGTAATCATCTACAATGTAAATGATAATGGTTAAAAGGGGTCACCCATCCTCAAACCTCTTGGTAAAGTGAGGTATCCCTCTAAATATCCCTTATTAATCCTTGATATTTGAGCTGAGTCCAAAATAATCTTGACCCAATTAATAAAATTGTAATAAAATCCAAAATTGGAAGGAACCTTGTAAATAAATCTCCAATTCATAATGTCAACTGAATTTTTTTTCGCAAAATTTAAATTAATATTATCACCTCTAGTATAAATTATATGAACTTTTATATATTTATAAGTATTAATGAAGAAATATTGGATGTTCATCCCTTTAAGTAAATAAAATAGATTCAAAGAGAGTGTCTTTCTAGGGATGCTAGAAAGTCTGTTAGTAAGAATATAAATGTAATATTATAGATAGAATTAATAAGAGAAATATGAGTGAAGAGATGTATTCCATTAGAATTCTGAAATTTTGAAATAAGAGAAATGATTTTAGCATTAATACCTTAGGAAAGTGGACCGCATCTATAGAAGGGGAGACCAGTCTACACACATCATGTTGAATGGATTCCTATACACTTGAAAAAAATTTGCTTATCCATCCATACCTAGAGAAATCCCAGCATTAAGATCAAATAATGCCTCTATCATCTCATTCTTGAGAGGAATAATGATTTAAATAACATAATCATCATAACTAACAATAAGGGGAATAACAACTTCTATTAAATTATAATTTTCATAAGAATTACTAAAACCATTTATATAGTAAGAGAACACATGACCAAATCTGGATTTCCAATGATCAAAATAATGATCACCATCCTTGAGTAGAGATATGGGTTTGCTAACATTTTTTTCATATTTTAGATAATTGAAAAATTTATAATTTTGGCCATCATCTTTGACCCATTCTACATTAAATGATTCTTTTTGGATATTGTATTTAAGAATTAGAAGGTTAGAAACCATGAGAGAGACATCAACATCATGTTTGAGATTCAAAGAGAAGACTTCATTATAATTTCATTATTGGATAATTTAAATGGATGACTAAAGAGAAGAAATATATTTATCTATAGTGTTGAAGAAATATCATATCATATCTTTCATTTCCTTCTTAAATAACTTAATCTTAAGAACACAAGACAAATCATCATCTTTATAATCTGAAAAAGCCCAAGTCTCATATAAAACATTCCACAATCAGGGTATGCATCCCAATAATTATAAAATCGAAAATCTAAAGATGTGTTTGTGTCTCTAGAATGAAATCTCAAAAAGATAGGGTGATAATCAGAGTTGATTATAGCTAAAGTGGATCAGGTGATAGAGTCCCCAACATTCAGTGTTGCTTCATTGATAGGGGATCTATCAAACTTGTTGGAAACCATTTTATTAGGTTACACACTATCAAAAGTATATTCGGATCCCACAAGATTAACTCCAAACATATTTTTATCCTCAATATACGCTATAAATGCAATTGATGATATTGAATAATTAACAACACATAAATTTTTATCAAAATATAGAATTGTGTGGAAATCCCCAAGAATACTATTATAAAATAGGCCATTAATAGAACTAGTATTTATCAACATAATAAAATAATTACAAATAAATGGATTATTTATTAGTTCTAGGAGAAGTATTGAAAAATTTAAACATTTACCAGAACTTTTTTTAGAACTGATAAAGGAAACCTTTATCAACGCTTTATTTTTTGGGCTGATAAAGCGTATCCTTTATCAGTGTTTTATTTTAAGCACTAATAAGGGTTAACCTTTATAATCACATTATTTTTAGCATCGATAAAGGATAACCTTTATCAGTTCTTTAATTTTAATGGTGATAAATATATATTTCATCAGTTCTTTTTTAGTGCCGAATAAAGTCTGAATGAACATAATGAAATAATTAAATAAATAAAAAAATTAAAAAAAATAATATTACAAATTTTTTATTTAAATAATTATTTGTAAAAATGAATAAATTTATTATAAATTTTTAAATATTAAATATTTTAATAATTAGATAATTATGATAATTAATGTTATTAAATTGTATATGTTAAATATAATATATATTATATATTACAAAATATTTATGTTCCCTACATTAAATAGTCATATATTTATTGAATTGTGTTTAGAAATTAAAAATTGATATAAATTAAAAATATTGAGTAATTTCTTAGTACCCAGCATTTCAATGTCATTTGATTTTTGAATTTAACATGGATCAAATCTATATTTATTGATTTCACATATACATTGTTAATGATTTTTTATATAAAATGTACACACATAAAAATAATCCATTTTTTCAATATTGTTATAGTGTACTTATTCTTAATTTATTCAATTTCACTCATTTTTAACATATATGAATACACTTAAAATTAGATATTCATTAATAATGTAAAAAAATATTTATAAATGGACATTTACTATGTTTATAAAATTAAATATTTATAATTATAAATAAATTACTATTTTTTAATAATTATTTATAAAATTATAAATAAAAATTTATATATTTCTTAATAATTATTAATTTTATAATAAATTTACTTAAAAAATAAATATATTTACTATATTTATATTAATATATATTTATTAAATAAAACAAATATATATATATAATTATTTAAATATATATAATTATATAAATATTATTTTTTTAAAAATATTTCTATAATTATAAATAAAAAATTATAAAATTATAATAAATATATTTTAAAAGGAATAAATATACTATATTTATATTTATATATATTTATATACTAAGTATATATAAATATTTAAAAAATTATTTATAATTTTAATTATAAAACATTTAATAGCACATAAGTAATAAGTGCTAATAAAAGCATCCTTATAAGAAATTTTTTCATGCGGAAACAGATGATGCTTTATCAGCGCTCAGAAAAGTTCTAATAAAATGAACATTTATCAGCACTATAAGTTTAGAACATCTAAACATTGGTTTTATCAGTACTTTTTTAGCTCTAATAAGGACCTAACTTTGTCAGTGATAAAAAATGTTGATAAAGAGATAATTTATAAGCACTATAAAAGCTTTTAGAAACTTCTAGATCTAATTAAAAAATCCTAAGCATTTGAAACCCATTGAGATATTAGAATATTTTTTTGGAATCCACTTGCTTTTGGATCTCGTCCTCAATGAATCGAATCTCAGATCACACCACTCGACTACCTCATGTTTCTCGAGCATCTCATCCAACTTCTGATGATCAATTCTAGTTAGGGTTTCTGAGAGGGTCTCATATTTTCTTCAACTTAGTGAGGTAGTCCTTTTTGATTTTATTTGTGTATTTTTTGTTCTATTTTTGATTTATTATTTTATTATGTCATTATTTATGGTTTGGTGATTGTATACTAGCGAGGTAGGACTTTTGGTTTTCTCAGTTTCCAATTTTGATTCAACACCTGATCACTCATGGAGAGTTTATTGTTTCTGGACTCGATAGTGACATATGGTTTCACATGGAGTTTAGTTAGTTCTTTTATTTTTTTTAAATTTCACAAATTAATCTCCCAATGTTATAAATATCCCATGAATTCCATTAGGTTATTATAAAACACTTCCCCCATATACACGGATTGGGGAAATAAATATCCCATGAATTCCATGAGTTGCTTATAAACTAAGAAAAATGTCAACTCACCAGTAATAAACATTTAAATATTTTTCATTGCTAATGTATAAAATTTTTATCAACATTAATCTCTTTATCCTCTAAATATTATGTCATCCACAATGATAAACACATTCAATCTATCCATAAAATTATTTTTTATGTAATGATTATGATCAATTCATCACTTTTTAAATTAATGTTTCTTTAATAATTAATCTAACCTTCAACACTATACAATTAGTTCTTATTTCAATTCATGCATCACCTTTTTCAATTTAAAAACATTATTCTCATATTAAATAATTAGAAAACTTTTTGTTTTTTTAATTAATTCTTATTCATGTGATCTATTGGTAATTGGTAATTTTACATCTAGTTTGAGTACCATTAATTACCTTGGGATGGTTTGGTGTGTTTATATGAAATCCCATGAGTATTTATTTGTTTAAAAATATTGATATACCATTCATTTTGAATTTAATTATTCCTTATATTTCTACATCACTTGTTCCAATACAATTTTATATCATCATGTAGATTGAATAAGAATTAATTTTTCTTGTTTATCATATTCGAGTTTCTTATTAATCCTTATTTTCATATATTATATTTTCATTTTTGGGGGGATTTTAGTAAGGTTTTATGTTGAATAAGTCATTTCTTAACTTCAATTACCCATTTTGTTTAACATACTAAAATTCTTTGAAATAATAAAATGTTGAGTTTCACTTATTAGAATTGTCTATAACACTAAATTTTTATAGTAAATATCTTATGTGTATTTATATATATTTTATATAAAAGTAATATTTTATGAAACCAATATGATGAATATGAACTAAAATGGATGAATGTTAATCATTTGACAAGAAAAATATGATGTTGGTGTTAAATTGGTCAAAAAGTTGACAAGAGAGAACCAAAAAGACCCTTCTAAAATTTTTTGTACTTGTTTAAGTTATTGTTATTCAATATAAATTAGTCCAGAAGAGTTGGAATAATATTGATGCCTATTTAGATCCATTGATAAATGGATCCAAAATAAGGATTGGTAGTGAATCACTCACAAAGATAATAATAAAACTAAGGATTCTCTTTGGACTTCACTATTTTTTGTTAACTACTGCTTAGGATAGCATCTGACATGAACTTACTTCCTAACATCCCCATGATGCTCTAATCATACACATAGAGAGAAACAAACTAATTAGATTCTGGAACATAGCGAATATGGTGAGGATGTGTTAGATGAGGGTATCATTGGGATGCCTGGCATGAAGTTTAGGTCAGATGTTATGTTAAGTAGTAGTTAACAAACATTAGTCAAGTGAATATATAATCGTTGTGTTTATTATTAAGATTGTATGTGATGCACAACCAATCCTTTTTTTGGATCCATTGATCGATGGATCCAAATAGAAATCAATATCATTAATTTTATTGTGGTTTCCTAACATCCATATATTCTTACAAACCATAGTAAAGTGCATAGAGAATCCTTTTTTTGTTGTTATCTTATATCAGGACTAAATAAACCCTTTATAAAGATGTAAAGGAAATGTTCTAATATACATTATCTATTTTAATGAAAAATTGTATTATGAAATGTTGATTTAATTTTCATTATTCCTTGAAATTTTCATTTATTTTAGAAGAATTCTATTCATGTGTCATGTCTTTACAGGAAGAGGAACAACACTATATCTACTCAATGACAAAGTTAATTTACATTTTTTCATAGTCAAAATTATTATCTATAGAATTAATGTTTCATATCATATTTATATTTAATTTATTTCTTTTTATTATTACTCACATAAAAATAGTTTCCATATACAGGTTAATTCATTTGTTCGGGTTAGGGTGCTCTATCCAACATTCATGATCATTCTCCCTCAAAACCTTTTCACCCCTATAGTGTCTCATCTATCAATGTTTTTCATGTTTTCTCCACTGCCTTTATATTAAGAGAAATGATACTACCTTTTATCAATCCCTGAGATAATCTTGAGGTTTTCATTGTAAAATAATTGTCCATAAAGTTAATTTATTGTTTCATATTTATGTTTAATTTATTTACTTCTAGTAGTACTGACATAATAATTGTTTTTTATACAGGTGGAATCTATTTTTATAGTTTGGGTGATCTTTACAGAATTCATGATTCTTCTCCCTCAATACCTTTTCATCCCTTTAGTGTTTCATTTATAACATTATTTTGTGTTCACTCCACTTCATTTTTAATAAGAGAAATGATATTTTCTCTGTTCAATCATAGAGGTAAACTTGATGTTTTCATAGTAAATTCATTGTCCATAAAATTAATGTTTTGTTTTATTTTTATATTTAAATTATCTTCCTTTAGTATTACTCACATAATGATTGTTTTATTATACTAGTGGATTCTTTTGTTCTATTTTGTGTGCTCTATCCAACATTAAAGCTTCTTTTCTCTCAAAACCTTTTCACCCCTACATTGTTGCTTTTATCATTTTATTTAAAGTTCCCTCTACTTCATTGCAGGAAGAGAAATGATGTAGCCTCTGATCAATTACAGATGTAATCATGATGTTTTCACAGTAAAAACATTATCCCTAGAATTAATTTATGTTTTTATATTTATTTTTATTTTATTTTTTTCGGTGTTACTCACATAATTGTTTTTTCTTATACAGGTGCACTCTTTGGTTTGAGTTTGGGTAATTGTTCTAACTTTCTTTCTTCTTCCCCCTTAAATCCTTTTCCACCTTGTAGTGTTTTATTGATCACGTAGTTTCATGTTCACTCTACTACCATTGTTATAAGAGAAATTATGCTTCCTCTTCTAAATTACAGAGGTAATCTTGATGTTTGAACGATAAAATACTTGTCCAAATAATTAATGTATTGTTTTATATTTATATTTATGTTATTTATTTTTAGTATTACTCACATAATAACTATTTTCTTATACAGTTATATTGTTTTTATTGAGTCGATGTGGTTTTTTTGAAGATGATCATGCAGTGTTGGCAGTTCAAAAAAATCAATGGAAATCATGGTAATATTGAGATTTAGGATTTTTTTGAGACATTGGGATGTCTAGGAATTATATTCACCTCAATTTGACAAACGATGTGACTATTATGATTCCATGTACTTATTTTTTATTTTAATTGAGATTAATTTTAGTATAAAATAAAATTGACACAGTGTGTCTGTTATTAGTGTAAAAGTTATATTTTATTTTAAAATGTCTCACTCACTGAAAACCGAGAAAACAAACTCCATATTTTATTGATAATTTATGGAATATATTTATAATTTATTTTTTACATTTAAAAATTAGTCTCACATCAAACTGATACATGATGTTATCTCTTTTAGTAAAAGTGCATGTTTAATGTTCAAAATGACATTTTAGTAAAAAAGACATGTTACATACTCAAAACTGAGAAAACTCATTCAGATTTTTTTTTGATAATTTTAGAAAATAATACATCAGTGATTTTGAATTTGTAAGAATAAGCCACACCTTAATAAAATTCACGATTTGATTGGTATGACTCTATATGCATCTTTTGTAAAATTGAAATCAATTTTAGTAGAGAAACTAACCGACTCCAAAACTGAACCAAATAATTCAAATTATTTTGATACTTTAGGGAAAAAAAATCCAAAATTTGTTTGTGATTTTCTGAAAAATTTTCACCGCAATCCGATTCACATTGTGAATGATATGACTCCAAGTGCATGTTTTTATTTAAAATTGACATTAATTTTAGTAAAAAGGCTAACTGACCTACTCAAAACTGAGAAAAACTATTCAAATTGTTTTAATACTTATTTACAGTGATCCATAAGTCATTTTTGATGTGTAGGAATCAACCACACCTCAATCTGATACACAAATTGGTCAATATGATCCAAAGTGCATATTTTAATTTCAAATTGACATTTTTGTAAAAAATACAAGTGATGTACTCAAAACTGAGAAAACACATTAATTTTTTTTGATACATTATTACAATGATCCATAATTCATTTGGGATGTGTAGTATTCAACACACCTCAAAAAGATGCACGGTGTGACCAATATGACCCAAAGTGCATCTTTTTATTAAAAATTGTCATCATTTTTAGTAAAACAGAAAAATTCCATTATAAATTTTCAGAAAACACATTATGATTGTTTTGATACTTTACAAAAATGATCTTTCAGTCATTTTTAATGTGTAAGAACTAGTCCCACCTCAATCTGATTCATGATGTTCCAGGTATGACTCAAATTGTTTTTTATCATTTTAATATCGATTTTTTAGTTCAAATAGTTTCACTAATGGAAAACCAATAAAACGTGCTTGTATTTTTGTGATAATTTAAGGCAATGATTCATAAGTTATTTATTGTCTTTTAGGAATCTGTTTCAAATCAGACTAATTCATAATGTGATTAGAATGATTCAAAAGTGTGTGATTCTTGTTTAAAATGAAATTTTAGTAAAAATGAAACTAAATTACTCAAAACTAATAAAACACATTTAAATTGTTTTCATACATTAGTACAATGATCCAAAAGTCATTTAAGACCTTTTGGAATTATTAGTACTTCAATATGATGCATGGTGTGATCAGTATAACTCCAAGTGCACCTTTTTTTTAAATGTTGACATAAATTTTGTTAATATTAAAAATTTATGTTAATGAATATCTTTATATTATTATAACATGAGTATTTTTTAATACATGTATATTATTTTTCTTGAGTAGGGGTGTTTTGTTCAGAAATATATTTAGTCAGGTTAGGATTAAAAGCTAAAGGAACACTAATGTTTTTTAATGTATGTAATAATTTTTATTTATGTAATCATTTAAACCAATGTTTGAAATGTCTATAATATTTTTTTTCTTATGATTCTGTTGTAAATTTAATTTCATTTAAATCTTGTATTGGGACTTGTTTATGTTGATATATGGAATGTTTTTTGGTTGTGGTGTGATGTAACAATACACTGTAGTGGTTCTACAGTGTACGTTACAGAACACATCAGAATTGACCTTTATTCACTCATGTAGTCAGTGCTTTTCTAGCCCTTTTGAAGGTCGATTTTGTAGTATTTGCAGATTCTATGGGAAACTGAGAGTGTCTAAAAAAGATCATATCTCCTTTCATAAATCTCTATATAATTGATATATATTTTAATCACACATGATATCATATTAGTATTAATTTCTTGCACTTCTGAAGCTATAAGTAACCTTCTATTCATTATAACTAACCATTAAGGTCCCCACCAGATTTAGACATGTTAAAACCCAAATCATTTTGAACTCTAAAGATGAATGATTTTTGATAAAAAGATAATAACCCACTCCATAAAGAGATCAAATGTTGGAAAATAAAACCAACATCAGTTTAGAGAATCCAAGAATATCTAGTCTGTAATTTTTAATAAGGATTATAAGGGTACAAACTATTTCTATGTTTTCTGGACCCTGAAAGTTATGAGTCTTTATCTTCGTAATAATTTAAATTTGGGGTTGGAACCCGACCTTCATTTCCCCTTGTTTATTTTTTCTAGTTTATTCCCAAATACCACCATAATTTTTCACAACTGAGTCAGGGATTTTAGTATCATTCCAATCCTTAGCTTTTGGTATAATATTGTAACCATTTTTCATGACATCATTCAATGGGTAAGAAGACCCTATAACTTTATATTAAAAATTAATAGAATTCGAACCAGTCTCCAAAGAATTATTTTTTCAGATAATGAGTGAGTCTAATCTAGGATAATATGAAGATATTAGTTATTTGAAACAATACATTCATCATATTTCCTATTCTCCTTTTTAATTCTGATTAAGGTTTTTGTTGGAAAAATAGAATCGTGGGAGCCATGAGGACAATCTAGATGTATATGTGCATGTTCCTTTAACTCATACCTTCCAAGAGATACAACTAGAAGTTGTGTGCATATATTTCTATTAGGTTCCACCATATTGTTTTCAGTACCATGTATCATCCTTGTCCCAGTATCCACTAGAAATTTTCTTCAAGCCGGGTTGGCCACATGACCTAAAGAACATCTTTATGAACACCTGAAACTACTGACTAGCAGCAAGGGTCATTTTATTGTGTCCATGTGGGATACTATTCCCTCATAGGTAATAGGTAATATACAGTAGAAGAAAAATACTTTATAACAAGTAGCGTAAGCATATATATAATCAAACTACAATAGAAGAAATTAAATAATCACATTTAAATAAATGAAGAGTGGGGAACCTAATAAATCGTCCCAATTACATAATTATTTCATGCTATGATGTCAGTACTAAACAAAAAGTATGAAAATCAAGAGTACAAGCATTCAATAAAACTGTAATAGAAATGACACAAAGTGCTACAACAGCATCTCAAGCAAGGCTCAATTATCTTCCCCTAATCTCCATCCTAAGCAGCAAACAACACTCAAACACTGAAAGTAGCATGCTTCCCATTATACATACCTATGAGAATAAAGTCTACTCGAGTACCGAACAGCGCTCGACCAGGGAGTGAGATAAAATCCTAGTAGGTCATCACACACAGTGTCTAAACCTTTCCATTTTGTTTTGTAAAAAAATGTAGTGTGCTGATATATGCTAAAATTAAGTATTCAAATAAACATAATAAAATAAATATATCTTTGTCTTAGTTGTCAACGACACCCATCCCATATAACCTTCTTTGACCTAATAAATAAATCTGTATAAGGACCTATTATAAGAAGAAAGCATATATATATATATATATATATATATAAAGTCTAGAAAAGCTAAAGTCAGAAAAAGGAACATACCAAAAACCTTGTTCTTTAGCTTGGGGTCTAATTTATGTGTTATCAAAGATTGCTAAAAGGCATGAGAAAGGTATCACAATTCACAAGGAACTCAAAGAAGCTTCAAAATACACTTCCATGCATTATCATCACTTATTATGTTCATGTTGAGAGTTAGAGTCAGAGCCCATCCTGAAGGTATCTCTATTTTACAATATTCAATTCTTCTAATACCACGGTGTCTGTCAAATAAAATCTTACAAAAGACCAAGTATCACTTGAGGTATGGTTTTATCATGAGTTTGTCTCTAGTAACCCGCATTAGGGGTCGAGTATCGCCCAAGGCATGGCGTTGTCATTTTGAAAATGTTTCCATCCTCTATTATCCCATAGGGAACATATATCACTCATGATTATATAAAAACCTAGGGAAACCCTCTTCTGGTAAAGCCTAATACATCACATCCATGATGTAATGTGTTTCCAATCAAGAACCAAGAGTCTACATGTGTTCTGTAACAAGAAACTCACGTAATCTCACCTCCCTAAATTTAATTTGATTTTAAGGAAGAAGATATCACGGAGTATGCATTTATAATTGCAACAAAACAATTTATCATCTAAAGACACATACCTATTGATCATTGAATCCAAACAGTTACAGCCAAAACACTTTATCAATGAAAGAATAAATAAATCACTTTTCCCTTTATTAAACTAATAACATGGTAATAATTTAAAAAATTAAATCATCAAGAAAAAACACAACAAAAAACACCAAGATTCATGGTTCATAAATATCCTGAATAATTTATTTAATTTAAACCTCAACCAAGAGGGGTCGTGAAATGCATGTAATTAATAAAATTTATTATTTAGGGATAAACAAAAAATAGACCAATCTCATCGGCACAACAAAATTGTAACACCCAAAGAATTTAAAAATAGATTTATTATAGAATGCATGGATCACTGAGTCTCTAAAAATATCACTTTGTTATAACCTATCCATGTAAATCAATGTTTTTTACTCTTATGCTGTGAATTTTGAATATATGACATACACGGTTGTGATGAGTATGTTATTTAGAGTTTGATTAGAAAAACATAATTGTTGGTGAATAGTAACCTACCTTTATGAATAGTAACATACCCTTATGAATAGTTATATACCCTAATGAATAGTAAACATACCTTTGATAGTATATATATAATATTCAAGTTGGATAATGATATACCTATGTTTTGGAATAAGTCAATAAATGTTTTAAAACTTTTTTTTAGAATAAATTATTATTTTAATTAAATATTAAATTAATCATGTTTATAAAATTATTTTTGAAAAATTGACTTTTTTTTGGATTCTACACAATTCAAAATGGTTGGGGTGAATTTTTGGTATTTTTTTGAAATACTTGAATTTTTCATGAATAGTGAAATGCCATAATTTACACACACAAAAGAAGCTAAATACAGAAATTATAGAGTCATATATGATGTTCTATGGATGTAGGCCCAATTTATTTGGTTTCAAATGATAAAAATACAATTCTTGGTCATGGAAGAATCTGTATTCTTTGTCTAGTGGATAAATAATAAATTAATGAATATAAAATTGAGAAATACCCTCTCCCCTCCACTATAATACCCCCCAATCACTCCATATTCCATTCACTCTTCTCAAGCCTTGTGCCTTCTCCAAATTATATTAAAATATCCTCCCAACCTTCTATCCCACTTCCAACAAGCCTTGGTCTCATAAAAAGTCCGAAACATCTCCATTAAAGAGGCTCTCAAGGAAGTTTGGTTCAAGAGGTAAATTCATCTTTTCAATTGATTGTCTTTCCTTTCATGTTAATTTGTTTTCTTTTTCTATTATTACCTATCCTTACCCTAATTTTGTGATGACGCAATTAACATAAATGTACTATAATTTTTTTAGGATAGTGGAATAATTTATCACCATCTCTTCCATTTACGTTTTTTTATACTAGTAGCAAGAACACCATCTGAGATGTGTCAATTAACCACATTCAAAGATAATGGGATTTCAATTTCTATTATTATTATAAATTATGTTCATAAAAACATTATTGTTTTAGTTGAACCAGATTATTATATATTTAATATACCCTTTTTAAGGTTATGTAATACCTTTGTAAAAATTGTATTAAGTAATAAATAAAAATGAGTTCGTTGTAATCAAAACCAACAAATTAACTAAAACAGTTATCATTAAAGTCCTATATAAAAATTCATCCTCATGACATGAAAAAAAATTATATAAATGACCAATAACACCTATATATTATCATAAATAATATTCTAATTAAATTCTATAGATTTATATCCATTCTACATGAACTCTATTACTTAAGTACAAGTGAACTAATTATGAAAATAAAGAAAGCAACCACTATGGAACAACGAAATTCAATATAATAACTTATCAAGAAGGGAATAAATGTAATAAACAGAGTTATGATAAACTAAATTAATTCCTAATAGGTTCATAAATAAGTTATTTATAATTCTAATTTCATATTCTAGGACCTTAAGTTCAATAGCAGAACACATTCAGACTTAAGTTTAGGGGTTTCTTTATCTCACTTCCATTTTTGTGAGGTTTCCCGTATTCACTACTAATACTTGTGTATGGTGTATATATAATTCCCAATAAAGTAACATATCATGAATATATTTATTTTAATGGGATTAAATGTATCATTTTAATATTATTAATTTTTGTGCATACGAATCGATTGATAGAAAGTTGTAAGGGTTTTTCCACCTGAACCTCCATTTTCATTCAGGTTACTTTTATTTTCTAATTACCTCAATGAAACTCTTGTGTATTATTATTTACTACACATAAATTATTTTTGAGTTTTATAAATATGTCCACCAACCCTAATCATTCCTTATTTCATGTAACACCTGAGATTTTTATGAGTAATATTTTGTTTTTATATATCATCAAATGAATCATTCACTACATACTAGCTTGGCTTACTTTACACGCAATCACGACCTTCCTCGATAGCTTGTGTCGTACGCAATACCGAGTTTCACTAAACAATATTATGCTATTAAAATATTATTAAAACTAGTCGTTATGAATAGTAATAACCACTTTTTGAAATTTTATAAATTTTATTTTTCAAAATGGACTTCATTTTTGGATTCGGAATACCGAAATTAGCCTAGGGTGAAATTTTGGTATTTTTCTGAAAACTTTCAATTTTTGATGAATAGTGAAACCACTAAGTGGTAGGTTAAAAACTGAATTTTGCATAAAACTTAATTTTACCGCTTCTGTAAATGGAATTTTGAAAATCCGACAGACACGGTTGATATCAGTATGTAAAATGTGGTTCAACGAGATAAAAATAATTTTTTGGTGAATAGTAACTTTTTACTTTTTTTACCGCGGTTAATAGTAAATAGGGTAACTAAGGGTAAAATTGATATTACTATTACCCTAACACATGTCCTAATTCTATTGGATAAGTTTAATTCGACCAAAAACAAACTTAGGAATAAAATATGACCATTTAGGCCCACTTGGGTTAGATTAGGACATTTATTATTAATTTATTTAAAGAAGAGTTAAAATAGTTAAAATCAACGTTTAATAAGTAAATCATTTTTAAGATGGGGTTATACATAAGATAAATTCGACTATAAATATTCATTAGAAATCTAAAACGATTTCCTACATAATGGTATTTTATTTATAATTTTTAGACATTAAATAATTTAATTTATTTATGACACAATTATGATGCAGTAATTATCTTATTTATTAAATATTGACATAATTGATGTTATAAACACCAAAATAAATGTAATTTGAGACTTTTTATGAATTACAATAATTTTCTAGGTTAATATGATATATTATTGTTGATTTAATCAACTTGGTTCGAACATATAATTCTGTTATGACTTTCACAAAAATCATATATCAAATACTGTCAAAATTGACACAAAATAGTTTTTAAATCAAATATTATATTATTAATTGTTATATTATTCCTAATAATCTAAGGTTCGGCCAAATGACTTAGATAAGGATATATATATTAATAATAAATAATTTGTGGTTCGTTTGGCATGTTATAGTAAGTATATTAACCATATAGTGAAAGAAAACAAAAAGACACGGTAAAAGTTAAATTATTTAACTTATAGTTAAATCTAATTGATAAGGTTAAAATAATACCCTAAACTTGTCTTAATCCTATTGGTTTATAGGATTTCGACCCTTTCCCACTTTAGCTTCGAAATAAGACCCTTTGGAACCATTATAAACCGATTTTTACTTTGATATAAAATAATATTTTGAGATATTCCTAAGCTGCCCCTCTCCTCCCTTATAAAAGGGCACCTCCTCTCCCTCCTCCTCACACCAATTTGAGCACACAAGCTCAGAAAACCCCTGCCATTTTCTCCTATCCACTTCCCTAGAATAATCCTAGAGGTCCTGGTCTTCTTCAAAGACCAATCTTAGTTCCCTAAGTGGAGGATTCAAAGAGGCGTTCCAAAGAAGAGGTAATATCCATTACCGATCTTTTCAATTTCTTTCTTCTTAAACTTCTTCTTCTTTAGTTGTCTCATGATAAAGTAATAACACCAGTATTACTTACATACTGATATGTTATTATAAATATGAAACAACCCTAATTCACATTCTATCCATCCTACGGAAAAATGAAATCACCGCGCATGCGTACGTACGGAATACCGTCTCCACGCCGTGGTGTAATCTATTTTCCACCACCACCTTACAAGGATGGGTATAATGGTGTAATGAGTAACTATTTATGATTATTATAAATTAATATTGATACTGAAATAATATATATATACTCCAATACAGTTCCACGATCATAGGAACGATATCATCACTCGTGCGTACGTACAGAATACCGTCTCCACGATGTGATGCGACTCGTTCTACATGATCATCATTACATAGTAATTATATAAATGAATTGAATGAATAAATATGATATATGTTACACTAATACCATTCTGGATATAAGGTATATATAACCTTAAAAGAAGAATAATAATTTATTCGGCAAAACACGCATAAGAACAAAAGGCAATAAGGACCCGAGTAACAAGTAACAATGAAATATTACTAACAAGAAGCTAAGAATATGACCATATATGATATCATATAAATATGTATGATTCTGTAATAAGTCAGTAACATTATTTAAACCATTATACAAGAGCTTCGGACACATACAAAGAAAATCAGACCTAAGGTAAGGGAAATATCACAATCTCATTTTTATCCGAGATTGCTTATACTTGGGTATTTACTGGGGAGTATTTTATCATCCACATCCATGTTTCCTCAATATGTAATATTATTTCCATCCACGTATAATTGTTTAAATCCAATTTTACTCTTCGGTGAGTTTTTAGTAAAAGATATGAAAGTAATCTTTTGTCGTTTTTCGTACGAGGTACTTTTTGACTTTTCCGACAAAAGTACAAAGAATGTTTTTTAACTTATACAGCATGAATGGATTTTTAAAACATTATTTCCAAGAAGCTTCCTTTACAAGTTTTCAAGTTTATTTTTAATCAACTTCTTTTATTTTAAAGTCATATGACATGTTATGAAAGGAAAAATGTTTTTAAAGAAGAAATGATATTTTCCTCAAGAATGGAGTTCAAGTATTTTATCAAAATTATTTTCCATCTAAGATAATAAAAGGGTTCTGTTTTTATCCCTATTATTACATTGGTTTGATTATGTTGTGATGGAAATATTTTTATGAATTCCTTTATCTTATATGAATTTTTTATGATGTCATGTTGTTTAAGAATTCCATTTTTATTACATGGGTTATGTTATGATGTATGGTTTATGATTATGTGGCACACATAAGAAAGGATTCATTATAAGATGGGTGGGACCTATATCTCCCTCCAATGCATTGGGTAAAGTTTTTATATCTCATGAGATAGACATGGCTGGAACGGTAGGTTATACCGGTTCAGTGAAACAGGACTGGAACGAGGGTGACTCGGTTCAGAAAGGGACTTTGTCCACTAAGATAGTCTTGGCAATGATTCATGACTAACAAGAAATGATTTTCCATGATTATGTGTGCATGCCACAAGGTTTTCAAGTTTTATGTTATGATTATGGGGATCTCATTTTCACTTCAATGATTTATTCCATGTTAAGATATTATGATCTATTTTGCAGGTTATGATTTTCAAAAAGATATGATATGATTTTTATTTCTTTTATTTTCCCTTGCTGAGCATTTGAGCTCACCCTTTTATGTTTTCTTTTCCCCAGGTCAAGAAGATGGATAATAAGTATAATATGCTAAAAGGGACCCTAGATATGATGAAATAAATGGGAGACACTGTAGAAGATTTATGAACCAGTTGTTTATGTTTCCCAGTTTCTAAAGACACTATACCTATACGGTCCTTTGTGGTTTTGTCTTATGTTGTAATAAGTGTGCTTCAATTTTGAAGTATTAACAATGTATGTAAAGTATGGTTCATTATAGTTGGTATCAGAGGAAAGGTATAGTCAACCTTTGGAAACTAGGATGTGAAAGCCTTAGTAAGAACCCTAAGGATAAGTCTAAGCATAGAACACAATCTTAGTGTTTTAGAAATGGCCATGAATACCCTAGGATAAGACCTTAAGTGTGAAATTTTATCCTTGATTATGTGTTTTTCCTATTATAATTAGTGTTGCTCACACTATTCTTCTTGGTTTTAGTCAATGGCTGGAACCCGAAGGAACCGTGTTAATGCGGAATGCGATGGGCAATGCAATGATTGTCCCCCTGAGCAACCAAACGATATGGGAACTGGAATGAAAAATCTTGTAGCCATGCTCACACTACTTTCTCAAGCTATGAATCATGCAGGACTTCCAAACGAGCAAAGGAAGGAGCAACATTCTGTTGTATCCTTCATGAGGCAGCGTCCACCTTCTTTCAGTGGGTCTACTGATCCATTAGTTGCTGAACAATGGATTAGTACTACTGAAAAGATATTTTCAGTTCTTCAAAGCTCTGAACATGATAAAGTCATCCTACCAGTGTATCGTTTGGAAGGAGATTATGATCAATGGTGGAATCTTATTAAGAATACGAGGCAAAGGGATGAAATTGAGTCTATGGAATGGGACGAGTTCAAGAACTTATTTTTCAATAAGTACTTCCCTCGTATTCTCCGAACAAAGATGGAGAAAGAGTTTCTTGAACTGAAGCAAATGGATGATGAATCTGTTGGTAAATATGAAGAAAATTTTACAAGACTTGCAAGGTACGCTTCTGGTATTATTATCCAACCTGAGAGTAAGATTGATCGATTCTTTAGTGGCTTAAAACCAAGTCTTCGAAGGGTGTTATCCATAAGGGACTTCAATAGCTACGAGGAAATCGTTTGATGTGCTCCCAAGTCGAGATGGAGATTGGATTAACCCATCAGTCACATGGGTTTGATAAGAAGAGGATCATGGAATTCAAAGGAAAATCTAAAGAGAACACTGAAAAGAAGATGAGCTTTCCCTTATGCTCAAAGTGTGGAAAGAAACATGGAGGGAGTTGTCTTAAAGGGACAAGTAAATGTTTCAAATGTGGAAAGTAAGGTCATCGGGCATTTGAATGCCTCGATAATGGGAAGAAGATGTCTAATGATCCAAACAAAGGAAGGGATACACAGAATGAACCTACTACACTTCAATGTTTCAAGTGCAAGGAGATGGGGCATTATGCCCGTCAATTCCCAAATCCAAGGGTTGATGATGATGGTCAACGTCAACAAAATCATAAGGCTAAAGACAAAGGAAAGTCACATGCAATTTCTATCAGCGATGTGGAGTACGATAACGAAGTGGTGAAAGGTACACTTACCATCCACTCTAAAGTAGCAAATGTTTTATTTGATTCTGGATCCACCCACTCTTTTATTTCTAAAGACTTTTCTAAGGGTATCACCGTATTACCTCAACAATTATATGTTGAGTTAGCTGTGACAACACCTAATGGCACAACAATCGCATCAAAAGTTTATAATTCTTCTCCGATCGAAGTTTGTGGGAAAGTGCTTCCTGCAAATCTTGTGATCCTTCCTTTAGTGGAATTTGATTTGATTCTTGTCATGGATTGGCTTTCTCTACATGGATCTCATATCAATTGCCAAAGAAGGGGAGTCACATTTCATATTCCAGATCAATCTACGATCGTCTATCGATGCAAGGATGAATATAACCTTCCAGTGGAAATTCCTTCCATCTTATGGGTCTTGATTCCACTAAATGAAGGTTATTTATCTCAAATGGTTGGTGAGAAACTTACGATTAAAAACATGCCCATCGTACGGGAGTTTGATGATGTCTTTCCGGAGGAATTACCGGGTCTTCCACCAAATCGTGAAGTTGAGTTTTCAATAGAACTCGTACCGGGTGCTTTGCCTATTTCAAAGACACCTTATAGAATGGCCCCAATTGAGTTGCAGGAATTGAAGAAGCAACTCCAAGAGAATCTTGATAAGGGATTCATACGCCCTAGTGCGTCACCTTGGGGAGCACCTATTCTATTTGTTAAGAAGAATGATGGATCAATGAGACTCTGCATTGATTATCGAGAACTTAACAAGATCACTATCAAGAACAAATATCCTCTCCCATTCATTGATGACTTATTTGACCAACTACGTGGAGATCAATACTTTTCCAAGATTGATCTTCGTTCAGGGTATCATCAATTAAGGGTAAAAAGGGAGGATATACCAAAGATGACTTTCCGTACAAGGTATGGACACTATGAATTTATAGTGATTCCATTTGGTCTTACTAATGCCCCTGCTATCTTCATGGATCTAATGAATAGAGTCTTTAGAGACTATCTTGATCAATTTGTGGTAGTCTTTATAGACGATATTCTTGTCTATTCAAAGAGCAAGGAAGACCAGGAAGATCACTTGAGAATTATATTGAAGACCCTGAGAAAGGAGAAGCTTTATGCCAAATTTACCATGTGTGAATTTTGGCTTCAAAAAGTTGCATTTTTGGGTCACATAATCTCAAAAGATGGGATATCTGTGGATCCAGAAAAAATAGAGGTTATCGAAAGATGGTCAAGACCAACAATAGTAACTGAGATCCGAAGTTTTCTTGGTTTGGATGGATAGTATCGACGTTTTGTAAAGGATTTTTCACGATTATCTAATCCACTCACCAAGTTGACTCGGAAAGGAGTTAAGTTTGTTTGGACAGAGGAATGGGAAGAGAATTTCAAGGAGTTGAAAAGAAGGATATCCAGTGCACCTATGCTCACACTGCCTTGTAGTGGAGAAAGGTTTGTGATCTACAGTGATGCATCCAAGAAGGGATTGGGGTGTGTTATTGTGCAAAATGATATGGTGATAGCTTATGCCTCACGACAGTTGAAAATCCATGAGCAAAATTACCCAACACATGATTTGGAGTTGGCTACGGTAATCTTTGCATTAAAGATTTGGAGGCATTACCTTTATGGTGAAAGGTGTGATATTTATACTGATCATAAAAGTTTAAAGTATATTTTCACACAAAAAGAGCTGAATATGCGTCAAAGAAGATGGTTGGAGCTGATTAAGGATTATGAATTCTCAATCCATTACCACCCTGGGAAAGCAAACAAGGTGGCATATGCATTAAGTCGACAAGACCATGCTAGTTTATCCATGATGAGGATCACAAAAGATCCAATATTTATGGATTTACAAAGGATGGATCTTGGAATTATAATGGAAGGGGAAAAATCTTGTCTTTCTCAAATGAATGTTCAACCATCTATACATGTGAAGATTAAGGAGGCAGAGAATGAAGATGTAGAGTTACAGAAGAAGGTGAGAAATGTTCCTGAATTCAACTTTGATTGTGATGGGATAATAATGTTCAGGAATCGGGTTTGTGTTCCTCCCATCCCCGAATTAAAGAAGGAGCTGCTGGATGAGGCTCATAGTTCTTCATACTCTATTCATCCTGGAAGCACGAAGATGTTTAGGGACCTGAAATAATACTTCTGGTGGGATGGCATGAAAAGAGATGTTGCTGAATATGTCTCTCGATGCTTGGTTTGTCAACAAGTTAAAGGTGAGAGACAAAAGTCTAAGGGGATGTTACAACCATTACCCATACCCGAATGGAAATGGGAAAACATCACTATGGACTTTGTCACAGGACTTCCTAAAACATCCAAAGGCAATAATGCTATTTGGGTCATAGTTTATCGTCTTACAAAGTCTGCACACTTCATTTCTATTAGAGAGGATTTCCCTCTAGATCAGCTTGCCAGGAAATATGTAAAGGAAGTGGTAAGATTGCATGGAGTACCACTTTCTATTATATCTGATCGGGATACAAGATTTACCTCGATGTTCTGGCGAAGTCTTCAGCATACTCTGGATACAGAGTTGAGTTTCAGCACTGCTTATCATCCCCAGACAGACGGTCAGTCTGAGATAACAATTCAAACCCTAGAAGATATGTTGAGAGCTTGCTCTATGGATTTCAAAGGAGGTTGGGATCAACACCTACCTTTGGTGGAATTTTATTATAATAATAGCTTTTACTCCAGTATTCAGATGGCTCCTTATGAAGCTCTCTATGGAAAGAAATGCAGGACTCCAACTTGTTGGGATGAAGTTGGGGAAAGAAAGCTATTAGAACCTGATCTAGTTGATGAAATGGTAGAAAAGGTCAGATCTATTCAACAACACATAAGAGCAGCTCAAAGTCGACAGAAAAGTTATGCCGACAACCGAAGAAAAGACCTAGAGTTTGAAGTGGGTGATAAAGTGTTCTTACGAATATCTCCCTGGAAGAGGGTTATGAGATTTGGAAAGAAGGGGAAGTTGAGCCCTAGATACATCGGTCCTTTCGAAATACTGGATCATGTTGGAAAGGTAGCTTACCGATTGGCGCTTCCACCGAATCTCTCTCAAGTTCACGATGTGTTCCATGTATCTCTCCTGAGAAAGTATATACCTGATCCTTCACATGTACTCAGCTCAGAAGTTGTACCGCTGGAGCAAGATCTTTCTTATGAAAAACAACCGATAGAGATTCTGGATCATAGCGAAAAAGTCCTACGAAACAAGACAACTCGATTGGTGAAAGTTTTATGGAGGAACCACCAATTAGAAGAAGCTACATGGGAGCTTGAGGATATGATGAGGGAGAAGTATCCTCATCTGTTTGTTACAAAGTGACGAATTTCGTGAGCGAAATTCTTTTTAAGGGGGGTAGAATGTAACACCCGAGATTTTTATGAGTAATATTTTGTTTTTATATATCATCAAAGGAATCTTTCACTACATACTATCTTGGCTTACTTTACACGCAATCGCGACCTTCCTCGATAGCTTGCGTCGTACGCAATACCGAGTTTCACTAAACAACGTTATGCTATTAAAATATTATTAAAACTAACCGTTATTAATAGTAATAACCAATTTTTGAAATTTAATAAATTTTATTTTTCAAAATGGACTTCATTTTTGGATTCGGATTACCGAAATTAGCCTAGGGTGAAATTTTGGTATTTTTCTGAAAACTTTCAATTTTTGATTAATAGTGAAACCACTAAGTGGTAGGTTAAAAACTGAATTTTGCATAAAACTTAATTTTGCTGCTTCTATGAATGGAATTTCGAAAATCTGACAGACACGGTTGATATCAGTATGTAAAATGTGGTTCAATGAGATAAAAATAATTTTTTGGTGAATAGTAACTTATTACTTTTTTTACCGCAGTTAATAGTAAATAGGGTAACTAAGGGTAAAAATGATATTACTATTACCCTAACACATGTCCTAATTCTATTGGATAAGTTTAATTCAACCAAAAACAATCTTAGGAAGAAAATATGACCATTTAGGCCCACTTGGGTTAGATTAGGACATTTATTATTAATTTATTTAAAGAAGGGTTAAAATAGTTAAAATAAAAGTTTAATAAGTAAATCATTTTTAATATGGGGTTATACATAAGATCAATTCGACTATAAATATTCATTTTAAAGCTAAAAAGATTTCCTACATAATGGTATTTTATTTATAATTTTTAGACATTAAATAATTTAATTTATTTATGACACAATTATGATGCAGTAATTATCTTATTTATGAAATATTGACATAATTGATGTTATAAACACCAAAATAAATGTAATTTGAGACTTTTATGAATTAAAATAATTTTCATGGTCACTATGATATATTAGTGTTGATTTAATCAACTTTTTTAGAACATATAATTCTGTTATGACTTTCACAAAAATCATATATCAAATAGTGTCAAAATTGACACAAAATAGTTTTTAAATCAAATATTATATTATTAATTGTTATTTTATTCCTAAAAATCTAAGGTTCGGCCAAATGACTTAGATAAGGATATATATATTAATAATAAATAATTTGGGGTTCGTTTTGCATGTTATAGTAAGTATATTAACCATATAGTGAAAGAAAACAAAAAGACACGGTAAAAGTTAAATTATTTAACTTAGAGGTAAATCTAATTGATAAGGTTAAAATAATACCATAAAATTGTCTAAATCCTATTAGTTGATAGGATTTCGACCCTTCCCCACTTTATCTTAGAAATAAGACCCTTTGGAACCATTATAAACCGATTTTTACTTTAATATAAAATAATATTTTGAGATATTCCTAAGCTGCCCCTCTCCTCCCTTATAAAAAGGAACCTCCTCCCCCTCCTCCTCACACCAATTTGAGCACTCAAGCTCGTCCAACCCCTGAAATTTTCTCCCCTCCACTTCCCTAGAATAATCCTAGAGGTCCTGGTCTTCTTCAAAGACCAATCTTAGTTCCCTAAGTGGAGGATTCAAAGAGGTGTTCCAAAGAAGAGGTAATATCCATTACCGATCTTTTCAATTTCATTCTTCTTCAACTTCTTCTTCTTTAGTTGTTTCATGATAAAGTAATAACATCACTATTACTTACATACTGATATGTTACTATAAATATGAAACAACCCTAATTGACCTTCTATCCATCCTACGGAAAAATGAAATCACCGCGCGTGCGTACGTACGGAATACCGTCTCCACGCCGTGGTGTAATCTATTTTCCACCACCACCTTACAAGGATGGGTATAATGGTATAATGAGTAACTATTTATGATTATTATAAATTAATAATTATACTTAAATAATATATATATACTCCAATACAGTTCCACGATCATAGGAACGATATCATCACTCGTGCGTACGTACGGAATACCGTCTCCACGATGTGATGCGACTCGTTCTACATGATCATCATTACATAGTAATTATATAAATGAATTGAATGAATAAATATGATATATGTTACACTAATACCATTCTGGATATAAGGTATCTATAACCTTAAAAGAAGAATAAGAATTTATTCGGCAAAACACGCATAAGAACAAAAGGCAATAAGGACCCGAGTAACAAGTAACAATAAAATATTACTAACAAGAAGCTAAGAATATGACCATATATGATATCATATTAATATGTATGATTCTCTAATAAGTCAATAACATTATTTAAACCATTATACAGGAGCTTCGGACACATACAAAGCAAATCGGACCTAAGGTAAGGGAAATATCACCATCTCATTTTTATCCGAGATTGCTTATACTTTGGTATTTACTGGGGAGTATTTTATCATACACATCCATGTTTCCTCAATATTTAATATTATTTCCATCCACGTATAATTGTTTAAATCCAATTTTACCCTTCGGTGAGTTTTTAGTAAAAGATATGAAAGTAATCTTTTGTCGTTTTTCGTACGAGGTGCTTTTTGACATTTCCGACAAAAGTACAAAGAATGTTTTTTTTAACTTATACGGCATGAATGGATTTTTAAAACATTATTTCCAAGAATCTTCCTTTACAAGTTTCCAAGTTTATTTTTAATCAACTTCTTTTATTTTGAAGTCGTATGACATTTTATGAAAGGAAAAAAGTTTTTGAAGAAGAAAGGATATTTTCCTCAAGAATGGAGTTCAAGTATTTTATCAAAATTATTTTCCATCTAAGATAATAAAAGGGTTCTGTTTTTATCCCTATTATTACATTGGTTTGATTATGTTGTGATGGAAATATTTTTATGAATTCCTTTATCTTATATGAATTTTTAATGATGTCATGTTGTTTAAGAATTCCATTTTTATTACATGGGTTATGCTATGATGTATGGTTTATGATTATGTGGCACACATAAGAAAGGATTCATTATAAGATGGGTGGGACCTATATCTCCCTCCAATGCATTGGGTAAAGAATTTATATCTCATGAGATAGACATGGCTGGAATGGTAGGTTATACCGGTTCTGTGAAACAGGACTGGAACGAGGGTGACTCGGTTCAGAAAGGGACTTTGTCCACTAAGATAGTCTTGGCAATGAGTCGTGACTAACAAGAAATAATTTTCCATGATTACGTGTGCATTCCACAAGGTTTCATGTTTTATGTTATGATTATGGGGATCTCATTTTCACTTCTATGATTTATTCCATGTTAAGATATTATGATCTCTTTTGCAGGTTTTGATTTTCAAAAAGATTTGATATGATTTTTATTTCTTTTATTTTCCCTTGCTGAGCATTTGAGCTCACCCTTTTATGTTTTCTTTTCCCCAGGTCAGGAAGATGGATATTAAGTAGAATATGCTAACAGGGACCCTAGATATGATGAAATAAATTGGAGACACTGTAGAAGATTTATGAACCAGTTGTTTATGTTTCCCAGTTTCTAAAGACACTATACCTATACGGTCCTTTGTGGTTTTGTCTTATGTTGTAATAAGTGTGCTTCAATTTTGAAGTATTAACAATGTATGTAAAGTATGGGTTGTTATATTTCATGGATATTTACATGTTTTTAAAGTAACTTTCAAAATTAATTCCGAAATACAAACTTGATTCAAGGTATATTTTCAAATTCTTACCCATTTTCTAGTGTACTCAAAAATATGTTATAATTATTCATTAGTTTTATAAAAATAATCATTTTATCATGAAAATGATCTTGGATCATTTCAGGATTTAAGAGAAAAAACGTGCCTTTACACTATAAAATTATCTTTAATACTTTCCATAAAATGCTCTAAAATGATTATTTATAAAGAATATTAAGAATTCTTTTTACATGATTTAACTTCGGTGGGACATAATTTATGCCTAAAATAAAACTTCAATGTCCTTGTATTTTATTTCATGGTATATTCATGTTTAAAATATGATTTTATGGAAAATAAAAATGATTTTCCAAAAGGAATCTGCTTTCATAAGTAAAAAAAATTCTTGTCTCTCATTAACTTGTATGAGATATATGTCTTGTTCACCACTTATTTATTTCTTATGCTTTATGAACATCCATTGGGTATATAATATAAATATTCTCCTTTTTCTCATGATATTCTATGGTATTATGATTAGAATTTTTCAAGGTGGTATGGGACAGTTTGGAATGTTTAAGGATTATTTTCTCTAGAATTTGTTAAAGGTCTCATTTATCAATATATTTGTCTATGTCAACATACCTTGTTGAATGTTTTACTTATTTGAGGTTTATCTATTTTGATATCATCTAAAATACGTTGTTAAATAATTTTGGGTTATTTTGACAATGTATTTTATATTTTTATATCATTCACCATATTATTCTGAATGGTTAGTGTTTATGTTCAATGATTGGGGAATATTATGTATATTTCATATATTAGTTTCAATATGAATTTATATGATGATTATGTTCACCCCATTCATATGAGGAATTAATTTGACATAGTATGTGTTGGGTGGGGCCTACTATAGCCTATTGGTGCATCGGTAGGTCTCATGAGACAAACTATGTTCTTGGCACAAGGCCTTAACAAAATAACTATTTGTGGTCTTGGCACGAGGCCTTGACAGTATGGTTATGTTGTCCCACATTATGCATTACCTCATTATAAAAATATAATTTATGGTTAATGTGGTTATTCTACTAGTCTAATACCCATGATTATGTTTATTTATGGAATTACTGACTCATCTCTTATTCCTTCCATAATGTGTTAAAGTTTTTGTTAAAGGCACATGTTTTTATGTATTCAACTTGACTAATGTTTTTTATCATATCTTCAACTATATTTCTTAAACATATTTATCATTTGAGATCACCCCTTTCATTTATTTTTCCATCCCCAGGTTATGTAGAGGATATCATTTATTATGTTTTCAAGGATGCAGTTTATTTTCTTTTGTTATGATCATTTTTTGTTTCATTTAAAAATGTAAAATGGGTTCCATGTATGTATCCAGTTTCTTCAATACTACTAAATTTATTGGTCCTTCTGGATGATTATTCCTTGTTTATATACCAATGTAATCAAATAAGGCACTGGCTCCAGGAAACTGGGGTCAGGTTCTTATAGTGGGTGTTAGAAGAAGTTTAGTAGAAACCTAGGAACTAGATTTAGAAAATGTAGGTTAGGTAATAAATCCCTAAAATGGTCTTTGAGGATAAAAAAACAAGAAAATACTATAGTTTTGGTAAGTAATATATTGTTTGGATCTTTCTAGAAAATACATCCCTATCTGGATACAAAAAATTAGAGTTGGATCTGGCACAGATGTACCTAGGAGTGAAAACTCCAACAAGGAGTTCCGAGCTTAACTCGGGGTATTCGGTTACACTAAAATAGGCATTACTGCACTCTTAGTTTTAAACTCCCGGGGGATATGCTTAGAATAATTCACATTTTTTTTACCCACCATTGTGAGGGATTTATGTCCCAAAAGTAACCAAAGTATGTGGTTCTAGGATTTACATTGCATAAATTTATGCTATGTGTTATACCATGTTTAGAGTTATTGAGAGTTCATAATTTTATGGGCTAATATATAATATGGAATTGATTAGTTATGGTGCCTAGAAGAAGTAATGAGAGATCCACCAATGCAAAGAATGAAAATAGTAATAAGGATTATATCTCTAATGGTCTTAAGTCATCTTTTCAATGGAATATTTTCTCCCATGTATCCTCATAATATTATGAAATAATTTCATGTGTTAACAAGGTGTATAAAGACTTCTCTGAGTCCTATGGATTTAAAGGGAAGAAAAGGAATAAGAGGTTTTTAGAGAGACACAGGGATAAATGGATAAAGGGAAAGAAGTGTTTTTTTGACATGTGATAACTATGGAAATAATCACCCTAGTAAATGCATGAAGGGAATGGGTGTTTGCTATAAATGTGGAGAAAAAGGACAGCAGGTTCATGATAGAAAGGGTAAGAAAATGGTTTCCACTGTAAAATGCTTGAATTTCAAGGAGATGGGACAGTATGTGAATCAATCTCCCAATCATCAAAGGAATATACCCTAAATGATGATTTTGGATAATGAGAAAGTTATGATGCTACCAGAGATGATGTAGAAGGATTAATATTCCTAGTCAAGAATCATGCCATTTGTATATTTTTTCAGTAATGTACTAGTTTTATGAATTATGAGATATATAAGGATTGTACTGCAGTACTCTTTCATTAAGGATTTGAGGTCATATGATGAATGGTACAAAGGAAAAGTGATTCAGTGGAAAGTTAAACTTTTTAGATAAAAAAACATTATTAAGGTAAAGACAACCCTCAATATATATCTGATGTTGAGATGATGATGAAGAAATGATTGATTCAGATAAGTATTGACTACCCTGGAACTGATTATTGACTTTTCAAGAAGTGGTCTATGATATCATCAAGGAAGTTTACAACACTTTTGGATTTAATGAATATATTCTATAACATGTATCATACTTAAGGAATATGGAATAATGCATGTTTCTAATATAGTTTTTATGGTAATTAAAGTTATTACGATATTTCAAGGGGATACATGGTGAATTAATTCACATGTTTGGAATGTGAATTTTAGAGATACTTTTTCTTGATTAAGGGTTAATGATAAGTTCATCTTGGAAATTTATAGGACTTCAGTACAATGTGTTAAATAATTATAATTTGTGATTTTGTATCCATTTATGAAATGGTTTTAGTTGATCATTGTATGAGATTTTAGAGGATAATGTATTTCTTCACCAAATGGCATAACCCATGCTATGTGATGAGGTATAGAAAGTTAAACTACAATAAAAGGTTGATTTTATAAGCAGAAATGTATATTTATACTCTTATAGAGTGGAATAATTCCTCAACTCAAGGAAAATAGTCTTAAATATAAAAAATACGATTATCATAATCATTGATAATATCTATGAATTTATTTATTTTTAGTTTATAGTTTTGTAGTAATCAACATTCATCTGAACATATCCTCTATCATGTTCCATCAGAACATCATAGTTTGATTTTTCTTCTATGTCTAGTTTTTTTTCTTCCACATAATGTCACCACATTCGAAAGCATGATTTTTGGGGTGACCACCTCATCTATATTAATCATTTTTTAGGGTGATAATTTATTAACCCTATTTCTAATGTGGGTTTCCATAAGAAAATTTTCAAGTATCAACCACTAAATTTTGAAGATCAATTTCAAATTTCAAGGATGAAATTTTTGTAAGGAGGGGATAATGTATACCCCATGAATTTAAAAATAGATTTATTATATAATTCATAGATCACTGATTCTCTAAAAACACCACTTTTTTATAACCTATCCATGTAAAAAAAATTTGTCACTTCTATGATGTGAATTTCGAAAATCTGACATACACGGTTGCAATGAGTAAGTTATTTGGAGTCTAATAAGAAAAACATAATTTTTGGTGAATAGTAACCTACCCTTATGAATAGTAACATACCCTTCGGAATAGTGATATACCATAATTAATAGTAACCTTGCCTATGATAGTGTATAAATAATATTCATGTTGTAGTACGATATACCTATGTTTTGGAATAAGTAAATAAATGTTTAAAAATGTTTTTTAGAATAAATTATGATTTTAATTAAATATTAAATTAATCATATTTATAAAATTATTTTTGAAAAATGGACTTCATTTTTTGATTCTACATGTCAAAAAAAATTTGGGGTGAATTTTTGGTACTTTTTTGAAATACTTGAATTTTTTATGAATAATGAAATACCCTAATTTACAAAATAAGCAAAATACACTAATTATAGATCCATATATGATGTTATGATAATATAATCCCAATTGATTCGTATTAACATGATAAAATTAATATTCTTGGTCATCGAATACTAACTATTCCTTTTCTTGTGGAGAAATAATAAATTATTGAATATAAAATTGAGAAATCTCGTCTCCCCTCTACTATAAAACCCTATATCACTCCCTCTTCTCTTCACTCCTATCATGCCTTGTACCTTCTCCAAATTTTGTCCAAATATCCTCCCAACCTCATATCCCACGTCCAAGAAGCCTTGGTCTCATAAAAACACCAAAACCTCTCCCATAAAGAGGCTCTGAAGGAAGTTTGGTTCAAGAGGTAAATTCCTCTTTCCAATTCTTTGTATTTCTTTTCAAGTTCATTTGTTTTCTTTTTCTATTATTACCTCTCCTTATCCAAATGTTGTAAGGACTTGAGTACATTAAATTTACTGGAATTTTTTCATGATAGTGGAATAATTTATCATCATCTCTTTCTTTTAACTTCTTTTATTCTAGTAGCAAGAACACCATTTGAGACGTGTCAATTTACCACATTCAAAGATGATGGGATTTCGATTTCTATTATCATTCTCAATTATGGTCATGAAACTATTTGTGTTATAGTTGAACAAGATTATTATATATGTAATATATCATATGTAAGTTTCTGTAATCCATTTTTACAAACAGTATTAACTTATAATGAAAAATGGCTTCGTTGAAATCAAAACCCACAAATTAACTGAAACAGTTATCATTAAAGTTCTATATAATAATTCATCCACATTCCATGTAAACAAATTATATAAATGACCAATAACACCTGTATATGATCATAAATATTATTCTAAATAAATTCTGTAGATTTAAATCCATTCCATGTGGACTCCATTACATAAGAACAAGTGAAAAAATTATGAAAATAAAGAAAACGAACACTACGGAACAACGAAATTCAAAATAATAACTTATCAAGAATGGAATAAATGAAATAAAAAATTATGATTATATAAATACATGTCAATATGTTCTTAAATAAGTTATTAATAAGTGTAATTTCATATTCTAGGACCTTAAGTTCAAGATAAGAACACATTAGGACACAAGGTAAGGGGTTTCATTATCTCACTTCCATTTTTGTGAGGTTTCCTGTATTCACTAATAATACCTGTGTATGGTGTATATATAATGCTCATTGATGTAAAATATTATGAATATATTTATTTTCATGGAATTCAATGTATCATTTTAATATTATTTATTTTGGGTCATACGAATCGATTGATTACAAAGTGGTAAGGGTTTTTCCACCCAAACCTCCATTTTCATTCAGGTTACTTATATTGTTTAATTAACTCAATGAAAATCCTGCGTATTATTATTTAATCCTCATAAATTATGTTTTAGTGTTATATATATGTTAACCAACCATAATCATTCCTTATTTTATGTATATTTATATTTTATAAAAGGATCTTTCAAAATTGTTTCCGAAATACAAACCTGATTCAAGGGATATTTTCCAATTCTTACGCTTTTTCAAGTGTAATCAAAAATATGTTTTAAGTCACCATTAGTTTTATAAAGACACTATATTTATCATGAAAAATGATATTGGATCATTTCTTTATTTAATAGAACAAATGTTCCTTTCAACTTTAAAATTCTCTTTAATATTTTCCTTAAAATGCTCTAAAATGATTTATTTATATTGAATATTAAGAACTCTTATTACATGATTTCACATCAGTGTGACATCATTTATGCCTAAAGTATAATTTCAATGTCCTAGTATTTTATTTTGTGGGATATTAATGTTTAAAATATGATTTCATAGAAAATATAAATTATTTTCCCATAGGAATCTTCTTTAAAAAGTAAAAAAGGTGTTTTATCATCTCTCATTAACTTTTATGAGATATATGACTTATTCACCACTTATATATTTCTTGTCCCATATTATGCATTCCCTCATTATGAAAATAAAATTTATGGTTCATGTGGTTATTATACTTGTAGAATACAAATCATTATGTTTATTTTTGGCATTACTTACTCATCTCTTATTCCTTCCATAATGTGTTCAAGTTTTTGTTAAAGACGCATGTTTTTAGTTATTCAACAGAACTAATGTTTATGTTATGATATCTTCCTCTATATTTATTACCCTTACTGATCATTTAAGCTCACCCATTTCATTTGTTTTCCTTCCCCAGGTTAAGAATAAGAGATCATTTATTGAGTTTTCAAGGGTACAGTTTATTAGATTTTGTTATGTATCATTTTTTTGATTCATTTAAAAATGTAAAATGGGTTCCATGTATATATCTAGTTTCATCAAGACTACTAAACTGATCGGTCCTTCGGGATGTTTATTCTTTATTTGTATACCAATGTAATCAAATAAGACACCAGCTCTGGGAAACTGTGGTTGGTTTCTTAGAGAAAGGGTTGTCGAACAATGTTGAATCAATTTAAACAAGAGATTTTATCTCAAAAAAGGGTGAAATAGACAATCCAAGAAGTTTATTTAAATTATAATATATAAAATCAAACATCGCTGGTAGGCACTGATGAGTGGGAAATATGTGATTTAAATGATTCAAAGAAATGAGGGGAATTTGAGTAGATTCCCTACCTTGTAACCATAGAAGATATTATGCTCTATGACGATATTTTATTTGACCTAAAGTGGAAGGAAATATTTGATTTTAGAAAAAAACCCAATTTGGGGTAAAATCATCCAAGGAAGATTGCATGAAAAATAGTGGATTATATCCTACAATTATTGGTGTTTAATGTTATCCTTATTGAGAGCTTTACTACAAACTTGATGATGACGAAAACGGAGGCGTAATGCAGTCGCAACAGGCATTCGAATGAGGACAGGAGGAGGAGGAGGTACACCACAAGGGGGTGCTATAGAAGGAGATGAATCAAGGGAGATGGAGGAGAGAAAGATAGAAAAAGAAAATAATTTAAAAAGGATAAAATTAAAAAAAATAAGAAAATAAAGAAAAATGGAAAAAGGAATCAAATAAGAATAAAACAAAATAAAAGGAATGGAAAAGAAAAATAATTAAAAATAATAAAGATGGTATTATTCTAATTTTAATTGTTTTAACTTTTCTTGTAACCCCCTTCTTATTTTATTTTAGAATTTCTTTTTATCTATTTTTACTTTCTTTTAAATCCCTTCAAATTTATTTTTTTCCATTTTAATTTATTTTGACTATTTTTAGCCCAAACTCCACGCTAGGGCCTGAGATAATATTTTATATAAAACCTGAACATTCATTTAAATAATTTTAATAGCTACTCATGTACCTCAACAGGGTGTACAAGAAATCAACCAAGGATTATTTGAGGATTTGGGATATAAAAAAATAAATGGTTTGTGCCTTGATTAAAGTAAGGACATTACAACCTATCCTCCTTAAGACAACTCAACCCTGAGTTGCCCTTCTGAGGGTAGTGGAACGTCATATGAGAAAACCTCTAGCCATTGATCATGGAGATCGGTCTCCCTCTCCCAGATCTCATCCTGAACATGCATATTCTACCATATCACCCATACTAGAGGAACTGACCTAACCCATAGAGCCTTCGTGTTATGGTTCACAATACGGATTGAATGCTCCTCAATGGATACATCCTCTTCGAGCTCCATGTCCTAGGGATCAAATGAATAACATGGGTCTAGATGATAATGTCGAAGCTATGATACATGGATGTCATTGGGAATGGCATTGTACCTCTATGGTAATAGTAATCAATAGGCTACCTTCCAAACTCTCTATACAATCTTGAATAGCCCGATGTATCTTGGTGATAACTTCCCTTGTCTCCCAATCTGAATGTGACCCATCCTTAGAGAAACACACAGAAACACTCAATTTCCCACCTCAACCTTAAGAGGTCTATGGTGATGATCAATATAATATTTCATTCTACACTTTTAATTAGTTTTATTAGATCCTAAGTATCCAGAACTAGATGAGGACCTGAAAGGGCTGCCTCGCCTACTTTGAGCAAGCATAATAGTGAATAAAATGGTCTACCATAGAGGTACTCATACAGATCCACATGAATTGTCTCCGGAAATCTATTGTTATAGGTAAAATAAATACATGAAATATGTTTCTCCCAATAACCTCCAAAATAAAGGATATAAGCCTATAACATATCCTTTAGCACTCTTATGGTCCATTCAGACTGGCCATCATTCTAAGGGTTATATGATGTACTCAAGAGTACCTATGAACCTAGATCTTTCTAAATCCCTTGCTAGAAACATGAAGTAATGTGGGAATCTCTATTTGAGACAATAGAATGATGCACACCATGAATTATCACTATCTCCTGGATATACATCTGTCCTAACTCGTCAATATAGAAGTTCTACTAGATAGCTACGAAGTACAAGACTTTGGTCAATAAATTGATAATCACCCATACTGCATCACTTCCACGAGGTAATATTGGAAAGCCTGTAATGAAATCCATGGTTATTTCATTCTATTTCTACTCAGAAATGGATAAATGCTATTAATGTCTAGAATGTCAATGGTGATCATTCTTCACCTACTAACAGGTCGAGCACTGAGTGATGAAACTCGTTATCTTTTTCTTTATACCCAACTACATGTCTTGATGACAGGTTTCTTTGTAAATATTGGTATGTCTAGGAGTAACTTCCCAAACTAAGGTATGAGATTCCATCATTAGTTCATCTTGTATATTTAAATGTTTCAATACTTATCCATAATAGAGTAAAGTTTCACTACCATCAACAACCCAACTAGAAGGATGGTTCTCTCCTGTGATGTTTTCCCTCAAAACGATTCCCATTGGATCATATAACTCTTGCATACATAATTTCTCTAGAAGACTGGATTTCACTATAATTTTTGTTAAAACTAGTTTCCTACACTATTTCATAACCTCCAGATGCATCTTAGAAAATAAGGCCATCATCTACCACTCCCTACAGGTTAGATAGATGGCTTGTGTTTACGTCTTGAGGAACAAAGTGTCATCCATAGTATTTACCTTGACAAGAGTATAACCAAGCTCAAAATAAAACAATTGTAGGTATTCGACCCACATGTACTACCTTAAATTCATGTCTTGCTATTGGAGATATATTTAAAGATTTTATGAACTTTTGTAAAGAATGAACCTCTCAATCGACAAGTATTGTCTCCAATAGAATAAAGCATGTACCACATCTGCTAACTCAACATCTTGTGTAGGATAGTTCTTCTCATGAGGAATTAGATGGCGGGATCCATAAGGAATGACTCAATCACCTTATATCATAACTACACCCATTATTATTATTGAAGCATCATAGTAAATATTATAGCTTCTACATAGCTTAGGAAGAATCTGGATCAGAGACGAAGTTAGTATTGCATTTAACTCATGAAAATATGATTCACAATATTCTGACCAAATAAAATATACACCCTTCTTAGTCAGGCTCGTAAGAGGTTCTACTATGCAGGATAAATCCTAAAAGAAATGCATGTAATATCTAGAAAACCCTAAGAAACTGTGTATGTCGAAAATGTTCTTGTTTTTCTCCCATGAAACTATGGTTCAAATCTTTTCTAGTTCAACTGATACACCTACCTAAGATATTATATGACCAAAAAAGTGAACCTTATCAATCAAAAAGTGTAATTTTCTAAGCATTGCATATAGCTGGTGCTTTCTTAGTGTACTTATCATGATCTCAAGATGGGTAATATGGTTGTGTCTAGAACACGAATACAGAAAGTTGTAATAAAAAACCATCACAAAAGAATAGAGGTAGATATAAGAAATCTATTTCATCAAAGCCATAAATACTACCCATGAATTCAAGAGGTCGAATGACATAACCAAATACTCATACAAGCTATACATACTCTGTAATTCCATACATGGTAATTCATAAGGTCTCACACACTCATGTTCATATCCCAACCACAGATAAATCTTGGAGAAAATAGTTTCTCCTCAGATCTGGTCACAGAGGTCATCTATATGAGGCAAAAAAATTATTGTTTCTTCACTGTAAGCTGGTCGAGTCGACAATAATCCACGCATAATATTAGGGTACCATCAGCCTTCTTGAAAAAAAAGAACTGGTGAACCCAATAGTGATGTGATAAGTCTGATAAAACCCTTATCCTAGAGGTATTTAATATTCTTTTTGATTTCATGTATCTATGTAGCTCCCATCCTATAAGGATGAATAGACACTAGTTCTACACCTAGCACAATCCCAAAAGTGAACTCCACATCCGTCATGGGAGGTAATATCGACAAATAATCGGGGAGGATGTCCCTGAAATGATCCAAAATTGGAGGTACGTCCACTAAATGTGTTCCTAGATCGATCATAAAGAAACTTCCTAATTGAGCTGTCACTCTTCTCAGCCCTATGCATTTAATTCTAGCTCAATTTTCTTGCGTATCCCATTCTCATTTTTGGAGATATGTGTTTCCCTCACGGGATGTGAAGGACACAAAATAGTGATCAAAATCCACCCGGGCATGATAAATACTGAGCACGTTCATACCATTAATTACATTGATTCCAAAAATATCAAGAATGTAAAAATTAGAAATGAAACAATACCCACCTATCTCAAGAGGGTACTCTTGGCACAGGCATATTTCCTCTGTCATGGCCCCTAACAAAGTGTTGAAATACATGACACTTCAAAGGTAATTGATTTCAAACACACACCTTAGATGAGATTTTATGATAGATGAGGTAAAAACGTAAAGGAGTAGTAATAAAAGGGTAGGTTCATGGAGTCCCTGAACATGGAATAGTAGGTAAGTAAACAAAGTAAAAAAGGATTGGTACACAACATGCCTCTGAGTATTACACAATAGAAAACCCGCTCCAAGAGACTGGTCTAGATAAAAAAAGATAAAACTAAGAAGGATCACTAAAATGATTCTTACTACCTATTTCCCAAGTAAATTCATGTTAAAATATAACAACTAACATAACATTATATTTAAGAAATAGTCACATAAATTTTTTTACAACTAGCCACAACAACACCCACATGTAAAATGGAAGATGCATGATAAAAGTAGATATGGCATGGCAATATGCATGTCATTTTAATCCCTATGGTGCCTAATATGTTTCATGTAAATTAATTTCCCTCTTATCATTAGGCCGTAATATGAAAAAAGTTCTCAATAATAAAAATATCAATAATAATACCGAAAAAGTGTGTCACCTAATGGTGAAATCATATCAGCAATAGTTGGCATAATCAACAACTGTAATCCCACCTAAAATTTTGGGTTTCTCCTACACAGGGGTTAGCTACGTCCAAGTATAGGGAAAGTTCCAAATCCCTATATCCAAGTCTTATGTCTAACCTAGATAGTAAGACAAAAGGAAAAAAAATCCATTCATGCTACATTGTAGCTTCCTTGTCCCATGAGCCACTGGAAGGGTGCTCCGAGTCGGGTCAGCCACATCACCTCAAGTGCATCACTGCGAACACCAGAGGTTGCTGACTAGTAGAGAGGTCCTTTTTAACATGTCTTCAGAGGATACTATTCCATCATAGGTAATAGGTAATATACAATAGAAGAAAAAAGTTTATAACAAGTATAGGAAGCATATAAATAATCGAACTGCAACCGAAGAAATTAAATAATCCCAACTGAATAAATGAATATTGTAGAAGCTAATAAATCAACACATCTAAATACTGATTTTATTCTATGATGTTTTTAGTAAAATAAATGTACATAAATCAAGAATACAATCATGCTATCAAACTATAATGAAAATGACACAAATTGAAACAACAACATATCAAGCAAGGCATTTTCTTCTTCCACCAATCTCTATCTTATGTAGCAACAACACTCAAACCCTTGAATTAGAATACTTTCCATTATCTATACCTAAAATAAAAAAGTCTACTTGGGTACCAAACAACACTCGAGTAGGAACTGAGTTAAAATCCTAATAGGTTGGCACCCATAGTGTTTAAACCATTCCATTTCACACTTTAAACAAAAGCAGTGTGCCAATATATGATAAAAGTATGTAATCAAATAAACATAAAAAAATAAATATATCTTGTTTTAGGTTCATAATGGTACTCATTCTGTATCACATTCTTCTACCTAATCCATAAATCTGAATAAGAACTTTTGATAAGAAATAACCATATATTTATATAAAAAGGCTATAAAATTATAAGGCCAAAAAAATGAACATACCACCAAGCATGTGCTTTTTCTTGGGGAATAATTTATGTGTTAAAAAGTGTGTATAAGGCTCCATAAAGCTATAATAATTCCATAGGAACTCAAATAAGAATCAAAATATCCTACCACTAATAATCATCATTATTATGTTCAAGTTGAGAGTTGGAGTCCAAGACTGTTCTGAAGGTATCACTGTGGTACATCCATCAATTTATTTAATGCCTTTGGGCTCATACAAGGAAATCTTCCAAAATACCATGTATCTCTTGATTCATGGTTTTATAATCAGTAAATACAAGTAATTTCACATCAGGGGTCGAGTGTCAACCAAGGAATGGCGTAGCCACTTTTTGAACTTCTACATCCTTGATTATCCCTTAGGGAAATGGTATCACTCATGAGTATATATAAACCCATGTAAACCCTCATATGGAAAATCTTAAGACTTCATCTCCCTGGCATATTGCGTAACCAATCTAGAATGGAGAGTCCACATGTGTTCCTTAATACGAAACCCAAGTTATCTCACTCCACAGAATTTAATTATATTTTAAGGAAGAAGATATCTTGGATTGTGCATTTATAAATGTAATAAAATAATTTAGAAACTAAATCCACATACTTATTTATCATTCAAGATAAATAGTTTCATTTAAAACACTATATCATTAAAATCATAAAAATGAACTTTTCTCTTTATTAAAGGCATATCATGGTAAGAACTTAAACAAGTAAATCATCGGGCATAAACAAAAAAACAAAACCCCAAGATTAATGGTTTATAACTATCATGAATAATTTATTTAATTTAAAGCTCAACAAATAGGGGTCACGTAATGTGTGAAATTAATAAAATTAATTACTCAGGGCTAACATAAAATATACCAATTTGGAAGCACGCCCATAGGGGTATCCAACCACATTGAAACAATTTAAAAAAAAATTATCTCAAACAAGCGTGTAATAGACAAGATAAGAAGTTCATTTGAATTAGAATAGAAAAAATTGAGCATCGCCATTAGGCATCGATGAGCAGCACAATGTGAGATTTAAAAGATGCAATGAAATTAGTGGAAAGACAGTAGATTCCCTACTTTGTAACTATAGAGGATCCTATACTCTGTGGTGATCTTTGATTTGACCTAAAATGGAAAAAATATATGCCTTTAGAAAAACCCCAATTTCAAGTAAAAACCTTTTGGGCGCGATGGATTGTGGATGAGATCCTACAATTCTTAGTATGAAACATTATCCTTTATAATTAATAGAAAAGATAATGGAGGAGGAACAGAGTCATAGATATAAGGCCACATCCTTAAACCTTACTTAATCTTGAGTTATTACAAGATTACACATTGAGGATCTTTTCAGGTTTAGAGTTTTAGAGAATTAGGTCATGAAACTTGCATTACATTCCACATTTAAACAAAGTGGTTACATAAAATACAGTATTCATTCTTCCCATCAATAGAAACATATTGAAAATAATACATGGATTCTTTCTTGACACATCCTTGACACTATCATCACATCTTGTACCTTTCCATTGACCTGTGAAAAACATTTCAAAAACTTGGGATGAGCATAAAAAGCTCAGTAAGGGTTATAAAAATATGGAAAGGAAACATGAGTTCATATATACATAAGAATGAAATCATACTTTACCCATAAAACATAGGCACTTTAACATACCTCATCAAACCATGAATAAATCATAGAAATCAAAAGACATAAAGGTAACTTGGGGCATTCATAACATTCTTACGTAGAGAGTACCCCTCTTGGTTACGTTTGGAATACCCATCACAGTATATTCCATAAATCTCTTCGGAGAAACCTTAACGTTTCACTCCTTCGCGTTACCCAATGAATTGGAGATCTATATCGGGCTCACCCTCCCTTAGTTTATCATGGAACCACCTGTCTTCATAATAATCCCCAATAACCTCAACATAGTCGTATCACATCAAACATGCATAAACGAAACATAACATTTCTACCTTTCAATCACAAGATATCAATACAACACATTGATATAAAAAAATTATGAAAAACATTTTCAATACCAAAATAAAAGAAAATTAAAACATGGTATTTATTTTTCTTTTAAAAAAAGGTATGGCTTGTAGAGGAATCCGAAACTCAAATAATGGTCACGGCGGTGGAGAAGTTGTTGTCGCCGCATACGTACGACAAAAACATTCCCTTTTTTCGTTTAGTAAACGCTTCGTATAAAAAGATTCCATTTGAATAAACGTAAAAGTCAAAGGGTTTTATACACCATATAAAATAAGGTTGTGTATAAAACAAAATATGCCTCAATGAAAGGAGATTGAGACGAAGTCCCATACAAAGACGGTATCCTTGGATTAAGGATAAATCAGTTACATAACTATGTGTGACAAAAGAATACACGAAATATAAGTGGGTATTAAGTGTAAAACAATCAGAGGACATTCACACATAATCATAGAACGACATATTCAAGGTGTACAAGTTTATCCCAAAGAATCGAAATTGGGTTAAGAAGTTCCCTTGCAATAATTAGACAGCCTAACAGCGTCACTTTAAAATTCAGAAAAAGAGTTGATGAGATATAAAAAGGGTATCTCATCACTTGGAAATAAAATTCACATCAATAAGGATATAGAATAACATATCCCAAAATAATATTATGTGAATTAAAATACATAACAAAATAAGTCTTTTAAAAAGAGGAGGGTGAAGGGTTCCCTTACCAACATGGGTATCTTTCGAAACATACGCCCCGTGAAAGAAGGACAATACCTCATTGATGTAAATACTCATAAATGAAATAATATTACACAATGAGTAAAATAATGGTCAGTACATACACCACACAAAGGAAATTGTGGAAAATGTAGCATAAATCTCACGGGAATAAAAGTGAGATGAAAAATCCCTTACGAAAACTCGGCACCCTAACAGCGCCACTTAAAACTTCCAAAAATGGATTGATGAGATCAAATAGGGTATCTCATCACATTACAATAAAATGTAAAGAAAGAGGAATATAAAATAACATCCCCAATCATAACAAATATGAGCTTAAAATAAGTGACATAAAGGGGAGTACTTAAAGAGAAAGAGAGAGGTTAGATCTCTTACGAAAGTTCGGCAGCCTAATGGCGCCACTCAAAACTTCCAAAATGGATTGATGAGAGATAATAGGGTCTATCATCATATGAAAATAAAAATTACAGTAAGAGTAATATAAAATAACATCCCAATAACAAGAAAGATGATCTTAGAAGAAATTACATAAAAGAGTGTACTTAAAAAGAAAGAGAGGAGTAGGATCCCTTACCTCATGTCCAACTTGTCTTGTTCGTTTCTTTATATTCCTGAATAATAAACTTTGGTCAATTAATAATTGCCTAAGTGCCTCCTTTAGAGATTATTATTCAGTTCATATCACATATTATAATGTTATAATAATTGTTTAATAATGTTAGTTCATATCAGACGTTTTTGCCGATGTTTGGTACATGAGTCAAAAATGAACTTGTTTGAAAAAAGATTGCCCATGTAGTTATAAGTAAATAATTTAAAAAATAGTATTAATGATTAAAATATCATATATATCCAGTAAATATTCATTTCATACTATTCCATATCATTTGGAGATAAAAAACGAAAAGCACCGTTCATGGAGATGGTAGGCCGTACGTACGCATGAACGATACTTTCATTTTTTGTCATATTAATGTAATTAAAACAAAATGAGAGAGATATATATATGTTATAATTTCAGAATGATATCCATAAATTTTTTTTGTAATATATTACATATATATACATTATATATATGTACTTATAATATTACATAACATTTTGAGATAATAAATGAAATGTACCGTTCATGGAGACGGTAAGTCGTACGTACGCATGAACGCTACTTCCATTAATATTTCATATTTAATGGAATTAAAACATAATGATACTTAATAGTATTTTAATTCCATTATGGTATCATATATAATATCATTAAATATATCCTTTATACATACCACATATGGTATTAACGAATCAAATCACTTTGAGGGGGCGGTAGTCCGCACTTCCTTAAATGAAGATATCGTGTTTACCCATAATGGAAACCCTAAAGGTATGCCCAAAATGAAAAATACATAAGATTAAGGAAAACATAAACATATTATATATCATATATAAATATAGTGTCATCTTAATGGCCACCTTTGAAGGTGTTATAATAATGTTGAACAATCATCGTTTCAGGAGGCAGAAATTCGCCATCCACAGAAATAGTATGTTCTTTAACCATTAGATGTAGGTGTGTGAAAGTTTAGCTCGAATACTTCTTATAAAAACATCCTGGTATATTTATGATACTTTATTTTTTACAAAAGAAATGAATAAAAAGATTTTAGGGGGTTGGAGAAGCAAAATAAAAAAAAGGACTCAAGTGAAGACATTACCTTAAAATCGGGTAACTCCCTTTGGTTTGAGCTCAAAGGCTTCCTTGGGAAGACTTCTGCCCAGATTGAGGCTTCAAGGAGTAATATAGGTAAGTGAAGAGACCAAATGGGCAGAGGTGGCCGAGCCAAAGGCTTTGGGAGTGTGGGTAAGGAGGTAGAGGTGGGGGCCTTTTATAAGAGGAGAGGAGGGGAACTCTTGGAAGGTAAAGAAAAGTCACTTTATTTTAAAATGGTATTCGGATTTAAGAGGTCCCACATTGATGTGTTTCGAGGGTAAGGTGATAAGGGTCCTAAATACACTAATATAATAGGTTTTGGACATGTGTAGGTCTTAGATATTACATTATATTTCCATTTTATTTAAATCGTTAAATAATGAGGTCATCGCTGCATCATCATGATGTCATAAATAATTTAATTTATTTAATGTCTAAAAATTATAAAAAAATACTATAATGTAAGAAATATTTTTATCTTTCCAATGAATATTTATAGTCAAAAATATAATATGTATAACCCCATGTAAAAATTTGTTTTAGTAAAACATTTCATGTTTGTCTCATTTTTACTTTAACTTTAAATAAAAAGATATTAATGTCATTCTCCAACAAAAGTGGATTCATGGGGTCCCCAAGTTTACCAATGGGTTTTCTTGGTCGTCCATGACACATAAAATGAGGTTAGGACATGTTTCAAGTTCATTTCATTTTATTAAAACTTTATTTTTACCTTAAACTACACTAACTACCTCTAATCGCGATTAAAAACATAATAAGTTACTATTCACCAAAAAATTATTTTTAACCCATTGAACCACATTATACATCTTAATGACAACCATGTTTGTGGGTTTTTGAAATTTAAAACATAAATATGGCAAAAATTCATTTAAATGGAAAAAATCAGTTTTTATAAGCACCACTTAGTGGTTTCACTGTTCATCAAAAATTGATGTTTTTTAGAAAAATAAAAAAAATTCACCCTAAGCTATATTTGATATTACGAATTCAAAAATGAAGTCTATTTTTAAAAATTCAAAACATATAAGTCACATTAATTAATTTAATAATTAATTCCCGCTGTCAGAGCAAATTGCGTGTTTTTATGAAACAATAAGTATCAAAAGATTGACACGAGTTTAAGTCTATTTTCAAAGTGAAATTAATTCCAAAGACCACTATTGGATTTAATGGTAAAAATATATTCTAATTTCACATTAAACCCAATTAAAAATATTATCTAATCATATAAATAAATTAGATTAAAAAGAGGGTTTGAATTGAAATACAACATTTTACACTATTCATTAAAAATGAACTTTATCAGAAAGATACCAAAAATTTACACAAAGTAAATTTTGATGTACCAATTCTTAAGAAGAGTTTTATTTGGTCCAAAAGGATGTATAAGAGTGAACAGAACTATATTTAATGACAGTTCTCCATCAAAAGGCGATAAGTGAACCTTTAGTGAAAACGAGGGAATATACGCCTAAAATTGAATTATTTCCGTATTTTATGCCTTTATATTTTATTGGATAAATGTAAAAACATTTAAAAACATATATAATCATATTTTAGTTATTTCTATCCATTCCTATCAATACAAAGGCTACATGTTAACTACCATTTAAAATAATATTAATTTATTTTTAGAGTGCAACATAATATTCCCAAGAAACTCATTGTTGCGTGTTGGGTACGCCATCAAGCATTGCATCCCCTTTAAAGTCATATTAATATTTTATTCACAAATATGAAAATTTCATATTCTTTATTTACCTGTGGTGTTACATCCTTCCCTCCTTTTGGGAATTGCGTCCTTGCAATTTTTAAAATTGAGCTTGGAAACATCCTTGAAAGTCCCACATCGGAACAAGAGTCGGTAAAACAATCACTTTAAAAGAATGGGAGAGAAGTACGAATGTCACCCGAGTTAACCCATACTAGGATTCCAAGTATGAAAATATAGATATGGAGGAGAAAAAAAAGGGTCATGTTCTGATGGAGAGTGATAGTAAACATGTCTAGGAGAAAGTTAACCATAAGAAAATCACAAACTTGTGATGGGTTAAACGGTATTCGATTACCCAGTAAGAAAAGTTAATAGAAAAAATTTTTGTTAAAAGTTACTTTTTATTGAGGAATTTATTCATAAGGAAACATAATCACTTATCATGTTGACTTTCAACTTTTACTAGATTCCTTAATCAAACTCATATTTTTTTCCAAAAGACGAGTATTTAGGGAGACTTGTTCGCATAAAGAGTACTATAATCAACTTCTAGAGAATCACCTAATCCACCAAAGAGAAATATATACTTCCCATGACTTTATACTTTAACCAAAACCAAAACCAAAAAATGTTAGTACAAGATTAGAAAATCCCGAAATGGATAACCCTTTATAAAAATAAAATCTATTCTTAATCTCCAAAATTTGTCCAACAAACCCAAAGCTCAACAAGGACCATTCGATAAACAATTTGTCCATAAAATCCTTCAAAGTAAACCAAACTAATATTGAAACCCAAATATTTGAAGGTTTTAGTCACATAGTATTCCAAGTTAAATCGCAACATTTATATCCAAACAACATCAGTTGCTCTTAAAGTCTCGTATTGAAAAGTAATTAACCTAATCACATATCCGCCATGATAGGTTGATAAATTTCCATAGATAACCCAAAATCAACTTACTCTTAATTCATAAAATCATATAACTAAAAATAATCAGTCAAAATAACCAGGGCTTCACATAGTCTAGTGGTAGGCGATAAATACCAATCGCACTTTGGTTGTGGGTTCGATTCCCGCAGCTTTGTCTGATGCAACGAGTTGTCACACGGTCTGCGTGTTGTCCTTTTTCCAAAACTATATAATTCTCAAATCATTACCCAAAAAGGGATAAAATCATCAAAAATAACCATAACATAATTTAACTTCAATTTTTTCTCATGCCTTTCACTTCAATCATAACATATAGTAACCCATAATTACCTCAAAAGTAAGGATTATATAAACCGAAATGGTTCTTTATAACTATGTCCACAAAAGAAAAGATAAATATTCCTTGAATAAAATTTTCCTATATTAAACATCAGGGATACACATAATATAAAAAGTCTTCTAATGTAACCCCATCATTAAAAGAGACTTAATACTCTTAAGAATTTCACCATAACTCTTGAATCCCTTATATGTTGACATATTACTCATTAAACATTCTTCATGATCCATTAACCATTCATTTCTAAATTATTCCGAAATACCTCTTCCCTACAAACAAAATCATGAATCATATCCTAAGATTCCAAAATAGGAAAACAATAGTCATGAAATAATACATACCTTTGATTGGTCATTGTTAGTTTCTTCATACCCAATCGGAATGGCCTTTGGTATTGGTAAATGAACATTTGTACGCTCTTGGTGACCCCATTAATGAAACTTCTTCATAGGACATGTGTTTTCATAATGACCTAGCACACCACATTTAAAACATTCAATTGATCCCTTAGAAAGAACTTCTTTCCCTTTACTCAAGTCAACTGGATGCTTCCTTTTTCCATGGAAGGTTCTCTCTTTATGAACTTCATTTCCACATCTATAGCATATTTATGTCCCTTTGAAACATTTTATTAGGTGTTTCTTTCCACATCTTTGACACATAGGTTTTTGAACACACTTAACTTTATGATTATTACCTGTACTTCCGTAGGGATTTTTTTTCTCGCATATATGATGCCTTAGAGAAATCACCAAGGTTTAGGTGGTCAATCATGACTCCAGATAGTTGGTTGAGGATAATCACAAGAGTTCTCATTTCAGCTCCCATATCATTCAGTTGATTTCTCAAAAAACTGTCACAATTTCCTTCACATCCACTGTTACCTTGGTGCTTGCTAGATCCAGCCATTTACTAAAACCAAAAAGGTCAGTGTGAGTATATCAAAAAAACCATCATGTACTAATGAGTAATATAAACACTAACATATACTTACTCATTCACATTATCTAAAACTAGGACTCTTTCTGAAATCCTAACCATTATGGTAATGCCACTTATGCTTAAAGAATACTCTAACCTCTAAAGTTATCTAAACCGACCTCTAATACCAACTATAAGGCCCCAGCCTTAAACCTTAATTAATCATGGGTTATTACAAGATTACACATTGAGGATCTATTCAGGTTTAGAGTTTTAGAGAATTAGGTCATGAAACTTGCATTACATTCCACATTTAACCAAAGTGGTTACATAAAAGACAGTATTCATTCTTCCCATCAACGGAAACATATTGAAAATAAAACATCGATTCTTTCTTGACACATCCTTGACACTATCATCACATCTTGTACCTTTCCCTTGACCAATGAAAAACATTTCAAAAACTTGGGATGAGCATAAAAAGCTCAGTAAGGGTTATAAAAATATGGAAAGGAAACATGAGTTCATATATACATAAGAATGAAATCATACTTTACCCATAAAACATAGGCACTTTAACATACCTCATCAAACCATGAATAAATCATAGAAATCATAATAAATAAAGGTATCTTGAGGCATTCATAACATTCTTACGTAGGGAGTAACCCTCTTGGTTACGTTTGGAATACCCATCACAGTATATTCCCTAAATCTCTTCGGAGAAACCTTAATGTTTCACTCCTTCGCGTTACCCAATGAATTGGAGAGCTATATCGGGCTCACCCGCCCTTAGTGTATCACAGAACCACCCATCTTCATAATAATGCTCATGAACCTCAACATAGTCGTATCACATAAAACATGCATAAACGAAACATAACATTTCCACCTTTCAATCACAAGATATCAATACAACACATTGATATAAAAAAATAATGAAAACCATTTTCAATACAAAAATAAAAGAAAACTAAACCATGGTATTTATTTTTCTTTTAAAAAAAGGTATGGCTTGTAGAGGAAGTCAAAACTCAAATTATGGTCATGGCGGCGGAGAAGTTGTTGTCGCCGCATACGTACGACAAAAACATTCCCTTTTTTCGTTTAGTAAATGCTTCATATAAAAAGATTCCTTTTCAATAAACATAAAAGTCAAATGGGTTTATACACCATATAAAAGAAGGTTGTGTATAAAACAAAATATGCCTCAATGAAAGGAGATTGAGACGAAGTCCCATACAAAGACGGTATCCTTGGATTAAGGATAAATCAGTTACATAACTATGTGTGAAAAAAGAATACACGAAATATAAGTGGGTATTAAGTGTAAAACGATCAGAGTAAATTCACACATAATCATAGAATGACATATTCTAGGTGTACAAGTTTATCCCAAAGAATCGAAATTGGGTTAAGAAGTTCCCTTGCAATAATTAGATAGCCTAACGACATCACTTCAAAATTCAGAAAAAGAGTTGATGAGATATAAAAAGGGTATCTCATCAATTGGACATAATATTCACATCAATAAGGATATAGAAGAACATATCCCAAAATAATATTATGTGAATTAAAAGACATAACATAATAAGTCTATTAAAAAGAGGAGGGTGAAAGGTTCCCTTACCGACATGGGTATCTTTCGAAACATACGCCCCGTAAAAGAAGGACAGTACCTCATTGATGAAAATACTCATAAATGAAAGAATATTACACAACGAGTTAAATAATGGTCAGTACATACACCAATAAAAGTAAATCGTGGCAAATGTAGCATAAATCTCACGGGAATAAAAGTGAGATGAAAAATCCCTTACGAAAACTCGACAGCCTAACAGCGCCACTTAAAACTTCAAAAAATGGATTGATGAGATCAAATAGGGTATCTCATCACATTAAAATAAAATGTACAGAAAGAGGAATATAAAATAACATCCCCCGTCATAAAAAAGAGGAGATTAAAAGAAGTGACATAAAGGGGAGTACTTAAAGAGAAAGAGAGAGGTTAGATCTCTTACGAAAGTTCGGCAGCCTAACGGCGCCACGCAAAACTTCCAAAATGGATTGATGAGAGAGAATAGGGTCTATCATCATACGAACATAAAAATTAAATTAAGATTAATATAAAATAACATCCCAATACCAAGAAAGATGAGCTTAGAAGGAATTACATAAAAGGGTGTACTTAAAAAGAAAGAGAGGAGTAGGATCCCTTACCTCAAGTCCAACTTGTCTTGTTCGTTTCTTTATATTCCTGAATAATAATCATTAGTCAATTAATAATTGCCTAATTACCTCCTTTATAGATTATTATTCAGTTCATATCACATATTATAATGATATAATAATTGTTTAATAATGTTAGTTCATATCAGACGTTTTTGTCGATGTTTGGTACATGAGTCAAAAATGAACTTGTTTGAAAAAAGATTGCCCATGTAGTTATAAGTAAATAATTTCCAGAATAGTATTAATGATTAAAATATCATATATATCGAGTAAATTTTCATTTCATACTATTCCATATCATTTGGAGATAAAAAACGAAAAGCACCGTTCATGGAGATGGTAGGCTGTACGTACGCATGAACGATACTTTCATTTTTTGTCATATTAATGGAATTAAAACAAAATGAGAGAGGTATATATATGTTATAATTCCAGAATGATATCCATAATTTTGATTTAATATATTACATATATATCCATTATATATATGTACTTATAATATTACATAACATTTTGAGATAAGAAATGAAATGTACCGTTCATGGAGACGGTAAGTCGTACGTACGCATGAACGCTACTTCCATTTCTATTTCATATTTAATGGAATTAAAACATAATGATACTTAATAGTATTTTAATTCCAGTATGGTATCATATATAATATCATTAAATATATCCTTTATACATACCACATATGGTATTAACGAATCAAATCACTTTGAGGGGGCGGTAGTCCGCACTTCCTTAAATGAAGATATCGCGTTTACCCATAATGGAAACCATAAAGGTATGCCCAAAATGAAAAATACAGAAGCTTAAAGAAAAACATAAACATATTATATATCATATATAAATATAGTGTCATCTTAATGGCCACCTTTGAAGGTGTTAGAAGAATGTTGAACAATCATCGTTTTGGGAGGCAGAAATTCGCCATCCACAGAAACAGTATGTTATTTAACCATTAGATGTAGGTGTGTGAAAGTGTAACTCGAATACTTATTATAAAAACATCCTTGTATATTGATTATACTGTATTTTTTACAAAAGAAATGAATAAAAATAGTTTAAGGGGTTGGAGAAGAAAAATAAAACAAAAGGACTCAAGTGAAAACATTACCTAAAAATCGGGTAACTCGCTTTGGTTTGAGCTCAAAGGCTTCCTTGGGAAGACTTCTACCCAAAGTGAGGCTTCAAGGAGTAAGAGAGGGAAGTTAAGAGACAAAATGGGCAGATTTTGTCCTAGCCAAAGGCTTTGGTAGTGTGGGTAAGGAGGTAGAGGTGGGGGCCTTTTATAAGAGGAGAGGAGGGGCACTCTTGGAAGGTAAAGAAAAGTCACTTTATTTTAAAATGGTATTCGGATTTAAGAGGTCCCACATTGATGTGATTCTAGGATAAGGTGATAAGGGTTAGAAATCCACTCATACAATAGGTTTTGGACATGTGTAGGTCTTAGATATTACATTATCTTTCCATTTTATTTAAATCGTTAAATAATGAGGTCATCGCTGCATGATCATGATGTCATAAATAATTTAATTTATTTAATGTCTAAAAATTAAAAAAAACAACTATAATTTAGGAAATATTTTTATCTTTACAATGAATATTTATAGTCAAAAATATTATTTTTATAACCCCATGTAAAAATTGTTTTAGTAAAACATTTCATGTTTGTCTCATTTTTACTTTAACTTTAAATAAAAAGATATTAATGTCATTTTCCAACCAAAGTTGCTTCATGGGGTCCCCAAGTTGATCCATTGGTTGTATTGGTCGGCCATGACACATAAAATGTGGTTATGACATGTTTCAAGTTCATTTAATATTATTAAAACTTTATTTTTACCTTAAACTACACTAATTACCTCTAATCGCGATTAAAAACTTAATAAGTTACTATTCACAAAAAAAATAATTTTTATCCCATTGAACCAAATTTTAATTCTTAATGACAACCATGTATGTTGGATTTTCGAAATTAAAAACACAAAGATGACAAAATTTCATTTAATCAGAAAAAATCAGTTTTTTTAAGTACCACTTAGTGGTTTCACTGTTCATCAAAAATTGAAGTTTTTCAGAAAAATACCAAAAATTCACCCTAAGCTATATTTGATATTCCGAATTCCAAAATGAAGTCTATTTTAAAAAATTCAAAACATATAAGTCAAATTAATTAATTTAATAATTAATTCCCGCTTTCAGAGAAAATAGCGTGTTTTTATGAAACAATAAGTATCAAAAGATTGACACTAGTTTAAGTCTGTTTTCAAAATGAAATTAATTCCAAGGACCACTATTGGATTTAATGGTAAAAATATACTATAATTTCACATTAAACCCAATTCAAAAGATAATATAATCATATAAATAAATTAGATTAAAAAGAGGTTTTGAATTAAAATACAACATTTTACAGTATTCATTAAAAAACGAACTTTATCAGAAAGATACCAAAAATTTACACAAAGTAAATTTTGATGTCCCAATTCTTAAGAAGAGTTTTATTTGGTCCAAAATTATGTATAATAGTGAACATGACTATATTTAATGACTGTTCTCCATCAAAAGGTGATAAGTGAACCTTTAGTGAAAACTAGGACATATACGCCTAAAATTGAATTATTTCCGTATTTTATGCCTTTATATTTTATTGGATAAATGTAAAAACATTTAAAAACATATATAATCATATTTTAGTTATTTCTATCCATTCCTGCCAATACAACAGCTACATGTTAACTACCATTTAAAATAATATTATTTTATTATTAGAGTGCAACGTAAGATTCCCAAAACTCATTGTTGTGTGTTGGGTATGCCATCGAGCATTGCATCCCCTTTAAAGTCATATTAATATTTTATTCACAAATATGAAAATATCATATTATTTATTTACCTGGGGTGTTACAATAGAGGTCATCCGAATGAGGGGAGTAAGAAAAGAAAGAGGTGAACCAAAAGGGGACACTATAGGGGGCGCGATAGGGGGCACAACAAGGGAGAGGGAGCAGATAAAGAGATAAAAAGGAAAGAAAGGAAATAAATAAAAGATAAAAAGAAAAGAAAAAGAAAAATTACAAAAATAACAAAATATAAAAATGAAATAAATAATAATAAAATAAAATAAAAGGGATAGTAAAGAATAGTAATTAAAATTAATAAAAATGGGCTAATACCCATTTTAATTATTTTTACTTTTCTCATAAATCTATTATTATTTTATTTCAAAATTTCTTTTTACCCCTTTTTAATTTCTTTTAATTTCCATTAAATTTACATGTATCCCTTTTTTATTTCTTTTAATTATTTTTATCCTATATTTGGTGCTAGGGTGTGAGGTAATATTTTACATAAAACCCACGCAATCATTTAAATAATTTTAATATATTCCTAGGACCCGCAACAGGGTGCGTAGGCGCCCGACATGGGTCACTTTGAGGATTTATACTAAAAAAACATAAATGGTCCATGCCTTGATTAAATCTTGTACGTTACACACCAAATGCTTTGACCTTAATATAGTCTTATAATCTGGGAGGAAACTCATTATTTATATGGGTGTATTGATTAATTTCATCCTTTTAAAGTGAAGAAATACTTATAATAGAACCTTCCATGAAACCACCCAACTAACCTTTCTTCCATTGATCCCCATTAGAAATTGATATCTTAGTAGCTAAATGATACTCATGAACTTCATTTGGTTCTTTCTTCAATAATAGAAAACGTTTTTTTAAGCCTTGTAAAATAATAGAATTTTAGATGTTATCATCCATATGAGATACCACCTCCTTACCCCAATTAGATGAACATGACGTTGGGTTTTCCTCTTCCTATTCTATTACTATCTCAACCAATGATTATATCTAGGTTGTATTAAAAGTAACAATTTCTTGGAATCTTGTATGGTGCTCTACTATCCTCTTAGAGGATCCCCCTTCTCCAAAACTGATTCCCTTATTTTTTGAGTTTTTACCACCTATCTGAAACACATTCCACCAGGGGAAGCTTTCTAATACTTACATATTTTCCTTATTTTATGAATTGACTATCCCATCATATTTCAAAACTCAAATAATTGAGGGATATGTTCCTACTCCACTTTGATCTCAATATTCTAACAATGAAAAATTAGGTACAGTACTTGTAATAACTTGTACTATAATATTGAATCCCCCAAAATCTAGGGATAAAAAATAAGATCCACACTATGTTTTTATTGGTCTGACTTAATGGGTATCCCAATACTACAAGTAATATCATTAATAATTATTCTGTGCCAAAAAAACTAGTTTAAGCTATTAATCTTAACTTAAATATGACTAGTGTATTTCTACTACATTAGAGGATTCTAATCATATCTTAATTAGAGATGCTGAGTATACTCATCTTCAAATGAAGATTTAGGGTGTCTTAATTCAGGTGTATCACCTCCTTATCCTTGAAGATGATGTGGAAATACTCCAATCAAAATAATTCTCCAGTTTCTAATATTCCAATAGTGCATCGTCCCATATTTTTTATCAAGGGTTCAACATTTGAGAATACCTTTGATGAAAACCCAAATTATACAAAGTAAAAATAAAAATTCCATTGAAAATGAGAAGTATTAAATATAATATTTTCCAAAAATAACTCATAATCAGGTCCCCAAATAACGATAACATTAATTTGAAGTTAAAGTATGGACACAGAAGAGAAATATATTTTATAAATAATAATAGAGAGTTATAGAGAAAATTGTCATTATAAAGTTAATTACAACAAATAGAAAACCCAAAAAGGGGTTAAAACAACCATCAATTCTTCAAAAACAACTATAAAAAGGGAAAAAATTAATTTTCAAGGCCCTTTTCCCTAGATTTCAATAATTTTATTCCCATATAATATGAGAAATTATAATTACTCTATTTCTTAAAATCCATAAATGTAATTACATCATTTGGTTTTACTTAGATCTGATTTCCATACCTATTTTTTTTTTATTAGTATTCACGATGAATTTTTCTTGCCTAATGAACTAAAATCAAATTTTAATAGGTTATTAAAACCAAAAAAGCAGAAAATGTTATTTTTCATGTCTTTATTTTGGTACTAAAACCAAAATGGTTATTGCGTTATAAAGTAACTAATATGAATAAATATTCATTTAAGATATTAATCTCAATGATTTAAATAATAATACCCAAATATATACTTAATTAATTCCATAAATAAGAAAATTATAAAACACCTCAAAGAATACTTAACTAGAATTCAAAACCAAAAATTTTATAAAAAAGTTCACAAAATTTTAAAAATCAATATAACTTTACTTTCTGAAAAAAATAGGATATATTATTTTCACATACCCAAAACATGAACAACGTGATAATATATTCTCCTAGAACATTTTAATAAACTTAATTACTATAAAACATTAATAAAAACGTATATTCCTCCAAAAATTATTTCTATCCTCTTTCATAAAATAAAATCACTTACTATCTAATATATTCCATATATCCAAAAAAGTAATAAACTTAATCAAAGACAACATAAATCACTTGGTCATTAATTCAATTATTAATTATAGGGTCACTAATACTATCCAATTTACTCTTTTAATATCAATAATCACTTCATCCCAAGTAAACATCATTATATCAATATCAATAACATATTAAGGGTTATATTTCCCTCAATCATGTGTTTTCCAAAAAAATTACCTCACCACTAAATCACATTTCCAGGTTATCAGTACAATTTAATATATGCATACAAACCCTTAGGGTAAAAAAATTTAATAACAATTATTAGATGTTTAATGATTCTTATAACAATAATATCATTGATAAAACATTTATACAACATAAATCTTGAATCTAAATACATATAAACTTCAATCATTCCACTCAAATTATTATCATAGCATAGGACCTTCCTTGGTTTATGAGTAATCACTTAGAATAGATCATTAACTAGGATAATTCCCAAGTTTTCCACACATAATACATTAAACTATAAATTTATCCTTAGGGGGTAATTAATTTCCCTCCATTTAACAATTCATTTGTCTCGGAAATTGATATTACAATTCCCTTATTTTTTACTAATAAAACACCTTCTTTATTCCTTTTAGAAATTAACCTTGTTTCTTCTTCCCATATTCATAATATAGAGACCCAAACTTTTCATAAATGGATATCTCATATTAATATAACAATATTTATTACATAACATAATGATCCATTCATAAATTATATAGTTCTTATACCTTTAGGAAAATAAAAAACTCAATAAATGGTTTACAAGTGAACTACATCATCTGCCATGAATTTCATCATAACTATAACCCTTAATATACATATAATACATAATACCTTTCTCTTCAACCTAGGTAAAGGAAATATAATAAAGGGTGATCTAAAATACTCAGTGTAGAAAAAAGGTAGATATCAACATAACCTAAGAATGAGGGTATGAGAGCATGTAAATAATATTTGAAAATCATAACCCATATATCATAGATCATAAAATAAGTTATGGAATGAATATTGAAATATCATAAAACATGAATCATAATATAATCAAGTAACATGATCCATTAGAGAATAACATTGGTATAATACATAGATTTGTGGTATAGAAAAAACCAGTGAAAATATTTTGTCAACGTTATACACCAGACATTCATAACAAGTTGGGCTTGGTCTAATCACCCATGTACCTTCTTATAGCTTGGGATAACATCTTAGGTAACCTATTTTGATTTTGTTATTACCTCCCTTATAACCCCTTTAGGTATTGATATTACCTCTTGTGTTCCCTCTTTTAGGTTTGGTATAACATCATGTGTACCCTCTTTTGGGATTTCCATAACCTCTCGTATACCCTTTGAGATCATAGAACATTAACAATTACAAAATTAATTAGAGGGAGATATAAGTCCCATGTATCATATAATCCATACATTTTTGTGACACAACATAAGAAAACATTCCTTTTATAATAACTTGTGAAAAGGAAATATGTTTTATAAACATTTCAGTATAACATAACCCATGTGAAAGATACAGTATTCATTAAAATTTATCATCATTATCATAAATAATCTAGAGAAATAATAAGGAAGGTATCACTAGATCATATCCCTAGTATTCTTATGTAACATCAAATGATATCATCATTTATGGAAAATTATTTTCAAATATCACATGGAATATTTATTGAGGAAAATATCCTTTCCATTTAGAAATCACTTATTTAAAATCTAAAAAATTATCAAAAATTAACTAAAATATTTTATTTTAAAATATACTTGTATACTATTAAAATATTATATAAATCATTGAGTGTTCTTGATGGTAGAAAATACAGGTTATGTTGTCCAGGTTAAAGTGATGATTACTTTCTCATTTTCAATAAAAAGTAAAAAACAATTTCTAAAATGAAACTAATATTCCTTCAAAACCAATTTTAAAAAATTCAAACATGGGAAAAATTTCTATAAAAATCATTATTTAATTTTAAAATATTTTTTTATAACATTTTTATAAAACATTGAGACGGAAGATGTTGGAATTTTGACCAATGAAAGAAATAACGTTTATTTTTCTTAAAAAATTTCATTCTGTATTTTGAGTATATAAAAAGATTAAAATGAAATGGCACAATTTATTATTAATAAATTACTATAGGATAATAAAATAAATTATTTTATTGAGAGATATATCATAATATTTCTTCTTCGGAAGAAAAATCATAAACAATCCCAATAATAATGTGATTGTAACATAAATACCTTACCAGATTTGTAACTTTTCAATATTAAGCCCCATGAAAGAAAGAACCGTATATGGATATGTATATACCATAATTTTCATGATGAGAATCATAAAATACATTCATGTTTAGTATATACACCACACAATATAAACAAGAGGTGACTATGGAATGTGTCGCACAGAAATAAAAATTAAATGAAAATCTATTGTTACTAAGGAAAATTTTGAATGATAATACCCATTAAATAGTAAAATAAAATGAAACATCAAATATCCTTAAAATATGGATATTAATTATATAAAATGTTAAAGGGGTTTTATATACACCACATAAAATAAAAGAGGGGTGGATATAGCGTACGTCTCCCATTAATAAAAGAGAGACAACAAATATGTGGCCTCAAGTCTCGACTTTATTCAATAACATTCAAACCTCATATATAATAAATATAAGATTATTATACATATATTACGGAACAATAATACTATATATCATTCCATATTTTGTTTTTTATGACATTTTATTACCCATTTATTGACAATTCCTTCTTAAAATCGTGTTTCAGGTAATAAATGCTTCATTTTCCATGAATGTTTTTATTTGGTATTTTTTATTATTTTATATTGATAATGGTTAAACTATATATAAAATTCAAATAATTATATAAATATCATATATATTAGTTATATTTGTATTTATAGTAATCTATAAAATTTATAGATATAAAATGAGTTACACCATTCAATGAGATGGTAGGTCGTACAAACATATGAATATTATTTCAAAATTCTTGATGGATGGAAGAAAAGAAAGGTAACATTAATTAAAGTTTAAATAATTATTTTTATTTCATATATAACATATATATTCATTAAATATTCCCTAATTACAATCCATTTCAAAATAAAATGATAAATGTGTCTCATCTCTTCATGGGGGCGACAGTCCACATATACGCATGAGTGACGTTATCATTTTTCAAGGGATTTGGATGTAAGTATATTGATATGAAATTATAATTAAAGAAGTTTAATTATTTCATAGATATACTATAAATATTTTTAATATCTTATTATATCCATTCGTAGATGTAAGTGGTGGAAAATATATTACATTAGTTCATAAGGTTATAGTATGTCATATGCATGATCGACAGTTTCGTTTCCCATTTGATGAAATATGAGATGGATATATGTTATAGAATAACCATAAAAAAAATTTAGTACATAAAAAATAATGACTTTATTTTATCATTATATTTAAATAATTTTTAAGGATGTGGAATAAGAAATAAAATAAATTCTTGGGAATGAAAGATACATCTTCATCAGATAACCTCCTTAGGTAATAAACATGATCCATCATAAGAGCTTTTACTAATAAAAATAAAACCTCTAGGATGTGGTTAGGGATGTAATGGTGATATTTTGGTAGGTATGAAATGAGACTAAAAAATTTTGGATTGTGAATATTTGATTAGAGGGGGTTCCCTTTTATAAGTGGTTTAGAGGAAACACTTGGATTGTTTTAGAAGAAAAAGTATTTCCCACATTTTACACATGAAAAAACGATCTAAAAAGGATAATATATGAATATTATATGAAATATGTAACATAGAGATATTTTGTGAAATTATTTTTCTCAAATAATTAAAATTTATTCAATATTTAGTGTTACATGCAATACCGAGTTTAAATGAAACACGACATACTATTAAAGTATTATTATTTACTATGATAGTTATCCCCAAGCCATTAAAATGGATAGTATGAATATTATTAACTAAATTATTAAAATATATGGATTAAACACACACATATATATAATTATATCTTTGTTTTCCAATTAATTATAATTTCAAATAAAGACTATTTATTAATAAAGGATATCACTTTTTGAAATATAATTTTATTTATGGGCACAAGTGAGTTTTACCTCAATAAATTATATAAATTATTTTTTTAATAATTTTAATGAATTATATATCTTTTATATTCAATATAATATTTTATCATTCATCTTATTTATTTATAAGTAATTGGATAAGAATAAATCAGATTTTATTCTTAACAACTGTAGTTTTTCCTAAAAATCGTTTTGCCAAATTTGGTCTAATTATTTTAAAATTACTTTTTTTGACACTTATATAAAAAATATTTGAAACAAAATAATTTAATTTTTTAAATCATAATCTTTAAAATATCATAGATTTAATTTTTGTCAATTTTTTAAAAAGATAAAAAATATTGAATAGTGAAATAATGGTTTTTATTATGATTTTTCTTTTCATTTATTGAAATTAAAAACATCCTAATTATTTTAAGATGGATTTAAAAAATATTTCAATTACTTATTTATTGATATATTTAATTTAATTTTAATATTATTCATATTGATTTTTTATATTAAGACTCTATATTTATGGAAATATTCACTTTAGAAAACCGCTTTTTCATCGCATCTACAAGATTAATATTAAATTAAAATTTTTAAATATATAAATGGAATTTAAGAAATTTTATTGAATGTTTTTAGTTATAGTAATTAATATTATATAATTATTTAAATTTAATTTTCCACATAACAAATAGTAAAATTAGAAAAAATTAATTATCTTGGCTAAGGTTAAAATGGGTTTACCGAGGGTTGAACTAAAATGATAAGGGATAAACTAATATAAAAAAATTATTAAACAAATTTTATGTCATTATTTCAACATTAAAACCACTTATTATATATAATTACCAATTTTTGAGCCTTTTGAAATGATAAAAAAGTTGTTACCCTTTATTTATTTAATAAATTACATGTTTCTCCTCTCCAACACTTATAAAAGGCCACCCCCCTCTCCTCTATTCATCATACTCCAAGAATCATTTTTTAGGCAAGAACATAGAAAAAAAATTATCACTTCCCCCTACACACCCTATAATCCTTATTTTTTTTGTTAAACCCTCCTGATAATGGTTTAGGAATAAACCAGAATAGATTCTCTAAATAAGAGGTAAAATTATTAAGGTTGGGTTTTTATTTTATTTCTTCTTCAACATCCTTTTAATATTATCTAAAAATGATAATATAATAAAACCATTACATAAAATATAATTATTATTTTTTATGTTAATATTGGGTCCAAAATTTATCTCCTCTTCCACAAATGGGAAATGAAACTTTCGATTGTGCGTAGAGAGAACTACAAACTCCCGAATTTATGTTATTCATTTTTCATCGCCACCTATCACGGATAGATATATTGATAGAATTAATTTTTTATATATTATATGTATGATATTATTATTATTATTTAATTAAAATATCACATAAAACTTCATACTTTACATTTTATTGGAATTCAATAACATCGCCCATGTGTATGGTGGACTACCACCTCACGAAGTGATGTGATTTGTTTTTTTACGTAGGCATTACATGGAAGGTAGTATGGGTACATTTAATGAATATATATGATATATCAAAATTAAAAAATATTCATTTATGGTAATATATTATTTAACTTTCTTTCATTTCATCTGTTGAAAAAAATGGAAATAGCATTAATTCATACATACAACCTACTGTCACCGTGAACGGTGTTATTAGTTTTCATCGCTAACTTTAATATATTTCTATAAATACTTATATAATAAATATATATGATATTTATATAATTTTTAACTTTATAGAAATTATGGAACCATTATCAAAATTAAATGACCAAATATACCAAACCAAAACATACAGGAATAATAATGCATTTATTGCCCAAAACGTGATTTTAATAAGGAATAGTTAATAAATAGGTAATAAAAAGGTCATAAGTAAATCATATATAGTATTATAAATATTATTATGGTTTTATAATTGATTTATAATATAAAATATTTATTATATAAGAGTTTTGAATGGGTATGAATGATGTCCAGACTTAAGGTTAGTGATTTTTGTCACAAGTTTCCTTTTTTGAGACGTAAGTTATGTTATGACCCTGTCTTATTTTATGAGGGGTATATAATGATCCTTTAACATGTAATTTCATAAATTTATTCGTTTTTATGATATATAATATTTTTTAATGTTATTACCCCATGGGGTTACAATTAAAATGTTGCCAAATTGGTAATGATTTTATGTTACAATCTCTTTGTTTATTAGGGTTCTTTACAATTACATTTATGATGATGATACCTTATGATATATATCTCAATAAACTCATTAAATTTAATATTCTCTAGTTTTATATTGATAATGTAACACCCTGAAATTTTAGAATATAAACATTATATTCGGTAGAGTGTATGACACAGAACACCAAGTGTAAAACGGAATATAACAACCTCATAAATTATGATATATTTAATATTTTAAATGATTCAAATATATTATATATCATTAAATTCACCAAAAAATTATTTTATATTTTTTCAAATTAAAAAAAAATTAGATAACATTCATTATATGAAATACCAAGTTTCACCGAATAATAATATATTATTAATATTTTTATTTAATCTCATAGTTAATGCCTTGTTGTTGGAATGGAGGACATGAATATGAATAAAAAACTTATCAGAATATATAGTTTAAACACGTTTATATTTTATATATTTATTTTAAAAAATACTAAAAATTATTTAAAATAAAAAATAAATGTTTTTAGATAACTGTATTTTTCTAAAAGACGGTTTCATCATTCTTGGTACACATAATTTGAAATTATTTTTTTTCCACTTTTATAGAATTTATATGAAAAAAATAAACTTAATTTTTTGAAATTTTAATAATTAAATTATATTAGTGTGTATTTTTGGATATTTTGAAAAGCTTATTTTTATGATGAATAACGAAATTTACTGAATTATAATTGAAAATTGACTTTTAATTTATGTAATTTATAATGTTAAATTATATCTGGATTTGGTTTCAAAAAAATAGTCCCACTATACATATATTAAACTAATTTAATTTTTTTGTGATCAATTTCAAATTAAATTTATATATAATGACTTTGTAAACTCTTGATGATTTTCCCTTTTAAAACCCGCTTTCTCATCATATTTGTAAGATTAATTTAAATGTAAATTTTTTCACATATGCGAATTAAATTTGTAAAAATAGATACCATATTTATAGTAACGATAATTTCCAATTTCTAATAAGGTCAAATTGATTTTTTTACTAAAATTATTAGTGAAATGTTTCAAATTAATTACAGCGATTAAGGTAAATACGATTTTTCGGAGGGATTAAACATTACAATTAAGAGGGAAAATGAACCAAAAACGTATCCAACAACAATTTTTTGTAAATATATATTACTTATAACTTATAGGGTCAATAATTAACCACTATTTAAGCCTTATGACATGAAAACAAATGTGGTTTGAATTCACTCTTCAAATGAATTTCAAGTGTGTCACTCACCCCACTTATAAAAGGCCACCCCTATTCTCCTCTATTAACACCTTCAAATAAATTTGGATCGAAACATACCTACCCAAATCACTAAAAAACTTCCCTATAATAATAATATAATCCTTATCTTGGGAATACATCCATCCTAGTAAGGATTTAATGTAAACCAATAGAAGATAGCTGAAGAAGAGGTAATGTTCTTCAACAAGCCTCGTTATTTTATTTCCTTATCTACATCATTAAATTATTTTCAAAACATGATGATATAATAAAATAGGTATCCTAAATACACTAATATTTTTTATGGTATTTTTATTACCTATAACAACAAATACTTCCATCAAATTGGTTACCAAATCACCATTCGTGTATATGACAGATTACGGCCTCATGAACCGATGTCTGGGTTTTCCACTACCACCTCTTAAGGATGGGCATGATTATGGATATAAATATAATAACTGATATTTATAAAATATTTATACATATGGAGTCACTATATCACATATATCCTTTTACTTTCCATTCTGTACGATACATGATAATGTCGCTCGTGTGTATGGAAGACTTTCGCCTCATGAAGTGATGTGATTTGTCTTTCACCAATGCTTCAAATGCAAGGTGGTGAAGATAAATTTAATGATTAAATGTTATATAAATCAAATAATTATTATATTAATGAAATATTTATAATTCTTTAAATATAATATATCACTCTATTTTATTACTTTTTGACTCAATGAAAGATGATGATGTTGTCTGTGTACGTGTGGGATACCACCTTCATGAAGTGATGTGACTCTATCTTAATCAAAAAAACCAGGTGAATGATATATATATATTTGGTTATAATGACATTATTATCATTATTTATAGTTAGAAGTTTAATTACCACATTTCTAGAAATAATTTTGATGAATGGAAACATTACTCATCTATACATACGGCATACCGTCTCTATGATCGTAATGTCCTTGATTTTTAAAAACCATCATTAAATATTCATTTAAAAATTATATTTAATGTAAAAATATGGTAATTATTTCATGATTATTATTCTTTATATGATATTACTATATAATATGTTAATAATTAAATCATTCATGATAAAACATGCGTGAGAAAAATAGACAATTAGCACATGAAACAATGAAAAAATGAATGATCATTAATGAAAATGTGATAATATATTATAAATGGATCATATTTCATATTAAAAATATTAATATTTTTTTAATAATTTAATAAAATATTTAAAACCTCCATAAAGGAGTTTAAATCATGTTCAAACAAGACGAATCATAAAGTAAGGGATTTCTCCTCAATTCATTTTGTTGGGGAATATTTTAATGTTTTGCATATAATTTATTTTTTATGGTGTATATAATTCTCTTTTGACATGTAAAATCATGACTAATTCATTATTAATGGTCTTTTATGTTTCAATTTTAATTATCTCATCCAAGTGTATTTTACTTGAAAATTACCAAGGGGTAAATGTTATTTTTCAATATTTTTTTTTGATTGTTAACATTCTCTTGAAACAATGACGTCATTGTAATAAATTCTCATTATAAAATAAATTATTCTTAAATATCCATATCATTAGGTATGTTATATTATTATTTCATAAATTATATAACATTTTTGAATATGGTGTTTACCTTGAACGTTATTTGATTAACTTGGGAAATATTGATAAATATCTATCATTTACTCAATATAGATATTTGATAAGGCATATAGTTTATGAATTAAATATATTATTTGATAAATGATTAATTATTTGGACATAGAATACATGGGTTGGAGGGTTGGTTTAGGTAATCCCATTGATGAATTGGTAGTGTCAAGGGGTGAATCAGATAGCTACCCTCAACTAAAAGGGGTTTTCCCAGTATGTTTTAAATCTTCCTAAGGATAGATATTGATGGTAAATGAATCATATACCTGGGAAACATGACATAAAATAATTAATCATTACTTTAATTAATATTTATTACCACCCATTATATTTTTACTATGACATTATCTTGGTATGCATTTTATTTTCAATTTATTAATTATATGGAATGTGTTTTTAAATATTTACCTTGCCATATTGATTATGCCATATCCATTTATTTAAATGGAATGTATGGTTAGTTATTCACATTTCCACATTGATTATTACTTATCTATTTATTTATATATAATTTTTTATCAGTTATTTACCTTTCCATATTGATTATTCTTATTGATTCATGATTGATTCCACTGTACTTAACCCTTATTGAGAATTTTAGCTCACCCTTCTCTTGTTTCATTTCCCCATGATTCCATGAATTTTACTATACAAGACATATCAGGATACACTAGTTAGAATAAAGTTATTTTAAAAAATAATTTTTTTTTGTAATTTTTGTATTGTAATGTAATGTAATAATCTTGTATGTATCTATCATACCAAGACTAATAAACTACTTGGTTATTTGGTATGTGATGTGTTGTATCTTATGCCAATGTAATGAAGTCAAGGACTGAATCCATGATAATTGGGTTGGGGTAACTATATTGGGTATCATATCAAGGTTAGTAAAAACCTTAGGGACTTTATTTAAGAAAACATAGATTAGGTAACATTACCCTAAGATAGAATTTATGGATAAGTATAGAATAATATTCTACTATTTTGGTAAGATATTTATTATGTGATTTTTTTATCAATAAATCCTTATATGGATACTAAAAGTGGACATTTTTCTAGAATATATGTACCTAAGGGTAGTAACTATGAAAATTAAATGTTGTGATTGACTCGAGCATTACCTGGTACATGACAACATGACTAACTATGCACCATGTTTGACATTCCTGGGGGATATGCATAGAATAATTCACATTTTACATGAAAAAAATTATGTTGTATTTAAAAAGACAATTACAATTAATAATAAAGGTTAAACCCTAGAACAAGGATCGACCAATTTTTAAATAAAATTGATTAATTATTTGTGTATTCAGATTGAATATAAATATTTTGGACGTATTTTTACTAATGATATATTGGTTATAAGAATCATGAAACATCATTGTATTTTCTTATAATCATATATTTTTCATTACCTTAAGAATTATGGATACAATTATGGGTTAATGAGTTTAGGATTAATCGTATCTTAAAAATATTAAGCACTTATTTTTAGGTTTTATGTGATGAGAGTCTACCAAGAATAATGAAATTTCAAATAAATATATGATAAGCTTATGTTTTATGGGAAAAATTATTTTAGTAATAATTCCTTTACATTTTATAGACCTAACATAAAGATATTTATTTCTTTTAGGGTTAATATTATCATAAATGACACTGTAAAAATAGTCAAATAGGATAGTTATTCTTTGTGAAAAAATAATTGGTATTGAAAACCATAGTAAAAAGGTTATTTAATGGTAGAATTTATTTCAAAGACGTCAATAATTTTTTTGGTAACATTATAGGAATTTAAATTAAGATATTTTATAAAAAGAAGAACCTATAGGTCTGGTGTCAACCCATCATGTCTAGAAAGGCCATGGGACATAAACCCATGGCCGAAGGATGATAAGGGATTAGCACATACCACTGACCTTTCTGATGTCCAGGTTAATATGTTATTGTTTTTAGTTAAATTATTTGAAAATAATTATTAATGATGAACTAGTGGTGTAATATTTGAGTTTTAATGATTAATTTACTATATTGGATTACTTGTTCTAACCATATTGGTTTTTGAAATAGTTAGATATAAAAAAAGTCTTTTAAATATTTTATGCATCTTATGATCTGCTAAAATTAAATTATTATTATTCAACTATAAAAAAATAATATTTGGATTTTTTTCATTGAGTAAATGGATAAATTGTAAATTTATTGATACACATTAAAAGGAAGGAATTATTCTTATGAAATAGAAGATTATCAAGTAAGTATATTTTATTATATTTTTATATAGTTAAAGAATCAATCAACTTTAAGAAAGGTATCTTGTAACCAAAATGTTTCCATACTATCATCTTCTTTGATGATATCAACGATCTTTTTCACAGTGATGTTTTATGATCTTGGGTTGTTAACCTCCTTCTAACCATGTTCTCTATCAATATCCATATGTCTTTGGGTGTTAGATTTATTTTCCATGTCCATGTTTTCATTTCCAACCTATGTTCTCCTATATAGAAACATAGTTTTGTTATTATTTCATATGACCTTTGAAGATCCCCTTCTCTCTTATTAAGATGATATTTTATTAAACCTTATTTTATGTGATTTTTTTCAATAAAAAATCTTAATTTCCAAAAATATGATTACCAAGATCATGTAAAAATTATTAGGACACAATTTATTTAAGGTGGTGAGAATGTAACACCCTGAAATCATATAATATGAGCATTATATTCAATAGCATGTATGACATGCAACACCAACCGTAGAAATGAATATAACAACCTAATACATTATGATATATTAAATATTTTAAATAAATTAAATATATTTTATAGATTCTAATGCACATATAACCCATTTTATCTTGTGTTACATGCAATAATAAATTACTTTGATAGCTGAATTATATTCAAGACCATGTTTTACCAAACAACAATATACTATTATTATTATTATTTAATATGAAAGTTACCACCCAAGAATTAGAATGTAATGTATGAATATGGTTAAATAAATAATGAAAAAATATATTTTTTACACATTTATTGGTAATAAATTTATTACAAACAATAGTAATAATAATTTAAAGGGAATAATTAATGTTTTCATAAAAAGTGTATTTCCCTAAAAATTAGTTTATTCACCTTTGGAACACATATTTTATAATTAATTTTTATCAATTTTATAAATTTTGATTAATAAAATAAATTTTTTTTTTTGAAATAATAATATATAGATTATCTAAACTTTAATTTTGTTTATTTTTCTTTGAAGTTTAATTTTCTAATGAATAGTAAAAAATACTGGATTTTAATTGAAAATAGCCTTTTCTTCTAAATAATTTATAATTTTAAATTATATAATTAATTGGTTTTTAAGTAAAAAATTTACAATTATAAATGTATATATATATATTAATAAAATTTAGGTCATTGTAATCTATTTCATTATCTCTAAAAACTTTGTAAACTTTTGAACATTTTCACATTAAAAACCACGTTTCTTATCATGTCTATGGGATTAATTTTTTATTAGTTTTTTTCAATTATGTGAATTAAAATTTTCAAAAATTGATTCAATAATTGTAATAAAAATAATTTCTAATTTCTAATAATTTATATGTAATTTATTTACCAAATATATTAATTTAATATATTTAGACTTGATTATAGCGATTAAGGTAAAAATGAGTTTACCGGGGGTTTAAACATTAAAATTAAGGAACCAAATGACCTAGACAATTTTCAAATACCCATTTAATTGAATTATTTATACATTATTCCATATATTATAGGAAATTTAACATTATTTTTGCATTATAAAATGAAAAAAAGTTTGTGTAATTCACTCTTTCAAAAAAATTACATGTGTTCCACTCACCCCACTAATAAAAGGCCACCCCTCTCCTCCTCTCTTCACATGATAAAACATCTTTTTTGGGAAAATCCATACAAAAATAACTCCCTAAATGCAATATTATAATATTTTAAGCCTTATAATTTGGTAAAATAAAACCTAGTAAGTTTTTATCCCAAACTAATAGAAGATACCTTAAGAATAGGTATTATTTTTCAATAGGTGTCTTTATTATATTTCCTTTTCGGTCTCCTTCAATTAATTTAAAAAATTATGATATAATAAACTAATTGTCTTAAATATATGAATATTTTTTTATTTTAATGGTTTTACCTACAATCCCACACACTTACTGCAAATATGTTACTAAATCATCGTTCGTGTGTATGGCGGATTACCGCCTCACAAACCGATAATGTTCATTTTTACACTACCAAATCTCAAGATTAGGAATGATGATGAATATAAAACTCATAAAATATATTTATAAAATATTTATAACTATAGATTCAATATATCACATATATCAATTTACCTTCCATTCCATAGGATAAATGATAACTTCGCTCGTGTGTACGGCGGACTACCTCCTTGTGAAGCGATGTGGTGTGTATTTCACTAACACATAACATGGAAGCTGATGAAGATAAATTTAATTAATATATGTGATATAAATGAAATATTTATGTTATTAATGAAATATTTATAATAATGGAAAGATAATATATCTGTTTATTTTCTTACTTTTTCACTCAATGAAAGACGATAACATCATTCGTGTACGTGTGGAAAACAGCCTTCACGATGTGGTGTGACCCTCTTTTGATAAACACACAATATTAATGACATATATAAGTATATAATATTTTTTAAACTATATTATTATAATTTGGAAAAATTATAATATTACTTACCTGCTTTACAGAATGATCATTGAAAAATGGAAATGTTACTCATGTGTTTGTACAGCCTACCATCTCTATGATTGTAACATACTTCATTGTTCATAACCATAACTAATTATTGATTTTAAGAATATAATTAATGTAAAAATATGGTAATTATGTCATTATTATTATTATTATTTATATGATACTACTATATAAGATGTGTAAGAACCATATCGTTCATGATGAAACTCGTGGAAGAAAGTAACACAATTAATACCCTAAAAAATCAAAATAATAAAATATCATTTATGAATGGGTGATTATATATTATAAAATGTTAATATATTTTATTATAAATATTATTATTGTTTTATAATAAGTTAATATCAAGTTTAAAACTACTATACATAAGGTTAAACAATGTCCAACAAAAAAGGAAGCATAAAGTAGGTGATTTCTTCTCAATTTCATTTCATAGATGAATATTGTAATTTCATGCATATAATTTATTTTTTATTGTGAATGTACTTCCCCTTTGATATGTAATATCATTAATAATTAAATATTAACTATATTTTCATTTAAAATTTTGTATTATCTCATCCAAGGGGATTTGACAATAAAATTTATCGAGTGGTAAAAGTTATTTTTAAATAAAAATATCTTTGGGGATTGTTAATATTATCTTGAAAAAATTACTTTACTGTAGTAATTTTTCATTGGAAGTTACATTCCTCTTAAATATAAATATAATTGGGTAATAGATATGATTATTACCTAAACCATATACCATTTTTACATATAGAGTATACTAGGATGGTTCTTTGATTAATTGGGGAAATATTGATAAATTTGTATCCTATACTCAATACAGATATTTGATAAGGAACATTTTTTTATTAATAAAATATATTATTAGATATATGAGTAATGATTTTGACACACAATACATAGTTTGGGGACGGATTAGTATAAGAAAGTCGATGTATCGGTAGTCTTATGGAACAAATCAGTTGGAAAGCCTTAGTTAAATCGGTTTTCACCCGATATGTGCTAAACTGTCTTGAAGATAGATCCTGGTGGTAAAGGTATCATGTTCCTAGGAAATCAGAAATATGAAAATTAATCAATTTTTCAATAATATTTCTTATTATATTGAATATTTTCACTATGGAGTTATCTATGGATGCATTTTATTTTATGTTTATTGATTAAATGGCATGTATTTTCATATATTTTCCATGCCATATTGATTTTGACTTATAGAGTTATTTAAAAGTTATGTGTGATAAGATATTTACCTGTATATATTGATTTTGAATTATCAAGTTATTTAAATTTTCCATGTGCAGAGATATTTACCATTCCATATTGATTATTCATATTGATTGATGATTACCTCTACTATACTTAACTCATATTTAGCATTTGAGTTCAGCATTATTCTATTTTGCTTCCCTATGAATATATAAATCCTACTATAACTAAGATGAAGAGGTTTTATTTATATAATGAAGTTATTCTTGAAGAAAAATAAAGTTTTAATTTTTTATTCAAATGAAATGTAAGAATTATGTCAGTATCTAGTTTACTCAGACTACTAAAAGGTTCTACCATTTGGTATGTGAATCGTTATATCTTCTACCAATGTAATTATGTATGACACAAACTCAGGGATACTAGGTTTGGGGTCGCTAAATAGAATAAATTTTTTCCTTTCATTTTTATCATTTTAAGTACTCAAGAGATCAAAAATATATTTTTAATGAAAAATTGACTTTTATTAACTCTTCGATGAAAATTTATTTTTCTTCCATGTCCATGTTTTAAAAAAAATATTTAAAAAAAATATTTTACCATTATCCAATGAATGTTCAAAGAAGTTTTTACTAATTTTTTAATTTTATGATTTTTTTTAAAATTAATCATTATGTAATTTTTCTAACTAGGTTCTTTGGATTTATTAAAAATAAATGTAAAAGGAAACATTGATTTTAAGCATGTGAAAAATGAATTAAATTTTCTTTTATCATTACATATCCAAGATTTAATGAATCCTTTATAATTTCCCAATGTTATTTTTAAATAAAATTATTTTGGAATTTTTTGTGAATTTTTAGCTTTAAAAATTAATTTTTAAAGTCAAAATGTTATTTTCCTCAAAAAGGGTTTAGAATTATCTATAAAAAATCCTTTATAAGTTTACAAGGTTAATTTAAATGAAAAATATTTTTAAAAAAATAGTGTTCTAAAAACTATTTTTCAAAGTGGAAAGGCTATTTTCCTCAAAATATGTTTCAAGTGATAGTTCAAAATCATTTCCCATATAAAATTAAAACATTTGGTGTTACATAATATTTGTTGGGGATATGATAAAATTATACCATTCTTATTCATTATATTGATGGTTTCACTCTATGATGAAAAATAATTATGAAACCTATTTCATTTCCATGGGTTATGCCATAATTAAATGATGAAATTTTTATGACACTTATTTGTTTTCTAGGGGTTATGCTAGGATGAAATATTTAGAAAATACATTTTTTTTATTTAGTTATGTCATGATGAATTTTTAATGATATTGTGGAATACTAACATTAGGTTTATGTGATATGTGGGTTATATATATCCCTATAATGCCTTAGGTAATGATTAATGTTATATAAGATCAATGTGTATACATGAGGTTATCCCAAGCCCAAAAGTGAGTACACATGATGTTATACCATGCCTGAAAGAGGGAACATTAAAGGTTATCCCAATCTACAAAGAGGGTACATGGGAGGATATCCTAAGCCTTAATGTGGGTAGACATGAGGTTATCCCAATCCCAAAGTAAGTAAAAGGTTAGCTATCCCAATCCTAACATGTTATGAATGTCTTGTTAGATATCCTAGACATAGTATTTTCTATAATTTTTTGTATTCCACAGCTCCATATCATTTTCATATGATGGATTTTTTATTTGATTCCTTTTTTATTCATGTCTTTATGAACTACCCAAATTTATTTCATGTCTCATGTTTATGATCTATGATATTCAGAGTATGGTTTTCCAATGTTATTCTCATGTTCTGATACCCTTATTTTCATGTTATGTTGATATCTCCCTTTTTACCCTAAACGAGATTCTACGGTAACATTTTCATGAGTTTTTTTCCTGAGTTATGATGACAGGTATTTTGTGTGATATGACTAAAAAGGTTTTTGTTTATAAGGAACGTAGTAATATATCATATAGAACTACTACAAACAAGTTGTTTATGTTTACATGTTTCCAAATGCACTATACTGAAATGAATCTATAATGGATCTTTATATATTATAATGAATTTTTATCTATTATGATATAATATTGATTTATGATAAGTTTGGATCTTTACAATTGGTATTATAGAAAGTTTTAGTTTTCCATTGGAATCTATGATGAGAAAAAAATAGTGATAACCCTTAGGATAAGCCTAAGTGTAGTATAAAATACTAAAGTTTTTGTAAGGAAGATATTATGTGGTTTACCTTTAAATTCATCCCTATATGGATAATAAAAGTAGAATTAGTTCAGGGATATATATACCTATAGGTAATAAGTCTTAAAAATCTATGTTGACCCTGAATCAAGAATTACCCGGTACATGAAAATAAGCCTTATTATCCATCTTATTAGTCACACCCTAGGGATATGCTTTGGTTAATTAAAATTTCTTTTATAAACCACCATGGATAATTTGAATAGATTATAACTATGAATGGCCCATGTTAAACCTAAGTCAGCACATATTAAAAATAATGTTTCATGATTTAGACACCCTTTTAATTATTTTTAATGATTATATGGTTTCCCACTATGATTAGTCTTTCATACACAATGATTTTTGGTTTTATTCAATGTTATGAACCAGAATGACTTGGGTTAATAATGAATATGAAAGATAATGTTTTGATGAGAAAATAATTTTATAATGACTAGAGTGAAGGATATTGTGATTATTCCTAATAGTTTATCACAATATATGATTTACAACTTCCAACTTAAGTAACTCTTGGTCCTACTAAATAATAAAATAACATTATTGCCTATGAGATCAGGTGGTGGATACCAAAAATGAAAGAAGATTCAGTTTACTGTTTGTCCAAAATGTGGGAAGAATCCCCCAAGTAGTTTTCTTATTGGATAATTAATATATTTTGAGTCTAGAAAAGAATTAAACAATGTATGTAATTATATAAGGAAAAAAGAAAGTTTTTTTAATGAATTGGATGATTATAATGTTCTACTTATGGTATCATCAATGTTTGAGTTTTTTTAAATGTGTAATGTACGGTATTTATACAAATTGATGTCCTAAGGTGAAAGCTTGTGAATAGAATAAGGTTGTATGAGTAATGGTTATATTTATGTTGATAAAAAATCGTCGTTAATACTATATAGAGAAGCTGGAATGATTGATGTGGTTATGTATTGGAGTTTAAAGAATTATGTTCTAGAATAATTTTTATTAGTTGTATTTTGGTTATTATAATCATGAAACATCAATGGGTTGTTCCTTATTAGTTTTTCATTAAGGATTTTCAATAATATTTTGAATGGTACTAATAACCTAGAAAACATATTTAATGGAAAGGTGGTAATTTAAAACAAATTTGTAATTAAGGGAAGATAACCATTCATATTTTCATAATTCTAAGATAGTAGTTTTGTCAAGACCCTCCTTCACCAAAAGGAGGCAAGGGTCAGTAGATTGACAGGCCCTTCATTCTTCAAGTTGAAGGATAGATAATGACCCCTGAAACCCACCTTCAATAGGTCCCGGAGTGGCAACCAGTGCCAAGGGTATAAAATCTCTCACTAAATGGAAGTAATTACCCTTTTTCTTTTTATAGGATCAGGATATAGAATGTTAAATCCCAAAAAAACTAAAAGTGGAAAGTAAATGTAAACCCATCAACCATTCCCAATGCATGTTAAAAAATTAAAAATCGACAAAGTACAAAGTGACTACAAAGATAAAGTACCAATGAAAGAAAAACAGTAATTGCAATTGTCTGAAGGTCTCATACTAGTACGGTCCCACACGATCCCTGAAGTCCTCCTGGAAACTGGAAAGCAGTTGTATATACATAGGGTGAGCATAAAAGTATACTCAGTAGGGAAAACCAAAGACTCTCGTGCACAAGCGGGGGAACGTACTAAAGTCCTGTGAGAAAAAGAGTAAACCAAAGGTAAACTAACCACCCAAGCCTCACCAAGGAACACTCCCAAAATAATGCAAGTAAAGTAATATATATATATTAAGAGCACATCGATGTTTGGGTACCCTGCACCACTTTCCCACTGGTTATGGAAGACATCTTACGCATCGAACCAATCCCACCATTCTCACCGCAGTACCACTGCCACACCCCGCCCGCACACACCAGGGCCACAACCTCACACAGTCCCACATCCAAACCCTGCCCGCACAGACGTGGGCCACAACTGTCACACGTAACCACGCCTACGAACACCTTGTCCAGAACAACCACCACCACGCCCAAAGACACCTAGGCTATAGGATCCACTGCCATGCCTGAAGACACCTGGGCCTCATCCCAAAGATACTTGGGAAACTACCTGCCCACACACACCTGGGTCATAACCACCACACAACCCCGCCCAAAGGTTCTTTGGTGAATGATGGACCTCAGGCCATCACAGCTTGCCTGAATATAATTGGCTTATCCAGGAAAAGTGAGAAAAAAAGGAGCTAATAACCAGCCACTCATAATAGTGTTGGGAAAAACACCCTCCCCCAAGAAATGGGGGTGTTCGACACTAAGTTCTCAACTTGGGTGGGGCGCGAATAAGAAACACAAAACTAAAAGTATATATATAGGTAACAATAACTCCCCCAAGTTTAGGTTTTCCAACTAGCCTAAGGAACGCAAACAACACTCAAGTCTGAGTCACAACTCATACCAAACAAAACCCATTTGTCCCATCTTTTTTTTCATGTTCAGTAATGATGTTTAATTAAGTTCTGCGCCTACTTGGGAAACTAGTAAGCATAGGCACAAGTCCATGAAGGAAAACAGTCAAGAATTAACTACAACATCCACACCCGGTTCTCTAGTAAATCCACAACAACCAAGGGAAACCCCAAGATATCTCCCCATGTCCAATACCCAGGATCCAAAAGGTTTCTCAACAACAGAGGATCCCACCCCAATTCGTGATATAAACAAGGTAACCACCTGGTCTTGAAATTCACAACCACTGAAATCATAACATAGAGGATCCCATCCCCAATTTCACAACCACCAAGAGTATAATAATAGGGGATCCCATCCCCACCCACACCACCCAGCAAATGGACCGTGAAGGAAAACCAACCAACCCACCACCACTAATCAGTCCCATGCCTGTATTTTCAGATTTATATGATTTAACACACTCCATGATTTCAATTTCCTTATGATTTAACCGGGGTTAGCACAGAAGGATTGATCCTGGTGCCTCAATTTATTTAGCTGGATATACGTGATTAACCAATTTCCTTTTCACAGTAGGAGTTCACAACTACAAAACAAGCCATTTAAACGTCACCAGGGGTTCATTAGTGTATAGGGAAATACCACCAACGACCATGATTTTCAGTAGGCATAAGCCCGCATAATTCAGAAAAGAAGATCATAAAACAGAGCAGCATCAAAAGCATCCTCATACACATCCCCCCTCTCATTCCTTATAGAATTCATTCATTATCTTTATTTAGGTTTGGTTCATCCAATTCCAAAAAATCAAAAGCATTCCCACCCTACATGATACACAAAAGGGAGAGAAGAAGGAGAAATTCCCTAGTTGTTCATCAACGATCGATGCTAAGTCCGAGCACAGAACTTCACAGATAGCGATGCGGCTCATCCGAATGAAAAGCTGCTCATCTGAAAGGGTACTCCTAACATAGGGTGATCAAGAAAAGAAACCTAGGAGAACCTTTTTGTTTATAAAGTCTGGGAACAGTTTAGATTACAACTTGGAATCGCATAAGGAGTGGGGGTCATGGGTTGACCACGTGGCCCCACATGTTATTTAAGGGTTCGGTGGTTTAAACCAATGTACACACTAGGTTAATTCATTAAATATTTAATTAAAACAATTATGGGCATTACCGGGCTTTAAAAAAAATTTAAAGGGGTTGAAATAGGGTTTAAAATCCAATTTGCCCAAAAGTAGCGCTACTGGAAAGACCCCGTGGGGGTAGGCGAGAGCCACCGGTAGGCTGCAACGACTGGTAGGCTACAATGACCGGTAGACTGAGCCACCGGTAGGCTGTAGCTACCAGTGGACCGAGCTACCGGTAGACAGAGCTACCGATAGCTATAGCTACCAGTAGACTGAGCTACTGGTAGGCAGAGCTACTAGTAGGTTGTGGCTACCAGTAGACCGAGCTACCGGTAAACCTACTACTGGTAGGCTAAGGCTACCAATAGGCCCACCATTACGCCAAAATTCACCAAGATTCCCAGACCAGAAAACCCAACTGGATATTTTCATAAATTAATGGACCCCAAAAACCCGGAACATTACATCAGATACATCTTAAACGATTCTCATCCTCGAGAATCAAAACAACCGAGAAGGAAAGAGAGGGTCTAAACAACCACCTCGAAAGATACCTCTTAGGAGTGAACCCTGTTGTTAACTAAGATCACCTTCCTATCAAGAACCAAACAACATACCATGACAACTGCCCAGCCATGCGGGTTGTGGAGTCTCTTTCCCCCATGTCAAGATATTATCCACTTTGGGCAGCACTAACTCGCCCGCACGGGTTTAATCGTATCCTCCTTAATGTGTCTGGATTAGGGTTTGCGTCCTCCACTCCCCATAGCCAAGACTTTTCACACAAATTAAGAGGAAAGAAAACTAGTATTTCATACCCAATAAGGTAAAACGTTCTACCAAAACAGCTATAAACTGAACAACAAAAAACTCAAAACAACTATGGGTACTGCCCACACATCTGTGCTTCCCTCTCCCATGTTCTCTCCTCAAGCCCACCATGTCTCCATAACACACAAACTAAGGGAATGGTTCACCCACGAAGCACCTTCCCTTTGCGATCCTCGATCATCACTGGTCTCTCCACAAGAGTCATGCCATCCTCGATGTCTAGCTCTCCCCAGCTGAGGACGTGTGAATCATCGTGCAGATACCGACGGAGCTAGGTCACATGGAATACATCATGGATCCTCAGTAGCGGTGGTGGTAATGCTAGCTGATAAGCCACTTCACCCACCCGCCGCAACTCTTGGAAGGGTCCGATGAACCTCGGATAAAGCTTACTCCCTTTATCGAACCTCCATTTTCCTTGTCGAGGGGAGACCTTCAAGAACACGTGGTCTCTAACCTTAAACTCCAAGGGTCTCCTCCTGGTATCATCATAAGACTTCGGTTGGTCCTGGGCTGCCTTCATCCTTTCCCATATAAGTTGAACCTTCTCTGCCATACTCTGCACCACCTCCGGGCCAAGGATGCATGCCTCTCCTACATCGGTCCAACACACTGGTAAACGGAATGTCCTCCCGTACAAGGCTTAAAACGGGGCCATACTAATGATAGAGTGATATCTATTATTGTACGCGAACTATACCAGAGGTAAGTGTCGCACCCATGATTCTCTTGAGTCTAGAACACATGCCCGCAACATATCCTCCAACGTCTGGATGGTACACTCTGTCTGCCCATCTGTCTGGGGGTGGAAAGTAGTGCTAAGGCGTAGATGGGTGCCAAAAGAATGCTAAAAACCCCTCTAGACGCATGTGGTAAAACGTGCATCCCTATCGGAGACTATGGACCTTGGAACTCCATTAAACCGCCCCACCTCATCCACTTACTTTCGTGCCAAAGCATCCACTACACTCGACTAATTAATCACCCGAAAGTGAGACGATTTCATCAACCAGTCCACTACCACTCAGATGGCGTCGTTTCCCCCTTGGACCTTGGGTAGTCCCATGACAAAATCAATCGAGATGTCATCCCACTTCCACTCGGGGAAATCTAGAGACTGTAGTAAGCCGCCTAGAACTCGGTGTTCAGCCTTCACTTGCTGACACACTAAGCACTTGGCCACAAACTCTGCCACTACTCGCTTCACTCCGGGCCACCAAAACTATCTCTTCAGTCACTGGTACATCTTGTAAACTCCTGGGTGTACTGCCAGGGGTGAGTTGTGGGACTCACTGAGAACCTTGTCACGCATCGCCTCTAGAAAAAACATTTTTCCCTAGAAAAGCATCCGGTTTTGGCAATCCTTCCAGAGCATTTCTCTGGTCGACTCAGTCACGCATCACTTTGCACTCTGGGTCTCCCCACTACAACTCCTCCACTTGCTGAAATAGAGACGACTGCACTGTTATCTGATACAGCAAAACTCTATCGCTATCCGTCCTCGCATCCAGGTGCAAGGAAGCCAACTCCCCCATCTCCTTCCAGGCATCTGCCGACTCTCGGACCGCATCCTTCTGCATCTTCCTGATCAAGGCATCGGCCACTACATTCCCCTTCCCTGAAGTGTAGGAAATATCAAAGTCCTAATCCTGGAGGAACTCCATCCACCTCCACTGTCGCAAGTTTAGGTCACACTGGGAGAAGATATACCTCAAACCTTTTTGATCTGTGAAGACCACAAAGCATTCCCCAATAAGGTAATGCTGCCATAACATTAGCGCAAAAACGACTGATGCAAGCTCCAGGTCGTGGGTGGAATAATTACGCTCATGAGGGAATAGATGCCTAGACCCATAAGATATCACTCCTAGCTGCTGCATCAACACACATCTGAGGCCATGCCCTGAAGCATCACAGAACACCTCATACGACACCCCTTCTTCTAGTAACCACATCACTGGGGCACTAACCAACTTCCCCTTCAGATAGATGAAGTATAACTCACACTGCTCACTCCACACGAAAACCTGGTCTTTCTTTGTCAGGGCTGTCATAGGGGCTGCAACTCGGGAGAAGTTGGGTATGAACCTCCGATAGTAACCCACTGGCCCGAGGAAACTATGGACCTCTGCCACATTCTTGGGTGCTCCCCAAGAAACAACTACCTCAACTTTTGATGGGTCCATCGCTACCCCCTGCTCAGACACCACGTGGTCGAGGAAGTGAAATTCTCGTGTCCAGAATTTTCATTTTGACAACATACCATAGAGTTGGTGCTATAAGAGGACCTCCAAAACTATCCTCAGGTGCTCCCTAAGATCTTCCTCTGATCTTGAATAGATAAGGATATTGTCGATGAACATGACTACAAACTGATCCAGGTACTCCCAGAAGATGGAGTTCATAAGCCCCATGAACACAGCTGGGGAGTTCGTAACACCGAAAGGCATGACTAGGAACTCGAAGTGTCTATATCTACACCTGAAGGTCGCCTTCAAGATGTCTCCCTCCTTCACTCTCAACTGGTGATACCCAGACCACAGGTCGATCTTCGATAACCACCCTGCCCCTTTCAGCTGGCCGAAAAGATCATCTGTCCTCAGAGGAGCGTAGCGATTCTTGATTTTTACCTGATTCAGTCTCCTGTAGTCTATGCACAACCTGATACCACCATCTACCTTCTTTGCGAACAAGACTAGAGCACCCCACGTTGACACACTCGATCGAACATAACCTCTCTTCATCAGATCATCAATATGAATCCGCAACTCTCGTAGCTCCGAAGGTACCATCCGGTAAGGATCCATCGAGATCGGGCGGGCACCAAGCTGCAATTCTATTCCAAACTCGATATCCCATCGAGGGGGTAGATTAGTCACCTCCTCAGAAAAGATGTCCATAAACTCACGGACGATCTCTGGCACCTCCACCATCCCAGCATCTACTGACTCCATTAACAGCTCAACTAACAAGGAGAGGAGGGGTTTCTCTCGCCTACTGCCCTTATGATTGCTCTGCTCGCCTGTGAAAGTAACTCGCCAGCCTCCCAAGTCTGAGAACACAACCCTTCCTCAGAAACAGTTGATGATGGAACACACAGAGAATGGCCATCTGATTCATAGGATGCCATCGTATGGATGTATCTGTAGCAGAAGAAGATCCATGACCTACTGATGTGGCCCTATCATTAGTCTGCATTCCTGACAGACATATAACAAGTCGGTCTGACCTCCAACTGGTGTGCTCAGCACAAGGGACACTGGAAGTCTCTAGGCATCTAGACCAAAGTCACGGGCTAGTTTGGTTGCAATAAAGGAGTGCGAAGCTCTGGTATCGAACAAGGCATAAGAAAGGGTGCTAAACAAACTGATCGTACCTCGAATGACCTCCGGCCCTACTGGAACTACTGCATCGGCGGCGTGCAACTTTCCACGCCCATCTCCTCTACCCCTCGGCTGTTGGACACCTCCCCGACCACACCCCGGTCAAGGTCCCTGAGGAGCAGCCCGAGGTCGGCCTCCTCTTGCAACGTCTGCCCTCGGAGGAGGGGGAGCTCGTTGTCCCTGTTGCTGCTGCTAGAAAGGCCTAGCTGGAAGCTGCTGCTGGGGTGGGTGCTGGGTCTATCCTCCACCGCCGTACTGTACTCAGGTCAGGCACTAACTTCGGAGATGTCCATGGATCTCACAGACGAAGCATCGTGGTCCTGGGCCCGAAGGAAAAGGGCGAGGACCATGGGACCAGAACTGGAACTATTGCGGCCTACTCCCTACTATTCGAAACCTAGAGGGTCCTAACGCTGGAGGCTTGGTGCTGACGGCCTTCCCCTTCGATGGTCCCAGCTAGATAACCTCTCATGACACACCTCCTAGAGTGTGCATCCTCTCCACCACATCGGCTTTCTTCTGGACCTCCAAGTACGCAGGTAGGGTAAAGGGGGTAACAACATACAGGAGGGAGGTTCGGAGCGCCTCCTCTAAACGTCTTTCCCAAGACTCCTTGTCGGGAAAGAGGTCCATAGAAAAACGTAGGAGGTCCTTGAACTAGATTTCTAGCTCCCTCACTGACATACTCTGTTGCTGGAGGGAGAGTATCTCCTGTCTCTTTTCCACCTTCATCGTCGAAGAGAGAAATTCTGCCTGGAACTCCTTCTCGAAATCAGCCCATGCCACCTCAGCCTCTCTCTTCTCCCCTAGGTAAAGCGTCCACCACTGACGTGCCACTCCCCACATCTTGCTGGCGGCCAGAGGAACACAGTACTTGGTCAGAGCCCGGATCAAGCCGAAGGCTATCACTAGCTCCTCTAGCCAGCCCTTCGTCTTCATATCAGAGGTGCTGCCCTCATACTTCTCGAGGGTCTAATGCTGGAAGGCCAAAAGTGTCTTCTGCCACTGGTCGTCCTCCTCCTCTCGATCAGCTTTCTGCCGATCGGCCAAGGTAGTCTTCGGGGCCTCGATTGCCCGCACCAAACGTGGTCGCCTTCAAGGTGCCATAGCTACAAGGTAAACAAGGAATTCCTAAGCCCAAGTAGTGAAGAATATTTTTCTTAAAACATCTTAAACATTTTATTTATTCTTAATTACCAATACACCCCAGAAACACGAGAACACAAGTCATTATGATGCATGTACTTTTCTTAGGTTCTCTCTACCCTGCAATCAGTGTGGCCTTACTTGGTCATTCGGAAGGCACAGAGTCCTTGCATCGGATCATGGGGGGCCCTAAAATCCCATGTCCTAGCATGTCTTCCCTGGCCTAATTCATGCACCAAGGTCACCCAACACCGTTTCCCTACCACCCCATGCAATCCTCACTTTTCCTATCTCCAGGCTCCATCATATCTCTCAACCATACCTCTGATACCATTCTGTCATGACCCGCCTTCACCAAAAGGAGGTAAGGGTCAGCAGATTTCCAGGCCCTTCCTTCTTCAAGTTGACGGAGAGATAATGACCCCCGAAACCTGCCTTCAATAGGTCCCAGAGTGGCGACCAACACCAAGGGTATAAAATCGCTCACTAAATGGAAGGCATTACCCTTTTTATTTTTATAGGATCGGGAGATAGAATGGTAAATCCCAACAACACCAAAATTGGAAAGTAAAAGTAAACCCAACAACCATTCCCAATTCATGTTACAAAAGTAAAAATCCACAAAGTACAAAGTGACTACAAAGATAAAGTACCAAAGAAAGAAAAACAGTAACTGCAACTGTCCGATGGTCCCGCACTAGTACGGTCCCGCACGACCCCTGAAGTCCCCCTGGAAACCTGAAAGCAGTTTTATATACATAGGGTGAGCATACAAGTATACTCAGTAGGGAAAACGAAAGAATCTCATGCACAAGTGGGGGAACATACTAAAGTTCCATGAGAGAAATAGTAAACCAAAGGTAAACTACCCCCCAAGCCTCACCAAGGAACACTCCCCAAATAACGCAAGTCAAGTAATATATATATATATATTAAGATCACATTGATGTTTGGGTACCCCGCTCCACTTTACCACTGGTTATTGAAGACATCCTACGCATAGAACCAATCCCGCCATTCTCACCACAGTCCCACTACCACACCCTATCGGCACACACCTGGGCCACAACCTCACACAGTCCCATTGCCAAACCCCGCCCGCACACACCTGGGCCACAACTGTCACATGTAACCATGCCTGCAAACACCTAGGCCAGAACAACCACTGCCACGCCCAGAGACACCTGGGCTAGAATATCCACTGCCACGCCCGAAGACACCTGGGCCTCATCCCGAAGATACTTGGGAACCTACCTACTCGAACACACCTGGGCCATAACCACCACACAACCCCACTCGATGGTTCTTGGGCTAATAATGGACCTCAGGCCATCAGAGCCCACCCAATGATACTTGCGCTATCTAGGAAAGGGAGCAGAAAAGGAGCTAATAACCAACCACTCATAATAGTCTTGGGAAAAACACCCTCCCCCATGATATGGGGTTGTTCGGCACTAAGTGCTCAACTTGGGTGGGGAACGAATAAGAAACACAAAACTAAAAGTATATATATAGGTAACAAGCACTCCCCCAAGTTTAGGTTTTCCAGCCAGCCTAAGGAACGCAAACAACACTCAAGTCTGAGTCACAACTCATACCAAACAAAACCCATTTGTCCCATCTTTGTTTTCATGTTCAGTAATGATGTTTAATTAAGTTCTGCACCTACTTGGGCAACTAGTAAGTATAGGCACAAGTCCAATAAGTCAAGCAGTCAAGCATTAACTACAACATCCACACATTGTTCTCTTTTAAATCCACAACAACCAAGGGGAACCCCAAGATATAGCCCCATGTCAAATACCCAGGAGCCAAAAGGTTTCTCAACAATAGAGGATCCCACACCAATTCGTGAGATAAACAAGGTAACCACTCTGTCTTAAAATTCACAACCACTGAAAGCATAACACAAGGGATCCCATCCCCAATTTCGCTCCCTCCGAGAGTATAATAACAGGGGATCCCATCCCCACCCACATCACCCAGAAAATGTCCTGTGAAGGAAAAACAACCAACCCACCACTACTAAGTAGGGTCATGCCTGTATTTTTAAATTTATATGATTTAACACACTCCATGATTTCGATTTCTGTGTGATTTAACTAGGGTTATCACAGAAGGATTGATCCTTGTGCCTCAATTTATTTAGCTGGATATACGTGATTAAACAATTTCCTTTTCACAGTAGGAGTTCACAACTACAAAACAAGCCATTTAAACATCACAAGGGGTTCATTCGTGCATATAGAAAGACCACCAACGACCATGATTTTCAGTAAGTGTAAGCCCGCACAATTCAGAAAAAAAGATCATAAAACATAGCAGCATCAAAAGCATCATCAAAAACAGCCCCCCTTCATTCTTTATAGAATTCGTTAATTATCTTTATTTAGGTTTGGTTCATTCAATTCCATAGAATCAAAAGCATGCCCACCCCGCATGATATAAAAAAGGGAGAGACGAAGGAGAAATTCCCTAATTGTTGATCAACGATAGATTCTAAGGCCGGGAACGAAACTTCATGGATAGCGATGCGGCTCGTCCGAACAAAAATCTGCTCATCTAAAAGGGTACTCCTAGCACAGGGTGATCGAGAAAGGAAACCTAGGAGAACCCTTTTTTTTATAAAGGCAGGGAACGGTTGAGATACCAACGTGGAACCGTGTAAGGAGCAGGGTCATGGATGGACCACATGTCCCCACATGTTATTTAAGGGTTCGGAGGTTTAAACCTATGCACACACCAGGTTAATTCATTAAATATTTAATTATAACATTTATGGGCGTTACAAGGCTTTAAAACAAGCTTTAAAAGGGTCAAAATAGGGTTTAAAATCCAATTTGTGCAAAAGGAGTGCTACTGGAAAGACCACGTGGGGTTAGGAGAGATCCACCGGTAGCTGTGCTACCGGTAGGCTGCAGCGACAAGTAGACTGAGCTACTGGTAGGCAGCAGCGACCGGTAGACCGAGCTACCGGTAGTCCTTCTACCGGTAGGCTAAGGCAACGAGTAGGCCCACCGTTACCCCAAACTTCACCGAGATTTCCAAACTAGAAAACCCAACTTGAGATTTTTAGAAAGTAATGGACCCCAAAAACCCAAGCCATTATAGGTTTTTATTTTGGATAAAGAGATGATTAATATAGATAAAGTGAATTGGATTGTATTAATGACCTTGAAACTGATGATTGATTTCTTGAAAAAGTTGTTATTGTTATCATTGATGGAGTTTATAACATTATTTTATTATTAGGATATATTTAATATTCTATGATTTTATTTAAGTAATGAGGAATAATTTATGTTTTTGTTGAGGTTTTATGGTAATTCTGGCTATCACCATGTTTGTGTAGAATATATGATGAAGTAATTCACATATTTAGTATGTGACAATTAAGATCTAATTTATGATATTTGGGGATTAATATTAACATGATTTTAGGAAATTTAGACACCTTCTGTATAAATTTTTTTTTAAGGGTTATATGGTTAAAAATTTATGTAATCATTTAATTTTAACTTTGTATGAGGTTTTGAAGTTTGATGTATTATTTCACCATATACAGATTTATAAATATTGGATAAAATGTTCTAAAAATTATTTTCTGATAATAAAATGATATAGGATTAATTTATTATCCTTATTTTATAAATATTATGATTCACTAGTGTTTTGAGCATGAAAAATTCATATTCCATTCTTCAAGTAAGAGATGAGGTAGAAATTGAACAAATCACAACCAAAGGATGAGATTTATCTTATAAAATAGATTTAAATCAACAAATTATATATTCTAATGAAAATTATTCATCTTTAAAAAATGATATTGTAATAAAAAAATTTATACATTTACCATTATTTATGTTGAATTAATGGTATTTCAACTCATCATAGATTTATGGGTTTTTGATCTTTAACTTCCCCAAGATCAATGACTTTTTTATCAATGATCTATGCAATTTACTATTCTCCAATGTCCATATCATCACTTGATTCTAATGTTTTTATATTTCAAAACCAAATAATGAGAAACTCTATAGGACCTTAATATTTTCTCTTTCTATCTTTTTAACAGAAGGTTTTATTAAATATTTTATGATGTAGGTTTTCCATAAATAATGTTCAAATTTCAAACCATGGATTACCAAGATAAAATTCAAATTGTGAGGATAAAGTTTAGTTAAGGGGGTAGAATGTAACTACATTATATTTTATGGTTTTTTGTAATAAAATTAACTAATTAAATATTTTTTGTTACACAGATCATCGAGTTTAAACAAAACATGGTATACTATAAAATATTATTATTTAATATGATAGTTATCACCTAGCCATTGTAATTGTGGGTATTAATAGGATTAAAGAAGGTATGAAAATATATTTTTTAAAATATATATATAAATATATATTTAATTACTTGGTTACGAATTAATTAGAAATGAAAATAAAAAACCATTTGAAAATAAACGAAATCTTTTTCTAAAAAACTATTTTTTATACCCACAAATGTGAATTAGCTCAATAAATTAAATAAATTACTTTTTGAATTATTTTAATATAATTTATTTATTATATATTGAATTAAATGTTTTAACATTCACCTTCATTGTTTCTTTGGTATGATATAAGGATAAATCCAATTTTATGCTTAAAACTATTTTTTTTCTAAAAAATAGTTTTGTCCCATTTTGCGCACTTATTTATAAATTATTTTATCAATTTTAGAAACATTATTTGGAAAAATTAAACTCATTTTTATATTATCATGTTAATATTATATTATGGTGATTGTTTTTTAATTTTCTAAAAAGATAAAATTTTCAGTGAATAGTGAAAATACTGGTTTTTAATAAAGATTTTCTTTTAATTTAAATCATTTAAAAACATAAAAATTGTTTCAATATAGTTTTAAATTTAAAAATAGTTAAATTATATATTTATTAATCTAATTTATGTCATTTTATTCTTTTATATACTGAATATTGATTTTAAAACCTTATATACTTATTGAAATTTTCAATTTAGAAAACTATTTTTTCTTTGAATTTATGATATTAATATTAAATTGAAAATTTCCAATTATGAAAATAAAATTTTGAAAAATAAATTCTGTATTTTTATTCATAAAAATTAATATTATATAATAATTTTAAATTATTTTTTAGTCAAAATTAGTTGTAAAAATTCTAAAATAAACTACTCTGGTGAAGGTTAAAATGAGTTTATCAGGGCTTAAACTGAAAAGATAAGGGTTAAAGGACCTATAAACTTTTCAAAACCCATTTTATGGTAAAATTATGACCTTATAACCTAAAATGTTTGATAATTACCAATTTTTAATCCATGTTTCATTTGAAAAACGTTTTTACACTTTATTCCTTTCAAATACTACATGTGTGTCCCCTCGTCGGCTTATAAAAGGCCACCCCTCTCATGTCCTCTTCACACATCAAAAAAAATTTATTTCAGCTATAAAATATATAAATAGATTCTTTAATTCTATACATATACCCTATAGTCCTCATTTTTATAGGAAGTAATCCTAAAAAGTCTTTAGGTATAAACATAATGATGTTCTCTGAAAAAGAGGTAAAATTCTTAAACTTGAATTTTTTTTATTTCTTCTTCCACCTCCTTAAAATAGAATTCTACTATAATAATATAATAACAAGATTAGTCCTCATATATTTAGTTATCATTATTTTAATTCCATTACCTACATCAATCAACCCTTCAATTAATTGGGATACAAAACCATTGATTATGTGTATATCGGACTACCGCCTCACAAACCAATGTTATTTGTTTTCTGTCACCACCTATCAATAAACGAGATTTTGATGTGTTTAATTTTTATTTACTATATTTATGAAATTAATATAAAAATTTAATTATAATATCATGTATACCTTCTTACTTCATATTCCATGGGAATACGATAACATCGCCCGTGGGTGTGGAGGTTTACCGCCTCGCAAAGCATTGTGAAGAGTTTTTTGCTTACACTTTACATGGGAGGTAAAAAAGGAAAATTTAATGAATATGAGTGATAAAAATGAAATAAAAATTATTATTTAATGGTAATATATTATTTACGTTTCTTTCTTTTTTTGTCGAGAAAATTGAAATAACATTCATGAGTACATATACGACACTCATTTGTACGGCGGACTACCACCTCGCAAAGTGATGTAAATGATTTTTCCATTAAGATTTCAAATGAAGGTAATAAGGGTAAATTTAATAAATATATTTAAAATATATGAAATAAAAATTATTTAGTAGAGGTAATATATTATTTATCTTTCTTTTTTTTATTCTTTGAGAAAATGGAAACAACATTAAGGGGTACATATATCCAACCATCTCTATAAATGTCATAATTAATTTTCTATATCTAACATTAATGGATTACTATAAATAATTAATATATATATATATATATATATTATATTATATATAAAATTATATATATGATGTAACAATGATCAAAATGAAATAACCAAATATATAAAACAAAAACATACATGAAAAATGATACTGTTATTACCTGAAACATGATTCTAATAAAGAATTTTAATAAATGAGAAATTAAAGGTCGCAAGGAAATAATATTTTGTATGATAAATATGATTATGGTTTTCTAATATATTTATAATTAACCTATATTTTTTATATAAGAGTTTTGAATGTTTATGAAGGAATTCAAGACCTAAGGTATGATATTTTCAGCTAACTTTTATTTATGTGGGAAGCATGCTATATTCACTGCATATTTTTTTTGTGGTGTATACACTACACATGAATTTAATTTATGATTATTTTCCTAAAAATTGTGTGTATTTAAATATCCATTTTATCATATCCCTTTAATGGGGTTTATGGTTCAAATGTTACCAAAGTGATAAGGGATTTATGTGTGAAATTTCCATCTTTGAGAGATAAGTTTTGTTATGTAAATATATTATTTTATGAAGTGTATATAATACCCATTTTACAAGTTATATGATAAATTTTTTTATTTTAATTATATCTAATTTTTTAATTTTATTATTTCATTGGGTGTAGGAATCATTTGTTGCGAAAGTTGTAATGATTTTATGTTACAATCACATTATTTATTGTGGTTGTTAAATATTATGTTTCTAATGATTCTTTATTATGATATATAGATAAAAATCATGAAATCTATTCTAATATTGTAATTTCTTTAAAATAAATGTTTTCTTTTCATTTTTTTCTCGTTAAGCACTCAAAAGATCAAATTTATTTTTTAATGGAAATTTATCTTTATTTCTCTCTGTGATCAAAAATTATTTTTCATCCATGTCTGTGTTTTCTAAAAATGTTATAAATAAACTTTTTACTATTATCCAATTTATTTTAAATTAAATTTTTCCCCATGTTTGAAATTCTACAAAAAAATAAATAAGAACCTTCTTGTAATTTTCTGAATGAGGTTCTTTTGACTTTTTACTAAAAATGTGAAAAGAATATTTGTTTCCATATGTGTATAGAATGAATGTAATTTTACACCATCATGACCAATAAATGATTTAAATATTCCTTTATAACATTAAATTTTTATTTTCAAAAAAAATGTTTTAAAATTTTTTCTGAATTTTTAGTTTCAAAGGTATTTTTTGAAGTGGAAAATATATTTTACATAAGGAATATTTTAAATGTTATTTAAAAAATCCTTTATAAGTTTACAAGGATATTTTAAAATAAAAATGTTTTTAAAAATGTTTTTTGTTTTAATTTTTTTTTCAAAAGTGGAATGGTTATTTTTCTTAAGAAATATTTCATGTGATCTTCCAAATAATTCCCCATCAAAGATGACATCCTTTGACGTTACATAACCTTCATCAAGGATACAATACAATTATACAATCTGTATTCTTCTAATTAATAGCTTATTTATTTTATTGAATGTTTTTTATAAAACTCATTCATTTTACATAACCTTCATCAAGGATACAATCCAATTATACAATCTGTATTCTTCTAATTAATAGCTTATTTATTTTATTGAATGTTTTTTATAAAACTCATTCATTTTACACCATTTATTCTATAATGAAATGATTAAATGTTTATGAAACTGATTTCTTTCCCACGGGTTATACTATAATGAAATGTTTCTAAAAACCATTTCATTTCATGATTTACGTAATGATGAATGTTTGATGATATTTTGGAACACATGTGTACGGTTTATGTGATGGGTGGGACATATGTCTCTCTCTAATTAGTTGGGTAATGTTTAATTTTATATGAGCTCAAACGATACAGAGGAGGCTATCCCATGCCCACAAGAGGGTACACGGGAGGTTATCCCAATCCAGAATGAGGGTAGATGGGAGGTTATCCCAATAATAATATAGGTTCATGGGGGGTTTTCACATTAATTAAGTAATTATATGGTTTTTTATCCTGATCCTAACAAGTTAGGATTGTCTTAGTAGATAACATAGACATATGATTTCATATGCTTATGTGTATTCCACAACCCATGTATTATGCCTATAATGGATTACATTATTTGATTCCATTATTATTAATGAATTTTTAATAAAATTATTTATGTAATTTATCATGATTATGATCTATGATATTCTTTGTATGGTTTTTAAATGTTATTATTATGCTCTTTTACCCTTAAGCTCATGTTATACTGATATCTCTCGGGTTTATCCTTATTGAGCATCTGAGCTCACCCTTTCTTAAGTTTTGTTTCAAGGTTATGATGAAATTTATTAAGTGTGATATATATAATAAGGGATATATTTATAATTAAATATGTAGTATTTGATGTAAAACTCTTATGAACCAATTGTTTTTATTTCCATGTTTCCAAGGGCACTAGATAAAAACGAATAATTCCTGGATTGTTATGTTATTTAATGAATATTAAAAAATTAAGATATAATTTTTATTTATTTTAATTTATTTTGTTTACAAAAAAAGTTCAATATATGGATATAAAATGGGATTTGGAAATTTTTTAGTTCATACTCTTATCTGTTTAGTTTAACACCCCAACAAACCCACTTTGACCTTATATACGGTAATTAATTTTTATTATGTAAACGTTTCATTATGACTAAAAATTAAGTTGACCTTATTATATAATATTAATTATTTTTATTGAAAATTTGGAATCAATTTTTTAAAAATAAATTCATAGAATGGGTAAAGTTTAATATAAAATTTAACCCAAAGATGCGATAAAAACGGTTTTCCAAAGAGAACACTTTCATAATTATATAAATTTTTAATATAGAAATTAAATATGAAATTTAATAAAATTACCTAAATTTGATTAATAATGAAATATAAATACTCATTTTACATTAAAATATATATTAAAATAAAATGGAACTTGTAAATTTTTTAAACAAAATCGATGTTTTTACAAAACATTGTTATTTTTCACTGTTCATTAAAAAATTAAACTTTTTGAAACAAAACCCCAAAATTCACCATAAGATAATTTTTACTTATTGATTCCAAAAATTCTTCTCATATTTTCAATTAAATATTCTAAAGTTAGAAAATTTTAATTTCATTATCACCTCTCAAAAAGTAATAAAAATCATTTTTTTAGAAATATGTATTTTTGATGCATATAATGACTTTACTAAAAACTAATTATTTATTTATAAATATATGTTTCTTAAATAAATCCTTTATACTTAAGTTAAAAATTATGGATGTTTTAATTCATGCCACCAAATTTAATGTCTATGTTATAATGGTTTTGTTTAAATAATAATATTAATAGTATATTTCATTTCATTAAGACTCAGTGTTGTGTGTAACCCAAGTTATCGAAGAAATTAAATATATTTTGAATTATATATATATATATATCATAAAATATATGGGTTTTACACTCAAAATATAGTAAATTGAATCCTTTCCATCCATGGTCTTCATGAAACTCTATTTATTTATTATTTGGTTCATTTAGAAACTCACCCATGTTTGGGTTCTTAATTATATATCAAGATAGTTGGTTTTGTGTAATCCCAAGATTTCACATTACATATCCCATTTTATTTATTTTATCATGAGGAAAATTATTGCATCATTATTCACATTTAGTGTCAACATGATTCCTCCATGGTTTATTCATTGACTAAAACCAAGATTCGTAATGTGAGAAACAATAATTAAAATGAGAAACCATATAATAATGAAAATAATTTATAAGATGGATAAATTGTAACATGTTATTTTCAATATATGATACCTTAGGTTTATTCCAAGGTAAACCATTATTGTTATATATTCAAATACATTATAAATGTTAATAAAGATAATGTGAATTAAGCTAACCATATCCACTATGAGGGTTTATCTAGGTGTTTAGTCTTAGTCCCACCCATCATGCTCTGATCATAATTGAGTCAATACCCAATCTTCTGCTTTTTTAGTTCTTACACCTATGTCAGTCAATGCCACAACAATATCCAATTTACAATATTAAAACAAGGATTTATTTTCTAGGAAAACATCATGCCATTATTTATTATAACATAGTATATTAACATATACTTAGGCTTATGCTAAGGGTTCTCAGTAAAGTTTCTTTTTTCTAATTTCCAAAAATAAAATATCATTTATTTGATACCAACTACAGAAACACATAAATATCATGCATAAATATTACATCTTATTTGATGAATATTAATTACATCCCATTATTCTCCCACCAAAACCATAAATTCTTTGGTTCATTTGAAGCTTCGATATATAAATAAATCGTACCAAAAATATCTACATCAAATCCCACTAATTTCATTATAAATAGTACCCATCATAGATAAATCATACTTAAAACCATTCTTCATATCCAATGGAAAAGGTTACATATTAAATGGTGAGCCCAGATACTCAATATGTTTAAACAAAGTAGATATCAATCAATGGTCCTTTTAGGCATAACATGAGCATAAGTGTATGAGAAAAGAACTTAATATTCAAAAATAATAACCCATAATTCATAGATCAGAATCACTAGTCACAGAATAAATCTTGGTGGATCATAAGACAAGAATCATAAAGGAATCAAATTAGATGATCTATGAGAGCATAACATTGGTATAAAATCATGTCATAAGAGAGTGGCATAAATTGTGACATAATCATAATTATAGAATCATTATGTCAAGGATTACCAGTAATATGTTCAATACATATTAGGCTTGGTCTAACCACCCATATACCTTCTTGGGCATAGGATAACCTCTGATGTACCATTTTGGTTATGGAATAACATCATATGTAGCCATTTATCTCATAAAACATTAATCCTTAGGCAATTCATTAGAGGGATATATAAATCTGATACCACCCATGACATTATGAAAATCTTATATATGTGTTCCACAAGATCGTAAAAAAATTATTATGTCAGCATATCACATCTCATTGAAAGGAAACAAGTTTAATAAACATTTTATCATTTCATCGTAGCATAACACATGGAAAGAAAATGGGTTTCTGAAAGGTTTCCTCACAACTCAATTACCCATGGGAAAGAAATGGATGTTATAGAATAATCCTTAAATAATAATCATCATAATCCATCTATGGAAATAAATTGGTTGGTATAATAAGATTATATACCTAGTTAATAATAAAAAATCATGAAGGATACCAATATAGATAAAAAAATACCTTTATAAGATAATTTAGAGATTCATCAAAAACATGAGAAAAATATAATTTTATTTTCATAACATTTAAACTAAAACTTCTTAAAATATTCTAAGAATTATTTTATTTCAAAATAAAAATATAGATATATAAAGAAACATTAAGATAAAAAAAATAAAACATGGAAATGGAAAATTCTTTCAAACCATATACATTAAAATGGATCATTCTTTTCACACTTTTTCAAAAAGTCAAAAAAACTTGTTATAAAAATGTTTCCTTGAAAAGATTCATTTTTTTTACTAGTAAATAAAGTATAAGATATCTAAAATGGACTTTTTAAAACATTTAATCAATAGTTAAAAACATCAATAAGACAGTTTTTAAGAGCATGGATATAGCGAACCAGTCTTCACATACATGGATGTTACATCATTTTAGATGAATATTTAGTACATTGTAAAAATACATGCATGAGGATTGTAATAGTTTAGTTTCTTTGGAAACATTAAAACAAAATAGTATATCATATTGAATGATCTTCAACATCTCCCATAAATACATACACATTTATTTCTACTACATAAGGTCTTTATTTATAACCTCTCTAAAGGAAACATAAGAAAGAGTTTAGATGAGATTCCCAGTAAGGGTAAATAAATAAAATATGTAAGAATAATAAAAACAAAAGGTGATGGAACATAAGAATAACATTTTAATATCATACCTTGCATACTAGAGATCATAATAAATACTGTAAGTTGATAATAAATGAAGCATAAGAAAATAAAGAACATAACCCAAGAAAGAATAACATAGTAATAACACATGTAATAATGGAAGATAGATAATCATATAATAACCCTATGTCAAGGTAGCCTACCAAGGCCTTTGTAACATGTTATTCTTGGGATAATCACCCTTTTACCTGCTTCGGTATTGGGATTTCCTCCTTTGTACCCTCTTGTTCCAGTCATGGGATGTCCTCCCATGTACCCTCTTGTGTCGGGCTTTGGATATCCTCCCATTTACCCTCTTATTTTGGGATTATGATTTCCTACTATTTATCGTCTTGTTTTGAGCTTTGGATTTCTTCCCATTTTATTTATTGGTTTTTTCTTTTAATATTATCATGTATAACCTATTGTTTAGTATTTGGGATGTTGTCCCATGTACCATCTTATTTCGAGCTTGGTGTGTCCTCCCATTTACTGTTTTATCTCACAAAACATTTATCATTACAAAATGTATTGGAGATAGATATAGGTATCACTCATCACAAAATGAAATCAAACATTCATGTTTCACAAGAAATTCATCATATCATAACCCACAAAATGAAATGGATATCATTAACATTTTATCACATCACAACCTATAGAAAAGATAAAGGATTTATAATCATTTCATAAAAAAAACCCATGATTAGAAGTGAGTTTCAAAATAATATAACTCCTAAAAAGGCATGTATTTTATAAATACCATTACATTAATTATAAACAAGTCATATAAAGGTTATTAATGTAAAATTTATAAAATTTCCTATAAGTTAATGATTAACATCAATGCATGTCATCTTAGATTGAACATATTTTTGAAACATCATTCAACACAATTTCTTGAAGAAAATATATTTTCTTCATAGAAAAGGTATTTTTATTACATAAAACCATTTGAAAATCATTTTCATATTAAATACCATTAAAAATTATAAATAGTAAATGAAATCATTTGAAAACCTTTTTCATTAAAAATTTATTAAATAAAATTCAAAACCTTTTTTAAAAACCTTTTTCTTTGAAAAAACTATGAAAACATAGAAATAAAGCTCAAAAAAAATTTGAAACCCATTTATTTAAAAATAATTTAAAATTATATAAATAGAGCTTGAAAAAAAATTTAAAAACATTTTCCATGAAAATAATTTGAAATATTATCAGTAAAGAATAAAAACATTTTGATACCCATTTTACTTAAAAATACTTCAAAAACTTATAAATAATGAATGAAAATGTTTTGAAACCCATTTCATTGAAAATAATTTGAAAACATTAAAATAAATCCTGAAAACATTTTGAAAACTATTTTCTTTGAAAATAAATTACAAACCTGAAAATAAATCATGAAGGCGTTTCAAATAATTTTTAAAACATAGAACATTTTTGAAACCCTTTTTCTTGGAAATCCAATTTAAAAATAATTAATATCTATAATATTAAGTGAAAATTTTCATTTAAAATGAATAAATTTTTTATCTTGTAAATTAATCTTCAAGGGAATGATAGCGGGTAAATATGTACATGTCGTATAAGGTGAAAAGAACATTCATTTTTCTAGGTAAAAAGGTTAGAAAATTTCCTCATTTAGATAGAAAAAATCATATTACTTGGTATACATTTTTGAAAGAAAAAAAGGGTAAAAATTCTTTTAATAATAATAAGATTTTACTATAACATAATTGGAAACCCTTTTTAGAGAACATGGTTTTCCGCCTAAACAAAGGGTAAAGTCGTAATTTCTTAAAAACACTTTCTTAACTGTCTTCCATAACATAGAGTATAAATATGATACCAATAAAATATTACAGCATGAATAACAATAGGTGAAGAAAACTCATGAACATATTGGTATATGGGTCATATTTTTTCATCAAATGAATCATAAATATAAACAATATTGAAAAGCGATGAGATTGTCTTAATAAACACTTATAACATGGTAAACTATGATCATGCTCCCTATATAAAGAATATGATATTAAATGAACCTTAAAATATCATTAAAGATATAAAATTCAAGATATAACATTTAAAATGGATGTATATACACCTCGAAAAAATAATTTAGGTTCATAACAAAACATGAGTCTCAAAGAAGGCAAATTGAGACAAAACGCTTTTACCGATTTGGTATCAATTGAAACATAAACCCCTTGAAAGAAGGATCAAAAAGTGGATATGTGAATACCCATAAATTTATTATAATATACAGGTAATACAACAATTTAATACTATCATGGGTAGTACATACACCACACAATAGGAAATAGTGGCGAACATAGCATGTATCTCACGGAAATAAAAAGTAAGATGAAATCCCCTTACCTTGTGTCTTGACTCTCACCGTACTCATTAAAACCGCCTGTATACTAAATATAAATATTTTATAAATATTTTAATACACAATATTCTTATTTCTATTACCATATATGGTTTTATTATGACCTTATATTAACCCTTATTAACCAACCTATGTTAAGGTTTCAATTCAGGTAATATTCGCTTTGTTTTTCATATGTGTCTTAATTTGTTATATTATTTGTACTTATATATATCGGGATTCCTAAATTTAAACAATGATATAAATATTTTTTATACAATATATTTGTATTAAAATAATCTATAAAATATATATGTATGAAACAAAATACACCGTTCATGGATACAGAAGTTTGTACATATGCATGAATGTTATTTCCATTTAATTGTTGAGTTGGGAGAAAGAAAGTAATATATATATATATCCTTATTAAATTATCTTCATGATATCATATATTTCATATATATTCACTAAAACCATCCTTAATACAATCCATGAAGTGCATGAATGAATCATATCGCTTTTAGGGGGCGATAGTCCACACATCCATAAATGAAATTATCGTATTTACATTAGATGGAAAGAATAAAGGTATATTCTAAACAAAACATACTGAAACATAAATACATTATAAATATAATTTATATCACATATAAACAAATTTTCCCTCATAATTCCCACCATTATTGGTGGTAATAGAAAAATGAACAATCATCGTTTCGTGAGGCAGTAGTTCTTCGTACACAGAAATAATATGTTTGTTACCCATTATATGTAGGTCTGTGTAAGTGTAAGTTGATATATTCATACAAAAAAATCACAGTATATTTATGATATGTTTTCTATATAATAATATAATAAATATATGTTTTGAGTTGTAGAAGGAAAATAAAAGACAAGACTTGAGAGAAGGCGTTACATCTAAATCGGGTAACTCCTTTTGGTTTGTGCCAAAAGGAATCCTTGTATTACCTTATACCCAAGGTATGTATTCTTGGAGGAATTTAGGATTTATGTTAGGTTTATTAGTCAGGTAATGGACAAACTTAAAAGGTTTTTTAGGTGTGAGGAGGTGGGAGAGGTGGTGGTATTTTATAGGGAAGGAAAAGGACTCACCTGGAGTTTTCGTAAACAAGTTAGGCATACACATGTTCATACCTAAAAAAAGTATTTCCAATCCAAAATAAATTAATAAATTAATATATATGGCCAAATAATGGTGATTAAATGGGTTTTGGGCATTTTTATAGGTCATTTTGGATCCTAAGATTAAGGTTTAGTCCTTAATTAAGTTTAATTTGACCTTAATCGAAGTGATTAATTTTAGTCCCTTTTACAAATTTTTTTGGTCAAAAATTAAGTGGATATTATTAGAATATTACTATTATAATTATTATAGTTTTTATGTTAGTTTTTTTAAATTAAATTCAAAAAATAATGAAACTTAATATTAATGTTAATCACACAGATGGGATGAAATAATGAGTTTTAAAATTACAAAATTATTGTAATGTTTGTTAAGGTTTTATTACTAATTTTAAAGTGAAATTTATTATAATGAAACAAAACTTTTTAATATATTTATTATTTATCTATTTTTACTTTAAAAAAATTTAAAATTAAATTTGGGATTAAAAATTATTTAAACTAAAATGCATTTTTTAACTAAAATATAGTAGATTTCACTATTCATCACTTATAAAAATCCCATAAAAATCACCCTAGGATAATTTTGGGATTATGAATTCAAAAACTAAAGTTTAATTTAAAAAATTCAATTTCTAAATGTGTCTAAAATTAATTTTATTTCTTTCACATAAGAACATTAAAACCAGCTCATTCAAGAAAAATGTATTTTTAAACATAAAAGGACTTCACCAAAAATAATATATTTCATTGTCAATATGTTTTATTTATATATAAACATTATAAAAAATTGAAAATTTTTTATTTATATTAATATTTCTACGTTTTAATTGCTAGGTTGTAACTAAATCGATTAAACAGTTTTAACAATAAAATGTTTATTCGTAGAAACCTGGTGTTGCATGTAATGTACTCTAAGTCGATGTTCTGAGTGAAAGGAATGTTTAACTTAGTGTATTGAAAGACATAAATGAAAATTTAATTTGTTAAGGTAAAATATATTTGTGACCATATTAATATTTCTTTTTATATTCAATCAGTCTTCATATTCATTTATAATTAATTGGTAACCTATGAATTCATATTATATTATGTAAACCATATATTTTCATAAATTAGTTAATAATATTCATAAAATATAATTTAACATTAAGGTTTTATCTTATTATATTAAAAAATCATATTTTAATAATATATTATTGTTTCGTAAACCTTAGCCTTTTGTGTTACACAAGTTGTCGAGGAAATTCATTGTTGTGTATAACGCAAGCTAACCTCGGAAATCCGTGTAGAGAAACCCAAAGATTATCTTGCATTTAGTGAATGATTAAATTGGTGTTCCATATAACACATGATAGACATATTTATTTAATATAAAAAAATTTATCTTCATTTTTTTATGAAATGGAAAATATAAAAAACGATAAATTAATTTAAAAACATATTCACAAAATCTAAGGGTGTTACATTCCACCCATCTTAATGTTAATTTATACATATAAATTCATATCAGTTATCAAAAGTTTAATAATTGAAAGTTTAATTCATAGAAACCCACATTATAAAAATGAATACTAAAACTTCCCTTAAACGGTAATGTTAGAACCATAAGAGTTACCCAAATTAATATATATATAGGCTTCCTCAGAGGAGAACATAGGTTGGGAGTAAATATTGGACATGGAGGAAAAGCGTAAATATTTTGAGGTAGTGATTGAGTTCATCAATCATAAACATGTTAATGATCAATTAAAAGCTGAGGGACTCATATTCATAAATATTAGATGATTTAAAAGGCTATTAGCTCAATGAAAATTAATTTATTAGGATAAAACATTCTTTTATCATTTTCCTATCATTGAGTATTTATTTTTATTAAACACGAATATATGGAAATATAATTACTTTATTTTATTCCCTTTCTAGTGCACAATACCGACCATTGGTTAAGCCCTAAAATATTCCCACTTTATCTATTACCCTAAAAAATTAATGAGATTTATTTTTTTCTAGAGTACTAATAGATCATGAGATCCATGATAAGTCAACCCATATATATTTTGTTACCATCAACACAAATATGTTATCTACTATGCATAAATCCTAATGTGGTGAGATAATAATCTAATATCAAAAAATTTAATTAAATATTCACTTAAACCTTCCATAAATAGTTAACCTTATAACCCTACTGAAAGGTGAAAATTCAAATATTTAGAAATAAAATCTAGAAATCTCCATAACATTGATCTCCCATATATCATAAAGTTTCACTTATTTGTCACATTATAAACATGTGAATACCCTCATTGTATATTCCCTTAAACATGGTAATAGCCATAATTACCAAAAATACTTTTGAAAAACATGCATTCTCCCCTATTCCAATGCCCACTGGATGTATTATATAAATACAACATATTGTAAACTTCATAATTTATGACATGTAACACTGTTTCATTAATTAATTCTAGGGTAATCTGTACCATCAAATTTATATATTCATATCTAGTATATCTTTATCCAAACATCATTATCTTGATGTAAAGCATTAATTAAGGGTTACCTCCCTAAATAAAAATATCAAATTTCCATGAAATTACTTTCTCAAGTCTTCATCTCAATTCAACAGGTCCTTTTCAATCCATAATGACAACGTATACTGAAAATACTCTTATAATTTAAAATCATTGAATTATAAAATTTAAACACTTTATTCATCCAAATTTATTCTTAAACCATTACTTAGACTTCATCAAAATATTTTATAATACCTATTTATAAGAATATGAAATATGATTCATGTATTAAAGATCCTAAACCTCAATATAATCATGATTCTTAAGATTAATATAAATGATACTCTAATAGCATCACATACCTTTAACATTTAGTTTGCTGTCTCTTAATACTCAGAGATATAAAAAATACTCGTACCACCTTCCTGGTTTTATTTATGATATTTCCACTTGGTTAATCGATTCTCATAATGACCATAATTTCCACATCTAAACCATTCAATGTTAACCATGGTCAATCTAATTATCTCTATTGACTAAAATAAGAAATCATAGTGTGAGAAAAATTTATCATAATGGGATACCATTTAGTCATGAAAAAGTACTTATAGGATGCCTAGATTATGGCTTCTACATCCTTAATCTATAGCACCACTGTTTTATCCAATTTTATTCATAGTATTACTCTATTTAAATCCATCATTTTGGTTCATAAATGTTTTTTGAATTCCCAAATCATATATTATGGGAGTGTCAAACTATGTGTGCAGTAAGGCCTGTTGTCTTGTACTAGATCCCACAGAGTCAGTCCTAGAACATCAAGTAATAGTTATTACTCCTAGGTTCATCTATGATAGAGCCAAATTCACTTGTAGAATCTAGATAAGGATTTATTTCTAGTAAACCACTCACCCTATCCTTTACCAAAAATCCAGGACATCTTCCTAAATGTCGATCATCATTATACTTATCCTTATAAATATCCATAGAGAAATCCTTTTAAATATACCTACGGATCTCTCTAAAGATTTTTCTTCCTTATTTACAAATATTGAATAAACCTTTGCTTTGATACTAACTATATAAACCCATGTTTAAAATACATGGATATTAAATCATTCTAGATGAATATTTTCGATTTTTTCAAAATACATGCTCGAGGACTGTAATATTTTAGGGTATTTGGAAACTTGGAAACAAAATATTTTATCTTGGTGAACGATCTTCAACATCTCATATAAATATTTACATTATTAATAATTCTACCTGAAACCTTTTTTCATAACCTAGAGAAAGGAAACATAAGAAATTGGTGATCTCAGATGCTCAATAAGAGTATATAAAGAAAATGTGCAAGCATGACCTGAACCAAAGGGTATGAGACATGAGAACAATATTTTAAGATCATACCCTACATATTAAAGATCATAATAAATATTTTAAGTTTATAATGCATAAAACATAAGTAAATAAAGAACATAATCCTTGAAAGAATAACATAGTAATAAAATATAGAATTATGGAAAACACATAAACATATAAAAACCCTATATCAAGGCATCCTACCAATGTGTTTGTAACAAGTTATTCTTGGGATAATCACCTATTTACATGCTTCCAGATTGGTATTCCCTCCCATGAACCCTCTTGTTTTGGTCTTGGAATTTTCTCATGTATACCCTCTTGTTTCGGGCTTGGGATGTCCTCATGTTTACCCTCTCATTTCAAGGTTGGTATTTCCTCCTATTTACCCTCTTATTAAGGAATTCAATTTTTCTCTTATATACCCTTTTGTTTTGGTCTTGGGATGTTCTCTCATGTAACCACTTGTTTCAGTCTTGGTATTTTATCATGTGTACCCTCTTGTTTAGGGCTTGGGATTCTTTCTTGGGTACCAGTTGAGCTCAAAATACATTTATCATTACCGAATGTATTGGAGGGAGATATAGGCCCCACCCATTATATAATGAAATCATATATGCATGTGTCACAAAACATTCATCATATCATAACCCATTAAATGAAAAGGGTATCACTAACATTTTAACACATCTTAACATATGGAAAAGATATAGGTTTAATAATTATTTCATCAAGTCATAACCTATGAAAAGAAGTGGGTTTAAAAAGCATATAACCCATGGAAAAAAATGGATTTCTTAAATACCATGATAATAAGATTAACTAATTCATATAAAGGATATAAAAGGATACTTTAGATCATTTTCTTGAAGATAATGATTAACATCAATAGATGTAATCATTGACTGAAAATAATTTTGAAATATATTTCAATATAATTTCTTGATTAAAATATAGTTTATTATTGGAAAAGATATTTTTAATACATAAAACAATTTGAAAATAATTTTCATAGAAAAAAACTTCAAAACATATAAATAAGACTTGAAATCATTTGAAAACATTTTTACTTGAAAACTTATAAAATAAGCTTCATTTTTAACAAAAACATGTTTCTTTGATACCACTTCGAAAACATATAAAGAAAGCTTCAAAATTTTTCGAAACCCATTTATTTGATAATACATTGAAAACCTATAAATATAGATTGAAAACATTTTAAAAAAAATATTCCTTGAAAATACATTGAAAATTTATAAGTAATGATTTAAAACATTTTGAAAATATTTTTCGCTGAAAATACATTGAAAACATATAAATAATGCTGAAAAAAAATTTGAAAACCATTTCATTTAATATAATTTTAAAACAATCAAATAAATCTTGAAAAGGTTTTGAAAACTATTTTCCTTGAAAATACATTTAAAACTTATAAATAATGCATGAAAATGATTAAAATACATTTTAAAACATAAAATATTTTTGAAACACTTTTTCATTGAAAACCACTCTAAAAATAATGATTTTCCATAATATTAGGATGAAAAAATATTTTAAAAATGAAAACAATTTATTCTTGTAAAGGAAGCTTCAAGTTAATAATGGTGAGAAAATCATTACATGTTGTATTAAGTGAAAAGAACATTCATGTTGCATGGTAAAAAGGTTTTAAAAATTCATAGTTTGGAAGAAAAAAAAAAGAAGATTCCCTGTTAAACATTTTTAAAAGGAAAAATGGTTAAAAATTTATTTTAATGATCAATGGATATTAGTAAAACATACTTGGAAACCTTTTTTAGAGAACATAGTTATCCAGTCTAAGAGAGGGTAAAGTCGGAATTTCTTAAAAATACTTTCTTAACTATATTATATACCAAAGTGTTTAAATATGGTACCAATACATGAGTACAACATGAATAACCCAAGAGGAAGAAAATCAATGAAAATATTGAGATATGGATCATATGATTTCATCATAGTAATCATAAATATAAACAATCCTGAAAAGCGATGAGATTGTCTTAATTAACTCTTACAACATGGTAACTTGGGATTATAATCTATATATAACGAAAGAAAATTACATGAAACATAAAATATCATGAAATAAATTAAATTAATTATATAAAAAGTATAATTAAAGTATATCCACCTTAAAAATGAATTTCGGTTCATAAAAAAATGCGAGTCTCAAAAAAGGAAAATTGTGGAAAAACTATTTTACCAAGTTGGTATCTTTTAAATATTAAACCCCATGAAATAAGGATTATAGAATTGATATTTTAATACACATAAATTTAATTATAATATAAATATAATAAAATCATGATTAGTATATACACCACACACAAAAGAGATTTTCGAACATTATATGAATCTCACAGAAATAAAAAGTGAGATGAAATCCCCTTACCTTGGGTCTTGACTCTCATCGTACTCACTCAAAACACATGTATAATAAATATTAATTTGTTATAAAACATTTATATAACTATATTTCTATATCTAATACCATATATAGATTTATTATTCCCTTGTATTACCCTCTTATTAACCATCCTATGATAAGGTTTCACTTCTGGTAATATTCACTTTGGTTTTTGTTTGTGTCATAATTTGTTATATTATTGAACATTATACATATATAATGATTCCATATTGTAAAACATGATATAAATATCATTTATATACATTATATGTTTATTATAATAATCTATATATTATATACATGATAAACAGAATACAGTGTCCATGGAGACGGTAGGTCGTACGTACGCAAAAATTCTATTTCCATTTAATTGTCATGCTGAGAGAAAGAAAGTAAAAGAAAAATTGTGTGTATATATATATCATTATTAAATTATATTTATCATATCATATATATTATATATTCACCAAAACCATCCTTAATATAGTGTATTTAGTGTATGAACGAATCATATCACTTTGAGGGGGTGGTAGTCCACACTTCCTCTAATGAAATTATTGTATTTACATTACATGGAAAGGATATGGATATGTTATAAATTAAGAAAATAGCAAATACATTTTAAATATAATATATATCATATATAAATACATTTTACCTCATAATTGCAAGCATGATGGGTGGTAATAGAAAAATAAACAATCATCATTCCATAAGGCAGTAGTACACCGTACACAGAAACCATAAGTTCGTTACCACTTACATAGAGGTGTGTGTAAAATTTGGTCAAAATATTAAAAAACATCCTAGTATATTTAAAATGTTTTTTATATATAATAATATAGTAAATAGTGTTTTATGGGGTGGGCAATGAAAATAAAAGAAATCACTTGAGAGAAGACATTACCTATAAATTAGGTAACTCTATTTGGTTTGTACCAATAGGAAACTTTGGATTTAATTTGTCAAAAAGGAAGGATTATAAAAGTAATTAAGGATTTCCACGAATTTTATTATTTGGTTATTGGTCTAACATAAGGGTTTTGAGGGGTGTGAAGATGTGGGAGAGGTGGTGGCCTTTTATAGGGAAGGAAATAGACTCACTTGGAATTTTGGAAAACAAGTTAAGTGTGCACTTTTTATTACCTAAAAAAGTCATAATAAACCAAAATATATCATTAATTGAAGGTTTATGGCTGAATCATGGCCATAAGATTGGTTTTCGACAAGTTTAAAGGTCATTTGGGCCCCAAATACTAAGGTTTAGTTTCTAATTAAGTGTAATTTGACCTTCATTTATGTGACTAATTATAATCACTTTTAATAATATTTTTGTTAGAAAGTTTTGTTTATATTATTGGACTAGAAATATTACACTTTTTATAATATTTTATGTGTATTTTTTATGATTAAATTCATAGAAGCGGGAAAATTAATATTAATGCTAATTTCGCAAACATGACACAATAACGAGTTTTTAAAGTTGAAATTTTTTTAAATGTTTGTTAAGGTTTTATATTCAATTTTAAAGTGAAATTGATTATAATTAACTAAATTGTGTTAATAGATTTATAATTTATCTAATATTACTTTAAAACAAATTTAAAATATAATTTAACATTAACAATTATTTAATCAAAATGGTAGTTTTTATCTAAAATGCAGTTGGTTTCTCTATTCATCAAAAAATATGTTTCTCATAAAAATCCCAAAAAAATAACCCTATAATAATTTTGATGTTATGAATTAAAAAATGAAGTTCATTGTATCAAATTATATTTCTAAATTTTTCTAAAATTAATTTTATTATTTCTGACAGAAGGACATCAAAAGTTGTTCATTTGAGAAAATGGTATTTTTAACCATAAAATACCTATACCAAAAAAGATATATTTCATTATAAATCTGTTTTATTTATATAAAACCATACTAAAAAATTTTTATAATTATTATTACTATTAATATTATTATGTTTTAATGGTTAGTTTTTAACTAACTCGTTTAAATAATTGTAACATAAAAATGATGCTTCATAAAAACTTGACATTGCATGTAATGTATGTCAAGTCGATGTTCTGTGTAATATGAATGTTTGACTTAGTTAATTTAAATACATAAATGAAGATTTAATTTATTAGTGTAAAATATCTTTGTGACCTTAATGATATTTCATTTTATATTCAACTAGTTTTCATATTCATTTATATTTAATTTCTAACCTATGAATTCATATTATATTTTGTAAACCATATATTTTCATAAATTAGTTAAAAATATTCATAACATATAATTTAACATAAAGTTTTTATCTTATTATATTAAATAATAATATTTTAATAATATATTATGTTTTGGTAAACCTCGGACATTCTTGTTATACAATTCATCACGGAAAGTCATTGTTACATATAATTCCAGCTAAATTGTTGCTTATAATGCGGGCTAGCCTCGGTGTTCTATATAGAGAAAGACAAAGATTATGTTCTATGTAGTGCATGAATTAATTGGTTTTATTTATAACACAAGACAAACATAGTGATTTATTATAAAGTAATATAGATTCAATGTTTCATGAAATTCAATATATCAAAAAGGATAAATTAATTTGAAAAAAAATAATTCACAAAATATCGGGTTGTTATAAGGGAAATGGAAAAAAATATTCATCAACCAAAAAGAAAATATGATCATATTTTCTTTAAAAATATTTTCTCAATTTATTTAAGTAAAAAAGAGAGGTAAATAGTAATAATACATAAAAATTACAAGATTAACCATAGGATAATAAAATATTTTTTATTTGAAGGATAAGATCCATAAAATATCCCTCAATTTAAATTTATCATGCATAATCCTGAAAGAGAAATGAGCTTGTAACGTAAATCCCTTACTACATTGGTGAATTTTGACTTGTAAATAACATGATTGAAATAACATCAAATTAAAATTCAAATACAATTAAAATAATTTTATTAATGATAAAATATATAAAATTTTCATTAGATACACCTCATAAATAAATATAGGTGTATAACATAACATATATCCCAAACATGACAATTTGATATAATAAACTCTTACCACTTTGGTAACATTCAAATAAAACTACCTTTTACAAAATAATTTAAATTTTAATTTTAAATACCAATAAATAATAAGGATTCATAATATAACATTTCAAATGAGTAGTATACACACCTTATAAATATAAATAGGTGTGTAACATCAAACATGTCTCTATGAAACAATATTTAGATAAAGAACCCTTACCTTGTGTGTGTCTTCATTCATAAGTTCTATAAAGTCCTATATAATAAATTAAAATTTATAATAATTATATAATATAAACATTTTAATACTTATAATATTATATATGTTCTACTGATACCATTTTAATACCTGTTTATTATTAATTCTTTATTAAAATCCCCATTTCTGCAAGTCAACTATTTTGTTTTTCTGGAATGTATTATTCCGGTAGTTTTGGTAATTACACCCTTATCATGGTTTCATTATTTAAAAAATTTTAATCATGTAATAAGTATCATATTTAATCATTATATACACTTATATTTTGGGTCATATATATAAGTAATCAAAAATGATTTACATCACTTTGTGAAGACGGTAGTATGCACATACGCATAAGTGATGTTTCCACTTTTTAGTGCATGGAAAAAAAGAAAAGTAATAAAATAATTCAACATTATATAATTAATATTAAATCATAAATTATATATAAATTCATTAAATTATCCTTATTACCTACCATGTAAAGAATACATGAAAAACAAATCAAATCACTTTGTGATGGTTGTAGTCCACAAGTACGCATGAGTGACGTTATTGTTTTACAATGAACTAGAAGGTAAGAAAGAAGATAATATATTATAATTAAATAGTAATAATTAGTTAATAAATATAATATATAAACAAAAAATACATCATAATAATAAACCATGATAAATGGTGATTGAAAAATAGTCATATCATTACGTGGAGGTGACAGTCCACACATACGCACGAGCACTAATTTCATTAACCATTTGATGGAAAGGGGAAGAAAATGGTTGTAACACCATTATAATAACATCTAATTATATTTATGATACCATATTAATCATTCTATTATAGATATAATATGTTTATAAAAAGTTAATTCAAAAATAAAATTGAAATCTCTTGGTTAATATATATACCTCTTCTTTGAGAAACCTATTTCGGCATACACCTTAATCATTGAAAGGTTGATCTTATAAGAATAACATGGGATATAAGATGAATTTAGTGAGTTTACGAATGTTTTTTTGTATGTATTAGTTTTCCATAAAGATCAAAATTAATGAATAACGGAGGATATGAGCTTCTAATGTTTATGTTTGGAGAGGACGTGCTTGGAATTACTTAAAATGATTTAATATAATTAACATATTTCTAAATTATAATTCTTCCAAATGGAGAATTATTTGAATATAAGATAATATAGGGTCAAAATATATTCAAAAAATAAAAAATTTATTATTTTATAAGGAATTGTTAACATTATCAATTATTTTAACCCTCTCCCACTATGATAAACTTATTTTAACTTTAACCATGATAACAAATTTTTAGCATTTTTATTATCCATTATAACCAAAAATGATAGTGTTATCATAAAAAAATAAATTATGATTAATAATATAGAATAAATATTATAAAAAATAGTTTAAAAAATTTTGAAGACAAATTTTAAAAATAGTGCACAATGCACAAAAAATCCTCATTTTTAGAAAATTGAAATTTTAATAATAAAACTAAATTTACCTTAATTACTATACTACTAAAAAATATAAAATTAATGTTAAAATATTTTATCGAACATATAATCTTTATATTTTATTAAAACTAATATTCAATAATTAATTATTAATTTATTGTTATTAAAACACGTTGCACACATAAAAAAATTATGACAAACGTGTTTTGAATCCCAAAAATCAACTTATACCAAAACCACGTATAATATTAATTAATTTATAAATAATATTATTATGTATAATTTAATGAATCTTATTTTACTATAATATGAAATTAAATATATATTGGTACTTTTAAATTACTTTATTTAATGAAAATAAATGGCAGTTTAAAAAAATTATTTTTTCAATTCACCTAAAAATAAATATTTTTAGAAAAATCCAAAAAAAATACCTTATAAAATATTTATTTTAGGACTTAAAAATGATATTAATTTAGTCAAATAAAACTTATAAGGGTTCCAATTCATTTATTATATTAGTCAATTAGTAAAAAATAAAATACATAATCAGTATGGCTTAGTAATCAATAAACATCGATATTGAAATATCAAGTACAGAATATTAGTATTTTCCTCAGACAATAAATGAAATAACAAGATCATGAGCCATATTATGAAATAACGAGTATTATTTCATTATTTCATAATTCCAGTTAAAAATAATAAACTTTAAAGGATGTCGACATAGATGAAAAATCTCTATGTAAATACATTTAAAAATTTCCTTCAAAAGCAGAAAATATATTTTCCTTTTAGAATATTTTATGAAAATAAAAATACCCAAAAAATGGAAATATAATTTTCCTATAAAAACATGAAAACATGAAAATGAATCTTAATTATGAATAATGTTGAGGACTTAGGGAAACTGGGGTCATGTGGTAAATGTAGAAAAATACTCTTTCCACACATTTCTAAAGAGAGTCAAAAATAACCCATGAGGAAAAAATAAAGAAGTTTCCTTTTAAAAATATGGTATAGAAATTAAAATCAAATAAAAATTAGCCTAAAACACTTATAAAAATATCTATAATAATACTAATAAAATAAATTAAATAATATGAATTTGGAAGTGAAATATTCTTTTCCAAAAAGTAGGTAGATTAAAAAAGAAACCCTTCTGTCTTTTGTAACTATAGAATTAAAACCCTTTGAAAGTAACAATTTGTAATAATACTAAAAAAAATATTATTATAAATATATTAATTCTATAATATATTAAATAGTAATTATAAACACTATATAATTGAAAATGTTACATAATATGATGTATGTCTCAATAAAGTGAAATTGAGATGAAAAGCCATTACCTTTTACTCCCAACATCGATAAAAGATATTTAAAATCCTATATAAAAAACAGCCCAGTTCTTTACTTATTTAAAACCCTTAATCAAATATATTATCTTTTTTATTATTTAATTATGATCATTCCCTACACATAAATTAGTTAGTTAATGTTTATTCTCATTAACAAATGTTAGTAATTTAGATTGTTTCATACCTGTTTCATATTTGTGATTTTAAGAAACCATATTTTACCAAAATTCCCCATTAAAATATTATAAAAGTTATTTAAATAATTTTTATTCAATTATATATATATATTACATTTATAAAAATTATGGGTATGGTTTGTGAGAATGGAATTCCTGAAGTTCTTTTTTTGGATAATTTACTAATATCAACGGATTACCTTATAATGATCATTAGTTTTTGTTTTATCCCAACAGAATAATATTAATCTAATATATAACTCTTTAATACAATATATATAAAATAAATTTTTAAAACCATCCAAGTCAGGTGGTGATGAAAAATGAAATACTTTATTTGTGGAAGTTTTAGTATGCATACAACATGAGTGATGTTATCAGTTTTTAAATTGATAGGAGGAAGATATAAAATGGTTATTCCATTAAAATAATGACATTTTATTTATATTAATTATACTAAATTAGTTATGTTATAATGGTGATAATATACTTTTAGGATATACATAAATAATTAATGGAATAAAAATAAAAATATGAGTGATTAAGAGTTCTTAACATATACCTCAAGATAACTCATTGAGCCTTCTTAGATTGGTATTTTAGCAAGACTATTGCCTCTAAAACCATTTAAAGAGTGTTTAGAAGGATTTTTGGAAGATTTTTTTTAATCTTAGAGGATTTATATGTTAATATAAGTGGGGTGGTGAAATTATCTTTTTCTAAATGAGATGGGTGACATTTTTTTAAATAAGCATTACATTATATTAACAACATGTATATTTATAAGGAAAGTGGATCAAATAAAAGACAATAATTAATAGGGGTTAAATTTTGATCAATAGATATATCATACACAGAAAAATGTAATTATTTATGTGATATTTTATTACTTTTCCGCTTAATTTAACTTTTTTCCATAATTTACTTCTACTGTAGTAACACTTTTTTACCTCAATAACTCATTTTTATGACCAAAAATAAAAGGGGACTTATTAAATAAATTAAATATTATGATTCCAAATGTAAAATAAATTTTATAATGTTCAATTTCTAGAGGTAGTAAAAATTAATTTTAAACAAATATTGTTTAACGTAATAAACATCACTTTTTATTAAAAAAATTACTTTCATGCATTAAAATAATGTATTGTATATGAAAATCCCATGTGTTGCATTACATTTATATTCAATAATTATAGGATTGAATATATATATATATATATATGAGATAGTGTTTTGTGAGGTAAATTAAGAGGTTATTCTATCATGCAGGGAAAAGAGGCCTTGGTGACATGTGACAATTGGTTGATTCAGTATTCATTTGTAATAAAATTTATGAATTTTTTAGTGCTATCCAAAAAAAATTGGAGATTTTATAAAGATATATTGGTTAATGATGGAGATAATTTTTACATCATTTTTCATGTGTATTTAAATTATTTAAACGACATTAATTTACCAACATGAGATGTGTTTCATTATTTTTTATTTTAGGGATGTTTAGAGGGTAAAATTAAAAATTAGTCAATTTTAGAATTTTAATTTTTTCAATAAAATAAATATTTTTTGAATAAAGTATATAATATTTATCAAAATTGTATAATTATATTTTTATATGAATCCTTTGTTCATGGAATACAACTTTTTCAACTGGTACAAGTGTTGATTCTATATTCTTAAGGCCTAAATAAATCAGTCGTTGTGGAATTTCTTTAGCTCAAAGAATTAAACCCACCTCGTTAAATAAGGAATAACTTGGATCACTAGTGTTAAAATGGATTAATTGTAGTTTTAAAAGATATAGTAATCTGAGGTTCATCTCTAAATTAAATACCAGGTTTAAACTCATTCATTAAGATGGTAAATTATAGCAAGAAAATAGAAGAATATGAAGAGACACTTCTTCTAGAAAAAGTATAATTCATTAATATGGACATAAAATTTCCTACACAAGTAAAATCCACATTAAATTTTTAGGGTTTATATACAATTCATTTTATAACAACTCTATAGAATATCCATAGTGTAGGGGATAAAATCAATCTATCTTCAGACAGATAGAAATTAGAGACTAGATTTTCCAAACCATCTCCACTTTATATTTCTATCACCAAATTTTTTCAAGGGTTTTTATTGAATTTATAGAGTACGATACGGATTATATAGATACTTTTATAATGATTCTGTACATTTATGCTATAATTTATAAGATGGTGGTAGCCAAAGTTATGCGAGGCTAATCACCAAGTGGTTGTGGATGGCGATAATTAATGTACACTCTCTTCGGAGTTGTGATCTTCTTGTGAAATATCTTTCAAATTTATCATGAAAATATAATTTGGACTGAAATTTTTTTATTTATTTATTTAATACAATTTCAAATATTCTTTGATTTTAATTTTTAGAAATCTATGTTGTAAAATAATTTATTTCACTATTTAAATTTCTTCAGTGGGGTCTTGTCATTGTGGATAGTGATTTCAATTAGATTTTATTACTTGGAAGTATTAAAGTAATTATATCACTTTTAAATAATGTAAAATAGTAATATTGAGGACGTGATATGATATTAGTCAAAATTATTGTGTTTATATAGAGGTTTTTTGGTGTTAATTGAGAAATTCATTTGAGAAATTATTTTAAACAAGGAATAGGGGAGTATCCTAGAGGTTTATTATTGGTCACAACAATTTTTTAAATTATATCTTTAATCCCTTTTAATGACCTATAAATTTTCTATTTTTATCTTTAATTTTCTTTCAATTTAGTTTTTTTATTTTTTTATTGTTATTTTTTATCAAATCCCTAAAAATTTTATTCTTGCAAAAAAAAAAGAAAAATTAATATTTTTTGTAACTCAAATTGAAACCTTCTAGAGAGATATTATAGGGAATTATATATTTCATTTATCTGGATGATAAAATTATGGATTGTGGTTTTCATAAAAAAATCTCACTTCAACTAGTGATGTTTATGTGAAGGATTCTTGAGTTGATTTTTTATATATATTTTTTTATGGACTGAAATTATGATCCAAAATTATTACAATTTTATTTGGAAATTGATAGAACTTATCACACTTAGGTTAGAGCTATTATAAATACACATTTCTCTAGTTTCGAGTATTTTATTAAAAATAGGATGTAATTGATTAATCCTAAAATTCTAATCAATGATAATAGAACTTTGATGTAATTGGCATCATCCTACAGTGAGAATCAAGAAAACCATATAGAATACCCTAATCCACTAGATGGGTTTGAAATTAAATATTATTTCATTCCAAAATTACCCAAATTTAAAAGATTATCAAGTTAATATCCATATAAATAACTTCAAGAAATCATTAATCTTTGTGTCAATATAAAACCTCATGGAGTTGATGAAAATCAACTGAAATTGAGTTCAATTACATTTTCTTTAAATGGAGTTTCCACAAAATAGTTTTTATATTCACATAAAAAATTATTAGAGATTAGAATGAATAAAAAAATATTTTCTTTAAAAAATCCCATCATCTATAGCTTCCTCAATTTGAAAGGATATTTGTGAGATTTGGTAAACTCAAGGTGAAATATTTCATGAGTACTGGGAATAATTCAAAAGACTCAATTTTAGTTTCTCCAACCACCAAGTTAGTGAAAAACTATTGATATTATATTTTTATAAAGTATTGTTTCTAACTAAAGGGAGAATAATTGATGTTTCTATGGAAGGTGATTTAGTCTAAAAAGTACAAATTCTTCTCAGAAATTATTTGTAAACATGGCCCAAAATGGTCAACAATTTTGAACAAGAGACTTATTCATGTGAAATCTTTCTATGAATTACCCACTGTTAGTTCTAAAATCAATATGATATTCAGTCAACTTTATGATCTTACCACCAAGGTGATGTCAATTATGATGTAAAATAACCTACCAACCCCACTAAATCCTAGAGAAACATTTCAAATGATAGTATATTGGGGAATTGTTTTTCTTCTAATGAATATTTAGTGATTAATTCCCACAAATGCAATAGCCTTTTGAGTATTGAAATACTATTTTTCCTATAAATACCTTTCAATTAAACCAAAAAAAAGACATTTTCAGACCAACTAAAATTTTAATAAGGGTTAGAAAACCCACTCTAATTAATGATTTTGATAGCCTTAAAACTAAGAATATTTTTCTGAGGATAATCATGTAATTCCCAACCAATATATTTAAATGAGAAATACAATTCTCATTTTAGAAGAAACTTTCAACCTACTCCTCCCACTCTAAATCTAGAGAGTAACCTTGAATAATGGATAAGGTAATAATAAGGGGAAATGAGATAATAGAAAAAATATTCAAATAAACAAATCAACATTATGAATACCTTAATGAATCAAATGGGTCAACTTTCCACTGATCTTAGTAGTATGAGAAATCAAAAGAATGGAGTTTTAACTTCACAACCCTAAGTGAATTTTAGAGATAAAGGGACAGAAAATGTGAGTGTTGTTGAACTTAAGTGTGTAATAAGATAAAATAACCCTCAAACTAAGAAACATAAACCCATTATTGACCATATTAATGAGAATCCCACCATTGATAAAAATGTGGTAAATCATGAATTTTCATTTTATAAAAAAAAGGTTTAAAATAATAATTTATAAAAAAACGAATAATGATTGGAAGGTGATATCCGGTCCTTATATTTCTCAAATAATTGCTCAATGGTGAAACAATGGTGAATTTAGTTACAAAACAAAAGAGATGGATATTGAGGTTTTGAAAAATATTAATAATTTTCATATAAGAATAACATTTCTAATTGATGTGAAATGGATTCCTAGGTTTGATAATTTTTTAATGAGATGTGTACCCACAATATGAAATATAAAGGAGGTGAAAAAATCAACTTAGGAAGGAATATTTTATCCATTACTTTAAATGATTTTCCTATTAAATTTAATGACCAAAAACCTCTAACATTACTTACACCATTGGGAGATGTGAATTCAAGGATTTCATGCTTGATTTAGGAACCTGCATCAATTTCATGTCACATTCTGTTTACTCATCTATTCTGGTTGGATAACTAAGACCCTCTAAAATTATTATTCAACTTTCCAACTGAAGTACCGCCAAGCCTATTATAGTTATCGAGGATGTTCTTGTTCTAGGGATAGACATAATTTTTTCATTTTATTTTTATGTATTTATTTTTTAATATAATCATTTTAGTACCCATTCACCTATCATTTTTGGGATACCTTTCTTGAAAAATGGAAAACAAATTATCACTGTTCACAAATGATCCCTTTCACTTGAATTTGGAGTAGATGTTGTTCCTTTACATATTTTTTATCCTATGAAACACCCAATTGATGAAATTTCAACCCCTAGGTGAACATGATTTTTTAGTACTATAATTTAATTGATGAGTTGAACTATATGGTTTTGGAAATTTTTAAACTGATTACAAATGAATTATTCAAAATCTATAATCTGATCTGAGAAAATCATTTCTAACATGGGAAATAAGGATGTTTTTTTTGAAATAGATCTCAAGAACATGGGCGGTGATCATCTTTATATAAGACATGAATTTCATTCTAAATATGGAATTTCACTGAATAAACACACCTTAGAAAAGTATAGTGAACAACTTGAATGTCCTCACATTGATCTAAAATCTTCTTGTATAGAAAATGAATTGGGAGATGAAATTTTTGTCATTGATTCACTTAAAAAACATTTATCATTGAAAATATGCCACTGATTTATAGTTGAAACAACTTTCTGATATCCTAAAATATTCTTTATTAGGTGAGAATGAAGAATTCCCTATCATCATTTCAGAAGATTTGTCAAGGGAAAAGGAGAACCCCCTATAGGGATTCCTAAAACCCCACCAGAGAACCCATAAGACGTAATCTATCTAATTAAACTAGAATGAATCCCTCAGTGATCATGAATATAATTTTGTTAGAATAAAATGAATAACCATTGAGAAAAGTTAAAATGACATTAAACCAAGTAATTATATAGTTTATTAATATAGAAGTTACTGCCCTATTGGATATAGGAATCATTGTTCCCAAATATGATAGTCAATGGGTGAGTATTTTACAATTTGTTCCCAAAAAATAGTTTCATAATCTCATGGAATAAATTTGGTGGGATTTTCCCTTTTACTATTCCAAATAAATAGAGAATGTGAATTGATTATATGAAACATAATCTTACGATAAGAAATTACAACTTCCCAATTATATTTCTTGATCAAGTCCCTGAAATATTAGCTCATAAAACACACTATTATTTTTTTGATGGAGATTATGGTTATTTAAAATTTTATATTTCACTAGACGATCAAGAGTAATCCAATTTTGCATGCCCCTTTGGAACCTTTTCTTGAAATAGAATATCCTTCAGTTTGTGTATGAATCCTATAAATTTTAATTGTGTATAATGATAATTTTATCTAAATTTCATGAAATTTTCATGCATGTTTTTATGGATGAATTCACTATTTATGTCTCAACATTTTAATGTTGTGTGAAAATTTTATCTCATATTCTTGAAACATTCCATGATAATAATATTTTTATGAAATTTTGAAAAATACAATTTCATGGTTGATAATGTAATCTATTTTGGTCATGTTGTGTTTGTAGATATAATTCAAGTTGATAAATCCCAATTTAAGTAAATTTTATTATTCTCATACCCAAAAATAGTGAGATTCGTGAGATCCTTACTTGGTCATGTTGGTTCTTATAGGTGATTCATATAAGATTTTAGTTAGGTTTTACTTCTATTTTTTAGATTTCCTTAAAAATACACCACATTTATATTTGATGAAAGTTGTAAACATTCCTTTAGAGAGATGAAACAAAAAAATATAACCCCTCCCATTGTTCAACAACTAAAATGGGACTTTTTCTTTGAAATCATAACTGATGCATCAAAAAATTTCTCATAGGTAAGTTTTGATCCAATGTCTATAAAATAAATCACATTTGATTTATTATACCTCTAGAACTTTAGATCAAGCCAAATAAAAATAAACAACAAATGAGAAGGAATTGTCAGTTGTTTTCTTTTTTTCGAAAAAATTAGATTTTATCTGATAGGATCTAAAGTGTTTATTTCCAATGACCATTCTACAAATCAGAGTTTTTTTATGAATAAATATGATGCAAAACCCATACTTTTGAGATGAATATTATTGTTACAAGAATTTGATATTGAAATAAAGGATATGAAGAAAAAAAATTAGAACATTTTTCTCGTCATTTGAGTAATATTTCATCTATTTTGAATGGAATACTACAGTTCTATCCACCAATAAAATAAACCATTCCAAATGATAAGTTGTTTTCTTATATGAGTGAAAGACCATGGTTTGATGATCTTGAAAATTATTTTTCTCCTGATGAAGTTCCCTACTTGTTTCCAAAAATAAATAAATTTATAATCTTATGAGTGATTAAGAAATGAATAAGATACCTAAACAATCACTTTTTTATTATGTCTTTTATATAATAGGTATATATTTCAGGGGACCTTTTCCCAATTATTTTGGATGTCTTTACATATTTCTTGTTATTGATTATGTACTGAAGTGGATAGAGGTTATTCCCATGAGATATGATGATGCCAAATTTTTGTCAAAGTTTTTGAATGGAAATATATTTTATATATTTGTATTTCCAAAATATTTTATCATTGGTAAAAGAATAAACTTATTTAATATGAAATCAGAATTTATTTTGAAGAAATATATAGTTTATAATAATGTCTATACAACATATCCCCCTCAAAGAAATGGAATGTTTGAGTTGTAAAATATATAAAGCACACAAAATTTAGAAAAATTGTGAACCCAAATATAAAGGATTATAGTTTGAGACATATTGATATACTCCAATCATAGAGGACTACATTTAAATCCTCAATTTTTATATCACCATTTATATTAGTATACAAAAAGACTTGTCATCCACAGGATGAGTCCAAAAACAAATATTTTGGGGTTGTTAAAAAATGTTACAAGCATATGTTTTCTTTTATAAAAGAAATAAAATTTTGTTTGCAAGAGCCTTAGGTGATCAAAAATAATGTATATGAGAACTCAAGGTTGTACAAGAAAAAACCAAATATTTTCATGATGGGATGATTCATAAAAAGATCTTTAAGTAAAGAGATAATTTTTTTGATTGGATATATATAGAGGTTATTCCCAAGTAAATTTCATTCCAAATTTTCCATCCCTTTCATTATTACTCTTTTTTTCCTTTTCGTGAAAAAATATGAAAGAACTAGAGAAAGTTACACCATCTATAGTCAATGGGGAAAGGTTGATCTATTTAAAGAGAATTTTTAAGACCCTTTAGGGGAGGGGATCCATCTTCATGAATCTAAATACAATTTAATCTAGTTTATTTCAAACCTTCTCACTTATTTTTTATTATATATTCAATTTATTCTATTTTATTTTCCCATATAAAACTATTTCACCATGATAACATTGAAAACAAATAAGTGTAAAGAAGGAATATTCTAGGTAGATTATGATTTTGTCAGCTTTATTTTGAAATTTTTTGTTTTTATTTTTTATTTAAATTTTTGGTGTGTTTATTTTTTTCTTTTCTTTTCTTTTTTCAGTTTTTTTCTCGTTTTTATTATTTTTCTAACTTGTGATCTCAAATGGTTATATTTTTAATTTTTGACATTTTTTGGGGGGAGTGATCAAATTAATCGCTTGAAACTAAACATAAATGAATATTGAAAATGAATTTATTTCAAGTTCATAAATTTTTAAATTTCATGAAAATTCCCCTTATTTTTGAATCTCATGCCACATCTCACTTTCATTTTATTTTAAATCCCCTTCCTATATAGATTTTAAAACATTTTTAACATCTTCTTCATATTAACCTCATTTCCTAAGAGAACCAGTTCATGATTTTTCTAACTAAAACAATATTTATTTCTATCAAAACATGATGTTTAAGGTAATTTGATTTAAATGATTGAGTTATTTATTTATATTTTGAATCCCCTTTTCAAGATAATCTTTTTTATTTGTATTTACCTATACATTTGATCTTTTTTATCCCTTAGTATCCATGTATATCCTGTTAGGTTATCCACATTACAATCTAATTATACCTTTACAATATATGCTACAAGTAAAAATTCACGATCAAGTTAAACTTAAGTGTGGGGGGAAGTAGAATTATGGTGTACTACATCATTTAGTGATACCTTGGGTGGAAGTGAAAATTATGAAGAGATGTTTATATGTTGAAAAAAAATTACTTAAATTTTTTCTTTTTTATATCTTTATGGAAAATAGAGATATGGTGGCCCCACATTTTCATACATAGCTGTTACAACATTTTTAAGATAAACAAAATAATAGAGATAAAAAATCTATGATCAAAAGGTTTATAGCCTTGGGAAAATTGGGCTTATACATCTCATTTAAATAATAAAATAGAAACATTACATAATTCTTTCTTCCCTTTCTTCTTATTGTACTTCATATTCTATTTATTACAATTAATCACTTAAGGATATACACCAATGAAAGGCGTGAGCTAAAAACCCAGTAAGAGGATGAATAAGGAACATGGATTAATATATCATGGGTGAGCATAATCATCATCATAAAATAATAAGCATGTGATCATCAAAAACAACATGAGGGAAACATATGATAAAGAAATTTAATGTCAAAATTCATAAATTCAAACTTTTTATCGTATTGGTGAAATACCACCCATATTTGTGAACAAATCTAGCATCATTTTCACACATAACATATGTTCCTAATCATAACATCATAATTTTGGACAAAGATAGCTTAATTTTTATACATAATACACTTCATATCATGAGATATATCACATTACCCAATGAATTTGAGGGATATATCATTTCGGTTCCACTTATCACATCATAAAATTTACATAATCAGGCATGCCACATAGAACATAAAACAATTGTAATCATGTACTAAACCTTGGGAAAAAATTGGTTTCATACGGATTCATTCAATCATGATTTCATGAATGAACTTGGGGTTCATAAATGAAAACGATAATAACATATTTGGTATAAGAATCATTATTCTTGATAAAAAAAGAAACAACTCAAGTGGAGTTGTGACGTGCCTTCAAAAGAAGAGTTATTTTGAATAAATATTCATATTTATCATAAAATTAATTTGGAAAAAATGTATATAGATGAAATAAAAGGGGAGAAAAATGAAATTATATTTATGGAACATGAATGGAACATCCACACTCAAATTTGGTATAAAATATGAATAACCCAAAGAAAGGGAATTGGGTTCGATAATCCCCTTATATTAATTCCCTTTTCATTTCGTCACTTTTGCACCTCCATAATAATAAAATTATATTTATTAAACATTGATCCAGAAGAGAATTATAGTCCTTTTTAAAATTATTTATCAATTATAATCATTGGATTATTTTTTGAAATTTCCTTTTTTAAAATTAAAGTTTTTTATATCATGTTTTTCTTAAAAATTTCCCATTTCACTTTTATTTCTATATTTTCATTCAAAGTAATTTAAAGAAATGTATAATTAACTACAGAAATATATAATACATGTAATTAATTATCTAAATATTATGTATAATTAACATTATCCCTACATTAAGTTTTTTATATGAATTTTTTTGGCAATAACTCTACAGGTGGTTAACCGACCATTATGGGATATTGTTGAAACAACAGGAAGGGGATGTATGAAATTTATATTGTCATAAATATGATAATTAAAATATATTAACATCATTAATATAATTATAAATTATTGTATAATTAATTTTTTATTATATTTTGTTGAAATGAAGAGGAGAAAAATATAAATAAAATAATAAAAGAGGGAAGAGTTAATAGAGACTTACTCTCTCCTCAGTTTATCTTCTCTTTTGTGAAGGTATAACTCCCTAGGTGATTAGAGTAATATTGCTCCAGAATTTTCATCAGGATTATAAGTGGCTTGAGAAAGAGGGTTTTTTGTAGAACTTAGGCTTTAAATGGGTAAAATATATTATATCAAAGGTAAGAAAATGAAATAGTGAATTTTTTATAATGTAAATCATCCATAAATATAATAATATTGTTTGAAATAACCATTATAATTCTAATTCATTAGTTTATTAAGAGGTAAATCGGAAATAAAGAAAAATTGTTATTTTAAGGAATAACTTTTGACATTAAGTTTCTAAAAGTTCATTTTAGGGTTGGAAATTAATTTAATGGTATTTTAATGAGTAATTTATGAAATAAAATATCTATTGGCTGAAAATCAAATTATAGAAATAATTGTGTCATTATTACATCATCAATGTTGTAATTTAAGATACACTGGTCATGTGAAAAACTATATTATTACTATTTTTTTGAAAACTGGAGTATTTCCAAAAATTACCAAAAAAATAACCATTGGATAATTTATTCACGATAATTTCAAAATTCATATCAATATTATTAATTTAAATTGATAAAATAGGTAATATTAATTTTTCATATAAAAATTTTTATTTTAATGAAATACTTCTAAATATAGTTTATTAAAAGTGTGCTTATATTTTATTTTATTAAGCATGTTAATTATTTTATGGTATTATAATATTTATGTTTACATAAATTAATCATGATAAATATTATTTATATCAACATTTATTATTTTTAATTAAAATTGCAATTCCCAAGGGTTATGTTAATATTCCAATAGTCACATTATTATTACAACTGTCACATTACCTCCAATAAATACCACTTTATTCTTTCATTCAATATTCAACTCGATTTCTCTCAAGGTTCTATATTTCCATTTTATATAATTTTTATTGGTTTACTAACATTTTTTATAGTATTGGTAGTGGCAGAAATTATTCTAGTATATTAGGGAAATCCATATTTTCCCATTTTCTATTTTAAAATTTATATTTTTTATGTTATAATGTTTCGTATTTAATTGGTTTCATTACTAATTAATGTAATAGTGTTTATTAATAAAATAAATTTTCATCAATTTATTTATGTTTATAAAACTATATAGTATACTATAACACTCATTTATTTCTAGGGAAAAATACCATTTATAAACTCTCGGTTGTTACTTTTTCACCCCTTTAGAAATTTCTACCTTAAAATTTTCAACTCATATTCTTAGTTGAGAATAGATGACGGTACTTTTATTTTATTGTTTCCTAGGATTCCCATGACACCTTTTCATACTTTTGGTTCCCGAAAACACTTTGACATGGTGATTTGTCTTATTATGTAGAACTTTTTCACTATAGTCTAATATCTACACCAGTAGATCTTCATATGAGAGTTCATTCTACAGTTGTACCACCAATAGATTTAGTACATGTGAGGGGAAATGTATGAGTTTCTCTAAGAGTGATACATGTAACATGTCCTAAACTTGAGCCATACTTAGTGGAAGTGAATTTGAATAGGACAATGCTCCCATTCCGTCAAGGATATCAAGGGTAATATTTCTTAGTATAAGCTTCCCTTTCTTTAAAATTGCATGACTCTCTTCCATGTTGATATTATATGGAAAACATTTTCTTCAACAATGAACTCTATGTCACTTAAATGGTTGTTAATGTAACTATTTTTCTAAATGTAAGAAAATTTTATATTTCTTTCATGGATTGAATATCCTATGTGATTTATTTCACAAGACTGAATCCATGTAGTTTTTAATCCCAAAATACATCCCAACAAGTTGGATCCCTACATCACTTCTCATATAGAAAATTAATTTAGAGACATTTTAATACTTTTGTAGATGGTATTCTTATATAATAACTCAACCAATGAGATATATTAATCCCATCCACATTTAAATTCCATTTATCATGCTCTTATAATTTCATAAAGCATCTAAATAGTACTTTCAGATTGGACATAAGTTACGGGGTGATAGGTCATACAAATATTCAATTCACTACTCAAATAACTATTAATATTAATCCAAAAAATTTAGTTAATCCTTGTATCATGATCATAGATGATCAAATGTTGAACCCCATGGAGCCTCGCTACTTTCCTCACATATATCTTCACAAGTTCTTCAAGAGATTAATCTTCCCAAATTGAGTTGAAGTGGGCAGTCTTGGTGAGTCGATCCACCACAACCCTTATCACACAATTTTGATTGGATTTCTTTGAGAAACAAGTGAAAAAGTCTATGGCTACATTATACATTTTCCAAATGGTTATAGGCCGTGGTTAAATCATCCATTTGGAGTTTTTTTCCCTCCTTTAATTTTCTAATAAACCAAACACCATGAGATATACTTTGCAATATCCTTCTTTATGTTGTCCCACAAGAAGTTCTCTTTTGGATCACGATACATCTTGTAGCATCTTGGATGGATAGATAAATATGGATATGTTCATTATCCAATAGATTCTTCATTATATCAGGTGATCAAGGCACAGAAAGCCTCATTACAAAATGAATCACAGTATTATCATCATTTTTGATCTCATGTAGCTTCCTTTCCTTTACTTCTTTCACATTATTTTTGAGCTACAGGTCATCACTTTGTTCCTCCTTAATCTTCTCTTAGATAGAAGGATATACAATCACTTAGGCAAGGTAGGATGTATTCCCTAGTATTATTACTTCAAAATCATTCCTTTATATATCAAATAAGATAGGGTCTTTCTCAATATGCATCGTGGATAATGTATCAAGATATTTTCTACTAAGACCATCAGCTTCCTTGTTTATATTTCTCAAATGGTAGAAAATATAGAAATCATATTCTTTGATTAGATCTAACCATCTTATTTGATTCATGTTAAGATCCTTCTATGTGAATATATACTTTAGACTCTTATAATCGGTATATATGTCACACATCTCACCCTAGAGATAGTGACACCAAATCTTTAGAGAAAATATCATTGATTCTAACTCTACATCCTGCATCAGGTAGATTTTCTCATGTATATTCAACTATCATGAGTTGTAGGCTACCAGTTTATCATTATTCATGATACACAACCCAAGAATTTCTTTGAAGCATTGTTGTATATCACAATACCTTCTCTAATTATTGGTAGTGTGAGTATAGGTGTATTCATTAGCCTCTTCTTGTTATCCTTACAAATTTCTTCACATTATTCCATCTAGACATATGTTACTCCCATCAGTGTTAACTTAATTAGTGGGCTAGAAAATCATGATAAATTTATCACAAAATATTAGTATTACCAATAAAATCCATGAGAAATATGGATTTCTGTGACACTAATGGGTATGGTCCATTCCTTGATTCCTTTTACTTTTTAAGGGTCCATATAAATTCCCTCACTTGTGATCACATTCCCTAAGAATGCCACTCGCTATATCCAAAAGTCACAGTTGATGAACATAGAATACCTTTTCTCCTTGATGTCACTATAAAAATCATTAGATTCCCTTCAAGTTCCTCCTTGATATCGGAGTTAATATGAATATCATCGATAAACAATACCAAAAAATTATCAAGGTAGTCTCTAAATACTCTATTAATAAAATACAATAATATTATAAGGGAATTAGTAAGTCTGAAAGGGAATCATTATGAACTCATAGTTCTCATACCTTATATATAAAAGAGTCTTTTGAATACATTCCTTTTCACCATCAGTTGATGATATCCATAATTAAGATCCAAATTTCATAAGAACTAAGCTCCTCATAGTTGACTGAAAAATTCATCAATCCATGAAAGAGGATACTTCTTCTTTATAGGTATCTTGTTGAGATCCTGATAATTGATACACAACCACATTGACCCATCCTTATTCCTGAGGAAGAGAACAAGGGATCTCCAAGGTGATTATATTGGGGGTATGAACCCTTTTTCCAAATTCACATGACGCCACTTGTTTAACTCTTCCAGTTTGATCGGTGCCATCCTTTAGTGGATTTTTGAGTGAGGATTGGCTTCAAGTATGAGATATATTCATAAATCTAACTCGTCATCTATATGAATTCTATATTACTATTCATAAATTATATCAGTGTATTCCCTAACAATAAGCATTTCATCTATGATGATACCATCCTTTGACCCAATTGTTTTATAAATGCATGATTCTTTATAGGGTATCAATACCCATATCGTTTAGGTATTTTCCAATATAGTTTCATGATCATCCTTTCATTTGTGTAGGAGAATTGGATGGTTTGGAATATGAAAGGTTATTTTCATTTTCCAAAGATTATGTGTGCTCTATATAATGAGATCCAATCCATTCCTAGTATGGCATCAAATTCCACCAAGGGAATTATTATGAACATCTATAGAAGAATATTCCTATATACGATTATAGTAGAATATTCCAAAACCTGGGTCGCAATGATTTCACCACTATGTATTTTTATAGATATCTCTACTTCAAGGAATCAAGTTTTCGATTCAACGGTTCTATAAAATGTTTCGGATATAAAGGAATTCATAGAGACAAAATTGATTAAAACAAATTCTATTAATGAGTGAATATGAATTTTACCTTATAAAACTTTATTTTTATGCTCCACTTTAGTAGTAGTGATGGAATTAGATTTCCCTTAATCCTTTGTCTTTGGTGGTTTTTGAGGCTGATTAATCTCAAGGATTAGTTGTTTAGTTCATTGGATTTCATAGTTCCCTTACTCCGTACAGGTGAAGCATTAAACCGTGTCTAGTTCATTGGGAGGTTACTTCCATTCACCCATCATGTTGGTCATATTTTTAATGTATCTTCGTCATTCAAGGGAATAGTGTCATTATCTACCACATTTTATGTATTTCACTATCCCTTTGAGGCAATTACCATGAGGCTTCTACCCACATTTTTGACATGTGGGTAGTTGGATCCTCTTTCATCCTTTTTCACTTGACCCGCTAGATTGAAACTCCATTTTTCATTTCTTATCCCTATAACTATGGGACCATTATCCGAAATCCATTTATACTTTGAGAGTATACCTATCCACTTCTTCACAACTCCAGGAGTCTAAGATATCTAGAGCCTTTGTAGGTGAGGTTTTTAAACACTAAATAATCTATCTATTTTTCTATAATTTTTGAAAATTTTACTTTAGTAATATCTAGAAATACTTGTAAAGTTTCACTCTTAAGTCTTGATAGGTTCCCCAATATTTTACTTCAAATATATCAATTCTCTTTCATTATTTTTTTTAAGAGTTCGAGGGAAATACATGGTAAGAAATATTTTTGTTAGATTTTCCCACTCAATCTCTTTTATTTCATCATTTTGAATGGTGTTATTTATCAATTACCCTATTGATTCATTTATACATATAAATGATAAGTAACCAGAGTCAGTTTTTCCTTATCATAATAATGGATCAAGGAAAATATATTCTCCATTGAGTTAACCCATTGTTTTGTGAAAATTGGATCAGAAGGTCTACTAAACGTCATTGGTCATTACTATAGCATCCTTCCTTTTTATCACATAAACTTTCATTGCATTATACAAAATCGAGGATCTTTAATGTTTAGTGTCTTGGAAACCATGAACTTAATACATGACAAAAAAACATTCTTCTTAAAAACATGAAATGCTTCTTCATTTTTTCATCCTAAGTTCATTACAGCATCTCATAACCTAGGAGAAAACATCAAAGGAAGAAGGCCCAGAAAGGGAATCAAGGGAAACATTTTACATGTGAACTTGAGATACATCAATAAAGTCATGAAAAAGAACATTAAGGCATGAGAAAGAAATCATGAGGCATATCATAATAAAAATAACGTATTTCATAACTTGAATATGTGGCTACTACATTTAACTTAGACAATCATGAACATATCACCAAGGTCAATCCCCAAGGTGTCATTTGAAATTACCAAGGTTATTCACCAAGGTATCATTAAAATTGTAATCTCTAGTGGTTACATAATTACCCAATGCATTGGAGCATTAACAGAGTGCACCCTTAAATTTGCATGTGTTATCTTGTGAGCCACATATATCATTATCAAACATTTCATAAATAACCCATATAGAATAAAATAAATGGGTTTTGATTTCATAATCATAACATTTTAAAAACTGCTTTAAAGACATGATCTTTATGTCACTTTAAACCCACGGAAAAGGAAAGCGGGTCTCATGTATTTAAATCCCAGAATTTAAAATAGAAAATTTTGGTATATATGTGAATAACCCATTATAAGAAATATATTTGATTATTCACTTAATAATATTAAAGAATTTGAGAGAAAAAAAAAGAGACATTTTGATACGGAAATTCGGCAGCATAACAGTTATGTTGTAGGGTTTTAGAAAACATTGAAATGAGTGGGGACATGGGTAACCCACTCATAAATGATCCATAAAATAGTAGGGTGATAGAATATAAATTATTTAAGAACATGGTAAAGAAATTTTAATGATATACCATATGAAATGAAGAACATGAAAGGAAGACAAAAATAAGATTTCTCTTATGAAAATTCGGTAGCCTAACGACGTCACTTAAACATAAAAAAAATGAATTGATGAGATCGAATAAAGTCTCTCATCCTATAAAAATAAAATATAATTATGATAGAAAGAGAGATATTACCCCAACATAATAAAAAAGAACATGAAAGACATGACAAGAAAATGGAACATGAAAATGAGAAGGGTGAAAGTATATGTTACAAAACTTTCGGTAGCCTAACGACGCCACTTAAAAATTCATAAAACGAAATGATGAGATTAAGAGGGGATCTATCATCATATTAAAATGAAAATTTCAGTAAGAGGAATATAAAACAACATCCTCCAACAAAAGAACATGGAGCATAAAAGAAATGACTTAAAATAGAGTATTTGAAAAGAAAGAGTGAGGTTGGATCCCTTACCTTAACACGTAACTCTTAAAAATAGAAGGTTGGGACCTTGAGGGATTGGGGGAACCTTGGGAGGACTCTTTGGGAGGTAATGAGACCATATCTTCATTGGGGTAGAGTTGGGAGTGAGAACTAAAGGAGGAAAGGGTGGGTATTTATAGGGAAAGGGTGGTGATACTTTAATAATTTCAAGGGACACCTCACCAGTGGTTTTTGGAAAAACAAGTGTTATTTCCTCATGGTTTTGGCCACTTGGGACACCTCATACCTTATATTACTATTCCCAAGTCTACCATCACTTAAAATATCTCATGGAATCATCATGATGCAGTCTTGATGTCATTACACATACCGAGACCCTAAAACTGTATTTTTACTATTCACTGAAAATTCAACTTTTTTAGAAGACTCCCAAAAATTTATCTGAACATAATATCAATGCTACGAATTAAAAAATAAACTCTATTTTATAAAAATAAATTTCTAAATATTTTTTATTTAATTTTTTAATAAAAACACTATTCATCGAAAATTCATTTTTTAAGAAAAATCCCCAAAAATTACCGTAACATAATATCGATGTTATGAGTTCAAAAATAAATTCCATTTTATAAAAATAATTTTCTAAATATTTTTAATTTAATTTTTAATTAAAAAACACTATTCACCTAAAAAAACGAATACTTTACTAATAATTTCTAAAACAGTTATTTACCTATTCTATTGAATAACATTACTTAATCAAGGTGCCTATATTATATTAATACTTTTTTAAGTGAGATTACTAATCGATTTGGTCAAATTACTAATCCTAAGCGTAAAATCACAATTCATAAATTAATATTCACCAAAAAAATAAGTTGATCTTATTAGAATCCAAATTTCTTACTAAACACATTTGCAGGAGACCATTTTTTGAAAATCATTACACATCATTTAATTATTTAATATTTAAAAAAATATTTTAAAATATCCCTTTTTTCAAATTCATAAATAATATACATCCTACATTTTTCCGGACATTTGAAAATTTAGAAACTTCACCATAAGAAGAAAACACAATTTTATTTATCTCAAAGGATTACACAAAGCAGTTACAGTCTCATTACATAACCCATTATAACACCAGCATAGGCCATAAGAGTAAGGTGTGATGGGGTGATAGAATCTTGGGGCGGATTGGCCAACATTTCCTGAGTGGTGATTTCTATCAGCTTGAACTTCTCGCGAAGGCGATTCTGTTACAGTTTCACATGATGAAGTTTGGCTTGGGTTTGGTCCAGATCAGAGCCCAGTGGTGCTACCTCCTTCCCAAGTTCTGTTAGATGTGATTCGATTGGTCCAAGACTACTGGATGAGGCCATCGAATATTCTTTCTATATTAATTAACCAAGATCACTTGTATTTTGAGACAATAGTCGAAGCATTCAGTTTCTAATGGTCATACTGACTAACAGTCATATAATAGTCAAAACCCAACAGTCTCATTTTAATTATACTCATGTTATCAAATGAAATAGTTTTGTTGAGTATGAAAAATAAAATACCTCACAAAATTAAGAAACAATCTTTGTTCAAAATTTCAGGCCATTAAAATTACTATATAAAGGACTCAATATATATTTGATCCTTATTGGGTAAGCTAAGACATTGCACATGGTCCAAGTTATTATTCAAAACCTAAGATAACTAAGAAATAATTTCCATGAAGTTTTTAACTCCACCTCCCATGACATTGGGGATGTCGTTTGAACAATCATTACACTATCCCTCACAAGGGTTATTGGCCTGGTTTCTCTTGGATCCCACAATTTTCTAAAATATAATAGGTTAGAACAAAAATTAAATCAAAAAAGGATGAATAAGTTTTTATTTTATGTAATTGACACTAACGGTATATCTTATGGGATCCCTATGTTTTTCCTTTTCTGAAAAGAGTCTTCTAATATTTTTTTCCTATATATAGACTTATACTTATGGATTTCACTCTTGTTTTCTAATCCTAATTCCAAAAATTAACTAAAAAATTCCATTATACCAACTATAGTGACCCTACGATTTCTTACATAGCTATTAAATCATGTTTAAGATATAAATCAGAATAAAGATACAAATCCAACATAAAAAGGTTTAGTGTCTTTGGAAAATTAGTCTTATACATAAATTTTACTTAATAAAATATGAAAATTATTTAATTCCTTCTTCTCTGTCTTCTCAGTGCCCTTCCAATTATTTTTAGTACAAGTAATCACCTGAGGATATACATCAATGAAAGGTTCAATCTAGAATTATAGTAATGGGATGGATACAGAACATGAACCCATATATAATGTGTGAGAATAACAATAATCATCAAATAATAATCTTATGATCATCATCAAAAACATGAGGTAAACAAGTGATAAATTCATGAAATATGGAAATGCATAAAAATGAAACATTATGTCATAGTTTTTAAATTCCACACATAGTTGTGAATAAATCTAACATCATGCTCACGCATAATATATGTGAATAATCATAACTTCATTATTATGAAAATAATATAGCATCATGTTCACACATATTAATATAATCTCATGAGATACATCATATTATCTAATTCATTTGAGGTATATATAATTCTAGTCTCACTCATCACATCATAACATTTACATAATCATGCATGACCCATAGAACATATAACATTTGTAATCATGATATAACCCATGGAAATGAATGTGTTTCATAAGAATTTAATCAATAGTGATTTCATGAATTAACATGGGTTCCCCAATGAAAAATGGAAGAAAAATAGTTTGTATAAGAATCATCCTTCTTAAGTGAAGAAGAAACAACTCGAGAAGAGTCAAGATGTGTTTTGGAAAGAATAATTCTTTTGGTAAAATCATCATATTTTACATAAAAATAATTTGGAAATAATATATATACTATAAAATAAAAGGCACTAAAAATAAAATTATATTTAAGGAAGATTAATGTAACATCCACACTAAAATTTGGTATTAAATATGGATAACCAAAAGAAAGAGAGCTGGGTTCGAGAATCCCCTTACCTTAACTCCTGTTTTATTTCATCGCTTTTTCACCTACGGAATAATAAACATATATTTATTAAAAAATTGATTCAAAAGTGTATTATATTCATTTATAAAAAAAATTCAATTATAATCATTGTATTATATTTCCTCATTTCTATGAAAGAAATTAAATCATTTTGATAACATTTCTTCTTAAAAATTTTCTGTTTTGCTTTGATTTCTCTATTTTCATTCAAAGTCAACTATAGAAATGTATAGTTAACTTCAGAAGATTATAATATATATAATTAATTACTCATCTATTTTTTAAAATTATTACTATCTTTCCATGAATGTGGTTATAATATTTTTCATGGAAAATTATCCATTGGTGGTTAACAGACCTTAAATGGGACATTATTGAAAGACCTGGAAAGGTAAGTAGGACATTTATATTGTCATAAATAAGATAATTATAAAATTTTAGCATCATTAATATAATTTTAAATTACTAAATAATTAATTTTACAGTATTAGTTTTTTAATAGAAGAGGGAAATGAAGAAAGAGGGGATTGTTAATAGAGACTTACTCCCTCCTTGATGTCTTCTCTTGTACAACAGTCTCCCTTGGTGATTGGAGTTGGATTACATCAGAATGTCACTATAAATAATAATGGGATTGGTATGGAGGATTTTGTCTAATATTGGGCATTGGAATGGGTGAAAGTATTGGTTTTCCTTGAGAAGGTAGAAGAGATATTTATGTTTGAGGACAGGGAAATTTTTAGAATAATATATTGAATAAAAATTATTATTAACACTAAAACATGTAATATTAAATTTTAAAAAATATAAATAATATAATGGTTTTAAGACTTTTTATTTCCATTATAATTAGAATTCATTATTTTATTAAGAAAAATTCAAATACAGAAAAATTGTTATTTTAAGTAATCACATTTGACTTTAGGTTTTGGAAAGTTATTTTTATGTTTGTAAATTAACATTATAAAATTTTAATAAATCATTTATGAAATAATATAATTAATGGCCTAAATTCATGTTTGAGAAATAATTAATTCATTATTATATCATGAATGATGTCATTTAAGAAACACTAGTTATGTGAAAAGGCTATATTTTTATTATTCACCCCAAAATTGAAGTATTTCATAAAATTTCCAAAAAATAAACCATGGAAAATTGTGAATTTCTGATTTTAGAAATGATATTAATTTTATCAAGATAAATTTCAAAAATATTTAATTTTAATTTTTAATATAAAAATTATTTTTTTTAACAAATTCTTTAAAATAATGTTTATAACAAATGTGCTTATATTTTTTTGTGTTATTTAATCATGATATTTATATTTTTTGTATTATAATATTCATGTTTGTTGGTTGGAGTAGTAAAATCAAGAGGGGAAGGGTAAATTGAGTAACTATAAAAATTTCTGCTATAAAAATATTTTTTTAAGAGAAATGGTTTTCCCCAAAAAAAAGATACAACACAGTTAATCAAGGTTATATTGTTATAAGAGTTTGACTATTTAATCAACTTCTTAAAAGATTGATTAATTCTCAGTAATATTACTATGTATTATTAATAGTACTTTAAAAGTTATCCTACTAAGACAAATCAGTTATAACTTCTTTCTAAGGCTAACTATCAAAGTGAAATTAATGTTTTATGGATTATGCAATAAAGTAGTAAAATAGAGAAGACTAAATTTAAATAGCACATCAGATATGAAAAAAGTGGTTTAGTCTCAAGTAGAAACCTAATCCACTCCACTTGGTGATCACCTTCCACCAAGTAGTTTATATAAATAAACTTTGATCCAAACCATGGATTGGGGATAACAATAGTACACAGACTATCCAGGTCACACAGGGACATCTTCCATAGTTTTTGTGGGTAAAAAACATAATATCCAGGACACACAGGGACCTCTTCCACAGTTTTCATGGGTAAAAAAATGTATAAAGAGGTTAGTGTAAGGATTTAGAAATCCTTCAGTTTAGCACAGGAGTCAGTGTGTGTATGGAATATACAGAGTACACACACTGCTCAAAAGTAAGTAAAAGAATCACTGAGATAGATTATATATGAGTTCAGAATGCTCCAGTGATTTGAAGTGCAGCTCTGGACTCTTTTGATTAAACAGAGATTCTTCTGAGTCCTTCTCTAGTTTTTGTCATAAAAAATAGAGTGTTGTAATTCAGATTATGTTCTTCATGAGTGTTGATAATGTTAACATATTCTATGGATTCCAGTGTACTTCGTATGTTCTCCAGTAGTGTCCAATTGCATGTATGAGACAATGCTTTTTTTGAAAATCTTTCAATGTGTTCATCGTGGTCGGGCTCACAGCCTTGTTTTTCATTCAGTATTGTGTGTTGTGTTTGTTGGGAACTCTCCACTCTTTATCATTTAATGAATGTGTTTTGCCGATAGGTTCCATGTGTTTCGTACCTCGTACCTTGTACTATGTCTACAAAGAAACATTAATTATTTCAGTGCATTAAAGGCATCAAATATGATCGTTAAACATTAAATTGAAAGATGGAAAAATAGATTAAATAATGGTGTCATAGTATGTTATGAAAACGGGTTCTTCTACACACAGTTTCTGAGTGTCACGGTCTATGTGTCATGGTGTCTTGTTTACGGTGTCTTTCTCACGGTGTCTTTCTCACGGTGTCTTCCTCACGGTGTCTTGGTCACGGTGTCCTACTCACGGTGTCTTGTCACAGTGTCTTGATCACGATGTCTTTCTCATGGTGCCTTGTCTTCATGGTGTCTTGCTCATGGTGTCTTGTCTTCACGGTGTCTGGCTTACTGGGTCAGGCTTACTGTGTCAGGCTTCACAGTCTCTAACTTATGGTGTCAGGCATCACGATGTCTAGTACATAGGCAATTAACAGTATTTAGAATTAAATAGTAATATGCATGAAATAGATTGAGCATAACCATTTTAAAGCATGAGTGAACTTGAATCATAAATACACATGATTGGATATAATTTAAGAGTTAACAAGGTTGAATGTGATTTGTGATCATATATGTGATTTTTGATCATTAAAACATGATTAATACATGAGGAGTCCAACAATCTCACGATTTTTTATGATCACAAATCATGCATGGTTAAAGTGTAAATTTGATGCAACTATAGAGAAAATGACATATAGAAACTTAATGCCGAAACATCTCCCCCTTTTGGGATTATCAAAAAGTGGAAATAATAGAGGGTAAATAGTGCACATTCCATTAAGATTAAACAGTTCAGTACAAAATAAAAAGAGATGCAAAAATAATGACATCCCCATCAAAAAAGGAGTAAGCACTGGTCTTCTTCAGGGATTGGCCTTCTCTATGCCTTTATTAGAAGTAGAATAGGAATCCATTGGGGTATTGATTGATATAGAAGAAGACAAAGGGGTGGTAGATAGAGAGGGTAAAGGGAGACCTCCATTGACTGAGGGAGCCAAGGTAGGAGCAGTAGAAGATCGAGTTAGTTGCTGATCAAGAATGACAGGCCTGATCTGACTGAAAGCATGGCCAACAGACATAGTAGTTGAGTCTAAGGTAGAGGTGAATGTAGGCAGTCTAGGTCTGAGATGTGCAACTAATGGAGAAAAAATTGATGTACTTTGGACATAAAGATAAGGTCTCAGGAGTTTGATGAAGTCTGCAATAATTTCTCCACTATACTGCATGGCTTTTTAAAATTCATCTTTATTTGCCATGAACTTGTCCAACAATTTGGTCAACTCGGTTAGCTTCTGGACATGGTTTTTGAAGGCTTGAGTTATAGGAGGTATTCGCAGATTCTCTATCGGGTATTTGAAGTGGTTGGTCATATCAGTCTTTGAGAAAATTTGGTTGAAATAGAAATCCACTTTCTTAGAAATCTCCTGGTGGGCATCATTTGTAATCTTGGAATGAATTTGCACAATGTCAAGAACTCTATCACTATTATTGATAACTTCAGATAAATAATCCACACTAAAGCCACTAAAATCATTCTGAAGTTCTTCTTTGACAATAGATCTGAGCCAAGTACTATCCAAGGAAGTTGTAGAGGATTCACCAGAGTTATTAGAATCTTTGACAGTTGTGGTCAGTGATTTGAGCTTATTCAGTACCTTTTAAAGATAACTAGTGTACTCATCTGTGAGTTTATTCAGGTTCACCATAAGCTCTCTCATTTGCTTCAACAACATTTTGTGCCTTTCCACAATCATTTCATCGAAGGATAACAAATAAGGGTGAATCTGAGACACAACATCTCGAGAGATGTGAGAAACATTGGGTTATAAAGGAGCAGTAGCAGGCTCTGATCTTGAATACAGCTCTTTCTGCATGTCTTCCACCATGCTTCTCCAGGTTGTGACTTCATTACTAAGCAACTTATTTTCAACTTGAACTTCTTGAATTTCATGGAACCTCTTTGTTGGATTTTCCAGATAATTTTCTCCAAAATAAGTGAGGCATCTCCCTCACTCAGATTTTTCATAGCACGAGGTTGGGAGTTAATAAGCTCCTCAAATATAGATAAGATAGCATCTTCAAAGTACTTCAGATCATATTTACTGACAAAAGACAGTTGTTCATGTAAAGGTTCAGGTGCAGAAATTTGTATAGGGGCTGGTTCAGGTTCTAGTTCTTTCATAAGTGAAAAGTTATAAACTGGATTCAACTGAAACAGGGAAGAGAGATCAAGCTCGGTTGTAGTAACCTAATGAGACTCACTCACATCATAAAAACTAGGAAATTTTTACTGAGTGTCCACAGGACAAGACTCAATTGGATGTGAGGCTTCATCATACTCAAGATTTTGGGTTTCCTCCCCCTCAATGGGTGCTTCATTTTTAGGATTGAGAGGCTCATGAACTTGGTCTAAATCCACTGTTTCATCTCTAAGTTCCTCATTCATCTCTTATCTAGCCAGCTGGAAGGATATCTCCATCCTCTCTTCAATAGAGGGTATTATTTTAGGAATAGGTTGTTCCTTAGGGAGTTCTTCCAGATTTACTTCTTGCACACTAGGGAGTTACTCCAGATTTTCTCCTTGCATAACAGCGAGTTCTTCTACTATAGACTCTTCCATGGCTTGCTGCTCAGATTTTTTCACACCTGATTCTTTTTCAGCCTTGGGTTGGATTTCCATATTAACATTTTCACTAGAAGTAGGAACATCTTTTTCAAGAATTACTGGAGGAACAATAGTCCTTTCTTCTTCAACAACAACTTCTTCCTTATGAGGTACTTCAGTTCATTATTCCTTTTCTTCTGAATACTCACCAAGTTCATCTGGTTCCAAACCAGGATCAGAAATGTCTTTTGGCCATGATGGATAATCCACGGGTTTAAGCTTCTCATAAACCTTATCATTTTCTTCCACCCATTCCTTCTTCCAAGGATTCCAGTTTATCTTTATTCTTCTGATGATGGATTTATAGAGACAGTACTCAGTGTCCAGAATCACTTCTTCGTTAGGTCCAACTACGCCTTTTCCAACAAGCATGGCTGATATCAGCCAAGAGTAGAACTGAGAAGTGTACTGGGATGTAACCTTGATCAACTCACACATATAGTGAATGATGTACTTACATAGGTTAATCTGGATTTCATTATTCATAAGATGAACTAAAAACAAATCTTGATAGTTTAGTACAGCAATGTCACCTTTTCTTGGACTAACCATATTTTTAACAAACTTAAATAGCAGCCTTGTTTCCCCCATCAAGTTCAGTCATTATGGCCCTTCTCTTGGTTCCATTTCTGGATAGGGTTTTCAAAGAATCTTCAAGGTCAATGAAATCAGTTGTAGGTGGAGTTTCACTCTGATAATAATCACAAATTCCTTCGTGAGGTATCCTAAGGCATGAAACCCTTATCTTAGATGAGAAGGATCATCTTTGGCCATTAATCCATCTTCTAACAACATAACTTTCACCAGAGTCAAGAGAGAACTGTGCGTACTGGTAGAACTGAGCTACTAACCTAGGATAGATAGGTTTGTTCCCCCTTGAGAACCACTCTAACTAGCCTTGTTCTTTTAACACATTGAAGACTAGAGATTTTCCAAACAAAATCCATTTCGGGCAGATTTTTTTCTCAGGAACAACACTTTGATTTACCAGGTTCAGATTCAAAGGTCCTTCAGGCGTCATCTTATGTTATATCTTCTTCTTCCTTAGGTGGATCTTTATAGTTTCGGATGAAGAAGGACGTTTCATTATTGGAATCCACTAAATTTTTGAGAGAGAGAGAAAGGGAGAAGGGGTTGCAAGGTTGAAAGGGTTCGAAACGAGAGATAGTCCGAGTGAAGAACTGAGTGAAACGTTTTGTTTTATCATTTGGGAATGTCAAATGTGACAAAAATAAAAACACGGGAATGTAAAATAGGTGAATTAAAAATTACCGTGATATGGGTTTAAAGAAAATCATAATTAATTTTCATGGTGAGACAGTGATCGGTCATCACGGTGCGATAGTAAGTGGTCATTACGATGAGACAATGAGTGAACTTTTCAGTGCGTTTTATGGTGAGAAAGTAAGTTTCAGACAATAAGTACAAAGTGCTAATGGTGAGACCGTAAACATGAGAGAAAGTAACTGAGAAACTGTAATCACGAAACAGTAAAGTAAAACATAGTAAAATGTTGAACAGTCAGACAAGTAAGATATCTATTTGAGATTTATCGTGCCAAGATCATGTATGATGTAGTCTATTCTCTCAGAATTTAATGTTTTAGTGAATATATAACCAATTTGATATTTAGTACTAATGAATTCCATGGTGATATCACCTTTTTGATAATAATCTCTTAAAAAGTGATGTCTTACATCAATATTTTTTGTCCTAGAATGTGAAACTGGATTTTTTGAGATGTTAATTGCACTTGGGTTGTCAAAATTTATTAGTACATGTCTGAATTGATATCCATAATCTAGTAATTTGTGTTTTATCCACAAAATTTCTTCCCAATAACTACAAATAACTATGTAGTCCGCTTCTATAGTAGATAATGCAATATAATTTTGTTTCTTACTACACCATGATACTAGTGACTTGCCTAAAAGGTGACATGTTCTAGAGGTTCTCTTTCTATCTAACATACATCCACCAAAGTCATCATCAAAATAACGAACTAGTTCAAATTATTGTCCTTTAGGAGAGAACAGTCCTAGACTGGGTGTGTGCTTGAGGTATTTGAAAATTCTCCTTACAGCATTTAAATGAGATTCCTTAGGATTTTCTTGAAAATGAGCACACATACACAAACTAAACATAATGTTTGGATGGGTATCATTTAAGTATAGTAAACTTCCAATCATTCCTCTATAAGTGGTTTGATCAATAGATTTTCCATCTTCATGAAGATTCAACTTACAGGTGGTACTCATGGGAGTGTCACTACTTTTTGTGATATCCAATCCAAAACGTTTTAGAAGATCTCTAGTGTATTTACATTGATTTAAAAGAATTCCATAAGTATTTGGAAATATTTAAAATCCAATAAAGAATTTTAGTTCACCCATTAAACTCATTTAAAATTCATTTTGCATCATTTTAAAAAAATCATTACATAATGATTTTTTTGAAGATCCAAAAATAATGTCATATATATAGATTTGAACAACTAAAACATCATTAGAGATTAGTTTTATAAAGAGGGTAGGATCAGCTATTCTTTTTGTAAAACCTTTGGAAATAATAAAAGTACTCAATATATCATACCAAGATCTTGGAGCTTGTTTTAAACCATATAAAGCTTTTGATAGTTTGAAAATATGATTGGGAAAATGAGGATTTACAAATCTAGTAGGTTGTTCAACAAAGACATCCTCAGCTATATACCCATTTAAGAATTCACTCTTAACATCCATTTGATATAGTTTTAAATTCAGATGTGACGCACAAGCAAGTAATATTCTGATAGCTTCATGTTTGGTTACTGTAGCAAAGGTCTCCTCATAGTCAATTCCTTATTCTTGACTATAACCTTGTGAAACTAATCAAGCCTTATTCCTAACTATATTTCTAGATTCATCTACCTTATTTCTAAACACCCATTTAGTGCCTATGATGAAAGTGTCCTTGGGTCTTTCAACAAGTTTCCAAACTTTGTTTCTTTCAAACGGATTAAGTTCTTCTTGTATATCCATTACCAAAAATTCATCATTGGTGGAATCATCAATGTTTTTAGGTTAAAGTTGTTACAAGAAGGATTGATGTTCAACCTGATTTCTAAGAGAAGCTCTAGTTTGTGTTCCTTTCTCTCAGTCTCCTACAACAGCATCTAAGTGATGGGTTTTAAGGGTTTTATCTTTTCGAGAAAAAGAGGGACTTTTGATTTCAAGTTCATCAACAGATTTTGGTTCATTATTACTCGATTGTAGAGAATCTCTAGAATTTGATGTTTTCATAGATTCTTTCACAAAGTAATTTGAGGATTTTGAGTTTATGTTCAGATTTGATACATTATCCTCCAGATTTTCAAGGATGGTTCAAGGCTCTTGTGGATATGTTTCATCAAACATGATATGTACATATTCTTCTACACATTTAGTTCTCTTATTTAATACTCTATAAGCTTTACCTAATATGGAGTAACCTAGGAAAATTCCTTCATCACTTTTGGATGAAAATTTGTCAAGATTATCCTTAGTGTTGAGAATAAAGACATTGCAGCCAAAAACTCTAAAGTAATTAACCTTAGGATTCCAATTGTTCTAGAGTTCATACAGTGTCTTTTTGAGAATTTTTCTAATCAAGACTCTATTGATTATATAGCATGTTGTATTAACACCTTCAGCCCAAAAGTAAATAGGAAAGTCATATTCACTAAGCATTGTTCTAGCAATTTCTTGCAGGGTTCTATTTCTTCTTTCTACAACACCATTCTGCTGAGGTGTTCTAGGGGATGATAAATTGTGACTATAACCATTTTTTGAGAAAAAGGATTCAAACTCTTTATTTTCAAACTCATGGCCATGATCACTTCTTAAAGATTTAATTTTAAGGCCACTAAGAGTTTCAACAGACTTGGCATACTTAGTAAAATAAGAGAAAGCTTCAATTTTGTGAGCCATGAAGAAGGTCTAGGTATATCCAGAAAAATCATCTACCAGAACATAAACATAGTGCTTTCCATTTAAACTATAATCTCTAGATCGTTAAAACAAATCCATGTGAACCAATTAAAGAGGTTGAGAATTAGAAACTTATTTCTTTGATTTGAAAGATATTTTGTGTTGTTTTCCCTTTTGACAAGGATTACACACTTTGTCATTTGGAAACTCAAGTTTGGGTAAGTCTTTAACTAGGCCTTTTCTAGTTATCTTTCTAAGGGAGTGAACTTTACAGTGTCCTAGTCTCCTATTCCAGATCCAAGATTCTTTATGAAATTAACTTAAGCATGAAACATTTTGAGAAGTTAAGGAATCTAAATTAATAGAATAAGAATTCTCATTCCTTGATGCAAAAAATACTAATTCATCTTTAGAATTAAAGACATTACAGGCATCATTTTCAAATTTAACATGACATCCATCATCACATAATTGTGAGATACTAAGCATATTATATTTTAAGCCATTAAAAAACAGTGCTTTAGAAATTAAAATCGAATCAGAGTTACCAATCTGGCCTAAGACAATGATCTTCCCTTTGGAATTGTTATCAAATGTGACATGTCCTCCATCTACATTTATCAGTTTCTTGAAGCATTAGTCGGCTACTATCATGTTCCTTGAACAGCCACTATACAAGTACCATAGATTTTTGCAGGATCTCTTTAAGTATATTTCCTATAACATGGTCAAGAAAAGACAGATTTTTGTACCCATACTTTTTTGGTCCAGTAACATTAGTAATACGTGCTTTAGGAACCCATATTTGTCTCATGGGTTTCCTATATGCATTATGTAAAGTGTTTGAAAAATAAACTATATTTGGTCCACAAAATCATGAAATAGTAGAGTATGTATCATGACTTGAACTAGTTGAGCTGTGTCTAGAATTGGGAAAAAAATATATGTCCTATATTTTGAAACAAAATTCAATCTACCAATGTTTCTTTTACCAGGTTGATAACCAATGCTAGTATTATATTTGGGGGAAATTTGTTTTCCTAACATTTGAGTAAGGGTGTTTTTTCCATTAGTAAAATTTTATAAGTCACTTTTTAATTTCTCATTAGACTTTTTTAATTCATTGTTTTCTTTGAGCAGCTGAGCATTTTTATCCTTTTCAGTAGTAAGTTCAGATTTGAAATTTACAGTGAGAGCATGTTTTTTCTTCAATGATTTATATTTATCTTTTAATTCATTGAATGTCTCTTCAAGCATGTTACAGTATTCAAAAATTTCTTCATTAGTCATATTTTAAGGGTCACTTTCCTCTTTAGAATAGTATGAATTATATATAGAAGATTTCAGTGTTACCTCAGATGTGTTTTTCATAAAAAACATATCGGCTTTGTTATCCTGTTCATCTTGTGATATCTATGAGTCTCTTGAACTATCCTCAGAGGCACTCCAAGATTCCTTAATTTACCTTTTTTATTTCTTATCCTTGTCCTATTATTTCTTCTTATAGTTGATCTTTAGACAGTCAGCCTTTATATGTCCATTGTGCTTACATTCATAGCATACAATTTCATCAGTTTTGTCACTTCTTTTCCAGTCCTTTTTCTGGCTTCCTTTTAGATCATACTTTCCCTTAAAGTTAGAATTTCTGAAAAAGTTCTTCTTTTTGTAGAATCGTTTGAATCTTCTGTCTAGTTGAGTCATCTCCTCATCACTATCTGGTGATGATTGTTCAGTGGTGGAACTTTCTACAGAAGCTTCCTGTTTCCCATTGTCTTTGTGCTTCAAGAAGGTGGTCTTGAATGCTACAGATTTCCTTTTTGGTTCATCCTCCTCTTCTTTGTTGACATTCATCTCTTCCTCATACATCATCAGTTTTCCAATGAGTTCTTTTACAGGTAGCTTGCTAATGTCGCATGATTCTCTAATTGAGATAGAGGTTCCCCTCCATCTGTCAGGTAAACATTTAAGGATTCTCATGATATGTTCTTTGTCTATGACTTCTCTTACAAGAGAAATCATTGTGTTGACAATCTCATTGAACCTGAGATACATTTCAGAAATAGGCGCACTAGGTTTCATTTTAAAATTATCATATCTTATAGTATAAGTATTAAGTCTCATTTCATTTACACTAGATGTGCCTTCATGTGAGACAGAAAAGGTACCCCAAATTTCATGGGCAGTTTTACAAGCAGAAATCCTATTAAATTCTTCATCTCCTAAGTAATAGTACAGAGCATTCATGGCTTTTCAGTTATTATTGTAAGAAATTTTTTTATGTTCATCCCATGTAATTCTATCAGTCACAGGGAGTTTGTATTCATCTATAATGGATGACCAAATTTCAAAGCTCATACTCTCTAGATGCATTTTCATTTTAATTTTCTATTGAGCATAATTGGTTCTATTAAATAATGGTGGTCTGTTGGTTACATCACCTTCCAATATATTATCCATACGAATAAATTACTTTAAAAGAGCATGAAATTTAGAATTAACAGAAATTTACAGATCTTTAAAGTACAACTACAATCACAGTTGAGAAAAATTAAACAGATTCCTAATAAAGTAACCTATAATACCAAATTTTGGTTAGAGTAGTTTACTAAAGAAGGGAGGGGTGAAATTTGTAACTATAAAAATTTCTATTATAAAAATATTTTTTTAAGAGAAATGGTTTTCCCAAAAAAAAAGATACAACCTAGTTAATCAAGGTTATACTATTATAAGAGTTTGATTGTTTAAACAGCTTCTTAGAAGATTGATTAATTCTCAGTAATCTTATTATGTATTATTAATATTACATTTGAAGTTATCCTACTATGAAAAATCAGTTATAAATTCTTTCCAAGACTAACTATCAAAGTGAAATTAGAGTTTTCTGGATTATTCAATAATGCAGTAAAACAGAGAAAACTAAATTTAAATAGCATAGTGGATATGACACAAGTTGTTTAGTCTCATGCTGAGACCTAATCCACTCCACTTGGTGATCACCTTCCACCAAGCAGTTTATATAAATAAACTTTGCTCCACCCCTTGGATCGGGGTTAACAATAGTACACAGACTGTCCGGGTCACCCAGGGACCTCTTCCACAGTTTTTGTGGGTAAACAAAAATAATAACCAGGCCATATAAGGACCTCATCCACAATTGTCATGGGTAAACAAAATTATAAAGAGTTTAGTGTAAGGATTTAGAAATCCATTAGTTTAGCACAAGATTCATTGTGTGTATGGAATATACAGAGTACACTCACTGCTCAAAAGTAAGTAAAAGAATCACTAAGAGAGAGTAGATATGAGTTTAGAATGCTCCAGTGATTTGAAGTGCAGCTTTGGACTCCTTTGATTAAACAGAGATGCTTCTGAGTCCTTCTCTGGTTTTTGCCTTGAAAAACAGAGTGTCGTAATTTAACTTTTGTTCTTCATGAGGGTTGATAATGTGAAAATGTTCTCTAGATTCCAGTGTACTTAGTATGATCTTCAGTGGTGTGGGATTTCATGTATGAGACAATTCTTTCTTTGAAAATATTACAATATTTTCGTCGTGGCCATGCTCACGGGCTGGTTTTTCGTTCAATATCACACACTATGGTTGTTGGGCACTCTCCACTCTTTATCATTGAATGCATTTGTTTTAGCCGATAGGTTCCATGTGTTTTGTACCTCATACCTCAGACTATGTCTACAAGGAAACATTAATTATGTCAGTTCATTAAAGGCATCCAATATGACCATTAAACATTAAATTGAAAGATGGAAAAATAGTTTAAGAAATAGTGTCAGAGTATGTTATGAAAATGGTGTCTCCTTCACACGGTGTCTGAGTGTCATGGTCTGAGTGTCATGGTCTAAGAGTCCTGGTGTCTTGTTTACGATGTCTTGCTCACAGTTTCTTTCTCACGGTGTCTTTCTCATGGTGTCTTGCTTACGGTGTCTTGCTCATGGTGTCTTGCTAATGGTGTCTTGCTCACAATGTCTTGTCTTCATGGTGTCTTGCTCACGGTGTCCTGTCTTCACAGTGTCTTGCTTACTATGTCAGGCTTCACGGTGTCTGGCTAACGGTGTCAAGCTTCACAGTGTCTTGTACTTAGGCAAATAACAGTATTCAGACTTAAATAGTAATATTCATGAAATGGATTGAGCTTAACCATTATAAAGCATGAGTGAACTTGAAACATAGATACACATGATTGTATATAATTTACGAGTTAACTAGGTTGAATGAGTTTTGTGATCATTGATTAGATTTGTGATCATTAAAACGTTTATAATACATAAGGAGTCAAACAATGTTTAATTAAATTAATCATGATAAATATTATTTATATCAACATTTATTATTTTAAGGTAACATAAAAATTCTAATCACGATGTTACTATTACTAGTCGGGTTATTATTCCAATGTTCACATTACAATTCCACCAGTAGGATTACTATTCCAAATGTTGCATTAATATTCCAACAGCCACACTACCTTTTATTAATACCATGTCATTAATTCATTCAATATTCAATTCAATTTACCTCAAGGTTAAATATTTATGTTTTCTATAATGTTGACTGGTTTACTCACATTTTTTTCTTTTATATAGTATTGGAAGTTAGTTGATAATTATATTATATTGGGGTGATCTATATTTTTCCATTTAATATTTTATATTTTATGTTTTTTCAGATTTAAGGATTGTAATTTTAATTGGTTTCATTACTGATTAATGTAAAAGTGTTTATTAATGAATTAAATTTAGTCATTTTCTATATGTGTATAATACTAAATATTATATTATTACACTCATTTATTTAAAAATAAAAATTCCATTTATAAAAAAAAGGTTTTCGCATGAGTTGTGCCTTTCTAGAGCTCCCAAAAAAGAAAGATGTGACTACTTAGAGCTTCCAAAAAATAGAACAAAAATGTCTTTTTTACTACTAAAATACTAATAGTATGGGATGGAAAAGATATTTTGAGATATTATTTTCATCTAATTTGAGTTATTATTAGACCATACATGGGTGAAAACTAGAATCACGCATTTTTTCTTCAGAAATAGCCAAACCCTACTTACACAGCCTCATAATTTTTGACATCTATAACCTTCCAATATAATGCCACAAAATAATCCTTAAAATTCTACATGATATTCATATCTTCTTTTCTCACATTTGGTGGATAGGTTGAAATTTACCAATCCTATGGTGATTTTTCAATGATTTTGAATGTGAAAAAACATGTCGAAAATCCATAGTTTTGTGTTGACTGAAAATTAATATGAGGTAAGTGTGTTGTGTGACTTAGAGGAGAAAATAAGTAAAAATTAATTGAATGAGATTAATTTAAAATTTTAAATATTTATTTTTGATGAGGAATTATATATTTTGTTTTTTTGGTGTGAAATTGGTGGATCTCATGTGTATGTGTTTTGAATTTTCCTTAATTTAATGTTGATGGTCACTTTTACAGGAGTCCAAGTTATAAGTGTAGAGTAATTGATAAAGATGAAATTTACACTTTTTTTATTTCAGTGATTTAAATCACACAAATTTACCAATTTGATCTAAACTGCATTGTTTTTGGATTTTAGGGGTGTTTTCTGGTTAAAAGTGAAAATTCTAAAATCTAGAATTTTAAATTTTTTCTATAATTAATTTTTTTGGGAAGAAAGTTTTAAATATTGATCCATATTATGTAATTAATTTCTTTTATGCTTACTACTTTCATAGAATCAAAATTTTGTAATTGTTCCAAGTGTTGATTCTATCTTCTTAAAGCTCAAATAAATCATTTGATGTGGAAAATTGATTTGGATAATAGAATTGGACACACCTCATTAAATAAGGAATAACTCAGACCACCGGTTACCAAATTAAGTTATAATATATGGAAAATATATAGGACTTGTGTTTTAAATTCCATAGTAAATACATTGTTTATATTAATTCATTAAGATGGTCATGTGGAGCATGCAAGTATAAGAAATTGAGATGATAATTCATCTAGGAAAATATCACTTCATTAATTTGGATATAGATTTTTCTAAAAATGTGAAAAATACCATAATGTTTTATGGTCGATAGAGAGTTATTTTAGAATGACTCAATATAATAATACTAGAGGATAATTTTCTAAGATGTGGATGAAAATCAAGTCATCATCGAATGGATAAAAACTAGACAGTATATTTTCCTCCCCTCCTACTCTTTATATTTTCATCTAAAAATAATTTCAAGGGATTTCATTAACTATAGAGAGTAGGGGGAAGTTTGAGATAGAGAGTTTCATGAAGATTATTTGAATTTTGTCGAAATGGATAAGATGGGGGCTTATAAGTGATGTGAGGCTAATCACCAAGTGGTTGTGGACGATGACAATGGATGGACACCCTCTTCCATGTTGTGATATTCTTATGAAATCTATTTTTAATTTATATTTAACATGTATTTTTGAATTAATGATTATTTTATATCATTGATTCATTTGGAAGTATCTTTTTGGTTTTCTAATATATGGAGTAAAGTAATTTATTTCACTATTTAAATTTCTTTAATGAGGTCTTGTCGTTGAGCATTTTAATTTCCATTATGTTTAATTACTTAGAGATATTTAATTAATTAAATCACATATATTGAAGGGAATAATTATGTTGAGATGTTTAGATGATCTACTTGCAAGCTTGGGTGTTCATATGTAGGTACTGGTGTGGGAATTAAGAAATATAATTAAGAAATCATTTTAAAAAAGTAATAGGGGGGTTTGTGAGAGGTTTAGTATTATCAAAAATTGTGATTTTCCAACCATTTAAGTTCCAATAAATCTTATTTTCTTACTCTTGAGTTTTATTTTACTTTTTTATATATTATTTTGTATATTATAAATTTTAATCAAATCCAAAAACATTCCTCTTTGAAAAACAAATTACGAAAAAGTGATAGATTTGTAACTGAAATTTAAACTTCTCCAAGAGGAAACCCACTGACTGCTATATTTCATTTCTCTTAGGTATAAATTTATTGATCAGGTTTTTCATCAAAAAACCCTCACATCAGTAAATATCTTGAAGAATCTATAATAATCAAGTTCAAATATATATTATGTTTGGGATTAAAGATTTAAACTTCTGGAGGAACCATACTTATTTAATTGAGCATGAAGACAAATAATTTGAGTGTTATAAAACACATGGATTAAGGTTAGAAATGCATTGATATTTTTGGATATGGGTTGAAGATATTAAATTTATAGTTTACTAATGTCTGTAAATACCATATAGTTCATATAACATTGATCTAGGATCATAATACTTTGATTAATAATATGAATGTGAAGTTGGAACCAAATTAAATCATCATATGACATCATGAAGATCATATGACTTCAAAATAAGACTATTATCTAGCCATAAAACAATGATTTATATATATATAACTATAATATATGTCTATGTCATGAATGTATAACTTTGATATAATGTATAAACATGGATACTATATGTAATTAATGTCATATAATACCAAGTCACTCATACAATGATCATGTGACTTCATAGATCATATAACTATCAAAGACATATGATAAACCAAAAAAATATTGAGTTTTTAGAAGTTTTGTTTGGAAGAAAATAGAACTAAAATTGAAATCTTCTTTGTGATAATCTTTTTCGATTCAAAACATCATGCTCAATAACATGATCATCATTAAAGCTAAAAATAAGGACTAGGTGATGAAAATAGATGTTCTACTTATTGGGGTTCTCCACACCACAAATGGAGTTTCCGTGGTTTAGAGTAAAAAGACATGAATGAACATAGTTTTTTTCAAATAGATTTAAATTTCATAGATTTAGTAAATAAATGTAAAATGAAATTTGAGGATGTTAATGAGTTTTAAATAGATAAAATCATGTAGATCATAAGAATTCTAGATTTGTGATTTGAGGTGAGAAGATATGACATATTTTAGCACCTGTTTTAGAGTAGCATGAATCCTTATAAAGTGGTCTTGAATTAAAATATAATATTTTAGGAAATAATATGGATTTATAATATCCCCATAATAAATTGGATTGTTACTTTTAGGGGAATTATTTAACTAGAAAAAATCTCTTGTTTGAAAAATTGAGATTGCCTAGTGTTGTAAATGGTGAAACTTACATTTTTAAAAAATGAAGATAATATTCCTGACTTGGTGAATGTTTATTTAGAAGAAATTGAAGAATTAGAAAGTGATGGACCCTATTACATTTGAACTAGAAGAGAAACTACTTTGTATCAAATGTGAATATTCTATTGTATTTAGGAAACACATGTGCACTGAAGAACAATAAGAAGAAGGTGATTTCTTTTAGTAATATTTTCTAACAAATAAATTTATAACACAATGAACACTAAAACAATGAAACTCAATTGATAAAGGTGAAGTGATCCTCAAATAAAATAAATTACTTGAAAACTTGGAGGAGAAAAAGGCTAACATGCACACATCAGGAGATAGTGTGATTGAATACCTGTTGAAGCAGGAGTTTGGAAATACCGTTATAAAATTTAAAAGGGACATTAAAATACTCCACCATGAGGTGGAAAGATTCTTTTATGAGATAGATTTAACATGATTGATTTTTAAATAAGGAACATAAATGTATGTGTCTGTTGTGTTCACTTTAAGACCATATATTTCATGAGTATATCTACCATAAATTTAATTCGATTTCTAGATAATATTTTTAGGAGATAGATTGTGTTTGTTTTCAAGTGATTCATAGTAATGAAAAGAGTTCTCAAAAAACAATATGTACCTTGAAAGGAATAATATTTCAATGAATAACATTGTAAATCCTTCTGTTTTATGTAGTATATATTATGAATATTTGAGTATGTTTGAGAGAAAACAATAAGAGTCAATCAAAACATTAACCAGTAACATAGGTTTAATTTTGGTGAAAAATTCAAAAAATAAGAATAGATTAATGATCTAACCAACCCCCTATCTGTGACCTCATGATACCTATACACTACAAGTAGTATCAAAACATAGTTTCTATCTAAATGATCTAACAGAGATAGAACCATTATTTAGCCAAATCTTATAAAAAATTATGAGTACTTATTTTTTATTGTTAAATTTTTCAGGGATAAAATAACTAGATGATTTCATATCTAATGTGTCATGGTATTGAGGATAGTTATGTTATAACAGTGGAACTTTTTCCACCAAAATTAGATACACCTATGACTTTTTTTTTGACAAGATATAACAAAAAGTAAATTGGGGATCTTTAAATTTCATCATTTCATATCTATTAAATAAATTAGACCCTATGATAACTGTAATCGAAAAATACAAGGTGATGTAGGAAAAATTAGAGAATATATATGAAGGAAATGTGATGATTAAATAATCCAAACTATAACATTGGAGAGAAAATATTGAAGAACTGTGAATTAATAATGATGATAATACTAATGACTATTTTATAAGTGTAAATGAAATTATATGTTTTATTAGAGGATTCCATGAATATTTATAATAATTGACTATTATTAAAAAGCTGATGATGTATTTCCTTGGTAGATTTCATCTAAGATAACTTCCTTAGATGAAATTGGTGACTTTACACTTTATGAGTTACACAATACACTATTTAATAATTAGATGAGAAAATATTTTTCATTTAAAAATAATGGAATGAAAGAAATATCATTCGATCCATGAGAAAACTCGAGTTGAAGGAGAATAGATATAATCCATTCTCAAATTTTAATGAGGAGGAAGAAAGTGATGAATAAATAATTTATGTGTATAATAAAATAGTTTTCTTTATCTCCAATAAAATTATATAAGGTAAAGTTAAATAAAAAGGTATTATTCCTCTTAAGTTATTTAATTATGGAAAAATTGAGCATTTTATTTAGATTTAACATAGAAAAAACATATCAAGGAAGAAAGTTCTGATGATGAAGAGTACTTTTCTAAAATAAAATCTGAAAAAATATAAAATATGACTTCGGTAATGAATAAACTTTTTTTAAAGAAAGTATAATAGAAACGTATTGAGAATGAAACAATGTATGGACTCATTAACATATAGTGAGTAATATGATGGAGGAATCTCTCAAAAATCATAGATCTATAATTATTAATGATAGAAGACATAAATACTTATCAAGAAGTGTTAATGGAGAATGAAGAAGGTTATACCAAGTATATATCGATAGATAGACTAGAGGTATGACTTGATATAAATTAAAATATTATAAAGAAATAAAAGTTATAATAAAAATTTAAAATAATTAAATATGAGAAAGAGAGTGATTTCATAGAGGAGGTCAGATTTTCTATGGTGAAATTTATGGAACAAGATAATATGCTTGAATATCTCAATACAAAAATATCTACCAGTGAGTAAAATCTTATTGAGGTGAAATAAATATGTATTACAGTTAAAAAACCAAGAAGAATATGATATAATATTATTAAAATATAATTAAAATTGAAGATAAATCATCCATGTCTTCTAAGAAAAACAATCCCAATATAAAGGTATAGGCCACTTCAAAAAATTTCATGTCTCAAAATATTTTTTATCTGGGATAGTACATATTCTAAAGGAAGAAATTTTTTGTTTTTTATGCTAATGAAACCAAAGTAGTTTTATCACTCTATATAAAAATGAATAGTATTTTATAAATTGAAAAACCATAATATGATTTCTAATTAAAGGCTTCAATATTCTTAGAAAATAAGCATAATTAAGTTAACATACACACTAACTTGTTTAATGAGAAAGCTTTAAAGGTTATTATTTTTTGTGCAATATTTGGAAAAAAATACAACATCTTCTAGAAAAATTTTCATTCCTATGTAGGTGCAATGAATCAATGGGAATCAGGCCCAAATATAATTGGATTAGTTCTACTAATACAAGTAAATTTCTCAGAATACATAAAGTTTATACTGAGAATTTTATAAGGAGGACATCACAGACTAAATCAGCTAGTAAGTATGAAATAAATAAAATGACATATAACCATAATAGTACCAGTGAAAGTGTAATGACACATTAAGAATAATAAAGTGATCATAAATAAATAACATAATAAGTTTATGTATAATTTATTCTTATATGAAAAAACTCATTAATATTGCAAAGGATTTAATAACAATCCTACCATAATAAAATAAAACTTTGAAGAATAAGAAAATATGGTGTTTAAAGAAGAATGTGAATTCATTACTCATAGAAATGTATTCATGTAAAGAAATTGTTTAAAAGATTGAGAAGATTATGCTAATAATGAATCCTCTTGAAACTAAATTCAAAAGAAGAGGCTTAGAGAGTCCACCAAATGAAGAATTGAGAAATAATATGATATCATGGTTTTGAAATAACTCTCATACATGGTACTATTACTAAAAATTAAGGAATAACCTCTATTTATTAAATTTAATTATTTATAAACTAGATTATATAGAATTTATACCAATAAAAAGGTGATTTTTATAAGGATGTAACTCATGAATAAGAATAAAACTTTCCCATCATAGAGAATTATCAATACCATGATGTAGAAATTGTGTGCATCCCTTAAGGGGGAATATGAGGTGATGTTATCAAAAATATCCTTTTCACATGAATATAATATTTTGGTATAGTTCTATAAAGTTTAAGATTATGGTATTTAAATCCTACTTTTCTACCTTTTTGATTATATCAAAAACAATTACAAAGTGGGGGTGTTGGTTAATGTGTTTAGTGCAACAAATAGGCAATAAAATTAAATTACACTTCAATTTTTTGAAATTTTTTGTTGAGATAGGTTCTATGTATTCTTTTATTGGTAAATATATTATTTGTCCCCAAAATTGAGAAGTATGAAAGTGGGGTCAAATGCTAGAATTATAAATAGATAGACATCATGTATTGGTGAAAACACTCTTTTTTATGCATCGGTTTCACCCGCAAAAATGTATAGTTAACTAACTAAAGTCACATTACTAAGAAATAAGTTGTTTTTTAATTCTCTCAACAAGATGATCTATCTATGATTGTGAACAAAATTGGATAAAGAATGAGCTATTTTAAGAATCATGAAGATGTACTTAGTGAGATACCCTATGAATATTCCATTTTCATTTAATGTTAATAAGGTGGGAAGAAAATGTCACATATATTGACATAATGAGTTATTGTATTGACAAAATACACAAAAGTGGAGATAGAAGATCCAATATATTGGATTTTATTTTTTTAAATATGAATATTATTGAAGCGTCTAATATGTTTTGGTGATGTGTGAAGGAAATGAAGAGGATATACCATCATAAATAGATAACTGAACATTGTGACATGTGATAATTGATTGAGTTTGTATTCATGTGAATTTATGGGATGAATATTTTAGTGTAGTCAATAATAGTTTGGATAAGTTACGGAGATAGATGGGTGAAGAACCTAAATAATATTTAAAAATCAATTTAACAAGTAGAATTTATTATATATTAAATAGATGAAGTGTTGGAGGAACCATGGTTGTGTAATAGAGCATGAATGATGTGGATTTAATTGTTATAAAACACTTAGCTAAAGGTTTGAAATGATTTGAGATGTATATAGATGAGTTGAAGAGGTTATGGTTGGAGAATGATGAAGTATAGTAATTTTTTACAGTTTATATGACTTTCAGGTGAGATTGTAAGACTTTGATAAAGCATATGAATTTAGAGTTGGCACTGAATGAATTTATTATATGACATAATACAAAGCATATGACTTCAGAATAAAACTTTAAGCTAACTATGTGACTTTTAGTTCTAGCTCCAAACTTCATCATGTGACTCTATCTTGAATGTATGATTTGATCCAAATGTAACATGGATACCATATGACTTTAAAGTAATATGATGAAAATATACCCACAGTCTAATAATAACACATCATAGATCATATAACTTAAAAATTAATATAATAAACCAAAAAATAATGAGCTTTCTTATTTTTAAATTCTGAAAAAAATGAGAATAAAATTATTCTATGCTTTAAGATGATCTTTGTATACTCAAAAAATCACGATCAATCATATTATAATGATTTGAGCTAAAAAGAAAAAGGAAATATTCTATCAATAAAGTTTATATACTAATATGGGTGTTTCGCATGAAAATAGGCCTTCTATGTCATAGTGCATCAATCCATGCTTGTGTAGTGTTATTTTCAAATAGATTTATATTCCATGTTTTTCATGAGGTAACTGAAAAATTAAACTCAAGTATGATAATTTATATTCGATGGGAAAAATATATTTTATATTATAATTATTACTGATTTTTTATTTCAAAAGAGAAGATAAAGCAAGTTTTAGTGTATATTTTAAAGTATTCTTAATACTAAGGAAGTTGAATCGACTAAACAAATATTACAAGATATTAGTTATAATTATAATATTCCTATAATTAATGATTTTGATCTATTGAGGATAAGTTTTTTACTAGAAAATATATATAGTTTGAAAATTTGATATCTCTTTCTACCGAAAAAGAAAAAGTTTTCAATATTTGATAAATGAATTTAATATTCTTAACATGGTGAATATTAAATTAGTAGGAACAAGGAAAGTAGAAAGTGATAGAACCTAATATTGCTAAACTAGATGAAAATATGTTGTGTATAAAAGTTTAATATTCCACCACATTCAGAAACCACCAGTGTATTGAAGAAGAAGTAGAGGAAGGAGATTCTATTCTTGATTTTCTATGTATCAAGAAAGTTATAAGATGATTTGTATTGAAACTAATCTACTCAAGTGAGAAAGTTAAAGAAATCCTCAGTTAAGAGTGAGGAATTGTAAACATAAAAGATAAAAAAGGTTGAAAAAAACTACATCAGGTGATAGTGTGATCCAAGACCTATTCATGTTAAAGTTCAAGAATATACTTAAAGAACTTTTGGGATTTGAAATAAAGACTTCATCGATGGGTGGGAATAATCCTTTTAAGAGATAACTTCAACTGATGGGATTCCAATATATTGAAAGAAATATGTTGTGGATATAGAGTACACTTGAATAACGTATATTTTATAATATTATCTTCTTGGTATTTCATGATATTATCTATCAATATTTTCAAAATATATCCTTTTTGTATACAAGTGATTCATAATAGATAATCTAGGCCTTTAAAAACAACCTGAATTTATCAAGAAGTATGAATTTATGGGGGAGCCTTATAAATCCTTATGTATTATTCCCCTTATATTATTCATCTTATATTAAGTTTGATATCCAATGGGAGGAATGTATTTAATAATTAATCGACTATAGAGATTGAGTTTAGAAGGTATATTTGTAAAAGAGAATGGGATCACTAATTCACCCTCTACCTCTCTTAGTGATCTCATGAGACCTAGTCAATTAATATAAATTATTGATTCCCATGATATTTATTAGTTTATGGATTAAAAAGGAATTTTATGTGGATTTCAAAGGAAACCAAAACTAAATAGATCACTGTGAATACATAATTAAAGGTAAAGGATAAAAACTATTTTTTATTAGAATAAAATGTAACTTCTGTTCCAAAATGTAAAGCAATGGTTTACATATTCAACAAAATATTTTAAAATTACTTATTTAACTCCATAAGAACATATTTGGTCAACCCAATGGTGTTAATAATTTTTAAGTCATGCTTAAATAATTTTGATTTCATAAAAGTTATGATATTTTTAAAAAATATATTCTTTACTATTCACATATAATCAACTTTTTTATAAGAATCAAAAAAATAACCCTAAGATAATTTTAATATGCCTAATAAAAAAATATTTCATTTTTATCAAATATAAATTATGAAATTTATAAATGTAAATTTTTAAATTTAATCGTGAATAAACCCCCTTTTTTTATAAAAGAGTGTGCATTATACAATAGTTTTTTTATTTAGTTTTTACCTACTATAATAGTGTATTTGGTATTACATTCCCCCCCCCTAATAATTTCATCCTTGAAAATTAATATAAGTAATCTTGTGTAAAAATGTGGTTATTTATTCATCATTACTTCTTGAGGTTCCCATGTTTATTCCTCAATCTTATAATTCATTCAAAGTACATTCAAGAGATGAGTTTTCTGATCACACAACACTTTCACCCCATTATCAATAATTTATATTGTATATTCATTATAATACAAGACAGTTTCCAAATCTATTTCCTCAATGGTGAGTACATGAGATTGTTCTGGAATGTACTTCTAAAATAATGAAATGTTGAAGACATCATGCACGTTAGAGAGTTTGGGTTCCACAGCTAAATGGTAACCCATATCTCTAATTATTTCAAAAAATTTATAATGCCTAATATACTAAGGACTTATATTCCCCATACTACTAATCCTTATAACTCCCTTACATGTAGATATTTTTAAGAAGAATGGTCCCTTACATGAAATTCTATGAATTTCCACTAATTAACATTAGAAATATTTTGTTTTAATTGAGCTATCTTAATATGATTCTTAATATTTCATTCCTTAATATTAGTCTCCTAAACATGTTTGGGGCCTACTACCTTCCTCTCTCCAACCTCATCCAAATAAGTTTAAGTTTGAAATCTCTTCCAGATAATACTCCAGAAAGTACAATATAAATGATTTAATGTAAGATATTATTATATAAAAAGTATACCAAAGGTAGATAATAGCCTCGTGTTCATTAAAAGTAATGAAATAATTATCTCAACATGTCAATTAATGTCTAAATATTTATTTTGAACTACCAATTTGTTTAAGTATTATAGTTACTTCTCTAATGTATCTTAGGGTTGAGATCCTACTGATGATTCCTTTAAAATTTTGATGTGAAATGAGGGTCGTGATAAGATACAATTTATAGAAGTGCATGATTAATTCTCACCACATAATTAATATAGTGTTTTACAAGATACTCAAGGGGTGTATTTTCCTTTGTTACTATGAATATTGAATACATGTTAAGTAAATCCAAAATGATCCATAATGAACCATTCCTCCAAGGAGTGTTTATAAGTCTAGTGAAAAAGTCCTTTGTAACATTGTCCCACTTTCTCATTGGTATAGGGTGATATTTTATGACTCCTTTATGTTGTTTTCTATCTAACTTTACCAACTTGAACACAATGCGTTTAGACCAATAGACTATAATTTCCATCTCCATTCCATCCCACCCAAAAAATTATTTTAAATCCTTATACATGATTTTAGTAATAGTGTGTATAGTGAAATTTGAGTTATGTGATTCATCTAGTAATTCCTTTTCTAGATCATTTATAGATAGAACATAAAGTATCTTACCAAATTTTAACACTCCATATTTATAGATGAAGTCAAAAAATATAATGGCATTCAGGGAATTAATTTTCTTTTATAAACCATTATTATCTTGTTGGGACCTCATTTTATTCTTTAGTGAAGATAGTCTGAAAATGTATTGGAAAAGAAATTATTTTTCACCTTTCCTAATAATTACTATATCTTTATTTACTAAATATATGAATATAGGATTGTTTTTTATCCTCATCATGGTCAAAACTCCATGGTCCTTCCAACTTAATGCATCAATTACTTTGTTTTCCTTCCCATGGAGGTAGTGTATCAAGTAGTCATAGTCCTAATGTAGTTCCAAATCTATGTTACCTCATATTGATATCTTTTTTTGAGAATATGTACTTTAAAATTTTATAATCAGTATATATGTCACATTCTTTTAATATATATATAGTTCCACCATGTAATCATGTTAATGATTACAAATAATAACTCTAGATCATGAGTTTGACATTTCGATTCAATAATTTTAAATTTCCGTTATGCTTAAGAAAACACTCTATCACTTTACAATAAGTCAAAACACATTAATTTCTTTGATGCATCACTATATATTTCAAATCCTTCCTTTCCTAGTAGTAAATTTAATACTAGTTTATTAACAAATTCCATTTTTATATCTTAAATAATTTCTTCACATTCCTTTGAAATGTTAAATTTTACCCATTTTCGTGTCGACTTGGTTAACGGGTAAGATAATTAAGCAACATTTTTAATAAATCATTGATAGTAGTCTTCTAAATCAAGGAAACTGCATTTCTCATTTATATTTTCCAATGTGGATCATTCCTTTACTATCATTCTCTTTAAAGGATCAATATATATTTTATACTTGGAGATGATATATCCAATAAAAGAAAATTCCTCGATCCAAAAATTCACACAAATGAATTAAACATATAATTCCTTTTCACTAATAGTCTCTAGAATGATTTTATAATGAATCTTATTCTCTTCATATATTTTAGAGTATATCAAGATATCATTAATTAATACCACTAAAATGTTATCAAGATAATATTTTAATACTATATTAATCATATCTATAAACATATAGAGTGAATTAGTTATTCTAATGGGAATTATTTTAAACTCATAATTTTCATACCTCATTTGAAATTTCATCTTTGTTATATTATTCTTTTTTACATTTAGCTAATGATAACCACAATAATGATCGATCTTTGAAATATATTTATCTGCCAAAAGATGATAAAGTAATTTATAAATGTTAAGTAAAGGATAGTAATTATTTATTGTATTAGTGATAATTCTAATATATTCAATGAATGAACTATAACACCATGATATTTTAAGAAATGTTTTTTAAAATATATTTTCCTTCTTTGATAGAATACATTACATGCAACAGTGAGTTTAGACAAATCGAGTAACTTTATTAAAATATTATGTGTCTATTATAACCTGATCATTTAATTGGTGGGTAATAATAGGGATAAATAATTTATTTAATAAATATAATGTTCCAACTCAATAGAATTTTATTGAAAAATAATTAGAAAATAATTACTCAATTTTTAGTAAAATCATTTTATTCTTCAAAAATACATTTTCTTCAAAACAAATTCATTATTTTTATGATTAAATATTATAAATAATTTTGTTAAACACCTAATAATATTTATTTGATAAAATGAACTTAATTTTTTATATAACATTATGAAGATTATCTTATGGTAAATATTTTATAATTTTCTAAAAATATTGATTTTCTAATGAATAATGAAAAATGGTGATTTTTATTGAAAATTATATTTTATTTTAATGAATTTAAGTAGAAAAATTATAATTTATATTACTTTTAAAATTTAATTGGTTTATTTTCATTTAAAGTATTTTTTCAAAAAATTTATTTTTTACTTTAACTTACATTAATTCGTTTTATTTTTTAAAAGGGAATTTTTCTTATAAAAATATTTTTCGTTGTGTTTTTTATGTTTAGTTTTAAATTAATTCCTGAATATTTTGTGTTTTAAATTATTAAAAATGGAATCATTTTTTAAATTATGAGTTAAAAATTTAGTAAATAGGTCCCATTTATTTATTTCAATATGAATAATAATCTTAGTAATTTTTGTTACCACGATAAAGGGTAAATGTGGTACTTAAAGATAAAAATAAAATAGTAAGGATTATATAAGGACCCCAAAACATGAATTAATTTTATTAGATGACTAAATATCATCCTTAATAATTCAATATTTGGTTATATGGAATTTTATGTCTATTTGGATAAAATTATGACCTATATGATATTTTATTTCAAGAAAAGTTTAACATATCGCAATCTTATTTTTAATAACTATAAAAATTTTAATATCTGGTTACCCGGAAGATATGTTTGAATATAAATATTATTTTGAAATATAAAATATTTTTATTCATCATGTTAATTTATTTTTAATTATTATTGAAGAAATAATTACCTTAATACTTACACAACACTATCATTGTAATTATTAAATTAATAGAAAAATAAAATAAATGATATTAAAACTATTAAAAGTATTATAATTTTAGACATTTTTTTGATCGAATAATTTAAGAACATAACATGACATGGTAAGGATATATTAAAATATTTTTTTTCGACTTTATATTGTTGGCATGATGTTATTAAAGGCAAAGTAATAAATAGTGTCCAAATTGACAGTATTTATATTTTATGAAAATAATATTTTATTAAATTATATAAAAATCATAAAAATATTAAATAATGAAAAATGTATAATATATGGTCTAATATTTCATTAAATATTAATTTATACTCCATTTGGAAGAATTTTTATCTATAATAGTCTTCTCATATTTTAATCTTTTGAGAAGTTCCAAAAGTGCCCCTCACATCAATTATAAAAGGGAACCTCCTCCCTCACCTATTTACACCATTTTTATCCTTATATATTGAAAAAAATCTACCAATTTATCTTCACCAATCACCCCTATGCATTCTATTGGTGATTATCTACCCACAAGAGCAACCATAGAGCCCTTAATAAGAGATATAAAGGAACCGTTTCAAAGAATAGGTAATCACATTAACCAATAACTTTTTTATTAATAATTTACCCACTATAATTTAGTTATATAATCCAAAAAATAAAAAAATAAATTATCTTAAATATTTTAAAATTTTATTATGATTATAAAACCACCATTATCCCCCTTTTTTCTACCAAATTGGTAGTGAAATTATCCCTCATGCGTACGTACAGCTTATCATCTCCACATATAAATACAATAAATTTTCTATCACCATTATTCATGCATGGCTATTATAATAAGTTTAAAGTTTATAAATTATATTCATGAAATAATTAATCTAATTTAATGAAAATATCATATCTAATTTTTTTCCTTCCAAACTATTGGAAGACAATAACATTGCTCGTGCGTACGTGTTGACTACCACCTCCACAAAGTGATGTGTTTAATTTTTAATTTATATCATAATTTGAAGGTAATTAGTATGGATTTGATGAATATATTTGATATATTTGATATAATTATGAATCTTTAATGTGTTATTTAAAATTTCCCTTTCTTTCATTCCATCTGCTGAAAAATTAAAATAGTGTTGATGTGTATGTACGTCCTCTGTCTCTATGAACGGTGTACTTTACTTTTCTATATATATCTTTTATAAATTATTAAAAATGTGTATATAATGAATATATATGGTATTTATATAATAAATTACATTATAGTGATCATTTAACCATGATCTAAGTACAATTACCAAAATAACCAGACTAAAATATACATGAGAAACATAGTAGATATCATTCAAAATAGTTATTTAATAATGAATTTATAACAAATGGATTATAAAAGAATATAATTAAGTCCTCCAATGGCCCTAGGCCTTCATTTTTTATTTATTTTGATAATCCACCTTTCAAGGGGTGAGGTGGAACCCTTACAAGGCCTGTAGGTGTAAGTATTACATGGTTCGTGGGCCAGAGAGGAATTAATTCCCTGTAGGCTTCAAACATAACATACAACCCAGACTAATTACTTGGAACTGCTCATCTCCAAAATCTTCATCGGGAAATCAACTCTCCACCTTCGCATGGATATTCGGCTAGGCATTCCCATGCATGCACAGGCTTGTTCTGATGGCATGTTCCATACCCTCTCATTCTTGCAATCCATTTAGCTTCTGCTATGGTGAAATCTCCTTGCTCATCCTCCATGTAGAGCTTGTTCCTTATAGGTTGTCTAGTTTGAATCTGCACTTAAGGTGGGCCGAAGGCCTTAAGGTGGCCCAAATTACTTACTAACATGAAGGCCTGGGTGGCCTGAAGGCCTTACTGGACTGAGGGACCAATCGTTGACCCGAAGGCCCAAATAGGGGCATATTTCCGGCTACTACAGTTCCAAACAATGCCTGCTACTGTACCTGCTACAGTATCTACTACAGTACTACACAGTTCCCGCTATAGTACCTACTACAGTATATGTATAATAAATATATATTTATTATATAGGAGGTTTCAATGTGTATAATGGAATTCGGACCTAAGGTAAGGGATTTTAATCAGAATTTTCTTTATTGTCGTGTATATACTGACCATGAATATTTTTTGTAATTATTCTCATGAAAATAGTGGTATATACACATCTATACTAATTACTTTATTTCATTAGGATTATTATTAAGAATTTACAAAAGTTCTAATTTTTTATTTCACAATATCATCATTATTTTAAATTTTTTAAATTTAATTCTCTAATGGGGATAATTTCTATTCCATTTCTATGTTTTCTAAATATAATTTCAATTTTTTTACTATTATCTTATAATTTTTTGAAATATTATTTACCCATGTTTTTATTTTTAAAAATATATTTGAGTGTAATATATTTTTGTTTATCTAAATTAAGTACTCTAGGAATTTATTGAAAAAAATATCGAAGGAATGTTTTTCTAACTTATACAACATAAGAAATTTTTTCCACAATCATGACAACACAATGATTTTAATCTTCTATTAAAAGTTTAAAAAAATATTTCAAAATAATATTTTTTCATTTATATGTGTGGATATTTCAAAAATATAATTCATTTTAAAGTAGAAAAGTTATTTTCCTTAAGAATTGTTTTGAGTGATCTTTCAAAATCATTTTCAATACAAGATAGGATCCTATGATTTTAGTTATACATTACTGAGAATATGTTCCAAGGAAACCATATTTTTTTTTCCATAGATGATTTTTTTATGATGGCATGATGTTTAGGAATCCCATTTCTTTTTTATGATTTATATTATAATAAATTTTTTATAAAACCATTTCATTTTGGGGGTTCTTATATGATGAATTATTTATAAACATAAGGAACACATATTTATTATTTTTATAATATGGAGTGTGGGACCTATATCTCCATTCAATTCATTGGGTAAAGTTTTATATCTAATAAATTATTTAAGGAAAACAATTTTATGTTCTTGATATGTTGTGGACCACAACAAGATGTTCTTGTTTTGTTATGAAAAATAAGTTTATGTGATTGATATTTTAATGGGAAAAATCAATGTGTTTGATCCACTAAGGTAAAAAAGGGGTTGAGACTGGATACTATAGACTTGGAAGTTTACCTTGACATATGAAATGGTTTATATACCTATGATGGTTCTACATGGAGTTATTACATAAAATTAGGGTTCATAATAGTGTTATAATGATTTCCCATTTTTATGGTTCATGTATTTTTAAATGCTAAAGATTTATATTATAAATCATCTTTATGACCTTTGTTTGATTGGTTATGAATATTATAAGTGATTTTCATGATCTTATGCCTGTATTATTATCTTATTCATTCATATTATTATCATTTGAAATATCTCATGTTTACCCTTACTGAGCATCTGAGTTCAACCTTTCTAATATTTCCTTTTATTAGGTAATGAATAATGATTCAAAATGATTTTTTTATAAAGGATTCATATGTGACGGATTTTATGAGATATATTCAATACATAACATGGGATATGAAAATATGGAAATAGGGGAGATGATGTTGATCATTGTGAACCAATTTTTTATATACCCAAGTTGTTAAGAGTTCGTTCTAATTATCTAAAACTCTAAACCTATAAATTCCATTAGTTTGTAAGTGAACCAATATTTCCTTTTAATGATTTAGGTTTGGGATGGTAATAATTGGGCCACATTTACTTTATCAAATCTATAAATGTAGAGATTATTTTTTTACATCAGATCCAGAAGTTTAGGTCTTGGGTTGTTACAGTTGGTATTAGTGAAGGGTTCAAATAACTTTGGATATTAGGATGTTTTCATGAAAAAATATCTTAATAGTTATAGATACCATCATGTGTATATAATTTTGAAATTTTCCATAAGTTCACAATCTTAAACACCAATTTTTTGGTTTTACTTGATGGAATTTTAAGGAGGTTAATGATATTTTATGACAAGAATATATAACCCATAGTTTTAACATGAGGAGATATTTAAAGAAAATTGAATTAACATTTTGTGGAGAAGTAGTACTGAATTTATATATAATTATTATAGTTTATAATATCTTTGATGTTGAGGTAATTGTGAGTTATTAAATTTTTGTATGCAAAATGAATGGTATGAGATAACCTTTGCGATTAAAAATTTTATTTAACATTTAATAAATTAAGGTTCTTTTAGGATTTCTATAAAATTTATGGGAATTTTATATTGATTATATTATTATAATTTTAAAAAAATGAGAACATGTATGTTGGGTGACAACCTGTCACATCTAGAAAGGCCGTGAGGCTTGAAACCACAACTAATAGTTGATAAAGGTGCATCACCTACCGCCGACCTAGGTGATGTCTTGGTTAGTATAATTTTTTTTCTTTATATAAAAAATCTTACATATTAATGATTTATCCATTTTAAGAACAAATGGTTTATCGTATAGATAACCTTGGGATTGGAAATTTATTTGGTTTTATGTAATTATTGTTATTTCAGAAGGTGCTCACTATTTTTCTAATCCCATAAGATTAAGATAAACCATATATTTTAGATTTTTATTTAAGGAATAAAGGTATAATTGTATTTTGGTGTCAAATATGATTTTATTTTGGATTTATATAGATCCATTTTATTTATAGATATGTTTAACATATCATGGATATTTCATATTTAGGGCATTCACATTTTTTGAGATAAATAGTAAATATACTATGGAAGATGATGTGGTCAAATTCTTTTGATTTTTGGGTTTCAACCTTGTTCTATAATTTTTTTAAAACTTTTAAGTATATTTTTTTCTTGAATTATCTATCTTAAACTTTATGTGTTACTATTTAAGTTTGGATATTATAGTATATTTTCTTTTTATGAAGGTTTACTCATTTTGTGGAATTATATTATCTTATCATAAACATTTTTATTATTTTATTTCCTATATATATGAAGAATATATATATATATATATATATTATGAGATCCATTATATATTATTTTTAGTGCTTCAAGCATAAAAAATTTCCTCTTAAATAATCACCATTTGGAGAAAATAATGATATTGTGGTGGAAATTGATTAAAGTATAAAACTCTACTTGTTATGTAAGTATATTTCCTCATTTTATTATAATAGGTAGTGAATTAATTCTTCAACTATTGGAAAAGGGTATTAAAAAAAATCTTATCCATTACCTTTTTGTGCCAAGAAATCAATTTCCTTTTAACCCATCGAATATATAAAGTTTTTTTATGGTTAACTTTTACATGACCATGATACCTATCAATTTCTTTTAGACCAAGGGAGTTATTTTTTTCTTCCATATCAATGTTTTCAATTACTAATAGTGTTCTACTATTCATAAACCTAGTTTTTTTATTGTGTGTTACCTTCGTATTTTTGATTCTAACGTATTAAGATAGAGTTTTATTAACCTTTTTTATGAGGTGGGTTTCCAAAAAGGAGTTTTAAAATTTTTAACCTTTGGTTACCAAGAAAAAAAATTGATGCTTAAATTTATTAATGGATGGGGGAGAATGTATCACCACAAAAGATTATGAAATATTTTTTAAAAATACATTTAAATAATTTGATAGCTTCTATTGAAGGAAATAGTGAGTTTTGAAAAATAGAGTATCATTATTAAAATATTAAGAGTTTTTTCTAACCTAGATGTTAAATTGGTGGGTATGAATAAAAAGAATTGATTTATAAAATAAATATAATGTTAAAAATAAATATTAATGTGTCAATAAATTATTATAAAATAATTAATCAATTTTTTATACTCATTTTATTCTTCAAAAATAAGTTTTCTTCAAAAATGGGTTTTCTTTATTTTTATGTGTAAATAATTTAATAAATTTTTGGGAATATTTAAAAAACTTTTTTTATAAAATTAACTTTATTTTTTAATTCTACATATCAAACTTATCATGGGATAATTTTTTGAGAATTTTTGAAAAATATTTATTTTTCAAATAACAAAGAAAATACTGATTTTTATTGAAAACTATTTTTTATTTTAAAGTATTTAAAAGGTAAAATTATGTTTTGTATTTATTTTAAAATTTAATTAGATGTTTTTTTTAAATTATGACCTTTTAAATGTATTATATACTTGAATTTCTCATAAATGAATTTTATTTTTAAAAAGGGCATTTCTCTCTGAAAATATTCTTTTTCATTGTGTTTTTTCAGTTTAAGTTAATGTTAATTTATGAAACATTAATGTTTTGTGTTTTAAAAAATTTATACCATATTTAGAACAATTAGGTTCAAATTTATTAAAGATAACATTTAAAATTTTACTCAATTTATATAGTAACATTAGTAATTTCTCATGTCATGGTAGAGGTAAATCGTGTAATTCATGTTAAAAATAAAATTTTTTGGATTATAAAATGACACCAACACTTACCTTAATTCTATTAGATAATTCAATTTCATCCATAATAATCCAATATTCAGTTATATAACATTTTATGGCCATTTGGATAAGATTATAATCTTTATAATATTTTATTTCAACAAAAGTAAAACATGATACACTCTAGATTTTAATAAATGTATTATTTTCAATACGAGGATGTCTGTATAATTTGTCCCCTCTCATATATAGATTCAAAATGGTGATTCTATATTCTTTTAGAAGGTTTTTTATGAAAGGCTTCCAGATTACTATCTTTCTTTCCTGAAGCTCAGACATGCGATGAAAGACTGTGGTGATAAGACTAAACGTCTTGAGGCCACAAAAGTCACATGGGTATAAAAAATCATGAAAAAGAGCAAAATGGATGGGGATAATGTCAAGGTTAATTTCCCCCTTGGGATTCCTAATTAATGGAAAAATCCTGATGTGAACAAGGTGATTTTGAGTATTCCGGAACAGCCTTATAAAGGTAAAGGATTGTCAGACCTTATTGATATCATGCCTGCTGGTACTCTGCTAGAGGAGCAAGAGAAATAATATGAATCACAAGATACACAGGACAAGAAGCAAGGTAGCCACTCTGATTATAGTGACCCTTTAAAGCAGGATAAAGATCAATCTAACCAAGTTGAGGAAGCATATCTCAAATCGAGTGCTAAGAAAAGAAAAAAACCAATGGTGGATGCTGATGGATACATCACCCCAAATCCCAAAAAATAGGAAACATTAGGACTACTCTAACCTTGATAGAACCATAGTTACTAGTTCACTCGATGTCTTCAAGAAGGTAATCATTGAGCCTCCACCACAACTGGTAGTTTTTGAACCTGTTGCAGCCCCTGATTTAGAAGCGGATGAATATGATACAAATAATGATCTTGTGTAAAAGGATTCCTATAAGATTATGGATGATTTTAGTGATGTGTTTGATACATGGATGGTTGAATATGATGAAATCACATTCTATAAATATAATAATGGTGACATTTTAGTTGATATGTAACTTCAAATCAGGAAGCATATGTTCATCATGATGGTTGATGAATACAAGAAGGACCCTGGTTTTAATTTTAGAAATATACCTTGGGAATGATCCATACCATCTTAACGTGTTTTTTCTGGTGTTTTTTTGTGCTTACTTCTGTTGCTCGTTGTTTCTCCTCTTTCATGAACTTTGGAGTTTTTTGTTCATGGTTGGATCTTGGATGACTGTTGGACTACCTTATAAGTTCTCCCATTGATCCCTTCAAGCATTTTTGTTGGTTAAATTCTTCACATATGAATAGATGATCAGTGAAACCTTTCCCCACATTTCTAAAATCTGTAGATATAGTCAGACTTGTAGGGAATTTATCTTCCTTCATGCTGTTTGTGTCACCTAACTGTTTGTAGAGTCAGTCCATCCAAACAGTTATCAAGACTGAAATATATCTATGGTCTCTTCAACTACATGATTTATTGACTCCATATGCAGTGGAACTAAGGAGAGCGCTTACCATGTAACTGCACTTTTAGAGATCATGGATTGTTTGTTGTCAAGATGTCTAGATCATTGTTGCTCCGGGAGTTTTTCTAGTTTTCTCCTAGAAATAGAAACTTGTATTTTCATTAATCACTACTTGTGAAATTAATTTATGCCTTATGCTTTTATTTCTACTTTTTCATTCAATAAAATCCTTAAGGGAATGAATTGGGAAGCCAATTCATGTCATTGCTTTTATAAAAAAATGGAAAAAACAAATTTATGCTATTAAAGTATTAAAAGCATTATAATTTTTGAAACATTATGTGATAAATGAATTCTATAGATTAAAATGTAATTTTATATATTAATTAAAATATTTTTTCTAAATTTCTATTGTTTTATTGATGTTATTAATGTCAAAGTGATGAATAGAATCAAAATTTACAATAATGATATTTTATGAAATTTATATTTTACTAAATTATTTAAAAATCATAAAAATATTAAATAATGATAATAGGGATAATATATGTCCTAAATTGTCATATCCTGTTAATTTATAGGCAATTTTGAATCATTTGGATCAATAATTGTCTTATTATATTTTAATCTTTTGAGAAATTCCAAAAGTTCCCCTCAGCTGAATTATAAATGGAAACATCTTCCGTCACTTATTTTCACCACTCTAATCCTTATATCACAAAAAAACACAAAAACATTCTCATAGACACTTCCATAGACATATTCTATAGGTTAGTTTCTCCCTAAAATAGAAACCATAGAGTCCTCAAAAGAATATCTGAAGGAGCCATTTCAAATAAAGGTAATTATTGTAACCGATCACTTTATTTGTTATTCTTCATTTACCGTATCTAAATCAATTATATTATTAATAAAATAATAAATTATGTATCTTAAATATTATTTAATTTTTTATTATTATTAAACTACCATTATCCACCCACATTCTATCAAATGGGAAGTCAAAGTTTCACTTGTGCATACATATGGCTTACCATCTCTACGTAGCGGTATAATTCAATTTCTATCACTATCATTGATGAATGGTTATTATTATGTGTTTAAAGTTTATATATAATATTTTTTATATAATTATAATAAATTAATGAATCATCATATTTTTATCTTCTTTCGTTCTAATCCATTGGAAAACGATAATGTTGCTCGATAGTACGTGCGAACTACCACCTCCACAAAGCAATGTGATTTTTTCTTCATCTATATATTAATTGGATGTTATTAACAATGGATTTGATTAATATATAAGATATATGTGATATTATGATGATTATTTATTATTTTAGTTATTATTTACCTTTATTTCATTCCATCCGTAGAAAAATGGAAAGTGTGTTCTTTCATATATATGGTATACCGTCACCAGGAACGGTATAATTAATTTTTATATATTTATCATTTATAAATGATTGAAAAAATTATATAATGAATATATATTGTATTTATATCATTATTAACATTAAATATATGATGGAACTATGATCAGAGTTCAATTACCAAAACTACAAGACCAAAAAATAAGTGAAAAACAAAGAAGATATCACCCGGAATAGTGAATTTGATAATGAATTGATAGAAAATATGAGATAAAAGGTTATAATTTAATCATATATGTTGTGATATATATTATCATTTTTATTTAATATATTAATAATATATATATTTAATATATATATATATATATATCTAGGAGGTTCCAACGTTTATGATGGCAGTGGGACCTGAGGTAAGGGATTTTCTTCTCACTTTTATTTTTGTGGGACACATGCCATATAGACAAAAAAAAATTTGTGTGGTGAATATACTTAAAATTAATGTATTTTATAGTTATTACCATGAAAATTATTAGAAAAACGTATCCATATTAATTTCTTTCTTTCATGGGGATTATGATTCAAAATTCACCTATTTTGTAAGGTTTAATTTCATAATCTTATCATTATTCCGTATTGTTTATATTTTTGTTTACACTAAGAAAATTTTCTCTTACATGTCTATGTTTTCTAAAAATGTTTTCAAAAATTATTTTATTATTCTCCTAAAATAATTTAAAATTATTTTTACCCATTTTTAAATTCTTACAAAATGGTTTGAAAAGAATATTTTTTTATTCATTTTATAAATAAAGAACTTTGTGACTTTTCTAAAAAAATAATTGAAGGAATTTTTTTAACTTATATGTAATGAGTGAGTCTTCCTTCTATCATAAATACTCAATTATTTTAAGCTTATTATAAAATTTTACAAGTTAATTTTCAAAGAAAATATTTCCATTTATATGTTTATATATTTTTTAAAAGATAATTGATTTTAAAATAGAAATGTTATTTTCCTCAAGAATTAATCCAAGTGATCTTTCAAAATCATTTTCTATCTAAGATGACATCCTTTGATGTTACTTATAATTTAATGGAGATATGATCTAATGATACCATACTTGTTCTTTCTCTAGATGATTTATTTTTATGATGGAATGGTGTATATAAATCCTACTTTTTTTCCATGAGCTATGTTAAGATGAAATGTTTATGAAACCCATTTATTTTCATGGGTTCTAAAATGATGAATGCTTTATGATCTTATGTCGCACATATGTGTGATTTTATTTATGTGAAAGGTGGGACATGTATCTCCCATAATTGATTAGGTAATTTAATATATAATATGAGATAGTTAAGGGAAACAAGTCGATGGGCTTGATGCATTATGGGAAAAACATTGATGTGTTTGATATGTTATGGGAAATAAGTCAATGTTCATGATATATTATGGGAAACAAGTTGATTTACTTGATACACTATTGGAAAAAATATTTGATTCTTTATCTTATGGTCTGAGTATTTTTCTTTGACATATTAAATGGTTCTATAATTACAATTATTCCACATAAAATTATGACATTAACATATATTTTATAATTGAGTTATTAAGATTTATCAGCTTTATGATTAATTTCTTTTTAAATTATAAATTTCTATGTTGTACCTCATGTTTATGATATTTTTAAATTTTGGTATGATCTTCTTATGTGATGTTCATGATATTATACATTTATGACTATATTATTTATTAATATGATTATAATTGATATCTATCATGATTACCCTTACTAAGAATCAAAAATCACCCTTTCTTATGTTTCTTTTTATTAGGTTATGAAGAATGATGCTAAATGATTTGTTTTTAGAAAGTTTTAATATGTGAGGAATTTTATGAGATATATTGAAGACTTAAAATAGAGTATAAAAAGGGTGGTATAGTGTGAGATAGTGTTGACATTTATGTACCAGTTTTTTTAACCCATGTTGTTAAGAGTTTTTCCTAATTCTCTAAATCTCTAAACCTAAAATTTCAGTGGGTATGTAAGTGATCCAATATTTCATTTTTATTTTGTAAGTTTTTTATGGTAAAAATTTATTCACATTTATGAGTATAAATCCATAAATATAAAGTTTATGTTTTTAACACCATATCCAGATGTGAGGGTTTCAGGATGTTACAAAATCACATAGAACCATCCTTATTTTTCACAAATAAAACATGTTCTCAACATGTTGAAACACTAGGTTGTATGAATATATTATCACATAACTCTAGCATTTGTTTCGTAAACATCAAAAATTAAATTATTTTTATTATTTTATGAGTCTTTAATATTGTTTTTGCATCATGGATGAGTATAATGGAAAACTAAACTTCATGATCTGGTGGATTTCCATGAAATTTATCCAGAAAAAATTAATATAGTCTTGAAAAATAGTTACATCCTCTATTATTAGAATGCCTTTACTTCTATATATTATGTTTTATCATCCTTTCCTCATAGAATTTAATTGATCTAAGATACTAAAGGTGGATCCGAACAAGACTTAAATAATTAATTTTCCCCTTTAAAGATATGGGATTTAATACCTCATTCGTAAACTATAATAACTTTCCCACAATAAAAAATTATTTTATTAGACTTTAATATTCAATCCATACCAAGTATTATATCAAAGTAAATCATAGATATAAAAATCATGTTGGAAACTAGGGAATATATATATATATATTAATATTAATTTATATTTACTAATATATCTCTATTATAATAAGATTTACACAACATGTATTAATTAACCAATCCTTTCTCAGAGTGTTAGGGGATGATTCAATGTTCATAGAAAATATGCATGATATAAAAGAGTTCATAAATTTGAAATCAGATAAATAATTTTCTAACTTTTATTTTAGGATTAAATTTCATGCTATCACATATCTAAAAACTTCAACCTCAGTTGTAGTAATTTTATAATCCTTGAAACTCTCACTTGGACACTTCTAAGGTAAATTCCCTTAATTATTGGGGTATTAGTTTGAATAGTACCCCATCTCCTTATAGTAAAATATTTTATAAACTTCTATCTTGAATTTATATTCATGAGAATGATGGAATTTCTCTCCCCACAGGAATAAAACTCCCATTTCCTTCGTGAATGCATCACGTTTTTCTTTACATAACCACTGTATGTTGTAAATTCTACACTTTCATTCTCTTTTCTACATTTATCTTTAGAGATTTCTCTACCTCCCTATACTTTTCCTAATTCCATTTGAAAAAAAATCATTATAAAAATATTTCTCTATCTTGATTGCACATGATACGATATCCTTGTATGTTGAAAAAAAAATTAGAGACTAGTAACCTTCTAAATATAGGCTTTTACTATCAAATAAGTGATCAATCTTTCTTCATGGATTATATACTTAATCAACAGGAAGATTATATAATATTGTATTGTTGGATTTATATTTATTTTTTACATTTCTCTTATTCTTTTTCATGTTAAGTAATTTAATTTATATATTATCTCATTTATCATAAAGAAGTTATTTTTTAAAGAATATTACCTTAAAAAATTCATTCAACACATTTTGTCTTCTCTTCCACTTTAGTGTTTTGAATCAATAACCACTAGTGATCAAAACCAACTTTATATTAAAGTCATCATGAAATATTTAACACTTTAAATACTTTCCAATGTGAGAAATATCTTTTCTAGGGACTCGATCTACTATCCATCTACCAATGTATTAGTGGTTCTATTGAAAAATGGAGGTTCATGTGACATGAATTTATCCTAAATTAGTCCATCATGCTATAGATAAATAGGGTTTTATATATGTGTATGGTTATGGGAAATAACAGAAGAAAACTACTCAAATATAGTTATAATACACTCAACTACAACACCATCATAATAGAATTATCTAACTTTATCATTATATGAATCCTTAAATAGGTTATGGGTGTTGATACAGTTTCCATTCCTAATACTAGGAAAAAATTATGTGAATTCATACACTAAATTAGCTTATAAAAATATGAATATTGAAAGAAATAATATAATCCTTTTGTAAGAAAATCTTATAGAGGATTTTTTTGAATATCATATCAATTTATCATAATGGTAATTTTATCTAACTAAGTTCTATAAGATCTAGTTCCCAATGTTTCAATTAAACATTCTTAGATCCCAACTGTAACAACCCCGATACTAGTTACTCAGAGCCTATGGTTACTTTATTACATTTATATATAATAAATAGGTTCATGTCCCATAAAATACAATTGTTTATTACTCTTATAATATTAAATACCTATATGATTCTCACATTACATTTTAAAACATGATATAAAACGTAAAAATTCTATGTTAACATTATTATTTCTTATATTATATCAACAAAATCATAAACATTTATATTCTAGGATCCTTGGGGATAGGAAAAAATAAGAGGGATGTCTCAAAAGCTATGTAATCATAATCATATAGATGAAGATATCATAGAATAAACAAGTAATGAATAATATGGTAGAGAGAAATAATAATTAAATATCTAATATATATAATATAATAAAATAAGAATATATACATGGATGACATAAGAAAATAAATAATCACATGGAAAATAATAAATAGTTTTGTTGTGATATAATTCATAATTCCAAACATATTAATCTTACTGTTAAGGCCTTGTGTTAAGACATGACACATAAATAGGTAATGCGTACACCAAATATCTTGGATAACTTCTCTCAAGAGACATACAGATGCATCAAGGGGATACATAATTTCAAGTTCCACCCATAATTAAATAATTACAATGCATTAATTATATAAATGAGTGAATAAATAATATAATATTTAATCAAGACTTACTAATCAATAACCATATGTGTTGAAATGGAAATTATATGAAATGTTAATATTTTACTTAGTTAATAAATGGTTTAGATTAACCATAATCCATCTTGAGAATTATGATGGATGGTTTCATTATATCATAACCCCATTTAAGTTTATGAAATATAAAATTATGTCAACATAGATAAAAAATCATTTTATATACATTATAAAATTTATTCCAAAATAAGTAGAAATATCTTTTACTTACAGTAACATTCAAAAAAACTAAAATTTCATGAAACATTAGAAATAGGATTTTATTGGAAAAAACATCTAATATTGAAAAAAAAAACTTAATAATGAATAACTGTTGGGATGGACGGAAAAATTTTATGTATTGTAAATGTTAAAAAAAAATCTTTTCATGATTTTATAAAGAGAGTAAAAAAAGACCCAAGTAGAAAACATTAAAATGACTCCTCTTATAAATTTTGAATATAAATTCAAGGCTAATTGAAAATTATCTTAACCAATCATACATTTATAGATAGTTAAATTTATTAAAAATATCTATAATATGGATATGGGAGAAAAATATTCCCAAACCAAAAACAAGGGGTATTAAAAAAGAAACCCTTACAGATTTGGTAACTGTGGAATCAAAACACTTTGAAAGTAAGAACCTACAATGGAATGATTAAAAAATATTTATGATATACTATTTCAAATAGTTATTTTATATACATTTTAAATAAAAATAAGTTTATAATATGAAGTAGGTCATAACAAAGTAAATTGAGATGAAAAATCCTTATCATTTACTACAAAATTCCATAAAAGATATTTAATATCATGTTCAATAAACATAACCATATTAGTCACTTATTAATATCTATTAACTTTTATATTATTTAATTATAATCATTCACTTCATATATATTATCTATTTAATGATTATTTTTATCATATTTTTATTTTTATTTTTCCATATATGTTTCATAATGGTGACATCAGACCCAGTTGTTTTATAAAAATTTAATATTTCCCATACTATAAAATTTTTTAGATAATTTTTTAAATTATTCATACATCCCCTATTAATTTTATAGAAATTATGGGTATGTATTGTGATAAAAAATCCATGATGAGTCAGCTTAATATAATTTACCAATATCAATGGATTACATTATAATCATTATTAATTATTTTTTTATAATTACAGAAGAATATATATGCCACATATTTATTTTTAATATAATATATATTTATAAAATATATATTTACATCCATCCATATAAATAAATTGAAAAAAAAAACAAACTATGTTTTCATGGAGATGATAATATTCACATAACACGAGTGATGTTTTGAATTTTCGAATGGTTAGAAAAGAGATAGGATATGGTTATTCCATAAAAATATTAAAATTAAAGAATATTAATGATACTTATATTCTTCTGTTATTATGTTTATAGTGTATTTTTATTATTTATAAGAATTACTATATAAATATAAATAAAAAATATCCATTATGATTTTTTACCTTATCCCATGAGACAACTTCTTAAGCCTTCTTAGATTTGTCATTTGGTGATAACTTGTTTTTATAACCAAAAATGAAATATACCTTATTAAATATTTTGAATATGATGACTAAAAAAATTTAAATATGTATTATAGGATTCAAAATGAAATTAGTTAAAATTAATTTTAATAAAATTTTTCTTCACCTAATAAAAATGGTTTTTATAAAAAAATCATTTCCAAGCATAAAAATGAATTTAAATTAAAATCAGGTTTAATATTGATTCTCAAAATATTTATGGGTTTATGGATTTCCAATTTGACTAAATTTAATTTAAATGTAATCCAAAACCAAATGGATTATTTTGAATATATAATTAAAGGAAAACATCCAACAAAATTAAATATAATATAATTTAGGATCCAACAAGTCAAGCATCGGATTCTGAATTCAACATTATATTTTTAAATTATTTATTTTACTCATTAAATAAATATTTGGTCATGATAATTTTTTTTAATAATTTAAAATCATATTTATATCATGTTTTTTTCAGCATGTTTGTTTTATTAAAAAAATGATATTTTTCTCTATTCACATAAAAATCACCCTTTTTAGAAATATCACAAAAAAATAACCCTATGATAATTTTATTATTATTAATAAAAGAAATATATCATTTTTATTGAATATAAATTTTAAAATTTATTTATTTAACTTTGAAATATAATCATGAATGAAATCTCTTTCAACTATAGTAGAGTGTGCACTATGTAATAGTTTTTGGATGTAGTGTTTACCTACAATAGCCGAGTATTGGGTATTAAATGGTTCATAATGTAAATATTTAAATTTAAAAGATTAAAAGGTAGGAAAATTCTTATTGTATATGACATGGTATTCAAATAATATCTCTAGAAATTATCTTCTCCATATTTTTCATGAAATTATCATCAATCACTACATCCCTTTTTCTCTTTCTCGTGGAATCATAATATGGATTTTAAAAGAGTCATAAAATTGTATATTTTTATATTTTTTCTTTTTTCCCCAAGTAATTTGTGGAAGAACAAGTATCACATGATTATAATTAAAAATAAACTACCACTTCAATCCCCACCAACAATCTCCCTCTAACACTGTTTTAAATAGTTTGAATAATAATGGGGATGGTGTCTAGCCAAAGGTCAATCCAAGGTATCTCATTAATCACTTTTTTTATTATTTCCACCATGTATAGGAATAAATATAATCATCATCTCAAAAAAATATGTAAACCTTATTCCTAATTAATCAATGGATGACATCACACTTTCTTTATTTCATAATAGAAATTCCAGTTAGTCCATGTAATTTCTAAATACCCTCATTAGCTTCAATTGTAATCATGAAATTAAACCAAATAATATATGTAGTAAGGATAAATATTAATATAATGTGGCTTTTTTATAAAGATGTTTATGGTTTCGGTATACTATTAAAAATACCAAATGTTAGGAAGGACTCAAGATAAAATAGAGTAAAAATTATTCAATTAATAGACCAATTCATTTTAATATGGTTAAAAATTTTCATATTTTGATGAGATTTACAAAAAAATTCAAGTAGTTATGAATATCCAAAAATCTATCAAGAAATTATGCGTATAAGGAATATTTATAAGTAGGTTGAATTTAAAACTCCGGAATGGAAATTAAAAAAAATCAATTACGTCATAGAATAGATAATATTTATTATCTTGGCAAATGAATTTTTTCAAATAGGAATTAATATTTAAAATTAAATCAGTAATCACATTGAAAATAGCTCTAAATTATGATGATTATAAAACAATCAATAATTTTTAATAATTGTTTCATTATTTTTAAGCAGTATCAATAAAAATGTTTCGATATATAAATATATATCTCCTAATTTATGGTTTATACTTAAAATATAAGATCAAATAATTTACAGTGTTTCCAAAAATCCCTCTACAACACTTGAATGAAATAATGTCTCTAATTTTTAAACAAACTGATATAGATTAATTAAAAATACAATCTGAAATACTCTAAATAATTAAATAAAAAATATAATATAAAATATAATTATACATTAATTTAAGTTTATTCTTTCCTTGATCCTTGACTAAATATATTTTAGTTACATCCTTTAATTTTTTGGAGTTTAAAAATGGGTATCCTATAACACAAGATTTTACACTTGTAGCAATGTTATTTCAAGACGAATTACCAATATAGAATAAGAATAAAGTGTTAATAAAAATAATTTCCCAATTTTATCAAGAAGGTAAGTATAGTAATCATGTACACAAATCTGAAATAAATAAGAAATACTTTTACAATGAAAAATGTGATAGAAAATTATAAAATAAAAAAATGACCAAAAATAAATAAAAAATGTGGAGGGAATGTCTTAATACTCCTTGGTGTTATCTTCGTCATAATTTTTGGCATCTCTATTACTCTTATTATAATAAATGGTTGGGTAAGTGGTACATTACGATGTCTCCTCTATGGGAAACTGATCAATTCACCGAGTAACCTCCTCAGGCTTCTATGGTACACCATGACTAATATCCATGGTCGAATTTTGATATTGTTGAGATCTATTCACAACTAGGGAGATAGTTTAATCAAAATCCTGGGGAGTGGTAGGTATCTCTATGGAGTGTGGGGTTGGCATCTCCTTTATGGGAATGTAATGATTTAAACATTATTCCTCAGTAATAAATGTCTCTATATAATGGGTAGAATAAGTAGGTGTCTTGATAATTGAAGTGAATGTTATCTCACTAACCATACCCATGACCCAAAAAATAATTTATTAAGTTTTGTTTGATATATTTTGTTCATAGAAGCACCACCATAGGCATAATATGGTGTAGGATCTTATTCACTTTCAATGGGATCCATCTTCTCCCTAATTGAGATGTAGGTTATATATTCATAAAATGGATCAATTAATAGTATCTTAGATGTATCATCATATAACTTCCTCTTTACCTTTAACTATAAATCTAACTCAAGTTATCTATGGGGAAACGTCATTCAGAATATCATATATCACATGTGGCATGATTTGTGTAGTTATTCACCTCTAGTAAAATTCATGCTCATAAGTCACTTGAGGTTGGATGAGGTGAGTATTAGGTTTCGATATGTGAGTAGGGTTGAAATTTGGGGTGGTAAGAAACTATTGTAGGCTTCCTTGGTATAAATGACATGTAGAATTTATTGGTGGGAGGGTGTTGATACATGTTTTGGAATGGGGGATTTCTGAAAGGTGTAATCCCTAGTCTAGAACATGTCATGCTAAATCTTGATTCATAAAATTAGATGTTACACTCTTCATGTAGAATAGAGGTGGTGGTGCCTAAGAAATTATGTTTGAAGATTGGTCAATAGGTGTTGAAGCTATTTGGTAATGGGAGGTATATTGTGATTAACCTTCATGGGCCTCATCCTCCCTTAAAATCAATGCTTTCTCCTCACATTAGTCGTACCCTAATCTTCCTTCCTTAATGGGCCCATATTGACCAATATAAAAAGATTAATAAGCTAAATGTTTACTAAATAGGAAAGTTTTACTAATGAATAAAATACTTCATAGTTATTTTCCATGTGGGTGATGAGTCTTAAAACCCAAATGTATTCCCTTATACTTATATTTTCCCCCAAAATACGTAGAACATTTTACCCCCATATTAATATTTTTTTAGATACATGTTGAATAAAAAATAATCAGATCATGCTAGCACAATGACCCCTAATTATATACCTTATAATGATAATATTATTTTATTATTTTGAGATTGATCCTAAAAATTGTGGTCTTCAAATGTATATTTTTTGTTTTAGTCACATCATACTGGCTCTTTGGGTCAGTTGAAAGTGTTTCTCAACTCTTATATAAATTTTCCCTAATGTGACTAGGATCTCAGTTACTATATAATGAGTTCATAAGAAACTAAACTTTGTAAACTCTAGTAACTACCCCAATATTTTCCAATAAAAATATCAAGTTCTTCTAGCCTATCTTAAACCATATGTCTTCTATAGTAATCTTAATGGTGGAAAAATATTCAAGAGTCGTCTCTTAGTAATATTCCTTACACATAAATGATATTATTTTAGTGAATTTCAATAAATACATCCATGGAATTCTTATACATGTTTATCTACTACATGATACTCATTTAAAGGGTCTTATTTTTCTAAGTTCGTTTCTATTGATTCTTCTCCAGCCTCTCTTGGTGGGTGGGGTTATTGAAATGAAGGTAGTGATAGTTGTTATCCTAAAATAAATTGTCACTAGAGGTGAAATGAGGTAAATATTAATCAAAATTGGTTATATTATATTATTAGTATGATGTTAATATGTAGTAAGGGATAGTTTTGGGTTGTGGTGGTATGGTTATTTGTTTTTTGTTGTGGTCTTGGGTCGATTGGATAGTAATTTATCAGGTATCAAGTGAGGTGTTTGTCATCAATTAGTATTGGAATTATGTTTTTTTTCTTCTTCCTAATAACCAAAATGGGAATGATAATATTGTATTGGAGGTGATTATAAATGTTTTTTGTAGTATTTTTTGAAGAGGATTTATTTTTGGTTGGATAATGGGGAATGGTGGTGTTAGTTGAAAATGGGGATAATGGATGAGATTAAAATTGTATGGGAGTATAAGGAATTGATATAATAAAGTTTAAATGATTCTAAATCATTGATTATGGGTGGTTGGAATAGAGTTTCCCAGCTGTGGATTTTTTTCAAGATATAATTGAGAGAGGGGAGGTGAATACAAAGTTGGCATATGTACCCTCCTTTAGCTATTGAATCGATTGATGTTCATGATTTAGGATATATATCTAAGTAGAACTATTTTAACTAAATCCAAAGTGACACTTCATAGGGTATCTATATCTATAATATCTATATGATATTCTATAAAGACTTGTAATTACATATACCATATTTTTTACAAAATTTTGAATCTCACTCGGAAGATTCACCATCATCACTAATGAGAATTACTTATCCAGAAATCTTCTTATTAGATCATTCAATGTCGTAATAGAACCCATTTTTTGGCACATCAACCATTTGTTATCTCTATCCCTAAATGATAATGGATAAGATCTAAATATAAGCACATTTTTGGGCACCACATTTTCCTTGAATTATCTATAAAATTGGAGAGGTTTTTGTGAGGGTCATCACTTTGAAATCCTATGAATTGGCCCATGTTTTATCTTATTTATAGTACACATTACTTCAACTCAAAAATATTGTCCTACATAGTGGCCTCAATATACTCAAAGTTACCCCATAAAAATATATAATTCCATAGTCCAATAATTCTATCTCACGTATTGATATTTTTTCTCTCTCTATAAGGATTTCCAACTCTTTATTCATAGTATTGGGTATTTAGACTACCTTCATTGCTTAACGGTGTTGAAAAAGATAGCACTTGATGTCAGTGTAATATTATAATGTTTAAGAACTATAAAAACACATTTTTCTTGTGTGAGGGTTAAGAATAATGTACTAATAAACATTAAGGAAAAAACTATCAATACATATGCACTTAAGGATAATTAATATTAAAAAATAGAAAAAGAAAAGAAAATAAGTGAACAAAAATGAAAATACTAAATGTTTAAACAAGTTCCATAGTTTCCTTACCTAAAAATGATACACAAAATATAATCTTCCCCTAATAATCATCTCTTATTGATAATTTTAAGCTATTGTTTAAAATATATATATGCATCCCATTATCACTAAAAGTACTATAATGTTGTATAGTAATAGAGATTGTGGAGGTTGAACCATTGATAATGGTTTATAAATCCAAGATTATTGTGTCATTATTAAATTTTAATTTGAAAATATCTAGTGAAAATAAATTTTAAAATAATTAAAAGAAAATTAAAAATATATCTTTTCATAATGAAATACATTTATTTAAAATTGAAACATTGAAAAAATTTAATAAGTCATGTTTACAAAAAAAATATCATTCCTTTCACTTGTTGAGTGTAATGAATTGATTGGTTTTTGAGATTCCTTAAATGTAATTAATTGTTATTTATTTCCCATAAAAAATAATTTATACTAAATATACTTTAAGGTTGGGTCGGAATTTCACAAACATATAGCATCCAAATGCATAACCCACTATAAAAATAAAATTCCCCACATGAAACAATAATTCAAAAATTCAAATTTCACTTAAAATCATGGGGTGATATGATATTAAATTCATAAAGGGATAATAAATTAGATAATTAGAAAACAACATTGGATATTATGGTGTGAAGAATTAGGATTTTATGATATGTGACTTGATAACTACTCATTATGGAACCCAAGGTCATGATGCCTGAATCCAATCCTTGTCACGATCACCCATCACTCACCTTAAATGTCTCCATTACCGATAGAAACATTATCCAATATTCCACTTCTATCTTACTTCCATCCCAATTACAAACAGTCAATGGCCCATTGAGGCCTCATAGAAATACAATAAAACCAAACATAGATCCATCCACAAGTAGAGAAATAGAAATACAAACTTATACATAAAAATTATAGAATCAAAGAAAATTATTTAATACTATATTGATCCATTCATTTTTTAATTTCCAAAGAAACTAAATTAAACTAAAGATTATCTTTAACCAATCATGAAAGAAAAATAAAAATAATTATGTCTCTTGTAGTCACATACATACCTATTTCATTTGGGATCCTCATATATTTGTTACCTCTCTTGAATAATGATTAAGGAAATGTGTGTAAACTTCCATGCAATACTAAATCATCAGAATAGTTAGATAAAAAAGAAATCAATCATGTAAAATCAACCTTATTTAAACTCTTGGTTAACCATATTTTAGGATATTAATCACTAATTTCATGATCTAAATCCATCTTGAGTGAATATGTAATCCTAATAAATAGAGGATACATTTACAAGGGGGATAAAATTAAATAAAACAAGAAAGAGAAGAAGAAAAACTAAAATAGAATTTATGGTCTCAGTTCCATAATCCATGGTAAGAATCTTATCACAAAATTTATCTCCATAAATGTTAACATTATCAAAAATAGATAAGAACTCTAAAAATTATTGGAATAATGTATTTAAATATGTAAACTTGGTCATCGTACAATAGATTTGGATGTGTGTGATACATAAAAAACTCCTAACATTTCTCCTTGAGTGACCTCTATCATAGTGGATGGAATAAGTTATCAGACATGATCAAATATATCTCTAACTAAAATCTATAAGTATCCCAAATATCATATTGAAACCTCTAATTTTTTAATTGTGTTTTAACTTTCCTCACATATTCACTCAACCAAGCCATAATCTGAAGGACTTAATTGTTGTGTGATAATTATTTGGTGAAATTCATAATCTCTTTCTTTTCATGGATCATTGTGAAATGGAAATTAGGCCATAGTTAAATATATTCTAATCACTTATATGTTTATTCTTATTTTAGGATATTATGGAAGGAAATTCAGAGTCATGCCACAATGTATCCTTTATCGTTTAAAATTTTAATATTATATAGTGCTTTGTGGTATGATCTAATCTATTACAATGTGCCATATTTCATTTCAATGATTCTATAATTATTCCCCCACCCCACATAAAAAATTATATAGGTATGTTTAGGGACTTATAGGCCTTTGATCATTTTCTTACTACTCGAATGTATTGTAGTGTGTGGTGTTAGTCATTAAGGTGATACTACCCATTCAATACCATCCACTTTTCATAAATAGTGTCTCCCTAGGAAATTATTACTACCCATTAATTCATTTACCACAAAAACCTACATGCATTGTGGATCCTCTATATCAATTTTTTATACACCTTTTCATGCTTGGATTACAGCATTTATTTATATGGCTATGAAGTGATTAATTTTTCTTATTCATCTTTTTTATTAGAAAAATTTGGCAATGAAACTCCTAGTACATGGTTTAAGGCCACGTTATACTTATATAATTTATTTGTGGATATTATCCTTTCAATATTAGGGTTATCATTACCTCATTGTTCCACTCTACTTAATTATATGTAACTCCAATTAAACATCATAGTATTGTGGTATATGTGATTATGGTGTGATTTCTTTTGAATTTCCATGAATTTATCTATATTTCCTATAAATTTCTTCTCAACCCTATTTTCCATAAATCAATGGAAAAACTATTAGGAATTATTTGATCTATTTAAGCATTAAAATCAATGAAAAATTACTTGTATGTTTCTGGGTTATTAAATTCCTCTATACTTGAACATTTTCTTATCCCTAAAAAAAACTCAACATCAAAACAAATAGAAATATAATTTTCGTATGGGGAAATAATCAATAAATTACTTCTATTACCATTCAATAATAATTTAATCTATCAAAAAAAATCTCATCTGATTCAAAGTTTCTTAATTTAAAATTCAAAACTCCTCTCTTTTTTTCTTTACATTGCTCAACCTTTCATCATTAATTATTGCATTTAAAATATACCTTACTAGAAAAATAATTCAATAAACACTCACGATTATTTTTCTAGAGTTATGCTCATTCTCTGGTATATTCACTCTATCTATAGGCTTATAATTCATCTCAATATCAACATAGAAGTAAAACCACAAAAATAAATAGGTTTTCTCTAAGTTCAATTATGAGACTTATAGTTGGGAATTTATAATGAAAAACTCAAAATCATAGGCAAAACTAAGAGACAAATTATTATAATATAATTCATGGTATTCAATTAAGCTTACTAAACAAATAATGTCTCCTTATTTTCCTATAAATGGTCATTAATCACCACTTACCTTTTACTCTTTCTCATGAAATCACAAAATATATTTTAAAATAATGACACAATTTCTATTTTCTCAATATTCATATTTTTTCTAATAGAAGTTTTGGAGAAATAAGTTTTACACCCATGAATTCAAACCAAACTATCACATTAATACCAACCATCAATTGTATGTTGACATTATTTGTAATAGTTAAAATTAAAAGGGGGGAGGTGGCTAACCAAAGGGTAATCCAAGGTATCCCATTACTCAAATTTTTTCCTTTTTTCGAAATGAAGAGGGATAAATGTAATCATATTAAAAAATATCATGTGAGCCATCATCACAAATAATCAATATATAACTTTATAATTTCTCCATTATATAATATAAATTCTAAAAGATCCATGAAATTTCCCAAACACCCTATTTTAGCTCAATTGGAATCATGAAATTATACCAAAGAATTAGGGTAGAGAGGATAAATAGGATTATTTTCTTCTTTAATTCAGTAAATTCAAGGTCTTGATGGGTTTATAAAATGATAAAATATAGGTTAGCTCTAAAGATCAAATGTATTGAAAAAAATTCAATAAATGGCCATAATCATTTTTATATGGATAAAAACATTCTATTTTTAGAATATTAAAAATAAAGTTCTAGAAGTTATATAAATACTAGAATGTATCAAGTAATAAGGTACAAGAAAAAAACATCAATTTAGGTTTTTAGTACCTCTATGGGATCTATTTTTAAAATATTGGTAAATCAAGACATGGAGTGGAAAAAAGTGACCAATCTAGTAAATATAAATTTAAAATAATTAGAATAAATATTTTAAATTATGGTAGAAACCACTTTGAAAAAAAAACATGAAATTGGGATGATCATGAAACCTATAGAAATTTTCATTTATGGTTTCATAGTTTATGAACATGATCAATGAAATTCTCCTAACATGCCCAAAAATATCTACTAATTGGTGTTGTATCTAAGATCAAACAAGTTGAAAATTCAATGTAGATACATGTTTCACTCCCTTATTCTTAAATAAAACATTTGACACAATTTTTATATAAAGTGATATAGGTGAACTAAAAATCTAAAGTGAAATATAGTAAATGAATTATAAAAAACATGTTATTTATTTCACTTCTTTTCATGATTTATTACATAATATTTTACATAATAAAACCTAGAAGATCAAGGAGCCTAGTGTATTTTCGAATTAGGTATATAACATGACATCTTAAAAAAATACATCATCATTATTAAAAACTTCCTTAACATTCTCATATTATTCCTTCACACATAAAACTGCATAGGATAACCTCGGGACATGCATAAGGAAGGGCTGAGCAATAAATCTTGGTAAGGGAATAAAAATGGCATAAAAAGAATAGAATAATAAATTTTATACAATAGGAAGATAAATGGTACAAAAAAGGGGTTACGATCATAAAAATGAACAATGTGACATGATATATCATGATAATCAGAAAGACAACATGGGAAATGTGGCACCAACTTAAAACATTACATCGTAAACATAGGTCAAGTATAACTACGAAGACATCATGATGGACATAGTCCCATAAAGGAATCAGGTTTAATCATTTTCCCAATATGATGTCGTGTGATACTAAAACAATACCCAATGTGTTGAAGCACTATATAATTCTAGGCGCACCCATCACTTTCATTTCATTCTCAGGATTAAGTAATCAACATAGATCATAAAACATGGATTCATTCAACATCATTTTTTATTCCACAATCAATTCATGTCGAATAAATATATGTATTTCTTCAAAAAAAAGAAGTAAAACTTCATGAATATGAACACCATTTATAGGAAATGGATATGGCTATTAAATACACATTCATTTGGTAGGGAAAATCACGATGAAATTTCAACAGCAAAATGGTATTACATAAAGTATCATAAAATGGGTTGATGGGAGAAAAATAGGTCTCTCATAATTTGTACATAAAATGGAATGTAATAAGAAACTTGAATAAATAAGAGAAGGTGAGTATCCATTAGTATTCACTTGAGAATGGAAAAAGTCTTATTTGATTTTGGTTCTATAAATTATATTATATCTCTCAAGTTTTCTAGAACTATTAAATCAAATCCCCAGAAAACTTGAAGAAGAAATATCTCTAAAAACACCTAGTGGTGCAATCATTGTAACCCAAGTATTAGACTCTTCTCCTGTTAGAATATGTGGGATGATTCATATATAAAATATAATGATACTTCCATTGGTCGAATTTGATGCTATACAAAATATGGATAGTCTCTCTTTGTATAGATAGCATATAAAATGTTGGGAAAAGGAAATATCTTTTCATATTCTGAACCATATCAAACTTCTCTACAAACGAAAGTAAGATCGTGAAAATCCTTTAAAAATCCTTCAATGATGTGGGTGTTACTTCCCAGTAATGAGGCAAAACTTTCTAAAATGGTTTAGTCAAAAAAAGTTATCCACCTATGGTAAATTCCCATTATGAGGTAATACAGTGATGTATTTCTTAAACAGTTACCCAAAATTCCCCCATATTGTGAGGTAGAGTTCTCAATATAACTCATAACCAAAGATAAAACTATCTCAAAGTGTCTCTATAGGATGGATCCTATCGAATCGGAGGAGTTAATGAAGTAGTTGTAAGAGCATTTGGACAAAGGTTTCATATGACCAAGTGCATCACCTACGGGTGTGCCAGTGATCTTTGTTAAAAATATGGATAGATCAATGTGATAGTGTATCGATTATCAAGAAGTTTACAAGATCACCATAAAGAACAAGTATCATCTTCCAAGGATTTATGATATGTTTGATCAGCTAAGAGGAGTTCAGTACTTCTCAAAGGTGGATTTACATTATAGTTATCATTAGCTTAAGGTGAATAAAGAAGATATTCAGAACACTACCTTCCATACAAGTTAAGGGAAATATGATTTTTTGGTGATTCCCTTTGGACTTACTAATTCCCCTAAAATCTTCATGGATTTGATGAATAGAGCCTTTTGACATTACCTTTATATATTTCTTATTGTTTTTATTTATGATATTCTCATCTATTCCAAGATAAAGGAGGAACATGATTAACATCTAAGACTTGTGTTTTCGATATTGAGGAAGGATAAGTTTTACACCAATATTAACAAGTGTGACTTTTGGAGGCAAAAAGTCACATTCATGGGACATGTGATCACAAGTGAGTGAATTTATGTGGACCCTTCAAAGTCCAAGGCAATTGATGAATGGACCATACCCTCTAGTGTTACAGAAATATGTAGTTTTCTTGGCTTAGCAAGGTACTATCAATGTTTTTTGAGATATTTATCATGATTTTCAATCCCACTAACTAAATTAATAACGAAAGGTGTAATGTATGTCAGGATGTAAGAATGTGAAGAAATCTTCAAGGAGCTAAATAGAAGGCTGATCACTGCACTTGTACTCACATTACCAAAAAGTGGATAATTTTTTTTGATATACAATGATGATTCCAAGAAATTTTTGGGTTTTTTAGTCCTGAAAAATGATAATGTGATAGCCTACGCCTCATGATAGTTGAAGATCCATGAGAAAAACTACCCTACGCATGATCTAGATCCAGTAGCTATGATTTTTGCCTTGAAAATTTGGTGGAATTACCTCTATGGTGATAAGTGTGACATATAGACTAATTACTGAGACTAAAGTATATATTCACACAAAAAGAGATCAATATGAATCAAAAGATATGGTTAGATCTAATGAATGACTATTATTGATCTATTCACTATCATCCCGACAAGGAGAATATGGTAGCTGATGCTCTAAGTACAAAAGAAATTGCTACACTATCCATGTTGTGGATTGAGAAAGGCTATATCTTATTGTACATGAAATTAATGGATTTTTAAATCATAATTTACAGAATACTTCCTACCTCACCCAAATATTTTCCCCACCATCTATCAAGGAGAATATTAAATGGCCCAAAGGGAGGATCTAGAGTTGAAAAATATGGTGAATATAGTAATGGAAGGGAAGTTGTAAGAGTTCCATATCAATGATGATGGTGTAATTCATTTTGTAATAAGGCTTTGTGTGCCTTCATCACCTAAGATAAAGGAGATATTGGATAATGCACATATCTCAACTTTATCTATCATTCCTAGTATCACCAAGATGTATCATGATCTCTAAGAACACTTTTGGTAAGATAACATGAAGAAAGAGATTTCGGAATATATCTCAAGGTGCTTTATAGGTCAACAAGTTAAATCGAAGCAACAAAAGTCCAAAGGTTTGATGGAACCATTGCCTATACCCATATAAAATGGGAGAATGTCACTATGGACTTTGTCACGGGTCTCACAAAGAGGCCTGAAGGAAATAATATGATATGAGTTTTGGTTGACCGGCTCACCAAGACTGCTCACTTTATCGCTATTCGTGAATATCTCTCACTTGAACAACCTTATAAGATATATGTGAATGAATTGGTGAGACTATATAGGGTTCCACTCTCGATTATTTATGATCATGATCCTAGGTTTACATCTTAATTCTGGAGGAGTTTTTAAAATTCCTTGAGTACTGAATTGAATTTCAGCATGGCATGTCACCCCCAAACTGATGGCCAATCTGAAAGGACTACTCATATTATTAAAGATATTCTAAGAGCCTTGTAGTTATAATTCAAAGGTGGATGGTATCGACATTTCCCATTTGTTGAGTTCTCATACATTAATAGCTTCCACTTGAGTATTCTGATTTCTCCACATGAATCCCTCTATGGAAAGAGATGTGTAACTCCAACCTATTGAGATGATGTTGGAGAAAGAAAATTTCATGAACATGATCTAGTACAAGAAATGACATAAAAGGTTTAACCATCATGTAACATATCAGAGCTTCTAAGAGTCAAAAGAAAGAGCTATGATAAGAACCATCAAAGGGACTTGGAGTTCTGTATTAGAGATAAAGTCTTCCTTCAAATATCACTATGTAAGAGATTCATGTAGTTTGGAAAGAATGGGAAGTTAAGCCCAAGTTATATTCTCCCTTTTGATATCCTTGATTGCATAGAAGTTGTGGCCTACCGTCTTGCACTTCCACCAAATATTGATCAAGTTCATGATGTGTTCCACATATCACTCCTGAGGAAGTACATACCATATCCCTCACAAGTACTGAACATAGAGGTGGTATAGCTGGAAGATGTTCTCTCTTATGAGTATCATCTATTAAAGATTCTAGACCAGAGAGATAAGGTTCTACTCAATAAGAAAACAAACCTTGTCAAAGTTTTGTGGAGGAACCATAAGTATGAAGAAGAAACTTGGAAACTGAAGGAGGTGATGAAGGAGAAGTACCCTCACTTGTTTTTTTAAAATGAAATTTCAAGGGAAAAATTTCAAAAGGGGGTAAAATGTAATGACCTAAATTTTTATCAATGGAAATTATCTTCTTATAATTATTTCATAAAAATCACCTTAGGAAACACAATGCCACATCATGCTTAAATGAACTACTAAACACTATGTGACCTTTATAGCCTAGTCGTAAAACACAATTTCTTCACATCTATGTTTTCTAGTTTCATATATCTAACATACACTGTTATGATCAGTAAGATATTTAGATTATGATAGGTCAAACTTAATTTTTTATGAATAGTAACTTACCCTTATGAATAGTAATGTTACCCTTGTGAATAGTAATATGATCCTTATTAATAGTAAATCAGAAAAGTGAATAATAATCATACCAATGATAGCATAAATAAAATTTATCCATCTTATAAGTGGCAACAGGGTATAATTATATCATAGTATAAGCAAATAAATATTTTAAAAAGTTATAAATTAACTGCTGGTATTTTTATAAGTCATAAATATTTTATTATTAATTTAAAAGAAATTTTTTTCACAAAATGTATTCATATATTAATATTTTCATGTCTTATTATTTCAAGATAATTTTATGATACCTTAAGTAATTTTTCAATGTGTTATAAAATCATTTATAATTTAAAAAAAATTTATTTCCAAGTAAATTATTATTTTAATTAAAAACTAAATTTCTGATATTTAGAAAATTATTTTCATAAAATGGAGTTCATTTTTGAGTTATAAACATCTAAAAAATTTTAAGGTCAATTTTTTGGGATTTTTCTGAAATACTTAAATTTTTGGTGAATAGTAAAATACGATAATTTACAATAAATGCTCAAAACCTAAATTTTTGAGTCATGCTTTAATCCTAGATGATTTAATTGGACATTAGTTAGAACTCCTATGCACTAGTTACTATTTTTAGTCACAATAATCTTCACTATTTCTTGTCTTGAGAAAAATAATATACTAATGATTAAAATAATATGAAAACACCCCTCTCCTCCACTATAAATATCACCCCTCACACCCTCTTCTCCTCACACCTAAAAATCTTTGATCCTTGTATATATTCTACCCAATACTATTCTCTAGTCCCTCCCACATTTCCAGAAGCTATTGGTTTCGTCAAAATACCAAGACTTGTTTCCTTGAGGCGGATCTCTTGAAGAGAATTTAAGAGGTAAATCCTCTCACTTTTCTTTTAATTTCTTTTCAATTTCAATTTCTTTTCTTATTATATCCTCACCACCCATCATCCAAATTTCATGAGAAATAAATTACCATACATATAATATAATTATATCATTTTAATGTAATATCAAACATTAACCTCATACCTCTCTCTCTCTTATCTTAAAAATGAAATCATCGCATGTGAAGTATCAATTTACAGACATCATGGTTGACGATATTTCATTTTCCATAAATTCCTTCAAGGATGTTAATAAAAACATTTAATGGTTTAAAATATGTTTTAATTTATATTTTTTAACCCCTTTTATGTTTTTCAACTAACTTACACACATATTAATAAATGAAAAAACAAAATAAGTTTGTTGGGATCAAAAACTGCCAAAATTAACTTAAAATGATCATCATTAAGATCTATCTAAATGGTATATAAAAAATCATTCATAATATAAATTAAACTTTTTTAATATAATTAAAAAAATATAATAAAAATTCAATATTTTTATCTTCATCTTACACGAACACCCATTCATGTATACAAGTGAACGGACCATGAAAACTAAGAAAACGAACACCCCCCGAACAATGAATTGAAACTATATAACTCATACAAAGGCCTATAAAATAACATAATGAAACCATAATAATCATTAATAAAAGGTTATATAATTTTTAATAATTTAATGTAATGTTTTTATAAATGATATTAATGTGATGGAGTCTTTTAAACAAAAGGTAAGGGGATTTCTTAAACTCAACACTCTTTCTTTGGGTTTGTCTATTTCACCCCATTTTCAATATGGTTATTCCTTAAATATAATTTATTCATAATTATATTATCCTTTCAGGGATAGAAATTTTTTCTAATATAGTTTATGACAAACACAATACATTATAAAATAACTCTTCTTTTAAAAAACTCCTTTTACTTCTTACTCAAGGTTGATAATTCTTATATCAAGAATTTTATTCTCCATTTAATTTGGTAAGACATATTTATGAATGTATGCTTATGAGATAAGACCCATTAATTTCCATTTTTATTTATGTTCTTTATTTATATATGTTCTATGTTTCATAAATGGTAATGTAAATGTTATGATGTGATGGGTGCGCTCGGAATTATATAGCACATTGTAAATGTTATGATGTGACAGGTGCACAGATAATTATATAGTGATCTAATTCATTGGGTAATATGAAGAACCTAATGAGTAAAGTGAAATATGTGTTAACATTATTCAAGCTTTGTTCACAACTATGTGTGGTAATATACCACTAATACATGATGTTTTATTTTTATGTGTTTTTACATTCCAACTCTCTTATTAATGCTTCCTCTCATGATTATGATCCTAAGCCTATGTTATGATGATAATGATTATGATCACCACATGTAATATTGTTTAATGGTATTATATATCCTCTTACTAAGATTTTTTACTCATCACATGTTTTTAAAATGTTTTTCACAAGATTTCTTAAAAGGTCAAAAGATAGTTAAGGGGCTAGTGTAGATGAATCCAATAAGTTATTTTGTAATTATTCTTGTAAACTCTGATTTAATGTATGGTTTGTCAAATATTCAAAAACCTATACAATAAATGGTCCTTAAATTTATAATGTACTATGTATTTTTCTGTTATCCTTTATAAAAAAATACACAACATGTTTAAGAAATGATTCCAAGAGTGCGGGTTCAGGGATTTATAGTGGGTATCAGAGGAATAGTTTAGTTAATTTGGGAATTATAATTATAGAACCTTTTTGAAAACCTTTAGTACAAGACTTTATTAAATTAACCACCCAATATTCATTTCTAAATATAGGTATCCCACAAGATATGCCTTTACACTAAATTAAAAAATGGGATAAATTATATATTCATGACTTTTTTACTTATGTTTTTTCTAACCTTTTCTATTATATAAAATGGTGGGATGAAGGAGAAACAAATCCAATAACCCATGCATGGGATTGTGCAACAATTTCTTGAACAACATCCCCAATTCTTTATGTGGTGGAGTTATAAATTTCATGCTGATGATTACCCAAATGTCTTAGGTTATGAACAATAACCTAAATAATGTGGAATTTCCTCCTTCACCAAAGAGGGAGCAACAAAATATTGAGTGTTCTATGTGGCAACGACAACCAAAATTTAGTGAATCTTCAGATCCACTAGTTGTGGACTAGTGGGTCTAATCTATGGAGAATTTATTTTCTATACTTAACTATTCTGAGATAGAGAAGTTTAATCCTATTGTTTATTGTCTAGATGGAGATAAAAATCAATGGTGGGATTTTATTAAGAACACTATGCCAAGGGAAAAAAATAAGATATGGAGTGGGAAGACTTTAAGATAATGTTTCTTAATAAGTATTTCCCTCAAAGACTTCAAACTAATATGAAGAGAGAATTCATAAAGCTAAAAAAATGAAGGAGAATCTATCATGATCTATGAAGAAAATTTCACAAGGCATTCAAGGTATGCTTTAGGTTTTTTTATCATCAATTATAGAAAATTTTATATATTCTTTAGTGGTTTAAAACAACACCTTCAAAATGCTCTTTTAATTCTATACTTTTGGACTTATGAATAAATTGTTTGATGTGATCTAAAAGTGGATATATATTTTGAATAATGGTACAATGTCCATGGTGATAAGAAATGAAAGATGTAGTTTTAAGATGGAGGATATAATGGGAAAGGTGGAATGAAAATATAACCACCCACATGTCAAAAATGTAGGAAGAAGCATCAAGGGAACTTCCTAAAAGGGATGGGTAAATGCTTAAATTGTGGGAGAGAAGGCCACCAAGCTCATGAATGCTAAAAATACATGAAAAGGCCGGACAATGTGGTGGAGGAAAAGAGAGCACCACCCATGGTCCAATGCTAAAACTGTAGGTAAAAAGGGTATTATACAATCCAATGCACTAAAAAACAAGTTCTCAAGGGTAATCAACATCATCAGCCACTAAATCCAAAGGATAAAGTGAATTATTGTGACATAACTACTACAAAAGTAAGTCAAGAAAGTGATTTTTTATAAGGTAAAATTCCTATTCACTTAAGAATGGAAATATTTTTATTTTATTCTAGTTCTATTAATTCATTTATATCTCACAAGTTTTATAGAACTATTAAATCAAAGCCCAGAAACTTTGAGGTAGATTATCTGTAAAAATACCTAGTGGTGCAATAATTTCAACCCAAGTGTGGGATATTATCCTCTTCGAATATGTGGAAATATTCTTCAAGTTAATCTCATGATACTTCCCTTGGAGTAATTCTATGCTATACTAGGGATGAATTGATTCTCTTTATATCAAGCACATATAGACTATCACGAAAAAAAAATATTTTTTTATATTTTGAACCATCCCATGATCCTCTACAAATGTAAGAATGATCATGTATCTCCTTTAAAAACTCTTTCAATGGTGTGGGTATTTATTCCCTATGAATATGGATACCTCACTCAAATGGTTGATCCAAATGAAGTTATCCACCTGGGGTAAATTCCCATCATGGGGGAATAAATTGATGTATTTCCTAAAGAGTTACATGAACAGCCTTTAGATTGTGAGGTGGAGTTCTCAATAGAAACCATACTCAGAGATAATCCTATCTTAAAGTTTTCATATAGGATATATCCTATCAAACTAAAGGAGTTAAAGAATCATCTGCAAGAGAATTTGGAAAAATGGTTTATATTCCCTAGTGCATCACCTTGGGGTTTACTAGTGCTCTTTGTCAAGAAGAAGGATGGATCAATGCGGTGGTGTATCAATTATTGAGAACTTAAAAAGATCACCATAAAGAACAAGTATCCACTTCCTAGGATTGATGAATTGTTTGATTAGTTTAGAAGATATCGATACTTCTCAAAATTGGATCTCCGTTCTGGATATCATCATATAAATGTGAAGAAGGAATATATTTAGAATACTTCCTTTTGTATAAGGTATGGCCACTGTGAGTATTTTTTTTATTCCCTTTAGACTTACTATTTCCCCTGAAATATTCATGTATTTGATTAATTGAGTCTATATACATTACCTAGACAAATTTTTCATAGTCTTTATTGATGAAATTATCATATAATCCAAGAGAAAGGAAGAACATGAAGAACATATAAGACTTGTGCTGGTGACATTGAGGAAGGAGAAGTTATATTCCATGTTTAGAAAGTGTGACTTTTGGATGTTGCAAGTCATGTTCATGGGACATGTTATAACAAGTTAGAGAATTTCTTTGGACCCTTCAAAAACCAAGGAAATTTATAAATGACCCAGACCCTCTAGTGTCATAGAAATTGGTAGTTTTCTTGGCATAGTAGGGTATTATCGATGTTTTGTGAGACATTTCTCACAACTGTCAAACTTGCTAACTCAGTTAACAAGTAAATAGGTAAATTATGTCTGGACAGAAGAATGTGAGGAAGGCTTCAAGGAGCTAAATATAAGGGTGATCACTACACTTGTACTAACATTATTGAAAATGGGAGAATTTTTTATGATATACAGTGATACTTCCAAGAAAATATTTGGTTGTGTACTCATTAAAATTGATAATGTGATATCCTAAGCCTCACGAAAATTTATGATCCATGAGAAGAACTACCCAATGCATGATCTAGAGCTAATAGCCCTGCTTTTTTCCTTGAAAAGTTTTCGGAATTACCTCTATGGTGTGAATTATGGCATATATACCGATCAAAAGAGACTAAATTATATATTCACACAAAAGGAGATCAACATTTATCAAAGGAGATGGTTAGAGATAATCAAATACTATAATTTCTCTATTCATTATTATCCTGGTATGGTAAAAAAGGTAGGTGATTCTCTAAAGAATAAAATAACCTGCTACTCTATCCATGTTGTGGATTGAGAAAGAATCTATCTTCTAGGACATGCAAAGAATGGATTTGGAAATCATAACGATAAAGAATACATCCTACCTTGCCCAAATAATTTCCCAACCATCTATCAAAGAGAAGATTAAGGAGGCCTAAAGGGGTGATTGGGAGTTTAAAGAGAGGGTGAATGTAGTAATGTAAGGGAAGCTCTAAGGGTTCCATAATAATGATGATGATTTCATTCAGTTTTGAATAAGGATCTATGTGCCTTCATCACCTGGGATAAATAAGGAGCTATTGTAAAATGCACATAGCTCAATATTCTATATCCATCTTGGTAGCACCAAGATGTATTATGATCTTTGAGAACACCTTTGTTAGGATAACATGAAGAAGGAAATTGTAGAATATATCTCAATGTGCTTGATATTTCAACCAGTTAAAGTATAGCAACAAAAGTCCAAAGGGATGATGCAACCATTGCAAAGGACTTCTTCAAGAGTATCCTGAAGACATACAAAGGAAATAGTTTGATATGGGTTATGTTAAGTCAAAATTAATCTTTTGAATTTTACGTCTTTTGTTTTGGAAATCACAAATCTTTTTATGATTGTTTATCGTACTGACTATGTTTATCATACTAACTATGTTTTTCATACTAACTATGTTTATCGTACTGACTATGTTTATCGTACTCACTTGTTTATTGTACTGACTATGTTTATCGTACTAACTATGTTTATCATACTGACTATTTTTATCGTACTGACTATGTTTATCATACTAACTCTGTCAATCGTACTAACTCTGTCAATTATACAAACTCTGTCAATCATACTGACTCTGTCAATCGTACTGACTCTATTAGTCATACTGACCCTGTCAATCATACTGAATTTTTTTTATCATATTCATTTTCCTTTATATCAATACATTGCACTAAGTAATACTAAAACTAATCATGTTTTAATTTTATCGCATGCATGTTTTTGTCCTTTTACTAAAACACATGTTTTATATCAATCATATTCATGAAAATCATTTTCATATATCTTTTGTTTTATCCAAAAAGATTTCATGAAGTTTGTTATAAACTAATCAAAATGATGTCGTGTTTTCTATTTCAATATGATCTTTATAATGCTAGGTGTCCAAGTCCCCCTTAGTTTTCTGAATAAATATGACCATTGGAGGAAATATGACCATTGGAACCTGAGCCCTATAAATAAGAGGTCATTTACAGCTGAGAAGACAATTGAGATACTTTGATAATTATTTCCTTCTATCAATTCCTAGAGAGTGACGTTATGACTTCTCTCTTTCTTCGTTCTAAATCCTTGAAATTACAAAATGTGAACGGCTCATTCTTAGTTTTTGTATTTCAATAAGTGCTTTTTTTATCTATGTGACTGATCAGGTGATAACGATTGAGGTCTGCTGGGGATAGGCAGATGGAGCTACTAATCTTTGTATCGAGGGCTTTTAAGTGTTTTAAAGATAGAGGTATCGATTACCTGTAAAATCGAGGGCTTGCGGGGATAGCAAGCCAGACATACCGATCATCGAGGGCTTACCAAGGTGGTGGTAAGACAGACCTTTTATCCTAAGTGAAAGGAAACTCTTCTCTTTGGGATAAAATAATTGTAATACTTTTACATTTCCACAACTATTTGTATTAGAAAGTAAATTGTATTGTTTCCTTTCTTCATTTCATTTTCAATTGTAATTGTTTCAATTACGATTATACTATTACATATTGTATTAATAGATTATATACGCTTTATGGTAGAATCTTTCACTGTGGTATTACTCTGATTACTGTATTCATTTTGAATATAATTTATTCACTTTACTTATAGTATTACATCATATCATACCTTTTATATTCAAGATAGTTGTGGTTAATTGTATTGGTTGTGAATTGTATTGTCTTAAAATCATTTAAACTAATTTGCTAAGTGTTTGAATACAATATTTTTAAACCTACAATTAACCCCCCCCCCCTCTTGTACTATCCCATCTAATATACATATACATCTATATTTCAACCCAACAATTGGTATCAGAACAGGTTTCCACTGATTTTTATTACTTTCTATATAATTGTGATTTTATAACTACTTACTGCACTAATGTGAGGAGTGAAAAAGATTTTGTTTTATTAGATGGAAGGAATGAATATTGGATCAATTGACAATCTGAATCCAACTAGACCAACTATTTTTTATGGGAATGATTATGAGTACTGGAGAGATCTAATGAATACATTTGTTATAAAAACTAGTGTAGACAATTTTATTATGCTTACTCTAGGTTACAAAATTCCTGAAAAAGAAGTCAGTACATTCACTAATCAAGAAAATCAATAATATCAACTGAATTATAATGTACGCAATACTTTTCTATGTTCTATGACCAGTAATATATACAGCCAGATATCGTCATGTGAAGCTTCCAATTGTATTTGGAAGAAATTGGAAGTCATGCATTTTGGTACGTCTAAGGTTATAGAAACAAGAAGAGCAATACTTTGAGCAGAATATCATGGTTTTCTTTTTTCCTTAGAAAGAACCAGTATGAAAGGTGAAATGGAGATTTATGAAAATTTTCAACAGTTTATAATCTGTGCGAGAAAAAGGTCTTGATGATAATGCTCTTATAGACATGATTTTTGATATAACTCCAAACGAATGGGAATAAAAAAGGACAGCTATTGATGAAAACAGAAAAGTTTCTCAGATTACTCTTGATGACGTTTTCGAACTCTTCTACAGCACGAGACAAGAATGAAACGAGATGCTAGTTTCAAAAAGAAGAAAAATGGAAATTGAAGTGTAGACTTTACTACAACATCCAAAGCTAAAACACCTGAAATGATAACAAGATCCAAAGCTACGAAAGTTTTTATGTCATAATCAAGTGATAGTGATCACTCAGATAATGAGTTAGCCAATCTTTCTCGAATGATGAACAATATTGTGGGAAAAAAGACTTTTAATATAGATTCAAAAAGAAATATAGGAAGGATAAGAAAGATATAGAAGTATCTTGTTATGAATGCAAGAAAGCAGATCATATAATACATGATTGTCCTTTACTGAAAAGAAATGATACAAAGGAGAAACATTCTAAAATAAATAAGAAAATTTATTCCAAGACAAATACAAAAAAATTCTTGAAGGCAAATAATACTTGGAGTGAATGTGGTGGTGATTCATTAGATGATTCTTCAGAATATGAATCTTCAGGACAGAGGAATATTGGACTTATAGCCAGACTACCAGTTGAAGATCATTGTTTCATGGATAAGGTACGCAATGCTAAATCAATCACAAATGTATCTTTGAATGCTAATATAAGGCCCCAGCCTTAAACCTTACTTAATCTTGAGTTATTACAAGATTACACATTGAGGATCTTTTCAGGTTTAGAATTTTAGAGAATTAGATCATGAAACTTGCATTGCATTCCACATTTAAACAAATTGGTTACATAAAATATAATATTCATTCTTCCCATCAATGGAAACATATTTAAAATAAAACATGGATTCTTTCTTGACACATCCTTGACAATATCATCACATCATGTACCTTTCCCTTGACCTGTGAAAAACATTTCAAAAACTTTGGATGAGCATAAAAAGCTCAGTAAGGGTTATAAAAATATGTAAAGGAAACATGATTTCATATATACATAAGAATGAAATCATACATTACCCATAAAACATAGGCACTTTAACATACCTCATCAAATCATGAATAAATCATAGAAATCATAAGACATAAAAGGTAACTTTTGGCATTCATAACATTCTTACGAAGGGAGTAACCCTCTTGGTTACATTTGGAATACCCATCACAGTATATTCCCTAAATCTCTGCGGAGAAACCTTAACGTTACAGTCCTTCACATTACCCAATGCATTGGAGAGCTATATCAGGCTCACCCACCCTTAGTTTATCACGGAACCACCTTTCATCATAACAATGCCCAAGAACCACAACATAATCGTATCACATAAAACATGCATAAAGGAAACACAACATTTCCACCTTTCAATCACAAGATATCAATACAACACATTGATATAAAAACATTATGAAAACCATTTTCAATACCAAAATAAAATAAAAGTAAAACATGGTATTTATTTTTCTTTTAAAAAGAAGGTATGGCTTGTAGAGGAAGCTGAAACTCAAATAATGGTCACGATGGCGGAGAAGTTATTGTCGCCGCATACGTACGACAAAAACATTTCCTTTTTTCGTTTAGTAAACGCTTCTTATAAAAAAGATTCTCTTTTTAATAAAAATAAAAGTCAAAGGGGTTTATACACTGTATAAAAGAAGGTTTTTTATAAAACAAAATATTCCTCAATGAATGGATATTGAGACGAAGTCCAATACAAAGACGGTATCCTTGGATTAAGGATAAATCAGTTACATAACTATGTGTGACAAACGAATACACGAAATATAAGTGGGTATTAAGTGTAAAATAATCAGAGAAAATTCACACATAATCATAGAACGAAATATTAAAGGTGTACAAGTTTATCCCAAAGAATCGAAATTGGGTTAAGAAGTTCCCTTGCAAAAATTAGACAGCCTAACGGCGTCACTTCAAAACTTAGAAAAAGAGTTGGTGAGAGATAAAAAGGGGATATCATAAATTGGACATAAAATTTACATCAATAAGGATATATAAGAACATATCCCAAAATAATATTATGTGAATTAAAAGACATAACAAAATAAGTCTTTTAAAAAGAGGAGGGTGAAAGGTTCCCTTACCGACGTGGGTATCTTTCAAAACATACGCCCCGTGAAAGAAGGACAATACAACTTTGATGTAAATACTCATAAATGAAAGAATATAACACAATGAGTAAAATAATGGTCAGTACATACACCACTCAATGGAAATTTTGGCAAATGTAGCATAAATTTCACGGGAATCAAAGTGAGATGAAAAATCCCTTACGAAAACTCGGCAGCCTAACGGCGCCACTTAGAACTTCCAAAAATGGATTGATGAGATCAAATAGGGTATATCATCACATTAAAATAAAATGTACAGAAATAGGAATATAAAATAACATCCCCCATCATAACAAAGAGGAGATTAAAATAAGTGACATAAAGGAGAGTATTTTAAGAGAAAGAGAGAGGTTAGATCTCTTACGAAAATTCGACAGCCTAACGACGCCACTCAAAACTTACAAAATAGATTGATGAGAGAGAATAGGGTCTCTCATCATATGAACATAAAAATTATAGTAAGAGTAATATAAAATAACATCCAAATAATGAGAAAGATGAGATTAGAAGGAATTACATAAAAGAGTGTAATTAAAAAGAAAGAGAGAAGTAGGATCCTTTACTTCAAGTCCAACTTGTCTTGTTCGTTTCTTTATATTCCTAAATAATAAACATTGGTCAATTAGTAATTGCCTAATTACCTCCTTTAGAGATTATTATTCAGTTCATATCACATATTATAATGTTATAATAATTGTTTAAGAATGTTAGTTCATATCAGACGTTTTTGCCGATGTTTGGTACATGAGTCAAAAATGAACTTGTTTGAAAAAAGATTTCCCATGTAGTTATAAGTAAATAATTTCCAGAATAGTATTAATGATTAAAATATCATATATATACAGTAAATATTCATTTCATACCATTCCATATCATTTGGAGATAAAAAACGAAAAGCACCGTTCATGGAGACGGTAGGCCGTACGTACGCATGAACGCTACTTTCATTTTTTGTCATATTAATAGAATTAAAAAAAATGAGAGATATATATATATGTTATAATTCCATAATGATATCCATAATTTAGATGTAATATATTACATATATATCCATTATATATATGTACTTATAATATTACATAACATTTTGAGATTAGAAATGAAATGTACCGTTCATGGAGACGGTAAGCCGTACGTACGCATGAATGCTACTTCCATTTCTATTTCATATTTAAGGGAATTAAAACATAATGATACATAATAGTATTTTAATTCCCATATGTTATCATATATAATATCATTAAATATATCCTTTATACATACCATATATGGTATTAACGAATCAAATCACTTTGAGGGGGCGGTAGTCCGCACTTCCTTAAATGAAGATATCGTGTTTACCCATAATGGAAACCATAAAGGTATGACATAAATGAAGAATAAATAAGCTTAAGTAAAACATAAAAGTATTATATTTCATATATAAATATAGTGTCATTTTAATGTCCACCTTTTAAGGTGTTAGAAGAATGTTGAACAATCATCGTTTCGGGAGGCAGAAATTCGCCATCCACGGAAACAATATGTTCTTTAACCATTAGATGTAGGTGTGTGTATGTGTAGCTAGAATCCTTATTATAAAAACATCCTAGTATATTTAAGATACTGTATTTGTTACAAAATAAATGAATAAAAATAGTTTAGGGGGTTGGAGAAGCAAAATAAAACAAAAGGACACAAGTGAAGACATTACCTTAAAATCGGGAAACTCCATTTGGTTTGAGATCAAAGGATTCCTGGGGAAGACTTCTGCCCAAAGTTAGGCTTCAAGTAGTAATAGAGGGAAGTGGAGAGACAAAATGGGCAGGGGTTGGTTGATCCAAAGGCTTTGGGAGTGTGTGTAAGGAGGTAGAGGTGGGGGCCTTTTATAAGAGGAGAGGAGGGGCACTCTTGTAAAGTTACAAAATATTACTTTATTTTCAAAAGAGTTTCGGATTTTAAAGGTCCCAAATTGATTTATTTCGAGTTTAAGGTGATAAGGGTTCTAAATCCACTCATCCAATAGGTTTTGGACATATGTAGGTCTTATATGTTACATTATCTTTCCATTTTATTTAAATCGTTAAATAATGAGGTCATCGCTGCATCATCATGATGTCATAAATAATTTAATTTATTTAATTTCTAAAAATAATAAAAAAACTACTATGATGTAGGAAATATTTTTATCTTTCCAACGACTCTTTATAGTCAAAAATATGACCTGTATAACCCCATGTAAAAATTGTTTTAGTAAAACATTTCATGATTGTGTCATTTTTACTTTAACATTAAATAAAAAGATATTTATGTCATTTTCCAACCAAAGTGGCTCCATGGGGTCCCCAAGTTGACACATGGATTGTCTTGGTCGGCCATGACACATCCAATGAGGGTAGGACATGTGTCTAGGTCATTTCATTTTATTAATACATTATTCTTACCATAAACTACACTAATTACCTCTAATCACGATTAAAAACTTAATAAGTTACTATTCACCAAAAAATTATTTTTATCCCATTGAACCACATTTTACTTCTCAATGACAACCATGTATGTCGGATTTTTTAAATTCAAAACACAAATATGGAAAAATTTCATTTATACAGAAAAATCAGTTTTTATAAGTACCTCTTAGTGGTTTCGCTATTCATCAAAAATTGATGTTTTTCAGAAAAATCCCAAAAATTCACCCTAAGCTATATTTGATATTCCGAATTCAAAAAGGAAGTCTATTTTACAAAATTCAAAACATATAATTCACATTAATTAATTTAACAATTAATTCCCGTTGTCAGGGAAAATAGCATGTTTTTATGAAATAATAAGTATCAAAAGATTGACACTAGTTTAAGTCTGATTTCAAAGTGAAATTAATTACAACGACCACTATTGGATTAAATGGTAAAAATATCTTCTAATTTCACTTTAAAACCAATTCAAAAGATAATCTAATCATATAAATAGATTAGATTAAAAAGAGGTTTTTAATTAAAATACAACATTTTACACTATTCATTAAAAAATGAACTTTATCAGAAAGATACCAAAAATTTACAGAAAGTAAATTTTGATGTCCCAATTCTTCAGAAGAGTTTTATTTGGTCCAATAGAATGTATAAGAGTGAAAAAAACTATTTTTAATGACGGTTCTCCATCAAAATGCGATAAGTGAACCTTTAGTGAAAACTAGGGCATATACGCCTAAAATTGAATTCTTTCCATATTTTAAGCCTTTATCTTTTATTTGATAAATGTAAAAACATTTAAAAACATATATAATCCTATTTTAGTTATTTCTATCCATTCCCGCCAATACAACGGCTACTTGTTAACTACCATTTAAAATAATATTATTTTGTTATTAGAGTGCAACGTAAGAATCCCAAGAAACTCGTTGTTGCGTGTTGGGTACGCCATCGAGCATAGTGTACCCTTTAAAGTCATATTAATATTTTATTCACAAATATGGATAAATATGAAAATTTCATATTCTTTATTTACCTGGGGTGTTACATCCTTACCCCCCTTTTGGGAATTGCGTCCTCGCAATTTTTAAAATTGAGCTTGGAAACATCCTTGAAAGTCCCACATCAGAACAAGAGTCGGTAAAACAATCACTTTAAAATAAAGGAAGATAAGTACAGAGGTCACCCGAGTTAACCCATACTAGGATTCCATGTAGAAAAACATGGACATGGAAGAAAAATCAAAGGTTCATGTTCTTGAGGGAGAGTGATAGTAAACATGTCTAAGAGAAAGTTAACCATAAGAAAATCACAAACTTGTGATGGGTTAAACGGTATTCGATTCCCCAGTAGGAAAAGTTAATAGACAACATTTTTGTTTTAAGTTACTTTTTATTGAGGAATTTATTCATAAGGAAACATAATCACTTATCATGTTGACTTTCAACTTTTACTAGATTCCTTAATCAAACTCATATTTTTTCCAAAAGACGAGTATTTAGGGAGACTTGTTTGCATTAAGAGTACTATAATCAACTTCTAGAGTATCACCAAATCCACCAAAGAGAACTATATACTTCCCATGTCATTAGGCTTTAACCAAAACCAAAACCAAAAAGGTTAGTACAAGGTCAAATAATCCAGAAAAGTATAACCCTTTAAAAAGAAAATCTATGCTTAATCTCCAAAATTTGTCCAACAAAACCCAAAGTTCAACAAGGACCATCCGATAAACAATTTGTCCACAAAATTATTCTAAGTAAACCAATATAAGATTGAAACCCAAATATTTGAAGGATTTAGTCACATAGTCTTCCAAGTTAAATCATAACATTTATCTCCAAACAACATCAGTTGCTCTTAAAGTCTCGTATTGAAAAGTAATTAACCGAATCACATATCATCCATGATAGGTTAATCATTTTCATAAATAACCCAAAATCAAATTACTCTTAATTAATAAAATCATATAACTAAAAATAATCAGTCAAACTAACCAGGGACTTCACATAGTCCAATGGTAGGCGATAAATACCAGTCGCACTTTGGTTGTGGGTTTGATTCCCGCAGCTTTGTCCGACGTGACGGGTAGTCACATGGTCTGTGTGTTGTACTTTTTCGAAAACTATATAATTCTAAAATCATTCCCCAAAAAGGGATAAAATCATCAAAAATAACCATAACATAATTTAACCTCAATTTTATCTCATGCCTTTCACTTCAATCATAACATATAGTAACCCATAATTACCTCAAAAGTAAGGATCATATAGACCCAAATGGTTCTTTATAAATATGTCCACAAAAGAAAAGATAATTGTTCCTTGAATAAAATTTGCCTATATTAAACATCAGGGTTACACATAATATAAAAATTCTTCTAATGTAACCCCATCATCAAAAGAGACTTAATACTCTTAAGAATTTCACCATAACTCTTGAAGCCCTTATATGTTGAAATCTTACTCATTCAAAATTCTTCATGATCCTTTAACCATTCCTTTCCAACTTACTCCGAAATACCTCTTTCCTACAAACAAAATCATGAATCATATCCTAAGATTCCAAAATAGGAAAACAATAGTCATGAAATAATACATACCTTTGATTGGTCATTGTCAGTTTCTTCATCCTCAATCGGAATGGCATTAGGTATTGGTAAATGAACATTTGTACGCTCTTTGTGATCACATTCACGAAACTTCTTCATAGGACATGTGTTTGCATAATGACCATGCACACCACATTTAAAACAATCAATTGATCCCTCAGAACGAACTTCTTTCCCTTTCCTCGAGTCAACTGGATGCTTCCTTTTTCCATGGTAGGTTCTTGCTTTATGACCTTCATTTCCACATTTATAGCATATTTCTGTCCCTTTGAAACATTTTCCTAGGTGTTTCTTTCCACATCATTGACACGTAGGTTTTTGAACACACTTACCTTTATGATTATTACATGTGCTTCTGTAGGGATTTGTTTCTCGCATATATGATGCCTTAGAGAAATCACCAAGGTTTAGGTGGTCAATCATGACTCCAGATAGTTGGTTGAGAATAATCACAAGAGTTCTCATTGCAGCTCCCATATCATTCAGTTTCTTGCTCAAAAAACTTTCACAGTTTCCTTCACATCCACTGTTACTTTGGTGCCTGCTAGATCCATCCATTTACTAAAACCAAAAAGGTCAGTGTGAGTATATCAAAAAAACCATCATGTACTAATGAGGAAGATAAACACTAAGATATACTTACTCATTCACTTTATCTAAAACTAGGACTCTTTATGAAATCCTAACCATTATGGTAATTCCACTTATGCTTAGAGAATACCCTAACCTCTAAAGTTATCTAAACCGACCTTTGATACCAACTATAAGCCCCAGCCTTATTCCTTACTTAATCTTGAGTTATTACAAGATTACACATTGAGGATCTTTTCAGGTTTAGAGTTTTTGAGAATTAGATCATAAAACATGCATTACATTCCACATTTAAACAAAGTGGTTACATAAAAGACAGTATTAATTCTTCCCATCAACGGAAACATATTTAAAATAAAACATGGATTCTTTCTTGACACATCCCTGACAATATCGTCACATCATGTACCTTTCCCTTGACCTGTGAAAAACATTTCAGAAACTTGGGATGAGCATAAAAAGCTCAGTAAGGTTTATAAAAATATGGAAAGGAAACATGAGTTCATATATTCATAAGAATGAAATCATACTTTGCCCATAAAACATAGGCACTTTAACATAACTCATCAAATCATGAATAAATCATAGAAATCATAAGACATAAAAGGTAACTTGTTGCATTCATAACATTCTTACGTAGGGAGTAACGCTCTTGGTTACGTTTGGAATACCCATCACAGTATATTCCCTAAATCTCTTCGGAGAAACCTTAACGTTACACTCATTCGCGTTACCCAATGCATTGGAGAGCTATATCGGGCTCACCCGCCCTTAGTTTATCATGGAACCACCCATATTCATAATAATGCCCAAGAACCACAACATAATCGTATCACATAAAACATGCCTAAAGGAAACATAACATTTCCACCTTTCAATCACAAGATATCAATACTACACATTGATATAAAAACATTATGAAAACCATTTTCAATACCAAAATAAAATAAAAGTAAAACATGGTATTTATTTTTCTTTTAAAAAGAAGGTATGTCTTGTAGAGGAAGCCGAAACTTAAATAATGGTCACGACGGCAGAGAAGTCGTTGTCGCCGCATACGTACGACAAAAACATTTCATTTTGTCGTTTAGTAAATGCTTCGTATAAAAAATATTCTCTTTTGAATAAATGTAAAAGTAAAAGGGGTTTATACACTGTATAAATGAAGGTTGTGTATAAAACAAAATATGCCTCAATTAATGGAGATTCATACGAAGTCTCATACAAAGACGATATCCTTGGATTAAGGATAAATCGGTTACATAACTATGTGTGACAAACGAATACACAAAATATATGTGGGTATTAAGTGTAAAACAATCAGAGTACATTCACACATAATCATAGAACAACATATTCAAGGTGTACAAGTTTATCCCAAAGAATCGAAATTGTGTTAAGAAGTTCCCTTGCAAAAATTAGACAGCCTAACGGCGTCACTTCAAAATTCAGAAAAAGAGTTGGTGAGAGATAAAAAGGGGATCTCATCACTGGAACATAAAATTTACATCAATAAGGATATATAAGAACATATCCCAAAATAATATTATGTGATTTAAAAGACATAACAAAATAAGTCTTTTAAAAAGAGGAGGGTGAAAGGTTCCCTTACTGACGTGGGTATCTTTCGAAACATACGCCTCGTGAAAGAAGGACAATACAACATTGTTTTAAATACTCATAAATGAAAGAATATTTTACAATGAGTAAAATAATCATCAGTACATACACCACTCAAAGGAGATTGTGGAAAATGTAGCATAAATCTCACGGGAATAAAAGTGAGATGAAAAATCCCTTACGAAAACTCGGCAGCCTAACGACGCCACTTAAAACTTCCAAAAATGGATTGATGAGATCAAATAGGGTATCTCATCACATTATAATAAAATGTACAGCAAGAGTAATATAAAATAACATCCCCCATCATAACAAAGAGGATCTTAAAAGAAGTGACATAAAGGAGAGTACTTAAAGAGAAAGAGAGAGGTTATATCTCATACAAAAATTCGGCAGCCTAGCGGCGCCACTCAAAACATCCAAAATGGATTGAGGATAGAGAATAGGGTCTCTCATCATATGAACATAAAAATTACTTTAAGAGTAATATAAAATAACATCCCAATAACGAGAAATATGAGCTTAGAAGGAATGACATAAAAGAGTGTACTTAAAAAGAAAGAGAGGAGTAGGATCCCTTACCTCAAGTCCAACTTGTCTTGTTCGTTTCTTTATATTCCTGAATAATAAACTTTGGTCAATTAATAATTGCCAAATTACCTCCTTTAGAGATTATTATTCAGTTCATATCACATATTATAATGTTATAATAATTTTTTAATAATGATAGTTCATATTAGACGTTTTTGCCGATGTTTAGTACATGAGTCAAAAATGAACTTGTTTGAAAAAAGATTTCCCATTTAGTTATAATTAAATAATTTCCAGAATAGTATTAATGATTAAAATATCATATATATAGATTAAATATTCATTTCATAGCATTCCATATCATTTGTAGATAAAAAACAAAAATCACCGTTCATGGAGACGGTAGGTCGTACGTACGCATGAACGCTACTTTCATTTTTTGTCATATTAATGGAATTAAAACAAAATGAGAGAGATATATATAAGTTATAATTCCAGAATGATATCTATAATTTAGATGTAATATATTACATATATATCCATTATATATATGTACTTATAATATTATATAACATTTTGAGATAAGAAATGAAATGTACCGTTCATGGAGACGGTAAGTCGTACGTACGCATGAACGCTACTTCCATTTCTATTTCATATTTAAGGGAATTAAAACATAATGATACATAATATTATTTTAATTACAGTATGTTATCATATATAATATCATTAAATATATCCTTTATACGTACCACATATGGTATTAACGAATCAAATCACTTTGAGGGGGCGGTAGTCCGCACTTCCTTAAATGAAGATATCGTGTTTACCCATAATGGAACCATAAAGGTATGCCATAAATGAAAAATACAGAATCTTAAGTGAAACATAAACATATTAGATATCATATATAAATATAGTGTCATCTTAATGGAGACCTTTTAAGGTGTTAGAATAATGTTGAACAATCATCATTTCGGGAGAAAGAAATTCGCCATCCACGGAAACAGTATATTATTTAACCATTAGATGTAGGTGTGTGTAAGTGTAGCTCGAATAATTATTATAAAAACATCCTAGTATATTTAAGATACTGTATTTGTTGCAAAATAAATTAATAAAAAGAGTTTATGGGGTTGGAGAAGCAAAATAAAACAAAAGGACACAAGTGAATACATTACCTTAAAATCGGGTAACTCCCTTTGGTTTGAGCTCAAAGGATTACTTGGGAAGACTTCTGCCCAATGTTAGGCTTGAAGGAGTAAGATAGGGAAGTGGAGAGACAAAATGGTCAGGGTTTGGTCGAGCCAAAGGCTTTGGGAGTGTGGGTAAGGAGGTAGAGGTGGGGGCCTTTTATAAGAGGAGAGGAGGGGCACTCTTGTAAAGTTACAAAATGTTACTTTATTTTCCAAAGAGTGTCGGATTTTAAAGGTCTCACATTGATGTATTTCTAGTATAAGGTGATAAGGGTTCTAAATACACTCATAAAATAGGTTTTGTACATGTTTAGGTCTTAGATATTACATTATCATTCCATTTTATTTAAATCGTTAAATAATGAGGTCATCGCTGCATCATCCTGATGTCATAAATAATTTAATTTATTTAATGTATAAAAATTATAAAAAAAACTACTATGATGTAGGAAATCTTTTTAGCTTCCCAATGACTATTTATAGTCAAACATATGACTTGTAGAACCCCATGTAAAAATTGTTTTAGTAAAACATCTCATGTTTGTCTCATTTTTACTTTAACATTAAATAAAAAGATATTTATGTCATTTTCCAACCAAAGTGGCTCCATGGGGTCCCCAAGTTTACCCATGAATTTTCTTGGTCGGCCATGACACATCCAATGAGGGTAGGACATGTGTCTAGGTCATTTAATTTTATTAAGACATTATTCTTACCATAAACTACATTAATTACCTCTAATCGCGATTGAAAACTTAATAAGTTACTATTCACCAAAAAATTATTTTTATCCCATTCAACCACATTTTACTTCTTAATGACAACCAATTATGTCGGATTTTTTAAATTCAAAACACAAAGATGGCAAAATTTCATTTAAATGGAAAAATCAGTTTTTATAAGTACCACTTAGTGGTTTCACTATTCATCAAAAATTGATGTTTTTCAGAAAAATCCCAAAAATTCACCCTAAGATATATTTGATATTCTGAATTCAAAAATTAAGTCTATTTTACAAAATTCATAACATATAATTCACATTAATTAATTTAATAATTAATTCCCGCTGTCAGAGCAAATAGCGTGTTTTTATGAAATAATAAGTATCAAAAGATTGACACTAGTTTAAGTCTGATTTCAAAGTGAAATTAATTCCAATGACCACTATTGGATTAAATGGTAAAAATATATTCTAATTTCACTTTAAAACCAATTCAAAAGATAATATAATAATATAAATAAATTATATTAAAACGAGATTTTGAATTAAAATACAACATTTTACACTATTCATTAAAAAAATGAACTTTATCGGAAAGATACCAAAAATTTACACAAAGTAAATTTTGATGTCCCAATTCTTAAGAAGAGTTTTATTTGGTCCAATAGAATATATAAGAGTGAACAAAACTATATTTAATGACGGTACGCCACCAAAAGGCGATAAGTGAACCTTTAGTGAAAACTAGGGCATATACGCCTAAAATTGAATTCTTTCAGTATTTTAAGCCTTTATCTTTTACTGGATAAATGTAAAAACATTTAAAAACATATATAATCATATTTTAGTTATTTCTATCCATTCCTACCAATACAACGGCTACATGTTAACTACCATTTAAAATAATATTATTTTATTATTAGAGTGCAACGTAAGATTCCCAAGAAACTCGTTGTTGCATGTTGGGTACGCCATCGAGCATAGCGTCCCCTTTAAAGTCATATTAATATTTTATTCAAAAATATGGATAAATATGAAAATTTCATATTCATTATTTACCTGGGGTGTTACAGCTAAATATTGTGATAGTAAATATTATGAATCCTCAGGTGAAGAATCTTCTTTTGATGGAGATAATAATTTCCCTACCTATGATGAAATGTCTAAGTTTGCTAAACTTCTTGAGAATGAAAATTATAAAGTTACGAAAAATCATGAAAATGAAAATTCTAGAATTCATACTCTTTCTAACGAAAAATCAGTTCTTTTGAAAGATCTTTATAAGAAAATCCTTTATTTTGAAAGTATTTCAAAAAACCTTGAGAAAGTAAACTCTGAGTAGGATAAAATTTCTAAGGATCTAGAAAAAGTAATTTCTAAGAAAAATATTTTTGAGCCTAACTCTAGTATTAAAACTATTGTCTTTGAAGATAACAACATAGTTATTAGACTAAAGTTAGAAATATTTTCCTTAAGGAATTGTTTTTCAAACTTTACCTTAGGTAAAGAAAATTTTGATAAGATGTATTCTCAAATTTGACCTTCAAAGAATAATTCTAGTTTTTGTTATACTAGTCCAAAAATGATTTTCAATAATAACTATTTTGTTCCTCAAAGTGCTTCTTTCTGTGTTAAGTTTCAATGTGGTGGACACTGGAAAAGAAATTGTTCTCTTAACAGAAATCAGCCTTTTGGATTTCATAAAGCTTATTTTTTAATACAAATGTGGATTCCTAAAATTCTTTTATCTAACCCTTCTTGATCCAAATAGGTTTGGATTATAAAACACTAATTTTTTCTTTTTCAATAAAATATGAAGTGTACCAACATTAAGAAAATTTGGTACATGGATAGTAGTTGTTCTGGACACATGACCGGACACAAATATTTCTTTGAAAAGATTATCGAAACAAAAGGTGGAAAAGTTACCTTTGGAGATAATTCTCAAGGAAATATTATTGGAATTGGTATTTTTTTTTCTTGGAAAAGTTATAATTTCAAATTTTTTGTATGTCAAGGGTCTTAAGCACAATTTCATTAGCATAATTCAATTAAGTGATGAAGGATACCTTGTGAATTTCTGAAATGATAAATGTTTAGTTCACAATTACAAGGATGAATTCATTCTATCTACCCAGAGGCAAGAGAATGTATACAATATTAACTTATAAGACCTTAGAAGATAGAATATACCTTGCTTAAGTGCAATAGAAGACTAATCTTGGCTATGGAATAGAAGATTAGGACACTGCAACCTAAGAAACCTTTTTAAACTTTCAAAGAAAAGACTTATAAAAGATCTACTGAACCTTAGATATGATTCTTCAAAGGTATATGATCCTTTTAAATTTGGAAAGAAACATAATACTATCTTTAAATCAATCAATGAAGTTTCATACTCCAATTCATTACATCTAGTGCACACAGATCTTTTTGGTCCATCACAAACTAGAAGCATTGGAGGAAAATACTTTGTATTTGTTTTAGTTGATGACATTACTAGATTTACATTGGTATATTTTCTAATAAAGAAATATGAAGCCTTTTTCTATTTCAAAATTTGTAGAGCCCAAGTTAAAAATGAGAAAAACCTACCATTGATAACTATCCATAGTGATCATGATGGTGAATTTCAAAATTTAGATTTTGAAATTTTTTGTTGTAAGAAAGGTATTACTCACTACTTTTCAGCTCCAAGAACTCCTCAGAAAAATGGTGTTGTTGAGAGAAGAAATTTTATTCTTCAGGAAATTAAAAGAACCATGTTGAGTGAATACTCAATTGCTAAGAATTTTCTGGGCTAAAGCTGTTAGTACTGTTTGTTATACTATAAATCATGTTTTTACTAGACCTTTTATTAATAAAACATCTTATGAATTGTGGACTGGCCTAAAACCTAAAGTTTCATACTTCAAAGTATTTGGATGAAATGTATTCATTCTTAATACTAAAGATAATCTACACAAATTCAAACAAAAATATAATAAAGGAATCTTTATAGGCTATTCTACAACCTATAAGGCTTATAGAGTTTTCAATAAAAATACGTGTACTATTGAAGAAATAGTACATGTTAATTTTGATGAAACTAATCCCTTTTTTTAAACAACCTCAACCTGCATCTTCAGATGTGTTCTAAATAACTGAATATAAACCTTTGTTAGAAGATCCTTCTGATATGGAAATGTTCAAGAAATTATTTCTGAAACTTTTACTCCAGAATATTTTGTACCATATATTGATGAGCAGGTCTTACAAAACCGAAATCAATTGTTTCTTAGGAATCATCCCAGTGATAATATCATTGGTTATTTAAATCATCCTATAAGAACCATAAATTCCTTGTGAAATGAAATAGAACACCTTTCCTTTCTTTCCCAATTTTAACCTAAAAGTCCAAGTGAGGCCTTAGGTGATGAATATCGGATTAAACCAATTCAAGATGAATGAAATGAATTTGAAAGGAATCATGTCTGGACTTTAGTTGAAATACCTAAAGAGACAACTGTAATTGGTGTAAAATGGGTGTTCAGAAATAAATGTGATGAAAATGGAATCATTGTAAGAAATAAAGAAAGACTTGTTTCTAAGGGCTATAATCCACAAGAGGGAATAGACTATGAAGAAACATATGCTATGTTAGCTAGACTTGAATCTACTCATATTATATTAGCATTTGTAGCATACTTTAATTTCAAATTATTTAAAATGGATATTAAATGTGCTTTTCTAATTGGTTTTGTTCAACAATAATTTTTTTTGAACAACCACCTGGTTTTATAGATTCAAAATATCCTAATCATGTCTTTAAACTTACCAAAGCTTTATATGGCCTTAAACAAGCCCCTAAAGCATGGTATGATAGACTTACAAGATTTCTTTTAAAAAAATTATGTAAAAGGTATAATGGATCCAACCCTTTTTATAAAAATGGAAAATAAAAATGTTTTGATTATTCAAATTTATTTTGATGACATCATATTTGGGTCCACTTATCCATCTTTAACTAATTCTTTTGAAAATTTATTGAAATTTGAGTTTGAAATGAGTATGATGGGTGAGTTAAAATTATTTTTAGGCTTTCAAATTTCTCAAAAACCAAAAGGATCCTATATATCTCAATATAAGTATATCAAAGACTTACTCAAATAGTATGGATACGACAATACCAAAAGTATTATCACTCTAATTTTTACCTTAAATACACATGATCTTGATGAAACTAGAAAACCAGTAGATCAAACAACTTTTAGAGGTATGATAGGAAGTTTTCCATACTTGACGACTAGTCAACCAAAATTAATGTTTTCAGAATGCTTATGTGAAAGATACCCATCAAATCCAAAAGAGTCTCATTTAAAAGCTGTGAAAAGAATCTTTCGGTATTTAAAAGGGACTTTAGATTTAGGAATTTTCTATTCTTCTAGAAATGATTTTATTTTAAAAAGTTTTTCAGATGCTGACTTTGGTGGTTGTAGAATGGATAGAAAGTGTACATCTAGAACATGTCATTTCATAAAAGATTCCTTAGTTTATTGGTCATGAAATAAACATCACTCAGTATAACATTCCATTGCTGAAGCTGAATATATAGCAGTTGGAAGTTATTGTGCTCAAGTGTTGTGGATGCAACACAGACTCACTGATTATGGATTGAGATTTTCCAAAACCCAAATTCTTTGTGACAATACAAGTGCAATAGTTCTTAATAAAAACCCACCACATCACTCTCATGAAAAACACATATATATTAGGCATCACTTTCTTAGAGATCAGACACTAAAAGGATATATTATTTTATAATTCATTGGAATTCAAGAACAACTTGCTGACATTTTTACAAAACCATTACATTCTAATAGATTTGAGTTTATAAAATAGAACCTATTAATGATTACCTTAAAATAATCATTCATATCTACTTCATGTTTTACACTTCTCATTACATTAAATACTCCTATTAAAAGGGGGAGAACATTTTTTTATTTTTTTACTTAATGTATTTCTTAACATTTTCTTTTGGTATTCTTTATCTGTTTATTATTTTGGTTTGATATTCTGTCTTTTTGATTATCATCTTGAATATCTGGTTATCATTTTAACCTTCTTTTTGTAATCTTGTAAACCTGGTTACTGTATTGATTTTCGGTCAATTGACATATCAACCTATGGTAACAACTTTGTTTTCCATCGGCACGTTAACCAATGGTAACAAATTTTTTTTCCATCGGCACGTCAACCTTTGGTAACAACTTTGTTTTCTATTAGCATGTCAAACTATGGTAATAACTTTGTTTTCTATCAGCATGTCGACCTATGGTAACAAATTTGTTTTCCATCGGCACATAAATCTATGGTAACAACTTTGTTTTCCATCAGTACGTCAACCTATGGTAATGACATTGTTTTTCATTGGCTTAACAACCTATGGTAATGACTTTGTTTTCCATCATCTTAACAACCTATGGTAATGACTTTGTTTTCCATCGGCTTAACAACCTATGGTAATGACTTTGTTTTCCATCGGCCTGACAACCTATGGTAATCAATTTGTTTCCCATCGGCTTGAAAACCTATAGTAATGACTTTTTATTCCATCGGCATGACAACCTATGGTAATGACATTGTTTCCCATCGGCTTGACAACCAATGGTAATGACTTCATCTTCAATCGGCTTGACAATCCATGGTAGTGACTTTGTTTTCCATCAGTCTCACAACCGATTGAATTATTTTTCCTCGTTTTCTTGTATTTTCTTTTTTCTATTGAATTATACTATGTTAATACTATTAAACAAACAATTTCCTTATAATCTTCGACATATACATTCTTTCTTTACTCTGTATTGTTTTTATTATTTTTTTTCATTTTTTTTAAAACCCTTTTAAATCCCCACCATTTATTTTTTTTATTATAATCCCAACCGTAGAAGACCAACGGTCATCTTTATTCACCTATAAATAGATCCCCCCCCAAACCCACACCGGTTTTTTAGTTTTCTTGGCAAAGCTCTACCACTTTTTTTCAGAATCCGTACGATCTTCTATTTGTATCACCTTTATGTCTCAATCTTCTGCAAACACTCCTGCTGAAATGTCCTCAAAGGCGTTTTCATAGAAATATTTCTTCAGAAAAAGGTTGGTTTCCTAGGATTTCTTTGACACATATGATTCAAAATTCTAGAGGATTATTTTGTTCTAAGGATGGGAACATCTTTGTGTTGTGAAACATGTATCTCATGACCCAATTCTCATTGAAGAAGTTAGTAAATTCTACAAAATGGTGTCTTTTGACCAAAATATGATAATCAAATTTGATTTGAATGATAGAAATTTTTCAATGTATGTAAAATAAGAAGCTCACTTTCTCAATGTCTCAATAGAAGGTGATTCTTTCTTTTTCATCTCATAAACTACTAGAGAAATTTGGTATGTTTAATAGAGAAAGAGCTGAAAATTTTTATTCCTCATAAATGAAGTGAAGATAAAAGTAGCCCATTTATCTCCAGATAACAGGTTTGTTGTGCTTTAGATGCAAGGCTTTCTTATCCCAAGGAAATGGGATAGAGAAACACTTAAAGTTTATGATATCTTTATTTTAGACTATCTTATATACATGAGAAAGGTAAATCTCATGGGGTATGTCTTTGAAACAATCAAGAATGTCATGTTAGAAGCTATCAAGTCTCATTTGATTATATATACATCTATTCTTACTAATTTCATTCTTGAGAGCCTAAAGTTTTGTAATATTCCTTTGAAAGGGCAGTTGAAAGAATTAAATCCTTCTTGGATAAGTAAGAATACGCTAAAAAAGATAGTTGTTTGTTTTGATAAGAATTTAAAACTTTTTGTTAAATATGTGGAAGATGAATCGGAACCAAATAAATTGGCACCTTTGCCAATTAAATCTTTTCCAAATGATTATCCGTAAATATAAGATCCACAAACCAGTACTAAGCCAAAGAAGAAAACAAAATACAGCAAGGTGGTTGTATCCAAGTGGAGGAAAGATAGAGAACAAAGAAAAGAATGTGATCCTAAGTTCGGTCTTGATCTAACTGAAGCTTTAGCTGAGAAGATAAGGTTTGAGGATACACTTTAGGCTAAGAAGAAAAAGAAGACTCTTTTGAAAAGTAGAGCTCAAGATTTTGATGTTACTAAAATCATTAAAATGGCTGAGGTGGCTAGTTCTCAACTAAAGAAAGATGTGCAACAAGAACCAATCATACAAAATCTTCTAGAAAAAGAGATAGGGAAACAAATATTGAAAGAATTTCAGGAAGTTGAAGAAGAGGAAGAATATTTTATTTTGGAATTTCTTCAGAGTTCAAAAAAGAGTATAGAAGAATCTTTTCAAAATAAAAGTGAAGGTATTCAACATGTTCCTCATACCGATCAAGAACCAGCTGAATATCTTGAAACTCTTTCAGATAGATTTCCTTCTCAAGTAAAGCAAGGTGCTCAATCTTCTCATACTAAAAAATTAATTTTTATTAGTGACAAAGTGGAAGAAGAAAGAAATTAAAAAGAAAAACCAAAAGGAAAATAGCCAGTTAAAGACTCAACCTGATCAAATGATCTGGATTCATACAATGAGGATACTGATTTAGAACGCACAATTTCTCTCAAGAAAACTGATTACATTGTTCATGTATTGGAGATAATTGAAAAGAATATTCCTTATTTTCCTAGAATTGAAGGGAAAATTGATTTCATCACAGACAATCAGAGGAAGAAGTTTGGTTCTGTAAGGGAACATTAAAAGGGAGTATTGTCAATATAATCTTATTTAAAAGTGCTATCTGAAAGTTCAACTACCCATAAAAAGAATGGCAATAAGATGACTAAGTGTCCAAACATAACAGAAAGCTCAGTGAATGATTATGAGGTTTTTATTAAAGATTTAAGGAGGATTTCAAATGATCATGCTATTTCTTTTAACAATCTTGACAAAGAAACAATTGAAAGTATGAATCAGATTTCAAAAACTCATGGAGCCGATACTCCTTCAATAAAAGAGTTACAAGAGAGGATGGATGATTTTCAGCCAGAGTTTTCGAAGGTTTCATCTTTCAAAGATGAAATAGTTTTTTTGATGAAGCAAAATTCTGTGTTATCTCAAGAAAATAAAAATTTACAAAATAGAATTGATACTCTTGAAGAAGTAATCAAAGTTCAAGAAGAGAAAATCAATAATCAGGATCATCTTCTTTCTGATCAACAAGAGATTCTCAAAACCCATAGAGATTCTATTTCAGAAGATAAGAAATAAGTAAATAAGATGAAAGTTGTTCTTCATGAGCTGATCAAGAAAGAAAAAGAAAGATAAAACAAATTAATATTTTGTTGTATCTTTCATTATTTATTCACTTTTCGAATTCTATAGGCTTTTGTTACCTTAATGAGGTTTATATTCTTTCCCATTACCTTGATTTTTTTTCTCTCTAACATTTTCAGGCAACTCAATATTACCCTTTTCTTTTTTTAAATCACAAAGAAATAGAATGTTTTATAAGGGTAATAATGTTTTAATCAAATGCTTATAAATCAAGGAAAATCTAAGAATACAATCCTTATGAAAGAAGATACCTAAGTGGGAGTTAGTTGTATTCAATTTCATATTCAGCAGAGTTTTCATAACTCAGGGGGAGATAAGTATTTCTTCCTAGTTTTACATTTTATTTTTTGCTTTCCAAAAAGGGGGAGATTGTTAAGTCAAAATTTATGGTTTGAATTTTACGTATTTTGTTTTCGAAATCACAAATCTCATTATGATTGTTTATCATACTAACTATGTTTATCGTAATGACAATTTTTATCATACTGACTACGTTTATCATACTGACTATGTTTATCGTACTTACTATGTTTATCGTACTGACTATGTTTATCGTACTGACTATGTTTATCGTACTGACTCTGTTAATTGTACTAACTATATCAATAATACTGACTCTGTTAATCGTACTGAATATTTCAATCATATTGAATTTTTTGAATCATATTCACTTTGCATCATATCAATACATTGCACTATGTAATACTAATAGTAATCATGTTTTACTTTTATCGTATGCATGTTTTTTTCCTTTTACCAAAACACGTGTTTTATATCAATCGCATTCATGAAAATATTTTTCATATATCTTTTGTTTTAACCAAAACGATGTCGTGGAGTTAGTTATAATCTAATCAAAATGATGTCGTGTTTTCTGTTTCAATATGATCGTTATAACGCCAGGTGTCCATGTCCCTCTGAGTTTTCTGGAGAAATATAACCTTTGGAAAAAATATGACCGTTGGAACCTGAGTCCTATAAATAGGAGGTCATTTGAACATGAGAATACAACTAAGAGGCTTTGATCATTCTTTACTTCTATCAAGTCCTAGAGATAGACATTGTGACTTCTCTATTGCTTCATTCCAAAGCCTTGAAATTACAAAATGTAAACGGCTCATTATTAGTTTTTGTATTTCAATAAGTGCTTTGTTTTTATCTGTGCGACTGATCAGGTGATAAAAATCAAGGGCTGTTGGGGATAGGCAAATGGTGCTACCGATCTTCGTATCGAGGGCTTTCAAGTCTTTGAAAGACAGAGGTACTGATTACCTATAATATCGAGAGTTTGTGGGGATAGCAAGACAGACATACCGATCATCGTAACAAGGGCTTACCAAGGTGGTGGTAAGATAGACCTTTTATCCTAGGTGAAAGGATACCCTTCTCTTTGGGATAAAATAATTGTAATACTTTTATATTCCAACTGCTATTTGTATTAGAAAGGAAATTGTATTTTTTTCCTTTCTTCATTTCATTTTCAATTGTAATTGTTTCAATTACAATAATACTATTAAATATTGTATTAATATATTATATACGCTTTGTGGTAGAATCTTTCACTATTGTATTACTCCGATTATTTTATTCATTTTGAATACAATTAATTTACTTTACTTATAGTATTACATCATATCATACCTTTTATATTCAATATAATTGTGGTTAATTATATTGGTTGTGAATTGTATTAGTTTAAGATAATTTATACTTATTTACAAAGTGTTTAAATAAAAAGTTTCTAAACCTAAAATTCACCCCCCCCCCCTCTTGTATGGTTTCTTCTAATATACATATACATCTATATTTCAATCCAACAGGTTTTGGTGGACCAACTCACCAATATTTTTCACTTTATCGATATTATGGATGATATCTTTCTTGAAAAACATGATAAGGTATCTGTGAAGGACGTTTTGAAACTGCATGGGGTTCCACTCTTGATTGTCTATGATCGTGATCATAGGTTCACATATAAATTTTGGAGGAGTCTTCAACATGCCTTGAGTATTGAATTGAATTTCAGAATAGTCTATCACCCCCAAACTGATGACTAGTCTATAAGGACTATTTAGATTCTCAAAGATATGCTAAGAGCATGTTCATTAGAATTCAAAGGTTGGTGGGATCAGCATGTCCCATTGGTTGAGTTCTCATATAACTATATCTTCCACTCGAATATATAGATGGCTCTGTATGAATCTCTATATGGAATGAAATTCAGAACCTCAATCTATTGGGATTAATTTAGAGAAAGAAATATACTTGGACATGATCTTGCACAAGATATGATAGCAAAGGTTCAAGCCATCCAGTAACATATCAATGCTACTCAGAGCCAAAAAGAAATCTATACTGACAACAGTTGAAGGGACTTGCATTTCAAGATGGAGATAAAGTCTTCCTTTGAATATCACAATAGAATAGTGTCATGTGGTTTGAATAGAAATAGAAGCTAAACCCAAGGTACATTAGCCCATTTAAGATCGTTGATCACGTAAGATTTTTGGCCTATTTTATTTTACATAAACCAAATATGGCTCAAGTTCATGATTTGTTCCACGTATCACTCCTGATGAAGTTTATACCAGATCCTTAGAATGTACTGAACTCAAAGGTGGTACAGTTGGAAGATGATCTCTCTTATAAGAATCATCCAGTAAAGATTCTAGACTAGAGAGATAAGGTTCTTAGCAACAAGACAAGACACCATGTTAAAGTGTTCTGAAGGAATCATAAGTATGAAAAAGAAACTTGGGAACCTAAAGAGATGATGAAGGATAAGTACCCTCTCCAGTAGTTGTAAAATGAATTTTAAAGGGTGAAATTTCATAAGGGGGGAAGAATTTAATGACCCAAAGTTTTATCAATAGAAATTCCCTTCTAATAATTATGTCACATAAAATCCCCTTTGGAAATACGATGACAAATCATTTTTAAATGAACTACTAAATACTATATGAGCTTTATATCCTAGTAATTAAACATAATTTTTTCATTTCTATGTTTTGAATTTTAAAAATCACGCATACACAGTTGCGATCAGAATGATATTTGGAGTTAGGTAGGAAAAAGTTATTTTTTGTGAATAGTAACTTACCCTTATGAATATTAATGTTACCCTTATGAATAGTAAATCATCCAAGTGAATAGTAGTCATACCAATGATAGTATAATTAAAATTTATCCATCTTATAAGTGAGATTGTGATATAATTATATCATAGTATAAGTATATAAATATTTTAGAAAATTATTAATTAATTTTTGTTATTTTTATAAGTCCTAAATATTTTATGATTAATTTAAAAGATAATTTAATTTCGAAAAATGTATTCATAAATTAATATTTTCATGTATTTTGGTTTTAAGATAATTTTATGAGGCATTAAGTAATTTTTCAAAGTGTTATATAATTAGTTATAATATTTAAATTTGTATTTTCCAAGTAAATGATGATTTTAATTAAAAATTAAATTACTCATATTTAGAAAACTATTTTCATAAAATTGTTTTTATTTTTGAATTTTTTACATCTAAATAATATTAAGGTGAATTTTTGTGATTTTTTTTGAAATACTTGAATTTTTTGGTGAATAGTAAAATATGATAATTTACGATAAATGTTAAAAAACTTAAGTTTTTAGTCATTCTTGAGTCATGGATGATGTAAGTAACTATTGTTTTAAACTCAAATGAAATAATTACTATATTTAGTCACAATAATTATCACTATTTCTTGTCTTGTGAAAAATAATAAACTAATGATTGAAATAATAATAAAACACCCCTCTTCTTCTCTATAAATACCACCTCTCAAACCCTCTTCTCCTCAAAACACTCAAGATTTGATACATTCCTATATTGTTCCCAATACTCTTCCCTAGTCCATCCCCTATTTCCAAGTGCTATTGGTATCATCAAAATACCAAGCCTAAGTGCCTTGAGGAGGATCTCAAGAGGAGAATTCAAGAGGTAAATCCTCTCCCTTTTCTTTAAATTTCCTTTCCATTTCAATTTCATTTCTTATTATCTACTCAAATAAATTCATCTATATATAATGATAACTCAAGTACCTTTAACACACTATAATTATATCATATTAATGTAATCTCAAACATTAAACTCCTCCCTCTCTCTCTTTTATCTTAAAAATGAAATCGTCGTCCGTGAAGTGTCAATTAACCGACATCATGGGCAATGAACTTTCATTTTCCATAAATGCCTTCAAGGCTGTTAATAAAAACCTTAAATGGTTGAAAAAATATTTTACATTTAATTTTTTAACAACTTTTATGTTTTGTAGCTACCTTATACACATGATAATAAATGATAAAAGAAACCTAGTTCGTTGTGATCAAAAAACTGCCAAAATTAACCTAAAATGATCATTATTAACATTTATTTAAATGGTATATAACCAAATCATTAATAAGATAATTAACCTCTGTAATATCATTAAAAACATATAATAACAATTCATTATGTTTATCCTCATCTTACACGAACTTCCATTCATTTATACAAGTGAACCGATCATGAAAACAAAGAAAATGAACACTCCCAAACAATGAATCGATGCTCTTTAACTCAACCAAAGGCCAATAAAATAACATAATTAAACCATCATAATCGTGTATAAAAGGCTATATAATTGTTAATTAATGATTATAATGTGATTATATAGGATATTAACATGAAAAAATCTTTTTGACATAAGGTAAGGGATTTCTCAAACCCAACTCTCTTTGGGTTTTCTATCTTTCACCCCATATTTAGTATGGTTATTCCATAAAAATAATTTCTTCATCATTATCTTATAAATTTTGGGAAATACATTTTTTCTACTGAATTTTATGACAAACACATTTTTTTCCAGTAGAACTCTTCTTTCAAAACATGCATTTTACTTCTAACTCATGGTTGATGATTATTATATCATATAAATTATTCCCCCTTTCATTTTGGAACCAAATTTTTTTAAATATATTCTTATGATATTAAAACCATTCATTTCCATGGTTTATTTATGTTCTTTATTGATATATGTTCTATGTTTCATTCATGATAATGTAAATATTATGATGTGACGGGTACGCCCAGAATTACAAAGTGCTCTAATTTATTGTGTAATGTGAAGAACCTCATGAGTAAACTGAAATATATGTTAACATGATGCTAGATTTGTTCAAAACTATGTGTGGTATTTGACCACCAAGACATGATGTTTCATTTTTATGTGTTTCCACATTCCAAGTCTCTTATTAATGGTTCCTCTCATGATTATGATCCAATGCCTATATTATGATGATAATAATTATGCTCACACAATGTCATATTGTTTCATGATATTATCTATCCTCTTACTGAGATTTTTTTCCTCATACCATTTTTTTAAAATGTTTTTCATGCGATTCCTTAGATGTTCACATGATGGTTAAGGAGCTAGTACAGATGAATCCAATTAGTTGTTTTGAAATTATTGTTGTAAACTCTGATTTAATGTAAGGTTTGTCTAATACTCCAAAACCTTGAGCAGAAATAGTCCCCATATTTATAATGTACTATGTATTTTTCTGTTATCCATTATAAAAAAATAAACTCATGTTTTAGTACTGAATATAGAAGTGTGGGTTTAAGGATTTCCATATATGTTTTCTTGTAGTTCAATAATATCCATACGAATGAATATGAAACCGCCACCTTGTAATTTAATAGAATTGATGGGTGATTCGTGGTGTTAATGGTGAATTCCTTCTCATAGAAATATATTTTTTATATATAAAAGGAAAAAATTTACATAACTAGGATAACATAAAATTATATTAAAGGAATACTGATAATATTTTTAATAAGAACATTCTCACAAACATCAACATGTTATATATAGTAATATTTTTTATGATGTCAAATAATTTTCAGGTGGTGAATCAATATTCTTAGAAAATATACAAGAATGTTAATATAGAAGGAATTTTAAATACAATATGACACACAATAATATAGATTAGAGGTTACATGAACATCAATCATCATGATCTATCTCAAAATTGGACTTGTCTGGTTCCCTTATTCTTAAATATTTTTTATGCTCATCATGATTTTCAGCCCTTGGAATATATTATTTGTGTGGATAATTCCCAACTTCTCTATATTTATTACATTTACTTTATATTAAACTATATTTCTTTTCATCACATTATGCATTTTTTCATGGAAATTGGATATCGTATGCCCCATCTTTCTACACTTAAAACATCTCTCAGTTCCTTTATGACATTTCCCTTGGTGCCTCTTTATACATTTTTGACATCCAGGAAATTGAATATTCATTATTTTATCACCTTTATCATATGAAATTTATTGAGACTTAGTCCTCATATTCTTTAAATTATTTGGATTATTAACTATGTGTGAGTTTTTAATTTTGATTTTTGATATCTGGTTTGGTATAATCATAATATTTCTTACCTGAGCTCTCGTCATGTTAGGAATCTCATTTGTCCAATCATCTCATTTCCCATACCATTGGTTGTTGATTGGGTTCTCCCTATTTCTATCCCATGACTATAATAAAGGGAAAATTAAGGATGATTAATTTTAAACTACTAAACACGTAAATGGGAATTCAATAACATTAATGGGATAACCTATAAATAACATGTATTTACTTGAATTAATAATTTCTAGGAATTAATATACATTATCCATTATTTATCTCCAAACATATACTCTTATGAGAATTATTCTTCCCTTAATGATGATTTTTCATGAGATTGTGAATTTACTAAATCATATCCACCGGTAGTGTCAAACTAGTTGTCCAACAAGTCCCCTTGTCGTGCACCAGTTCTAGATTGAGTCTCAATCAACAAAGTGTCTTCGGGTTTTACCCCTATGTACATCTATAAAAGAGACATATCCACTTGTATCATTTAGACGGGGATATATTTTCATAATAAACCACTTACTCTATACTTATGAAAATTTAACGATGTTTTCTTATATTTAGTTTTATCTTTAAGTTTTTTTCGAGAGTTTTGTATTCTTAATCCCAAAAATAACGATACTTTTCCTTTTGTACCAACTATAACAAGGATGCTCTTTATTTCACTTTATTTCAACATATATTACATAACATTATACATAATACAACCCAGGAGATTGAGAGGCCTAGTGTATTTGAAAATTAGGTACATTACATAACAGCTTAAAAAATACATCATCTTTATTGAAAACTTCCTTAACATTCTCATATTATTCCTTTGTACGTAAAACAAGATGGGATAAACTGGGGACATTTATATGGAAGAGGTGAGCTATAAATCCCATTAAGGTAATAAATATGTAATTAAATAAATATAATGATACATGTAAGTTTATAGGCATATAAATGGTTCATAAAAGGGGAGAGAATCACAAATAAAAACCATGAGACATGATATATCATGATAATAATAAATGCAACATTGGAAATGTGGAAACAACTTAAAACAATACATCGTAAACATTGGTCAAGGATAAATGCCAAGACATCAGGATGGACTTAGTCCCATAAGAGAATTAGGTTTACCCCTTTCTCTAACATGGTTTCTAATGAGACTAATGCATTACCCAATTCATTGTAGTGCTGTTTAATTTTGGGTGCACCGGTCACTTTAACTTCATTCTCATTCTTAAGTGTTTCACATGGATCAAAAAACATGGATTCATTCATCATCAACTTTTATTCTGAGATTAAAGAGTTTTGAATACATACATTTAACTCCCCAATAAATAATCATAAGTGAAAAAGGTAAACACCCTTGATAAGAAATGGGTATTGGTATTAACTACACATTTTTTTTTGGCCTGGAAAATCACGTTGAAATTTCAACAGTAAAACTGTGTCACTTAAAGTTTACTAAAATGGTTTGATGCAAGAGAAAGGGGTATCTCATAATTTACACATAAAACATAAAATAATATTGAAATCTAATAACATATCCCTACATTAGAAGCTGGAAATAAAATTCATAATATAATAAAAAATCTTTAATAAAGAGGGGGAAATGAGGATCCCTTACTAAATTTCGGCATGGTAATAGGAGAACATAAACATTCATGAAAGGTCTTAATGGTAGTGATATTTGTCTCTCATAATTTATACATAAAATGGATAGTGAGGGTGATATGTAAGGACATGTCCCAATAGAAAAATTTTAAATTAAGATGTAAACCATTGAAGATGTGCTTGAATAAAAAAGAGAGTGGGAAATCTCTTACTAACTTTCGACATGGTAACAGGTGTACATAAAGGTTCATGAGAGGTCTTAATGAAATTTAACTGGATATATTATCATTTATAAATAATATAGGTAGTAATGGGTATATGTAATAATATATCCCAATATTAGGAATTGGAAACAAAATACATAAAAAGAAGAAGATACTTGAATTGAAAATAGTAGAGAGAGGTACCTTACTTTAAGAGTGTTATTCCAAATGCTTAGGAGGATCCTTTTCATAGATTGGGGACACCTTAAGAGGACTATATAGAGGGTAGGATAGAGTAAGTACATAATCCAAGATTTTTGAGTGAAGATAAATCAGAATTTTGGTGGGTTTATATATATAATAAATTTACCAAAACCACAAACCTTCCAAAGATTTTTCCCATGGTTTCTTCCAAATGTGAGTGGATTTAATTATTTTATAAGTCTGAGGGACAAAATTAATAAAATAATACCCTTTATTATGTGGAAGTGAGTCAAACTCTTAAATAAATGATTTTAAAACCGTAAAATATATTAATAGATTTGGAGGATTGATAAAGGCCTTATAAAATTAATTAAATAAACATAAAATCACATTATTTTAAAGTTAAACCATATATTTCATCATTTATAAACTTTCTAGAATTTATTACATCACTTCTTATTCATTATGATGTCATAATACATAACATATATTTATATGGTATTTAATTTTTACCTGAATATTCTATTATCTCATAAAATTATGAAAAATTCACCATTGGATAATTTAAAAGTTATTATTTCTAAAATAATATTTATTTTCACAAAATAATTTATTAAATATTTAAATTTTAAATTTTAAAATAAAATCTATATTTATTGAGAAATGTTGGGGTTTTACTATAATTGTTTTTGAACCCTTATAAAAATTACATTTGAATTCATAGATATTATATGATAATTTATATTTAATAAAAATAATTTAATAGTAATTTTTTATTAAAATATTTTTTATTTCAAAAATCAATTAATTCATCAAAAATAACGTCTTAATTGAAATTTCATATTACAGAAAAATACAATTTGTTTTTTCCATATCAAAATATAATTGTTATCAAACAGATTACTTAATAATTTATACAGTAAAAAATAGGAATATATTCATAATTTAAATTAAAATTAAATAGAAATTTTAGGGTTATGTTTTTTCAATTCTTTGTTTAATTATTTTTACCCTTAATTAACTCATTTCCCTTTTACCATGATAATTAATATTCACTGCATTAATTATTCATATTGTACTAAAATTAAGTTGAACTTATTACCTAATATTAATTATGATGTTTCCAAATGTGAAATACATTTTATAAAAAATAATAATAATATTTGGAATAATTATTTTTAATATAAAACCCCCATGAATGATGAAAATGAGTTTTTAGAAGAAGTATTTTTAAAGAAAAGATTATTTAACTTTAATAATATATATATTAGTATTAATTATATTAATGTAAATTAATAAAGACAGATATGTCATATAAATATTTAATTTCAATAATTTATCATTAGGTGTTATTTTAATTGATTATAATGGATAATGATTGTGTATTTTAAAACAGTTTTCATAAAAATTAATTCTTAATCATAAAAATAAAGCTATACTAAAATATGGTATAACGATGATTAAATTTTAATTAATGTAATTAAATATACCTACAAAATAATTATGTTACTAGGAAATAAAATAATAAAAATAGGGATTTATATTAATTAATTTATCAAAAAAATGATGATTTTACATGAATATGGTATTTTTCACTATTTTACAAAAAATATATATTTTCCAAATAATCACAAATTTTAACCCAATGTTAATATTCATAGTATGATCTAAAAAATTGAGTTTATTTTATCAGATATATTTTATAAATATTCTTTAAAATAATTATAAAAATTATAAAACTAAATAAAAAATCATTTTTGATGAAAACTTATCATGAAGAACGAAATTAATTACCAAAAATTGATTAATTGTTTACTAATAATTTCTAAAAATTTATAAGATATATATATATACATATATATCATTAAGGATTAAATCCTACTCTTATATAAAAATTTAATGGATAAGATAAAATATTCATATTTAAATAATCATTTTGTGTTTGGGTTTGGTGTTGCGTATCACATACACTATCAAGTTTTCTCTTTTGAAAACTTGGGGCATTACAAGAATGACCCGAAAATATAATAAAGAAACAAAATTCAACCCTTATTTAAGTTACTTTTTTTCTTTAATCCATAGTTAAATTGATTTTAGTGAAATTATATCATTTTTTGGATTTTTTAAAATAGTTTCCAAATATAAAAATTTGACATTAGAATATATGTACTAAAAAAGTTCAAGAATAATGTGTTGCTCAAAATCTGGTCTCATGTATATCAGGAAATGAGTATAAAAATGACGTGCAATGAAATTGAAAAAAATAAGAAAAAGAGGGACACTAAAAAATTTGAGAAAAATGGTAAAATAGAAAAACTATAACTAAATCCACACAAAAAAATATGGGAGGGATATATCCTAGGACTTCTTGGAATTATTCTCATCCTCCCCAATGGCCTCCTTATTACCCTCCTCAGTTTCATATAATGTGCATAAGATGGATGTTGGTGGATACCCTTTAAAATATTTCTCACACTACTTAGTAGCCTCTATAATCTCCCTCAGTGTTCCACGAGTGGAAGCCTAGGTAGATGTTAGGTGTTGTTTAGATGTGTGAGAAACTAAGGTGATGGTTCCATCATAAGCCTGTGGGGTGGGTGGTATCTATGTGGAGTGTGGGTATGGGACTCTTCTATGGGTGAGGCATGAACAAAAAACTAGACCTCTATAATAACTATCTCTAAATAGGATAAGTATGATTAAGGGTCTTAGTAAATAAAGTGTATTTCATCTCAAAGGTGGTACCCATGGGATTTTTAATAATAGAATCAATTTTTGGTGTCTTTGTAGTGGTGGTATTAGCATCATCTAGGTAATCAGCTAGTATAGGGGCATAATCACTCTCTTCCTGAGTAATATTCTCCTTAATATATATAGATTCCATATAGATGTTATCCATATCAATGAATGGTATCCTAGGATAATATTTTAAAAACATACCATTTATATTGTGTTGGGAATCTAGATAAAGTAGTTGACGAGTAGAAACATAATTCAGAATGTGTTGCATCTCAGGATTCATGGGTCGAGCAGTGGAATCCTCTAAAAGGTATTCTCTAAAGTCACAAAAATTGGAATGATGTGAATGGTAGAGGCTAAAAGGTTGGTAGGTTTGAGATGAGGGGTGGGAAAAACCATATTGGTATGCCCTAATGTGGCATATGTGTATAATATGGGGGTTGTATATGTGATTATACATGTCATGTAATGGTTAGTGGTTCAAGGGAAATTCCATGATCTGGTATATGGGGTGATGAATCTTGATTGTATACAAAAAAGTGGGATATAAGTACCTATTACACTCCTCTTTAGGAATAGAGTATTGTGGATCCTAAGAAATTTTTTATATATATCAACCTTTCTATAGTGACCCAAGATTGACATACATGGATATTACATCATTTTTAAGAATATTCAGCACATTACAAAAGTACATGCTTGACGGCTGTAATAGTTTAGTGTCTTTGAGAACTTGGAAAAATATATTCTAACTTAGTGAAGATCTTAAATGATTCCCACAAATATCTTCCCTTTATTAATTCTACTTACAACCTTTCTTTATAAAATGTGGATAAGAAACATAATAAATGGAGAAATAATATTATAAGTATGGGTAAATAAAGGAGATGTATAAGAATAACATGAGAATAAGGTTATGAGAACATGATAATAACATTTGAAGATCATACCCTTTATCTCAAATATCATATACATGTTTCTTTGTATATATATTGTATTATCATAATATGTGAATCATAATATAATCAAGAGCATAATACATGAGAGAAAACATAGGAATAAGACATGGGATTTTTGGTAGACACATAATCATATAAAAATGATTTCAATAGTAGTCAATGATTAATGATAAGGAAATATTAGTGGAATGGGTTCACTCCCCAAACCATCATGGTAGTCATGGTTCACTTGTATGCCCATATTAGTAGTCAAGGATCACTCCCAAGAATATGTTAATAGACAAAGTCTTTTATTGGATGTAGTTCACTCCCCATTCCAACCATCTCTATCACATGAGATATTAATATTTACTCAATGCATTGGAGGGAGATATGGGTCTCACCCATATCTCAATGAAATCATACATATGTGTTCCACTAGATCATAAACATTCATATCATAACCCATGAAATAAAATTGGTATCATAAACATGTCATAATATCATTACCTATGGAAAAGTGACAGGTTTAATAATCATTTCATCAAAGCATAACCTGTGAAAAGAAGTGGGTTAAAAAAGCATAAATCCCATGAAAGATAAATGGGTTTTATAAATATATAACTCTTGAAATGTAAATTGGTTTCATAAAAAAAATATCATGTAAATGAAAAATGGGTTTTATAAATATATAACCAATAAAAGAGAAATAGGTTTCATAAACATCATGCCATAAAAACAAAAACCTTTCATATAAAGAATTTGAATTAAACCATTGGATCATATTCTAAGTAAGGAATGAATAACACCTATAAGATTCAACTTATATGGAACATAATATTGGAGAAATATTTTAAAACCATTTCTTGAGTAACATATCCTTTATTATTTAAAAAAATACGTTTTAGAACATCAAACATTTTGAAAATCATTTTCTTTGAAAATAAACATGAGAGAATATAAAGGAATCTTGAAAAAAAATCAAAAAAAATTACTTTATAACTTATAAAACAATGTTGAAAACATTTTGAAAACCCTTTTCTTTGAGAACATATAAAATAATAACGAAAAAAAATTGAATAAGTTTTTCCTTGAAAAAATTTTGAAAAACAAAATCATTTAAAATTTATAAAATATGATTTAAAACATTTAAAACACTTTTTAAACATAAAAAATACTAAAAACTCTATATTTTAAAATATTTTTAAAAAAATAATGGAAGCATTGAAATCATTTAAAACACTTCTTGAATATAAAACCTTTTTTAAAACCTTTTTTTTTAAATACCACATTAAAAAAATGAATTTCCAGAATACTAGGAAATGATTTTTTCTTAAAAGTAAATCCTGTAAACATGAAGAGGAATCCTCAAAGGAAGTATGTTTTTAATGAAGGATAAATATTTACATATTGAATATTCCTTTTTCGCTATAAATTTTTTTTTAAAAGTTCCTCGATCGGGAAACAACAAGAAGAATACTTTTTTAAAACCCATTCTTTTAAAGGTAAAACATTAGTACAAATTTATTTTAAATAAAATATTATAATAGTATAAATTTTTTTGAAAACATTTTTATAAAACATGGTTTTGGATAAACGCATATTTCCAACAAAAAAGAGAAATAATGTTGGGTTGTCTTAAAAACACTTTATAAATTATCTTAAGTACCAAAAAGTGGGAAATAGTACCAATACTTGAATATATAATGAATAACCATATTGTAAATAAATCATGAAAATTATTAAGATATGGATAATAATATTTCATCAATGGAAGCATAATCATAAAAATCTTGATAAACGATTAGATTGTAGTAACAAACTATTACCACTTTGGCGACCTTGAATCATAATTATCAAGAAAGAATAACATTAAATGAATCTATAAATATCATTAAATTAATTATATTCATTATATTAAATTTAAACGGGTGGTTGATACACTTCTTTTAAGAATATGGTTATATAACATGTCATTTGGATCAGAGATAGAAAACTGATAAAAAATTGATTTACCGATTTGGTAACTTTTGAACCATAAACCCCACAAAAGTGATATCATCAAATTGATATTTAATAACCATAAATTTAATTATAATAATAATATAATATATTTAGGGGAATTACATACACCACATAAAATAATAAAGTGGTGAATAATTCATAAATCTCAAAGAAATAAAACTGAGACGAGAAACCCCTAACCTTAAGTCTTAACTTTCATTGTGCACATTCAAAACTATTATATAATAAATATAATTTTTTTATAAATCTACCAAATATAAATATTATTATATATAACACCTTATATTATTATATTATGACCTTATACAACTTTTTTATTAACAATTCCATGTTTAGGTTATGTTTCAGGTAATAACCGCTTTGTTTTTTGTATATGATTTGACTTGTTATTCTTGATCTTATTAATTAGATCATGATTTATTTATTTACAGAATGTAAAACATGATATTAATTTAAAATATATTCAATATATAAATATTTATAATAATCTATAAAATAAATAAATATGAAATGAAATACATTGTTCATGTATAACGTAGATCTTACGTACGCAAGAATGTTGTTTCCGTTTTCTTGTAGTGTTTTTAATGAAATAAAAGTAAATGATATATATGTGTGGGTGGGTGTTATCTTTCTAGTAGAATTAGTTTTTCATATATAACATATATTTTCATTAAAACCTTCCTTAATACATTCCATTTAAAGTGTGAATGAATCACATCGCTATGAGGATGTGGTAGTCCACACATCCACAAATAAAGTTATCGTAATTGAAAAAAATGTAAATCATGAATTTATGTGTTATATAGTAATTAAATAAGTGTAAATGAATCATAAATATCATATATATCATATAAAACTGGAAATTTCATCATTATTTCCATCCTTGAAAGGTGGAAATGGAAGAACGAATGACATTAGTTCGTGAGGTAGTTGTCTTCTGTATGCACGAACGGTAATTGAATATCACATATGATTGAAGTTTTTGTGTGTGTAAGTAAAACCCTTATAATAAAAACATATCAATATATTGATGATACTTTGGTTGTAACGTCTTATATCCAAATACCACTAAGTATTTCCCTGATCCCGGTTGGCCACATGGCCTCAAGCACATCTCTTCAAACACCTAAGGACGTCGCCTAGCTGAAACGGAATATGGGAGTCCTTATAGAGAATATTCAATCATAACTAGATTGTATCATAGTATAATATATATAAAATATAATGATTTTAAGTTGTAATAACTTCCATACAGTAGAAAACTAGTGGTAATAGATGGAAATATCAAAAAGAAGCTCATATACAATGATAAAGATGATACATGTCATATGTATCCACAAAACATCCCAAAAAAAGTACACATGGAGGGTGTATAATAAATGGAACCAAAGTTAAAAAGTCGAAAAAGTATCCCAGCTAGCATCGTGAGCCCTATCTTGATCCCATGCTCCCCTGATCCTAAGTAGCTATCAAGAACCTGTAGTGGTGATCTTTTGCTTATCCATACCTGCAATAATATAGTTTGTTTGGATACCCAAGGCAACCCAAACAAGGTTCGAAACTAAATCCTAGTATTCAACCACCCATGTCCAATTCCATCGATTTAATGGGTATATAATAGTCATAGTGTGCAGAAATTAGTATAATATGTAAAGAAATCACTGAAATTAAACATCCTTTAAAGTATAGGTTTTCATTTAAAATGAAGTTTATTTAATCAATTTCATTTAAGAAGTAAGTCTTTGAATTAATATTAAAGAATATGTGATTATAATGAACTTCATTTAACCATTCAATCTCATTTAATTAATAAATCTTGATACCCGTCATAATTCCTAGTGTCCCCCATGTAGATAGGTAAACAAAGATGCCTGGTCAGGAAATCCAAGTATAAACAAGATCAAATACAAGCTTATGATTTGGATTAGAAAACAAGTCATACATTTTATTATATATCAATTTATAAACCTAAGACCATCCTTGTAATTATTAATTTGGAATCCAGCTTTTTCTCTAGGTATAATATAATTCAACACCATATAATCTCATCCATAGCAATCCTCACAACAACCCAAGTATCGCTCTAGGTGTGGTATAACGGCATTTCCATTCAAGTTTATCCTTGGTAGTCCACTAAGGGATACCAAGTATCACCCATGAATATTATGACAAAATTAACCTTGATTACATCATTGGAAATCTATATAGAGTCTAATTATCCGTCATCATAAAATAGTTAGCCCCCATAAGTCTGTCCTTGGAAAACTATCACAACCCAATCTTCAAATTTATTTTGTTTTATTATTTTATTGTATTTGATTATTTTGGGTGGGGTTAAAGTTGATTTCATAGTTCTATTTCTTAATTTTTAAAGTTTTGATTGTGTTTTCATCATGTTTATAGTTTTTGATCACAGTTTGAGGGTTAACAAAATGTCCTATTGAAGGTTTCCTAGTTTAATTTTTTTAAGAGTTTACTAGTTCTATTTTTTTAGTTCATTTTTTTTTCAAGGATTGACTTGCATGATTTGAGCATGGATTCATTCAAACTGTGAAATTTTTAGGGAAAACCATGTGGATTGAGATTTGGTGTTTTGGGAATAGTGCATAGCCTACACATAGTTAGAATAAACCATGCGGTAAGTGTATGAGGGGTTCTACAGTTTGGATAGTGGAATATTTCATGGTTGGCACGCAGTTTGGGAAACTGTATGGCCATCTTGTGCATGTGGTATCATCTTCATTAGAGTTTTCATGGTTTGTGCCTGGTTTGAAAAATTCTACAGCCAAACTTTGTGAGTTTCCCAAGTCATTAAAAGTTAGAAATCACTCTTTTCCCTATCTATTGTTTTAACCCCAATTCATGATTTTCTTCCCCCATTCGTCCTAATCTCACCAAGGGGGATTCCAAAATCATCCTCTCTTTCCCTTCTTTATCCATTAAATCTTCTCAAAGGTTCCTAGGTATTTTTCTTTGATTTTTTGGTCAATTTAGACTTCTCTTCCTTCTCTATTGGTTTATTGGTTCCCCTTGGGGAGGTTTTCCTCTTGGAAAAACCCTAAGAGTTACGGTTGATGTTTGGGTTTTTTCCTTTTATTTTAGGGTGTTCGGATTGTCTCTTTGGCTCAATCCTTCTTTTTAACAACGTTTTTTCACATTCCCACATCGTTGAGGTAGGTGTTTTTATCCATTTTATTTCTGTCACATTTATTTGATGGTTTAGAGTTCCTTTATTGCTGTCAAAATGTTATTATTTTTCTTGTGATGTGTTGGTATAAATTTTTATGGTATTTTTATAATAGAAAATGGGTGTGAAATTGTTTCCAAAGTGATAATTTAATTATGACTATATTTTAATGCATGCTAGTTATTTGATAAAATGTCAATTGAACTTTTAATGTGAAATTGTATGTTTTGGGTGGTGGGTTCCCCTGGTTATGTTTTGATAATATGGTTGGATTGTGAATTGGATGTTTTTTGGGGAAATTTTGTACTTTTATATTGTGAATATTATTTATGGCTTATTGTGTTGGTTATAAGGCAAGTGATATTTCTTCAAAAATGGTTTTCAGTGATTTCATATATACTTGAGGTGTGTTATTAAATTTTGTTTTGGGTTTTCTGAAACATATTTTTAAGTGGTTTTGGATTTTTTAAATGATGTTTTGGATTATTCTATAACTTTTTTGGGTTCTTAATGGTTTCTTGAGGCTGTTTTGTCACCTTTATAAAATCGGTTCTTCCTTGAACAATGGTTTTTCAAAGGCTTATCCTCCCTTCCCTCTTTTTTCCCAAATAGTTATTTGATTTCTAAATGTTTTTTTATTCATGTGACTTTAAAATTTGTTTCAAATTTGTTTCCAAAATCAAATCATATTTTTTATTTTGAGAAGTGGTTTAGTAATGAATTTTTACATAAGGATCATTTGGATATTTAAGAAAACTTGGTAACTAAGTGGTGTAAAATGCCCATTTTGGATATTTTCATTTAATTCCATATTTTAACTTTATCTTGGGGATGGATTTGGATTTGAAATTTAAATGCTCATTTGGAATTGTTCTGGTGAAAGTGGTGTTTTATATTTACTTTGGAAATGGTGTGGAAATGGATTTGTAAATGTATTTGGATTGTAAATTTTAAAGACTAAGTTGGAACTTTGGGTTTTATTTGCAAATTTAGTTTTGATGTGAAGTGATGTGAAGCCCCGATTGGTACCTTATGATGTTTTGGAATTTATTTTTAAAACTAATGTGACATATGGTCCTAGTGGGAATCTGGGAATGTTTTTTAAAATGGATTGAAATCATGGTTATCATGAAGGTCTAGTTGGTATTTTAAAATGTTTGGGAAAGTGGTTTTTGAAACTCAAATGATGTGATGACATTATTAGAATTTTAGAATGGATTGTTATGATACAAGAACCTCTATATATAATTCCTCACGGAAATGGGCATTGCATAGGTGGTTTTAGTGTTTGGGCTAGGAAAATATGGTGGAAGTGGGATCGGTTGAGCCACGCATGTGAGGACCTTCTAACTCACCATGTACTATTATCATGGGAATCCTTGTTTTCATCTAATGTTTCATGTAATGGTTTCTTTTTTACCACAATTTGACAAGTCATACCCAATGGATTTTCTAAGAGGCCAGGTAGGACGTTCCACTAGATTGGATATTTTTGAGCGACTAGTTGGTTATTTACTGTGGAGATGTACCATACATCGGTAGGTGATTCTAAACTAAGTATGTTTAGGGATTACCTATAGAGATGCTTAATAAGTGAGAATGATCTACTATCTGTATGTTCTATTTATTTATTTTTTATGTGGATATTATCCCATCTAGTTTGTATTTACTTGTTTATTTTCTTTACTTCCTGCATATCCCCTTTTGGGTTATCTGGTATGGATTTGTATTTCGTTTTTTGGTTTTAAACTAGGTTTTGGGGTGTGAAACCATTTTTAAAAAGGAAATTTGTGTGTGTGTTTTTAAAAGGAACTTGTGGAAAGATATGTTTGGTTGTTTAAAATGATTAAAATTATATTTTATGAAGTGTTTCAAACTAGTGTCTGTTGATTTTTTTGGTAAAGGAAAATCATAGACTCTACAGGGATTTCTAAGTGAGTTTTTTATGCTCACACTCTACTTATATCACTCAAAATCAATAGACCTAATCTATTTTATAGGTTCAAGTTTATGGTTCATGTGTTTTCCTTTGAATTAGGTTGGTCTTCTGGTTGGTGGTGACCAAGAGGACACATAAAGATCATTTTGTGGGGGTTCAGTTTTAATTTTTTATTCATCCTTTTTTATGTTCATAATCTATTGTATTTGAATTTATTTTTATATTTATTGATGTTTAGTTGTTGGTTTTTCTATGGATTTAGTTTGTTTATTGATATTGGTTGTTTCTTTTTTGGCTAAATCATTCCCATTGGATTAATTTGATGCCTGTAACTAGTTTCTATCCATTGAGGATTGGGAACACCCTTTGGTCCTTATCTCGGATCAGGTTGGGTGTATGTTTGGATGGAATCCATTTCTAGTTCATGAAAAACACCATAAAAGGATCCCAGGTGTCACTCAAGAATAATAAAGGTCAAATTTAAATGATTTTGTCCATGGAATTCATCATTTGAATCTATGTTCCACCCAAGGCATAAAACCATTCAATCAATTCAATACTATTTAATCAATTCTTCTAAATAATTCAAGGTTAACACCTTGAAAAATTCATTTATATCTCACCTAAAAGGTGGATAAATTCATGGGGTAAGCTTAGAAGTCTTATCCTATATTTACCCACATGGAAATTTCATTTCAACAATCATCACATGCTTAAAAAATCCATTACAATGCAAGGGACGGTAGTTATGGTCATATCATTCCCTCCCTTCATTCCATCCAAATTAAAATTCATATCAAAAATCCAATTATAATCCACTTCAATTAAAATATATAATTAAATATTTCACATCTCATTAAATGGGTAAAGGGCATGCCTCAAAGGTATCCAAAACTCATATACCATCACAATGTACCATTTAAATACACCACACACCCAAAGGGGTGGTTCCACTTGAGGTTATTAAGCATTTAACAATTATCAATAGGAATCACTAATTTAATAGGATATACCAATAAATTCAATTCAAGGATTAAAATTCATTTCAATATCTCTCCCAAGAATTGGGAACGTAGAACAATGGCATATATAAACACTTCAAGTTAAAATTAAAGGCATGATACCACCTACCATAGGTTCTTAGAGGATATATCATCCAATATCGTCTCTTTATTCAACTTAGATTAAGATAAAATTGAATAACATATAAATAGCCTAATAATAGGAAAAATTTGATATCAACTAAATAGTTCAGAAGATACCAAACCAAATGAGGAATAACACAAAAGGAATAGATAACTCCCTGATGAAAAACCAATGAGAATATAGGTTCTCAAAATCATACTCATATGGTGTTATAGAAGTAAAAAAATTCCTTAGGAATCAAAGGATATCTTCAAAAGGTTCAAGGTTGTCAGACGGATAAAGATAGAAATTAGGATGAGCGATATAAACATTTTAAGTTCATTTTTCATAATTTATCATATATACTCTGTCACTTGGTTAGGCCGCATGATTGGACAAATCATGACACAATTATGTAATATTTTCTATAGGAAGGGTCACCCCATGTGGTTCCTTACACGATTTGACTAACCATGTAAAAAACATGAAAAACACCACTATCAAAGTTACCTAAATTTTTGCATGATCATGCACCACAAATCACATGGTTTTTTCAACCATGAGGGCTCTCCCTACTCTCTTTCTAGACCTTTCATGTTTTTTCAGACTATTTTAACTGTAACAACCCAGGTAAATAAAGAGTATTACATTTCCACATTTATCCATATTTGTGAATAAAATATTTATATAACATTAAAGTGGACGCTATGCTCGATGGCGTACCCAACACGCAATAATGAGTTTCTTGGGAATCTTACGTTGCACTCTAATAATAAAATAATATTATCTTAAATGGTAGTTAATTCTAGCTGTTGTAATGGCGGGAATGAACAGAAATAACTACAAAATGATTATATATGTTTATCAAATATTTTTACTTTTTACAATAAATGTTAGAGGATTAAAAATGCGAATGAATCCATATTTAAGCGTATACATTCTAATATTCTTTAAAAGGTCGATTAACCGCCCTTTGATGGAGAACCACTTTTAAATCCACTTTTTGAAATTTTTATTTGTTATATTTGACAAAATAAAATTCTTCTTTAGAATCAAGACATTAAAATTTACTTTGTGTAAATTTTTGGTATTTTTCCGATAAAGTTCATTTTCTAATGAATAGTGAAAAATGTTGTATTTTAATTCAAAACCTCTTTTTAATCTAATTTATTTCTATGATTAGATTTTTTTTAATTGGTTTTAAAGAGAAATTAAAATATATTTTTACCATTAAATCCAATAGTGGTCGTTGGAATTAATTTCATCTTGAAATTGGACTTAAACTACTGTCAATTTTTTGATACTTATTATTTCATAAAAACACGCTATTTGCTCTGACAGCGGAAATTAATTTTTAAATTAATTAATTCAACTTATATGTTTTGAATTTTGTAAAATAGATATCATTTTTTAATTTGGAATATCAAATATAGCTTAGGGTGAATTTTTGGTAATTTTCTGAAAGACTTCAATTTTTGATGAATAGTGAAACCACTAAGTGGTACTTATAAAAACTGATTTTACGTTTAAATGAAATTTTTTCACCTTTGTGTTTTGAATTTCAAAAATACGACATGCATGGTTGTCATTAAGAAGTAAAATTTTGTTCAATGGGATTAAAATAATGTTTTGGTGAATAGTAACTTTTATGTTTTTAATCGTGATTAGAGGTAATTAGTGTAGTTTAAGGTAAAAATAATGTTTTAATAATATGAGATGAGCCTGAAACATGTCCTACCCTCATTGGATGTGTCATGGCCGACCAATAAAATCCATGGGTCAACTTGGGGACCACATGGAGCCACATTGGTTGGAAAATGACATAAATAACTTTTTATTTAAAGATAAAATAAAAATGTCACAAGCATGAGATGTTTCACTAAAGAAAATTTTAAATGGGGTTATACAAGTCATATTTTTTACTATAAATATTCATTAGAAATATAAAAATATTTCCTATGTCATGATATTTGTTTTATAATTTTTAGACATTAAATAAATTAAATTAGTTATGACATCATGATGATGCAGCGATTACCTCATTAATAAAGGATTTAAATAAAATAAATATATAATGTAAAATCTATGACCTAAACATGTCCAAAACCTATTGTATGGGTGGATTTAGAACCCTTATCACCTTATGCTCGAATTATATCAATGTGGGACCTTTTTAATCCCAAACTCATTTTAAAATAAAGTAACATTTCTTTACTTTCCAAGAGTGCCCCTCCTCTCCTCTTATAAAAGGCCCCCACCTCTACCTCCTTACCCACACTTCAAAAGCCTTTGGATCAGCCAACACCTTCTAATTTTGCCTCTCCACATCCCTATATTAATCATAGACTCCTCACTTTTGGACGAAGTCTTCCCAAAGAAGCCTTTGAGCTCAAATCAAAAAGAGTTACCCGATTTTAAGGTAATGTCTTCACTTGTGTTCTTTTGTTTTATTTTGCTTTTCCAACCCCCTAAACTCTTTTTATTCATTTTTTTGTAACAACTCCAGTATCTTCAATATACTAGGATGTTTTTATAAGAATCATTCGAGCTACACTTACACACACCTACATCAAATGGTTAAAGAACATACTGTTTATGTGGATGGAAAATTTCTGCCTCACGAAACGATGATTGTTCAACACTAATATAACACCTCAAAAGGTGGCCATTAAGTTGTCACAATATTTATATATGATATATAATATGTTTATGTTTTACTTAAGCTTCTGTATTTTTGTTTTTTGTCATACCTTTACGGTTTCCATTGTGGGTAAACACGATAATTTCATTTTAGGAAGTGGGGACTACCGCCCCCTCAAAGTGATTTGATTCGTTAATGCCATATGTGGGAAGTATAAAGGATGAATTTAAAGTTATTATATATGATGTATGTTACATATAAATGATGAATACAATTATGTAATTAAAATATACATACCTCTCATTTAGTTTTAATTCCATTAATATGACATAGAAATGAAAGTAGCGTTCATGCGTACGTACGGCTTACCGTCTCCATGAACGGTGCATTTCATTTCTTACCTCTAAATGATTATGTAATATTATAAATACACGTATATTATGGATATATATGATATATATGATATCAAAATCATGAATATAATTCTTTATATAATGAACCTTTGACCACACGAACAACATGTAATTGTAAGAAGTCCACTTTCGACTTAAGAACCAAATATCGACAAAACAAACATTATTAACTTAAATGATTACATAATGTTTATAACATGGAAATAAGTGATATAAAAGGAATAATGAACTTGAAAAAGGTTCTTAAGAAAGTATAAATTAACTCAATTTTATTATTCAGGACGTTAATGAACGATCGAGTCAAGTCGGACCCGTGGTAAGGGATCCTACTCCTCTCTTTCTTTTTAAGTACACTCTTTTATGACATTCCTTTTAAACTCATATTTCTTGTGATTGATATGCTATTTTATATTAATATTACTGTAATTATTATGTTCATATTATGACATACCCTATTTGATCTCATCAATCCATTTTTGGAAGTTTTAAGTGGCGTCGTTAGGCTGCCGAGTTTTCGTAATGGATTTATCATCTCACTTTTATTCCCGTGAGATTTATGCTACATTTTCCACCATTTCCTTTCAGTGGTATATGTACTGCCAATTATTCTACTATTTGTGTAATATACTTTCGTTTATGAGTATTTACATCAATGTTGTATTGTCCTTCTTTCATGGGGTGTATGTTTCGAAAGATACCCAAGTCGGTAAGGGAACCTTTCACCCTCCTCTTTTTAAAAGACTTCTTTTGTTGGGTATTTTAATTTACATATTGTAATGTTTGGATATGTTCTTATATATCCTTATTTATGTAAATTTTATGTCCAAGTGATGAGATACCCTTTTTATCTCTCATCAACTCATTTTATGAATTTTGTGGTGGCGTCGTTAGGCTGTCAAATTTTTGCAAGGAAACTTCTTAACCCAATTTTGATTCTTTGGGATAAACTTGTACTCCTTGAATATGTCGTTCTATGAATATGTGTGAATAACATCTGATTGTTTTACACTTAATATCCACTTATATTGGGTATATTTATTTTTGTCACAGATAATTATGAGATTGATTTATCCTTAATTTAAGGATACCTTCTTTATAATGGATTTCATCTCATTTTACATTTCTATTGAGACTTCATTGTTGTTATGCACCAATTCACTATTATATGGTGTATATACTATCCTTTGGAATATTATATCATGAATCCATTTATTCTCATGATATTATAAAGTTATGATTAAATGTTATTCCTCAATTATTGTATTCAAGTGTCTCTCATTTTGATAAAAACCCTTTAACTAAAATATTGTTTTAAATGTTTTAATGATTTATACTTATATATATTTCTCATTAATATCCATGTTTTCAAAATGGTTTTAAGGATTTATTTATATGGATATTAATTGTTTAAAATGTTAAAATCTTCAAAATGTTATGGGACACTTTGATTCAAAAATCTCTTTATTAAATGTTTTAAAATGTTTTGAAAATGGTTTTTAGAATGGATTCATTATTTAAATATCTTAGAATGTTATATTGTTATTACAATGTGGGAATTGTATCTTTCAATTGTGCTTAAGTTATGTTCTATGATTATGTTATGGTTCTTGGGCATTGTTTATGAATTCGGGTGGTTCCGTGATAAACTAAGGGCGGGTGAGCCCGATATAGCTCTCCAATGCATTTGGTAGCACGAAGTGGTTAAACGTTGAGGTTTCTCTGAATATATTTAGGGAATATACTGTTATGGGTATTCCAAACGTAACCAAGAGTGTTACTCCCTACCTAAGAATGTTATGAATGCCTCAAGTTACCTTTATGTCTTATGATTTCTATGATTTATTCATGATTTTATGAGGTACGTTAAAGTGATTATGTTTTATGGGTAAAGTATGATTTCATTCTTATGTATACATGTACTCATGTTTCCTTTCCATATTTTTATATCCCTTACTGAGCTTTTTATGCTCATCCCAAGTTTTTGAAATGTTTTTCATAGTTCCAGGGAAGGGTACATGATATGATTATAGTGTCATGAAAGTGTCAAGAAATAATCCATGTTTTATTTTAAATATGTTTTCGTTGATGGGAAAAATGAATACTATCTTTTATGTAACCACTTTGTTTAAATGTAGAATGTAATGCAAGTTTTATGATCTAATTCTCTAAAAATCTAAACCTAAAAAGTTCCTCAATGTTTAATCTTGTAATAACTCAAGATTAAGTAAGGTTTAAGGTTGGGGCCTTATAGTTGGTATTAGAGGTCGGTTTAGATAACTTTATAGGTTAGGGTATTCTCTAAGCACATGTGACATTACCATAATGGTTAGGATTTCAGAAAGAGTCCTAGTTTTAGATAAAGTGAATGAGTAAGTATATCTTAGTGTTTACCTTCATCATTAGTACATGATGGTTTTGTTGATATACTCACACTGACATTTCTGTTTGTAGTGAATGGATGGATCTAGCGGGAACCAAAGAGACAATAGGTTTGAAGGAAACTTTGGTGGTTCTCTGATTAAGATACTAGATAAAATGAGGGATTCAATGAGGAAACTCATGGTTGTTCTAAACCAACTATCAAGGAGTCATGATCAACCACTTGAACCTTGGTATGATCTGAAATGCATCATGTACGAGATGACCAATCAATTTGGAATTTCAGGTAATAATAATAACGGTAACCATTAGTGTTTATATGATCCTTAATTTTGAGGTAATTATGGGTTATTATATGTTATGATGGAAAATGAAAGGCATGAGATAAACTTGAGGTTAAAATACGATATGATTATTTTTGAATATTTTATCTCGTTTAGGGGAATTTTTTAAGAATTATATAGTTTTGGTAAAATGACAACACGCAGACCGTGTGGCAACCCGTCTCGTCGGACAAATCTGCGGGAATCGAACCCACAACCAAAGTGCGACTGGTATTTATCTCCTACCACTGGACTACGTGAAGTCCCTGGTTAGTTTGACTAATTCTTTTTAGTTACATGATTTTAGGAATCAAGAGTATGTTTATTTTGCGTTGTCTATGGAAATGATTAACCTATCATGGAGGGTATGTGATTAGGTTAATTACTTTTCAATATGAGAATTTAAGAGCATCTGATGTTATTTGGAGATAGAAGTTAATTTGTACCTTGGAAGACTATGTGATTAAATCCTTCAAATATTTGGGTTTCAATATTAGTTTGGTTTACTTTGATGAATTTTATGGACAATTTTTTATCAAATGGTCCTCGTTGAACGTTGGGTTTTGTTGGACAAATTTTGGAGATTAAGAATAGATTTTCTTTTTATAAAGGGTTATCCTTTTTCCAATTATCTCATCTTGTACTAACCATTTTGGTTTTGGTTTTGGTTAAAGTCTAAATACATGGTAAGTATATAGTTCTCTTTTGTGGATTAGGTGATTCTCTAGAAGTTTATTATAGTGAACAAGTCTTCCTAAATACTCTTCTTTTGGAGAAAATATGAATTTGTGTAAGAAATCTATTAGGAGATGAGAGTCTACACGACAATTAAGTATGTTTCCTTAAGATCAAAAATAAATTCCTCAATTAAAAGTAACGTAAAACAAAAATGTTGTCTGTTAACATTTCCTACTGGGTAATCGAATATCGTTTAACCCATCACAAGTTTGTGATTTTTTATGGTTAACTTTCTCCTAGACATGTTTACTATCACTCTCCATCAGAACATGACCCTTTGTTTTTCCTCCATGTCAATATTTTCATACTTGGAATCCTAGTATGGGTTAACTCAGGTGACCTTTGTACTTCTCTTTATTTATTTTAAAGTGATTGTTTTACCGACTCTTGTTCCGATGTGGGATTTTCAATGAAGTTTCCGTGCCAAATTTTAAAATTGCGAGGACGCAATTTCCAAAAGGGGGGAAGGATGTAACACCCCAAGTAAATAAAGAGTAAGACATTTTCACATTTATCCATATTTGTGAATAAAATATTTATATACCTTTAAAGGGGATGCTATGCTCGATGGCGTACCCAACACGTAACAACGAGTTTCTTGGGAATCTTAAGTTGCACTCTAATAATAAAATAATATAATTTTAAATGGTAGTTAATGCCTAGATGTTGTAATGGTGGGAATGAACAAAACTAACTACAAAATGATTATATATGTTTTTCAAATATTTTTACTTTTTACAATAAATGTTAGAGGATTAAAAATGCGAATGAATCCAATTTTAAGCGTAAACATTCTAATATTCTTTAAAAGGTCGATTAACCGCATTTTGATGGCGAACCTCTTTTAAATCCACTTTTTGACATTTTTATGTGTTATATTCGACAAAATAAAATTCTTCTTTAGAATCGGGACATCAAAATTTACATTGTGTAAATTTTTGGTATTTTTCAGATAAAGTTCATTTTTTAATGAATAGTGAAAAATGTTGTATTTTAATTCAAAACCTCTTTTTAATCTAATTTATTTATATGATTAGAATATCTTTTGAATTGGTTTTAAAGTTAAATTAGAATATATTTTTACCATTTAATCCAATAGTGGTCGTTGAAATTAATTTCATCTTGAAATTGGACTTAAACTAGTGTCAATCTTTTGATACTTATTGTTTCATAAAAACACGCTATTTGCTCTGACAGCAGGAATTAATTATTAAATTAATTAATGAAAATTATATGTTTTGAATTTTTTAAAATAGACATCATTTTTGAATTTGTAATATCAAATATAGCTTAGGGTGAATTTTTGGTAATTTTCTGAAAAACATCAATTATTGATGAATAGTGAAACCACTAAGTGGTACTTATAAAAACTGATTTTCTGTTTAAATGAAATTTTTCCACCTTTGTGTTTTGAATTTAAAAAATCCGACATACATGGTTTTCATTAAGAAGTAAAATGTGGTTCCATGGGATTAAAATAATTTTTTTGGTGAATAGTAACTTTTATGTTTTTAATCGCGATTAGAGGTAATTAGTGTAGTTTAAGGTAAAAATAATGTTTTAATAATATGATATGAGCTTTACACATGTCCTAACCTCATTGTATGTGTCATGGCTTACCAATACAATCCATGGGTAAACTTAGGGCCACCATGGAGCCACTTTGTTTGGAAAATGACATAAATAACTTTTTATTTAAAGTTAAAATAAAAATGTCACAAGCATGAGATGTTTCACTAAAACAATTTTTAAATGTGGTTATACAAGTCATATTTTGACTATAAATATTCATTAGAAATATAAAACGATTTCCTACATCATGATAGTTTTTTTATAATTTTTAGACATTAAATAAAATAAATTATTTATGACATCATGATGATGCAGCGATTACCTCATTAATAAAGGATTTAAATAAAATGAAAATATAATGTAAAATATATGACCTACACATATACAAAACCTATTGTATGGGTGGATTTAGAAGCCTTATCACCTTACCCTAGAATTATATCAATGTGGGACCTTTTCAATCCGAAACTCATTTTAAAATAAAGTAACATTTCTTTACTTTCCAAGAGTGCCCCTCCTCTCCTCTTATAAAAGGTCCCCACCTCTACCTCATTACCCACACTTACAAAGCCTTTGGCTCGGCCAACCCCTAATCATTTTGCCTCTCCAAATCCCTCTCTTACCCCTAGAAGCCTCACTTTGGGCATAAGTCTTCCCAAGGAAGCCTTTGATCTCAAATCAAAAAGAGTTACCCGATTTTAAGGTAATGTCTTCACTTGTGTTCTTTTGTTTTATTTTGCTTCTCCAACCCCCTAAACTCTTTTTATTCATTTCTTTTGTAACAACTCTAGTATATTAAATATACTAGGATTTTTTTATAAGAAGAATTCTAGCTACACTTACACACACCTATATCAAATGGTTAAAGAACATACTATTTCTGTGGATGGAGAATTTCTGCCTCACAAAACGATGATTGTTCAACACTCATATAACACCTTAAAAGGTGGCCATTAAGATGTAACTATATTTATATATGATATATAATATGTTTATGTTTTACTTAAGCTTCTATATTTTTCTTTTTTGGCATACCTTTACGGTTTCCATTGTGGGTAAACACGATAATTTCATTTTACGAAGTGCGGACTACCGCCCCCTCTAAGTGATTTGATTCGTTAATGCCATATGTGGGAAGTATAAAGGATGTATTTAAAGTTATTATATATGATTTATGTTACATATAAATGATTAATACAATTCTGGAATTAAAATATACATACCTCTCATTTAGTTTTATTTCCATTAATATGACATAGAAATGAAAGTAGCGTTCATGCGTACGTACGGCTTACCGTCTCCATGAACGGTGCATTTCATTTCTTACCTCTAAATGATTATGAAATATTATAAATACATGTATATTCTGGATATATATGATATATATTATATCCAAATCATTAATATCATTCTGTATATAATGAACCTTTGACCACACGAACAACATGTAATTGTAAGAAGTCCACTTTCGACTTAAGAACCAAATATCGACAAAACAAACATTATTAACTTAAATGATTAGATAGGGTTTATAACATGGAAATAAGTGATATAAAAGGAATAATGAACTTGAAAATGGTTCTTAAGAAAGTATAAATTAACTCAAGTTTATTATTCAGCACGTTAAAGAACGATCGAGTCAAGTTGGACCCGTGGTAAGGGATCCTACTCCTCTCTTTCTTTTTAAGTACACTCTTTTATGTCATTCCTTTTAAGCTCATATTTCTTGTGATTGAGATGTTATTTTATATCACTATTACTGTAATTTTTTTGTTCATATGATGAGATACCCTATTTGATCTCATCAATCCATTTTTGAAGGTTTTAAGTGGCGTCTTTAGGCTACCGAGTTTTCGTAATGGATTTTTCATCTCACTTTTATTCCCGTGAGATTTATGCTACATTTTCCACCATTTCCTTTGAGTGGTATATGTACTGCCAATTATTCTACTCTTTTTGTAATATACTTTAGTTTATGAGTATTTACATCAATGTTGTATTTTCCTTCTTTCATGGGGTGTATGTTTCGAAAGATACCCAAGTCGGTAAGGGAACCTTTCACCCTCCTCTTTTTAAAAGACTTCTTTTGTTGGGTCTTTTAATTTACATATTGTAATGTTGGGATATGTTCTTCTATATCCTTATTGATGTAAATTTTATGTCCAAGTGATGAGATACCCTTTTTATCTCTCGTCAACTCATTTTCTGAATTTTGTGGTGGGGTCGTTAGGCTGTCAAATTTTTGCAAGGAAACTTCTTAACCCAATTTTGATTCTTTGGGATAAACTTGTACTCCTTGAATATGTCGTTCTATGAATATGTGTGAATAACCTCTGATTTTTTTACACTTAATATCCACTTATATTGGGTGTATTTACATTTTTCACACATAATTATGAGATTGATTTATCCTTAATTTAAGGATACCTTCTTTATAAAGGATTTCATCTCATTTTACATTTCTATTGAGACTTCATTGTTGTTATGCACCAATTCACTCTTATATGGTGTATATACTGTCCTTTGGAATATTATATCATTAATCCATTTATTCTCATGATATTATAAAGTTATGATTAAATGTTATTCCTCAATTATTGTATTCAAGTGTCTCTCATTTTGTTAAAAACCCTTTAACTAAAATATCATTTTAAATGTTTTAATGATTTATACTTATAAATATTTCTCATTAATATCCATGTTTTAAAAATGGTTTTAAGTATTTATTTATATGGATATTAATAGTTTAAAATGTTAAAGTCTTCAAAGTGTTATGGGACACTTTGATTCAAAAATCTCTTTATTAAATATTTTTAAAGGTTTTGAAAATGGTTTTTAGAATGGAATCATTATTTAAATATCTTAGAATGTTATATTGTTATTACAATGTGGTAATGTTATATTTCCATTGTGCTTAAGTTATGTTCTATGATTATGTTATGGTTCATGGGAATTTATTATGAATTCGGGTGGTTCCGTGATAAACTAAGGGCGGGTGATCCCGATATAGCTCTCCAATGAATTTGGTAGCGCGAAGGGGTTAAACGTTGAGGTTTCTCCGAAGACATTTAGGGAATATACTGTTATGGGTATTCCAAATGTAACCAAGATGATTACTCCCTATGTAAGAATGTTATGAATGACTCAAGTTACCTTTATGTCTTATGATTTCTATGATTTATTCATGATTTTATGAGGTATGTTAAAGTGATTATGTTTTATGGGTAAAGTGTGATTTCATTCTTATGTATACATGTACTCATGTTTCCTTTCCATATTTTTATATCCCTTACTGAGCTTTTTATGCTCATCCCAAGTTTTTGAAATGTTTTTCACAGTTCCAGGGGAGGGTACATGATATGATTATAGTGTCATGGAAGTGTCAAGAAATAATCCATTTTTATTTTAAATATGTTTCCGTTGATGGGAAAAATGAATACTATCTTTTATGTAACCACTTTGTTTAAATGTAGAATGTAATGCCAGTTTTATGATCTAATTCTCTAAAAACCTAAACCTGAAAAGATCCTCAATGTGTAATCTTTTAATAACTCAAGATTAAGTAAGGTTTAAGTTTGGGGCCTTATAGTTGGTATTAGAAGCCGGTTTAGATAACTTTATAGGTTAGGGTATTCTTTAAGCACAAGTGACATTACCATAATGGTTAGGATTTCAGAAAGAGACCTAGTTTTAGATTAAGTGAATGAGTAAGTATATCTTAGTGTTTACCTTCCTCATTAGTACATGATGGTTTTTTTGATATACTCACACTGACATTTCTGTTTTTAGTGAGTGGATGGATCTAGCGGGAACCAAAGAGACAACAGGTTTGAAGGAAACTGTGGTGGTTCTCTAATTAAGATAATAGATAAAAATGGTGGATTCAATGAGGAAACTCATGGTTGTTCTAAACCAACGATCAAAGAGTCATGATCAACCACTTGAACCTCTGTATGATCTGAAATGAATCATGTACGAGATGACCAATCGATTTGGAAGTTCAGGTAATAATTATAAAGGTAACCATTAGTGTTTATATGATCCTTAATTTTCAGGTAATTATGGGTTATTATATGTTATGATGCAAAATGAAAGGCATGAGATAAACTTGAGGTTAAAATATTTTATGATTATTTTTGAATATTTTATCTCGTTTTGGGGAATGTTTTAAGAATTATATAGTTTTGGAAAAATTACAACACGCAGACCGTGTGGCAACCCGTCTCGTCGGACAAAGCTGTGGGAATCGAACCCACAACCAAAGTTCGACTGGTATTTATCGCCTACCACTGGACTATGTGAAGTCCCTGGTTAGTTTGACTAATTCTTTTTAGTTACATGATTTTAGGAATCAAGAGTATGTTTATTTTGGGTTATCTATGGAAATGATTGACCTATCATGGAGGGTATGTGATTAGGTTAATTACTTTTCAATATGAGAATTTAAGAGCATCTAATGTTATTTGGAGATAGAAGTTAATTTGTACCTTGGAAGACTATGTGATTAAATCCTTAAAATATTTAGGTTTAAATCTTAGTTTGGTTTACTTTGAAGAATTTTATGGACAATTGTTTATCAAATTGTCCTCGTTGAACATTGGGTTTTGTGGGAAAAATTTTGGAGATTAAGAATAGATTTTCTTTTTATAAAGGGTTATCCTTTTCCGGATTATCTGATCTTGTACTAACCATTTTGGTTTTGGTTTTGGTTAAAGTCTAAAGACATGGTAAGTATATAGTTATCTTTTGTGGATTAGGTGATTCTATATAAGTTTATTATAGTGAACAAGTCTTCCTAAATACTCGTCTTTTGGAGAAAATATGAGTTTGTGTAAGAAATCTAGTAGGAGACGAGAGTCTACATGACAATTAAGTATGTTTCCTTAAGATCAAAAATAAATTCCTCAATTAAAAGTAACTTAAAACAAAAATGTTGTCTGTTAACTTTTCCTACTGGGTAATTGAATACCGTTTAACCCATCACAAGTTTGTGATTTTCTTATGGTTAACTTTCTCCTAGACATGTTTACTATCACTCTCCATTAGAACATGACCCTTTGTTTTTCATCCATGTCCATATTTTCATACTTGGAATCCTAGTATGGGTTAACTCGGCTGACCTTTGTACTTCTCTTTCTTTATTTTAAAGTGATTGTTTTACTAACTCTTGTTCCGATGTGGGATTTTCAATGAAGTTTCCAAGACGAATTTTAAAATTGCGAGGACGCAATTTCCAAAAGGGGGGAAGGATTTAACACCCCAAGTAAATAAAGAGTATGAAATTTTCACATTTATCCATATTTGTGAATAAAATATTTATATAACTTTAAAGGGGATTCTATGCTCGATGGCGTACCCAACACGCAAAAACGAGTTTCTTGGGAATCTTAAGTTGCACTCTAATAATAAAATAATATAATTTTAAATGGTAGTTAACGCCTCGCTGTTGTAATGGCGGGAATGAACAAAACTAACTACAAAATGATTATATATGTTTGTCAAATATTTTTACTTTTTACAATAAATGTTAGAGGATTAAAAATGCGAATGAATCCAATTTTAAGCGTAAACATTCTAATATTCTTTAAAAGGTCGATTAACCGCCTTTTGATGGCGAACCTCTTTTAAATCCACTTTTTGACATTTTTATGTGTTATATTTGACAAAATAAAATTCTTTTTTAGAATCGGGACATCAAAATTTACTTTGTGTAATTTTTTGGTATTTTTCAGATAAAGTTCATTTTTTAATGAATAGTGAAAAATGTTGTATTTTAATTCAAAACCTCTTTTTAATCTAATTTATTTATATGATTAGATTATCTTTTTAATTGGTTTTAAAGTTAAATTAGAATATATTTTTACAATTTAATCCAATAGTGGTCGTTGAAATTAATTTCATCTTGAAATTGGACTTAAACTAGTGTCAATCTTTTGATACTTATTGTTTCATAAAAACATGCTATTTGCTCTGACAGCGGGAATTAATTATTAAATTAATTAATGAAAATTATGTGTTTTTAATTTTTGTAAAATAGACATCATTTTTGAATTTGAAATATCAAATATAGCTTAGGGTGAATTTTTGGTAATTTTCTGAAAAAGTTCAATTTTTTATGAATAGTGAAACCACTAAGTGGTACTTATAAAAACTGATTTTCCGTTTCAATGAAATTTTTCCACCTTTTTGTTTTGAATATAAAAAATCCAACATACATGGTTTTTATTAAGAAGTAAAATGTGGTTCAATGGGATTAAAATAATTTTTTTGGTGAATATTAACTTTTATGTTTTTAATCGCGATTAGAGGTAATTAGTGTAGTTTTAGGTAAAAATAATGTTCTAATAATATGAGATGAGATTGAAACATGTCCTAACCTCATTGGATGTGTCATGGCCGACCAAGACAATCCATGGGTCAACTTGGGGACCCCATGGAGCCACTTTGTTTGGAAAATGACATAAATAACTTTTTATTTAAAGTTATAATAAAAATCTCACAAGCATGAGATGTTTCACTAAAACAATTTTTAAATGGGGTTATACAAGTCATATTTTGACTATAAATATTAAGTAGAAAGATAAAACGATTTCCTACATCATGGTATTTTTTTTATAATTTTTAGACATTAAATAAAATAAATTATTTATGACATCATGATGATGCAGCGATTACCTCATTAATAAAGGATTTAAATAAAATGAAAATATAATGTAAAATCTATGACCTACACATGTCCAAAACCTATTGAATGGGTGGATTTCGAACCCTTATCACCTTAACCTCGAATTATATCAATGTGGGACCTTTTCAATCCGAAACTCATTTTAAAATAAAGTAACATTTCTTTACTTTCCAAGAGTGTCCATCCTCTCCTCTTATAAAAGGTCCCCACCTCTACCTCCTTAACCACACTTCCAAAGCCTTTGGATCGTCCAAACCCTAATAATTTTGCCTCTCCAAATCCCTCTATTACTCCTAGAAGCATCACTTTGTGCAGAAGTCTTCCCAAGGAAGCCTTTGAGCTCAAATCAAAAAGAGTTACCCGATTTTAAGGTAATATCTTCACTTGTGTTCTTTTGTTTTATTTTGCTTCTCCAACCCCCTAAACTATTTTTATTCATTTCTTTTGTAACAACTACAGTATATTAAATATACTAGGATGTTTTTATAAGAATAATTCTAGCTACACTTACACACACCTACATCAAATGGTTAAATAACATACTATTTCTGTGGATGGAGAATTTCTGACTCACAAAACGATGATTGTTCAACACTCATATAACACCTTAAAATGTGGCCATTAAGATTTCACTATATTTATATATGATATATAATATGTTTATGTTTTACATAAGCTTCTATATTTTTCTTTTTTGGCATACCTTTACAGTTTCCATTGTGGGTATACAAGATAATTTCATTTTAGGAAGTGCGGACTACCGCCCCCTCAAAGTGATTTGATTCGTTAATGCCATATGTGGGATGTATAAAGGATGTATTTAAATTTATTATATATTATTTATGTTCCATATAAATTATGAATACAATTATGGAATTAAAATATACATACCTCTCATTTAGTTTTAATTTCATTAATATGACATAGAAATGAAATTAGCGTTCATGCGTACGTACGGCTTACCGTCTCCATGAACGGTGAATTTCATTTCTTACCTCTAAATGATTATGTAATATTATAAATACATGTATATTATGGATATATATGATATATATGATATCCAAATCATAAATATCATTCTGGATATAATGATCCTTTGACCACACGAACAACATGTAATTGTAAGAAGTCCACTTTCGACTTAAGAACCAAATATCGACAAAACAAACATTATTAACTTAAATGATTACATAATGTTTATAACATGGAAATAAGTGATATAAAAGTAATAATGAACTTGAAAAATGTTCTGAATAAAGTATAAATTAACTCAAGTTTATTATTCAGGACGTTAAAGAACGATCGAGTCAAGTCAGACCCGAGGTAAGGGATCCTACTCCTCTCTTTCTTTTTAAGTACACTCTTTTATGTCATTACTTTTAAGCTCATATTTCTTGTGATTGGGATGTTCCTTTATATTAATATTACTGTAATTTTTATGTTCATATGATGAGATAACCTATTTGATCTCAACAATCCATTTTTGGAAGTTTTAAGTGGTGTTGTTAGGCTGTCGAGTTTTCGTAAGGGATTTTTCATCTCACTTTTATTCTCGTGAGATTTATGCTACATTTGCCACCTTTTCCTTTGAGTGGTATATGTACTGCCCATTATTATAAACTCTGTGTAATATACTTCTGTTTATGAGTATTTACATCAATGTTGTATTGTCCTTCTTTCATGCGGTGTATGTTTCGAAAGATACCCAAGTCGGTAAGGGAACCTTTCACCCTCCTCTTTTTAAAAGTCTTATTTTGTTGGGTCTTTTAATTTACATATTTTAATGTTGGGATATGTTCTTCTATATACTTATTGATGTAAATTTTATGTCCAATTGATGAGATACCCTTTTTATCTCTCATCAACTCATTTTCTGAATTTTGTAGTGGCGCCGTTAGGCTGTCAAATTTTTGCAAGGAAACTTCTTAACCCAATTTTGATTCTTTGGGATAAACTTGTACTCCTTGAATATGTCGTTCTATGAATATGTGTGAATAAACTATGATTTTTTTAAAATTAGTATCCACTTATATTGGGTGTATTTATATTTTTCACACATAATTATGAGATTGATTTATCCTTAATATAAGGATACCTTCTTTATAAGGGATTTCATCTCATTTTACATTTCTATTGAGACTTCATTGTTGTTATGCACCAATTCACTCTTATATGGTGTATATATTGTCCTTTGGAATATTATATCATCAATCCATTTATTCTCATGATATTATAAAGTTATGATTAAATGTTATTCCTCAATTATTGTATTCATGTGTCTCTCATTTTGTTAAAAACCCTTTAACTAAAATATAGTTTTAAATGTTTTAATGATTTATACTCATAAATATTTCTCATTAATATCCATGTTTTCAAAATGGTTTTGTAACGCCCCGACCCTAGTCACCCAGAGTCGGTGCATTATTACATAACATTGGCATGATCAAAAGAAAGATCAAATCTCGAAAGACCGATTGGTTTAGTAGCCTTGCAAACACTAGATATATTCATAAGTCTTACATTACATCATAAAATGAAAAACTACTACAACAACATATTGTCTCCATAATCCACACTCATATCCCCACATAATATCCATGCAGGTCATTCATAATTTACTTCTTTACTTCTTGGGAAAAATGAAACATAGAAAAGGGGTGAGCTCAAATGCCCAGTAAGGATAACAATATAGCGTAAACTTTCATAAATAAGAATAAACATTTAAGGCAATGTATACTAAAACAAAATCCTTTCAAACTTGAACTTTCAACATAGTATGGCATAAATATAATGAAATAATTCCGTTTACTTATTCACATGGATATTCTACTAATCTAATAATCACATGCAAAAACAATAACCACTTTCATAATGTTGGAATGCATAATGCCAGACTATCGTAACCACATAGCCAAGGCCTCGTGCCAAGACTACAAATAAGATTTTTCCAAGGCCTTGTGCCAAGACACTAGTTTGTCTCATGAGACCTACCGATTCATCTAGGAGCTATAGCAGGCTCCACCCGTCACATACTAAGTCCAATGCATTCCCATATGAAAAGGTTTAAACATAACATAAACATTCGTATTAAAACTAGCATACGAAATGTCAATACTTTCACCATAAACTATGAATGGTATAAAAATATCACATCCATAGTCAAACATATCACAAAACCTTCAATACAACATAGAAGTTTTGTATCATAATAAACCAACTTCACATAAGCATAAAATCCAACAAAGGATGTTGACATAGATGAAATCAAAACTCTTTTTAGAGAAATATCTCTTTTTATTTTGAAATCATTTAAGAGCCATATAAAATAAAACATTTTCTTTGAAAATATTCTTATAAGCTTGTAAGGGAATCTTTGACGATTTTATAATGGCGGAAAATAGCTGCACCCACCGTATAAGTTAAAAAAACATTCTTACCTTAATTTTGTTGAAAAGGTTAAAAAGCACCTTGTTAGGAAAAAGATGGAAAGATTCCTTTATAAACCTCTTATAAAAAGTCAAAAAAGGGTATAAATGACTTTAACCCATATTCTTGTGAATAGTAAAAATGTTTTGAAATACATTTTTAAGGAACATGGATGTGGATGATAAAGAGATCCCAGTAGATTATTACATATAAACAACCTCAGATAATGAAGAGATTGTGAAATAACCCTTACCTTGTACTTTTCCTTGGTTGGGGTAGGTTAACCTCCTGTATAATGGTGAGATAATTGTTATTAAATTATAAAAGAATCATATATATTTATATGATATCATATATGATCTTTTAACATTTATTTGTTAATGATATCTTTGAATTATCGTCATTTCAGGTGTTAACTTACTCGTTTTATTTTATATGTTTTGTTACATAAGACATGTTTGTCATGGATTGGTTGTATATTTTTCATATAAAGAATGATATCAAGTCCCTAAAAATCATTTTTAAATCATAAAATGATAATTATACTTGAATGGATACGATGGAGAATGAATCTCATCGCGTTCGTGGAGACGGTAGTCCGTACGTATGCACGAGCGACAATATCATTCTTTTGATATTGAAATAATATATTAATTGATGGTATATCATATATACAGAATCATTAACATGTTATATTTATTATTTACATGCACTACTAGAAATGCTGTTTTTCCCAACGGGTTTTTACCAACGGTTTGCTAAAACCGTTGGGCTTGAAGGATTAATAAAGCCTTTCCCAATGGTTCATTGAAACCATTGGAAAAATCCACCCCTTTGCCAACGGTTTGAAAAAACCGTTGGTAAAGGGGTGTGTTAATCACCTTTTTCCAACGGTTCAAGAGAACCGTTGGGAAAGGGTCACCCCTTTGCCAACGGTTTGGAAAACCGTTGGCAAAGGGGTCCTTAACATCTCTTTCCCAACGGTTCTTTAAAACCGTTGTGAATTATTTCCCCCAAATCCTGCTCTCCCCCATTCGCACAGAACCTAATTTCATCCGCTCCACCGCTCTCCTCTGGCGAAATCCCCTATCCGAAGAGGTGAAAACCATCTGAAATCAGGTATCTTTTCATTTATACACATATACTTCCTTATTTTTATTGTTATTGCTTTAGTATTTTAGTTTTAAGTTATCAATCCACATCCACCTCTCTGCTGCTCTCCAAATCCCCCATCCGAATAGGTGAAAACCCATTTGAATCATCTCAAATCAAGTAATTTTTTCTTTATACACATATGGTACCTTGTTTTTATTGTTATTGATCTAATATTTTAGTTTTAAGTTTGGATTTTGATTTGATTTCACCGTGTAAAATAGAGAAATGAATAAATATTTTGTTAATTAATTAGTTTCCCCTGGAATATCAGTTGTGTTATAATGTCCATGCTAAATAAAGGGGTAATGTAATAAAAGACCTTGAATAAATAAATTGTGGAAGTTGGGGTATGTTGCCTCTATGAGAGGTTATTTGTTGTGTTTCATTATATGTTGTAGGTTGTTTTATGGGGATTGAGGTGACCAGTTGGGCTTTGTGATATGTGGGGTTGTAATGTGATGGTTAGTGGGCATGGATGTGTCTTGTGAAGTTGTATGATAGTGATGATGTGTGGTGGTGTTGTGTCGTGTGGAGGTGTTGTGTGATGAAGTTGTGGTGTATAATGTGGTGAGGTGGTTTTGGTTGTGCGGTGGTTTGTGATTTGCAATATTTTTATTGTGATATGTGGTTGTTTTGGTGAGATGGTTGGTCGATGTAACATGGTGTCGATGGTTATTGTGAGATGGTGAGTTGTTGTGTGGTGGTTTTATTAGTTTCCTGGTTATCTATGGAATAAATTTTGCTGTTAAAACAAAAAAACAAGATATTAAATAAATGAGATGGAATAGAAATGGATGTGTGGTAAATGGATTTAATTAATTTAACATTAAATGAATGGACAATGTAAGTGTGAATGAAGTGGCTTATAAATGAATGTGAGAAATGATATGCATCTTGTGTGGTGGTGGTGTGGTTTATGTGTTTTATGGTAGTAGTGAAGTGTGTGATTATGTAGTTAATGTGAACCCATAGGTTGAGTATTTTGTGCTATCTATATATCATGTATTTTTATGTTATTTCTACACATTCCAGGGGGGTGTTATGTTTAGGTGGTGGTGGTGGGGTTGCAGGGGAGGGGGGTGTGGGTTGTTTGGGAGGGTGGGCGGGGCTATCCAGGGGGTACGGGGTGTCGAGGGGGGTACGGGGGTGGGCGGGCTGTCCACGGGGGTGGCCGGGCTGTCAAGGAGGGGTGGTCGGGCTGTCCAGGGGGGGTGGGTGGGCTGATGGAGAGGGAGCTCAAGCTTCAAGGATGGCAATGGATCACAAGAGGCCTTGGAGATTTGTCGTTAGAGCGTCAAGACATCAAAATATCATTAGGTTACTTAGCTCAAGAATGTATGGATTTTTGTTCAATGTATTTGTCTGATCTTACTACAAGAATGAACAGACCAATGAGAAATGAAGAAGAACAATATGAGAAAATTGAACCCAGTTTTCCATCACTTCCTCAAACAGGAGGAATTCCTGGATCATATACATTGAAGACATTAAGCCATGAAGAGCGGGAGATGGCACATTGCACAGTTTTGTTAAACTTTGATTTGTTCGATGACTATATCAGGTAACAAAATTGAATATGTATATCTTACATATATATCTGTTAAACTATTCATATTTTTTTATCTACAGGGAACATAAAACAATGATAAATAGGAAGCATCGTTCTTTATCTTTGAGAAGGAGAGAGACTTTTCATAGCAAAGAGTTTTCTGCTTGGTTAAAATTGAAGGTAAAAATATTACTGTTTAAATTAATTATTTCAATATTTACTTAAGTTTAACTGTCATTTATATTGCAGGTATTGAGTTTGTCTGTTGACTCTGTCTCTGAGGAAATAAGAGCTTTGGCTTTTGGTCCTAATACCATGGTTCGTGACTGTAAATCAATTGTTATCAATGGGTACAGATTTATTGTCACTGAACGAGCCAAAAACATGAGAACACAACATGATGGTATTATAGTTACTGCCACAACAGATTGTTATGCCAGTGCATCAGATAGTAGACCGCGACTTGAAAATGTGGGTTATTATGGAGTCGTTGAGAAAATAATAATATTGGATTATTACTCTCATGGACGAGTCACAATGATGAAATGCCATTAGTTTGATTTGATGACGAGACATAGCAAATTTATTGATGATTGTGGATTTCGAGTAATTAATATGACCCGCACTCTTGCAACTGAAGAACCATATGTGTTGGCATCAATGGCTAAACAAGTTTTTTATGTCAAAGATCAACTTCAACCTGAATTTGGTGTCATAGTTGAAGTAATTCCAAGACATATTTTTGATGATGCTGATGATGGAATTGACACTGTCCCTATTGCCATTGGAACCAATCCATTTATTTCTTTTGATGACTCCAATAGCTCAATTGTCAGAGTTGATTGCGAACCTAAAGTTGTGGTTGGAAATATATAGAATCATTCATCCATGTTCTCAATTCTTTTGGTTTACCTCGAGTTGGGTTGTTAAGGTTGGTAATATTCATATTTATTTAGTATTGATCACAAATATGTTTTAGCTGACTTGACCGTTATGTGAATTTTCAATGTCTATTGGTTGCTGTTTTATTTGAATTGCATTTTCTAATTTGGAATTGAACTGTATTCAAACCAAATCAAACAATATTTCTAACTTGGTGAACATTACAACTTGTATGTTTTATTAAATTCATTCAAGATCTTCTAAAACAATTGATAGCTAAATTACCAATGAATCCCCTCATTCCCTCATATATTTAGTTTTTTGGTTTACACATTAATTTTCTTTTTCTAATTAATTACATATTTGTTTTCCAATGCAGGAAATGCAGCCAATTGAAGAGAGACGAAGAAAAAAAATGGCGGAGAACAACCGTCGGATGGAGGAGATGGGCATTCCACCATTAGTGCCTACAGTGAGTACTTTATTTCAAATATATATATATATATATATTTACAGAATATATAATTTCATGTGATTAATTTTTTTTGTAAACTTTTTTGTAGGATCCACCATTACGTCGACAGTTATTCGACGAGGAGCCCAGTACTGGTCCTAGTACTCAGGCCGGTGGTACGAGGAGGGTTCATACCAGAGGTGGACGTAGAGCTGCGCATGCCCGACTAGACCCTGCCCCTCCCACTGACATTTCAGCTTTCCCACATTCTGATCCCGGTGTGTCGTTAGGGACACACGGGATATTTAGAACTCCCATGTTTTCGCTACCTTCTGCATCTTCTGCCCCATCATTTTCACATCCCATGATGATTCCCACTCCCCAATCAGCATCAGGTCATACAGCTGTTCCATCTTCTTTTCCTTCTACTTCTATCTCTCCGAGCTTTTATATTCCATCGTCTTCGACTCCTGTTCCACCAGAGGGTGTTCCATCAGGTTCTGTGGATCCGGCGCCACTCATTGATCATACTAGCGCAGGTATATTTATAAAACCCTAACAAATTTTTATAGCAATATTTATTTTCATTATAACATTTTTTGATAAAATATTTGTTTTTCTTTCATGACAGATACATCTACTGACAGGAGGCGGGGGCAGGTCCGTACACGCATGCGTTCGGTGTGGAACCGTCGCACACAGGTTATGGTGGAATATAATGAAGACAATCAGATGGTTGAGAAAACAGGGCAGCAATGTCAGAGTTTTATGGCGACGCTTGCCAAATACTCCGACATCATTCTTGTCAGCCCGCTGTCGTGGAGACATTTGCCACATGAGGTCAAAGATAGAGCTTGGGCAGAGATATGGGTAAAAAATCTGTTGTATCTAATGCCATGAATTTTTTTTGTATTTATATGAATTAATATTTTCATTTCAGCTTCGATTTAATTTTCTTGATGGTGAGGGTGCACGACTGGAACGTCTAAAGGATTTATGCGAGCTTTGGAGAGCCTACAAGCATGAGCTGTATATTGGCTGGCGTGCTAGAGTTGGCACTGAGTTAGAGGCGGTACCAGTCATGAATGATTGTCCTATAGAGCAGTATCGTCAGATGATTACTTATTGGACGAGTACCCAGTTTAATGTATGAATTACATTTGAGGTATTTAAATAATAACTTTCATGTTTTGCATTAATATTATCCTTTCCATTATAGAATTTTATTTAGGAATCATCTGGAAAAAATAAAAAAACATTGATGCAAAAAAATACCTCCATACACTAGGACGCACGACGATGCCGGATCATGAGAGGCAGCAGGTATGAAAATTGTTTATAAGTTTTCTTTACGACTTACATTTTCTTTTGTTTCCTCAATTATTTTATTATTTTCTGATGTCTTTATATAACTTTTGTTTTCAATGTCATTGTAGAGGCAAGTACAAAATATTGAAGGACGTGTGCCTCGAGCAAAACTGTTTTGCTCGAGTAGACGAAAAAAGGATGGAAGTGTTGTCAACGAAGCGACTCAGCAGCAGATTGTAAGTTTTAATCTGTTGATTTTATATTTTAATATCTATTTCGTAACTTAATAATATATTTATATTTTTAACAGGATGCTTTAGAGGCCCTCGATTCCCAAGAAGCAGACAATTTTGGGCCATCTGATCACTTACATCAGGTGTGGGGAGAGGATCATTCTGGCAGAGTAAGTTGTCGACCTAGGATAGCCCCGAAGAGGGATTGGCCTGCCTCAGGTACGAGTTGTAGTGCCACCGAGCTGCAGCAAGTTAGGGAATAGGTAGAACAGGCTGAGAAAAGGGCCACAGAGATGGAAGAACAGTCTGCTAGGGAAAACAGTGCATTTATGAAATTTATTGAAGTTCTACATCCAACACTTCCAGCAGAGGGAAGCCCAGCGATTGATGAATACATGTCGTCGATACATTCTATATATGGTGCACCAGGTGGCAGTTCCAGTGTTGGTCAGGCCGATTTCCAGCTTGAAGATGATGATGGCGAGCAGTCTGATGCGGAAGAGGAGGGAGATGAGGAGGGCGTGGAGGAGGGCGAAGGCGAGGAGGAAGGCGCTGTGGAGGGTGAGGACGATGAGGAGGACGATGACGAGGGAGATGATGATGATGATGATGGTGATGCTGATGCTGATGTGGGACATATTGATCTGTTACATTTTTGACTTATATTACTGAGATTTGATGTTTAATCTATTCTAGTTGTTGGTTTTATCTAGACTCGTAGTATAGTATTGGAGTTGAGTTATTTTTATATATTGTCTGTTTTTATGGATGTTGTTGTCTTTTAGTGGTTGTGTGTTTGTGAACTCCCTGGATAACCCCCCTCATTCTTGGACCATGGACAACCCCCCCTCCCCCTTGGACCCCCCTCACGCGCGTTTACGAAGCGCGTGCATCACTTAAAATACGAATATTGAGCCGTACCGTGCAAACCGCACATTCGATTGACGTGTAGTCTGCGCGTACATGTCACGAATAATAATTAGAATGTTGAACGGTGGTTTCAGCTCTATCTGAGGTCGTCCGCTATGAATTTGACAGTTGGACGTCCGTTTTGGCCGTTTATGACACCAGGACTGCATTGTCGGTCACCGCGGGCACACGGCACGTCCGATTGATGTGTCGTCTGCTCAAAAACTTCATAAATAACTCACCCGTATTTGTCGTCTGATTTCAGGCCATTCTGACTTCGTTCGGCCCGTTTGGACCCCCCTCACGCGCGTTTACGAAGCGCGCGCATCACTTAAAATACGAATATTGAGCCGTACCGCGCAAACTGCACGTCCGATTGACGTGTCGCCTACGCGTACACATCATGAATAATAATTAGAATGTTTCACGGTGGTTTCAGCTCAATTTGAGGTCGTCCGCTATGAATTTGACCGTTGGACGCCCGTTTTGGCCGTTTCTGACACCAGAACTACGTTGTCGGTCACCGCGGGCACACGGCACGTCCGATTGACGTGTCGTCTGCTTAACCACTTCATAAATCACTCTCCCGTATTTGTCGTCTGATTTCAGGCCATTCCGACTTCGTTCGGCCCGTTTGGACCCCCCTCACGCGCGTTTACGAAGCGCGCGCATTACTTAAAACACGAATATTGAGTCGTACCGCGCAAACCGCACGTCCGATTGACGTGCCGTCTGCACGTACACGTCACAAATAATAATTAGAATGTTTCACGGTGGTTTCAGCCCAATCTGGAGACGTGGTGTGGCCGGCACCACTCAATGTGTCCGTCTTTTGTTTCAAAAGGACGCCATTTTAGGTGAAAAGCATCAACTGACATACGGAAAACCGACCAAACGCATTCCGAATCTGTTGATAATTTATCCCAACAATCCATGGGTCATATGTGACGTTTAGGAGCCAACCCGGGATGAATCTGAGTCGCAGTGTGGCCAGGATAAGTCTAAGTGACTCTCTTTTGTTTAAAATGGACACCATTTTATGTACATACGGAAAAATGACCAAACGGGTTCGGTTTCCGTTGAAACTTTAGGAGAACGATCCATGGGTCATATGTGACGTGTACGAATCATCCCCGCTTCAATCAGACATGCGGTGTGGCTGACACCACTCAAAGTGTCCGTCTTTTGTTTCAAAAGGACGTCATTTTAAGTGAATGGCATCAACTGACATATGGAAGAACTACCAAATGCATTCGGATTCTATAGATACTTTAGCACAACGATCCATGAGTCATATGTGACGTGTAAAAGTCAACCCCATCTTAATCTGAGACGCAGTGTGGCCGACACCGCTCTAACTCTGTCTCTTTTGTTTAAAATGGACATGATTATAAATGAAAAGAACAACTGACAAACGCAAAACCGACCAAACGCATTCGTAATCTTTTGATAATTTATCACAACGATCCATGGGTCATATGTGACATGTACGAGCCAACCCGGGATAAATCTGAGTCGCGGTGTGGTCAAGATTAGTCTAAGTGTCACTCTTTTGTTTAAAATGGACAACATTTTAAGTACATATGGAAAACCGACCAAACGCATTCGGTTTCCATTTAAACTTTAGGAGAACGATCCATGGGTCATATTTGACGTGTACGAATCAACCCCGCCTCAATTGGAGATGCGGTGTGGTCGGCACCACTCATAGTGTCCGTCTTTTGTTTCAAAAGGACGTCATTTTAAGTGAAAAACATCAATTGGCATACGGAAATCCGACCAAACGTATTCGGATTGTGTCGATACATTAGGAAAATGATCCATGGGTCATTTGAGACGTGTAAGAGTCAACCCCGTCTAAATCCGAGACACGGTGTGGCCGGTACCACTCTGACTGTGTCTCTTTTGTTTAAAATGGACAAGATTATAAGTGAAATAAACAACTGACATATGAAAAACTGACCAAACGCATTCGAAATCGGTTGAAAATTTAGGACAACGATTCATGGGTCATATGTTACGTGTACGAGTCAACCACGCCTCAATCCGAGTCGCAGTTTGGCCGAGACCACTCTAAGTGTATCTCTTTTCTTTAAAATGGACTACATTTTAAATTCATATGGAAAACCAACCAAACGCATTCTGATTGTGTTTATATTTTAGCAGAACAATCCATGGGTCATTTGTGATGTGTACGAGTTAACCCCGCCTCAATATGAGACGCGGTGTGGCCGACACCATTCAAAGTGTCTCTCTTTTATTTAAAAAACATTTCATTTTAAGTGAAAACAACAACTGACATACGCAAAACCGACCAAACGATTTTGGAATATATTGATACTTTAGGACAACGATCAATGATTCATTTGTGACGTGTACGAGTTAACCTCGCCTCAATCCGAGGCACGGTGTGACCGGTATCATTCCAGATGTAAGTATTTTGTTTAAAATGGATATCATTTCTATTAAGAATATATGGTATATGAAAAACCAATCAAATTATGAATTGAATTCTGGATTCCACATATGATTGTCATCTAAACTTTAAAATGAATTCTAAATGAATTATGTATGTTTATAATTATGTTATGAATTCTACTTTAATTATGGATGAGTATATTTTCAGGATGCATTATATGTGTTGGTTGGTTGGTTTTCATTATTTGTATGTGTTGGTTTGTTCTCTATATGTATGCATTATATGTGTTATAGGTACAATAATTGGATTGAAAAATGAATTGAAAACGAGGGCATAATTGGATTGAAAATTGAATTGAAACCGAGGGTGAATGCGCAAAAACCAGACCTTCTGTGAAAATTGCAGGCTGTGCAATTTGCATATCAAAACCTATGCCAACGGTTTTCAAACCGTTGGCATAGGCTCTATGTAGCTGTTTTTACCAACGGTTCAAGGAACCATTGGAAAAAACACCTATCCCAACAGTTTCAAACCGTTGGGATACCCTGTCTCATGGTGGTTTTTACCAACGGTTCATGGAACCGTTGGGAAAGGAAATTATTTGTTGATTTCCCAACGGGCCAAACCGTTGGGAAAGGCCTTTCCCAACTGTTTGGAAGAACCGTTGGGATAGGTTGATTTTTTCTAACCTATCCCAACGGTTCTGTGTAAACCGTTGGGAAAAGCCTTTCCCAACGGCTTACTTCCCCACGGTTTGCAGAACCGTTGGTATAACATATACCAACAGTTCTGGAGCCTTTCCCAACGGTTCTAAACCGTTGGGAAATGCTAGATTTCCAGTAGTGATGAGTTACACGTCATTATTATACCCATCCAAATAATAATATATTGAATAACAATTACACCACGACATGGAGACGGTAAGCCGTACGTACGCACGTATGGTGACATGTTATTCAAAGGGTGGATAGAATACTGAATATGGTTGTAACATATTTATAATAACATAAAAGTATATATATGATACTGGATTTATTATTTTAGAATGGTAACAACAAAGGAAGAATAAGTGGAAGAAGAAAGGAACTTGGAAAAGGGTGGTGAAATCATTACCTCTTTTTCGGTTTCTTCCTTTTTATTTGATCAAAAGGGCTCCTTAGGTTGGCTTTCTGATCAAAATAAGGCCTCTAGATTGTAGTGAGGGAAGTTGGGAGAGTATTTGGGAAGAGTTTGGCCGAACCAAAAGGCTTTGAAGGTGTGAAGAAATGAGAAGTAGGAGTGCCCTTTTATAAGAGGGGTGAGGGGCACCTTGGGAAAAGCTATAAATATTAATTTATAATAAATTCATATTCGGTTTCTAATGGCTCCAAAGTTTATTATTTAAATTTTAAGGTGGGTATGGGTCAAAAACAACTCATCCAATAGAATTTAGACAGGTTTGGGTACTTATATTAACCTTATCTTTAAGTATTAACTCTAAGTTAATTAGTTTCACTTTTACAATGTCTCCTTGTATTTTTATATAATATGGTTAATAAACTTACTATATACATCCAAGAGACCCCCAAGTGGTCCATTAATGATGAACATATCATGATATAAGTCTCTTGGCCGAAACTTAGATTTTTAGGAATTTAATATCAATTAATAATATAATATTTGTTTTAAGAACTCTTTTATGTCAATTTTGACACTATTCAATAGTTGATTTTTGTGAAACTCATAAAAGATGGATTACATCAAAAAAAGTCAAATAAATAAATCCTAATATATCATATTATACTAAAAAATTAGTTTAATTCATTAAAAGTTTCATATTATATTTATTTGGGTATTTATAATATCAATTATTTTAATTTTTTACTATTATAGTAATTAATTCATCATCATTGTGTCATAAATAAATTAAATTATTTAATGTCTGAAAATTATAAATAAAATATCATTATGTATGAAATCTTTATACATTTCTAATTAATATTTATAATCTAAAATACAACATATATAACCCTATGTAAAAATTGTTTTTCTAAAAGATATATACTTGTGTCATTTTTGAATTCATTTTAACTTAATTAAAATAAAGTGTCCCTATCACCTACAAGTGGCACCATGGGGTCCCAAAATCGACCCAAAGATGCCTATGGTCGAAACTTTATCAACCAATAAGTCTAGGACATGTTTTAAGGTAATTTAGTATTATTATAATATTATTTGTTAACCCTTATTAACCGGATTTACCCTTAACCATGGTAAATAAAATATTTACCGCAGTAATTATTCAAAATGTCTAAAAATAAAAGTTACCTATTTACACAATTTGAACATCCTGATTCCAAATATGGAATCCATTTTTCTAAATTCAAAACACAGAAGTGGCAGAAATTAATTTAAAATTAATTCCTGTTGTTAAAACAAAAAGCGTGTTTTTAAGAGATAATAACTATCAAAAGATTGACACTTGTTTATGTTCGGTTTAATTGTAAAATTTTGTCCAATTACCAACATTATATTAAATGGTAAAAATATATTCTAAATATACATTAAAACCACTCATATTCATAATTTATCACTATTAATTATTTTGATTAAAAAAGTTGTTTTTAATTAAAATTTAGTAAGTTTCATTATTCATCAAAATATGAAAGTTATCCGAAAAGTACCAAAATTTCTTCTTAGGCTAAATTCGATATTCCGAATCCAAAAATGAAGTCAATTTTGAAATATAAAATATATATAATTTCAAAAAGTATTTATTACTATTCATAACGGCTAGTTTGATTGGTTATGGTGTGTTAGAACTCGGTGTTGCGTACAACACACGCTATCACATTATTCAAAGAGAAGCGTACCGTAGAAGCTTGGGGTGTTACATTCTCCCCTCCTTCAAATAATTTCGTCCTTGAAATTTCTAAAATACTAATCACATGAAAAGACTCAGGTGGTTCTTCATCATAAGTTCCTCGGGTTCCCACGTTGCCTCTTCCATCTTATGGTTTCTCCACAAAACTTTTACCAGACGCGTCGTCCGGTTTCTCAGCACTTGTTCTCTCGTATCAAGAATCCTGACGGGCTCTTCACAATAAGACAGATCGGGTTCCAGTTCTAATTCTTCATAGGTGAGTACATGCATTGGGTCAGGCATGTATTTCCTCAACAGAGATACGTGGAACACATCGTGAACTTTGGAGAGACTTGGCGGCCTTGCCAATCAGTAAGCTACAACCCCAATTCGTTATAGAATTTCGAAGGGTCTGATGTACCTGGGACACAATTTACCTTTCTTACCAAAACATATGACTCCCTTCCATGGATATACCTTCAGGAAAACATGATCACCGACTTGAAATTCCAAATCCTTCCTTCGATTATCGGCATAGCTCTTCTGCCTACTTTGAGCTGCTCTGATGTGATTTTGGATTACCTTCACCTTTTCCATCGTTTCCTCCACCAGTTCTGGACCTACAAGTTTTCTTTCACCGACGTCATCCCAACAGGTTGGTGTACGACATATCTTCCCGTATAACGCTTCATATGGTGCCATCTGAATACTCGAATGGAAGCTATTCTTATAGGAAAATTCTACCAGAGGTAAATATTGATCCCACATACCCTGAAAGTCAAGTGAGCAAGATCTCAACATGTCTTCTAAGGTCTGAATAGTCCGTTCTGATTGTCCGTATGTCTGAGGGTGGTAAGCAGTGCTCAAATAAAGTTCAGTATCCAGAGATTTCTGAAGACTTTTCCAAAATCTTGAAGTAAAACGGGGATCACGATCAGAAATAATCGATAGGGGTACTCCATGAAGTCTCACAACTTCATTAATATATAGTCTTGCTAGACGTTCTAGGGGTAGATCTTCTCTTATAGCAAGAAAATGTGCTGACTTGGTAAGACGATTAATAATAACCCATATTGCATCGTTCCTTCTAGGAGTCTTTGGTAGCCCCATGACAAAGTCCATCGTAATATTGTCCCATTTCCACTCCGGTATGGGAAGAGGTTGCATGACTCCTCTAGGTTGTTGCCTTCCAGCTTTCACTTGTTGACAAACCATACATCTTGACACAAAATCAGCAATCTCCCTCTTCATGTTGTCCCACCAAAAATGTTCCTTCAAATCTCTATACATTTTGGTTCTCCCAGGGTGTATAGAGAAATTGGAACTAAGAGCATCATCCAGCAATTCCCTTTTTAGATCAGGTATATCGGGAACACAAAGTCTCTTCCCGAATTTCAAAATTCCATCTTCATACACAAAGTCTCTCAATCTCCCATCATTCACAGCTTTAATCTTTTTTTTAAATTCTTCATCATCGGTCTGAGAACTCTTAATCCTTTCTAGTAAAGATGGTTTGGCAACCATTTGAAAAAGAATCGATGTTTCTCCTTCCCTGGTTATTCCCATGTCCATCTTTACTAGATCCATGAAAATTGGATCCCTTTCAATTCTCATATTGTTCAAAACTACATGGTCTTTTCTGCTCAAAGCATCTGCCACCTTGTTTGCTTTCCCCGGGTGGTAGGGTATCGTACAATCATAATCCTTTAGTAATTCAAGCCATCTTCTTTGCCTCATGTTGAGTTCTTTTTGTGAGAAAATATACTTCAAACTCTTGTGATCAGTATAAATCTCACATTTTTCACCATAGAGGTAGTGCCTCCATATCTTCAAAGCAAAGATCACAGCTTCTAACTCGAGATCATGAGTAGGATAGTTTTGTTCATTAATTTTCAACTGTCGTGATGCATAGGCAATAACTCTATCATTCTGTATAAGGACACAACCAAGTCCTTTCTTTGATGCATCACTATAAATAACGAACCCATCATTCCCCGATGGTAGAGTCAATATAGGATCATTGACTAATCTTCTCTTCAGTTCTTCGAAACATTCTTCACACTCTTTTTTCCAAACAAATTTAACCCCTTTACGTGTGAGCTTCGTTAATGGGTTATCCAATCGGGCAAAATTCTGGACGAAACGTCGATAATAACCTGCCAAACCAATAAAACTGCGTACCTCAGTTATACTCGTAGGTGCTGGCCATTCTTGGATTTCCTTGGTCTTAGAAGGATCAACAGAGATTCCATCTTTAGAGACAATATGGCCAAGAAAAGAAATCTCCTGAAGCCAGAATTCACACTTGCTAAACTTCCCATATAATTCGTGCCTCCTCAGAGTCTTCAAGATAATGCGCAAGTGATTTTCATGATCTTCGTAGGTTTTGGAGTATACCAATATATCATCAATAAATACCACAAAAAATTCATCGAGATACTCCTTGAAAACTCTATTCATCAGATCCATGAATACAGAGGGTGCATTAGTCAATCCAAAAGGCATTACAGTAAACTCGTAATGCCCGTACCTGGTTCGAAATGTTGTCTTCGGAATGTCTTCCTTCTTTACACTCAACTGATGGTATCCAGATCGAAGGTAAATCTTTGAAAAGTATTGATCTCCATGCAGTTGGTCAAATAAATCATCAATACGGGGTAGGGGATACTTGTTCTTTATCGTTATAGCATTGATCTCCCTGTAGTCGATACATAACCTCATAGATCCATCTTTCTTTTTAACGAAAAGAACAGGGGCTCCCCATGGAGAAACACTAGGGCGAATAAATCCTTTATTACTCAATTCCTATAGTTTTTTCTTTTGTTCAACTAATTCTACAGTGGCCATTATATAAGGGGTCTTCGATATAGGCCTTGATCCAGGAATTAAATCAATGGAAAACTCAACTTCTCATTCTGGAGGATGTCCAGGTAAATCTTCCGGAAATACATCTACAAATTTCTTCACAACAGGTACATCCTCTATTTGAACATTCCTTTCCTCACCCAGAGTCATTTCATTCTCTTCCTCCCCAATAATTGAATTAATTTGAGCTACTGGGGGTGGATCTAAATAAGAATTAGGTGGTGACGATTCTGCTCTAAAGATAAGGTGTTCCTTATCATTATCATCAAGAATCGTAACCTCTTTCTTCTTACAATAAATATTCGCATCATAGTCTGAAAGCCAGTCCATACTGAGGATTATATCAAACTCAATCATAGGTATGATGATGAGATCAGTGGATAAAGAACATTTATGTGCTCTAATGGGGACTGATTCATAAAACTTTGTTGCAATGATACTTCCCTTAGTGGTTTTAACTGACAACTACCTTATTAAATCAAATTGGAAATATCTAATTTTCTTATCAAACTAGGAAGATATGAAACAATGCGATGATCCAGAATCAAATAATGCATTTGCTAAACTTGAGCAAACCATTAAATTACCTGGCACCACGTCTTTCGGAGCTTCTACCTCAGCAGTAGTGATAGCATAAGCATGACCTTGATCCCTTGGCCTTTTTTGAGGTAAGTTCTCCTGATGCTTAGGACATTAATTTGCATAATGCCCCATCTCCCTGCAATTGTAGCACTGAACATTGGTATCTTCCTTCTTCCCCTTGCAATCACGAGCTTGGTGGCCTTTTTCACCACACTTGTAACAGACGCCCATTCCCTTCAAAAAGTACCGGGGTGTTTCTTCCCACATTTACCACAGGATTGATATTCAACCTTTCCCTTCTTCCCCTTATTTCCATTCCCAAATTGATCAGTAGGTCTCTTCTTCTCTTGCTTTGCTTTAAAGTCATAAGATTTAGAGAATTCCTTTTCGGTCTTGATAGCACATGAGACAATGTCTTCATACGACGAAAAGGATTGTGAGACTAATGCTCGATGAAGAAATGGTTTTAACCCATCAAAGAAACGATCAATCTTACTTCTTGGGTTAGGTATATAATCTCCAGCATACCTTGCTAACCTTGTAAAATTAGCCTCATACTTTGTGACATTCTCATCCTCCTTCTGTCTCAGACTCAGAAATTTCCTTTCCATCTCTGCTCGATGGTCGCGAGGAAAGTATTTTTCTAAAAACATATCTTTGAACTCCCTCCATTCCATATTTGATACTTCATCATATTCCTTCATGTTTTGAATCAATGACCACCATTGATCAGCATCTCCAGTGAGGCGGTAAACTTCCATGATAACTTTTTCCCTTTCACTGCTCCCCAAAGCCTGAAATGTTTTCTCTAGGGAATTTATCCATTGCTCAGCTACTAAGGGATTTGTACTCCCATTGAACGTTGGTGGTTTTTACCTCATGAATCAATCTAAAATTGATCCTCCGTACTGTGGATCATGGTGCTCCATACGGGTAAGGTTATTATTCATAACCTGAGTGAGTTGTCCAAGTATGGTGATTAGCTGATCGGCACCAGTTGCATCACCAGCTCCACTATAATTATCTTGAGCAGGAGGGAAATCCCAACATGGAGTGTGTGCATTGATACGGTTTCCATTTCTTCCACTAGGTGCCATTTCTAAACAATGGCATAAACTAGATCAGTTTATGAATCAAAATACATAATCTCATACTTATAAAACACTTAACATAAATTGAACTATTTATGGATATAATCCATAATCATAAAAATGTTTTCTTTGAGAAAGTATATACTCATAAACCCTTCATAATGATTTGTAAAGAAAATGAGAGTTATCCTAAGCATATCCCCTGGGAGTGTCGTAACCAAGAGTGCAGCAAGGCCCGTTGTCGTGCACCAGTTCCCGTTCGAGTCTAGCTCAAAGCGGTGTTTTCGGGTTTTACCCCTAGGTACATTTGTGCCAGAGCCGCCTCTACCTGCTCGTATCCAGAGAGAGATGTATTTCTCGGAAAACTCACAAAATCTCTACACCACCAAAATTCTAGGAAGTTCTTGTATACTAATCCTCAAAGTTCATCTTAGGTCTACGTGCTCTAATCAGAGTTTTTCTAAATCTAGCTTCCAAGGATTGTACTAAACTTCCTCTGATACCAACTGTAACGCCCCGACCCTAGTCATCCAGAGTCAGTGCATTATTACATAACATTGGCATGATCACAAGAAAGATCAAATCTCGAAAGACCGATTGGTTTAGTAGCCTTGGAAACACTAGATATATTCATAAGACTTACATTACATCATAAAATGAAAAACTACTACAACAACATATTGTATCCATAATCCACACTCATATCCCCACATAATATCCCTGCAGGTCATTCATAATTTACTTCTTCACTTCCTGGGAAAAATGAAACATAGAAAATGGGTGAGCTCAAATGCCCAGTAAGGATAACAATATAGCGGAAACTTTCATAAATAAGAATAAACATTTAAGGCAATGTATACTAAAACAAAAGCCTTTCAAACTTGAACTTTCAACATAGTATGGCATAAATATAATGAAATATTTCCATTTACTTATTCACATGGATATTCTACTAATCTAATAATCACATGCAAAAACAATAACCACTTTCATAATGTTGGAATGCATAATGCCAGACTATCGTAACCACATAGCCAAGGCCTCGTTCCAAGACTACAAATAAGATTTTTCCAAGGCCTTGTGCCAAGACACTAGTTTGTCTCATGAGACCTACCGATGCATCGAGGAGCTATAGCGGGCTCCACCCATCACATATTAAGTCCAATGCATTCCCATATGAAAATGTTTAAACATAACATAAACATTCGTATTAAAACTAGCATACGAAATGTCAATACTTTCACCATAGACTATGTATGGTATAAAAATAGGACATCCACAGTCAAACATATCACAAAACCTTCATTACAACATAGAAGTTTTGTATCATAATAAATCAACTTCACATAAGCGTAAAATCCAACAAAGGATGTTGACATAGATGAAATCAAAACTCTTTTTAGAGAAATGTCACTTTTTATTTTGAAATCATTTAAGAGCCATATAAAATAAAACATTTTATTTGAAAATATTCTTATAAGCTTTTAAGGTAAGCTTTGACAATTTTATAATGGCGGAAAATAGCCGCACCCACCATATAAGTTAAAAAAGCATTCTTACCTTAATTTTGTCGAAAAGGTTAAAAAGCACCTTGTTTGGAAAATGACGGAAAGATTCCTTTATAAACCTCTTATAAAAAGTCAAAAAAGGGTATAAATGACTTTAACCCATATTCTTGTGAATAGTAAAAATGTTTTGAAATACATTTTTAAGAAACATGGATGTGGATGATAAAGAGATCCCAGTAGATTATTACGTATAAACAACCTCGAATAATGAAGAGATTGTGAAATAACCCTTACCTTGTACTTTTCCTTGGTTGGGGTAGGTTAACCTCTTGTATAATGGTGAAATAAATGTTATTAAATTATAAAAGAATCATATATATTAATATGATATCATATACGATCTCTTAACATTGATTTGTTAATGATATCTTTGAATTATCTTCGTTTCGGGTGTTAACTTACTCGTTTTCTTTTATATGTTTTGTTACATAAGCCATGTTTTTCCTGGATTGGTTGTATATTTTTCATATACAGAATGATATCAAGTCCTTAAACATCATTTTTAAATCATAAAATGATAATTATACATGAATGGATACGATGGAGAATGAATCTCATCGCGTTCGTGGAGACGGTAGTCCGTACGTATGCACGAGCGACAATATCATTCTTTTGATATTAAAATAATATATAAATGGATGGTATATCATATATACAGAATAATTAACATGTTATATTTCTTATTTACATGAGTTACACATCATTATTATACCCATCCAAATAATAATATATTGAATAACAATTACACCACGACGTGGAGACGGTAAGCCGTACGTACGCACATATGGTGACATGTTATTCAAAGGGTGGATAGAATACTTAATATTGTTGTACCATATTTATAATAACATCACAGTATATATATGATACTGGAGTTATTATTTTAGAATGGTAACAACAATGTAAGAAGAAGTGGAAGAGGAAAGGAACTTGGAAAAGGGTGGTGAAATCATTACCTCTTCTTCGGTTTCTTCCTTTTGATTCGATCAAAAGGGCTCCATAGGTTGGCTTTCTGATCAACCTAAGGCCTCTAGGATGTAGTGAGGGAAGTTGGGAGAGTATTTTGGGCAGAGTTTGGCTGAACCAAAAGGCTTTGAAGGTTTGAAGAAATGAGAAGGAGGAGTGCCCTTTTATAAGAGGGGTGAGGGGCACCTTTGGAAAAGCTAGAAATATTAATTTATAATAAATTCATATTCGGTTTATAATGGCTCTAAAGTTGATTATTTAAATTTTAAGGTGGGGATGGGTCGAAAACAACTCAACCAATAGAATTTAGATAGGTTTGGGTACTTATATTAACCTTATCTTTAAGTATTAACTCTAAGTTAATTAGTTTCACTTTTACAATATCTCTTTGTATTTTTATATAATATGGTTAATAAACTTACTATATACATCCAAGAGACCCCCAAGTGGTCCATTAATGATGAACCTATCATGATATAAGTCTCTTGGCCGATCCTTATATTTTTAGGAATTTAATATCAATTAATAATATAATATTTGTTTTAAGAACTCTTTTATGTCAATTTTGACACTATTCAATAGTTGATTTTTGTGAAACTCATAACAGATGGATTACTTAGAACAAAGTAAAATAAATAAATCCTAATATATAATATTATCCTATAAAATTAGTTTAATTCATTAAAAGTTTCATATTATATTTATTTGGGTATTTATAATATCAATTATTTTAATTTTTCACTATTATAGTAATTAATTCATCATCATTGTGTCACAAATATATTACTTTATATAATGTCTAAAAATTATAAATAAAATATCATTATGTAGGAAATCTTTTTAGATTTCTAATTAATATTTATAATATAAAATCCAACATATATAACCCTATGTAAAAATTGTTTTTCTAAAAGATATATGCTTGTGTCATTTTTGTATTCATTTTTACTTAATTAAAATAAAGTGTCCCTATCAACTACAAGTGGCACCATGGGGTCCCAAAATCGAACCAAAGATGCCTATGGTAGAAAATTTATCAACCAATAAGGCTAGGACACATTTTAGGGTAATTTAGTATTATTATAATATTATTTGTTAACCCTTATTAACTGGATTTACCCTTAACCATGATAAATAAAATATTTACCGCAGTAATTATTCAAAAAGTCTAAAAATAAAAGTTACCTATTTACACAATTTGGAAATCCTGATTCCAAATATGGAATCCATTTTTCTAAATTCAAAACACAGAAGTGGCAGAAATTAATTTAAAATTAATTCCCGTTGTTAAAACAAAAAGCGTGTTTTTAAGAGATAATAACTATCAAAAGATTGACACTTGTTTATGTTCGGTTTAATTGTAAAATTTTGTCCAATTACCAACATTATATTAAATGGTAAAAATATATTATAAATATACTTTAAAACCACTCAAATTCATAATTTATCACTATTAATTATTTTGATTAAAAAAGTTGTTTTTAATTAAAATTTAGTAATTTTCACTATTCATCAAAATATGAAAGTTATCCGAAAAGTACCAAAATTTTTTCCTTAGGCTAAATTCGATATTCCGAATCCAAAAATGAAGTCCATTTTGAAATATAAAATATATATAATTTCAAAAAGTAGGTATTACTATTCATAACGGCTAGTTTGATTGGTTATGGTGTGTTAGAACTCGGTGTTGCGTACAACACATGCTATCACATTATTCAAAGAGAAGCGTACCGTAGAAGCTTGGGGTGTTACAGGTTTTAAGGATTTATTTATATGGATATTAATGGTTTAAAATGTTAAAAGCTTCAAAGTGGTATGGGACACTTTGATTCAAAAATCTCTTTATTAAATGTTTTAAATGGTTTTGAAAATGGTTTTTAGAATGGATTCATTATTTAAATATCTTAAAATGTTATATTGTTATTACAATGTGGGAATGTTATATTTCCATTGTGCTTAAGTTATGTTCTATGTTTATGTTATGGTTCATGGGCATTGTTTATTAATACGGGTGGTTCCGTGATAAACTGAGGGAGGGTGAGCCCGATATAGCTCTCCAATGCATTGGGTAATGCGAAGGGGTTAAACGTTAAGGTTTCTCCGAAGAGATTTAGGGAATATACTGTTATGGGTATTCCAAACGTAACCAAGAGGGTTACTCCCTACGTAAGAATGTTATGAATGCCTCAAGTTACCTTTATGTCTTATGATTTCTATGATTTATTCATGATTTTATGAGGTATGTTAAAGTGCTTATGATTTATGGGTAAAGTATGATTTCATTATTATGTATACATGTACTCATGTTTCCTTTCCATATTTTTATATCCCTTATTGAGCTTTTTATGCTCATCCCATGTTTTTGAAATGTTTTTCACGGGTCAAGGGAAGGGTACATGATATGATGATAGTGTCAAGGAAGTGTCAAGAAATAATCCATGTTTTATTTTAAATATGTTTCCGTTGATGGGAAAAATGCATACAATCTTTTATGTAACCACTTTGTTTAAATGTGGAATGTAATGAAAGTTTTATGATCTAATTCTCTAAAACTCTAAACCTGAAAAGATCCTCAATGTGTAATCTTGTAATAACTCAAGATTAAGTAAGTTTTAAGGCTAGGGCCTTATATTAACTACCCCAAAGGGTTTATTTTAACCATGAACAAGGACATTTTCATCTAAAATCTAGGTTTTGGGCTATAAACCAGCATCAGACACCACTGACACCTCCATGACCTGAATAGGCTTTCACATTATGCCATATTTAAAAATTTAAACTAAACATTTATGGAAATCAAAGGACATGTACCTCAATAAATAACTGGTTTATTACATAGTTTATTATATAATAATGGAATGAGATAATTTTCAGGGGTGGAAAATGAAAATAAAAACAAAACTACTTATAGAAGGATTTTACCTCTTCTTTGTGGAACTCGTTTTGTTTTTCCCCAAAGGGATTCATTGGATGGATTTATACCTAATGGGAGCATAATAATTTTAATATAGGGAAGTTTGTATGATATTTGGGTAGGATTTTTCCTATCCAAGGTGCTTGATAGGTGTTAAGATAGGGGGAGGAGAGGAGGCCTTTTATAATTGGGGAAAAGAAACATTGGGTGTTCTTGAAATTATTTGAGTGCCCCACCATGTTTTACTTGACCCTCAAGGGTAAAAAATTAACCATTAAAAAATTAGAGGTGGAATTGTATAAATATGTCCATAAAATTATTTTTATACAATTTTAGGGTCATTTTTAGTCCATATATTCTAATTTTTGTCATTAATGGAGCTTATTTTACATTAATCATTATAATTAATTTCAATTACTTTCACTAATATTTTTTGTAAAAAAAAGTTGACCTTATTAAAAATTAAAAATTATTCTTATTCCAAATATGGAATCCATTATTCCAAATTCTAATCACATAAGTTACATAAATCAATTTAAAATTTATCTCGCTAACGTGTCATTAAAATAGGTTTTCTTGGAACAAATGTTTAAAAGTTTGATATGTTTTATATCAATTTCGATGTGAAATGGGTTCAAATGTCCTAAATTGCGATAATTTATGTAAAATTGATCTAATAAAACTTTTAAAAAATTAAAATGTAACTCAACTATATAACTAAATTATATGAAAAGATAATTTTGACTTAAAATTCAGTGTTTTTCAGTATTCATCAAAAAATGAATCTTCTAAAAAAAATACCAAACATCCACCCAAATTAATTTTTTATATTATACTTTCCGAAATAGAGTTTATTTTTTCAAATAAACATTATAAAAGTTTCAAAAATTCAATTTTAAATTAGTGTTCCATTAAAAGGCAGTAAAATTGACTTTTATGAAAAATATATATTTTTAGTCATAGAATTAGATTAATTCTTATCTTATACATATAAAACCTATTGTATGAGAGTAAAAAAATTTAATAAATACATAATATAAAATTTTATTGAAAACAATCATCAATAGTGGTTTTTTTAATTTATAGACATAAAATTGTGTTTGTACATTATTTTCATAGAAAAAAAATTTATTTATTTTCATATAGTTCTTAATTTCATTTATATCTAATGGATTACCAAAGGATTAATTTTATATACATTTTTAAATCATATTTTCACAATTTATTTAATCTTATGCTTAACTTCCATTCCCAAAATTAGGTGGTAACTATAATAATATTTTAATAAGAATATTAATATTATATTTTAGTTTGGTAAAACTCAAACTTGCATGTAATGAAAGCTGTCAAAGGGACTTGGTATTGTGTTTAACATAATTCAAAAATATTATTTTGTATACCGCAACATAATCTAAGTGTTTCATGTAGTGTAATATAAACATGGAGTTTTATATAACACAACCCAAACATAATGCTCTAATATAACAAAAGTTGTATTAGGTGTTGTGTGAAATGAAAAATATCAAAAGGATTAAATTAATTCGAAAAAAACACACAAAATCTCTGGGAGTTAAATTCCACCAAACTTAAAATTGTTTTATTCATTGAAATTAATCTTGGGTATAAATGGTTTAGTACTTGAAAGTTCCATTCATATAAACCCACATCATTAAAATAAATTCTAAAACATTCTTTAAAAAAAGAAGTTAGAAACATAATAGTTACCCAATGTAAATCAAAATAAGATTTCTACATAAGATTACATAGGTGAAAAAAAATATACATAGAAGAAAAGAATAAATAATCAAAGAGACTAATAATGATTACTGATCACAAGAAATTGGGTGATCAAGAGAAATTTGACAATCTTGAAACCATAAATTGAAGAATGGTGAAAGAGGTCATTAATATCATCAAAATGATAATAATAGGACAAAATTTTATTTAAATGACATTTTTTCCTAATGTTGAAGAATTTTCATGAGAATATATAATTACATGATTTCATGAAAACCTCACCCTTTGTTATACCTTGATCAATTTCCACTTCATCTCTTATTGAAGGAAATGAATGGGAATTTTTCATTCTTATAACATTGGTAGATAATAAGATCCATAAATATAATGATAAGTGATTCCATATGTTTTTAGTTATCATAGAAAAGAGGTTATCACATGTTATCCTATATGTATAAATCCTCATATGGTGGGATAATACCTTAAACTCTAAAACCTCATCAGAATTTTAACATAAACCATTCCATGAATGGTTAACCTTATAACCCTTCCAAAATATGGAAGTTAAAAACTTTAGAAATAATTTCACTAAATTTATCAAAAAAATCTTATCATTTATCCCCCAAATATCATAAGTTAAATCTTTTTTTCATATACCAAACATGTGAATACCTTTATCATTTTTTTTTCTTGAAACATGATAATGACTTGAATTATAATAAATCCTTATTAAAAACTTGCATGTTTCCTTATTCCAATGTTTATTGGATATATTCCTTAAAATCTAAAAAAACATTAATCTTAATAAATGATAAAATTAACCAATTTTCAATAAATCCTTAATTTGTTCTAAGGTAATCAGTACCATCAAATTTACTTATTCATATCCAAAATATCTTTATCCAAACATAATTATCATAACATAAGGAACATATTTATGGTTATCTTTACCTTAATCATGAGTATCTTATGAACTTCACATTTCCAATAAATTTATTTTCTAAGTCTTAATCACCATTAAACATATCACTTTCGATCCTTAATGAAGAATTAATATGGAAAATAATTATATTTTTATTATTTTTATAACATAATCATTGAATTTCAAGAAATATATGATTCAATAATCCAACTTAATTTTTATACCATTACTTAGGATTCATATTCTTATTATTTAATACCCCTTTCCTAGAATATGAAATATGATTCAGGTATCAAGTTTCCTCAACCTCAATATAATCTTGCTTCTTACATTTAATATAAAAAATATTGTTATAACATCCCATACCTTTCACATGTCTCTTTTCGTCCCTTTATCTTCAGCAGTATAACTGATACTCATACCACCTTCCTAATTCCATTTATGAAATCGACTTTCATAATTCCCATAATTTCCACATATGAAACATTAAATGTTAACCAAGTTTCTTCTAGATCCCGCTATGGGATAAAACTAGAAATCATAGGGTGACAAACACTTATCATAGTAGAAAAAACATAATCATGAAAAATTACATATAGGATGCCTAAATCATTCCACCTACTTTTAAATTTATGAAACCTTATGCTTTTCTTAGATACATCACTATACATATCCAAAGAAATATCCCTATGGATCTCACTACAGTTTTCTCATCCTAGTTTTCAAAGGATGACTAAACCTTTCTTTTGATACCAAATATAGTGACCTGGGATTAGCATACAAGGATATTATATCATTTTTTATGAATATTTATCACATTAAAAAAGTACATTCCTGATAACTATAATGGTTTAGTGTATTTAGAAACATCAAAAAAATCTTCTAAATTACTAAATATGTTAAATGTTTCTCAAAAATATATACCCCTTTAGTACATCTAGTTAAAACCTTTCTTCATAACTTGGGGATAGGAAACATATGAAAGCGTGAGCTTAGATGCATGGTACGGGTTAATAAAGGAGATACGTAAGCATAACATGATAATAAGTGTATAAGAACATGAGAATAATATTTTCATATCATTCCCTACATATCAAAGATCATATACATGAGTCATAGAATATATATTGGAAGTTCATAAGACATGAATCATAAGGTAATAAAGAGATTAAGGTATGATATCATAATATAGGAATAACACATAAAATTTGTGGTAGACACATAAGCATTAAAATGATTTTCATAATAGTAAAGGATTAATTCTAAATCCATATTAGGAGAACGGGTTCACCCCCAAACCATCTTGGTAGTTATGTTTCACTCTCATAACCATCTTAGTAGTCAATGTTCACTCCCAAGACCATTATAGTGGACAAAGTCCTTTACTAAATTGAGTTCACTCCCTATTCAATCCATGTATATCTCATGAGATATAAATATTTTACCAATTCATTAGATTGGGATATAAGTCTCACCCATATCATAATGAAATCATATATATGTGTGCTGCTATATCATAAAGATTCATATCATAACCAATGAAATTAAATGGGTATCATAAACGTGTAATCATTTTATAAACTATGGAAAATATATAGGTTTCATAATAGTTTCAATAAAGCTTAACAATTGAAAAGAATATGGTTTCAGAAGAATACAACCCATGAAAGAGAAATGGGTTTCATAATCATATAACCTGATAAAGATAAAAAAAATTCATAAAGATATAACTTGTGAAATAGAAACCAGTTTAACAAAAATATAACCTATAAAAGAGAAACTAGTTTCATAAAAAATCATTCCATAAAAACATAAACCATTCAGATAAATAATATGAATGGAACCCTTGGACAATATCCCAAGTAAGGCATGAGTACCACCAAAGGATCTCATCTTAGATGGAATATAATCTTTGAGAAATATTTTTCAAATAATTTCTTGAGTAAAATATCCTTCATTATTTAAAAAAATACATTTTAAAACATAAAACATTTTGAAAACCATTTTCATTGAAAAAAACCCTAAATCATTATAAAGGAATCTTGAAAACATTTTTCCTTGAAAACTTATAAAATAACCTTGAATACATTTTAAAAACCTATTTCCTTAAAAATATATAAAACATTATTAGAAACATTTTGAAAATATTTTTCCTTCAAAACATGTAAAAGAAGCTTGAAAAAAATGTAAAACATTTTTCCATGATAAATTCTAAAATAATATTGAAATATTTAAAAAAAAAATTTAAAAATAATACCTTTTTAAAACCTTTTTCATTTAAAATATCTTTAAAAACATTAAAAGGAAGCTTTGGAAATCATTTAAAATACTTATTAGACATAAATTTTTTTGAAAACCTTTTTTCTTTGAAGACCACTTTAAAAAATGAATGTATAGAATATTAGGAAAAAATGTTCTCAAAAAAAATATTGTAAGCTAGAAACAGAATAATCAAAGTATGTATAGTCATTACAACAGATAAATCTCATCATACTGAATATTCTTTTTACACCGTAAAGAGTTTAGAAAAGTGTTATAATCAGAATAGGACAAGTAGATTAATTTTTAAAAAATATATTTTGTGAAAAAGGTAAAAAATGAGTAAAATTTTCTTTTAAAAAACATATTATAATATTATAAAAAAATTAAGACATTTTCAGAAAACATGGTTTGGATGAAAACAGATTTTTGACCAAAAAGATAAATAAAGTCGAGTTTTCCTAAAAATGATTTATTAATTATATTAAGTAAAAAAGTGTGGAAAATTCTACCATTTGTAACACCCCTGGTAAATAAAGAATATGAAATTTTCATATTTATCCATATTTGTGAATAAAATATTAATATAACTTTAAAGGGTACGCTATGCTCGATGGCGTACCCAACACGCAACAACGAGTTTCGTGAGAATCTTACGTTGCACTCTAATAATAAAATAATATTATTTTAAATGGTAGTTAACATGTAGCCGTTGTATTGTAGAGAATGGATAGAAATAATTAAAATATGATTATACATGTTTTTACATTTATCCAATAAAAGATAAAGTCTTAAAATATGGAAAGAATTCAATTTTAGGCGTATATGCCCAAGTTTTCACTAAAGGTTCACTTATCACCTTTTGATGGAGAACCGTCATTAAATATAGTTTTGTTCACTCTTATACATTCTACTCGACCAAATAAATCTCTTCTTAAGAATTGGGACATCAAAATTTACTTTGTGTAAATTTTTGGTATCTTTCCGATAAAGTTCATTTTTTTAATGAATAGTGTAAAATGTTGTATTTTAATTCAAAACCACTTTTTAATATAATTTATTTATATGATTATATTATATTTTTAATTGGTTTTAAAGTGAAATTAGAATATATTTTTACCATTTAATCCAGTAGTGGTCGTTGGAATTAATTTCACTTTGAAATCAGACTTAAACTAGTGTTAATCTTTTGATACTTATTATTTCATAAAAACACGCTATTTCCTCTGACAGCGGGAATTAATTATTAAATTAATTAATGTGACTTATATGTTTTGAATTTTGTAAAATATACTTCATTTTTGAATTCGGAATATCAAATATAGATTAGGGTGAATTTTTGGGATTTTTCTGAAAAACATCAATTTTTGATGAATAGTGAAACCACTAAGTGGAACTTATAAAAACTAATTTTTCCGTTTAAATGAAATGTTTCCATCTTTGTGTTTTGAATTTCAAAAATCCGACATACATGGTTGTCATTAAGAAGTAAAATGTGGTTCAATGGGATAAAAATAATTTTTTGGTGAATAGTAACTTATTAAGTTTTTAATCGCGATTAGAGGTAATTAGTGTAGTTTACGGTAAGAATATTGTTAATAAAATAAAATAACCTAGACACATGTCCTACCCTCATTGGATGTGTCATGGCCGACCAAGACAATCCATGGGTCAACTTGGGGACCCCATGGAGCCACTTTGGTTGGAAAATGACATAAATATCTTCTTATTTAATGTTAAAGTAAAAATGACACAAACATGAAATGTTTTACTAAAACAATTTTTATATGGGGTTATACAAGTCATATTTTTTACTGTAAATAGTCATTGGAAATCTAAAAATATTTCCTACATCATAGTAGTTTTTTTATAATTTTTAGACATTAAATAAATTAAATTATTTATGACATCATGATGATGCAGCGATTACCTCATTATTTAACGATTTAAATAAAATGGAAAGATAATGTAATATCTAAGACCTAAACATGTCCAAAACCTTTTGTATGAGTGGATTTCGAACCCTTATCACCTTATCCTCTAAATACATCAATTTGGGACCTTTAAAATCCGAAACTCTTTTGAAAATAAAGTAACCTTTTGTAACTTTACAAGAGTTCCCCTCCTCTCCTCTTATAAAAGGCCCCCACCTCTACCTCCTTACCCACACTCCCAAAGCCTTTGGCTCGGCCAACCCCTTCCCATTTTGTCTCTCCACTTCGTTATCTTACTCCTTGAAGCCTCACTTTGGGCAGAAGTCTTCCCAAGAAAGCCTTTGAGCTCAAACCAAAGAGAGTTACCCGATTTTATGGTTATGTCTTCACATGTGTCCTTTTGTTTTATTTTGCTTCTCCAACCCCCTAAACTCTTTTTATTCATTTATTTTGTAACAAATACAGTATCTTAAATATACTAGGATTTTTTTGTAATAATTATTCGAGCTACACTTACACACACCTACATCTAATGGTTAAAGAACATACTGTTTCCGTGGATGGCGAATTTCTGCCTCCCGAAACGATGATTGTTCAACATTCTTCTAACACCTTAAAATATGGCCATTAATATGACAATATATTTATATATGATATCTAATATGTTTATGTTTTACTTAAGCTTCTGTATTTTTCATTTATGGCGTACCTTTATGGTTTCCATTATGGGTAAACGCGGTATCTTCATTTAAGGAAGTGCGGAATACCGCCCCCTCAAAGTGATTTGATTCGTTAATACCATATGTGGTACGTATAAAGGATATATTTAATGATATTATATATGATACCATACTGGAATTAAAATACTATTATGTATCATTATGTTTTAATTCCCTTAAATATGAAATAGAAATGGAAGTAGCGTTCATGCGTACGTACGGCTTACCGTCTCCATGAACGGTACATTTCATTTCTTATCTCAAAATGTTATGTAATATTATAAGTACATATATATAATGGATATATATGTAATATATTACATCTAAATTATGGATATCATTCTGGAATTATAACATATATCTCTCTCTCATTATGTTTTAATTCCATTAATATGACAAAAAATGAAAGTAGCGTTCATGCGTACGTACGGCCTACCGTCTCCATGAACGGTGCTTTTCATTTTTTATCTCCAAATGATATGGAATGGTATGAAATGAATATTTACTGGATATATATCATATTTTAATCATTAATACTATTCTGTAAATTATTTACTTATAACTACATGGGCAATCTTTTTTCAAACAAGTTCATTTTTGACTCATGTACCAAACATCGGCAAAAACGTCTGATATGAACTAATATTATTAAACAATTATTATAAAATTATAATATGTGATATGAACTGAATAATAATCTCTAAAGGAGTTACTTAGGCAATTATTAATTGACCAAAGTTTATTATTCATGAATATAAATAAACGAACAAGACAAGTTGGACTTGAGGTAAGGGATCCTACTCCTCTCTTTCTTTTTAAGTACACTCTTTTATGTCATTCCTTCTAAGCTCATCTTTCTCATTATTGGGATGTTATTTTATATTAATCTTACTGTAATTTTTATGTTCATATGATGAGAGACCCTATTCTCTCTCATCAATCCATTATGGAAGTTTTGAGTGGCGCCGTTAGGCTGTCGAATTTTCGTAAGAGATCAAACCTCTCTCTTTCTCTTTAAGTACTCTCCTTTATGTCACTTATTTTAAGCTCCTCTTTGTTATGATGGGGGATGTTCATTTATATTCCTCTTGCTGCAAATTTTATTTTAATGTGATGAGATACCCTATTTTATCTCATCAATCCATTTTTTGAAGTTTTAAGTGGCGCCGTTAGGCTGCCGAGTTTTCGTAAGGGATTTTTCATCTCACTTTTATTCCCGTGAGATTTATGCTACATTTGACACAATTTCCTTTGAGTGGTGTATGTACTGACCATTATTTTACTCATTGTGTAATATTCTCTCATTTATGAGTATTTACATCAATGTTGTATTTTCCTTCTTTCACGGGGCGTATGTTTTGAAAGATACCCACGTCGGTAAGGGAACCTTTCACCCTCCTCTTTTTAAAAGACTTATTTTGTTATGTCTTTTAATTCACATAATATTATTTTGGGATGTGTTCTTATATATCCTTATTGATGTAAATTTTATGTCCAAGTGATGAGATCCCCTTTTTATCTCTCATCAACTCTTTTTCTTAATATTGAAATGACGTCGTTAGGCTGTCTAATTTTTGCAAGGGAACTTCTTAACCCAATTTCGATTCTTTGGGATAAACCTGTACACCTTGAATATGTCATTATATGATTATGTGTGAATGTCTTCTGATTGTTTTACACTTAATACCCACTTATATTTCATGTATTCGTTTGTCACACATATTTATGTAACTGATTTATCCTTAATCCAAGGATACCGTCTTTGTATGGGACTTCGTCTCAATCTCCATTCATTGAGGCATATTTTGTTTTATACACAACCTTCATTTATACAGTGTATAAACCCCTTTGACTTTTACTTTTATTAAAAAGAGAATCTTTTTTGTACGAATCGTTTACTAAATGACAAAGTGGAATGTTTTTGTCGTATGTATGCGGCGACAACGACTTCTCCGCCGTTGTGACCGTTATTTGAGTTTCGGCTTCCTCTACAAGCCATACCTTCTTTTTAAAAGAATAATAAATATCATGTTTTACTTTTCTTTTCTTTGGGTATTGAAAATGGTTTTCATAATGTTTTTATATCAATGTGTTGTACTGATATCTTATGATTGAAAGGTGGAAATGTTATGTTTTCTTTATGCATGTTTTATGTGATACGATTATGTTGTGGTTCTTGGGCATTGTTATGAAGACGGGTGGTTCCGTGACAAACTAAGGGCAGGTGAGCCCGATATAGCTCTCCAATGCATTGGGTAATGCGAAGGAGTGAAACGTTAAGGTTTCTCTGAAGAGATTTAGGGAATATACTATGATGGGTATTCTAAACGTAACCAAGAGGGTTACTCCCTACGTAATAATGTTATGAATGCCTCAAGTTACCTTTTATGTCTTATGATTTCTATGATTTATTCATGATTTGATGAGGTTTGTTAAAGTGCCTATGTTTTATGGGTAAAGTATGTTTTCATTCTGTTGTATATATGAACTCATGTTTCCTTTCCATATTTTTATAACCCTTACTGAGCTTTTTATACTCATCCCAAGTTTTTGAAATGTTTTTCACAGGTCAAGGGAAAGGTACATGATGTGATGATATTGTCAAGGATGTGTCAAGAAAGAATCCATGTTTTATTTTAAATATGTTTCCATTGATGGGAAGAATGAATACTGTCTTTTATGTAACCACTTTGTTTAAATGTGGAATGTAAAGCAAGTTTCATGATCTAATTCTCTAAAACTCTAAACCTGAAATGATCCTCAATGTGTAATCTTGTAATAACTCAAGATTAAGTAAGGTTTAAGTCTGGGTCCTTATAGTTGGTATCAAAGGTCGGTTTAGATAACTTTAGAGGTTATGGTATTCTTTAAGCATAAGTGGCATTACCATAATGGTTAGGATTTCAGAAAGAGTCCTAATTTTAGATAAAGTGAATGAGTAAGTATATCTTAGTGTTTATCTTCCTCATTAGTACATGATGGTTTTTTTTATATACTCACACTGACCTTTTTGGATTTAGTAAATGGCTGGATCTAGCAGGAACCAAAGTAACAGTGGCCAGAAACGTTTGGGGTCAATCCCCTTTATTAAAGAAAAAGAAAAAAGACAGTAATCCCTTTTGGGTTGGGTAAGATAAAACCCATTACAAGACCATAGGCCTAGAGGGACAAAGCTCATTCCGAGAAACATACCCAAAGCATCAGACGACAGAAGATCCCAATGGGAAAACCCATAAACATGTGAAAAAAATCACCAGAAATGAGGAAGAACAACCCAAAGGCCCAACAAACTAGGTCCAAAACCGTAGATCAGAGAGACCTCCAACGTCATCAGAACCGCCATGAAGGGATCCGCTACAGTCTGACAGTATCATCACCATCGTCAATCCTGATCAGTGGATCCACTGACAACGTTCAAAGCATCACCACCGCCTGAGCGGGGAGACCCACCTTCAATCGACCAAACCATAATCGAGCAACATCGACCCCGCCACCAACTTCGACCGACCACCACGATGCGCCTCCGCACCCGCTCGATATGCAACGATTTCCGGAAGAGCCCGTTTCCTGCCACATATTTCGTCGACGATGTGTCCCACAGATCCAGCCAAATCTGTAGATCTTGGCCAGAACGGAGTCACCGACCACTGCTGAACACCATCACGCCTCCGACACCACATATCCATGAGGACGAAGTCCGCCACCTAAAGTGCCGTTGTCCAACTAGGTCTGGTTTCAAACCAGATCTGGACCAGATCTGAAAGCGTCTCCTTCCAACAAGCTCTGCCGAAGTGATCCCACGCCTTCCAATCAAGAAGCTCCGCCGAAGGAAACTGTGACAGTTTTTTGAGCAAGCAACTGAATGATATGGGAGCTGCAATGAGAACTCTTGTGATTATCCTCAACCAACTATCTGGAGTCATGATTAACCACTTAAACCTTGGTGATTTCTCTAAGGAATCATATATGCGAGAAACAAATCCCTAAGGAAGTACATGTAATAATCATAAAGGTAAGGGTGTTCAAAAACCTATGTGTCAAAGATGTGGAAAGAAACTCCTAGGAAAATGTTTCAAAGGGACAGAAATATGCTATAGATGTGGAAATGATGGTCATAAAGCAAGAACCTGCCATGGAAAAAGGAAGCATCCAGTTTACTCGAGGAATGGGAAAGAATTTCTTTCTGAGGGATCAATTGAATGTTTTAAATGTGGTGTGCATGGTCATTATGCAAACACATGTCCTATGAAGAAGTTTCGTGAATTGGATCACAAAGAGCGTACAAATGTTCGTTTACCAATACCTAATTCCATTCCGATTGAGGATGAAGAAACTGACAATGACCAATCAAAGGTATGTATTATTTCATGACTATTGTTTTCCTATTTTGGAATCTTAGGATATGATTCATGATTTTTTTTGTAGGAAAGAGCTTTTTCGGAATAAGTTGGAAAGGAATGGTTAATGGATCATGAAGAATGTTGAATGAGTAAGATGTCAACATATAAGGGCTTCAAGAGTTATGGTGAAATTCTTAAGTGTATTAAGTCTCTTTTGATAATGGGGTTACATTAGAAGACTTTTTATATTATGTATAACCCTGATGTTTAATATATGCAAATTTTATTCAACGAATAGTTATATTTTCTTTTGTGTACATAGTTATAAAGAACCATTTGGGTTTATATGATCCTTACTTTTGAGGTAATTATGGGTTACTATATGTTATGATTGAAGTGAAAGGCATGAGATAAAATTGAGGTTAAATTATGTTATGGTTATTTTTGATGATTTTATCCCTTTTTGGGGAATGATTTGATAATTATATAGTTTTGGAAAAAGGACAACACGCAGACCGTGTGACTACTCGTCGCGTCGGACAAAGCTGCGGGAATCGAACCCACAACCAAAGTGCGACTGGTATTTATCGCCTACCACTGGACTACGTGAAGTCCCTGGTTATTTTGACTGATTATTTTTAGTTATATGATTTTATGAATTAAGATTAAGTTGATTTTGGGTTATTTATGAAAATGATTAACCTATCATGGAGGATATGTGATTAGGTTAATTACTTTTCAATACGAGACTTTAGGAGCAACTGATGTTGTTTGGAGATAAATGTTACGATTTAACTTGGAAGACTATGTGACTAAATCCTTCAAATATTTGTGTTTCAATCTTATATTGGTTTACTTTGAATAATTTTATGGACAAATGTTTTATCGAATGGTCCTCGTTGAACTTTGGGTTTTGTTGGAAAAATTTTGGAGATTAAGCATAGATTTTCTTTTTAAAGGGTTATCCTTTTCTGGATTATCTGACCTTGTACTAACCTTTTTTGTTTTGGTTTTGGTTAAAGCCTAAATTCATGATAATTATATAGTTCTCTTTGTTGGATTAGGTGATACTCAAGAAGTTGATTATAGTACTCTTAATGCGAACAAGTCTCCCTAAATACTCGTCTTTTGGAAAAAAATATGAGTTTGATTAATGAATCTAGTAAAAGTTGAAAGTCAACATGATAAGTGATTATGTTTCCTTATGAATAAATTCCTCAATAAAAAGTAACTTAAAACAAAAATGTTGTCTATTAACTTTTCCTACTGGGGAATCGAATACCGTTTAACCCATCACAAGTTTGTGATTTTCTTATGGTTAACTTTCTCTTAGACATGTTTACTATCACTCTCCCTCAAGAACATGAACCTTTGCTTTTTCTTCCATGTCCATGTTTCTCTACATGGAATCCTATTATGGGTTAACTCGGGTGACCTCTGTACTTATCTTCCTTTATTTTAAAGTGATTGTTTTACCGACTCTTGTTCCGATGTGGGACTTTCAAGGATGTTTCCAAGCTCAATTTTAAAAATTGCGAGGACGTAATTCCCAAAACGGGGGAAGGATGTAACACCCCAGATAAATAAAGAATATGAAATTTTCATATTTATCCATATTTTTGAATAAAATATTAATATGAATTTAAAGGGGACGCTATGCTCGATGTCGTACCCAACACGCAACAACGAGTTTCTTGGGAATCTTACGTTGCACTATAATAATAAAATAATATTATTTTAAATGGTATTTAACATGTAGCCGTTGTATTGGCAGGAAAGGATAGAAATAACTAAAATATGATTATATATGTTTTTAAATGATTTTACATTTATCCAATAAAAGATAAAGGCTTAAAATACGGAAAGAATTCAATTTTAGGCGTATATGCCCTAGTTTTCACTAAAGGTTCACTTATCGTCTTTTGATGGAGAACCATCATTAAATATAGTTTTGTTCACTCTTATACATTCTATTGGACCAAATAAAACTCTTCTTAATAATTGGGACATCAAAATATACTTTGTGTAAATTTTTGGTATCTTTCCGATAAAGTTCATTTTTTAATGAAGTGTAAAATGTTGTATTTTAATTCAAAACCTCTTTTTAATCTAATTTATTTATATGATTAGATTATCTTTTGAATTTTTTTTAAAATGAAATTAGAATATATTTTTACCATTTAATCCAATAGTGGTCGTTGGAATTAATTTCACTTTGAAATCAAACATAAACTAGTGTCAATCTTTTGATACTTATTATTTCATAAAAACACGTTATTTGCTCTGATATCGGGAATTAATTATTAAATTAATTATTGTGACTTATATGTTTTGAATTTTGTAAAATAGACTTCAGTTTTGAATTCAGAATATCAAATATATCTTAGGGTGAATTTGTGGGATTTTTCTGAAAAACATCAATTTTTGATGAATAGTGAAACCACTAAGTGGTACTTATAAAAACTGATTTTTCCGTTTAAATGAAATTTTGCCATATTTGTGTTTGGAATTTCAAAAATCCGACATACATGGTTTTCATTAAGAAGTAAAATGTGGTTCAATGGGATAAAAATAATTTTTGGGTGAATAGTAACTTATTAAGTTTTTAATCGCGATTAGAGGCAATTAGTGTAGTTTATGGTAAGAATAATGTTTTAATAAAATGAAATGACCTAAAAACATGTCCTACCCTCATTGGATGTGTCATGGCCGACCAAGAAAATCCATGGGTCAACTTGGGGACCCCATGGAGCCACTTTGGTTGGAAAATGACATAAATATCTATTTATTTAATGTTAAAGTAAAAATGACGCAAACATGAGATGTTTTACTAAAACAATTTTTACATGGGGTTATACAAGTCATATTTTTTACTATAAATAGTCATTGTAAATATAAAAATATTTCATACATCATAGTAGTTTTTTTATAATTTTTAGACTTTAAATAAATTAAATTATTTATGACATCATGATGATGCATCGATGAACTCATTATTTAACGATTTAAATAAAATGGAAAGATAATGTAATATCTAAGACCTAAAATTGTCCAAAACCTATTGGATGAGTGTATTTAGAACCCTTATCACCTTATCCTAGAAATACATCAATTTGGGACCGTTAAAATCCGAAACTATTTTGAAAATAAAGTAACATTTTGTAACTTTACAAGAGTGCCCCTCCTCTCCTCTTATAAAAGTCCCCCACCTCTACCTCCTTACCCACACTCCCAAAGCCTTTGGCTCGGCCAACCCCTGCCAATTTTGTCTCTCCACTTCCCTATCTTACCCCTTGAAGCCTCACTTTGGGAAGAAGTCTTCCCAAGGAAGCCTTTGAGCTCAAACCAAAGGGAGTTACCCGATTTTAAGGTAGTGTCTTCACTTGTGTCCTTTTGTTTTATTTTGTTTCTCCAACCCCCTAAACTCTTTTTATTCATTTATTTCGTAACAAATACAGTATCTTCAATATACTAGGATGTTTTTATAATAATTATTCGAGCTACACTTATACACACCTACATCTAATGGTTAAAGAACATACTGTTTCCGTGGATGGCGAATTTCTGCCTCCCGAAATGATGATTGTTCAACATTCTTCTAACACCTTAAAAGGTCGCCATTAAGATGAAAATATATTTATATATGATATCTAATATGTTTATGTTTTACTTAAGCTTCTGTATTTTTCATTTATGGCATACCTTTATGGTTTCCATTATGGGTAAACGCGATATCTTCATTTAAGGAAGTGCGGACTACCGCCTCCTCAAAGTGATTTGATTTGTTAATACCATATGTGGTACGTATAAAGGATATATTTAATGATATTATATATGATACCATAATGGGATTAAACTACTATTATGTATCATTATGTTTTAATTCCCTTAAATATGAAATAGAAATGGAAGTAGCGTTCATGCGTACGTACGGCTTACCGTCTCCATGAACGGTACATTTCATTTCTTATCTGAAAATGTTATGTAATATTATAAGTACATATATATAATGGATATATATGTAATATATTAAATATAAATTATGGATATCATTCTGGAATTATAAAATATATATATCTATCTCATTTTGTTTTAATTCTATTAATATGACAAAAAATGAATGTAGCGTTCATGCGTACGTACGGCCTACCATCTCCATGAACGGTGCTTTTCGTTTTTTATCTCCAAATGATATGTAATGGTATGAAATTAATATTTACTGGATATATATGATATTTTAATCATTAATACTATTCTGGAAATTATTTACTTATAACTACATGGCCAATCTTTTTTCAAACAAGTTCATTTTTGACTCATGTACCAAACATCGGCAAAAATGTCTGATATGAACTAACATTATTAAACAATTATTATAACATTATAATATGTGATATAAACTGAATAAAAATCTATAAAGGAGGTAATTAGTCAATTATTAATCGACCAAAGTTTATTATTCAGGAATATAAAGAAACGAACAAGACAAATTGGACTTGAGGTAAGGGATCCTACTGCTCTCTTTCTTTTTAAGTACACTCTTTTATTTCATTCCTTCTAAGTTCATATTTCTCGTTATTGGGATGTTATTTTATATTACTCTTACTGTAATTTTTATGTTCATATGATGAGAGACCCTATTCTCTCTCATCAATCCATTTTGGATGTTTTGAGTGGTGCCGTTAGGCTGCCGAATTTTCGTAAGAGATCTAACCTCTATCTTTCTCTTTAAGTACTCTCCTTTATGTCACTTATTTTAAGCTCCTCTTTGTTATGATGGGGGATGTTCTTTTATATTCCTCTTTTTGTACATTTTATTGTAATGTGATTAGATACCCTATTTTATCTCATCAATCCATTTTTGGAAGTTTTAAGTGGCGTCGTTAGGCTCCCGAGTTTTCGTAAGGGATTTTTCATCTCACTTTTATTCCCGTGAGATTTATGCTACATTTTCCACAATTTCCTCTGATTGGTGTATGTACTGACCATTATTTTCCTCATTGTGTAATATTCTTTCATTTATGAGTATTTACATCAATGTTGTATTGTCCTTCTTTCACAGGGCGTATGTTTTGAAAGATACCCACGTCGGTAAGGGAACCTTTCACCCTCCTCTTTTTAAAAGACTTATTTTGTTATGCCTTTTAATTCACATAATATTATTTTGGGATTTGTTCTTATATATCCTTATTGATGTAAATTTTATTTCCAAGTGATGAGATCCCATTTTTATCTCTCATCAACTCTTTTTCTGAATTTTGAAGTGACGCCGTTAGGCTGTCTAATTTTTGCAAGGGAAATTCTTAACCCAATTTTGATTATTTGGGATAAACTTTTACACCTTGAATATGTCGTTTTATGATTATGTGTGAATATACTCTGATTGTTTTACACTTAATACCCACTTATATTTCATGTATTCATTTGTCACACATAGTTATGTAACTGATTTATCCTTAATCCAAGGATGACGTCTTTGTATGGGACTTCATCTCAATCTCTATTCATTGAGGCATATTTTGTTTTATACACAACCTTATTTTATATAGTGTATAAACCCCTTTGACTTTTACGTTTATTGAGAAGATTATCTTTTTTATACGAAGCGTTTACTAAATGACAAAAGGGAGTGTTTTTGTCGTACATATGCGGCGACAACGACTTCTCCGCCGTCGTGACCATTATTTGAGTTTCGGCTTCCTCTACAAGTCATACCTTCTTTTTAAAAGAAAAATAAATACCATGTTTTACTTTTCTTTTATTTTTTTATTGAAAATGGTTTTCATAATGTTTTTATATCAATGTGTTGTATTGATATCTTGTGATTGAAATGTGGAAATGTTATGTTTCCTTTATGCATGTTTTATGTGATACGATTATGTTGTGGTTCTTGGGAATTGTTATGAAGACGGGTGGTTCTGTGATAAACTAAGGGCGGGTGAGCCCGATATAGCTCTCCAATGCATTGGGTAACGTGAAGGAGTGTAACATTAAGGTTTTTCTGGAGAGATTTAGGTAATATACTGTGATTGGTATTCCAAACGTAACCAAGAGGGTTACTCCCTACGTAAGAATGTTATGAATGCCTCAAGTTACCTTTTATGTCTTATGATTTCTATGATTTATTCATGATTTTATGAGGTATATTAAAGTGCCTATGTTTTATGGGTAAATTATGATTTCATTATTATGTATATATGAACTCATTTTTCCTTTCCATATTTTTATAACCCTTACTGAGCTTTTTATGCTCATCCCAAGTTTTTGAAATGTTTTTCACAGGTCAAGGGAAAGGTACATGATGTGATGATATTGTCAAGGATGTGTCAAGAAAGAATCCATGTTTAATTTTAAATATGTTTCCGTTGATGGGAAGAATTAATAGTATCTTTTATGTAACCACTTTGTTTAAATGTGGAATGTAATGCATGTTTCATGATCTAATTCTCTAAAACTCTAAACCAGAAAAGATCCTCAATGTGTAATCTTGTAATAACTCAATATTAAGTAAGGTTTAAGGTAGGGGGCTTATACCATTACTTATATATATCACTAATAAACATTGGATAAGAAACTTCATGATAATTATTGAGATATAGATCATATTATTTCGTCATTAGCAGCATAATCTTAAACATTCCCGATAAAGGATGAGATTGTAGCAAGAAACTGTTACCGCTTTGGTGTCTTCGAATCGTAATCCACATGCAATAATAATAATACATGAAGATTAAAATATAATTAAAACAATTATATTCATTATATTATATGTAAAAAAGTAAACTGATACACTTCTTTGAATAATATAGGTTCATAACATTTCATGTGTCTTAAGGAAGGAAAACTAAGGCAAAATTACTTTACCTATTTGGTAACTTTTAAACCAAAACCCCATGAAAGGGATATATTCATATGAATATGTAAATATCAATAAATTTAATGATAATAACCATATAATATATTCATAGTCATTATATAACCCACATAAAATAAATGAGTGGTGAATAAGGTATAAATCTCACGGAAATAAAAGTGAGATGAGAAAACTTTTACCTTAAGTCGGTAATTTCTTTGTACACATTGAAACCTCATGTATAATAAATATAGGATTATTATAAATCTAAAAAAGAACTATATTATTATAAATAATACCATATATTAATATTTTATGACCTTATATTACCCATTTAGTAATAATTTCACGCTTAGCTTATGTTTCAAGTAATTATCGTTTTTTGTCATACATGATTTGACTTGTTATTATTGATACTCTTACATAGATCAAAATTAAATTATTTAAATAATTTAAAAAATTGATATAAATATCATATATATTAATTATATAAGTACTTTTAAAAATATATAAAATATAGAAATATGAAATGGAATACATCGTTCATGGAGACGGTTGGTCGTACGTATGCATGAACATTGTTTCCATTTTCTTATCATATTTTTAATGAAAGAAAAGTAAATGATATATATATATAGGTATATATATTATATTTCTAGTAGAATTATTATTTCATAGATATCATCTATATTCACTAATCTCATCCTTAATACATTCCATGTAAAGAGTGAATGAATCACATCTCTTTGAGGAGGCGGTAGTCCACATGTCCACAAATGAAGTTATCGTATTTCCACAAAATGGAAAGAATAAAGGTATGTGTTAGATAAAAATTAAATAATAATAAAAAAATATTACATATTATATATATCATATAAAAACATACATTATATCATTATTTCCAACCTGGAAAAGTGGAAATGGAAGAACGAATTATATTGGTTCGTGAGGTTGTAGTATGTCGTACACACGAATGATGATTGTGTATCCCATTTGATGGAATTGTGTGTGAGTTTAGGTATAAAACTTAGAATAAAAAATTACAAGTATATTAAGTATACTGATTTTATTATATAATCATGTAATAATAAGATTTTATGGGTGGATAATTAAAATAAAATAACACAGTTTGTGGAAGGATGTTGCCTCTTCTTTGGGTAACTCCTTTTGGTTTGCACCAAAGGGATTACTTGGTTTACTTTATTCCCAAATATATTATTCTAGGATGAATTTGTGAAATTTTATAGTATATTTGGGTAGGATTTTTTGAGAAAAATGGCTTGAAAGGTGTGATGAGTGGGGAGGAGAGGAGGCCTTTTATAAGTGGGGAAAAGGACACAATGGATATTCTTAAAAATATTTGAGTGCTCCCCATGGTTTAATGGTACAAAAAGGGTTAAAAATATATAATTATATATATATATATAGTTTTAATTCTCTAAATATGTCAATAAAATAAATTTTAGACAAGTTTAGTTTCATTTTTACACCTTATATTCAAAGCATAGTAATTAATTAAGCTCGTTTTTACCTTAATCACTGTAAATAATTTCGATTAATTTCACTAATATTTTTGGTCAAAAAAATATTAACTTATTAAAACTTATAGATTATTATTATTCCAAATTTTTAATACATTTACCCAAATTCCAATCAAATAAGCGGTGAAAATTAATATAAAATCAATCCCATAAATGTGTCGCGACAGCGGGTTTTTTAAGAAAAAATGTTTAAAGGTTTGACTTGTTTTTATATCCAATTTCAATTTTAAATTGGTTAAAAATACCTAAATTTGGATAATAAATATAAAATTTATCTATTTATACTTTAAAACAAAATGTATATATTATTTAAATATATAAGTAAATTAGATGAAAATGTAGTTTTAAATTAGAATTCTGTGTTTTTCATTATTCATCCAAAAATTAGACTTCTCAAAAAAGTACCAAAAAATCACTCAACATAAATTTTAATATTTTACTTTCAAAAATTAAGTTTATTTTTTCAAATAAAATTATAAAAAAATCAAAACTTATATCTAAACTCAGAGTGCCATAAAAAGGTGATAAATTTACCTTTTTGAAAAATACATCTTTTATTCTTAAAATTGGATTTATTATTATCTTATGATTATTAAACCTATTTTATGAGTTTAAAAAAATGATTGAATATATAATATATAAATTTTGTTAAAAACATTAATCAATAGTGGTTTTTTTAATCAATATTGGTCTATAAATCGTATTTTCACAATTCAGTTAATCTTTTTTGTAACTTCTATTATAACAGATAAGTGGTAACTATACTAATATTTTTATAACATTATTAATAGTATATTTTAGTTTAGTAAAACTCATCCTTTCATGTAACTCATACTATCAAATAGACTATGTATTATGTGTAAAAAAAGACAAACATAGTGTTACGTGTACTGCAAGCTAATATAAGTTTTGTGTTTAGTGAAAGATTAACTTAGTGTTGCATATAGAACAAGCCAAATTGGTGATTTTGTATAAAAAATCTATATTTAGTATTCTGTGAAATGAAAATATCAAAAATATTAAATTAATTCAAAACAAATCACAAAATCGCATGGTTTTACACTTTGGGTAGAGGAATTACTTAGGAATGGGAGGTATCCTATAAGAAAAACTCTTTAGATTCATCTTCATCTAAAATAAGTATGCACTCCTTACATTATATATACCTCTTTCCTTTTTACCTCAATATGATTTTCTTGGCCAATAGTGGGAGGTCAATATTCTAAATCTTTCCTAAATATACAATTGTTAGTAATGAATAATAGACTCTTGATTCCTTGATAATTGGGTGGTAATGTTTCCACCAAAAAGAATTTTATTTCCCTTCTTACACAAACCCTAAAAATATAAGGAAATTATGCTTGCCATATCAATCTCCCTCTTTATATATTGGGAATTCAAAATAATCACATCTAGCTAGCTTTCCAAACCCTGATAATCTCCCTTATAATGAAAATCATGGGTGATCACTTGATGAATGGTATAAAAACTAATTTTATTTACCTATATAAATTTATTTTTTGTTTCATCAGGTTGGTCGTTTAGATCATCTTCTAGGTCCACCCAAACTATCTTTAATTTTTTCCTACTACGCTCATAACCAAGATTAGTACATGATTAAGTCTTAAAAAACACAAGGATATAAACTCAAATGCCTACCGTATAATTAGATAATTAAACTATATAGTGCTTTTGTCCTCTCTTGAACCATATGTCTTCCAAAATCTACTCAATAATGGCTAAAACTTTGAGAGTCAACTCCTGGCTAGATTCTTATCTCGCATGAAAGATATTCTCTAAGTGAATTTTCATTAATAAATCCATTAATTTATTATAAATTTTTATATTTGTATAATCCCCATATCAAGGGTATTTTATATGTTGATTAGTTTATGTTGCAACTTCTCCAATCTCCCTTAGTGTGTAACGAACCAACCCAAGTCAACTAAAAGAGTCACCCAAGGTGGTCTTCCGTATGGGGAACTATAAAAAAGTTAAAACAAAAAGACTCATGATAAACCTAAACAAGGAAAACCAATTGGACACATATAAAAAGAAATAGAACATATCTATTAGACATAAAAAATTAAATCCAAATAGTCCATATTAGAAAGACAAAATAAGAAAAGTTTAAACAAGTCCCTTCATGACCATCCATCACCACCAAACCATCCCACTATGAAGACAATGATAAGAAGAGAACCTTTCATGCTAGATAATTCACATCCCTTTACTATAGTCCTGAAAAGAAACATCTATAACCCTATAAATGAGAAGGAAGGGTGTGATAAAAAATATCATTAGGACACCAAAAAAGAATCTATATAAGTTCTAATATCAAGAATGCATTATATATGTCTTTAAAACAAATCCAGTTTATAAATAATTTCTATAAAATAAAACCATTTTGTAAAAAATAATTTGGTTTTCATAAAACCATTCCATATTCACCAAATCCTAGGATATGTCAAGTGTAAAAGAAAATAGGTAAACAAACTTGTATACACCATAAGATAATAATGTGATCAAATAACCATGAAAATACTACAATGTGATAAACCAATCATAATTGAGAAATCATACCATTTGGAAACTAACCTATTGTAATACATGCTAGAAATGAAAGATTGTCACCAATCATGGCCAAAGGTGGATCCAACCAATGTTACCACTAGCGTAATTACACACACTAAAGTGATCTAAAACATCTTCTTCCATTTAACACATAGATTGACAAGTCTAATCCCAATGTACCCCTGGTTACCCAATGTTCCATGTTTTTAAAAATCCATTTAAAATTGAATATTACATTTAATAAAACATTTTCACATCAAATTATTTCCTTTTTCAGGCTTAAAAACATATTTCAAAATCAAAACCACTATTTAAAAAATTTAATTAAACACTTGTTGTGCGCAAATCCATTTTTAAGGAATACCCATTTTAAAATATGAATCTCATATAAAAACCCATTACAATGTAAAATCATTCATTTATATTAAAAAACTTAAATGAATTGATAATAACATATAGAAAATCAAGAATTAAGCCCTTGTATAGAAACACCTACCTAAATAACGGAGGAAACCCATTCGCCTTTTACAATAGAGATTGGAAATAAGAATATCACCCTCAAAAAGACACAGTGTGAGGGAAAACTGTAAATGATTGATAAAAATACAAAATAATCACAATTTGGTCCACAAATACAGTCAAGATGGCTATCGCAACAAATTTCAATGAAGAAGAAGAAAGACCACTTACTAGGGATATGTGACACAACTACCACATGGATCAAAATTGAATAGATTCATCTGAAAAAATAGAGATCACCCATAATATTCTTAGGGTTTGTGAGGGAGTCTTACACATCAAATAAACAATATTTCAAGCATTCAGTGTATTAAATACCTCTAGACCTGAACCATTCATATCATGAATCCCTTTCAGGACATAAATTAGATGAATTTGTAAATAAAAATAAAAAGGCATCACCAAAGGATAAATTAACCCTGGTTGAAAATTTCATGACGTGTCAAAATTTCATGACTTGTAATTTTTTATTTGAACCAAACTCATGAAATCTTCCTAGAAATAGATTCACATCATGCATATAGTTTAAAATATGAATGTGTTAAGCATGAATCACACATTTTAAGTTCTTTATAAAACACCAAACGTCCTCCAACTCAACCTGAATCCAAATGAAAACCTCTAAATCCTTGACACATTTATACATGGACTCCATTAATTTAAACAAACATACATCACTAAAATATAAATCAAAATAAGGGTCTCAAAAATACTTGAAAGATGGTAACAGAATATTATAATTCAGACCACCATACAATCATTCTTTCCCCAGAAATTCCTAAAGATCCTACACGCATTAAATGTGAAAGACACTTCTTTCTCATCAATAATTCCTACTCCCATGTCTCATGACTATCCCATCTGTACACCACAGCACACAAACCAAGTGAATTTTTTTATTGTGTAGTGCCTTGTATTAGAAATCTATAATTTGAATTGGTTTCTCAACCACAGTGATATCTGTCTCAATATCAATATCCTCCCAATCAATCACATGGGAAGGATCAAATTATACATCCTTGGTTTGGATACATGAAAAAAAACCTGGATGGAATTCAAATGATATGGAATGTCCAACTAATACACAACCTTCCCAAGACACTCCACAATATTAAAGGGGCCAACAAACCATAGTACCAAGATACCCTACATACCCAATTGATGATGCTCTATGAGGGGTGAAACTATGAGAAAAACGTAATCCCCAAGCCCAAACCCTAGTGGTTGACGATAATGGTTTGCATATGATTTATGAATACTTGTTCCTAGATCAACCTCTTCTTGATCAATAGTACCTTTTCTATAATTTTCTAAACAAGTCTTGTCCCAACCAAGGACCAATCTCCCAAATCATCCAATCACACTGGAGATCTACAAGGCCTCCCATAGAACACTTCAAATGTCTCCATATTATTCGATGCTTGACAACTATTTTTATAAGAAAACATGACCAGATAAAAATTATTTTCCCAAAAACATCGAAATCAAGTACACATTCTTGGAGTATTTCCTCAAGAACCTGGATATCTCTATATATTTTTCCATCCATATATGGATGATATGTTGTTCTCAATTTCAATTAGGAATCAAATTAATCTTGAAAAACATTCAAAAACCTAGATGTTAACCATGATTCCATTTCATAAAAAATCATAGATTGAACCCTAGAAAGTATCACAACCTCTTTGGCATATAGTTACCGAGCCCCTCTACTTTTATCATCTCCTTTATAGGGAGGAAATGCGTTGATTTCTTGATTTGATCAATGATCACCCAAATACCATCCTTCCCAATAGGTGTCCAAGGTAAACCAATGATTAATTCCATAGAAATATTATCCCACTTTCATGTCATAATGGGTATGGGCTAAAATAATCTAGTATGTCTCAACTGCTCTACCTTAATTCTCTAACACATAAGACACCATTATAAAAAATAGGTAATAGACAATATCTTCCCATATCCACCAATACTAAAATCTCAATTCACAATACATCTTTGTATTCTTGATGTTCATGGACCAACAATAATGGTGTCCACTATCTATCAACTCTTACTTTGGAGAAAAAGGAACAACTAACCTACATCAAAACACAATGTCTCACTAGAAGACCAAGACCACCCACCTAAGGTATCCCCACCATTTTAGATTTTACTAAAGTTTCTACACTTCATTTAAGGAAAATTTTCAATCTTAAACCACTAATTAAATGATAATTTATACCTTTTTGAATACATGTACACCTTCCCACTAGGTTCATCCACTCCCAATATCATATCAATAACTAAACTCATTATATACCACTCGTACATTGATTCCTTCAAGGATTGTGTTGTTAATTTCCTATTAAATGCTTTTGTGAACAAAGTCCCCTTTTTAGGCGTATAAGAAATATCAAAATCAAATGTTTGAAGATACTCCACCCATCATCTCTATTGAACGTTCAGATATCTCTAGTGAAAATAAACTTTAGGATTTTGTGATTAGAATATATGGTAAACTGCTCTCTGAAGAGATATTTATGGAACTTTTTTTAGTGCATACATAACCCTTTCGAACTCATGATCATGGGTATAGAATTTATTCTCATGAGGAAATAATTTTCATGATATATAGGCCACTTCCTATTTCTACTTCATCAAGATACACCCCAATCCAATACCAGAAGAATCAAAGAAGACATCATAGCCCAAACCTTGTTATGGAAGAAGCAAAATGAGATATGAATTCAACCTAGTCAACAGTTCCTTAAAATACGTATGAAATTTGTCATTCTACTCAAACTTTACACCCTTATGGGTTAAATTTATCATCAGATATGCAAGCTTGGAGAAATCCTAAATAGACCATCTATAATGACTAGCCAACCCCAAGAAACTCCAAATCTAAAACACATTTTTGGGTTACTACCAGGAAATAACCACATGTATCCTTTTAGGATCCATATAGACTCCCATATCATATATAACATTCCCTAGAAACATTACTTATTGAATCTATAATTAATACTTAGATATCATAATATACAATCGGTGATCCTTCAATATTCTAAGAATGATATCCAAATAGACCATGTGCTCCTCCTCTAGCTTGGAGTACACCAAAATATCTCTAAAAAAGACAAAAAAAATATTCCAAGAACTAGTAAGTGATTTGGTTCCTAAAATCCACAGATACTATTAGAGTGTTGGTGAGGCCAAATAGAATTACCAAAAAACATGAAATCCCCATACCGTCTCCTAAATGTTTTCTTAGGTATATCCAATTTTTGGACTCTCAATTGGTGATACCATAAATGAAGGTCAATATTTAAAAACCAATGTGACATTTAAGATGATCAAAGAGATCATTAGTCATGTACAAGGGATATTTATTCTTAAAGGTCACTAGATTTAACTTTCGATAATTCGTATAAAGTATAAGGATCTCATATTTCTTACTAGAAATAGGATAGGCAAATCCCATAGTAAAATTCTAGGATGAATAAATACCTTACCCCATAGGTCCAAATGATGACCCTCAAGTTACTATAACTCAACAGTTTCCATGTGATATGATGGCATATAAATGGGAATCATACCATGTAGCAAGTCAATGGTAAACTCCACCTCTATATATAGATTTAAACATATGAAAATAATCCAAAAATACCTTAGGGTATGCACAAAGCACCGTAGGAAGTGTACTTATCAAGCAAAGAACAATGATATTAAGGAACACCTATGAAAAATGAAATGAGATCACCCTAGTATATGGAACAACATGCCCCACTATCTAAGTCATAGAATCCCACTCACACTGAAAGACATTAGTGACTCCATGAGGAGATAAAAAACTGAAATTGATGATGATATTAGTCGATATAGTCCCTAATGATGATCATATAACTCGTTCTTATAATCTGGTTGAATATATCAATATTAATAACAAAGAAATACCATTCCACCTCATGGTAGTATATCATTACAAAACATGTGAGACACGTGAATCCTTGTACATACCTATTTCTCAAAGGCATGTAAAAATCAAAAAATAACATAACTAGCTATAAAAATAATCCAAAAACATAAACTAACTTTGATGATATAAAATAATGAGTATCACTTGTATTTAACAAATCTAATACTATAGAAGATGAAATAAACATCGTACCTCTAATAGTAGTTGGCCCTAACTTATATTCTTCTAGTGCATACTCTATCACATAAAGAATTTTGATTTAATATTCTCCTTGAGTTATCTTATCTACATGTACATACCCTTTTTATGAGGATAAGACCTTCCACCCTTGTAAAAATTAGAATAATCCTGTGAAACCTTGGTGAAAGTGGATCTAGACTTACTTTCATAAGGCATCCTTCTACAAAAACACCTTAGATGGCCAGATTTTCTACAACGATGATATTTCTTGAGTGTATATGTACAATTAGACTTGATATGACCATACATTATACACTAATAGAAAACAAGATGCTAATATCCTAAAAAAGTTCCTAAAATTTGTTTCGAAGAAAAATGGATACCTTTGAACTCCATTTTTGGGCCAAAAGACACACGCTGACTAACAATCGCATCAACCAAGTTCCACCCAAACCTGTTATACCAGCTATGTCTTTCTCCTCCATAGTAAATTTATCATCCATGTCCAAAAAAATTTATGGAATGTGAGAACTAGTATTGATCAAAAATCATTCCTCATCCCCATCTCAAACCTTTGAAATTTCTAGTAAAAATTGGTAACATGATCTAGTGCCACGTGCACCAACTCAGCAATGTGAGTGGAACAATCCAAAATCATTCCACACCTTTACTCTAAAGCTATAAAATCATGGGTATTTTCTACATTTAACATATAAGGATAAAACTACTATTTGAAGATTTTCATGAAGTGATCCTAGGTAAGATCCTTAAGCAACATTAACAACACAACTGAGTCCCACCTTCTTCTTCCTAGTCCATTGAGAATATATATGGAAAAACCCACCTTAGAGTCTTCAATAGTATTAAAAATTTTGAATATCTACTCAATATTCACATGAAAATCCTCATATTCCAAGGATCCTTTGTCACCATGGAATATGGGTGAGTTCTACATAGAAAATTATTATTTATGATCTACTACTCATCCTAGGTTCTCGACACCAATTGGCCCTAATTCTGAATAGTTTGGATTAAAAATTCTACAAAAGAATGTTCCAATATAGGATTCACTTGAAGAAGTTATATCATAGATTCCTCACTCAGATTCATAAGATCACTTCCTAGGGAATTCTCTAATAATAAAATAAAAAAACTTATCATTCATAATATTCTAAAATCATAAGACAAACTTTAGGTATACATACCAATTATTTAAAAACCCAAGAAATTAAATTATTTATGAATTTTATGAAAATAAGACTAAAAAAATGAAGTAACATGTCCATTTAAATAAACCACATATCTATTTTATTCAAATAGCCTTAAAAACCAAATCTTAATCATGGAAAAAATCCCTGACCACACATGGATACTCGGATTTAGTCACAGAAGTGAGCTGGCCAGGACCCTTTTCCACACTTACAGTCTAATTTCCAAGGTTCCTAAATATGGTCTACCGAGACACCAAACCAACCACAGTTACTATCACAAAAAATCATTCTATGTAATGTATCTGATATGAATTTGAAACAAACCATCCTAGGTCAACTAAAAAAGTCTGCTAAGGTGGTCTTCCACACGGTGAAGTATAAAAAGGGGATAATAACATGTCTCATGATAAAATTTAATAAGTAAAAACAATATTTTTTATAGTGAAATAAATAGAACATGTCCATAATACATGCATAAAATCTTAGTAGGCCAAAATAGAAAGATAAAATAAGATAAGTCGAAACAATTCTCTATGTGACCATCCATCACTACCAAACTATCCCACTACAAAGATGACAACAATTAGAGGGCTTGGATGTTTTATAATTCCATTCTCATTACCTAATCCATAAAAAAATCTAGAACCACCTAACGTAAAATTTTGGGTGTGAGAAAAAATCATAGTAAGATACCACTAATGAATATACACAAGTTCTAATGTAAATATTGCATTAACTCTATCTTTAAAATGAATCTATTTTAAAATGAATTTTCATAAAATAAAAACATTTCTTAAAAAATTAATTTGGTTGTCATAAAATTATACCATATTCTTAAAATCATATAATATAGTAAGTATAAGAAAATAGGTAAGTAACCATGGATACATTATAAGATAATCATGTGAGAAAATAGCCATGAAAATACCATCATGTCATAAAAAAATCCTAAATGAAAAAGCACTCCATTTGGGATCTATCCTGTGGTAATACATGATATACGTGAAAGAGAGTCCAAAATTAATACCTAAGTTGGATCCAAAAAATATAACCTCTAGTGGTATTACAATCACTAAAGGGACATAAAACTTCTTACAGCAATACTCATGGAAAGAGTGAAAATTCTATTCCTCACACACCCCAGGTTACCAAATGTTCTATGTTTGTGAAAATATATTTAAAACACATGATCACATTTAATAAATCATCTACACATAAAATAAATCCTTATTATGGAATTTAATACCTGTTTCAAAATTAAAACCACCATTTAAATCATTTAATCAAACACTTGGTGTGTGCAAATATATTTTTAATGAAAACCCCTTTAAAAATATTAATCTCATCCAATAAGACCATTACAATATAAAATCAAACATTTCCATTGAAACCCCAAAATTAATTCAAATGAATATATATAAATTCAAGAGTTAACCCCCTGTATAGAGATATCTACCACATCAATGGAGTAAATCTAATTGCACTCAACAATGGAGATTGGAAACAATTAGATCAACCTCTAAAAGAAAAGGAATAAGGGAAAATTGTAAAAGAAAAATAGAAAAAACCATCACAATACAATCCAAAAATGTATCCAAATTCATTTTTATAACCAAAATCAAGGAAGAATCATAAATACCTCTTACCAGGGAGAATTGACACAACCTCCATGGGGATTGAATGCCAAAAGGGGTGATCTTGAAAGGGAGATATCACCCAAACCGCCCTAGGATTCAAGAGGTAGGCCTTAATGTTTATGGAAGAAAGATTCATCTGTGAATCATAATAAAAACCAATAGACCCAAACCATTCACATCGTGTATCCCTTTTATGGTTCAAATTCATGAATTTAGAAATACACCAAAAAGGAATCACCTTGGGATAAATTATCCCCAATCGACGTTTTCACAATGTGTAAAAATTTAACATATTTTAATTTATCATGATGTAATCCAAGATCATGATATATACCCATAAGTAAATTCATTTTTTTTCCCATTTATTAATGTGAATTTCTCCAGCAGGTAGCACGCAACCTAGGTTATGCGAAAAACACCAAATAGCCTCCAACTCAACCCAGACCCAAAGATAACCCTCTAAAACCCTTGACACATTTAAAACAAGACTCCATTAATTAAAAAAACAATAATCTCCAAAAATTAGATCAAATAAGGGGTCAAGAAACACCTAAAATGTGGTAATGGGTTGTTACACAGTTGGTGGGGTAAGTGAAATGGAGATAGAGATAAGAGTATTCCTTGGAATAATTCTCACTTAAGGGAGAGTGAGTTGTGAATGGATCAACATTGGTTGGAGTATGTGATGAGGATGATGATAGGAATATGTTCTAAATTATTGGATATTATATAATATAATAAATATTTTTAGATTTCAATAATTATATAGAAAAAATTATTATATTCTATCCTATGGTTATATCATATTTTATGATTTAAATATGTTTCAAATATTTATAGGCTATTGTATTTTATAACTGATTGATATTGTTTGATGATTATTTATGTATGTCATGTTGTATGATATGATTTATTTATATCATCTAGTATTTAATTGTTATTAAATTCTATCAATATCACAAATTACTCATCCATATGAATATTAAATAGTTTATGTTTGATTTTCTATAAACACATATTCCATCATTAAGAGTGTGGAATATTTAATGGTTGTAAGTTACATGAAATGTAAATAAAGGAATTACATGTACATTTAGTATATGTATGAGTAAATTCATGGCTTGGATGAATGTTTTTGGGTGCATCTTCACTACTTATATAAAATATCCTAGGCTATGGGAAGTGAATGTGTGATCATTAAATAACCTCTGGCCCAAACTCTCCCCTCCCAGAGGCTCTCTACCTTCATCTTTCTTTTATTTTGAGATACTATTATATCATAAATGTTGATAAATACCACCCAAAGTGTTTGGGGGATTCAGTGAAATCCATTAATATAACTTATAGGGAATATCATTTGGTTATTCCTTGGTTATTATCATCAATCATAATAAAAAGGTGATGGTTGAATAATTCTACAATGCAACGTGCATATATTCTTTATTTCTAGTTACATATGATTTATATTTCAATAGAAAAATGATATTGGATTAAATTTTTCTCTATCTCTTTTTCTACTATGATTAATGTTTAATCTATTGTTATAATCCTTTAAGTGGTTTCATATCCTTTCCATTCTTTTTTATTTGTAAAATTTTTTGAGACATAAATTTTTTCAAAATACAAATGCTTATCGTATTGATTTTCATAAAATAAAATCCGAATTTTTTTATTTCTGATATAATCAAGTATTAAAATATTTGATATCATAATATATGATATAATAAAAAACCCTTGGTTTTTACATGTTATATAATACAACATCGGTTAATCATATTTGACAATATCACTTTTATGGGGTTCAAAAAATTGAGTATCATACTTCATTTATGGTATCTATGTGTATCACATAATATAAATGATTATCATATTTAATGATAAAACTATTGTTCATATATTATGAATGATAGATTATAAATATTTTCTATTTCAAAAGTTATCTATCATTTCATATGATTGATCCTTATATCATTAAATACAATTCATTGAGAAAATTTGATTTTCATTATTTTCAATTATAAATTGATTTATATAATTTATAAATTGTTTATAAATTATAATAAAAGGTATTTTAGGATATTTATTAATTTTTTAATTTTTTTATAAATTATTAAAATATAAATAGTTTCTAATTAATTAATTAAATCATTATGAAAAAATTATTAATAATTTATCCATAATATTATGTGATAATATTAATATACATTTTTAAAATTATATGGAATAACGTATAATTTTTCAATAATATTTTTATATATAAATTATAAGTGTAATTTATAAAAAGAATTATAAAATATAAAAAATAATGAATAATATATACATTTTAAATTTAAACACTTTATATTTATTTACAATATAAACTTCTTCATAAAAGTCCTATCATTTTATCATAATATTTAATTTTAAATATTCAGATTAAATAGCCTTATTTGGAAATTAGTTAATATGATGCATATGTACCTAAAATATTCAAAAGACACTATAACTCTGCATCCCTAGAATTAATTATTGAAAGAGTATGTTAAGAATCCGGAAATAAAGTATATTTAAGGATTGGGGCACAGTAGTTGGTATCTGAGAAAAGTCTAGTTATTTTTAGATATTAGGATAACAAAACCTTTTTGAAAACACTAAGGAGAAGTCTAAGGGGTAAGACTAAGTATACGAGAACATCCTATAATTTTGGTCAAGTGGGCATTATGAGGTTTTTCTAGAAATACATCCATTTCTGGATACTAAAACTAGTGGTTTTGGATCAGATCCATATAGGGGTAATAATCCAAAAAAAAATTAGTTGAGTATATCTCGACCATAATTCTAGTGTATGGGGAATGGGCCCTTACCACACACTTGTTTTTCACTCTCAAGGTATATTCTTTGGTTAATCATATGATCCTTATGAATTGTAAGGAAGGATTTTATTTTTATCTAATTTGAGGGATAAAGTTGATAAGTATAAGATAACCTAACTTAATGTAACCTATGATAACCCAATATCGATATAGGTTGAAATAAATGAATTATGTGCTAGTATGATGACAAAATAGGGTATATAGTTTTAAGGATGAATCAATTTTATGTTATTGATTATTATAATCCCACTATGATGTTAAATATTCATCACTCATAATAACTCATCAGTTTTAGTGATGGTTGGAACTAGAAATAATTGAATTAACCTTGGTTATGAGGGGAAATGTTATTATTATATAAATAATCAACCAATTATAATGGGATATAGACTAAGAAAATTGGTGGCTATGCCTAACCAACTATCGCAAAACATGATTAAAAATATAACCATAGTTGAAAAAAAAATTAAACCAAATAAGATAAGGGTGGAGGATTATAGAAATTTGGGAAATGAAAATGATAAGGAAAGAAGTCTCATTTCCTTTGTATCAAAAATCAAGGAATAAGTATCAAGTAAATTTCGTCAAGATGAGTTGAAAATGATTTACTTTTGGAAGATGGGTTCATCAAGCTTCAAACTATTATAGTAATATAAAGAGGTTGGTATCATGATAGAAGTGGAAAGAATTCATCCAAAAGCAGCACTAAAATTATAATTCCCTTAGTGTGGAAATCCTAGGAATTATCTATGTCAATTCTCTAATATAAAGGCTAATATGGATTTTAGAGATTAATAACATCCATGGCTAGGGAATTAAGAAAATGCTTATGCAATCACAACTACATAAGTGGGTTTCAAAAATGATGTGAAATTAGGATCACCGGTCATACTCTCAAGAACTATAATTATTATATATAAATCTTGTTCACCTCACTCCTTTGTACCTATAATGCTTTCTAAGAACATAAAATCATCACCTAAATTTATTGAGGAAAATTTATTTATAAAAAAACTTATTTTTCTATGATTATTTTATCAAAAGATTAATTTTATGGGAATCTATCTTATGAAAATCTTATTATCCTTCCATGATAATTTTTATTTGATTTATGAAATGGATTTGTTCTCTAAACTTAGAGGAAAAAATTATTTTTAATAAGAATATCACATTTTATATCAACCTATGATAGTTTATGCAAGGATTATTATGAACACCCTTTATAAGAAAATTATACACGTGAGTCTTGATACAAATTAATGATATTCCATTTTCTAAAATAGTTAGATAAAACTCAATATATATGACAAACCTATTCTAATAAAAAATATGTGTTTCCTGGGTTTGTACAGGTGATATAGATCTAGAAGTAAAATCTTGAGTCACCTTATGCATACCCTTGGAAAAATTAATTTGTAAGTAATAATTTAAATTACAAGGATAAAATTATTTAAAAGGGTAGAACGGAACACCTCAGGTTTTAGGATCCATTATTATTATTATTATTTATGTGTATAATTTTAAAGATTTTTTCTCTATTCTTTCAATAGTATTGAAACATGATTAAAAAATATTCCCTCTATGTTGTGAACCATACTAAAGACACTTTATTCATAAATAAGTGAAACATTAAAAACAAAGTTCATAAAATTAGGTATTTCACACCATGGGTTATTACTCACCATAGATAAAGTACATCAATTAAAAGAGAAAAAAATAAACATGGGAAAAAAGATAAAAAAATAAAATCTTCATGACTATGAAATTTCTTGAATCATCTTCAATCTTTAGGATCATCAATGGACAAACACAAAATATAATGAATAAGAACACCTTGAATGTAAACAATCTCCATAAAAAATATGAAATATAAAGGCCTTGTGAAGCGAGAGTGGAATGAATGAATGATTTAGTAAATCTGTATATTTAGGAAAAAATATAGTAATTGAAATTATGTTCATTACTAATATGGTCATTATAATTATGGTCACTGGATGTATATCATATTGGTATACTGAAGTTGGGTATTTCTAAGTGGTAAAATTAAAATAATATAACTCAAAATGAAATAAAAATATTATATAAATATATATACACACGTTACGTATAAATATTATTATTTTTATTAAAATATTATATTTTTTTCAAATAAAATTCAAATTAATGTTTCAATATCAATATATTGGTAAAAATTAGATCTTAAAATATAAAAAAATTATTTATTGGTAATTGTTAAATCATATTTAGATTAAAATTAATATTTATTTTTAAAGAAACTTTTTATTAAGTAATATATATTTTTTTCCAATAAAATAAATTGAAACATTAAAATAATTTTATATATAAACTAAAATATTAACATCACTTAAATTATAAATCAATATGAAATAATATTAAGAACACATAATGTTTAAAAATTCCATTTCCCAATAAAAGTAGTTTTATTTATAATTTATATCTTTCTTAAAAAAAGATAAATATGTAAATTTTAGAATTATAATTATATAACTAAAAATTTATTTTTTAATTTATTATATCAAAATTATCCAATGATGATTTTTTGATATTTTTTTGAAATAATTGATTTTTAGGTGAATAGAAAAATACCAGCTTTTACTAAAAACTATCACATTTATAATACAAGAATGAATTATAATATTAGGAAACAATTTTTTTATAAAAAAATATATAGTTAATGATAAATATAATTCATTCAAATTGATATGTTTAATTTATAAAATACATTTTTATCATTTTTGAACCTCAAGTAATATTTCACAATAAAAATTGTTTTTATATAATTATAATAAAAAATAGAATTTATAACTTTTAGAAATTAAATATAAAAAAAAGTAATTTCCTATGTTATTTATATATATAAATATTATACAGAAATTTAAATTTCATATTGTGGAAAAAATATGACATTAGTAAGATTAGTGTTAAGTATTGCAATAATGGTAAAATAATTGTTTTATTAAAATAATGTAATCTTTATTTAATCAAAAATTGATTAAATTTAAATTATGAATCTAATATTATGATTAAAAATATATAACATTATACTGGCACTCATATAATTTTTAATCAATAATAAATAAAATTAACAACTCATAATGATCCAAATTCGATTTTTCAACTAAATTTTTTTTTTAAACATTACCTTTTAAAATTTAAAAGGGAATTTTATAGTATATAGAAATTTAATTTGATTAATTAAATGTTAAATTATGTTTTTCACATCCAAATTTTGTTATATGGTTTATGTTATATTGTTAATAAAATATAAAATCACTTAAATAAAAATCGGTTACCTAGTTTAAAAGTAAATGAGTAAAATATAACAACATAATAGTAAAAACTCTATAATGTATTTAAAACATGTCTTTAAATACATATTTTATACTTTATTGGCCCAATAACACATCACACTCTATTATTCTAAAACATATGATCCATTGACCTTGGAATAGTCTAGTGATATCATTGAAGGGTAAAGTGTATTCCCAAAAGTGTCATTCTCTTCCCTTATAAAAGGGGATCAGTTCAACCCATCCATTATTACACGTCCCATTTTAATTTTCCTTGAATATATTAAAAATATAACTCTATTATAAGTATTTTTATCATCTTTAGGACCCTTGTCTATATAATTTAGCTTAAGGCATTCACTTCTAAGGAAATCTCTAAGGGAATATCAAGTCTCCTGAGTAAGTACAATTTTTTCATAAATGTTTCTCCTAAAGAAGTATCTTACATATCTATTATATATATATATATATATATAATTCAATAATTATAATTACTATATATAGTTTTTATTATATTAATTTAATATCCATTAGTTATACCTCTCCATCAAATAATAAAAACAAAAGTGTTGTTAGTGTGTTGTGTAGACTACTGCTTCCAAAACCTGACATATTCTTTTTTTCAACAGTTCCATTAATGTATAATAAAAAGGATTTAATGGATGAATAAATATGATATATATAATATAAATATTGTTTTTAAATTTCAAATTATTTTTCACCTTTTTGCCCTCTCATTTATTGAGAAATGCAATCATTAATCATGTGTATGTGTGAACCAACTCCTCCACAAGCAATGATTTTCATTTCTCATCTGTAACACCCGAGACTTTTATGAGAAATATTTTGTTTTTATTTCATATAAATCATCAAATTAATCTTTTACTACACACAACACTTTCTTGGCTTGATTTACACGCAATCGTGACCTTCCTCGATAGCTTGGATCGTACGCAATACTGAGTTTCACTAAACAACGATATGTTATTAAAATATTATTAAAACTAGCCGTTATGAATAGTAATAACAACTTTTTGAAATTTTGTAAATTTTATTTTTCAAAATGGACTTCACTTTTGGATTCAGAATATCGAAATTATCCTAGGGTGAAATTTTGGTATTTTTCTGGAAACATTCAATTTTTGATGAATAGTGAAAACACTGGGTTACTATTTAAAAACTGACTTTTTATTTAAATAATTATTTATTTTATTTAAATTTATTTTAGGTCAAAATTGATACATAATACCTATATATGTTCAATGTAATTAATTGGAATAATTTTATAATAATTTTAGATATATAAAAAATTTATTGAACATTTCACCCTCTTTAACCCACCTCCTAGGAAAATTTACAAATTTACATAAAACATAATTTTACCGCTTCTGTGAGTGGAATTTCAGAATTATGAGAGACACGGTTGATGTCAGTAAATAAAATGTGGTTCAATGAGATGAAAATAATTTTTGGTAAATAGTAAAGTTTTACTTTTATTTACCATGGTTAATAGTAAATAGGGTAATTAAGGGTAAAAATGATATTATTATTACCCTAACACATATCCTAATTCTATTTTATAAGTGTAATTAGACCAAACACAACCTTAGTAATAAAATATGAGCATTTAGGCTCACATGGATTAGATTAGGACATTTATTATTAATTTATTTAAAGAAGGGTTAAAATAGTTAAAATCAAAGTTTAATAAGTAAGTAATTTTTAATATAGGGATATACAAAAGATAAATTCGACTATAAATATTCATTAGAAAGATAAAAATATTTCCTAAAAAATGATATTTTATTTGTAAGTTTTATACATTAAATAATTTAAATTATTTATGACACAATGATGATGCAGTAATTATCTTATTAATGAAATATTGACATAGTTGATGTTATAAATACCCAAATAAATGTAGTTTGAGACTGTTAATGAATTAAACTAATTTTATAGGTTAATATGACATGTTATTATTGATTTAATTATATTTTTTTGAACTAATCATTCTTTTATAATTTTCACAAAAATCAATTACTAAATAGTTTCAAAATTGACATAAAATAGTTTTTAAAACAAATATTATATTATTAATTGTTATTTTATTCCTAAAAATCTAAGGATCAGCCAAATGACTTATATAATGTTATATATATTAATAATAAACAACTTGGGGTTCGTTTGGCTTGTTATTGTATGTTTATTAATCTTATAGTGTAATAACACAAAAAGACACGGTAAAAGTAAAATTATCTAACTTAAAGTTAAATCTAAATGATAAGGTTAAAATAGTAAACTAAACTTGTAAAAATTATATTGGATGAGATTATTTCGACCCATCTCTACCTTATCTACTATATAAATCAATTTTGAGCTATTTAAAACCGAATATGGCTTTATAATAAAATAATATTTTTAGTTTTTCCAAATGTGCCCCTCTCCTCCCTTATAAAAGGGCACCTTCTCCCTCTCTTCCTCACACCACTTTGAGCCTTAAATCTCGTCCCAAACCTGACAATTTCTCCTCTCCACTTACCTATAAACATCCTAGAGGGCCTGGTTTTCTTCAAAGATCAATTTTATTTCCCTAAAAGGAGGTCTCAAAGAGGTGCTTCAAAGAAGAGGTAATGTCTGTTACCGATTCTTTCAACTTTATTTCTTATTCCACTTCTTCTTCTTTAGTTTTTTCATTATTAAGTAATAACATCAGTATCACTAATATACTTATATGTTATTATAAGTATGAAAAAACCCTATTTCACCATATATCCACCCTACGGAAAACGAAATCACCGCGCGTGCGTACGGACGGAATACCGTCTCCACGCCGTGGTGTAATCTATTTTCCATCACCACCTTAATTTGATGGGTATAATTGTGAAAAAATAACTATTTATGATTATTTTAAAGTTTTATTGATTATTAAGTAGTATACATACACTCCAATACAATTCCACGATCATGGGAACGATATCATCGCCCGTGCGTATGTTCGGAATACCGTCTCCACGATGTGATGCGATTTGTTCTACATGATCTTCATTGCATAATGATTATATAAATGAATTGAATGAATAAATATGATATATAGTACACTAATAAAATTCTATAATTGAGTTATCTATAACCTAAAGAAAAGAATTAGAATTTATTCAACAAAACACACATAAGAACAAAAAGTAATAAACACCCGAATAACAAGTAGTAATGAACTATTACTAATAAAAAGATAAGAATATGACCATATATTATATCATAAAAATAAGTATGATTCTGGAATATGTCAATAACATTATTTAAATCATTATACAAAAGGTTTGGACACTTACGAAGCAAATCATACCTAAGGTAAGGGAAATATCACAATCTCATTTTTATCCGAGATTGTTTATACTTTGGAATTTACTGGGGTGTATTTTATCATCCACATCCATGTTTCCTCAATAAGTAATATTATTTCCATCCACCTACAATTGTTTAAATCCAATTTTACCCTTCTGTGAGTTTTTACTAAAATATATGAAAGGAATCTTTTGTCATTTTTCGTACGAGGTACTTTTTGACTTTTCCGACAAAAGTACGAGATGAATGTTTTTTTTAACTTATACGGCATGAATGGATTTTAAAAACATTATTTCCAAGAATATTACTTTACAATTTTTCAATTTTATGTTTAATCAACTTATTTTAGTTTAGAATTGTATGACATGTTAAGAAAGGAAAAGTGTTTTTGAAGTAGAAAGGATATTTTCCTCAAGAATGGAGTTCAAGTGTTTTATCAAAATTATTTTCCATAAAAGATAATAAAGGGTTCTGTTTTTATCCCTATTATTACATTGATTTGATTATGTTGTGACGGAATTATTTTTATGAATTCCTTTATCTTATATGAATTGTTTTATGATGTCACGATGTTTAAGAATCCCATTTTTATTACATGGGTTATGCTATGATGTATGGTTTATGATTTTGTGGAACACATAATAATGGTACCATTATGAGATGGGTGAGACCTATATCTCCCTCCAATGCATTGGGTAAAGATTTTATATCTCATGAGATAGACATGGATGGAATGGCAGGTTAAACCGGTTCAGTGAAATAGGACTGAAACGAGGAATAAACTCGGTTCAGAAATGGACATTGTCCACTAAGATAGTCTTGGAAATGAGTCTTGAATAATAAGAAATTATTCTCTATTATTATGTGTTTATGACACAAATCTTCATGTTTTAAGTTATGATTATTGTGATTACATTTCACAACCATGATTTATCCCATGTTATGAAATTTTGATCTCTTTTGAAGGGTAAGATTTCCAAAATTTTATGTTCTTATGAATATGATGTGATTGATATTTCTTTTGTTTACCCTTACTAGCATTTGAGCTCACCCTTTTGTATGTTTTCTTTCCTCAGGTTAGGAATAAGGTTATTAAGTAAGATATGCCAAAAGGGACTATAGATATGATGAAATAAATGGGAGACAATGTAGACGCTTTATGAACCTGTTGTTTATGTTTCCTAGTTTCTAAAGACACTATACCTATACGGTTCTTTCATGGTTTTGTTATATGTTGTAATAAGTGTACATCAATTTTGAAGTACTAACAATGTATGTAAAGTATGGGTTGTTATAGTTGGTATCAGAGGAAAGGTATAGTCAACCTTTAGAAACTAGGATGTGAAAGCCTTAGTAAGAATCCTAAGGATACGTCTAAGCATAGAACACAATATTAGTGTTTTAGAAATGGCCATGAATAACCTAGGATAAGACCTTAGGTGTGAAATTGTATTCTTGATTATGTGGTTTTCCTATTATAATTAGTGTTGCTCACACTATTTTTCTTTGTTTTACTCAATGGCTGGAACCCGAAAGAACCGTGTTAATTCGGAATGCGACGGGCAATGCAATGATTGTCCCCCTGAGAAACCAAATGTTATGGGAGCTGGATTGCAAAATCTTGTATCCATTCTCACACAACTTTCTTAAGCTATGAATCATGCAGGACATCCAAACGAGCAAAGGAAGGAGCAACATTCTGTTGAATCCTTCATGAGACAACGTCCACCTTCATTCAGTGGGTGTACTGATCCATTAGTTGCTGAAAAATGGATTAGTACTACTGAAAAGATATTTTCAGTTCATCAATGTTCTGAACATGATAATTTCATCTTAGCGTTGTATCGTTTGGAAGGTGATGCTGATCAATGGTGGAATCTTATCAAGAATATGAGTCCAAGAGATGAAATTGAGTCCATGGAATGGGACGAGTTCAAGAACTTATTTTTCAATAAGTACTTCCCTTGTATTCTCCGAACAAAGATGGAGAAGGAGTTTCTTGATCTAAAGCAAAAGGATGATGAATCTATTGGTACCTATGAAGAAAACTTTACAAGACTTGCAAGGTATGCTTTTGGTATTATTATCCAACCCAAGAGTAAGATCGATCGATTCTTTAGTGGCTTAAAACCAAGTCTTTGAATGGAGTTAGCCATAAGGGACTTCAATAGCTATGAGGAAATCGTTCAATGTGCTCTCAAAGTTGAGATGGAGATTGGAGTAACCCATCAGTCATATGGGTTTGATAAGAAGAGGAAAATGGAATTCAAAGGAAAATCTAAAGAGCACTCTGAAAAGAAGATGAGTTTTACCTTATTCTCAAAGTGTGGAAAGAAACATGGAGGGAGTTGTCTTAAATGGACAAGTAAATGTTTCAAATGTGGAAAGGAAGGTCATCGGGCATTTGAATGCCGCAATGATGGGAAGAAGATGTCTAGTGATGCAAACAATGAAAAGGCTACACAGAGTGTACCTCCTACACTTCAATGTTACAAGTGCAAGGAAATGGGGAATTATGCCAATCAATTCCCTAATCCAAGGGTTGTGGATGATGATCGACGTCAAAAAAAATTTAAGGCTAAAGATAAAGGAAAGTCACATGCAATTTCTATCAGTGATGTGGAGTACGATAACGATGTGGTGAAAGGTACACTTATCATCCACTCTAAAGTAGAAAATGTTTTATTTGATTTTGGATCCACCCACTCTTTTATTTCTGAAGAATTTTCTAAGGGTATCACCGTATTACCTCAACAATTAGATGTTGAGTTAGCTGTGACAACCCCTAATGGCACAACAGTCACATCAAAAGTTTATAATTCTTCTCCGATTGAAGTTTGTGGGAAAGTGCTTCCTGCAAATCCTGTGGTCCTACCTATAGTGGAATTTGATGTGATTCTTGGCATGGATTGGATTTCCCTATATGGAGCTCATATCAATTACCAAAGAAGGGAGGTCACATTTCATATTCTAGATCAATCTTTGATCGTCTATCGATGCAAGGATGAACATAACCTTCCAGTGGAAATTTCTTCTATATTATGGGTCTTGATTCCACTAAATGAATGTTATTTATCTCAAATGGTTGGTGAGAAACACACGATTAAGAATATTCCCATTGTATGAGAGTTTGATGATGTCTTTCCAGAGGAATTGTCGGGTCTTCCACTAAATCTTGAAGTTGAGTTTTCAATCGAACTCCTACCGGGTGCTTTTCCTATTTCAAAGATACCTTATAGAATGGACCCAATTGAGTTTCAGGAATTGAAGAGGAAACTCCAAGAGAATCTTGATAAGGGGTTCATACACCCTAATGCGTCACCTTGGGGAGAACCTATTCTGTTTGTTAAGAAGAAAGATGGATCAATGAGACTCTGCATTGATTATCGAGAACTTAACAAGATCACTATCAAGAACAAATATCATCTCTTGTGAATTGATTACTTATTTGACCAACTACGCGGAGCTCAATAATTTTCCAAGATTGATCTTCGTTCAAGGTATCATCAATTAAGGGTCAAAAGGGAGGATATACCAAAGACGGATTTCCGTACAAGGTATGGACACTATGAATTTATAGTGATTCTATTTGGTCTTACTAATGCCCCTGCTATCTTCATGGATCTGATGAATAGAGTCTTTAGAGACTATCTTGATCAGTTTTTGGTAGTCTTTATAGACGATATTCTTGTATATTAAAAGAGCAAGGAAGAACATGAAGATCACTTGAGAATTATAATGAATACCCTGAGAAAGGAGAATCTTTATTCCAAATTTACCAAGTGTGAATTTTGGTTTCAAAAAGTTTCATTTTTGGGTCACATAATCTCAAAAGAGGGGATATCTGTGGATCCAGCAAAAACAGATGTTATCGAAAGATGGTCGAGACCAACAACAGTAACTGAGATCTGAAGTTTTCTTGGTTTGGCTGGATATTATCGACATTTTGTGAAAGATTTTTCACGATTATCTAATCCACTCACCTGGTTGACTTGGAAAGGAGTTAAGTTTGTTTGGACAGAGGAATGTGAAGAGAATTTCAAGGAGTTGAAACGAAGGTTATCCAGCGCACCTGTACTCACACTGCCTTGTAGTGTAGAAAGGTTTGTGATCTACAGTGATGCATCCAAGAAGGGATTGGGGTGTGTTCTTATGCAAAATGATATAGTGATATCTTATGCCTCACGATAGTTGAAAATCAATGAGAAAAATTACCCAACTCATGATTTGGAGTTAGCTGCGGTAATCTTTGCATTAAATATTTGGAGGCATTATCTTTATGGAGAAAGGTGTGACATTTATACTGATCATAAAAGTTTAAAGTATATTTTCACACAAGAGAAGCTGAATATGCACCAAAGAAGATGGTTGGAGCTGATTAAGGATTACGACTGTTCAATTCATTACCACCCTGGGAAAGAAAACAAGGTGGCAGATGCATTAAGTTGACAAGACCATGCCAGTTTATCCATGATGAGGATCACAAAAGATCCAATATTTATGGATTTACAAAGGATGGATCTTGGAATTATAATGAAATGGGAAAAATAATATCTTTCTCAAATTAATTTTTAACTATCTATACATGTGAATATTAAAGAGGAACAGAAATAAGATGTAGAGTTACGAAAGAAGGTGAGAAATGTTCTTGAATTCAACCTTGATTGTGATGGGATAATAAAGTTCAGGAATTGGGTTTGTGTTCCTCCCATCCCCGAATTAAAGAAGGAGATGCTGGATGAGGCTCATAGTTTTTCATTCTCTATTCGTCCTGGAAGCATGAAGAAGTATAGGGACCTGAAAGAGTACTTCTGGTGGGATGGCATGAAAAGAGATGTTGCTGAATATGTCTCTCGATGCTTGGTTTGTCAACAAGTCAAAGCTGAGAGACAGAAGTCTAAGGGGATGTTACAACCATTACCCATACCCGAATTGAAATGGGAAAACATCACTACGGACTTTGTCACAGGACTTCCTAAAAAATCCAAAGGCAATAATCTTATCTGGGTCATAGTTGATCGTCTTACAATGTCGGAAAACTTCATCGCTATTAGAGAGGATTTCTCTCTGAATCAGCTTTCCAGGATATATGTGAAGGAAGTGGTAAGATTGCATGGAGTACCACTTTCTATTATATCTGATCGGGATCCGAGGTTTACCTCAAAGTTATGGCGAAGTCTTTAGCATACTCTGGATACAGAGTTGAGTTTCAGAACTGGTTATCATCCTCAGAAAGACGGTCAGTATGAGAGGAAAATTCAAACTCTAGAAGATATGTTGAGAGCATGCTCTATGTATTTCAAAGGTGGTTGGGATCAACACCTACCTTTGGTGGAATTTTCTTATAATTTTATCTTTCACTCCAGTATTCAGATAGATCCTTATGAAGCTCTCTATGGAAAGAAATGAAGGACTCCAACTTGCTGGGATAAAGTTGGGGAAAGAAAGCTATTAGGACCTGATCTTGTTGATGAGATGGCAGAAAATGTCTGATCTATTCAACAACACATAAGAGAAGCTTAGAGTCTACAAAAAAGTTATGCCGACAACCAAAGAAAAGAATTAGAGTTTGAAGTGGGTGATAATGTGTTCTTATGAATATCTCCTTGGAAGAGAGTAATGAGATTTGGAAAGAAGGGAAAGATGAGCCCTAGATATATCGGTCCTTTCGAAATACTGGATCGTGTTGGGAAGGTAGCTTACTGATTGGCGCTTCCACCAAATATCTATCAAGTTCACGATTTGTTCCATGTATCTCTCCTGTGAAATTACATACCTGATCCTTCACATGTACTCAACTCATAAGTTGTACCGCTGGAACAAGATCTTTCTTATGAAGAACAGCTGATAGAGATTCTTGATCGTAGTGAAATAGTCCTACGGAACAAGACCACTCTCCTGGTGAAAGTTTTATGGAGGAAACACCAATTAGAATAAGCTATATGGGATCTTGAGGATATGATGAGGGAGAGGTATCCTCATCTGTTTGTTAAAAAGTGACGAATTTCGATGGCGAAATTCATTTTAAGGGGGGTAGAATGTAACACCCGAGACTTTTATGAGAAATATTTTGTTTTTATGTTATATAAATCATCAAAGGAATCTTTCACTACACACAACACTTGTTTGGCTTGCTTTACATGCAATCGCGACCTTCCTCGATAGCTTGCGTCGTACGCAATTCTGAGTTTCACTAAACAATGATATGCTATTAAAATATTATTAAAACTAGCCATTATGAATAGTAATAACCACTTTTTGAAATTTTGTAAATTTTATTTTTTAAAATGGACTTCATTTTTGGATTCGGAATATCAAAATTAGCTGAGGGTGAAATTTTGGTATTTTTATGGAAACTTTCAATTTTTGATGAATAGTGAAAACACTAGGTTACTATTTAAAAACCCACTTTTTATTTAAATAATTATTTATTTTATTTAAATTTATTTTAGGTAAAAATTGATACATAATACCTATATAATTTCAATGTAATTCATTGAAGTAATTTTATAATTATTTTAGATATATAAAAATTGTATTGAACTTTTCACCATCTTTTACCCACCTCCTAGAAGAATTTGAAAATTTACATAAAACATAATTTTACCACTTCTGTGAGTGTAATTTCAAAACTCCAAGAGATTCGGTTGATTTCAATAAGTAAAATTTGGTTCAATGAGATGAAAATAATTTTTGGTGAATAATAACTTTTTACTTTTATTTTTACCACGGTTAAAAGTAAATAGGGTAATTAAGGGTAAAAATGATATTATTATTACCCTAAAACATGTTCTAATTCTATTGGATAAGTGTAACTAGACCAAAAACAACCTTAGTAATAAATTATGACCATTTAGGCCCACATGGATTAGATTAGGACATTTATTATTAATTTATTTAAAGAAGGGTTAAAATAGTTAAAATCAACGTTTAATAAGTAAATAATTTTTAATATAGGTTTATACATAAGATAAATTCGACTATAAATATTCATTAGAAATATACAAATGTTACCTACATAATGGTATTTTATTTTTAATTTTTAGACATTAAATAATTTAATTTATTTATGACACAAAGATGATGCAGTAATTATCTTATTAATGAAATATTGACATAATTGATCTTATAAATACCCAAATAAATGTAATATGAGACTTTTTATGAATTAAACTAATTTTATAGTTTAATATGACATGTTATTATTTCTTTAATTAACTTTTTTAGAACTAATAATTCTTTTATGAATTTCAAAAAAATCAATTACTAACTAGTGTCAAAATGGATATAAAATAGTTTTTAAAACAAATATTACATTATTAATTGTTATTTTATTCCTAAAAATCTAAGGTTCGTCCAAATGACTTGTATAAGGTCATATATATTAATAATAAACAACTTGGGGTTCTTTTGTCTTGTTATAGTAAGTTTATTAACCTTATAGTGTAAGAACACAAAAAGACATAGTAAAAGTAAAATTATCTAACTTAAAGTTAAATCTAAATGATAAGGTTAAAATAGTAAACTAAACTTGTCCAAATTATATTTTATGAGATTATTTCCACCCATCCCCACCTTATATTCTAAATAAATCAATTTGGAGCTATTTAAAACCGAATATGACTTTATAATAAAATAATATTTTTTGTTTTTCCAAAGGTGCCCCTCTCCTCCCTTATAAAAGGGAACCTCCTCCCTCTCTTCCTCACACCACTTTGAGCCTTAAAGCTCAGCCAACCCCTGAAAATTTCTACTCTCCACTTCCCTATAAACATCCTAGAGGTCCTGGTCTTCTTCAAAGACGAATTTTAGTTCCCTAAAATGAGGTCTCCAAGAGGCGCTTCAAAGAAGAGGTAATGTCTGTTACCGATTCTTTCAACTTTATTTCTTCTTCCACTTTTTCTTATTTAGTTGTTTAATTATGAAGTAATAACATCAGTATCACTCATATACTGATATGTTATTATAAGTATGAAAAAACCCTATTTCACCATATATCCGTCCTACGGAAAACGAAATCACCGTGCGTGCGTACGTACGGAATACCGTCTCCACGCCGTGGTGTAATCTATTTTCCATCACCACCTTACATTGATGGGTATAATGGTGAAAATAAATAACTATATATTATTATTTTAAGTGTTATTTATTCTGAAATAGTATACATACAATCCAATACAATTCCATGATCATGGGAACGATATCATCGCTCGTGCGTACGTACGGAATACCGTCTCCACGATGTGATGTTATTCGTTCTACATGATCTTCATTGAATAATGATTATATAAATGAATTGAATGAATAAATATTATATATAGTACACTAATACCATTATCGAAATGAGGTATCTATAACCTAAATAAAATAATAAGAATTTATTCGACAAAACACGCATAAGAACAAAAAGTAATAAACACCCAAATAACAAGTAGTAGTGAAATATTACTAATAAGGAGCTAAGAATATGACAATATATGATATCATAACAATAATTATGATTCTGTAATAAGTCAATAACATTATTTCAATCATTATACAGGAGGTTCGGACACTTACGAAGCAAATCATACCTACGGTAAGGGAAATATCACAATCTCATTTTTATCCGAGATTGTTTATACTTTGGAATTTACTGGGGTGTATTTTATCATCCACATACATGTTTCCTCAATATTTAATATTATTTCCATCCACCTACAATTTTTAAAATCCAATTTTATCCTTTGGTGAGTTTTTAGTAAAATATATGAAAGGAATCTTTTGTCGTGTTTTGTACGAGGTACTTTTTGACTTTTCTGACAAACGTACGAGAAGAATGTTTTTTTTAACTTATACGGCATGAATGGATTTTTAAAACATTATTTTCAAGAAGCCTCCTTTACATGTTTTCAAGTTTATTTTTAATCAAATTCTTTTAGTTTAGAATTTTATGACATGTTAAGAAACTAAATGTGTTTTTGAAGTAGAAAGGATATTTTCCTCAAGAATAAAGTTCAAGTGTTTTATCAAAATTATTTTCCATCTAAGATAATAAAGGGTTCTGTTTTTAACCCTATTATTAAATTGATTTTATTATGTTGTGATGGAATTATTTTTATGAATTCCTTTATCTTATATGAATTGTTTTATTGTGTCACGATGTTTAAGAATCCCGTTTTTATTACATGGGTTATGCTATGATGTATGGTTTATGATTTTGTGGCACACCTAAGAATGGTATCATTATGAGATGGGTGGGACCTATATCTCCCTCCAATGCATTGGGTAAAGATTTTATATCTCATGAGATAGACATGGCTGGAACGGCAGGTTAAACCGGTTCAGTGAAACAGGACTGAAATGAGGAATGAACTCGGTTCAGAAATGGACTTTGTCCACTAAGATAGTATTGGAAATGAGTATTGACTAATAAGAAATGATTCTCTATGATTATGTGTGTATGCCAAAAAGCTTCATGTTTTAAGTCATGATTATTGTGATTACATTTCACTACCATGATTTATCCCATGTTATGAAATTTTTATCTCTTTTGCAGGGTAAGATTTCCAAAATGTTATGTTCTTATGAATATGATGTGATTGATATTTCTTTTGTTTACCATTACTGAGCATTTGAGCTCACCCTTTTGCATGTTTTCTTTCCCCAGGTCAGGAAGAAGTTTATTATGTAAGATATGCCAAAAGGGACTATAGATATGATGTAATAAATGGGAGACAGTGTAGACGCTTTATGAACCGGTTGTTTATGTTTCCCAGTTTTTAAAGACACTATACCTATACGGTCCATTCATGGTTTTGTTATATGTTGTAATAATTGTACTTCAATTTTGAAGTACTAACAATGTATGTAAAGTATGGGTCGTTATATCATCACTACCCATAATGTTTAGATTTAAAAATATATTTAATATATAAAAATTATTTACCTGAAACTATTAATATTCGTGAAATTATGAAACTATTTTACAATTATTTTGACTAAGTTCACAATACATAAGAAGTTATGAGAAAATTGATCGAAAAACTTCAAGTAACCGAGTCATAAAATAAAACTATATAATAAATAAATAACATATAATAATAAATGGTATATATTAAATAAAAGAAATAAGAATAAGGTTATTAATATGGTATCTAACAAACTTATTTGATTATTCAGGATGTTAGGTATATACATAGAATGAATCTTGAACAAGGTAATAGTTTCATTTTAATTTTTCTTCATTGATACATATTTCAATGTTACATTCAAATTCTTTATTTATATGTCTTATATACTACCAAAGAATGTTTTTTATATAATTCATGATTTAATTCATGATATTTCTATAACCGTGTGATTTACAATCTTCCAATGACTTCATTCAAAAAATTCCAAAGCTGTAAATATCCTTTCTAATTATTCTAATTTCTTCTGTTATAATGTATTACCATGAATTTCATCTTTCATTTCATAAGGTATACCCTATTTCTACATAGGAAGATCACTTTTTTATTCAATTATTTCTTACTATTTTTTTCTTATCCTTTTTGAAAATGAAACAATGTTAAGAATAATTCTCGTCTATTTAAACAATGGTTTCTACTCATTTTCCATAATTACCCTTCCTTCCAATGTTTTCCTTTTTATTTGGGAACTTAATTATGTGGTATCTCATGTGAAATTCATAATTACCTTATCCTATTCTCAAAATAAAGTTTTATTAATTTTTTATGATGTGGGATTGTCAATAAAGGTGTTTTAAAACATATTAATGGATCTTCTAGACCTCATTTATAACTTATCAGTTATGAATTCTCTTTATTTTTCCTCGTTTTATGAAATTTTATTATCTTGTACCTATTATATTTTTTTATATCCCTAACATGTATTATAATAAACTATTTCATGTCGATTTGAAAAAAATAAGGGAAATCTAGAATTTTTATGCTCAGGTGGTGTTTAAGAGTAAAAAGGGTATTTTCATATATAAATAGATCTCTAATAATTTCTATGACCAATATATTATTTCTAGAATATGGTTTTTGTCCTAGGTTATATGTTTAGTGTAATTATGTTCCATCTTAATTATGGATAAATATTTAAAATTTAATTAATTAAAAAATATTTATTCATGTATGTTCATTCAATGATATCTTCTAATGAGAACGTCAAATTGAAATTCTAACATCACATTTAAGTTTGGAAAGGGGATTTTTTCCTAAGTAAGGCATTACCTCATTTCAAGTGTTGGGGTCGGGGTCATTCCCCCCTTTTATTTTCCTTTTTATTATTTTCCTAATTTTAATTTTATACTATTCTTTTATCTTATTTCCCCTTTTCTTATTTAGTATATCCCTCATGGGTCTTCCATTCATCTTAGTTAGGAGAGGATAGGGATATGGAGATATGGATGGAATGAAAAGTAGGTAGATGTACTACTACAGAGAATGGGTCACACCAGATCATCATATGGAGACTATGGAATGTGGATTGGATCAATGCTTTGGTGGTTTCCACCTAGATGTAGTCTCTCTTTTAATTTTTTACTACAAATCCTCATAATTTATTTTTTTAAGTTTTAATCTTATTTTTGGGTTGTTGGGACCACTATAGGGTAAATATGGTGGGTTTTTAGGTTGATTAAATCATTCTTAGGGATCATGTGGGTTTTCTATTCAGAAAAATACAATCACATAGAATTTATTTATATTAACACACACCATGTGTTCATATTTTTGGGTGAGATGAGTAAGAAGGGGTTACACGGTGTGTATTTTTGGTACATTCCATGCGGGGATGACTTAGGGTGTGGCTGAAGGAATTACTAAACACCCCATGAAGTAGAACAAGGCTATTTAAGCTACACAACAAGAGCTCGTATTCAGTACATAGCTAGAGTCCATGTATGGTACTTGGCTAGACCCTACGTAGAGTATATAGTTAGGTCCCCCATGTGGAAGACATGTCCTGTGTATTCGATACACAACGTGTAGTTGGGGGTTTTACACATTGAGTTAGGCTGATGTATATAGGAACATATCTTATATAGGGTACACACAATGTATAGAGTAGCAATTCCATATAATTTTAAAATTACATTCCAGGTTTTCCTAGGATAAATAGACATGGAGGACCTTTGGGAGTACACATCATATACCTAAGGTTCACTCGAAGTAATTTTTCTTTCTTTATCATGTTTTTTTTTCTCAAAATGTATTCCGAATTATACATAAAAGGATTCCATTCTGAGTGTGTTTTCATAAAAATAGTGATGGTGGAATCCTTTTGGTGTTTATAGGATATTTGTATTGTGTTTTGTACTAAGAGAGTTTAAAAAGAGGATTCCTTTGAGATCATGGTTCTGGAATCCTCTTAGGGGTTGGGTTATTAGTTCTGAGGCCTAGTTATGTTTTGTATACTTTTTTATCACCTTTTTGTAGGATTCTATGTTACTTCATTTGAGATTATTTAGAAAAATCCTCAAAGTAAGCATCGAATCTTTCTTAGATGATCTTTGTTAGTTGGGTTATTGGGGTTTAGATCTATTCTCTTGAGGTCTGAACTAGCATTAACCTTTAATATGGAATGATATCATGGGATATAGATCAATTTTGGGTGCCTTTGGTTAGAGTTTGAGATAGTTTTTAAGGACCAATTTGAGGAATGACTTTGTGGGTGAGGTATTGTTTGAGGTTTCCCTTCTTGGCATGGTGATCTTTAGGTTGTGTGTCAAGATCCCAACTAAGGTTCCTTTTACTCTAGTTATCTATAGGTTTGGTTATGATAGAGGATCCCCTCAGAGGATTTCCTACTTGATCTAATGTCTCAGAGACCGTAGAGGGTTCCCCATTCTATGTTATACTACTAGATTATCAGTTTTGGTTTTCATCAGTTTTGGTTGGCGGGTTTGGATTTTAGCCAACCCTAGTTATAGAGCTTTTGTCTTAGAGTTTTGGGGATGTTCTTGTTCATGATCGGATGAGAGAAGAGACCTTTGTGATATTACTAGATCATGAATTGGACCTAATATTGATTCATTCTCTCTCTCTTTTTGGTTTGTTGTTGTGAGGTGTGTCTAGGGACATAATTTAGGATTTTCATGATTGTATATCCCCTTGTTTAGATGATCTTTCTAACTATGGGTAGTAAAATATGGAGGTTTTTTCAATCCTAGGGCATGATATATGAGTTTGGGGACTGTTCAGGAAGTGATGTGATGATAGGTCAGTTCATCCAGTTAGTACTGTAGGAATTATAATACATGACAAGGATTCTCCCAGGGTCAACCGGAGTTCATACTTCTAGTTAAGATCATGTTATTGGACACCTTGATCCCATTAGATGCACTTCAGTAACCTGAATGGACTGAAGGCTTTATTTGTTTATTTTTTTATGGATAATACCCCTTTTAAGGGTTGAATTGGAACCCATACATAACCCGTAGGCCCAAGGCACAAGGCCTGACTGACCCGCAATACATGACCCGAAGGCCAAGAGGCATACCATGCCCAATACATGACCCATAGGCCTACCCCACTAGAACTGCCCCTCCCCAGCTTCTGCATCATTAATCACCAAGCTCCCCTCCTTGAATTTATGGTCGGTTAGCATTTCTCTGTACAAAGATGCACGGTGCCTGGTCCTGATGGTGGCTGTCGTACCCTCTCATTCTTCCAATCCGGTTATCTCTACTTCTGGTGGCTTATATTCTTATTGCTCTAATCCTTTTATGGGACTTTTTCTATGTGAACTGGGCTACTCCATGGTCTTCGTGACCCAAAGGCCCTGTGGCCCGAAGGCCTTTGATGACCTGAAGGCCCTTGACACCTATAATTCCAAACTGGTGGCCAGAAGGCCCAAATCGGGTGAATAGTTCTAGATGATACAGTACCGAACAGTAACTGTTGTAGTAACTGCTACAGTAACCCAGAAATTTTCCTCCACCCTGTTTTGAACCTGGGTCTCTTGGATGCCAAGCAAGAGCCCTTACCACTCATGTACGGGCTTGTTGGCATTAGTTGGACTTTGGTGTTTTAGGTTCCTCGGATGAGATCTTAGGGTCTATAATTTATATATATCATTGTGTTTTATGTTTGGAGCTCCTTCTTAATAATTTTTATGATCCTAATTTTGTGTCTAGGTGATACATGTTTTTTAATTCTTCTCGATTAGGCCATAGCAGGGGTAGATTCACCATGGGTGACAGGATAGAACTTGAGGTTCACTCTTTTCCTTTTTTATCCCTTATTGTTTTATTTTATATATTTTACTTTTTTTTAATCTAGTAATATTTTTTTACCTAGGATAAGAATATAATGTGTTGCATACACATATTATGACAGCAGATGTTAGGAACACCATTGGGGGTGGCCTACAGAGATTTATTTCTCACCCCATGTATGTGAACCTTAGTGTGTATGAAACCCTTATGCATGGTTTTAGGTTGATCATTGGATGGTGGATTTTATGGAGGCTCAATGTAGTATGATCCATTGGAACTACTCATGTGGAGTCTTTGGATTGATCCATACCAGTTTGACAGCCAGGGAGTATGGGTACATGGTCAGCTCAAAGTGGTAGTAGATCTTTGTGAATTTATTTCCCTTTTATTTTTATTCTATTTATGTAGTAATCCCAGTGGGTGACCAGTGTCTGTATGTTTTATTTTGTTTGATTTTATATCATACTTTCCATTTATTATATCATGTTTCTATTTTAGTTATTTATTTATTTGAACAATGATTTATATGGAGGTGTATGTTTTTAGTTTATTTCTACAATTATTTTACTCTAATATAAGGGAATGGTCTTCCCACAATATTCTTTTAGTCCCTCTCCACTATTCTACAGCCTCTGTCATATAAGGAGGTGCGCTTGAGGCCTTATTTTGAGCTGGATCAGGTGATGTTTCAGGTTGACCCAAGACATTTCATGAAAAATGGTATTAGATCGCTTTTTTTACTAATTGGGATTTGATAGATAGGGGATCTAGGAATTTGTTAATTCATCTGATGGATATCGATATGGTACTTCATGAACACAAATTCTGGTAGGATTTTCAGGTTGCTAGAGTTATGGGATTGTTGTTCATGGTTTTCAATGTTACAATTGTGTGATTTTATCCTTAAGTGATGCACTTGTGTTTATATATTTTATGATTTATGTGTTTTTGGATCTTATCCCGATGGAAAGATTATTTTGTTTATGCAGCATGATAGGCATGTAGGACCCTCCTAACATTTTCTTTACTATGTGTGTTATTGGTGATGATAGAGGTTCATTTGTTTAAAGTTCCAGAAACAACCTATAATTATTTTTTCCATATAGCATGTTAGTGGAATTACACTCCACTGAACCATGAGTATTTTTATTCTAATGATCATTCATGTAGATATTCGGTCGAGTTGTTCTCTTTTTGAAGAGGTGAAATCCCTTCATCGATGGATGCAAGGAGGCCCTTATTGGTTGGTGTGGGATTTAGTATGCCTTGTTTTTTGGTTGGCTCAATGAAAGAAAGGATTCATAAGATATTTTCTGATTTTTCCCAATTTTCCATGAGGTTTTGGTTTCCCTGAAAAGTTTTTGGTGAGGCTTAGGTCACCTTGGTCTTGTGAAATAGAGCATTTAGTTTACTTATGGTTTCTTATCTAGTTAGAGAGGGTAGGTTTGGTTGGATTCATGTCCCAGTTGGTTTTGGTTTCAATTAGTTTATCATGGTGATATCATGAGTAGGTGATTATGGTTTTAGATTTATTTGTGACTTGAGATTGGTTATGTTTTGGATTTTTTCATGAGGGAAATGCCTTTTTTTAAGAGGGGTTTTTTGGCTGGATGAGTTTTTTGGAACTGGAATATGTGAGGAGAATGTTCATGGGTTTAGGTATGTTATCATAGGATCATTAGGTCATACCTCATTTGATGTGAGAGTCTACAAGAGGTTTTTAAATAATCACTCTCTCTTGAGTATGAGATTAGTGGTTTGTGTGAATTTTTGGGATAAATACGTGTTTTTTAGGGAATATTTATGGTGAGGAGTCTACCATATGCTATTAGAGGTGGTATCACTTATTTTAATAGCCTCATTGAGTATTGAGAATGTCATTCCTAGTGAGTCGATAATAGTTCATCATTGATGTTCTGTGTTGGCACTCTAGTGTGTTTGGTATGGCCACATCCATCCATTATATTTAGTAGTGGGTGAAGGATGGTGTGTGGAGTTTGGTGTTTGGATGAAGGGTGATGATAAAGATACTCCTATACTGGGGAGCATCATGTTATTCTTGGTTAAGTGACCCTCATTTTGGAGAGTTTTAGGAATTGTGAGACTGGTTGGTAGAAGGTTGTAGTATCATTGGATGCTCCATTGTTTAGATTTATTCATGGTAGTATATTGAACACTAAGTCTTATCTGGGGAAAGGTTCATTAATGGTTGGGAATATATCACAAACTGTGTCATGAAGGTTTTAGAAAAACCAGTGGGAATTTGAATTTTTACTCTCAGGTGGTGTTTATGGAGAATAATAAAAATTTCTCCTACCAGGAGATCTTGGATAATTTTTATGACCACTCTATTCATCTCAAAATGTGGTGTTTACTCTAGTGTAGTAGTTAGGAGTAATTTTTTTTCATTCAAACTTTGGAAGAATAATTAATATTTAATTAATTAAATATTATTTATTCATGCATGTTAATTCAGAGATATCATGTGTTTGGATTGTTAGTTTAAAATTCCAACTCTATGCACTAATGTAAAAGAGGCATTTAACAGTGCTAGAATAGGCCTTTCTCATTGCTAAAAACTTTTTGACTACTATAGAGCAGTTAAAATCACTAGGATTTTAAAAGTACTAGAAAAAGATTTGTTAAAAGGGACTTTTAACAGTGCTAAATAAAGCACTGATAATTAACCCTTTTATCAACAATTTTTTTAGTGCTATTAGAAGACACTTTTAACAATGTTTTTTAAGCACTATTAAAGGATCCCTTTAATATCTCTATTTTTAGCACTGATAAAGGTCCCTATATCAGTGACAAAAAAATTAGTATTTAAGGGGGTATAATTATATTCTTTTTTGAGATCTATGAACCCAAACCCTTTACCAGTGCTTCCACGGCCCTTTAATAGTGATCCACCACCCCCTTTACCAGTGATTTTAACCCAACTACCCCATTATTATTTTTTTATTAATTTATAGCCTCCTACTATAGAGATCCAGTTTTTTCCTCATAAGACTTTGGAATATTACTACATATATTTCCAGAGCTAGGCGTTGGGACAACGTGAAATTCTATGTCCCAGTGTGCCTGGAATAAATTATACCAAAAAAATTAGTATATTTTATACTATACATGCAATGTAAATTAGATATATCTTAAATGGTAGCTCAGATCAGAAATATTATTCCATGGTTGAGTATGGAATATGGTTTTTATCCTAATTGGGGTATAACTTTTGTTGGTGTGGGTCATCTGTAGAAAAATCCAGGGATGGCGAAACCATAAATAAAATTATTTTATTTTTGATGCTGCTTTGAATAACATATGAATAGGGAATCACATTGGAAATATGAGACCACTTTTGAGTTTTTATCATGATGTTTTACCTAAGAGAAACCTAAAGTTAGAGGTAATGGTATGTTCAGATCCTACTACCATTGGTGGGTGTGGTTAATCGGATACCTTAACCTAATCAAAAAGTATAAATATGGGTTTATAAATAATTTTCATGGCTTACCTCATAACCCTCCATCCACTGATGATAATATCTCCTCTACTCCTCGCTTTAGTGTATCAATGAAGAATATTTGACAAAGTATTGGTAGATCGCAGCGAAAAAATGCAGAACGCGTTGTTGAGGATGAACAGATCAAATCAAGGTAGGACTTTTCTTTGTGGAATTTTTATCCCAGATTGATTTTTCTTGATGAATGTTGATTAAATTTGTTTTAATGAATTAATTCTTCAATCAAAAACAATTGGTTGAATCAATTCCCTACTTTTTTATTTTGAAATTTAAATTTTTAAAGTATGATAAATTTTTATTTATCAATTCCTCTCATTATTGATAATCAATGACGATGACCAAAATAACACAGGATCAGTCATCATAGTCTTTTCCTTCTTGTATTGGTCATCCAAGAAAAATAATCAACACACATCTAGACTTTTCTACAACATGATGTTTTTTTTTTGATAAATCAAGATCGAGATTGGGTACAATCGAACCATTGCGTTCGAGAATGAAACGGAGTCAGATCTGGTGTAGAAAGTCTTAGATCTGGGTTATTTTCACTATATGTGATAGAGACACCAACCAGCACAGTGAAGGGTGGTTCAACTCTCCTTCTCTAGGAAGCAGCATCTGGGGTCTAGGCGGTAGCACATGGCAGATTAGGCAGTGACATGTGGTGGTCTTGGAGGCAGACTCTTGGGGTCCAGGACGCTGCTCGTGTAGGTTCAGGGCGAGTGATGTCGATGGCTGGGGCGAGCAGTGTCTGGTGTTCATAGGTCATGAGTAATTATGCATGTAATCTCCTTGGAATAAGGATGGTAAAATATATAATAATAATATAAATTATTATTATTATCAAAATTCTATTTGAGTTATAACTTTTAACTGAGAAGTCGAATCGGTTATTCTTCTACAACAGAGCGAACCAGGGTTTAAGATAGTCAATTCAAGATCAATGTTGAATAGTAAATTTGGGTTCATGGACCGAGTCATGAAACACCCAATAATATTATTATTGTTTTTTTGAAGACTTTAATCTGTCGTATGTTCTTCATACAATGTCAGATTGGAGAACCATCAGAGGTAGCGTGACGTAATTTTTGAGACAGTCATTTTATGCCTAACATTTTATAAATAATTCTAGATCATAGATTAGATGCAAAAAATTATTAATAATGATAATATCATTATTATTATTGTTGTTGTTGTTTTTTATTGTTGTTGTTATTAATATTATTATTATTACTGTGAAATAATGTATCTGACATTGATTCTCTATATGATGTCCATTTGATGAACCCTCGGTTGTGTCATGACGCAAAAAATTAAGGCATATGTTTCAAGACCAATTTTTGTTAATTAAATCAAGGTCAAGGTGTGGTCCCTATGAATCATGATTTGGGTGTGTTGCGATGAAAATCAACTATTTCACCAGGTGTTCATTTTGGAAAAATTGATAGCCAATCACATGATTATTTCTGTGAGGATCGAAATAGTGTTATTTTTATATTTTATTTTTAGATCGATATGTGGGTCCCATGAGTCCTTATCCATACATAATGTTTTGAAATGCATCTTCTTCATTTGATTTTTGATTCAGGTGAATGAATAGTCAATCCAGTATGCTTTTCCAAAAGGATTGAAAAAGTGTGATTTTTTTGGTTATCCAAGTCCATTTTTGTAGTCATGTTAGTGAAATTATGTTTTTCCTTTCAGATGAATAATGAGAAATGTGAATTCATCAGCCTTTTGGATAGAGGACTCATGTACTCTGGAGTACACTGGCATGCAGAGGGGTACATGATCACAGTTTTTTACTCGGGTATGGCTAGGTACACAGCCTGGCGATGAGGTGGGGTCACATGTCATGTGGGCCCCACATGAATCATATACCACTTTATAAATCTTATATTTCTCATACCTCCTTATTTTAGACTCATATTTTGGCATGTGAGTAGCCTATCCTAAGTGTTTTTCACATAGAACGTGATGGTTCTCTCCATATTGGCTTTCTAAATACAATGTGAGATGTTCCAAATGCGACGCATATTTAAGAGATGTCCAACAATAGTAATGATCAGGCAGTTACATATCAATTATTTTCAAGAGGTACCATCAAGAATGGATGGCCACTATTATTCCTCAAAATATTTTGAGTGGAATCCCCCTACTGGGTAGGGTGTGGGTCCTCAATGACCTAGAGTTGAATCCCCCATCAACATGGGTGTGGGTCCTCTACGACTACTATGAGATTGGAATCCCCCTGATGCACCAGGGCATGGGTCCTCTATGACAATAAGAGTATAATACACCATCGACATGGGTGTGTGTCCTCTATTAGCTACTTCCGAGTGGAATCCCTTGATGCACTAAGGCGAGGGTCCTCCATGACTAAGAGTGGAATCCCCCTAACGCATCAGGGTGTGGGTCCTCTACAAAAAATATTTTAGTGGAATTCCCATGACACACTAGGGCGTGGGTCCTCTGCATTAGGATTATTATTTCTGGCTATGGATTAGTGATGATATATGTTTTGATGTTACTTTGGACTCAGGAGTAAGAGGGGTGATTTTCCTATCGAGATCTGTCCTTGTGATACGACCTGAAACTGTGCGAGCAATACAGATCGACCCAAAGTAGATAGTATCAAAGTGTGGTGATTGATACCCTTTGACTTTTGTGTTCAGGGAAGACATGTGGGGTGCTGGGCATCGATAGTGGTTACTTTTGGAACTATTGGATACTTTTTTTGTGACGATCTGTGTTATGGATATCCCCTTACTCTCTTTTTTATGTTTCTTTAACTAATCATATATATATATATATATATATATATTCTATTTTGATACCCACTGCTTGGGTTTTGGCTAATATCCTTCTAGGAGAGGTGAAGACATGTGGGGTATGCCACATTCTTTCCATGTCTAGATTTTCATGGTTGGATGAGTCTACTATCCTACTATATGTAGCGAAGACTCAACGAGAAGTTAGTCTTCTCTCCATTTCTAGCTCATAGAATTTGGATGAAGTTAATTCAATATCTTATTGGTTTAAGATACACTCCTTTTATTGTACCTTGTTCTATCTACTGCTGCCCTTGTCAAAGATGGACAGGTTGATTGTGACATCAGAGGAGCTTAGGTATACGAGGTTCTGGGACAACAAGCTATGGTCGTAGCTTTGGATCCAAGATCAGGGCTCTATCAACTATTTTACTTTTCCACTTCTCATCTGGTTGTGGCACTTTTCTAGTTGGGTGTGTATTTTTTCCATTTACCCTTTTAGTTTACTTTTCTATACTTTTATTGATTAAAGGTCAATTCATATTTTTGGTTTATATATAGCAGTGTGGTATCCTTCCCTTTTCCTCTGCACTTTTTCATTGATTTTGTGGTGTGCATGTGTACATGTTCTTAGGAAAAAGCCTCCCAGAGAGTTTTGTGCCTTCAACGCTAGTTTCCACCCCTTGGCCTATGAAGGTGGGATTGGGGTAGTTGCGGATGGAGCCCGGTGTGGGTCAATTCAAGACAACGTCATATCAGAGGTGTTTTGAACCTTGGGATGTTGTTTTAAAGTTTCTCTAAAAATATCTTGGTTAGGTTTAGGGAAACAATGTTGATGTGCCTCAAGAGTGGATCTCAAGACAGGGAGTCCATTGATGGTACGGGAGACCGACGTATATGTTCACCAGGACCATGATTACCCGCTTGTCGACTCTACACACTAAGACACTTGTTGTAGGGATAATGGTATGTGCATCATATAGGATTGAGTATTTTACTTTCCTTCTTGAGTCAGATCCCCATTGTTATTGATATATTTATATATGCTCATATGACCATGGTAATCCTAGATAACATTAAGGATGTCTATGTGATGACATCCATCTAGGATACTACCTCCATTTCATGAAAAAGACCCTATGAGCAATGAGTCCTTAGTTCAAGATCTATCATGTCATTCCCTTCCTTTAGGTGGGCATGTAGCAGCAGCTCCACCTGTTGAGAATCAAACAGCCCTAGCAGAGTGGGCTGAGGATGTGTGTAGTCAAAGAACACTTCATGAGTTCCAGTTCTAGATACTATTGATGTTCCATGGTGATCTAGATCATTAGGTATAAGAGGTTTGTATAGATTCAGTGGTCAACCTCTTTAGTCTTGTTCGGACACCGACAAATTAGATAGTGGCTTTGGTAGATGGTCTTTTCCATGGAGCATATAGGTGTTGGTGGAGCCTTGTTACTCAAATACACAATGAGTCGGTGCTCTCGTGGGATGAATTTTAGAAACTATTTTGTCAGGATTAATACCCCTCATTCTTATACTCCATTTGGAATCAAAATCTCTTGAAGTTTTAGCAAGGAGGGATGATGGTGGCTGAGTAAGTGACTAGGTTCACAAACCTTACATGCTACTCTCTGGGCATGATCCACAACAACTATCTCTGAGCACAGAGGTTTGAGAAGAGACTCCATAAAGAAATATATGCTATCATAGTACCCTTGTGCATCCAAACTAATTTTGGGATACTAGATTAGGATTTTGTTACCTAGAACCTTTTTTAGAGGGATGTTTTATAGCTGGTTGTGGTAGTGGGTGCAACTGAGCTGAGACGTCTGCCACAGCTAACAAGAATCAGTTGAAAAGATCTCAATGCAAGAGGCCTCCCCATAATCAATCTCTAGCATGTTTTTTTATAGTTATGAGGAATTTTAGAGCATGGGAACAACCTGTGGATGTCTGGTGTTATGCTTGTGATGGGTGAGGTCACATGGTATGTTACTGCCCGACCAGATGAGTTGAGTTTTCCAGGAAGAAAGAAGACGGACCGCCCTGATAGAGATAATGTCCTAATCATGGATCTCCCAGGTGAGGAAAGGGTATTCCCTAGGGAGGTGGTGTTGGTTGAGGAGAAAGAGGAGTTATGGTTGGTGGATGAAACTACGATATCCTTCCACCACCACCAGGCAGCCTACGTCAGGCTCAGTGAGCTGGCATCCATGGCTGCAGGCAGCTGCATGTTATGATTTCCATGATCCTATAGTGCATGAGATGATAAGAGGTATGCTCTGTGTCTTTTCTTGTGAAATGTTATATCTGATATAGCTTCTCAGTATGATGTATGTTTGATGATCTTTCAATGGAATCACAACCCTAAAATTAAGGAAGTTTTTTCAAGACCGATTTTTGGTATTTAAATCAAGGCTGAGGTGTGAGCCCCATGAAGCCCATTTTGGGCATTTTGTGGTGAAATACGCCTTTTTCACTAGGTGTCCTTTTAGAAAAATGGATAGCCAATCCTGTGGTTTTTTCCTGAGGATCGTAATTGTGTAATAAGTATGTTTTATTTAGGGATCGAGATGTGGGCCCCACGAGGTACAATCCATACACAATGCTGTAAAATACAGCTTCTTCACTGGGTTTCCAATTCTAGGGAATAAATAGTCAATCCTTTGTTCTTTTCACAAGGATTGCCAATGTGTTCTCCGTTTAGTTATTTGGGGCTATTTGCCGAAGCATGGTTGTGAAATTACATTTTTTCCTTTGGATCAAAAATGAGTAACACACACTCATCAGCCTTATGGAAATATGTTTCATGTAATCTGGAGGATAATTTCATGCCTTGGGGTACATGATCATAGTTTAGTACCCTAGTGTAACACCCTGACCCTAGTTACCCAGAGTCGGTGCATTATTTTAATACTTTGGTATGATTAGAAGGAATCTTGTCCCCAAGGACCAATCAGTTTAGGAGTCTTGGAAAATAGATTACATACATGAATCTTACATTACATTATAAAATGAAAACCAACAACACCATTGTATCCATTGACTACATTCATATCCCTTACATTATCCCTACAGGTCAATCATAATATACTTCTTCGCATCCTAGGAAAAATAAAACATAGAAAGGGGTGAGCTCAGATGCTCATTAAGGATAAAAATAGTGGAAACTTTAATAAATAAGTATAAACATTTAAGTCAATTTATAAAATTAAAAAACCCTTTTAAACTTAAACATTATCATAATATGGAAAAGATAAATCAAATAATGTCATTTACTTATTCACATTAATATTATACTAGTCGAATAATCACATGTAATATCAATAGCTTACTTTATAATGATGGAATACATAATGTCGTACTTCATAACCACATAGTCAAGGCCTTGTGCCAAGACTACAAATAAGATTTTTTCAATGCCTTGTGCCAACACACTAGTTTGTCTCGTGAGACCTACCAATTCATCGAGGAGCTATAGCGGGTTCCACTCATTACTTATTAAGTCCAATTCATTCCTCATATGAAAATGTTTAAACATAACATAAACATTCGTATTAAAACATTCATATGAAGTGTAAATAATTTATCCATAAGCCATGAATGGTATAAAAATTACACATCCATAGTCAAACATATCACAAAACCTTCAATACAATATGGAAGATTTGTATCATAATAAATCAACTTCAAATAAGTTTAAAATCCATCAAAAGATGTTGACATAGATGAAAATGATTTATAAAACTCTTTGAGAGAAATATCATTTTTTCCTGAAAACATTTAAAAGTCACACAATTTAAAAAGGAAGACATTTAAAGAAATTTTTGAATCAAATTTTTCCATACCACTTTGAAACTTTTGAAAATAATTAACATTTTTAAAAAATTCAGGTCCATATAAAAAAATACTTAAAAACCATTTTGAAAACATGGACATTAATGAGAATGATTTAGAAGAATATTTATTTAAACCATTTAAAATGATGATCTAGTTAAAGAGTACCTTACATAAAACCTTAAAATATTACTTTTGAAAATATTTTTATAAAACACGGATGTGGATGATAAAGAGGTCCCAGTAGATAATCACGTAAAAACAACCTCGGATAATAAAGAGATTGTGAAGTTAACCCTTACCTAGCACTTTCCTCTAGTAAAGGGTATGTTTAACCTCTTGTATAATGAATATAGTATGTTATTAAATTATAAAAGAACCATATTCATATTTATTATATCATACATGATTCATTTATGACTTTATACTACCCATTTAATAATTATTTCCATTTTAAATTAATATTTTGGGTAATAATCACTTTCTTTATCGTATGTGTTTTAACTTGGTATTCTTGATTGTATTAATTAGATCATGATTTAAATACTTCCAAAATATAAAACATGATTTATATATCATATATATTTAGAATATAAATATTTATAATAGATATATATATGAAATATAATGCACCATTTATGGAGACGGTAGGATGTACGTACGTATAAAATTTGTTTCCATTTTCATATCTTATTGAATGGAAGTAAGTGAATAAGATATATGTAAGTAAATACATATATATATATATATATCCAGTAGAATTATTATGTCATATATTAAATACTTATTAATAATATATATTTTTATAATCATCGATGAATGGTGAACTTGGGAATGAATCTCATCGCGTCGTGGAGACGGTAATCCGTACGTACGGATAAGCGACAATATCATTATATTGATGGTGAAATAGTATGTAATTGGATTGTATATCATATATAAATAATCATTAACATGTTATATTTATTATTTAAATTTGTTATACTCATTATTATACCCATCCAAATAATTAATTGTTTGAATAACAAACTACACCACGACGTGGAGACGGTAAGCCGTAAGTACGCACGTATGGTGACTTTTTCATTTATAAGATGGATAGAATAATGAATATGGTTGTACCATTTTTATAATAACATATCATTATTTATAAGGTACTGTATTTATTATTTTTGGTATGGAAACAAAAAATAAATAGGAAGTGGAAGAAGAAAAGAACTGGAAAGAGGGTGGTGAAATTATTACCTCTTCCTCGGGTGTTTCCTTTTGAGTTGATCAAAAGGGCTCCTTAGGTTGGCATTATGATCAAATTAAGGACTCTAGGTTGCTTTTATGTAATTTGGGGGGATATTTGGTCAGGTTTTGTCTGATCCAAATGGATTTGGAGGTGTGAAATTAAGACAAGGAGAAGTACCCTTTTATAAGAGAGGTGAGGTGCACTTTTAGAAAACCTTGAAATATTATTTTATAATAAAATAATTTTAGGTTTCTAATGGCTCAAAAATGATTTATTTATAGGAAAAGGTGATGATGGATCGAAAATTTCCCAACAAATATGTTTTAGACAAGTTTAGGTTACCATGTTAACATTATCTTTTAGATTTAACTCTTAGTTAAATAGTTTAACTTTTACAGTGTCTTCTTGTATTCTTACACTATATGGTTAATAAACATTAACTAAACTTCCAAGATAACCTAAAGTGGTTCATTAATGACATATATAATATTATTTAATCCCTTTGTCATAACCTTATATTTCTAATAATATTATATCATCCAATAATATAGTATTTGTTTTAAAAACTCATTTATGTCAATTTTTGAAATTATTTAGTATTTGGTTTTTCTGAAATTCATAATTGAATGATTAATTCGAAAAAATAATAATTTAATCAATCCTAACATGTCTTATTAACCTATAAAATTATTGTAATTCATCAAAAGTATAAAATTACATTTATTTGGATATTTATAATATCAATTATTTTAATCTTTCATTAATATGGTAATTACTGTATCATCATTGTGTCATAAATAAATTTAAATATTTAATGTCTAAAAATTATAAATAAAATACCATTATGGAAGAAATATTGTTAGATTTATAATTAATATTTATAGTCTAATTTATCTTATGAATAACCCTCTATTAAAAAAATAGTTATTAAAATTTGAATTTAACTCTTTTAACTCTTCATAAAATAAAATAATAATAAACTCCCTAATCTAATCCAAGTGGACATAAAGGATCATATTTTATTATTAAGGTCTTTTTGGTATAATTAAATTTATCTAATAAAATTAAGACCTGTTTTAGGGTAATTATGATATCATTTTTACCTTTAATTTCCATATTTACTTTTAACCGTGGTGAATAAAAGTCAAAAGTTACTATTCATAAAAAAAATATTCTCATCTTATTGAACCACATTTTACATAATGATTTCGACCATATCTCACAGATTTTTTAAATTCAACCCAGAGAAATGGTAAGATTAAGTTTTATGCAAATTTGTAAATGCTCCTAGAAGGTGGGTAAAAGAGGGTAAAAAGTTCAATAAAAATTTATACATCTAATTTTATTATAAAATGAATCCAGTGAATTAAATTGAACTTATATAGGTATTATATATCTATTTTGACTTAAAATAAATATAAATAAAATAAATAATTATTTAAATATAAAGTCGGTTTTAAACAATAACTTAGTGTTTTCACTATTCATCAAAAATTGAAATCTTTCAGAAGAATACCAAAAATTCACCGTAAGATTATTGTGATATTATTAATTGAAAAATGATTTATATTTTACCAAATTCAAAACATATAAGATACATTTATTAATTTAAAATTAATTCCCGTTGTCCAATCATAAAAGCGGGTTTTTAAAAAGTAAAAACTGTCAAAAGATTGACATGTGTTTATTTTAAATTTAAATGTGAAATTACTTATAATGACCTACATTGTATTAAATGATAAAAATATAATCTTATTATACATCAAAACCTCTCAAATTCATAATTTAACACTATAAATTATTTCAATTAAAAAAAAATTAATTAAAACATAGTATTTTTCACTATTAACCCAAATATGAAATTTGTCAAAAAAACACCAAAAATTTATCAAAAATAAATTTTTATGTCCTAATTCTTAATAAGAAGTTTATTTCGTCAAATTGAACATATAAAAGTGAAAAATATTGGATTTAAAAAAGGGTTTTTGATTTAAAAGGTGGTAAAATTTCATTTTCTAAAAAATACATCTTTTATATGAAAAAAATGAATTTGTTCTTATATTATGTCAAAGAAACACATAATATTGATTATAAAATTATATGGAGTATATAAAATTCAAAATTTAGTTAATACTATTCATAACGGCTTTTTGAACGGCTAGTTTGATAAGTCATGGTGCACTCGAACTCGGTGTTGCGTATAACGCAAGTTATCGAATTAATTTGAAGAGATAACGAACTGCAGAATCTTGGGGTGTTACATTCTCCCCTCCTTCAATAAATTGTGTCCTCACAATTTGAAAATGTTCTTCAAAAATAAACGGTTAAAAATAGAAAAATACCCTTTGTGGAAAACCCACATCGGGAATTGGTTTAATAAAATTTAGTCTTAATAAGAGGTAAAGGGAAATGAAAAAAGTCACCACCAAATTATGATCTCGATTAGGAGAACATAGGTGGAAATTAGAGACACATAATTGGAGGAAAAACATAAATATTTATAGGGATTGATTGACGTCATCAATCACAAACAAGTGTCCAATTGAGAGCCTCAAATCCATCAATCAATGATGATTTAAAATATCATCGATTCAAAAAAAACATAAGGTATTAGGATAACACATTTTTGGGTTTAAGATCCCATCCCTAAAGTTTAAGAATTAATTTATTCATATAATAAAAAGAAAAAATATACTTGACCAGTAGATTTTCATTCTTTAACTTATTCCTACCACAAACTCATATTTCACTCCAAAAGATAATAGAATTCAAAAATATTCTATTTATCCTAATCCTATAAAGTTCCAAAAATAATTAATTTATAATTCATTTTTCAAACTATTTAAAAAAAACTACATTACACAAACCAGGAAATCACGTACGCCAGTGGTTGTTGATGCACCCTTGTCACCCTTCGGTTGCGGGTTCAAGTCTCACGCCCTTGTCGGACGATAGGGGTTGTGGCCTGACCTTCGGGTTGTCATTTTTATAACAATCCAAAAATAATGTCAATAAATTATTTAACCTTAACAATTGTGTCCAATTTCACCCTTAATCGATTCCAACCTTCAGAATTATCCAAAATACCTCTATCAAAACTCACAGTCCAAAATTTATAAGGAAGGTAAACACAATGAGGATCTTTTTTTCACATAACAACATGTAAATACCTTCATCCTGTATTCTTTTAAAACATGGTAACACCCTGAATTACCATAAAACCTTATTGATTACATTCATGCTCACTTATTCCTTATAGAATACTGGATATACTTCTTATATCCAAATAAATGTTATAAACTCCAACAATGATGAAATATAAAAATCATTAATCACTTTCAAGGTAGTCAAGAATATCCAATATAATTTATCCAAATCAATCATATATTATTCCAAAATCACTACCTCGGTATCAGAACCATATTATAGTTTATCTTAATCTCAACCATATAATTTCTAAAAAAATTAACCGGTTAATGAGTCACTTTTATTGATTCCACGCATTCTCAAGTATTTAATGAAATAGTACTATAGTACAATCCTTATATACTCTATAATTCTTATAACATGTACATCATTAATACAATACTCAAATGACACAATACTTTAATAACAACATAATAATTATAATCATTCCTCTTTATCTTTGGTAGTATCATAACTTGATTATTATCCAGTAGCAGTATTTGGGGTATACTATGATGATTTGGACATTGATTCACGTAGTGTCCCAACTCCTTACAGATGAAGCATTATATATTTGAAACGTTTTTCTTACCCTTAAAATCACGTAATTGGTGTCCTTTTTCTCGACACTTATAACAAACTCTATTTGTGTTCCAAAAAATACCAAGGTGATTATTTCCATAGTTATCACATATGGGAAAATAATTATTTTCCCTCTTCCCTTTATTCATCTTTCTCTCTTCCATCCTTTTCTTCTCTTGCTTCCCTTCAATGCCATAGGACTCAGAGAATTCTTTACATATCTTATTAAGACATGATACTATTTCTTCAAATGATGAGAATACGTGGGAGACTATTTACCTTTTAAATGTTGGCTTAATACCATGAAATATATGATCCTTCTTAATCTCTAGATCATGCATATTGATGGAATTCTCATTCCTTCTAGTAGGCACCATTTCTAAACAATGTAATACACTATATTAGTTTATTAATCGAAATGCATAATTCCAAACTTGTAAAATATGTAGTGTAATTTGAGAAGATTATTCATATAATCTATAATCATAAAATGTTTTCTTTGAAAAAGTATTTACTCCTAAATCATTCATAGTGGCTTGTAATGAAAATGTGAATTTTTGTAAGCATATCCCTTGAGAGTATCACAACCAAGAGTGCAGTAAGGCCCATTGTCATGTACCAGGATACCCCGGGTCAAGCCCAAAACTCCTTGTCAAAGTTTTCACTCCTAGGTACATCTATGCTAGAGCCGCCTCTACCTTCTCATATCCCGACAGGGATGTATTGCTGGGAAAATACAAAAAATATCTACATTACCAAAATTCTAGGAAGTTCTTCTTTACTAATCCTCAAAGTCTATCTTAGGGTAATGTTCTCTAATTAGAGTTTATCTAAATCTATTTCCATGGTTGTTGCTAAACTTATTATGATACCAAATGTAATGCCCCGGCCCCAATTACTCAGAGTCGGTGCATTATTTTAATACATTAGCATGATTACAAGGAATAAAGTCTGGAAGGACTGATCAGTTTAGTATTCTTGGAAAATATATTACATACACGAACGTTGCATTACATTATAAAATGGAAAACAACAACATAATTGTCTCCAATGACCACATTCATATCCCTTAGATTCTCCCTGTAGTTCAATCATAATATGCTTCTTCACATCCTGGGAAAAATAAAACATAGAAAGGGGTGATCTCAGATGCTCAGTAAGGATAACAATATAGCAGAAACTTTCATAAATAAGTATGAACATTTAAGTTAATGTATAAAATTAAAACAAAAGCCTTTAAAACTTAAACTTTAGCATAATATGGAAAAGATAAATCAAATAATTCCATTTACTTATTCACATGAATATTATACTAGTCGAATAATCACATGTAATATCTATAGCTAATTTTATAATGATGGAATGCATAATGCCAGACTTCATAACCACATAGTCAAGGCCTTGTGCCAGGACTAAAAATAAGATTTTGTCAAGGCCTTGTTCTAAGACACTAGTTTGTCTCTTGAGACCTACTGATGCATCGAGGAGCTATAGCGGGATCCACCCATCACTTAATAAGTCCAATGCATTCCTCATATGAAAAGGTTTAAACATAACATAAACATTCGTATTAAAACTAGAATACAAAATGTCAATACTTTATCCATAAACCATGAATGGTACAAAAATAACACATCCACAGTCAAACATATAAAAAAATGTTCAATACAATATGGAATATTTGTATCATAATAAATAAACTTAAAACAAGTTTAAAATCCATCAAAGGATGTTGACATAGATGAAAATTAATTGTAAAACTCTTTGAGAGAAATGTCCCTTTTTCCTAAAAACATTAAAAAGTCACACAATTTAAAAAATAATACATTTAAAGAAATTTTTGAATTAAAGTGTCCCATACATCTTTGAAACTTTTGAAAGGAATGAACATTTTAAAAACATTCATGTCCATATTAATAAATAAATAAAAACTATTTTGAAAACCTGGACATTAATGAGAATGATTTAGAGGAATAAATATTTAAACAATTTAAAATGACGATCTTTTTAAAGAGTCCCTTCCATAAAACATTAAAATATTACTTTTGAAAATATTTTTATGAAACACGGATGAGGATGATAAATAGGTCCCAGTAGATAATCACGTAAAAACAACCACGGATAATAAAGAGATTGTGAAATTAACCCTTACCTCGCACTTTCCATTGGTCAAGGGTACGTTTAACCTCTTGTATAATGACCATAGTATGTTATTAAATAATAACAGAACCATATTCAAATTTATTATATCATACATGATTCATTTATGACTTTATACTACCCAGTTAATAATGATTTTGTTGTTAAATTAAAATTTTGGTTAATAACTTCTTTCTTTATCGTACATGTTTTAACTTATTATTCTTGATCATATCATTTAGATCATGATTTAAATACTTACATAATATAATCCTTGATTTATATATCATATATATTTATAATATTAATATTTATAATAGATAGATATATGAAATGTGTAACGCCACAACCCCAGTTACCTAGAGTTAGTGCATTATTACATAACATTGGCATGCTACAGGGAAATCATGTCGCAAAATACCGATCTGTTTAGTAGCCTTGTAAATACTAGATACATTCACAAGGTCAAAATTACAACTTGAAAAGAGAAACAACACTAAATTATTCCATTGGAAACATCCAAGCTTCCTAGATTATGCCTGAAAGTCACTCAAAACTAACTTCTTCGCATCCTGGGAAAAATAAAACATAGAAAGGGGTGAGCTCAAATGATCAGTAAAAATAACAATATAGAGGAATCTTTCATAAAAAAGCATAAACATTTAAGGTAATGCATAACTAAAACAAAAGCCTTTTAAACATGAACATCAGCATAATATGGAAAAAAAAAATAATGTCATTTACTTATTCACATGGATATTCTACTAGTCGAATAATCACATGAAATATCAATAACCACTTTCATAATGATAGAATTCATAATTCCAGACTATCATTACCACATAGTCAAGGCCTTGTGCCAAGACTACAAATAAGATTTTGTCAAGGCCTTGTGCCAAGACACTAGTTTGTCTCATGAGACCTACCGATGTATCTAGGAGCTATATCAGGCTCCACCCATCACTTACTAAGTCCAATGAATTCCACGTATGAAAATTTTGAAACATAACATAATCATTCGTATTAAAACTAGCATAAAAAATGTCAATACTTTATCCACAAACCATGAATGGGATAAAAATAGCACATCTACAGTCAAACATAACTCATTCAATACAATATGGAAGGTTGTATTGTAACATATTAACCTCAATAGATAATAATGAAGCATATCGACATAGATGAAAATAATCATCAAAACTATTTGAGAGAAACATCCTCCTTTTTCTTGAAAACATTTAATAGTCACACTATTTGTCAAGATGCCATTTAAAATAAATTTTTGAATCAAATTGTCCCATACCACTTTGAAACTTTTAAAAGGAATTTTTAATTTTAAAACTTTAATGTCCATATAAATAAATCCTTAAAACCATTTTTAAAACATGGAAATTAATGAGAAATATTTAGAATAATAAATCTTTAAAACATTTTAAAATGATATTTTAGTTAGAGTTCCTAACCAAAATAGTGACACTTGAATACAAATAATTGAGGTAATCAAAATATTATAATATCATGATAATAAAGGGATTCATGATATACTATGTCAAAGTACATTATATACACTATATAAAAGTGAATTGGTGTATAACAACAAAGAATTCTTAATGGAATGTAAATTGAGATGAAATCTTTTATAAAGACTGTATCCTTAGGTTAAGGATAAATGAATGACATAATTATGTTTGACATATATAAATACACTCAATATGATTTTATATTCAGTGTAAATCAATCAAAGGACATTTACACATATTCTTGTAAAAACAACACCAATGAATTGGATATTTAACTCAACAAATATAGATTGAGTTAAAATTACTCTTATCAAGTTTATATCGATGACTTGAGAATTTATCAATGGAGTGATTATGTGTATCAAAAGTATACCCAAGGAAAGGGGAGTGGAAATTATGAAATAAGAAAATGAATAGTGATTCCACACATAGTCTTGGAGTAAAATAATCACTGAAGTATGTGTAAAGCTGAATGAGTGGAAATTGAAATTTCAAATTCCCTTATCAATTTGGCAATTTAAGAAATATACACCCATGAAAGAAGGATCATATAATGATGATGTAAATATATATAAATTAAATTATATTACACAATGAATACAATCATGGGTAGTACACACACCACATGCAATAAATAACTGGTGAACAATGGAAATCTCACGAAATTAAAAGTGAGATAAGAAACCCCTTACCTCATGTCTGAATTGTCTTGTGTGTTACTTATTCTTCCTGAATAATAAACTTAAGTTAATTTCTAATTCATTAAGAAAAATTTTCAATTTTATTATTCCTTTTATATCACTTATTACCTTTCTATAAAAATTAGTTAATTATTTGAGTTCATATTGGATATTTTATTGATGTTTGGAACTTGAGTCAAAAAATGAACTTGTTATAATTACAATTTGTCCATGTGGTAAAAATTACATTATCTACAGAATGATATAAATGATTTAGATATCACATATATAATATATATCCAGTACATATATGTATTTATATTAGTACATAACATTTGGAGATAAGAAATGAAAAGCACCTTTCATGGAGACAGTAAGCCATACGTACGCATGAACGCTACTTTCAGTTCTACTTTTTATTTTAATGGAGTTAAAACATAATGATAGATATGTATATTATAATTTCAGTATAATATCATATGATATATTCTTTACATAATTTACTTAACTCTATCCTTTATATTTTCCATGAATTTCATGAATGAATCATATCACCTTGAGGGGGCGGTAGTCTACACTTAAATGAAATTATCATGGTCACACATATTGGAAAGCATATTTGTGTGTTTTTAAATGAAAATTATAGAAGCATAGAGAAAAAATAAAAATAATATACATAATATATAAATACAATTCCATTATAATGGCAACCATAAGAGGTGGTAGGAGATAACCGAGCAATCATCGTTTTGTGAGGTGTCAGTTTTCCATCCACAGAAACATTATGTTCTTCGCCCATTAAATGGAGGTGTGTGTAAGTGTATCTCAAATAAATCTTATAAAAGCATCCTATTATATTTAAAATACTGTTTTTGTTACAAAATAAAGAAATAAAAAGGGTTCATGGGGTTGGATAAGTAAAATAAAAGAAATGAATTTAAGAGAAACTGTTACCTTTAATTTGGGTAACTTCCTTTGGTTTGAACGAAAAGGACTTCTTGAAGTACCTTCTGCCTAAGGTAAAACTTCTAGGTGGAGGATAGGGATGTAGGGAGCTTAATTGGGCAGAATTTGGACCATCCAAAAGGATTTAGAGGTGTGAAGAATTGGTTAGGAGTGGCCTCCTTTTATAAGGGAGAGGAGGGGCTCTTTAGGAAAGTGTTAAACTATTATTTTATTATAAACTTATCTTCAGTTTCAAAAGGTCCAAAACACATTAAAGTAGAAGATAATATGACTAATATTTGAAATAAAATAATCCAATCATAATTGGACGTGTTTTGGATAATAATTTAATCATTATAATCTTATTTATTTAAATCATTTATTAATGAGGTAAACACTGCATCATTACTGTGTCATAAATAATTTAATTTATTTGATATATAAAAATTATAAAAAAATACCATGATTTAGGAAATATTTTTATCTTTCAAATTAATATTTATAGTTGAAAATATAACTTATACCCCACATAAAAATTAATTTACTAAAATATATTTGTTTGTGTCATTTTTTTCTTTACTTTAAATTAATTAATCTAGAGAGTCATTATCACTCTCAAGTGGATCCATGGGGTCCCAAAATCGACCCAAGGATGAACATGGTCGTCCATGACTCATCCAATAATATTAGGACAAGTATTAAGGTAATTTTGTATTATTATAATATACTTTTTACCTTGAATTTCCCTATTTACCTTTCACCGCTGTAAATAAAAGTCAAATGTTACTATTCACCACAAATTATTTTCATCGTATTGAACAACATTTTACTTCTTGATATTAACCATGTCTCTTGTATTTTTTAAATTCAACAGAAAAAAGTGGTAAAATTTCATTGAAATTTAAATGTCCTTTTTTAACAACTACTAAGTGGTTTCACTATTCATTAAAAATTGAAGTTTTTCATAAAAATACCAACAAATCAGCCTAAGCATTATTTGATATTATGAATTCAAAAATGATGTCTATTTTTCCAAATTCAAAACATAAAAGTGGCATTAATTAATTTAAAATTAATTCCCGTTGTTAAAATAAATAGTGTGTTTTTAAGAAATAATTACTATCAAAAGATTGACACTTGTTTATGTCCAATTTCAAAGTGAAATTAATTCCAATGACCAAAATTGGATTAAATGGTAAAAATATATTATAATTAAACTTTAAAACAAATTAAAACGATAATATAACCATATAAATAAATTATATTAAAACACAATTTTGAATTAAAATGCATTATTTTTCACTATTCATCAAAAAATGAATTTTATCAGAAAAATAGCAAAATTTTACCCAAAGTAAATTTTGATGTCCCGATTCAAAAGAACAATTTTATTTTTTCAAATATAACATATAAAAATTACCAAAACTATATTTAAAGAGGGTTCGCCATCAAAAGGTGGTAAATCAGCCCTTTAATGAATATTAGAGTATTTATGCTTAAAATCGAATTCCATTCTTATTTTAAGCCTCTAAAATTTATTGGATAAATGTAAAAACATTTAAAAAACATATATAATCATATTTTAGTTAGTTCTATTCATTTCCACCAATATAATGGATTGGCATTAAGTACCATTTAAAATAATAATATTATAATATTAGTGTGCAACCTAAGAATTCAAAGAAACTTGTTGTTGTGTATCGGGTAAACCATCAAACATAGCATCCCCTATAAATTAAAATTAAAATTTAATTCAAAAATATTAATAAATATGAAAATGTAATATTCTTTATTTACCCAGGATGTTACATCCTTCCCCCCTTTTAGGAATTGGGTTCTCGCAATTTTAAAATTGGGCTCAGAAACTTCATTGAAATCCCCACATCGGAAAAAAAAGTCAATAAAACTGTCACATTATAATAAATTTAGAGAAGTAAAAAAGGTTACCCGAGACAGCAGATAATAATATTCCATGAAAACATGGATATGGAGGAGAAAATAAAGTTTCAAGTTATGATTGAGAGGGATAGAAAACATGATCAGGAGAAAGTTACCAACAAGAAAACCACAAACTTGTGATTGGACAAACGGTAATTAGTTTTCCAGTAGGAAAAGTAAACGGACAACTTTTTTTTGTTTTAAGTTACATTTCATAAAGAGGAAGAATTTATTTATGAGATTCACTAAGAACATAAAGATATATACTTACTTTTTAAGTAGAGTTTCATTCTTTAATAAATTTCTACCACTAAATTTTTTTTAAACGATTAGTATTCAAGAAGACTTGGTCACACCGGAGGAACTAGAATAATCTTATAGAGAATCAAATGATCTACAAAGGATAAACAATATGTTTACCTTGTCTTTAGAGATTAACCACCACAAAAATGGTTAGTACAAGATCAGATGATCCCCAAAAATGATAATCATTTAGAGAAAGAAATACTAATCTTAATTTCTAAAATTAAACCAACAATACCCAAAGTTCAATAAATACCATTTAATAAAAAAATTGTCCTTAAAATCCTTCAATATAATATAAACTAATTTTGAATCCCAAAATATAGAATAATTTGATTACACGGTCTTCTACTTTAAATTGTATCTTCAAATGACATCAACTACTCTTAAAGTCACATACTTAAAAGTAATTAACCTAATCACATATTCTCTATTATAGGTTAATCATTTCCATAAATAACCCAAATAACTATAATTCCATAATAAAAACATAGATAAAAATCCACCATTACTCCTCAAATGAAATCCCATAGTATTCTATTTTCCATGAGCATATAGTGTTCCCAACAAAGCGAACGTCTTCCAAATAACATTTATCACTTAATTACCAAATCATTTTCCTATACTAAGGGTATTCATTTGATAAGACATGAGATTTAAAATCAACATATTATTAATCAATAAAATCATTTAACTATAAATAATTAGTCACACTAACCAGGGACTTCACGTAGTCCAGTGGTAGGTGATAAATCCCAATAGCACTCTAGTTGTGGGTTCGATTCCCATAGCTTTGTCTGATACGATGGGTTGTCACACGGTCTGCATGTTGTTATTTTTTCTAAACTGTATTTTATAAAATTACCAAAATGAGATAAATTCCTCAAAATAACCATAACATAATTTAACCAGAAATGTTATCTCATACCTTGCATTTTCATCCCAAAATATAATAACCTATAATTTCCTCAAACCCACTGATCATATAAAACCAAATGGTTATTTATAACTATATCCACAAGAGAAAAGATAATTCTTCCTCAAATATCACTTTCGCAGGACTAACTACAGGGTTAAAAATACAAGAGAAAATTATTCAAAATGAATCCCATCAATAAGGAGCACTGATACATTTAAACATTTCTTTAACCATTTATTTCCACATAGATTCTTTTTTGACCAAGAAAATATCCTATAGAATAGGGCATTCACTCGGTTAATGGACAGGTCCCCTACATTTACGTAAAATTACTGTAAATGGATTCTTGGGACCATTTTTATTTTCTTACATAGTACTCTTCATTTTTCCTCGGCAATTCTTCAATTTATGTCCTTTCCCACACGTAAATCATTTCTTTGTTCCATTGAGACACTTTCTTGGGTGTCTCCTTCCACATTTCATGTATGATGGAAATTGAGGATTCTTTTCTCCATGGTCTCCACTGTTGGATCTCTTATCATTCATCACCTTTCTCTTCTTTGTTGAGTCCGGGAGTTGGTTAATATATATGTTGTTGATCATATTTTTCAAAAAAATTATTTGTCATGAACACGATATCTTTTACGCCTATCAACATTCAATTTTTTTGCTCATTTCCACCATCGTTCCTACCTTGTACAACATGCTCAAAGTTAATATGACTTCCTTGGAATCCATCCATTGACTAAAACCAGAAAGCATTGTGTGAGTAACAGTAGTCATTAAATAATTTTGAGAATATCATGACACTATATTTTCAATTTTGAAACACCTCAGGATTAACCAAGGTAATTTATTCTCATCTTATATTAAAATCCTTCAAATCAGTTTTTAATGAAAATTTAAATTATCCTAATCATATCCCCCGGGAGTGTCATAACCAAGAGTGCAGCAAGGCTCGTTGTCGTGCACTAGTTCCCGTTCGAGTCTACCTCAAAGCGGTGTTTTCAGGTTTTACCCCTAGGTACATCTATGTCAGAGCCACCTCTACCTGCCCATATCATGACAGGTATGTATTGCTTGGAAAACTCACAAAATATCTACAATACCAATATTTTAGGAAGTTTCTCTACACTAATTCTCAAAGTCTATCTTAGTTCATTGTGCTCTAATCAGAGTTTATCTAAATATAGCTTCCAACGATTGTACCAAACTTCCTCTGATACCAACTGTAACGCCTCGACCCCAGTTACCCAGATTTGGTGCATTATTATATAACATTGTCATGGTAAAAGGAAATCATGTCCCAAAAGACTGATCAGTTTAGTATCCTTGGAAATACTAGATACATTCATAAGGTCAAAATTACAACTGGAAAAGAGAAACAACACAAAATTATTCCATTGGAAATATCCAAGATTCTGAGATTATACATGAAATTCACTCATAACTAACTTCTTCACATCTTGGGAAAAATAAAACAGAGAAAGGGGTGAGCTCAAATGCTCAGTAACGATAACAATATAGTGGAAACTTTCATAAATAAGCATATACATTTAAGGTAATTCATAACTAAAACAAAAGCATTTTAAACTTGAACATCAGCATAATATGGCAAAAAAATGAAATAATACCATTTACTTATTCACATGGATATTATAATAGTCGAATAATAACATGTAATATCAATAACCACTTTCATAATGATGGAATGCATAATTCCAGACTATCATAACAATATAGTCAAGGCCTTGTGCCAAGACTACATATAAGATTTTGTCAAGGCCTTATGCTAAGACACTAGTTTGTCTCATGAGACCTACCGATTCATCGAGGAGCTATAGCGGGCTCCACCCGTCACTTACTAAGTCCAATGCATTCCTCATATGAAATTATTGAAACATAACATAAATATTCGTATTAAAACTAGCATACGAAATGTCAATACTTTATCCACAAACAATGAATGGTATAAAAATATCACATCCACTGTCAAACATAACTAATTAAATACAATATGGAAGGTTGTGTTGTAATAGATTAACCTCAATCGATAATAATAAAGGATATCAACATAGATGAAAATAATCATCAAAACTATTTTTGAGAAATATCCTCCTTTTTCTTGAAAACATTTAAAAGTCACACTATTTGTCAAGAAGCCGTTTAAAATAGATTTTTGAATCAAAGTGTCTCATACCACTTTGAAACTTTTAAAAAGAATATTTAATTTTAAAACATTAATGTACATATAAATAAATCCTTAAAACCATTTTTAAAACATGGACATTAATGAGAATGATTTAGAATAATAAATCTTTAAAACATTTTGAAATGATATTTTAGTTAGAGTTCCTTACCAATAGAGAGACACTTGAATACAAATAATTGAGGTAATAAAAACATTATAATATCATGAGAATAAAGGGATTAATGATATACTATGTCAAAGTACATTATATACACTATATAAAATTGAATTGGTGTATAACAACAAAGAAGTATCAATGGAATGTAAATTGAGATGAAATCTCTTATAAATATTGTATCCTTAGGTTAAGGATAAATTAACGACATAATTATGTGTGAAATATATAAATACACTCAATATTATTGCATATTATATGTAAATAAATCAGAGGATATTCACACATATTCTTGTAAAAACAACACCAATGAATTGGATATTTAACTCAACAAATGGAAATTGAGTAATAATTACTCTTATCAAGTTCATATCGATGACTTGAGAATTTATCAATGGAGTGATTATGTTTATAAAAAGTATACCCATAGAAAGCGCAGTGGAAATTATGACATAAGAAAATGAATAGTGATTCCACACATAATCTTGGAGTAAAATAATCACTGAAGTATGCGTAAAGCTGAATGAGTGGAAATTGAAATTTTAAATTCCCTTATCAATTTGGTAATTTACAAAACATACACCCATGAAAGATAGATCATAAAATTATGATGTAAATATCCATAAATTAAAGTATATTACACAATGAATACAATAATTGGTAGTACACACACTACATGCAATAAATAAGTGGTGAACAATAGAAATCTCACAGAATTAAAAGTGGGATAAGAAACCCCTTACCTCAAGTCTGAATTGTCTTGTGTGTTCCTTGTTCTTCATGAATAATAAACATATGTTAATTTCTACTTGGTTAAGAAAACCTTTAAATGTTATTTATCCTTTTATATCACTTACTACCTTTCTATAATAATTAGTTAATTATTTGTGTTTATATTGGATATTTTATTAAAGTTCGGAACTTGAGTCAAAAATGAACTTGTTATAAATAAAATTTGTCCATGTGGTCAAAATTCCATTATCTCCAGAATGATATAAATTATCTAGATATCATATATATAATATATATACAGTATATATATGTATTTATAACAGTACATAACATTTGGTGATAAGAAATGAAAAGCACCTTTCATGGAGACGGTAAGTCGTACGTACGCATGAACGCTACTTTCATTTCTATTTTTTATTTTAATGGAATTAAAACATAATGATACATAGGTATATTATAATTCATTTATAATATCATATGATATATTTTTTAGATAATTTAATTAAATATATCCTTTATATGTTCTATGAATGTCATGAACGAATCATATCACCTTGAGGGGGCGGTAGTCCGCACTTCCTCAAATGAAATTATCGTGGTCACACGTATTGGAAAGCATATTGGTGTGTTTTTAAATGAAAATTACAGAATCATAGAGAAAACATAAACATAATATAGATAATATATAAATACATTTCCACCATAATGGCCACCATAAGATGCGGTAGGAGATAATCGAACAGTCATCGTTTCATGAGGCGTTAGTTTTCCATCCATAGAAACATTATGTTCTTCACCCATTAGATGAAGGTGTGTGTAAGTGTAGATCAAATAATTCTTATAAAAACATCCTAGTATATTGAAGATACTAGTTTTGTTACAAAATAAAGTAATAAAAAGAGTTCATGGGGTTGGAGAAGTAAAATTAAAGAAATGAATTTAAGAGAAACTGTTACCTTTAATTTTGGTAACTCCCTTTGGTTTGAACCAAAAGGACTTATTGAAGTGCCCTATGCCTAAGGTAAGGCTTATAGGTGGAGGAGAGGGATGTATGGAGCTTAATTGGAAAGATTTTGGACGATCCAAGAGGCTTGAGAGGTGTGAATAATTGGTTAGAAGTTTTCTCCTTTTATAAGGGAGTGGAGGGGCTCTTTAGGAAAGTGTGAAACTATTATTTTATTATAAACTTATATTTGGTTTAAAAAGTTCAAAAACACATTAAAGTATAATATAAGATGACTAATATTTGAAATAAAATCATCCAATCATAATTGGACATGTTTTGGATAATTATTTAATCATTATAATCTTATTTATTTAAATCATTTATTGATGAGGTAAACACTGCATCATTATTGTGTCATAAATAATTTAATTTATTTGATGTCTAAAAATTATAAAAAAAATATAATCATGTAGGAGATATTTTTATATTTCCAATTAATATGTGTAGTGAAAAATATAACTTATATAAACCCATGTAAAAATTAATTTACTAAAATATATTTCTGTGTGTCATTTTTATCGTTAATTTAAATTAATTAATCTAAAGCGTCATTATCCCTCTCAAGTGGATCCATGGGGTCCCAAAATCGACCCAAGGATTCCCATGGTTGTACATGACTCATAAAATAAGGTTAGGACAAGTGTTAAGGTAGTTTTGTATTATTATAATATACTTTTTACCTTGAATTGCCCTATTTACCTTTAACCGCGGTAAATAAAAGTCAAATGTTACTATTCACCAAAAATTATTTTCATCTTACTGAACCATATTTTACTTCTTGATATTAACTGTGTCTCTAAGATTTTTGAAATTCAACTCACAGAAGCGGTAAAATTTCATTTAAAGGTAAAGGTCACCTTTTTAACTACTACTAAGTGGTTTCACTATTCATCAAATTTTGATGTTTTTCAGGAAAATACCAAAAATTCATCTGAAGATTTATCTGATATTCCAAATTCAAAAATTATGTCTATATTTCCAAATTCAGGACATAAAAGTGGCATTATTAATTTAAAATTAATTCCCATTGTTAAAAAAATAGCATGTTTTTAAGAAATAATAACTATCAAAAGATTGACACTTGTTTATGTCCAATTTCAACGTAAAATTAATATCAACGGACAACATTGGATTAAATGGTAAAAATATATTCTAATTAAACTTTAAAACAAATTATAAAGATAATATAAACATATAAATAAATTATATTAAAACACAGTTTTGAATTAAAATACAGTATTTTTCACTATTCATCAAAAAAATGAATTTTATCCGAAAAATACCAAAATTTTACCCAAAGTACATTTTTATGTCCCAATTCTAAAGAAGAATTTTATTTTGTCAAATATAACATATAAAAAGTACCAAAACTATATTTAAATAGGGTTCGCCATCAAAAGGCGGTAAATCGGCCCTTTAAGGAATATTAGAGTATTTGTGCTTAAAATCGAATTCCTTTATTATTTTAAGCCTCTATCTTTGATTGGATAAATCTAAAAACATTTAAAAAACATATATAATAATATTTTAGTTATTTATATTCATTTCCACCAATACAATGGCTCGACATTAAGTACCATTTAAAATAATAATATTATATTATTAGTGTGCAACATAAGATTTCAAAGAAACCTGTTGTTGTGTATCGGGCAAGCCATCAAAAATAGCATCCCCTTTAAATTAAAATTAAAATTTAATTCAAAAATATTAATAAATATTAAAATGTATTATTCTTTATTTACCAAGGATGTTACAAAATGGAAGGCACTGTTTATGGAGAGGGTAGGTCGTACGTACGCATAAACGTTGTTTCCGTTTTCATATCGTATTGAACAGAAGTAAGTGAATAATATATATTTAAGTACATACATATATATATTAACTTTATTATGTCATATATTAAATACTGATTAATAATATATATTTTTATAATCATAGTTGAATGGTGAACGTGGGAATGAATCTCATCGCGTCGTGGAGAAGGTAATCTGTACGTACGCACGAGCGACAATATCATTATATTGATGGTGAAATAATATTTAATTAGATGTTATATCATATATACAGAATAATTAATATGTTATATTTATTATTTACATCATTTATACTCATTATTATACCCATCAAAGTAAATAAGTGTATGAATAACGAACTACACCACAACGTGGAGACGGTAAGCCGTACGTACGCACGTATGGTGACTTTGTCATTTATAGTATGGATAGAATGAAGAATCTTATTGTACCATATTTATAATAAAAGTAACGAATCTAGGTTAATTTTAGGGAATTTGGGAGGATATTTGGGAAGGTTTTGGTCGAGACAAATGGCTTTTGAGTTGTGAAATTAAGAGAAGGGGAAGTACCCTTTTATAAGAGAGGTGAGGGTCGCATTAGAAAAATCTTGAAATATTATTTTATAATAAAAAAAATTTCGGTTTATAATGGATAAAAAATGATTTATTTCTAAGATAAGGTGGGTATGGGTTGAAAACCTCTCAACCCATAAGTTTTAGACAAGTTTAGGTTACCATTTTAACCTTATCTTTTATATTTAACTCTTAGTTAAGTAGTCTAACTTTTACCATGTCTTCTTTTTTTCTTAAACTATATGGTTAATAAACTTACTATAAACTTCTAAAATAACATCAAGTGGTTCAGTAATTATAAATATAATATTATTTAATCCCTTTGTAAAAACCTTAGATTTTTAATAATATTATGTCAACCAATAATATAGTATTTGTTTTAAAAACTCATTTTTGTCAATTTTCACATTATTTAGTTTTAGGTTTTTGTGAAAATCATAATAGCATTATTACTTCGAAAAAAAATTATTTAATAAACCCTAAAATTTCATAGTAACCTATAAAATTATTTTAATTCATAAAAAGTCTCAAATTACATTTATTTGGTTATTTATAATATCAATTATTTTAATATTTCATTAATAATGTAATTACTGCATCATCATTGTGTCATAAATAAATTTAATTATTTAATGTCTAAAAATTATAAATAAAATTATATTATGTATTAAATCTTTTAATATTTCTAATGAATATTTATAGTCAAATTTATCTTATGTATAACCCTATATTAAAAATATTTTAGTTATTAAACATTGAATTTAACACTTTTATCTCCGCTTTAAATAAAATAATAATAAATGTCCTAATCAAATAAAAGTGGACCTAAAGCATAATATTTTATTACTAAGGTTGTTTCTGGTCGAATTAATTGTATCCAATATAGTTATGATATATTTTAGGGTAATTTTAATATCATTTTTACCTTTAATTACCCTATTTACTTTTAACCATGGTAAATATAAGTCAAAAGTTATTATTCACCAAAAATTATTCTCATATTATTGAACCAAATTTTACATAATTATGTCAACCATGTCTCTTGTATTTTTTAAATTCCACTCACAGAAGCTGTAAAATTATGTTTTAGGTAAATTTTCAAATGCTCCAAGAAGGTGGGTAAAAGACGGTAAAAAGTTCAATAAAAATTTATACATCTAATTTTATTATAAAATGACTCAAATGAATTAAATTGAACTTATATAGGTATTATATATATATTTTTACTTAAAATAAATTTACAAAAAATAACTATTTATTTAAATAAAAAGTCTGTTTTAAATAATAACACAGTGTTTTTCACTATTCATCAAAATTGAAAGTTTTTAGAAAAATACCAAAACATATCCCTAAGATAATTTTGATATTATGAATTCAAAAATTAATTCTATTATACCAAATTCAAAACATATAAGATTAATTTATTAATTTAAAATTGATTCCCATTGTTAAAACCAAAAAGCAGGTTTTTAAAAAGTAAAAACTATCAAAAGATTGTCATGTGTTTATGTCAAATTTAAATGTGAAATTACTTATAATGACCTAAATTGTATTAAATTATAAAAATATAATCTAATTATGCTTAAAAACATTTCAAATTCATAATTTAACACTATAAATGATTTGGATTAAAATTTTTGTTTTCAATTAAAACATAGTATTTTTCAATATTAACCCCAATATGAAAGTTATCAGAAAAACACAAAACATCTATAAAAAATAAATTTTTATGTAGATACTATAAAGAAGAAGTTTATTTTATCAAATTGAATATATAAAAATGTCAAATATTTGATTTAAAAAGGGTTCTCCATTTAAAAGGCGGTAAAATGGAATTTTCTGAAAAATCCTTCTTTTATCTGAAAAAATGAATTTGTTCTTGTATTATGTCTTAGAAACACATAATATGGATTCTAAAATTATATGGAGTATATAAAATTCAAAATTCAGTTAATACTTTTCATAACCACTTTTTGAACGGCTAGTTTCATAAGTTGTTGTGTGCTTGAACTCAGTGTTGCATATAACGCAAGTTATCAAATTACTTTGAAGAGATAACATACTATGAAATCTTGGGGTGTTACATTGGGTATGGCTAGGTACATAGTCAGGTTATTAGGTGAAATCACACGTTGTGTCGGCCCCACACATGCCATGTACCAATTTATGAATCTTCTATCTCTCACACCTCTTTCTTTTTTACTCAGTTTTTGCATGTGAGTAGCTTATCCATATTTTTTTCACCTAGAACAAGATGGTTCCCTATATAATAGATTTTGAGATATGATGTGATCAGGTTCTGGAATATCAGTGCTTTCTGAGAGGTAACATCCAGTAGGGATGGCTAGTGTAGTTCCTATATACCTTTTGAGTGGAATCCCCCTACCACGTAAGGATTTAGTCCTCAGTGACCTGGAGTGGAATACCCCATCGGCATGGGTGTGGTTCCTCTATGAATACTATGAGATGAACCCCCTAAAACATTAGGGAGTGTGTCCTCTACAAAAATAATAGTGGAATCTCCCATCAATATGGGTGTGGGTCCTCTATCAGCTACTTTCGAGTTGAATCCCCCTAGCGCACTGGGGTGAGGATCCTCGATGAACAAGAGTGGAATCCTCCTGATGCATCAGGGTGTGGTTCCTCTACAATGACTATTAGAGTAGAATCCCCATGAAACACTAGGGTGTAGTTCCTCTACTTTGGGATTACCATTTTTGTTTATGTATCAATGATGAGACATGATTTAATGTTACTTTGGACTCCTATGTAAGAGGGGAACTTTTCCCACCGAGACGTGTCCTTGTGATGAAAACTAAAATTGTGGGGATGAGATAGAACCGTCTAAAGAGGATAGTATCACAGTGTGGTGATTGAGATCATTTGACTTGTGTGTTTAGGGCAGACATATGGGATTTTGGGCATCAATGGTGGTTACTTTTGGAACTATTGGAAACTATTTTCCTTGGTTGAGCTGTGAGATGGAGATCCCCTTACTCTCTAGTTTAGGTTTCTTTGACTGATCATATATATATATATATATCCTATTTTGGTACCCACTCCTTGGGTTTTGGATACTCTCCTTCCCAGAGAGTTGAAGATGAGTGGGGTATGACATGTACTTTCCAGGTGTAGCTTCTTGTGGTTGGGTGAGTCTACTCTCCTATTATAGGTAGCGAAGACTCAACGAGAAGTTCATCTTATCACCGTTTCAATCTCCTTGTGTTTAGATGATATTACTTCACACTCTTGTTGGTTTGAGATACACTCATTTTATTATACCTTGTTCTATCTTCTGCCACCCACTTCATTACATCATTTTCTTCTCCCTTAAGCCTTTGGAAAATTCTGCTGAGTATTTTTATACTCACCCCTACTTGGTCTTTTCCCGCACTTGGTGTGCCCTTGCAGATGATAGATAGGTTGATTGTGACATTATAGGATCTTAGTGATACTGGGTGCTTGGACCACGTGTTTTGGTTGTAGGTTGGGATCTAGGAGCGGGGTTGTCTCAACTATTTTACTTTTTCACTTGTCACTGGGTTGTGGCACTTTTCTGGTTGGGTGTGTATTTTTCACCTTTTCCCTTTCAATTTAATTTTTTGTACTTATACTGATTAAAGGTTGATACATATTTGTGGTTTATATATAGCAGTGTGGTATCTTTCCCTATTCATATATACTTTTTCATTGAGTTGGTTGTGTAAGTGTGTATTGTTTCTTTAGAAAAGGCATCCCTGAGATTATTGTGCCTTCGGTGCTAGTTGGCATCCACTGGCCTATGGAGGCAAGCTTGGGGTAGTTGCGGCTTGGGCCCGGCGTGGGTTGGGTCGTGACACCTACACTTGCCTTTATTCAAACATGGCACCTCTTCTTTGGAGATAAAACATATTTACCACTGCACCATGCTATTTTATTGTTTGCTTAATGATATTTCTATTTATTTATATATATATATATTTATATTTACAAATATATTTTTAGTCATATATTTATATAATTATTTTTAAATACATTAAAAAAATATAAGTTTGTGTGTGTGTGACATTTATATATAAACTTATATTTATTTAAATATATTATATATTATATTCATTTACATATACTATAATATATTATAAATATATATCCTGTAATTAATACACAAATATAGGTATATATATACATATAAATGAATTTTTATAAGGTAAATAAAATGGATTATTTTTTACTTTAAATAAAATAAATAATGAATAGTTATTTTCTATATTCAAAATATATTTATACGTAAATATGTTGATATATGTATTTATACAAGTGATTTATCATATATAAATAAAACAAAATATGCATATATTTAGTTAAAAATAAAACTAAATTATGAAAAATGATAAATTTGAAAACAATAATATAAATATTAATATAATAAATGGGAATAAATTTATTCCCCACTGAAAATGGGAAAAAAACGCCCCTTAAACGAGGTTGAAATTCCATCAAATGTTAAAAAAATTAGGGTACACTGATTAAAAACTCAGTTTTGGAGACCTTATATGCCTATTTTGACCTTGAAAAAATTTATATAAGGGTTCCCTTATCCAAGACATCATATATCACATCTCATGATTAAATTTAATATATGGTAGATCACAAACAGACTTTTGGATCAAAAGTTATGGTCATTTGAGGTTTGAGTTGTGTTTTCAACTTATTTTAGATCTTTTATTTTTATTTTTATTTTTTATCTTTTAATTATTATTAAATGAATGTTATTATATAATAATTAGAAAATTATTAATTAAAAATATATTTTTTTAATTATTATATTATCCATTTTCACTAAATATCTTATATATAAAGAGAAGATGTTTATTTATCCTTATCTAAAACAAATTTAAAATATATATATTATATTTATATCAACATAAATATATTTTTATATTAGTATATTACATTTAATGAAATATAATTTTTTTGAAATATTCCATTTATCAACACTAGTAAAAAAGTGTTGATAAAGGGGGGTTATCAGAGATTCTAAAAAAGTACTAATAACCCCTATCAACACTTTTTTACTAGCGCGGATAAAGACCCCCCTTATCAATGATTCTTTACTAGTGCTAATAAAGGGACCCCTTTATCATCCCTTTTTTACTAGCACTATTAAAAGGGGGTTTTATCAGAACTTTTTTACAAGTGTTGATAAAGGGCCTCCTTTAACATCACTTTTTAGCACTCTTAAAGACCACCTTTAACAGCACCTTTTCTGCACTGAAATGGGGGATAATTAATAGTGATTTTAGATACAATTGTTAAATCCATATTGCAGGATAAACCTTGTATTTTAGTAATGATGGTTGATTATGGAGTGGGGGGGTTTTCCCTCAGTTAGGTATAACCTCATATCGGGCATCGGGGATAGAATCGGGGCCCCATTTTATTTTATTTTTTCTTTTTCTTATTTTAACTTTTCTCCTCTTATTTTCTCTTACATCCCCTTTTCTTCTCATATAGTCCCCCATGGGGATTCCATTTTTCCCATCCAATCTAGGATAGGGTATAGAGAGAGGGTGGGAGGGGGGAGGTACCACTATGGAGGTTTGGTCATGTCGGATCATAATGCGGCCGCTTCAAAATGGGGATCAGATCAAAGCTTCGGATATATATACCTAAATGTATAAATATTATAATTATTTTACCAAAAATCCCTATAGTTTATTATTTTTAAATATTGGTCTTATTTTGGGTTGTAGGGGGGCCCTATAGGGTCAATCTAGTTTGTTTTGGGGAAGAATTGAGCATTTTGAGGGATCAGAAGTGTATTTTCTTCATGAAAACATGATCATACGGTGTGTAGTTATACAAACACACATCGTGTGTTATTAATTTTAGGAAATTTAAGGAATAATTGGATACCCAAAATGTATGTTTCGGACACACCTTATGGGGTTGACTCAGGGTGTGGTTGCATGCATGGTCAGACACGCCATGTTAGGGCACATGGTCATATAGGTTACATAGCCAAAGTTGATGTTCATTAAATATCCAGTGGTCATGTGGGGTACTTGGACATACTCCATTTAGGGTGCAAATGTAACACCATAATATTTCACAGCATGTCGTTTTTTAAATAAATTTAATCTCTTTGATAGTTTACTTTTCACAAGAAACTAATCTTAAATGAACTCAAAAATATTATTATTTAATAGTGATAGTTATCACCTATCCATTGAAATTTTAGGAATGAATGACATTAACTATATTATGAAAATAAATTTGAAATTTTTTTATAAAATTAATTCATTTGTTACTAATTAATTAGAATGGAAAATAAAAATCGATTGAATATAAAGGTGTGTTTTTTATAAAAAAACTATTGTTATGCTCCCAATGAAATTTTATCTTAATAAATTAATTAATCAATATTAGTGAAAAAAATTAATGAATTTTATATATTCAATCAAAAAAATTTAAAATTCATCCATTATGTTTGATATTATTAAGATAAGAATCAATCCAATTTTAAACATAAAAACTATATTTTTCTAAAAGGTAATTTTTCATCTTTTAATGGTGCACCTATTTTTAAACTCAATTTTTACACTTTTTAAAATTTTATTTTAAAAAATAAAATTAATTTTTATAATTTTAACATAAAAATTATCTCAGGATGAAATTTTAGTGTTTTTTGGAGAAATTCCTTTTTTAAGAATAGTGAAAAATAATAAATTTTAATTGAAAACTACTTTTTCATCAAATTTATTTAAATATTTAAATTATATTTGGAATTTGTTTTAAAGTATAATTAGATCAATTATAAATTAATTAACATAATTTAAGTCATTGTAATCAATTTCTCATTTAAATTGGATATAAAACATTTAAAACTTTTTAACTTTTAAAAATCACTTTCCAGTTGTGCCTGTAGGATGAATTTTAAATCTAATTTTTAAAATTAAATGAATTTAATTTGTAAAATGGATTCTATATTTGGAATAATATTTTATATATTAGTTATTAAGGTAATTTTCATTTTTATTCAAAAAAATTTACCATGGTAAAAATAATGATTTAACGCAGTATAGGTAAAATAATTAAATGGGTTAAAGTTAAAAGGTAAAGGCTTAAAATACCTAAAAGATACAACATTAAATAGGTTTTTGAGGTATTTATAAAGTTTAAAAAACGTTTAAAACATTAATTATAATCAAGATTCTTGAAAATTAATTCCACCACAATGTGGTTGGCTTTAATTATAAAATTATCATTATTTGATCACTTAAACTCACCCGTCCTCAAGTATAAATATCACCCCTCACCACCGCATTTCTCATAAAAAATGTTTAATCTTATAAAATATCCTCAAAAAACATCTCATAATCACTCTACCCACATCTAAGTACTTATTTTCCCCCAAAAAACCATTTCCAAGGTAACTAAGGGATCCTTCTAGGAGGCGACATTCAAGAGGTAATTTTCTCAAAGTAGATATCTTAATTTCTTTTCTTCTTTTACTTTATCCTCACCTACTTTATCCATTAAAGAATGATAAATTCATAATCATTTATATAATTTAGTTTTATTTTACTAATGTAATATCTCATATCCATTTAATTTCACATCTTCTCTTATTCAAAGAAATGAAACCATTGTCCAAATTATGGCGGTTTACCATATCCGTGAATAATGATTTTTTTCATTTTTTATTTCTACCTTAATGGATTGACATAAAATTATAATTATGGTTAGACAATATTTTAATATATATATTATAACCTATTTCATGTTCTGAAACTAATATAAACTCATAATATTAAAAAAATGAAACTACTTTTAGATGTTCGGAAAAACTGCCAAAATAAACCAAATATTTATCATTAACATTCTGTCAAATAAATAATCCTCATACAATAAATAAAAATGATATATGAACCATACATACATATTTATGTTCATTAATATGATTTAATTTCACTTTTATATATTTAATCCCATTTTACAATAACATCCATAATGATACACAAATGAACCAACCATGAAACCATGAAAGGAATGCACCTAAAACCATGAAAATAATGAAATATTTTTCATGAATGGGTCATATGATATTATAAAACCATAACATAAGGTAATATAAATTTTAATATAGTTACTTTATTAGTTAATAATATTATTTAAACCATTATACATGATGTTGAAGTGTGCATAACTAAATGAAAACAAGAGGTAAGGGTTTCTCGTGTCACTTTTTCTTCTATGAGATATATGCCTTATTCACCCCTTATTTCTTGTGTGTATAATATATACTGAAATTTCATATATTATATCTTTCATATAATAATGTTAATTTTATTCAATGTTTCATTTTATAATTATTTATTTTATGGGCAATATGATTTGACTGATTGCAAGGTGGTAAGGGAATTATTTACCCAATTTCAATTATTTAGTTTAACCTTCTACTTCATTGATTATGTCATGATTTGATTATGTGTAGGGTGAGATTTGATTATATTATATTTAATTTCCAATATTTTATGTGTATTTACAATGAATACACATAATTGATTAATTTTATTAATTCTCACATCAATGATATGATATTTAAAAGGGATTTTATTTTTTAAAAATTATCTTTTTAAAATTCCTCTAAAACTCACTTTTTCTTCCATGTCCATGTTTCCTAAAAAAAATCAAATTTTTTTTAATATTATTTTATTATTATTAAAATTTATTTTTACTCATTTTTTTAATTTTAAAAAATGAATTTAAAAGGATTATTTTTTTGTTTTCAAAAAAAGGTTTATTGTGACTTTTCCGAAAAAAATATAGAATGAATGTTTTTTAAGTAATACAGCATGAGTATATTTTCCAACCATCTTAACACTTTAATTATTTTAATATTAATTTAAAATATAATATAAGGTTGTTTTCAAGGAAAGATTTTATTTTATAATTTTATATAATTTTATAAAAAATCAAAATAGAATGGATATTTTCCCAAATATTGATTTCAAGTCATCTCTAAAAATTATTTTCCTTCTAAGATAACATTATTTGATTTCACATATTCTTTTATGAAAATATTATTAAAGTAAATTAAAATTATTCTATTTGTGGTTATTTTATGTTTATGATGGATTTATATTTATGAAACCCATTTCTTTTCCATGGGTTATGATATGATGAAATGTTTGTGATACCATTTTATTTTCCTAGGTTCTGATACAATGAATGATTCATGTTATTGTGGAACACGTATAGATAATTTTTATTATATGATGGGTAGGACCTGTATCTCCCTCCAATTCATTAGTTTATGATATGATATATCTTGAGATATATATAAATGTAATTGGGATTGAACTCAATTCATACGGGACTATAACGGGAAGTGAAAATGGTTCAGTAAAGGACTTTGTCTGCCATGATAGTCTTGGGAGTGAATCTAGAATAATAAAATTTTATAGGGAGTGAACCCACTACTAATGAAATTATTTTCTATTATTATGTGTTTTACAAAATTCTATGTCTTATGCCAAAGTTATTCTTTTAGTATTCATATATTATGATTTTTTCAGGACTTTTTCTTTGACTTAATATTAAGCTATTTGATATGAAGGGTATAATGTTAAAATGTTATATTCATATTCATAAACCCTTATGTTTATTTTATGATTCATATCTCTCTTTTTTACCCTTACTGAGCATCTGATATCACCCTTATCTTATGTTTATTTTCCCCCTAGGATATGAAAGAAGGTATTACGTATGGAATGTTAAAAAGGGTTTTAGTTCAGTAAAATAGGTGGGAGATGATGTAGATGTTCTATAAACCAGGTGTTTGTCTTTCCAAGTTTCCAAAAACACTAAAAACATGTGATTATATCATGTTTTTGTTATTCTATATAATGAATTTTCATCTATTTAGATATAATATCTATGTATGAAAAGTGTGGGTAGTTTGATATGGTATTAGAGAAAGGTTTAGTTAACCTTTGGAAACTAGGATAAGAAAACCATAGTAAGAACCCTAAGAATAATTATAGGTTACAATCCTATAAATTTGGTAATTATATTTAATAACATAGAATTAGACCTAAGTTTTCATAGATTAAAATTTTTAAGTGGTTTCCCTTGACTATTTGGTTTACCCAATATGATTAGTGTTTCTCACACTATTATTATTGGATTTATTCAATGGATAGAAGATGAAGGAACTATGTTAATTCTGAATAAAATAGGAAATGAAATGATTTTATACCTGAAAAACTGAATTTTATGGTGTATGGGTTGAAAAATATTATTAATATACTCACTCAAGATATGAATCATACTGGACATCCAAATGAGAAAAGGATGGAAAAACATTCTGTTGAGTCCTCCATGGGGAAGTTTCCGTCATATTTCATTAGTTCTTATGATCCACTAGTGGATGAGAAATAGATCTACACCATTGAGAAAATATATTCTATTCTTCAATTCTCAGGACATGAAAACATTTTCCTAACTATTTATCATTTGGAAGGTGAAGTAGATCAATGCTGTAATATTATTAAGAATACGAGGCAAGAACAAGAAATTGAATCAATGGAATGGGATGAGTTTAAGGGTATATTCCTTAGAAAGTACATCCCTAGTATTCTATGTACAAATATATAGAATTAATTTATTAAGCTAAAGAAAAATCATGGTGAATTCATGGGTACATGTGAGAAAATTTTAACAAGTCTTGAAAGGTATTCCTCTAGTTTAATTATCGGTGCAAAAAAGTAAAATTGATCAATTCTTTAGTGGTTTAAAACAAATTATTTTATGGTAATTATCTATAATAGAATTTGTTTTCCTATGAATAGATTATTTGATGCGATCCTAATATGGAGATGTAAATTGGAGTTACCCATCAATCTCATGGATTTGATATGAAAATAAAATTGGAATTCAAAGGAAACTCTAAGAACCATGGGGAGAAGGATATGATCTTTACTTTATGCTCCATATGTGGGAAGGAACATGAAGGAAATTCTTTTAAGGGAACTGATAAATTATTTAAGTATAGAATAGAAGTACATCAAGAAACTGATTATTGAAGTGATGGAGAGAAGTTAGCTAACAATGTGAATAGTGAGATAACTACTCGAAATGCACCAACCACACTCCAATGTTTCAAATGCAAGAATTTTGGGCATTATGTGAATCAATGCCTAGATACAAGGGCTAATATGGATGATATTCTAAAATATATATGAATTAAAATGAAAAAATGGAATGCTTATGAAATCATAATGGATAAATAAAATCATTTAAATTAGGGAACATTTATTCTCTTTAGTTGGGAATTTCATGAGTGATACCTATGAAAAGATTATTGTTCATTCTTTAGTGGAATTTAATGTGATTATCTCCCTCTAAATGAATTCTATAAGAATGAAACATTAATGGATTTTTCCCTTTTCTTTTTCCTTATGTATTTGAAATTATTTCTTAAATTCTACTAGTAACCATGAAAAGTGATCGAGGTGGTAAGGTGATATTTTTGGAGAACTCATTATTAAGGTAAATATAAACCTTAATATTTTCATGATAATGGGATAATAACATGATAAATATATGTCTGATTGTGATAAAATATATTTGGTATAATTTATGAACTTGGAACTAATTTTTAATATTAAGATAAGGTAGTTTATGCTATCATGGAATGAGTTTATAGAATTTTTGGATTTATGGTATGAGGAAAGAGTTAATTTTTGAAAGCATGCATTTTTTCACAAAGTTTTTATAGTAATTCATGTTATTACCATATTTCAAGATAATATATGATCAATATCTTCACATGTTTAGTGTGTGGTCATTAATATCTACGTCAAGTGATTCCTGGGATTAATGATAAGTTAGTTTTGAAAAATTAGTGAACTTATTTTGAAAGTTTTGGATTTTAATGTTTTGGATGGTTCATAAGGGTGACAATTTATGAAATTTTTTATGGTGAACTTTGGATGAGGTTTTATAGATTAATTCCCCATATGAATATTTATGCACTAACAAATTTTGTTATGTTGATAAATAGTTATGTAAGAAGTGACTTTTCATCCCATTATGGATCTTATGATCCACTAGTTTTGTAGGAATTATAATTTCAAATTCCATCCCTAGAGTAAGAAATGAATCCATAACCAAAGAGTGAGATCATACTTTTGAGATGAAATCAAGTAAGTATATCTTCTCAAATTATTTTGAAATAAAATGTTATCATATTATCATCATTTATGATGTTATCAATTTCCATTATTAGGCCTATTTGTTCTATGGTTTTTTGGTCATTAAACTTAAATTGACCATGTTCTCTGTCATTTTATATCAAAACTTTATGGTTAGAGTTCTATTAAATTTACATTTTTCACTTTCCACTAATGTTCTCATAACCAGAATCCTATTTATATGTTGATCTTTACCACTTACTTTCTCACTTTTTATGAGGAAGTTTTATTACCCCTTTTCAGATATGTATTTCCCACAAAGAAAATTTTCAAACATAAAAATTTGATTTTCAAGATCAATTTCTGATTTAAAATGACACATTTTTTAAAATTATTAATTATATCGATATGGTATCTTATCAATTGGATCTTCCACTAAATATCTCTCAAGTTCATGATGTGTTTTATATATCTCTCTTAACTAAGTACATACCTGATCCTTCACACGTACTAAGATCAGAGGTCATACTACTAGACTAAGATCTTTCTTACAAAGAATAATTGGTAGAGATTTTGGATCATAAAGATAATGTTCTATAAAGAAAATTCACGCACCTAGTTAAACTTTTTTAGTGAAGCAACCAATTTTAGGAAGTTATATGGGAACCTAAGGATGTGAGGAGGTAGAGGTATCCTCTACTTTTTATATCCGAGTAATGAATTTTGAGGGAGAAATTCATTTTAAGGGGGGTAGAATATAACACCCCAATATTTTACACTATTTATTTTTTAAAAATAAATTTCAACTCTTCGATAGCTTACTTTTCATAAGACACCAAGGTTAAACAAACTTTAAACTATTATTATTTAATTATGATAGTTGTTACTTAGTTGTTAGAATGAAAGGAATGATGGATATTAACTAAATTAAGAAAATATAGTTTAAAAATGTTTAAAAAATAAATTCATTGGTTCCCAATTATTTATAAATAAAAATAAAAACCAATTGAATATAAAGGGTGTGTTTTTATAAAAAAATTATGATCGTAATGTAATTTTATCATATTAAATTAAATTAATCAATATTATTTAAATACATTAGTGAAATTTATATATTCAATATAATGTTTTTAAATTCATTCATTATGTTTTATAGGATTAATATAAGAATATATCCAGTTTTATACATAAAAAGCTTTATTTTTCTAAAAGGTAATTTTTACACCTTTTAATAAAACACATATTTTTAAACTATGTTTTCAAAATTTTAAAAAACATTTATTAAAAAATTAAACTATTTTTAAAATTTTAATATAAATATTAGATTAGGGTGAAATTTTTGTGTTTTTTGGAGAAATTTCATTTTTTAATGAATAGTGAAAAAGACAACATTTTAATTGAAAACTATTTTTCATATAATTTATTTATATAGTTAAATTATATTTTAAATTAATTATAAAGTATAATTAGTTCAATTATGAATAAATAATTCCAATTTAGTTAATTTTAATCAATTTTAATTTGAAATTGGATACAATAACATTTAAAACCTTTTCACTTTTAAAACCTACTTTCATGTTATGTCTACATAATTAATTTTAAATATAATTATTACAATTTTCTGAATTGAATTTGATAAAATGCATTTTATATTTGGAATCAAAATTTCCAAATTAGTTATTGAGTTTATTTTCATTTTTATACAAAAATATTATCGTGGTAAAAAGAAATATTTGTCGCGATATAGGTAAAACAATGAAATAAGTTAAAGTTTAAAGGTAAATGCTTAAAATACCTAAAAAATACAAAATTTAATGGGTTTTATAGGTATTTATCGACCCTAAAAATACTTTAAAACATTAATTATAAAATAAAATCATTCAATTTAATTCCACCTCAATGTGACTAGCTTTAATTATAAAATAATCATTATTTAATCTCTTAAACCCACCCCTTAAGTATAAATACCACTCCTCACCACCCTATTTATCATCATAATACATGAAGCTCATAAAATATATTCTATAACCTCAAATACTCACTCTAATTGTGTTTAATTTCCAATTTTCTCACCCAAATACCATTTCCAAGGTCTTTAAGGGATCCTTCAAGGAGGTGAAATTCAAGAGGTAATTTTTTCAAAGCACCTCTCTTAATTTGTCCTCTTCTTCTAATTTCTCCTTATCTAATTCATCTATTAATGGATTATAACTATATAATCATGTAAATAATAGAGTATTATTTTTCTTATGTAATATATCATATCCATTTTATTTTTCATCTCCTCTTATTCAAATAAATGAAACCATTTTCCAAATTATCGTGGTTTACCGTCTCTCTGAATAATGATTTTGTTCATTTCCTATTAATGACTTCATGGATGGTCATAAAAGTATAATTCTGGTTAAATAATATTTTAATAGATATATTATAACCTATTTCATGTTTTTTAACTAATATTTACTCATAATATTAAATAAAATGAAACTACTTTGTGATGTTTGGAAAAGCAACCAAAATAAACTAAACATTTATCATTACCATTCTATCAAATGAATCATCCTCATACAATAAAGAAAAATTATATATGGTAAAATTAATAATTATATAATTTAATTAATAATTATTCATTCCAATTCTATATTTTTAATCCCATTTTAGAATAACATCTGTAATTGTACACAAATGAACTCATCGTGAAACCACAAAACGGATGCACCCAAAACCATGAAAATAATGAAATAATTTTCATTAATGGGTCATAATATGTTATAAAATAATAAAATATGGTATTAAAAATATTAATATAGTTATTTAATGAGTTAATAACATTCTTTAAACTATTAAACAAGAGTTTAACAATTGAGAAACTAAAGGTAATCAAGAGGTAAGGGTTTCTTGTATCACTTTTTATTTTGTGAGATATATGCCTTATTCCCCACTTACTTCTTATGTGTGGTATATCTACTATAATTTTATATATAATATATTTAATATAATTATCTTAATATTATTCAATGTTTCATTTAATAAATATTTTTTTGGGGTATACAATTAGACTGATTACAAAGTGGAAAAATAATTCTTAACCCAATTTTTATTATTTGGGTTAACCTTGTACTTCATATATTATGTTGTTCTAGGATTATGTTTGGGATGACTTTTTATTATCTTATGTTTCATTTTAAATTTTTTTTGTGTATTTTTAGTGAATATACATAATCTATTAATTTTATTAATTCTCACATCAATGATTTGATTTTTTTAAGGAGGTTTTTTAAAAAAAATTATCTTTTTAAAATTTCTTTTAAAACAATATTTTTCTTCCATTTCTAATTTTCCAAAAAAAATTATAAAATTATTTTTTAATATTTTCTTATGATTATTTAAATTCATTTTTAATCATATTTTAACTTTAACAAATTAATTTAAATTATTATTTTTATCTTTTTCTAAATGGGGTTCTTCGTGACATTTCCAACAAAAAATTTGAAGGAATGTTTTTTTAACTTATACGGAATGAGAATATTTTTACAGAATCATAACACTATAATTATAGGAATATTACTTTAAAATCTTGTAAGGTTATTTTCAAAAAAAAATATTACTTTATAATTATGTGGAATTTTAAGAAAAATCAAAACAGAATGGATATTTTCATCGAGAATTATTTCAATTGATCTCCCAAAATTATTTTCCATCTAAGATAAAATTATTTGATGTTACTTATGATTTTTTAGGGATATTATTTGAGAATATTATCCTTATTCCATTTATGTTTGGTTTATGTTTATGATGGATTGATATTTATGAAATCCATTTCTTTTCCATAAGTTATGTAGTAATGAAATTTTTAAAAAAACTATTTCTTTTTAGGGGTCCTGATATGATGAATGATTTATGTTCTTGTGGAACACATACATTTGCTTTTCATGATGAGAAAATTGGGACCTATATATACCTCTAATTATTTGGGTAATGATTTTATATCTCATGAGATAGACAAGACTATAATGGGGATTGAACTTGGTTCAGACAGGACTGGAATGGGAAGTGAAACTGATTCTATAGAATTTTTTTTCCATGATAGTCTGGGGAGTGACCCTAGACTACTATTAAGGGTTGGGGAGTGAAACCATTCCACTATGATAGTCTTTAAATAGATCCTTTACTACTAATGAAATGAATTTCTATGATTATGTGTTTTCTATAACTCCATGTATTGTGCCAAAGTTATTCTTCTAGGATTTAGTTCTTATGATTTTTTTATGATTTGTTCTATGAGTCATGATTATAATATTTGATATGTGGGAAATAATTTTCAAATGTTATTTTAATATTCTTATACCATTATTTTTATGTTATGATTAATATATCCCTTGTTTACTCTTAACAAGCATCTGATATCACACTTCTATTATCTTTCTTTTCACCCCAGGATATGAAAGAAGGTATTATATATGACATTTAAAAAAGTATTCTAGTTTTGATGAAATTAAAAAGAGATTATGATGATTTATATGAACCAATTGTTTATGTTTCCAAGTTTCCAAACACACTAAACCCATACTATTATAACATGTTATTTTATGTTATGTAATTAATATTCATCTATTTATATGTAAAGTTAATGCATTAAAATAGTGGGTAGTTACAACATAGATAGGCACCCAATGTGGGAGACATTTCATGTGTGTGGTAAACATTGTGTATTAAGGTGTTTTTCACACTAAGTCTGGATGAGTTACATATTTAGGTTCCCAATATATGGTACACACCATGTATAGGGTATGCATGTCATTTACTTTTTAAAGTACTCTCCAGGTCAGGCTAAAGTACATGGCTAGAGAGGAACTTTGGGGGAACACGTTTTCAACCCAATGTGTACATAATATACTTCTCCATGGTGATTTTTGTCTCTTTTTCTCCCTATATTTATAATTAGAAAAACAATAAGTCCATTTTTTGAGTGCTTATTCACATGGATCATGATGGTGTAATCCTTTCAACATTTTTAGTATTTCTAGATAGTGTTTTGAACTGATAGAGTTTATCAAGGGGATTCCATTGAGGGTTTGGTTATAGAATCATTTTTGGGTTTGGTTTTTGAGTTCTGAGGCCTAGGTAAGGGTTGTTCATTTTTTTATCACATTTTTTTAGGATTCCATGGGAGTTAGTTTGAGGTTCTTTGGATGGATCCCCTATGGTAAGATTGAGTGTTTCTTGGATAAGCTTAATTAGGTAGTTGTTTGAGTATTAGATCTTCTCACTTGAGATGTGTACCGATAGGAGCATTTTGGATAGGATGAAATTATGGTATATTGATCAAGGATGGGTACCATTGGAAAGAGTTTGAGATAGGTTTGAGGGAAAAGTTTAAGGATGTAACATCCCAGACCTAGATGCCACTAAAAAGTGCCCCTATCCCAATTGGCCACATGGCCTCAAGTGCATCTCCCTGAATTCCAAAGGCTTTTGACTAGAATAGAGGCCCTAGGGTGTGTCTCTAAGAATACTATTCCCTCATGTCAGAGTGAAACAGAGAAGAATAATAATAATTGTTAAATAGTGAAAGTAGTAAATCATCCTGATAGAAGAAAATAACCAAGATAGGTATATATAAAAATAATTCCATAAGTAATCTCATATACAATGATGATCATGTCATGTGTGTAAAAAGCTTCCAAAATAGGTATACATGCATTGGTACAATACATATAACCTAATACGAAAAAGACTAAAAATTATTATCTACTAAAAGTATTATATCCCTAGAACATTCTATGCTCTCTCCTCCTAGGAATTGCACAAACTCATCTATCATAGTATGGGAACTAACCCAAATCCCTACCTAAAACCATATAGTCTGTTTGGGTACCCATGGTAGCCCAAACTGAGTGTGAGATACGATCCCAGTAGGTCACTACCCAAAGTGTCTATAAAACAATCTGGTTATGCAATACAAGCTAAAGCAGAGTGCATAATATCACAGGTGTGACGGTGCTGAAAGTAAATTCCCACAACAAAAGTAAACAAGCATGTGATCATGTAAATCCATATAGGGATCCTTATAAAAAAAGTATCAATCTCTTATCACAACATAGCTATATAGTAAAAGGATATAAAAAAATGGACATTTTGTATACACAATATATCATATCACCCAATCCATTCCATATAAACTGTATATAAAATCAACCAAGGTCAATACTTATAATCATAATTTTCACAATTCACCACATTTGTGCCATATAATCATATGTTTCATACCCTAGAAGCTGGATCCATGGTATAGAAGACCAAGGCATCATCATCGAGTCCTAAGAGTATCTAGATAGAAAATTTTTAATAGCACTAGTGGAGTCCAAGGACCATGTTAATGGAGATTGTCTGATGTGAGTCAAGAAAGTTAGATCCAAGGGGTAGAAATACCATTTGCATCCTATGGAATTAGGATCTCAGGAGTATACAATTCCAAGGTATCTTCTATCTTAAATCAAGACCCATGGGTGAAACGTACATGGAATCTAAATAGAATAAAGATCCATGGTATACCAACCTAGGAATACACTACCATTTCTATTCACATCTCATTCCATTCATTAACTCAAAAGTATTCAATTCTATGATTTTACCCACTCATATAACAATTCACATTCAATTATATTCAATTAGATTACCCAATAATTTAAGAATTTCATATAAAGAATTTAATCAAATAATAAACATTAAAGGGAGGAAAAACATATCATAATAAATCAATTAAGTTCAATTAATTTATAAATAGGATTCCTCTAACTAGGAAAGCTCATACACTCACCCCATTGGTGGTTTAAAAATTATAATTTCAAATTCACACCCCATGGGTGACCTTGGATGGGGAAAAAACTTTCAAAAACTCTGAATGAACTAGTGGGAATCTCTAATGGGTTCCATTATATTTAATTCAAGGATTAAATTCATTTTAGTGGAAGTGCAGTAAATTTTGATGGGAGTCACTATGACAACTAGCTCTATAAAGCATAAAACCACAAGGGAAAGGTGTAGACCACCTACTGAAGGTCTATATTAGTGTGCTCATCTAGAATCAACTTCAAATTAAAATTATATCTAGAGAAAAAAATAAAATATGAAGAACCTATAAATAGGGAATATTAGCTTGAAGCTAAATAACTCTATTGATACTAAGAATAATAAATAATGGCATAAAAGGAATAGAGTACTCACTGACACAAATCCAATGTGACTGACATCACTCGATTCTGAGTTTGAATAGAAGAATGATATCAAAATATACCAATTTTACTAAAAGGACCTCTCCCAACATGATCCACTACCAATATATGAAGAAAATGATAATATATTTTAGGTTATAATATTTTTAAGGGAAAACTATAATTTTCCTAAGATTTACTGGGCCGCATGGTTTTTCTGCAGGGTTGGACAAACTATGCACTAACTGTACACCCTCTACTATTCTAAGGGGGTACTCAAACGACCACTATGCATTGTTTGACTAACTATGAGAAACTATGAATTTTGGATCTATTAAATTTATAGGTTCCTTAAAAGGGTATGTTCCTCCATCTACATCATTTCCTAAAATCATGCAACCTATAGAAACCCACTTTTAGGCCTCGCATGATTATGAGTAACTATGCGGCCTGCCCCACATATTTACTACTAACCATGTGGCCTGACTTATTTTTTCAAAAGGCTGGGTTTTGGTTATTAATAATCTCTAGACACCCCCAATACACCCATAACCTCAAATGGTAGTAACATTATGCTATAAACAATCATTTAAACCAAAATTAAAAAGATATATACCTCATAGGAAAACCCAGGATATTACAATCTTCCCCCTTGAATTAATTCATCCTTGAATTTCCCTCTCAAGGTTGGTCAAGATTCATCATAGAACAACTCTAGACACTGAGAATGTACTTCTTCCTCTATCTCCCAAGTCTCATCCTGTAAATGGACCTGCCTCTACAGCACCCATACTAAAGGAACTGACCAACCTTGGATAACCTTCATGATCCTATTAACAATACGGATCATATGATCCTTAAATGACCATAAAATTGTAACTCCACCTTATCCAGATGTAGAGTGTGAGGTGGTTTTATGTGATAGAAGTGCAGCCGAGATACATGGAATATGTCCTGCATGGTCTGATACTTATATGGTAACTAAAACCAATAGGACACCAACCCAACTCTCTCTAGAATCTTGAATGGTCCAATATATTACGTTGAAATCTTACCCTATCTCATGATTAATCTATGTCCTAGCTTCAGTGAGATATTTAAAAAAACTTAATCCATGACCTCAAACTCTAGAGTTCATCTACAGTGATCATTGTAAGAATTCTATCAAGACTATAAAGTATCCATATGCTTCCTAATGAAATGGACCTTCTTGAATTATCCTACATGAGACACGATCCTAATAAATCTTCCTCTCCTACCTATATCCATCATAGGGTAAATCTTCATGGAAAAAAATAAAAAGACTCATAGGGTGCCATCTGTATATTTTTCTGATAAAAATTATTGTATGTAAACTCAAAAGGGGGTATAAGACTCTCCCAAGTTCCCTAAAAAATAGGACACAAGCTCACAGCAGGTCCTTAATGACATGTATCTTATGCTCTAACTAACCATCAATCTGGGAGTGGTATGTTGTGCTCAAAAGAACCTATATAAACAAGTCTATCTGTAAAATCATCTAAAATGAGACATAAACTAGTTGTCACTATCTAAAACAATAGTATAGGGGACACTGTAAAGTTATAATATCTCATGGATATGTAACCTCCCAATCTCATCATCACTGAAGGTCACCCTAATTGTAAGGAAATGAGAATCCTCTATGATCCTATGTATAACAACCCAAACTACATCACTACCACTAGGAGAACTTGGAAAACTAGTAATGAAATTCATCATGACATCATCCCATTGTCACTCAAGAATGGGTAATTGTTGTAAAATTCCAGTTGGTTGCTGATTTTCCGCCTTCACCAACTGACAGGTGGAACACCTCATAACAAAACCATACTCTTCACGTTTTATCTCTGGCCACCAATCCTAGTGAGGTAAATCATGATACATATTGGTAATGCTGAGATGTACCACCCAAATTGAGGCATGAAACACTTGCGTCATCTCCTTTTGTATGCCCACTAGAACCCATATGTGTCCATTAATACACAGCATCTCATCCTCACATATGGTCCAACCAAAAGGTGGTTCCTCACATTTCATACTCTCCCATAGAACTATGTCCTCTGAATCTAATAGTTGCCCCATCCTCACTCTATCGAGTAGGGTATATGTCATAGTTATGGATGAATGATAATTCTTCCCCTGACTATCCTACACTTCCAAGTGCATCTCAGAGAGAAAATCGATAATCTTTCACTCACTACTAGCCTCATGAATCACTTTTATTTAACTTCTCCTTCTTAGTGCATTGGCTACTATATTTCCCTTCTCAGACATGTAGTCAAGTTTGAAGTAAAAATACTATAGGTATTTAACCCTCTTTCACTACCTTAGATTTAGATCATTATATGTAAATATATACTTGATCCTTTTGTGGTCCGTGTATACCAAAAAATTCTTTCCTAGTAAATAGTGTATCTAATAGTGAAAATCATGAACAAATACAGCTAACTTGAGATCATGCATCAGTCAATTCCTCTTGTGTGGCCTCAACTAACAAGAACCATATGACATGAATCTGTCCCCCTATATCAGAACTTCTCCTAGCCCAATACCTAAAATTTCATGATACAGAATGTAGATTCTTCTCTACTCTAGATGAATCATAACTAATGTTGAAGCCAATCGCTCTTTGAACTCTTGAAAGGATATCTCATAGGTATCTGACCATAAAAAACCTCACACCCTTCTTATTTAAGCTCATAAGTCGTGTTTCTATGAATGGTAAATCTAGTATAAAACTCCTGTAATATTCATCTAGCCCCAGGAAACTCCATATATCAAATTCATTCTTGGGATGCTCCTAGGAAACTGATTCTCTCACCTTCTTTGGGTCAACTGATACTCTTGTCCTTGAGATAATGTAACCCAATAAGTAAACTTTATCCATACAAAAGTGGAACTTTTTGAGATTATAATATAACTAATTCTCTCCATCTCTCTATATATATATCCAAAATTATCCAAATATGTTTGGCATTATCATGTTGATTGTAAGAATACATCAAGATATCATCAAAGAAAACCACCACAAACATGTCCAAATATGGTTGGGAAACTCAGTTTGTCAGCACAATGAAAAATGTTGGCATATTATTGAGACTTAGTGGAATAACCAGATACTTGAATGGGCCATAAATCATACCAAACGTTGTACAAGGTATGTCTATAGGCTGAACACAAACCTGAGGGTATAGAGATCTAAAATCAATTTTTTAGAACACCTGAGCTCTTTTGAGATAATAAAAATAGTCATATATTCGTGGAAAGTTAGACTGATTATTAACCATCAACTAGTTCAATTTCCAATAATCCATGCATATCATAAGGGTACCATCCTTCTTTTTCATAAAAATTACTAATGAAACCCACATATATGTAATGGTTCATATAAATACCTTAGCCTCAAAATCTTCTAGCTACCTATTCAGCTCCTAAAAATCTGTAGTAGTCATCCTGTAAGGAGGAACGGATATCGGTGTAGCTCTTAGCACTAGATTAGTGGATAACTCAACCTCTATTTTATGTGGTAAACAAAAAAAAATTTTTGAGAAAACATATCTAAAATGTTTAACCACTAGTGGGAAATATTCCTAACGCATTCCTTGATCATCTAGATACAAACTAGTAATTTGGGCTATCATCCCACCCAGCCTATGATGATCTATCTAGTTCAGCTCTCCTGTACTTTCCATCCACCCTTGTGAATATAAAATCCTCCCTATAGTGATGTTAAAGTCACCCTTCGAGGATATAAACCAACATATTCTAAATAATAATCTTTCTAGTCCATTCTGAATATGACGTCAAACATGGTCATCTTAAGGAAAAAACAATTCCATAAGAAGTGATTCCCATAAACCTCGAGGGGTAATCCCTACATTGATGTACATCTACCATTATAATCCCCAAAGTAGTGTAAATCGTCATAAATTTCTCATAAAAATGAACCACAAGACAAAGGATTTCCACCATAGGAATAGATATGTTACTATGTGAAGCACCTATGTAAAAAAGAGAACATACAAGAATTTTGGCTACTAAAGTCATACCTCTCAACATAGACGATTTGATTCCCTTATCCTTGAGAGTAGGTTTTATAGAATATATATGGCATGTACTATATCCCTTTGATAAAAACTCACTAGCCGGAGTAGGCCCACTATGTTGTCTTTGTATAACTAGTTCTTGGATGCTTCATCTGCAACCACTCCTAACTCAGCATGATTGACCGATACTGCTCCATCTCCCTACCTGATATAGAGATATGAAACCCACTCCTAGACCTATTTTCAGAGCTGACTTCCTAAAACTCACTACTGGAGGGAAAGTCCTATGGAAACATTGCACGTGGCCCATCCTGTCACAAGATCGACACTCTACTGGGTCGCAATCACAATGATCCCTCATGTGTCCATGTCTACCACATTGATAACAGAAAACTGAGCTACCATTACTCACAGCCTAGCTAGTACTCATCTCATGGGAAGCCTCAAAAAAACTTTCTTTCCAGAAGATGTTGAACCACTAGGTCACGAGATTTCATTGCTCATATATATATTCACCCCCAACTTCCCTCAAGTTTGACTCTATAATTTGCACCTGATTTACCATTATTGTAAAATTATTCAACTTCAACATGTTTACCTAATATCAAACAGCATGTCAAATACCTTCCTCAAAGCATCTCTTCCTTGATGCTTCATTAGCAAGATATATCAGTGAAAAATCTTGAACTTATATAAAGCATTATTAATACTCTATAACTGTCATAGTACCCTACTCTAAATTCATGAAGTCACTATCCCACACTACTCTCAGAGTCTTGGAAAAAAATTAGTCATAGAATCTAGTTTGGTAATCCTACCAAACCATATCATGTAGCATATTATCCTAGTTCAAAAAATCCCACTAGTGCTTTGAATCTCCCCAAAGCATATAAGTTGCAAGCGTCACTCTCCTATTATAAGGTGTCTCCAAATGCTTGATGATTGATAGAGTATTATTAAGACACATCTTAGAATCCTATGAACCTCCATCCCCTGAAAGCATGGTAGGATGTTACTACTAGAACACACCGGTCAGCTTGACCATAGATGAGGCAGGTTGTGGTGCTCCCTAAAAAGACTTCATAAAGTGGAAGAACCCCTCATGGAATTGTCCATTAACACTTGTGTCTGGTAAAACAGCTAGTGCCTCAACTAGAACTATAAGAGGAAACACTATTATACCATGACCCACCACCTTTAGAGAAAGGTAATTTCCACCCTCATTCCATATTACTATATGTTTTCATAGTGGAATGTCTTTACAAATCCAAATGAACACCTCAAAAATAACAATATAAAAGTTCACATCTAAAAGTGTAGTACAGGATAAAAACTTCCTATATCAAGTTTTACCACATAGCCTTCTCCAAGATCTATGAATGTATAGAATTAACAGTTAAAAATGTCACTAGATACATTTCCTACTTCCCACTCAAAATTCAGGTTGAAGGAAAGTCCTCTATTTACCATTTCAGTTTTCATTCATTTGAGTTCATTTTCATTTCACATTATATTTTAAATAGTTGAACCAAATAGTTCACAAAACCCAATTCATAAGGGACCATAATCAACATGAACTAAAATTTATCATCCACCTAATCCACACCATAACACATTCTATTCCATGTAACTCATGGTCTATGACTCAATGTGCCATAATTAGCTCCTTTGAGTGTCTCTTGTATCCTAATTAGAAAAAATTGATTAAGTTACGAAAGTCACTCTAAGTACCAACCATGTTTCTCATTCCCTTACAAAAATTATCAATCAAAACAAGAAGTATATATATCATGGAACATATCAAAACATCATACAGACAAGTAATTCTCCTATATGGAATGGAATAATGCATGGAATAATGCATGGCATGTGATTCATGTAAAGTTCCTTAAATGATTTAGGAGATGAAATACCCTCATCTCATTGAGTTGCAACAAAATAAAACCCACAATCATATTAATCATAACATTGTAATTCATGTGCATCACCGAACAGTGGAATCAAATCAACTGTAATATCAAAAATCTAGAAAGAAACAATTTTCATCTAAGGCAATTTGTGTATTTCTAATACATAGGTTAGCCACTCCCAAGAATAACTCATTACAAAATTCAAATTCCTTACTATCCATTTCTATTATCTAAAAATAGTAAATAAAACCAAAAAATAAAAAATCCCTGATGCCAATTTGTAACATCCCAGACCTAAATGCTACTAAAAAGTGCCCCAAGCCTGATTAGCCACATGACCTAAAGCTCATCTCCATGAACTCAAAAATATGACAACTAGCAATGAGGTCATGGGGTGTTTCCATGGGAAGAATATGCCCTCATGTCAGGGTGTGACATAGTGGAATAATAATAATAGTCAAATAGAGGAATCAGTAAATTATCCAGACAAAATACAATAACCAAGATAGGTGTATATAACAATAATGTCATAAGTAATATAATATACAATGATGATCATTTCATGTATCCAAAAAGTATCTAAAAATTTATACAGGCATGATTACAATACATATTTCAAAATACCAAAAAGGCCAAAAACTACTATGTATATATTGCATCATGCACCTCAGCTCGGTCATGTACTCCTCTGCTCCTAAGTGTGGCACAAAGTCAAGAATCGTACTTTGGGTGCTTGCCCGGATCCCTACCTACAACCATATAGTCTGTTTGAGTACCCAACAGTAACATGAACAGGGTGTGAGATATGATCCTAGTAGTTCACCACCCAAAGTGTCTATAAAAAATTTTTTTTTTGGAATACAAGTTAAATTATATTGTATAATATCATAGGTATGGAATTACTAAAAGTAAATTACCCATATAATAAGTAAACAAACATTTGATCTTGTACAACCATGCAAGGATCCCAATAAAACAACTGTAAAGCTCTTATCACATGTTATCTATATAGAAAATGGAAATAAATACCATTTCCATGCCTAATACACAATATATAATATCACCAATATCCATGCCATATAACCTACATATCAAATCAAACACGATTAATCCATATGATCATAAGTGTCACAATTTAAAACGGTCATGCCATATAATAAAAAGTGTCATAACCCACAGAGTTCAATACAAGGTATTGAAGACCAAGAAATCCATGTCGATTATTAGGATAATCTCTCTAGAAACTTGACAACAACATTGGTGGAGTCCAAGGATCATGTCAACAGAGTATATCGAATGCAAGTTTGGAAATCCAAATAAAAGGGGTAAAAATTCCCTTGGAATCCTATAGAATCAAGATCCAAGGATCATATAGTTCCAAGTTATCTTCTACCATTAATTAAAATCCAATGTTGAAGCATCCATGGAATTAATATACATGGTATACCAACTAAGGTATCCACAACCATTTCAATTCACATATGATTCGAGTCATCAACTCATAATAATTAAATTCCTTGAATTTACCCACTCATTTAACAATTCCAATTAAATTAAATTAAATGATTTTACCCAGCCATTTCATAATTCCATATAAACCATTTCAGAAAATAATTAACACGAAAGGGAGGGAAATGTTTTCCAAATCCATCAATTCTAGTCAATTCATTTATAATCGGGCTTCCTCTTACAAGGAACTCTCATATACTCACCCCTTGGGTGGTTCAATAATGGAAATGTTAAAGTAACACCCCATGGGTGACCTTGGTGGGGAAAACCCTCTAAAAAGTCTTAAGGAACTAGTGAGAATCCTTAACAAGTTTCATTAAATTTAATTCAATCATTCAATTTATTTTTATGGTGATTCCAAAAAGTCCAGTGAGTGGAATAATGGTGACTAGATATATAAAGCACCAAACCAAAAGGGAAAAGTATAGAACACCTACCTTAGGTCTATATTAGAGTTATCATCTAGTATCAACTTCTAATTCAACTCAGATTAGGAGAAAAATGAATAATTCATGATGAACCTGGAAATAGGAAATATTAGCTCACAACTAAATAACTCCATCGGTACCAAGAAGAATGAATAACAACACAAAAGGAATGGAGTAATCACCGATGTGAAACTAATGAGACTAAAAACACTCAATTATGATTTAGGACATAATAAAAGGATCAAAATCTACCATTTTTCCTCAAATTATCTCTCCCAACATAACCCCCTACTAATATATGAATAAAAGGAGAATAGATTTTAAGTTATAATATGTTTAAGGGAAAGACTGTAATTTTACAAATATTTACTAGGCTGCATGGTTTGGCTACATTTCTAGCCAAATTATACACCCGTTTTTGTGCCAAGTTGGAACCCACAGAGTCACTATACACAATTTGATTAACCATGCACAAACTGTGCATTTTGGCTCTACTAAAAATTACAGGTTCCCCGCATTAGCGTGCACCTCCATCTACACAATTTCCTCAAACCTTGAAACCTATAGAAACCCACATCCAGGATATGCATGGCTATGAGTAACCATGCGGCCTACCCCAAAAAATATTTTTAATCATGTGGCCGACCTTATTTTTTGGAATGCTATGTTTTGAGCTTCAAAAAAGACTCGAACACCCTCGGTACACCCATGACCTCCAAGGGTATTCACATTAGTCCATAAATAATCATTTAAAACAAAATTAAAAATATTCTTACCTTGTAGGAAAACTTTGGATCTTATAGAGGAATTACATTATAGGTGAATTATTGTTTGAGGTTTCCATTCTAGGCATGGTAATCTTATGGTTTTGTACAAGGAGACTATTTGAGGTTCCTTTTGGTGGTATTGGCCTGAGTTTTGGTTTTTCTAGAGGATTACCTCATAGGGTATCCTACTTGATCTGATGTCTTGGGAATTTTAAATGGTTTTCCATGCCTTGTTGTACTGTGAGATGGTCTGTACTAGATTCAACAGTTTTATTTGGTGGTTTTGGGTGTTAGTTGACCCTAGTTTTGGGGCTTTTTTCTTGGAGGTTTAAGTCAATTATTGTTTTTACTAAATGATACATGATAACTTTTGGATATTACTAGACTGATCATTTTCCCTAATATTGATTCATTCACTCTAAACTATGAATTAGTTGTTGTGAGGCTATTATAGGGATCCAATGGATGGTTGGGATAAGTGAATATCCCCTAGTTTAGTTGATAACCCTTTCTATGAGTAGTGGACCATAGAGGATTTTACATTACCAAGAACCGATTTGTCACGACTCGACCCTACTGGTCCGAAGCCATGACTACCCTAAGCCCAGCTCCATAGGCCAAGGGCTGGAAACAAGAACCAAAGGTGTAACAATATCAGGGAGGCCTTTGCACAAGTACCTGTACACACACACAGCCTACTCAATGCAGAAGTGCAGAGAAACAAGGAAACCAAAGTACAAACAGCTATAAATCAACCATATTCATGCATCAACTTCTAAGTAGAACAGGTAAATTGCTGAAAAATACTGATAAGCTAACTGAGCAGAAAGAGGGCAAAACATGTGCCCAACTAAAAAGTTGCCACAACCCGGCAACATGTAAACAAAAGTAAACAGCTGGTGAGTCTCATACCAGAAATTCCTACTACGACCATTGAATGAAACCCAAGCTCATGTGTCCTCTATACTCCTCTATAGTCTCGATTGACTTGTATGTCATCTTAAAGGGCACACTAATTGTGGGAAAAGCCCAAGAAGGGGTGAGTATAAAGATACTCAGTAGGATTCCCCGAAATCTCGAGGGAGCAAAAAAGGAGGTACTAAAATGGTGAGCAAAAGACAGAACAAAGAACAATGTAAGAGTACAATAGGGAGAGTGCAGCTCAACCTAATAAAAGTAAGGAAGTAGACTCGTCCAACCAAGAGGAGCTATACATAGAAATCATGTGGCATACCTCACACGTCTTCACCCCTCCTAGAAGGAATGTAACTGAACCCAAGGAGTGGGAACAAAATTAGGGTTTATATATATATATTCTCAATAAGAAACCCGAACGAGTGTGTAAGGGGATCTCTATCACCAAGATCTGCCCAAGAAAAGTCGCCAATAGTTATAAGGATATAAATCACTGATGCCCAAAAGTCCTGCATGCCAAAGTTGTCTCATCGCTGAACCATACAACCAAGGGTCCCACTCCGGTAATCAAGGATAAAAGTCACTAACTAGCCTTATAGAAAGGGTTGAGTCTGAAAGAAGTCACCGGGTAACCCACTACCCAGCCCAGCTGTAGGGTAAACCCTAAGAGGTCGTCGGGTAACCCACTGCCCAGCCTTACTGGAGGGTAAACCCTAAGGTCAACGAGTAACCCACTACCCAGCCTCGCTGGAGGGTAAACCCTAAGGAAAACGGTTAACCCACTGCCCAGCCTCGCTGGAGGGTAAACCCTAATACGCCAGTGGGTAACCCACTACCCAGCCCCGCTGGAGGGTAAACCCGGAACTGGTCTGATAACTCCGCAATGCTCGTGCCATCACTGGGTGTCACTAACATCGCTATCGTTCCTTGGTTATGAGTGCATCAAAGGAACCTCCGACCAATTCCCTTTCATGTTTCCACATTTAATGAGATCTTTAAATAGGCTCTACATTCCCAAAATGATTACACAGTTATAATCCTTGTGGAAAAACACGTGAGATAGACTATTTACTTCCTGGAAATGGAATCCCTACGAAAAAGTTATTCAACACCACTTTGTCCCCATACATTGTCTCATGGGGCCAACACCTTGGTCCTGAAAAAGGTCGGGCAAAATTCTTCATCGCGATGCTCGCGGAAAAACATGTCAAAATGACTATTCATTCGCCCCGAACAGATGTCAAATGAAAAAGTCGCATTTTGCTGCACACAGCTTAAAAGACGGCTCGTGGGGCCCACACTTCAACTTTGGCTTCAAAGCCTGCAACCAACTTGGACTACTTTTCCATGAATCCAGGGTCGCAATTCCACTGAAGGTTCCAAAAATGGGCTCTGTATGTGCTCGCTCCATCCGAAACAAGAATCCCGGCGAGGCACTAAGTAACGCTTAACGGGCGTGTCGCACCACTGAGCTCTGGTCTCAAGAATTAAAAATCCCTGAGACCATCTCAAAACCTCTGTCTCAATCCAAGGATCATGCTTCCATAGACTTCATGTGAATATGACACTCGGTTAGCAATTTAGGGGTGTTTTAGTGCCAACGGACGGAGACGGGGTGGGCCGGAAAACTTCCCCGGGCCACCCCGGACGCCCCAGGACTCGGATTTTAAATCCAAAAAGAGATTTGGAAAGCTCGTATTTAACCCTACACATATATGTCATTCTATTTAAAAAAACATAATTTAGATGTTATAATTTGAGTTTGAAGAAGTTGCATAATTTAAGAAGATGAAAACGCACAACCCTACCTCGCAGGGTGTAGCCCGTCCCTTCACAAATGATTCACCAGAACCACAACCTCCTTGGAGAGGTGGGGTGAAGATATTGAAGATGGTTTATTCTTTTTATGGGAGAGCTTCTGCCAGGGAGAGGTTCTAAGGGGAAGAAGGGAGGGGTGGAGGTGTTTAAGTAGGGAAAAATTAATTAAAATTAATTAATTCTTCACCACCCACTAGTAGGCCCGTACCCGAACTCTCAACGGGGTCGGGGATAAGATTCCCCTAAGGAAAAATCCACATCATGAGTTCAATGGAGGTCTCATAATTTTAATCTAAGCCTCCGTTGATAAGTTATAAAGTTCACGCCCAAGGCCTTTAAATTACGAAAACACCCCTAGTGGCGTTTTCCATATAAGGGTCACGTCCGCGAAAGTTACACCCCTCCTAGGGTAAATGGCACACTCCGTACTCAACGGTGCCCTTGGTTTTCCCATCCGAGCAACCTTTTAGGAGTTATTTGGTTTATTTGGTGTGCCTAGTGTGAACGCACTTAAAATTTAATTCCGGCCACACCGAGGCTCGGAATCAAACGCCATCTAAACGCCCTGCTCTGGAATAACATCAAGAAATTTTCAAAGCCTCAAAACCTCAAAACTCTGGTTCTTACAACATTACCTCCTTCAAGTTTTTCTTCCCCGAAAAACAAAACTACAAAAACAACTTGGGATACTAAGCCCGCATATGGCTCTCCCGTTCCCAGGTGCTCTCCAGCACCCTCTCGTGCCGCCACAGCACACGAACCAAAGGGATGGTCTGACCACAAAAAGTCCACTCCTACTAGTCCTCAATCTCCAGTAGGTTCTCCGCCAAGGTGGCACCATCCTCAATGTTCATCTCTCCCTAGTAGATGACATGCATGGGGTTGTGCACGTATTTCCTCAACTGGGACACATGGAATACATCATGCACCTTCTCAGGGATAGCTTTCCTCCCCGGCCAAACCTCTGTGTTCCACGTTGTGGGGAGACTCTCAAAAAGACATGGTCCCCTTACTCAAAATCCAAAGGTCTGCGACGACAGTCTGCGTCGGACTTATTTATACTCTAAGTCATCCTCATCCACTCATGAATGACGTGAACCTTCTCTATTGTCACCCTCACCAACTATGGACCCACAAGGGAGGTCTCCCCAACCTCCATCTAGCAAAACAGTGACCTACAGGGTCTCCCGTAAAGGGCCTCAAAAGGTGCCATACCGATAGTGGAGTGGTAACTATTATTATACGCGAACTCCACCAAGGGCGGGTGATCCTCCTAGCTTAGGCCAAAGTCTAACACACACGCCCTGAGCATATCCTCCAACACCTGGATAGTGCACTCCATCTACACGTCTGTATAGGGGTGAAAAGTTGTACTCATCCGCAGATGAGTCCCAAATTCCTCCTACAGGCCTCACCATAATCGCGACGTAAACCAAAAATCACGTTCGGAGATGATCATCGAAGTTACTTCATGAAGGCGGACTATCTCCCGAACGTACAGCTTCTCTAGACTCTCCACTGAACTTTTCACCCTGATGGGAAGGAAGTGTTCCGACTTCGTGAGTCGGTCCACTATCACCCAAATGGAATCATAGCCCTTTACTGTGCATGGAAGCTCTGTGATGAAGTCCATAGATATGTCATCCCACTTCCACTCCAGAATCTCAAGTGGCTATAACAACCCTACCATAACTTGATACTCTGCCTTCACCCGCTGACAGGTAAGACACCAAGAAACAAACTCAGCTACACTTCGCTTGATGCTAAAGAACCAAACTTCCACTGAAGGTCTTTGTACATCTTCCCCACACCGGGATGTATAGCCAAGGGAGAAGTGTGGAATTCCCATATCACCTCCTCCCACATCTCCATGGGTACTACAGCTCGCCCCTGGAACAGGATCTCGTGATTCCCTCCTTAGTAATACCCATCGGGTGCGTCACCCAGGGATATCTAATCACGCAGTACCTCACTATTTATATCACCCAGTTGGGACTCTCCCACATGCTCAAGGAGCTAAGGAGTCAGCATCATCGACTGCTGAAAAGTCATACCCTCCTACTCCACCAAGTTTGGATGTAGGGAAGCCAACTGCTCTAAAGCTTCCCACACTAGACGAGCCTGGGACTTCTTTCTAAGAGCATCTTCTACTATGTTGCCCTTCCATAGAGTGTAGACTATCTCGAAATCATAGTCCTATAGAAACTCTAGCCAGTGCCTCTGCCTTAGATTCAAATCCCTCTGAGTGAAGATGTAGTTGAGACTCTAGTGGTATGAGTAAACCACAAAACGCTCACCCAGAAGGTAGTGTCTCTATAGCCTTAAGGTGAAGACTACTACTGCCAGATCCAAGTCGTGAGTCACATAATTCTTCTCATGGGGCCACAACTGCCTCGACCCATATGAAATCACTACCCACTGTTGCATCAGAAATTAACCGAGCCCATCTCCTGAAGCGTCGTAGTATACCATGAACTCAACGCCCTCCTTTGGCAGCCTTAGCACTGGAACACCAGTCAGCCTCTACCTCAACTCCTCGAAGGTCTTCTGGCACTGATCATTCCTGGTGAAAGGTCATCCCTTCCGCATAAATGTGGTCAAAGGGGCCGAAATCCTAGAGAAATCTTCCACAAACCTTTTTTATTACCCTGCCAAACCAAGGAAGCTCTGCACCTATGACGCATTCTTGGGTGGCTCCCAAGCAAGAACTTCCTCTATCTTTTCAGGATCTATGGATAAACCCTATTCTGAAATAACATTCCCTTGAAAGTGAACCTCATGAATCCAGAACTGACACTTCAAGAGCTTCCCATACAGCTGGTGCTCCCAGAGTAAGTCTAGGACCATCCTCAAATGCTCTGCATTCTCCTCCTCTATCGCAGAGTAGATGAGTATGTCGTCCATAAATAGAACCACAAACTGGTCCAAGTACGGCTGGAATATCTGGTTCATCAAATCCATGAAAATGCAAGTTCATTCTTCATGCCAAAGGTCATCACCAAAAACTTTTAATTCCCATAAGGACAATGGAAATCCAACTTCGGGATGTCAGCCTCACAAATCCACAAATGGTGGTAGTCGGATCGAAGATCAATCTTGGAGAACCACTTCACACCTCTCAACTAGTCGAAGAGGTCATCAATCCTCAACAAAGGGTACTTGTTCATTAACATGGTGTGATTCAGGCGAAGATAATCCACACAAATCCATACTCTCTCGTCTTCCTTCTTCACAAACAAAACTGGAGCTGCCCAGGGGGACACACTGGGCATGATGAATCCCTTCTCACGAAGGTCATCCAACTGAAGTCATAGCTCCTGAATCTCGGTGGGTGCCATCTGATAAGACACACATGATATCAGGGAAGTCCCCAGCTGCAAGTCAATGTAGAACTCCATCTCTCACCTCAGAGGTAGTCCCAAGACATCCTTGGAAAAGACATCCATGTAGTCCTCTACAACGATAGGGATATAGGTACATGTAGTGTCTACTGATATGAGAGTTGTGCTCGCTAACTGGTGAGAAAAATGCCTGGTCTCCTGCTCAGAGTACCCGTCTGCTCTGCCATGAGGTCTCATTCACCTAGAATAGTGAACCTCGTCCCATCAGCGTGCACACCTATGACTTTTTTGTGATGATAGTCAATCTGGGTGTGAACCATAGAAAGCCAATTCATGCCTAGGATGATTTCGTAAGGTTCCATTGTGATTACCAGTAGGTCCCACATGAAATTCCATCCTCTGAATGACTGTTCGCACAGTATGCAAACAAGGGTCACTAACGATGCACTTCCCGTAGGAACCTCAAGGCTAAGCGCAGGTGTCAGCGCCTTTATTAGGAGTTAAAACTCCCGTACCAAAAGCATTGATATAAAATAGTGGTTGGTGCATGTGTTTACTAGTACCGAAGCAAGCATAGAGTAAACAAAATGCGTACCTCAGACCATCTCATGTGCTGGGGGGTCACGAAGACCCATAGCCTGAAGCTGCCTGCAGCCCCTACAACCAGCTTCCTAAGCCTGGCATGGGTCGCTCGGTGGTGGTGGTGGAAGGACCTCGAAACACTATCCCCCACCTCTAGGTCCTACCACTCTGCCTACCCCACCTCCCTAAGGAGGACCATGTCCTCTCCTGGGAGATCCCTGGTCATGGTGCTACCTATGCCATTGCGGTGCACCCACTGCCTACCACGGCTGCTCGGTATGCCTGGTTAGGTAGTCCCATTCTAGGTGACCCCGTCCGTCACAAGCATAGCACCGGCTCTCTCCTGACTACAGAGTAAAAATGTCGAGGAGGCCTTTTCCCAAGTACCTGTACACACACACAGACTACTCAATGAATAATTGTAGAGTAACAAGGAAACCAAAGTACAAACAACTATAACTCAACCACAGTCATGAATCAACTTCTAAGTAGAACAAGTAAAGTGATGAGAAGTACTGACAAGATAACTGAACAGAAAAAGGTCAAAACACGCACCAAACCGGAAAGGTGCCACAACCCAGAAACAGGTAAACAAAAGTAAACAGCTGGTGAGTCTCACACCTGAAAGTCCTACTATAACCACTGAACGTAGCCCAAGATTATGTGTCTTCTACGCTCCTCCATTGTCTCGATCGACATGTTTGTCATATGTAAGGGCACACCAAGTTCGGGAAAAGCCCAAGCATGGGTGAGTATAAAGATACTCAGTAGGATGCCCTGAAAGCTCAAGGGAGCAACAAAGGAGGTACTAAAACGGTGAGCAGTAGATAGAACAAAGAACAGTGTAAGAGTACAATAGGTATAGTGCAACTCAACCCAAAAAAAAGTAAGGAAGTAGACTCGTTCAACAAAGAGTAGCTAGACACGAAAATCATGTGGCATACCCCACGCGTCTTCTCCCCTCCTAGAAGGAAAGTAACTGAACCCAAGGAGTGGGAACAAAAGTAGGGTGTGTATATATATATGATCAAAAATAAACATGAATGAGTATGTAAGGGGATCTCTATCTCCAAGCTCAGCCCAGAAAAAGTCATCAACAGTTCTAAGGATATCCATCACTGATGCCCAAAAGTCTCGCATGCCAAAGTTGTCTCAATGCAGAACCATAAAACCAAGGGTCCCACTCCGGTAATCACAAAGAAAAGTCACCGACAAGACTCATAGAAAGGGTTGAGTCTGAAAGAAGTCACCGGGTAACCCACTGCCTAGCCCATCTGGAGGATAAACCCTAAGAGTTCATTGGGTAACCCACTGCCCAGCCTTGTTGGAGGGTAAACCCTAAGGTCAATGGGTAACCCACTGCCCGGCCTCACTAAAGGGTAAACCCTAAGGTCAACGGGTAACCCACTACCTAGCCTCGCTGGAGGGTAAACCCTGATACGCCGGTGGGTAACCCACTGCACAGTCCCACTGGAGGGTAAACTCGAAACTGGTCTGATAACTCCGCAATGCCCGTGCCATCACTAGGTGTCACTAACATCACTATGGTGTGTTGGTTAGAAGTGTGTCAAAGGAACCTCCGACCAACACCCTTTCATATTTCCACATTTAATGAGATCTCTAAAGAGGCTCTGCACGCCCAAACAGATTACACCGTTGTAATCCTCACGGAAAAACGCGTGAGATAGACAATTTACTCACTGGAAACGGACTCCCTACGAAAAATTTATTCAACACCGCTTTGTGCCTATACGGCCTTTCGTGGGGCTCACACCTCAGTCCCGATAAATTTCAGGAAAACTGCACCATCACAATTCTCTCAAAAAAACATGCCAAAATGACTATTCATTCACCCCAAACGAATGTCGGATGAAGACGTCACAGTATGCTGCACACAACTTAAAAGACGGCATGTGGGGGCCATGCATAAACTCCGGCTTCAGCACCTTAAACCACCCTGGAGTACTTCGTCATGATACCAGGGTTACAATGCCACTGACTGCACCTAAAACGGGCTCTGGATGTGCTCACGCCATCCGAAATAAGAACCCCGATGAGGCGCTAAGCAATGCTTAACGAGCGTGTCGCGCCACTGAGATCTCGTCTCGAGAATTAAAAATCCCCAAGACCATCTCAGAACCTCTGTCTCAATCTGAGGATCACTTCTCCATACACATCATGCAAATCTACCACTCGGCTAGCAATTTAGGGGCATTTTAGTGCCAACGGATGGAGAAGGGGTGGGTTGGAAAACTTCCCGGGGCCAGCCCAGATGCCCCGGGACTTGGATTTTCAATCCGAAAAGAGATTTGGAAAGTTTGGATCAAACCCTATGCATATATTTCCTCCACTAGACAAAAAACAGCAATTTGACTCTATAATTTGAGTTCGAAGTAGTTGATGAATTTAAGAAGATGAAAACGCACGACCTTACCTCGCAGGGCATAGCCCGTCGCTTCACGAACGATCCGCCGAGGCCGCAACCTCCTTGGAGAGGTGGGGTGAGGAGATTGAATATGGTGGATTCATTTTTTGGGAGATATTTCTCTAGGGATAGGTTCTAAGGGGAATAAGGGAGGGGTAGAGGTGTTTAAGTAGGGAAAATAATTAATTAAAATTAATTAATTCTTAAACACCCACCATTAGGCCCGTACCCGAACTCTTGAAGGGGTCAGAGTTAAGCTGCCCATAAGGAAAAATCCACATTCTAAGCACAACAGAGGTCTCATAATTTTAATCCAAGCCTCCATTCAAAATTTATAAAGATCACGTCTGAGGCCGCTAAATTAAAAAAAATGCCCCTGGTGGCGTTTTTCATATATGGGTCGCGCCCACAAAAGTTACACCCCTCCTAGGGTAAACGTCAAACTCAGAACTGAAAGGTGCCCTCAGTTTTTCCATACGAGGAACCTTTTAGGATTTATTCTGTTTATTTGGCATGCCTAGTGTGAAGGCACTTAAAATTTAATTCCGGCCACACCGGGGCTCGAAATCACACGCCGTATGAACGCCCTGCTCTGGAATGATACCAAGAAAATTTCAAAGTCTCACAGGCTCAAACCCTAGGTTATTACACAATTTATGAGTTTGGGGCATGGTTAGGTAGTGATTCACTGACAGGTTAGTTCACCAAGTTAGAATTCCAAGACTTATGGGACATTAGTATGATTCTCTCAAGGTTGAAAGGAGTTCCTACCACCCATTAAACTTTTACTATTGGATTCCTTGATACTGGTATATAGTATTTGTTGTTTTAGATACCTAATATGATTTTCTAGTGTTAGGAACTCATACTATTCTTGTGATGGATGTTTGGATCTCCTTTTTGATCGGGGGGATGTGCCTCATGTTGTAAATGTTCAACCCAAGTTTTGTAATTCCTTTGGCTTAGGCCAGAGTGCAGTTAGATTTACCTCATGTGTTAGGATACATCAGGTGTTACAAAAACATGTTATAATATCATATGTTAGGATCACCATTGGGGTGTCTTGGTGGGATTCATTTCTCACCACTTGTATGTGAACCTTGGTGTGTGTACATACCTTGTGTCTTCTTTTAGGTTGAGAATGGGACTGTGGATCAAGATTAGGCCTAGTGTTTCATGATTGGGAGAATTCACTCATGTAGTTTCTTTGTATTGAGATGTATAAGTTTGATAGTTATGGAGACAGGTTACATGGTTCAACTCAAAATAGTATCAGAGCCTTGGGTATTTATTTTTGCTTTATTTTTATTCTGTTTATGTGGTCATATCAATGGGTGACCAATGTCTATATGTTTTACTTTGATTTATTATATATTTTTCATTCCATTTATAATAGAATGTTTTCATTTCAATTATTTATTTATATGAAATTTTATGTTTATGGATTTTTATTTGTTTATTTTATTTCATTTTTTATTTTACTCTAATATAATGGTATAATCTCCCATATTGTATCCTTTTAGGTCCTCTCCACTAGTAGGTAGCCTCTAGTATGTGGAGTGGCATTCCTAAGGCCATATTTAAATCCAAATTGGGTGACAATAATGCTTGGCCTAGGATGGTTTGTGAAAAATATACCTAGTTAAATAGACTTTTCATTAATGGGGTTATACTTGTTTTGAGTTCCCTTTAAAATTAAAACTTTTAAGTAAACCCAATTTAAGATAAGTATCCTATTTCTTTACTTATATTGAGCATCACCTCCATAAAACATTTTTAAACCGTGAATAGATTCTAAAAAACTGTCATTATTTTATGGAGAAACTTCGTGATTCAATTATGTTTTATATGGAAAATAATATGGTCTTTCTTTCTTTAAAAGAAAATATCATTTACTTATTTCATAAATCTACTCCTAAGTTGTATGTTTTAATTATTTATTCTCATAAATCCTTTTCATGACATTTTTATATTGAAACTCAATTATCAAGGCCTATATTTCATTTTCAAATATGAATATCGAAATCATTTAATTCCTTATTCTCTTGGGAATCCTTATAATTTAGCCTTCAGTTATGCCTTGAGTTAGAATTATGAAACCCCTTTCCTCCTCATGGGTTTGATAATTCTTATGATTTATGTGTGGTTTATTTTTCTAATGTGGCATCCATATATATTATTTTCATTTATTTGATTTTTGGGAAAAAAAATTATATATCCCTTAAATGCATTGGGTAAATATTTATATCTCATGATATGTTATGTGATGGGTTATAGAGTGAACTTAATCCACCTTTGAACTATTTCCAATCTATTTATGGTAATTGGGAGTGAACCCAACCCACCATGGGAATTTTTCTACTTTATGATGATTATATTAAAAGTGACCCTTGATTTATGTTTATGATATCATGTTTTATGTTCTTTACGCATGATTATGATATTATTACATTATTTATTTATTCCATGTCTTCATGCTTATGATCATCCTATTTATGATATCATGTTATTCTTTTTCACACTCATGTTATGATTTATTCCCATGTTTATTCCCAACCAAGGCTATCTATATTACCCTTATCCTTGTGTATCTTTTCCCTGATGTCATATATATATTTAGAATATCTTTTGGATTTTGGATCATTATGTGGAGTTTTAAATAAATATGATGTTTTTATGTTTAATATGATGTATTTAAATTCCTAATATTACAAATACATTATACCTATAGATCTTTTACATGTATTTTTATAAAAATATGTTTTGAATCATGAGATAAAGTATGTTTAAGGCTTGGTTTTCTATAATATCAATATTTTTTATTTTAAAAAGAATATTCCCTTCACATTATTTCTTTGAATAAATGATGTAAATATGATTTCTCACTTTGGTTATTCAAATACCGATGTGAAATATATGTTTTCATGTTGATTATTAAAATAACCAATGTGAAATATTAGTTTTTAAAAAAATGATGTTATAAATAATATTTAGCATCATTTTATGCAAAAAAAGGTTAAAAATATATTTATAACATCACTTTTAAATATATCTCCTATAAAACCAATGTTAGAATAAAAAAATTATATAAAAAACTAATTTTATATTAGGGTACAACTATGTAGTGTTTAGTTTTTCTTCTTTATTTTTTTTACTAAAACATATTGTGTATTAACTCCTATGACATGGATCAAGATCTCATCACCCTTCTCTATTATTCTTATATGTAATGATTTTTATGTTATTTTTATAATTTTACTATTTTTTCTACCCACTTAATCATAAAAAACTATAACTAAACTTCACCATGATTTTTAAAATTATATTTGATTAATGCAAGAGAGAGTAAACCACTACTAAGAGGCGGAGATGGTGAAACAATGGTTAAACAAAAGAAAAAACTCTTAAAAAATGTTTCTTATTACCAATTACTATATATGGATTTTATGATGATGATATGATGTTGAGGGAAATAGAAATATATAACTTACAAAAAATAAGTGTGAAATAAAAATTGCACAAAATTTTGTTATCAAGTGGATAATCCTTGGTGTGCAAAAATTTTGATACCACTAACATATTCCTATTTTAATATTTATAATAATAAGGAATGTATTAGGGATGTATTCCTTAAATCCAAGTACAATAATTAAAAACATCCATCAACAAGTCATTTAATCTTTACTTTCTTCAACTCAAGTTACTCTAAAATTTTGATTGTATTTGAATACTTATTCCTTTCATAAAATCTTGGCCAAAACCTCATTAGAAATATCCAAGAATAAATTGTAGGGTAACTCAATGTTTTATAGCAATATAGTAATAAAATTTTATGGGTGATACTCCATTTTATTTAAATAGGGGGTAAGTATTGTGGAATAGTATATTTATTTTTGACATGATGGATAGATCTGATAAATGTGGATGGTAAGTCCCAAGATCCTCAAACATCATCATGGAATGGCTCTACTACTCATCATGTGAATCTCATATCTACCCATATCTATCTTTATCTAAAAAATACATCTAATTGAATGAACCATTGCATTGTGTCATGAGACCACTTTAGCTCCTAAAATATCATGGAAAGGATTTCTCATAGGTTTCATATTGTGAAATTACTAGATCCCTAAAAACTTCATACATATATTTCATGATGAAATTAAAATCTATATAGATTAATACTCAAATATTACTCTTTCAGTAATTTACATTATGCTTCCATAAAAACATTGCATCATAATCCTATAACTTCATAATATAGTCCCCCATGATGATATTGTAAAATAAATGCATTATCAGGTTGGTCGGATGAGCACGTAAGGGGCGGAGCGTTTTAGGTTTTCTCCCTTACGTCGTCTTCTTCTTCGCCTCGTTGGGATGATGGCTCTACCTCGGTCTTCCTGGAGTCTCGTGGTGTGGAATCTTCTCCTGCATGGAGGGAGGCCTCTCTCGGATCGGGGTTCGTTCTTCTATGGTGAGGGAGGTCGAGTCCCCGGTGGGCTCGGGGTCGATTTATTCCATGGCACGAGTCGTGATCTGGTGTGACATTAGGGTGGCGGTCCTTCTCTATGGTGAGGGCTCTGGTTCTGGTGCATCAGAGTTGTGGTCTGATGCGGTGTCGGGGTGTCTAAGGCGGCTAAGGGGTTTCGATCAGGTGCACTAGGGCAAGATCTGGTTTCCACGGTACAGGGGGCGTGCTCTGGTGTGGCTCTAGTGTTGTGATCCGGGCGGCATGGGGTCGATTATGGTGTGTCATTGGGGTGGCATCCTTCTCTCTTTCCACGGCATGGGTCGTGTTCTCCTTCTCCCACGACGTGGGGTCATGACGGGTTTCCATCTCTTCTTCTACGGCAAGGAGTTGGATCTGGTCTTCGTCAATGTCGGGGTGGGGTTCCTGCTTCACGGTGAAGGGGTGGGTTCGTCCGCTGCATTGTGTTTTGGCAGGAGTTTCATGGTGGGTTTGCGGAGTTCTCTGCGTGTGGGTTAAAGGGCGGCGTCGAGTCCTGTGGTGCGGATGGTGAGGATTCGGTTTCTCTGAAGTTTTGTAGTGAAGGTACTTCTGGTCTTAATCCAGCGACGACGCTTCTGATGGTCTCACCGGTAACCTGCAGTAGATGTTGAACATTGATGGGTTTCTCGCCGACAGTAGATTTACGTGGCAGGGGTGTGGCTCGAGGTGGCGTTCTGCCCGAGACGCCTTGGTACTCATGTTTTAAATGTTGGAATGGTTTTTGAATTTTGAATTTGGATGGTTGAATATGTGGCTGGAGTGTTTGGTTGTATTTTGGATCAGTTGTTGTTTGGTTACCGATAACCCATAAATCGGTTTTGAGAAAATGAAAAAAAATGATTTTCGCCGCCGCCCCATCCATCACACTAGGCTTATACTTTTTTATAATTGGTTTATTCTGAAACATGCCTATTGTACTGAGTTTTATTCTTACATAACATGAATTTTACTCCTACGAAAAAATTGTTTCCATTATGGCTTAAACTCTTCAGGTTGTGATTCTCAACAACCCAATAGAACTCAATTCCTTTGCATAATCACTCATCTCCAAAAAGACTCTAACTCATCTGTGTGCATGTTGTAATTAAATATAACTTGAAAAAAATTACAAAACACATGATTGAATTTACTCAGGTGGATATTTATAGAAAACCTTCAATGTGGAGGTCATTTACACACCATACTATAAGGTAAAATGGATTTTATGAGAGTACTCCAACTCTTGATGTAATAATAATTCTATATAGATCACTTCACAAATACAATCAACTCATAAATCCCATTTATCAATTCACTTCATGATATAATTATCTAAACTCATTAAAAATCTCTATCATTAAAAGGTCTTCTATATCCTCAAAACTCTAAGGGAATTTTAGTCTCCCCATTTGTATTTTTTGGAAATATGAGAATCAGAACATATCCTCTTCTTCATACCTTTTTATATTATATCTACAGATCCTTAGTTATCCACCTTGAAATGAACCTATAAAAATAAAGGCAGAGTCTCTTTATATCCTCTCCCTTTATAAAAAAATCCAATGGAATGAAAGAGGTAAAACAACCAAGAAAATTTACAAGTATTTTTTGAGAGAATAGACTTCTATAATACTATAATTTGTTGGAAATAATTTTTGTTTAGGTGAATCATCAAGATATTTGTAACTTACTCCTTATCTAAAACATACTTCAATGAGAACTTACCATATTATACCTACTCTTTGATGAACTGGTACTTGATGTTAATATGTTTTGACTATGAATGTTTCACCTTTTTTTTTGACACATTGATTGCCTTTGGTTTTCACACACAATAATGAATGGTTATGTGACATTCACCCACATATATTCAAGATATTAATCCATCTATATCATTTGTTTCATAGACTGAGTTGATGTAATATATTATTCGTATTGTTTTACTTATTATGGTATAATTTTGCTTATTTTAGTTCCATGAAATTCATCTCCCACCAATAATTAATGAACCTCCATAAGTAGGCTTCAAATCACAAACATATATGGCCCAATTAGCATTGTAATACCTATAAAACTGAACTCATGTGTTTTTATCATACCTTAGACCAAAATCCTAGGTTTCTTTAATATAGCCTAAGATCTATTTCACCACTACAAGATGTGAATACTTGGGTTTTTTTAGAATTGTGCAGAACATTTTACCACTAACATGATGTCTGGTTTAGATGTTTTCAAATAAAGTAGGCTACCAATAAAACTATGGAACTTCATTGGATCCATACTTCTTCCTTCTTCATCAATGGACAACTTGGTCCTATTTACATTAGAAATGGATACCTCTGTTGATTTTTCTATTTAAAATTTCTTTAATAACTTAATATCATACTTTTATTATGAGATATAGATTGAAACTATTGTATTTGTGACTTATAAAACTTGGAAAATATCATCTCACTAATCATTGACATCTCAAAATATTTCCACATTTTGGAACAAAATCCCTTACAAGCATATTCTATATTTCTATAAAAAATATTTCAACAATATACATAATAACTATAAGAAAAAAAAATGTGTATCCCTTAACATAGATATTTGAATCAACTTTTGATTGCTTTAATTTCATACTCTTTATGCCAATGTCCATCTTTGTATACCATTATTTGGCTTCTTTATTAATCTCATAGAATTATTTATTTAACTTGTACACTTGATAACATTAAATGTCAAAGATTAATCCTTCAGGTTTTTTAAAATATACCTCCTCCTTGAGTTCAAATTCCAAAACATTGACTTTAAATCCATTTGAAATACATTGTAATTTTTTTGATCAAATATCAAAAAAAATATATCTTTTTAAGCCTTTCGACAAGAGAAAATGTCTAATCAAAATCAATACTCTAAATTTGACTGTAAACCTTTCCAACTATATGATGTTTTCTCATGATAATTATTCTTTCTTATAGAGTTTATTCATGAAAACCAATTTTATCTCAATAACATTATTATATTTTGGATTCAAAATAAATTCCAAAGTTTCATATTTTCACAATTTGATTCAGCTATACATTTATAGAAGTTATCCAATACTCACACTGCCAATATTCATCAATTGGTTTAGTTAAACTTTCACAATAAAACTGGTATGATTAGAATTACTTAAAATCCTTTTAGTTTGAGACGATTTTATACTATCTCAAAGAATATTCTCAGTTTTTACATGTTTCTTAAGTATTTAAAACATAGTTTCTCCATTCCTAGATGATTAATCATCACTATATAATTCATAACAATCATTATAGTTTTAAAAATATTATTATACATCAGAACTAAACCCATTTTTTTAATGTTTTCCCCAAGATCTTCATCAAAATCATCATTGATGGGAAGTGATGATTATTAAGTATTAAAATAATCTAACATTATTAAATAAAATATAATTTTCATAAAATTATTCTAATAATACAAAAAAATCCTTCCACTAGGGTTTTATCCAAGAAATATACCTTCATCATATCTCACATTGAGATTTCCTAAATTATTTTCTATAACCTTAATAAAACAAGGGATTTTGAATACCTAAAAGTAAGTAATGTTTGGATAATTAACAAACCATATCTCATATTTTGTGTTGAATAAATTAGGTTTAGGTATGTGCCAATCGATAATATAGATATTTTTTGGTGTGTCTTGTATCCAAACATACTTCAAGGTATCATGATCTAATGACATGGTAATTCCCATGTTCACCAAATCCTTCCACTCAAAAACTCCATTTTTTAGGGAATTTATGGACCACTAATCTCATGTGTAATTCCATACTTTTAAATTTATGCTTTAATATATTCATTCTAATATTTATATCCATTATCTAACCAAAATACTATGATCTGAATTATATGTTTGGGAACCCATATTTGATTATGAAATCTCACATTTAGGTACCTAGAATTTGAAAGGTTACTAATGTAATTATTCTATCATTTGGTATATACCTCATTTTTAGAACCTCGCATTGGAATAGTACTCCATATTCTATGACTATATGTTTAGTATCAACCATCTGTTGTCAATAATAATTTTAAAGTCATCCTCATTGTTTTGTTGGGTTTTTTTGGATCTGGAATGTGGAGTGGGATTTCCCTTTATGGATTAATTGAGGGGAATTTTCTGACCTCTCTCAATATCATACATTTTTTCATCTATTTGTTTCATCTTCACTAGAAACTTCTAATGGTTCCCTTATCCATAGTTGGGTATGGACCTACTTTACGAAAACAGGTGGTCGTCTGGGTTTTCAGGCCCAGCGACTCTTGGGGACTTGCATTGGTCTAGAGGATGAGAGTTCGGGCTCATTGCAACATTTTTGTGGGAAATTATTACCTACTCCAAGACTCTATTATAGATTTAAAATATTTTTGTGAATATCTTCAAAATCCTAATATAGGATTGGTTATCCTAGAAAAATGGTTTATTAGTTAATTATATCTTTATACAAAGAAGGGGGTTTTGTTTAGGGATCCATCTATATGTATTCGAGGTTCTTCATCTATTTCTCTAGTGGGGAATAGATTATTTATGTTTTGTAACCATATAACCAAGTGATTCGAAATTTTCTTCCATATAAGGAGGTGGTTGATGTTCTGAAATGTGGATTGGGCCATTATGATGAATCATATGTATCCTGAATGTTGTAGGAATCAAATCCCACATAGTTTTTTGAGGTTATTGGGAATGTCTCCAATGTATATAATCTTATATGAGGGGTATCATTCATGATTCCTAATGAGATGTTCATTCATACTACCCTAATCCCATGTGAGCTACGCTCGGTGTGATAAATAAGGTGGATTGGATGATTAGCCTCACAATGTATAGATATGGTACTTGTGTATTGGGACAGTCCCTAAGGATGTTTGGCATCGAGCTCAAGTCTTCGGAAGGAATCCTACATATCTCGGTTATGGAGGGAATCAGATTCCTCATAGGTCATGTAATGTTGGGGCTTATACACTGAGGTTTCCTTATACCATTATAAGGGTTTATGGGTAGATGATATGACCATTGAAACTCCCTAACCACATGTGATCCATACTTGTTTGCGAGAAACAAGGGATAGAAAGTAATCAATTTCATTTCTTTGGGAAAGGGACTCATATGCTAGTCCCTCCATGGATAATCAATATAGAGCTTGGACATCGGAGGGAGGTGGCCTACGTATCCTAAATATGGAAAGAATCAAATTCTTTGTAGTTCCCTTGATAACAGGGAATACACACTGAGACAGCCCTATTGATCAGGGCTTACACATTGAGAATAGATAGTATTGTCAAATATTGGGATTCCCTATGATCCATCGCATGACCTAGCTTGACACACATATAAGGTGTTGCGAGGGCCAGTGTGGAACAGTCCGAATGATTTCATGAGACTCGAATAACATGAGTGAACCTCATTACGTGAGTCAGGTGATGTGTCCTAGGGATATCGCATGTCTTGACTAACACCTCTAGAAGTCATAGTGGGACCTATCTGACATGTCTAAGGGGTTTCACGAGTCTCATCTGACTTTCCTATAGGATGTTGCGAGATCTTGGTTGTCATGTACGGATGCTTTTACGAGACTTAGCTAACATGAGAGAACATCGATATGTAAGTTAGGTGATGTGTTTTGAGGGATGTACCAAGTCTTGGATGACACCTCTAGGAGTCATCAGGAGACTGGGAAAACATGTATGGACGGTTTCGTGAGTCTCAATTAACTTTCCTAGAGGGTATCGTGAGATCTTGGTTGTAATGTCTAGATTCTTTCATGAGACTTGGATGACATGAGTAAATCCCATTATGTGTTCCAGTCAATGTGTCCAAGGGACATCACAAGTCATGGTTGATGTATGCAGAGGGTTCTCAAGATTGAAGTGTAACTTTCAAGGTAAATTTATGATGTTCCCTAACATTTTTACAGGACTTCGTGTGTCCTAGATGATATGTCAAACAGGTGTCATGAAATCTGGCCAACGTGATCTAGCATTGTTGTGTGTCTTCGAATGACACATGTGAAGTGCATGAGGGGTAATTAACATGTATTTATCTTAATCCTTTTGTCTTTGATCTTGGTTTTAACCCTAGTATTGATATTTCCTTGGTTTCTTTTGGTGTCAGCTCATCTTGAGTCCCACATGATCTAGTAGCCTTGTGGAATAGATTTGGCATAAACTACCAAAGATCCTTCACTTGATATATGTATGATCATGTGAAGTTATTTTAATACTTGTGCATGACTAATATGACTATCTTCTAATGTATTACCTTTTAGAAAGTTGTCAGGGTGCATGATCGCTCTGAGAATCCTATATAGGTCAAGAGTCGAGTCTTTAAGAGTCTAGGTGTTAGGAATCCAACTCACGTAGTATCCCTCAAAAAAATCTAACCATTTCCTCATTTTATGGTGGGGAATTTATAGGCCTTACTTCCCCAAGTACTCACTGGTTTTTGTGCCATATCTAGTTCAAGTTTAGTATGGAACCAGTGAAGGGGGTATGGTGCCACTCAGTTTCGTGAGTCTCTATCATGGACAACTTTTGGAATGTCGTAGGATTTTCAGTGATTGTGAGTCTCTTACTTTATCAGATTATTGATGATTATTGGAGAATTATTTGTTCATACAGATATGTTGAAGTAATTTCATGTTTTCATATTTTCATGTCCAAAGGTTCTCACGGGATCCAAGTTCCTATGAGAAGACGCTCACGAGACCTTGGGTAACTTGTCCTAGGGTCTCACGGGACAATGCTATGGGTGCGTTGGGCATGTCGCATGCCTTTTAGTGACTATTAGTACCTCTCTCCTTCTCCCTTTTGATCCTCTTTGTTTTATGTAACAAATGTTTAGAGTCATGTGAGATTGCATGTGTGTTGTCGAGGGTATTTTATATATTTTTTGGAGATGCATTATGTGACCAATATGGGTCACATGGGTGAATGCGAGCATTCCAGGTCCTGAATATGAGGATGGCAAGACAAATGGATTCCATGAGATAAGGCGGGCATATCATCGAGGTCTTACGATGCATTGTGGATTATCAGGGGCATGTCACATGTCTTTCAGTGATTGTAAACCCCTCTTGCCTCCTCCCTTTTTGTATTCTTTGTTTTATTTTACAAAATTTTAGGTATCATGCGGGTTTGAAAGTGTAGTATCTTTTATTTTTACTTGATTTTGGTATGATGCCTCACTTGACCAATATATGTCATATGGAGAGTGCAATCTTATAGTGGATGGGTCTATCTGCCTATCTTTAGAGAATCATGGGGTTCCTTATACATGTCTGAGGACTTCCTCATGGTGATGCTAACAAGAAATAGGGCTTCCATGAGGTTATGAAGTGTCTCGAGGATCGGTCAGGGTGCGCATCACATGTCTTTCATCGACCGTAAACCCCTCTCACCTCCTCCCTTTTATCTTCTTCATTTTATGTGGTAAAGGATCTAAGGTCATGCGATATTTCCTAGATATCACCTAGAGAGTTTATTCTTCCAAATAATTATCTGGTGCATGATATTCATGACCATTGGGTTCTCTTCTTTTATAATTACATACCTTTTTATTCCCTAAAGATTTTTTATGGTTTTTCAAACACCATAAAATGATAAACAATGTGTCATGGGGGTGCTCATTCAATTGTCTAGGGGGCCTTTGCAATAGCAGGAAGGTTTTTTGAAGATAGCTCTGCGAGACTAGCCGCAGGCGATGCACCATGATTAGGGCCTTCACATGACCTTGAAATGGTTACGCAATCACGATTCTCTCAAATTCTTCATGAATCTTCAATCATCCCCTTATTTATTACTTTTATGTGGAAAATAAAACCCATATTTAGGTATTTACTCCTTTTTGATTTTTCTGATGCTTATTTGGTGGGCATCAACAAATTCCCCCCATAAGAGTGATGTCTGAGGGGACAAGGACTCAGTTTTGAGGAAAACTAATGCCAGTCAGAAATTTTTATGGTGTCGTGAAACAATGCTTTAGATGATGTTTTGTCTACTGGGAGACCTTTGGTAATCCAAAAAATTCCTATATATAGGGTTGGATGAAAATTCATCCCACTGGCTACCTATTATCAAAGCACTCCCGTTGTTTCTCCCATAACGATACCTTGTCACAAACCCTGATCATGAACCATGTTCATAAGTCTTCGTTGTGAAACTATTATACCAAATCTATTGTACAATGATGTTTTCTGCTAAGACCCTTAACCGCCTCAACCAAAAACTATTTTTTTATAATTCCTCAAACTTCAGTTGTGAGGGCTATGGTCACCTCGAGTGGTTTCATGAGATTTACTGACCCGATCATTCAATCATTTTTGAATCACGTGACCATGTTCAGGTCATGTAATGACGAGTATTCATGGGGGGTAATGTGATTTTTGTGATTCCCTATAGGGTTTATGCGCCCCATAAGTCATATGGAGTTCATGCAATTTTAAAACTCGTTATGTGGTTTTTGGATTCCTTAATGAGTCATGCAATGTGCATGATAATGTTGTCTCGTGTCATGATTCATTTTTTTCAATACTTTTCATTTTATTTGTCTGATGTGTTCCACTTACTTATTTTCATATGTCTTATAGTTATCATTATGGTTCCTCAACTACATCAAAATAGATGGAAATGATTTCTAGGAATCACGATTCAAATCCCCACTATCATGTGTATACTGATAATGTGGTCCTTTTGAGGTTCTGTTCATCTAGTATTAATAATTATTCCTTATCTGGTCAAATTTTTCTACATGAGTTTGGATTTCTGTATTATGCTATTATACCTCCCCAAGATTTTAACTTTCCATTTCCCCAGGTATCTATCTCCCTAGACTGTGTTCATACAACGATTAATGAGGATGTATAGCTGGTTATAGCCTAATCTCAGAGCTTGTCTTATTTTTTGGAATATTCTCCCATGAGTTGAGATGTTCATATCCTTTATCAAAAACCAATCTCCCAAAGTTAATCAACCATATTTTCCTCTTCTATAGATACCTATGGAGGGAAATGGTACTCAAAATGGGATCTTCATCCTAGTGGAAATTTCTCAGATGAATGGGTATGGCCATTTTGGGTGAGGTAGAGTTGTTCAGAAGTTTTTGATGATCTACATAGGTTTAATATTTGAAAATCAATATGGATATCTCAATTCATCATTTACCACCAACCTGACCTGCTTTGGGAAATGATTATCCACTGGTGTCCTGGAACGAACATGTTCTAACTTCCTAACAGTGAGGTGGGTATCAGTCTATGGGATATCCATCAACTGGGTGGCCTCCCTCCTCTTAGAGAGATGTATAAATAATTTCTTGCTACTTCAAATGTATAGTGTGACCCTCTATATACTCTAGTTCTAGCGAAGTAGATGCTCTCCATTGTGATGAAAAATCTAAGGAGACAACTGATAGTGCGCTCTCTTATTTCCTTTACCGACATGGTCAATATTTTTTTGTGTGGAAGAAGGGTGAGACCCAATGTTATCCTCCCCCATCAATAACCTTCCTAGATATTCTATGAGAGTTCTGGCTCGTATTGGGCCATTTTGGAAGCTAGGGACTACACCTCATGGGACTATCGGGTGAACCTGGATGTTTCTTCAAACCTTAGATTGACAGGTTTTCTTACCATGTACTTAAATGGGTGGCACTTCCCAAATGGGGATAGATGGTCTTGAATTCATGTTAGCACATTGGTAATAGCAACGCATCTTGTAGAAGAGTCATTCCTTAACCTGTAAGTGCTAGTTATTACATGCCTCTACCAGATGTTGGGTCATATCCAATAAGGCAGCACTCCCTATAGGATTGGTAGTCCTCTTCAGTACCTTTTTGGCTGTATAGGGGTGTACTTCCATTATTATGAGTACTATAATATCTATAAGATCCTAGACCCTGTATCCATCCCTAGATTGATGAACATCTATGGGGTTGGACCTATGTCTCTATCCCCTACAGAAGTCAAAGATGCACTATGTTGATATGACATCTTCAACTTTTCTACCTTCCATGCAATGAGTAGTTTGATTATTGATAATGGTAGAAACTCTCATTATGAGAGATATTATATGATCTCTCTTCAAGATGGGATCCTTGCAGACATGGTGTATGATCTTATTATCTATGATCCATACACATCATACTTATTTACTTGAAAGTTTGGATATGTTCATGGAGTTTCCCCCATTCCTTTGGCAATCATCTGAGGGGAGTGACATCCTAGCGGCATCTGCAAATTTTAGAAGACACCATCCCATGAAGATACCAGAGTTGTGATCATATTTATTCCTACTTATTCTCCCCCTTTCCTTGCTTGGGATTATGACCAGACTTGGGTTATGGCTTATTCCAATGGGGTGTTACGTCAACTAGTACACCATGTGGACCGGCCCCTTACATCACCAATTCCCCTATCTATGGCACTAATGGAATTTATTAAGGAATTATGAGAGACATTGAGGAAGCGACCTTGCTCTGGAGATGGTTATTCGGATGGTAATTTAGATTTTGTTGAGGAGACCAGTCCTTCAGTGCATGATACAGATGATACACCTATTGAGAGAGAGGTGTATGGGGATTCTTATCATATTTCAACATTGATTAAACTAGTTGGTCATCCTTATGATACAACCTCTTCATCGGATGTTGAGGCTAAATCACATAATAAACTAATTTGGGAGTGTATCTATTTCTTGATTACTAAGACCCCTATGGAGACATTCTACCATCAAGGTGAGTGGATTCACTAGTTATTTCAGGATCTAGGGGTTGACAGCTTTGATTGGTAGCCTTTGAATAAAATTTTCTAGTGGATAATCTTGACTCTAAGAGACTCGGATGCAAAGAAAAGGGGCTTGAATGAACTTGAAAATGAGGCATCCCTTGATAAACAAATGAGGGAGGAAGTGGAGGCTCTAAATCATGGTCATTGATTATCGTCTGAACTACAAAGCCAGATAGATGCTTGGACGGCACAAATATGGAGGCATGAAGAGATGGTTTCTCATCTAAAGTCCAACATATGGACATCTTCAGCCTAATTATCTACATCTTAGAGGAGCATTGAATATTTTACTACTCTGGTTGAAGTTCTCTACCCAAAGGTAGAGGTAGAAAAAGTGGGAAACGCGACACTCTAATGCTCAATTGATGCCTCCCTCTAGACTCGAGCTGACCTAGATAGCATTGTCAACCATCTTTTTTTATGACTCAATTTTTTGTATTACATCTCATATTTTACACTACACTCCATTTTTTGTTGATTTTTTAGATAGACTCCAAAATTTGGATATTCCTCCCCTCTTTTTTTCATACTGTGAATGGATGAGTTTTCTGTGATTAATATTCAATTTTCTTCCTTGTATGATATCTCGATATTTTATTACTTTTCGGTCGACACCCATACCCATATGTGCATAGGGATCTCCTGGGGAGGATATATGTCTTGTAGACTGATTTCTATACATATTATTGGAAATTATCTTGACCATAATAGGTCCATGTAGTGGGAATCACAATAATTTCCATGTTCTTTAGTTTATGGTCTTTCAGCTCGAACTATCCGTTTCTTTAGTTTAAGTTCATTTCGCTTGAACTATCTGTTGAGCATGGAATACAATGCAGACATGGAAAGAGTGACCTTAAACACTCTGAGGTGTTGGATCCTACCATGGTGTTTCTGATGCTCATGATGATCTTAATGCCCTTTTGTAGAGTGAAACATTTGGTTGATGGCCATAGGTGCATATGGAGGAGCCATGGGCATGTATGCATAGTCAAGAAAAGGGGTCCCTTGAAGTCATGAATCTTTTCCAAGGTATATGGAAGATTTATATAGGTAATATTGTTGAGGTTGAAATATTTGGGATATTGAACCATCTTGTATAGTTGGGGTATGGATGATGTAAATCATAACCTGGTAGTTTGAGTCCGTCAATATGAGATGGTGCAGACATTCTAGGTATATCCCACGTAATTCTAAAATACTAGGTTCTATCACGGTGTTGCAAAGGCTTGAAGGGATTGAAGCTCCTTTATGGGAAGAAGAAGATGCATTTATTTGGTGGTTCAGGGACCTTATATTTTGGCATCATGAAAAAAAATATGATCTCCACTTATTACCTAGGTATATGGAAGATTTTAGTAGACTCAAAAATCTAGATTATGAAGTTGGATATGGTGAGAAAGATATCCGAGAAAGGTTTCATCACCCTATGGTAGCTAGTTCTTAGTCTAAAGCTTGAGCTCTATGCTATGTGGTTTATAATAACAAGACATGGGTTATTAAAGTCTAGTAAATTAAGTTCTATAGTCCATATTTGATAATGGGTATGAATCACAGTGATGTAACATCAAGGATATTGAATCTTCTTGGATAGTTTGGTACGGGGACTATAAATCACTATCGGGGGCACTCAAATCTGGAGAATGGTTTGGTAAAGTCATATAATGAGTGGTTCAGACACACTGTAGTGTTTATTACTATAATGATGATGTTAGGGATCATGAGTATTATAATTTCCTTTTTTAGATTGATGTATTTGGATGATGTCCATAGGCACATATGTAGGATCCATGAGCATGCATGCATAGTCAAGAAAAGTTCCCTGGAAGTCGGATTTTCTTTCCAATAGTTGCGGAAGGCTAATATGATTTAAGACACCCCAACTTATGAAGTTTTTTTTTTGAATATGTAAAACCCAATGAGGGGTCAAGTTCCCTAAGGGTTTTTTCACCGCCTAGCAAACATATTCTCATGGTGAGGAGATGTGAAAAATATTTCCCTAACTTTTTCCTAGACCAACGGGTCCAGCAAGAATATCCTGGATTTTACTAGGATTATGGACCATATGATCTTTTTACCTTTTGTTTTTTTCACCTTAATTTTTTCCAAAACTCTGAGGATGAAGAGTTTAGTGGGTGGAGACTCAACTTTTGTTCGGGTTTTCCTTTGTGAATTTTCATACTGGCATGTTTCATGTCTCTTCCATTGGAAGTTAAAAGTCTTGAGAGATTTTAAGTTCATATATCTTTGAACAAATCACAGATAGTTTAAGTTCATGAATTTCATGGACCCAATATAGAGTAAGTGGTATATGAGGCTAATTGGGATACCTGGGGTTAAGAGTGCTCCAAATTCTCTCAATCATGGAAGGAAAATGATGTAAATCATGGTTCGAATTTCTCAGGTCATGAGTAATGACATGGGACAGTCATACAAGGAGTGATTTAGAATCACTAGGGTGTTGAGTGTTTTTGTGATGATGTGGAGTTCATGAGAATTAGAATTTCCTTTTTTAGAGCGATGCATTTGGTTGATGGCCATAGGAGCATATGCAGGATCTATAGGCATGCATGCAGAGTCATGAAAAGGACCCTTGAAGCTAGATGTCTTTTCCAAGGGTTGTGGAAGGATAAAGGTAGCCTGAGACACTCAAGACATGAATTGTGGTACATGGATTTTTAGGTTCACTTAATGGATGGTGGAAGCACCCCCGTACTCTGGTTGATCTAGGTAATTCACTTGTGATTCTTTGATGAGGAGTGAAAAATAAGATATTGTCTACATAGTTTATTTTCATTTAGTGGGGATGTGTTTGTATCCATTCAGTTTAACATCATGCATTTAGTATATCATTCCATGTAGTGTAACATCATGTGGTAAGGAAATACTTCCATGTATTTTAATGTCATGTGGTGAGTACATACTACCATGTATTCTAACATCATGTGTTAAGGATGTGCTTCCGTGTCGTTTAACATCATGTGATAATGAAATAATTCCATGAAGTTTAATGTTATGAGGTAAGGACATGCTATCGTATAGTTTAATGTCGTTTTGTAAGGACTTGATTCATTGTAGTTTAACGTCATGTGGTAAGGACATGCTTTCATGCAGTTTAACATCATGTGGTAAGGACAAGCCTCCATGCAGATTAACATCATGCGGTAAGGATGTAGGAACGGATGTGAAAAGTGGTAATTTTGCAGGTGGGACAAAATAAAGGAACTTGGGAATAATTATTTATCCCATGAAAATGAGAATAAATCCACACGTAGTTCTGGGTGACCCTGTTGTTTACTGTCTTATAGTGAGTACAATGAGGCACAATGTAATGTCTCATCACAGGGATATACGCGGATAGTTTAAGGTCATGTGGATAATAAAATTAGGTGAGGTTCCTAATGTGTGGGTGTGTGATGTGGTTCCATGAATAAATATAATGTTAATGAGGGCCAAAGAAGTCTCAACCACACCACACACCTTTCCAGAAAGACTCAGGCCAAAGGGACAAAAAGGGTTATCATTGCGGTTAGTCCTGAAGACGAAATTTCTGTGTGTCACTACATATCTCATAAAGATAATAATTAAGCCACACATAGTTCTAGAAAAGTAAATACTTTACACAGGTATGAACCATACATAGAGGTGGGCATCATTTTCATTGACAGTTGTAGCTGGTCCTAGGATTGGAAATCCATGCGTCGCTACTTATCCTGTATTGCCAGAAATCAAGCTACACATAGTTCTCAAAGTTACATGCAGCTTAACATCATGCGGTGAGGATGAAGGTGGACTGACATGAATTGGTGGAAACATCATAGTTGTGCCCATGGATAGAATCTTGAGCATCAAAACATATCTCATGGGGTTGAGAATAAAACCACATGTAGTTCTTGGAGGACCGTGTGGTTTAATGTAATGTGGTAAGGACATCGACCATGCATTTTAATGTCATGCAATAAGGACTTTTGGAATTCCTTTTATGTTCATGGACTTAAGACTGTAATGGATCCATTACGTACCTCTAGGCCTTTCTTGTGATTTTAATTCCCTACCGTAATTCCTAAGCTCACGTGAGCTATGCTCGGTGTAGGAAACAAGGAGTTTCATGGGTACCCCTATAAAGAATAGGTAAAAGAGGAGTATAACATTGGAATTTTGTATGATTTAGTGTTTGGACCAAGATATATGATCAATGAATCCTTACATTTCTCATTAGAAATAAGAATCATGTCATACATAGTTCTAGAGAAACCATGCAGTTTAATGTCATGCGGCAAGAACATTGACTGTGTATTTTAATGTCATGTGGAAAGGAAAATGGATTACCCAACATAAAGGGGAAGGGGATTTGTGGGTCCATGCAGATTTATGATGTGCAGTGAGGACATTGGTCGTGTAGTTTAATGTATTGTGGTAAGGACGAACTCTTTACAGTTTAACGTCATGTGTTCAGGATGAAATATTCCATGTAGTTTAACGTCATGCAGTGAGGATGAGATGTTCCATGTAGTTTCATCTCATTTAGAGAGGATGAATGAAGTGGATTACTCTGATGTGGATTCCTATTTTCTTAATAGCTTATATAAAGTATTTATTGAGAAATCTCGCATTTGTGGGTGGTGTGACACACTTCCCATCCATAGTGGCCAGTAAATAGGCACCATTATGATAGTACTTATGTATGATGTAAGGTCCTTCCCACTTGGGATATAATTTTGGGGGATTCTTTTCTGGTATCATTGGTGTTCTGAGATCCAATACCAGTTATCCTATAAGGAATGAGCGGAGGATAACCTTTTTATTAAAAGATTGTATAATCCAATTTTGGTGAACTTCAAGGATGTGCAGCGTGTGAAACCTCTTCTCATCTAGTTATTCTAACTCATCCATCTATTTCTTCAATTGTTCATCATCTAAGATCTATTCAAAAATGGATATTCAATGTGAGGGAAGTTGGACTTATATGGGAAACACTACCTCAGTCCCGTACACTAGTGAGTATGATGTTGCTTTTGTATCAGTAAGTGTGGTGGTACAGTAGGCCCATAAATCATGGAGGAGTTTATATATAAAAGGGTTATTTTCCTTTTTCACTATATTTGAGAGTATTTTTGATAGATTCTTATTTAAGGCCTCTATCTATCCATTTTTCACTTCTTGATAGCAGGACGAGTGATTGGACTCAATGTTGTTGTCCTGGTAAAGCTTCTTCAACTTTGTGGAATAGAAGTTGTTGTCATTGTCTGTTAATATTATGTGAGGGACTCCAAACCTAGTGATGATATGGGAGTTCAAAAAGTTGATGATATTCTTCTCCCTGACTTCCTTGATGGGTATCTACTTATCCAATTTGGAAAAGAAGTTTGTGGTAGTAAGGATGTTCTTGAACTACTTAGCGGTGGCTAGGGGATATGGCCCCACAACTTCCATCCCCTAAATGGAAAATGGCCATGAATATTTAGTAGTATGTCGCAATTCTGGGGGATGATGGATGAAGTTTTCATGGATATATAATGCATGATATTTCTTGTTGAATTATACATGGTCTGGTATCATGGTATTCTAGTAATATCCTAACCTAATGATTTGGTGGGAGAGCCTAGTTCTAGATTGATGGGTGTCATAAGAGTCTGTGTGGACTTTTTCCATGATGGTGATAACTTCTCCTTCTATTATGCACCTAAGGATAATTACATAATATACGCACTTATTGAGTGTTTTTTTCAAATTTGGTCTATCATGTAGAGTGAATTTCGTTTCCTGATGCTGAATTTGTTACCTTCTGGCATGATCTTCTAGGAGAGACTCGTCTCAAAGATAGCTTATTATGGGCTCCATTCATCCAAGGGTGTTCATTGGTTCATCGTGCTCTGGGGTGGTGTTGAATTCGTTGATCTCTTCCATATCACATAAAGTAATTAATGAATCCATTATTTGATGTGTAATATAGAAGGTTGCTTCCTCCAGATCAGGGTTGTCCAGGATAGCGGCTGTATTGTCTATCATGTCAATGTGATCATTCTGTGATCAGAGGACATAATTTAATGTGGGATCAAAGGGGAATTGTTCTATTAGTCCCTTAACATATCCAGTGAGAGGGAGAAGTTTCTCATTTTTTATGGAATATTCACTGTGGACCTTATTTATTACTAACTCTGAATCCCATTTGATGTTCAGGTAATCTATGTGCAGTTGTAGGGATAGTTACAATCTAGTTATGAGCCCTTGGTATTCTGCCTAATTATTTGAACATCCTTCAAGCAGTGATAATAAGTAGGGAAAAATTGTAACACCCCAAGGTTCTGTACATAAATTTAATATTAAATGCATGAAACACTAATTCTCTACAAAACACCACTTTGTTATAACCTAGCTGGTAAACATAATTTTACTACCTCTATGATTTGAATTTTGAGAAACTGTCATACACATTTGCACTCAATAGGATATTTAGAGTCTGATAAGACAAACTTAATTTTTGGTAGATAGTAACATATCCTTATGAATAGTGAAATACCCTTATGAATATAAATGAATATTAAATTGGCCAACAAAATAGAAACTTCACCCATGAGTGTATAAATACAATTTAGACATCCTATAAATTGAAAAATGATCATAGTATAAGTATTGGTATTTTTGTATGTCATAAATATTTTAATTAAAAATTTGTGATTAATTTAATAATTTAAAATGGAAATGTATTTTCATAAAATGAAATCATAAATTATTATTTTATTTTTTTCTTATGGTTATAAGATAATTTTTTGGGACCTTGATTAATTTCTCAAGTTGTTATAAAACAAGTTATAGTTTTAAAGTTGTTTTTTTGGGAATAAATTGTGATTTTTTTTAAAAATTAAATTAAAAATATTTAGAAAAATATTTTTAAAATATGGAATACATTTTTGAATTATACAGGTCAAAAAAAGTTTGGGGTGAATTTTTGGGATTTTTCTAAAATACTTGAATTTTTGTGAATAATATAAATATAGTTTTGAGTTTTCAGAATGTTTAATGACATCATAATGATATAATAATTAAAATAAAATTCTATTCTACTTTTGTAAAGTAAAAAATGATATAAGGTTTCCCAATTTTCTAATACTATGGGGAAATACCCTGGTCAAGCCCATGGTTTTGCAAAAACAACTACTGAGTTGTCCTTTAAAATTATTAAAAAACTCGCTCTCTTTTAATATAAATACCCAATCATTCCTTCATTTTATTTCATTCCAAATTCATCATCCTCAATGATCTGGTATTTTTACCTCTCTAGGAGTCCTTACCAGGTGTCCTCAAGCCCCCTAGGTCTCAACCTTTACGTTTTAGGAGTTACTCTACAAGGTAAGGAAATCTACCACCCTTCTCTTTTTCAAGATTTCATTTTACGTTATAATTTTTAAATTTAAATTGGATTATGTTGGGATTTTTCATTAAACATACCCCTTACAATCTATATTATGAAATAATTATGAGAGGCCCCTTTTTTCTCTAATAAAAATATTTTATGAAATTTTAAGTGATGTCGTTAGGCTACCGAATTTTCATAAGTGATCTCTCAACTTTTCTTTTATTTTCAAAATCATTTATTTTATTTTTATTTCCTCACCTCCTTTCATAAAAATGTTGTGATGACTCCAATACCTTACATGTATGGTAATTTTTTAATGATAATGTGATAATTCTTCATCATCTCTATTTTCCCATTCAATTATTCTAGAAATGAAAACACCATCTGAGATGTGTTAATTTATCACATTCAAGGACAGTGGGTTTTAAATTTCTATTACCATCATCAATTCAGGTCGTAAAAAAATTTTAATGGATCAAACAGACTATAATATATTCATTATAACTTATTTAATGTTCTTTAATCTCTTTTTACACATGATATTAATTTATAAATCAAAATGAGTTTGTTGTGATCAAGAACCACCAATTAACCCAAACAATTGTCATTAAAGTTTTATATAATGATTCATCATCACTTCCAATAACCAAAATAATTCTATGAACATGTTATGGTTATTCACTAATAACATATAACTTCTATTCTGTACAACCATTCTCAATATACATGTTTATCCATAAATGAATATAAGTAAACTGATCGTGAAAACCAAAGAAGAAAACACTCCCAAACAATGAAATTGAATCTCTTAACCCAAAAAATGGCCATTAATGAACCTAATATGGTTATTATAAATAAATTAAATGTATAGGAGGTTATGGAATCATTAATTTATGAATCTAAATTTTATTATTCAGGTCATTAAGATCAAGTGAGGAACACCTTCATACTTAAGGTAAGGGTTTTCTACCAGAACCTCCATTTTCATTCAGGTTTCTCTTATTGTCTACTTACCTCAATTAAATTCTTATTTATTCATATTTACTCCTCATATATTCTGTGAAAATGTTATATATATATGTACCAACCCAAATCCTACTTTCATTTATAGGTAGTTATATGTTTTAAAAGGATCTTTGAAAAATTCTTCCTGAAATACATGCCCGATTCAAGAGAATTTCTCAAAATCGTACCTATTTTCAAGGGAACTCTATAATCTGTTTTAATAAAAATTATCTTTCTAAAATTAATAATTTTAAAATTAAAATAATAACTTACTTCTCTTCTGGTTTATACAATGAATTTTCCAAAATAATTCTTCTTTTCAAAATAAAATAGTATTTATCTCAAGAATTACTCGATGATTTTATAGGAGTATCTTCATCTATTTCAACACTCTTGTTGATTCATTTTTATTTTTGGGATTAATATTTTATGATATAATATAAATTATTTAATTTATTGGTTTATTATTAGTTTTATTTTGGATGTTTTATCTTAAAACCATTCAACAATTTACTCTAAATGGTTAGTGTTTATGCTTAATGTTTAGGGAATGTTATTTACATTTCATATGTTAGTTTCAATATGATGGTATATGTTTTTTAGATTTATAATTGTTCATATGAAGAATGAATTGGACTTATTAAGTGTCATTTGGGGCCCTCTATAGTCCCTTGGTGCATCAGTAGGTCTCATGAGACAAACTATGGTCTTGGCATGAGGCCTTGAAAAAATTGTTATTTAGGGTCTTGGCATGAGGCTTTGACGGTATAGTTATGATGTCCCACATTATGAATTCCATAATTATAAAAATAGTATTGATAGTTAATATGGTTATTTGACTATTATAATACCCATTATTATGTTTTATTATGGCATTATTTATTCATATCTTATTCATTCCATAATGTGTTCATGTTTATTTTTAAAGGCATTCATTTTTAGTTATTCTCCATACCTAATTTTAATATTTATGATATCTTCCACTGTATTGCTCACCCTTACTTAGAATTTGAGATCACTCATTTCCTATGTTTTATTTTCTCAGGACATGATTAAGTTTATTATGATTGGCCATCAAGGATATACTTATAGTTGTGGATGTTCCCAAAAAAATTATATATTGTATTTAATTTAAAGTTATATTGTTGAACTTATGTATGTATCTTGTTTCTAAATCTACTTAGCTACTTAGTCCTTATGGATGCATCTTCCTTGTTTATATTACAATGTAATAAAATAAGGCACTGGCTCTAAGCAAATGGGATGGGTCCTTGTAGTTGGTATTAGAGTAAGTTTATTAGAATACATAGAAACTTGATTTAGAAAACATATATTAGGGAACAAAACCCTAAGATAGTCTTTGAGGATAAACATACAAGAAAATCATGGAATTTTTTGTAAGGAATATATTATGTGGATCTTTATAGGAAAAAACTCTTTGTCTAGATACTACAAGTGGAAATGGTTCTAGCACAAATTTACATAGGATTGAAAACTCTGACAAAGATTTTTTGGCTTGACTCGGGGTAGGGTATCCTGGTACATGACAACGGGCCTTACTGCGCACCTGGTTTGACACTCTCAGGGGATATGCTTAGGATAATTCACATTTTCTTTACAATCAATTATGAAGTATTTAAATGTAAATATTTTCTCAAAGAAACCATGTTTATGATTATGAGATTAGTTTTTCATGCTACATATTTTTCTACATTGAGATTATACATTATTATTCATAGCCTAATATAGTGTATTCCATTATTTAGAAATGGAACCCAGTCAAAGGAATAGAAATTGCATGAACACATGTGTCTCATATAGGAATTTCCCTCTAATGTAAGATAATGATGTTGGATCTGGAGTTGTGACTGGTGCAGAGCAACTTATAACTATATTGGTACAATTTACTCAGGTTATGAATAATAACCTTACCTGAATAGAACATCTGGATTCGAAACATGGAGAAGCTATCACTTTATGCGAAAATAGCCTCCATCATTCAATGGGACTTCAAACCCATTTATCTTTGAGCGGTGGATAAGTTATCTAGAGAATGTATTTCTTGCTTTGGGATGTAACTAAATAGATAAAGTTTTCATGGAAATTTATCATATATCAAGATATGCAGATCAGTGGTGGTCATTAATCCAAAACAAAAGGAGGAGGAAGAAATAGAAGATATGGAATTGAGGGATTTTAAGGAAATTTTCCTAGAAAAATACTTCCCTTGTGAACAATGAGCAGATATGGAAAGGTTGTTTCTAAATCTGAATAAAAAAGAGGATGAGAATGTTGCAAAGTATGAAGCTAACTTCTCAAGGTTAGAAAGATATGTTGTGGACTACATACATAATCCAAGGAGAAATATTGACCTATTTTTTATGGTTTAAAACCATTCCTATAAAGGGAACTAGTCTCCCAGAATTTCTCATCATATAAAGATATAGTCTCATGTGCTATCAAGATAGAAAAATAATTTTCTAAGTCTTATTAATTTAAATGAAAGAAAGAGAAGAAGAGCGCCACTGAAAACTTTGTGGAAGGGAATAAATAAATGGTTAAAAGGGAAAGAGTTGACCTTCCACTGTGTAGTAATTATGGGAAGAAACACCCCAGAACTTGCCTTAAGGTAATGGGAATCTGTTAAAAGTGAAGAGAAAAAGGCCTCCAATCTCGTGATTATAAGGGGAAGAGAGAAATAACTAATTTTTAATGTTGTAGTTGTAAAGATATGATACATTATGCACATGAATGTCCTAATATTCAAGGAAACGTTCCCCAAAGATGGAAAAAGGAGAAATTATAAGCTTATGCAGTCACAACTACTGAGGTTGAAGTTCCAAACAATGTGGTGGAAGGTACTTTAATCATTTCCTCGAACATAGCCAACGATTTATTTGATTATTGATCTTCAAATATTTTTTTATCTTCACAATTTTCCAAGAAAATTAGACATGTCCAATTTGAATTAATAAATGAGTTGTCAGTCAAAACTCCTAGGGGATGTATCATTGGAACAAAGTTGTGTCGATTAGTCCCCCTCATGACACATAAATGTGCTTTAGTTTCTAACCTTATCATCATACCCATTATTTAATTTGATATAATCCTTGGTATGAGTTGGATTTCATGTTTTTATGTGAATATATATTTCATAAAGAGGGTATTTATTATTTTTGAGAATTGTGTTGAATCCCTTATCTTTAGAGTAGAAACCTCGCCAGCTGATTCTTATCTAGATCCACCTTCAGTAGCTCTATTAAATTCAATTATTGGGAAGTAAGGTAATTCAATAACTATGGGTGAGGAGAATAATGTTCAAATATAAGATGTAACTATTGTGCGAGAATATGTTGATATTTTTTCAGAGGATTTACCTGGACATCCTCCAGAGCATGAAATTGAGTTTTCCATTGATTTAATTCCTGGTTCAATGCCTATATCAAATAATCCTTATAGAATGTCCACTGTGTAATTAGTATAACTGAAAAAACAACTAGAGGAATTGAGTGATACAAGATTCATCTTCCCAAGTGTTTCTCCATGGGGAGACCCTGCTCTTTTTGTTAAAAAGAAAGATGGATCTATGAGGTTGTGCATTGACTACAGGGAGATCAATGCTATAACAATAAAGAATAAGTATCCCCTACCTCGCCTTGATGATTTATTAGATCAAATTCATGGTGATAAATATTTTTCTAAGATTGACCTTCGATCTGGATATCATCAATTGCTAGTAAGGAAGGAATACATTCCTAAGATAGTATTTCAAACTAGGTATGGGAATTACAAGTTTACAATAATGACTTTTGGACTGGAAAATGCACCCTCTGTTTTCATGGATTTAACTAATAGAGTTTTCAAAGAATATTTTTGATGATTTTGGGGTTGTATTGATTGATGATATCTTATAATACTCTAAAATCTATGATGATCATGAAAATCACTTAAAACTATTCTGTAGACTCTTAGAAGAAATAAATTATATGGGAATTTTAGAAAGTGTGAATTTTGACATCAATCAATTTCCTTTCTTGGACACATTGTCTCTAAGGATGAGATATCTGTTGATCATGTGAAGACAAAGGTTGTGCATGAATGGCCTACTCCAATGAACATAACTGAGGTATGTAGTTTTATTTTTTTAGTAGGTTATTATCAGTATTTCATTCAAAAATTTGCTTGTTTAGCGAACCTAATGAACAATATTACATGTAAAGGGTTAATTACATATGGAAGAAATAATGTGAGGAGTGTTTTGAAGATTTGAAGAGGATATTAGTGAATTCTATGATCCTAAATCTACCCTTGGGGAATGATGGGTTTGTGATCTATAGTGATGTATAAAATAAAGTACTTTGTTGTGTCCTTATAAAGAATGATAGAGTTTTTTCCAATGCATCAAGGTAGTTAAAAATTGATGAACAAAACAGTCCAACTCATGATATTGAGTTAGCAGTGGTAATATTTTCCTTGGAGATATGGAGACATTATCTCTATGGAGAAAAATGTGAGATATTTACGGATCATAAGAGTCTAAAATATATCTTTTTATATAAATAACTCAACATGAGGAAAAGGTGATGGCTCAAAATACTCAAGGATTATGATTGTTCCATACACTACCACCCAAGAAAGTCAAATAAGGTATTTGATGCATTGAGAAGGAATGATCAAGGAGTTTTAAACCAAATGAGGATTCAAAGGGATCCTATATTCATAGATCTAATAACGATGGAAATAGGAATTATCAAATAAGGTGAAACATCATTATTTTTTCAATTGGTTGCCCAAACATCTTTATTAGAAAGGATTAAAAGCTCTCAACCTGATGATGAGAACCTTAAAAATAAAAATAATGTTGTGAAATATGGGAAGTTGGATGAATTTGTATGTGAAGATGGAATTCTGAAATTTGGGAAGAGGTTATGTGTTCCCACTATACCCAAGATGAAATGGGAGTTATTGGATGATTCTCATAGCTTTAATTTCTCTATACAGACTAGTAGGGCGAAAATTTATAGATATTTGAAGGAACATTTCTAGTGGGACAACATGAAGCGGGAAATTACTGATTATGTATCAAGATGTCTAGTCTGTCAACAAGTAAAGTCAAAAAGACAAGATCATAGAGGAGTAATGAAAACTCTACCTATTTCTACTTGGAAATGGGATGACATCACTATGGAAATTTTCACTAAATTACCCAAAAATCCAAGAATGAACGATGGAATATGGGTAATTGTGGACCGATTTACAAAATGTGCACATTTCCTCACTATAAGGGAGGATTTTCCACTGGAGCAGCTTACAAGACTCTATATCAATGATGCTTTAAGACTTCATGGAAAACCTCTTTCAATAGTTTCTGATCTTGATCCTCAATTTACATTGAATTTCTAGAAAATTCTTTATAAATCTTTGGACACTAAGCTTCATTTCAGTACAGCTTATCATCCTCAAACCAGTGGGAAATTAGAAAGGATGATACAAACTTTAGAAGACATGTTGAGATCATGATCACTTGATTTTCAAGGTATGTGGGATCAGTATTTACCTTTGGTGGAGTTTTCTAACAATAATATTTTTCATTCAATCATTCAAATGGAACCATATGAAGCATTGTATGGAAAGAGATGTCGTACACCAACATGTTGGGATGAAGTCGGTGAAAGGTAGCTTGTGGGAATAGAGATTGTGGAGGAAACAATAGCAAAGTTAAAGACTATTCAAGTACATATCAAAGAAGATCAAAGTAGAGAGAAAAGCTATAATAATAATTAGAGGAATGATTTGGGGTTTCAAGTGGGAGATCATGTTTTCATAAAAGTATCTCTATGGAATGGTGTTGTAAGATTTGGGAAGAAAGGGAAAATGAACCATATGTACATAGGCCCTTTTTAAATTCTAGAGAGAATTTTTTTTTGTATATTGTTTGGATATGACACCTATCCTATCTAAAGTACACAATGTGTTCCATGTCTCATTGATTAGAAAGTATATTCCAGACCCAACGCATGTCATCACTTCTGAAGGTATAGAATTGGAACCTGACCAATCTTACTATGAAAAGACTATTAAGATTATGGACACTAAAGAACAATTTTTGAGGAATTGGATGAATCGACCAGTAAAGATACTTTAGAAAAATCATAAAATTAAAGAGGCAACATGGGAGCCTAAGGAGCTGATGATGAAGAACTTGTCAAATCATTTTGTGAGGTAATATTCTAGACATTTCATGGATGAAATTTTTGTAAGGAATGTAACAAACTGTGGTTCTGTACATAAATTTAATATTGAATACATGAAACATTTAGTCTCTAAAAAACACCACTTTGTTATAACCTAGCCAGTAAACAAAATTTTACCACCCCTATGATTTGAAATTCGAGAAACTGACACACACGGCTATGTTCAGTAGGATATTTAAAGTCTGATAAGACAAACTTAATTTTTGATGAATAGTAACATACCCTTATGAATAGTTAAATACCCTTATGAATAGTAATGAATAGTAAATCAGCTAAAAAAATAGAAACTTCACCCAAGAGTGTATAAATTCTATTTATACATCTTGTTAGTGAAAAAATGATCATAGTATAAGTATTGGTATTTTTGTATGTCATAAATAATTTAATTACAAATTTATGATTAATTTAATAATTTAAAATGGAAATGTATTTTCATAAAATGTAATCATAAATTGTTATTTTATTTTCTTATGGTTATAAGATAATTTTATGGGACCTTGATTAATTTCTCAAGGAGTTATGAAATGAGTTATAGTTTTAAATTTGTTTTTTTATAATAAATAATGATTTTATTTAAAAATTAAATTAATAAATTGAGAAAATTATTTTCAAATAATGGAATTCAATTTTTAATTCTAAATTTTGAAAAAAAAATTGGGGTAAATTTTTGGGATTTTTCTAAAATACTTGAATTTTTGTGAATAGTAAAAATATAGTTTTGAGTTTTCTGTATGTTTAGTGAAATCATAATGATATAATAATTAATATAAAATTCCGGTATACTTGTGTAAAGTAAAATATGATATGAGGTGTCAAAAGTGGCTAATACCATGTGAAAATACCATGATAAATCCCATGGATTTTCAAAAACCACTAATGAGGTGTCCTTTGAAATTAATAAAAAAACTCCCTCTCTTTTAGTATAAATACCCACTCATTACTTCGTTTTCATTCATTAAAAACTCATCATACTCTATAATATAGTATTTTTACCTCCCTAGGAGTCCACCCAAGGTGTCATAAATCCCCCAAGGTCCCAAACATCATGTTTTAGGAGTTATTCTACATGGAAAGGAAATCCACCACCCTTCCCTTTTTCAAGATTTTATTATATGTTATTCTTTTTAAATTTCAATTGGATTATGTTAGGATATGTAATTAAATATCCCCATTACTATCCATATTATTTAATAATGATTAGAGACCCATTTTGTCTATCATAAAAATATTTTATGAAATTTTAAGCTATATTGTTAGGCTGCCCAATTTTCATAAGCGATATCTCAAATTTTCTTTTATTTTCACGTTATTTTCTTTTCTTTTTCATTCATTACCTCCTTCCATCCAAATGTTGTGATTACTCTAGTAACTTAAATTTACTATAAATTTTTCATGATAAAGTAATAATTTTTCATCATCTTCCCTTTCCCGTTCTTTTATTCTGGAAATGAAAACACCATCCGAGATGTGTCAATTTATCACATTCAAAGACAATGGGTTTTCAATTTATATTACCATCTTCAATTCAGGTCATGAATCCATTTTTATGGTTCAACCAGACTATAATATATGTATTATAACTTATTTAAGGTTCATTAAACCTTTTTTACACATTATATTAATTTATAATTCAAAATGAGTTTATTGTGATCAAGAACCGCCAATTGACCCAAACAATTATCATTAAAGTTTTATATAATGATTCATCTTGACTCCCAATAACCAAACAACTTTTATGAACATGTAATATTATGGTTTTTCACTAATAACATATAACTTCTATTTTGTACAATCATTCTCATTTTAAATGTTTATCCATACAAGAATGTAAGTAAATCAATCTTGAAACCAAGGAAGAAAACACTCCCAAACAATGAAATTGAATCTCTTAAGCCATAAAAAGTCCATGAATGAACCTAGTATGGTTATAATAAATCAAGTAAATTTTATTTATGTTATGGACTCATTAATTTATGAACCTAAATTTGATTATTCAGGCTATGAAGATCAAGTGAGGAACACCTTTGGACTTAATGTAAGGGTTTTCTACCTGAACCTCCATTTTCATTCGGGTTACTCTTATTGTCTACTTACCTCAATAAAATTATTATTTATTCATATGAAATCATAATATATTCTCTGATAATGTTCTATATATGTGTAAAAACCATAATCCTACTTTCATTTATGGGTAGTTATATGTTATAAAAGGATCTTTCAAAAATTCTTCCCGAAATACTAGCCCGATTCAAGGAAATTTCTCAAACTCTTACCTATTTTCAAGGGAATTATATAATTTGTTTTTGATAAACATTATATTTATAAAGTCAATAATTTTATTATGAAAATACTAAATTACTTTACTTATAGTTTATAAAAAGACTTTTCCAAAAGAACTCTTCTTTTCAAAATAAGAGTATTTATCTCAAGAATTACTCGATGATTTTATTAGAGTATCTTAATCTATTTCAAAACTCTTGTTGATTCTTATGTATTATTGGGATTAATATTTTATGATATCTTATAACATGTTTAATTGAATGTTTTATGATTATTTTTATTTTGTATGTGCTATCTTAAAACCACTCCCCAATTTACTCTAAATGGTTAGTGTTTATGCTTAATATTCAGGGAATGTTATTCACATTTCATATGTTAGTTTCAATATGAGTGTATATATTGTTTATGCTTATCCCCATTCACATGAATAATTTATTAGTCTTATTAAATGTTGTTTGGGGGCTGTTATAATCCCTTGGTGTATCATTAGGTCTCATGAGACAAAATATGGTCTTGGAACAAGTCCTTGACAAAATGGTTATTTATGGTCTTGGCATGAGGCCTTGACGGTATGGTTATGATATCTTTCATTATGATTAAATCATTATGAAAATATTATTGATAGTTCATGTGGTTATTCAACTAGTATAATACCAATGATTATGTTTTATTATGAAATTATTTATTCATCTCTTTTTCCTTCCATAATGTGTTCAAGTTTATTTTTAAAGGCATGTGTTTTTAGTTATTCACCATGACTAATGTTTATGTTTATGATATCTTTAATTGTATTGCTTACCCTTACCGAGAATTTGAGCTCACACCTTTCCTATGTTTTATTTTCTTAGGACATGAAGAAGTTTATTATGATGGACCTGCAAGGATAAACTTGTAGTTTTGGATGTTCCCAACAAAACTAGTATGTTGTATTTTATTTCAAGTTGTAATGTTTAACTTATATATGTATATTTTTTCCAAATATACTAAACTACTAGGTCCTTCAGGATGAATATTCCTTATTTATATGCAAATGTAATAAAATAAGTCACTGGATCTAGCCAACAGGGGTCGGGTCCTTACAAAAACTGCTCTATTTGATGAGACAAATACAATCCCTAGACCAACCTAGTTGAGTTTTGGGTTCTCCATTATAGTACCGATAGGAATCTTGGTGTCACCATCAAATTATATCTACCATATTCAGGGAGTTTCTTTGGCATAAAAGACCTCTTCATCGAGGAGCTCGGTGTCTTATGGTGTATTTTGTGGGGCAGGGTGTGCTACGAGGAAATCACCCAGGGCTTACCCTTTCACCGACTTATAAGATTTGAACTGGATGTTATATTGTGGCAGAATGACCGCCCATTGAGACAAGCATCTACTAAACATGGTGTGGCCAAGTATTTACTTTAGTTTGTCAATACAAGATACCCGATGGACCTCATGTTTCTGTAAGTACTTCTTCATATTTTTCACTACAAAAATGAGTGAATGTTAGTTATTTTTTACATCAAAATATCTGGTCTCAGTACCAAGCATGGTCTGGATAAGGTAGTAGAGACTATTATAGCTTCCCAAATCATTATTTTATATTATAAGGGCTCCTAATGAGTGCTCCATAGAGTCTACAAATAAGATTAGTAGCCTCCCTTTCACCATAGCCATTAAAATCGGTGGGTGCAACAAGTGCTGCTTGAGACATTCGAAGGCTTTCAAATATTCATCATCACATTGGTAGGTGACTCCCTTATTCATTAACCTCATGAAGGGAAGATCTTTTCCATCTAGGTTGGATATGAATCACCGAATTTATTCAAGGTTCCCTTGGAGTCCCATGAGTTATTTCAGGTTCCTGGGGGTGAAATTTCAAAAATAGAACTAGTCCTCTCGGTCAACCTTAGTGTTGTGGTGACATACCACAAAGCCACAAAACTTTCCTAATGTTTCCCTGGAGGCACATTTCAGTAGATTCATCTTGAGAATATTTTTTAACATCTTGTTGAAGATTTGTCAGAGATACGTGAAGTGATCATATCATTGTCAGGATTTAATGACCAGGTTATCGACATAACACTCAAATATCCTTCCCAAGAATGGATTAAATATGCAATGCATGGTGCGATGATATGTGGAGCCTGCATTTTTTAATCCAAAGGGTATGATATGATTGTATAATATCCCATTAGGTTCTTTTAAGGTAGCTACTTCTTAATCAATGGGGACATCTTGATTTCATTATACCCTAACTACCTATCCATGAAGGAAAGGGCCTAGAAGAAAACAGTGGAATCGATCAAGAGTTTTGTGATCGGTAATAGGAAATCATCATCCATTCAATTCTGATTAATGTCTTTGAATTCAATGGAGACCCTAATCTACCCATTCTTCTTCTTGATGGGGACAATGTTAGCAATCCATCTCAGGTGTTGCACTTCTCAGAAAAAGTTGTCTTTGATCAACTTGTCGAATTATGCCTCTACATTGGCGGCATGAGAGGGGTGGGTCCTACTAGCTACTTTCTTTAATCCTTGATGCGCATAAGGTAGTCTGAGAAGATGCATAGCCACATCTTGATTCAGTCTAGGAATTTCTATGTAATTCTAGGTGAACACATTACAGTGCTATTTAGAAATGTGATATATATATCTTTCTCGTTGAGAGGCATAGAGGAACTAATCAAGGTAGGTTTTTTATCTTCTTGTATACCCATATTTATCTTTCTAATATAATCTATGGTAGTGGATATGCCTTCTTAGAATACTAGAGGGACATTTATGAGATCATCCTCATCCATTTTTGAGTTTGTGGAGATGTATTTAGGTGAATATTGAAGTTTGGGGCATCTCTATCATTATCAGGGTGAGGGAGGACATTAGAAGAGATATCACCATCCTATACTATCTATGTTATTGCAGAGAGATGCTGGAGATGAATTTTCTTAGGTACAAGAGAGTTTTGGACTTCTGGGATCAGATCTTCTACCTCGACCATGTTTATAGGGAGCACATAATCATCATCGATCATGCACTAGGGATTTATAGGGTTGGTTCCTAAGCCTTAAGAGCTTTAACCCATATATCATCATCTGAAACTGGTTTCTTTCCTCCCTTATTATAGAAATATTCTTTGGTATTTATGGATCTAAAAGCCTCTAAGGGGGTTCTATGACCATGTAGTATTCCAACCTTCCCATTGATGGGGTACTTCATACATTGATGGAATGTTGATGGTACCGTGACGTGGCATGGATTCAAGGCCTTCCAAAAAAGACATTATATGTGGTATCCTTCTTAATAACAATTAACTCATCATCATATGTGAGCTCCCCAAATTTTTATTCGAGTCTAATCTTCCATAGGGGTTTCTGATCATGATTTTAATATCCCTAGATGGTCATCTTTGTAGAGGATAAGTCCCCATTGTTATTCCCCAATCATCGGAGGGTCTGGACTGGGATAAGATTTATCCCTAATCCATTATCAATCAGCACCCTTTGGACATTAACATTATTGAGTCTACCTAAAATTTAAAATGGTCTGATATGACCTTGCTTAGCCTCATAATGATCTTGATTATTTAATGAGATGGAAAAATGACATCATAAGGACATAGTCTCCACTTGATATACCTCATAGGAAACGACTTCTTTCTCATATTCCTATAGGATATGGAGGGATTCAACGAGTGGATCCTTGAGTTATTTTGAAAGACAGAGTGCATCCAGGACTGTGATCTTGTCTAGGACTGTAGCTAGCTATTTTAGAACACCATACTTTTGTTCTAGATGTTAGTGATTCCCAGTATGGGGTTTCTCTTGGGAATGTGGTTGAGGGGATGGATCATGCGGTTCAAGAGATATAGAATCTGAGGTAAATGGTCTTAGATATTGTGTGGTGGTTGATGGGGTATCTACTACTAGTGGTGTAGGTTGCATTAGCCTTCCTCATTTCCTGGTATGATCAGATTGAATCCCTCCCTAAGTAGTCATGAAAGATGATCAGATATAGGTGACTGCTGGAGGGCTCTAAGGCACCTCATTTCCTTTTCTAATCCTATTGGAGTGCTTTCCCATGAGTTTTGACATCATATATATCTTTCATAGGAATATGATCAGAATATTGAGTCTAAACATGTCCACAATTCCCCTTGTATCCCTGTCTCCAACACATGCTGTAACATCCCCAAATTATAAAGGGTTAAATGACTAAATGATATGACTCATGTCAACAAGGTGCACCTTCCTTTTCGGGAGCCTGCCTGATTAGAACTCCATAGTTAAGCGTGCTTGGTCTGGAGTAGTGATCAGGATGGGTGACCTCCTGGGAAGTTCCCTAGGGTGTGTGTGAGTGAGGACAAAGCACACTGGAAAGGACAAGTGTTGGCCTGTGGGGAATGTCATTAGTCATATGACCCGTTCGGGCACGTGGGTGGACCATGGGGTGGGCCCCACGTGTCTGCGGGGGCAACTGTGGGTACCTGGTAGGCAGGGACCTGACGGCCATGTTAAGGCGGGGTGTCTGTGCTGTCACCGGGGCCCGGTTGTCACATTTGGTATCAGAGGAGGAACCCAGCCTTAAGTGCGCGGTGCACTGCCTGGGTTGAGATGTAGGGCCCACAACGAGGGCGTTGTGCTCTAAAGGGGGGGTGATTGTAACATCCCCAAATTATAAAGGGTTAAATGACTAAATGATATGACTCATGTCAACAAGGTGCACCTTCCTTTTCGGGAGCCTACCTGATTAGAACTCCATAGTTAAGCGTGCTTGGTCTGGAGTAGTGATCAGGATGGGTGACCTCCTGGGAAGTTCCCTAGGGTGTGTGTGAGTGAGGACAAAGCACACTGGAAAGGACAAGTGTTGGCCTGTGGGGAATGTCATTAGTCATATGACCCGTTCGGGCACGTGGGTGGACCATGGGGTGGGCCCCACGTGTCTGCGGGGGCAACTGTGGGTACCTGGTAGGCAGGGACCTGACGGCCATGTTAAGGCGGGGTGTCTGTGCTGTCACCGGGGCCCGGTTGTCACATTAATGTAAAGACCCGTAAAATTCAAGGGAAATTTTTTTCTTAATTTTCTTTAGAATTTTACAAGAGCGCGGTTTCAGACGGCACCTGATTCCGAAGCCCGGAGTGCCCGGAATTAATTTCCGAAGTTTGGCTCGGGTACGTTCAGTGAACGAACGAGCGGGAATTTCTAACTTTTGATCCGGTGCTCGGAATTGAAATCCGAGGGCACCGATGAACTCGCAGCGCCGATATTCGCTTAAAGAGACCTTTTCGGGAGTTGCGTTTGTTGCGGGTTGAAAGTTAATTTTTTTGAGGGTTTAGGTTGAGTTAAATAAAATTTGTGTAGAACAAATTTTATTTTAACTTCTTAAAACCTATCTAAGGAGGTTGGGAGTGGGACCCACACCCACTTAACCTCCCTTGGGAGGATTAAGTGTGGTGGGGCCCACACGAACCCACACCTTTTCAACTCCCCACTCTCCCTCTTAATGGCTTGATAACTTAACTTCTTTTTAATTATACAACTCTTGTATATTAAATAAGTGAGTTAATTTTGGGGTTAGCCATTTTGAATTTCAAACTTTTGAAATTCTTTTATGTTTTGTAATAATAAAATAAGATGTTATCTTATTTTATTTTGGGTTGATCGTTTGTCTTCTTGAGAGGTGGAGAGCTCCTCTTCTTCTTCTTCAACCTCAACGAAGAACGCGAAGAACGTCGTTCTTCAACGAAGAACTTCTCCGCCGAAGAACACGATCCATCCGCGACGCCGTATCTGCGACGCGACGTTCTTCTTCCGCGTCATCCCTTCCGCGACGGTTTTCCGCGACGAACGCCTTCGACAACGACTCTTCCTCCGACGTCAAAGGAATCGACACCGATATTCCACGACTCCGTCACCGTGCGACTATCGAGGTAAAGATTCTTGAGTTCGTTGTTCTCTTTATAATTTGACTTTCCTCAAGACTTGACGAGGAACGCCCTTTTTCCGACGAAGAACGCCGCACCGCTCTTCTCCGTCTTCGGTGTCAACGAGAGAGAACACCACACCTTCCTCGGACAATCTTCGTCGGCAATCGAAGATCCGCCAACGACGTGTCTATTCGGGCATAACTCTTCGTCAACGGATTTGACGAACGACGACCGCGACACCCGACCTCCGCGACGCCGTCTTCCGCGGAGCGTAGCCGAACCTTTGAATCTTAAACCCGAGGTAGGGGTTGTCGAATTTCTTTTGGATTCCTCATTTTATTCTTGATCGTGCTATTAGCAAGATTAACGTGTGACATGATTTTCTTTAAGTTGCGTTATTATTATTAACGCGAGGGGGGGCCGGACCGCACGAACACGACCGAACCCCCCTCCAACGTTCTTGTTTAATTCTTGCGATGGAAGCAAAGTGGTGTGGTGCCGTCGCACCATGCGGTTTGCCGTGCGTTTAATTTACGCGGCGCCGTCGCGCCACGCCGAGGAAAAAATCTTCAAGAACGCGACGCCGTCGCGCCACGTTGAAAAGAATCGAAGCACGGCGAAGGGGCGCGGTGCCGACGCACCGCGCCGGATGACGAACGCCGCGGCCGGTTCCGGGCCGCGGCGGGACGAGAAGACCGCGGCCGGTTCCGGGCCGCGGCGGGACGAGAAGACCGCGGCCGGTTCCGGGCCGCGGCGGGACGAGGAGACCGCGGCCGGTTCCGGGCCGCGGCGGAAGGAAAGACTGGCGGCCGGGCCGCCGGCGTCGGAAGTCGAGGGCGGGACCGGAATTTCCGGTCCCGTTGGTAAAAACCGGCCGGCCAGCGGGCCGGCCGGATGTCACAAAACCGGGGAATTAAATTCCCCGGCCGGTCCATTAAAACCCCCCTCTTAATGAGGGGGCGGTTCTTGAGGAAAGGGGGCAGCGCCCCCTTTGGTTCGGCGCCAGCAGGCCCCCCCACGTGAGGGGGGGGGGCGGTTTGAAGAAACCGGCGCGGCCTTGTGCCGCGCCACCTTGAAGAAACCGCGGGGCTTAGCCCCCGCGTGACCCACGTGCGGCGCTAAGCGCCGCCGCCGCGGCCCGCCGCCGCCGCCAGCGCAGCCCGCCGCCGCCGCCACCGCGGCCCGCCGCCGCCGCCGCCGCGCCGCCCGCCGCCGCCGCCGCCGTCCGCCGCCGTCCGCCGCCGCCGACCGCCGCCGCCGGCCGCCGCGCCACCCCGGGGGGGGGGGGGGGGGGGGGGGGGGGGTCGGGCCGGGTCGGCCCGGACCCGGACCCCCCCCGTTTCGGACCAGTTTCGGTTTTTGGCTCATAACTTGAGCCTCGGACCTCCGAATGACGAACCGTCTGCGGCAACGCGATCCTTGGATCGAGACGGTCGTTTCGATATATCGCACTCAAGGTTTCGGGTTACTTTGAGTTCGGCCGGGTTGGTTCGTTCACGAAACCAACCGGGCCTTCGGAGCGGAAACGCTCATATCTTGAGCCACGAACGTCCGATTGACGCGCCGTCAGTCGCGTTGCGTTCCTCTTAATGAGACGGATCTTTTGGCATACTCCGCCCGAGGTTTGGACGTAGGTGGAGTACGGTCGGGTTGGTTTTTCCATAAAAACCAACCGGGCCCCGGAGACGAAAATGCCAATAACTCACAGACCGGGCGTCCGATTGACGCGCCGTCTGTTTCGTTGACTTCCTCTTGATGAGACGGAACTTTTGACATACTCCGCCCGAGTTTTGGATGCAGTCGGAGTATGGCCGGGTTGGATTGTTCCCGAAATCCAACCGGGCCCCTGGAACGGGAAAGCTGATATCTTTCAGACAGGACGTCCGCTTGACGAGCCGTCAGCGGCGTTGGTGGTTACGTTGAGTAACGGTCCCTTTGAGTTTACCCTATGGGAGTTCGGGGTACAGTTGAGATACGGCCGGGATTGGTTTCGCTCTCGAAACCAACCGGGCCCCTGGGACGAAAAGGCTAATAACTCACAGACCGGGCGTCCGATCGACGCGTCGTCTGTTGCGTTGAGACCCCTGTGACGAGACGGGCCTTTGAGACACTTATTCGTGGGACTTTGAGATACTTGGAGTATCGACCAGTAGCTCGTGGAGCGGACCCTCCCGGAGACGAGCGTGCAGAGTACGGAGACCGTGTAGCTGGCTGAGACCTGACGACTGCTTGACCGACTCGACTTGGAGTGAGTCGACTAGCCCAGTGGACGGAGCACTACTTTCTGAGGTGCAGACCCATGGCGGACGGAGTACGTGTGTGACAGTGCAGACCCGCGGTACTCGTCCGGAGAGTACCTCAGCAGGCTACTAGGGGGTGTGCACTACTGTGTTTGGGTGACATACCTCAGCGGACGGAGCGCCAGGTAGTTGGCCGCAAACCCGCAGTACTCGACAGGAGGAGTACCTCGGCAGTCTTAGGTTAGTGAGCAGTACCTCGGAGTCGTGACAGGACCACTGCACACTCCAGAGACGGAGCTCTTCAGCAGTTACGGTTTCGATAATGAAAATCCTGGTTTGAGCTGAGACTTTTGACCCTGTGTTACTTTATGATTGAGATGGGTCACTTGCTAACTTTGGTATATGTATGGGCATATACCCGGGTAGTGGTTATCCGTCGATTTCACAATTCTTGTGTTTCCTCATGATTGAGATGGGTTACTTGATAACTTAGGTATATGTATGGGCATATACCTAAGTAGAGTTTATCTGTTGAGATCTTCTTGTGTTTATCCTTGTTGGTTTTTGTGAGACCTTGAGGGTCTCGGGGTCCCTACTGAGTATCGTTATACTCACCCCTGCACGGGCTATGCCCGCACCTCGTTGTGTTGGTTGCAGACGACGGTCAGTGCTGACAGAAGCTGAAGGTTCGAGGACTGGACGATGCCTGGAGGTGGACTATACGACGAGGCGGTACCCGGAGGAGGACCACTGGGCGGGACATACTCGGAGCAGACGACGGGACCCGAGGAGCAGAGGAGCTATCTGTACCCACCCTTCAGGTGGGATTTCCAGTGGACATCTCAGCGTAGCAGCTTTACTTTTCAGTCGCTGTTTTCCCTTTCGAGTTGTACTTTACAGTTGGGCTTGTATTTCCGGCCCCTTTTTACTTTTCAGCTCTTCTTTTTTGTACTTAGTGTTTACTTCCGCTTGTACTCTGTGGTGCTTGTTTTCTTTTATAAAGGCAATGCCTTCCCAGTTATCGGGATTTTACGCCTTTGGTGCTAGTCGCCAGCCCCTGGCCTATGGAAGGCGGGCTTGGGGTAGTCACGGCACGGGCCCCGAGGACGGGTCGTGACAAATTGGTATCAAAGGAGTTCGGTTCTACCGCAGAACTTATAACTCTGATGTTTCTTTCTGTGAAGCAATAATGTTGAGAGTACCGAGTGTGGTTTTCAGTTCAGGGAGTCCAGTGTTGGTGCGGGCGGCCGACGTATCCATACACCAGGACCCTGACAACTGATTTCCGACTTTGTGCACGAAAACACTGATTGCGTGTGTGTTTTCAAAGGTTTTTTCCCCTTAAAACAGCTCAAACCAGGTCAGCTCACCAGGTATAATCGTTTGATCGTGTTACGTTGTTTCTTTCAGGATGGCCCCACGACGGCAGCCAGTTAGGGTTCCGAGAGTCGAGCGTGACGACAGCCCACCGAGCGACGAGGCTTCGGTGCAGGGCCCTTTTCCAGTAGTGGCACCGGCGGTAGCTTTACCCGCCGAGCCCCCGATGCTTCCAGCAGCAGCCGCTGACGATGCATGTCGCCTCAGCGCACTGCATGAGTTTCAGCACCAGCGACCGCCCAGGTTTCGCGGGGAGACGGATCCCCAGGCTGCAGAGGACTGGCTGGAGGCAGTGGTACGAGTGTTTAGGCTAGTGAGGACACCAGCAGACCTCATGGTGATCCTCGCTGCGAGCCTACTACACGCAGCAGCAGGTAGGTGGTGGAGCCACTTGTTTCAGTTTTGCGATGAGATGAACTTCGCATGGGAAGACTTCGAGACCTTCTTCAGGGTGGAGTTTGTGCCAGTATCTCTACACCCCGAGCGTGTACAGGAGATTCTGCCTTTGCCGCGTGTTTTTCGATCAGAAGCCGAGTCATCTGTGGGCAGTAGACAGATGATGCAGAGGTCCAAGAGGACCAGACCAGCAGTTGGGCGAACTCGGGTTTTAGGACCAGTGGTGCAGGGCACCCGGAGTGGGAACAGAGCTAGCCGTGCAAGGAGCAGGTTGTGTTACTCATGCCGCGGAAAGGGTCACCTGGCACGTGACTGTCCGACTCCTCGATCCGCAGGCTTGGAGGGAGCCACCGAGGTTGAGGCAGCGACAAATGCTTGAGCAACAGTAAAGCAGGTGGACAGGAGCGGAACTAGTGGATACGTCATTTTGTACTTCTAGTTCCATGTTGATGTTGCTTTTGTGTAGCGTCTTGTATTATGAGCTGCAATAATAAAAGACGCATCCTTTGTGATGTTTTCATTCCTGTCCTCTTTTGTGATGTTACTAAGAGGTTCCAGTTGACTGTTGACTTGACCCTCACTTGTGAGACATCTACTGGAGGAGACCAGTTACCACACACTGATGCCGACAGTGTGACTCAACCCTTGGAGGCGAGAGTAACGGTTGGATCTCTTAGTAGTAGCGTCGAGGCCTTACGACGTCATCCTTGGTATGGATTAGTATCATCCATGTTAGGATTGACTGTTTTAGGCAAAGAATGTGGTTCATCCAGGGGATGAGACCAGGTTTCTCTTATCGGCAAAGAAGAAATCTCGCAGCTCTTGTGGGACCAGAGATGGTCCGGGCCACGTCAGAAGAGGTCCATGTCATCCAGGAGAGGATGAGGACAGCTCAGAGCCGGCAGAAGTCATTCGCTGACAGGAGGAAGAGGCCACTGGAGTTCGAGGATGGTGACCACGTCTTCATACGGGTCTCACCTCGACGTGGTATTCGGAGATTTGGCCGAGGCGACAAGTTATCTCCGCGCTTCATTGGACCCTTCCAGGTCCTCAGCAGAGTTGGTGAGGTGGCTTATCGCCTGGCTCTATCACCTCAGTTGCACCGGGTGCACGACATCTTCCACGTATTCCAGCTGAGGAGCTTGACGTTGACGATGAGGCGACTTCTACGGAGGTCCCGGTGGAGATAGAGGATCGACAGGAGCGGGTCCTACATGGGCGATCGATTCCTCTTGTGCGCAACAGATGGTGGCACGGGATCTCCAGGAGAGCACATGGGAGCGGGAGGCTCAGATGCGTGCTCAGTACCCTCTTTTGTTTCCCTAGTTTTTGATGTAGCTTTACGGGGACGTAAAGCCCTGAGGTGGGAGTAATGTAAAGACCCGTAAAATTCAAGGGAAATTTTTTTCTTAATTTTCTTTAGAATTTTACAAGAGCGCGGTTTCAGACGGCACCTGATTCCGAAGCCCGGAGTGCCCGGAATTAATTTTCGAAGTTTGGCTCGGGTACGTTCAGTGAACGAACGAGCGGGAATTTCTAACTTTTGATCCGGTGCTCGGAATTGAAATCCGAGGGCACCGATGAACTCGCAGCACCGATATTCGCTTAAAGAGACCTTTTCGGGAGTTGCGTTTGTTGCGGGTTGAAAGTTAATTTTTTTGAGGGTTTAGGTTGAGTTAAATAAAATTTGTGTAGAACAAATTTTATTTTAACTTCTTAAAACCTATCTAAGGAGGTTGGGAGTGGGACCCACACCCACTTAACCTCCCTTGGGAGGATTAAGTGTGGTGGGGCCCACACGAACCCACACCTTTTCAACTCCCCACTCTCCCTCTTAATGGCTTGATAACTTAACTTCTTTTTAATTATACAACTCTTGTATATTAAATAAGTGAGTTAATTTTGGGGTTAGCCATTTTGAATTTCAAACTTTTGAAATTCTTTTATGTTTTGTAATAATAAAATAAGATGTTATCTTATTTTATTTTGGGTTGATCGTTTGTCTTCTTGAGAGGTGGAGAGCTCCTCTTCTTCTTCTTCAACCTCAACGAAGAACGCGAAGAACGTCGTTCTTCAACGAAGAACTTCTCCGCCGAAGAACACGATCCATCCGCGACGCCGTATCCGCGACGCGACGTTCTTCTTCCGCGTCATCCCTTCCGCGACGGTTTTCCGCGACGAACGCCTTCGACAACGACTCTTCCTCCGACGTCAAAGGAATCGACACCGATATTCCACGACTCCGTCACCGTGCGACTATCGAGGTAAAGATTCTTGAGTTCGTTGTTCTCTTTATAATTTGACTTTCCTCAAGACTTGACGAGGAACGCCCTTTTTCCGACGAAGAACGCCGCACCGCTCTTCTCCGTCTTCGGTGTCAACGAGAGAGAACACCACACCTTCCTCGGACAATCTTCGTCGGCAATCGAAGATCCGCCAACGACGTGTCTATTCGGGCATAACTCTTCGTCAACGGATTTGACGAACGACGACCGCGACACCCGACCTCCGCGACGCCGTCTTCCGCGGAGCGTAGCCGAACCTTTGAATCTTAAACCCGAGGTAGGGGTTGTCGAATTTCTTTTGGATTCCTCATTTTATTCTTGATCGTGCTATTAGCAAGATTAACGTGTGACATGATTTTCTTTAAGTTGCGTTATTATTATTAACGCGAGGGGGGGGCCGGACCGCACGAACACGGCCGAACCCCCCTCCAACGTTCTTGTTTAATTCTTGCGATGGAAGCAAAGTGGCGTGGTGCCGTCGCACCACGCGGTTTGCCGTGCGTTTAATTTACGTGGCGCCGTCGCGCCACGCCGAGGAAAAAATCTTCAAGAACGCGACGCCGTCGCGCCACGTTGAAAAGAATCGAAGCACGGCGAAGGGGCGCGGTGCCGACGCACCGCGCCGGATGACGAACGCCGCGGCCGGTTCCGGGCCGCGGCGGGACGAGAAGACCGCGGCCGGTTCCGGGCCGCGGCGGGACGAGAAGACCGCGGCCGGTTCCGGGCCGCGGCGGGACGAGGAGACCGCGGCCGGTTCCGGGCCGCGGCGGAAGGAAAGACTGGCGGCCGGGCCGCCGGCGTCGGAAGTCGAGGGCGGGACCGGAATTTTCGGTCCCGTTGGTAAAAACCGGCCGGCCAGCGGGCCGGCCGGATGTCACAAAACCGGGGAATTAAATTCCCCGGCCGGTCCATTAAAACCCCCCTCTTAATGAGGGGGCGGTTCTTGAGGAAAGGGGGCAGCGCCCCCTTTGGTTCGGCGCCAGCAGGCCCCCCCACGTGAGGGGGGGGGGCGGTTTGAAGAAACCGGCGCGGCCTTGTGCCGCGCCACCTTGAAGAAACCGCGGGGCTTAGCCCCCGCGTGACCCACGTGCGGCGCTAAGCGCCGCCGCCGCGGCCCGCCGCCGCCGCCAGCGCGGCCCGCCGCCGCCGCCACCGCGGCCCGCCGCCGCCGCCGCCGCGCCGCCCGCCGCCGCCGCCCGCCGCCGCCGTCCGCCGCCGTCCGCCGCCGCCGACCGCCGCGCCACCCCGGGGGGGGGGGGGGGGGGGGGGGGGGTCGGGCCGGGTCGGCCCGGACCCGGACCCCCCCCCGTTTCGGACCAGTTTCGGTTTTTGGCTCATAACTTGAGCCTCGGACCTCCGAATGACGAACCGTCTGCGGCAACGCGATCCTTGGATCGAGACGGTCGTTTCGATATATCGCACTCAAGGTTTCGGGTTACTTTGAGTTCGGCCGGGTTGGTTCGTTCACGAAACCAACCGGGCCTTCGGAGCGGAAACGCTCATATCTTGAGCCACGAACGTCCGATTGACGCGCCGTCAGTCGCGTTGCGTTCCTCTTAATGAGACGGATCTTTTGGCATACTCCGCCCGAGGTTTGGACGCAGGTGGAGTACGGTCGGGTTGGTTTTTCCTTAAAAACCAACCGGGCCCCGGAGACGAAAATGCCAATAACTCACAGACCGGGCGTCCGATTGACGCGCCGTCTGTTTCGTTGACTTCCTCTTGATGAGACGGAACTTTTGACATACTCCGCCCGAGTTTTGGATGCAGTCGGAGTATGGCCGGGTTGGATTGTTCCCGAAATCCAACCGGGCCCCTGGAACGGGAAAGCTGATATCTTTCAGACAGGACGTCCGCTTGACGAGCCGTCAGCGGCGTTGGTGGTTACGTTGAGTAACGGTCCCTTTGAGTTTACCCTATGGGAGTTCGGGGTACAGTTGAGATACGGCCGGGATTGGTTTCGCTCTCGAAACCAACCGGGCCCCTGGGACGAAAAGGCTAATAACTCACAGACCGGGCGTCCGATCGACGCGCCGTCTGTTGCGTTGAGACCCCTGTGACGAGACGGACCTTTGAGACACTTCTTCGTGGGACTTTGAGATACTTGGAGTATCGACCAGTAGCTCGTGGAGCGGACCCTCCCGGAGACGAGCGTGCAGAGTACGGAGACCGTGTAGCTGGCTGAGACCTGACGACTGCTTGACCGACTCGACTTGGAGTGAGTCGACTAGCCCAGTGGACGGAGCACTACTTTCTGAGGTGCAGACCCATGGCGGACGGAGTACGTGTGTGACAGTGCAGACCCGCGGTACTCGTCCGGAGAGTACCTCAGCAGGCTACTAGGGGGTGTGCACTACTGTGTTTGGGTGACATACCTCAGCGGACGGAGCGCCAGGTAGTTGTCCGCAAACCCGCAGTACTCGACAGGAGGAGTACCTCAGCAGTCTTAGGTTAGTGAGCAGTACCTCGGAGTCGTGACAGGACCACTGCACACTCCAGAGACGGAGCTCTTCAGCAGTTACGGTTTCGATAATGAAAATCCTGGTTTGAGCTGAGACTTTTGACCCTGTGTTACTTTATGATTGAGATGGGTCACTTGCTAACTTTGGTATATGTATGGGCATATACCCGGGTAGTGGTTATCCGTCGATTTCACAATTCTTGTGTTTCCTCATGATTGAGATGGGTTACTTGATAACTTAGGTATATGTATGGGCATATACCTAAGTAGAGTTTATCTGTTGAGATCTTCTTGTGTTTATCCTTGTTGGTTTTTGTGAGACCTTGAGGGTCTCGGGGTCCCTACTGAGTATCGTTATACTCACCCCTGCACGGGCTATGCCCGCACCTCGTTGTGTTGGTTGCAGACGACGGTCAGTGCTGACAGAAGCTGAAGGTTCGAGGACTGGACGATGCCTGGAGGTGGACTATACGACGAGGCGGTACCCGGAGGAGGACCACTGGGCGGGACATACTCGGAGCAGACGACGGGACCCGAGGAGCAGAGGAGCTATCTGTACCCACCCTTCAGGTGGGATTTCCAGTGGACATCTCAGCGTAGCAGCTTTACTTTTCAGTCGCTGTTTTCCCTTTCGAGTTGTACTTTACAGTTGGGCTTGTATTTCCGGCCCCTTTTTACTTTTCAGCTCTTCTTTTTTGTACTTAGTGTTTACTTCCGCTTGTACTCTGTGGTGCTTGTTTTCTTTTATAAAGGCAATGCCTTCCCAGTTATCGGGATTTTACGCCTTTGGTGCTAGTCGCCAGCCCCTGGCCTATGGAAGGCGGGCTTGGGGTAGTCACGGCACGGGCCCCGAGGACGGGTCGTGACACATGCATCCTCCCATTCCTCGTTTATATATGGAAAAACCATATTCTATGGTATAATAATCATCAGAGAAGTTTTCTATCAACTGTATTGTGTTGAAAAAAGCAAATATGATCTCCTTATATGATGAGGATTCTATTTAGTGGGATGATTTCCATATTTTTGATGTTGCAGGGATGAAGTCAGTGAGGGTTAATTCCTTCTTTGGAGGAGAATACGACTCTTCCTCTTCTGTTTCATTCCACTACTGGTGGTCACACCCACCTTTGGGAGGCACATCTGATGCCTATTTATTGGGTGGTGGAGATACTAATGGCCTGTGAAAATGTGCTCTCATATTGGCATGATCTCGATCAACTATCTTATGAACCATCCAATTGTCTAATTTTCACACATGTCTAGTCGAGACCTTCTATTAATTGTCCACTTCATTCGGTTGGACAATGTTTATAAAATCCACTTACTCTAGGGAATTATACAACAGCACTTGTCTAGAATCGATCATGCCTTTAAGAATATCTTTAAAGACCAAACAATTTTGGATATTTTATCCCAGCCATGTATGGAAAGTGTAGTAATCAGTCTAGTCTGTGAGGTTAACCTCATCAGGCTTCCCAATTTGTTGAAGTATTAGTGGGTTGTTTTCCATGGCTACTAAGAAATAACCTGGGACCTTTTCATTATATAATGAGTACATCGTATTCATACATTCTTCAAATCCTGAATGACCCTAATTTCTCTATACTTCTGGACGAGGGATATTGTGTGGTTTTCACTGCTCGATAGGAGGTATTGGGTAGTTCGAGGCCTGCTTGGGAATCTGGATAGGTGTTGCTGCTATCTTTAGAGTGATAGTTGTATCTTTTGTTCTAGCTATCATTTTCCTTATGTCAATAGAATTATTCAAGCTTTGGATGAGGTTTGCTGAATGGAATCCTCTAAATTTTGTGTTGTTTCATCAAATTCGTAGAATCCAATAAGATATTTCATTAGAATCAAGGGTGTATACAAGTCATCCCTAAGATTTTCAGCACAGAGTTCTAGCAACTTCTCTTGTGATAGAGGTATACTGAGTTAGTAGGTCAAACTCTTTCACCTTGCTATAAAATCAGAAACTCTATCATTTTCATATTTTTTGTAATTTCTTAGGTCGATTATTGTTGTCTTCCTTAGTGTAGAACTAAATTGTTAAAGGAATTGATGATAGAGATCTTATCATACTGTCACAGATCCTGCTGGAAAACTACTATACCAAATGAAGGTTGGCCCTATTAGAGTCTGTACAAAACACATCAGCATGGTTTCCTCCTATTGATATTGAGGGCCCATCATCGGCCCACATCGGGACACTAAGTGTGTGATATGATGCTTGGGGTTTCCCACACCATTAGAGTTAGAGAAGGTAGGATTTCCAAAGTTGGGAAGAGGTGGGTATCATCGACCCATTCAGGGTATGGCTTCCTTTTAGGCTACACAAGTGTGTACTACCCGTCAATGGATTCCATTTGAGTAGTTAGGGACTCGATGAAGTTAAGGATCTATAGAATCACTACTTTCTGGACCATTTAACTCCCATGGGGAGATAGTAGGTGTTGATGAGGTGGCCCCTTTTTTATCTCCTAATGATTTTCAATTCATCCTAGTACTAAATGCTTATCCTATCAGGTGGAGGTTATTTCCAGAAAGGAGGTAAGTCAAGATCATTTTCAACTTCATCATGTATGTGGGATATCTACCTAGACTAATAGAAAATCTGATATTCAGAATCTACCTTTGATTATGGATCAGTTGTAGGAGGTAGAAAATTTTTCTTTGCCTGGAACTCCTCATTAATTTTTTTAAGGGCTTGTATTTAACTTTCATATTATGATGATCGGTCCTCTGGGGAAGTAACCCTGCTTCTTCTGGGAGGTGATAGAGATGTGGTTTCACCCTTTCCCTTGGCAGTATTCCATCGGGGATGTGGAAACTTGATATTCAAAATTTCCATGTTTTGGAGCCATCTCTGGTTCTTGGTGAACATAGCCTCATTCGGTTCATTCAAGTCACCCTCATACTAAGGCATGTTTTCTATTTAGTAAACCTATATATTTTTTTTGCAATCAATATCATCCATGTTGATAGTGAATTGATTCAGAGAGGCATATCAAGTAATGGTGGTCATACCATTACTTTTGACACAACAGGATGATTCTGTATAGCTTCTATCAGGGTCATTATTCAAACCCTTGGACTTATTGGTCCATTTTTTATTGTGACCTTGGTAGGGATTAACTATTCTCACTACACATTCCTTTCACTTTATTCTATAAATATTGATCCTAAGGGAGTTTCCGGTCAAGGTTTCAAAATGGTCCACAGCCAACAGAGGGGTGTCTCATGGTAGGTGGGATGCCAATCGTTGATTCATCTCTCCCAATGTAGAGAAGACTGATTCCCTATGTGGTGGTGATGATGATAAAAATTCCCCCATGCCTATGGGTGGGGGTCATTTAGGGCCACAATTGGAACTAATTGGTCCAGTTATTGAAGATCCAATGGCTTTAGTTTGGTATTTGATGACTCTTGGGATGGACATGAAGATATAAATTCCCTAGACCAATGAGTTGGGGTTGTTCTAGGATAACTGATGATGTCTCCAGGGTCCTATTAGAAGATAAGGAACCTGTGGATGGTTATTGAAATATAAATTCCCCTAGCCCAGTGGGATGGGGTTCACTTGAAACTACTATCGATGTGTCCCAAATTCTCTCAGGAATTGATGATCCTAGATGTGAAGGTGATGGTAGATATTCCCCTAGCCTAGTGGGATGGGTTTTCTCCAGAATGGCTGACACTGCAACTATAATAGAGGCTTGCTTGATGTGGCACAATTGTGCTCGCATTGGAGCTAGGTATGATGGAAACCTATTATGAGAATCATTTCTCACAGGAAGTTGTTCAAGTGATCACAAATTCAGTCTCAGTGTTCAAAATTTATTTTTATTATTTAGAAGGTCCCATTTTGAAGTCCTATTGACTATCCTCTCTCTCTTTTCATAATGTTTGGGCACTATTGGAGCATAGTAATTTTGTTGTAGTGACCAACTGGCCTGAGCATTTCTTGGTCCCTTGATCTCACAAGAGGATATAACATTGAAGGATTATGTATCTAAATGGATCTACTGTTCCAAGGGAGTGGCAAAGTGTAATTATTCATACTGTCCCTATCCTCAAATATGGACACATGATGTGGCTTTGGAGATTAGTTGTCAAAGAGTCGCGATGCAATGGTGGAAATCATGTTGAATATTTTCACTATGATTTTCTGGTTTTAGATCCTTGTCCATGGATATTGTAGCTAGTTCTATATGAAAATAGATTATATTTATTTTCTGGAGGTGACACTCATATCCAGGATAAGGGAGATTTCGAGCCTTTGGTCACTAATGAGTGGCCCACATATTCTGGTGTAGATAAGGAATTAATTCCTTCTCTAACTCCTCTGGGATATCATAGTCATTAGTGGTGAGGGGGACGCATGATGGGGAGGTTTTTTCAAATAACTCTCTCCATATATTCATGTTTTCCTCCTCTTCATCAGACTTACATGCCCCCATCTGATCAGACCATAGAGTATGGCTCTGGTATTTTCTTACTGATGGGAATGGGGTGCTATTGGAAGTTGATGGGGAGCCATATACATTTATCACTCATGATTATAGCACCTCTTTGTATGAAGGTGTCAGAGTTTGGAACACCACTCCATATGGAGGTGTCTATGCAAGGGGAGCATTGCCTTGTATAGGGGATATATCTCCATAGGGAGGTTGACCATGGTGGATGTCAGGAGTAGAGTCCCTAAAATCCATATACACACTACCATGAGGAGGAATATCATGGTAATGAATGCCTTAATCTTCCACTTCAATGGAAGAGACAACAGACCCTTGTGGTGTTGAGAATTTGTCTCAAACAACCTCAAGGACACTAGTATTGAGCAGATTAAGGATATGGTCCATGTTCTACATCAGGGTCGGAATATGCAAGCCTGCATTTTGGATTTGTACAGGGGTATGTGCCTATTATATGATGGTTTTTGGAACTTTTATATAACCTTCTAATGTGTAAAGGATATGATCGTGCTATTGAGAAACTACCAAAATATGCTAATGAGCTACCTTATTATTGACAGGAATGTGAGCATGTCTTGAGGTGTGTGTGATTCTCACTTGGTGATCCTAGGTTAGGATGGGATTATGAGCCCGATCATAAGCCTTTGGGATATACCATCGGTCTTTCTTGGAAGGAATATGTGCCTACCCTATGGTGTGTGCTGATCTCACCTGGTTGGCCCTGATTGGATCCAGAATTTGAACCTGATCTGAATATTCATTCCATGTCATAATATGCCAACAGACCTCTGGAATGGGAGAAGGAATATGAACCATCCCCTATGTTTCCTTATAATGATGATGTACTACTCTTTCATTGAATGATGTAGTAATATTCCCCTGACTTCAATGATATGTCTATTATTATGCCGAACGGATTCATTGATATGAATATGAGCCTTTCCTGAGGCTTGTTCCATTCCCACATAGTTATCCTCGGCTATAATGTGGATATATGCCCGGTCTTGGGCCTTTAGAGTATGCCTCCAGACTTTTTCAGTAGTAATATACCCCTTCCCAGAGGCATGTGTTACTCTCACTTAGTTGGACTTGGTTGGAACTGGGATATAAACCTGATCTGATGCATCACCCTTCATTGATATATGTCGATAATCCTCCAGGGCAGAAGAAAGAGTGTGTGTTTTCTCCAATACAGCCACTTGTTCGCTATGATTAGAGTGTTGTGTTGTCCTAGACATAAGGATAAGAGTATGCACCTATCCCTTCATCTGAAATAGTTCCAGAATATGTCGTTGGAATTCTTCACCTGTTGCTAAAATGTATTGTTATTTTAGCTAAGTGTGTGCAGGGATATGATCCTGCACATTTTCTGTCTCCATGATGAACTGACAGACGTCTTATATTGAATTGAAGATTTGTTCACACTTATTTCCTCCTTGTTCCATCATTTTATTATTATGGGATTCGTATACAGGGGTAATAATATGAGCCTCCCACATGCTTACTATGGGAATATGCCCGCAGACTTGTTCAAAGTGAGCAGGGATATGAGCCTTTTGGTTGGTCCCTGCCTGAGTATATAGGCTGTCATCATTGGTAGGAGTAGGGATATTCTCCCTATCCTAGATATTTGATACCTTTCTACTCTGATTATTTTTCCTCATAGTCTGTGGATGGACATCATAGGGAGTTGTGTATAAGATGGTACCCTCAGCAGGAAATTGAGGGGTACTAGTGGAATGATGTTGGTGACGGCGGTTAGCATGAGCACTCATTGGTGGCTCGTGAACCTGAAGGGAGTCATATCCATCTTCCTGTTTCACCTTCCTCAAATAAAAAAGGTGGATATTTTTGCGTCTAGGGATAATCTTCTGAAGCTATTGGTTGTTGTGACGAGATCCATAGGTTTAGTAGCAGCCTTCCCTGAGTGATTTAGTCTTCCTAGCTATCGCATTTGGAGGACTTCATGAGCATCCTCCATGGTCAGGATAGTACCATATCAGTGTTAATCCCAGACCATTATATTAGATACCTGTCGTTGATGCCTCCATGTAGGTGAGACTATTTTACAAGTTATGGAAGTTTCATTTGTGGAAAATTTTCTTGAACGAATGTTGGATGATAATGAAATTATCTCGAATTGGGCTGCTGAAGATTTATCTGTAATTATGAAGATAATAAAGAACAAGTTTACTGATTAGTTTAGTATCTTAGGTATAATATGTTTAAATAGATATTCATGTTTAACTCATTTTTTCTTTTATACTTGATTCATCAATTCCACTTGTTTGGACTTATTAAAATGAGGATAGACTTATGAGAACCCTGGTTATTGATGGTCATTTGTAAAACTATTCTAGTCGTATTACTTTGTTTGTATAGGGTTTGTAAAACAAAGTGTGCAGACACATTATAACCCAAAAATTCTATCATTACATAGATTCACATCTATTTTATCATTTTTTTTGTGTATAGGGGAAAAAAATATGGCTCGATGGGAAATAACTGATCATTTTATCATTGGAGAGTTTCACATCGGGTTCACTATTTTTGTTTCATCAGGATTCTCAGTTGTGGAATGTGGATTGGGATTTCCTTTGATGGTTTGATTGAGGGTAATTTTGTAACCTCTCTCAATTACGTAAATTGGGTCATCCATTTGTTTCATTTTACCTAGAATCTTTCAATGGTTACCTTAACCATATCTAGGTATGGACCTGCTCTCTAAATTTTGGTAATAATATGGGTTTTTCAGGCCCATCGACTCTTGGGGACTCACGTCAGTTGAGAGGATGGGAGGTCAGTCTCATCGCACCCTTTTGGGGGGAATTATTCCCTAATTTGGGACTCTCTCATAGATTTAAGATATATTCATGAATCTCTTCCTAATCCTGATACGGGACCAGTTACCCTAGAAAAACATTTTATTGGTTAATTCTCTCTTCAGATAAATAAGGGGGTTTTGTTGAGGGATCCATATATATTTATCCAAGGTTATTCATCTATTTCTATAATGGGGAATAGATGCTTTATGTTCTACCACCATATAACCAAGTGCTTTGGAAAGTGATACCATATGAGGAGGCAGTTAGTATTCTGAAAAGGGGATTGAGCCATTTTGAGGTATCCTATGTATCTTGAATATTGTAAGAATAAAATTCCACTTAGTTCATTGAAGTTATTGGGACTGGACCCAAGGTATATACCCTTATATAATGGTATTAATTCATTATTCCTAATGATATGTTCATTCATACCTCCCTAAGACTATGTGAGCTACGCTCGGTGTGAGAAACTAGGGGGTGGATGATCAGCCTTATGGAATATAGATATGGGAATTGTGTATTGGGATAGTCCCTGAGGATTTTTGGCATGGATCTCGGGCCTTGGGAAGGTGTCCTATGTATCCTGATTATGGAGTTAATTATAGTACTCATAGTTCATATAATGTTGGGTATTATACACTAAGTTTTCCTTATACCATTGTAGGGGTTTATGGGGCAGATGATACGACCATTGAAACTCCCTAAGTCAATGTGATCTATTCTAATTTGTGAGAAACAAGGGATAGAAAGTAATAAATTTCATTTATTTGGACAAGGGACTCAAATTATAGTCCCTCAATAGATAATCAATATGGATCTCAAACCTCAGAGGGAGGTGGCCTATGTATCCTAAATATGGAAGGAATCGGGTTCGTTGTAGTTCCCTTGATGTCAGGTCTTACACATTGAGGATTCCCTATTGATTAGGGCTTACACACTAAGGATAGATGGAATTTTCAAATCCTAAGACACCTTGTGAGCCATCGTATGACTTGGATTGACACACATATAAGGTTTTGTGAGATCCAGTGTGGTACAATCCAAATTCTTTCATGGGTCTCATCTAACATGAGTGAACGCTATTATGTGATTCAGGAAATGTGTCTGAGGGACATTTTAAGTCTTGGATGACACCTTTAAGAGTCCCGATGGACCTGGATGACATTTATGGTAGGCATCGTGAGTCTCAGCTGACTTTCCCAGTGATCATCTCAAGATCTTGGTTTTCATGTACGGATGATTTCATGAGACTTAGATGAGGGACTCAAATTCTAGTCCCTCTATATATAATCAATATGGCTCTAGAACCTCAGAGGGAGGTGGCCTATGTATCCTAAATATGGAAGGAATCAGGGTCTTCTTAGTTCTCTTGATGTCAGGGATTACACACTGAGGATTCCCTATTGATCAGGGCTTACACACTGAGGACAGATAGCATTTTAAAATTCTAGGAAACCCTTTGATCCATCATATGGCCTGGATTGACACACATATAAGGTTTTTCAAGAGCCAGTGTGGTACAATCCAAATTCTTTCATGGGTCTCAGCTGACATGAGTGAACACTATTATGTGATTCAGGAAATGTGTCTTAGGGACATCGTAAGTCTTGGATGACACCTTTAGGAGTCCTCTATGGACCTGGATGACATGTATGGCGGGCATCATGTGTCTCAGCTGACTTTCCCAGGGATCATTGCAAGATATTGGTTTTCATGTACGGATTCTTTCACGAGACTTGGATGAAATGAGAAAATGCCATTATCTGAGTCGGGTGATGTGTTTGAGGTACCTCTCAAGCCTTGGATGACACCTCCAGAAGTCATCCTGAGACCTAAATGACATGTATGGAGGGCATCACGAGTCTCATCTGAATTGCCTAGAGGGCCTTATGAGAGTTTGGTTGTCATGTTCGGTTGCATTTGTGAGACTTGGCTAATATGAGAGAACACCATTATGTGAGTCGGGCGATGTGTCTGAGCGACATTTCAAGTCTCAAGTGATGGAATGATAGGGTTCTCAAGATCTAAGTGTCACCCATGAGGGAACTATATGATATTACCTGACATGTTTGGAGGACTTCCTGTGTCCCAAATGACATGTTTAAAGGGTGTCGCAAAATCTGGGTGATGTGATCTTGTGTTGTCACGTGGCTTCGGATGACACACACAAATTAAATTAGGGGAAACGAGGATGTATTTCACTTAATCCTTCTACCTTTGATTTTGGTTCTAACCCTTGTATTGTGAATTCCTTGGTTTTATTCTGTGTCAGATTGTCTTGAGTCTCATGTGATCTGGTAGGCTTTCAGAATAGTCTTTACATAACCTAATATATATCCTTTGCGTGATCTATCAATGATCAAAGGAAGTGATTTTATGCCTAGTTTAGGAATAATCTAGATGTTCGTTGATGTATTACCTAAAAGAAAGTTTTCTGGTGATGTGATCACTCTAAGAAGTTCATAGAAGTTGAGAGATGAATCCTATAAAGTCTGGGTGTCAATAATCCAACCCATGTAGTAGTACTCAAAAAAACCCAACCATTTTTTCATGTTGGGGCAGGGAATTTATAGGTCTAGCCACCCCAAGTACTCACCGGTTTGTGTGGTGTATCTAGTGTGATTCAAGGCTGGATCCAACGAAGGGGGTCTGGCGCCATGCGGTTTTTCGAGTCTCTGTCGTGGACTACTTCGGACGCACTTCCTGATTTTTAGTGATCACAGATCTCTTCCTTTATCAAATTATTTTCAATTATTTGAGACTTTTTTTAATCATTTGAATGTGTTTAAGTACTTTCATGTTGTCATGTTGACATGTCCAAAGGTTCTAGCGGGATCTAAGTTCCTATGAGAAGACGTTCACGAGACCTTAGGTGACTTGTCATGGGGTCTCATGGGATAGCGTTGCAGGTTCACTGGACGTGTCGCATACCTTTTCGTGACTGCGAGTACCTCTTTCCTCCTTCCTTTAGATCCTATTTGTTTGATGTTAAAAAATCTGGGATTCATGCGAGATTTCATGTGTGTTGTCAAGGGTATTTCTTCTATTTTTTTGTAGATGTGTCATGTGACCAATATGGGTTTCATGGGGGTATGCGAGCATTCCATTTCTTGAATATGAGGATGACAAGACAAAGGGATTCCAAAAGACAAGGAGGTAATGTCTCTGAGGGCTTGTGGTTCCTTGTGGGTCATCAGGGGCATGTCGCATGTCTTTCAGTGATCACAAACCCCTCTCACCTCCTCCTTTTTTTCTTCTTCATTTTATTTTACAAAGGTCAAGGATCATGTGAGTTTTTATGAGTAGTATCTATGATTTTTACACAGTTTTTAGATGATGTATCTCTTGACCAATATGGTTCATATAAAGAGTGTGCAAGAATATAGAGGATAGGTCTATCCGCATATCCTTAAAGTGTTGCGAGGTTTCCTAGACATGTCTGATGACTTTAGAATGATGAGGATATCAAGCCAGAGGTCTTCTATGAGGTTACACAGTGTCTCATGGATCACTCATGGTGAATGTTTCATGTCTTTAAATTTCTGATAACCCCTCTCACCTCCTCCCATTTATCTCCTCCATTTTATGTGGAAAAGGCTCAGAGGTCATGTGAGATGTCCTAGATATCGCTGAGGGATTTTATTCTTCCCAATGATGATTTGGTGCACGAGATTCATGACCATTGGGTGTATCTTCCTTTATAATTCCATCCCTATTTATTCTAGAACGATTTTGTATCATTTTCTAGGCACTTTATAATAAAAACCCATGTAGCTTGGGGGTGCTCATTCAGTTTACTGGGGGACCCTCACAAGAGCAGGCGGGTTTGTTGAAGAGAGCTCCACGGGATTAGCCATGAGAGATGCACCATGTGTGGGGAATTTTTGTGACCTTGAATTGGTCACACAATCACAAGCCTCTTAGAGGATTCAAAGATCTTAGACCATCTCCTTCTTCCTTGATGTTTTGGGGTAAATAATACCCATATTCAGGTATTTCCTTCTTTATGATTTTGAAAATGCTTATTTGGCGGGCATCAACACTCACACAAACAAACCCCACATTGAACCAGTCATCTGTGGGATTAGAATTTTGTATTATTATATGATTTCAACTATGAATTATCTAGATTAAATCTCTTAATGAAGTGATTCAAATACTCTCTCATAAGATCTTTAATAGTGGATTAATTCCTTATAATTTCAAATATAATTTATGATTTTATATGGATGATTAATTTCAAATTTCATAAATGTTTTACATTTTGAAATCATGATTTATCTAGCATAATTTTTGAATCTATTTGACCATAACTAAATCAGGCTTCTTATTTAATTCCCAAATAGATATATCTACGGTGTTGTCAATTTTTTTTGATAATGATCTATTTCTCTAAAGATAAAAAAAAATATGAATCTATTGATATGAACTTACATCAAATGTTCCTATTTAGAGAATCAATTATTTTATCTTTGGTAGATTCTTCTATTTTATATAGTTTAGGTGATATATTTCATTGATGATTTTTAGGACTACACTTTAGAGATATACATGTTAAATTAATCTATTATTTTTTATTTTTCCTACTACTATGAAGATTCAATTATTTTATACTACTGGTTTACCTGATTATTCTCTATATTAAGTTTAGAGGTTCTTCAAGGGGATAATTCTTTGAAATTATTCATTTATACCATTGAATTTCTCTTCATATGTCAATTGCATCATCTATCTCTAAATGATTTCAAATAGAATTTCTCCCACCAGCGCCAATTAATGTTTTTTCTAAACACTCAGGTGTGGATTATTTCATGGAATATTCTTAGTTCTATTAATTCCTTGTAAATTATATTTTAACAATGTACAATTTATTACATTAAACTATTGAGAACCCTTATAAAATGATCTACTACTAAAAATCATCAATCATGCAAAGAGAGTGTTGGTGGAGTGTACTATGAGATTTTTATGCCATGAACCACTATAAATACTATTATGTCATATTATTTTATTTTCTAATAAATACTCCTATAATTGCCTAAAGGCCTTCATTTTATATTGATTTTTGATAATCCACCTTTCAAGGGGTGAGGTGGAACCCTTACAAGGCCCGCAGGCGTAGGTATTACATGGCCCGTAGGCCTTATAGGAATTCATTTGCTCGTAGGCTTCAAACATTACATAAAACCCAGAATAACTACTTGGAACTACTCCTCCCCAACATCTTCATCATAAAATCAGCTATCCACCTTCACATGGCTGTTCGGCTAGGCATTCTCATTCATGCACAGGATAGTCCCGATTGCAGGTGTCATACCCTATCATTCTTTCAATCCGTTTAGCTTCTGTTGTGGTGAAAGCTCCTTGCTCATCCTCATTGTAGAGCTTGTTCCTCGTAGGTTGTCTGGTTTGAATCTGCACTTAAGGTGTCCGGAAGGCCTTGAGGTGGCCTGAAGTCCTTACTGACCCGAAGGCCTGGGTGTCCCGAAGGCCTTAAAGGACTCAGGGATGAAATCGGTGGCCCGAAGGCCCAAACGGGGGCATATTCCCGACTGCACAATGCCAAACATTATCTGATACAGTTCCTGCTATAGTACCTACTATAGTACTACACAGTTCCCACTACTGTACCTGCTACAGTACTTCTACGGTACCTACTACAGTACTGCTATAGTAACCCAAAAATGATGTATCCACCCGGATTTGATCCCCGGTCTCCCGGATGCACTTACATAGTCCTTACCAATCGGGCTAAGGCTCATGTTCTAATAAATACTATATTTAAATAATAGATAACAATTTCTATTCTAGGATTAAATGTTTTTGATTTTAAAATTATCAATTTTTTTTAAAATGACACAATTCACCCCCCCCCCCTTCTATATTTATCATATTTCTGTGACAATAATATCTCATAGTTATACTCTATTAAATATTTATTATATCTCTAGAAATATTGAGTTAAATATACAAATGATGAATAATTTTTCTAGCTAATATTAAATAAGGTATATCTATAATCAGGGCTCAATATTAAAATAGTGAAAATTATGGATACTAAAACGCTTGCATGGTCATATATTTGAAAAATCTTGGATTGAAATTTTATTTTAAGGTTGTTATGAAATATGAAATTCCCATGCTTAAACCAAAAAATTGGATTTTTCAAAATAATCTAAATATTTTTTGATTTCAAGAGTCTTGAATGTTATTAATTATGAATATGGACCAATGGAATTCAATTATATCTCTCAATGTGACACCATTTTTAAATATGAAATTCAATTAGTGTTTCCTATCAGGGAACTAATACTTATAGGAAATTGAGGTATAATACTATTGAATAAAATTTTATACTTTTAAAATGTACTAAGTTGAAATTATAACTTAGATGAATGAAAGGTTAACTTAGATATTCAACAGTGTTTATATTATTGGGACACTTATTCCTAAACCTAGTCGTACTTTAAAGTTATTATAGTTTTACCTACTAAATGGAATGTTATTTTAGCTACAATTAGATATTAAACTCCTATAAAAGAGTTAAAAATGAATAAATTAATTGGGGCACTCATGATTTATAAAGTTGAGATGTAAGAAGAGATTGAGGACCATAGGATGATCAGGAAAGAAAATATAGTTGTCATAATTTCTATTCCCAAAAGAGAAAATAATTCAAAGTTGGATGTTATATCCTCAATTGACTCAAACTATTCTAATTGAAGTGAGTAATTTTCACATTTGGAAAGGAAATTCAATAAATTTACAAAAAGAAGAATTGGATTAAGAAACCATTTAATGAATATAAGAAAATTTTAGGTCTAAAATAAGTAATATTTTATAAATAAAATAAGTTTTGGAATATCAAACATAATTTACCATAATTAAAGGAGAGAAAAAATCGAGAATAAGGAAAATAATTTTCATATAAAATATATTTGTTGATAGAAAGTGATGAAATCCATAAAGAATAAAAAGAGTGTATCTGAACACTCTAGTTGTTCTTCATGTTCTGAATCTGACAATGATTAATCAAATTTAAAAAAAATGTGTGTTTCATAGATCAAGAGGATGAGGAAAAATCATTTTATTCTTCTATTTATTATTATAATTCTAAAAAATGCTCACATGATAAATTAGCTGGATATTGATCATCCTTTTTATAACAATATGAAATCATAAAGAAAATGTCTAAATACCTCAAAAAATCACAATTATATCATATGTGACGAATATATTATTCTAAAACATCACTTAAAATGAAATAAAAATTAAAAAAATCTTCTTTAAACTGAATTGTGAATGATAGTAGAATTAGAGAGTGGTTTACTAAAGTGTAATTCATAAAAAGTGTTGATAGTTTGACTAATAAAGGATAAGAGACTTTAAAAAATATTCTTATAAATAATTTTCATCAAAAATAATGATATATAATATGAATTAATGATTTGAAACTTAAAATTTACATAAATTATTTTATTCCAATCTCAAAAAAAACATAGCATACCTAAAGTTACTTTTTTATTATTTCATTAATAGTAACTATGATAATTATTATTTATTATAGAATCCATAAATTAGTAGTGTTAAAAAGTATTATATTTCAAGAGACATATCTAAATTTAATTGTAGATTTTATGGTTTAATTAAAGAGATCTAGTTTCCCATATCCTTTCTTTTTGACACTGTAAGACCCAAAAGCATTTGGGTACCCAAAAAATTCTTGTTTGATATTTTTATAGGTGAAGATACATCATAATAGAAATTATGTATGGTATATGGATATTTAATTTTTAGGAAATATGAATGGGTTATTTTATAACTTTGATGAACTATTAAATGTTGATAGAGGTTTAGTTACCTTTGGATACAATGTTAAAAGAAATATCATTGATGTTAGGTTAGTTGGAGATCCAAAATCTATCATGATCAAAATGGTTATCTATGTTAAAGTGTTGAATCATAATATAATATCTATTTCTCAACAATATGATGATGGTTCTACTATTTTTTCTCTAATTATGCTTGTTCTATATTTAATAATAAACTAATTATGTTTATATCACCTAGAATAGAAAATTTTTATACTTTGGACCTTAGTTCCTTGTGTGAAGAAAATGTGAATTATTTAAATGATAAAGTAAGTTAATCCTAGATATGGAACCTAAACATTGGTTATTGTAATATATTTTTCCTATCAAATTATCTAAGAATAATCTAGTCTCTAGTCAACCTTATCTTAAGTATAATAATAAAATTATTTTTAAGACATATCAAATTGATGAACAATACAAGTCATATTTCAAATTAATAAAAAAATTATACATATAAACCTTTATAACTTATCCACATGTAATAGTTTGGACCATCTATAGTAGTAATATTATCTGAAAAAAAAATTCATTGATGATTTTTTCATTTTTACTTGGGTTTACTTTTTGACTTTTAAAAGTGAATATTTTTAAGCTTTTGTGGTTTTTTATAAGTTGGTTCAAAATGAAAAAGATTTTAAAATAATTTCATTGATAATTTATCATAAAGGAGAATTTTAGAATCAATAATACAATTCTTTTTTCTCAAATATGGGTATTAAACATTCTTTTTTTCCCCAAGAACACCTCAATAAAATGAAGTTTCTAAAAAAAGAAATTTAATTATTTAAAAAAAATTGATAGAACTATGTTTAATGAGTATAGTCTACCTACTTATTTTTTGATCTAAGATTTTAATACATAATTTCATATTATTAATAGATCATTAATTATATCTCTTCTAATAAGAGTCATTATGATTTATAGAATAATATAAAACCAAAAATTGGGCACTTTAAAGTTATTAGATGAATGGTTTGTAGGTTATGGGCGTAGAGGAAGTGCATTGGTGGGTTAACCCAACTTTAATTTTAGCATTAACAACTATTAATCTGAGATCCGTCAAGATAATAAAACACCAGATCTTCTGAATAGAACAAAGAATGAAAAAGAAAGAGGGAATCCCAGAACCATAAAGACAGGATCATCATATATTGGTTATAATTAATTTGATTAATTTACAAGAATTTTCTTGATGGAATTCTTTCTTTGTTGATGTCTCTGGTCACGATTCAATGTGATCCATCATTTCATCATATAATCCAAGTATATAATTCCTCAAGCGGTGATCCACATGTGCTCCACGTATCTCTGGATGTCGCCAAAGGGATTTCTGGGTGCTAGCACAGAAGAGCCTTTGCTTGCGATGTCTGCATTTGATCGCCTTGATCCGACGGAGGAGGATCTCTCTCAGTCCTAAGAGCGTTCTTAGAGGAAGGAGTTCTTTTGGCCTTGAGATAACTCTCCAGAATTGTTGTGCACAATGATTCTCTCTAAAAGGTGTTAGGGTTGTGAGGATATTTATAATCGGGTTTGAGGTTATAGAGTTATGACAATAAATAAACACGTTACGCTTTCTATCTATTTCCTTAACTCTTATTGAAAACACCCATATCGAATGATTAATTACTTGACATGCACCCACACTGATTATAATAAATATTATTTCCTCAAAATCCCGACTAAAAAAACTACACAGCGTGTAATCATTAATACACGGTGTGTACTCATTTTCCATGAAAACTACACGGCATGTACATTCAATGTACACGACATGTTTATCTTGTTTTCATTTGTCATTATTTCCTCCACAAAATTTATTAGACCTTGAGTAATGGATATTTATTTCTTAAATAAATGTAACTACATTAATCCCTAATAAATATATATTATTTTTCCCAAAATATATTCTCTTGAATAACTAGTGTCGAAATAAATGTGATCAGGAATATTTAAATAATTATCAAACCATAGTCAGGAATAATCTTTATTTAACTTGTTAAATTAATATTTAACTGAGATACATGGACACACTTAGTGTGTGACCCTCTAGGCATCTTTCTCAGTGGCATTAGGTGAAGCCTTCCTAAAGTCCAAGGTTAGATTCTAGAAACGTACCAAGGCACCCATAGAGAAAGAAGTTAACATCGTAATGACGTGTCACCTCATACAAATGATTAACGTGTAATATAATCCCTTTTTCATGATATATCGAATCAAAAGGGTTTCACGCTAGTTGCATCAACCCATGTGCTTGATTATTCTTTTTTTGACTTTCCATAATTGAACTCACCCATTCCTTACTATGGCCATGGATGTATTTAGGCTATATCAATTCCATCAAAGGTCCTGAGATATCTACATCCATTATAGAACAGAAGGGACAAATCCTTTCTCACATTATCTATTAATGTAGTATCACTCATGACGCACCCAACGTATCCTACCTCACTATGAACAGTGTGTTGTTATAGTTTTCGTCAATACATCTAAGTGCGCGAGTTGTAATACCCATTAATAATAATATTAAAGTCTAAGGACCAATACACACATCCATAGATAGGAACATCCATGGACACTATGAAATGTGGATCTCCTACTAGCGGGTCTTGTTCTCATAATATCCTCTTGGATATTACCAAGGGCGCAAACCATGAGAAAGTGCCTTAATGTTTTATGAGTCCTCACCCCTAATGGAATTTATTATTTGTGTCCCTCAAAAAAATCATCCGGTCATATAACATATATTCAAGAACATTGTTATGGCAGTTCCGGGTTCTCATCATAGTAGGGATCCGCTATGATCCTTTAATACAACAGCTATCCTTAGGACATTATCACATGCATTGTCATGAAAAAGAACAATCAAGATGTGATAAGGTATTTTTTTTAACGAATAAAGTAAAAAGTAGTTGGTTTTAGGCCACTAACTCCAATGTAGTTTATATCATGATTATTAAAGAAAATAATGGTAAATTTGATTCAAAAACTGACAAAGGAATATTTATTATGCATTATACTACTTCTAAATTTTATAGAGTGTTTAAAAAAAGTTAAGGATTGATAAAGAATTTTTTCATGTGAAGTTTTAGGAGAGTAATCCCTTTGATCATAATAAAATAGAAATATATGAATCTACTGATTCTTTAAATAACATGAGACTTTATTATTCTAAACTAATAATTTTAAGAAAAGACCTTTTGATATGTTTATAACTGATCTAAATAAAGAAGTTAGGACTAGGAGGAATGTTATAAATCTAGTTTATTTCTTTATCTTTTTATCCCAATTTGAATCAAAGTCTGCTGAAGAATCCTTAGATGATAAAAGTTAGGTATTGGCTATTCAAGAGGAATTAAGTTAGTTTAAGAGATAATGTTTGGGAATTTGTTGATAGACCCTTAGATCCTCATATAATATGGCCTAAATAGGTTTTTAGGAATAAAAAATATGATCAAATTATAATCACAAGGAATAAGGATAGTTTAGTTTCTGAGTGTTATAATTAAGAGGATGGTATAGATTATGAGGAAAACTTTTCCCCTATTATTAGGCTTGAATCCATTATGATCCTTTGGGCCTAAGTATATTATATGAATTATAAATTATAACATATGGATATTAAATATTATTTTCTAAATGGTTATTTAATGGAGAAAGTTTATGTTAAAAAAATCTCATGTTTTGAAAAATCATCATTTTCTAAATTCTATTTTTAAAATTACTAAAGCTATTTATGGTCTTAAAAGACACAAATGGATTGGTATGAGAGGTTGAGATATTTTATTTTAGAAAATGTTTTTTCTATAGTTTTATATAATCCTAATATTTTTTGAAAAAATTATTTTCATATGATATTTCATTGGTTCAAATTTATATAACTTATGTCATTTTTATTTCTACTAATTAAAAACATTATAATGACTTTTCCAAACTTATGTAAAAAGAGTTTGAAATGAGTAAAAAGGGGGAATTTAATTTATTTCGTGGAATTCAAAAAATTTAAAAGGATTTGGGAAATTTTTTTAATCAAAGTAAATTCATCATTGATTTTTTAAAAAATGGACTTGAAAATAGTAAGTAATATATAACTCATATGTTTACTAATATGAAAATTTATTTAGATGAAGTTGGAAAACAAGTTGACAACAAGTTATATAGAGATTTGATTGCAATTTTATTATTTCTTACTGCTAGTTGACTATATATGATGTTTTATATTTTATTATGTATAATATTTTATTCAAATCCAAAAGAGAATCGTTTAATTTTTATTAAAATAAATTTTATATATTTAAAAGAAACATTCCATTTAACTTTTTTTTATAAAAAAACATATAGTTTTGATTTAATTTCATATTCATATGCTGATTTTGGAGGTTTTATTTTGGATAGAAAAATAACCTCAGAGACCAATCATTTTTAAAAAAGTTCTATGTTCTGTGGTGTAGTAAGAAGAAACATTCAGTTCCATTTTTAACTACTGAGGAAAAATATATATCTAATTAAATTTGTTGTGCTTAAGTGTTGTGGATAAAGCATTATATTCTAGACTTTGAAATTAATTTTGATCATATTTCTATTTTATGTGATAATACAACTACTATAAATATTTCTAAAAATTTAGTGATCCTTTCTAGAACTAATCATTTTGAAATTTGGCATCATTTTCTAAGGATCATATCCAAAAAAAGTGATATATCTTTAGAATTTTTAATACTGAATAACACCTTGCTGATATTTTTACTAAACCAATTCCCACTATTATTTATGAATTTAATAAGTGGAATTAAATTTGATTTAATTTTAATAAAAAATTATTTTTTAATCTATATTTATATTATATTTTGTTATTTTATATTTTAAAGTATTTTTTTGTAAAAATTTATTATCTTTTTGTTTATTCACTTTTTAGTTTGTTTTATTATAATATTATTTGAGTGTTTCAATTTACAAAGTCATCATATTATTTTAAAAACCCAAATTATTACACTAAATTATTGGTTTAAGAAACTCAATCGTCACTTAAAATATCATATACAATGTCATCTCTCCCTCATTTATTCAAACCCTTACTTCTTTGGTCTCTTAGATTTTTTATATCTAAAACCCTAGATTTTATGAACCCTAATACTTATATTGTTTTTTAAAATAGTGAAGAATAAGTGGACTAATGAATCTAGTCTTATCAATGGAAAAAAGAAAAAATCCTTTAGTTTTACATCAGAGAGTGTTATAGGTTAAATTTTTCAACTTTGAGTGGTTTTTTGAGACAAATCTAAAGCTGAAGAATGAATTAAGTTTCCAAGGAGAAAAAATTACATTTAATAGAGAGTTATGAGTGTGTTTTTTAAAGAGAATTAAAGATGTTTTACAAGCAATACCTATTTATTTTCAGTGATTGTGAGGGTGTAACCTCTTCTAAATTGAAAGATAAAAAGTTTTTTGTTTCTTCGGTGGAAATAGATATGCTTTTATAGAACCCTTGTGAATGTAATTTAAATTTAATCCATGGATCAAATAGAGATAGAGTTAACAATTTATAGGGAATCATGCCATTTTTTAGAATATAACAAGTTAAAAATATGTTGGTGGAAGATTTAGAAGATTTCCATAAGGTTCTTATCAAGTTTATTTAAACCAAATTCATTCCAAGGATTGTATAGTAGGAGAAAATTATTTTCTATGACATTTATATTATGTTTATCATGATAAACGATATCAAGTTCAATATGGGTTGGTACATGTTAAGGTACATGAACCACAACTTCCATAAAGATGAAATAATTTCATTTTATCCCTATAGAAGGATGATGTCTCTTGTTCTTTATAATAGATGGTTGATTGATTACATCATAAAAGGTTATAGATGTCATCATAGTAATGTTCATTCTATTGGATCCCTGAGGAAATTCGGATTCTTTTAGAGTGTAATAAGAGGAAAGATTATTCCATATAGGGAAGAATTATGTAAACTATCTTGTACTAATTATATTAGGAATCGTCGAAGTTTATATTATGCTAGATATATAGGGTTTTTTAAGAATTTTGTGAGTCTAGAGTGGAAAGAATTATTGATTGGTCACATTATTTTGTAAGAGAAGTTTCTGGATTAGAGGAATCCACTACTAATGGATATAATGTCCCTAAAATCACTAATATGATGTAAGTTATGGATGAGAACATTCCTTCCATAATTGGGGGAGTTATCCAATTTCCTAGAATTTATTAAAAACCTTCTATTAAGGTAGATGGTGAGGTTTTTCTTGTGCAGAGACCCCAGGGCAGAGAGAAACTGACACTTATTGAATAAGTTATTGAGCCTACTGTATATTAGGTTATGCATTTCATTACAAATATTTAAGAAATAGATGAGAAAGTTTCTCATGATGAGGAAAAACCATATTTAGAAACTAATCATTATCTAGAGTTGAAAAGGACATGGTAATCTCGTTTTGTTAAGAAAGTTTGTTTTGAAGTTTCTACTTCAACTAATTTGATTGAATATTAGTTAGTTTCTTTGCATGAGAAGTCCTTAGAAAGTACTATTGAAGAATTTTTTGAAGTCATAGTGGTTATTAGAGAGTTATCCTCACCTTCTGGTGAAGGTTTAGATGTTCAATTCCCTAAATTGGTTGAAGTTGGAGAACTATAGATAAGGTTTGAGTAGGAATCATTAGATTATAAATATAAATCAAGTTTTGAATCTTGTACTAAATTTTTTTTTGTGAGTATAGTTTCAAAGTTTAATTTTTAAAACGATAAAGTTATATATATTTAAGAATAACTTTAAAGTTCTCGTATTCATTTTGAAGACTTGAGATATGTATCTGTTTCCAAAACAGAATATGATTATCTTCGAACTTAGTATCAAATTTTGAAGGAAACCATGATATCAAATAAATTTTTTGATGTTTTGGGAAGATACTTAGATGAATAGTTTAGAAAACTGAAAGGATAAATGGTTTCACAATCCTATTTTAGTCCTCTATAGATATTTTTTCCAATCATTTTGAGGCTGTGAAAGTTTCAAGTTCATGTCTGGGAATAGAATCTACATCTAGTGGAGTGGGATCTAGAGATGTCTCGAGAAGGATAGATATGTTATCTACTAATCATTTACACATATATGACAATAATAAAAGTTTTCAATGTGATAGTGATCTGATTTAAACTCTTTAATAGAATTGTAATGAATGGGTTAAAAGGTGAGCTTTTGAAGAACCATGATTTAGTGTTTTTCTCAACCGGATGAGAAGAACAATTGATATTTTTGTTTAGTCTTCAAAGACTATTCATAATTTTCTCAAGGTGACTCTAGTTTAACAACTGAAGGAGAGTCAAGATTCAAGGAGTTTTCTAAGATAGTGGGATACTCTATTGAATCCTAATTTCAAAGACCTGATGGTGTATTTTATGGTAGTACACAAAATGTTTAGATATTTCATAACCTCTGAATCCTATTCTAGATAATATAAACATACTTCAAGTCCTCCCTCTCATTATGAATCTTAACCATGTTTGTCTTGAGCAGATATTCAATTTTTAATATGCTATTTTTTATTAAATTTAATTTTTTTTACTTTTTTATAAATTTATTATGCTTACAATTATTTTATATTTTTAAACCTATCCATTTTTATAATATGTTTATTTATAGATTACATAAAATTCACATCCAGTTATGTTCAAAATTAAATTTGTTTTATTCCATTTTCATATTTTCTTTTTAATATCACAAAAAGTATGAGAAATATGGATGAACACTAAATATATATACAAAAAAAGTTCAGTTTATGTAGTTAACTGTGATTTATAAAAATTATAAGTCTAGCTATATTTTTTATAATTGAAAACCTATTAGTTTTGTTTTTCTTTTATTTCTATATGTGGTCTGTGATCATCAAAAATGGGATATTGGTAGGAATACAGATTTATTTAAAAAAAAATTCGTTGATTCTTATGAACACAAATACCCTCATTTTATTTACAAATAAATTTAATTTGATTGGATTTTAGGTTTATATTTAATTCAATAATAATTTCGTTTTCCCTTGAATTCTAGAAGTCATTATTTTAGTAATGCTATTTTATTTGGCTTAATGTTTTTTCCAAAAAGTATTCTAGATGTTTTGATGGATTCTAGAATAATTGTATGGAAATTAAAGTTATAAACTAACATTTTTATCCAACCCTATGTTTAAAACCCCATGTTTAAGCTAGAAATTATTTTTTGGAACCTAAATTTTATTAAAGATCATCACATTTATTTACCTAAACATTTGATATATAATAATGTAAGTAATATAATGTTTGGTATATAAATATTGTTGAGAACCTCATGTTGGAATCATACTCAACATTATGTGACTCTATGTTTAGTATAAACAATACATAATCAACCATAATTTTGAAGTCATCCTCATGTAGAGAAACCCCACATTAAAACAATCATCTATGAGATTTGAATTTTGAATTATTCTGATATTTATTCTATGATTTCACTGGAGTAAATCTCTTAATAAATTGATTCAAATACTATTTTTTAAGACCATAATCAATGGATTAATTCAATTTTATTTCTAAGTAAATTTATGATTTTCCTTGGATTATTAAATTAAAATTTCAAGAACATTTTTCATTTTAAAATTTTCATTAATCTAGAAAATATTCTGGATATTTTTTAATAGAATTAAATTTTTATGCCTATTTAATTCTCAAATGGATATATCTAGAGTGATGTCAATTCTTTGGATAATTATATATTTCTTAAATTCTTAAGGAAAATATGAATCTCTTTCTTTAAAACTACATTGGATCTTTCTATTTATATAATAAATTATTTTATCTTTTTTTTACGTTTATACATTTCTAAAGTTAAACTAATACAGTTCATTGAAGGTTTCAAGACTACAATATAGAGTCATACATATTAAATTAATATGTTCTTGTGTGTTCACCATGCTTCTATTAAGATTCAATTAGTTTGTATTATCCCTTTACCATATTATTATCTATAGTAAGTTCAGAGATTTTTCTTGAGGATAGTAATTTGAAGTTATTCATTTATTCCTTAGAAGTTATATTTAACATTCAGTTGCATCACAAACATCTGAATGCTTTCAAATATAATTTCTCTAACTAAGATAATTTATATTGTTTTTGAACACTTAGGTGTAGAGTGTTTTGAGTACTTTTTTTAGTCTTGTTTAAATCCTTGTAAAATCTATTATAATAAGTTTTAGTTTCTTTCACTAAACTTTTTAGATCCCTTGGAAAATTATTATCTATTGAAAATAAATAATAATAAAGAGAGAGTTTTGGTGGATTGGAATATGGGATCTTTGTGCCCATAACCACTATAAAAACTATTTTTTCATTTTATTTTATTTTTCAATACATACTTTTTTCAAGAAAGGATAACAGTGAATATTTTAGAATCAAGGGGGTTGATTTTAAATTTATTAAGGGATTTTAAAAGGAAACAATTCACCCCCCCCCATTGTGACTTCATTATCTTTCTAGTACAATAAAAATATCCTTGGATAATATATATTTTCTTCATAACCTACTCATTATTATATATTTTTCTTTGGAATTCATAGTTTGATTTCAGAATTCTCACACTTATAACATTTTCTTTCACCTTGACCATTATCATAGTATTATAATTGAAACTATTTTCATTCCAAACTTATTTTCCATTATAATTTCTAATATCATAATCATAATTAGCAATGCGTGTATTATAATTTTTAGGTTTTGTAATCACATTATTTTTTCCCATGTTTTTATTATAATCACCATTTATATTTCAAGATCAAGTATCTCAAACAATGGTTGGTTGTACCACGGGTAAATATTTGAGGATATCAGTAGAAATAAAAAAATTCTCTATTAATTTAGAGTATTCACCATCTTCATTCACTAAATTCTCGAACACTGCATATTATTTTTTTCTTAATTAATTCTCATCTTCAACCATCATTAACTGAAGATAATTTAATTATTAATTCTTTCAAATGAGATTTATTTGGGTAATTTCAAAAAAATTATCCCTAGATTCAAGGATAACATTTAGATCAACCTTATTATTTATAAACTCTACTTACATATCAGTAATGTATTTATCTTTTGATTCATTAACAAATGTTTTTAATAAATCATTCTTATATTTCAACGTTTTCTCCACTCTCAGGATTTATATTTTCCATCAATCACACCAAAATATATCTTATTAATTGTAACACTTTAGGTGATCCCTCATCACTTCTTTCTTCCTCTTCAGAACACCTTTCTTCTTCCTCAGTTGAGTTATCTTTGGGTTGATTATATTTAACCATAAATGTCATTTTCCCTTTACCCTCTAATTTCTATTTTAATTTTTCACTTTCTTTTTATTAATATTTGAAATAATTTTTTGATAAAAAATCACTCTATTTTTTTTATTTTCCTAACATTTAACTATTATTAATTTTCACTAATTTCGGACATTTTCCAACAAGTTTATTTTTCCCGACAACCTTTCAAACTTACTATACTTATTTTCAACTTATTCTATTTTAGGTAAACTAGATTAAAAGTATACTATATTTTTAAAATTGAAACACTTAAATAAAATTTTACATTTATACTTGTCTTTTGATAATTTATTTCTATTAGATAATAAATATTTGAATTCCTTAAAATCCATGACAGCATTTTGTCTTCATTTTTATCCTCATGAGACTTCTTTAGATTAATATTTTTCCTAAATTTTGAATCTTTAAAAGATATCTCTTTTGTATATTTTTCTATACTCATTAATTTTTATACTCTCCTCATCTCATAAGTAATCAACACATTATTGATATTTTTGATGATCTTATAGGGAATAAATCATTGAATAAAATTTTTCGAGAAGGATTATCATTAATTTCTCTACTATAATAGAATCTTTAAGAACATTTACATTGCTTAAAATAAAAGCACAAAATTTTTTTCACCAAAATAAATAGTTCATTCACCATTTAATCTTCTCCAATATGGGTACCTTTGAATTGATCCTGACATGTTTATAATCATGTCACTTTTACTTTCTTATCTCCCACATGGAAATCATGGAGTTTCCTCTATATTCCATTATCTATCATTATCCTTATAAATCATTTCAAATATGTAACACCCCAAGTATTTATGAATTATTATTATAATGTATTAAATTTCTTTTATAGCCTTCATTATATGAAAAACCAAGTTAATCTTGTACTACATGAAACATTGGGTTAGCTTTTATGACACACGGTACTGATTTTTATCAAAACCATGATATATTATTATTTAAATGTGACTATAAAAACCTAGCCATTAATAATAGTGATATGAATATTAAGAAATAATTTTTAAATATAAATTATAAATTTTTTATATAAAAGAAAATTATTGATAAAAAGTACTTAATTTTTTGTAAAGTATTTATTTGTTTCTAAAATAATATTTTCTCAAAAAATATACTTTTTATTTTTTTTTGTGAACATTAATAAATTAATTTTTCACACTTTTGGAAAATTAATTGGATAAAATGAAATACAATTTTTTAATCATCATTTCAAAATTATCTTAGGGTTATTTTTTAAATTTTTTTGAAAACGTTCATTTATTGATGAATAGTTAAAATCCTAAATTTTAATAGAAAAATAATTTTTCATCAAATTTATATATAAAGTTAAATTATAATTTAAGTTTGTTTTAAAGTAATATTATTTAAATTTTACATCAATTAATACAATTTCATTCATTAAAATCAATTATATATTGAATTTTTATATATAAACTTTGTAAACTTTTGAGAATTTTCTCTTAAAAAACATGTTTTCTCATCCTGTCTACTGAATTAATTTTAAATTAAATTTTTATAATTATATGAATTGAATTTGAAAAAATATATTTTATATTTTTAATAATCATAATCTATATTATCTAATAATTTTATCTTAATTTTTGACCTAAATGAATACTAAAAATAGTAAAACAATATTTACCATGGTTGAGGTAAAAATGGTCATAACATGGGTTAAACTAAAAAGATAAGGGTTAAAAATAACCCAAAACTTTTCAAAACCACATTTTATAGACATATTGAGAACATATATCTTATACTATCTAGAATTTTTCATTATTGGATCCTTGTGACATGAAAAAATATTAGTGGAATTCTTTCTTTTCAAAAATTACAAGTGTGCCACTCACCACACTTATAAAGTGTCTCCCCCTATACTCTCTTATTCACACCTTCAAAACATTTTGGATCACAAAATACCTACCAAAATCAATTCCAAACTTTCCTTCTATCATCTTAAAATTATTATTTTGTACATAAATCCATCCTAGGAAGGCTTTTTTGTGAAAACCTAAAGAGGATACCCGAACAAGAGGTAATATTCATCAACGAGTGTTTTTGTTTTATTTCTTCATCTGCATCATTAAATTATAATTTTTTCATGATTATATAATAATATAATTATATTCTATATATTTATATGTTTTTCAGGATATTACCTAAAACCATCTCCACTTCCGTCAAATGGGTTATGAAATCGTCATTTGTGTGTACGGTGGGCTACCACCTCACGAGCTAATGTCCTTCGTTTCTCCATTACCAACTCTAGAGGATAGACATAATGAAGGATTTATTATTTATATATGATATTTATGATATTATTGTGCTTCAAATTTCATTATATGACACATTCCTTCATACTTTCCATTCTGTGGGAATATGATAATGTCACTTGTGTGGATGGTAGACTACCGCCACACAAAGCGATGTGATTCATTCACGCTTCACATGGAAGGTATTAATTATGGGTTTAATAAGAATATGTGATATATTTGACATAAAAATTAATCTTTACTGATAATATATATCATTTAATTTAATTTAATTTAATTTAACAAGAAAATAGAAACATCTTTCACGCATATGTACATCATGTCATCTCTATGAACAATGTATTTCATTTTCTGTCACTAAATTTTAAGGATTAATCTATATATATATGTATATGATATTTATATTATGTTTAAAATTATGGATATGATGAAATCAAGATCAAATTAATATGACTAAAAATAAAAAATCAAAACATATACAAAAAACAAAGTGGTTAAAACCTGAAACATTACATTAACATGGAATTATTAATAAATGAGTAATAAAAGATCATAATAAAATAATATATGGTATGATATATATAAATAAGTTTCTATAATATATTTATAATAAACTTTTATTTATTATATATTTGGTTAGAACATGTATAATGGAAGTCAAGACTTAAGGTAAGGGAGCTTTTTCTCTGAATTTTCCTTCTTTGAGACATACGTTATGTTATGCACCTATATTATTTTACTAGGTGTATATAAATCCCCATTTAAATTTAATATAATAAATTTATTCATACTCATTATATTTTAAGTTTCATTTAATGTTATTTTTTCATGGGGATTATGATCCAAGGTTACCAAAGTGGTAAATATTTTATGTTACAATCTCATCATTTATCAGTATTGTTTATGATTATGTTTCCAATAATAAAATATTATGATATATATCTCAATAAACTTATTAATTTTCTTATAATTTGGTTATTCATGATATATTCAAGTAATGTTACCATTTTCCACTCTTTTATACTTTAAATAATTGTGAAAAAATTAATAAAATCTAACTTTATTTCTCTCTTCAATCGGAAATCTATTTTCTTCCAAACCATGTTTTCTAAAAATGTTTTAATTTTTTTATTATTATACTATGATTTGTAAAAATAAATTTTTAACCATTTTTATTTTTAATAAATTTAATGGAATCTTCATGATAGTTTCCAAATAATTATTGTTTGGCTTTTACTGAAAATGTGAATGAAATTTTTGTTTTAACGTGTGCGATATGAATAAAACTCCACGTCATCATGACCATTATTTTATTTGAAGATTAATTTATAAATATTCATGTTTATTCTAAAAGAAATTTATTTTCAAAAAAAATTATGTTTTAAAATGTTTTTTTCAATTTGTAATGGATATTTTCCTCAATAAATGTTTTAAATGGTTTATTAAATTGAATTTTTATCTAATATGACATTCGTTGATGTTACATATGTCTTAATTGGGATATTATCCAAGTATACCATTATTATTCTTTCTATGATTGGTTTATTTTTATGATGTCCTGATTTTTATGAAACCCATTTCTCTTCCACGGGTTATGTCATGATAAAATTCTTATGAACCCCACTTTTTTCAGGGGTTATGCTATAAATAAATGATAAAATAACTATAAAAATTCTCTCTTTTCCACAAGCTATGATATGATGAAATGTTTATGAAACTAATTTCATTTAATGGGTTATGATATGATGAATGTTTTATGATCATATGGTATACATAAATATTGTTTTTATTATGAGTCTGGTGGGACCTATATCTCTCTCCAATGCATTGGGTAAATATTTACATCTCATGATATAAAAAAAATTGTAACAGGGAGTGAACCTGGTTCAGTAATGGATTTTGTCTGCTATGATGGTCTTGAGAGTGAACCTTAACTACTATGATGGTTTGGGTAGTGAACCCATTCCACTATGATATCCTTATTAGTGATCCTTGGATGTTATGGAAATTATTTTCTACGCTTATGTGTAGGCCAAAAATATATGTCTTATTTCAATGTTAGTCTCTCACGGATCATATTCTTTGATTCCCTTATGATTAATGTATTATTAAATACCAATTTTTATTCCAGGAATCAATATTAGGATCTTTAATAAGAAGGGTATGGTTTTCAAATGGTATGCTCATGTTATCATACCCTTATATTCATGTTATGATTACATATCACCCTTGTTTACCGTTAAATAATACATGAGATCACCATTTCTTTTATTTATTTTCCCCATGTTATGAATAAATTTATTACATATGATTTTTGAAGTAAGGGTTATAGTTATTAATATCAAAGTGGGAGATGATTTAGTTTACCAATAGACCAATTTTTGTGTTTCCAAGTTTTCAAATATACTAAACTATTACAGTCCTCATGCATTTGTTCATATAATGTAATCAATATTCATCAAAAATGATTTAATATCTATGTATGATAGGTCTGGATTTCTATAGTCGATATTAGAGTATAGGCTTAGTTAACCTTTGGAAACTGGGATGAGAAAACCATAGTGAATTCCCTATGGAAATTTCTAAGGATTAGTCTAAGGATAAGTCAAAGTATAAAAAAATATCTTTGAATTTTGTAAAAGGATAGAGTGAGTGGTTTCCAAGAAATTGCATCCTTTTCTGGATACTATAAGTGGATGTTTATCTATAATAGGGGTAATTAGGGTTAATAACTCTAAATAGGACACATTTATCTAGACTCATTCATCACCTAGTGCATGAAAATAGGCCTTATTGAACCCCTATTTTGACACTCCTAGGGGATATTATTTGCAAATTCACAAACTCTTTATAAACTATCACGAAGTATTTAAATAGAATATGTCTACTAATAACCTAGTATGAACCTAAGGTGTCATAGATTAAATTAAAAGGTGTCGTTATTTGTAGAGACCCGAAGCTTGACGTACATGGACATTACATTACTTTTGCGGAATACTTAGTACATAACAAAAACACACACATAAGGATCGTAATAGTTTAGTGTCTTTGGAAACTCGGAACGTAATCTTCTAATCCTGGTGAAAGATATTCAATATCTCCCATAAAGATCTTCCCTTTTTTTTCTTACATAAAACCTTTCTTTATATCCTGGGGAAAAAGAAAACATAAAAGAGTGAGCTCAAATGCTCAGTAAGGGTAAACAAAAGAAAAATCAATCACTTCATATTCATAAGAACATAACTTTTGGAAATCTTAACCTGTAAAAGAGATCATAATTTCATAACATGGGATAAATCATAGTAGTGAAATGAAATCCCAATAATCATAACTTAAAACATGAAACTTTGTGGCATTCACACATAATCATAGAGAATCATTTCTTGTTAGTCAAGACTCATTGCCAAGACTATCTTAGTGGACAAAGTCCCTTTCTGAATCGAGTAACCCTCGTTTCAGTCCTGTTTCACTGAACCGGTATAACCTACCATTCCAGCCCTGTCTATCTCATGAGATATAAAATCTTTACCCAATGCATTGGAGGGAGATATAGGTCCCACCCATCTTATAATGAATCCTTTCTTATGTGTGCCACAAAATCATAAATCATACATCATTACATAACCCATATAATACAAATGGGAATCTTAAACATCATGACATCATAAAACAATTCATATAAGATAAAGGAATTCATAAAAATAATTCCATCACAACATAATCAAATCAATGTAATAATAGGGATAAAAACAGAACCCTTTATTATCTTAGATGGAAAATAATTTTGATAAAACACTTGAACTCCATTCTTGAGGAAAATATCCTTTCTTCTTCAAAAAACATTTTTTTCTTTATTAACATGTCATACAAATTTAAACTAAAAGAAGTTGATTAAAAATAAACTTGAAATCTTGTAAAGGAATCTTCTTGGAAATAATGTTTTAAAAATCCATTCATGCCGTATAAGTTAAAAAAACATTCTTCGTACTTTTGTCGGAAAAGTCAAAAAGTACCTCGTACGAAAAAAACGACAAAATATTTCTTTCATATTCTTTACTAAAAACTCACCAAATGGTAAAATTGGATTTAAAATATTGTAAGTGGATGGAAACAATATTACATATTGAGGGAACATGGATGTGGATGATAAAATACACCCCAGTAAATACCAAAGTATAAACAATCTCGGATAAAATGAGATTGTGATATATTCCCTTACCTTAGGTCTGATTTGCTTCGTATGTGTCCGAACCTCCTGTATAATGATTTAAATAATGTCATTGACTTATTACAGAATCATATTCATTGTTATGATATCATATACGGTTCACTTATGACATTATATTACCCGTTCTTTTGTAAATTCCATGTTAAAGAAGCGTTTTGGGTAAAATCGTTTCATTTATCGTAGGTGTTTTGACTTGTTGTTCTTGACATTATTATTACTTATATCATGATTTACTTACTTCCAGAATATAAAATATGATTTATATATAATATATATTCAGTATATATATATATATAATAGATAAATAAATGAAATGAAAAACACCGTTCATGGAGACGGTAGTCCGTACGTACGCATGAACGCTGTTTTTCTTTCCTTATTGTCTTGAATGGAAGAAAGTAGATGACATACATATATATATATATATACATAAATACAGTATCATTATTATGTCATATATTTCATTAGTACTTATTATATATACTTTATAATCATTCATGAATGGTTAATCATTAAGAATGAATCTCATCGCGCCGTGGAGACGGTAGTCCGTACGTACGCACGAGCGATGATATCATTTCCATAATTATTGAATTGAATTGGAGTGGATTATACAATATATCAGAATCAATATGATGTTGTAATAACTATGTATAGTTATTCTTTACACCATTATACCCATCCATGTAAGGTGGTGGTGGAAAATAGATTACACCACGGCGTGGAGACGGTATTCCGTACGTACGCACGCGCGGTGATTTCTTTTTCCGTAGGATGGATAGATGGTGAAATAGGGTTGTTTCATACTTAAAAATAACATATCATTATATGAGTGATACTGATGTTATTACTTCATAATGAAACAACCTAAGAAGAAGAAGTGGAAGAAGAAATAAAGATGAAAGAATTGGTAACGGTAATTACCTCTTCTTTGAAGCACCTCTTTGAGACCTCCTCTTAGGGAACTAAAATTGGTCTTTGAGGAAGACCAGAACCTCTAGGATGTTGCTAGGGAAGTGGAGAAGAGATTTTGGCAGGGTTTGGCCGAGCTTGAGTGCTCAAATTGGTGTGAGGAGGAGGGGGAGGAGGTGTCCTTTTATAAGGGAGGAGAGAGGCACCTTAGGAATATCTCAAAATATTATTTTATATTAAAGTCATAATCGGTTTATAATGGTTCCAAAGGGTCTTATTTCGAAGCTAAAGTGGGGATGGGTTGAAACCCTATCATCCAATAGGATTTAGACGATTTTATGATATTATTTTAACCTTATCAATTAGATTTAACTCTAAGTTAAATAATTTAACTTTTACCGTGTCTTTTTGTTTTCTTTCACTATATGGTTAATACACTTACTATAACATGCCAAACGAACCCCAAATTGTTTATTATTAATATATATATCCTTATCTAAGTTATTTGTCCGAACCTTAGATTTTTAGGAATAAAATAACAATTAATAATATAATATTTGATTTAAAAACTATTTTGTGTCAATTTTGACACTATTTGATATATGATTTTTGTGAAAGTCATAACAGAATTATATGTTCGAACCAAGTTGATTAAATCAACACTAATATATCATAGTAACCTAGAAAATTAGTGGAATTCATAAAAAGTCTCAAATTACATTCATTTGAGCATTTATAACATCAATTATGTTAATATTTCCTTAAAAGGGTAATTAATGCATCATCGTTGTGTCATAAATAAATTAATTTATTTAAAGTCTAAAAATTATAAATAAAATATCATTATGTAGTAAATCTTTTTAGCTTTCTAATTAATATTTATAGTCGAATTTATCTTATGTATAACCCCATATTAAAAATGTTTTATTTATTAAACTTTGATTTTAACTATTTTAACTATTCATTAAATAAAATAATATTAAATGTTATAATCTAATCCAAGTGGACCTAAATGGTCATATTATATTCATAAGGTTGTTTTTGGTCGAATTACACTTATCCAATAGAATTAGGACATGTGTTAGGGTAATAGTAATATCATATTTACCCTTAGTTACCCTATTTACTATTAACCGTGGTAAAAAAAAGTAAAAAGTTACTATTCACCAAAAATTATTTTCATCTCATTGAACCACATTTTAGTCCTTGATATTAACCGTGTCTGTCGGATTTTCGAAATTCCATTCACAGAAGCGGTAAAATTAAGTTTTATGCAAAATTCAGTTTTTAACCTACCACTTAGTGGTTTCACTATTCATCAAAAATTGAAAGTTTTCAGAAAAATGCCAAAATTTCATCCTAAGCTATATTTCATATTCCGAATTCAAAAATGAAGTCTATTTTACCAAATTCATAACATAGAAATTGCATTAATTAATTTTATAATTAAATCCCGTTGTTAAAACAAATAGCGTGTTTTTAAGAAACAATATCTATCAAAAGATTGACACTTGATTATGTCTGGTTTAAATGTGAAATTACATCCAATGACCAACATTGTATTAAATTGTAAAAATATATTCTAAATATACTTTAAAACCACTCAAATTAATGATTTATCACTATTAATTATTTCGATTAAAAAAGTTGTTTTTAATTATAATTTAGTAATTTTCACTATTCATCAGAATATGAAAGTTATCCGAAAAGTACCAAAATTTCACCATAGGCTAAATTCGATACTCCGAATCCAAAAATGAAGTCCATTTTGAGAGCTAAAATTTCTAAAATTTAAAAAGTGGTTATTACTATTCATAACGGCTAGTTTTAATAATATTTTAATAGCATATCGTTGTTTCGTGAAACTCAGTATTACGTACTACACACGTTATCGAGGAAGGTTGTGATTGCGTGTAATGCAAGGCAAGTCAAGGATGCGTGTTGTGCAAGATCCTTTTTGTGTTGCGTACAACACAAGACATTAGTGAAATTAAAAAGAATATTTTTCATAAAATCTTGGGCTGTTACATTCTACCCCCCTTAAAATGAATTTCGCCCTCGAAATTCGTCGGGGTTATAAATGGTTTACTATTCGAAAGTTTCTTTAATAGAAACCCACATCGTAAAAAGGAATACCAAAACTTATCTTTAAAAACAAAAGTATGAAACGTAACGGTTACCCAAATAAACTAATCACTGGGTTTCCACATAGGTGAAAATATGGATATGGAAGAGAAATCTAACCATCATGTTATGATGGAGAGTGGTAGAGAACATGGCTATGAAAAATACAGTAATCACAAATCCATAAATTTGTGACGATCTAAGGTACCATCTGATTCATCAGGTATAAGATCACTAGGACAACATTTTTGGTTTTCAAGATCATTTCCCTAAAGTTGAAAATTTGAATTAGAATAAATACTTACTTTATTTTGGTACAATCTCACTGTTGTTCATGCCTCGAACAATTTCCACTTCATCTCTTAAATAAATGAATTTGAATTTGTTATTCGTGAAGTGTTAGCAGATCATGTGATAGAATGACGGGTCATTCCATCTGTCTCAAACAAAAGGTTAGCAAAAATTATATACATAAGTCGATCTATAGTGAGATTAATCATATATGGTTCCTAAAATGGACTTATACTTCATATATCATACTGCTTAATATAATAAAACTAGTTTCTACTAAACAGGGACTTCCTGTAGGCCAGTGGTAGGCGATAAAGGCCAGTCGCACTTCGGTTGTGGGTTCGATTCCCACAGCCTTGTCCGACGCGATGGGCTGTCGCCCGTCCTGTAGGTTGTCCTTTTTTCTAAAACTACATTACTATAACATCCCATCAATAATATCGAAAATCTTATATCCTTAAACAATACTAACTTATGTCCAACATAATCCATTCTAATCTTTTAGGCTTATCCATAATACGACAGTCCACTCTCATAATATAGTGAAAACAATTACTAGATATTTAATACCATCGTTGATCCCCATATATAATAAGATATGTCTTGTTGGTCACATTACAATCATGTGAATACCTTAATCATGTATTCTCTTGAAAAATGAATACCAATTAAACCTTAGTGAAAACATGAATGCTGACAAAAGTTAACTCTTTCCACATACCAAAATCCAAAAATTCTATATACTCAAACCATGATATCACTTAGTCTTCATATCAATCATGAGCTCATGAATACAATCAAACATCTCATTATCTTCTTATCCCTTCATTATGCTCATATCATCTGTTTACCAAAAATGTCTCAATCATTTTTCATGATTACCGGTACCATAAAATTATTGAAAACCACAATAGACCAAAACATAAATATTTCAGTACACCATAAAAGTACCTCAACAACATTATTCTTGAATACCAATACATACACACTTCAGTCCATCCACTACAATGATTGTCCTGGAATAAGTCCTTCCTTGATTTAGAAGTAACTTTTTAGGTCAGGGCATTGAGTTGGGTAATGCCCATGTTCTCCACAAATAAGACATTGAACTCCATAACAATCTGTCACTCTATGACCCTTTTCTCCACACAGATAACATTGGTCCCTCCATTTGAGGTATTCCTCAAGGTTCTTCTTCCCTTCTTTAGAAATATCAATCTTCCTTTCTTTATGCTCCTCAACATGCGACCATGCATAATAGTTTATCTTCCTCTTCTTTGATGAATTAGTCATACCACTAAATTTCACCTTGTTAATCATATATCGCGATGACTGATTCGGCATAATCACAATATCTTTATCTCTAGGTATTACACAATTTTGTTGCTCATAGTCACCAATTTGTCCATTGGATTCAATGTTAACCGAATTCCTTCTGGTTCCCTCCATTAACTAAAACACAAAAAGAATTTTGTGAGAGGCGAAATCATGCTAGGGAAGACAACATAGTAAAGGGAAATCACCCTCAATATCTAACATCTTAGGTTAAATTCTAAGATCGTTAGCGCAATTCTAGGACTATAACCTATACGTATACTTAACCTTAGAGACATCCCTAGACATACCTTATAAATATCTCTAGGGATCTCACTAAAGTTCTCGCATCCTAGTTTCCAAAGGTTGACTAAACCTTTCCTCTGATACCAACTGTAGAGACCCAAAGCTTGACGTATATGGACATTACATTACTTTTGCGGAATACTTAGTACATAACAAAAACACACACACAAGGATCGTAATAGTTTAGTGTCTTTGGAAACTCAGAACGTAATCTTCTAATCCTGGTGAAAGATCTTCAATATATCCCATAAAGATCTTCCCTTTTTTTCTTACCTAAAACCTTTCTTTATATCCTGGGGAAAAGAAAACATAAAAGAGTGAGCTCAAATGCTCAGTAAGGGTAAACAAAATAAAAATCAATCACTTCATATTCATAAGAACATAACTTTTGGAAATCTTAACCTGCAAAAGAGATCATAATTTCATAACATGAGATAAATCATAGTAGTGAAATGAAATCCCAATAATCATAACTTAAAACATGAAACTTTGTGGCATTCACACATAATCATAGAGAATCATTTCTTGTTAGTCAAGACTCATTTCCAAGACTATCTTAGTGGACAAAGTCCCTTTCTGAATCGAGTAACCCTCGTTTCAGTCCTGTTTCACTGAACCGGTATAACCTACCGTTCCAGCCCTGTCTATCTCATGAGATATAAAATCTTTACCCAATTCATTGGAGGGAGATATAGGTCCCACCCATATTATAATGAATCCTTTCTTATGTGTGCCACAAAATCATAAATCATACATCATTACATAACCCATATAATACAAATGGGAATCTTAAACATCATGACATCATAAAACAATTCATATAAGATAAAGGAATTCAAAAAAATAATTCCATCACAACATAATCAAATCAATGTAATAATAGGGATAAAAACAGAACCCTTTATTATCTTAGATGGAAAATAATTTTGATAAAACACTTGAACTCCATTCTTGAGGAAAATATCCTTTCTTCTTCAAAAAACATTTTTTTCTTTATTAACATGTCATACAAATTTAAACTAAAAGAAGTTGATTAAAAATAAACTTGAAATCTTGTAAAGGAAGCTTCTTGGAAATAATGTTTTAAAAATCCATTCATGCCGTATAAGTTAAAAAAACATTCTTCGTACTTTTGTCGGAAAAGTCAAAAAGTACCTCGTACGAAAAAAACGACAAAAGATTTCTTTCATATTCTTTACTAAAAACTCACCAAAGGGTAAAATTGGATTTAACCTATTGTAAGTGGATGGAAAAAATATTACATATTGAGGGAATATGGATGTGGATGATAAAATACACCCCAGTAAATACCAAAGTATAAACAATCTCAGATAAAATGAGATTGTGATGTATTCCCTTACCTTAGGTCCGATTTGCTTCGCATGTGTCTGAACCTCCTGTATAATGATTTAAATAATGTCATTGACTTATTACAGAATCATATTCATTGTTATTATATCATATATGGTTCACTTATGACATTATATTACCCGTTCTTTTGTAAATTCCATGTTAAAGAAGCGTTTTGGGTAAAATCGTTTCATTTATCGTAAGTGTTTTGACTTGTTGTTCTTGACATTATTATTACTTATATCATGATTTACTTACTTCCAGAATATAAAATATGATTTATATATCATATATATTCAGTATATATATATATATATAATAGATAGATAAATGAAATGAAAAACACCATTCATGGAGACGGTAGTCCGTACGTACGCATGAACGCTGTTTTTCTTTCCTTATTGTCTTCAATGGAAGTAAGTAGATGACATACATATATATATATATACATAAATCCAGTATCATTATTATGTCATATATTTCATTAGTACTTATTATATATACTTTATAATCATTCATGAATGGTTAATCATTAAGAATGAATCTCATCGCGTCGTGGAGACGGTAGTCCGTACGTACGCACGAGCGATGATATCATTTCCATAATTATTGAATTTAATTGGAGTGGATTATACAATATATCAGAATCAATATGATGTTGTAATAACTATGTATAGTTATTCTTTACACCATTATACCCATCCATGTAAGGTGGTGGTGGAAAATAGACTACACCACGGCGTGGAGACGGTATTCCGTACGTACGCACACGCGGTGATTTCTTTTTCCGTAGGACGGATAGATGGTGAAATAGGGTTGTTTCATACTTAAAAAGAACATATCAGTATATGAGTGATACTGATGTTATTACTTCATAATGAAACAACCTAAGAAGAAGAAGTGGAAGAAGAAATAAAGATGAAAGAATTGGTAACGGTAATTACCTCTTCTTTGAAGCGCCTCTTTGAGACCTCCTCTTAGGGCACTAAAATTGGTCTTTGAGGAAGACCAGAACCTCTAGGATGTTTCTAGGGAAGTGGAGAAGAGATTTTGGCAGGGGTTTTCCGAGCTTGAGTGCTCAAATTGGTGTGAGGAGGAGGGGGAGGAGGTGTCCTTTTATAAGGGAGGAGAGGGGCACCTTAAGAATATCTCAAAATATTATTTTATATTAAAGTCAAAATCGGTTTATAATGGTTCCAAAGGGTCTTATTTCGAAGATAAAGTGGGTATGGGTCACAATCCTATAATCCAATAGGATTTAGACAAGTTTAGGGTATTATTTTAACCTTATCAATTAGATTTAACTCTAAGTTAAATAATTTAACTTTTACCGTGTCTTTTTGTTTTCTTTCACTATATGGTTAATACACTTACTATAACATGCCAAACGAACCCCAGATTGTTTATTATTAATATATATATCCTTATCTAAGTCATTTGGCCGAACCTTAGATTTTTAGGAATAAAATAACAATTAATAATATAATATTTGATTTAAAAACTATTTTGTGTCAATTTTGACACTATTTGATATATGATTTTTGTGAAAGTCATAACAGAATTATATGTTCGAACCAAGTTGATTAAATCAACACTAATATATCATAGTAACCTAGAAAATCAGTGGAATTCATAAAAAGTCTCAAATTACATTCATTTGAGCATTTATAACATCAATTATGTTAATATTTCCTTAAAAGGGTAATTACTGCATCATCGTTGTGTCATAAATAAATTAATTTATTTAAAGTCTAAAAATTATAAATAAAATATCATTATGTAGTAAATCTTTTTAGATTTCTAATTAATATTTATAGTCGAATTTATCTTATGTATAACCCCATATTAAAAATGTTTTATTTATTAAACTTTGATTTTAACTATTTTAACTATTCATTAAATAAAATAATATTAAATGTCATAATCTAATCCAAGTGGACCTAAATGGTCATATTATATTCATAAGGTTGTTTTTGGTCGAATTACACTTATCCAATAGAATTAGGACATGTTTTAGGGTAATAGTAATATCATATTTACCCTTAGTTACCCTATTTACTATTAACCGTGGTAAAAAAAAGTAAAAAGTTACTATTCACCAAAAATTATTTTCATCTTATTGAACCACATTTTAGTCCTTGATACTAACCGTGTCTGTCGGATTTTCGAAATTCCATTCACAGAAGCGGTAAAATTAAGTTTTATGCAAAATTCAGTTTTTAACCTACCACTTAGTGGTTTCACTATTCATCAAAAATTGAAAGTTTTCAGAAAAATGCCAAAATTTCATACTAAGCTATATTTCATATTCCGAATTCAAAAATGAAGTCTATTTTACCAAATTCATAACATAGAAATTGCATTAATTAATTTTATAATTAAATCCCGCTGTTAAAACAAATAGCGTGTTTTTAAGAAACAATATCTATCAAAAGATTGACACTTGATTATGTCTGGTTTAAATGTGAAATTACATCCAATGACCAACATTGTATTAAATTGTAAAAATATATTCTAAATATACTTTAAAACCTCTCAAATTAATGATTTATCACTATTAATTATTTCGATTAAAAAAGTTGTTTTTAATTATAATTTAGCAATTTTCACTATTCATCAGAATATGAAAGTTATCCGAAAAGTACCAAAATTTAACCTTAGGCTAAATTCGATACTCCGAATCCAAAAATGAAGTCCATTTTGAGAGCTAAAATTTCTAAAATTTAAAAAGTGGTTATTACTATTCATAACGGCTAGTTTTAATAATATTTTAATAGCATATCGTTGTTTCGTAAAACTCAGTATTACGTACTACACATGTTATCGAGGAAGGTTGTGATTGCGTGTAATGCAAGGCAAGTCAAGGATGCGTGTTGTGTAAGCTCCTTTTTGTGTTGCGTACAACACAAGACATTAGTGAAATTAAAAAGAATATTTTTCATAAAATCTTGGGCTGTTACATTCTACCCCCCTTAAAATGAATTTCGCCCTCGAAATTCGTCAGGGTTATAAATGGTTTACTATTCGAAAGTTTCTTTAATAGAAACCCACATCATAAAAAGGAATACCAAAACTTATCTTTAAAAACAAAAGTATGAAACGTAACGGCTACCCAAATAAACTAATCACTGGGTTTCCACATAGGTGAAAATATGGATATGTAAGAGAAGTCTAACCATCATGTTCTGATAGAGAGTGGTAGAGAACATGGCTATGAAAAATCCAGTAATCACAAATCCATAAATTTGTGACGATCTAAGGTACCATCTGATTCATCAGGTATAAGATCACTAGGACAACATTTTTGGTTTTCAAGATCATTTCCCTAAAGTTGAAAATTTGAATTAGAATAAATACTTACTTTATTTTGGTACAATCTCACTGTTTTTCATGCCTTGAACAATTTCCACTTCATCTCTTAAATAAATGAAGTTGAATTTGTTATTCGTGAAGTGTTAGAAGATCATGTGATAGAATGACGGGTCATTCCATCTGTCTCAAACAAAAGGTTAGCAAAAATTATATACATAAGTCGATCTATAGTGAGATTAATCATATATGGTTCCTAAAATGGACTTATAATTCATATATCATACTGCTTAATATAATAAAACTAGTTTCTACTAAACAGGGACTTCCTGTAGGCCAGTGGTAGGCGATAAAGGCCAGTCGCACTTCGGTTGTGGGTTCGATTCCCACAGCCTTGTCCGACGCGATGGGTTGTCGCTCGTCCTGCAGGTTGTCCTTTTTCTAAAACTACATTACTATAACATCCCATCAATAATATTGAAAATCTTCTATCCTTAAACAATACTAACTTATGTCCAACATAATCCATTCTAATCTTTTAGGCTTATCCATAATACAACAGTCCACTCTCATAATATAGTGAAAACAATTACTAGATATTTAATACCATCGTTGATCCCCATATATCATAAGATATGTCTTGTTGGTCACATTCCAATCATGTGAATACCTTAATCATGTATTCTCTTGAAAAATGAATACCAATTAAACCTTAGTGAAAACATGAATGCTGTCAAAAGTTAACTCTTTCCACATACCAAAATCCAAAAAAATCTATATACTCAAACCATGATATCACTTAGTCTTTATATCAATCATGAGATCATGAATACAATCAAACATCTCATTATCTTCATATCCCTTCATTATGCTCATATCATCTGTTTACCAAAAATGTCTCAATCACTTTTCATGATTACCGGTACCATAAAATTATTGAAAACCACAATAGACCAAAACATAAATATTTCAGTACACCATAAAAGTACCTCAACAACATTATTCTTGAATACCAATACATACACACTTCAGTCCATCCACTACAATGATTGTCCTGGAATAAGTCCTTCCTTGATTTAGAAGTAACTTTTTAGGTCAGGGCATTGAGTTGGGTAATGCCCATGTTCTCCACAAATAAGACATTGAACTCCATAACAATCTGTCACTCTATGACCCTTTTCTCCACACAGATATCATTGGTCCCTCCATTTGAGGTATTCCTCAAGGTTCTTCTTCCCTTCTTTAGAAATATCAATCTTCCTTTCTTTATGCTCCTCAACATGCGAACATGCATAATAGTTTATCTTCCTCTTCTTTGATGAATTAGTCATACCACTAAATTTCACCTTGTTAATCATATATCGCGATGACTGATTCGGCATAATCACAATATCTTTATCTCTAGGTATTACACAATTTTGTTGCTCATAGTCACCAATTTGTCCATTGGATTCAATGTTAACCGAATTCCTTCTGGTTCCCTCCATTAACTAAAACACAAAAAGAATTTTGTGAGAGGCGAAATCATGCTAGGGAAGACAACATAGTAAAGGGAAAGCACCCTCAATATCTAACATCTTAGGTTAAATTCTAAGATCGTTAGCGCAATTCTAGGACTATAACCTATACGTATACTTAACCTTAGAGACATCCCTAGACATACCTTATAAATATCTCTAGGGATCTCACTAAAGTTCTCGCATCCTAGTTTCCAAAGGTTGACTAAACCTTTCCTCTGATACCAACTGTAGAGACCCGAAGCTTGACGTACATGGACATTACATTACTTTTGCGGAATACTTAGTACATAACAAAAACACACACACAAGGATCGTAATAGTTTAGTGTCTTTGGAAACTCAGAACGTAATCTTCTAATCCTGGTGAAAGATCTTCAATATATCCCATAAAGATCTTCCCTTTTTTTTCTTACCTAAAACCTTTCTTTATATCCTGGGGAAAAGAAAACATAAAAGAGTGAGCTCAAATGCTCAGTAAGGGTAAACAAAAGAAAAATCAATCACTTCATATTCATAAGAACATAACTTTTGGAAATCTTAACCTGCAAAAGAGATCATAATTTCATAACATGGGATAAATCATAGTAGTGAAATGAAATCCCAATAATCATAACTTAAAAGATGAAACTTTTTGGCATTCACACATAATCATAGAGAATCATTTCTTGTTAGTCAAGACGCATTGCCAAGACTATCTTAGTGGACAAAGTCCCTTTCTGAATCGAGTAACCCTCGTTTCAGTCCTGTTTCACTGAACCGGTATAACCTACCGTTCCAGACCTGTCTATCTCATGAGATATAAAATCTTTACCCAATGCATTGGAGGGAGATATAGGTCCCACCCATATTATAATGAATCCTTTCTTATGTGTGCCACAAAATCATAAATCATACATCATTACATAACCCATATAATACAAATGGGAATCTTAAACATCATGACATCATAAAACAATTCATATAAGATAAAGGAATTCATAAAAATAATTCCATCACAAAATAATCAAATCAATGTAATAATAGGGATAAAAACAGAACCCTTTATTATCTTAGATGGAAAATAATTTTGATAAAACACTTGAACTCCATTTTTGAGGAAAATATCCTTTCTTCATCAAAAAACATTTTTTTCTTTATTAACATGTCATACAAATTTAAACTAAAAGAAGCTGATTAAAAATAAACATGAAATCTTGTAAAGGAAGCTTCTTGGAAATAATGTTTTAAAAATCCATTCATGCCGTATAAGTTAAAAAAAACATTCTTCGTACTTTTGTCGGAAAAGTCAAAAAGTACCTCGTACGAAAAAAACTACAAAAGATTTCTTTCATATTCTTTACTAAAAACTCACCAAAGGGTAAAATTGGATTTAAACTATTGTAAGTGGATGGAAAAAATATTACATATTGAGGGAATATGGATGTGGATGATAAAATACACCCCAGTAAATACCAAATTATAAACAATCTCGGATAAAATGAGATTGTGATGTATTCCCTTACCTTAGGTCCGATTTGCTTCGTATGTGTCTGAACCTCCTGTATAATGATTTAAATAATGCCATTGACTTATTAAAGAATCATATTCATTGTTATGATATCATATATGGTTCACTTATGACATTATATTACCCGTTCTTTTGTAAATTCCATGTTAAAGAAGCGTTTTGGGTAAAATCGTTTCATTTATCGTAGGTGTTTTGACTTGTTGTTCTTGACATTATTATTACTTATATCATGATTTACTTACTTCCAGAATATAAAATATGATTTATATATCATATATATTCAGTATATATATATATATAATAGATAGATAAATGAAATGAAAAACACCGTTCATGGAGACGGTAGTCCGTACGTACGCATGAACGCTGTTTTTCTTTCCTTATTGTCTTGAATGGAAGTAAGTAGATGACATACATATATATATATATATACATAAATCCAGTATCATTATTATGTCATATATTTCATTAGTACTTATTATATATACTTTATAATCATTCATGAATGGTTAATCATTAAGAATGAATCTCATCGCGTCGTGGAGACGGTAGTCCGTACGTACGCACGAGCGATGATATCATTTCCATAATTATTGAATTGAATTGGAGTGGATTATACAATATATCAGAATCAATATGATGTTTAAATAACTATGTATAGTTATTCTTTACACCATTATACCCATCCATGTAAGGTGGTGGTGGAAAATAGATTACACCACGGCGTGGAGACGGTATTCCGTACGTACGCACACGCGGTGATTTCTTTTTCCGTAGGATGGATAGATGGTGAAATAGGGTTGTTTCATACTTAAAAATAACATATCCGTATATGAGTGATACTGATGTTATTACTTCATAATGAAACAACCTAAGAAGAAGAAGTGGAAGAAGAAATAAAGATGAAAGAATTGGTAACAGTAATTACCTCTTCTTTAAAGCGCCTCTTTGAGACCTCCTCTTAGGGCACTAAAATTGGTCTTTGAGGAAAACCAGAACCTCTAGGATGTTGCTAGGGAAGTGGAGAATAGATTTTGGCAGGGTTTGGTCGAGCTTGAGTGCTCAAATTGGTGTGAGGAGGAGGGGGAGGAGGTGTCCTTTTATAAGGGAGGAGAGGGGCACCTTAGGAATATCTCAAAATATTATTTTATATTAAAGTCAAAATCGGTTTATAATGGTTCCAAAGGGTCTTATTTCGAAGATAAAGTGGGTATGGGTCGCAATACTATCATCCAATAGGATTTAGACAAGTTTAGGGTATTATTTTAACCTTATCAATTAGATTTAACTCTAAGTTAAATAATTTAACTTTTACCGTGTCTTTTTGTTTTCTTTCACTATATGGTTAATACACTTACTATAACATGTCAAACGAACCCCAAATTGTTTATTATTAATATATATATCCTTATCTAAGTCATTTGGCCGAACCGTAGATTTTTAGGAATAAAATAACAATTAATAATATAATATTTGATTTAAAAACTATTTTGTGTCAATTTTGACACTATTTGATATATGATTTTTGTGAAAGTCATAACAGAATTATATGTTCTAACCAAGTTGATTAAATCAACACTAATATATCATAGTAACCTAGAAAATTAGTGGAATTCATAAAAAGTCTCAAATTACATTCATTTGAGCATTTATAACATCAATTATGTTAATATTTCCTTAAAAGGGTAATTACTACATCATCGTTGTGTCATAAATAAATTAATTTATTTAAAGTATAAAAATTATAAATAAAATATCATTATGTAGGAAATCTTTTTATCTTTCTAATGAATATTTATAGTCGAATTTATCTTATGTATAACCCCATATTAAAAATGTTTTAGTTATTAAACTTTGATTTTAACTATTTTAACTATTCATTAAATAAAATAATATTAAATGTCATAATCTAATCCAAGTGGACCTAAATGGTCATATTATATTCATAAGGTTGTTTTTGGTCGAATTACATTTATCCAATAGAATTAGGACATGTGTTAGGGTAATAGTAATATCATATTTACACTTAGTTACCCTATTTACTATTAACCGTGGTAAAAAAAAGTAAAAAGTTACTATTCACCAAAAATTATTTTCATCTCATTGAACCACATTTTAGTCCTTGATATTAACCGTGTCTTTCGGATTTTCTAAATTCCATTCACAGAAGCGGTAAAATTAAGTTTTATGCAAAATTCAGTTTTTAACCTACCACTTAGTGGTTTCACTATTCATCGAAAATTGAAAGTTTTCAGAAAAATGCCAAAATTTCATCCTAAGCTATATTTCATATTTCGAATTAAAAAATGAAGTCTATTTTACCAAATTCATAACATAGAAATTTCATTAATTAATTTTATAATTAAATCCCGCTGTTAAAACAAATAGTGTGTTTTTAAGAAACAATATCTATCAAAAGATTGACACTTGATTATGTCTGGTTTAAATGTGAAATTACATCCAATGACCAACATTGTATTAAATTGTAAAAATATATTCTAAATATACTTTAAAACAACTCAAATTAATGATTTATCACTATTAATTATTTCGATTAAAAAAGTTGTTTTTAATTATAATTTAGTAATTTTCACTATTCATCAGAATATGAAAGTTATCCGAAAAGTACCAAAATTTCACCTTAGGCTAAATTCGATACTCCGAATCCAAAAATGAAGTCCATTTTGAGAGATAAAATTTCTAAAATTTAAAAAGTGGTTATTACTATTCATAACGGCTAGTTTTAATAATATTTTAATAGCATATCGTTGTTTCGTGAAACTCAGTATTACGTACTACACACGTTATCGAGGAAGGTTGCGATTGCGTGCAATGCAAGGCAAGTCAAGGATGCGTGTTGTGCAAGCTCCTTTTTGTGTTGCGTACAACACAAGACATTAGTGAAATTAAAAAGAATATTTTTCATAAAATCTTGGGCTGTTACATTATTTATACATCATATAAGTTATTTTTCATGATTATTTGGGTTTTTACTATGATTATTATTTCCTACAATATTATTTTTAGTTTTAGTTAATGGATAGAACCCAAAGAAACCGTTTTAATACTGATTGTAGAAAATAACGCAATGATTTTCCTCCTTAAAAGCCACATGTTATGGGAGTAAGAATGAAAAATCTCATTCTTATTCTCACAATACTTTCTCAATATATGAATCATTCTAGAATTCAAGACAAACTAAGGAGGGAACAACATTTTATTGAGTCATTCATGTTGAAACGTCCACCTCCCTTCAGTGGAGCCACTAATTCACTAGTTGATGAGTAATGGATCAATACCACTGAAAATATATTTTCCATTATCTAGTGTTAAAAAAATGAAAAATTAATTTTGGTTTTCTACCATTTAGATGGTGAAGCAGATCAATGGTGGAATCTTATCAAGAATATGAAGCAATAGAATGAAATTAACTCCATGGATTGGGAAGAGTTCAATAAATTATTTTTCAATAATTACTTTCCTCATATTATCCAAACGAATATGGAGAAGTATTTCCTTGAGTCAAAGAAAAAGAATTATGAATCCATTGGTACCTATGAGGTGAATTTTACAATAATTGCAAGGTATTCTTCTGGTATTATCATATAACCTGAAATTAAGGTTGATCAATTCTTCAGTGGCTTAAAACCAAGTCTCTAAAGGGTGTTATCCATAAGATATTTAATTATATATGAAAAGATTGTTTTATGTGCTATCAATGTGGAAATATAGGTTTTAGTTACATATGAATCTCATGGTTTTGATAAGAAGAGAAAAATTAAAATCAAAGGAAAATCAAAGAACCATGGAAAGAAGAATATGATCCTTTCATTATGCTTAAATTTTGGGAATAATCATGGATGAAATTTTCTTGATGGGACTAGTAAATGTTTTAAGTGTGGAAGAGAATGTAATTGGGAAATATATTACCGAATCGATGGGAATAAGTTATCTAAAGATATGAATAGAGTGAAAGTTATATATAATATACCACCCACACTTCGGTGTTTCAAATGTAAAAAGTATGGGAACTATGCTAACCAGTTCCCAAATCCAAAGGTTAATAGTGATGATTGATTTCAGTAACCTCTTAATCCATGTTACAAGGGGAAGACTCATGTGATCGTTGTTTCTAATGATGGGTGTGATAACTATGTGGTGAAAGTTGCACTTATCATCCACTATAGAACTACTAATGTTTTATTTTACTCTGGATCTACTCATTCTATCATATCTAAATAATTTCATAAGGGTATCAAGATTCCATTCAAATGATTATATAGAGAATTATTAGTGAAAACATATAATGGTACAATGGTCACATCTCAAGTATATGATTCATCTCTGGTTTACATTAGTAGGAAAGTGTTTCCTACAAATCTTGTCATTCCTCCTCTAGTTAAATTTGATTTTATCTTAAGAATGGATTGGATTTATATTCAAAAATACCACATAAATTATCAAGGAAGTTAATTCATGTTTGATATTCCAAACCAACCTATGATCATCTATCAATGTGATTATAAGAAAAAACCTATTATGGAGATCACAAGCATTGTAAGGGTGTTAATTCACATTCAGAAAGTGATTTTATCTCATATGGTTGGGGAGAATCTCAAAATCAATGGTGTACCTATTTTGTATGAATTTATTAATGTATTTATGTAAGAGTTTCCTAATATTCCAATGAAACATGAAATTGAGTTTCTAATAGTCCTCATACCTAGTGTCATGCCAATTTTAAAGAATCTCAATAGAATAGACTCAATTTAGTTATAGTAATTGAAGAAGAAACTCTATGATAACCTTAATAAGTGATTCATTTAGCCAGGTGTGTCACATTAGGGTGCACCTGATTTTTTGTTAGAAGAAATATGGATTGATGAAACTATGTATTAATTATTGGGAGCTGAAAAAGGTCACACTCCAGAAACAGTATCCCCTTCCCTGTATTGATGACTTGTTTGATCAACTATACGAAGCTCAATACTTTTTGATGATTGGCCATCATTCTGGATATCATCGATTGAGGTTCAATAAGGATGATATACTTAAGAAAACATTCTATACAAGTTATGGACACTATGAATATATAGTGATTCCACTTGGTCTTACTAATTCCACCATTATCTTCATGGATTAAATGAATATATTCTTTAGATATTACCTTTATTAGTTTTTGATAGCCTTAATATAAGATATTATTATCTACTAAAAGAGTAAATAAGAGCATAAATATCACTTTATAATTATACTAAAATACCTTAAGGAAAGATAAAATATATGATAAATTTATAAAGTGTGAATTTTGGATACAAAATGTTTCATTTTTAGGTCATATAATATCAAAAAAGGGTATATTGATAGATCCATCAAAGATGGGGGCTACTGAATATTAGCCAAGCCCAACCATGGTGACTGAGATCCATATTTTTCTTGGTTTATCTGGACATTATCAAATGTTTATGGAGAATTTTTCATTGACTATCTAATTTTCTAACAAAGTTAACTCAAAATGGATCCAAGTTCCATTGTATAGATGAATGTGAGGAAAAATTCAAGGAACTAAAGATAAGATTAGTTAGAAAACTTGTTCTTACATTACCCAATAGTGTACAACAGTTTATAATATGTATTGATGCATCTAAGAAGTGATTAGGATATTTTATTATGAATAATTACATGGTTATATCTTATACCTCAAAAAAACTGAAGATTCATGAACAAAATTACCCAAATCATGATTTGGAGTTAGTTTCTGTAATTTTTACATTAAATATATGGAGGAATTATCTTTACGGAGAAAATTTTGATATATATACCGATAATAAAAGTTTAAAGTACATATTCGCATATAATCAGTTTAATATGCACCAAATAAGATGGTTAGAGATGATTAAAGATTATGATTACTCAATACATTACCACCCGGAGAAAGAGAACAAGGTGGATGATGCTTTGAGTTAAAAGAATCATAATATTTATCCATGATGAGGACTATAAAAGATATAATATTTATGGATTTGCAAAGGATGGATATGGAAATCCTAATGAAATGGGAAATATATTATCTTTCTCAATTTAATGTTCAACCATCTATCTAAGTAAATATTAAAGAGTCACCAAAAGAATATTTAGAGCATAAAAATATGGTTAAAATCTTCCTGAGTTTAACCTTGATTGTAATGGAATGATAATGTTTAGGAACCATGTATACATTCTTTCTATACTAGATTTGAAGGAGTTTTTATAGGAAGCTCATAGTTCATCACTCTCTATTCATCTGGTAAGTACGGATATATAAATAGATTTTAAATAGTGTTTCTAGTGTGTTGATGTAAGGAATCGTGTTTTTATGGACTGCAGTTTTGAGTAGAAATTTGAATTTTTTTCTCTTGGATGCTTATGATGGGTAAAATCATCTTTTTTTCTTACCAGTTGATCTCAGATAGTTTTTCTGACCACTCCATTGTTTCCATAATAAGGTTTTTACCATAGGACAATAATCTGGTGGAAATCTAAGCTATTTAAATTTTAGAAGAATAATTATTATTTAATATTATTAAATTAAATATTAATTTATTCATGAAGGTTCATTCAGTGATAACTTTTAAATGGATCATTGGATTGATATTATATCTTCGTTGATGAGTCTGGAATGGGGAGTTTAGCCTAGGTAGGGCCTAAACTCAAGTCGGTCATCGGGGATGGGCTGAGTCCCTTTTTCTTCTTTTCCTTTTTCTTTTCATTTCTTTCTTTTCTCTTCCTTCTTCCTCCTAGATCATGCTCCTTTTGCTGATCCTCCTTTATCGTGACCTAATGGATAATTGAGATAGGTATAAAGAGTAAGAGAGGTAAGGAAATAGAGGTACTATTGGGGATCTCTCGATGCGTAGAGTCGGCGTATGGCATCCGTGGATGGTGAAATCAATAGAAGCTTCGGTGGTTTTCTCCCAAAGGTAGGGCTATTTATGTTTTTTAATAGATCCCATTTAAATTTTTTTTTTAATTTTTTTTTAAATCCTTTTTATGCCTGCTTGTGGCCTTTTAAGTCCGGATATGTTGTTTCAGGGATGAAAACGAGGGTTTCGAGTGATCTGAGGGTTTTCCCATCAGGAAACCCAGGTCACACAGCCTGTGTTCCAAGGTAACACGCCAGGTTTTCTTCCTGTTCTGGGAATAATAATTTCTATTAAGTACACATTGTGTACTCTGAGTACATGCCATGTGGTGGTACATGGTCATGTGTTCATCTATGTAAAAAATAACTTGGGTTTTTGGTTTTAAAATTGTACATGTCGTGTACTTTGAAGTACATGTCATGTACTTTTACACAGAAATATCGCAATTTGTTCTGGCCTTGTATGAGTACACAGACATTGGGAGGGATATAATTACATTTCATGTACTCTAAATTAAATTCCATGTACTTTTCTATCATAGAGGTTTGGTGTATTTTGTGCCCTGGAAGTCAGAATTAGGTGTGTGACTAGTCCATTCTGAGCATTTTTTCACATAGATTTCAATGGTGGAATCCTATTGACATTTAGAGGTCATCTAAATCGTGTTTTGGTGGTTTATATCTAAATTTATATTTTCTTCCTCCAATTATTGAGTTCAGTTGTCACCAGAGAGGGAGACTTGGCGTGGATGATAGGTTGGGTGTTCAGACCAACCTAGTTGAGACCTTTGATCTGAGATGAAATGTGAGCTATCTTTAATAACCTATTCTTTTGAGGATGTTCCCTTTGTGAGATGTTTCCTTCTGACCTACGAGTCTATGATACTAGATGCTTCCAAGGATCCATTGAGGGATGTCTTTGCATATGTTCTAACCTAGGGATTCCCTTGTAGGATCCCTCTCCTATTTTCCTTTGAGAGGACCCAAATTGTAGGATGCATCTATTTTTCTTTGTTTGAGAATCCCATGTAGGATCCCTCCATTTATTTTCTCTAAAGATCCCGTTTAGGATACCTTTTCTTGTGTTTACCTGGAGTATCTCGAGTATTATGCCTCTTTGTGTTGACTTGAGGGACCCAATGGGTGCCCATAGTTTGACCAGCCCTTAGTTGTACGATGGTCTTGGGTAGATATGGGGTTCATGTGTCACCTAGAACTCGTACCAAACTAGTAATCCCATGAGGTTTTTATTGTAGTGTTGGGTTGGGCGTTCGGGCCACCCTCACTCTTTGTTATGTTTTACATGTTTATTGTTGATGTAGTGATGTTCACCAGAGGTACTTCTTGGTTAGTGGATGTTTGAGCCTAATGTGAAGCATCTTACTTTCTATTGGGATGCCTGGATGTTCTTCCTAGGATCTGTTTTTCTCACTGGGATTCCATACAGACTTTCCTAGTATTCGGCTTCTTCTAAGCCATGTTATTTATAATATTTACTGGTATACCCAAAGGTACAACCTGGAAGATGGTTGTTGAGCCTGATTTTATATATTGTGATATATATTTGGATGACTAAAAGTGTTTCCTAGTATCCGACTATTCATATTTACTTGATGATATATTATGGGGATGATTACGCTCTCCTCAACCTTTGAACAGAATGATTACGCTCTTCTAGATCAGTTATGAGACTCTATGGGTGTAGCATTATGGCTCACCAGAGAGTTCTCTCTTTATACAGCCATGGATACCCAAGAATCATGGTTGATTATGCACTTTCGAGTGATGGGGATGATTACGCTCTCCTCAGCCTTTGATCGAAATGATTCTGCTCTTCTGATTAGTTACGAGAATACAAGGGTGTAGTATGGTGGCTCATTGGAGAGTTATCTCATTATAGATACTCTAAGGGTATTCCCATTAAGGATCATCTGAGTTCCAAATGTTGTGACCGCTTATGGACTGAGACCAACGGATCAGGAATTGAAATGGATTCACAGGCCTGAGCAGCATGGCGACTAACTCAGTAACCTTTTACTGGATGTCTGAACATGCTTCCCAAAATCTTTCTTTATGGGTGGGAATGATTATGCTCTCCTCTTCCTATGATCGGAATTATTATGCTCTTCCAGATCCATTAGTATTGACCATCGGTATATGGTATCCTTCCTTATAGGATTGACCATCGGTATACAGTATCATTTCTTATAGGATTGACTGTCGGTATATGGTATCTTTCTTTATAGTATTTATTGTTAGTATACGGTATCCTTGTTCATTGTTTGGAATTGAGTATGAGTTAACCCAAGTGTAGGACAAGAATCCCCCTATGGTGATGTAGCATTCTCAGAGATATGATTTTGGCATTGGCCAAAGTAGGTACATGTTGATGGGATTATGGATCTAGAGATCACCTTAATGATACACAGATTGAGTGGCACAATTTCCAACTCAATTACCTTGTACAGGATGTCCAATAAATCAAGATTACAGACCCAAGGATCTACTACTAAGGTGGTTTCTTGTTGTTTTATTCACATACTCATGAATATTAATATTTACGTATATATGTATAATTATGGGGCTATACATGTATACATATATAGATATGAACATTCATGGTGAGACTTGCCTAGTTGAAAGGGATTACAGACCCTGGATTCAACTATGGTTTCACATTGGTTTTATCTTGCTTTTTGGTTGTTTTTCAGCTAGGCTGAGTACATTTCTTCTACATACACTTTAGCAGCACAGTTATATGTTGCTTGTTGGGGTGGCCTATTGAGATTATTTCTCACCCCTACAGATGAACCTAGGTGTACATATAGACCTTATGTCTACTTTTCAGGTTGAGAACGAGTTGTATAGTGGATAGTCTTGAGGCCTAGTGTTTCATGATCTAGATGAGATACTCGAGTGGTTCTACTGATCGGGCTACTGCAGTTCGATAGTTTCTGAGGATCGGGTATGTGGGTTGTCTTGAAGTTAGTATTTTTTCCTTTTACTTTTACTTTCAACTTATTTTTAACTTTTATCTATATGTACATCCTAGTGGGTGACTAGTGTTGTATTTTATTTCATATTTGTTTGGGGTTTTATAGCATTTTACTATTACAGCTTATTCTATTTTAGTTGTTTATTTCTTTCGCAGTCTATTTACTTTCTATTGTGTATGATAATTGGTTATTTCTATTGTTTTATTACTTTTATATGAGGTAATAGTCTCCCCAATATCACCTCATAGGCCCTCACTACTAGTTGGAAGTCTCTGGCGTACGGGGAGGCATGCTTCAGGCCTTGTGGTGAACCAGTTTAGAGGACCAGTTTAGTAGATTTTGGGTAAGGATGTTAAAAATTGGTATCAAAGGTAGTTTTCTTCTGGTGTTATTTACTATTTGAGATGTGGTATATAGGAGTATTAGTAATGTGACAGAACCTATGATGGATATCATACTGGTGTGTCTAGAACGCTTGTTCTGATAAGAAGTCCCAATTTTCAGGGTTTGGGATTGTTGTTCTTATTTTTTGATATTACAGTTGTATATAATTTTCACCTTGAGTGATGAACATGTTGTGTGTTGGTGTTTTGATTTAATATGGATCTCTGGATCTTGGTCATCGATAAGAGTCTGGAGATGGATTTTGACTCTTGGACAACAAAGGTAAGTGGTGTCTCATGCATCACACTATGCATAAAGGATTCATAGCATATAGGTCGGGTAGTGTGTGTTTTTTCTAGCGACTGATAACTTTTGGTCTTCATACACATACTTTTACTCTGATGGTAGGTTATGTGGGTTTACATTGTGGCTCTTTTGTTGAGAGGCTGATAAATCATTACTCATTCACCTCTTGGGTAGTGACCCTATTAGGTCAATATAGCGCGTGATGGAAAATTTATGATGATAATTGTCGATGTGATCTATAATTTGAATTTGGTGACAAGGTGTTTATAAGAATTTTTTCATGGAAAAAGTTTATAAGATTCAAGAAGAAAGGGAAACTGATCCCTAGGTATATTTTTCCCCTTGAAATTACTAATCATATTAGGACCATATCTTATCACTTGGTGCTTCCATTGAACCTCTCTCAAGTCCGTAATGTGTTCTATTTATCTATCTTGGGGAAGTATATACATGACCCTTCACATGTATTGAACTCAGAGGTCATACCACTGGATAAATATCTTTCTTATGAGGAAAACAAGTGGAGGTTCTGGATCTTATAGAGAAATTTCTATGAAAAAATAGCACTCTCATGGTCAAAATTTTATGGTGAAACCACTAGTTTAAGGAAGCTACTTGGGAACATGGGGATATGTTGAGGCAGAAGTATCCTCATTTTTTTATCATAGTGGGGAATTCCAAGGGTAAAATTTATTTTATGGGGGTTAGAATGTAACACCTCAAGTATTTATGAATTATTATTTCAAATAATTTAAATTTCACTGATATATTGTGTTAAATGAAACACCAAGTTAATCTTGTTCTATATGCAACACTGTGTTACCTTTTGTTACACATAACACTAACTTTTAAGAAAATCATAATATATTATTATTTAAATCTAACTGTTATCACCTAACCATTAAACCTAGATATATGAATAGTAATAAATAATTTTTTAATATTAAATATAATTTTTTATATATAAAGAAAACATGTTGAAAAAAATTACTTACTTTTCAGTAAAGCCTATATATGTTTTGAAAAAAAATCTCAAAAAATTGATTTTTATTTATTTTTGTGAAAATTAAGAAAATTAATTTTTTACACTTTAAGAAAATTAATTTTATAAAATAACCTTTTATTTGGAAATCATCATTTCAAAATGATATTATGTTTCGTATTTTTTATTTTTCTGAAAGTTTCATTTTTTGATGAATAATGAAAAATACTGAATTTTAATTGAAGACTTTTTTTAGTTAATTTATTTATAAGGTTAAATTATATTATAAACTACTTTTATAGAAAAATTAGTTCAATTATACATCAATTAAACCAATTTACATCATTTTAATCAATTTCATATTGAATCTTGATATATTACGAACATTTTCTCTTCCAAACCCCATTTTCTCATCCCATCTATTAGATTAATTTTAAATTAAATTTTTCCAATTTTGTGAATGTAATCTGAATAGATGGATTTAATATTTAGAATAAAAATAATATATATTATATAATAAGGTAAACTTGATTTTCGACCAAAATGAATAGTAAAAATTATTAATTGTAGTTAAGGTAAAAATGGGTTTTCCTCAGGTTAAACTAAAAATATAAGGGTTAAAAATAACCCAAAACTTTTCCAACACCCATTTTATGGTAATATTTCAACCATATATCTTCTATTATCAATAATGGTCTATTATTATATCCTTTTTACATGAAAAAAGTATGGGTGGAGTTCTTTCTTTTCAAAAATTTCAAGTGTGTCACTCACCTCACTTATAAAAGTTCACCCCCTCTCCTCTCTTCTTCACACATTAAAACCCTTTTAGTTCATCCAATCCCTACCCAAATCACTTCTAAACTACCCTCCTCACATCATATAATAATTATTTTAGACATAAATCCATCCTAGGAAGTCTTTTGGAGCAAACCAAAATAGGATACCTGAAGAAGAGTTAATTTTCATCAACGAGCATTTTTTTTAAGGAATCAGCCTTAAAACATTACATAATCTTGAATAAACTGAATAATTCACATTGAGGATCTTTTCAGGTTTAGTGTTTTAAAGAAATAGGCCATAACTATTACATATCAACTTGAAAATTACATGTAGACACTACTACTCAGTATCTATTTTTATCATAGAATAAAAACTCTTGAAAAAAAGAGTCAGGTCTAGTTCTATATTTTAGACAGCATGAATTTTCCTTGATCCCATCCTTGACCCTATTCATCTATAAGTACTGTAAAAAACATTTAAAAACATGGGATTAGTATAAAAATCTTTGTAAGGGTTATAAAATAAGGAAAGGAAACATTAACCCATCAATAAATACAAATCAATGAAACCAAGCTTTTCAATCATAACATACCTCATGAAATCATAAGATTTATGAATAACACACAGAAATCATAAATCATATAGGTAGCATGGGGAATACATATCATAATTACATTATAGTTATCACAGCTACATAGGGAGTTATTTTGGAATACCATCATAGAATATTCCCTAAATCTCTTAGGAGAAACATTAACGTTTACCTCCATCATGTTACCCATTGCATTAGAGATCAATCTCTGAATCACCCACCCTAGGTTTATCATGAAACCACCCATATACGTAAACAATGCCCAATAACAATAAAATATTAAAAACACATAAAGCAATATTAAATTATAGATAAAATTTCCATATTGCAATTACAATATATCATTTCAAGATATTGAAATAATCAATACTTTGTCAAACCATTTTCTAAACCATTTAAAACATTTGATAAAGATATTTTTGAATCAAAGTGTCCCATACCACTTTTAAACTTTAAAAGAAATTATCATTTAAAAACGTTAATATCCATATAAATAAATCCTTAAACCCATTTTTAAAACTTGGACATTAATGAGAAATATTTAGAAGAATAAATCTTTAAAACATATAAAACGATATTTTAGTTAAAGAGTTCCTAACGAAATGAGAGACACTTTAATACAAATAATTGAGGAATAACATTAATCAAAGATTATAATATCATGAGAATAAGTAGATTATTGATATTATATGTCAAAGGGAAGTATATACATAATATAAAAGTGAATTGGTTTATAACAACAATTATGTCTCAATGGAATGTAAATTGAGACGAAATCTCTTATAAAAATTGTATCCTTAGATTAATGATAAATCAATTACATAATTATGTGTGAAAAATATAAATACACCCAATATAAGTGGATATTAATTGTAAAATAATCAGAGATTATTCACACATATTCATATCATGACATAATCAAGATGTATAAGTTTAACCCAAATAATTGAAATTGGGTGAAGAAGTTCCCTTAGAGAAATTAGACAACCTAACAACATCACTTTAAAATTCAGAAAATAATTTGATGAGAGAAAAAAGGGTATCTCATTACTTGGATATAAAATTTACATAATTAAGTATATACAATAACATATCCCAACATTAGAATATGTAAATTAAAAGACATAACAAAAATAAGTCTTTTAAAAGGAGGAGGGTGAAAGGTTCCCTTATCGATTTGGAAACTAATGAAACATATACCCCATGAAATAAAGTTCATACAATGAAGATTTAAATACCCATAAATTAAATTATATTAAAAAAAGAATAAAATCATGGGTAGTACATCCACCACACAAAAGAAAATATTTGAAAATATATCATGAATCTCATGGGAATAAAAAGTGAGATGAAAACCCCTTACCACGTTATAATCAATCGAATCGTATGACCAAAAGTTAATAACCACCAAATGAATTGTATAATATCATGAATATAAATAGAATTATGATAGTATGTATCAAATTGTAGTACACAATATACCACATAAAATAAATAAGTGTCAAACAATGGAAATCTCAAGTAATTAAAAGTGAGATAAGAAACCCCTTACCACGTTGTAATCAATCGAGTCGTAAGACCAAAAGTTAATGAATACCAAATGAATCACAGAATATCATGAATATAAATATAATAATGATAATATATATCAAATGGAATTACAAAATAAACCACATGCAATAAATAAGTGGTGAATAATGTAAATCTCATGAAATTAAAAGTGAGATAAGAGACACCTTACCTCATGTCCAACTTGACCCATTCGTTCTTTAATCTCTTGAATAATAAGCTAAAGTTAATTTATAATTTCTTAAGAACATTTTCAATTTTATTATTCCTTTTATATCACTTATTACCATTTTATAAACATTATGAAATCATTTGTGTTAATAATGGTTGTTTTTGTCGATATTTGGTACTTGAGTAAAAAATGAACTTCTTATAATTACAAGTTGTTCGTGTATTCAAAAGTCCATTATATACAAAATGATATTCATGATTTAGATGTCATATATATCATATATATCTAATATATGTATTTATTTATAATATTACATAACATTTGGAGATAATAAATGAAATGCACCATTCAAGGAGACGGTAAGCCTTATGTACACAAGAACGCTACTTTCATTTCTATTTCATATTTAATGGAATGAAAACTTAATGATACATAGGTATATTATAATTCCAGTATAATATCATATGATATATATATGTTACATAATTTCATTAACTCCATCTTTTATACATTCCATCTATGTCATGAAAGAATCATATCATCTTGAGGGGGCGGTAGTCCGCACTTCCTCAAATGAAATTATAGTATTTACACATATTAGAAAGAATAAAGGTATGTTTGTAAATAAAAATTAAAGAATCATATAGAAAATATGAACATAATATATATCATATATAAATAAATTTATATCATAATGGCCACCATGAGAGGTGTTAGGATAAGATTGAACAATCATCGTTTTGTGGGGTAGTAGTTCGTTGTCCACAGAAACAATGTGTTATTTACCCATTAGATGTAGGTGTGTATAAGTGTAGTTAAAATAATTCTCATAAAAATAACCTAGTATATTTATTAGACTGCTGTTGTTACAAAACAAATGAATAAAAATAGTTTATGGTGTTGGATAAGTAAAATAAAAGAAAAGAACTTAAAAGAAGATGTTACCTTAAAATCAGGTATCTCCCTTTTGTTTGAACCAAAAGGTTTAATTAAATTACCATCTACCTATTGGAATACTTCTATGAGGAGTATAGGGATGTGGGGAGCTTATTTAGATAGAATTTTTATGATAAAAGGGGTTTTAGAAGTGTGAGGAATGGGTTAGAAGTGAGGGATTTTTATAAGGGGGGAGGGGCTCTTTAGGAAAGCATGAAAATAATATTTTATTATATAATGATTTTGGGTTTATAAAGGTCTAAAAATCATTAAAGTTGAATATAATATGACTAATGTTTGAAATAAAATCATCCAATAAGAATTGGACAGGTTTTGGATATTTTTTTAATCTTTATAATCGTATTTATTTAAATCATTCATTAATGAGGTAAACACTACATCATTATTGTGTCATAAATAATTTTATATATTTGATGTCTAAAAATTATAAAAAAATACCATGATGTAGGAAATATTTTTATATTTAAAATTTATAATTATAGTTGAATATATAACTTATATAAACCCTTGTAATAATTGATTTACTAAAAGATATATGTTTAAGTCATTTTTGTCTTTACTTTAAATTAATTAATATAAAGTGTCATTATCACCCCCAAGTGGCTCCATGAGGTCCCAAAATCGACCCAAGGATGGCCACGGTCGGAAATCTATCAACCAACAGAATTAGGACACATGTTAGGGTAATTTAATATTATTATCATAATATTTTGTTACCCTTATTTACAAGATTTACCCTTTAACCATGGTAAATAAAATTTTTACTGAAATAAATATTCATAATGTCTAAAATTAAAAGTTACCTATTTACACAATTTGTACCTCATGATTCAGAAATATGGAATCCATTTTTATAAATTCAAAACATAGAAGTGGAAGAAATTAATTTAAAATTAATTCTCATTGTCAAAACAAAAAGCGTGTTTTTAAGAAATAATAACTATCAAAATATTGACACTTATTTATGTCCAATTTCAAAGTGAAATTATTCCCAATGACCAACATTGGATTAAATGGTAAAAAAATAATATAATTACACTTTCAAACCAATTAAAAAGATAATATATCCTTATAAATATATTATATTAAAAGGCAGTTTTGAATTAAAATACAGTATTTTTCACTATTCATTAAAAAATGAATTTTATCAGAAAAATACCAAAAATTTACCCAAAGTAAATTTTTATGTACCGATTCTAAATAAGAAATTAATTTTTTTCAAATAGTGCATATAAAAGTGACCAAAACTATATTTAAAGAGTTTTCGCTATCAAAAGGCAGTAAATCGACATTTTTTTGAATATTAGAGTATTTATGCTTAAAATTAGATTCATTCACATTTTAAGCCTCTAAATTTTATTGGAAAAATGTAAAAACATTTAACAAACATATTTAATAATATTTTATTTAGTTCTATTCATTAATTTAAATACAATAGCTATGTGTTACCTAACATTTAAAATAATATTATTATTATATTATTTTTTTAGTATAACTCAACGTTGTGTGCAACGTAAGATTTTAAAGAAACCAGTTGTTGCATATCGGGTACTCCATAGAAAATACCATCCCCTTTAAAGAAAAATTAATATTTAATTCACAAGTATTAATAAATATGAAAATGTTATATTCTTTATTTACCTGGGATGTTACATCCTTCCCCCCTTTTGGGAATTCCATCCCCACAATTTTAAAATTAGGCTTGGAAAATTCATTTAAAGTACCACATCATAAAAAGAGTTAATAAAAATATCACTTAAAAAAAAGGTAGATAAGCAAAAAGGTCACCTAAGACAACAGATACTAGGATTCCATAAAAACATATATATGGAAGAGAAACTAACTCTCATAGATTAATAGAGAGTGATAGAGAACTTGATCACATAAATTTAACCACCAAAATACCATAAATTTGTGGTTGGGTAAAAGTTTGATGATAAAAGGGATCTTATAACATTTTTTCTTCAAGATCCTATTCATAGAGTTGAAGAATTTTATTAATAACTAGACAAATATCGTAAGGAATTATACTTACTTGTCATGTAGAGTGTCATCCTTTTATAAAACTCTACCACAAACTCATCTTTTCTCCAAACAGTAAGTATTCAAGATAACTTGGTCACACCTGAAGATCTAGAATAAACTTCTAGAGTATCATATAATCTACAAAAGATGAACTATATATTTCCCCTATCTTTAGACATCAACCAAAACCAAAATTGTTTAGTACACGATCGGATAATCCCCAAAAGCATAATCCTTTATAAAAATAAATACTACTCTTAATCTCCAAAATTCAACAAAAAGAACCCAAAGTTCAAGAAAGACCATTCAATATACAATTGTCCTAAAAATTATTCAAAATAATCCAAACTAATATTGAAACCCAAAACTCAAAAGTATTTAATCACATAGTCTTCCATAGTAAATCTTAACATTTATCTCCAAAACATTGACTCCTATTAAAGTCTCATAGTGAAGTGTAATTAACCTAATCATATATTCTCTATTATAGGTTAATTATTTCAATAAATAAACCAAATTGTCATATGTCCACAAAACAAACATAGATTCTTCCAAAATAAAATTTCAACCATTATTCCACAAATGAGATCTCATAGTATTCTATTTACCTTAAGCATATAATTTTTTCAAAAGAGCAAACATCTTCTAAAATAATATTTTTCACTTAATCACCAAATAATTTTCCTATATTAAGGATATCCATTTGATAAAAAATAAGTTCCCAAAATCAACTTATTCTTGATCCATAAAATCATTTAACTTAAAAGAGTAAGTTAATCTAACCAGGGACTTCACGTAGTACAGTGGTAGGCGATGTGCCCTTATCTCCCTTCGGTTGTGGGATTGATTCCTGCGGCTTTTCCGGACGCAACGGGTTGTCACCAATCTTACATGTTGTCCTTTTTATAAAACTCAAAAATAACCCTAACAATTTTTAACCTAAATGGTTTTATTATACCTTTAATTTTCATCCCAATGAATTAAGACCTCAACATCTAAATTCACAAAGCCTTATATATATTGTTCTTTTTTCTTATTTCACCTCCATATGATAAAATAAAACTATTCCTAATATAAAGAACAACATACCTTTATCATGGTGTCTATATGGTTTTATCATCATCTTGTTCACGTAGGTAGAAGGTTCATGCATTGCAAAAATGGTTTAGAGATATATCAAAATAATTACATTCTTCATCCAAATACACCTTGTACAACTTGGGTCATATGGGTGTTCGCAGAAAAACAGTTTCGGAAAATAATCATGTATGACATATAATTTCAAAACATCTGAAAAAACGTGATTTTTATAAAACAGTCGAACTGAATTTGAGTTGAAACTTTCAATCAATGGTCCTTTTAAAATACCATAAGTATGTTATGAGATGATATATTGTAAAATCAAGTATAAATAGGTTGTACAATGGTATCCTTATTCAGAACCATTTTCAAAATCATAATATGCTTCAAAATCCTCTGATAAGGTAAAATATTTAAAAATTCCTTGATAATATTTGTCTTTCTTGAAAATATGAGAATATTGAGAAATTAGATTCCATTAAATACAACTTATGATCCACGATTATATCGAGAAATAGTGGAGGTGTTTGATATCTCAAACAACTGCATGCAAGTGATTTGTATGCTAGAAAAAGTTTCACAATCATCTGAACATGTCTTTACAATAATTATTGCAAGCATGTCATCAGGAAGAGATAAAAATATTGTTTGAGATCCTCCTACTTCCATTTGTAACCTAATTTCCTTGATCAAAAAATTTATAAAACGATTATTTGACTGAAATAATAGACATAAGGACTACCCATGTGATTAACTAAAACACTTAATCCCTAAAGTTGTCTAAACTGTCCTTTGATACCAACTATAAGGACACGGCCCTAAAACATTACATAATCTTGAATTAAATGAATAATTCACATTAAGGATGTTTTCATGTTTATATTTCTAGAGAAATAAGTCATAACTACTACATATAAACTTGAAAATTACATGTAGACACAACTACTCAGTATCCATTTTTTTATAAAATAAAAACTCTTGAAAAAAAGAGTCGTGTCTAGTTCCATGTTTTAGACAGCATGAATTTTCCTTGATCCCATCCTTTACCCTATTCATATTTAAGTCCTATGAAAAACATTTCAAAATATAGAATGAGCATAAAAATCTAAATAATGTTTATAAAATAAGGAAAGGAAACATTAACCCATCAATAAATACAAATTAATGAAACCATACTTTTCAATCATAACATACCTCATTAAATCAAAAGATTTATGAATAACACACAGAAATCATAAATCATAAAGGTAACTTATGGAATACATATCATAATTACATTGTAGCTATCACAGCTATATAGGTATTTACGACAGAATACCCATCATAGTATATTCCCTAAATCTCTTAGGAGAAACATTAACATTTACCTCTGTCGCGTTACCCAATGCATTGGACAGCTATCTCGGGCTCACCCGCTGTAGGTTTATCACGAAACCACCCATATACATAAACAATGCCCAATAACCATAACATATTCATAACACATAAAACAATAATAAAGTAAAGATAACATTTCCACATTGCAATTACAATATATTATTTCAAGATATTGATATAATCAAGTCTTTTCCAAAACATTTTCAAAACCATTTAAAACATTTAATAGAGATTTTTGAATCAAAGTGTCACATACCACTTGGAAACTTTTAAAGGAATTATCATTTAAAAACATTTATGTCCATATAAATAAATCCTTAAAACTATTTTTAAAATGTGAACATTAATGAGAAAGATTTAGAAGAATAAATATTTAATACATTTAAAATGATATTTTAGTTAAAGAGTTCCTAACCAAATGAGAGACACTTGAATACAAATAATTGAGGAATAACATTTATCAAAGCTTATAATATCATGATAATAATGAGATTCATGATATTATATGTCAAAGGTAAGTATATACATCATATAAAAGTGAATTGGTAAATAACAACAATGAAGTCATAATGGAACGTAAATTGAGATAAAATCCCTTATAAAAATTGTATCCTTAGATTAAGGAAAAATAAATTACATAATTTTGTGTGAAAAATATAAATACACACAATATAATTGGATATTAAGTGTAAAAAAATCAGAGGTTATTCACACATTTTCATATCATGACATAATCAAGAAGTAGAAGTTTAACCCAAAGAATTGAAATTTGGTGAAGAAGTTCCCTTACAAAAATTCGACAGCCTAATGGCGTCACTTTAAAATTCAGAAAATTATTTGATGAGAGAAAAAAGGGTATATCATCACTTGGAGATAAACATTACAGCATTAAGGATATATAAGAACATATCTCAACATTAGATGATGTAAATTAAAATACATATAAAAAAAGAAGTCTTTTAAAAATAGGAGGGTGAAAGGTTCCCTTACCGATTTGGTAACTTATGAAACATACACCCCATGAAAGAGAGGTCATACAATGAAGATGTAAATACCAATAAATTAAATTATATTACAAAAATAATACAATCATGGGCATTACATCCACCACACAAAAGGAAATAGCGGAAAATATAGTATGAATCTTACGGGAATAAAAAGTGAGATGAAAACCCCTTACCACATTGTAATCAATCGAGTCATATGAAAAAAAATTAATAAGTACCAAATTAATCACAAAATACCATGAATATAAATATAATCATGATATTATATATATAATGTCAGTACAAAATACACCATATTCAATAAATAAGTGGTGAACAATGGAAATCTCACAGAATCAAAAGTGAGATAAGAAACCTCTTACCACGTTGTAATCAATCGAGTTGTAAGACCAAAAGTTAATAACCACCAAATGAATCATAGAATACCATGAATTTAAATATAATAATGATAATATATATCAAATATAATTATACAATACACCACATACAATAAATAAGTGGCGTATAATGGAAATCTTGTAGAATTAAAAGTGAGATAAGAGAACCCTTACCTCATGTACGACTTGACCTGTTCATTCTTTAATCTCATGAATAATAAGATAAAGTAAATTTATACTTTCTTAAGAACCTTTTTCAAGTTTATTATTCATTTTATATCACATATTACTATTTTATAAACATTATTCACTCATTTATGTAAATAATGGTCATTTTGTCGATATTTGGTACTTGAGTAAAAAATTAACTTCTTATAATTACAAGTTGTTCATGTGGTCAAAAGTCTATTATATTTATAATGATATTCATGATTTAGATATAATATATATCATATATATCCATTATATGTATGTATTTATAATATTACATAACATTTTGAGATAAGAAAGGAAATGCACCGTTCTTGGAGATGGTAAGTCGTATGTACGCATGAACGCTACTTTCTTTTATATTTCATATTTAATGGAATGAAAACTTAATGATACATACGTATATTATAATTCCATTATAATATCATATGATATATATGTTACATAATTTCATTAACCCCATCATTTATACATTCCATGTATGTCATGAACGAATCATATCACCTTGAGGGGGTGGTAGTACGCACTTCCTCAACTGAAATTATCATATTTATTCATATTGGAAATCATAAAGGTATGTTTGTAAATATAAATTACAGAAACATAGAGAAAACATAAAAATAATATATATCATGTATAAATACAGTGTCATCATAATGGCCACCATGATAGGTGGTAGGATAAGATTGAACAATCATCGTTTTGTGAGGTAGTAGTTCGCTATCCACAGAAACAGTATGTTCTTTAACCATTAGATGGAGGTGTGTGTTAGTGTAGTTTGAATAATTCTCAAAAAAACAAATTGGTATATTTAGGATAATATTTTTTTATAAAATAAAGGAATAGAAATATTTTATAAGGTTGTGGAAGAAAAATAATATAAAATAACTTAAAATAATATGTTGCCTTTAAATCAAGCATCTCCCTTTGGTTTGAATCATAAGGTTTAATCGAATTGCCTTCTGACTAGTGTAGGGATTCTAGGAGGAGTATAAGGATGTGGGGAGATTATTTAGGCATAGTTTTGATGATACAAGGGGTTTGAGAAGTGTGAGGAATGAGTTAGAAGTGAGTGCTTTTTATAATGGGGAAGAGGGGCTCTTTAGGAAAGCTTGAAAATATTATTTAATTATATAATGATTTTTGGTTTCTAAAGCTCCAAAACTCATTAAAGTAGATAATAAAATGACTAATTTTAGAAATAAAATCATCCAATAATAATTGGATAGGTTATGGATATTGTTTTAATCTTTATAATCTTATTTATTTAAATCATTCATTAATGAGGTAAACACTACATCATTATTGTGTCATAAATAATTTTATATATTTGATGTCTAAAAATTATAAAAAAAATACCATGATGTAGGAAATATTTTTATATTTAAAATTAATATTTATAGTCAAATATATAACTTATATAACCCCATGTAAGAATTTATTTACCAAAATATATATGCTTATGTTGTTTTTGTCTTTACTTTAAATTAATTAATATACAGTGTCATTATCATTCCCAAGTGGTTCCATGGGGTCCCAAAATCGACCCAAGGATTCCCATGGTCAGAAATGTATCAACAAATAGGATTATGAAACATGTTAGGATAATTTAATATTATTATAATAATATTTTGTTACCCTTATTTACCAGATTTACCCATTAACCATGGTAAATAAAATTTTTACTGAAGTAAATATTCATAATGTCTAAAAATAAAAGTTATATATTAACATAATTTTTACCTCCTGATTCTAAATATGGAATCCATTTTTAAAAATTCAAAACACATAAGTGGCAGAAATTATTTTAAAATTAATTCTCACTGTCAAATCAAAAAGCTTGTTTTTAAGAAAAATAACTCTCAAAAGATTGATACTTATTTATGTCCAATTTCAAAGTGAAATTACTACCAATGACCAAAATTGGATTAAATAGTTAAAACATAGTATAATTACACTTTAAAACCAATTAAAAGGATAATATAACCTTATAAATATATTAAATTAAAAGGCAGTTTTGAATTAAAATACAGTATTTTTCACTATTCATTAAAAAATGAATTTTATCAGAAAAATACCAAAAATTTACCCAACATAAATTTTTATGTCCCGATTCTAAAGAATAATTTTATTTTGTCAAATAAAACATATAAAAGTGACCAAAACTATATTTAAGGAGGGTTCTCCATCAAAATGCGGTAAATAGACCTTTTAATGAATATTAAAGTATTTATCCATAAAATTAGATTCATTCACATTTTGAGCCTCAAACATTTATTGGATAATTGTAAAAACATTTAAAAAACTTATATAATCATATTTTAGTTAGTTATATTCATTACCTCCAATACAACGTCTATGTGTTAACTACCATTTAAAATAATAATATTATTATATTATTTTTCAGTATAACTCAACATTGTGTGCAACGTAAGATTTCAAAGAAACCCGTTGTTGTGTATCGGGTACGCCATCGAAAATAGAATCCCCTTTAAAGTAAAATTAATATTTAATTCAAAAATATCAATAAATATGAAAATGTTATATTCTTTCTTTACTTGGGATGTTACATCCTTCCCCCCTTTTGGGAATTACAGCCTTGCAATTTTAAAATTGGGCTTGAAAAAATCATTGAAAGTCCCACATCAAAAAAAATTCAATAAAAATATCGCTTTATAATAAAGGAAGAGAATTAAAAAAAATCACTAGAGACAAAAGATACTATGATTCCTTGAAAACATGGATATAGAAGAAAAACTAACTCTCATAGATTAATATAGAGTGATAGAGAACTTGATCACAGAAAGTTAACCACCACAATACCATAAATATGTGGTTGGGTAAAAATATGATTATAAAATAGAGCTTATAACATTTTTGCTTCAAGATTATTGAATAATTTTATTAATAAATAGACTAAGATCATAAGAAAATATACTTAATTATCATGTAGAGTGTCATCCTTTAATAAAATTCTACCACAAACTCATCTTTTCTCCAAATGGTAAGTATTCGAGATGACTTGGTCACACCTGAAGTGTTAGAATAAACTTCTAGAGCATCACATAATCTAAAAAAGATGAACTATATATTTCCCCTATCTTTAGACATCAAGAAAAACTAAAATTGGTTAGTATAAGTTCAGATAATCCCTAAAAGGATAATCCTTTATAAAAAAAATAATACTCTTAATCTCCAAAATTCAACAAAAAGAACCCAAATTTCAATAAATACCATTCAATATATAATTTTCCTTAAAATTCTTCAAAATAATTCAAACTAATATTGAAACCCCAAACTCGGAAGGTTTTAATCACATAGTCTTCCACAGTAAATTATAACATTTATCTCTAAAATCATCAACTACTCTTATAGTCTCATACTAAAGTGTAATTAACTTAATCACATATTCTCTATGATAGGTTAATCATTTCCATAAATAAACCAAATCATCATATGTCCACAATAAAAACATATATTCTTCCAAAATAAAATTTCAACCCTTATTCCACAAATGAGATCCCATAGTATTCTACTTCCCTTAAGCATATAATGTTTCCCAAAGAACAAACATCTTATAAAATAATATTTATCACTTTATCACCAAATAATTCTTCTATATTAATGATATCCATTTGATAAAACATAATTTCCCAAAATCAATATATTCTTGATTCATAAAACCATTTAACTTAAAAGAATAATCCCTAATAACCATGGGACTTCACGTAGGACAGTGGTAGGCGATGTTCCCTTGTAGCCCTTCAGTTGTGGGATTGATTCATGCGGACTTTTAGGACACGATGGGTTTTCACCAATCTTACGGGTTTTCCTTTTTATAAAACTCAAAAATAACCCTAACATGTTTTAACCTAAATTTTTTTCTTATATCTTTCATTTTCATCCCAAAACATTAATACCTCGACATCTAAATTCATGAAGCCTTATATATATTGTCCTTTTTTCTTATTTCACTTCCATATGATAAAATAAAAATATTCCTAATAAGAAGAACAGCATACCTTCATCATGGTGTCAATTTGGTTTAATCATTATCTTGTTCACATAGTTATAAGGTCTATGCATTGCAAAAATGATTTAGAGATCCTTCAAAATCTTTTTCTTCCTTCATCCAAATACACCTTGTACAACTTGGGTCATATGGGTGTTTGTAGAAAAATAGTTTCATAAAATAATCATGTATGACATATAATTTCAAAACATCTGATAAAACATGATTTTTATAAAACAGTCGGACCGAGTTTGAGTTGAAACATTCAATCAATGGTCCTTTTAAAATACCATAAGTATGTGCTAAGATACTATATTATAAAAGAAAATATAAGTAGGTTTCCCAAGGGTCTCCTTCTTTATAACCTTTTTCAAAATCATAATATGCTTCAAAATCCTATGATAATGTAAAATATTTAAAAATGCCTTGATAGTATTTACCTTTCTTGAAAATAAGATAATATTGAGAAAATATGATTTGATTAAATACAACCCATGATCCATGATGATATCAAGGTGTAGTGGAGGTGTTTGATATCTCAAACAAATTCTTTCAAGTGAGTTTTATGCTAGAAAAATTTTCACAATCATCTAAACATGACTTTGCAATAATTATTTCAAGCGTGTCATCAGGAAGAGAGAGGAATATTGTTTGAGATCCTCCTCCTTCCATTTTTAACTGACTTTCCTTGATCTGAAAATTTTATAAAACAAGTATTTAACTGAAATAATTGACATAGGTACTAACCATGTGTTTAACTAAAACTCCTAATCCCTAAAGTTTTCTAAATCGACCTCTGATACCAACTATAAGGACCCAGCCTTAAAACATTATAAAATATTAAATTAAATGAATAATTCACATTGAGGATATTTTCAGCTTTAGATTTTTAGAGAAATAGCCATAACTATTACATATCAACTTGTAAATTACATGTAGACACTATTACTCAGTATCCATTTTTTTCAAAAAATAAAAACTCTTTAAAAAAAGAGTCATGTATAGTTTTATGTTTTAGACAGCATGAATTTTCTTTGATCCCATCCTTGACCCTATTAATCTTTAAGTCTTGTGAAAAACATTTCAAAACATGGGATGAGCATAAAAATATCAGTAAGGTCTATAAAATAAGTAAAGGAAACATTAACCCATCAATAAATACAAATTAATGAAACCATACTTTTCAATCATAATATGCCTTGTGAAATCATAAGATTTATGAATAACATACAGAAATCATAAATAAAAAAAGGTAACTTGTGGCATACATATCATAATTACATTATAGCTATCACACCTACATAGGGATTTATGTTGGAATACCCATCATATTATATTCCATAAATCTCTTCGGAGAAACATTAACGTTTACCTCTGTCACGTTACCCAATGCATTGGAGAGCTATCTCGGGCCCACCCACCCTTGGTTTATCACGAAACCACCCGTATACGTAAACAATGACCAATAACCATAACATATTCATAACACATAAAAAATCATAAAGTAAAGATAACATTTCCAAATTGCAATTATAATATATCATTTCAAGAGATTGACATAATCAATGCTTTATCAAACCATTTTCAAAACCATTTAAAACATTTAATAAAGATATTTTTGAATCAAAGTGTCACATAAAAATTTGAAAATTTTAAAGGAATTATCATTTGAAAACATTAATTTCGATATAAATAAATCCTTAAAACCATTTTTAAAACATGAACATTAACAAGAATGATTTATAATAATAAATCTTTAAAACATTTGAAATGATATTTTAGTTAAAGAGTTCCTAACCAAATGAGAGACACTTGAATACAAATAATTGATGAATAACATTAATCAAAGTATATGATATCATAAAAATAAGGATATTCATAATATTATATGTCAAAGTGCAGTATATACATCATATAAAACTGAATTGGGGCCTAAAAACAATGAAGTCTCAATGGAATGTAAATTGAGACGAAATCCCTTATAAAAATTATATCCTTAGATTAAGGATAAATCAATTACATAATTATGTGTGACAAAAATAAATACACCCAATATAAGTGTATATTTAGTGTAAAACAATCATAGTTTATTCACACATATTCATAGCATGACATAATCAAGAAGTAGAAGTTTAACCCAAAGAATTCAAATTGGATGAAGAAGTTCCCTTAGAGAAATTCGGCAGCCTAACGGCGTAAATTTAAAATCCAGAAAATAATTTGATGATAGAAAAAAGGGTATATAATCACTTGAAAATAAAATTTATAGAATTAAGGATATATAAGAACATATCCCAACATTAGAATATTTAAATTAAAAGACATAACAAAAACAAGTCTTTTAAAAAGAGGGTGAAAGGTTCCCTTGCCGATTTGGTAACTTATGAAACATACACCCCATGAAATAAATATCATAAAATGAAGATTGAAATACCCATAAATTAAATTATATTACACAAAGAATACAATCATGGGTATTATATTCACCTCACAAAAGAAAATAGTGGAAAATATAGCATGAATCTCAAGGGAATAAAAAGTGAGATGAAAATCCCTTACCACGTTGTAATCAATCAAGTCGTAAGACCAAAAGTTAATAAACCCAATATGAATCACATAATACCATGAATATAAATAGAATCATGATATTATATATCAAATGTAAGTACACAATATACCACATGCAATAAATTAGTGGCGAATAATGGAAATCCCATGGAATTAAAAGTGAGATAAGAAACTTCTTACCACATTGTAATCAATCAAGTCGTAAGACCAAAAGTTAATAACCACCAAAAGAATAATAAAATAACATGAATATAAATATAATAATGATAATACATATCAAATTGAAGCACACGATACACCACATACAATAAATAAGTGGTGAATAATGGGAATCGCACGGAATTAAAAGTGAGATAAGAGACCCCTTACCTCAGGTCTGACATGACCCATTCATTCTTTAATCTCATAAACAATAAGAAAAATTTAACTTATACTTATTTAAGAAACATTTTATATTTTATTATTCCTTTTATATCACTTATTATCATGTTATAAATAGTATGAAATTATTTAAGTAAATAATGGTTGTTTTTTCGATATTTGGTACTTGAGTAAAAAATGAACTTCTTATAATTACAAGTTGTTCATGTGGTCAAAAGTCCATTATCTCCAGAATTATATTAAAAATTTAGATATAATATATATTATTTATATGTATGTATTTATAATATTATATAATATTTGGCGATAAGAAATGAAATTCACCATTAATGGTGACGGTAAGTTGTATGTAAGCATGAATGATACTTTCATTTCTATTTCATATTTAATGGAATAAAAACATAATTATACATAGGTATATTATAATTATATTAAAATATCCTATGATATATATGTTACATAATTTCATTAACTCCATCCTTTATACATTTCATGTTTTTCATGAACGAATCATATCACCTTGAGGGGGTGGTAGTCCGCACTTCCTCAAATGTAATTATCATATCTACACATATTAGAAATCATAAAGGTATGTTATTAAATAAAAATTATAGAAGAATATAGAAAACAAAAAAATAATATATATCATATATACATACAGTTCCATCATAATGGACGTCATGAGAGATGGTAGTAGAAAATTGAACAATCATCGTTTCGTGAGACAGTAGTTCGCCATCCACAGAAACAGTATGTTCTTTACCCATTAGATGAAGGTGTGTGTAATTTTAGTTATAATAATTCTCATAAAAACAACATATTATATTGATTATACTGGTTTTTTTATAAAATAAAGGAATAAAATGAGTTTATGGGGTTGGATAAGTAATATAAAATAAAAGAACTTAAAAGAAGATGTTACCTTTAAATCGGGGATCTCCCTTTGGTTTCAACCAAAAGGTTTAATTGAATTGCCTTCTGCCTAGTGGAAGGCTTCTAGGATGAGTAGAGGGATATAGGGAGATTATTTAGGTATATTTTGGATGATCTAAGGGGATTGAGAATTTTTAGTAATGGGTTAGAAGTGAGGGCTTTTATAAGGGGGGAGGGTCTCTTTAGGAAAGATTGAAAATATTATTTTATTATATAAATATTTTCAGTTTCTAAAGGTACAAAACTCATTAAAGTTGAAGATAAGATGACTCATGTTCTAAATAAAATCATCCAATAAGAATTGGATAGGTTTTAGATATTTTTTTAATCTTGATAATCTTATTTATTTAAATCATTCATTAATGAGGTAAACAGATCATCATTATTGTGTCATAAATAATTTTATTTACTTGATGTCTAAAAATTAAAAAAATACCATGATGTAGGAAATATATTTAGATTAAAAAAGAAATATTTATAGTCAAAGAAACAACTTATATAACCCCATGTAATAATTTATTTATTAAAAGTTATATGTTTAAGTCATTTTTTGTCTTTACTTTAAACTAATTAATATAAAGTGTCATTATCACTCCCAAGTGGATCCATGGGGTCCCAAAATAGACCCAAGGATACCCATTGTAGGAAATATCTCAACCAATAATATTGGGACACATGTTAGGGTAATTTAATATTGTTATAAAAATATTTTTTTACCCATATTTACCAGATTTAGCCTTTAACCATGGTAAATAAAATTTTTACTAAAGTAAATATTCATAATATCAAAAAATAAAAGTTATCTATATACAAATTTTGGACCTCATAATTCCAAATATGGAATCCATTTTTTCAAATTCAAAACACAAAAGTGGCAGAAATTAATTTGAAATTAATTCCTGCTGTCAAAACAAAAAGTGTGTTTTTAAGAAATAATAACTATCAAAATATTGATACTTATTTATGTCCAATTTCAAAGTGAAATTACTTCCAATGAAAAAAATTTGATTAAATGGTAAAAAAATAGTATAATTAAACTTTAAAACCAATTAAAAGGATAATTTAACTTTATAAATATATTGGATTAAAAGGCAGTTTTGAATTAAAATACAGTATTTTTCACCATTCATTAAAAAATGAATTTTATCAGAAAAATACCAAAAATTTACCCAAAGTAAATTTTTATGTCCCAATTTTAAATAAGACTTTTATTTTGTCAAATAGAACATATAAAAGTGACCAAAACTAGATTTAAATAGGGTTCTCCATCAAAATGGTGTAAATCGACCATTTAATGAATATTAGAGTATTTATGCTTAAAATTAGATTCATCCACATTTTAAGCCACAAACTTTTATTGGATAAATGTAAAAACATTTAAAAAACATATATAATCATATTTTAGTTAGTTCTATTCATTAATGTCAATACAACAGCCATGCATTAACTACCATTTAAAATAATAATATTATTATATTATTTTTCTGTATAACTCAACGTTGTGTGCAACGTAAGATTTCAAAGAAACCCTTTGTTGTGTATCGGGTATGCCATTGAACATAGCATCCCCTTTAAAGAAAAATTAATATTTAATTCAAAAATATTAATAAATATGAAAATTTTATATTCTTTATTTACCTAGGATGTTACAATTTTTGTGTTATTTCTTCATAAGCCTCCTTTAATTATTATTATACCATGATGATATAATAACCTCAATATATTCTATATACTGGTATTTTTTTATTTTAAGGGAATGACATACAACCATCTCCACTTCTCAAACCAATGTCATTTATTTCTCTGTTACCACCTCTCGAGGGTGGACATAATGATGGATTTATTATTTATATATGATATTTAAGATTTTTTTATTACTTTTTAGTTATTATATCACTCATACCTTTATACTTTCCATTATTTTGGAAGATGATAATATCTTTCGTGTGTACGGCAGACTAATGCCTCGTGAAGTGATGTGATTCATTCACACTTTACGTAGAAGGTATTAAGGATGTGATTAATGAACATATGTGATATATTTTACATTAAAATGATTCTATAATTATAATATATATCATTTTATTTTATTTCTTTCAATACAAAAAGAAAATACAAATAGTTTTCAAGCATACGTTTATCCTACCATCTTCAAGAACGGTGTATTTTATTTTCTATCATAAAATTTTATACATTACTCTAAATACATATGTACTGAATATATATGATATTTATATCATGTTTAAAATTATATATATGATTAAATCATGATAAAACTAAGTGGAACAAAAAATAAAAAATCAAAACACATATGAAAAACAAAGTTGTTATTACCCGAAATGTAACCTTAACATGGAATTTTTAATAAAATGTTAATAAAAGGTCATAATAAAATCATATATGGTATGATATATATAAAATTTATTCTATAATATATGTATAATAAAATTATATTTATTATAAAGGAGGTTTTATCATGTGAAACGAAAGTCAAGACTTAAGGTAATAGATTTTTTTGTCTCAATTTTCTTTCTTTTGGACATATGTTATGTTATCTACATATATTTTTTCACAAGGTACATATATATCCCCTTTGACATTTAATTTAAAAAATTTATTCATCCAAATGATATTTTAAGTCTCTTTTTTTTATTCCTTCATGGGGTGTATGATAAAGGTTAGAAAAGTGGTAAATATTTTATGTTAAAATCTCATCGTTTATCAAGATTATTTATGATTATGTTTCTAATGATAAAATATTATAATCCATATCTCAATAAACTCATGAATATTATTATAATTTTTTTATTCATGATATGTTCAAGTAATAGTACCATTTTTCCACTTTTTATTACTTAAAATAATTGAGAAAACATTTTTAAGAAAATATGACTTTATTTCTCTCAGCGTTCGAAAATATATTTTCTTCTAAAACTATTTTTTTTAAATGCTTTTAAAAATGTTTTATTATTATCCTGTTATTTTTAAAATTAATATTTACCCATGTTTTAATTTTCTAAAAAAATTAAAAGAATCTTCATGTCTCCTTCCAAAAAATTCTCATTTTGTTTTTATCGAAAATGTGGAAGTAACATTTATTTTAACATGTACAACATGAATTAAAATTATCATAATCATGACCATTATTTTCTTTGAATTTTCCCTTATAATTTTTCAAAGTTATTTTTAGAGAAAAATATTTTCAAAAAAATTTATGTTTTAAAAAAATCAAAGCGGAAAGATTATTTTCCTCAAGAAATTTTTTAAATGATCGATGAGAATTATTTTCCATATAAGATGACATCATTTTATGTTATATATGCCTTAATGGGGATATGATATAAGGATACCATTATTATTATTTCTCTGAATGGTTTATATTTATAATGGCATGATGTTTATAAAACCTATTTCTCTTCCATGGGTTATACCATCATAAAATTATTATGAAACCCGCTTCTTTTGTATGGTTTATCATATGATGAAATGATGAAATTATTATGAAAACTATCTCTTTTCCATAGGTTTTGATATTATAAAATCTTTATGAAACCCATTTTATCTCATGGTTTGGGATATTATTAATGTTTTATGATCTTTTTGAACACATAAATATGGTTTTCATTATGAGATAGGTGGGGCCTATATCTTCATCTAATGAATTGGGTAAAGATTTATATCTCATGAGATAAATAAGACTAGAATATAGAGTTAACCTGATTGGCTTAGGGGTTTTCTCTACTATAAATGTCTTGGGAGTAAACCTTGAGTGTTATGATGGTTTTTGTATTGAACCCATTCCACTATGATATCCATGTCAATGAGCCTTGATTACTATTGAAATTATTTTCTATTATTTTTTGCATTCCACAAATATATGTCTCATACCAATGTTATACTCTCATGGATCATGTTTTTTTATTCCCTTATGATTCATATCTAATAAACTTCCATTATTTATTTAATGACTCAAGATTATGATCTGTAATTTGCATGGTATAGTTTTCAAATATTATTCTCATGTTCTCATACCCTTATGTTCATGTAATGATTATGTATCTTCCTTGTTTACACCTACTGAGAATCTAAACTCACCCTTCTTTATGTTCCTTTTCCCCATGTTATGAATAAATTTATTACATATTATATCTATAAGAAGGGTTCTAGTTATGAATATTGTAGTGGGATATTATTTAGTTTACCTATAGACTACTTGTTTTTGTTTATAATTTTCCAAAGACACTAAACTATTATGGTCCTAAAACATATTTTTGTGTAATTTAATGAATATTCATCAAGAATGATGTAATATCTATGTATGATAATACTGGTTCACTATAAAATCCTTCTCCGAGAAGGATTATAGTAACATATTGTGAACTCTCCCATCATATTTAATATTTTTTCCCTAATAAATTAAATGTTTTCCTAATTTTTGAATGATTTAAACTATTCTTATTGATTTTAAGAATATACAAAAAAAGTGGTTAAAGATATGGAACCATCTTCTCTCCCCATAAATGTAATTTGTTTCCATAAAACATGGAAACTCATTTTTTAAAATTGTTCATTAACTACATAGATCTCATTTATCAAATATATATGAAGTGAAAACACTCATAACTTTTGGAATATTCCTAGTTATTCTACATTGAAATCCATAATATTAGTTTTCAAGGATTAATCATTTATATTACTATAACCTTATATGATATGAACTGAAAGATATTAGTCTATTAATAAGAATTATCATTGAAATAATGTTCTTTGATACCGACTTATAGGCCCAGGAGAGAGTAATCCACCACTGAGATGGGGGTAAATCAATGGTTAAATGAAAAATTCAACTCTCAGAACAATGTTTCTATCCACCTGTTTTTGTGTATGGATATTAGGATGATCATGTGAAAAAGAGAAAAAGAGTGAGAAAAAAACATAACATGTGGATGAAATATATGGTTCACCAATTATTTTTATCTAGTGGATAATATCTAGTGTTTTATTCTTATGATCCCACTATAAATATTCCTATATTATTATAATTAATTAAAAGGAAATGAGAAGGGATATATCCCTAAACTCCAATTGAAAAACATCAAAAAGTTGATCATTTTTTACTTTCCTCAAATTAAATTCCTTAAAAATTTGGATTGCATGTGAACGCTTGTTCGTATCCACAATTTTCTCTAAAACACTCCTTGTAACTCTCTTAGAAAAAATGGTAAGACAATTAATAGTATAGTCAAATTCAATTTCTCATTTTGTATAGTTCATACCACCAATTATTTATAGAGTGGAAAATAATTTCAACACAACCTCATTCTTTGTGTTTTGATGGTCATGTATGATAGATATTGACATGACCTAGTCTACTGGGACCCCATATGGAATGTAAATATACCAATTTTTCAGCTCAATTTTACCTTGAATAGGTCAAGGGTTGGTGACTAGCATTGTGTAGGAATATCACACATGATATGAGGCCTTAGCCTAAGGAACCTTTACTTAAACACAAATATCTATATAGGATATAATTATGTAGTCAAGACAATAAAACTAACTATAATATATAATTCATGTGGAAAACACTAACATACATATAGGTGAACAATAGCATTATCCATAACGAAAAAAGGGATAAAATACATACCCAACTAACCCAGTGGAGTAACCAAACCGATAAAACTGAGGTGAGGGGATCTCCATAATGAAATAAATCAAAACATGAACTTAGGACACCACTATAACCTTTGAACACCGCTAAGTTCCTATTCCACCAACACCAAACCCGCAAAATTCTCTAATGAACTATTTTTTCTGTATAAGACATAAAATGCATGGGTGATACGCCTTTATAGGGGTGAGTATATACAAGCCTAGTAAGATTCATCAAAAACCAAAATATAAAAAATAAATGGTCTAATTAACTCAGAATCACAAAGGTAAATTATTACCTGTTTTGGGAAAATGAACACAGTGATGAAAAAACTAGATATTCTTTAAAGTCAATGAACTGGGTTTACTGAGTCCCACTAATCAACAGACCAACTTCACAAGTAAATTTATCACCCTGTGAAATCCAATAATCCAAGATACATAGTTAAACCACACCTATATAATCTCAAAAAATGTGGTGGGATACTCATACCTTACCAAGATAAGTTTCAATAAAGATATTACTGAGCCACTTATGGAGGATCCACTATAACAGCCCCAAATTAACACTCTCAACTCCAGTGTTAAAATCATAAACTTTATATTTCTTTATTTGATATCGATAAAGGTGACCAAATTTTTACAAACAATAACATACAATATGAAAAGGAAATATTGGATCACTTATATACCCAAGGACCAATTAGGTTTAGAGTTGTATAGAATTAAGACAAACTCTAAAATAAACATTAACCATGTATTCAAGTGTGTATTTTTACCTCTAAACCCAGCTTTTCTTATTTCACATTAATTCTTAAACATATCCCATAGAATTTATCACATTATAAACCTTTATAGACAAAAATAATCTAACATCATTCTTCATAACATGGGAAATAATAAATAAAAGAAGGGTGATCTCAAATGCTCAGAAAGGGTAAACAAAATCATTAATAATTAAATGTCATCAGTGAGCATAAGAATAGAATAATGGTATAATGACATAATCAAATTACTTGATCATAACATAAGACTATTCATACCCATAAATAATTGGATCTTCAATCATGAAACATGTAATAAAGCTTTATCAAAGGAAGGATTTATAAGAATTAATAATTAGGATCCATGTTATTTCAATCTTGATTAAATGAATCATTAAACCACATAGAAATCATAAATAAAATGTGTTGGTATCTTGTGAAATTATCTTTATAGAACCCTTAATAACTAAATAACCATATGGTCAACTTTAATAACCAATGCATTAGATTTATATCTAGGAAAACCCAATATATAATCTATATCAGCCCCACCTATGAGCTATAATGGGGCTCAACCCATTGTATAAACTATATCCAAGAACCACAGCATTAATAAAGTAAATATATTTTTTATTTCATTATAAAACTCATAAAAAACCATTTTCCCTTTCATAAATTTATTAACCCATGGAAAAGGAATTGGTTCCATGATAATCTATTTGATATAATCATAATCTCTAAAGAAAAATAATTTGGGTGGAAACATTAAAAATTATCCCCAGTGGATCATAAGTAACATCAAGGTTTTTTGAAATTGATGAATGGAAATACCACTAAAAGATAATTAAAAAAATCTTGATGAAGATATACTCTTAACTTTGGGTTACATCAAAGGAATTCGTCTTAGATGGAAAATAATTTTGAAATATCACTTGGAATATTTCTTGATGAAAATATCCTTTCCATTTTTAAAACACTTATTTGAAATCTAAAACTTTCTCAAACATTAAAGAAATAATTTTATTTGAAAATAACCTAAAAATTAAAAAGGAAGATATAAAATATTTATTAGTGATGAATTCATAAAAATCCATTCATGTTGTAAATGTTAAAATAAACATTTATTTTAGACATTTTATAAAGGGATTCAAAGTGAACCGTTTGGAAAACATTAAGAAATTAACTATATAAAAACTTTAAAATCAGATGAAATATCATGAAAAATAGATTTATAAAATCATTTGTGTTTAAAAAAGAAAAATTTTGAAAACGTTTTATAAATCATTGATATTGAAGAAGAATATTCTAAATCTAAAAGAAAGATACAAGATCAGTATCACTTACAATAAAATTTCTTGATATTTATTCAATAAAAATAGATGAAATGGAAATAAAATATGTGAAAAAATTAGTAACTAGATTATAATAAAATATATGTGGTAAAAAAATATCATGTTATTTCCTCCCAAATAACCATTAACATAAACAATCTTGAAAAGAAAGAAGATTATATCATAAATCCTTTACCACTTTGGTGACTCCTCGATCATAAGTCCTAAGAAAGAATAACATAATATAAAACTTTAAATAACATGAAAATAAGGATATTTATTATATAACATATAAAAGGGTTAGAATATACACCTAATACAATAATATAGTTGTATAATATAACATATGTCCCAAAGAAGACAATTTGAGATGAGCAACCCTTACAATTGTCATAACATTGAAGTTATAATTAATCAATGAATCAATTATGTGTATCAAATGTAAATCCATATAAAACAAGTGTAAATACAACATAATATAAAAAAAATTAATTACACATATAGTATTATAATATCAAATACAATGAAGAAGTATGAAACCCCAATGAAAATAAATTGAGTTATAAAATTCTTTACCACTTGGTAATTTTCAAGTCAAATACCCTTGGGTGAAATAATTCAGATTGAAACTTAAAATACCATTAAATATGAATTATTATGGGTATTAAATGTAAAATGAGAAATATATTTACCATACAAAATAAATTTTTAGCATGACATTAATATATACCTCAATGAATAGAAATTGAGATAAATTCTCTTGCCTTTGCTCTAGAATTTCCATGTTTGTATTTTAAATGATGTATAAAATGATTATAAAAATTATTTGATTTATTAAGAAATTTTTTTATGTTTAATAACTTATAATTAAATAATTTATTTTATTTAATTAAATTACATGTTTAAATACTTAATCAATTAAGCCTACGTCAAGTGTTTTTAGGATGTTTAGTTCACTGTTTCAAAACGGCTTCAGAGTGTTGACCAAAGTCAAATAGGTCATTATTTCAAAACTATATAATAATAATAATTAAATAATTATAATTTTTATACATCAATTATACAGTTAAAACCAATCATGATTTTTTGTTATGAAAAATGAACTATTTTACAATCATGGAGATGGTAGGTTGTACGTATGCATGAGTAATATTTCCATTTTTCGATAATCATTATGGAAAAAGGTAAGTAATATTTTATATTTATTGAATGATAATGATATCATAAATACCATATTATTTCATTAAATATAGTTATATAAATCATCCATGTGATTTGATGATGAAAAAAGAATCACATTTCTTTGTGGAGGCGGTAGTCCACACGCACACACAAACAATATTTTCATTTCACAGTTAATAGAAAGGTAAAAAAGTAAAAGATATATTATATTTTAAGAATGATAAATATATATTTAATATAATAATTATTTCATATATATATCATAGATATTCATTAATATTATCCTTATTACCTTCCATGAAAAGAGTTAGTTAAAAATGAATCACAACATTTTTCAAGGTGGTAGTCCGTCGTACACACGAGCAACATTATCGTATCCCCAATGGAATAGAAATTATTAAGTTATATGTGATATAATAATTAAAGGAGTATGATTATGTTATAAATATAATATATATATATATATAATCATTATAACATATCATGGGAGGCGATGATGAAAAACAAATTATATCGGTTCGTGAGGTGGTAGTCCATCATACACATGAACGATGGATTAATTCCACATTTAATTAAATAGGAGATGGATATAGATTATTCAGTTAACATAATAAAATATCATTATATTTTATATATTTCTATTATTATATCATCACAATTGAAGAAAATGTGAAGGAGGTGGGAAAATAAATAAAATAAAAATGCTCAGTTAAGCACAATACATATTCTTCAGACAACCTTCTTAGGTTAAAACCAAAATCCTTGTTAAAATGAATTTATAAACAAACCAGGGGATCTAGATTTTGGGTAGGGAATTAATTAATGGTTCTATTTAGTTATTTTATAAACTAAAAGGTTTTGAGAGTGTAAATATGAGAGGATATGGGGTGGCCTTTTATAAGTGAAGTGGGTGGCATGCTTGTAATTTTTGAAAAGAAAAAGTGATACCCGCATTTTTCACATAAAAAAAGTCTCAAAAATATACCATTAGAGATAATTTTATGATATAAGGTCATAATATGGTTATAAAATAGAATTTATACCATTTATTTCATTTTAAACTTATCATTTTAGTTTAAGCCTCGATAAACCGGTTTTCTCCTTAACCATGGTAAACAAAATAGAGTTTTCACTATTATTTATGATGAAAAATTAAGTTGAAATTATTATATAATAATAATTATACTAATTAAAAATATAAAATATTTTTTAACAAATTCACTTCAAATAATTTTCATAATTTTGTTTAAAATAAAACCTACATATATAATGAGAAACCAGTTTTCCAAGAAATGTATTTTCCAAGCATAAGATGATTTTATATGAACTCTATGATGATTAATAATCATTTTATGAATTTAAATTAATATATATATATATATGATATTAAAATTTCATTTAAATAATTACTTATTAGTGTTTATTTTAATTAATTAAAATGGGGTAGCATTAGTCACTTTAAAACAGTTTCAGAAAAATGTGGTTTTAAACCTACAAATAAACTTATACTAAAATCCAACATAAATATGATTAAAAAGTAATTAATTAGATTTAATATAAATTAATTATAATTATTTTACTTAAAAAAAATTAATTCACAATGTTTCTTTTAAATTACTTAATTAATTGAAAAGAAATGATAGTTTTACAGACATTGGTATTTTTCACTATTCACTAAAAATCAATATTTTCAAAAAAATCAAAAACTTTCACCCTAATTTATTTTTTATATGATGATTTAAAAAATTAATTACATTTTTTAAAATAAATTTTTTAAAATATATATAAATTAATTATGATATTTTCTCACAAAAATCTATAAAAAACATTTTTGAAGAAAACATATTTTGAAGAATAAAATTAATTTACTAAAAATTGATTGATTATTTACTAATCATATTTCATTAAATTTATATTAAGTGGGAAAGTATACTTATATATTTCATTGATTATTTAATAATATTTATACCTACTATTTTAACAATTAAGTTATAATGGTCATATTTAAAATAATATTATTTCAGGGTTCATTTAAGGTTGGTGTTGTGTGTCTTATACACTATTGAGTATAACTTACTTTTTTAAAATATAGGGGTATTAAATTCTCTCCCCATTAAGAAAATTAATCTTATAAAATTTAACTTTATCTTAGTAATCAAATGTTGTAAATTTTGAAATACCTTTCTTGAAGTCTTGTTTCGTAAAAAGGATTAAAAAACTTATTATTGATAAGAGGTAAATTGAAGTATAAAGGTCATCAGAAATAACAAATACTATGTTTTCAAATAAGAGAACATTTTTGAGAAGTGAATATTTAGACATGGAATAAATGAATAATTCAAAAATAATTGTGGTGATTGATTGAGATCATTGATCACACAAAAGTGATTGATCATGAGAAATTCAACATCCACAAAACTATAAACCAAAGAGGTGTGAAAAGGACCATCATTTCATTGGAAATAAACATATTAGGATAAAATTTTCATTTTAAAAAATGTTTTCATAGGTTTGAGGAATTACTTAAAATATAGACTAATAATTTAAGGAAATATACTTACTTGATAAGTTTAATTTTATTATTTAATCAATTTCCACCACAATCATGTCTTTTTCTCCAAACAGTGAGTATTAAAGATGAATATTTCATGACTAAAGTACTAAAATAATATTTTAAAGGATAACATAACTAGAAAAGTATAACCATATATTCCTCCTATCTTAATATATTAACCATATCCAAAAAAATAGCACATGTTAATATATTTCATAAAAATAATAATCTTTCATATAATGAAATAAGACATTAATCTCTAAAATTTAACAATAATACCCAAAGTTAAAACTAAATCATCCCATAAATAAATAACTATATATAACAAATAACCTTAATAAGCTTAAACTTTAATAGTGTTGTAACCTCAAATATAATCTCATACCTTTTATATTAAATGCCCTAAAATATACCAATCTTCTTCTAAAATAACATTAATCACTTTTCAATCCCATGGTCATATATATGATAAAAAATGTATTCCCATATTTACCTCAATATCTATGGTCATATGAACCCTAAAGGTTATCAATAACTTAAAACTTTTTTCAAAAAAAATATAAATCCATACTTCATGTTAAACCAAATCATTACATATACTTTAACCCAATAAAATGTCTCCCAAAATGTCATTAATCACTTTAATATCACATCACGTAAAACCTCAAAAGGGGTGTCTAACACTTCTAACTTATTATCAACCTTAATCTAATAAACCCATGATGGTATCTAATAATATTAATTTTACTTCACATGAAAACATCTTAATCTCTAAAGTTATATAAACCCTACTCTAAAACCAGCTATAAAATCTATGAACCTGCATTCCTAGATCCAGTGCTAAAATAAAAAACTTTACATTTATGAATTTTATACTGATGAAGGTGACCTAATTTTCACCATCAAAAAATTTAAATTTCAAAAATAAATATTAGAACAATTACATACCCAAAAACTTTTTATGTTTATATTTTTATAGAATTAGGAAAAACTCTTACATAAACAATACTTGTGTCGTCAAGTGTGTATTTCTCCCACTAAACCCTAATTTTATTATTTCAAATTAATTATTAAACATATCCTACAAAATTATTCACATTACAAACCTTTATAGACACAAATAATATAATATCATTCTTCATAACTTGTGGAATAATAAGTATAAGAAGGGTGAAATCAAATGATCAGTAAGGGTAAACATAAGCATTAAAAATTAAATTTCATCAATAAGAATAATAAGAGAATAAGGTTATGATAACATAATAAAGGTTCATGATCATAACATAAGAATATCTATACCCATAAATTCCTAAATAATAAATCGTTAAATATGTCATAAATCATTATTAAAGGAAAGAGTCATAAGAATCAATAATCATGAGCCATGTGGTTTCAATCTTAATCAAAGTAATCCTTGAAACCCATATAAATAATAATGAAAACATGTTGTTATCATGGGAAATTATCTTTATAAAACCCTTACAAAACCCTTAAAAATGGGATAACCATATAGTTGAATTTCTATACCCAATATATTGGAGTTCTATCTGATCGCACTCATCATATAGTCTATATTGGGCTCACCCATGAGTTTTAATGGATTTCAACATGTTGAATAAAAAATTTCTAATAACCACAATATAAATAAAGTAAATAGATCTTATATTTCATCATAAAACTCATAAAATAACTATTATCCCTTGTATATGTTAATTAACCTGTGGGAAATTAATAGTATCCATGAAAATATCTTTAAAACAATCGTAATCTGTCCATATAAATAATGAGGATGGTATCATTAAAAATTATCCCCATTAGAGAATAAGTAACATCAAGGGTTGTTGATGTTGATGGATGTAAATAAAATTAAAATATCATTAAAAGTTTCTTGGGGAATATAACCTTTTCAATTTGAGTAATAGAAAATGAATTCATCTTAGATGGAAAATGATTTTAAAATATCACATGGAATATTTCTTGAGTAAAATACCCTTTCCATTTTTTAAAAACTACTTTAAAATATAAAAATTTCTCGAATAATAATGAAATAATTTTCTAGGATAATAACCTTTGAAACTTAAAAACATTGATCGATAATGATGGTGGAAAAATATCTTCATGTTTTAAATGATAAGAGTAAACATTATTTTAAAACATTTTGTAAATGGTGTCAAAGCATCCCATTTATAAAAGGTTAAGAAATTGCCTTTTTAAAACCTTTCAAAAGAAGGTCAAAGATCATGACAAATAGATTTAGGAAATAATTTATTTTTAAAAAATAAAACTTTTGAAAACATTTTATAAAACATTGATATGGAAGAGAAATATTCTCTATCTAAAAGTAAGATACAAGATCAGTATCACTTATAAATAACTTTATTTATATTTATTCAATCAATAAGGGAGGAAATGAAAAATTAAACATATGAACTACATTCATGACCATAGATAAATAAAATATATTTTTTCAAGAAAATAAGATCATATTATTTCCTCCAAAATAACCTTAAACATAAACATTCCGGAAAAGAAAGGAGATTATATCATAAAGCATTTTTCCACTTTGGTAACTCCTCAATCATTGGTCCAAAGAAAGAATAAAATTGGATGAAACTTTAAATATCATGAAAATAATTATATTACTAATATAATTTATCAAAGTGTCATTAGATACACCTCATAGAATAAAATAGTTGTATAACATAATATATTCCCCAAAGAAGATAATTTGAGATGAGAACCCCTTAGAATGATCATAACTTTTAAGTAAGAATTAATTAATGAAACAATTATGTGTATAAAATGTAAAACTACATAAAAAAGTGGAAATAAAACATAATATAAAAAAAATTACACACATAAGTTTATAATATCAAATCTAATGAAGAAGTAATATATCCCAATAAAAATAAATTGTGTTATAAATTTTTTTACCACATGGTAATTTTCATGTAAAATCCCCTTTGATGAAATAATTCAAATTGAGACATGAAATACCATGAAATAAAAATTATTCATGATATTTCATGTAAAATGGGTACTATATACACCATATAAAAGAAATAGGATGAAAAAAATTAAATTATTCCTCAATGAAGGGAATTTGGAATGATGTCCCTTATCTCAAGTCCAGAATTTTCGTTTATGTCCTATAACTCCTATATAAAAATCTAATATCAATTATTTGATTTGTTAAGAAAAAATTTAAGGTTTAATAACTTATAATTAAATAATTTATTTTATTTATTTTAATGACATGTTAAAACACTTAATCATTTAAGTCTACATCATGTATTTTTTTAGGATGGTTGTTTAATTTTTTCAAAATGATTTCAGTGTGTTAACTAAGGTCAAGGAGCTCATTATTTAAAAATATAAAAAAAGAATCTGGAAATAATTATAATATTTATACATCAATTATAATTTTAAAACCAATCAGTATTTTTTTATGAAAAATGAATTATGTTACAATCAAGGTGACGGTAAGTCATATGTAACATCCCAGGTAAATAAAGAATATTACACCTTCATATTTATTAATATTTTTTAATTAAATATTAATTTTACTTTAAATTGGATGTTATTTTTGATGGCGTACTCGATACGCAACAACGGGTTTCTTTGAAATCTTATGTTGCACACAACGTTGAGTTATACAAAATACTATAATAATATTATTATTTTAAATGGTAGTTAGCGCATAGATGTTGTATTGGTTAGAATGAACAGAAGTAACTAAAATATTATTATACATGTTAGTTAAATTTTTTTACATTTATCAAATAAAACTTATAATCTTAAAATTTGAATGATTCCAATTTTAAGCATAAACACTCTAATATTCTTTAAAAGGTTGATTTACTGCCTTTTTATGGTGAACCCTTTTTAAATCTAGTGTTTTACACTTGTATATGTTTTATTTAACAAAATAAAATTCTTCTTTATAATCAATGCATCAAAATTTACATTGGATGAAATTTTGGTATTTTTCTGATAATGTTCATTTTTTATGAATAGTGAAAAATACTGCATTTTAATTCAAAACTATCTTTTATATAATTTATTTATATAGTTATATTGTTCTTTTAATTGGTTTTAAAGTTTAATTGGACTATATTTTTACCATTTAATACAATTTTGGTCATTGGAATTAATTTCACTCTTAAATTGGACATAAACAAATGTAAATATTTTGATAATTATTATTTCTTAAAAACACACTTTTTGTTTTGACAATGGGAATTAATTTTAAATTAATTTCTTCCACTTATGTGTTTTGAGTTTTGAAAAATGGATTCCATATTTGGAATCAGGAGGTCTAAATTGTGTAAATAGGTAAATTTTATTATTATACATTATGAATATTTACTTCAATAAATATTTTATTTACCATGGTTAAAGGGAAAATATGGTAAAAAAGGGTAAAAAATAATATTATGATAATATTAAATTACCCTAACATGTTTCATAATCCTATTGGATGATATATTTCTGACCATGGTCATCATTGGGTCAATTTTGGGACCCCATGGAGCCACTTTAAAGTGAAAATTACACTTTATATTAATTAATTTAAAGTAAGGATAAAAATAACATAAACATATATCTTTTAGTAAAACAATTGTATATGGGGTTATATAATTGATCTATTTTACTATAAATATTCATCTAAAATATAAAAAGATTTTATAAATCATGGTATTGTATTTATAATTTTTATACATTAAATAAATAAATTTAATTATGATACAATAGTGATGCAGTAATTTCTTCATTAATAAAGGATTCAAATAAATGATATTATAAATATTAAAATAAATTTATTTTGAACTTTTTTATGTCATCCACGAATTTTATATATTATGATGACTTTTTATATTTTAATTAATGAAGTTTTTTTAAAGAATAAAGTTATTTTAGATTTTTTAAAAAAAATCATGATATGAATAGTATTTAAATTGACATAAAAGAGTTTTTAAATTAATCAATATTTTATTAAATGATAAAATAGTCCTAAAAATATAATATTCGGTAAAATGACATATATGATGTAAATATTTTCATTAATGATCCATTTTGGGTCTCTTTTAAGGTTATAGTAAATATATTAACCATATAGTATGAATATATAAGAGGACATAGTAAAAGTTAAATAAGTTAACAAAGGGTTAAATAAAAAATATAAAGATTTAAAAAATCCAAAACTTGTCTAATTATTATTAGATGATTTTATTTAGACTTATATGTACCTTATATTCAAGTTAAATAAGTTTTGGATCCTTTTAAACTGAAATTAGTTTTATAATAAAATAATACTTTCAAACTTTCCTAAAGAGCCCCTCCTCTCTCTTATAAAAGGCCACCACCTCTAACCCATTACTCACACCTCTAAATCCCCTTGTCTCATCAAAAATCTGCTCCAATAACCTCCCAAAATCCTCTATTCCTCCTAAAATCCTTACCTTAGGCATAACACACTTCAAGAAAGCCTTTTGGTTCAAACCAAAGTGTGTTACCTGATTTAAATGTAACATATTCTCTCGAGTTCTTTTCTGTTATTTTCTTTCTCTAACCCCCTAAAATCTCTTTATTACATTATATTATAACAACACCAGTATCTTCAATGTACTAGGTTGTTTTTATGATGATTATTATAACTACACATCCACACACCTCCATCTAATAGATATGAACATACTATTTCTGTGGACGGTGAACTATTGCCTCGTGAAACTATGATTGTTAAATTATATCCTACCGCATCTCATGGTGGCCATTATGATGGAACTGTATTTATATGTGATATTTATTATATTTATATTGTCTCTATACTTCTGTATTTTTCATTTATAGCATACCTTTATGGCTTCCATAATGGGTAAACGCGATAATTTCATTTGAGGAAGTGTAGACTATCGCCCCCTCAAAGTGATATGACTCGTTCATGCCATACGTGGAACATATAAAGTATGGAGTTAATGAAATTATATATGATATTATACTAGAATTATGATATACCTATGTATCATTAATTTTTCATACCTTTAAATATAAAATAGAAATGAAAGTAGCGTTCATGCGTACGTACGACTTACCATCTCCATGAACGGTGCATTTTATTTCTTATCTCCAAATGTTATGTACTATTATAAATACATATATATACTATATATATATGATATATATGATATCTAAATCATTAATATCATTTTGTATATAATGTAATTTTGACCTCATAGACAACTTGTAATTATAATAAGTTCATTTTTGACTCAAGTACCAAATATCAACAAAATGGCCGTTATTAACATAAATGATTATGTAATGTTTATAATGTGGTAATAAGTTATATAAAAGGAATAATAAATTTTAAAAGGTTATGAATCAAGTAAAAATTAACTTTAGTTTATTATTCATTAAATTAAAGAACAAACCAATCAAGTCAGGCACGAGGTAAGGGACTTTGTCTCAATATCTTTTTCATTGAGGCATGTTTTGATTTATACAAGAATTTATTTTATAAGGTGTATAAAACCCTTGGACTATTCATATGTTTCAAAGGGAATATTTTTCTATATATAATTTTACTAAATGAAAAAGGGAATATTTCTATTTAACGTACATGGTGACAACGACCTTTCTGCCGCCAAGAGTATTATTTGATATTTGGGTTCCTCTACAAGTCATAGTGTTTTTAAAAGGAAAATAAATACCGTATACTATTTTTTATGTATTTTGGTATTAAAAATCATTTTGATAATGTATTGATTATTTCAATATCTTGAAATTATATATTGTGATTGAAATATGGAAATGTTTTCTTTCCTTTATGTTTGTTTTATGTGTTATGAATATGTTATGGTTCTTGGGAATCGTTTATGTATACGGGTGGTTCCATGATAAACCAAGGGTGGGTGAGCCCAAGATAGCTCTCCAATGCATTGGGTAATGTGACTGAGGTAAACATTAATGTTTCTCTTTAATATATTTAGCAAATATACTGTGATAGGTTTTCCAAATGTAACTCTCTACATAGTTGTGAAAGCAACAACGTAAGTATGTTATGGATGCCACACGTTACCTTTATGATTTATGTTTTCCATGTGTTATTCATAAATATTATGATCTTGTGCGGTATGTTAAAGATTGAAAAGAATGATTTCAATAAATTGTATTTATTGGTGGACTAATGTTTTCATTCCTTGTTTTATAACCCTTACTAAGCTTTTTATGCTCATCCCATGTTTTTTAAATGTTTTTCACAGGTTTTAAGGAAGGTTAAGAGAAAGGAAGAATTCAAGAATATTTATATCAAGAAAATAATTCTGAATTTCTTTTAAGAGTTTTTATTTTATAAAAAAATGGATACTGATTAAAATTTTCTACTTTTTAATATATGAGATGTAATTTAATAGTTATGGCCTAATTCTCTAAAAATATAAACCTAAAAATATCATCAATGTGCATTATTAACCAAATTCAAGATTATGTAATGTTTAAGGACGGATCCTTACAGTTGGTATCAGAGGTCAGTTTAGACAACTTTAAGAGTTAGGATAATGTTAAATTAATATCCATAAATTAATTTATGGTAATATTTAAATGATATAGCATTTGAAAATTACCATTTTGATTTGCCTAAGATATTTATGTGTTAAGAATGGTTTTTCTAAGAGGAAACATGATAGTTTTGCTGGGAAGGAATACAGAGGGAAATGACCTTCTAAATCAATATCCTGAGATAGTTGGAATCAAAATTGAACTATTTGTTGCTGTGATGGATCAGTTGACTCAGGTTATAAATAGTGGTTGTGTTTATAGATGATATTTTGATATATTCCAAAAGTAAAGAGGAACATGAAAGTCATTTCAGGTTTGTCTTGCAAACCTTAAAAGAAAATAAAATATATGGGAAATTCAGAAAGTTTGAGTTTTGGTTACAACAATTTTCATTCCTTGGTTACATTGTTTCAAAAAATTGCAAAACTTTTGATCCTTATAAAATAAAAGTTGTTGAAGAATTTCCAAGACCCACAAATATAACTGAGATTTGTAGTTTTCTTGGTTTAGTAGGTTATTACCTGAGGTTTGTTGAAAAAATTTCATGATTATCTAGTATAATGACTAAGCTAACTTGAAAAGGTGTTAAGTTCATCTAGAAAAAATAATGTGATGATTGTTTTCAAGAATTGAAAAGAAAATTGGTGAATGCTTCAGTTTTGGCACTACTTTCCAGATATGGTGAATTTTCTTTCTACATTGATGCTTCATTGAAAGGACTTGGTTGTATCCTAATGCAGAATGACTAGGTAATTGCTTATGTTTCACGTTAATTGAAACCTCATGAGTTATAGTACCCTACACATGATTTGGAATTATCTACTGTTGTTTTTTATTTAAAAATTTAGAGGCATCATCTGTATGAAGTAAAGTGTGAAATATATACCGACCACAAAAGTTTAAAGTATATATTTACTCAGAAATAATTGAACATGAGACAGAGGATATGGATGTAATTAGTCAAGTATTATGATTTCATGATTCATTACCATCTAGTAAAGGTAAAAAAAGTGGTTGATTCTTTGATTCAAAAGAGTAATGCTACATTAACCATGTTACTTTTGGAACAAGATCATTTGATTAATTATTTGATGAACTTTAGCATAGAAGTTATTGGTGTAGGAAATTCCTCATTTTTGTTTCAGGTGTCAGTGAAATATTCCTTAGAAGATAGAACTAAGGAAGCACAGAAAGAATACAGTGAGTTGTAGAAAGAGGTATATTTGGTTCAGAAGGGTAAGTTTTCTGATTTTAACATTGATAATTATTGTGTTTTGAGGTTTGGGAATAGATTATGTGTACCTTGTGATTTACAGTTGAAGAAATATTTATTATTTGAAGCTCATATTTCTTCATTTTAATTTCATCCTAGTAGTACTAAGATGTACAGAGATCATTGGGAGTATTACTGGTGGGATGGAATGAAAATAGATATTTATAACTTTACTGTGAAGTGTTTGACTTGTAAATAGGTTAAAGTAAAGTGGAAGTTACCTAAAGGGATGATTTAGCCTTTACTGGTGAAAGAGTGGAAGTGGGAAAATGTGTCCATATATTTCATAGTGTGATTACCAAAGACTTCTCAAGGTAATAATGCAATCTGGGTTATTGTTTATCGGTTGAATAAATCTTCTCATTTCCTTCCTATCCGAGATACTTTGTCTCTAGATCAACTTTATCAGTTGTATGTTAAAGAGATAGTCAGGTTGTATGGATTTCCCTTATCCATTATATCTGATCATGATCTCAGGTTTACTTTTATCTTTTGTAAAGGCCTTCAGAATTTGTTGGGTATTGAATTAAATTTTAGTACAGCTTTTCATCCTCAGTCAGATGGGCAGTCAGAACGAACAATTTAGACATTGGAGGATATGATACATGCTTGATCAATGGATTACCAAAGAAGTTGGGACTAACATATTTCTTTGGTTGAATTTCCTTAAAATAAAAGTTTTCATTCCAGTATACAGATGTCTCTATTTGAATCATTATATGGAAAGCAGTGTCGAACTCCAGCTTTTTGGGATGAAGTAGGTGAAAGGAAACTGATGGGACCAAAATTGGTATAATAGATGGCAGAAAAAGTTCAATTGATTCAGAATCACATGAGAAAAGTTCAGAGCAGGTAGAAAAGTTATGTTGATAATTGGAGGAAGGATCTTTCATTTGAGGCAGGTGATCATGTCTTTCTCAAAGTTTCCCCATGGAAAAGTGTGATGTGTTTTGGAAAGAAGGGAAAGTTGAGTCTGAGGTTCATTAGACGCTATAAAATATTGAATAAAGTTGAATCAATTGCATATAGAGTTTATTTACCTACAATTTTATCTCAAGTATATAATGTTTTTCATGTTTCAATGTTGATAAAGTATATGTTGGATTCATCTCATGTTTGAAGTCCAGAGGTAGTTCAGTTGGAAGAGAATCTTTCTTATGAGGAACAACCAGTCCAGATTATTGATCGTAGAGAGAAAGTGTTGCGAAATAAGGTAATTCATCAGGTAAAAGATTTTTGGAAAACCCAAATGGTTGAAGAGGCAATGTGGGAATCTGAAAAATGCTATGAAGGATAAAAACCCTCATTTATTTGATATGTGAATAAAATTACGAGGATGCAATTTCTAAAAGGGGGGAAGGATGTAACATCCCAGGTAAATAAAGAATATGAAATTTTCATATTTATTAATATTTTTGAATTTAATATTAATTTTACTTTAAATATGATTCTATTTTTGATGGCATACTCAATACTCAACAATTGGTATCTTTGAAATCGTACATTGCACACAACGTTGAGTTATACCGAAAAAATAATATAATAATGTTATTATTTTAAATGGTAGTTAACGCATAGTAGTTGTATTGGTGAGAATTAATAGAACTAACTAGATTATGATTATACATGTTTTTTAAATGTTTTTACATTTATACAATAAAATTTATAAGCTTAAAATGTAAATGAATCCAATTTTAAGAATAAACACTCTAATATTCTTTAAAAGGTCAATTTACCGCCTTTTGATGGAGAACCCTTTTAAATATATTTTTTGTCACTTTTATATGTTCTATTTGACAAGACAAATTCTTTTTTATAATCATGACAACAAAATTTACTTTGGATGAAATTTTTGTATTTTTATGATAATGTTCATTTTTTTATGAATATTGAAAAATATTGCATTTTAATTCAAAACTACCTTTGTATCTAATTTATTTATATAATTATAATGTTATTTTAATTTTTAATAAAGTATAATTGGATTATATTTTTACCATTTAATCCAATTTTGTTCATTGGAACTAATTTCACTCTTAAATTGGACATAAACAAAAGGTAAATCTTTTGATAGTTATTATTTCTTAAAAACACGCTTTTTGTTTTGACAACAGGATTTAATTTTAAATAAATTTATTCCACTTATGTGTTCTAAATTTGGAAAAATGGATTCCATATTTGGAATCAGGATTTCCAAATTGTGTAAATAGGTATCTTTTATTTTTATACATTATGAATATTTACTTCGGTGAATATTTTATTTACCATGGTTAAAGGGTAAATCTGGTAAATAAGGGTAAAAAATAATATTATAATCATATTAAATTACCCTAACATGTGTAATATTTCTATTTTCTGATACATGACTGACCATGGACATCCTTGGGTCAATTTGGGGACCCCGTGGATCCAATTGTAAGTGAAAATGACACTTTATATTAATTAATTTAAAGTAAGGACAAAAATAACATAAACATATATCTCTTAGTAAAACAATTGTATATGGGGTTATATAAGTGATCTATTAGACTATAAATATTAACCTGAAATATAAAATTATTTCATATATCATGGAATTTTGTTTATAATTTTCAGACATTAAATAAATAAATTTAATTATGACACAATGATGATGCAGTAATTACTTCATTAATAAAGGATTCAAATAAATGATATTATAAATATTAAAATAAATTTATTTTGAACCCTTTTCTGACATAAAAAAATTTTATATATTAGGATGAATTGTTATATTTGAATTTATGATGTTTTTTAGAAAGAATCAAGTTGTTTTGTATTTTTTTTTAAAATTCATGATATGAATAGAATTAAAATTGACATAAAAGAGTTTTTAAATCAATCAATATTTTATTAAATGATAAAGTGGTCCTAAAAATCTAAGATTCATCCAAATGACATATATGATTTTAAAATTTTCATTAATGATCAATTTTTGGTCTCTTTTAATTTTATAAAAATTATATTAACTATAGAGTATGAATATATAAGAGGACATGGTAAAAGTTAAATAAGTTAACAAAGGGTTAAATAAAAAAGATAAGGATTAAAAAATATCCAAAACCTATCCAATTATTATTGGATTATTTTATTTCTACTTATATGTACCTTATCATTGAATTAATTATGTTTTGGACCCTTTGAAGCCAAAAATAATTTTATAATAAAATAATACCTTCAAACTTCCCAAAAGATCCCCTCCTCCCTCTTATAAAAGGCCACCACCTCTAACCCATTACTCATGCCTCTCAAGACCCTTGGATCATCCAAAATCTACTCCAATAATCTTCCAATATCCCTATATTCCTCCTAAAATCCTTACCTTAGGAATAAGGCACTTTAAGAAAGCCTTTTGGCTCAAACCAAAGGGAGTTACCCGATTTAACGGTAACGTATTATCTCAAGTTATTTTCTTTTATTTTCTTTCTCCAACCCCCTAAAATATCTTTATTAAATTATTTTATAACAAAACCAGTATATTCAATATAATAGGTTTTTTTTATGATTATAATTCTAACTACACATCCACACACCTCCATCTAATGGATGCGAACATACTGTTTCTATGGACGGCGAACTACTGCCTCATGAAATGATGATTGTTCAATTATCTCCTCCCACCTATCATGGTGGAAATTATGATGGAATTGTATTTATAAGTGATATATATTATATTTATATTGTCTCTATACTTCTGTATTTTTCATTTATATCATACCTTTATGGCTTCCATAATGGGTAAACACGATAATTTCAATTGAGGAAGTGTGGACCACCGCCCCCTCAAAGTGATATGACTCGTTCATTCCATACGTGGAATGTATAAATGATGGAGTTAATTAAATTATATATGATATTATAATGTAATTATAATATACCTATGTATCATTAAGTTTTCATTCCTTTAAATATGAAATATAAATGAAATTAGCGTTCATGCGTACGTGCGGCTTACCGTCTCCATGAACAGTGCATTTCATTTCTTATCTCAAAATTTTATGTACTCTTATTAATAAACATATATAATGGATATATATGATATTTATGATATTTATGATATATAAATCATTAATATCATTCTTGAGATAATTTTATTTTGACCACATAGACAAATTGTAATTATAAGAAGTTCATTTTTGACTGAAGTACCAAATATTAACAAAATGAACGTTATTAACTTAAATGATTGTGTGATGTTTATAAGGTGGTAATAAGTGATATAAAAGGAATAATAAAATTGAAAATGGTTCTAATATAAGTATAAATTAAATTTAGTTTATTATTCATAAAATTAAAGAATGAACAAGTCAAGTCAGATATGTGGTAAGGGACTTTGTCTCAATCTCCTTTTCATTGAGGCATATTTTGACTTATACACAACTTTATTTTATACGGTATATAAACCCCTTTTAATATTCATTTCATTCAAATGGAATATTTTTTCCATATATTTTTACTAAACAACAAAGGGAATGTTTATTTTTGACATATGCAGTGACAACGACCTTTCCGCCACTACGAGCATTATTTGATATTTGGATTCCTCTACAAGACATAGTGTTTTTAAAAGGAAAATAAATACCATATATTATTTTTTACATATTTTGGTATTGAAATTGATTTTTATAATGGATTTACTATTTCAATATCTTGAAAGGATATATTGTTATTTAAATGTGGAAATGTTATATTTCCTTTATATTTGTTTTATGTGTTATGAATATGTTATGGTTCTTGGGAATTGTTGACGTATACAAGTGTTTCTATGATAAACCTAGGGTGGGTGATCCCGATATAGCTCTCCAGTGCATTGGGCAATGTGATGGAGGTAAATGTTAATGTTTCTCCTAAGATTTTTAGGGAATATATTGTGATGGGTATTTCAAATGTAACTCCTTATGTGGTTGTGAAATCTACAATGTAACACTACAAAAAAACTGACATATACCAACAGAAATTTGGTGTCAGATAATGTATATGTTGGTAAAAATGATCAATTCCAACAGATATATTATTCTGTTGTTATTTTTTATAAGTACCAACAACTCTTTTTAACAACATATACATTTGTTAGTATTAACTATATTTTACCAACATATCATTTATTATCAATTAAATTTGTCATTATATCTTACTGATACCAACAATCATCTTACAAACAAATGAATATATTTGTATTATTTATTATTAATGAAAAATCATTTCCTATCAAACAAACACATTAAAAGAAATTATTCAACATCAAAAAATATTTTACTAATAATTTACTATATAAATTCTCAATTTTTTATTACAAAAAAGTCATTTGTCAATAAAAATATGTGCATATATATTAAATTAAAATGTTTATAATATAATACTGTTTCATGAAATTAATATATATAACTTAAAATTACTAATGAATGAATCAAAATTATATTGATTCTAACCAAATAAATTATATGCATACAAAGTAAATAATATAGAATAGGATGTATTTCCAATAAGTAATTTATTTTAGAAATATGTAATTTTTATAATAATAATCATTTTTTGTATTTATTAATATCATCATACGAATAAACATGCGCCCCAAGTCCAAATCGTGGGAATTTCATTCCCAAATCCCATACCCCGATAACCCTAAAACTACTGATAAAGTCAAGCATGTGTTCTTCATCACATCGTTCATCCCACTCTGGATCGTCGCCACAGGGTTCAATCTTTCAGTTTGTCGCTACATGGTTCATCCTTTCTGTTCGTCACTGTAGTGTTCACCCTTTCGATTCGTCACCACAACGCTCATCCGCGTTCACCATACCCACTAAATTTTGTAATCATTTAAGCACCCCTCCCCCCCCCCAATATCTAGTAACATTTCACCCCCCCCCTTTGTCTCATCGCCACACCATTCCTCATGAGCTACATTCCCTTCAATCAATTTCCCCATTTGTTCATCGATCTCGCTCCCTCTCATAGAACTTATTGGATGTGAAAAAAATGTGAAATTTCTATTATAATTTTCCCATTCCAGGATACAAATGTATAGTGAATGATAATACCCAGACAGTTTTAGGATTGAACGAACTCCTTTTTAAGTCGCATTATAGGTCCAGATGTAATTTTAATTGAACAAACATTTCCATTATATGAATTATAGTACAGCATAAAATTCACATAGAAATTTTACATCATAAATTAGTGGAGATTTAATGTTTTACATATGAATGTACTCACAATAATCTTATTAGGAGATTATTTCTTAATTATGTGAATAATGGTTGTTTATTTAGTATAAAGTTACAATTCATTTTTTGATTTTAGAGTTTATGCTATTAATTATTTTTAAAATTAATTCCTTCTAGATTTAATTAGCTGAAATATGTGTAGCCATTGATGTTTATATTGAATTGCATTTATATTTGGAACATCACAATTCTATGTTCATGTGATTAAAACCCAGTTTCTCGTGTAATTGAATCATAGTTTATTTTAGTATTCAAAAATGTTATTTTTATATGTTATTTACTTGTTGGGTGTTTTTAATTGGAGATGGAATAGATGTCAGACTTATCCAAAGGGGTTAAGGCACTTTTTACACATAAATTTCAAAATAAATCAACTTAAATAAGTTACAATATAGAGAAGTACATGTTACTTGTTATAAAAAATTATTTTAAAGTGTCTAGTTTAAGCATCGTGATGGTCATGGCGGTGATTTCTGGAGTGATACTATAATTATGAGGCCATAGAGATATGTCGTAAATTATTTAAGGGAATAGCTTGTTATAAGGATGCTGCTCTAGTGGAGTTTTTTGATTGAAAGCAGTTCGCAACTATAGAGTCATTGTTGGTTTGTGTTGTCATTAGTTCTAACCTCAGGGTCATTACTGGATCTATTCCTTGTTGTTCAATTTCGGTGGCTCCCAATTGAAGTTGTTCTATTATTTTATGCCTAAAGCTTTTTTGGTTCGTTTGCGGCTCGAGAAAATGGCACTGGATCAACTACTTTCAAGACTCCTGGTTGTTGGATTCTAGCTAATGGTCATAGAGTCAAGTAACGCAACTGTCTTTTTCTACAGGTTGAAGTGTTATAGATCCATTTTTAGTGTTTTCCATAGATTTTGTTTGATAAAATATTGTTACATATTTGAATCAAATTGATACTAGAAAAGGTGGTTGTGTAATGTTTTGATTGCTATTATGTCAGAATGTAGATGACTCTGATTTGAGAAGCTGATGACTAAAGTCTAAAATGATTTTGTTGTTGCTGCTGTAAGGAGAATATTTTTGAGATCGTTCTTGTTCTTGTATGAGTGTGCAGTTTTGTGATGGAGATGTTTGTTTTCTATTTGGGCAGTTCACTGCACATATGGATCTGAACTGCTTTAGAGTAATTATGGGAATTTGAAAACTCTCCATGTGAGTTTCCTTATAACTGCTTGATTTAATGTCTGAGATAGCGATAGTGTAGTGGATACTTAAGTGATGTTGAATGCATGGAAAGCTGGAGTCTGTGTATTGTTTCCTAGAACTGATTTTCCATGTGTAGGGTAGTCAGCATGACATTCTACATACATGGTGTATAGAGGGAGTCCTTACTCAAGGATATTTAAGACCGGTCCATTCCTGAACTAGTTGAGTTGAATCAGGAAGTTAGATATGAAGTATATCCATAATATAATGATTATGACAATTAGTCAGAGTTATTTCACTGTTGTTGAACAAAATTAATTGAGTGGTTGAAATATAGGAGTGTGGACATGGATAACAAGTCAGGGAGTGCTTTAGCAAAATTAAAAGAGACGAGTCATTCAAGACCATGCCATATAGGGAGGACAACACCATGAGAGTAACTCCAAACCTTGATTTGAGAGGGTGTTGGATATGACATAATAAATTCAATCTTCACCATGGGGAATTCATGACATCAACCTGGAAGGTTGGAAATAGTTAAAAAAAATGGGAGTTATCATTTATTCAATCCACCTTGTACACCGTCACTTAATCTTGATTTAGAGATATTTTAACACTAATATTGAAATTAATATTTTCTGTTATCTTTTATGAATATGTATTTTGATTCTAGCAACCTATTTGTATTTTTTGATATGAAAGAGGATGATTTTTTCGAATCAATTATTAGAATAACAGCTGTCCTCAAGGGATATTTCTTTATTTCCTATTAGTTTTTATGTGCTTTTAATATAAATTAATTTTTGTATGCCATTATAAAACATTTTGACCCTAAAACTGTGTAATTGAAAATGTGTTTAATACTAGTTGGCATATCATATGTCATGTAACATGTATTATTTTTACCAAGATACTTTTGATAATTAGCTTCCTTTGGATTATTGTTCCATTATACTTGTATCCATAGAGGTTCTTATAGGCCATGCATAGACATTTTATGTGTTCAAGTTGTAAATATCTGAACTGGCTAGTTTGAGAAAAATATTTGAAGGCAATTTAGGTGAGTGAAGGTTCCATGTCTACCTTAAATTATAAGGTTTTTTATTCTTCTTTTTCTCTTATTTTTCTTGTTTCTGTTAGTATTTCTATACATAGATTTTTATTTTCATTTCTTAAAACTGTTTGGGAAAACTACATTAATTAATTACTCTTATTTCTTATTTTCATTATGTTATATGTTCTTTTTCTTATTGTTGATATTGAGATTCTTGTAGAAAATATTAAAGATTATGTTGCCTTATGATTGTTGTTAAACTTATTTGAAAAAATAAGTGGTTGGAATGTTGGTATCTTCTTTTATTGGTAAGAATATATGATGATTAACTAAGATTTTCATCTTCAACCTTGGTCAACACATACACCCATTCCTCATTTGCATCGATTTCAGTTCTCACATTGAATAAATCAGGGTTTTCCATGGTTGTGACACTAACATCATGTTAAAATGAATGATTTTGGGGATTTTAGAATGAATATTCCTTGAAATCTGATACAAGAGGGAGGGTATTAGCCCCTATTTCTTTGGGTTAACGCTGGATGCCATCTTTTTCTTGTTTTTGTTTTTATTTTGAAAAACATTACAACAGTTACTCACTGTGCGCTTTGAACCAGCCAAACTCAACAGAGCCCCCATTCATAATCTCCACAATCATTCAATAATTAAAAGTAAGTCTAAAACAAGGATAGTGGTTCTATATTTACCTTCAACTATGATGTTTTTTATTCTTCATTTTTCTATTTTTTTCTCGTTTCAATTAGTATTTGTGTCACTCACATATTTATATTCTCATTTCTTACAATCATTTGGGAAAAAAACATAAATTAATTATGTTTATTTATTTATATCATTTTGTTATACGGTCTTTTTCTTATTTCTCACATTGAGTTGCTTGTAGAAAAGGGTAATCATTTATGATGATGAAATCCCCTATGGGAATGAAGCATATGGTGTGGAAAACCTTATGTTGCAGGTTCATATTTTCTACTACACGAGCAGCACTTGCAGCAAGTATTTGTCACAACTTAAGTGAGTATACCTTGTAATTTGGATTGAAATTGCTCAATTGTTGATATTCTTGTATATTGAATGTACTAAAATTAATCATCATATTGCAGGAATGGCATTATTTTTTTTCTCAGTCGAATCCTTTATTCCCAGGCAGGTGCCCATAAATACGGTACTATCAAACCAAAAAACCTTTCACTATGGTTGGATAGTACAATATTATTTGGGAATGTTGAGCTGTGATATTAATATTTCTTCTTGATTCGCTTTACTGATAGGCTGAAAACATGTTTTATATATTTCTCTACCAGGGACTATTGAGTCATGATGTCCCTAGACCATGAGATTTCACGATCTAATGGACAGACGTTTGAAAATGACATTGGATTTCTGCTGACTTTTAGAATTTGGATCTCTAAATGCAGAAGGATTATTTATTTGAGGACAAACTGATCTATTTCTCATTCACTGCTTGATGTATTCTTATTCCTTCATCAACATTTTAAGATTCCAGTACTCCATTGCATATATTTCTTCTGATCTTGAAGTTATTGTAAGGATGAAATCATACAAGATTTATTTCTTATGGTATTGAAGTCCATTAGGTCAAAGGAACCAATTCTAAAATGGAATATCAATATTTCATGGAAAACTTCATAATGAAGAATGAAAGAGGGAAATCCCATTCAAGTATACATCTTCATGTGATAGAAACCTTTGATCTAAGCAGTCTGTTGATATGTGGATCCGGTTTTACAGTGAAAGGATAGATTATGGCTGGACTATGAAAGCATGGATCCATATAAATAATGGATTTATTTCTTTGGAGATGAGCTGATCCATTTTCCTTCGCCTCTATGTATCTTTATGTAACAATTTTCAATTTTAAGTTGGTGTAAGCTAATTACACCTCGTGTATTCACGTAGATTTTGTTTTATTTAATAACGTTTCAAAGGTATGGGTTGTGTGACCAACTCATGTCTCATTTCTTAAAAAAAATTGGTTTCAATTCATTTAGATAATTTTAACTGATTTATGGGTATGTTTTTTGGTTGTTGTGATATATATATTAGAGTTGAAGGGTGTGGCGTAGTAGGAACTCGAGGTTTCTCATTGGTATTGGAATTGGCTCGATTTAATTCTCCCTGGTCCTAGAGATGGTTTGCAGTTTATCGATTTTTATATTGGTCTCAAGGGATTACATTGTACATTTGTCGATAAATTAGTGCTTGGATCCTCAATTGTTGAAGAGTAGACTCCTCTAAAGGATTTTTGTATTTGAGAATTTGTATAGAGGACTTGAGACGATGATGATATTGGTGTGGGCCTTACATTTGAGGCTATTTTTTCCTTGAAATTGTGATGAGTGGCTATCATGGTTTCTATTTCTGGTATATGGGAGATATTTACTGTCTAAAGGAGCAGATGCTAATGTCTAGTTCTGGAGAAGAATACATTGATTTCTGTTTCATTTAGGCAGTAGGCACTTGGTTTTTACCAGGTATCCTTTTTGGAATTGGTTATGATTCCCACATATTTCCTTGAGGATTGACTAGAATTTGTTGCTCGACTCTGGTTCTGGATGCTTCATGGAAAATTGGGGCTCAAAGTGTTATTTTTTTTAGACTGTGTGCTGCTTGTTCACTTCATTTGATGTACTTGAATGGCTATTTATTTCCCTTTTATCTGGAGACTCAGATGTTAATGCTACACTTGTTATGCTCCTAATGGATCATTTGTTTCCCCAAGGATCTGGTTTTCTCTATTTCAGGCACTACAATAACATCTGTTTACATGATCTTCAACAAAATGAACAGTTTCGGCTTATCTGTTGTAAGGTTCCCTAATCACTCTTCTTTTGTGTTCTTTTTCTTTATGGGTTCTGAGGAAACACTAATGTTTTAACCCGGCTAAGATAGTTCAATGCATGGAGATGATGAGATATATGTTGATGTGAACCTCCTTTTCATATATTTTTTTCTCTTAAAAGTTATTCTTGAGTCTCATCACATTGACATCTTATACTTTGGGTGTTGTCATAATGTTTTTCTCCGGGATGTTATTCACATGCTGGTGGATGCAATTCGGCTTTTCAGGTGACATAACTATGGGTGGCGGTAGGTCCACGCTTATGAGGGGTTTTATTCCACATGGATATGCTATCATTTTAAATTTCGGTGACTTTTATGAAGAATTAACTCCATTTTAGACAAGTCTCTTGCAATGTGTGTTTTTTGATGTGTTTTTTATGTCTCTCAAATAACATATTTCATCGCACATTTTCCATGTATTCCAAATAAACTATTAAAAATTCTATTGTTTTTCTTTTCCATTGCTATTGAAAAGTGCTTCTTATGCCAAACATTGCCTAATAATTTTTGGGTTTGTTAACTCTGGAATAACCATGGTTCATACAGATATTTTTCAATAATTTGAGTAGGAGTTGACACACTTGTCTCGAGGCATGGATGAGTTGTTGGTGCTTTCTTTTCCCTAGGGTGGCATGGATAAGATGGAGATGGCTTGCTGATCCTGGGGAATGGATGGTCTGCTATTGGCTCGCTGGTCCCGGGGCACTCATTGGTTCTTGGTGTGGCATGGATGGGTAGGATACTGACTCGCTTGCATGGGGGGAGCTGTTGTGGGTTGGTGGGGTGTGTGATGGATTCTTTGGGTGGATGAATTTTGTATTGTGTATTGATTCATTTGTATAAAACTTCATCATTAATATAATTAATTTTTTTTCAAAATTTGATCCTGTGTGAAAATATCGTATGTGATAAATTAATAAATACAATACGAAAGTTTACTATAAATTAAAATTTATAATTTTTATTCAACTATAATTTATAAATAGATATTATATGTTGGTAATATTATTACCAAAAGAAAAATTTGTTATTATAACTTGTTGATAAGTAGTTTAACTAACATATATTTTATTTATTTGTATTATTATATTTGTAACAGAATGATTTTATCTGTAGCAAAAAAAATTAGCGACAGTGTTTTTACCGATAGTTTAGTGACAGGGACATATGTGTTGGTAAAACGTTTTACCAACAGATAATGTACTTTTACCAACAGATATTCTCCTGTTGGAAAAAGTGAAATATTTTGTAGTGTAAGTATGTTATGGATGCCACAAGTTAACTTTATGATTTATTTTTTCCATGTTTTATTGATAAATATTATGATCTTTTGTAATATTTTAAAGATTGAAAAGTATGATTTCATTGACTTGTATGTATTGGTGGACTAATGTTTTCGTTCCTTGTTTTATAACCCTTACTGAGCTTTTTATGATCATCCCAAGTTTGTGAAATGTTTTTCACTAGTTTTAAGGTAGGGTAAGAGAAAGAAATAATTCAAAAAGATTTATATCAAGAAAAGAATTCTTAATTTCTTATAAGAGTTTTTATTTTATAAAAAAATGGATACTGAGTAGAATTGTCTACTTTATGATATTTGAGATATAATGTAATATTTATGGCCTAATTCTCTAAAACTATAAACCTGAAAAGATCCTCAATGTTCATTATTAACTTAATTCAAGATTATGTAATGTTTAAGGTCGGTTCCTTACATTATATGTATGCATGAGTATCATTTCCATTTTTCAATGATCATTATGGAAAATAGGTAAGTAATATTTTATCTTTCTATAATGACCATAATATCATAAATAAAATATTATTTCATTAAATATACTCATATATATCATCTATGTTATGTGGCGATGAGAATTATCACATAGCTTCGTGGAGGTGGTAGTCCACATGTACACACGAGTGACGTTATCATTTCTCAACAAGTGAAAAGGTAAAAATGAAATGATATATTAACTATTAAGAATGATAAATATGTTAGGAATATAAAAATTATTTCATTTATTTATTAAATATATTAATTAACCTTTTCCTTATTACCATCCATGAAAATCATTAGTGAAAAAATAATTACATCGCTTCGCGAGGTGGTAGTATGTTGTATACACGAGCGACGTTATCGTATCCTTTACAGAATGGAAATTAATAAGGTATATGTGATATAATAATTAAAGGAGTATAATTATATTAAAATTTTCATATATATATTTTAAATACATTATAGGTGATGATAAAAAATGAATTACATCTGTTTATGAGGCGGTAGTCCACTATACACACAAACGATGGTTTCGTTACACATTTGATAGAAGAAGAGATGGATATAGGTTATTACATTAATATAATTACAAATTATTATATGGGAGATTATTTTTTTATATCATCATAATTTAATAATATTTTAAGGAGGTAGAAGATTAAATAAAATAAAAATGTTTGGTTAACCACGATACCTCTTCTTCAGACAACCTTCTTAGGTTAGCACCAAAATCCTTATTAGAATGGATTTTTAATAAAAAAAATGATATATTTCATGTTTATGTAATTAATTAATCTATTTTGGTAGGTTTTTCCTAATAAAAATGGTTTTTATAGTGTGAATAGAATAATATATGTGTGGACTTTTATAAGTGAGGTGAGTGGCACACTTGTAATTTTTAAATGAAAAAGTGATACCCACATTGTTCACATGAAAAAGGGATCATAAATGGGAAATTATTGAGGATTAGATTATATAATATATAAATATGTCTATAAAATATAATTCATACAATTTTTTAGTTCATTTTAACCTTTATCTTTCCAGTTTAACCCCACAATAAACTCATTTTTTCCTTAACCATGGTAAAATATTTTTACAGTTTTCTATACTAATTATGACCAATAATTAAGTTTAAATAATTATATAATATATAATATTATGATTCCAAATATTTAATCCATTTTAATAAATATAATTCACATGATTTTAATAATTTAATTTAAAATAAAACCCACAGATGTGATGTAAAAGAAATTTTTCAAGAAATGTTTTATTCAAGCTTAAGAAGATTTTCTATAAACTATATGATTAGTAATAATCATTGTATGAATTTAAATTTATATTTATATATATATAATATATACATTTAATTTAAATCATTACTCGTTTATTTTTATTTTAATTAATTAAAATAGAGTAACATTATGCACTTTAAAACAGTTTTCAGAAAAATGCATTTTTAAACCTAAAAATAAACTTATAGTAAAATCCAATATAAATATGATTCAAAAGTGATTAATTGGAATTAATATAACTAAATAATACTTATTTTACTTTAATAAAAATTCAAATTACAATTATTCTTTTAAATTTTTTAATTTATTGAAAATTAATGACAATTTTACGAAAATCGATATTTTTCACTATTCACCAAAAAATCAATATTTTCTAAAAAAATAACAAATATTTACCCTAAGATAATTTTAATATTACAATTTAAAAAAAATTATAAAACACATTTTTAAAAATATATATAATTTATTTATTATATTAATTCACAAAAATAAATAAAAATATTTTTGAAGAAAATATATTTTTGAAGAATAAAATTACTTTGCTAAAAATTAAATGATTATTTAATAATAATTTGTCAATAAATTTAAATTTATTAGGAAATTATATATATATTTATATATATCATATATTATTTAATATTTTTCATACCCACCAATTTAACGGCGAGGTTATAACGGTCACATTTAAAATAGTATTATTTCATGGTTTGTTTAAGCTTGGTGTTGTGTTTCTTGTATGCTATCGATCATAGATTCCTTTTTTTAAAATCTCAGGGTGTTACATTCTCCCCACATTGATAAATTTCATCCTATTAATTTTAATTTTATCTCAGTAATAAAATTTTGGACATTTAAAAATACCTTTCTTGAAGTCCCACATCAAAAAAAGGGTTAATAAAACTTCCTAAGAGAGAAAATGAAGTATAGAGGTTATCTAGAATAACAAATACTAGGTTTTAAAATAGGATAAAATTTTTAGTAAGTGAAGATTTGGACATGGAAGAAAAGTATCATGACCAAATAGTTATATAGTGTGATGGAGATCATTAATCCCAAGAAAATGAATGATTTTGAGAAAGTAAATATCCACAAAACCCTAAACCAACGAGGTGTGAAAAAGACCAACATTTCATCAGAAATGAACATAATAGTATAAGATTTTTATTTTTAATATCCTTTTTCTAGGTTTGAGTAATTTCTTACCATCTAGACTAAGAACAAAAGGCAATATACTCACTTGATAAGTTGAATTTAATTCTTTAATCAATTTCCACCATAATATCATTTTTTTTCTCAAAATGATGAGTATTCAAGATGAATTGTTCATTCGTAAAGCAAAAAAATAAAATTTTAAAGGATCATATAACCATAATATTATAACTAAATATTCTTATTATATTTATATATTAACAATAACCAAAATGGTTATCATGTGGTAAGACAATTCCCAAAAAAAATAAACTTTTTTATGATGAAATAATACATTAATTTATAAAATTAAATATTAATACCCAAAGTTCAAACTAAATCATTCGATAAATAAATAACCTTATATCTCAAATAACCTTAATAACATCTACATTTAATAGTTTTTTAATCTCAAATTTTATCTCATCACTTTCATCTTACATTACCTAAAATATAGAGAAACTATTATGAAATAACATTAATAACTTATTCATAAAATTACTTTTCAATCTCATGGACATCTATATGATAAAACATTTGTTCCCATAATTACATCAATATCCAAAAATCATATAAACCTTAAATGTTATCAACACCTTAAAACTTTTCTCCAAAAAAATTAGATGCATACTTAATGTTAAACCAAATATTTACATATACTTCAACCCAATAAAATTCCTCCCAAAATTTCATTAATCGATTTACGATCTAATCACTTAAAACCTCAAAATAGGTGTCTAAAACTTTGAACATATGATTAACTGTAATCTTATAAACCCATGATGTTATCCATAAATCTTAATTAAACATAACATGAAAACATTCTAATCTCTAAATTTATCTAAACCTCACTCTAATACCAACTATAACAGCCCCAAGCCTGCACTATCAAATCCAGTTCTAAAATTATAAACTTTACTTTTTTGGATTTCATACTAATGAAGGTTGCCCGATTTTCACCATAAATACTTAAAATATCAAAATTAAATATCATATCACTTACATACCCAAGAACATTTTAGGATTATAGTTTTATATAATTAGGAAAAACTCTTACATAAATAATACACAAGTCTTTAAGTGTGTATTTATCCCACTAAACCCATGTTTTCTTATTTCACATTAGGTCTTCAACATCTCCCACAAAATTGTTCACATTAGAAACCTTTATAGACATAAATAATCTAACATATTAATTTATAACTTAGATAATGGGAAACATAAGAAGGGTGAGATCAAATGCTCAGTGATGGTGAACATGAGAAATAACAATTAAATGGAATTAGTGAATATAAGAGGAGAATAAGGGTACGATGAAATAATAAAAGTTCATGATTATAACAAAATAAAATTCATAACCATAAATACCTAGATCATCAATCATTAAACATGGAATAAAACTTTATCATATTCAAGAGTCATAGGAATCAATAATCATAAGCTACTTGATTTCAATCTTGATCAATGGAATCATTAAAACCCATAAAAATTATAAAGAAAACATGTTGGTATCTTGGAAAATTATCTTCATAGAACCCATATATAACCCTTAAAAATGGAATATCTATATGTCTGACTTCTATATCCAATGCATTGTATATTTATCTATGTGAACCTATTATATAACATATATCGATCTTACTCATGAGTTATAATGGGGCTCAACATATGGTATAAACAATTTCCAAGAACTTCAACATGAATAATGTAAATAGAGATTTAGTTTAATCATAAAACTCATAAAACAACCATTATCAGTTTAATAACTTGATTAAACCATGTAAATGGAATTGTTTCCATGAAAATCCTTTGAAACAATCATACTCCATCCAAGGAAAGAATGAGGATGGTATTATTATAAATTATATCAAGTGGATAATAAGTTACATCAAGGGTTGTTGATGTTGATGAATGTAAATACCATTAAAATATCATTAAATAAATTCTTGAGGAAAATAAATTTTTTACTTTGATTAACATCAAAGGAATTCATCTTATATGGAAAATTATTTTGAAAGATCACTTGAAACATTTCTTCAGGAAAATATCCTTTCCATTTTGAAAACACTTATTTAAAATTTAAAACATTCTCAAACATTAAAGAAATAAATTTATAATAAAATAACCTTAGAGACTTAAAAATAATAAAATTTTAAATATTTAGTGTTCATTATGGTGGAAAAAACCATTCATGTTGTAAATGTTAAAAATAAAATTCTTTTGAAATATTTTGTGAATGGATTCAGAGTGACCCATTTGGAAAATGTTAAGAAATTACTTTTTTAAAACCTTTTAAAATAATTTCAAAGATCATGTAAAATATCTTTAGTGTATAATTTTTGTTTAAAAAATAACACTTTTTAAAACATTTTAGAAAACATTGATATGGAAGAGAAATATTTCCAATCTAAAAGAAAGATACAAGATCGGTATCACTTACAAAAAACTTTATTAATATTTATTTAATAAATAATGGAGTAAATAGAAATTAAACATGTGAACCACACTCATAATCATAGTATAAGAAAATATATTTTGTTTAATAAAATATTATCATATTATTTCCTCCCAAATAACCTTCAATATAAACATTCCTGAAAAGAAATAAGATTATATCATAACTCATTTTTTACTTTGGTAAATCCTCAATTATAAGTACCATGAAAGAATAACATTAGATAAAACTTTAAATATCATTGAAATAAGTATATTAATTACATAACACATCAAAGAGTGAGTAAATACACCTTATATAATAATATATATGTATAATATAACATATGTCCCAAAGAAGACAATTTAAGATGAGAAACACTTACAATGATGATAACATTAAAGAAAGAATTAATCAATGAACTGATATGTGTATTAAATTTAAATCCACATAAAACATGTGAAAAAAACATAAGATAATAAAAATTCATTACACCTATAATCTTATAATATCAATAACAAATAATAAGTAATAGAACTTAATAAAAAACGAGTTATGAAATTCTTTATCACTTGGTGGTTTTAAATTCAAATCCCCTTATATTAAAAAATCAAAATTAAAACATAAAATACCATGAAATATGAATTATTCATGATATTATATATAAAATGTTCAGAATATACCCCATATTAAATAAATTAGTTGTATGACATTAAAATATTCCTCAGTGAAGGAAAATTGAGATGAAGTCTCTTACCTCAAGACCAAACTTTCTATATATATACTTTATCTACTATATAATAATATTATATCAATTATTTTATTTATTAATAAATTTTTACAGGTTTAATACCTTTTTTATTTATTTTATCTATTTTAATAATATATTTAAATACTTAATCAGTTAATTCCGCGTCGTATGTTTTGAGGATGTTTGGTTCATTGTTTCAAAATGGCTATAATGCATTGATTGAGGTAAAAGGGGTAATTATTTTAACATATATAGAATAATTATAATTTAATAAATCAATTATAACATTAAAACTAATCATGAATTTTTTTATGAAAAATGAACTATGTTATAATCATAGAGACGATAGGGCATACATACGCATGAGTAATGTTTCCATTTTTCAACGATCATTATAGAAAAAAAGTAAGTAATATTTTATATTTATATAATTACAATAATATCATAAGTAAAATATTATTTCATTAAATATATTTAAATATTCCATCCATTTGATGGGGTGATTAAAAATTAAAACACCACATTGTGGAGGCGGTGGTCCACAGGTGCACACGAATGACGTTATCATTTCTTAGTGAATGTAAAGGTAAAAAGTAAAGGATATATTATCTTTTAATAATAAAAAATATGTTAAAAATATAATAATTATTTCATATATATTTCATATATATTTATTAACTTTATCCTTATTATCTACCATGAATAGAGTTAGTGAAAAATGAATCACATTGCTTCGTGAGGCGGTAGTGTGTCGTACATAAGAGCGACGTTGTCATATCCCCCAAGGAATAGAATGAAATAATGTTTATGTGATATAATAATTTTAGTTGTATAAATATTTTATAAATATTATATATATTCTCTAAATCCATCACTATAACAACCTGTGAGAGGTAATGAGGAAAAATGATATGCATCGGTTCATGAGCTGGTAGTTCGTTGTACACATGAACGATGGTTGTGTTTCCCATCTGATAAAAGATGAGATGGATTTAGTTCATGCTATTAACATAATAAAATCTCATTATATTTTATATTTTTTTATATTATAATAATTGAAGAATATTTTAATTAGGTGGTAGAAGAAATAAAATAAAAATTCTCACTTAAGCACAGTACCTCTTTTTCGGACAACCTCCTTAGCTTAGCACCAAAATCATTCTTAGGATGGATTTATAATAAAATAATGGTATCTATTTCATTGGAATATAATTAAAGAAGTTATTTGGTCAGGTATTATTCAGTAAAAAAAGTTTTTTTTGATTATGAAATGGAGAAGAGAAGGGGTGGATTTTTATAAGTGAGGTGAGTGGCACACTTGTAATTTTTGAAAAAAAAAGTGATACCCACGTTTTTCACATACCATGAGGCTAAAAATGGACCATTATCTAGACTTACATGATATAAGATCTAAATATTTACATTAAATATATTTTATACAAGTTTTTAATTAATTTTATCCCTTATCATTTTAGTTTAGCCTCCGATAAACCTCTTTTCACTTTAACCACCATAAAATATTTTCACTATTTTCACTATTTATTATGACAAAAAAATAAGTTTAAATTATTAGATAATATAAATAATTATGATTAAAAATATATAATACATTTTACTAAATTAAATTCATATAATTTATATAATTTAATTTAAAATAAAACCTACAAACATGTAAAAAAAGCGGTTTTTCAATAAATGTATTTTTTAAGCATAAGATGATTTTATATAAATTCTATGACTTGTAATAATTATTTTATGAATTTAAATTCATATTTATGGATAAATAATATATAAATTACATATACATAAATTACTCATTATGGGTTATTTTAATTAATTAAAATGGAGAAATATTATACACTTTAAAACAATTATCTATAAAATATCTTTTAAACCCAAAAAATATTATACTAAAATACAATATAAATATGATTAAAAAGTAATTAGTTATATTTAAAATAAATAAATTATTATTATTTTACTTTAAAAAAAATTAAAATCACAATGTATCTTTTAAATTACTTAATTTATTGAAAAGAAATCAAATTTTTACAAAAATCGGTATTTTTGATTATTCACTGAAAAGTCAATACTTTCTGAAAAATAACAAATTTTCACCCTAATTAAATTTTTTTATCATAACTTAACAAATTAATTTAATTTTATAAAATACATATCTTAAAATCTACATAAATTAGTTATGATATTTCCTCAAAAATCATTTTTAAAGAAAACATATTTTTGAAGAATGAAATTACTTTAATAAAATTTGAATTATTATTTACTAAGAATTTATCAAAAAAATTATTGAGATGAAATTTTATATATATATATATATATATATATTATAGATTGATTGACATTATTCATACCTTCTAATTTAATGGATAGGTTATAATTGTCATATTTAGAATAATATTATTTCATGGTTTGTTTACGCTTGGTGTTGCTTGTCTTCTATGTTATCAATCATATATTCCTTATTTAAAATATTGGGATGTTACATCCACCCATTATATAAATGGGTAATAAAATAATTTATTACTTAAATCTATAAATAGATGACCCATTCCCTGATAATTCCTAGGACAGTAATCGAGGGAGTACCAAACTCTTTCAACCTTATTAAGGACCCTCACCTTATCGAGTGAAAGGGAGTGTTTTCTCCACACCCCAAATATAGAGGACCCAAACCCCATGAATATGTGTAAATTAAAAACTCTATCAAACCTATAGAGGACCCATACCTTTTTATGTGAAATGGATTTCTCTCTCTATTCCTAATCAATAGAGGATCGACACCTTGTGAATGTGGGGGAGTGTAAAACTCAATAAAACTAATTGAGGACATGTACCTTATCATAAATATGTGAATACATGAGAAATAAAAAATAAGACATGAAATTATCATCATTCCAAAACCTAATCCTCATCCCTATAGAACTAAAGTCTAAAGCGTATCCAAAACATGATATAAATGGCCTTCAGTGGTCTAAAAGATCACGCCATCATACTCTATGTGGAAAAACATCAAGATATTTTATTTTATAACCCTATTGTGGTGTATATATATAAAATATATGAATAAACCCTTGAAGTTATATCACTAGTTTATTCTACCTATAACTTAACATAGCCACAGTGTGAGCTATACCATTACACCAAAACACTGGACCCTTTAGTTCCACTCTGAAAAAATAAACACCAAATATTGTAGTTTGTGGATACTATCATCCTTTATGTGTTGTAATCCACACATTCATGCTATAACTACCTCATTTACTTTACATCCCAAGCTCACAATTATCTTATCTATTCCATAACCTCTACCTCCATGTCATTGCTCTCTTATTCAAGCCACAACTAGAATTATCATCTCCTACCTCACCTCAAATGGGGTTAAGTTAGGATATATGGCCTTCACATAAGATTAAATTCAAATATTCTTTCACACCATAGGGAATGGGGTGGTAAAGTCTTAAAATATACTATTGTTTCATGATCCTCCCATTAAGGGGATAGGGGAGATACATGATACCTCTATTTCATGGAGTGAGAAAACATTTCATGATTTCACTTAACACCCCATAGAATGGCCTCTCTTCTATCATTGTTTCATTATGCACTATCATATCTATGATGTGCCTCCATTATTTTAAAACAAGACTAAAACCCATCATCGTAAGGTTTTATGGACTCTTCATAATCATACCATGAGAAAAATAAAGTATTCAATATAATGATTCATAAAGGAAATATTATGTAAAATAAACACAAAAACAATTGTTTAATCCTAAAGTGGAATTATCATATTGATCAATTAGGCTCTATGATAGAGATATAACATGGAAGTGATGAACCCATAAAAAATTGATTCATAATTAAATCATGAAATAACAAACCATGATCTTACCAAATATGCCAATCTCAGATCTCATTCATCAATTCTACATGAATCCACATTCTAGAAGTGTTAAGGGACTGTCATGTATTCATTTATAATTGAAGGATACTCTAATATATTTAGGGATCTAGAAACAAACTACCATAATTTTATATATCTATGGGAGAAAAGTAAAATTCAAGAGATAGAGGATTTAGAAACTATTTATAAAGAAATATGGGTCATTACCTTCATGGAATAACTCCCTAGGTCATGTTGCAATTCCATAAATATAAAAAATCATGTATTTAATACACCTTCATTCATGATTTATTACATAAAGGTGCACATTATACAATCCCAAAAATAATATGAAGCCTAGGGTCTTTGGGAAATTAGGTACATAGAATAACAAATTACAATGTGAATATAATGAATTTATTAAAAACTCTTTAACATGCTAAAAAAATTACATCGTTCTTATAAAACTATATGGGATAACCTATGTATGTATATAATAAATCATTGATCTATGAATATCCCTTTACTGGTGATAAATTTTAACAAGAAAATTAATTTCCCTAACCAAAACTCACATTTTTTATACTTTTCAAATAAATTTTCCATTCACAAAGTCTTCAGTACAGAATTAAAATGCTCCTCATGTTCCTCCTTTCATTTGAAGTAGATAAGAATATCATCTATAAATACTACCAAAAAAATCATGGTATTCCCTAAATAATATATTCATTAATTAAATTAATATTTTTTGATCATTAGTGAGCCTAAATGTAATCACTATGAACTCAGAGTATCAATACCTTGTACAAAAAACAATCTTTAGGGTATCCACCTTATTTAACTTTACTTAATGAAATACTGACCAAATATCCACCTTATAAAAATAATATACTCCACGTAGTTGATCTAACAAGTTACAAATACATGGTATATGATACTTATTCTTTATCATGATATTTTTTATCTCACGATAATCAATTAAAAGGTTCATTGACCTGACATTCTTCTTGATGAAGAAGATTGGTTCACCACACGGTGAAGCACTTAGATGTATAAACCCTTTGTCCAGATTCTACTGTAATTGTTTCTTCTCCTCCTCAAGTTCAATAATGGACAATCTATATGTATTCTTGGATATTAGAATATCTCTAGTTATGAACATGATTTATAACTCTACCTCATGATTATGAGGAAGACTAAGGAATTATTCAAGAAGCGCATCAGTGGATTCCTTTTCATTAGGCATGTCTTCAAGGATGATATTTTTAGTATTAATCATTTGATCTAGATTGACTTACTTGAAATACAATATTACCCCTGATTGACATATTGGTACCAAAACATATTCATCATACTCCTTTCACTTGTATAGAATCAAAGGGATATTCATGGTACAGAGGGTGATTTATTTCTCTCAATAATTTATGTCAGCTCTATATAATGAAAGATAATACATAGCTATAATTTCATCAAATTACACTAAATGAGGTATCATAAGGTTTGATAGTAAATTTATCCCAAAAATATGGATACGGTATGAGTTATATTCTTGGGATGCAACAATTCTCCCATTTTTCAACTTCATTGATAACTCGACTTCCATGTTTTGAGGTGGTGTTTAAATAGTTATATTAAACTTGCATGATATGGAAGAATGTGTAGAACTAGAATCAAATAGTATGTTCACTATTCATGAATAAATAACTAGCATACTTTTCACAACTTCATTGTCAGGGTCCACCTCATTAGTTTTGATTTCATAATCTCTCCCTGTATATCTAGGACTTAAAGGTTTATGTCATTATTGTTAACCAACAACCCTTGTCTTAAGAAATTTATTCACATATCTTTATTATTCCTTTATATTGAAACATTGGATAATAGGATGAGGGTTAACCAAATAATTACTTTCTTCCATCACATTGGTTGGTTTCTCCCATTGATAATCACTAGATAATTTCCCTTCCTTCATGCACCTAAAGTATTTCCTTATCCCCATTAGGCAATTTTCAAGATGATTCTTCCCATACTTTTGACAAGTTGGATGATATAATTTCTTAACACCATCATATTTCTCTATCATAGTTCTATAATTAAAATATATTATATTCTTCTTATCTCTAGACCAATGAGACCCTTGAGATTCACTTATCTTCATCTCAAATTTATGGACACATCTGAAAATTTCCTCATAATTTTCAAAGTCCTAAATTTCCAATGATTTTCATATACTCATTTTTATCCCATCGAATAAGTAGTCAACTTTACTTTTAGGGGATGTGATAAACCTGAAGGTTTATAGTGAAATTCTTTTAAATTGTACCTCATATTTATTGATAGATTCATAATCATTTTTCATGTGGTTAATAAAATCCCTCTCTATTTTCATTCAGATAGTTTGAGTAAAATATTTTTCCAAAAAAAAAATCTAAAATTCCTTCCACTCTATCACATCAATCTCCTCCTTAGGCATTGAATTTTTTTACCAACATCCACCATTGATTATCTTCTCCACCTATATAGTAAATAGCCAGTACAACCTTATCTTTCTCAAAGAATTGAGGGATGGATAAGATATTTTCAATAGATTTGATCCATTTATCCATGATTAATGGATCAGAATACCCACTAAAGGTCAGAGGCCTTTGTCACATAAATATCTCAATTAAAACTTTCTATTTCTTTATGGGATTCATTCATTCCTCCAGATTCAATATTTAGTTCAAAACTTGATTTAATTGAAAAATTATTTTCATGAAGTTCATGAATTCTACTCTCATCGTTTTGGTCATTTAAATTGGGTAGTCATTATATTGTTTTTCACATTGGTTGTTGAATCAGTTCCTCCTATTTATGACCATTGACTAGAATAAAGGGAAAATTAGGGATGATTATTTTTAAACTATTAAACACATAAATGGGAAACCATGAACATTAAAGGGATAACTCATAAATGACATATATTCCTCAACATATGAATTTCTAGGTTTCAATCTTTGTTATCCATGATCTATTTTCTAATATAAAATATTATTGTAATTTTTGTTCCCTTAATAATTTTTCATAAAGATATTGTGAATTTACCAAATAATATCCCCCAAGAGTTTCAAATCAGGTGTGAATCAAGGACTATTTTTATACACTGGGTAATGATCGAGTCCATCTTAATTTTCCCTTTTGGGGTTGTTACCCCTATGTACATATGTGTCAGATCTACATCCACTCGTAGTATCTAGACATGGATGTATTTTCATGGAAAATAATTACTATATAATTTACAAAAATTTAGTAATTTTTAGTCTAATACCTAAGTATTTTACTAGATTATTCTAATCCTAATACCAAAAATAACTATACTTTTCTCTTATGCCAACTATGACAGCCTATATCTTTAATAAACCATAATTCATGATTTTTTATAGAAAGTTACACATTATAAAATCCCAAAATATCATGAATCCTATTATATTTATGAAATTAGTTAAATGTAATAATAAATTTCAATATTAATACAATGAATTTATTAAAAAATTATTTAACATGTGCTTAAAATTCCATCATTCTTCTAAAATATCATGGGATAACCTGAGGATGTATATAAGAAAGGGTTGGGATATTAATCCCAGTAAAAGAATAAACAAATAATATCATAAGGAAAATTAGTAAATATAATACAATAGGTATATCAAGATAACATAATAGGGTTTAGAATCATAAAATTCAATACTTAAGTATGATATAACATGATATCATAAAGGCAACATAGGAATGCGGCAGCAACATAAAACATTAAATCATAAACATATTTCAAGGATAACCATAAATAAATAATAACATATTATTATTAGGATAACCTCCCATGAACCATAAATGTAATATCATAAGATAAAAACATTACTCAATGCATTGGAGTAATATATAATTCTGATCCCACCTATCACTTTTATATCATGTACATGCATAAATGTGCCACATAGATCATAGAACCTAAGAATATATTTCATCAATTTTAACCCCAATGTTATGGATTTTTGGTTGAATAAATATAAATATCAAAATTAATTAATGAAGTTTAAAAATATTTGAATACCCTTGAGTGGAAATAGATATATACATTCACTACACAAATGTTTCACATGGAAAATCGCAGGATAATTTTAGCAGCAAAGCAGGGGTACATAAAGATTCATGGAATGGTTAAATGAGAGTGAGAAGTGTATGTGATAAATTTTATGAAATAATTAATGTAATAAGTATTTGTGAAAACATATCCAAATATGAACACTTTAAAAAAAGGAATAATTTAAAGAAGGTGCTTGAGTACAGAGAAGAAGGATATGATCCCTTACCTTGAGAGGGAACTTCTAAAAGCTTGGGAGGATATTCTTATGATCTTGGGGGAACCTTGGTATGACTATAGACAGGTAAGGGTAAATTAATTTCATTATCAAAGAATTTTTAGTGAATATTAATAGGATTTTGGGTGGGTTTATATAGTAAAAAATAGGAAATTTCATTATTAATTTCCAAACATAGCTTTTGGACTCTATATGATAAAGTAATAAAAACCACAAACCATCCAATGGTTTTTTTCCATGGTTTCTTCCAAAGTGAATTATTTTTAATTATTTTAAAATTTTAATAAACTATCTCATTAAAATAATTCCCTTGGTAATGTGTAAGTGAGTCATGTTTACAAAGAATTGATTTTAAAACCCTTAAGTATAATATAGGTTTTTGAGGATTCATTAAGGTTTTATAAAATTAATCAAATAAAATAAAAAATCATTATTTTAAATTATAAATATATATTTGGTTGTGAAAACCATTTATGAAATATATTACATCACTTTTGGTTCATTATGATGCCATAGTACATGTGGTATATTTTTACCAAATTTAATTTTAACCCACAAATTTGATTGTATCCAAAAATTATGAAAAAAAAGCCATTGGATAATTTTGATTTTATGATTTCAAAAATAATATTTATTTTATTCATATAATTCTCTAAGTATGAGAATTTGAACTTTTAAATCAAAAATCAACATTTATTGAAAAATACTGGTGTTTGACAATAACAGTTTTTTGACCCTTATAAAATTATTTTTGACTTCATAAAATTATATTACAATTTATATTTAATAAAAAATATTTAATAATAATATTTTATTAAATTATAATTTATTTCAAAAAATATTAATTATTTAAAAATATTTTCTTTTTTAAAACTATACAATTTCTAAAAATACAATTTGTGTTTCATCGTATCAAAATATAATTTTTATCAAACATGTTATCTAATCATTTAAAAAATAATATTAAAAATGGGTAAATATAATCATTAATTTATTAAAAAATATAAAATATAAAAAATCATACTCTTAAGTTCTAGATACATAGCCCTTTATTAAACCAGTGAATGCCCTGAGTATAAAGCGTGTGATGGTGAGATTTTTAAGGGGTGGTTTAGAAAACATGGCTTGGTTCATGATCTTGATGATATTTAAATTCTTCTATAAATGGTTTCTATCATGCTTTAGTTGTTGAATTTCATCTTGGGATTGGTCAAGTAAAAACTCTAGTGATGTTATCTTTCTTAGAAGCTCCGTTAAATGGGATTCATAGGGTATGATCCTACTAGTTGAGGATATTACTCTTTCCTTCTATTTCAATTAGACTTTATCATAATGATTAATATACTAATCTTAATGGTCACTATACAATGGCTATATTATCAATGGTTATGATTCTTAATAGTATTTTAAATTTGATAGACCATATAATGGTCCAAAATAACCAAAGTAGTGCATGTGTTTTTTATAATTCCATTTCTTAATAAGGAAATCTCTCATTTAAAAATTTATTTAATTTATAAAAGTTTGGGTTGTTATAATAAATCTAGGAAAAAAACATAATGTAACACACATTGTCATGCCACAAAGTCCCTCGTTCGATTCTAGATTCAAAACCCATGATGTGATCAGTGACCTTATTAACCCTTCATAAAACCTAGTCAAATTTCAAAACTCAACATGTATTGACCTCATATACGGTGTAAAAAAGGGTGTCAGAGCATAATACATCCTATTTCAAATTAACAAAAATTTAAAAATGAATTCCATGATGTAGTTTCCATAATTACAACACAACACCACTTATATAATATTAATTTATGTTTCTTGGATCTTTATATCACAAACTATACCCCCACTACAAAATGATATGAATCATTGAATATAAAAAACTACACTACAAGGAGGGTCTTAAATATACTCAAAAAATTGAGAGTAATGAGACAACATCTATATCTCACACTCCCATTGGATCTCTTAAATGTTTCTAAAATTCCACAGTATATTCACCTACGGTATCACTTAACCTAGAAGGGTCATATCCTATCGATCATTGATTACCACTGGGTACTCTGAAAAGGTTGAATCTTAATTGATGTATGTTTCACTCTTATCATTGTTTTTTTATGGGTATTAAATGTATCTACTTAGTTGTGACACATTAAATATATTTTACACCTTGTATAACTATGAGGGTATCTCTTTATAGTAAGTAACCTCACCCACCCAGTGTATAATCTAGAACAGCCTAATGAACTTGAATTATATCTTACTTCCCTGACTAAATATCTATAAATAGTGTCTGGTAAGACATTTAGGAACACATGATCTCCCTCCTAAAACTCCAAAATCCTTCATTTTTTGTCCACATAAGACTTATTATTCCTTTTAACTATCCACATACACTCCTAGATCACATGCACCATCTCTATCATTAGTCTCACTAATCCTAGATCCATTAAAGATGGCTCTTTAATCTCTATCTATAATAAGGGTGACTTATAAGTTTTTTGTATAGGAACTTGAAAGCTATAATTCTAATAGTGGAGTGATAGCAACTGTTGTACATGAAATCGAAAAAGGGTATGTGATCCTCCCAATTCCAACCAAAATCCAGCACATAATCCCTTAATATATCCTCCAAAACCTATATGGTTCTCTCTATATATAAATCCATCATAGGGTGCTATGTTGTACTCCTCTACAACTGAGTCCCAAATAATTCATATATGATCCTTTATAACTAAAATTTAATTCAATTATCCTAGTATAAAAAATCATCTAACATACCCCATGTAATCAAACAATATTCTTTATGTACAAGCTTCTAAAAACTCCTCACAGAACTCTACTCCGAGTAAGGAAGGTAGTGATTCACCTTGGTTAAATAATTGATGCTCACATGAATCGCATCATGACCCCTTATTGAACATTGATTTCCAATAAAAAATACATTGATATACCATCCCACTTATACTTTGGAGCCTCAAGGGGTTGAGAAAATCCTATTGTAACCTAGTGCTCAGCTTTCACCTGCTGATTGGTGTGGTACAATGAGATAAACTCAAAAATTATCCTCAACATACCAATCTGAAAAAACTAATTCCTAAGGTCATAGTATATATTTTTCAAAACTTGATGTCCCACTAAGGTGGAATTATTATAATACCTTAGAACCTCATCATAAAATGTGACTAACCATCCTCAAAAAAGGATAACATACTCCAAACCTTTGGAAAATCCATCTAGTGTATTTCTTAAGGATGTTCATTCATGGATAACCACATAATATATGACTTATATCTAGAACTACCTTTTGAACTAAAGAAGTAGAGAGGCCACTACTATGGTAAAATATAAGCTAGATGTAACATCCTGGGTAAATAAAGAATAATACATTTTCATATTTATTAATATTTTTTAATTAAATGTTAATTTAAATTTAAAGGGGATGTTATGTTTGATGTATTACCCGATACACAACAACAGGTTTCTTTGAAATCTTACGATGCACACTAATAATATAATATTATTATTTTAAACGGTACTTAATGTCGAGACATTGTATTGGTGGAAATGAATAAAACTAACTAAAATATGATTATATATGTTTTTTAAATGTTTTTACATTTATCCAATAAAATTTAGAGGCTTAAAATAAGAAAGGAATTCTATTTTAAGCATAAATACTCTAATATTCATTAAAAGGCCGATTTAACATCTTTTAATGGAGAACCCTCTTTAAATATAGTTTTGGTCCTTTTTATATTTTATATTTGATAAAATAAAATTCTTCTTTAGAATCGGGACATCAAAATTTACTTTGGGTAAAATTTTGGTATTTTTCTGATAAAATTCATTTTTTCATGAATAATGAAAAATACTCTATTTTAATTCAAAACTGTTTTTTAATATAATTTATTTATATGGTTAGATTATCTTTTTAATTTGTTTTAAAGTTTAATTATGATATATTTTTATCATTTAATCCAATTTTGGTCATTGGAATTAATTTCACTTTGAAATTGGACATAAACATGTGTCAATCTTTTGATAGTTATTATTTCCTAAAAACATGCTATTTGTTTTAACAACGGGAATTAATTTTAAATTAATTAATTCCACTTTTATGTTTTTAATTTGGAAAAATAGACATCATTTTTGAATTCATAATATCAAGTAAATCTTAGGATGAATTTTTTGTATTTTTCTGAAAAACTTCAATTTTTGACAAATAGTGAAACCACTTATAAGTAGTTAAAAAAGTGACTTTTACATTTAAATAAAATTTTACTACTTCTGTGAGTTGAATTTCAAAAAATCTGAGAGACAAAATTAATATCCAGAAGTAAAATTTGGTTTAATAAGATGAAAATAATTTTTGGTGAATTATAACTTTTGACTTTTATTTACCGCGGTTAAAGGTAAATAGGGTAATTCATGGTAAAAAGTATATTATAATAATAAAAAATTACCTTAACACTTGTCCTAACCTTATTTTATGAGTCAAGGCCAACCATGGACATACTTGGGTTGATTTTGGGATTCCATGGATCCACTTGAGAGTGATAATGACTCTTTAGATTAATTAATTTAAAGTGAAGACAAAAATGACACAAACAAATATATTTTTGTAAATTAATTTTTACATGGAATTATATAAGTTATATTTTATACTATAAATATTAATTGTAAAGATAAAAATATTTCATAAATCATGGTATTTTTTTATAATTTTTAGACTTCAAATAAATTAAATTATTTATGACACAATAATGATACAACATTTACCTCATTAATAAATGATTTAAATAAATAAGATTATAATGATTAAATTATTATACAAAAAATGGCCAATTCTGATTGGATGATTTTATTTAGAATATTAGTAATCTTATATTCTACTTTAATGTGTTTTATACCTTTTGAAACTGAAGATAAGTTTATAATAAAATAATAGTTTCACACTTTCCTAAAGAGCCCCTCCTCTCCCTTATAAAAGGAGACCAATTATAACCAATTCTTCACACCTCTCAAGCCTTTTGGATCATCCAAACTCTTCCCAATTAAGCTCCCTACATCCCTCTCCTCCACCTATAAGCCTTATAACTTAGGAATAAGGCACTTCAAGAAGTCCTTTTGGTTCAAACCAAAATGAGTTTCCCAAATTAAAGATAACGGTTTCTCTTAAATTCATTTCTTTTATTTTACTTCTCCAATCCCATGAACTCTTTTTATTCCTTTATTCTTAAACAAAAAAAGTATCTTAAATATACTAGGATGTTTTTATAAGAATTATTTTAGCTACACTTACACACACCTCCATATAATGGGTGAATAATATAATGTTTCTGTGGATGGAAAACTAACGCCTCACGAAACGATTATTGTTCGATTATCTCATACCGCCTCTTATGGTGGACATTATGATGGCACTGTATTTATATATTATGTATATTATGTTTATTTTTTATCTATGCTTCTGTAATTTTCATTTTAAAACACACCAATATTCTTTCCAATATGTGTGACCACGATAATTTCATTTGAGGAAGTGCGGACTACCGCCCCCTCAAGGTGATATGATTTGTTCATGACATTCATGGAACATATAAAGGATAGAGTTAATTAAATTATGTAAAACATATATAATATGATATTATAATGTAATTATAATATACCTATGTATCATTATGTTTTAATTCCATTAAAATAAACAAATAGAAATGAAAGTAGCGTTCATGTGTACGTACGGCTTACCATCTTCATGAAAGGTGCTTTTCATTTCTTATCTCCAAATGTTATGTACTTTTATAAATACATATATATACTGGATATATATTATATATATGATATCTAAATCATTTATATAATTCTTGAGATAATGTACTTTTGACCACATGGATGAATTGTAATTATAACAAGTTCATTTTTGACTCAAGTTCCGAACATCAATAAAATATCCAATATGAACTCAAATAATTAACTAATTATTATAGAAAGGTAATAAGTAATATAAAAGGAATAATAAAATTGAAAATATTTCTTAATCAAGTATAAATTAACTTAATTTTATTATTCAGGAAGAACAAGGAACGCACAAGACAATTCGGACTTGAGGTAAGGGGTTTCTTATCTCACTTTTAATTCCGTGAGATTTCCATTGTTCACCACTTATTTATTGCATGTGGTGTGTGTACTGACCATGATTGTATTAATTGTGTAATATACTTTAATTTAGGGATATTTACATCATCATTTTATGATCTTTCTTTCATGGGTGTATGTTTCATAAATTACCAAATAGATAAGGGCATTTGAAATTTCAATTTCCACTCATTCGGCTTTACGCATACTTCCATGATTATTTTACTACAAGATTATGTGTGGAATCACTATTAATTTGATTATGTCATAATTTCCACTCCCCTTTATGTGGGTATAATTTTTATAAACATAATCACTCCATTGATAAATTCTCAATTCATCGATATGAACTTGATAAGAGTAATTTTAACTCAATCTCCATTTGTTGAGTTAAATATCTAATTCATTGGTGTTGTTTTTAAAATAATATGTATCAATTTCCTTTGATTTATTTACACTAAATATCCAATCATATTACATGTATTTATATTTGTCACACATAATTATGTCGTTCATTTATCCTTAACCTAAAGATACGGTCTTTATAAGAGATTTCATCTCAATTTACATTCCATTGAGACTTATTTGTTGTTATACACCAATTCACTTTTTTATGGTGTATATAATGTACTTTGACATAGTATATCATGAATCACTTTATTCTCATGATATTATAATTTTTTTATTACCTCAATTATTTGTAATCAAGTGTCTCTCTTTTGGTTAGGAACTCTAACTAAAATATCATTTTAAAATGTTTTAAAGATTTATTATTCTAAATATTTCTCATTAATGTCCATGTTTTAAAAATGGTTTTAAGGATTTATTTATATGGACATTAAAGTTTTAAAGTTAAAAATTACTTTTAAAAGTTTCAAAGTGGTATGGGACACGTTGATTCAAAAATCTATTTTAAATGGCTTCTTAACAAATAGTGTGACTTTTAAGTGTTTTCAAGAAGAAGGGGGATATTTATCTCAAATAGTTTTGATGATTATTTTCATCTATGTTGATATCCTTCATTATTCTTGATTGAGGTTAATTTTTTTCAATACAACCTTCTATATTTTATTGAATGAGTTATGTTTGACTGTGGATGTTCTATTTTTATACCATTAATGTTTTGTGGATAAAGTATTGACATTTCGTATGCTAGTTTTAATACGAATTTTTTATGTTAGGTTTCAAACTTTTCATATGAGGAATGCATTGGACTTAGTAAGTGACGGGTGGAGACTACTATAGCTCCTCGATGCATCGGTATGTCTCATGATACAAACTAGTGTCTTTGAATAAGGCCTTGACAAAATCTTATTTGTAGTCTTGGAACAAGGACTTGACTATGTGGTTATGATAGTCTGACATTATGCATTACATCATTATGAAAGTGGTTATTGATATTGCTTGTGATTATTTGACTAGTAGAATATCCATGTGAATAATTAAATGGAATTATTTCATTTTTTCCCATATTATGCTGATGTTAAAGTTTAAAAGGCTTTTGTTTTAGTTATGCATTACCTTAAATGTTTATTCTTATTTATGAAAGCTTCCTCTATATTGTTATACTTACTGAGCATTTGAGCTCACCCCTTTCTATGTTTTATTTTTTCCCGGATGTGAAGAAGTTAGTTATGAGTGACTTTCAGGCATAATCTAGGAAGCTTGGATGTTTCCAATGGAATAATTTAGTGTTGTTTCTCTTTTCAAGTTGTAATTTTTACCTTATGAATATATCTAGTATTTCCAAGGCTACTAAACTGATCGGTCTTTCGGGAAATGATTTCCTTGTATCATGCCAATGTTATGTAATAATGTACTGACTCTGGGTAACTGGGGTCGGGGCATTACAGTTGGTATCATAGGAAGTTTGGTACAAACCTTGGAAGCTAGATTTAGATAAACTATGATTAGAGCACATTTACCTAAGATAGAATTTGAGAATTAGTATAAAAGAAGTTCCTAAAATATTGGTATTGTAGAGATTTTGTGAGTTTTCTAAGTAATACATCCCTGTCTGGATAGAAACAGGTAGAGGCGGCTCTGGCACAGATGTACCTAGGGGTAAAACCCTAAAACAATGCTTTGAGCTAGACTCAAACAGGAACTGGTGCACGACAACGGGTCTTGCTACACTCTTGGTTACGACACTCCCGGGGGATATGCTTAGGATAATTTACATTTTCTTTACATACTGATTTGAAGGATTTTAATATAAGATGATAATAAATGACCATGGTTAATCCTAAGGTGTTTCAAAATTGAAAATATAGTGTCATGATATTCTCTAAATGATTTTATGACTACTGTTACACACACAATGCTTTCTAGTTTTAGTCAATGGCTAGATTCCAAGGAAGTCATAGTAACTTTGAGCATGATGTACAAGGTAGTAACGATGGTGGAAATGAGAAACAAAATGGAATGTTTATAGGTGTAAAATATATCGTGTTCATTCCATATCATTTTTCCAAAAATATGATCAACAACATATATATTAACCCACTCCAAAACTCAACAAAGAAGAGAAAGGTGATAAATGATAAGAGCTTTAGCAGTGGAGACCATGAAGAAAAGAATCCTCAATTTCCATCATGCAGGAAATGTGGAAGGACACACCCAGGAAAGTGTCTCAATGGAACAAATAAATTCTTTACGTGTGGGAAAGAAGGACATAAATTGAAGAATTGCCGAGGAAAAATGAAGAGTACTATGGAAGAAAATAAAAATGGTCCCAAGAATCCATTTATAGTCATTTGTCGTAAATGTAGGGGACCTGGCCATTACCCAAGTGAATGACCTATTCTATAGGATATTTTCTTGGTCAAAAAAGAAGCTATGTGGAAATAAATGGTTGGATAAATGTTTAAATGTATTAGTGCTCCTTGTTGATGGGATTACTTTGGAATAATTTTCTCTGGTATTTTTAACCCTGTAGTTAGTCATGTGAAAGTGATATTTGACGAAGACTTATCTTTTCTCTTGTGAATATAGTTATAAATAACCATTTGGTTTTATATGATCATTGGGTTTGAGGCAATTACAGGTTATTATATTTTGGGATAAAAATGCAAGGTTTGAGATAACATTTGTTGTTAAATTATGTTATGGTTATTTTGAGGAATTTATCTCATTTCGGTAATGTTATAATTTATAGTTTTTAAAAAAAAGGACAACACGCAGACCCTGTGACAACCCATCACATCAGACAAAGTTGTGGGAATGAAACCCACAACTAGAGTGAGATTGGGATTTATCACCTACCACTGGACTACATGAAGTCCCTGGTTAGTGTGACTAATTATTTTTAGTTAAATGATTTTATTGATCAATAGTAAGTTGATTTGGGATATCATGTTTTATCAAATGAATACCCTTAGTATAGGAAAATGATTTGGTAATTAAGTGATAAATGTTATTTGGAAGACGTTTTCTTTTTTGGGAACACTATATGCCCAAGGAAAATAGAATACTATAGGACTTCATTTGAGGAGTAATGGTAGATTTTTATCTATGTTTTTATTGTGTAATTATAGTGATTTGGTTTATTTATGGAAATGATTAACCTGTAATAGAGAATATGTGATTAGTTTAATTACTTTTAAGTATGTGACTTTAAGAGTAGTTGATGTCATTTGGAGATACAATTTAACGTGGAAGACTGTGTAATCAAATTCTTCTATATTTTGGTATTCAAAATTAGTTTAGATTATATTGATGGATTTTAAGGACAATTGTTTATTGAATGGTATTTATTTAACTTTGGGTATTGCTGGTTTGATTTTAGAAATTAAGATTAGTATTTCTTTCTCTAAAGTATTATCCTTTTTGGGGATCATTTTATCTTGTACTAACCATTTTGGTGGTGGTTAATCTCTAAAGACAAGTTAAACATATATTTTATCCTTTGTGGATCATGTGAGTCTCTAGAAGTTTATTCTAGCTCTTCTAGTGTGACCAAGTCTTCTTGAGTACTCATCGTTTAAAAAAATTAGTGGTAGAAATTTATTAAAGAATGAAACTCTACTTAAAAAGTAAGTATATCTCTTTATGTTCTTAGTCAATCTCATAAATAAATTCCTCATCTTTACTAAATGTCACTTAAAACAAAAAAAATGTTTCCCGTTAACTTTTCTTACTGGGAAACTAATTACTGTTTGTCTCATCACAAGTTTGTGGTTTTCTTGTTGTTAACTTTCTCCTGATCATGTTTTCTATCCCTCTCCATCAGAACTTGAAACATTATTTTCTCCTCCATATCTATGTTTTCATGGAATCCTAGTATCTGTTGTCTCGGGTAAACTTTTTACTTCTCTTAATTTATTATAATGTGATGGTTTTATTGACTCTTTTACTGATGTGGGGCTTTCAATGAAGTTTCTGAGCCCAATTTTAAAATTGCAAGGACGCAATTCCCAAAAGGGGTGAAGGATGTAACATCATAGGTAAATAAAGAATAATACATTTTCATATTTATTAATATTCTTGAATTAAATGTTAATTTTAATTTAAATGGGATGCTATATTTGATGGATTACCTGATACACAACAACAGGTTTCTTTGAAATCTTACGTTGCACACTAATAATATAATATTATTATTATAAATGGTACTTAATGTTGAGCCATTGTATTGGTGGAAATTAATAGAACTAACTAAGATATGATTATATATGTTTGTTAAATGTTTTTACATTTATCCAATAAAAGTTAGATGCTTAAAATAAGAAAGAAATTCGATTTTAAGCATAAATACTCTAATATTCATTAAAGGGCCGATTTACCTTATTTTGATGGAGAACCCTCTATAAATATAGTTTTGGTCCTTTTTATATGTTATATTTGACAAAATAAAATTCTTATTTAGAATCGGGACATCAAAATTTACTTTGGGTAAAATTTAGGTATTTTTCTGATAAAATTCCTTTTTTGAGGAATAGTGAAAAATACTGTATTTTAATTCAAAACTATGTTTTAAACTAATTTAGTTATATTGTTATATTATCTTTTTAATATTTTTAAAAGTTTAATTAGAATATATTTTTACCATTTAATCCAATTTTGGTCATTGGAATTAATTTCACTTTGAAATTGGACATAAACAAGTGTCAATATTTTGATAGTTATTATTTCTTAAAAACACGATATTTGTTTTAACAACGCAAATTAATTTTAAATTAATTAATTCCAATTTTATGTTTTGAATTTGGAAAAATATAAATCATTTTTAAATTCTTAATATCAACTAAATCTTATGCTGAATTTTTGGTATTTTTCTGAAAAACTTCATTTTTTGATGAATAGTGAAACCACTTAGTAGTAGTTAAAAAAGTGACTTTTACATTTAAATGAAATTTTATAGCTTATGTGAGTTGAATTTCAAAAATCCGAGATACACGATTAATATCAAGAAGTAAAATTTGGTTTAATAAGATGAAAATAATTTTTGTTGAATAGTAACTTTTGACTTCTATTTACCGCAGTTAAAGGTAAATTGGGTAATTCAAGGTAAAATGTATATTATAATAATAAAAAATTACCTTAAAACTTGTTCTAACCTTATTTTATGAGTCATGGCCGACCATGGGAATCCTTGGGTCGATTTTGGGACCCCATGGAGCAACTTGAGAGTGATAATGACTCTTTAGATTAATTAATTTAAAGAAAAGACAAAAATGACACAAACAAATATATTTTAGTAAATTAATTTTTACATGTTGTTATATAAGTTATATTTTCTAATATAAATATTAATTGGAAATATAAAAATATTTCCTACGTCATGGTATTTTTTTATAATTTTTATACATGAAATAAATTAAATTATTTATGACATAATAATGATGCAGTGTTTACCTCATTAATAAATGATTTAAATAAATAAGATTATAATGAATCAATTATTTTCCAAAACATGTACAATTCTGATTGGATGATTTTATTTCGAATATTAGTCATATTATCTTCTACTTTAATTTGTTTTGTACCTTTTAAACTAAATATAAGTTTATAATAAAATAATAGTTTCACACTTTTCTAAAGAGGCCCTCCTCTCCCTTATAAAAGGATACCACTTCTAACCAATTCTTCACACCTCCCAAGCCTTTTTTATCATCCAAAATCTACCCAATTAATCTCCCTACATCCCTCTCCTCCACCTAGAAGCCTTACCTTAGGCAGAAGTCACTTAAATAAGTCCTTTTGGTTCAACCGAAAGGGAGTTACCCAAATTAAAGGTAACGGGTTCTCTTAAATTCATTTATATTATTTTACTTCTCCAACCCCATGAACTCTTTTTATTCCTATCTTTTGTAACAACAACAGTATCTTCAATATACTAGGATGTTTTTATAAGAATTATTTGAGCTACACTTACACACACCTCCATCTACAGGGTGAAGAACATAATGTTTTTGTGGATGGAAAACTAACGCCTCACGAAACGATGATTGTTCGATTATATCCTATTGCATCTTATGGTGGCCATTATGATGACACTTTATTTATATATTATTTATATTATGTTTATGTTTTCTCTATGCTTCTGTAATTTTTATTTAAAAACACACCAATATGCTTTCCAATATGTGTGACCACGATATTTTCATTTGAGGAAGTGCGGACTACCGCCCCTTCAAGGTGATATGATTCGTTCATGAAATTCATGGAACATATAAAGGATAGAGTTAATTAAATTATGTAAAACATATATCATATGATATTATACTGGAATTATAATATACCTATGTATCATTATTTTTTTAATTCCATTAAAATAAAAAATAGAAATGAAAGTAGCGTTCATGTGTACGCACGGCTTACCATCTCCATGAAAGGTGCTTTTAATTTATTTTCTCCAAATGTTATGTACTGTTATAAATAAAAATATATATATAGTATATATATTATATATATGATATCTAAATCATTTATATCATTCTGGAGATATTGTACTTTTGACCACATGGACAAATTGTAATTATAACAAGTTCATTTTTTACTCAAGTTCCGAACATCAATAAAATATCCAATATGAACTCAAATAATTAACTAATTATTATAGAAAGGTAATAAGTGATATAAAAGGAATAATAAAATTGAAAATTTTTCTTAATAAATTATAAATTAACTTAAGTTTATTATTCAGGAAGAACAAGGAACACACAATACAATTCAGACTTGAGGTAAGGGGTTTCTTATCTCACTTTTAATTCTGTGAGATTTCCATTGTTCACCACTTATTTATTGCATGTGGTGTGTGTACTACCCATGATTGTATTCATTGTGTAATATAATTTTATGAATTTATATTTACATCATCATTGTATGATCCTTCTTTCATGGTTGTATGTTTCATAAATTACCAAATTGATAAGGGAATTTGAAATTTCAATTTCCACTCATTCGGCTTTACGCATACTTCAGTGATTATTTTACTCCAATATTATGTGTGGAATCACTATTAATTTTCTTATTTCATAATTTTCACTCCCCTTTATGTGGTTACACTGTTGATACACATAATCACTCCATTGAAAAATTCTCAAGTCATCGATATGAACTTGATAAGAGTAATTTTAACTCAATCTCTATTTGTTGAGTTAAATATCCAATTCATTGGTGTTGTTTTTACAATAATATGTGTGAATGTACTCTGATTTATTTACACTGAATTTCCAATCATATTGAGTGTATTTATATTTTTCACTCATAGTTATGTCGTTCATTTATCCTTAACCTAAGGATACGGTCTTTATAATAGATTTCATCTCAATTTACATTCCATTGAGACTTCTTTGTTTTTATACACCAATTCACTTTTATATGGTGTATATAATGTACTTTCACATATTATATCATGAATCACTTTATTCTCATGATATTATAATGTTTTTATTACCTCAATTATTTTTATTCAAGTGTCTTTCTTTTGGTTAGGATCTCTAACTAAAATATCATTTTAAAATGTTTTAAAGATTTATTATTCTAAATATTTCTCATTAATGTCCATGTTTTAAAAATGGTTTTAAGGATTTATTAATATGGAAATTAAAGTTTTAAAGTTAAAAGTTCCTTTTAAAAGTTTCAAAGTGGTATGGGACACTTTGATTCAAAAATCTATTTTAAAAGGCTTCTTGACAAATAGTGTGACTTTTAAATGTTTTCAAGAAAGAGGGGGATATTTCTCTCAAATAGTTTTGATGATTATTTTCATCTATGTCTATATCCTTCATTATTCTTTATTGAGGTTAATCTGCTACAATACAACCTTCCATATTGTATTGAATGAGTTATGTTTGACTGTGGATGTGCTACTTTTATACCATTCATGGTTTGTGGATAAAGTATTGACATTACGTATGCTAGTTTTAATACGAATGTTTATGTTATGTTTCAAACTTTTCTTATGAGGAATGAATTGGACTTAGTAAGTGATGGTGGAGCTCGCTATAGCTCCTAGATGCATCAGTAGGTCTCATGAGACAAACTAGTTTCTTGGCACAAGGCCTTGATAAAATCTTATTTGTATTCTTGTCATAAGGCCTCGACTAAGTGGTTATGATAGTCTGGAATTTGGATTCCATCATTATGAAAGTGGTTATTGATATTGCATGTGATTATTCGACTAGTAGAATATCCATGTGAATAAGTAAATGGCATTATTTCATTTTTTTCCATATTATGCTGATGTTCAAGTTTAAAAGGCTTTTGTTTTAGTTATGTATTACCTTAAATGTTTATGCTTATTTATGAAAGTTTACACTATATTGTTATCCTTACTAAGCATTTGAGCTCACCCCTTTCTGTGTTTTATTTTTCCCAGGATGTGAAGAACTTAGTTATGAGTGACTTTTAGGCATAATCTAGGAAGCTTGGATGTTTCCAATGGAATAATTTAGTGTTGTTTCTCTTTTCAAGTTGTAATTTTTACCTTATGAATGTATATAGTATTTCCAAGGCTACTAAATTGATCGGTCTTTCGGGACATGATTTCCTTGTATCTGTTGCACAAAAATCCCTCAAGGTAACATTGCAATATTTTTGTGTTGATTGTGTTTGTTTACAAAGCAGGTTTTCATGGATATTTGTCGAGTTCCCAAGAAGTTTTTGACAATACTTGTTAACAAAGAACGATAACAAACGAAAGGACGATATGGAGGTGGTACAAAAGAGCAGTACAAGGTGGCGCCGTTTCCCATTGTTTGCCAAATTTTTGGGGTCCAAAATTTGGAATTTGGTGAGAATTGAGAAAATAGGATTTCCATGAAGATCATAATTTTATATGGAAAAGGCATGAATTTCGTGAAGATTGGATTCATGGTTTACAAATCATGAAGACCAGAAGAGTGGAGGTGGTGAGTCTTCGCGATTACGTCAAGCTTCGTGAACGGTAGAGGCTGAAGCGCATCGCGGCGGTGAAGGGCTTTGTGAGGGAGATTCGCGGTGAAGGCGCAAAGGAATGTTGACGGTGATGCTTCGCGATTACGTCAAGCTACGCGAACGGAAAATTGTCGTGGTGCTTTGCGATTTGGACAGAATTCCGACGGAAATTTTGGAGCTTCGCGATTTGAGATGACGTGGTGTTGACTTCGCGCGGAAGGGACGAGGGTCGGTGGAATCGCCTATAAATAGAGGCCGACCCCCTCGAGAGAAGTAGAGAGAATTTTCAGAGAAAATCCTTTGCTCTTGATTTGAAAAGGTGGTTCGCGGAGCCAGTGTGCTTCACGAAAGAGGTGATTCGTGGCGGCTATTGTAGCTCTGTGAAACCTACGAGCTCCGCGTTGGCTTAGTAACCTTCACGACGGACGTTGCTTTGGGTTGGCTTGGGCTTCGCGGTAGTGCTTCACGAAAGTGCTTCGTGAAAGTGCTTCGCAAAAAGGCAGGAGCTTCGCGAAGGCTTGTTTGAGCTTCGCGAAATTGGGAGCTTCGCGAAGTAGGGTGCTTTGCGAAGGTGTTTCCAAAAGGAATTGCCCAGTGTTCAGAGGCAAAGAGATATTCATCAGTGGATGAAATTTGGACATTAACAGAGCATCCATCATCAGTTAAGGATGCGTGCATTCATGAAAATGAAGAGACCTACAGGTCTATAAACTGTGAGTGGATTTCCTTCCAGAGCAGTGAGCTTAGGAAGAGAAAGAAGGTGATCCTCTCCACCGGTAGTGAGTCATAGAGAGAGAAACAGGGAGTGACCCTTGGGAAAGCAGTGATCTGACCCTAAACATTGTAAGGGCAGTGAGCCTGGGCATAGAAGTGATCTAGCCCGAACCATTGTATCCACATCTAGTGAAGTATAGTGGAATTTGGTATGACCAGCAACCTGTCAGCGTATGCTCCTTGGACGTAGCCCTTAGCGGTGAACCAAGTAAAATTTCTGTGTCCTGTTCTTGCATTACTTTCTGTTTATATTGTGCAATAGGAAAAGAGAGAAGAGTATTTTTCTTAACAGCGAAACAAGATCAGAACGGGCTTTAATTTTAATTTATTCATACCCTGATTCACCCCCCCTCTCAGGGTATTCAGCCTTGTGGACCTAACAATTGGTATCAGAGGGAAGGTTTACAGTTGTTCTTCTCTCAAATGGAGGTCACTAATCATAGAGGGATTCCGATCTTCGACGGATGTAATTTTCAGATATGGAAGAATCAAATGCAACACTATTTCCGATCTTTGGGAATGGATGTGTTTTCAGAAGCTATGCATGGTATCACAGCTGATATTACTAGTGGTGAATTATCAGAAGCTGAGCATAAAGAGTTGGATGCTGATTCCAAAGCAATCAATGCCTTAGGGGGAGCCCTCTCCAATCCCATATATTCAAAGGTGATGTCATGAAAAACATCACATGCCATGTGGGAAAAGCTTTTGAATATTTATGAAGGGGATACAAAAGTCAGAGAGGCAAAGATGCAAGTGTTGTGGAACAAGTATGAAGATCTGAGAATGAACCCGAATGAGTCTGTTGATGCATCCTTTGACAGGTTAAATGCTGTTGTAGAAGACATGTGGGGTCTTGGAGAAATTATCAAAGATATAAAAATTTTAAAGTGCATATTGTGAAAACTTCCACCTCGGTTTAATCCGAAAGTTTCTGTTTTGGAAGATAAAGACCCAAAAGAACTGACATTTGATAACCTGCACAACACTCTTGTTGCATATGAAATAAGAAATGATGATAATGAGACTGTGGAAAAGGGGAAATCCAAAGAGGTGGCATTCAAGGCCTTGAAGAAACTCACCATTGAAGATTCTAATGAAGAAGAAGAGACAGATGAGGTGATGTCATTCCTTTCTTCAAATCTTCAAAGAGGAAGAGGAAAGTTTAAAGGTAAACCTCCACTAGCATGCTTTAGATGTGGAAAGGTTGGTAATCTTGCCACAAGATTCCCTAAGAAATTTCAAGATAATGATGATGATGATGATGAAGTTTAAATTCCCAAGATAAAGACTTCAGCATTTGTGAAAGGGAAGAAGCAATTTATGAGAAATTTCTTCAAGAAAAAGAATCTTCTTTCACAAGAATTTGAAAGTTCAGATGGTTCTGAGGATGAAGAGGTTGAGGAAATATAAAATTGCAGAGATCGTGGGGTAAATGCCTTGGTGGAGATTATTGGTAGTTCTCAGAAAAAGGAAGAAGCTGACGTAGAGGAAGAAGAAGAAATTGAAGGGAGAGTTGACATGGAAGCTGAATTAAAAGAATCTCTTGAAGAGATAAATTTTTGGAGAGAAAAAACAAAGAAATCCAACAAGGTGGTACATGATTCCAAACTCTACATGCAACAACAAGAAGAAGATAAGTCTAAGCTAGTGAAAGAAATTGAAGATCTTAAGTACTCCAGGCTAGAGCGCACAAAAAAGGTTGATGATTATATGCTCAAGATTGAAGAGCAGAAAAGGGAGATCGATTGCTTGAATAGAAAAGTGAAAGATCATGTCAAGCGTATCGAAGAGCTTGAAGAGGAATTTGTTGGTCTGTGGAGAAAAGTTAAAGACCAGGAAAAACCTTTGAATCCCAACACATTCTTAGGAAAGCAGGTCGTCATGAAGACTGAAAAGAAGGAACAAGAGCCTAGTAGTTCAGCAGGAAAGAAGCAGCAATTGAGCTTAGAAGTTAAGGTTGATTCATGTCTTAATCAGAAACAAAAATCTGTGGCAGTTGAAGTTAGACCTCAAGCACCCGTCCCGAGATTGAAGGTGGATTTGGGCACAAAGCAGAATCAGAATATTCAGAGATCCCAAGGGGAAACTCGTAGTGTTGAAGTAACATGAAGGAATGCACCTTATATCAGGTGTTATTGTTGTGGAAATATGGGACATTCACAGTATGTATGTTCCATAGCCAAAAGATATCGAAGGGAACAAGAACAGAGATGGCAGCCAAACAGAGAACGGTTTTCCAGAACATATTTCAAAGGACACTATTTTTGGTGCGGAGGATTTGGGTATATGGATAGGTACTGTACTTCGACCATTCAGAGAAATGTTCAAAAGAAGAATCAAAACATTCGCAAGCAGCAGGTCAATAAACCAACAGGTGAGTTAAAAATGCAGAATAGATTTGCAGCTTTGAAAGATGAGACTGGTCCATCATACTCTGAGAAAGAATAGAAGTCTCAATCCATGCCAAGTGTGAAAGAAAAAGTATGGACCAAGAAGAAGAAAAATGAGAAGGCCGTTGTGGCGTAGATTTCCCTTAAAGCATCAGATCGATCTGGTGTTTGGATCCTTGATAGTGGTTGCACATCCCACATGACGGGTAATAAGGATCTTGTTATAGGAATCAAATATGACAAAGAAGGAGTTGTCAAATTTGTAAATGATGAAGTCCTGAAGATTATTGGCTCAGGGAAAGCCAAGTTTGGGGGAAAAGAGATGAGATGTGATGATGTCTTGGTAGTAGAGGGTCTTAGTCATAACTTACTCAGTTTCAGTCAACTATGTGACTCTGGGCACTCTATCCGATTTACCAAGAAGATGTGTGTAGTGAAAGGAAAAGATGGAGCAGCTATTCTGTAGGGAAAAAGGCCAAAGGGGAGTCTCTACCTTGTAAGTGGGGAAGAAGATACGTGTCTTTTATCCAGAGAGGAAGAGAACCAGTTGTGGCATAAGCGACTTGGTCATCTATGCCAACCATCTATGGAGGATCTCGTAAAGTGTGATGCTGCTAGAGACCTTCCCAAACTATCACATGATCGCACTCATATGTGTGATGCTTGCCAACAAGGGAAGATCATCAGAAAGACATACAGGCCAAAGGAACAGAAATCAACTAGAGTGCTCGAACTGGTTCATGTTGATGTATGTGGACCTATCTCACCACGAGCTATAAATGGGAAAAGGTACTATGTTCTTTTCATTGATGATTACAGCGGAATGGCCTGGGTATTCATCATTACCTATAAGACAGAGGTGTTCAGTTGCATAAAGCATTATAGGAGGGAATCAGAAAAGATTCTTGGGCAGAAAATTCTGAAGTTTTGTACTGATAACGGTACAGAATTCACAAACAGTAAAGTTGAAAACTATCTCATGAAACATGGGATAAGGCATCAAGTTTCATCGGTAAGAACTCCCCAACAGAATGGAGTGGTTGAAAGGAGAAATCGGATCATCAACAATATGGCCAGAATTATGCTTATTGATAAAGACCTACCAGAGAAATTTTGGAAGGAATCAGTTTTGACATCGGTCTATGTTTCGAATAGGTCTTTGTTGTGTCCAAAGCAAGGGAAGACTCCATATGACTGTGGTACGGAAAGAATCCAACGTTGAAATACTTTCGAATCTTTGGAAGTAAGTGTTTTATTCTCAACAAAGAAAATCACAGGAAGTTTGAGGCACGAGGAGATGAGGGGATATTCCTTGGATACTCTGGGAAAAGCAAAGCATATAAATGCTTCAACAAAAGGCTGGGAAAAATTGTTGAGTGCAATGATGTCACTATAGTTGAAAATGAACAGCATACTCAACAACAGAGTGAACAGTTCCTGGATGAAAGTGATGATGAGGTAAGCAACACAGGGAGAGCAGAAGTGGAAGAGGCTGACTCAGAATATGATATTGATGATGAACAAGAAAGTGTCAAGTCTGTGTCTGCAAGGAAGCCAAAGAGTTGAGCTGAAATTGATAGGCAGAATATCATTGGTGATCAGACAGCTCCATTTCAGACTCGAAGAATGAATTCATTACAGAAAAAATCGTTTTTTTCTCAAGTGGAGCAGAAATGGTTTTCCGATGCAGCTGAAGATGAAAACTGGGTTTAGGCTATGAATGAAGAGCTTGATCAGATTGAGAAGAACCAGACATGGGAGATTGTTTCGAGGCCAGCAGACAAGAATATCATCGGGACTAAATGGGTTTATCGCAACAAGATGAATGAAGATGGCACAGTGATTCGAAACAAAGCACAACTAGTGTGCAAAGGATACTCCCAGATAGAGGGAATAGATGTTGATGAGACATTTTCACCGGTTGCAAGGCTGGAGACAATCAGATTATTTTTGGCCATAGCAGTGCAAAGAAAGTTCAAAGTGTTCCAGATGGATGTCAAATCCGCATTCTTGAATGGTGTTCTGGAAGAAGAGGTGTAAATTGAGCAGCCAGATGGTTTTCTCATTCATGAGGATGAAAACAAAGTTTGCAGGCTGAAGAAGGCTTTGTATGGGCTGAAATAAGCACCAAGAGCATGGTACTCAAGGCTTGATCAGTACTTGAAGAAGCTTGGTTTTCAGCGTGGAGGTGTTGATTACAATCTCTATTTCAATAATGACAGTAATCAAAGGATGATGGTGTTGGTTTATGTCGATGACATAATATTTGGAGGATCAAATGAAGATCAGTGCAGAAAGTTTTCCTAATTCATGAAAAATGAGTTTGAAATGTCAATGATTGGAGAGATAACATTTTTCCTTGGTCTACAGGTGACACAAGGAAGGAATGGAACATTAATTTCTCAATCTAAATATTCCAAGGAGGTCCTGAGAAGGTTTGGAATGGAAAATTCCAAGGAGATGAAGACTCTGGTTGCTACCTGGATGAAATTATCAAAAGATAAGGATGGCAAGGTAGTTAATATCACAGAATACAGGAAAATCATTGGAAGTCTATTGTACTTAACCGCAACAAGGCCTGATATTGTTTTCGCCACATGCCAAGAAGCGAGATATCAGAGTAATCCCAAGGAAAGTCACATGCTCGCAGTGAAAAGAATACTTCGGTATATCAAGGGAATGGTGGACTTCGGCTTAACATACAATGACAAATCTCAGATAGAGTTATTGGGATATACTGATGCAGACTGGGCCGGTTCAGCGGATGATAGGAAATCAACGTCAGGTGGTTCTTTCTATCTTGGTGGATTTTGTATTTCATGGCTAAGCAAGAAGCAAGATTTCATTTCATTGAGCACCGCGGAAGCTGAGTATATTGCGGCCACTCAAGCATACACACAGTTATTATGGATGAAACAGCAGCTTGAAGATATGGGAGTTGAAGTGAAGTCTCCGATCGGAATCTAATGCGATAACTCAAGTGCTATAAATCTCAGCAAAAATCTCATCCATCACTCTAGGACAAAGCACATTGAGATTAAGTATCATTTTATCAAGGAGAAGGTTGAGCAGGGAATCATGAAATTAGAGTATGTGCCAACAGAGCTACAGGTTTGAGAATTTCTGACAAAGGCCTTACCCAAGGAAGCTTTTGAGAGGCATCGACTGGCTCTAGGAGTTCAGTCAATTCCCCGCACTTGAAATAGTGTGGATGTGACACCCCCCCCCCCCTCTCCCCGAGGTATGATGTGTTTTTCCCTACTATGCTGATATGTATTCTCTACTATGTTACAAACTACAAAGGAGTGACCTTTGGGTTCATTGACAAAGGGGGATAAAATAGTGATTGTTCAAGGTGGAGACAGTGTGGCTATTTGAGAAATCATGACAGATACGGGGAGAAGCTGACCAATGGAGCAGCCAGATAGGGGGAGAAATGAGAAAGGGGGAGATTTTTAAATCTGGCGATGCTAGAAGTGATTGATCAAAGAAGAGATATCACGGCAGCTGAGGGTCGTGATAAAAGCAAAACAGTGGTGTTGGAATGGTGTGAGAAGGTTTCCAACTATCACAAATTGGTAACAGTGTGGTTCAACAATTGGTATCAATTTAAGAATTGGTATCAGGTTGGAATAGACAATTGGTGTTTCACATGAAGTGATTCATTGATGAACTTTTCATACTACTCTTGTTTCTCACGTCGAGCATTGCTCATGTGGGCTTAGAGGACTTGTTAAGTGATTCCTTGAACGATATCAAAATCGAAAGAGGAAAATGGTGGTAGCGGCTATAAGAAGACTCAGTGAGGTATCAAAGTGTAGAAAATCATTCTGAGCAGTGTTGTGAAGAGTTGTCAACAAACCCAAAGGGGGAGATTGTTGGGCAAAAATCCCTCAAGGTAACATTGCAATATTTTTGGGTTGACTGTGTTTGTTGAAAAAGTATATTTTCATGGATATTTGTCGAGTTCCCAAGAAGTTGATGACAATCCTTGTTAACAAAGAACGATGACAAAATAAAGGACGATCTGGAGGCAGTACAAGAGAGCAGTACAAGGTGGCGTTGTTTCCCAATGTTTGCCAAATTTTTGGGGTCCAAAATTTGGAATTTGGTGAGCATCGCGAAAATAAGATTTCCATGAAGATCATAATTTAATATGGCAAAGTCATGAATTTTGAAAATATAGGATTCATGGTTTGAAAATCGAGAAGACCAGAAGAATGGAAGCGGTGAGTCTTCGCGATTACGTCAAGCTTCGTGAACGGCAGAGGCTAAAGCACATCGCTGAGGTGAAGGGCTTTGCGAGGGAGATTCGCGGCGAAGGCGCGAAGGAATGTTGACGGTGATGCTTCGCGATTACGTCAAGCTCCGCGAACGGAAAATTTCCGTGGTGCTTCGCGATTTGGATAGAATTCCGGCGGAAACTTTGGAGCTTTGTGATTTGATATGACATGGTGTTGACTTTGTGCGGAAGGGATGGGGGTCAGTGGAATTGCCTATAAATAGAGGTCGACCCCCTCGAGAGAAGTAGAGAAAATTTTCAGAGAAAATCCTTTGCTCTCGATTTGCGAAGGTGGTTCGCGGAGCCAGTGTGCTTCGTGAAAGAGGTGCTTCGCGGCGGCTATTGTAGCTCCGCGAAACCTACGAGATCCGCGTTGGCTTAGTAATATTTGCGAGGGACGTTGCTTTGCGACGGCTTGAGCTTCGCGGTAGTGCTTCGCGAAAGTGATTTGCGAAAGTGCTTCGTGAAAAGGCAGGAGCTTCGCGAAGGCTTGTTTGAGCTTCGCGAAATTGGGAGCTTCGCGAAGTAGGGTGCTTTGCGAAGGTGTTTCCAAAAGGAATTTCCCAGTGTTCAGAGGCAAATAGGTATTCATCAGTGGATGAAATTTGGACATTAACAGAGCATCCATCATTAGTTAAGGATGTGTGCATTCATGCAAATGAAGAGACCTACAGGTCTATAAACTGTGAGTGGATTTCCTTCCAGAGAAGTGAGCTTAGGAAGAGAAAGAAGGTGATCATCTCCACCGGCAGTGATCCATAGAGAGAGAAACAGGGAGTGACCCTTGGGAAAGCAGTGATTTGACCCTAAACATTGTAAGGGCAGTGAGCCTGGGCATAGAAGTGATCTAGCCCGAACCATTGTATCCACTTCTAGTGAAGTATTGTGGAATTTGGTACGACCAGCAACCTGTCGGCATATGCTCCTTGGACGTAGCCCTTAGCGGTGAACCAAGTAAAATTTTTGTGTCATGTTCTTGCTTTACTTTCTGTTTATATTGTGCAACAGTAAAAGAGAGAAGAGTGTTTTTCTTAATAGCGAAACAAGATCATAACGGGGTTTAATTTTAAATTAGTCATACCCTAATTCACCCCCCCTCTCAGGGTATTCAGCCTTGTGGACCTAACAGTATCATGTCAATGTTATGTAATAATGCTTGACTCTGGATAACTGGGGTTGGGGCATTACAGTTGGTATCAGAGGAAGTTTGGTACAAACCTTGGAATCTGGATTTAGATAAAATCTGATTAGAGCACATTGCCCTAAGATTGAATTTGAGAATTATTACAAAAGAACTTACTAAAATATTGTTATTTTAGAGATTTTGTGAGTTTTCAAAGCAATACATACCTGTCTGGATACGAGCAGGTAGAGGCAGCTCTGACACAGATGTACCTAGGGGTAAAACCCGAAAACACCTCTTTTAGCTAGACTCAAATGGGAACTGGTGCATGACAACGGGCCTTGCTGCACTCTTGGTTACGACACGCCCGAGGGATATACTTAGGATAATTTACATTTTCTTTACATATCGATTTTAAGGATTTTAATATAAGATGAGAATAAATGACCTTGGTAAATCCTAAGGTGTTTCAAAATTGAAAATATAGTGTCATGATATTTTCTAAATGATTTTAAGACTACTGTTACTCACACAATGATTTCTGGTTTTAGTCAATGGCTATATTCCAAGGAATTCATAGTAACTTTTATCATGACATACAATGTAGGAACGATGGTGGAAATGCGCAACAAAATGGAATGTTGATAAGTGTAAAAGATATCTTGTTCATACCAAATCAGTTTTCCAAAAATATGATCAACAAAATATATATTAACCAACTCTCGGACTCAACAAAGAAGAGAAAGGTGATAAATTATAAGAGCTCCAGCAGTGGAGACCATGGAAAAAAGAATCCTCAATTTCCATCATACAGGAAATGTGGAAGGACACACCCAGGAAAGTGTCTCAATGGAACAAATAAATGCTTTACATGTGGGAAAGAAGGACATAAAGTGAATAATTTCTGAGAAAAAATGAAGAATACTATGGAAGAAAATAAAAATGGTACCAAGAATCCATTTACAGTCATTTTCCATAAATATAGGGGACCTATCCATTACCTGAGTGAATTCCCTATTCTACAGGATATTTTCTTGGTCAAAGAAGAAGCTATGTGGAAATAAATGGTTGGAGAAATGTTTAAATGTATTAGTTCTCCTTGTTGATGGGATTACTTTGGAATAATTTTCTCTTGTTTTTTGAACCCTGTAGTTAGTCATGTGAAAGGGATATTTGAGGAAGACTTATCTTTTCTCTTGTGTATATAGTTATAAATAACCATTTGGTTTTATATGATCATTGGGTTTGAGGCAATTACAGGTTATTATATTTTGGGATGAAAATTCAAGGTATGAGATAACATTTGTGGTTAAATTATGTTATGGTTATTTTGAGGAATTTATCTCATTTTGGTAATGTTATAAAATATATTTTTTTTAAAAGGACAACACGCAGACCGTGTAACAACCCATCACGTCGGACAAAGCTATGGGAATCAAACCCACAACCAGAGTGCGATTGGGATTTATCGCCTACCACTGGACTACGTGAAGTCCCTGGTTAGTGTGACTAATTATTTTTAGTTAAATGATTTTATTGATCAATAATAAGTTGATTTGGGATCTCATGTCTTATCAAATTAATACCCTTAGTATTGGAAAATTATTTGGTAATTAAGTGATAAATGTTATTTGGAAGACGTTTGCTTTGTTGGGAACACTATATGCCCAAGGAAAATAGAATACTATGGGATTTAATTTGAGGAGCAATGGTGGATTTTTATCTATGTTTTTATTGTGTAATTATAGTTATTTAGTTTATTTATGGAAATGGTTAACTTATAATAGAGAATATGTGATTAGGTTAATTACTTTTAAATATGTGACTTTAAGAGTAGTTGATGTCATTTGGAGATACAATTTAACGTGGAAGACTATGTAATCAAATTCTTCTATATTTTGGGTTTAAAAATTAGTTTAGATTATATTGATGGATTTTAAGGACAATTGTTTATTTAATGGTATTTATTGAACTTTGGGTATTATTGGTTTAATTTTATAAATTAAGATTAGTATTTCTTTCTCTAAAGTATTATCCTTTTTGGGGATCATCTGATCTTGTACTAACCATTTTGGTGGTGGTTAATATCTAAAGACAAGTTAAACATATAGTTTATCCTTTTTGGATCATGTTAGTCTCTAGAAGTTTATTCTAGCTCTTTCAGTGTGACCAATTCTTCTTGAATACACATCTTTTAAAAAAATTATGGTAGAAATTTATTAAAGAATGAAACTCTACTTAAAAAGTAAGTATATCTCTTTATGTTCTTAGTCAATCTCATAAATAAATTCCTCATCTTTATGAAATGTAACTTAAAACAAAACAAAATTTTGTCCGTTAACTTTTCCTACTGGGAAACTAATTACCATTTGTCCCATCACAAGTTTGTGGTTTTCTTGTTGTTAACTTTCTCTTGATCATGTTTTCTGTCCCTCTCCATCAGAACATGACTCTTTATTTTCTCCTCCATATCTATGTTTTCATGGAATCCTAGTATTTGTTGTCTCGGGTAACCCTATTACTTATCTTAATTTATTATGAAGTTATGGTTTTATTGACTCTTTTTCTGATGTGGGGATTTCAATGAAGTTTATGAGCCCAATTTTAAAATTGCGAGGACGCAATTCCCAAAAGGGGGGAAGGATGTAACATCCTGGGCAAATAAAGAATAATACATTTTCATATTTATTAATATTTGTGAATTAAATTTTAATTTTAATTTAAAGGGGATTCTATGTTTGATGGCTTACCCAATACACAACAGCAGGTTTCTTTGAAATCTTATATTGCACACTAATAATATAATATTATTATTTTAAATGGTACTTAATGTCGAGCCATTGTATTGGTGGAAATGAATATAACTAACTAAAATATGATTATATATGTCTTTTAAATGTTTTTACATTTATCCAATAAAATTTAGAGGCTTAAAATAAGAAAGGAATTCGATTTTAAGCATAAATACTCTAATATTCATTAAAGGGCCGATTTACCTCCTTTTGATGGTGAACCCTCTATAAATATAGTTTTGGTCCTTTTTATATGTTATATTTGATAAAATAAAATTCTTCTTTAGAATCCGGACATCAAAATTTACTTTGGGTAAAATTTTGGCATTTTTCTGATAAAATTCATTTTTTTGATGAATAGTGAAAAATATGGTATTTTAATTCAAAACTGTGTTTTAATATAATTTGTTTATATGGTTATATAATCTTTTTAATTTGTTTTAAAGTGTAATTAGAATATATTTTTACCATTTAATCCAATTTTGGTCATTGGAATTAATTTCACTTTGAAATTGGACATAAACAAGTTTCAATCTTTTGATAGTTATTATTTCTTAAAAACACGCTATTTGTTTTAACAACGGGAATTAATTTTAAATTAATTAATTCCACTTATATGTTTTGAATTTGGAAAAATAGAAATCATTTTTAAATTCAGAATATCAAATAGAGCTTAGGCTGAATTTTTGGTATTTTTCTGAAAAACTTTAATTTTTGATGAATAGTGAAACCACTTAGTAGTAGTTAAAAAAGTGACTTTTACATTTAAATGAAATTGTAAGGATTCTGTGAGTTGAATTTCAAAAATCTGAGAGACACGGTTAATATCAAGATATAAAATGTGGTTCAATAAGATGAAAATAATTTTTTTTGAATAGTAACTTTTGACTTTTATTTACCACGGTTAAAGGTAAATATGGTAATTCAAGGTAAAAAGTATATTATAATAATAAACAATTACATTAAATCATGTTATAACCTTATTGGATGAATCATGGCAGACCATGGGCATCCTTGGGTCGATTTTGGGACCCCATGGAGCCACTTGAGAGTGATAATGACTCTTTAGATTAATTAATTTAAAGTAAAGACAAAAATGACACAAACAAATATATTTTAGTAAATTAATTTTTACATGTTGTTATATAAGTTATATTTTCTACTATAAATATTAATTGGAAAGATAAAAATATTTCCTATATCATGGTATTTTTTTATAATTTTTAGACATCAAATAAATTAAATTATTTATGACACAATAATGATGCAGTGTTTACCTCATTAATAAATGATTTAAATAAATAAGATTATAATGAATAAATCATTATCCAAAACATGTCCAATTCTAATTTGATGATTTTATTTCGAATATTAGTCATCTAATATTCTACTTTAATGTGTTTTGGACCTTTTAAAATTGAATATAATTTTATAATAAAATAATAGTTTCACACTTTTCTAAAGAGCCCCTCCTCTCCCTTATAAAAGGAGACCACTTCTAACCAATTCTTCACACCTCTAAAGCCTTTTTTCTCATCCAAACTCTGCCCCATTAAGCTCCCTACATCCCTCTACTCCACTAATAAGCCTTACCTTAGGCAGAAGGCACTTCAAAAAGTCCTTTTGGTTCAAACCAAAGGGAGTTACCCAAATTAAAGGTAACGGTTTCTCTTAAATTCATTTCTTTTATTTTACTTCTCCAACCCCATGAACTCTTTTTATTCCTTTATTTTGTAACAACAGCAGTATCTTTAATATACTAGGATGTTGTTATAATAATTATTTGAGCTACACTTACACACACCTCCATCTAATGGGTGAAGAACATAATGTTTCTGTGGATGGAAAACTAACGCCTCACGAAACGATGATTGTTCAATTATCTCCTATTGCCTCTTATGGTGGACATTATGATGGAAATGTATTTATATATTTTTTTTATTTTTTTTATTTTTTCTCTATGCTTCTGTAATTTTCATTTAAAAACACACCAGTATTCTTTCCAAAATGTGTGACCATGATATTTTCATTTGAGGAAATGCGGACTACCGCCCCCTCAAGGTGATATGATTCGTTCATGAAATTCATGGAACATATAAAGGATATATTTAATTAAATTATGTAAAAAATATATCATATGATATTATACTAGAATTATAATGTACATATGTATCATTATGTTTTAATTCCATTAAAATAAAAAATATAAATGAAAGTAGCGTTCATGCATACGGACGGCTTACCGTCTCCATGAAAGGTGCTTTTCATTTCTTATCTCCAAATGTTATGTACTATTATAAATACATATATATACTGGATATATATTATATATATGATATCTAATTCATTTATATCATTCTAGAGATAATGTACGTTTGACCACATGGACAAATTGTAATTATAACAAGTTCATTTTTTACTCAAGTTCCGAACATCAATAAAATATCCTATATGAACTCAAATAATTAACTAATTATTATAGAAAGGTAATAAGTGATATAAAAGGAAAAATAAAATTGAAAATTTTTCTTAATCAAGTATAAATTAACTTAAGTTTTTTATTCAAGAAGAACAAGGAACACACAAGACAATTCGGACTTGAGGTAATGGGTTTCTTATCTCACTTTTAATTCCGTGAGATTTCCATTGTTCGCCACTTATTTATTGCATGTGGTCTATGTACTTCCCATGATTGTATTCATTGTTTAATATACTTTAATTTATGTATATTTACATCATCATTGTATGATCCTTCATTCATGGGGGTATTTTTCATAAATTACCAAATTGATAAGGGAATTTGAAATTTCAATTTCCACTCATTCGTCTTTACGCATACTTCAGTGATTATTTTACTCCAAGATTATGTGTGGAATCACTATTAATTTTCTTATGTCATAATTTATACTCCCCTTTATATGGGTATACTTTTAATACACATAATCACTCTATTGATAAATTCTCAAGTCATCGATATGAACTTGATAAGAGTAATTTTAACTCTGTCTCCATTTGTTGAGTTAAATATCCAATTCATTGGTGTTGTTTTTACAAGATTATGTGTGAATGTCCTCTGATTTATTTACACTTAATATCCAATCATATTGAGTGTATTTATATTTTTCACTCATAATTATGTCGTTAATTTATCCTTAACCTAAGGATACGGTCTTTATAAGATATTTCATCTCAATTTACATTCCATTGAGACTTATTTGTTGTTATACACCAATTCACTTTTATATGGTGTATATAATGTACTTTGACATAACATATCATGAATAAATTTATTCTCATGATATTATAATGTTTTTATTACCTCAATTATTTTTATTCAAGTGTCTCTCTTTTGGTTAGGAACTCTAACTAAAATATCATTTTAAAATGTTTTAAAGATTTATTATTCTAAATCTTTCTAATTAATGTCCATGTTTTAAAAAATGGTTTTAATGATTTATTTATATGGACATTAAAGTTTTAAAGTTAAAAATTTCTTTTAAAAGTCTCAAAGTGGTATGGGACACTTTTATTCAAAAATCTATTTTAAAAGGCTTCTTAACAAATAGAGTGACTTTTAAATATTTTCAAGAAAGAGGGGGATATTTCTCTCAAATAGTTTTGATGATTATTTTCATCTATGTCGATATCCTTCATTATTCTCGATTGAGGTTAATCTGTTACAATACAACCTTCCATATTGTATTTAATCAGTTATGTTTGACTATGGATGCGCTATTTTTAAACTATTCATGGTTTGTGGATAAAGTATTGACATTTCGTATGCTAGTTTTAATACTAATGTTTATGTTATGTTTCAAAATTTTCATATGAGGAATGCATTGGACTTAGTAAGAGACGGGTGGAGCTCGCTATAGCTACTCGATTCATCGGTAGGTCTCATAAGACAAACTAGTGTCTTGTCACAATGCCTTGACATAATCTTATTTGTAGTCTTGTCACAAGGCCTTGACTATGTGGTTATGATAGTCTGGCATTATGCATTCCATCATTATGAAAGTGATTATTGATATTGCATGTGATTATTCGACTAGTATAATATCCATGTGAATAAGTAAATGGAATTATTTCATTTTTTTTTGCCATATTATACTAATGTTCAAGTTTAAAAGGCTTTTGTTTTAGTTATTCATTACCTTAAATGTTTATGCTTATTTATGAAAGCTTCTGCTATATTGTTATCCTTACTGATCATTTGAGCTCACCCCTTTTTGTGTTTTATTTTTCTCAGGATGTGAAGAAGTTAGTTATGAGTGACTTTCAGGCATAATATAGGAATCATGGATGTTTACAATGGAATAATTTAGTGTTGTTTCTCTTTTTAAGTTGTAATTTTTACCTTATGAATGTATCTAGTATTTCCAAGGCTACTAAATTAATCGGTCTTTCAGGACATGATTTCCTTATATCATTCCAATGTTATGTAATAATGCACCGACTCTAGGTAAATGGGTTCAGGGCATTACACTAAATATCCCTCATATAGTAAGGATAATTGAATTGAGGATATTTTCTTAGATTCCTCCTCCAACAACTAAAAAAATACTTCCTAATAATGGAATTTTCTACCTTTTTTTCCTTAATAAAAGTATAGATGACATCAAAGTCATAGTCTTGTTGGAACTCCAACCAAAACCTCTACCTTAGGTTAATATCTCTATAGGTGAAGATGTATCTGAGGCATTTATAGTATATATAGAATATGAAACTCTCACCAAGAAGTTAATGACTCAGATTCTTCATAGAAAATAGCACCCTAGATAGTTATAAATTTTTATTCATATAGTTTTTCTCATGATTCCAAAACTGTCTAGACCCATAAGAAATCATTTCCTACCTCTGAATAACCAAAACACTAAGCCTATTTTTAGAGGAATCATATAACACAATGTACATGACTCTTTCCTCCAATATCTCTAGAATAGAATCACTCTTAAATATTCACTTAAAATCCTCAAAATATTTATTACGTCCCTCAAACCAAGTAAAAGGCTATCATTTTCAGATAAGGGTATTCATGGGTGTTGCGTCCAAGATAATTTTTCCATGAATCTATAATATTAACCTATCAAACCAAGGAAACTTTTTAAATCAAACATAATTTTTTGTGTCTCCCAAGTAAGTAATACATAGATCTTCACTGGTTCCACAGCAACTTATTCATGTGAGATGACATTTCTTGGGAAGTGGACCTATCATATCCAAAATTAAAGGGCATCACTATAAACTTATAATATCAATATAAGGATCATAATTTCTTTTCTAGGACATCATTCTCACGAAATTGAATCCAATGATAGCCAAACATAATATCAATATTTGAGAACCACTTTACTCCCTTTAGTTGGTTGAAGAAGTTTTCAGTCCTTTATAAAGGGTATTTTATTTTTAATATCACATAATTCATGTGGAGATAATAAATACAAATCATAAATATTTCATATATAATTTTGGAAAATAGTATTAATTCCACAAAGGGGGACACATAAGTTTTTATGAAACTTTTATTCATAAGGTCCTCCAGCTACACCTTCATCTCCTTGAGCTCGGTCAGCATCATTTAATAACCTTAAAAAGATGCTTGAGTTGTATTGGGGTGCATATAATTATATAAGTTGGACTATATATGATGGGAGTCCTAGAAAATCCTCAAGAAAAACATTTATGTACTCCTCCATGGATATAGGAAACTAGTTGTCTAAATCACTCACCAAACATAGATCCAAACAATAAAACTAATGTGTGATTAACTAAAACATCCTACTCATAGTACCTTCTTATCCTGAATGAAGGTATCACTTACCCAAAAAGGAAAACCTTGATTCATCCACTCAAAAATACATCACTATCTGACTGTAGCAGTTAACATATGCTCTGACTGGGGAAAAAAATTCCATACCAAGGATGAAATCATAAGGTTTCCTTATAGCCACATTGAGGTCCCATAATAAAATCTCTCCACTAAGCATTTCATTTCATCTTTGAAGGTTTTGGGTGAGTTTTTTATCACTTCCTGTATGATTCTCTAGCCATTTAGGTCAGGATAAGGGCTTTACCTAGATCTATAACTCACAAACAAGAAATATATTAATAAAATAATGGATTACACTAGTGTCCATGATTATGGGTGACAATATAAATGAGACACATATCATACCTCATATCATAAAAGTCATAGTATAGTCATAACCCATCATCAAATGATTCTAAGAATACTCCTTAATACAAGATCCTAGAGCCTGGAATGGAATACTTGGGGTTTGAAGTGGTTGAAGTGGACTATAATGATATCCACCTCTATCTCCTCCTCTTGGTGAACCACTAACTCCTCTACCATTTCCTCCTTCCTAAGGAACACCCTATCTACCATGTAGAGGTCCCTATGCCCATCACTACCTCTAAAACGATGGGTCTATCTACCATATAACTATATATTACTAGTTAGTTATTAGGGCTGTCAAACACTATATGATCCCACCCTCCATGGGAATAGAAAATCATTTCTACTCGCTAGCTAGAACCTCTCAGCAACCACTGAAATATTGGTCTTTGAGTCAGGTTCATCACATGATTATTCATCTTATTATGTGGTCATGATTCTTATTAATTATCAGTTACAAATGATTAATCTACTTCTGGGTACCTTCTTCTAACTCCAGCTACCCACAACCCCTACATTAAACACTCTTGATTACCAAGTCCCTCTCTATAACCCCAGAATATATGGGGATGAAAAGTGGAACAATGCTAGATTAAATATCATTCCAATTACCACACTCAAACTTCCATTCTTGAAGGAATTTATAATGAATCATCTTAATTTATTTCCTTATAATTTTAGTGAAACTTGATACATACTTTGAAAAATACATGTTACCCTACTATAATTTCAATAACTTCTGCATGAATACAAATATTATTATATCTAGGTAGTTCTCCATGGGAAAAATTCTCTCAAACTCTACCCATGGGAGAGTCACCTCATCATGGGTATGGGTGATCAAGGTCCCCTCGTGACTTGTTTCACCATAAAGAAGGTTCGATATCGACACCACTATATGATCATAGGGTTTCCAAACAATGAAGAATGGCCAAATATCCACCTCAAGAAAATCATCCACTGCTTGAAGTTTGAGATCACATCATAACCTGGGTGTTCAGTGCCTATGTGAACCCTCATCTCACCCCAATGAAATTATATGCTGCTCAATAAGTGGAGGTTTGTTCACCTGGGTTGTGGCTGGTGAGTCTTCTCCCTACACTAAGGGTCGAGTAATATCTCCCCACTCTCCCGGTGGGGGAATCTGATGGTTTGATCCATGGATAGAGGCCTCAACACTCGGTTTGTAATGACTTTAGATTTTGGATCCTTTAAATTAATACTATATTCAATAGCTTTTGTCACACACAACACTGAAATAACAAAACACCCATCTAAAATGAACCAAAACATATTAAAATTAAATGAATAATACAATCATTAGTATATAAAAATACAACAATCAATTAAAATAATTAAATATTATTATATTTCTTTGAATAATATTTTAAAAAGGATTCCTTTATAATAACCATATTTTAAAAAAACTGTATTTCATCTTACCTTGATTAATTAAATTGATCATAGTTAAAGTTTTATTATAATCAATAGTATTTATATTTATAATATAATATGTCAAAATTCAATTATTTAATAATACTAAACACATGAATTTTAAAAGGATCATTTTTTTCAATAAAATTTGTTTTCATTTATATTTTGTATTTTATTTTTAAAAACTAAATTTATAAATTTTATAATTTATAATTAGTAAAAATTAAATTCATTTTGTAATTAATCATTTAAATATTATCTTAGGCTATTTTTTCATTATTTTTCTAAACAAGTTTATTTTTGAGTGAATAGAGAAAATAATTGTTTTTACAAAAATTGTAACTTTTATGACTTTATAAATATATAATCAAGATCAAGAATTTTATAAAACCTTTAAACTGATAAAATATTTTTTAAGGAATAAAACTATGGATTTTAAAATATTATTTTGAACTTATAAAACCTATGTTTAATTTTTATAACATAAGTAATATTTTATTACAATTTTAAAATAGGTTTTCTGTCTTTTCATTTAATAAAACATTTTTATGGTAAATTTTTTTCTTTAATTGATTTGCATTCCAAAATATATTTTATTTGTTTTATAATAAACCAATTTATCTCATTTAATTTAATAACATTTATAATTTTAACATACATATAAATTCTAATCTTAAAAGCACTTTTTCTAAAAATTGTTTTTATGTATTATGTTCACTAATACTAAAATTAATTTTTCTAAACCTTATATATTTAATTTGATGTAATTATTTTCATATTTAAAATTAGAATATAAAACTTAATAAATTATTTTAATTTTAATTTTGTTCGTTAAAATTAATTACCAAGGTTGATGATTAATAACAACGGTAAAATGGTTAATTATGGTAAATGTTAAAAACTAAGGAGAAAAGACTTAAATTGCATAATATTGTCTCCAAATGAGTGTTGTAAAGGATTATATACCCAAAGATCATTTAAAATCCATTATTTCACAACTTTTTAGCATTTTACTTTGGAATGGTTTCATGCCATTATTGAAAACTAATGGGTATTTACAAAAGTTCATTTTTCTTCACTTATAAAAGGGGTAGAATTCCACCCTCCCAAAGTTATATATAACCTTATAAATTTCCTTGAAAATATACCCAATTTAACTCTCCTATAATTACCTATCACTTTATAAATACCTTTTTCACCGTATTTTATCCTAATCCCTTTATTTCCAAGGATACTTTCAAGAGAAAGTTCATATTCCCAATGTGAGTATTAATTAATCATTAACCTTTTTCTTCTTAATATTTCTCTTCCAAACCTATAATAACCATAGTAATATAATAACCTAGTTAAAATTAGTATACTTAAGTGTTATTATATTAATTTATTAATCATTATTTATTCCTTTTTATATATTTAAAAAATAAAAGAGCATTGATTGTCCATTTCTACGGGCTACCACCTCCAAGAAGCGACCACTTCCATTTTTCACCACCACCTATCACCATTGGTTATAATAATTGAATTGAATAATAAATGTGACATATAAAATATGATTATTATTATTATTATTAAGAGAAAATTTATAATACACCTTCATTCCCTCTCATTCTTTAGTAAATGAAAATGTTAATCATGTGTTGTGGGGACTACCACCTCCATGAAATAACTTTTTTTGTTTTTTATATAGATTTTAATTATTTATACAAACTGTTTAAAATATGATTAAAAACATAAAAATCTAAATAAAATTATTATTTTTATTTTATAATTATATTATATCAAAATAAAAAATTTCTAAACCATACTAACCCATAAAATCATGGTATGTTTATGTTTGGGTTGGTCTAACCACCCACTTGAATAGTGCTATAAAACTCAATCATGGATGACTATGGGAACTTAAATACTAATATTATAATAATTTAATAATAAAATAAGTTTTTTTATATTTCTAGAATGGTTATATTAAGTATTTAACTTATTATTAGAATATCATCTTTGATCACTAAAATTACTGAAATAAACTGACAGAGATTCAATTTTCACGTAAAATAACTAAAATGCTTATGGAATTAGATAAGTGATTTATAAATAAATATAATTTGTCTATTATAGTACCTTAAATTTTCTAGGTGTGGTGAAATTGGTATCAAAAAATGGGCATTTATATCAATATTATAAAACATGTTTGAAACCATTAAAGTTACTAACACCCGATGGTAAAAAAAAATATAAGCTATAACTAACTAATATATTCATAATAAATGATTATACATGAATTATATAAAATTTAATGTATATGAATAAGGTTATTAAATATAATATTTTGATATTTATGTTTTTTATACGGGATATTATATTGAACTCAACTTAACAGGGAAATAGGGTAAGGGTTTCTTCTCTAAATTTTCACCCCTTGAGACATTTTTCTTATTATATATCATGTTTTATTTGAAATTGTGTATATTAATACCCTTTAATGGATTGTATCATGATGTAATTTAATGTTTAATTTGAAATCATATCCTTCAATGGGTTTTTATTCAAAACATTCAAATTTTATAAGGGTTTTTACTAACTAAATTTTCTTCCATTGAGTTACAAACTTTCTTGTTGAACTCTATTGTTCCGAGCTTAATTATTCTACTTAAAAGAATAATTTGTATTTTAATTATTATTTATTTTATGGTGTTAAAAAAATATTACATATAACCACATTATAAAATGATTTTTACCTCAAAGATTATGTACTTGAAAGGGGTTTCTTGGTCTCAATTCTTATTTCTTCCAAAATACTTCTTATTATGCAACAATTTACTTGTATATAGTGTATGTAATACTTATTTGTTTTATAATATAATGATTTATCTTTAATTCATGGTATTTAGAGTTTAGTTTCATGATATTTATCCTTCAATGGTTTTATTTAAATTTCACTCAAGTCGTAAGGTTTATTTTTCTAACCAAATTTTAAAATGGAGATCTATCAAATATGATAACACATCTGGGGATTTTTAATTTTATTTATTTTCAATATCACAATAATATTCTTCCCATATGGTTATTCTTGTTAAGATTTTTCCTCTTTTTATTATTTTAAATTGGAAGTTCTATAATATTTTTAAGTGATGTGGCTTTCAATAAAGGTGTTTTTATTACAATGAAAAGGAAATTCCTTTTCACTCATATTTTATATTCAACTCCAAATTTTGTGGATACCCCTAGAGGTTTTATAAAAAACTGAAAATTTTCATTTTTAAATACCTTGAATTTATTTTTAAATTTTTTAAAAGAAAATAAATTTTACATTTTCTGTACGGGTTTTTTTATAAAAGAATCTCTTTTAGTGTTTCCATGTGAACATATATTTTCATAATATTTTTCATTTAATTTGAAAATTTCTATTTAAATTTTCATGGTTTATAAAAAAATACTTTTCTACATGTTATATAAATTATTTCTTTTAAAATTATTTCAAATGATCAAGGATATTTCTTATTTTAAAATCTATTTTTTCTAAAACACTTAAAAAATCATCTAATTCATTGTACTTTGATATCTTATGCTTGATCAAGTACATTCTTCAAAATATTCTATTAACCATCATTTTATGGTTGGATTATATAATGTTATTTTATATCATATGAATGATAATTTACTAATTTTTCTTTCCTAATCATCCACTTTGAATAGGCATAAATTTTATTTTAATGCCTTTCCATTGTGAATACCATGTTTTCAATTTCTTTGAATAAAGGGTGTTCACCTAGATTCCATACATATATTGGTTGGGGAAATTATTGACTAAATTTAATACCATTTATCTATATGGTTTCAATACCGTATACTTCATTGAGTGGTATCTACCTAAAGGTTATTGGATAGCCATTTATATTCCATGGATTTATCCTTTATATTGATGCAATTATGAATGTTTTCCTTATATGATTCAATTTATAATGGAAATGAAATCCATTTTATTTCCATGAATTCTTTTTTATTAATGATTTATCTATTTTGTCACATTTAATTTAGGATTATGAAGAGTGGGGTCATTTATCACCCTCCAATGCATTGTTTTATGTTTATAATCTCATATGAGAGTCAGGCATGGACATAACATGTTTGTTTACATAGGCATGGACATAATGAGTTTTCTCACATTTCCAGGAATTGACATAATGGGTTTTTTCACATAGCCATGATCATAATGAGTTATATCACAAGGTTTACTATGCTTCTAAGTGTTATACCTTTCTAAGTTTCTTTTATTTTCAAGCTATGTTACATTCCATGTTTATAACTCTTTTATAAGATATCTATACTTTTATGTTATCTCATGCCTTATGATATGATTTATGATCTATGATTTTTTTGGTATAACTTTCTTAGGTATCTTGATTATACCCATATGATCATATTATTCTCACTTATGATCATTGATTATTATAGCTTATGGTTACCCTTACTAAGAATCTGAGATCATTCCTTTTTTATGTTTCCATTTCCCCATGTTATGAAGATGGTTATAACATATAAGAAGTATATAAGGGGGTCTAGTGTGGATAAATTATGGATAAATGTTAATAAGGTTTGTAAAATAAGTTTATTATGTAGAAAGTACTAAAAAACACTATACATTACAATATTAGGATTGTTTGATTATTTGTGAGATGTAATGTTTCCCTTATGGAAATGTTGTAAAAGAAAGATATGTTTATATTAGGATTTCATAGTTGGTATCATATTAGGGTTTAGTTATTTTTGAGTAGTAGTTTATTTATTTTGGGGATTAAGATTAGAGAACATTATTGAAATCCCTAGGGATAAGTATAAGTATAGGATAATATCCTGAAGTTTTGTTAAATTAGAAATTGCATGGATCTACTAAAAATTATATCTTTTTCTAGATACTAGAACATGGATACAGCTATGGAACATATGCACCTATGGGTAATCACCTCAAAAAAGTATGGTTGATTATCAACTCAATCTTCACTCTAGTGCACGATGAGTAGGACTAAGACTACAAACCTATAAAGATGCTCCCATGTTATATACTTTGGTTGATCATATTATATTAATGAATCAATATGAAGGATTTATTTCCTAATTTATTTAAGGGATTATGTTAAAAAGAATTAGAGGACACAACTTAAAGGAACCTAGGTTGAATCAACAAAGTAATAGAATAAACAAAATATGACATAGTATTGTAGGTTTAAATGAAGTTTTCATTAGAGAAGACATATTGGGATTGAGATTTTATATTCATATGATTATTTTCTCTGATTCTATTTGATATTATCTTAAAAATTATGTTTTTAGTATTTGTTAATGTGGGATCATAAAAATAAAATGAGAAAGGTATGTATCTAGAAACCATTATGTCTTATAACTGAATAAGGAATCTTACTTAAATGGTTAAGAATCTTAGTATATGCTCATTATGATGAAAAATGTGAGTTTATTAGTCTTACCTAAGTTATTCAGGATGATGTCATAATATAAATTAAATATAGATAATCTTATCTATTTTCATTAGTGAGTGATATTTGTTGATGATATTCTAGTATATTCTAAAAGTTATGAGGATTATTTGAAACATATAAGGATTTTTCTTTAGTGGTTTTTTTTAAAAGGTTTTGAAATATATATTAAATGGTATCAATATCCTTGAAAATATACTTTAAGACATGGTTATATTTTGGGGGATAACTATTAAAGAACAAATGATTGAGGGATGGATAATTATTAGGTTTAATATAAATTTGATGTTGATATAATAAAGGGTTGAATGATTTAAAAAAATTAATTAATGCGGTATTGGTAACTTTGGGATTCATAATTGATCTATAATTTTTTTGGTAATGTTCATCTCATTTTTGGAGTTGTGGTATATATTTTCTATTGTGTGATTTTATGACCTAGAGATTAATATCGTTTAAGAGTTAAATATATTGTTAATTTCTGGAAGAATATATGGTTTCATTGGCGTTTAAAGTCTTAGAGATTAATATTTTTTTGGGAAAGGCGTGTTTTTGAGAATTTTTGATCAAGGTAGATACATACTTGAGTATATTATTGTATGAAATATTAATATTTTTTTTATGAAAGTTGAGTAACTTAGTATATGATAATAGAGTAAGGTAAATGGAATATTAGAAGTTATATCCCAAATGATAAATATATTATGAATATGCTCACATAATTTCACCAGTGATTAATAATTATCAATATGGGTGGCGTACATAACTATTAACTATATCTTATTCTTGATGAAGTACAACACCCAACAAAAATGAACCAATATATACTAAAATTACATGAAAAGTATAATCATTAGTAAATAAAAAGATAATAATCAATTAAAATAATTACGTATTATTATTTTTCATTGATTAATATTTTAAAAAGAATCCTTTCAGAGAACCATTTTTTTAAAAAGGGGGTATTTTATTTAAAATAAAATTAATTATAGTTAATAGGTTATTATAATAGTTAATATTTATATTTATAAACTAATATGAAAAAATTTAATTATATAATAACATTAAAGACACTTGAAATTTAAAATTTTCATTTTTTCAATTAAAGTAGTTTTCCTCAATATTTTTTATTTTCATTTAAAAAATAAATTTATAAATTCTATAATTTTATTTTTTGTAAAAATGAAATTTATTTTTTGATTAAGCATTTCAATATTATATTATAATACATTTTTGGGTTTTTTATAAAATATCTTATTTTTAAGTAGTGAAAAATATAGTTTTTACCAAAACTATAAATATTAGGAATTTATCAATATATGAGAAGGACCTAGAAGTTTATAAATAATTTTAATTAATTAAATATTTATTTGAGGAATAAAAATATTTATTTTAAAATTTTATTTTGAACTTAGAAAAACTATGTTTAATTTTAAAAACTTAACTAACATTTTATTCCAATTTAAATATAATTTTTGGAATTTTATTTTAATTAAAACTTTTTATGGTTAAATTAGGTATTGGGTTTATTTGGAAGACAAAAAAAATATTTTCCTTATAATAAAATAATTTATTTCATAGAAGTTAATGACATTGATAATTATAACCTATTCATAAATTTTAATCTAAAAAATACAGTTTTTCTAAACTATTTTTATGTGTGATGTGTACTAATAATAAAATTAATTATTATAACCCTTCAAATTTTGATTTGATAAAATTGTTTTAATATTTAAAATTATAATATCCCAATTAGTTAATAATATTAATTTCAACTTTGGAAATTAAAATTAAATACCAAGGTTAAGAATTAATTACCACGATAAAAGGGTTAATTATGGTAAACGTTAATAACTAATGAGAAAATACCTAAATCACTAAATATTATATACAAGGTAGTTTTTTAGAGGATTATATAACCAATTACTATTTACACTCCATAATTTCCCATATTTTGAGCCTTTTACCTTGGAATAGTGTCATGCTATTATTGAAAATTAAGGAGTGTTTATAAAAGTGACTTTTTCTTCACTTATAAAAATGGATCACTTCCACCCTTTAAAAGTTACACATACCCTTAGAATTGAAACATATTCCAATTTTCCACTTTTATAAATACATTTAAATTCATAAATAACATGGTCACTATAAGTTGTTCTAATCCCTACATGTCCAAGAATACTTTCAAGTGAACGTTCAATGACCCAATGTGATTATTACTTAATCCTTAACCTTTTTCTTCTTAATATTTCTATTCCAAAATTAAACTAATAATAGTAATATAATGACCTCATTGTCATTATTATACTAAATTATTATTATACTAATTTAACGACCAATATTTATTCCTTCTGATCTACTTATAAAAACAAAAGAGCATCGATCGTGCATTTTTGTGGACTACCACCTCCACAAACCAATGTATTATGTTTTCAATTATCACCTATATTATCTGGTTATAAGGATATAATTTAAAAATAAATGTTACATATGTAAAATTATTATGATTATTAAGAGATAAATTATAATCCACCTTTACTCTATCTCGTTTTTTGGTAAATGAAAACGTTTATCATGTGTTATGGGGACTAGTTCCTCCACAAAATAATGTTTTTTCATTTTTCATCTATGTTTCATTATTTATCCAAACATATGATTCAAAAAATTATATTTATATATATATATATATATATATATTATCATTTTTATTCTATTATAATGACATTATGTCAAATAAATAATTTTTAAACCATACTCTCCCATCGAATTATGGTGTGTTTATGGTTGGGTCTGTCTAACTACCTACTTGAAAATTGTTATAAAACGTTATCATGGATGACTATGGGAACTTAAATAATATTATAATTATAAGTTAATAAACCAATAATTATTTTTTATGGTTCAAGAATGGTTATATTAATTATTTAAATTATTATTAAAATATCATCTTCAATTGTTAAAATTACCAAAATAAGCCAACACCAATTCAATTTTCATGAAAAATAACTAAAACACTTATGGAATGAGATAATATATTTATAAATAAATGTAATATATTTATTTTAGTATCTTATATGATATAGTAGTGATGAAATTGGTATCATATAATGGGTACTGATATCAAAATTATAAAACATTCATGAAACCATTAAAGTTACTAACAGCCGATGGCAGAAAAAAATAAGTTGTAACTAACTAACATATACATAATAAATGATCGTAAATTAATTATATAAAATTTAATGTATATGAATAAGGTTAATAAATAAAATATTAATATATTTATGTTTTTTATACAGGATCTTAGAGTGTATTTGACTAAGTAGAGAAATAGGGTATGGTTTTCTTCTCTCAATTTTCACCCATTGAGACATATTTCTTATTATACACCATGTTTTATTTGGAATAGTGTATATAATAAACTTTTAATATTTTGTATCTTTATCCCACCATTATTCAGGTAATTTTATTTTTCATTTGAATTATATCTTTCAAAGGTTTTTTATTTGAAATTTTCTAATGTAATAAGGGTTTGTGTTAACTCAATTTTCTTCTATTGAGTTAAAAACTTACTAATTGAAATATATTATTCCAAGTTTTATTTATTATAAATAATGAATAAATTTTATATTATTTCTTCATTATTTTATGTGGTTCAAAAATTATTCTTGATAAACTCATTATTAAATGATTCTTACCTCAATGATTATGGTACTTGAAAGGGGTTTCTTTATATCAATTGATATTTCTTGAGACATACTTCTTATTATGAACTTGTTTAAATTTATATTATGTATTTAAAAACAATTTTTTATATTATATAATGAATTATCTTTTGTTCATGGTATTTTCGTTTAGTTTCAATCTTTTTATCCTTCAATGGTTTTGAATTTTACTCAATTTATAAGGTTTATTTTCCCAACCTCATTTTAAAATTAAGATATCTTAAATGTGATAACCCATATGGATAATTTAATAGTCTTTATTTATAATATAATAATCATTTTAATCCCCTATTTTTATTTTTTTTGAGATTTGTTTCCTCTTTTATCTTTTTTTAATTATAAGTTCTATGATATTTTTAAGCAATGTGGTTTTTAACAAAGGTTTTTTTTATATGATAAAAATGAAATTCCTTTTCACTCATATTTTATTTTTGAATCCACATTTTTTTATATACCTATATTTTTTTGAAACTTTAAAAGGTTCATTTTAAACTAACTTTGATTTCTTGGAAAAAAATTTAAAATAAAATCAATTTAACATTTTTTTATAGATCATTTTCAACAAAAGAATATCTTTTAGAATTTATTTATAAATATATATTTTTATCACATTTGTCATTTTATATGAAATATTATCTCTACATTTTCATGGTTTCTATAAGAAATTATTTTTTCCTTATTTAATAAAATATTTCTTATAAAATTCCTACAAAATATCAAGGATATTTCTTATTTCTAAACTGAATTTGTTTTTCTCTTAAAAAGATTTTTCATCTAAGTCATTTTCCTTTGATGTATCTCAAACTTGATTAAGGTAATTTTTAAAAAGATACAATCCACTTTATTCACATAGATTTATTATTTTCTTTTCTTTTCTATCAAAGGAATTAAACATCATTTCTTTTGTCTTTCCTAATCATCCACTGTGAATAGGCATAACTTTTCTTATAATGGATTTCCTTTGTGAATGACCTATTTTCCATTTCTTTGATTAAAGGGTGTTCACCTAGATGGTATACATCAATTTATTAGGTTAATTATTGACTAAATATTATACCCTTTATATATATGGTTTAAATACATTAAATTGTATCTACTTAGAAAGTTATTGGATACCCATACTAGTATAAAAAATAGGATTTTATATTGGTTTTTTTTAGGTTTTTAATGGCAGATTTATAGGAGACATAAATGTAAGTGAAATTGTAGATATATTTCTAACATTGGTTTTTAAAACCAACGTTAAAATTACTTTCTTTAAAAAAATAAAAGACTCTTGATGTTGGTTTTTTTTCATAACCAGCATAAAAAAGTGCCACCCAATGACTTTCAATGTCAGTTTTTATTATAAACAACATCAAAAGTCTTGCTGGCTGAATTTAGAAGTCAGTTTTGTCTTATATCCAATGTAAAAAGTCACTTATGACGTCATTTATAACACTAATTTCAAAACACTATAATTTTTTTAATATTTCAATTCTCATTACTCACTTGGATGAAAATACATGATCGATAAATTAGAAAATTATAGAAACTAAATAAAATCTAGAAAAATTAATATAAATATTAAACTTAAATATTAGGCTTAAATCATAGACACACTTGGATGAAAATACAATATTGATAAAGTAAAACATTGTACAAACCAAAAAAATATATAAAAAATAATGTTACAGCTTCAATTTAATTTCTATTCTTGGTGTAGTTTCCATCAACTTCATTTTCTTTAGAGGGAAGAACTCTTGAGGCATCCAAAGTTGTGGTTTCTATGATATTTTATACTATTACCTATAAATATAATGTGGAATATTTATACTTTTAACTCAATATGATTAATTATCCTTCATCATAATAAAAATTAAACATTAACAAATATATCAATAGGTAATACTAATCATAAATAAATTATGTAATTGGATAATAATTATAAATATCATTCTAAAATCATTGATTAAAGAACTAGTGTAAATAAAGTGAAGATCAAAAGAGAAGATCATAAATAAATATTTTTGTAGAGTGATAACATATAAACGGTTCTTTAAAAAGTGTAACATGGTATAATAAATTTTAGGCAGCGACTGAAAAATTAGAAACTGCACTATGAAAAACTTAAATCCCTCTTTCATGTGATGGAAAAATTTATATTTAACATCATTTGTGAATGAAACTGATGTTAAAATGTAAAACAAGAATAGTTTTAATATCATATTTTATTAAAAACTCACATCAAAAGTTAAAAATGTATATATTGATGTTGGTTTTATTCAAAATAAACATCAAACATTTAAAAAAAACTTGATGTCAGTTTTACTAAAACCTGATGTCAAAAGTAAAAAAAAATATTTAACATCAGTTTTACTAAAAATAGAATTAAACATCTATTGAAAATTCATTTAACATCACTTTTTAGTAAAACCAATGTTAAAATTCCCTCTGTGTTCATTGTAACTTTGGTTTTGGAAAAATGGTCATTAAAATACTGATGCAGAATCATATTTTTCTATTAGTTCCATTTGTATTCCATGGGTTTATTGTGTTTATTGATAAAATTATGAATATTCTCTTTATATAATTCCATTTATAAGGGATATGAAAACTATTTTCTTTATATGGGTTCTTTATGATGAATGATTGATTTTGTATGGAACACATGTGTAAGGATGATGATAGTGGGGTCATATATCACCCTATAATGAATTAGTTTAAGTTTGATATCTCATGAGATAGTAAGGTATATAAATAATCAGTTTTTTCAGATAGGCGTGTCCCTAATGAGTTTTTTTGCACTTTTAAGTGTGGACATAATGATTTTTTTCATAGAGGAACATTTATAATGATTTTTCTCTCAATGTTTCCTATGTTTATGATTATTGTACCATTCTAAGTTTACTTTCTTTTAAGGATATGTTACATTCCATGTTTATGCCTCTTTTATAAGATATTCCACACTTTTATGTTATTATATGCCTTATTCCTTGATTTATGATCTATTATTTTTTTGTTATAAATTTTTTGTATCTTGATTATGTCCATGTGCTCATATTTTTCTCACTTATGATCTTTGACTATTTTAATATATTTTTAACCTTATTGGGAATATGAGATCACCCCATTATTATGTTTCCTTTTCCCTAGGTTATGAGTATGATTATAATGTATAATAATTATATAAAGGAGTCTGGTGTGGCTCAATTTTGAAGAAATGTTCACAAGGTTTTTAAAATAAGTTTCTTTTGTATATAGTCCCCAAAGACACTATACCTTCCATTATAGGGATTACGTGATTATTTGTAAGATTCAAAGTTTACATTATGTAAATGAAATAAAATTAAGATATGTTTAGCTTGGGATGTTATATAGTTGGTGAGAAGAGGCTTGATCACCAACATGGGCACATTAAGACCCTACCTTGGGATCTTAGCTAGTAGTGTGAGTGGTGGTATCCTAAGTTTAATAAGTTAATCCATAATCATTAAATTATATCCAGGGATCAATCTCAAGAAGGATATGTAAAAAATAATTGATACTTATATGATGCATGTTTCATTTACTTTTTTTCCTGTAACTAGTTATTTGGAGATCTAAGTCAACAAGAAGGTTACCAAAGTCCTAGTGAATGGATATTTTGGCCGCTGCACCAACACTAGGTTTCCTGGCCTAAAAGATGAACTCAGACGCCTTGAAACCACTACCCTAAGTTCCCAAATTATCATCATAATACATATAACTATGAATTAAATCCATAATATATACCTAATATTATACCAATCTGATATAACCTGATCAACCAATACCCCACTTGGGCCAGTAATAAGTTATATATGCCACCCAAATCCCACCTTCAATAGTCCATAGGTTGGTGAATAACACTAATCAGACATATCACACATGATGGGAGGCCTTTTCCTAATACACATATACTCAAACACACATATCCATTGTTCGAACCAAAATTTGGGAAGAACAAGAACAAACGGAAAGCCTTAAGGGCTACCTCACGAAGCATGTTTGCAAAGCCCTCACAGCCCCGCGACTGACGTAAAGCTTCTCCTCTGTGAAGGCATCGCGAAGCAAGGAGGTGGGAGGGTCAACGAGCCCCTTTAAAGTTTGTGAACCTGCCACGGAGTAAGGAGGAGGGAGGCTCTGTGAGCCCCTTTGACATTTGTGAACCTTCTGTGGAGCAAGGAGGCGGGAGGCTCTACAAGACCCTTTGATGTTTGTGAACCCACTGTGGAGCAAGGAGGTGGGAGGCTCCATGAGCCCCTTTGACGTTTACGAACCTACCATGGAGCAAGAAGGAAAGAGGCTTCGCGGTTACGAAACAATTCCACGTGTCTTCCCACCCAGCGACCTCTGCTTCATGGCACCTCTTGCTTATAAATACCGGACTCCCCTCGAGCCCAAAGGATGGAACCTTCAACCTTTCTCATTTTTAGCTCTCAAATTGTGAAGACAATTCTACTCTATGAACCATGAGATCTTTAAGGTACTTTATCATCACGAAGTGCCTCTCCCTTGGTCTAAATTCATACCCTCTTCAAAGAGGGATGCCCTTTACAGAGCCCATAGGCCTCCGCGAAGCAAGGGGATCCCCAAGGGGACTCAATTCTTAATGATGCACTTATACTTTGTAAAAGTACCCTCCATACACATTGACCCACATGCTATGGCAGGGTCACTGTGCTTCACGAAGCACATTGCTTCTCAATGCTATGCTTTTTGAGGCACCATTGATTCATGAAGCACTTCTTTGTGAATGCCTTTCCACTTCTTGAAGCACCTTCTATATGCACCTATACCCTATGCCTAGGCTAGGTCACTTCACTTCACAAATCATACACCTTCGTGAAGCCCCTCCACTACATAGAGCACCAAAGCTTTATGAGGATTCTACCTATGAACCTCTTTGCTCTGAAACTCTTTTTCCTATGCGACCCTCCAGGTTTGAATGAAGTAATTTCAAGATCCCTTGGGTGGTACTTCTATTTTTGTTGCTTCGCCTCATGATTCTTCGCATAGGCATGTTAATGGCTATTACTTCTTCGCATAGCCATGCTAATGTGCACCCCACAATGGATCACTCCATAACACCCCCCTCACCATGGCATTGTTGATGCCTTCCCTTACTCAAGGGTGGGCGGGTATCAGTTATGTAAGTCCTAGGGGTGCAGAGTGAACCCTCCTCGTCTGAGCTTCAGGTCATTAAACTACCAAGAACCATCGTCCTCCGCACATGATGTTAAACTGTGGCCTCATCCCATGCATTATATGCGGGGTACCCTATCTCAGACATTCTCTTTTCCCACTAGTCTCCATGGGAGTGAGATCATTCCTCACATAGAATGAGATCTTCTTTATCGGAGCTTTGTCTGTCCGCGGGGAAAGGAAAACCACCTTGGTGTAAGCCCATATCCTTTCTTGCGAGAGGCATCATCCCTGATCCTCCTATATTCTTCCTGGAAAAAGACTAGAGAGGGGGGATGGGCACCAGATCCCTCCTTTATTTGGTGCCAAATCCCTTTCCCTTTGATATTTTTCTCCACTAGACCTCCACCCTGGAGTAATCCCCAATCTCCATCTCCCTGGGTTGTTAACCATGCATAAGCCCCTGTTTAGTCTTTGGGATACAGACCATGCGTAAGCCCCTATTTCCATTTTGGGCTACTAACTACATGTTAACCCCACTCCACTTCCCATGAACGCACCTTTCACGATGTGATCGTTGGGTCCTTGTTGCCTCTTGTTTCTCACACTGAGCATGACTCATGTGGGCTTAGAGTAAGCATTTACCATGACATCCTCTCTGGGATGCCTAGAGTATAAGCCCCACACACCCCTTCCGAACTATGTGGACTTTGATCCTTGTCAAGGAAGGGTATGTAGTAAGCCTCCCTGAGGTTCAAGCCCAACACCTATTGGTCCTGACCATATTCCCATCAGTTCACCAAACTCTATTTAGAACTACATGGAATTTTATCCTTTCCAAGGAAAGGTACGTACAAAGACTCCCTAAGCTTCAAGCCCACCATCCATTGGTCTCGACCATCTTCACGTCGGTTCACTAAAACCCATCCTGAACTATGTGGAATTTTATTTTTTCCAAGGTAAGGTACATAGTAAGCCTCCCCAAGGTTTAATCCCAAAAACCACTGGTTCTGACCCCCTTCATGTCGGACCACCTTCATCCCGCATGACGTTAAATTGCATGCCCCCTTTTCATCCTGTATGATGTTAAACTGCATCCACCATCCCAAACTATGTGGTCTTTGATCCTTGTCTCTTAGACAGGGTATGTAGGAAGACTCTATGAGGTTCAACCTCATCCAGCGGTAAGTCGTTGTTACCCCATCCAGTAGTAAGCCATTGTGACCCCATCCAGCGGTAAGCCGTTGTGACCCCATCCATCAGTAAGTCATTATGCCCCCATTCAGCGGTAATCCATTATGCCTCCATCCAGCGGTAATCCATTGCACCTTCATCCAATGGTAAACCATTATGAACCCCATTCAGTGGAAATCCATTGTCAACCCAAACCCAGCGGTAAGCCGTTGTCGTCCTTTCTGTTGGGACCCATATCATTGGTATGTCCCAGTGATATAAAACTAACCTCGGGATACTAACCACATGTTATCCCCAGTATATAATCGGTTCATTGTCCTGCGCGCACACCCTGATCCTATACCCCATCCCAAACTACGCATACTTTGATTCCCTGCCACAGGGATACGTAGGAGGTCTCTTCAAGGCTCAATCCCAACATCACTATCACCCTCGAGTCGAATCCATCTCATTCTCCATCCACTCCACTTAACCATCCATTATCCATCTTGATTCTTACCCATACCACCACATCCTGATGGGATCATTCCACCACATTCCACATTCCCTTTAACAACAATCGGGTAACTAACCATGCATTAGCCCCAACATTAGTGTTCCCTCCAGGGGTTACACCCATCTGATCCACTCTAGTTAGTGTTCTGATCAGTACAATCCATATCCACTAGACATTAAACCTACGGCATACCCTATGTAAAATATGGAAAGCTGAGGAAAATCTCAGATACATGCATATGGAATATAATTCCTTGAATTCAACACGAGATGCCTCGGGCTTCTGCTCCCTCGAGAATCCCTATAATAAGGGGAAGAAACCCAGACCCGCTAGTGTTCCAGCGTCCAGACATGCCAGTGATATCCAATGTGACTACTCTCTCAACTGAAGGTAGTTGCCCGGGCCGGACCCCTTTGAATGTCCGTACAAAAGCAGTGTAATTAACTAACGTCCATGAAGACATGGCACTAGGAAGAGTTTCACGAACCACGTCTTAGTCTATAAGGGAGACCCTGACTAGGTAACAAGTTCTAAGGAGGAATCCACGGAAGGAAGAACCAATATCCCATCATCCAGTTTCGATGAAGGAGAAAATGTCCCTGAATAAGCGAAGAATGTCACCCGCCTTTGGAAAGTGGGAATGCGGGGCAACAATCAGCGTGTCCTCGTCGTCCCCAAACAGACGGATACGCGCGCCCCGGCGAAAGCTTCGGAAATAAAAATGGTGAACTCAACATGAAATTATTATCCTCAATGTGGATATTAGTAGATTTCGAGACATCAGTGGATTAGCATGTCACCGGATCCAGTTATCTGGTGCTGGGTCCGGCCAAGAAAATAGCAGGCCTGGCATGAAACTCACTAGAAGTTGGGGCAATCAAAATGTTGGACATTCTGGTTTGTGACATTGTCAGCATGGATCCTTCTTACCAGACATGAAAGACGGAATGGAGCTTGGTCATTGGACATTGATTTAATTGTTTCGGTACTAATATTTAATCTTTATGCTTTCCAGGAACCAAGCTGTTGCACCAGGAACCTGGTCACCACCTACCCACTGATGCAGGGGTAAGGGAAATGCCAATGTGGAAATCCCATGTGGCTCCACTACTTCTGTGATAGATTCCACACCCACAGCTACTAGGTGCATATTTCCCATCTCCCCTTCTGAATTTTTACAACAAAGGGTGATAAGAGACCTCATACGCCAATACGAGGAGGGTATTATCCCAACTCAGGATATGGCCCGCCAGGATTTAGAGGCATCTCCACCTCATCACCACCACTTCTCCCAAGGGCCGCATAGGTATCCACTACTCCCCACTCCAACATACAACCATTTCAGGAGCCTCTCCCTGGAACGCCTCGATGATTCCTTCCCCTACACCGATGAGGTGGGGGATGTCTGGGCTAGCCTGGCCAAGATCCCGTTTCAGGGGCTCCCAAGGAGGGCTCCCACTAGGCTACGCCAGTGCTACCACCCGGTCCAATGATTCAAGGAGTAGGTAAGCCATGTGCCTTCACCGCTGACCCCAGTCCGGTTGACCCGACGCCAGCGTCAGGTACAAGCCGAGGAGGATGCCCACCAAGGGGTGTCAACTTCAATAACTACTGTGGCTCGGGCCACTGCTGACGTATATTATCAACCCCCTGTGTATGATGAGTAGTGGAACTTATATACCCAACCCAAATTGAGGCCCCAACAGCCCCACAGGTAGGCTGGGTCGACTCTCTCGGTTTCCAGCATAGGGAGCACCCGCTGTGGACCGACCCACGGCAGCGACACCCAGTACATAGGTCCTCCCCATACTGCCACCATAGAGAACATGAGTCCTACCTACTTCCAAGCTCGGCGTGGAGTTCCACCCTATGCTACCTTCAATCTGAACGAGGGTCCTCCCCACGATACTGACGCTCAGTACGGAAGCCTCTCTCGCTCTCATTACGTCAGGTATGGGGCCATTCCTCTTACCACAGACAGCTGATATGGAGATGTTACACATCCGATCAATATCCAGTGTGGGGGCCCTTCCCATGTCCTTAAAGCAACTGGAGAAGGTCCTCCTCACCTCAAAAATCAGAGGGGTGAAGGTCAGCTTTTCTTCATTGGCACCCAGTATGGATGTCCTACCCGTGTTTGGCTTGACTAGTACGAGGACCCTCCTCGCTCTAATGCTCCCAGGGGAAGAAAGCATGGAGGTCCCACCCATGATCTTATCATCTCTGATAGAGGTCTTACCCACTCCAGAATTTCTGACAGAGGTCTCATCCATACATCATCAAGTGGACACGGAGGTCCTCCCTATGTCCCCTTTGATATTTGTCTAGGTGCTCCTCGCACTCCATCTCACTCAGGCAGAAGTCCTCCCCGCCCCAGCACCAGTATGGACGAAGGACCTCCTCATTCCGGAAATCTACCATGTCTCGAAGAACCATCCCAGGGTAGGAGGGTGGGTCCTCGCTACTATAAAAAGAATTCTGAGAAGATTCAGACTGAGGTCAAACCAGTTTGCTTCTCGGATTCTGAGGCAGAATATGACTCAGCGATAGAACCCTCGACTAGGTCCTTCATGTCAAGAACCAAGGCAGGAACAAGTCACATCAGCCTCATACTTCCAGAATGTGAGATCCATAAAATTCATACCTCCCTCCATAGGTATATCCAGGAGGACAAAAATTTGGCAACTCCACAGGTTACTGTCGTGCAATCGTCACCATCATCACCAGTAGCACTCTCTACCTAGACTAGAGATCACGGAGAGCAATTTTGGGGATCAATGGAGGACAAGAAGAAGTGTGATCCATCGCCAGTATTCATAGTCCCAGCACAAAAAATTGTGGTCATCAGACCATCTTACTGTGATGTGGTGGCTAAGTCACTCCACTCTTCGAAGGATAGCCCAAGATGCGGCAGCTTGTCAGATCGCTCAATGTATTCTCTATCGGTCGGCCTGCCATCTTAGCGGTCTGCATCAGTACCACTACTGGTTCCCCAGACACCTCTGGTTAATGATTGGGGAAATAAAGGTCCTAACTATGAATCTGGACCAAGTATCTTGTGGGATATTCTTGCAGCGGACCATTTCCCAGAGATGTTCTAGCCAGTTGCAGCGCCAAATTTTAGGGCACCAGAAGCCCTCACACAGGAGGAGGTTGGATGATTTCTTCAGACCCTCTAGGTGACCCATTTCCATCTTCTACATCGACGAGTGTCCTACCCCAAGATTTAGTCACATTTTGAAGATATCATCCAATAATGTCGTTTGGTCGATTTGGCCGCACTCCCTGTGGCCCAGCGCCTTGAGTCACCAAGCCACCATAAGACCCTCCAACAATGATGTGTCAAGTGCTTTAAAGTGATCTGTAGGATAATCAAGGAGGCTTATCCCCATGTGTAAATCCATGGATGGGGGAAGTACGCGGCCCTCCATTTCAGTTCCATCTGGCATGAACCCGATTTTCCAGGCGATATAGAGGATATTCCTCCAAGAAGGGTCACGGTTAACATGGTTGACCTATTAGAGGGAGAGAACAAGCTGGAGTTCCTTGATAGGGACTTACCCCCTGAGGGTGTGTCGTAGCTATTGGATCCATTGGTAAGGGTCACTCACTAGTAGATAAATCTATTGGGTCTTACCATGCCCACTGAGGCACTAGTCCTCAGCCGAAATCCAAACAAGGGAAAGGAACACCTTGGAGCCATCAAACCCTCTGACCCATCTGGCTCAGTTAAAAAGGTAGAAGATGATCCCGAAAAAGTTGCGCTACATCAGAAACTTTCCAAACACAAGAAGATGGTTGATGACCTCATTGATGAACATGTTGTGGAGTAATGACCAAACTACAGTGATCCTCAACCACGACAGTAGGGGCAGGCACAAATTCCCCTTGTCAAACTACCCCCAGGTGACCCTGACCATCCTGCCCATGCAAAAAGTCTTGAGGCTAGAAATTACGGCAATAGGGTGTGGTATGTGTCGCCAAATCCTCCTGAATGAAGTGAAAATCCTTGAGACCTAGCTCAGGTTCACCCAACTGCTCCATGGGTCGTTCCACTAGCTGCTCCACAAGCCGCTGGAACTGTTTATCATGTTGAAGAACCTGCCAATGCACTGGTGGTCAGGGATCTTAATCAAGAAAGGAATCCTCACCTAGATGATCTAATGGTGGCACTCATCGCCCGACTCTAAGCTTTAGAGACTCGACAGGTGACAATCCTGCCTGGTGGAAATCTATATTCGGCGCAGGTGGATGATATTTTAACAACTCCAGGTTTCGGGAATCCCACTTTTTCCCCCCTTCAATAGGACAGGGGACCCACCTCAGCACCTGGACCACTTTATCTCAAGGTGCGGACCCATGTTGGGAACTTTAGTGTAGTAGTAAGCCACCAAAATCTATTGTTTCATACAGACATTGAAGGGGTTGGCATTCGTCTAGTACAGCCAGCTCCCTATCAGATCGGTAGATGGCTGGGAAGACCTCCATAAGCAATGCCTTTACCAATTCAGTTCCACCACTCAGAAGATGGGTATCGTAAACCTATTCAAGTGCAAGTATAGGCCTAATGAGTGTGTTGCAAACTTTGTCACCCGGTGGAAAGGGCTCACATACTCTCTTGACATGCCGCTGACTTTGGATAAATTGCTGACGATGTGCATAGGGAATGTCATGACGGAACTGGTCCCCTCTTTGATCACCCAAAAACTACCCTATGGGATTCCAAGACTTCTCTGATAAGGCCTAGAACCTAGAGGAATCCTTACAGCAAGTTAATAAGGCATGTCTATTGCCTCCTGCAATCCCCGTGAGAAGGGCCGCCAGGGCCGAACCCGCCATAGTGGCTCAAATAGAGGCCCCTAGTCAACTAAATTTATTACCAGTGGAGCTTCCTCCATAGCCTTGTAGAGGCCCTCCACCTCAGGTGTAGTTTCAGGCCTAGCAGCACCCACCTCAGAATCGGCAAGTGCCCCCACACAATGTGTCGCCACCACCTAGAAGAGATAACCAGGATCCACATCCTCAGCAAGCCCCTCCAGCCCCGCGTTAAGGTCAGGCTCCAAGGGCCCCCTTTTCGGACCGAAGGAACTGAACCTACTTGTTTAATGAGGCACAAGTCCCTGGTTATTTCTGAAGTTTCCTAGAGTAGGGGATTGTACATTTTCTTGAATGCAGGAGTCTAGAAGAGGTGAACCTCACCGATCGCCCTAATTACTTCCCCAATCACTAGATCCTTGGGAACACCCTCAAAAAGTGCTATGTGTTTAAAGACTGGCTTCAAGACTAGGTGGATAACAACATAGTCTAGTTAGGCCCAGCTCTATCACAGTGGCGTGTATCTTCGTGAGGCCAGACAGCAGTAGTGACAGTGAAGGTGAGTGGAATCAGTTTTCTAACCACAGGTCCTAGAAGTATGATAAGTAGTCACCCATGCCCATGGTGTTATCTGTGCACATCTAAATCAACCAGAGCCTTCAGAATCCACATTTACTACTTCTCCATCATCATCTCAGCAGTCCCCTTATCAAAAGAGCAGGCACTGGCGGTACAAGGGAAAAAAAAGTCCCCCGCCAATGTCGTTGTCATCTCGTACTCTCAGTGACTTCATGCCTCCAGAGATGAAGATTCCTACTATAATCCATTTGGTAGTGGATGAATCTTCAATAGACGGTCAAGGTTACTCCTCAATTAATACCGTAGAGCTGGTAAACCCCTACATGATTCCTGACGATGAGGAGCATCAGGAAGATCCTCCCAACATCGCCAGTGTCGATGGAGTCATGGCTATATGGGTCGTCAGAGTTCCTCGGTCAGCACTTCAAGCTAGGTCATGCATGCTAATGAAACTAGTTAGTAGGTCCAATGTAGAGCTCAACACATGTGGCCTTCTCATCTGGTGTCATCAGGTCCGCCTTCTCCACCATTCATGTTGTTGGATCAGGCAGAGCCACCTCGACCGCGCCATGACCAGCCACGCTTTTCTATAGGCCAGTCTCAGTCATTTGGCCCTCATCTGGTAGTCACTCTGCAGGCTTCAACTAGTGAGAAGTGGGATATTCCTAGCACTATTCAGTCGTCGGGCCAGTCAGCAAGGCCCACCATACCTCCTGTCATAGAGAGACCTCCTGTAAGCATAAGTTTACACCTGGAATGGAATTATGATGTCCTCAAGAATCTTGCTATAATTTCAGCAAAGATCTATATCCTTGAGGCCCTTTTCCTATCATCGGATATGCATGAATCCCCCACTATGGCTTTAAGAATCCCCCTCCAGTTTGAGATAGAGGTAGGAGTCGTAGAAGCCTTCCATGCTGAGGCGGTCGAGCATGCTAAATGATAGGCCATAATCTCATTCTCTAGAAAAAATGAAGGTTCTCCCATGAAGGGGAACATTCTCCCACTTTACATCACCATCCAGTTCAATGGAATGGAGGTTTCTCGCTGTCTTGTCGACACGGGCTCTGGAATCAACCTAATCCCGACTCGGACACTGCGAAAGCTGGGGTTGTCCAAGGATGATCTGAGTCCCTATAACCTAAGAATCAAAGTTTATGATAGGATGGAATAGAAACCAGTCAGCAAGATCCATTTGAAGACCCAATTCGATGGTCTAGTTTCCATCACCGAGTTTATGGTGGTCTCCCAGGACACTTCCTACAATGCTTTGACGGGTAGGACATGGCTCCACCTGCATGTGGAGGTTACCTCATCGTATCACCAGTGACTCAAGTACTCCCTTAATGGTTGATTAGGCATGCTCCAAGGTGATACATATCCCTTTACCTCTTGTGAATCCCACTATCTGGATGCCAACTTTTACAAGAGCAAAGACAATAAGATTCAAGATAATGATTTGGACCATGCCAAGGCCACGACAGGCCCATGGATAGATCTAGATAATGCCTATATCTTTCTAATACATTGATTAGAGGCTACAACCCCAGACATGGGATAATGCTTCATTGTTTCTGGAACAAGGGGGGAATATATTCCCAAGTCTAAGCGATGCTAGAAGATCACCTCATAATCCTACACAAACTAGGCTCAGGTGATCCCAGAGCCTCCTACTCCCATAAGGTATTGGGATGTCCTCCCCATGGCAATGGCAATACGTCATACTTTCTTGTTTTTCCAGGCCGTAATTAATCAGATCAAGCCGACGTGCCACTATTGATTTGATATCATCAAGCATGGACCCTTGGGTCGAAGACCAGATGGGATCGAATCGACAACCTTCATCGCTACGGTTGCGCCAGCACAGGAGTTCCCAGATGCAGTGTCCACTGCCGCTCAGGCTGGTACCAGCCTCCCATAGGGAGATTCCGACTCAGAAAAAAATCCTCCCACTTAGTATCCCCCCTCCATAACTAAAGAAAAGGATTTAGAGGATACTCCCCCATCCTTTGAAGAGGGAATCTCCACCACGATCGATGAATTGGTACAGGTGAACCTCGGTAGTGAGGCAGACCTAAAACCCACACTGATCAGTGCAGCTATTCCCCTGGAGGAGAAACAGTAGTAAATATAATTTCTTAAACAACACCATGATTTATTTTCCTAGAGTTATGATGAGATTCCAAGGCTAGATCCTCAGGTATTCGTCCACCGCCTCAATCTCCTAAAAAATCATCACGGGTTCAAGCAGCCTCCTAGAAAGATGCACCCTTCTCACGGTGTCATGGTTGAGGCAGAAGTTGATAAGATCATCAGAGCCAATTTTGTTAAGGAGGTCTAGTACCCCAAGTGTCTGGACAACATTGTGCTAGTTAGGAATAAGAATAGATAGATCAGAGTCTTCATTGACTTCTGGGTTCTCAACTATCACTGTCCAAAGGATGATTTTCCCCTTCCTGTGATGGAATTGTTGATCAACGCTATAGCTACATTCCAAGACCTCTCCTTCATAGATGGGTACTCCGAGTATAACCAGATCTGAATGGCCCCTGAGGATATGGATTATATAGCCTTCAAGGCACCACAAGGTACTTTATATTACCAAATCATGCCCTTCGGTTTAAAGAATGTGGGTGCCACCTATCAGTGGGCTATGCATCGTATATTTAAGCTGATCCTCATAATGTTGGTGGAATGTTATGTAGATGATCTGGTTGTCAAATCTCTCCAGTTTCAGAACCATCTCGAAGACCTTGAGAAATTTTCCAGCTTCCTCTTTTCTCATCACCTGAAGATGAACCCATTGAAGTGTGCCTTCGGGGTCACCTCTGGAAAGTTTCTCGGCTTCATTTTCAGATAGAGGGGAATTGAGATTGAACCAGAGAAGATTAAGACCATTATCTAGATGTCTCCTCCGAGCAACATTCCGAATATTCAAGGTTTCCAATGCCACTTAGCCTACATATGCTGATTCATCACTAGTTTGGCTGGAATGTGTAATCTCTTTTCTCGGGTCATGAAGAAAGGCACCGTCTATGAGTGGGATGAAGAGTGTCAGACTACTTTCGAGGAAATCAAGTAGTATCTACTCCATCCTTCGGTCTTAATTCCACTCATCTCTGTAAAGTCGCTAGTCCTTTACGTGACCGCCCTGGAATGATCTCTCAGTGCCCTTATGAACTATAAGAACAACGAGGGGATGGAAAACAGTCTCTACTACCTCAGCTGCATACTCCTCGATACAGAGATTAGATACTCCCCTATCGAGAAGATCTACCTTGCACTGGTATTTACAGTACAGAAATTGTGACATTACTGGCAGCACTATGAGGTACAGCTGGTGTCTTGAGTAGATCCTATAAAGTACATCCTGAACCACCCCATGTTGATAGGTCATCTAGATCAGTGGGCTGTGATTATCCAGCATTTTGACATCAGGTTTGTCCCTCAAAAGGCTATTAAGGGAAAAGTGTTGGCAGACTTCCTTTCCACCCATCCAGCTCTTACGGACCAGTCCCGGGATCTCAATTTCCCCGATGAAGCGATCCTCTCGATAGACCAAGCCATTTCATGCTATAAAATTCACTTTTATGGTGCTTCCCAGAGCCCCACCAAGAGAAGGCTCAATGACCCCAGGATCAACAGAGTAGGCATGGGTATCATCTTCATTACCCCAGCACAAGCCATTCTGTTGTATTCATTATTGTTGTCAAAAGGCTACACCAACAATGAGGCAGAGTATCAGGCTCTCATTATTGGCCTCGAGCTTGCCCTCGAGATTGATGTTCCCCATTTTCATGTGAAAGGGGAATCTAAACTAGTCATCAAGTAGATTAACGGTGACTATGTCGTCAGAAAGCCAAAGCTTGTACCATTGTTGGAACTCACTCTCCAGCTAATGGCCCAGTTCCCATCTTAGATAGAAGTCACTCATGTCCCTCAATCTCAGAACAGTTAAGATGATTCCCCAACCAGCCTAGCTATATCACTTGCAAAGCCCAAACTTGATGATATGATTATCCACATGGAACACTAGAGATTCATTGCTCCCGTTGCTCCAGATGACGAGGACATCCCACAGGTAATCCACCTTACCATCAGTGCCTCCACATCAGGACCCCTAGGTCCCCCAGATTCAGTGATTGAATTGACTCCTGACTACAGAACCTCCTTTGTCGAGTACCTCCAAAATGGTAATCTCCCAGGAAATCAGGTCCAGTGCGTGTGAATCTGATGTCGTGCATTATAGTTTACCCTCCAAGATGGTTCTAGTCATAAGAAGATCCTTTATAAGAATAGGTTTTATGGGGTTCTCCTCCATTTCATTCAAGGAGTCAAGATTTCCCAAGTCATGTAAGAGATTCATGCTGGTTCATGTAGGTCTCATCAGACCGGGCTGAAACTATCTCACCATATCTAGAGACAGGGGTAATTTTGGCCTTCTATGATCTATTACTGCATCAAGTTTTCCAAAAGCTGTCATGCGTTCCAAATTCATGCTAACTTCATGCATCGGCTGCCAGAGCCTCTTTACTCCACCAAGTATTCTTGTCCATTTGTGGTGTGGGGACTCAATGTTGTGGGACCATATCCACCGGTGATAGCTCGTCAGTGCAGGTTCATCCTGACCGCTATGGATTTCTTCTCCAAGTGGGTAGAGGAAATTTTGCTCAAGGATGTCAAGGACCGTTCCATCATTGACTTTGTGAGCTCCAACATCATCTACCAATTTAGAGTCCCTCACGCCATCCTCGCTGATAATGGAAAAAATATCTGGGTAGCTGAGATGAAGAAGTTGTACGCTAATTACAATATTTGTTCTAACCATACCTCCCGCTATCATGCGCAAGAAAATGGACAGATCGAGGCATTCAAAAAAACCCTCTCTAAAATTCTATAGAAAATGGTTGGTCAGAACAAGAGGAGTTGGCTTGAAAATCTCCCCAACGCCCTCTAGGCTTATCGGACAATGACCCTTAATTCCACCTAGGTGACCCCATATTCTCTGGTGTATGGAACATAGGCCTTCCTGCCCATCAAGATTCAGTTGTTCTCATTGCGCACAATTGTATATGATCAGAAAGTGCCAGATAAAGTAGATGAAATTAGTCTAGATGAGTTGGAAGCGCTTGATGATAATAGGATTCATGCCATGTATAATCTGGAAAGGCATCAGAACATGATAGCTAGAGATTTCAATAAGAAATTTTTCCTTTGCTCCTTCCTGTAAGGCGACTTGGTGTTGGCCCTGAGAACATCAATGATACCTGGTAGGAAACCACCCAAGTTAGATCCCAAATGGGAAGGAATTTAAATCATTCACAAGGTTTACTCCAATAGCACATACTCCCTAGTTACCATGGATGGTGAGTGTATAACTACTCCCACCAATGCCAAGTTCCTCAAGCAATACTTTGCCTAAGTCACATGGTCCCACATGACCTTAAATTGTACGGTCTTTCATGACCCTAAACTGCATTGTGGTCCCACATGACCTTAAACTGTATGGTCCTACATTACCCCAAACTGTATTGTGGTCCTATACGACCTTAAACTATATGGTCCTGCATGACCCCAAACTGTATTATGGTCCTACATGACCTTAGAGTATTGGGTCCTATATGACCTTAAATTGTCAGGTCCTACATGACCTTAAACTATAAAATATCATGCATGATGTTAAATTGTATGTCATCCCGCATGATGTTAAACTGTATATCATCCCACATGACACTAAATGGTATGTCGTCTCACATGACGTTAAACAGTGAATCTCCCTGCAAGACGTTAAACCACAAGAACTATGTACGGATTGATTCTCATACTCATGGGATATGTAGGAACACTCGTACGCCTCATCTTGAGTCCATCCCCAGTGTCCTCTTTGACTATCCCCCCTGGGAATAGTTATTTTGAAGTATCCCACATGGTGTCATATAGGATTCTTTGTCCCCACTCATGTTAGGATTATGATGATTTCCCCATGTGCCCTCCCTCGTTCTTCTCTCCTCCCGTGTCCCCACCGCACGACGTTAAATTGTATGGCCTTCCGAACTATGTATGGATTGATTCCCATCCTCATGGGATACATAGGACTGCCCGAACATTTTTTCCATAGGCCCAGCCCCAATCTTCGGGACCTCTCATTGGTTCGAAGCACAATGGTGTGGTATAGGCTTTTTCCCTTATCCACATTGATTTCATCATGATCATACCATGTATCCCTCCTCCCTAAAGATACCCACCTCTTCTACTATCCATTTTGACTTCATGTTGTAAGGGTACATTTATGCTCCACACACTCCATCATCTGGGTTTTCATTATATCTCACATCCGAAGGGACCTCCAAATGGCATGGATTCTCGGCCCAAGGGCTCTCCTACCATTACGATCCAACGTCCTTGAGGGGTTCGAATGACAAATTGATACAAGTACCACATTGCGAATATGGTCAGCGGTCGATGATCATTTTTGTTCCCATTTCAAGTTACCACGGTGTGGATGCTATGTTTTGAATTTGGTCAATATTTATCCTTTGTTTTTGTTTTCACCCCATATGTCCCAAAAGTGGAGTGTAGTGGCTCATTCTACCCTGCTGTCTCTTCAAGCTTCGGCCTGCCTTGGGCAGGAGTGTGATTCCAACTGTCGGACCCTTATGTGATGGGAAGAGCCTGGTCCTGCCCCTTGTTTCCCACACTGAGCATTTCTTATATGGGATTAGGAGTTGAGGTAAGTAAATACCCACATGAGAGTTCATTTGGATATAGTTGGATGGGATGCCCAGCCTCAGGTCCCTCGACCCTTTCGGCCCCCTAGCCCGAGTTCTCATTTAGAAGTGTGTGGTGTGGTATATAATCATGTACTTATTCACATAGGGCTGTTTTTCCATGCCACACATCTCCCCTTTGATACATCCCTCTATTAAACATCCTTTCCGCAATCACAGGCCCTACCGTGCTTTGTGTGCCCCATCATTTGGGTTTCCATCATCTTCTATATCCAAAAGGACCCCATAATGGCATGGATGCTCGGCCCAAGGGCTCTCCTTCCATTATGGGATAATGCCCTCGATAATTGCAAGCGACAAATTGATACAAGTCACGTGTTGTGAATATGGTCAATGGTCAATGCTCAATTGTTTTCCCCAACCTATGATCACATAGATATGGATATTGTGTTTTGAACATGGTCAACAGATATCCTCTATCATCGTCGTCATTTTATGGTTTTCTATAGGCACAATTATTCACCCTCTTTACTCAGTTATCCCATGCATATGACATTAAACTAGGCATCTACGGTCTGAGCTCTATGACCTTAAACTAATATCACCATCATCTTCACTACAAGATGTTAAACTGCAAGCTGGCTATGACATTCTGTCTGTGGCCCAGCCTCAGGTCCCTCAGCCTTCTCGGGCCCCTGTCCCAAGTTCTCACTTAGGATTGTATGATGTGGTATGGGATTATGTCCTCATTCACATCGGGTTACTCATCATTTCGTACACATCCCTCATTGGGGGATCTTGCCCTTATTTGCATCCTTGCTGCATGATGATAAACTGCACAACATCCTAATCAGAACTATGTATGGCTTGATTCACATCCTTATGGGATATGTAGGACCGCTCGAATGTCTAGTCTTTGGGTCCATCCCCATCTCTTAGAAACCTCCCTATCATCTTGGCCCCTTGGCCTATGTTCTTCCAGGAGAGGGGTATACAGTGTGGTATGGACTCATATCCTTATTCACGTCAAGTTTATAACAACCACACCACATACCTCTCTCTCCTGAGAACCCTTTGCTCCCTTTCCCTACATTCATCTTGTCAAGTCAGCTTCTCTTAAGTTGGGTCTCTCGTCCCTCTTTGATAATTTTCCAATGTGCCCAGAAGTACTCTGGTTCAGAGCCTAGAGTTTCGGATTCTACCTGGACATGATTTCACCCATTTTTTCAGGCTTCGTTCTCCCCTTCATTTGGGCTTCCATTATCTTTCACATCTAAATGTACCCCTAAATGGCATGGATGCTCAGACCAAGGGTTCTCCTACCATTACATGCCAACGTCCTTGAGGATTTTGAACAACAAATTGATACAAGTCCCGTATTGCGAATAAGGCCAACAGTTGACTCTCATTTGTTGTTCCCATTTCATGTCACACGATATGGATGTTGTGTTTCGAACATGTCAATAGTCATCATCCATCGTCATGAAAACCTCTATCAAGCCTTAAATTTCGGTTACATGATTCACATCATTTTCCAACCCACCATGTCCAAGTGGAATTTTGGCACTCTTGGTACTATCCCTTGGTGCACATTTTCACATTAGGAGGACAAAGTCGTGTTGAGGAGTCGTTTAGGGCTCCACACTTACTTCCCCTTTATGTGTATTTCATGTGTTTCAAATACCTCTTCTACCCTTGTTTCCTACACTGAGTTTGACTCGTGTGGGATTAGGGATTGGATCGAGGTCTGTCCTTACATGGAAGAGTTCTGATTCTCCATGGTCCGATCTATAAAACCTTAAACTAAGATCTCTTTATACGTACCCTCTTTATAACTATGTATGTCTTGATTCCCATCCTTATGAGATACGTAGGAATGCCCATACATCTTGTCTTTGGGTCCAACTTGAGTTCCACTAATTTATTTCTTTTGTCATTCCTTTTAGGCCCCAACTCTTATAGGATCGTGTGGTATGGCATGTGTGGGCTTATTCCTTCATTCACATCGGGTTTATAATAGCCTCACCACGTACTCCCCTTCAAGGATCTATTCCCTCCTACCTCCTATCCTGCATGACATTAAATATTATGATGTCTGACATGAAATTAAATTGTATGTTGTCCTACATGACATTAAACTACACCTTCTAGAACTATATATGGATTGATTCCCATCCTTATGGGATACGTATGAATGCTCGTACATCTCGTCTTTGGGTCCTGCTCAACTGAGAGCTAGTCTCTCCTACCCCATATTCCCTAACCTTCTCTGGCCCCTCATCCCAAGGTTTCTTTCTTGGAATCATGCATGGTGTGATGTGGGCCTCATCCTCATTCACGCTGGGTGTGCTTTATCACATTGTGCACATTCCCTCTTGAACCTAATCTCTCCCATATATGTCTGAGCCGTATGACTCTAAACTATACTGCCTAGTCCCACATGACTTTAAATTGTTACATATATACTACAAGACATTAAAGTTCATGGTTGGTCCCATCACATGATCCTAAATAGTGACATTATTGTCCTAGTCGCACGACAAAAAATGGAACTGCATCATGGTGTCCTCACTCAAGGGGACATCATGTTTGGTATTGGTCACCCACCATACCATTTTTCAACACCTACATATGGCTTGATTCTTGTGGAAATGCCTGGAATTTCTATCCTAGCTCCGTCGCTTCACAAAAAAACACATTCATCCTAAAGGACAAACAAGATCTATCAAATACTGCTTCTTTTGGTGCAAGGGCCAGACCCACACGGCCTTATTATCTATGGCACTAGTATCTTACCATGCCACCCTTAGAACTACGTATAGCTTTATTCCCATCCTCATGGGGGTATGTAGGAATGCCCGGGCACTTTGCCTCGGTCCCAGCCTTACTTTCACTTCTGGTCCCCTGACCTAGAAGTTTACTAGGGAGTACATTGTGGTGATACGGACTCCTACTGTCCTCACTCATGTCGGGTTGAGTAATTATTTCACCACGTGTCTCCCTTCTTCAGTTCCACCATGGTCCAAGCTCTATTACCATTAACTAAGACCACTCAACGTCATTTCCACAAGACGTTAAACTACAAAACATCTCTTAGAACTACAGACGGCTTGATTCCCATCCTCATAGGATGCATAGAAATGCCCAGATATATTGTCTCTGGGTCCAGCCCTAGGAATCTAAAATCATGTCACCTATCTTTTGGCCCCTAGGCCTGAAACCTTTTGGGAACATGTGGTGTGGTGAGTACCTCATGGGTTCTCATTCACGCCGGGTTTTTCAATATTCACACCATGTGCCTCCCATGTCTTTTTCAACCTGGTCTGAGATCTATGACCCTAAACAAATATCTCCCTATGGAAACCACACGTTATGTTTGGCCACTTCGCCACCCTATGCACAGCCCATTAAATAAATCCCCCCTTAATAGCCCATCCTAATACCATTAAGTTGGGAGTGTACAACCCCAGGACCTTTTCCTTGGAAAGGGACCCAACTCCCTTTATCTGATATGTCTTTTTTGTCATACTTAGATGCATTGTGACAAAAAGTCTGAAGTGTGGAATTTTCATGGGGATATTCCCTTGTTCCATATATAAGCTTTGTGAGCCTGTTATTTGGATCCTCATACTCTTAAACATCTGAAGGGACCCCCTTTACGGCCTAGTCTCATGCCACATCGGCTTACCTACCATCTTGGGTCAATATCCCTGAGGACCCTGGACAACATTTGCGATAGGTCCCATGTTTCAAACATTGTTATCAGTCGACCCTCATTTTTCTATCCCCATTTCCAGGATAACACAAAACAAATATTGTGTTTTGAACATGGTCAACAATTATCCCCTACCGTCACACCACCATCATTGTGGTCCAGATCTCGAGCATCATGATTTACATATTTTCACTTCCTTATGTTCAAGTGGAATTCCAACATACTCAGTTTTACCCCTTCACGCATCTAGGTGTGTCAATTAGGTGGGTCATAATTATTGGACATCATTCACCTAGCATCTCATTGCCCCTAACATATGCCTTCCTACACTAAGAAAGTCCCATCACTACTCCTTGTTTCCCACATTGAGCACGACTCACGTGGGATTAGTATTTTTGGTAGGACGTGTACTGGCGTAGCAGTGCCACATATACCTTTCCTCGTCCCGCATGACATTAAACTATGCTCTCAAGAACTATGTGCGGTTTGATTCCCATCCTAATGGGGTATGTAGGAATGTCCAGGTACCTTGCCTCGAGCTCATCCTAACTTTCACTTATGGTCCCTTGACCAAAAGAACTTCCTTCGGGGATATGTGGTGTGGTGCGAACTCCTTATAACCTCGTTCATGTTGGGTTTATAGCTATCGCACCACATACTCCCTTCCTGGGATCTTCCCTTTCACTCAATGTCCTATATTATGACATTAAACTACACAAGTCCATATGTCCTCAATGCATGACACTAAACTACGGTTCTACCCTGAACAAGTTCAGGATGCTCCATGTTAGTCATGGGATGCACCAGATCCCTTTCCGGAGAGGATTTCTTCTATCAGTGCTGAAATCCAGCAATTTCATGCTTAAGAACTACATATGGCTTGATTCACATCCTAATGGGATACGTAGAAACACCCAAGAATTTTTCCTTGGGCCCAACCATAGGGTCATTAACCCTTCTGGACCCCCGGGCCCAATCCTGGTCCAGACAATATGACCTTTAAACTATGTGCATTGTCCTCACTGTACAACATTTAAACTACATGCCTATCATCTGCATCTGTATGAAGTAAAACTACAGATCATTCCAGGTCCTTACTAGATAGGTCCTACTTAGAAGTATGATTGATCCCTAGTCAGATAGATACAACCACCTAATGTGTTTCCACCACGGTGGCGTGATTTCAAGAGTGTTGGACTCCATTTTAACAACTCATCACTCCACACTCCACACTTTCAGTGCCCTTTATTCGGACCCTCATCCTCTTTCATGTCTAAAAGAACCCCCTAATTGTATGGATGCTCGGCCTATATATTTCCTACTATTCTGAGCCAATGTTTTGGAAGACCAATGGATGAAGTTTTGAGTCAAGCCCCGTGTTTTGAATATGTTGAACGGTCAACCCTAGTTTGTTATCTCCACTTTAGGCTAATGAAATAAAGATACTATGTTTCGAATGTAGTCAGTGGTTATCCTTCATTTCAATGTCACCCTCAGTGTTCCGAATCTGGGGTATCGTGATTCACACTTTCCACTCCCTTATGTTCGGTTTGATTTCAAACTCCCCTGGTGTTACCCCACTCATGCACTAGAGAACATTGGAAAGATGACATGTCAATTGTTCTGAGGTCCCCATCCTCCAGTCGGGCCTCTCTCCTTATTCCTGAAAATCCAAATTGGTTATTCAAACCCTGGATGCCCGGATCTTGGTTTTCACTCTTGTATTCGGATGAAATATCTAGGTTGGTATCCCTTGTTTCTCACATCGGTCCCGACCCACGTGAGCTTAGAAACTGGCCACTGGATGCCCCATGAATGTAACAGAAATGAAATAGACCAAAGAAGAATAACATAAATCATGCATGCATCTAGCATGAATAGTAAAAAGAATGAAGGGGCGTTCAAAAGTTACATACATCATAGTACCCAAGGATCAACCCCTCCCATGGATGGTTTAACCCCATCAAAAGAGAGTTGCAGCTCTACCACCCTCTGGATTGTGGCGTCCAATATTTTTTATCGTCTGTTCAGTTACCTATCCTCCTCGGCAGTGATGGGGCGCAGTTCATCAGCTGCGATTCAGGCCCACTCCTCGTTGGTTCGGATAATGGTCATCTCCTCAAAGACTTGCATCATGCACTCTTCAGCCTCCATTGGCTGGGCCATCAGCCATGATATAATCTTTGACTGTGCGTTCAGGGAAGTAGAATGTTCATCTGCCCAGATGTGTAGCTGTTGAATCTCGTTTTCAGCCTCCTAGAACCTCTTGACATTCACCGATTTTCTCTGCTGCCAACCCACACCAAGGCCACAGTCATACTCTAGGATCTTCTCTACCATGAGATCTCGGATGAGTATGTGGGGACGTTGGGCATCCACTACCCCAGTGCACAGTTTGCGTAGTTGTGAACGAAGTCTCTCTATTTGGTCTATCCATTGTGCTTGAGGGGTTTCATTGATAAAGTGCTTGATCAGCTTCTATGATCAGCGGCTAACTATCTTGTTGTCCTCTTCATCAGAGGTTGTCTCTGTTGGAGTTGGTGGCCTAGAACCAACTACTTTGTACTTTATTCATTAAATAAACATCTTATCACATCTTGATTGTTCTTCTGCGTGATAATGCATGTGATAATGTCCCAAGAATAATTGTTGCATTAAAGGGTCATAGTAGATCCCTGCTATGATGAGAACCTGGAAGTGCCATAACACTGTTCTAGAATATATATTCTATGGTCATATGATGTTATTTGAGGGGCACAAATAATACATGTCATTAGGGGTGAGGACTCATAAAACTTTGAGGCACCTTCTCATGGTGTGCGCCCTTGGTAATATCCAGGAGGATATAATGAGAATGAAGCCCGCCAGTAGGAAATCCACATTTCATAATGTCATTGGATGTTCCTATTTGTGGACGTGTTTATTGGTCCTTAGACTTTAAGATTATTATTAATGGGTATTAAAACTCATGAACTTGGATGTATTGACTGAAACTATGATGACACACTGTTCGTAGTGAGGTAGGATATGTTGGGTGCGTCATGAGTAATACTACATTAATAGATAACGCAAGAAAGGATTTGTCCCTTATATTCCATAACGGAAGTAGATATCTCAGGCCCTTTTATGGAATTGATATATCCTAAATAAATCCATGTCCATGGTAAATCATGGGCGAGTTAAATTTTGGAAAGTCAAAGAAAGAATAATCGAGCACATGGGTTGATGGAACTAGCATGCAACCCGCTTGATTAGAGATATCAAGGAAAAGGGATTATATTACATGGTAAGCATTCGTATGAGGTGACACATCATTTTGGCATTAACTTATTTCTCTATGGGTTCCTTGGTGTGTTGCTAGATGCTAAACTTGGACTTTAGGCAGGCTCTGCCTAATGCTACTGAGAAAGAGGCCTAGAGGTTCACACACTAAGTGTGTCCATGTATCTCAGTTAAATATTAATTCAACAAGTTAAATAAATATTATTCCTGACTGTGGTTTAATAATTATTTAAGGATTCCTGATTGCATTTATTTCAACACTAGTTATTTGAGAGAATATATTGTGGGTGAAATAATACATTTATTAGCGAGTAATGCAGTTACATTTATTTAAGAAATAAATATCCATTACTCAAGGTCTAATAAATGTGGTGGAGGAAAAGAAAAATGAAAAATAAAAGTACACGTCGTGTATATTAAATATACACACCGTGTAGTTTTATGGAAAACAAGTACACACTATGTATTAATGATTACATGCCGTGTAGTTTTTCCAGTCGGTATTTTGAGGAATAATATTGTTTTTTATTAAATGATATTATCAGTGTGGGCGCATGTTAAGGAATTAATGATTCGATATGGGGGTTCCCAATAAGAATTAATGAAATAAATAAAACATGTAACACGTTTATTTATTTTCATAAATCTATAACCCCAAACACAATTATAAATATCCTCAAAACCCAACACCTTTTAATTATAAGAGAATCATTGTGCACAACAATTCTGGAGAATTCTTTCAAGGCCGAAAGAACTCCTTCCTCCAAGAATGCTCTCAAGACCAAGAGACCAAGGCGATCGAAGGAAAATATTGCAAGTGAAGGTTCTTCTACGCTAGCACCTAGAGATCCCTTTGGCGGCGTCCGGAGATACGTGTCACATGTGTGGATCACCTCTAGAGGAATCCTACACTTGGATTCTACGACGCAACGACAGATCATAGGATCGTGACCGGAGACATAAACGAAGAAAGAATTCCACCAAGGTAATTCTTGTGAATTAATTAAATTAATTATAACCAACACATGATGATCCTATCTCTATGGTTCCGGGATTCCCTCTTAATTTTTTCGTTCTTCGTTTTATTTTGAAGATTCGGCGTTTTAAATCGTGATGGATCTCAGATTGAATGTTGTTTAATGTTAAAATTAAAGTTGAGAAAACCCACCAACGTTCTTCCGCTGTGCCCAGAACCAACAAGTGGTATTAGAGTAGTCATATCATTGATTATAATTATTTTGTTTTTCATTGGTCATCTACGCATTAAATAATTTAGTTTTTTAAACTCAAGTTAATCACTCTTTAAATCTGAATCTTGAGATCTCTTCCACCTCTATCGTTTCTTGTTCACCATACAGAAACAACCTTTTCTTTTAATTTTTGATTAAAATAAAATAGAGTATCTCATCTGGAGGAGCCAAACGTTCCTGTCCGTACAACACGAGAATACACAGCATGTATTCAGAAGTACACGCCATGTAGTCTAGGTTTATGCATTGGACCAGTCTGCCAAATCAGGCTGTGTATTGATCATATCTAAGTCATTTATGACACCGTGTGTTGACCAGGAACAAGTGGCACATGTTTTCTGGATTACACGCCATGTGGTCCAATAGAACACGGCGTGTAGTCCCTTCGGGTTAGGGTTGGACCGTGTACCCCGTACATGGCTTGCCCGACTAGAAACCGTGTAATGCGGAAACTACATGGCATGTGTCCCAATGTACACGCCGTGTACTCCGAAAATTTCCAAATTACATTAACACGCCATGTCCTCGGGTGTGTACTTCGGATGGACGGTGAAGAAATGTACATGCCATGTAGTCGGAACTACATGCCGTGTACTCACCCAAATTACGCAGATTTATTAAAATTTATTATTATATTATAAAAACCCTTGAGACGTATACCATAGTGTAGGTGTAAAGCTGATGCACAACACATGATTGGTGTTTTATATATATGTGTTTAATTTAACATCTGCGTAATAAATGGGAATTCACTGGGTTGCCTCCAAGGTACAAGTTACGTATAAGGATAATTTTAAATGAATTTATTTGTTTAAAATTATTATGGATGAGAATCTTAAGGAAATTCATAAAAGGATTTAATATAAAAGGATTGATTAATTAAAGATAATTAATTGATTCGAGCGTGATTTATCTTAAGCAAGAACGATTAAAGAATTGAATGCTAGTTTTATTTATGCGTAAATATCGTTGCATGTATGGATGATCATGAGCTAGACCAAGACCTTTGTATGTGAATGATTTCTTTTAATTTATTTATTTAAATTTGTTGGCCTGCGAGCCTTCTCCTCATTAATATGTAGGGCCTGGGCGGCCAAGGATTATTTTATGTAAAAACCCCTTTTTACCCCTCACCTGCATGTGAGATAAATGCATATGTAATGGATGGATCTCCCAAGATAATGGAGGCGACTCAATTCAGGAGCCAATGAGAAACCAATCCAAGGAGATACAAAGGTGGACAAGTGGAAAGTTATAAACAGGAACCCAAGAGGTTCAAGGTGTTTCTCCCCTAGGTCTTGGGTTAGTTTATCAACTGCTAGATAAACTAACCAATAGAAAATCTCATGATCATACCATTTATTTTATTTCTATCAGTTTCATGGTTTATTTATTGTGGGTGTGTTGTCACGATCACACAATTAATGAATTAAACAAGCATGCAAGATGGAACTAAAATAAAAACCAGCTTATGCGTAAGTATTATCTTAGATATGGTTAATCACTTAAGTATATCCCACTTAATATTAACAAGCATGTAATCAAAGATAATAAAATGGAAATTTACGTATAAGGATAAAATCCCTAAAAAGAAATATTAAGTTGGTATAGCCTTCCATAATCTTGGTTAGAATCGAACCATAGTTCAAAGTGCTTGACCAACCCTAGTTGGGGTGCTTTCAATTATCGAGGAATTCTAATTCAAGGTTTTGGGATGAATTGACTTACTTCGCATCAAGGGTTGACAGCCACAGCAGGACTTGGTGTGACCAAGAGGTAAAGGTTGAGGAAATCCAAAATAAAAGGATTTCCAGATTGGGGAGTCCACTCAGCAGATCAAGGAGCTGCGAGTTAATGAAATTGGCATTTGGAATGCCTACCTAAAACCCTTAAAGTTACTTGACCAACCCTAGTTAGGGTAATGCAAAAGTCAATATGGATCCTTTCCACTAGAATATTCAGGCAACAGAATATTTTGAAGTCAATGGCGAGGGCTATTGTATTTTGATAAAATAGTGGGAGACTAATAAGTATTAATTTGTCTCTGTTTTGTAATAAAGTACTAAACCTTTTCTCATCTTAATTTGTAGAAACAGTAATAAAATGACTTCAAACATATCATTGTGAACCATAGTCGAGAAGGAAAACCTTCTCACCGGCACCAATTTCCAAGAGTGGTATAGGCATTTACGCATCATCCTTCACCACGAAAGGAAATTGTATGTACTGGAAGAGACTATTCCAATTGTGCCTGGGAAAGAGGCCAGTGATGAGGAATTATCTCTCTATATGAAACACATGGATGATTCCACAGATGTCCAGTGTTTCATGCTATCGGCCATGTCCAATGAGCTCTTGAAGAAACATGAAAACATGGATGCGTAAGCATGATGTCTCACCTTAAGGATCTCTACCAAGATAAGGCGAGACAGGAGAGGTATGAGATCTCCAATTATTTGTTTAAAACTAAGCTTGGAGATTTTGCACCAGATGGGCCTCATGTAGTCAAGCTTATTGGCTACATTGAATGCCTGGACATCTTAGGGATTAAATTCCTAGATGAGTTGCGTACAGATCTCATCCTATCATCACTACCCAAGACCTTCTCTAGCTTTATTGTCAACTACAACATGAGAAACAATGAGAAGAGTCTATCTGAACTTCTGACCTTGATTTTCCAGGTAGATAAGGACATAGGGCATGACAAACCCTCAATACTTATGGTGAATAGGAAAAGGAAGGACAAGGCAAAGGGGTCAAAGACTTATAAACGGTCTGAATCCCCAAAGCACCATCCCTCCAAGAAGGGGAAGATCCAGAGGTAGGGCAAGGAACAGGAGGAGGTGTGTTTTTCATGTGGCAAGCAAGGCCACTAGAAGAGGAACTGTACCCAGAAGCGTGGGGATTCTAAAGGTGCGTTTGTTATCGAGTGTAATCTTTCTATTTCTACACATTGGGTATTAGATACAGCTTGTGGGGCTCACATCTATATTCAAATTCAGGAACCAAATAGATTTAAAAAGATTTCCAGAGGAGAGGTAGATCTTCGATCTTTTAATGGCGCAAGGTTTCCTACATTGGCTATTGGCGATTACCACCTCTCATTGCCAACTGGAATTATTTTGGTTTTACAAAACTGTTATTATGTTCCTAGTGTTACCAAGAACATAATTTCTGTATCTTGTTTGGATATGGATGGATTTATTTTCAAGTTTGGAAATAAGGGTTGTCTCTTTTATAAGAACAACATATGTTATGGTATTGCACATTTAAATAATGGTTTGTATGTATTAAATTACGAAAACCAAGTGTTGGAAATCGATAATGAAACAAACTCACATGACTCATACATCACCCAGTTATGGTATCACCGTCTCGGTCATGTAAACGACCGAGATGGATATTTAGACTCTACTGAGCTAAAACCACTTGATAGATGTCATGATTGTTTACAAGGAAAAATGACCAAGACACCTTTTGGTGGACAAGGTGAAAGGGCCACAGAGCTTCTAGGATTAGTACACATGGATGTGTGAGGACCATTTCCAGTAGAAGCTAGAGGTGGATATTCTTAATTCATTACTTTTACTGATGATTTGAGTATATATGGCTATGTATACTTAATGAGGTATAAGTTAGAGTCCTTAGAGAAATTTAAGGAATTCAAGAATGAAGTAGAGAATCAGCTTGGTAAGAAGATAAAGAAGCTTCGATCGGATCGAGGTGGAGAGTATCTGAACCAAGAGTTCATCGATCTTCTATGGGAGTCTGGGATTCTATCTCAGCTCACTCCTCCTTATACACCACAGTGGAATGGTGTTAGTGAAAGGAGGAACCGCACCTTGTTGGACATGGTGAGGTCGATGATGAGTCATGCGGATATTTCATTATCCTTATAGGTATATGCATTACAAACCGTATTATACACATTAAACCGAGTACCAACTAAGGCGGAAAATGGAATTCCATCCAAGTTATGGAATAGAAGGAAATCCACTTTGTCGCACACATGTGTATGGGGATGTGAGGCATTTGTTAAGGCCTTCTTAGGCAACAAACTAGCACCCCGGGGCACGAGGTGTATCTTTATAGGATATCCCAAGGAAATGAAAGGATATTACCTATATAACCCTTCAGACAAGAACGTGGATGTCACCAGACAATCCGTATTTCTTGATAGGGATCACATCCTCAAGAAGGATAGTGGGAGTAAGATTGACTTCGACAAAGTTGATGCTCAAGATACATAGGAGTTGGTACAGGAACAAGTTCCACAGGTCCCTGTGGAAGAGGTTCCAGAAACATAAGTACTGCGTAGGAGCTCAAGAGAGGTAAGGGAACTATAGAGATTTAGTTTCCTAGTCACTGAGGATAGTGTATCATTATTTTTGGGCAATGATGAACCTCTATTCTACAAGGAAGCAGTAGAAAGCTCAGAAACTGCAAGATGGATAGAAGATATGAATTCTGAGATGGATTCCATGTATCAGAACCAAGTCTGGGTTCTAGTTGATGAGCCAGTTGATGTAAATCTGGTTGGATGCAAATGGGTATTCAAGAGAAAACTGGACATGGAAGGTCAAGTTAGCACCTATAAAGCAAGGATAGTGGCTAAAGGATTCAGACAGCGTGAATGAATTGACTATGATGAAACCTTCTCACCAGTTGCCATGTTTAAATCCATAAGAATCATACTTTCCATAGCAGCTTACCATGACTACGAGGTTTGGCAGATGGATTTCAAAATAGCATTCCTTAATGGGAACCTTCAGGAAGATGTCTATATGACACAACCAGAAGGGTTTGTGACACCAGGTGAAGCCAAATGGGTTTTCAAGTTGCATAAATCCATTTATAGATTAAAGAAATCATCCAGGTCATGGAACATTTGATTTGATGAAGCCATAAAGGAATTTGGGTTCATTAAGAATGAATGTGAGCCATGTGTTTATAAGAGATTTAATGGGAATGTGATCATTATCCTAGTAGTATATGTTCATGACATATTTCTTATTGGAAACAACATACCAGTCTTACAGTCAGTTAAGGACTGGTTGAACAAGTGTTTCTCCATGAAGGACTTGGGTGAAGTATCCTACATTCTAGGGATCAAGATCATTCGTGATAGATCCAAGAGGCTGCTTGGACTAAGTTAGAGTACATACATTGACCAGATACTAAAGAGATTTAGTATGGAACAATCCAAGAGGGGATTGGTTCCAGTGTCACATGGCCTACATCTTTCTAAGAAAATGTGTCCTCAGACACAACAAGAGAAAGATTGAATGAGTAAGATCCCATATGCTTCGGCTATAGGATCTATCATGTATGTCTTGTTATGTACCAGGCTTGATGTTGACTATGCACTGAGCATAGTTGGCAGATATCAAGCAGATCCAGGAGAACAGCATTGGACTATTGTTAAGACTATCCTTAAGTATCTGAGAAGAACTAAGGATATGTTCCTGGTTTATGGAGGAGATGAGGAGCTTGTCATCAGAGGGTATGTTGATGCTGGTTTTCAGACAGATCTGAATGATCTGAAGTCGCAATCTAGATATGTTTTCTATCTCAATGGAGGAGCTGTGAGCTGGAAAATTTCAAAGCAGCCAGTTGTCGCCAATTCTACAGCAGAGTCTGAATATATAGCAGCTTCCGATGCATCCAAGGAATCCATATGGATTCATAACTTTGTCCAGGAGCTTGATGTGGTGTCTAGCAGTAAAGATCCCATTACATTATATTGTGATAATACCGCAGGGGTGTCGCTTTCAAAATAACCAAGGTCACATCAACGGACAAAGCACGTACTCCGGAAGTATCACCTCTTGAGTGATTTCTATAAAAGTGGTGAAGTTGTAGTGATCATAGTGTCCACATAAGAGAATGTGGAGGACCCCATGACTAAAGGCCTATCTCATCAGAAGCATGAATATCATGTGAGAGACAATGGGTAAAAGGTTGTTAGTAGTTGGCTCTAGTCCAAGTGGGAGTCTGTTGGAGTTGGTGGCCTAGAACCAACTACTTTGTACTTTATTCATTAAATAAATATCTTATCACATCTTGATTGTTCTTCTATTTGAAAATGCATGTGATAATGTCCCAAGGATAGTTGTTTCATTAAAGGGTCATAGTGGATCCCTGCTATGATGAGAACCCGGAAGTTCCATAACATTGTTCTTGAATATATGTTCTATGGACGGATGATGTTATTTGAGGGGAACAAATAATAAAGGTCGTTAGGGGTTAGGACTCATAAAAATTTGAGTCACCTTCTCATGGTGTGCACCCTTGGTAATATCCAGGAGGATATTATGAGAACGAGGCCCGCCAGTAATAAATCCACATTTCATAGTGTCATTGGATGTTCCTATCTGCAGACGTGTGTATTGGTCCTTGGACTTTAATATTATTATTAATGGGAATTAAAACTCGGACACTTAGATTTATTGATGAAAACTATGATGACATACTGTTCGCAGCAAGGTAGGATACGTTGGGTGCGTCATGAGTAATACTACATTAATAGATAATGCGAGAAAGGATTTGTCCCTTCTGTTCCATAATAGAAGTAGATATCTCAGGCCCTTTGATGGAATTGATATAGCCTAAATAAATCCATGTCCATGGTAAAGTATGGGTGAGTTCAATTCTGGAAAGCCAAAGAAAGAATAATTGAGCACATGGGTTGATGGCACTAGCATGAAACCCGCTTGATTAGATATATCGAGGCAAAGGGATTATATTACACGATAAGCGTTCGTATGAGGTGACACGTCACTGCGGTGTTAAATTCTTTCTATATGGGTGCCTTGGTGTGTTTCTAGACGCTAACCTTGAACATTAGGCAGGATCCACCTAATGATACTGAGAAAGAGGACTAGAGGGTCACACACTAAGTGTGTCCATGTATCTCAGTTAAATATTAATTTAACAAGTTAAATAAAGATTATTCCTGACTGTGGTTTAATAATTATTTAAGGATTCTTGATTGCATTTATTTTGACACTAGTTATTCGATAAAATATATTGTGAGAGAAATAATACATTTATTAGTGAGTAATGCAGTTACATTTATTTAAGAAATAAATATCCATTACTAAAGTTCTAATAAATGTGGTGTAGGAAAATAAAAATGAAAAATAAAAGTACATGTCGTGTATATTAAATATACATGCCGTGTAGTTTTATGGAAAACAAGTTCATGTCGTGTATTAATGATTACACGCCGTTTAGTTTTTTCAGTTGGGATTTTGAGGAATAATATTGTTTTTTATTAAATGATATTATCAGTGTGGGTGCATGTCAAGGAATTAATGATTCGAAATGGGGGTTTCCAATAAGAGTTAATGAAATAAATAAAAAGTGTAATGTGTTTATTTATTTTCATAACTCTATAACCCCAAAACCAATTATAAATATACTCACAACCCAAAACCTTTTCGTTACAAGAGAATCGTTGTGCACAACAATTCTGGAGAATTATTTCAAGGCTGAAAGAATTCCTTCCTCCAAGAATGCTCCCAAGACCGAGAGACCAAGGCGATTGAAGGCAGACATCACAAGCGAAGGTTCTTCCATGATAGCACCCGGAGATCCCTTCGGCGATGTCCGGAGATACGCGGCACACGTGTAGATCACCGCTAGAGGAATCTTACACTTGGATTCTACGATGCAATAACAGATCACAGGATCATGACCGGAGACATAAACGAAGAAAGAATTACACCAAGGTAATTCTTGTGAATTAATTAAATTAATTATAACCAATATATGATGATCCTATCTCTATGGTTCCAGGATTCCCTCTTAAGTTTTTCTTTCTTCGTTCTATTCTGAAGATTCAGAGTTTTAAATTGTGAAGGATCTCGTATTGAATGTTGTTTAACGTTAAAATTAAAGTTGGGAAAACCCACCAATGCGCTTCTGATGTGCCCGGAACCTATAGTCTTGTCCCAGTCTATGGGGTTGCTAGGCTCATATGTAGGGAACGCCCCCAAGAACTCATCAGTAGGGTCCACATCTGGTGTCTGATCGATTATGGCAAGACCCGTGTTATCCGATTGATCTTAATCATCATATCCCACTTAAATAATCTCAGGATTAGCCCTACTAATGGTCCCACCAGATATTGGGAACACCGCATCTTGGTCGTTCTGAATATCCACTCCCAAAACCACCATCATTCCCCTAGGAAAGGCGCTTCTAGGGGTACCAACCAACCTCACCAAGGCAACCCATTCCATTTGAAGAACTGTGCATACCAAGAAGTGAACAGATTTCATTTAACCTGATCGATGGGTGGAAGTCAAGAATTTTGTAGAGGAGACTTATAGAGATCAAATTCTCGGTCTCATTCCTGGGTTGTTACCATCGGGACCCTAAGGGATGGCCCTATATATATTGTCAGAAGGTCTGAAAACTATGAAGGATCCACTTCGGGTGTCTTGGCCCTACTGGACGTGGTAATCATCGTCGTTGTGGGTGTGGGTCCTGAAGGCCCCGCATCTGCATCCACTGAGGAACAATAATGGGTTTTGTGTATGAGGCCCTCCTGCATAGTTTAAATATTAGTGAGGGGTCCAAAATAGCCTGGAAAAGATCTCAGGGAAGGAACTTAGGTTCTTACCTCAAGAGCCTCTGCAAACTCTCCAGGCTCTGGGTCTGAGTCACCAACTTCACCCTCCTCCAATGGGCTCCCTCTACTAGCCTCCTCCCCCCAAGAAGACTTGTTCGACTCTTCTGGAAAAGGGAAGCGCTCCCTCAATTCTGTAGCCGACAACTGTGGAGGGGGTGTTCGATCCAACAACACCTTCACCCAGTCTGTCATCAGACATGGGGCACCCTGGGAGTGCATGAAGTCCTCCAACTATTCCAGGTATTGCTCTGCCTCCACCAGGGATACTGCAAAGTCGTCCCGAACGGGGAATATCCCTAAAAAATACATCATGAGACAGTTCAAGTGTTTCCCTGTCTTGGATGGGCTGAGGAATTTCCTTTTGACATCCCAGATGTCCCAAGCCTCCAAGAAGACAGCATTATCTGACAAGTCTATATGGTGTAGCCGCTTCCTCGGAGCCTGGGTGGATACTCTACAGAATCCTCTTGGTGGCCTCCCCTCTGGATAACTCTGCTCTTCTGGAACCGTCAGGTCTGTTGTCGCAACTGGATCCACTGTCAATGCCTCCCCCTCAATTGGTGCGGGCCTCGCCGCCATGGAAGCCCTGCCACTACGGGATGTCCTTGCCGCTATCCGGCCCTAGCCTTGAGGATGGGGAGGCACACCATCACTAGCCTAAATAGTTAGATTCTTCAACATCTCCATAGGGTAGTCCACCTCCTAGCTTTTGGCATACTCCTTCACCAGTCCGAAGACGGTCGTGAGCAGAGGCAGCTTGTTCCGCATCTTCTTGTCTTCCTGTGTGAACATGAGCCATATATGCCTCATCACGCATGGATATTACTCATAGAATACCCCCAAATAGAACTATGGTGTTAATCGCTGCATACACCAGAATTTCCATGCATATCGGTGTTGGTTGTATGGTTCAAAGAGGGACTTTCGGTCCACCTAAGCCACCAAGACTCTACCCAGAAAGGCTAGGAGATAGGACCGATGCTCCTCCGTTCCCTGGCCATCATCAGTGAACGCACCTATTGGCAATGGGAATGGGTGAAAATTGAACTCATCTACCTTCCAGACCCAGTTCAGTACTGCCTGCACCATCAGCTTGGTCTAAAAGATCCCTACCGCATTCAGAATGGCTAGATAAAAATTCGATTCTAGAGGGGAGATCGGGTTTGGATACTCATAGGTTCCTCTGACATGTACTTCTATCCACCCATACAGGAGGTGGAATGGCCCGCATATTCTCGATGGATTCTTCCCCTCACTGATATACCACAGCATCTTGTACAGCTTTGCGAGCATCAAGATCCCGAGGTTGACCCACCCTCCTATCTCCAGCATGGACGCCATGATAAATGTGCTCGGTTGCACACACATGTTTTTGTCTCTCACTGGTAGGATACAACTGTAGATGAGTGCCACAATGAATGCGGCCATCCTGACTACCAGTTTTTGCTTGATACTAACACTGAACCCCCACATCTTCCACTGGCTATCCTCCAAAAGTCGCCAGTATGAGTGCTCCTTTCCTTGTTGAGCCCCCTTCGGGAAAGTCCGAGGCCTCACAGGGAACTGCCTGTTTTCCAGGAAGTTCAAGAACTGCTTGAACCACCGTTTGAAGTGTACATCCCTCACTGACTTCTGTTCCTCTCCCTGTACTAGGTTCATCAATTCCATTTCCAACAATGGCATTTGCTTTGGATCCTCTCATGCACCCATAACAGGGAGGAACACATCATACATCACCCCCAGTATCAGGACCCTCGAGATCTGATGCACATCCCATAAACTAATGTCGACCTCTCCATGGTGAAAATGGAAGGTAGTGGTCCTCAATGACCATCTACTCAGCAACTATGGCAGTAGCTGCTTCGGCTAATAGATGTGGAATTGGGAGGCCCAAGCCACCTTATACAGGCCCACTCTTCTCAGCTCTACCCCGAATTCCTTGCACGAGTCACCTACCCAGTAGGCCTAGGCCCAGTCATCTATAAAGTTACAGCCCTGGCTTAGATCCCACTCATCAGACCACCCCTTTCCTGGGTTCCTCAGGGCTACCTTCAAGATGGTGTGGTACATAGGGGAGGATATCTCTGGTTTTAGTTCCTTCCCATAAATATTGATCAAATGATGGTACATACAGTCAGCGTTGACAGGCGTGAAGTCCTCTCAGGCAAGGCCGTCAGCTGCCCTGAACCACTGGCGTTGGCACGGCGTGCTCCTGAACTAGTAATCTAGCTCATCCCTACTCTCTTCAAGGATAAATACATCATCCCTTAGTCCAAATCCATATAGAGGCTTCCTCTTATAGAGCGGATAGTACTTTTGGATTTCCGACAGTAGCTTCACCAGTGAATTATGGTCAAAATGGCTCTGTAAAAACTCCCCTATACCTAAGTTATCCTTTATATCCTCTCTCTGGGAAGCATCCACAAGGACCCCCTAGAAGCCTCTTGGTGAGTCATTTAGTTTTTTAGTTTGATCATTTTTTGGTTTTGGTTCACGGAGATTATTCTCAAAGGTCATTCACAAAGACTGTTTTAAGAACCCTACCCCAGCCTTCAGACGCAAGATATAGAGAGCACCACTTCAAATTCAAAGACTCACTATGTGCCATGAAGTAGAAGGCCCGATTCGCAGAGAGAAATCACGGAGTATGTAGATATTTGAAAATCGAGAGTGTTAAAATCCAAAATCACAGAAATGATAGAGGAAAAAAGAGAGGTCATCCTCCCCTATATATAGGAAATTACCCCCAGTGATTCACGTCATGTCTAAATGAGGAAAACTTCACAGTGCGCTCAGCCCGTACGTCGCCCCTCTGCTTCACGAGCCTCCTTCACGAGTCATCTTTGTGATTTGATGAGGAATTTTGGCGATTGACCCTCATACTTTGACCCTCTGTTTCTCCTCGGATCCCAGTCTGAGGGGGAATTTATTGGCACAAAAATTTTGGAAGAACAAGAAAAAATAGAAAGATTTAAGGGCTACCTTATGAAGCATGTTTGTCGATCCCTCGCAGCCCCGCAGCCAGTGCAAATCTTCTCCTCCACGAAGGCATTGCAGATCAAGGGGTTGGGAGAATCCGTGATCCCCTTTGATGTTTTCAAACCCACCACGGATCAAGGAGGAGGGAGGCTCTGTGAACCCCTCTTATGTTTATGAACCTACTGTAGAGCAAGGAGGCGGGAGTCTTCGTGAGCCCCTTTGATGTTTGTGAACCCGCTGTGGAGAAAGGAGGCAGGAGGCTCTGTGGGCCCCTTTGATGTTTGTGAACCCACCGTGGAGCAAGGTGGTGGGAGGCTTTGCAGTTACGACAAAATTCCATGTGTATTCCCACCTAGCAAGCTCTACTTCTCAGTGCCTCTTGCCTATAAATACAAGTCTCCCCTCAAGCCCAAAGGATAGATACTCTAACCTTCACCTTCTTAGCTCTCAAATCTTGAAGCAAATTCTTCTCTGTGAACCATGATCTCTTCAATGTACTTTAGCGTCATTAAGTGCCTCCCCCTTGGTTTGAATTCAACCCCTCTTCAAAGAGGGATTCCCTTCACAGAGCCCACAGGCCTCCACGAAGGAAGGTGATCCCCAAGGGGACTTGGGTCTTCACGGAGCACTTATACTTCGCAAAGTACCCTCCATACACATGTGACCCGCATGCTAAGGCAGGTTCACTGTGCTTTGCGAAGCACATTGCTTCTCAATGATACGCTTCATAGGGCACCATTACTTCTCAAAGCACTACTCTGCGAATTCCTTTCCACTTCACAAAGAACTTTCCATATGAACCTATACCCTATGCCTAGGCTAAGTCACTTCACTTCGCGAAGCATACCCCTTTGCGAAGCCCCTCCACTACATGGATCACCAGATCTTCACGAGTCTTCTACCTATAAACCCCTTTGATCTGTAACTCATTTTCCCATGTGACTCTCTAGGTTTTCATGAAGTAATTTCAAGATCCCTTGGGTGGTACTTCCTATTGCGTTGCTTCGCCTCATGCTTCTTTGCATAGGCATGCTAACTGCTATTGCTTCTTCGCATAGCTACACTAATGTGGACCCCTAAATGGATCACTCCATAACACCCCCTCACTACGGCATTGTTGATTCCTTCCCTTCCTCAAGGGAGGGAAGGTATCAGTTATGTAAGTCCTAGGAGTGTGGAGTGAACCTGCCTCATCCAAGCTGTAGGATGTTAAACTGCCAAGCACCATCGTCCTAAGCACATGATGTTAAATTGTGTCCTCGCCCTGTACATTATATGTGGGGTGTCCCGTATCGGACATTCTCTACACCCACTAGTCTCCATGGGAGTGATATCATTCCTCACATGGAATTAGATCCTCTTTATCAGAGTGGCGTCAGTCTGCGGGTAAAGGGAAACCACCTTGGTGTAAGCCCCTAGCCTTTCTTGCGGGAGGTAGCATACCTCCTCCTCCAATCTTCTTCCTGTACAAAGACCAGAGAGGGGTGGATGGGCACTGGATACCTCCTTTCTTTGGTGACAAATCCCTCTCCCTTTGGGATTTGTTTTCACTGATCCTCCACACCGGAGTAAGCCCCAATCTCCATCTCCATGGACTGCTAACCACGCATAAGTCCATGTTTCCTCTTTGGGTTGTGGACCAGGCGTAAGCCCCTATTTCCATTTTGGGCTGCTAACTATGTGTCAGCCTCACTTCACTTCCCACATACTCACCTTTCGTGACATGATCGTTAGGTCATTACTGCCTCCTTTTTCTCACACCGATCATGACTCACATGGGCTTAGAGTAATCATCAACCATGACATCCTCTCTGGGCATCCTAGAGTGTAATCCCCACACACCCCACCCAAACTATGTGTACTTTGATCCTTTCCAAGGTAGGGTATGTAGTAAGACTTCCTAAGGTTCAATCCCAATACCTATTGGTCCTGAACATCTTCACGTCGGTTCACCAAACTCCATTTGGAACTATGTGGACTTTGATCCTTGCCAAGGCAAGGTACGTAGGAAGCCTCCCTGAGTTTCAATCCCACCATCCATTGGTCCCTTCCATCTTCATGTCAGTTCACCAAAACTCATCCTGAACTACGTGGTATTTGATCCTTTCTAATGTAAGGTACGTAGGAAGCCTCCCCAAGGTTCGAGCCCAACAACCACTGGTTCCGACCCCCTTCACATCGGACCACCTCTGTCCCACATGATGTTAAATTGTATGCCCCCTTTTTATCCTACAAGATGTTAAAATACATCCACCATCCCAAACTACATGGGTTTGATCCTTTTCTCCTAGACATGGTATGTAGGAAGCCCCCATGAGGTTCAACCCCATCTGACAGTAAGCCGGTGTGACCCCATCCAACGGTAAGCCGTTGTGACCCCATCCAGCAGTAATCCGTTGTTCCCCCATCCAGTGGTAAGCCATTGTTCCTCCATCCAATGGTAATACATTGTTCCCTCATCCAATGGTAAGTCATTGCGAACTCCATTCAGTGGTAATCCATTTTCAACCCAAACCCAGTAGTAAGCTACTGTCGTCTTTTCTATTGGGACCCATATCGTTGGTCCATCCAAGTGATGTAAGACCGAACTCGGGCTACTAACCACATGTAAGCCCAGTATATAATTGGTTCGTTATCCTCCGTGCACACCCAGATCCTATACCCCATCCCAAACTACGCGGACTTTGATTTCCTACCATGGGGATACGTAGGAGGTATCTTCGAGGCTCAAGTCCAACATCATCATCGCCCTCGAGTCGACTCCATCTCATTCTTCATCCACTCCACTTAACCATCCATTATCCATCTTGATTCTTACCTAGGCCGCCACATCCTGGTGAGATCATGCTACCTCATTCCCCATTCCCTTTAAAAACAATCGGGTAACTAACCACACATTAGCCCCAACATCAGTGTTCCCTCCAGGGGTTACACCCATCTGATCCACTCTAGTCAGTGTTCCGATTAGTATGATCTATCTCTGCTAGACATTAAACCTTCGGCATATCCTGTGTTAAACATGGGAAGCTGAGGAAAACCTCAGATACATGCCTATGGCATATAATTCCCCACATTCAACGTGGTATGCCTTGGGCTTATGTGCCCTCGAGAAGCCCTATAATACGGGGAAGAAACCCAGACGCGCTAGTGTTACAACGTCCAAACACGCCAGTGATTTCCAACGTGACTACTCCCCTAACTGACGGTTTTTTCCCTGGCCAAACCCCTTGGAATGTTCTAACAGAAGCAGTGTAATTAACCGGTGTCCATGAATACATGGCACTGGGAAGATTTTCACGAACAACATCTTAGTCTATAAGGGAGACTCGGACTAGGTAATGAGTTCTGAGGAGGAATCCATGGAAGGAGGAACCAACATCCCATCATCCCGTTTTGATCAAGGAGAAAATTTCCCTAAATAATAAATGGATGTCACCCACCTTTGGAAAGCAGGAATGCGGGGAAACAGTCAGCGTGTCCTCATCAGCCTCAAATAGACAGATATACACACCCCAGCAAATGCGTCTGAAACATCTATATAAGATATAACAACATATGATATAAAATAATACCAACTATAATATATAATTCATATAGAAAACACTATGATTAACATAGTATAACAAGATCATAATCTATAAAGTAAAAAAGGGGAAAATAAACTCCCAAAAAACCTAGAAGAAATCCCAACCTAAAACAATAGAGGTGAAGTTATCTCTATAATGAACTATCTCCAAACATAAACTTCATCTAATATCATTGCCTCTTAGCACCACTAAGTTCCCACTCCACCAACATTGATCCCACCAAAGTCTCCACTATACTATCCATCATATATATAAGACACAAAAAGTATGGGTGATAAACTCATGTAGGGGTGAGTATATAAATACCTAGTAGGACTACCTAAATACCATAAAGGAACAAAAAAAGTAAGTCCTAATTAACTAATAACCATAAAGGTAAAGGATGAACCACTTAGGGAAGAAGAACATGATGCCACAAACAAACCCAAACATTCATGTTAGTGAACTGGGGGAACTGAGTCCCACTAATCAATATCCCAATTTCACAAGGAAATATACCACCTTGATCAATCTAATATTACAATATAACAAGTTAAACCATACCCACATCATCTCACCAACTATGGTGTGAGACTTTCACCACACAAAGATAAGTGTCGGTCAAGGTAATACTAAACTACTAATGGAGGATCTAATCTGTATTGAATAAGTTCATTTAACAAGGGAGTACCTAACTCCATAAATAGAGGACTAGTAACTCAATTATTTCTGGAAAATAAATTAGGGGAGTACCAAAATATTTCAAATATTTGGAGGAATCATACCTTGTCGAGTGCAACAGAGTATAGTATCCATGCCCAAACTATATAAGACTCACGCCATGATAATTTGGTGGGATATCAAACTCTATCAACCTTATGGAAGACTCGTGCCTTGTCAAGTGAAAGGGAGTACCTTCTATATTCTTGAATTGTAGAAGGCCCACACTACATTAATGTGTAGGAGTATTGAACTCTATACAACCTATATAGGACCCATGCCTTTTCATCAAAATATGACTAGGGGAGTAACAAACCCTAGGGAATTCTCCTCTTAACATGATTAAACTCGGTCATCATATCAATGGATATACAGTCTAAAACCTAAACAAAACATGATATAAAATTCATCAATGTTATAAAGGATCACACTATCATGATATATTTGTAAAAATATTAGGATATGTATTCTTCTCATCCTAATACAATATATAAATATGAGGTTTGTAAGTTCCCAAAAAAATATATCACTGGTTCATTTACTTTAGTGATCAACATAGTCATGGAATGAGCTATAATGTTGTACTAAAACACTTAACTCATGGGTTTCATGCTATAATAAAAACTCTTAATACCATATCCATTAGCTAATAGTAATCTACAGATTCACATTGTAGTTTTCTCCTTCATGCTACAGACTAAGATCACAGTTATCTTCACCATCCCACAATCACTACATTTGTACCACAACTATCTCCTTAATGATGTATCTAGAATATTCATGTCGTGGTTCATCTCACATAGGATTAACATAGGATATATTTCTTCCATATAAGATTAACTTCAACTAATATTACACACCATTAGGAAAAGGGTGGTCATGGTGAAATATTTAATGTTATGGTGTGAACCTATTTATTATGGGATAAGGGAGATATATAATATCCATGTGTCATGATGTGATAGTACTTTGCATGCTTCCATGAGATACCCCTATATCGATACCTCACTACTCTTATCATTCCATATCATGCTATCATCTCTGCATAATGCCTCCATTACTTTACACCAACACCACAACCCATCATCATAAGGTCAGGTGGATTCTTCTCAATTGAACAATGAAAAGAAGAAGGAATTCAAGAGAAATATTATTTTAAGGTGAAATTAGATAAAAGAAACGTGACAATAAAGGTTCAATCTAAAATTATAATTCTCATAGTGATCAATAGGGATCCATAACAAATATATCATAAGGAACAATTAACAAATAGTAGATAGATTCATAATTAAATAATATGATAATGGATAATAAAATGAGAAATGAGTCCTATCATATCTCTTATTCATAGATACTATATGAATCTATACTCTGGAATCACTAAGGGTTCAACACACAATTTTTGTTGATTAAATAATCCTCCAAGACATCAAGAGATCCATAAACACACTACCAAAAGTTTAGAGGTTGAGGGGAGAAAATAAAAAATCAATAGATAATGATAATGTTCATCCACTATTTACAAAGAAACTTTAGGTAATCCCCTTCATGGAATGACTCCCCATGTAAAGCCTTAATTTCATAAATCATGTAAAAAAATTATAGTGAAACAGGCACTATCATTCCATAAATTACCTCGAGTAATATGAGATCCAAAAACACTATGCAGTCAATTCCCTTATTAAACCCTAAGAAAACTCAGTCAAATATCATAACTCTATGTGTCTTGAATCTAGATATGGCATGAAAAATGGTTTCATGGTACAATTCATCCAACATTAGATTAACCAAAATGAAGAAAATAAGTTCATGGTGAAGTTCCTTCCATCATGGTGCAACACCTCCTACAAAAAATTAATCTAATGTCACTTGAGACTTCAGAACATAACCCAAAAAACCACGATGCAATGATATGAATCATGGTGCAAAACAAAATGATATGTCACAAAGAATTTCTTTAACAAAAAAATTTATAATGGGTTTAAGAGTAAAATTCTTAGTCATTGCTGATATGGAAGGTGAATCCTAAAGATCCTAGAACATCATCATGGTGTGTCTCACTTTCTAACAACATGAATCCCATATCTACTCATATATAATTTTATCTATGAGAGACATCATGTGGTGTGAACTATTGAATTTTTATGTGAGACCACTCTAGATTCTAAAATATCATGATGTTAATTTCTCATGTTCTACGTATTTCATCATAGATAGCTCCCAATAAACCATCATGTAGATCCTTATTAATGAATCCATAGTCCCTATGACCCAATACTTGGAGATTAATCTGACATAAATTCATAATACTCTTCTAAAAAAACATTTTTGTATAGTCCTCTCACTTTATGACATAGTCACCAATCCATCACACCAAACTTACTCTTACATTGAATTGGTTTATTCATATACATACCTACTAAAATAATGATTATTCATACATAGCTTGACTTTTACTCATATTCAAGGAGTATTGTGGAATGGAATATAATCTTCACATATTGATCTGCTACTACTAAAAAAAATCAATTCCTTTACATAATCACTCATCTCCAAAGTGACTCCAACCCATATATAATAAGTTTTTACAAAAATAAAACATAAAAATACTTAAAAACTTATTAATGAATTTCATCAAGATTCAAGTCATAGAATACCTCTAGTGTGAAGGTTATCTACACACCATACCATATAGTAAAATGGTGTTTGTGAGAATAATCCAACTCTTAGTTAAGAATAATTCCATATAGAACATGTCTTAATTGAGATATACTCAAATATCCCCTTTTTCAATTGACTTCATGAGAGTCTTCTCAAAATTCACTATCAACCCCCAATCATTAAGATATCTTCAATATCCTCAAAACTCAAAGGGATATTCACAATTGTGGTGTAATTTCTTCTTCATTTCCTTGAATTTTTCCATGGTTCATCCAAATTCTTTCTCAAGTATAAAATGAAAACTATTATCCAATATTTGAACAATTTAGTCATTAGACTCATATAAAAATGCTATGCATGTTTTTTTGTAATCAAAAATTAAAAAAAAATCCATATTAAATGATTTTAAAACATGATGTTCATCTGATAAATGATTATTTCATAGATGAAATAGAATAATTATCATTTATCCTAACTTTGAGATCAATCCTTAGGAATAAAAAGATTAATAGAATCAATTTCCTAGATTAGTATATATATTTTAGAATCATTATTATGTTAGAAGAAAATTATATGTGATATAGAAATACTTTTTTGAGAAACTAATTGTTGAATTTATTTCAACAAGTAGATTTAGATTCTTATGATAAGTATAAATGAATTCACTTAATGTTTAAAAGGAATTTTTTAGATACAATATAACCAAGGGAATTTTAATCTTCACTCCTATACTCAATATGATTTGGTATGTTAAATGAATTTAAGAGACTAAAGGTTTCCTTTAAGAATTGATATAGATATGAACTTACTCTATAATTATTTTCAAAAAGGTTATAAAAATATGAATAAACTTAATAAAAGTTCAAAAAACTCCTCAGGGTGTTGAGGATACATGAACTTGACATGATATTTTTAGGTCTGAGTACTATGTAGATAGTACAATTGGGTAAAATTTTAATCTATAAAAATATGATTGGATGGTCCAATAGTCATAATTTTTCATTAGAAACATAAATTATATTTCAAGAAGGAGTTAAAATACTTCCACATGATGAGATTGTCCGGGATACCTAATAGAGTTTTAGGAACCCCATAAAGGGTTTGTAGTTCCCTGGTCTGGTGAGATCACTAAGAGGGGGAGGGTTGAATCAATGATCCTTTTTTATTTTATGAATTTATTCTTTTAATCCCACCTCAATAATCATTTAAGATCTCAATACTCTCATTTTATATCTTAATGCCTCACTCAGATGCAACATAAATTAAATCACATAGGATATAATAATTTATACAGTTCAAACTTGAAAACCTACTCGTTGTCATGATTAGTGAGACACCTCAATCATGGATTCTTATACTATTAAAAAAATATTTACACGGAATATCCTCACACCATGATTACATGTAATCCCACCATATAGTCAAAAATGACACTTGACGTATTTATACTACCATGCACAGTCTAGCCTCCCACTGGTTATTATTTACTTGCACAGCTCATCCCTTCTAGCTGGAGTGACTACCTTACACCGTTGGTGTTCTTCAAGGTATTCCACAACCTACACAACTAATTATTTTATATAAAAATTATTATGTATGGTGATCAAAGGTATTTATCCCTTCTTAAATTTCTTTTGTAGTTCTCTCAATTCTCCTTTTTTAATGCACAAGATCTCTTGGATGTCATCTTTTTTTTTCTTCAGCACACCAGTACACTTCTTAATGTGATGAATTCTTATCCTTTGATTTTATTAAGTGTTCTCATGGAATTATTATAAATTTATCAAAATCTAAACATTTATTACCCATTTCTTTTCTATTTTATATTCACTAAATATTTCATTAATATTATTTCTATTTAAATTTATAAAAACATACCTTCTTTCATGATAGTGAGATTCTCAATATTCAAACTGGTGAATTATATCCAGTTTGAATTATTATTAAAATACCTCATTAAAATTGTGTCAATTTCATTATTAAAACTTCCTTAAGACATAGATATCCTTCTTTATATGATTTTAAATATCATGTCATCTTTGAGTCTCCACAAAAAAAAAATTAAATCCTTCAAATATGAATTGCTTTAAGTATTATGGTGTGGAAAATTCCCTTTGCGGTGTGGATCTCCTTTCCTTAGGATAAGATTTGCTTAATCCTTTATATTATTAAGAATCACAATTAATATAATTAATTGTGATGTTTAGGCTCATTGAAGATCAGTGCAAGCATTGTATTAATTCATTTTATTATGAATAAATAATTTTTGAAATTTTAATATGAATGTAAGGATAAAAAATCCTCTTACCTGAAACACTTTATGTTAATAACTCTTACATGTATCCCCTTAAGATGATGACCTAGTGATATATCCCCTTATATTGATGATTGTATGATGAATCCCTTCATGTGTTCACCCTTATGTAAATACCATTACGTCAATGGCTTAGTGGATACCCTAACAAGAATCTCTATAAGTGGATACCATTACATATGAATCCCCTTATATAAATCTTGATATAACTATTTTTCAAGATTACTTATCCAAATCAAATCAGAGGCTCCACAAACTATATTTATCCATATTCACCAGCTCAAAAACACTTTAAACCTTGTCAAAAGGATCTTCCTTAAATAAATAAATCTTCTTAAAATCATCTAGAATCTTAATTATTTAATATAGATCTTTTATCTCTTTTACTAGCTAGAAAATTCCAAATTCCATAAAATGTAGTATATAGAACTTCCACATAATCAGTAATTGTCTTTAAAACTAATAAAAATTCACTAATCATCATGAATAGACTACTACATTTAATTTTTCCACTCTAATGAAGCATCAAATTCACCTCTTATTCCATCATTTAAATTCATGATGCATCCTCAATATTTATTCAATAGAAGTATCTCCACTTTCATATTCCTTTATCATTAAATGTGGAACTCCTCACTTATCACTTATTATACACCAGACACAAATTAGAAACATTATTCACTTAGTATCAGCCTCTCCAATTAAAAATAATACAATCTAATTCATTGGTACTTTAATATCCCCCTTTTTATTTATTAGAAATATCAGCAAATTCATTTTAATACAATATGTGTTCCCTTTAACTATTTTTCTTTCCCCCTCTATTGATAATAAATGTAAAGTCCATGTAGAGGTGGATCTCACCATTTTCTATACCTCTAAAAAAATATGTGTCTCCCTATTTTATTCAAATTCATATTCAGTTCTAATTTTTGAGAGAAGGATGACACCACACATTTCTTAGTAATGAGCCTTTAGTTACTCGAATTTAGCTCTACATGGGAAAACCCAGTGTATAAAAAATATATTTAATTAATATATAATGGTTTTCCATTAACTAATTCCTTGTATGATATAATTCTCAACTTTCTCATATTTGGAGCTATTTAAACAGATTTTTCATGAAATGTAACATATACTCATTCTTTAATAAATTCATTAAAACAGTTTAAGTGTGAAGCATAAAACACCCCATTTATATTATCTTTTCATCAATCAAAACTCACTTTAAAAATATTTTTTACACAATAAAAACAATGGAATTAAGTATGATTAGAATACCTAAATTCACTATTTTAAAAAAAAATCGAAAAAGTTAAGATTTTCAAGATTTGATCACACCTATTAGAAGATTATATTAAGTTTTTTCTCCCCCTCAAGAGAATAAATCAACTCCTCTTTTTTATGGTCATTAGAACACTTTATAAAGAGTATCTTATCTTGATTTATAATATTTATATCCACATACAAATCCCTCATAATAAATTTCCTTTAATTCCTTAAATTTTAATATAGTTAAACATATAGATAAAAGAATAAGTGGGGGTTCCTTGCTTCTTAGAAAAAGTGTTAAGGTTGGGATTTTTCGACCGACCAAGGTCTTTTATCCTTTAAAAATATTTCTTTGTGTGGTAATTCACTTTTAGCATGGGCCAAAAAAATCACTTTCCCTTTATGATGTTTTTTTCTTTTTCTATTTATTTCCTTCTTATAAAGGTAAAATAGTCATAAAATCCTCAACATCAAGAATATATCTCTAGTATCTCCCACACAACCTCTTTAAAACAATATTTTCTGGTAGCCTCTCATAAAAAATAATTTTACCTTATGAATCTCCATTTTTACTAGATTTATTTTGACCAAATTGTCTAGATATCCTCTATCTTCTTTCTTTTTTATTTTTAGTAGTCTTTAGAGTTTACCATAATAACTTATCAATTACATAATTCTATATTATGAGGTTTTTTCATCTTATCATAGAATTACTTCTCCTATTATCTAGATTTATCCCCCCTTGATTCATGTCCATTACATGGGAGAGACATGTTATCCCAATAACTATGGGATTTATGGCCAAGTGTACCACAATATCAGCAGTAGCCTTTGAAGATTGATCTTTAAAAATATTTGTGGGTATATTTGTAATGTTATACTTTATTTTAAAGTGTATTGAAGCTTATTTATTTCTTTTTCATTAGGATGTTTTCTCTTCTCTAATTAGCTCCAGTTTTCCTAAATATTAGAGCATGATTTCTGCAATATCCTTCATCTTGAAAATCTATGATTAGAATTTCAAAGTATTTATAATTGAGTGAAATAGAATCAGTATCACTTGAAAAATAATAAATATTTGGTACCTTTTTATTTGGGATAGACTTCACAACAACTTTGGATGACTCAACTTGAGAATCCTTATCTTTTTATAAATTTATCCCATCTTCTTCAAGGTCTCTTTGGATTTAAGGCTTCAATATTGTGATTCATTTAATTATTTATCTTTTCAAACCAGTCTTTCACAAAAATACTCAAGTATTTCCTCATTATCTTCACTTGTAACCTTGGAATTCTTGATCTCTTTGATGAGATCACTCTCCATCTCATATACTTTTTTTCCTTCCATCTTAAGTTTCTTGATTTTCTTCTCAAGTTGTATGTTTTTTTCAAGTCATACTTCAATTTTATACCTCAACTATATTCATTGTAGGTATATTCACCTTCCTCACCACTGATTGAAGCATATACATATTTTATAACTTAGTCTATAAAGGTTTTTTTTGATATATAACTTCTTCCTTAGATCCAATCCAAGATTAGGATTCCTTATAACCTTATTTTATCATTAGATTTATCTTAGTTTCTTTAAGATACATTTTTCTTCCTAGAATTGCCTATTCTAATTTTTTTTGTTCTTCTTATAGAAATGTATTCATTTCTTGCGGTTTCATCACTTTTTTCTTATGAATTATATTCTTAATTCTTCTTATATAGTTATTTTGTAGCAAAGTATCAATTTTTCTTACAATTATAACACCTTAGTGGGTGTATACCAATATATATTCCTTTACCATTCTTGAATATTTTTTATATAAGAGTTATCATTATATTATAATCTTCTTTTTTCTCTTCACTTTCAAATATACCAAAATCAATATCTTCTTTTTTCTCATTTGTTATTTTATAATTGAATTAAATTCAATTTATTCATTCTTTTTCACTTAAAACATCAGGGAATTATTAATATCATAATTTAGGAGGGTATTATGTAACACATCTAGATATAGATATCCAATTTCTTCCAAGAAGAATATATTTGGATCAAATCTATCAAGTAAATTCATTATCAATTTCTTTACAATAATTGAATCTTATAATGTATCGTCAAAGACTATGATATAACTTATAATATATTTAAACTAAGTAAATAAATCATCGATTGTCTCTCCATCAACCATTTGGTATTTTTTTCTATATTTCAAGTTTAGAATGTCTTATTTTCACATTCCCTTAATACATATATTCCAAATTCTCCCACATCTCCTTTTTCATTATTACTCCCATCAACTTGGTGTATAATTTATCAAAAAATGATAACAAGATGAAATTTATAGCATTATCATTCACTTTCATATCTATTTTTTAGTATAAGTGACAAGATACTCTCTTCCAAGTGGAGTAAAACCCATTGTAACTATATCCCTAACTTCTAGTCAATATGGTAGAAGATATGGTTGCATTATACATTTCTAACAATATAAGTTCTTATTATAAAATATAAGGATGCCTCAATTGTTTTCTAAATTTAGGTTGTCTATAATGAACCTCAGTCAAGTTTAGATTTTTTAGAGGGAACCTAGATTAGCTATAATATAACTTTTAGTACCTAGGTTTGGTCAAATCATTAAAAGAGGGAGGGTTGAATAAGTGATCCCTTTTTATTTTAATAATTTATTCTTTTAATTCAAACTTTATAATTGATTAATATCTCAATCCTATTATATTATACCTCAAGGACTCACTCAAATGATGTAGAATGTAAATAGTACAAGATAAAATAATTTATAGGGTTTTTCCTTGAGATAATACCCCTTTCATGATTGGTTATATACCCTAGTCACATATTAGTTCTATATTAATGCAAGTAGTTACACAACATAGCCTCACACCATTCTTACATGGATTCCCACTATGTAATCCATAATCTCACTAGATTTATTTATACTACCTTTCACATTCCAACCGCCCACTAGTTCTTATTGTTGTCTTTAATAGCTCATCCTTCTCTAAATGAGTGAATTCCTCACACATTTATTGTTCTTAAAGGTCTTCCAAAACCTCCATGAATAAGTTTTCAATAGAAACCTTATGATGTATCATCCTTATAGGTATTTTTTTTCTTCTCAAGATTCTTCTATAGTTATATAAATCCTCCTTAGTCAATACATAGGATCTATTATATGTCATTTGATTCTTGTTCTTTAACATAGAGATCCACTTCTAAATGTATGGGATTCTTCTCCTTAAATACCAGAATTTTTTCTCATGGAAGAAGTATTAGGGTCATAATTTCTCAATATTTTCTTCCTCATCTCCTACATATTTCATATTAACTGAATATTTTTGGAATATTATTTACATTTTTTATTATAGAAACCTCTTTTTATTTCTAGTGGTGAGATTTTCAACATTAAAACGGGTGAATTATTTCTAGTTTGAACCTCATTCAAATCAAATCAAGGTCTTCAATAAAAATTCCTTAAGAATTAGATTTCCTTCTTTATGTGATGTAAAATATTAAAATATCCTTTAGTCTCCACAAGATCTATAGTTATATTTTCTTTTAAAATACTCCATGCATGTATGGATTCATGCATTTGAATGTGTAAAATCCAATTGGTGGTATAGAGATCCTCTCCCTAAGATAAGCTTCCCTTGATCATTTCTCTTAGAAATAACACAATTAATCCAAGTAACTATGATATTTAGACTCATTTATGATCGATACAAACCATAATTTGAATTCATTTTCTTAAAAATAAATAATTATAGGATTTTTTATCAAAGTAAGGATAAATGATCCTTATACATAAATATTATTACATTAATAACTCTGACATGTATCCCTTTATATTTATGATCTAGTGATGGATCCCCTTATATAGATGATTTTTTTATTAATCCCTTTATGTGTTCACCCTGACATGAATCCTATTACATAAATGGATTAGTTACATATCCCCATAAATGAGCCTCCATACATGGACACCCTTATCATGGATCCCATTACATGAATCCAAACTGAACCATTTTTCAATATTACTTCTCTAAATCATATTAAAGTCTCCAAAACCATCTTCAACCATATTCACCAACACAAAAAAAACATTAAAAGTTATACAAATGACCATCCTTCAATGGATGGATTTTCTTCCCATTAGCTAGTAACTTTGTTCCTTAATATAGTTCTTCAATCTCTCCCACTATCCAGAAACTTCCAACTTCAATAAAATAATATATACAACACTGACATATAATTAGTACTCGTATTTAATAGTAATAACAACTCACTAATCATTATGAATGGGATATTATATTTAATCTTTCTACTCTAATATAGTAGTAATTTCACCTTCTATGTCATCATATAAATACATCCTAAGATGGATACTCAAGAGTTTTTTAATGGAAGCATCTTTACATTCATCTTACTTTACCATTAAATATAGAATCTCCTCACTTACCTCTTCTTATAAACTATATACATATTTCAAATTTAATTATCATAGAATAATCCTCACTAATTGAAAAAAATATATAGTCTGCTTCATGGGAACTTCAAATACCATGTCAGATATCAGTTTTTTAGAATAAATTATTCAATTTTTGAGGGTATATGATACCAAATGTATAATTTGAAAATGATATAAATATATAAGAGTTTAAAATCAAGGTAATAATTTAAGAATATTATAGTTTTCATTCAAACATAGTATCAAAGGTGGTTATTATAAATATTTGGAATGTAAAGGAATATTCAAAGCTTCAATGGATCTGAATAAAGGGTGTGTATTCATATCTCAATTATATTATATAATAATTCAAGTTTTTTATTAACAAAGTATTATTATATAAAACATGAGGTGGTGGTTTTAGTGCACATGGTTTATGGTTAATCAAAATATATAATATGGTTTGAAAAATGAGATAAGGATAAAAATATTATCTAGGGTAAAATAATTTTCCATTATATTTGTTAAAATATAAGTAATTAGGATTCTACCACCCATCAGTGGCATAATTTAAATAGTAAAGTCTTTTTTTAGAATTCCACTTGAAAAAAATAATACCATATAAGATATGAATTTAAATAGTTATTTCTTAAATATTTCTACTAAAATAAATATGTTTTATTTCCTAACCCTAACACAAATGATTTTTTGTATCTTAGCCTGATATTATGACAATAATATATTTGTCAAGATGAATGTGAGAGTATATTTGTAATTTTAGAAGTTTAAAGGTTAAAAAATAAAAAATTATAAAAGTTATAACTTAAATATAATGTTAATTTATATCATAAAAGAGTTTAGGTTATATTAGTAAAGTGATAATGTAAAGAGTTACATTTAGTTAACAAAATGATCTTAAAGAAATTTTTTTTTTTTGAAAGGTCACAAATATGATGTTAAAGAGCTTAAAAATATTTCAAAGTATAAATAAAAATTTATTAAGATCATAATTTTTATTATTGTGAAGTAAATGATTTTTAATACTATGATCAAAGAGTTGAACATTATGAATATGATTCCTAAGGCTTATCGGTATTCAAAAAAAAATGTATTTATTAATGTTAATCACTAAAATATTTTAGTGAGAAGGTTTTATCAAAGTTTCATATAGATATGTTGATGGAATTACTGTTGAACCCACTTAAGGATGATGTTGCATTTATTTTTAATAAATATTGATGGCATATTTGAAGTGTTAAATTTTTTTAAAGTTTATTTAGAGTGGTTAGAGATATCCTGGTATGATTTAAAGAAATTATAAAGTGGTTTGAAGTATTTCTATAATTCTACATTTGAGTTTTTTGAAATGAAAAATCCCCTAAGACACGCTATATTTCATAATACTTTGTCTTATGAGTATGAGTATTAGATAAGACTTATTTTTTAAGACTTCTAGTAATATAGTAATAATTTTATCATTTCATAACACTTTTTTGTGCTCTTGTAAAACTTTATGAAAAAATTTAAGACGTGTGCTATAAATATTAAGTCTTTCTCAATTACACATAAGACTCTTAAGATGGATATAAAATTAGAAAAGGTAGATTTCATAAGACATTTAGAAGGTTTTCAATACATCCTGATTATTTTTTAACACTTTTCTACATTTCATATGACATATAGAATTTCATAAGACTGTTCGGTTGGTGAAATTTGGAAAACCTACTGAGCATAAGACTATTTTACTTTTCGTAATAATTTTTTTCAAAAAAAATAAGAAATTCTTTAGATTCAATGGTTTGATAAAATTTAAAGAGTTGGGTTTTGGATGTTATGGTTCAAAAATGTAAATTAGGCAATTTGATACTAATTTATTTTGCATAAATATCTTGTTTCTTTAAATAAATCCATGATTCTAGTAAAATATTTAGAATATGTAAATTTAAGGATAAAAATATACCATAAAGAAATTATTGAATATAATTTCATACAAATTTGTTACTGTGATTTGATAACTAATTGTTTCATAAGGTATAGTGTTATGCCATAAATATTATAATTTAAAGGAAAATTAGTGTTTTTATTGTTCCAATATGTAATTAGTTTCACCATGAGATTCATTGAATTTGAACTTGCATGCCTGTATGGACAGAATCAATGCTTTCAGATTTTGTAGAATAGGGTTTTGGTATTTGTTTTCAATTCCTTATAGAGAATAATATCCCCTATTTCTTGGAAGTTTGAATAAAAATGTTTGACTTTTATTTTAATGATAATTAAGAATAAAATATTTTTCACCTTTTCAATGAATAATTTCTATATTCTAATATGAAAACATGCTCATGTGACTTGGAATATAAAAGTGAACAAGATAAGGGAAAAAGTATGTTAATTATTGATGAAACTATGTGATGAGTATTCTGAGTATTCTTATGATAGAGAAAGAATACTAATTTACCAAAAATAATAATTGGAAGAATATATACAATTTTATAGCCCATGTATAGGTTCATGATTTTGTGAGACATCATTCTTTAAAAGAATTTTTTTTCTTTTGTTGGTGTTAAATTTTAATTGGTTGAATACAACCTTTGTAATATGTTCATGGTCATTCCATTTCCTGTAGAAATGTCTTCATAATAAAATAATAGTTGTGTGTACATGGTATAAAAACCACAACATGGCGAGGATGTAATTATCCTTTCAATAGGAAAACCTCATTAACAAATGTGTTGTGTTTATTTTATTTCCTATTATTTTTTTGAGTGTAGATATATTTTAGTTTTATAATCATGAGAGTGATTGAGTTTGGAAAATTTTATAAATGCTAATCTTCCCTATTTGTGTTTATCACCCTATAGTTGGTACTAAAAATTAGTACCACAACCTAGGTTTACTCTCTATTATCCCTCTCAAGTTTATATTAGACCCTTATAACTCTTTAAATAGAAAAGGAATTCCTAAATTCGATGTAAATATATTTCATATTTAGAAACAAATAATGGTACCTTACCTCCTCTCTATGGGGATTAATGTTCATGATTTGTTCCAATATGGGTTTATAGTGCCATGTGAGACTTTATAATGGTTACTTGTTTATAAAAATAATAATTAAATTTATGTTAAGGTATCAGAAAAAAAACTTAAAAAATTCATGGGGTGTAAAATAGAAAATTATATATGGAAAAGGCTTCATATTATATATGAAGAAAGAAAAAATATAAAGGGAGAAAAATTTAAAATCAATATAAAATATTTTAAAGACATTATAATATAATAAGATAAAATATTTGATGAATTTTTTACCATATTCAATATGATTGTAAGTACTATCAAAGGATATGGTGAAAATATTCAAGACTCTATTGTTTTTAAGAAACTCATAAAGATTCTTCTTAAAAATTTTGATGCCATGATCTATTCTCTTACAGATAAGTATCTTGATGATTTTACCAATTAAGATCTTTATAGAAATCTTATCATTTATAAAATAAGAATATGAACTTTCCTTAAGTGAAGAGTTAAGAAGGAGAAAGAAATTATATTCAAATCCTTTAAAGACTTGAATATTAAATATTATATATGGTTATTTGATGAAGATAAAAGTGTATAATATTTTTTATAAACTTTATAATTGATTTTAAGAAACTTTTCTCTTAGGAATGGTAAGTATAAATGTAATATTACTTTCAAGTGATTTAATTGTGTAAAAGTTGGCCACTTCTATGTCAATTTTCCACTAAAAATCTAGAGTAAATGTGGATATGAAGAAGCAAACATGAAGGTCACCAATAGAATATATTCTTTAGAGATATGAATATCAAAGGGAAAGGAGAAATTTTCACCTATATTATTCATAAGTAACTTTATATTACTCAAAGGAATTGTATCAGACAATTAAGAAAGTGTTAATAATAAGGAATCACCTAGTGAAGTTTCTCAAAGAGTCCTCATGGCACTTGAAGAAGATGATGATGACTCATCAAATGACGACTCATCAGATGATGACTTGAAAATCAATAGTGAGTATTTTGTAGAATAAGGAGAAACAACTAAATAGTATACTATAATAATAGATATTAAAATGTTCTTGAAGGATATTGCAATACTTAGAGAAGAAAATTTATATCTCCTGAAAAACATAGAAAAACACAGTCAAATTTAGAATGAGGGATTGGTCAAGGAAATTGAAAAAATATATTTAGAATTCATATGAATAGAAAATAATTTATGACATGACTTCCAAAATTATTCTTGGAGATAAGAAATTTTATAGGTTAAAATTGAAGATTTTTAAAATAGAGAAACACAAATAGAAATTTATAATTGAATTCATTAAGGAAATTTTTAGAACTAGTGAGTAGTCTATTAAGAAAGCACTAAGTATCTCTAGTGTACAAGAAGTGTGACATGAGTAGTAGAAATGTACTAAATCTTATCCTCACAATAAATCTACACATATAGAATAATTTACTGTAAAATAGTAATATGGATTAAATAAAATATTTGAATAAAATAAAAAAATCTCAAATCTAAAAAAGAAAAAACCATGAAATTGGTCTATATTAGTATCAAAAGTTCATTATATAATCCCCCAAAAGTTTTTAGTGGGATAAACTCAATTATATAGTGAGAATATAACTATATATTAACCCATCCAACAATATAATTTTTTTTCAAAAGAGTAGGTTTTAGGGTTACTATCGGTGTTGTGGTGTATTTAGACATAAAAATTGAAATTGTTGGTTTATCTACTAGGATCGAGAAGGGAGAAAGAATCAAGGGGAAGATAGAAACCAAAAATTATAAGTTTACAAAAGTTTCAACAACCCTAGAATAAAGTTTATGTAAAGAATAGTTTTGGGAGTTTTCAAGAGGTGTGTGGGAGGTGTGATCAAGAAGGTTACACCATAAGGGAATGTGTTACATTTATTATAGCCTAGTTATATCTTTGTCTAAACTTTATAAATATTTATAATCAAATCCAAAATAAGAAACATGAAAATGTTGTTCAAGTTTCATTGAATGCGTGTAAATATAAGAATCCCTAGATTATGGATAGTGGATGTTCTTCCCACATGATAGGTATTTTGAACAATCTGAAAAATATTGAAATATATCAAGGAGGATATTTCACCTTTGAAAATTATATCTCACTAAAGATTAAAGGAGTTGAAATATCCAATATTGGGTAAAATAAAATTAGTCCTGATAATTCCTTCCTTGTATATGGATTAAAGTATAATATAATGAGTTCATCATGACTTTTTGATTTTGGAAATGAGGTTATCTTTATAAGAAATGGTTGTTTAGTAAAGAGATGAAAGTATAGGTCAGTTGTAACAAATGGTTTTAAAAATACAAGTAATCTATTTCAAGTTGGAGAAGAAAAGATAGACTGTTGTGTGAACTTTCAAGTTAAAGATCATTTATGGAATAAAAGTTTTATCTATATTGGATAAAACAATATGTGGAAGTTAATAAAATAATATTCTATGAGAAATATCCCATTTATGAAAGAATATATTTTCACTATTTTTTAAATATGCTAAAAAGGAGAAATGGTAAAAAAGTTCACAAAGCAGGTGACATTCAAACTACAAGGTATTTGACCTGGTCCAGTACTATATTTGTGGATCTATGACAAATAAGTCAATAAGTGGATAAAGGTACTTTATAACTTTCATATATAACTTAATAAGAGTTACTTTTAGCATGTTCAGGTCTCAAAAATATTAATCCTTGGACAAATTCAAGAGTTTTAGAAGACTTGTACAGAAAAAAATAGGTCGATCTTTGATGATATTGAGATATAATAATGGTACTGTGTATGATAATAAATATTTTGGTGAATATATTGATAAGAATGGAATTTATAATGAGTTTATTGATCTATATACTATTCTATATAATGAGGTGGATGAATATAATTCTAGTATATATGGATAGAGAAATACAATCAAAGAATGAAACATCAAGATATATATGGTTATAGGAAATTAATACAACATTAATTATTCAAAACATATGTTTTTTAGGATAAACATGGATATGAATCCCTCTTTGCTATCTTTTGTTTCCGTATTTTTATGCACAGGCAGATCTTCCTCAAGCCCAGGTGTATGCACGAGATTGAAGTTGAAGAGGCTACAAGTTAGGTAGAGGTCTCAATCTCCTATGAGAATGACCACTTTTCTTGGGGCCAAAGCTAGGCATGCTATCATTTAAATGTTTCCCATACTGATTTGGAATGCTCATGGGATCGGGGCTAGGGTGAAGACTGATTTTATTTCCTCGGAGTTAAAGAAGCATAAATTCATGTTGGTGGCGATTTTCGAGCATAAACAAAACAATTATAAGTTGCAGGAGGTCACTCGGAAGATCGATAAGCATACAGCCATGCATGGAGGCCTGGAGAATAACCACATGTGGATATTATGGAATAGGGGTGTCTCAGTGATTAAGGTGCAGGTTGGGGACCAACATTTAACGATGAAGGTGTTGAGGGAAGGTGTAGAGTGGTATATGTATTTCATCTATGGAAGTTGTGATGCTCAGTGTAGGGAGGTTCTTTGGTCAGAGTTGAATGTGTTCGACCCAAGGGATCTTCCATTGGTGGTGAGAAGGGATTTTAACATTGTATCGAGGCCTGAGGAGAGGAAGGGTCGTGGTGATTTTCCAAGGCGGACGAGTTTTTCCTTCGTTCAGTGCATGGCGGGTAAGGGACTCATGGACGTGGGGTTCTCTGGAGACCCTTTCACATGGTGCAACAATTGTAATGGGGACAGGTGTAACTGGAGTAGGCTTGACCGGTGCACGGCTAATGTGCATGTCATCGACAAGTTTACAGATGTGAAGGTCAGGTATCTGACGCGAAGAATCTATGATCACTCTCCTCTTCTTCTCTCGCTCGGTAGGTTGGAGGCCACTCAAGAATGTTTCAGTTTTTCCAGTCAGTGGGTGGGAAACTCAGGTTTCCACCATGTGGTGTCACAGACCTGTAGTGAACCATCGCGGGGTTTTTCGTGGGTGGCTTTGCACTATAAACTGAGGTGGTTGAAGAAGGCCCTCTTTATATGGGAAGTATCTCTTCCCCCATGGGATAAGGATCTGGATATCCTTAAACAGGATGTTGAGATTCTAGAATCTGGTCTAGAAGTTTGTTGGGACTATGCTCTATTTGAGGAAATTTCAGAGAAAAAGGAAGCTTTGGTGGAGTTTTTGCTGGCTCAAGAGCGTAGGTCATGGGACCGTTCAAGGATAAAGTGACTCAAGGAAGGGGACAAGAATACTATCTATTTCCATGCATTTCTTAAGGAGAAGTGGTGCATGGTGAAGCCCAACCTGGCGATGGAGGAAGGGCTCATTTTTGGATGACATAGAGGTGGTTGGGGGTTTGGCTTTGACATTTTTTAAAGACCTTCTAGTAGGCCCAAGTGTCGGTATGCCTAGGGGGTATCCCTCTGGGGAGGCTTTTTTATAGGAGTCGATTCCAAATATTGTCTCTGAATAGGATAATGAGATGCTTGAAATAATCCCCAAGGAGGAGGAGGTGAAGGAGGCCGTGTGGAGTCTAAATCCAAATAGTGCAGCTGGTCCTGACGGGTTTCTAGGTTCTTTCTACAGGGTTACATGAGAGGTGGTTAAAGGGGATCTGGTTCGGGCCATTGAGGATTTATTTCATAGAGGGATCATCCCTTGGATTGTGGCTACCACTTCTTTGATTCTCTTGCCGATGACTAAATACCCTTCTTCTCTCAATCATTACTGACTGATTAGCATGTGAAACTTATCATATAAAGTTCTGGCTAGTGTGATCAATCGAAGGTTGTCATGTTGGCTACCTCATTGGGTATCCATGGAGCAACACGGTTTTGTGCATGATCAATTGATACATGGGGCCATGGCACTGTCTTAGGAGACGATGATGGATTTGAACAAGAAATATTGCGTTTATAACGTGGCGATCAATCTTGATATGAATAAGGCATATGATAGGTTGGAATGAGGATTTATAAATAGGGTTCTCTCCAAGTTGGGTTTCTCAAAGTGGGCATGCGATATTGTTTTCAGGTGTGTTTTCTCACCATGGTTGGTGGTGTCCTTAATGGGGAAAATGCATGGTTTCTTCAAATCTGTATGGGGTCTTTGGAAAGGTGGTCCGATATCTCCAAGTATATTTATACTGATTCAGGACACCCTTAGTAGGATGATTAATAAAGGTGTTGGTAATGGGGATATTCTCCCTTTCAGGAGGAAACATGGAAGTCTTTTTATCTCACACTTAATGTATGTGGATGATATTATCATCTTCATGAATGCTGGAAGGATGTCAATTCGGGAGCTTAACAAAATTTTGGAGGAGTATTGCCGATGGAGTTGGTAGATTGTTAATAGGAAGAAGAGTAGTTTTTATATTGTTGGATCTTGTGGTGCAGGGAGAGTGAACAGGTTGAGCGGCGAGCTGGGAATGGGGAAGTTCTCTCTCCCTATGGAATACCTGGGTACATCGGTTTCATCTGGTAGGCTGTGAACTAGGGACTTCTACAAAGTGGTGGATATGATAATGGCCCGCATTTTGGACTGGAAAAATCATTTTTTATCCTTTGGGGGGCACATCACCTTGGTGAATAACGTGATGTCTGTGGTACTGGTGCATGCTATGGATTCTACAAGTGTGCCTAAGGGGGTCATCAGGACCATGGATAGAATCATGGCTCGGTTTATCTGGGGTGCCTCATTGGAAAGGAAAAATATGTGGGTTGCGTGGGGGAAGATGGCTCGGCCATTTGGGGAAGGAGGAATCAATGTCAAGAGTATGGCGGAGGCAGTTTATGGGGTTCGTGTGAATCTTTCATGGGAAATCGTCGAGGAACGTACATTGTGGGGTAGAATCATGGGTCAGAGATACATAGCAGGCGCGAATCGTCCTTTGGGTGGAGAGGCGTCTCTGCGGGCTGCGGTGTGTAATATCATTCTGACGCTTCTTCCTCATTCTCAATGGATTTTTGAGGAGGGTAGTGTCCTTTTTTAGTAGCATAATTGGTCGGGGAAGGTGATGAGTTATCCAGGGTGCTCAGCTCCATTTATCACCTTCAGAGAGGCTAGTTCGCACCCTCTGTTTTTCATATCGATCCTGGATTCCTCTCAATGGCATGTTTTTTACTCTATCATGCTTAACTTAGAGAAGGATAGGTGTGTGTATACCCCCACATGTTCAGGTAGGTTTAATGTTAATGTTTTTTGAAGAAGCACCAGTTTTGGAGGTCCTCAAAAGAGCGTGATCTGGAACAGAGTGGTATGGCAGAAGAATATTCCAGCAAAGCTTAACTTCCTTACTTGGCGATTGTATTATAATGCTATTCCATCAGATGATAACATAAAAAGGATGGGTATTAGTATGGTCTCTTGTTTCCATTACTGTGAGTTCAGAAAGGAGGAGAGCATGAATCATATTTTCTTTGAGAGAGATTGGGCTCGTGAGGTGTGGAGCTTCTTTGGGGGGATTGCATGTGTTTCCTCTCATGCTGGTAACTATGAGAGTTTCTTGGTGCAATGGTTCCAAGGAAGTAGTGATAATATAAGAGAGACTGAGGCACGAGCCTTTGTTTTCAATGCGGGTTGCTGGATACTTTGGCAAGATAGAAATCATGCTAGGTATGAAGGGATTCCGTCTATGGGGAGAGCGGTGGTGGCCATAACCATATGCATGTTGTTTGACCTGGTTAGTGCGGCGGGTATTGGGAAGGAGGCATCTAAATTTTGTTTTTTGCAGTCTCCACTTGCTGTGGCTAGGAGGAATGGTTCCTGGGTACAGGGGAGCTAGATCCATTGGTTGCCTCCTGAGGAAGGTTTTAAGCTAAATACTGATGGGTCCTACGTCATGGAGGTCATGCGTAGTGGTTGGGTCTTATGAGATCACAGTGGAAGTGTGGTCTTGGATTTCTTGGCTTATTATAGTAGCTCTAATTCAGTTCGGGCGGAGGCCCTTGCAGTGATCATAGGGTTGTCCATGTGTAAGCATAGGAACCTCAACGTCGCACAGGTTGAAACAGATTCAAAGATTTTATAGGATGCCTTTCTTGGGAGGGGTATCATTCAATGGTCGATCACCTATACTATCAGACAATGTAAGGCTCTCCTCTCGGACAGAGTTAGGGTCACTCATACTAGGCGTGAAGGAAGCAAAGTGGCGGACTACATGGCCTCCCTTACGGTTCAGGAAGATCATGTGGTTTATTATTCAAATGTCTCTCTTTTTAAACCATAGGGGGTGAACCTGATTAGGGGTGATGCTCTGGGCCTTCATTATCTCCGGCCTCCCTAGATGTAGTCCCATGTATTGTACTTTTTTCTTGCCTATTTTAAAATAAAAATCGTAATATTGGATGGAATATAGATGTTATAACAGTAAGTTTGAGAGGATTATAGAAATTGATTATATCATAGTTCTTTGAAAATAATAAAGTATCATAAACTCAATAATTATATATGATAATAATGATGTTAGCAGTTCTAAAACTGTTGAATAAACTATTGATAACTCACACATTCAAACTAAAATATACATACTCTAGTAATGCTAGGGAAAATTATATGGATCAAAATTACATATAAGTAAATTATAAACTAAGGAAATATATTTATACTGAAAACATTATTAAATATTAGAATCAAGGAGTGCATACCATAAGAAGAATCATGTAAACTAGTCATATTATTTTTAATTCAAGTACTGAACCCCAAATAGTTAAATAATCTTTTGATAATGAGGAGTGGATCCGAGATATGAATTGAGAGCTATATAAAAATTGAGAAGAAAATAATACGGTAACTTTTACCAATATCCAAGTTAAACAATATGATTGGGGTAAAGTGGGTTTTCAAAAATAAGCTAGATAATAGAGGATAATTTATTAGAAACAAATAAAGGATTGTATGCAAATGATATTTACATATTGAAGGCATTGATTTAGATAAAAACTTTTCTTTTATTTCTCTATAAGAAACTATTAAAAAAATTCTTTCCATTGTATCTTAGTTATGCTTCAAATTATTTCAAATGAATGTAAAATTAGCTTTCTTGAATGCTGAGTTAGATGAAGAAGTATACATGGAATAGCATGAGGGTTTTATAATAGACTTGGATTAAAAATGGTATGTAGGTTGAAGAATTATCTTTATGGATTTAAATAATCTCTAAGAATTTGTTGTTTTAAGCTATATGTATATCTAAGGATCATGGAATACAAAAAAGGGCTTGTTGATTGTAATTTATATGTGAAGAAGACCTAAACCACGTTGTTCTTCATGATAATTGTTGGAGTTAGTGTCTTAGAACCAACTGTCTGTACTTTGGATTCAATGTATATTAAAGTAAGTGAATATTGATTAAAATATCTTATTATATATTATTTATAGTTATGTGTGACTTTAATGTAATAATTCTATAGAGTATCTATCAAATTGAAAAGAGAATAGTAGTTCCCCACTATGATGAAAACCTTAAAACTCCATAATGATATTCATAAATCATGTTCTATAGTTATCTAGCATTATATAATGGGGCACATAGTATGTTGACCATCAGGTGTGGGTACTCATAATAATATGAGACTTTATCTCATGAATTTCACACTTGGTAGACTCCAATATGGGATATTATAATAATAAACTGGCTGGTGGGAATTACACATGTTAATGTGTCATTGGATATTCCTTTCTATGAATGTGTGTAATGATCCTTATACTTTGAGATTATTATTAATTCATTTCATGAATCATGCACTTAGATGTATTGTCATAAACCATGATAAAACCAATTCATGGTGAAGTTGGTTACATTAGGTGCATCATGAATGAAATTTTATTAAAAAAAGTTAAGGAAGGATTTGTCCCTTTTAAATTTATGGAAGTTGATATCTCATCTGTTTTATTGAAATAGAACCATCGCAGTTAATTTTATGCCCATGGTGTAATGATGAGTTTATTTTATATAGTAAAAGAAATATTTATCAATAATATAGGTTGATGAAATTGGTGTGTAACCTACTTGATGAGATATTGTTACAAATGTATTATATTATATAGTGAGTGATTTTGTGTGGTTTTCAATATTATGGTATTAACATTTTTATCTTGGGTTTCTTAAGTTGTTGCTAGACATTAATCTTGTATTTTATGCAAACCCTCCTAATGATAATGAGAAAGAATCCTAGATGGAAACACACCAAGTTTTTCTATTGATATCAATTAAATTTTATTTGAATTTATTTATTGTAATAAATATTATTCTCAAGACTAAGGAATAATTTTATTTAGGTTTTATTGGTCGATTAAATTAAATAAATAGTTATTTATAAAGTAATTAATTAATTGTGTGAATATATAATATTTATTTATTGAATGAATAAATATTTATTTGGGTATTTGATAAATGAAGAGGAATATTTGTGGACCAAGATTGAGTCTGATGATAAACATTTATTTTTAAACTGGTAAAATAATATTTATCATTTCACTAGTAAGTGGACACCATAAGAAAATATTATTATTATTATTATTATTACCTGGTATAGTGTCATATAGGGTTTAATATATTATTTAAGTAACTTTGTGAAATTAATTGATATTTTAACCCTAACCCTAAGCCTAACTGTATAAATAGATTATTATTTCTATTAAACTTTTTTATCAAAATAGAGAATCCTTGTGCACAAAAAAATCTAGAGCTCTCTCTTAAGACTAAAAAATTCTTTAAAGATTATCCCTCCTCATTTATCATCTCAAGAACAATATTGAAAGGATGATTCTTCAAGACTTAAGGAATCATTATAGGGATCAATATCAACACCACATGAAAATAAATCCATGGGGATAGTACTTGGAAATTCATTAGCGTTTTTCAGAGATCAAAGGAGCATGTGTGGATCATCACTAGAGGGATTTTAAACTTGAATCCTAAAATTTCAATGAAGGTGGACTGAAAATGATTTATAGAGGATCAACATATTCCTCAAATAAATATACCACGATCGAGTTATTCTTTCTTCTAATCTTTTTAAATTAATTATAAATTTAAAGTGGAAAGATCTTATATTAGTTCTGGTGACCTTGTTTTTTAATATTTTTTGGAAAAAAATCATTGTTTGTGATGTTTATGTCTTTTAAAATATACGAATTATCCATAAAATCTGAAAATTTGTTAGTCAGAGTCTACCCCTATATTTGCTTTTGCTGCACCCAAAGCCACCAAGTGGTATCAGAGTGGTCACATTCAAATTTATAATTATTTGTTTGTTTTTTTGATCATAACGCATTTAAAAGTTAAATTAGTTTCAATTTTTAATTCATTATTACTCCTTTTTTGAACTATATTATTCATCCTATTCATTTATTTATCACATAACCAAGATAAATTAATAATTAACAAAGAACACATCTAAAGATCCCATTTAAAGGTGCCAGGAATTTTATCCAATTAATACATGGTTATATGGTTTGTACTCTTTTATCACATGTCGTGTATCCTTGTTCATTGAACCAGGAAACCCTTGTGGACTCTAGGTCATTGTGAAATGAATACACACTAGGTCCATTAAATACAATGTGTGATGACCAGTTAGGGTGGCACACATCTTTTCTGGACTACACACCATGTAGATTTTCTATACTCCATGTATTCCACATGTTTTCAAGGTAAAAAAAACTAGGTTAAGTTGTTTCATGTAATTAATACATTGTGTGTATTTAATACATGAAGTGTACAGGTTGGAAGTCATGTAACATTAAGTACACATTGTGTATCATTTCTACACACCATATACTTCATAAATGTATACAAGAAATGCACACTAGGTCACTAGGCATGTATTGTGGATATCTAATGAAGTGAAGTACACATCATGTGGCCAGCTTACACATGTCGTTTATGTTACCTATGTAAAGACCCAGACCCTAGTATCCTAAAGTCGATGCCTTACATTATTACATTGGTATAATAAACAAGGAATTTGTATCTCGAAGGACCAAATAGTTTAGTATATTTATAAAACCATATACAAACATAAGTTTTACATTACAACTTGAAATGAAATACAACATATAAAATCCATTAGAAATTTCTATAAACTCATAGACTATCCCTGCAAGTCATTCATAATATAAATCTTCGCATCCTAGGGAAAATAAAACATAATAAAGTGGTGATATAAAAAGATCAGTAAGGGTAAACAATACAAATAAATCTATCATAAATAAACATAAACAATAATTCATAGTGAATAACTAAAAACATAGGCCATTAAAACATAATATTGAGCATAATATGGTAAGAATAAAAGATGATTAAATAATTCCATAAATAATAGCATGATAAAGTTACTTAACCATGCATATTCTACTAGTCTAATAATCACATGGACAATCAATTACTAATACCATAATGATGGAATTCATAATTTCATAAATCATAAACATACCATCAGGGTTTTGGCTAAGTCGACATACATAAATGGATAAAAACGTAGTCTAGTTTGTCTCATGATACCTACCGATGCATTTAGGGGCTATAGCGGGCCCCACCCATCATTTACTATGTCCAATGTATTCCTTAAATTAAAATTTGTGAAACATAATCAACATATACATTCGTATTTAAAATATCATATGAAATTTTAATAAGTTTCCCTAAATAATAAACATAATCATAAACTATCTAGATTAATATGGAGAATGGTATCAAGATAGTGCATCCCCATAAATAATCATAAACCATTTAATAAAATATGGTATATGGTAACATAAGAGATCAATTTCAATAAATAATAAGATTCAACAAATGGTGTTGAAATATATGTAAATACTCTAATAAAATCATTGAGAAATTCTTAAGAGAAATACCCTTTTACATTGGAAACAAGAGTTCTTTTAGAAAATCATTTGTATTTTTCAAAAAAATCTTATTGTAAATATATTACATAAAAGAAAATAGAATGAAATTATATTTGAGTAATATTAAAATAATATTCATGCTAAAAGTTTGAAACTAAAGTAAAAAAACATGTAAAAATAGTGTTTAAGAAACATTAGAAATGATTCACTTTAATGTGGTTTAAGGGAAAATATAAATGAGTCTTTAAAGAGGAAAAAGGAATAATTGTTTGTATAAAACTAGAAATAAAAAATGGTAGTTTTTTATGAAAAAAAACAGTTATTTTAGAAAAATAATTTTGTCTTAAAATAGATTATTCATGGTACTTGAAAATGGGTAAGAAATTAGGAAGTTATCTATAATCGAGCTTTCTTAAGAGGGATAATTGAAAAGGGAATCTTATAAAACATGTATTTCCCCATAAAAGAAAGATGAACTAATATAAATAAATGATTTTTGAACATATAAACATAATTTATAAGAATTATATAAAAATAAATAATAATTATATTGGGATAAATATTGATAAAGCATAACCTGAATGAAAAATAGTGGTTTAAGGAGAATCCCTTACCTTATGTCTGAAAGAGTTATGAACTTGTACTTAAAGTCCTAGATAATGAAATTAGATTCATTAATAATTTAATTAATAACATATTAAACATTTATTTTTTTATTATAATATTATTAAGTTCATTTATGGTCTTTTTTATGAGTTATAAGATTCAATTTCATTATTTAAGGGTGCTCATTTCCATGGTTTTCATGATTGGTTCACTTATATACATGTACAAAAGATCATGTCAAATGGGAATAGTTATCTATAATTGGAAATATATATTATTAATGAACTTATAGAAAATTTAATGGTATTATATATCATTTTTTTCAGATATGAGGATGATTCATTAAATAAAATGTTAATGATAACTATTTGGATTATTTTAGTGTTTTTTCAATCATCACGCATTAGTTTTGTTTTATTAATTAATATTATGTATATATAGTGGTTAAATAACACTAAATAAGTTTTTATATAAATATTATAATATTATTTAACCATAAAAATGGTTTTATGAACATACTTAAAGGTGCTATTAGAAAATTAAAGAATCATCACCCACGAAGGTGGTGGATTGACACCTCACGGACGACGTTTTTATTTTTTGAATAAAAAGGGGAAGAGAACATAATTGATGGTGGATATACCATTATCATAATAAAATTAAAATATATATAATATAATAGAGTTATAATTCATGTTTATAGAGAATATTTAAGGAAAGTATAAGAAAAGAAAATAAATTGAAAGAAAATTAAAAGAATGAAAGGGGATTTTACCTCTTCAATTTATCTTCTTGAGAACCTCCTTAAGGAACTTTTAAATGGTATTTTGGTGAGATAAATAAGACCATAATTTAGGGGATAGTTTTTTGAGATTTATTGGCTATAAATTGGAAAATATTAAAGGCTTTTTAGGTGTGAGGAGAAGAGGTGGTGATTTGTGGTATTTATAGTGGAAATGATGGGTGTTTTTTTATTATTTTATTCACTGGTTTATTATTTTGGCTTAAGACGATCAATAGTTTGAAAATTATTACTAAAAATATTAAAATAATTTAGTGGAGTTTGATATTATGGTCTTACGTCATCCATTCATCATCTATGACTCGATAATTCATTTATTTACTTATAATTTTAAATACCATAAATTACTGTATTTTACTATTCACCAAAAATTCATCTATTTTAGAAAAATACAAAAAATTCTCCCTAACCTTTTTTTTATGTTTATAATTCAAAAATAGTCTCCATTTTAGGAAAATAATTTTCTAAATATGAGAAATTTAATTTTAAATTAAAATAATTATTTATTCAAAAAATACAGATTTTAAAATTATAACTGATTTTATGACACTTTGAAATTTTAATTAAGGTTTCTTAAAATTATATTATAATCATAAGAAAAAAATATTAATTTATGAATCTATTTTGTGAAAATAAATTTTCTTTTAAATCATTAAATTAATTATAAAATTGTAAATAAACATTTATATCTCACAAAAATACTAATACTTAATTTAAAACATTTATTTACTTATTACATGATATAAATATATTATATTTTAATTTATGAGATACCTAAATTTAATTTATAATTTCATAGGTCATATATAATTAAAATCATAAATAAAATTTTAATATAAATAAACTGATCATTTAATAAAAATCAGTATCTTTCACTTTTTACTAGAAAATAATAATTTTCAGAAAAATACTAAAATTTTACCCTAAGATAATTTTGAAATTAAAATTTTAAAAATAAAGTTTATTTTTTTCAATATAATTTATAAAAGTTTCAAAATTTATTTTTAAAATAAGTGGATCATTAAAAGATGGTAAAACTTCTTTTAGAAAAATATAGTCTTTTAATGCATAAAATTGGATTCATTCTTATCTTATGACTATAAAATCTTTTATATGAATGTTAAAACATTTTATTAAATATATAATATATAAATTTCATAATTTGTATAATATTATCCATTCCTTCCAATTTTATGGCTAAGTTATAAGAGTTATTTTGAAATAATGATATTTAATTATATATCATTGTTCGTTTAAGCTTGGTATTCTATGAAACATATGTTATAGAATAAATTAAATTTAAAAAGAGACATACCATAAACTATTAGGGTGTTACAAACTATTTATTTGAAAATTTTAAATTTAATTAATTAATCCATTAGATCTCATCAAAATTTGTTTCGTGTATCATTAATTTGACAATACATGCCAATTTTTAGGTTTTATATTATATTAAATGATTAATTAATTATGTGTAATATTCAAAAATATGAATCACATGTTATAATTGTACAATAAAGACTCGATGCATTAAATTATAAAGATAATGTAATATTTATGCATTCTGCGTGTCATTAATTTGATAGTACAGACCATGAAATTACGAAACATATCATATACATAATATGTCATATAAGTGAATTGTATACAACAAGAACTATACTAAATAGTTTGTACAAGTACTCAATGAGTTGTTCTCAAGTAAAAAGTTGTGTACTAATTTTATTAATTTTTGAATAAAATAAAATTATTTATTTTATTTAAAATCACTTTGGATGGTATTTTATGATGATTTTACATAATAAGATAAAATGAATTAATTGATTAATAAGACCATTAATCAGATAAATTTGAGCATGTTTTATCTTATTAAAGAACGAATTGAAATAAATGTTAACTAGGTGTTTAAAATGTATAATAATTGAATTTGTATGATCGTTCATGAGATTTAACTAGACCTATGTATGTGTTAGTTTTGTTTTATTTAATTTTATTTTATGGTTATGAAATTATTTATTATTAAATTAATTATGATTGTTTGCATGTCATACCTACCTATTTTATTATATATAACCTACTTGTCCAAGGTTGTTTTATGTAATTCCCTCTAACCAATCCTTTGGTTCCCCTAAACTATGTTTGAGTTATAAAACATATGTAATAAAAAGAGTATCTTAAGGTGCATGGAGTTGGTTTAATATAGAACCAAGGTAGAGGTTGTTCAAGACCAAACTCAGACAAAACCAATACATATGATACATAGGTGGACTGGTAGAATGTTGAAACTCATGTGAAAACTAAAACAAGTAGTTTTCCTCTAGGCGCATAGGTTTATTTATTATCTTCTCAATAAATCAACCATTAGATAAACTCATGATCACATCATTTATTTATTTATTTTATTTCAATCTATGCATGATTTATTTTTAGATTCAAGGTCATGATTAAATAAATAAATGGACTAATATGAAAAGATAAAATTAAAATGAATGGGTCATGCATAATATTTTATCAAAATATAGTTAATCCCTAAAGTAAAATCCACTTTATATTAATAAGAAATGTGAAGGATGGAATAAGTAAATTTTAAATATAATAAATAAAATACTTCAAAAAATAGTCAGGTTAAGCCTTTCATTACTTGAATAAGAATGAAACCCTAGAACTAAGTGTTATTCCAACCATCATTAGGACTCTTAATTTTATCAGGGAGTTCTTATGAAAGTTTTGGGTTAACTTAACCGATTTAACTCAAGAGGAGTATCCCTTGCTATACTTGATTTAACTTGGAGTCAAGTGTTGAGGAAATCTGATAAAGGATTTTTTTTTTGGATCGAGGAGTCTACTCAATGGATCAAGGAGCTATAAGACCACAGTTTTCAAAGACTTTCGTAGATAAATACCTTTGAATAATAGATTAATCTCTCACTTGAGTTATAATAATGGGACTATAGATCATTTCTACTAGAATTTCTATGCAACTAGACATTCTGAGTTCAATGGTGAGGTCAATTAAAACTTCACAAAATAATAGAAGACTTAATAAAATTAAAATTATTATGTTGCACATAATTTATAATCAAAAAAAGTATTAATAATCTTCTATTTTATTATTTTAGAATAATAATAAGTTCATCAACTACATTATCCCAGTAATAAATTTTGGAGAAAGACTATATTCTAACTCGAAGTGAATTCTAGGAATGATTTAGACACCTATGGGTTATGTTACTCCATGAAAAAAAGTTTTACATACTAGAATATTCAATGCCTTATATGCCTACTAAGGAGGTGAGTGATGAGGAGTTAATTGTTTATGATAAACACATGAGTTGTAAAGACCAGGATTTTCTATGTAATTTTTTTAAATTATATGTAATTATTACGAGTTTGCAAAAATTGGCAGCACGTGATTCCGAGGCCCGATGTGCTTGGAATGAATTTCTAAACTTTTTTAAGGTGTGTTCAATAAACGCATGGACAAAATTTTCTGTCTTTTGAACCGGTGCTCGGATTAAAAATATGAGGTCACTGCTGAATCTGCAGCACTAGGATTCACTTAAGGGAGGTTTCACTTTGACCACAGTAGTTCGGGAGAAAAAGTTAGATTTTGGACTTTTAAAAGAATAATAAAATAACAATGTTATTTTATTTCTCTCTTTTCTTTTCCTCCAACGGACAAGCGGTGGTGGCGGGGCCAACGACACATCAATCCATTAAATTTCTTGACTCCCCATTATTCTTGTAATAGCACCGTTGGAATTAGGAAGGTTCCTTAATTAAATGAACTCCATTAATTCCACATGCATTACTCACCCTCCCCCTCTCCTATTTATATGGAGCTTGGGGAGGGGTGTTGGAATGGCTTCACTAAGCGACGAAGCTCAGAAAAGAAACCATGATGCCAATCACTTGGAGTGCAGGACCGGTTCCGGAGAGTAGTGACGAGCGCCATCGAATCACAAAGCAAAGAATGAAGATTGAGCGGCGTCGTTGGAGGCTTGTTGTGGGAACGACAAACACTGACTCTTCCTCAAACGCGGATGTTCTCCAATGATCTTGAGGTAGGGATTTATGTTATTTTAATTTCAAGATATTTTTGAATCATATTATTCCCTCATGTTATCAAGCTAACGTGGAGGACGCGGGCCAAACGAACAAGTCCCAAACCCTCTGCTACTTTGTTGATCTATGCGTTATTCGCAGACTTTTTACTCGGGTTGGACGGAACCCGGAACGGAGGGTCAAGCAGTGAAGAGGGAATCCTAGGGAGGCCGTTAGTACTGTTGGATGGAAAAAAGGGCCACCGGAGCTCACCTGGTGACCCACAGAAGATTGTTTTCATGGCACTGGCATGGCAGCACTGGCGACCGGCAGCGGCCGGTGATGGCGATGGCCAGTAACAGCTGGTCGTGGAAGAGATGGCGGCACGCCGTCGTGCGCCGCTGGCAAAAAAGGTCATGGTTGTAGCCACAATAGACAATGATGACCGGTGCTAGCCATCTGTGGGTGGAGGTGTGGAAGCACGTCGTCGCGTGCTGCTGGAGATGGTCATGGCACGAAGCCACGACGGTAGAGGAGGGACCCGCCCCTGTAGGTCCTACAGCGGCCAGGCGGCGCCACGTGGTGCTGTCACTCCATTACCCAAATGGATTAACCATTCAGGAGAAGGGGGGACCACTCCCCCCCCCCCAGCGCCATCTAGGATGAGCCCCATCCAGTGGGTCACACCCCTTCGTGGGTCGGACCACGCAAACCCAGTGGGTCGCGCCCCTTCGTGGGCTAGGCCACACGAGCCCAGCGGGCCGTCCTCCTCCGTGGGTTGGGCTGTACCAGCCCAACGGGCCACACCACCCAGGTTGTCCGGTATGTTATATGGCCCAGCCCAACCGTACTAGTCCAGGCTGGTTCAGGTCGGGCCGGGATAGACCCGGACCGGGTCAGACCGGACCCGGACCCAACCAGGCCCAGTTTCTCTTAAAGGGCCATAACTTGTGAACCGAGCATCCGTTTGACGAACTGTCTATGGCGCTTGTATCCTTGGATAGCGATGGTCCTTTTGGTATATTACACTTGAGTTTTGGAGAAATATAGAGTATATACGGTTTGGATCAAACTTGAATCCAACCAGGCCCTCGGTACTAAAATGGTTCTAAGTCACAGACCAGGCGTCCGATTGACGCATCGTCTATCGCGTTGGAACCCTTATGATATGGTGGTCATTTGGGATACTTCTTCATGGAAATTTGTGGTGGTTAAGGTATGACTAATGGATTTAGGAGTGGATCCTCCCAGAATCAAGTGTTCTTAGTGTGGGAATCTCATGGTTGGCTGTAACGTGAAGAAAGAACATCGATCCTATGTAGGTCAGCATCTATTGATCCTGTGTGGTTCAATGCTTACCGATATTATGTGGGTTAGTATCTATTAAACCTATGTGGGTCAGTGCCTAGCAATCCAGTGTGGGTCAACATCTATCGATCCTGTGTGGGTCAGCAGCAGAGCCTCTCGACAGAATAAGATGATCTAGATTTATGACTAATCATATGTACCTTTGTACTTGAGTTATATACCTGGTGTGAGATAAGTCCTTAACTTGTGGTACTTTTAACTTTGTGTTTTTACCTTCATGTTGTTACCTTTGTGGTAATTTTACCTTCATGGTGTTACCTTCGTGGTGTTACCTTTGTGGTACTTTTACCTTCGTGGTGTTGCCTTTGTGGTGTTACCTTTGTGGTATTCTTCCTTCATGGATCAGTTGTGCATATGGATTAAAATTTGGAGCCTTAAGTTTCCTCATGAATGAGATGAGTATCTATTGATAACTTAGGTATATTTATGGGCATATACCTAAGTATATTTGATGACTTCTTCATGATTTTTGTTTGAGGTCTTGCTTTGTGGTTTTTCCTTTGTGGAACTCTGGGAGACCTTCAGGGGTCTTGGGATCCCAACTAAGTATTGGTATACTCACCCCTACATGGGCTACGCCCACACCTTGTTTTGTCTTGTGTAGATGACGAATAGCGTTGATTGAGTCTGAGGGAGCCAAGACTGGACGGTGCTCAGAGGTGGACCATTTGATGTGATGTGCTGCAGAGACTACTAATCATGAGTTGTACCTACCCTTCAGGTAGGATCCTCGATGGATGTTCTAGGAGCTATTTCCTCTTTAATTTATATATGTACTTTCCATTTGGGATTATATTCTGTCCCCTTTACTTTCAATAAACTTTTTACTACAGTAGTTTACTTCGTGGTTTCTTCTTGTTGTGTTCTTGGATTGTGTGTTTGTACAGGTTTAAGGAAATTCCTTCCCATTATAGGGATTCACCTATTCGGTGCTAGTATCTAGCCCTTGGCCTATAGAAGGCGGGCTTGGGGTAGTCATAGTATAGGCCCTGGGGGACGGTTCATAACAAAGTGGTATCATAGGAGTCGGTTCTACCAATGAACTAGGACTCTGATCTTTTTTATGTGGAAATAGTGTTAAGTGTTATGAGTGCGGTTTTCAGTTTGGGGAATCTAGTGTTGGTGCGGTGGATGACGTATCTATACACCAGGACCATGAATTCTGATTTTCGACTCAGTACATGAAAACACTGATTGTGTGTGTTTTGGGAGTGTTTTACTTTTGATCTCTTGAGTCATGTCACCATGTATAACTTATTGAATGTGGCGCACCTATTTTCTTTCATTATGTTTCCATGTAGATAACCATCTAGGAATCCCAAGAGAGTACATGATGATGGCCCACCAAGTAGTGAGGCTTCTATGCAAGGCCCTCTTATGGAGATAGTACCATCGGGTGGTGCACCTGTAGCACCACCACCCATTGGGCAGCAGATGACACCAGCCCCACCATTAGAGGGTGCATGCTGACTGAGCATTTTGCATGAGTTTCAGCAGAAGAGGCCTCTAAGGTTCCGAGGCGAGATGGATCCGCAGGCGGCTGAGGACTGGCTGGAGGCTGTGGCCAGATTTTTTCACTTAGTTGGGACACCATCTGATCTGATGGTGATCGTAGCTGCCAGTCTCTTCCAGGGAGCAGCTGGGAGATGGTGGAGTATGACACTCCAGTTACACAATGAGGCGACCCTCACCTAGGTGGACTTAGAGGGACTTTTCAGGGCAGAGTTCATCCCAGTGACCCTATGCTCAGTGAATATACAGGAGTTGTTTCACTTACAGCAGGGCATCATGATCGTGGCCCAGTACTTGGCGAGGTTCACTGATATCTCCCGCTACTCCACCAACATGGTATAGGACCCTTTATTCATAGAACAGACCTTTGAGTAGGGCCTTCAATAGGATATCAGAGTATCAATGGTATCGCTCAGCATTCTGACATAGGCTAGGGTGCTAGAGAGAGTGCTTTTGGAGGATATCTTCCTAGCTGAGCAGGCACCGACAGCGAGAGCCACCATAAGATGTTAGGTATCAGAGTCATCCGTAGCAGGCAGTGGACAGATAAAGCAGGGTCCCAAGAAGTCCAGACCTTCTAGTGGATGACCTTAAGATATAGGGTCGGTGGTGAGGGGATCATGGGACAGAGGAGGACAGATGAGGAGCAGGCAGTGCTACTCGTGCGGCGGGCAGGTTCACATGGATCGCAACTGCCCAACCCGCCATACGGACGACCAGCAGATGGTCGAGGGACCGTCGAGGCAGAGGCATAGGTTCAATCGAGGAGGTTCGTAGGTAGCAGGCGGATGTGGTAGAGGAGCTGACCATGTAGCAGGCAGTGGGCAGTGATTCGAGGTTCTACCGCCACCACCTCCAGGTGGTCCACCCCGACCACAGGGAGCAGGAGGATATGGACGAGCTCAGCTCTAGGCAGGTAAGACCTACAACCACAGCACTCTGGAGATGATTAGAGGTATGATCGGTGTCTACTCCACCCTAGCTACAGTACTTATAGACATAGGTTCTAGTTACTATTTTATTTCCATGTCCCTTGTTCAAATCTTGGAGATTCTGATGGAGCCATTGGCTCGACCCTTGTGATTAGAGACTCCTATGGGAGAAGATTCGATGATTAAACACTGGTGTCGGTAGTGTGGTCTTACTCTAGGAGGTGAGATCTTTGGATGGGATCTTCTAGTAGCAGTGATGAGGCCTTATGACGTCATCTTGGGTACGGACTAGTTATCCACAGTCCATGATCATATTGACTGTATTAGGCACAAAGTGTATCCTTTTTGTGAGGATGAGACCAGGTTTTCCTTCACTGGAAATAAGGGAACCTTTGTATCATAGTATGGACTTAATAAGAGGAGAGTGTAGCCGATCACACATCAATTGGATAGCCCTACCCTCAGAGCAGTTGATGTTGAGAGTCTGAGATATCCTATAGTGGTGGACCAGTATGTTGATGTCTTCCCTGATGATGTTTCAGGACTACCTCCACACAGATAGGTAGAATTTTACATCAACCTATACCCCAGGATGGCACCGATATCTACACCAGCATATCAGATAGCTCCTGCAGATCTTCGTGAGTTACAAGTACAACTAGAGGACTTGCATAGGAAGGGGTTCATAAGGCCCAGTGTTTCTCCATGGGCAGTCCCGGTTTTTTCACCAAGAAGGCAGATGGGATTTTGAGACTCTATATGGACTATTGGTGCCTGAACCAGGTGACCGTGAAGAACAAGTATCTACTTCCAAGTATTGATGATCTTTTTGATCAACTGAAGGGATCTCGATGGTTTTCAAAATATCATCAGCTCAGGGTATGAGATGAGGATGTGCAGAAGACGACCTTCAGATGTAGGTATGACCACTATGATTTTTTGGTTATGCCATTCGGTGTGACCAATTACCCTATAGTGTTCATAGGACTCGTGAACAGGATCTTTCAGCCATACCTCGATCACTTTGGGGTGGTATTCATCGACAACAGCTTGGTGTACTCAGTGATGGAGGAGGATCATTCCTATCATCTGCAGATAGTACTGGATACACTCTGAAAGCAACAGCTTTATGGTAAACACTCGAAGTGCCAATTCTGGATAAGGGAGTTCCACTTCCTAGGACACGTTATCTAGGAGACTGGAGTTGCAGTGGATCCAGAAAAGATAGAGGGTGTGCTTTCTTGGGAGCCACCTAGGAGTGTGACCCGAGGTGCGGAGCTTCTTAGGGTTGGATGGGTACTGCCGGAGATTTGTAACCAACTTTTCTAGATTTGAAGCACCCTTGTCAGTGTTGACAAAGAAGGGAAATCCCTTCTTTTGAATGGAGAGCTGCCAGTAGAGTTTTTAGGACTTGAGGTAGAGACTGACGAGTGACCCCATATTTAGGCTACTAGAAGAGGGTGTTGGGTATGTAGTCTACTATGACGCGTCAGGGACTAGACTTGGATGTGTCATGATGTAGGAGCGAGCAGTTATCACTTATGGTTCACGACAGTTGAGATAGAATGAGAAGAACTACTCAACCCATGACCTAGAGTTAGTATCAATGGTCTTAGCCTTGAAAATGTGGCGACACTACTTGATGGGCAAACATTTTACAGTCTACTCTTTTCACAAGAGTCTCAGGTATATCTTCTCACAGAAGGACCTGAACCTAAGATAGCAACGTTGGTTATAGTTCCTCTAGGACTATGACTTTGAGATAGTATACGCTCTTGAGAATGGGAACATAGTAGCATACTCACTCAGTAGGAGGTCTGGTGTACATTTGTTGAGTGAGGAAACAGAGTAGCTAGTCGCGTTGTAGATATCCTTTGTGGATAGAGATGGAGCAGCTTATCTCTAGTCTATGACTATCACTCCCCCACTTATTCAGCGAGTTCAGGAGGCATAGCTTGGGGACATTGACTGCAAGCCTAAACATGCTTAGATATCCTCAGGACAGGAACTTGATGGATTTTCTGAATGTGGGGAGTACGTCATCCTCTTCAGAGGACACACCATGGTACCAGTGGCGCTATGGGAGGAGGTGTTGAGTGAATTACATACGTCCCCTCTATCAGTACATCCTGGTGTGGAGAAGATATACCAGGACCTCCGACATCAGCATTGGTGGCTAGGGATGAAGAAAGGAGTGGCATAGTTTGTTTCAGAATGCCTCACTTGTTAGCAAGTGAAGGCCGAGCATCAGGTTCCAATGGGCTTAGTGCAGCCACTAGAGGTACTGGAGAGGAAGTGGGATGGTATATCCATGGACTTTATAACAGGTCTTCTACGTATGTCCAGGGGACATGATTCCATCTGGGTGATCGTTTACCGACTCACCAAGTTGGCTCACTTCCTACCCATCTGAGATCAAAGATTTGTAGTGGTCTTGCGATGCCTCTATATACAGGAGATTGTATGACTTCATGGGGTGCCATCGACGATCATCTCTGACTGTGACGCACATTTTAAATCCCGGTTGTGGAAGGGATTATATGAGGAATTTGGGACTCAGCTATGTTTGAGCACCGCCTTTCATCCTTAGACGGATGGTCATATGGAGCAGACCATATAGACACTCGAGGACATGCTTCGTGCTTGCGTCCCAGATTTTGGCTGCAGTTGGAAGGATCACTTACCCTTGGTGGAGTTTTCATACAAAAATAGATATCACTCTACCATTGGTATAGAACCATTTGAGGCCTTATATGGTCAACCATGCAGACCACCTCTATGCTAGACAGACCCAGGGGAGTCAGCACTTATGAGTCCAGAGTTAGTACATGCTACCACTGAGAAGGTGAAGATCATCCGGGAGCAGATGAAGACTGTATAGAGTAGAAATAAGTCTTATGATGATAGGAGATGGAGACCTCTAGAGTTACAGGAGGGGGACCACGTATTCTTGTGAGTCTCCCCTCAACGGGGACTACGAAGATTCATCTGAGGCTGCAAGCTATCTCCAAGGTTCATCGGACCTTTTTAGGTTCTCAGTAGAGTTGGTGAGGTGGAATATCGCCTAGATCTTCCCCCACAGATGCATCAGGTGCATGATGTTTTTCACATGTCATAGTTGAGGAAGTACATGCATGATCCATCACACATTATTGACTGGGGAGAGCTGGACATTGATGATGGGGCGACTTTTATGGAGGTTCCAGTGGAGATTGAGTATCGATAGGAGCGGTTCCTTCGTGGATGATTAATACCTATGGTGCACATTCTCTGGCATCACGGGGACCTCCAGGAGAGCACATGGGAGCAGGAGGATCAGATTCATGCTCAGTACAGCCATTTTTTTTCCTTAGTCTATGTTGTGGATTTTGAGGATGAAAATCCCTAAGGTGGGGAGAATGTAAAGACCTATATTTTCCATGTAATTTTTTTTAATTATATGAAATTATTACGAGTCTGAAAAAATTGACAATGCGTGATTCCAAGGCCCAGTGTGCCCGGAATGAATTTCTGAACTTTTTTTAAGGTACATTCAGTAAACGCACGAGTAGTGTTTTCTATATTTTGAACTGGAGCTCAAATTAAAAATTTGAGTGCACCATTGAATCTACAGTGCCAGGATTCGCTTAAGGGAGGCTTCACTTTGACCACGGTGGGTCAGGAGAAAATTTAGATTTTTTACTTTTAAAAGAATAATAAAATAACAATGTTATTTTATTTCTCTCTTTTCTTTTCCTCCAATGGAAAAGCGGTGGTGGCGGGACCAACGACACGTCAAGCCATTAAATGGATTGACTCCCCGTTATTCTGGTAACTGCACCATTCGAATTAGGAAGGTTCCTTAATTAAATGAACCCCATTAATTCCACATGCGTTACTCACCCTCCCCCTCTCCTATTTATATGGAGATTGGGGAGGGTTGTTGGCACGGATTCACCAAGAGAAGAAGCTTTGGAAAAGTACTGCAATGCCAATCACTTAGAGAACGGGACCGATTCTGGTGAGCAGTGATGAGCACCACTGAATCACAAACCAAAGAATGATGATTGAGCGGTGTCGTTGGAGGCTTGTTGTGGGAATGAATAACACCGACTCTTCCTCAAACATGGACATTCTCCAACAATCATGAGGTACGGATTTATCTTGTTTTAATTTCAAGAGATTGTTGAATCCTATTCTTCCCTCATGTTAACAATCTAACGCAAAGGGCATGGGCCAAACAAACAAGGCCCAGACCCTCCGCTATTTTATTGATCTATGCGTTCTTCATGGAATTTTTAATCGGGTTAGACGGAACCTGGAACGGAGAGTCAAGCAGTGAAGAGGACGTCCCGGGGAGGCTGTTGGTACCTTCAGATGGAAAAACAGGCCACCGAAGCTCACCCGATGACCCATGGAAGACCGTCATCATGGCACCGGCATGGTAGCATTGGAGACCGGCACCGGCTAGTGATGGTGGCGGCCGGCAACGGCTGAACGTGGAAGAGATGGTGGTAAATTGTCGTGCGCCGCCAGCGGAGAAGGTCGTGGCCGTAGCCGCGGCGGACAGTGGCGGCTGGCACCGGCCAACCATGGGTGGAGGCAGAGCGGTGCGCCATCGTGTGTCGCTGGAGATGGCCATGGAACGAAGCTGTGGAGGTGCAAGAGAGACTCGTCCCTATGGGTCCCACAGCAACCAGGGGGCACCACGTGGCGTCTCCGCTCCGTTACCCGAACAACTTAGCCATTCAGGAGAAATGGGGGAGCGCTCCCCCCCAGTGCCAGCTAGGGTGAGCCCCATCCAATGGGATGCACCCCTTTGTGATTCGGGCTGTGGGAACCCAGTGGGTCATGCCCCTCTGTGGGTCGGGCTGCGCCAGCCAAGTGGGTCGCGCCATCCCAACGGGTCGCACCATTCAAGCGGGCTGGGCCGGTTCGTGGCCCATCCCAACCAGACCAGTCCATTCCGGTTTGGACCGGGCCAGGATAGACCTGGACCAGTTTAGGTCGACTTGAACCGGGTTAGGCCGGGTCGGACTTGACCCGGACCCAACCAGACCCAGTTTCGCTTAAAGGGTTATAACTTGTGAACCGGGGCGTCCGTTTGATGAACTATCTGTGGTGTTGGGATCCTTAGATTGAGATGGTCCTTTTAGTATACTCCACTTGTTTTTTGCAGAAAGATGGAGTACGGACGGGTTGGATTGAACCCGAATTTAATCGGGCCCTCGGTACTAAAACACTTATAAGTCACAGACCGGGCATCTGATTGACGCGACGTCTGTCGTGTTGGAACCCTTACGACATGGCAATCATTTGGGATACTTCTTTGTGGATCTTCGTGGCGGTTGAGGTATGACTGAAGGCTTGAGTAATGGATCCTCCCGGAATCAAGCGTGATTAGTGAGAGAATCTCATGGTTGGCTCTAACGTGAAGAAAGAACATCGATCCTGTGTTGGTCAGCATCTATCAATCCTATGTGGGTCAGCACTTAGAGATCCTATGTGGGTTAGTATCTATCGATCCTATGTGGGTCAGTGACTAGCGATAATGTGTGGGTCAACATCTATTGATCCTGTGTGGGTCAGCAATAGAGCCTCTCAATAGAATAAGATGATCTAGATTTACTACTAATCATTTATACTTCTGTACTTGAGTTATATACCTGGTTTGAGATGAGTCCTTACCTTTTTGGTAATTTTAGGTGTTACCTTCATGGTGTTACCTTTGTGGTACTTTTACCTTCATGGTGTTACCTTCGTGGTCTTACCTTTGTGGTACTTTTACCTTAGTGATGTTACCTTCGAGGTGTTACCTTTTTTGTATTCTTCCTTCGTGGATCAATTGTGAAAATGGCTTAAAATTTGGAGCCTTATGTTTCCTCATGAATGAGAAAATTATCTCTTGATAACTTAGGTATATGTATGGGCATATGCCTAACTATATTTTATGACTTCTTTGTGCTTTTTGTATGAGGTCTTTCTTTTTGGTTTATCCTTTTTGTAACTCTGGGAGACCATCGAGGGGTCTTGGGGTCCCTACTGAGTATTGTTATACTCACCCTTGCACGGTCTATGCCCACACTTTACTGTGTCTTGTGCAGATGACGGACAGCATTGATTGAGCCTGAGGGAGCCAGGACTGGACGGTTCTCAGAGGCAGACCATTTGACATGATGTGTTGCGGTGACTACTGATCGTGAGTTGTACCTAACCTTCAGGTAGGATCCTCGGTGGACATTCCAGGAGTTATTTCTTATTTTATTTGTACTTGTACTTTCTAGTTGGGCTTGTATTCCAGCCCCTTTACTTTCAGTACACTTTTTACTATAGCATTTTACTTCGTGGTTGCTTCTTGTTGTGTTCTTGGATTGTTTGTTTGTACAGGTTTAAAGGAAATGTCTTCCCGTTATAGGGATACACCTTTCTGGTGTTAGTCTCCAGCCCCTGGCCTATGGAAGGCATGCTTGGGGTAGTCATGGCACGGGCCCCGGGGGATGGGTCGTGACATGAGTGATTCAGTTGATTTTTAGTGTTTAATATGTTCATCCATGTTTATTGAACTCATGAAGACACATGAAAACATGGATTCTTATAACATGCTCTAGCATGCCCATGATCTCTATTGTGAGAGAGTGAGAGGTATATAGGAATGGTTAAATATATCCTAGGCTCACTTCATGAGAAAACTTGGAGAAGGTGTGTTAGATGGGCCTCATTTAGTCAAAATAATTGGCTACATTAATAACCTAGAGGTTCTAAAGTCAAAACTATCTAAATAACTACGCATTGATCACATTTTTTCATCACTACATTAGAGATTATCTAGCTTTATTGTTAATTTAAATATGAAAAACATAGATAATTCTTTCCCAGATATTCTCAATCTACTTATTCATATTGAAAAGGATAAGAATCATAAAAAGACTTTCATACATATGGTGAATAAAAATAAAGTTCTTGTAAAGATTTATAAGACTAATTCCAAGTCTAAAGCATCTTCATAACACCCTTTAAATAAGATAAGGATCAAGGGAAAAGAAAGGTAATATGTCACTATCTATTTTTCATGTGGAAAAAGGGTAATTGGAAGAAAAATTGCACCCAGATAAAGAAGTAAGAGGAATCTTCATGTGTGTTTGTTATCTAGTGTAATATATCTATTTCTATAAATTGGATATTATATACAGCATATGGTTCTCACATATGTATTTAAATATATGAATCAAGTAGATTTTGGAAGATTTTACAAAATGAGTTAGATCTACAAGTAGCCAATGGAGCCAGACTTGTTGTTGTGTCTATTGGGAGATACTATCTCATATTACTAACTAGAATGAACTTAGTTTTGAAAGATTATTATTATGTGTTAACAGTAACCAAAAACATTATTTCTATGTCTATACATGATAAAATGGATTTATTTTAAATAAATTAAATAAATTTTTCTTCTTTTATAAAGATATTATTTTTTATGGTAATGAATATTTAAATAACGGTCCTTACGTGTTGGATTACACAAACCAAGTAATGGAAATCGATAATGGAGATAGTTCGCATGATTCATGCCACATCCAACTATGGTATCACTAGAAAGGTAATGTAAATGAAAAAAAATTACCATATTACACCAAGATGAATATTTGGATTCTTTTGAACTAAAACCACTTTGTGTGTGTCATCCATGTTTACAAGGAAAAATGATCAAAACTCCATTTAGAGGAAAGGGTGAAAGGGCCATTGAGCTTATTGATTTTTTTTTCATACTAATGTGTGTAGACCATTTCTAGTTGAAGCTATGGGTGGGTACTCATACTTCATATCTTTTAATAATGACTTTAGTAGATATTTATATGTCTACTTAATGTGGTAGAAGTCAAATTCCTTTGAAAAAATCAAGGAATATAAGAATGAATTTGAGAACTTTCATGGTAAGAAGATTCAGAAACTCTACTCATAATTTGGAAAAGAATATCTTAATCAATTATTCATTGATTATTTGCAGGATTTTGGGACTCTATCCCAACTCATTCCTCCTTATAGACCATAATGAAATGGTGTAGGATAAAGGTGGAACTGCACCCTATTGGACATTGCAAAATCAATGATGAGTCATGTGAGTCTTCCAATATCCTTTTGGGGATATGCATTACAGACAAAAACACATATACTAAACTAGGTGTTAACTAAATTGATAGATGGTATTCCATACCAATTTTGGAGGGCAAATAAACTCGTGTTGTTGTACTTACATGTGTGGGGATGTAAAATGTTTGTTAAGGCCTCCTTAGGCAACAAAATTACACCATGGGGCACAAAGTGTATCTTTATAGGATACCCCAAGGAAACAAGGGGATATTACCTATAAGACCCCTCAGATAGAAAGGTAATATTGACAAGATATTCCATTTTCCTTGAGAGGGAGCACGTCTCTAAAAGAGATTGTGGGGGTGAGATAGGATTGGATGAAATCCAGACTCAAGATACACAAGATTTGGCACATGAATAGATTCCGCAAATCCCCATCGAAGAGAACATTCTAGAGACACAAGTACTACATAGGAGTATAAGAGAGTTTAGATAACCTACAGGATATAGCTTTCTAGCCACTGAGGATGGTGATTCATTATTTATTGATAATAATGATCTTATAACCTTCAAACAAGTAGTAAGTGGCATAGAGGTTTCCATGTGGAAAGAAGCTATGAATTCTGAAATGGATTCCATGTATCAAAACCAAGTCTAGATTTTGATGGATCCTCTAGTGGGTGTAAAGCATATTGGTTTTAAATAGGTATTCAAGAAAAAACTGGACATGGATGGACAAGTTAGTAGTTATAAGGCAAGACTAGTTGCAAAAAGGTTCAAACAACATCCACGCATATACTATAATGAAACCTTTTCACTAGTAGTTATGTGGAAATCTATCGGAATTATACCACTATGGGAAAATGGGTAATTATGATGGGTTATTTATGATGGTGAAGGGTCCCGTCACAAAAAGTCCATTGGGAGGGACTATTTGCAATGGGGTCATGTTCCCGTCGCAAATAACTAATTATTTATGATGGTGATAGGTATCCCATCACAAAAAGGTTTGGCGCGCAGTGCGCAAATACCCTTTGGTGGGTTTTAGTATTTGTGACGGGACTCGTCGCAAATACCCTTCGGTGGTTTTTAGTATTTGCAACGGGACCCATCGCAAATACCTTTTTAATCACCGCCCCTAATTTATAGGGGGGTTTAGCATTTGCGACGGGATTTATTTCATGTAGCAAATACTATGTCGGCATGTAAGTATTTACGACGGGACCCATCACAAATTCCTTTTTAACCATCGCCCCTCATTAAAGGGGGTTAGTATTTGTGATGGATTCCGTCGCAAATAATCTAACCTATATATTCCCTCATCTGTTTTTTTTTCATTTCACTCCTCTCTCAACTCCTCACTCCCTCTCTACTCTCATATTACTCTTAAATTTTTTCAAAGTTTAAAATTTTACATCGGAGCAATTTTCAAGCCTTGCATCATACAAAAGATTTTGTTTTAAGGTATTTATTTATTGCTTTTATTTTTTAGTTAATTCATTTAATTTTATATTAGTTATAATTATTGTCAATTAGCGACAATTAAATTAAATTAGAATTAGATAGTTTTATTTTTAAATTATTTATTTTTACAAATATGTTGTTTCATTAGTAATAAATACTAATAAATTGTAATAATTAGTGGTGATTAGTAATAAATACTAATATTTAGTAATAATTGCTAATAATTAAAGGTGATTATTAATAAATAGCAGTAATTTGTAATAAATAGTGATAATTAGTAATGATTAGCGGTAATTAGGAATAAATAGCGGTAATTTGTAATAATTAGCGGTAATTAGAAATATATGGTAACAATTTGTAATAAATGGGACTAAATAGTAATAATTGGTAATAAATAGTAAAAAAATAGGAATAATTAGTAATAAATAAGAATAATTAAAAATAAATAGGAATAAAGAGGAATAATTAGTAATAATTATTAATAAATAGGAATGAATAGTAATAAATATGAATAAATAGGAATAATTAGTAATAATTAGTAATAATTAGAAATAAATAGTAATAATTAGTAATAATTAGTAATAATTATGAATAATTAGTAATAATTATGAATAATTAGTAATAATTAATAATAATTAGGAACAATTAGTAATAAATCGTAATAATTAGTAATAATTAGTAATAATTAGGAATAAATAGTAATAATTAGTAATAATTAGCAATAATTAGTAATAAATCAGAATAAATAGTAATAATTAGTAATAAATAGTAATAATTATAAATGAACATGAATAAATAAGAATACTTAGAATTAATTAGTAATAAATAGTAATAAATAGAAATAATTATTAATAAATAGTAATAAAAAGGAATAAATAGTAATAAATAGGAATAAATAGTAATAAATAGGAATAAATCAGAATAAATATGAATAAATAGTAATATATAGGAATAAATAGTAATAATTAGTAATAATTATTAATAATTTGCAATAATTAGTAATAATTAGTAATAATTAGTAATAAATAGTAATAATTAGAAATAATTAGAAATAATTAGAAATAATTAGTAATAATTAGTAATAATTAGTAATAAATAGTAATAAATAGTAATAAGTAGTCATAAATAGTAATAAATAGGAATAATGAGTAATAATTAGTAATAATTAGTAATAATTAATAATAAATAGGAATAAATAGTAATTAATATGAATAAATAGTAATAAATAGGAATAATTAGGAATAATTATGAATAATTAGTGATAATTAGTAATAATTAGTAATAATTAGTAATAATTAGTAATATTTAGTAATAATTGGGATTAATTAGGAATAATTAGTAATAACTAGTAATAATTAGTAATAATTAGTACTAAATAGTAATAAATAGTAATAAATAAGAATAAATAGTAATAATTAGTAATAATTAGTGACAAATAGTAATAAATAGAAATAAATAGTAATAATTAGGAATAAATAGGAATAAATAGTAATAATTAGGAAAAATTAGGAAAAATTAGTAATAATTAGGGATAATTAGTAATAAATAGTAATAGATAGTAATAAATAATAATAAATAGTAATAATTAGTAATAAATAGTAATAATTAGTAATAATTAGTAATAATTAGTAATCATTTTTAATAATTATTAATAATTATTAATAAGTAAGAATAATTATTAATAAATAGGAATAAATTGTAAAAATTAGTAATAATTAGTAATAATTAGTAATAATTAGTAATAATTAGTAATAATTAGTAATAATTAGCAATAATTTGTAATAATTTGTAATAATTATTAATAAATTGGAATAATTGAGAATAATTATTAATAACTAGTAATAAATAGTAATAAGTAGTAATAAATAAAAAATAATTATAAATAATTAGTAATAATTAGTAATAAATAGGAATAAATAGTAATAAATAGTAATAAATATGAATAAATATTATTAAATAGGAATAATTATTAATAAATAGGAATAATTAGGAATAATTAGTAATAATTAGTAATAATTTATAATAATTAGTAATAATTAGTAATAATTAGTAATAATTTATAATAATTAGTAATAATTAATAATAATTAGTAATAATTAGTAATAATTAGTAATAAATAGGAATAAATAGTAATAAATGATAATAATTAGTGGTAATTAGAAATAATTAACAATAATTAGGAATAATTATAAATAATTACTAATAATTAGGAATACTTAGGAATAATTAACAAAAAAAAATCTTGTGTGGGTCGTGTTTTTCTTATATAAAATTATTCATAAAAATTAATTTTTTTTATTTTTTAGAGAAATATAGAACAAGGAAGTAGAAGATATTCATTATTAGATGATCGCGCTTGGATAAATCAGCATAGGATTCCAAATGGTTCTAGTATAAATCATGTATATATTGAGGGTGTTGAAACTTTCTTATCATTTTCATCATCAAAACCAAAAAAAAATTCAAAAAAGAAAATTAAGTGTCCATGTAAAAAATACAGTCTAAGGATGTTTGACACATTTGACATTGTTGGGGGTCATCTATTGCACTTTAGTTTTCAAACAGATTATGTTTTTTAGTATCAACATAGTGAACGCAATTCTAAAGAAGATACTAATAATTTGGTTTCAGATCCATCATAGTATTAAAATTTAGTACATGATATGAAAGGTCCATCTTTTCAACAAACTGAAACTCAGGATGATATTGATTTAACTCTTGAGTTGGAACCATCTCAATTTTATGAGTTGTTGAGGTCCATTGAGGATGCCTTATATCCTAGATATAAGATAAGAAAATTTAAAGCATTTGAAAATTTTATCTTTATTAAATCAGATAATGGAATGTCAAATAGGTGTTTTGATCAGATATTCTCTTTGGTTAAAACATTATTACCTGAAGGAAATGTGTTGCCTATAAGTTTCTATGAGAGCAAGATATTGGTTCGTAATCTAGGTCTTGATTATTAGAAGATTCATTCATGTTCAAATGATTGCATCTTATATTATGGTGAAAATGAGTTGTTTGATAGTTGTCTTACATGTGGAAAATAAAGGTATAAAGAGGCTCAAGTAGAGAAGTTTGGATTGATTCCTATAAAATAGTTGAGTTATTTCCTACTTACACCCAGATTGTAGCGTTTATTTATGTCTTAGAACATAGCATCATCGATGTCATGGCACAAAACCAATATTTCAACAGGTAAAAGATTAAATCATCCCTTTAATGGTGATTCATGGAAACATTTTGACCAAGTACATCTATATTTTTCTTCAAAATCCTGAAACGTGTGATTGGGTCTTTCTACTTATGGTTTTTATCCATTTGGTTCTTACGGTAGTCAATATTCTTATTGGCCAATCTTTGTTTTTTGTACAATTTACCTCCTTGGATATTGATGAAGGATCCATATATCTTTTTGACCTTATTAATTCCAGGACATCCAAAAATAATAATTATGTTTATTTGAAGTCATTGATTGATGAGTTAAATTTATTATGGAGTAATGGTGTCAATACATATGATGTTGCTACGAAACAAAATTTCCTACTGAAAGCAACATTGATGTGGAAAATTAGTGACTTCTCAGCATATGGCATGTTATATGGCTAGAGTACACATGGTCCATAATCATGTTCATACTATATGAGAGATAGAAAATTGTTTATGTTTGTCAATGGAAGAAAACCCTATTTTTTACTGTCATTGCAGATTCCATCCAACTGATTACCCTTTTCAGAGAAATAGATATTGTTTTAGAAAAGGCACGATTGAAAGAGATGAACCTCCAACAATGATCTCAAGTATGGAGTTAAAATAATTTTTCTTTTAATTACCTCCCATTACATTTGGACCAACTATAAACCAAAAAAAATCGATGTCTTTGGGAAAGAACACAATTGTATAAAACGAAGCATTTTTTAGGATCTTCCATATTGGTCTGATTTTTTGGTCTATCACATATTAGATTTCATAAATATTGAGAATAAATATTTTGATAATATATTTTATATATTTTTGGATAAACCAGGTAAAACCAAAGATAATGTAAAGGCACTATTAGATCTTTCCCAAATTTGAAGGCAACCAGAAATTGAACTATTTGAAAATTTCAGATCACATAAGTTAATGAATAAAAAAGAAGATTATACACTTTAAAAAGAAAAATAATTTTTACTTTGTTAGTGGATTTAAAATTTGATACTTCTAAATGGTTATATTTCCAATTTGGGTAGATCTGTTAGAAATGGTCATATTACTGGATTAAAAATTCATGACTATCATGTTATAATGGAAATAATTATACTGATTAGATTAAGAGGTTTGTTGAATTATATGATTTGTGATGTTTTAACAGATATATCATATTTTTCCAAGACATTTTTGTAGATACAACAAACTATGATGGATGTACTCATTCAAGAGATGCATGTAAAAATTGAAGAAGAAAGTATGTAACAAAGCATTGGTTGAAGGATTAATTGCATAAGCATATTTTCAGGATGCAATTTCTCTTTTCTACCCTCATTATTTTCAATCTAAATATCCCTCAAAACACAAATTTATGGGCCATAATGAGGTAAATATTAAAGATTAAATGAGAAATCAATTATCAGTTTTTAATTATCCATAACTTGGTTTTAGTGGAGTTCATGAACGATGGATTTCAGATAATGAACATCGCATAGCTCATACATATGGTCTTCTTAACTGCGAAGAAATGACACCATTTGTATTGTGGGTGCTCCTATCACTTATTCTATAATATTTGTTATAGTAAATTAATATTATTTTATTTTTAGGTTATATGATAATCATATCAAGAAATAGATTCCACAAATTATAGCAGCTATACTTGAAGAATGTCGGAAAAATAATTTTTCTACTAGTTTCAAAAACATGGAACATAAATTATTTATGGTTTAACATTTAAAATCAATTTATTACTTGTTATATTGATAATTGTTTTAAAAAAAATTAGGTATCTCAACATTCTGATAAAATTGATAATCAATTGTGTGTATTGAGTAACCCACCATCAAAAATAGTTAAATCTTATAATGTATATGTGGTGAATGGTTTTAGATTTCATTCATGTGCATATGGGGAATCAAAAGAATAATGAATAGTTGTTTTTTATTGAGAGGATTTCATCATAGAGAAATTGAAGTAGACTGTTATGGAATGCCGGAATAAATTATTGAACTATGTTATTTGGTACATAATTACATAATGATGTTTAAATGTTAGTGGATAGATACTGAGAGAGTCTTACATGTTCATCTGAGTCATGGAATCATTGATATTAAATATAAAATCTTTCTTGTAGTAAATTAGCCATTTTTATTAGCTCAGAAGGCATATAAAATATATTATGAAAATTACTATTCTACTTTATGAAAGTTGGGTGATTGGTAGAGCATAATAAAAATAAAATCTCAAGAAAATTAGTTTATTAAAAGTGAATTTGGTTTTGCTGAAGTGAAAGGAATTGAAATTTTTCAAGAGACTACACCAAATCCATATTTTCCATGAAGATACACAAATATCGATAATGAAACCCCACAGTTAAGGGTCGATGATGATGATGATGTTATTGATGTAACAAATCAATTTGAAATGATAAGAGATTATGAAACTTAAACTCAAATGGAAATTGATGATTCTAAGGAGGAATATGAAGATAATGACACCATAATATATAAATATGAGGATGGAGATGAATATTAATACAGTTAAATGTTGGTTATAATCATATATAATATATATCTATATATAATAGTTGTTTTCAACAAATTTCTAACAAAATTTATTTCATGTTTCATATGGACTCGGATCTATTTCATGAGTTGGAGGGTGTTGATCTACCTTGTGATGAGTAGGATGTTGGATCATCTGACCCTCAGACTGTTAGTGGTGTAGCAAGGACTTAGAGGGGTCCTGGTCTTACGACATTGATGATTCTTGACCCTATCCTCAAGCGACGTCCAAGTCTTGGCTTCGATCCACGCATACAGATGTGTGTTTACTTATGTATTTTATTTATTTTTCATTAATTATAATTAATTTATTTATATAATAATTGTTTTATTATTTGTTCTTTTTTTCACATATTTTTATATATAGCTATTGGACAGGCGAGTTCTATATTACGAAATTATTTTTCTGGAGCATGGGTTACATGGGATGAGATTCCCATAGATGTTTAGTACCACATGTTCGACCATTCACTAGTACGTAAATAAATAATATTTATTTTGAAATTTATTTAATTAATAACTTTATATTATTATTATTTTTTTAGGTTTTATGGTATGTCATCGATGAGATCATGTGTGACTCTATCTAGAAGTCATGGGAGGGTTGTATGCATGATCCTTGTCATCAGTTTTTGCACAATTTGAGGAGGAAAATAATGAAAAAACTAGGAGTCATGGAGTTTGATGAGTCTTGTTGTGCCCATCGACCTGATTGTATTTCATCTCAAGTTTGGGATGGATTATGTTCACATTTTATGGGTGGTTGTTTTTAGAAGATATTATCAGTATGTTGAAAAAACTGGGGGAGAAAGGAGGTGAAATGTCAAGCTGGTAGTTTTACATTCAGTATACATAGATTAAATATGGTAAGTACCTTTGTTAATTTATTTATATAACTTTAAATGTAAACTGTTTATTTTATATTCATATAGGTAGTCGAACAGCCAGATATTATAGAGTTTGAAATTTATAGAAGGATGTACAGTGATCCTGCCACTGGATAGATTAGAGGTTATCACCATCATCAGATTTTGGTTAGTATAATTTCTTTTTGAGCTTTAAAATTAACTATAAATAATATTTTAACTATTTTAATTTTAAATTGAAATTGAAGGATTCATATGAGGTTGTGACGTCTCAAACACAAACTGAGAGTTCGAAAGAGACCAAGGATTAGACTAGTGTAGTAGGATTTGATGAGGAAGCATAGATGTAGGTGACCCAGTATGCCTTCGAGAAAGGCCGAGTTGTTGGTATTATCTCTTGATTGATGTATATGAGCTATTATGGTACTACTACGATGTCAGTGTATAGATTGAGAGGAGCTCATGGAGAGTCATCATCTACTATATTGTATTAGAAGCAGCTGTGAGCTCAGGGTGAGCTTATAGAGAGTATGTGTAGGGAGCAGGAAGAGCTCTATCGACAACAGCAGTAGGAGGAGGAGGAGATGCGTCGATGGAAGCAGTAATAGCAACACGAGCAGACGATGGAGTAAATACGACATCTGACTCATGGTTTAGGGATGGAGTTCTCTCCACCATCTCCACTAGCTCCTCTAGAAGACCCTCCCCCTCAGTGATGTATTTACTTTTTATGACAAAATATTTGAATGTAAATTTTTTTTGTAATATTTTATATTTACATTTCTATATAGTGTGTTATTTATATTGTTGCGAATATTGTGTTTTTTATTATTTTATTATTTATTTAATTTTTTATTATTTTATTGCTTTATTATTTATTTGATTTTATTATTATTTTTATTATTTTATTATTATTATTATTCTTTTTGTTATTATTATTATTTATATTTTTTCGAATATTTAGTTTTTTATTATTATATATTTTTAATTATTTTATTATTATTATTATTATTATATTAATATTATTTATATTATTATTATTATTATTTAATAATATTATTTTAATATTATTTTTTTAATATTATTTTATTATTATTATTAATATTATTTTATTAATTTTTATTAATATTAATTTTTATTTATTTTTTACAGTTTTTTGTGACGGGAAAATTTCTCATCACAAAAAAGTATTTTTTGCGATGGACCGTCACAAAAAAAACTTTTTGTGACGCCATTTTCTGCAACTGGGCATTTACGACGGGACCCTGTCACAAATAACTCAATTTCCAATAGTGTACTTTCAATAGAACCTTACCATGACTATGAGATTTGATAAATGTATTTCAAAACAATTTTTCTTAAGATAACCTTTTGGAAGACATCTATATGAAACAACCCAAAGGGTTTGTGACTCCAAAGGATACTAAAAAGGTATGCAACTCATAGAGATCCATTTATGGATTAAAGAAATAATCCAGGTCATAGAAAATTTATCTTGATGATGTTATATTATAATTTGGTTTCATAAATATTGAATGTGAACCTTGTCTCTATAAAAGGTTTAGTGGGAGTGCAATCATTTTTTTAATAGTTTATTTTGATGACATACTACTTATTGGAAATGAAATATCAGTATTATAGTCTGTCTTATCCTAGTTAAACACATTATTCTCCATGAAGGACTTAGGAATAGCAACATATATTCTTAAGATTAAGATCCATTAGGATATATCCTATAGAATGCTCGATCTAAGTCAAAGTACATATATTGACAAAATACTGAAAAGATTCAGTATAAAACAAACCAAGATGGGATTGTTTCCAGTGTCACATGGAATTCATATTTCCAAGGAAATGTGTCCTCATACACATGTAGAGATACGAAGTATAACAAGGATTATATACGCATCAATGTTTGGTTCAGTCATGGATATTATTTTATATACTAGGTTGGATGTCGCCTATACCATAAGCATGGTAGGTTTATATCAAGATGGCCCAGGTGATAGCCATTGGATGGTAGTTAATATTATCCATAAGTATATGAGGTGAACTATGGATATTTTCCTAGTTTATATAGGAGATGTGGATCTAGTTGTCAAAGGTATGTAGATTTTAGTTTTCAAATAAATCAAGGTGATATGAAATCATAGTCGAGATAATACTCACTCTTAATGGAGGTGTTACGATCTGGAAGAGCTCAAAGAAATTTATGGTTACAAATCTAAAATAAACTCCAAGTATATTGTGGCTTCTTAGGAATCTAAATAAGCAGTTTGGATATACAATTTCTTCTGAGATCTTGATGTGATTTCTATAAGTTTAGATACTATCACACTCTATTGTTATAATACTACAGTAGTGGTTCTCACAAAAATATCCAAGATCTTTTTAGTAGATGAAGCATGTACTTTAGAAATATCATATCTTGAGATATTTTTATTAAAGATGTGAAGTCTTCATGAGTTTAGTCTCCATGGAAGACAATGTGGTGGACCCCTTGACTAAATCCTTAACTTAGTGGAAACATGATCATTATGTGAGATCTAGTGAACTTAAATTCATTGGTAGTTGACTCTAGTCCATGTGAGAGTCTGTTAGATTTGGTGTCTTAGAACTAACTGTGTGTACTTTATATTGAATGTATATTCAAAGAAGTGAATATTAATTATAATAGATATTATATATTTTTCATATTTCTACATGACTTTAATGTAATAATGTCTCATAGTATCTATCATGTTGAAAAGGGTATAGTGGTACCCCTCTATGATGAGAACCTTAAAATGTTAAGATGATATTCTTAAACATTGTTCTATATTCAGATAACATTCTATGATGGGGAACGTAGTATGTTGACTTTCGGGTGTGAGTACTCATATGAATATTATATTTTATCTCATGAAGTTATCATTTGGTAGTCTTCAAGATGGGATATTATGAGAATAGACCCACTAGTAGGAATTCCACATGTTTATGTGTCATTGGATATTTTTATATGCAAGTGTGTGTAATTTTCCTTAAACTTTAAGATTATTATTAATCCATGTCATGAATAATGTACTACGATGTATTATTGTAAACTATGATGAAACAAATACATGAAAAAAGTTTGTTACATTGGGTACATCATGAATGGCATGTTATTAATGAATAAGTTGAGGAAGTATTTGTCCCTTCCATATTTATAGAAACTGATATCTTGGACCATTGATTGAAATAGAATCATCACATTAAATTCCATTGACATGGTGTGATGGTGATTTTATTTCAGATATTCAAAGAAATATGTATCAATCATATAGTTTGATGATGCAATTATGAAACCTTCTTGATGAGATATCATGACAATGATATTATATTACATAGCGAGCACTCATTTTTGGTTGTCGATGTTGCGACATTAACACCTTTATCTTAGGTTCCTTGACCCATTACTAGATAGTGATCTTGTAATTTAGGAAGGCTCATATAATTATAATTAGAATGAATCCTATATGGTCACACACTAATCATTCTCATTAATCAAAATTAAATTCTATTTTAATTTAGTTATTAGAATAAATATTATTCTCAAGACCAAGGAATAATTTTATTCAGGTTTTATTGATCTCATAAATTAAAAAATATGTATTTTCAAGGTTATTATTTATTTATTTAGATATATAGTGTTAATTTATTTAATGAATGAATATTTATTTAGGTATTTGATAAATTATGATAAGGACTAGTGGACAGGGATTGAGTCCAATGGTAAACATTAATTTTCAAGATGGTAAAATAATATTTATTGTTGTGTCAGTTAATGCACTCCATTAGAAAATATTATTATTATTATTATTACATGGCATGGGGTCATATAAGGTTTAATATATTATTTAGGGATTATTGTGTAATTAAATGATATTATAACCCTAACTCTAACTCTATAAATATAAGATGGTGTCTATTGTGTTTTTTTATCAAAATAGAGAATCATTGTGCACAATGAAATCTAGATATCTCTATCTCAAGACTAAAGAACTCTCTAGAGATTCTCCTTCCTCCTTTATCATTTCAAGAATGAGAGTGAAAGTATGATTCTTTAAGACCAAAGGAGTCTTCACAACAATCAAGGAGAACACTTCAAGATGATCGATCTATCGGGATAGCACCTAATAATTCATCGTCATTGTTTGGAGATCAGAGGAGCATGTGTGGATCACCACTAGAGAGATTCTACACATGGATCCTATAATCATGATGACAATTCACCAAAAAGGTTTTTTGGATGATCAATATCTTCGTCAAATAAATATCTCAATAATGAGGTATTTTTTCTTCTAATCTATTTAAAGTAATTATAAATTTAAAATGAAAAGATATTCCCATAGTTCTAGTGACCTTTTAAATATTATTTAGAAGAATTTCATTGGTCATGATGTTTAAATATTTTACATTATATGAATAATCCATTGAATATGATAATTTTAGAGTCAGGCTTGACCCTGATAAGTGATCCTATTATGCCCATAACCATTAATAAAGTATACTAATGATATTATTTTTTATAGAAATAAAGATAATTTGTGTAAATAATTCTATATTAAGATGAAAAATATGTTTGATATTTCATTACATGGTGAAATTAAATTTTTTATAGGTTTAAAAATAACCTATAGTGTTAATCACATATTCATATCACATGAAAAATATGCTAATTAGTTTTTAAAAATGTTTGGAATAAAGCATTATAGAGGGATGTCTACACCAATTTAGGTTGGTATAAAAATAAGAAAATATGGATAAGATAAAACTTCAAATTAAACAGAATTTAGAAGATTAATTGTAAGTTTCTTACACTTGACTTCATCAAGACCATATATTGTCTATGTGGTCTTTCTTTGTGTTGGATATCAATCAAATCTAAAAGAACCAAATATTTTGGTATTAAATAGGGTTCTTAAATACATTCAAAATAATTTTAATTGTGGATTTATGTACAAGAATAAGGGTGAAATGGGTCTAAATTGGTTCACATATGTTGATTGGTTAGGTTTATTTGTTTATATAAATTCCACATCAGTAGAGCATTTTTTATTGGTAAGAGATGTGTTCCATGGAACTCAAAGAAGAAAGAATCAGTTACCTTGAGATTTATAAAATTTGAACATTTGGTTTCATCATAGGAAATTACTTAGATTATGTGTATGATAAAATAATTATAATATATGAATATTATTGCTAAATATACATTGGTTATCGGTTGTGATAACTAGAGTGATATAAATTTTTGTGAGTTTCCTATGCAACATTCTGGATCCAAACATATTGATATTAAATATCATTTTCTAAATAAAAATGTTGAAAAAGGGATCATGATACTATAATTTGTTCTATACAATGATCAAATTATAGATATTCTCACTAATCCACTCACAACTACGTATTTTGAGAAGACAAGGCTGCAAATGAGAGTGCAGCCCACTTCCCAACATTGAGGTATGATATTCCTTGAGTTTACTGCTATCCTTATTTATATTTAAAATATATATACAAGGTGGTGAATTAATCCATAGGGGGAGTTATGACCTATATTTTTATAATCTATTTTAATGTTTTTGTTGAGTGAGTTTAGGAAAATACTTAAGAAAATAAGTTTCTCGTTTCCTGGCTGAAAATTTGAGTTGGTATCTCTTCTTGAATTACTAAAGGAAATCTTTGATATTTAATCCAATTACTCTTGTTTTATACATCTTTCATGGATAAAGTACACTTAGAGTTAATTGTTTTTTGTATCATTTTTTTGAATTATTGGATCTTATTCCCTAACCAATTACTTTTTTACTTTATATTACCTATATATTCAAAGACTTGAATATTAATAAATACCTTATTATATATTTATTTATCTTCTATGTAACTTTAATGTGATAATGTCCTATAGTATATTTCACATTGATAAGGTCATAAATGTTTCAATTATTATGATAACCTTGAAATTCAGTAACAATATTCTTAAATTATATGTCATATGGTCATATGATGTCATTTGATGGGACATAGATGATGCGGGCTATTAGGTGTTGGATACTTGTAAGAGGATGAGACTTCATCTCATGAAGTTTTTAATTTGTAATCTATAATATGGGAGATTTTGATGATAGACCCACCAGTAGTAATTCCATGTATTATATATCATTGGATATTTCAATATGTGAATATGTGTAATAATCATTGCATTTTATGATTATTAGTAATGCATATCATGTTTCATGTACTTTATATTTTCATAAACTATGATTACATAGGTTCTTAGTGAAGTTGGGTATGTTGGGTTCATCATGAATGATATGTTTTTAATGAATAATTTGAGGAATGATTTTTTCATTCCATCTTTATGGGTGTTGATATTTTATCCCTTTGATTGAAATGAAATTGTCTAACAAAATTCCATGTTCAGGGTGTATGGATGAGTCTACTTCAAGAAGTCGGAGAAATATGTATCAAGCATATAGGTTGATGATATGAATATGAAACATTATTTATGAGATATCAATACAAAAGGATTATATTATATATTGAGTCTTTATATGTGGTTTTCAGTATTGTGGCATTAACTTATTTCTCTTGGGTTCCTTTATATATTACTAGATGCTGATATTGGACTTTAGTAAAACTCCATAATACCTCTAGGAAGAAGCCTAGAGGAATACAAATTGTATGGTTCTATTGATCTCAATTAAATTTTATTTTAATTTAATTTCTAGAACAACTATTATTCTCTATAATGAGGAATAATATTTATTCAGTATCTATTGATTACATATATTCAGTTACTATTTTATGTGAGTTGAATATTAAATAAATATTTATTCACAAGACTAAGAAAATTCTATTTATTTATTTATTTATTTATAAAATGAATAAATTTTATTATTTTATGTTTGATAAATGTGAGGAAAGGTGGGTGGGATAAATATAATTCTCATCAAAGGATTTGATATACTAAATATCATTTAAATAATTATAAATTTACTTATTGATATTTATATTATCTATAAGACATGCACACATCAAATAAATAATAATAACAATAATAGGTATGGGGTTTCCTAAGGATAAAAAGATTGTTTAAGGGCCTATGTGCAATTAATAATTATCTAATAATAGCTTTATAAATACTTGATTATATCATTTATGTGTGGTTTGAGAATCACTCATTGTGTACAAAAATATCCTCCCTTGATAATTCTCTCTGAACTAATAACTTCTCAAGTGGTTTTCTCTCAAGCTCGAGAGAATATATTACACCTTTCTCTTCATAAAAAGAAGTATAGAACATGAAAAATCCTTCCAACCTAAAGGATTGTATGGAAATAAAAGGAAGTGGTGCTAGATGATTGGTACCACTACATTAGCACCCAAAGTAACATCAATGATTCTTTTAGATCAAACAATCACATGTGGATCACTACTAGAAGGATTATACTTTGGATCCTCTTGACGCAACAATGGTACAACCAAATGGAGGTTCATATGATCAAAATATACATCAAATAAAGATCTCAATTGAAGTTATTCTTTTTATTAGTAAATTAATTATAAATTTAACATGAAAGATATTATCTCTCATTATATGATTATTTTGTTAGGTTTATTTAGATATAATCATGATACATTTTATCTTTCATCATTTTATTATGATTTATTTATTAAATTAAATAAAAAACCATCATTGGGAATAGGTTCAACCAAGTTCCACTACACCTGGAACCTACATGTGGTATTAAAGTGGTTGTGTTCAAAATTATAATTATTTATTAAGCATTGATCAATTTATGAATTTTTTTTAGTAATTGTTTTCTATTTTATCATTATTTAATCTAGAAGTTGATATTTATTCTTTATTTACCTTAATATGATCAAGAAAAGGTTAAAACGTATAAAGAACATCCAAAGAACCCATCGAGAGTTGTTAATTATTATGGTCAAATAGAACGGGACTACACATCATGTAACCCTAAGGTACATGTCATGTATCCTAGTTTATTGCATGGGGACGTGTCATGAATTTATTCATGCATTGTGCAATAAACATGTGGCATAATTACACTTCATGTGTTGAGTGGGATAAATTGGAACATGGATTTTTGGATTGCACGGTGTGTAGCTAGTGTGCACGCCATGTAGTCTATGTGTTTTTATGGTGTAAAACACATGGTCAAATACATTTAATGTTTTTATTACATGCCATGTAGGATTGTAATCCATGAAACATAGACGTTACATAGCATTTATTTTTCTTGTACATGTCATGTACCTTATAAATGTATGTGGTGAAATACATGCCTAGACCCTAGGAATCTATCACAGACAAACGATGAATGATATATACAGAGTTTAACTAGATTTTACATACCATGTATACCTTACATGTTTACATAGAAATAAAAATTAATTAACTACACTATTAAACCTAATAAACACATTTCTATATTTCATTAATTCATAGTTATTTTCATGTGATATGTTTTATATTATATTAAATTCTTAATTAATTTCTATGTAAATTTTATATTTTCACATTATGTATAGTCTTTATACACCGTATAATCCATGTGCATTAAAAGTAATACATTCCATGAAATGCAGCACATTTATATGTGTCATTTATTGACAATACACATCGTGTAAATACATGAAAATTCATGTATGCTACATGTTATGTGAGTTCACAATACAAGACAAAGACTATGTCAGGTAGTTCATATTGGTATATGTCGTGTTGCCTCCATGTAAACATCATATACATAATTAATTTTAAATAAAATTTATTTTTTAATTTTTTTTAAAATTATAGTGGATGGTAATCTCTAATATTGTTTATATTGATATTAAGATAATTGAATTAGTTAATTAATTTGAGCATATTTTACCTTAATTAAGAATAATTGAAATGAATATTAGATATTTTCTTTAAATGTGTATTTGACACATGTGTGGATGATCATGTGCTTATATTAACCAATGTATGCGTTTGATTTATTATAATGTAATTACATGGGTTTTATTATTATCAAATTAAAATGATGGTTTTCATGTCATCTATATCCCATTATTATGCCGGACCTATATTCTCATGGTTTATTTTATATAAACCATTTAACCATTCAAATGGTTCCCCTAACCTACATGTGAGTAAACATATGTAATGTATGGATCTCTAAAGAGAGAAGGTAGTTTAGGACCCCAGGTAAGTTGAAATTAGCCCAAAAGATATAATATTAGATGGTGGAATGCTACAACTTGACCTAAAACTGGCTCAAAAAGTTTATCCCCCTAGGCTCGTAAGTTATTTTATCATCCACTCAATAAACCAATCATTATAAATCTCATGATCACTCACTCACTCAAAAATAACTATTTATTTCAAAAACACTGCCTCTCAAGGTGGTCTAAAGTGGTGAATCACAAGAGTGTCACCCCTAAAAATTTGGTTACAATCATTAGGAAGAGAACTAATGCTATGAAAAAGAATAAGACTTTCACTTGGGCTACCCCTAATTTATAGATTATCCATAGAAAAATTTAACTTGATCCAAGTGTGAGAGATCTCTATGTTGTAGCTAATGAGAGACCTAAATTTTCTAATATGATACACAATAGATCAAAAAACATTATTTTTATCATGTAGGAAGCTGACTAAAATCTTGAAATCAGACTCAATGGTAGAAATATGAAAGTTGTATAGCTTGAAAATATTAGAAATCTCATGATCATTTCACATTATTTATTTTATTTATATCTAAGTTAATGGTTAATTTTTATAGATTATTTATCATGATCACATTAATTAATTAATTAACAAGGATGGAATATGGAATTAAAATAAATTAGATTATGAATAAATTGTTTTTTTTTTAACATGGTTAATTAATTATATAAAATCTACAAAAATTAAAATGACATATTTATGCATAATAAATAAAAAACCCTCAATAAAATATTAAGTTAGACTAAGAATCCCATCATTTGAATTAAGATTTCTCCATAGTCAAAGTGTTAGTTCAGTCATTTGTTAGTGGACATTTTTATTATTAGGAAGTCTTAACAAAGATAGTGGTTAAACTTAACCAAACGTTTATTGAATTTAACATAATTTTCAATTTAATAAAAAATAGTAATAAATTGTTGAGTAAATCCAAGTTAGGATTTATGGATTGAGGAATCTACTCAATGGATCAGGGAGCTACAAGCTAGTAGTTGGAAATACCAACTACCTAAATACCTTCTTATAATTCAAAGGGCCTGTAGGACCCCATAGCACCCTAAGAGGGGAGGGGTGAATCGGGGAGTCAAAAAAAAATTTAAAGCAACGGATATTGTTCCTGAATTATTAGGAACTTATTAAACCTATTTATTGGAATAGTGTAGTAATAAAGCATTCACATACAAAGTGACAACGCATTATTTTTACATGGTTCACCACTAAGGGCTAGTCTAAGGAGCATATGTGGAAAGTGTTTCATCCATACCTAAATCCACTAATCTTCAATAATTATGGAATATATAATATCAAACATAGTTACCATATTCTAGTCATGTTTCCTTTACAATATTTTAGGGATAGAACACCGTGTCCCTCAGAACACTTCTATCGACTCCCCCTAGATCACTACTTTGGGTGAATTCTTACTTAGTTTAATAGCTTTAAGTTTACTTCAGTATATTGGAATTAAAGTATTTATCCCTAACTAGAATGAGACTCAGCTTGCACCGTAGACCTAAGTTGATGCACTTTGAAAGCATTGTTCACTTAAACCTAATATTCATAACTCCTATTTGTAGAGATCCTTCATAAAGTTCGCAACCTTTATGAAGAAAACTGCCTTTATAAAGCTCATTAATTCATCATAGAATGCCTCATCATCACGAAACTCCTTTTTCCCAGATACCTAAGCATTGGTAAAGACTAAATAAGTCTTTTTTTATGCTCAAGACCACTTTTAAAACTTTATTTTTGAATCTCTTGGAGTTTAAAATTTAGAGTGATCCAGCCTTTACTCCAAAACATTCCATGTCGAATGAAATGGGGTAGCCTCATATATATAAGCTCATCCCTTCATGACACTCTCATTCCTCCAACATATTTTTCATGAACCTTAAAAAACATATTCACGAATCTCCTCCATTCATGAATCTCCAGTGAGATTTTTCGTAATCATGGAGATTACCGTCAACTCACCATGTATTCATGATTCTATACTTCTCATAGTCCCAGAGAACACCATCAACTCATTGCACACTCATGAATCTATATACCTTCATGAAGCTCAACCTTTTTGAAACCTAGTCTTCACAAAACCCATTCCTTTATCATATTTATGAAGAGTTGATTCCAGAAAACTTCCTTTTGAGATGCTAGCCTCGTCCTCCAAATTTTGAGCCCAAAATTTTTGAAAACACTAGGAAACAACACCACCTTCAATATTATAGTTAGCTTATACTATAATATCAATTTCCTTGCGAACTCCCTAATCATCCAATTTTGGATTGAAAACAAACAAAAACCAGACTCCATTTTCAGCAATAAACAACCTTGGTTCCAACAATATCCCCATTTGGGTTTGTTGGAAATCTGTAGATAAATTCAATAAAGCTATAATCACTATAAAAAACTAAAATGAGGGATACAGAACATACAAAACTTGAAGTCTACGTGATAAAATATCGGTGTATAAAATAAGATGGAAAGTATGAATTTTTTCTCATGTTTTGGAATGCTTAAATATGTCCAAGCTAATATCTTATTGTTTCCTCATAACACCAAATTCTTATCTCTAACTATTTTTTCATAACATTGAATTTTCATCATGTCATGGAAGCATTGAATTTTTTGTAAAACCATTGTAAACCATTATCACGTTGAATTTATCTATTATACCCCTTTGAAAATAATCCCAGAGGACCTGTATTTGTACTTGTTGAGCTCAAAACACACTCCCCCTAGACCATATCTCCCTCATAAACATGGATCAATTCCACAAATAGATTAAAACAGTTAATATAACTATGGAGAGGGGATTAGTTGTAAACACCTCATGCATTGGGATATGGATAAACATTGAGGTTCAACCAATACTTCTTAAACACATGTGCTACCAATTCTTAGTCAATATGTCAGCCACTTGGTCATTATTTACAACATGATCCATTTGAATCAATCCTTGTTTAACTTTTTATTTGATGAAGTGATATCTGGTCTAAATATGTTTTTTATGAGAGTGTTGAACCATATTATTCATAATATTAATTGTGATCTTATTATCAAAGTGAATCATTATTGGTTGTTTCATCTCATCACCAATATCAGTAGGTTGTTACTTCATCCATAATATCTTAGTGAAATCCTTTATACCAGAGATATACTCTGCTTCAGTGGTACTAAGATAATTGATTTCATGTTTCTTAGTCAAGAATCCCACACATTTCTTTACAATAAATAATGATCCACCATTTGTGGAATTTCTATCCACCACATATCCAACCCAGTCAACATCAAAAAGTTTTAATAATTCATTATCTCTTCCTGGTAAATGTATAAGATGAAATTGAGAGTAACTTGAATATACCTCATGATACTTTTAACTACTTCCAAATGAAATTACTTTAGATTAATTTGAATTTGGGACACTAATAATGTTTAAAATATGATATATGTTCTCGTTGCAGTCAAGTATAAGAAGAATCCAGCAGTTCTTCTATATAGGGTGGGATCCACAAATGTCCCATCCTTGTTCTTTACATGTTTTGTCCCAGCCATAATTGGATTCAACATTATTGGAAATAACTTAAATGTTATTTCCAAATGAATTTGTCAATGTGTGGATCATTAACTTCTATCTCCACTTTATTGACAATAAATACACATTTTATGGGAATAAGGGTATCATCCCATACTTAAGCAATGTGTCATCCATCATTTCACTCTATGTCTACTTGAGTTGTGCTTAGTGTAGAAAATAAGAGTATTTTATTTATACATAAAAATTATCCATTACCTACTGATCATGATACCTTATGAAATGGGGACTGATAAACTTATCTTTAAGGGTTTCTACTTCCATTACAGGCTAAATATACAAAATGTTATATGAAATTTCTAAGAACAATCAACTTGAAACTCCTACACTCACTTCAACAAATATATCAAAAACATTAAAGTGCAATAGGCTGGATGAGTGTACTTAGGTAAATTTCATTATTATTATGTCACTAATTAACTCAATTACCCCCACTTTGTAAAAATATATTTATTTTGAGTAAACAGGTTTGGGAGATTAAGAGATACATACCTTTTCCAATGACATGATCTTCAAGAAATTTCCAGAATGATTAAATTTAATACCAATTAAAAAATTATTTTGGAAGCTTTTGTATTTGCCTCTCCTCAATGGAAACACTTATAAACATCTTAATAATGGTTGATATCATCAAGAATATATTTCAAGAAATTCCAGTATTAATAATACACCAGAATGGATCTTCAACTTATGACTGTCCACATTGGAAAACTTTCTCAACTTCAACAAGGATAATATTCTTGAACACTTGTTCTCCAGGATACTTGAAGTAATATCAATCCAAGATGGTAACTTCTTTATAATTTTTTTCCAGAATAAAACATATTCAGATTCATCAAAAATAATCCTCCATCATGTTTTAATTTGAATACAAAATTGAGGAATCATTCAAGGATGGTTACTTATTCATCTTGGCTTATCAAAAAAATGGCATACCTCACTGCTTCTTAGGTTATCCCCATGATAACTTTCATCACCTTTCAATTCCCTGCATTATAAGCACAAAAACAATAACAAAATATTAAGGGTCTTCTCAGTTTCCTTACTTGAGATCTTCTTGTGAGAATTTTTGTTCACAATATTCTTTTGATTTCTTCTCAAGGTTTATTATTTATACATAGTTGTCTTTTGTGGTCTTCTTTTCTTATCAACTTTTAATACATGTTGAGATAATAATTACCAACCTTTTGACCACTTCCATTTCATACATCATATATGTTATCAAGCTTCCCAAATCTATTTGTAGTATACATATTCTTCTATACCTATGGATGTAGCTTCTTCTTCTCTAGTTTTATTCCCCTTGAAATAGGATTCCATTGTGATTTTTCATTTAGAGTATTATACCAATAATCCAATAAAAAATTTCCAAATCTATTACAACACTAACATTGACTAATAAAACTTTATCTTCATATACCTTCTATATAAGGTTGATGGATTTTATTTAAGACTTCTTGTGCTCTTTGTGGGAAACAAGCTTACATACTATTTTTCTTATCCACCCTAGTTATGGTGATAGGTTTTTTATCATATTTATTCATCTATAATTGTTTAATATTTTTCTTACAACCTAGATTGTTCATGATAATAGGTTTAGAAGCATTAATTAAATTTGGTATGGATGGTACCTATTTCTTCTCAGATACTTGAGATAGATCATAAAAAGATGTCATGATCTTCTTATCACATGTTATAGGTATTTTAGATTTATAATCCTCTAGTGAACATTGAGTACCTGTAGTAACTATTTCCTTATTTTGTGAAGTCTCAATATATGTTTTCTCAAGATTGGACAACCGAACTTCCAAATATACTCATTTAATATTGAGAATGATTTTCTAATATTCAATCATAATCATCTTTTCTTAAAAAGACTTCTTCATTCTAAAAACTTCATCTTCATGAATATTAACTTTATTCCGAATCAAAGAGTCATGTTCCTTGATATTATTGGATATTTCTTCCAATTTTAAACCCTTAACATCAGTGTTATTTTTAAAATTCTCTTCAAGTGCGTAGATCATTTCTTTAATAGACTTTTTGAATCCCTATTTCTCTTCAAATTATTTGAGGTATTTTGAGGAATTTAATTCATGTTCCCTATTTGTTGAATCAAAGGTTCCAACCTGTCTGGAGAGATTTAAACATTCAAGAATTTTTCCTTATAATCCATTTTATAAAGCATCAAGTTCTCCTTCCAACTGGGTGATCTCTACCTGCATACATTGAAAGACTCCACAAACAAGGGAGGTTCTTTCTTCAGAAATATCATGAAAAAAAATTATTAATCTATAAACTAAAAATTCTTGTGAGGTTTTAGATTGATTGTCATCACCACTTATGCTAAGATCCTTATTTTAAGGACAAAATTAAATGGTGCTAACACATACCTCCTATTCTCTTGAATATTTTTATTTACATGAGGTAGAAATATTTTCATTATCTTTGGTGGAAACCTAATCTACCTGCTCTTTACATTCCAATCCAGATATATCTTCGCTGTCAAAAAGGCGTGTAGAACCATATACTACCACTTCTTTATATAAGAGGGGATTATTCAAATATATCTTCTCTTTATTTTTCCTATTCATCATGGTCTTAGTGGATATAGACTTATTCTCATAGATAACTAAATATTCATAAAAATTGTACTTCATTGTTGACTCAGGAAAGAAGCTCAAATATTTAAAAGAGAAAAACTTTATTGTATAGAATCCAACATAGGTTGACCTCATTCTTATACCAATTATAGGACCCTTGATCACCCTGAGAGGGGAGGGGTGAATCAAGGTTTCAACTTTTTCTTTTAAAGTAATGGGTCTTGTTACAATGTTGGTAGGAACTTGTTAAACCTTTCTATTGGAATATTGCAGTTATAAAACATTCACATGCAAAGAGATAACACAACAGTTTTACTTGGTTCACCACTAAGGGATAATCCAAGGATCATACACTGATAGTGTGCTAGTGGTACCTAAATCTACTAATATTAACTAGTTATAGAATACATAAGATCAAATATAATCACTCTATGCCAAGAATATTGCCTTTATAATATTTTAGTGATATCACATTGTGTCCCTCGGAACACTTTCATCAACTCCCCCAAGATCACTACTTTGGGTGAAGGCTTACTTATTTTAACGACTTGAAGGTAACTTCAGTAGATTAGCATTAAAGTGTTTCTCCCTAACTAGCATGAGACTCTACTTTTACTGTAGACTTGAGTTAATGCACTTTGAAAGAACTATTCACTTAAACTCGATGTTTAGAACTGTTATTCATGGATCTCCTTCATAAATATCACATTCTTCACAAAGTAAACTGCCTTCATGAAACAAATTACCTTCACAAAGCTCACTTATTCATCATGGAATACCTCCTCATTTCAAAACTCTTTTTTTTAGATACCTAAGCATTAGTCAAGACTATATAATTCTTTTTGTGATACTCAATATCACTTTGAATACTTTATTCATGAATCTATTAGCCTTCATGAATTCTGAGTGATTCATCCTTTACTCCAAAACTTTTTTTGTCAAATGAAGTGGGGGAGGCCTCATATATATAGGATCATCCCTTCACAAATCTCTCATACCTTTAGTTCATTTTTCATGAACCTTCAAAAATAACTTCATGAAGCTTATACATTCATAAAGCTCCAGTGAGATTTATCGTATTCATAGAGATTACTGTCAAAACATCATAAATTCACGGTGCTCTACTTATTGTAGTCATGGATAACACCATAAACTCATCACGTAGTCTCTAATATATATAGATTAACAAAGGTCAGCCTTTGAAAAACCTATTCATTGAGAAACCCATTCCTTTACTATATTTATTAAGAGACGATTCCAAAAAACTACATTTTGTGATGCTAGCCTCTTCCTCAAAATTTTTAGGCCAAGAATTTGGAAAACACTAGGAAACAACATCACCTTCAATATTGTAGTCATATTGTACTATAATATTACTTTCATTGTAAACTCCTTGATAATCCAAGTGTGGGTTGACAAAAAACAAAAACCAAAATCCATTTCTAGCAAAGAACAGCCTTGGTTCCAACAGGGCCTTTGTCTGGGATTTGATAAGGGAAATATAGATCCTTAACACTAGAAAATATATGTGACAATACATTATGAGACTAATGGTGAGGTTCATTGAGACTTGATAAAATAATGGGACACTAAAAATAAAAAATATATTATTTCATCTCGCATTTTTTTTATAATCATGATAAAGTACTTAGTTATACTTTTATATTATTGTTAAAAAAGGGAAATTTCATCAACCAAATTATCCCTATGATAAATTCTAGATAAATACAATCTATTTATTGGGAGTAACTTATAATAATGGTATATGAACTTTTTCATTGTATTTATCCATGAATAGAATCTTTACAAGCTAGAATCTCTAAATCCCAGTCTACCTACTAAGGAAGAAAGTGATGATATGCTCAATGCCTATGAAAAACACTTGGATGATGCACTATATTTCTAGTGTTTGATTATTTCATACATGTATAACAAACTCATGAAATACCATGAGATCATAGATGCTTATAGCATTCTCAAGAATCAGTTTGATCTTCATCAAGAGATATATATAAATAAGCTCTTTAAGATCTCTGATTCACTATTCATGACAAAACTTAGAGAGGGTATGCCAGTTGTTTGTCATGAAGTCAAAATGATTGGATACATTGAGTGACTAGAAATTATAGGTTTTAAATTTCTATATAATTTGTATATCAATCTCATTCTTGTATCACTCCCTTAGATCTTCTATAGCTTTTGTGAATTTTTACATGAATAACATTGAGATGTCTTTCAAAATTCTCCCCACTTTTCTTTTTCAATTTGATAATTACATGAAGTGTGAAAAGACTTTTGTTATTATGGTAAATAAGAGGAAGGAAAATTGAAAAGTTGTATGACTGACACTTACTCTAAGGATTCTTTGAAATTCCTTTACAAGAGAATAAAGGTCAAGGAAAATCAAGGGAATAGGATGCTCTCTATTTCTCCTATGGTAAGAAGGTCCATTGGAAGGAAAACTGAACCATTACTAAGATATAAGGGGAAGATTCAGGTATGTTCACTATTGAGTGTAATCTATCTATTTCTATAAACTATTCATTAGTTAAAGCTTGTGGTGATCACATTTATATCCAATTATAAGAACAAAGTAGATTCAAAATAGTTTCATGATTTGAGGTGGATCTATGAACCGCTAATGGATCCAGACTCACTACAGTAGTTATTAGAGACCACCGCCTCTCATTTCTAGCTATAATGGTCTTTGTATTAAATAATTTTTATTATGTGTCATTAGTTACCAAAAACATTATTTCCATGTATGGTCTTGGTTTGGATAGATTTATTTTTAAATTTGGTAATAAAGGTTTCTTACTTTATTGTAAATACCCTGACCCCATTTTCCAAGAGTATGTGCCTTATTTTATAACATTGGCATATAAATAAGGAATTATTATCCCAAAATAATGAATAGTTTAGTATAATTGGAAAACTAGATACGTACATAATTGTTACATTACAACATGAAATGTAATACAACATATCAACTTCACATAAACTTCTAGATTATACCTGAATTCCATTCATACTATAATTCTTTGAATCTTGGGAGAAAGAAAATCATAATAAAGGGGTGATCTCAAATGCTCAATAAGGCTAAGTAATATAGTATAAGCATATGTAATAATTCATGGTGAGTAAATAAAAGTACATGTTCCATTAAAACATAAACTTGAGCATAATATAGCAGGAATAAAAGATTAATAAATAATGTCATAATAAAACATAACCATGGATACACTACAAGTTGAATAATCACATGGACTATAAATTACTAGTTTCATATTGAGGGAATGAAAAAATTTAGACATCATAATCATAACATCAAGGCCTCAGCTAAGACACCATAAATAATAGGTAAAAACCCAGGCTAGTTTGTCTCATGATACCTATAAATGCATCAAGGGGCTATAGCAGGCCTCACCCATCACTTAATAAGTCAAATTAATTCCTAATATGAATGGGGATAAACATAAACAATATATACATTCATATTGAAATGAACATATGAAATTTAAATAACTTTCCCCAATTAGTAAACATAAACACTAACCATTCAGAGTAATATGGTGAATGGTATCAAGATAGCACATCTATAGTCAAAATAATCATAAAACATTTAATATGGTAGATGATATCATAAAATATTGATCCTAATTAAGCAAAATAATCAACAAGAGTGTTGAAATATATGGAAATACTCTTATAAAATCATCAAGTAAAACTTGAGAGAAATACTCTTTTACTTTACAAAGAAGGGTTCTTTTGGAAAAATATTCATATAAAAATATAATTGAGATAATATAGTTTTTTAATAATAAAATTATTTATTTTAGAAAAATATTGGTGGAACAAAACAAATTATAGAGTGCACTTGAAATTAGTTAAAAATTTGAGAAGTTCCCTTGAATTGGGCTTGTTTATCGAGAAGGATTTGAGAAAGATCCTTTTAAAAAATGTAACTCCTCATAAAAGAAAGAAGGATTATGATTGGTAAATATATATAGAACATTAGAATATAATTTATGAGGATTAAATAATAATTATTAATAATTTAATTATGGTAAAGATTTACCTTCCTAACACGGTGCGGCTCTTGGCGATGCCCTAGGTCTCCATATCGGAGATCGTGGCTCCCCCTCCCTATCAGAGGGGGGAGTTTCTTGCACTCATTCATACCCTAAGGACTACCTTCCCCCTTTTATGCCTTTCTCAAATCCAGATTTTCTCCCCCCATTTTCCTCAATCCCGATTTTCCAGAAAGTCCCAAATATATATCATGGATCTCCTCAGCTCACTTTATTGTCATCTGAGGTCAATAGGGCCTCAGATCTCTTCTACTTGATGTTGGTGGCTCAATTTCAGAATCTCCAACCTTCGATTGATGTATTCTATTGCTTTGTCTTTGAGTCCTGGGGTTTATAGGAATGCACGATTATTGGGCTTCTTGATCGATGGCATTTCATGATTCGGTTTGGATCGACAGAAGATCTTATTACTATGTGGTCCAAGGCTCATTGTCAGTGTGGTAACTCCTTATTCTACCTTCTTCGGTGGAATTTATAATTCCATATGAAATGCGATAATCCATATATGGATATATGGGTAAGCTTCCCTTACCTCCCTTTATCCTTTCAGAACCCCTCTATTATGCGTCTGCTAGGGAACTTGGTTGGTCGGTACCTATGCTCCGATAGCAGAACAGATGTAACGTGTCACCTCATCTTCCCTCACGTATGTGTGGAGGTCGATGTCTCCAAGCCACTAGTAAACTGGGTGTGGATATCCAATGGTCAGGAATTCCGGTGGAGACAAGTTGTGGTTTTTGAGTCGTGGTCTGATTACTGCATGTCGTGCAACCGGTTGGGACATGTTGCTTTGGCATGTCATAGAGGGCCTCTAAGAACGAAGTCACAGGAGCTGAGAAAGGAATTCCTTTAGGACCCCAGGACACCCTGAGAGGGGAGGGGTGAATCAGGGTGTCAAATTTTTCTATTAATGTGATGGATCTTTTCCCCACGTTGGTAGGAACTTGTAAAACCTGTATGATGGATATAGTTAGCAATCAAACATTCACATGCAATGAGTCGACACAACACTTTTACTTGGTTCACTACTAAGGGTTGCGTCCAAGGAGCATACGCTGACAGGTTTCTGGTCGTACCTAATTCCACTATTCTTCACTAGTTGTGGATTACAATGGTTCAGGAACAGTCACTTTGTCCCAGGCTCACTGCCTTTACAAATGTTTAGGGATAGCCCACTACGTCCCTTGGGTCACTCCCGTTGACTCCCCCTGGCTCACTGCCTTTGGAGAAGTCACAGTCAGTTTATATACATGAGGGTATCTTCAATAGATTCACATTGAAGTCTTTATCTCCTATTCAGCATGAGATAATGCTTGCATCAGAGTCCCGAGTTAATGCTCTTTTGTATTCAATCTTCTACTTTAATGCAATAACTGAATGCACTAAATCTTCTTCTTCTCTTCCTGTAATTCCCAATACCGAAACCTGAGTGTATTGTTATACTTCCCTATTTCTATGAAGATATGATTTTAGTTGCACGAATTGTTCTTCTTCTCTTCGCAAAGTACAACGAGGGTGTTAAACACCGGTCTTGTGTGTGCGGTACTAATTCTCTTCGTAAAACCAAATGGTTCATTTTTCTTCCGCCTTCGCAAAGCATATTTGAGAGTGCTAAACACCTGTCAAAGGCCTGCGGGACCCCCAAATTTTTTATGCACCCTTCCCGATGTCCTGCGCATAAAATTCAAACCTTGCGCGTAAAAATACCTTTTGGCGCGAAAAATGCTTTTCACATAACTCTTCTTTTTCACACAAAACTTCCCTTTTTCGCACAACACCTTCTTTTTTGCGCAACACTTCTTCTTTTCGTGCACCACTCTATACCTCAATTTTTTCACACACCAGAGCTCAAGATTTGTCTAAGTGTCAAGCTGCACCCAATGAGAGGGGTTCACCTCATATTTATAGGCGTTTTTGATCCTGCACGTAAAACCCCTTCCTGCGCGTAAAACTATCTCTCAGTTCTTTGAATTATGCGCACCTTCCTTTTATTCTCGTGCACTGCCTTGGTTTTTCGCACATCTCATGACTTCTCCATTTCTCATTATTCTGAACATGAATCCTCTCTTGCGCGTAAAACTTCAAATCCACATTTTTTGCACAGCCAATTTTTCACGCAGATGTTTGATTTTCTGTGCACATGGAACGAACATCTCAGATTTTTTGCATGCCTCTTGCCTTTGCTGATTTTCAATGTTTCTAATCTGAGACACAGCTTGCACAAAAAACTCACCCAGCTATTTTGCGCACAACATTTTTCCGCGCACATTCCCATTTTTCTGCACACAACTCTGGTTTTTCGCGCAGTCCATGCCTTTACCATTTTTCAACATTCTGATTCTGAAATACTGCTTACACGAAAAACTTCACTCCACTATTTCACACACCACGTTTTTTTTCACGCACAACTCTCCTATTTCGTGCACAAACCTTATTTTTCACGCACCACTTCCTCTTTGCATGCACCTGCTTTTACCAACAATCCAAGTCTTCATTTTCCAATTTTGAGGCCCAAAAATTTGACAAACACTGGGAAACAGTGCCACCTTCACTATATGCTTTAGCCATAACCTTCATGCTTCTTTTCTGTGATTTGGCTTCTTCAGAAACTCTTCTTCTTTCTTCACAAACTCCACTATCGTGATATATATCCTTTGATAGATCATATTTAGGATCGTCATATTTTGATACAATGTGAAGTGCATGGCCATCTTAGAATTCCAATCCCTTCCACACTATCTTCTTCTTCAAACTTCATTCTCTACTTCATGCAAATCATACGATTCTATTCTTCAAGAAGTCACTTTCATGGTTCCCATTCTTCTTTAATCATCCTCATATGGATTATACCTCACCATTCATCACTGTTTTAAACAATGTGTCACTTTTGACACAAGTTCTTTTAACTTATGATCAGTATAACAATCATCTGAATTTCCATTCTTCCATTTAATTGGAGTACTTCTTGATCTCATTCATTTTGATCTTCATTGACAACTATTGACAACAAATACAACCTTATACACAAAGTGGTCCCAAAAATCTCCCCTTTGTATTTTTTTTTCAATACCTCAAAAATATCCTGAAATGAATATGTCATTGTCAAAATGAGAATCACCTCTCTCATCTTTACCTTTGAAACTTTCATTTCACTTTCTCTCCCCCTTATTGATAAGAAATACAAAGATCATGGTAGAGAGGGTATCAATCTATACTTAAGAAATGTTTCATCAATCATTTCACTCTAAGTCTACTTGAGAAATGCTCGATGTATAAAAAAAGAGGATTTTATTTAGACAACAAGGTTGTCCATTATTCACTGACCATGATACCACATGAGATGAGAACTCATATACTTGTCTTCAATGGATTTTCGCTTTCATTCTAGGATGAGAATAATAAATGTGATATGATATTATCCACCTAAAACTCCTGCACTCACTTCAACAAACATATCAAAAACATTCAAGTGAAATGGGTAGGATAAGTGACCTTGGGGAAATTCCATTCTTCTTATGTCATCGATTAACTTTGTTACTCCCCCTTTGTAAAATAATTTTTATTTTTAGTAACCAAGGTTGAGAGATGACATACCATTTCTGATGACATAATCTTTAAGTAATTTTTAGTGTATTTGAATTTAATACCAACTGAAGTTGATACTGAATGAAATAATAATTCTGAAAGCTTCTTCATTATTCTCCCCTCAAGGGAAACACTCCTCATCATCTTCATAAGGAGTGATCCTTCATCATCTTAATGATGGAAACTTCTTCAGCTCAGCTATCAAGAGTTGACAGCATTCACTAATTCTCAGGTTCTCCCCCTGAGATCATGCTTCACCTTCAATTCCCTGTATTGTTAGCACAAATACAATACACAAATGATTAAGGGAATAAGGTGGTTCCTCCTTGATTCATAAATATGAGATGCATGGTTGAGGTGTTTTTCTCAACCGAGTTCCTCTATTCACTTTAGTCTTCATGCTTGCACATTTGAACATATGTTCTGATCGGTGTTGATTTTTCATGGATCTTTTCACATTCTCTTATGCTTTGTGTGGAGAATTGTTCTTCTTAATAGCCATCATTAATGATAAATTTTTACTCCCTTTAAGGACTACTTCTTGCTCTGGTATTAAGGTTAGACAACCTTTTGTGATGTGACCATATCTTATACATCTCTTACACAGAACATCATTAACACATGTTTTTATTTTGGTTTTCACTCTCTCATGATTTTTATCTTCATCAGGTGAAATTTTTCCTTTTCCTTTTTCACCAGCCTTGGAAATTTCATCTTCAAGTTTCCTCATTCTTTTCAAATATTCTGGCCAAATGACCAATATGTCATTTGGAACTGTTGCAGCTGGTTTGGATCTTCCACACAGGTTCATCGTAGTTTCATCTCTCTTAGTTTCTCATTAAGATGAATGAACCTTCAATTTTATGGATCTAAAATCCTGGGTCTTCTCGGATTCTCTACTTGAGATCTTCATGGGGAAATGTGTGTTCACAATATTCTTCTGATTTATTCCCAAGGTACTTTCTTCATACTTAGCCGGCATCAAAGGTCTTCTTTTCATACTGTCGTTGCATACATCACAAATGTTATCAAGAATTCCAAATCTATTTGATGTAAATAGATTCTTCTGGAATTGTAGATGTTACTTCTTCTTCTCTGGATTTCTTCCCTTTGATATAGGCCTTATTTGTGCTTTTTCATTTAAGGGATTGTACCAACAATCCAGTGCACAATGCCCAAATCTGTTACAGCACCAAAATTGACCCACAAATCTTTTCTTCTTTGTATCTTCTGTATGAGGTTGTTGGGCCTTCTTCATAATTTTTTGTGCTCTATTTGAGGAACCAACTTCCTCCTTTTTCTTCCCATACAACCTAGCCATAGTGGTAGGTTTATTATCCTCATCTTTCCTCATCCATACTTGCTTTGAATTTTTCTTCCAACCTACATTTTTTGAAGGAACGTATTTAGAAACCATAGTACAGATTTGTATGGACGGTACCTTCACTTTCTTAGCTACTTGCGATAGATCAGTGAGTGAAGTCATGATCTTCTTATCACATGTTGGATGTCTTTTGACAGTAGAATCCTCCAATGATCATTGAGTACCATCACCAACTGATTCTTGAGTTGGGTAATCTAGAGTTGTCATAATCTTCTTGTCACATGTGGGAGGTATTTCATCTTTATAATCCTCCAATGAACATTGAGTACAAGCGTTACCTGTTTCATTCTTTTTTGAAGTCTCAATATGTGTCTTCTCAAGATTTGTTAATTGGGCATCCAATTTTTTACCTTCAATATTGAGGATGATCTTCTGATCTTCAATCATGATCATCTTCTCTTCACAAGTATTCTTCAATATTTCAACCTCATCTTTATGCATCTTAAATTTGATTTGTAACAAAGAGTCAAGTTCCCTAAATCTCTTGGAAGTTTCTTCCAAATAAAAACTCTCGACTTTAGTTTTCTTCCTCAGATCAGCTTCAAGAGCATGGATCTTTTCTTTTAGAGTCTTATTGACTCCCCCTTTTTATTCAAAGTCTTTAATCTATTTGGTGAGCTTTAATAATTCAAGAATTTTTCCTTTCAAGACCTTTTCTAAATTCCCAGCTTCTCTTTCTAATCGGTTGATTTCAACCTGCATGCATTGAAATATTCTAAAAACAGTAGCAACTCTTTCTTCCGGAATATTATGCAGATAAATTATTAATTTCTCCTGATCACTTGAGATAGAAGTTTCTTCCTTTCCAATGGTAGGAACCTGGGCCACCTTCTCGATACTTTACAAGCCAAATATTTCTTCATTATTGGAAGGGCATGGAGAAGAATACATTGTATCTTATTTGGAAACGAGGGACTTCTTCAACTGCTTTTTCTCTTTCTTTTTTCTATTTGTAATGGTCTTGCTGGATGTAGGATTCTGCTCAGAAATGAAAAAATCTTCACCAATACTGCACTTCATTTTTGAATTTAGTAAAGAAACTCAAATCCTCTTCTGAATAGAATTACTGTAGAGTATCCAAAATACGTGAACCTTTCCCTTTGATACCACTTATAGGACCCCAAGACACCCTGAGAGGGGAGGGGTGAATCAGGGTGTCAACTTTTTCTCTTAATGTGATGGATCTTGTCCCCATGTTGGTAGGAACTTGTAAAAACTGTATGATGGATATGTTCAGCAATCAAACATTCACATGAAATGAGTCGACACAACACTTTTACTTGGTTCACCACTAAGGGCTATGTCCAAGGAGCATACGCCGACAGGTTTCTGGTCGTACCTAATTCCACTATTCTTCACTAGTTGTGGATTACAATGGTTCGGGAATATTCACTTTGTCCCATGCTCACTGCCTTTAAAAATGTTTAGGGATATCCCACTACGTCCCTCGGGTCACTCCCGTTGACTCCCCCTAGATCACTGCCTTTGGAGAAGTCCCAGCCAGTTTATAGATGTGAGGGTCTCTTCAACAGATTCGAATTGAAGTCTTTGTCTCCTATTTATCATGAGATAATGCTTGCATCAGAGTCCCAAGTCGATGCTCTTTTGTATTCAATCTTCTACTTTAATGAAATAACTAAATGCACTAAATCTTCTTCTTCTCTTCCTGTAATTCTCAATACCGAAACCTGAGTGTATCATTATACTTCCCTATTTCTGTGCAGATCTGAGTTTAGTTGCACAAATCGTTCTTCTTCTCTTTTCAAAGCACAACAAGGGTGTTAAACACTAGTCTTCTGTGTGCGGTACTAATTCTCTTCGTAAAACCAAATGGTTCACTGTTCTTCTGTCTTCACAAAGCATATTTGAGAGTGCTAAGCACCTATCAAAGGCCTTCGGGACCCCAAAATTTTTCATGCAACCTTCCCGGTGTCCTACATGTAAAATTCAAACCTTGCATGTAAAAATACCTTTTGGTGCGAAAAAGGATTTTTGCGCAACTCTTCTTTTTCGTGCAAAACTTCCCTTTTTCACGCAACACCTTCTTTTTCACGCAACCCTTCTTCTTTTTGTGCACCACTCTATACCTCAATTTTTCCATGTGCCAGAGCTCGGGATTTGTCTAAGTGTCGAGCTGCACCCAATGAGAGGGGTTTGCCTCATATTTATAGGCATTTTTGATCCTGCGTTTAAAATTGTCTCTCAGTTCTTTGAATTACGTGCACCTTACTTTTATTCTTGTGCACCGCCTTGGTTTTTCGTACATATCATGAATTCGTCATTTTTCATCATTCTAAACATGAATCCTCTCTTGCGCGTAAAAATTCAAACCCACATTTTGCGCATGGCCAATTTTTCGCGCAGACGTTTGATTTTCTGCGCACATGGCACGAACATCTCATATTTTTTGCACGCCTCTTGCCTTTGCTGATTTTTAGTGTTTCTGATCCGAGACACAGCTTATGAGAAAAACTCACCTAGCTATTTCACGCACAACATTTTTCCACACACATTCCTATTTTTCTATGCACAACTCTGGTTTTTCACACAGTCCATGCCTTTACCATTTTTCAACATTCTGATTCTGAAACACTGCTTACGCGAAAAACTTTTCTCCACTATTTCACACACCACGCTGTTTTTCATGCACAACTCTCCTATTTCGCACAAAGACCTTATTTTTCACACACCACTTCCTCTTTTTGCGCACCTTCTTTTACCAACAATCCATGTCTTCATTTTCTGATTTTGGGGCCCAAAAATTTGACAAACACTGGGAAACAGCACCACCTTTACTATATGCTTTGGCCATAACCTTCATGATTCTTTTCTGTGATTTTTCTTCTTCAGCAACTCTTCTTCTTTCTTCACAAACTCCAATATCGTGATATATATCCTTTGATAGATCAGCTTTAGGATCATCATATTTTTATACATTGTGAAGTGCATGGCTATCTCAGAATTCCAATCCCTTACACATTGTCTTCTTCTTCAACTGTCATTCTCTACTTCATGCAAATCATACGATTCTATTCTTCAAGAAGTCGCTTGCATGGTTCTTATTCTTCTTTAATCATTCTCAAATGTATTATACCTCACCATTCATCACTGTTGTAAACAATGTGTCACTTTTGACGCAAGTTCTTTGAACTTATGATCAGTTCAACAATCATCTGAATTTCCATTCCTCCATTTCATTGGAGTACTTCTTGATCTCCTTAATTTTGATCTTCATTGACAACTATTTACAACAAATACAACCTTATACACAAAGTGGTCCCAACAATTCCCTACTACTTGTGTTGGTCCTGTAGTGGATCATGAGGAAGACTTGGTCCATGATGGCTCAGATCGAAGCACCGGTAAGGATTGTTATCATGTGAGCTCGGTGGATGCTGCAATGCAGAAACCAACAAAGGTGATTCCCAATGACCCAAAGGTTAAGACTATCTTTGACATGCTAAAGAGGGATTTAAAGGTGGGTATTACTCACAGGGAAGATGCTATCCACGGTTTTATAGTGTCCTGTGACTCTCAAGGTGGAGCAGGTGGTGTGGAGGATCCTATTGGGGCTCCCTAGGCTGGCAGTGGGTCCAGTCGGTCTCCAAGGGTGACAAGCCCCCGATGAGAAATGGCTAACATTGAGCTGGGTAACCATTTTGAACTATTATCTAATGATGTTCTGGTACAAGAGACTGAGGATGATGGTTAAAAGGAGAGGGAGGTAGAGGAGGCAGCTTGTGATGACACTAATACACTGCCCCATTCCATGGGTCGTGGGTTTGTGCAGCCAGCTTGCTTGACCATGCCAGTGCAGGACATTGGAGGATGGAAAATCGTCATTCCAAAATGTAATAAAAAATAGTTTGGTTCTAGATAGTTGGAAGACGACGAACCAAGTGACAAAGATGGGGACTCCCAGTCCGAAATAGACTATGAGTAGGATGTCTTGGTTGGGACTGGATCAAAGAAGGGGAAACAAGGGAACATTCTGACTGGGAATTTTTTGGTTTCCAAGGGGGAGAAAAAATCAAGACCTCATAAAGACTACTCAAACACCACAAATACATTAGTAACCAAATCATTAGGCAAAGAACCATTCAAGGGTACATATGGAAAATCGAGGGATTCTTCATTGTCCAAAAGTGTGAAATCAGCCTCTGGCAAGGCATGCAAGTAGAATTCTATGGAGTTTTACAAATATTCGAAGGGAGGAGCTCATGTGCAGGTGTTTTTAGTGGTGTTTGATGGATCAGATAGGGAGGGAGGCATTTTGGGAGCGGAGAGTGAGGAAACCTTGGAACCGATTCATGATTCCAAGATCGGATTGTCGGGGATGGGTGGTATGGAGGCTAAAGCAGGTGAAGATTCTTTGGCTAGCCTTGCGAGACCACAGCGGGAAACAGATGTAGAGAACTCAGATAAATCTTGGGACCTCCTTATGAACTTTGATGAAGAGATTCTGGAAAATTCTTGCCTATTTTTGCTTCTATGGAGGATGCGGAAAAGATTAATGAGCGCCCAATCCAAGTGGACACAAATATGGAGCAGAGCAACTGGATTGTCAAGCAGCATTTAATTATGACCAGAGGCTTCAACACTAAGAATATAACAATGGAGGAGTTCTTACACACATGGGATAAACTGTCCCATCAATTCTAAGTTATTATTGAAGGCTATGAGAACAAAGAGGTAACAGATTTTTCTTGGAAATTATATAGGGAGGTTGGGGCTAATGGGTTTAAGCTGGTCTTTAATAATTTTGCTTCCTATTATTGTGTTTGATGGATTTGGTTGAACCGGATGGTTTCACACTTTTTCCTTAAAATTGATTTTTATAAAAATTTAGCTTTGGATGGATGGGTAAAGAGACAAAAAAGAGTAACCTGAAAGAAATTGGAGGTTTGGGCAGAAAATATTTATCTTATGTTTGAATATGTTCTTCACTTGACCTTAACATCATGGATAATAAAATTAAATACATTAATTAATTAATTAATAATGTTATATACATGTATTTGATTTATTATAATTTTATTAATTTCATTTATTACCTTTTGGATGAGTTATAAGATACAAACTTATCTCTCAGGAGCGTTTGTTTCCTTGGTTTTCACAATTGGTATACCTGTATATGAGTAAGGAAGTTCATGTGGAATGAATATAATTATCCAAAATTGAATTTAAATATTACTAATGAACATAAAGAAGTTAAAATGGTTATATATATTATTTTTTTACAGGGTATGATGATGAATCATTAGATAATACATTTAGTGAAAATCATTTAGATTTTTACGGTGGTTTTTCGATCACAACGAACTAGTTTTTTTCTATTATTTAATATCATGTATATATGATGGTTCCAGAATAGTTAAATAAGATATAATAAATAATTTATAATCATTTTCTACCATAAAAATGGTTTCATGACCAGACTTGAAATAGAAATTTAAAAACAAAGGTTCATCATTCATGAAGTTTGTAAATCGAGACCTCTCGAATGATGATTTCATTTTTAAAATAAAATAGAGATATATATATATTAGTTTAAGGAAGGATATTACATTAATATGATATAATTATAGTATATATATGATATTGGATTTATCATGATCATTTGGATATATGATTTTGGGAGAAGATAAGAAAAGAAAATAATTTGAAAATGAAATTAAAAGAAAAAGGAAGGGGGTTTACCTCTTAAAATATCCTATTTGAGAACCTCCTTTAAAGAAGGGGTTTTGTTCTTCTGTAAATACCAAGAGATCCTAGATGTGGGGAGAGACTATGGAAGAGTATTTGGGTAGAACTTTGACAAGATTCAAGGATTAGAGTGAGGAGAAGAGGGGGTGAGGGTGGTTTTTATAGTGGAGTAGAGGGGTGATTTTTGAATATCTTATTCATTATTTTATTATTTTGCTCAAGACAAGCAATAGTGTTGATTATTGTGACAAAAAATAATAATAAGTGCATGTTATTTCAAACCGAGTGTTATTACATCATCCATTACTCAATTAATAGTGTATTTAGCTTATAATGTATTTATACCATAAATTATTGTATTTTACTATTCACTTAAAAATTCAAGTATTTCAGAAAAATACCAAAAACTCACCCTAAACATTTTTTCATCTTTATAATTCAAAAATTAACTCCTTTATGAAAATAATTTTCTAAATATGAGAAATTTAATTTTTAATTAAAATCATCATTTAATCGAAAAATACAATTTTTAAAATTAAAACTGATTTTATAACACCTTGAAAAATAACCTAGGTCTTATTAAATTATCCTAAAATCATAGGATGGAAAAATATTGATTTATGAATACATATTATGAAAATTAATTTTCATTTAAATCAATTTTTTAATTATTAAATATGTATTACTCCCAAAAATACCAACAATTAATATTCACTTACATATACTATGATTATATCATACTTTCATTTATGAGGTGCCTAAATTTTATTTATACATTCATGAGTGAGGTTACTATTCATTTGGCTGATTTACTATTCATAAGGGTTATATTACTATTCATAGGGGTACATTACTATTCCAAAGGGCAAGTTACTATTAACCAAAAAATGTAAGTTAATCCTATCAGACTCTAAATATCTTACTGATTACAACTATGTATGTCTGTTTTTCAAAATTCAAAACACAGAAGTAGCAGAATTATGTTTAATGGATAGGTTAAAACAAAGTGTTGTTTTGCAAAGACTCAGTGTTTCATTCTATATTAAATTCATTTTTAAATCCTTAGGGTGTTACATTCTTCCCCCCTTACAAAAAGTTTATCCTCGAAATTTTCAGAATATTACCTTATAAAAAGATTTGGGTGGGTCTTCATCATAAGTTCCTCAGGCTACCACATCACTTCTTCAATTTTATGATTTTTCCAAATTAACTTTAACATCCAAGTTGTTAAATTTCTTAACACCTATTTTTTAGTGTCCAGATTCCGGATAGGCTCTCCACGATAAGATAAGTCATGTTCCTATTTAATACCTTCAAAGTGAGAACATGTGTTAGTTCTGGTATGTAATTTCTCAATAATGAGATATGGAACACATTATTCACTTTAGAAAGGATAGGTTTCATTTCCAAATGATAATCTGTATCTCCAATTCTCTCCAATATTTCAAAAGGACCAATGTACTTGGGGCTCACTTTCTCTTTCTTCCCAAATCTTATAACACCCTTCCATGGAGACACTTTCAAGAAAACATGATCACCCACTTGAAATTCCAAATCCTTCCTTCGATTATCAGCATAGATATTTTTCCTTCTTTGAGCTACTTTTATATGGATTTAAATAGTCTTTACCTTTACTTTTGTTTCCTCTACAAGCTCTAGGCCTACAAGTTTCCTTTCACCAAATTCATCCCAATATATTGGTGTACGACATCTTTTTCCATACAATGATTCCTATGGTGCCATCTGAATACTATAATGGAAACTATTATTGTAGAAAAACAATACCAAAGGTAAATAATGATCCCACATTCCTTGAAAATCAAGTTATCATGATCTCAACATTTCTTCTAAAGTTTTGATAGTCCTTTCTGACTACCCATTAGTTTGAGGATGATAAGCAGTACTCAAATAAAGATTAGTATCCAAAGATTTCTAGAGACTTTTCTAGAATTACTATGTAAATCATGGATCACGATCAGACATAATTGAGAAATGTGCGCCATGAAGTATTACAAATTCATTAATATAGATTCGTGCAAGGATCTCTAGTAGAAAATCCTCCCTTGTAGTGAGGAAATGTAAAGATTTGGTAAGTCGGTCAACAATCGCCCATATTGCATCATTCTTTCTTGGGTTTTTGGAAATATAGTGAAAAAATGCATAGTGATGTCATCTCATTTCCATGTAGGAATAGGCAGGGGTTGCATGAAACCTCTAGGATGATTTCTTTCATCCTTCACCTATTGACAGACTAAACATATTGATACATAATAAGCAATTTTCTGCTACATGTTGTCCCACCAGAAATGTTCCTTCAAATCTCTATACATCTTATTACTTCTAAGGTGTATGGAGAAATTCAAACCATGGGAATCATCCAATAACTCCATTTTTAGCTCGAGTATAGAGGAAACACATAGCCTCTTCCCAAATTTTTGAATTCCATCTTCATACACAAAGTTTGTTGACTTCCCATCATTCACAACTTTAATTTTCTTTTAAAGATTCTCATCATCAGGATGAAAACTTTTAATTTTTTCGAATAAAAATGGTTTGTAAAATAATTGAAAAAGTAGTGATGTTTCACCTTCTTTGATAATTCCCATATTCATCCTCACTAGATCCATGTACATAGGATCCTTTTCAATTCTCATTTTGTTTATAACTCCATGATTCTTCCTATTTAATGCATCAGCTATCATATTTTCCTTTCATGGGTGGTAGTGTATAGAAAAATCATAATCCTTGAGTAGCTCAAGCCATTACCTTTTCCTCATGTTTAGTTCTTTCTATGAGAAGATATATTTTAAGCTCTTATGATCTGTATATATCTCACATCTTTCACCATAAAGATAATGTCTCCATATCTTCAGGAAAAATATTACAGATGCTAACTCAAGATCATGAGTTGGATAGTTTTGTTTATGATTTTTTAGCTACTTTGATTCATAGGCAATAAATCTATCATTCTTCATAAGGATATTGCCAAGTACTTTCTTTGATGCATCACTATAAATAAAAAATCCACCATTTTTCGATAGTAGAGTCAGGATCAGAGAATTCACTAATATCCTCTTCAATTATTCCAAACATTCTTCACATTCTTTGGTCCATATAAACTTAACCCCTTTACAAGTAATATTGGTTAACGAGATATCTAATCAGGAAAAGTTTGGAATGAAACAATGATAATAACATGCTAAACCAATAAAACTATGTACCTCGGCTATGTTCACTGGAGTAGTCCATTCTTGAACTACATTTTTCTTTACAGGATCAACTAAGATTCCTTAGAGATAATATGGCCAAGAAAAGAAACTATTTGAAGATAGAATTCACATTTTTTAAACTTCCAATATAACTCATTTATTCTAAGAGTCTTCAGAATAATGCACAAGTGATTCTCATGATCTTCATATATTTTGGAGTATACCAAGATATAATCAATAAATATCACAAAAAAATCACCAATATATTCCTTGAAAAACCTATTCATTAGATCTATAAAAACTGAGGGTGAATTAGTCAGTCCAAAAGGCATTACTATAAACTCATAATTCCCATACCTAGTTCGATATGATGTCTTTGGAATATCTTCCTTCCTCACATGAAACTGATGATATCCAGATCAAATGACAATATTTAAAAATTATTGGGATCCATGAAGTTGATCAAATAAATCATCAATGTGAAGAAGAGGATACTTTTTCTTTATCATAATATCATAAATCTTCCAATAGTTAATGCACAGCCTCATAGATTTATCTTTATTCTTAACGAAAAGAACAAGATCTCTCCATAGAGAAACACTAGAGTGGATAAATCCATTATCACTCAATTCCTCTAGTTGTTTCTTTAGTTTTACTAAATCCACTATGTCCATTTTATAAGGACCCATTGATATAGGTCTTGAACTAGGAATTAAATCAATAGATAACTCAACTTCCCGCTCTAGAGGATGTCCAAGTAAATCCTCTATAAATACATCAATGTATTCTTGTACAATAGGTACATCCTCAATTTGAAGATTTATTTCCTCACCCATATATATTACACGCTCTTCTTCCCTAAGAATTGAATTCAGTAGAGCTACTGGGGGTGGATCTAGATAAGAATCACATGGTTATTTTTCTACTCTAGAGATAGGGAATTCTATACCTTCCTCAAAAATTTTAATTTTCTTCTTCCTACAATATATTTTTTTCATCATATTTTTAAAGACAATCCATACCGAGGATTATGTCAAAGTTGACCATAGATATGATGATAAAATCGGTAGATTAAGCATGTTTATATGCCATAATGGGAACTGACTAACAAATATTTATTACAATGAGACATCCCTTAGGGGATTTGACTGACAACTCCCTTATTAAGGAGAATTAGAAATATCTAATTTTTAATGAAAACTAGGAAGATATAAAAGGAATGCGATGATCCAGAATCAAATAAGGTTTTAGATAAATTTGAGGAGATGATTAATGTACATGAAATTACATCATTAGAAACTTCAACCTTCACTGTTGTGACCACATAAGCTTATCCTTTATCCCTTGGACTTCTTTGGGGAAAGTTTCCTTGGATATTAGGACAATCATTTTCATAATGTCCCGTCTCTTTTCCATTATAGCATTGAACATTGGTATCTTCTTTTTTCCCTTTCAATCATGGTTTTGGTGGAATTTTCATACACACTTGTAACAAACACTCATACCATTTAGGAAAGTACTAGGGTGTTTCTACCCATAATTATCATATGATGGAAAATCAATTCTTCCCTTATTACCATTTTTCTTATTTCCTTTTCTTGAGTGTTCAGAAGCCCACTTCTTCTCTTGTATTCTCTTAAATTTATATGACATAGATAATTCTTTTTCTATCTTGATAGCACATGAGACTATATCCTCATATAATGAGAAATTTTGGGACACTAGTTCCCTTTATAGGAATGATTTTAAACCATCAAAGAATCAATCAATATTGCTCCTTTGATTACATATGTAGTCCAAATCATGCCTTGATAACCTTGTAAAGTTGGATTAATACTTGGAAACATTATCATCCTCTTTCTTCCATAGATTAAAGAATTGTCTTTCTATATCTGCTCATTGTTTTTTAGGGAAATATTTTTATAGGAAAATTTCCTTAAAATCCCTCCATTTCATATTTTCAATCTCTTTCTCTTCCTTTGTGTTTTTAATCAACAACCACCATTGATCATCATCTCCCGATAAATAATAAACTGTCATGACAACCTTATCCCTTTCGTTACTTCTGAAAGTGAGAAATATCTTCTCTAAGGAACTTATCCATTTCTCTACTGTGAATGGGTTTATAGTCCCATTAAATTATAGAGTCTTATGTCGCATAAATCATTCAAACATTTCTCCTCCATGTTGTGGATCAGGATGCTCCATACAGGTAAGGTTATTGTTCATAACCTGAGTGATCTATTCCAATATAGTTATAAGTTTCTCAGCACCAATTTTATCTCCAGAACCAATATCAATATCTTGCATAGGAGGGAAATTCCTACATGGGATACACACATTCATGCAGTTTTCATTCCTTCCACTAGGTTCCATTTATAAATAATGGAATACACTAAATTAGGTTATGAATCATATTGCATAATCTCGACTAGAAAAATTCTTAACATAAATGAAATCTTATGCATAGCTAATATAATAATCATAAAAATGGTTTCTTTGAGTAAAAAATTAATTTAAATACTTCATAATGTCTTGTAAAGAGAATTTTAATTATCCTAAGCATATCCCCTAGGATTGTCAAATCAGGTGCACAGTAAGGCTCATTATCATGTACCAGGTTACACCAAATTAGGTGCCTTGTCGGAGTTGTTACTCCTAGGTACATCTATGTCATAACCACCTATACTTATAGTATCCAGATAAGGGTGTATTTCTAGGAAGACCAAATAATCTATTCCTTACCAAAATTCTAGGATGTTCTTGTATTCTTATCCTCAAAGTCAATCTTAGGGTTTTTTTCACTAATCTACTTTTTATAAATCTAGTTTCCAAGGTTTCTATTAAACTTCATTTGATACCAATTATAAATACCCTGACCCTAGTTTCCAAGATTTGGTGCCTTATTTTATTACATTATCATATAAACAAGTAAGTTTTATCTCAAAGGAACAAATAGTTTAGTAGCATTAGAAAACTAGTTACATACATAATTGTTACATTATAACATGAAATAAAATACAACATATCAACTTTATATAAACTTCTAGATTATCCTTAAAATTCATTCATAATATACTTCTTCGCATCCATGGAAAAAAGAAAACATAATAAAGGGTTGATATCAACCACTTAGTAAGGGTAAGTAATACAGTGGAAGCATAAGTAATAAGGCATGGTGAATAAATAAAATTACAAATTCCATTAAAACATAAACTTGAGAATAATATGGAAGGAATAAAATCTAAATAAATAATTCCATAATAAAACATATCCATGGATACTCTACTAGTATAATAATCACAAGGACTATCAATTACTAGTTTCATATTGAGGGAATGCATAATTTCAGACATCATAATCATATTGTCAAGGCCTCGGCCAAGACACTGTATATAATGGGTAAAAAACCAGGCTAGTTTGTCTCATAATACCTACCGATGCATCGAGAGGCTATATCAGGCCCCACCCATCACTTAATAAGTCCAATTAATTCCTCATATGAATGGGGATAAAAATAAACAACATATACATTAATATTTAAACGAATATATTAAATGTAAATAACTTTCCCTAATTAGTAAACATAAACACTAACTGTTCAGAGTAATATGGTGAATGGTATCAAGATAAAACATCCACGGTAAAACTAATCATAAAACATTCAATATGATATATGATATCATAAAATATTAATACCAATTAAACACAAAAATCAACAAAATTATTTAAATATATGTAAATACTCTTATAAAATCAGCGAGTAAAACTTGAGAGAAATAATCTTTTACTTTACAAAGAAGAGTTCCTTTAGAAAAATATTCATATAAAACTAGAAGTGATTTAATATAGTTTTTTTCATAATAAAATGAGTGATTTTAGAAAAATAATTTTGGCTTAAATTAGATTATAGAGTGCACTTGAAATTAGGTAAGAATTCAAGAAGTTCCCTTGAATTGGGCTTATTTATCAAGAAAAATTTGAGAAAGATCCTAACTCCCCATAAAATAAATAAAGATTATTATTGGTTCATATATATAGAACATTCACACATAATTTATGAGGATTTCATAATAATAATTAAGAATTTCATTGGGGTAAATAGAGAAAAAAAGAGTAACCTGAAAGATATTGAAGGTTTGGGTAGAAAATCCTTACATTATGTCTGAATGTGTTCTTCACTTGACATTAACATCATGTATAATCAAATTAAATCCATTAATTAATTAATAACCCTATATACATGTATTTTATTTATTAAAATTTTATTAAGTTCATTTATTCCCTTTTGTATGAGTTATAAGATACAAATTTATCGATCGAGGGCATTCGTTTCTTTGGTTTTCACAATCGGTATACTTATATATCAGTACGGAAGTTCATGTGGAATGAGTATAATTTTCCAGAATTGAATTTAAATATTATTAATTAAAATACATAAGTTTAAATTTTTATAAATATCATTTTTTACATGGTATGAGTATTAATCATTAGATAATACATTTAGTGATAATCGTTTATATTTTTACGGTAGTTTTTCGATCACGACAAACTAGTTTTGTTATATTATTTAATATAATGTATATATGATGGTTCTAGAATCATTATATAAGATATATTACATATTTTATAAACTTTTTATACCATAAAAATGGTTTCATAACCATCATTGAATTATAAATTGAAAAATGAAGTTTCATCATCCACGAAGGTTGTAAATCGGCACCTCTCAGACGATGATTTTCTTTTTAAAATAAAAGAGATAAATATAATATTTTGAGGAAGGATATTACATTAAAATTATATAATTTCATTATATAGATGATACTAGAGTTATAATTATTATTTGAACATAGGATGAGAGGAGAGGATAAGAAAAGAAAATAAATTGAAAATTAAATTAAAAGAAAAAGGAGGGGGTTTACCTCTTGAAATATCCTCTTTGAGAACCTCCTTAAGGGAAAGGGTTTTGGTATTTTGGAAAGACCAAGAGCTACTATATGTGGGGAGAGAATAGGGGAGAGGATATGGGTAGAACTTTGACAATATTCAAGGCTTATAAGAGTGAGTATAATAGGAGGTGAGGGGTGGTTTTTATAGTAGATGAGAGGGGTGATTTTTGAATATCTTATTCATTATTTTATCATTTTTCTCAAGACAAGAAATAGTGTTGATTCTTGTGACCAAAAATACTAATAAGTTCATGTGAGTTCTAAAAAATTGTGCTTACATAATCCATGACTCAATAAATAGTGTATTTATCTTATAATGTATTTATACTGTAAATTATCGTATTTTACTATTCACTTAAAAATTCAAGTATTTCAGAAAAATCCCAAAAATTCACCCTAACCATTTTTTGACATATATAATTAAAAAATGAAATCCTTTTTATGAAAATAATTTTATAAATATGATAAATTTAATTTTTAATTAAAATCATCATTTACTCGAAAAATATAGTTTTTAAAATTAAAACTGATTTTATAACACCCTAAAAAATAACCTAGGTCTTATTAAATTATACTAAAATCATAGGAAGAAAAAATATTGATTTATGAATCTATTTTGTGAAAATTAATTTTCATTTAAATAAATTTATTAATTATTAAATTTTTATTACTCTCAAAAATATCAACACTTAATATTCACTTACTTGTACTATGATTATATCATACTTTCATTTATGAGGTGACTAAATTTTATTTATACATTCATGAGTGAGGTTAGTATTCATTTGACTAATTTACTATTCATAAGGGTCATATTTCTATTCATAAGGGTACATTACTATTCCAAAGGGTCAGGTTACTATTCACCCAAAATGTAATTTGATCCTATCAGACTCTAAATATCTTACCGATTGCAACTGTTTATATCCATTTTTTTAAATTCAAAACACAGAAGTGGAAAAATTATGTTTAATGGCTAGGTTATAACAAAGTTTTTTTTCGTAGAGAATCGGTGTTTCATTCTATATTAAATTTATTTTTAAATCCTTGGGGTGTTACATTTATAAATATAGAATATTTTTTGGTAAGGTATACCTAAATAAGAGTATTTATGCATTAGATTACACAAACCAAGTAATAGAAACTAATAATGAATCTAGTTTGCATGACTCATATCACTCCCAACTATAGTATCACTACTTAGGTCATTTAAATGAAAAGTGCCTAACTAAATTATACCAAGATGTATATTTATATTATTTTGAACAAAAAACACTTGGTATATGTCACACTTTTTTTAAAGGAAAAATGATCAAATATCCCTTTATTAGAATAAGTGAAAGGTCTATAGAGATTCATGAATTGGTTCACACCGATGCATATATACCTTTTCCTATTAAAGGAATTGGTGGATAGTCATACTTCATAACTTTTATTGATGAATTTATTAGATATGGATATGTCTACTTAATGTGGTATAATTCAAATTCCTTTGATAAATTCAAGGAATACAATAATGAAGTTAAGAACAAACTTTGTAAGAAAATAAAGAATCTTTACTTGGACTGAGGCTAATAATATCTTAACCAATAATTCATTGATTATCTACATGGGTTTGGGATTATATCCCAACTCACTCCTCCTTATACACTATGATGGAATGGTTTAAGTGAAAGGTGGAACCATACATTGTTTGATATGTTGGTAACAATGGTGACTCATACAAGTATTCTATTATCATTTTAGGGATACACATTATGGATAGAGAAACACATACTAAACCAAGTTCTAACTAAAGTGAAAAAATAGTATTCTATATGAAAATTGGTGGGGAAGGAAAACTATGTCATTAAATTTACATGTGTGGGGTTATGAACCATTTTTAAAGGCCTCTTTAGGAAACAAGAATTCACCCTAAGGCAATAAGTGTATCTTTAAAGTATTTCCTGAGAAAACCAGATGATATTACCTATACAAACCTTCATGTAAGAAATGTGTGGTTAAAAAATGTTTGATATTTCTTGAAAGGAACCATATCTCTAAAAGAGATAGTCAAAGTGAGATAGACTTCAATGAAGTCATGGATCAAGATAAACATGAGTTGGAACAGGAAAAGGTTCTATAAATACCTATAGAATAGGATGTTCTAGAGACATGGGTACTACGTAAGACTATAAGAGCGGTTAGATAGCCTAAATTATATGGTTTATAGTCACCAAGGATAGTGGATCATTATTAATTGATAATAATGATCTTGTAACCTATAAGGAAGTATTAAGTGGAATAGAAACTGATAAATGGAAAGAAGATATAAATTATGAAATTGATTCCATATACCAAAACCATGTTTTTATTTTATTAAATCCTTCAATGGATGTAAATCCTATTGTTTTCAAATAGGTATTCAAGAAGAAACTAGACATATATGGATAAGTTAGTGCCTATAAGGTATTAATGGTTTCAAAAGGGTTTAAACAACATCATGGAATAGAATATGATGAAAATTTTTTACCAATTGATATGCTAAAATCTATTAAAATTTTATTTTCCATAGCTGCTCACTATAATTGTGATATACTTAATGGGAACCCTTATGAAGATGTTTATATGACACAACTAGAAGGTTTTGTGACTCCAAAGGATGTAAAAAAGGTATTTAAGTTATAAAGATCCATTTATGGATTGAATAAAGCATCCAGGTCATGTATAATTTTCTTTGATGAAGTCATAATAGAATTTAGTTTCATAAAGAAATAATATGATCCTTGTATCTAAAAACATTTTAGTGGGAGTGAAATTTTTTTCTTTATAGTATATTTTTATGACATGATACTAATTGGAAATAAAATATTAGTCTTATAATCTACTAATACATGGTTAAGAACATGATTATCCCTGAGAGACTTAGTTGAAGCAGTGTACATTCTTGGGATCAAGATCCATCATGGTAGATCTAAGAGTCTACTTGGACTAAGTTATAATAAATATATTGACAAGATACTAAAGATATTAATTATAAAACAATACAATAGGGTATTATTACCAATGTTATATGGAATTCATCTTTCCAATAAAATGTGCCATCTAACACATGAGGAGAGACAAAGGATTTCAAAGACTCTATACACATCAACAATTGGGTCAGTCATGTATGTCATGCTATGTACTAGGTTAGATTTTTCATATGACATAAGTGTGGTAGGTAGATATCAAGTTGATCCAGGAGACCACCGTTGGATTGAAATCAATACTATCCTAAATTACATTAGGTATATTAAGGATATGTTACCACTTTATAGAGAAGATGAGGAACTAGTCATCACGGGATATATAGATAATAGTTTCTAAATAGATATAGATAACCTAAAATCATAATCAAGATGTATCTTCACTCTCAATAGAAGTTTTGTGGGCTAGAAGATCTCAAATTAAGTAATGGACACTAGTTTTATAGAAAAGTATGAGTATATTACTTTTTCTAATATAGTTAAAGAAGTGCTTTGGATATGAAACTTTTTCCAAGATCTTGACGTGTTTCCTAACAACAAATACCATATTACACTATAATGTGATAATAATTTAGTGGTGAATATTGTAAAGGATACAAAGTTTCATCAGTGAATAAAGCATATAATCAAAAAAATATCATATCTTGAGGGATTTTTCTCATATAGGCGATGTCACAGTAAGCAGAGTTTCTACAGAATACAACCTAATAGAATCATTTACTAAAGACTTTTATTAGTATAATCATGAACATAATATGATATATATCATTATAAAATTCATTAGTAGTTATATCTAGTATAAGTGGGTTTCTTCTGGAGTTTTTTCCCTATAACCAAATAATTTTTTACTTTATATTTCATATATATTCATATACTTGAATATTAATAAATATATTATCATATATTGATTGTTGTTCTATGTGACTTTAATGTGATAATGTCTTAGAGTATTTTTCTCATTGATAAGGTCATAGTAGTTCCCCACTATGATTAGAAAATTGAAATCTTATGATTATATTCTTAAAATATATTCCATTTGTTCAAATAATGTCATATAATGGGAAACAGATGATGAAAACTATCAGATATTGGATACTCGTGAGAGGAAGAAACTTCATCTCATGAATTTCACACTTTATAATATCTAAGATGGGAGATTATGAGGGTGTGCCCACTAGTTTTATTTCTATATGTTACATGTCACTTGATATTATTATTTGAGAACGTATGTAATGATCCTTACACCTTAATATTATTATTAATGAAAATCATGAGTTATATACTTTTATGTATTTCTATAAACCGTGATGACATATGTTCACGATGAAGCTTGGTATGTTGGGTGCATCATGAGTGATATGTGATTAATTAATAAGTTGAGAAAGTATTTTTACCTTCCATGTTTATAGAAATATATATCATGACCCTTTTATTGAAATAAAACTATCGAACTAAATTCAATGGTCATGGTGTATGGACGGGTCTATTTTAGGAAGTCAAATACTGACATATCAACCATATAAGTTGATGACATGAGTATGAAACCTACTTAATGAGATATCAAGACAAAGGGATTATATTACATAGTGATAATTCCTGTGTGGTTGTCAACATTATGTCATTTACTTCTTCCTCTTGGGTGCCTTTACAAGTTGTTAAACACTAATATTGGACTTTAGGTGAACTTGTCTAACGCCACTGAGGAAGAAGCCTATAGGGTCACATATTAAGTGTTTATATTGATCTTAATTAAATTATATTTAAATTTAATTATTTTAATAAATATTATTCACTAGATCGAGGAATAATATTTATTTGAGATTTATTAATTACATATATTTGGTCACTATTTTATTTGAGTTGTGTATTAAATAAATATTTATTCATAACATTGTAAATATTATTTATTTATTTATTATTTATTTATTTATTTATTTATTTATTTATTTATCGAATGAATAAAATTTATTATTTTTGTTTTGGTAAATGTCATGAAAAGGTGGACGGTCCAATTATGATGCCTAGTAACAGAAATGATATACTAAATATCATTTAAATAAATATAAATTTATTTATTGATATTTATATTATCTGTGAGACATGAGCATGTCAAAGAATTAACATTATGATTATTTTTATTATACATATGGTTCTCTAAGGATTAATAAATTGGCTATGGGACTCTGTGAAATTACAAATTCTTCAACCCTAGATTTATAAATACCAAGTTATATCATTTTTATGAGGTGTGAGAATCATTTGTTGTGAAAAAAATTATCTTCCCTAAATAATTCTATCTCAACAAAGAACTTATCTATGTTTTTATCTCAAACTTGAGAGTATATCTTCCACCTTTATCCACCTATCAATAATTAGATAACAAGAAACAATCCTTCTACCTTGAAGGATCGTGTAGAGATCAAAGGAAGCGGCATAAGATGATTGGTACCACCATGCTACCACCCGAAGTACCATCGACAATGCTTCAAGATAAAAGAAGAACATATAGATCACCTCTATAGAGATTTTACTTTGTATTATCTCGAAAATGATGGAATAACCGAATGGAGGTTTAAAATATCAACATTTAGATCAAAGAGAGATCTCAAGATCAATTTATTCTTCTTGTTATTAAATTAATTATTAATTTAACATGAATGGTCATATTTCTGGTTTTAAGATTATTTTGTTTTGTTTTTATGGATATAATCATGATATATGTTGTTCTTCATCATTTCTTTATGATTTATTCGTTAAATTCAATAAAACTCCATCATTGGGAATAGGGTCGATCAGCATCCACTATACCCAAAACCAACATAAATATGTTAATACCACTGCCTTCACTTTCTATTTACCTTTATTATCAATAAGGGGATAAAATAGTTCAACATTATAGGTGATTTTCATGGTTTTAGGGGGGAATTTTCACATTAATTGAATCTTGAGATATTAATTGTATGACATTGGTATTGACAAAAAATCTAAAGGGGTATATTGTTGAACCCACTTGTGGATGATATTGTATATGTTTTCACTACATATTGATGGAGTGTTTAGAATTTTTAGAATTTTTTATATTTTATTTAGAATGGTTAGAGATGACCTGAGATGATTTAAATAAGTTGTGGAGTGGTTTGAAGTATTTTTAGAATTCTATTTTTGAGGATGTTCAAATGATAAACTCTTTAAGCCATGTTGTATTTTGTAAGGCATTGTATTCTAAATTAGAACATTGACTATGTATTATTTTATAAGAATTAAAAAATTTCATAAGAATTTATAATTATATCATAAGAATTTGTGAAAAAACATAAGAATTATGTATTAAATCACAAGACTTACTCAATCCAGTGTAAGACTCTTAAGTTGGACGAAAAGGAAAAAAAGGATCATTTCTTAAGACATCCTGATGGTTCATAAGACTTCATGATCATTTTGTAAGAATTTTATACATTTCATAAGACTCGTTTCATTTCATAAAACTCTTGATTTGGTGAAATTTATTAAAGTCACTAAGTTTAAGCCTTTGTTTTACTCTATGTAAGAATTTGTTTTATAAAATGTAATACTTTCTTTAGAGTCAATGGTTTTCCAAAATTTGAAGAGTTTATTTCAAAAATTTAAGGTTTTGGAAGGTAAACCAGATGAATCTATGTTGATATTTATTTCTTAAATATCCTTTTTCTTTGAATAAATCCATGAGTATGGATAAAGACTAAGAATATGAGAATTAATTGAGGAGAACATTCCATGAAGCTAAGATTTAAGAGAATATAAAACTAATATTTTTATGTTCATAGGGAATCAGTTTCACTATAAGGTGAAGTGGAATATTGTGACTATTCTGATTTTAAGTAAAAGTAAATCTTCCCTTGTGCTATGAAGTGTAGAGTTTCACTGTGAGGTTCAATGCATACAAACATGCATGGAAATATGGACATAATTAATGGACATGGATTTTATGGAAGTGAGTTGTGGTTTTTTTAATACCACGTGGAGAATAAAATCCCACATTTCTATTAAGTTTGAATGGAAATATTTGATTGGGAAATGAATAATAATTATGAAGTAAATATTTTTATACTTTTCAATGAAAAATTTCCAAGTTCAAATATTAAAACATTCTCACATGGATCAGAATATAAAAGTGAAGAAGAGATAAGAAAAAAGTGTGTTCATTATTGCTGAAACTTTGTGAAGAGTATTCTGAGTATTCTTTTGAGAACAAAAAAAATACTATTGTTCCAAAAATAGGAAGAGTTAGAAGATTTAAAAATGTATAACCTGTAAGGTGGCTCATGCTTACATCAAAAATAATTTTGTTTCTATAGGTGTTAAATAGTAACTTGATGAATCCAACCTCTATTATAGGTTCAAGGTCATTCTCTTGATTGTAGTGACTTCTTGATAATAAGATAAGATTTGTGTGTTCATTGGATAAAAAACACAACACATCAGGTACTTAGTCATCCTTTTAGGATGTGAACCTTGTTTACAAACATGTTTTGTTTATTTTATTTCATACATCATTGTGAGTTTTGAGAGATTTTTGTTGAATAATCATGTGAGTAATTGAGTTTTTAAAATTCATAAACACTTATTCACCCCTCCCCCCATCAGTTTTTATCACTGTGTGGGTGTTCCTAATAATTATATTGATATGAAATGAGTTTATAAAAACCTAAAATGTTATATGAGATATGAGACTAGCACTTATGTGTGGTTTTGTTGGTACATTCTTAAAAGAACTTAAAATATAAAATGTATCATGTTATACACAAGGAAGTCTCTGATTGATCATCCGTTCATGTTGGTTGTATCTAACATATGAAGTGAATGAAAATTAACCTCATAATGTATGAATTTTAGTTATCTCTGACTGATTTTCATCAAAAAGTATAATAGGTTGTGACAAAATATTATGGTTAGTGTGGGTAGGATTCTATATAGAGATATGGAATATTCTCATGAGACACAAAATAATTTTTGTGTGTTGCACGACCCATGAAGTGTATCATATAGAGTGTCATACACTAAATCTTTGGTATAATAGGGGTTTATGTTCAATATTTGGATTTCCCTATTATCTGAGGTTAGAAAAGATACCTATCATGAGAACCTTCATACTTTGATACCTTTCTTATTTCATCCTTGAGAATGATATAATCACAAAGTGGTTCGGTATGTTTTTTATCATGTCATCAATTGAGTTTAATCAATATGAGATTTATCCTCTCATATAAAGACTATGATATCCTGGCCAGTGATTAAGATAGATCGGAAGAGTGTATTTTCATACATAGATTAGTGGCATATGATGTGTTTATCTATTGGAAAAGAAACATGTGATTTGATCATCTATCATGGTGAATGAAATGTGATGTGTTCATCCATCTGGTCGGTCTATTCTCAAAGAATCAAGAACATATGAGAAGTTAAACGGGATAGACATACTCTGTGCCCTATATTTATTTGATGTATTGGTAAAAGGGGTCATATGAAAATTAATTCTTTTATATGATACAAACTTCATTCATAGACCAAGATACATGTGTTTGAGGGTGATCATTTCAGACCCATTTATAGATTGAGTAACACTAATGCTTTCCTAAATTCCTCTCTTTTCTTAAATTAATGAAATTAGAAATTTATACTTTTTTTCAACACTACAGAGGACCATGGGGTTACACTTTGTGGTTGAATGAATGAGTATTGAGTTTTACAAAACTCATGAAGCTTCTCTAAAAGTGTTTTAGAGTTTATCTAAAAAGGGTTTTGGATGGATATTAACAATTTATTGCATATGATGTGATACATAGTGAAGTTGATGATATATGTTCAAAAGTGTTTTGGAAGATATCCAAAAGTGTTTTAGAAGATATCCAAAAGTGTTTTGGAAGATATACAAAAGAAGTTTTGGATGTGATTTCAAGTTATTGTATATGACATAATATAAGGTGAAAAGCACAATGTCTATAAGGATTTAGTGCATGTGGAATATTGATGGAGACATGTCTTAAATCCTCTAAACAAATAATTCTTTAGATTATATCACAATTTATGATGTGTGTGTGTGTTGTAGGTTTTGGGTGCAGTGGAAGCATGAGAGAGTCAGTGCCCAACTTTTATTTTTTCCATATTCAATGAAAAATCTAGGATCAATACAATGATGAATGCCAGTATCCATGAAATTGAATCAAGGATTTAGATAAAGTAATATAAACTCGAAACTAAGAGATAGGATCAATATATTTTTTAATAATTAATTAAATTAAATTATAGAATTGCCTCCAAGGTGATTCTTTCTTCGTTGATGCGTTTGGCCACAGATCTGGAGTGTTTCATCATTGCATTGTAGAGATTAAGGGTAGATATCCTTTAGTGGTGATCCACATGTGCTCCACATATCTCCAAACTTTGCTGAAGGAGTCTTCGGGTGCTAGCATGGAAGATCCTTGCACTTGTGATGTCTGCCTTTGATCGTCTTGAGAACCACTTCTAAATAATTCAACTTGATCTGGTGGAGGAGGATCACTCTCGTTCTTGAGATCTTTCTTGAAGAGTAAATAACTCTCTAGGCTTGAGATATTTTCTACAATTCAGTGTGCACAACCCCCCTAGTGTCGCTTGGCTAACGCTTAGCTAATAAGAGAATAATATAACCAGGTATTTAATTCACTAGGGTAATAATAAATAATTTTCACAAGTGCCTTAATTATTTTATTAATCCTAGAAAAACCCAATGTCAAATAATAACAACAAAATTATTATTTCCTGACATTCACTTATATTATGAGTTATAATTAAATATTATTTAATCAAATAAAATTCAATATTATTATTTTACACTGGACCATTAACTCGGTCTACCAAGCCTCCACCATATTTATTGAACCATGAATAATGACTATTTATTTATTAAATAAATATCACTATATTATTCTCTAATAAATATATAAATATTATATTTACTAAATAGAAAATAAATATTTATTAATTATTCCACCCACAATATATTCTCTCGAATAACTAGTGCAAAAATAAATGCGATCAGGCATCCATGAATAATTATTAAACCAAAACCATGAATAATATTTATTCAACTTGTTAAATAATAAATAATATATTATTTAATTGAGATACTGGATATGCTTAGTATTTGACCCTCTTGGCCTCTTTCACAATGGCATTAGGCGGAGCAGCCTAAAGTCCAAGGTTAGGCATCTAGCAACACGCCAAGGCACCCATAGAGAAATGAGTTAATTCCACAATGACATGTCACCTCATACAAACACTTACCATGTAATATAATCCCTTTTTCTTGATATCTATAATCAAGAGGGTTGCATGAAAGTGTCATCAACTCATGTGCTTGATTTCTCATTATTTGAATTCTGAAAATTGAACTTGACTATAGAACACCATGGCCATGGATTTATTTAGGAGATATAATTTCCATCAAAGGGCCTGAGATATCAACTTCTATTATGGAACATAAGGGGAAAATCCTTTCTCATATTATTCATTAATGCATTATTACTCCTGACGCACCCAACATATCCTACCTCGTCGCAGACTTATGTCATCATGGTTTTTTCCAATACATCTAAGTGCATGATTTATAATACCCATTAATAATAATATTAAATTCTAAGGACCAATACACACATCTATAGATAGTAATATCCAATGAAAATTATAAATGTGGATTTCTTACTGTCAGGTCTCGTTCTCATAATATCCTCTTGGACATTACCATGGGCATACACCATGAGAAGGTTCCTCAAACTCCTATGAGTCTCCACCCCTGATAGACTGTATCAGTTGTGCCCATTCAAATGATATCATCCAGCTATATAACATATATTCAAGAATAGTGTCATGGTACTTCCGAGTTCTCATCATAGTAGGGATCTACTGTGACCTTTTAGTGTAACAGCTACTCTAAGGACATTATCACATACAATGTCATGCAGAAGAACAATCATGATGTGATAAGTAGTTTATTAATATACATTCAATGAATAAATGTTTATCATAAAGTACAAATAATTTGGTTCTAGGGCACCAACTCTAATAGACTCCCACTTACACTAGAGCCAATAGCTAATAAAATTCAGTCTTCTAGCTCTCACATTATATTCATGCTTCTGATGAGATATGAAATTATTCAAGGGGTCCATAATGTTCTCTTCTGTGGATACTCTGTTTACTCCAACTTCACCCTTTTGATATAAATACATCAAGATTTGATACTTCTGGAGTATTTGCTTCGTCCATTGATGTGACCTCGGTTATTTTTCAAGAGCCACCATTGCAGTATTATCACAATACAATGTGATAAGGTCTTTACTGATAGTACCACATCAAAATCCTGTAAAAAGTTATGAATCCATATGGATTCCTTGGTTGCATCAAAATCCACTATATACTCAAACTCCACTATATAATCAGCAGCAATTGGATGCTTTGAACTCTTCTATCTCACAGCTCCTTCATTAAGATAGAAAATATATCCCAATTGTAACTTCAGATCATTCTTATTTATCAGAAAACCAGCATCAACATACCCTCTGATGATAAGCTCCTCATATCCTCCATACACTAGGAACATATCTTTAGTTCTTCTCGGATACTTAAGTATAGTCTTAATATTAGTCCAATGTTTTTCTCCTGGATATGCTTGATATCTTCCTACCATGATCAGTGCATGGGCAACATCAATTCTAGTACATAACATGACATACATGATAGATCCTATCACCAAAGCGTATGGTATCCTACGCATTCTATCTTTATCTTATTATGCCTGGGGATATATTTTCTTAGAAAGATGTAAGCCATGTGACACTGGAACTAATCCCCTCTTGGATTGTTTCATACTAAATCTATTTATTATCTGGTAAATATATATACTTTGACTTAGTCCAAGAAGCCACTTGGATCTATCATGAATGATCTTAATCCCTAGAATGTAGATTTATTTTCCTAAGTATTTCATGGAGAATCCTTGTTCAATCAGTCCTTAATATATTGTAAGACTGGTATTTCATTTCCAATAAGTAATATGTCATCAACATATACTACTAGGATAACGACCACATTACCATTAAACCTTTTTTAAACACATGGATCACATTTATTTTTAATGAAACCAAATTATTTTATGGATTCATAAAATCGAATGTTCAATGACCTAAATCCTTTATTCAATCCATAAATGGATCTATGAAACTTGAAAATCATTTTGGCATCACCCAATGTCACAAACACTTCTTGTTGTTTTATATAAAAATCTTACTAAAGGTTCCTATTAAGGAATGTAGTTTTAACATCCATTTGTCAAATCTCATAGTCATGGTAATATGTTATGGAAAATATGATTCTAATGGATTTAAACATGGAAACTGGTGAAAATTTTTCATCACAATTAATTCCTTTACACTGTTTAAACCCTTTATCCACTAGCCTTGCTTTATAGGTACTTAATTTACCTTCCATATCCAGTTTACTCTTGAATACCCATTTACACCCAATAGGCTTTACATCAACTGGTACATAAACTAGAACCCAAAATTGGTTATGATATATATAATCCATCTTAGAATTCATAGCTTCTATGCATCTTGTAGCTTCTGAGCTCTCTACTGCCTCCTTGTAGGAGATAGTTTCATCATTGTCCAATAATAATGAGTCACCATCCTCAGTGACAAGAAAACCATATCTCTCTAGTTCCCTTACCCCTCTTGCACTTTTATGCAGTACATGTGTTTCAGGAACCACATATTTCATGGGGACCTGTGAAACTTGTTTTTGTACCAACACCTATGTATCTTGAGCATCAACTTCATTGAAGTCAATCTTGCTCCCACTATCCTTTTTGAGGATGTGATCCCTCTTAAGAAAGACGGCTTATCTGGAGATAATCACTTTCTTGTCTGAGGGCTTGTATATGTTGTATCCTTTTTTTTCCTTGGGATTCCCTATAAAGATACACTTCATGTCCTGGGGTGCTAGTTTGTTGCATGATAAAAACTTAACAAACACCTTGCATACCTATACACATGTATGTGATAAAATGGGTTTATTTCCACTCCATAGCTCAACGAGAATTCCATTTTTTTATTTATTTGGTACTTGGTTTAATGTGAATGTTGCAGTTTATAATTCATATCCCCAAAAGGATAATAGAAAATCTACATGACTCATCATCGACCTTACCATGTATAACAAAATACCATTCCTCCTTTCACTGACATCATTCCACTATGGTGTATAAGGTGGAGTGATTTGAGATAGAATCTCAAACTCCTGTAGAAATTCTATGAACTCTTGGTTAATATATTCTCCACCTCGATCTGATCGAATCTTCTTTATATTCTTACCAAGCTGATTCTATACTTCATTCTTAAATTACTTGAATTTCTAAAAGGACTCCAACTTATACCTCATCAAGTAAATATATCCATATCTACTCAAGTCATCAATAAAATTTATGAAGTAAGAATATCCACCTTTAGCTTCTACTGGAAATGGTCCACACACATCATTGTCTACCAATCCTAGAAGCTTTGTGGCCCTTTCACCCTGTCTACTAAATGGTGGTTTGGTCATTTTCCCTTGTAAACAAGCATGACATCTATCAAGTGGATTTAGCTCAAAAGAGTCTAAATAACCATCTTGATAGAGATTTTTCAAACACTTCTAATTTACATGACCAAGACAGCGATGCCCCAAATGGGTGTTATATGAATCATATAAACTTGATTCATTATCAATTGATAACACTTGGTTTTCATAATTTAATACATATAGATCGTTATTTAAATGTGCCATACCATAATATATGTATTCCTTATAAAAGAAATAAATTTTATTTCTGAAATTGAAAAAAAACATATGTATCCAAACTTGATATAGAAATTATGTTTTTGGTAACACTAGGTACATAATAACATCCATGTAAAACCAAAATCATTCATGTTGGTAATATGAAGTGTTAGTCACAAATGTAAAGAGCATCTAACCTCGCACCATTGGCAGCTCACAAATCCACCTCTCCTCTGGCAATTTTCTAAATCTACTTGGTTCCTGTATTTGAATATAGATATGAGAACCACAAGTTGTATCCAATACCCAATGTGCAGAAATGGAAATATTTCACTCAATAATTAACGCACCTTTGGCTTTCCCTTACCTTTGGGTGAAGTTCCTCTTCCAGTGGCCTGAATTGCCACATGTAAAGCATACTTCCTCATTTTCCTTACCCTACCTTTGAATCTTCTTCTTCTTGGTTGGAAAGTGCTCGAGGTCTTTAGAATATTTATAAGTCTTAGGCCCCTTTCCTTGTCATTCCTCTTCCTATTCACCATAAGGATTGTGTGTTTTTCACTCCCCATGTCCTTATCCACTTGATGAATTAAAGTAAGAAGTTCTGATAGACTCTTCTCATTATTGCTCATATTATAATTCACAATAAAACTAGATAAGGTCTTGGGTAGTGATAATAGTATGAGATATATATGCAAATCATCTGTGAATTAAATCCCTAAGATGTACATATGCTCAATGTATCCAATAATCTTGACTACATATGGCCCAGCTAGCGCAGACTCTCCAAGATTAGTGGTGAATAAAATGTTGGAGATATCATACCTATCTTATCTCACCTTCTCTTGATAGAGATCCCAAAGGTAATACATAGTTATATAAGCATCTATTTCCTTATGTTTCTTCAAGAGCTCATTGGTCATGGATGATAGCATGAGGCATTGAACATTCGTAGCATCATTCAGATGTTTCTCGTACATAGAGAGATCCTCATCACTCGCCTCATTTCCAAGAACAACTGGAAATGGTTCTTCCAGCACATACAGTTTCATTTCATGGATAAGGATGACCCAAATGTGCCTTTTCCACTCCTGAAAATTAGTGTTTGTGAGAAGGTTTTCCTTCTCAAGTATGGATCTCAACGATATGTTTGATGTCATTTTTAATTCTAGTTCTACAAATAATATGAATAGAGTTTTAGTACTTTATATGATAAAATTAAGACAAATAAATAAATAAATATTCATTGGTCTCTCACTATTTTATCGAAACCCAATATCCCTCATCATTGAATTCAGAATATCCAATTTCTTGGACATTCTAGCAGCAAGTATTCGTATTACACTTCGCATTACCACAACTTTAGCTGGTCAAGCAATTTAAAATATTTTAGATAGGTATTCCAAATGTCAACTTCATTAACTCGCATCTCCTTGATCTATTGAGTGGAATCCTATCATGAACCAACCCAGGTCGACCCTGAACTGGTCACTTGATCCGGTCCGCAACATGGCCCGAGAGGCATTCCCGATCCGCTCGGGCTGGCAACAAGTGTCAGGGCATTAACAGAGGTTGTGGAAACGATTTTTCCCAATATAAATAATTAAAGTAGTAGAAATAATACAAAGCAACACAGAATAAGTAAACTGAACAAAACGACTAAACTAGAACAAAATAAAAATAAAACTAACCAAACACGACATTCGAACTAACTCTGTGAGACCTCACGGGTCACTCTCTGACTCAACGATCAAGCTTTGCCCTAGGTGAGCTCACTCAAGTTCTATCCTGTACAAACACTAAGAAAAGAAACGAGCTATAGGCGTGAGTATTAAAACTCAATAGGCTAGCTCGATATTTATTCCCAATTCACTACCTTTAAAATAAAAGAAACATCATTTGTTTTTCTAAATATTTTACTTAAAAGAAAAGTACGAACCATTTCCCTTAACCATTTCCAAATTCGGGTTCATTTTGTTAGTGTCAATGGTTTTTTAGAAAGGGAAAGTGATGTTTACATTTTCAAATTTGTACAAAGAAGATTAAACACTTTAATTTGAAAACCATTTCTAGAAAACAAGTCAAAACCAATTTATCACTTTCCAAGGAAAACAATATACAAAAATGCACAAAAGTAAGTACACAACAAGGGAAGTGTAGAAATACATACAAGTACCAAATCATCACTACAAGTAACTAAAAATTCACTGAAATGGGTGAACCTAAGAGATAAATAATAAACCAAAAGACATCAATACATGAGATATCATCCTCGTTGACATGTCACACATGATGAAATCAAAATGCCCAATACGCTCGACCATCCTTTCTCAGGCAGGCCGAGGGAAAATACTATAGTAATAAACCCAATATATCCACCTACTATGGGTCACTGGTTAGTACCATAACCTACCAGTGTAGCAATCATTCTTATAATATTCTCTCAATATGCCAGATTCTCATGTCTCAAGTATTTAGAAAAGGGGGTGAGCTAACCGATGTTAGCCGAGCATCCAATCACATACATAGATACATACATATATATATATATATATATATATATATATATATATATAATGCACAACAGGCATCACCCTGAGCCACTTCAGGGTACAACCTCTTGACTTTAAACCATTCAAGCACTCAGGAGCCTCTAAGAATGGGCTCCCAGACAATCAGTCACAACCAAGGCATGAGAGTTATCCTAGGAGGGTTTTCATTAAAACAATTACATCATTTTCCATAAAGTGACAAACATGCATTAAACACCTTTCACAATCACCACTTCAAAAAAAGTACAACTTCTTTATAAGACCAAAACTAGTTTGAAACCATTTAAGGAGCCCCAAAACACTACTTCACAGGCTGACAATATTTTTATAAAACCAAACCAAAACATTTTATTTTATTTTTTCAAATAAATTGTAAGAGCCAACCGGGAAATTTCTCAAGAGAACCAAAATACTTGTTCATGCTTCAGAAGAAATAATTTATCATTAAACCATAAATACATTTGATATTCCGTGAATTATGTTTAAAAGCCAAATGGGCATTCTTTCACTATTGTGCATCCGTTCATCAAGAAAATATTTCAAGTGTCGTGTATAAAATAAATAGTACTTTTTACATCGAGTAATTATTTAAAAATTAATTATCTAATACTATTTCACATTTATTAAAATTAATAAAATATTTAATTGAAAAAAATTAGTGTGTGCAAACATAACAAAATGACACCATTTTCACACCACATGAATTTAATTATAAATTTGCGTAATAAATGAATTAATTCTAAGTTGCACAATAATATTTAGCACACACATATATATATATGGCATAAATATCAGGAAGTAATGTAACTTAAATTCTAAAAGCAGTTCAATGGGAACCTATCTAGTGATCGGTGTGCGATGACAATGCGGCCTCGGAACCAAGGCGTGATGACAAGGAAACTTTGGAAACAAGGAACGATGATAAAAATGCGTGTTAGAAACCACGTGGTAAGGTCCAACATGCTGAAAAAAAACATCAAGGTCTTGAACACATACCAAAAACCCCAACTAGTGTATGTAAAACTAAGCAGCGGGGAGAAACCCTCACCTTGAATCCAAAGCGTGACGACAATGAAAAACCCGAGACCGCTCTGCAAGGGTTTTAAAAAACATAAACCTACCAAATTAACTACTAATAATAAAACCCACAAAATAACTTAAAGCCGATGAAGAAGAGAGTTATACCAGAGGGGTAGTGCATGCTCGTAAGGGGAGGGCCCCCGGCAAGTCACACGTCAGCCCGAGATGTGCGCGTCGGAAGGAGACCACTGTAAGCGGTCGGAAACTCACCGGAAGGAGGAGCGGGCTACTACCGGTGGGTCGCGCCATGCAGAAGGGAGGGAAGGGGGATCTCGTACTGGCTAGAAAGGGAAGGGGGTACGGAGGGCCGGATCGGCGCAGTAGGGTGTCAAGGGCGGTGGTGGCCACAGCGCGAGTAGGGGGGACGGTGAGGGCGGAGCCGGATGGGTCGGATGGGCAGTAGGGGACAGGTCGTGCTACGGGTGAAGGTCGGGTGCAGGTGAAAGAGATAAAGGTCGGGGCGCCAGTGGGCTATTGCGCGGGCTGCTGCAAGGGGATAAGAAGAGGGAGGCCGAGCGGGGTGCAGTGCGGTGGACAGGGGAGAGACCGAGGCGGGCTGGCTAGGTGCAGCGGCGGATCGAGAGGAGGATGAGAAGGAGAGGATGGGGGGCCGAGGTGCTAGGGTGCGGGTCACGCAAGAAAGAATAGGTAGGGGCAGACGTCGCTGCGCAGCGCCAGGAGCAAGGGAGACCGAGGCAGCACGCAGGGCTACGGGGAAGAGGGAAAAAAATAGGGTTAGGGGAAAGAGAGGAAAAGAAAAAAAAATAAAAAAATAAAAGGAAATAAAATAAAATAAAACAAAAATAATAATAATAATAATAATAATAATATCAATATTAATAATAATAATAATACACAAAATGTTAATAAGAACAACTTTAATAAAAATCTAAAAATGACTAGTCATGTGGTGTCCGCGCACTAACCTATAATAATAATAATCATCATCATCATCATAATAATAATAATATTATTAAAAATAATAATAACCTTAATAATAAAAAATATATAATAAAAGAATTCATATTATTTTAATAATAATAAAATTAACAATTTTTAGCTTTCATTTAAAATAAAAACATTAAAATTATTAATAGCCATAAAAATTTTAAATGATGCAATAAATTAACATTTATTCATCTATTTTAATTATTCAAAGATGAAAAGGCCACACAGTTGCATGCGCGAAGCCGTGCGGCGTCGCGCTCTGCTCGTGCATCCAGTGACGTCGAACCCAAGACATGCACTTTTTATCAAAGTCTCAAAAATTTAGTCCGGGACTTACCCCATACCCCAGCAAAAAATATTTAAGTCCACATAAATAATAAAATAAAATAAATGCATAGGTTGGGGTGTGACAATTCTCCCCACCATAACACTTTCCATCCCCGAAAATCCCCGACACTATCCAGTCAATCGATCAACACCTAAGGATTCCACATAAACACGATCCAACCTCTTCTCTCAAGGATATTCCATCGACCACCAACAGGACTCAACCTCATTGCCCGAAACAGATCACCAGCGGAGGGGAGGTCTGATCGGACTCCCCACCATAAGAACTCAACTAACATCTGATAACGACTTAATAGAAAACTAAAAGATACGGTGGGTCTCCCCACCTTAAAGAACCAACCTACTAACGACCAAATGGAAATCCAACTTAGACCTGCACTAGGCCTTACTCAAGCTAGAAAGATCACAACAAAGGATATTTAAACCACTCACTCCCATCTGAATGGTATAAGAGTTGAATCGAAAACTCCGTACGAACCAAAAACCCATACCCCTATGGGCGGGAGGGAGGGCCCAAGGACTGGATCAATGAAACTACGACAGACAACTACTCACATCTCACCACTTTTGGATGGACACAAAACAAAACTGTAACCGATTCACATCGGTGGTCCATTCAAGGCCACTAATCAGTGATTGACATCCAAAAAGACACAATTACTAACATTGCGCGAGGGATAAGTCCATCACACTCTTTGCGACAATAGGAAAATTACGACAATAGAGAAACCAGAGCAGCAACACCAAAACTATCTCACCACATGGTAGAGGCACAACTTTAACCAGACTCCTTAAAATTCTTCGGGGGTTCCTAACTACACATCGGCTTCACTCTGAGGCCTTTTGGCTGGAGCTCTGATGGATGAAGCATCTCCTGCCTTGCATTTAGGTTCTGATAATCCCGATAAGATACATACATCTTTTTATTTCACAAAATAAAGGACAAGATTTTAAAATTAAAAACATACTAGCATTAAAGACCAGAGTTCATCAAAAGACCCATGACATCCCATAAATGTCATAACCCAAAACACCATCAATACAACTACAACGTTAAATGATCCCTTACACTGAAAGGAAACTTACACCAAAAACTTTGAACAAAAACCCAACAACACATCACTTCTGAGAACTTCCTCCACGACGCTTTCTAGAAACGCCCTAACAGAATCGTCGCAAGTGACCTAGGAATCCACAGGCCTGGCAGGGCTTCAGAGCACTTGTACATGATGGATTTTTGTGACCCATCTTTCCACACTGATAACAGACGAGGATCTCTCGCTCTAAATAGGTTGATGAAAGATCCCAAGGCCTTTTGATTCCATGACCTACTCCATCCACTCTCAATTTCTTACTCATCTTCTTTCTAGAATCTTTACCACTACTCATAGGGATTGAAGGAGGGAGGACTACTTCAATCACTCCTACTATTGTGGCTTCGACATGAAAAGCTTGTCTTTACACATTGACAAAATAAGTTAGGTTGGACTCTGACACCTTCAACTGTAGATCAGGGAGGAGACCCACCTCGAAGTGTTGAGACTTCATGGGGAATTTGTGGCATACCCTGAATCATAAGGGACCAGATCCACAAAGCGTTGGAAATATTCCAACACGGGTCTGTCACCCTGATGAATAAAACACATCTTTATCCTTTTTCTCACCCTTTCTTCCTCAGAGAAATATTGATGAATGAACAAAGCCTTGAAAAACTCCCAAGTAAGCTCTTAACAGGGCTTGTTCTGAGACACTGACTTCCACCACATCCATGGTGAACCTTCAAGCATGAAGGTCGCAAACTTGAACTTCAGCAACTCAGGAAACTCAACGAGGTTAAAGTCCCTTTCAATCTTCTACATACACTCCTCTTCTAAGGAAGTTTCTGCTTGACCATAAAATATAGGTGGATCTAGCTTCTGAAACTCAAGCATAAAATCCTAAGTTTTATCAACCGTACTACGATCACCCATCGAATCTTCAAGGGGATAACTGCTAGATAAAAAAAGTCAAAAACCCAATCAAGACCAAATTAATGAGTGAATAAAAACATAAAAGTCAAACACTGTATAGGTGACAAGCTTGAAACACGATAAAATAAGTCATCATAACATCAAAACTTTTCTCTTTGAAAACATCTTTAATTTAAAACAAGCTTGGTGGGTTAAACCCCCGCCATTGGTATTCTTTAGAGTCTCACTCACATGCATGTATCTGTGCCACCTCGGGTATCCATCCACCATAACAAAAATCCGTTCACATTCCAATATACCATTATAAATGTGAGCACTAATCCAAACACCAAGGCCAAAACAAAGCAACTTTATTTTCCAAAAACAAATCATTCGTACCACTTCTTTTAAAAAAATCCAAAAAATAAAAAAGTCATTTCAAACAACCATTTTTTTTTCAAAACCCCTTTTTTCAAATTTGAACCACTCTCAAAAGTCATAGGAGACCCAAAACATCTCAAACAGAGAACTGGTGTTGGTGGGAAACTTGACCATATGGTTGGTGGCCATATATCAATCACGTCACCGACACAGAGAGTCTTTTTGGACCATGCCCCTAGCTCCACATGGCTTTCCAGACCGTGCGGATTAGGAGGACTATTAGCCCAACTCCCCTTGTCGTATCCCAATCACAAAACATTTCCATAAAAACCCAAATAAACAAATTAAACTGGACTTCCCATGGAAACCCAAGGATCAGAATGAGCAAGAGTTCGCGACGCTCTTCCCGCTCCTACCCCTCAAGTCCCGACAATCCTACTCTGTCTACCTTGACATCCCAAATAACAAAGGGTTCTTTGAAAAGTGAGGTCCACTAAGAGATGACCTCCTTTGATACCATTTTGTCACAAACCAACCTGGTTCGACCCTGAACCGGTCACCCGAGCCGGTCTGCGACATGGCCCGAGAGGCATTCCTGATCCTCCTGGGCTGGCGACAAGTGCCAGGGCATCAACAGAGGTTGTGGGAACGATTTCACCCAATATAAATAAATAAAGTAGCAGAAATAATATAGAGCAATGCAGAATAATTAAACTGAACAAAACGACTAAACAAGAATAAAAGAAAAATAAAACTAACTAAACACGATGTCCGAACTAACTCTGTGTGACCTCACGGGTCACTCTCCGACTCAACGATCAAGCGTCGCCCTATTCGAGCGCACTCAAGCTGTAGCCTGCACAAACACTAAAAACAAAAAATATCTATAGGCGTGAGTATTAAAACTCAGTAAGCTAGCCCGATATCTATTCCCAATGCACTACCTTTAAAATAAAAGAAACATCATTTCAAGTTTGAACTACAATTTATAAAAGTATGTTTTTCTAAATATTTTACTTAAAAGAAAAGTATGAACCATTGCCCTTAACCATTTTCAAATTTGGGTTCATTTCATTAGTGTCAATGGATTTTTAGAAAGGGAAAGTGATGTTTACATTTTCAAATTTGTACAAAGAGGATTAAACACTTTCATTTGAAAACCATTTCTAGAAAACAAGTTAAAACCAATTTATCACTTTGCAAGGAAAACAATATACAAAAATGCACAAAAGTAAGTACACAACAAGGGAAATGTAAAAATACATAAAAGTACCAAATCATCACTGCAAGTAACTGAAAATTCACAGATATGGGTGAACCTAAGAGATCAAGAATAAACCAGAAGACACCAATACATGAGATATCATCCCTGTTGACATGTAACGCACGATGAAATCAAAATTCCCAATACACTCGACCATCCTTTCTCAGGAAGGCCGAGGGAAAATCCCATAGCAATAAACCCAATATATCCACCTACTATGGGCCACTGGTCAGTACCATAACCTACCAGTGCAGTAATCATTCTTAGAATATTCTCTCAATATGCCAAATTCTCATGTCTCAAGTATTTAGAAAAGGGGGTGAGCTAACCGATGCCAGCCAAGCATCTAATCACATATACATACATATATATATATATAATAATGCACAACAGGCATCACCTCGAGCCACTCCATGGGACAACCTCTTGCCTTTAAACCATTCGAGCACTCGGGAGCCTCTAAGTGTGGGCTCCCAAAAAATCAGTCACAAAAAAGGTAGGAGAGTTATCCTAAGAGGGCTTTCATCAAAACAATTACATCATTTTCCATAAAGTGTCAAACAGGCATTAAACACCTTTCACAGTCACCACTTTAAAAAAAAGGTATAACTTTTTATAAGACCAAAACCAGTTTGAAACCATTTAAGGATCCCCAAAACACTACTTCACAAGCTGCCAATATTTTTATAAAACCAAACCAAAAAATTTTATTTTTATTTATTTCAAATAAACCGTAAGATCCAATCAGAAAATTTCTCAAGAGAACCAAAATACTTGTTCACACTTCAGAAGAAATCATTTATCATTAAACCAGAACTACATTTGATATTCTGAGAATTATGTTTAAAATCCAAAGGGGCATTCTTTCACTATTGTGCGTTTGTTCATCAAAAAATATTTCAAGTGTCGTGTGTAAAATAAACAGCACTTTTTAAATCGAGTAATTATTTAAAAATTAATTATCTAATACTATTTCACATTTATTAAAATTAATAAAATATTTAATTGAAAAAATTAGTGTGCGCAAACATAACAAAACGACACCATTTGTACACCACAAGAATTGAATTATAAATTTTCATAATAAATGAATTAATTCTAATTTGCACAATAATATTTAGCGCACATATATATAGGGTGCAAATAGAAGGAAGTAATGTAACTTAAATTTTAAAAGCAATGCAATGGGAACCTATCATGACCCATCCTCAGGGCCCGTGCCGTGACTACCCCAAGCCCGCCTTCCATAGGCCAGGGGCTGGCGACTAGCACCAAAGGCGTAAATACTAATAACTGGGAAGGCATTGCCTTTATAAAATTAAACAAAACACCACAGAGTACAAGAAGAAGTAAAACACTAAGTACAAAAGAAAGTGCTGAAAAGTAAATGGGTCAGAATACAAACCCAACTGAAAGTACAGCTACAACTGAACGAAAGTACAACAGAAAAAGACAAACAGCTGGAAGAAAGGAAGCAGCTCCTGGGTTTTCCTCCTCGGATCCTACCTGAAGGGTAGGTATAGATAGCGCAGCTCCTGGATCGTCCACCACGGATCCTACCTGAAGGGTAGGTACAGATAGCGCAGCTCCTGGATCCTCCACCACAGATCCTACCTGAAGGGTAGGTACAGATAACGCAGCTCCTGGATCGTCCACCACGGATCCTACCTGAAGGGTAGGTACAAATAGCCTCCACAACACTCTTTCCCGTCAACCTCCTCCGAGTGTCGTCTCACTGTGAAGTCCACCTCTGGATACTGACTCGTCGTGTGGTCCACCTCTGGGTACCGTCCAGTCCTCAAGCACTCGGCCTTTGTCAGCGTTGCCCGTTGTTTGCAACCAACACAACGAGGTGTGGGCATAGCCCGTGCAGGGGTGAGTATACGATACTCAGTAGGGACCCCGAGACCCTCAAGGTCTCACTAAAACCAACAAGGATAACCACAAAGAAGATCTCAACAGATAACCTCTACTTAGGTATATGCCCATACACATACCTAAGTTATCAAGTAACCCATCTCAATCATGAGGAAACACAAAGATTATGAAATCAACGGATAACCACTACCCAGTTATATGCCCATACATATACCTAAGTTATCAAGTGACCCATCTCAATCATGAGGTAAACACAAAGATCATAGACTCAGCTCAAACCAGAATTTTTATTATCGAAACCGTAACTGCTGAAGAGCCCTGTCTCTAGAGTGTACAGTGGTCCCGTCACGACTCCGAGGTACTGCTCACTAACCTAAGACTGCTGAGGTAATCCTCCTGTCGAGTATCGCCGGTCAGTCACCCAAACATAGTAGTGCTTCCCGCCGGGGTATGCCACCCAAACACAGTAGTGCACACCCCCTAATAGCCTGTAGAGGTACTCTCCGGACGAGTACCGCGGGTCTGCACTGTCACACAGGTAGTGCTCCGTCCGCCATGGGTCTGCACCCAAACAAAGTAGTGCTCTGTCCACTGGGCTAGTCGACTCACTCCAAGTCGAGTCGGTCAAGCAGTCGTCAGGTCTCAGCTGGCTACACGGTCTCCGTACTCCGTACGCTCGTCTCTGGGAGGGTCTGCTCCACGAGCTACAGGTTGATACTCCAAGTATCTCAAAGTCCCACAAAGAAGTATCTCAAAGTATTTCCTCGTCAGGGGGGTCTCAACGCAACAGACAGTGCGCCAATCAGACGTCTGGTCTGTGAGTTACTAGCCTTTTCGTCCCAGGGGCCCGGTTGGTTTCGTGTGCGAACCAACCTGGCCGTATCTCAACTATACCCTGAACTCTCATAGGGTAAACTCATAGGGACCGTTTCTCAACATGATCACCAACGCCACTGACGGTTCGTCAAACGGACGTCCGGTCTGAAAGTTATCAGCTTTTCCGTTCTAGGGGCCCGGTTGGATTTCGGGTACAATCCAACCTGATCATTATCCAACTGCATCCAAAACTCATTTGAAGCATGCCAAAAGTTTCGTCTCATAAAGAAGAATCCAAAAAAGTCGACAGCACGTCAATCGGACGTCCGGAGCTCGAGATATAAGTGTTTCTGCTCCGAGGGCCCGATTGGTTTCGTATCCGAACCAACCTGGACATAATCAAAGTTCTCCAAAACCTTGAGTGTAATATACCGAAATGACCATCTCGATCCAAGGATCACATCGCAACTGACGGTGCATCGATCGGGGGTCCATAACCCGAGATATGGGTGTTTGAACAGAAACTGTCCGAAGATAGGGGTTCGGGCCCGGTCCGACACGGCCCGAGACCCCCTGGGTCGGTCCGAACAGGTTCGACCCGAACCGGGTCCAGGTCCAGCCCAAAAGGGTGCGGCCCAGCCCGGTGGGCACGGCCTGGCCAGTTGGCCTGTCGCGCTGGCGCGGCCGCGTGGCCGCTCGGCTGTCCGGCTGAGCGGACAGGGGGGGTGCGGTTGCCCCCCATGAAAGAAGTTGCGGCCCCCGCGTGGGGGCCGCTCCCTGCCAGTGACGCGGCGACCCGCCGCATCTCCCTTGGTCCCGTGCGGCCGTGGGACCAGACGCCTGCTTCCGCGGCTTCAGCCGTGGCTGCCCTCCCCGGCGGCGCGCTGGTGGGATCTTCCACGGACCATCGGACGCACTCCGATGGTCCGTTTTACTCGCCGCCTTCACCAACGGTCCTCCCGGGACCCGACCTTCACTTCGGAGGCTTAAAATTGACTTTGTGGTCCCGTTTGTTGTCACCCATCAATCTGTGCACAACGATCAACCAGTGGAGTCTTCGAATCGCCTCCGCGGCCCTGACTCCGGCCGCGGTTTTGTTCGGCCTCAACAGTGTGGCGCGACGGCGTTGCGCTTCTTCGTCGCGTTCTTTCTTGTTTCCGCGCGGTTTCATTGCACCGCGCCGCCTTTGTTCATGCTAAAACGAACAAAACAACAAAGGGGGAGGAGAGTTGTCCATGTTCGTGGGTCCGACCTACTCCCGTTAAGTTGATAACAAGCGGCCCAAAAGACGAAGAACAACAAGGATTTTTCACGAACAAAAGTAATCAACCCAAACAGTTTTCCCCGAAATCAAGAATTCCCAACCCGCAAAAATATTCTTCGCGGATCAACTTAATATTTAGTTGATTTGCGTTCTTATATTTAGAAGGAAGTAAACAAGGGTTCACTAACAATAACAAATAAATTCCCTACCTCGAGCGTAGTTAAACGAAGGCTCGTTGCGGAATTGCACGTCGCGGAAGAAGGCATCGCAGAAGGGGGATCGTCGCGTCGCGGAGAAAAGATTCATCGGTGTCGCGTCGTCGATCTCCGAGGATCCGGCGTTCTTGTCGACCTTCATCAGAGGTCGGCGTTCTTCGCGTTCTTCGCGTTCTTCGACGAAGAACGAAGAACTTTGAGACTTGAGTCGTTCTCTCCAAAATCCTCCCACACAACCCAAGAAACCACTATAATAAAATAAGAAACCTTCTTATTTTATTACTCAAGACTTCAGTTTGAAATTCAAAATTGAATCAAACAATTAACTCAATTAATTGCAACATTTTAAACCGCCCAATTAATAGAGGCGTTTAATATTTAATTAAACGCACGAGTTGACTTCGTTTAATTGGGGGTGTGGGTGCGTTACTTTAATCAAAAAGGGGTTGAGGAAGTTGAAAGGGTGGGGATCATGTGGGCCCCACCCCACTAATATCCTACCTAAAGGATTAGTTGGGATGTGGGTCCCACTCAACCACTTAGCTTAGGTTAACACTTCCTTAAATAAAAATAAAATCTGTTGCACAATATTTTATTTTATTCTTTAGTTAACCCAATTAAGTAAAACTCCACCCGAGAAAACACAACTCCGGAAAAGGTGTTCTCAAGCAATTACCGGCACTACGATTCCATCGGTGCCCTCGGATTTCAATTCTGAGCACCGGTTCAAAAGTTAGAAAAACCCGCTCGTTCGTTCACTGAACGTACCCGAGCTAAACTTCAGAAAATGATTCTGGGCACACCGCGCCTCAGAATCAGGTACCGTCAGAAACTGCATTCTTGTAAAATCCCAAAGAAAATTAAGAAAAAAAAATTCCCTTGAATTTTACGGGTCTTTACATTACTCCCACCTCAGGGATTTACATCCTCGTAAAGCTTTAACACAAACTAGGGATACAAAAGCGGTATTGAGCACGCATCTGAGCCTTCCGCTCCCATGTGCTTACCTGGAGGTTCTCGTACTGCTAGTGAAGCGCACCCGAGGAATCGACCATCCTCGTAGGATCCGCTCCTGTTGATCCTCGATCCCCACTGGAATCTCTACGTATGTCACCCTATCATCGACATCCAACTCCCTGAGGTCGATGATGTGTGAAGGATCATGCACGTATCTCCTCAGTTGAGATACGTGGAAGTCGTCGTGCACCTGGTGCAACTGAGGTGGATGGGTCAAGCGGTAAACCATCTCACCTACCCAGATGAGGACCTAGAAAGGTCCGTTGAACCTCGGAGATAACTTGTCGCCTTGGCCACATCTCTATAAACCTCGTCGAGGTGAGACCCGTATAAAGACGTGATCATCATCCTCGAACTCTAGAGGTCTCCAATTCCTGTTAGAACTGAAACTCAAAACGACTGCTGCCACGAGGGTAAGGTTGACCGACTCAAGAGTGATCGATCGCACCCTCCTGTGCATGAGTTTATTCTGTGCTACTTGGGGTTTCCTTTTCGTCGACCAAGGAAAACCAGTCCCGACGTCATAGTTAAACCACAACCTTTTTGCCTAATATCATCAATTTGTGTATGAACTGTGATTTCCCAGTCCATACTCAAACCAACGTCGTAAGGCCTCGACGCTGCCACCAAGAGATTCCAACCGAAACTCTCGCCTCGAGGGTCTGACCACACCGTCGGTGTAAGTGTGATTATCAAGTCTTCTCCCAAGGTATCTCCAGACGTGAGGATTAAGTCTACGGCTTACCAGAAACTCTAGGTCTGGGACAAGATTTGTGGAAGGAAGGAATGATTCATATCAACGTCTGTTACTACGGCAGCTAGTAGTGGACACAGACTGTCCCTTGAATCATTTTTAGAGCCATTGGGTCACACTCCTTGACCGCATGCATCTGCACTCTTCCTCCACCCTCTAGCTCCCTGAGCCTGGCAGGGACAACTAAGGTGGGTGGTTGTAGCATATTAAAATGTACACCACCTCATGCTGCTCTCCTAGATCTGCCTCCATGTCTGCTGCTTCACAGACTCATCTCTCCTTAAAGATTCCTCTTCTTGAAACATTTAACACGCTCGAGTCTCTAAGACCGGTGCCGGTTTCCTATTTCTTACTACACTGTGCAGTCTTCATCTGCTCCTGGATGACCTGCACCTTCTTTGCCTACGATCTAAAAGAGCTGCTAAGATTTCTCCCTTACCGAAAAGAGAAACTCGATCTCATTCCCCAGATGAACCATGCCCATTGCCTAATACAGTCAATCCTGACATGAATGATGCATTCATGCCATGGATGACGTTGTAAGGCCTCGACGTAACTAACAAGAGATCCAACCTTCACTCTCGCCTCCAAGGATCGAGTCACACTGTCGGCATCAGTGTGAGGTCACTGGGTCTCCTCTAGTATAAATCTCAAAAGTGAGGGTCAAGTCAACAGTTTTAACCGGGACCTCTCAGTATCAACCAAACAAAAGGACAGGAAAGCAAAAATCACAAAGTTAAGTGTCTTTTTTTATTGCAGCTCTTAGTACAAAGACACAAAAACAACAGAAACAAGGAACTAGAAGTACAAGGGACGTATCCACTAGTTCCTGCTCCTGTCCACCTGATCCCGGAGCTCTACTGCCTTGTCCACTGCTTGACTGTTGCTCAAGCACCCGCCGCTGCTTCTGCCTCGGTGGCTCCCCCAAAGCCTGCGGATCAACTGTGCGGGGGTTCGGACAGTCACATGCCAGGTGACCCTTCCTGCCGCATTGATAACACTTCCTGCTCCTCGAACGGCTGGCTCTGGTCCTCTTGGACCTCTGCATCATCTGTATACTGCCTACAGATGACTCGACTACTGATCGAAAAACCTGCGGCAAAGGCAGTAGCTCCTGTACATGCTCGGGGTGCAGAGCTACTAGTACAAACTCCACCCTGAAAAAGGTCTCGAATTCTTCCCATGTGAAGGTCATCTCATCGCAAAACTGGAACAAGTGTCTCCATCACCTGCCTGCTGCTGCCTGAAGAAGTTTGGCAGCAAAGATCACCATGAAGTCTACTGGTGTCCCCACTAGCCTGAAGACTCTCACCACAGCCTCCAGCCAATCCTCAGCCGCCCACGGGTCCGTCTCTCCCCGGAACCTGGGTGGCCTCTGGCGCTGGAACTCGTGCAGCACGCTTAAGCGGCGTGCATCGCCTACTACTAGGGCTAGTGGCCCAACGTATGGTAGTACCACTGGCGCCTCCGCTGGTGCCTCAACTGCAAGAGGGCCCTAAGCCTCGTCGCTCGACAGGCTGTCAGTACGCACATCCCTCTGGGCTCTAGCTAGTCGTCCGTGGAAAGGCATCCTGAAAGAAACATATGTGACACGGTCAAATGATTTATACCTGGTGATTTGACCTGGTTTGAGATGACTTTTAAAAACTTCTGGAAACACACACGCAATCAGTGTTTTCGTGCACAAAGTCAGAAATCAGTTGTCAGGGTCCTGGTGTATGGATACGTCGGTCGCCCGCACCAACACTGGACTCCCTGAACTGAAAACCACACTCGGTACCCTTAACACTATTACTTCACAAAAAGAAAAAATATCAGAGTTATAAGTTATACGGTAGATCCGACTCCTCTAATACCAATTTATCACGACCTGTCCTCGGGGCCCGTGTCGTGACTACCCCAAGCCCGCCTTCCATAGGTCAGGGGCTAGCGACTAGCACCAAAGGCGTAAATACCGGTAACTGGGAAGGCATTACCTTTATAAAAGTAAACAAAACACCACAGAGTACAAGCGGAAGTGAAACACTAAGTACAAAAGAAAGTGCTAAAAAGTAAATGGGCCAGAATACAAACCCAACTGAAAGTACAGCTACAACTGAACGAAAGTACAATAGAAAAAGACAAACAGCTCAAAGAAAGGAAGCAGCTCCTGGGTTGTCCTCCTCGGATCCTACCTGAAGGGTAGGTACAGATAGCGCAGCTCCTAGATCGTCCACCATGGATCCTACCTAAAGGGTAGGTACAGATAGTGGAGCTCCTAGATCGTCCACCACGGATCCTACCTGAAGGGTAGGTACAGATAGCGCAGCTCCTGGATCATCCACCACGGATCCTACCTGAAGGGTAGGTACAGATAGCCTCCACAACGCTCTCGCCTGTCAACCTCCTCCGAGTGTCGTCTCGCTGTGAATTCCACCTCCGGATACTGACTCGTCGTGTAGTCTACCTCTGGGTACCGTCCAGTCCTCGAGCACTCGGCCTCTGTCAGCGCTGCCCGTCGTCTGCAACCAACACAACGAGGTGCGGGCATAGCCCGTGCAGGGGTGAGTATACGATACTCAGTAGGGACCCTGATACCCTCAAGGTCTCACTAAAACCAACAAGGATAACCACAAAGAAGATCTCAACAGATAACCTCTACTTAGGTATATACCCATACATATACCTAAGTTATCAAGTAACCCATCTCAATCATGAGGAAACACAAAGATTATGAAATCAATGGATAACCACTACCCAGGTATATGCCCATACATATACCTAAGTTATCAAGTGACCCATCTCAATCATGAGGTAAACACAAAGATCATAGACTCAGCTCAAACCAGGATTTTTATTATCGAAACTGTAACTGCTGAAGAGCCCCATCTCTGGAGTGTACAGTGGTCCTGTCACGAATCTGAGGTACTGCTCACTAACCTAATACTGCTGAGGTACTCCTCCTGTCGAGTACCGCGGGTCAGCCACCCAAACACAGTAGTGCTTCCCGCCGGGGTATGTCACCCAAACACAGTAGTGCACACCCCCTAATAGCCTGTAGAGGTACTCTCCGGACGAGTACCGCGGGTCTGCACTATCACACAGGTAGTGCTCCGTCCGCCATGGGTCTGCACCCAAACAAAGTAGTGCTCTGTCCACTGGGCTAGTCGACTCACTCCAAGTCGAGTCGGTCAAGTAGTCGTCAGGACTCAGCCAGCTACACGGTCTCCGTACTCCGTACGCTTGTCTCCAGGAGGGTCCGCTCCATGAGCTACAGTTCGATAATCCAAGTATCTCAAATTCCCATGAAGAAGTATCTCAAAGGACCGCCTCGTCAGGGGGGTCTCAACGCAACAGACGGCGCGTCAATCGAACGCCCGGTCTGTGAGTTACTAGCCTTTTCGTCCCAGGGGCCCGGTTGGTTTTGTGTTCGAACCAACCCGGCCGTATCTCAACTATACCCCGAACTCTCATAGGGTAAACTCATAGGGACCGTTTCTCAACATGATCACCAACGCCGCTGACGGTTCGTCAAACGGACGTCCGGTCTGAAAGTTATCAGCTTTTCCGTTCCAGGGGCCCGGTTGGATTTCGGGTACAATCCAACCCGGACATTATCCAACTGCATCCAAAAATCAGGAGAAGCATGCCAAAAGTTTCGTCTCATCAAGAGGAATCCAACAAAGTCGACGGTACGTCAATCGGACGTCCAGAGCTCGAGATATAAGCTTTTCCGCTCCGAGGGCCCGGTTGGTTTCGTATCCGAACCAACTCGGTCATACTCAAAGTTCTCCGAAACCTTGAGTGTAATATACTGAAACGACCGTCTCGATCCAAGGATCGCATCTCAACTGACGGTGTATCGATCTGGGGTCTGTATCCCAATATATGGGCGTTTTAACGGAAACTGCTTGAAGATAGGGGGTTCGGGCCCGGTCCGACCCGGCCCGAGACCCCCTGGGTCGGCCCGAACCAGGTCCTGGTCCAGCCCAAAAGGGCACGGCCTGGCCCGGTGGGCACGGCCCGGTCGGTTGTCCTGTCGCGCCGGCGCGGCCGCGTGGCCGCTCGGCTGTCCGGCTGAGCGGACAGGGGGCTGCGGTTACCCCCCGTGAAAGAAGCCGCGTCTCCCTTGGTCCCGCGCAGCCGCGGGACCAGCCGCCTGCCGTCGCGGCTTCAGCCGCCTGCCGCCGCGGCTTCAGCCGCAGCGGCCCTCCCCAGCGGCGCGCCGGCGGGATCTTCCGCGGACCACCAGACGCGCTCCGGTGGTCCGTTTTGCTCGTCGCCTTCGCCAACGGTCCTCCCGGGACCCGACCTTCACTGCTGAGGCTTCAAATTGACTTTGCGGCCCCGTTTGTCGTCGCCCGTCAATCCGTGCACAACGATCAACTAGCGGAGTCTTCGAATCGCCTCCGCAGCCCCAACTCCGGCCGCGGTTTTGTTCGGCCTCAACGGCGTCACGCGACGGCGCCGCGCTTCTTCATCGCGTTCTTTCTTGTTTCTGCACGGTGTCGTTTCACCGCGCCGCCTTTGTTCATGCTGCAACGAACAAAACAACAAAGGGGGAGGAGAGTCAGTCGTGTTCGTGCGGTCCAACCCCCTCCCGTTAAGTTGATAACAAGCAGCCCAAAAAATGAAGAATGACAAGGATTTTTCACGAACAAAACTAATCAACCCAAACAGTTTTCCCCGAAATCAAGAATTCTCAACCCGCAAACATATTCTTCGCAGATCAACTTAATATTTAGTTGATCCGTGTTCTTAGATTTAGAAGGAAGTAAACAAGGGTTCACTAACAATCACAAATAAATTCCCTACCTCGAGCGTAGTTGAACGAAGGCTCATCGCAGAATTGCACGTCGCGGAAGAAGGCGTCGCGGAAGGGGGATCGTCGCGTCATGGAGAAAAGATTCATCGGCGTCGCGTCGTCAATCTCCGAGGATCCGGTGTTCTTGTCGACCTTCGTCGGAGGTCGGCGTTCTTCGCGTTCTTTGCGTTCTTCGACGAATAACAAAGAACTTCGAGACTTGAGCCGTTCTCTCCAAAATCCTCCCACACAACCCAAGAAACCACCATAATAAAATAAGACACCTTCTTATTTTATTACTCAATTCTTAAGTTTGAAATTCAAAATTGAATCAAACAATTAACTCAATTAATTGCAATGTTTTAAACCGCCCAATTAATAGAGGTGTTTAATATTTAATTAAATGCACGAGTTGACTTCGTTTAATAGGGGGTGCGGGTGCGTTACTTTAATCAAAAAGGGGTTGAGGAAGTTGAAAGGGTGGGGCTCGTGTGGGCCCCACCCCACTAATATCCTACCTAGAGGATTAGTTAGGATGTGGGTCCCACTCAACCACTTAGCTTAGGTTAACACTTCCTTGAATAAAAATAAAATTTGTTGCACGGTATTTTATTTTATTCTTTAGTTAACCCAATTAAGTAAAACTCCACCCGAGCAAACACAACTCCGGAAAAGGTGTTCTTAATCAATTACCGACATTGAGATTCCATCGGTGCCCTCAGATTTCAATTCCGAGCACCGGTTCAAAAGTTAGAAAAACTCGCTCGTTCGTTCACTGAACGTACCTGAGCTAAAATTCAGAAAATGATTCCGGGCACACCGGGCCTCAGAATCAGGTGCCGTCAGAAACTGCGTTCTTGTAAAATCTCGAAGAAAATTAAGAAAAAAAATTTCCCTTGAATTTTATGGGTCTTTACAGAACCTACCTCGAGATCGGTGTGCAACGACAACGTAACCTCGGAACCAAGGCGTGACGATAACAACGTGTGTTAGCAACCACGTGGTAAGGTCCAACGTGCTGCAAAAAAACATCAAGGTCTTGAACACATACCAAAAACCTCAACTAGTGTATGCGAAACCAAGCGGTGGGGAGAAACCCTCACTGCGAATCCAAAGCGCGACGACAACGAAAAACCTGAGACCGCTCCACAAGGGTTTTAAAAAACATAAACCTACCGAATTAACTACTAATAATAAAACCCCCAAACTAACTAAAAGCAGACAAAGAAGAGAGTTATACCAGAGGGACAACGCACGCTCGTAAGGGGGGGTCGCCAGTTGGTCACACGCCATCCCGAGATGTGCGTGTCGGAAGGTGACCGCTGTAAGCAGTCAGAAACTCACAGGAAGGAGGAGCGGGCTGCTGCCGGTGGGTCGCGCCAAGCAGAAGGGGGGCAGGGGGCTCTCGCACTGGCTGGAAAGGGAAGGGGGTGCGGAGGGTCAGATCAGCGCGGTAGGGTGTCGAGGGCGGTGGCAGCCGGAGCGCGAGTAGGGGGGGCGGTGAGGGCGGAGCCGGATGGGTCGACTGGGAAGCAGGGGACGGGTCGTGTTGTGGGTGAAGGTCGGGTGCTGGTGAAGGAGATGAAGATCAGGGTGCCGATGGGCTGCTGCGTGGGCTGCTACAAGGGGATAAGGAGAGGGAGGTTGAGCGGGAGTGTAGTGCGGCGGACAGGGGGGAGACTGAGGCGGGCTGGCTGGGTGTAGGGGCGGATCAAGAGGAGGGTGAGAAGGAGAGGGGGGCAAGGTGTTGGGGTGCGGGTCGCGCAGGAAAGAAGAGGTAGGGGCGGGGGTCACTGCGCAGTGCTAGGAGAAAGGGAGACCGAGACGGCGCGCAGGGCTACGAGGAAGAGGGAAAAATTAGGGTTAGGTGAAAGAGAGGAAAAGAAGAAAAAAGAAAAAAAAAGGAAATAAAATAAAATAAAACAAAAATAATAATAATAGTAATATCAATATTAATAATAATAATACACAAAATGTTAATAAGAACAACTTTAATAACAATCTAAAAATGACTAGTCGTGCGGTGCCCACGCACCGACCTATAATAATAATAATAATAATAATAATAATAACAATAATAAGATTAATAATAATAATAATAATAATAATAGTAATCATGATAATCATAATAATATTATTAAAAATAATAATAACCTTAATAATAAAACAAATATAATTAAAGAATTCATATTATTTTAATAATAATAAAATTAATAATTTTTAGCTTTCATTTAAAATAAAAATATTAAAATTCTTAATAACCATAAAAAATTTAAATGATGTAATAAATTAACATTTATTCATCTATTTTAATTCTTCAAAGATGAAAAGGCCACACATTTGCTTGCATGAAGCCGCGCGGCGTCGCTCTCTGCTTCGAACCCAAGACACACACTTTTTATCAAAGACTTAGAAATTTAGTCTGGGACTTACCCCGGACCTGAGCAAAAAATATTTAAGTCCACATAACTAATAAAATAAAATAAATGCATAGGTCAGGGTGTGACAACTCCCCAATCCTAAAATCCTTAATTTTGGATTTCCTCAACCTTTGCCTCTCAGTTACACCAAGTCCTGTTTTGGCAATCAACCCTTGATGTAAGCTAAGTCAAGTCAACCCAAAACCTCAAATTAGAATTTCCCGATAATTGAAAGAACCCCAACTTTGGTTGGTCAAACACTTTGAACTATGGTTTGATTCTAACCAAAGTAATAGAAGGATATACCGACTTAATATTTTATTGAGGGGTTTTATCCTTTATGCATAAATTTTCATTTATTATCTTTTCATATGCTTGTTAATATTAAGTGGGATAAGCTTAAGTGATTAACCATATATTAGATAATATTTATGCATAAGCCAGTTTATTTTAGTTCTATATTGCATGCTTGTTAATACATAAATTATGTGATTATGAAAAAACATCCATAAATAATAACCATACAACTGACATAAATAAAATAAAGGGTATGATCATGAGGTTGTTTTAATGGTTAGTTTATCTAGTGGTTGATAAACTAATCGCTGACCTAGGGGAGAAACACCTTGAACTAATTAGGTTCATATTTACAGCTTTCCGCATGTTCACCTTTGTATCTCCTTGGATTGGTTTCACCTCATCTTTTAACTTGAACTGTCTCCACTAGCTTGGGAGCTCCATAAATTACATATGATTTTACTCACATGCAAATGAGGGGTAAAAGTCATTTTACATAAAAGAAATCATGGGCACGTAGACTCTATATATTAATGAGGAGAGAAGGCACACATGCCAACAATTTAATTTAATAATAAATTAAAGAGAAACCAATCACATACAAAGGCATGTTCTAGCTCATGATCATCCACATGCATGCAAAAAATTATGCATTTAATAAAACTAGCATTCAATTATTTAATCATTCTTATTTAAGATAAATCGCGCTCAAATCGATTAATTATTATCTTTAATTAATCAATCCTTTTATCTTAAACCTATTCATAATTTCCTTGAGATTCTCATCCATTATAATTTTAAATAAATTAATAAATCCATTTAAAATTAACTGTATACATAACTTTTACCTTGGAGGTAACCCGATGAATACCCATCCAAAACTACCCAACATGTATTATACTTGTATACACTTTATTCTTTGTGACATTTAGCAAGCACATAGAATAATAACTGTAATACAACTCATACATGATGTGTAGATTTTGAATATTACACAGATGCTAATAAAACACACACACACACACACACACACACACACATATATATATATATATTAAAGCATATCACATGGTGTGTCCTAGCTTTATGCCCACATGCAAGTACATGTCTCAAGGGTTACATAATATAATAAATTTTAAATCTTTGTAACTTGTAACAAGACACAATGTGTAGATCCGATCTACACCTCATGTACATTCTTCACCGTGTATCTAAAGTACACACCTAGGGACTCGACGTGTGAGGTGTACTTCAAAAATCTTGGAGTACACGGCGTGTCCAGTGGGCCACACGCCGTGTTGACTCCATGTTACATAGTCACTGGTTGGCTAAGCCATGTATGGGATACACGGTCCGGCCATGGCCTGAAAGGGACTGCACATCGTGTCCAGTGGGCCACACGGCGTGTAGTCCGACTAATTGTGCGTCAGTCTGTCCTGGTCAACACGAGGTGTAAGAATTAACTACATTGCATGTCATTAATGCACACAGGTTGGGTAATTGTTGAACTACTCTTGATGCATTGAACACAACTACACGGCATGTAGATTCGACTACATGGCGTGTACTACTGTGTTACCTGTACAAAACCCTTGGCACCTCCGGATGAGATCCTCGATATAATTTTAATCATAAAATTAATCATTTATATTATATCTATGAGAAACAATAGAGAAAAAACAAATCTCGTGATTCGGATTAAAAAAAGAATGATTAAACTTGAATTGACAAACTAAATTATTAAAGCGTAAATCATAAACGAATTATTTAAATAATTATAAACAATAATAAACCTCCATCTGATACCACTTGTAGCTTTTGGGCGCAGCGAAAGCGCGGGAGGGTCGGTGCCCAACTTTTATTTTTTCTATATTCAATGAATAATCTAGGATCAATGCGATGATGAATGCCAGTATCCACGGAATTGAATCAAGGATTTAGACAAAGGAATAGAAACTCGAAACCAAGAGAGAGGATCAACATATTTTGTTTATAATTAATTAAATTAAATTATAGAATTACCTTCAATGTGATTCTTTCTCCGTTGATGCGTTCGGCCACCGATCTAGAGTGTGTTGTCGTTGCGTTGTAGAGATCAAGGGTAGATCTCTTCTAGCGGTGATCCAAACGTGCTCCACTTATTTTTGGATGCCACCGAATGAGTCTCTGGGTGCTAGTACGGAAGATCCTTGCGCTTGCAATGTCCGCCTTCGATCGCCTTGAAGACCACTTCCAGAGCGTTCTACTTGATCTGGTGAAGGAGGATCACTCTAGTTCTTGAGAGTGTTCTTGGAGAGGAAATAACTCTCTAGGCTTGAGAGCTTTTCTCCAATTTGTTGTGCACAACCCCCCTAACATCGCTTGGCTAGAGCTTAGTTAATAATAGAATAATATAACTGGGTATTTAATTCACTAGGGTAATAATAAATAATTTTCACAAGTGCCTTAATTATTTTATTAATCCTAGCGAAACCCCCATGTCAAATAATAACAGCAACATTATTATTTCCTAACATGCGCTTATCTTATGAGTTATAATTAAATATTATTTAATCAAATAATATTCAATATTATTATTTCTCACTGGACTATTAACTCGGTCCGCCAATCCTCCACTATATTTATTAAACCTTGAATAATGACTATTTATTTATTAAATAAATATCACCGCATTATTTTCCAATAAATATATAAATATTATATTCACTAAATAGAAAATAAATATTTATTAATTATTCCGCCCATAATATATTCTCTAGAATAACTAGTGTCGAAATAAATGTGATCAGGCATCCATGAATAATTATTAAACCACAACTGGAAATAATATTTATTCAACTTGTTAAATAATAAATAATATATTATTTAACTAAGATACTGGATATACTTAGTGTGTGACCCTCTAGGCCTCTTTCTCAGTGGCATTAGGCGGAACAGTCTAAAGTCTAAGGTTAGCGTCTAGCAACACACCAAGACACCTATAGAGAAAAAAGTTAATGTCACAGCGACATGTCACCTCATACGAACGCTTACTGTGTAATATAATCTCTTTGTCTCGATATTTCCAATCAAGCGGGTTGAATGCAAGTGTCATCAACCCATGTGCTTGATTTCTCATTTTTTGACTTCCCAGAAATTGAACTTGTCTATAGGACACCGTGGCCATGGATTTATTTAGGCTATATCATTTTCATCAAAGAACCTGAGATATCAACTTCCGTTATAAAATAGAAGGGACAAATCCTTTCTCATATTATTCATTAATGCAGTATTACTTATGACGCGCCCAACATATCATACCTCGCCGCGAACATATATCGTTATGGTTTTCACCAATACATCTAAATGTGTGAGTCATAATACCCATTAACAATAATCTTAAAGTCTAAGGATCAATATACATGTCCGCAGATAGAAACATCCAATGACACTTATAAATGTGGATTTTCTGCTGTCAGGTCTCGTTCTCATAATATCCTTCTGGACATTACCAAGGGCGTACACCATGAGAAGGTGTCACAAAGTCCTATGAGTCTTCACCCATGATCCCATGTATCATTTGTGCCCCTTCAAATGATATCATCTAGCTATAGAACATATATTTAAGAATAGTGTCATGACACTTCCGGGTTCTCATCATAGTAGGGATCCGCTATGACCTTTTAGTGTGACAACTACTCTTAGGACATTATCACATACAATGTCATGCAGAAGAACAATCATGATGTGATAAGTAGTTTATTAATATTCATCTTATTAATACATGTTTATCATAAAGTACAAAGAAGTTGGTTCTAGAGCACCAACTCCAACATGTGTGTGATACGACATAGCGGAAACCAAGGCATATCGTATGCTGTTGGTTTGTGTATATCATAAGGCATTATATAGAGATATCATGCCTCTGCCTAAGATTATCACATTATATGATATGGTTATAGCGTATGATTATATCTTAAGTGTAAAGATATAATGAATTGTATTGAACGATTCATATGAACGGTTTAAAAGTGGTTATGGCAGTCAAACGTTAATTATTAATGTTTGGAAATTTTTTACATGTGGTTATCATTGATTGTATATGTTTCATATGATGAAACATTTTGGAGAAATAAAGGAGTGTTTAAATCTTAAACATGCTAGTCGAAGGTGCAAGTGTCATTAATCCATGACATTGATGGAAATGGTAACCATGGCCATGGTTATCATTGATTGTATATGTCTCATACCTCTCTTGGAGGTTCCAAGCTTCCTATTGATTCTCCTGAAGCCCTCTTCCACCTTTATCATTTGCCACCTGAGATACTAGAACATCGTGATTAAAAGGAGAATGTCACCCAATTATTGGGTGATTCAGGCAAGCCCATGGATACATCATAGGGGAAAGAGTCATTTGACTGTTTCTAAGTGATCTTCATCAAACATGTTGTTGAAGGCAAGAGTTAACGATCTACAATGTAAGGTACATGCGGTTCTTCCTTTTGTTTAAACATGGTTTTAGTTTCATAGCATGAAGAACTTGGGTTTTAGGTTTCTTGTTGACTTTTGCTGTGTTAAATAAGTGTTATTCAATCCCTTGAAACCCGTCATGAAATCCGTGACAATTTGACTCGTGATTTGGTATATTTTGGGTCTATTTATTACATATTGTATACCTAGAGAATTTCAGGTGATTTAGGTAGACTACTCATAATTATGTTATATTTTTATATATTGATGTGTGACATCAATTATACAATGAGACTTGCTTAGTTTGATATAAGAGATTCAAATCACTCATTTGAGATGCATTGAAATCATTTTTTAAGATGGTAACTAAGATTTGTTGTGAAGGCAAAAGCAATTGAGGTGGTCGATTAATTTCAAATTCATAAAAAAAAGTGCACTATTTGATTTGTGAGAATATTTTGAAAGAATTTGTGAAGGAAGAGTTATGAGAGAGAAAGGAAGAGACTCAGGAGTGAAGTTAAATCATAACAAAACTTTATAGCAATGCAATGGTGAAGTTTGAAGCCACATTTTGAAAATGAAGTGTACCGAAATTGAAAGATGAAAATACTTGTATTTGAATTTAAAAATTAATTGAAAATTATATGATGAGATCCATTTCAGAGGAGCAGTTATTCTATACAAGCATACATGAAAATTTATCACAGTTGAAGGAAAATCTATTTGTTGATGATGATTCAACAGGCCCTTGCTATGTATTTTCCTTGTTTGTGATATTTTAAATTTGATGCATCTGTGCAAGATTGCGGAATTCAAGTCAGGAAACCATTTCATGGCCCATTCTTGTGTACACATCAATAACACATAAGTGAAATGTATGACTGAGATATGATCATCCGCATTAAGAGTGAACCATGTAAAAATACCTTGTGTTCAATATCTTTGAATGTCCCTCTACAGTCTTCAAAATCATAATTACCATTTTTTTCCATTCAGGTTGGGTGATTAGCTAAAGTCTAAAGTCACAAAACATGTATTTGATTTGGTAATCTACCACTCGGCCCAGTGGTCGAGGAAGTCACTCCACATGGCTGCCGCAATCGACTCTCGCAAAGACAGCCCGGCGGCCTCCTCCTGCAATGTCGAACAAAGTTGCAGGCCACCCTCGCCCATTAGCCCCAGAGCATCCTCTCCTTCCATGGCTGTCATCTCAACAGCCCTCGCAAACAACCAGTCGCCCTGCTCCTCCGCCCGGATGAAGTTGTGGAGGACACACGCAGCAATCACAATGTCCCGCTGTACACGGAAGGCATACTGAGGGGCCAGCCGGAGGATTGGGAACCGCATCTTCAGCACTTCGGAGCACCTCCATATGGCCTGCCTCAGGCATGCATGGCGATGGTTGAACAGCTCCTTTGCATTGCCGGGGAGGTGGTTCACGCCCTGGTAGTCGTGGGGATGGTATGGAACCCCTGGGAATGGTGCCATGAACCCTTCCATGTTGGGGTAACCCATGTCCACAAGGTAGTACCGGCCTGAAGGTTTTCCAAACATACTAGGAGATGAACTGATAGCTAGTGGCATTCCCCGAAAAAACTAATGTCATTTGCCGAATATGTCGATGTAAAGACAAACCTTGAGGGATAGGAGGAAAGTTCTGATCTGGATCATCCAAGACAGCCTGCAACACGCGTGAATTGCTGGCCGAGCCTTCCCAGCCGGGATAAACGAATATAAATTGAAGGTCAAACGTGCAAGCCACCAACACGTTTTGGGATAGATCGCCCCTCCGGTTGCGGAAACTAGATTGGTCCTTGGCCGGGACATGTGCCGGGATGTGCATGCCATCGATGACTCCAATACAATCCTTGAAATACGGGTAGTATCGATAATTTTGTTGGATTTCCAGAGGAGTGCCGAGTGGTGGTGGTGACAGAAGGAATTCACGTGATAACGATTTGATTGCCTTCAATACGTTGTTGAAATGCCGGCTGATCGTCTCCCCCGAGTGTTGAAACCGCTCCTGGATAACTCGGTTCCGCTCGTTGTGGCCAACAATGCTGAAGAAAATTGCAAGCTGCTCCTCTACAATAACACCGGGTGTGTCACGCAACATGCCCCTCTGCCGAAGTACATCACACAGTTTGTGAAAAACATGTTTGTCCATCCGGAAAGTTTGCCGGCAAACATCATCACATCCATTCAGCACTTCACTCACAAACCCAGAGCCACCAGATGACAACCTGTTATGCGGAGGCCATCTGCTGAGATGATTATAATAATAGTACCCAACAACAGAAGCAACTAGTTCCATCTCATCCAAGGCTATGTCAGAATCATCCATGCCAGCTGATGTATCTGAAATTTGCAACACAACACATCCACTTGATGGAACATTGGCCAGTAACACTTCAAACAAAATGCATATCAGCAAAAAAATTATTGCATTCAATCACAGGAAACAGGTTCTCACCCTTCAAAATCGCAGCTGCTCTCCTTTTTGATGAAGCAGCAATGTCTAGCACGGCACTAACTATAGCATCACCATTAGTCTTCCCGGATCTCTTGACACAGCCAGTGTTTAACGTTGCTTCAGATTTTTCATGTCCATCTATTACAGTTGTGCCTTCAACGGAGCCAGAAGAAGCCTCGTCATCCATAATTTTGATCGTTACACTGAAATCAACTGTCAAGTTTGAAGCACCAATGGCAGTAAACAGATAGTCTGTGGATCCGAAACAGCTTCATACAAGCCCTAACCAGCTAACCAGCAATACAATGATGAGTAGCTCCAAGCATATGCCTAGCTATCTCAGGTCATGACAATTCATTCTATCAGAATTCTTGAACCAGACTGCAAATCAAATGTAAATTTTTAAAGGCTAAGATTGAATTCAACACTAAAAATTAATCATTTCCTTCCAGCTTTCCTAGTTTTTCTCTGAGATTTTCCTTGGCCGAAGTGCGATAATCAGGCGTTCATCAACTCATGCGAAATAAGAACACGAATTGAAGGTTTGATTAAACTTGAACACTTCTAAGGATTGCTCCTCTTCAAAGACCAAAGCCACGAGCAGACATGATTGGACGTATCTTAGTCTTCGACCGTTCTTATTAAAATCATCATAACGTTAAATAAGATGATCAATAGAAGAAGAAGAACAACAACAATTGACAACTTCAAGTATTTTCTACGGCTCGGAAATGGATGGCCGACAATGATAATGAAGAGAAAACAGGGTTTTAATTGTTTAATAAATACTTTAAACTGGTTGGAAAATTCACAAAAACAGAAAAGGAGGCGACCATTTAGGGTAAATTTTAACAGAAAAATTCTGCAAAAAGACGAATAATTTTCAGATCTCGAAGGCTGATAACGCAAACAGAACCGTAAGGCATGAATTATCAAGTCGCGGGCCAAGAGATTTAAGTACTCACCGATAGAACAGCCGGTCGTCTCCTTATCACCTTCCCGATTCCCCTTTCACATTCCTCTTCCCTCCACGATCGAGAAACCTTAATCGAGACGTTTGCCTAACCTCCGAATATCGTTCTCCTTCAGCTCTCCAACCCAGCAGACTCAGTGCGTCATGTTCATCGAATTAGGGTTTAAAACGTGTTACTTCATTATTCAGCTTGGTTGGCTGCTCGAAACGACAACAGACCGAATCACAAAAAAAAAAACCATTAGGCTCTCTTCCATCTCACCCACTAGCTTTGTATTCGATTTCATTCGGAGCACGTAGTCAAATGAGACTGGTGGAGCTTTAAATTTTTCCCATACCGATAGATGTTCTTAACGGATAATTACTCAAAAGAACTGAAGTCGGATATCTCTAAATCGTTTACACGCGTTTCAAAAATTCACGGAAGCGTCGATCGTCAAAATCTGAATGCCAGCGCGAAGATCTAATGATGTCTTCAATGCTCCAACAATCACCGCAACATTGCTCAATTTGTGAAGGAGATCTTCGAGCGATTGCTTGTAATAGACACTTTTATCGCTAAGATGTGGGAGAGAGGAGAAAAGAGCTCTCAAAATTGTGCATTAAATAGTAACTCAAATGAGAGTCTCTTCCACCTTTTTTAGTAAAATACCTAGAAAAGGCTATCTAACCCTCGAATATTCATTACTCACTAAATAAGGCATAAACGACGTGTTATAACCAACTAACTATGTCATAAACATCATTTATATTTTTATCACTTTCATGTAATATAATAAATATATTACGTGATAAAACCGAGTCATTAATTCAAATCGACGTTCCCGTAAATATTAAACGAATCCTAAATATTAAAATAATATTACTTTGTATAATATTTTTCCATGTATTCACTTAATATCTTGCGAATATTTTTTAAAAAATAAATTCAATATCAATTATTTTATACTCGAATAATATGAATTTATTTATTTCATGACGATCATATATTCTTGGACATCACTCAAACCCCAATGGCGAGGTCCACCATGTCTTAAACCCCTATTCATTAAAATAAGACATATTTTTTAATACGTTAAGTATGAGACTCTATAAGCCCTTATCTCGATAGTAGTGAATATTATTCACAGACAAAGAGCGGGGTCTAGCAACCAATCAAAGCTCCTAAGGAGATAAAAAAATGTCATAGCAACGACAACATTTCCTATGAACACACACCGTATAATATAATCTCATTGTGTCACGATATCTCATAAAGCAGGATGCACACTTTGTGTCATCGTCCTTTCATGTTTTATTATTTATTGAACTTATTAGACAGACTTACCTTCTTTTACCATGACTATGGATTTAATGAAGGTACTACCATCCTGGTCAACTAGACCCAATATATCACTTCTTTTTGGAAGTGATAAATTCTATATTGATAATTCAATCAATGTCATACCACCAATGACACACTCAACACAAGCTATCTCGCTACGACTGTAAAGACCCGAAAAATTCAAGGAATTTTTTTTCTTAATTTTCTTTGGGATTTTACAAGAATGCAGTTTCTGACGACACCTGATTTCGAGCCCCGGTGTGCCCAGAATCTTTTTTCGAAGTTTAGCTCGGGTACGTTCAGTGAACGAACGAGCGGGTTTCTCTAACTTCTAAACCGGTGCTCGGAATCGAATTCTGAGGGCACCAATGGAATCGCAGCGCCGGTAATTGCTTAGAAACACTTTTTCTGGAGTTGCGTTTGCTCGTGTGTGGTTTTTAATTTTTGAGGTTAAGTTAAAAAATAAAATAAAAGTGGTGCGACAATTTATTTTATTTTTTTACTTAAATCGGCTTAACCTAAGTTAAGCGGATAAGGTGAGACCCACAATATCCTACCCACTTGGTAGGATATTTGTGAGGTGGGGCCCGCACGAGCCCCACTATTTCTTTCCTTCTAAGTAACGCACCCGCACCCCCCTTTTTATGAAGTCAAACCATGCGTTTATTTTGGTTAAGTAACGCCTCATTAATTTGGACGGTTAAATCGTTACAATTAATTCATTGAATTAATTATTCTTTTCGTTTCTTTTGAATTTCAAATGCTTAGGATATGTTAATAAAATAAGTGTTGAACTTATTTTATTTTTGTTGGAATCCTGGTTGTGGGAGCCTTTGGGAGAAAAAAAAAGAGAAGTCTTGAGGATTCTTCGTTGTTCGACGAAGAACGCGAAGAACGCACCGCCGCCGACGAAGAACGCCGACCTCCGACGGCGAACGACGGCGAGAGACGCCTCCCTCGGAGATCACCTAACGCCAACGACGTTCCTTCCGTGACGCTTTCTTCCGCGACGATCCTCTTCTTCCGCGACGAACTCTCGTTCAACGACAACGTTGAGGTAGGGATTTATTTTATTTGTTAGTTTGTAAATACTTCCGTCGTTTTCTCCTTTTCTTTTGAGCCGCCTGCTATCGCAATAACGGGAGGAGGTCGGACCGCACGAACACGGCCGACCCTTTCCCCCTTGTTGGTTTGTTTGTTGCGGCATGAGCAAGGCAACGCGGTGTCGAAGCACCGCGCGAGAATTGTTAAGGAAAGGGGGAGAAGCGTGGTGCCGTCGCGCCGCGCCGTTGAAGACGAACCAAAGACGCGGCGCCGTCACGCCGCGCCGTTGAAGACGAACCAGAGACGCGGCGCCGTCGCGCCGCGCCGGTGAACCACGAAAGCACCGCGACCGGAGCGGGGCCGCGGCGGAGGGGCGCGGCGCCGTCGCGCCGCGCCGGACAAACGAAGGCCGCGACCGGTTCCGGGCCACGACGGAGCAGGGGAACCGGCGGCCGGTTCCGGGCCGCCGACATCGGAGCAGGGGGACCGGCCTTGCCGGTCCCGCGGCGGCAGAAGCTGGCCGGCCGGAGCGGGCCGGCCCGACCGTGGAAGAACCGGGGGTTCGAAACCCCCGACTGGCCGGACGTGAGCGGCCCCATTAAGGGGTCGCGGTGTCTACACGCGGGGGCAGCGCCCCCCACATCCGAATGGCTCGGTCGTTCGGCCGAGCCACCTGGCCAGCGCGCCGGACCGCCAGCGCGCCGGACCGCCAGCGCGCCGGGCCGCTGAGCCGGGCCGCGCCCAGGCCAGGCCGGGCCGCGCCCAAACGGGCCGGACTCGGACCCGGTTCGGGTCGACCCGGTTCAGGCCGACCCTGGGGGTATCAGGCCGGGTCGGACCGGGCGCGAACCCCTAATACCGAAACCTCTTTCGATCTGTTGCTCATAACTTGAGCTACGGGCCTCCGATTGACGCGCCGTCAGTTGCGATGCGATCCTTGGATCGAGACGGTCGTTTCGGTATATCGCACTTAAGGTTTCAGAGAACTTTGGGTTCGGCCGGGTTGGTTCGTACACGAAACCAACCGGGCCCTCGGAGCGGAAATGCTTATAACTTGAGTTCCGGACGTCCGATTGACGTGCCGTCGACTTTGTTGGATTCCTCTAAGTGAGACGGACCTTTTGGCTTACTCCGCTCGAGGTTTGGACGCAGTTGGAGTACAGTTGGGTTGATTTTGACTTAAAAACCAACCGGGCCCCTAGGACGAAAAAACCAATAACTTTCAGACCGGGCGCCCGATTGACGCGCCGTCTGTGACGTTGAGTTCCTGTTGATGATACATAACTTTTGGATACATCAACTCCGGACTACGTGTCAGTTGATATATCAGCCCTTCGGCTCGTGGAGCGGACCCTCCGAAACGAGATTGCTGTGTGCGGGAACCCTAGAGCTGGCTGCGACTGCGACGATGATGACGACTGTGCAGAATTCGTCCGTGGATTCGACGGCGACGACTACAACACTCAGCGATCCTACGTGGATCAGTGCTACCGATCCTGTGTGGGTCAGATCCTGTGTGGGTTAGCGCTCAGCGGTCCTGTGTGGGCCAGCACCTACAGATCCTGTGTGGGTTCGATCCTGTGTGGGTCATTGCGGGGGTTAGTTACCTATCGATCATGTGTGGGACAGATCCTTTGTGGGTCATTGCGGGGGTTAGTTACCTATCGATCCTGTGTGGGTCAGATCTTTTGTGGGTTATTGCGGGGGTTAGTTACCTATCGATCCTGTGTGGGTCAGATCCTTTGTGGGTCATTGCGGGGGTTAGTACCTATCGATCCTTTGTGGGTCCGACGACTTAGATGAATCAGTGGCTATATCTGATCATCTCTATCGTCATACGAAGAAGTATACCTGTGTGAGTTGAATCTTGACTTGCTTTCCTATGTGGATTATGTTATGCTTTCCTGTGTGGATTGGATTGTGGTTTCCTGTGTGGACTGGGTTGTACTTGGGCTCGGGGGTTGGAGCGACTGGAATTGATAACTTAGGTATATGTATGGGCATATACCTAAGTAGAGCCAGATGTTGCTTTGTGATTGTATCTTCCTTTGTGGTTTATCCTTTGTGGATTCTGGGAGACCTTCGGGGGTCTCGGGGTCCCTACTGAGTAACTTATACTCACCCCTGCACGGGCTATGCCCGCACTACGTTGTGTTGGTTGCAGACGACAGGTAGCGCTGATCGCGGTTGAGGCTTGCGGAGCAGGTCGGTACCCGGAGGTAGACCACTGGGCGGGACGTACTCGGAGCGGACAGCTGGACCCGAGGAGCTGTGGAGGCTATCTGTACCCACCCTTTAGGTGGGAGTTCCAGTGGACGGCTCGAGGCTGCGGCTTTACGTTCAGTTGTTGTTTTCCCTTTCCAGTTGTACTTTACTTTCAGTTTGGGTTTGTATTCTGGCCCACTTACTTTTCCGCACTTACTATTGTACCCAGTTTTTACTTAGTGTTTACTTCTACTGCTTGCTTGCTCTGTGGTGTTTGTTTACTTTACAAAGGCAATGCCTTCCCTTTTTACCGGGATTTACGCCTTGGTGCTAGTCGTCAGCCCCTGGCCTATGGAAGGCGGGCTTGGGGTAGTCACGACACGGGCCCCGAGGACGGGTCGTGACAACGACACCAATGTCATAGTTTTCGTCTTGCATCAAAGTATGTAATCAAATAGTATACACTGGTTATAATCTCATATCATGAGACCACTACACGTGTTTGCAGATGGGAACTGTCAATGACACATGAAACATGTGGTGTTCCTATCGGCGGGTCAGCCCTCATGATCTCATCTACTCGGTATCACAAAGTGAAAACTTCATGAGAAGAAGTCTCAATACTTATGAGACCCCAACACCTTATAGTCACACATCATTCGTGTCCAGTCAGCATGATGTTTTCGGACCATAGGACATATGTTTAAGATTAATGTCATAGTATCTCGAGGTTCTCATTATAGCCTGAAAACTACTATAACATTTTGATACAACAAATAATCTAAGGGAATTACCATGTAAATTGCAGACACAACAATATTAACAATATTATGGTAAATGTACATCATGCATATAACGCCCAATGATTTCATGCTATGTTTCCTCTAATATAATTTCAATTCATTTGGTAGCTTACATTGCACACAAAATTATTTCATATAAATCATATAAAATCACATAGAGAACACAAAACAAACCTTATAAATGAAGAATGAATGAAGTAAGAGGTATTTCTAAGAAGTTAAGGAACATATACCGATGAAATAGTAACTTGACCTTAGGAATAGTAATATGACCTCTATGAATAGTAAACCAACCAAATAAATAGTAACCACATCCATGAAAGTATAAATAAAATTTAGGCATCTTATAAATGAAAGTATGATACAATTATATCATAGTGTAAGTAAATAAATATTTTAAAAAATATTGTTTAAGTGTTGATATTTTTATAAGTCATAAATATTTAATTATAATTTTATTTTTAATAAAATTATTTAAAAGAAAATCTATATTCATAAACTGTATTCATAAATTAATATTTTATTATCTTATGATTGTAGGATAATTTTATGAGACCTTAGTTAATTTTACAGAGTGATATAAAATGAGTTATAATTTTAAAATCTGTATTCTTCAAGTAAATGCCGACTTTAATTAAAAATTAAATTTCTCATATTTAGAAAATTATTTTCATAAAACTGAGTTCATTTTTTTATTCTACACATCAAAAAATGGTTAGGGTGAATTTTTGAGATTTTTCTAAAATACTTGAATTTTTGGTGAATAGTAAAATACGATAATTTACGATAAATGTTAAATACTTGATTTATTGAGTCATAGGTGATGTATAGATGATGTAAGCTCATAATCTCAAACTCTCACTCATTATTTTAATATATTTGGTGATAATTCTCAAACTATTCATAGTCTTGAACCAAAATAATAAACAAATGAATAAAATATTCAAAAAATACCCCTCTCATCCACTATAAATACCACCCTCACACCCCTTCTCCCCACACATTACCAGCTTTGATCCTTGTCCAAATTATGATCAATACTCTTTCCAAGTATCCCCCCACATCTAGAATCTCTTGGTCTCATAAAAAGACCAAAACCAAGGTCCCTTAAGGAGGTTCTTAAGAGGATAATTCAAGAGGTAAATCCTTTTTCTTTTTTCCTTTTCATTTCTTATACTCTCCTCACCTCATATTTCAAAAGAGACATGATAAATATAGTATCATTAATATATTTTAATTCTATCATATTAATGGAATATCTATCATAAAACTCTTTTCTCTACCTCTTTTATTTTATAAATGAAAACATCGTCCGTGATGTGTCTATTTACCGACACCATAGATGATGCATTTTCATTTTACATTAACACCTTCAAGGCTGGTCATAAAACAATAATTATGGTTAAAATATATTATATTATACATATTATAATTTATTTATTATTATGGAACCATTATATATACATGATATTAATTACTAAGACAAAACTATTTCGCAATGATCTAAAAACCACCAAAATGATCTAAATGATTATAATTAAAGTTCTATCTAGTAAATCATCACCATATCTGAAAAAATAATACATAAGACCATTAAATATTATGTATGTTCATTAAATATAATTCCAATTCTGAAGAATTATACCCATTTTACATGAGCATCATTACTTATAAACAAGTGAACCGATCATGAAAACCAAGAAAATGAATACTCCCGAATGATGAAATTAAACTCTATAACTCATCAAAATGGCTATAAATGAACTTAATAAAACTATAATGAATCAAATAGATGTAGAAAATGTTCCAAATTAATTAATTAATGGATTTAATTTTACTATCCATGACACTTAGATCAAGTGTATAACACATCCATGCATAAGGTAAGGGGTTTCTCATCTCAGTTTTATTTTCATGAGATTTCCATTATTCGCCAATTATTTATTATATGTGGTGTATATAAACTACCATTTTATATATAATATCATTAATAAATTTATATTCATGGTATTAAATGATTAATTTTATGATTATTAATTTATTTCATACGTTTTGATTGATTACAATGTGGTAAGAGATTTTGTCTCAATTTCCATTTCATTGAGACTTACTTGGTATTGTGCACCTAATCATTCTTATGTGGTGTATATACTGCATATTTGAGATCATTTTTCATTTGAAATTATATTTATATTAAATATCCATATTCTTTTATCATAGATACGATTATTGTCTTAGCCATATAACATTTTACATACGATGTTTATTTTGAATGAATGTTGTAATTGGGGAAATATTAATGAATCTATACTCTTTAATCAATACGAATATTTTTATAAGTCATGTTGTTCTTGAATTAAATCTATGTATGAATAATTATTTTAAATTTCAGTGATGGGTGGGGCCCGCTCTAGGCCCTCGATGCATCGATAGGCCTCATGAGATAAAGCAGTTGGCGACAAACCCTTCATGTTTGTTTCCAAACATAATCAAACGTGTTTCTACCCATAGATTTAAACCATATTGATGGTATAATGGTTCATGTTGTAGATACATGATTTACCTTGACATAATTTTTATGACTTATTGACTTTACTTCACTTATTATTGCTTCATGTAACCCTTAATGAGCATTTTATCTTACCCTTATTATGTTTCCTTTCCCCAGGTTATGAAGAGGAATCCTTTGAATAATTTTCAAGGATGCTGTTTATTTCATTTTTTATGCATCATGTTTTATTTTTCTATATTTCACAATGTACTATGAGTATCATGTATGTAATATGGTCTTCCAAAACTGCTAAACTAATCGGACCTTTGGGATTTGATACTTGTAATCATTCCAATTTAGTAAAATAATTCACCAGCTCTAGTTTTCTGGGGTCGGGGTGTTACAATGGGCATTAGAGGAAGTTTAGCTGTGACCTTGGAAACTAGATTAAGAAAACATAGTTTATGGAACATAACCCTAAGATAGAATTTGAGGATAATCATACAAGAAAATCCTAGAATTTTGGTAAAGTAGAGATTATGTGGGTCTTCTTAGAAATACATCACTGTTTAGATACTATAAGTGGATGTGGTTCTAGAACAAATATACCTAAGAGTAACAAATCTGATAAGGTGTTCCAGGCCTTACTCTGGGTAAACTAGTATACGACAATGAGGCTTAATGTGCACCTGGTTTGAAACTCCTGAGGGATATGCTTAGTATAATTCACATTTTCTTTACAAACCATTATAAAGGGTTTAAAAGTAAATATGTCCTCAAAGAAATCATGTTTACGATTATGATATTAACTATGCATAAATTTTCAATTTATGTTAATTTATTTGATATTTCAAAATTATGCATTATGATTCATAACCTAATTTAGTGTATTCCATTGTTTAATGATGGCACCTAATGGAAGAAAGAGAATAAATACCTACAGAAAATGTAGGGATTTCCCCACTGAGCAAGTCAATACAGTTAGTGTTGGATCTGAGCAGATCATGACCATATTAGGACAACTTACCCAGGTTATGATGAATAACCATACTACACCTATTATGGATCGTTTCATGCAGTAGAAGGCCCCATATTTTAGTGGGACTAATAATCTAGTGGTATCTGAGGAGTGGATCAAGTCCCTTAAAAATATATTTATAGCATTGGGATGCAATGAAAATGAAAAGGTAGTACTTGCAGTATATTATCTCAAGGGAGATACTAACCAGTGGTGGTCATTGATCCAAAATACTAAGTAGGAAGAAGAAATAGAGGACATGGATTTAATAGCTTTAAAGAAACATTCTTCGACAAATACTTCCCTAGTGAGCAAAAAACTGAAATGAAGATAAAATTCCTTAGTTTAAAGTAAAGGTAAGATGAGAGTGTTGCAGAGTATGAGTCTACCTTCACAAGACTATCCAGCTATGCTATAGATTACATACGTCATTCAGAAGACATGATAGATCATTTATTTGAAGGTCTTAAGCCAAGTCTCAGAAGGGAACTGGCTTCTCAAATATTTTCATCATATGATGAAATAATATTAAGTGCCATCAAAACAAAGACGGAATTTTCTAAATAAAAATTATTTAAGGAAAATCAAGAGAAAAATAGGTCTTCTGATAACCTTGTAAAAGGTTAAGTTCCAAATAATAATAATGGAACAAAGCAATTCTCATTATGTGAAAATTATGGAAAGAATCATCCTGGAAAATTCTTGAAAGGCATGAGAGTTTGTTATAAGTGTGTAGAAAAGGGTCATAGAGCTAATGAACACAAGGGGAAGAGAAAAATAAATGATTTTCAATGCTACAATTGAGGAATATGGGACACTATGCAAATGATTTTACTAAGCATTAAGGAAACTTGCCTCAAAAAAGGTTAAGAGATCAAGGCCAAGCTTATGCGATAAAAAATGTTGAGGTTGAAGTTCCTAATGATGTGGTGGCCGATACTTTAATCATTTCCTCAAACTTATCTAATGATTTTTTTTTGATTTTGGATCATCGAATTCTTTTATATCTTCCTAGTTTTCCAAGAAAATTAGACATTTCCCTTTTGATTTAATAAAGGTTTTTTCAGTCAAAACTCCTCAGGGAAGTATCATTGTAACAAAGATGTGTCAGTAAATCCCCTTTATGACACATAAACATACTTTAGTTATTGAAACTATCATTATACCTATGATTGAATTTGATATAATCCTCATTATATAATTTATTTAAAACTATGATGCAAAAATTTATCGCAAGAATAAGGAAGTTTCAATTTTTGAGAAAGGTTTAGAATCCCTTATCTTTAGAGAAGAAACCTCATCATATAATTATTATATAGATCCACCTTTATTAACTCTACCAAATGAAATTATTGGGGTGGAAGAGGAAAAGATATCTAGGGATGAGGAAAGTAATCTTCAAATTGAGAATGTACCAATTGTGCAAGAATATATTGATGTATTTCCAGAGGATTTACCTAGACATCCTCCAGAGTAGGAAGTTGAGTTTTTATTGATTTAATTCATAGTGCAAGACCTATATCAAAGACTCCCTATAGAATAACCATTGTGTAATTAGTGTAACTGAAGAAAAAACTAGAGGAATTGAGTGAAAAAGGATTTATTCATCCTGATGTTTCTCTATGGGGATCCCCTATTCTATTTGTCAAGAAGAAAGATGGATCCATGAGGTTGTGCATTGACTATAGAGAAATAAATGCTATTAAAATAAAGAATATGTATCCTCTACATCACATTAATGAATTATTTGATCAACTTCATGGAGATCAATATTTTTTGAATATTGACCTTTGATCTAAATATCATTTATTGCATGTGAGGAAAAAAGATATTCCAAAGATAGCATTTCGAACTAGGTATAGACATTATGAGTTTAAAGTAATTCCATTTAGACTGAATAATTCACCCTCTATTTTAATGGATTTAATGAACAAAGTTTTCAAGGAATACATTAACGATTTTTATGGTATTTATTGATGATATATTGATATATTAGAAAATCTACGAAGACCATGAGAACCAATTGAGAGTTACTCTAGATACTCTTAGAAGAAAAGAGTTACATGGGAAGTTTAACAAGTGTGAATTCTAGCTTCAAACAGTTTCTTTTCTGGACCATATTGTCCCTAAGGATGGAATCTCAGTTGATCATATGAAGAAAAAATAAATACAAAAACGGACTACACCAATTAACATAATTAAGATACACAATTTTATTTTCTTAGGAGGTTACTATCAGTGTTTCATTTAGAATTTTCCCAATTGGATAATCCGATAATCGGGATTACACGTAAAGGAGTTAAGTTCATATAGACAAAACAATGTACATAATGCTTTGTAGAATTGAATAGAAGATTGTTCAATGCTCTAATTTTGACTCTTCCCTCTATAAATTATGGGTTTTTGATATACAGTGATTCATTAAAGAATGGACTAAGTCATGTCCTTACAAAAATGATAAAGTTATTACTAATGCATCAAGGTAGTTGAAGACACATGAAAAGAAATTATCCAACCCATGATATTGAGTTAGCAACTGTAATATTTTCTTTGAAAATATAGAGACACTCTCTCTATATGTGAGATATATACAGATCATAAGAGTTAGAAATAAAATTTTACACAGAAATAACTCAACATAAGGAAAAAGATATGACTCCAATTACTCAAAGATTATGATTGTTCAATACACTGCCACCCAAGAAAGAAAAAAAAGGTAGCAGATGCATTAAGCAGGAAAGATCATGGACTTTTGACCCAAATGAGGATTGAGAGAGATCCTATGTTCATGGATCTAGTAAAGATGAATAAGCAAATTGTTAAGGAAGAGGAAACATATTTCCTTTTTCAAATTATTGTTAAACCATCATTAGTGGAGAAGATAAAAACATCTCAATTAGATGATGAAAATTTTCAAAATAAAATTAAATACCTTAAGGATGGGAGATTAGAAAACTTAATGTATGAGGATTAAATTATAAAATTTGGTAAGAGGTTATGTGTTCCATCAATAATAGAGCTAAAAAGGAAACAATTAGATGACTCACTTAGCTCAAATTTCTCTATACACCCTTGTAGTACCAAGATGTATAGAGATATAAAGGAACATTTTTGGTGGGATAATATGAAGTGAGAAATTACTAACTATGTGTCAAGATTCCTAGTTTGTCAATAGGTGAAGGATGAAATACAACACCCTAAAGGAGTCATACAACCAATTCCTATACCAGTGTGGAAATTGGATGATATTATGATGGAATTTGTCCCAGTACTACCAAGTAATCCAAGAAGAAATGATGCAATATGGACTATTGTTGACCGACTTATGAAATCTGTACATTTCCTCACAATAAGAGAAGATTTTCCACTCGATCACCTAGAAAGACTCTATATTAATGAAGTTGTAAGAATTCATGGAGTACCTCTATCGATTGTGTCTGATCGAGATCCCTAATTTACATCAAAATTATGGAAGAGTATTCAGAAGGCTTTGGATACTGAGCTTCATATGAGTAATTCTTATCACCCTCAAACCAACGGATCATCTGAAAAGACTATTCAAACATTGGAAGATAAGTTGAGATCAATCTCAGTTGACCTTCAAGGTATGTGTGATCAGTACTCACCTTTGATGAACTTTTCCTACAATTATAGTTTCCATTCTAGTATTCAAATGGATCTATATGAATCATTATATGAAAAGAGATGTCAAACTCTAACTTTTTGGGAAAAAGTTGGTGAGAGGAAACTTATAGGCCCAGAACTTGTGGAGGAAATGACAACAAAGGTAAAGGTTATTCAAACACATATCAAAGATACACAAAGTAGAAAAAAGATATATTACAATAATAGAAGGAAGGATTTATAGTTTCAAGAAGAAGATCATGTATTTATAAAAGTGTCTCCATGGAAGGGTGTATTAAGGTTCAGTAAGAAAGGGAAATTGAGCCCCAGGTACACGAGACCATTTGAAATTCTAGAAAGAATTGGAATTGTGGATTACTATTTAGTAATGCCACCAAGTCTCTCCAAAATTCATGATGTGTTCCACGTGTCATTATTAAAGAAGTACATGCTCAACACATGTACTCACCTATGAAGAAATAAAAATGGAACCTAATTTATCTTACTATGAAGAGCCTATTGAGATTATTGACATAAGAGAGAAAGTATTGAGAAATCAGATGACTCAATTGGTAAAAGTTCTTTAGAGAAACCATAATATGGAGGAAGAAACATGAGAACCTGAGGATGTTATATATAAGAACCAAACTCATATTTTTAGAAGTCATTGTTTATAAAAATTTTGAGGATGAAATTTCTATAGGAGGGAAGAATATAACACCCAATGATTTCATGGTAGTATCCTCTTATATAATTTTGATTCATTCAATAACTTACATTACAAACAAAATTATTTCATATAAATCAGATACAATCACATAGAGAACACAAAAAAAACCTTATAAATGAATAATTAATGAATTAAGAGGTATTTCTAGAAGTTAAGGAACCTATACTGATGAAATAGTAACTTAACCTTAGGAATAGTAATATGACCCTTATGAATAGTAAACTGACCAAATGAATAGTAACCATACCCATGAAAGTATAAATAAAATTTAGGCATCTTATAAATGAAAGTAAGATACAATTATATCATAATGTTAGTAAATAAATATTTTAAAAATTATTGTTTAAGTGTTAGTATTTTTATAAGTCATAAATATTTAATTACAATTTTATAATTAATAAAATAATTTAAAAGAAAATTTATTTTCATAAAATTTATTCATAAATTAATATTTTATTGTATTATGATTGTATGATAATTTTATGAGACCTTAGTTAATTTTATAGAGTGATATAAAATGAGTTATAAATTTAAAATTTGTATTTTTCAAGTAAATGATGATTTTAATTAAAAATTAAATTTCTAATATTTAGAAAATTATTTTCATAAAATTTAGTGCATTTTTTTATTCTACACATCAAAAAATAGTTAGGGTTATTTTTTTGGATTTTTCTAAAATACTTGTTTTTTTTGTGAATAATAAAATACGATAATTTACGTTAAATGTTAAATACTTGATTTATTGAGTCATATGTGATATATGACTGATTTAAGCCCATAATATCAAACTATCCTTCATTATTTTAATATATTTGGTGATAATTCTCAAACTATTCATATTATTGATCCAAAATAATAAACAAATGAATAAAATATTAAAAAACCACCCCTCTCCTCCACTATAAATACCACCCCTCCTCCGAATGGCCCAAAGGCCTTATTTTTATTTTATTATAGATAATAACCCTTTTAAGGGTTGAAGGGGAACCCGTAAATGACCCGTAGGCCCAAGGCACAAGGCCCGACATGACCCGCAATACATGACCCGAAGGCCCAGAGGCAAACCATGCCCATACATGACCCGTAGGCCCAACCCACTAGAACTGCCCCTCCCCAGCATCTTGAATCATTGATTGCCTTAGATACCCACCTTGCATTGCTGATCAGCTAGCATTTCCCTGTACAAAGTTGTACGGTACCTGGTCCCGATGGCGGCTGCTATACCTTCTCATTCTTCCAATCCGGTTAGCTCTGCATCTGGTGGCTGCTACTCCTGCTGCTCTGATCCTCTTCTGGGTCCTGTTCTATGTGAACTAGGATACTCCATGGTCTATGTGACTCGAAGGCTATGTGCCTCAAAGGCTTTTGATGACCCGAACGCCCTGGAGACCCGTAGGCCCAAACCGGTGGCCCGAAGGCCCAAATCGGGTGAATAGTTCCAGCTGCTACAGTACCGAACAGTAACTGCAACAGTACTGCTACAATGACTACTACAGTACTGCTACAGTACCGGAAAATCACCTCCGCCCGGTTTTGAACCTGGGTCTTTTGGATGCCAATCAGGAGCCCTTACCACTCAGGTACGAGCTCGTTGGCTATAAATACCACCCCTCACCACACCTTCTCATCACACATTCTCAGATTTGAGCCTTGTCCAAATTCTACCCAATACTCTTTCCAAGTCTCTCCCCCATGTCCAGGAGCTCTTGGTCTCATAAAAAGACCAAGAACAAGGTCCCTTAAGGTGGTTCTCAAAAGGATAATTCAAGAGGTAAATCCTCTTTCTTTTTCTTTTAATCTCCTTTCATTTTTCTTTCTCATTTATTATTCTATACTCACCTCCTCTATAAAAAGAGACATGATAAATAAAATATCATTAATATAATATAATTATATCATGTTAATAGAATATCCATCATCAAACTCTTTTCTCTCTCACTCTTTTATTTTATAAATGAAAACATTGCTCGTGATGTGTCAATTTACCAACATCATAGAAGATGCATTTTAATTTTCCATTAACACCTTCAAGTCTAGTCATAAAATCATAATTATGGTTAAAAAATATTTTATTATACATATTATAAGTTATTTAGTATTCTATAACCAGTATATATACATGATATTAATTACTATGACAAAACTATTTCACAATGATCTAAAAACCACCAAAATAATCTAAACGATTATCATTACAGTTCTATATAATAAATCATCATAATATCTGAAAATAATAATAATATATAAGACTATTAAATCTTCTCTATCTTCATTAATAATATATAATTTCAATTCTGGATAATTATACCCATTTTACATGAACATCATTACTTAAAAACAAGTGAACCAATCATGAAAACCAAGAAAACAAATACTCTCGAATAATGAAATTAAACTCTATAACTCATCAAAAAGGCCATAAATGAACATAATAAAACTATAATGAATAAAATAAATGTATAAAATCTTATGAATTAATTAGTTAATGGATTTAATTTTATTATCTAGGACACTAAGATCAAGTGCATAACATATTCAGACATAAGGTAAGGGGTTTCTCATCTCACTTTTATTTTCCACTTATTTATTATATTTGGTGTATGTAAACTTCCATTTGATATATAATATCATTAATATCTTAATATTCATGGTATTAAATGATTCATTTTATGATTATTAATTTTTTTTCATACGTTCCGATTGATTACAATATTGTAAGGAACTTTGTCTCAATTTCCATTTCATCGAGACTTACTTGGTATTATGAACCTAATAATTATTATGTGGTGTATCTACTACCCCTTTGAGATCTTTTTTCATTTTAATTTATATTTCTATTAAATATACATATTATTGTATCCTGGATATGATTATTTTCTTATCCACGTAACATTTTCCATACGGTGTTTATTTTGAATGATTGTTTTAACTAGGGAAATATTGATGAATCTGTACTCTTTAATCAATAATTTTTTTGGTAATTAATATTATTATTGAATTAAATCTATGTATGAATAATGATTTGTACTTTCAATGATGGGAGGGGTCCGCTATAGCCCATTGATGCATTAACAGGTCTCACGAGACAAAACAGTTGGCAACAAACCCTTCGTGTTTGTTTCCAAAAAGAATCAGATAGGTTTCTACCCATATACTTAAACCATACTAAAGGTATAATGGTTCATGTTCCAGAAACATGATTTCCACTAAATAATCATTTTCTTCGTTAAGTACTCATTTATTACTTTCTATGAGATTTTCACTATAAAAAAATCTATGGATTCATTTTCATTAATAGATTATTGATTACATGTGTTTTTCAAATTATTTACCTTACTATAATGTATATGAATTATTGAATTTACTTCAAATATTATTGATTCATTTAACCCTTAATGAGCATTTTATCTCACCCTTATTATGTTTCCTTTCCCTTGGTTATGAAGAGGAATCCTTTTAATGAGTTTCAAGGATGTTGTTTATTTTATTTTGTTATGTATCATGTTGTATTTTTCTATCTTTACCAATGTACTATGAGTATCATGTATGTAATATGGTCTTCCAAAACTACTAAACTGATCAGTATTTTTGGACTTTATTCCTTGTAATCATTCCAATATAGTAAAATAATGCACGAGCTCTGATTTTATGGGGTCAGAGTGTTACAATGCATAACTCACTATATACATGATGTGGTAATCCAAAAAAACTATTTAAGTTGGGTCCAAGGCACCCACTTTTACAAAACTATCACTTACATTGATCCAACTTGTTAACTATACTTTTCATCCTTCACATTATAAGATCATTCTTCTATTGATTTATGGATTTAGTCATTAGCCCAACCATGTCTCTGTTGTGTGACTATTCTACTATCTATGACTTCACCACCATGAGTAAGAATCCTCAAGAGATTATATCCCTGAGTATATTCCTCTTTCCACTTTCAAAACTTGACATCTTTTCTAGTACTAGTAGTAGAATCATTATAATTTATATTAAGATAAAACTTTACTTACTAGGTGAGATTGCAAGAACTGGAACAAATCATTGTGTAATTTACATCACTTATTTAGCTTCATCAGAAGCTACAATGCACTCGGTATTTGTAAATATGGATACCAATAGATTGAATGAACTTATCTTGCACATTACCTTAGACTTAATGTGATATTAGATCATATTAATCAAATGGAAGACTAGTTTTCCCCCTTAAAACTAGTATCCTTTCCTCTCTAATTCTGATTGCATCTCGTTCAGTTCTCCTGGATATATCTAATATTTTACTTCCATAAAATATATGTTGGAAATATCATATCTAATACATAGAATTAAATATGTGATTAATCCATTATAAAATAAAATATAATTCAACTGACCATATCAATCTCCTCCCAGTCTCATACATGTCTTCTTGGAGAGATTTATGCCATACGACATTCGTAACAATTTTATCTCAAATCATTCAAAATTTTATTTTTTAAATACCTTGTCAGTATATGTACTTTGACTTGGTTTAAGTAGCCTATTAGATCCACCTCAGTAGATCTTGTTCCCTAAAATTTAGGTTTCTACTTTAATTCAATCTTTGGAGTGCTACTTTCATTCAGGTTTTAACTAACTATTAGACCGATAACTATTTTCAATATGTTATCTAACATATTTTAATTGGAAAATAGTGGTTCTCCCACTAACCTATTATAGAAATATGAAAAAATTCACTCCAAATGAGTATTCTATGATCTTGTTTCTTACTTTAATCTAAAACTAGATTTTAGTAACTTGCACCCCTTATTGGAATTCTATGGTGTCACCGAATCTTTCTGGTTGTATCGTGTAAACACTTTCAAAGAAAGGTGGTATTGGAATCCAATGACAAATAAAATGATCATCAAAAGTAGCTATGAAAATTAAAATTATAATGAATTTAGGCTTGAAGAATTGGTATAAACAATCGAGCCTTAATGGTACCACTATTATACCAACCATGTAATGTTTCACTTGAATACCACCACAATATCAAGATTTGAAACATTAAAAAAAACTAATCACTTGTACTTTGATACATCTAATCCATTACTAAATTTTATCGAACTTGTCAATATTATCTTGTTTCAATTTATTTCTTACTATTAGGATTCATTATTCTCAATGAATAATGTATCTCCCGGTGTGGTGAATGTAAAACCACCAGTAAGGTTTTATCATTCCGACACAGTATGTGTCTCTAGAATATACAATTTTCACAAGCTCTTGTGGAACTTGTTCTTATTCCAACCACTTGTGCATCTACAACATTGAATAAATAAAATTCAATCTTTCTCCTACTATCTCAAATAGATATGTACACCCTTTATAGAAATATAGTCTCTAACATGATTATAACCTTTTATATTTCAAGGTGTTATGTAATATCCTCAAAAACCTTTAGGATAATTACTTTAGATTTACATTTTGTTTTTATTGATGAATTTTTTTATATCCTTAACAAACACTTTGCATTTAAAAACATTTTATTTTGACATGATGGATTTATATCATACTATAACTCATAAGATATCCATTTTTCATTATAGTTGGCATATGGTTATGGGATAACACCTCTATTTGTGAATCATGTCTTGAAAAATAATGGAAGTTTATATAGTGCATATGAGTCTCAACATTGATGCTCTTATTTATTACATCATGACCCCGATGTGTATAAGAAAATACACGTTTAGGAATTACTCCATGCTACATTTTAATGATCAATGATTTCATGTAAGACTCATCATCGATCCTTCTTACCAATATCATATATTTTATGTGTATAAGAAAATGTGCTTTTAGAAATTAATCCATGATAAATTTTCATGATCGATGTTTTCATTTAAGTCTCATCATTGATCCTTCTTACTAACATCATATATTTTATGTGTATAAGAAAATGTGCATTTAGGAATTTCTCCACACTATATTTTCATGACCAATGAATGCTTGGTCAAGATATTATTTAGTATATGGGCCTGGAGAAACTCATATCTTCTAACCATGCATATTCCACACTTCACTTTTACATTCCTTAAAACTCTTAAAGGAATATTATAAAGTAAATGAATTTACCTCTATCTTAACCTTGGAATAGTTCATGCTCTCTAGCTAAAAAAACTTAGAAATATTTGTGGATAACCATTATTTATAAAGGGTTTTTTCCAGAAATAAATAAGTAAAAATGTAAATAATACCTAAGGTCTTTAACTATAAAGTCTCTAAAAACCATACTGGGTATATCCTTTAAAACTACTTAGTTTTACTAGAAAAATAACTATCTTGACAAAAATGGGTATAACTAAGCCTTACATATTATATTCATTAGTTATTTCCAATTATTCAATCATTAATGAGCCATTAGTTGAGTATTAGACACTACAAACAACATTCATTCCAAATATGAGATAATGTCTGTAACGTCCCGGTTCTAGAATCCACCCAGAGGCGCCTCGTACCCGGTTGGTCACATGGCCTCAAGTGAATTTCCCCGAATTCTAGAGGCTACCGACTAGCAGCGAGGGCTTTGGGTGTGATAGTGGGGAAACTATGACCTCATTGGAAGATTACACAGTGGAAGTAACACTATATACAATAGTGGAAGCAGTGAGCATCCAACAATAGTAAACAATGAAAGACTAGAATAATAAACAACTGGAGCACATATATATATGAAATGATGCATGGTACATATGTTTAGGAAAGCATCCAAACAATTCACAATGATGAATAAATTACTAAACCAAAGTACAAAAGAAAAAAAGATGAGCAACTCCTCAGCATAGCAAGCCTCAGATTGGTCCCATGCTCTCCATCTCCAATGCAATCAAGTACCTGAAGTCTAAGGGTGCTTACCCTTGTCTATAACTGCAACAATATAATCTGTTTGAGCCCAAAATCATGGGCCAAACAGGGTGCGAGACTAAATCTCAGTAGGCAACCACCCGAAGATCCGTGCCTAACAGTCAGTGAGTATATGGCAGGTAAAAGTACAGTAAAAAATAAATAGTAAACAGAAAAGTACTCAGTAGTAAACAATCTATAGATCAATCAAACAACAGTGAAGCAACAACTAACCACAAATAGGTAACCCTCTGGGAATTACTCACAGCCATCCCCTCTGGTCCTACCTAAGAAGTACCAACAAGCCTCTGGGTAGTACACTCAGCCTAACCCCTTTGGTTTGGTCATATGAAAATTATAAGACTCTCTGAGGAATCTCACTCGGTCAATTCCTCTTATAGTCTAAGGTAGTCAGGGACTCTCTGAGGAAGATCACACGGTCAATTCCCCTTATAGCCCCAAGGTCAAGAGACTCTCTGAGGAAGCTCACTCGGTCAATTCCTCTAATAGCCTCAGGTCATTCACAGGCTCTCTGAGGAAGATTACTTGGTCAATTCCTCTTATAACCTAGAGTGGTTCATGGTAATTCAAGTAAAACAAAGACTCTCTGAGGAAGCTCACTCGGTCTATCCCCTTATTGTCTATAAAGCTGAAGAATCTCTGAGGAAGCTCACCCGGTCTATCCTCCTATAGTCTATAATGTCCAAAAAATCCCTGAGGAATCTCACTCGGTCTATCCTCTTATAGTATATAATGCCCAAAGACTCTCTGAGGAAGCTCACTCGGTCTATCCTCTTATAGTCTATAATGTCCAAAGACTCTATGAGGAAGCTCACTCGGTCTATCCTCTTATAGTCTATAAGACCAGGTTCTCATGGCCCCATGTAATTCAATGCATAGTAATTCTATATGGACAACATAAACCTACAGAACTACTTGTCTAACCAGTATAAATCATCTCAAGCATGTTAGAAAACAACACTCCATCCTACCATCACAAGGCATGGAAAATAGGTAAACGACCAATAGTCTAAATAGGACCAAACAGTCATAAACAGAACAGAGCATGAGTAAAACATCCAAGGCATAGTAATCAACCCAAAACATGTCCAATTTACCTCTACACAGGCATACAAGCATGACAGGAAAACAACAGGGGCAAAACGATAAACACACAATACCCCGTTCAAGGGTATTGGTGGAATTTGCATATAATACTCAAAGAATTCAAACATAAAGGCACAAAATACCTACCTTGGGGTTATTAGATCAATATAATTGAACCAAGAGGCTTGAATCTCCTTAGAACTTCATAGATCTACAAAAATGCATAAAACGTTTAACCAACGATAACTTGGAAAAGAGGAGGAATTGGAAAACGATGCTCTAAAAGAAGGAAGAGATTACCACTGTGGTTCCAATGAAATCATCGGAGGTCAATTTGGAGAAAAGACGGAGGATTGAGGGCTCAGAGAATTTTTGGCACTGTGCGGTTTCTCTCGGTCGAATGAGATTTAGAAGAGGACACCTCTGGCGATCAGACGTGAGCCCGGTCCATCTAATGAAAAAAATAAAGTACACAGTATGTACTTTTGGAGTACATGACATGTACTCGCCTTTTCCATACTCTGCTTTAAGTGACCTCCACATTATCCCACACAACCGTGTGTGTGGCCCGGACACGGCCAGCACACGGCCTCGTGCAACAACGAAGTACACGGCGTGTACTCATAAAGTACAAGGTGTGTACTTCAAAAATTTCCAGAAACTCCTCTTTTCTTAAAAACTCTATAAAAAGGAAAAACACACCTGAAAATAAGGTACAAGTTCTTACAAACTCCCCCCCTTAAAGAAAATTTTCCCCAAATTTCTCTAGCGAGGCGTAGAAGAAGAAACCCCGAATAACTCCGGCCACTACGATCGTACATCGGCCTCCCTCTCCCAAGTCTCATCCTGTACTCACCTGTGCTGCCACAACACCCGTACCAGAGGAACAAACCAGCCACAGAGAACCTTCGTACTGCGATCGACAATTCGGATAGGATTCTACTAAAATGATGCATCCGCTTTGAGATCAACCTCCTTAGGTTGAAAGACATGATATAGGTCTGAAAAGTAATGTCGGAGCTGAGAAACGTGGAAGACATCATGCATAGCCTGGTACCTATGCGGTAACTACAACCGATAGGCAACCAGACCAACTCTCTCCAAAACCTCAAATGACCCGACGTACCACGGTGAAAGCATACCCTGTCTCCGAATCTTTTTGTGTCCCAACCTCAGTGTGACACACAAGAAAACCTAATCCCAAACCTCGAACTCTAGAGGTCGTATCCGCTGATCAGTATAAGATTTATGATGAGACTGCACATTATCCATCCTCTTCCGAATCAACTCTACCTACTATGTGGTCTCCTAGACAAGACGAGGTCCCAGTATAGCTGCCTCTCCTACCTCCATCCAACATAAGGGTGATCGACATGGCCTACAGTACAAAGCCTCATAAAGTTCCATCTGAATAGTCGCCTGAGAACTATTGTTGTAAGAAAACTCCACAAGAGGTATATGCTTTTACCAAGAACCTTCAAAATCTAGGATGCATGCTCGGAGCATGTACTCAAGCACTTGAATCGTACGCTCGGACTGGCCATCTGTCGGGGGATGGTATGCTGTACTCAAAAGTACCTATGTACCCAAAGCCTTCTGAAGCCCCTGCCAGACCCGAGAAGTAAAACGTACATCCCTGTCTGAAATAATGGAGTGTGGAACTCCATGTAGATGTACAATCTATCGGATGTACAACCGCCCTAGCTCATCAACACTGAAGGTCTCTTTGATCGGCAAGAAGTGTGAAACCTTTGTGAGTCTGTCAATGACAACACATACTACATAATTCCCTTGAGGCGACCTTGGAAACCCTGTCACGAAATCCATCGCGACGTCGTTCCACTTTCACTCAGGAATGGGTAACTACTACAGAAGCCCTGCTGGTCGCTGATGCTCTGCCTTTAGATGCTGACAAGTGGAACACCTCAAGATGAAACCAGAAACATACCTCTTCATACCTGGCCACCAATACCGACGGTGTAGATTACGGTACATCTTGGTGACACCAGGATGAACTGCCCAAACTAAGGAATAAAAGTCCTATATTAACTCCTCACGTATATCTTCTGACACCCATACAAATCCCTAGAAATGAAAGATCTCATCCTAGACTATGGTCCACCCAGGAATAGGGTCCTCTACTGACACGCTTTCTCATAGGACTAGGCCTTCAGAATCTGATAGCTACCTCATTCGTACCCAATCAAGAAGTGTAGAGGTAACAACTAGAGAAGATAGAAAAGTCTACCCCTGTCTATCGTGCACCTACAAATGCATCTCAGAGAACAGAGCCATAAGCCGACACTCACTACTGGCCTCCTGAACTGCCTATATCTTAGTCCACCTGCTCAATGCATCAGCCACAACATTTCCTTTCCCAGGCGTGTAGGCAAGCTCAAAGTCAAAGGACTGAAGGTACTCAACCCACCTTCTCTGCCTCAAATTCAAGTCACGCTGAGTGAATATATACTTGAGACTCTTATGGTTGGTGAAAAACACAAAGTTCTCTCCCAGAAGATAATGTATCTAACAGCGTAGGTCATAAACAACAGCTTCCAACTCTAGATCATGCGTCAGGTAATTCCTCTCATGTGGCCTTAACTACCGAGACCTGTAAGCAACGACTCCATCTCCCTGCATGAGTAAAACTCCTAGACCAATACCTGATGCATCATAGTAAATGGTATATCTCTTTCCTGGATCTAGAAAGACTAGTATCGGTGTTGAAGTCAACCTCCCTTTCAGCTCCTGAAAGGCTGACTCAAAAGAATCAGACCATAAGAACTTCGCTCCTTTCTTGGTCAGACTTGTCAGTGGTGTTTCTAGGCGTGAAAAGTCCTATATGAAACGTCTGTAGTATCCATCCATCCCTATAAAACTCCGCACCTCAAAGACATTCTTCGGCTGCTCCCAGGAAACTACTGCTCTCACTTTGTCTGGGTCTACTGAAACTCCTGTCTCTGAGATGACATGACCCAAGAAGTGAATCTGGTCCATCCAAAAGTGGAATTTTGAGAGTTAGCATATAACTGATTCTCCATCAATGTACTCAAAATGATATCAAGATGGGTATCATGGTCATGTTGAGTGTGATAGTACACCAATATATCATCCATGAAAACAACCATGAAGGAATCCAAGTATGGATGGAACACTCGGTTCATCAGTTTCATGAAAACTGCAGGCGCGTTCATGAGACCGAACAACATAACCATATACTCGTATAGACCATACTTGCTCCGAAAAGCTGTAAGAGGTATATCAAATGGTCTAACACGCAACTGATAATAAGCAGATCTCAAATCAATCTCGAGAACACCTGAGCTCCTCGAAGTTGATCAAAGAGATCATCGATCCTCGGTAAGGGATATCAGTTCTTGACTGTCAACTGGTTCAAATTCCGATATTCCACACAAATCCTGAGGGTACCATCTTCCTTCTTCGCAAATAGGATAGGCGAACCCCAAGAAGAAGTACTGGGTTAGATGAAACCCTTGGCCTGCAACTCCTCCAACTGTTTCTTGAGGTCCTGCAACTCAGGTGTAGCCATCCTATAAGGAGGAATGGACACTGGTGCTGCCCCTAGCACAAGATAAATAGAAAAGTATACATCACGCTCCAGAGGAAAACCTGAAAAGTCCTCTGGAAAGACGTCCTTGAAACGATCCACCACTGGAGGAAAGTCCAACTGTGAATTCCCCTGGTCATCCAGATAAAGACTAGCAATATGGGATATAAATCCTCCTAACCCAAGATGCTTTGGACCTTCTCTACTTTCCTAGACACCCCATTCGCCCCTATGAAGAAAGGATCCACCCTATGGTGATATGAAACTCACCCTATGGCGATAAAAGTCGACGACTACCTGGAAGGGAACTAGCCAGTCTATCCTGATAATGACATCATAACCTGTCATCTCTAGGACATACAGGTCCCATATAAAGTGACACCCACCAAGCTCTAGAGGTAACTCCTTGAACTGACATACACTAGCTGTCCTAACCCCCAATGGTGTGTCTAATGTCAAGATGTCGGCAGAAGAAAAGATGCAGAGACCAAGACTCTCCACAACAGTGACAGATATAAAGCTATGGGAAGCCCCTGTATTGAAAAGAGTTGAAGATAAAACTGAGGCTACTAAGATCGTACCTTGAACTGTAGAGGGGTTGAGATCCTGCTCTTGATGGGTCTGCTCCACTGCAAAGGTCTGGCCTGCTCTAAGGCCTTGTGACCCTACCTGACCACTCTGAGCTGATCCACTCTACTTTCACTGGTATCCTGGTGACTGAACACCATGGCCACGACCTCCACCTCGGCCCGAATAGCCGAAAGAACTCCAGTTCCTAGACCGATGAGAAACTGGCGATGCTTCTCCTGAACGTGGGGTCATAGAAGAACCCCTACCACCAGCTACAGGTGAGAAGATCTAACAGAAACACTGAAGATGGCCTATATTGCCGCAAGATCAGCACTCCATCATGTCTCTCTGTCATTGAGGCCTAGTATACCCGATACTCTCACATTGGTAGTATACTACTTGGCTGCCCGAAGGTACATCCCGCCTACTTTGATCTCCTCGAGCAGACTCCATGCGATGCTTCCTGCTATTACTAGGAGGAACACTAACTCTGGATGTCAAACCGCCCTAGCTCACTGCTCCAGAATCCCTCATATTGTGCTTAGTGATCAACACCTGTTTGACGATAGAGGATATCAAATTCAACTTGAAGATGTTCACCTACGATCATATATCGTGCCTCAGACCATCCTCAAAATTTCACACGAGGAATAAATCATCACCTCCTGGAATAGGCATGAAATGTTGCAGCTCAGTAAAGAGAGATGAGTACTCCATAACAGAAAGAGTACCCTTCTCCAGACTCATAAACTCCCAGGCTCGGTCGGCCCTCAAGGTCTCTGGGTATAAGTAATCATATAAGATGTGCTGAAACTCATCCCAAGTCATACTATACTAGTGTTATGACTGTGATATCACCTCCCACCACCTCTTGGTGGAGTCTCATAGCATATAGGTAGCGAGATTCACCCTCTTATCTGGAGGTATTTCTAGATGCTCGAAAATCGTCAGCGTGGCCTCTAGCCATGAATCAGTAGCCTGAGGTCCTCCTTCTCCTAAGAAAGTGGGAGGATGCTGCTGTTGGAATACCCACTTCAATTCTGCCATCGACAAGGCAGGAGACAACACTACCTGGAAGGTCTACACCATCCTCAGAAAACCTTCCCTAAACTGTGCATCGGCGCCTGCAACAGGTATAAATGCTGGTGCCAAGGCTGGAACAATAGAAGGATCTGTAGGAGGTCCTTGATCAACCATATTTGGTGTCTAATCACCATCTGGAAACTGGCATACAACTGGAGGACATATCAGTGGCATAACTCTGAAACATAAAATGCACACCTTAGATCAGGATTATCAAGGACTAAAAGCATAAGAGTTCAAGAAGGGAATAGGAGAAAGAAACATTCAAGTTTTACAAAACATGACTACATGGAGTGTATAAACACTAAACGACGTGTTATTTTAATCCATTCACATGGGTGTGTACTTCTGCCATAACTAGTTGTGTAACGCCCCAACCACACAGCGTGTTGTCCCCACACACGGCATGCACTTGAACTCTATTCCCCTGCCCAAGTCTCCTTACATAGCTAACCCACACGATCCTCTTAATCCTAGACTACACAACATGTATAAACACCACACAACGTGTACTAGACAAGTTTCAACGACCCGTGTTTTTAGTTACACGGCTGGCTACACGGTTCACTCTACACAGTATGCTCCATGTGCACACAGCGTGTACTTGAAGGATTTCCCTGACCCGTGTTGTTCGTGACACAGCTGGGTACCTAGGTTACACGACACGGTGTGTGAAACCAGGACACAGTGTGTATAGTTGAATTTTCATCCATTCGTGTCATTAGTCACAAGAGCAGACACATGACCACTACAACATGGCGTGTACGTACCGTACACGGTGTGTTCCTGAAAGATTTTTCACAACCCCGTGTCCCTGCCCACACAGTCAGTGACATAGTTAAAAACTTACACAATGTGTATTTATAAATTACACACCGTGTATTCTAGGTTTTTCTGGGAAGTAGCCTCTGAAACTACTCCGGAGCCTAGAGAACACAGAAAACAAGCGTTAAGGTGCCAAATTTCGATCCGTGAGGGCCCATACTCCCCACAAATCAAAGCTTGTCATCTCATACATGTCATATACAAGGAAAAAAAGTCAATGATCCACCAAGTTCCAATTCATGTAGCCCCATAACACCTCAAGAATTGAAATTTGGCATTCATTCAAACAAGACATTACATATAGAAATGCCTATTAAAAGTAGGTATTTTATCAATCATCTATCACAATAACATTCATATTCTACAAAACATCTATCACAAAAACATGCAATCACTAATGCACCCTAAATGACATGGAAAAAATGCATGACATGTGATTTCTAGCAAGTGACTATATGATGCATGATATGGAATACCCTCATCTCATCAGGTTGCGAAAGAAATAGAACCCCAATAATATCAATAGTAACAACACAAAACATGTGAGTCACCCATTGGTGAAAATCGGATCAACCGTAACCTTGAAAAACCAAAAGAAATTGCAATAAACGAGGTAGATTGGCTTTTCCCTGTACACGAGTTAGCTACTCCCAAGCACAGATTATTACCAAGTACCTATTCCATCCTATACCTGGCTATAGGATCCAAATAGTAAGTCAAGAGAAAATAATTACTCTGATACCACTTTGTAACGTCCCGGTTCCAGAAGCCACCCAGAGGCGCCCCATACCCGGTTGGTCACTTGGCCTCAAGCACATTTCCCCGAATGCCAGAGGCTTCCGACTAGCAGTGAGGGCCTTGGGTGTGATAGTGGAGAAACTATGCCCTCATTGGTAGAGTACACAGTGGAAGTAACAATATATATAATATCAGAAGTAGTGAACATCCAACAACAATAAACAATGAAATATTAGAATAATAAACAACTAGAGCACATATATATATGAAATGATTCATGGTACATATGTCTAGGAAAGAAGCCAAACAAGTCACAATGCTAAATATAGTACTAAACCAAAGTAAAAAAGAAAAACAGATGAGAAACTCCTCAACATCGCAAGCCTCGGCGTGGTCCCATGCTCTATAGCTCCAATGCAATCAAGTACCTGAAGTCGAAGGGCGCTTTCCCTTGTCTATACCTGCAATAATATAATCTGTTTGGGCCCAAAAGCATAGACCAAATAGGGTGTGAGACTAAATCCTAGTAGGCAACCACCTGAAGATCTGTTCTTAATATTCAGTGAGTATATGGTAGGTAAAAGTATAGTAAATAGTAAACAGTAAACATGAAAGTACTCAGCAGTAAATAATCTAAAGTTCAATCAAACAACAGTGACGCAACAACTAACCACAAATAGGTAACCCTCTGGGAAGTACTCACATCTATCCCCTCTGGTCCTACCTAATAAGTACCAACAACCCTCTAGGTAGTACACTCAGCCTAACCCCTCTGGTTTGGTCATACGAAAATTATAAGACTCTCTGAGTAAGCTCACTCGGTCAATTCCTCTTATAGTCTAAGGTAGTCAGGGACTCTCTAAGGAAGATCACACGGTCAATTCCCCTTATAGCCCTTAGGTCAAGAGACTCTCTGAGGAAGCTCACTTGGTCAATTCCTTTTATAGCCTCAGGTCGTTCACATACTCTCTGAAGAAGCTCACCTGGTCAATTCCTCTTATATCCTGGAGTGGTTCAAGGTAATTCAAGTAAAACAAATACTCTCTGAGAAAGCTCACTCGGTCTGTCCCCTTATAGTCTATAAATCTAAAGACTCTATGAGGAAGCTCACTTGGTCTATCCTTCCATAGTCTATAATGTCTAAAGACTCTCTTAGGAATCTCACTCGGTCTATCATATCAAAGTCTATAATGTCCAAAGAATCTCTGAGGAAGCTCATTCAGTCTATCCTCTTATAGTCTATAATGTCCAAAGACTCTTTGAGGAAGCTCACTCGGTCTATCCTCTTATAGTCTATAACACTAGGTTCTCACGGTCCCATGTAATTCAATTCATACTAATGCTATATGGACAAATTAAAACTATAGAACTACTTGGATAACCAGTCTACAACATCTCAATCATGTAAGAAAACAACACTCCATCCTATGATCACAAGGCATGGAAAACAGGTAAACGACCAATAGGTTAAACAGGACTAAACGGTCATAAACAAAACAGAGCATGAGAAGAACATCCAAGGTGTAACAATCAACCCAAAACATATCCAATTTACCTCTACACAGGCATACAAGCATGGAAGGAAAACAACGGGGGAAAACGGTAAACACACAATACCTCGTTTAAGGGTATTGGTGGAATTTGCACATAATACTCAAAGAATTCAAACAAAAAGGCACAAACCACCTACCTTTGGGTTAGGAGATAAATATAATTGAACCACAAGTCTTGAATCTTTTTATAACATTGTAGATCTATGAAAATGCATAAAACTTTAAACCCATGATAACTTGGAAAATATGAGGAATTGGAAAACGATGCTCTAGAAGAAGGAAGATCTTACCGGTACGGTTCCAACACAATCGACGACGGTCGATTCGGAGAACAGACAGAGGCTCGGGGGCTCAGAGAAGTTTTGGCGCCGTACGGTTTCTCTCGATTGAATGAGACCTAGAAGGACACCTCTGACAATCAGACGCGAGCCCAGTCCGTTTAATGAAAAAAAAGAAAGTACACGACATGTACTTTTGGATTACATGACGTGTAATCACCTTTTCCATACTCCACTTTAAGGGGCCTCCACATCACCCCACATGACCATGTGTGTGGCTCGGACACGGCCAGTACATGGCCTCAGGCGACAATGAAGTACACAGTATGTACTCATAAAGTACACGGTGTGTACTTTAAAAATTTCCAGAAACTCTACTTTTCTCAAAAACTCAAGAAAAAGGAAAAACATACTGAAAATAAGGTCCGAGTTCTTACAATGTCTCTTTTTTTCTAATGTATACATGAGTTATTTTTTTGGAAATACTTAACATTATTTCAATAAAAACCATTAAACTTAGAAATTTAGAAGTTTTGTGCTTCTCACCGCTGAATTAGGAATCACCCTTTATCAGCCGCTTAGAGAATTCACCTTATATCTTATAACATTTATTTTCTTAATTGGTTAATATATTTAAATACACAAATGTGATAGATATATTGTATTTAATACCCAATAAGTATGATATAAACATCACATACAATGATGAATATACACTAAGTGTAAGCCTATGTTTAATTCTACTTTAATTCATTGTATTTAATATTCCATAGATGTATCACATGCCATGAAAAGCAGATAACATCCAGTGTGAAGATCTACCTTAGTTCTTAGAAGGACATTGCGAAGGTTCCTTTGGCATCACACATTAAATCGGTCTTTTATCCTTGTCTTTCAAAATTTTCACCATATAATCCAAAGATTATTTTTTCTTTAAGTTCTTATCATCTTGGCGAACCTTACCCAAAAAACAATGAAGATTTTAACCCATACTATTTTCTTTTTAATCCTAAATAAAATTGGATTAATTTGGTGAAAATGATATAATAAAGTTATGTATTTAAAGATCATGACCCGTCTTTCAATTTACATGTATTCAGTGCAATCATCACCTCATTCATATCTTGATTCACTTTCTCCTAAAAGAATATTCGAAGATGATACAACACAATATAACCATCCATGTCCACATGATGTATCTAAAACTCATTGGAAATTGATGATAGACTTATGATGTAAACATAAAATGTAATATACATGTGTCTCTTATAAGCATCTTTCTCACCCTATCTTCCTGAGTTGGTTCAACAGGTAGTGGGGAGACCAGTGCATAGAATCTTCTATATTGTAGTACTTTTGCACAAGCACTAGTACCACTCTTAGAAATTCACACTGGCGAGGAATGTTATTTTTCTAGAATTAATTGCAATGAACTTATGATATTACTTTCCATTTAATATCAAATAAAATATTAGAATATTAGTACTTTTATCTTGAATACTGATTAAAAATTATCTGTTAAATCATTAAATGTCTCCCACTATTTCATCAAACCGTAGTATCTCTCACTACTAGATTTGGAATGCTTATTTTCTCGAGTATTCTAGTGGTAAGGACCCATGAAACATCTACTCATAGTTTAAGCTATGTATGTGACACTACTTAAAGAGTTTCAAGGTAGGCGGTTGACTTACCAACCACACTAACTCATGGATACTTGAACTGTTGAGTGAATTACCAACTTCTAAATATTATAAACTTTATTTACTCAATGTTTTACCTCTAAAGATGAAACAATCTAGATATTACCACTTCTTTGCTTCCATATTTTGTTAAGTTGACTCATTGTTCTCATAGGAACACCCCAATAGTATGAGGCACCATCATCTAGGGATGATGAGCACCGCATACACCTGGTTTTGTTCAAATTTATGTGATGGAAGGCATTATGACTTAATATATCTTTGAGGGTTTTTATTATTTCTCAATTAATGAAATATTTTTCTATTAGATATGAACATACCATGTTATCACACTCATAACATGACCATAAAGTAAATAGAAAATATTCATCGTACCTTAATTTGTTTTAATATTTGTATTTTGTTTTATTATTTTATGTAACCACACAAATAGGCATATTCAAAAAACACTAATAAACTAGGCATAAATTAAATAAACAATACAATTAATCTTGATCATTTATCACTATTTGATCTATTTATGTTCAATGGATCAACCATGACCCTAGGGGTATAATACATGAGTCTTTCCTGACTTGTATCTTAGCTTGCAACCCGATTCAATGCATCTATGTCTCGTTTGGAATATCGCCTCATCTTGGAATGGTCCACATCTTCATTTTTATTCATCATAATACATAAATACTTTCACATAGATGAGGGAGTCTCAGGAATATGTAATACACATACAAAACAACTCTCGTGGACATGCGAACCCTTATACATATTATGAGGAAGACGGATGATGCACATAACATTTTTTAAATTAATTAATTAATAAAAACACGATCCACATGTAATAATTAACTAATAAATAAAACCCAGACATTCATTGGTTGGTCATTGCTCAAGATTAGTTGATACAATAATTAAATTGAATAATAAAAAATTAAATTCATAATAATTTTATTCTGAGGGAATAAAATGAATTAAAACAATCCTATTAATTTTAATCCAATTAATATTTGTTATTCAATCCCAAATAAATTTAATTTTTATTCCAAAAAATTTCAAATTAGTTGTAGCATCCCGCCCCGAGTGCCACTGAAACAAGCCCCGAAATGGTAGGCCACAAGACCTCAAGAACATCCCCCCAAACACCAAATGTTTTCAACTAGTAGTGAGGGCATTGGGCGAGTCCATGGGGAGATTATTCCCTCATAGGATAAAGAATTACCCAATAGTAAATAATATATATAACAAGTAGCGGAATCATAGAGAAAGGAAGACAATAGTAAAAGAAGATAAATGACTCAACATAATAAATAATAACTAAAAAAGATAAATAGTCATAATGGATACCATAATGATGTCAATGTATGATTCCAAAAGTAAATAAATAAAAGTGTTGGGGTATAGGGTACAAGCATATGCTGCATGCTAACAAAAACTACCAAAAAGATCAAAAACTGCCACATGACATCTCGAACAAGGCTCTGTCCTCTATCCACAAAGCTCCATCCAAGACAGTGAAGCAATCAAACATAGGAAGCAATATGCTTCCCATTATCCATACCTATGAGCATAAAGTCTAAACGGGTACCAAATATAACCCGAACATGGTGTGGGAAATAATCTCAATAGGCCGACACCCATAGTGTCTAAATATTTCCATTTCATGCTGTAGACAAATAATAGTGTTCCATATATAATAAATGAAAGATATTTAAATAAATAAAATAAATATAACTTGGTTTGGGTTCCTAAGAGGACACCCATCCCATACCACATGATTCAGCCTATGTCGGGAGTCTGAAAGAAATAACTGTACAGGGAATAATATGTATACAAGGCCCAAATAACATTACTAACCCAAAAATATCATACCCCAATATTGGGTTTCGTCTTGGGGTATAATTCATGTGTCAAAACTAGGGATGCTATAAGGTACAAAAGAGGCATCACAAGTCATAAGGAAAATCTATGTTGTATCAATAAAACCATCATAGGAATTTATATTTAAACTGTTAATTTCAGAGGTGGAGTCTGAGCCTGTCCTTGAGGTATCACTACAGTACATCAATTCAAAATATCCAATGCCACTGAGCCCATCCAAGGTGATCCTTTCGAAAGTCCAAGTATCACTCATGGTATGGTAACTATGATTCCATCCCGAGTATCACACACTAGGAACCAAGTATCAAACGAGACTTGACATGGACATCTTGACAATGGGTCCATCCTTGGTTACCCCTTAGGGAATCAGTATAACCAATAGTATAATAAAAATCCCGAGGGAGCCCTTGTCTGGAGAGCCTAAAACATAGCTTCCCTGGCACGTCATGTTGTAACCTATCGAGTAAGAAGAGTCCAAATTATGGGTTCTTAATATGAGACCCATGTTCTCTCCCTAGCCCGATTTCATGTAGAACAAAAAGAGAAAAATATATATCATAGAACAATCATTCATGATTGGATCCATTTAATCAACAATTTAATGCCACATGATTACTAATTATTCAATCCCAACATTCATAGATAATAATAATAGCACAATATTTAACAAAACTGGAACTTCATTAGTGTAAGCAGAGGCATCAACATTTAATTATTGCAAGGAACGACAAGACTTATAACGAAAAATTATTCAGGAAAAATCAAATCCAAGGAAAATCCCAAATTCATGATTTATGATTCATCCTAAATAATTTATTCCATTTAAAACTTCAACCCAAATTATTGCACATGCACATGTAAATGATAAATTAAAGATTCAAGGCCAAAGATAAATAGACCAATTTTGTTGGTACACACCCAAAGGGGTGGCCAATGGCATGACAACAACCTAGGAAGGGGTTTTCCTTAAACAAGGGTCACAAAGATCAAGGAAAAAAATTAAATTAATTTAAAATGCATTATTTAGGATTCTCCAGTAGGAACCAATGAGCGACATAATGGTGTGAAGTGAACAAAGTAACAAAATTATGAGAAATAACATAGACACTCTACCTCATAGTCATAGTATACCCAACGTCCCACAATAACCTTTTATTTGACCTAAAACAGAATAAATCAGAGGATTTAAAGAAACCCACAATTTTGGGTAAAAAACTTCCATGGAAGATTGCGCGAAAGAGAGAGGATGAATCCAAAAATTAATTGATGTAGATGATAAGTCTTATCGAGAGTTTCACTGCGCTTCCAACAACGTTGAAATTAGAAAAGAATTGGAGATGTGATGATGATCCGAAGCAGAGGAGGGAGGCACACCACCTGGAGAGGGGGGCGTGACACACAGGAGGAGAGGAGAGGGATAGAAGAAAGGGAAAGAAAGAAAAAAAATAAAAGGAAAATAAATTAATAAGGAAAAAAATAAAAAAATAAAAATAAAAAAAGGAATAAGAAAAGGGAAAAATAAATAAATAAAATGGGTTAAGCCCATTTTAATTATCTACATTTTTCTCTTAACCAATTTTTATTTTATTATTTATTTTTATTCATTTTTCATTTATTTTGATTTATTTAAATTTATTTTGATTTATTTTAATCCCTTTTAATTTCTTTTAACATGATATATTATGCCAGGGCACAGTGCATTATTTTGCATAAATCCCATGCAACCATAAAAAAAATTAAATGGTTTGTACCTTGGTTAAAGATAGGATGTCATAACCTCCCATCCTTAAGATAACTCATCCCCAAGTTTCCCATTCAAGGGTAGTGGAACGTCTTCTGAGAAAATTTCTGGCCACTATACATGCACATCAACCTCCCACTCCTAGGTCTCGCCCTGAACATGTTCGTTCTTCCATAACAACCAGACCAGAGGAACAAACCTACCTCAGAGAACCTTTGTTCCATGATAGATGATACAAATCAGATGCTCCTCAAAGGATGCATCGATCGATGATATGATCAATGAGGGATAAATGAATGAGATGGGTCTGGATGATACTGTCGAAGTTGAGATGCATAGAAGACATCGTGAATGGCATGATACCTCTGAGGTAACAATAACTGATAGGATACTAGACCAACTCTCTCCACTATATCAAATGGTCCGACATATCTCAGTGATAACATCCCCTATCTTCTGATTCATCTGTGACCCAACCTCAGTGAAACACATAAAAAGACCTGATGTCCCACCTCAAACTCCAGGGGTCTATGATGATGATCAATATAAGATTTCTGTATGGACTGATCTGTATCCATACACTTCTGAATTAGCTGGACTTGCTTAGAAGTCTCCTAAATGAGATGAGGACCCAAAAGAGTTTCCTTTCCTGCTTCAAGCTAGTATAGTGTTGAACGACACGATCCACCATATATAGCCTCATATAGATCTATTTGAATTATTTTTTGAAATATTTTATTATAGGAAAACTCAACTAGAGGAATATGTTTCTCACAAGAACTACCAACATCAAGGATAAAATCTCGCAACATATCCTCTAACACTCGTATAGTTTTCTTAGACTGCCCATCAGTTTGGGGGTGATATGAAGTACTCAAAAGCACCTATGTACCCAATTCCTTCTACAACCCTTTCCAGAATCATGATGTGAAACAAGCCTCTCAGTCCGTTAAGATAGAACGGGGCATGCTATGAAGTCGAATTATATTATGAATATACAGCCTCCCTAACTCATCAATAGAGTAGGTATCCTGGATAGGTAGGAAGTGTGTGACTTTGGTTAACGTATCGAAGACCACCCATATTAAATTGCTGCCTCGAGGAGATCTTTTCAAGAATATAAGGAAATCCTTGGTGAAATCATTCCATTTTTACTCAAGAATGGATAGAGGCTATAAGAGTCTAGCAGTTCGCTGGTGCTCTACCTTCACGTGTTGATAGGTGGAGCATCGGACAATGAAACCCGCTATTAGATTCTTCATACCTGACCACCAGTTCTGACGATTCATATCTTTGTACATCTTGGTAAGTCCAATATAAACTTACCAAAAAAGGCTTGGGATCCCCTCATAAGATCTTCCCAAATATCATAAGTCACCCAAACATGACCATGATAGAGAAGTGTTTCACTGCCATCAATAACCCAACCAGGAAGCGGGTTCTATACTATGACGATCTCCCTCAAAATGAGCCCATTTGGATAAAATAACTGTCACATGTAGACTCTCTATAGAAGAGAGGACATCACTATAATAGATGCTAGAACTAGTTGTTCGCGCTGCTCCTGAACCTCCATATGCATCTTAGAAAACAAATCCATCATCTTCCATTCACTGCTGGCTTCCTGGACGGCTTGTGTCTACATTATGTGGCTCAAAGTGCCAGCCATGACAATACCATTACCAGGGGTATAAGAAATCACAAAATCGAACGACTATAGGTATTCGACCCACCTGCACCACCTCAAATTTAACTCTTGTTGTTTGGATATATATTTCGAGTTTTTATGATTCGTGTAAACAACAAACCTCTCACCCAAAAAGTAGTGTATCCAATAGTGTAGAACATGAACCATAATGGATAATTCGAGGTCATGCATAGGATAGTTCTACTTATTAGGCCTCATTTTGTGGGATCCATAATCCATGACTCGATCACCCTGCATCAGAATTGCACCTAGTACGACTCCTAAAGTATCACAGTAGAAAATATAACTTCTGTTTGGCTCAAGTAGAATCAGGATCGGAGCTGAGGTTAGTCTTCCCTTTAACTTCATAAAATCATTTTCACAATCTTCATACTAGATGAACTGTACACCCTTCTTAGTCAGATCTATAAGAGGAGATGCTAAGTAGGAGAAATCTTAGATGAGATGCCTGTAATAGATAGCAAATCCAAAGAAACTACATATGTCAAACACATTCTTGGGTTGTTCTTTATAAACTAATATGATCACTTTTTTCTAGGTCGACTGATATGCCTACCTCAGATATGATATGACCTAATAAGTGAACCTTATTGATCCAAATGTGGCATTTACTGAGCTTTGCGTATAACTGGTGCTCTTTCAGTGTACTCAACATAGTATCAAGATGGGTTTCATGGTCATATCTGAAGTTTGAATACACTAAGATGTTATAAAAAAAGACTACCACAAAGGAATAAAGGTACAGGTGGAAAACCCGATTTATCAGAGCCATGAAAACTGCAGGCATGTTCGTTAGACCGAACAACATAACAAAAAACTCATTCATACATGCTTCAGAAATCTATACATGGTATATCCGATGTTCGAATATTCACCTGATGATAGCCTGATCTCAGATCGATCTTGTAGAAAATAGTTTCTCCTTGAATATGGTCGAAGAGGTTGTCTATACGAGGCAATAAATACCGATTCTTTATCGTAAGATGGTTTAGTCGGTGGTAATCCACACACAATATGAGGGCACCATCCACCTTCTTGGAGAAAAGGACTGGTAACCCCCACAAAAATGTTCTTGGTCTAATAAAACCCTTAGCCTCAAGGTCTTAAAGCTACTTATTGAGTTCCTATAGCTCTATAGGAGCCATCCTATAGGGAGTAATGGACACTAGTGCTGTACCTAACACTAACTCGATAGTGAACTAAAATTCCCTCATAGAAGGTAAGATAAAAAAATATTTAGGGAATGTGTCCCTAAAATGATTCACAATGGGAGGGAATTCCACTAACTGCATTCCCTAATCGCTTATAAAGAGACTTGCTAGATGATCTGTCACTCTGCCCAGCCCAGAACGCTTGGCTCCAACTTGATCTTCTTGGATATCCCATTCTCCCTTATGTATATATGTGCTTCCCTTGGATGTTGTGAAGGAAAATAAATGGAGATAGAAATCCAATTATTCATGATAAAGAACAATCCAACCCATACTGAGAATGAAATCAAAGATGGTCATCTCTAGGATAAATAAATTCTAGAAGAAATGGTACCTGCCTATTTCAAGGGGGAACTCCTGGAACTGGTGTATGCCCTTTGTTATAACCCCAAAAGGAGTGTCGAGAGACATAACTCCATATAATTAATCAATGGAAATTACCAAACTCTTAACAGTCACAACAAATATGAAATAACGGGAAACACCTATGTCAACAAGTGCAGAAACTAAAGTAGATTCTATAAGGATAATACCTATAATTGTAGAGGGACCTAGACTCTGCTCTAATAGCACTAGATGCATTGCATACATATGGCCTAATCCTCATTCCTGAGATGCCGCCTGATTGTCCTGAGTAGGTCCACTCTACTGATATTGGTGTTCTAGAACTTGACTGCCTCGACCATGACCTCCACTACCTTAGCCAGATTGGCTGATAGAAGACCAAATCCCAACCTAAAATGGTGTCATAGATCCCATACCTAATGGAGGTTCTGGAACAGATCCCCCACCACTAGATGCTGATGGAAAAGAACGACAGAAACACTAAAGGTGACCCATATTACCACAAGCTCGACACTTCCTCAGGTTCCTTGTGCACTGGGGATTCTTATGGATGATCCTACCATACTAATGAAATATTATAGTGCTGTCATTACATGTCATTTGGCTGAGATTTCTCCCACATGCACCCTTTAAACGACACTTCTTACTGCTTGAATAACCATCACCCTACCTCAGAACTGAACTACCCTAGCTCACATGATTATCTTCCCTAATATTTCATTCCATAATTAGGGACTGATTCATGATCTCTATAAATGTTCTTCAAATTAAATACATTCACCTATGAGCGGATATCATATCCAAGTCCATCCTCAAAGCTCCTCACAGTCGTCTGTTCGTCACCAGTCAGAGATGGAGAAAAATGCCAGAGATCAGGGAAACAAGTAGAATAATCTAACAATGTAATAGAGGCCTACTAAAGATGTAAGAACTTTCTAGAATTATTTGATATCAGAGTTTGTAGGAAGAAGTGATCATAAAAAACCATCTGGAAGTCTTCCCAAACTATGTCTTGGGGTTTCTCTACCTGAGAAGTGACATCCCATCAATGCTTGGCAGAGTCATGAAGCAGAAAGATAGTAAGTTTGACCCTATACTCTGGAATCATCTCAAGATAATTGAAGATGGATTTCATAGCTTCTATCCATGACTCTGCAACATTGGGACCTCCATATTCTAAGAAGGTTGGAGGATGCTGGCATAGAAAGTCCCGCATAAGCTCTGCTATAATCGGGGCAGGCTTGAGAACACTCTAAAATGACTGTATGAACTTGAGAAGACTATCCCTAAATTGAGAATCTGCTCCCAATGGAAGATTAAGAGGAGGTTATATAAGATTCACTATAGGAGGCATTGTATGTGGTTCCAGACCCACCACCTCTGGAGTGTGCTCATCGCTACTCTCCAGGCATACGACATGAAGACTTCACGACAATATTAATCTACAATTTCCAAACACACACCCTAGATGAGATTCCATGGAAGATGAGGTAAACAAGCAAAGGATAAGTAAGAAAAGGGTAGGTTCAAGGCCTCCATGAACATGGCATAATAGGTAAGGAAATCAAATAAAGAGGGTAGGTACATGATCTACCTCTGAGTTTTACACAATAGAAATACCACTCCAAGATTTGGGTCTAGATATAAAGAGAATAGGTCTTAGAAGGATCACTAATACACATACACACTTTATATTTATAATAAAAAATTAATACAATATATTACAACTAAACACAACATCATTCACATGCAAATAGGTAGATGCATGCGGAAAGTAGATATGGCATGACAATATGCATGTCATTTTAATTCCTATGGTGCCTAATATGATGCATGTAAATGAAATACACTCATGTCATCAAGATTCAATATTCAAAATCATCATCTCAATAACACCAATACCAGTAACAACATAAAACAAGTGAATCTCGAAGCAATGAATTCATATCAATAATAAATAGTATAATCAATAATTAAAATTCCCAACCCAGGAAATTTGGGTTTTCCTTGTACATGGGTTACCTACGTCCAAGAACAAGGTAATTTCCAAATTCACATGTCCTAGTCTCTTGTATAACCCAAAAAGTAAGAAAAAAGTAAAATAAAACCTCCCTCTGATACCACTTTGTAGCATCCCACCCCGAGTTCCACTAAAATAGGCCCCAAGACGGTGGACCACAAGATCTCAAACACATCTCCCCAAATGACAGAGGCTGTTGAATAGCATTGAGGGCCTTGGGTGAGTCTATGGGGATACTATTCTCACATAGTATAAGGAATTACACAATGGTAAATAGTATATGTAACAAGTAGTGGAAGCATAGAGAAAAATAAGACAACAACAGAAGAAGATAAATTACCTAACAGAATAAATAATAAATGTGGAAGCTGAATAGTCATAATGGATACCATGACGATGTCAATGAATGATTATAAAAGTAAGTAAATAAAAGTGTAGGGGTATGGGGTACAAGGTTAGAATTCATGGTAACAAAAACTGACCAAAAGACCAAAAATTTCCACATGAAATCTTGAGAAAGGATCGGTCCTCTGCACCCCAAAACTCCATCTAAGACAACGAAGAAATCAAATATTGGAAGCAGAACACTTCCTATTATCCATACCTATGAGCATAAAGTTTACTTGAGTTACATACAACGTCCAAGTAGGGTGTGAGATATAATCTCAGTAGGTCGGCACCCATGATGTCTAAACCATTCCATTTCATGTTGTAGACAAATAATAGTGTGCCATATATAATAAATGCAAGCTATTTAAATAAATAAAATAATTGTAACTTTGTACATGCTCCTAAGTGGACACTCGTCCCATACCACCTGCTTCGACCTATTTCATGAGTCTGAAATAAATACCTTTACTAGGCATAATATGTATATAAGGACCAAATAATATTTCAAACCCAAAAAGAGCATACCTCCAAGCTCGTGATTTGGCTTGGGGTTTAATTCATGTGTCTAAACTAGGTGTGCTATAAAGAACAAAAGAGGTGTCCAAGGCATAATAAAACTCTATGATGTATCAATAAAATCATAATAGACATTTATATTTAAACATTCAATTTTAGAGGTGGAGTCCGAGCCCATCCCTGAGGTATCGCTACGGTACATCCATTAAAAATATACAATGCCACCAATCCTGTCCAAGGCAGTCCTTTCAAAAGTCCAAGTATCACTCATGGTATGGTAAGGGACCGAGTATCAACTGAGGCTTAGCATAACCATCTTTCCAATGGTCCCATCCTCGGTTTCCCCTTAGATAACCAGTATCACCCAATAGTATAATAAAAATCTAGGGGGAGCCCTTTCTTGACGAGCTTAAAACATCACTTCTCCAACATGTCATGTTGTAAACTATCATGTACGGAGAGTCTAAATTGTGGGTTCTTAATATGGGACCCACATTCTCTCCATGACCTGATTTCATTTAGAACAACAAGAGAGGCATATATATAACATAACATTCAGTCATGATTACAACCATTTAATTAACCATTTAATGCCACATGCTTACTAATTATTCAATCCTAACAGTCACAACTAATAATAATAGCACAATATTAAACAAAAATAGCACTTTACCGGTGAAATGAGAGGTAAAAACATTTAATAATAACAAGGTATGACAAGACTTATAACAAATAATTATTTAGGAAAAATAAAATCTAAGGGAAAATCCAAATTCATGATTTATGATTCATCCTAAATAATTTATTCCATTTAAAACTTCAAATAAAATTATCACATATGCACACGTAAACTATAAATTAAAGATTCAAGGACAAATATAAATAGGCCAATTATGTTAGCACACCCAAAGGGGTGTCCAATTAATTTGCAACAACCTAGGAAGGGGTTATCCTTAAACAAGGGTCACAAAGATAAAGGCAAAACAATTTAATTAAATTTAAATGCATTATTTGGGATTCATTGGTAGACACTGATGAGCGGTACAATAGTGTGAAATGAATGAAGCAATGAAACAATGAGAAAGAACCTAGACACCCTACATTGTAGTCATAGTATACCCCACATACCGTGATAACATTTGATTTTACCTAAAATGGAAGAAATCGAAGGATTTAACAAAAACCCAAATTTCAGATAAAAATATTCCATAAAATATTATGCGATAGAGAGAGTATGAAACCCGAAATTAATTGGTATGGATGATAACCCTTACCAATAGCTTCACTGTGCTTCTTAAGGTGTTGAGATCGGAGGAGAATTGGAGGTGTAGTGATTATCTGAAGCGAAGGAGGAGGGAGGCGCACCACCTGGAGAGGGGGGGGGGGGGGCACAATGCACAGGAGGATATGAGAGGGAGAGAAGAGAGGAAAAAAAGGAAATAAAAGAAAATAAATAAATGGAAGGAAAAAAATAAAAGTTAAAGAAAGGAATAAGGAAAAAATAAAATAAATAAAAATTAAAATTAAAAGGGAGGAGAAAAGGAAAAATAAGTAAATAAAATGGGTTAAACCCATTTTAATTATTTCCATTTCTCTCTTAAAAACTTTTTATTTTTTTATTTATTTTTATTTCTTTTTCATTTCTTTTTATTTATATTATTATTATTTTTATTTATTTTAATACATTTTAATTTCTTTTAACACAAAATATTTCACCATAGCATGGTGCATTATTTTTCATAAATCCCGTACAACCATAAAAAAATTAAAATATCCATACCTTTGTTAAATTTGGGACGTTACATTAGTTTTTTAAATTATTAAATTTTATCTCAGGCCAACGACTACCCTAAAAACCCCTAAAAGTGGTTATGGTATTATTATTACCTTAGAATGGGTTGGGAAGGTTAGGGATGACCCCACCAGATCTGGACTAGGTCAGCCGATAGAAGGTGCCACCCTATGAAATTGCACGTGGAGAAAAAAAGGGTGGTCAATGAAGTGGGTTGGATGACAGTGAAGGTGGTCAATGGGAAGCAGGAAACTCAACATTGGGAGGCTGTGCAACTACAGGAGTGATTCAACACTAGGTATGGCACACGGGAGGCCGAGACGTCGTGAGGGGGGGGGACCTAGTCTAGAAAGAGGTGGGAATGTGGCACTCAGTGTGGGGTGTCCATGCTGGGATCAGCGAGGACAACTTCACGGTGGGATCCAGTGGAGAGGGTGACCCGATAGGGTCTAGTGAGGCGGGCCACACGTGTCGAAGTAGAGTATCGACAAGTGGTAGAGCTTCCACCTTTTTTTTAAATTTTTCTTTGTTTTTCTGTCGTCATGAACTGGCTTACCCACCTAATTGGGTTTTTTAGTTTTGTTTCTTTATTTACCTGGATGCCCCTTGATTTTTTTGTTTTTTTATTTTTTTATTTTTTTTATATTTTCCCAAAGCCTGTGAACTTTAGGTGTTTTTTGTTGAATTATAAATTTATGTGGAACGAAACCCATGACCAAAAAACTCTATTTTGGACACAAGAAACCTATTAGAGTTTGAGTTCATTATAAAATTCTTCCACCAACACCTTCGAGTAAAATAGATCCTATATATATATACATGTTCTTTAAAATTAAACCTATAATAACTATTTTGATATGTCATTCTATCTTCAGATAGTCATACCTCTACCATCCAATATTGGATTGGATTTCCATCTATGGCGTTGGGACCTAAATTAAACCCTCTACAATAATTTAGTGAAAATTTATTTTTCCTTTGGCTTAAATATTCACATGATCACTCTAATACCAATTGAAGGTATCGAGGCACACAATGAGTGCATATAAACCGAATATTTAAATTTTTTCTTCACTGATAAATGTTACTAAATCATCATCGGTGATGTATATCCTAATACGAAGGTCAAGAATCACACGTGAATAATTTGAGCACAAAAAACTGAAAAATACCTTGATCGATTTGAAGATGTGTTCAAAAAGAACTCATTTCCAATGACCGTTGCTCGAAGGAATCAAAGATGGATCCATATAGATCACTCAAACACACTTAAAAAGTTTACATAATCATAGATCATCCAAATTTGGGTACTAGAATAGAGATATGATGATTCTCAATGTTCCAATGATCACTGTTATGTCTTTCCATTGATCCATAAAGGAGATATTCAATCGATTGCTTGAACAAACACTTCTCACTATGGGATACAGGAGGGAGGAGAGTGGATCTCTTAAATCCATAGAGTGAATATAAACCTAAATGATATCCTCCTCCTCCTTTTATATTGAGTTAAAAAATACCTGGAAAATGATCACTGACCCCTGAATATTCATTAACAAATAAATAAGTCATAAATGATGTGTTATGACCAACTACTATGTTGTAAACATAATTTATGTTTTTATTACTTTCTTAAATATAATAAATATATTATGTGATGAAATCTAGTCATTAACTCAAATCTTCATTCTAGAAAATATTAAATGAACAATGAATATTAAAATAATATTTGTTATATAATATTTTTCCGTGTATTCACTTAATATATTGTGAATAATTTTAATAAATAATTTCAAAACCAATTATTCTAAACTCAAATAATATGAATTTATTTATTTCATGGTGATCTTATATTCTCAGACATCACTCGAACCCCAGTGGTGGGTCCCACCATATCCTAAACTTCTATTAATTAGAATAGGCTATAATTTTAAATAATCTAAGTGCGTGACCCTCTAGGACCTTAACACGACAACAGTGAATACTATTCAAAAACCAAGAATGGATTCTAACAACCCATCAAGGCCCCTAAGTATATAAAGAAAATTCATAGCAATTATAACCTTTTCTACTAACATATTCTATATAATATAATCTTTTTGTCTTGTGATTTCTCATAAATAAAGAAACACACGTTTTTTTATCACACTCTATTGCTTTATTATTCATTAAAGTTATTAGAATAACTTACCTTCTTCTAACATGGACATAGATTTAATGAAGGTACTACCATCCTGATCAACTTGTCCTGATATATCACTTCCTTCTAGATGCAACAAATACTGTCTTGATTATTAAATCAATTTCATACCACTAATGACACACCCAATGCAAGCTACCTTACCATGACATCAATGCCAAAATTTTCATCTTGCATCAAAGTTTGCAATCAAATATTATACAATGATAATAATCTCAATTAAGGAGGCCGTTACACGTGTTCACAGATAGAAGCTAACAATCTATTGGTGGGTTATTCCTCATGATATCATCTACTCACGATCACAAAGTGCGAAATTCATGAGAATAATCCTTAATTCTAATGACCCCCACCACCTGATAGTCACACATAATTTTTATCCTATTAGCATGATGTTCTTAGACCATAGTACATATATTTAAGATTAATTTCACAATATCTCAAGGTTCTAATTATAGTATAATAATTGTAATAACCTTTTGATATAAAAAATAATATAATGACATTTCCATGTAAATAGTGGAAATAAAAATATTAACACTAGTATGGAGTGCACATCATGCATAACTCACTGTATACTTGATGTGGTAATACAAAAGTACTATTTAAATTGTGTCTAGGTATCCAATTTTACAACACTTAGGCTAATTTTATCAAACTCCATAATGGTGTCTTCCTCTTCTCTAGGATAGGTAAACACTTCATTCCCTTTATTATGTGAATCCATTTGGTTTCTTACAAGGTTTTGTGATTTTTGATTTAGTATTTCATTGATTGATTATTTTCCCCTATTTTTTATTCTTAATCCAATGTTTATGAATTCATATGAAATTGAATTTCTGGATCCAGCTTTGATCATTTAAAATTAGAATATTTATACATGGGTCTAAATTTATTCTTATGCAACTCATAGTTTACTAATGATTTTTTGCAAAGATATTTCTAAAAACAAGTTTATATATTGGTGGGAAAATTATTCTTATAGGTATCCTCTCAAAATATTATGTTAGTGGTTGATACCTAAAATTTAATCTTTCACAGGATTGATTATTTCATATATAGATACTACTTTTTCATCAATTAATCTTATGTTTTTTCATTATTTGAGAGAGTTTATTTTGTTTTGGATTACATGTTTTATGTTTCAAAATTGAATCAATTTTGGGTGAGGATAGTTTATTTATCAGGGTTATTTTTCCAATACATATGAACTATCTTTTATTTTTTATATACTAATTTTTTCTCTTTTATACGTTACTAATAATAAATTTAGAAATCCATCTTTATAAATCAAGCTATTTGTTATACTGAATTCAATGTATAGGAATTTATATGGAATTAATTTTCTATATCCAAATCTGATCATTTGAAATCTTAATATTTATACTTGATTCTAAATTAATTGTTATGAAACTCATAGTTCACCATAAATTTCTTATGTAAAGTTGTTTCTAAAAATAATTTTGTATACAAGCGGGAAAATTATTCTTACTAGAATACTCTAAAAATATTACGTCAATAGTCAGGACCCAAAATTTAATCTTTCATAGGATTGATTATTTCATATATGACTACTACTTTTTCATCAATTACTATTATGTTTTGCGTGTTTTTTTGAGATTTTTTGGTTTGGATTACATGTATGGTGTTTCAAAACTGAATCAATTTTGGGTGACACTAATTTATTTTTCCAATCCTTCCAAACCATAATTGATTTATTATATACTTATTTGTATCATTTATGTGTTACTGATAAAAAATTTGTATATGTATCTTTCTAAGTCAAGATGTTTCCAAAACAAATATATTTCTCTTCGTGGAGGTTCAGCAAGGGGAAATTTGTGGGACTTCATCATTCTCTATAATTTATCTTATTTTTAAGAGTGGTATGTATTGGCACATGTATAATAATTATTTATCTTTTCTATATATTTAATTTTGTTAATTTTTCAATTTTGGGAATCTTTTAAAAGTGTTATTTTATATTTTTTAAAATACATTTATTTTGTGATACATTTTAGGAACAAATGAGTTATTTTTAGTTATATTTTATTATTGTGACTAAATGATAATTCCAAATACCTTATACATTACATATAATTTTACTTTATGCATCTTCACAAATTTTTATTTGATTTCAATTGGATATATTAATCCTGGAAAGTGGGTTACAATTGTTGAGGATGGTGATTATTTCCTCAGAGTGACCCCCATTCGGTAAAACCCTTTATCTTGACTACCATTGAAGTGATAGACTTAAACTATTAAACTTTTTTCATACTTTAGTGACTAGATTCCCTGAAAATCTCTCATCGATGACATCAATATTAGGATTCATAAATTTTAAAACTATTTTATAATTTCAATAATAGATCTATTCATTAAAATTTTGTCTTAATATATTTTTACATTTATGGTTCCTTTATATTTTAATTTTATATGTATTTTTTACCATATAAATAAATGTCTGTATTTATTTAATTATCCAATGAAATATTTTTTTTATATTGAATTGTTATGTCATATACTAATTTTTATTTAAAATAGTCCCTTTATAGTTAATAAATTTATCCCAATGTAGGAAATATGTTAGATTTAATAAAAATACATTTATATTTGATTATAGAAACTGGAACTTTAAAATAATCAACTCCAGCATTTTGACCATCAATTTTTAGAAATCCTCTTCCAATAACTTCAAAATTTCATCCACAAGAATGATTTTTTCCACCTTTAAACATCTATCCTGTGTGTCATGCTATAATTTAGAACCATATATCTATTTAATGTGAAAAACAATTATTTTGGATGCAATTATCCAGAAATTCATATTTATAAACATCATTTTATTTAATATTTACTTTACAATTATCATTCATCTTTTTATTTTAATAAGATTGTTCACTTTTTGGTTGAAAACCATAAAATCGTCCAAACTTATTAGCCTATCATATACAAACACTTTAGGGAATATTTATAACCTGAATCAGTGGTATTCTAATTTTAATATAAAGTGGTGACTGAAAAAACTAACTATCATTATCACTTCCTCTACTTTGTTACAATCATATTTTCTAGTTTTTAGTTTTATTTTCTTAATTCTAATTCAATACCAAATTTGGATATTTTTCCAAGTAATTTATCCTTCTTATAAACACTTAATTCCAATTAAAAACCTAATGTACAAAAATAAATTATTGTTTGTTTTTTTAGTATACTATTTTCTTTCTTTATAAACATTTTCACAAATGAAATACTGATATTATTTATAATCTTTGAAAAATATTTTCCTAATTATAATTATAAAAATGTTGGCTTAGTATAATCTATATTACTAAAATGTTTTTTGTATTTTGATTCACAATTATCCTAATATTATTATTTGTGTTTCCATTCACTTAAACCATTTTTCCATGTGTTGTATATACTATCTGTTTTCTATCACCATTATCATTTTATATATAAGATTACATATATTTAGAACAAACATTACACCATTATAATTCAAATCCCAATTTAGTATTCTATATTCAATATTCACCATTAGCATTTTATCATATGAAATTTTTAACATTACTAAAAATGTGTTATGTTTTAGTAATGTTATAGACACCACTGAAATATGGATAACTGCTATGCCTTATTCACTATTATTTTTTCAGTAATGTTATATTTGTTAATTGATTTTTCATATGAAATGTGTAAAATTACTAAAAATGTATCATAATAATGAAAATGTGTTATATATGATTTTTTTTCATATGTTCTATTATAATGTAGATCAGATAGATTTAGGTGTAATAAAATCTCATTTAGATTAGTTATCTATTAATGCATTTTTTTATGGAATGTTACTACTATAATGAACTATATTTTTATATCATATGAAACATTAATCATTCATATTGATAACATTACTAAAATATGCCATGTTAAACTTAACGTACTAAAATATATGTAACCACATATTAAAATGTTTCATATATCATTAATATTAGTGAAAATGTGTTATATTTTAGAAATGATAAATTTGAGAATGTGAAATATCTTATAATTCTCTTTTTATGTGAAAAAGAAACCTATGTGTAATCACATATTGAATTATGTCATATTTATATTATTTATTAATATCTACAAACTCATTTTTCGTATGACACATTTAAATAATGTTACTAAATATAATAACATATCCATTTCTGATCAATTGAATATATACTCATTCAGATTGAAAAAATTACTGGAACATTCAGATTTTAGAAATTCAAACATGGTATAGAAATACTAAACATACTATTTGAAACAATCTATTTGAATTTTTTTAGTTAAACTATTTGTAAATTTGTATATGTTTTAGCTAATATAATTATATGTTCCCCCCAGAATAAAATGATTCTTCCTCTTTTTATTTATCACCATCTACAACTAGCCTTATTGCAACCCTTTTCCCCTTATATCAACTAATACATGTTTTCCAAATGTTTAATGCAAATAATTTTCTTATACTTAATATTTTTATGTTAATGTATTTTTGGTTTTTTTCTCTACTAATTACTAGGATGATATTTATTAAATATATTCATGTAGATAGGGAACTGAATCAACTTTCATGTATAGAACAAAACCCATCTTTTATTTCCCAATGCATTCCATTTTATTTCTCTTTTGAATTTTATATATGATTGTTGCCTCAACTGATTAACATGAAAATAAGACTGTAGTATTTTTTTTTATATTTATGATTTATTATTAATTTTAGTCCTTTTATGTGTTATTATTTATTTTATGAGTTTTTTTATCATCGGTGGGAAGTTTTATTTTATATATTCCTTAAAATATTTTTTTAACTATTTGTTCATTTATGTGATGATGTATCACTATGGGTTCATAATTCTATTGATCAGGGTATCATACATTATAAGGCTCTTTCAAATTGGAACAATCTTACCCAAAATGACATCAATGATGTATTTTAGAAATATGACAAGGTATTCAATTATTCAAGGATGTAGGTCACTATAGTTGGGTGCTTCAGATTATTTTCCACCCTTAGCACATACCATGTCTAATATTTTTACCCTTTTGGTTTATAATATCTACAAGATACGATCTATGTAGTTATTTAGAGATGTCTAAGGCCTATCCTACATTATTATATGACATGTTCAATACATTTTTAATGACGAAGATGGTGTTTCTTGTGTACTGGTGGATTATTATATATTTTATGATCATCAAGCATCTAAATATAATTATCATTGGGAATGATATAAGATCAAAATTAGTTGAGTTTGAGGAGAGTGATGATTATGATAGGGATGCCTTAGATATAGAGGCATGAAACTTTGATTATTACTGCATGGTCTTGTAGTTCATACATACTAGTTTCTCTTACAAGGAAGTTTTCTTCTACTACTTCTATTTTCCTTTATTGGGATTTGAATTGCTACAAACCAAGTAATTCCTTCATCATAATTAAAATTTATAACTTATATTTAATCATATTATTATCTATTATTAATTTTTTATGGAGGATTGATATGTTTACATGAGTTTACTTCCCTTAAACTACTATTTTTCTGCCTATTATTTCATCAGAATCTTCACTTTTGGGAAACATAACCTTTATGAAGGCATCAATTTCTCATGGACATGGAATGCCCTCATTCTATTTCCCATGAATGTGGGTGTGATGTCATAATTCAAGAAATGATTGTAGAGATATCAACCCTAGTTTCCTGGATTTGATGACTTACTTCATTACATTGGGATAATAAATAAGGAAGTCATATCCTAAAGGACCAAATAGTTTAGTAGTTTTGAAAAATAGATACAAACATAAGTTTTACATTGCAACTTTTAAAGGAAATACAATATATAAATTCCATTGGAGACATTCATAACTCCTAGATTATCCCTGAAAGTCATTCATAACATTCATCTTCGCATCCTAGGGAAAAATAAAACATAATAAAGGGGTGAGGTTAGATTCTCAGTAAGGGTAAGTAATATAGAACAATCATAAATAATAAGTCATGGTGAATAACTAAAATTACACATTCCATTAAAACATAATCTTAAGCATAATATGAAAGGAATAAAAGCCGATTAAATAATGACACAATAAAACATAACCATGTATATTATACTAGTCAAATAATCACATGGACTATCGATTACTAGTTTCATGATGAGGGAATGAATAATGTCATATATCATAAACATATCGTCAAGGCTATGACCAAGACACCATAAATAATGGGTAAAAACCTAAGCTATTTTATCTCATGAGACTTACTGAGGCATCAAGGGGCTATAACGAGCCCCACCTATCAATAAGTCCAATGAATAATTCATATAAATAGGGATAAACATAAAAAACATATACATATGAAATATAAATAACTTTACCCAATCTTTAAACATAATCACTAACAATTCTGAGTAGTATGGTGAATGGTATCAAGATAGCACATCCATAGTTAAACTGATCATAAAACATTTAATAAAATATAGAGGATGATAAAAAATTATAGTTAAATATAAATAATTCATAAAATTAAATAGATGTGTTTAAATAAATGAAAATACTCTAATAAAATCATCGAGAAATTATTGAGAAAAATACCCCTTTTATTTTGCAAAGAAGAGTTCTTTTGGAAAAATCATTTGTATTTGTCATAATTATTTATATAACACCAGAAATGAAAAAATATGGGTTTTCATGAAAAAATATTGAATTAAGAAAATAATGGAGTCTTAAAATATATTATTTATGGTACTTTAAAATGGGTAAGAAATTGGGAAGTTCCCTTTAATCGGGTTTGGTTATCAGGAAGAATTGAGAAGGGAACCTTGTAAAACATGTATTTTACCATAAAATATAGATTAAATGATTTGGATATATGATTTTTTAACATAAAAATATAATATATAAAAATTACAAAAAAATAAAGAAACATTACATTGGAGGAAAGATAGTTGAAGAATAACCTGAAGGAAAAACGAAGGTTCAGGTAGAATCCCTTACCTTATGTCTGAAAGTGTTCTGCACTTGACCTTAATGTCCTATATAATCAAATTAAATACATTAATTAATTAATTAATTAATAATATTTTATACGTTTATTATATTAATTATTCTTTTATTAAGTTCATTTATGTCCTTATTGATGAGTTATATAATTTAATTTTATCGTTCCAGAGAATTCATTTTCTTGGTTTTCATGATTGGTTCACTTGTTTATAAGTAACAGAGTTTATATAAAATGGGTATAATTCTCTAGAATTGGAATTATATGTTATCAATAAACATACATAAGTGTAAATGGTTATATATATCATTTGGTTATGTGGTATGAGTATGAATCATTAGATAAGACATTTAGTGATAATTATTTGGATTATTATGACGATTATTGATCATAACGAACTCATTTTATTTTATTGTTTAGTATTATGTAAATATGTTACTTATCAAACATAAAAAGGGTTGTAATATAAATTTTAAAATATTTTTCAACAATTAAAATGGTTTCATGAACATCCTTTAATATGGTGAATGAAAATGAAAACTTTTCATCCTTGAAGGCGATGAAACAACACCTCACTGACGATGTTTCCATTTTTAGAACAAAAGGGAGAGGAGAAGGGGATTGATGATGGGTTTTTTCCATCATAATAATAAAATTAAAATATATGTAAGGTAATTTAGTTATTAATCCATTTTTATTAGGGGATCTTAGGAGAGAATAATAAAAAAAAAGAACTTGAAAAGAAAATAAAAGGAAAAGGAAGAGGTTTTTTACCTCTTGAATTCTCATCATTGAGAACATTCTTAAGGGGATTGATTTTGGTATTTTGATGATACCAAGAGATCCTAGACATGGGTAATATGATTTTAAAGAGTATTGGGTAGAAATTTGACAAAGATCAAATCATAGAAGGTGTGAGGAGAAGGGTTGGCGAGGGGTGGTATTTATAGTAGAGGAGAGGGGTGATTTTTGAATATTTTATTCATTTGTTTATTATTTTGGCTCAAGAATATGAATAGTTTGAGCATTATCATAAAATATATTAAAAAAATGAATTAAAGTTAGAGATTATGGTGCTTACATCAGTTATGAATCAAGTAATATTGTGTTTAACTTATAATGTATTTATATCATAAATTACTATATTTTACTATTCACAAAAATTCAAGTATTTTAGAAAAATCCCAAAAATTAAACCTAATTTTTTTGACATGTATAATTAAAAAATGAGATCCATTTTATGAAACTAAATTTCTAAATATGAGAAATTTAATTTTTAATTAAAACCATCATTTAATCAAAAAATACATATTTTAAATTTATAACCGATTTTATAACACTTTCAAAAATTAACTAAGGTATCATAAAATTATACTAAAATCATAAAAAAAAAATATTGATTTATGAATAAATTTTATGAAAATTAATTTTCTTTGAAATCATTTTATTAATTATAAAATTGTAATTAAATATTTATGACTTACAAAAACACTAATAATTAATTATTAATTTTTAAAATATTCACTTACTTATACTATGATATAATTATATCATACATTCATTTAAAAGATTCCTAAATTTTATTTATACAAACATGGGTGAGTTTACTTTTTATTTACCCAATTTTCTTTTCATAAAGGTCATATTACTATTCCTAAGGTCAAGTTACTACTTCATCAGTATATGTTCCTTAACTTCTAGAAATGCCCCTTATTTCATTCATTCTTCATTTATAAACTTTTTATTGTGTTCTATAAATATTTTTTTTGTGATTTATACTATATGAAATAAACATAAGAAGGAAAATCTCATTGATAGAATTCTGGGTCAATACATTCTCCCCTCCTACAAAAATTTCATCCCCGAAATTTCCAGATTGTCACCCCATAAAAATATTTGGGTAGGTCTTCATCATAAGCCTCTCAGTTTCCAATGTTGGATCTTCAATTTTATGATTTTTACAAAGTACCTTTACTTGATGATTCATTCAATTCACCAACACCTATTCTTTAGTGTCCAGAATCTGGATAGGCTCTTCAAACTAAGATAAATCAGGTTCTAATTCTATTCCTTTAGAAGTAAGTACATGTGTTGGGTCTGGCATGTACTTCCTTAAAAAAGAGATGTTGAACACATTGTGTACTTTATAAAGGCTAGAAGGCATTTCCAAATGATAATCCACAACTCCAATTCTCTCCAGAATTTCAAAAGGGCTAATGTACCCGAGGCTCAGTTTCCCTTTATTCCCAAATCTTATAACACCCTTCTATGGGGATACTTTCAAGAAAACATGATCTGCCACTTGAAATTAAAAATCATTTCTTCAATTATTGGAATAGATCTTTTTCCTACTTTGAGCTACTTTTATTTGGGTTTGAATAGTTTTTACTTTTGTTGTTGTTTCTTCCACAAGCTCTAGGCTCACAATCTTCCTTTCACTAGGTTCATCCCAATAAGTTGGCGTACGACATATCTTTTCATATAATGCTTCATATAGTGACATTTTAATACTTTAATGGAAACTATTATTTTAGGAAAACTCCACCAAAGGTAAATAATGATCACACATACCTTGAAAGTCAAGTGACCATGGTCTCAATATGTCATTTAAAGTTTGGATCGTTCTTTCTGACTACCCGTCAGTTTGAGGGTGATAAGAAATACTCAAATGAAGCTCAATATCCAATGATTTCTAAAGAATTTTCTAGAATTTTTATTTAAAATGTGGATCATGATCAGACAAAACTAAGAGAGGTGCTTCGTAAAGTCTTACAATTTCATTAATATAGATCCGTGAAAGGTGTTCTAGTGGAAAATCCTTCCTTATAGTGAGAAAATGTGTATATTTTCTAAGTCGATCAACAATCACCCATATTGCATCATTATTTCTTGTAGTTTTTGGTAATCCAGTGACAAAATACATGGTGATGTCATCCCATTTCCATGTAGAAATATGTATAGGATGTATGAATTCTCTAGGATGCTATATTTCAGTCTTCACTTATTGAAAAACTAAATATCTCAATACATAATTAGACTATTTCCCATTTCATGTTATCCCACTAGAAGTGTTCCTTAAAATATCTATGAATCTTAGTGCTATAAGGGTGTATAAAGAAATTCAAACTACGAGCATCATCTGATAACTCTATTTTTAGCTCAAGTATATAAGGAACATAAAGAATCTTCCTAAATTTCATAATTCTACTCTCATACACGAAGTCTACCAGCTTCCCATCATTCAAAACTTTAATTTTGTTTTGAGTATTCTCATCATCTGACTAAGAACTTTTAATCCTTTATAATAAATATGGTTGGGTAACCAATTGAAAAAGTAATGATGTTTCACCTTCTTGATAATTCCCATATCCATATTTGCTAGATCCATGTACATGAGGTCCTTATCAATCCTCATTTTGTTCAGAACTCCATGATCCTTCCTACTTAATGAATTTTCTACCTTATTCAACTTCCCAGGGTGGTAGTGTATTGAACAATCGTAATCCTTGAGTAGTTTGAGGCACCTCATTTTCATCACGTTGAGTTCTTTCTATGATAAGATATATTTCATTCTATTATGATTGGTATATATCTTACATATTTCACTATAGATATAGTGTATCCATATCTTTAGAGAAAATATTATAACTACTATCTCAAGATCATCAGTTGGATAGTTCTGTTCATGAATTTTTAACTACATCGATGCATAGGCAATGACTTTATCATTCTGTATAAGGACACACCCGAGTCCTTTCTTTGACACATCACTATAAATCACAAATACACCATTTCCCAATGGTATAGTCAAGATCAGAGCATTCAATAATATCCTATTCAATTATTCAAAACATTCCTAACATTATTTTGTTCATATGAACTTAAACCTTTTAGGAGTAAGCTTGGTTAACACGTTAGCTAATTGGGAAAATTTCAAAATGAAATGTTGATAATAACCCACTAAACCAATAAAACTATGTACCTTGGTTATATTCATTGGTATAGGCCATTCCTGAACCGCCTTTTTCTTTATAGGATCAATTGATATTCATTCCTTTGAGACAATATGACCAATAAAAGAAACCAATTCAATCCAAAATTCACAATTTCTAAATTTTTCATATAATTTATTTCTTTTAAGAATATTTTGAACAATCCGAAAGTGATTCTCATAGTCTTCATAGATTTTAGATTATATCAATATATCATCAATAAATACCACAACAAGTCATCAAGATATTCCTTGAAAACTCGGTTCATTAGATCCATGAAAATAGAGGGTGCATTAGTTAGTCCAAATGGAATTACTGTAAATTAGTAATGTCCATACCTGGTTTGAAATTCTATCTTTGGAATATCATCCTTCCTCACATGAAAATGATGATATCTAGATTGAAGGTCAACCTTTAAAAAGTATTGATCTCTATGAAGTTGATCAAATAAATCATAAATGCGAGGTAGGGGATACTTGTTCTTTATTGTAATAGCATTTATTTCTCTATAGTTATTACATATCCTCATGGATCCATATTTCTTCTTGATAAAGAGAATAAGGGCTCCCCATATATAAAAACTAGGGTGAATAAATACTTTATCACTCAATTCCTTAATTTTTTATTTAGTTCTACTAATTCTATAGTGGCCATTCTATAAGGAGTCTTTGATATAGGTCTTGCACTAGTAATTAAATCAATAGATAATTCAACTTCCCACTCTAGAGGATGTCTAGGTAAATCCTCTGGAAATACACATATATATTCTTGCACAATAGGTACATATTCAATTTTAATATTTCTTTACTCATCCATAGATGATGTTTTCTCTTCCTCCCTAAGGATTTAATTTAGTAGAGCTACTAGGGGTGGGTCTGGATAAGAGTTAGCTGATGAGGTTTCTGCACTGATGATAAGGGATTCTACATCGTTATGAAAAATTGTAACTTCCTTCTTCTTGCAATGTATTTTCATATCATGATTTGAAATCCAATCCATGCTGATGATTATATAAAATTCAATAATAGGTATGATGAATAGATCTGCAACTAAAGCATGTTTATGTGTCATAAAGGGGACTGACTAAAAAATCTTCATTACAATGATACTTCCCTTAGGAGTTTTGATTTACAACTATTTTATTAGATCAAAAGGGAAATGTATAATTTTCTTAAAAAACTAGGAAGATATAAAATAATGAGATGATCTAGAATCAAATAAAGTATTGGCTAAGTTTTAGTAAATGATTAAAGTACCTTCCACCACATCATTAGAAAATTAAACCTCAACAGTTGTGACCGTATAAGCTTGGCCTTGCTCCCTTGGCCTTATTTGGGGAAAGTTTCTTGGAAACCTAGGAAAATCATTTGCATAATGTCCTATATCTTTGCAATTTTATCATTGAATATTGGTAGATTATTTCTTTCCCTTTCAATCGTGGGATTGATGGCCTTTTTCTCCACACTTGTAACAAACACCCATATCCTTTAGGAAAGTATCAAGTTGTTTCTTCCCAAAATTATCGTAGGATGGAAAATAAACTCTTCCCTTATTCCCCTTTTCCTCATTTCCTTTTCCAGAGTGTTCAAAAACCCTATTCTTCTCTTTCTTTGAATTCATATGACTTAGAGAATTATTTTTCTATCTTGAGAGCACAAGAGACTATATCTTCATATGATGATAAATTTTGGGAGACCAGTTCTCTTCGGAGGAATTATTTTAAACCATCAAATAATTGATCAATCTTTATCCTTAGATTACTTATGTAGAATAAGACATGCCTTTATAACCTTGTAAAGTTGGCTTCATACTTGTCAATGTTTTCATCCTCTTTCGGTCTTAGACTCCAGAATTGCCTCTCCATGTCTATTCTCTATTCGTGAGGATAATATTTTTCTAGGAAATTTTCCTTAAAATACCTCCATTCCCTATTTTTAATTTCTTCTTCCTCCTTTATTTTTTGGATTAATTACCACCATTGATCTTCATCTCTCGATAGATGATAAAATTCTATGATAACCTTCTCCCTTTCATTATAGTACCCCAAACATTTTATGTTATGTTTATCTATTAATCACTGATTTACATTCTATTCATCACTGTGTTCCTTTGAAACAACACTAGGTTATTTAGGAGATAGTTAAAACCTAGAAATTAAACATAAATTTCTCAGTTCTATTTTTTGAATTTCGAAAAATGGTCATCTAGAGTTGTGTTCAGTAAGTCATTTGGAGTCTGATAGAAAAAACTTGATTTTTGGTGAATAGTAACATACCCATATGAATATTAATATGAATAATAACATACCCTTATGAATAGTAAATAATAATAATATTATTTTTTCTTAATGCAATAAGATAATGAGATCTTAATTAGTTTTGCAATGAGAAATAAAACTAGTTGCACTTTAAGATTGTCATTTTTAGAATTAACCATGACCTCATTTAAAAATTAAATTAATAATATTTAGAATTTTTTTTTGAAAAATTGATTTCAATTTTTAAATCTACACATCGATAAATGGTTAGGGTGAATTTTGGGAATTTTTCTGAAAAATTTGATTTTTAAGTGAATAGTAAAAAATACAGTTTTTAGTTTCGGTGTGTTAATGACATAATTAATGATATAATAATGATGTCATAAATCTGGTAGAATTTTTTATAGTTAAATAATATTTTATGTGTCCCAAGTGGCTTATACCATGGGTAAATACCATGGGAAATCCCATGATTTTGCAAAAACCACTCATGAGGTGTCCCTTGAAAATTATTAAAATAATCCCTCACTTTTCCTATAAATACCAAATCTTCCCTTCATTTAATTCATTCCTATTTCTCCCTCAACGAATTTATGGACTCATTACCTCTATATTATTCCTCCCAAGGTTTCCTCAAGTCCCCAAGGTCCCAACCTTAAATTTCTAAGGGTTACTCTACAAGGTAAGAAAATTATCAATTTCTTTCTTCTTCCTTCCAAGTTCTCTTTTATGTGGTATATCATTCAAGTTTCCAAACCATGTTCTTATTTTTCTTCTTCTTATTGATCTACTCTATATTATGATTCATTTTTGGATATGTGACCCTTGTCCCCTCTCTTTTTAATATTTTCTAAAACCATGTTGCTTAGCCGTTAGGCTGCCGAATTTTTGTAAGCAATTTCAAAATTATTCTTTTATTTTGAGTTATTTATTTATTCTTTATTCATCTCTTATTACCCAAGAGGAATGAAATCTCCAGAATCTTGTATATTCTGGATGTTCTCATTTTCATGAGAAATTAATCATCAATCTTCTTCTTTTCCCCCACTTGTTCAAGGAATTAAAAACATTGTCCGTGACATGTCGAATTACCGACATCGTAGATGATGTGATTTCAATTTGCATTAATTATTTCAAGTCTGGTCATGAAACAATTTATATGGTTGAAAAAGGTTATAATATATGTGTTATGAATCACCCATGGTTCTTTAATTGTTTTTTACTCATGGTTCTAATTTATAAGACAAAATGAGGTTGTTATTATCAAAGAACCATTAAAACGATCTAAACAAACATCATTAACGTTTTAACTAATGAATCATCATCATGGTATATAACCCAAAATAATTTATATATCCATAATTTCATTAATAATATGTATTAACAATTCTTTATGTTTAACCATGTTTCAAATGAACTTCCATTCATGGAAACAAGTAAACAAACCATGAAAACCAAGGAAGAAAATGATTCCAAAACATGGAAATTGAACCAATTGAACCCATATAAAGGGCCATGAATGAACCTAATAAGGTTATAATAAATCAATTAAATGTATAGGAGGTTCTGGAAATATTAATTAATTAATCTAAATTTTATTATTCAGGTCATTAAAACAAACGAAGAACACACTCGAGCATTAGGTAAGGGGTTTCTCATCTCACTTTCATTTATGTGAGATTTTCATTTTTGCCAATTATTCCTTATATTTGGTATATTTGTACTTCCATTTGATATATTATAACATGATTATATTTATATTCATGTTATTAAATTATTCACTTGATGGTTATTAAGTTCTGGTCATATGGTTCGACCGATTACATTGTGGTAAGGAACTTTGTCTCAACTGCCGTTTTCGTTGTGACTATCTTTGTATTGTGCAACTAATAATCCTTATGTGGTGTACCTAATGAAAATTTGATATAACTTTTCATGTGAAACTATATTTATATTAAATATCCATAATCTCATGTCATGGATATGTTTTTTGTCTAAACCGTATACAATTTTACATACGGTGTTTATTTGGAAAGTTATTTTAATTATGGAAATATTGATGAATCCGTATACTCTACTCTATACGAATATTGAAAGGGAATATTGCTCTTGTATTGAATCAATGTATAAATAATTATTTGGACATGCAGTGGCAGGTGAGGCCCTCTATAGCCCCTCAATGCATCGGTAGATATCTTGAGACAAAACTGTTTGGCGACAAACCCTTCGAGTTTGTTTCCAAAAATCAGAAGGGTTTCTACCCATAGAACTAAACCATTTTATAGTATTATGGTTTAATGTGCCAGATAAATGACGTCCAATTAATAAGCATTGTTTTTATTCATTATCAGTTATTATTATTTTCCATGAGATTTTCACTATGAAAAAATCTATGGATGCAGTTTGATTTTTAGTTTATTAATGGCATTAGTTATTCATTTATTCACTATGCCATTTTGATTATGTTAGATTGTTTGTGAATCACTTATTATTGTACTCATGATTCCACTATTTTTAACCCTTACTGAGCATTTGAGGTCACCCCTTTCATTGTCTACCTTTGACAGGTGATGAAGAGAAGTTCTTCTTTTGAGTTCCTGGATGTAGTTTTTAATTTTTGTTATGTATTGTATTTTGTAACCATTTTTCCAATGTAATTTGAGTTACATATATGTATCTAGTTTCTTCAAGACTACTAAACTGGTCATTCCTTCTGGATTTTCATTTCTTCTAACCATGCCAATATCACAAGTAATGCACCAGCTCTAACCTAGAGGGGTCGGGGTGTTACAGTTGGTATTAGAGGAAGTTTGGTAGAAAAATTGGAAACTAGAGTAGGAAATGTATAGTAGAGAACAAATCCATAAGGTAGTATCTGAGGATTAACATACAAGAACGTCCTGATATTTTGGTAAGGAATATATTATGTGGATATTTTAAGCAATACGTCCCTGTATGGATACGAGCAGGTAGAGGCGGCTCTGACCCAGATGTATCTAGGGGTAAAACCCGAAAACACCGCTTTGAGCTATACTTGAACGAGAACTGGTGCACAAAAACAGGCCTTGCTGCCCTCTTGGTTACAACACTCCTGAGGGATATGCTTAGGATAATTCATATTTTTTTTTAAAATCCATTATGAAGGAGTTTAATGTAAAATTTTCCTCTGAAAAACCATGTTTATAAGATTAGCTATGCATAGAATTTCAATCTATGTTGATTTCTTTTTATTTTAGATTCATAAACTAATCTACTGTATCCCATTATTTATAAATGGTTTCTAATGGAAGAAGGGGAATCAATACTCATGGGCAAGGTAGGGATCTCCCTACTGAGCAAGTCAACACAGTCAACATTGGAGTAGATCAGATCATGAACATATTGGGACAACTTACTCAAGCTGTAATGAATAACCATTCCACACCTTTGTTGGATCATTTCATGCGGAAGAAGCCCCCATATTTTAGCGGGACTACTAATCCAGTGGTAGCTGAGCAATGGATCAAGTCCCTTGAAAAGATATTCATGACATTAAGATGCAATGAAAATGAAAAGGTAGTACTGGTGGTATATTGTCTCAAGGATGACGCTGATCAATGGTGGTCCCTAATTCAAAATACCAAAAAGGAAGAAGAAATTGAAGATATGTAATGGAGGAATTTTAAGGAAATATTCTATGAAAAATATTTCCCTCGTGAGTAATGAACTGAAATGAAGAGGAAATTCCTTGGTTTGAAACAAAGGGAAGAAGACAGTGTTACAGAGTATGAGGCTACCTTCACAAGGCTATCCAGGTATGCCGTGGATTACATTCGTGACTCAGCGGACAAGATTGATCATTTCTTTGAAGGTCTTAAGCCAAGTCTTCTAAGGGCACTGGCTTCTCAATCATTTTCATCATATGATGAAATTGTATCTAGTGCCATCAAAACAGATAAGGAATTTTCTAGATCAAATTTTTTCAAAGGAAACCAAGATAATAAGCGGTATTCTGATAACAAAGGAAAATGAGAAGCACCAAAGAAGAGAAAAGGAACGAATAGTTTCCCATTATATGAGAACTGTGGAAAGAATCATCCCAGGAAATGCTTGAAAGGTAAGGGAGTCTGCTATAACTACAGATAAATGGGTCATTGATCTGATGAATGAAATGGGAAGAAACAATTCAATGATGTTAAATGCTACAATTGAAGAGAGATGGGACACTATGAAAATGAGTGTCCTAAGCGCCAAGGAAACATGCCTTATAAAAATACAAGAGATCAAGGGAGAGCCTATGCGATTACAACCATGGAGGTTGATGTTCCTAGTGATGTGGTGGAAGGTACTTTAATTGTTTTCTCAAACTTAGAAAACACTTTATTTGATTCTAGATCATCGCATTCATTTATATCCTCTCAGTTTTCCAAGAAAATTAGATATGTCCAATTTTATTTAAGAAAGGAGTTGTCAATCAAAACTACCATGGGATGTATCATTACAACAAAGGCATGTCGACTAGTCCCCCTCCAAACACCAAAACATGATTTAGTTTATAGCCTTATCATCATACCCATGATTGAATTTGATATAATTCTCGGTATGGATTGGCTATAAAATTATAATGCGAGGATTTATTGCAAGAAAAAGGAAGTTACAATTTTTGAAAATGGTGTAGAATCTTTTATCTTTAGAGTAGAGATTTTGCCATCTGATTATTATCTAGACCCACCCCCAATAGCTCTATTGAATGCAATTCTTGGAGAGGAAGAGAACCCAATATCTATGGGTGAGGAAATAAATATTCAAATTTAAGATGTGCATATAGTGAAAGAATACATTGATGTGTTTCCAGAGGATTTACCTGGACATCCTTCTAAGAAGGAAATTGAGTTTTCTATTGAATTAATTATTGGTGCAAGACCTATATCAAAGAACCCATATAGAATGGCCACTTTAGAGTTAGTGGAGCTGAATAAACAACTAGAAGAGTTGAGTGACAAAGGATTTATTCGACCTAGTGTTTCTCCATGGGGAGCCCCGGTCTTGTTTTTAAAGAAGAAAGATGGATACATGAGGCTATGCATTGATTACAGAGAAATAAATGCTATTACAATAAAGAACAAGTATCCTATACCCCAGATTGATGATTTATTTGACCAACTTCATGGAGATCAATACTTTTCAATGATTGACCTTCGATCCGGATATCATCAACTAAGTATGAGGAAGGAAGATATTCCGAAGACAACATTTCGAACTAGGTATGGGCATTACGAGTTTACAGTGATGCCTTTTGGACTGACGAATGCACCATCTGTTTTCATGGATTTAATGAATAGAGTTTTCAAGGAATATCTTGATAACTTTTTTGTGATATTCATCAATGATATCCTCGTATACTCAAAAATCTATGAAGACCATGAGAGTCACTTGTGAGTTATTCTGGGAACTCTTAGAATAAATGAATTATATGGGAAGTTTATCAAGTGCGAATTATGGCTTCAATCAGTTTTTTTCTGGGCCACATTATCTCTAAGGATGGAATCCTAGTTGATCCTGCGAAGACAAAGGCAATCCAAGATTGGCCCACACCAAAAAATATAACTGAGGTATGCAGTTTTATTGGCTTAATAGGTTATTATTGACGTTTCGTTCAGAATTTTGCTCGCCTGGCTAATCCGCTAACCAAGCTCACATGTAAAGGGGTTAAATTTTTTTGGACAAAATATTGTGAAGAATGTTTCGAAGAACTAAAGAGAAGATTAGTCAATGATCCTATATTGACTCTACCATCGAGGAATGACGGGTTTGTTATTTATAGTGACACTTCAAAGAAAGGACTTGGTTGTGTCCTTATACAAAATGATAAGGTTATTGCTTATGCATCACGATAGCTAAAAGTTCATGAGAAAAACTATGATCTTGAGTTATCTGCTGTAATCTTTGCTTTGAAGATATGGAGACATTATCTCTATGGTGAAAAATGTGAGATTTATACTGATCACAAGAGTTTGAAGTATATTTTCTCATAGAAATAACTCAACATGAGGAAAAGGAGATGGATTAAACTACTCAAGGATTATGATTGCATGATACAATACCACCCGGGGATGGAAAATAAGGTGGCGGATGCTTTGAGTAGAAAGGATCATTGAGTTTTGAACAATATGAGAGTTGAAAGGGATCCTATTTTCATGGATCTAGTAAATATGGATATGGGAATAACCATGTAATGTGAAACATCAATGCTTTTTTAAATGGCCACCAAACCATCTTTACTAGAAAGGATAAAAAGTTCTCAAGCTGATGATGAGGAGTTTCAACAGAAGATTAAATCTGTGAATGATGGTAGATTGAGTGACTTTGTATATGAAGATGGAATTTTGAAATTTGGGAAGAGACTTTGTGTTCCTAATATAACTGATCTAAAAAGGGAATTGTTGGATGATGCTCATAGTTACAATTTCTCTATACACCCTGGTAGCGATCAGATGTATAGAGATTTGAAGGAACATTTTTGGTGGGACAACATGAAGAGGGAGATTGCTGATTTTGTGTCAAGATGTATGGTTTGTCAACAAGTGAAAGCTAGAAGGCAACAACTTGGAGGAGTATTGCAACCTCTTCCCATACCTGATCGGAAATGGGATAATATCACGATGGAATTTGTCATGGGACTTCCAAGGACTCTTAGAAGGAACGATGTAATATGGGTCATTGTTAATCGTCTTACCAAGTCAACACATTTTCTTGCTATAAGAGAAGATCTACCACTTGAACGTCTAGAAAGACTATATATTAATGAAGTGGTGAGACTTCATGGAGTACCTCTATCGATTGTTTCTGATCGTGATCCATGTTTTACATTAAGATTCTGAAAAAGTCTTCAGAAGGCCATAGATACTGATCTTCGATTGAGAACTGCCTACCACCCACAAACTGATGGATGATCAGAACAGACTATTCAAACATTTAAAGACATGTTGAGGTCTTTTTTACTTGATTTTCAAGGCATGTGGGATCAATATTTACCTCTCGTGGAATTTTTCTACAACAATATCTTCCATTAAAGTATTCAGATGGCACCATATGAAGCATTATATGGGAGGAGATTCCGTACACCAACATGCTGGGATGAAGTTGATGAAAGAAAACTCGTGGTCCCAAAACTTGTTGAAGAAACAACAGAAAAGGTTAAGATTATCCAGAACCATATCAAAATAGCTCAATGTAGGCAAAATAGATATGCAGATAACTGAAGGAAGGATTTAGAGTTTCAATAAGGTGATCACGTTTTCTTAAAGGTATCTCCATGGAAGGGTATTATACGATTCAGTAAGAAGGGAAAGTTAAGTCCCAGGTACATCAGACCTTTTGAAATTCTGGACCAAATTGGAGCCATATCTTACCGTTTGGAAATGCCTCCAAGTCTCTCCAAGGTTCAAAATGTGTTCCACATGTTAATGTTAAGAAAGTACATGCCAGACCCAACACATGTACTCACTTATGAAGAAGTAGAACTTGAGCCAGATCTATCTTATTGTGAAGAGCCTATCAAGATTCTTGATACTAGATAACAAGTATTGAGAAATCAGACGACCTGTTTGGTAAAGGTTCTATGGAGGAACCATAAGATGGAGGAAGAAACATGGGATCCTGAGGAGCTTATGTTAAATACATACCCGAATCTTTTTAGGTAATATTTTGTAAATTTTGAGGATGAAATTTTCCAAAGGAGGGAATAATGTAGTACCCCAAAAATTTTATGTTATGTTTCTCTATTCATCACTGCATTACATTCTATTCATCACTGTGTTCCTTTGAAACAACACTAGGTTATTTAGGAGATAGTTAAAACCTATCCATTAAACATAAATTTCTCACTTCTATGTTTTGAATTTCAAAAAATGGTCATCTAGAGTTGTGTTCAGTAAGTCATTTGGAGTCTGATAGAACAAACTTGATTTTTGGAGAATAGCAACATACCCATATGAATAGTAACATACCCTTATGAATAGTAAATAATAATATTATTTTATTTTCTTAAGGTAATAAGATAATGAGATCTTAATTAGTTTTTCAATGAAAAATAAAACTAGTTGCACTTTAAGATTATTATTTTTCAAATTAACTATGACCTCATTTAAAAATTAAATTAATAATATTTAGAAAATTATTTTTGAAAAATGTATTTCACTTTTGAAATATACACATCAATAAATGGTTAGGGTGAATTTTGGGAATTTTTCTGAAATAATTGATTTTTCAGTGAATAGTAAAAAATACAGTTTTTTGTTTCGGTGTGTTAATGACATCATTAATTATATAATAATGATGTCATAAATCTGGTCGACTTGTGTATAGTTAAATAATATGTGAGGTGTCCCAAGTGGCTTATAACATGGGAAAATACCATGGGCAAGCCCATGGTTTTGCAAAAATCACTCCTGAGGTGTCGCTTGAAAATTATTAAAATAATCCCTCACTTTTCCTATAAATACCAACTCTTCCCTTCATTTAATTCATTACTATTTCTCCCTAAACGAAGTTCTAGCCTCATTACCTCCATATTAGTCCTCCCAAGGTTTCCTCAAGTCGCCAAGGTCCCAACCTTCAAGTTCTAAGGGTTACTCTATGAGGTAAGAAAATTCTCAATTTCTTTTTTCTTCCTTTCAAGTTCTCTTTTATGTGGTATATCTTTCAAGTTTCCAAACCATGTTCTTATTTTTCTTCTTATTTTTGATCTAATTTATATTATTATTCATTTATGGATAGGTGACCCTTGTCTCCTCTCTTTTTAATATTTTCTAAAACCATGTTGCTTAGCCGTTAGGCTGCCGAATTTTTGTAAGCGATTTCAAAATTATTCTTTTATTTTGAGTTCTTTATTTATTATTTCTTCATATCTTCTTACCCAAGAGGAATGAAATCTCCAAAATCTTGTATATTCTGGATGTTCTCATGTTCATTAGAAATTCATCATCAATCTTCTTATTTTCCCCCACTTGTTCAAGGAATTAAAAACATTGTCCGTGACGTGTCAAATTACCGACATCATAGACGATGTGATTTCAATTTGCATTAATTCTTTCAAGTATGGTCATGAAACCATTTATATGGTTGAACCAGGTTATGATATATTTGTTATAACTCACCCATGGTTCTGTAATTATTTTGTACTCATGGTTCTAATTTATAAGACAAAACGAGGTTGTTATTATCAAAGAACCATTAAAACGATCTAAACAAACATCATTAATGTTTTAACTAATGAATAATCATCATGGAATATAACCCAAAATCAATATAAGATCATTTATATATCCATAATTTCATTAATAATATGTATTAAAAATTCTTTACGTTTAACCATGTTTCAAATGAACTTCCATTCATGGAAACAAGTAAACGAACCATGAATACCAAGGAAGAAAATGCTTCCAAAACATGGAAATTGAACCAATTGAACCCATAGAAAGGGACATGAATGAACCTAATAAGGTTATAATAAATCAATTACATGTATATGAGGTTCTGGAAATATTAATTAATGAAGCTAAATTTTATTATTGTGCACCTAATAATCCTTATGTGGTGTACCTAATGCCCATTTGATATCACTTTTCATGTGAAATTATATTTATATTAAATATCCACAATATCATGTCATGGATATGTTTATTGTCTAAACCGTATACCATTTTACATACAATGTTTATTTGGAAAGTTATTTTAATTATGGAAATATTGATGAATCCGTATACTCTACTCTATACAGATATTGAAAGGGTATATTGATCTTGTATTGAATCAATGTATAAAGAATGCGTTTGACATGCAGTGGTGGGTGGGGCCCACTATATCCCCTCGATGCATCGGTAGGTCTCTTGAGACAAAGCAGTTTGACAACAAACCCTTCCAGTTTGTTTCTAAAAATCAGAAGGGTTTCTACCCATAGAACTAAACCATTTTTATGGTATTATGGTTTCATGTGCCAGATACATGATGTCCAATTAATAAGCATTCTTTTTATTAATTATCACTTATTATTATTTTCCATGAGATTTTCACTATGACAAAATCTATGGATGCAGTTTCATTTTTAGTTTATTAATGGAATTAGTTATTAATTTATTCACTATGCCATTTTGATTATGTCAGATTGTTTGTGAATCACTTATTATTGTACTCATGCTTCCTCTATTTTTAAACCTTACTGAGAGTTAGAGCTCACCCCTTTCATTGTATACCTTCGACAGGTGATGAAGAGAAGTTATCCTTTTGAGTTCCTGGATGTAGCTTTTAGTTTTTGTTATGTATTGTATTTTGTAACCATTTTTCTAATGTAATTTGAGTTACATCTTTGTATCTAGTTTCTTCAATACTACTAAACTGATTGTTCCTTCAGGATTTTCATTCCTTCTAACCATGAAAATATCACAAGTAATGCAACGACTCCATCCTAGATGGGTCGGGGTGTTACATTCATTACTTCCCAAAGTTAGAAATATCTTCTCTAAGGAACTTATCCACTACTATACTACAAATGGGTTTTTAGTCCCATTAAATGATGGAGGTTTTTGTTACATAAAGCGATATAACATTTCTACTCTACGTTGAGGATCATGATGCTTCATATGGGTAAGGTTATTGTTCATATCTTGTGTCATCTTTCCCATTATAGTTATAAGTTTCTCAATACTAGTTATAGCTCCAATACCAACATCATTATCTTATATGGAAGGGAAATCCCCACATGGGATACATGAATTGATATGGTTTCTATTCCTTACACTAAGTTCCATTTTTAAAAAATTTCATACACTAGATTTGGTTATGAATCATAGTGTATAATATTAAACTAGAAAAATATGTAACATAAATTGGAATTCTAAGTATAGTTATTGTCATAATCATAAAAATGGTTTCTTTGGGAACATTTTCAATTTTAAATCCTTCATAATGGTTTTAAATAAAATGTGAACTATCCTAAGAATATACCTTGGGAGTGTCAAAACAGGTGTGCAGTAAGGCCTGTTGTTATGTACCAGGTTACCCCTAGTCAGACACAAGACACCTTGTGGGAGTTGTTACCCCTAGGTACATCTATGCTGGAACCATGTCCAATTATAGTATCTTGACAAATATGTACTACTAAGAAGATCCTCATAATCTCTACCTTAGAATAATTATATTATGTTATTATATTCTTATCCTCAAAGTCTATCTTAGGGCTATGTTCACTAATTTATGTTTTCTAAATCTAGTTTCCAAGGTTTCTACTAAAATTTATCTGATACCAACTGTAGAGACCCTAACCCCAGTTGCATGGATCTAGTGCCTTAATTCATTACATTAGAATAATAAACAAGGAATAATTATCCCAAAGCACCTAATCATTTATTAATTTTGTAAAACTAGATACAAACATAATTTTTAAATTACAACTTTGAAAGAAAATACAATATAGAAATTTTATTAGAGACATTCATAAGCCCTATATTATCCCTATAAGTCATTCATAACATTCATCTTCGCATCCTAGGAAAAAAATAAAATATAATAAAGGGGTGAGCTTAGATTCTCGATAAGGGTAAGTAATATAGAAAAATCATAAATAATAAGGCACAGTGAATAACTAAAAGTACACATGCCATTAAAACATAATCTTGATCATAATACAATAAGAATAAAAGTTGATTAAATAATTAGATAATAAAACATAACCATGGATATTATACTATTTGAATAATCACATGGACTATCAATTAATAGTTTCATGATGAGGGAATTCATAATTCCAAACATCATAAATATATCATCAAGGGAATGACCAAGACACCATAAATAATGGGTAAAAACCTAGGCTAGTTTGTCTCATGAGACCCGCCGATGCATCAAGGGGATATAGTGAGCCCCAAACATCACTTAATAAGTCCAATGTATTCCTCATATAAATGAGGATAAACATAAACAAAATATACATATGAAATTTAAATAATGTTCCCCAATCTGTAAACATAATCACTAACCATTCTAAGTAGTATGGTGAATGGTATCAAGATAGAACATCCACAATCAAACTGATCATAAACCATTTAATAAAATATGGTGGATGATAAAAATAAGATTTAAATCTCAATAAATCATAAAATTAAATAGATATATTGAAATAAATGAAAATACTATAACAAAATCATCGATAAATTCTTGAGAGAAATACCCCTTTTACTTTGAAAAGAAGAGTTCTTTGGAAAATATCATTTATATTTTTCATAATTGTTTGTATAACACAAAAAATGAAAAAATATGGGTTTTATTAAAAAATTATTTAATTAAAAAAATTAATGGATTCTTAAAATATATTATGTATGTTACTTGAAAATGGGTAAGAAATCGGGAAGTTACCTTTAATCGGGTTTTCTTATCAGGGAGAATTGAGAAGGGAACCTTGTAAAACATGTATTTACCCATAAAATATAGATGAAATGATTTTGATATATGAGTTTGTAACATATAAATAGAATATAGAATAAGTACACAAAAATAAAGAAACATCACATTGGGATAAATATAATGAAAGAATAACCCGAAGAAAAAAATAAAGGTTCAGGTAGAATCCCTTGCTGTATGTTCGAAAGTGTTCTGCACTTGACATTAATGTCCTGGATAATCAAATTAAATACATTTATTAGTTAATTTAGAACATTTTATAAATGTATTAGATTAATTGTGGTTTTATTAAGTTCATTTATATCCTTATTGATGAGTTATAGAGTTTAATTTCATCGTTCTGGAGCATTCGTTTTCTTGGTTTTCATGATCAGTTCACTTGTTTATAAGTAATGGAGTTCATGTAAAATGGGTATAATTCTCTAGAATTGGAATTATATTTTATTAATGAATATAAATAAGTGTAAATGGCTATATATATCATTTGGTTATATGGTATGATGATAATCATTAGATAATACATTTAGTGATAATCGTTTAGATCATTACGGTGGTTATTGGTCATAACAAACTCCTTTTGTTTTATTGTTTAGTATTATGTAAATATATTAATTACAGAACATAAAAATGTTTTTAATATAAATTTTAAAATATTTTTCAACCATTAAAATGGTTTCATGAACATCCTTGAATATAGTGAAGGAAAATGAAAACTTTTCATCCTTGAAGACGATGAAACAACACCTCATGGATGACACTTCCGTTTTTAGAATAAAAGAGAGAGGAGAAGGGGATTGATGATGGATTTTCCATTAACATAATAAAATTCCAGTATATGTAATGTAATTGATTTATTAATCCATTTGTATGAGTGGAGTTGAGGATAGAATAATAAAATAAAATAACTTGAGAAGAAAATAAAAGGAAAATAAAGAGGATTTTTACCTCTTGAATTCTCTTCCTTGAGAACCTCCTTAAAGGAATTGATTTTGGTCATTTGATAAGGCCAAGAGCCCCTGGACTCAGGGGAGAGGCTTAAGAAGAGGATTGATCATAAATTTGATGAGTCTGAAATCTTGGAAGGTCCGAGGAGAAGGTGTGGTGAGGGGTGATATTTATAGTGGAGGAGAGGGATGGTTTTTGAATATTTTATTTATTTGTTTATTATTTTGGCCCAAGATTATGAATAGATTGAGAATTATCCTAAAATATATTAAAATAATTAAGTTAAGTTCTATATTATGTTACTTAAATTATAAATTAATCAATTAATAGTGTTTTTAACTTATAATGTATTTATACCGTAAATTACTGTATTTTACTATTCACAAAATTCAAGTATTTTAGAAAAATCCCAAAAATTTACCCTAACCATTTTTCGATGTTTAGAATTAAAAAAATGGATCCATTTTATAAAAATAAATTTTTAAATATGAGAAATTTAATTTTTAATTAAAACTATCATTTACTCGAAAAATACAGATTTTTAATTTATAAATGATTTTATAACACTTTCAAAAATTAACTAAGGTCTTATAAAATCATCCTAAAATAATAATACAACAAAACATTTATTTATGAATACATTTTATGAAAATTAATTTTCTTTTAAATCATTTTATTAATTATAAAATTTTAATTAAATATTTATGACTAACAAAAACACTAACACTTAATTATTAATTTTTAAAATATTCACTTACTTATACTATGATATAATTATATCATACATTAATTTATAATATGCCCAAATTTTATTTATACAAACATGGGTGATGTTACTATTCATTCATCTGATTTACTATTCATAAGGGTCATATTAATATTCTTAAGGTCAAGTTGTTATTTCATCGGTATAGGTTTCTTAACTTCTATAAATACCTCTTATTTCATTCATTATTCATTTATAAAGTTTATATTGTGTTATATAAGTGATTTTATGTGATCTATACTATATGAAATAAACATAATAATGGAAATCTCATCGATAGAATTATAGGTCATTACAATGATGGACACAAACTCCTTCAGCAGTGGCAATTCCTTCCAGTATTAGTGGCAACATCACATTCTCTAAGAGGTAGACCGCCAATAATAGTTCATCTATGTAGTAGTGGATACATCACCTCCTTCAAGAATAGATACTGATGACATCAACTCCTTCAAGTGAAAGATCATCAGGCTCTCCATGATGACATCTTTAATCATTCAAGTGTTCAACTATAATTATTCTCTACTACAAGTATGTATAGTCACTAATGGTTGTTTAGAATGAATAATATTTTCATTGGGAAAATTTAAAATAAAAAATAATTACATGTTTAAGAGACATGGAATGATGTTCCAAAAACTTCAATTTTCATCATTGAATATTGGAAGAAGGTTTTTGCTGCTCAAGTATAGAATACACTAAGTGGTATAAGATAGATCAATGAAATTTTTATTATCTTATTATATTTATTGAAACTTTATACAACCTAGTTTTAATGTTGAATGATTTAGTAAATATGAGGTTTTTAAATATTCCTTAACCACTTATTCCTAATTTTCTATTATAACAATCAATTTTTTCATATACAACTTACAAATATGTTATTTTCAAAAAGTACCAATCAACACATTTTATTCCATATGTTTTAATAGTCATTCCTTGAAGAATATCATACACCTTTTAACTTATTAATTTTGGGAATTTTAGTCCTCAAATTTTTTATACATTACATATTTTTTTAATGGTGTGAATTTATATAGAAATTTCTTAGTGTTATTTCTTTCATCTAAATAATTAACCTATGATATTACTATAAACATAATTCCCACATTTATTCTATAAAATTCATATTATTATTTCAACATATCCCCTTCAATTATTTTTTTATATACATTTTGATTGGAATTAATTCATATTTCGTATTTATTTTGTAAAATTCATATTATTATTTCAGCGCATCCCCTTAAAAGTTTATCTATCTACATTTCTTCATTTCATAGAACTATATTCATTTAAAATTTAAATATAATTTATTCCCTAAAAAATTTATTCCCTTAACCATTTATTTCTTTATTTTTTTTCCAAATATGTATTTAGTTATTTTGTTTTAGTATCTAATACATCTTGTGAAAATTCACCAGGGGGAACTAGTTACATATATAGAAAGGATTTACATGACAAGGATGATCCCATACACCTTTTTTAGACCAGATTCCAATGAAAAAGGCCCTGAAAATTATTTCTAGTACTCTTTCCAGAATAATTTTACCTAAAAAATATGTACTAGATACTCTCATTATTGGAAATGATAATGATCCCTGAGATTTTAACATCCCCATGGTGTAAAAAATTTACATAGGAATGACATGAAGTGTTCTCAAAGCATAAAAAATCACTGAGAAAGGGTGAATTGATGGTACCCTATTTTTACAACTCTTAAATAATTTTTTTATTCCTTATCAGAGTATGTATATTTTAATATATTTTTATTTAACCCAAATTCTAAAATTAAAACAACAAAAATAAACACAATATATTATATTTTTACAAGGCTCAGTCACAATGTGAGTGGAAATGTATTTACCATGATTGATATCATCCAATTCATATAAAATATACTAATATGATAAGATAGATTATAAATGGTAAAAATATATCCTCCTTAACCCATAAAAGATTTCATCATTTTAAACTTTTAAAATATATTTCTACTTACAAAAGTTCACGCCATGTTAAAAAATGATGAATTCAAAATTAAAAAGATCAATAATGTTGTATAAATATGTCTCCACATAAATATGAATAACATAATTCAATCATGTCATGAGTCATGTAGATCTTCAAAAATTATTTCCCCTTTTGGAAAAGAATTTTCTCCATATAAAACTTAGTATCTTGATATTTCAAAACATTCTCAACACCATCTTATAAATCCCTTCATTGATCTATATCAATCTTCAAACTAGTTTATCTTAATTCAAAAAATTCATAAATATGGTAATAACACATTATAGAATTACCACATCATTAAAAATTCATTAATATTCTTGATTCACCTATTTTTATTTTTTATGCCCCACTATCCTTTAGTAACTGACCGCTTTATAAAGTATTAATTTTAAGGAATTGATATTTTTCCAATAACTAATGATCTTATGCTCATATCCTTTTATTATAAAAACTAATTTTCACATTATAAATATAAGAAAATTATTAGAAATTTTTCCAATAAAATCAATGGAATCTAAGGTATATGTTCAACTAAGTAATTCTTGAAACATTCAGTAAATATTTAAATTAAAATCTTCTTGAATTATTCTTTAATATCAGATTGACTAGAAAATAAATCTCTAAAACACCTTAAAAATAACCAATAACATATTCAAGATGAAACCATTTAAAATACTCATGGGTGATGATGTTAAACAACAATGTTATTTTCAATTTTTTACTTTATAAAAAATTGAATTATTCTATCTGAAATAAATAAATTTAATAATTTACACTCATTTATTGATTTTCATGAGGTATATTGCATGTAAGTGACACATGAAGTAAGATTATTAGAAATACAAGATTTGGTGTGAGGTGGAGAATTGTATCATGTTTATCCCATATAAAAATTGATGATTTTTAAGCTCTTTGTTAATTAGAGATACACATATTATCATTGTGTGAAATAACTTTACCAAGCATTGTATGTGGCAGTTTCATCAAAAAAGTTTCACACATCTGCATTGAGTAAACTTCACAACATACTATGTTGAGTAGAATTCACAATCTTATTATACATAACACATCTACATATGTAAATCAAAATAGATAAAAATTATCCCCTCTTATTTAATATAAACCAAAATTTATATTACCTTAGACATATCTAAAAGTATTATTGGATACCTTCATGTGTGACACCTTTAGATCACTATGAAACCTTTCACAAGGAGTGAAACCATTCACAAAGATTAACAATATATAAAATGTATAACCATAAAGTTACTAGATACAACGAACTTCCAATCAAAATTCTAAGCTCTTTTTGATTCACACTTTGACCTTTAAAATCTTTACCTGATTTCACACAAATGAGCATAAGTGTGGGAAACTCACTTTGATCCTCCTTTCTAAACCTCTTTAGAAAATTCTTGAAATATTTCTCTTAAAAAAATATTTATCTTTTTTTACTACTTTCAACCCCAAAATAATTTAATCTCACCCAATACAAACATTTCAAAGTTCATTATTTGACCAGTACACCCCTCATAGGTATACTGCTTATATCTTAAAAAAATTATGTCATAAACATAAATAATTGAATTAAAGGTACATGTATTTATCTCTCACATATAGATATTTTATTACCAACTTTACCTATAATGATAAGTGTCCTAGTTATAATGATTTAAGGTTATAGGTATAACTTTTGGGATGGTTAAAGTATGAACCCATTTGGTTTTTTGGTCTAGTTGATAGGTTAATTTATGATTGAGGATTTGGATTCTTTTTCTAGCATATGGGAACATATTTTGTGGTGGTTCTGGTCAATGATTTAGGCCTTTCTGAGGGGTTTGAAGTTTAGGTTTGGTATTATGATGGTACCACCTTCAATATAACATTATAGGTGGAACTAGGTACCCAATGAACAAGGAAGAAGCCTTAAAGGCTTGGGGGTGCCATCGGGTACATGGTGGTCCCAGATTGGGTACCTAGTGGACTGCTTAAACTATAAAAAAACTTACATTTAGCCACATTTTTAGCTATATTTTCTCAAAACATTGCTAATGTTGAATTTAGAAAAGTTTTCTAGAAAAAATGGATTAATTAGCCAGGTTTTTAGCAATGTTTTAAAACATAGAAAATTTTAAATTTAGCAACATTTTCTTAAAAATGTGGCTAATTTATCCAATTTTGTAAGAAAACATAACTAATAATATCTAAGTATATTATATATGGGTATTTATAATATATAATTATTTTTTATTATTAATAATATATATTGTATATATTAATAAAAAATATATATATATTGTATATAATAATAATATATCATACATATACAATAATATATTATATATATACAATAATATACAATGATATATTTTATATACAATAAGATACAATATATATATTGTATAATGTATACTGTATATATTAACAATAATATTGTATATATTATATATTTTACATATATTTTATAATGTATATATTGTATATAATAATATTGTATATTTTATCCTCTATATATTGTATATTTTATATTGTATATATTAACAATAATATTGTATACAATAATATTGTATATTTTATACTATATATATTGTATATTGTATATATTAAAAATAATATATATATATATATATATATTAATAACACACACACACACACACATATATATCTTATTTTGTATATATTAACAATAATATATTATATATATGTTTAAAATATTATATATACACACGCTATATATATGTTTATAATATTATTTATATATATACAATATATATTGCACATATTTTTATTTATTATTATTAACAATAATATTTATGTATATATATGTTTATAATATATTAATAATATTTATGTATATATATATGTTTTTATTTATCATTATTAATAATATATAATAATAATATAATAATATATTATATTAATAACATATATTAAAATATATATTAATTATAATATATTAATATTTATGTGTTGCAAAAGTACCACATCAAAACTGATGTGGGTTGTCCGCATGTAAATAAGTAAAGAGTGGGGTATGGTGCTATTTGTACGGGCGTGTGGGTGACAAGAGCAGGAGTAGGGGTGAATGGTTGGTGCATAGGCATGAGTAGTGGTTTATGAGTGAGGACGAGAGTGAGAGTGATGGTTGGTGAAGGGGTGGGGGTGTGAGTGAAAGTTAGTGCTGAAGGGCAGTGACATGCATGGTGGTGGTGTCGGGGCGGGTGCTAGAAGGGACTAGATTACCAAAAATAATTCCTATAAAAAAATTTAACCCACATTTAAAGAAACATGGGTTAATAAAATGTAATTCCCAATGTTTCTAGAAACATAGATATATTAATAATTAGCTACATTTATAAACATAACTAATTAGAAACACCACATTTCCCTATGTTTTTTAGAAACACAGGTAAATTCATTAGCTATGTTTTAAAACATAGCTAATGCAAAAAATAAATATAGTTAAATTACATTTTTCTTATAGTTCTAATAGTTTCTTTTAGTGTGGTTTGTTTTATCATTCCCCCCAGTCCTTATATTTCTTTCCTTACCTCCTCCCTCAACATCATTTCACTCCTAGTTGTATGGAGGCCTTACTAGGCTTCCCCTTGGTCTCTTTTCCTTCCTCCCTCTTACAACCATATTCCATAGAAGATCCTTTGGAGTTTTCATGATGAAATTACAGGTAAGAATACCCTATCTTCTTATATTCCATTCTATTTGATTTTCTTCTAATATTTCATGGTGGATTGGGTATTTTGGGATGAATTACAACCGATCATGGTTTCATTCACCCTAGATCTTAGGGATTTATTCTATCTTGACTCAAGAAGGCTTTTATGGGTTATTTTCTATCCATTCATTGCTATTTTGGTGGGAAGAGATTAAGATATTTTGTAACCTATAGTTCTTAAGATTATAGGGTTTTATTTATGGTTAATACACTCAAGTCTATTTGGGTCTTAGGGTTGATTTATTTTTGGTATTTTTTTAAAAGGTAGAAAATTTTTATTGATAAAAGGGGGGGGGGGTTACACAAGTCTAAAGTAAGGAATTTCGCTGACATCCTGAGCATAATAAGGGATTAATTCAGAAGGGAGGTCATCCATCCAATGTAAGTCATGAGCAATACCAAGGTTGGCAAGCCCATCAGTGATCCTGTTGGCTTCGAGGTAGGCATGAGTGGCTATGAGGTTCAGCCCAACGAGATAATTCAAACATTCCGTCCAGTGGGCAGTAACAGGCCAAGCGAGGTGAATGGTACCATTCCAGAGGACCTGAATGATTGTAGTAGATTCGATCTCAATCCGGATGTTATTCCAGCTGTGTGATCTAGATAAGGTGATGGAATGGATGACACCCATCATCTCAGCTTCCAAAGCAGTGGAGGAACCACAAGAGACATAGAAACATCCAAGAATCTGGTCCATGTGATTTCTGAAGACTGCACCACAACCCGCTGAGCCCGGGTTGCCTTTGGAGGCTCCATCCACATTGATTTTGATCCATCCCAGAGGGGGGGGGGAATCCAAAACAATTCAAGAGTAGAGTGGGGGCGAGGGTAGATCCCCTCCACCCTGACACGTCTAAGAATCCCAAAGTCACGGACAGAATTGTTGTAGTGAGATTTTTGGATAGAGGACGCTTCCCAAATAGCCATGAGAATTCTTGTTTTTCCTGCATTAATATTAAAATAATTATTGTGGAAAATTAAGTCATTTATACCATACCAGATAATATGAAGAAGTTTCGCAACTGTTGACACCAATAGGTTTTTGATTTGCTGAGACATAGACAACTCCAAGCAATTCTGGATCTGCATGTTAATGGTATCAAAAAGTAGCCATATGCACTCAAAAATGTCAAGAATATAATGCCAGAGAGCGGAAGCTGTATCACAGGAGAGAAAGAGATGATTTATATCCTCTCTATTCTGATTACACATATGACATTTAGAATAAAGAGTAATTCTAAAAGTTTGTAAGTAGTTATCAGTATGAATTCTTTGATGGTAAATCCGCCAGATTAAAGTGAATCTAGAGGGTTTATACATGATTTTTTGAATTTATCTAGCCAGGGGTGATTATTTTCAACATTATTGAAGAGAGATTTATAGTAGCCTTTAGAGTTGAGAATTACATTATGCGCAGGTTCCAAAATAAGTAAATCATTAGTATTAGAAAAATGATAATCATTAAAAATTTGAGTGATATTCTCTGGGAGATCAAGGTTATGCATATGAATAATCGAGTCAATTGAATCCTGAAGATAGGGACGGGGTTGGTTGTTATCTGTTAAGGAGATCAGGGGAACACCGGTCCAATTATCAAACCAAAATTTCAAGTTGGAATCCTTAGTGGAAATCCATCTAGAATTAGACATAATAGACATGTAGGTACTTTTTATGGAGGGACAAATGGAGGACTGAAGAGGGTAGAGACGATTGTTTCTAAGCTTGTCAAGGAAGCGAGCTCTGAGAAAATTCATGGAGAATGAGGTGTTGTGAATAATGTTCCACGTAAGTCTAGCTTGAAGGGCCTCATTGAACTTAGAGATATTTTTGATGCCAATCCCCCCTTTATCAACAGGTTTGCAGCAAGAGGTCCAGGGGATAGTAACCAGTTTCCTCTCTATAGTGCTACCAGTCCAAACAAAATTTTTAATAGCAGTATTAATGCGATTTAAAATACTTTTTGGCCATTTATATATCATCATTGAATAAAAAAGTTTAGAAACAATTGTATATTTAACAAAGCAAATTATCCCGACCATTGAGAGGGACTTACCCTTCTAGGAGGAAAGGTGCCTAATCGTGTAATCCTCAATATGAGAGAAATAGTCTGCTTTAGGCCTTCCCCCAAAAATAGGCACCCCAAGATAAGAAAAAGGGTAGATAGCCTTCTTTGACGCCCAATATGTTAGAAATGGAAAGTTTTCGTCCCGGAGGAAAGTATTTACTAAAAAGGATAGAAGATTTGTTCCAGTTGATGTGTTTCCCAGAGACTTACCGATAGTGTAGCAGGATATCTCTAAGTTTGAAAATGTTCCTCTTGTCCCCTTGGGTAAAGAGAATAATGCCATCAGCATAAAGAAGATGCGAGGGAACTTGTAAATTTCTGGAGGCAGAGATAGGTTTAATGATTCCTTTATCGATCTCCTGGGAGATAAACCTACTTAGGTAGTCTTTCGCAATGGAGAAAAGAATAGCAGAGAGAGGGTCACCCTGCCTCACTCCTTTAGTGCAGTTGAAATAACCTCTCAGAGAGCCATTGATGAGAATGGAGATGTAGGCAGAGTTGAATAACGATTTGATACGATTAATGAAAATTTCATTGAAGCCGAAATGTGAAAGAACTTTACACATAAAGTTCCAATCAATTGTATCAAAGGCCTTATAGATATCAAGTTTAATAGCAACACTTCCACCTATACTCTTTTTGTTTAAAATATTGATGGACTCAGAGGCCAAACATATGCAGTCTTGAATAGACCTGCCTTTTATGAAACCAAATTGGTTCCAAGAGACTATCTTGCAATAGATGGAAGTCATTCTATTGGAAATTAATTTCATGATGATTTTGAATAAAGAATTTATGAGGGAAATGGGTCTGAAGTTCTGAACCACATCAACATTCTCCATTTTGGGAATGAGAACAATAAATTGGGAGTTAAGGCCATGAGGAAGAATACCTTTGGAGAAGAAGACTTTAACAAGACGACAAACATCATCTTGGAGAATATCCCAATGCTTTTGGTTATGGAATTTATATTTAATTGTTCCATAGGATGATGATTATCAATTATAAATGAAAATCACTCCATTATTATGGGTAGATGTTCTCAACCCTCTAAGTGTTTCTCGGGTTATTCCTGTAATATGCTTACCTTATGTTTTTCTAAATAAATATTTTTAAAGATTAACATATATTTTTAAAAATAAAAAAACATATTTAAAAAATATTTTGAAATAATTTATGAAATGTTTCATTGAGTTCATATGATACCTTACCATGATACTCATTTTACCTTATCTTAATATATTTGTTATACCAATTGTATTTTTGCGAATCACTCCAAATTTTTTAACTCAGTAATGGATTTATCCATAGATTAAGAGTTGTGTCATAAATTTTGGGGAAATACCACTTAGAATTCATCATATAAATCCTTTCACACCATCTTTAATGTTAGAATTTTTCTGTTATGGTCACTTTGGACATGTGTTTTGTGTTATATCACCTTATTAATAGCTTAAAAACTAAAAACTTTCTCTTGGCCTAAAACTTTATAGTTTCTTATGATATGCTTAAAGCGATACCCCCTATTGAGTCTTAATTATTTTCTAGAATGGTAATCTTCTATTTCCACCTAAACTTTAATTTAATATATGTTAATGAACCACACTTACACTATGGTTAATAAAGTTATTCAATGGTGATGTGCTGGTTGTTTTTTTAGGGTGGAAAAGGTTGGTATAGTAAAAAAGTTTCAATGAATTAGGTATACCCTAATCCTCTAAAATTGATATATAATGGAGTTTTATAAATTCATATGAAGTGTGGGAAGTTTCATTAAAAATATTATTTTGAATTTTTATCTTCTGGAAACACATTCTTAACCAAATTTATCTCTTCCTTTCTTCCTTCTTCCAAATGTTTTATCAGAGCTTGTTTTACTAATGAAACTAAAATTTACCACTTTAAAACCATTGTTTCCATAAGTAAGTTATTTTTTAGGGTTTTAATTTAATGTTTAATTATGGTTTGGGTTTCTTACCACCTGTGATTAAGTCATACCCCCACTAATACAAGCAATACTATGGGAATACCCTAACTAGAACATTAACTTTCTTCCCCATACCATTTTAGGATTTATGATATATACTTTAATATTTACTTTCATCATGTTACCTAACATGTTTTGATAATTTGATGTGTTTTACCCTTTTATTCACTTATATTGAGACCATCATGATTTACTACTACATGATTATAATTAATTTTATTGGGTATCTTACTATGCCTACCACACTCACTTTCCTTTATTAATTGCTGATGTGACTAGGTGGAATTATTAACTTTTATGATGGGTATATTGTTATTTTATTATATTAGAAATGTACCTATCTTATTAAATACAATTACTTATTATTTTATTATATTGAGCATGGATCATTGTCTACATGATAATCATTTTTCTACTTTGTTATCTCGAGAATGTTGATTGTCATTGTTGGAAAGATTATATAGAGTATGGATTCAATTTACTAGATTGAGAATGTTATTACCTATTAATATTGATAATTTTAGTTGATTTTATTTAGGATATTACTTAAACCATACCTATCACTCTTTGTATAACATGGATAATTTTTTGTTAAGAATCATGTGTATTATCAAGATATTATGTATTGTTGTTTTAGACTGCTTGAGAAAGCTCATCGAACATTGGTGTATAGGTTGGAAACATGGTGTGGGCGTTCAAACTTAACTATATATACATGGTATGATCCCAAGATTCCATGACTGGTTATACCCATTCAACTATTCCCTGGGATGGGCTGTAATATTACCTCGACTAGATCAGTCTTCTCATCTACATCGGGATGGGTATGAAGTTCCCAATAATATAATATACCACTAAAGGGGGGGGGGGTGAATTTATGGTGTTATTTTCTAATTAACTTTATCCTAAAACAAACCTATACAACTTGTTAGAGTTTAAATCCTATGAACTTTATATCTCACCCTTACTTGTATGCAATAGTAATTAACATAAATGAATGTAACATAATATTTTTACAGGTATTGGTTCCAATGTGGGTACCTAATCCTTATCATGGTTGGTATTATCCTAAGACACAAATATTCACAATATGACACAAGTGAATACAAATAGGATATATCCTGAAAATCCCTCCTCTATCTCTCTAAAGGATCTTTTTTTACTGTACCTCACCAATTTACAATGGAAAAACAAATGTAACTTGAAAGATCACTTTAGCTTCAGGTTGCTTCTATAATAAATATTTGATCTTCCTTTTATCCTTAAAAATTATTTGAATATAAACATTCTCAAAAACTCAATTTCTAGAACAAATCCATATAAAACTCTAAATATAGGAACTTCATCATCCTACCTCAAATTAAAATGATCTTCAAAAATTTATGATACATCTTTGCTCCTTTTAAATATATTTAGAATCATGAATCTTCTTCAACCTCATGAATCTTAAAAAAAATTATTGAATAAACTCTCTATAATAATCCTCTCCAATTATCATCAATAAAAATACTTGAATGAAATCACTATTTATATAACTCACCTTGATCCAATAAAATCAATCTTTAAGATTTGAATCTTTATACTTATTCAAATCTTAGTCAACCACCTTTAATACCTATGAAGATATTTTATTTTGACTTTGTCTCTCACAAATCCCAATAAAAATGATCTCTAAGGTTCCTACAAATTATACTATAATCATGACTTCAACTTCATTAATTTTGTATTTTTATTTCTAGATCAACCTCATCACAATGAATTTTGACTTCACCTAAATAGTAAGTGAAAATTTTAAATTCTTTGAAATCATATATTTATTCAATTTATAATAATTATAAAAAAACTTTACATATCTTCTATCTCTGGTTCTGCCTTTTCCTTCTTTTCTATAGAACACACAACCTTTGAAGTTTTTGAATATAATATGACAAAACTTTTGAGCTTCTGATGTTCTAAATTACATTGCTCCAACACATGTTCAAAACTTGACTTCTAAAATCTCTTCTCCCACACAAACTATCCTCATAAATTTTTACCATCATATAATCTGATCTTCTTCACCTATAAAGGCCTTCATATCCAAATATTCATAACTTCCATTGAATAAACTTTCAACTGCCTCAAATTTTGATCTATACCTTCCAAACCCCTAAACTCCACAACTTTAAATATTATAGACTTATAAAATTTCATAACATAGAACTCTTTTAAGGTTTAGATTTAGTTCTATCTTCCATAACTCTGAAATATTAGTGATATAATTTTATTGGTGAATCCACTAGATGTTACTTATACTATTAACAGTTTCAACCTTTGGATCTATCAATTGAACTTAAATCACCACAAAACTTTTTGATTTATATCAACCAAAGTTATCATAAAAATTAATTGCTTCAACTTTTGATCCTTAGCATCAACTTTCTTAATTTCCTCTTTAGCTTCATTATACCTTCTAGTGTACGATTCTCTAAGATCATCCATCACATCAATTTTTTTATATTATAAATTTTTCTTAGAGACTCTCACAAGATTCATATGATAATTATTTTTCTTTTACCAATTCTATAGCCCTTATATATTCTATATATTTCAGCACCAAACTTCTCACTCCCCTTTAGATTTGTTAATTTTAGCTCATCTTGGATCACTATTTACTCCTAAACCGCTATGATATTTGTTACTGTATAAGAAATGTATTGCATCATTTGAATTATTTTCTATATTATATTTCAAATCTATTCAAATTATTGAATTAGGATAACTATTAAATATTAATTTATGAAACAAAATTTCTTATGTACCACTTGTATGGACACTAAACATCTTACTCATCATGTAATGTTTTTATCTTAGTAACATTTTCAATCTCCACAATAACAAGTAACTTATAAATGTAGAATATATTATATATTTACATAAAGTGATTAAATTTTTCATATTTTAGAAAACACCCAAATATAAGAGCAAATTATTCAAATAATTCTCTATTATTACACTCCCTTTCCACTTTATATAAATCACACCTTAGCTTATCTAATTTTCTAACACATAACTTTTTTTTATCAGAACTTAGTAGCGAATGAACTTAAGGACACAACTTTTCCTAGGATTCAAAGTTCCAGATATATCTCCTTCATGATCAGATTAATCAACTGTAAAGAACATGATAACTTATGGAAATGACATTGAATCACATCAAGTTATAACTTCTATATTCAAAAATTTAAAAATTATGGATTTATCTTCAATTGATATACAAAAAAATTCTTTAAACATATGTTGATAAAAAATAAAACACTTTCAACAATTACAATCCATGGGTTCTTCAAACCGCCCCTTTGGATTTGTTTTCAACACTAAAAAATCTCAATCCAACAAATTTAAAATTTTAAATCAAACTAAATACTTTCTCAATGAGATGTATCTTAGCACCACACTACTAGATAAATTAATTTTTTTTGAGATAATTACATCCTTTGGTGTCAAGTAAATTTGTGGAAATTATTTTTATGTGCTCTCCCTCTTCCACTTTCACTCTCTCTTTTCCAATAATAAAATCTCTAGATTAAAAAAAGTTAAAGTAAAAAATTATGTATTTCTTCCCCACTTTGATAGAAGAATCCAAAGAAAAGTAGGGTATTCCCATAATTCCTTAAGTTAGGGATGGAGGATGAATATAAAGTTTCATCCTTAGTTCCTTAAAACTTTCCCTTAACATATATTTTGTGAACATATTAGTAATTTTAACTTTTTTTGAGATATATTCCAACTTCACATCTCTATTAGAAACTTTCTATATGATAAAATGACATTTAAAATCAATATTTTTGGATATGGATTATTACACCCGATTTTTATATAGATCAATTTCACTTTTATTTCCATAACTAGTATTCAATGATTTATCAATATTCACCTTCTTATATTATAGATAAACTTTTATCAACATCATTTGAGTAAATGCATGTTTTATAATGAAATATTTGATTTCAACTATACTTATGGTAAAAAAACATTATTTTTTACTATGAAATCCCACATAACATTTCCCCAAAAAAATGTTACTCTATATGTTGATTTTAGATCATAGAAATGTCCAGTATAATTAGTATCCATGAAACCAAGTATGTTCATTTTCCACTTCTTTGATACATCAAATAATATTTTAACATTCCTTTGATATGCCTCAAAATTATTTTATTAGACAACATGTGTGATTGTTTTAGGTAACTTTGATATCTAGAACACAAGGTTAGTATATATAATATATATTTTATTGATTACATATAATAAAGAAATATTTCAATCAAATTTTGGAAGTTTTTTATTTATACTTCTTCCAGCTTAATCTTTTCTCAGTTTCACACCAACCATAATAGATGTGATAACTTCATTTGAATCTTCCATACAAAATTTATTCAATAATTCTTAGAATATTTATTTTGGGATAGAAATATCTAACTTAATTTTTATTTAATTTTTAATCCCATCAATAAATTTATTTCTATGAGTAATGAAATCTTACATTGTATCTTAATTTGTTCTATAAACTCCTCAAAAATCATGCTCCTTTTCATTTGAAAAAATTATATCATCAACATAAATGATGAAAATCAAGGTTCTTATACTTGAGTCTATCACATATAAGTTTCTATCAACATTTAATTTAGAAAATTTCAAACATTTAAAGAAACTACCAAGTTCAGAGTAGAAAACTCTATGGGTCTGTTTCAATCCATACAATGATTTCATCAACTAAAACACCATAGTTACATAATTATAAAAAATAATCCATTTATGTTTCTCAATAAAATATTCTTCTTTGATATCTTAATTTAGGAAGTTTTATTTTACATTCATATGATAGACTTTATAATGCACGTGTGTTGCAATATCCAAAAACATCCCGATGGCCTCAATTCTTACAAAAATCTGAAGAAGTTTCTTCAAATTCCACAACTTACTCTTGTGAATACCATTTCCGCACTAATTTGGCCTTATTAATTAAGATCTCACAATTTCATTGAATCTATTTCTTAACACCCATTTAGTTCTTATTACATTATTTCCTTCTACTCTAGGAACTTGATCCCAATTTTCAATTTTCTCAATTTGATCCAACTCTTAATTTATAAAATTTAATAATTATTTGTGATAGAAAATTTATGAAAACTAATTGAGGCCTAATATTTGAGATAAGTTCCATTTTTTTCAAGCATTAACTTTATTCTCATCTAGATTTGATCTTCCTATCTTATGATGATATTTTCTGATTTAATGCGTTTTTGTAACTTATGAAACTTTAAACCTTTACTTCTAGCATTACTTACCCCACCACTATATTTATTATAATTTACTTCAACCTAGTTAGGTTTAAAACTATCTTTATTTTCACTATATTTTTTATAAATTAATTTTTTAACTTCTATTATTTCCTTAAATTCACATTCCCTAGTCCCTTTTAAGTTATACTTATTTTCTAGGACTTTCACATTATATGAATTAACCAACTTGTATAGACATTTATTCTAGTACATGTAACCAATTCCATTGGATGAATATCCCATTAATATTCATTTCTCATATTTTTCAATAGACTTTCCCAAATCCATATTTTTGATCTTTATTAAGAGTGGAATCCCAAAAACCTTTAAGTATTTCACTATAGGTTTCTTCTTGTACAACATATCATAATGAGACATTTTTTATTCCATTATTAAAAGAAATATATTCTAAACATTCATAATTATACTTATATATTCTCTCTAGAATAACTTTTAAAGTTTATAGTCAGTGAGCATAGTTCTTACCATATCGACCAAGCTTCCATTTTTACTTTATATAACTCCATTTTGTCAAGGAGTGCAGGGAGCACCGTGTTGGTGTTTAATTATATGTTTCTTCATGTAAGTCCCAAATTAATTGTTTGTGAAGTACTTTATATTATGTATTCTCAACTTTTAAATGTATACTCCTAGTTCCTTCTCAACTTCCGTTCTTAATATTTTGAACATCTATATAACTTTGATTTATGTTTCATAAACATTACATTGTTTATCCCAATGAAATCATCATTAAAAGTAATAAATTAAAGATAAACCCTTATGGATTTATTTATCAATGATTTACATAAATTAGAATTTATAAAATCATATGTTCGGGTGGATTGGATTTCTAATCTCTTGTGACTTCCACTTACCATTCTTCCCTTCTAACATGTCTCATAAATCACATCTTCTTTCTTCTTATGTTATAGAAAATATATCACCAAATATTCCTTTTTTATTTTTTTCATTTTTTATAGACAATATATCCAAGTATAAAATTTCAAAACTTATTTTTATACCCAAAACTACAATAGTAAGAGTTACAAGGGTCACTAATTTGGAATAAATTAACACTGGTTCTATCTCCCCCAATGAAAATTCATCCACATTTTGAGCATAAGATAATACAAGAATCTTATAATAAGATAAATTAATTCCCATAATCACAAAGTTTTTTAACACTCATTAAGTTTTGTTTAAGTCCATCAACAAATAGAACATCATAGGACTTCATATTTTAATATTCTATTTCAGCTATACTAATACCTCTTATTTCTAAAGAACTATCATTCCCAAAAGAAAATACTCCTCCATTATGTTCTTAAATTTTTTTCATAATTTTTATATTAATTTTCACATGTAATGAACAAACATTATTATGTATCCAAAACTTATCATTTCTAATATCTTTTAGTGATATACCAATTAGAAAAAAATTTCCCTCTATCTTCTATTTCCCAACTTCCCTTTGTTTTCTAGAACAAGGAACCTACCTCAAAAGTGTAGTCATACAATATTCTGTATAGTGACCCACTAATTCAAATATTCTATAAATATACACTAGGAAATAAAATCCATTATGAGGAAACCGATTTAATTAACTTTTAGAAAACACTTTATCTTTCCCAAAATATTTCTTTATCTTTTAGAAGTTTCTTTTGTTTCTTTTAGAGTTTTCCCCCCTCAATTAACGCTTACTACTAGGGAGTAAAATGATATGTTAGTAGCTATATGATTTTTTATATAACAAATAACAACACCAATAATATCCTTTGAACCATGTTATTTTATATTTATAAAAGTTTTTTTCATGAAAAGTTCACTGCAGTCTTCCAATAATTACAACTTTTGATTCCCCTTGGTGTGGGGAAACATTTTTTCCAAAGTTACTATAAATTTAAATTGATATAAAATATATCAAATTTTTCTTATCAAACCATACCTTTCTATGCTTAGTTTTTTAAATATAAATTGTTATTAAAACAATAATTACTTTCAAGTTTAGCAGGTGAATATTTCTCCAAACTTTTTGAGATAACTCTCTCAATAGACTAAGATGATTCAACTTTAACTTCTAAAGATTTATTGAAATTAAGATTCATATTCTTAAGATTATTTTCATCCCAAAGACACCTTTATTATATCTTAATTAACTATTCTTTTATAATATCATGTTTTTCATCAAGGGTTTTCACCATTTTACCTTGTTCCACCATATTCAGCTTGAGGTTTTTAATTTCATCAATGTAAGTGTATTCTCTTTTGAGGACCATATCTTTTAATTCCTTCATATTTTTACTTTAATTTTACAAAAACCTATCTTAATTATTTATTTTTGTGTTATAATCAAGACAATACTCAATTTATACATTCAAAATTTGTTCTATGTAAGTTTATTTACCTTCCTCTTCTTCACTACTTGAATTATCTTATGATCTTTCAATATAAGTCATGAAGGTTTTAAAAATTTTCAGAAATTTTTCTTTGGTTGGATGACTATTGGTGGAGTATTCCTCTTATTACTTACTCAACATACTCATTTTCTTTCTGGAAAACCATTTAATAACCTCAATAGTTTTTTAACTTCCATTGAACCTTTACTCCATTTATTTCTCTGATATTTTTATTCTCACTCATTATCCTCATACTCACCACCCTTTTTATTTAGAAAATTTATTATAAAGTGCATGATTATACCAAAATTAGAAAATTTGATTAGTATTTTACCTTTGTAATTAAATTTTTAATTTCATAAGTTCCTTGACATAAGAGACATAATCCTCTTACACTCTTCATCATTCTCTTCCCCATCTTCCGATTCACCAGATCCATCATTTTCTAGTTCTTTAATTTTATAATTCCCCATAGATTCATAGGAAATATCATCCTTGAACTTATTTTTAAATTATGAATTTTTATTTATCACATAAACAAAAAGTATGTTATGTAGTTCATAAAGATATAAGTCATCACTATATTCTAATATAGATAATTTAGGATCATATCTATATGGGAAGTTTCTCATCAACTTTTTGAATATACTTGAATCACCTAGAGTGTATCTGAATTCTTTGATATTATTGAAAATATTATTCACTATTTAAAAGTATTAATCAATTGTATCTTCATAAACCATCCTCACATATTCAAATTTACTTCTTCAGACGTGAAGTTTTACTTCTTTTACTTTCAAATTTCTTTGAAAAATGCATTCAAGTTTGTCCCAACTCTCCTTAATAGTTTATAGACCCACCAATTTCATATAGAATTTGTTAGATAAGAACATAAGAATATAATTCTACACCTTACCATCATCTTCTAAGTTTATCTGATTAGAAAATGTTAGGTGATAATCTTTCACCAATAGTGGAAATCCTAGAGTAGTACCATCAACTACTTTCAAACCATGTGAAAGAAGAGAGAGTGTCATTATATTCTTTTATCCATGATTTTTTTCATAAAAGGTAAGTATACCTCTATTTTTGACTGATTTTAGAATTTATATCTCCACTAATTTAAGGATATATTAGAGGGAACATTTCCTCTAATTCAAATTAAAGTTCCCAAAAATATAATATACCAATTGGGGGGGGGGGTGAATAAATGGTATTTTTTTACAATTTCCTACATTAAAATTAACTTTTGTAACTTGTTAAAGTTTTTACCCTAAAAACATTATATATCACACTTACCCATATATAGTGTTAATAAAAGTAAATTCAAAGCATATCCAATGTGGGCACCCAATCCTTGTTCCATTCAGTTATTATCCCACAGCATGGATATTCACCATATGACACAAGTGAATATAAATGTGATATCTTCTAAAAAACCACTTTTGTCTCATGAAATGATATTTTTACTAAATATTAAAGTTAACATTGGGAATAAAATTGTTACTAGAAATATCACTTTAACTCCAGGATTCTTCTACAATAAATAGTTGAACTTCCCCTGAGCCTTCATAATGATATGAATCTACACTTTCTCATGAACTTAATTTTCGAAACTACAACTAATGAAACATTAGTGTATGAACTAAAAAATATATAAGTATTATATAATTTAATATCTATATTTACTACTTTATAATATCTTCATAATCACAAATCTTTTTTGACACCACAAATATTTCATAACTTGTAGGTTAACCTCTCTATAATACTAATTCTATTTTCTCATAAAAAAGACCTAGATAAATCCACTCTTTATATAACTCACCTTGGTTTGATAAAATTAATCTTCAATCTCTGTATCATACTTTTTGTTCAAATATTAGTCAACCAACTTAATTACCTCTAAAGATATTTGATTTTTTATTCATCAAAGTATCTCCAAAATCTTGACATTAATGATCGCTTAGGCTCTTAAAAATGTTTCCAAAATCACAACTTCAACTTTGTGATTTTTTATATTTGATGTTGATCTTAGTATATTCATAATGAATTTTGACTTCACTTAAAGAGTAAGTGAAATTTCTTGAAGATTTGGTATCTTATAATTCTTCAACTTATGATAATTATAAAAAAAACATTACACCTCTTCCATCTATGGTTATTCCTTTTCCTTATATCATCCAGATCATGTAGCCTTTGAATTATTAAAACATAATATAACATAGATTATGAACCTTTTCTTTTCTAACATCTATTTCTCGAACACATTTTTGAACCTTGGATTATGATATCTTATCTCTTATACAAAATGTACTCATAATTTTTGATAATAATATCCTATGGTCATCTTAACCATTGAACTTATTCATCTCCTAATCACCATAAATTCTTATTGACTCAACTTTTTACTACCTCATATTTTGACCTATACCTTATTCACCCTTGAAATTCATAAATTTTGGTCTTCTGGACTTAGAAAATTCCATAATTTGGAACACCTTATAGGTTCATATCAAGTGTTATCTTCCATAAATATGAAATATCAGAATTATACTTTCATTATAGAATTCATTGGATTTTAATTTCACTAAAACTTCTTCAGAATTTGGATAAGTCAATTAAACTTTAGTCACTCTGATGATTCTGGATTTACATCAACCAAATTTATTAGAAAAATTGGCTACTTCAACTTCTAGTCCCCAGCACCATCCTTCTTAATTTTCTATTTAGATCTAGTCTTCCTTCTAGTGAATGATGATCCAAGATAATCCATAACATCCATTATTTTAGATTCTAGCTTCTTCTTCCAGACACTCACAAGACTAGTCTTCTGATTTTATCAGTGATAACTAGGTTAATATGGAATATTGATCAGTTATCTTATTATGTTATCTATACATATTCCTGTTGATATCTAGTTATTTTATTTATAAGAATGATTTTTCTTCCTTATTGTGTTTAATAGTAAAGAATGTAACCAACATTATATAGTTTTATATTTTTCTATTGAGCATGATAATAGTTTTATGATTGATAATATATATGAGCTTGTAAATTATTTTTTCTTATATTTCATTAATGATCATTTTTTTTGTTTCAGACTCTATAATATATTTGATCATGTTGATACGATTCTATTGAACATACTACCTATTTCCTATGTAGATATTTATTGCTAAAATTTCTTTGGAAATGCAACACTCAAACATGCTAGTCACTATTTTATGGCCAAGTATAGGTGGGACCTATCTATTTGGTTGGTTTATATAAGTAAAAGTGACTCATGTGGAACTAGGTTATTTCTAAATTAAAGTAAAATACCTTATAACTTAAGGTTCCTTAAAAATGGGTTTATATTATTGTTTGGTTTTGGATAGGACTTAGTGTCCTTAAAATGTGTTTTAGTTAGGGATTTTAAAATGGAATGGGGTTCAGTGAAAACTATTTATCACCATTTTTGTTTTAAATTAAAGAAATATTTTAAGATTAGATGTTTGATCTTGAAAAAAAGATAATGGGATTTTGAAATGTATTTTTTTTATTTAATATAACACCTTGATATCTTAATATTTAATTACCTTTAAATAAGCCAACATGTTCAATAACCCATCTTTCACAAAATACCTAATTTAAATTATCCTAAAAATATTATAATAACATTAGTAATTAACCTAATATGATAATCAATTAAAAATTATTACCTTTAGAAAATAAATAGTTAATATCAGTTAATGTTGAAAAAGGGTGTTTTCAATAAAGAAAATTTTCTTTACATATTTTATTTTCTATTAAAAGATAAATTTTGAAATTTTAGAAATTAAATTTGAAAAAATGAACACCATTTTTGGATTTGGAATAAAAAAATTAACTTAGCATAAATTTTTGATATTTTTCTGAAATCATTGATTTTTAGTTGAATAGTAAAAAATATAGATTTTGCTAAAACCTATCACTTTTATAATACAAGAATGATTTAAAATTTTAAGAAAACTTTTTATATGATATATATATATTTAATAAGTAATACTATGTTTAATTTATAAAACACATGTTTAACATTTTTGAAACTAAAGTAACATTTCACACTAAAAAATGTTTTACGTGCATATATTAAAAATTAGAATTTATCACTTTTGGAAATTAAATATAAAAGATATATTTTATATTTTAGATAAACATGTAAATATTAGATGAATATTTATATTTTATTTTTAGTAATAATTATAATATTAATAAGATTAGTGTTAATCACCACGATCATGGTAAAACTGTTTTTTTAAAATAATTGTTTTATTAATATCACATAATTTTTGTTTAATCAATCAAATTTTTATAATTTAAATTATGTATTTAATATTATTTTTAAGACCATATATAATTATATTAACAATCGATCAATTTATAATCAATGTTAAATAATATTAAATAACACATAATGGTTAAAAGTCTTTTTTTACAAATACTATTACATATATATTAATTAATTTAAAAGTTATTTTTCTAATATTTTAAAATTGAATTGGATTAAATATAGGTTAAATACATTTATAGTACACCATAACTTGGTTATATAGTTTATTTTATATTTTTAATAGAGCATAAAATCACTTAGGTAAAAACTAGTTACCTAGTCTAAAAGTAAAAGAGTAAAATATTAAAATTTAATGGTAAAAACTATAAAACATGTTTAAAAAATGTGTGTAAATCCTTGGATGAACCTTTTTAAACCAAAATGAACCTAAAAATACATTATTTTAAAAATTTAGATCCATTTACAATGTAATAGTGCCACGTAATTGTTAAAATATAAAGCGTGTTTCCAAAAGTTCCCATTTCATCTCATTTAAAAGGGAATCACTTACAACCTTTCAAACATAAAACCCCATTAAATATTTACTAGAATATATATCCAAATATCCTCTAATATAAGTCCCTAATAATTTCTTAATCCCTTGTACTCACTAATTTATCCTAATCCCTTCAATTACAAAGAGTTTTCTAAGGTTCAAGTCTTCAATGAAAGTATTATCACTGTCTTAAGTTTTTATAATTAATATTCCTATTAAAAATATCTTATATATTTAAAAATATAATTAATTAAATGTCATTATCATAATTATATGTTATTATATTAATGAAATAATTTTAATGGTCTTTTCCTCCCCTATTCGTTACTTTTTCGCTTTAGGTGTTGGAGATACTTGGATGAGGCCTAGAGAGGGCCTGCTAGAGTTTGGATATAATATTATGGAAGTAGGGTGAATAAACTATGTGTAAAGATTAGACACTATTTAAGTGTGGTTTATATCTTGTGAAGTAAGGTTCATGGGGTGTTTCATGACGTGTCAATTTTCTGGGTTAATTAATAAAAAGGTGATGCTTTTTTTGGTGAAAGTTGAAATTTTTGGGAACTGGTGAATTACACACCTTGTAAATGTATTACACAAAATTTAAATGTTAGGATCCAGGTTTTAATTTCTTTTTCTAATCCAATTATCATTCATTTGGCCGCCTCTCTTCCTCTATCATTCTGGGTGAACCCTAGGCACTCTAAAGAGCCCTTCTATCCCCCTTATCCCTTTATTTGATCAGTTGGTTCCAGTGGTTACCTATTAGAAATCCATGTTAAGTACTTCTCCCTTTTCTTGGTGGGTTTTTATCCCTTTCTTCTTTCAGGAAACCATTGTGCTAGTGCGGGTTTGGTTTGGGGTGTGTGTTGGGTTGCATTTTGATGTTCTTTTGGTCCAATTTAGGTTGATTCATGGGTTCTCATGGTGAGGCTGTGGTTTGTGAGCATTATTCTTCACCCTGTGATATACAGTGAGTCATAAAATCATCTTTGAGGTAGATAATCTCTCATTTCTCTTTTTTTATTATGTGGGAGGGGTTCACTTTTGTTTATCTATGGGAGATGGGTGTGCTAGATTAATCAAAGATAAATAATTGGTTAAATTTAAATTTAAAGAGGTAAAGGGGTTTTATTTTCATAATTTTATGGCTTTTATCTGATTGTGATATTGTGGATTTTACAGTCTTGATGTCCCATTGGAAATTGTGGCCACTGGGGGATTTTTTTGCATTGGTTGATATGTTTTGTGACTGTTGTGACCATTGTGATTGTTGTAATATCACCCTAAATTGTAAATTGGTTAACCAATTATATTTGGATAATGAAATGGTTTCCCTATTATTATGGATTTTGTGATAACGCCTATAAAATAAAGTAGAATGTGATATAATCCCCTTGTAAATCTATAAAATGATCATGATGTGTTGTGATGTGTATCTATGCTTGTGGGAAGACGATGTGTGGTTGGGGAATATGGGGGCTGAGGGTTTGTTTTCCATGATTTTGGGGCGGTGAAGTGGTTTGTTTGGATGTGCTTTTAGAGTGGTTAGGTGGTTTGTTTGGTTGTGATTTTAGGGTGGTGAGGTGGTGGTTACTTTATTCTAGATGCCTGGGTAGTGATAGAATAAATGAATTGTTTAATAATGATTGAATGACATGGGTTGGCTTGTTTAATGGGATGATAATGGATAATGAATAATAAAATTATGGGTTGTGTGATTAAATGTGGTTGATACTAAATAATGAAAAGAATGAGATGATTAAATTAAATTGGTTAGAAATGTGAAATGGGGCTTGTGGATTGTTGTTTGGTGTTATTCATTTAGAGGTGGTAGAAAACGTAAGGATATTATGAGTTTGTTAGTGTTTTTTTGTGAACTCATAGTATAGTATTGTGTGTGTGGATGTATTTATATAATTTTATATCCATTATGATACACACCCCACCCATGTCGAACACAATGTGTCGACACCCTCATAGTCACGTGGGGGGGGGGGGTGTTTTTTTGACATCCGGTGAGAATGATTAATGGATGGGTACCCACTCTTTACTTATCTATCTTTCAGGAAAGGTAGGTATTGCACAAGATATGATGGACATAGGTCTAATAGTGCATTATATGGTGGTTGTGGTAGCCCAGGTGTTTTTGGGTAAGTTGTGACTGTGCTTGTGGGGTGGTAGACCATGTGTTTTTAAGTAAGGTGTGATATGACCATTATTATGGTGCAGTTTCTAGTGGTGGTCATGTATGGTATAAGGAGGGAATTAGGATTATTTCCTATATATTCATGATACCCTATTACTCTATTTTTGGCATTAGTTGTGATGTGTTGTGGACCAGGTGTTTTCGGGTGAGATGTGATGTGGTTGTGCTTACGGGGAGGTGAGCCTAGGTGTCCATGAGAATTATTTTCTATGAAAATTCTTGTGGTGTGGTTAGTATACATAAGATATGGGAGTGCTGATACATATAACGTTGGATTTTGAGAGTGGAATACAGATAGTAAAGTGGTGTAAGGTACCCTTTATTGATATGATTCTTGTTATATTACATTACATGACTTGTATTATTTGGTGAGTGTGCCAAGGTGAGGTTGGGTTTGGTTTTTATACCTACATAGGTAATTTTTGGTTCTACAATTTTCTCACATGTTCTTTAGTATGCTTATTTCACATGTTCATGAGAGACTTTGGTTTTCCTAGTGAGTATACTTGTATTCTCACCCTATGTGTATAAACAATTTTCAGTTTTCTAAAAGGATTACATGGACCATGATGGACATTACTATATCAAACCTTGGATAGTTGTTATGTCACTACTTTATCTTTTATTTTGGGTATTTAGTTTTTGATACTTTTATCTATATCAGTTATATTTATACATGCATGTGTGATGGTTTTGGGTTTTTTTATATTACGTCTTGGATTTATTTGTGGATGATTCATATTATCTCCAGATCCTATATTATTATAGAGGTTAATTCCTACCATATATTGAGATTTTTATACCCTTAGTTCTAGTCACCAACCTGGGGATTGCTAGACGTAGGAATCGGGGGTTATTATCCCTCTCCCCTAATTACGGTAACTTTGGAGGGAGGGGGTCATGACAGAGTGGAATCAGAGGTGATGGTTGAGAGATATGATAGATTTTGGAGTTATAAATAGTGAGGATTATATGGGTTGGTATGGAAATATTTCCAGTTTACCTTGGTGTGTGATATAAGCTAGGGAGATTGGCTAGGAAATGGGATTTTAGGCCCCCATGATCTAGTGCATGGACTCTAAGTTTATTGAACAACCAAGTGAGGTGGTATTATTTATAGTGTAAAAACTTAAGAGATGTACATGAATCATAATGAATTGTGTTCTTATTTTAATTTGGTTGTTTTATAAATGATAAAATAAATAAAATTAATTAAAATGAATCTTAATAAAATTACATACTACCCAGGCTTACGACATATTTGTTTTCTTTTTAGCTATGGCTCCTGTTCGTTGTGCGCATGTAGATTAGGAAGTTGAGGTTAAATAGGCTAATCCAGTTGATCACCATAGGATTGAATCTATAGAAGAGGATTAGGATTATAAGAGGATATTTATTTCTTTCCAATGTAAGGTTTTGGGGAAGTATGAGGGTAGTGTTTCAGATATGGAGACAGAGAGATGGATGAAGGAGCTAGAGATCACATTCAGTTTGATCTGGGCCCTAGCTGGATACTGGGTCCCTTTAGAAGTTAGTCAGATGATGGGAGATACACATAATTGGTGGATGTTTTATCTGGGTGAGCGGAAGGAGAAAGATGTTTTATGGGTAAAATTACAGAAAGAGTTTCAGGAAGAGTTCCTTTCCTTTAATATGAAGGATGTAAAGAGGCAGGTGATTCTTTCACTTTAGCAGAAGATTATGTTTGTGTGGGAGCTAGGAATAAAGTAAAGGACCTTAAACATTTTTTCCATACCTTTTTCAATATGAGGAGTCCTGTGAAATATGTCTTGAGGTGGAATTCTATCCTTCTATCTAGTATACATTTAATCCTTTTATGTTTCCAACATATCTAAAAGTTTAGAAGAAGGTTGAGGTGATAAAAAAAATTCACTCACGAGGAGGTTAACTGTGAGATGGGAACCATTTGGGTTCCTTGAGGAGAAGAGTTTTTAGTGTAAAGCCTTAGGAACAAGAAACTTTGAGGTTTTGACCAGTGGGGATTCGACCTCAGCAGCTTCCTTTTGAACTATTGGGGCTAGTAGTTTCTATGATTTTCTAGGGGGATTTGTGCCAGTGTATTTTGGTTATGGGGTTTTTTCCCATCACCATAATCAGTTCCCAATGGTTCCCTGAGCATAATTTTGTGAAAGTGGACCGATTTAGTGCCAACCACATTAGTAGTTTCTAGTGAGACCATTTCAATAATAGGGGATGTTGGATTATTCTATGCTGAGGGGAGATGAATAAAATAGATATTGACCTTAGTATGTTACTCATGTTTAGCGACCTCAGCCCAAGCATGGTCATAGAGGTGGTTTTCAGAAGAGAGGTAGAGTATCTAGGTGTGGTTAATTGCACACAGTGGAGGAGGTAGTGCCACAGGTTCCAAATATCATTAGAGGAATGATTATTTTTTATTACCCTTGTTTGTGCCTTGTTTGATTCAGGAGCTTTAGGCTCCTTTGTTTCACCCACTTTGGCCTATGATCTGAGACTAGACGTAGAGAGGATTCCCATTCCCTTGGTGTTTACTATGCTATTTAGAGTCCAAAACAAAATTTTTGATGTGTGTCGGGGGTATAGACTAATGATGGGGCCACATCAGTCCCATGAGGATATTTTCTTTCTACTGATATAGCCATGCGATGTTATCCTCAATATAGACTATATTCCATATGTGTTGTTATCGACTTCTTTCGGAGGAGATTCATGTTCTCATATTTTAATGGATAGTGTGTGTTTTTTTTGGCGAGTGGGGTTTTTAGGTGGGAATTCAGCATGTGGAGCCACTTATTTATTTGATGGATAAGTTTTTTATGGAATCAGTAGAAACTAGGATGGTGGAGGTTTCCAGGGTTGTTGGGGAGTTCCTAGATATTTTACCAGATGTGGTTGTGATGCTACCCCCTCGACATGATGTTGAGTTCAGGATAGACTTATATCTTGGTGCTTCTCTAATTTTGATGGATCCTTATCAGATGACACCTTCTGAGTTTTAGGATTTGATGGTTTAGATAGATGATCTAATGTAGAAGGGTTTTATCAAACCCAATGTGTTTCCATGGGGTGATCTAGTGTTGTTCACTAAGAAGGCAGATGGTAGTCTAAGGTTGTGTATAGAATACCAGAGGTTGAATCTAGTGACGGTCAAGAACCTTTACCATATTATGAGGATCAATGATCTTTTTGACCATATGATAGGAGAGAGTTTGTTTTCAAATATTGATTTGAGGTCTGAATATCACTAGTTGTGTGTGAAGGAGGGAGATATCCAAAAGACTAACTTCAGATATTGGTATAGGAACTTCAAGTTTATAGCTATGATATTTGCTGTTACAAACGCATCGAAAATGTTCATGGGGCTTAGGAAATCCATGTTTCATGAGTTCCTAGACCAGTTCATCATCATATTCATTGATGATATGTTGATCTAGTTGAATCCAGAGGAGAAACATGTTGACCACATTAGAACTATCTTTTAGGTTCTTCAATTCCACCAGTTTTATGGAATGTTATCCAAGTGTTAGTATTGGACATGAGATTTTCATTTCCTAGGGCATGTGGTGTCTCAACAGGGTGTGTAAGTGGACCCAACAAAGGTTGAGGTAGTTGTTTCTTGGGTAGAACCCAATAAAATAGTAGAGGTTCATAGTTTTTTTCGGTCCTATAGGCTATTATTGGAGGTTTTTTCCCAATTTATATCAAGTTGTAGCCCTATTGACATCTTTAACTAGGAAGGACCAGGATTTGGTGTGGACTGATCAGTTCAAGGCAGCATTATGTTACTTGAAGGGGAATTTGGTTAGTGCTTCAATGCTTTAGTTTCTTGAGGAGGGTGTAATGTTTCAGGTGTTTTGTAATGATTCTTGTATGGGTTTGGGATGTGTGCTGATATAATATAGTAAAATTATCTCTTATGGATCTAGAAAGTTATGTACCTATGAAAATAACCATGCCACCCATGATCTGGATTTATAAGTGGATGTGTTTGTGCTGAATTTATGGTGTAATTAACTCATTGGGAAGTTTTTTTGGTCTTCAGGGATCAAAAGAGCTTGAGGAATATCTTTTCTCAGCGTGATTTGAACTTTTGGAAGTAGTGGTGGGTATATTTTATTCAGGATTATGATTTTGATATCTCTTACACCTTAGGAAAACGAAATGTTGTATATGATGCTTTGAGAAGGAAGTCATATAAGGGTGATGTTCTGGAGTCTGGGGATTCTTAGAGAAAAATTTAGGAGTTGGAAGCCTTGAATATATATGCAAGGGTGTATGGTGGTAGATGGTATTTGTTTCAGATAATGATGAATCCTTATCTGATGCACTAGGTGGAGGAGTCTTAGTGGGGATACTCAAAGACAGAGCTGATTCACAATCATGTTGTCCATAATAATGATCTAGAGGGACAATCATAGGATAGTTGAAATAAAGTGTTGTTTCATGGGAGGTTGTTTGTTCTGGTAGTGATGCATGAGGGAGTCCTTCATGAGTTTGATATCTCACCTTTGGTGTTACACCTAGGAGTAACCAAGATAGATCCTGGTTTGATGATGTAGTTTTGGTGGCTCAGTATGAAAAAGGTGGTGGAAGAGTTTGTAGTAAAGTACTTGGTTTTCTAGTAGGTAAAGTCTAATCATCGTTTTCCTGGTGGTTTATTGTAGCCTTTGGATTTTCCTAAGTGGAAATGGGTTGGCATATCGATGGATTTTTTCACAGGGTTACCCTGATATCAAGGATATTGTGATGATATCAGGGTGATAGTGAATCAGTTGATGAAATTGGACCACTTATTAGTGATCAAAGAGTCGGGCATAATGGATGCTTTGGATAAGAGGTATGTGGATGAGGCAGTGCTGTTTCATAGAGTTATGAGTTCCATTATTTATAATTGGTAGGTATGTTTTACCTCATGATACTGGATGGGATTAAAACATGCTTTTATCCCTCAGTTACACCTTAATATTTCTTTCCACCCTCAGTCATATAGGCATACAAAATGAACTATCCAGATACTGGAGGATATGTTGCGGGTGCATGTCATATAATTTGGTGGATCTTTGGCATGGAAAATACCACCATTTGAGTTTTCTTATAATAATATTTATCACTTATCCATTATCATGGCTCCATTTGAGTCTTTATATGGGATACTGTTTCGTTCTCCATTATGTTGGATAGAGATTGGGGAGGCATTGGTTCTTAGTATTGATGTAATGAAGATCATGAAAAAGATGTTCCAACTTGTTTGCGAAAGTATTAAAAGACCGAAATAAGTCTTATATCGATCATAGGAGGAGGCCCTTGGAGTTCTAGGTTGGATACCTTGTGTTCTTGAAGGTTTCCACACGATGTGGGCAATAGAGGTTTAGAAGAGGGAGTAAGCTTTATCTTAAATTTTTGGTCTCTTTGAGGTGTTTGGGTGAGTTGGTGAAGTGGAGTATCAATTGTTGTTTTTATCACAACTATAAGTGATCCATTAAGTCTTCCAAATCTCTCATATTCTTTAGTATCTTCATAATGACTCCTATTTCAATGATTGGGGAGAGTTGTATATCAAGGATGACGCAACATTAATGGAGTGGCCAATAAAGATCCAGGATCACTAAGATATGGAACTTCATGAATGGGAATTCTTTTGGTTTGTGTGTTATGGGGGTATGGTGGCCTAGATGAGAGTACCTGGGATTAAAAGATGCAGATGTGTTATTGATAAAAAGAGTTATTTTGAGTTTTTCTTTACTCTATTTTTCTTGGTGATATGATGTTTGGAACATATTTTATATGATGAATTGTTTTCCCTATTTTGTGATGTGTGATAAAGTACCAACATATGAAAAGGGGAGGACCTAATTACTAATAGAGATACATTAACTGTAATGATATTAAACCCATGAAGACAAGTCAGTGCTACCCAGAGCACATATTATCTTAACACAGAGGATGTAATTCCACGATTTGTGTGCTTGGGGTAGTGCAGTTTGTTGATTGTGCAGTGGTTGTGTAGAAGTGTGGTTGTGTGGAATGATACGGTTTTTGGTTTTGTGGTGATGAGGTTGTTCGAGATGTTTTGTGTCTATTTGGTTTGGAATGTTTGGATGGTACTTGCAATGAGGTATGATGAGTTCCTTGAGAGGTATCTCAGAGGGTGGTTGTTCATACCCCTTTTCTTATGGGTTTGGTTTTGTATTCTTGAGGTCAAGAATTGATTGATAGATACCTTATGTAATGGTCCATACCTTCTCGATCCGTTACTTTTCTAGTTTAGGTGTTGGAGGTGCTTAGATGAGGCCTAGAGTGGGTCTGGATGAGTTTATCTATTAAATGTTTGAATTAGGGTGAATACATGATGTGTAAATATTACACCTCCTGTAAGTGTGGTTCACGACTTGTGAAGGCATGTTCATGGGGTGTTACACAACGCGTAGATTTTCAGGGTTAATTAATAAAAAGGCAATCCATTTTTCGATGAAAGCTATAATTTTTATGAACTCATGAATTACTTGTCATGTAAATGTGTTACACGATGTGTAAATGTCTGGATCTAGGTTTTTTAAGTTCTTTTTCTTGGACAATTCTCATTCATTTGGATACCTCTCTTCCTCTATCATTCTGGGTGAACCCTATGAACTATTGGTTGATATCATTTTTGGGTTAATGATAAAGTTAATTTTTAAAGGACTATATAACTTCAATGTGGTTTATTAAAATAGAGATTTAGATGGTTTTGGGAAAGTTATATTATTGAGAGTATATGATTAGGGTATATAAATACTTGGGTATATGATTATAGGAATGATTAATGCTGTTTGAGGAAGGATAAGTTGGATTTTGAGAGCATAAATTTAAATGATTATTGGATTTAGAATATTTTTAGTAACTTCATGGTAATTTGGGATCTCTATTTTAAGTATTAGGTTAAAAAATATGAGATAAAAAACTCTAAGTATCCTAGGTTAAACCAAGAATAATATATTCTAAAATAAGGAGATGTAGGTTGAACTGAGTTAGATGCAGGTTGAGTTGTTAAAACTATAGGCTAGCATGATAATGTTATAAGGTGAAACATTTTGAGGTTACTTTTTCCCATGGTTATTTATGATAATTCACTTATAATGACCATAAATCATGTTAACTCATTTAGTTTTAGTAATGGATGGAACTAGAAGGATCCCTAGGTGTGAGGGACAATGAAAAGATTACCTTGATGAAGAAACCATCAGATTGGGAGATGGAGCAAGAAACCTTGTGATTATTCCAAACCAACTATCACAAAATATGATTAAAAATCTGAACATAGTTGAAGTCCCAAACATACCAAGTAAGGGAAATATGGGGTCTCATGAAAGATCAACTAAAGAATACGATGAAGTAAAAAAGATTAAATTTCCAATATGTCAAAAATATGGGAAGAAACATAGGGTAAATTTCCTTAAAGGGATAGGTAAATGATATAAGTGTGGAGTTAAAGGTCATAAAACTCACAAGTGTAAAGAAAATAGAGAAGCTATAAAAATTTTCTGCTTAAATTTCAAGAGATTTGGTTATTATGTGACTAATTTTACTAATCCAAGGGAAAATGAGGAAGATAGTCACCAACAACCATGTGAACAAGGGAAAGCCTATGAAACTACTACAAAACGAATCAGATAATGAGTTTTCAACCTAGATTTTCTATTTTTATATGTCATGTAAGTCTTCACTAATTATTAAATATTGAGTTATAATTTAAAACCCCCAATAGTATGATTTTTATATAAATAATTTTTAGGTTTTGTTGGAAGTTATTTCTTATGGATCTAAATCTACATCCCTTAGTAGAATTATAAGTGAAATTAAGAATGTTTGATCTCTCTTTATAAAGATCTTATAATTATTTTTCATATAGATAAATATTGTTTAACATCCTAAATAAACCCATAATCATCTAGTAGTGTATGATTAATTATTATCCCCCTATATAAATTATTTTGACCTATAAATAAGTCAATGTTCAATATTTTTTCTTTCACACAATAAACAATGTAAATGAGCCACAACATATTAGAATAACATTAGTAATTAACCTAATATGGTAATCAATTAAAAATCATTACCTTTATAAGATAAATAGTTAATATTAGTTAATGTTGATTTTTTTTATAATTTTAATTTGAAAAAATAAACATCATTTTTTTATTTGTAATAACAATATTAGCTTAAGATTAATTTTTGAGATTTTTATGAAATATCATTTTTTAGGTGAGTAGTAAAAATTATCAATTTTTCTAAAAAATATCAATTTTATAATAAAATAATAATTTAATATTTTAATAAACCCTTTATTTATATAAAATATATGTTTAGTATGTAATATTATATTGAATTTATAAAACACATGTTTAACATTTTTGAAACTCAAGTAATATTCCACATTAAATACTGTTTTATGCACTTATATTAAAAATTAGACTTTATCACTTTTGGAAATTAAATATAAAAAATTCATTTATAATTTTATTTAAAAATTTAAATATTATATATCAATTTTAATTTTGTTTTAGGATTATATATAATTTTAGTAAGATTATATTTAATTACCGCGATAATGGTAAAATATTTTTTTAAAAGAATTGTTTTATTAATATCACATAATTTTTGTTTACTAAATAAAAACGGTATAATTTAAATTATTAAATTATTAATATTTTTTATCCCATATATAGTTATATTAAAAATCATTCAATTTATAATCAATTCTAAATAATATTAATGAACACATAATGGTTAAAAGTCATTTTCCTACAAAAACTATTTATATATATTATTAATTTTAAAAGTTAATTTTATCATATTTAGAAATTAAATTTGATTAAATAGAGGTTAAATATAGTTCTATAATACCCAAATTTGTTTATATGGGTTATTTTTTATTTTTAATAAAACATTAAATCACTTAGTTAGAAACTCGTTACTTAGTTTAAAAGTAAAAGATTATAATGTAAAAAGTTAATGGTAAATACCCTAAAACATGTTTAAAATATGAGTTTAAAGAATTGGTTGAGTATTTATAGACCCAAATAAACCCCAAATACTTTATTTATAAACTTTAGATCCATTTTTATTGTAATATTGTAACAACATTATTGAAATATAATGGGTGTTTCTAAAAGTGCCATTTTCCCCTCTTATAAAAGGGGGGCACTTAAAACCTTTCAAATATACACATCCCATTAAAAATATACTTGAAAAAATGCCAAAATATCCTCTACTATAATTAACTAACACTTTATTAAGACCTCACACTAGTAATTTAGCCCAATCCTTTCAATTATAGGGAGTTTTCCAAGGAAGGATTAAGTCTCCAACATCAGTATTATCTTTTTCTTAAGTTTTTATCCTTAATATTCCTCATAAAAATCTATTAAATATATAAAAATATAATGAAATAAATATCATTATCATACTTACATGTTATTATATAAATTTAATAATCATTATTTATTCCTCTCCATCTGCTAAGAAAAATAAAAGTGTCGTTAGTGCATTTCACGGACTACCACCTCCACAAAGAGACGTCTTCTGTTTTTCATCAACATCATTAATGGTTGATAAAAATTATTTAATGGATGAATTAATATTATATATATAATATAAATATTTTTATAAAATTTCAAATTATCATTTTCTCTCTTTCCCAATCATTCATTGAGAAATGGAAACATTAATCATGTGTACGTGCGAACTATCGCGTCCATGAGTAATGAGATTCATTTGGCCTCACCACCAATAATGGATGGACTTAAAAATATATGTAATATATAAAAATAATTTCCTTAACACTATTAATATTATTTGTATTATAAATATATTTTACAAAACTTTTTACAATGGGAAACATACATAAGAAGTTATAAAAAATTTATCGAACAACCTCAATTAACCGATATAGGCATGAAAAATATATAATAAAAAATTGCATATAATAATAAATGGTCTATATTAAATTAAATAGAAAATAATAAGGTTCCTAATAAGGTATATAATAAAATCAATTTTATTATTCATGATGTTAGGTATGTGCGTAAGTTGAATATGGAATAAGATAAGGGTTTTCTTCTCGAAATTCATCTCTTTGTGACATGTTTGGTATTATACACCTAGTTTTATTTTTGTGAAGTATATACTACCTATATGAGATAACATATCATGAATTATATTTTAATAGTGGTATTTTAATTTCAATTATAATTCATATCTTTCAAGGAATTTTGATTAAAGTGTTACTCAAGCTGTAAGGGGTTTCTTGGTCTCAATTCTGATTCTTTGAGACATAATACATTTTGCACACCATGTTTTCTTTGAATGGTGTATTCAATTACCATGGATATGTTTTTATCATAATATTTTCATTTCATGGGATTTACTATCCAAACTATATTCCCTTATTTATGTGGGTATTGATAAAGTTGTTTCCTCAGAATTAAGGTTTTTTGGTAAATCAATTCCCATATATTTAGTTATAATGTTTTACCTTTAACATTTTTCCCTTGCTCAGGTTCACCCATACTAATATTTTATTATATGGTATCTTATCCCCCCTTGAATGGCCTGACAACCTTCTTTTTTATTTATTTTTTGACAATCCCCCTTTTAAGGGTTGAAGGGGAACCCTTACATGACCCATAGGTCCAAGGCACAAGGCTCATACACGACCCAATATATGACCTTAATGGCCCTGACACACTTTAAACAACCCCTCAAAATCTGCATCATGAAGGTGCCTAACTCTCCACCTCTAATGGACCAAAAAACTTAATATTTTATCACTTTTTTTAAAATTTGGGTTTCTAAAAAAGGTAATTTCAAGTATTAAAATGCCTCTTTAATAATTAATTTTTTTGTATCCATATTACATATAGAAAAATTTATTTAATTTTTGATATTTTTCTAAAATTATTAATTTTTAGTTGAAAAAACCATTTTTTGAAAAAATTATAATTTTTATGATTTTATCTTTATATAAGAATATCAAAGAAGTTTAAAAAACCATTTAATTAATAAAATATGTATTTAAGTAATAAAATTATTCATTTTAATATATTTCTTAGGAATATAAATCCTATGTGCAACATTTTTAGAACTAAATTAAAATGTAAAATTAGTAAAAACTATTTTTAGTCTTTTATGTGAATCAAGTATTTTCAAGGTGGGATTATATATTAGATTTACATAAAAACCTCATAAATTTTATTTAATTTGTAATAAATCATTTTATGTAATTAAAATTAGCAATAATGACAATTTTATCTTATATATAAATTTAAAGCTAAAAAAATTTATTTTTCTAAAAACTTTCTTTACTCATTAATTTTTTTATTTTAAAATTAACTTCTCATACATTTAGAAATTTGATACGATAAAATGATTTTAAAATTTTAAATCATAAGGTATAAATTAGGTTATAAGTTAAATTTTAAAATTTTCCATTGAAATTAATCACCAAGGTTAAAAAATAGTCACCTTGATAAAAATTAAAATGGAAAAAAATATTTTACTAAGGATAAAGGGACAAAATATGTTAAAATAATTTTTTAAGAGAATTTTTAAGGTTAGTTTAGACCCAAAAAAATTTTCCCTCCACTTTTTTTTTTCATTTTATGTCCATTGAACCCTGATTAGTAACTTTACATTATAGAGATTGTAAGGGTCACATCCAAAACTACCCTTCTCTTGACTTATAAAAATACAACACTTACACCACCTGAATACTCACCCTCCCTTAGAAATTATTCTTGAAAATATGAAACTTTTATCCTAATAAACCCTATCCCACCTCCATAATATCATGGTCACCTTTAGTTTTATTAATGCCTTCATCTCCAAGGAGTTTTCTAAGAGAAAGCTTAAGCTTTTGACATGAGTATTACTTTATCCTTGTCTTTATTTTACTCCAATATTTCTTAAATCATAGATAAACTTATTAACATAATGAAATAATTATCATTATTATACTTAAATTTCATTATATTAATTTAACAATAATCATTTACTCATTTCTATCTACTTAGAAAAACCAAATAACATTAACCTTGATAATTCTATTAAAGCTATTTTTCTTTCCATGGGTTATTTTATGAGGTGATGATTATTTTTCAAGTGGCACACAAATGTATGGATTATAATATACGTAGGACCTATATATTTTTCCAATTTATTGGGTAAAGTATTATATATCAAGAGATATAAATGTTATGTGAACAGGTTAGCGAGTAGCTAGGTTCACAAAATGTGAGTGTGACAGTGTTTAGATATACTCACAATTTTATGTTTGAATATGTTGGTGGGTAACCATGATCACAAAGATAATAAATCCTATAATTATTATTATGAAACATTTTTTTCTATGTTATATGACCCATGTTAAATTATTCATGTTTTATTTTCTCATTTCATAGTAAAAGTGTTATCGTTCGAGATGATATGTACATCTTTCATTATTATGGTTAGCGCTTTTTGATTTATGTTCTTTTAAATCAATTTTTTTTCTTATTAATACTTTACCACATGTTTATGATATAACCATTATGTAATTTTATATATTATCCCTTACTAAAACATTTATCTCACCCCTTCTTATGTTTTCCATTCCCTAGGATTTTAAGATGATTATGTATCATGGAATGTCTAAGAGGGGGTTCAGTTTATGGAGAGATATTCAGAATAGGTAAAATAAGTGTCTTTTTTGTTTCTAGTCTTCAAGATACAAAAAATTTCAGTACTTAGGTTATGAATATATTTGTGAGTTGTATTAATTAAAAAATGGTATCAATATATTTTTTATGTATGTTTATCTTGGGTCACTATAGTTGGTATGAAAGAAAGGTTTAGTTATTTTTAGAGATTAGGATAAGAAAACATTAGTGAAAACACTGAGGATAATTTTAAGATAACATCAGTATCTTTCAGTAACATATGAATTATGTGGTTTTCCTAGAAAATACATCACTTTCTGGATACTCTCAAGTGTATATAGGCTCAGACACAACTATACCTAAGGGTAATAACCCCAAAGAGTGTGTTTTGGGTATTACTTCAACGACGACCCAATTCATGAAAAAGAGGCCTAATTTCACACATCAATAGAAATTCTAGAGGTATATTATTTGGTTAATTAATATTCTCATTAATGAACCATTATTAAGGATTTGGTTATTATGTTAACTAGAATGGTTAAGAAAAACCTAATAGGGAAATAACCATGGATAACCTAGATTGAGAATTAAGAGTTTTTAAGAAATAATATACTCATTATTTTTGAGTTATTTCTTCTATGATCATAGTTTTCTATTTTATATTTTTACTAATTTGAGTATCATCACCATATACTTTTTTCATTCAAGGATTTGATGGGACATATATGGAACCGAGCTAATAATGAATGCAATTGACAATGTGGTGACAATATAAATGAGATAGGAACTAGAGTTCAAAATCTCATGGAAATTTTCACCTAACTCTCTCGTGTTATGAATAATAACATGAATAATTTGGAGCTTACAAACACACCTATAAGGGAGAAACTTAATATTGAATATTTTATGCATCAATGTCTACAACCTTTAGTGAGACTTCTAACCCATTGATTACTGAGAAATGAATTAATGAAATGAATTTTTTTTTGTCCTTCAATGCTCATAGAATGAGAATTTTATTTTGGATGTCTATCATCTAGAAGGAGAGCTAAACAATTATGGAATATCATTAGGAATACAATGATAATGTAGGAATTTGATTTTATAGAGTGGGAGGATTTTAAGGGAATACTCTTCAATAAATATTTCCCTCTAACTCTTATCACTAAGATGGAATAAGAATTCATAGAAATGAAATGAAATGAAGATGAGTCTATTGGATCTTATGAGGAAACATTCAAGAGACTCACATGGTGTGCCTAAAATTCTATCTCTATACCTAAAAATAACATTGATTAATTTTTGGAGGTTTAAAACCTAGTATTAAAAAGACATTATATATAATGGAATTTGTAAGCTATGAGGAAGTGTCTGATGTGCGTATAAGGTTGGAATGGAATATGGAGATCCACATTATTCTGGAGAAAGGAAAATAAAAATAGATTATCATGGAATCATTAATTAATAGTCTCATTAGGGTAAGAAATTACAACTACCCACACTATAGGAAAACAACGATTTAGCAGCGGTTTTTTCACAGCGGTTTTCAAAACCGCTGTTAAATGTTTTTTGGGATAAACTTTAGTGGAAGTTTTTTAGGGGTATTTTTATAAACTGCCACTGAATGTTCTTAAAATATTTATTATAATTTTTTTATAATTTTTTTTTTAAAAAAATTCATTTATTTTTATGGGTGGTTTTTTCAAAACTGCTGAGAAATAGAAGAAAAAAAATAAAAAAATAAAAATATTTATTAAATATTAGTTATTTATTATTATTTACCATCATATATAGTTTATTATTTATAGTTTTAATTAATTATAATGTTTCAATTAGTAAATATTTATAATTATTAGTTAATAATAATTTTAAAGGGAAAACAAATCTTCAATAAGTTGAAAACAAGATTTCGACATCAAATGACCATAACTTTTGATCTCAGAGTCATTTTTAGCTCCATGAACTGTTAAATCGAAGCTTATGAAATGTGATAAAACCATATAGAATTTAAATTATATGATAATCAAAGGAATTTTTTTTTGAAAATCTAACTCTAACTTCAAACAACTATAACTTTTGATCCGGGTGTCCATTTGAGCTCTACCACATGTCAAATTGAAACCTATGATTATATCTACAACAAAGATAGTCTCCAACTGAGGTTGAAGAGATCTGTTTAGTTTTTCTTCCCCAAAAGGCCCAGAAGGCCTCTAAAATTGAGTTTTTTTGTCGTTGAACCCTATTTCTTAAAATTTAAACGGCTATAACTTTTGATCTTGGTATTCGTTCAGTCTATACCACACATAATATCAAATATGGTTTTATGAACTTTGATTTGATAAGTTACAGAGTGGAAAAGGGCTCTCAGATCATATTTATGATCGTTTTATGGTTTTTAGGGGTTTTAGGTTTTTCAGAGTTTCTTAACATTTTTATGTGTTTTAAGGGTACCCTGATTTTTTAACATTTAATGGATTTTCAGCCCTGTTTAAGGGGGTATTATTTCCTTTTTCAGTGGGGACTCAATTTATTCTCAGGGATTATTTTTATATTGATATTATGGTTTTGAAACTTTATCATTTTTCACAATGTAGTTTTATTTATAATTAAATATATGCATATTACCTTATATTTACTTATAAAATCACTTGTATAAATACATATTTACATAGAAATAAATTTTTAAGCATATAAATCTAAAGATAATAAATATTTTTATTCAATTTATTTAGAATAAATAATTATCAATTTTTTGTACATTTGTAAATATTCATATATATTTATGTTTATATATTTTTATATCATATATGTGTAGATATATATATATATATATATATAGATATTTATATCTAATTGTGTTTATATATATATATTTATATTATTATACGATTATAAATCTGAGTGTGTTTTTATATATTTACATAACATAAATACGTGTTTATATATATTTATGTAAATTTTGTTATAAGTATATATATTTATAGATATTTATATCCATTTATCATTTTATCATTTTTTAATTTTGTTATTTTGTTATTTTATTATTTTATTATCTATTATTTATTATTTATCATTAATTCTTTTTTCAGTTATTATTTATTATTTATTATATATTTATTATTGATTTATTTAATATTTATTTAATATTTAATATTTATTTATTATTTATTATTTATTATCTATCATTTTATCATTTTATAATTTTATAATTTTATAATTTGATAATTTTATTATTTTATTTTCATAATTTTAATATTTTAATATTTTATTATCGTAATTTTATTATTTATTTTATTATTTATTATTGATTTATTGATTTATTATTGATTTATAATTTATTTATTTATTTATTTATTAATTATTAGTTAATTATTAATTAATTATTAATTATTTAATATAATTTATTTATTATCATTATTTATTATTTATTAATTATTAATTATTAATTATTATTTATAATTTTATATATTTATAATTTTATAATTTTATAATTTTATAATTTTATAATTTTATAATTTTATAATTTTATAATTTTATAATTTTATAATTATAATTTTATTTATTTATTTATTTATCATTTATTTATTATATATTTATTATATATTTATTATTAATTTATTATTTATTTATTTATTATTTATTTATTATTTATTTATTTATTATTAATTTATTATAATTATTAATTTATTATAATTAATTTATTATAATTTATTTATTATTTATTATTTTATAATTTTATAATTTTATAATTTTATAATTTTATTATTCTACTATTTTTTTTATAATTTATTTATTTATTAATATTTATTTATTATTGATTGATTTATTATTATTTATTTATTAATTAATTACTAAGGATTTATGATTTATTTATTTATTTATAATTTATTTATAATTATTTATTTATTATTATTAATTTATTATAATTAATTTATAATTATTTATTATTTGTTATTTATTATTTCATATTTTATAATTTTATAATTTTATAATTTTAAAATTTTAAAATTTTATTATTTCATTACTTTATTGTTTTATTTTTTTAAATTTATTATTGATTTATTTATTATTATTATTGATTTATTTATTAATTATTATTTATTAATTATTATATAATATATATTTATTATTTTATTATTTTATTATTTTATTATTTTATTTTCATAATTTTAGTGTTTTATTATTTTATTATCATAATTTTATTATTTATTTATTTATTATTTGTTTATTATTTATTTATGACTGATTATTTATTTATTATTATTTATTATTTATTATTTAATTATTGAGTTGTTATTTATTTATTTATTATTATTTATTATTTAATATTTAATATTTATTATTTACTATTTACTATCTATTATTATTATTATGTATTATTAACTATTTTTTATTTACCATATATTTCCATATCTTGTATTTATTTATCTATTTATTATTAATTTATTTTTTATTGCTTAATTTGTAAATTTTAATTAGTAATTAGTAATCAGTAATTATTAAATATTAATAATTAATAATTAATAATTAATTATCGGTGATTGATTATTTATTATTGATTAATAATTATTGAGTTTATATCTATTTGTTATATATTATTTGTTTTTTCAATTAATATATATAAGTATATTAAATTCTGTTTTTTCACCACATGAAGAGTATGCTGGAGTGGTCAAGTCTTTGGAGAATATGAAAGAGGTTAGGGTTTCAAATCTCACCCAATGTAGAATTTCTATATATGGCACTTGCACATACACATATGCATTTGCATGTGCATGGTAATAAATAATAAAAATTATAATAAATTATAATAAATAATAAATAATAATAATAAATAATAAAACAATAAAACAATAAAATAATAAAATAATAAAATAATAAAATAATAAAATAGTAAAATAATAAAATAATAAAATAATAAAATAATAAAACAATAAAACAATAAAATAATAAAATAAGAAAATAAGAAAATAAGAAAATAAGAAAATAAGAAAATAAGAAAATAAGAAAATAAGAAAATAAGAAAATAATAAAATAAATTAACAAAAAAATAAAAAATAAAATAATAATAATTAAAAAATGCCGCTAAATCATTTAGCGGTGGTTTAAACTGCCACTAAAAAACCACCGCTAAATCGTTCTACGACGGTTTTGAAAAACCGCCACTAATTGACTGCCGACACATGATTTAACCGCCGCTAAACGAAAACAAAACTGTCGCTAAACACGAATTTCATCATAGTGCCACATGTAAAAGATGTGAAAGGAAACACCTGGGTAATTTCCTTAAAGGTTCTAGAAAGTGTTACAAGTGTGGTAAAATAGGACACCTAGCTCGTGACTACCAAAGTGATGTAAAGAGGATTAATAAAACCATTGTGTAAGGGTTGGTGTCCTCAGAACCAACTGTTTTGTACTTTGATTACATAAATGTTCACTTATTATATATTGTTCATTGTTCTGCATGACTATAATATAATAATGTCCTGAAATATTTGTTGCATTAATAAGGTCATAGCAGATCCCCGCTATGATGAGAACCTTGAAATGCTATAACAATATTCTTAAATAAAGTTCTGCGGTTGGATGACATACTATGATAAGACACATAGTATACAGACCGTCATGTGCGAGTACTCATAAGAAGACGAGACTCTCTCTCATGGAGTTCGCACTTGGTAATCTCCAAGATGGGAGATTATGAGAACAGACCCGCCAGTAGTAATTCCGCATGTCTTGGTGTCATCGGATATTGCTATCTACGAGCGTGTGTAATAGTCCTTAGACTGGAAGATTATCATTAACTCATGTCATGACTCGCACACTTAGATTTACTGACGAAAACCGTCACGCAGACAGTTGGCGGGAAGTAGGGTACGTTGGGTGCGTCACGAGTGACATGTTGTTAATGGATAAGTCAAGGAAGGATTTGTCCCTTCCATTTATGGAAGTTGATATCTCAGCCCTTTGATTGAAATAGAACTATCGCATTAAATTCCATGGCCATGGTGTAAACGATGAGTTTATTTCAGGTAGTCAAAGAACGACATATCAAGAATATAGGTTTATGACACTGCCATGAAACCTGCTTGATGAGATATTGAGACAAAGGGATTAAATTACACAGTAAGCGTTCGTATGAGGTGATACGTCAATGCGGCGTCAACTTATTTCTCTTGGGTGCCTTGACCCGTTGCTAGACAGTAATCTTGGAATTTAGGCAAGCCCGCCTAATGCCAACGAGAAAGAGGCCTAGAGGGTCACACACTAAGTGTATCCAAGTATCTCAAGTTGAATAAAGATTATTCTCGTACGTGGTTTAATAATTATTCAAGGAAGCCTAAGTTGTTTTAAATGATGGAGGAAAAAGAAAATAAAACAAGTACACATCGTGTATTATTATTACATGCCGTGTAGTTTTATTTTGGAAAGGAAATGAATAAATGAAAACAAGATATACACGCCGTGTACATTTAATGTACACGCCGTGTAGTTTTCAATGAAAAACAAGTACACGCCGTGTATTTATTAATACACACCGTGTAGTTTTTTTTAGTTGGGATTTTGAGGATATAATATTGTTTTAAATGATATTTATTATAATCAGCATGGGCGCATGTCAAAGAATTATTTATTCGACATGGGGTTTTAAATAAAGAGTCAATGAAATAAATAAAACGCGTAACGCGTTTATTTATTGTCATAACTCTATAACCCCACACACCCGATTATAAATATCCTCACAACCCCAACTCTTTTCTGACACAAGAGAATCGTTGTGCACAACATCTCTGGAGAATTCTTTCAAGGCCGAAAGAACCTCTTCCTCCAAGAACGCTCTCAAGACCGAGAGAGATCCTCTTCCATCGGATCAAGACAATCTAAGGCGGACAACGCAAGCAAAGGATTCTCCACGTTAGCACCCGGAGAATCTTTTGGCGACATCCAGAGATACGAGGTACACGTGTGGATCACCGCTAGAGGGAGTCTACACTTGGCTTCTGCGACGCAACGACGGATCACATCGACAACGTGATTGAGAACATCAACGAAGAAAGAACACCCAAAAGGTATTTCTTTATAATTAATTAAATTAATTATAATCAACCTGTAACGATCCTTGTTTGTGGTTCCGGGAAAAACCATCTTCTTTGTCTTTTTCTGTGATTCGATCCGTGGAGAATGGCGTTTATCGTCGTATTGATCCCGGATTGATCATTGCTAATGAAAAAAAGCCAAGTGGGCACATCCACCCACGCGCTTCCGCTGCGCCCGGAACCTTCAAATGGTATCAGAGGGAGGTTACAACGTTGATTATAGTTATTTAATTTTCGTTGATAATTTACGCATTCATATTTGATTCAATTCGAAATAAATCGTTCTATAAATCTGAATTAACGAGATCTATTCTTTCTCCTTCGTTTCTCGATTCATATCACAGAAACGACCTTTTAATTTTAATTTTGATTAAAATAAAAATGAGGAACTCATCCGGAGGAGCCGCTCTTTCTGTCTGTACAACACGGGATTACACGGCGTGTAATTAAAACTACACGCCATGTACTTAGGTTCAACGAACCGGCACTGGTCTGCCAAACCACGCCGTGTGAATTGATTATGCCTAAGTTTTAATCACGCCATGTTGACCAGAATAGAATGGATCATGGAAACTGGAATACACGATGTGTATGTTGGAACAACACGCCGTGTAGTCTATTCCGACCCAGGTGAAACCGTGTACAAAGATAAGTCGCGTACCGCGTATACGGGATCGCCAGGCCGGTTACCACGTAACAAGGAAGTACACGCCGTGTATGATTCATCTACATGCCATGTACTCTAAAATTTCCAAAGTACAGAAAAACACGCCAAAGCCCCGGCGTGTACTTTGGACAAAGGGTGAAAAGAAAAATACACGCCGTGTAATTATAAACTACACGCCGTGTACTTTCCAAAAATGGAATTTCACCAGGTTTCCTCCAATGTACAAAGACCCGTACAAGGAATATGGATGAGAAGAATCTCAAGGAAATTCAGAAAGGAATTTAAGATAAAGAATTGATTAATTATAAGATCATAATTAATTGAATTCGAGCGCGTCTTATCTTAAATAAAAGAACGATTAAAAGAATTTGAATTCTAAATATTCGTAAATGTCGTTGCATACTATGGATGATCATGAGCTAGACCAAAGACCCTTTGTATGTGTATGGTTTCATTTAAATTTATTTAATTTAAATTTGTTGGCCTGCGAGCCTTCTTCCAATAAAATGTAGGGCCTGCGTGCCCATGGTTTCTTTAATGTAAACCCATGTAATGGAGGATCTCCCAAGCCAGAGGAGACAGTTCAAATCCCGAAGCCGAGGCAAAACCGACACAAGAAGATACAAAGGTGGACAGGTGGGAGCTGCAAAACACGAACCATCAGGTTCAAGGTGTTTTCCCTAGGTCAGGGTAAGCTTATCAAAACCGCTAGATAAGCTAACCAAATAGAAGCTCATGATCATGCCATCTTATTTTATTTCTGTCTGATTGCATGGTTTATATATTATGCATGTGTTGTCGCGATCACATAATTAATAAAATGAACAAGCATGCAAAGATGGAATAAAATAAAAACCGGTCTATGCGTATACATTATCGGAACATGGTTAATCACTTAAGCAAGCATCACTTAATATTAACAAGCACGTGATAATGCAAAGATACACATAAAGAATAAAATCCCTCAAATACCATATTAAGTCAGACCAAGCCTTCCGTTACTTGATTAAGGGCAAGACTCAATAAAACTATGTGTTTGACCAACCCTTGTTGGGACACTTACTTTTATAAAGGAAGCCCTTATGAAAGGTTTCGGGTTGACTTAACCATATTACATCAAGAGAAGTATCCCTTGCTAGACTTGATGTAATATTGGAGGCAAGAGTTGAGGAAATCCAAGTCAGGATTTCAGGATTGGGGAGTCCACTCAACAGATCAAGGAACTGTAAGCTCACAATTGGCAAAGACCCGCCTACCTAAATACCTTTAAATAGCTTGACCAACCCTTGTTGGGGTTATACGAAGGGAAATATGGATCCTTGCCATTAGAATGTCAAAGCAACTGGACATTCCGAGTTCAATGGTGAGGGCCATTGGGAATTGATAAAATAGTGGGAGACTTAATAAAATTTATTATTTCTCATAAAATGTAATCAAGAAAGTACTGATGAATCTTCTCTTTTAAATTGTAGAATCAAAATGACAAACACATCAACCACATTTTCTCTGTGATCAATTCTGGATAAAGACAACATCCTCACCGGCAGTAACTTTCAGGAATGGTTTAGGCGCCTTCGGGTTATCCTACGCCATGAACAGAAGTTTTATATGCTGGAGTCCTCACTTCCTGATTCTCCTGCCCCAGGGGCAAGTGATGAAGATTTCCTAGTCTATGATCAACATTTGAACGATGCTCTCGACGTTCAATATTTGATGCTGTCATCTATGTTTAGTGAGCTCATGAAGTCTCATGAAGACATGGATGCCTACAGCATGCTCGAGCACCTCCGTGGTTTATACCAGGAGAGAGAAAGACAGGAAAGGTTTGAGATCTCCAAGGCTCTGTTTCAGAGCAAGCTTGGAGAGGGTGCCCCAGCTGGGCCTCATGTAGTCAAGCTCATTGGCTACATTGAGCGCTTGGAGGTTCTAGGGTTTAAACTCCCTGAAGAACTGGGTACCGATCTCATTCTCGCATCACTCCCCCAGAGCTTCTCAAACTTTGTTGTTAATTTCAACATGAACAATATTGAGAAGTCTCTATCTGATCTTCTTATCCTTATTCGCCAAGTGGACAATGACATGAAGCGTGAAAAGCCTTCTGTCCTTATGGTGAATAAAAGGAAAGGGAAGGCGAAGAGCTTTAAGCCCAAAGCTTCTTCAAGGCCTTCCAAGAAAAGGAAGATCAAAGGGGAGTCAAAGGAACAGGATGCTGTTTGTTTCGCATGTGGCAAGAAGGGTCACTGGAAGAAAAACTGCACCCAACCAAGGAAGCAAGGGGAAGCTTCAGGTGCGTTTGTTATCGAATGAAATCTATCTGTTTCTACTAATTGGGTATTAGATACTACTTGTGGTGATCACATCTGTATCCAAATACAGGAACCAAGTAGATTCAGGAAGATTGATCGAGGGGAGATAGATCTACGAGCAGCCAACGGAGCCAGACTTGCTGCTGTAGCTGTCGGGGACTACCACCTCACATTGCCTACCGGGATGGTCTTGGTTTTGAAAGGATGTTATTATGTACCCTCTGTAACCAACAACATTATTTCAGTATCCAGATTAGATACTGATGGATTCATATTCAAGTTTGGAAATGAATGTTTCTACTTTTATAAAGATAGCATTTGTTTTGGTAGGGCACATTTATATAACAACCTTTATGTGTTAGACTACACAAACCAAGTAATGGCAATTGATAACAAAGTTAATTTACATGACTCATACCACAGCCAACTTTGGCATCACCGGCTAGGTCATGTCAATGAGAAACGTTTGACAAAATTACATCAAGATGGGTATTTAGATTCTTTCGAACTAAAACCACTTGGTGTATGTCATGCGTGTCTACAAGGAAAAATGACCAAAGCCCCATTTAGTGGGAAAGGTGAAAGATCTAAAGAGCTTCTAGAATTAGTTCACACAGATGTGTGTGGACCATTTCCAGTTGAAGCAAGGGGTGGGTTCTCGTACTTCATAACTTTTACTGATGATTTTAGTAGATATGGATATATCTATTTAATGAGGTATAAGTCAGATTCTTTTGATCGGTTCAAAGAATAAAAGAATGAAGTTGAGAACCAGCTTGGTAAGAAGATTATGAAACTCCGCTCAGACAGAGGAGGAGAATATCTTAATCAAGACTTCATTTATTTCTTATGGGAGTTTGGGATTCTATCTCAACTCACTCCTCCTTACACACCGCAGTGGAATGATGTAAGTGAAAGGAGGAACCACACCCTTTTGGACATGGTGAGATCAATGATGAGTCATGCGAGTCTTCCATTATCCTTTTGGGGATATGCATTACAAACAGCAGCACACATACTAAACCAAGTACCAAATAAATCGATAAATGGTATTCCATACGAGTTATGGAGTGGACGCAAAGCCATGTTATCGAATTTACACGTGTGGGGTAGCGAAGCATTTGTTAAGGCCTCTTCAAGTAACAAACTTGCACCCCGAGGCACAAAGTGTATCTTTATAGGATATCCCAAGGAAACAAGGGGATATTACCTATAAAACCCCTCAGACAAAAAGGTTACAGTGGCAAGACATGCCATATTCCTTGAGAGGGAGCACATCTCCAGAAGATATAGTGGGAGCGAGATAGACTTCGATGAAGTCGAGGCTCAAGATACACATGAGTTGGTACAAGAACAGATTCCACAAAGCCCCGTGGAAGAACAATCTGTTCCAGAGACATAAGAACTGCGTAGGAGCACGAGAGAGGTGAGAGAACCAGAACGATATGGTTTTCTTGTCACTGAGGATGGTGACTCATTATTGGTTGACAATGATGATCCTCTTACCTACAAGGAAGCAGTTGAAGGCACAGACGTTGCCAAGTGGCAAGAAGCCATGAATTCTGAAATGGATTCCATGTACCAAAACCAAGTCTGGATTTTGGTAGATCCTCCAGTTGATGTAAATCCTATTGGTAATAAATGGGTATTCAAGAAAAAACTGGACATGGAGGGGCAAGTCAGCACCTACAAGGCACGACTGGTTGCAAAAGGTTTTAGACAGCGTCAAGGAATTGACTATGATGAAACCTTTTCACCGGTTCCAATGCTGAAGTCTATCAGAATCCTATTGGCCATTGCTACTTACCATGACTATGAAATTTGGCAAATGGATGTCAAAATAGCTTTCCTTAACGGGAACCTCCAGGAAGATGTCTACATGACACAACCTGAAGGGTTTGTGACTTCAAAGGATGCCAACAAGGTATGCAAGTTGCAAAAATCCATTTATGGATTAAAGCAAGCATCAAGGTCATGGAACATTCGTTTTGATGAAGCTGTTACAGAATTTGGCTTTGTTAAGAACGAATGTGAGCCTTGTGTCTACAAAAGGTTTAGTGGAAGTGCATTCGTTTTCCTAATAGTATATGTCGATGACATATTGCTAATTGGAAACGAAGTACCTGTCTTACAGTCAGTTAAGGCATGGTTGAATAAATGCTTCTCCATGAAAGACTTGGGTGAGGCGGCATATATTCTTGGGATCAAGATCCATCGTGATAGATCCAAGAAAATGCTGGGCCTAAGTCAAAGTACATACATTGACAAGATACTAAAGAGATTCAGTATGGAACAGTCCAAGAGGGGATTATTCCCAGTGTCACATGGCATTCATCTTTCCAAGAAAATGTGTCCTCAGACACATGAGGAAAGAAAGAGAATGGAAAGGATCCCTTACGCATCCGCGATTGGGTCAGTCATGTATGCTATGCTATGTACGAGGCTAGATGTTGCTTATGCATTAAGTGCGGTAGGCAGATATCAAGCTGATCCAGGAGACCGCCATTGGATGGCAGTCAAGACTATCCTTAAGTATCTGAGGCGTACTAAGGATATGTTCTTGGTTTATGGAGGAGATGAGGAACTAGTCATCAGAGGACATGTAGATGCTAGTTTCCAGACTGATCAAGATGACATGAATTCGCAGACTGGATACATCTTCAGTTTGAATGGAGGTGCAGTGAGCTGGAAGAGCTCAAAACAAAGTGTGGTGGCAGATTCTACAGCGGAGTCCGAGTATATCGCAGCTTCTGAGGCAGCTAAATAAGCAGTATGGATGCGAAGCTTCGTCCAAGAGCTGGATGTTGTACCGAGCAGTAAAGATCCTATCACACTCTATTGTGATAATACTGCAGCGGTGGCACTTGCAAAAGAGACAAGGTCACATCAGCGGACAAAGCACATACTTCAGAAGTATCATCTCTTGAGGGATTTTTCTCAGAGAGGTGAAGTTGCAGTGAGCAGTATTTCCATGGAAGACAACGTGGCAGACCCATTGACTAAAGCCTTGACTCAGCAGAAACATGATCATCATGTGAGGTCTAGCGGACTAAAAGTCGTAGGCAGTTGGCTCTAGTCCAAGTGGGAGTTTGTAAGGGTTGGTGTCCTCAGAACCAACTGTTTTGTACTTTGATTACATAAATGTTCACTTATTATATATTGTTCATTGTTCTGCATGAATATAATATAATAATGTCCTGAAATATTTGTTGCATTAATAAGGTCATAGCAGATCCCCTCTATGATGAGAACCTTGAAATGCTATAACAATATTCTTAAATAAAGTTCTGCGGTTGGATGACATACTATGATAGGACACATAGTATACAGACCGTCATGTGCGAGTACTCATAAGAAGACGAGACTCTCTCTCATGGAGTTCACACTTGGTAATCTCCAAGATGGGAGATTATGAGAACAGACCCGCCAGTAGTAATTCCGCATGTCTTGGTGTCATAGGATATTTCTATCTACGAGCGTGTGTAATGGTCCTTAGACTGGAAGATTATCATTAACTCATGTCATGACTCGCGCACTTAGATTTACTGACGAAAACCTTCACGCAGACAGTTGGCGGGAAGTAGGGTACGTTGGGTGCGTCACGAGTGACATGTTGTTAATGGATAAGTCAAGGAAGGATTTGTCCCTTCCATTTATGGAAGTTGATATCTCGACCCTTTTATTGAAATAGAACTGTCGCATTAAATTCCATGGCCATGGTGTAAACGATGAGTTTATTTCAGGTAGTCAAAGAACGACATATCAAGCATATAGGTTTATGACACTGCCATGAAACCTGCTTGATGAGATATTGAGACAAAGGGATTAAATTACACAGTAAGCGTTCGTATGAGGTGATACGTCAATGCGGCGTCAACTTCTTTCTCTTGGGTGCCTTGACCCGTTGCTAGACAGTAATCTTGGACTTTAGGCAAGACCGCCTAATGCCAACGAGAAAGAGGCCTAGAGGGTCACACACTAAGTGTATCCAAGTATCTCAAGTTGAATAAAGATTATTCTCGTACGCGGTTTAATAATTATTCAAGGAAGCCTAAGTTGTTTTAAATGATGGAGGAAAAAGAAAATAAAACAAGTACACGTCGTGTATTATTATTACATGCCGTGTAGTTTTATTTTTGGAAAGGAAATGAATAAATGAAAACAAGATATACACACCGTGTACATTTAATGTACACGCTGTGTAGTTTTCAATGAAAAACAAGTACACGCCGTGTATTTATTAATACACGCCGTGTAGTTTTTTTTAGTTGGAATTTTGAGGATATAATATTGTTTTAAATGATATTTATTATAATCAGCGTGGGCGCATGTCAAGGAATTATTTATTCGACACGAGGTTTTAAATAAAGAGTCAATGAAATAAATAAAACGCGTAACGCGTTTATTTATTGTCATAACTCTATAACCCCACACACCCGATTATAAATATCCTCACAACCCCAACTCTTTTCTGACACAAGAGAATCGTTGTGCACAACATCTCTGGAGAATTCTTTCAAGGCCGAAAGAACCTCTTCCTCCAAGAATGCTCTCAAGACCGAGAGAGATCATTTTCCATCGGATCAAGACAATCTAAGGCGGACAACGCAAGCAAAGGCTTCTCCACACTAGCACCCGGATAATCTTTTGGCTACGTCCATAGATACGAGGTACACGTGTGGATCACCGCTAGAGGGAGTCTACACTTGGCTTCTGCGATGAAACGGCGGATCACATCGACAACATGATTGAGAACATCAACGAAGAAAGAACACCCAAAAGGTATTTCTTTATAATTAATTAAATTAATTATAATCAACCTGTAATGATCCTTGTTTGTGGTTCCGGGAAAAACCATCTTCTTTGTCTTTTTCTGTGATTCGATCCGTGGAGACTGACGTTTATCGTCATATTGATCCCGGATTGATCATTGCTAATGAAAAAAATCCAAGTGGGCACATCCACCCACGCGCTTCCGCTGCGCCCGAAACCTTCACATTGAGGGGAAGAATTCCCCAGATGATTCTCCATCTACTCTTCAATGCTTTACATACTATGAGTTTGGGAATTATGTGAATCAATTACCTAAACCTAGAGTTAATGAAGGGAATAAGCAACAAAAACCTCATAAACCAAGGGAACAAGGGAGGAAATATGAAATCACTACTGCAAAGGTGGACAATAATAATAAAGTGGTGAAAGGCACAATCATTATCTACTCTAAACCATGAATACCTTATTCGATTATAGTTCTTCAGATTGTTTTCTATCTTATAAGTTTTCTAAGAATATGGATTGACCACCTGAAACTTTGAATATCAATCTATCCATGAAAACTCATGGTGGAATGTTGGATGCAACTAAGCTGTACAACTCTTCTCCAATCAATATTTGTGGGGAGATACTTCCAAAAAATCTGGTTCTTATTCCTATAGTTGAATTTGACATAATTATTGGTATAGACTAAATTTCCTTAGACAAAGATCATGTAGGATCATAAGAATTAACTTACATGGCTATACTTACAAGAGGGGAGGGGGGGGGGGGGGTGAATTGTAGTTTATAAAACCTTTAAACTAAGAAAAACATAGTAACTCTTAAATTTATTTTATCGGATTCAGACTTAGTCTAATTATCAAAGTAACAAAATAAAAACCAGTAAACGTTCGATTAAATTAGAGTAAAAGAATCTGAATCACAATGGAACTGATTAAATCAAAGTATTGTTTTTAATATATTCAAAATCACACCAATAAAACCAATTTTATAGAAATATAAGTACGATGACTAACCCTGGAAGCCTTTGATCTGATGGATCATATTTTCCATCTTCCTATCCCTAGAAGCCCTCAATTGTAATAATGATCAGATATAGAATAAAAATTCAATTGTTCGAAAGAAAAAACCCTGACAACTATTCCTTAGAATGAAAAATATCTAAAAAATTACAAAGAATAAGAATTAAAAGTTCACACTAAGTAATATTTATAATACTTGAGAGTGAAAATGTATCAACCTGCTCCAAAATCTTCAAATAACCTTCTATTTATAGGTGAAGCTCCAATGGTCATATTTCTGAGTTTATTGCAGTGACCTAAGATAGCTGGTGCTTGACAGCTCCCAATTCTCTGGAATAACTAAATGTCCAATGCCATTTTTCTTAAACACCATTACAATGTTAAAGGTATTACTTATGATAGATACATGTCTTAGATATTCAGATTATAAAAATAGGATAGTTTGATAGACTTCCTTATCTATTGTCAATACGATAATCCTTATGATATTCAGTCTAATGTATCGACACCAGAATCAGTCTGATGGTCATGAATTTTTTCAGTACGATAGACTATAAAAATGTCTAATTTCTGGTCTCATTAAATATTATTATGATAATCAGATGCATACTCAGTCTGATGATCATAATGAATAATTATATGTTTATATTCGCTACACATTTTATCTTTTTCTATATATGGTAAAAGATAATGTTTTCTACAGAAACATTCTAAAAAAATTGGGACATAAAAAGTTAGTAAATATGTTTTTAAGAAAGTGTTTTTGATTTACAACCCTAAAGGAATGGAAAAGTAATAAGTAATACTTCTAAATCAACAATCTCTCCCTTTTTGGAAAGTACAAACCATAAAACTTAAATTAAAAAATTACTTTTAAAAAATTACAATCCTTTGTTCTTTTAATAACTACGAAGTTATTATTTACAAATTAACTCCCCCTGAGTTTTTAACTCTTCTAAATATGATGTTGACTATTATAGAGACTATTAGAATAGTTCTTCCTTAAACTAAAATTCTTCCTCTTTGTATAACATCTCCCCCCTAAGGATAGTATCTTCCCCTTACAATAAAACATTCCCCCTTATGAAATAAATTATCCCCCTTTATAAAACATACCCCCTTATTAAAGCATTACCCCGCTTTGTGATTTTCAAAAAGGAATAAGAAAGAATCTAATGTTTCTTGAAATTTTAGAAAATATAACATACAAGTTAAATAATTGAACTAACTAATCATAAATGAATAAAATGAAATAACATATAACCAATTCGAATTAGAAAACATTCAGACACAAGAATTTTGGATGAAAAGTAATTCATTCAATCAAGATTCTGATTTTTTTCAAAAATTACCTCAAGATTTCAAAAGAAAAGAAAATTATTCTTTCTTCATTAGGTTTTTGACAAAATATTTCATCTTCTTGAACTCGTGATGATATTTTTACAACTTTGTAATTATTTTTTATTATATTCGGTCTTCAGTCTTCAACCATTTGACTTCCTTAGGTAACTATTTATTCTATTCCCTTATTATGATCAACTCATATTCACAAGATCTTAGTTTTCTCATTTCCAACTGCATATCTCGAATCTTTTCTTTCAAAACCTTTGCATCCTCAGTGCGTTCATCTGTGGAATCTCTAAATTCTTCAAAAACCTTAACTCTCTCTTCTATATCTGAGGGATATTTGTTGAAATATTCATATGATTATAATAGAAGTTTCTTTACTTCATCAAAATTTTCACCATGCATACGAATATTAGAATCGACCTTTTCATACCACTTCACCATATGATTATATTATCTTTTGTGAGTTATAGATTTTTCTTGAAAAGTTTTTCAATTCAGCTTCAATCCGAATCACTGACCGAATCAATTATTTTTATTATTTCATAAAAGTCCACTTTAAGGGAAAAGTGGGAACTGTTCCAGTCCAATTACATCATACATATTCAAAATTACAAACGGGCCTAAATCAAAATTCAAAATGAAGGCCACCACCATGAAAATCTAATCCTGAAAATCATGCACCATCGAATAGCACACTGACATCGACATCACCACAACCAGTAGTTATCATCACACCATCATCATCCCTGCCTAATGTTGATCCGTCATCTCCTGAGTCACCTCCTCGTCGATGAGAACAAACTATCAGAGCACCTCCCACCACCACACACCCACACTGTTGTCAAAAAACCCTCATCGCATCGAGCCGTTGTAAACCATAGTGCCTTGTCTGCAAACCTCATCACCGGAATCATCATCATCATCACCAGAATGGTACCATAACTTGTTGTCGCTGATCGACTATCATCACTGTCTACCTCCCAAAGCCTCCCGCTCAACCTCACTTCCCAAAGAACCTTAGAGACCACCGTGAGCTCCACCTCAGAGAGAACAGTGGAATCCTGGATCTATAGCAGAGAAAAAATGGGATTTTCAGGACAAAACAATAGAAAGACCATCACTTTGGGACCACAAACCATGGATGCCATCCATATCACACCACAAAATCTCCCCATGCCGACACCACACCAACAACACTCCAACGTTGAACCAATAACAGAAAGATGTAACCCCCAACAGAAAAACACCCAAAATCACCGAGAGAAAGAAAGAAATAGAGAAATTGGAACCCTTGGAGGGAATGGAGAAAAATCATTAAAAGTAAAAGAGATGAGATGGGATAAAACCCTAGAGAGAACCGGGGAATGAAACCCTGAAAGGAGAAGACCAGAGATGCCCATAGGAACCTCAAATGCCAAACCACAATCCTACAACCTCGATGTACCCTCAACTCCAGATCTAACCTGGATAGGAGTGGTGGGATTCGAGTCCAGGACACAGTAAGGCAAGCCGAGATGAGAGACCTAGAACATATCAAGGAAACCAAGAAACATCAAAAAAGAAAGAAGAGAGGGCCTGGAGAGATCGCAATGCCACCAAGGAGGAACCCTAGGAGGAGGAGGAATCAGAGCCGAAACAAGAGCCCGAGAGCGCTCCTAGAGAGTGAGGAATCATCCTAAATCCGAATCACTTATTCTATTAAAACTTTTATTTAGTTTTGTTTGTTATATGACTAATAAACTAGAGAATATCTAAAGAAATGACAATTTTCATATGTAATTTTTCCATCCATTCTACAACCACAAAAGTCAGTATCTGAAAAATATTTCAATCCAAAAACATTTATAGAAGAATAGAAAAGGCCTAAATTCATAGCTCTATTATGATAACAATTTTTATATATATTTAATATGTGATTATTTTAGATTTTATTGATATATTTCACATAAGAATACTGAAAACATTAAATCTAGATGACTAGAAGTTAAGTCAAGTAAACTTCCCATCACACCTCTAAAAGTTTTTTGATCAACTGGTTTCCTAGCCGTATCAAGATCTAAAGTATTAGAGGTAACAATATAAGTAATTATACTTTTAGTTTTATCATATCCAAATTTATTAATAATATCTTTTATATAATTATGTTGAGATATAAAATTTCCTTTTGGTTTTTGTGAAGTTTAAAAACCAATAAAATATATTAACTCACCCATTATACTCATTTATAACCCAGACTTCATAAGATCCATAAAGGAATCTGTTAATTATTTTTGAGTTAAACCAAATATAATGTCATCAACATAAATTTTTACAATCATAATATTTTTATTAAATTCTTTTATAAAAATATTTTGATCCAAATCTCCGTTAACAAAATTGTTTTGTAACAAAAAACCATTTAACCTATCATACAAAGCTCTAGGGGATTGTTTAATTCTATAAAGTTCTTTTATAAATTTATAAATATATTATGGATGTTTTTTATTTTCAAAACTAGGTGTTTTTTCAACATAAAATTCATCCTGAACATATTCGTTAATAGAAGCACACTTCAAGTCCATTTAAAATAGTTTGAATTTAAATAATGCTACAAAGGATAGAAGTATTCAAATAGATTTAAGTATTGCTACTAGAGCATAATTTTCTTCAAAATCTATTCCATCCTATTTATTATATCCCTTAAAAACAAGTCAAGATTTATTTCTAACTATTATTCCATTTTCATCACATTTATTCTAAAAAACCCATTTTACTCTAATTATAGAAGTTTCTATAGGACATTCAATTAAATTCTATAATTTGTTCCTTTCAAACTCATTGAGTCCATATTTCATTTAATTAATCCAATTATTATCACCTAAAGCCTCATTATGATTATTAAGTTCAAATTAGGATGAGAAAGCTAGATGTTCAATTCCATTCCTTAAGAAACTTCTAGTCCTAACCAGTTGATCTATATCACTAATGATAATTTTACTAGGATGTTTCCTAATAAAAAACTGACTTCTTGGGTTTTCAAACGTTTGTTCTTAAATAATAGGTAGAAACATTCCCGAGGAAAACCTTTAGAAACTAATTCTTGAGTTGCTTACCTATGAGAAGAAAAAAAGTGTTGAAAATTAGTTTTAGAAATAATATATGAGGATGTAGGTTGAGGTTGTTTGAAAAAAAAAGATCAATTTCCTAAAACTTAAGATGTACAATCTCATCAATATTAAAATAATTTTTATTAAAGTCTCTATAATCCTTAGAAGTATTGGAATAACCAAAAAATATCCCTTAATCGGAATTGGGTGAAAACTTATGTAAATTATCTTTTGTATTCAGGATAAATACTCTGCAACCTAAAACTTTTAAGTAAGAAACTTTTTGTTTTCTTCCTTTCCACAAATCATAAGAATTTTTATTAATAAAAGTTATAATTGAAACTCGATTTATAGTATAATAGTCTATACTCACTACTTCATCCCAAATTTTTTTAGTAATTGAGCATTTACTCAGCATGATTCTAGTAATCTACAAAACAATTCTATTTCTTATTGAAACTACACCATTTTTTTGGGCATTCTAGGTTCTAAAAATTTATGTTCAATACCTTTATTTCTAAAAAATGTTTCAAAATTAGAATTTACAAATTTTCCACCATGATAACTATGAATAATTATCAAGGGGAGTTTTTTTTATCATTTTAAACTTTGTCTACAAAAGTTTTAAAATAATTAAAGGCTTAATATTTTATTAATAGAAAATAGACCAAAATATATCTTTTGTAATAATTAACTAAGACATATACATATTATTTTACACCAATAATTCTAGTTTTTAGGGCTAAATAAGTCCATGTTTACAAAATATAAAGCATCAAAAGTTTATACTTCACTAAAATATTTAAAACTTGACTTATAATATTTACTGTATTGACAAGGGTCATAGAATCTTGAATTATTAAACCTTAGTTTTGGTAGGTCCTTAAAAAGTCCATTATTATTCAACTTAGATAGGTATCTAAGGTTATAATGTTCTAACATTATATTCCATAACTAAGATTAATCTTTCATCACACTAAGTCATGGCAAGAATTTTCTCCTAAGGTCTTCTAAGTTAAGTATGTAAACATTCTCATACTGATTGGAAGAAAGAATAAATTAATTCTTGGAACTATGTACTATACACTTATCATTTCTAAAGTTCACAAGGTAACCTTCATCACATAATTGTCTTAGGATTATAAGGTTGTGCTTAATTACTATAATAAATAAAACATTTAAAATAAGTTCTTTTCCAAGAAAAACAATGTTACCTATTCTGATTTTCAATCTCTTACAAATATTCTGATTTTAATTTACTAATTTTTTTTTTCAAATTTAGATACTTTATCATAACTTGGAAGAGTATTATCTTATACTATGGAAGATTCTTCATTAGAAGATATAGAAATTTTATCATCAGGATAATTTGTATTTTATGGAAATGTTAGTAAAAGATCTATCTGTGTGTAGCTTATCCATGAAACATTGATTTACCATGGGTACTTTAGAAAAAATACCCATATTATTCTATCTAGAACTTTTATTATTTTAATAACTTTCAGAAGAATCTCCACCACTAGAACTCCATGTGTCAGAAGCTTTCAATACTTTATTTTCTTTTGATTTATAATACTTCTTGTCATTTATTTATGATTTTTTTATTTCTGTCTGTCATTTTTAGATTTGGATAATTAGGTCATATATATATACATATATATTTATTACATTCATAGAAAGTGACTTCATAGTCTTTCTTATCACTTTTAGTTTTATGACCTTTCTTATGTTGGTATTGAAAATATTTCTTGCCAACAGTATTGTTCATCCTTTTTGATAGATTATCTAGTTCATTATCATAATGTTCTGATGTACTGGAATATGACTAAATAATAACTTTCTTCTTCATTGAATATTTCATAACTTTCTTAGCTGATTGAACTTTATAAGGAACAATATAGGTTATATAAAAAAACAGCACAATTTTTCCTTTTCTCTTTTTCATCATCTCTTTTAATTCTACCCTCATACTACATAAGGGTACCAATAAAATCATAAAGGGTAATATTAGTTAACTTTATCATATCATCAACAACTGTTCTCTTTTATTCCCACTCATTAGACATTATATCAATAATATTTTTTCACAAGAATTTAATCATTAAGTCATTTTTCTCCAAGATATTGTAAACTATTAATAATATTCATAAATATTTGATGCTTCTTTGAAACTGAATCTCTAGGAAGAAAATAAAATTCCTGGTAATCGTCTCTAAGAATATACCTTCAAGTTTCCATAACTTTGGATATACCAAAATGAGTAAATTCTAATTTACTCTAGATGTTGTTTTTATCTTCACAAGATGATATATGACTATAAATATTTATTATCATAGAATATAATAAAGTATTTATAAATTTTTAATTAAATTTATATTCCAAATTTTCATCATTTGTAAAATTAGAAACTCCCTTATTAGGAATCTTATATTTTCCAGTAATCATCAAGAAACTGTCAACTCGAGTGTTGATCAAAAAATTCTTCATTCTATCTCTCCAATATTAAAAATAATTACCATAAAAAATAGGTGGCCAACTAGGATTTATATTTCCAAGGGAACCAACATTCATACATACAATATTAAAACAATAAAAATTATTTTATACAAATACATGTTAGTATAACAAAGTTTATAAAGAAAAAGTTTATTTCAAAACTTTAACAACATGAAACATGTAAAGAAATTAAAAACTCATCAAGTATATAAGTAGTAGAAAAATGATTTGATACTAATTGTAGGATAATAATAATTATCTTATATGGATATACTTACAAGAGAAGAGGATTTTAGTTTAAAAAACCTTTAAACTAGGAAAAACATAATACCTCTTAAAGTTATTTTATCAGACTCAGAATCTGTCTGATTATCAGTGTAATAAAATCAAAACTAGTAAACACCTGATTAAATAAGAGTAAAATAATAAGAATCACAATGGATATGTTTAAATCAAAGTATTTTTTATCATAATCAATATCAAAATGATAAAACTAATTTTATATGAAGATAAGTACAGTGACTAACTTCTATAACATGCACAGTGAAATAGTAACTTGTAAAAATAAGAAATGCGATAGATAATAATAGTAAGAATGAAATACAAGATATATTTATAATATTGAACTCTTTTAACCTTAATAGTAATTTATTAAATAACCTTGATAAATGTATCCAAAGTTTTATACTTACTAAAAAGTTTTTATTTCCTTACTAGAAAATCCCTCAATACGATGATCAGAATAAGATCCGTATTCCTATCCTCGGAAGCCCTCGATATAATGATCGAAGTTTTTCTTCCTAGACCTAGAATGACTCAATACAATGGATCAGATTCCATATCTTTCTATCCCTATAATCCCTCAACCATAACAATTATCATACATGAAATAAAAATTCAATTGTTCGTAAGGAAATAACATTGACAAGGATTCCTTAAAACAAAAACTCTCTAAATAATTTCAAAGACTAAAAACGAGTAGTTCATGATAAGTAATATTTAGAACACTTGAGAGAGAAAATGTATCAGCTAGCTGAAAACTCTTTAAATGACCATATATTTATAATCAAATCTCCAATGGTCATATTTTTGAGTTTTTTTGCAATGGCCTCAGACAGATAGCACTTGAAAACTCATAATGCTCTTGCATAACTGAATGTCCGACATCATTTTTATTAAACACTATTATAGTGTTAAAGGTATTCCTTACTATAGATACAAGTATTATATATTCCCATTATAAACATAGGATAGTATGATGGATTTCCTTATCTATTGTCAATAAAATAATCCTTATAAGAGTTAGTCAGATGTATCAGTACAAGAATTAGTCCGATGTTCATGAATTTATTCAGTAGGATAGACATGAAAAAAGTATAATTCCTAGTCTGATGAAAGAAGTGTCTTATAATAATATTCATACCTATTTTTATGATCATAATGAATAATGATATGTTTATATTTATAATACATTAGATCTTCTTCTATGTATGGTAAAAGATAGTTTTTTCTACAAAAACATACTAAAACACTTGGGATATAAAAAGTTAGTAAAAATATTTTTAATAAAGTGTTTTTGATTTCCAAAACCAAAATAATTGAAAAGTAATAAGTAATACTTATGACTCAATAGATCATATTAATTACTGAGAAAATGAAATATCCTTTCATATCCCTAATCTTTCAATTATCAAGTATCAATGAAAGGATTATCCTGCACCTTTTTTGAAAAAATTCTACAATATGGTTATTGATACCCAATAATAATGGGTTCCTTGCTCATATGAGAATAGAAGATTCCAATATTGAAAACATTCCTATTGTATGAGAATATGATGACGTATTTATTAATGAATTTCCTAACATTCCCCCATATTTTGAGGTTAATTTTTCAATCAAAATTATCCCAAAATCATTTCCTTTATCAAAGACTCCCTATATAATGGATTTCATTGAATTAATGGAATTTAATAAAAAATTACAAGAGAATATCAACAAGGGATTTATACTCCATAGTGATTGACCATGGGTTATACTGATCCTATTTGTAAGGAATAATGATGGATCAATGCATATTTTCATTGATTATCACGAGCTCAAAAAAATCACGATTAAAAATAAGTATCCTTTTCCCTACATTGATAACCTATTTGGCCAACTCATAGAAGATTAATTTTTCTGAAAAATTAACTTCCAATCTAGAGATAATCAACTGAGGATGAAAATGGATCATATTCCAAAGATAGTATTCCCGACAATATATAGACACTATGAGTTTATATTGATTCTGTTTGGACTTACCAATAACCCCACTATCTTCACGGATCTTATAAATTGATTCTTTAGAGATTAGCATGATAAATTTGTTGTAGTATTTATATAATATATCCTTATATATTCTAAAATTAAGGAAGTTCATTAAGATAACTTAAGGAGTTTGTTAACGACCATGAGGAATGCGAGACTATATGACAAACTTAGAAAATGTGAATTCTAGCTATAAAAAGTATCATTCTTGGGTAATATCATCAGAAGTGAGAGTATATCTATAGATCCTTCAAATACTAGGGTTATTGATCAATGGATAAAACCAATGTATATTAAATCCCTAATTTTATTGAGTTATCTGGATATTAATGATGCTTTGTGAGAAATTTCTCTTAGATATAGAATCCATTAACCAAGAAAAATAGAAAGGGTTCAAGTTCTTCTAGATAGAATAATGCAAGGGAAGCTTAAAGGTTCTTAAAGAAATGTTTTTCATTGCACTTGTTCTTACATTACCTTGTAGTGGTGAAGGGTTTATAATTTATTATGACACATCATTAAAAGGTATGGTCTTATGGAAAATGATAAGGTAATTTCTTATGCCTCGTGATAATTAAAATATCATGATAAAAATTACCTAACCCATGATTTGGAATTAGCGATGGTAATATTTTCATTGAAAGTTTTGTGAAATTACCTTTATGGAGAGAAGTTTGATATATACATTGATCATAGTATATCGAGATATAAATTCATAAATAAGGATTGAAAAATGCTCCAAAGGATATGATCAGAGCTAATACAAGATTATGATAAATTCTTAATACATTACCACCCTGAAAAGGAAAACAAGGTGGTTGATTATTTAAGTAGGATAGTTTATGCTACATTATCCATGATAAGGATTTAAAAAGACCCAATACTCATGGATATATAAATTATGAATCTTTAAGTCATAAGGTAAGGGGAGAAATCTTACCTTGCCCAATTTTTTTCTCAACCCTATATTAATGCAAGGATAAAAGAAGTATGGAACAATAATGTGGAGGTAAAAAAGGTAAAAAATATTCCCAAGATCAAATTTAATAATAAAGGTGTTATATAGTTTGGAAATCATATTTGTTTCCTATATATACTGAAACCGAAGAAGGAGATTTTGGATGATGAACACAACTCATCCTTCTCTATCCATCATGGAGGAAAAAAGTTGTATAAATATTTAAAGAAAAAATTATGGTGGGATAAAATGAAGATATAAATCATGGAGTATATATGTCGATGCATGGCATGAAGATGAGTTAAGGAAGAGTGAAAGAATCCAAAAGTGATGATTCCACCATTACCCAAAACTATTTGGGAATGGGAAAACATCACCATGTATTTTATTTTAGGACTCCCCAGGACATCTAAAGGCCACAATACCATATGGGTTATAGCTGATCATCTTATAAATCCAATACATTTTATTTACATTAGATAATATTTCTACATAGATCATCATTCCAAGATATAAAATAAAGAGGTTTTTAAGATTCAAAGATTACCCTTATCTATTGTATCTAATTAATACTATATCTAAATTATATAATATCTTTAGTAAATTTTAAGGGCTGATATAAATTTTAGCACCACTTACCACCCTTATATAGATGAACAATCTAAAATAACCATTCAAATTCTAGATGATATGATGATATATTATTTAATAGATTTATAATGATGTTGGGATCAAAACCTCCCCCTGGTAGAGTTATCATATAATTAAAAATAGTTTCTATTATAGAATTCAGATGGAACCATATGATCCTCTGTATAGGCAAAGATTTAGGAATCTAATATGTTGGGATGAAATTGGATAAAGAGAGCTGATATGGCATGGAATTTTCCAAGAATTAATAGAGAACATCCAAACCATTTAGTGACTTATGAAAATGAAAAAATGTCGAAAGAAAATCTATGTCAAAAATTTTCAAAGAGATATAGAATTTGAAGTTGGAGATAAAGTGTTTCTCTAAATATATATTTGGAAGTGTGTTATGTGGTTTGGGAAGAAAGGGAAGCTGAGCCCTTAGAATATTTTTCCATTTGAGATCCTTGATTATGCCATGGCAGTATCTTATCACATAGCACTCCCTCATAACCTCTCACAAGGGTATGATGTGTTTCATGTATCTCTTTTCAGGAAGTACATACCAGATCCATTATATGTATTAAACTCAGAATCCATGCAAGTTGAACATGATATCTCATATGAGGAACAACTACTGGAAATTATGGATCAAAGAGATAAGGTTTTTCATAACAAGAACACTCATATGGTAAAAGTTATATAGAAGAATTAGAGGTTTTAAGAAGCTATGTGGGAACCTAAGGATGTAATGAAGAAAAATTACCCTCACTTTTTCCTTCTAAGTAATAAAATTTTTGAGGATGAAATTATTTTAAGGGGGGTTGAATATAGAATCTTGAAATTCTAAACCTTATAAAAAAATGTTATGTTCGATAAGTTTCCTTATATGCTTCAACCAATGTAAAAAAACACAATATATTATAATAAAACTATTAATAAATCTATAATAAACCCTATTATGGTAAAAAATAAATTTTTTATGTTTATAAGATAAATAATTAAAATAAGTTAAAATTAAAAAAGGTTAATTTTAACAAATGATATTTTAATTATATTATATATTTTATTCTAAATACTAAATTTTAAAATTTTAGAATATAGATTTGATAAAATAAAATTCATTTTTTAATTCTTCACATCAGAATTTACTTTGTATTAATTTGGAGTTTTTTTTGAAAAGATTAATTTTTAGTCAAAAAATCCGGTGTTTGAGAAAATTTTAATTTTTATGGTTTTATCATTATATAAGTGCATCCTAGAATTTTATAATTTTTTTTGAGTAATAAAATATTTTTTAGGAATAAATTTTTTCATTTTAATATATTCTTTAAGCTTATAAATCCTATGTCCAACAATTTTAGAACTGAATTAAAATATTAGTTTAATAAAAACTTTTTTCAGTCATTTATTTGAATAAAGTATTTTCAAGGTGAGATTATGTTTTCAATTTTCATTAAAGCTTCATAAATTTTATTTTATTTATAATAAATAATTTTTTTCATTAAAATTAGTAATGGTGATACTTTTATCTTATATATAAATTTAAAGTTGAAAGACATTATTTTTCTAAAAATGGTTTTACGCATTTAAATGTGTTATTTTAAATTTAACTTATCTCACATATAGAAATTTGATGTAATAAAATTATTTTCAAATTCAAAATAAAAATGTTTATATTATTTAATAAGTTTAATTTTAATTTTTGGTCATTAAAATTAATTACTAAGGTCAAAAATAGTTAACTTGATATAAAGTAAAAAAGGTAAAAAGTATTTTACTAAGGAGAAAGGGATAAAAATATGAGAATAAAGTTTTAAAATTAGTATTTGAGATTATTTTATACCCAAACCCACTTTTCCTTCTACTTTTGTCTATTTTTTGGCTATTAAACATTGAATAGTAACTCTTTATTATGGAAAATGTAAAGGTAACTTCCAAACCTACACTTCTCTTCACTTACAAAAAGCGAACAGTTTCTCCACATTAAGACTCACCGTACCCTCAAATGTATCCTTAAAAAAATGACAATTTTATCCTCCTATATCCCTATACCACTTCCATAATATTCTATTCACCTTTAGTTTTTTAAATCCTTCATCTCTAAGGAGTTTTCTAAGAGAAAACTCAATCTTTCGATGTGAGTATTACTTTCTCTTAGTTTTTATTTTACTCTAATATTTTATAAATCATATCTAACTCTATTAATATAATGAAATTAGTATTATTAGTATAATTAAATGTAAATATATTAATCGTGAAATAATTATTTACTCCTTTTCATCCAATTATAAGAACAAAATAATATTAACTGTTCATGGTTCAGACTATTGGCACCACAAAGTAACATTTTTCATTTTTCATTTTTTTTATTTAATTGTGAAAAATACTTAAAATATGATTCAAAAATGTAATAACATCAAAACAACATCATTATTATTCTATAATAATGATATTATACACTTCCTTAACTAAACTCATCCATCAAGATATAGGGTGTTCATGTTTGGGTTAGTTTAACCACCAACTTGAATAAATAATATAAAAATCTATCATGGATTACTATGAGAACTTAAATAATAATAATATTATATTTTAATAAGAAATTAATTTTTTTTTTTGTTTTTTCAATTTTTATATTGGGTATTTAACTTATTATTAAAAATAATCATTGATCGTTAAAAGTACCAAAATAAGTCGGCACCAATTCAATTTTCATACAAGAATAATAATAAAATATAATAAATAAATATCATATAATAATAAATGGTCCATATTAAATTAAATATATAAGAATAATATTCCAAATAAGGTATCTAATAAACCAAATTTTATTATTTTGGAAGTTAATCATGTGAAAAAAATGAATATGGAACAAGGTAAAGGTTTTTTTGTCTCAACTTCTCTTCATTGAGACATTTTTTAATGTTATACATCAATTTCATATTTATATTTTATATATACTTCCCAAGAATTTATTTTAAAATTATATATTATTTAATTAATTGTATTTATATATCTATATAATTTTAAATCTTCCAATGACCTTTGATTCAAAAATTAATACATCCATAAGGGTTTTAATAACTCAATTATCTTTCATTGAGTTATAATCCTCTTTATTGAACCTTATTGTTAAAGTTCAGATCTAATAATACCTATGATGATATTGTGATATAATCCCCTTTTATTTTCAGGGTAATTATTTTTTTATATTCATCTATTCTTCCATGATTATTTGATTCATAATGTTTTATATTGAAAAGAACAATTTCCATATTTTTTAATGAAACTTTATTTCACACGCCCTTTTTCCCCTTATCTCCAAAGTTTTACTTCTTATTTTAAAATGTATTATGTTATATCACTTTTGACCCTCATATTTTACTTTATCATTTTTAAAATAAATGTTTAACAACCATTTAATTGATGTGGATTTCAATAGAAGTATATTTTTTTGTTATAACAGGTTTTTAATTTCAAAATATTATATTTTATATTATATCTGGGATTTTCTTTTACAATAAAATTATTATTTCAAGATTATTTATTTCAAAAAATAATGTTTTAAATTTACCTTTTAAATTTAATGAAAAATATTTTGGAAATTATTTTAAAATCTGATTTATAAAAAGTTTACAAGGGTTTAAAAAAATAATTTTTTTAAAATTTTACTTCCAATCTCTTCTCTGTATCTAAAATATTTAATTCCAATGGAGTTGTGTTTCCTGAGTCACATTATATGTTATCTTACAATGTATTTAATTTTCTTTAATAAGTTTTGGTATAATTTGATTTAATTTTTGATTATATTTTATATGATACCATTTGATATTTTCCTGGAACCCATTTTCTTTCTATGGGTTATTTTATGATATGATTATAGTTTTTCAAGTGGTACAAAAATATGTGGATTACGAGATGGGTAGGAACTACATCTCCTTCTAATTAACTAGGTAAATTCATATATATCATGAGATAGAAATGTTATGTGAATAGGTTAGCGAGTATTTAGGTTCACAAAGGGTGAGGGTGATGGAGTTTATCTCTAATCACAATCTTATGTGTGAACAAGGTGGAGAGTTTCCTAGTTCACAAAGACAAGAAATCCTATTTTTATGATTTTTCCACTTTCTTTTCTATGTTCCATGGACCATGTTATATTATTCATGTTTTATTTTCTCATTATAGGGTAAAAGTGATATTTCTTGAGATGATATGTCTATATTTAATACTTATGGATAATAATTTGTTATTTATGCTCTTTTAAATCGAATATTTTTCCTTATTCATGCTTTCAAAAAGGTTTATGATCTAACCACTATATACTTTGATATGCTATCCCTTATTTATAATTTTATCTCACCTTTATTAAGTTTTACATTACCTAGGATTTGAATATGATTATGTCTCATGGAATGTCTAAGTACGAGTTTAGTTTATAGAGAAATGTTCATAACATATAAAAGTAGTGTTTTTATGTTTCTAGTATCCAAGACACCAAAACTTCAAGTCCTTGGGTTATGAATCTATTTGTGAGATGTATTAATTAAACCATGGTATCAATGTATTATTTATGTATGTTTATATTGGGTCACTATAAATATAAACCCATTATATAGATTCTCTCAAAGATGCATCTTCAATTATTGCAACTTAATTGGAGCCTATAATGAGTATTTGAAATAGGCATAACACTAGGTGTGAGTTATATTAAAAACCCAACTTCATGATTCAGGGAAAGACCATAGAAATATTCAATAAATACATTGATATACTCCATAAAAATAGGAATATATTTAATTTTGAGTTTATACCCAACCATTTTAGATAGATACCCCCCAGGAATAGGTAATATGAACCGTATAATGAAAGTAATTTCCATCGAGAGTCCACAGTAATCCTTGCACTGATAAATAATCATATATTGATTCGGGATATGAAATATGAATTCCCTACCTCATCAATTAATATGGAATCTATATTTAGAGATCTAATAAATGCTTAAAATCACATCAAATTCAACTAAAGGGAGAATAATAAGATTTGTAGGAAAGTCAATCACACAAAATTCTATCTGAGGGAAGTTATATAGTTGAGATGAAATCATATTTTCATTAGTATTTTTCATTAATAATTAAATATATAATAATTGAGGAGGTTATGTGACAACATAATAAAATTATCTAGATATAAAAGAGTGGTTAGACCTAAAATCAAACAAGACATTAGCAGTTCTTGATTAGATGATAAGTATAATATTCACCACTTTATTCCCATGACCAAATTCAGTGGATATAATTGCATATTAATTCCTTTTTTCCCATAGCATAAGAGGTTGTTGACATCTATTATAATTATTAACCATTGGATTTGTTTACTAGTTGTAATAATGGCTTGATGTGGCCTTTATTTGTTTTTTTACATCACTTTTATTATATTTACTATATTTTATTTTCCATGTTAGAAAATTTTCTGGTTATTTATAGTATAATGACTAATTTATAGTAATTTTTGGTAAATTAATGAAATTTAAAATATTTTTTTATTATATTTTTTAATTTATCAATGATTCATTCCTTTATTCATTTATTTAATTTATTTTGAATTTTATTTTTAATTTTAATTTGTTGTGTTAATTAATTATTTTTTATTTCATGAATTTAATCTTTTATTACTTTCCTCTTGATAATTAATCAATTGATCGATTATTTAACATAATTTGTATTTAATTTTTAACCTTTTATTATTTTAACTATTTATAAGTTTTAATTTATTTTTTTAATTTTTATGTGTTTTGTTAACTTAATTTAATTAATTAACTAATGGTTTATGAATTTTTTTTATTTTTTAAACATTTTTTAATTTTTTAATTTATAATTTTTTATTTATTTGTTAATTTTTTTATTTTTATATCATGGGAAGGAATTCCTACTACCACCACCTTCTATTGCCAGGGTGCTACCACCAGTCATCTCTGCGACTACCACTATTCATCTACTACTAATGAAGATGCTGCCGCCTATGAAGCCAAGATCATTCTACCTTCAATATAAAATTTCTACTGCCACCCCTTAAAAATTTCACTACCTCTATGCCAATACTTTTTCTACTTTCAGAGTCTTCCCCTGCTACCATTTGAAGGATAACTACAATACTAAAAGTGTGTCTATGACCATGCTCCACCCAAGAAATCCAAGATCCATTTTTTAACCCCAATCAAAGAGTTTAAATCTATAAAGCCTAGGAGAGGGTCATTTATGGAAATTGACACCAGGGAACACATAAAAGGATGCTGAGATGAACTGAAGAAGAAGATTTTTTCAGACACAGATTAATGCCAAATATCTGAAGAACCTGTATAAAGGGATATCAATCATCGTTAAACTTGGAAGGAGAATATAGTTTTGATAAGAGAATTGAAGTGGATTAGATATGGGATTCTCCAACAAATAATGATGATCTGATGCTGAGGCATCGAATTTGGATGTCTTGAACCAAGATCCATCAAAGCTTAATAGTGATGACTAAGATCTAACATCAGCATCATTATATGAATTTATTCTCTAAACTCACTATGGATAAAGTCGAACCTAAGTTTTGGGGTCGCAATGTCGATTATGTTTGAGTCCAAATAAGAAGATGAAACTATATAGTTATTTGTGAGGATGAAACTGAGCCATCAATATTGAGGCTTGCCAATGGATATTGAAAGAAGACAACAATGATTGGGTTTTGATTAAATCTCTACTATCAAAGAGACCCTTTGTAAATAATATTGATTGAGACTGAGCTAAACTTTGGTTGTGAGGAATATGAAGATGTCTAAACTAATAAGTGAAACTGGGCCGACAATGTTATAGTTGATGAACTTGTTTATGGTTGTTAAAAGATAATATGAGTTGTATATGGTTTATCATTTTCATAAGGGTAGTAGATATATTTAGATCATTTCTAGGATACATAAGGGTTATTTATAGGTTGCATATGGGTTAAATATTTTCATAAATGTAATAATGAATGAAAGTGAGGACTCATAAGGGTGTAACAACTTGAGTTAGGGTTCACTTTATTTCAAGTAGACTATTACATGGAAAATATGTGCCTTTCTACAAAAAATAAAGGTGAATATACCAAAATAAAATTCATATAAAGCTAAAACTTGGATAAATTTCTAGAATTTTTTGTGGAAGCCAAATACATGTGGGTTGGTCACATTCAGTTAGGATGTATAAGTTCATGTCACATAGTGGTATAATGCACAATAAAAGATTCTATATGGATGATGGCAACAAAAAGACCAAAGTTAAGTTGGTGCCCTTATTTGTGAGTTTGAAAAGATATATAAAAATATTACTATGGAGAAAAAGGAGGGATCCAAAAATTTATTAGAAAAAATATTAGAGAGAGAGATCAACTGATAAAGCTAATGCCATAGCTCTAGACCTAATATGAGGATATACTTTTTAGAGCACAATCTAGATCATTAATGCAAGAATAAGTCATAGATTAAATAGAGATATATGGACTTCAACTAGACAAAGAAAAATCAATATCTATACTTCCTTATTCTTCCTTTGATCATATATTTTTGTTCTTGTTCTATGTTTTTAATTTCTATAAACATACATTGTGTATAATTTTTTGAGGTAATTTGATTATTTTTCTTGATTTCTCTTTTCTTGTTCATATTTTAATTTATCAACTAGACTATAACTTGATATAATTCAATTTCATTCTTCCAAAATCATTCTTGATCTTACTTTAAGAACTAAGAGGTGAAGAGTAGTTTTAAGACTTATTGGACTATTTTCATACTATAATTAGTTGAGAGGCTATTCAGCAGGACAATAAAAGTAATCATTTTTAATTTAATGAGAGTTAATTGAAAAATTACTTCTTATTTGATAGGTTTAGTTGACTCTGTTTTCAAGAATATTATCTTTTTTTTCAAGTTTATTCAATTTAATTTCCCTCATTATATATTTCTTCATGCTTCTTATCATTAATATAGATTCGGTTTAACTCCAAAAACACATATTCTTTTTCATATATCATTTTCAAACACTAATTTCACATCTATTTTCACCATTCTAGTCATTGTTTTTAGAAGGTTTAATTCATTTTTATAAATCCATAGGATCGTCTCACTCGCTTTCCTTGTGAATCGACCATGCTCACCACTATTTAACAAGAGTAGGAGAATATAAATTGTAATATGAAAAATATAATGAACACTATACCATTAAAGTTTTGAATCCATTAATGGGGAAGTCTTTATGTGAGTGTTTTAGGGGTTTTCAAAAAAATATCCAAAAAAAGTAAAAATAAGAGTTTATAATTTTTTTAAAAAATTATTGTTTCCATTACTACTTTGTGATGAATCATCAAATTATAATATCTTTTTTGTGTGTTTTAGAGTATCATTTTACTACTAGTTTATGTTTACTTAGTCACTGAAGTGTTTAATTAATAATTTTTTTGGGTCTTAAATGGATCATTTTGGGGATTGGGATCACGATAATGAGGTTTATTGCATTTTTTATAATTATTTTGGGTACACTTGTTGAAAATGTATCCATAACCATCCATGAAAAACTTATCACCATGAAGTAAACCATGTTTTTTTTATGAAAATGATCCTAAAGATTATTCATAATTGGTATATTTTTTGATTTCAATTCTTTGAATGTTTTATTTGTATAAAGAAGAAGGTAGAATTCAAAATTTTCGAATTATAACAAGGGATATTTCAAATCAATTGAAAAAAAATAAATTTTAAATGAGTGTTCAAGAAAATTAATAGTTGTAAAATGAAATCAAGAGTGTAGTGGAAATAAAGACTAAATTTAGTGAGTGAAATACCAATCTTGAAGAATATGATCTTAATTAACTAATGGAAATAATCAACTTACATGATGAAAAATAAAAAAAATTTAAATGTAAGGAGCCCTAGAAGAAAAATGTGTTGGGATATTTTTATAGTCAAATTTAACTTGAATAAAATTTTATAATTGTTTTCCTAGTTCCTAGGATTGAATGTTTTTACAATTATAGTAGCTTTGAGTGTGTGATTTTTTGGGTTGAAGAGAAATTGGAAATTGAGAACTTAAATATTAAAAAATATTCACATTGTTTCACCAAATTTTTGATCAATGAAATTTAACTTGAAATTGGGGATAAGTTAGAAGATAACAATACACCTGAATTCATAGTTTTTGGTAATTTTAAAACTTTTGGTAAACGTTATCTTCCCTATTTTGAAAATATCAACACAATAATATCTGAACTGGTGCTTGATGAAAAGGATGAGGGGGTGTTCTTTGAATAAAAATTGATCGATTAATATTCACTCACTTACTCTATCACTTTTGAATTCTCTAATTATTTTTTCAATAAAATGGAAAATTTTATTGACCAACTAGGGGTAGATTTTAAAAAATTGGAATATCTTGAGACTGATCTTCAAGGAACTGAATTGAAAAATTTACCCCATAAAAATGAATTGGAATAGTCAATATAAATTATCTTAGAGGTTGAATTTTTGAATCTTTAACTTAAAGGTATAGACGAGAACATTAGATGGATTAATTAATTTTTTTATTGGAATTTATTATTGATTAGTTTTTATTTTTATTTGAGGAAACTTTGAAAAAAAACCACAATTTTTTCAAATATGAGTTTGTTGATGATAAAAAAATTCGCTTCCCTATTTTTCATATCATTCTTCGACTGGGTTGGGTACTTCTTGTCATTTGGAAGATAAAAGTATATTATAAGAGGAATTTATCTTGAGTTTTAATGTTTCTAAAACAATTTACAATTATATTGTTACCCCTCTTCATGAACCTATTTGTTTAATTTCATCCCTTTTCAACCATTTTCAAAAAAGTTTCATGGTAGAAGATGAAACCAAAAGATATGAGGATAATGTTTTTCTCCTTGGTGCACCAGTAATTTTACTATATTTTCAAAATAACTTTGAGTCTATTAAATTTGAGATAATTCCTGAAGTGGACAACATACCTTCCAAGATTCATTCTTATGATTTTTTCTATTGATGAGCTTAAGGGGTACTTGGAAGATCTTGAGGGTATCCCTTATTTTGAACCTAAGTATGATTGTTTTGAAATCACTAATAAAGTGGGCTTGGGTGATGATTATTTTTCTTTAATGGGATATTCCTATGAGTTTTACTTCACTATCAAGTGGTGTTTCTAGGGGAATTCTTTAGCTAAGAATAATTTAAAATGTTTTTCTAGAAGTTAGGGTTCACACATAATTGAATATTCAATTTAAAATAATTTGGAAAAAATTTGTAATTGTTTATACTTTGTAAACCAAATCTTCCTAGTGACTAAAATTAATTTCTAAAAGATTATAGCTAGGAACTATAAAACGAGTTCTTCTTGGGAGGAAACCCATAGTTCAATAAACTTTTTATTTATTTCATTTATCTTGAATAAAAAATCATCATTTAATTTTGTACATGCCAATCCTTTTCCCCACTCACATGGTCCAGTGATAACTACCTTAAACTCTTACCATTGGATGGTTATTAAAATTTTATCATTAATGTTTTTTAAAGTTTTTTTACATGAAGGTTTTTTAATTAAGTGACCAAGTTTATCATATAGTGTCAAGGGGGAGTGAGTTTTATAGAGTGACTACGTGTGAGGTGTGAAAATGAATGTTTGAGTGATTGGATGAAAATGTGGAACCAATAGGCATCATGAGTTTTAACTATTTTCCAAAGCACCAATGAGTTGCATCTTGAGAAAATTGTATAACAACTCCCTTATTCCTTATCTCTGGTTATTTTATCACTAAGATTTATTTTTTTAACTAATGCTGATTTGTTTTCTTATAGTATCTTAAACTTTTTCATGATATTTTTGGTTTAATTATCATATGGGGGTTACAAATTCTATGTTTAAATGTATTAAGTTTCTTCATCATAGGGGAGTATTTTTATTAAATTCTATCTATTTATGTGTTTCCCTTGGGTTTTAAATGATTATGCTCAGGTTTTTTTATTCTTAAAGTTTTTCATTTAAGTATTATTATCATTTTGTATTTATTGAGTTACTTTACAATCACTATCATAACTAGAACTATTTCTATGTATAGTAATATTTTAATTGCATGCTAATTCCAGTTTCTTTGAGAAATATTCCTGAACTCACCTAATACACAAATCCTTTATAAATCCCCTTTCTCTACTAAAACTTCTCATTAGTGGCTAGTATGTATCTTTTTTTCATGTTTTTTGATTATTGTTTATATTTTTTTTTCTAAACTCTCCTATCACCCCTCAAATCATCTTTCACTGTGTTGATGTACAATTTTTTTTGAATCAAATTGTTTAATTTTTTATCCCATTTTGAAATTCATAATTGAATAAAACTATGGGTTTTAAGTGTGGGGTAGGGGTCAAAATTGGGATAAAATGAAATTTATTGATAACCCTTAAAAAACCCTTATTTTTTTTTAAAATTGTAAGTTTTTAAGCATCACTTATACATTTTCAGTGGGTGACATTTTTTCTAAAATTTGAAAGCTTTGATACCACTTTGAGGAGGTTAATATTTAACACCTATTGGATTTTATTAGGTAAATATTTTTTATTATCCTCTTGAAAAATTTTAATTTTGGTAATTTGTTTTTGAAAATATTATATAATAATGCTTTAATTTGAATATTTTTAATTTGAATTTAACTCATAAGAAATGCATCCAAATATATTATAAAATGAATATAATATTCCATGTTGAGTTACATATTATTTTATCTATTTTATTCTTTATTCATTTACTGTTATATGACTTATTTATTCCATAGATAAATTATCACTCAACCCCATTCAATAGTTTGTCTATTTATTATGGATTCTTAAATTTTATGAGTCTATTATCTTATAGGTAAAGAGAAATTTGTACTTTCAGTTAGATTCAAATTGATTTTTTTTAAATTCAATTTAATTTTTTAAATTTCTAATCATCTATTGTAAAATAGTAACCAAATTTTCACTTAATATATTTAATTTGAGAGGGTATTCATTTTTTTCTGCTTGAGAAAATCCTTGGGGGAAAATAATTTTGAAAAGAGATTCTTATTGGCATTCTAATTTTTTTATTTTGAGATTTATTTTTTATCACTAAATTTGTAATAAGTGGTTTTTTGAGAAAAAAAAACATTTTAAGTGAAAATGAGTTTTTTTATGGACTTTATTTAATGTTTTTATACACACCACTTTTGTTTTTTATAATATATTTTAATTTCTAAGTTAGTTAATTTTTTGGTTATTTATACTTCAGTGGATAATTTACCATGGTTTTGGTAAATTAATGAAATTTATAATAATTTTTTTGTTTTAATGTTTAATTTATCAATTTATCATTATTTTATTTATTTATTTAATTCTTTATGTTAATGATTTATTTTTAATTTTCATTTAATTTTCAATATTTTATTATTTTAACTGTTTTTAAGTTCAAATTTATTTTGAAACTTTTATTATTTTTAATGTTTAAATGTTTTGTTAACTTAATTTAATTAATTAGCTAACATTTTTTAATTTTTAATTTTTTTTAACATTTTTTAATTCTGTTAATTTATAATTTATTTTTATTTTTTGTTTTTTATTCTACTACTGTGAGAAGGCATCTATGATACTATCCCTACTACTGACAGAGGTTCTACTACCGCTAGGCACCCCTACCACCACCACCTTCTACCAGCAGGGTATTACCAATAATGTTTTTTCTACCACTAAGATTCACTACTACCACCACTATTCATCTACCATCAGTGAAGATGTTATTTCCAGTGAATCAAATCTCATTCTACCATCTGTGGGAAATTTATGGTTCCACTCTTTAAAACTTCTATTTCCACCATACCAATGTTTCCACTACCAATATAGTATTCCACTACTACTATTTTAATGCCGAATACCATGTCTAAAGTGTATCTATAATTGTTCTCCACCCAAAAAATCCAAGCACCATTTTCTAATACCAATCAAAGAGGTTGAATCCATAAATCCAAGAAGATTTTGACATTTGGAAATTGACACTAGGGAATGAAAATAAGGATTTCAAGTTGAACTAAAGAAGAATATTTATTCAAACACTAATTGATGCCGCATATATGAAAAACCTATATAAAAGGAATTAAAGAATCAAAAAACCTAAAAGTATAATATCATGTCGATTATAAAATTGAAGTGGATTAGATCTAGGATTCACCAAAATAGAATGAAGATCTAAAGCTGAGGCATCAAATTTTGATGACTCGATCCAAGATCCACTGAATCTCGATAGTGATGAATGAGATCCCATATCAATATCACTTTCCAAGTTAGTTTTAAAAACTCAATGTTGATGAAGTCGAACCTGAGTTTTGGGGCTGTAACATTGACTGTGTCTGAGGCTAAAGAATATTATTACCCTAACTGATTCACCATGAGGATGAAACCAAGCCATTGATGTTGAGGCTCACCGATGGATCTTGAAAGAAGATAGAATTGATTGGGTTTTTATTGAAGCTCTATTGCTGAAGAGACCCTTTGTGAATAAGATCAATCAAGATCGGAATGAACATCATTTTTGAGGAAGATAAAGATGTCGAACCTGATGACTGAAACCAAGTCGATAATGTTATGTTTTGTGACCTTTTTGATTGAAGTTTTAAGCTAATATGAGTTTTGTGTGGTTTATAATTTGTGTAAGGGTTGATATATTTTTCTGCATAAAGGTTACTAATAGGCTATTTATGGTTATTTTCTAGGCTATATATTGGTAATTTTTTTATAAAGGTAATAAAAAATTTAGGTGAGGCTTCATAAGGGTAGAACAACTCATGTAAAGGTCCTATTTATTTCAATTAAACTACAATAAGGCCACAATGTGATTTTATATAAAGTATAAAGTTACAAAGGCCAAAATAAAATTCATATAAAACTATGACTGGATGAAATTTATATATATTTTTGGAATCCTAATATAGGCAGGTTAGTCACATTTAGTTTGTATGGATAAGTCTATGTCACATGGTGGTGATAATGAACATTAAAACATTCCACATGGATGACGATGAAGCAAATACCAAAGTTAGCTCATTACTCATATCTATGAGCTTGAAAATATATATAAAAATATTACTAAGGAAAACATGGAGGGATTTGACACTTTTCTAGAAAAAATATTGGAGAGATAACTCAACTGACAAAGCTAATTCCATATCTACAAAGCTAAGAGTAGGATATACTTTACAAAGTATTATATAGAGCTTCAATACAAGAATAAATCAAATATTAAATAAAGGGACATATAATTCAACACAATAAAGAATAATATCTATCTAACCTTCCTTATTATTCCTTTGATTCTAAATTTTTGTGCTTATACTATGTTTTCAATTTCTATGAACATAAACTGTATGTAATTTTCTTAAGTTAATTTGATTGTTTTTATTAATTTTTATTTTCATGTTTGTGTTTAAATTATTCAAATGGATCGTAACACAATATAATCGTATTTAATTATTACAAACTCATTTTGGATCTTAATTAAATCACCGAGAAGTGAAGTGTAATTTTTAGACTACTTGGACTATTTTCCTTATGTAATAAATAGAAAGGTTATTCAATAGGAAAACGTTTTGATCTACTCAAAGTCATAGGATAAACATTTTGATCATATCAGAGATGTTTTACAAGTTCTTCATTACCACTAGCTCTATGAAATGTTGTCCAAGTGTTTGTTATGGACAATATAGTTTTTTTATTAGACTTGTGGTGTCTCATTAGGGTGTGGAAGTGGACCCATCAAAGGATGAGGAAATAGTTTCCTAGGAATCACCCTAGAACATGGAAGAGGTTCACAACATCCTTAGTATCATAGAATTTTATCAATGGTTTATTAACAATTTCTATTGAGTTTTAACCCCATTTAAATAATTGAATAGGAAGGAAAAATCCTTTGTTTGTATTGATTAGTTTTAGGTAGCATCTAGTTACCTAAAGTAGAGTTTGATATGTGTTCTGGTGCTTTAGTTTCCTAAGGATGGTGTGATATTTGAGGTGTTTTGTGATAATTCCCATATGGTATTGGGATTCTTGTTGATGAATTAGAATGTGGGGATATATTATGGGTATAGGAAGTTAATCCCCTTGAGAATAAATATCCCCCCATGATCTGGAGCTATAAGAAGTTGTATTTGTGTTGAATTTTTGGTGACATTAACTCATGGGAAAGTTCTTTGTGGTCTTCAATAACCAGTTCTTGAGGTATATCTTTTCTCAGTGTGATCTGAGAATGAAATATAATAGGTTGATGAAGTTTAATTCAGATTATTATTTTGAGACATCCTACACCTCAAGAAGTGGCAGAGTTTATGGTTCTATGTTTTGTTTTCTAGTTGGTGAAGGCTGAGCACCATGATTCTGGTGGGATGTTATATCTTTTGAATATTTCTAAGTAAAAATGGGATGAAATATCAATGGATTACGTCATAGGGTTACCCCAATATCATGGATATTGTGATACTATCTTGGTAATAATAGAGTAGTTTAGAAAATTAGTGCAATTAATAACAACCAAGGAGTTAGTCATAGTAAATTATTTATCGAGGATGTATATGGATAATGTGGTGAGGATACATGGAGTCCCAATGTCCATTTTCTTAAATATGAACACACATTTTACCTCATGAGTCTAGGGGGATTGAATAATTATTTTGGAACTCACTCATGCCTTAATACAACTTTCCACCCTTATATTGATGGGTAGATAAAGTGGACTATCCAAATACAGGAGAATATATTGCATTCATGTGTATTGGATTTCAGTAGATATTGGGCCCAAAACCTACCCTTTTTTGAGTTTTCATATAAAAATAACTATCACCCATCCATTAGTATGGACCCAATTCTAGATTTGTATGGGTAGTGATTTTGTTATCTATTATTTTGGGAAGAGGTTGTAGAGTCAACAGTTTGTGGAACTTATGTGGTATAGATAATGATAGAGAAGGTTTAGTTGGTTTGTGAGAGGATAAATGTAGTGCAATATCTGAATAAGTCTTATGTTGATAATAGGAGGAGGACAATAAATTTCTAGGTTGGAAATGATTTTTTATTGAAGGTATACCTGTGACATGGAAAGTGGATGTTCAGTAGGGGGAGAAACCTCTCACCTTGGTTTGTTGGGATCTTTGAGGTGTTGGGGAACGTTGGCGAGGTGGCTTACCATTTGGAGCTTTTACCTCAACTATAATAAATCTATGATGTCTCCCATGTTTCTTATCTCATTAGGTATCTTCAAAAAAACCCTCAGGTCATTTCCTAGGGATTATAGGATATCATGAATGACATAATGTTTATGGAGCGTCCAATGCAGATCAAAGTCCGTCGAGAGATGGTGCTATGAGGATGGACCATTCCTTTCGTTCGTGTGCTATGAAGGCATGATTTCCTAGTGAAGAGTACTTGGGGGAAAATGATGTATATTCATGACCAATACCCATAGTTTTTTGAGTCATTTTATTATTGTCTTTCGTTATTGTAATTTGATGTGTTTTTTAGAAATTTATGTTTTATTTTATATGTGATTCCTTCATGATGTGTGATTTGTTTAAAGACTTCTATCATATGAAAAGTGGAGTACCTGATTCCTAATCAAGATAAATTATACTATGATTTTATTAAATAAGTGAGGGAGATTTAGTGCTACCTAGAGCAGATATTATCTTAATATGGAGGATGAAATTTAAAGATTTATATGTTTGGGTTAGTACAGGTTTTCAATATTTTGTGGGCACTTCGGTTTGAATGTTCGGTTGTTGGAGATATATAAAATGTAATGAAATCATTGAGAGGTATCTTGATAGATGGTTGTTCGGGCCATTCCTATTTTTCCTTCTAGTCTTTTTTTAAATTCATAAGAACTAGAATAGTTTTAGAGGTATCTTATACAAAAGGTCAGACCATCTCACCTATTACATAGTGGTAAATATGATGGTTTATTTGTATAGGGAAAATATAGATGTTTTATTAGATGAAGGGAAGAGTTTTAGTTGTTTTGATAGAAATTAGGGCATTTTAGATAATGAAGGAAAATTTTAGTGGCAGATCACCAATGGTATATCTATAATAATGGTGGATGTATAGTAACATTAGATCTATGTACTAACTATAGATCACCAATGGTGGATCTAAAGTAATGGTGGATCTATATTAATGGTAGATCTTTGAACTAATAGTACATAACCAATAGTGGATCTATAGTAATGGTGGATCTTTAGTAAAATTTAATCTACAGAAAAGGTAGAACTATAAATTAATGGTACATCACCAATGGTTGATTTACAATAATAGTAGATCTATAATAATGGTAAATATCTGAACTAATGGTAGATCCACAATAGTGGATCTAAAATAATAGTAGATATATAAAAATAATAGATCATTGAACTCATGTTAGATCACTAATGGTGGATCTACATTAACAATAGATCTACAGAAATATTATATCTCTAAACTAACTGTATATCACTAATGGAAGATCTATAGTAAGATGGATCTACATTAGCAGTTGATCAATGAACTAATGGTAGGTCACCCATGATGGATATATAGTAATAGTTGATATATAGTAATGGTATATTACCAATGGTAGAACTCTAGTAATGGTGGATCTATAGTAATATTGGATATCTTAACTAATGGTAGATCACCAACGGTGGATCTGTAGTAATGGAGGATCTACAGTAATGATAGATCTTTGGACTAATGATAAATCAAAAACAGTGGATCTATAATAATGGTATATCCATAGTAATGGTATATCATATATCTAACAGTAGATCACTAATGGAAGATCTATAGTAATGGTAGATCTAAAGTAATGGTAGATCTATAGTAAATGTAGGTTTGTAAAATTTTCCACTTTTACCCTTTATCATCATTTTTTAGGAAAAATTGTTTTAATGCCTTAATTAATGAATTTTAAATCCATTTTAAATAATTATAATTATATCATCTATTTATTCAATGACTGGGGACCTTTTAAATGGATCAACTATGTTGTTTTGATGATATCCACCTTTATTGGGAAATTAAAAATCTATCTAATCCCACTAGTTTTAGATATCAACTTTATAAAGAGATGATCATTCCTTTTATTTTTTGTCCTTCTTTCTTGTGAGATGATATTTTTCGAAGGATTTTCCCATAGATTCATAGAGAAATGTTCATGGAGATGGACCAACTTCTCCCTACAGGTAGCTTCCTCTTGTAAGTGTACCTCTTATATCCTATAATTCATGTTGGTGTAAATATTATTTCTTCAAGGTAGGAATTAATTCGTTTTTTCTTTATATCTATCATTTAGGGTGTGGTGCTATGTTTATCCATAAGAAAATGGTTGAATAAAAACAAATGATGATAATTAAATTAGTTAAATGAATTTAATGATATTCAGGGGAATGCAATCATGTTTTTACAATTTTATATAACATTTGTTATTAAAATTGTATGGGATTAATACCCACTAAAAATCATGTCCATTGGGGGTAATTATTTGTGAAATAGTTAATTATTAGTGGAATACATGTTTTGTGGTTGTGTACTACACTTAATATGTAATTGGATAATTATATATACTCATTTAATGAATTGTATTGCCTAGGATATTATGGTTTGTGTGATGACACCCTTAAATAAACAAGTAGATTTTAATAAAATCCCCTACTACTAATATGAAAAATTCTATGTGTTCTTTGTAATGTGTTTTTGGATGCGTTTTTATGTTATGAATTGGTTGTGATGATTCCATGCATAGGTGATGTCTATATTGTAATGTGTGTGAAGTTGGGTTACAAAGGTGGTTGTGGTGCCATTGTGCAGTGGGGATACAAAAATGGATGCAATTCTGTTGGTATCTGGATGTTTCAATTCCTTTTGTGTCCTATATAGCGATAGTTGACGAAGTATTATTAGAATTAACATGGACTATCTAATGTAAGAATAAACTACAACGAGCTATTTTTTATTAATGGGGGGTTGTTAAATATAAATTAATGGGATAAAAAGTGTTATTAGACTTGAAATTTTAATTTAAATGGGTTGATAATGGATAATCATGAAATTTTATTTAATTATAGATGGTTTGTGTCTTATGTATTGTTTTGGGGGTTTACTCATTTAGTTGTGGAAAAAAAGTGAGGAAAAATTGTGATTTGGTTGGTACCTTTGTTGTAAGCCCTTATGATGGGCTTGTGTGTAGCTTTTATATATACATTGTATTTATTTTTTATTTATCTACACACCCCATCCATTTAAATCACCTTACTCCAAAACACACACACACACACACACACACATATATCAGGGGGGGTCCCAATATCCTTGTGGGACAATGGATAGATGGTAACCCTATCATCCTTACCCCCTTATAGGATTTGAGGATATGCATAGTTTTTGATGGCCTAAGGTAATTTTTTTGTTTGTATACTTGTGATATAATGAGATGTGATGGCCCAAGTATCTTCAGAATATATTTGATGATATTTCCTATAGTTGGGGTCGTGTATGGTAGGAGGAGGGAATAAGGTTGATGTTATTCATGTTAAAAATACCCAACTACACTAGTTATGATATTGGGTGTGATGTGATATCCCTTGTGCATATGGGAGGGATGTGATGTGATGTGAAGTTATTCATAATACATGGTAGCACCAGGATGTACAATGTTGGGGTGTGAGTATAGAAAATTAGTGGGATAGTGGTGCGGCGTACCCTTCATCAATATTATTTATATTATATTATTATTCTTGGATATGTTATTTAGTTTGTGATTTATGGTGAGGATGAGTTTGGTTAGTATACATGTGCATGTGTTTTTGGTTCTACTATTTTCTCATTGATGAATTAGTATGTTCTTTTCACATGTACATGAAATACTTTGTTATTCAAAAATGATTATACATATATGCTCACCCTATGTATATAAAACTATTTTTAGGTTTCTAAGAGGACCTCATGGTCTATTATAGACATTACTAACTTGTAACTTTAGCCAGTTGTTGTTTTGCTACTTTATCTTTTCATCTGGGTATTTACTTTCGAGACTTTTACCTATGTCGATTTTATTTATAAATGCATCATTGGATGATTTTGGTTTATTTTTACATTATTTATTAGAGTTTTTTGTGTATGATTCATCTTATCTTTGGATCCTACATTATCATAGAGGGTAATGCCTCATATTTTATGATATTTTTATTCCATCAATGCTAGTCACTAACTCGTGTCCTACTAAAGGTGGAATTCATAGGATCATTATCTCTCCCCCTTCATTTTAGTATCTTTTGTGGGAAGGGGATATGAAAAGATCATGTATAATGTTTATTATAATAAATTTTTTTGGATTACATTTAATACAAATGAACTACTTAAATATTAAATATAATAGAAAAATAAAAGGTAACATTGTAAATACATAAAAAGAAACTATAGATTTCAATAACAATCAAAATTTTCACTATTCATTGATAATTAAAACCTTTTATAAAATTATCAAAAAATCATCCATACATAATGTTAACATGTTGAATTTATAAGTTATGATAAAATTTTCTAATTAATATTAAATAATTTGAATCCAATATTTTAATTAAAACCATATAATACATGAAACACCAATTTGTTTATAAATAAAGCATTTCCACTTTGAATTAAAAATTACCTAATATTAATATATTTAATATAAATTTTCAAAATAAAATTAATTAATATTAATAAGGAATTAAATTTATTTACCTAAACATTAATTTTTTTTACATTCATCCCCCTCTTGTAAATTTTATCCTTAAAATTTTATGTCAAGACCAATAGAAATAATTAAAAAAAAAAAATTCAAAATCAATTACAAGTAGAGGAAGATAAAACATATTTACATTAATGGAAAACCTTTTTCAATATTAATTATACATTTCTAAAAACCCAAATTGTAAAAATGGAAAACAATATTTTATTTTGAAAAGAGGGAAACAAAAATATAAAGGAAAATCATAATAACATATAACTATAATTCCAAACAATAATACATAATTGGGAAGTGAAAATATATGCATAGTGTAAAAAGTTAATATCCAATTAGTGATAAATTCTAACAAAGAAAATTGATCACAAGGAAGTGAATAATCATGAAAAATAAAATAGACAAAAAGTAAATCAATGAATTATGAGAATGACCATAAATTCATCATAAATGAATGTAATAGGATAATGTTTTTTCAATATCCTTTTCATATAGTTTGATATTTTTTTAACTTGTAGACTAAGAACATAAAGAAATATACATACCAAAAAGTACAATTTCATTCATTTAAAAATATCCAACAGAGTCTCATTTTTTCCTCCATACAATGAGTATTAAAGATGAATTTTTCATTCCTAATTGTGTAATGTAATAACCCATGTAATGATAGAATAAATAATTTTAATATTTATTAATATGAAATAGATAGTTATATTAGTTATAAAAATATTAATAATTTTTTAAATTAAAAAGAAATTATTCAACTAAACTCTTTTCTTATATAGTTTTATTTAAAATATTAATTTATAAATTTGATATTATTTATTTTATAAATTTAATATAACTTTTTAAATAATAATATAAAAATTTAATTTTGGTGAAATTTTGGTATTTTTTAAAAAATATTCCTTTTTTTCTGTTAATATTGAAAAATACTGTTTTTTAAGAACTCATATCTTTTTAAAAAATTAAGTAATTTAAGTGTCAAAATATTTTTTGAATATGATTTAAAGTAAAATAATAATTATTTAGTTATATTTAATCCACTTAATTACTTTGGAATCAACTTTATATTGGTTTTTAGTATATTTTTTTTTGGTTTCAGAAAGTATTTTTTCTAAAAACTATTTCAAAATGTATAATGTTTCTCATTTTTAATTAATTAAAAATACCTAATGGGTTATTTTTTAAATTATAATTTTATATTATATATCATTAAATTTTATTTTAGTTTCATGAAATTATTATTATCAGTCATGGAGTTCATATAGAATCATCTATTACTAAAAAAATAATCTTCTTAAAAACCTACTGCCTCACCGCGTCTACAGGATTAATATTAAATTATATTTTTGAACTTCTATGAATTGAATTTGAAAAAATGGATTCAATATTTTTAGCAATAATAATATGTAAATATAATAATTTTAACTTAATTTTTGACCAAATTTATTAGTGAAAACAATTAAAATTAATTATAGCGATTAATGTAAAATGAGTTTACCTATGGGTTAAACATAAAATATAAGGTGTAAAAATGACTAAAAACTTGTCCAAAACAAATTTTATAGACTTATTTATACTTTATACCTTCCATTATTGAAAATATAACATTATTGGGTCATGTTGATATGAAAAAATCCTAGGTGGAATTCACTCTTTCAAAAAAATCACTAGTGTTCCACTCACCACACTTATAAAAATCCACCCCTATTCTCCTCTCTTAACACCATAAAACCAATTTTTTTCATAGAATAGATACCAAAATAACTTATAAAATTACCTAATATCATAATATAATCCTTACTTTGGGTAGGAATCCGACCAAGGAGGTCCTTTTGTGCAAACAAAAAGGAGTTACCCGAAGAAGATGTAATGTTCTCCAATGAGCATTTTTGTTTGATTTTTTCCTCCACCACCTTAAATTATAATTATAAAATGTTGATATAATAAAATAATTATATTACATATATTGAGATGTTTATTTTATGGTTATGACCTAAAACCACAAATAAATCCATAAAATGGGTTATGAATTCAGTATTCCTTTGTATGGCGTACTACCACCTCACAAAATGATGTTATTTGTTTTTTACATTACCACATCTAATGATTTGGTATAATGATGGATATAAAGTTTATATAACATATTTATAAATTTATTATATATATATATAACAATTATATCATTTATAACCTTTTCACTTCCATTCTTTAAGAGATATGATTATGTCGCTCCTGTGTGTGGTGGACTATCGCCTCATGAAGTGATGTGATTTTTTTTTTCTGTAACAAGTTATGTGGAAGGTAATAAGATTAAAGATAATAAATATATGTAATATAAATTAAATATTTATGATATTAATTACATATTTATAATTCTATAAGTATAATATATATTTTTCTTTCTTACTATTTGACTCGCTGAAAAAGTGATGAAGTCGTTCATAGACATGTGGACTACCGCCTCCTCGAAGCGATGTGATTAATTTATTCTTCACCACATCAATAGAGTGATATATATAAGTATATAAAATTAAATAATATGGTCTTTATGAAATAATAAAATTTATTTAAAGATAAAATTTATTTACTTACTTTCCATAATGATCATTGAAAAATTGAAATGTTGCTCATGTGTACGTATGGACAACCTTCTCCACGATCAAAAAGTTAGTTCATTTTTCACAAAAATAATTAATGATTGGTTTTAAAAGTATAATTTATGTTAAATATAATAATTATGTCATGATTATTATTCTGGATATGTTTAAATAATGACCCATTTCACCATATTCAACCAACCAAAGTCATTTTTGACACATAAACCAAATATGGTGACAACATATGACTTAAACTTTACTAATAAAGTAATTGTATATAACATGTTAATAAGTGAGATAAATATAATAATATAATTGAAAATTTTGATCAGGAATTTAAATAATTAACATGTGTTTATTTTGTAATATGAAGATACACATGATAAGAAGGACATAAGGTAAGGGGCTTCGTATCAATTTCCTTTCATTGAGGCATATTTTGATGTTATGTAACTTTATTCCTTTATATGCTGTATAAATAGACCTTTTAAATGTTACATCATGAATTTATCTACTCTAATGATATTTAAGGTTTTTGTTTAATGTTATTCTTTAATGGGTTTTATGATTAAGGTTTTTCTCCAGTGATGAGGGACTTTTCTTAATTTTTTTTATTTTAATGTTTTCAATCCCATTATTCCCTTTCTATGTAAACATCCTTAAAAATATTTTATGAAAGTTTTACGTAGATTTTAAAAATTTATAAAGTAAAATTTATTTCTATTTTACTTTATTTCAATTTTTTCTAGGAAGGAATAATTTTATGTGATTTATATAGAACATTTTTAAAAATGATAAAAGGAATGTTCTTTTCTTAATATACATGGAGACAATGATTTTTACACTGATATGAACATTATTATTTTTTCTATATTCCTTTTAAAATTTTCATTTTTTATTAAAAAAACCATTTTCAATTTTTAGGTATTTTGGTTTTGAAATTGGTTTTCCAAAATTAAAGGTTATTTTTGAATTGAAAATGATTTTTTAAAATAGAATGGTATTATGATATCTAAAATTTATTTTTCTACAAGTTTAAAAATAATTTTGTAATTTTGAAGGAAAAAATGATTTATTTATTTTATGGTACTTAATAATTATACATGAGAAATGGGTGTTCCCAAATAGTGATAGGTGATCCTATTATATCTCATAATATGGGGAAGCCTAGCTAGAGTTGGGTAATCCTATTACAACTTATATGATGGGGAAGCACAAATAGCACCATGTGAGACCATTATAGCTTATATAATGGGGCAGACTAGATATTTCTAAGTGATACCATTGTAGCTTAAATTTGGGGTGCACCTAGATAGCGGTCCAAATCAATGGTAAATTATTATGATAGATGTCGGTTATATGGTTATTCCAATTTAAAGGGTTTTGAAATAATTTTATGAATAAGTTTCTTTAAGTCACTAAAAAGTGATTTTAATTACTTGTTATCATTTTAAATAGTTTTCTTTGAGAAAAAAGTTTGTGATTTTTCAATCTGAAAATATTTTATTTCATATGCATAATTGAATTTGAAGATTAAAGTAAACTGTATATGTGTTTTAATGTTTTCAATATACTAATGGTTTAATTTAATTTTATATCCTCTACTGAGTTTTTTATGATGATACCAAATTTTTAAATGTTTTTCACAAGATGCATAAAGGAAAGGATGAAGTCAAGTTTAACATCATAAATATTCTTCCTGAAATAAATAATGTTTTGTTTAAAAAAAATTATATGTTGGGTGTCACAAACCATCCTGGATACTCTAATACCTAGGCCAGAACTAAAATAGAATGAAGGGAATTCCCGATCCCCATGTGTCAGCGACTATCTTCTATAACCATTCAATATAATAGTGGGAATTATTTGTTATGAAAAAAATAGTTCAATATATTAGTTACATATTAGTATACTCAAAACTAAAGAGGGAGCCGACACCAAAAACCAAACAGGTATATCAAATCCCAAATAGAACAGCATCAAAGTACATAAATTCTAACAAGACAAAAATCCTAAGTGTCACATCACTACAAGATAGATGATTAATAACATCCACATCCTCTAAGAGGCACTTCACCTTATCTAGGACCTGGTAGAAGAAAAACTATAAATGCCTGAAGGAAACGTTATGATGTTAGCAAAAATCCTAGTAGGGTCTCACTAAGTGATCTATAGTAATATTACATAATAATAAACCAAACCATTCTATAAATTTTAATCCAAAAGGTATGGAAATACAATTTAAAATTAAAAAAAAACTTGATTTTCATTTTAAATTATGGAAAACGTTACAAACAATGTATTATGTAAAAAAATTATATAGAAAAGCTTATATAAATTACTATACATGAGTAATGAAGTTTCATAATAAATGGAATTTATAATCAAAATAGCCACAATAAGCACCATTCTCATCTTCACTATGGTATAATAATTTCTAGTTATAGGATCCTCACACACCTCATATCAGTGATCATGGAATATGTATACACATATCTCTTAGGCTTAGGATGAATTGGGCTCATCAATGTTTCATTAGGAATATTATCTTCCAAAATATATTTTTGTTAGAGTTTTCATCATAAATACATTACTAGGGAATTTCCATGATACCATGTCTTTCACAAATAAACTAGTAACTACCTAGAATCTGATGTTCTCAGTCAATCAATCAGTTGAAAAATAGAAAATAATTTCATTTAAAATCAATCATTATTTACAATTCAATTGAAAACAGTTCCTTTTCAAAATTCCAATTCACTTTCAAAACCAAAATACAGGTCTTTAATCAGTTCATAAATTTTAAAAATAAAACAATTCTTAAGTTTTAATAAATTAAACTGAATAAATTTTTATTAAAATCAATTCACAAATCAACTCACAAATTCTACCAATTTCAAATTACACATCAAATTCTAATTCAATTAGAATTGGGAGTTTTTCCTAAAATTCCATACCAAATAAATTTCAATTCTAATTTGAATAAAATTGGGTTTTTATAATTAAATTGAAATAAATTTGAATAAAATCAAGAAAATCAAGGATTAATCATTTGGAATAATAAAAAATGAAACCACCTTCATTTTATCATGGTATCAAAACTGAACACCCACAACAAGATTTTCCAAAAATGAATGATGATAATAGTGATCTAAAAAACTGTAGAATCATACTCCCATGAAGTAAATTGGTTTCAAAATCAATAGTCCTGTTTGGATTCTCAGTCATGGATAAATTAGGTTTAACATAAATATCACTCTAGCTCAAAACATGAGATGGATTAGAAAGTTACTTTCATAACTACGATACTTGGAACACATTATGTATCAATGTAAACTATGTAATAAGTGATAAATAGTAAGCTAATTTCCCCACCTACTAAACAATAACAAAATTTCCAACAAAATAATGAGAAAGATTCCCTTTCCTCCCAAGTCTTTAATGACCTTACAATTTGAAACATTCAATAACACCTAGTCACCAATTGAAAACTATAATGGTTTATGACAATTATAAACATAATATTTATACTGGCTCTATGGATTCAAAATTCTATGAAAATTAAATAGAATATTTTACATTATCTCTTGGACTAATCTCAGTCTAACCAAGAAACATTCACTGATCTATGACAATAAAATAAACATTTACAAGTTCAAAAAACACAAGATCTCAAAATGATCATTATGATCATGAACATGTAACTATGTTTATATGAAAACTAAATCAATCCAAAATGGTCATTGTAAGATCCCACAAAACTAGGTACACATGCAAAAAGCATATCATCATGAATCTGTATATCCTTTCCTATCTAGAAATCCATTTACAGATGGTATGATGTTCTCAAAGGAACCTAATATCCCAATACCTCTTTGAGGTATCTCTAAATGAGATAAATAAAACAGGGATCCCTATTAAAGGGTATAAAAGATTTAAATCCCTAAAAATAGATTATCTCTCTCACTTTGAGACATCCCAGCTCCTCACATTTGGCTGTATCATTAATGGGTATAAAATGAGCCTATATGGTCATCCTATCGATCATAACCCATATAAAATTATTTTTTCTCTAGGTATGCGGAAAACCAACCAAAAAAGTTCATTGGAATCTTGTCCCTCTTCTAAGTTGGCACTAGAAGTGGTTGAAACAAACCCAAAGGCCTTTAGTGATAGAACTAGACTTGTTGGAATGTATAAAAATGAGAAAAAAATCATCAGTGCCCCATCTCATACTTGGATAGTATAATAAAACTACTTATTATAGAATTAATTTTGGTTTCTAGGTGAAAAACACATTTAGATTTATGGAAATATCCCATCACATATTTCCTCATGATAAATGGTACAATGTACCTATTTTGGAAATATAGGATACTCTCTATAGGGAATGAACACTCAAAAATAGTCTCTGCACCATAAAGAGGGTTCTTAATTCCATTTAATTCATCATCAAGTTGTTTTTCCTAAATAATTATCTTGAGAAGATATGAGGTTAACTGAACACTATCCAAGGAAACCTTAACCCTGGTTTCCCAAACTTCTATATGAAACTATGGAAAAAGAACCATGAAGTTCCACTCTTCTGATGATTTTTTCACATCCTCGGTCAGATGATTCCTACTCAAGGAATCATAAATGAAATTACCTTTACATAGATTATAAAAAATATTGATGTCAAAGGATTTTAGGTACTCCACCCAATGCCTCTAGTGAAAATTAAAATCTTTTTGAGAGAAGATATAACTCAAGTTCTTATGTTCAGAATATATAGTAAACATTTTCTATAAAAAGTTAATGCCACCAACTTTTAAGTATATTCATCAAGGATAAATGTTCAATATCATAGGTATGATAAATATTATCATGTGGAATAAGCTACCGAGAGCCATAGGCAATGACGTACTCACCCTACATAAGAACACAACCCAAACCTGAACCTGATGCATCATATTAGACCACATAGCCTTGACCGGACACTAGAAGAGTTAAAACATGTGTATAAGTGAAAAGATGTTTCATGTTAACAAAATAAATCTGACATTTATCTTACCAAGAAAACATCACTCCCTTATGAGTGAGATAAGATATCAGATAAGCTAATTTTGATAAATACATTATGAACTGGTGATAATATCATGTTAAACCTGACAATATCTGAATCTATAAAACATTATGTGGTTGATCCCAATTCATAAAATATTTCAACCTTTTAGGATGAACTTAAATAACATGTTCCTTGAAAAGTGTCCTTATAAATTCACTTCTTAAATTCGGAAATCAAATTTTGATTTCTTTTCATAAGGTTGGTAATTTATAAAAAAGTCTAGAACTACCCTCAATTGATGCACATGATCCTCCTCAGGCATAACATAAACTATGATGTCATCCCCAAATACCACCATGAAAGTATCAAGATACTTAGGGAAGATTATTTTCATCATATCCATAAAGACTATATGAGTATTTGTTAGACAAAATAACATTAAAAGATACTCATAATGGCCATAACTTCTCTAGAATGTGGTTTTGTGAATGTCAGATTCTTTTATTCTCAACTGGAGATAACCAAATCAAAGATCAATATTCAAGAACCTCCTAAACCCTTTGAATCAGTCAAACAAATCATCAATCTATGGTAACAAATACTTGTTCTTTACTATTACTCAATTGAGTTTTTAGTAATCATCACATAGTATAAGTGTTCCATAATATTTATTATAAAATAGAATAGGCAATTTCCAAGGTGACACAGTCAAGCGTATACATTATTTATATAAAGTAACATCCAATTGATTATTCAACTCTTTAATTTCAGTTGGTTCCACATGGTGAGAATATATAGTAACTATTTTAGTACCATGCACTAAATCAATTGAAAAATCTACATCCCTTAAAGTGGAACACCATAGAATTTAGTAGGTTAAATGTTGGTAGACTCATTGAAAACTGGAGGGATATCATCGTTCATGGATTCCTATACTAAATACAAATAAAAAACTAATTTTAATTTCCCAAAATATATATAAGATGGTCTGGATCCACTCAATATCAAGTCCCATTATCCCTAAAAATTGTTCCACACACCATCAAGTGCATTAAAGGAGACCCATCAAAGGTAAAAATCAATTCAGGACTTATTAGAAAAAATATAGTCCATCCTAAAAATTAAATAGACATGATTCATGTAAAGTACCCAAAAATTCTATGTAAGATCCTTCTTTGATAAATTTAAATTAAAAGAAGGATAATAGATTTCCTTCTCTCTCTTTTTTATGAGGATTTTAGTAATATCCATAACATAAGATAAATTATCTATAGAAATATTTAGCAGATTAATAGTACAAGTCAAAACGAATGATTGATATGCACCGGTATTAAGAAATGTAGTCAACAAAGATGAAGCTATAGTTATGGTTCCTATAATATTCACTGGACCCATATATTCTTCCTCTATAGACTCTTATACTTTATGAAGAAGATTCATTCTAGATTACTATGGATAGAACACATTAAATACTGAAGCACATGATTTAACCATAGTTCTTTTTGTTGATGATGAGCCCATTCCAATACATGGGATAAGAAATATATAGAATAACTTTTGAAAATTTCCTAACAGTCCATTGAAGCTGAAAATATTTTATGACTTTGTGTAAAAAAGTTTTGAATGCCAAAGATTTACACACTAGAATCATGTAAAATTGACTCTTCCAAGAAATTCAGGAGGTATAAAATAACCATTATATCAAGATCCACCACCATAATATTCATTATTTCTCTTTCCTTTAATGTAACTCAAAGAGCTGCTAGTGAGAGAAAAAGGAACTCCCATCAAACCTAACATTCTAGTAAGACCATGTTTGACCCTGAATTCCCTATCTAGAACATCAGTATAAGAAGAGAGAATTAATATTAAAAAATGAGAAAAAAATATCATATTGAAGCTCCATCTCAAACCATAGAATCATAATATTATAATTTGATATAATCTCAGGTGAAAACTGTGTAGGCTCTGCAAAGATATTTGCATAATACGTCACGGTCTTGTCAGCTTACTCAATTTTAAAAAAACTACATAGCCTTTTCTATAACCATAGAATCTACATAGAACTAGTCGGTGAATATAACCTTAATGTCCTTCCACTCAAAACCCTCATGCTTATTCGTCGTCTCTATCGAGTCCCACCAACTATTGCAAGCTCCCTTTGGCTTGAAGGTGTCACATTTCACCTTTATTGAATTGGGAATTTATAAGAACTCAAAAGGAATATCTATTTTTTTCAACCAATACATAGCCTATTGAGGATCCTTAGAACCTTAGAATGATGGTGGATTTTGTGGAAGTAACTCATTGATAACAAATTTGGAATTTATCCCTCTATATTTCCATAACTGAAGCCTGAATGGGAATGAGTGTAGGTGCAGGTCCCCGAGCATGGACATCCATCATAATAAAATCAACTTGATTTTGGTCCATGAGAGGATTTGGTCACTATGGTTTAATAATAGTTTCCTCTATGGGCTTATTCACACATTATTTCATAGGAATGATACTACAAAACCTCACACAATAACATATAATAAATCATAATATTACTCAGAACCACACTCAAATAATAGAAACAAGGAAATTAATCACATTATATATATATATCAAGTTTTTAATTTCAACATATCAAAATCAAAATCAAGTAAACGACTTAAATTTATCTTCAATAATCCATTCGCAAACCACCCTTGGTATATAAGGATCATTATGATGATATATAGCCAAGAACTTTCTCACAAATACCTCCTAAGTCCTGAAAATATACTCTAAATTGCATACTAACATCAAGGAAAATGTAAAACCTCCCTTTGATACAACTATTTCGCAAAACATCTCTTATACCATGATACCCTATTAGTTGAGTTGGAATTGACATGGCCCGAAGGGTTTTCTCGATCCCCACGAGCTGGAGACTAGAGCATATAATCATATAAGATAAAAGTGGGAATGAATTTTCAACAAAAAAGTGAATGATAATAGATAAATATTAGTGTGCTGAAAAATCCAAAGGGATATAGTACCAAAAACAAAATAGGCATATCAAAACCCAAAAAGAACAACATAAATGTACTGAAAATATGATAAGAAAAACATCCCAAGATTCACATCACTCCATATTATATGATTAAGAACACACACCACCTCTAAGATAAACTTTCCCATTGTTAGGACTAGGAAATAGAAAAACTATGAACATAAGAAAGAAAATTATGGTGTGATCTAAAATCCTAGTAGGGTATCACCAAATATTCTATAATAGTATTCCATAATAATAAACCAAATCATGCTTTAATTTTTAATCAAAATTGGAATGTATGTAAAATTTTATATTTAAAAAACAACATGAACTTCATTTAAAATGATGTAAAACATTCCAAACAATGTATTAAGTAATAAATTTATATAAAATAGTTTATATAAATCACTAGTCATGGGTAAAGTAATTTCACAGTCAAGGGAACTTATATTTAAAACATTCACAATAAGCACCATGGGAATCATCCCTATGGTATGATAGTTTCTAGTAAAAGGATCCTCACATGTCTCATATAAAATATGATGTAATATGTGTACACACATTCATCAGGCTCATGCCATAAAGCAAACATCGATATTTCATCAAAAATTTGATCTACAAAAATAGTTTTTTGTTAGAGTTTTCATCATAAATCCATTTATATGGAATTACCTTCCTATAATTATTTTCCCAAATAATATAATAAATATCATAGATCACATGAACTCAATCATTTAATCCATTGAAAATGGTAAAATCATTTCACTTCTAATCAATCACCATTCACAGTTCAATAAAAAAATTTCTATTTCAAATTTCCAATTCACTTTCAAAACCAAAATATAGGTTTTTCATCAATTAATGAATTTTAAAAATAAAAAGAATCATTTTTTATCATTAATTCGATTTAATCCATTTTTCTAAAAAATATTTCACTAATCAATTAAAAAATTCTATCAATTTTAAATTACTCTAGAAATCCAAATTCCATTGAAATTGGGGGGTTTTCACAAAATCCATACAAAACAAAATTCAATTACAAATTTCATCAAATTGGGGTTTTATAAATCAATTCATATAAATTTAAATAAAAAAAATATCAAATCAAGGTTTAATTAATCGGTGCAATCCAAAATGAAACCACCAACATTTTATCACGGTTTCAAAACTCAACACCCCCCAACACAGTTTTCTAATGATGAATGATGACAATAGGGATCTCAAAAAAAAACCTATAATCAAGATCCAAATAAATGTATTATATATATATCAAACATATTATTATCTAATAAAACCTATGATTGATGGAAAGGGAGTGTAGGATGTAAGGAACAAAATATGAATAACTTATCATAGAGGGATCAAATGAGATCTTCCACACTTTAATCTATATAAGAATGGGATTAGAGAATACAAAAGGGATTCTTAGGAGACTTTAAGACCTAGTTTTTTGATTTAACTTTATTTAGGATTGATCTAGAAGTCAAAAAATGGTTCAAATAATTTTAATTTTTTTTTGGAATGACAAAAACACTGTCTGCATGGCTAGCTGGGAAAGACCATATGCTTAAATGAATAGTTCGCCCTAACTATGAACCCGAATTTTATGGTACACAATATTTTCTAAGGGGAGACTCTATTTTCAAAAATATTCCCCCAAAATGTATAAAGCTACTTCCTAAGGTTTAGTGTTTTGGATAAAATGAAATATAAGTTAGGGTGAACTATTCCCCCAAAATGTATGAAACCTTAGGAAGTAGATCACTTATATACCCAATTAACATTAAGGTTTAGTGTTTTCGATAATTATGACACACTCTTACATAATAAATTAGATCCATAAACAACTTGTTCATAAAATTCAACATAATCGCTAACTAAGATTTTCACACATAGTAAAATTCGAAGAATAACATACATAATACATTTATTCACAAATTGGGTAAAATGAAACATAAGTTGGGTGAGATAAAATTCTCAGTAAGGGTAAACATAATCCTTAATAACTTAATGTCATAAATGTGTATAATTTTACAATAATGGTATAATGAAATAATCAATGTTCATGAGCATAATATAAGAGAGTTCATACCCATTAAAACTTGGATCATAAATCAAGAGACTTGAAATAAATATTTAATATAATATGAGAGTCATATAAATTAATAATAACAATCCATGTGAAAACAATCATTGAGTAAATATACTTTATAAAAACATGGAATAATAAATAAAACAACTTGGTAACATTGAAAATAACTTTCAAATATCCATTTAAATCCCACATAAAAATGGAATAACCTACCTAATAAATTCTAATAATCTCTTTTGAGAAACCTATGACATGTTTACTCTATCCCTTTACCCAATTCATTTGAGAGTTATATAGGGCTCTTTCTTTATCATGAGATATATCAAGCTCACTCATCATTAAGAAAAATTTCAATGAACCATAATATAATCACAACACATGAAAATAATTCATTTTTCAACATAACAATAATCATTGTTCATTGATAACTGAACATAAAAAATAAAAATAAACTAGTTCTAAGAAAACAAATTTAAAATAATTATAATACATAAAGAGAAATAATTAGGATGGTATAATTAAAATTTATCTATAGAGAATCATATAAAATCATTTTTTTTCTCATTGATTAATAGAAATAAAATAAAAAAGTTCATTACAAACATTCTGTGAGAAAATACCTTTTCTACTTTTAAAATAACTTAAGAAAATATTTTTTAAATATTAGGAAACAAAATTTCTTTGAAAATAATAATGGAATATTTTAAAGGAATAATCAAATCATTGATTTTTCATGATGGTAGAAAATTCCTATTTATTATATAATTGTTGAAATAAAAGTTTTGTTCAACCCTTCTGTAAAATGTGTTTTATTCAAAAAATTGAAAATTGATTCTTTAAAAAAATGAATAATTTAAATCATAGTTAAAAATGAATCTAAATAATCATTGAGGAATATTCAAAAACATTCTTGAAAATATTTTAGAGAACATGGATATGGGAGAAAAGGGATTTCTGGCTAAAATAGGAGAAATAAAGACATTTTATCATAAAAATATTTTCTGAACCATTTTGAGTAAGAAAGATGAAAATATGGTACTAAATCATAAAAATTTATAAAATATTGAGACTAGTAGGAAAATTAAAACATTTTATCAAATAAGTATCAAATAATTTTTTTATAGTAAATTCAAGCATAAATACTCTCAATTAAAATGGGATTGAAACATAACCTCCTTACCACATTTTTAAATTATGAATAATAATACCCATGAAAGAATATCTTTAAATTAAACATTAAATATAATAGAAATAATTTTATTCATGATATATCATATGAAATGGGTATCATATACACCTCATAGAATATAATATGTTTATAACAATCCCAAAGAACCACTAATTGAAAAAGAGTATTTTATATCAGGGTTTAAACATTGGATTTTTTAGAAAATGATTTCAAAAGTGAGGTGAGAACCTTTTAACATTGGTTTTATGTAAAGATAACATTAAAAGGTCTTTATAATTACCTTTATCAAGGATTTTATGGAAAAATGATGTTAATGGTAATAAAAAACATTTAAAATTGGTTTAATACAATACGAGTGTTAAAAGTGATTAAAAATATATAATGGAATACCAAAAACCTATTTTTTTGACATAATATTTCTAAATAAATCATTATATTGACCCATAATGGCATCTTATAAAGCTCATTCTTCACATTCATAAAAATTTCATCATCTTTTCACATTATATATCCCAAATCTTTCATTCTTTAACCTTCTGTCATGATCGAGGATATTATTCAATCCATAGAAACCCTAATATGCTCAAATCATAATCATAGTTAAATGATTCATTTCATTATTATTTTAACATAATTAATGTAAACATTCTCATTCAATCATATAGTGTTCACCCTGTTTCCTACACTTTTGACCTACTTTATTAGAATTCTGGTTCTATTTTCCATCATCAAAATCCAAATTCTTTAAGTTATTTTTTTTATTTTTGATGATAAATTAGTTGTCTGTTAGTTATAAATAACATCCACCCAATCATTTAATTATATTTATTATAATGCAAATTAAATAAAATACTGTTATATTTTTTTATTCTAAATTATATGTGACTTTACTTTTTTTTAGTTGTAACTAATTTTATGTATAATTGTTTTTTTATAAATTTTTTATCATTGTAATTGTTTTGTGATTGAAATCATTTTTTTTCTCATCAATTTATTTCATTTATAATTTTTTTCTAGTTTTAATGTCTTTTGGTTAACTTTTTTATTATAACTTAATTTTAATTTCTAAATTATTTTTAGGATATAAATTATTTTTAAAAAATTTATGAATGTTTAATTATTTTAATATATGATTATTTATTTTAATTATATTTGATTTTATATATATTTTTAAATATATATACACATATATATATATATTAATATATTAAATTATGATTTTTTAGGTAATTCATGGAGCATAATTTGATAAATGTATGAAAAAAACTAACAAATATGATAATTGGTTTGAATGTTTCATGGAATTTACTAAATGATATCTTAAAAAAAGATTTTATTTTCCTCTATTTTTGAAATTTAGGAATATAAGTAAATTAGGGTAGATAGAAATCAATGAGCATCTAATTTTCTATTGTTTTAATCACAATTCTACACAATGGATCTGACATGTTGAAGTAAAAAACAATTCATGATCTAATAATGATGATGTTGTTCCACATTAGATAGAGTATTATCTTGAAAATTAATTCATGATGTAAGTATTGAAACCATTGAAAAAATTTTGTGAAAAACTTCATAGAGATACTATGAATATACTATTCTTAAGTTATACTAAATTTATATCATTTTCAGCAGTGATGAGGTTAGTTTAATTGAATTAAATACATGGTTGCAGTGATAAAAGATTCACTTAATTTCTTGAACTTTTAAAAGAGATACATATTAGAGGTAATGGGATTTCAATTTCTAATTATGAGGAAAAAAATATTCTTTCCAATGTGATTAGGGTATAAAATGATATATTATTTTCATAAAAAATATGCATTTTATAGGATGGATTTTTCTTCTTCAAAATGACCAAAATATGGGGCATAATGATATAAAATAGATTAAAAATCAAACCATTATTCATTCTCAAGAACATGCACCATACCTCTTGATATAGAAATCTATAATCATCTAATAATTCGTCATTTGAATAATCTATTTGAAATTTAAAATTATTCAAAGAGGATAACATGAAATATGTATGATCACATAACTAATGGAAACATACACCCTCATGATATTCACCACAACAGAAAACATTCGATCAAAAATTTTATAATTTTGGAATCGATGTTTGAAATCATAGAATATATCTCTACACAAATGTGATAAATCCAAATTGGTGTCTTAGTATCAAACATAGTTTATAGATTATTTTTTTGGTTTTATACAATTTTTTCTCATATGTATGTTTTATAAGAAAATATTTGATGATTATTTTGATGATTTATGGTCCTAAATAGCCGGAAAATTATATTAATGTTTTGTATCTCCAATGATTGATGATTTGATATTTATATTGTAGATCGGTGTTAAAGTCTTTGATGAATAAAAGAAAGATTATTTTATATTTCATTATTTTATAATGTTAAATAAATTTTTGTTTTCTAAATATGGAAACATATTTGGATATAGTGTTAAAATACATAAAGCCTGTCTAATTTTTGAAGAGGGTAATTCATATCACCAATTGGAAAATGGATGCAAAATAGTTTAAATGGGAAATTGGAGATTATTTTAAAAATATCATCCTTATCAAATATAAAAAAAGTCATTTAATGATTTACAAGAGTAATATTCTTCCTTAAACAATTTTATGCTAAATAATAATACATTAAGGAGACAAAAATCGATGTCACATTTAGAAAGAAAATAAGCTCTTTCCATCAACAAATACATTGAAAAAATGATAGAATTTATTTGATCTACCTTATTTAAAATTTTTGGACGCAAAATATAACATTGATGTCATGAATGTCAGGGAATTTTATTTGATATCCTAATTGGAATATCATTAAAAAAAGGGTTTCAAAATTTTGGACTGTAATAAAGAGTTGTCATAATAACCATGGGAATATATTTGGGTTTAACTCCCACAATGAAGGGAATCAGTACATTTTTACTTCCACATGTCACACGTAATGAATGGTTGAGAAGATAACTTTTTTTCAATGATTTCATGGTATTAATATACCTAGTGGGTTATCTTCAAATTTGAAAAAGATAGTGAAATTTAAGGATTCAAGGACAATAGGTTTGAAATATAAAAAATTTCATTTATTTATACAACTGGTGATAAAGGTTACATTGTGTTTCATAATGTAGATACGAATATGAAAATCTATAACTTGGTTGTGTTACTTTTTTAATTCAATTTTCAGAAAATTAAAATATCCATATTTTTTATAGGTTTTGGAGAATAAATCTTCCCTCATTCATTTTCAACTATAAATGTAATTTCCAATTTTTTTTTTCATAAAATGGTTCATATGTTGATTCATTTGGTGAAAGAGATAAGAATATGTGGAACTTCTTATTTACATTAGATGTATCCTTTTGAAAGACATATTAAAATATTGAATGGATATATTGATCATATTCATTTACCAGTAACCTCTATTATTCAATAATATATACAAGAAAAGGTAATTGAGTTCTATAATTAATATTTTTATGAAGTGGAGAACATTGGTCCCTCTATATCTCAACATTTGATAGTTTATATTGAATATAAAGGTATTTGTGTGCTAAAGGTAATGTTAATTCCACATGATGATGTGATGCATGAAACTTTATATATTTTAAAAAACATAGGTGATATTCGACTATATATATAATCACATATTAATGGATAGATAGTTTGATATATGAGAAGAAATGAAATATGGTTGATGAATGAACATAAAAAACCATTTTATTAATGGTTTAAAGAGAAAATCAACATTGATTTATCTATACTGGAAACATTTAATTGGTTAGTTTGGCAGAAAATTTCTAATGTGATCATATATTCTACTTTTGATATTAATGGCTGGACATTTAAACAAAAAACCCAGATGATAAGAGTAAAATTTAAAATAGTGGGGTAATTGTTATCACTGAAGAACTAATTTTTTTGAGTGATAATGATATCCTCCCAATTTCTCCATCAACATAATATTTTGGAGTTATTGAATATATATGTGTGATTGATTATACTAAATTTTAGGTATTGATATTTAAGTGTATGCGGGTTAACTGTAATAGTGGTGTGCCAAATGAAGAGTATATATTTACACTTATTGATTGACAAAATATATAGCTACAAAGAGGAATCATTTTTAGGGAGACACATGAAAACCCAATATTTTATGTTATTTATCAATCAAATGATGAGTGGTATATTGTTTTTCAAGGGTAAAAATATCATTTGGGTGATGATAATATTACTGATTTTGAAGACTTATATGAAATTTTCCATCTATTCCATGATTAGCCAATGATAACAGTGACTGTGATATGGACATATTCTAAGAAAAATTAAATGATCATATATAAGGGATGTGGGAAAAAAATAAATTTATATTCTAATTAAACAAATAATCTATTTTTTATGTAACTGATAGAATAATAAACATTATTTTTTAAATTGGATATTTAAATATATTGATCTTTATCATTTCAGTTTTTTAATTATTATTTTTATTCATTATATTCATATATAGTTTTTATTGAATATTTTTTAATATGTTGTGACTATTTTATATATAATCATAATTTCAAGTATAATTTTTTATTCATTAATGTTTTATAATATTATTCCTACTATGAACAATAATATTTTTTAGATAACATTTATTTATTTATAAATGAACATAGGTACACAAAATTACACATATTCAGATGGTAATCATTTATACCATTTTTTATATTTATTTTAATATACACTTGTTTTAGATACACATTTTTTGGTTGAAAAATATAATATTGAATTTTTTATTTTCTATTATGAACAATTAATTTTTTTATATATTACATTTATTTAACTTTAATAAAATATAGGTAAGAAAACATATGTTGAAGTAGAAAATAATTATTTAAATAGTAGAAACTAAGGTATGAGAACTATGGTATATACATTTTTTCATATACGTATATATATAGTAATTAGATTATTTAGTGAAATTAAACATATATGTCCTAAAATTTTGTCTCTATATTCTTCATCTCTAGAGGGGATGGCACCTAGAGATGGTAGGCATTGGATTACAGCTTTACCAAAACATTCACCCACACATAGAGAGTAGAGGGTTATAATTACCTTTGATGAGAATTGCCACCCACCTAGCCCATATACAACAAACTTAAGGACTTACATTAATATGTAGAGTTGTTTTAGGATAATTATTTTATTCTCTAATTAGAGGAGGGTTGACCTATCCAATGAAGATATATTCTGGGATTCCATAATAGTAAAATTTATAAACTTATTTATTTATTTTTTCAATGTTTTAAATATTATAAATTTATTAATATTTTATCTATTCAATCACATATGACATTTAAATTTCAATCAATAAAAGGAATTAAGAAACAAATCTACCTTTTGCAACAACAAGATAGAGAGATATGAATAAAATGTTCATATAAATTTATTTTTTAGAGAAAATAGGATCAAGATTCATTCCATAAGTATAGGTTTATAGATAGGGAAAAATGAAATTTTTTTGTCTCAATTCTTCAGGAGGAAGTCTTTAAGGTATTTTTTTATTGTTGGATAAATTTTTAAATGTTTTATTCATTTTTTTATTCTTTAATAAATATTTTTATACTTTCTTATATATAAATATATTTAATATAATTAATAATGTAAAAAATAGTGATAATATTTTTTAGACTAATTTTTAAATTTATTTATACCACTTTATAACTTATTTATTATTCCTTATATAACAGACATCCAGGAAAATGCACCAAGAGATGGATTCTCAAAAATAATTTATACCCTCATACATTTTCATGTGGAGGTTATCATTTATTAGATAATCATGTGATTACTAAATAATTTTTTGAATTAAGATTCAACTCATGTAGTGGATCTGATGATTTTCTACATAACCCTCCATCTCCTCCACTCACCATTAAAATGGAAAACGGAATGAATGGTAAAAAGGGATGCATAATATTGATACAACAAAAGTCTGATAAATTTTAATTAATTATTTTTTAATTTTGTATAAATATTACATGGTAGTAAATATATCTCATTAATATTGAAGTTGAAAATATTAATTCAGGATACCCTTCAGGAGGAAATTTCAAAGGTTACATGTATCCCTTGGGCTGGGACATATATTCTATAAAATACATTATGAAATATGAAACACCCATGTTGTGTCAAAGGTTATTAGAAGGATATTGTATATAAAAATGTTTTTGGTTTCACCCCTAATGTGGCCTCGAAGGGGTATAATGTAAGGAAGAAATAAGTTCATTGAAAACTGAGCTATGAAACCTGAATGGGTCAATATAGGACACAATTAAACCATATTTATCAAATGTGATAAAGAATCCATGAGATAAACACAACCTATAGAACCTTCCTACCCAGATCTTCCACCTCTTCATTCAAATTCAATCATGTATTATGACTTGAATGTTAGGGATCCCCTTGAATATATAGTAGCATATGAAAATTAACTTCATATGGGGGATTATATAAATCATCATCTTATGAATTTGGGTCATGTAAGAGTCATGATAGATGAATTTGTTGATCCAAATACTCTAGTGTTGTTTCCTACTGAGGATGTGTTAATTGTTTAGGAGTATTGATAAAGTTTACTTTATCCATAAAATCATTATCATCAAGTGACATATGAGCTATGAATTGTTTTTTATTTTTTATTAATAAATAAATTCATAATTATATAAAATATTATATTACAGTTAACATATATTAAAGTATTTAGAATGAAAGGAATTAATACAAAGGAAAATAAAAAATCAAGTTTCCAGTAATTTTATTTATTCCTTGGGAAGATGATTAGGTAAGAAAGTTATCACACTTTTTATATATATAAGATAATTATTATAATTTTTTAATGAATACTGATATATGCGGATGATATTATACATTAAATATTATTAAAAATGACATCATGGATGTTTTAAAGGGTGATCAGCTCAGTGTACCTATGTTTCAGTTGTTTTCTATATAGGTAAATTTCAATTTTTAACTTATTTTCATTACAAAAACATATGTTATATTGACATAATTAATTAATTTTATAATCATGAATATCTTCACTATTTTCATAAAATATGATTGAACTAATATTTATTGTTTTATAGACCCAGAATATATTTCATCAGAGGTGAAATACTTAATTTGAGAAGCCAGAATTGAATTTGTATTTGAAAGATTAAAAACACATAAATTACGTGTTAGTTTTTCCAATTCCTTTACTGGTAAGAAAAACTATATAATTATGAAATATTATTCATTATACAATTATTAATTCTAAAATTTTAATATTTTACCGTACATTAAAAGTTAAGATTATTTTTCATAAAATAATTTAAAGCATGTTGGATATATTATTTATGGGGTGGTGTTTGAAGAAGATTTAGAAAATTATTAATGAGGTAAGGTTTTTTCTATTTTTTTAGTTATTTAATATTTAATATTTAGTTTAACATAAATTTTGATAATTAATATTTCAAGTTACAACATATCATGGATTATGTTCAAAATGGATCACTTTTCAAGAGTGGAACCAGAAAAAATTGTATATCTAAAAGTTCATGTATCATATCTCATATAAGTAAATAAACATTCTTTCATACATATAAAGTGATTTTATTTTTAAAATATTTTTTCATAAATGTAGTTTCAACATTATCTAGGAGATATTGAATCTGGATATTATTTTTTAGGATTCAATTATGATATAATCACAACCAGAATAATGAAAGAGTTTGAAAAGGTTAAATTCATTATAACACTTATAATTTAAACAAATCTGTAATTATAAAATTCGTAATGCTTTATATTATAGTATTTGGATGAAGTTTCTCTATAAACATCAAATGAATAGAAACAACTTCAAAATTTATTTACAGAATATTTTCTATGTTTGATTAATTTGGAGTATTAGTTTCATTTAGCTATTTTTTTGTAAAAAATGTTATAAATGTTCTAATTTTTTTCTATTGATGTTTTTATACTTATTTTTACTAATTTTAGTTCTAGATTTTTATTTCTTAGGTGTGGGATCATGTTATTATGTAATTTTTTTCTAGAAAAAATCAACTTGGCTTGTCAGTTTTTTAAACTAAGGTCAAATAGTATCTTAACTGGATTTCTAAATTTTTTCTATGAAAAAATAATGTTGAAACCTCCCATGAGGACTTTCCATGAATTTTTTTACAATTTGTCTTGGAAATAAATGTATGAAGGATTTCAAATTTAGTTAATAGTAGCACCAATGTTGAAAGCCTTCAATATATCTCATTTTAGATTGGGTTTCAATGTCATTTTATAAGTATAGATATGGAAGGTGTCACTTTCAATATAAAATGTATTAACATATCTTTATAATCGATTTTTAAAGGTTAAAACTAGATGATAAAGGTTTTTTTCACTAATGAAAGTGAATTTTATGTGAACAACCCTTAAAAATATCATATCATTGAACTCAGAATTAGTTATTGAACCGAATATGTGTAAGATTTTTAAATATAGAATAAATATTTTTAAATACAACCTAAATTAAAAAATTTCATTTCACACACAATCAGGATGTAATATAATTAATGAAGAAGTAGTATAACCCAATAAATAAAAATTGAGTTATGAAATCTCTTACTACTCTTGTAACTTCAGATTCAAAACTTATTGGAATAATTAATATGAAATGCAGATTAAAATACCATAAATTATTAAAAATTAATTATATAACATGTTAAAGTGAAAGGATATACACCTTTTAAAATAAATTAGGTGTATATCATTAAAATAATCCTCATTGAGGTAAATTAAGACAATATCCCTTACCTCAAGTTAAGAATTTCCATTTATATCTATTAAAAAATGTTTGATAAACTTATATCAATTATTTGATTTATTAAGATCCATTCCCAAGATTAATCACTTATCCTTAATTATTTTATTTTATTTAATTTATTTTCATATTTAATTACTTTATTATTTAATTCCAAATCAGTTGTTTTGAGGATCTTCAGCTCATAATTTCATAATGAATTTGGTATGTTGTCCATGGTAAAAAAGGTAAATATTAAATAACATCTATAATAATATTCATTAAATAATTATAATTTTTCTTCATTAACTATAATTAAAAAAACAATGAAATATAGTTATGAAAATTGAATTATATTATAATCATGGTGATGATAAGTCATACGTACTCATGACTACTATTTTCCTTTTTCAAATAGAATGAGGGAAAGAAGGTAAGTGACATTTTATCTTTATTGAATTATTATTATATAATATAAATAATATAATATATTTAAATAAACATATATATATATAAGGAATTTAAAGTAGTGATGAAAAATGTATCATATTGCTTCATGAAGGTGGTAATACATACGTACACATGAACGACGTTATCAATTTTCAATGGATGGAAAGGTTAGAAAACATATGACATATTATATTCCTATAATGATAATTTTTTTCATGAATACCATATATATAAATTAAATATATCATTATGACCATCCATGATAGGCGGTGTTATAAAATGAGTTGTAACGCTTCATAAGACGGTAGTCTGCCATACAAACAAACTAAATTTCCAATTAGCATTTAATTTAAGAGGAGAAGTATATAGGTTATTAAATTAAAATAATAACATAATAATAATATAATACAATTATTTTTTATTTCATCATGATTTAAGAATATTAAATGGATGTAGAAGATCAAATAAAATAAAAATATTAGGTAAAAAGCTTTACCACTTCTTCAGAAAAATTCTTTTCTTTAAACTTTATCCCCACTAAGGATGTTATTATTCCCAAAAAATCCTCTAGGTTATGGTGTGGGATGTTAGTAAGGTATTTAGGATGGTTATTTCTAATCCAAAACAATCTTTAAGTATGGAGAGAGAGGAGACGACATTTCTGTTTAATCTGAGGGGAGGGGACTTTTAGAAATACATGAAATAGTATAATATAATACAGGTATAACATGTGTAAAATGGTTATAAATATATTTTTATAAAATAATAGAAGGATTTAGTATTGATATAATCATGCAATAAAATTTGGACAATTTTAGATATCATTTTAAACCTTATCTTTTGGATTAACCCTTCCACTAACCATTTTTATCCTTAATCACAACAATGAAAATTTCAATATAAAAGGGTTATAAAATTACTTTTATGTTAATAATTGGTTAAAAATTTCCCAAGTAAGGAAATATAAGAAAATTTATCATTCCTTTTTACCAATTTCACGTTTTTTATGATTTTTTAATAGTTTAATAAAATTTATTTAATATAGAATAATATTAATGTCATTTTAAAAACTATACACATAATTTTGCATTGAAAACAAAATTAATGTAATATAATTAAGATATAATCCTATAAAAAATAAATAATACATAACTATAAACTATAAAATTAATGTTACACATTAATGAATCAAAAAAATATTACTTATGATATTTTATAAAATCATTTACTTTAATTTTCTACTAATTGCCCAAATACTATGTCAGCATTGTGTAAGCATTGAAGATAATTATTTCATCACTAAAAATTAAAAATAAATTACCATCATAAAAATAATTTCATTATTCTCAAAATAACTTTGAATATTCATTCAAAACATATTTTTATCCCTATATTATAATATAATATAAATTATAAAGAGAGTTACATTCTCAATTTTTTTTACATAAAATAATTTAAGTGATTTTTTGAAGAAAAAGTCACCAAATTCCCATAACATCAATTATTGGAATATTAACTTCAATACCTACTCATCCATTATATTATTATCATGTTTTAGGTTTGTTATTAGTCCGTATCATATTATTTTTAACATTAATTACCTAATTTACCCTTACTATAATGACAAATATTCACTACAGTTACTATTCATAATGAAACAAATAAAAAAGACTTATATATAAAATTTTGACTTCCATATTCATAGTATTGAATCCATTTTATAAAATTCAATTCATTTAATTGGATAAATTAAATTTAAAATTAATGTTGCAAAACACGATGATTTTTTTTCATAAAAAAGTTTTTTAATGTATAAAAATGTTTTCCTACCAAATTCAAGTATAATATTGATTAAAATAAAAAATATTGGATTATTTTTAAATTAATAAGAACTAATGAAATTTTAAAAATAATATCGAATAGTATTTTTATTTTCAAATACTGGAAAACAAAATATAGTTTTTAATACAAATCAATATTTACCACTTTTAATTGAAAAATATAACTTTTTTGAAAACTATATAAAATTCATCATAAACTAATATTTGAATGATAAATTAAAAAAAATGTTTATTTTATTAAAATTATATAAATCTGAAAAAATAATTTTATATAAAACCATATAATACTTGAAACACCAATTTCGTAAGAAGTAAAATATTTTACTTTTGAATGGAAAATTGTCTAATATTATTATATTTAATATAAATACATAAAATATAATTATCAAAATATTAATAAGAAAATATAATGATTTATCTTGACATTTTATAGATTATTAAAAAATGAGCCTAGCTTTACCCTCAATACTTCTAGGGGTATTATTTAGATGATTGATAAGATCTTTATGATCCATAATGAAGGATCTGATAACATTATTATAATGTGGAAATAAATTTTAAATTTTTGTATCTAATATAACAAAGCTTCACACTAGATCATGAATTTTAGATTTAGGGGTGTTTTTTTTCTATCATTTGTTTAATCTCTAACCATTTAAAACAATTGAACTCAATGTGTATTTCCGGTTGATATACAACAACCATGAAAGTAACATTCACTACTTATTTGCTGACATTATATTGATTATGGTACTTTATATTTCAATATGAATATCCAATAGTTTTTATGTTTATTCTGGGATATTCACCTATATATCACTATTGTTCTATTAAATAGTAGAATATATATATGATGTATATCTATTAATTATATATAGAAAATTATTTATTACTTCAACTTTTATTTTTATGAAGTACCTTGGGGAACAATATGATATGTATTATTTATCCATTCTCTTTACATGATGGATGCATTAAACTAATAATGCGATGAATAGGGTTTAGAATTATTTTTACCTTGATGCATTTGTAAGTATCATGAGAAAAAATTATTGGGTGATTGGTGTAATCACAATACTTTTATATATGATGTCTTGCAATGAGACCTTAACAATATGTTTCTAATTTATGATATTATGAATTCCATCACTATGAGATCAATTCTTATTATCCATGTATTTATTTATCATCATTAATATACTATTATCATAGCTCTATTTTTTATGTAATGGTTTTTTTCTGTTCATATTATTAATTCCATGCATATGTATGATATATTCTGAAATATTTTATCCCTTACTGAGTGTTTAAGCTCACCCTTTATGTTTTCTCACAATTCCCTAGGAAACTATTAAGATTAAAATGTTTTAATTATGAATTTCATTGGATAAATAATAAGTTTTAAGATATTTAGTTGATTTATCTTTAGTTTTGAATGTAATGTAATCTTAATTTATGTTTCTTGATTATTAACTCTATTAAATTATTTGATCATATATATTTTGATCTATATATTTTGTACCATTGTAATAAAATTACCATAGGCACTGGTTTACTGTAGACAGGGTATTACAACATCCCATCCTAAGGTTCACAATTTATTAAATCCCATACATTATTTACAAATACCTCTATAAAATTAAATATTAATGTCAACTTCCAACCAAATCCTAAGAACAAGAACCATCATAATATGAAGTAAATAATCAATAATAGTAATATCATCAAATATATAAAATTAATAATTTAAGGAAAGGTGCCTAGTAGTTCATCATCACTCTTACCTATCAGTTTAAAAGTCCCTCTAACTAATAACTGGGAAGAGAATCATGGTAGGATAACCCCTCACAAACTGATTAAGAATGAAAGAAGAAAAAATACATTCCACACCACCCCAACCACCACCTATTGAATTAATAATCAATCCATGCCATCATAAAATATCATACAAAATTACCACATACTAATCATGATAGAGAATATAATCATTAAGTAAATCAACCACACACCCTCTTTCTCCATGTACATATCTACTGTGCACCCACAAAAAAATACATCACCTCTTAATATAACCAAAGCCCCCCATAACCAATTTATACCACCCATTATCCTCCATCACCATATCATAAAAATATCACTTACACAAAATTTTTAATTAGTATATATTATAGAAATATTTAAAAACACTTATTTACAAACAAAAAATAATATTGATATAACCAAAAATAATCAACACCACATTGTTTTGTCTTTATAATGAGTTTCATAACAGAAAACAAAATTTCCCTAAATTAATTCATAAAAAAATTCTTCATCATTTCCCATAATATTCAACACTTCATCTTTAGGTATCCACATGCCTATGCCATATCCAAAATTAATCCATTAGTTAAACAAAAAATTATCTATACAAGGCTCTAGGTAACACACTAAACATGGAAAATAGTAATATAAAAACCATACCATTACATTTCACAAAATGTTTACCCTTAAACATACCAAATAATTCCATTAAACTACATATCCACATGCCATCATCCTTTTATTCCAAATAATATCACGCTCTATAATTGATATCCATAACCAAAATTAACACCCTGTGAAAGAATAAAATACCTCTCAACTTCTTATTAATTGAATCCCACAGTGAAGACGATCAATTATGACCCATATGGATCTCAAAGGATGGGTTAGAGAGATGTGATACCACCTCTCTCTAAAAATTGTGATGTGATTAGGGATTTCTCACCCATTTTCTCTCGATATTCTCATGCATGGAAGACTTTCAAATGCCTGGGAGATTTCAATATCACCACTATGTGAATCCTTAGATGATCCAGGGATCCCATTTTCTTGATCTAGTCACCAAAATACACAACGATGATGACCCTGGGGATATTTCTCACACTCGTTCTTTCTTTGGTAGATCCTAGGGAATCTCGTTCCTTGATGCACTGAAGTTTAATGATCCGAGTAGCGTAAACATGATGAAGCCTCCCCTTGTCAATAAGCTTTATGACAGTGTATTCTTGGTGGAAGTAGACCCAAATGTGCTTCGGAAACACACACAAATGTGTAGGTTCTCTATTATGGCCCGTATCTCCTATCTCAAAGGTAACCAACCCTGGTCACTATCTGATTTACACACCCATATTTCCCATTATTGGAACTCTGCGAATTAGAAACTAATTCAAATTTTCAAAGGGTACTTTCATATACAGATGAAATCTCAAGAGGAGTTTGGTATAATTTTGAAGTTAGGGAACCTCAATCTAAAACCTGGTTTGCTTAGACTTTCTAACTGTGACTCTAACTTTAACCCGCACACTTATCGTAACATAATGGCTCAAGTTTGGATCAAACTCTATGGTCTTAATTTATTTTTTTGGTACCCAAAAATCCTGAATTACATAGTCTCCTTCATAGTTTCTCCCCTAAAAATTGATCACCGAACCTTAAATATAGATTTAAGAATCTTTTCTAGAGTCATGGTTGAAATTAATCTTGATTCAAAGCTACCTAATACTATCAATTTCACTACTAATGACTATAAAATAGAAATTATAATTGAGTATGAGAGGAAACCTACTTTTTTTGACCATTGCAAGATCATCGATCATACCATCTACAACTATAGAGTGATTAGAAAAAAATTAATCCAACCACCAGAAAATGATTGGAAAGAAATAAGGAGAATTAGGAAGGACAAAGCCCCATAGTTAAGTGCACATGAACCACCCAAAAAGAAATATGAAATTGGGTGAAAAAAACTAACACTTCAACTCACTTAGAGGAGCACTCAGGTACTAACTAGGCTGATCTAGTTGAAGAGGAGGAAAAGGATCAAGACCTATTTACTGAATTAAAAACTCTAGTCTTAGACACCTTTAAACAAGCCATTAATATGGAAAAATCCATTACATTTCTATCTGAACAGAACTCAAATTCTACACCCATACAGAACGCTGTTCCCTCCCTAGGTGGGAGGGATACTCCACCTTCTCAACTGCATAGCACTGCAAGCAATGTAGGCACTGCTCACACTGGGGTGGTCATTCCACCACTTGATTTGAAGAATGAAACCATAACCAATGAGAATATTCTAATTGCTTCCCCCACTGTCCACACTTCTCCTTGCAGTCTATTAAGAACTGAAAAACATAACAACACCCCCACGAAAATACAACCTATAACTCAGAAAAATTATGATTTTGTAAGTCATGGTTATAATCCCCTGGTACAAGACTCTACTAAAATGCTGGAAAATAATGATACACTTCCAAATATTTAGTTATCTACTTTAGATCTATGCATTTTCAAGCATCATAATGCATCTCATTCAAAAGATCTAGGTACACCTACTACTTATCTCTCACTTAGTGATGATTATTGAATAATGAAAATTTAAATTTCAACCATATTACCAACCCTTTATTGCTATGTACTTGGAATGACATAGACCCATTATTTCATGAATAATTAAAGGAAACTTCAGTGAAGAATCCTGACATATCCATCAATGAATAGGAAAAAACCACTAACACTCAAGAGGTTAGAAGGTCTAAAAGAAACAAAGGCTCCAGTATAAAGAAAAAGGGGAGTTCGAACTCCAAATTTCTGTTTAAATGAATATTATATTTTGGAATTGTTAGGGAATCTCTAACCCTGACACGTTCAATGTTTTAAAAATAATGGTTTATATCCATCGTCCCATGTTATTTTCTATTGCTGAACCTAAAATCCCATTCTCATCTAAATTCACATATTTATGTTAGCACAATTACGTTTTCATTGGTGCTATCAATAACACCATCAATGCTGATTCTCTATGGATTTTTTTGCACTCTTATTTATATAATACAAGTTTCTTCAATAACTCTGATAATATTTTTACATGCTATTTTAATATTGAGACCACTCTTTCTTATTTCTCCTTTGTTTATGCTAAAAAAATATATCAAGAAATAAGAACTCTCTAGTACAATCTATCTCTTCTAAGTAATAACATTAATTCCCCTAGTTTCTTATTGGGGATTTTAATGCCATTCTTAACTCAAGAAAAAAAAATTGGTCCTTCACATGCCTCTATTTCCACTAGAGAATTAAAATCCTCGATTGAGGAAACAAATCTCATTGAAATTAATCTTATGGGTGCGAAATACACCTGGTATAGGAGACTATAAAAAAGTGGTTTCTTTTAAATTGGATAGATCCTTTACATATATTTTTGATTTAGATAAGTGGGACTTTATCTCCAACACCACTCTCCATAGGCTGAACTCTGATCATCACCCCATTCTGGTCAGTGCCTCATCCAAATACATCAAACCCAACCTACCTTTTAGATTTAACAATTCTTGGTTCTCTGATGATGAGTGATCCCATTTCTTCCATATCTTTTGGTCCTATATGTCACATAATAATGATTCTTTTTTCTGTATCCTCAAATTAAATCATCTCAAAAAATCCCTTAAATCCCGGTGCAACTCTAAATACAAACAATTTAACAAGGAAATCATGATTCTTGAGAAGGATCTCAATGACATTCAAACCAATAACCCCAACTCTTATCTTAATATTGATCCTAATAAATAGATAAAAATTGAAATCAAACTCAACTCCATGCTCACATTCAATAAAAATATGAGAAAATAAGAATTGAAAGTTAAATGGTTAACTGATGGTGACAAAAATACCAAATTCTATAATTCTCTTCAACATATCAGAAAGGCCTACAAGACATTATCTTTTCAAAAGGATAGGGACAACCTGATTGATAATTAAGATGACATTGCCCATCATATTGTCTCTTACTATGAAAATATATTTAATTTTCCTGAAACCAATAAAGACCTCCTTCCTAAGGTCATTCCTATTGTGATCACTAAAGAAGACTACACTTTCCTCCCTAGCACTTTGATGGAACATGAAATCAAAGACACTGTCTTTAGTCTGAATCCTGATTGTTCTCTAGGTATTGATGAATTTAATAATGGTTTCTTTCAATGTTATTGGGATATTATCTATAATGATGTATGTAATCTTGTTAAATCCTTTTTCTCCAATGGAGTGCTCCCTCATTCCCTCAATGCTCAGTTTCTCAAATTAATCCCTAAAGTGGATAATGCCTCTATGATTCATCAGTTTAGACCCATTTCACTTATCAATACTCTTTATAAAATTATCACTGAAATCATTGATAACAAAATTTCAACCATCCTGGATAAAATTTTCTCCTAAAACCAATTTTCTTTCATAAAGGGGAGATCCATTCAAGACTGTATCTGTCTTGCTTCAGAATGTGTAAAAAACTTGAATAAACCCAACAGAGGAGGTAACATTGCTATTAAACATAGCATCAGTGAAGCCTTTGACACCTTGGACTGGAGATTCATATTCAAAGTCCTACAAGGATTTGGTTTTAATGCACAATTCATCTTTGTGATCAGAACTATTTTCAACTTAGCGTCTATCTCCATTTTGATTAATGGCTCCCCCAAATGTTATTTTCAATACACTAAAGATATCAAACAAGGCGATCCTCTCTATTCCATCCTTCTCTCAATAGCAGAAGACTATCTTAGCCACCTGATTAATCGCATGGTGGCCCAGAATAAACTGAAACCCATTCATGTCTCTAGGAATGTAAATGATCCTACCCACCTTTTTTATGATGATGACATCATTATATTTCTTCAAGGTGATGAAAGGAACATCCTCAGCCTCAAAACTACACTCTCACACTATAAAGAGGTTTCTGGAAAAACCATTATTTGGAACAAATCCTGTATCTTATTTGGAAAAAACTTCCCCCCAACTAAAAATGTAGCATTATCAATGACCTCGGTCTTAAATTAAGGTGTGATTCATTTCACTTATCTTGGTGTCCCTATCTTTTGGGGAAGGGCCAAATCTTGTCATTTTGTGTCTATTGTTGACCAGGTTCTTAAATATATAACTTTGTGGAAAGGTAAGGCTATATCCATGGTAGGTAGGTATTTCCTTGTTAAATCAACTATTGTCTCTAAAATGGTTTACTCCATGATGGTATATAAATGTCCTATTGGTCTTATTAAAAAAAATGAACATCGCCATTAATAATTTCATTTGGACTGGTAGTACCCTAGAAAGAAATCTTGTGACCATTCCCTAGTCAACATGTTGCAAGTACATTGAGAATGGTGGTATTGGTATTAAAAATATAAAACTCTTCAATGAATCCCTTCATTCTAGACTTACTTGGAACTTTCTTCATAATCCTTCAGATGCTATCACCTTTTTTAAAAATAGATTCCTTACTAAACTTAAGACAGGAAACTCTAGTTTCATTAATTCTTCCATTTGGCCTTCCACCAGACACTCCTTCAACAAAATTATGATTAATACCAAATGGATGGTCTCCACTGACCCTTACATGAAATTTAGGTTGGACAACTGGGCTGACAAGACTTTAATTTATATGATTTCTTTGGATTACACTCTTGAAAACAAAAACTGTACTATCAAAGATATTTTAAATTCTCAACATAATCACCTTTCTGATACTATTCTGAATGTTATTGAAAATTACTCTTTCTCTCACACTAAGGATTTCTTGGTTTGGGAACTGCCTCACAATGGTATGCTCACCATTAAAAATTTCTACAATAATTATTTCGGTGATTCTAAGATTGATTATAGATAGCTCAAACATTTTAACATACCTTGGATTAAACCTTCAAGATTCAATCTTATCTGGCGTCTTGATCACCACAAAGTTCCCACTAAAATTTTCTTTCAATACTTTGGTATCCAACTTTTCTCTAAGTGTATAATCTAAAATCAATACAGGAAAGATTCAAACTAAATTTTTCTTTCTTATGACAATAATTATTGGAACTATATTCTTGATAGTTTTGATTTCATATGGTTGTTTTTTGACTCTATTAGAACTCAACTAAAGAATTGTGCAGAAATGGAATGATGTCAACAAATCATGAACCTTTACCTCTTTGCAGTTGCTGAACTCCACCATGTGATCTGGTATGATTGAAATGCTATTATCCATCACAATTTCTCACTAAATATTAATTCAAGATGGATTTAGATCCTTATTATTATACATGATGCTACTTTATTACAAAAGGGTCATTACCACAACACCATGCATAACTTTGGTATCTTGAATCGGCTATAGATAAATGACAATTTATGTCAACCACATCGCACTCTAGAGATGTTCTAAAGGGCCCCTCAACCTGGATGGATCAAAATCAATATTTTTGGTGGGTCCAAGGGAAACCCGAGGCCTTCAGGGTGTGGTGTGGTCTTCAGAAATCATCTTGGATAGATTCTTGGATGTTTCATGGGAAAATGTGGCTATCTAACCTCCTTATAAGTTGAGATGCTTGGTTTGATCCCTGAAATTGACTTTTCTATCCTCTTTTGTTGGAATAATATATGGATTGAAAGTGACTCAACAACAATCGTGCAAGAGATTTGGAATGGCGTAACTCATTTTCTTGGCCGATTACTACTCGCTGGAAGGATTGAAACTCTCTGCTTATAGATATCAACTATATCATCACACATGTGTATCAAGAATCCGACGCGGTTGCAGACGACCTTGCAAACATGGGGGTCAGTCAAGGCATCACTTGGTTTGATGACCTCCCCACCGATATGATTTCCTTTCATGAAAAATATTGTAACATGATCCCGTACTTTAGACTCTTGTAATATATATTTTCTTAATAATTATGTTCTGTTATGCCTAAAACAAATTGAATCCCATAGAACCCCATTATATTTTCAGAGCGTCTCACTATCCAAAATTAAATTAAAAAGAAATTTAAATTACTAAGGAGAGATACCCATCTAGATAATTAATAAAATCAATGAGTAAAAAAATAAAATTTAAAACATCACTTATGAAGTGGAGGAATTTAGAAAGAAGTAATAACAATTAAAAAAGTTAAATTAAAACCTCAACACCCCATATATTTCCAAAAATATATAGAATAAACTAACTAAAATTACTATATAAGAACTGATAAAGAATAAAATCTTATTATAAAAGGTACTATGATTATTAACTATCCCTAAAACCTATAATAAGAAAATAACACCACTAAACTACAATGACAACCTATTAATGACAATGCTTATGCTTACTCAGTTATTCAACCTTTCAAGTTAACTAGAAATTTATCTCTAGTATTCTAATTCCAATTATCATTATCATATTTTACTTAAATAAAAATTAAATATATTCCTCATAATAATATTTATTCTAGAAAATGAAACAACTAAATTAACACTAAAACAAACATTAATAGTAGTTAAAAGAATATATAATAAAAGATACATTTATTTCCCCTTCCAAAACCATATTATATTTTTTATATTTATTTAATTCAATCCAATAAATTTACTCAAAAGGGTATCCAACTAGTTTTTTTTCTCATAAATTTAATAATAACATATAAAAAATCTAAAAAAATGAGAAAATAATTATAAAAAATTACTCAATAAATAAAAAAGTTAATTAATGTATAAATAATTTTTAGGATAAATATTTCATGAAAAGAATAATATAATGACACAAAAAAGGATATAAAGGAAAAATTATTAGAAACAAAAGAAATAAACCAAGAATATAATTATAAGAGGTATATAAAAAGTACCAAAATCCCCCATCTCAGTAGATTTCGAACCATACCATTCCCAGGGAATCGGGGTTGAACACCAATAAAATCACAATAAATTTTCACTAAACAATAACATATCATTCTTCATCAAACCATGGTCCAAAATCAATTAAAAAACCCATAATAACTCAAAATCATACATTATATCATTAAGATAATTAATAAAAGTAAAAGGGTGAAGGAAAGAGGAAGATAATAGAATAAACATTAATAAAGGTAACCTTGGATCAAGAAGAGATATATCACATGAATTAGGTGAAATTATATTTTCAAGTCACTAATAACCAACCAAAAAAAGATCCAATATGCCTAGGGTTTGAGATATTCCAATGAAATAAAACCAAGGATATATGGTGATAAACTCCCCATTGAATAGTGGACCTAGTTAAATGAAGATCTAGGAACCATGGAATTCAAATGGCTATATCCTCTTAAAAAATCATAAGAAAATTTTCCCTTATAAAAATCATATTTATTAACCAATATATAAAATTAATCAGAACCTAATTTCTATGACCAATACATACACTCCTAAATCTATTTATAATAAACACATACTTTACATAAATATTTTGATACCATATATAAAATCCAAGATATGACTATCCATTATTACCAAATTAATAATGATTATATAATCTACTACATCTGAAAGATATTTTTAAACTTAAAGATTTATAAAATTAGGACACATCATAGAATAATAAATCCCAGGTATTTATCAACTAATGGACATTTTTTCATTATATATTAAGAAATACTTAATTCAAAGAAAATCTTCAAAACCACCAATAAATTCTTCCAAATGTGTTATCCTTATAACCATTTCATGTGTACAACTTTTGTTCATAACATGGTGAATACAAAATAAAGAGGTGAGATCAAATTCTTAGTAAGGGAAACATTTAAATGAAGAAATCATGTCATAATCATGGAAAAATATTATGTAAAAAATAGTTAAACCACATGATTCGATAATAAACATGAAATTGAGAGTATGATATATACATGAAAATAAATGAAAAAAATGGATATCAATAATTTTGATCTCATCCTGATGGAATAAATAATCTCAAACATAAAAAAAAATTATAAAGGCCTTATTACAAGACACTTTACTTATCATCTAAATTTTAGTCAAGAAATATTATTAAATTGGGAGGGTATACACCAAATACACAAACCTATTTTGTCTCATGAGACCTATTAATATAATTAGGGGATATATAATTTATGGCCCACCCTTTTTCGGATGATGTATGATGAATTCACCATTAGTTTCATGAAGACCTTTTATACCATACCTCAAGGAACCCCCTACAGAATAAAAAATTTCTCTTCATATAATGAGGAATAATGAAATAAATCCATAATTAACCTACCTTAGTAGAAAATAATCATCATTATTGTCCATAATTTTTGATATGTCAATAAAAGGGATAACATAATCATAACTCAACTAGATAAATAAAGTGGATGGTCAAAAAATACAAGGTGACTATTCTAATAATCATTTATATTAGAATAAAAAGATATAGAGAACCAATGAATACCCAAATTTCAATAGAATATCATACTTTATAGGTGAACATCATCCAATATGAATTATGTAAAATATGATGTTCACACTATATAGAGAAATTTGTATATGGATAAGTCAATAATAAAATTACACAAGCACAAGAGCCTCATCCCAGTTGCTGAGGACTCGCTAGGTGCATCCAAGAGACCTGAGATCAAATCCGGGTGGAGGAATATTTCTAGGCTATTGTAGCAGTACTGTAGCAGGCACTGTTCGGTACTGTAGCAGCCAGAACTATTCATCCATCTGGGCCTTTGGGCCACCGGTTTGGTCCTTGGGTCCTGAAAGGATTTTGGACCACCCAAGGCCTTTGGGACAGTTGATTCTCAAGGCCTTTGGGCCACCTTAAGGCCTTAGGGCCACCCTAAGGCCTTCGGGCCACATGAATGCAGGCCCCAGACACACAACATAAAAGGAGCAGCTCTAAAAGAGGATTCAGAGTAGGTGCACTAACCAGAGCAGAGCCAAATGGATTGTCAGAATGAGAGGGTATGACTATGCCATCGGTACCAGCCTGTGCTTGCATGGGATGCCTAGCCAGACGATCATTCAAAGGTGGAGAGCTACTATCAAGATGCAGATGCTGGGGAGGGGCAGTTCCTTGTAGATGGTCTGGTTGAATTCCCTAAGACCTTCAGGTCATGTAATCTCCTAAGCCTACGGACCATGTAATATCTGAGCCTACAGGCCTTTTAAGGGTCCCCCTCATCCCTTGAAAGGGGGGTTATAAAAAAATCAATAAAAATGAAGGCCTTAGGGCCATTCAGGCAGTGCTAAAATTACACAATCATAATTCATAGAGAGAGAAAATTTGGATGATTATAAAAGGACATAACCCAATAAGTGATAAATAATTATCAAAGGGATTATGAAATATGAATTTACATCCATATAAAACAATGAGAGAATACCACATAATATAATTAAAGGGTAGAACATGAAAAAATAAAACATCTAGAAAATGATCATAACTCAATGAATGAAAGTTTAGTTACCAAAAATCATTACTATTGGGAAAATAACTGAATAAATAAGAACTTGAATAAGGGAAAAATAATTGTATATAAAATTCAATAAAATACAATTAAATACAACTAGTATAATAAAAATATATCTAGGGGTAGTGAGTACACCATATAAATGAAACATGGTTTAAAAAATTAATAATGTGTTAGTCAATAATAATTGAGACCAAGAAAAACCTTATGTAATGGGTAACAGTTTAATCATAACCCATTGAAAGAGATAGATTTAAATTTGAACATAAAATACAATTATTAAAATATAATTAATTATATTATATTACAATTTGTATGTATATAAAATATAATATTGAAACTGGATGCATAATAACAAACAACTCTCAAGAGAGGGAATTGAGAAAAATAACCTTAGCTCTTGTTCTTTAATGACATGAATATAAATATCTTAATAACTTAATGAATAACCTTAATCATATTAATTTTTGGTTATAATCTTCATGAATTGTCATTCTCAACATGAATTCAATATATTTTCAACATCCGGTGTTTATAGTTTTGATAATTTATACTAGTTTCGTAATTAAAATTTCTATGGTCATTCTTATTTCAAATTTCATAATTAAAAGATAATTATATTTACTATTATATTTTTCTTATTTATGATTCTTAAAACAACTTCATGAGTGTCTTAATAATTATTCATGAATACCAAATCGATAACAACATGTTTTGGTGACTATTAATGACTAGAGTGTGATTTATTAATGAATTAAATATTGATATAAAATATCTATAACCAAAAATATAATTATTTTAAAATTTATAAAATATTATATATGAAATTAGTTTCCCATAGTGATTCATGATATAAATTTTTATAATTGTTCAATTTTGTGGTTAAACCGACCCAAACATTAATATTCCCTCATTTAATGAATGATTATGTTGTCGTATAGTTGAAATATCATTATACCAGAATAATAATGTTTTATTTTGTGATTATTAGTGTAATATATCATAATTGGAAAGAATTAAAATGATATACTAATTTATGTAAAATCATTACTCAGAATGAAGAGCTCTTATTCACTACTGTTCTGTTATTTTAAACGATTTTATAAAATAATTTTTTTTGATAATATCTTTCATAAGTTTAGAAATTTGAAATAAAATAACCATAATGATATCATAAAGATAATATTTATCCTTTGATACCATCCCTAGATTCAACCTCATGAATATGTGATGGAAAATGAAACATGTTTCATAATGGAGGCGGTAGTCTACACAACACACAAACGATAATGTTGTTTATCATAATGGATGGGGTATGTGAATAAAAATCAAAATAGCATTAATATAAAAATATTAAATTAAATTACATATAATAATATCATTCAATTCACTAGAACAGAATAAATTTAAATTAATATAATTAAGATGAAAAATTAAGGATTTGATAACTCATGGAGTTGAATTTTTTTTGGAAGTCTCCTTAGAAATGGATTCCTTGTGATATAAAATAGTGACTTGAATATTTTGAACATGGGAGAGGGCCATAATTAGAGTAAAATTTCATGTTTTAAAGGATAAATTCTATGTATAAGTGTATATTCATGTGGCTAGGATGTTACCATTTTATAAGTGGTGGAATGCAATGTTTTAGGAGTAACCCCAACATTTTAAAAAATGTAAAGTTTCTATTCAACTATCAAAGGATAAAAAATGGAAAAATGAGTATATGAAAATATATTTGTGTCCAAAATAACCTATATAACTTCTTTTTATACAAATATAAGTGTTTTATGCCTTTTTATTTTTAACATTATTATTTTTTCCTAAACTTACATTTGCCCTTTTAATTAATTTTTAAATCATATGAATTAATTTTAATTAAATAATAATGACTGGACTCTTAAATAATTAGAAAAATTCAATTTCAATTTAGAATAAAAATTAATGAAATAAAATTTATAATAGCGTGAAATGTTTATTTTAAAATAAAAACACATTATCACATAAAATAGTTTTTAGAGAAATGTCACCTTTATTATTTTAATTTATATATAAGGTAAAATTATCTTAGATACAAATTTAATGACTTATATTGAATTGTTATAAAAATTAAATTATATGAGGATTCCATAGAAAGTGAAATTTGAATCTACCAATAAGAATACACGATTTAATGAAAATACTGAATGCAATTTTTATATTAAAGAAATATTTTAATTACATAACAAATGTTCACCATAGATTTTATAAGTAAAAATAATACTTTAAAATGAATAATGTTACTAATAAAATTAATATTTTACTAATTAATTCTTTAATACTTTATTGGTCTATATTATATAATGGTAAATTTATACAAATTACACATTTCGTGAAAACCATATTTATCGACTAAAAACATCCTTTTCTGAAAAATATAAAAAAATTAATACTAAATAATTTTTTATATGAGGAATTAAAATATTAATTTCAATTTTATTAGTTGAAAAATTAAATTGTTTTAAATTTAAATTTTGACTAAAATCACAAAATATAATGAAAATCACTTTGTATTGGAAAATTACATTTTCAATTATTAACTGTTATTATTATTATTTCATATCATATACCAAATGAATTGGTTTCAATCATATATTAATACAAAAATTGATTAATGATCAATCATATTCTTCTAAAAAATAAAACTTTTCATCGCATAAAATGTAATTTTTTAGAAACATAATTTTTAACTAACTGATAATGTTATTAGACATGTTATATGAACTTATTAAATATCATTCATATTAAATATATTATTTATTTTATTTATACATATATTTTATAATGAGTTTCATATCATTTATTCCTAGAAATTTAATAGATTGGTTTTACCAGTCGTACTTCAATATTTATATTTTATCAAGATATATTGTGGTTTTGTTTATATTCAATGTTTCATGTGGAGAAGCTATAAAAAAAATTGACTTATTTAAAAGTAATCATATATTATATTTTTAGAGTGTTACATCAACCTCCCACACCTAAATAAATTCTATCCACACAATTTGAGTAATTATATAATAATAATTTCTATAGGAAACTCATTATTATCCATACACAGCTAGATGATCCTGGGGTTTCATGTAATGTGGAATGATATTTATCTTTGAAAATTCATTATAATAGATTCATAAGGAGAGCTAAACCATTCAAAATTTTGAATATATTTATACGGAGAGATATAAATCTATATCCATATCTAGTGACTTCCCACAAACCCTAGAAATGATTTATATTATAATAACACCTCTAGGGGAATTTATTTATAAATTAATTGCCAGTGTTTGGTGAAAAATTACATGACATAGGTTATGAGAAAATCTAGAGTGAAAACATATTATAACCACCAAAACATCTCAAACATTGATATTACATGTTTCTATATGAATAATAATTACATTACAAAAACACTTACCTAAGTATTGTAATGGTTTGGAACATTTAGAAACTAGGCACATAATATGTTTTTTAGTGAAATATCTTTAATGTTTCTCACAAATATCTTCCCATTTAGTGATCTATATATACATACCCTACCTGAAATATTTATTATTAATCCTGGGAAAGGAAAAATAAGAAAGGGTGATCTTAGATGCTCTGTATGGGAAACTAAGGGGAAAACATAAACATAACGTGAGCATAATGGTATGAAAATGTGAGCATTACATAAAAAATCCATACCCTATACATCAAAGATCAAAATCTTAAGTCACAACTTTAATATTGGTAGTTTATAAGAAATAAATCTCAAGTAAATCTAATAATGTGATCCATGAAAGAATAAAAATGATATAATAAATGGTATTTTGACATTCATATAATCATATAAAATCATTTCCATAGTAGTCAAGGATCACAGTCATGGATATCATAGTGGAATGCCTTAACTCCCCAAACATTCATAATATTTAAGGATCACTCCCAACACCATCATAATAGAAAATGTTCATTACTAAACTGGGTTTATTCCCCATTCCAGGCTTGTATATTTCATGAGATATTAATCATTACCTAATGAATTGGAGGTAGATATAAGTACCACCTATTACATAATGAAAATCATACGTATGTGTTCTAAAATATCATAAAAAATTAATCATATAACAACCCATGTAATTAAATGTGTTTCATAAACATTTCATCATAAAATAAACCTTATAAAATAAATATGATTCATAATCAATTCAATATTTCATCTAATCCTAACATAAGGAAAAATATGTGGGTTTCGTATGTATTTTATCATGGTATGACCCATAAAATAGAAATGGATTTCAGTATTATCCTTCCATCATAAACACAATCCAAAAAAATAAAGAATGAAAATGGTATCCTTGTATTATATCCTCATTAAATCATATTTAACATCAAATGATGTCATCTTAGTTGGAATTTTTTTTATAAAGATCACATAAGACATTTCTTAGGGATTTTTTTACTGAATATCACTTCTTAAAACTATAAATTCATAAAGGTATTTTGGAAATAATTTTCTTTAGAAATATCATTTAAATCATATAAAGGAATATTTAAAAATAATTTAAAAATTTTCATGAGGAAAATACTCCTTTAACTTTGAAAAACACTTTTTAATACATAAAATATTTTTGAAATCCATTTATTTGGAAATATCCTTGAAACCATATAAAATATTATTCAAAAATCATCTTAAAAACTTATTGATTAAAATTTTCTTTCCAATTAAAAAATCTTTTTAAAACATAAAATATATTAATAATCATTTTCTTGGAAAATAACCTTGAAAAATTATAAAGTAATCATCAATGAAAATAATGGCCATGATTATGATCACAACTCACACATTAATACAATGTTTCCTTTCACTTTTTTCGTAATAGAAAAACTTCCATTTTTTTGAAAATGAAATAATGATTACTTCTAATAAATTTTGTAAAAATTAAAACATTGGAATATATATATAATAAATCATTTTATGAAATCTAAAAACATTTTTGAAAATATATTAAGAAAACATTTTTTGTGAATGAAAATGGTTTTCGATGGAAGTGAGAAATAATGAATATTTTTCTGAAAGACATTAGTTTTAACTCTTGATTACATAAAGAGAGGTAAATGATGGAAAATAATATATTATCCTGAAATAAATAGAGGATAAGGATTGTAATTATTTTCTTGATAGATATAATGTAATATTTTATCATTTGAATTATAATCGAATACAATCCTAATAAAAGATGAGATAGTAACATAAAACTTTTACCAGAATGATAACATTGAATAATAATCCACATGATAGAATATAATTATATTAAACAAATAATTTCATTTAAATAAGGATATTTGTGATATAAAATTTCAAAGTTAAATTATATAAACCTCATAAATTAGGATAGATGCATACCATAACATATATCTCAAACATGGAAAATGGGGAAAAAAATCCCATATTGATTTGGTAACATTTGAACCATAAACCCCATGAAAGATAGTTCCTAAAATTGATACGTAATTCCCCAAATTTTTATTTTTAATCATCATAAAATATATTCATTGTAATTATATAAACTATATGAAAGAAACATGTGGGGAATATGCCTTGTTTCACACAGAATAAAAAAGTGAGATGGAAATCCCTTACTACTTTTGTAATCATTTGAATCAAAATACCCAATAAAGGATGATATATAAAAACATAAATATCATGATAATAAGAAAATTAATGATATATAATATTATATACCAAGTATATACCCCTCACAAAAAGAAATGATTGGGGAATTTTTATATGTAACCCAGGAAAAAATGAGAGACTAGAAATCCCTTATCTTAAGTCTCAAATTCCATCACACTCATTCAAAAATAAAATATAATAAATATAATTTTATTATAAATAAATTAAAGAACCATAATAATATATATCATACTATGTATTATTTTCTTATGATTTTTTATTATCGGTTTATTAACAATTCTATGTGAATGTCACATTTTGAGCAATACCTGCTTGGTTTTTCATGTATGTTTTGATATGTAATTTTTATCCTATTAGTTTTATAATGATTAAATCATATCAATAATATTAAAAATGATATAAATATCATATATTCTATATATATATATATATTTAATGTAATCTATGATATTTAGATATAGAAAATGAAATACACCGTTCATGGAAATAGTATGTCATACGTACACATGAATGATGTATCCATTTTCTCAAAATATTTAAAGATATTGAGATAAATAATATATTAAAAATAAAAAATTATTATTATTTCATATATATCATATATATTCATTAAACTAATCCTTATTACCTTCCATGTAAAGCACGAATGAATCACATCGCTTTGTGTGGCGATAGTCCCCCATACCCACGAGTGACGTTATTGTATTCCTAAGGAATGTAATGTAAGATGGTACATATGATTTAATTATTAAATTGGAATAATTAAGTTACAAATATCATATATAATCATTTAATTAGTTCTTATTTGTATCCAAGTTAATTATAAATGAAAAACACATTACACCAGTTCTTGAGGCGGTAGCCCTCCCTACACATGAACGCCATTATTGTTTTCCCAATTAGATTAAAGGAAAGAAATTAGTTATGGTATTATAATTATAGAGGTAAAATAATATAATTAATACCATATAAAAAAATTAAATACATCATTATATCCATCCATACAAGGTGATAATAAAAAATGAATAACATTGATTCACAAGGTAGTAGTCCCCCTTACATACGAATGATGAATTCCTAACCTATTTGATGGAACAAGATAAGGATTTATGTTATTAAATTAATATAATAAAGTATAATTATATTTTATATTCAAATAATTTTATATAAGTTTTTTTAAAAATAATTTAAGGTGGTGAAAGAAGATATAAAATAAAACGATCAATTAAGGACATAACCACTTCTCTGAAAAAGTTTTTATGATATGTACCAAAATAATTCCTAGGATATATTTCATAAAAAATAAGGATTCTCTAATGGGAGAATGAAATTAAAGAATGTATTTAGTTAGGTATTTTCTGAACCGAATGTTTTTGTAAGTTTGAAGATGAGAGGATATGGGGTGGCCTTTTATAAGTGAGGTGACTTGTGCAATTGTAAATCCTAAAAAAAAGGTGTACCCATGTTTTATACATTTCACAAGACATAAGAATGTACTATTCACAAACCTAGATGATATAAGATCTATATATGTCAATTAAATTGCTTTTGAAAAAAATTTAAGGTCATTTTAACCCTTATCATTTTAGGTCAAACCTCGTTAAAAAATCATTTTTACCTTAAATATGGTAAACAATTTTTTACTATTTTAATATTATTTTTTGTAAAAAATTAAGTTGATATTATTAGATAATATAAAGATTTTTTATTAAAAATATGGAATCATTTTTTTATATTCCATTCATATAATTGTATTATTTTAATTTAAAATTATTCTCTCAGTCGCGATGAGAAAGTAGTTTTCCAAAGAGAAAGTGTTCAAAAGATTAAAAAAATGTATATGAGAATTAAAAATAAAATTGAATATAATGAAAAAAATTGTATTAATATATATAAAATTATAGTAATTTTACATTATAAACCATTTAAAAACATTTTTTATTTTTTAAAATGATTAAATCAAATGATTATTCTGAATAAAAATAAGTATTTTCCACTATTGATTTAAAAATTTATATTATCACAAGATTTTATACACATCACTGTAAGAGAATTTTGACAGCAGATTTAAAAATTAAATTTATTTTTTATAAAAATTATAAATATGGAAGAAATTTATTTTAAAATAACTATTAAAAAAGTGACCAAGATTCTTTTTATAAAAAGATAGATTTAAGCGAAAAATTATATTTATTATAATATATTTTCTACAAAACAAATGAGACAATAGTTTAAAATTTTATTAACTATATAATATATTTTTTTTATTAAAATAATTCATAAAAAGTAATTTATTTGATTTATTTGGATAAAACATGATTGTACGCATAAAAATATTTTCTCATAAAAATATTTCTTTTATTTTCAAATAGTTTTTTATTTTTATTTATAATTAATTGGTCACTAATGAATTTAATTTGAATATGTGTGTAAAAAATATATTTTAAAATTTAAGTTAATCATATTCAAACTTAAATTCTAATATCTAGGTGATAACTATCATATTAAATAATAATATTTTAATACTATGTCAAGTATTGTTTAAACACAACATCGTTGTAATTCAAGCTACTCTCTAATTGCGTGTAACATAATCTAAACTCAATGTATCTTATAAAAAAACTTATATATCTGATTCATGTGACACAAGATAAACTTTTGGTTGAATGTAAAGAAAAATATCAAAAATATTAAATTTATTTAATATATATATATATTTCATAAAATCTCATGGAGTTACATTCAACCTGACTAAATAAATTTCATCCTCACAATTTTAACTTGTTATAGTTATTCAACTGTTTAACATTTTAAAATCCCATTGTGGGGAACCCATATCTTAAAAAGGTTTAATAAAAATTACACTAAAAAAGAGAGAATGGGATGTCTGATAGCCATCCAAAATAATAGATTAGTTGGTTTCCATGTAATAGAACGTTTTTGGGAAGTGAAAACATAGACATAGAAGAGAAAACTAACACCCAAATATTGATGGAGAGTTATATAGAACTTGGTATCAAGAAAGTTAATAAACACAAAGACATTAATCCCTGATAGGTGAAAGTACCAATCATTCATAAAAAATGAAGGTAAATGTTTAAAATTTTATTTCAATATCTATTTCTTAATGTTGGGTAATTTTCATGAGAATAAATAATTACATGATTTTATTATATTTTATTAGCACAGTAAAATCCTTTGGTTGTTCCTTAATTAATTTAAACTACACTTCCTTACTCTAAGAGATGAATTTTTCATCTTTTAAGCACTAACGAATAATAATTTCCCTAAAATAATGATAATTTATTCCTTATATATATAGATATTATCAAAAACATAATTTTTATCACAAGTTGTCCAATAACATTCAAATTTCAACTTAATCCATTCAATGAATGGTTAACCATAAGGCTCCACCATTCCTGGACAAAATTTAAATCAATAAATTGAACAAGAGGGTTACTAAATTTCCAAAATAATCTTATCATTAATCTCTAAAAGAAAATGAAATATCTTTTAATGTCACATACCAAATATGTCAATACATTGATCATATATATTCCTAGAATTGGAAATATTGTATATTACCATAAAACCTTATTGAAAAAATACCTTATTTAAAAACAACTAACTCCATACCCATTCCATAAATAAAATTACATATTAATAAAAATATTCCATAAATCTAAAAATGTTTTAAACTTCATCAATGATAATATAAAAAATTTACATTAAATCATTAATTTGATATAAGGTAATCAATACTATTTAATTTACTTAATCCATATTAATAAACTCATTATTAAAACTAAAAACCATTTTCTCTACATCAGTAACATAATAAGGGTTATATTCCCTCAATAAAAATATTAAATTGCCAAAAAATTACTTTTATAGGCCATCAGTACCATTTAACATTGTATCTTAACTCCATAATTCTAAAATATTATGGAACAATCGATTTAGGTTTCATGATTCTAAAATACAAAATACAATTGATAAAATTATAATGAATTGAATCAAAATTAAGAAACACATCAATAATTCCACATTATTCAAATTCTATTAACTAGTCTTCATCATCTTATTACTTAACACTTTATTCCTTTTAGATGTCATTTTTACTCTCTTCACCATCAGAAATATAACCATTACTCATACAAACATGTTGATTCTCTTCGTAATATTTTCCCTTAATAAATTTATTTGTATAATTCACATACATTCCAAATTTTAAAACTTAAATTTTTGTTGATATATTTGGGACAAAATTACTATCATCCATTATGTTAACCAAAATTTTCATTTTTCATATGAAATTACATGATTTGTTTCCTTTTTTTCCACACACAGAACATCTTTCCACTCCTCTAATAAATTCACTTGGGTGCTTCTTACCACATTCTCAGCATATAAGAAACATAATATTCTTTCCTCCATGTTCTCCACCACCCGAAATCTCAATGAACTCTATCATTCTATTCTTTGGTGAGTCTAAGATTTAGTTAAAGTTTATATTGTTAATCATATATTTTGATAACTAATTACACATAATGTAAATGTACTTCACTCTATTCATTCTCCCATTTACATTCTCATTAACAAATTTTCTATAATATTCAATGTTAATATAGTTCCTCATAGTTCCCGCCATTTACTAAAACCAAAAATCATAGAGTGATTAAGAATATTAATATCATGAAACCACATAAACATGAAAAACCATATTTAAGATGTCTAAATAATGAAACTTTATTTTCAATATATAAAACCTAAAGTCTTAACCTAGGTCATTATTTAAATCTTTCACGATGGTTCATAATGAATATGGGAAATTCAGTAACATATTCCTTAGGAGTGTAAAATGAGGTATACAATAATTCTCAATTTTTTTTGCATCCGGTGATGATTGATTCTAGCTCAATGTTACATTTTCATAGTTATTACCCCTACCGACATCTATTTCATATCCACATACACTTTTAGTATCTAGAAAGTGATCTAATTTCATGGAAACCCACTTTTCTATCATTCACCAAAATTAAAAAACATTTTCCTATATGTTGACTCATCCTTAGACTTATACTTAGACATTTACTGATAAATATCCTTATAAATAACCCTAGGGATCTCACTAATTTTTTCCCATTTTAGTTTCCAAAGGTTAACAAAAATAATCCTCTAATACCTACTATAACAACCCAAACATCACATATAAAGATATTATGTATTTTTATATGAATACTAATTACATTACACAAACACACACTTGAGGATCATAATAGTTTAGTAACTTTAGAGTATAGGTACACAATATTATTATATAGTGAATTATATTAAAATTTTACCATAGAGATAATACCATTTAGTACAATTTATAGATATAGACAGCATAAAACCATTCTTTCCACACTAGAGAATAGAAACATAAGAAAATTTGAGCTCACATTCTATGTTAGGGTAAATAATGTAAAATATTTAATCAAAAAGTGATCATAAATGTATGAGAACATGAGCATAAAATATGAAAACCATACCTTTAATATAATCGATCAAAATATTGAGTCATTAAATAAATATTAAATGTTTATAAGAGATGAATCATAAAAAAATCAAAGAAAATGAGCCATAAGATCATAAAATGGACATAATATATGTAATTATGGGATACACATTATATTAGGAAGAAATTTCCATAGTATTCAAGGCTCACTACTATGGATATCACAGTGATGTGGGTTCACTCTCCAAACTATGATAGTAGTCTTATACCACTCCAAAGAACATCATAATTGAAAAAATCCCTTACCAAATGGGGTTCACCACCCAATCTAGTCCTATCTCTCTCATGAGATATAAGTCTTGACCCAATGAATTGGAGGAAAATATGGGTCCCACTCATCACATAATGAATATGATATGAATGTATTCCAAAGGATCATAAAAAATTCATCGTATCATATCTCATGAAATGAAATCGGTTTAACCTATATAAAAGAAATAGTTTTAACAATAATTTCATCATTTAATAAAAGTGTAACCCATGGAAAAAAGAAATGGGTTACATATTCATTTTATCATGGTATAACCTGTGGATAAGAAGGGGATTTTGAAAAATATTTTCCTCATAAATATAAACCATATATAAAAATAATAATAATAGAATCCTTAAATTAGATCCCCAATAAAGAATAGGTATCGTCAAAGGATTTCAATATAAATGTAAACATATTTTATATGACTAGTTTAAACATTTCTTGGGGAAAATAACATTTCTTTGAAAATCAATTTTTTAAACTAATAATTCGTAAAATATTTTTGAAATCCTTTTATTTGAAAATAAACATGAAAAATTATAATGTAATATTTAAGAACTATTTAAAACATTTCATGAGAAAAATAAAATTTCTTCTTTAAAAACTCTATAAAAAACATTTAAAAATTCCTTTTCTTTTAAAATATGCTTGAAAACCTATAAAAAAAGCTTTAAAAATTATTTAAAACATTCCTTGAGGAATATATAATTTCTACTTTCAAAAACACAATAAAAATAAAAATAAAAATAAAAATCATTTTCATTGAAAATTACCTTGAAAACATATAACATGCGGTTAAATGAAAATATAGGTCATGACAGTGGTAATCTATTTTTTTTCTATAATTGTTAAAATAAATATTCCTTTCAGATTTTTGATAAAATATAAGTAGTAATTGTTTGGGAAACAACATGATTATTTCATTTAAAATATATTTTTTTAAAATATAAATTATGAGTAAAAGTTTCTTTAGTAAATCATATCATGAATGTTGAAAACATTTTTGAAAAAAATTATGGAAAACATGCTTGTAATGCTCTAAAAATCTAATTTAGGAACATTGTATTTGAAATCGTGAATGAAATGCACCACCAAGAGCGTAAATGAATATAATATCTTGAGTATTTATAATATATTTAATATTTTAAATAAATTATATATATTTTATAGATTGAAATAAACTCGATACTGAGTTAGTGTATGTATCACTCAACAATGACTTTCTTCGAACACTTATATTACACACAAGAACAAGTTTTACCAAACAATAATATATTATTAAAGTATTATTATTTAATATAATAATATATACCCTTGACATTGAATTAAATATTATGAATATTATTAAATAACATAATAAAAGATATTTTTAAAAAAATATAAAATGAATACATTGGTTACTAATTAATTAGAAATGAATATTACAACCAATTGAATATAAGAATATTTTTTTAATAGAAAACTATTTTTATGCTCACAATGATTTTATATCCTAATAAATTAAATTAATTTAAAATAGTGAGTTATATTAATGGAATACATATTTTATATATTCAATAAAATATTTTTTATATTCATCTAATATATTTGAAAGGTATAAGATAAGAAAAAACCCAATTTTACATATAAAAAATTATATTTTTATTAAGGCTTTTTACCGCCTTTTAATAGAGAACCAATTTTAAATCCAATTTTTGGAATTTTTATATAATTTATATGTTAAAATAAAATTAATCATTGAAATGTAAACATAAAAATTTGGTTAGGGTGAATATATGATATTTTTATGTGAAGAATCATTTTTTAATGAATAGTAAAAAATACTAAATTTCAATTCAAAAATGTTTTTTCAACTAATTTATTTATAAGGATAAATTATAAATTTAATTATTTTTAAAGATTAATTAGATATATTTTTTATTAATTTATCTAATTTAAGAAATTTTAACTTATTTAACATTTAAATTTGGTATAAAAACCTAGAAATTTTTTGAACGTTTTTACATTAAAAATCTGTATTACCATCCTGTCTATGATATTAAATTTAAATTAATTTCTACGAATTATCTGATTGGAAATAGGAAAAATTAATTATATATTTTTAATCATCATAATTTTTAATATATAATAATCTCAATATAGTTTTTTACAAATAATATTAATGAATGTAATTAAAATTAATTACAATGATTAAGGTGAAATTAAGTTTAATAATAGACTAAACCTTAGACTTAAGAGACAAAATGACCAAGAAACTTTTCCAAAATCCATTTTACGGTCATATTTAGATCTTATACTTCCTTTTATATGATATTTTATATTATTGGATCAAATTTAAATGGAAAAAGTGTGGGTGGTATTCCTTTTTCAGAAATTTACAAGAGCGCCACTCCCCCTCCACTATAAAAAGGTTTCCTCTCCTCCCACTTCCTTACACCTCTCAATCCACTTTGGATAGACTATGATCTAACCAAATAGATCCTAAAAATACCTCCTCTAATCATATAATTATCCATTTTTTAATAATCTCATCAAAGGAATCCCTTTGGTGAAAACAAAAAGAAGTTACCCGAATAAGAGGTAAAAAACATCCTCAATCACTTTAGATTTATTTGTTTCTCCATTATATCAATTCTTATTATTACATAATTATATAAAAAAATTATTTTAAATATATTTAAATTATTTTATGTCAAGTATTATACCTACACTTACACACACTTCCATCTAATGGGTAACGAACTTACCATTTATGTGTATACCAAACTACCGCCTCACGAAATGATGATTGTTCGTTCTTCCTTTACCACCTAACATGGTGGAAATTATGATGGAAACTATGTTTACATATTATATATATAAAATATATTATTTCATTATGGTTATTCAATTATTTTATAATATATACCTCTATACTTTCTATTTTTTTTAAATAAGATAACATTGTTTGTGGAAGTGTGGACTACGTCCTCCTTAACGTGATGTGATTCATTCACACTATACACGGAATGCATTAATGATGATTTTAATAATAATATGTATCATATATGACATATATATGATATTTTAATTATAATATACATATGTATCATTTAATTTTTATTCTTTTAAAATGAAAAATAAGTGAAAGTAGCGTTCATACGTACGTACGACCTACCATCTCCCTGAACAATGCATTTCATTTCTTATCTCCAAAAATTATAGATTATTATAAATAAACATGAAATGAATATATATTATAATTATATAATATTTTAAATTCTATACATGATCAAATCATTATCAAATTAATAGTAACTACAAATGAAAAGTCAAAACATACTTTATAAAACTCAACAATGATCACCTGAAATAGTTAAAATTATGAAAGGTTATTAAAAAAAGGGTAATAATATTTTAAAATAATATTATACATGATATTATAAATATGATTATAGTTATTTTATATGTTACTAATATATTTAAACTCCATATACATGAGTTTAATGAATGTTTATCCTAAAGGAAATGCAAGGTAAGGGATTTTTATCTCACTTTTTTACATTTGTAAGATAAATATCATATTAACCACTTACTTATTAGTGTGGTGTATCTAATATCCATTTTGATATATTATATCTTGAATTGTTTTATCTTCAGGGTATTGAAAACTTTCATTTCATGTTTTTCTTCATGAGTATTATGATTTAAAATGCTTCAAAGTGGTATGTGACACTTTAGAATACTTAAAGATTATTTTCATTGAGAATAATTTTAATGATCTTTAAAAGGTATTTCCATTAAATAAAATTATATTACCATTGTTCTATAAACCATTTAAATTTCCTCTCCTATGGTTATTTTTGACCTATTTTATGTTTTAGTACCATTTTCTACTTTTTGGTACTCAAAATGCTTTAGAAAATGTTTTTAAGAAAAACCGAATACATTTCTATCTTTAGTTAGAGAACCTAATTTTTTTTTCTAAAAACCCTATTTTATAAAAAGGTTTTCAATTTTTTAACATTAAAAAAATGATTTATTAATGAATTTTTACCCCTTTTTCTTTTAATATATTTTTTTAAATTAATATTTTTTCTTCTTTCTAAGTAATTAATTTTTCTATCATTTTTACTAGGAAAAAGGAATGTTATTTTTACCTTATATGGATAACAAGACTGTATGGAATCATTAATTTCCTACGGTACTATGCAGAAATAAATTTATAAAACCCAAACTATGTTACTCAATTAATTAAAATTTAGTATAAGGAAAGTTTAGGATCAAACCCACAGATAGAGTGTGTATGTTTTAAATTAATTAGGAAATTGAAATAGCTATTTATTGGTTATTTGAGAGAAAATAGAAATAGTAGAAGGATTTATTGGGTTGAAATTCATTATGGGAGACATTACAGTTTTAGTGATTTCAGGTTCGTGTTTTAGGGATTCAATTGTAAATGTGTTTATTCATGTTTGGTGTCAGAATTGGGTCAGCAGGGATCCTTGGTCTTAGTATCCCACTCTATTCCTTTTATCACACCGTTAAAATGGTCATATACTGGGTTCAATCATAGAAATAGACAATCCAAAACCATATTTAAACATAACTGGCCTAGATTTCATAATATTCATACCCAAAATAAGATGATTAATTGATGTAATGATATAATAATCTTCAAATCATAAGAAATGGTCATGAAATTGAAAAAAAGAAAGATATTTGAATTGATAAATGATGTTAAAAAAAATCCCAAACATAAATAATAAAATGAAACAATCCTTAAGAACACATCCCCCTATAATCACATCACCCAACAAAAATGGAACTACTCACTCATTCTAAGCATGATGAAAATGACCATCCTCGATACCTGAAGAATAAATCTGGCTAAGCCAGGCTTCAGATCGTCTCTCCATTGTCCTTTAGTGTAGAACTGCTCCTGCAGGTCCCAAAGTGATTTGGACGGGTAGTCGGGGGTTAAATTTATAGGTGAATCCCATCCAAACTTGCAGCCTACATCACTTATATTTTTTTCTGCGTGTCTCCGATTACATGATGTGTACTTGGGTTATATGTTGTATAGTCCAGATCCAATTTCTCATCTACATGACATGAATCTCATATGATAATTTGACTATTTAATTAGGTCACATCATGTAATCCCAACTCATGACATGTACTTATGTTTAACACTACGTACCTAGGTCACAACTTGTCTAGTGCATATTTGTTTCACTTGAAACGGTCAAAACGTTTACTCTCAGTACACGACATGTAGGAATTTTCTTCATTTTCCAGCTCTACTTCTGTCTCAAAAATCCGATGTCGCACCGCGTGCGAAGAGAAGCGACACATAGTGTATTTTAGCTCATATTTCTTCAAATATTTTTTCATTTTCCTAATATTCATTATTTCCTTCCATAAAACATAAACAAGTAAATACATTCCAAAATTGGGAAGATTGATCAATTAAATACATAAATCAACACCTAAAAATATTCTAAAATATATGCATGAAATACACTTAGCAACGACATGTACAAATTCATACGCTATTAATTATTTGAAGCTAACTTGTAATTTTTAAAAGGTTACCTTTCAAATATTTTTTTTCAAAAGTGATTTTTAAAGAAACTATTTTTCCAATGGTTTTTCAAAAAAAAAAGGATATTTTCCTCAAGAATGATTTTAAGATATATTTTATAGTATTTCTATTCATAAAATACAAAAAAAAATTATTTATAATGCACATTTGATATGTTGTATTGATACCATACTTATTATTCCTCTATATGGTTTGGGATTGATTTGGCCATGGATAATATTCACATTCACTTCATTTATTCCATTTTTCCCCTTGAAAAATTCAATCTCCTTTGATCATTTGACACTAAATTTCCTCTAGTTATCCATATTATATTTCATGGATATGATTATTACCCGAATCATATATCATTTTTATATGGTGTTCACTTTAAAGTTATAATATTATTTGTGGAAATATTGATAAATCTATATCTTCTATTTAATACAAATATTTGATAAGGAATATTGGTTATTCAATATGAGAAAATATTTGGACATGTATGACATGACTTGGGGACCATTTAAGGTAATCCCTATAGGTTGAGGACTGGTTAATGAAAGTCCCTCAATGCATCATTAGTCTAATGGGATGAAATTAGTTAGCAACAAACCCTACAAGTTTGTTTCCAAATTAGAGTTGTTTAAGCTATCTTGTGAGAGATCTTGATAGTAGAGTTAAGGTAGGAAAAGCCAAATTGGTTTGTAAATAGTATGTTTTAAACCATATTGTAAAATTTCTTGATGGTGATGGTTCCATAAACCTAGGAAACATGGACCCAATTAGTAATCATATCCTTAATTTAGTTTTAGTTATTATTCATCCATGTGATTTTACATCGACATGTATATAGGTACATTTCATTTTTTTGTTCATTGATTAAGTAGTATGTGTTTCAGTTTCCTTATTTTACATATTGATTTTTCATTATATATTTATTTGAATGGGATTTATATCTATTTATTTAAATTTCTATATTATTTATGGACTTCTGTATTAGATTATTGATTACATGGTATGTTTGTTTAGTTATTACCTTTTCATATTTAGTATTCTCATTGATTCATTGTTTATTCCTCTATAATTTACTCTTACTGATCATTTGAGCTCAAACTTATTATGTTTTCTATCTAAAGGATTCACTGAAGTGTTCTAAGAAAGATATGAAAGGATATGCTAGATGCAATAATGTTATTATCCTCAAAAGAAATAAAAAAATTATTTTATAATTATTGTATTAAATTTGAATACAATACTTATGTATATATCTTGTTTACCAATACTATTAAAATATTCTGTCTTTTGGGAAGTGATTTACTTGTATCTTATTTCAATGTAATTGATAAAAGACACTAGATCTGGGATTTCTGGGGTTGGGTAACTACAGTTGGTATCAGTATAGGTTTAATAGAAATCTTGCGAACTAGATTTATGAAAATATATGTTAGAGATCATATCCCTAAGGTACACATTGAAGATAAGTATAAAAGAACATCCTAAAATTTAATCAAGGTAGAGATTATATGGGTTTTTATAGAAATAAATCCTTGTCTGGATACTACAGGTGGATGTTGTTCTGGTATATATATACCTAAGAGTAACAACTCTGACAAGGTGCATTAGGCCTAACTTTGTGTAACCTGATACTGGAAAACATGCCTCACTGCACCACTTGTTTGAAATTCCCAGGGGGTATTCTTAGGGTGATTTAAAATTTCTTTATAAACCATTATAAATGTTTTGAATAGATAATGACAATGAATAAATTAATTTAAACCTGAGGTGTCTTAGATTGAAAATAATGTGTCAAGATTTAGACATCCTATAAATAATTATATGGTTTTACCAATAAGATAATTGATTCTCACACTATGATTTATGGTTTTAGAAAATTCCCTCATCTGAAGGATAGACTTTAAACCAAGGAAGAACCTATGTGAAAATAAATGGATGATGTATTTATATATTGATGATACATTTAAAACCTTAGTCAAAAGGCGATTTATTGATTAAACTTACTTCAATGATTTCCATCATATTAATTTTGAAAGTTATTTTAATATGGTTTCAGAAAAGGAAAAGATATATACTAGGTGATAACCAATAAAATCTGGCAAGGCTGCAAGACATGAATCCATAACTGAAGGATGATAAGGGTTTAACTCCAAGAACTAACCTATGAAATTTCCGTGTTAATATGATATTATTTTTATTTAAAAAATTTCACGAATAAATATTAACAATGAACAAGTAGTTTAAATTTTATGGTTTATATATTAATGTCTAAACCATATTTTCTTTAGAGAATATTTAAAGAAAAATTTAAATACTTTTCACTCTTTTATGTGCCTTATGATCCATTAAAATTTTATTTTACTACTTTAGGGATCAAAGTTAATTTTTGGATATCCATTCCATGAAGTAATGGATGAATTAGAATATAATCAAAGACCAACTAAATGATTGAATAATTCATACAAAATTAAAAAATATTGGGTAAGTAAATTTCCTTATATTCATAGGTAGTAAAATCATTACTCAACATTAGGAAAATGGTGAAAAAAATATTTTCATAATAAATTAATTTTTATTGAACTATTAGTCTTCTAAATCATCGTAGATTTATGGACTTGAGGCCCTCACCTTTCTATTGATCATTAACTTGTTTTTGATTGATGAACTTAGTCACTCTATAAATATTTAAGTTTTTCCTCCAAGTATTTATGCATAATTTACACTAATGTTATCCTACTTAGAGACCTAGTTATATGTTATTCCATGATACCTTTGTACTTTCTATTAACACTTTTATAGAGTATTTATTAAAAAACTAAAGAGATGTTGCTTTCCTTATATTACTATTACATAATTTTAAAGATAAAAAATAAATTCATTACACATCAAGAATCCAAAGGTTTCGTATCTTTGAAAAACTAGTAACATACATAACTTTTACAAAATAAAACATAAACATTTATTAAATTCCTTCTTCTTCAACTTCATATTGGACCTTGAATTCTCCTTTGTAAAAGTAGTAACCTGAGGATATACATCAACAAGGGGTGAGCTAAAATCCCAGTAATAGGATAAATAAAAACATGAAACAATATAACATGGGGTGAGAATAAACATTATTATCCTAACATAGGCATAAGATCATAATCATGATAAGTAGCATTAAGAGAAGACTTGGAATGCAGTAATACATAAAAATTAAACATCATGTCATAGTAGTCAACTACCACACATAGTTTTGAACAAATATAGCATCATTTCATGCATATTTCACTTTAATCATGAGGTTATTCACATTACACAATGCATTGGAGTTCTATGTAATTATATGTGCACCAGTCACATCATAACATTTACATTATGCTATATAATTTTCGGTGTACCCGTCACATAACATCATTGAAATTATCATGAATGCCACATAGAACATATAAAAATATTAAACATGTAATAACCCATGGAAAGGAATGGGTTTTATTTCATGATCATAAATTCATAAACTTTGGGTTCCCATGTAACACCCCAAGCTTCCACGATACACTTCTCCTTCAATAATGCAATAGCTTGCATTGTACGCAAGTTCGAGTTCTAACACACCGTGACTAATCAAAGTAGCCGTTATGAATAGTAATACCCACTTTTTAAAATTATATAAATTTTATATATCCAAATGGACTTCATTTTTGTATTCGTAATATCGAAATTAGCCTATGTTGAATTTTTGGTATTTTTCTGAGAACTTCCAATTTTTTATGAATAGTGAAAAATACTTAAAACAACTTTTTTAATAAAAATAATTTATAGTGATAAATTATAATATTTAGTGGTTCTAATGTATAATTAGAATATATTTTTACCATTTTATCCAATGGTGTTCATTAGAATTAATTTTACTTTGAAATTGGACATAAACAATTGTCAATCTTTTGATATATATTGTTTCTTAGAAACACGCTATTTGTTGTGACAGTAGGAATTAAATATGAAATTAATTAATGAAACTTATATGTTTGGAATTTTGTAAAATAGACATCATTTTTGAATTCGGAATATCAATTATAGCTTAGGGTGAAATTTTGGCATTGTTCTGAAAAACTTCAATTTTTGATGAATAGTGAAACCACTAAGTGGTAGTTAAAAAACTGATTTTTCGTTTAAATGAAACATTACCACTTTTGTGTTCTGATTTTCAAAAATCCGACATACATGGTTGTAATTAGGAAGTATAATGTGGTTCAATGGTATTAAAATATTTTTTTGGTGAATAGTAACTTTTAAGTTTAATTAATCGCGATTAAAGGTAATTAGTGAAATTTAAGGTAAAAATGATATTATAAAAATATGAAATGACCTTTAAAATTGTCCTAAAACTATTGGATGAGTCATGGCCGACCAAGACAATATATGGGTCAACTTGGGGACCCCATGGAGCCACTTTGGTAGGAAAATGACATTAAAAACTTTTTATTTAATGTTAAAATAAAAATGTCACAAACATGAGTCGTTTTACTAAAACAATTTTTAAATGGGGTTATACAAGTCATATTTTTGACTATAAATATTCATTAGAAAGGTAAAAATATTTCCTACATAATTATAGTTTTTTTATAATTTTTAGACATTAGATAAATTAAATTATTTATGACACCATGATGATGCAACAATTACCTCATTAATTAACGATTTTAATTAAATGGAAGGATAATGTAAAATCTAAGCATTAAACTTGTCCAAATCATATTGGATGAGAATATTTCAAACCATTATCACCTTATACTCGAATTATATAAGTGTGTGACCTTTATAATCCGAAAAGCATTGTATAATAAATTAACATTTCATTACTTTCCAGGAGTGCCCCTCCTCTCCACTTATAAAAGGCCCCCACCACTACCACCTTACTCACACTATCAAAGCCTTTTGGGTCGGCCAAACTCTGCCCAAATACTCTCCTAACTTCCCTCCCTTACTCCTATAAATCTCACTTTGGGAATAATTCTTCCCAAGGAAGCCTTTGGCTCAAATCAAAAGAGTTACCCGATTTTAAGGTAATGTCTTCTCTAATGTTATTTTGTTTTATTTTGCTTCTCCAACCACTTAAACTCTTTTTATTCATTTATTTTGTAAAAAAACCAGTATCCTCAATATACTAGTATGTTGTTATAATAATGATTCGAGCTAAACTTACACACACCTACATCTAATGGTTAAAGAACATACTGTTTCTGTGGATGGTGAATTTCTACCTCACGAAACGATGATTGTTCAACACTAATATAACACCTTAAAAGGTGGCCATTAAGATGTAACTATATTTATATATGATATATATTATGTTTATGTTTTCCTTATGCTTCTGTATTTCTCATTTATGTCATACTTTATGATTTCCATTATGGGTAAACGCGATAATTTCATTTTAGGAAGTGCGGACTACCGCCCCCTCAAAGTGATTTGAATCGTTAATGCCATATGTGGGATGTATAAAGGATGGAGTAAATGATATTATATATGATATTATACTGGAATTATAATATACCTTTATATCATTATTATTTCATTAAATACAAAATAGAAATGAAAGTAGCATTCATGCGTACGTACGGCTTACCGTCTCCATGAACAGTGCATTTCATTTCTTACCTCTAAACGTTATGGAATATTATAAATGCATGTATATACTGGATATATATGAGATATATGATATCTATATCATGAATATAATTCTGGATATAATGGATATTTCACCACATGAACAACTTGTAATTATAAGAAGTTTATTTTTGACTCAAGTACCATAGATCGACAAAACGACCGTTATTAACTTAAATAATTACATAATGCTCGTAACATGGTAATAAGTGATATAAAAGGAATAAAAACTTGAAAAAGGTTCTTAAGAAACTATAAATTAACTCTATTTTATTATTCAGGAGGTTAAAGAATGTCCGAGTCAAGACAGGACGCAAGGTAAGGGAAATTCTTAACCCAATTACCGTTCTTTGGGTTAATCTCCTACTTTCAAATTATGTCATGATATTATTATGTCCTATCTTGTATTTGTACTTTCTTTATGTGTACTTATAGTGAATACACATAATAGATCTATTTTATTTTAAAAATGACCTTTGTAATGACTTCGTCTCAATCTCCTTTCATTGAGGCATATTTGGTTTTATACACAACTTTCCTTTATACGGTGTATAAACCCCTTTGACTTTTACGTTTATTCAAAAGGAATCTTTTTATACGAAGCGTTTTACTAAATGACAAAAAGGAATGTTTTTCTTGTTGTACGTATATGGCGACAACGACTTCTCTGCCACCGTTATTTGAGTTTTGGCTTCCTCTACAAGCCATAAATTTTTTTAAAAGAAAAATAAATACCATGTTTTAATTTTCTTTTATTTTGGTATTGAAAATGGTTTTGATAAAATTTTTATTATATCAATGTATTGTATTTATATCTTGTGATTGAAGTGTGGAAATATTATGTTTCCTTTATGCATGTTTTATGTGATAAAATTATGTTATGGTTTATGATATGTTTAAACCTGTTCATATGAGGAATGCATTGGACTTAATAAGTGACGGGTGGAGCCCGCTATAGCTCCTCGATGCATTGGCAGGTCTCATGAGACAAACTAGTGTCTTGGCACGAGGCCTTGACAAAATCTTATTTGTAGTCTTGACACGAGGCCTTGGCTACGTGGTTATGATAGTCTGGCATTATGAATTCCATCATTATGAAAGTGGTTATTGATATTGAATGTGATTATTCGACCAGTAGAAAATCCATGTGAAGAATTAAATGGCATTATCTCATTTTACTTTTTCCATATTATGTTGAAGTTCAAGTTTAAAAGGATTTTGTTTTAGTTATACATTGCCTTAAATGTTTATGTTTATTGATGAAAGCTTCCGCTATATTGTTATCCTTACTGAGCATCTGAGCTCACCCCTTTAAATGTTTTAATTTTTCCAGGATGTGAAGAAGTATATTATGAATGACCTGTAGGGATAATATAAGGGGATATGAAGAGAAGATGTTGTAGTTTTGTTTTACTTTATGATGTAATGTAAGACTTATGAATGTATCTAGTGTTTCCAAGGCTACTAAACTAATCGGTCTTTCGAGACTTGATCTTTTGTGATCATGTCAATGTTACGAAGTAATGCACCGACTCTGGGTAACTGGGGTCGGGGCGTTACATCCCAAATTAAAGAGATAATAATATACTTGATATAAGAATCATCAACCTTGAGTTAGAAGTAAAAGGCATGTTTTGGAAGAAGGGTTCTTTTGGAAAAAATTGTGTTTATCATAAACTCTACTATAAAACATGTATATACCATAAAATATAATAGAATTATGAAGAAATTATTTTTAAGGAATAACTATATTGAAAATTTGGAGAAAGAGGAAAAACCCAAAGAAAGAGAGCTGGGTTCGAGAAATCCCCTTACCATTTGTCCAAAAGAATTTTTCTTGTTAATATCTTGTATAATCACATTAGATTAATTAATTAAAAATTACATAACCTTATTTACATAAATATGATTAATTGTTGTTTTATTATGTTATTTTATCAGTCTTTGGATGAGTTAAATATTTTTAATTCATTGTTCGAGAGTGTTCATTTTCATAGTTTTCATGATTGGTTCACTTGTATAAATGAATGAAAGTTCTTGTAAGATGTGGATAAGCATACAGAATTATTATTATATGTTTCTAATGATATTATATAATTTTAAATGATCTTATGAAGGATTTGGTTTTATACCATGCAGATGATTCATAAGATAAAAGTTAATGATTATCATTTTAGGTTAATTTTGGAGGTTCTTGATCACAAAGAACTTGTTTTTTATCATTTAGTATCATGTTTATAAGACAGTTCTAGAAGATAAAAAAGGTTAAAACATAAATTTTACAATATTTTTTCTACCATTTAATGATTTTATTAACATCTTTGAAGGAATTTATGGAAAATTAAAGTTCATCACCCACAATGTCTATAAATTGACACTTCATGGGTGATGATTTTATTTTTAAGATAAAAGAGAGAGGGGGAAGAGTTTAATGTTGTATTGTACATTAACATGTTATAATTACATTATATTTAAGTTAATGGAGTTATCATGTCATTTTTATTAAGGTATGTGAGGATAGATTAAGAAAATAAATTGAAATTGAAAGGAAATTAAAAGAAAAGAGAGAGGATTTACCTCTTGAATTCACCTCTTGAGACCCTCCTCAAGGTACCTAGGCTTGATCTTTTGATGAGAAAAAGAGATATTATATGTGGGGGAGGGAATAGGGACAAGTATTGGATAAAATATAGGCAAGGATAAAATCTTTATAGGTGTGAGGAGAATAGGGTGTGGGGTGGTATTTATAGTAGAGGAGATGGGTGTTTTCTTATTATTTTAATCATTAGTTTATTATTTTTCTCAAGAAAAGTAATATTGAGGATTATTGTGACTAAATATAGTAATTATAGAATTTTATTTATATAAAATGGTCACTTACATCATCCATGACTCAATCATGACTAAAAAATTTAGGTTTTTAGCATTTATCGTAAATTATCATATTTTACTATTCACCAAAATTCATATATATCAAAAAAATCCAAAAAATTCACTATAACTATTTTTTGATGTGTAGAATTTAAAAATGAACTTGATTTTATGAAAACAATTTCATGAATATGAGTAATTTATTTTTTAATTAAAATAATCATTAACTTGGTAAATACCAATTTTAAAATTATAACTGATTTTATAACACATTGAAAAATTACTTAAGGACTCATAAAATTATCTTAAAATCATAATAAATAAATATATTAGTTTCTGAATACATTTTTTGAAAATAAAATTTCTTTTAAATTAATAATAAAATAGTTATGACTTATAAAAATACCAACACTTAATTAATATTTTTTAAAATATTTATTTAGTTATACTATGATATAATTATATCATATTGTCACTTATAAGATGGATAAATTTTATTTTTACTATCATTGGTATGATTTCTATTCACTTGGCCGATTTACTATTCATAAGAGTCGTATTACTATTCATAAGGGTGACATTACTATTCATAAGGGTAAGTTACTATTCATCAAAATTTAAGTTTGTCCTATCAGACACCAAATATCTTACTGATCACAACTGTGCTTGTCAGATTTTTAAAATTCAAAACACAGAAGTGGAAAAATTATGTTAAAAAACTAGGCTATAAAGGTCACATAATATTTAGTAGTTCATTTAAGCATGATGTGGCATTGTGTTTCCTAGAGTGATTTTATGTGACATAATTATAAGAAGGAAATTTTCATTGATAAAACTATGGGTTGTAACATTCTTCCCCCTTTTGAAATTTCGATCTTAAAATTTCATTTTACAAAAAAAGGTGAGGGTAATTATCCACCATCGCCTCCTCCAATTCCAAATTTACTTCTTCATTCTTATAGTTCCTCCAAAACAATTTGAAAAGGTTTGTTGTCTTGTTGTCTAGAACCTTATCTCTCTAGTCAAGATTCTTTACTATCTCCTGCTCATAAGAGATATCATCTTCCAACTATACCACCTTTGAGTTTATTACATGTGAGGGATCTGGTATGTACATTCTCAAGAGTGATACATGGAGCACATCATGAACATGAAACATATTCAGTGGAAGTGAAAGATGATAGGTCACGGATCTTACCTAGTCAAGGATATCAAAGGGGACAATATACCTTGGGATTAACTTGCCTTTCTTTCCAAACCACATGAATCTCTTCCATGGTGATATTTAAAGGAAGAGTTTATCTCCAACGTCGAACTCCAAGTCTCTTCGATGGTTGTCAGCATAACTCTTTTGCCGACTCTAAACAACTTTTAAATGTTTCTATATGGCTCGAACCTTTTCTATCATCTCTTGTACAAGATCTGGTCGAAGTAGATTTTTTTATCTAACTTCATCCCAACAGGTTGGAGTTCAACATTGCTTTCCATACAGATCTTCATATGGAGCCATATGAATACTCAAGTAGAAGCTATTGTTGTATGAGAACTCATCCAATGGGAGATGATGATACCATACACATATTAATTCTAATTAGGAGGAGGATCTTAGCATATATTTGATCATTTGAATAGTTATTTTAGATTGGACATTAGTTTGGGGGTGATAGGCCATGCTAGAATTCAATTCAATACTCAAGGCATGATGAGGACTCCTTGATAATTTAGATGTGATCTTGGGATCACGATCAGATAAAATCAAGATTAGAACCCCATGTAGTCTCACCAATTCCTTTACATATATCTTAACAAGTTATTCAAGTGAGATATCTTCCCGAATATAGATAAAGTGATAAGTCTTGGTGAGTCAGTCTACCACAACCCATATCACATTATTTCATTTAGATGTCTTAAAGAGAACCATGAAAAAGTCCATGGTGGCATTCTACCATTTACATATGGGTATAGGCAATGGTTTCATCATCAATTTTGAATTTTTTTTCTTTACTTTAACTTTCTGACATATCAATCACCTTGGCATATATTCTGCAATCTTCTTCTTCATGTTATCCCACTAGAAGTGTTCTTAGAGATCACGATACATCTTGGTACTCCCAGGATGGATAGAGAAAATTTATTGATGTGCATTATCTAATATCTCATTCTTTATCCGAGGTGATTAAGGCACACATAGCCTTATTCACTAACCAAATTACACCATCATCATCGACATGGAACTCTTACAACTTACCTTCCTTTACAACATTCACCCTCTTTTTCAACTCTGGATCATCCATTTGTGCCTCCTTAATATTATCTTAGATTGATGGTTAGGAAATAATTTGTGCAATGTAAGATTTATTCCCTACCATTATGATTTTCAAATCCATCCTTTGCATATACATGAAGATAGGGTCTTTCTCAATCCGCATCATGGATATAGTAGCAGGTTCTTTTCTGATAAGAGTATCAACTACCTTGTTCGCCTTGTTGGGATGATATTAAATAAAGAAATCATAGGATTTTATTAGCTCTAACCATATCCTTTGACACATGTTGATCTCATTTTGTGTGAATATATACTTTAGGCTCTTATGATTGGTATATATGTCACACTTATCACCATAGAGGTAATAATGCTAGATTTTCAAGGAAAAAATCACAGCTTCTAGATCTAGATCATGAATGGGGTAGTTATGATGATTGATATTTAACTATAATGAGGCATAGGATATCACATTATCATTTTTCATTAGTACACAACCCAAGACCTTCTTGGAAGCATCAATTTATATCACAAAACTTTCTCCACTTTTTGATAATATGAGTACAGGTGCAGTGATTAGACTTCTATTTAGCTCTTTGAAGCTTTCCTCAAATTATTCCATCTAAAAATACTTTACCCCTTTCCTTGTTAACTTAGTTAGAGGGCTTGAAAATTGTGAGAAATTCTCACAAAACATCGATAGTACCCTCCTAATCCAAGAAAACTAAGGATTTCTATGACACTAGAGGGTCTGGGCCATTCTTTAATTTCCTTTATTTTTGAAGGGTCTACATAAATTACCTCACTTGTGACCACTTGTACCAAGAATGTGACTTGATTCATCCTAAAGTCACACTTTCTAAAATTGGTGTACAACTTTTCCTTATTTAATGTCACAAAAAAAGTCTTACATGTTCTTCATGTTCCTCTGTTCTCTTGGAGTCGATGATAATTTTATCAATAAACACTTAAGAAAAATTTAGAGGCAATTTCTAAAGACTATGTTCATAAAATCCATGAAGATTTTAGGGGAATTAGTAAGTCTGAAGGGAATCACCAAAAACCCAAAGTGCACATACCTTGTATGGAAGGTAGTATTCTGAATATATTCCTTATTCACCTTTAGTTGATGATATCTAGAATGAAGATCCACCTTTGAGAAGTACTGAGCTCCTCTCAATAGATCAAACAAGTTGTCAATACTCAAAAGAGGATACTTGTTCTTTATGGTGATCTTGTTGAGTTCCTGATAATCAATAAACAACCACATTGATACATCCTTCTTCTTGATAAGTCAAATACTCTTGCAACTGTTTATTTAACTCCTCCAGTTTGATAGAAGCTATACTATAAGAACAATTTGAGATAGTATTATCTCCAAGTTTGAGTTCTTTTGATAAATCTAGCTCACAATATAGGGGTAGTCTGGGTAAATCTTTAGTAAATACATTATTGTATTCCCTCATGATGATCATTTCCCCTAGGTGGATAAATTCCTTTGACTCAACCATTTGAGTGAGGTAAAAATATTTATAGGGAATCAACACCCACACTGTTGAAGGATTTTTCAAAGGAGATTCATGATTTTCATTGAATTTGTAGAGGATCATGGGATAGTTCAGAATATGAAAAGATATTTCATTTTCCCGATAGTTTATATGTGCTATATATAAGGAGAACCAATCTATCCCCAATATAACATCAAATTCCACCAAGGAAAGTATCACAAGATTTTCTGGAAGAATCTTACCATATAATCCAAATGGTGAAGAGTCCAATACCTGGGTTGAAATGATTGCACCACTAGGTGTTTTTATGGATATCTCTATATCAAGGTTTTTGGGATTCTATTCAATAGTTCTATAAAAAATGCGAGATATAAAGGAATGTGTAAAATTAGAATCAAATAAGACCTTTTCCATTCTTTAGTGAATATTAAGTGTACCTTATAAGACTTCAATTTGCTGCTCCACTTCCAGAGTAGTGATGGTATAGGCCTTCCCTTGAACCTTTGGATTTAGTGGCTGATGACGCTGATTACCCTCAAGAAGTCGTGGTTTAGTGCACTGGCTTGCATAGTGCCCTTGCTCCCTATAATTACAGCATTGGACCATGGGTTGTGCTCTTATTTCCTTTACAACATTGTCCAAAATTTTCTTGTATTTTCAGCATCCATGAGATTAATGGACTTATCTCCCACATTTGAAGCATTTCCCCATTTTATGTAGTTCCCATGACTCTTCTTCCCACATTTTTGACATATGGGTGGTTTCGTTTTCTTTCCATCTTTGTCATTAGATCCTCCATCTTGAAACTCTATCTTTCGTTTCTTATCACTATAACCATGGTAACATTCTTCAAACTCCATCTCCACTTTGAGATCACATCGAAAAACTTCTTTATAACTCCCAATGTCTTGAATTGTAAGAGCCTTTTAAAAGTGTGGTTTTAAACTAATAAATAATCTATCAATTTTACTATCATTGTTGATAACAAAACCAAAAGCATGCCTTTGAAGCCTTGTTAAATTTTCTTCATTATCCATGATAGATTATCCTTTATTTTTATTCAGATCTATGAATTCCATCTCCATATTAATTCTAAGAGTTTGAGGGAAATAATTATTAAGAAACATTATATTAAAGTCATCACACTCCATCTATTCAAATTTTTCCCTTGGCTTTCTGTTCTTAATGAAATCTCACCATTTATTAGCCTCTTCATCTAGATGATAAACAAAAAGATTCAACTTATCCATTTCAAAATAGCGAATTTCATAAAATATATTCTCCATCAAGTTGACCCACTGTTCCACAACTAATGGATTGGAAGATTCACTAAACATTGGTGGTCGTTGCCACAAAAAACATTTGATAGCTAGTTTCTCCCTCCTTGTTGAAGGAGGAAGTTCCAAATTATTTAGTTTATTGTTTATAAATTGAGATATGTGGTTAAGAATCACCATGAAAATTTTAACTCCACCTACCAAAGCATTGGGATGTCATTCAAGAAATCGTTTCACTGTCCCTCGCACGAGTTGTTGTCCTGGTTTTTTCTGGTTCCCACCATTTTCTAAAATATAAAAATTTAGAAAAAAACATAAATCAACAAGTTATGAATATATAATATGTTCCTTTGTGAAATTAAATATAAAGGCATCTCTTATGGGATCACTATGTTTATAAATTCATCTTGGGTGCTTAACTATACTTAGTCTCATACTAAAGGTTTTAACTAAGGTTCTCTAATCATAATTCCCAAATTAACTAAACCATCCTCTAATAACAACTAAAGTGACCATGATTTTCATACATTACTATGACATAGTTTTAAATATAAACAAGATAAATTCATTACACATAAAGGATCCAAATATTTACTGTCTTGGGAAAACTTGTACCACACATAACTTTTACAAAATAAAACATAAACATTTATTTAATTCCTTATTCTCTAGCTTCTTATTGGTCCTTGAATTCTCCTTAGTAAAAGTAGTCACATGGGGATATACATAAATGAGGGGTGAGATAAAATCCTAGTAAGAGGATAAAAAAGAAAATGAAACAGTATAACATGGGGTGAGTATAAACATTATTACCATAACATAGAAATAGAATCATAATCATGATAGGCAGCATTAATAGAATACATCGAATATTGAAATGCATAAAAATGAAACATCATGTCTTAGTGGTCAACTACCACACATCGTTATGAACAAATATAGAATCATGTTCATGCATATTTCACTTTAATCATGAGGATCTTCACATTACCCAATGCATTGGAGTGATATTTAATTACAGGCTGACCCATCACATCATTACATTTACATTGCGCTATATAATTTCGGGGGCACTCATCACATCACAACATTTACATTACATTGCATGAAACATAGAACATATATCAATATTTAACATGTAATAACCCATGGAAAGGAATGAGTTTAATTTAATTATAATACATTCATAATCATTGGGTTCCCAAATTAAAGAGGTAATATCATACTTGATATAAAAATCATCAACCTTGAGTTTGAAGTAAAAGGTGTGTTTTGAAAGAAGAGTTCTTTTGGAAAACATTGTGTTTGTCATAAAATCCAGTAGAAAAATGTATATCCCAAAAAGATAAGATAATGATGAATAAATTATTTTAATGTATAATTATATTGAAAATGGGGTGAAATAGGAAAAACCCAAAGAAAGAGAGTTGGGTTCAATAAATCCATTTATATTTTGTTTGAAATCTCCCTTCACATTAAAATCCTATATAATCACATTATATTCATTAGTTAAAAAATTAAATAACCTTTTATAAATTAATATTATTAATTACTGTTTTATTATATTCTTTTATAGGTCTTTGGATGAGTTATAGAATTTAAATTCATTGTTTGAGAGTGTTCATTTTCTTAGTTTTCATGATCGGTTCACTTGTATACATGAATGAAAGTTCATATAAGATGAAAATAAAAATACAAAATAGTTATTATATGTTATTAATGATATTAAAGAAGTTTAAATGATATTATTAAGGATTTTTTTATATATCATGGGGATGATTCACTTGATAAAATTTAATGATGATCATTTTATGTTAGTTTTCTAGGTTTTTGATCAAAATGAACTTGTTTTGTTTAATCATTTAGTATTATGTGTATATGTTAGTTACAAAAAATAAAAGGGGTTAAAAGATACAATTAAAATATGTTTTAAAACATTTAATGGTTTTATTAATAGCCTTTAATTAATTTATTTAAAAATAACTTTCATCACCCATGATGTCAGTAAATTGACACTTCACAGATGATGATTTCATTTTTATGATAAAAGAGAGAGATAAAGAGGAGTTTAATGTTGGATCTTCTATTAAAATAATATAACTCTAGTATATGTAAGTTAATAGAGTTATAATGTCATTTTGATTATGTTTGGTTAGGATAGAATAAGAAATGAAATTGAAATTGAAAGGAAATTAAAAGAAAAGAGAGAGAGGATTTACCTCTTGAATTATCCTCTTGAGACCCTCCTCAAGGCACCTAGGCTTGGTATTTTTATGATACCAAGAGATCTTAGACATGGGGGAGGGAGTACAAAAGATTATTGGGTAGAATATAGGCAATGATAAATGATTTATATGTGTGAGGAGAATCGGGTGTGAGGGGTGATATTTATAGTGGAGGAGAGGGTTGTTTTCTTATTATTTTAATCATCAGTTTATTATTTTGCTCAAGACAATAAATGGTGAGGAATATTGTGACTAAATATATTAATTTTTGCACTTGAGTTCAAACCAATGTTCAATTACATTATCCATGACTCAATCATGACTCAAGAATTTAGGTTTTTAGCATTTATTGTAAATTATTGTATTTTACTATTCACAAAAAATAAAGTATTTCATAAAAATCCCAAAAATTAACCTTAACCATTTTTTGTTTTGTAGAATTAAAAAATGAACTCCATTTTTTGAAAATAATTTTATAAATATGAGTAATTAAATTTTAAATTAAAATAATCATTTACATGGAAAATACAAATTTTAAAATTATAACCGATTTTATAACACATTGAAAAATTACATAAGTTCTCATAAAATTATATCAAAATCGTAAGGCATTAAAATATTAATTTATGAATAAATTTTGTGAAAATAAATTTTATTTTAAATTAATCATAAAATATTTATGACTTATAAAAATACCAACACTAAATTAATAAATTTTTAATTTATTTATTTACGTATACTATGATATAATCATATCATATTATCACTTATAAGATGGATAAATTTTACTTATACAATCATTTGTATGATTACATTCAATTTTATGATTTACTATTCATAAGGGTCATATTACTATTCATAAGGGTAACATTACTATTCATAAGGGTAAGTTACTATTCTCTAAAAATTAACTTTTTCCTATCAAACTCTAAATATCATACTGTTCGCAACATTGTATGTCATATTTTTGAAATTCAAAACACAAAAGTGGAAAAATTATGTTTAAAAACTAGGATATAAAGGGCACATAGTATGTATTAGTTTATTTAAGCATGATGTGGCATTTTTTTTCCTAATGTGAATTTATGTGACATAATTATAAGAAGGTAATTTCTATTGATAAAACTTTGGGTCGTTAAAAAAAACATCTCATGAGGCGGGACTTCAATAATATAATTTACAAATATCAAACTATATATTACCAAGATAAAGTTTAAATTTCAAGGATTAAATTTAATTAAGGTGGGAAGTATAACAACCCTTCTCTTTATTACACACTTAAACTTGATTTATTACATAAAACCTTCACTTTATACAACATGGATGATCGAGAGGTCTAGTGTCTTTGGGGATTAGGAACATTACATAACAACTTAAAACATAAAACACACAACATATTTATTGAAAACTTTCTTTACATGACCACTACATTCCCTCGTACTTAGCATTGCATGGGATAACCTGAGGACATGAATAAGAAAAGGTTGATCTATAAATCCCAGTAAAGGAATAAACATGGAATAACATGAGGAATAAAATACATGTTATACAATAGGAATATCAATGGAGCCAAAGATAAATATGAGCATAAAGGCATGATAAAGCATGATAATCATAACATGGAAATGTGTCAACAACACTTAACATATAATTAGCATGAGCTAAGGCTCATTGTACATGGATCACGAGTAAACCCTCATTGCACATGAAGCACGAGTAAAACCTCATTTCACTTGAATTATCATGATTCAACACCCATTTCACATGACGTATCATGATACTATACTTTACCCAATGCATTGGAGCGCTATCAAGGCACACCCTTCTTAAACATTTCATTTCATGCATAAGTGTGCCACATAGATCATACAACATGGAATCAATCATCATCATTTATTCCATGATAAAGGGATGTGGAATAAATACATGAAGATTTATAATCAATAAGTAAATGTGAATAAATGTGAATACCCTTGATAGAGAAATGAGCATGGTATTCACTACACAATAACATTGGCTTGGAAAATCATAGTGCTATTTCGGCAGCATAACGACGTCAAATAATAACTCATAAAAAATGGTTAATGAGATATAAAGGGTGTCAAATCATATTTACATGAAATTTACAGTAATGGGGTCATATAGATACATGTCCCAACAAACGTAATGGAATTTAGATGCATAATACAAAAGAATTACTTGGATGTAAAAGAGGAGAGAGAAATCCGTCACGGAATTTCGGCATGGTAAAAGGTGTACATGGGAGGAATTAGTGAAAGAGAAAGGGGTATAACATCATCCAAACATAAATAGGGAAGTATGGGGGAGGTGATAAGTCATACCCTAACATTTTTAATTTAAAACAAATGGGCATAACAACTTAAAGAAAATTGGATAAAAATGAGAAAGGAGGAAATCCCTTATGGAATTTTGGCATGGTAACGGGTATAAAAGGAAGGAATAAATGAGAGAGAAAGGGGTATATCATTATTAAAACATAAATATAACTATATAGGGGAGGTGAAAAATCATACCCCAACATTTTTAATTGAAAATAAAAGGTCATAACAATATTAAGAAACTTGGATAAAATGATAAAGGTAGGAATCCCTTACTTGGAAGTGCGATCTAAAAAGATTATAAGAGGCCTGAGAGAGGATTATTGGGAGATTGGGGCACCTTGGAAGGATTATAGAGAGAGGATGGTAGGGTTTGGTCGAACTAAAATGTATTTGAGTGAATAGGAAGTGAGATATTGGGTGAGTTTATATAGGAAATGAGAGGGAATTCTTTATTATTTAGGTTTGGGACACCTCACATTAAACTAATCAAAACCACAAACCAGACCATGGTTTTTGCCCATGGTTTTTTCCAAAGGGGATTGAAAACAAATATTTTATATGTCCAATGTCCGAACTTCTTAAAATAATAGGGTTTCTTATGTGGAGGTGAGTCACACTCTTAATAAAAACAATTTAAAAAGACAAAATGTTTTATTAGTCTTGGAGGGTTCACTAAAGCTTTGTAAAATAAATGAAACAAACCAAAAATCACATTATTTTAATGGTAAATAATATATTTTCTGAACATAATGTTTATATTATTTTATTACATAACTATTGGGTCATTATTATGTCATAAAACACATTATATATTTAAATGGTATTTAATTTATACCAAAAAATTCGACTGTCTCAGAAAATTATGAAAAATTTACCATTGGATGATTTCAACGTCCTGATTCAAAAAATAATATTAATTTTATCTAAATAATTTTCTAAATATGTAAATTTTTACTTTTAAAATAAAAACAGACATTTATCGAAAATTGATGGGTTTTAACAAAAATTGCTTTCAAACCTTAATAAGAATTACAATTGCATTCATAAAGTTATATGATAATTTATATTCAATAAAAATTAATTTGCTAATTATAACAATAATATATTATTAAAATATTATTTAATTCAAAAATCCATTAAGTCATCAAAATAGATTTCTTAGTTGAATATTAACTAAAAATACTATTTGTGCTTTAAAAACTATTTACAATGTAACAATAATAAAATGAATGCACATTATTTATACAAAAATAATGTACATAATCATAGTTATAGGGTCTTGTTACATAAACCTTTATAACAGCTGCATAAGACCGAAGGTTTAGGTGTGTGATGGTGACAGACTTTTGGGGTGGATCAGATAACATCGCTCGGGTGGTAATCTCTATTAACACCCACTTCTCTTGTAGTCAGTTCCGCTCAATCTTAACATGTTCAAGATCAGCTTGGGATTAGTTAAGAGAGAATCCCAATGACGCCACCACCTTTATGAGCTCCAAACAATGGGCTTAGTATGGGGAAAGTCTACTGGATGAGGCCATCACTTACTTTGTCTGAATAAATTGGATTTGTTAAAGCCCTATATTTATACTAATCTTGTGATCACTGTTCAACAACTATATTAGCAACCGTCACAATTCATAACAATATTTTATAATCTAGAAACATAAAACCAAGGAAGTTCACATTTTATATAACCATAATAAGACATTTAATTAGATCAAGAGGAATTTCCATTAATGAAAGTTTGGGTTGTTACAATCTTCCCCCATTAAGAAATTTTTCCCTCAAAATTTCCTTTTACCACTATAAAACAATTAAGGTTAACTCTGCTTCATCACTTCCTCTGATTCCCATGTCACTTCTTTAGACTTGTGGTTTCGCCACAACACCTTGACAAGGGGCATTGTCTTATTTTGTAGAATTTTTTCTTTACGATCTATGATCTTTACTGGTTAATCCTCATAAGAAAGATCATCCTCTAGATGTACTACTTCTGAATGGAGTACATGTGAAGGGTCTGATATGTACATCCTAAAAAGAGATAAGTGAAAGACATCATATATATTGTCCATGGTAGGTGGAAGTGCTAGTCGATAGGCCACAACCCCGACACAATCAAGAATCTCGAAGGGACCGATGTACCTAGGGATTAACTTCCCTATCTTTCCAAACCTCATGAATTTCTTCCATGAGGATATGTATAGAAATACCATGTATCTAAATTTAAACTCAAGGCCTCGTCGATGGTTATCTGCATAACTCTTTGGTCAACTCTGGGCTACCTTGATATGCTGCTGAATGGTTTTGAACTTCTCCACCATTTCTTCGACCATTTATGGTCCTAGAATCTTACGTTAACCGACTTCATCCCAACATGCCGGTGTTCTACACCTCTTCCCATACATGGCTTCATAAGGTACCATTCGGATGCTCGAGTGGAAACTATTATTATATGAGAATTCAACCAGTGGAAGATGTTGGTCCCACCCTCCTTTAAAGTCCATAGAATATGATCTTAACATATCCTCTAGTGTATGAATAGTTTGATCAGATTGGCCATCAGTTTGAGGATGATAGGCTATACTGAAGTTCAATTCAGTATCCAGAGCATATTGAAGACTCTTACAAAACTTAGAGGTGAATCTAGGATCTCGATTAGATAAAATAGATAGTGGTACTCCATGTAGCCTTACCACTTCCTTGATGTATATCCGTGCCAGTTGATACAATGAGAAATCCTCCAGAATTTCAATGAAGTGTGCAGACTTTGTAAGACGATCCACAATAACCCAGATTCAATTGTTGCCTTTGGATGTATTCGTAAGTCCATTGGAAAAGTCCATGGTGATGTTATCCCATTTCCATACTGGTATGAGCAATGGTTGAATCATCCCTTTAGACTTATGTCTCTCAGCCTTTACTTACTGACACACCAGACACTTTGATGTAAATTCAGCGATCTCCTTCTTCATATTATCCCACCAATAATTCTCTCAGAGATCTCGATATATCATTGTGTTTCTTGGGTTTGTAGAGAAATTTAAACTATGTGCATCATCCAAAAGTTCCTTCTTCATCTCTGAACTTGATATAACACATAGTCTTTTCCCAAATCTCACAATGCCTTCTTTATTAACACTGAACTCTGAGGATTTCCCTTTTCTGATAGCTTCCAATTTCTTCTGAATTCCCACATCATCCTTTTGAATGTCCTTTAACCTTTTTAAAAGAGACGGTTGAGCAATAATTTGTGAAAGTATTGATGTTGTTCCTTTATTTATGATTCCCATGTCCATATTCATCATGTCTAAGAAGATTGTATCCTTCTAAATTCTCATAAATGATAGAATTATTGGGTCCTTTCTACTTAGAGAATCCACCACCCTTTTCACTTTCCCAGGGTGGTAATGGATTGAGCAGTTGTAGTATTTGATCAGATCTAACCATCTTTGTTGGAGCATGTTCAAATCTTTCTGTGTGAATATATACTTGAGGATTTTGTGGTCTGTATATATTTAAAACTTCTCCCTGAAGAGATAATGCCGCCAAATTTTTAAAGTGAAGATCACCACAACCAACTCCAAATCATGTGTTGGATAATTCTGATCATGAACTTTCAATTTACTTGAAGCATAGGCAATGAATTTTTCATTTTTCATCAACACACAGCCCAATAACTTCTTCAAAGCATCACTAAATACCATAAAAAGTTCTCCACTTGTGGGTAAAGTGAGAACGGGTGCATTGATAAGCCTCCCTTTTAACCCCATGAAGCTTTCTTCTTATTCATCACTCCAAGAAAACTTTACTCCCTTTCGAGTTATCTTGGTAAGATGGTTGGAAAATCATGAGAAATTTCTCACAAATCATTGATAATATCCAGCTAACCCCAAGAAGCTACGGATATCCGTTACCGATTTTGGCCTCGACCATCCCTCAATTGCATCTTTTTTGGAGGGATCCACAGATATCCCATTACTTGTGATGATATGGCCCAATAATGAGACCCCCTTCAACCAGAACTCACACTTACTGTACTTTTCATAGGGATTCTCCTTCTGTAAGGTCTCTAGTATAGTTCTTAGATGCTCCTCATGATCCTCCTGGGTTTTGGAGTATATCATAATATCATCTATAAAGATTACCACAAATTTTTTGAGGTAATATCTAAAGACTCTATTGATCAAGTCCATGAAGATTACTAGAGAATTAGTGAGTCTGAAAGGCATTACTATGAATTCATAGTGCTAATATCTTGTATGAAAAACAGTCTTGGGGATATCTTCCTTCTTCTCCCTTGATAATATCCCGACTGAAAATACACCTCGGAGAAGTATTGTGCTCCACACAGATGATCGAACAAGTCTTCGATTCATGGTAGAGGATACTTGTTCTTTATCATGATTTTGTTAAGCTCACGATAATCGATGCAAAGGCGCATTGCCCCATCTTTCTTCTTGATGAAGAGGACTGGTGCACCCCATGGAGAAGCACTTGGGCGTATAAAATCTTTATCCAGATTCTCCTGTAGTTGATTCTTCATCTCCTCAAGCTCCACAAAAGCCATTCTATATGGAGTCTTGGATATTGGAAATGAACCAGGTATAAGATCAATTGAGAATTCAACATCTCTTCTAGGAGGAAGACCAGACAATTCCTCGGGATACACTTCCATGAATTCCCTCACAATAGGTATGTATTAAAGGATGGATGCCTCCTTAGACTCAATCATCTGATCCAGATACACGTGCTCATAGGGCAGTAATATCCATGCTTGAGATGATGGAGCTAAATAAGATTCATCTTCCTTATTGAACTTGTATATAATCGGGGATCAATTCTCCACATGGAGAGTGATTTCCCTCTCATGGAAATTTATGTTGGCTCTATATAAGGAAATCCAATCCATGCCAAGAATTTCATCAAATTCCACCAGAGAGAGTATGAAAAAGTTCACTAGGAAATTAAATCCACAGATTATGATAGGGGAGGAGTTATATTCATGGGATGAAATGATTTCCCCATTTTCCATACTCACCAAAATCTTTACTTCCATGATTTGTGGTGGTGTAGGGATTGTTCTACTAAACTTTTGGGATATAAAAGAATGCGTAGAGTCGGAATTGAAAAGTATGTTTTCTATTATTGAATGAATAACTAGTGTACCTGTAACTACTTCCTTTTCATGGTTCTTTTCCACAGTAGTGATGGAAAAATTTCTCCCTTGCTGCTTTGGAGGTTTTTGGTTCCCTCCGAAAACCCTTGGCTTAGGCCACTGATTTGCAAGATGCCATGGTTCTTTGCAGTTGTAGAAATGAACAATGCATTGATATTCAAATGGAGAATTTCTATCCTATCTTGTAGCCGCAGGTTTTTCTTGTCGACAATTAACAGTTAGGTTCCCTTCTCTTCTACACCTAAAGCATTTCCTCGTCCCCTTCAGGCAATTTCTAGGGTACTTCTTTCCACACCTTTGGCAAGTGGGGTGCTGTATCTTCTTAGCACCATTGGATTTATCCATCGGACCTCCATACTTGAAGTACACCTTACGCTTCTTATAACTATGATACCCTAGATATTCTTCGATATTTATTTTGACCTTGAGGGCACATCAGATAATTTCCTCATAGATGTTGAAGTCACGGATCACTAGCACTTTCTATAGGCTAGGTTTTATCCCACTAAAGAAGTAGACAACCTTGTATTCGGGGGTAAAAACAAATCCAAAGACATATCATGCAAGACTTGTGAAGTTTTACTTGTACACTTTGACAGATTCATCATCTTTTTTCTTGATGACAAGGATGTCCCTTTCCATATTAAGTCGGTGGGAGCATGAGAAATATTTATCAAAAAATAGATTTTAGAAATCCTTCAATTCCAATGCATCGATATCCTCCACAGGCTTCGCATTTTTTATCAATGTCCACCATTGATAAACTTCACCCTCCATACGATAAGCATCCAGGAGAACCTTCTCTTGTTCAGAACATTGAAGGATGAAGATCTTTTCAATGGAGTTGATCCATTGTTCAGTGATTTAGGGATCAGATGATCCATTAAAAGTAGGAGGCCTTTGTCTCATGAAGCTCTCGATAGAGACTTGTTCTTTATTGTGGGGGGGGGGGGGGTTGAGAATTCCTCTTGACCCATTTTTCTATTCAAAACATGAGTTAACTGAGAGAGAAGCATGAAAAATTTCGCGATTCCCGCTCCCATCAGATTGGGCATCTCATTAGCACATTAATCACATTGATCTTCACATCGGTTGTTATCCCGAGTCCTTCTATTACCGGCCATTAACTGGAATAAAAGGAAAGTTAGGGGTAAAAAATAAAGGATAATCCAAGGACAAAACTGATAACTTATAAATAACTTTTATTTCCTTAACTTATAAATCCATAGGCTTCAATCTATGATATTCATGATCTACTTTCTAACATATATTCTTAGGGGCATTTTTCTTAATTCCCTTAATAAGGGTTTATACTAAGCTTGTGAATTTAACAAATCATATCCACTGGGAGTGTCATAACCAAGAGTGAAGGAAGGCCCTTTTGTTGTGCACAAGTTCCCATTTGAGTCTAGCTCAAAGCGGTGTTTTCAGGTCTTACCCCTAGGATACATCTGTGCCAGAGCCGCCTCTACCTGCTCGTATCCAGACAGGGATGTATTTTCTTAATAAACCACTTACTCAATACTCACCAATACATAGGGATTCTTTTATTATACTTATTATTTTATCTAAGTCTTCACTAGGGTTTTCTAATCCTAATCCCAAAAATAACTAAACCTATCCTCTGATACCAACTATAAAAACTCTACTATTTATTACACACTAAAACATGAGTTATTACATAAAACCTTCACTTGATAAAACATGGAAGATCGAGAGGTATAGTGTCTTTGGGGATTAGGAACATTGCATAACAACTTAAAACATAAAACACACAACATATTTATTAAAAACTTCCTTTACATGACCACTACATTCCCTCGTACTTAGCATTGCATGGGATAACCTGAGGGCATGCATAAGAAAAGGGTGAGCAATAAAGCCCAGTAAGGGAATAAAAATGGAATAAAATGAGAAATACAATACATATTAGACAATAGGAAAATCAATGGAGAATAATATAAACATGAACATAAAGGAAAGATAAATCATGATAATCATAACATGTAAAAGTGTCAACACCACTTAACATGGAATTAGCATGAGCCAAGGCTCATTACACATGGAGCATGAGTAAACCCTCATTGCACATGAAGAACGAGTAAAAACTCATTTCACTTGAATTAGTATGATTCAACACCCATTTCAAATGACATATAATGATACTATACTTTACCCAATGCATTGGAGCGCTATCGGGGCACACCCTTCTTAAACATTTCATTTCATGCATAAATGTGCCACATGGATCGTTCAACATGGAATCAGTCATCATCATTTATTCCATGATAAAGGGATGTAGAATACATACATGGAGCATTATAATCAATAATTAAATGTGCATAAAGGTGAATACCCTTGATAGAGAAATTGGCATGGTATTCACTACACAATGACATTGGCTTGGAAAACTGTAGTGCAATTTCGACAGCATAAGGACGAGAAATAAGAACTCATAAAAAATGGTTGATGAACGAGAAGGAGTGTCTCATCATATTTAAATGAAATGGATAGTAAGGGGCTCATATATATACATGTACCAACAAACTTAATGAAATTTAGATGCATAATACAAAAGAATTACTTGGATGTAAAAGAGGAGAGAGAAATCCCTCACAAAATTTCGGCATGGTAACGGGTGTACATGGGAGGAATTAATTAGAGATAAAGGGGTATCACATCATCCAAACATAAAGAAGAAAGTATTATTGAGGTGTAAAATCATACCCCAACATTTTTAATTGAAAACAAAAGGGCAGAGAAACTTAAATAAAATTGGATAAAAATGAGAAAGGAAGAAATCCCTTACGGAATTTTGGCATGGTAACGGGTATACAAGGAAGAAATAAATTAGAGATAAAAGGGTATATAATCATTAAAAAATAAATAGAAAAATATAGGGGAGGTGAAAAATCATACCCCAACATTTTTAATTGAAAATAAAAGGGAATAACAATATTAAGAAACTTGGATAAAATGTGAAAGGTAGGAATCCCTTACTTGGAAGTGCGATCCCAAAAGATTAGGAGAGGCTTGAGAGAGGATTATTGGGAGATTGGGGAACCTTGGGAGGATTATATAGAGATGAGGGAATGGTTTGGTAAAACTCTAAATGCTTTGAGTAAAGAGGAAGTGGGAGCTTGTGTGGGTTTATATAGAGAAGGAGATGGAATTCTTTATTATTTAGGTTCGGGACACCTCACATTAAACTAATCAAAACCACAAACTTGACCATGGTTTTTGCCCATGGTTTTTTAAAAAGGGGAGTGGAAAACAATATTTTATAAGGCCAATGAACGAACTTCTTAAAATAATAGGTTTTCTTATGTGGAGGTGAGTCACACTCTTAAGAAAAACAATTTAAAAAGACAAAATGTTTTATAAGTCTTGGAGGGTCCACTAAAGCTTTGTAAAATAAATAAAACAAACCAAAAATCACATTATTGTAATTTTAAAACATATATTGGATGAACATAATGTTTATATTATTTTATTAAATCACTATTGGGTCATTATGATGTTATAAAACTCATTATATATTTAAATGGTATTTAATTTTTACCCAAAAATTCGACTGTCTCAGAAAATTATGAAAAAATAACCATTGGATAATTTTGACATCCTAATTCCAAGAATAATATTTATTTTATCTAAATAATTTTATAAATATGTGAATTTTTACTTTTGAAATAAAAACCGACATTTATCGAAAATTCATAGGTTTTGACAAAAATAGCTTTCAAACCTTAATAAAAATTACAATTGCTTTCATAAAATTATACGACAATATATATTTAATAAAAAGTAATTTTATTATAATAACAATAAAATTTTATTAAAAAATTATTTAATTCAAAAATCCATTAAGTCATCAAAATAGATTTCTTAGTTGAATATTAAAAAAAATACTATTTGTGCTGTAAAAACTATTTACAAAGTAACAATAATAAAATGAATACAGATTATTTATACAAAAATAATGTACATAGTCATAGTGATAGGGTCTTGTTACACAACCCCTTATAAAACCTACATAAGACCGAAGAGTAAGGTGTGCGATGGTGACAAAATCATGGGCTAGCTTAGATAACATCACTCGGGTGGTAATCTCTATTAACTTCCACTTCTCCCGTAGTATGTTCCTTTCAAGCTTAACATGTTCAAGCTCGGCTTGGGATTGGTTAAGTGTGGATCCTAATGACGCCACCTCCTTTCTGAGCTCTGACAAATGGGATTCGTATGGGTCAAGTCTACTGGATGAGGCAATCACTTCCTTTGTCTGAGTAAATTGGATTCGTTAAAGCCCTATATTTATACTAATCATGTGATCACTGTTCAACGACTATATTAGCAACAGTCACAATTCCTAACGGTATTTTAAAATCCCGAAACAAAAAACCAAGGAAGTTCACATTTTATATAACCATAATAAAACATTTAATTATATCAATATGAATCTTCATTAATGAAATTTTGGGTTGTTACATGGAGGATTTGACCCCTGAAAATATAAAGCATGAAAGTTGTATTCGATAACGTGTATGACACACAATACCAAATATATAAGGGAATATAATATCAAGAGAATTTATAATATATATACTATTTTAAATAAATTCAATATATATTTTTTCTTTGAATTCACATGACTCTGATTTATCATACATCACACACAACAATGAATTTCTTCGAATGATAATATTACACATAAAATCGTGTTTTAATGAACAACAATATATTATCGATGTATTATTATTTAATATAATAATATATAACCTAGCCATTAAATTAGTATTCATGAGAATTATTAAATAAGATATTAAAATATATGGTTTACAAAAATATAAAATTAATACATTTGTTACTAATTAATTATAAATGAATATAAGAACCAATTGAATATAAGGGGATTGCTTTTATAGAAAACAATTTTTTATGAACATAAAGTTATTTTAGACTTATAAATTAAATTAATTACAATTAGAGAGTGATATTAATTATATATATATATATTATATTTAATAAAATATTTTTTATATTCATCCAAAATATTTGATAGGAATAAGATAGGAAAATACCCAATTTTAGGCATAAAACTTATATTTTAATTAAAGTACTTTTATTACATTTTAATGGAGAACCAATTTTAAATCAAATTTTTAATTATTTTGTAGAATTATATGTTAAAATAAAATTCATATTTGAAATAAAAAGAAAAAAATTAGGTTATGGTGATTTTTTGGTATTTTTATGTGAAGTTTTATTTTTAAAGAATAATGAAAAATACTGAATTTTAATTCAAATTTTTTTTTAATGTGATTTAATTATAAGGGTAAAAACTAATTTTTTTAATGTTTAATTATATCAATTTTTATTAATTAATAAAATTTAGGTCATTTTAATCTATTTCACTTTGAAATTGGATATACAAACCTAGCAAAATTTTTAATGTTTGTACATTAAAAACCTATATTGTTATCTCGCTTGTGAGATTAAATTTAAGTTAATTTCTACTTATAAGGTGATTGGTGACTAAATAATTTTAATCAAAATAATTTATAATCTATAATATGGTCAACTTATTATTTTTCCAAATAATATTAGTGAAATTAATTAAAATTAATTACAACGATTAAGGTGAAATTAAGATTAATAAGGGACTAAACCTTAAACTTAAGGACCAAAATGACCTAAAAACATGTAAAAATTCCATTTTATGGTCATATTTTTACCCTATCAAAAATTTTATCTAATTTGGACCATTATTTAATCCACTGGAAATGGTAAAAACGTGGGTGGAATTTTATTTTCTAAAAATTTAAAAGAGTGCTACTCCTCCCCCACTATAAAAGGCCTCCTCTCCTCCCATATCCTCACACCTATAAATACACATTGGATCAACCAATATCTGACCAAATATATCCTAAAAATTTATAAACTCATTCTATAAGTATAACTTTAGGATGAAATCCATCCAATGAAGCCATTTGGTGCAAACCAAAAGGAGTTACCTGAATAAGAGGTAACAAAATTCCTCAAGCTCTTTAGTTTTATTTCTTTATACAATCATTTAATTATTCTTATTATATGATTATATAATAAAAAAATTATCCTAAATATACTGAGATGTTTTTATATCAGGTATTTTTACTGAAATTAGACACAATTCCATATAATGTGTAATGAACTTACTGTTAATGTGTGTGATGAACTATTGCCTCACGGAACGATGATTGTTCGTTCTTCCTTTACTGTCTCTCATGGTGGGAATTATGAAGGAAAATAAGTTTATATATGAAATATATTATAGTTATTATTTATTTATAATTCTTTAATTCTTTTATAAAACATACCTCTATACTTTGAATGACGTGTAATTAAGATAACCTCATTTGTAGAAGTGTGGACTACCGCCTACTTAAAGTAATGTGATAAATTTGCTCTATTAATGAAACATATTAAGGATGATTTTAATAAAACTATGTAACATATATGAAATATATATGACACTCAAATTATAATATATATATGTATCATTTAATTTTCATTCTTTTAATACGATAAATAAGTGAAAGTAGCGTTCATGTGGACGTACAACCTGCCGTCTCCGTGAATAGTGCATTTCATTTATTATCACCAAAAAATATAGATTATTATAAATACATATTTAATTAATATATATTATAATTAAATAATATTTTAAATTCTAGTAATGATTAAACCATGATCTAATAAACAGGAACAATAAATAACAAGTCAAAACAAACTTGAGAAAACTTGGCAATTAACACCTGAAATAGTTAAAATAATGATTGGTTATTAAAAAATGAGTAATAATATATTAAAATAAGATTATATATGATATTATAAATATTATTATAGTTCTGAAATAAGTTATTAACATATTCAAAAACCTTATATTGGAGGTTAAAGAATGGTCACCCAAAAGGAAACACAAGGTAAGATATTTTCATCTCACTTTTTATATATGTGTGATAAATGTCATATTCACCACTCAGTTCTTTGTGTGGTGTATATACTATTCATATTGGTATATTATATCATGAATTATTTTATATTCATGGTATTGAAAACATTAATTTAATTTTATCCCTTCATTAGGCTTATTATTTAAAATGTTACAAAGTGGTATGTGACACGTTTGAATATTTAAAGATTATTTCCCTGAAGAATAATTTTAATGGTATTTAAAATATATTTACATTTAAGGAAATTATATTAAAATTTTTCCATAAACCATTTAATTTTTCTCACCTCTAGTTATTCATGGAAATTTTTAAATATTAGTACCATTTTCTAACTCTTTGGTACTCAAAACGTTTTAGAAAATGTTTTTATGAAAACCTAAATTCATTTATCTCTTTATTCAGAGAAACTATTTTCTTATAAAAACCATATTTTATAAGAGGGTTTTAGAAAATGTTTTTAACCTTTAAAAAATGATTTAGTCAGACATATTTACCCTTTTTTATTTGATTAATGTTTTCAATGGAATCATCTTATCGCTTTCTGAACAGAGATTTTTTCTATCCTTTTTACCATGAAAAAGGAATGATATTTTTACCTCATAAGAAATGTATGGATTTACATGATGAAATTTCTTTAAAGATTACATTTTATTTTTAAAAATTTATGTTGTAAAGAAATTATTTTCAGCTGTGACTTTGAATGAAATGGGTTTTCAAAACAAAAGTATATTTTCATCAAGAATGTTTAAAATATATATTTTTTAGTATTCATATTCATCAAAACAGCAACCCTTTATTTATACTATACATGAGATATGTCGTAATAAAAACATCCTTATTATTCCTCTATATGGTCTATGATTTATTTGGAAAAGGATAGTATTCAAATTCTATTCCTTGATTCCATTTAGTCCCCTTGAAACATTAAGTTTCCTATAATCATTTGAGACTGCATTTCCCCTATGTATCCATATTATTTTTCAGGGATATGATTATTTAACAAACCATATAATATTTTTCATATGGTGATCACTTTTAATTTTAATTTATTATTTAGGGAACTGTTAATAAATCTATATCTTCTATTAAATACAAATATTTGATATGTCTTATCATTTATTCGATATGAGAAAATCTTTAGACTTATACAAAATTGGTTGGGGACTATTTAAAGCAATCCCTAAAGGTTGGACACCAGTAAATAAAATCCCCTCAATGCATTGGTGGTATCATGGGATGAAATTATTTAGAGACAAACCATTTGAATTTGTTTCCAAATAAGAGTAGTTGAAACTATCTTGTGAAAGGTATTGATAATAGAGTTAAGGTTGGACAAACCAAATTAGTTTGTAACCAGTATGTTTTAAATCATATTGTGAAAGGTCTTGATGTTAATGGTTCCATAAACCGAGGAAACATGGATTCTGATAATTAATAATTTACTTAATTTAGTTTCATTTATTATTATTCCATGATATTTTAGGCTGACATATGTATAGATACATTTCATTTTCAATTTATTAATTAAACAGACTGTGTTCCAGTTTCTTACCTTTCCATATTGATTTTACCATATATATTTATTTTTTTAGTGGCATGTATTTCCATTTATTTACCTTACCATATTTTTATGTACTTCCTTATTAGTTTATTTATTACATGGGATGTCTGTTAAGTTATTACCCTTCCATATTGACTATTATCATTGATTCATTGTTTCTTCTACTATAATTTACCCTTACTAAGAATTTTGGGATCACACCTATTATGTATCCTTTTATTAGTATTTACTGAAGTGTTTTAAGAATGATATTAAATGATACTCTATATGGAATAATTCTATAATCCTTGAAATAAATAAAAAAATATTATTTTGTAATTAGTGTATTCATTTGTAATATAATAATCATGTATATATCTAGTTTACCAAGACTAATAAAATGTTAGGTCATTTGGGACATGATTTAATTATATCTTATTCCAATGTAATTGATGTCATAAAACAAATATATGATTTCTGGGTTTGGGTCTCTATAATTATTTTTGATGGAAAATGGTTTTCGACCGAATAGAGAATTAAATATTATTTTTCTTAAAAACATTCTTTTAAAATATTGAATATATAAAGTGTGAGAAATGAATTAAAAAAATGTATTGTAATGACATTACCAGTGGATAAGGAAATTAATAAATTCCTTGAGAGATATATCAGATGAATTTATCTTTGGATTAATAATCATAAACAATCCTAATAAATGATGATATCGTAACATAAAACTATTACCACTTAGATAAAATTGAATAATAATCCCCATGAAAGGAAAAAAAAGAAATGAGACATAGAATACCATGAATAGAAGAATATTCATGACATAACATGTCAATATGGAACTATATACACCCCATAAAATAATATAGGTGCATTCCATAAAATATGTCTCAAGATAGAAAATTGAGACAAAAATACCTTACCACTTTTGTAACTTGTGAATTATAAGCCCCATGAAATTGAGATAATAAAATGTATATTAATTTACCCATAATTTTAAGGATATAATTCATAAAATAAATTCATAAGTAGTATATACACCACATTAATGATACATGTGGTGAATATGGCTTGTGTCTTATAGAAAATAAAAGTGAGAGTGAAGTCCCTTACCACTTTAGTAATCATTTAAATCATAATACGAAATAAATAATAACATAAAATGAAACATTATATATCATGAAATTAAGGGGATTAATTATATAACATGGAAAATGGGTAGTATATATACCACATAAAATAAACGAGCGGTGACTTTTCTTGTTTCCCATAAATAAAATAGGGACTATAAATCATTTACTGAAAGGATGGACTTACATTATACTCAATAAAAACTCATGTATATAAAATTTATGATTATTATAAATCTAATAATGAAACATAAATATATATATATCATACCATATATGATTTTATTATGACAATTTATTACTTTTTTATTAAAATTCCATGTTAAAGTCACATTTCATGCAATAACTGCTTTGTTTTTCGTGTATGTTTTTATTTCTTATTTTTGGTCATCTTACTAAAATCATGGTTAAATTATATATATAATTTAAACCATGACATAAATATCTTACATATTCCACACACACATATTTTTATATTAATCCATAAAATTTAGAGATAGAAAATTAATAACAACATTCATGGAGATAATAGGTTGTATGTACGTGTGAACGATGTTTCCATTTTATTGAAAAATTGAACTAAATAAAGTTAAATAATATTTTACCATTAATTAATAATTATCATGTCATATATATCATATATTTTCATTATGAAAAACCTTATTATTTCCAAGTAAAGCATAAACGAATCACATCACATCATGAGGAAGTAGTCTATTGTACACACAAGCGACATTATCATATTCCCACAAAATAAAAAGTAAGAAGGTATATTTGATATAAATTATTCATAGGATAATTATTTCAAAAATATCATATATATTGATTTAAAATATACTTTTTACCATCCAAGTAAGTAATAAATTAAAAACACATCACATCGGTTTGTGAGATGGTAGTCCGCCATACACATGAGCGACGTTATTTTTTCCACAACAGGTTTGGTGGTAAGTAGTTATATGTGGTGTTATAATTAAAGATTTATAATAATATCATAAATATAATATATAAACATTAAATATACCATTATAATCATCATTGAGAGTTGGTGATCAAAAAAATAACATCGATTCACAAGGAGGTAGTCTGCCATACACAAGAACGATTATTTCATAACCCATTTAATGGAAGAGGAGAAGGATGCAGATTATTCCATTAACCTAATAACATATTATTATTTTTAATATATAAATTTTATTATATAAAAATATTTTTATAATAATTTAATGAGGTTGAGGATGAAATAAATTAAAACACTCGGTTAGTGGTGTTACATCTTTTTCAGAAATCTTCTTTTGGTTTTCATGAAATGTATTAATAAGTTTTTTTATGAAGAAACTAAGGCTTATAGGGTGAGAAGAGGGAATTAAGTAAGTTATTTTGGATTTTATAGTGCAAAAAAAGGTTCTTTAAATGCTAAGTGGATAGGATAGGGGTGGTTTATTATAAGAAAGGTGAGTGACACATTTGTAATTTTTAAAAAGAAAAATCTTTATACACATTTTACACTTTAAAAAAGCTAAAAAATTATCTATTATGTATAATACAAGATATAAGGTCTATATATGTCTATAAAATGGGTGTTCAATATGTTTTACTTGTTATTTTAACCATTATCTTTTTAGTTTAATGCCTGATAAACCCATTATCACATTTACCACGGTAAATGATTTTTTACTATTTTTACTATAAATTATAGGAAAAAATATGTTGTAATTATAAGATACTTTAAAATATTTTTATTCTAATTATGGAGTCAATTTTTACAAATTCTATTCATATTAGTGGGAAAATTTAATTTAAAATTAATCTTGAAGTCATGATAAGAATATTGTTTTGCGAAGTGAAAATGTTCAATAGTTTATTTTTTTATATAAAAAATAAATATGAAATAATTTACTATGAAATAAATTATATTAATTGATATATAATTGACTAATTATATTTTTAAAAACATCCTAATATACTTTTTAGGTTTTTAAATTTGATAAAAGAAATGACAAATCTTTATAATAATAAGTATTTTCATTATTCATAAAAATTTTATCTTCTAAAAAAAATCTCAAAAATTCACCCTTGGATAATTTTAACATGATAATTTCAAAAATTAATATTTTATAAGATATATATTCTTAAAGTGATGAAAATTTATTTTAAAATATTTTTTTAAAAAGGATACAAAGTATATTATTAGAAAAATGCACTTTTTTTTTGAAAAATAGAGTTTTATATTAAATAATTAAATTTATTATTTTTATATTTTCTAAAAAACACATATTATGAATGGTAAAAATTTGAAAACAAATATATAATATATAAATTTCATTAACATAATTCATAAAAAATGATTTATTTATTTTATTGAAATAAAATATGTTTGGGTGCATAAAAATAAGTTTTCTAAAAAAGATTTCATTTATTTTCAAATGGTTTATTAATTTTCATTTATAATTACATGTTTACTAAGGAATTAATCTTAAATAGATATTTAGAACATGTATTTTCATGATTTAGTAAATCCTAATCATACTATCCATTCCAACAACTATGTGATAAATGTCATATTAAATAATAATATTTTAATAGTATGTCATGCTTTGTTCAAACTCGGCGTTGTGTGTAATTCAAGCTATACTCACTGTTGTGTGTAACACAAGATATCCTCAATGTTTCATCTAACATAATATAAACATAGTGTTTCATATAAATAAATATAAACTCAGTGTTTCTTGTAATAAAAAATTTGTAAATGATTAAATTTATTAAGAAAAAATATTTTACAAAATCTCAGGGTGTTACAAACACTCTCTTATTCATTTGAAGTAGTTATATATGATTCTCCATATCTATATAGTTTTTAGTGATTTCATCCCTCATTTTCCCTTATATTTGTACATTGGGTCACATAATACTCAACTATCTTATAAATTAAGAAAAATATTTTTATATCTTCTCTAATTCCCTTACAACTCTGAGTCTTATACCATTCATCTCTACACTTATATATTTTAATGTACCCTTTAAGGACATATCCCCCATGATTCTTCCTACATTTTTTGAAATATAGGAAATTTAATCCTATTTCCTTTATCTCCATGGTCACATGAATTTCAATGAGATTACAACTTCCTCTTCTTTGTTTTGTTTTGGATTTTTACTAATTTCACGTTATTAATCCTATTTTGTGACAACTTTTATGGAACAATCAATGGTTTATCAATCCAGTTCATGTTCAGTTGGGTTGTTCATTAATATAATCTATTAATTTTCACTAAAAACTATATTTACTTCTATTTACATCCATTTTTAAGACCAAAATGATTTAACATTAGTGATGATCATTATAATTCAATTATCATAAAAATCCAAAGGAAAATTTAACTTCATGATGTATAACTTTGTAACACTATCATGTTAGCCTATATTTCTTAAAACTCAATTTGTTTCATACTCAATACAACTTATATCACTATAAATTTAACATATAATATTCTTGGTTTATCCAATGAAACATTGAGTTGGGTTCTCTCACACACATTAACCTAATCCTTAAAATAGAGATTTTAAATTTAAAAAACAATTCTCAAAATATTATAAACCCATTAATCATTTAAATATATTCTCCCAAAATACAACTTAACCTTCCTTGAACAATATTAATCATTCCAAAAATTATATACCCATGTATGTATATACTCTAATCATATAATCTCAATAGTATAAATTTTTAAAAACCTAATATAATATCTAATAAATTTAATAAAAATGAGATTATATATTCCGTTAAAAATTAAATCTATATTTAACCCTCAAATGATATTAACCACTAGTTCATACACTAGTAAATATATATCATAATAAATAAATTTGATGAAATTTTACAATAAATATCATGAATCAATTATGAATCTGAACATTACCAATTAATAGACATACTTATTCAGAATCAAAGAACCCTTTTTATCTCATTATCATGTTGTAATAAACCTAAGAGTTATCAATAACTCAATCTTTTTTTCTCCAATAGTTATACATAAAAGTATAACCATTTAATAAAATCACTTTTAATCATTATTAATACCATATAAAATATATAGAAATAATTTTAATGTAAAACTATAGAAGAATAATCCTATTGTGTTTCACATAATCCTCATAACATTTAGAAAATACTTGAATATAATTCATAAATATCACATACTAGTAAAAAAAACTATTATTTTCAAGAAAAAAATAGTATCACTGCCTTAGGTAAGACTAAGAAACTCACCTTTTCCATCATAACATATATACAATTAGAATCTCAACCATTTATGTATTCTCCTATATTTTTTTATACTATATGGTGGTTTTTAGTTAAATTCCATTATAATAATCATTTTCTTGATCCTATTTCAAGAAAATACTAAAACCAAAATGGTTATGATAATATCCAAAATATTTATTGGAAAGCATCTATCTAAATTTTATTTCCTTATTAAAACTTTTTTAACATATTATACTTTTGGATCAACCTATGACTCTCTTTGTTCAATCCTTGGTAATCTGTTATCATTATTTTATTTGGTTATATAACCATATTAGTTAACATCATAATTAAATACATCATATTTATTTATTAAGAGAATGTTATAAAACAAAGAATATACCAAATTATTATCTCACCAAGTATAAAGTCATAGACCCACGCATCATGCATCAGATTGATGATTGATTTAGTTCCCGACCAACTATTTTCAGAGAGATTAACCCTAAGTGCATCTGTGCCAAAACCAAATCAATAAACTAGTATTTAGAAAGGGATTTATTTATTATAAATCCCATATAATATCTACTTTAAAGAACATCAAGATGTTATAGAATACATAGAATTATTTTAAAGTTTTTATCTAAAGTTATCTGATATTAATACACAATATAAAATGGGGAATACTACATAACTTTAAATCATTTAGTATTTTAAAGGGTTATCAATAGATTATAAATTATGATCAACCTTAAACTATAAATACTTATATTATCCTCATTAATAATCCAAATCTATAATATTATCTAAACATTTATTTTGAAACCAATTGTTACTCCCCAAACCCCCACAATTGGATCTAGTGATTAAAGACACATACGAAACATAATTTATTTTACACTAGGTTTATAATCTTGGGTATGACCATCTATAATTATAAATTCATTAATTATTATAGAATTTTATATATCCAAATGATCATTTTCAGTTTAGAAAAATAGAAAATTAAGAAAAATCTTAAACTAATAAAGCCCATGTCCTTCTCAACTAATGGATGTTTTTTCATTATATATAAGAAACTAGTTATTTCATGAAAGGTATTCTATATTTCCTCAAAATTATTCTACACATGTTATCCATATAAACATGGAATGCGTACTACTTTTTATAATAACATAGTGAATGGATATATATGAAAAGGGAGAGACTAAATGCTCGATAAGGAAAACATATAACTGAAACAATCATGGCATAAATATTATGGTAGGAATAAGTAAATAATATCAGGTCATAATAAACATGGAACTAGGAGAGTGATATATCAAAGAAAATAAATTAAAACATTTATATAAATAATACTAATCTCATACTAATGGAATTTATAATGTCATACATCAAAAATATTTTATCAAGGCCTTATGACAAGTCACTTTAATTGTCATCAAGACTAGAGTCAAGACATCTTCTTGGATTGTGAGAACATAAAACAAATATACTTACCTATTTTGACTCATAATACATATCAATTAATTGAGTGTCTATATTATATTGGGCCCCACCCATTACCTATTTAATTCTAATGCATTCACTATAAGATTAATTAAGACCATTCGTACCATTTCCTTAGAAAACTCTTATTGAATAATTTTTGGCCTCCATATAATTATAAATACAGAAATAAATACATAATAAAATAAATTTAGTAGTCAATAATATTTATGAATGTAAATTATATTCCCCTTTTCAATTAAATATGTAACCTAATCATAATCCATCTAGTGAAAGAAGGTGGATGGTTAAGTAATACATAGTCAACTTGCAAATGAGCGTCCAAATTGAAATTACAACATAGAATGCCAATAATTTTCCACATTATTATATAATAATATAATTTATAGGTGAAAATAATCCAATATATATTATTTAAAATATTATTCCCACACCGTATAGAGCAATTGGTATATGGATAAGTCAATAATAGAATAACATGATCATAATTAATCTTGGGAAAGAAGGTTGATGATTGTAAAATATCATAACCTAATAAGTGAGAAATATTTGTAAAAGGGATTATGATATTAGAATTTATATCCTTAGAAAAAATTGATAATACAACATAATACAAGAAAATAATAGAATTTGTGAAACTTATAAGTTTAAGAGAATGATTATATCTCAATGAGATATAGTTGATTGAACAAAAATCCATACCATTGGGAAATAAATAAATCATTATCCACTTGAATATGGAACACTATTTGATATGATATCCCTTTAAATACAATTATTATGATTAAAATATATCCATGGGATGTGAATACACCATCCAAATGAAACATGGGGCACAAAATGTATTATATCTCAAAGAATCAGAATTGAGACTAAAAAATAATTTCATCATGACTAACACATTAATCAAAACACCATGAAAAAGAATTATTGTGATTAAAACATAAAATACCATGATTAAATGATAATAAATGATATGATATCTCAATTAGGGTTTATACAAACCATAAAAATGAAACATTGTGAATAATAACAAAATGTATCAATATAGGAATATGAGACTAAAACCCTAACCTCAAGTTGCTAACTTCAAAGAATGTAATTCAACCTCATCCATCAAACACATATCTGTATTAATAAATTATTTCAAAACCTTATAAATATACATTTAAATTTAAACACTTCTTAAATAGAAATTATCTGTATTAATTATACTGATTTTCCTCATCCAATGTTTATTAATTTGATCATTTGTACTGGTTTCATAATAGTGGTGTTTTTTTCATTATTCATTCAAATTTCACCATCAATAGATAATAAATGTTACTAATAAAGATGATTTATATTTATTTATGTTTTTAATCCTTCATTATTGAGTGTCACTGACTTTATTCTTGAAGATGAAATTGATAACAAACAAGTTTTAGGGATTCTTGATGATAAAAATGTGGTTTATTAATAAATTAAATTTTTATATAACATCTCCATAACCCAAAAAATAATACACACATATATGTAATATTACACTAGTAATTTTCTTCCCATTTTTTTTAGAAAAGTGGTGACATGAACTGGTTTCCCAATTCATGCCCCCTAGAGAAATTTATTAAAATCAAAAAAAGTTGCGTTACAAAATTGAGGTGTAAAGAACTTACACCAGTAGGGAGTAATCGGGGGTACATGAGAAAGAATAATGATATATTTTTTATTATTAATGTGATTTTATTTTTTTATGAATTATAAAGAGATGATAATTTATATATACTAATTAATTATAAAGAAGATATTATATTCCCTCTTAGGCTGCTCATTTTTAATGATTAAATTAACAATTATCATTTATTGATCATACCATTTATAGGTTCTAAAATTTGGAATAATAAACCGTAATGATATCATAAAAATAATATTTTTCCTTAAATAATATCCCCAGATCTGGACTTTTAAATGAGTGAAGGAAAAGGAAAGAGATTATTCTTGGAGGTGGTATTTGGTATAACTCACTAACAATGGATTTTTTAAGGGATTTTTTATATGAATAAAAAATGATTGAAACCTTAATATGGAAAAATTAATGTATATAAATTATACTTATGTTGTTGTGGGTATAATAAATTTTATGTAAAATAATTAATATGAAAAAATAGTTGATAATACTCACATTAGGGACATGAATTTTCCTTTTAAGTCTCATTGAAAATGAAGGCTTCATGATTTATAATCGTGAAAAAAATATTTTGAACATGCAAGATGGTTATATTATTATAATATGGATGAATTTAAATAATAAATTTGATGAAATTATGCTTCTTGATATGCTGAAGATGTTACCCTTTTATAAGTGAAGGAAGGGGTAGTTTTGGGGGTAAGCCATGAATTTTCAATAATATAATGTTACTATTAAAGTATCAATGGAAAGAATATAGAATTTTTTTGATAGATAATTATTATAGGTATCATCTCACCCCATCCATGAATTTTTAGAAAACATTGAGTTTTTATCATTTTTTGTTTTAACTTTTTTCCTTTTTCTTAAACTTATATTACCTAGGTAATTATTTTTTAAACCACAATAAATAATTTTAATGAATAAGGTAATGATTTTACTTTTTTCATTATTTTATACATAAAATTTTAATATTAAAAAATATGTTTTCCAAATAAAATTTTTAATCTTGTGAAAACTAAATTTTAAACTAAATACACTTAATCGAATAAAATATGTTTTTATAGAAATAATGTTTTTTATTCAAAAATATATGTATGGTAAAATATTATTGGATATTAATTTTATGATTTAAATTAAATTATTATAAAAATAATAATGTATATGTGGAATATAAGGAAATCTATATTGAATCTCTCTTGAAAAATAAATAATCCAAAGAAAATACCAGAACAATTGTTATTTTAAAGTAACATTTTAATTAGTTATAATATTGTTTTCAATAGGTTTTATAAGTTCAAATAATATTTTTTAACGAATAATTTTATTCCTAAAAATTATATTTTATTAATTTATATTTTTATTAATTTCTAGGACATTCTTATATAATAGTATATTCATACAAATTACAAGTACCGTGAAAACCGTATTTTTTTACTAATGTGAGAAAAACCTTAGAAATTAATATTAAGTAAATTTATGATATGTGAAATTTAAAGATAAAGTGAATTTTTATTAATTTCAAATTTAAAAATTTTTATATTCAATATTTTATGAAAATCATAAATTATACTGAAAATTTATTTTTATTAGAAAATGAAATTTTAAAATATTTATTATTATAATTATTTTTTCATATAATTTAAAAAAAAAATTAATATTGACCAGTTATTAATATAAAACATAATTAATCACCAGCCATATGTTTCTTTAAATAGAAATGTATATTACATAAAGATAAATTTTTAAAAAAAATACTTTTTTAAACCTTAAATGATCTTATTAGGAATTTTAGTTAAACTAATTGAAATTCATTTATATTAAAAGAATCCTTTTTATATATATATATAAGTATTTAAAAAATTGCTTACTCTTATTCATCATGCTAATTAAATAGATAGGTTTTAATGGACTTACCAAAATAAGTATATTTTATCTAAATATATCGTGATTTTATTTAATATCAGTTTTTTATGGGATAAATCTATTAAACTAATTGACTTATTTAAAGGTAATAATATATTAGAATTATGGGGTGTTACACTGATTATGTACCATTTAACTTACCATTCAAATACATGTATCATAATAACCATGAAACAAAATTCCCATTAGTCTACCTATTTCTTCCCAAACCAACCTAAGACACTACAACAAGACCACATCAAAAACTCCACATGACCATGGCACAAACACACTTCGAGGAGAATTTTTCCCTTCATTGAGGTATATATACTATCCTATAAAGAACCAATAACACTAAAACTCAAACTTTAATTCCTTAAGTTAAGTAAGATGTTTCAAGGACTTTGTAATGTTATTCATGATCTCATGTAATAGAACATATGCATGAAATAGACTATCATAAAGTGTTCATTTCAGACCTCATATTAAAAAAATGCATCGAAAATAGTAAACATATACACCTTAAATGAACACATTGGATTAAATTACCCCAAAATGACTATTTTTGACCCCCTAAATCCAAGTCCCATAAAATACTAGATCACTACACCCACAGTTTGACTGCACCATCCCACATGGAATAATAGAGTCACCAACAAAAACATTTTCATCTTCAATAGGAGAAAAAACACTAAATAAACCTTGAACCACATTAAAACGTCCTTTTTCCTTCTTTATCACAAAAAATACACATGATAAATTATCATAGAAACCCATACCTCTATATTAGAAAACTCCTAAATATTTTCACAACATTGATAATATAAAAAACAAAAACAATAGAAGAACATACCTAAAAATTTCTATGTAATATACTAATAAAATTAGATATCCAAAAACCATAAACACCCTCAATATAAGGCCAACAAAAACATTATATCTCTACTAACAAGAAATCCCCCTAAAAATTTAAACAATGTCAGGGAACTTATAACTAGAAACTATACAACCACCTCAACTCAAAATCAACCTCTGACTAACTTCTCCATTCAAATTCATCCATAAAACATAAAAATATTTACCCAGTTAAATAAATAACTTAAATACTTCTTAAATTTTTGAAAAAAATTACTAATTTTTTCTTAAAACTCAAAAATTCCATATAAAACACTTTTAAATTATCCATAAAAAATAAAAATAAAAAAAACTTTTAAAATACAGTTAAAATTCATTATAAAAAATATCAGTAAATATATTAATGAAATGAGTAGATCATCGAGCCTATGACCGTCTTCACCTCCAAAACCATGACTAACATTCCACTGTATACTGAGAAGCACATTGAGCCTTAAGACATTCTTACTAAAAATACCCCATAATAAAATAATAGAAACATATAATCTCTCCAAAATTAGGGATCCATAAACTACTCAAACCTAGAGAATAATGTCTTGCTAAAACACTAGATGATTATATCATTCTTTACATACATGGAACTCTAGAACCATAATATTTTAAACTCATATAAAAACTTTTAAAAACATAGAGGGCCTTCAGTATAACCACAATTTATGGATAAACCTTTATTGTCAACATCTAATCAATTCCTCACCTCTATCAATAACATTGGCGTAGTAGTTTTGATATATCATTGAATCAATAACATCAACGAAGGCTTAATTTTTTTCACTCCCACATATTTTATAGCTCGTAAAATAAAATATGATTGATCAAATCCCTTAAAGAGTTTCCAAACTACAAAAAATATATCCCTTATCTATATTTCATTAAGATCATTCATGCGATCATTCATTTTCATAAGGGAAATAAAATAATTCTTGAATAATTCAAGAAGGTATTCCCAAGGATTACCATTTGGGTTTCCATGTTTCCCCCTTAACTATCATTAGGAATCCTCCTAAAGAAATCATACCTCTAAGGAAACCCAAATTTTTTCCAGAACCATTAACAGCTAAAAGGAAACATCAATATACTTTAATCATATCTCATCCCCATTATTTGATGTTCCACTAAGTAATTTCATAACTCCTTGATTTTAAAACTTCAACAACAATATACAATATGATTCAACTTTCCTCTTTTCCCAAAAAACATATCAATGATTCTTTAACAATATATATTCATTTCAAAGAAAATATAATAATGTGTTGGAAAAATTGCAATGTCAATAACATAAGAACAAACAATATCTCACTAGTATAAACATCTACTTATCAAAAATAAAACTACAAATCACCACTAATCAATCTAGACAACAACTTATTTGACCTCATATCAATATAATCACCTCTAAAATCATAAATTTACAAACATCCAATATAAGAAAATTTTAACACTATATTAATTTCTCTTAATCAACCACATCCACCACATGAAAACACATCAAAATATCACATGGGATTTCAATAAAAATCCTCCCTAAAATTGTAACATTCCATTTCATACAAATTTTAATTCCTCAAAATTAAATCCTTTAAGAATCAATTCAGTTATTTGAAGCCTTTTTATTAACCAAATTTTACATTATCAAACTTGTAGCCCAATGAATCATGTCACTAGAAATGTATGTCAATAAATCAATGAAACACTCATCAAACAACACTTTTCAGACCTTAAAAACAATTTCATTAAATTAAACTAAAATTTATATTATATTATATCTTCAAGTTAAGCACATTATTTTTCACCATATTAGTATTTCATAAACAAGATTTTAATTTTTCTTATCAGAACTTAGAAATTATTATTACTATGAATTATGTTTTTTCCTGCTTAAAATAACATTTTTTAAACACCTAGTCACTAATTAAACATGCTCCTTTATAATTAATTATAAATATCCTTTTATTTCAAATTGTATACTTAAGAAAAAAATACAGGAGGATGTGAACATTAAAAAAATTATAATGGATACTAAAATAATATGAAAAAATATTTTATAGTGCAAAAAATAACTCCTGAAAAATTATTTTCAATATTTCATATACTTTTAAACGATTATATTACAATAAAATTAATATAAAATAAATGGATTAAAATATTATACATGTTATTGATAATAATTAATATATATATAAAATTATTAATTTTTTTAAACATGAATCATTTATAATTTCTATGTATCACATGTTATATATTAATGACAAGATCTCAATTGATATTTTTGAATAATTAACAATGAATTATCAAAAGTTCTAGCATTATTGTTATCAATTGAACATATATATACAAAATAAAAAAAATATAATAATCATATGAATAATTGGTTTATATTGACATGTGGAATAATATTTACTAGTAAATAACACTTAAAACATAGTATCAAAACAATCCTTCCTCTTATGTTTAAGATTCATCAACATATTAATCATTAAGGATACTCTAAAAGAAAAGTATAACTACATAACTAAAAAGGATAATTCTCATGGTCAAATCGTATAAAAAATGAATTTATTATCCATGCATCATTAATATAATAAAAATTATAATGTAATGGGATAATGTATATATAAATAATTTTCTTAACCTACTTCCCATTCAATCCTATTATTCATTGTAAAAAATGATTCATTCTTTTCAAATTATAAAATCAAAAGTATTACATATAAATGATATAAATTTATGAAAATTATTATATCATAGTTTACATAATAATATATTTAAATAAACACAGTAATAAATTTGAAAAACATTCAAGATTTATCATGTTATTACTAAAAACATAATCACTTCTACCAAGAGATCACTAAAAACCAATTGTGATTTTTTTTCATCATAATAAAAAAATCACTATAACCTATAAATATTTATAATGATGAATTTAATTTTCATAATCCTATACCATATGACCAATAAAAATTTACCTAAATACAATATGTATACTATCATGATTCAATCATTAGAATATACGGTGGCCTAAACACATTTTCTTTCTCTTTTTTCATTTCTGATATCTCATGCTATGTTTCAAGAATTTTTTTTTCTTACAAGCCCTCTGAAATTACATACTGATTTTTAACTACTAACTCTATTATATATCTTATCCAAATGCTCTAATTCCACAATATCATGACTCATATCTACCATAACCCATATTAGGTTAGTAGTGTGGCCAAGTGTGACCCATGAAGCCTACATCTAATAAGAAATGGTTTTGTGAATGGAAAAGAGGATATAAAAAATATAATAGTTATTTCCCTCATTAAAACTTGGAAAATAAAAAAAATATATCAACTCAAATTATTCCACACAAGAAATTTGTTTCACACCTTGATTACCATTATATGTCAATATATTAAAAAAATAGAGATAATTTAAGGAAAAAATAATCATTCTCCAATCAGGACATCTAAACAATAGTTTACAAATCTACATTGAACATTCTTAAAAAAATAGGACACAAATTTAGGGAGGTGACCACTTGGGTGTACAATGTTGGACTATCTTACTTAAAAATCAGAATCTATGTGGAATAAATATACACATGTAGAAATATGTGTTTTCAACCAAGAAATACAAATCCAAGGGATTGAAATAGTATAATAAAAAATATTAAGAGTAATTGTTGAATTACACAAATATATATCACATCCTTGTATTAAGAAATTATTCAATATCATGTATACTTTAAAAATACTCAATCTAAATAAAATATTAATTAAACTTCCAACCTTTTACCAAGAATAAAAATCATCATAATTCTAAGTCAACCATCAATGAGAGTTATATTATCAAATCTACAAAATCACTAGAGGAGTGAAATAGGATTATAAATTTATCACCACTGTGACCTATAAATTCATAAATTTATTCAAATCACAATAGGGGAGTGATCCACGGTAGGAAACCCCTCACTGATTGATCAATAATACAAAAAAACTAATAATAAAAAACAATACCACAATTTAAAACACCTAATTCATCCTTAAAATTACACCATATCATACATCATTAAATACTAATAATCATGGAATAAAACATAATCATGAGGGATATCAACCTCATTCCCTCCTCCATCCATGTATGTATCTATAATTCTCATAAACTGTCATACCCCGACTGACACTTATTTTTAATTTAATTATTTTATGTATTTCTTTTGATATGTGGGTTGAACCGGTTCTATTTTTGAAGAAATACAGATCTTTTATGGGTGATCAAATGTAATCCTGACCAGGCGCGCGAACGCGCCCATGCATACAACCACGCACGCGACCGACACTTTGTTTTAAATGGATTATTTTTTGGGTTCTTTTGCGTGCGTGCGACCGTGCGCGTGACCGTGCACGCAAACTTGCACAGTGTTCGGCCTAAATTTATAAATTTATTATTATTATGGTTGGTTGTATTGTTTTATTTTTAGTGTCAAATTTATTATTATTTATTGGTGTTTTTATTTATCATATTATTTTCTTTTTATTTTATTTTCCCTTTATTATTTTTCTTTTCTTTTCTTTTTATTCTATTTTTTTAATCTCCCTCTCTCTTGCTCGCCTCTCTCCCGTTCTTTTCCCCCCTAGTTTTTGCGGATCGACCCCTTCCTGCGACCCTAGCCGCCACACCCGCATTCCCCTCCTCTGCTGGCCAGACACCACGCTCGCACCCCCCTCCTGCTCAACGAAGCATCACTCTCCTCTCCCTCTACGATGAACCGGACCAGCACCTCTTCCCTTTCGGTGGCACCGCAACGGCCTCCTCTCATCCAGAAAGTAGACCTATGGTGCCCTCCCTTCAAACGGGTGCCACACAGCCCCGCCGCCGGCCTCCACACCGCACACACACCTCCCTCGCACCGCCTTCCTCTTGGCCAGACCACCCGGAAAACCAGCGTGCACTGCCCTCAAGATGCACCCTCCTACTTCCTTTTGGTGCTGCTTCTCTGGCCTCCTCACCGTGCACACATATCCCTTGCACCGCCTCCCTTTTCCCCTTCTCCAAACCCCAAAAGCCACCCTTCTACTCCCTTGCGCCATTTCCCTCTCGGCCGGACCACCAGGAAAACCACCACGCGTCGCCCCGACCTTGCGCCACCCCTCCCCTTCCCTTTGCTCCTCCTTATCGGACCAGCTACCATAGAACCAGCTTCTGCCGGCTCTCCAACCACCGGCTCAACACCCTCCCTACCCTTTCTCTCCTTCTCCAGCGAGACGACCAACCGTCGTCTTTCTCCTATCCATCGCCCCCTTCTCTTCTCCCCTACGCGCAACACACCAGTGAACCCCCTCACCCACCAGACTCCCCTCCCTGCCTTTGACCGGATCAATTCCAGTGCACCTCCCCCATGAGCCCTGCCAACGGTCAGACCTCCCTATGCCTTCTTGTTCGCCAGTGCGAGCCCCCTAGTCCGGTGACCTCGCTTCTTTTAACAAGCCCGGTGGATCGACCTGCTTCCTACAACCATGCGCGCACCCAACCAGCACCCCTTTCAGTTATTTATTTACTCCGGCTAAACCCCCTCTCTCCGATGCCTTTTTTTTCGGTTGGATTCTTCTGGTGAGGCTCACCTTTGGCATCCCCATATTACTCAGTTGGCCTCCCGCAACCCTTGCCGCAGGTACGTTCTACTTCGGATGGTCGTTCCTTGTTTTTTGGTAGAATTGCGAGTAAGTCTCACATGTTGTTTAAGGTCCATTTGTGATGATTTTGGTTCAATTTCGGTGTAATTGGTTTGTTGTTTTGATGTTAGAGTTTATTTGAGTTGACTGCGGCGAATTCGGTGCGCGATTGGAGCATTGCTTTGATATTTGGGGGTTCCCGTCACCGAGGTAGGTGGTTTTGCGTATGATTTTTAATTTCTAAGTTCATTTGATTAATTAATTAATTTAGCATGTTTAATAATCAGTTTGTTTGGTGCACAATGAAATTTTACTTGAGGTTCGCTATGTTTTAATGTTTTTACTAGCATGTTAATATGAAATGAGTATTTTTCTATGAAAAACCCTGTCGAACTGCTTGCTAGCACTTCATAAGTTGTGCAGTTTATTTTTTTAGAATGTGAAAAGGGTGTGAATGGTGTTTTGGGCGTAGCGTCTATATGCATTTTATCATAAGTGAACATTTAATGAGTTTGTGGTGTTTAATGTCATGCAGCGTATTTCGAAATGGTTTGACAAATCATTATGGTAGTTCATTTAATTATAGCAATGGTCCTTTAACTGTGCGGATGGTTTTCTTTAGTTGTGTGCGTAATGTGGGTTGTGTTCCTGAGGTGACTTCGTGTGCGTATGGTCATGGAAGGGGGGTTTGGGTCATCTAAATGTGTAAAGTAGTGGTTTTTCTCTTTAAAATTTTATTTATGAAAATTTGGATTGTTTTATTAAATAATTATTAAAGATGAAAAATTTGTTTTGACTGCATGGTGTAAAGGTTTTCGGTGTTTAAAGTAGTGCGATATAGGTTGAAAATTATTAATAAATTATTTTAATTATTTTTTTGACTTTGAAAGTGTTTTATTTGACCACCCTGTATTTTTTTAATTAGTCGTGTAAGTAGTGCAAATTTGGTTTTGAAATATTTTTAGTTTGCGTATTTTTTTCCAAAATGGTATTTCTGAGTGAAAGTAGTGGTTTTTGGCATGTGTGGTGTCTTGTTTTATTTGGATTCATAAATATGACATGTGACATGAACTTGAAATTTGTTTGAGCACAAACTGGGAAGCCTGAGTAGCTAGGAGGGTAGACTAGACTAGTGGGGTAGTCTTCTGGAGGTGACTCGACCTGGTTTCACTAGCAGGACTGACGATTGCAACACCAACTAAAAACATGCTATTCTGAGGGTTGTGGTCTTCTAAGCCACGTTTTCTGAGGGTCGTGGCCTTCTAAGCCACGTTTTCTGAGGGTCGTGGCCTTCTAAGACACGTTTCACTGAGACACGAAGATCTAGGGAGCCAAGCTAGCTGACACTCATGCGGCCTCTCCCATATTAGTTCTCATTGTTTAATTTACGCCAATCAGTGTGACACTTTGGTTATTTTAAAAGTAAGTGTGTGTGTGTGTGTGCGTGTGTTTTAATTTAAATTTCTTCTTTTCAAAACTGTTTTATCTAAAACTATTTTCTCTAAAGTTGTCCAAGATTTTAGTTCCTTTCTCTAATTAAAGTTGCAAATGTATTTGTCATTTAATAATTGTGCATGAAACCTTTTCTCGGTGGCATCTTACTGGGCTTTTAGCTCACACCCTACATACACCTTTGGGTGTATATAGATCCTATTTCTTTTTCTTTCCAGGTTGAGGCATCGGGCTTAGCATTGGTGGTTCGGGTTTTTGGTAGAATCCTCATGTTGGTTGGTGGCAGTGGCTTGGGGATGTGACTCCTCATGTCGCGCAAAGGTTTGTGTTGGAGTTTTGGTTTCCTTTTATGTAGTCTCTTTTTGGTTTTTAGTTCAAGTTGTAAACTTTAAATCTAAACTTGATATAAGGGTCTATTTGGTTGTCAGTTTTTAGTTTCAATTTATTCAGCTTGTTGTCTATTTTATTTTTATTCATCTGGAAAAAATCATTCCCAAGTTTATTTTTGATATCCGGGCACTTGTGCCAGCCCGTGGGGATTGGGAACGCCCTTCGGGCCATGTCGTAGACTGCTTCGGGTGCCGGGTCGGATGGCAACCCGACCCGGTTTGTGACAAAATGGTATCAGAGGGAGGTTGTTCTTGTTAGTTGGGATGTCAGGTAAATTGGAGATAGGACTGTCGGTGCTCGAGGGATAGGTGCGAGAAGAGAGTCACAAACTTTTACTCATTCCGATCCTCGAGTAACTAGGGGTAGTTTGGGATTTAAGTTTTTGGTTTTGCTCTGTGTGGATGGGGGATGACAATAGGAGTAAACCGGTACTGTGTGAGGTCTCACATGGAGTAGCGACCCATGCGATGCCCGAGAGTACGGTTCGACACTCCTAGTGGTTGGCGCTCGCCTAGGTCATGGTCTGCTAAACCATGTAGCCGGGTCAGGTATGACCACTAGTTCTCCATCCAGGTGCTTTAGTGTTCATGATGTCTTGCTTCAGCTTTGGGATTGGCGTGGAAGTGTTTTCCTTTAAAAAGTGAAGCGGAATTTGGTGTTGCTCTTATTTTATTTTGGTGTGCGGTTGACTTGATTTTTGGGATGTCTTCCCTCAGTTTTAGGGTGCATTTTGAAAATTCACCTTTAATTTTTTTGAAATAGTTTTGGAAAAAGGTATTTTCAGAATATTGGGAATTTTTCGTTTTGAAAATGAAAGAGCCTTATTTCATCCAGTGGTATTCTTATGGGTGCTCGCATGTGCATGTGGAAGCGATTAATGGATAGTTGGTGGATCATGTGGATGGGTGCGTGAGTGGCACATGAATGATTATCTATGGGGCATCTAGGAATATCAGTGATGAGTGATTAATTTTTAAAGATGCTTCTTTTTTTCTTGAAAAGTGGGGTTTTCTCTAAATTGGGTTTTGTGCTTGAATGGTTTTGGAAAATGGTTTTGAGTTTGGAGTGAAAACGATGTGTTCAAAAGAGTTGTTGGGTTTCAATGTACTATGTTTGGTTCTTCAAGCAGGTGTTTTTCTTTAAGAATGAATTGATGTTTTAAATTGAAATTGTTTGATTTGTGTTCAGTATATGGATGTTTGCTTTGTGATGTGTTTGGATTTTTGGAAGGCTGTTTTGTGTTCCTTGTTTGGGATATGCCCCCTAGAAATGTCCCATGGGTTTCCAGTAGGTCTCACGGTCCTCGACTCAGCCCAGACTCCTAGTGGGGTGGCGAAGTTGGGTTCTTCTCGGTTGTGTCTACTATTTGAAGACATCAGGGTCATTTGGATATCGTTGAATGCTCTGGGAAAGTTTTAAGTGTCTCCAGTTTTGGAGGAACTCCAAAATTTCTGTGGGTGTAAGTTGTCTTGAGTATGTCTGGATGAGCGGGACTAAACCAGCAAATGGTGATCGTTTCATTTTCATTGAAAATGAGGATGTCGTGAGCAATCCTTAAGACTAGCCACATCCCGCGGTCACACCTAAGGAAGGGAAGGCGAGAGAAATTGGTGGATCTCATAGGTGCTCAGTCAATAAACAAGCGTAGATTGAGGTGCGTTGACCTTTCTGATGAGCTAGTTTCATGTTCTCCAGAGGTTGTGTGGAACAACTAGCTTAAATTTCTTAATAGTTTGTGGTCTCATCCATATTGTGGTAAGTGAAAGTTCCTCATTAGATGAAGAGTGTGAACCAATGAGACTTGTTCTTGGAGTTCCCCTCTCGTCAGTTTTCATATCACATTTGACAGACCGCTCAATCTCCTACCTCTAGTGTGGTCAGTCAGACACCCTAAGTCGTTCGCTGTAATTATTAGTTGGTATGTTGATGGAGTGTCCGCTCGGGACACGAGGAGAAGTATGCAGGATGCTTTTCCAGTGGAGGAAGTTCCAGTTAGAAGTGGTTAGCATGTGACTGCGAGGCTGAAGATGCTTCAGACATCAGGGCCCCAACCATAGGTCTTGGGGTGAAGCTTGTGCGCAGTAAAAACTCATTGGACGTGGTATGAACTTGATCCGACTTAATTTCATAGTGACGAGATGGGGAAAGATTAAATTTCCTTATTGCGGTAACCTCTCCGAAGGCGTCATTCTTTTTGTTAGGGGAATGGGGCCCTTGTCTACTTGTCGTGGTGTTATTTTATGAGAGTTCCACTTGGGCCTTAAAGAAGTTTAGAAAATCTGTATTTTTGTAAAGCTGGAAGGCGTGCTCCGTGAACCTTCTTGTGGTTTGTTATGGATCGAAATCGTACTCATTTAAAAGATGCTCATGTCTTGTGGGATTAACATGTGCCTGTCCAGTTTGCTGCTAGGTTAGGGGTTTCTATAATCAAAGCCATCTCATGGGGAATTTTTTTGTCTAGTGTAGGAATATTCTATGCAGGCTGGCCTGTGTTGGTGGGTTCGTGATGCAGAGTTCAGTCTGTATCACTCAAAGTAAACTAGGAATGCCTGTGCAGGTTTTGTGGTGTTAGGAAATTTTTAATTTGTGGGGAGATCCAGTGCGGGTCTCGCTGGCGTTCCCTCTTATGTTGGCTGGCTCAACAAAGGGGACTTGGAATTTCAAGATAGTGTCAGAGGTTTTATGAGTTGTGGGTTGTTTTGGTTTGAAGAACCAATGTTTGATGAGAACCCTATTATGGTGGGGAGACCACCATAGGGAGGGCTTGTGGAAGACTTTGTTTTCAAAGTGAATTTGGAGGAGCAACTCCTTGCTTCTACTCCACCCGACCTCGACTATACTAATTGGTTAGCTTAGATATCGGGTTGCTGGACGTTTGTTCTTGGAGATCTTGAGCGGCCCTGGTGATCCCTAAGCCAGGGGTCGGGGTGTTATATGTTGTAGTTCAATTTCAAGGTAAATTCCTTGCTGTTGTTCATTTTGTTTAGTGACTCTGGTTTTGGGATATTAGGAGTTTTAGGTCATTAGTATTTTGAATGCCCAATCTTTGGGTGATTGAGGTTGTGTTTTAGGTGTCTCCGTGGTCTCACTTGGAACCCTTGGTTGACCTAGTCTTTTTGGACTTTCTAGGGGTAGAAAGTGCCATGGTGAGGAGAATTGTCATGCCCCGACTGACACTTATTTTTAATTTAATTATTTTAAGTATTTCTTTTGATATGTGGGTTGAATCGGTTCTATTTTTGAAGAAATCGAGATCTTTTATGGGTGATCGAATGTAATCACGACCAGGCGCGCGAACGCGCCCGTGCATGCAACCACGCACGCGACCGACGCTTTGTTTTAAATTGATTATTTTTTTGGGTTCTTTTGCATGCGCGCGACCGTGCACACAAACTTGCACAGTGTTCGACCTAAATTTATAAATTTATTATTATTATGGTTGGTTGTAATTTTTTATTTTTAGTGACAAATTCATTATTATTTACTGGGGTTTTTATTTATCATATTATTTTCTTTTTTATTTTATTTTCCCTTCATTCTTTTTTTCTTTTTTTTATTCAATTTTTTTATCTCCCTCTCACTTGCTCCCCTCTTTCCCGTTTGTTTCCCCGTAGTTTTTGCGGATCGACCCCTTCCTGTAAGCCTAGTCACCACACCCGCATTCCCCTACTCTGCTATCCAGACACCACGCTCGCACCCCCCTCCTGATCAACTAAGCATCGATCTTCTATCCCTCTCCGACGAACCGGACCAGCACCTCTCCCCTTTCGGTGGCACCGTAGTGGCCTCCTCTCATCCAGAAACGCAGACCTCTGGTGCCATCCCTTCAAACCGGTGCCGCACAGCCCCGCCTCCGGCCTCCTCACTACGCACACACCTCCCTCGCGCCGCCTTCCTCTTGGCCGGACCACCCGGAAAAACAGCGCGCACCGCCCTTGAGATGCACCCTCCTACTTCTGTTTGGCGCTTCTTCTCCGACCTCCTCACCATGCACACATATCCCTTGCACTTCCTCCCTTTTACCCTTATCCAAACCCTAGAATCCACCCTTATACTCCCTTGCGCCATTTCCCTCTCGGCCGGACCACCAGGAAAACCACCGCGCGTCGCCCCGACCTTGCGCCGCCCCTCCCCTCCCCTTTTCTCCTCCTTATTAAAACAAATACCATATAACCAGCTACCGCTGGCTCTTCGACCACCGGCGTGACACCCTCCCTACCCTTTCTCTCCTTCTAAAGCGAGACAATCAGCCGTCAGCTTGCTCCTATCCATCGCCCCCTTCTCTTCTCCCCTACGCGTAACACACCAGCGAACCCCCTCACCCACCAGACTCCCCTCCCTACCTTTGACCGACTCAATTTCGGTGCACCTCCCCCATGAGCCCTGCCAACGGTCAGACCTCCCTATGACTTCCTGTTCGCCGGTGCGAGGCCCCTAGTCTAGTGACCTCACTCCTTTCGACAAGTCCGGTGTATCAACCTTCTTCCTACAACCATGAGCGCACCCAACCAGCACCCCTTTCAGTGATTTATTTACTCCGGCTAAACCCCCTCGCTCTGATGCCTTTTTCTTCGGTCGGATTCTTTTGGCGAGGCTCACCTTGGGCATCCCCATCTTGCTCAGTTGGACTCCTGCAACCCCTGCCGTAGGTACGTTCTACTTCGGATGGTCGTTCCTTGTTTTTGGTAGAATTGCGAGTAAGTATCACATGTTGTTTAAGGTCTATTTGTGATGATTTTGGTTCAATTTAGGTGTAATTGGTTCGTTGTTTTGATGTTAGAGTTTATTTGAGTTGACTATGGCGAATTCGGTGCGCGATTGGAGAATTGCTTTGATATTTGGGGTTTCCCGTCACCGAGGTAGGTGGTTTCACGTATGATTATTAATTGCTAAGTTCATTTTCTTAATTAATTAATTAATCATGTTTAATAATCAGTTTGTTTGGTGCGCAATGAAATTTTACTTGAGGTTCGCTATGTTTTAATGTGTTTACTAGCATGTTAATATGAAATGAGTATTTTTATGTGAAAAAACCTATCGAACTGTTGCTAGTGCTTCATAAGTTGTGCAGTTTATTTTGTTAGAATGTGAAAAGGGTGTGAAATAAATAAACATGGAATCATAAAGTAATAAAACCATGGAACATTGGATATTAATCATGTAAATTACAAAAAAAACTAAACTATATTGACCTTTTACCCAACTAATATATAAATCCTATATAATCCATATCCTTCACAACATTTTGGATCATTCCATGTATCTAAATACAATAAATATGTGTTCCTAATAGAAAAAATTAAGGTCTATCCACATATATAAAAAAACATAATATGAACATGGGAAATAGTGAGTTTAATAACCTAATATTAATCCAAATTTCCTAAAAAAATAAGTGATATTTTGATCAAGTGGATGTGTATGGAATATAATATAAGAAGTAAAACCATTCTCAATAAACACAACCACCTAGAAATGAAACATGAAAATCACATAAAATAGTACACATCATGATTTTATGTGAAAACTAAGGATCTATGAAACTTGAACCGACCTATAATGTCCAATGCATGTAAGATAGTCATTTATTTCCATATATTCAATCATATACCCAAATATATAGCTTAGGGTGTCTCACAAAGTCTTCATTATTTATTGAGGGCTCTGACTAGATATCACATCATGTACTATGGTCCATTCCCCTTGGGGAAGAATGCACTAAATAGTACCTACGATAAATGCCTCATTAGGGAAGGACACACTATATAGATCACAACCAATTCCTTATTAAGGGAGGGTGTGTCCTGAATCAAACCAATGTGGGACTCCTAGACAATGGTGAGATGAGAGTGATTCCCCAATCATATGTCTAATAGGCTAAGAGTTGTAAACAACACGAATTAGGAATATCAAACTCATGGGAGGACTTAGCCTAAGATACCTATAAAAATTCACACATCTCTAATCCACCAACACTATGGTGAATGATAAGATACAAATGATACAAAAATTCATGAATTCATCTCTATCCTTCAAATATAGTTCAATAAAAGTACTATAAAGCATGCAGAATACTCTAGAATTCCACCATAATTGAAACAGAAGTCGAAACTTCTAGTAAAGAGGGGATTGGTATCAAATGAAACATATGGTATAAAAAATAGTATTTATATCCCAAATATTCTCAACTAATTCCTAGTTATCCTAGGACACCATCAAATGGTATTTAATCTATATAAGACATGGCATGTGAGGACAAATCCCATGTACAAATGAGTTTATTAATTCCCAAAAGGACACCCCAAAATCAAAAAACGTAAATAATAAAAAGAGTGGTAATCTCATAATCACAAAGTATTTTCAATTAGGACATTAGATATAAAAAAATAACCCATATATACTCATTATGGACACCAAGTCTCAAGGTAAGACCAAAAAAATTCAGACCACCCTGAGATTATACCATAGGCATCAATGTAATGCTCCTCTGAGATAAATCACTCAAAAATCATCATAACTATGATGACATTTATCTGATAAGTTGAGATTCTTGGGAATAATCATGAATAAGTCAATCATGGAACTCAGAATATCTTTATGCATATGTAGGGAATCTCACTTAGGGTCTCTAGGGTATATAAGAACATACTTGAAGTAACATACAATGTAATGTATCATATTCCTATATATGTTGGTCATGATAATTCCTCAAATGACACCAAGGGATAAAGAAGGAATTAATAGGGATCACTCCTCGGGTCACAAATAGGGATTCATGAATTCCATATGAAACTAATCCCATATAGGGGATAACATCCTATGGTCAGGATCTCATGATTCACTCTACCCTCATAGGGATGGACAAATGGACACATACATGTGATATTAGTCTATATTATAGAGTATGAGGTCCTCACACGACCTCGAAGAATGTACATGACTTATAGTGGTACTAAAAAGATTTTATTATCTTTCATCGGTCCACCCATGTGCCCCTAGTTGGTGCCCATATACTCTAGATCGAGCCCATGTTCCTAACCATGTCTTAATAATCTAGTCATGTTTGAATTCCAAGAAGTTCCCATTAATATAATTGTGCTCTTATCCCATACTGTGTGTATTCCCATGTACCACTATGGTATATGTTGAGATTCTCTCACCAGGTAACACATTCTGTGATGGGTCCCACATGTTGTGTGATATTGTTATTCTTGAGTTAACCCAAGTCACCATTACCAGGGTCCACATGGAATTTATTCTTCAGATTATAAGTAGTGTAATACAATATTGTTTAGAAATATAGATATTTGATTACAGATATTTGATTCATCCTCCACTTATACCTACATCGCCACTGAATCATCAATGAAACTCACCATAGATTTCATATAAGATTTGACTAAACATTGATCTTCACTAATTTCCATATTCCAACCACATCATCCACTCAAGAATCTTCATAATATAATGTTGGCCTTACAGAACACCAAAACCCATGAACATGCATATCCTGATCTGATATGAAATTTCTTTCATCAATACGGGTTGAAATTATGCCATCTATATCAAAACCTAACTTGCAATATTGATCTATTATGATGAAGAATTGTTGCACAAAAATTTAATATCAATTATTTATTAAACATTCCACAAAAGAAAATACCAATAATTATTTTTCAAATAATGGGGTAAGAAATACACAAAACAGAATAAGAGGAATAATCCTCATCCATTGTTCAAGTTGGCCTAAATTAGTTTTTCATTATAAAAATATATTAATAAAATGTTATAAAAAAATATCAACTCCAAAATCCTAAGAAGATAAATATACACCTGCAAAATATGAATGACATTTAAATCAATATGTTTGTGGAATTGATTTGAATTCCACATTGGATAAACAAACATGAATTAAACAAATAAAAAAATACCCTACATTAAGTTTAAATTTATCACTAATAAAGAATTGCTAATTTTTTCATTGGAGAGATCCTCAAACTTGGTTAGAATACACTATCCATGGAAAATTGGTCTCTGATCTTCGATCTTGAGGTTTTCCAGCAAGGATCTCCTATAATATCTCTTTATAAAATTACTAAGGTTATTAGGTTAACCCTATGGGGATGTAATAATCATGTTTATATAGATGAGGTTTAGGTTTATGGTTTAATAACAAAAAAAAATTATTTAAATAATTTATTTTATTATAATTCCACCCATGATGGGGATCAATATAGACACCCAAAACATACAAATATTATGTCAGGACTCAGATAATACAAAAAATCTAGATGTAATGGTAGTATCAGACATTTGATTTTAGACTTTTTTTAGGGGTTAATATATTATTCAAAAAATATATATGCGTATGATATAATATATTCATTATTTTTATTATATCAATATCAACCCTCATCATGACTTGGAATCCCACACTAACTCATCCTCTAGCTTTGAAAATATTTCTCAAAATATTTCTATGATTTACAAGGGAAAATAGAGTCATTACATTGTCCCCACCATGGGGATTTTAAACATAAAAAGAAAAAACCGTACTGAAAATGATAATGGAAATGGGATCACATCTGATTCTCCCATTCCCAATATCTCTCCTAAATATTAATGTATTGTGACCAGACATACACCAAAGGAATCAATCTACAAGGAATGATAATATCCCATTGATCCTCGATATCTACTGGGTACTATATAAAGGTAGCTCCACCCTAAATTTATAGATCATCCTATTCGATAGCATGTGATAGTTCATGCACATACATCTTCAACTGAAACACATGGAAGAAATCATATACCTAGACTAACTGAAGTGGAAATGTTAATAGGTTCAGTACCTTGAAAAACCTATGTAGTATTCGGAAAGGTCCATTGAAATATTATGGAATCTTTCCACCCTAACCAAATATCTTCAATCCTCAGATAAGTGAGACCTTATAAAACACATATTCTTTCTCATCAAATATAGAAGGCCTATATCAAAGGTATTTTTCTGAATTTGATGACTCAGGGAAGTCCTCATTTCCTCTTGTGTGATCTTATCCTAATATTTTTATTCTTGAACCAAATCTAGGCCCATGAGTTTAGACTACCCTGGATCAATCCAACAAAGTGGTGACCATAAGGATCTACCATATGTGGTATAAAATGGTTTCATACCAATAGTGCAGTGGACACTGTTTTTTACACAAACTCCACCAAGTATAGGTGATCCTACCAACTAAAACCAAAGTCTAAAATGAAACCATAAAGGATGTCCTCTAGAACCTAAATAGTCTACTCAGTATGGTTGTCGGTCTGGGGGTGAAACTTCATTTTCAAGTAAAAATGATCCCCTAATGCCTCATTTAATTTCCCCAAGAACCATGATGTTAAGTAATAATCACATTCATAAATGATCATTGATGGAACTCTGGGAATCAAAACTATCTATTGTATGTAAAGGCGTGCACTAATCTCAACCAAATTCTTCTATTAAATTGCATGGAAGTTGGCCAACATTGTGATTCGATCTACTGTAAAATAGATGGAATCATGTCATCAAGATTATCATGGAAACACCACCACAACTTCTATATATATCCCAAAAAACTTCCACTCCCACAACTCAAGTGTATGAGACAAACCCACCAGAACCTCATCCTCATAAATCACTTTCTAAAAAATGAGTCATGGAGAGACAAACTTTTTTACACACTTCTTTATACATAGCCACCATAAAAAAGTATAAGGTTCTTTAAAATATTATCCACACCTAGATATAATTCATAGGGGGATGTATGAAACTACCACAAAACCACCACCCACAATATTACTAATACCATCATACTCACTCTAAAAAGGATATTGTGCTCTCCACCATTAGAAAATACACTAGAATCATGTCTATTGTATATCCGAACATGCAAGGATTCATAGTTGGTATCTTCAAGCCAATCCTCCCTTTAAACTATATAATTTTACGGGTAACAATCATCAACTGAATGTACATTGTGTTATCCTCATCTACTAAGGAAAACTAAAATGAGGCCAACTACTTTGACGCCCCACTAAAAAACTAAGAACATGATCTATTACTTATATAATATTACACCACATTATCCTTCCTAGGAGTATAGACTATCTTGATGTCATAATCCTAGAGAAAAATTGTCCATAACCACTATCACAAGTTTAAATCCTTCTATGAAAAGATATAATTTAGAGTCTTTTGGTAATATTAAATGATGAATAACTTTCCCATAAGGTAGTTTCCTCACATATTCATAGTGAATACCACTACTTAAATATCTAGGCCAGCATTTTTTTTTGGTATTTTATAAAAGCCACTTTTGGAAAGTGGTAACCATACAAAGATCCAAAACATCATCCATACAAAATCCACCGCATCTCAATTTCAAAATTCAAACCTTAAAAAACAAATCAACTGCGCACCTTGAGCCACGGACCGAAGACCTCGAAGCACAGGTCCTCTTGATTTCTGCACCGCATCGAGCCACGACCTACCTCAAAGCAAGCACCACGTGGTTTCTGACTTATCCTCATCATCCGGATCACCGACGAGCTTCATCTTCACCATCACCGTCAAAGGATACAGCAAACAACAACAAGCGAATTACAAACTCAAACAGAAAAACAACACACCAGTGAACATCAAACACCGGTGTTCACACCACTTTCGCCTCTACCGTGATGCCACCGCACACCATCAAGAACATCGCAAAAATGTTTCTGAAAAAATCCAGAGGGAGAGCCCGTTGCCGCCTTCATCACCGAACCCAAAAGACAGATCCTCCCAGCACCTGCAGACGACACGACCTGCAACGGCATCCCCAGGTCTCATCTGAACCCGCCTCTTGGACCGAAACCGCAACGCCGGGAGAAACCCTAACCAGACAGCAGGTTAGGGCGAGGAGATTGCTAGGTCATGAAGAGGTTCGCCGAAGAGGACGAGCCTGCACGACACTGCCGAAGGATAAATCCACACCACGAACGCATCGAGAAAGCAGCTGAGAAGAGATCCAGATGACCCGGGGCAGAGAGAAGGAAGGCGGAGGCGGGAGAATACCTAGAGACGCGAAGCCCCTTACGGGCTCATCCCTCCCTTGAAATAGTGTTCCACTACTTAAATATCTAGACTATTGGTTATGTAGTTCTTCTCATGAGGACTCATTAGTTGGGACCCATAAGAAATCACCACCTACCTTTTCATCCAGAAACATCAAATCCTAGTCCTAGAAGAATCTGTGAACATCAGATACTCAACACCCTCCTCTAGATATCTCAATATATGAGCACTCCTCAGCCTCTACCATAACTCTAAAAAATCATGATATAACCTTAATGTCCAAAGGAAAGGATTACCCTTTGAGTTAAAAGTAATTAATGGTGTTGATATCCTTGATAAATTAGAAAAAAAACTATAATAGAATCCATCCAACACAATGAATCTCTGTACCTTAGTCAAACTCTTGGGATGACCCGATGATAAAAATTCTCCATCCTTCATATGGTGAAATGTAAATACCTATTTAGACAAGAAATGTTTCTAAAATTGGACCTATTGAATCTATAATATATAATTCGAGATTTTACATTAAACTGGTTCTCCCAGAGTATGTCCAAGACCATAGTCAAGTGTCTTGTATGCTATGCCTATGACACCGAGTACAATAGGATGTCATCAAATGAATACTTCCCAAAATAGATATATGATGGGTTTAATGATCTAGTTTATGATTCCCATAAACACTATTGAGGAATTATTCATGCTGAATGGAATCACTAAGTACATGTAGTAATCATTGTGTCATCAAAATATCATCTTTGGTATATCATCATTATAAAATTAGAGTGAGTGATAGCTGGATATGAGGTCTATCATTGAGAACCTTCTCACCTCATTATATTGGTTAAAGTGGTCCTCGATCCTACTTAGTGGATACTTATTCTTCATGATCACTTTATACAACAATAATCTAAATACAACCTCAATATATCATCTACCTTCTTGGGAAACAACACTAGGGCTACCTAGAGTGACACAATGGATCTGGAAAATCCCTTTCTATTAAAATACTCAATTTCAACCTTCAAATCCCAAATTTCATCAGGATCCTTCAAATATAATGGCATAGATATCAGGGAAAAACCTTTTTGAAATTTTATATATAATTATACCACTCAATGGGGAGGTAATACTAGAAAGTTTTCAAGGGATACATCCTCATACTCTGCCCCTACTTCAAGAAACTGACTACACATAGAATCTATTAATCCAATAGTAATATTATCCAACTAGTGATTAATTGGTTTTACCCTTATATATATGATCTCATCATGATCTTATTGGGTTTCCTTCTCACCCATAATATAAAAAACCATCCCATCCATGTGAATACATCCCACCCTCTTCTTGAAACAACCAATCCATACATGAACCATAGAAAACCAGTCCATAGATAAGATGACATCATAAGGCCTCATCGATACTAAAAAGAGATCCATAAGAATATATCTCCTAAAATATTTTTTTAAAACTATTGGAAGAAGTTTGTGATCATTGAATATTCTCCAGTATAATTCTCCAACTACAAAGGATGAGCCAAAGGTTCCCCTAGAATTAATAGACATCTGAAAAGGGAAGTTGAAAGAAAAGAGTGGCTCTTATTTATGTCTATCAGTATTTCATATACATGAGAGAATAAATAGTTCATAACTATAATCATCCCTATATCATTTGGTTATAGTCCTACACATCATGCAGTTATCCTTGTACCTAACCACCAACTCACTAATCCTCGTGTGGAACACCAAGGGTTTATGGTGGAATCGTTAAACCATCATCCACATCATACTAGTGTCATAGATACACTACCATGTCTATTGACCTATGGAAATTAATTCACTAAATATTATCTCTTCCTGGGTGTTCCATTTAACATCTCTATATTAGTTTCATGGTGGTTATAATAATCCCACATGAGATATCCCTAGACATTTCATGAAAACTACCACCTATATCTTGGATGACTTGATCCATCATGAGATCCCACAACTATATAACACATATACTAATACTCCTTATCCCAAGAAAATACCTTAAATATTCTTACATTCTTGAATCCCTATCTCTATCATTAGATACCCCCTTCCAAAGTATTAGCTCATGAGTTTCTTCTATCGACACACCCTATCAGCATATGGTTGTCCAAAAATCTCTCCACCACTAAAAATTGATCAAGAACCCAAGAATATATAGGAATAAAAATAGATATCACATCATCAAAATATCTCATTTTAGGCCATTAAAATGATATTTTCTAGGAATAATAGATCTTGTACCATATTCATAGTGTATCATGATATGTTAGTGAAACTCAATGAATTCTCTACTACAATCATGCTGCCCTGCCAAAGTTCTAGATGTTCCTAGATGTAAACAACTCACAATGTGACTAGATAGAAATAATACCAACATATTCTATCAAAATATATTTGATATAGTGATAAAAAATCATTTTTATGACTCCCTAAACTCCAAGTTCACACAATATAGCTCAGAACAAGACTCGTTGTTAGGATCTCCATCTAATTATGATGTGTCCAAACTTGGTGAAAAACTCATGTAACTACCTCAGGCTAGTACTTATCTTCATAGGTGTCTGGATTAGCTTGAATAATAAGGTGTATCTACCTCTAAATATCATGTTTTTTACTCATCCAATGCACATCCTCATCCAGTACTACCAGTGCAACCTGATACTCAGCGGGTCAGAGTAAGACTTGCGAAGCACCCGAAGGTAAGAAATCTTGCACAAGTCTCCCCACTAAAGCCTCATCACTAGGTGGATCATCATCATGATATCACTTTGTAATCCTAGTTTTCCTTCAAAATAGATAAATTTTATATAATCAAGAAATATCCTAATCCAAGAGTTCATTTGGAGAGATACTCAAAAAGGAAAAGAAAACCACTACACATTCCTATATGATACATGTACCAAAGTTTTTCCTAAGACCACTACCTACATGTATTGGGTAAAAAAGTAGGTTATCAATGTTATGGTGAATATATACGTTTCCCACCACAAAAAAACTAGAATTACTTACCAAAAATCCAAACTCAAAACACTTTTACATGCTTACCCTATCTCCCAAACATTTCCTCGTAGGTAAAGAATCAAAAAAATCGGGTCCTAAAATGAAACTGCATCTAATAAAACATTTTTAGGACATGAACCCCTGGGCCCCACATGAACAGTGATAATCCAAGTGTGAAAACCCCAACCAACCTCAAATAGGCCAAGGGATAGCGATAAGCACATAGTAAACATATTATACTCAATGAATTCCTTAGCATAAGGTACCTGTATGAACTCACAAACACATCTCAAATCTATAGAAAACATATTGAAATAAAAAATACAATAGATATACAAATTCATGAATACATCTACACCCCACAGACATAGAATGAAAATATTAATGAAAACCATAAAGTTCCCAATTAAAGCCCATGAAAACTAAAAAAGAAGTACACCATTCTAGTAAGAAGGGGACACCAGTCTAATAAGACACCTAGTAGGAAGAAAAAATTGTCTAGACCAACTAATCTCTGCCTATTATTGGAACTCCTAGAACTCTATTATAGGTTCATTCATCTATATAAGATACAAAATATAAGGGGAGATCCCATGAAGGGTTCAATATTGAAATAACCAATAGGACATCCCAAAATCAATAAACACAAAGCATCAGTATAGTTTTCATCTCATCATCCCAATGGCTTCATAACCAGGATATGTGAATTAAAAAATATTTCCTAGATATACCCATAATAGAACATATTTATCAAGTCAAGATCCTAACATTTCATCCATCCATAGTACTTTTCATGAGGCTTAATGGAAATGCTTGATCAAGATAACTCACTCCTCAAGAATAATAATAATTATAGACCTTATCCAAGATGGCGCCTCACTCTCCTGGGCACTCCCAAGACCACAACTTGTCTTCTAGTGTTACATCTTTCCCCAGCGGCGTTGGTTCCTCTACGCTGCTCCTCTCGGGCTCTTCTTCTATCTTGCTCGCGCTGGGTGGCGCTCTCTTTCGACTTTTCTTTCTCTACCACTTGACTCTCCCTGCTCTGTGATGGCACTTTGTTTTCTCCCCGTCCGTCTCTTTGCACTATGTTCTTGCAGTCCATAGCTCCTCTCCAAGTCAGATTCATAGCACATGATACACTGAGTATTTGGGAAAGCTATTTGGTGAACGATATATTTCTAGGCATTACAGGAGTTGGTTCTTCTTCCTAGGGTTTCATTCCCATGTTCCACTTCGAGTTTTGTCCCACTTTCTTCTTTTCTATTTCAGGTTGTTTACTAGTTACAGTTATAACTTATAACTCTATGTTCCTACTAGGGTTTAAATCCCGTCTTCTTCTTTCTTATTCCATGGTGTCTATGGGTTGCGATTCTATTTTTGTTGAGCGACTGGTGATGTTGGATTCTTCAATGTTTTTTGACATTCGTGTGTCTGGGTGGTTTTTGGTGGCATGGTCGACGTTGAATTGTTGTGGAACTTTTAGCGTTTGTTTTAGTTTCGTGTTTGTTCAAGTTGAAGGGATCATCTCTCTATGGGGGCTCAAGCTGCCCAAATATGCCCTGGCCTCGAGTTCTATTTATCCTTCCGAGGTCAGCCAGGTGTGATGGTTCTTCGGGGCTTTGGGAAGTGATGTTCGAGTGGACAATAGATTTCCAGGAGATGAGTTCTTCGCCTGGAAGTCTGGTGAGATGGAGGATGGTGGTTCTATTGATATCTTAGAGGTTTTAGTTTTTGAGGGTTGGCGATGACGTTTCCATGGAATGATGACTACAAGGGAGATGATGTTGAGGGTAAGGACACTTCAATCCACAACGGCAAGGATGTGTTCGGCTCCGAAAAGGATGTCTTCGGCTCCAGCGATGATTATGACAGGGTTTAAAGTGATGAGACTGATGAGAAGACGTGACACGGGCGGATCGTGGTACGAGATTGGAGGTGATAAAATCCCTTCGAATTTCAGTTTTTAATATTTGTTTCCATGTGCGGGTGATTGAATTTGTTGGTGCTGTGGGCGGGATTTTTGGTTGGAGTATCCTGTTGGAGTGCGAAGCACGGTGAGTTGGTATTGGATGAATTTTTCAAATTTTGAAATCTTTAAGTTTAATTACATTTTGGAGGGTCTATGTGGCAGTGAATATTCTGTATGGTTCCCACTTCCCCTTAAAGTGGTTCTTTATGAAAATAAAAAAAGGAATTGGAGGATGATAGACCTTATCCAATAAGTCTATCTCATCGGCTTAGCCATGAAGAAGTGCTCACTAGAACTCATATGATCTCAATTAACCAATATGGGATCTCACACAAGGGCTATGGGGCATACCTGACCCTACCTATAATAACCCACTATGTAGGTGATCATGCACTCATGTATGTCGACCATGATGATTCTTCAAACCCCATCTATGGAACAATAATGAAGTATAACATATCAAAACCCATGTCACACTGAGGGATTCATAAACACTTTCCAAGACTAATCCCATAGAAGTGATCACAACTTATTCTCATAACATGATTCCTCATTACACCCTAGTGTGGATGGACCATGGGAATAAACCCTAGAGATACTTGTATACACTCTATATAACAGGGGATCAAACTTCCCTCGATAAAGTATGCAACATGTAGTGGGAGTAAACAATGTGTATTATTTGCCCCATTTCTTCTTGAGTTTCATAGCTCATGCCCATGCACTCTAGAATGTGCCTTTTTTATCCAGGTTGTGTCTATATATTTGACCATGTTCGGGTACTTTGGTTGAGTATCGGGTCATGCCTGGGTACTCTGGTCATGCATGTGTGTATGGACCTATCTCTTCACATGTACCTCTAGGGTATATGTCGAACCACCAACACCTCGTAACATGGTGTGCGGTGGTTTTGATATATAATGTGATATTTTTCATCACATGTAAACCCTAACCACTTCATCCAAGGTCCACATGGTCTGTGTTCTTCTAACTATACATTGTTGAATGATAGATTTTAAAAAAATCTAGAAACTTCAAGGGATTTCTAATCACACCTACAATATCGCTAAATCTACCAAAAACTTTTCCATAGAAGATAGATCAAAGATGACTAGACTCTAATATTCACTATTTGAAGGATTATAGAAACATCCTCTACTCAAGAATAACCTGCTATCACACCACCCCACTGAAGCACCAAATCCCATGAATTTGAATCTCCCTATATGATCCAAAATTTATGATATCATTGTATACTAAAATCATGTCATTGAGTTCAAACCTAAATAGGTGGTATCAGTCCATTTATATAATTAAGGGTTTCATAATGATCTATTATTGGGTGTTTTTAAACCAAAATCCAAAGAAAATAGTTGGAATGAATGTACAAAAAATAAGTGATGAAATTAGAAAAAAGAGAGGAACCAAACTCATCCATTATTAAGGATAACCTCATTCCATTCTAATTAGAACAATAAATGAAAAAAATATAAAATAATAAAAATTCCCAAATCCTATAAAGCTAAATCCACACCTATAGAACATGATTGACCCATGAATCAATCAGTTATTTGAATTTATTAACATTCATCAAGGGAGGGAAAAAATATGGATTGATAAAAAAATTCCCCTACCTCATGTTTGGATCTATCATTAATGAATAATAGTTGATGTTGTCATTGGTGATATCCATGAAATATGTTAAAGTATATGAACCTTAGGAAATCAGTCTCTGATCCTAGATCCCTATGTCATCATCCATGTTATCTTTGTTTAATCCTTAGGGTTATGTGGATAAACTTAGATTTTTTACATAATAATTTTTATATTGTTATGGTTTGTCTTTAGTATTCAATAATAAAAAGAAAAATCCATAATTTATTGAATGGATTGACACTTGATTTAAAAAATTATTATGTCATTCCTAGGTTAAAATCCACATAAAATATTTAATTTTTGTCTTAATTTTGTGATTTGATACTTTTTTTGGTGTTAATAAATTATTTCATAAAAACACTATGCATGTGATGTAATATATTTAATATTTTTATAATATAAATATTGAGCCCCATTTGGCCTTAGAATCCCATGAAAACTCAATACCTAACTGAAAAAATGTTCCTTAAAATATTCTAAGACATTAATAAGAAACAACTAAACCATTTTAGGGTTTACTAAAAAATACCATTCTATTCCCTCATTGGTAATAATATACTAAATAGAACCCAAACTTGTTCCTTCATAGGGAAGGGAACAATAAATCAAACCTAACAACTTCTTAATTATGTAGTGTGGCATGTTCTAAATTGATCCAAACCCAATACCCATAAAAAGTCACATTGTGTGGCTCAGTATAACCCCCCTTATGTGAGGGAATTCATCCATATTCATCCATTTACATCCTTCTGAATCCAAATAACTTGCACATGCATAAAACAGTAGACAGAACATCCATTCCATCCAAAAATCTCACCAACTCTTCACCTAGCTGCTAGTAACTTAATTCTTATCCTTATGAATTTTATCATCCTTGTGTCCCTATATTATAGGTGCATTAAGATATATTGATCACACATGAATAACATGTCAATTCTATCATCATACTTTTATCACCTATAATGGAATTTACTAGGGTTCTATAGCTCCATCTCAACCCTCTATGGGGTCTAGCACAACATCTCATCCCATCATGTGGATTGATACCAAAATAAGACTAAATCATCAAATATAAACCATCATGAATCCCTATACAACAAATACACATCGGGAATCTATATGTGTAATGACCAAATATTTCATTGTATATTCACCTTAAATAAATAAGTTTAAATATTGTATTTCTCACACTATAACAAACTAGAATAAATAAAAAATCCTTGATATATTTTGAATATTAAATATGATAGTTAAAATATAGTCATTAAATTAGATTTTATAAATTAAAGTAAACATATCACAAAATTAATAAAAAAATATGAAAAAAATTATCTAAAAGAACATGCCTTACCTGTGTAGCCATTTGTCTAAGCTCAAAAGGGAGTTAACATCACTGGTATTTTCCATGGACCAAAAAATGATAAACTTGAGAAATTAAAGTTTGTGTGAAACTATATACATGATAATTTAAATCATTTGAAGATTTCTATAAGATCCATGCTAGCAAAATAGCCATGAAAAGTTATAATTAAATTTTATCTAATGATTAACTCCTACATGGGGATTATAGGGGATATGTTTTTAGAAATTAGTATTATATCAATATGTAATAAAATATTTATATTTATCGATATATAATGAATGTTTTTTTCTGATCAATTCAATTTTTTCAAAAAACACTTTTTTCCCATAAATTGGAATTTAATTTCAAATAAATATGTTTATTATGATTAAATACTAAGAATATATATTTATTTAATGAATAAAAAGTTAACACTAGATTAATTAGTTGTTTATAGGAAAGAGAATAGTTAATATACCATAATTTTTCTTATAAAACAAGTTTTTCAAAATATTTTATACTTTAAATTAAATATAATATTTATAAATTTGATGGTGTGATTTTTGTAAAAAAATCATTTTGGATTTCTAAACAATGAAATATTATCTTAAAATTAATTTTATTTCTTTTTCTAAAGTTGTTTAATTTTAGGGAAGTAGTAAAAAAATAAAGATTTTTTCTAGAAACTACAACTTTTATTATACAAGAATGACATAAAATATTTAGAAATAATTTTGATATAAAAATATATTTGAAAATTAATATAAACAATTTATAAGTTATATATTTAATTTATAAAACACATGTTGATCATTTTTAAAACTCAAGTAATATTTCACACTAAAAAATATTTTTTTGGACCTATATTAAAAATTAGACTTTATAAATTTTAACAATTAAATATAAATAAAATTATTTATTATTTGAGTTTAGTATACCAACATTATTTAACATGACCAATTTCATTTTTATGCATAAAGATAATATTAGTACTATTAAATTTAAATATCTCAATAATGTAGAAATTGTTTTTTAAATCACTTTTTTTATTAATATCACGTACTTTTAATATGACCAATTATATTGATATAATTTAATTGATGACTATAATATGATTTTTAAACTTATATATAATTATATTTACAATCATTTAACTAGTAACCAAAACAAAATAGGATTTAGAACGCATAATGGTTAAAAGTGTTTTTTTTCTAAAAATATATTATTTTTTATATTATATATTTAAAATTAAGAGTTGATTTTATATTATTTTGAAATATAATTTCATTAAATGGATATTAAATTTGAATTCATTATTTTTAAAATATTGTTTTCCATATATTTTAAAATTAATTATAAATTTCTTATTTAAAAACTATTTACCAAGGTAAAAATAAAAATCTAAATATAAAAAACATGTTGTAAAAGGCATCAAAACATGTTTAAAACATGTATGGAAAGACTTGGTTGAGACATTATCAAACTAATATCACCAGACACCGCATTTTTATGAAATATTTTATTCATTTACCATGGAATGGTGTCATGATGTCATATAAGGGTAAATTGTATTCCCAAAAGCTCCCTTTTATTCACATAAAAAAGGTGATCACTTCTGACCCTCCATGGTTACACATCCCATTTAAATTTCCCTTAAATATATACCCAACTTACATATCATAAAATAAATTTGTTTTTATATAATCCCATGGTATATAGAGATTTTCTTAAGTCAATCACAACCAAGAAGATCTCTAAGAAAAGATCAAGTCTCCAAAATAATCGTTATATTGTTCAAAAATATTTCTCCTTATTTATCCCCATAAAAATATAATTTATCCTTAACAATATAATGATATTAGTATCATTGTTACACTGATATGTTATTATACTAATGTAATAACTGTTAGAAATTATTTTACAGACTAATATTATTCTTATATATCTGAGTACTTTATCTGTCCTGATGATTCACAGACTCACTTTTTATTTAACGATGATTTTATATTATGTGTTTCGATATTTTATTTACAGATATTATTAAATTTCATTTTATTCTTGTGGAATAAATTCAAATGGTATTTAAATTATCCAAATATGAATTTATCTTATGTGAATAATTCATCAATTTCATTTATCCTACATGTGTAAAGAGATCTATTTTATGGATTCTAGAACTCAATACTATTAAAGGAATTTATCTTTCATGTCAATATTATCATACGTATAAATTAATTCTCTTATGGAGAAAACTCTCTACTTATGCTAAAATATAAAGGCTATGATAAAGTATTTTATCTTATAAAATTACTACATAAATGCTTATCTTACTACAAAAAATAATCATGCGGAGTAAATGAATTGTCTTTCAAAGAATTCCTATTTAGAAAGGTAAATAAAATGGAAAATTAGTAAAGTATATTATCCTACAAAAAGGTCCTTTATAGTTTATTTGTATTACAGATGAAAAATAAATTTGGATAAGTCTTTTATCGATACAATAGTTAAAAATTATCTTACAAAGGACATCAATAATGAATTATCCTATAGAAAAAGAAATCTAGATTTTTTAACTTCCATGTTAAAGAATTTAAGAAGTATTATACCATACAATGATGTAAATTAAATTTTATTATGAGAATAGTGAATCTGTACTTTTATCTTATGAAGATCAAGTTATCATATATAGGACCATTATGATTATTATCCTTACTACCAGTGTAACTTTTTGATAAGTCAAATTATCCTTTACATGCATAAGAAAATGTGTTTGCCAAATGAGGAAAGATCGATTTAGACAATGTGAATTTTTATTATTAATAGAAAAATGTGATAAATATTATTTCTAATATCTCATAGATTAAATTTCATTCCTTATTTTGAAAATAAGGAGACTCTTCAAGTGAGTTCATTTTTTCAAAATTATTATTAACTCAACCGCTGAGATGATTATGTATTTGTAAGATCTTGGATTTTTGTAAGGTATGTATTTATTTATGTGTATTCTATTTTAAGTCCTTTTTTGGGAAAATAAGTTTTCCCCAAGTTCATGAGAAGACTCAGGGGTGTTCTAGGGTTCATGACATGAAAAATAAGTAAAATAGTTTTTTGGGAATGTTGCACAGTTTGCGCACGATTAGTGAAAACCATGCAGGATATACCAGATAACCATACAACCTTGGATAGAGGCTTGCACATGGTTATCGCACGATTAAGATATAAGTGTAGAATTCACGAGGAACCATGTGAAGTGGTGATTTTGGGACAGTGGATCATGCAGAGTTTGTGCACGGTTTGGAAAACCATGCACGTAAGTCGTGCATCCTAGTAAAGTTTATAATGTTAAAAAAAATTCAATTTCATGATTTTAAACCCGAACTCAAGATTCTTATCCATTTCACCATTGAAACCCTTGTGATTCCCTTGGAAAACCCAAAATTTCCAAGGGTGGTTCTCCTTCAATTCTTGTCCATTTGGAGCATCGTTGGTTGCAGATTGAAGCCCCATGTAATTTTAACGCTCCTCTTTATTCTCTTTTTCGGATTAGGGTTTGTAGTTTCTTCCATCTATATATAAATCCCTAAAACCATATTTTTCCAATGATACCTAAGTTAGGGCCTCAAGGGGTGTTTGAATCTAGATCCAAGGCCATGAGTAAGAGTGTTTTAATCATCAGATTCGAGGTAGGTGGCCTATAAATATTATCCCATAGTTTTTATTTTATATTTGTGCATGGAAGATTGTATTTTTCCCTAATTTTTTTCTTTTTTATGATAGAAATATGTTAAAAGGGTGTCTAAGTGAACAATTTAACCCTTCATGATCCCCAGGGGATGCGTATAAGATGATTAGACCATTTTAGGTCCACCCATGGGGTGCATCAGTAATCTCAAACCTAGAGAGTGGTAGGGTTAAGTGAAGGGATAGAAAGTGATAATGTTAATCTCATGAAGAGAATTTTTAATGGTTTATTGGGTTGAAAATAGAATAATTATAATTTTAACTAAAGTGATAAGGGCATAAGGGATTATTTGGCATGATATGAAAATGGGTAAAATGGGTTATATGAGATTTTGTTGAATGCTTAATGAATTTTGTATAAAATGCCTTAGAGGGTTAGTGCATATGAAATGGTGAACTTATAATTGGGAAATGAAATGATAAATGGGATAAATTAGATAATGTATGGGAATTATTGAATTTTCCTAATGGGTTAAGGTAAGAGAATGATAATTGGTTTAATTGGGCCTTGAAATGTGAATGGTGAATGTATTAATGGGCTATGGAATGGTATTATTTACCATGTTTATTGTTGTGTATTATTATTACCATTTATATTTGTTGTTTTTGTTGAGTTATGGTATGATTGTTACATTTATTGGTTGTGGTTGGTTGTGAAAGGGTATATGTGGGGTGGGAATTAAGGACCGAGGCTCCTCCCACAGGTCGAGTTTGGAATGATTCTCTAACCCCACCTTGATTTTTGTGGTGAATGGATATATAATCATGTGCACATATATTGAGGTGTGGGATAAAGGAATGAGGCTCCTCCCATGGGTCAAGTTGGACTGATGTTCTAACTCCACCCAAAATGCATGGGTTAGGGAAGGGGATGAAGATATATTTCCCTAATGGTTACATTCCACGCAGACTAAGGCTTCAAGGTGAGGATAGCATGTGATGTGATGTGTTTGTACCTAGCAAAATAGAGACCTGACTTATTCCCTTATGAATAATGATAAATTATATAAACCTTTGTCTGAATGATGTAAATTCCAAACCCATGGATTATATGTTGATGATGAACTAAGTAATGAAGAATATGTGAATAAATATTTGGAATTATAGGTAGTAATTGTTAAGTAAAGATTGTTAACTAGTATCCAAAAAACTATTTTATTTGTTTTTAATCTATTTATTACTTGCATGAACTAACTGTTTTGAATGGATATTTTGTATACACTATTGTTAGTGGCCTACTAAGTTGTACTCACACCCTACTCGGGCCGCTGTTGGGTACCCGAGAAGATTTCATGGTTGCAGGTCTGGACAAGGGAGATGACCTTATGATTGGGAGTTTATTTGGGCCTAGAAGGTACATGGATGAGGTTCCGAACTTGGAGTCAGGACCATTTGGGGATTTCCACTATTTTCTTTATTTTGGGTTTCCTACACTTAAGGAACTATTAGTATGATATGGCATGGTTATATTTGATTTGTGGTTGGTACCCTATTTGGGGAATGATTGTTATGAATATTTACTGGTTAATACATATTTTTTCGGCTTTTTATATTAATATTTATTGTGCATTACTCTAGTAAAGAGGGTGCGGTATCCCCGCATAACCTATTATACCCTTGTAGATAGTCAGCAACCTATGACATATGGGGAGGCATGCTTGAGGTCATGTGACGACCTGGTTTAGGGCACCAATTTAGTGGCACCCAGTTTGGGGAAATTTAAAATTAGTATTAGAGGAGTTTTCTTTCTCATTACTTTGTATTACTATTTGGGGATGATAGATTAGAGGCTAGTCGAGACTTGGTAATGAGCTTATGCTTGGGAGTAGCTAATCCATGTACGAGGGAAAATCCATGTCACCCATGGTGGGAATTGTTGTCCTTGATGTGTTTTGTTATAGTTGAATGATATTTCATCATTGGGTGATGCACATGTCATGTGATTTGACTAATTTATGATATTTTTATCATAGATATAATGGCATGAGGTTGTACATTCGTGCATAATTTTATGCACCTAATGATATTGGTGGCATGAATCATGATAGGTAAACACAATATGGGTGTGTGGGTCATAGGGAGTAGAATGCATTTTACTTCTTTAGAAATCTTGAAGAAAATGGTGCCTAATAAGGGTAATGAAAGTGGGTAAATGAAAAGAATTAAATGTATAATTAATGAATATTGTGTATAAATAAAACTTATGATTGGGTTAAAATTTTGGATTATGGTATATTGTAAATATTGAAATGTGACTAAAAGAGAAGGATTTTCTTAAGTGGAAGTGAAATAGTTAATGAAAATTTTCTAATGGAAGGTGTAAATGAGTTAAAATGATGGTTATGAGAGGTTCTGAGATGAGAAATGTGCTTAAGAGAAAATTTTCATGTGTAAAGGAGGAAATGGTTTAAAGAGATGTCTGAGGAATGGTTTGTGATTAAGTAATTTTTTTTACCTATGTTGACCATGACCCGTGGGGAGAAGGGTTGTGGGTAGTGGTGGTGATGTGAACACATACATTGTAATAGTGTATGTGAATTGACTTAAGTATGGGAGTTAGTGCATTATCCTATTGCAGTTTATACTGATTGGACTTTCTTTGAGATATTTGTTGATTAAAATGTTTGGGAAATATACATATGAGTAAGTATGGATTTTGAGAAATTTGGGTAAGTAGAATGTTCAAAAGCATGAACCTTTGGGTGTTCCTCATTGCATCTTTAGTTAGGTTGGGGCCATGTGGTCTTAAAGTGATGTTTAGTAATTTGAAATTAGTAATCCTTGTGGGTTGTAATTGTGTGGTTTGTTTGACAGGAATAATAATGAGTGTTTTGGTTGTAGTGTCTTTAGAGATGGGTGTTGTAAGTGTGGGGACCCATGTGAGTTTAGGACTTGCGAGTTGTATCTTAGACCATAGAGTGGAGGTTTTTGACTCATGGTGGTTGTGTATGTGTATAATTACCTTTGGTATGAAACCTAGAGAAAATGGTCACTTGGTGTGCTAGGTGTAGTGTGTATCAGAACGAGGGTGAGAGTGCTGTTGGAAAACAACGATTCGTTTGTAACTCAATGCATGTACAAATCAATGTCTTTTGTCTGTTGTGATTCTAGTTTAGGGAACTGGTATCACTCAACCTTCTAGGTGACCTAAGAAAGAGGTCATACAAGGATTCCAACACTCTTGGGTGTGGGTTATATGGGTGGATGTTGGGCCTTGAAAGTAGGACATGGACGATGTCAACTAGTGTGAGTTTTTTAGAGAGATAAATGAGAAGATCGATGATTTGGTGATGTGACTTGAGTTGTGGTGATGCATTAATAGTTTTAGGGAAATCAATGGTGACCTCATGATAGGGTAGGATAATGATACAAGTGATTTGGAATAGAAGGCATGGAGAATGATTCAAAAGTGAGATCAATTCATATGAGTAACTTTAAGACTTATTAAATGGAATTACATCAATTCCTACCCATTAGTTTGGATGATGGTTAAAGGAGATCTCATTGTTGTTTTCTGGAAAGATGGAAAATTATGAATGAAGTGTGGTTAGATGCTATTATTGGAAGATGACACCCAAGGTGAGGGTGGTCACAGGGCTGGGATTGTTTGTATGTGAGGTTTAATTGTTGGATGAGATGTTGAGAATGCCATTGGGATGACATGAATGACTAATAAGTAGGCCTAGTTAGGTAATTAAGCAGCTATTGGTCTATTCTAGTTGATGGTTGGCTTGTGGGAACTAAAGTTAGTATGAAATTTGTGAGAATAAAGTGAAAAAACATGATGATTCTAAGTGTTCCAGATGCGAGAACACACTGATAAGAAACCATTTTGAATGGTATACAGATTTAATGATTTCTACGAAGCCAAAGACGAAATCATGGTTGTACGAGAAACCATTAGGTTTGACTAGCGTGGAAGACCATGGTGCTCAGTCATTAACTATTAGGGATACACTAAAGGAAATTGTGTAGTGCGGTGGATGTAGTACCTTAGGAAACATTGGCTCTTGGCTACTTGATAGATGGTCGTAGGGAGGTGGTGAGTCTCAGTTAGGAATCACACTTGAGTAGTGATGGATAAATGCTGACAAGAGGTGTGTTGCAGGGAACCCTGAAAATATTGGTAGATCATAGTGTTCCACCGTGGTAGGTGATACTAGAATTAGATAAGTTGGGGGTGATGTTCTTTGACAACTTCTTATAGTACCTCATCAAGTGAAGATCAAGCCCAACATCTTGACATCATCCCAGGTATGTTTAGAAGATCTTTCATTACACCAAAAGGATTGAAGGTGTTTTGGTTCATTGAGTGACATCATGGATTTTACACACATGGTGGCAGTATATATAGATATGGATGATGGGATGTATACCCTCGATGGTTTTTTGTGAGGTCCTCAGGATGGACCAAGAATCAATGAATACAATGGGTGCCATTCACAGTGGATGTGAATGGGATCTAGGTGACATTAATTTTCTTATATTTGTAAAATATTTACTTCCACATCAGTGTTTTGAGGTTCATAATGTGTTTAAGGGTAAGCCGTGGTGGTTATAATCTCTCATAAAGAGCAATGATAACAACTCTCCTATGGTGGGGAGTGAGAAGTCAGTTCTGGATGTGGATAAGATAATCATGGTTTGAGGTAGTGACACTAAGATTTTAATGAAGAACCTGTGAGGTGCATGTTAGGTCTCTCAGAGAGGCCATGTGGGATTTGATTATGGTGGTTTATTGAGACAAGCATTGCATTGGGATCAATGTGGTTCCAAATGAAATTTTAGATTCTCATGTCCGGTGATCAGAAGGCATGGTGAGATGTGAAAATAGTTTGTGGAATGGGGAGTTAGGTTCTATAACACTGTTAATGGTCAGAAGTAGACTCAGTTAAGTGTCTTTGGGTTGTTTTGAATTCCTTTTAGTTATAAGGCACCTTGTCCATGTAGTGTTTTTTCATGACAATGGTGAATCTAAGCATTCCAGTATGAGACAATCGAGGAAAATCGACTCGACTCTGGGAAAGGGATGAATGTAGAGAGTGGTAAATCACCTTTGGTGGATTTTTTGGAAGGAGAAGTGCATTTCAAATTTTAGAATGGTCTTCATTGAGAACTTATCCTACTTTAGATAGTGTGTGAATGGTAGGGGTTCTAGTGTTGGGAATGTTATTTGGGATAGTAGATCCTAGCGATTGATGGAGGGAAGTGGTATTGTGATGAAGAGATCTTACTGAAAGTGAGGGAATGACTCAATGGGAGCATCATGTATGATGTGAAATTAGAGTTGGGATTTTTTCTGTATTTCATTGAGAGTGGAGGTTCCAAGTAACTAAATATGGTGGAGAGAACCATAGAGGATGAATGGTTGGTTGACAACGTGATTAGAGTTTCATGTTTGAGCGAATCGAGTGGTCACTGTTTGACTGAGTTGGCACATGTTTAATTGGTCGAGTACTCAAGAGTTTTGGTTGTGTTTGGATGTTTATTTGTGGATTGGAATCATTGATAATAGTGGAATATGACACCAAATGATTCGGGTCATGATTTGTGCAGAGGGTCCGACTGATGGGGTGATGAATGGTCCCTCCACAATAATATAATGCAGCATGTAAAGTTTACATGTGTTGTGATTTAGGAATAGTTTCCTAAGTTTCCTCTATAATGTTATAGTGGTCTAGTGTGGTTTAAGTTGATTCATCCTTAAAGAGTATCAAGTTCATGTTGGGGGTTATGGTGAAGAAGTATTGCGGGTCAAGACCATGCCTTGGTTCACTTTTGTGGTAGGATTTTAATTTTCAATGAGAATTTTCGGAAATGGGAATGGATAGTCCGGCCTGGTGGCATGACCTCTTATTACGAAAGCTCAATGATGCTCAAGAAGAGTGGCTTGAGGAAGAGCCGCTATAAGGTGAGGAGGTTGTATGATCCAGGATTTCATAAGGTTTGTTTTTATTTATGTATATTTGGGTTTAAGTCCCTTATTTTAAAAAATAAGTGTTCCCCAAGTTCATGAGAATACCCAGGGATGTTTTGGGGGTTCGAGACATGAAAAAAGAGGAAAAGTAGTTTTCTGGGCCCGTTTCATGGTTTGCACATGGTTATTACAAACTCTATGAAGCATCCCAGGTAATTGTGCAAACTTGGACAGAGGCTTGTGCATTATTATCACATAGTTAAGCTAACCGTGCAAAATTCCTAGGAAACTATGTGAAGTAGTGATTTTGGAAAAGTGACACTTATAGGGTTTTCACACAGTTTTGAAAACCATGCGGGTAAAATGTGTAGCCCAGTAGATTTGAGTAATTTACAAAAATTCCAATACGATATTTTAAACCCCAACTTGGGATTCTCCTCCATTTCACCCCCTTAAACCCTAATGACAAGCTTGAACAACCCAATATTCCTAAGAGTGGTTATCCTTCAATTAATGTCCATTTAGAGTGTCGTTGGTTGTGGATTGAATCCCCAGTTAATTCTAACAGTTATCTTGCTTCTCTTTTCCGGATTAGGGTTTGTAGTTTCTTCAATATCCTCTTGAAGACCTAAAACCCTATTTTCCAGTGAAACCTAGGGTTGGGATTCAAGGGGTGTTTGAATCCATATCCAAGACCATGATTAAGTGTGAGTTCATCAAAGGATTCAAGGTAAGTAGTTTATAAGTATTATCCCATAGCTTTTATTTTAGATTTCTGCATAGAATCTTGTGTTTTTGTTTTTCCCTAATTGTCTTCTTGGTTCTGCTAGTGGGTTTGTGAAAAGGGTGTCTAAGTGACCAATATAACCCCTCACGATCCCTGGGGGATTTGTAGAGGACGATTTTACCATTTTAGGGATACCCATGGGGTGCGTCGGTAATCCCAAACCTAAAGAGTGGTAGGGTTAAGTGAAGGGATACTAAGTGATAATGTGAGTCCCACAGATAACATGTTTAATGTTTTATTGAGTTGAAAGTGGAATAATGATAGTTGTACCTATGGTGATAAGAGAATAATGGATTGTTTGGTATGACACGAAAATAGGTAAAATGGGTTATAAGGGATTATGTCGAATGCTTAATGAATTTTGTATAAAATACCTAAGAGGGTTAGTTCATATGAAATGGGGAACTTATAATTGGGTAATGAAATTTTAAATGGACTAAATTGGATAATGTATGGGAATTGTTGAATATGATTATTAGGTTAAGTTAAGGGAATAGGAATTGGGTTAATTGGGCCTTGAAATGTGAATGGTGAATATATTAATGGGTTATCGAATGATATTAATTCCCATGTTGATTATTGTGTATTGTTATTACCATTAATATTGGTTATATTTATTGTGTTATGGTATGATTGTTAAATTTATTGGTTGTGGTTGGTTCTGAAAGGGTAAGTGTGGGGTTAGAATTAAGGAATGAGGCTCCTCCCATGGGTTGGGTTTGGACTAATGCTCTAACCCCACCTTGATTTGTGTAGTGAATAGATATATAAGATTGTACACATTAATTAAGGTGTGGGATAAAGAACTGAGGCTCCTCCCATGGGTTGAGTTGGAATGATGCTCTAACTCCACCCACAATGCATGGGTTAAGAAATGGAATTGAGATCTATTCCCCTAATAGTTGCATTCCACTCGGACTGAGTCTTTGAGGTGAGGATAATATGTGATGTGATGTGTTTGTACCTAGTGAGATAGGGACTTGAATTATTACAATATGCATAATGATAAATTCCATAAACCTTTGTGTGAATAATTTAAATTCCAAACCCAAGGATTATATTCTAATGATGAACTAAGTAATGAAGAAGATGTGAACAACTATTTTGCGTTATAGGTAGTAATAGTTAAGTAAATATTGTTAACTAGTAGAATGAATAGTATTTTATTTGTTTATAATCTATTTATTACTTGTATGAACTATCTATTTAGACTGAATATTTTTTAGACACCGTTGGTGGTGGATGACCGAGTTGTACTCACACCCTACTCGGGCCACCATTGTGTACCTGAGCAGATTTCATGGTTGTAGGTTATGACAAGGGTGATGACCCTATGCTTGGGAGTTGATTTGGGCTTGGTATGTACATGGATGAGGTTACAAATTTGGAGTCAAGTCCATTTGGGTATTTTATTTATTTTATTTATGTTGGGTTTATTTCACTTGAGGCACTACTACTATAACATGGCATGGTTATATTTGATTTGTGGTTTGTGTCCTATTTTGGGAATGATTGTTATGAATATTTATTGTTCGTTACATATTGTTTCTACTCTTTATATTGTGATATATTGTGGATTAATGTAGTAAATAGGGTATAGTCTCTCCATATAACCTATTAGACCATCGCTGCTAGTCGATAACCTCTAGCGTACGAGGATGCATGCTTGAGGTCATGTGACAACCCAGATCAGGGCACCGATTTAGTGGAACTCAAGTTGGGGATGTTACAATATTATTATATAAAAATTTAAAATAGGATATATAAATAAATGATATTTACACTACATTCAATATATATATATATATACAGACAAGATACAATACTTGATTCATATGACACATGATATACAAACTCAAATATTTATCCTTTATTGATAAACTTACAAGATTATATCTTATAATATAAGAACCATAATAGCTTCTATTTAAAGTTATAAATATTTTTTAGATGTATAATGAACAAATATAAATTATATCTTGATGGTGTTATTCATTTTGTAGACTCTCATTATTCATTCTTATAGCTGGATGTGAGCACTCCTTGTACTGCGTGTTGAAGTTCATTGTTTTTTAAAAACACATGTTGGATCCCAATAAAATATCGTGTTTTTTACCAAGTTACGGAAGCTTTCATTCAATCGAGTAATCCTTAGGAAAATGATTGACTCTAGTAAAATCACCACAATCTCGGATTTGAGCGGTGGTGGAGTGTACAAGTGGATTTCTATTTCTCGAACCACTATAACTATATTATGTCCATCCTTTTTCTTACTACCTTTATTTATGATTAGTTTTTTGTGTTAATAAAAGAACAGAACCCCTAATACATTAAAATATGATGTTTTTAATAGAATTAAAATTCAATAACTCAATTCACCCCCACCCCTCAAGAGTTTTAGTGAAATCATTTTCTGACCAAAAATTATTATAAAAGGATCACAATATTGAGTTCTCAACATTAAATTTTTAATGTCATAAAGATCATCATCATATAGATATTTTGGATAAAAATTAAGAATTTATTTATGTGATATGATCTCCATACATCAATGGAGAAAATTAAAGATGCTTTAAGGAACAAATGATTATTAAACATTAGTTAAAAAATTTATTTATAATTTTTTTGTCATGTAGATTATATTATTAGTTAATCCTTTATTAAATTAGTTTTGAGATACTTTTTTATCTTTATCAATATCATATTACACCATGCATGATATTAGTATTATGATTACCTTTTGAGTCACATTTTGTGACCCTTAATTAGCTCAAAATAAAGAAATAAAATGAGTCATACATGTGATCCATTTCTGAACCCAAGAGATCTATCCTATTGTTCTACAACACAATTTTACCTAGAAATAACTAACACTCTATATATCCTAAAATAATTTATAAGAAAAATAGATTACATAGTTCTATATTCAGAAGATCAAAATGCTTAGGCTCTGTTAGGAATATTATCAGCTATTAATTAATAAATTTTAGTTGGCTAGATAGAATAGATATGCTACTAAAAAATGTTACTAATATTTAATTCTAGTAATATGTATTTGATGATAATAGAATATAGTTTTTCATTAAAAAATAATTATGTGAGTTTTATTGGAATTATATTTTTTATTTTATATATTCTAAAGGTTATGTACGGTTGATAGTTAATCAGAAGAGAAATTTGAAATCTTTAGTAGAGATGAACAATGTTATCATATGTATGTAAGAAGGTATACTCAATTTGAACACCTCAATCATAATTATATATGAGTTCATACCTCTAGGGATCATGAAATATATGTTTGAAATTAATCTTATTAAAGAGAAAAATATTAATGAACTCAAGATAACAAGAAGGGTCACTGTAAAATTTATTTATTAATCAATTTCTCAATGAAATTGAAAGATCAAAAAAATTATTTTTCAAGATGATACATCATTGTAATTTTTTATCAAACATTTAAATCATTGATAGTATATTATGATATATATTTGAGAAATTCAAAACTAGACATTAATATTTTTTAGTTTTGGGTGGATTTTTATGTTATTTTTCAATATTGGTGTACGGAGGGATGAAACTCTAGCTACATGATATCATAGCTTAACAATTTTAATGATGGATTACTGAAAAGAAGTTTATTTTTTATAAATGTTTTTACTAGGAGAATCATATAAGTTATAAATAATTAATATATTGAATTATACCATTCTTAGGTTGAGGGAGGGTCATCTCATGCAATTTTTATTATTACAGTATCAGAAAAACTTGATGCGATAGTTGATAAGGATGATCTATTTGAATCTGTAAATATTTCTGAATAGTGATACATAATTCAAGTAGTCATATCTAATGATATACATCTAGATAAAGTGATAAATGATGAATCTATATAGGTTTTTAATCTGATATACTTCATGTAGTTATTTATACACCATGTTTTTGTTACCTCTCTACCCCAACACTTCTATTTTCTACCACCATAGAAAACATAGCTTCTAGTATTATGAGGTTAGTAGGTATTGTCCCAAAAGGTCCATATCTACAATAATAATATCTATTTGTTTTTTTTCATGTGTCTTTAATAGTTGATACCAGTAGAAGAGTTGATAGATAATCCATTCATTATTTTTCATTAGTGATGTTTTTGGATAAGATGAGGTGGAATAAGAATAAGATGATAATGATGATACATTTATGGTAGCATAGAAGAAATATAGGTGAGGGTCAGTTGAACTGTAACAAGTTAAAGAGTTACCCCCAATTTTTAAAATTCAAAAAATTCTGGACATTCAGCTTGTGGATGAGAATATAGTGGTCACATTGAATCAAGAATAAACTTCACCTTCTTTTTTGATACATATCATTGTAGTTTTAAAATACCTATAGTAAAAAATTGAAGTTGGTAATGAATGGATTAATTATAGATATAATAAACTTGGGAGTAAATTTAGTCTATTGATTAATGAAATGATAGACGATTATGTGGAACTAATGATTCTAAGAGAAAACTCAGTTGCAAATGAAGATCTACATACCCTTAGAAAGATAGTCATTAGTTATTTTTAGTCCATCAAAAGGATAAAAAATAATTCGATAGATAGTTTCTCCATATATGACTTTGATTAAAAAAAACATGTTCCAATATAGTCTAGATAAGTGTTTAAGTGGGTATTCTGTTTAAGCCTAAAAAAATTCTCTTAGGATCAAGATATAATTAAAACAAAACTAGATATAATTTCTCATTTGATTAAAAACATAAAATCTAAAATTTCCTTAATATAGTTTGAATTCTATTCACTAGATATTTTATAAGTAGCATAGTGTGATATTGAAAATGAGATTTTGAATATTCTAAAAATTCTTTATAAAAACATCACTAGTTTGGATCATCCTTTTAAGGATATAAGTGATCTACATAAGGAGAATGTTTTAGTGATAACAGGCAGATTTTTTGTATGCCTAGAAGGATTCAATTTTCATTCTTATAGTCCTAGGAAGAATGATTGAATCCTTATCTAATAAAATTTAAAATTTGGAAGAAATATTTATCAACCTCTATTAGTTGGATGTGAATTCCATGATATTAGACTCCATTGATTTTTTCTGATAAAATTTTGGTTGTATTGATTAAATTAATCCTTTTTTATGAAAATAAGGGTGATCTATAGAACTGCTTTTCCAACTATTTTCACTAATCATGCCATGTTATCATAATCATATAGGACTATTAAAATTATAATTTTTTTAGAAGGATTAACATTTATGTGGATGTGTTATTTCACTTGCAAGGGAGATTTCCTCTCATACCTTCCATTCAAGATCGACATCCTACCACATTGTATTTTTTGATGGAAATAATTATTCTTATAGAGATTTATTCAATGGAGAATCTGAATCTTGGTGATGAAACCTCAATGATCACTCCTACTCCATTAACCATGTTTCCCCTCTCTACCAATAATCATTTTGATATCACCCATGATCATCAAGTCTCTGTATGTATTTCATATAGCACATTAAGGGAGGAACCTTGTTATAGATCTAGATTTAGAAACTCATTTGGTTCTTATTCCCCAGTAATAGTTATCTATAGTGAATGTACTAAGTACCCACTTAAAACCTCATCCATAAGCCTAGTACATCCCTAATACTTCATGAATCCACCCTCAAACCATGTTTTTATAGATCCCAAGATAATGGAATGATACATTTCTTATCTATGCTTAAATAAAATGATGATATTATAAGGTTTTATGAAAACAAATGAATAACTGATCTGTTATATTAAATTATATTTTTGAATGTTTAGTTATTATTCTCTTACTATGTTTAATTACATACACCTCATGTTTTACTTTTGAATTGTTGCTTTTTGTTTCTTTATCTTACTTCTAATTTGGATTTATTTTATTTTCATTTCAAGTAAATTCAAAATTCTATTCATATTCAGTATCTAATATTACACTTTCCAATGTGTCACAATTAATTTGTTCTTCTTATTACCCTCATTCATTTAGATATCACTAAAAGGGGGATAAGGGTTCCCAATTTTTTTTATTTAATAAGATATCAAATTACTCACAAAGTTTACATTAAAATATTTTATAATAAAATATTCTTTTTTGAATGTCTAAATATGGGTTTTATAATCATCCAAAAGGCATGGATTATTTTACAGACATATATTGTTCAAATATATCTCTTTATATTATTTGTTTTTATGATTCAAAAGTCCCCTATTTATTTACTATAGAGTTTGACATAATTGTTTCATAATTTTATTTTTAAATATTATTAATCATTATGATTTTCTTTTCAAATATATTATAAAGGGTTTTTTCATATATAGGTATGAATTTATCTTACATGTATAATGCATAAATTTTTATTATCCTATCGGTGTAAAAAGATCCTATTTACCTATAATTGAAGTCAATTTTTTTAAAGGAATTTATCTTTAATGTCAATATTATCTTATATGAAAAATAATTATCTTATGGAGAAAACTCTCTACTTGCATTGAAATATCAAGTCTAAGATAAATGATTTTATCTTGCAAAAGGAAAAAATAAATGTTTATCTTACCACATAAGTAAATTATCTCATGGAGTAAAATAATTGTTTTTCAAAGAAGTCATGTTCAGTATGAAAAGTCAGATGGAAAATCAGTAAAGTCTTCTTTCTTATGAAATGGATGGTTGTATTTGATTTATCTTATAGCTAAAAAATAAATCCATAGAATTAATTTAACTTATAAAAATTAAAAATAATCTTATGAACATTTTTAAGAAACAATTATCCTATGGAAATAGTAAATCCAGATTTTTTATCTTATATGTTGGATAAGTCATAATTTTTTTTTCTTATAAAGAATCACATAGAAATATGTTACAGGAACAATGATTATATAAATTTATATAGTAGAGATCATGTTATCTAACTAAGTATCATTGTGATTATACTCCTTACTATTGGTGTTACTTTTTTATAAGTGAACATATCATTTTACATGCATTAGAAAAGTATTTTTCCAAATGAGAAAAAACAAATTTTCAAAAAGCATATATTTCATAAGAATGAAAAAATATAATAAAGAAATTTTTTTACCTCTTACGTTAAATTTTATTTTGTATTTTTAAAATAAGGAAACCCTAAAATTAAGAAAATTTCACTTTTTATTTTTCAAAAGGATTATTATCTTGAAGGTTGAGATTATCATTTATTATTAATTTCAAATTTAATGCATAAGATATATATAGATGATTCTTTTGTTTCATTAAATATATATGTACATATATAAGATATTATACTTTCTTATTGTGACACATTATATAGAATCTCGAAACATTCTCCTTTATTTTTATTCTTACAGACTAATATTTTAAAATCTAAGAAACCCTAGTGTTTATCTTTGATGGTACTAATCATATATTCATGTCTCTATAATATAAATTAGTTAAATCTTGAAATTATGTACTTCATTTTTTAAACTATCATTATTCACTCTTATCAATGGATGTGAGGACTACCTGTACTGAGTGTTGATGGTTTTTATTTCTAAAAATATTTGTTGGATCCAAAAAATATATATTAGAATTGTACCAAAAGATGACTTTGCATACATAGAAAGGATTTTATCTTATTAAATCACTGATCCTATGTATTTTAGCATAGGTGGAGTGTACTGGGTTATTATTTCCCTAAACCACTATAAATATCCTTTATTTGATATTTTTCTTACTGCTTCTATTTCTAAATCCTGATTATGTTTAGAAAAGATCAAAATCATTCATACATTAAAAGGGGATAATTTGAGTGAATAAAATTTCTAAAAACTAATTTAACCCCCTATTGAGACTTAGTGTTGTTTTTTTCTGACCAATATTTATTTCACTCCATCAACTAAGAAAAATAGAAGCATCATTAGTTTAATTTCACAGACTACCAAATCCATAAAGTGATGATTACATTTTTCAAAATTTCTATTTATGGAGGGTGAAAAGGATGAAAAGGATGAATTAATATGATATCTATAATATAAATATGGTTCAAAACTTTAAAATTAACTTTTACCTTCATTCCTTCTCATTTTTCTGAGAAATAAAAACATTAATCATGCATATGTACAGATTACCACCTCCACTGGAAATGAGTTTAATTTGTCATAACTATCAATCATTGATGGATTTAAGAATATATTTAATATATAAAAATTAATTGTATAATACTATTAATATTTTGGGTTTTATGAAATTGTTTTATAATGATTTTTACCATGGCCAAAATGCATACCAATTTATGGAAAAATTTATCAAAAAACCTCAAATAACTAGTATATGCATGGAATCTATATTATATATAATAAAACATCATAGTTAAAGTAAATTGGAACATGAAATATAGATTAAAATGGTTATTAAGTATGTATTTAGTATATATAATTTAATTAATCAAGAATTTAATTATTTTCATAATATATTAGTACACGAGGTAGGGGAACTTCCTTACCACCCTCATTAATTTTGAGTTACATATCCACTTTCATTTTATCCCTTTTTCACAATATTATTCTCATTAACTTCTTATAATTTTTTATAAATTTCTTTTAAATATATACCTTTTTTAATATCCATTTCATTCATGGTTTTAAACTAGTTTTTTGTTCCCATCTGAATCTCTATTATAATGTAAACTTTATTTAAAGGAACATTACTATTTCTTGTATATTGTCAAGTGTCAGGAATATAAATGTTTTTATATAATGAATAAATACAAAAATATAATAATCACTTTTCTATATGAAACTATTTTTTCAATTTTGGTGTTATATAAAATTAAATATCATTATACCTTTAAATATTTCCCTTACTTATTTCAGTAATCATCACCCATATAGTTCATTTTCGTTCGTTATTCTCAAGATCCTTACCAAGAATTTTCTGAACTTGAAGTCCATTTTAAAGACCTTTGTCATTTTTTAGTTATGAAATTATAAAAAAAAATAATTACTTATTCTACTAGGAAGCATTATGATTTAGAATTTGGTTATTCCTTGAATGATACTTATAAAACCCACTTCCATCTCATGGGTTTGATCATACTTATAGTTTTTATATGGTTTATTTTCCTTATGTGGCTTTCATAAGTTTTATTTTCATAATGTGAAGGGTGGGAGCACAATTATAAATCTATATAATTAATTAAGAAAGGATATATATATATATATATCATGATAATTTATGTATGGGATTATAAATTGAACTTAATCCATTATTGGGAATTTTTCACTATGTATGGTTCATGTGAAATTAGCCTAAGCACACTATGTTATGTGAAACCAATGCCCATAAATATATATCCATCTAATTCATTGGGGAAATACTTATATCTCACAATATTATATAAGGAATAAAGGATTGAACCTAACCTGCCATGGGGGTTTTTTCAACTGTATAATGATAGTCTTCATAAAACATTTTGGTTTAATTTCTTTGAGGACCAGTTATATATGAAATGTATTCTATTAAATTTTATATCATTTTTTCATAATATAAATTATCAAAACACCCATATAGACTTCTCATAAGTTTTACTTAACTTTATATCAAGGGGAAGGGAAATTAAGAAATGGGTGTGGTCAAATTTTCTGTAAGGTAAAACTTATCAATATTTCATCAAGGTTATGATCATAAGCATGTGAGAAAAAAATTGTAGTGGGAAGTTTATTTTTAAAGGAAGAAGGGAAAATAAGTGTTTCCATAAATAATGAAAGACATGTAATCTCAAAACAATAAACATATATCATGACATAAGAGTGTTAAATAAGCATGAAATTAATGTATAATGAAATTATATCATAAGATCATGGACTCATAAATTTCTATCAACAAGAAAAAGGACATCATAACCCTCAGTCAAGGAACACTTTGAAGACTATAATAGTGGATAGTGTACTAAAATAAATTGGGATCACTCCCCATTCCCATATACATAGTATAAAATGACCTATAAGTATTGGGTTCACACCCCATTTTAATAAAAATAATGGAAAAGGTCACAGAATGGATTGAGGTCACTCCCCATGGAAAATTATCCATGGTGGATTTTGTTCCCTTCTAATCCCAGTAAACATATTTTAAAAATTTATATGGTTTATTAGGTTCACTCTCTAGTCGAATATATAACAGCTCATGAGATATAAATCTATACATAACATATTAGAGGGTAATATAGTACTAGGCCCAACCATCACATAATTAAAATTATATATATTCATTACATGGGAGGAAAACAAATCATATATGATTCTTAAGCATTATCAAACCTATAAATGGAATTGGGTTTCAAAATTATTATTGAATGAATTACTGATGGATAAATCATAAGAATTCATAAGAGATAAATGAATTATTATTTTTGCACATTCATAATTGAAAAATAGGAATATGTCATGAACATGCACTACTGGAAATATGATCTATATCAACGGTTTGGAACCGTTGGTATAAGACTCCAAATCATTGTCAAGTAAGATGTGGGGATAAGTCTATACCAAAGGTTTTGGGAAAACCGTTGGTATAGACCTATACTAACAGTTTTGAAAACCATTGGTATAAGTAATATGAAAATCTATACCAATGGTTCCATAAAACTGCTGGTATATGTAATTCAAAAAACAATCATCCGGTTTGTTTTGATCCCAGCACATCCTGTTTGTGATTGAACGACCTAGCCACTAACCTAACTTACTTTTGTGAAAATAATTTCATAAATATGTATATATATGTATTATGATAAGTATTTTAAATTTTGATTTATTTAATATCTTCTATAAGAAGATTCCATTAAAAATACATGTACATATACCAACGCTTCTCAAAACCGTTGGTATAGACCTATACCAATGGTTTTGAGAACTGTTGGTATATATTCTTTGATTTTGGGACCTATACCAATAGTTTTGGACAAACCATTGGTATAGGGGGACCTATACCTATGGTTTGGCCAAAACTGTTAGTATAGGGTCTCTATAATAGACATATACCAACGGTTTTGGCCAAACCGTTGGTATAGGTGCAAATTAGTGAACTATACCAACGGTTTTCCAAAAACCATTGGTATAGATCCCAATTAGTAACCTATTCCAACGGTTTTTGGAAAACCATTGGTATAGGTCCAAATTAGTGAACTATACCAACAGTTTTCCCAAAACCGTTGGTATAGATCATATCTCCAGTAGTGATGGGGTTCTAATGTAGGAAATTAATGTGAATGATATAACATAAGAAAAAATGAAAATGAATCACTTGGTTGGTTTTTTGTGAAATTAGTAAAGGTTATTTTTAAATAATGAAAGTGCTTATTATTTTCTATAAAACCTGAATATAACCAAGGTGGTTCTCTACAAAATAATGATTTTTTAGAAGTAATTAAATATTTAGTTTTTTTATGAGGATTATTTTTTAAATCATGATAAAAATAGGAAAGATCTGTTAAATCAGGTATACTTAAAAGTGTGAATATCAAAGGGAAATGAAATCCTGTATATTTTGAATCATTAAAAGTATATATAATAAGGTATATATATATATAAAATAAATATATACATAAATAGAAGATTTTAATGATAATATCATTGAATAAAAATATATAAAATAAATATAATGAGTAACTCAAAGGTAATGAGGGTGTGATGGATGAATAAAAAAATGATCCTGGAAGGAAAAATTTTTAATATCTTAAAATTCCTTAATTTAAAATGAAACATTGTTAAAAGGGACAATAAAACATCATTTTATAAATAGGATAATTGAAAAATTAATGTCACTTAAGATAATACATAATTATATTTCCAATTAAAAATTATAACATTGAAGGGAAGGGAATTCATGGAGAAGGAGGAGAAACCATTGTTTATGAGTATGTTAATTATTCTTAACATAGATATATTTTAAAGAAGGAAAATAACTTATCAATAATAATTTTTTGCATAAAAAATGAACTCCAAAGATAAAAATAGAGTATACAATATAAAATTTAAGGTGAAACTCAATTAAAATCTTTATAACTCAATAAAAAATATTAAGTATTGTAAACCCTTTAATTATAGGGAATACATCAATCATAGCCCACATAATGGAAGATCTTGAATTTAAGTGATGTTTCTATGAAACCAAATTATTTACGGTATTATAAGTCATGGGGATAATACTTACCCCATATAAATGAATATTTGTGCATAAATTCAATGAACACCTCAATGAAGGGTGATTGAGAAGGAAACCATTACCTTGTTCCTGATTCATTTTGTTTGTGTTCCTTAATTCATTAGATACTAGATCTTCTCTTAAAGATATCTTGCAAATTTATGCCTTATGATAATATCTAGAGAATATGAGCTTAAGGATGATAAAAATAATTCTGGGAGAGGATTATTGGATATATATTAAAGTGATATTATAATGGGAAGAGTATTATCAAAAGAGTGTAAGGGATCCCCTTTTATAATTGAATAAAATGAAACTTTTGGAAATAAACTTTAACCTTCCATGATATCGTTGTATAATTTCTTAATAAATGAATAAAAAATTTCATAATAATGTAGTGAGGGTAAAATTAGGTCAATGAAGCATCAACCAAGACATTACAGACATGTTTTTATATGTTTTATGTATTCTACCATAGGTTTTTACATTTCAACATTTTTCTTCTTTCTTTGGTAACATGTTTTTGACTGTGTAATTTATATTTTATTTTAAAACATAAGGTAACCCCTCCATGAAAAAATTCATTCTTTACATCTAAATTTCATCTCAATTTAATATAATTTAATTTCAAATTAATAGAAAATTAAAATTTTAATGTGAACATTTAATATATTGAAAATAACATTTTTTTGTACAAAAAGGATGTTTTCTAAATAATTTGTTCTTAATTATATTTAATATTGATTAAAAATTGAAATAATTGATATATATATATATATATATATATTTAAAAATTATATGATAATCATTTTTTAAGTGGTTAGTTTATTTTATTAGATAAAAATTATGCGATGTTATTAAAACAATACTTCAAAATAACAATTTTACCAATATCATGGTCATTATCATTAATCATAGTAATCATACATTTATGCTAAAAATTTAAATTAACCTTATTACACAATATGATCATGTTTATCTAAAATATGAAATATTTTTTAAAGATTTAATTTATACAAGTGATTATTAAAAAAAATATCATAGGTTAATAAAACAGTTTAAGAGTGAAATGTTATTTAAGTTTACAAAATAATTTTTTTAAAATATAATATAGTATTTTTAAATGATTTATTTTACTCTATAAATTTATATATTTTATATTAAAAATAATTCAAAAAAATATATGTTATTATTTTATTATAATATTTTCATAAAAGTGTCGATTTTATAAAAATCGCTCATTTTCACTATTCCCCTAAGAACAAATATTTTCAAAAATCCCCAAAAAATAATCTTAATATAATATTTATATGATAAATAAAAAGATTAAATCATTTTTTCAATTAAAAATTATAATTATTAATTATTTATCTTTTAAATACAATCATAAAATATTGGAAAACTATTTTTGTAGGAAAATAACCTCTCAAAGTTTTAACTGTTACTATTCATATTATATTTCAAATAATAATAAAATTACTGATAATTTATTATTAATAAAAAATTATCATTCATTTAAATAATATACATGTTTTATAATATATTTAGTTACTTAAAATAAAATTAATTAAAATATAATTTTAGAAAAAATGCATTTTAAACAATAAGATGGTCTTATTAGTTATCTAACTATACTAAAAATAATTATTTTTGTTTATAAATATATTTCATAAAGTGTTTTCCTCTATTTATACCATCAAAATTAGAAGCTAAATTATAATTGTTATATCATATTCTTTGGTATATTTTGATTTGATGTTTCATGTAAAACAAGTTATTAACATAATATTTATTTAATGGAAATACACAGTGGAATTTCAGTTCACTAAATTCTTCCCCACAAAAAATAAATTCCATAATCATAATTTTAAAATTAATAATATGGGTGTAAACTTTCTATAGATCTCTTAATGAACCATACACTAGTAGTTTATCATGGGTTTTTTTAGGAAATGCGTTTTATCTATCATCACCATTCATCATGGATAAATTTAAAAGTAGATTTAATGTATGAAAATTATGCTCACAACACTATTAATATTCTTAATATTATGAAACTATTATAAAATGATTTTAAATATGGTCAATATACATACAGATTTTAATTAAAATTGACCAAACTTCCTCAAGTAATCTATATTGGTAAGAAAACAATATTACAAATATATAAAATATAGAAGCTGAAGGACCTTGGAACATGAAATATATTTTAATAAGTTTCTTATTTAAGTATATAATAGTAATATTTTAATTTTTATTAAGTTATGTTCAAGTTCATAGAGCATTCCGACAGGAGGTAATAGAATATTAATACCACCCTCGTTGATTTTGAGTTACACATTCCAATTCTTTTTCTCCCTCTTACAAAATATTATTATCATAAAATTATTATTATTTTTTTTATAAATTTACTTTACTTATATGACTATAAAATATCATTTTTTGGTGGATTTACCTTAAAAATATCCATTTTAATGTTTAAATGATCTAAGGGAATATTCTTATTTCTTGTCTCATATCATCTAGTATCCTTCAAAATGTTTTTAAAAGATGAATTGATTTTAAAATCCATAATAATTTTATAGATAACCCCATTAGTTACATTATATTTTTATGTAAAATAATAAGATCTTTCATATACTAAAAGTAACCTTCAGTTATTTTATAATTCATCCCCAAAGTAGTTAATTTTCATTCATTCTTCTCCAAATCCTTTTCTTGAATTTTCTATTCTATATGACCATGTTAAATACCAACGAACCTTTCTCAATTATGAAATTTCATAAAATTTTAATTCCCTCTTAGGAAACCTTACCATTTATAATTTAGTTATGACCTGAATGATATTTATGAAAACCATTTCTTCCCCATGGATTTGATTATGCTTATAGTTTACTTATGTTTTCTTTTCCTCCTGTGGCATAAAAAGGAAGGTTTTTAATTCTATGGTGGGTTATACTAGAATTATATAACCCTTTAATAAAATGAGTAAATATTTATATCACATGAGATTTTACCTATGAGATTAGGTATTTAACGTTATCCATTATGGGATTCTTTCCACTATGTATGGTGCACGAGTGGTTGGATTATTAAAACTATATTTTGTAATAGATTGCCCTAAAATTATATATCCATAAAATGAATTGGGTAAGGAAATATATCTAATGAGATACTAAATTGTTGTACCTCTCGTACCCCTCGTGGTTTAATTTTCATGATCACAATCACTCTCTTATTTATCTAATCTTGTTTTATGTGTTTTTTGGATGATAGGCATGATTTAAGGTTGCCAAGGAATTGGGCCAAGAAGGACTGAAAGTGGACTCCCTGAGTCTACCGGCTAACCGGTGGATGACCACCGGCCAGCCGATGGTGCCTGGGCAGAAGGCCTTTCCTTTTTTCAAAGCACCGGCCAACCGGTGGGCAAACACCGGTCAGCCGGTGGAGCCAGTCAAACTAGCCGTTGGGCTTTGACCAGACTTGTCCACTTGACTCCCAACGGCTCCGAAGGCCTCTCCAACGGCTCCGAAGACCCCCAAAGGCCATTTAAGGGTTCCCCCTCTATAAATAAAGGACTAGAAAGCCCCGGAAACGTACGGTAGCCCATGGGAACATTGTTCGATCATTTGGAGAACCTCCGGCGCATTCCTTCAAGGATCCCCATTTGCTCCAACTCATTTCCACATCCAAGGAGCATCACCATAGAAGCTTGGGAGCACTCTTCATAAACTCCAATCAATCCTTTGGCGCCCAAGACTTCTCCACATTACGGTTTTTCTTGTTTTATTATTTTGAGCATAAATTTGGGTTTGTGCCTACAAACCCCTCTTTCTCTCATCTTCCCTTTGTTCGGGTTTTCACACCACCTTTAAGGTGTGAAGATGTTAGTCAATCCTTCCCTTTAAAAGGCTTGAGTCATAGGTGAGCTATCCTTCACCTGTAAGAAGGCTAGTGGGTTCTTGCTCAACCATTAAAAGCAAGCTGTAATAGGTTCTAGACTACCTTAAAGTCTAGTGGGTTTCTTGCTAAAACCATTAAAAAGCAAGCGGTAGTAAATCTCTCAACGGTTGAGTTGGGAGCGGAGACGTAGGCTTTGGTTTAAGCCGAACTCCATTATCAAGTTTTTTGTCTTGCCTCTTTTATTTCCGCTGCACTTTGATAATTGTTTTAAATTGTTCATTATTTTAAAAGGCAATTCACCCCCCCTCTTGCCGTCACTCTCCGCCCAACAATAAGTAAGATGTAATAGGTTCTAGACTACCTTAAAGTCTAGTGGGTTTCTTGATAAAACCATTAAAAAGCAAGCGGTAGTAAATCTCTCAACGGTTGAGTTGGGAGCGGAGACGTAGGCTTTGGTTTAATCCGAACTCCGTTATCAAGTTTTGTGTCTTGCCTCTTTTATTTCTGCTGCACTTTGATAATTGTTTTAAATTGTTCATTATTTTAAAAGGCAATTCACCCCCCCTCTTGCCATCACTCTCCGCCCAATATAAATAAGGTGTTATGAAGTGAACCTAATTTACTATGGGCCTTGGTCTACATTATGAGGATTCTCTTGGGAGTGACCCTTGACTTAAGTTTATGAGGTCATGTGATAAGATATTTCCATATTTTTCATGATTAAATGATCTTATTATAACATTTCGTTATGTCATGTTTACATTGTTATGATCATTATCTTTATGGTATCATTTTATCACTCTTGAATCGAACATTATAATTTATTTTCTCATGGATTTTTAGCTCACCCTTTTCCTTATATATTTTCACCATTTTTTCTATGAATTTTTAGAAAATCTATGGGAGTTAGGATTACTACATGGGGTTTTAAATAAATATGATGTTTCAAATTTAACATGAAATATATATTTATCTAATCCTATAAACTAAGTATAAATATATATCCTTAGTTTTTATTAGTTGGAAAAGTATGGTAAATATCATTAAAAAATTGTGTTTAATGATTAGGTACCTATTGATGGTATTAGAGGAATGAATAATTATTTATAGAGATTATGATGATATAACATTACTAAAACCCTAGGGATAAGTCTAAGGGATAATTATAAGTAAAAGAGAGCATCCTAAAATTCCGGTAAACTAGATATTGTTTTGTTTTCCATGAGATTACATACCTCTCTAGATACTTTAAAGGGGATGAGGATATTGAATAGATTCACCTAGGGGTAATCACCTAGAAAATTGTTAGTTTAACATTGAATGAACCATCACTCCGATTCATGATGCATGGGCCTAACACTAAACACATGGATATACACTCATGGGGAATATACCTTGGTGGATCACATGCTCTTTATAAACCACTATAAATGTTTGTTGACCTAGTTAAACTGAGGGACTAGGTTGATATGAATATGATAACCCAGTATAAAGTAAACTTAGATGAATCACAAATGATATACTTTGAAAAAATATGATATAAGTGAAAAAAGGATATAGGTTACACTGTGAATGATAAAGGTTAAACAAAGAATAATATAGAAAAAACAAAAAGAATTATAGGAAAACATAATGGTATTATAAAGTTTGACATATTCATGTTAATTTTACCTATCATTATCTAAGATAATTCTATTATGATTATAATTTTTCATCACTATTATTAACCCCTTTTGTTTTTAGTAATGGAACAAACTAGTTGGAACCAATTTAAGCATAGATGTTAGGGACAATGTGATGATAACCTCAAAGAACAACCAATAATAATTGGAGATGGACTAAGAAATCTTGTGATTATTCCAAACCAGTTATGATAAAAATATATTATCAATATAACTATAGTTGAAATCCTATGTGTTCCAATAAAGATAAATATGAAGAATTAGGAAAATTTAAAAAAATGAATATGATGAAAGAAATAATATTTGACCACCTAAAAATAAAAAATGTTAGAAGTAACATTGAAGGAATTTACTCAAGGGCCATGAAGATACTTTACCTATGGAAGAGGAGGTTAACAACCATCAGATTTCAATTTTAAAATGATTTTGTTGGTTAGTATGATGGGAGTATAAAATAACTATCCTTGTAAAGACCTCGACCCCAATAGTGCGAAGTTGGTTCCATACTTTATTAAATTGGTATTATTACAAGGAATTACTATACTGAAGGACTGAATAGTTTAGTAGTTTTGAAAAACTAGATTACATATATGAACTTTACATTACAACCTGAAATGAAATACAACATATAAATTTATTTATAATCACACATAAACTCTTAGATTATCCTTGTAATTCATTCATAATAATAATATTCGCTTCCTGGGGAAAAAATAAAAAATAATGGGTGAGATCATATTCTTAGTAAGGGTAGGTAATACAATGAAATAATAAATAATAAGGTAAGGGGAATAACTAATGAACACATGCTATTAAAACATAATATTGAGCATAATATGTTAGGAATAAAAGATGAATAAATAATTTCAAAATAAAACATAACCATGGATGTAACACCCCAATCTTCCATGGTACGCTTCTCTTTGAATAATACAGTTGCGTGTGTTGTACGCAACTTCGAGTTCTAACACACACCACAACCAATCAAACTAGCCGTTATGAATAGTAATACCCACCTTTTAAAATTTTATAAATTTTATCATTAAAAATGGACTTCATTTTTGGATTCATAATATAAAAATTATCTTAGAGTGAATTTTTGGTACTTTTCTGATAACTTTCATATTTTGATGAATAGTGAAAATTACTAAATTTTAATTAAAAAAACTTTTTTAATCGAAATAATTAATAGTGCTAAATTACTAATTTTAGTGATTTTAATGTATAATTTGATTATATTTTTATCATTTAATCCAATGTTGGTCATTGGATATAATTTCACATTTAAACTAGACATAAGCAAGTGCCAATCTTTTGATAGTTATTATTTCTTAAAAACACACTTTTTTGTTTTGACAATGAGAATTAATTTTAAATTAATTTTTTCCACTTATGTGTTTTGAATTTAGAAAAATGGAATCCATATTTATAATAGGGAGGTCCAAATTGTGTAAATTGGTAACTTTTATTTTTAGACATTTTGAATAATTACTTTGGTAAATATTTTATTTACCATGGTTAAAGGGTAAATCTGGTAAATAAGGGTAAACAAATAATATTATAATAATATCAAATTTCCCTAAAACGTGTCCTAAACCTATTTGTTGATACATTTCTGACCATGGGATCTTTGAGTCGATTTTGGGACCCCATGGAGCCACTTGAAAGTGATAATGACACCTTATATTAATTAAGTTAAAGTAAATACAACAATGACATAAGCATATATCTTTTAGAAAAAATTTTTTTACATAGGGTTATATATGTTATATTTTATACTAAAAATATTAATTATAAATATAAAAATATTTCCTACATAATTATAATTTATTTATAATTTTTAGACATTGAATAATTAAATTAATTTATGACACAATAATGATGCAGTATTTTTCTTATTATTGAAAGAATCAAATAATTGGTATTATAAATGTTAAAATAAATATAATTTGAATGTTTTGATGACATCCAAGAATTTTATTGGTTAATATTACATGTTTTTATTTCTTAAATGATATTTTTTTCTAATTAATAAAGTTTTTATGACTTTAAAAAAAATCAATTATTAAATAGTGTCAAAATTGACATAAAGGAGTTTTTAAAAAAAAATATTATATTATAAATTGATATAATATTCCTAAAAATCTAAGGTTTGGCCAAAGGACATAAATAATGATATGTGTATCATTAATTAACCACTTATGGTTCTCTTGTAAGTATATAGTAAGTTTATTAACCATATAATATAAAAATACAAAGAGTGATGGTAAATGTCAAACTATTTAACTAAGAGTTAAATAAAAAAGATAAAGTTAATATAGTGAACCAAACTTGTCTATAACCTATTGGTTGGGTGGTTTTCGACCCATCCCCACCTTATCATTTAAATAATACATTTTTTATCCATTATAAACCGAAAATTATTTTATTATAAAATAATATTTCTAGCTTTTCCTAAGGCGCCTCTCACCCCTCTTATAAAAGGGAAGTCCCCCTTCTCTCTAATTTACACATTCAAAGCCTTTTGGATCGGCCAAACCCTAACCAAATATCCTCAAAACTTCCCTCAATTCAACCTAGAGGTCTTATTTTGATCAGAAAGCCAACATAAAAATTCCTTTTGATCAAATCAAAATAAAGAACCCGAAGAAGAGGTAATGATTTCACCACCCTCTTTCAAGTTCCTTTCTTTTTCCACTTCCATTTTATTTGTTGTATCCATTATAAAATAATAACTCCAGTATCTTCTATATAATGTTATTTTATTATAATTAAGGTACAACCAAATTTATTATTCTATCCACCCTTTGAATGACATGTCACCATACGTGCGTACGTACGGCTTACCGTCTCCACATCATGGTGTAATTCTTATTCAATACATTATTACTTGGATGGGTATAATAATGATGTGTATTTGATGTAAATAATAAATATAACATGATAATTATTCTGTATATATGATATAATATCCAATTACACACCTTTAAGGAAATGAGATTTCTGCTCGTGCGTACGTACGGATTACCGTCTCCACGACGCGATGAGATTCATTTCCAAGTTCACCATTCATCGACGATTATAAAAATATATATTACTAATAAGTATGTAATACATAAAAAATAATGTCACTGGAGATATATATATATATATATATACACTTAAATATATCTTATTCACTTAGTTCCGTTCAATATGATATGAAAACAAAAACAACATTTATGTGTACGTACGGACTACCGTCTCCATAAATGGTGTTTTTCATTTCATATATATTTTTATTATACATATTTATATTATAAATATATATGATATATAGATCATGTTTTATATTCTGTAAGTATTTAAATCTTTATCTAAGTGATACAATCAAGAGTAACAATTTAAAACACGTACGATAAAGAAAGCGATTATTACCCGAAATGTTAATTTAACATGGAAATTATTATTAAATGGTTAGTATAAGTAATAAATGAATCATGTGTGATATCATAAATGTTAATATGGTTATGGTATAATTTAATAACAATTATTTCACCATTATACAGAAGGTTAACCTACCCTCAACCAAGGAAAAGTACAAGTTAAGGGTTAATTTCACAATCTCTTTATTATCCGAGGTTGTTTTTACGTAAGTATCTACTGGGACCCTCTTTATCATCCACATCCATGTTTCTTAAAAATTTATTTCAAACATTATTAATATTTACTAGAAAATGGGTTAAAGTAATTTATACCATTATGTGTTTTGAAAGGAATCTTTCTGTCATTTTCCAAACAAGTTACTTCTGACCTTTTCGACAAATTTAAGGTAAGAATGTTTTTTTAACTTAAACAGTGGGTGAGGATATTTTCCGCTGTTATAACATCATAAAATATTCCCTTACAATCTTATAAGAATATTTTCAAAATTAATGTTTTCATTATAATTATGTGACTCTTAAATGATTTGAAACTAGAAAGAGATATTTCTCTAAAAAGTGTTTTGATTTCATCTATGTCAACATACTTTAATGGATTTTAAGTTTATTTGAAGTTGATTTATTGTGATACAAAACTTCCATATTTTATTGAAGGTTTTGTGATATGTTTAACTGTGGATGTTCTATTTTTATACCATTCATGGTTTATGGTTAAATTATTGACATTTCTTATGCTAGTTTTAATATGAATGTTTATGATATGTTTAAATCTTTTCATATGAGGAATGTATTGGACTTAGTAAGTGACGTTTGGAGCTTGATATAGCTCCTCGATGCATCGGTAGGTCTCATGAGACAACTAGACGTAGAATTGGCCAAGGCCCTTTCTCAATTTTATATATTATTTTGGCCGAGGCCTTAATCATTTTTAGAAGTCTTGGCCGAGGCCTTGACAAAATGTTTCAGAATGTACGACATTATACATTCCCTCATTATGGAAATAATATTGATGGTTCATGTGGTCATTCGACTAGTAGAATACCCATGATTATGTTTTATTATGGAATTATTTACTCTTCTCATATTTTTCCATAAAAGTATGTATGTTTATTATTGGTAAAGCCATGTGGTTCAATTATTCACCTTGATAAATATTTATGTCATTTTTCGCTGTATTAATTACCCTTACTGAGTGTTTGAGCTCACCCCTTTCTTATATTTCATTTTCCCAGGATATGAAGAAGTTAGTTATGAGTGACCTGCAGGAATAACCTAGGAGGCTTGGATGTTTCTAATGAAATATATTTGTGTTTTATATCTCTTCAAGCTGTAAAGTTGAACTTATGTATGAATCTTTTTTCCAATAATACTAAACTGATCGATCTTTCGAGACATGATTTCCTTGTGATCTTGCCAATTTTATGTAATAATGCACTGACTCTGGGTAACTAGGGTCGAGGCGTTACAGTTGGTATCAGAGGAAGTTTAGTAAAACCTTGGAAACTAGATTTAGATAAAACTCTGATTAGAGCACATATCCCTAAGATAGTCTTTGAGGATTAGTATAGAAAAACTTCCTAGAATTTTGGTATTGTAGAGATTTTGTGAGTTTTCCAAGAAATACATCCCTGTCTGGATACGATCAGGTAGGGGAGGATCTGTCACATATGTACCAAGGGGTAAAACCCAAAAACACCACTTTGAGCTAGACTCGAACGAGAACTCGTGCACGACAACGATCCTTGCTGCACTCTTGGTTACGACACTCCTGGGGGATATGCTTAGGATAATTATCATTTTCATTACAAACTATTATGAAGGGTTTTTGAGTATATACTTCCTCAAAGAAAACGTTTTTTTATGATTATGGATTATATCCATAAACTATTCAATTTATGTTAAGTGTTTTAGAAGTTTGGAATTATGTATTTCGATTTATAAACTAATCTAGTTTATGCCATTGTTTATAAATGGTTCCTAGCAGACAGAATGTGAACTCCAACAATACGTATGATCCAAAGAGTAAGAAGGGTCATATCTTCCATGGTATTAAGCCAACATTTAGAAGGGAAATATTCTCTCATGTTTTCTCAACATATGAATAAATAGTATCATGTGTTAATAAGATAAGTAAATAATTTTATGAGTACTATGGCTTTGAAGGGAAACAAGAGAAGAAAAGTATGGAAGAGAGAAAGATGGATAAAGGGAATAAGGAAAAGAAGAATTTTCTCATATGTGATAAATGTGGGAAGAAACACCCTGGAACTTTCCTGAAGGGAATGAGAGTTTGTTATAAGTTTGGAGAAAAAGGACACTAAGTACGTTGCTGCAAGGGTAAGAAAAAGGTTTCAAATGTACAATAATTCATCTGCAAGGAGTTGGGACACTACACAAACCATTGTTCAAATCATTAGAGTATGACTCAAATGATGCTATTAGATAACAATAAAGTTATGATACTACAATAGAAGAGGAGGAATGATTAGAGTTCTTATGTTGTTATTAAATAATTATGTCATTTGAGTGTTGTATCAACACTGTACTAGTTATAATAATTATGGAGTATATAAGGATTGTACTATAAAACTATTTCATTAAGGACTTGAGATTGCATGAAACCAATAAAGTTTACTCAATAGTAGGTTAAATTTTTGGAAAATATATGGTTGGGAGAAAGATAAACCATAATATGGTTCTGATACTGAAGTAGTGATTTTGGAATAATACATGCTTGATTTGGATAAATTATATTGGATATTCATGACTACTTTGAAACTGATTAATGATTTATATATTCCATAATTTTTGGAGTTTACAACATTTTTGGATAGAAGGAGTATATCCAGTATTCTATAAGGAATAATGGATCATGAATGTAATCAATAAGGTTTTATGGTAATTCAGGATGTTGTAGTGTTTTAAAAGAATAAATGATGAAGGTGTTCACATGTTATTACGTGGCAAAAAGGATATTCATTTTGTTTACCTACCTTATAAATTTTGGACTGTGAGTTTGGACAGAAGTATTTTGTATAAGTCTAGTTTGAGATTATTTTTGGATTTCCATATAAAGGACAACCCAGAGGTTGGGCGACAACCCGTCACGTCCAGAAAGGCCGCAAGACTTGAACCCGCAACCGAAGGGCGAAAAGGGTGTATCACCTACCACTGGCACAATGATGTCCTGGATTGAATAATGTATCTTTTTTTAAAAGGTCTGGTAGATGAATTATAAATATATTTTTTTGGAACCCTATATGAATAAGATAAATAGAATTTTTTTAAAGATCTATTATCTTTTTGAGGAAAAAGATGAGTTTGTGGTAGAAATTACTTAAAGGATGGAACTCTACTTTTCAAGTGTGTATATATATATATATATATTTCTTCCCTTATTTTATGAATAAATTAATTCTTAAAACTTTAGGGAAGATATATTAAAACCAAAAATTTGTTATCCTAATACCTTATGTTTTGTTGAACTGATGATATTTTAAATCATCAAAGATTGATGGCTTTGAGGCCCTCAATGTTACACTTGTTCGTGATTGATGAACTAAATCACTCCCTATAAATATTTAGGTTTTTCCTCTAATTACATGTCTATAATTTCCCCCAATGTTCTCCTATTAGAAACCCAAATTTGGTGCTGACTTTCTCATTTCCCTTTCCCTCTTATTAAAACTAAATTTTATTAATCCTATTTCCGATGTGGGTTTTCCCTAAAGGTATTTTATATTTCCAACCTTTTATTTTTGAAGAACAATTTCAAATATTTAGGATGAAATTATTTAAAGGAGTGGAGAATGTAACACCCCAAGCTTCCACGGTACACTTCTCTTTAAATAATACAGTAGCGTGTGTTGTACGCAACTTCGAGTTCTAACACACACCACAACCAATCAAACTAGCCGTTATGAATATTAATACCCACTTTTTAAAATTTTATAAATTTTATAAATCAAAATGAACTTCATTTTTGGATTCATAATATCGAAATTAGCTTAGGGTGAATTTTTGGTACTTTTCTAATAAATTTCATATTTTGATGAATAGTCAAAATTACTAAATTTTAATTAAAAACAACTTTTTTAATCGAAATAATTAATAGTGATAAATTATGAATTTAAGTGATTTTAAAGTATAATTAGATTATATTTTTACCATTTAATCCAATGTTTGTCATTGGACATAATTTCACATTTAAACTGGACATAAGTAAGTGCCAATCTTTTGATAGCTATTATTTCTTAAAAAACACACTTTTTTGTTTTGACAACGGGAATTATTTTTAAATTAATTTATGCCACTTCTGTGTTTTGAATTTAGAAAAATGGATTCCATATTTAAAATTAGGAGGTCCAAATTTTTTAAATAGGTAACTTTTATTTTTAGACATTTTGAATAATTACTTTGGTAAATATTTTATTTACCATGGTTCAAGGGTAAATCCGGTAAATAAGGGTAAAAAATAATATTATAATAATATTAAATTACCCTAAAACGTGTCATAACCCTATTGGTTTATAAATTTCCTACCATGGGCATCTTTGGGTCGATTTGGGGACCCCATGGAGCCACCTTTAAGTGATAATGACACTTTATATTAATTAAGTTAAAGTAAATACAAAAATGACATAAGAATATATCTTTTAGAATTTTTTTTTACATATGGTTATATATGTTATAATTTCAGCTATGAATATTAATTAGAAATATAAAAATATTTCCTAAATAATGGTATTTTATTTATAATTTTTATCCATTTAATAATTAAATTTATTTATGACACTATAATGATGCAGTATTTTCCTAATTAATGAAAGAATCAAATAATTGGTATTATAAATGTAAAAATAAATATAATTTGATAGTTTTGATGACATCCACGAATTTTATTGGTTAATATGACATTTTCTTATTTCTTAAATGAATTTTTTTCTAATTAATAATGTTGTTAAGACTTTAACAAAAATCAATTATTAAATAGTGTCAAAATTGACATAAAATAGTTTTTAAAACAAATATTATATTAAAAATTGATATAATATTCCTAAAAATATAAAGTTTGGACAAATGAATTATATAATGATATTTGTATCATTAATTAACCACTTTGGGTTCTCTTGAAATTATATAGTAAGTTTATTTACCATATAATATAAAAATACAAAGAGACATGGTAAATGTCAAACTATTTAACTAAGAGTTAAATCTAAAAATTATGATTAATATAGTGACCCAAACCTGTCTAAAACCTATTGGTTGAGTGTTTTTTGATCCCTCCACACATTATCCTTTAAATAATCTATTTTTATCCATTATAAACCTAAATTGGTTTTATTATAAAATAATATTTCTAGCTTTTCCTAAGGTTCCCCTCACCCCTCTTTTAAAAGGTAACTCCCCATTATCTCTTATTCACACCTTCAAAAACTTTTGGATCGGGCAAACCTGACCCAAATATCCTCCCAACTTCCCTCACTTAACCCTAGAGGCCATAGTTTGATCATAAATCCAAACTAATTAGCCCTTTTGATCAAATCAAAATGAAGAACCCGAAGAAGAGGTAATGATTTCTCCACCCTCTTTCAAGTTCCTTTCTTCTTACACTTCCTTTTTCATTGTCGTTTCCATTCTAAAATAATAATTACAGTATATTCTATATACTGTGATGTTATTATAATTATTTTACAACCAAATTCATTATTCTATCCACCCTTTTAATGACATGTCACTATACGTGCGTACGTACGGCTTACCGTCTCCACGTCGTGGTATAATTGTTATTCAATACATTATTATTTGGATGAGTATAATAATGATGTGTATTTGTTGTAAATAATAAATATAACATGATAATGATTCTGTATATATGATATACTATCCAATTACACACTTTTAAGGAAATGATATTGTGGATCGTGCGTACGTACAGATTACCGTCTCCACGACGCGATGAGATTCATTTCCAAGTTCACCATTCATCGACGATTATAAAAATATATATTACTAATAAGTATGTAATATATGACATAATAATTCTAATGGATATAAATAAATAAATAAATAAATATATATGTATATATGTACTTACATATATCTTATTCACTTAGTTCCGTTCAATATGATATGAAAACGAAAACAGCGTTTATACGTACGTACGGACTACCGTCTCCATAAATGGTGTTTTTCATTTCATATATATGTCTATTATACATATTTATATTCTAAATATATATGATATATAAATCATGTTTTATATTCTGTAAGTATTTAAATCTTTATCTAAGTGATATAATCAAGAGTAACAAGTTAAAACATGTACGATAAACAAAGCGATTATTACCCGAAATGTTAATTTAACATAAAAATTATTATTAAATGGTTAATATAAGTAATAAATGAATCATGTATGATATCATAAATATTAATATGGTTATGTTATAATTTAATAACAATTATTTCACCATTATACAGGAGGTTAACCTACCCTCGACCAAGGAAAAGTAAAAGGTAAGGGTTAATTTCACAATCTCTTTATTATCCGAGGTTGTTTTTACATAAGTATCTAATGGGACCCTCTTTATCATCCACATCCATGTTTCTTAATAATGTATTTCAAAACATTTTTACTATTTACTATATAATGGGTTAAAGTCATTTATACCCTTATGTGTTTTGAAAGGAATATTTCCGTCATTTTCCAAATAAGTTACTTTTGACCTTTTCGACAAATTTAAGGTAAGAATGTTTTTTTAACTTAAACAGTGGGTGTGACTATTTTCCATTGTTATAAAATCATCAAAACTTCCCTTAAAAGCTTATAATAATATTTTAAAAATAATAGTTTTCCTTATAATTATGTGACTCTTAAATGATTTCGAAATATAAAGAGATATTTCTATAAAAAGGGTTTTGATTTAATCTATGTCAACATCCTTTAATGGATTTTAAGTTTATTTGAATTTGATTTATTATGATACAAAACTTCAATATTGTATTGAAGGTTTTGTGATATGTTTGACTATGGATGTGCTATTTTTATACCCTTCATGGTTTATGGTTAAAGTATTTACATTTCTTATGCTAGTTTTAATACAAATATTTATGATATGTTTAAACCTTTTCATATAATGAATGTATTGGACTTAGTAAGTGACAGGTGGAGCCCAATATAGCTCCCCAATGCATCGGTAGGTCTCATGAGACAACTATATGTGGAACTGTCCGAGGCCCTTTCCTAATTCTATATATGGTTTTGGATGAGGACTTAATCATTTTTAGACATCTTGGCTGAGGCGTTGACAAAATGTTTCAGAATGTCCGAAATTATACATTCCCTCATTATGGAAATAATATTGATGGTTCATGTGGTCATTCGACAAGTAGAATACCCATGATTATGTTTTATTATGAAATTATTTACTCATCTCATGTTCTTTCCATAAAATTATTCATGTTTATTATTGGTAAAGGAATGTTGTTTCAATTATTCACCATTATTAATATTTATGTCATTTTCCACTGTATTACTTACCCTTAATGAGTGTTTGAGCTCACCCCTTTCTTATGTTTCATTTTCACAGGATATGAAGAAGTTATTTATGAGTGACCTGCAGGGATAACCTAGGAGGCTTGGATGTTTCTAATGAAATATATTTGTGTTGTATAACTCTTCAAGCTATAAAGTTGAACTTATGTGTGAATATTTTTTCCAATAATACTAAACTGATCGGTCTTTAGAGACATGATTTCCTTGTGAGCATGCCAATGTTATGTAATAATGCACTGACTCTAGGTAACTAGGGTCAGGGCCTTACAGTTGGTATCAGAGTAATTTTAGTAAAACCTTGGAAACTATATTTATATAAACTCTGATTAGAGAACATATCCCTAAGATAGTATTTGATGATTAGTATAGAAAAACTTCCTAGAATTTTGGTATTGTTGATATATTGTGTGTTTTCCAAGAAATACATCCCTATCTGGATACGAGCAGGTAGAGGCGGCTCTGGCACATATGTACCTTGGGGTAAAACATGAAAACACCGCTTTGATCTAGACTTGAATGGGAACTAGTGCACAACAATGAGCCTTACTATACTCTTGGTTACGACACTCCCGAGGGATATGCTTAGGATAATTCTCATTTTCTTTACAAACTATTATGAAGGGTTTATGAGTATATACTTTCTCAAAGAATTTTTTTTTATGATTATGGATTATATCCATAAACTCTTCAATTTATGTTAAGTGTTTTAGAAGTTTGGAATTATGTATTTCGATTCATAAACTAATCTAGTTTATGACATTGTTTAGAAATGGTGCCTAGCAGACGGAATGTGAACTCTAACAAATGTATGATCCAAAGAGTAAGAAGGATCATATCTTCCACAGTATTAAGCCAAAATTTAGAAGGGAAATATTCTCTCATGTTTTCTCAACATATGAAGAAATAATATCACGTGTTAATAAGATAAGTAAATAATTCTCTAAGTCCTATGGATTTGAAGGGAAGAAAGAGAAGAAAAGGATGGAAGGGAGAAAGATGGATAAAGGGAAGAGGGAAAAGAAGGATTTTCCCATATGTGATAAATGTGGGAAGAAAGGCCCTGGAACATGCCTGAAGGGAATTAGAGTTTGTTATAAGTGTGTAGAAAAAGGACACCATGTACGTTACTGCAAGGGTAAGAAAAAAGTTTCAAATGTACAATGCTTCAGCTGCAAGGAGTTGGGACACTACGCAAACCATTGTTCAAATCATCAGAGTATGCCCCAAATGATGTAATTGGATAATAATCAAGTTATGATAATACCATAGATGAGGAATAATGATTAGAGTTATTATGTTTTTATTAAAGAATTATGTCATTTGAGTGTTGTATCAATGTTGTACTGGTTATAATAATTATAGAGTATATAAGTATTGTACTACAGTACTATTTCATTAAGAACTTGAGATTTTGTGGAACCAAGAAAGGTGACTCAATAGCAGGTTAATTTTTTTGGAAAATATATGGTTGGGTTAAAGATAAACTATAATATGGTTCTGATACTGAAGTAGTGATTTTGGAATAATACATGTTTGATTTGGATAAATTAATTTGGATATTATTTATTACCTTGAAACTGATTAATGATTTGTATATTCCATCATTGTTGAAGTTTACAACATTTTTGGATAGAAGGAGTATATCCAGTATTCTATAAGGAATAAAGGAGAATGAATGTAATCAATAAGGTTTTATGGTAATTCAGGATGTTGTAGTGTTTTAAAAGAATACATGATGAAGGTGTTCACATGTTATTACGTGTAAAAAAAATCATCATTGTGTTTAACTACCTTATAAATTTTGGACTGTGAGTTTGAACATAATTATTTTTTATAAGTCTAGTTTGAGATTATTTTTGGATTTCCATATAAAGGACAACTCGGAGGTCAGGCGGTAACCCGTCACGTCAGGAAAGGCCGCGAGACATGAACCTGAAACTGAAGGGCGACATGGGTGTATCACCTACCACTGGAACACGTGATGTCCTGGATTAAATAATGTATCTTTTTTAAAAGTTTTGGAAGATGATTTATGAATATATTTTTTTGGAACCCTTTAGGAATAAGATAAATAGAATTATTTTAAATATCAGTTATCTTTTAGAGGAAAAAGATGAGTTTGTGGTAGAAATTAGTTAAAGGATAGAACTATACTTGTCAAGTGTATATATATATATATATATATTTCTTCCCTTATTCTATAAATAAATTAATTCTTAAAACTTTAGGGAAGGGATATTAAAACCAAAAATGTGTTATCCTAATACCTTATGTTTTGTTGAACTGGTGATTTTTTAAATCATCATAGATTGATGGCTTTGAGGCCCTCAATGTTACACTTGTTTGTGATTGATGACCTCAATCACTCCCTATAAATATTTATGTTTTCCTCTAATTACATGTCTATAATTTCCACCAATGTTCTCATATTAGAAACCCAAATTTGGTGGTGACTTTCTCATTTACCTTTCCCTCTTATTAAAACTAAATTTTATTAACCCTATCTCCGATGTGGGTTTTCCAAAAAGGTATTTTCTATTTTCAACATTTTATTTTTAAAGAACAATTTTAAATTTTGAGGCCGAAATTATTTGAAGGAGGGGATAATGTAACACCTCAAGCTTCCACGTTACGCTTCTCTTTGAATAATACAGTAGCGTGTGTTGTACGCAACTTCAAGTTCTAACACACACCACAACCAATCAAACTACCCATTATAAATAGTAATACCCACTTTTTGAAATTTTATAAATTTTATCATTTAAAATTAACTTTATTTTTGGATTCGGAATATCGAAATTAGCTTAGGGTGAATTTTTGGTACTTTTCTAATAACTTTCATATTTTGATAAATAGTGAAAATTACTAAATATGAATTTAAAAAAACTTTTTTAATCGAAATAATTAATAGCGATAAATTATAAATTTAAGTGATTTAAAAGTATAATTTGATTATATTTTTACCATTTAATACAATTTTGTTCATTGGACATAATTTCACATTTAAACAGGACATAATCCAGTACCAATCTTTTTATAGATATTATTTCTTAAAAACACACTTTTTTGTTTTGACAACAGGAATTAATTTTAAATTAATTTCTGACACTTATATGTTTTGAATTTAGAAAAATGGATTCCATATTTATAATCAGGAGTTCCAAATTGTGTAAATAGGTAACTTTTATTTTTAGACATTTTGAATAATTACTTCGGAAGATATTTTATTTACCATGGTTAAAGGGTAAATCCGGTAAATAAGGGTAACAAAATAATATTATAATAATATTAAATTACCATAAAATATGTCCTAACCCTATAGGTTGATAAATGTCCAACCATGGGCATATTTGTGTCGATTTCAGGACCCCATAGAGCCGCTTGTAAGTGATAATGACCCTTTATATTAATTAAGTTAAAGTAAATACAAAAATGACTCAAGCATATATCTTTTAGAGAAACAATTTTTACATATGGTTATATATGTAATATTTTCAACTAAAAATATTCATTAGAAAGATAAAAATATTTCCTAAATAATGGTATTTTATTTATAATTTTTAGACATTGAATATTTAAATTTATATATGAAACAATAATGATGCATTATTTTTTTATTAATGAAAGAATCAAATAATTGGTATTATAAATGTTAAAATAAACATAATTTGAAATTTTTGATGAAATATAAGAATTTTATTAGTTAATATGACATTTTAGGATTGTATACATGATTTTTTTTGAATTAATAAAGTTGTTAAGACTTTAACAAAAATGAAGTATTAAATAGTGTCAAAATTGACATAAAGGAGTTTTTAAAACAAATATTATATTATAAATTGATATAATATTCCTATAAATATAAGGTTCAGCCAAAGTAATTATATAATTATAGGTGTATCATTAATGAACCACTTGGGGTTCTGTTGGAAGTATATAGTAATTTTATTAACCATATAATATAAAAATACAAAGAGACATGGTAAATGTCAAACTATTTAACTAAGAGTTAAATAAAAGAGTTATGGTTAATATAGTGACCCAAACCTGCCTAAAACCTATTTTGGGTGGTTTTTAACCCCTCCCCACATTTTAATATAAATAATTCATTTTTGAGCCATTACAAACCGAAAATAATTTTATTATAAAATAATATTTCTAGCTTTTCCTAAGGTGCCCATCACCCCTCTTATAAAAGGGAACTCCCACTTCTCTCTAATTCACACCTTCAAAGCCTTTTGGCTCTACCAAACCGTGCCCAAATATCCTCCCAACTTACCTCAATTTAACCTAGAGGCTGTAGTTTTATCAGAAAGCCAACCTATGTAGCCCTTTTGATCAAATCAAAAGGAAGAACCCGAAGAAGAGGTAATGATTTCCCCACCCTCTTTCAAGTTCCTTTCTTCTTAAACTTCCTTTTTCTTTGTTGTTTCCATTATAAAATAAGAAGTCCAATATCTTCTATATACTATGATGTTATTATAATTATGGTACAACTAAATTCATTATTCTATCCACCCTTTGAATGACATGTCACCATAAGTGCGTACATACGACTTACCGTCTCCACGTTGTGGTGTAATTGTTATTCAATATATTATTATTTTGATGGGTATAATAATGATGTGTATTTGATATAAATAATAAATATAACATGATAATGATTCTGTATATATGATATAATATCCAATTACACACCTTTAAGGAGATGATATTGCTGATCGTGTGTACGTACAGATTACCTTCTCCACGACGTGATGAGATTCATTTCCAAGTTCACCATTCATCGACGATTATAAAAATATATATTAATAATAAGTATGTAATATATGACATAATAATTGTACTGGATATATATATATATATACTTACACATATCTTATTCACTTATTTCCGTTCAATATGATATGAAAACGAAAACAACGTTTATGCGTACGTACCGACTACCGTCTCCATAAATGGTGTTTTTCATTTAATATATATGTCTATTATACATATTTATATTCTAAATATATATGATATGTAAATAATGTTTTATATTATATATGTTTTTAAATATTGATCTATGTGATACAATCAAGAGTAACATTTAAAACACGTACGATAAAGAAAGCGATTATTACCCTAAATGTTAATATAACATGGAAATTATTATTAAATGGTTAGTATAAGTAATAAATGAATCATGTATGATATCATAAATATTAATATGGTTCTGGTATAATTTAATAACAATTATTTCACCATTATATAGGAGGTCAACCTACTCTCGGCCAAGGAAAAGTACAAGGTAAGGGTTAATTTTACAATCTCTTTATTATCCGAGGTTGTTTCTACTAAAGTATCTACCAGGAACCTCTTTATCATCCACACCCATGTTTCTTAAAAATTTATTTCAATTTTTTTTAATATTTACCAGAAAATGGGTTAAATTCATTTATACCCATATGTGTTTTGAAAGAAATCTTTCTGTCGTTTTCCAAACAAGTTACTTTTGACCTTTTTGACAAATTTAAGGTAAGAATTTTGTTTAACTTAAATAGTGGGTGTGAATATTTTTCAATGTTATAACATCATCAAAGGTTCCCTTACAAGCTTATAAGAATATTTTCACAATAAATGTTTTCTTTATAATTATGTGACTCTTAAATTATTTCAAAATAGAAAGAGATATTTCTCTAAAAAGGGGTTTGATTTCATCTATGTCAACATCCTTTAATGGATTTTAAGTTTATTTGAATTTGATTTCTTATGATACAAAACTTCCATATTGTATTGAAGGGTTTGTGATATTTTTGACTATGTATGTGCTATTTTTATACCATTCATGGTTTATGGTTAAAATATTGACATTTCTTATGATAGTTTTAATACGAATGTTTATGATATGTTTAAACCTTTTCATATGAGGAATGTATTGGACTTAGTAAGTGATGGGTGTGTTGAGTCAATAAGGTTTTTCCTTATGACTTTTTCCATTCCTTCATTCATGGGGTAGATTGATAAGTCATCAAGGTTTACTTATGACTTTACCAATCCTCTTGTTTTGAAAATCAAAAACACCTTTTCTTAAGGAAAATTTCATTTTACCCCTGTTTTACTTCCATAAGGAAAATTTCCTTCCCAAAGGAAATTTACCCCTACCTTGTATTCATTGTTCATATTAATATTTTTATTAAGTGTAAAAATAATATTCATATCTAAAACCTCGGAATCGTATAATACTTAGACATGACACATTCTGTTTTAGGATCTGAATTTTGGATACGAACTCTAATGAAGTTCAACTCAGAATTCTAGATACTAACTCTCATGAAGTTCCACTCTGAATTATGGATACGAACTCTCATGAAGTTCAACTCCGAATTATGGATACGAGATCTCATGAAATTCCACTCCGAATTTTGGATACGAACTCTCATGAAGTTCCACTTCGAATTCTTTATACGAACTCTCATAAAGTTCCACTCCGAATTATAAATACGAACTCTCATGATGTTTCACTCTGAATTCTCGATATGAACTCTCATAAAGTTACACTCCAAATTATAATCACAAACTTCTCTAAGTTCTGACTCTGAGTTCTCTGAATTCAGACTCTGAACTCTGATGAGGTCTGACTCTGAATTCTCATGAAATTAGACTCCGAACTTCGTAAGTTCTGTTTCCGAATTCTAGTGAAATCAAACTCCAAATTACATTCAATTTTAGAATCCGTATTTCTACAAAATTCGGGTTCCGAATTCCTACAAAATAGAATCCGAATATTCTTAAGTTTATAGACTTCAGATTTATTTTTACTTGCATTCCTAACTTTAAACCTTTTCCATTCTAAACTTTAATTTTCTACTCCATTCCAAATATCAGTTTAGTTATGATTACACTTGTTTATTATAAAACAATGTCGTGCTTTTAGTTATTGACTAACCATTGGTTGAGTGACACGTGTACAGTTCCCTCTGAAATCCAAGGAGAAATATGACCATTAGAGGAGGGAGACGACCGTTGGAGCATCGCCTATAAATAGGTGCTCTTTTGAAAATAAGACAAAACTTTGACACAACTTTGAAAACTGTGATTATATGCTGTTGAAGTGATTTCTAGAGAGAGAGGCACCTATCAACTCTCAATATTCATGCAGAAAGTTTGAACAAATTTTTCAAACTTTTCCTTGTGCAGATTTTCTTCATGTTACTCTGATTGTTGCTGTATACAATCGAGGGATTCCGGGGATAGGAAGATAGAAGTTCCAACACATTGAAGTTGATGGCTTCCTTGCCAAGGAAGACAGAGGTGCCGACTACCTGATAATTGAGGTCTTGCGGGGATAGCAAGACAGACTCCGATCTTCATATCGAGGGCTTACCCTGGTGTGGGTAAGACAGACTTTCTTGAAAGTATAAATCAAGGGACCTCTTATCAAGGGTTGTTGGATACCCTTCTCTTTGGGTTAAAAGAGTTATTGTTTGTTACTTGTAGTGTTACTACATTGTTTTTTTTCTGTGCATTTTGTATTGTTAAGGAAAGTATAACTTTCTTATATTTCTTTACTTGTACTCTGATTTAGTTAGATTCTATATGATTTAAGGTAGAATCTTATTTGTTGTAAACTTTTTTTAAGTTTCATTTTCATAATCACTTTTCCGGAATCAAGAAAGTCTTTAGAACTTATAGAGGTCTTGTGAATTATCTTGTTTAACCTTGTTAAACATAACAATACTAAAAATTTCCTAAGGGAATTTTTAAAAGGTACAATTCACCCCCCTCTTATATCTAAGAATCTCATTCTTATTTCGATCCTACGTTTGGTATTATAGAGTATATCATACTCAGTCACATACCATCCTAATAATTGGTATCAGAGGATTTGGTTCAATCTGAATTAATCTCACGATTAGAATTAGAAGTGAATTCTTGGAATTGAATTTTCAGATTCATATTTCCGGATTCATATTTTTTGGAATCTACTTTTTGGAATCATAGTTCAGATTCACTTTTTTCTTAGAGATACAATTTTTCTTGCTTAGAATATTTTCTTTTGTTTACAGACTTATACTTATAAAAAGTTTGTGTGCCAAAGTTTTTCTTAAAGATGGCAGGAATCAATGTTGGTTCCATATACAGTCTTAATCCAACCAGACCACCAATCTTTGATGGTAATGATTACGAATATTGGAAAGATCGCATGAAGACTTTGATTATTAACACTGGGGTTTAAATTTTTTTATGCTTACTGGTGGATACAATATCCCTAATAAAGAAGTAAGTGCCTTTAGAAATCAAGAAAAGCATGGATACCAACTCAACTATAAGGTATGCGATACTTTACATTGTTCAATGACTAGAAATATATATAGCCAAATTTCTTCTTATGAAGCAGAAAATTCTATATAGTAGAAACTTGAAGTTACTCATTTTGATACATTAAAATTAATTGAGACTAGAAGAGCCATGCTCAGAGCCAAATATCATGGTTTTAGTTTTCCATATGGTGAACCCATATGCAAAGTACAACAGAGATTCATGACTATAGTGAATAGCTTACAATAAATGGGTGAGAAAGGATTAGATGATGAATCCCTTGTTGACAAGATCATCGACATCATTCCAAATGAGTAGGAATATAAAAGGACTGAAATTGATGAGAATAGAAAGTTTACTCAGATTACCCTTGATGAGTTGTTTGTAACTCTTCTTCAGCATGAGAATAGAATGAAGAGAGATACTGATATTGTGAAGAAGAATAATGGAATTTGTAGTGTAGCTTTTACTACTACTTCCAATCATATGAAAGCTAATACTTCTGAGAGAGTTACTAGATCCAAGTATAATAAGGGTATTATCCAATCTGAATCTAGTGAGAGTGAAGTCTCAGAAAATGAGTTAGCTAATCTTTATTGAAGGATGAACAAGATAGCTGGACATAGAAATTTCTAATCCAAATACAATAATAAGGAAAGGAAAGACAAGAAAGATTCTGAAGTTACATGCTATGAATATAAGAGAGCTAGACACATAAGACCTAATTTCCCTATGCTCAAGAGAAAAGAAAGAAAGGAAAGGAATTATAAGAAAAACATAAAAAGGTATTACAAGTCCAAAGCTAAGAAAGTGTTGAAAGACAATGACACATGGAGTGCTAGTGGTGGATACTCTTCAGACAAATCTTCGGATTATAAATCTTATGGACAGAAGAATCTTGGTCTTATAGCCAGAATACCTATTGATAATCATTACTTGATGGTTAAGGTACACAATGCTGAATCATTGACCAAAGTTTCTTTGAATTCTAATGATAGTAAATATTATAACTCTTCGGATGAAGAATCTTATTCTGATGAAGATAATACTTTACCTACCTATGATAAAGTTTCTAGGTTTTGCAAACTTCTTAAAAATGAGAATTCAAAACTCATGAAGAAACTCAATAAAGAAAATTCAAGTAATATTATTCTTACTAAGGAAATATCAGATCTTTTTAAAGACCTTGATAAGAAAAATGCTGATTTTTAAAGTATTTCAAAAAATATTGAGGAAGTAAGTTCTGAGAAGAATACACTTTCTAAAGATCTGGAAAATGTAATTTCTAAGAAAAATGTTCTCGAGCCTAGATCTAGTTCAAAATTATATGTTTTTGAAGACAAGAACATAGTTATTAAACTCAAATCCGAAATATACTCCTTGAGGAAGTGTTTGTCAAACTTTACCCTAGGTAAAGAAAATTTTGATAAAATGTATTCACAAATCCGACCTCGAAGGAATACTTTTGGTTTTGGTTACACAAGTTCTAAACCTATTTTTAGTAACAACTACTTTGTTCCTCAAAGTGACCCATTTTGTACTAAATTTCTGTGTGGTGGTCACTGGGAAAAAAATTGTTCCCTAAACAAAACCTAATCCTTAGGATTTCATAAGGCTTATTTTTTTTAAGAAGATATGGGTACCCAAAATTTTTCTTTCTGAGATTTCCAGATCCAAGAAAGTTTGGATTCCGAAAACCTGAATTTTTATTATTTTTATGAAAATAGGGAAAGTACCAACAAGAATACATGGTACATGGATAGTGGATGTTCCCGACATATGACTGGTAACAAAAACTATTTTGAAAAGACTATCAAAATGAAAGGAGGAAAAGTAACTTTTGGAGATAATGCTCAGGGAAGAAATTATTGGTATAGGTAACATTGTTCTTCTTGGAAAGTCTTTGATTTCAAATGTTTTTTTGTAAAAGGTCTTAAGCACAACCTCATTAGCATAAGTCAGTTATGTGATGAAGTCTACCTTGTGAATTTTAGGAATGATAAATTCATATTACACAATTCCAAGGAAGAATTTATTCTTTATGCCCATAGGTAAGAGAATTTTTACACACTAAATTTAGAAGACCTTAGGAGTCAGATCTACCTTGACTTAGTGAAATGGAAGATCATTATTGGTTATTCATGCAAGAAGTAACATTTTGTAGCACTATCTACTGTTGAAGCTGAATATGTAGCAGATGGAAGTTGTTGTGCTCAAGTGTTGTGGATGCAACACGGACTCACAGATTATGGCTTGAGTTTCACTAAGACTCAAATTTTGTGTGATAACACAAGTGCCATTTCCCTTAGTAAAAACCCTGCACATCACTCTCATGCAAAGCACATAGATATTAGGCATCACTTTCTTAGGGATCAAACACTAAAAGGAGATATCATTTTTCAGTTTATCGGAACACAAGATCAACTTGCTGACATTTTCACAAAATCTTTACCCTCTGATATATTTGAATACATTAAAAAGAAGTTAGGAATGATAACTATAAGGTAATATTTCTTAATTAACTTCTTGTTAAATAATTATCCTTATAGTAATAAACTCCTTTTCATAGGGGAGTACATCTTCTTATAAGTTTTTCAATATTTTTCTTAATCATGTTTTCATATTTTTCATAATGATGTTTTCATATTTTTTGTAATGATGTTTTCATATTTTTTTTAAGAATTTTTTCATATTTATTCATTATGGAATTTTTGGAACTGAAAATTTTCATAATGAGAAGTTCGGAACTAAAACATTCGGAATGGAATTCTTCAGATCTTAAATTTTCATAATGGAAATTTTTTGTAAAGAAAATTTTTGGAATGGAAATATTCGTACTGGAAATTTTCATAAGGAAAATTTTCGTAATGTAAATTTTCGTACTAGAAATTTTTGTAATGGAAATTTTCGTAATGAGAATTTTCATAATGGGAATTTCCGTACTCATATTTTTCATAATTGGGTTTTGGTACTCAAAGATTTTGCAATAAATCTTTTTCGTAGTGAGTTTTTTCTTAGTCAAATTTTCTTCAAAAAGAATATCACCTATTACGAATAATCTTCCTAGCCAATCTGAAAGGTATGATTTCCTTACTTATGTTTTCATAGTCACTTTTAATTTCTGGTAGTTTCCTATGTTTTTAAAATTTTTCGGATTCATTTATTTTTAAATTTGAATGTTTTTAAAACCTCAAAAGATCGGATTCAAGATTTCCTTGCAGGTATGTTTTAAACCATCAGATCAGATTAGAGAGTTTTTTCAACCATTAGATTGGGTTTGAAAGTTGAAAGGTCACCACCATCACCTATATAAAGGGTACCCTCGATGGTTGTCCCACATTGATTTGAATCTCTCGTGTGTTGAAACTCTGCCTCAATTCTTAAAGCCCATTCTGAATCTTTCAGTGCTCCTCCGTTCCGAATGTCTGTAGAATCCACTTCTCAAGAAATGTCGACTATGAAGCCAATCTCAAGTTGGTTAGTCTACAAGGAAAGGATGGTCTATCTGAAATTTTTCAGTAAGTATGATTCTCTTATTTTTAAGAATATTAAGCTCAATGGATGGGAAGATTTCTGCATATCGAAGCCAGGGGATCAGGATGTTATTTATACATATTTTCTTGTAGAATTTTATGAGTCCTTTTCCTTCTATAAAGATGATGGAAGAGAAAAGTTCTCTTTTAAGAGCTATGTCAAGACTTAAAATCTTTCTTACACCATGGCTGAGAGCCTGGTGGGGCTATCATGTGATGAAGAAGCCAAAATTTTCTCCTATAAGCTACCAGATGTGCAAGGAAGTTTCAGCAAGGTGAAGGCTATGAAATGCCTTGGACTCAAAGATGACAAAACAACAAAGGTTTCCCAACTATCTACCAACAACAGGATTTTATAGTTGTGGGTTCAAGGGTTTTTTTACTAATAATAGGTGACAAGGATAACTTAAAGAAAAGTGATATTTACATCTTGGATTTCTTGGTAAATATTAGAAAGATCAATCTTATGAGGCACATTCTTATTACAGTTAAGAACATCAAGAATGGGAATTTGAAAGCTCAAATTATTATGTATCCTGCTCTTCTCTCCAATCTTATTATTCGGTGTCTTGATTCTTTTAAGGTTGATTGCACCTCCAAACTGAGAAATTGCAAGGTGATGCTGATCAGTGATGTCACCTTAAAGAGGATGAAATTTTCTTTTTGAAAACAAACAAGATAGTTCTATGATCTACCAGAGGAGGACACCGAATCTGTTTCGAAAAATGTAGAGAAAGTTGAGCCATCTAAGAAATCCAGGAAGAAGAGGAAGCTGAAGGAAGTGGAGGAGACAGATAAAACTCCTAAAGCTAAGGAATCTCAATGCACACCTCCCAAACCAAATAAACAGAAAGCGTATCTGGATGAGGTGGTTTCAAAGTGGAGGGAAAATAAGGAAAAGAGGAAATAAGGGGAACCTCAGTTCGGATTGGACCCTACTGAAGCCAAGTCTTTAAGAGAGAATACTGTTGAATACCGTGAGAAGGTTAAAAAAGAGAAGAAGATGAAGAAGAAATTTTCTGAGGCTAAAGTTGTACAATCTCTTTTTAAAGCCACAAAAGTAGCTTCCGAGAATATTCCAGTATTGAAAACCTTCCTAGTTGGGTCATTACCTGAGACTCTGGGGAAGAGTTTTGTCACTCTGGAAAAATCTAAAGAGAAAGAAGTTGTTGAAGATGTAGAAGAATAAGTTGTTGAAGAATTACAAGAAGAAGAGGAAGTAGAAGAAGATGAAGAAGATAGTGGTGACTTAGATGATCTGATTAAACAAGTTGAAGATTATCAAGAAAAGGAAAATCCATCAGAAATATTACAACTCCGAACATCTGAGGTCGAGTCCTCAAAGCTTGTCAGTCCAGGAAAGGGAGATGAGAAAGATGGTAAGAAAGATGAAGACAAGGAGGAAGAGAAAGAGAATGAATTATCTGAGGAAGAAAGCTATGAAAAGCACTTTATTGAACAAGGAGTAGAGAAGAAAAAACATTATGAGGACCATATAGTTCAACTATCTGAAAGTGAGGAAGAATCTCCTAACGAGGAAGCCATTCCGAATGTTGATAAGGGTAAGAAAGTGCTTATGGACACCCCAACGAAAGATATCATAAGGAAAAATCATGTTGGTGGCTCTTCAAAAATAAATCTTGTTGAAATTGAAGAAGAACATTCACCAAGAAAGATGTCGGATTTTTGATTCATCTGCACTGGGACACAATTTTGTTGTTGAGTCTCTGAAGAAATTGGTGGACACAGTTCTGATCTTTCCTACAATAGAATCGAAGTTCCAGATACTTCATCACAACTTAAATCAAAATTCAGAATCTATATCCATGGTGATGGATAAATGTGTGAAGATTGAGACAGATCATAAAACTTTTCTTTCTCAATTATGAGGTCCACTGAAAATCTTGCATCAAAATGACTTTTTGGTCAAAGAAAATCGATGAGGATTTGACAGAGCATGATAACTTTCAAAATGATGTGAAAGAATCTTTTGATACTGAGTATGCCAAGATGAATAATCTTCAGGAAAAGATGAACCTTGAGAAAAATACTTGGAATCAATAGGTGAAAGATCTGAATGGGAATCTTAACTCTATTGCTCAAAGCTGGAAATGAGAAAGAGATATCCGGATTGAGATTGAAGAGAAGCTTGTAAAGCAAGATGAAGTTCTTAAGGCTCAGTATGAGGCTCTAAAATCTCAAGCACAAAGGATCACAGTCTTGGAGAAGCAACCTGAGGAGGACCACACAGACTTAAATAAGCTAAAAACCCTTCTGAAGAAGCTAATTTCCAAGGAAAAAGAAGACAAATAGACCAATCCGATCTTTTTTGTATTTTTCCTTATAAAACTATTTTCAATCATAATGAAAAATTTGGTTGTTTGTATTGTTTGTATGTATTACTAATGTTTCAGGTACTTTATTGTTTTTCCATTCCCTTAAATTCTTTTTGAAAATCAAAAAGGGGGAGAAGGAAAAAGAACTCAAAAGGGAGAAGAAAAATTTCTAAGTTAAGAAGAATTATCCTTAAGTAAGGGGGAGTTCTCATTACGAATTATTCATTCAAATAAAATCTATCATTGAAGAAATCTATAATACGATCCTTAGAGTTTCAAAGCCTAAGGGTGAGTTATTTGTATTCACCATTGATCATAAACAAAGGGATATAAGCTTTAATTACAAGTTTAGAAATTTATTCCAAGTTATTACATTCTTTTTCGTAAGGATGTTTATGCTTTCTAAAAAGGGGGAGATTGTTGAGTCAATAAGGTTTTTACTTATGAATTTTTCAATTCCTTAATTCATGGGGGAGATTGATAAGTCATCATGGTTTCCTTATGACTTTACCATTCCTCTTCTTTTTAAAATCACAAACACATTTTCTTAAGGAAAATTTCTTTTTACCCATATTTTACTTCCATAAGGAAAATTTCCTTCCCAAAGAAAATTTACCCCTACCTTGTTTTCATTGTTCATATCAATATTTTTCTTAAGTGTAAAAATTGGATTCATATTTAAAACCTCAAAATCATATAATACTTAGACATGAAGAATTCTGTTTTAGGATCCGAATTCTGGATATGAACTCTAATGAAGTTCAACTCTGAATTATGGATACGAACTGTCATGAAGTTCCACTCTGAATTCTGGATATGAACTCTCATGAAGTTTAACTCCGAATTCGGGATTCGAACTCTCATGAAGTTCTACTCCGAATTATGGATATGAAATATCCTGAAGTTCCACTCCAAATTCTGGATACGAACTCTCATAAAGTTCCACTCCGAATTCAAGATACGAACTCTCATGAAGTTCCACTCCGAATTCTAGATACAAACTCTCATAAAGTTACACTCTTAATTCTAATCACGTACTTCTCTAAGTTCTGACTCTGAGTTCTCTGAATTTAGACTTTGAACTCTGATGAGGTATGACTTCGAATTATCATGAACTTAGACTCCGAACATCGTAAGTTCTGATTCCGAATTATAGTGAATTCAGACTCCGAATTTGCTTGAAATTCAGAATCCTGATTTCTACAAAATTCCATTTCTGAATTCATACAAAACAGAATATGAATATTGTTAAGTATATATACTTCGAATTTATTTTTACTTCCAATCCAAAATTTAAACCTTTTCCATTCCAAACTTTATTTTCTACTCCATTTCGAATATCAGTTTAGTTATGCTTACACTTATTTATTATAAAATGATATTGTGATTTCAATTATTGACTAACCGTTGGTTGAGTGACACGTGTAGAGGTCGCTCTGAAATTCATGTAGAAATATGACTGTTGGAGGAGGGAGCTGACTATTGGAGCTTCGCCTATAAATAAGAGCTCATTTGAAAATAAGACACAACTTTGACACAACATTGACAAATGTTCTTACATGCTATTGAAGTGATTTCTAGAGAGAGAGAGGCTCTTATCAACTCTCATGCTTTATGAAGAAAGTTTGAACAACTTGTTCAAACTTTTCCTTGTGTAGATTTGCTTCGTGTGATTCTGATTGTTGCTGTATACAATTGAGGGATTCCAGGGATAGGAAGACATAGGTTCAAACACCTTGAAGTTGATGGCTTCCTTACTGAGGAAGACAGAGGTGCTGACTACTTGATATTTGAGGGCTTGCAGGGATAGCAAGAGAGACTCCGATCTTTGTATCGAGGTCTTAAACTGGCGTGGGTAAGACAAACTTTCTTGAAAGTATAAATCAAGGGACCTCTTATCCAGGGTTGTTAGATACCCTTCTCTTTGGGTTAAAAGAGTTATTGTTTGTTACTTGTTGTGTTACTACATTGTTTTCCGTTGTGCATTTTGTATTGTTAAGGAAAGTATAACTTTCTTATACTTCCTTACATGTAATCTGATTTAGTTAGATTTTATATGCTTTAAGGTAGAATCTTAGTAGTTGTAAACTTTTGTTAAGTTTCATTTTCGGAATCACTTTTTAGGAATCAAGCAAGTATTAAAACTTATAGAGGTCTTGTAAATTATCTTGTTTAACCTTGTTAAACATAACCATCCTAAAAATTTCCTAAGGGAATTTTTAAAAGGTACAATTCACCCCCTCTTGTATTTGAGAATCTAATTATTATTTCGATCCTACATTTGGTATTATAGAGTATATCATAGTCATTCACAAACCACCCTAACAGGGTGGATCCCGATATAGCTCCTCGATGCATCTGTAGGTCTCATGAGACAAATAGACATGGAATTGGCCTAGGCCCTTTCCCAATTTTATATATGGTTTTGGCCGAGGCCTTAATAATTTTTAGACGTCTTGGTCGAGGCCTTGAAAAAATGTTTCAGAATGTCCAGCATTATACATTCCCTCATTATGGAAATAACATTGATGGTTCATGTGGTCATTGGACTAGTAGAATACCCATGATTATGTTTTATTATGGCATTATTTTCTCATCTCATATTCTTTCCATAAATGTATTATTGTTTATTATTGGTGTATGTGGTTTCAATTATTCACCATGCTTAATATTTATGTCATTTTCCGCTGTATTACTTACCCTTACTAAGTGTTTGAGCTCACCCCTTTCTTATGTTTTATTTTCCCAGGATATGAAGAAGTTAGTTATGAGTGACTTGTAGGCATAACCTAGGAGGCTTGGATGTTTCTAATGAAATATATTTGTGTTGTATATCTCTTCAAGCTGTAAAGTTGAACTTATATATGAATCTTTTTTCCAATAATACTAAACTGATCGTACATTCGAGACATGATTTTCTTGTGATCATTCCAATGTTATTTAATAATGCACTGACTCTGGGTAACTAGGGTCGGGGACTTTTAGTTGGTTTCAGAAGAAGTTTAGTAAAGCCTTGGAAACTAGATTTAGATAAAATCTGATTAGAGTACATATACCTAAGATAGTCTTTGAGGATTAGTATAGAAAAACTTCCTAGAATTTTGGTATTGTAGATATTTTGTGAGTTTTCCAAGAAATACATACCTGTCTGGATACAAGCAGGTAGAGGTAGCTCTGGAACATATGTACCTAGGGGTAAAACCTGAAAACAACACTTTGAGCTAGACTCGAATGGGAACTGGTGCACGACAACGAGCCTTGCTACACTCTTAGTTACGACAATCCTGGGGGATATTATTAGGATAATTCACATTTTATTTACAAACTATTATGAAGGGTTTATGGGTACATACTTCTCAAAGAAAACATTTTCTTTATGATTATGGATTATATCTATAAATTGTTTAATTTATGTTAAGTGTTTTATAAGTTTGGAATTATGTATTTCGATTCATAAACTAATTTAGTTTATTCCATTGTGTAGAAATGGTGCCTAGCAGATGGAATGTGAACTCCAGCAATACGTATGATCCAAAGAGTAAGAAGGATCATATCTTCCATGGTATTAAGCCAAAATTTAGAAGGGAAATATTCTCTCATGTTTTCTCAACATATGAAGAAATAGTATCATGTGTTAATAAGACATGTAAAGAATTCTCTGAGTCCTATGGATTTGAAGGGAAGCAAGAGAAGAAAAGGATAGAAGAGAGAAAGATGGATAAAGGGAAGAGGGAAAAGAAGAATTTTCCGATATGTGATAAATGTGGGAAGAAACACCCTAGAACTTGCTTAAAGGTAATGAGAGTTTGTTATAAGTGTGGAGAAAAAGGACACCAATTACATTACTGCAAGGGTAAGAAAAAGGTTTCAAATGTAAAATGCTTCATCTGCAAAGAGTTGGGACACTACGTAAACCATTGTTCAAATCATCAGAGTATGCTCCAAATGATGCTATTGGATAATAATCATGTTATGATACTACCATAGATGAGGAGGAATGATTATAGTTCTTATGTTGTTATTAAAGAATTATGTCATTTTAGTGTTGTATCAACACAGTAATGGTTATAATAATTATGAAGTATATAAGGATTTTACTACAGTACTATTTCATTAAGGACTTGAGATTGTGTGGAACAAAGAAAGGTGACTCAATTGCAGGTTAAATTTTTGGAAAATATATGGTTGGGAGAAAGATAAACCATAATATGGTTCTGATATTGAAGTAGGGATTTTGGAATAATACATGTTTGATTTGGATAAATTATATTGGATATTCTTCACTAACTTGAAACTGTTTAAAGATTTTTATATTCCAACATTATTTGAGTTTACAACATTTTTGGATATAAGGAGTATATCCATTATTATATAAGGAATAAGGGAGCATAAATGTAATCAATAAGGTTTTATGGTAATTTAGGATGTTGTAGTGTTCTAAAAGAATACATGATGAAGGTGTTTACGTGGTAAAAATGATCTTCATTGTGTTTACCTACCTTATAAATTTTAGACTGTGATTTTGGATAGAAGTATTTTTTATAAGTTTAGTTTGAAATTATTTTTGGATTTCCATATAAAGGACAACTCGGAGGTCATGTGGAAAACCGTCACGTCCGGCAAGGCCGCAAGACTTGAACCCGCAACCAAAGAGCGACAGGGTTGTATCACCTACCACTGGTACACGTGATGTCCTGGATTGAATAATGTATCTTTCTTTAAAAGTTCTGGTAGATGAATTATAAAAATATTTTTTTGGAACCCTATACGAATAATACAAATAGATTTTTTTTAAATATCTATTATCTTTTAGAGGAAAAAGATGAGTTTGTTGTAGAAATTGGTTAAAGGATGGAACTATACTTGTCAAGTATATATATATATATATATTTCTTCCTTTATTCTATGAAGAAATTAATTCTTAAAAGTTTAGGGAAGGGATATTAAAACAAAAAATGTGTTATCCTAATACCTTATGTTTTGTTGAACTGATGATATTTTAAATCATCATAGATTGATGGTTTTGAGGCCCTCAATGTTACACTTGTTTGTGATTGATGACCTCAATCAATCCAAAAAAATATTTAAGTTTTTACTATCATTACATGTCTATAATTTCCACCAATGTTCTCCTATTAGAAACCCAAATTTGGTGGTGACTTTCTCATTTCCCTTTCCCTCTTATTAAAACTAAATTTTATTAACCCTATTTCCGATGTGGGGTTTCCACAAAGGTATTTTCTATTTTCAACCTTTTATTTTTGAAAAACAATTTTAAAATTTTAGGATGAAATTATATGAAGGAGGGGAGAATGTAACACCCCAATATTCCACGGTACACTTCTCTTTGAATAATACAGTAGCGTGTGTTGTACACAATTTCGAGTTCTAACACAAACCACAACCAATCAAACTAGCCGTTATGAATAGTAATACCCAATTTTTGAAATTTATAAATTTTATCATTCAAAATAAACTTAATTTTTGGATTTGGAATATCAAAATTATCTTAGGGTGAATTTTTGGTACTTTTCTGATAACTTTCATATTTTGATAAATAGTGAAAATTACTAAATTTTAATTAAAAACAACGTTTTTAATCGAAATAATTAATAGTGATAAATTTTTAATTTGAGTGATTTTAAAGTATAATTAGATTATATTTTTACCATTTAATCCAATTTTGTTCATTGGACATAATTTCACATTTAAACTGGACATAAGCAAGTGCCAATCTTTTGATAGCTATTATTTCTTAAAAACACGATTTTTGTTTTGACAGCGAGAATTAATTTTAAATTAATTTCTTCCACTTATGTGTTTTGAATTTAAAAAATGGATTCAATATTTAGTATCAGGAGGTCCAAATTGTGTAAATAGGTAAGTTTTATTTTTAGACATTTTGAATAATTACTTCGGTAAATATTTTATTTACCATGGTTAAAGGGTAAATATGGTAAATAAGTGTAAAAAAATAATATTACAATAATATTAAATTACTCTAAAACGTGTCATAACCTTATTGGTTGATACATTTCCGACCATGAGCATCTTTGGGTCGATTTTGGGACCCCATGGAGCCACTTGTAAGTGATAATGACACTTTATATTAATTAAGTTGAAGTAAATACAAAAATGACATAAGCATATATCTTTTAGAAAAACAATTTTTACATAGGGTTATATATGTTATATTTTCAACTATAAATATTAATTAGAAATATAAAAAGATTTAATAAACAAGGTATTTTTTTTATAATTTTTAGACATTGAATAATTAAATTTATTTATGACACAATAATGATGCAATATTTTCCTCATTAATGAAAGAATCAAATAATTGGTATTATAAATGTTAAAATAAATATAATTTGAAATTTTTGATGACATCCACGAATTTTATTGGTTAATATGACATGTTACTATTCCTTAAATGATTTTTTTAGAATTAATATAGTTGTTAAGACTTTAAAAAAAATCAATTATTAAATAGTGTCAAAATTGACATAAAGGAGTTTTTAAAACAGATATTATATTATAAATTGATATAATATTCTTTAAAATCTAAGGTTCGGAAAAAGGACTTATATAATGATAGGTGTATCATTAATTAACCACTTTCAGTTCTCTTGGAAGTATACAGTAAGTTTATTAACCATATAATATAAAAATACAAAGAGACATGGTAAATGTCAAACTATTTAACTAAGAGTTAAATCTAAAAGTTATGGTTAATATAGTGACCCAAACCTTTATAAAACCTATTGGTTGGGTGGTTTGAGACCCCTCCCCACATTAACCTTTAAATAATACATTTTGGAGCCATTATAAATCGAAAATTATTTTATTATAAAATAATATTTATAGCTTTTCTTAAGGTGCCCCTCACTCCTCTTATAAAAGGGAACTCCCCCTTCTCTCTAATTCACACCTTCAAAGCCTTTTGGCTCAGCCAACCCCAGCCCAAATATCCTCCCAAAATCCCTCAATTCAACCTAGAGGCCGTAGTTTGACTAGAAAGCCAACCTAAGTATCCCTTTTGATCAAATCAAAAGGTAGAACCTGAAGAAGAGGCAATGATTTCCCCACCCTCTTTCAAGTTTCTTTCTTCTTACACATCCTTTTTCTTTTTTGTTTAAATTCTAAAATAATAATTCCAGTATATTCTATGTACTTTGATGTTATTATAATTATGCTATAACCAAATTAATTATTCTATCCACCCTTTGAATGACATGTCACCATACGTACGTACGTACGGCTTACCGTCTCCACATCGTGGTGTAATTGTTATTCAATACATTATTATTCGGATGAGTATAATAATGATTTTTATTTGATGTAAATAATAAATATAACATGATAATGATTCTGTATATATGATATACTATCCAATTACACACCTTTAATGAAATGATATTGCTGATCGTGCGTACGTACGGATTACCGTCTCCACGACGCGATGAGATTCATTTCCAAGTTCACCATTCAACGACGATTATAAAAATATATATTACTAATAAGTATGTAATATATGAAATAATATTTCTACTGGATATATATATATACACTTAAATATATCTTATTCACTTAGTTCCGTTCAATATGATATGAAAACAAAAACAACATTTATGCGTACGTACGGACTACCGTCCCCATAAATGGTGTTTTCCATTTCATATATATGTCTATTATACATATTTATATTCTAAATATATATGATATATAAATCATGTTTTATATTCTGTAAGTATTTAAATATTTATCTAAGTGATACAATCAAGAGTAACAATTTAAAACACGTACGATAAAGAAAGCGATTATTACCCAAAATGTTAATTTAACATGGAAATTATTATTAAATGGTTAGTATAAGTAATAAATGAATCATGTATGATATCATAAATGTTAATATAGTTATGGTATAATTTAATAACAATTATTTTTCCATTATACAGAAGGTTAACCTACCCTCGACCAAGGAAAAGTACAAGTTAAGGGTTAATTTCACAATCTCTTTATTATCCGAGGTTGTTTTTACGTAAGTATCTACTAGGACCCTCTTTATCATCCACATCCATGTTTCTTAAAAATTTATTTCAATTTTTTTTAGTATTTACTAGACAATGGGTTAAATTCATTTATACCCTTATGTGTTTTGAAAGGAATCTTTCCGTCGTTTTCCAAACAAGTTACTTTTTGACCTTTTGACAAATTTAAGGTAAGAATGTTTTTTTAACTTAAACGGTGGGTGAAGCTATTTTCTGATGTTATAACATCATAAAAGCTTCCCTTAGAAGCTTATAATATTATTTTATAATAAATGTTTTCTTTATAATTATGTGACTCTTAAATTATTTCAGAATAAAAAGAGATATTTCTCTAAAAAGGGTTTTGATTTCATCTATGTCAACATCCTTTAATGGATTTTAAGTTTATTTGAAGTTGATTTATTATGATACAAAACTTCCATATTGTATTTAAGGTTTTGTGATATGTTTGACTATGGATGTGTTATTATTATACCATTCATGGTTTATGGTTAAAGTATTGACATTTCTTATGCTATTTTTAATACGAATGTTTTTGATATGTTTAAACCTTTTCATATGAGGAATGTATTGGACTTAGTAAGTGATGGGTGGAGCCCAATATAGCTCCTCGATGCATCGGTAGGTCTCATGAGACAACTATATGTGGAATTGGCCGAGGCCCTTTCCCAATTTTATATATGTTTTTGGCTGAGGCCTTAATCATTTTTAGACGCCTTGGCCGAGGCCGTGACAAAATGTTTCAGAATGTACGGAATTATACATTCCCTCATTATGGAAATAATATTGATGGCTCATGTGGTCATTCGACTAGTAGAATACCCATGGTTATGTTTTATTATGTCATTATTTACTCATCTCATATTCTTTCCATAAAAGTATTCATGTTTATTATTGGTAAAGACATGTGGTTTTAATTATTCACCATGCTTAATATTTATGTCATTTTCCGCTGTATTACTTACCGTTACTGAGCATTTGAGCTCACCCCTTTCTTATGTTTCATTTTCCTAGGATATGAAGAAGTTATTTATGAGTGACCTGCAGGCCTAACCTAGGAGGATTGGATGTTTCTAATGAAATATACTTGTGTTGTATATCTCTTCAAGCTGTAAATTTGAACTTATGTATGAATCTTGTTTCCAATAATACTAAACTGATCGGTATTTTGAGACATGATTTCCTTGTGATCATTCTAATGTTATGTAATAATGCACCGACTCTGGGTAACTAGGGTCGGGGCGTTACAATGGATATTCTACTAGTTTAATATTCACATTAACTATAAATTACTTATTTCCTAATAAGAGAAATGCAAAAATCTGGATATCTAAAACATAACTTCAAATATTCATGACAAGAATCTATTATTGTCAATGCTTTATTTCAATAATCTATTATTGTTAGATCTTCATGCCAAGAATGAAATAAATAGGTAAACCCTCAGTCAAAACCATATATAGTTTATCTCATGAGACCCACCGATGCACCAAGGGGCTATAGAGGGCCCCACCCAACACAATATAAGTTCAATTAATTACTTATAATAAATTTTTGAAACATAATAACCATATACATTCATATTTAAACTAACATATGAAATGTAAATAATTTCCCTGATTAGTAAATATAATCACTAACCATTCAGAGTAATATGGTGAATGGTGTCAAGATAGGACATACATAGTACAAAAAATCATAAATCATTCAATAAAATAAGGTATATGATATCATAAAATAATAATCCCAATTAAACATAATAATCATAAACTATTTTGAAAGAGTTGAAAATTTTCTTATAAAATCTTCGAGGAATTATTGAGAGAAATACTCTTTTACTTTGAAAAGAATAGTTCTTTTGAAAAATATATTTTTATAAACCAAAAGTGAATTAAGATAATTTTTTAAAAATAAAATGTTTTATTTTATAAAAATAATGGTGGATTAAAACAGATTATAGAGTGCACTTGAAAATAGTTAATATTTTGAGAAGTTCCCTTGAATTGGGCTTGTTTATCGGGAATAATTGAGAAGGGAACCTTGGAAAACATTTATTATCCCACAAATAATTATGAACTAATATATAAATATTATTTTGGAACATATATATATAATTTATAATAATTATATAAACATAATGAAAAATTACATTGGTGTATAGTTGAAGAAATCATAACTCGAATGAAAATGGAGGTTCGGGAAGAAAGCCCTTACCACCTTGTAATCAATCAAACCATATGCCCCATAAAATTAATGATAAAAAGACAAGACATTTAATACCATCAAGATAAAGAGATTCATGATATGTAACATGAATGGGTTGTATAAATACACCACATACAAGAAATAAGTGGTGAGTAATGTAAATATCATGGAAATAAAAGTGATATGAGAAACCCCTTACCTTATGTCCGAATGTGTTTTGTACTTGACCTTAATGTCCTGGTTAATAAAATAAAAGAAAATAATTAATTAATTAATAAAATTTTATACATTTATTCAATTTATTATAATTTTATTAAGTTTTTATGGCTTTTTTGATGTGTTATAAGATATAACTTTGTTGCTTGAGAGTGCTTATTTCCTTGGTTTTTATGATCGGTATACTTGCATATGAGTATGGAAGTTCATATAGAATGGGAATAATTCACCATAATGGAATTTATATGATATTAATGAACATATAGAAGTGAAAATTCTTAAACATATTATTTGGTTATATGGTATGAGGATGAATAATTAGATGATTCATTTAGTTATAATCGTTTACATTATTATGGCAGTTATTGATCATAACAAGCTCATTTTTTTTGTCATTTACAATTATGTAAATATATTAAATATAGAAAATAATAAAGGTTGAAAAATATATATTGTAGTATTGTTTAACCATAAAAATGGTTTCATTAACAAACTTAAAGGAGAAATTTAAGAACAAAAATCTGTCATTCACGAAGGTTGTGAATCAAAACCTCACATACAATGATTTCGTTTTAAAAATCAAAGATAGAAAGGAGTTTGATGAAGGATATTCCATTAACAAGATATAATTACACTATATATATTATAATAGAGTTATCATGATCATTTTTAAAGAGGACGTGAGTATAGAATAATAAAATAAGAGAACTTGAATCAAAATTAAAAGGAAAAGGAAGATGATTTTACCTCTTGAATACTCCTCCTTGAGAACCTCCTTAAGGGTTATGGTTTTGGTATTTTGGAAAGAACAAGAGCTCTTCGATTTGGGGAGAGACTAGGGACTCATATTTTTAAGAATATTTACAAGTTTCAAGACTTAGAGGCGTGAGGAGAGGATGGGGTGAGGGGGTGATATTTATAGTGGAAGAGAGGGGTGATTTCTCATTTTTTTTCATAAGACAATAAATAATGTTAATTTTTATGAATAATTATTGTAATAAGTTCATGTGTGTTCAAACCAAGGGTTCTTACAACATTCATGATATTAGGAATATTGAATTTTAATTATGATGTACAAATACCGTAAATTACAGTATTTTACTATTCATAAAAATTCAACTATTTTAGAAAAATCCCAAAAATTTACCCTAACTAGTTTTCAACATGTAGAATCAATGAATTAATTCCATTTCATGTAAATAATTTTCTAAATATAATAATTTTTATTTTAAATTAAAACCATCATTTACTACAAAAATAAAGATTTTAAATCTATAATTGATTTTATAAAACATCCAAAAATTAACTAAGGTCCCATAAAGTTATCATAAGACAAAAAAATATTGATTTATGTTTAAATTTAATGAAAATTAATTTTATTTAAAATCAATTTTTTAATTATAAAATTGTAATTCAATATTTATGACTTATAAAAATACAAAAATTTAGTTATTAATTTTTAAAATATTCATTTTCCTATACTATGACAAAATTATATCATACTTTCAATTCTAAGATGCCCAAATTTTATTTATACTTTAATGGGTGATGTTACTATTCATTTGGATGGATTACTATTCATAAGGGTCATATTACTTTTAATTAGGGTAACATTACTATTCATAAAAAAATTAAGTTGGTCCTATCAAAACTCTAAATTTCTTACTAATCACAACTATGTATGACTATTTTTTGAAATTCAATTTATAGAAACAAAAAAATTAAGTTTAATGTCTAGGTTAAAAAATATCTTGTTTAAAAAAGTGTTGTTTCACAGAGACTTAGTGTTGTGTGCCTTACAGTATATATTAATTTTATTTCTAAATCCTTGGGGTGTTACTGTAACACCCTGAGAATTTACAATATTTTCATTTATGAATAAATTTAATTTTGTTTCTTCCTTTATTTTTACACAACAACATGTTAATCTTATGCTACACACAACAATGATTTGTCTTATGTTACACACACGACCTAGTTTTACTGAACACCGCTAACTGTATAAAATATTATTATTTAATATATAACATAGGCTTTAAATTAGAGGTTATGAATAGTATCAACCAAAATTTGAATTTTATGTCTTATATATAATTTTAAAATTCATCTTATGTATTTTCTAGACATGATATTAGAAAAGATTCCATTTTTTGGATAAAAGAAGTATTTTTCAAAAAATACAGCTTTGCTACATTTTGTTGGCGCACCATTTTAAATATAGCATTTGAATCTTTTATATATTGTATTTAAAAAAATAAAAATATTATTTGAAAACTGGATATAAAAATTTACTTAGGATGAATTTTTGCTATTTTTTGATAAGTTTTCTGTTTAGATGAATAGTAAAAATATACTAAATTGTAATTGAATTTTTTTTCATTAAAATAATTAATGTGGATAAATTATATTATTTAATGGTTTTAAATTAAAAATATAATATGTTTTTTATATTTTATTATAATTTTAGTCATTTTAATTAATTTTACCCTGAATTTTGATGTAAAAACTTTTCAATCTTTGTAATGTTTTTTACTTTTCAAAACTCATTTTCATTCATACAAGAGGATAAATTTTAAATTATTTACCGAAACATATGTGTTTTGAATTTTTAAAAATGGATTTTATATTTGGATTCATTGGGTCAAAATTATGTAATTATGTTCCTTTTATTTTTTGTAATTATGGATAACAACTTTAGTAATTTTTGTTATTACCACAGTTAAGGGTAAATCCAGTAATTAAAGGTAAAAATAATATTATAATTACCATAACACTTGTATTAATTTACTAGAGTAAGTTTTTAGACCAAAATCATCCTTGGGTCAATTTTGTGACCACTTGGAGCCACTTGGACGACTTTAATATATTTATAATATTATATTTAATGAAATTCCAATTTTCTTATACTATTGTTTTTAACAAGTAATATATTTTCAATATGTCGTTATATATAAGTGATATGGTCAACTATAAATAGTAATTATAAAACCAAATTATTTATCTAGATTATGGTAATTTATATATAATTTTAGAAAATAAATAACTAAATTAAATGGTGACACAATGATGATGTAGTAATTGATTTATTAAAGGAAGAATAAATTTAATGTTAATAATAATAATAAAATAAATATAATATTACTTAATAAATGATATAAAATAATTTTATAGATAAATTATACGTGTTAGTGACATATTGGAATTATTGGTTTGAAGTTATCATGTCGGTTTTATATTTTTAAAAATGAAAATATTGAATAGTAACAAAATTGAAATAAATGATACTTTAAAATAAATAATATTTTATGAAATGTTATAAAATTATTAAAAATAATAAATTTGGCCAATTGACTAGGATAATGTTAAATTTTTTATAATGGTTTATCTTTAATCATTTAATATAAACTTGTCCATAATAATGACATATATATTATTAAAATCAAAGAATGTGAAATAATGTCACAGTATCATTTCTTATAAGTATAACAATTTTAATACAGAGATAACCTGGAGATAAATATGATAATTAATAGTATCTAGAAATATAAAATAAATATATACATCATATTAATTTATTTATAATTTTAGGATACTAAATAATTAACATAAATAATGACACAATAATTAAGAAATAATTATTTTATTAATAGAAATATCAAATAAATGACATTAAAAATATTAACATAAATATAATTTATCATAATTAAGGTGATACATGAATTTGATAGGTGAAAATGACATTTTAGTAGTGTATTCAATAGTTTTTAGAAGTTATCTTTATATTTTGATTTTAATTAAAGTCAAAGAAATTAATAGTGTCAAAATTGACACCATTGATATTTTATAAAAATAACATGTTATTAAATTATTTAAAAATAATAAAAATATGTAAAAACGAAAAATTAATAATTATAAGTTCTATAATATCATAAATTTTCAAATTATGGATAATTTTCACCACAAAAGTAAATGCTTATAAGCTTTTAATATTTAGAATATTATTACTACAATTAAAATTAAATAGATTAATTAAGGATAAATGAAAATAATAAGGTTTAAAATAAAATAAAAATTTGTATAAAATTATTTTGTTTAGAGGATTTTGAACCATAATAATATTATCTTCTAAATAACTAACTTTGGAGCTATTTATAATTTAAAATCAATTTATATTAAATTAATAGTCTAAGGTTTTCCAAAGATTCCCCTCCCCCCTCTTATAAAAGGGCACCTCTCCTTCTCTTTTAATCACACATCTAAATACTTTTTCATCAGCCAAACCATTCCAATTATCCTAATAAATTCCATCATTTCTTCTTAGAGGTCATACTTTGGGCAGAAATCCATCTTAAGGAGTACTTTTTTTCAAATCAAAAGGAGATGCTCAAAGAAGAGGTAATTGTTTTACCGATTCCATTCAATTTTTTTCCTTCTATTACTTCCTCTTACTATATTGATTCCATTAAAAGTAATAAATCCAGTATAATCTAAATTCTGAGATTTTATTCTAATTATGGAACACCATATTCCTCCATTTATCCATTCTACTAATATCAATATCCCAATGTGTGTGTACATATGGCTTACTGTCTCCACACTATGGTGTAATTTGTTATTCAACACTACTTTATTTTTGATGGGTATAATGATAATAATAATGGATATAAATAATTAATATAACACGATAATTATTATTTTAAATTAATATACTGTCTAATTCCATATAATTTAACAATTAAGGGAATGATATCGTCGCTCATGCGTACGTATGACCTACGGTCTCCACGATGTGGTGAGATTAATTATCCACGTTTACCTTTAAATAATGGTTATAAAATTTATATGATGAGTACAAATAATTATTATGAACTTGATATCATTTTTGATATGTATAAAATTTAGTCGAGGTTAACTCACCCTCGACTAAAGGAAATTACAAGGTAAGGGTTGATTTTACAGTCTCTTTATTATCTGATATTGTTTATGTGGAAGTATTTACTGGGACATATTTATCATCCATGTCCATGTTTCATAAAAATATGTTCAAAAGGAATATTTTTAAGGTTTATGTAAGGGAATATTTACATAAAACATAATTTTAAATGTTTTAAAGATTTATACTTCTAACATCTTTCTTATTAGTGTCCATGTTTTTAAAAAAAATTTAAGGATTTATTTGTATGGACATGAATGTTTTACAACAATAATTCCTATCAAAAGTTTCAATGTGGTATGGGACAGTTTAATTAAAAAATATCTTTTTAAATATTTTTTTTATAAGTCTGTAAATTTTGAATCAATGATTTCAAAGAAAAATGGTTATTTATCTCATGACATTTTTAATGATATTAGTAGGCTATTTTCAACTATGTCAACATCCTTTGTTGGATATTATGTTTAATTGAGGTTCATCTCTTATGATATAATTTAACACATTTTTTTGAATGGTTTATGATTAGTTTGAATGTGTATGGGATTTTTAGATACGATTCTTGTTTTATGTCTAAGGTTTTCATATTTCATATACTAGTTTTTAATAGGAATGATTATGTTGTTTATTTTTCACCATTTTCATACGAGGAATGTATTGAACTTATTAAGTCATGGGAAAAGAGTGATATATCCCCTCGATTCATTTGTAGGTCTCATGAGACAAACTAGTGTCTTTTCCCGAGTCCTTGACGGTATGGTTATGTATAGTCTTGACATGAGGCCTTGACGGTATGGTTATGATGTCCGACATTATGCATTTCTCATTATGAGATTAGTTATTGACATTACATGTGATTATTCAAATAGTATAATATCTATGTGAGTATCTAAATGTAATTATTTGATATATTCTTACCATATTATGCTGATTATTATGTCCAGAAATCTTGTGTTTTAGTTTTATATCATGGCATACAATTTTATGCTTATTTATGAAATATTCTGCTATATTTTTTACCCTTACTGAGCATCTGAGCTCACCCTTTTCTTATGTTTTATTTTCCCAGGATGCCAATAAGTGTTTTATGACTGATATTTAGGGTTAATAGAGGAGAATAAAGGATTTATCAAAGAATTATATATTTTTAATATTATGTTTTTAATTGTAATGTAAATATCATGTATGTAATCTATTTTACAATACTTATGAATTGATTGGTCATTTAGTATTTGATTCCTTGAAATCATGCAAATGTATTAAAATAATGCACCAAATCTAATCTTCTGGAGTCAAGGTGTTATAGTTTGTATCAGAGGATTTTTAGCAACAAACTTGGAAATTAGATTTATAAAATATAACTAAAAGAATGAATTTGAGGATAATCCTAAGTATAGAAGATCATCCTTTAGATTTGGTAATATATAACCTAGGTAAATTCTATGGACAAATGGATTTAGAGGAAGATTCCACCATTTAGAGATCCTATAAATAAATCTTCATGACTAAATCACTATTATTATTATTTATCACATTATTATTTTGAGTTTTGATCAATGGTTTGAATCAACAATGTTATACATGAAATGGTTATACTACGGATAATGAAGAGGGTACAAAAGAAAATTGAAATGAAGAAGGTATTAAGGAATTATATTATAAAGTGAAGTTAATGGTTTAAGAGTGAAGTGGAATTATTAAGGTTATATTGTATTTGGATTCATGAATTATTATATCAATGGTTCTATGGTTATAAGATTCATGAGATATATAAGGACTGTACTTTATTACTTCTTCTTTAAGAATTTTGAAGCATAAAAGTTTTCATTAAGGTTTTAAAGGTGTACAAATATTTTGTATGTGACCATAAGAGATACAATATGTTGTTTGGGGAACCGGATGTTAAGATTGATTTTTGGAATTTGGATACCTTTTTTGATAGTGAATTTGGATGGAATTATTTTGGGAAATTCATAATGTTGGAATGGATTATGTTGAACATTAGATATTATTATTTGATGTTAAATAATGATTTATTAGATACTTTGGGATAATATTTTTGTTTTAGTAAACATTTAGAGGAGGGAGGAAATACTTGCAAGCCTTATGATTAAACAAAAGTGGTTCAGGAGTAAAAAAATAATTTTGAACATTCATTTCTAAGTGTAAGGGATGAATTGAAAATAGATCGAAGAACAACTGAAGGATAACATTGATGGAATCAAGTATATTTTCTCGAGTTCTTATCTGGATAGTAAAATAATCCCCCAGCTCTAGGAAAAAGTATCTAAAAAAATGTGTTATCCTAACAAATTATGTTTTATTGAACCAATGATATTTTAAATCATTAAAGATTTATGGCTTTGAGGCTCTCAATTTTCTATTGACTGTTCACTTGTTTTTTATTGATGATCTTAATCACTCCCTATAAATATTTATGTTTTTCCTCTAAGTACGTATCTCTAAATCCCACTATTGTTCTCCAATTCGAAAGCCTAATTTGGTGGTGAACATCAAATTTTACTTTCCCCCATATAAAGAGTATATTTTATTATCCCTATTTCTGATGTTGGTTTTCGACAAATGTATTTTCTAGTATCAACTTGTTCTTTTCGAAGTAAAATTTTAAATTGCGAGGTTGTAATTTCTTGAAGGAGGATAAAATATAAAACTCGAGACTTTAACATATTTAAATTTATGAATAAATTTAATTTGTTTCTTACTTTATTTTTACACAACACTATTTTAATATTATTCTACACACAATAATTATTTGGATCGTGTTACACACAATACCCAATTTTCCCAAAAAAAATATATTAATAAAATATTATTATTTAATATATAACCTAGCCGTTAAATTAGCTATTATGAATAGTATCAAACAAAGTTTTAATTTTATATATTAAATATAATTTTAAAATTCATCTTAAGTAATTTCGAGACATGATATAAGAAAATATTTCATTTTTTAGATAAAAGAAGTAATTTTCAAAAAATACAGTTTTGACGGCTTTTGATGGCACACCCAATTTAAATATAGTTTTTGAAAATTTTATATATTTTATTTAACAAAATAAAGTTATTATTTGGAAAAGGAATACAAAAATTTTCTTTGGATGAATTTTTAATATTTTTCTGATATGTTTTAAGTTTCGATGAATAGTAAAAATATACTAAACTTTAATTGAAAACATCTTTTTCTCATCAAAATAATTTATGTGGATAAATTGTATTATTTATTGGTATTAAATTAAAAATATAATATATTTTTGTCTTTTAATTTAATTCTATTCATTGTAATTAATTTTACCATGAATTTTGATGTAAAAACATTACAATCTTTTACAATGTTTTAACTTTTAAAAACACATTTTTCATTCCAAAAATAGGATTAATTTTAAATTAATTAACTAAACTTTGGTGTTTATAATTTTGAAAAATTGAGTTAATATTTGGAATCCTTGGGTTCAAATTATGTAAATAGGTTCCTTTTATTGTTTAGGATAATGAATAGTAACTTTAGTAATTTTTTTATTACCACAGTTAAGGGTAAATCGAGTAATTAATGGAAAAAATAATAATATAATTTCCCTAAATCTTTTCCTAATTTAATTGGGTATGTGTCTTTCGACCTAAATCATCCTTGGGTCTATTTTGGGATCACTTGGAGCCACTTGTATTACTTTAATATATTTATAATATTATATTTAAAGAAAATCTAATTTTATTATACTTTTGTTTTTAACAAGTAATATATTTTAAATATGAGGTTATATATAAGTGATATGGTCAAATATAATTATTCACTAGAAAAATAAAATGTTTATAAACATTATGGTAATTTATAAAGAATTTTAAAAAATAAATAACTAAATTAAATGGTGGCATAATTATGATGTAGTAATTGATTTATTAAAAGAAGAACTAGTTAAATGATATTAATAATATTAAAATAAATATAATATTACTTAATCAATGATATAAACTAATTTTATAGATAATATATACATACTAGTGACATATTGGAAGTATTGTTTTGAAGTTACCATATTTTTTTATATTTTTAAAAATAAAAATATTGAATAGTATCAAAATTGAAATAAATTATATTTTAAAATAAATAATATTTTATTAAATGTAATAAAATTATAAAAAATAAGTAATTCAAAAAAATTACTAGGATAATGTCAAATATTTCTTAATGTTCTATTTTTAATCATTTAATGGGCACTTATCCATGAAAATGACATAGATATTATTGAAATAAAAGAATGTGAAATAATGTCACACTTTCATTTCTTATAAGTATAATAGTTTTAATATAGAGATAACCAATAAATAAATTAAATAGTTAAAATTATATGTAAATATAAAAGAAATATGTACATCATATTAATTTTAAATGATTTTTAGATACTAAATAATTAACATAAATAATGACACAATAATGATGTAGTAGTTATTTTATTAATAAAAATATCAAATAAACAACTTTAAAAATATTAAAATAAATATAATTTGACATAATTAAGGCGATCCATGAATATTATAGGTGACTATGACATGATAATAGTGTATTGAATAGTTTTTTTTCAAAGCTATCTTTTTATTTTGATTTTAATTGAAGTCAAAGAAATGAATTGTTTTAAAATTGACACTTGATATTTTATAAAAATAATATTTTATTAAATTATTTAAAAATTATAAAAATCATTAAAAAATAAATATTAATAATTATAAGTTCTAAAATATCATAAATTTTCCAGTTATGATTAATTGTAACCACATAAGTAAATATTTATAACCTTTTAATATTTTGAATATTATTAATACAATTATAAATAAATAGATTAATTAAGGATAAATGAAAATGATAAGGTTTAAAATAAAATAAAAACATTTCTAAAATTAAATGGATTATATTATTTTTACGACAATAATATTATATTAGAAAAAACTCAATTTGGAGATATTTATAATTTAAAATAAATTTATATTAAATTAATAGTTCATGGGTTTCTAAAGATGCCCCTCCCCTCTCTTAAAAAAAGGAATCCTTCCTTTTCTTTTAATCGCACCTCTAAATCCATTTTACTTGAAAAAACCTTCCCAATTATCCTAATAAATTCCCTCACTTAATCCTAGAGGCCATAATTTAGGCAGAAATCCATCCTAAGGAGTCCTTTTGTGCAAATTAAAAGGAGGCGCTCAAAGAAGAGGTAATTGTTTTACCAATTCCATTCAATTTATTTTCTTATTATACTTCCTATTCATATGTTTTTACATTTTAAAATAATAAATAAAGTATCATATATATGATGATATGTTATTATAATCATGAAATAACCATATTCCTCCATTTATCCATTCTATGAATAACAATATCACCATGCATGCATAAGTACGACTTACCGTCTTCACATCGTGGTTTAATTTTTTATTCAACACTACTTTATTTGGATGGGTATAATTATGAGTATAATGGATATAAATAATGAATATTACATGATAATTATTATTTATAATTAATATACCATCCAATTCTATACCATTTAACCATCAAGGGAATGATACTGTCGCTCATGCGTACGTACTACCTACAATCTTCATGATGCAGTGAGATTCATTCTCCACATTCACCATTAAAGAATTATTATAAAAATTATATGACAAGTAAAAATAATTATTATGGACTTTATATAATTATGGATATGAATAAAATACATCCTATTCATAAAAAACATTACTTACTTGAAAAAAAATAAATGAGAAAATGAAGCAGTTAACACCCAAAATAATGGTAATATTGAAATAATATTAACAAAATTATATAATAGGATCATAAATTATATCATAAATATGGATATGGTCCTGGAATAATTTAATAACATGTTTTAAACATTATATGTGATGTTAACTCACCGTCGATTAAAGTAAAGTACTAGGTAAGGGTTAATTTCATAATATCTTTATTATCTGAGATTGTTTATACCTAAGTATTTACTAGGATATATTTATCATCCATGAGTGGATTATTTTTAAGGTTTATGCAAGGGAATATTTAACAAAAACATAATTATAAATTTTTTAATGATTTATTCTTATAAAATTTTTCTCATTAATTTCCATGTTCTCAAAACTATTTTAAGGATTTATTTATATGGACATGAATTTTTTAAAATGTTAATTCATTTAAAAAGTTTCAATGTGGTATGAGAAACATTTATAAAAAAAAATATTTTTAAATTTCTTATTTTATAAGTTTGTGAATATTGAATAAGCTATTTCAAAGAAAATGTGGTATTTGTCTCAAGATATTTTTAATGATATTAAGAGAGTATTTTTATATATGTAAACATCATTTGTTAGATATTATGATTAATTGTGGTTGATATCTTATGATATCATCTACCATATTTTATAGAATAGTTTATGATCAGTTTGAATGATTATGTGTTATTTAGATACCATTCTTTGTTTATGATCAGTTTGAATGTGGATGTGCTATTTAGATACCATTATTGGTTTATGGTTATAGTTTTCATATTTTGTATACTAGTTTTTAATCCAAATGATTATGTTGTTTATATTTAACTGTATTCATATGAGGAATGTATTGGACATATTAAGTGATAGACGGGGCCAGCTATAGCCCCTTTATGCATCGGTATGTCTCATGGGATAAACTAGTGTCTTGATATGAGGCCTTGACAGTATGATAATGTTTGGTCTTGGTGCGAGGCCTTGACGGTATGGTTATGATATCCAACATTTTGAATTCCCTCATTATGAGATTAGTTATTGGTATTACATGTGATTATTTGAGTATTAGAATATCCATGTGAGTATTTAAATGGAATTAATTCTTTCCATATTATGATGAATATTATGTTCAAAGTATTGTGGTTCATTTTTATACCTTTCCCTAAAAGTTTGTGCTTATTTATGATAGTTTATGCTATATTGTTTACCATTATTGAGCATCTGATCTCACCCATTTATTATGTTTAATTTTCACAAGATTCTAGGAACTGTTTTTATGATTGATTTGTAGGGTTAATCTAGGAGAATAATAGATTTCTCAAATAATTATCTATGTTTCATATTATGTTTTTAATTGTAATGTAAAGTTCATATATTTAATATATTTTCAAATACTTCTGAACAGATCGGTCCTTTTGAATTTCATTCATTACAATCTATCCAATGTATTAAAATAATGCACCATATCCAGGCTTCTTGGGTTAGGGTGTTACAATTACATTCTCACCCTTTAATAAATTGTGTCCTTGCAATTTGATATTGAAATTTGAAAAACAGAGGTTGATTTTTGAAAATTTCTTTGTGGGAATCCCACATAAGAAATAAGTTTATATAACATCCTATTAATAATAGGTAAAGTTGAAATTCAATTTTCACCACAATGTTAGGATTTTGAATAGGATAACATTCGAATATGGTGAAAACATATCCATGGAAGAGAAATCTAACCATCAAGTTCTTATGGAGAGTTATATAGAACATGGTCATTATAAATTTAAACATAAAAAAAATCATAAATCTATGATCAGTTAAAATACCATTGATTTCATAGAAGTAAAATTATTCGGATGACATTTTTACTCCAAAATCATTTTCCTAGAGTTGCGTGTTTCTTTTACTATACTGAGAAGAACTTTAAAAAATAAACTTACTTGATGATATGATCTCATCCTTTGGTTTTTCATAGATCTATCTCCACTTCATTTCTTAAACCAAAATATGGATATTCATGATGAATTATTATACGTTAATCACTTCAATCAAACAATCCACAAGTCATTCCTTCAAATTTTAAAATTTTAATGAAACCAAAAAGGTGAGAACAGGTTATCCAAAATCATACTTTACTATTAATCCATTCCATAAGTAGTTAACATTAAAACCCATCCAAATTACGTCTTCCAAAATTTATTTCCCAAATATTTAGAATAAAGGTCACTTAACATTTAATTTAACTCAATAAAAAATAATTTTTCTCTTCTTGTCACATACCAAACATATTAATACCTTGATTAAATTTACACCTTTTTAAAACATTAATGCTTCCAATTCCTTAAAGAATTAATACAATACAACATAAATCTAAATAAAAAAATACTTTAATTATTCAACATCGACTGTAGTTACAACATAATCTTGGCATTAATCACTTTGCTTGCTTTAGGGTATATTCCCTTGGTGCTTAGGGAATTCAATTTCATTGCACCTCATATCCTTATAGTTGAAGCATTGGAAATTATAAAATTATTTCTTACACTATCAATCCTAAGAATGATGTTATTTTTCACCAAACATAAAGAAAACACTTTTTACATTTAAACATGTACTAAGTTCTTTCCTTCAACAAGTATCACATGATGGAAAATTGATCTTTCCCTTCTTCCCTTTATCCGTATTTTTCTCATCCTCCCTCTTTTTCTCTTGTTTACCTTCTAAACCAAAAGACTTGGAGAATTTTTTCTCTATATTAATAGCACAATATATTATATCCTCATATAATTAGAATATTTAGGAGACTAATTCACTTTATATAATTGGCTTAATACCATCAAATAAATGACCAATCTGTACCATGGATTACGTATGTAGTCCATGACATGACTTGCTAAAATTTTAAATTTTCCTTAATAGTTGGAAACATTATCTTCCTAATTTTTCCTTATATTCAATAATTTACTTTCTATATCTACTATTTTTTCATGTGGAAAATATTTTTCTTGGAAAATTTCATTAAAATCCCTCCATTCCATACTTGTAATTTCTTCCTCCTCCTTTATGTTTTGGATTAGTGACCGCCGTTGATCCATATATACTAATAGATGATAAACTCCCATGACAACCTTCTTCATATAATTACTTTACAATGTGAGAAATATATTATCTAAGGAACTTATCCTATGCTCAGCTACAAATAGGTTTGTAATCCTATTGAATGATGATGGTTTTGGTCACATATAGTGGTCTAACATTGCTTATCCATTTTATAGACAAGGATGCTCTATACGGGTAAGGTTATTGTTCATAATATAATTTAGTTGTCCGGGTATAGTTATAAGTTTCTTATCACTAGTCACATCACTAATATTGACATCATTATCTTGCATAAGAGGGAAATATCTACATGGGATACGCATATTGATACAGTTTCCATTCCTTCCACTAGGAACCATTTCTAACTAATGGAATACACTAGATTAGGTTATGAATCAAAATTTATAGTATCAAAATAGAAAAAAACGTAACATAAATTGATGTTTTATGAATTTATAATCTCATAATCATAAACACGTTTTACTTTGGGACATATTTACTTTTAAATCATTCATAATGGTTTGTAATGAAACTGTGAATTATCCTAAGAATATCTCTCGAGAGTGTCAGATTAGGTGCGCAGTAAGGCCTGTTTCTGTGTACTAGGTTACCCTGAGTTAGGCCCAAGACACCTTGATAGAGTTGTTACCCCTAGGTACATCTATTCCAGAACCACATCCACTTGTAGTATTCAGTTAGAGATGTATTTATTGGATGTTCAATATAATATCTCCCTTACCAAAATTCTAGGATGTGCTTCTATTATTATCCTTAAAGTAAATCGTAGGGTTATGTTACCTATTATATATTTTATAAATCTAGTTTTCAAGGTTTGTATTAAACTTCCTTTGATACCAATTATAAAGACCCTAACCCTAGTGGCCCATATCTGGTGCCTTACTTTATTACATTTGAATGATTAGAAATAAGTTGTATCCAAAAGGAACAAATAGTTTAGTAGTTTTCATAAAACCAGATTACATATATGGAATTTTCATCACAACATAAAATGGAATAAAATATATCAACTTCTTTTGAATCACATATAAACTACTATATTATCCATGTAAGTCATTCATAATAACCGTCTTTGCATCATGGGGAAAAATAAAATATAAGATCAGGGTGAGATCAGATGCTCAATAAGGGTAAGTAATATAAAAGAAGAATAAACAGTAAGACAAGGTGAATAAATAAGGAAAAAATTCCATTAAAATATAATCTTGAGTATAATATGTAAGGAATAAAAGATGAATAAATAATGTCATAATAAAACTTAACCATAGATATTCTAGTAGTCTAATAATCACATGAACTATCAATTACGTATTTAATAATGGGGGAAATGGATAATTATGGATATCTAAAACATAGATTCAAATATCCATGCCAAGAATATATTATTTTCAAGGAGTCTATCCAAGAGTCTATTATTGTCAAGGTTTCATGCCAAGAATCTAATAAATGGGTAAGACTTTAGTCAAAACATATCTATTTTGTCTCATGAGACAAAAGAATGCATCGAGGGGATATAGAAGGCCCCAACCAACACTTACTAGTACAATGAATTACTCATAATAAGGGGTTGAAACATAATCAACATATACATTCATATTGAAACTAACATATTTAATGTAAATAACTTTCCCCAATTAGTAAACATAATCACTAACCATTCAGATGAATATGGTAAATGATATCAAGATAGAACACCCATAGTGAAAATAATCATAAAACATTCAGTAAAATATGTGATATGATATCATAAAATATAAATCCTAGTTAAACATAAGAATCATTAATAGTGTTGAAATATTTTAAAATACTATTATAAAATCTTTAAGGAATTCTTGGGAGAAATACACTTTTACTTTGCAAAGAAGAGTTATTTTGGAGAAATATTAGTATAAAACCATAAGTGAACTATGATATAATTTTAATAATAAAATGATTTATTTTATAAAAAAAGGTGGATTAAAATATATTATAGATAGAATATGAATTTTTTAATAATTTGAGAAGTTCCCTTGAATTGGGCTTGCTTATGAGGAATAATTGAGAAGGGAACCTTGTAAAAAATTTATTATCCCATAAATTATGATGAAATGACATGTAAATTTGATTTTGGAACATATATATATATATATATAATTTATAATAATTATATAAAAATAATGAATAATTACATTGGTTTATAGTGGAATAAATCATAACTCGAATGAAACTTGAGGTTCAAGAAGATAACCCTTACCACTTTCCAATCAATCAAACCGTATTCCCCACAAAACTAATGATAAAAAAATAAGAAATTTAATAATATGAATATAAATAGATTCATGATATGGAACATCAATGGGTAGTATACATATGCCACATACAAGAAATAAGTGGTGAATAATGGAAATCTCACGAAAATATAAGTGAGAATAGAAACCCCTTACCATATGTGTGAAAGTGTTTTGCACTTGACCTTAATGTATTAGAAAATTAAATTAGATCCATTAATAAATTAATTAAGAACATTTTACAAATATATTTTATTTATTATAATTTTATTTAGTTCATTTACGGTCTTTTTTATGAGTTATATGATACAATTTTATTGCCCAGGAGCGCTCGTTTCCTTGGTTTTCATGATCGGTATACTTGTATATGAGTATGGAAGTTCATGATGAATGTATATAATAATACAGAATTGAATTTATGTGATATTAATGAACATACATAAATTTAAATGTTTATATATATCATTTGGTTATATGGTATGAGGATGAATCATTATATAATTCATTTAGTGATAATCATTTACATTATTACGACAATTAATGATCATAACAAACTCATTTTGTTTTATATTTTAGAATAATGTAAATATATTAATTAAAGATAATAAAAGGATTTTAATTAATATATTATATTCTGTTTTAACCATAAAAATGGTTTCATTACCATCATTGAAGGATAAATTGAAGAATGAAAATCTGTCGTCCACGAGGGTTGTAAATCGGCACCTCCCAGACGATGACTTCGTTTTTAAAATAAAAAGAGAGATATAGGAGTTTTATAAAGGATATTACATTAAAATGACATCATTACAATGCATAGATGATACTTCAGTTATCAATATCATTTGGATAGATTATATGATGAGAGAATAATAAGATAAGAGAACAAGAAAAGAAATTAAAAAGAAAAGGAAGTGAATTTTACCTCTTTAATGCTCCTCCTTGAGAACCTCTTTAAGGGGATTGGTTCTAGTATTTTGGAAATAACAAGTTCTCCTAGAAGTGGAGAGATACTAGGGAATAAGAAATTGTCATAATTTTTACAATATTCAATTCTAATAGGTGTGAGTAGAGGAGGGGGTAAGGGGTCATATTTATAGTGGAGGAGAAGAGTGATTTCTCATTATTTTATTAATTATTTTATTATTGTGTTCAAGACAACAATTAGTGTTGATTTTTGTTACTAATTATAGTAATAAGTTCATTTAAGTTCAATAAAGGGTTACTACATAATTCATTATGTTAGGAATAGTGTACTTAACTTATAATGTATAAATACCGTAAATTACCATATTTTACTATTCAACAAAAGTTCAACTATTTTAAAAAAATATCAAAAATTCACCCTAACCATTTTTTGGTGTGTATAATCCAAAAAATAACTCCATTTCATGGAAATAATTTTATAAATACTAGAAAATTTAATTTTTAATTAAAACCATTATTTTCTCGAATAATACAAATTTCAAATCTATAATTGATTTTATAACACTTTCAAAAATTAACTGAGGTCACATAAAATTATCATAAGACAAAAAATATTTATTTATTAATAAATTTTATGAAAAATAATTTTCTATTAAATAATTTTATTAATTATAAAATGTTAATTAAATATTAATGACTCACAAAAATACCAACACTTAATTAATAATTTTTAAAATATTCATTTAACTATACTATGATATGATTATATCACAATTTCAATTATAACATGCCTAAATTTTATTTATAAATTCACGGGTGAGGTTATTATTCATTTGGATGGGTTACTATTAAAAAGGGGCATATTACTATTCATAAGGGCAACATTACTATTCAAAAGGGTCAAATTACTATTCACCAAAAAATTAAGATGATCCTATTAGACTCTAAATATTTTTTTGATTGCAACTGTGTATGAATATTTTTTGAAATTCAATTCATATAAGTATAAAATTTATTTTTATTGTCTAGGTTATAACTATCTTTTTTAGAAAACATGTTGTTTTGTAGAGACTCTGTGTTGTGTTCATTACATTATATATTATATTTATTTGTAAATCCATGGGGTGTTACAATCCAAAATAAACACTAATAGTCCAATACCTTATGTGATGAAGACATGTACATTACCCAATTTAATTTCTTAAATCCAAGGAAGATATGATTGATAGGAATGAGTAACCATCAAAAATATGGGAATAATGTAGATCATGTTTGATGACTATTAATGAGGAGGATTTTGATATCAGAATCCCCATGATAGAATTGAGAATATGGGATCTTTATTCTAGGAAATCTATGTTTCTAAGATTATTTTGCAGGTGTACCACCCTGATGTTTTGTTTATCAAATAAAACATCTACTTGTATGATGGTTTCATTTTGAATTTTATGTTTATGGGATTATAAATCACAATATGTTTCTCTAAGATGAATTTGAGTAGTTTTGGTAATGGATTATCTATTTCATAAAAAACACTCTATTCATAGATCATGGACATATTACCCACAACATTATGATTATTGACGAAATTAATTTTTAAGATACAACAACCATAATTCATTGCAAATAAATTTTAAAGTTGTTGTGATAATAGAAAACAACAATGTATTTACATTATCATCATCTATCAATGTACTACCTCCACATATAGGCTTTGATTTATTTGGATAATGTGAAAGAACCATTGCAATGGTGGATTTTGAATGAAGTCCCCATCCACCTATTGTAGTTCAATAGGACATGGTGGTTATGTTAAAAGGGGGAAGATTGCTTACTAACCCTATGGCCAGGAACAGTTTTATAATCAAGTATGATTCCCCAGATCATGTTAGAAAATTCAACATATGAGGAAAATTGTTGGGGTCTTCAAAGGGCTTATTTAGAAACATGAAGAGATACCTAGAGAATATAGGGTAGGGAATCCATCCTCCACAAACCATTAGTTGATATGTCTTATTAGAGAGGGAAATAAATGGAATTGTACATCAAGAAGGCGAGGATATGGATGGTTATCTTTTGAGGCTAGTGGTGCATGTGAGGGATAATCTGGAGAGGCTGAAATATGTTATAAAGATGGTTGATCCTCTATAAAGGGTCATAAGGGCTCTGAAAATGGATCTAAATGGTTCTTATGAGGAGGAGGATCAATCTTCATTGACATCATCATTTTACCTTGACATTCTGATGGAACCACCATGTTTAAGAACCATTATGGAAAAGAGATACGTGTGTGTGGTGTATCTATAATTTAGATAGGGAATAAAATTTCATACCTTAGACCAATTTATGATAGTTTGTCATCCCAATCTTGAATTTGAATATGATGAAAAATAAAATAAGTCTTAACCCCAATCCATGAGAGGCATTTGACTCAAATGGTAAGGAAGAAACACAATATTGGTATTGTTCTTATTATAAGTTAATATATGTGATTAATCCCCATTTAGAAAATTATATCTCATGTAAACTTTTAGATAAAACATGATATCTACATTAATAAGTAATAATTTAAATTGTGATGATGAAATTTATTTAGGGAGAATATAATGACAAAGTATTTCAATGTATATTATCCTTATGTAAATATTATTAAATACTATGTTTCATAGAGTATAAAAAGTAAAATTAAAAAAATAAGATATATTTGGAATAATAAATAGGATTGTTATATCATAGCTATTAAAGTAGATATTACAAATTGAAGAATGAATATAAAAAAATAAATAATGTAAGAGGAAATGATATCTGGAAAAATAGGTATTCATTATAAAGATTGTTTTTCTTGTTTTAGAATGGAATAGTTTTGGTAGGATTTTCCCTGAACGAAGCCCAATATGAAATCGAGAAATTACGGTTTGAGGAAAACCATATTTGGGGGAAGTTCAAGTTTTCAATATTTCTATAAGATCCATGGTACTTGAGCCACTACATATAACTCGAATCAGAGCTTATCTGATGCTTAGATATTATTCAAAGATCATAAGGGAAAATTTAATTAGAAAAAAGGATTATATCAACATGTAATAAAATATTTATATTTATAGATATATACACTACTGGAAATATAATATTTCCCAACGGTTCACAACCGTTGGGAAAGCCCCTCTAACCGTTGGTATATGATATACCAACGGTTCTAATAACCGTAGGGAAGTAAGCTGTTGGGAAAGGTTTTCCCAACGGTTTACTGGCAACCGTTGGTATAGGCTCACAAAAGCCACCCTATCCCAACGGTTTGGCAACCGTTGGGATAGTTTTTCCCATAGTTTTCCCAACGGTTCCCCCTAAACCGTTGGGATATCCCCATGGATGAACTCTTTCCCAACAGTTTAGAACCGTTGGGAAAAGAGATATTTACCAACGGTTCAATGAACCGTTGGTAAAAACTTCTTTAGGATTATATGCCAACGGTTTTAAACCGTTGGCATACCCTATGCTGCAAATTGCAGCAGCCTGCAATTTGCACAGCCCCTGTCCATCAGGCCCCTCTCCATCAGGCCTCATTTTGACCTCATTTTCAATCCAATTATTTTACCTGAAATAAAATAAAACATACATATACAATTACGAACAAATTCATACACATTTAACATATAATGGATCCTGAAACTATACACATCCATAATTAAATTAGAATTCATAACGTAATTATAAATGTACATAATTCATATAGAATTGAATTTAAAATTTAGATGACAATTATATGTGGAATCCGAAATTCAATTCATAATTTGATCGGTTTTTTCTATACCATATATTTTTACCTCAAATGATGTCCATTTTAAACAAAATACATACACCTGAAGTGATACCGGCCACACCACACCTCAGATTGAGGCGGGGTTGACTCGTATACGTCACATTTGACCCATGGATCGTTGTGCTAAAGTATCGACACAATCCGAATGCATTTGGTCGGTTTTCCGTATGCCAGTTGATGTTTTTCACTTAAAATGACGTCCTTTTGAAACAAAAGACGAACACTATGAGTGGTGCCGACCACACCACGTCTCCAATTGAGGCGGGGTTGATTCGTACACGTCACATATGACCCATGGATCGTTCTCCTAAAGTTTAAATGGAAACCGAATGCGTTTGGTCGGTTTTCCGTATGTACTTAAAATGTTGTCCATTTTAAACAAAAGAGTGACACTTAGACTAATCCCGACCACACCGCAACTCAGATTCATCCCGGGTTGGGTCGTACATGTCACATATGACTCATGGATCGTTGTGATAAATTATCAAAAGATTCTGAATGCGTTTGGTCGGTTTTGCGTATGCCAGTTGTTCTTTTCATTTATAATCATGTCCATTTTAAACAAAAGAGACAGAGTTAGAGCGGTGTCGGCCACACCGCGTCTCGGATTAAGACGGGGTTGACTTGTACACGTCACATATGACCCATGGATCATTGTGCTAAAGTATCGACAGAATACGAATGCGTTTGGTCGTTCTTCCGTATGTCAGTTGATGCCTTTCACTTAAAATGACGTCCTTTTGAAACAAAAGACAGACACTTTGAGTGGTGTCAGCCACACCGCATGTCGGATTGAGCCGGGGATGATTCGTACACGTCACATAGGACCCATGTATCGTTCTCCTAATGTTACAATGGAAACCGAATGCGTTTGGTCGGTTTTCTGTATGTACTTAAAATGATGTCCATTTTAAACAAAAGAGAGCCACTTAGACTGATCTCGGCCACACTGTGACTCGGATTGAGCCCGGGTTGGCTCGTACAGGTCACATATGACCGATGGATCGTTGTGATAAATTATCAACAAATTCGGAATGTGTTTGGTCGATTTTGCATATGCCAGTTGTTCTTTTCACTTATAATCATGTCCATTTTAAACAAAAGAGACACAGTTAGAATGGTGTCGGGCACACCGCTCCTCAGATTGAGGCGGTATTGACTCGTACACGTCACATAAGACCCATGGATCCTTGTGATAAAGTATCGACACAGTCCGAATGCCTTTGGTCGGTTTTTCGTATGTCACTTGATGCTTTTCAGTTAAAATGACGTCTTTTTGAAACAAAATACAGACACTTTGAGTGGTGTCGGCCACACCGCGTCTCCGATTGACGCGAGGTTGATTCTTACACGTCACATATGACCCATGGATCGTTCTCCTAAAGTTTCAACGGAAACCAAATCCGTTTGGTCGTTTTTCTGTATGTACTTAAAATGGTGTCCATTTTAAACAAAAGAGAGCCACTTAGACTTATCCCGACCACACCGCGACTCGGATTCATCCCACGTTGGCTCGTACATGTCACATATGACCCATGTATTGTTGGGATAAATTATCAACAGATTCGGAATGCGTTTGGTCGGTTTTCCGTATGCCAGTTGATGCTTTTCACTTAAAATGACATCCTTTTGAAACAAAAGACGGGCACTTTGAGTGGTGTCGGCCAAACCACATCTCCAGATTGAGCTTAAAACACCGTGAAAAACATTTGAATTATTATTCGTGATGTGTACGCGTAGACGGAACATCAATCGGACGTGCGGTTTGCGCGGTACGGCTCAATATTCGTGTTTTAAGTGATGTGTGCGCTTCGTAAACGCACGTGAGGGGGGTCCAAACGGGCCGAACGAAGTCAGAATGGCCTGAAATCAGACGACAAATACGGGTGAGTTATTTATGAAGTGTTCGAGCAGACGGCACGTCAATCGGACGTGCTGTGTGCCCGCGGTGACCGACAACGTAGTTCTGGTGTCATAAACGGCCAAAACGGGCGTCCAACCGTCAAATTCATAGCGGACGACCTCGGATTGAGCTGAAACCACCGTGCAACATTCTAATTATTATTCATGATGTGTAAGCACAGACGGCACGTCAATCGGACGTGCGGTTTGCGCGGTACGACTCAATATTTGTATTTTAAGTGATGCGCGCGCTTCGTAAACGCGCGTGAGGGGGGTCCAAATGGGCCGAACGAAGTCGGAATGGCCTGAAATCAGACGAAAAAATAAGGGTGAGTGATTTCTGAAGTGTTCGAGCAGAAGACACGTCAATCGGACGTGCCGTGTGCCCGCGGTGACGGACAACGCAGTTCTGGTGTCATAAACGGCCAAAACGGGCGTCAAATGGTCAAATTCATAGCGGACGACCTCAGATTGAGCTGAAACCACCGTGAAACATTCTAGTTATTATTATTGATGTGTACGCACAGACGGCACGTCAATCGGGCGTGCGGTTTGCGCGGTACGGCTCAATATTCGAGTTTTAAGTGATGCGCGCGCTTCGTAAACGCGCGTGAGGGTGGTCCAAACGGGCCGAACGATTTCGGAATGGCCCGAAATCAGACGAAAAATACGGGTGAGTGATTTATGAAGTGTTCGAGCAGACATCACGTCAATCGGAAGTGCTGTGTGCCCGCGGTGACCGATAACGCAGTTCTGGTGTCATAAACGGCCAAAAACGGGCGTCCAACGGTCAAATTCATAGAGGACGACCTCGGATTGAGATGAAACCACCATGAAACATTCTAATTATTATTCGTGACGTGTACGCGCAGACGGCACGTCAATCGGACGTGCGGTTTGCGCGGTACGGCTCAATATTCGTCTTTTAAGTGATGCACGCGCTTCGTAAACACGTGTGAAGGGGGTCCAAATGGGCCGAACGAAGTCGGAATGGCCTGAAATCAAACGAAAAATACGGGTGAGTGATTTATGAAGTGGTTGATCAGACGACACGTCAATCGGACGTGCCGTGTGCCCACGGTGACCGACAACGCAGTTCTGGTGTCATAAACTGCCAAAACGGGCGTCCAACGGTCAAATTCATAGCGGACGACCTCAGATTGAGCTGAAACCACCGTGAAACATTATAATTATTATTCGTGACGTGTACGTGCAGATGGCACATCAATCGGATATGCGGTTTGTGCGGTACGGCTCAATATTTATATTTTAAGTGATGTGTGCGCTTCGTAAACGCGCGTGAGGGGCGTCCAAATGGGCCGAACGAAGTCAGAATGGCCTGAAATCAGACAAAAAATACGGGTGAGTGATTTATAAAGTGGTCGAGCAGACTGCACGTCAATCGGACGTGCCGTGTGCCCGCGGTGACCGACAACACAGTTCTGGTGTCATAAACGGCCAAAACGGGCGTCAAACGGTCAAATTCATAGCGGATGACCTCAGAGTGAGCTGAAACCACCGTGAAACATTCTAATTATTATTAGTGACATGTACGCGCAAACGGCATGTCAATCGGACGTGCGGTTTGCGCGGTATGGCTCAATATTCATGTTTTAAGTGATGCGCGCGCTTCATAAACGCACGTGAGGGTGGTCCAAACGGGCCGAACGATTTCGGAAAGTCCTGAAATCAGACGACAAATACAGGTGAGGGATTTATGAAGTGGTCGAGTAGATGAAACGTCAATCGGACGTGCCGTGTGCCCGCGGTGACCGACAACGCAGTTCTGGTGTCATAAACGGCCAAAACAGGCGTCAAACGGTCAAATTCATAGCGGACGACCTCAGATTGAGTTGAAACCACTGTGAAACATTCTAATTATTATTCGTGACATGTACGCGCAGACGGAACGTCAATCGGACGTGAGGTTTGCACGGTACGACTCAATATTTGTGTTTTAAGTGATGCACGCGCTTCGTAAACGCGCGTGAGGGGGGTCCAAACGGGCCGAACGAAGTTGGAATGGCCTGAAATCAGACGACAAATACGAGTGAGTGATTTATGAAGTGGTCGAGCAGACGGAACGTCAATCGGATGTTCCGTGTGCCCGCGGTGACCGACAACGCAGTTCTGGTGTCATAAACGGCCAAAACGGGCGTCCTATGGTCAAATTCATAGCGGACGACCTCAGATTGAGCTGAAACCACCGTTCAACATTATAATTATTATTTGTGACATGTACGCACAGACGGCACGTCAATCGGACATGAAGTTTGCACGGTACGACTTAATATTCGTCTTTTAAGTGATGCACGCGCTTCATAAACGCGCGTGAGGGGGGTCCAAACAGGCTGAACGAAGTCAGAATGGCCTGAAATGAGACGAAAAATACGGGTGAGTGATTTATGAAGTGTTCGAGCAGACGGCACGTCAATCGGACATGCCGTGTGCCCGCGGTGACCGACAACGCAGTTCTGGTGTCATAAACGGCCAAAACGGGCGACCAACAGTCAAATTCATAGAGGACGACCTTGGATTGAGCTGAAACCACCGTGAAACATTCTAATTATTATTCGTGATGTGTACGCGGAGACAGCACGTCAATCGGACGTGCGGTTTGCGCGGTACGGCTCAATATTCGTATTTTAAGTGATGCGTGCGCTTCGTAAACGCGCGTGAGGGGGGTCCAAACGGGCCGAACGAAGTCGGAATGGCCTGAAATCAGACGACAAATACGGGTGAGTGATTTCTGAAGTGGTCGAGTAGACGACACATCAATCGGACGTGCCGTGTGCCCGCAGTGACCGACAACACAGTTCTGGTGTCATAAACGGCCAAAACGGGCGTCAAACGGTCAAATTCATAGCGGACGACCTCAGATTGAGCTGAAACCACCGTGAAACATTCTAATTATTATTCGTGATATGTACGCGCAGATGACACGTCAATCGGACATGCGGTTTTCACGGTACGGCTCAATATTCGTGTTTTAAGTGATGCGCACGCTTCGTAAACGCGCGTGAGGGGGGTCCAAATGGGCCGAACGATTTTGGAATGACCTGAAATCAGACGAAAAATACGGGTGAGTGATTTATGAAGTGGTCGAGCAGACGGAACGTCAATCGGACGTGCCGTGTGCCCGCGGTGACCGACAACGCAGTTCGGGTGTCATAAACGGCCAAAACGGGCGTCAAACGGTCAAATTCATAGAGGACGACCTCATATTGAGCTGAAACCACTGTGAAACATTCTAATTATTATTCGTGACGTGTACGCGTAGACAGCACATCAATCGGACGTGCGGTTTGCGCGGTACGGCTCAATATTCGTGTTTTAAGTGATGCGCGCGCTTTGTAAACGCGCGTGAGGGGGGTCAAAACGGGCCGAACGAAGTCGGAATGGCCTGAAATCAGAAGAAAAATACGGGTGAGTGATTTATTAAGTGGTCGAGCAGACGACACATCAATCGGACATGCCGTGTGCCCGCGGTGACCGACAACGCAGTTCTGGTGTCATAAACGGCCAAAACGGGCATCCAACGGTCAAATTCATAGCAGAGGACCTCATATTGAGCTGAAACCACCGTGAAACATTCTAATTATTATTCGTGATGTGTACGCGTAGACGTCACATCAATCGAACGTGCGGTTTGTGCGGTACGACTCAATATTCTTCTTTTAAGTGATGCGCGTGCTTCGTAAACGCGCGTGAGGGGGGTCCAAATGGGCCGAACGAATTTGGAATGGCCTGAAATCAGACGACAAATACGGGTGAGTGATTTATGAAGTGCCCGAGCAGACGGCACGTCAATCGGACGTGCCGTGTGCCCGCGGTGACCGACAACGCAGTTCTAGTGTCATAAACGGCCAAAACGGGTGTCCAACGGTCAAATTCATAGCTGACGACCTCGGACTGAGCTGAAACCACCGTGAAACATTCTAATTATTATTCGTGACGTGTACGATCAGACGACACGTCAATCGGACGTGCGGTTTGCGCGGTACGACTCAATATTCATCTTTTAAGTCATGTGCGCACTTCGTAAACGCGCGTGAGGGGGGTCCAAACAGGCCGAACGAAGTCGGAATGGCCTGAAATCAGACGAAAAATACGGGTGAGTGGTTTCTGAAGTGGTCGAGCAGACGGCACGTCAATCGGACGTGCGGTCTGCCCGCGGTGACCGACAACGCAGTTCTGGTGTCATAAACGGCCAAAACGGGCGTCAAACGGTCAAATTCATAGCGGACAACCTCAGATTGAGCTAAAACCACCATGAAACATTCTAATTATTATTCATGACGTGTATGCAAAGACGGCACGTCAATCGGACGTGCGGTTTGCGCGGTACGGCTCAATATTTGTGGTTTAAGTGATGCACGCGCTTCGTAAATGCGCGTGAGGGGGGGTCCAAACGGGCCGAACGAAGTCGGAATGGCCTAAAATCAGACGACAAATATGGGTGAGTGATTTATGAAGTGGTCGAGCAGACGACACGTCAATCGGACGTGCCGTGTGCCCGCGGTGACCGACAACGCAGTTCTGGTGTCATAAACGGCTAAAACGGGCGTCCAATGGTCAAATTCATAGCGGACGACCTCGGATTGAGATGAAACCACCATGAAACATTCTAATTATTATTCATGACGTATACGCGCAGACGGTACGTCAATCGGATGTGCGGTTTGCGTGGTACGACTCAATATTCGTCTTTTAAGTGATGCGCGCGCTTCGTAAACGCGCGTGAGGGGGGTCCAAACGGGCCGAACGAAGTCGGAATATCCTGAAATCAGAGGACAAATACAGGTGAGTGATTTATGAAGTGGTCGAGTAGACGGAACGTCAATTGGATGTGCCGTGGCCCGCGGTGACCGACAACGCAGTTCTGGTGTCATAAACGGCCAAAACGGGCATCAAACGGTCAAATTCATAGCGGACGACCTCAGATTGAGCTGAAACCACCGTTAAAGATTCTAATTATTATTCGTGACTTGTACGCGTAGACGGCACGTCAATCGGACGTGCGGTTTGCGTGGTACAGCTCAATATTCGTGTTTTAAGTGATGCGCGTGCTTCGTAAACGCGCGTGAGGGTGGTCCAAATGGGCCGAACAATTTCAGAATGGCCTGAAATCAGACGAAAAATACGGGTGAGTGATTTATGAAGTGGTCGAGCAGACAGAACATCAATCGGACGTGCCGTGTGCCCGCGGTGACCGACAACGCAGTTCTGGTGTCATAAACGGCCAAAACGGGCGTCAAACGGTCAAATTTATAGAGGACGACCTCATATTGAGCTGAAACCACCGTGAAACATTCTAATTATTATTCTTGATGTGTACGCGCAGACGGAACGTCAATCGGACGTGCGGTTTGCGCGGTACGACTCAATATTCGTGTTTTAAGTGATCCGCGCGCTTCGTAAACACGCGTGAGGGGGGTCCAAACGGGCCGAACGAAGTCGGAATGACCTGAAATCGGACGACAAATACATGTGAGTGATTTATGAAGTGGTCGAGTAGACAACACATCAATCGGACGTGTCGTGTGTCCGCGGTGACCGACAACGCAGTTCTGGTGTCATAAACGGCCAAAACGGGCGTCCAACAGTAAAATTCATAGCGGACGACCTAGGATTGAGCTGAAACCACCGTGAAACATTCTAATTATTATTCGTGACATGTACGCGTAGACGGCACGTCAATCGGACGTGCGGTTTGCACGGTACGGCTCAATATTCGACTTTTAAGTGATGCACGCGCTTCGTAAACGCGCGTGAGGGGGGTCCAAACGGTCCGAACGAAGTCGGAATGGCCTGAAATCAGACGAAAAAATACGGGTGAGTGATTTCTGAAGTGGTCGAGCAGACGACACGTCAATCGGACGTGTCGTGTGCCCGCGGTGACCGACAACGCAGTTCTGGTGTCATAAACGGCCAAAACGGGCGTCAAACGGTCAAATTCATAGCGGACGAGGAGTGTCCGGGGGGCTGTTCAGGGTCCAGGGAGGAGGGTGGGGGGGGTTGTTTGGGGGGCTGTCCGGGGTCCAGGGAGGGGGGGGGGGTGTTCGGGGGGCTGTCTAGGGGCTGTCCGGGGGCTGTTCGGCGGTTGTTCGGGGGGCTGTCCGGGGGGTGTTCGGGGGGTTGTCCGGGGTCCAAGGAGGAGGGGGGGGGGGGGGGGGGGGCTGTTCGGGGGCTGTCCGAGGAATGTTCAGGGGGTTGTTCGGGGTCCAGGGAGGAGGGTGGGGGGGCTGTTCGGGGGGCTGTCTGGGGGGCTGTCCGGGGGGCTGTCTGGGGTCCAGGGAGGAGGGTGGGGGGGGGGGGGGCTGTTCGGGGGGATGTCCCGGGGGTGTTCGGGGGGCTGTCCGGGGTACATGGAGGAGGGTAGGGGGGCTGTTCGGGGGGCTGTCCGGGGGGCTGTCCGGGGGGCTGTCCGGGGGGTGTTCGGGGGGTGTTCGGGGGGTGTTCGGGGGGTGTCCTGGGTCCATTCATTTAATATTAAATTAATTAAATCCATTTACCACACATCATACACCACAACTTCATCACACAACACCTCCACACGACACAACACCACCACACATCATCACTATCATACAACTTCACATGTCACCTCCATGCCCACTAACCATCACATTACAACCCCACATATCACAAAGTCCAACTGGTCACCTCAATCCCCATAAAACACCCTACAACATACAATGAAACAGAACAAAAAACCTCTCATAGAGGCAACATACCCCAACTTACACAATGTATTTATTCAAGGTCTTTTATTACATTACCCCTATATTTATCATGGGCATTATAACACAACTGATATTCCAGGGGAAACTAATTAATTAACAACATATTCATTCATTTCCCTGTTTTTCACGGTGAAATCACATCAAAATCCTAACTTAAAACAAAAATATTAGATCAATAACAATAAAAACAAGGTACCATATATGTATAAAGAATAAAATACCTGATTTGAGATGATTCAGCTGGGTTTTCACCTATTCAGATGGGGAGTTCAAGATTAGCAGAGAGTTGGAGCTGGATTGATAAATTAAAACTAAAATATGAGATCAATAACAATAAAAATAAGATAGTATATGTGTATAAAGGAAAAAATACCTGATTTCAGATGATTTTTCACCTGTTCAGATGTTCGGATGGAGGGAGTTCGCGAGAGGAGGGAGAGCAGCCCCGCTGGATAAGAAATTTAGGGTTCTGTCCGAATGGGGGGAGAGCAGGCTCGCACCTATATTTGGGGGAATTCTTTCCCAACGGTTTTTAAAAACCGTTGGGAAAGGACCCTTTTCCCAATGGTTCAGGGGAACCGTTGGCAAAGGGGTTCTCTAAGACACCCCTTTACCAACGGTTTAGGGGAACCGTTGGCAAAGGGGGGACTTTAGGCAACGGTTCACTAGAACCGTTGGCTAAAGTGTCTCCAAGACACCCCTTTACCAACGATTTGGGAAAACCGTTGGCAAAGGGGTGGCCTTTCCCAACGGTTTCACTAAACCATTGGGAAATCCTTCCCTGGACATTCCTTTGCCAGCGGTTCTGTATAACCGTTGGTAAATATGTCCTAATCCCATCAACCCCAACGGTTTAGGCCAACCGTTGGTAAACACCCGTTGGGAAAAATCCTGTTTCCAGTAGGGATAATTAATTTTTATTTTTAATAAATTCAATTAATGTAAAAATAAATTTCTCAATATTCATGTTTTATTTCACGGAAATACATTTTTTATGATAGAATAATAACACGACATGTTTCTTGGATGAATAATAAGTCAATAATGGATTAATTAGTAATTTATATGAAGATATAAAAATTAATATTCAAAAAGTTTTTTTCTAATAAGATAACCTTTCTAAATATTTTTTATTTTTAAATATTAAATATCAAATTTTGGCTATTATTTTTATATAAATAATGTCACTTTAGTTATTTATTATGGAAATATCAACATAATAGTAGTTTTTGGTATTTTTAAAAAATAATCAATTTTTAGGTGAATAATAAAACATTATTATTTTTCTACAAAATATCTCATTTATAATAAAATAATGAACTAAAATATAAATAAAACCATTTTATATTAATATAAATATATTTAATAAGTAATTGTAACACCTTGAGATTTTGTGAATTATTTTTTTCGAATTAATTTAACATTTTGGGTATTTTTTATTTCACGTAACACTGAAAATAGTTTATATCAATGACCTATGTTTGGATCTAATTATACACAACACTATGGTAATATCACACTACACAAAGAATAAATTTTATCTTTCTCTATACAAAACATAGATTTTATCTTGTGCTATACAAAATAGTGACTTTCCTCGATGGATTGCGTAACACGCAAGACCGAGTCTTACCGAACAATAATATATTATTAAAATGTTATTATACTAAGATATAAACCAACCTTTTAATTAGTGGTTATGAATATTATTAACTGATTTATTAAAATATATGGTTTAAACAAATATAAGATGAATTCATAGGTTTCCAATTAATTATAAATGAATATGAAAACCGATTGAATATAAAAGGAAATATTACTATTTTTATGGTCATAAAAGTATTTAACATTAATAAGTTAAATTAAATAAAATTAGTGATTAATATTAATGTAATATATATTTTATATATTCAATAAAATATTTTTGATATCCATTCCATATATTTGACAGAAAAAAGATAAGAACAAACCCAATTTTATGTTTAAAAACCTATATTTTTATAAAGGTTATTTTACAGCCTTTAAATGGCGAACCCATTTTTGAATAAAAATTTTGGTGATTTTATAGATTTAAAATGTAAAAATTAAATTAATATTTCTATGGGAGACATAAAAAATTATGTTAGGTTAATTTTTTGGTATTTTCTATAAGGTTTCATTTTTTAATGAATAGTTAAAAATACTAAATTTTAATTCAAATCTACTTTTTAATAAAATTCACTTATAAGCATAAATTATATTTTAAAAAAGATTCAATGTTTAACTAAATAATATTTTTATAAAATAATCCAATTTAGTTTATTAGAAATAATTTAACATTTAAATTGAACATAAAATATTAGAAAACTTATAATCATTTTTAATTTAAAAACCCTTTGTGTCGTCCCATCAACAGGATTAATTTTAAATTAATTTTGGAAAGTTTTGTGGTTGTAATTTGGATAAATGGATTTAATATTTGGAGTTAGAATAAATTTTAATTTAAAATATGTTCAAATTATATTTTGACCAAAAAAATTTGTGAAAATAATTAAAATTAATTACACCGATTAAGTTAAAATTAAGCTTAACTATGAACTAAACCTTAAATTGAAGAACCAAAATTAACTAGACACTTATCTAAGATAAATTTAATGGCCATATATCTTCCCAATTATCACTTTTATCATATTTTTTCCATTACTGGTTCCACTTGATAGGTGAAAAACAGTTATGTAATTCCTTTGTCAAAATATTACAAGAGTGCCACTTCTCCTCCACTATAAAAAGGCCTCCTCTCCTCCCACTTCTTTGCACCTCTAAAACCACTTAGGATTGGAAATTATCTAATAAAATATCCTAAAAAAACAGTAAATTTCTTATTTAATCCTATCTTTGTTCTGAAAACCTTCCAAATATTCCCTTTGGTGAAAACTAAAAGGAGTTACCCAATTAAGAGGCAACACCCTCCCTCAAGATCCTTTCATTTATTTTATTTCTCCACCACCAAAATTCATCTTATTGCATGATTATAAAATAAAAAACAACATAAATATAATTATATTTTTAATATAAAAAGTTTTACTTGAACTTACACACACAACCAACTAATGGGTAATGAACATACTGTTTATCTGTACAGAGAACTACTACCACACTAAACGATGATTGTTCAATTTTCTTTTATAGCCTCTCATGGTGGAAATTTTGATGAAAAATATATTTATATATGTTATATTTTATTTATTATGTGGTTAATATTCTATAATAATTTTACCCCATATATATTTATACTTTACATTTGGTGTAAATATGATAATTTCGTTTGAGCAAGTGTGGACTACCACTCCCTCAGAGCGATGTGATTCATTCACACACTACATGGAATGTTTTAAGGATACTATTAGTGAAATTATATGATATATATTTTATAATAATTATAATGGAATAATTAAATTCATGTATACATGTATATATACATATATGTTATTTACATTTTTTCTTTGAATACAACAATTAAACAGAAGCAATGTTCATGTGTACATACAACCTACCATCCCGATGAACTGTGTATTCCATTTCATACTTATATCTTCTATATATTATTATAATATAAATATATGGAATATAAATTATATTTATATCATGTTTTACATTCTATAAATAATTATATAAGTATAAGGACCAAATATATAACAAATTAAGACACATGTAAAAAACAAAGAGAATATTACCGGAATCATAACATTAACATGAAATTATTAAAAAGAAGGTAATATATATCCATAATCAAACCAAATATGGTATTGGATATAATAATATGGTTATGTGATTTAGGTATAATAAATTTATATTTATTATACATAAGGTTTTAATGATTATGATGAGAGTCAAGACACATGGTAAGAAAATTTAATCTCACTTTTTATTTTTGAGAGATACATGATTTATTCACCACCCATTCCTTTTTTTTGAGTGTATAATTCCCATGGATGTATTATATGATTATTATAATTAAAATTATGGGGTTTTAAATATCAATTTTATGATATTTATATCATGGTATTTATGTTTAAAAAGTTACCAAATTGGTAAAGTAATTTTGTCCCAATTTTCCTTCTTTGAGACAAAAACCATGTTATACACCTATATTCTTCAATGAGGTGTATATAATTCCTTTGAAATTTTATATCATGAATATAATTATTCTAATTATATTTTAGTATTCATGTAATTTCATTTTATTGCATGGGGATTATGGTTCAATGTTACAATGTGGTAAGAGTTTATTAAATCAATCTTATCGATTTTCAATATTATTTAAAATTATGATTACTTTAATTAAATATTATGATCCATCTCTCAAGAAAAATAATGAATTTTCTTATCCTATGGTTATTCGTGATATCTTCATACATTCATACCATTTTCAACTATTTGGTACATAATATAGTTATGAAAGTGTTATTAATGATGTTCGAATTTACCTCTCTCTTCGGTAAAAAATATGTGTTCCTTCAGAACCATGCTTTCTAAATAGGGATTCCAAGAATATTTAACTATTATTATATAAAATTTAAAAGAAATTTTTACCATGTTTTGTATTTTACCTATGTTTTCAGAGTAATCTTTTTATCACTTTCCAAACAAGGTATTTTATTTTACCTTTTTACCATGTAAAAGGAATATTCTTTTTACCTAGTACTGCGTGTACGGAGTTTCTCATTGTCATTCTATGAAATACATTTCCATGTCTAAAACAGTTAATTTTTCATATTTTTTTTGTAAAATTAATTTTCAAGTAAAATTGTTTTCAAATTCTTTTCAATAATTTTTCATAAGTTTTCAAGTGAAAAGGTTTTTAAAACATTTTCAAGCTTTCTTTACATGTTTTCAATTTTATTTTCAAATAAATGGGTTTGAGGATGTTATCAAGATTTATTTATATATTTTCAAATTATTTTCCAAGAAAATGGTTTTCAAAGTGATTTTAATCTTCATTTATAAGTTTTCAAGTAAAAGGGTTTCGTAACATTTTAAACGATTATTTATATGTTTTCCATATATTTTCAAAGAAATAGTTTTCAAAATGTTTTACCACTTCTGTTATATGTTTTCAAGGAACTTTTTTTTCAAAAGGATTTATGTTTCTAAAAAAATTATTTTCCTAAGGAAAGGATAATTTCTTCAAGAAATGTTTTTGGAATATATTTCCATGTTATTTTCCATGTAAGATGACATCTGTTGATGTTACTTATTCCCTTCTGGGAAAAGATCCAAATATTTCATTAATATTCTCTCTTGAATGGATTATGTTTTTATGGAATTATGCTTATGATAGTAGTTTCACTTCCATGGGTAATATTATTTTGAAAACCACTTACTTTCATTGTTTATGATTTGATGAAATGATTATGAAAATCATATTTTTTCACATGTTATGATATGATTACATGTTTATGATACCCATTTCGTTTCATGGGTTATGATATGATTTTAAATGATATTGTGGCACATGTATATGATTTCAATATGAGATGGGTGATACCGATATATCCCTCCAATTATTTGGGTAAAGATTTATATCTCATGATATATGCATGGTTGGAATGAGAAATGAAATCGGTTCAGTATTACAGGGATGGAATGAGGAGTGAACTTTCTTCAGTAATAAATGGATGAAATATGGTGCAAACCCAGTTTAGTAAAATAATTTGTCCATTAATATAGACTTGGAATAAATTTATTTACTACTATGAAAATAACATGATATTCTTTTATGTCTACCAAAATTTCATTTTTTATTCATATTTTATGCTTTTATGTCTTATGTTATTTATTTCCCTGTGATTCAAGTATTATGGACAACCAATATTTATGCCAGGACTCATGTATATGATCTTTGATATAAAGGGTATGATCTTTTATATTCATGATCATGTTCTCATACACTTATTCTCATGATTATGCTTATATATCCCCATTTTACCCTTACTGATCATATGAGCTCATCCATTTTTTATGTTTACTTACCTAGTTTATGAAGATATGTATTAAGTTTGATGGGTCTAAGAAGGGTTCTAGTCAAGAAGAACCTAGTAGGATAAAATATAGCTCACTTATGTATTAGTGTTTATGTTTCCATGTTTCTAAAGGCACTATTCTAGTACGGTTTTTGGGCATTTATTTGTATCATGTTTTAAGTATTCCAAAAATGTTATGTAATGTTAATATATGAAAAGAGAGGGTTTCTATATTTGGTATCAGAGAAAAGGTTTATTTAACATTTGGAAATTATTATGAGAAAACTTTATAATGATCTACAGGTATATTTTTGAGTATATGACTTGGGATTTATCTAAGGATAAGTATTAGGATGAGTTTACATTTAGGAAAATCTCCTAGAGTTTTGGTAAAGGATAATGTGAGAGGTTTCCTAGAAATACATCCATGTTTGGATACTAAAAGTGGATGTGTCTCTATAATAGATGTACCTAAGGGTAAAAACTCTAAAAATATATTCCAAGCCTAACTCAGGGTAATTTGGTACATGAAAATGGGCCTTGCTACACACCTAGTTTGACACTCTCTGGGGATATTATTTGGGAATTCTAAAACTCTTCATAAACCATACTAATGGATTTAAATATAAGTTGGATATGAATAACCTAGGATGAACCTAATGTGTTTTATATTAATAAAGGTGTTATGATTTATACATCTTATAAGTAATTATTTTCATTACTATATGGGTTTTTTCTATGATAATTATTGCTCACACTATGCTTCTGGTTTTAGTCAACAGAGGGAACCAAAAGGAACATGATTAACATTGAATGTGATGGATGATCTAAAGATTATAATTCAAGTGGGATAATCATTTGAGTGAAATATTTTGTGATCATGCCTATTTTTTTTCCAATGAACATGATTGACCATTGTATACCATAACCAACTCTGGGACTCACCAAGGAAGATAAAAAAGGAGTTCAGTAATAGTTCGGGTAATGGAGACCATAGAGAAAATAATATTCAGTTTCCTTTATGTCAAGAATGTGAAAAGAATCACCTAAGTGAATTAATTAGAATAATAAGAATATGTTATCATTGTGGAAAATAAAGACATAAAGAAAGACACTATAAATAAAAAATAGAGATTTCTATTAACGAAATGGATGAGAATATTGGCATTAATAATACATCATCAAAGGTTAATTTTTTAAGTGTGTAATAGATAGTCATTTTGAAACTCATTTTCCCAATATGAAATCTCCGAAAGAGAATCAACAAGTTGGTTCTATTAATGGTTACATTGTTGTTGATGAAGAGACAACAAATGAAATGTGAAAAAAGTGGTATTATATAAGAGGATGAGGTAGACTTTATAATTTATTAAGGTTGAATTGATCGATGTTTTTATGTATTTGGATTCAATAATATTGATAGGTGAAATATATAAGTATTTTAAAATTTATGTTTTTTTCTAATGATTTACAAGAATACATTTAATGGATCTGATGGAATCAGAAAGTTATTTAATGGAAAGGTGATTCCCATGGAAAACACATGATTAAGGGAAATATAACCCTTAATATATTCTTTATGTTATGATAATGTTTTTTGGATAGTGTTATGTTTGATATAAGTAAATTGGACGGTATTGATTACCTTGGAACTAATTAAGGACTTGTTGATAAGTTTTTTTTTCTACCATGGATGAAGTTTAAAATTTCTTGAATTTGTGGAATATATTAAGTAATCTTTGGAATAAGGAATAATTCATGTTTTCTAGAAGTATTTTTGATAATTCATGTTATTACCATTTTTCAAGAAAATATATGATGAGGGTGTTCACATGTTTGGAATGTGATAACCATGAGCCACTTTGGGATATATGGGGGGTCAATGTTAAACCGATTCCATGTTTTTTTCTAAAGTTTTAGATTTTCATCGTTTAGAAGGATTATAAGGATGACCATTTATGGAATGTTTAAGTTTACGATTGGATGAAATATATATATATTTATTGATTTTTTATTGAAAACCTTGGTTAAAAGGCTATTTAGTGATTAACTTTATTTCAAGAATATACATCTTTTTTATGTCAGAAGTTATATTATTGTGTCTTTTAGAAAGGATATCATGTATGTCAGGTGAAAACCAACCAAGTATGGATTAAACATGGTCCATGAACCCCTGATAGTAGAATGATTAGGGTTTCATGCCTACCATGTCCTACACGATGTCTAGGTTAATGTGTTATTATTTTCATTGAAAAATTATTAATGATGAACAAGTAGAGTTATTTTTTATGTTTACTGAATAATGTATTAACCATATTTATTGTGATTAATAGTTAGATTAAAATATTTATATTTTTTATTCTTTTGTGGGCCTTAAGATATTCTAAATGTGTATTTTAGCACTTTATCCATCGATGTTAATTTCTGGACATCCATTTATTTAAGTAATAGATGAATTGGAAATAGATAAAATCATAAATAAAGAATGAAATTATGTTCATATAAATATATCAATTAATTATATTTACTTATATTATTATTCAATAAAATAATTAATCAACATTATGATGATGATAAACAATTTTGTGTTGTCCTAATACGTCAATTTTTTAAATGATGGCGTTTTAGATCATCATCGATTTATGACATTGAGGCCCTCAACATTTCTTTTATCATTCACTTGTTTATGATTGATGACCACCATCACTCCGTATGAATATTTATGTTTTCCCTCCATGTCCAATCGTCACTCCCAACCTATGTTCTTTTATATGGAAACTTAGTAATATGTTACTTTGGGTAACAATTATGGTTCCAACATTCATTTTAAGGGATGTTTTAATATTCATATTTATGATGTGGGATTATATAAATTAAAATTTAAAGTATTAAAACTTTGATAACCCAATAGAATTTTGAGGGTGAAATTCCTTTTTAGGGGTGTAAAATGTAACACCCAGAGATTTTGTAAATATATGTTTTAATTAATTTAACTTTTTTTTGATATTTTTCATTTCACACAACAATAAAAATAGTTTATATTAAAGCACTATATATTTGGCTTGAGCTATATGCTACACCATGTTAATATTTATCTACACACAAAATAAATTTTATCTTTATCTAAATGTAACACCAATGTAATCTTGTGTTACATGCAACAATGTCTTTCCTCAATGGCTTGCGTAACACACGAGATAATGTTTTACCAAACAATAATATATTATTAAAATATCATTATAATAAGATATAACCTCAACATTAAATTATCTGTTATGAATAGTATTAAATAATTTATTAAAATATATTGTTTACAAAAATATTAGATAAATTCATAGGTTACCAATTAATTAGAAATGAATATGAAAATTGATTGAATATAAAATGAAATATTGATATTTTTATGGTCACAAAGATGTTTTACCCTAATAAATTAAATAAATAAAATTATTGAGTAATATTAATTTAATATATACTCTATATATTCAATCAATTTTTTTATATTCACTCAATATATTTTATCAACATAAGATAAGAACAAAACCAATTTAATGTTTAAAACACATATTTTTATAAAGGTAATTTTACCACCTTTTAATGGAGAACCCATTTTAAATACAAAAGTTTAATCTTTTATAGATTTAATATTCAAAAATTAAATTCATATTTTAAATATAAACAAAAAAATCTAGGTTAGGATAAATTTATGGTATTTTACTGTAGGGTTTCATTTTTTAATGAATAGTTAAAAATACTAAATTTCAATTCAAAACTTACTTTTAATAAATTAAATCTATAAGATTGAATTATATATTAAATTGGTTTAAAAGTTTAATTATATAATATTTTTATAAATTAGTCCAATTTAGGTTATTTGAACCAATTTGACATTGAAATTGGATATAAAAACTTAGCAAACTTAAGATCATTTTTACTTTAAAAACCCACAGTTTCGTCCCGTCAGTGGGATAAATTTTAAATTAATTTCTACCACTTATATGGTTTAAATTTAGAAAAATGGATTCCATATTTCGAATAATCATAATTTATAATGTCTAATAATATCAAATTAATTTTTGACCAAAAATATTTGTGAAAATAATTAAAATTAATTACATCTATTAAGGTAAAATTATGATTAACTAAAGATAAACCCTAGATTTAAGACCCAAAACGAACTAGAATCCTATACAAAAGAAATTTTATGGAAATATTTCTATCATATACTCACTTTTAATAATTTAGTTGACTATTGGATCCACATGGCATGTGAAAAATATGTATCGAATTCCATTGTCAAAATTGTACAAGAGTGCCACTTATCCTTCACTATAAAAAGGTCTCCTCTCCTCCCACTTCTTCACACCTCTATTTCTAATTAAGTTTAGAAAATATATTCTCAAATATACTCCCTAAAATCATCACTTACTCCTTTAACTCTCCCTTTGTTCAGAAATCATTCCAAGGAGGCCCTTTGGTACAAACCAACTGAAGTTACCCGATTAAGAGGTAACACCCTCCCTCAAACTCCTTTATTTTATTTTATTTCTACACAAAAAAAATCCATCTTATTACATGATTATAAAAAACCAGTACTCTAAATATAATAAGATATTTTTATGGGAAGGGTTCAACCTCCACTTACACACACATCCCTCTAATGGGTAATGACTATACTGTTTATGTCTACGGTGAACCACTTTCTCACTAATTGATGATTGTTCATTTTTCCTTTACCACCACTCATGATTAACATTATAATAGACACTTAATATTTTTAACAAAAAAAATATATAATTTAATTTTTTTTTAAATATCATAATTTATTTTGAGGAAGTGTGGACTACCGCCCCCTCAAAGCGACGTGATTCATTCACACACTACATGGAATGTATTAGGGATTGGATTTGTGAAATTATATAATATATATATGAAATAATAATTATAATAGAATAATAATATGTATATATACATATATATATATATATATATGTCATTTAACTTCTTTCTTTCAATACAAAAATTAAATAAAAAAATCATTCATGCATACGTACGACCTACCATCTCTATGAACGGTGTATTCCAATTTAATACTTCTATATTTTATAGATTATTATAATACACAGATACATATTATAAATGATATTTATATCATGGTTTACCTTATTTTAATAATTATATATGTATTAGAACCAAATATATAAAAATTAAGACACACGTGAAAATGAAAGCAAATATTACCTAAAGCGTAACCTTAACATGGAATTGTTAACAAGAGGGTAAAATAACACCAAAAAACCATATATTGTATTATATTTTAGAATAGGGTTATGTGATATATGTATAATAAATTTTTTATTTATTATATAGGAGGATTTAATGAGTACGATGAGAGTCAATACACAAGGTAATAGAATTTCATCTCACTTTTAATTTCCATGAGATACACGATTTATTCACCACCCACTCCTTTTGTGTGGCATGTATACTGCCCATATATGTATTATATTATTATTATAAATATAATTATGGGTATTTACATTACCATTTTATGATATTTATATCACGGTATTTATGTTTCAAAAGTTACCAGCTCGGTAAAGTAATTTTGTCTCAATTTGCCTTCTTTGAGACACAAGCCATGTTATGCACATATATTTTTCAATGAGGTGTATATTATTTCTTTGAAATGTTATATCATTAATATCTTTATTCTCATGATATTTTAAGCTTAATTTGATTTTATTTTTTAAAATGGAGATTATGGTTCAAAGTTACAAAGTGTTAAGAGTTTATTTAAACAAACTAATCACTTTTTGAGATTATTTATAATTATGATTCCTATGATGAAGTTATATAATCTATAACTCAAGAAAAATCATGACTTTTATTATCCTCTAGATATTCATGATATCTTAAAATATTGGTACCATTATTCCACTCTTTGTTACATAAGATAGTTGAGAAAGTCTTTTTAAGGAAGTCTAAATTTAACACTCTCTTAAATAAGAAATCTATGTTCCTTAAAAACCATGTTTTGAAAAAAGGGTTTCAAGAATATTCCCCAATTATCCTATAATATATAAACAAATTTTTTACCATTTTTTTCTTTCACCAATATTTTTAATTTAATTTCATGTCACATTCAAAAAAAATAATTTCTCTTACCATTTATTTCTATGAAAATGGAATATTATTTTTAAGTCATAAAGAATGTACAGAGTTACTCATCGTCATTCTATGAAATTCCATTCCATGTTTAAAATGGTTAATTTTTTTTTAAAATGTTTTTTAAATTTAATTTATACGGAATATTAATTTTTAATTTTTTTTCAATATTATTTCATAAGTTATGAATTAAAAAGGTTTTAAAAACATTTTTAGGTTTATTTACAAGTTTTCAATGTTATTTTAAAAAAATGGTCTTCAAAACGTTTCTAAAATTTATTTATAAGTTTTCAAAGTATTTTTGAAGAAAATGGTTTTCAAATTTTTTTCAAGCTTCTTCCATAAGTTTTAAATTAATATTTTTTCAAAATTTTTTCAATATTTATTTAAAATCTTTCAACGTATTTTTAATGAAATATTTTTCAAAATGTTTTCGTGGGTTTTTATATGTTTTCAAGGAAAATGGTTTTCAAAAGGTTTTGTGTTTAAAAAAAAAAATTTTATGAAGAAATGTCTTCAAAATATCCTTTCCAAGTTATCTTCTATCTAAGATGACATATATTGATGTTACTCATGACCTTCTAGAAATGATCCAAAGGTTCAATTCATATTCTTTCTTGAATGGTTTGGGATTTATGGAATGATTCTTATGACACTAGTTTCTTTTACTTGGGTTATATGCTTTAGAAATATTCTTCCTTTCACATGTTATGATTTCATTAAATGATTATGAAACATTTATTTTTCCACGGGTTAAGATATGATTACATGTTTATGATACCCATTTCATTTCATGTGTTAAGATATGATTTTTAATGATATTTTGGAACATGTATGTATGATTTAATTATACGATGGATGGAACCTATACCTCCCTCCATTGAATTGGGTAATGATTTATATATCATGAGATATAAATGGATGAAACAAAAGATGAAATCAATTTATTATTATAGGACCAAAACGAGGAGGGAACTTGGTTCAGTAATATAGTGCTAGAATGGGGTGTGAACCTGATTCAGTAAAAGAGTTTTTCCACTAAGATGGATTTGGAAATGATTCTTGAATTTTATGGAAATCATAATATATACTTATGTGTGTGTGTCACAATTCCATGTTTTATTCCTATGTTATGCTTTCATATATTTTGTTATTTATTTACTTATGATTCATGTCTTATGATCTTTCAATATTTATTCCATGATTCATATATATGATCTTTGATATGAAGGGTACAATCTTATATTTTCATGAGCATGTTCTCATACAATTATGCTCATGACTATTCTTACATATCTCACTTGTTTACCCTTATTGAACATTTGAAATCACCACTTTTTATGTTTCCTCCCCCGGTTTATAAAGATATGAATTATGTTTGATGTCTATAATAAGGGTTAGAGTCAAGAAGAAACTTTTGGGAGATAATGTAGCTCACTCATATATCAGTGTTTATGGTTTTGTTTTTCAAAAGGCACTAGACTAGTATAGTCTTTGGGCGTCTATTTGTATCATGTTTTAAGTATTCTGAAAATGTTATGTCAATTTAATTTATGTAAAGATTGGGAATATATAGTAATATACACAATTTAAAAATCAATTTTTAATATATAAAATAGATTTTTTGAAATATTTGAAACTCTAATAATATATCACACTAAAAACTGTATTTTTACATACAAATATTAAAAATTAGGATTTATCACATTTAAAAATTTTATATATATAATTTATATTTTAATAATATATATAAATATTATATTATAATTTTAGTTTAATTTTTTGTAATAATGATAATATTATTATAATTAATGTTAATTATTTTGATATTACTATTAAAAAAATGATTTTTAAAATTAATATCATGAAATTTGTATATAGTAAATTAAATTAATATAATTTATATGATTTTAAAATTATTTTTAAATAGATATATAATTATATTAACACTTATTCAATATTTGATCAATATTGAATAATATTAAGACTACATAACGGTTTGACGCTTTAATCTACAAAAACTATTTTTTTTATATATTAAATGTTTTTAATAAATATATATTTTCATATTTATTATTAATTGAATTATATTATGTTGAAATTAAATTTAGGTTTTAAACAAAAAAATATTTCAATAGAGGTTTCCTTATATTTTTAATTAAATTATAAATTACTAAGTTAAAAACTAGTTTCCAAGGTAAAAAAATAAATATGTAAAAAGATATGGTAAAAGACTTCAAAAGATATTTTAAAACCTATGTGTAAGGTATTTTTTAATGCCTCATCAACTAAATCTCACCACACACTCAATTATTGTAAAATTTTGGAGCTGTTTCACAAGGTATTGATCAATGAAATCATAGAACGATTAATGGTATTACCAAAAGTGACTTTTTAAACAATTATAAAAGGGGTCACTTATAACCCTCTATGCATACACTTCCTAGTTCAATTTACCATTAAACTATTCCCAAATAAAATATTCTATAATTATTTTTATTTCTATATTCTAATGGTCTATAAAAGTAAGCTTAAGTTCTTAACATCCTCTGTGTTCTATAAGAGAAGATCAAATCTCTAATACAAGTATTTCATTCTTTGTAATATTTTCCCCATAAACATAAAATTTTATAATATATATTGAAAAAACTATATATTTAAATAAATATCATTATTATATTAATATTTTATTATACTAACAAAATACCCATGATTTCTTCCTCCCCACCAACTAAAAAAATAAAAGTTTCCTTAGTGAATTTGCGCGAACTACCACATTGACAAAGAAACATCTTCTTTTTTTAGTGTTTAAATTTATGGTTGGAAAAAAGAATTTAATGGCAGCATAAATATCATATATTTAATGTTCGGTGCACTTCTTGTCCATTACTTTTCCGTTTTTTGGTTTTTGGAGATGTTCGGAGGAGGTTCATGGAGTTTTTGTTGGAGATGGGGGTGAAACAAAGCTACTACAGGAGTGAAACGTCGTGTAAATGTATTACATGACATGGAAGTCGATTTCATGACTTTTATAAGTCCAGTTCATGGTCTGTAATGTTTCATTGTGTGATAAATAAAATAAATTCAAGGAAGACATATTTTTCAGTGGATGTCGACTGCGGGTAATTACACAATGTGAAAGGGTATTACACGTCATGTTACCCCACTACTGTAACTTTTAACTGTTTTTCCAGCCACTCGGGTTGTCAAGCCCTGTAGTTTCAGTAAAACTTCCTTGACCCCAGGTGAACCAGAAACCTCTATTCAACATTTTGAGGATCTCTACACCAATTATTAATTCCTAAATTCCCTCCCACGATCTGTAGTGATCCATCTATGATCTAAGGTTCACTCCTCCTCCGTTCTTACTATTTCTTCTGATTTGGTCACTTTCCTCTACCATTTATTACTTCTATGTGATAGAATATGATCTACCATGGTTATAAATGGGATTCTATTCAGTTTTTTTGGTTCGGTGGTACTATATAATCCTTGTATGGATATAGATCTTATGGGAGAGGTGACCGAAGATCTGTTGTGTGTCCCATTCTTGTGTGAGGATCATTGAAACCCTTTTGAGGTAAGATTTAATTTGTTTCTCTCCATTTTTTTATCATGTAAGAGGGATATAATTTTTTTATCCTATAGATAATCATTGTTCTAGGCTAATAAATGTTATAAATTGGTTAAATGAAATGGAAACAGGTGGGGGATTCAATTTACATGCTTTTTTAGTTTTGATATTATGATTTTGATATTGTGAATTATATGGGCTTTATTCTCCATTGAATATCATAGCTGTTGGGGAATCATGTTTATGAACTAAATAGGATTCATGTTGTTTGGTTCCTATTGAATAATCATATATTAAAATGGACTAATCACATATATTCAGCTAATAAATGGATACCCCAAGATAATATATTTTATCTGACAACCCCTGAATTAAAAAGTGAAATTAAATATGGTATGCCATATTATATCAATATTTTTGGTTTCCTTGGTATGTGTGGTGATGTGATGTGTGTGTGGGTCTATTCTGGTCGGTGTTGTAGTTTGGTTGTAAGAATGGATGTGTATTGTGGTATGGATTGGGTGGTGTAATAGAATCTCATGCTGATAGATTGATTATAGTAGAATGGATGAGAAGTGTTGTGCAGCGAGGCTGTGATTCTAGTTGTGCAGTAATGTGTCATCAGTTGGGGTTTTGATTTGGGGGTTGGTTCTGTTTGTACATGACATTAGCAGGATGATGTAGAAAGCTTCACCCAATATCTAAGAGATCAATATATGATATACCATGAATGGGTGTTAAACATGGAGAATGTGGAATAATGTGTCTTTATTGTGGAGATGCATTAATTTATCATGCTCTTCACCTTCTAAAATGACTATTTCTATGTTACCTATGGTGGGATGTTCTTAGTGGTTTCTTGTTTAGTGATGGTATAAATGAATAATTGATTATTGAAGATAAGAATGTGTTGGGGTGGTTTGGCTAATAATATGTAATTGTTAATTAATTTGGCTGAGAATGTGAGTTGGGTTTCGTGGCTTATTGTGTGGTATTGTGCATTTAGAGTTAGCAGTAAAGTTGACAGTGTTGTGAGTAGGTTGTTTTCCTGAAAACCAATAGGTTGGTCTTGAGTGTTTGGTATCATATATGTATATACTTTTATTTTCTTTGTGATTTCTATTCGCATCCCACCCTAGTTGAGATCTATGTGCTGAACACACCCATCATTATGGTGATGGGTGTCATTTGTCAAAATCCAGGTGGGAGGATAGATGGTTGGCCACTAGATCATTCATGCTCCCTCTTCCAGGCAGTGATAGACCAAGATTCTTCAGGTATGTTGTGGTTTGTGAGGGTCAGGTGTGTGCGGGTGAGTTGTTCTTTCTTAGGTGTCTTCAAGATGAAATGTGATGTGATTTGTGGACCAAGTGTCTATGGGTGGGATGTGGTATGGTTTGTGAGTCCCATGTGTGTGGAAGTGAGTTTTGATTTCATAGGTGTCTTTAGGATGAGATGTCAAATGGTTTGTGGCCCAGATGTCTAATAGTCGAATGTGATGTAGTTTTTGGCCCAGGTGTATTTGGATGAGATGCGATGTGGTTCATGGACCAAGTGTTTGTGGGTGGGATGTGATTTGGTTTGTGGACCAGGTGTTTGTGGGAGGTATGTGGTGTGGTTTTGAGGCCCAAGTGTGTGTGAGAGGGTTGTGACGTGGTACTTTTCTAAAAGGTGGGAGTGCGAGGATGTTTTCCATTAGGAAAGAGCATCTAATCCATGGGAAGTGGTGCAGGGTACCCTATAATTGATGTGTATTATATTTTATTATGTGACTTTCATTATTTGGTGATCATTCCTTGGTGATATTGGGATGTTAGTATACCTGTTAGGTGATGATTTGTTTGTCAATTTTCTCACAAAGGCATTAGTATGCTTCTATCACTTGTGCATAAGAAACATTGGTTTTCCTATTGATTATACCTGAATTCTCACCCTATGTATAGAAAACTAATTTCAAGTTTCTAGGATGATTACATGGATCATTTTGGACGCTACTAGCTTAGGCTTTGGGACAATTACATAGTCACCACTTTAGCTTACATTTGGGTACTTTACTTTGGAGTTTCATATTATTTAATTAATTTTTATTTTAAACAGGAATGTGGGATGGTTTATGGAGTTATTTTATTTATATATTGATTTTTTTTGTGGATTATCCACTAAATATCTCGATCTAGTTTAAAAAAGGGTAATGCGTCCCATATTGTGATATCTGTATAACCTTGGTACTAGTTACCAACCTAGGGCCTACTAAAAAAGAGACAGAGGAGTCATTATCTCCATTTCTCCATTACCATCTCAGGGGGGTATCATTGGAGGGTGGGGGTCATTAAATAACGGTATCAAAGGTGATGGTTGAGAGATAGGATGAAGTTTGGATTTAGGCATAGTGAGGTTTGCATGAGTTTGTAGGGAAACAATGTTATTTTATCTTGGTGCGTGACATAAGACATGGTAGAATTGTTAGGACATAGGATTTTATGGTCCCTGTGATCCCACACAAGGACTCTAAGACTATCTAATGACCATGTGATTATAAAAAATTTTCAGGGTATAGACCCAAGGAATAGTACATGCATCATAATGACTTGTGTTCATATTTTAGTTGGGTGGGTTTGGAAGATTTGGAATGAGTAACTAAATATGTATTAAATGTGATTAAATAATTCTTAACACATACCCCATACAAATCGTGTGTAGGAAATCATTTTTTAACTTTTTAGATATGGATCTTGGTTTTCTTTCATGTGGGATATGGCAGTTGAGGGTTAGTAGGCCGATCTGATTGACCGACAAAGGGTCGATCTAGTTGGCGGGGGGGTGACCAGTGATAGAGGAAATTGTGTGATTTATAAGTAGGATTTTGGAATGTATGTGGAAAGGGTTTCAGACATGGATAAGGAAAGATAGATTAAGGATCTTGACATCATCTTCAGTTTTATCGTGTCCTCGATCGAGTACTGGGTTCTTTTGGAAGTCAGTCAGATGTGAGGAGTTGCACGTCAGTAGTGGACGCTTTATCTAGCGAATTGTAAGGAAGAATATGTTTTGTGGGTTGACTTTGAAAAGGTGTTCTGAGTAGAGTTCCATTCATCAACCATGAAGGCTAAGAAGATGAAAGAGCTATTATCCCTTCAGTAGGGGACTATGTGAGTGCGAGAGTATGAGATCAAGTTAAAGAACCTACTTTATTATTCACTAGACCTCTTTCCAGATGAGGAGTCTCATGCTATATGTCTTGAGGAGGAGCTCCATCATTCGATCTAGTATGCAGTTACTCTTTTTACATTTCCAACATATTTAGAGGGTCATAAAAAGGGAGACGTGATAAAAAAGATGCACTCATGAGGAGTTATACCATGATAGGGGATCCAATAGAGTTCTTCAAGAGTTAGGGTTACTAGTGAAAAGTATCAGGTGCTAGGACCTTCAAGATTTTGACTATCAGGGAGTCGACCTCAGTAGCTTCCTTTCTGATCTTCGGGTTCCAGTGGTTTCTGTGCTCTTCCTGTGGGCTTGGGGATGAGGTGTTTCATCTATGGTGTTTGAATCCATATTCATAATTAGTTCTCAATGGATGTTCAAGCACATTTTGGTGGAGGTGGATACGTTCAACACTAGCCTCAGTAGCAGTTTCCAGTCAATACATTTCATCATCAAGAGAAGTAGGATTTTTCTCTGCTGAGGGGAGATGAAACAAGTATAGGATTACCTAAAGAGGATCCTCATTTTCAGGTGCCTCGAACCGGGTGTGGTTGTGGAGGTTTTCATTAGTAGAGAGGCAGAGGATCCTATAGTGGTCAGTTGCACGTAGCAGAGGCAACAGTTCTAGTAGGGCCAGAGATCATTTGAGGTATGATTAGTTTTTTTAGTACCATTGATTTTGTTTTGTTTTATTTGGGAGATTAAAAATCATTTGTTTATCTCACTATAGACCATGCTATGGGACTATATGTAGAGAGTATTCCCTTGATCCTATTGTTGAGTTCACTAGTCAGAGGCTAGAACAACTTGTTTGATGTGTGATGGGGATGTACAATTATGATTGGACTGAATCAGTCTTGCGGGGATCATTTCTTGATACAAATTCAAACATAATAATTCATTCTTAACATAGAATGGTTGTATTCCATGCTTTACATTATCGGCTGTTTCCATAGGAGAGCTTTGTTTTCAAACATTGATGGATAGCATGCAGTTTTCATTGAATACTGGAGTTTTTAGATGGGGAGTTGGCACAGGGAACACCTAATATTCTTGTTGGATGATATGTCATTGGAATCAGTGGATTTTGGAATGGTGAAGGCTCCCAAGGTCATTGGGGAGTTCTTGAATGTTTTCCCTAATGAGTTTGTGACCCTTCCCCCTCAAGTTGATGTTGAGTTCAGGATAGACTTGCAGCCTGGTGCTTCCCTGATTTTGATGGCCCTGTATTGGATAGAAACTTCTGAGTTATAAGAGGCGAGGATTCAGATAAATTATCTGATGAATAAGGATTTTATCCGTCCCAATATATCACTGTGGGATTCTCCAGTGGTGTTCTCTAAGAATGAATATGGAAGTATGAGGCTATATAAAAACTAACAAATGTTGAATGAGGTAACGATCAAGAACTGTTACCCTCTTCCAAGGATGTAAAATCATTTCGACTAGCTGAGAGGGTCAAGTTGTTTTCCTATGATCAATCTTCGATTTTGGATATCATCAATTAAGGGTAAAGGAGGCTGATATCCCAAATACTGCCTTCAAATGAAGGTATAGGAACTTTGTGTTTATGGTCATGTTATTCAGTGTTACAAACGCACCAGTTGTGTTCATGGGGAATATGAACTCTGTGTTTTGTGAGTTCTTGAACCAGTTAATCATCATGTTCATTGATGATATCATAATCCACTCACAGTAATAAGAGGATAACACCAATCATCTCAGAGTTGTCTTACAGGTTCATCAACACCATCATCTCTAAGGGAAGTTATCTAAGTGTATGTTCTGGACACGAGACACGCATTTCCTCTGGCATGTGGGGTCTTAGTGGGTTGTAGTTGTAGACCCGTCTAATGTTGAATTAGTTTTTTATTGGGAAGCACCCAATAAAATGATAGATGATCATAGTTTTTTTGGTGTCATAGGATATTATTGGTGATTTGTACATGTTATCCTTTGATTTTAAACTTTTTTAAAATCTATGACCAGAAAGGAACAAGATTTTTCATGAATTGATCAGTTCTAGGTCATGTTCGGTTATCTGAAAGGGAGATTGGTTAGTGCTCCAGTACTTTGGTTGACTGAGGAAGGGGTATTTCTTGAGGTGTTCTATAATTCTTACCATATGGTATTGGGATGTGACTTGATGCAACAATGAGTGATGATCTCTTATGGGTCTAGCCAGTTATGTCATAAAAATCACAATTATTCCACCCATAATCTAGAGTTGGATTCTGTGGTTTTCATGCTAAAGTTGTGGAAAAATTACCTCATTGGTGATATCTTTGTGGTCTTTAATGATCACCAAAGTTTTAGGTATATATTTACACAACAAGATATGTACTTGCGATAGTGTGTATGGATAGAGTTTCTTTAGGGAAATGATTTTGAAATATATTACACCTTATTAAAGGAGAATGTCTGGCCAATTATTTGAGGTGAATATCACAAAAGGAGGTTGTTCAAGAATCTTTAGATTCTTAGAGGGTGATATAAGAGTTGGTAGCCTTCTACTTGGATACATGAGTTGTTTATGGTAGAGGCTATTTGTTTCAAATGATGGTGAAATATTCTCTGATGTAGTAGGTTGAGAAGTCACGGTGGGGAGACTTTGAAGTAGAGGTGATGAGTGATCATTTTGGGCATAGTGATGCCATGGGGGGATGGTTAGAGGATGGTCAGAACTAGATGTTGTTCCATGAGAAGTTGTTTGTTCTAGTGGATATGTGGGATGGATTACTTTGTGAGTTTCATAGCCCATCATTAGCAGTACACCCATGAGTTTCTAAGATGTTCTCTGGCTTGAGGATGCATTTTCGGTGGCCCAAGATGAATCAGGTAGTAAAGGAGTTTGTGGAAAGATGCTTGGTCTGCCACTAGGTAAAGGCTGAGCACCATTTCCTAGGTGGTTTCTTGCATCCCACAGATGTTCCATAGATTAATTGGGATGAAATATCAATGGATTTTGTCATAGGTCTACCCAAAGATAAATGCAGATACGATTCTATCTAGATATTAGTGGAACGACTGATGAAATCGGCACAATTAATAGCGATGAAGGAGTCGATCATAGTAGATTCCTGGTCAAAAAGGTATGTGTAGTAGATGGTGTAGCTACATAGAGTTCTGTGATCCATTTTATCAAATCGGGACACTTAATTTACCTCAGGATCCTAAAGGGGATCACAACCTGCTTTTGGAACCCCGTTATGCCTCAACACTGCTTTCCACTCTCAGATAAATAGGAAGACATAACCAACTACCGAAACGTTAGAGGACATATTGAGAGAATACATATTAGAATTTTGAAGATCTTGTATGAGACACATTCCCTTGGTAGACTTTCCTTATAATAATATTTTTTACTCTTCTTTTGGAATAGATCCGTCTGAAGCCTTGTATGGAAGACCATGTCGTTCACCATTGTGTTGGACAGAAGTTGGGGAGTCCACTGTTCTTAGTCCCGATGTAGTGCATAGAATGATAGAGAATATTAATATTGTTCATGAGAAGATTAAATTAGTGTAGAACCATCCTAAGTCTTGTGTTGATCTTAGGAGGAGAACCTTGGAGTTTGAGGTTGGGGACCATGTGTTCTTGAAGGTTTCCCTGCAACGTGAGTGGTGGAGGTTTGGAATAGGGATTAAGATTTATACCATGTTTTTTGGGCCCTTTTAGGTGTTGGGGAGAGTTGGAGAAGTGAAATACCTATTGGTATTTCCACCATAGTTAGAGATAATCCGTATCATCTTCCACATATCTCAACTTCGTTGATATCTTCAAGATGACTCGTATGTCCTTGATAGGGGAGTGTTGGATATCGAGGATGATGTGACATTCATGGATTGGAAAGTAGAGATACAGAATCATAAAGAGAAGGCGGTGCATGGGGGACCATTCCCTTGGTTAGTGTGTTGTGGAGGCATGGTGTCCTGTAGGATAGTACTTGGGAATGAGAATTACATATGTGTTCCAAGTACCCAGAGTTGTATTGAGTTTTTTTCTCTATTTTAATTTTTAATGTGATGTTTGGATCCTTTTTATTTATGATATGAGTTGTTTCCTTAGTTTATGATTATGTGTGTTGTGATGTGTGATGAATTTATGATGTGTGTAAAGGGGAGGAACTGATTCCTAATCGATACACATTAATTACGATGCAATTAAACTTGCACGGGTGATTCAATGCCTCCTATAACAGATAGTATCATAACATGGAAGATAGGATTCCAAGATTCTAGTGTTTTGGGGAGTACTATTCATGGAATTTAGTGGCTGTTGGTTTGTGATGTGTAGAGGGTCAGATAGTTGTGCACTGGTGAGGTGCCTTCTGGTTTTGGTCATTTGAGTTGACATGTTTAGTTTGTGGTAATGTTTGATGAGTGGTGATAATCTTGAGTGGTATCTCACAAGGTGGTTGTTCGGACACCTTTATCCTTTGGATTCTTGAGGATTCCAATTATTTAATAGGTATCTAATGTAACAGTCTATATCCATTATGTTTGTTACTTTTCTGGTTTTGGTTATTGGATATGTTCAGAGGATGTTCCAGGAGTTTTTGCAGGATATTGGGGTGCATAAAAGCTACTGCAGGAGTTATACGTCGTGTAACTATATTACACAACTTGAAAGTTGGTTTCATGACTTTTCTATGGTTGTTTCATAGCGTGAAATGTTTCAGGGTCTGAAAAATTAAATAAATCGAAAGGCAATGATTTTTCTAGTGAAAGTCACCTGCGGGCCATTACACCATGTGAAAGGGTATTAAAAGTAGTGTAATACCCCACTACTGTAACTTTTATGTTTTTTTTCAGCCCCTTTGTTTGTGAAACCTTGTAGTTTTAGTGACCCTTCCTCAACCCCCGGAGGCCTATTGATTTCTCTTAAAAATTTCTAGGATTTCTACACCAAGGATTGATTCCTAGCCTCTATACCTTTATCTGTAGTGATCTATCTATGATCTAAGGTGTGTTCTTATTTGGTTCTTCCAGTTTCTTTTGGTTTAGTCTCTTTCCCCATCTGTTTCTTATTTCCATGTGATGGAGAATGATATCAAATTTCCTAAATGGGATAATCTTAAGTTTTTCTTGGTGTAGGGGTACTAAAACATCTTCATATGGTTGTAGATCAGATAAGGAGAGGTGATCAAAGATCCTTTGCATGGACTGTTCTTGGTTAAGGATCATTGAAACCTATTCGAGGTAGGATTTACTTTGTTTCTATTCATTTTTGAATCATGTCGGAGGGATCTATTATTTCACCTATGAATCATGGTTGTGCTAGGATAATCAAAGATAAGAACCAGTTAAATGGAATTGAAAGTGGTAGGGTATTTTATTTTCATTCCTTTTTAGTTTTGATATTATGAATGCAATATTGTGAATTATACAGTCTTGATTCCCCCTTGAAAATTATGGATTTTGGGGGCCCTTGTTTTTAATCTAAATGGGATGCATGTTGATTGGTTCTTGTTCAACCATCATATATTAAATAAACCAATCATGTATATTTGGATAATGAATGGATGCCATAGGATCATACAGTTTCTATGATAACCCCTGAATTAACAAGTGGAATTAAATAAGGGGTTCCTTATTAAATCTAGATTTTTTTTCCTTGGTATGTGTGGTGATGTGATATGTGTGTGGGACTATTCTAGTTGGTTTTAATGTTTGGTTGTGAATATATATGTGGGATGTGGGATGGATTGGGTGGTGTAATAGAATCTCAGGTTGAGAGTTTGGTTTATTGTGGAATGTATTAGACATGTTTTTCAGTGGGGTTGTGAGACTGGTTGTGTGGTAATGTGTTATTGGTTGGGGTTGTGAGTTGGGGGTTGGTTCTGTAGGTACATGTCTTAAGTGGGATGAGTTTTAATGAGGACAATAGTGACTGGTATGGGTAATTTTCCTGGATTTTATCCATGAGTAACATTCAAAAAAGATTCACTTGTATCAATGATATCGATATATTATGTACCATGAATGGCTGTTAAATGTAGAGAATGTAGAATTATTTTTCTTTAATGTGGATTCAAATTAATATATTATGCACTTCTCCTCCTAAAAATACTATTTCTGTGTTTCCTGTGGTGTATTGTACTTCGTGGTTTCCTATGTAGTGATTGAATAAATGTATAATTGATTAATTAAGCCTTTAATTGCTTGGGTTTCTTTGGATGACATGATGGAATGATTAATTAATTTGGTACGGAATGTGAGTTAGGTTTTGGGGTTTATTGTGTGTTATTTTGAATTTCGAGGTAGCAACAAATTGGCAATGTTGTGAGTTGGTGGTTTTCCTGATAACCCATAGGTTGGGATTGAGTGTTTGGTATCATATATGCATATAATTGTATTTTCCTTGTGATTTCTATATGCGCACCACCCTAGTTTATCACTATGTTCCAAACACCCCCATATTCATGGGGGAGGGTGTCTTTATCAAACATCCTAGTGGGAGGATGGATGGTTGACCACCCACTCTTTCCTGCTCCATCTTCCAGGTTGTGATAGGCTAAGATTCATCGAGATGGTTGTGGTTTGTGAGGCCCAGGTGTGCGAGGGCGAGTTGTGCATTACCAGGTGTTTTTATGATGATATGTGATGTGGTTTTTGGACCAGGTGTCTATGGGTGGGATGTGGTGTCCTTTTTGAGGCACAGGGATGTGCTGGTGAGTTTTTTTCTTAGGTGTCTTCGAGATGAGATGTTATGTGGTTTGGGGACCAGGTGTCTACGGTTGGGATGTGATGTGGTTGGTGGAATAGGTGTCTGTGGGAGGGATGTGATGTGGTTCATATCCTAAGTGTTTGTAGGAGGGATGTGATGCGGTTTGTGGCCCAAGTGTCTGTGGTCAGGATGTGGTGTAGTTTTTGAGGCCTAGGTATACGCAGGAAGGTTGTGATGTGGTACTTTCAGAAGAGGTGGGAGCATGATGAAATTTTCTGTTAGGAAATAATATCTAATCAGTGGGAAGTGGTGTGGGGTAACCTATCATCGATGTGCATTATAATACATTTCATAACTTTCATTTTTTTATGAGTGTGCCTTGTTGAGGTTGGGATTGTTAGTATTCTCGTTAGGTGTTGTTTGGTTCATTTGTTTTCTCATAGAGGCATTAGTATGCTTCTCTCATGTCTGCACGAGAAACTTTGGTTTCCCTATTGAGTATACCTATATACTCACCCAACGTATATAAAACTGATTCCAAGTTTCTTGGAGGATTATATTTACCATCCTAGATGTTACTTTCTTAGGCTTTCAGACAGTTGTTGAGTCGTTTCTTTAGCTTTCTTTTGGGTACTTTACTCTGGAGTCTCATCGTATTTTCTTCGGTTCTATTTAAAACATGCACGTGGGATGGTGTTTGTATTTATTTTATTTATATTTTGGAGTAGTTTTTTTGATGGTATATAATATACCCTTATCTTATTTCAAAAAAAAGGAAAACACATCCCATATTGTGAGGTCTATATACCCTTGGTGCTAGTCGCCAACCTAGGGCCTACTAGAGGCTGGACTCGGGGGTCATTATCTCCCTTTCTCCACTGCCAGCCCAAAAGGGATATCTTTGGATGGTGGGGGTGATGATAATATATATAATATAAATATGATTCTTAAAATTTGAAATTATCATTTACCTTCACACCCCCATATTCTTTGACAAATGGAAATATTAATCATGTGTAGATACATACTATCACCTCCAGGAGAAATGGGTTTCATTTTTCATAACCACTCATTATTGATGGATTTCAATATATATTTATTATAAATAAATTATTTCTATAAAAAATTAATATTCTATACAATATATAACTATTTTAAAAAACCTTTTACCATGTTCAACATATATAAGGATTTATATTAAAATTTATAAAACAACCTAAAGTATCCGACGTTGGAAAGAAAACTATATTATACATAAATAGCATATTATAGTTAAATAATCTTGTAAAATGAAATATGTTTGATTATTGTTCATAATTAATTATTTAATAAACCTGATTTAATTATTTAGTATGTTAAGTGCAGGTGAAGAGAGAATTCAAACATGGGGTAAGGGAACTTTCATACCACCCTCATTACTTTTTACTTACATGTTCCCATTATTTTTGTCCATTTTACATGATATTATACACATGAAATTATTATATTTTTGTGTATATTTACCATAAATATATACCTAGTGAAATAAAATTTTCATTTTTTTGTTTATACATGTAATTATTTTATGTTGGAAATTCCATTTTAATATAAACCAGCTTTAAGTGAACATGCCTATTACTTATCACTAGTGAGGAAACACCCCAATAAATTTGTATAAACCATAAAAATATTCTATAAACCATACTTATATTATAGAGATCTATATTAGTAAAATTATGTTTATATGGAAAAAATAGGCACTTTACTCCTCTAAAAATCTTTTATTTATATTATAAACCATCTCGCACGTTGTTCATTTTCATTAATTCTTCTCTAGATTATTAAAAAGAATTTTATAAGCTATAAGCCCATGTTTATGAAATATTTTCTTTTTTATTTGTTAACATCCTAAAAAATATACTTATTTCTTATATTTTGAGTCTTTATTATTTATCCTTCGGTTATTCTTTAGATCATACATATGAAACTAACTTCCTTATCATGGGTCTGATTATGTGTATGGTTTATGTATGGTTTCTTTTCCATATGTGGCATGAAAAGTATGATTTTTATAATGTTATTAGGGGAGTTAAATTTCTATATAATTAAAAATTTAATCCTTTATATATGATGAGATATAATTTATGGTTGTTTGGAGGTAACTTAATCCACTATGGGACTTGTTACACTCTTTATGGTACATGGGTTATTATCCTAAGAACACTGTGTTATATGATATGTGGGATATAAATTAGATATCCCTCCAATTAATTTTGTAAATAATTATATCTCATGAGATTCTATTTAAGGGATTAGAGAGTGAACCAAACCAAACAATAGAAATTTTCCACATTATAATGATTTTATTGGGAGTTACCCTTGACATATGTTTATGACATCATGTGTTATGTTGTTACCACATATTCCATGATTCAAGGATATTATGATTTCATTTTATTATTTCATTTTCTAATTTAAATGATTATTCATTTTATGATATCATGTTCTTCCTTCAAACTCACACATTGTGTTTTGCTTCCATGTTTATTCCCTTAAAAGGATTTCTAGTTCACCCTTTTACTTATGTATTTTCCTAAGGGAATCCTACGCTATTTTAGAATATATTGGGAGTTAAGAGAACTAAATGTATATGATGTACTTGTGTATATAATCTTCCATTGGCACTATACCTATAGATCCCCAATTCATATTCGTTGGAATAGAATGTTAAAAATCATGAAATAAAGTGTTTTTAAGGATTGTACCTCTATAGTTGGAATCATAGGATGGTCAAATTATTTATTTAAATAACAATGATTTAATATTATGAATGGTTATAAATCATTAAAACTATTCCATTCCTCTCAAGGAAGGCTGGAATAATAGTAAAAAATCTAAATACATTGTTTAGGAATGCTGCACCGAATAGATCCCATTTCACTACATAACATGGAAGAAGAAATTGAATGGATCCCAAAAGATACCATCATAGCGAAGTGAACACTAAATAGATTACAACATGTTCTTTTTCATGGAAGGTCACACTGAATAGAACCCAACCAAAACCCACCAATTTCACATACATGACTTATTTTGAAGTTAAATTTCATTTATTTTTCTTTCATTCTTTGTTTTGGATGGTTTCCAAAGGTTTTATGGAGAAATAGATGAGTTTTCATGAATTGGGCCAAACGTGAGCCCAATTCCAGATTTAAAAATAAATTTTGTTTCCTTTATAACTTTTTCATTTTTTAATATTTTTCCTTAATTAAAATTCCTAAATGGTCTCCTTTGACCTATTAACACCAAAATATAAATTTGGAGCCTTTATAAATCCATAATCATGGAGGATATGAGTTTTTATTTAAGATATTGGGCCTGCCCGAAGGCCCATTTCCTGCATTAAACATAATTTTTAAATTTTTTATATATCCTTCAATATTTGTGTTTTTTTGGTGATTCCACCTCCCACTAGACCCTAAGAAACCCAGGCGCGTTCCCATTTCCTTACCCCCCTCCTTGGAGCTCTTTGAAATCACGAATTAGGGCTGATCTTCATAGGGTGTCTCAAATCGGCCAGAATTGAAGAGGTAACTTCATCCCTTCTTAACTCTCTCAATTCTTACTCTTTTTGCTCCATTATAGTTCCAAAATTACCTCCTATATCTTGTTTGACGAATCACGTAATTTTGGATGTTTTCAATTTCAGAAACTATTGTTTTTGGAGTGATTAATTCAGGATACTTCAAGTAGGTGAGTCTATTTCTTTCCTCTTTCAAATTGCTTAGGGTTTCTTCCCTAATTCTTGAATTATAAAAAATTCCAGAAGTTAGGGTTTGTGCATAGGTTCTATATTACTGTATTTTGGGTGAAATATTGAGGTTTTAGGTTTCTTTTAACTTCCTTGTGGTGCAGCGGTCATGCGGTAGATGTTTCACCCCAATATTTGAGGGTTTCAACACATTCAGTAGGTGATTCCGTGGATAACCATTTAATGATGAGTTAGTCTGCTTGATTAAATAATTTTACATGTTCCTTATGTTCTGTGCATTATGAGAAAACCATTTTTTTTAGCAATAGTGAAGCATTTGTTTTTAAAGTTACATTTTTTGCTTGAAGTGTGTATTTTTTAAATGTATTTCATGTGTTATCTTTTGTGGTAGTTTTGTAAAATGTAGAAGTGGTTTATTAGTTGTTGAAAGGTGATTCCAATTATGGTTGGGCAATGATATAGTTCCACGTGGGCCTAAAAAGGGGGTGTATTTGAATGTTTTTATTTTTATAACCTTGTTATACTCCTTGAAAGTGTTTTATGGATTTGTGTGTTCTCATGGGTATCTTTTGTGATATTATTAAAGGTGATTATATAACATTTGAAAGTGGATTATTACATGTTTATTGGGCTACCAATTATGTTTTGGTAGGCTCTTGGTGTGCTTTTGTCTTAAAAAGATGTTTTTGAAATGGATTTTATGTGAAAAGTTTGGGTATACTCTTTATAATTTTTTTATGAAAGTTTTGAATCGTTTATTGGGTTGTGTAATAGGTGAAACTATATCAGCAAACTGTTTTGGTAGGAGTATATTTTTAAAAGGTCCATTTCATTTGTGAAAATGTTGTTATGTGATATGTTTCATCCTAGAAATATTTTATTAAATTGTTTGAAGGAGATATTGAGGAGTGAAAGTGATGTGAAAGTGATGTGGAGTGTTTTGTGTGAGTGTGATGTAAAAAATTGAATTTCTGATTATGAAAGAAGTGTTATATTCCATGTGTGTGGGCTGTTATATGAGTTTAAATATCTTATAATTATTTTATAAAATTGTTTAATGGTTTTGTGGAAGTGTTTAAGAAATGTGAATCGTGTTGTGGGCTATTTTGGTGTGATTCAGATTTCAAAATCATTTTGAATGAAAAAATGATTTTTGTGACTTATGTGGTATAAATATGGGATTTTTGGTGAATTTGTGATGTGGAAATGATATTTTCATGTTCAATGTATATTTCTTGACTTGTTGAACTTGTTTGAGCACAAGGGGAAAACCTGGGTATCTAGGTGGGTGGACGTGTACTAGTATGCTAGTGAATCCATGGGGTTTGGCCTGAGTTTCACTTAGAAAGATTGATGCTTACAACTCTAACTAAACTATAATGATTATGATTGGGGACCACTAGGTTATGGGTCTGTTCCATACTAGTGGCTCGTGCACGAGAATGGATATTTGTGATGGTTACTCTCACCGAGATACGAGGTACCTGGGACCCACAGCTAGCTAGTGCCTAGGGGTTACTTCCTATTTATTGTGCTCCTTATTTACTTTGTACATACCATCGGCATACAGTATAGTTGGATGGAAAATTCAGTAGTGTTGACATTATTTTTAAAAGTGTTTATTCTTAATGATAGCCCACTTGAAAACTGTTTTTATTCAAAGTTGCATCTTTTAGAAATTGTAACTAGCTTTTCATGTTTTTGAAAACTTGCATGCTTTTCGTCTTTAAATGTTTATCACATGGAATCTATTAGTGGTGGTATCTTATTGGGCTTTTTATCACACCCTACTTACACCCAAGGGTGTAAGTAGACTTGGTTATTTTTCTTATCGCAGGTTGGGTACAATTTTTTTGTTCCAGTAGTTCTGGTTTCTAGCAGGTCCTTGGTAGTGAAGTCTTGTGGAGATATCATAAGGGTGGTGCCCCTTGACATAAGGGTTCTTGGGCTGTCCTTATTTGTTTTTTTACCTTTGTTATAGTCTTTAAATGTTGTTTTAAATTATGTAATTAAGTTCTGAAATTTTGTAAAAGATGGTTTTAGTTGAAAAATACAGATTTGTTTTATTGAGTTTTTTTGTTGTTTAATGTTTATAAAATAGGGTAAATCGTTCCCAATTATCATTATATGATACCCGGGAACTTGTGCCAGCCCGTGGGGATCAGGAACGCCCTTCGGGCCTTGTCCTGGGCTGGGTTTGGTGTCGATTTTGGCGGCGACCAGATTTGGTTCGTGACAAAATGGTATCAGAGGAGGTTCATGTTAACTCTTTGGGTCATGTTATTTGGGGAAGAGTCAGGATAGTCTGGAGTTAAGATGGTTGGGACATGGAATTCTAGTTATGGGTAGTGTGCCTGATCACCACACCTCATAATGGGATTCATGTTTTTTGGAGAAGTCGAGATTTATTTAAGTCCTTTGTTTTTCTTGGTTCGATGATGATTAGGGGAAATGAAAAGAGAGTTGGGTTAATGGTCCTAGTGAGCTCGCAGGGCCTGGAAAGCCATGTGGAGCCAAAGATATTCCCTATAACACTCTCTGTGATAGTGAAGTGATTGGAATATGGCCACCGACCATATTTCCAAGTCACCCACTGAAACTAGTTTCCTCTCGCATTGTTTTGTGCTTAGGTTTTGAAATCTTGACACTTTGGTTTTAAGAAGTGTAATGTTTTTGTGAAATGGTTTTCAAATAAAGAGGGAATGGTTTGATTTATGAAATGGTGGAACTAAATTTTTAGAATTGTTTTGAAATGGAAAATGGTGTGCTAACACCTCTTTTGAAAGAAGGAACTATATTGAAGTTGGTTTTGAAAAGTGTTTCCAATAGAGTTTTCTAAACAATCAAAGGGTGTTTTAATGGGATGAAATGTTTTGAAATTGATATGAATATATTGAAAGTGATTTCTTTTCCAAATGGTTGTGTATTTATGAAATGTTTTTTAAGATGTTAATTGGGATTTTGATATCATTGTTAGCAGTTTTGAGAAAAAGGTTGGGTTGGTTGACCATTTTGTTTTTGAAAAGTGGAAAGAATTTTTGTTTTAACCTTTGGTATTTCCATGAGTGACCACATGCATGGGGTTATATGGGATGATGGATGGTTGATGGCATGACTGGATGAGTGCTGGGATGGATATGAGCAGGGTGCCTGGTGTGGCACAAAAGCATGAATGTGTGAGGCCCATGGCGTACCATTGGTGGATACGCTTACTGCTAAACTATTTGTTTTCAAAGAATTGGTTTTAAAGAAAAACATGATGTCTTGATGAATAGTTTGGTATGGTTTGTATTATGGGTTTTTAAAAATGTTGATATTGTGGGATGTTTTGAGTTCAAGAACCCCTTTTGTTTGAACTGTGTTTTGGGTTTGTGTTTGGTTGGTATGTTGTGTTATAAGGACGGTTAGTGGTCTCTTTTGAAAAATGTTTTGGGATTATTTTACAGTGGTTCCCATCATGTGTTTGGATCTGGTTTGTGGCATGTTTTGACTAATGGACCAGCTTGGTTGGGTCCTTGGATTCTCTCATTGTATAGGGTATGCCCCCATTAAGGGTTAATGCACAACTGAAGTGCAACTCGTATTGTTTCGCCATTGGAAAATCCTACAGTTGATCAATATAAGGAATATTTTATCGATCATTGTTGATTGAGTCTACACCCATTCATTTCATTGATTTGTGGATCCTCTTGTAGTGGTATAGTGCTTGTGGAAGGTTGAAAGAGACCTTAGTTTCTTAAGTTTCCTGATTCATCGAAGGTGGAAGTGTTCTTTTGTTGTTAGTGTGGATGAGTGTCTTGATGGTGTCTAAGAGGCCCTCTGGGTTCTTTATAGTTTCTTTGAAGAAAAAGTTATTATTAAACCACCAATTTTGAGATTTTGGTCATGATAGGATATTGTGTCCACTTTTTGTACTTGTCTCTTGTTTAGGGACTTTGAATATGGTCTCGTTCCATGTATTGTTTCTATCAATCTCAAGGGTCATGTTCAGTGATGCATTGTGATGTTGTGTTCTCTTTTGACTATAAAGGTTAAGGCCACACAATCCTCTGAGGTTCTATGTTATGTTGGGAGTATGTCTCCCTTGGAAAAAACATCAAATCCTCTATCTTAGAGGAAGGTGTTTATACATGTCCTTCTCTCCTGTTGTTTCTCACCCAAAGAAACATGGTGCGATGTGTGTGAATCTTATGATCCCTTGTTTCAGTGAAATGTCTGGTTATGGTAAAGTGGGTTATGGAGTGTGTTATGTCTTGATAAACCCATCAGGGTATGCGGTGTAATTGTTTGTGGGACCGAAAGAAGAAGTTCCACATAGGGGTTTCAAGAGCCAAACTGTGTGGCCGAAGATGCTTCAATATTTTGAGCTCCAGCCATAGGTCCCGGAGAGAAGCTGACGCGTAGTCAGGGGAAACTCCAGTGTCGTTTAAACCCTTGTGCAAAGTCCTATCCTCAATATGAAAGATAAGAAGAGTTTAAACCGATGGTGTCATCATATTTCTTCTGTTGTTCCCGTTCGGTGGAAATAGGTGGAGGGTCTTGTACCCATGTCATCACACAATGTTATTCCCTCCCTCTTTGGTTTCCATTGAGTCTTTAGAGAAAGGTATGAAGTTTGGCTAGACAGGTTGACCACACGGTTTGCACTTGGTTAGTAGTGACCATGCCCCCCCCCAAAACCATATGGATAGAAGAATATCCACTATTAGTTCATGGTTTCCCAAACCATGCAGACTAACCATGTGGTCATCCCAACACTTTATATTTTGGGGTCTTTCTGTACCGACCCATGCTGGTTGATTAAGATTGTTGGTTCTTATGGTGGGGAGCCTATTTTTCTTTCCTCATACCAATAACTTAGATTTATCCATGGTCAAGGATTGGTGGTAGGTAGTCTCATTCGGATCTATCAAGCTACCTAAATCTTCTTTGAGTAACCATTGAGATTGGAGAGTTCCCAATGGTTTAGTTATAGCAAGGTATGTGTAACCTTGTTCGATGTTGTTGTTCGTTTGAGTGAATTGTTTGAGTCTTGTTCTGATAGTGTTTGAGGTGTTTTCCTTTGGGATAAAGCCTGAATGTGATTGATTATTTCAGGAAAGTGGTGTATGATTTTTTTTGTGAATTATTTCTTCCTTAATTGATCAATGGAGGTGTTTTGGCCTTTGGGGGCGAAACCTGGAAAGGGAGTACATCTTGGTTTATCAGTTCGGTTTGGCTTTCGTATCTGGCCGTTCTGTAGCTTTCCGGGGACGGAAAGTTTTCATGGTGGGGAGAATTTTCACATACATGACTTATTTTGAAGTTAAATTTCATTTATTTTCCTTTCATTCTTTGTTTTGGATGGTTTCCAAAGGTTTTATGGAGAAATAGACGAGTTTTCATGAATTAGGCCAAATGTGAGCCCAATTACAGATTTAAAAATAAATTTTGTTTCCTTTATAACTTTTTCATTTTTTAATATTTTTCCTTCATTACAATTCCTAAATGGTATCCTCTGACATATTAACACCAAAATATAAATTTGGAGCCTTTATAAATCCATAATCATGGAGGATATGGGTTTTTATTTAAGATATTGGGCCTGCCCGAAGGCCCATTTCCTGCATTAAAAATAATTATTAAATATTTTATATCACCTTCAATATTTATGTTTTTTCGGTGATTCCACCTCCCAATCGACCCTAAGAAACCCATGCGCGCTCCCATTGCCTTCCCCCCCTCCTTGGAGCTCTTTAAAATCGAGAATTAGGGCTGATATTCATAGGGTGTCTCAAATCGGCCAGAATTCAAGAGGTAACTTCATCCCTTCTTAACTCTCTCAATTCTTACTCTTTTCGCTCCATTCTAGTTCCCAAATTACCTCCTATATCTTGTTCGACGAATCCATGAATTTTGTCTGTTTTCAAATTCAGAAACTATTGTTTTTGGAGTGATTAATTCAGGATACTTCAAGTAGGTGAGTCTATTTCTTTCCTCTTTCAAATTGCTTAGGGTTTCTTCCCTAATTCTTGAATTATAAAAAATTCCAGAAGTTAGGGTTCGTGAATAGGTTCTAAATTACTTTATTTTGGGTGAAATATTGATGTTTTATGTTTATTTTAACTTCCTTGAGGTGCGGCGGTCATGCGGTTGATGTTTCGCCCCAATATTTGAGGGTTTCGACACATTCGGTAGGTGATTCCATGGATAACCATTTAATGATGAGTTAGTTTTCTTGATTAAATAATTTTACACGTTCCTTATGTTCTGGGAATTATGAGAAAACCATTTTTGTTATCAATAGTGAAGCATTTGTTTTTAAAGTTACATTTTTGCTTGAAGTGTGTATTTTTTAAATGTATTTCATGTGTTATCTTTTGTGGTAGTTTTGTAAAATGTAGAAGTGGTTTATTAGTTGTTGAAAGGGGCAACCAATTATGGTTGGGCAATGATATAGTTCCATGTGGGCCTAAAAAGGGGGTGTATTTGAATGGTTTTATTTGTATAACCTTGTTGTACTCCTTGAAAGTGTTTTATGGATTTGTGTGTTCTCATGGGTATCTTTTGTGATATTATTCAAGGTGATTATATAACATTTGAAAGTGGATTATTACATGTTTATTGGGCTGCAAATTCTGTTTTGGTAGGCTCTTGGTGTGCTTTTGGATTAAAAAGATGTTTTTGAAATGGATTTTATGTGCAAAGTTTGGGTATACTTTTTATAATTGTTTTATGAAAGTTTTGAATCATTTATTGTGTTGTGTAATAGGTGAAACTATATCATCAAACTGTTTTGGTAGGAGTATATTTTTAAAAGGTCCATTTCATTTGTGAAAATGTTTTTATGTGATATGTTTCATCCTGTAAATATTTTATTAAATTGTTTGAAGGAGATATTGAGGAGTGAAAGTGATGTGAAAGTGATGTGGAGTGTTTTGTGTGAGTGTGATGTGAAAAATTGAATTTTTGATTATGAAAGAAGTGTTATATTCCATGTGTGTGGGCTGTTATATGAGTTTAAATATCTTATAATTGTTTTATAAAATTGTTTAATGGTTTTGTGGAAGTGTTGAAGAAATGTGAAACGTGTTGTGGGCTATTTTGGTGTGATTTGGATTTCAAAATCATTTTGAATGAAAAATGGATTTTTGTGACTTATGTGGTATAAATATGGGCTGTTTGGTGAATTTGTGATGTGGAAATGATATTTTCATGTTCAATTTATATTTCTTGACTTGTTGAACTTGTTTGAGCACAAGGGGAAAACCTGGGTGTCTAGGTGGGTGGACGTGTACTAGTATGCTAGTGAATCCGTGGGGGTTGGCCTCAGTTTCACTTAGCAAGATTGACTCTTACAACTCTAACTAAACTATGATGATGATGATTGGGGACCAATAGGTTATGGGTATGTTCCCTACTGGTGGATCATGCACGAGAATGGATATTTGTGATGGTTACTCTCACCGAGATACGAGGTACCTGGGACCCACAGCTAGCTAGTGCCTAGGGGTTACTTCCTATTTCTTGTGTTCATTATTTACTTTGTACATACCGTCGGCATACGGTATAGTTGGATGGAAAATTCAGTAGTGTTGAAATTATTTTTAAAAGTGTTGATTCTTAATGATAGCCCACTTGAAAACTGTTTTTATTCAAAGCTGCATCTTTTAGAAATTGTAACTAGCTTTTCATGTTTTTGAAAACTTGCATGCTTTTCGTCTTTAAATGTTTATCACATGGAATCTATTAGTGGTGGTATCTTATTGGGCTTTGGATCACACCCTACTTACACCCTTGGGTGTAAGTAGACTTGGTTATTTTTGTTGTCGTAGGTTGGGTACAGTTTTTTTGTTCCAGTAGTTCTGGTTTCTAGCAGGTCCTTGGTAGTGAAGTCTTGTGGAGATAGCATAAGAGTGGTGCCCCTTGACATAAGGGTTCTTGGGCTGTCCTTATTTGTTTTTTTACCTTTGTAATGGTCTTTAAATTTAGTTTTAAATTATGTAATTCAGTTCTGAAATTTTGTAAAAGATGGTTTTAGTTGAAAAATCCAGATTTGTTTTATTGAGTTTTTTTGTTGTTTAATGTTTATAAAATCGGGTAAATCGTTCCCAATTATCATTATATGATACCCGGGAACTTGTGCCAGCCTGTGGGGATCGGGAACGCCCTTCAGGCCTTGTCCTGGGCTTGGTTTGGTGTTGATTTTGGCGGCGACCAGATTTGGTTTGTGACAACCAATGTATAGTATGACACACTTTATTGAACCCAACAAATACCTATTGTTACTGAGTAGGGAATAGTGAATCATACCCAACATAATCATCCTTAAGAAAGGGAAAAAAATAAATCACAATCCAATCCTTATTCTTTTAGGGAATACATAATTCAATATTTGTTTCCATCAATTGACATAAATAAAATCAGAGAACACATGCAACAATAAATAGGGAACACAACCTATCTCAATAGATCACCATCTTATTATTAAGATGTTACTAACTCAATACCAATAATTGAACATATTATCACTCAAATACCCCCACATGATAACCTCCTATGACCATCTCAATCACACACATATAACATATTGACCCAATTGACATTTCTTTCTAGCTTATAACGGTGTCCTCTAGGGTTCTTTAGACCCATATCTACCCTTTAAGGTTTCAACCAAACCATCTCAACCCAACCAAGGTTTTATAGCAAAATAAATCTACATCATCCATCATAAACCAGGAAGTATAAATATAAAAAATATAAAAACCATAAAAATATAAGTAGAAATCATAATAACCATACATCATCTGAAAAAAGATTATTACCAACACTAGGTAAAATGGACCAAAATAAACTCAACTAAACAGATAAGTAATTCCCTTAAACTAAGAAAAAATACAGTTTATAAAAGAATTTAAAAACATTAAAATGATAATTTTGACCCATGATAGGTCATTACCCAATATCCTTTTAAAAAATTAAACAGAAAACCAAGATTTTTTTTGAAATATCATTTCAAACCCCATTTATAAAATCACTACTCTCCCTTTAAAATACCTATTCAAATAAAAAAACTTGTTAAAAAAAATTTAAAATTAATATTACAAATTGAAATCTGATTTACTCCACCAGACTGACCATAATGTAGCCCATTATAACTCATTTGACCAAGGCACAACTATCAAACAATTTTGAAAATTATGTGATTTGTATTTCTTATTAGGTTAATACATGTCACCCCTAATCAATGGGAGATTCCAAAAAAGAAAAAAACATGGTGAAATATGATATAATAGGGAATTAAAACATGATATTTTTAAATGATAAAGAGATTAAATAATTTAATGGAAATATACATCAACCTAGGATTCATAAATTCATCCTAGGATCATACTGACATTCTCTGAGTCTAGGGAAACCAATATAATCAATAAACACTATATAATTATAATTCAAAAAAAATAATGATGGAATAATTAAAAAAAACTCATTATATAGTCACATGAAATCAAACCCAGAAGAAATATGGTGTAGTTATAATGAACGATAATTTTCATAAATAGAAATTTCATTTAAATTGATGAATATTTAATGTATTTTTAAAATATAAACACAAGGAACACTGAGGACTAAATTCATATGATACTAGATACACAATATTATTATTTCAAGTAATATCTTAAACATATCCAAAAAGATCATTTCATGGAGTAATATTCATTGAAATATCATTTTTAAATCCATTATTCTTCACTTGGGGAAAGAAAACATAAGATATAATGAACATAGATGTTCATTTAGGAAAATTAATGGACATATCAATTATCACTTAGGTATAAAATGATAATCATGGTATGAGAACATGGGGAAAAAATTTGAAAATACATGCCTAGTATATTATACATCATAATTAAGAATCAAGTCATAAATAATGTCAGTTCACAATACATGATTCCTAAAGAAATCAAAGAACATGAGCCATGAGAGAATAACATTGGCATAATACCTAATTTTTAGGCATACACATAATCATAGAAAACATTTTTTCTAGTCAACTATCATTTCCTGGACTATAATAGTTGATTGGGTTGACGTCCCATTTGATCATATCATTAGTTAAGGTTCACTCCTAACACTATCATAGTGTAAAAACTCCATAACTAAAGTATATTAGCACCCCATTCCATTCCATATTGTACCATAATATTTTTAGATTTACTGAATTCATTATAAGGATACATAATTCCAAGACCACTAATCACATAATAATAATACATTCATATGTGCACCACATGATCATAAATCATTCATCACATATCATAACTCGTGAAAACAGAATGATATTCATAAACATTTAATAATTACATAACTCATAAAAAATAAATGTGTCTCATAAACACTATCATAATAATAATATACCATCAATAAAATGCATATTGATGGTAGCATTGTATAATATCCCTATAAAAGAAAAATTAACATCAAATGAAGTTATATTAAATGAAAAATCCTTTAAAAATAATATGGAATGTTTTTCAATGAAATTAACATTTTCATTTTGAATTCAATTATTAAAAATAAAAAAAATTTAAAAATAATATTGAAATTTTTTTATTTGGATAAAAATTTGGATACTTTTAAAGTAATATTCAAATAATTTTTTATTTATGATGGTGGGAAATTTATTCTATGTCATGTTTTTTATAAACAAATATTCCATTCACATTTTCAGTAAAAATCCAAAGCTTCCTCATTTGGAACAAATTAGAAGAATCTTTTAATAAATTTGTATAAATAGTAAAATATGGGTAAAAATTACTAAAAAATCATATGGGAGAAAACAAATTATTGAAATCATTTAAAATAAGAACATGTATGTGAATTAGAGAGATTCTAGTCCAAAGAGGAAATGATGTGATTTTTTGAAAAATATTTTCATGATCATTTTAAGTACCAAAGAGAGGAAATCACACTATTACCTGAAAATTTCATGTACTACCATAGGATAATAAAATTCAAGGGGTTTATTAAAAAATTATCATATAATTTACAATAATAGAAATTGAAGCATAAAAAATATTTTTAAAAGGAAATTAAAACCTAAATCCCATACCATATTGTTAAATTTCAAATAAAAACATCACAAAATATAGAAAATTATATGTATATGTATATTAGAATAAATTTCACGAGAATAATCATAAAATAAATTAGTGGTTAGTATATAAAACACATAAATTAAATAAGTGATAAATATTTCACGTGTTTCAAAAAAAATAAAAATGAGACAAAAATATTTTACCTCAAGTTTTACTTACATAGAAAGTGTTGTAAACCCTTGTATAATAAATTTAAACATGATAAAATTTTATTCAATAAATTTTTTAAAACTTATAATATATTACATGATCCACTTATATCACTTAAACAAAAATTTATTAATAATTACTTATTGAAATAGTCATTTTTAAGTGTTTACTACTTCATTTTTTATAACTGTTTTAGTTCAACAATTATGGTCCATGAACATTGATTATGGTTCCATAATCCCAAAAATGATTATCATAATATAAATATAGTAAATATTCATTATATATATATATTATAGTTATCCATAAAATATATAGATATAAAAAATATTTACACTGATCACGGGGATGGCCGGCTATAGTTACGCATGAACATTGTGTTCACTTTCTAAAAAATGTTCTAAATATAGATAAATAAAATTTTATCATTATATAAAATTAATTATATAAAAAATATCATATATAATATTTATATTCATCATAATAACCATCCCTGAATTTTTTTAAGGAGAATGAATTGTATCACTTGTTTGACATCGTAGTCCATATGTACACCAAGTGATAATTTAACTTCCTATTTGATTGAAATTTTGATAAATAATAGTGGTTAAATAATGATAATAAAACTTAAATATATTTAGGACACATAATTTATTATTTTATTATAAATATCATATATATAGAGGAGGTATATTATCAAATAAATTGAAAGTGGTCTAGTAAGACAATTACCTCTTCTTCTGTTGGGATCTTTTAGATCCCTTATTAATGACACATGGAATGGAATTTTAAGGAGAAAATTTATCCTTCATTTTTAATTATTTTTTATTGATAATTGGGTAGGTTTTTGTTGAAATATAATACTCATTGTAGTGTAATGTATGGGTGAATTATAAGGGAGGTAATTGATACTTGTAAAATTAATAAAAATATTTAAATTTAATAAATTCATTTTCAATTGAAAGAGGAACCATGAAAAATTAATTAAAATGTATGATTGTATAGGTTTGAAATAACTCTCCAATAATTTTTTCAGAGTTTTATGTTTTATTTTAAACTTTATATTTTTGATTGACCACTTTATCAACCAATTTTAACCTTAACTGCATTAAAATATTTTTCATCCTTAAAGGGTTATAATTTAATTTTTAAGGTAAAAAAAGGAACAAAAATTTCCAATAGGAATAATTTAGTTTTTTAGTAATTAATTTTTGGTGTTGATTTTTTTTGGATATTTTCCCTTGACTAGTCAATAATTTTTATCCAATTCTAATTACTTCAAAAAATATGAATGGAGTGGTGGATGCTAGACCTCTTTATGCTCAGAAGACATTTTAGTATATATTAATCAGTACGTACCTTCAATAAGTGGTGATTAATAATAGTAAAAGTAGTGATGTTGTTGGAATAAATTTATGCGATCCTTAATTATCTTAGGACACTTGAATTTTCATGGGTGGGACTTTTAAAATCATTAATTTTAGTTATATATGAGTTTGGTGGGAGTCAATGGAACATTTTCAGTAGTGTGAACATATTTATTGGGAGATTGTCATGAATGTATATATTAAATGGTTCTTACCTAAGGATGTAAAAGTGAATCAATACCTTTAGTGTGTGCTTTATTTTCATCGTGGTTGATCAATGAGAGAGTAAATCAAAATCTTTTTTAATATGGTCATTTATTCTCCAAAGATATAGGTAAAAAAGTATGAAAACTATTTTTTATTTATGGGTGTTATTCACCCATATTTTTGTTTAGATATAATGAAATTGGGGATGAAATGATTTTAGCATGTCATCAAAAAGGTTATGTGAATATAATCTAACAAATCTTGGAAGAAAATGGAGAGGGATGCCAAAGTTCCATTTGATGCACAATGGAAGGTTTAGTGGTCATAACAATAACATGAAGAGTTTGTAGAAAAATCACGATGAGACAGAATATGGATTAAAGGGTCTTTTTTGGGAATAAAATATCTATTTTATTCTTTTAGTTTAGGAATCTAGGGAATCTATGTCCACCTATCTAATATCTCCTTGAGATTTCATTAGTTGTGGCCATTTATGACCTCTAACATGCTTGGTTTTTCTTGGGTAATGCCCCCTCCTCTCCCACCCCTTCATTGTTTTTCATCTTTATCTATGAGTATCATATGTTAATCCTAAATGTGTGGGTAAAATATAATTATATATTAGGTTTCACCCATTTTGTATTGATCCTCATTGTGCTCATTTTTTGGAAATGAGAGAGTCCTTAGGTGTATGATTAGGATAACTAGGGTGTGTCATCTACATTTTGAATTATATGCACTAACTGATGTTTCGATGTAAATATTTAGATGAACCATGTTAGGGTGATCCATGTTTTTAGCCTATGTTATCCATGCATTTCTTAGTGCGATGTGGTAGTTTATGTCATGATTTTGAGAATACATGTGGCTGTTATTAATTCTTTTGGTTTGTAGGTGTCTTGTTTTGAGATTCATTCTCTATTTTGGTTTCTTAGTTATTATATCTTGGATCTATAGATGATTTTTTCTTTAGTTGAACCATGTTTTAGGAACTATAAATAGTGGGGATATCATGTTAAATCTCCCATTAATTATAGGGATTCTAATTTTAGGTTCTCATTTTTTTTCTTTATAGACATTTTGTAATATTGGGGATGGCATGTTTGAACATTTTTAGGAACTTGGGAGTTCATTTTGATTATGAACCATGTTTAGTGGTTGTCTTAGAAATATCCTTTATAGATACTTACCTTTTATCTCATATTCCTTTTTAACCATGGACTTTATGGGGATGGAATTTGAATAGGGGAAATTTCAGACACACTATGTGTCATGGTTTTTTATTATTTTTAATGTTATCATATATAGATTTGTTTTGGGTTTTGGTTGGTTGTGGGAAAAAACATCCATATTTTGGATAATCTTCATGAGGACCATGTTTAGTCCATATGGTTAGGAGAAACTATGCGGTGTCCATGTTAGTGTACCCGCCATTTTGACAGAAACATTATACATGGATTCCACGTGGTTTTTCAAACCTTATATAGATCCCCAAAAGTCAAGTGGGGATTGAGGTGTGTCTGAGGGTAGGTTCATAGTTTTTCCCAAATAGTTTGGTGCCCATGGAAAACTGTGTGAGGGGTGTCTGGCCTAGTTAGTGACCATCACACAATTGGAACAGATTTCAAAAAACATATGGCCAAACCGTGTGGTTTGTCCATGTGTCTAAATTTTGGGTAATTTCAAAATTAACCTATATTTAATATAATGGTTTTAACCCTTATTCTTACCATTATAGCATTATTAATACCTTTTTATGACTTCTTGGAGTTCCAACCTCCTCCTCCTTTGATCATTACCCTTCCACATGGAATTTCCAACAGATTTTGAGGTATTTCTTCCCCTCTTTCAATCTTCTTCCCTTCCCCCTCTCTTCTCTATTATTTTTGTCCTCACTAATGAACCAAATATCTTATGTGGTCAATTATTGGGTTCTTATTAGATATAATGTTATAGTATTTGGTTTATAGAGTTTTTAGATACCATTTCTAGCTCTGTGGGTGTGGTATCCATTGAAGTAGACATATTCTAAAGAATTTCTTCTTGAATACCATCTCTTATGGAAGGTGATTCTTTACAATTGTTTCCATTGGAAATTAAAATATTATGTTTCTTTATAAGTTACTTTTTTAGGAATGTATGAATGTATTGATATCATGGATGTAATTTGAAACATTCTAGGGTATTTTGATTTTGACATATATGTTTTCTCATTTGAATTTCATGTTATCATGGTTGAAATGGAATTTTTAAAGGGGTAAAAAATATTCAAATGATTTTATGTATTTTGGAAATTATTTTCATGCTGTTAATTTAGTTTCTACCTAGTTTTAGATTTCAAAGGGTAAAAACTATGTTTTAAAGGGAATTTTGTTTTGAAGAGAGGTGTTTAAATCTAATTTATTTATAAAAGGTGTTATTTAATAGTTTTCAAATGATAATTTGAAAGAAATTTTATGCTCACCCCTTGTGAAAATTAAATTATGGATTATTTGAAATGGTTGGCCTATGGCCTCATTTTGGTTTTGAAATGGTGAATCCCATGTGTGATGTGTGGCTTTGAAATGTTTTAAATATTGTGTGTGTGTTATTTTCATAAATTTAAAGAAATTTTTAATGTTTTTTTATAAAATGTGAAATGGATTGGAAGTCTAAGCTATATTATTGGGTTAAAGTCCCATTTGGAACTCTGGTTATAAAATGGTTCTTGTGAGATAAACCCCTTTATTTCACTTTTAACTATTTACAATTTGTGTGGGTTATTAATATATATGATATGTTTGTTTCTATACTTTTGTGGGAATGTGATTTCTATTTTGTGGGTGAATTTTATAAAGAGATATTCATAATTGGGTGTTAGGGTCTAGGGTTAATTTGGTTATTCCTTGTATGTTAGACATAGATTTTTTATTCTACACCTCACATCATCTATTGGTCATGGGAAACCGAGTTATAAGGGGAAGGTATATCTTATTCCACTTGTTGTTTCACACTCTAATGGTTGTACACCTTTTATTCTATACCCAAAGGAATATGTTGTGTTTTTATCATAATGCGTCTTATGTGGGATAATTGGATAACCTATTATTTTGAAATTAGTGCAGGTAACTAGTTAGTTCTCAAGTCTTACAATCATATATAGTTAGATGCTTCACTGTTAATAATCCAAGGGTTGATCCCATGACACATTCAGTTGCATATTTAGTTATTTATTTAGGGGTGTTTTATCTAATACTCATTATTTATCATTTACCCTACATTCATTATTATAGAACCTTTTTTATTGTTACTTTCCTTATGATATTTATTGTTCCTATTTCATTGTGCTTGACTCTTGTTTTTGTTGGGTTGTTTACTATGAAAAATGATTAATCATACTTATGAAAAAACCTATTTTTAATTTATAGGCTCTTGTGTGGGTTATTTAAAGTTGATTTCAAAATGGAAGTTTCTTTTTAAAGATGGATTTTATAGGTGGAATGTTTCAATGTGATCGTTTTCATTTAAAAAACAAGTGTGTTTTTTTTTTGAAATTTTAACTATCAGTATGTTTTTTTGAGATGAATTAGGTTAGTATTATTGTCTTAGAAACATGTAAGTTAGTTTTTGAAAATAAATAAAAAATTTTTGAATGATTTTTTTGGATTTTTTTGATTTCCATTCAATATATAAATGTAAATCATACTTTCTAGCTCTATTTTCAAAATTTCATTGTTGAATTGCATTATGAATCATTTTTCAATGGTTTGATGGGTGTGGTGACCTACTGTGATTTTTAACTCATGAATATATATTTCGTGTTCCCAATTCTAGATTAATCCATTCTTTATTCTTTATGGATGATGTGTGGTTATTTGGGTGGTGGTGGGACAGAGTTTTCTTGGAGATGGTTCAAGCTGGGATCTAGTTGGTTAGTAGTTGATTAATTTTTTAGTGTTGTATATACAATTATGCTGTATTTAATTATTTTTATTTATGTTGTTACATACCCTCAAATGGGATTGAACATTTTAGGTTGTTATGACCTATTTTTGTTTTTAATTATTTTTTATATTGTATTTGGTTTTTAAATTATATTTGTCTATAATTTTGGGGAAATCTTCCCCAAATGGATTACTAATATACCCAAAAACTGATTTACATCATATGGGGATAAGAAATTCCCTTAATTCCTTATAGTTTTCCAGGTCGGGTATCATGTTCAATGGAATCACAAGACCCCTTGTTATAAGTTCTTAAAAAAATAGCACCATACTATAAACATAATCCTCATTATTCTATTATAAAAACACCCCATTATAGCAACATCAACATCACATTTAACACATACATCAAAATTAATATTTTCATTGATAATAAAAACTTAGAATTATTATAATTAATTGTGAATATTGATTGAGTTTAGGGTCTTCTGTCATTATGAACATAGTGAGAACAAAAGTCATACACCTACCTCAATTTGTATATGAAATCCAAAACCATAGGAAAATTTAATATTTTCAAAACAAATAATTCATTTCTCTTAAGTGATATAGATATTCCTTAAATACTTACACATTTGATGTGTATTTGGATAAAGTTTATCTTACAATATGAGTGTTTTGTAAATAATTATATATATTATTTTGCTCCCTAATCTGTTCATAGCGTACGATATAGGATATACCATAAGGAATTACGAATCATATTTTATGATCTATATTGATATAAATGATTGATATATGAAATAAAATGATGAGAAGTTAATATTAAAATATCTCCCACACTGGTTATCATTATTGTTTAATTTTTCATAATATAACATGCATGGGGGATTTAATTTTTTCTATAGGGTATCAACCATTCATAAATATAGGCTTATACTCAAACATTAAACATAGTTCATGATAATTACATTGAAATCATGGGACTATATTGAGGAATATATAATGAAGGGCAGGGAATTGAGTTTGGGCATGAGATATATACCCAATCCATCACCACCATATTTCCAAATTTGACAGCTCTCTTATTCATCATCCTTTACCAAGAGAGGTACCTAAATATTATGGAGAGAAGGATAATCCCACCTAAATATTGGGTGATTAATGTCATCCCATAGACACGACATGGTAGAGGGAGTCCAATGGATTATTAATAGTTAAATTCTTGAAACAAGTGATTGAAGGTTATAGTAGTTGAATTCATAGGTTATGGGTACACTATATTTTTTTTTTATTTTATAGTTTCATGGTTTCAAGATTCATTTTTTGTAATTATAATAACTTTTACTTTCTATTTTTATTTTATTTTGTAAAAAAATTATATTAAACCCATTGAAACCCTTCAGTGGTATCAAAGCAATTCCATATTGTTTGATTCGAAAAACCATGTTTAAAAAATATACAAATATGTTATAATATTGATGTGGTGTGGACAATAATACAATATAATAAATATATTGTAGTAAGGATTATATTATGATATGAGATATTTCAAGCTGTGTTAGGGTCATGTAATATTGTATGGTATTTCATAATAAATTTTTTATTAAAATTATTCATCTTTATCATATCATAGAATATGATATAGGATGCCATGTAGTACCATGACACTAATCCATGTTAGAAGAAGAAATCATTATATCATAGGAATTTTATTAGTTCCTTTTATAAAATATGAATCCCTATTGCAAAGGGTAACTCTTAAAAAATAGCTTATCATAAGCTAAGATAGACATATTTGTAATAAATACTCTTACATAGGCAAGTGTCAAGCATCATGTTATTTTCTCATAGGGTCAATTATAAACTGTGATTTACAAACAACTAAATTAATGTCATATAGATTGAGGTATCATAACATATGATTGATAATGTTGATTATCAGTCATAAGCCAGAACATGCATATTTCAAGGTATGGTTTTTGTTTTCTGAACCATATATTGTTTTATGATATGAAATTTATAATTAAAAGTGATATATATATTTCCATTTCTAAATTCTAACTATGCAGTGAGTTAAATGTTTTATATTTTGTTTATAAATTATAAAAATTATTATTCTAGGATATTTATTAAATTTATAAATATGATTATAAAATAAATAATTTTAAATTGTCTACAATTAATTATCTAAATGTTAAAAAAATTTATTAAGATATTATTTTTTAATATTAAATATTAATATTAAATACCATTTAAAATTATATGGAATCACTTATATTTTAGATATAAAATTTTTATATAGAAATTATTAGGGTAATTTTTAAAGTGTTTATAAATTATTAAATAATGCAAAAATATTATTGAGTTTATATTTAAATTTTTTATTACTCATAATTATTAATTTGAATTGTTGAAATTAAAAATCCCTATCTATTAAATAATTTAATCTATATCAAAAGTTGTTTTTGTAATTGAATTGATATGGTTTAAATAGTGTTTAATATGGTATATTAATATGGTATTTTTTTATATTATAATTTGAATTTAAAATGTCTATGTTTAATTTAATATAAAATATTTAAAGTAAATTTTATATAAATGATAATAAGACATAGTTAATATTAGAAATAATTATAATGTTTTTGAAATTTATTATATATGAATTTTCATTAAATAATTTTTCTTATATATTAATTTAAGAATTGTTCACTTATTTAGTTTATTCCCTAACTATGTATAGATATAATTTTTATATTTAGAATGGATGTATTATATATTTTACATTGTTAAACCAATTTAGTGAATTTTTATACATGTATATACGAAGTTATATGCATAGTATGATAATTTATTTATTTGCCATCTACCTTTACTTAGGATTGTATGATGTTATGATCTTGAATTATTAAGTTGATTATATTTTATATATTAGGTTTTATATTATATAGTATTTAATATTTCTCTAAAGTATTGTATCCTTGGGTAGATGGAGTTTAGGATGTATTGCTCATTGACCTGGAGTCTTATACCTTTTTAAAATAGTGTGGGTTGGAAATCTATCAGTATAAGCATAATCTAACAGGTATTTTTTATTTAATATAATTCTAAAACTTTATATAAATTTTTATCTTTAGACCTTATGCGTGAGATGTATTTGGATTTGTATAAATAGATTTGTCTTTAATTTGTATTAGTAACATGACCTATGACTTATTTAAAGAGTTACACATCAATATAATTTGAACTTACTAATTTAGTGGAAGGAATATGATTATATACTATATCACTAGAATCATGCATTAATGTAAAGGGAATATATTGAGGTAAGATTGTGAGATTTAAATTCCCTTTAAAGAAACTATGTATTAGATTCCCTCTATAGAAAAAAAATTTCAAGACCTTAATCATGTAATCAATTAGGTTCTCACCAAAATAGGATGCCCTTGAATTATGTTGTGTATGTAAAGAATGTAATGAGGTGACACTAAGATTTCGGTACCATGTTCGTTATTTTTTGTTGGGTTATACATAGATGGGAAAACATGATAGTTAGGATACTAGAAAAATTGTGTTGAGTATATCCTTATTAAAATTTTGGTATAGAGTTTCATTCCAAATCATAAATGGGTCATATAATATATGAATGAAATGTATTTCTACTGAATTAGATTAAGTGATAATTTCTTGACAAATTGGGGCCTTTACATAGTGATTTAAGGATATTGGGCGAGTAATGAATATAATGAATTTAAAAGATTCCATCATTTAAGTGGGATAAAATTTAATAAAATTACTTATTATGTGAATGTAAAACATGGTAACCATATAATAAAATCTTCCATTGTAGATAAATTTCATCATAACAAAACTCTACTTTGAGGTTAATTAAAGATAATGGAGAATATTAATGTAATAAAATCCTTGGAATTGTATAAAGCATACCAATATTTATTAATGAGGATGAAATTACTATATTTTAGAGAAACCTTTTACTTAGTAATAAAGAGTTGAATAAATTTAACAAGTGAATATATATTATTATGATAAGCATAAGAGAATTCAATTAGTGTTTCAAATGAATTTGAGAAAAAAATATCTATGGGTATTTAGTCTTCACTTAGATACTAAATGCAATTGAGTAAACTAATGACTTGGTGAGACTGAATATAATCACTATGTATTTTATCAGATATTGATTTAATTCAAGAATTATATTTTGAATTTTTCTAAAAATATTAATTAGTTGAATAAATATTTACCCTAATTTACCATAGTTTTGAGAATAAATGGGAATGACATGTTATATTTATGATTTAGTTTCATTTTATTAGTATAAGTGTGTATAAGTTCAAAATAAAAATAATAAAAGTTAGTTAATAAGTTCAATAACATTTCTTTATAATATCTAGTGAAGGGAATTGAACACTAAAGGTAATAAAAATAATGAATGAAGTTATTTCTATATGATGGAATTGTGTAAGAAATCTAGATGGGATAGAGAAGCTCTACGAAATGTCCATGTCAGATATAGATCTTATAGTAACATATTATTTTATTTAAAGGTGTGTAATACCAAACATCTATTTTACAAATAATTTAAATATATATGAGTTTGAAACCATTTAATGAATTAATTGATATTTTAGTCTATATTTAAATTATGAGGTAAATTGTTGGTGAATTATGATGTAAAATGAAAGTAAATTTATCAATCATGGATGGGTTTAAATAAGGACGTGTGTTTTAAACTTATTTCTATTATATTATCAAAGAATTATATTATAAAAAAATAATATATATATATATATTGTAATATTATGTTTTTAATAATCATGGTTTCTGATTCATAAGATTGTATAGAATCCCTGAAAATAAGGTAAGTATAATAACCCATACTTTACATACATGGTTAATACTTCAAAATTTAAGCATACTTATTACAACATATAACAAAACCATGAAAGGATCGTATAAGTATAATGTCTTTAGAAACTGGGAAACATAAACAACTAGTTCATAAAGCATCTACACTGTCTCCCATTTATTTCATCATATCTATAGTCCCTTTTTGGAATATCTTACTTAATACCCTTCTTCCTGACCTGGGGAAAGAAAATATACAAAAGGGTGAGCTCAAATGCTCAGTAAGGGTAAAAAAAAGAAATATCAATCACATCAAAATAAGAACATAAAATTTTGGAAATATTACCCTACAAAAGAGATCATAATTTCATAACATGGGATAAATCATGATAGTGAAATGTAATCCCAATAATAATAACATAAAACATGAAACTTTGTGTCATGCAAACATAATCATATAGAATCATTTCTTATTAGTGAAGACTCATTTCCAAGACTATCTTAGTGGACAAAGTCCATTTCTGAACCGAGTTTACTCCTCGTTTCAGTCCTATTTTACTGAATCGGTTTAACCTGCCATTCCAGCCATGTCTATCTCATGAGATATAAAATATTTACCCAATGAATTGGAGGGAGATATAGGTCCCACCCATATCATAATGATACCATTCTTATGTGTGCCACAAAATCATAAATCATACAGCATTGTATAACTCATGTAATAAAAATGGGATTCTTAAACAACATGACATCATAAAACAATTCATATAAGATAAAAGAATTAATAAAAATAATTCCATCACAACATAATCAAATCAATGTAATAATAGGGATAGAAACATAACCCTATATTATCTTAGATGGAAAATAATTTTGATAAAACACTTGAACTCCATTCTTGAGGAAAATATCATTTCTACTTTAAAAACATTTTACTTTCTTAACATGTCATAAAATTTTAAACTAAAAGAAGTTGATTAAAAATAAACTTGAAAACTTGTAAAGGAAGATTCTTGGAAATAATGTTATAAAAATCCATTCATGCCGTATAAAAAAAACATTCTTCTCGTACTTTTCTCGGAAAAGTCAAAAAGTAACTCGTACGAAAAGCGACAAAAGATTCCGTTCATATATTTTACTAAAAACTCACCGAAGGGTAAAATTGGATATAAAAAATTGTATAAGGATATAAATATTACATATTGAGGAAACATGGATGTGGATGATAAATATTCCCCAGTAAATTCTGAAGTATAAACAATCTCGGATAAAAATTGAGATTGCGTGATTTTCCCTTACCTTAGGTCCGATTTGCTTCATAAGTGTCCAAACCTCTTGTATAATGATTTAAATAATGTTATTGACTTATTCCAGAATCATAATTATTTTTATGATATCATATATGGTCATATTCTTAGCTTCTAATTAGTAATATTTCATTATTACTTGTTATTCGGGTGTTTATTACTTTTTGTTCTTATGCATGTTTTGTCGAATAAATTCTTATTTTTATTTTTAGGTTATAGATACCTCATTTAAATAATGGTATTAGTGTAATATATATCATATTAATTCATTCAATTCATTTATATAATCATTATGCAATGAAGATCATTTAGAACGAGTCGAATCACATCGTGGAGATGGTATTCCGTACGTACGCACGAGTGATGATATCGTTCCCAAGATCGTGGAATTGTATTGGAGTGTATATATACTATTTCAGAATCAATATCACTTTACAATAATCATATATAGTCATTATTTACACCATTATACCCTTCCAAGTAAGGTGGTGGTGGAAAATAGATTACACCACGGCGTGGAGACGGTATTTCGTACGTACGCACGCGCGGTGATTTCGTTTTCCGTAGGATGGATAGATGGTGAAATAGGGTTATTTCATACTTATAATAGCATATCAGTATATGATTTATACTGATTTTATTAATTAATAATGAAACAACTAAAGAAGAATAAGTGGAAGAAGAAATAAAGTTGAAAGAATCGGTAACGGACATTACCTCTTCTTTGAAGCGCCTCTTTGAGATCTCCTCTTAGGGAACTAAAATTGGTCTTTGAAGAAGACCAGGACCTCTAGGATTTTTCTAGGGAAGTGGAGAGGAGATATTGGCAGGGTTTGGCCGAGCTTGAAGGCTCAAAGTGGTGTGAGGAAGAGAGGGAGGAGGTGCCCTTTTATAAGGGAGGAGAGGGGCACCTTTGGAATAACTAAAAATATTATTTTATTATAAAGTCAAATTCGGTTTTTAATAGCTCCAAATTGATATATTTCGAAGATAAGGTGGGGATGGGTCGAAATACTCTCATAAAATAGAATTTATAAAAGTTTAGGTATCAATTTTAACCTTATCATTTAGATCTAACATTAAGTTAGATAATTTAACTTTTACCGTGTCTTCTTTTTGTCTTACATTATTAGGTTAATAAACTTACTATATCAAGCCAAAAGAACCCCAAGTTGTTTATTATTAATATATATAACCTTATATAAGTCATTTTTCCGAACCTTAGATTTTTAGGAATAAAATAACAATTAATAATATAGTATTTTTTTTAAAAACAATTTTATGTCAATTTTGACACTATTTGGTAATTGATTGTTTTGAAAATCATAACAGAATGATTAGTTCGAAAATATTTAATTAAATCAATACTAACATGTCATATTAACATATAAAATAATTGTAATTCATAAAAAGTCTCAAATTACATGTATTTGGGTATTTATAACATCAATTATGTCAATATTTCATTAATAAGATAATTACTCCATCATCATTGTGTCATAATTAAATTAAATTATTTAATGTCTAAAAATTATAAATAAAATACCATTATGTTGGAAATATTTTTATATTTCTAATGAATATTTATAGTCGAATTTATCTTATGTATAACCCTATATTAAAAATGATTTAGTTATTAAACTTTGATTTTGACTATTTTAACCCTTCTTTAAATAAATTGATAATAAATGTACTAATATAATCCAAGTGGGCCTAAATGGTCATATTGTATTCATAAGGTTGTTTTTGGTCGAATTACACTTATCCAATAGAATTAGGACATGTGTTAGGGTAATAATAATAACACTTTTACCCTTAATTACCCTATTTACTTTTAACCGTGGTAAAAAAAAGAAAAAAGTTATTATTCACCAAAAATTATTTTCATCTCATTGAACCACATTTTAGTCCTTGATATTAACTATGTCTCTCGGATTTTTTAAATTATACTCACAGAAGCGGTAAAATTAAGTTTTATGAAAAATTCAGTTTTTTAACTACCACTTAGTGGTTTCACTATTCATAAAAAAATGAAAGTTTCCAGAAAAATACCAAAAATTAGGCATAATATATATTTGACATTATGAATTCAAAAATGATGTTTATTTTACCAATTTCAAAACATATCAGTTACATTAAGTAATTTAAAAATTAATTCCCTTCGTCAAAACAAATAGCGTGTTTTTAAAAGATAATAACTGTCAAAAGATTGACACTTGTTTATGTCTGGTTTAAATGTGAAATTAAATCCAATGAACAAAATTGTATTAATTTGTAAAAATATATTCTAAATATACTTTAAAACCACTCAAATTAATAATTTATCACTATTAATTATTTCGATTAAAAAAGTTGTTTTTAATTAAAATTTAGTAATTTCACTATTCATCAGAATATGAAAGTTATCCGAGAAGTACCCAAATTTCACCCTAAGCTAATTTCGATATTACGAATCCAAAAATGAATTCCATTTTGAAAAATAAAATTTACAAAATTTCAAAAAGTGGTTATTACTATTCATAACGGTTAGTTTTAATAATATTTTAATAGCATATCGTTGTTTAGTGAAACTCGGTATTGCGTACGACGCAAGCTATTGAAGAAGGCCGTGGTTGTGTTTAAAGAAAGAAAAGTTAGTGTTTTGTGTAGTGAAAGATTTCTTTGATGATTTATATAACATAAAAACAAAATATTTCTCATAAAAGTCTCGGGTGTTACATTCTACCCCCCTTAAAATGAATTTCTCCCTCGAAATTCGTCACATTGTAACAAAAAGATGAGGATACGTCTCCCTCATCATATCCTCAATATCCCATGTAGCTTCTTCTAATTGATGGTTCCTCCATAAAACTTTCACCAATCGATTGGTCTTGTTTCGTAGGAATTTTTCACTACGATCCAGAATCTCTATCGGTTGTTCTTCATAAGAAAGATCTTGCTCCAGCGGTACAACTTCTGAGCTGAGTACATGTGAAGGATCAGGTATGTACTTTCTCAGGAGAGATACATGGAACACATCGTGAACTTGAGAGAGATTCGGTGGAAGCACCAATCGGTAATCTACCTTTCCAACACGATCCAATATTTCGAATGGACCGATATATCTAGGGCTCAACTTCCCCTTTTTTCCAAATCTCATGACCCTCTTCCAGGGAGATATTCGTAATAACACTTTATCACCCACTTAAAACTCTAGGTCTTTTCTTCGGTTGTCGTCATAACTTTTCTGTCGACTCTGAGCTGCTCTTATGTGTTGTTGAATAGATCGGACCTTTTTTGCCATCTCATCAACAAGATCAGGTCCTAATAGCTTTCTTTCCCCAACTTCATCCCAGCAAGTTGGAGTCCTGCATTTCGTTCCATAGAGAGCTTTATAAGGAGCCATCTGAATACTGGATTGAAATCTATTATTATAAGAAAATTCCACCAAAGGTAGGTGTTGATCCCAACCACCTTTGAAATCCATAGAGCAAGATCTCAACATATCTTCTAGAGTTTGAATTGTTCTCTCAGACTGACCGTCTGTTTGAGGATGATAAGCAGTGCTGAAACTCAACTCTGTATCTAGAGTATGCTGAAGACTTTTCCAGAACTTCGAGGTAAATCTCGGATCCCGATCAGATATAATAGAAAGTGGTACTCCATGCAATCTTACCACTTCCTTTATATATATCCTGGCAAGCTGATCCAGAGAGAAATCCTCTCTAATAGCAATGAAGTGTGCAGACTTTGTAAGACGATCAAATATGACCCAGATAACGTTATTACCTTTGGATGTTTTAGGAAGTCCTGTGACAAAGTCCATAGTGATGTTTTCCCATTTCCATTTGGTTATGGGTAATGGTTGTAACATCCCCTTAGACTTCTGTCTCTCAGCTTTAACTTGCTGACAAACCAAGCATCAAGAGACATATTCAGCAACATCTCTTTTCATTCCATCCCACCAGAAGTACTCTTTCAGGTCCCTATACATCTTCGTGATTCCAGGATGAATAGAGAATGAAGAACTATGAGCCTCATCCAGCAGCTCCTTCTTTAATTCTGGAATGGGAGGAACACAAACCCGATTCCTGAACTTTATTATCCCATCACAATCAAGGTTGAATTCAGGAACATTTCTCACCTTCTTTTGTAACTCGACATCTTCTTTCTATGCCTCTTGAATCTTAACATGTATATATGGTTGGACATTCATTTGAGAAAGATAATATTTCTCCCCTTCCATTAAAATTCCAAGATCCATCCTTTGTAAATCCATAAATATTGGATCTTTTGTGATCCTCATCATGGATAAGCTAGCATAGTCTTGTCGACTTAATGCATCTGCCACCTTGTTTGCTTTCCCAGGGTGGTAATGAATTGAGAAGTCGTAATCCTTAATCATTTCGAACCATCTTCTTCGGCGCATATACTTTAAACTTTTATGATCAGTAAAAATATCACACCTTTCTCCATAAAGATAATTCCTCCAAATATTTAATGCAAAGATTACCGCAACTAACTCCAAATCATGTTTTGGGTAATTTTGCTCATGTATTTTCAACTGTCGTGAGGCATAAGCTATCACCATCTCATTTTTCATAAGAACACACCCCATCCCCTTCTTGGATTCATCACTATAGATCACAAACCTTTCTCCACTACAAGGTAGTTTGAGCACAGGTGCACTGGATAACCTTCTTTTCAACTCCTTGAAATTCTCTTCACATTCCTCCGTCCAAACAAAGTTAACTCCTTTAAGAGTCAACCTAGTGAGTGGATTAGATAATAATGAAAAATCTTTCACAAAACGTTGATAATATCTAGCCAAACCAAGAAAACTTCAGATCTCGATTACTGTTGTTGGTCTCGACCATATTTCAATAACCTCTGTTTTTGCTGGATCCACAGATATCCCCTCTTTTGAGATTATGTGACCCAAAAATGCAACTTTTTGAAGCCAAAATTCACACTTGGTAAATTTGGCATAAAGATTGTCCTTTTCTCAGGGTCTTCAATATAATTCTCAAGTGATATTCATGTTCTTCCTTGCTCTTTGAATAAACAATAATATCGTCTATAAAGACTACCACAAACTGATCAAGATAGTCTCTAAAGACTCTATTCATCAGATCCATGAAGATAATAGGGGCATTAGTAAGACCAAATGGGATCACTATAAATTCATAGTGTCCATAACTTGTATGGAAATCCGTCTTTGGTATATCCTCCCTTTTGACCCTTAATTTATGATACCCCGAACGAAGATCATTCTTTGAAAAGTATTGAGCTCTGCGTAGTTGGTCAAATAAGTCATCAATGTGCGAGAGAGGATATTTGTTCTTGATAGTGATCTTGTTAAGTTCTCTACAATGAATACAGAGTCTCATTGATCCATCTTTCTTCTTAAAAAATAGAACAAGTGCTCCCCAAGGTGACACACTAGGGCGTATGAATCCATTATCAAGATTCTCTTGGAGTTGCTTCTTCAATCCCTGCAACTCAATTGGGGCCATTCTATAAGGTGTCTTTGAAATAGGCAAAGCACCCGGTACGAGTTCTATTGAAAACTCAACTTCACGATTTGGTGGAAGACCCGACAATTCCTCCAGAAAGACATCATCAAACTCCCGTACAATGGGAATATTATTAATCGTGAGTTTTTCACCAACCATTTGAGATAAATAACCTTCATTCAGTGGAATCAAGACCCATAAGATGGAAGAAATTTCCACTGGAAGGTTATGTTCATCCTTGCATCGATAGACGATCAAAGATTGATCTGGAATATGAAATGTGACTTCCCTTCTTTGGAAATTGATATGATCTCTATATAGAGAAAGCCAATCCATGCCAAGAATCACATCAAATTCCACTATAGGAAGGATCAAAAGATTTGCAGGAATCACTTTCCCACAAACTTCAATTGGTGAAGAATTATAAACTTTTGATGCGACTGTTGTGCCATTAGGTGGTGTCATAGCTAACTCAACATCTAATTGTTGAGGTAATTCGGTGATACTCTTAGAAAATTCTTCAGAAATAAAAGAGTGGGTGGATCCAGAATCAAATAAAACATTTTCTACTTTAGAGTGGATGGTAAGTGTACCTTTCACCACATCGTTATTGTACTCCACATCACTGATAGAAATTGCATGTGACTTTCCTTTGTCTTTAGCCTTAAGATTTTGTTTATGTCGATCATCATCAACAACCCTTGGATTAGGGCATTTATTGGCATAGTGCCCCATCTCCTTGCACTTGAAACATTGAAGTGTAGTAGGTTCATTCTGTGTGTCCCTTCCTTTGTTTGCATCATTAGACATCTTCTTCCCATCATTGCGGCATTCAAATGCCCGATGACCTTCCTTTCCACATTTTAAACATTTACTTGTCCCTTTAAGACAAATCCTTCCATGTTTCTTTCCACACTTTGAGCATAAGGGAAATCTCATCTTCTTTTTAGTGTTCTCTTTATATTTTCCTTTGAATTCCATTTTCCTCTTCTTATCAACCCCATATGACTGATGGGTTACTCCAATATCCATCTCAACTTTGAGAGCACATCAAACGATTTCCTCGTAGCGATTGAAGTCCCTTATGGCTAAGGCCCTTCGAAGACTTGGTTTTAAGCCACTAAAGAATCTATCGATCTTACTCTCAGGTTGGATAATAATACCATAAGCGTAGCTTGAAAGTCTGGTAAAATTTGCTTCATAGGTACCAACAGATTATCATCATTTTGCTTCAGTTCAAGTAACTCTTTCTCCATCTTTGTTCGTATAATATGAGGGAAGTACTTATTGAAAAATAAGTTCTTGAACTCGTCCCATTCCATGGACTCAATTTCATCCCTTTGCCTCATTTTCTTAAAATGATTCCACTATTGATCAGCATCTCCTTCCAAACGATACACTGCTAGGATGAATTTATCATGTTCAGAACATTGATGAACTAAAAATATCTTTTAAGTAGTACTAATCCATTGTTCAGCAACTAATGGATCAGTAGACCCACTGAAAGAAGGTGGACGCTGCCTCATGAAGAATTCAACAGAATGTTGCTCCTTCCTTTGCTCGTTTGGAAGTCCTGCATGATTCATAGCTTGAGAAAGTTGTGTGAGCATGGATATGAGATTTTTCATTCCATCTCCCATAATGTTTGGCTGCTCAGGGGGACAATCATTGCATTGCCCGTCACATTCCTCATTAACACGGTTCCTTCGGGTTCCATCCATCGACTAAAACCAAGAAGAATAGTTTGAGCAACACTAATTATAATAGGAAAACCACATAATCAAGAATAAAATTTCACACTTAAGGTCTTATCCGAGGTTATTCATGGTCATTTCTAAAACACTAAGATTGTGTTCTATGCATAGTATTATCCTTAGGGTTCTTACTAAGGCTTTCACATCCTAGTTTCCAAAGGTTGACTATACCTTTCCTCTGATACCAACTATAACAACCCATACTTTACATACATGTTTAATACTTCAAAATTGAATCATACTTATTACAACATATAACAAAACCATGAAAGGACCGTATAGGTATAGTGTTTTTAGAAATTGGGAAACATAAACAACTGGTTCATAAAGCATCTACACTGTCTCCCATTTATTTCATCATATCTATAGTCCCTTTTTGGCATATCTTACTTAATACCCTTGTTCCTGACCTGGGGAAAGAAAACATACAAAAGGGTGAGATCAAATGCTCATTAAGGTTAAACAAAAGAAATATCAATCACATCAAAATAAGAACATAACATTCTGGAAATCTTACCCTGCAAAAGAGATCATAATTTCATAACATGGGATAAATAATGGTAGTGAAATGTAATCCCAATAATCATAACATAAAACATGAAACTTTGTGGAATGCACACATAATCATAGAGAATCATTTCTTATTAGTCAAGACCCATTGCCAAGACTATCTTAGTGGACAATGTCCATTTCTGAACCGAGTTCACTCCTCGTTTCAGTCCTGTTTTACTGAACCGGTTTAACCTATCATTCTAGCCATGTCTATCTCATGAGATATAAAATCTTTACCCAATGAATTAGAGGGAGATATAGGTCCCAAACATCTCATAATGATACCATTATTATGTGTGCCACAAAATCATAAATCACACATCATTGCATAACTCATGTAATAAAAATGAGATTCTTAAACAACATGATATCATAAAACAATTCATATAAGATAAAATAATTCATAAAAATAATTCCATAACAACGTAATCAAATCAATGTAATAATAGGGATAGAAACAGAACCCTATATTATCTTAGATGGAAAATAATTTTGATAAAACACTTGAACTCCATTCTTGAGGAAAATATCATTTCTACTTCAAAAACATTTTCCTTTCTTAACATGTCATTCAATTTTAAACTAAAAGAAGATGATTAAAAATAAACATGAAATCTTGTAAAGGAATCTTCTTGGAAATAATGTTTTAAAAATCCATTCATGCCGTATAAAAAAAATTCTTCTCGTACTTTTGTCAGAAAAGTCAAAAAGTACCTCGTACGAAAAACGACAAAAGATTACTTTCATATATTTTACTAAAAACTCACCGAAGGGTAAAATTGGATATAAACTATTGTATAAGGATATTAATATTACATATTGAGGAAACATGGATGTGGATGATAAATATTCCCCAGTAAATTCTGAAGTATAAACAATATCAGATAAAAATTGAGATTGCGAGATTTTCCCTTACCTTAGGTCCGATTTGCTTCGTAAGTGTCCAAACCTCATGTATAAAGATTTAAATAATGTTATTGACTTATTCCAGAATCATAATTATTTTTATGATATCATATATGATCATATTATTATCTTCTTATTAGTAATATTTCATTACTACTTGTTATTCACGTGTTTATTACTTTTTGGTCTTATGCGTGTTTTGTCGAATAAATTCTTATTTTTATTTTTAGGTTATAGATACCTCATTTACAGAATGGTATTAGTGTAATATATATCATATTAATTCATTCAATTCACTTATATAATCATTATGCAATGAAGATCATGTAGAACGAGTCGCATCACATCGTGGAGACGGTATTCCGTACGTACGCACGAGCGATGATATCATTCCCATGATCGTGGAATTGTATTGGAGTGTATATATACTATTTCAGCATAAATATCACTTTAAACTAATCATATATAGTCATTATTTACACCATAATACCCATCCAAGTAAGGTGGTGGTGGAAAATAGATTACAGCACGGCGTGGAGACGGTATTCCGTACGTACGCACGCGCGGTGATTTCGTTTTCCGTAGGATGGATAGATGTTGAAATAGGGTTGTTTCATACTTATAATGACATATAAGTATATGAGTGATACTTATGTTCTTAATTCATAATGAAACAACTAATGGAGAAGAATTGGAAGAAGAAATAAAGTTGAAAGAATCGGTAACAGACATTACCTCTTCTTTGAAGCACCTCTTTGAGATCTCATCTCAGGGCACTAAAATTGGTCTTTGAAGAATACCAGAACCTCTAGGATGTTTATAAGGAAGTGGAGAGGAGATATTGGTAGGGGTTGTCCGAGATTGAAGGCTCAAAGTGGTGTGAGGATGAGTGGGAGGAGGTGCCCTTTTATAAGGGAGGAGAGGGGCACCTTTGGAATAACTAAAAATATTATTTTATTATAAAGTCAAATTCGGTTTTTAATAGCTCCAAATTGATATATTTCAAATATAAGGCAGGGATGGGTCGAAATAATCTCATAAAATATAATTTAGACAAGTTTAGGTATCAATTTTAACCTTATCATTTAGATTTAACTTTAAGTTAGATAATTTAACTTTTATCGTGTCTTCTTGTTTTCTTACACTATAAGGTTAATAAACTTACTATATCAAGCCAAACGAACCCCAAGTTGTTTATTATTAATATATATAACCTTATATAAGTTATTTGGCCGAACCTTAGATTTTTTAGGAATAAAATAACAATTAATAATATAGTATTCGTTTTAAAAATAATTTTATGTCAATTTTGACACTATTTGGTAATTGATTTTTGTGAAAATCATAACAGAATGATTAGTTAGAAAAAAATTAAATTAAATCAATAATAACATGTCATATTAACATATAAAATTATTTGAATTCATAAAAAGTCTCAAATTACATTTATTTTTGTATTTATAACATCAATTATGTCAATATTTCATTAATAAGATAATTACTGCATCATCATTTAGATATTAATGATTTTATATCTATTTAAATTTATTTTTTTTAATATTTTCCAATAATTTTCATTAGTTTTGTATCTATTCATTATTTAGTCGATTATTATTATTTATTTTTAAATTATTATATTTTTTAATAAAAACTAATTTTATTTTATTTTATTATATACCCTTATGTTATTTTTGAAAGTCATAATTTACCCATATGTGAAATCTTAAACTGACATTTTCTCTTGATTAATGAACTTGTTACCTTTACATAGCATTTCATGTACCCTTATATAGTGCTTAAACTATTCTCCTTAACCTTAAAGATCTTTTAGAAACCAAGTAATACACGTAAAAAATCACTAACTTACCCTTACACAACATATATACAATATATGTTACCCATATGCTTATGGTTGAATTTCAATGTTACCCTTACAGATGGTTGCATCTTACCCGAATGCATGGTATGAAAACTCCAATTTACCTTTATAAATGATATGAAAATTTTGTTATTACCCTTATTCATGAAATAAAATATCCTTGTTACGTTTACAAAACAAGTATTTATTCCTAATTGTATTAAATACACACTTTCTCATGTCATTCATGATATTATGTTTTTATATATTTTATGATCAAGTGTTTAAATTGTTCAAATTATTCTATAAATTCATATTAATGATATAGATTCAATGTGAAGTGTTTTAGTGGTGTTTTGAAAACCTTTATATACATATCAAAGTTTTTAATAGCATATCGTTGTTTAGTGAAACTCGGTATTGCGTACGACGCAAGCTATTGAGGAAGGCCGCAGTTGCGTGTAAAGAAATCCAAGCTAGTGTTGTGTGTAGTGAAAGATTCATTTGATGATTTATATAACATAAAAACAAAATATTTCTCATAAAAGTCTCGGGTGTTACAGTAAGGATAAAATTTTATTTTATCTAGGATAAAATAGTTTATCATGATGTTTGTTAGAATATAAGGGATGTCATGCCACCACCCATAAGTGGAATATTTTCAATAAAAGACACTTCCCTTCTGAATTATACTCTAAAGACATAGAATATTTTACTAGATATTGTGTTCAATAGTTTATTTTTCTAATATAACCAATTAAATAAATTATTTTTATTTTCTGAAAAAGATTTTGTGTATCTTTAAATGATATTATGAATATAATACAATAATAAGTGGTTATTGGAGGTATTTTTGGACTTTTAAAGTTTTAAATTTATTAAAAAAAGGATTATACCGATCAGAATTAAAGGTGAATTTCACTTAGATATCCTAAATGTTTTAGTATACATTAGTAAAGTATTAATTAAAGGAGTTACATTAGTTACCAAAACATTACCAAGAAAAACTTTAATGGGATAGGTTCTATTAATTATGGTGATGGAGAACTTAAAAAGATTTATAAGTAGACAACGAATGTAATTAACACCGTAACATTGGGTGGTGTGAAATAAATAAAGTTGAATACTTGACCAATGAGTTGAACAATAAGAATATGATTATAGTGTATCTCCCTTATTCAAACATTATTTCTTTGTACATTTTTCTTCATAAATGACATTTTGTTGTTCTGGGATATTGTTAGATATAGAGAGTTAGTTTTTCTGATTTTGGAGTATATATATATATTTAATATTATAAATTCAAAAAAAACTATAAATTAGTTTTGAAAATTATATTTTTATAAATATTTGTTATTTCACTTAATTATATTTTCAATTATATTTTAATTTCTCAAATTTTTCAGGTTTTTTTAGTATTTTGTAAAATTGAGAATTATATCTTCTCACCACAATTAAGTATGAAAATTTTCTTTTTCCTGGTTATGTATATATCTTTGTGCGTGTGTTTGTGTTATTTTAAAGGATTTTGGAATCACTGGGAAATTTAGAGTATATTTTATTTGAAACTTTCATTTTATTTAGATATTAATGATTTTATATCTATTTAAATTTATTTTTTTTAATATTTTCCAATAATTTTCATTAGTTTTGTATCTATTCATTATTTAGTCGATTATTATTATTTATTTTTAAATTATTATATTTTTTAATAAAAACTAATTTTATTTTATTTTATTATATACCCTTATGTTATTTTTGAAAGTCATAATTTACCCATATGTGAAATCTTAAACTGACATTTTCTCTTGATTAATGAACTTGTTACCTTTACATAGCATTTCATGTACCCTTATATAGTGCTTAAACTATTCTCCTTAACCTTAAAGATCTTTTAGAAACCAAGTAATACACGTAAAAAATCACTAACTTACCCTTACACAACATATATACAATATATGTTACCCATATGCTTATGGTTGAATTTCAATGTTACCCTTACAGATGGTTGCATCTTACCCGAATGCATGGTATGAAAACTCCAATTTACCTTTATAAATGATATGAAAATTTTGTTATTACCCTTATTCATGAAATAAAATATCCTTGTTACGTTTACAAAACAAGTATTTATTCCTAATTGTATTAAATACACACTTTCTCATGTCATTCATGATATTATGTTTTTATATATTTTATGATCAAGTGTTTAAATTGTTCAAATTATTCTATAAATTCATATTAATGATATAGATTCAATGTGAAGTGTTTTAGTGGTGTTTTGAAAACCTTTATATACATATCAAAGTTTTTAATATTTTCACACATATGTATACAACATGGAACTAATTTTTTATTATTATTTTGCGTTCATTTTTTTGTATTGAATATTTCTAAATTTGTATTAGATTTAAAAAAAATCATTCAAACATGTTTCAATTTTTTTAATGTATTATTATTCATTTTTGGAATTATACAAATATAGACATATTTATTACATATAAAATATGGAATATTTTGAATTATTCATTTCAAAGGGAATCTTATGATTTTTTTGTGATCTCTCTGACTTATTTTTATGGAGTTTTTTGAGATATTTTATTTTAATTTCAATTTTTTTGAATCATTCAAATATTTTCAACATTAAATGAGAATTGTGTTTTTGAGACTTTCTCTCTCTTTAATAATAATTAATATAATCATGGTATTGTATATATAATCATTAAGTTTTACCATCAAACCATTATTTTGGATAATATGAGTTATTTTGAATTAAATAGAAGATCGTGAAGTAATTTGATAATAATACATGAACATAAAAAGATATAATTCTTTTCTAATTTACTGTAACCTGAAAATAGATATTATCAAGATATTATCAAGTTTTTAATATTTTGAAAAAAATTATTCCTCTAATAGATGATCAATTAAGGGTTGTACCTAAGCATATTTTACTTCTACTACCTTGACTGGAAGATCTAATCTAATACCCAAGAAATAATACCTTTTGTTTTCTTGTTTATATTGTATCTATTTAATTCTTATTTCTTATTTTTAACACTTATTACTATCTCTCACACATGATCTCGCATTTTTTATTCTTTCAGATTCCAAATAATTCATTCGTTCATCATGTTGTGACTCCAAGAGTCTAAATTGAAGACCATTTAGGTTGTAACTCACAAAGTCTAAATTTAGTTTTTTATTTAGGTTTTGAATCCCAACACAACGGTCTGGTATATTAGTTATAATTGCACTAGAAAAAGTATGTTTTATCCAGGTTATGATTCCCATATAAAAATCCATATAGATCACATGGTTTCTCTCAGAGAGTAAATAAGTATAAGTGTAACACCCAAATGTTTTTTATAAGATATTTTATCTAATTAATTTTAAATATTAAATAGATTTCATTTCATGTAATCATGTGTTTAAAAAAACTTCAATATGCCCTTAGTATAAAATGACTATTTTAACCTAGCCTTTAGGTTAGTAGGAATAAATATAACTAACTTATGAAAATGTACGATGAAGTCATTCACTACCAATTATTTATGAAAAATATAAATCAATTATATATTTATATTTTTTGTATTAATAAATAGAGTTAATTACCATTAGTAAATTAAATTAATTAAATACATATGTTATATACCTAATAAAATATTTTTTATATTCATCTAGAAGATATTTTTTTCATAGGTTATGAACAAACCCTATTTGATGTATAAAAACCTATATTTTTTAAAAATGTAATTTTCTGCCTTTCAATGGAGAACCCATTTTAAATTAAGATATGGACACATTAATAATTTTTATATGAAAAAATAAACATGTTATTTGGAAGTGGGATATACAAATTTACTTTGGATGAATATTTAATATTTTTCTAATAACATTCAAATTTTAATTAAAAACAACTTTTCTCATCAAAATAATTTATAAAGTTAAATTATAATTTTCAACGGTTTTAAAGTATAAATTGAATATATTTTTATCATTAAATATAATTTATTCCATTATAATTAATTTTACATTGAATTCATATGTAAAAACATTTCAATCTTTTTCAATGTTTTAACTTTTAAAACCCCTTTTCTCTTTCTAACAATGAGAATAATTTTAAATTAATTACTGCAACTTTTGTATTTTGAATTTTAAAAAAAATATTCCATATTTTGGATCAGTAGATCCAAATTATGTAAATATATTGATTTTATTTTTGGGAATTGTGAACAGTAACATTGGTAAATTTTATTAATACGGTAAAAGGGTGAATCATAAAATTAAGGGTTGGAATGCTATTATAAAATTTTCCTAACACTTTTATTAATATCATTGGATGCACGTATTTAGACCCAAATCATACTTGGGTTGAAATTATGTCCTTTTTAATCCACTTTAATGAGATTATGGAATTTATTTTATTTTATTTAAAGAAATGAAAAATGTGTATAACTGCAATTTTAATAAAAAATTCATTTTTTATATAAGGTTATATAAAATATAAATTCAATTATAAATAATAAATTTAAAAATAAAATGTTTTTATTTATCATGGAATTTTATTTGTAATTTTTAGAAAATTAATCATTACCTTAAAGTAATCTACTTTGATGATGTAAAAAATAATTAATTGATGATAAATTAATAAGACAATTTTTATTAAAATTATAACAACCATAAAAGTACCCAAACACTTGAAAAAATCTTATTGGTCAAGTATTTCTCGCCCACGACCATATAAGTGTTTATTTAGAGACAATATGGATCCTTATATAAGAGATTGTGACACTTATATTATTTTATTTAATGTGATGTTAAACTTGTCACATTCATAATTTAATTTGTATAACCTTTTAAATGTTGGATTTTCAAGAAGATAAATTCTACGAAAAGTATTATTATAAAATATAGTAGATTTATATTCATCATATTATTGTTTTTTAATTTTTATTCAATAAATAAGTATATTCAATAATTACACAATATTGATGTAATAATTATTTTATTAATAGAGATAACAAAGAAAAGTTATTAAAAATATTAAAATATATATAATTTGGGATAATTAATATGTCTAATTAATTTTATAGATTAACTTTACCTCCTATTAATATAATAAAATAGTTTTTTTGAAGTTAAATTGATATCTTAATATTTTTAAAAATCAACGAATTGAATTGTGTCAAAATTGACACAATTGATTGTTTATCAAAATAATGTTGTATTAAATTATTTAAAAATCATAAACCAATTTTAAAAATATATAGTAATTATTATATGGTATAAAATGTTCTAAATTTTTTATCTCTTGTGTAATTTAAATCAAATAAGTAAATATCTCACACTTTTAATATTGAATTATTTGTTACCCTAGTTGAAAAGTAAAATGAATAACTATGTGTTAATTAAAACGATAAGGTTTAAATTGACATAAATAACTGTCAAAAATATATTTGTTGATTATATTGAAAGCTTATCTAATATAGTATTCCAATTTGGGTAATTTTTGAGGTTTTTTATTGAGGTTTTATTTTATTATAAATTAATATTTTTGGAGATCCCAAAAGTGACCCTAACCTCAGTTATAAAAAAGAACCTCCTCCCTCACTTATTCAATTCAGTTTGAGACTTCAAGCTCGAATATCCCCTGAAATATTACATTATCATATTTCCTAGTTACCTTTTGTAGGTAATTTTCTTCTTAAAATACCAAATCTATTTCTCTAAGTGGATATTCAAAGGAAGCACGTCGAAGAAGAGGTAATCTCCTCTACTGATTCTTTAAAACTTCTTTTTTCTTCTACTTTCTATTCATGAGTTATTTAATTATAAATTAATAACTCAATTATAACTTATATAATGAAATGTTATTATAATTTTGAAACTACCATATTCTACCTTCTATCCATCCTACAGAAAATGAAATCACCACACGTGCGTACGTATGATATTCCTTCTCCACGTCGTGGTGTAATCTGTTTTTCACCACCACCTTACATGGATGAGTATAATGATGGAAATAATAACTATATATGATTATTATAACATGATATTAATTATGAAATATTATACACCATTCAATTCAATACCATTCAATAAATATTGGAATGATATCATTATTCTTACGTATGTACAACCTACAGTATCCACAATTCGATGTGATTTATTCTACATGATATTGATTAAAGCATGATTATATAAATATACCAAATGAATAAATATGATACATATTATATTAATATCATTTTTAGTGATATAAATATAACTTATGGAGTATAACCATAACTTATTCTACAAAACATGCATAAGAAAATAAATAAGCGAATAACTGAATAACAAGTAATAATGATATATTATTAACAAACATATGATAATTTGATCATATATCATATTATAAAAATTACTATGAATCGAAAATAAATTAATGACCTTATCTAAATCATTATACTGGAGTTTTGGATACATACCATAGAAATCATACCTAAGGTAAGGGATAATTTCGCAATCTCATTATTATCCATGATTGTTTCTACGTAAGTATTTCCTGGGATATATTTATCATCCACATACATGTTTCCTAAATATGAAATATTTTTTAAGTCATTATATTACTTTTTAAATTCAATTTTTTCTATTGGTTAATTTTTATTAAATGGTATGAACGGAATCCTTTGTCGTTATTCAATACGATGTAATTTTTTACTTTTTTCGGAAAAAGTTCTAGGATAATGTTTATTTAAATTATATGACATGAACTTATTTTTAAATTTTAATAAAAAAAAATTTACATAAATCTTAATATACAATAATTAAAGTTTATTTTCAAATAAATTATTTTATTTTAAAATTTCACATCATTTTGAGAAAAGAAAACATTTTTAAAGAAGAAAGTATATTTTCCCCAAAAATTAATTTCAAGTGTTATATCAGAATTATTTTCCATCTATGATATAATTCATTATTTGGGTTATGTTTTAATTATGATATCACTATTGTTCCTATGATTTTAATGTGTTTATTATGTAAATCTATTTATGAAATCCATTTGTTTTATATGAATTATGTGATGGTGGAATAATGTTTAAAGAAACCAATTTTATTTATTGGGTTATGATGAATGATTTATGTAATTGTGGCACAAATAATAATGATATTATTATGAGATGGGAGAGAACTATATCTCCCAAAAATTTATTGGGTAAATATTTATATCTAATTAGATATCCATGGATGAAACATGAAATTATCTCAGTTCAGTAATGAATGGATGGAACGAGGAGTGAACTCAGTTCAGTAATGGACTTTTTCCACTATTATGGTATTGTAATTCGGACTTGACTAATATGAAATGTTTTTCTATGCTTATGTGTAAAAAAAATCATGTCTTATGTTATGACTTTTGGGATTATGCTGATTAATTCTTATGAACTTTCATGATTTATCCCATGGCATGATATCATGATAATTCATATATATGATAATATTCTAAAATTTTATATTCTTATGCCTTACAATTATAATATGATTGATATCTCCCATGTTTAACTTTGCTGAGCATCTGAGCTCACCCTTTCATATGTTTATTTTCCCTGTAATGCCCCGACCCTAGTTACCCAGAGTCGGTGCATTATTACATAACATTGGCATGATCACAAGAAAGATCAAATCTCGAAAGACCGATTGGTTTAGTAGCCTTGGAAACACTAGATATATTCATAAGTTTTACATTACACCATAAAATGAAAAACTAATACAACAACATGATGTTTCCACAGTCCACACTATAATCCCCTCATAATATCCCTGAAGGTCATTCATAACTTACATCTTCACATCCTGGGAAGAATAAAACATAGAAAAGGGGTGAGCTCAAATGCCCAGTAAGGATAACAATATAGCGGAACATTTAAAAATAAGCATAAACATTTAATGCAATGAATTACTAAAACAAAAGCCTTTTAAACTTGAACTTCAATATAGTATGGCAAAAGTAAAATGAAATAATGCCATTTACTTATTCACATGGATATTCTACTAATCGAATAATCACATGCAAAAATCAATAACCACTTTCATAATGTTGGAATGCATAATGCCAGACTATCATAACCACATAGCCAAGGCCTCATGCCAAGACTACAAATAATATTTTTCCAAGGCCTTGTGCCAAGACACTAGTTTGTCTCATGAGACCTACCGATGCATCGAGGAGCTATAGCGGGCTCCACCCATCACTTACTAAGTCCAATGCATTCCCATATGAAAAGGTTTAAACATAACATAAACATTCGTATTAAAACTAGCATACGAAATGTAAATAATTTCACCATAAACTATGAATGGTATAAAAATATCACATCCACAGTCAAACATATCACAAAACCTCATTTCAATATGGAAGTTTTATATCATAATAAATCAACTTCAAATAATCTTAAAATTCATCAAAGGATGTTGACATAGATGAAATCAATATTCTTTTTAAAGAAATATCTCCTTTTATTTTGAAATCTTTTAAGATCCATATAAAATAAAACATTTTCTTTGAAAATATTCTTATAAGCTTGTAAGGGAAGCTTTGAAGATTTTATAACGGCGGAAAATAGCCGCACCCGCCGTATAAGTTAAAAAAAATTCTTACCTTAATTCTGTCGAAAAGGTTAAAAAGGACCTTGTTTTGAAAACGACCGAAGATTCCTTTATAAACCACTTATAAAAGTCAAAAAGGGTATAAATGACTTTAACTCATATTCTAGTAAATAGTAAAAATGTTTTGAAATACATTTTTAAGAAACATGGATGTGGATGATAAAGAGATCCCAGTAGATTATTACGTATAAACAACCTCGGATAATGAAGAGATTGTGAAATAACCCTTACCTTGTACTTTTCCTTGGTTGGGGTAGGTTAACCTCCTGTATAATGGTGAAATAATTGTTATTAAATTATACAATAATCATATACATTAATATAATATCATATAGAATCTTTTAATATTGATTTGATAATAATATCTTAGTATTATCGTTGTTTCGGGTGTTAACTTACTTGTTTTATTTTATATGTTTTGTTACGTAAGACATGTTTGTAAAGGATAGGTTTTATATTATTCATATCCAGAATGATATCAAGTCCTTAAACATCATTTTTTAAATCATCAAATGATAATTATACTTGAATGGATATGATGGAGAATGAATCTCATCGCGTTCGTGGAGACGGTAGTCCGTACGTACGCACGAGCGACAATATCATTCTTTTGATATTAAAATAATATATAATGGGTGGTATATCATATATACAGAATCCTTAACATGTTATATTTATTATTTACATGAGTTACACATCATTATTATACCCATCCAAATAATATTATATTGAATAACAATTACACCACGACATGGAGACGGTAAGCCGTACGTACGCACGTATGGTGACATGTTATTCAAAGGGTGGATAGAATACTGAATATGGTTGTACCATATTTATAATAAAATCACAGTATATATATGATACTGGATTTATTATTTTATAATGGTAACAACAAAGGAAGAAGAAGTGGAAGAAGAAATGAACTTAGAAAAGGGTGGTGAAATCATTACCTCTTCTTCGGGTTCTTCCTTTTGATTTGATCAAAAGGGCTCCTTAGGATGGCTTTCTGATCAAACTAAGGCCTCTAGGTTGTAGTGAGGGATGTTGGGAGAGTATTTGGACAGAGTTTGGCCGAACCAAAAGGCTTTGAAGGTGTGAAGAAATGGGAAGGAGGAGTGCCCTTTTATAAGAGGGGTGAGGGGCACCTTTGGAAAAGCTAGAGATATTAGTTTATAATAAATTCATAATCGGTTTCCAATGGCTCAAAAGTTGACTATTCAAAGGTTAAGGTAGAGATGGGTCGAAAAAAACTCAATCAATAGAATTTAGATAGGTTTGGGTACTTATATTAACCTTATCTTTAAGTATTAACTTTAAGTTAATTAGTTTCACTTTTACAATGTCTCTTTGTATTTTTATATAATATGGTTAATAAACTTACTACATACATCCAAGCGACACCCAAGTGGTCCATTAATGATGAACCTATCATGATATATGTCTCTTGGCCGAACCTTAGATTTTTATGAATTTAATATCAATTAATAATATAATATTTGTTTTAAGAACTCTTTTATGTCAATTTTGACACTATTCAATAGTTGATTTTTGTGAAACTCATAACAGATTTATTACTTCGAAAAAAGTCAATTAAATCAATCCTAATATATCATATTATCCTATAAAATTAGTTTAATGCATTAAAACTTTCATATTATATTTATTTGGGTATTTATAATATCAATTAGTTTAATTTTTCACTATTATAGTAATTAATGCATCATCATTGTGTCATAATTAAAATAAATTATTTAATGTCTAAAAATTATAAATAAAATATTATTATGTAGGAAATCGTTTTAGCTTTCTAATGAATATTTATAATCTAAAATCCAACATATATAACCCTATGTAACAATTGTTTTTCTAAAAGATATATGCTTGTGTCATTTTTGTATTCATTTTAACTTAATTAAAATAAAGTGTCATTATCACTTACAAGTGGATCCATGGGGTCCCAAAATCGACCCAAAGATGCCCATGGTCGACCATGTATCAACCAATATGGTTAAGACAGGTTTTAGGGTAATTTAGTATTATTATAATATTATTTTTTAACCCTTATTTACCGGATTTACCCTTAACCATGGTAAATAAAATATTTACCGCAGTAATTATTCAAAATGTCTAAAAATAAAAGTTACCTATTTACACAATTTGAACATCCTGATTCCAAATATGGAATCCATTTTCCTAAATTCAAAACACAGAAGTGGCAGAAATTAATTTAAAATTAATTCCCGCTGTCAAAACAAAAAGCGTGTTTTTAAGAGATAATAACTATCAAAAGATTGACAATTGTTTATGTTCGGTTTAATTGTAAAATTATGTCCAATGACCAACATTATATTAAATTGTAAAAATATATTCTAAATATACTTTAAAACTACTAAAATTCATAATTTATCACTATTAATTATTTTGCTTAAAAAAGTTGTTTTTAATTAAAATTTAGTAATTTTCACTATTCATCAAAATATGAAAGTTATCCGAAAAGTACCAAAATTTCACCTTAGGCTAAATTAGATATTCCGAATCCAAAAATGAAGTCTATTTTGAAATATAAAATATATATGATTTCAAAAAGTAGGTATTACTATTCACAACGGCTAGTTTAATTAGTTGTGGTGTGTGTTAGAACTCGAGGTTGCGTACAAGACACGCTATCGCATTATTCGAAGGGAAACGTACCGTGGAAGCTTGGGGTGTTACATTCTACCCTCCTTAAAATAATTGCGTCCTCGCAATTTCTAGGGTATTACTGCATAAAAATACTCGGGTGGTTCTTCATCATAAGTTCCTCGGGTTCCCACATTGCATCTTCCATCTTATGATTTCTCCACAAAACTTTTACCAGACGCGTCGTCCGGTTTCTCAGCACTTGTTCTCTCGTATCAAGAATCTTGACGGGCTCTTCGCAATAAGACAGATCGGGTTCCAGTTCCAATTCTTCATAGGTTAGTACATGTGTTGGTTCAGGCATGTATTTCCTCAACAGAGATACATGGAACACATCGTGAACTTTGGAGAGACTTGGCGGCATTGCCAATCGGTAAGCTACAACCCCAATTCGTTATAGAATTTCGAAGGGTCCGATGTACCTGGGACTCAATTTACCTTTCTTACCAAAACGTATGACTCCCTTCCACGAAGATACCTTCAGGAAAACATGATCACCGACTTGAAATTCCAAATCCTTCCTTCGATTATCAGCATACCTCTTCTGCCTACTTTGAGATGCTTTGATGTGATTTTGGATTACCTTCACCTTTTCCACCGTTTCCTCCACCAGTTCTGGGCCTACATGTTTTCTTTCACCAACCTCATCCCAACAGGTTGGTGTACGACATCTCTTTCCGTATAACGCTTCATATGGTGCCATCTGAATACTCGAATGGAAGCTATTGTTATAGGAAAATTCTACCAGTGGTAAATATTGATCCCACATACCCTGAAAGTCAAGTGAGCAAGATCTCAACATGTCTTCTAGGGTTTGAATAGTCCGTTCTGATTGTCCATCTGTCTGAGGGTGGTAAGCAGTGCTCAAATGAAGTTCAGTATCCAGAGATTTCTGAAGACTTTTCCAAAATCTTGAAGTAAAACGGGGATCACGATCAGAAACAATCGATAGGGGTACTCCATGAAGTCTCACAACTTCATTAATGTATAGTCTTGCTAGACGTTCCAGGGGTAGATCTTCTCTTATAGCAAGAAAATGTGCTGAATTGTTAAGACGATCAACAATAACCCATATTGCATCGTTCCTTCTAGGAGTCTTTGGTAGCCCCATGACAAAGTCCATCGTAATATTGTCCCATTTCCACTCTGGTATGGGAAGAGGTTGCATGACTCCTCCAGGCTGTTGCCTTCCAGCTTTCACTTGTTGACAAACCATACATCTTGACACAAAATCAGCAATCTCCCTCTTCATGTTGTCCCACCAAAAATGTTCCTTCAAATATCTATACATTTTGGTGCTCCCAGGGTGTATAGAGAAATTGGAACTATGAGCATCATCCAGCAATTCCCTTTTCAGATCAGGTAAATCGGGAACACAAAGTCTCTTCCCGAATTTCAAAATTCCATCTTCATACACAAAGTCTCTCAATCTCCCATCATTCACAGCTTTAATCTTCTTCTGAAATTCTTCATCATCAGTCTGAGAACTCTTAATCCTTTCTATTAAAGATGGTTTGGCAACCATTTGAAAAAGCATTGATGTTTCACCTTCCCTGGTTATTCCCATGTCCATCTTCACTAGATCCATGAAAATTGGATCCCTTTCAATTCTCATCATGTTCAAAACACCATGGTCTTTTCTGCTCAAAGCATCTGCCACCTTGTTTGCTTTCCCCGGGTGGTAGTGTATCGTGCAATCATAATCCTTGAGTAATTCAAGCCATCTCCTTTGCCTCATGTTGAGTTCTTTTTGTGAGAAAATATACTTCAAACTCTTGTGATCAGTATAAATTTCACATTTTTCACCATAGAGGTAGTGCCTACATATATTCAAAGCAAAGATCACAGCTGCTAACTCGAGATCATGAGTAGGATAGTTTTGTTCATGAATTTTCAACTGTCGTGATGCATAGGCAATAACTCTATCATTCTGCATAAGGACACAACCAAGTCCTTTCTTCGATGCATCACTATAAATAACGAACCCATCATTCCCCGATGGTAGAGTCAATATAGGAGAATTGACTAATCTTCTCTTCAGTTCTTCGAAACATTCTTCACACTCTTTTGTCCAAACAAATTTAACCCCTTTACGTGTGAGCTTCGTTAATGGGTTAGCCAATCGGGCAAAATTCTGGACGAAACATCGATAATAACCTGCCAAACCAATAAAACTGCGTACCTCAGTTATACTCGTAGGTTCTGGCCATTCTTGGATTTCCTTGGTCTTAGAAGGATCAACAGAGATTCCATATTTAGAGACAATATGGCCAAGAAAAGAAATCTCCTGAAGCCAGAATTCACACTTGCTAAACTTCCCATATAATTCATGCCTCCTCAGAGTCTTCAAGATAATGCGCAAGTGATTTTCATGATCTTTGTAGGTTTTGGAGTATACCAAGATATCATCAATAAATACCACCACAAATTCATTGAGATACTCCTTGAAAACTCTATTCATCAGATCCATGAATACATAGGGTTCATTAGTCAATCCAAACGGCATTACAGTAAACTCATAATGCCCGTACCTGGTTCGAAATGCTGTCTTCGGAATGTATTCTTTCTTCACACACAACTGATGGTATCCAGATCGAAGGTCAATCTTTGAAAATTATTGAGCTCCATGCAGTTGGTCAAATAAATCATCAATACGAGGTAGGGGATACTTTTTCTTTATCGTTATAGCAATGATCTCCCTGTAGTCGATACATAACCTCATAGATCCATCTTTCTTTTTAACAAAAAGAACAGGGGCTCCCCATGGAGAAACACTAGGGCGAATAAATCCCTTATTACTCAATTTCTCTAGTTGTTTCTTTAGTTCGACTAATTCTACAGTGGCCATTCTATAAGGGGTCTTCGATATAGGCCTTGATCTAGGAATCAAATCAATGGAAAACTCAACTTCTCGTTCTGGAGGATGTCCAGGTAAATCTTCCGGAAATACATCTACAAATTCTTTCAAAATAGGTACATCCTCTATTTGAACATTCCTTTCCTCACCGACAATTATTTCATTCTCTTCCTCCCCAATAATTGAATTAAGTTGAGCTACTGGGGGTGGATCTAAATAAGAATTAGGTGGTGACGATTCTGCTCTAAAGATAAGGTGTTCCTTATCATTATCATCAAGAATCATAACCTCTTTCTTCTTACAATAAATCTTCGCATCATAGTCCGATAGCCAGTCCATACCGAGGATTATATCAAACTCAATCATAGGTATGACGATGAGATCAGCAGATAAAGAAAATTTATGTGCTCTAATGGGGACTGATTCACAAAACTTTGTTGCAATGATACTTCCCTTAGGAGTTTTAACTGACAACTACCTTATTAAATCAAATTGGAAATATCTAATTTTCTTAGCAAACTGGGAAGATATGAAACAATGCGACGATCCAGAGTCAAATAATGCATTTGCTAAACTTGAGGAAACCATTAAATTACCTGCCACCACGTCCTTCAGAGCTTCTACCTCAGCATTAGTGATATCATAAGTTTGGCCTTGATCCCTTGGCCTTTTCTGAGGTAAGTTCTCCTAACGCTTAGGACATGTATTTTCATAATTCCGCATCTCCCTGCAATTGTAGCACTGAACATTGGTAGCTTCCTTCTTCCCCTTGCAATCACGAGCTTGGTGGCCTTTTTCACCACACTTGTAACAGACTCCCATTCCCTTCAAGCAAGTACCAGGATGTTTCTTCCCACATTTACCACAAGATGGATATTTAACCTTTCCCTTCTTCCCCTTATTTCCATTCCCAGATTGATCAGCAGGTCTCTTCTTCTCTTGCTTTGCTTTAAAGTCATAAGACTTAGAGAATTCCTTTTCGGTCTTGATAGCACATGAGACAATGTCTTCGTACGAGGAAAAGGATTGTGAGACTAATGCTAGACGAAGAAATGGTTTTAACCCATCAAAGAAACGATCAATCTTACTTCTTGGGTTGCGAATATAATCTCCAGCATACCTCGCTAACCTTGTAAAGTTAGCCTCATACTTTGTGACATTCTCATCCTCCTTTTGTCTCAGACTCAGAAATTGCCTTTCCATATCAGCTCGATGGTCATGAGGAAAGTATTTTTCTAAATACATATCTTTGAACTCCCTCCATTCCATATTTGATGCTTCATCATATTCCTTCATGTTTTGAATCAATGACCACCATTGATTAGCATCTCCAGTGAGGCGGTAAACTGCCATGATAACTTTTTCCCTTTCACTGCTCCCCAAAGCCTGAAATATTTTCTCTAGGGAATTTATCCATTGCTTAGCTACTAAGGGATTTGTACTCCCATTGAACGTTGGTGGTTGTTGACTCATGAATCGATCTAACATTGCTCCTCCACGCTGCGGACCAGGGTGCTCCATACGGGTAAGGTTATTATTCATAACCTGAGTAAGTTGTCCCAGTATGGTGATTAGCTGATCAGCACCAGTTGCATCACCAGCCCCACTATAATTATCTTGAGCAGGAGGGCAATCCCTACATGGAGTGCGTGCATTGATACGATTTCCATTTCTTCCACTAGGTGCCATTTCTAAACAATGGCATAAACTAGATCAGTTTATGAATCAAAATACATAATCCCATACTTAAAAAACACTTAACATAAATTGAACTATTTATGGATATAATCCATAATCATAAAAATGTTTTCTTTGAGGAAGTATATACTCATAAACCCTTCATAATGATTTGTAAAGAAAATGAGAGTTATCCTAAGCATATCCCCCGGGAGTGTCGTAACCAAGAGTGCAGCAAGGCCCGTTGTCGTGCACCAGTTCCCGTTCGAGTCTAGCTCAAAGCGGTGTTTTTGGGTTTTACCCCTAGGTACATCTGTGCCAGAGCCGCCTCTACCTGATCGTATCCAGACAGGGATGTCTTGCTCGGAAAACTCACAAAATCTCTACAATACCAAAATTCTAGGAAGTTCTTCTACACTAATCCTCAAAGTTCATCTTAGGTCTACGTGCTCTAATCAGAGTTTATTAAAATCTAGCTTCCAAGGTTTGTACTAAACTTCCTCTGATACCAACTGTAACGCCCCGACCCCAGTTACCCAGAGTCGGTGCATTATTACATAACATCGGCATGATCACAAGAAAGATCAAATCTCGAAAGACCGATTGGTTTAGTAGCTTTGGAAACACTAGATATATTCATAAGTTTTACATTACACCATAAAATGAAAAACTACTACAACAACATGATGTTTCCACAGTCCACACTATAATCCCCTCATAATATCCCTGAAGGTCATTCATAACTTACATCTTCACATCCTAGGAAAAATAAAACATATAAATGGGGTGAGCTCAAATGCCCAGTAAGGATAACAATATAGCGGAACATTTAAAAATAAGCATAAACATTTAAGGCAACGAATTACTAAAACAAAAGCCTTTTAAACTTGAACTTCAATATAGTATGGCAAAATTAAAATGAAATAATGTCATTTACTTATTCACATGGATATTCTACTAATCGAATAATCACATGCAAAAATCAATAACCACTTTCATAATGTTGGAATGCATAATGCCAGACTATCATAACCACATAGCCAAGGCCTCATGCCAAGACTACAAATAAGATTTTTCCAAGTCCTTGTGCCAAGACACTAGTTTGTCTCATGAGACCTACCGATGCATCGAGGAGCTATAGCGGGCTCCACCCGTCACTTACTAAGTCCAATGCATTCCCATATGAAAAGGTTTAAACATAACATAAACATTCATATTAATACTAGCATACGAAATGTAAATAATTTCACCATAAACTATGAATGGTATAAAAATAGCACATCCACAGTCAAACATATCACAAAACCTCATTTCAATATGGAAGTTTTATATCATAATAAATCAACTTCAAATAATCTTAAAATCGATCAAAGGATGTTTACATAGATGAAATCAATATTCTTTTTAAAGAAATATCTCCTTTTATTTTGAAATCATTTAAGATCCATATAAAATAAAACATTTTCTTTGAAAATATTCTTATAAGCTTGTAAGGGAAGCTTTGAAGATTTTATAACAGCGGAAAATAGCCGCACCCGCCGTATAAGTTAAAAAAAATTCTTACCTTAATTCTGTCGAAAAGGTTAAAAAGGACCTTGTTTTGAAAACAACCGAAGATTCCTTTATAAACCACTTATAAAAGTCAAAAAGGGTATAAATGACTTTAACTCATATTCTAGTAAATAGGAAAAATGTTTTGAAATACATTTTTAAGAAACATGGATGTGGATGATAAAGAGATCCCAGTAGATTATTACATATAAACAACCTCGGATAATGAAGAGATTGTGAAATAACCCTTACCATGTACTTTTCCTTGGTTGGGGTAGGTTAACCTCCTGTATAATGGTGAAATAATTGTTATTAAATTATAAAATAATCATATACATTAATATGATATCATATAGAATCTTTTAATATTGATTTGATAATAATATCTTAGTATTATCGTTGTTTCGGGTGTTAACTTACTTGTTTTCTTTTATATGTTTTGTTACGTAAGACATGTTTGTAAAGGATAGGTTTTATATTATTCATATCCAGAATGATATCAAGTCCTTAAACATCATTTTTTAAATCATCATATGATAATTATACTTGAATGGATACGATGGAGAATGAATCTCATCGCGTTCATGGAGACGGTAGTCCGTACGTACGCACGTGCGACAATATCATTCTTTTGATATTAAAATAATATATAATGGGTGGTATATCATATATACAGAATCCTTAACATGTTATATTTATTATTTACATGAGTTACACATCATTATTATACCCATCTAAATAATATTATATTGAATAACAATTACACCACGACATGGAGACGGTAAGCCGTACGTACGCACGTATGGTGACATGTTATTCAAAGGGTGGATAGAATACTGAATATGGTTGTACCATATTTATAATAACATCACAGTATATATATGATACTGGATTTATTATTTTAGAATGGTAACAACAAAGTAAGAAGAAGTGGAAGAAGAAATGAACTTAGAAAAGGGTGGTGAAATCATTACCTCTTCTTCGGGTTCTTCCTTTTGATTTGATCAAAAGGGCTCCTTAGGTTGGATTTATGATCAAACTAAGGCCTCTAGGTTGTAGTGAGGGATGTTGGGAGAGTATTTGGACAGAGTTTGGCCAAACCAAAAGGCTTTTAAGGTGTGAAGAAATGGGAAGGAGGAGTGCCCTTTTATAAGAGGGGTGAGGGGCACCTTTGGAAAAGCTAGAGATATTAGTTTATAATAAATTTATAATCGGTTTCCAATGGCTCAAAAGTTGACTATTCAAAGTTTAAGGTGGATATGGGTCGAAAACAACTCAACCAATAGAATTTAGACAGGTTTGGGTACTTATATTAACCTTATCTTTAAGTATTAACTTTAAGTTAATTAGTTTCACTTTTACAATGTCTCTTTGTATTTTTATATAATATGGTTAATAAACTTACTACATACATCCAAGCGACCCCCAAGTGGTCCATTAATGATGAACCTATCATGATATAAGTCTCTTGTCCGAACCTTAGATTTTTAGGAATTTAATATCAATTAATAATATAATATTTGTTTTAAGAACTCTTTTATGTCAATTTTGACACTATTCAATAGTTGATTTTTTTGAAACTCATAACAGATTGATTACTTCGAAAAAAGTCAATTAAATAAATCCTAATATATCATATTATCCTATAAAATTAGTTTAATGCATTAAAAGTTTCATATTATATTTATTTGGGTATTTATAATATCAATTATTTTAATTTTTCACTATTATAGTAATTACTGCATCATCATTGTGTCATAAATAAAATAAATTATTTAATGTCTAAAAATTATAAATAAAATATAATTATGTAGGAAATATTTTTATAGTTCTAATGAATATTTATAATCTAAAATACAACATATATAACCCTATGTAACAATTGTTTTTCTAAAAGATATATGCTTGTGTCATTTTTGTATTCATTTTAACTTAATTAAAATAAAGTGTCATTATCACTTACAAGTGGATCCATGGGGTCCCAAAATCGACCCAAAGATTCCCATGGTCGACCATGTATCAACCAATAGGGTTAAGAAACGTTTTAGGGTAATTTAGTATTATTATAATATTATTTTGTAACCCTTATTTACCGGATTTACCCTTAACCATGGTAAATAAAATATTTACCGCAGTAATTATTCAAAATGTCTAAAAATAAAAGTTACCTATTTACACAATTTGAACATCCTGATTAAAAATATGGAATCCATTTTCCTAAATTCAAAACACAGAAGTGTCAGAAATTAATTTAAAATTAATTCCCGCTGTCAAAACAAAAAGCGTGTTTTTAAGAGATAATAACTATCAAAAGATTGACACTTGTTTATGTTCGGTTTAATTGTAAAATTATTTCCAATGACCAACATTATATTAAATGGTAAAAATATATTCTAAATATACTTTAAAACTACTAAAATTCATAATTTATGACTATTAATTATTTTGATTAAAAAAGTTGTTTTTAATTAAAATTTAGTAATTTTCACTATTCATCAAAATATGAAAGTTATCCGAAAAGTACCAAAATTTCACCTTAGGCTAAATTAGATATTCCGAATCCAAAAATGAAGTCTATTTTGAAATATAAAATATATATTATTTCAAAAAGTAGGTATTACTATTCACAACGGCTAGTTTAATTAGTTGTGGTGTGTGTTAGAACTCGAGGTTGCGTACAATACACGCTATCGCATTATTCGAAGGGAAACGTACCGTGGAATCTTGTGGTGTTACATTCCCCAAGACATGAAGAAGGGTATTAAGTAATATATGTAAAAAAGGGGTCTAGTTATGATTATATAAGTGGGATAAAATGAAGATGTATTATGAAAGAGTTGTTTACATTTCCTAGTTTCTAAAGAAACTATACCTATATGTCCATGTCATTAATTTTTTTTATATTTTGTGATGAATATTCTTCAACATTGAAGTAATATCTATGTATATAAAGTATGGGTCGTTATAGTTGGTATCAGAGGAAAGATATAGTTATCCTTTGTAAAATAGGATAACAAAACCATAGGAGGAACCCTAAGGATATGTTGGGGTATAAGTTACAATCCCAATGTTTTATAAATAATCATGAATAACCAAGGATAATACCTAAAGTGTCCTAAATTGAATTGTATTCTTGATTATTTGGTTTTCTCATTATGATTAGTGTTTCTCACACTATGATTCTTGGTTTTACTCAATGGATGGAACCCAAAGGAACCACTTTAATGCTGAATGTGATGGGAAATGAAATTATTGTTCTCCTAAGAAAAAAATGTTATGAGAGCTGGAATAAAAATTCTTGTAGCTATAATCACACAACTTTCTCAAGATATGAATCATGTAGAAATTCCAAATGAGAAAAGGTGGGAACAACATTCTGTTGAGTCCTTCATAAGGTAGAGTCCACCTTCTTTCTATGGGTATTATAATCCATTAGTGTATGAACAATGGATTAGTACAAATGAAGTGATATTTTCTTATCTCTAATGTTTATAACATGATAGACTCATCTTAGTAGTCTATCATTTGGAAGGTGAACCTCATCAATGGTGGAACCTTATCAATAATATGAGGAAAAAAGATGAAATTGAATCCATGGAATGGGATGAGTTCAAGAACTTATTTTTCAAAAAGTACTTTCCTTATATTCTTCAAACAAAGATAGAGAAGTCATTCCTTGAACTTAATAAAAAAGGGAGATGAATTTGTTGTTACCTATAAATAAAATTTTACAAGACATTCAAGGTATGATTCTAAAATTATTATCCAACCTAAGAGTAAAATAGATCAATTGTTTAGGGAATTAAAACCATGTTTCTGATGGTAATTATATATAATGGACTTCAATAGTTTTGAAGAAATTGTTCGATGTGCTCTCAAAGTTGGGATGGATATTAGAGTTATACATCTATCCTATGGGTTTGATAAGAAGCGAAAATGAAATTCAAGGAAAAATCTAAAGACTACAATAAAAATAAGGTGAGTTTCCCCTTATGCTCAAAGTGTGGAAATAAACATATAGGAAATTGTCTTAGAGGGACTTTTAAGTGTTTTAAGTGTGTAAAAGAAGGTCATCAGGTAGTTGAATACCGTCGTGATGAGAAAAATATTTCTAATGATGCGAATAGAGAAAAGGCTACAAAATATTTACCTACTACACTTTGATGTTACAAGTGTAAGGAAATAGGGAATTATGATAATCAATGCCCTCGCCCAAGGGTTGTTGATGATGATCAATGAAAGCAAATCCGAAGGCCAAAGACAAAGGAAAGTCACATGAAATCACTATTGGCGATGTGGAGTATGTTAATGATGTGGTGAAAGTTATACTTACCGTATACTCTAAAGTATAAAATGTTTTATTTGATTTTGTATCCACACACTCTTTTATTTCTAAATGATTTTCAAAGGGTATTGTCGTATTACCTCAATAATTAGATGTTGAGTTAGCTGTGACAACTCCTAATGGAAGAAAAATCACATAAAAAGATTAGAATTCTTCTCTTATTGATGTTTGTGGTAAAATTATTCTGTAAAATATTGTGATCCTTCATATAATGGAATTTTATGTGATTTGTGGAATAGATTATATTTCTCTATATGGATATCATATCAATTTCCAAGTAAGGGAAGTCACATTTAATATTCTAAATCAATTTATAATCATCTATCGATGCAAGTATGAGTATGAATATCTTGTAAAAATATCTTCTATATTATTAATCATGATACATACAAATGAAGGTTATCTATATGAAATGGTTGGGGATAAACTCAAAATTAAGAATACACCTATTGTACAGGATATTGATGATGTATGTTCGAAATAATTACCAGTTCTTCCACCAAATCTTGAAGTTGAGTTTTCAACAGAACTCATACCGGGTGATATTCCTATTTAATAAACACCTTATAGAATAACCCCAATTGAGTTGCAAGAATTAATGAATCAAATCCAATAGAATCATGAAAAGGGATTCATACTCCTCGTGCATCACCTTGGGTTTCACCAGTTATGTTTGTTAAGAAGAAAGATGGATCAATGAGACTCTTCATTTATTATCGAGAACTTAACAAGATCACTATCAAGAAAAATATCCTCTTCCCTGCATTGATGTCTTATTCAACCAACTATGTCGAGCTCAATAATTTTCCAAGATTGATCTTTATTCAATATATTGTAAATTAAGTGCTAATAAAGAGGATATACCAAATATGACATTCTGTACAAGGTATAGAAACTATGAATTTATATTGATTCCTTTTGGTCATACTAATTCCCCCTATATCTTCATAGATCTAATGAATAGTGTCTTTGGAGACTATCTTGAATAGTTTTTGGTTTTTTTATAGATGAAATTTTTGTCTATTCAAAAAGAAAGGAAGAACATGAAGATCACTTTACAATTGTGTTGAAGACCCTGATAAAGGAGAATATTTATGGAAAATTTAACAATTTTGAATTTTGGCTTCAAAAAGTTTCATTTTGGGGTCACATAATCTCAAAAGAAGGGATATCTATAGATCCATCAAAAACAAATTTAATTAAAAGTTGTCCATGACCAACAATGGTAATTGAGATCTGATGTTTTCTTGGTTTGGATGGATATTATCAATGTCTTGGGATTTGTTTTACTTATTATCTGACCCACTCACCACGTTGACTCAAAAAAAAGTTATGTTCATGTGGATGGAGGAATGTAGAGAGAATTTAAAAGATCTCCAAATAAGGTTAGATAGTGAACCTATTCTTATACTTACTTGTAGTGGAGAAAGGTTTTTGATCTATAATTATCCATCCAAAAATGGGTTGGGTGGTGTTCTCATGAAAAATGATATGGTTATAGGTTATTCCTCATGAAAATTGAAAATCCATGAGAAAAATTACCAAACTCATGATTTGGAATTAGCTATTGTAATCATTACATTAAAGATATGGTGGCATTATCTTTATAGTGAAAGGTGTGATATTTATACTAATCATAAAAATTTAAAGAATATTTTCACACAAATGGAGTTGTATTTTTGCCAAGGAATATTGTTATATTTGATTAAATATTACTACTACTCAATACATTACCACCACGAGAAAAAGAACAAGATGGAAGATGCTTGGATTCGAAAGGACCACGCTAGCCTATCCAGGATGATGATTACAAAAGATCCAATATTTCTAGATTTAAAAATAATGGATCTTGAAATTTTAAAGGAAGGGGGAAATATTATCTTTCTCAATTGAATGTTAAACCATCTATATAAGTGAATTTTAAGGAGGTGCATAAGGAATTTGTATAGCTACAAAATAATTTGAGAAATTTCCCAAAATTCAACCTTGATTATGATGGAATAATAAGGTTCATGAACCATGTTTTTATTCCTCCCATAGTAGAATTAAAGAAGGATCTATTGGATGAGGCTGATAGTTCTTCATTATCTATTCACTATAGAAGTACAAAGATATACAAGGACCTAAAAGAGTACATCTAGTTGAATTTAATCAAAAAGATATTATGCTGAATATATATCTTGATGCTTGGTTTGTCAGTAAGTTAAGGCTAAGAGAAATAAGTCTAAGGGGATTATAGAACCACTACCCATACTATAGTGGAAATGGGAAAACATAAATATGGACTTTGTTGTCACAATTCCCAAAACATCTAAAGGCCATAATGGTATATGAGTTGTAGTTGATTTTATTTTGAAGTTGGCACACTTCTTTGATATAATAGAGGATTTATATCTTGATTAGCTTTACAATATATATGTAAGGGAAGTGGTAAGATGACATGGAGTACCACTTTCCATTATATTTGATCGGGATCCTAGTTTACCTCGATGTTCTGGAAAAGTCTTCATCATGCTCTAGATATAGAGGTATGTTTCAGCACTGCTTATCATCCTCAGATAGATGGTCATTCTGAGAGGACAATTAAAACTCTAGAAGACTTGTTGAGATATTTATCTATGGATTTCAAAGGTTGTTGGGATTGACACCTAAATTTGGTAGAATTTTCTTACAAAATAGATTTCAATCCAGTATTCAGATATCTCTTTATGAAGCTGTCTATGGAATAAAGTGAATAACTCTAACTTTATAGGATGAAGTTGGAGAAAGGAAGCTATTAGGACATGATCTAGTAGGTGAAATGGTAGAAAATGTCAAGTCTAGTTAATAACACATAATAGAAGCTCAGAGTCAACAAAAATGTTATTATGACAACCAAAGAAAAGACCTAGAGTTTGAAGTGGGTGGAATGGTGTTTCTACTAATATCTCTATTAAAGAGAGTAATGAGATTTGGAAAGAAGGGCCAGCTGAGCCCTTGGTATTACGGTCCTCTAGAAATTATGGATCGTGTTGGGAAGGTAGCATACCAATTGTCCCTTCCACCAAATATCTCTCAAGTTCGTGATGGGTTCCACGTTTCTCTCCTGAGAAAGTACATACCTAATTCTTAACATGTACTAAACTCAGAAGTCATACCACCAGAAAGAGATATTTCTTATGAAGAACAACCGATAGAGATTCTATATCATAGAAAAAAATCTCTACGAAACAAGACCAATCACTTGTTTAAAGTTTTTTGGTAGAACCACCAATTTTAGGAAGCCATGTGATAACTTGAGGATACAATGAGGGAGATATATACTCAAATTTTTGTACCCAAGTGATGAATTTCAAGGCTAAAATTCAGTTTAAGGGGGGGGGGGGGTATAATGTAACAACCAAATATTTTTTTATGAAATATTTTCTCTAAATAATTTTAATCCATCAATAGCTTTCATTTAATGCAATCATGAGTTTAAAGAAATCATGATATGAACTTATTATAAAATTACCATTTTAACCTTGCTGTTAGGTTATTAGGAATAAATATAACTAACTTATGAAAATGTATGTTGAATTTATTCTCTACCAATTATTTATGAAAAATATAAATCAACTATATTTTTTTTTAGTTTTAATAAATTGAGTGAATTAATATTAGTAAATGAAATTAATGAAATATATATATATTATATAATTAATAAAATATTTTTTATATTTATATAATAGATATTTTTGTCATAGGGTATGAACAAACCCTATTTGATGTATAAAAACCTATACTTTTCAAATGGGTAAGTTTCTTCCTTTTAATGGTGAAACCCTTTTAAATTAATATTCTAAAACATTAATAATTTTTATACGACAATATGAATATGTTCTTTGGAAGCGAGATATAAAAATTTTGTAACACCCCAAGCTTCTACGGTACGCTTCTCTTTGAATAATGTGATAGCGTGTGTTGTACGCAACACCGAGTTCTAACACACCATAACCAATCAAACTAGCCGTTATGAATAGTAATACCTACTTTTTGAAATTATATATATTTTATTTTTTAAAATGGACTTCATTTTTGGATTCGTAATATCGAATTTAGCCTAAGGTAAAATTTTGGTACTTTTCAGATAACTTTAATATTTTGATGAATAGTGAAAATTACTAAATTTTAATTAAAAACAACTTTTTTAATAAAAATAATTAATAGTGATAAATTATGAATTTGAGTGGTTTTAAAGTATATTTAGAATATATTTTTACCATTTAATATAATTTTGGTCATTGGACATAATTTTACAATTAAACCGAACATAAACAAGTGTCAATCTTTTGATAGTTATTATCTCTTAAAAACACGCTTTTTGTTTTAACAGCGGGAATTAATTTTAAATTAATTTCTTCCACTTCTGTGTTTTGAATTTAGAAAAATGGATTCCATATTTAGAATCAGGATGTCCAAATTGTGTAAATAGGTAACTTTTATTTTTAGACATTTTGAATAATTACTGTGGTAAATATTTTATTTACCATGGTTAAGGGTAAATCCGGTAAATAAGGGTTAAAAAAATAATATTATAATAATAATAAATTACCCTAAAACGTATCCTAGCCTTATTGGTTGATACATGTTCGACAATAGGCATCTTTGGGTTGATTTTGGGACCCCATGGTGCCACTTGTAGGTGATAGGGACACTTTATTTTAATTATGTTAAAATGAATACAAAAATGACACAAGCATATATCTTTTAGCAAAAAAATTTTTACATAGGTTTATATATGTTGGATTTTAGATTATAAATATTCATTAGAAATATAAAAAGATTTCCTACATCGTGATATTTTATTTATAATTTTTAGACATTAAATACTTTAATTTATTTATGACACAATGATGATGAATTAATTACTATAATAGTGAAAAATTAAAATAATTGATATTATAATATCCAAATAAATATAATATGAAACTTTTAATGAATTAATCTAATTTTATAGGATAATATGATATATTAGGATTGATTTAATTGACTTTGTTCGAAGTCATCAATCTATTATGAGTTTCACAAAAATCAACTATTGAATAGTGTCAAAATTGACATAAAAGAGTTCTTAAAACAAATATTATATTATTAATTGATATTAAATTCCTAAAAATCGATGGTTCAGCCAAGAGACTTATATAATGATAGGTTAATCATTAATGGACCACTTGGGGGTCTTTTGGATGTATATAGTAAGTTAATTAACCATATTATATAAAAATACAAAGAGACATTGTAAAAGTGAAACTAATTAACTTAGAGTTAATACTTAAAGATAAGGTTAATATAAGTACCCAAACCTGTCTAAATTCTATTGGTTGAGTGGGTTTCAACCTATCCCCACCTTAAACTTTGAATAATCAACTTTTGAGCCATTAGAAACCGAATATTAATTTATTATAAATTAATATTTTTAGCTTTTCCAAAGGTTCCCCTCACCCCTCTTATAAAAGGGAACTCCTCCTTCTCATTTATTCACACCTTCAAAGCCCTTTGGTTCGGCCAAACTCTGCCCAAATACTCTCCCTACTTCCCTCACTACAACCTAGAGGCCTTAGTTTGATCATAAAGCCTACTTAAAGATCCCTTTTGATCAAATGAAAAGGAAGAACCCGAAGAAGAGGTAATGTTTTCACCACCCCTTTTCAAGTTCCTTTCTTCTTCCACTTCTTCTTTCTTTGTTCTTACCATTATAAAATAATAACTCCAGTATCTAACATATACTGTGATGTTATTATAAATATTTTACAACCATATTCAGTATTCTATCCACCCTTTGAATAACATGTCACCATACGTGCGTACGTACGGCTTACCGTCTCCACGTCGTGGTGTAATTGTTATTCAATATATTATTATTTGGATGGTTATAATAATGATTTGTAACTCATGTAAATAATAAGTAAAACATGTTAGTTATTCTGTATATATGATATACCATCCATTTATATATTAATTTAATATCAAAAGAATGATATTGTCGCTCGTGCGTACGTACGGACTACCGTCTCCACGAACGCGATGAGATTCATTCTCCATCGTATCCATTAAAGTATAATTATCATTTGATGATTTAAAAATGATGTTTAAGGACTTTATATCATTCTTTATATGAATAATATACAACCTATCGATTACAAACATGGCTTACATAACAAAACATATAAAAGAAAACAAGTAAGTTAACACCCGAAACAACAATAATACTAAGATATTATTATCAAATCAATATTAAAAGATCATATATGATATCTTATTAATATATATGATTATTGTATAATTTAATAAAAATTATTTCACCATTATACAGGAGGTTAACCTACCCCAACCAAGGAAAAGTACAAGGTAAGGGGTTTTCATCTCACTCCTTATTCCCGTGAGATTCATGCAATATTGCCACCATTACCTTTTGTGTGGTGTATGTACTGCCCATAATTATATTCTTTGTGTAATACACTCTAATTTATGTGTATTTACATATTCATTGTATGATACCTCTTTCATGGGTTGTATGTTTCATAAGTTACCAAATTGGTAAGGGTTATTTCATAATCTCTTCATTATCCGAGGTTGTTTATACGTAATAATCTACTGCGATCTCTTTATCATCCACATCCATGTTTCTTAAAAATGTATTTCAAAACATTTTTACTATTTACTAGAATATGAGTTAAAGTCATTTATACCCTTTTTGACTTTTATAAGTGGTTTATAAAGGAATCTTTCCGTCGTTTTCAAAACAAGGTCCTTTTTAACCTTTTCGACAGAATTAAGGTAAGAATGTTTTTTTAACTTATACGGCGGGTGCGGCTATTTTCCGCCATTATAAAATCTTCAAAGATTCCCTTAAAAGCTTATAAGAATATTTTCAAAGAAAATGTTTTATTTTATATGGATTTTAAATGATTTCAAAATAAAAAGAGATATTTCTTTAAAAAGAATTTTGATTTCATCTATGTCAACATCCTTTGATGGATTTTACGCTTATTTAAAGTTGAATTGTTATGATACAAAACTTCTATATTATATTGAAGGTTTTGGGATTGTTTGACTGTGGATGTTCTATTTTTATACCATTCATGGTTTATGGTGAAATTATTGACATTTCGTATGCTAGTTTTAATACGAATGTTTATGTTATGTTTAAACCTTTTCATATGGGAATGCATTGGACTTAATATGTGACGGGTGGAGCCCGCTATAGCTCCTCGATGCATTGGTAGGTCTCATGAGACAAACTAGTGTCTTGGCACAAGGCCTTGACAAAATCTTATTTGTAGTCGTGGCACGAGGCCTTGGCTATGTGGTTATGATAGTCTGGCATTATGCATTCCATCATTATGAAAGTGGTTATTGATTTTTCATGTGATTATTCGATTAGTAGAATATCCATGTGAATAAGTAAATGGCATTATTTCATTTTATTTATGCCATACTATGCTGAAAGTTAAAGTTTCAAAGGCTTTTGTTTTAGTTATACATTGCCTTAAATGTTTATGCTTATTTTTGAAAGTTTCCGCTATATTATTATCCTTACTGGGCATTTGAGCTCACCCCTTTTTTATGTTTTATTTTTCCCAGGATGTGAAGAAGTAAGTTATGAATGACCTGGAGGGATAGTATGTGGGGATATGAGTGTGGATTATGGAGACAATATGTTGTTGTAGTAGTTTTTCATTTTATGATGTAATGTAAGACTTATGAATATATCTAGTGTTTCAAAGGGTACTAAACCAATCGGTCTTTCGAGATTTGATCTTTCTTGTGATCATGCCAATATTATGTAATAATGCACTAACTCTGGGAAACTAGGGTTAGGGCGTTACAGTTGGTATCAGAGGAAGTTTAGTACAAACTTTGGAAGCTAGATTTAGATAAACTCTGATTAGAGCACGTAGACCGAAGATGAACTTTGAGGATTAGTATAGAAGAACTTCCTAGAATTTTGGTATTGTAGAGATTTTGTGAGTTTTCAGAGCAATACATCCCTGTCTGGATACGAGCAGGTAGAGGCGGCTCTGGCACAGATGTACCTAGGGGTAAAACCCGAAAACACCGCTTTGAACTAGACTCGAACGGGAACTGGTGCACGACAACGGGCCTTGCTGCACTCTTGGTTACGACACTCCCGGGGAAAATGCTTAGGATAACTCTCATTTTCTTTACAAATCATTTTGAAGTGATTATGAGTATATACTTCTCAAAGAAAACATTCTTATTATTATGGATTATATCCACAAATAGTTCAATTTATGTTAAGTGTTTTATAAGTATGGGATTATGTATTTTGATTCATAAACTGATCTAGTTTATTCCATTGTTTAGAAATGGCGCCTAGTGGAAGAAATGGAAACCGTATCAATGCACACACTACATGTAGGGATTTACCTCCTTCTAAAGATAATTATAGTGGAGCTGGTGATGCAACTGGTGCCGATCAGCTAATCACCATACTGGGACAACTTACTCAGGTTATGAATAATAACCTTACCCGTATGGAGCACCCTGATCCGCAGCGTGGAGGATCAATGTTAGATCGATTCATGAGGCAACAACCACCAATGTTCAATGGGATTACAAATCCCTTAGTAGCTAAGCAATGGATATTTTCCCTAGAGAAAATATTTCAGGTTTTGGGGAGTAGTGAAAGGGAAAAAGTTATTATGGCAGTTTACCGCCTCACTGGAGATGCTGATCAATGGTGGTCATTGATTCAAAATACGAAGGAAGATGATGAAGTATCAAATATGGAATGGAGGGAGTTCAAAGATCTGTTTTTAGAAAAATACTTTCCTCGCGACCATCGAGCAGATATGAAAAGGCAATTTCTAAGTCTGAGACAGAAGGAGGATGAGAATGTCACAAAGTATGAGGCTAACTTTACAAGGTTAGCAAGGTACGCTGGTGATTATATACGTAACCAAAGAAGTAAGATCGATCATTTCTTTGATGGGTTAAAACCATTTCTCCGTCGAGCATTAGTCTCACAATCCTTATCGTCATACGAAGACATTGTCTCATGTGCTATCAAGACCGAAAAAGAATTCTCTAAGTCTTATGAATTTAAAGCAAAGAAAGAGAAGAAGAGACCTTCTGATCAATATGCTAATGGAAATAAGGGGAAGAAGGGAAAGGTTGAATATCCATCCTGTGGTAAATGTGGGAAGAAACACCCCGGTACTTTCTTGAAGGGAATGGTCCTCTGCTACAAATGTGGTGAAAAAGGCCACCAAGCTCGTGATTGCAAGGGGAAGAAGGAAGCTACCAACGTTCAGTGCTACAATTGCAGGGAGATGGGGCATTATACAAATGAATTTACTAAGCATCAAGGGAACTTACCTCAGAAAATTCCAAGGGATCAAGGCCAAGCTTATGCTATCACTACTACTGAGGTAGAAGCTCCGAAAGACGTGGTGGTAGGTAATTTAATGGTTTCCTCAAGTTTAGCAAATGTATTATTTGATTCTAGATCATCGCATTGTTTCATATCTTCCCAGTTTCCTAAGAAAATTAGATATTTCCAATTTGATTTAACAAGGGAGTTGTCAGTTAAAACTCCTAAGGGAAGTATCATTGCAACAAAGTTTTGCGAATCAGTCCCCATTGGAGCACATAAATGTTCTTTATCTGCTGATCTCATCGTCATACCTATGATTGAGTTTGATATAATCCTCGGTATGGACTGGATTTCGGACTATGATGCGAAGATTTATTGTAAGAAGAAAGAGGTTACAATTCTTGATGATAATGATAAGGAACACCTTATCTTTAGAGCAGAATCGTCACCACCTAATTCTTATCTAGATCCACCCCCAGTAGCTCAACTAAATTCTATTATTGGGGAGGAAGAGAATGAAATAACTGTGGGTGAGGAAAGGAATGTTCTAATAGAGGATGTACCTGTTGTGAAAAAATATGTAGATGTATTTCCGGAAGATTTACCTGGACATACTCTAGAACGAGAAGTTGAGTTTTCCATTGATTTAATTCCTGGATCAAGGCCTATATCGAAGACCCCTTATAGAATGGACACTGTAGAGTTAGTCGAACTAAAGAAACAACTAGAGGAATTGAGTAATAAAGGATTTATTCACCCTAGTGTTTCTCCATGGGGAGCCCCTGTTCTTTTTGTTAAAAGGAAAGATGGATCTATGAGGTTATGTATCGACTACAGAGAGATTAATGCTATAACGATAAAGAACAAGTATCCCCTACCTCGTATTGATGATTTATTTGACCAACAGCATGGACCTAAATACTTTTCAAAGATTGACCTTCGATCTGGATACCATCAGTTGTGTGTAAAGAAGGAAGACATTCCGAAGACAGCATTTCGAACCAGGTACGGGCATTACAAGTTTTCTGTAATGCCTTTTGGATTGACTAATGCACCCTCTGTATTCATGGATCTGATGAATAGAGTTTTCAAGGAGTATCTTGATGAATTTGTGGTGGTATTTATTGATGATATCTTGGTATACTCCAAAACCTACAAATATCATGAAAATCACTTGCGAATTATCTTGAAGACTCTAAGGAGGCATGAATTATAGGGGAAGTTTAGCAAGTGTGAATTCTGTCTTTAGGAGATTTCTTTTCTTGTCCATATTGTCTCTAAAGATGGAATCTCTGTTGATACTTCTAAGACCAAGGCAATCCAAGAATGGCCAGCACCTACGAGTATAACTGAGGTACGTAGTTTTATTGGTTTGGCAGGTTATTATCGACGTTTCGTCCATAATTTTTCCCGATTGGCTAACCCATTAACGAATATCACACGTAAAGGGGTTAAATTTGTTTGGACAAAAGAGTGTGAAGAATGTTTCGAAGAACTGAAGAAAAGATTAGTCAATGCTCCTATATTGACTCTACCATCGGGGAATGATGGGTTCATTATTTATAGTGATGCATCAAAGAAAGGACTTGGTTGTGTCCTTATGCAGAATGATAGAGTTATTGCCTATGCATCACGACAGTTGAAAATTAATGAACAAAACTATCCTACTCATGATCTCGAGTTAGAAGCTGTGATCTTTGCTTTGAAAATATGGAGGCACTACCTCTATGGTGAAAAATGTGAGATTTATACTGATCACAAGAGTTTGAAGTATATTTTCTCACAAAAAGAACTCAACATGAGGCAAAAGAGATGGCTTGAATTACTCAAGGATTATGATTGTACGATACACTACCACCCGGGGAAAGCAAACAAGGTGGAAGATGCTTCGAGCAGAAAAGACCATGGAGTTTTGAACAATATGAGAATTGAAAGGGATCCAATTTTCATGGATCTAGTGAAGATGGACATGGGAATAACCAGGGAAGGCGAAACATCAATTATTTTTCAAATGGTTCCCAAACCATCTTTACTAGAAAGTATTAAGAGTTCTCAGACCAATGATGAAGAATTTCAAAAGAAGATTAAAGCTGTGAATGATGGGAGACTAAGAGACTTTGTGTATGAAGATGGAATTTTGAAATTTGGGAAGAGACTTTGTGTTCCCGATATACCTGATCTAAAAAGGGAATTTCTGGATGATGCTCATAGTTCCAATTTCTCTATACACCCTAGGAGCACCAAAATGTATAGAGATTTGAAGGAACATTTTTGGTGGGACAACATGAAGAGGGAGATTGCTGATTTTGTGTCAAGATGTATGGTTTGTCAATAAGTGAAAGCTGGAAGGCAACAGCCTGGAGGAGTCATGTAACCTCTTCCCATACCGGAGTGGAAATGGGACAATATTACGATGGACTTTGTCATGGGGCTACCAAAGACTCCTAGAAGGAACGATGCAATATGGGTTATTGTTGATCGTCTTACCAAGTCAGCACATTTTCTTTCTATAAGAGAAGATCTACCCCTGGAACGTCTAGAAAGACTATATATTAATGAAGTTGTGAGACTTCATGGAGTACCCCTATCGATTGTTTCTGATCGTGATCCCCGTTTTACTTCAATATTTTGGAAAAGTCTTCAGAAATCCCTGGATACTGAACTTCTTTTGAGAACTGCTTACCACCCTCAGACAGATGGACAATCAGAACGGACTATTCAGACCTTAGAAGACATGTTGAGATCTTGCTCACTTGACTTTCAGGGTATGTGGGATCAATACTTACCTCTCGTAGAATTTTCCTATAACAATAGCTTCCATTCGAGTATTCAGATGGCACCATATGAAGCGTTATATGGAAAGAGATGTCGTACACCAACCTGTTGGGATGACGTTGGTGAAAGAAAACTTGTAGGCCCAGAACTGGTGGAGGAAACAGTGGAAAAGGTGAAGGTAATCCAAAATCACATCAAAGCAGCTCAAAGTAGGCAGAATAGCTATGCCGATAATCTAAGGAAGGATTTGGAATTTCAAGTCGGTGATCATGTTTTCCTGAAGGTATCTCCATGGAAGGGAGTCATAGGTTTTGGTAAGAAAGGTAAATTGAGTCCCAGGTACATCGGACCTTTCGAAATTCTAGAACGAATTGGGGCTGTAGCTTACCGATTGGCAATGCGGCAAAGTCTCTCCAAAGTTCACGATGTGTTCCACGTATCTCTGTTGAGGAAATACATGCCTGACCCAACGCATGTACTCACTTACGAGAAATTAGAACTGGAACCCGATCTGTCTTATTGTGAAGAGCCCGTCAGGATTCTGGATACAAGAGAACAAGTACTGAGAAACCGGACGACGCGTCTGGTAAAAGTTTTGTGGAGAAACCATAAGATGGAAGAGGCAACGTGGGAACCCGAGGAACTTATGATGAAGAAACACCCGAGTATTTTCATGTGATAAGTATTCTAGAAATTTCGAGGATGAAATTATTTGAAGGAGGGGAGAATGTAACACCCCAATCTTCTACGGTACGCTTCTCTTTGAATATTGTGATAGAGTGTGTTGTCCGCAACACCGAGTTCTAACACACCATAACCAATCAAACTAGCAATTATGAATAGTAATACCTACTTTTTGAAATTATATATATTTTATTTTTTAAAATGGACTTCATTTTCGGATTTGTAATATCGAATTTAGCCTAAGGTGAAATTTTGGTACTTTTCGGATAACTTTAATATTTTGATGAATAGTGAAAATTACTAAATTTTAATTAAAAACAACTTTTTTAATCAAAATAATTAATAGTGATAAATTATTAATTTGAGTGGTTTTAAAGTATATTTAGAATATATTTTTACCATTTAGTATAATGTTGGTCATTGGACATAATTTTACAATTAAACCGAACATAAACAAGTGGCAATCTTTTGATAGTTATTATCTCTTAAAAACACGCTTTTTGTTTTAACAGCGGGAATTAATTTTAAATTAATTTCTGCCACTTCTGTGTTTTGAATTTAGAAAAATGGATTCCATATTTAGAATCAGGATGTCCAAATTGTTTAAATAGGTAACTTTTATTTTTAGACATTTTGAATAATTACTGCGGTAAATATTTTATTTACCATGATTAAGGGTAAATCCGGTAAATAAGGGTTAAACAAATAATATTATAATAATAATAAATTACCCTAAAACGTGTCCTAGCCTTATTGGTTGATACATGTTCGACCATAGGCATCCTTGTGTCGATTTTGGGACCCCGTGGTGCCACTTGTAGGTGATAGAGACACTTTATTTTAATAATGTTAAAATGAATACAAAAATGACACAAGCATATATCTTTTAGCAACACATTTTTTACATAGGGTTATATATGTTGGATTTTAGATTATAAATATTAATTAGAAAGATAAAAAGATTTCCTACATAGTTATATTTTATTTATAATTTTTAGACATTAAATAATTTAATTTATTTATGACACAATAATGATGAATTAATTACTATAATAGTGAAAAATTAAAATAATTGATATTATAAATATCCAAATAAATATAATATGAAACTTTTAATGAATTAAAATAATTTTCGAGGATAATATGATATATTAGGATTGATTTAATTGACTTTTTTTTTGAAGTAATCAATCTCTTATGAGTTTCACAAAAATCAACTATTGAATAGTGTCAAAATTGACATAAAAGAGTTCTTAAAACAAATATTATATTATTAATTGATATTAAATTCCTAAAAATCTATGGTTTGGCAAAGAGACTTATATCACGATATGTTCATCATTAATGGACTACTTGGGGGTATATTGGATGTATATAGTAAGTTTATTAACCATATTATATAAAAATACAAAGAGACATTGTAAAAGTGAAACTAATTAACTTAGAGTTAATACTTAAAGATAAGGTAAATATAAGTACCCAAACCTGTCTAAATTCTATTGGTTGAGTGTTTTTAGACCTATCCCCACGTTGACCTTTTAATAATCAACTTTGGATCCATTAAAAACCTAATATTAATTTATTATAAATTAATATTTCTAGATTTTCCAAAGATTTCCCTCACCCCTCTTATAAAAGGGCACTCCTCCTTCTCATTTCTTCACACCTTCAAAGCCTTTTGGTTCGGCCAAAGTCTTCCCAAATACTCTCCCTACTTCCCTCACTACAACCTAGAGGCCTTATTTTGATCATAAAGCCAACCTAAGGATCCCTTTTGATCAAATCAAAAGGAAGAACCCGAAGAAGAGGTAATGTTTTCACCACCCCTTTTCAAGTTCCTTTCTTCTTCCACTTCTTCTTTCTTTGTTCTTACCATTCTAAAATAATAAATCCAGTATCTCACATATACTGTGATGTTATTATAAATATTGTACAACCATATTCAGTATTCTATCCACCCTTTGAATAACATGTCACCATACGTGCGTACGTACGGCTTACCGTCTCCACGTCGTGGTGTAATTGTTATTCAATATATTATTATTTGGATGGGTATAATAATGATTTGTAACTCATGTAAATAATAAGTATAACATGTTAATGATTCTTTATATATGATATACCATCCTTTTATATATTATTTTAATATCAAAAGAATGATATTGTCGCTCGTGCGTACGTACGGACTACCGTCTCCACGAACGCGATGAGATTCATTCTCCATCGTATCCATTAAATTATAATTATCATTTTATGATTTAAAAATGATGTTTAAGGACATTATATCATTATGTATATGAATAATATACAACCTATCCATTACAAATATGGCTTACGTAACAAAAAATATAAAAGAAAACAAGTAAGTTAACACCTAAAACAACGATAATACTAAGATATTATTATCAAATCAATATTAAAAGATCATATATGATATCATATTAATATATATGATTCTTGTATAATTTAATAACAATTATTTCACCATTATAAATGAGGTTAACCTACCCCAACCAAGGAAAAGTACAAGGTAAGGTGTTTTCATCTCACTCCTTATTCCCGTGAGATTCATGCCATATTGCCACCATTACCTTTTGTGTGGTGTATGTACTGCCCATAATTATATTCTTTGTGTAATACACTCTAATTTATGTGTATTTACATATTCATTGTATGATACCTCTTTCATGGGTTGTATGTTTCATAAGTTACCAAATTGGTAAGGGTTATTTAACAATCTCTTCATTATCCGAGGTTGTTTATACGTAATAATCTACTGGGATCTCTTTATCATCCACATCCATGTTTCATAAAAATGTATTTCAAAACATTTTTAATATTTACTAGAATATGAGTTAACGTCATTTATACCCTTTTTTACTTTTATAAGTGGTTTATAAAGGAATATTTCCGTCGTTTTCAAAACAAGTTCCTTTTTAACCTTTTCGACAGAATTAAGGTAAGAATGTTTTTTTTAACTTATACGGCGGGTGCGGCTATTTTCCGCCGTTATAAAATCTTCAAAGATTCCCCTACACACTTATAAGAATATTTTCAAAGAAAATGTTTTATTTTATATGGATCTTAAATGATTTCAAAATAAAAAGAGATATTTCTTTAAAAATAATTTTGATTTCATCAATGTCAACATCCTTTGATGGATTTTACGCTTATTTAAAGTTGAATTGTTATGATACAAAACTTCTATATTATATTGAAGGTTTTGTGATTGTTTGACTGTGGATGTTCTATTTTTATACCATTCATGGTTTATGGTGAAAGTATTGACATTTCGTATGCTAGTTTTAATACGAATGTTTATGTTATGTTTAAACCTTTTCATATGGGAATGCATTGGAGTTAATATGTGACGGGTGGAGCCCGCTATAGCTCCTCGATGCATCGGTAGGTCTCATGAGACAAACTAGTGTCTTGGCACAAGGCCTTGAAAAAATCTTTTTTGTAGTCTTGGCACGTGGCCTTGGCTATGTGGTTATGATAGTCTGGCATTATGCATTCCATCATTATGAAAGTGGTTATTGATTTTGCATGTGATTATTCAATTAGTAGAATATCCATGTGAATAAGTAAATGGAATTATTTCATTTTATTTATTCCATACTATGTTGAAAGTTCAAGTTTGAAAGGCGTTTGTTTTAGTTATACATTGCCTTAAATGTTTATGCTTATTTTTGAAAGTTTCCGCTATATTGTTATCCTTACTGGGCATTTGAGGTCACCCCTTTTTTATGTTTTATTTTTCCCAGGATGTGAAGAAGTAAGTTATGAATGACCTGCAGGGATAGTATGTGGGGATATGAGTGTGGATTATGGAGACAATATGTTGTTGTAGTAGTTTTTCATTTTATGATGTAATGTAAGACTTATGAATATATCTAGTGTTTCCAAGGGTACTAAACCAATCGGTCTTTCGAGATTTGATCTTTCTTGTGATCATGCCAATATTATGTAATAATGTACTGACTCTGGGAAAATAGGGTCGGGGCGTTACAAATTTACTCTGGATTAAATTTTAATATTTTTCTAACTCTCAAAGTTTGATGAGTAGTAAAAATACTCTAAATTTTAATTGAAAACAACTATTTTCATCGAAATATTTTACAAGGATAAATTATAATATTAAATGGTTTTAAAGTATAAATAAAAGATATTTCTATCATGAAATATAATGTATTTCATTATCATTAATTTTACATTGAATTCAGATGTAAAAATGTTTCATCCTTTTGTAATGTTTTAACTTTTGAATTTTGTTCTCTCTTTCCAACAACAAAAATAATTTCAAATTAATTACTAAAACTTCTGTGTTTTAAATTCTGAAAAATGGATTCCATATTTTGAATCAGTAGGTCCAAATTATGTAAATATCTTAATTTTATTTTTGGGAATTATGAATAGTATCTTCGGTAAATTTTATTAATAGAGTAAAAGTATAAATCGTGTAATTAAGGGTAATAATACTATTGTAAAATTACTCTAAAAATTTAATTAATATCATTGGATAATCTTTTTTTATGTAAATCATCCTTGGGTTGAAATGGTGTCTTTTGAAAGCTACTTGGATGATACTAGGACATTTAATTTGTTTTATTTAAAGAGAAGTTAAATATGTATCACCCAAATTTTAATAAAAAACAATTTTTTATATAAGGTAATACAGAATATAAATTATATTTTAAAATTATAATTTGATAACTAAAATGTTTTTCTTTATTATGGTGTTTTTTTAATTTTTAGGAAATAAATAATTACATTAAAGGCTTATACTTGGATGATGTAAAAACCAGTTAATTGATGGGAAATCAATAAAACAATTTTTATTAAAATAATAATAACCATAAAAGGATCCAAAAACATTAAAAAATATTATTTGTCGAGTATATATCGACCATAACCATTCAAGGGTTAATTTAGTGGCCATTTTTAGCCTTACATAAGAGATTGTGACACTTTTATTATTTTATTTAAAGCAATGTTAAATTTTTCACATTCATAATTTAATAAGTACATCATTTTAAATGTTGTATTTTACCAAAGATTAATTTTACTAAAAATATTATTATATAATATAGTAGATTTATATTCATCATAGTATTTTATTTTTAAATTTTATTCAAAAATAAGTATTTTAAATAATTATACAAAATTAATGTAGTAATTATTATATTAATGGAGATAACAAATAAATGTTATTAAAAATATTAAATTAAATATAATTTTGGTTAATTAATATGTATAATGAATTTTATTGATTACATTCATCTCTTTGTAATATCATTAAATATTTTGTTCATAATTAATGTATTATCTTAATATTTTTAAAAATCAATGAATTGAATAGTTTAAATATTTACACTATTGATTGTTTATCAAAATAATGTTTGATTAAATTATTAAAAATCATAAATCATTTTTAAAAATATAGAAAAGTTATTATATGGTATAAAATGTTATAAATTATTTATTTATTGTATTATTTACATCAAATAATATAATATTTTTCCCTTTTACTATTGAATAATATTTTTACCCTAGTTAAAAAGTAAAATTAATAACAAAGCGTTAATAAAAATGATAATGTTTAAATTGAAATGAATATTTGAAAAAAATTTATTAGTAGATGATATTTAATCCTTATCTAATCTCATCTTCCAATTGAGTAATTTTTGAGGTTTTTGGATAGGTCCTTATTTTATTACAAATTAATATTTTTTGTATATCCCAAAAGTTCCCCTCACCTCAATTATAAAAGGGTACCTTATCCCTCACTTATTAACTTCACTTTGATCCTCCAATCTCGGCCATCCTCTTCCCTATTCCCTTATCAACTTCCCTAGTAATATTCTAGAGGTTCTGGTCTTTTTCAAAGACCAAATCTAGTGATCTAAGAGGAGTTTTATAGGAAGCACATTGAAGAAGAGGTAATATCTTCTATCAATTATTTCAAACTTGTTTCTTCTTTAAATTACTCTTTGTGATTTGGTTAATTATAAAGTAATAAATGAATTTTCACTTATATAATGAGATTTTATTATAATTATGAAACAAAAAAATTCCACCTTCTATCCATCCTATGAAAAACAAAATCACCATGCGTGTGTACGTATGGATTACAGTCTCCACGCCATGGTGTAATCGGTTTTTCACTACCAACTTATTTGGTTGAGTAATAAGATGTAAATAATAATTATATATTATTATTATAACATGATATTAATTATGAATTATTATACACCACCCAATTCAATACCATTCAAGAAATATGGGAATGATATCATCACTAGTGCGTATGTACAGCCTACTGTCTCTATGATGCGATGTGATTAATTCTAATTATATTAATTGAAGAATGATTATATAAATTTAAAGAATGAATAAATATGGTATATATTATGTTAATATCAGTTTTTAATTATATAACCATGACCTATGAAGGATAAATGTAACTTATTCTAAGAAACATACATAAGAAAATGAAGCAACTAACACCTGAATAACAAGTAATAATGAAATGTTGTTAAAAAATAGATGAAAATATGACCATATATAATATCATAAAAATGAATCCAATTCTTAGTATGTTAATGACATTATTTAAATCATTATATATGAGGTTCAGATACATACAAAAGAAAATTTTACCTACGGTAAGGGATAATTTCGTAATCTCATTATTATCTAAGATTGTTTATATGTAACAATTTACTAGGGTATATTAATAATACATGTATATGTTTTTGAAATATTTAATATTATTTCTATTCTTAAAAAAAATTAAATTAAATTTTATCAATTGGTTAATTTTTATTAAATGGTATGAAAGGAATATTTTGTCGTTATTCAATATGAGGTACTTTTTTACTTTTCTGGAAAAAGTTTGAGGAGAATGTTTTATAAACATATACGACATTAAATAATTTTTATGTTTTTATAACACCTTATTTCCATGAAGCTTCCTCTACAAGATTTAAATCCTATTTTCAAATAAATTGTTTTCTTTTAAAATTTCACATCATTTTGAAAAAATAAAGCATTTTTGAAGAAGAGAGGATATTTTCCTCAAGAATTAATTTCAAGTGTTATATAAAAATTATTTTCCATCTAAGATAGAATTATTTAATAGGGTTATATTTCAAGTATAACATCATTAATGTTCTTATGATTTTATTGTTTTTATGACATAATTATGTTTATGGAATTCTTTTTTTTACATGTATTTGTTATGGTGGAATGATGTTTTAGAAAACCCATTTTTTTACTTGGGTTATGATGAATTATTTATGTTATTATGGCACACATAAGAATGATTTTATTATGATATGGGTGGAACCTATATCTCACTCCAATTAATTGGGTAATGATTTATATCTCATGATATAGACATGGATGGAATGGAAAATGATTCCACTTTACTAATACATGGCTGGAATGAGGAGTGAACTCAATTCATTAATGGAATTTGTCCATTGTGATGGTCTTGGAAATGATCCTTGACTAATATGAAATGATTTTCTATAATTATGTGTATTAAAAAAACATAATGTCTTATTTTATTACTTATGGTATTATTTTTATTTACTCTTATGAACTTTCAGAATTTATCTAATGTCATGATATCATGATCTCTCATATTCAGGATAATATTTTAAAATTTTATGTTCTTATGTCTTGTTATTAGGATATGATTGATATATACCTTGTTTACCCTTATTGAGAATATAAGATCACCCAGTCATATTTTTCTTTTACCCAATTCATGAAGAAGGTCATTAATTATGATATTTAAAAAGGGGTCTAGTCATGGAAAAATAAGTGGGAGAAAATGAAGATGTATTCTGAACCGACTGTTTATGTTTCCCAGTTTCTAATAAAATTATTCCTATATGGTTTTATCCTAACATTGTTATAATTTGTAATTAATATTCTTAAAATTTAAATTAATATCAATTTATGTTAAGTATGGGTCATTATAATATGAGTGGAGTAGGTCCACTTGGGACAAAACCATTATAAAAATTTCACGTGTTCATTTCTTTTTTTTTGCCACAAATTATCTTTATTAATTAACAATGATAATTAATTTACTTAATTATTATAAGTTGATAATTTTTTTTAATCTAGTATATTCCCTCACCCCTCTATAGACCATCATTCATATCCTCTCAGGCCTATCATTTTGGATGATTTTATTATACATTCACATAAATATTTGGTATGGATTATATAGATATGTAATGAGTTTAAGAAAACCGAAATGTGAAGCAAACATAATACCGGTCTATAATTCTATCATATATGATATTATAATATGGTAACTTATGTTTTGTTTTATTACTGTTCTTAAAAGAATATATGAATATAAAATATATCACGTTTTAATAAAATATATTCTCTACTTTATCATTATAACAAACTGACTATATATTTTTTGTGAAGTGTAAATTTAATTAACCCCTCAAATTATGACTTTGAGTCATCCTTAACTAATTATCATAATGGTTTATTATAGGTTATGATGTATTTTTTTTACACATGTATGATATTATATAGATTCCTAAAATATCACTAAGAGGCACAAAGTTGAATTTTCATATGGGGTGACCTAGTAAGTATACCACATGGAGTGTCATTCACAATTTATTTAGTATATTGGGGGTTCATATTTCAAATTTGAATTTCCCTAATACCTATGGATATCAAAAAAACTAGAGTGATTAACTTTATACTTTGATAACTTTATTAAAAAACAACGAGGTTCCGCTTATCCGGGGTGGTTGGGTATGTTGTAGATCATGTTATCAATTTAGGCTTAACCAGGATGGGATATATTCTATCGTATTATGTTTATAATTTTTTCCCTCACTTAAGATATGTTTAAGGAGTATAAAACCATACCTAGATAACACAAATAAATTTATTACCTATTTAGGTAAGGGTAATGTGATTTACACATACATTAAATGAACGACATGTTATTTATTCATTGACATAGTCAGTATACACTTAATGAATCATGAATGTATGAGTAGCTACACTGGATAGAAATTCACTATGTCCTATAGTTACATATTGTCTTAGGAAAATGGGTCTTATGGAAATTCATTCTTATATATGATAAAACTTTTTGACCCAGGTATAATGATACTTGTGTTTAAGGGAGATCATTCAAGATCATTAGGATTCCTTAGTATCACAAATTCTTTTCCAAAGGACACTATATTCTTACATATTTGAATTCAACAAATTAAAATTTTATGTTAGTGATAAAAACGTTCATGGGGTAAAATATTATTGTCAAAAAATAGGATTGGGTATTACTCAAAGTGATTCTATAATTTTTTTTAGATTAAATTGAAATAGATTTTTGGAAGGATATTCACAAGGTATTTCAAATTATGTGATATATAATGAACTAGATGATAGTTTTTCAAAAAATATTTCTAAAAACATCAAAAAGGTATTTTTTATATGATTTCACAAGTTATAATGTGAGTTATAATATAATATGGAAAACACTATGACTTTATGGATTTAGTTAAAGTTGGTGATTAACATAGATATACCATAATTCCTTGGATAATATATTTTGACTTAGCTATACCAGAAAAGCCAGGAGCCGGTGTAAGCCAGTCCTAATAAAATTAAATAAAGAAAGAAAGTGAAAAGAGTCAAGCATACATGGGAATATTACAAAAATGAGTGTGCACCACCTCGCACCTATCTGCCTCCACCAGTGGGGCACAATAGTCCGGGGTCGTAAAAGACCACATCTCTCCTGTATCAGTGAGCGCCCACTTTTCCAGTGCATCCACCACCTGATTTTCCTCTCGGTAGACATGTGAGACCTCCACCCACATCCGCGCGATATCATTAAGGCAGCCCACCCATTGCGGCAGTACACACCAAGGAACCTGGCTCGTCTTGGTGCTCAAGGCATGGACCGCAACCTGAGAATCAGATTCAATTCATATATGTTCCCAGTTAAAGCGGACAACGTACCTGATAGCATATACCATGGCCCAAAGCTCCTCTTCAAATGTAGTACCAATTCCAATGTCATGATGATAGAATCCTTTAACACACCCACGATAGGTACGAAACACGCCTCCGCAACCCAAGGGCCAGGAGAAACCAACACAACACCATCAACATTAACCTTTACGAAGGGTCCGATGGGTGGGATCCATCGAATATACTTCAGCATCCGAGGAAAGCGAGGCCACCCCAAGACACCAAGAGTATGCAGAATTTTCAGATCTGCAACTATGTTAGACATTGTCCCATACTGCACACAAGATGCTGTATAAACATCCCTATGAATCGCCCTCACACCTTGCTGAATAGTGGGGCGCAAATCAGTGAAAGTAGCAGCATTACAGGCTTCTCAAAGGACATGAACAACTGCCACAATGGCAGTCAAAAAAAAAATTAAAAATTTGTTCGCTGAACCTTACATGGGAAGTAGCATACAACACTTGACAAACCGGCCCGCAGGTGTCAACAGTCACTCCAAACACAGAACCGATGTAATCCCACAGTTTCTTTGGATGAGAGCAGCCCACAAAAACATGCTGAACTAATTCCTCATCATCTTTACACATGGGACACATGGAGACCATGTGAAGCCCAGCCTTCTTGAGAGCATCTGATGTGGGTAGACGGTTTTCCAGATTCTCCAGATCAGAGAAAATCGAGTAGGTCTGATGAAGTGTACTCTGTAATTCAGCAACCATGAAGGTGCAGGGGAATGGTCCCCACAGAGGGTCCTGTAAAAGTCTCTCCTATTGAATTTCCTAGTTCTGCTATGCATCCAGATCAGTGTATCCTACTCCATGAAGACGTAACCAGTTACTTCATGCTCCACCTGCACAGGAACACTAATAGAAGTAGATTGTAGCAGTGAGAGAAAACTGGAAATTGTCAAATTGGCTGCCTCAGGTGACACATTAAAATCAAAAAGAGGCTGTGTGAGCCACCTTGTGCTCCAGAAATTAAGTGTGGAATCCCTGCAAACCAACCAGCAGGTATCGTGCATGATTCTGACATAATCTTGCTTGATATAGGTCCAAATCGACGAGGTAAGGTTCCATTTGTGTCCATTTAAGAGCCTCCTTGTGATCCTGTTTGAGAGAAAGTCATCGTCAACTTCATGAGTAATCAAGTTCCAAGTGAACTTTCCAATCAAACCATCATTAAACGTCCATAGATCCTTGATTTCTAGGCCCCCAGATCCACCAGTTTGATGCATTCCTTCCATGCCACTGTAACCAACTTCCTCCCATGTGGGGACCCCGTCCATATGAAATTCCGTACCATACTCTGAAGTTACTTGAGAAGACCCCTCATCCATCGATAAATGGATAAGGAGTAGACAAATTTTGATGTGATAACTGAATTCACAAGACAGACCCTCCCGGCCAGGGACATGGCTTTCCCCTTCCAGCTGGCCATCTGATGAACAATTCCAGCAGAGATTCCTTTAAGGTGCTGTCTTTTCACTTTTCCCAAAAACAGTGGGACCCCATGATATTGGAAGGGTAAGAAGCCCCTCCTCACCCCAAGAAGTCTGACAATTCTGTTCCGGTTCCCAACTGAAATTCCATTTCCAAAAATAATGGAAGATTTGTCCCAAATAATGGCTTGTCCAGACACCTCCTCATAGTGACTGAAGAGGGCTTTAATAGAGGAGATAGTTTTCCTTGACGCCTGAACAAGGAGCAAGATATCATCGACATACAATAAATGAGACGGGGAATACTCACTCATGCCAGCCCTAATCCTTTTAGAAAGACCCATTTGAGAAAGGTCATTGATACATCTACTCAGGTAGTCCTCTTCCATGGAAAAAAGCATGCCATAGAGTGGATCACCTTGCCACACCCCCTGGTGCAAGGAAAGAAGCCCCATCGGGGCACCGTTGACAAGAACTGATAACATGGAAGACTCCAGAATGGTACGGATCAGATTCAAAAAGTCATTTGAGAAGCCATATCTTCTTAGGACATCAAGAAGAAATATCCACTTAAGAGTGTCAAAGGCCTTGGAAATATCAATTTTGATGAAAAAATTTCCCTCCTTTGTCTTCCTTCTCATAAGAATGACACTCTCCGAGGCCATAAAAAGACACTTTTGTATATTCCTCCCAGGGACAAAACCGAATTGATTCGCAGGGATAATTCCTTTAACCAACCCACCCATCCTGTTCACCAAAACCTTGCTAATGATTTTGGGTATCGTGTTCCCAAGAGCAACCGGTCTGAAGTCCTTGATGTCAAGGGAATTCTCTTTCTTGGGGATAAGAGCAATGAAACAAGAATTAATTCCATGGGGAATATATGAGTGTGCAAATAAGTTTTTAATTCCATTCACAATGTCATTCTACAAGATATCCCAATAGAACATAAAATTTTTATTTGTGAACCCATCAGGACCTGGGGAACTCTCAAGATTAAGGGATAGGAGAGCAGATCTGATCTCCTCTTTGCATGGGGGAGCAAGTAAAATCTGATTCATGTGATCATCAATGCAGGGGCTGATGTTATCAACCATGCGATGGATGTTGGACTGCCCATTATCAGAATATATACCTTTGAAGTATTCAGAAACAACCTATGAAATCTCATTTTCTTCACTGTACAAGTGCCCATCAATGATGATCACCATGATTCCTGCCCGCACCCTCTTTTCCTTATGTAACCTATTGAAAATCATGGAATTTCTATCCCCATCCGTTAACCATTTCACATCCAGTTTATTTCTAACTAGCCTTTCCTTTAACATTAAGAGGTCATCCATCCTATTATGGGCCATTATTTCCTCTCTGGATATAGTGGGCCACTAATCATGACAAACCTGAATCCTGGCCAGCTCCTCCTCGGCCTTCTTGATGTCCTCATCAATTTTCAAAAAATATTTTTTACTCCATTCTCTTAGGAGCCCCTTAAGGTGCTTTAGCTTCATGGAATGTCGGTGAAGAGGAATCCCAATGACTTCCGAATTCCATGCCTCCAAGATATTCTCCTTGCAACCTGGAGTCACAAGCCATCCATTGTTGAATTTGAAGGGAATAGGAACCGACCTTGTGAGCTAGGTATTAACCTCAATAACCATCGGATTATGGTCAGAATGATGCTTAGGGAGCGTGAAACCAGAAACCCCATGATCCGTATCATGATAACCAATACAGACGAAACATCTATCAAGATTTCTTGATTGTTTCCCCTCCCACGTGTACCTACACCATGTAAAATCTGCACCAGCTATGGTAACTTGTTCTATATTACAATAGTCAATGCATTCCGAAAAATCAGCAGCAGAAACCCTATTGAAGTTTGACCCAGTTTTCTCCTCAGGCTTCAGTACTGTGTTGAAATCACCAATAACCACCCAGTTTGGCATCATCCTCCTAGTAGTGTCTTTAAGCTCTTCCCATAATTCCCTCCTCTTAATATAAGAGTTGGAGGCATAAACAAAAGAGACAAAAACATCCTTCCCCGAAAATATATAGTTAATCAGGACACTTTGGTTCCCATTAGCAAAGGAAGTAATATTAATGCCATCATGCCTTAACACCCATAAGTGGTCCATATGAGATGCATGCTGATTGTTTGAAACGAAACTGTATCCTAGAGAGCCCCATTTGAATCCTTTCCAGTTTTCAAAGAGTATTTTTGGTTCAGAAATACCAACAAACATCGGTTTATAGGTCATGAGATAATGTCGAAGGGCCCTAACTATGCGGGAGTTACCCAGCCATTGAGAATTCCAAAAATGATATTCATTTATTACTGGCCATGCCTCTTGTCAGAGGCCCCCCTTTCTTATCCACCTGTAGCTGTTTCTGCTTTTTATTACCCTGACCACTCTGCCCTTGCTGTCCAGTAGCAGTAATATTATGAGGATCTTTTGTCGCCCGACATGCCCCACTGTCCCCTTCCTTCGGTGGGACAGTGTTAGCAGTTTTCTCCACACCAGGACCAGCTAAATCTCGGCCTACAATCCCCTTCACCAGCTCAACCTCGCTATCAACATTCATATTCCCAATCATTTCATCACTGCCACCACCACTGGATGCAACAACATTCACTTGTGGGCGTACTGTGCCTTCATTATTCCTAGCATATTTTTCGGCAACCATACACCCATCCAATCCATCACTAGAAGCATCAAATCCACCATCTTCCACGGGCATAACAGATTTTTCATTACCTTCCACCTCATCAGCCCATAGACGGCCACCCAAGGGCATGAATGTGTTCCCATATTTGAGAGGGGGTCACTGCCATCCTAGAACCTTCTTCGGGAATCCTTAGATGGCGAGATCTGGGTGAACCTCCCTCCTGGATCAGAAGATGGATATCCACCCAAACCTCTGCCAAATTCTTCTGTCAGTTTGGTTGATTGATCCCCCAATACATTCTGCGCATCCAGCTCTGCAGAGTCACACTGAGGCAAGGTGGCCGGCCCAACTACAACCTGTCCAACTTGTACTCCATTGCTAGGAAGAGCAGCCTTGGTAGAATAAGTAGACCCTCCCATATTTGGAGCTTCATGTTTCCCAGCTCCACTTCCATTTCCATCATCCATGCCCTCAAAGGGATCTAGAGAATTGTTCTCCTTCCCCTTCCTTGTTCTGCACATGCTCCCTTCATGACCCTTCATCTTGCAAACATTTCACTCCTTGTCCTGTTTACATTCGAATGTCATATTCCCAAAGAATAAGAATTTCATGACGAAATTGGGTTTCCTTTCATAAACAAATATCAAGCTTCATGCTATCATCCCTTGTGGTAAGAATTACCTCCTCCACTAGCGTGCTTGACATGTCAACTTCCACTAGGACTCTCACATAGCGTCCAAGCCTCATATTCTCTCTCTGCCGGTCCATACGAATGGGATTTCCTACGGAGGAGGCAATGTACCAGAGGATACTTGGATTCCAATACAACCAATTCAACTTGTAAATTCTAATCCATAACTGCGTATGGGAGTTTCTGACATTCATATGGTCAAAATTTCGATCCCATTCCTGCACATTCAGAAATCCAGGGTTCAAAGAGATCGTACCCTTGGTTCATGCTTTCCGCTTACCTTCATCCTTGGGGAATACCACATGGTAATATCCCCGTCCCATCGCAATCATCCTCTAGTCATCGAATCCCCAAACCTCCACAATCATCATTTTCAGATCCTGAAATTTCAACAGACTCCCACCTTTCGGGGTAACTACCCGCACGATAATTGAGTACCGGCATTGATTTACCCATTCCTCCACTGCTTCCTGGTTGGACGCAACATGGGAAATCCTCCCCTTCCTTATCACTCTCCCAGGTGGGGGTGCTTTGAAGTCCGAGAAGGATGGTCCCGCTGCATTGCTCACCACTTACGAAAAATTCCTCTTACTCTCCGCAGGTTCCTTCGAAGCGACCACTTTGAAAATTTCATCTTTCCTAGAAATTGAGAACATCTACCTGTGACTGATCGGCTCAATTCCTGGCCTCTCATCACCCGCATTATCTACCCGCATCCCTTGACTGGGATCCGATGCATCATCTTCCTCAACTGGCTTCGGGGTTTCACACGGTTCCCCTGGAGCAATCCTCAGATCTCTTGACTTAGCTATATCGAATGGTAAAATTTGGGTGTATCACAAGGCATGATATATGTTATCATAAAAATACCTAAACCAATCATAGTGTACAATATAGGATATATTATATGGAATTATGAATTATATTTTATGATCTATATTTCCCTCAATAATTGATTAAGTAATTTCAACATTAAGTATTTTATAGTTGAATTTCTCCCACAATTTTTATCAATATATCTAAATATTTATTAAGATAGAATTCATGGGGGAGTTAATTTTTATATAGGTTATAAAAATCTAATAAATAAAGTATTTTAAAAAATATTTATTAAATATTTAGGTAAATTTCATGAAATAGGTGGTAGTGTATCGAGGCCTATATAAGGATGTATAAGGTATTGAGTTCTTACATTCAATCCATCCCAAATACAAAACTATCTAATTATTCCTGTAAAAGAGATCTATGTTCCTCCTCCTTTACCATGAGAGTTATTAGTATATCAAGGAATGAAGGAAATTACCATCAAAAATTTGGTTGATTCATTTAATATTGATTATACAACATAGAGGAGAGACTATGGTGGATGCCTTATATTGATTTTCTTTAAACATATTATTATTGATGGTAAAATTGGAATTAATTAGTGAAAGTTAAACCATATTATTAATTTATAAAACTCAATTTTTTCTTTTATACATGATAAACTTCATAATTTGAGGTTTATAATTTCTTATGTGTTGAAAAAGTGGTCATCAATCCTTAGAAACCATTCATTAGTATTATTCATGAATTATTTGAATTTTGGATAAACATCTTCTTGAGATATAATTTTTATCCAACTTGGTAGCCTTATATTTCTCATTATAATTCAGATTGAAATAAATTCACATGTATTTTTATCCATGAAATTATAGGGATTAATAATGAAATGTGTAAAAATAAACTCTTATATTTGAAAAAGAAACTCATTAAAATAATCTAAAATCTTAAAAAACTAAGAAGATTCATGAATCTCTTAAATTTTAATTAACAATTCTCCCACCACATGATTAGAATAACTATACACATGGAAAACCAGAAATTTAATTGAATTTTTAATATTCATTAAATCTATCAATATCCCCCATAATTTAAAAGGGACTAATTTACAAAGTTGATTTAAATATTCAACACTAATATTTAATCTCTCTCTATCTAGATCACATGTCATTAATCATTTTTTAATACCTCACAGAATAAATGATAGACCAAATATATACATGAAATGTAATATATATTTCCAATGAAATTATAAAAATAACTTTCAATACATCCTCAATATGTTTTAAAAAATACCCCACATCAAGTAATTCACTGTACACATATAGAAACACCATTTGTATTATCATTAATATATTATGGTAATAGTGGAATATTTCTAATAAATTTTAAAGAATTTTGTTTCATATAAATAACTCATACACATTATGAATAAATAATCACAAAATTATAAATATAATTATTCATAAAATCAAGATATAAATTAGATTTTTCATTAATGTCATAATTAATGAAAACGGTCTGTCAATTAGAAGAAAAATTTATTCATTTTAGAATGTTCTCGTAGCACAAATAAAATGAACAACAACTTCCAAATAACCAATAATTATATTGATTATTTTATAACTAAACTTTAATTTATTAATTTAATTAATAAATTAAAACAACCCATTAGTCATAGAAAATTATAATAAAAATATTGCTAATGTTCTACAAAACTAAAATTGTAAAATGGAATTGAATATTGATAACCCGATGTATGAAATACAACCTCAAACAAAATAGAAAATGGAAATAAACAGTAAAAAAATAATAAATTTTATAATAAATTTGAAATTATTGATTAAAAAAATCATTGTGGTCACTTTTAAAAAATATTTTTTATGAAACTTTAGAAATGAGTGACTTTAGTGCAGTTTAAGGGAAAATTTTAAAGAATATTTAAAAATAAAAATAAATAATTGTTTGTATAAAACCATAAGTGAACCAAGATATTTTTTCATTATAAATAGTGTTATTTTAGACAAATAATAGTGTAATAAAATAGATTATGGATTTCACTTGAAAATGGGTAAGAAATCAGGATGTTCCTTGTAATTGGGATAACTTATCAGGAATAATTGGTAAGGGATCATTTTTAAAACATCTATCTCCCCATAAAATAATGAATAATTACGATAGGTAAATATTTTTGGAAAATAAAAACATAATTTAGTAGGTGTACATAAGAATAATTAAAAATTAAATAGCAGTAAATAGAGATAAATTATAACCCTAAGGAAAAATGAGGGTTCAGATAGAATTCCTTACTTTACATACGTGGATGTTTTCTAATTGAACTTAATATACTGGATAATGAAATTAAATACATTAAATAATTAACTAAGAACATATCTTTTATTTATTATAATTTTATTATGTTCATTTATGACCATTTTGAGGAGTTAAAAGATCAATTTCCTCATTCAAGAATGTCTGTTTCCTTGGTTTTCATGTTTTGTTCAATTTTATACATATATGGAAAATCATGTAAAATGAGAATAGTTTTCTTGAATTGAAATTATTTGTTACTAATGAATATCCAAAATATTATATCATCTTATATATCATTTTTTATATGTGATGATGATTTAATAGATAAAATTTTAATGATTAGCGTTTAGATTATTTCGGCAATTTTTCGACCATCATGAAGAAGTTTGATTTTATTAATTAATATTATGTATATATACTCGTTCTAGAATATTAAATAATATTTAATACATATATTATGATTTTTAACCATAAAATGGGTTTATTACCAGAATTATTGGTGATAACTGAAATTGATAACTCATCATCCTTAAGTGCGGTAAGTCAATACATCACAGGCAATGTTTTCATTTTTAGAAAAAAAGGAGACGAGAAGAGAATTGATGATGGGTTGTTCCATTAAAATAATAAATTTAAATTATATAAAATATATTAGGTTTATCATGTCTATTGGATAATTTAAGGTCATAATAAAAAGGTAATAGAAATGAAAAGAAATTGAAAATAAATTAAAAGAAAAAGAAAGAGTTTTTTTGTCTTTAATTCTTCTCATTGATAATCTCCATATTAAAATTGAGATTGTTATTTTGTGGAGTAAAAAGGTTCATTTACATGGGGGAAATAATTGGGAAGAGTTTTTGGAATATTTTCTATAATCTTTAAAGATTTTGTGGTGTGAGGAGAAGAGGTTGTGTTTATAGTGGAGGATAGGGGAGTCTTTTGATTATTTTATTCATTTGTTTTTTTATTTTTGATCAAGACTATGAAATTTGTTGATTATTTTAACCTCAAATATTAAATAGTAAATTTGAGTTCTAAAAAACATTTCTTACATCATCCATACATCATTCATGACTCAATAATTCATGTATTTAGTTTATACCGTAATTCATTGTATTTCATTATTCATAAAAATATCAAATATTTTGGAAAAATACCAAAAAATCACCCTAACCATTTATATATTTGTAGAATAATAAAATGGACTCTGTTTTTTGAAATAATTTTCTACATATGATAATTTTTTTAAATCATCATTTATTTGAAAAATTCTAATTTTAAAACCATAACAGATTTGATATCATTTTGGAAAATTAATTAAAGTATCATAAAATGAAATTATAACCATAAGGAAAACTATTTTTAATTTAGGAATATATTTTATGAAAATAAAATTTCTTTTAATCATTTTATTAATTATAAAATTTTAATAGAATATTTATGTTTCATAAAAATACCAATAGTTAGTTGATTATTTTTAAATCATTTATTTACATATATCACGATATAAATTTACCATATTTTCATTTATAAGATATATATATATATATATATATTATTTATTCATTCATATGAGAGGTTACTAATCCTTTTTTTGTATTACTATTCCAAAGTTCATGTTACTATTGCATGAGCATATGTTCTTTAATTACTATAAATATATCTTATTTTATTTAATCTTCTTTTATAATGTTTGTATTGTGTTATTTATGTGATTTTATATGATTTATACCATATGAAAAAATTATGAGAATAAAAATTTAATTGATATAATTTTGGGTCATTACATTCCTTCCCCTTATAAAATTTCTCCCTCAAAATTTTGTTTTACAATCTAAGGGGAAAAGGTGAGAGTAATTATACTTCATCACTTCAATGAGGCTTTTAGTATTTCCTCTTAGCATTGACTTCAATGAAAAAGGGTTCTGGTATCACAATGGAACCTCAATTTATTTTCAAAATCAGATACTTCTTTTATCCAAAAAACAACTCAAGTGTCTTGGATTATATAAATGGAAGCATTGATAAATCATAAAAAAATAATTTCAAACATATTATTTTGAAACATATTTATGAAATTATTTTTTTATAAAAAATATTAATGGTTCATCTTCAAATATTTTAAAATATGGTTTTGGTAAATCAGTTTTTATATTTCACCAAATATAGAAATATATAATTGGATACATATAGTCTTCTCACAGGTACCCCTATTCTAGAGCATCTTGAAAATCATTTAGTGATTCATGTGTTTGAAATAAAGAGAAGAATTTGAAAAAACATTATGGTACATACCATGCATAACATGGTAATAAAATTTAGAGAACAATATTATACAATATAATATACTTTATAATTGAAAAAATAGGTTGATGGTAGTGGTATTGGATTCCTTATAATGTTGTTTTCATGTAAATTGGATATTGAAGTAAGCATCGAAGTCATATGAGCATGACATCAGGATAATCATTCCATGCAGTTCTTCCTGAAGAGAGAGAATATTTGTTTGTGATCTTACTCCATCCATACTATAACTAATAAAATGAAAATACAATTAGGGGGATTTAATAATTAGCTAATAAGAATAATAAAAGGAAACTTTTAAAATATAATGATAAACTTGAAAAGGTAAATTATATCTTAACTTGTGATTCCCTAAGTTCCAATATACCTTATCCATGGTGATAAAATTATCCCTACTGTTCTTAATTTTTTTTTCTAGTATTAATATCAAAAAATAACATGACTATCCTATGATAAAAACTACAACAACCCTATCCTTTTTCAGATATTATAACACGATTTTAAGCATAAATATCCTTAAAAAAGGATTGTAATGTCTAGTGTCTTGGGAAGATTAGGTACATGAAACTGAAAACTGGGAACCAAAATAAAAAATATTTTATTCAATATTCATAATGATATACTAAAATCCATTGAGACCTTACATCAACATAGTATAACCTAGGGAATTAAATGAATAAAGAGATGATCTGAGAATCCTAGAAAGGGAATAAACATAGAAGTAATTCATAACACATGTGTTAGAAGTCAAAACATGAGGATGTAAAAAGGAATGGATCATGAATAAACATATAGAATCATAACATATAGAACATGGGATCATTTAATCATTTAATCATATAATTAGGGAAAAAATATACCACATAATATAAGCATGAGTCAAGGCTAACCACCAAGACCATTGCACAAGGACCAACACGATTCAAGGATTACCACCAAAAAAATTTCACATGACATTTCACAGGAATAAACACTACCCAATGAATTGGCTAACTATATAGTCTCAAAAATCATAAAATGTTCATGAATATGTGTTCCATATATGGAATCATGCATTAGGGTTACCTATGGAAATAATTGGGTATCATCATCATGTCATAAGGAATAAACATTGGGTGTATCATAGTGGTGTCCATGAAAGAGTGGATTTAAATAATAATTGTACATTAATAAGGTAAAATAGGTTTATATCATGATAAATTATGTACAAATAAATTTTAAACATATAGAAATATTGTTTAATAAACTTTATTAAATACCCATTTTAGTGCAGGTTAAGAGACAATTTTAAAGATTCGTTAAAGAAAGGAATAATTGTTTGTATAAAAATAGAAATGAAAAGAAGAAAATTTTGAAGATTCATTAAAAAATGGAATATTTGTTTGTCTAAAAATATAAATGAAAATAAGAAAATTTTTCATTAAAAAAGAGTGATTTATTAAAAGTAATGTTTGATTAAAATATATTATTTAATGCACTTGAAAGCTGGAAAGAAATTAGGAAGTTCCCTTTAATCGAGATTTCTTATCCAAAATAATTGACTACTAAACCTTTTTAAAACATGTATTTCCCCATCAAAGAAAGAATTATTGGGATAAATAAATATTTTTGGAATATATAAACAAAATTTAGGAGGATTATATAATAATAATTAATAATTAAACTATTGTAATGAGAGATAAATCAAAACTAGATGAAAAAATGAGGGTTCGAAGAGAATCCCTTACCATATGTCCGAAAGTGTTCTGCACTTGATCTTAATGTCCTATATAAAGAAATTAATTCCAATAATTAATTAATTAATTAATATCCTCTTATAAATGTATTTGATATATTATAAATTTATTAAGTTCATTTATGTCTTTTTTGATGAGTAATATGATTCAATTTTTTCGTTCGTGATTTTTTATTTCCTTGGTTTTCATGATTGGTTCATTTATATACATGTATGGAAAACCATGTAAATGATAATAGTATTCTAGAATGGAAAATATATTTTGTTAATTAACTTAAATTATTGTTAAATGGTAATATATATAATTGTTTCTAGATGTGGGTATGACTCATTAGATTAAACATTAATTGTAACCATTTATATTATTTTGGAATTTGTTCGATCATCACGAGAATGTCTTTTATTAATTAATATTATGTATATATTCTAGTTATAGAAAAATAAATAAGATAGAATAAATATATTATATTACTTTTTAACAATAAAATTTGTTTTATGACTATCCTTGAATGTGGTAATGGAAATTGAGAACTCTTCATTCATGAATGCGATAAATCAACACATCAGAGATGATGTTTTCATTTTTTGAACAAAAATAGAGGGGAAGAGAATTGATGAATGGTTGTTCCATTAACACAAAAGACAATTTCAGTATATAAATGACACTATGGTTATTATTTCCCTTTTATAAAAGGAATGTGTGGTGATGAAAATAAAATAAATGTAAATAAATTGAAATGAAATTACAAGAAAAAGAAAGAGATTTTTTACCTCATGATTTTTCTCATTGATAATATCTTTAGGGGAATTGGGTTTGGTCTTTTGTTGATAAAAAAGTCTCCTAGATGGGTTATATAGGTTTATAAATATGTTTTAGATTAATTTTGACCTTTTTTTATGTATTTTTATGTGTGAGGAGTATATGTGGTTGGGGGGTGGTATTTATAGTTGTGGAGAGGGGTGTTTTTTATTATTTTATTTATTTGTTTATAATTTTGGCTCAAAACTATGGATAATATTGATTATTATGAATAAATACATTAAATAGTGCATGTGAGTTCAAACCAATGGTCATTACATTATCTATACATCATCCTCAACTCAATAATTCATGTATTTAGCTTATCACGTAAATTACCATATTTCACTATTTACAAAAAACTCTACTATTTTAGAAAACAAAAAAAAATTACACAAGCCATTTTTTGATTTCTAGAATTAAAAAATTCACTCCATTTTATGAAAATAATCTTCTAAATATTATAAATTTACTTTTTAATTAAAAATATCATTTATTCAAAAAATACCAATTATAAAATTATAACTAATTTTATAACACATTGAAAAATTAATTAAGGTATTATAAAATTATATTATAATCATAAGAATTTTTTTTTTCAATTTTTGAATCTATTTTATGAAAAGAAAATTTCTTTTAAATAATTATATTATTTATAACATAGTAAATAAACATTTATGTTTCATAAAAACACCAATACTTAGTTTATCTTTTTTTAAACATTAATTTACATACAACACAATATAAATATATCATATTATCATTTATATGATACCTAATTTTTTTTATACATTCATAGGTGATATTATTATTCTAATGGAATGATTACTATTCCAAAGGGTCATATTATTATTACAAATTTCAAGTTATTATTCCCTCAGTATAAGTTCTTGAATTTCTATTAAAACTTCTTATTTCATTCATTATTAAATTATATGTTTTTTTATTATATTTTCTATGAAATTTAATGTGATTTATTATATATGAAATAATTATAGAAAGGGAAATTCAATTTACAATATTCCAGTTCATTACATAAATGGGAAAAAAATATAACTCCGTTAATGGTATTTTTCCCGAATTTCTACTAAGAACGCACTAGAATGTACTCTACACCAGGTGGTCCAAATAGAACCACCCACATCTAGAAGGTTCCCATTAGGTAACTACTAGGACACATCCTAGTGCCCAGTGTTTACCAAACCCAAATGTGACCTCCTACATTCTCTTCCCCTTAATTTAACCTCCTCATCCTTAATAACTAACTCTCTCTAAAACTAAAAAAAAATTGAAATTAAATTTAAATGAGATTACCTAGTCAATTGAGATTTGGTATTTATAAAATCCCCACCATTATGATTCATATTCTTAAGAATATTTATCTAGATTACTAAGGAATTTGTTAGGGGAACTCTATAATCATTTTTTCCTCTCACTCCTAAGCCTCATCTTAGAGCACCCCATGATTTAACCTACCCCTATTAAGAGGGATCTTCTTAAATTGTATCACTTTATGATTATGGTTAGCAATCAAAATATATTTCCCTAAATAGAACACATTAAAATATAGTTCAACCCTATTATACGAGATCATGTATGATGGATTGTTTACATACTTTCTTTATTGTGAAACTTGTATTTTAATTAGGTATATAAATGATTTTAGGAGGCAATGAAAAGAGATAATACCCTTACCTATCTCTTATAATAATTTAAAATGGTTGAACATACATCAGGGTCAAATTAACTTTCATTCCCATCTATTGGTGACCCAATATATAGAATTTACATTTATATTAATGATCATAAACCCTAAATTCCAATCGGAATCTCCAATGGTTTAAATAAAATATTTTTTGCCTCTGAGTAGTCTCGATATGTTTTTTTAATTAGGTTTACCTACTCTATCATCTCCTACAAAATTCTTGGCCCAATTAAATGTTACATTCTTATTTCTATCAAATGTGGGGGAGAGTGATATGAGATACCATGAAATGATTCATATAGACCCACATGCATTGGATATTATTAATGGTTTCTATAGGATAACTCCACCAAGGAAATATGATCCACTAATGAAACACATAATTAATGATTAAAGGATCAATTCATATCTTTCATGATCTAAATAATCTAATTTAACTTACCATTAGTTTATGGATGAATGGTTGTACTTAGCTTCACAAAGACAAAAATATTCACTAATTTTCCTTCCATAACTGAGATGTAAATCATTAATTCCTGTCAAAGGTGATACTAGAAAAAATTTCATAAATATTCAATATCTCTCACATATATATATCTCTATTCACAATGAATGAGGAATATTCTTTAATAGGAAGAAATTAAGTTCTCTTAGTTTGATGATCAACTATAACCTATAACATATATTTCCTCTTAGAGAATATTTCTAGTATATTCATGAAAGACATCTATATTTAATCCCATATCCATAGAGGAGAGGGAGTGGCTATAGTGTACTCTAAAGTTATCATTAACTGGTGAAATGAAATTCATTTTTCAATGATAACTGAAATATGTTCCTATATGTTGGGCCACAAACATTGGTGGTGAATTTCATGATATATCTTACTGACCCCTGATGTATTTCCTATACAGAGGATTGGCTCTCCTTCACTGCATACACTCTCATATAGTTTGTAACAGAAATAATACCATGAAAATAGGGGAATGGATTAGAATCATGGAACCAACCATAAAAGATATCTATACCATTGAGTTACACTCAAATAATTGTATAATATGGATCAATAATCTAGAAGATATTGACATCCTCTAGGATGAATGATTAAAAATAATTGTGTTGTAGATATATCCCTATTTGGTACTCTACCATATCTAAATGAATCTTATCCATATGTGATATCAGTCACCAATCATCATTACCCTTTTATAATTTCTAAGATTTAATATGCTTGATGTGTATACCAATAGAGACAGTTCCCTTATCGGGAGCATAAAAAATGTGAAAATTAAAATACTAAAGATTATTTATACAATGAGGCTTCCAGATATTATGTACCCACTGTGAAGAAATATATTTAGGATATTATGGTCTATAAAAACTATAAAAAACATACCAAATTAATAGTGAGTTTAACACTTTAGTGTAAAAATTATATCCACCAATTATAGGTTACGAGTGGGACAATTATATTCTTAAGGATGGTGTTTTCCAAAACCATATGCTCCCACTAGGAAATCCTTCCTGATAACACATCATACACTACTAGAGAAAACAAAAAAACACATAAAATCTCTTTCCTAGCTCAGGTTAAATAATAAAATGGGATGAATTCATACTCTTATTAAATTCATGGAATGTTACTTCACACTAATCTGAAAATTTGAATTTAAACTCTTCATTCATCAGATAGGTCATATTAAAAGTTTTCCTTCAAAATAATTGAGTAAAGTGAAGAAACTAACTAGTTAGGTCATGAAATGTCATTATATCATATAAATTGGAATGATTTTTCTAGTACATAATAGACTTAATAATTTTAGGATCCAAAAAATTCTTACATTTGAATCACACACATATATAATTAATCTTATTTAATCTGTAATGATCATTTTGATAGCTTGACATATAACTGATGATCTCTTAGAGTATCTAAGAAAATGTAAGTGTTCCATGTAAGCTCCTCCCAAGATATAGAATATACCAGAATATCATCTGTAAAATCTATAATGAATGAATATAATATTGTATTATATATCCTATTTATTATGGTCATGAACATATAATGGAAACTATTTTGGCCAAAACACGTCATTATTATTTTTTATTTCGAATATCGAATTTGTAAATTCGTTTGTATAATTTTATCTAAAATAAATCTAGGTAAAGATGCAATAATAATGGTCAGTCATATATCTATTTGGATTCCACTACTCTAAGGATAAGAATGTCCATTTTAGCAATCATCTACCCCACATATCACTGATCAGGTCAAAATTGGATGAATTCCAACCCCCAATCACCGGGAAGTTTATATCTTATACCTTATGGAGTTGAAAATGATAATTTATAGAAATTATAGTCAACGAATTCCCAATAATATATTAAACAGTCTATCCACATAATGAAATTAAGTGATTTTATATTGGGAACCATAATATACCAAATATTCTGAAAAGTAGGTACCACCAAATAATAGGATGAATAATTTATCAGAGTCTTTATTATCATCCCCAGAGGTGTGTCGAGACTTATATATGATAGAGCTACCACCAGTTTTAGACAAAGAAAGGATTTTAGTCACTCTGAAATTGATGAATATGAGGCCATATTGTAAAAGGGAGAATTAGATAAAGTATAGAATATGAAAATCAAAACCCTAATAGTATAATATCAGGATTCATTATCAATGGTATATATCCCTATAATATGTACCCCACCTAAAACTCCCTACTGACTCTGAGGTGAAAATCCATAAATAGTTTCCAACAATCCCTAAATACTTCAATAACCTTCATGACTTAATCTACCACATGGAAGTTGAATATCATCGGTCGAATTAGCATCCAACTAATCTTGATATTTATATAACATCTTGGGTCACATCATAACACTCTCCAATTTTATATGGTTTAATATATTCTAGAGGTTACCAAACTATCTAGTGGAATAGAACACATATCCTAATTTTTTTCTTTATTTATTATATGATACGTACATCTATATTGATATCACAACACAAGAGGTATCCATGAACAATATGATAATGGAACTAGTCTTCAGTAGATCCCATTATGGGAGGTATCCTTTCGAAAATACTCCCACAATAAACATCAACCATTATAGGAGGAATTGTGATAATCTTGACCTAATAGAGATCTACCATCTCTAGTTCCCCCTTGGATTTTTTTTCTATCACATCCTTATTAACCATGTTATATAATATATGAAATTAGAATAGAATCACAAATATAGTGAATAATTCAATACAATCTCAAATTTCTATACCTGGACTCCTCATATCAACTCAAGTATGGGAGAAATCACATAAGATCGATTATATTGGACATGTACTTTATAATATCCATAAAGACCTAGTAAATATTAGTAATTATTTTCACCTATAACAAATATTTGTAACAAAATAGAAATTATCAAAGGAGATCTCATATTAATTCATCAATGTTTTTCATTGATCTTTTAATACCATAATCATAATATCCCACCATCGAAATATATCCCCATCCTATATAAATATGATAAATTATCATACTCTTTTTGAAAAGTCTCAATTTCCCTTAATATAATTAATATCAGAACTACCCAATCTTCAGCTTCTTGTGGAGTGGAATATCCTTAAAAACCTAGTGGGTAATGGAATTGGATGTAATTTAAAACATCAAATTCCATTGATTCCTTTTAGATACTATTCATGATACTCGCATGCCTAGGGAAGAATCAAGAGAAATTAAGAAATAAATTTCTTTGATACACCTAGTAACTTATAAATAAACCATATTTATTCAAGACAAACATGTTTATGGGTTACTTCACTAGTCCTGATATTCTAATATAGTTGATACTCTCAATTCCCAAACCCAAAATCACATAAATATGTCCCTGATAACATTTTATAATTGATGTGACCCAATTTACCAAATGAAACTTTGTTAGGTCTTTAAAACACCTCAGGTGGACCTCCTAGTGTCCAATGTCTATGGTACACGATTAATGTAATGAAAAATTCATTTGGAAGTTGTTTTACCCCCATATAAACTTGATATAATAAACGAAAATTCATATAGAACATTTAGTGTGACCCTTGGGGTTTATAGGAAACTAATCCCAAACTATATTGTGTTTCATTATTGTAGAAAACCTCACTTTTTCATACATTAACATTACATAAAATTTAAAAAATACTTAAAACATTATAAAAATAGATTCCCAAATTCTGTATTAGTCTAGTGCCTTTGGAAACATAGAAACATAAACACTGGTGCAAAAATGATATATATTCTCTCCCACTAGGTTCTTCTAGACTAACACCCTTTTTAAACACATAAATAATAATAAATAACTTCATATCCTAAGGAAGGAAACATAAAATGGGGTGATATCATATGCTCATCAAGGGTAAACAAGGGAGACACGTAATCATAAACATTTGCAAAAGGGAATGAGAAAGTAATAATGAAAATAGAAAATCATACCCTTTATATCAAAGACCATAAACACAAATCATATCATAAATATTGATAGCTCATAAGATGTGAATCATAAGGGAAAAAGGAAAATAATCCATGAAAACACAACATAGGAATAAAACATGTAATTGTGGAAAAAACATAAGGATATAAAATCTTATATCTAGTATACCTACCAAGACCTTAACAACATGTCAGGAATGGGATAATCACTTGTGAAACTTCTTAGAGATTTGGATTCCCTCTCATTTACCCACTTGTTTTGGTATTGGGATGTCCTCATGTGCACCCTCTTGTTTCAGGATTGGGATCTCTTCCTGTGTACCCCCTTATTTTGGGCTTTGGATGTCCTCCCATGTACCCTTAGATATCATAAAACATTTTTCATTACCAAATTAATTGGAAAGATATATAGGTCTTACCCATCTCATAATAATATCATTCATACATATTACACAAAATTAAGCTTTCATCCTATCACAGACCATTAAAAGAGAAATATTTTATGAACATGAAATTATAACCCATGAAATGAGATGAAAAATCATTAACATTTCGTCACATTATAACTTCTGAAAAGAGATAGGTTTTATAATCACTTCATGAAAGTATAAAAAATGTAAAGAAGAAAGTTTCAAAAGTATAAAACTCATGGAATAGAAACAGGTTTCATAACCATGATTCAATAAAAACATAATCCATTAAATATAGAATATGAATAGATCCATTGGATGAATTCATAGAAGGTCGTGATTAACATCAACAGATAACATCTTAAATGGAAAATAACTTGTAAAGATATTTTGAAAACATTTATTGAGTAAAATATTCTTCATTGAAAAAAATCCTTTTTTAAACATAAATAATATTTTAGAAACCATTTTATTTACAACAAACATGAAATATTATAAAGAAACCTTCAAAAATCTTTTGGAAAAAGGTTTGTTTGAAAACATATAATGAGATATTGAAAACGTTTTGAAACCCATTTTACATGAAAAATAATAAAAATATGGTTAAATATTTTTTAAAATATATTTTTTAAAAATACTTAGAAAACATATAAACAAGTCTTGAAATTATTGTGAAACTTGTTTTTATTTAAAACTTGTAAAATAAGCATTAAAACATTTTGAAAAAAATTTCCTTGAAAACTTATATAAGAATCCTAATTTTTTTTGAAAACCATTTCTTTGAAAATAATTTTCAGAAAATTTTTATTAAAAATTGGAATTTTAAAAATTCAATGGAAGCTTTATAGAATTGATAGTAGGTAAATCTTTTCATGTTGTATAAAGTAATAAAAACATTCCTTTTGATTCGTACAAGGATAAAAAAATTCCTTGTTTAAAAAGAATAAAAATATTTTTTAAAAAAAATTGGTAAAAGAGAATATGGGAGAAAATTTATTTTAAATATTATAGGATAATTGTATAATATTCTTGGAATCCATTTTTAGTAAACATGGTTTTGAAGGAATATAGATTTCCGACCGAAGAGAGGGTAATGTTGAGATTTATTATAAACACCATCTTAACTATATTATTAACCAAAGAATAGAAAAATGGTACCAATACATAAATATATCATGAATAACTATAGGATAAGAAAATTCATGAGTTTTATGGAAATATGGTTCCTAATATTTCATCAATGGAGCATAATCATAAATAATCTTGATAAACGATGAGATTGTTTCAATAAACATCTTATCACTTGGTAACATTGAATCACACTCCTCATGTAAGAAGATGAAATTACAAGACTCCTAAAATATCATTAAATGAAGGATATAAATGGTATAACATTTCAAATACTGTATATACACCACTTATAAAAATATAGTTGTATAACATGAAATGTGTCTCAAGGAATGCAAATTGAGATGAAATTTCTTCACAGATTTGGTGAATTTTGAACCACAAATCCCTTGAAAGAAAGATCATAGAATGGGTATGTAGATACCCATAAATTTAATAATTAGAATCATATAATAAATTCATGGGAATAATACACTCCATATAAAAGGAATGGGTGGTGAATAAAGAATGTATCTCAAAGAAATAAAAAGTGAGATGAAATTCCCTTAGCTTGTATTTTGACTTTCGTCATACACAATACAACCTCATATATAATAAATATAAATTTATTATAAATAAATAAAAAACCATATTTTTACTTATAATACCATATATTTTTTGATTATGGCTTTAAATTACCTGATTGTTAACGATTATATGTTAAGGATTCAGTTCGGGTAATATTCACCTGTTTTAAGAATGTATCTTAATTTGTTATCTATTTGGTCCTTATAATTAGATAATGATTTACAGAATTTAATCAATGATTTAGAGATAATTTATATTGAATATATTTTTTATTATAATAATCCAAAGAATATATATGTATGAAATAGAATACACCGTTCATGGAGATGGTAGGCCGTACATACACATGAACTCAATTTCCGTGTAATTGTCATGTTGTAGAAAAGTAAAATAAATATATTTATATATATTTATATATATCATTATTAAATTATAATTATTATATTATATATATTAAACAAACCCATCCTTAATACATTCCATTTAGTGTATGAATAAATCACATCGCTTTGAGGGGGCGTTAGTCTACACTTCCTCAAATGAAATTATCATATTTAAACAAAATGGAAAGTATAAAGATATTTGTGGTAAAAGGATTAAAGAATATTAAATACATAATAAATATAATATATAAAATATATAAATTAGTGTTCCACCATAATTTCCCCCATGCATGGCGGTAAGGAAAAATGAACAATAATCCTCTTTTTAGGCGCTAGTTCGCTGTACAAATAAACATTATGTTCGTTACCCATTTGATGTAAGGGTGTGTAAGTGTAGGTTTAACCATTATAATAATAAAATAATATTATATTGAATACATTGGTGTTTTTATACAATCATGGAATAAATAGAGTGGATGGGGTGGTGAAAGAAAATAAAAGAAAGGAGTTTGAGAGAAGACATTACCTCTTAATCGGGTAACTCCTTTTGGTTTGTGCCGAAAAGATTAATTGGATTTCTTTCTGACTAAGGATATGATTATTGGAGGAATTTAGGGATGTTTGGAAGTGTATTTGGTAGATGTTTTCTAAACCTATGTGTTTTTAGAAGTGTGAGGAAGAGGAATAGGTGGTGGCCTTCTCTAGGGAAGTGAAAGGACACACATGGCATTTTTTAATAAAAGTTAGGTGTACCTACGTTTTTACTTAAAAATGTCATTAGAAACCAAAAAACTCAAAAATATAAGGTTAATGGACGAATCATGTCCATCTAACCAGTGTTGTAAAAGTGTCTAGGTCATTTTGGTTCTTATTTTTAAGGTTTAGAACATTGTTAACAAATTCTTTCTCTTAATCATTGTAATTAATTTTAATCACATTCACTAATATCTTTGGTAATTTTTTTTCAAATTTTTAGAAATTATCAATTATACTTATTACAAATATGGAATTATTTTTTCTAAATTTTATTCACATATGTGGAAAAAATTAATTTAATAATAATCTCGCTGATGAGATGACACTATGGGCTTTGAAGTAAAAATATCCAGAAGTTTGCTAAGATTTTATACCCAATTTCAATGTAAAATTGATGAAAATGACCTAAATTGGATTAATTTAAAAAAATTATAATCTAATTAAACTATAAAAGAAATTTATAATATAATCTAACCTCATAAATGGTTTAAATGAAAAATTTGTTTTGAATTAAAATTCAGTATTCTTAACTATTCATTAAAAAATCAATCGTATAGAGAAATACCTAAAAAGTATTCTAAAATAATTTTTAGGTTTAAATGTAAAATAAAAATTTTATTTTAACATATTAATTCTAATTTTTTTTGAAATATTGGATTTAAAATGGTTTCTCCATTAAAAGGTGGCCAAACTATCGTTATAAAAATAAAGGTTTTTAAGTATAAAATTGGGTTTGTTCATATCTTATATATAAAAAATCTATTGGATGATTATAAAAAATATTTATTTAATATATACAATATTAATTTAGTTAATATCATTCAATATTATTAAATAATTTAACTTATTATTTTGAATAGATTTTTTTACATAAAAATTAAACTTTTATAAAATTAGTCCCTTTAAATTCATTTGGTTTATACATTATTTTTTAATTAATAGGTAACCAATTAATTTATCTTTATATATTCATAAGTTAGTTAATCATATAGTGTTAAATTTAATGGAAATGTTATATTCTATTAAATAATATTATTTTAATAATGAATCATTTTTCGGTAACACACAGTTTTTCATGTTATGAAATCCATCGAGGAAAGCCAATATTATATTTAATGTAATCTAACCTTGGTGTTATTTGTATAGAAAGATAAAATTTATGTTTTATATATTGAATGATTAAATTTTTTTTCATATAACACATTCCATACATTGTTATTTAATATAAAATAAACTATTTTTAGTGTTGCGTAAAATGAAAAATATTAAAAAGATTAAATTAATTAGAATTTTTTTTACAAAATATCAGGGTGTTACACTCTAGCCCCCTTAAAATGAATTTATCCCTCAAAATTAATCTTGATTATCAAATGTTAAATATTTTAAAGTTTAATTCATATAAACCCACATGGTAAGAAAGAATACTAAAACTTCCCTTAAAAAGTAAATGTTGGAACCATAACGGTTACCCTAAGTAACATATAACTAGGGTTACACCTGGGAGAACATAGATTGGGAGTAAGGATTTGACATAGATGAAAAATGAAATTATTTATAGGGATTTATTTAGGTCATCAATCTCAAATAAGTGAATGATCAAAGAAAAGTTGGGGGTCACAAATTCAGAAATCAATGATGTTTTATAAGGCCGTTGGTTCAATAAAAATTAAGGAATTTGGACAAAAGTTTTTTAATCATTATCCAATATTTGAGTAATTATTTTATTTACCCATAATATAAGGAAATATACTCAATTGGTATATTTCTATGAACAAAATTTCATTCTTTTTTTTTGTTATTTTAACTATTTCAAATTCATCCATTACATTAAGAAATATAGGTCTAGAAATTAACTTTGACACTTGAAGCACAAAAATACAATTTTATAAGATCTTAAGGCCCATAAACGAATGAAATGTATAACTATTTGTCTCTAAAAATCCTTAAAATCAACATTATTTATACATTAATATCTTAACATAAAAATTAACACTACTTTTTCATCATAAATAACTATTCATTAAAAATAATTATACATTAACTAGGACATCGCATAGGCCAGTGGTAGGCATCAAAACATTATCATATTTCGGTCATGGGTTCGAGACCCACAACCTTGCCTAACTTGATTGGTTTTTACCCAACATACATGATGTCCTTTTCTAAAACCACACTAATATAATTTCCAAAATAATTATGATGGACGTAATATAAATAAGTCTAATCAATAAAAAGGCTCTAAATAAAGGGTTTCCATACAATCTCAATACATACATACTTCTTATGAAGATTAACTTAAAATTGTCATGAATGGTTAACCTCATAACCCCTCTAAAAGATTAAAATACAAAACATTCGAATGATAGTCACAAAATTAATCTAGTAATGATTCCCCATATGTCACAAAGTATCTCTTCATTGTCACATTCCAAACATGTGAATACCCTCATGGAAAATTCTCTTGGAACATGGTAACAACCTGAATTACCATAAATCCTTTTGTAAAACATGCTTGCTTCCTTATTCTATTGATTACTAGATATATTCCACAAATATAATAATTTCTACACTTCATCCAAGATATCATGAACTACTTTTTAATAACTCCTTAAGTACTTCCAATGTAATATGTACCGTCCAATTTATTTATTCACATCTCTCGTATATTTATCCAAAAAACAATATCCTAACATAAGTAACATATTAAGGGTTATCTTCCCTTAGTCAAAATATCACCTTATCATTAAATCACTTTTCCATTTATTCAAAAATCTTCAACATAATCATTTATATGATTAGAGAAAAACATTAACTGAACAGTCATCAACAATATAACAATCATTTGCACAACCTTTTTGATTATCTTATAAAGAATTTCTCTTGAGACTTTTAGTTTCATAATAACCATTTATTCCACAATTAAAATACTTTTCCTTATATTATTCCATAGGGAGTATAATATTCTCATCCAATTCATCAATTGAGAACTTTATTTTTTCCTTACAGTCACTTTATTTGTGTCATTTTTCACATTCAAAACATATTCTTGTTCTTCTAAGACATTCAATTAGTTAATTATGTCCAAATTCTTGAAAAAAAGGAAACTGAATATTCTTTCCTCCATGGTATCTATTTCCTTAACTCCAAAAAAACTGTATCCTTCTTTTCCTAAGCTATTATGAGAGTTGGTTAACAAACACATTGTTAGTTAGGTTCCTTGAAAACTAATTAGACATGATAAAAAAATAATTCACTCCAATGATCATCCCACTTGACCGCTCATCATCAAATAATCCATCACATTCAATGTTAATACAGTTCCTTCCAATTCTCACCATTGACTAAAACCAGAAGCATAATGTGAGTATTACATAACATAGAAGAAAACAACATAGTTATGAAAAGAATTACATATAGGATGTCTAAATAATGAAACCTTCCTTAATCTATGACACCTTAGGTTCATTCTATGTAATTTATATCTAAATTCTATTTAAATCCTTTATGATGGTTTATGAAGAGTTTCTGAATTTCCAAAGAATATCTCTTGGGAATTACAAACTAGGTTTCCAGTAAGACATGTTGTCATGTATGATATTACCCTAAGTCTGGCCCAGAATATCATGTTAGATATGTTACCCCTAGGTACATCTATGCCAGATAAAAATACACATATAGTATAGAGATAGGGATGTATTTCTAGTAAGCCACTTACTCTACCCTTACAAAAAATTCTAAGACATTTTACAATACTTTTCAAAACCCTTAGTCTTATCCTTAGACATATCCTTTAGGTTCTCACTATGTTTTTATCATCCAAGATTAAAAAGGTTTACTAAAACTATCCCTGACACTAATTATAGTGAACCTCTATTTTAATACATTAACATTATATAACATTTGTAGAATACATAAATTTGTTTACAAATAGACGCTTAAATATCGTATTAGTCTAGTGCATTTTGAAACATGGTAACATAAGCCCTGGTGCATAAATGAGGTAAATTATCTCCCACTTGGTTATTCTTGACTACAACCCTTCTTAGACACATAAAAAATAATACATATATTCATATAATGGGGAAGGAAACATAAAAAGTTTGATCTCAAATTCTTATTAAACATAAAAAAGGGAGACATGTAATAATAAACATCAGCATAGGGGCATGATGATGTGATCATGAAAATAAAAGATCATACCATATATATCAAAGATACTAAACATGAATTATAGTATAAATATTGTTATATCATAAAACCTGAATCATATGCAAATAAATAACCTAATCCATGAAAGCATAATATAATATTAAATATGGAATTGTTGAAAACACATAAGGATGGAAAATAGGCTACATACCAAGAACTTAGTAACATGTTAGGTTTGGAATAATAACCTATGTACCAACCTAAAGCTTGGAATTAACTCCTATGTACCCTCTTGTTTCAGGCTTGGGATGTCCTTCTATGTACCCTCTTGTTTCAATCTTGATATTTACTCCCATATACCCTATTTTTTGGGGGTTGGTATTTCCTCCCATGTACCCTTTTAACTAATAAAAACATTATTATTACCCAATGCATTAGAGGGAGATATAGGTCCCAACCATCTCATAATAACATCATTCATATGTGTTCTAGAAAATAAAACATTCATCATATCATGACCCATAAAAGTAGATAGGTTTTATGAAAATCAATGCATAACCCATGTAATGAAATGGGTATCATTATCATTTCATCGCATCATAACCCATGAAAAGATATAGGTTTCGTACTCACATCACAAAAGAATAAACCATAAAAAGAAGTGGCTATTAGAAGAATAAAACTCATGGAAGACAAAAAAATTTAATAACCATCATTCTATCAAAGAATAAACCATTAAAGAAATAATATTAATGGAACCTTTTGATTATTTTATAGAAGAGAATTAGTAACTTCAAAAGATGTCATCTTATATGGAAAATAACATGGATTTTTTTATATAAAATTTCTTGAGGATAACATCTATTATTCTTTGAAAAAAATATCTTTAAAACATAAAAAACCTTTTGAAATAAATTTTCTTGAAAATAAACTTAAAAACTTATAATGAAATATTTGAAACCATTTTGAAATCCTTTTACTTTGAAAACATATAAAGAGGACCTGAAAACGTTTTGAAAACCATTTTCCTTGAAAACTAATAAAAGGATCTTGAATTTGTTTTGAAAACCATTTCATTGAAAATATTTTTCAATATTATAAATTATTCTTTAAGTCAATTTTTAAACCATTTTCCTTGAAATATTATAAAATAATATTGAAAAATATTTTAGAAACAAATTCCTTGAACACATATAAAATAATACTGAATATTTTTTGAAAACCATTTCATTGAAAATAATTTTTAAAAAATTTTTCTAAAAAATTAAACTTTTAAACAAGAAAATTTATCTTTTTAGGAAAGAAGGTGAGTAAAATTGAACATACCGTATGTCGTAAGAAGAATATTCCTTTTGCACGGTAAAAGGTTAAAAAAATGCCTTGTTTGGAAAGAGAAAATATGATTACTTTAAAAATATTTCTAAAAGATAAAATGGTCAAAATATTATTTTATGTATTTTAGGATAATATTATAACATTCTTCAAAATCCATTTTAGAAAACATTCTTTTAAAGGAATATAGATTTTCGACCAAAGAGATGGTAATGTTAGTATTTCTTAAAAACAATTTCTTAACTATCTTATGTACTAAAGAGTATAAAAATGGTACAATTACATGAATATATTAAGAATAAATTTAGGAGAATAAAATACATGAATTTTCTTGAAATATGGTTCATAATAATTTATCAATGGAATCATAATCATAATCAATATCGATAAATTATGAGATTGTTTCTATAAACATATGATCACTTGGAAACTTTGAATAAAACTCCTCATGTAAAAAAATGAAATTAAATGAACCTTAAAATATCATGAAATTAAATATATTCATGATATAACTTTTCAAATACAGTATATAAACCATATATAAAAATATAGTTTCATAACATGTCATGTGTCTCAAATAAGGAAAATTGAGACTAAATTACTTCATCGATTTGGTGAATTTTGAAACATAAATACCATGAAAGAAATATCATATAAAAGATATATAAATACACATAAATTTAATAATAATAATCATAGAATAAATTAATTGGTATTATACACACCACACTAAAGAATTGGGTGGTGAATAAAGCATGTATCTCATAGAAATAAAAAGTGAGATGAAATTCCCTTACCTTGTGTCTTGACTCCCGTCGTATTCATTAAAACCTCATGTATAATAAATATAAATTTATTATAAATATAAAAAAGAACCATATTATTACTTATAACACCACATATGGTTTGATTATGGATTAATATTACCCACTTGTTAATAATTCTCTATTTAGGTTTCACTTTGGGTAATATCCGTTTTGTTTTTCACATGTGTCTTAATTTGTTATATGTTTGGTCCTTTTACTTATATAATTATTTATAAAATGTAAAAAATGATTTAAATATAATTTATATTAAATATATGTGTATTATAATAATCAATAAAATATGTATGTATGAAAAATAATACATCTTTCATGGAGATGGTAAGCTGTATGTACACTTGAACACTATTTCCGTTTAAGTGTCGTGTTGAAAGAAATAAATTAAAAGACATATATGTATATATATATAATTTTTTTTAGATTTATTATATCATATATATCATATATACTCACTAAAACCATCCCTAATACATCTTATTTAGTGCATGAACGAATCATATCACTTTGAGGGGGTAGTAGACCACACGTCCTCAACTGAAATTATCATAATAACAAAAAATGGAAAGTATAAATATATGTGTTGTAAAATGATTTAATATGAATAAATAAATATTAAATATAACATTTAACAGATATAAATATTGTTTCCATCATAATCTCCACCATTAAAGGTTGTAATAAAAAGTGAACAATCGATATTTTATGAGGCGATAGTTCACCATACACATAAATAGTATGTTCGTTGCCCATTAGATGTAGTTGTGTGTAAGTGTAGGTTGAAACCATAGAATAATAAAATACTAGTATATTTAATGTAATTTTTTTATACAATCATATAATTAATATAGTGGAGGGGGTGGAGAATGAAAATAAAAGAAAGGAGCTTGAGAGAAGACGTTACCTTTTAATCGGGTAACTTTTTTTGGTTTGTGCCAAAAGACTTCCATGGATTTATTTCATCCCAAGTAGAGGATTCTAGAGGAATATAGAGATTTTGGTAAGTTTATTGGGTATATATTGGATAAACCTATGTTATTTTAGTGGTGTGAGGAAGAGGGATAGGTCGTGGCCTTTTATAGGGAAGAGAAAGAATAAACATGGGTTTTTTAAAAACAAGTTAGGTGTACCCATGTTTTTACCTAAAAAAGTCATACCAAGCCAAAAAAACTCAATAATGTAAGGTTAAGGTCCGAATAATATCCATAAAATGGATGTTCTACAAGTTTATAGGTCATTTTGGGTCCTAAATTTATGGTTTAGTACTTTGTTAACCGAATTTTTCTCTTAATCGTTGTAATTAATTTTAATCACATTCACTAATATTTTTTTAAAAATAATGTTCAAATTCATAGAAATTATATATTATTATTATTCTAAATATGTAATACTTTTTTAAAAGTTATAATCACATAAGTTTAATAACTTAATTTAAAAATAATCCTACCGACGAGACAACACTACATGTTTTTAAAGTAAAAATGTCCAAAAGTTTGCTACGTTTTTATACCCAATTTCAAAGTGAAATTGACTAAAATGACCTAAATTGGATTAATTTATAAATTTAGTATCTAGTTAAACTATAAAATAAATTTGAAATATAATTTAACCATATAAAGGGATGATATGAAAAAGTAGTTATAAATTAAAAATCAGTATTTTTAACTATTCATTAAAAACCGAATCCTTACAAAAAAGCACCAAAAATTTATCCTTACATAAATTTTATGTTTTTCATTAAAATAGGACATTTATTTTGAAATAATAATTCTATAATTGTTAAAAAAAATATTTAGAATGGTTTATCCATTAAAAGGCAGTAAAACTACCATTATAAAACTATAGGATTTCAAGCATAAAATTGGATTTGTTCTTATCTCATATCTAAAAAATCTATTGAATGACTGCCAAAAATAATTTTTTGAATATATAAAATATAAATTAAATTAATACCATTCACATTTCATAATTAATTTACTTGTTAATATAAATCATCTTTTTTCACAAAAAAGTATACATATATAAAATCAGTCCCTTTATATTTATTTGGTTTGTATATTATTTTTTAATTAATAGGTAAGTAATGAATTAAAAAATATATATTCATAAGTTAGTAAATATAATATTCTTAAATTTAATGTCCGTGTTAAATCCTATTAAATAATAATATTTTAATAATGAATTATTTTTTGGTAACACTGGGTTATTCATGTTACGCAAGCCATCGAGGAAAGTCAGTCTTGCATGTAACGTAAGCTAACCTTGGTGTTTAATGTTGAGAAATCTAAAATTTATGTAGTTTATAGTGAAAAATTAATTTTTTATGTATAATTCACCCAAATATAATGATCTAATATAAAATTAACTATTTTTCACGTTGCGTGAAATGAAAAATATTAAATTAATTTGGTTTCTTGTCACAAAAACTATGTGTGTTACAACTATGATACCTGGTCATCTAGTGATATAGAAAAAAATATTGGGAACATATACATTAATATCTGTAAATACTAAATCCATGTATAATGAGTCCACAACATATACAATATTATCCAAAAAACAAAAACCCACTATTCACACATAGATCCATCCATACAGGGCCTAAAGACTAAATGAGTAACCAAAAAGTGTCCACCTTACTCAATATCCATTATTTACTATATTGTATGATACGTAAAATTTCATTACAATGATCTCAAGAAACAAGTCTTGCACATGTCCCCCAGGGGAACATATAGGGTGTGAGTATAATAACTCAATAGACTGTTATCACACCAACCCTTATTAATTGTTATAATCATAATTTAATATAGTTAACAATATATTGATAGTATATTGATTATAAAAGTAATAATATTTAGATATCATTCCTAACATGTTAAAAATTATAGGAAATATAACTAAAATATGAAATTATTTATATAGGTAGAGTACTTACCATCATTTACTTACACATAGATTCCCATGAGTCATTGTCAGGATAAATCAAGGGAAATCATTAAGTCTATATCATCCAGATTTAACACAAAAATAGTAAGGAATAATCCCATCATATGGAAATGGAATGTTTTATACATAGTTGGGGCCTCATCCCATCCTATTAGATAGGGGAAAGGGTATATAATTTTATCAAATTGAGTGCCCATCCTAACCATCATAGTCCATTCCAATCCATACCTTATTACTTATAAATATAGAATCTAAAAATCCCCTCTAGTTCATTATCCAAAATTCAATTATCACATATGAAACCACTTAACAATTAACTTAATAAATACATATAACATTATCATAACATTATGAATAACATAAAAAATTATTTAAGTCCCATTTTTTAAAAAAATATTTACAATAATCAAACTATTTCATTTTTACTCAACTGAAAACGTGATCTTGAACTATGTAATAAGAATTTCACCAGTAAAAGATCATATTTAATATAAATTCATGGTAAATATTATACATCTATTATATCATGTGAAAACTATATTTGGGATTTAATTTATCATTACAATAATGTTTTTAAATCAACTCAAATCAACCCTATGAGGATTCCATAAAATCCATTAAAAATATGAGACTGATGATGGGTATGATTACCTAAAATATTTATGTTAACTTGATTAAAGTTAAATATAGAGGATTGTTATGTCACATGTTCAAAGGAACCACCAAGTGGGGATTTAAAATTAGAGCACTTATACTGAAATTAAAGGAAATGTAATTTAGAAATGAAAACCATAGGTTTAATATTAATTTAATTAAGTTAGTCTACTATTGTACGAGACCCATATGAATAAAATTTAATACAAGGGATCTAAAGATATCTATAATTATGGAATAATAACTTACACTTTTATCCATGGAGAGAGATAAATAAAATGATAAAGTAGGGATGATGGAATATTACCAATCAGAGTCTACCCCATTATGATTAATAATATTATTTAGACTAATAATTGATGTTACAATCATTTTAATTAAATAAAGAGACTCAAAATAGCCCTATTAATAATTCAGAAAATTCTTAGAGAAAAAAAATTAGAAATCCATTGGTTTTTTAGAAATGTTTTTAGGGGTATAAAGGTAAAGATTCCCTTTTATTTAAGGTAAATTTAACCAAATTTATACCAAGAAACTAGTATATTATTATAGGTTCCTAGTGGTTCAAAAAAAAGAACCAGTAACTAGTAAGTTCCCATCAGGAACCCTTTGGGATCCCAATAAGTACCTAGTGGTTCCTAGACTCAAAGGGGTACTCCCTCTTCCTCTTTCCCTTTACTCCAACCTCATCTTATCATCCACCTAACTCCGTATAACATTAAAATACACACATCAATAGGATTAGAAACTGAAGTTATATGATATTACCTTGTTCATGTCATTAGGTTCCTTTTTTATATTTATAATAAAATATAAGAATCATACCAGAAATATAAATTTGTTGATCATGTTATGAAATATGAATAAATGATATTTTAATGGGTGAGATATAAATAACATATCTTAGGTTTATTGGACACATTGTGGTTTTTAATAGATGGAAAAAGTATTTAAATTTAGAAGGCTGTTGAAAAATACCTGAGATATAATTTTAGAACTTTTTTTCTTGGAGTTTCTTAAAGCTATAAGATCATGGGTTAACAGTTGATAGGTTATATAATATACTGTATCTATGTAGAAAATGAATCAATTCAATGGTTTTTAAGAAAATATTATTGGGTAAACATATTTTTTATTGAGAAATATAAATGAGTGTGATTGATTTTTTAGTTTATTTTACCTTTGTTGATGATTTTTTTGTGATTATACTTTAATATATCTCACAAAAAATATTTCTAATTTAATAAATATGAACATAATTTATTGACTAAGGGATTTTCTTTTAGGTAGTGAACTAGATTATTTGAGTTTGTTCATGATCATGGAAGGAATTTGGGTAATATATATTTAAATAATGATTTAGGTGTTCTAATTATAGAGTTATTTAAAATAAATAATCCTTAAAAAAATTTACTTACTAATCAGTGAAAAAATAATAGATCATTGGATTGTTTAGATTTGACTGTAATGAAAATGAGTTATTCATTAACATATTAAAATTGAAAATGTCACAACCTGACCTCCCTAGGCCATGAACCTGGTTATCTGACCCCATGGGTATCCTATAATATAGTTTTGGGATTCTAAAAAAACACATTATTTTACCCACTATGTCCACCTATCATAATAATGACTGTCCTCATAGGATAACACATGTTATTTTAGTTTTTTATTTTATTTACTCATGCACACCATAAGAAACTTCCCTTAAGTTCAACTATTCAGACACTACTCAGTACAAAGAAAGTATATTTATGGATTTATAATCATGTAGGATACTAAATGTAAAGTTTCACATTTTTAAAATTGATAGTAACATTTGTCCTTTTAAGTCTCTATTTTTCAGGGGTGTTATACTCTCCCCCTTTATAGAATAGTTACCTAATTGTGGACCCTACACCTCAAACCCAAGCACTTCCTCAGTGTGTTAGGATGGTTATTGGCTATAATACCATTTTTTACAACCTAACCTCCCATGTATATAAACATGGTCATCTTACCCCATGGGTCTCTTATAATACCTTGGTTTCCTTCCCAACACAGCACAAAATTTTACCAATACTCCTCACTTGTTAGAAAAATGACTATCCCCATAGGTCAACACATTTTAATTAAATGTGTGTTTTCATCAATTGCACAAACCATGGGAAACTTATGAGGAGGTCACCCATACAAACACGTATCTTTTAAAAGCATTCTTACCTCTTTGATTCTAATCAAGTAGTGTCAAAAAATAATGGTGCACCTTATTTTCATCAATTGTAACATTTATCCTTTTATGTCCCCCTTTCCTAGGGGGTTAAAGTAATTTCTTCATGACCATCAAATTATGTTTATCAATTAACATTCTTTTAAAATATATTTAATTATATTTTAGTTATATTCACTCAAATTATCCACCCTTTCTTTTTGATTGAAGAAGTGTTGTAGGATTCACTAGTTCTCTATGAGATGAACACTGTATTATCATTTTAAAATTATTTTCATATTATGTTTTAAGAAGAGTTATTAAAAAATTATAATATTTATTCATCATATGGATAAATTATCTCTATAAAGAGTTCAACTAAGAATTTATGGAATATTTGTTAAAATATCCAATAAAATAACCAAAAAATAGAAATAAGAGAAAGATTAAAATTTTTCTGAGTTTTTATAGAAATCTCACCAATATAAAATGGTTTAATGCACTTATACACTGACATAGTGGATAACTTAATCTCATGAGTAATGAATCTCAAAATTTAATTTCCCATAGAAATGTACAACTACTAAATTATTACTCTTTGACCAATTTTAAATACATAATGAATAAAAAATAGATGTTATAATATAAATCATAAGACAAATTATTTATATATATGAAATTGTTTTGCCCTTATAACTGAAAATTTAATACAAAATATTTGATGTAATCCACTACAAATGAGGGTTCTTCAACTCCTCAACAAAAGAGAGTATTTAAATTGTATTTAAATGGAAATTTATCAATTTTAAGCATTAATGTTATATAAGTATGCTTAGTTTACTAATAAAAATTTCATTTTGAAAAATAAAAGTTTAATGGAATAATATTTTCATATAATGAAGGAATATAATATGAAAATGATTAATATAATTTAAACATTCTTAAAAAATAACAAAATATCAAAATAAAAAAGATAATATAGAAGCTTAATAATTATAACTTCATTATGTTTTTTATTAAATTAGTTTCTAAATCCTTTAAAAAACATTTTATAAGATAATATTTAAACATAACTATAAATTGAGAAGACACAAAACCTATACCTCTATGTTTTTAAGGTTTCTATTATTTTTTGATAATGAAAATAAATATTCCTTATATATAACAAATTAAATTCAAATAATTGACGATTGACATAACTAAACCACTAATATAATTAACCCCATATCTAAATATCTAAATATAAATAAATATTGTAATAATACCCATTAAGTTAGGTTTTCATATATTGGATTCATAATAAAATTTAAATAAAATTAATACTCTAAATGCATCCCCTCGTGATGAAATGACTCACTTTTTATAGGAATTCAAAACATCCAACGATGATATGGGTAGCTCAATTGTGATCCATACAATAGTAAATAGGCCCAATGGTGATATAATTTCCATGAAATTGAATATGATTAATGATAATGAAATATGTTGGTGGTCCAACTAGCCTATAAATAATCTATAAAGTAGGTAAATAGGTCTCTTATCAGTTCCTAGTGGGTACTAATTATAAAATTAGGTGTAGCTATAGGTCATTCAATAAATAATAGGTGGTTAACCCCAAGTTTGGAATGTGAATTACAAAAATATAGAGCTATGTGGAAATGGAATATGTTATCATTTCTTACGTGTGAGTGAAATATCACACAACCAATTTGTCTATGTGATAGAACATTGCATTGAAGTTCTATATGGGGTGAGGGAAATGAGTCTAGTTGAAAGGGGTATAGAAAAGTGGTGGTAATAAAATAGGGGATATATGAAATTTTTATATAAGGAATAAGTTATAGTAGGCAAAAGACCCAAGGGATAACAATTATCTACGTCCTCGTTTAGGTGGTGTCACCATCCTTTGTGGAAATATCCTATGTTTTTCTATATAATGAGAGAGAAGCCAGTGTTTGAGATAGTTACCCAATCAAATACCAAGTATAAGTATAAGCTCCTAAATTTTTCCTCTATATTAGTTCATGGTTGTAATTATTTATTGACAATTAAAAAAATATTCAAGATTTTTTATAAATAAAAGTAAAACAACTTACCTTTGAAATATTTAATCCATTTCTCTTGTAAAAACCATATCAAGATATCTATATATTATAAATACTCTACCAATACCAAACAATGATTCAAAAAGTGGATCACATTTTCATATCCTCTAAAACACTGAATGCGACCTCATAGAGATCCATTAATGATAATAGAATTTATAACACTCAAATGGATAATAAAAATTATATTACTAAATATAATAAACCCATAATATCATATAAGAAGATAAAACAACTCTCAATAAATTGTGTCAAAAGACATTAAAATATTTATTTTCAATGAAATATTTTCAATTTTATATTTATTTTTTATAGTTTAATACACATTGAAGCTGTGTAAATACAATAATGGATTTTTCTCGAAAGGATAAACCCATACTCATTAGATTAAATAGTCTTAGTAGTAAATTTTTAATGTAAGAGACAAAGAATATTCTCCATAACCATTGTAATAGTGATACCAATGAAAACAAGTCCAAAAACTCGAATTTCATTAATATTAATATTTTTTTAATAAGATAAATGAACTATGTGTTCACTCAATAAGACAAAAATTAATTACGAAAGTCTTTCACTATATAAATAAAATTTTAATGAAAAATGAATATTTTTTTTTTCAAAACCCATATAAACCTAAATTATAACCTTATTTCGTATAGAGATTATCCTTCTTCACATCCACTTTGGTAGAGATAGAAATAATCATCTCACTCACCAATATTCCCACATGATATAAAATGACATCCCCCATGTCTAAGATATTTACACATTCAAATTATTCAAATAAATTCATAAATTAATTCACTATATAATTAAAAATTTATTCATCATTTTAAATAAAGAAACCACCAACACATAATTAGGATAGTGGTTTACAATATTTCATTTCCCAATGAAGTGAATTATTTCTTTTCTATTGAATTTTAGTCTCTATCATCCAATTATTTGATATGAAATTGTTCCTTAATAAAGAGTTCCATAAAATTGAAAATTATATAAATATTACATTATAATTAAGTCACTTTTCCAAAAGTTAATTCCATAGTAGAATTTCTAATTTACACATCTTTTAACTCTTGTTAAACCATTTTGATATTATAATAAAATATTTTAAATTTAATTTTAATCTATAATTTAAGATATATATTTATTCTACATAATTTTAAAGAAATTATATGGATTTTTTTTCTAAAGTAGTGTTTCCCATTATATCATAACAATATATTTTAATTAAATAGTCTATATATAAGAAATTTTGAACTAAAATGGATTCTGAATATTCATATAATATTTTTTAAGAACACTAAAAAAAGACAATGTTTATAATTTAATATTTTAATATAATTATAAGAGAAGTAATTAAAATCATGTTATCCAAGAATAAATATAAATTCATATTTATTACTACTAGTTTTATTCCTCTTTTATTAATATAAAACCAGAGTATATTAATCACCAATGATTCTAATTCCAACAAAATTGTATATATCAATAAATTTTTAGAATTATTTTAAAGAAATCATAATAAAATTACTTATCATTTTTTTCTGAAAACAAAATTTAATTAAAATATCCTATATAAAACATGGATATTTATTTAATTCAATTTTCTCACACAAATCATTCTATTGAATAATTATCTATAAAAATAATTCTATTCATTAAAAAATTAAACCATATATAATCTTCCATTAAAAAGGAACACCATATTAATTTATTGTTTTCTAGCTCTGTTGGTGATAAAAATTAATTTTATTTGAACCATCACCCATGATTTATCAACTATATAAGAATAATTTTCAATATGTAATAGTAAATATATAAGATAGTCTAAATTCAGTGATGAAAATTTTCTAAACATTAACATACGTTCACTTAAACTAATCAGAAGAGGCCTCTAATGAGTAATTGTGTGTCTATGGGATGAAGATGTACTACTATCATTGAACCCTTGATAATTATAGATATGAATAATCATTTATATGAGACATAAGACCTAGGTATGATATTTATAGTATTACTACATTCAAGTAGTTTTCTGATTTTTTATTTTTTGTACTTATTTTTCTCACAAACCATGGATTCTCAAGATCATTATCCAGAATAACCAATTTTGAAATTATAACATTAAATTCATTGGATTATTCCCCAACTAGATCTATCAACACTTAAAATTCATTGTTATACATTTTGTCAGCATGATATTAAATAACATTAAAAATTGAAACATTTTCTCTCTATTATTTCTCAAATTCTAGACATCTATTAGATAATGACGTATATCATGAGTCAAACTAACATTATTTAAATGATAGAGATGTTCCTTGAATACTATAAACCTTTTAGGTGTTTTTGATAATATCGAAATATATGATATCTACATGTTTTAGGGAATAACATATGGAAAACCAAAGTATATTGTATTCTATTGGTTTGGGATATCATAAGGAGTGATATAAGAACTACTACTTAAGATATTCATACTATTTCAATGGTTATATCATTATACATTGTAAATGATATTATATAATTAATAGTTAACCCTATGATTGATCTTTTTATTTTATTGTTGAAATTTATCATTCAAATTATATTCTATACTTAATATCATTAATAAATTAAATGTATAGGTGAATTAAGGGATGGGGGTATGAGTATTGTAACTATTTAAATTTACACATACATTTTGTAATGCATGAGTAAATTAATAAAGGTTAAGGGAGCATATTTTTGTCCTATATTAATAAGGAATAACCAAAATATCGGGGTATGTGATTCTAGATCAATATTACAACTTATTCTCTCTCCCTTAATGCTCCCTACTTCCTCTATCTTTTATAACATAATGTACTACAATGATATGGTTGGTATGAGGGTCCTTCCCAAGTGAAAAGATAATTAAAATTAGTTCAAGGATATATATCAATGGGAAGCCTGTTTTTTTGTTCATAGATAACTTCAAAAATCATTTTTATGAGGACAAGGTCGAAATCCTTCAATGGTGAGAGTTACAAGTTATTAGTATTATATTCACATGGTTTCAATATTTATAGTATTTTTGAGGTTTATAATTTATTCCACTATGGCGAAAAAATGTTGTCTGATATTTATAAAATAAAAATTTGTATCATATCTTTTTCATGCTTCCTTATTCTCAAATTGACGTTAAAAACAAATAAATTGTATATCGTAATATATGCCATACTGTTAATCATTACAAATGATTTAAATTTTGTTATATGGATGGTTATAAAATATTATATATCATAAGATATGTTATATTCAAACCTAGTGATAGAGGATATTGTAGGTGAAGACTCATTTATAATTCCATGGTTTTGGATAAATTTTATCATATGATACGGGGAATCAAAATTGGTTATAATATGTGTCTATGTTTATATGAATAGAGAATCGTATAAACTATAAGATATAAGTGACATATTTGGATATAAAACCCAAGAATCTATGAATGATATCATAAAAAAAATATTATTTATCATTAAATGTGACTGATAATAGAAGTAAGCCATGGATTGAGAGATAAGGAATATTTTCAAATATGATATACAAGATAATTTTAATTTTAATAATTTTAAATAAATAATTGAATTATATATATTATAATATATATATATATATTATGAAAAAATTTATTTTGGGATATTTATTAAATTAAAAAATATTTATAAATTAATTAATTATAACATGATTATAATTAGTAATTAAACGTTTATGAAACATTTATTAAATAAGTATTCCATAATATTAACTGTTGATATTAAACACCTTTTGAAAGTCTATAGAATGCATTTTAATTTCATCATTGGATGTTTATATAGAAATTATCTTTATAATTAATAATGTTTTTTAAATTAAAAAGTAATTCAACATATAAATGATTTTATAATTACATTTTCCAATCAAAATATTTATTTGAGAAATTATTTAAATGATGTTTAAATTAGTTTTGAAAATTCATATGATCATGGTTTTAAAAAATTAAATGTGTTCTATTTTTGAATATTTAAATAATATATTAATATTCTATAAATATATGGTTCATATATCTGATATCATATATATAAGTGAAATTTCATACAAATGGACAACATGAAAGAGTTAATTATAGGAAAAAAATATAAATTGTTTATATTTATTTCATTATGGAATGTCATCAATACATGACTAATTTATATGTATTATAATTAATTTAATTATGAATTGATCATAAATTGTTTTTATTTGTGTCTAAATATATGAATTAGTTATTTACTCAGTTTATATTATGATTTATTATTCGGTATAATTGTTTATATAATGAATGGATCTATTCTTTAGAATGAAGTGCTAAACTACTTTAATAAATTTTGATACATGCATTTACAAAGTAACATGTTAGGTTTGATAATTGGTTTAGTATTATTATACCTTGATTTTGGATTATACTATGTTATAATATTGAATATAATGGTTTATTTTAGTATATACATATTAGGTGTTAGAATTGTGATCGAATTAAGGGATATCTTTTGAAACGTAACCTTCTTTTGAGGGACTATTGGTCAGGCGACACATTTTCTGAAATACTTATTACTTTTCTAGCTAAGTTTGGGTTGGTTATATACAACTCAAATCTTAATCTTTTATGTATTATAATTTTCATATGATTCAAAAACTTAATATGAAATATTTCTATAAACATTGAGCATATGAATATGTATAAATATAGTTGGATTTGAATTTAGGTTAGTAACAAAATCTATGAGTTTAGTAAAGTATCACATGTCAACATGGTTTGAATATATTGATTTTCATATGTAATAAGATTCCAAACTAAATCATTAGAATAATTCATTCAACTATAGGTAAAAATTAGGTAAGATGGGGATATTAAATCACTTTAAAAATACTAGGTTTCTCATTCAATCCATAACTAACACTTTTCAATAACTCTATAATCTAGCAAGTTAGGTTCATTATAAATTAGGAATCTATTGAGTTTATTTTGTATGAAATTCAATTAATGTGGTAGTTATAAGATTAGAAAAATTATTATTTTTTGTTTTCATTAGGTTTCTGTTAGCTAAAAACATTATGTGTTAAGATACTTGAGGAATAGTGTGGAGTTTATCCATATGATAAATGGGATAAGGAGTTCTCCACTCAACCATCCAAGATTCGTATATGACATTTATTTTCATAATGGCATACCTAATTAGAAAATTTGATAAAGTTCACTCTAAACCAGGGTCATTTCTTAGTGAAATTAAGATCTTATCCCCCTAATGGATATATTCTATTTTAAAAGGGGTTTCCATTTTAAAAGTAACACATATAATACAAATATTTATTAAATTATTGTAAAACATGACATGCATATAATAAAAATATATGTTATAGATGAATGGAAGTTTAATTATTAAAGATTAATTTTAGATAAATAATATAGATAATAAGAGCTTAATGTAAGAATATTCTTAAAAAGGTATAAAAATTGATAATAAATATCAATAAATTAAAAAATTTAGTTTTTTAGAGTAGTCCCTTCCTATATAACCAAATGAATAAATAGTCTAATAAGTGGATGAAATATATGATTTTGAGAATAATGTGAGGACTCACACAAATTTAAAAATAATTATATACATAATGAAAGGAGGGGAATTAATCTCCTCTCATATATTCAATATGATTGATTATTCTAATGATGTAGAGTGAATATAGGTTTCTTTTAAGGATTGATCTAGATATGGAATTTATTCTAAAATATTTATTGGAAATGTTACATTAATATGAATGAGTTTAATGAATTTTTACCCTATTTTTTCAAATTGATTATAATAAATGAACTATAGCTTGTGATTTCACGATTATCGTGCTATATTAAAACTACTAATTGGTAAAGTATTAACCCATAATAAATAATTTTTGTTGGAAATTGTAGTAATGTTTCTTCAAAATATCCATTCAGTATTATTTATACCTAAAGATAATGTTGATAAGGACATTGTTTCCTTATGAAGAAATAGTATAGACTACCAAAATGGGTTTTTAAAACTCCTTATAGATTCTATTTCATATATCAATGTTATAGAAATAAATTATTATATTTTAAGGGTATATGATATCAGATTTATATTTTTCAAAGGTTATAAATATACATGAGTTCAAAATAAAAGAAATAATGTTTAAATGTTATATTTTTCATTCATGTTATAATGTAATGGGTTATTGACCAATTATGAAGTGAAGGGTTGATATATCACTGAGTTAAATGTATATTAAAATATCAAGATTTGGTGGATCTAAAAAAGGATGTGTATTTTCATCATATTTAACATATTTTATAATTGATGTTATTTATCAAAAAATATTTTTTATAAATAATAGTATACATTTGATTTTATACACATTTTTTTATATTTCATCATATTCTATAACATGACTGAAATGAATATGGGGACAAAAATGTTTCATCTAAGATAACAGAATTTATTTGTAATTTAGAAAGAAATTATTAGATATAATCTTACAACCCATTTGTGGAATATTTCAAATAAAAATTCTTTTTTCTCTAAAAAATATTTATTAATTAAGGATTATACTTCTGATATATAAATAATATTTAATGTGTTAGATATTCCCTCTAAAAGAAAATGATTTTTATTTCATGAATATAATAGACTTTTTTTTTATCTTAACATGATATTCTGAAGATAATATAGAATCTAAGAGGCCAGTTGAAGTATATTTTGATTTAGATAGGTTAAAAATTTAAAATTTAATTGATTATATAAGTTAAAATATAATGTGAATATAAATGATATATACTAAAAGAGTTTTGGATGTGATGGTAAGTATAATTTTAAAGAGTTATATATTGTTACAAAAATGATCTCAAGGAAAACATTAGATGGAATATCTCAAATAAAGTAGATGATAATGAACATTGAAGGAGTTCTAAGTGGAAAACATAAATTATTAACATTGTAACATTTGATATTGTGAAGTAAATATGTTTAGATACTATGCTGGAATAATTAAACATTGGTGATATGATTCCAAATTCTAATAAATATTCAAACTATATTACATCATAGATGTTACTCAAAAAAGAAATTTACTAGGAGGGTTTTATCCGAAATTCATGAACATATTTCATAGGAATTACCTAGAGATGTAATTATTTTAATAATACCCTAAAGGAATATTAAAAAAAAGGCTTTTATGGTGGTGTATCATCTAGGTTATGATTATATTATATATTTTTTATTTTTGATGAGGGAAAATAATTTAATTTTTTTTAAAAATAAATTTTCATCATAAAATAACACCATAATTTACATAAAACATGAGAAATTGGTTAAATTAGAACCTCCATATTCAATAATAAATTTCTTTCTCAGTTGAAATACCTATTAGAATGGATTGGGAAATTGGAAACCTATTGTTCATACATTACGCAAGAGTAGTGGTGGAAGTGGATTATACAACAAAACTTTTTGAGGAGGTGGTTCTCACAATTATAGAGGATTTCGTCACCTTGGAAATATATTATAAATTACATACCAAATTCTAAATGGAATGTAATTACATTTTATACTTACCTTATGATTTATTATGATTCATAATTTTATGATTATGAAAACATAGGGGTCTTGATAATACTATATACTGAAAGAGAATATCCATGAGAAATGATAAATTTCATGATCCATCAACCTTTAAGGATGTTCCTGATATAGCATAGGTCGTTCCTAACCATCCAGTATAAGAACCCACACCACCAGATGATTTAGATGTTTAAATTGACTACAATATGATAGAATAATATTATATGTATAATGTATTTATTGTATCATGGTTGCAACAGGGGACTATAACTTCACTTATTGATCCCACTAAGGTAGATAACAATCCTATTAAGGCCACAATGGAATAAATTTATTCTAATATGATGGATTACTATGTGAATCCCAAAGATGTAGAGTCATGTAACCCTGTAGAGGTTATGAACAAAGTAATAATTGATATTGATACTATAGATAATTATTTATTTTCTAATGGGCTGGATGAATATTTTATTAAAGATTTCTAGACAACTAAGATGATTGTTGAATACTTTATTACACCATAGAAGAAACACCATGGGTACTCCCAAAATAATCCCATTCAAGACGAGGAGAGGATCCTTTTAACCATTTTACCTTTGGTAAAGTAACTAACCTGAGGTTTGTTATGAATATACCATTTGGTTTTAATACTACTAGAAAAAAATTCAATCCACTTAGTGAAATATTCTGGGCAGGTGATATTGGGGTTCCTAAATATATCCCTGAAGAAGTTAAATAATCCCAAATACATGAGAAGATTGATAGAAAAATTTTATCCTCTTACGTCAATAAAAGGGGCGGGTAATTGAAATGGTGAGAACTAACCCACTATAGTGGAACAAAAGAATTTTACTAAAAAAGGGGGTAGTATATCATTAAATTTTAAAAACTGTTAATTTTTTCGAATTTTCAATGGGTTTTAAATCCTTATACTACAATAACTTTAAAAAATTTATAATGGGTCAAAATTTTTGATACAATTATGACATTTTATCGTTTTAAATATTTTAATTTGTCCACCATTGGAAACTCATTTATCACCCATAACCTATATAACAACACATTAGAAACTAGTTGGTTGCTTAAATATAATATTGTGTGATTATTTTAGGCTTTTAAATCTTTAAACATGTTCCCCTATTGTTCATTATAGATGAAAATACCTTAAATTTATCATTTATATATTCCTAATTCTAATATATAAAAAAAGGATCCTTTTGAGGGAATTAAAAATAATGTGTGGAAAAGTGAATCAATGATATATAATCATTGGCGATTCTAATATTGTCATAGGTCATGAAAAAAACATTGGATCCAACTTCACCCATATTCCATATGATGATTTTTCAACAAGTATTGATCATTAAAACCTCATTGACTACCCTATCACTCTTGTTCACATCACATAGGGTAGATACAAGGTAAATGACAAGTAGGAGTGTTAGCTTGAATGATGCCATTTTTATACTAAGGACCATATTATAACTGTTAAACTATAAATATTCAAATTTCTAATATTTAATTATGTTCACAACTCCCTTATTGTTCTTTATTAGGTGAATTATTTGATGTCAAGTTTTTTTCTATTTAAATTATATAATATATAGATAATGGTTACTAGTTTTTTGGAAATTTAAGATGATTGATGGAAGGATTAATGTATTATTATCCCCTAATAATTATTTCTATAGAAATTATAGAAGGTTCAAGTCTTTTTTAAAGGATAGGGACATAGTTTCCTTCTTCATGATAGATGATAAGAGAAAACTAGTTCAATTTGATTTTCCTAGCCATCAATTAATAAATAATATGAATGATATTACTTATCAAAAAGTGGTCTAACTACATTCAAAATATTTTGACTTGATTTCCATCAAGGTAAAACTTTTTAGTAATAAATAAATTATTATGTGAATCTAAAATGGTTTCTGATATACCAAGTTATTCCAATGATTTCATAAGGTAAAAAATTGGGGAGAGTAATTAGTGTCATATGAATTTTTAAAAACCACATCACCTCTAAAATTGGAATTTATAACACTATGGTTGAGTAAATTAAAAATACTATATAGAGATAATGAGATTATCCACAACAAAAATATAACTAATGATATCATATAGACATTAATTATAAAAAAAATCAAGAAATAATTGTTTATATTCTTTAGAATAAATGAAAATTTCATTATAATCATTGAATCAAGATAGTAATGCATGTCCTAATGAGTTTAACAATAATATATTATTGTTTTATTTGGATATCCTATATTTTTGGCTTATAAGTTTTAAAGATACTTCTTCCTCTATACCTCAATTCCCCATAGTAGTAATACTCCCTTAATCACATTACTCACTAATAAGTAAAATATAGTTAATATAAGAGGCATTAAACCAATTTCCATTGAGTACATAGTCTCAAAGATAATTAGTAATATTACAACATTAAGACATGTAAAAATAATTATTCATTTAATTACACAAAATTTGATTAAATTTTACCCCAGTAAGAATATTCATTATTTCTTATTCACCACCTATGAAAGCATTAATGCACTGAAGAAGAGGGCCAATGATGGAAAATTCCCTTTAAATATTGACATCTACATGGACTTTGACCCAATATGGTGGAGATTAATCTTATATATCATCTAAAAGTTTGTATTCTCCAATAAATTCATCAATTTTTATTAATTTTACTATCAACAATGTTGATATATTCATTCTTGTAAATTTATCTCCAAAAGGATTCCTTGGAATCCCTAGCAGTGTAAGATATGAGAAACCATTTTATATTATCATTTTACAATTATTGTATATTATATACTATATTCCTTACAGATCTTACACATACATGATGCTATAAACAAATGAAGGTTGGAATATCCTTTAATGTTCCCTCATAACTCTTCTACATGGATGAAATTCGTATCTTTTGAGAGGCATCCAAAAAAACATTAAATATATCAATTTCATTTTCTATCATTGTTTGTAGATTTATAGCAAATCCATAAATTGGACCAATTCATTCATTGTATTTAGAGAGGGGATTATAAGTTCTATGAGAAAATGAGATGAAATAATCCTTGGTGTTCAAATAGGGATCCTATGTTTTGAATATATTAGTGACCCCTATTTTCTGAGAAATTGTAAAGTTATTATTTCGAGAATATATGTTTTAAAATCATATAAAAATTTGAATGTTGGAAAATAATGGCCATGTATTTTATAAGTAGGATTTTTTTGGTCAACTCAGTGATTATTTTCATATTTATTTATTAAATTTTCATGTACAAAAGGCCATCTAGCCTCATTAGAAACTCTACAATGTGTTCATTAACTGATTTTGGACTGGGTGTGTCTATGAATTTAAGATTATCTCCATTGTATGTAAATAATGAACTAAATCCATTTAAATGTGTGGTATCAGTATCAAATACCTCATAAAATTGAATTAATCTTTTATTTTGAAATTTACACGGATCCTACTTACCTCATATGATGATTTATTAGATCTATGAGAAATGAGTTTTCATCAATTTTTTAAATGGGTGCCCCTTCTACATCTCATCATCTTTATGTCTGGCATTTAAATTTTCTTATTGTGATCTAATTAACTCAATTATATGAATATTTAGTAAATAATATAATCCTAACTGATGGACTATTAAATGGATAGACAATCCACTAAAGGATGTTGTGGTTTTTTCACAGGATAAGACATAACTATCAATTTCCAATATGAACCAAATAAATTGTTTATTTTGATGGAATTATAATACCTAAAATAATTTTGAGGACTGAAAATTATGTTTACACGGATAGAGACTAGTTGTTTTAGACATTGAACAACATCAGGTTCTCAAACACCTGAGTTCATTAAAAACTCAAATGTAGTCATAGTGCAGGTGATCCTAGATACCTCTCTAAATTTTGAAAGTCTTTCATTGCCCTATACAATATTCTTATTCTATAGAAGCTATGGTGAAACTAACTACCTCTTAACAACTAGATTCAATAATCTTGCTTATAATTTTCCTTAACTTTTCTATTGTGTCTAAATATGTATAATGTCAATCACCATCTCTGTATCAATAGTTACTTTTTAATGAGGATATGGAAATACATGTAAGACCAATTCAACATTAATCTATACCTGAATAAAAGATTCATTGATCTCATGGTTTTCTGGAAGTACCTTTGGAGCATATCTGTGCATCCTTGGTGGAGGGTGCCTCTACTCCATCATTTCCATATGAGGCTTTTTAGAAGGCTTCACCCAGACCCAATGGACTCTAGTTTTCAAGGTTTGGTCTTGAACGACTTATTATTTTGGTGTTATAAATGGTGGTTGGATACCGGGGTCTGGTTTTCAATTTGTGGGTTTTCATTCCCAACATAAAGGAATTATACATGGTTGTGTCCTCTAAAGAAGACTTCACAAATGGTTGTTCATCTAGATATAGGTCCAATTGTAAGTGTCTCTTCAATCTCTTCAAGTAGCCTATAGAGCTTCCTTATAGCTGAGATTCATTATCATTAGTAGTTTTCTTATCTATTTCAGGATTTACATTACCATTTCACAATGTATATTTTATGAAATCTTTTATTGATTCTTTGGGATTCTTTTTATATGAAGATAATTGGACTCTTGGTTTTCTAGATTCTTCTACAGTGATAATTTGTGTGGAGATGGACCTATAAATTTCCTTCTAGTAGCATATTATTTTCAAGGTTACAGATACTTTTTCATGGTGGAAATGGTTATTTTATTCCTCCCTGGATTGATTATATACAGCTTACCATATCTAGGGACACTCTTCTTCAATCTATAGAATGTATAGTGCTACTTACCATCTCCTTAGGATTCTAACTCTCTGCATTAGTGTTAGAAGGCTCTGGTTGTTTTTCTATCTTCTCCTCTGGTTATTGTTTTGGGATCTATTTTTTTGGATGCACCTCACTGGGCATAAACTCTAGGTAGTTCTTACCTATAGGTGACGAATCTTTCATCCAATGGTTCCTTGTCTATGCAAAAAAACCATTTTCCTAACATTGATCTTCTATTGGATTCCCCCCCTCCTTGTGTGGAGTCCTCTCACTCAGTATCTATCCATTTTACTGATGCCCTTAACATCTTAACCCCTCATCTCATACCTCTTCCCTTACCCCCCCCTCTTTCTCTTTGTGATGGTGGCCTATAACCCCTAGAAGTTCCCTAGTCCCTAAAGGTACTTTCCCCAGTTACTGACAGCAGCATAGAGTCGACTACTCCCTACTCATCCCCTCTTTCTTCCCACTCTCCTACTAGACATCCCCCATGTAACCATCAATTACCTATGTATTACTAATTATTAGTAATATTAGATGACACTCTCAGTCTATTGATCTCTAAGAACCCCAACCATCTGAATCATTCTCCAACCACATGAGTTCACATGCTCTCTCAAATGAGACGTGTTAGAGTAAATATTTCTGTTCATTCCCATGAGGCTTATTTTTCTATCACTATAACATGTAGAGTCATTACTCCATGATAAGTTTCATTATTTGTAATTCCTAGGACCTTGGTTACTATGTTACGAATAACTTTATCTCCAATTAGTTTTGCAACAACAATATTTCTCTCATAGAAGTGATGGAACAAAACACAACATCACCCAAGGATAAACTTGTTTTCACAGTGGATCGAACTCCAAAACATCATGCAAGGATACATAGATAATCATGACAATTATATTTTCTTTCATTCAATTATTTCAGTGAGTAAGGTTATTACTTCTGAACTGTACATTACAACCAGTGTTTCTAATGGAGTCTTCAATTGTTTTATTATTTTTTTCAACACCAAGTGCGACTCATTCCTATGAGATAAGCTCTTGATATATATTTCATCCTCCAATCAAGGGAAAAAATAATGGATGGATGGGGGAAATTTTAATGATATTGGTGATGAATCAGAAAATAATGTTGGAAATTTGTATCCCATAAAAGCTAGATAATATTTTTCTTAATTTATGGTCCAATCAGGTCTCTTGGACTTGGGTTTCTAAGGGGATAAATATAGTTATTGTAACATCTAAAAAGGAAATCATAGAACACGATGCCTCTTGAATTGTTGATTTTACAATATTAGTTCCATCTCCGATATCCCATCATCCAATGTGATTCATCAGGTTAGAGATTTTTTTTGAATGTTATCTAATTATGGTGTCTCTTGGAGGTGTTAGAGGTATCAGTGGTTGCTTTTATTACTCCAATAATTAGAGCACCAACCCTAGTTACCACCAATTGGTGAGTGAGTCATGAAGAAAAATATGGATAGGAGACATCTAGGATGGTCTCTAAAACAAACTAAAAAGGACCAAATGATAGCTTTTTCAATGGAATAGAAGGAATCCAATGAGTTACAATGAATTTTCCAGTATAAAATCTATGATTTATCCATTTTAAGCCTTATGTGAAGTGTAATGGGATAAAATATTCTTTTATAATATTTTTGGTAAAATAAATAATCTTCTTGATCTCCTAATAGAATAAGAATGTGTCACTTGTGACCTATAATGTCCCACCTGGGTACCACACGCCAGTGCCCTGAGCCAGTTCACCACATTTCCTCAAGCATTCCTCCCCATATGCTAGAGGCTAACAATAAACAACAAGGGTATAATATCAATCATGGGGATACTATACCATCTTTATCAGAGTAATGCACCAAAATATATAAATAATCAATAGGAAATTCATAATACTATAACCATAACCATACCAGAATAAGAATATGACCAAAACACGAAATACAATATCAAAACTCAATAGTAGATATGCCATGCCAAAGTATACTCTAAGTGTCAAAATAAAAAACCCAAAAGTAAAGACACTAAAAACTCCCCAATGGGACCCAAACCACATCTGGTTCCCTCATCCATGCTCCACCATAAAGCATCCATCTAACACTAGTTATTTTTTTCTTTAATATTTCATATAACCAAGAAATCTATTTGGGTACTAATCAGGCAGTCTGAGTAGGGTGTCATTACAACTCAGTAGGCCACCACCAATGACGTATAAAACAATATAGAGTAAAAGAGAGCGTGTTGATGTATAAAGAGTAAATAAAATAAGTAAATTAAAAAATTTAATCTTATTCAATTACTCTTATTTAGCCACATAAAACTCGGGTTCCGAGGACACTCGAACACTCAATAATTTCTTTGACCTATGTCGGAGTCTGAACTATCCCTGAGAGATATCATATATTATAATTCCATTTTTACTATTCTTCATTTCAATTAATGTATGAATTATATTATTACCTTTCGTTGTCTCAAATCACATTTTAATTCCACTGATACCATTTATCATTTCAATTTACATATGAATGGCACTATTACCATTCATAATTTCATGTCACACAGGAATTCCACTGTTACCATTCATCATTTCAAGTTGTATATGAATTCCATTGTTACCATTCATTTTTTAATCCACATATGAATTCCACTGTTATCATTCATCAATTCAAGTCACAAATATCAGAATATCATATTAATTAATTAACCAATTAATTAATAAAATTCAACAATTTCATACTAACATCATTCTATTAATTAATCCAATAATTAATTAAACACATTAATTCCATTAATTAATTAAAATCAATTAATCAACTCAACCATATTAATTAAATCAAAAACTACTTAATCATCTCAATCAATTTCATAATCACAACAATATATAATAATTAATTAAATGATTAATCCTTACAATTAAAATATTTAATATAATAATAATTAATTCAATAATTAACTATTAAATTTCAATAATATCAATCTAAAAATAATTAATTCAAAAATAAATTAGTTCAATTCAACCAATTTCATAATCCCAACCATTCCCATTAATTAATTAAATAGTTAATTAATCAAGTTCAAAAATCTCAATAACTCATTAATTAATTCAGAAATTAATCATTTCAATTAATAATACCAATATTCTTAATTTCAAAATTCCCTCAATTAATTAATTTAGACAATTAATTAATTATATCTAAGAAAATAAATTTCTAATCATCTAATATAAATTCTATAATTACATACACATAATCAAATTCAATACTTTGTTATTTGAATTATAGACGAGTTACCCGAAAATTGATAATAAAGGCTCACCAACGGAAATCCCAAATTTCAGTGCAATAAGGATGTAGAAAGAGATCTAGACAAGAAACTTGAATTAAAAATAGAAAAATTAATATCCAATAATTATATATCTAGAAAGAAAAATCCTAGGTCTTGGTCTAATAATACATAGGAAAAATTTCATCTAAAAGATGAGGGAGTGAAAGAAGAGAAGAAGGAAACCACACGAGAGTATATCCTTTTATCAGGTGAGGTGAATATCTTCAATCTCACCTTTGATTCTACAATAACGGAGTCTATATTACCTAATGAATGTGTTCTGGACCTCCAAAATTGAGAGGAAATGAGTTGGTCCATGTTAGGCTAGATTTGAGTGAGTTTCAGGGGTTTGGGTAATTTAAAAATAAATTTTTGACTAATTAAAACTGAGCGCACTTTTTGTTGAGATTATGCATAGGGTTTCCCAAACCATTTTCCTTAACCGTGCACCACTTCTAGGGGGGGTCACAGTTTCTACTTTTAGGGAGAATGTTTTGAAAAACTATGTGTTATCCATGAAAACTCTCTCTGTATGGAGTTTCATGGTTTGTTGGGCTTGGGCCCATGGCTAGAGAAAACTATGAGCCAACTATGGACTCCCCCCTTTCTTCCATTTTTCTCAAAATTTCACCCAAACACAATAGAAGGTAAAACAAAAATGAAATTTAATCAACAAAAGGAAAAAATAATACCTGAAAATGAGCCCAAGATATCTCCAGTAAAGGTCAGACTTTTACAATATTCCCACTTTATAACATCTCATCCTCGAGCTATGCTCCCATGCATATATAAGATTTTGAGTCAAGAATATTGGGCCATTGAGACCACATATTCACTTTTATCTCACATATTTCCTCCTAAGCATGGCCATGTTTCCACAATACATGAACTATCATCACAGACTTTCCCTAGAACAATTTATTACAGTCATCCAACCCACATATCATATGCTTCTCAAAGGACACATCAATCTCAAAATCAAAAATCATCCACATAAATAACATGAGAAGGATGGAGGTGATAATTCCAAAGTTGTGAAATAAGGTAAACATCATGAATAACACTGTATATCTATGGAAGATCCCATCGGTATTCCACTGGCCCAATCTAATCCACTACTATGAATAGTCCAATGAACCTGGGCACCGGATTTACCGATCTTCATATCATATAGGGGCCCACCCTAGATGAAAATCAAAGGAAAAAACAACCACCATATGTAAACTCTAGGTTCCATTTTTGTTATATCTGCAAAAAATATTATAACTGCTATAATCCATAGCCATATGTTTCCAGTGAAGCTATAATTGCTCTGAATTCTCATGCACAAGACTCGATATGAACAAGAACTCGATTCATGACATAGATGATGTCATCCTCTTTTATGGTACAATTGGAAGGTGAAAACCAACTTTCAAGGATTTTCATCAAGGTCAAACACCTGGTATCTTGAAAATACCTATCCATAATCCATCTCAAAAGAGGAGACTCCATTGAAACTAATATGAGATTCATCTTCTACTAACTATTTTGAAACACAACATGCATTTCATCTAGTTGTGTCATCATATTACAATTATGACTAGAATACTAAAAATCGCGATTATATATTTTCCCACTTAAAGAATCAGCAACACTATTCCCTTTTTCAGGTGTATATGATAGATCAAAATTGAATGAATGCATATACTGAACCCATATTTGTTGTTGGAGATCCAAATATCACTGCGATAAGATACACTTTAAGCTATTTTTATATGTATACAGAATAAACTTATCACCCAACAGATAATGCCTCCCACACTTTAAAGAATAAACAACCACAACCTACTCGAGGTCATGCATATGGTTTTTTCTCATGTAGTCTTAATTTTAAGGACATGTATGCCATAAATCAATATCACTGCATCAAAAATTCTCCATGTCTTATCCCAAAAGAATAATAAACTCTCTGTACTCCTCACCTGACTTAATTAGGATCAAGATTGGTGCGGATGTCAATCAAATCTTTAACTCTTTCAAGGAATTATCACATGATTCTATACATTCAAACTTCAACCCCTTCTTAGTCAAGCCCGAAAGTGGCACTGTCAATCAAGAGAATTCTTTGATGAATCTCCAATGATATCTAACCAATCCTATAAATCTACAAATATTGAAAATATTCTTGGGATACTCCCAAGAAGAAACTACATGAACCATCACTGGGTCCACTAAAATATGTTCCTTAGAGATGATATGACCTAAGATATATACCCAATAAATTTTTAAATGACACTTAGATAACATGGTGTATAGATGATTCTCTCTTAGGGTACTCATGATGATGTCATGTTTTTTTTGAATTATCTTCACGAGTCTTAGAGTACACCAATATGTCATCCACAAACATGATAAAAAACTGGTCCACATATATGTAAGATTCTTTTCATCATACCCATAAAAACAACTGGTTCCATCATCAACCTAAAAGAAATTACCAAAAACTCATAAAGGTCATACCATCTTATGAATGTAATGAAAGGTACATCAGAGGTTCGAACTCTCTACTTATGATACCCTAATCTCAAGTCAATAATAGAGAAAAATTCCCCTCTCAACTGGTCAAATAGATCATCGATATATGGAATAAGATACGAGTTCATCACAAAATTTGGATAAGGAGAGGTAATAGAAAGAGAAAAAAAATGAACTTTAAAGGAAAGACAATGAATTGAAAAGAGGAGTTTACCTCTTAAACCAAACTTCCTTGAGAGCCTCCTTAAGGGAGAGGTTTTGGTCTTTTCAGGAGACCAAAGCTTGCTGGATGTGGGAGAGGTGTTTGGGAGGGTATTTGGACAGAATTTGATGAAGTCACAAGGCTTGAGAGGAGTGAATGGAAGGGGGGTGAGAGGGGGATTTTATAGTGGAGGAGAGATGGTATTTCTTAATATAAAACTCATTAATTTATTATTTCCGTTCAAGATAAGGAATAGTGAGTATTCCATGAACAAGAATAGTAATTTTATCATTTTATCCCAAACCAAGTGGGCTTAAATCCGCAGAGCATCACACATTACTCTATAATTAGTGTATTTATCTTTATTTTGCAATTTATGGCATGTCACTATTCATTAAAAATTCACGTATTTCAGAAAAATCCCAAAAATTTACCCCAACAATTTTTCGATGTGTTGAATCAAAAAATGAAGTCCATTTTTCAAAAATAATTTTCTAAATATTATTAATTTAATATTTAATTAAATCATAATTTATTCTAAAAACACGAGTTTTAAAACATTTGTTTACTTATAGTAAAGCATAGATATATCGTACTTACACTTGAATATTATTTATATACTATCATAAGTAAGGTTACTATTCATTAGGGTATATCACTATTCATAAGTTTATGTTACTATTCATAAGGGTAGGTTACTATTCACCAAAAATTATGTTTTTCTTATTGGACTCTAAATAACTTACTGATCGCAACTGTGTATGTCAGATTTTGAAAATTCACATCACAGAAGTGACAAACATACGTTTTAAGGGTCACATAGCACATATTAGTTAATTATTTTGTGATTTAATTTGATTATGACATATTTATAAGAAATGAATTTCCTTTTAAAAATATTGGGTCGTTACATTCTCCCCTCCTTATAAAAATTTCGTCCTCAAAATTCATAAAATATTACCTAAAAAGATTTGGGTATTATTTTAACATAAGATCCTCAGGCTCCCATGTTGCTTCCTTCATCTTATGGTTCTTCCATAGAACCTTTACCAGAAGAGTCATCCTATTTCTCAATACTTGTTCTCTAGTATCAATAATCTTGATAGGCTCTTCACAATATGATAGATTAGGCTCAAGTTCTACTTCTTCATAAGTGAGTACATGTGTTGGGTTTGGCATGTACTTTCTTAACATTGACATGTGGAACACATTTTGAACCATGGAAAGACTTGGCGACATTTCCAAATGGTAAGCAACGACTCCAATTCGGTCTAGAATTTCAAAAGGTCAGATGTACCTGGGACTTAATTTTACCTTTTTACCGAATTGTATAATACCCTTCCATGGAGATACCTTTATGAAAATGTGATCACCTTCTTGAAATCCCAAATATTTTATTCGGTCATCAACATAGCTATTTTTCTTACTTTGACCTGTTTTGATATGGTTCTAGATAATCTTTACCTTTTCTGTTGTTTCTTCAACAAGTTCTGGGCCCATGGGCTTTCTTTCACCAATATCATCCCAGAAAGTTGGTGTACAACATCTTCTCCCATATAATGCTTCATAGGGTGCCATCTGAATACTTGAATAGAAGCTATTATTGTAGGAAAATTCTACGAGAGGTAAATAATGATCCCACATGCCTTGAAAATAATGTGAACATGCCCTCAACATATCTTCCAATGTTTTAATAGTCCGTTCTGATTGTCCATCAGTTTGTGGGTGGTAGGCAGTGCTCAAACGGAGATCAGTATCTTGGGCCTTCTGAAGACTCTTCTAGAATCATGATTTAAAACATGGATCATGATCAGAAACAATTGATGATGGTACACCATGAAGTATTACAAATTCATTAATATATATTATTGCTAAATTTTCAAGTGGTAAATCTTCCCTTATGTCAAGAAAATGTGCAGATTTTGTAAGACGATCAACAATGACCCATATCGTATCATTCTTTCTTGGAGTCTTTGGTAGCCCCATGACAAATTCCATCGTAATATAATCCCATTTCAACGTAGGTATAAGAAGGGGTTGCATGTCTCCACCAGGATGTTGTCTTCCTGAATTCACCTGTTGACAAACTAAACATCTCGACACGTACTCAGCAATCTCCCTCTTCATGTTTTCCCATAAAAAATGTTCCTTCAGATCTCTATACATCTTGGTGATACCTGGGTGTATAGAGAAATTTGATCTATGAGCATCGTCTAATAGTTCCCTTTTTAGCTCAAGTACTAATTGAATGCATAACCTCTTCCTAAACATCAGAACTCCTTCTTCATACATGATGTCGACCAGTCTGCCATCCTTAACTGCATTAATTTTCTTGTGCATATTCTCATCACCAGATTGAGAAATTTTTATCTTCTTTAGCAAATATGGTTTAGTAATCATTTGAAAGAGGAGTGATGTTTCCCCTTCCTTAACAATTCCCATATCCATATTTAGAAGATCCATGTACATAGGATCTCTTTTGATCCTCATTTGAGTTACAAGTCCATGATATTTCCTGCTTAATGCATAGTCCACATTATTCGCCTTTCCTGGGTGGTAGTGTATTGAAAAATCATAATCTTTGAGTAAATCGAGCCATTTTCTTTGCCTCATGTTGAGTTATTTTTGTGTGAAAATATATTTCAAACTCTTGTTGTCCATATAAATCTCACATCTCTCTCCGTAGAGATAATGCCTCTATATTTTCAGAGTAAATATTACAACTCCTAAATCTAGATAATGAGTTTGATAATTTTTCTCATGATTCTTCAATTGTCTTGATGCATAAGAAAAAACTTTATCGTTTTTCATAAGGACGCAACCCATTCCATTCTTTGATGCATTGTTGTATATTACAAATCCATCACTTCTAGATAGAAGAGTCAAAATTGGAGCATTGACCAATATTCTATTCAATTCATCGAAGCGTTCTGTACATTATTTGTTCCACACAAACTTAACTCCTTTACATGTGAGCTTGGTTAGTAGGTTAGCCAGTCGGGAAAAATTCAGAACGAAACTCTGATAATAACCTGCTAAGATAATAAAACTGCATACCTCAATTATTTTTGTTGGAATGGGCCAATCTTGGATTCCCTTTTTCTTCGCAGGATCAACTAGGATTCCATCTTTAGACACAATATGGCCCAAAAAAGAAATTGATTGAATCCAGAATTCACACTTGCTAAACTTACCATATATTTTATTCCTTTTAAGAGTTCTCAGAATAACCCACAAGTGATTCTCATAGTCTTCATAGCTTTTTGAGTATATGAGGATATCATCGATGAATACCACAAAAAAAGTTATCAAAATAATCCTTGAAAACTCTATTCATTAAATCCTTGAAAATAGAGGGTGAATTTGTCAGTCCAAAAGGCATCAATGAAAACTCATAATGCCCATACCTGGTCCGAAATGCTGTCTTAGGGATATCTTCCTTCCTCACACACAACTGATGATATCCGGATCGAAGGACAATCTTTGAAAAATTATTGATATCCATGAAGTTGGTCAAATAAATCATCAATCTGGGGTAGAGGATACTTATTCTTTATTGTAATAGCATTGATTTCCCTGTAATAAATGCAAAGCCTCATGGATCCATCTTTCTTCATGACAAAGAAGACTGGGGCTCCCGTGGAGAAACACTAGGTCGAATAAATCCCTTTTCACTCAAATCCTATAGTTGTTTCTTTAGCTCTACTAATTACACTGTGGCCATTCTATAGGGAGTCTTTGATATAGGTCTTTTATCAGGAATTAAATCAATAGAGAACTCAACTTCTTGATCAAAAGGATGTCCTGGTAAATCCTCTAGAAATACATCGATGTACTCTTTCAGTATGTGCACACCCTTAATTTAAATATTTCTTTCCTTGCCCATAGATATTGGTTTATCTTCCTCTCCAAGTATTGTATTCAGTAGAGCTACTGGGGGTGGTTCTAGATAAGAATCAGGCGGTGATGTTTCCACCCTAAAGACAAGGGATTCTAAACCACTTTCAAAAATTGTTACTTCCTTCTTCTTACAATAAATCTTCACATCATAATTTGACAGCCAATCCATACCGAGAATTATATCAACTTTAGTCATTGGTATGATGATAAGGTTAGAAACTAGAGCACATTTTGGTGTCTGGAGGGGGACTAATTGATATGCCTTTGTTGTAATGATACATCCACTAAGAGTTTTGACTGATAACTCCTTTATTAAATTAAATTGGACATATCGAATTTTCTTGGAAAATAGGGAAGATATAAATGAATGTTACGATCCAGAATCAAATAAAGTATTAGAAAAATTTGAGGAAATGATTAAAGTAACTTCCACCACTTCATTAAGAATTTCAACCTCTGCAGTTGTGATTGCATAAGCATAACCCTGACCCCTTGGCCTTTTCTATTTCATATTTCCTTGACGCTTTGGACAATCATTAGCATAGAGTACCGTATCCCGAAAATTAAATCATTGAACATCATTGGATTCCTTCTTCCCTTTGAAATCACAAGAAAGATGGCCTTTCTGACCACATTTGTAGCATACTCCTTTTCCTTTTAAGCATCCACCAGGGTGTTACTTTCCACAATTGTCACATGGCAGAAATTCAACTCTTCCCTTCTTCCACATTTCCTTATTTCATTTCCCAGGGTTTTTAGTAGCCCTATTTTTTTTCTTTCTTTCCCGTAAAGTCATAAGAATTAGAGAATTGTTTTTTTGTCTTGATGGCACATGAAACTATATCCTCATATGATGAAAATATTTGGGAGACCAGTGCCTGCTAGAGGAATGGATTTAGGCCATCAAAGAATCGATCAATTTTTCTCCTTAGATTTTGTATATAGTCCACAACATGTCTTGATAACCTTGTGAAGTTGGCTTCATACTTGCAAAAATTTTCATCCTCCTTCTACCTAAAATTCAAGAATTGTCTCTCCATATCTGCTCGCTCCTCATGAGGGAAATATTTTTCTAATAATATTTCCTTAAAATCCCTCCATTCCATCTCTTCTATCTCTTCCTCCTTTTTGTTTTGGATTAATGACCACCACTGATCTGTATCTCCTGAAAGACGATATACTGCCATGAAAACCTTCTCTCTTTCATTACATCCCAAATCATGAAATATCTTCTTGAGGGAACTTATCCACTGCTTAGCTAAAAATGGATTTGTAGTCGCATTGAATGATGGAGGCTGTTGTCACATAAAGAGATCCAGCACAGCTCCGCCACGTGGTGGATATGGATGCTCCATACAGGTTCAATTATTATTCATAACCTGAGTAAGTTGTCCCAGTATAGTTATGAGTTTCTTAGCACCATAACTAACATCATTATCTTGCATCAGAGGTAAATCCCAACAGGGGACACGTGTGTTCATGCAGTTTCCATTACATCCACTTGGCACCATATCTAGATAATGTCATACAATAGATTAAGTTATGAATCATAATGTATAATCTTAACTTAACAAAATAATTAGAAAAAAATTGAGATCCTACGCATGGATAATCCCATAATCACAAATATGGTTTCTTTGAGGAATAATTTACATTTTAATCCTTCATAATGGATTTTAAAGAAAATGTGAATTATCCTAAGCATATCCCCCAAGAGTGTCATAACCAAGAGTGTAGTAAGTCCCATTGATGTATACCAGGATACAAAGTCGGAAACTCCTGGTCAGAGCTTTCACTCCTAGGTATATCTTTTCCAGAGCCACCTCTGCCTACTCATATCCAGACAAGGATGTATTGCTTGAATGATCCACATAATCGATTCCTTACAAAAATACCAGGACATTATTGTATGTATTTACTCAAAGACTAACTTAGGGACTCTTACCTAATTCTACTTTTACTAAATCTAGTTTCCAAGTATTCTACTAAACTTCCTCTGATACCAACTGTAAAGACCTGACCCCAATTGCCCAGATTCGATGCCTTATTTGATTACGTTGGAATACATATAAGGAATACGAATCTAGAAGGATAGAGTAGTTTAGTATTATTGGAAATAAGTTATATACATAATTTCATCTTTACATATGGAAATGAAAAACGACACTAAATTATTACACTAGAAACATCATGTCTCATAGATTATGCTTGCATGTCATTCACAATTTACTTCTTCATGTCCTGAGAAAAATGAAACATAAGAAAGGATGAGCTCAAACACTCAGTATGAGTAAGAAATACAGCGAATATAGCATAAACATCAGACATGGTGTATAATTGAAAACACATGCCTTTAATAATGAACTTGAACACATTATGGCATAAATATGAGTTGAATAAATAATGCCACAATAATATAGAATCATGGGTATTCTACTAGTCGAATAACCACATGAACTTTAAACTAATAGATTCATAATGAGGGAAGTGAAAATTACAAACATTCTGAAACATTTTATTAAGGGATCGTCCAAGACGTCTAATGATTAAGGCCTTAGCCAAAATCCATATATCACATTGGGAAAGGCCTCGACCAATTCCAAGTCTATTTGTCTCATGAGACCTACCGATGCATAGAGGAGATATAGCGGGCCCCTACCATCACATAAAATTCTAATTCATTCCTCATATGAGTGGGTATCAACATAAACTATATATACATTCATATTGAAACTATCATATGAAATGTAACTAACTTTCCCCAATCATTAAACATAAAACAATAACCATTCTGAGTAATATGGTGAATGGTTTTAGGATAGATCAACCATAGTAGAGTTAGTCATAAACCATTAAATAAAATATGGTAGATTACTTTATAAATGATTAAACCAAATAATTAACATAGAATAAACATAAGTTTTGAATTAGACAAAAACACTCTTATGAAATCATTAAGAAATTTTTGAGACAAATACTCCATTATTTTGAAAAGAAGAGTTATTTTGGAAAAATCTCTATATAAAACCAGGAGTAAACTAAGATTTTATTTCATGATAAAATGAGTGTTTTTAGAAGGATAATGGTTTCCAAAAAAATATACTATATATTTCCCTTGAAAATAGATATGAATTAGAGAAATTCCGTTGTATCGGGCTCGTATTTTTGGAAACAGTTTTGAGAGATTCTTTTAAAACATGAAACTATCCTGAAAACAGGGAAGGATTCTGGTTGGTGTACATATATATAATACTCACACATAATTTAATAGGAGTACATAACAATACATAATAATTTCATCGAGGAAATTAGGAAATAAAAGTAACCCGAATGAAAATGGAAGTTCGGGTGGAAAACCCTTAACTTAACTCCAAACATGTTCCACTCTTGAACTTAAGCTCCTGGAATATGAAATTATACTTATTAATAACTTATTTAAGAAATTTTTAGACTTGTTTTTAGTTTATAATAATTCTGGTTAGTTAATTTATGTTCTTATTGATATGTTATCGTATCGAATTCCGTCGCTTCAGAGTGTTCATTTTCTTTATTTTCATCTTCAGTTCAATTGTTTTTAAGTATGTGGAATGAATGTAAATCCCCAGAATTGAAATGATATATTATTTATGAACATAAATAGGTGTTTTTGGTCATTTATATAACTTTTTTACATGGAAAGAGAATGAATTATCATATATAACTTTAATGATAATTGTTTCGGTTAATTTTTGGGTTTTGATTACAACAAACTCATTTTTCTTTAAAACTTAATACCATTTGTACAAAGGGATTACAGAATCTTAAATAGGATATATTATATATAATAATCTGTTTCAACCATAACATGAATGGTTTCATGACCAGAATTGAGAATGATAATAGAAATCTAATGTCCATCATCTTTGAATGTGTAAAATTGACACATCTCGGATGTTGTTCTTGCTACTAGTATAAAAGAAGGTAAAAAAGGGGAGATGATGATAAATTATTCCACTATCATGAAAAAATTACAGTACATATAAGGTACTGTATTCATCACAAAATTTGGATAAGGAGGGGTAATATAAAGAGAAAACAAATGCACTTGAAAGGAAAGACAAAGAATTGAAAAGAGGAGTTTGCCTTTGGAAACAAACTTCCTTGAGAGCCTCCTTAAGAGAGAGGTTTTGGTCTTTTTATGAGACCAAATCATGTTGGACGTGGGACAGAAGGTTGGGAGGGTATTTGGATAGAATTTGGATAAGGCACAAGGCTTGAGAGGAGTGAGTGGAAGGGGGTGAGAGGGGGCTTTTATAGTAGAGGAGAGAGGGGATTTCTTAATATAAAACTCATTAATTTATTATTTCTTTTCAAGATAAGGAATAGTGAGTATTCCATGAACAAGAATAGTAATTTTATCATTTGATCCCAAAAGAAGTGGGCTTACATTAGTAGAACATCACACATGACTCTATAATTAGTGTATTTATCTTAATTTCGCAATTTATGGCATGTCACTATTCATAAAAAATTCATGTATTTCAGAAAAATCCAAAAAATTTACCCCAACCATTTTTCGACATATAGAATCAATAAATGAAGTCCATTTTTCAAAAATAATTTTCTAAATATTATTAATTTAATATTTAATTAAATCATAATTTTTTCTAAAAACAAGAGTTTTAAAACATATGTTTACTTATTTTAAAGCATAGATATATCGTAGTTACACTTGAATAATATTTATATACTATCATAAGTATGGTTACTATTCATTAAGATATATCACTATTCATAAGGGTGTGTTACTATTCATAAGGGTAGGTTACTATTCACCAAAAATTAAGTTTTTCTTATTGGACTCTAAATAACTTACTGATCGCAACTGTGTATGTTGGATTTTTGACATTCACATCACAGAAGTGACAAACTTATGTTTTAAGGGTCGCATAGCACTTAGTAGTTAATTATGTTGTGATTTCATGTGATTGTGAAATATTTATAAGAAAGGAATTTCCTTTTAAAAATATTGGGTCGTTACACAAGCTACCTGTTCCAATTGAGGAAGAAAATATTCATACAGTTGAACAATCTCTAGGAAAATTCATTGCATGTCCATCACATCTTGTAAAAAAAATATCCACAATGAGGTATTCATTTCCAATTTAATTTTCAAGAAAAAACTTAAACAATTAATGAATTTTTTTTGACAAAATGAAATTATTACAGACTGACAAAGGGAAGTGGTGAAACGAAAGACCGGTTCAAAACCATCTCAAGAATTATCAAACTGATCAAAACATTCTACCCAAATCATCTTAACCCCCCATTATATATCCAAATTTATTATCATTGAAGGCTCATGTGGATATGAAGTTGAAAGATGATGGCAATCACATAATTTATTTTGAAGAAAAAATATATAGAGGGGATGATCCAAACTTCATTGGTGTTGAGAGTGCCACATAAATCCTCAACATTGATTGGATAGGTGGGTCAGTTGTAAATGTTTACATGAGGTATGTTTTTAGGATTTGATATTTAAAAAGGTGATATACAATGATAATTACGAATAACTATATTTCATATTTTCCACAAGTGTATTTATGAAAAAAAATATGGGATTTCCCCATGAATGTTTTTTGGACTCATTAGTCCTCACATCACCTCTATAGAACAAGAAGACATAACTTCTAATAATGTGAGTGAAATAGTGGTAGGAAAGATGAAATCATTTAACAGAATAATTACAGATGATATAGTCTTCATAATACCAACGATGCATGGGTCAACTTTATAATTTAATCATATCAAATATATTTTAATTTATTTCATTACTTATTCTTTTTTGTGTTCTTAGGCAGTATTGGATGCTCATTGTGGTCAATTTGGATACCCCAAAGATTTATATTCTAGATTCAATGCATGGATATACAACAAGCTGACCACAAATGATGGATTTTTTCATTTTTAATACACTACATACAACATTTTAGAACTAAACATCCAATTATATAATTTATATTATTATTTAATGGGGATTCTATTATGATAGGGAAGTGCGTGAATATCATCTACATCATGGAATGAGGCCAGGTGAAAAGGAAAAGAAACATGAAAAGTACTATGACTCGATACAAATCAGGGTATATATAATAAGATTTCACTATCCAAACACATAAAAAATTACTTATTTTTCTCAATGTTTCTACAATGACCGAAACAAAGAAACGGTAAAGACTGTGGTTATTATACTTTTAAATTTATTAAAGAGATCATATTCCCTGAACAAACCAGCATCCTTAAAGAGTTATTTTTGAAGATAATTTCTATTTCATTTAAAATTCTTTTTTATCATTTTTGTATTTATATTTTTTAGTACTACCATGTCTACCAAAAATATTCATATTCACAAGACGATATAGATATTCTTAGAAAGTACTGGTCATCATACCTGATGGAAGAATGTACAAATATAGAATGAAGATGGCAAACTTCTCAGATAATTTCAACTTTAATAATCTTTTCTACCCTATCTTTATCTTTGTTTGATGGTAATGTTGTGATCTGTATGGGATAAATGCCCTGCTGAAAATCATGGTCATTCGTGGTCCTTCTTTTCACACAAAATGAATTTCATGTTGATTTGTTTTTAAAAATAAATTAGTGGTCCTCATTTACAGTGTATGTGTGTTGTTGATAGAACGAAAAAGATAACAAGTTTCCAGAAGGGCTTTCCCAACCCCTTGAGTTTTTTGTGACATCTTGAGACATAATGGGAACATGAGCTTACTCCAGTATTTAGTCAACCCAGTGAAGAATCAACTATCATATTTTCATTTGGAGGTCTAGAATATTAGAAAATTGGTTCTTCATTTGGATGACTAAAGCTATTCTACAGAAGGAGGATGTTATTCTGTGTCAACCATACAGAGATCGGAGATGTTACAACAAACTCAAGGGATGGGAAAACCTCTTCTAGATACTCATTATCTTTTGTGGTCTATCAACCAAAAGCATACCCTATATATGATGACCACTAATTTATTTTAAAAAACCAGTCACCATGCAATTCATTTAGTGAAAAGACACAAATGACATACTGAAAAGTGATAAAATGAAATCCTATTGATTTGATACATTAGGAAAATTATCAATCAATCATTTGTGATGGGTAATAATTAACCACACCTTAATCCCATGCACGGTGTCACCAGTATGACTCCAAATGTGTCTTATTATGTAAATTTGACATTAATTCAAGTAAAAAAACACAACTAACATACTGAAAACTAAGAACAAACATTTATATTGATTTGAAACTTTAGGAAAACAATCCATGTGTCAGTTGTGACTTAAAATAATCAACCCAACCACAATCTGATGAATGGTGTGACTGGTATAACTAAAAGTGTTCACTATTAGTTTAAAATTGACATTTTAACTCAAAACTTTTCACTCACTGAAAAACAAATAAAATGTGCTCCAATTGTCTTCCAAATTAAGGACAAAAATTCATATGTCCTTTGTGACATGTATGAAGAAGTCTCATGTCAAACCAATGCATGATGCGACTCGTATGACTCAAATTGCATGTTTTCGGTTTGAAATGATATTTTACTAAAAAAGCCACTGGCATACTAAAAACTGAGGAAATACATTATAATTATTTTTATACCTTAGGAAAATGATCCATCAGAAATTTTTCATGTGTACGAATCACCCACACCTCAATCTGATGCACAATGTCACTAGTATGACTCCTAATGTGTCTTGTTATTTAAAAGTGACATTAATTCATGTAAAAAATACAACTAACATACTGAAAACCAAGAAAACACATTCAGATTGTTTTGATACTTTAGGAAAATGATCCATAACTTAGTTGTGACATGTAGGGATCAATCCTACCTCAATACAATGAACGGTGTGGCCGGTATGACTAAAAGTGTTTTCTATTAGTTTAAAAGTAACATTTTAACTGAAAACATGTCACTCACTGAAAACAAAGAAAATGCACTCCAATTTTCTTCCAAATTAACAAAAGCGATTCATAATTCTATTGTGACATGTATGAAGTGGTCTCATGTAAATTTGCAACATGATTCGACCGGTATGACTCATATTGCATGTTTCTGGATTGAAATGACATTTTAGTAAAAAAAATCAACTAACATACTGAAAACCAAGGAAATGAATATATATTTTTTTGACACTTTTGTATAATGATACATTAGTATTTTGTGGCATGTAGGAATCAACCGTACCTCAATCTGATGCACGATGTCATCGGTATGACTCCAAACGTATCTTGTTATTTAAAATTGACATTAATTCAAGTAAAAAAACACAACTAACATACAGAAAACCGAGAAAACACATTTGGATTGTTTTTATACTTTAAGAAAATGATCCATTATTCAGTTGTGATGTGTAGGAATCAACCCCACCTCAATCTGACAAATGGTGTGACCGGTATAACTAAAAGTGTTTGATATCTGTTTAAAATTTTCATTTTAACTGAAAATGTGTCACTCACTTAAAAAAACCTAACACACTCTGATTGTATTCCAAATTAAGAAAATCGATTATTATGTCCTTTGTGATGGGTATGAAGTATTCTCATGTCAAAATGATGCACTATACGACCATTATGACTCAAATTGCATGTTTTTTTGAAATGACATTTTAGTAAAAAAACACAACTGACATATTGAAAATCGAAGGAATTCATTTCTATTGTTTTGATAATTTATTATAATGATCAATCAGTAATTTTTGACGTGTAGGAATCAACCAAACCTCAATCCAATGCATGGTTTCATCGCTATGACTCCAATTGTGTCTTGTTATTTAAAATTGACATTAATTTAAGTAAAAACACACAATTGACATACTGAAAACTGATAAAACACATCTATATTGTTTTGATAGTTTAAGAAAACATTCCATGATTTTGTTTTAAGGTGTAGGAATCAATACCACCTCAATATGATGAACAGTGTGACCGGTATGACTAAAAGTGTCCTCTAGTAGTTTAAAATTTACATTTTAACTCAAAACGTGTCACACACTAAAACCCAAGAAAATTTTCTCCAATTGTCTTCCAAATTAAGGAATGAAAATCATAATTTCTTTGAGATGTGTATGAAGTAGACTCACATCAAACTGACACATGATGCGACCAATATGACTCAAAATTGCATGTTTTCGGTTTGAAATGACATTTTAGTAAAAAAATTTGACATACTGAAAACCGATAAAATACATTTCGATTGTTTTTATACTTTATTATAATGATCCATGAGTAATTTTTGATGAGTAGGAATAAACCTCACCTCATCATGATGCATAGTGTCACCGGTATGACTCAAAATGTCTCTTATCATTTAAAAATGACATTAATTCAAGTAAAAAACATAACTGACATTATGAAAACTGAGCAAACACTTTAAAATTATTTTGATACTTTAGAAAAATAATCCATGAGTCAGTTGTGAAATGTATAAATCAACCCCACCTCAATCTGATGAATGATGTGATCAGTATGACAAAAAGTGTCTGCTATCAGTTTAAAATTGAAATTTGAACTCAAAATGTGTCACTCACTGAAAACCAAAAAACATGATCTGATTGTCTTCAAAATTAAGGGAAGTAATTAGTAAGAAATTTTTGATGTGTATGAATCCATCTCACATCAAACCGACACACAATGCGATTGGTATGACTCAAATTACAAGTTTTCAGTTTGAAATAGAATTTTAGTAAATAAACACAACTAACATACTAAAACCCAAGGAAATGCATTCTTATTGTTTTAAAATTTATAAAAATGATACATCAGTCATTTTTGATGTGTACGAATCAACCACATCTCAATACGACAGAAAATGTGATGGGCATGACTCTAAATGTGTCTTGATATTTAAAATTGACATTAATTCAAGTGAAAAACAAAACTGACATTTTGAAAACTGAGCAAAAACATTTGGATTGTTTTGATACATTATTACAAAGATCCATGAGTTAGTTGTGACAGGTAGGAATCAACCCCACCTCAATCTGATGAATGGTGTGAATATTATGAATAAAAGTGTCCACTATTAGTTCAAAATTGACATTTTAACTCAAAACGTGTCACTCATTGAAAAACAATAAAACACTCTTTGATTGTCATCCAAATTAAGGAAAACAATTTTTAAGTCCTTTGTGATGTTTATGAAGCATTATCACATCAAACCGACACACGATGCTACCGGTATGACTCAAATTTCATGTTTTCCATTTGAAATGACATTTTAGTAAAAAAAACACACCAGACATACTGAAAACTACGGAAATGCATTCCTATTGTTTTCATACTTTAGGAAACTGACTAATCATTCATTTTTGACATGTAAGAATCAACACCACTTCAATACTACGCACGGTGTCATCGGTATGACTCCAAATGTGTCTTTTTATTTTAAATTTACATTAATTAAAGTAAAATACACAACTGACATACTAAAAACCAAGCTAACACATTTATATTGTTTTGATACTTTAGGAAAATGATCCATGAGTTAGTTGTGACATGTAGGAATCATCGCCACTTCAATTTGACAAATGGTGTGACCGATATGACTAAAAGTGTCCACTATCATTTGAAAATTGACATTTTAATTCCAAACATGTCACTCACTGAAAACCAAGAAAACATGATTCGTTAACTTCCAAATTAAGGAAAATGAATCTTACGTCCTTTGTGACATGTATGAAGTAGTCTCATGTCAAACCGATGCACGATGCGACCAATATGACTCAAATTGCATATTTTCGGTTTTAAATGACATTTTATTAAAAAACACAACTGACATACTGAAAACTAAGGAAATGAATTCCGATTGTTTTGATACTTTTATGAAAATGTTCCATCAGTCATTTTTGACTTGTAGGAATCAACTCCACCTCAATATGATACACTATTTCACTAGTATAACTCCAAATGTGTAATTTTTATTAAAAATCAACATTTTTAAGGTATTCTTCATATTAATGTTTAATTTATTTAATTATAGTATTATTAACATAATATTTTTTTCTTACACAGGTGGAACCTTTTTCTCAAGTTGGTATGATTTGTTCGGTGACTATTACTATTGGAGGACATTTTTTAGAGGGGACCACACATGTGAAAAGAGAAATCATTAATGTTTTTAACTATTTGTAGGATGTTTGTAAATGTAATTTTATAAAACAATGTTCAAAATGTATATAGAAGTGTTTTTTTGGTATATACCATGAGTGAATATTTTTTTAATCGTGATTTTAATTAAATGTGTATAACATTGTTTTCCAAACTGTTTTGTACGTTGCTTGTTTTTTCATTATTTCTATCGTGTATGTGGTTCTTTTGAATATATATACAATGAGTAGTAATTTTTGAGCAAGTTTTTGCTGGTTTTTGTAGGTTATTTTTACTGGTTTCATTATTTTGGTCAGTTGTTTATTTTTTTTACAGGTTGCTGGGTGTGCTGTTATAAAAACAACACATCCAGAGATGGAAGCCATTATCAATACTAGTTAAAGTGCTGATAAATGGAGACTTTATTAGTGATTTGAATAACATTGATAAATTGGGAATTTATCATCACTTTGAATAGAACTAATAAATGGGAACTTTATCATCACTTTTCTTAGCGTTGATATAGAGGGGCCTTTATCATTGTTTTTTTGAGTGCTAATGAAGGGGGTCCTTTGTCAGCGCTAAAAATATAGTTGATAAAGGGTACCCCCCTTTAATAGTGACTTGATTAACAATGCTTTTTACCACTAATAAATTCCTTTTTTTATTGGTGATAAAAGCCTGTTTTATGGTAGTGTATAATAATATTCACAAGTAAAATGGATATTATAACATCTATTAAAAATTTCTAAGAGTCTTCATGAGATTAAGATTCCTATATAGAGGCATTTTTTAGATCAAAATATGCTTTTATGAGGTCCTCAAAATTGAGATGGCTTGTCATATGCCTCTCATAAGATTAGTACCTATTTTCAAATCCCTTTTTTGAGATCCATACAACTTTTCATTGGACTATGTTTGGATCAAGATATCTTGTCTAGGTTACTTCATGAGATTGAGATAGCATGTATAAGAGACTTTTTGTGAAAAGTGGTGATCACATGAGGCACATAACACATTCCACATAAGAATCAGCGTATCCTCCTTCCATGAGAGGCTTCTGTATATTCCCATTTTATTTTCTTCCTTATCTTAATAGGATCTCATCCTTTTCATTTTAGTTATATATCAGGGTATCACATGATCAATAAAGGATATCATGATGGTGTGTGAGCATTATCATGAACATTCACTATAAATTTCAGTGATGTGTCTTGTGATCAATGCTATATATCAAGATGGTGTTCCATAATTGTCACAGATAATTCCATCTTCTTTCTACAGAGCCAAATGGGTATGAAATGATTGAATGAATGTTTTTGAGGTGTGTTTCATGATGAAGGTAACACACCAACATTTTCTCACCTTAAAAGATTGATTTCTCACCAAGGGGATTTGTGGAGTATCATAAATCTCATAAGCACATTACATGAAAATTAATGTTACTCTCCATCTCATGAAGCTATATAAATTTTTAACATATTTTTTATCAATGGATTGATGTGATTTTCATGAATATAACTATTATTAGGTCACATAATTGGAGGATCTGATTTAGAAGCCTTCAAATGATCATCATTTCCCGTCTATATGCCTTTATTGGAATATGAGGGATTTTAGAGGGGTTATGTGTGATCTACCACATGATTATTCCGAGTTTGTGATTCACCTGTATGAACATACAAATGGAATGGGATAATGTGTCATTATGTAGGTTATGCGATTCACATGATTCGGCCACCTGGAATTAATGTAGTAAAGCTACTCCTTCATTTTTTGTATAGAAAATATTACCCATGCTCAAGATATTTCTTCAATTATATAGGTTTTATGCTCATATGGTGCAAGTAAAAAAAAACCCCCACCCCCTCAGAAGCGATGTCCATAAATAAAACTAATTAGTTTAGAGGAGGGTAAATTACCACTTGATTCCTTGCGGATTCCACTGATCGGTGTCTTAGATGAATTTTGGTCTCCCATGTTTCTTTTAGTATTTTGTGAATCATTCTATAAATTGGGGAGCAAGAGGAAAAGTCATTAAAATAATGAATTTTATCTATAGAGATCTTTTTATTTCTACCATTATGTGACTTATTGACAAGGCCTAATCACAAGATCTATTTTTCAATACTTATCTACAAGACCTCTCCACAAGAACCTACTGCAAGACCGCTTCACAAGACTATTTCGTGATATCTTGCAATGTGAATTGTGTATCTAAGTAATTTTTCAAATGAACCAAAAATAATATCTCAATAAATTTTAGGAACCTTGTCACCTTTCCCTAGACGTATGGCTATCTTCTAGGATTTTCATGATCTATTGGCTCGGACACATGATTACTTGATCATTATGTGGTTCACATGACTATCTCAAAGTCACAAAATCACAAGTTTCTTGATAGATAATTTGATTTTTAGGGGATTTTTGGTTCATGTTATTCATGATACCTATATTATTTCATGTGATCATGATTCCCTTCAAGGTTAATGTGATTCACATGATGTTGTCTGACCGATCCACTTATTCAAATAGGGATCCCAATTCATCTGACATGTGCTTTTTTATTTTCATACATATGGACTCCAGTTCTTAGGAATCTTCCAACATGGACATCAAGAGGTAAATAATTTATGGGTATCATAATTTAAACACTTGATATCACATTATCTCTGACAATAATAATAATTTAATGGTCTTCTCTCGCATGACCGTTAGAGTTATACCTTGTCACACCGACCTAACCTATATGGATTTTTCATGATGGATGATTCTATAATTAATTCATTTAAATAAAACCTCCTATCTTGACTGTTTTTATCAATCATTAGAAACATAATAGATACCAAAATTAACTCATCATTGGGTTTCCACATAGGATAATATAGGTGATAATATGGATATGGAAGAGAAATATGAACAACAACTTCTGATGAAGAGTGGTAGAGGACATGGCAATGAAAAATCCAACAATCATAAAGCCATAAATTTTTGATGATCTTAGCTACCACCGGATTCATCAGATATGAGGGCACTAAGACAAAATTTTTGGTTTTCAAGATCATTTCCCTAATTTTAAATCATTTTTGAATTAAAATAAATACTTACATGATTTTGGTACAATATCACTATTGTTTTTGCCTTGAACAATTTCCACTTGATCTCTTAAAGAAATGAAGTTGAATTTGTCTTCCGTAAAGTGTTAGCAGATCATGTAGTAGAATGATAGGTCATTCCATCTATCTTAAACATATGGTCAATAAAAGTTATATACATAAGTCCATCTTATGGTGAGATTAATTTTATATGGTTCTAAAAATGGACTTATACTTCATCTATCATACCACTTAATAAAATAAAACAAGTTTCTACTAACCAGGGACTTCCTGTAGGCTAGTGGTAGGTGATAAAGGCTTGTCGCACTTCGGTTGTGGGTTTGATTCCTACAACCCTGTCCGACGCGACAGGTTGTCTCCCATCCTGTAGGTTTTATTTTTTCTAAAACTACACTATTATAACATTCTATAAATAATATTGAAAAAAGGATCTATCTTTAAACAATATTATCTTATGTAAAACATAATCCAATTAAAATCTTTAGAGTTATCCAAAATACTTCAATCCAAGCTCGTAGTACAAAGAAAATGATTACTAGAAATTTCATCAACCAAGCATGTGAATACCATCATTTATCCCCCGTATATCATAAGATATGTCTTGTTGGTCACATTACAAACATGTGAATACCATAATCATGTATTCTTTTGAAACATGAAGTACCATAGAATCTTTGTGAAAACATGAATGATTTCAAAAGTGAACTATTTCCACATACCAAAATCCCAAAATTTCTATATACTCAAACCATGATATCAATTTGATTTTATATGAGATCATTAGTACTATCAAACATTTCATTTTCTCCTTACCCCTTCATTATGCGCATATCATTTTCTTTACAAAAATATCTGAATAACCTTTCATGGTTACCAATACCATTCAACATATACTTTCAAAAAAAATTAAGGTAAAACAATAGTGTAACAATCCTTAGATGTTTCTTTATTCCATAGTACCATGAAATTACTTATACAACATTACTCTTGATAACCATGTAATCATTTCAGTACCTTCTTAAACCGTTGACCGAGTTACATAATTTTATTCCTCAACACTTCTTTCATCTCATATATCATTTGTAGTCTCTTCATCATCATCATCATTAACATAAATACTACCCATACGACCATGCTGATTCTCTTCATGAGATTTTTCCTTAGGGAATTGGTTTTCATAATGCCCGTATATGCCACATTTAAAACATTTCACTATTATTGATGTCTTAGAAATACCACTATCCCTGTACAATGTGTTAACTAAACCTTTTCCTTTACATTTACTGGATTTGTTTCCTTCTTTTCCACACCTAAAGAATCTTTCAGTTCCTTTGAAACATTCTCCCTGATTCCTCTTCCCACATGATTTACATGAGGGGAATTGAACTTTCTTTTCTCTATGATCATCTTGAAACTCCATCTTTCTCTTATTAGCTGAGTTAGGGAACTTACCGAAGTTTAGATTATTGATCATATTATGAGATTTCTGATTAGGAATAACAATGATATGTGGACTTCAAGATCCAATTTCATTTGGTTGCTCACGAAGAATATCATTCCACTGTATATCATATTCTCCATTATCATGAATCTTCATGTTTCTAGTCATTTTTCTAAAACCCAAAAAATAGTGTAAGAGGAAAAATCATGCTAGGAAAACAACATAATAAAGGGGGATTACCTTCAATATATAACATCATAGGTTTAATTCTAAGATCTCTACCTTAATTCTAGGACTATAACCTATACTTATACCTAACATTATAGACATCCCTAGGCATACCATAGAAATATATCTAGAGATTTCACTAAAGTTTTTGCATTCTAGTTTCCAAAGGTTAACTAAACCTTATCTCTAATTCCAACTATAGAGACCCGAAGCTTGAAGTACATGGACAATACATTACTTTTGTGGAATACTTAATACATGATAAAAACAGACATCCAATGACCATATTAGTTTAGTGTCTTTGGAAACTCAAAACATAATCTTCTAATCATGGTGAAAGATCTTCAACATCTCCAATAAAAATCTTCCCCTTTGGTTTTCTTACCTAAAAACTTTCTTTATATCCTGGAGAAAAAAAATGGTGAGCTAAAATGCTCAGTTTGGGTAAACATGGAGAACATAAAACAATCCCTAAACATTTGAACATAAGAACATGAACATAAAACATTAAAATCATGAGTAATGACATAAATATTGGCAGTGCATAAGGCATAGATCATAAAGGAATATTAACCATGATAAAATAGAATGGGAATAAAACATGAAATTGTGGCAACCATTAAGCACATGTTATGATTTCTATAGTAGCCAAGGCATTGCTTCCAAGACCATCATAGTGGACAAAGTCCATTACTGAACCGAGTTTACTTACTATTCCAACCCTGTATTACTGAGCCAGATTCACTTTCTGTTCCAGCCATGTATATCTCTTGATATATAAATCTTTATCCAATTAATTGGAGGGATATATAGGTCCCAGCCATCTCAAAATGAAATCATTCTTTCGTGTGCCATAAAATAAACATAAATCATTCATCATAACACAAAGAATAAGATGGGTTTCATAAACATCATCCCATCATGACATAACCCATATAAAAAATTGGATATCATTTCATCATAGTAAAAATAAAACCATGCAAATAATAGAGACATTATACTTGAAATATAAATATTATAAATAATTTCATCTTAGATGGGAAATGGTTTTGATAAAACACTTGAAATGAATTCTTAAGGAAAATATCATTTCTTCTTCAAAATCATTTTCTTTTCTAAAAATGCCAATAATATTTAAAAGAAAATGATTTTATTGAAAATAATCATGAAATATTGTAGAGTAAGCTTCATGAATAAAAGGCGTTATGAAACCATAAAAATCCGTTCATGCCGTATAAGTTAAAAAAACATTCTCCTCGTACTTTTACTGAAAAAAGTCAAAAAGTACCTCGTATGGTAATCAAAAGAAAGATTCCTTCCAAAACACAAAGTAAAAGTACAAGAGGGGTAAAAATGAAATTAAACATACATGGAATAATATTAAACACTTTATGAAAAACATTTTATGGGCATGGATGAAAAATATAACCTTAGTAAATACTTACATATAAGTAGTCTTGGATAAAAATGAGATTTCAATATTATCCCTTACCTTAGGTCCAATTTCTTCCGTATGAGTCTGAAACTCTTGTATAGTGGGTTTAAACATATTAGTAACTGGTAACATAACCATAATAATATTTATTATATCATATATGATACACTTAAGACTTTATATTACCCATTATTTTTTCAATTCCATGTTAACGCATCGTTTTGGGTAAAATCGTTTCATTTATCATACGTGTTTTGACTTGTTGTTCTTGATATAATTACTTATATCCTGATTTAATTAATTCCAGAATGTAAAAAAGTATTTTATATAATATATTTTCATAATATACATATATATAATAGATCGATAAATGGAAAGAAATACACCGTTCAAGGAGATGGTAGGCCGTATGTACGCATGAAAGCTGTTTTCGTTTCCTTATTAAATGGAATTAAGTAAATGAAACATATATGTACATAAATACAGTATCATTATTATGTAATATATTTAATTATTATTTATTATATATAATTTATAATCATACTTGAATGGTTAATCATGGAGAATGAATCTCATCGCGCCGTGGAGACGATAATCCGTACGTACGCACGAGCGATGATATCATTACCATAATTATTGAATGGAATTGAATTGGATGATATAATTTATCAGAATAATTATGATGTTTTAATAGTAATATATAGTTATTATTCCTACCATTATACCCATCCAAGTAAGGTGTTTGTGGAAAACAGATTACACCACAACGTGGAGATGGTATTCTGTACATACGCACGCGCGATGATTTCGTTTTCCATAGGATGGATAGAATGTGAAATTGGGTTGGTTCATATTTATAATCACATATCAGTATATGAGTGATACTGATGTTATTACTTTATTATGAAACAACAAAAGAATATGAATTAGAAGAAGAAATGAATTTGAAATAACCGGTAAAGGATATTACCTCTTCTTCGACGTGCCTCTCTTAAACCTCATCTTAGGGCACTAAAGATGGTATTTGAAGAAGACCAGGACCTCTAGTATGTTTATAGAGAAGTGGAGAAGATAAATTATTAGGGTTTGTCTGAGATTGAAGTCTCATAGTTAAGTGAGGAGAAGAGGGAGGGGGTTCCCTTTTATAAGAGAGGAGAGGGACACTTTTGGAAACCTATAAAATATTAATTTATAATAAACTCAAACCCAATATAAAAACCTCAAAAAATGAATGAAATTATAATATTAGATGATATAGGGTTGTAATATCATCAACCAATAAGATTTATACTTGTTGGTAATTTATTTCAAAACTTATCAACTTGATTTATCATTATTTAATCTATTTAATTTTATTTGTGGTAATAAAATTATAAATTATAAATTGTTATAAATAATTACTTATTTATTGTGAATTGTCCATAATTGGATACTTTATGGAATATTAGACTACATAAATTTCAATTTATAATTTTTAAATATTTTTGTGATTTTTAATCAATTTTATAATATGTTATTTTTAGAAAATAACAATAGTGTCAATTTTGACACTATTCATTTATTTGAACTTAAATAAAATATACACATAGGATATATTCAAAAGAAAAATATTTAATAGACTCCTAATATGTCATATTAATCTATAAATTTTGTGAATAACATTAATTTGTTCATATAATATTTATTTTAATATTTTTAAAACCATTTATTTGAATTTATCTTAATAAAATAATTACTACAACATTTTTGTATAATTATTTAATATAATTATTTGTTGCGTAAAAATTAAAAATAAAATACTATGACATATATAAATTTATTATCTTCCATAAAAATACTTTTACTAGAATTTATCATCTTAAAATCAAAACATTTAAATTTTTATATTTATTAAATTATGAAGTTGACAACTTTGACAACATTTAAAGTAATATAATATAAGTGTCATAATCACTTTTATAAGGATCCAAATGGTAAAATATTCGACCATTTGATTATTATGGATTAATTTTACACGAAAAATAAGTTTTGTTAATGTTTTTGTGTCATTTATGGTCACTATTTTGTTAATAAAAATTGTATTATTGATTTTTCACTAAATAAAAAATTTCTACATTACTATTGTGTCACCATTAATGATAATTATTTAATACTTAAATATTATAAATAAATTAACATGATGTATATAATTTTATTATATTTCTAATTACTATTTATGTTTGTAGTTTTATGATGTTTATCACTAAATTAAAATTATTACACTTATAAGATATAAGAGAGTGACATATTGTCACTTTCTTTGGTTTTAATAATAATTACATATTTTTCATTAGTAAAAAGTCCATGAAATGAATATATTCAGACCCTTAGGTGATATGGGTCTACTTTTATTCATTCAATAGAATTTTTTTCAGGTGTTAGGGCAATTTTATAATCTTATTTTTACTCTTAATCACCCGATTTACCTTTAACTATAGTAAATAAAATTTACTGTAGTTACTATTCATAATGCCTAAAAATAAAATGTAGCCTATTAAAATAATTAGGACCTAATGATTAAAAATATGGAATCAATTTTTCCAAATTCAAAACACATAAGTGGCAGTATTTTATTTAAAATTAATCTCGTTGTTGAGAAAACAGTTTTTAAATGTTAAAAGGTTGCAAAAGATTGAAATGTTTTTTCTTATGAATTCAATGTAAAATTAATGATAATGACTTAAAATATATTAAATGGTAAAAATATATTATTATTATATTTTAAAACCATTCAATATTATAATTTAACCATATAAATTATCTCGATGAAAAAAGCTGTTTTTAATTAAAATTTAGCGTTTTTTTACTATTCATCAAAATATGAAGGTTATCAGAATAATATCAAAAATTTATCCAAAGTAAATTTTTATATCCTGATTCCAAGGAAGAATTTTTATTTGTAAAATTGAACTCATAAACATGTCAAAAACTAGATTTAAAGTGGGTTCTCTATCAAAAGGCAGCAAAACTACATTTTTTAAAAAATAATTATTTTAGCCAAAAAAATGATATTTTTCTCATACCATGTTCTATAAAATGTGTAAAATGAATTATAATGTTATAAAATTCAAAATTCGGTTAATACTATTCATAATGTATAGTTCATAATAATATTATAATAATATATCGTTGTTTAGTGAAATTCGGTATTGCGTATGACACATGCTATTGAGGAAGGACGCTCTTGCGTGTATTGCAAGCCAAGTCAGGGTTGCGTATAGTGAATTCTTCCTTTGGTGTTACATATAACATAATAAAAATATAGTTAATTTATAAATTGATCAAAATCTACACTTGGTGTTGTGTAAAAATGAATTTTATTTGAAAGAACTTGAAATTGTGCGCAACACAAGCCAAAAATAGTGTTGAGTATACTACAAGCTAATACGGTGTTACGTATAGCACAAGATAATCATGATGAAGCGTACAACACAAGAAATAAATGAAATTAAAAAGAATATTTCTCATAAAATATCAGGGTGTTACACTATCAGTGAGTCTTTGGTCAGTATCTCCTTCTGTCATTGACTCAATCCATCATTGTGTAATTTTTTTGGTCTTACCATGCTTTGGTGACTCATTTCATTGGTGACTCATTTTAAATATCGGTGAGTCATTTCATTGCTAGTATCATGCACCAGTAGGTCATTTGAACTGATGGGAGGTCATATCGGTAGGTCATTTTCATTGGTAGGTCATCTGCATCGATAGGTCATTTACATTGGTAGGTCATCTGTGTCAGTAGGTCATGTGCATCGGTAGGTCATCTGCGTTTGTAGGTCATTTTTATCGGTAGGTCATCTGCATTGGTATGTCATTTGAATCAGTAGGTCATTTGAATTGCTAGGTCAGAATGTACGAAATTTATATGAGATCATATATAATTATAATTTCACATATTGAAACATAAAAAAACATGATTTAGATTGTTTAGACATGATTAATAGGAATTGACCTAATTTATGATTATTAAAACTATTATTACTAGAGTGGGTGGCCAATAGTCTTATATGGGCCAAAACAATGTCTAGGTGATAACTATCATATTAAATAATAATATTTTAATTGTATGACATCATTCATTTAAACTCAGCGTTTTGTGTAATGTAAGATAAACTTATTATTTTTTTGTAACACAAGCCAAAATCTATCGTGCATGTAATTCAATATAATATAAATGTTTATTGTCATTTAAAATATCGAAAACATTAAATATATTTAAAAAACATTTCAGAACATCTTGGGGTGTTACATTATAACCCCCTTAAAATATATTTCTCCATTGAGATTCATCTCAGTCATAAAAGGTTAGACATATAAAAATTACATCACCAAAACCCACATCATATAAATGAATAATAAAACTTCCTTTATAAATTGAATGTTTGAAACACAATGTTTACCTAAAGTAACTCATAACCAGGTTTTCACATAGGAAAACATAGGTGGAAAATTAATATTTAGACATGAAATAAAGTCATAAATAATTATAGAGAGTGGTAAATATAACTGATCACGGGAAAGTGGGTGCTCTAGATAATGTCAAAAACAATAGAACCATAAATATATGATTATTTAAGGTAATATTTTTTCATTGAAAATGAAGTTATTATGATTACATTTTTGTTTCAATATATTTTTCCAAAATTTGAAGAATTTTCATAAGAAGATATTACTTATTTATTTAATTCCATTTCATAACCACAATCTCACCATTGAGTTATTCTTTTTTTAAAATATTGGGGCTGAAGCCTCATTTATTATTAAAGTAATGAAAAGACCACTTTTAACTGCATAGAGGGAGACACATTACATATCCTGAAGGCCTAGTGGACATTTATCCCATTACATGGCCCGTAGGCCCAATTTTTTGGCCCAAGGCCCATTCTGTGAATAGTACTACTACAGTACCCCTGTCTGCTATAGTCCTGCACAGTACCCACCACTACTATAGTACCCCCTGCCGCCACTGCAGTGACCTGTCACCACTATAGTGCCCTTCATTTCTACAGTGCCTCTACTACTACAATACGCTACTGTACTGCTACAACACCTACACCCAATGGGTTTTGAACCCCCATTTCTAATGTAGGATTACGGGGTGCTTACCACTAAGCCAAACCCCAACTACACATTTTTTTAAGATGTCAATAACAAGAAGCACCATTGAAAAGTTATGCACAAATATTACTATAGTGATATAATAAATTAATTTCTAAAGCCTCATCCAAATTTTAACAGAAACCATTACATTAATGGTTATCCTTAATAACCTTCCAAAAGATTAAAATAAAAAAACATGAGAAAAAAGAGACTAAATTTATCAAAAATCTACTTAACATTGATCACCCATATATTATGATGTATATTTGGTTTTCACATAACAAATATGTGAATAAATTCATCATGTATTCTCTTGAAACATAGTAATATCCTAAATTACCATAAATCCATATTTTAAACATAAATTCTTCTTTTATTAAACCCGTCTTATTGGATATATTCCTGAAATCTAAAAATGTTGTAAACTCCTTCCTTTATAGCATAAATAACTTTGTCAAAAAATCATTAATATTTTCCATTATATTAAAATAAAAAATAAAATATATTCTTATCCAACATCTATTTATCCAAAATAAACAACATTTTATCATCATTCAAAACATAATAAGGGTTTCCTTCCATTAACCACATGTTTTATATAAAATATAACCATACCATTGAAATAATTTTCTTGGTCATTATCATTGTTCAATACACTCTTTCAAATCCTTAACAAAAAACAAATACTATAAAATAGGTATATATTTCATAATCCCAATATAAAAGTACTTCAAGCATGCCACTTTCTTATCATACTATTAATGAGGATTCATCATCTTATTATTTAGTACCTCTTCCTATTCAAATTTCATCCATAATCTCTTTATTTTCAACTATAAAATAATTACTCTTATAAATTTTCTGATTTTATTCATGAGATTTCCCCTTAGTAAATAGATTTTCATAATTACAGTACATTAAACATGTAAACCATTAAACAATTGACTCTATCTTAGGGAGACCTATATTCCCATCCATTATATTAAGTGAAATTTTAATTTTCCTTTTTCAGTTACATACTTTGTGTCTTTATTTCACATAGAGAAAACATATTCCTATTCCTATGAGACATTCACATGGGTTATTCTTACTACATTATTAGCATATAAGAAACTAAATCTTATTTCCTCTGTATTCACAATCACTCAATTTCTCAAAGAAATATTTCCTTATCTTCTTTGGGTGAGTCTGAGATTTCATTAAGGTACTCATTTTTTTGATCATGTTCTGTGAAAAATGATTAGGCATAATCATAAACTCCTTAAATAAATCAATATATCATTTAGCAACTCATCAAAAAATTATTCTCCACATTCAATGTCAAACCAACTCCTTCCGGTTAGAACCATTGACTAAAACCAAAATTCATAAAGTAAGAAACAATAATCATAGTGGAAAACCATATAATAATGATAGTTTACTTATAATATGTTTAAATTCTTCCAATTAAATAATCTATGTCCCCTTATGCTTATCCTATGCCATTTATAGTCACCATATATTTAAATCATTCATGATGGTTCTTAAAAAACTATTTAATTTAAAAAGAATATCCCCCTGGAATTTAAAACCAAGTGTGTAGTATGGCCTATTGTGGTGCATGAATTCCGGATTGTTTCTAGCTCAAAATGGTGTTTTCAGGGTTGTTAACCCTATGTACGTATGTTATAGAGACCCATCTACCTTTATTATATATATATGGATGTAATTTATTAGAAACCACTAACTCTATACATTACTAATATTCATAGACATTTTCCAATAAATTAACCCATCCTTAGAAATACCCTTAAAGATAATCCTGAACATATCCTTATAAATATCCCTTGAGATCTCACTAATGTTTTCATATCATAGTTTTCAATGGTTAACTACACATACCTTTTTTACCAACTACAGAGAACCATGATTTTCATATATATATATAATGTATCTTTTTAGATTAATATCCATTACATTACACAAACATATGTCTGAGGTCAATAATAGTTTAGTTACTTTAGAAACATGGAACACAATCTTCTAATCTGGTAAAAGATCATGAACATATACCTTAATGATTTTCCACTTTAGTATTTAAAAAACCCTAATTAAAATATTTCTTTATAACATTGGGATAAGAAACATACCAGACAGTGAGATCACATTCATAGTAAGGTTAAAAAAGGAAGATACGTAAGCATAACATGAGTAAAATGGTATGATAACATGATAATAACCTTATAAAACCATATTCTGCATACCAAAGATCATAAACATGAATCATAAAATAAATATAGGAAGTTCATAAGACAAGAATCACAAGAAAATAAAAGAACATAATCCAAGAGAGAATTACATTGGACAAAAGGCAAGGAATTTGTGGCATACAAATATGTATAAAAAATAATTTCCATATTTTTTCAAGGATCACTGCTAAGGCTATCATATCAAAAAATTTCCTTTATTGAACCATGTTTACTCCTCTTTGAAACCCTAACATACTGAATCAGGTTCACTCCCAATTCCATCTATGTATTACTATTCCTGGTTCACTTCCCATTCCAATCCTTCCTTAATTTATCAAGTTCAATCTCTATTCCATCTATCTATATCTCATGAGATATATAAATCATTGTCTAATTAATTTAAGGGAGATATAGGTCCCAACCTTAAAAAATTGAAAACCATAATTATGTGTCCCACAAGATATGAAATATAAATAATATCATAACCTAGAAAATGATCTGGGTATCATAAAAATTTTATCATATCATAGCCTATAGAAAAGTGAAAAGTTTCATAATCATTTAGTTATAGAATTTCCCATGTAATTTAGGTGGTTTCATAATAATTTCATCTTTCTATAACCTATAAAAGAGAAATGGGTTTTGTAAGCATGATAACATTAAATCATAAAGCATTAATAGATGGAATATGAATGTTATTGTTGGATTATATCCTTAGTAATGAATATATAATACCAACAAGATTTATCTTAGATAGAAAATAATTTTTAAATATCATGTAAATTATTTCTTGATAAAAATATATTTTCTTCAATGAAAAATGATATTTAAAACATGAATCATTTTGAAAACTTTTTTCTTCAAAAATATCCATGAAAAATTATATAGGAAAAATCAAAATCATTTTAAAAAGTTTTTAAAAGTATAAATTTTTTGAAGAATTTTACTTTAAAAAAATTTGAGGCTGATAAACGATTATTTAAAAATTATTTAAAATAGTTTTTAAAATATAATAAAATTTTGAAAACCATTTCCTTGAAATTTTACATTGAAACATATAATTTAATCTTTTAAAATCATTTAAAAAAGTTTTTAAAACATAAAACATTTTGAAAACGTTTTTATTTTAGAATAAATTTGAAAAAAATAAAGTAGTCATTAAAGATATGACTGATCATGATATTAGAAAATTCTGTTCATACAGGTCATGTAAAAACAAATATTCCATTCACAATTATGATAAAATCCAAATAGAAATTTTTTTAGAAAGTGAGATGAATATCACTATTTAAAAAAAAATGGGAAAAAATTTATTTTAAAAATAATAATATAGTGATAAAATATTTTTTAGAAGATTTTTTTATAAAACATTGTCGTAAAAGGATACAAATTTCTGACTAAAGAGATAAATAAACTAATAATTTCTTAAGAACATTTTATTAAAAAATTTAATTTCCAAGGAGAGGGAAAATAATACTATTACTTCAAGATGTCATGAATAATGAGTGGATAATAAAATTCATGATAATTATTGAGAGGTAGATCATAATATTTTAACATTAGAGACCTGATCTTAAACAATCTCTATAAATGATGAGATTGTAACATAAAATCTTTACCACTATGGAAATAAATAATCCTAATCCTCAAGAAATAATAACATAAAAAAACATAAATATCATGAGTATGAATAAATTCATTATATTACATTTCAAAGGTTTTGTATATACACCTCTTGAAAGGGTAAATGTGAATTACATAACATACGTCTCCAAGATGGAAAATTATGACAAAAATCCCCTATTGATTTGGTAACTTTTAAAGTGTAAAATCCATGAAAGAGAGATACTAAAATTTATATTTAAATATTTTTTTAATTATAATAATCATAAAATAAAATCATGGTGCACATATACACTTCATAAAAGAAATATGTGGGGAACGTGGTGTGCATCTCAAATAAAAAATAATGGTGAGATGGAAATCCCTTACCTTAAGTGTTGACTTCCATTATAATCATTGAGAATTCCTGTATAATAAATATTAGTTTATTATAAATTTATTATATTACCATATATACATATCATGATATATAATTTTTTATTTGGACCTTTTATTACCTCTTTATTAACATGTTCATGTTAAAGTCATGTCTCAGGCAATAGCTACTTTGTTTTTTGAGTAGGCTTTGACGTTTTATTTTTTGCCACCTTACATTGATTGTGATTTCATAATCTCCAAAATGTAATATATCATATGAATATAATATATATTCATTATATATTTATTTAGTGTAATCCATAAAATTTAGTGATATGAAATTAAATACATTATTCATGGTGATGGTAGGCTATATGGATACATGGACTCTATTTCCATTATATTATCATATTGAAATAAAGAAAAGTAAAGGATATATATATATATATATTAATTATAGTATCACTTTTATTTAATATATATCACATATATTTATTAATTCTTTCCTTAATACATTTCATGTAAAGCATGAATGAATTTCATCGCTTCATGACGTGGTAATCTGTCATACAATCTAACAAAATAATCATATTATTAAAAAATTGAAATCATGAAGCTATGTTTGATATAATAATTTCATATTCATAATAACATCAAAAACTTCAAAACTATCATACATATACTATAAATTCATCATCATTTCCAACTATGATAGGTGGTAATGTAAAAACAAATGACATTGGTTTGTAAGGCAGTAGTCTGTTGTACACATGAACAATGATTTCATAACCCATTTTATATAAGTGTGTGTATTTTTAGGTCATAAAATTAAAATAAAATCATCTAATTATATCTAGTATACATAAGTTATTTTATCAGAATTTTATAATAATAATAATTTAATGAAGGAGATGATTCTATAAAACAAAAATGCCCGTTGTGGATCGTTACCTCTACTTTGAGTATCCTACTTAGGTCTGCACTAAAACATTACGTGGTCAGATTAATATCCAAGAAAGTTATTATAATATTATAGGAGGTATGTGGGATATTTTTTTTTGAACATTTTGGTTAATCCATGTGCCTTAAAATGTGTGAGTAAATTAGTGGTGTGAGTACCCTTTAATAAGTTATGAGGGGAGGAACTTATGTAAATAACAAAAAGAATTAACTATTGGGAGGTATCCCATACCTTATAAACCACAAAAAATGAATAATAATGGATATTAGGGTTTATTTGGTTGATATAAACCTCCACCACAGAAAATACACACACTTTTTTCACAATTTATTCCTTATTCTTTAATGTTATTCAATTTAATCCTAATAGTTTTTCCATTGTAACTTGTATATTTTAATTACCAAGGTATGAATTCCACTAAAAATTATTTTTTATGAGAGAAAATATTTAATTTAAACATAATTATTATATAATGTGAAATTGAATTTGTTAAATAAAAAACTTATGTGTGGGTAAACTTTGTTTTAATAAAAATGATTGTAATGCACACAACCCAATTTTAACCTTATTTCCAGAAATTACTTTTCACAATTTTCAAAAATAATTAATATAAAAAAATAATATTACCTTGTTATATAATATAAATTATTCTTCTTATAATTGTGGAATAAATTTTTCTAAACTCCATTCACATAAGTGGAAGAATCTAATTTAAAATAAATCTTGTAGAGGTTATGAGAATGTGTGTTTTTAAAGATAAAATTTTGAAATGTTAAAAAAGTGTTTATATCTAATTTTAATAATTTTTTTTATTAAAATGGACTAAATTAGATTAATATATCTACAATTTAAAAAATTATAGTTTAAATCCAATTTAAAATATGACTTAACTCTATAAATTAATTAAACAAAAAAGGTGTTTTTAATTAAATTCTACATTTTTCTGTAAACATAAAAAAAGGAACAATTTTTGAAAAATAAAAAAATCCCGATGATAATTTGGTACTTTTATTTCAATTATTTTTTATTTTATGAAATAAATTTTATAATTTTTTAGAAATAGAGTTTTAAAATAATTTCACTATAAAATGATGGCAAATAATATTTTTAAATATTTTCTTTGAGAGTAAAAGTTTATTTATTCTAATTTCATTTCTAGAAACATCAAAAGAGGAATTTTAAAAATTTTATTTAATATATACTATAAAATTTTCAATAATAAAATTCACCAAAAGTGATTCATTTATTTTATTGACGACAAACTTATTTATGTGCATGCAAATATTTTTTCAGAAAATGATTTCATTCATTTTAAAAACACTTTTATTTTCATTTCTAAAGAAAAAATCACAAAATAATTCATTAAATATATACATGTATAGAACATATATTTTAATAATTTATTTAATCTTATTCATACCCACCATTCCAAAGGATAGGTTATAATGATCATATTAAATAATAATACTTTAATAGTTTGAAATTTTTCGCATAAAACTTGTTATTGCATTTAACAAAGGCTAAAATTGGTATTGGATGTAATACAAGGCAAAATTAGTGATGTGTTTAATGAAATATTAAAATAGTGTTTTGGGTAATGTAAAATATCTAAATGTTAAAATATATTTGAGGAAAAACATTTCTAAAAATATTAGGGTCCAAATGAATGATTTATAATGTTTCCCATAAAGATTTTACAATTTATTGTTCTTTATAGATATACCCAACATAAAAACTTTCTTCATAAAATGCTGAATTTAGACATAATCAAGGGTGAGAAATGGTTCTTAGTAATATTAAACATAATAGATATCAATCTATAATCTTTTAAAAGATTAAGATAAAAATAATGGTCTACGATAATGAACATAACATACAAAGTTCATACACAACATTTCATAGTTCATTAACATTAGTCATGGAATAACCATTGGTAGTTCACAAGACATGAATCATAATGGAATCAAAGAACAAGAGACATGATATAATAACATTGGAATAATACATATATTTTTGGAATACACATAAACTTATAAAATTGTGAACATTTATAAATTGAAACTGGTTCACTCATGATGTTAAAAACATGAAATCATGCCCTTTCATAAATATATGGACATATAACCAGGTCCACACAAAACATAATGGACATGAAAGATATTTCCCTGTAAGAAACTTTGGAACATGTATTCTGGTTCACATATATGATTATGAACATGTAATCAGGTTCAGAGATGATACCATGGACATGAAAGATAGTTTCATGTATAACATCATAGTAGTCAGGGTTCCCTCCCAAGACCATCATAACTGACAAAGTCCCTTTCTGGACAGGTTTCACTCTATATTCTAGTCGTATCTGTCTCACGATATAAAAATCATTACCCAAATCATCGGTGGTAGATATAGGTCCCAACCATATTTGGTAATAACATAACCACCATCCTTAATTATAATGTAAGTATCATCCATGGTTATAAAATAACCACAATCACATAATAAAAATCATACATCTATGTTCCATAACATTATATAAAAGTTATAAAATCATAATCCATTAAAATAAATGTGTTACCTAAATGTTTTATCATATCATAATTCTATATAAAAATATTATGTTTCATTATCACCATAACATGACATATGATAAAAGAAATAGTTTTCATTAGAATATTATCATGGTATAACCTGTGGAAAAGAAATGAGTTTCATAAACACCATTACATAAAAATCATAAACCGTTTAGATAAATAATATGAATGATATCCTTGGATTATATTCTATTTATGACATAGGTAACATCAATAGATTTAGTCTTACATAGAAAATTATTTTGATTGATCATATAAAAAATTTCATGGGGAAAATAAATTTTCTTTCAAATAAAAGTTTAAAACATAACAATTTTTGAAAATCCATTTCTTTGAAGGATAACCTTGAAAATTTAAAAGAGATTAATTTAGAAATCAATTAAATAATTTCTAGCTAAAAATATAATTTCCTATATGCAAAACATATTTTTAAAACATATAACACTTTAAAAATCCTTTTATTTGAATGTAACCTTGAAAACATATAATGGATTTATCAAATAAAATAAATGGAATTAAAATGGAAAGTTTCTTTCACGTTATAAATGTTAAAAAATAGTCTTTTCACATTCTTGGTAATAGATAATCAAGCTTTGTTTGGAAAATTAAATGAAGGTTTAATTCGTTTTCTTGTAAAAATGTAAAATATGGTTTAATTTTTTTTAAATACTTTTAAAAATGTTGAAAACTTGGTTTAAGATGAAAACAGATTTCATATTGAATATAGAAATAAATTCATATTTTCTTAAAAATATATTCTCAATTATAGTATGTTTTAAAGAGTATAAAAATGGAATATTACTAAAAAATTAGAATTAATAACTAATTTATAAGAAAAATAATTATTTTCTTAATATATAGATCATAACATTTTATCAATAGAAGAATAACCACAAAAAATCTAGATAAATGATGATATTGTAACATAAAATCATGAGAACTTTGGTAATATTGAATCACAAGACACATAAAAGAGTAAAATCAAATGAAACATAAAACAACATAAGGACAAATAATATCATAATATTACATGTGAATGGGGATTTATATACATCTCATAAATGAATATTGGTTCATCACATAACATATGCCTCAAAAAAATTGAGACAAAATCCCTTACTAATTTGTCATCTTCTAAAATATTAACCCCATGAAAGAGATATACTAAAATAACACATTAAAAACAATATTATTTAGGATATTACTCATAATAAAAATTAATGGGTGATATATACACCACATAAAATAAATTGGTGGTGAATACGTCATGTGTATCACAACAGTAATAAGTTAGAAATCTGTTACCCTAAGTCTTGAATTCTATCATAGTCATTCAGAACTCATGTATAATAAATATTTGATTATTAATAATTTATTGAAAAATGATATCCATATATATAATAACATATAAGATACTATTTTGACATATTATAACCCTTTTTTTAAAAACTCAATGTCAAAGGTATGATTTGGGTAATAACTGCTTGGTTTTACATGTATGTTTTGATTTCTTAAATTTTTAGTCCTATTACTTTGTTCATGGTTCCATAATACCGATAATGATAAAAATTATATAAATATGATATATATTAATTATATATTTATTTTTATAAATCTAAAAAATTTAATTATAGAAAATGAAGTACACAAATCATGGAGATGGTAGGCAACATATATGCAAGAACAATGTTTTTTTCATTTTATTTTCATTTTAAAAGATAAAAAACTAAATTATATATATAATAATTCAAAAATAAAATTTATTTGAAATATATTATATATTTTTTAAACCTATCTTTAATATGTTACATGTAAAACCCGAACAAATAACATCGCTTTATAAGGTTTTAGTCCACCATACTCATGAGTGACGTTATAATATTCCCACAAAATGGAAAGCAAGAAAGTATGTTTTATATGAAAATTAAAAAATTATCAAAAAATAAAAAAAATATATATAAATAATTAATCAATCAGTAATTCTTATCATGTGAGGTATTAATGGAAGAATGAATGATATCGGTTCGGGAGGCGGTTGTTCAGCATACACACGAAAAATGATTTCATAACCCATTTGATGGATTTGGGGAAGCTTGTAGTTAATTACATTATTATAAAAAAGTACCATTATATGTAATATAATTAGGTTATTAAATAAATATGGTTTAAGAAATAGAAGGTGGTGGAGAAGGTAATAAAATAAATATACTCGTTGAAGGACATTTTCTTTTCTTCGGGTATCCTCCATAGTTTTTCAATAAATCATTCATAGGTTGGATTTATATCCAAAATGACGCATATAAAATGATATGGTGTAATTTGGGATGTTATTTGGGTAGTTATGGGATTATTATAATAGGTTCGAAGTGTGAATAATATAGGAGAGTGTGTTGTCTTTCATAAGTGGGGGAGAGGACACACATGATATTTTTGAAATGAAATAAGTGCTCCAACATTGTTCATATTCCACAAGGGTCAATTTTAAGCCATTATATAACTATAGATGTCTAGTAATTTTAATATTTCCATAAAATAGTTTTCATATAATATTATAGGACATTTTAAGCCTTATATTTTAATTTTAACCCCTGATAAACCCATCATAACCTTAACACCAAAAATTAATTTTTACTACATTCACTATTAATTTATTTCAAAAAGTGTGTTAAGATTATTATAAATTATAAATTATTCATATTAAAGATTTGGAATACATTATTCCAATTTTTAATCACATAAATAAAAATAATAATTTAAAATGAATCCCATACACAAGATGAGACTGGGTTTTAAAAGAGAAAAAGTTCAATAGTTTGAAATGTTTGTATATCAAAATTCATCATGAAATTGATTCCAATTATATAAATTAGATTAATTGATATAAATTGAAATATTTTTACATTAAAACTAATTCAAAATATTTCTTAACATTATAAATAATTTAAATGAAAAGGTAATTTGGATTTAAATTTCCCTATTTTTCAATAATAGTCAAAAAAATAATCATTTCAAAAAAATATTGAAAAATATTCCTAAGACAATTTTGAAATTATGATTAGAAACAATATGGTAATTTGTAAAAATTAATCATTAAAATTGAGAAATATTATATTTATTATAACTGAAACAATCGACAAAACGTCTTTTTAGATAAATAAGATTTTTAAGCCTAAAATTGGATTTATTCTTACTTCATGACTGGATAACATACAGTATGACTTATAAAAAATATTATGTATATTTAATATGTATATATATATAATTAAAATCATTAAAAAAATTATATGGTTAAATTATTGATATAAAACACACTTGTACACATAAAATAGTTTTGAGAGAAATATTTCATTTTATTTTTGAAAGGCTTTTATATTCATTTATAATTAATTTTTTCAAAAAGAAGTCATTTTATATACTTGTGTAAACCATATTTTTATAATTTATTCAATCTTTTTCATAACCTCCATTTCAATAGTTAGGTGACAACTGTCGTATTAATTAATAATATTTTAATAATAGGTCCCGTTTTATTTAAACTCAATGTTCTATTTAATATAATCTAAACTTATTTTTACAAGGAAAAAATTATAAAAAAGAATAAATTAATAAAAAAATATTTCATAAAATATTGAGGTGTTATAATTGGTTCAGTTAACGTCAAATGAGATGAATAAAAACATTTACATGAACTGAACAGATAATAGTTTTTCAATTTCATGAAGATGTTTGGATGTAACCATTATATGAGTAAAATTATTCTATGTTGGATATGAATAAGAATATATGGATTGTCTATTTCATTTACATTTTACTAGAAATTAATCTTTATTATTTTTCCATTGATAAATTCATATTAGATTTATTTGATATTTTTACAAAGGAATTTTTCAGGGAGAATAAAAAATAACACATATTGTAAATGCTTTATGTTACAGGTTATTATTAATTTTTCTATGTTGAAATAATAAAATAAAAAATAAATAAAATTTTTAAAAGAATTTCGATAACAAATCTATTTTATGAATCTTTTTTAAAAACATTCTATTTTTTCTTCTATTAATCATTTTCCACTATGTTCTGGATTAGAAATAATGGTTTCAATTTTTTCCTACCTATGAAATGAATTCCAGATATTTTTTAGGATTTCAATATTTAAAAATTTATTGGAATATATTATTTTGTTTGAGTTTACACTAATTCCATGAAATTTAATATTTTAAATCTTGGAAAAAGTATTGTAATAGAAAACAGCATTGGAGAATTAAAATTATGACAAGATGAAACTAGAAAGTTTTTATGAACCTAGGAAACATAGAATTTTCTAAAAGGAACACCATAAAGAAGAAGCTAAAAATGTGTTTATATAAGTCCCTTGAATCATGAGTAAAATAGAAAATTATGATCCAACATCATGTTAGGATATAATCGAGAACAAGGTTAGTGAGTAATAAAAGGAATTATATATTAAATAATTTCTTTTCATAAAACACTGACAAGAAAAATTTAAAAAGTTTATAATTATAAAAAATGAATGGATTTAGGTGAGGAAAATATTGAATATAAATGTATAAGGTGAATTTGTATTATAATAATTCATTCAACATGTATCAAGTAATTGTATAATGAAAATTTAATTAAAGGAACCTTGGAAATAGGGATAAATCAAGGTTTCCATTGTCAAGGATTTAATTACATTGAAATCAATTTGCAGTATCTTTTAAAACTAGGAATATTTCATAAAACGACATTAGGGAAGTGATTAGATTCATAAAGGAGGAATGATAATTATAATTAGATATAAATTTACTATTTATTTTTATTATGGTAGGTGTTTTAACCTTGAAAGGAATATCATTTTGTTTTGATAAATGAAATTTTTTACCTATGAGTTAAATAATGTGCATGTAGGGGAGTGGTGAGAGAAAATATTTTCAAAATTTTAAACTATGTATCATTATAAATTATCCACTTAATTTATATAAAACATTTAGAAATTTCATTTTTAATTAATTTTGTGAAGATGGATTTGAAATATAACATGGATTATCTAATGAATTTTAATTTCTTTATTTAGTAATTGAATTTTTGGGAAAGCTATAAATTGATCTCAGAATTAAATTTTTAATTGGATTTTAATTAGTTTTTGATCACTTTGTTATTAATTTTAAAAAATCCTACAGTAATTTTTTATTTTCATGGATTTTGAGTTTTTAAAAATGATAAAGGAGATTATTTTATGTCACTTTAACTAGATGATAATAGACTCTGAAATGGATCATATGAGTTCAACCATATCATACAAATTTTACCCCATCGTATAATTATTTCTAATACAGAGATTATAAAATCAATTTTCATATCATAATCCTTTTAGAATCTAAATTATCAATCACATTACTTTGAATATGTTGTATTCCTTCTATTTTATAACATTGTATCTTCCCATTGTATGATTTTTTACACCATAAGACATTAATCCACATGTATAAATACATAAACTACCTTTATCATTATAAATTAGTGGACATATGAATTTGTAAAACCGATGGCCATTTATGACTTTTTAATCATATATCCTAGATTTTATTACATAGAGAGTTTTAAAAAATTAATAAAAAATGAGAACACCAGAAATAGAAAATCATCTATAATTAAAATAAAATTCATTTCCCTATTTTTTCCATATTGAGGAGATATATAATGATTGAGCCTTATGGACTTAAACCACCATAAAAATAATACCATGATCATGGGAGGGGATTATAAGAGAGGATAATAATTTTTAGGGATCCTAATGTTGGAATCTTAACAAAAAAAGTCTCATGAAAGAAATTGAATAAAATGATCTTGGATGATGAGAGATATGCAGATTCCAAAATCATGGGAAGAACTTAAGTTAAAAAAGAAAGAGTTTATACCATTCTTCTGGGACTGGGATATTATAATGTGAACATGTTTCCTCATTAATTAAAATTTTCTTTAAAGAGATAACTTTTCATCGAGGATAAAGTGTGTGAGGGATCATCCCTTAATTGGTTGACTGAGAAATGGAAACTACTAAATTTCATTATTTCTATTCATTAATTATAATCTATAATGATGGAAGAATAGAAAATTAGTGCTAAATACAATGAGAAACTTCACACCCTTGTTAATGAATTTGGTTCATCAATGTTAATTCACTTGTAATTATTTCTCTGTTATTGTTTTAGTTCATAAATAGAAGGATATTTTCATCATTCTATGGATTTGAACTACTCTTTTATCATTCTCAAAATTTCAAACTTATGTCACCAAGAACATATTAACTACCATATATGATGACCATTATGTTAATTATAGAGTGATTAGAGATATTCAATCACTAGGATTGGAATGTATAGTAAATATAATGGTTATTTAACATCTTTATTTGAGACAGATTTCACTATATGAGGGTAATCAGTCAAGGTATCATCTAATTAAAGATAACAAAGAGAGATGACTTGAATTATTCTTTATTTTTCAAGGAAGGATATTTGAGTTTATAATAGTAGATTTAATGAATAATATCTCATAATATCATAAATTTTATTCTCAGAAATAACCAAGATCAATTTTGAACACATAATAATACCATGAAATTTAAAATACAAACACCCTTCTCTCTGGGGAAAACATGAGTCCAACTAAGTAATATATTTTCTTGGGTGATTTTTTTTTCAAAATATCTAAGAATTGGGTTCTTTAGTAATTTTATTTCTACATTCATAAATAATTTTAAGAATAAAAATTATATTATTATACAAAAATGGTTGGCTCTAAATTATTATACATTCATGTTGGATACATCTGATATATGATGTGAAATGGTAATTAAACTCTGAATTTATGACTTTGAGTTATCTCTAATGTTTTTTCACAATAGAGTAATATAGGTTGTGATAATATTTTAAGGTTAGTGTAGAATCCAAAACATATCATTATATTATGTTCTTTGTTTTATTTTTAACATTAATAATTGAGAAGTTAATTTTAATTTAAAAAAAGGCTGTTTTTAGATTTATAAAAGAGGTTTTGGGGATTTATATAATGAATAATTGGTTGTAAAATTCCTTTTTCTAATACACGTTTCTCTTGGTAGTTCCCTGAGTGAAGAATCTCGGAAAAAATGCTTATATACGGGAATTTTGATTGGCATTGCATGATGTGTGTTTCCCTATCCTCCATGGTCAACAAGGATCCAAAAGGGACAAGTATATTCTATGACTATGAAAAAAATTCTGAGAACATTTCAATAGGGTGTTTCCAAGGACATGGTTTTCCAGAATTCAATTTTAAAAGGCCTAGACAGACATTTGACTTTATGGGATGGTTGCTATAGTTATGTGTAAAATTAACAGAATGATTTAATGAGTCTATTAACTATATTTTTCCTCTATTAATTTGACCATTATACATACTTTAAATTGAATTACATATTGGGTGTGTTCTTGAAGAGCTTTTGGGTGATCTAAATTACAATTGTGGTGATTTGGTTCCTCTTGATTCAGTTCATATTCTTTCTTAATGAAGATCACTACAAGGGGAATAGAGTGTGTTTACACTTGATCATTGTGCATGGTAATTCTCTTGAAATTATAGGTTCCTATTCCAAAAAATTTATAGATCTCTCATATGATGTTATGTAATATTTTTCTTATGTTATGTGGTTTTATAAGTCAATCTACATCAATCGAAACCATTTATGATTGTAAATTTTGAATTTGGATTTCAAATTTTTTTCCAAAGTATAATTTGGGTTTCTTATTTAATGTTTTATAAATTTCATGGTGAGTACATTTTAAACCACATGGGTATGGATTTTCAAATAATGTAATGATTTCATATAAAATTAATATTAAATTAATTTCTAATTTAATGAAATATATTGAGTATTTATTGGGGAAAGCTTCCATGAAATGGTTTAAGGTTTAAGATAAAAATAATTTTTATTTTCAAATGCATGAGTTATAATGAAAACCATTTGATGTTTGTTTTTTAAATTAGATGTTATATTTTGAAAAAAATAACTTGGGATTATATGAAATGATGATTGAAATGAATGATAAGCCCTTTTATATTTGATTTTATCAAAGCACATGGTATCCCTGATAGTTAGGTGGTAATAACATACCCTAGGAAAGTATTAGCTCTACCTATGGATTCAATATAAAAATTCAATCAAAATAATGATGAGGTAGGGAGTTGATTAATTTTGGTTTTCTTATATTCCAAATAGAATAGAGATTTAGGGATTTTTTCACTCCTAGAGCCGTATTTAACTCAGATGTGTGATAATCTATGTTCAAACCTAACCTGAAGACTCTAAACCATGGTTTTATGATTGTAAAGAATTATTCATCCCAATTATTGATAGTAATGATTCTAAAATAATATTTTGATAAAAAAATCATATTCATACAAATTTATTGGAAATTAATTTATATACATGATTTATACTCTAAATTTGAATGCCTTGAAAATCATGTTTGAATATGAATTTTGAAACAATTTCCATGAAATATTTTAGTTAAAATAGGTTATTTTTTATTATTGGATATGAATTGCTTATTTAATTATTGGTGATATCCAATTGGGATATTATTTCAAACACCCAACTTTTTCATTTACACATTTGTTGAATTTCTTATGCAAGATCTTGAAAAAGGGAAATCACCACTTGGATGCATTGGGTGTCCTAGATAAAGTGCCATTGGGAGTTTTCAGTGACCAATGAATCATGTGATCCACATATTATGTTTGTACCATTGGATTATATCATTGATGGATGGGAGGTCAATCAGGTTGATGTATCATTTGTGGTACTTTTACTTCTCTACTTGTAGTGACTTTTTCTCAATGAGTGTTTGGAAAACCAAATCCATATGTTTTATTTCAATTATTTTCATCTTGACGAGTTATTCTTGTGGATAAAATATTCCTTATTATTTTTTTCTATTCTGAGGTTACATTTTCCAACCCATGGGGATCGTAATTTCCCAACAGGCCATTTCGGGATTGATTCAAGTACTATTATTGAAGGTTATTTGGGTTGGTTTCTGAAAAATTGGTTTCACATCTAGTTGAGTCTCTTCCAGAAAGTCAATATGTAGTTTGGGATGTCATGGTAAATAGGAGGTAATATTTCATGGAATTAAGGGGTAGGTTATATAAATGTTCCTGAACATCTCTTATAATATAGTGCCTTAAGATACCCTGAGTTATTGGAAAAATTTTCCTTTAATAATTTACATGATATAATTATATAATCCTTTCAAACATTAATCAAATTTTTTCCCCAAATTGATTTCTGATTTGCAGAGTTAACATTCATGTGTGCATTAGATAATATTTACCTATTACATATTGATGATATATAGTACCATGCACCCAAGAAGTAATCATATCACACTTTAGTAGGGAGATGTTAGTAAACCACTATAATTTAAACTTCCAGTTGATATGAACATTATTGTGGTGGTAGTGCATATGGTCTTGTAACTACACTATGTTTCTACATCTGATCATGTTTGGGATATGGATGTTTTACCTATAAATTATTATAGAAGATATCATTCTGAAGATTTTCTTTAATTGAAATCACCACCATTTCATGGAATGAATGATTCTCAAAAGGTAGAGGATTAGATGAAAAATATTGACTAACTAATCCATTTATTTAAGACACTAGATTCTATTAAGTTGGAATGTTTTTTCATCATACATGAAGGTAGTAGTAAGATATTGTGTGGTGATATAATTCTAGAAATTAATAATGAGGTATTTGATTGAAAATACAACCAAAATAATTTCATGGATTAAATCTATCTACATTTAATTACATTGGATATGTCCATGCAGTTTCTCATCCTTCATCATGGTGATAGTAATATGATTCAGTATGATTTTTTTGAACATTTTCATTATTCACCTGATGTGGTTTTAAGCTTGAAGATGAACGATCAAAAGAATGAGACTAGTCTATGATAAGATATTTTATTTGGAGTCTTAATATTTAATGTTAATTATTATGATGATGTTCTAGAAAGGGATTTTATGTAATAATATGGATTTTATATTAAGTTAGGGTTGATTGGTGTTCCTCCCACTCACTGTGGTAGTTTCTATGGTCCCTATTAAAAGGTAGAGGAAATTCGATGGATATCATGGTTGAAACTATTGTGGTGTTCCTCAAAACTATTCATCCTATAAATCTATTATGGTTTCTAGTAAAAGACCGTTAACTTGTTACTAATGCGTCCATATTGGGAAATCTAATCATGCTTGTATAGAGTAGTTGATGGTTTGTAATTCTTGAGGAAGATCAGGTTACTTGTAGTGGTTTTCTTCTATTTTTAACATTACACATAGTGGAATGGTTTATTTGATATCGATAGGATCTATTATTCCTCAGATGATTTAATAAAAATAGGGTTATAGGTGCAAGAATTAGGAAAAAATCTTATTCAGTTAGTTTATGTGTCTCTAGTGGGATAACATTCTAGTCTAGAAATAATTAAATGTACCATCATTGTTACAATATCTTTAGTGGCTATTTTAATTTATATAATTTCCTTAAATTCATTCATATGAACCCACTTTGTGAACTTATGTAATATTTCAACTGATCACATTCTTTAGGTAATTTAAATTTCTATGCCTCTAGGGCCAAAGAGAGGGAATGATCTTTAATGACCCTATAATGAATTTTATTTATCAGAAATGAAGATTTTTTGGGACTTTTTAGTTTATAATATGAATATGATAGTTTTCATGAATGGGATAGACTGAGATATTTCTCACAAATCCTGGATTGAATGTTATCTTTAGTGGGTATAATTTAATACACTGGAAAGGGAGTACAATGTTTTTTTTTTGAGAAAATGGGACCTGAGTTCTAGATCAGCTGGACCTCCTCTTATAGAGATGTTTAGGTTGATATCCTTTTATACTTTTTTATTTTACATGGAATACTATTATGGTTAAATTTTTCCAGTATTTTTTGATTTTTCAGATTTTTTATTTCATATTTTTCTAGGATTAAACTTATGAGGGAGGTAGAGTTCTCTATAAATTTAGTTTAAAGAAATAACCACATATCCATTCCCTCCAACTATATATTATAAGATAAACTAAATGAGTAAAAATATCATATGGGTAAATTGATGTTAATATAATTCATTCAACATGTGTTTCACCTTGGGTAGTTCTAGTTATTTTTATTAATAAGGATGATGAAACCCATTTCTTGCTTCTTTATTACTAAAAGATCAATTGGGATACCGTAAAGAACAAGAATTCACCACCACAAGTTGATTTTATTTTTTGGTCATCTAAAAGGGGGAATGTTATTCCCTATGATTGATCCTTATTTTAGTTGTGGCCATCATTGAATCAATGATTCTAATACTTCAAATACCACTTTCTAGAGCTAGTATACCCAGTAAGATTATATTATTATTCCATATTCTCTAACCCATGATACAAATATGTTTATGGAAGGTATTAATAGGATTTTCTACTAGTATCTTGATTCATTTACTGTGAAATTAATTGATGACATATTCATTTAATCAAAAACTAAGGAGTATCATGTGCATCATTAGAGAGTAGTTCAAGATATTTTTATGAATAAATGAATTTATAACAAGATTTTTAATTTTGATTTTTTGGTTTGGTAAGTTATTTTCATCAATAACATTGTCTCAGGACATGATATCTTAGTTGATCATGATTATATTTAATATATGCTATCATGCGAGGAACATATTATTTTCTTTGAGAATTGGAGATTCTTTGGATTAGTAGTTTGTGATTAAAGGGTAGTTACATATTTATCAAATTTGTATTCATCCTCAAATTCACTCACTCAAAAGAGAGTATAGTTCAAATGGGATATGAAATTTTATACATACCTTAATTATTTGAAGTTTAATTTTAAATTCAATATAGTTCTAAATATTCTAAAGGTTGTTCAAGGTTATATTGTTTATTTTAATATATCAGGTTTAGGTTTGGGTTATGCTCTCATAATGGGTGATCACATGCAAGCTTATGGTTCTAATCAACTATGGAATCTTGATAAGAAAAATAAATCTCATTATCCCAAAATAAACCTTGAAATGTATCCGCTTATTATTTTGTAGCATTAACATTTCTAAGAAAGGTTTTCCATTTACTATGATCACAAAATGATGAGTTATATATTCCTAAATATAGATTAGAATATTTATAAGAGATAATGAGTGGAGTACCTATAATATATTTACATTGAAATTTATTATACCCCTGATAAGGTGAATTTAATTTTGGATGATTAGAGTAGGAATAAACAATCCTAGGATGTAAAATAATCTTCTAATAAGTGGAACCTCATGTATCTCTTTGTTCTCATGTTTTTGGGAGTCTGAGAGGATGATACAAAGGTTTTTTGGATAGTGTTCTGTTGGAATCCTCTCTTCTTGAAATTATCCACCTAGATAGGTATCATGATGATGAATTTTTGGTAATTAGGGATTAATTATATGGGGGAGACCATCGATGAGTGGTCTATATCTGCTGATGGAATCCTTTGGTTTAGGCACTGTTATTTCATTCGATCTCTTGTGAGGAAGGTGCTGATGATGGATTTTTATCATTCATAGTGGGTGCTTCACCCAGTCATAAAGAATATATTCTATGATATTATTCATAAATTATAGTGTCCATGTATGAAATAATACATTGATGATTTTATTCTCATCCCAATACTTATGAATAGGTCAAGATCAATTATAAAAAACCTTTGTGTTTTATTAATCCACATCTTATGTATAGTTGGAAGTGGGATGAGATATCGATGGAAATTATGGAACATTTTTGGTGTAAAAATTGGGTAAATAATATAAAATAGAGGTGCTTTTCTTATTTACAAAATAATTTCACATTATTCCCATTCACAATAAAACCAATGTTGAGGACTAGGTAAATTTGTGTGTACCATAAATAATAATATTACATGTTGTTTTATATTCTATTTTATCTGAAAGGGTTCAAAAATTCACATCCCATCTTTGGAGAGGCCTCTATGAGGTGATGGGGTCCCAAGTTAGGTTGATCATGGTGTACTATCATCAGATAGATGGTCAAATGGATCATCTATATAGATTCTTGTGGAAACATTTTGTTCCTTTATAGTTGGTTTTGGAGGAGCATTGGATTGCCACATGGAAATTTTCATGTTTTTCTATAATAATAGTATCCATTCATCGATTAAAATGTCTCCATTTAAGGCATTGTTTGGTTGAATATATAAATTTTTACTCTATTGGCTGGAGATAAGTGGAACATCCTTTATGGGACCATGCGTTGTCCAAGAGACAATAGAAATGATCTAGATGATTTTTTAGAGAGTGGTAACAACACATATATAGTATATATATTATTTTGATAATTTTCTTTATCTTTTATATTAATTTTACGAAGACCAACTATTTTTTGAGAGTCTCTCCATCATTGGTTCATATATTGTATAGTATATGAGAGATTTTGGTACCAAGATACATTACACATGGATACAATTCTATGGGTGTTTTAATATAACAATGGAAGGGAAGAGTTAATTACATCAAGGTGAATGAAAAAAAAAGAAAACCCAGGGCATCATCCTTAATAATGAGACTACAATATTTTGGAATAGAACCCATACTTTTAAATATTACATGTGTGTCATTAGGGATTACCTTACTAGCTAATGCCTCCACCACAAAATTCCATTCTCTCAAAGTGTGACCAATCTTTTCTCCATTATCTAACAATCTCCTTCACTTTCTAATGAGATGCGTCCATTCCCAAGGACCTTGTCCATAAACTTGCATTATCTCTACAATTAATTTAAAATTAGATTCAACTTATGATATCCAAATGTTATATAACTTGCATAGTTAAAGCCTGGTGATCAAAGCTCTAACCTTATCTTCAACAGAGATGCATGTTCCATAAAATACAGTAAAGCTAAAAATAATAAAGCCACTGCCTTCCTTGACCAGGCCTCCCCCTCTCATGTAACATGCTATACACGACTCATCCATATTCAGTTTCATACCACTAACTGGAGGATTCCAACAAACCCATACTCCCTTATTATGACATAAATTTTGTTCTGGTATAATAACCATATTATGTATTAATTTTCTCAGGGAAGAAGATGCGCAGTATACATTACACCATTTGAGTTTTTTGAACATATTGGGATTGTGTATTACCATTGATATTTTACCTCTGATGGAATTTATCCATCATTTGTTTTACATTACATAGTTAATAAAATATCATTATGATATATCCCACGTTTTTAATTGGGAGGGCCTAGATGTGAAACTTTATATGAAGGTAACAAGGAATCTAGTTTGGATATTCAATTATCTGATGTTTTTTTTTCATGGTAGGTCCATGATTTTTTTAGGCTATATAGAGAAATGGTTTTGACAATAATGATACAAGGGACCATGAGACATTTTTGACATAGTATTTGTCTCTTGTAATTATGGACGTATCTTCTTGATGAGACATTCTGGGGGTAGAAAGCATTTGTGGTGGGAAGAATGATAACATCCCAAATTTTTATTCTAGGTGTGTTCATTTTTTCCTTTTGATCATTTATACTTGAGTTTCAATTTTCAGTTTTGAAATACATGGTGGTTTTTGGAGGTATAAAATATTTTTCTAGGATTTCCAAGCACAAAATAGGTTAGACTACACCTTGGTCAAATCCATTTTCACCTGGTTAGTCCTTTTGTGAAATGGGTATGGAAAAATTCCAAGAGCTATGAATTTTTGTGGGAATGGCCAATTGGGTGTTGAACTATCAACCCTGGCTTAGAAGGATACACTAGTGTTTAGTAGAGTTCATTTATAGGAAAAAACATCCAGTACATTTTCACTATGGTGTAGCCTAGGGGTGGACAAGGGGGATCCAATTTTTAACTACCTGAATGGTCATTTTGATTTATTGGGATGGTTACTATAGATATGTAAAAAATTATGGAATGTTTTAATAAGACTTTTAAATAAATTTTCACTTATTAAATAAAATTTTCTCTATCCTTTTTCTGATATTTCATTTTATGTGTGTTCCATAATTCGTTTTTTGAATTCCATATTTTTTTCTTGCGGATTCAGCTACTCTTGATCCAGTACATATTCTTTCTTATTGAAAGTTCACTAAAATGGGATTAGGGGTTGTTTTCCTTGACCATTTTGCATGTACCATCTCTTAGTATATTATTTTCTTATTCTTCACCAATTTTAGATACATCTTCTGGTGTTTTGTGATATTTTTATTGAGGTAGGTGGTTTTATAAGTATATGCATATCAATCAAACATTTTATGGCGGTTTATTTTGAATTTTAATTCCAAATATAGATTTCAGTTTTTTATTTAAGGTTTTATAAATGTCATGGTGATTGTGTGTTATACCGATTAGGTTTTTATTTTCCAATAAAATAACAATTTTATGGAACATGGAATTCAAATGAATGAATGAGTTGATTAAATACATTGATGATGATTCCTTGAGAAGATAATTCAAGAAATTATTTATGGGTTGGGAGGAAATTAATTGTCACTTTGACATGAATGAGTATTAATGAGAACCATTTGATAATAGTTTTTGAAATTAAATGGATTACCTTTAAACATAAAAATGGGGATAATTTATAAAGATCATTGAAATAAAATATATCACTAATAAGTTTAATTTTCTAAAATCACATGGGCCCTTGGGCTTCCTAGTGGTAATTGCATATGCTAGGAATATGTTATCTCTACATGAATGTATATTGATAATGAAAAAACAAAATAAAATATAATGAAGGTAGTGAGTTAATTCTTTTGGGTGTTCCCATAACCCCCTAGGCCTGAGATCATGGGATTTTTGCACACCTAGATATATATTTCCTAGATATGTGTGAGGATCTATGTACTAACCTAACATATGGACTGTTAACAATATTTATATGATTGTAATTTTTCTATACTGGATAATTTTTTATAGTAATTATTATTCTTATTTGTTTTGATATAATATTCAAATTCGTGATTATTTTGATGAAAATTCATTTTTGAACATGGTTTATACTTTCCATTGATTTTTTTTGAAAAGAATGATTTATTATGAAATATAAGATGATTAAAATGACCTTTTTAAATTGATAATATTTTGTTTGTTTTATATGGATTTATTACATAATTACAAGTGAGATCCTACTGGTCTATTTTTCCTCAAATCCAATTTTTCCCTTTGGGTGTTTATATACATTCTTATGGTAGGTCATAGAAATTGGGATACATAACATGGAGATAGTGAGTGTTCATGATAGTAGGACACTAGGAGTTTTTTTGACTAGTGGAGGGGTTTATCCACCTACTACAAAAATATATTTGAATGATATCATTAACAGTTATGAGGATAATCAGATTGAAATATCATTTTTTGGACTTTTACTTGTCTTATTATAAAACATTTATCTTGATGAGTGATTAGAATACGGATTTTTTATGTTTTATTTAAACTATTTTAATTATGACAAGTTATTATTATGGAGAAATCATTCCCCCTTGATCATTTTTTATGTAGAGGGTCTAGTCATCGACCCATGGGGATTCTGAATTTCCTTCAGGATGTGTCAGGATTCACTCAAATAATGTTTTAGTGGTCTATCCAGTTTGGTTCATGACATTTATTTGTGTAATATTTTTTATATAGATATAAAATATTATCACAAGGTATAATTTTTTAAGTTTTATGTCCCCAAAAGTATAGTAGATGTTGTATCATACACATTATTTTTTCTATACTTGGGGAGCATAGTTCTTGTTATGATTTCCCCATACTAGAGGTTGGTAAGATACATAACATGAGAAGGTTCATAGCTTGATATATTATCTATGTAATCCATGAATCTTAGATAATCAGTGAGTTGTTGGGTATATTTTTTATCATTTCATTATTATAGGCTTGAAAAATATGAAATTTGTTCTCTTGTATAATTAGTATGACATTTTGGAGCATGATTGAGATGTACTGAAGAAGTGTATGATCATAACTTGATTAAACATGTGATGTTATTATCTATTGTATGAAAGTAATGTGATGTTCTCATCCGTAAAGGTGAGTTATCTATGATGTATTCATTAACCAGGTGAGTTTATACATGGAAAACATGAAGTATTTGAGTAGTTATATGATATTAGAATATTCCGTGTCATAGGGTTAATCAATTTATTGAACAAAGGGATCATATGTAAATTCATGCTTTATATGATATAAATAATAGACATTTGAATAATTATATATATTTTTGATAGATATCATTTCATATCACTTTATACCATGAGTAGTAATGATTCATTTCCAGAGATTACTCATTGCTTAAAACTATGAATTCATGAATTTATATTTATTTTTAATACTATATAGTCCAATAGTGATATAATTCATTTTGTACTGAATGAGGATTCAGTTTTATAAATCTAAAATAGCTTCTATAAATATATCTAGTGTTTTTAAAAAAAGGATTTTTTGATATATATTCATATAGGTTTTAATTTTATGTGATACATGTGGAATTTTATTGCTGTTTCCCAAAAGTGTTTCAGATGATATCCAAAAAAGGAATTATAGATTTGATTTCAAAAGTTATTATATGAGATACTATATAATTTGATGTGGAACAAATTATGTGAGACTTTAGTGAAAGAGGAATATTTATGAATATATAAACTTATTCTTATACACATTTTATGTGTTAATGTTGATATCCAAATGTATGATATATACATGTTTCATGATATAAAAATATTGAAGCTAAGGAATATCATATTCTACTAGATTGGGATTTCATATGGTGTGATATAAGAATTGATGCCTAATACAATCATACCATATGATTTTTTATGTCAGTAGAAATTATGAATTGTACGGTATAATTAATATTAGACACTAGGATTGATCGTGAAATTTAATCATTAAGATTTAAAATTTGAATAATATATCACCTTGGATATCATTATTACGTAAATAATCAGAGCATAATTAGTGGTTGTGGGTTATAACGGTTACAACCTTTTCCCTTTACTTTTATTTTTTTATATGAATAAATTCATGAAATAATGAGAAGAATATGTGAGGCCTATATAATGGAATCCTAATCATAGAGTTGGTTAGTAAAATCCTAGGGAATTATCTATCTATTTCTCTCTTTCCCTTGAAGCTCTCTACCTCATATGTTCTTTACCACAAAAGGTACAAGCATATCCTAGTTTTATGGAATTTCGTGCCCAAATAATTAGGTTATTCATATTAGACTATGGGTACACATTATAGGGAATAGTTCTTCATCCATTCCAAATTATATTTACCAATCACTTATATAAAGATAGTGGAAACTTCTATATACAATTAGGGGTACTTTTTCTTCATTTTAATTCACATATTTTAACTTCTCATAGCATGATTATTCTTTTTAATGTCTTCAACTATATTGAATAAGTGTTATTCCATCCATAGAAACCTAACAGTTTTATCAAAAAAAATTAATTCTTCTTGATTCTTGAAATCATGTTGAAAATAATGAAATGTAATATCATAGTATATATGTCATATTTTTAAACATTAAAAATGATTGATGTTTTGGTTTGTTGACAGATATATGATATGGGATATCATAATCCATGATATAGTCATGACCTATGGTGTGGGATATGGTAGGTGGGGACTCTATTTTAATTCCTCATCTTTTGATACATCATATAGTACAATATAGGGAATCGTAATAAGTGATAACATCTATCCATGTTTTCAAAAAACTCTAATCATATCCCCCATTCTATATAGGTGATGTCTTAAGACGAGAAACATTAGTATTAAGGAATGATATCATAACTTCAGTATTTTCTATCCATAAATATGATATATAATAGGACTAATATATGGATTATAATAAAAGGTATATTATATAATATGATATATATAAGAATTTTTTATTTTCTTCAATTTCTTTTTCTGAATTGATATTTATAAGTTATAAAATGTTTATAAATTATAGATTTTTTTGGATACTGATTTTATTTATATTTAATACAAATTCTTTAATCATAAAAACATCATAATTGTTTTTAAATTTTTTATGAAACATTTATTAAATAAATATTATGTAACATTAAACGTTAATATTGAATACCTTTTTAAATTTAATGGAATGGATTTTAATTTGGATATAAAATTTTCATATAGAATTTATAAATGGGAATTATAAATTTTCCATAAATAAAAAAAGGAAAAATATAACATATTTTTTATATAAAATATTAATTATTCAAAATTATTTAATTGGAAATGTTCAGATTAAAATCCTTATTTAAGAAATTTATAAACCTTTTCAAAATGAGTTTTGATAATTGATGTGAAAAGGATTAAATATTATTAAATGTGTAACATTCTAAATGTTTACATAATATATGAATAATTTATATATATATATTAGATATCATGTGTTTAAGTGAAATTCTATATAATAAAAAATATGATGGAATTTGGATTTTGAAATAAATATAATGTGTTTATATTTATTGGATTATGTAATGTGTATAATGGATAGACAAATTATAAAGTTATTACCATTTCTTTATTTATGAATTTTTTATTAATTTTTTTATCTAATTTATAAATATAGGACTTGTTTGATTATTTAGTTTATTCTATACTTTATTTATAAATTTTATTATTTATATTATGAATTTATGTATGGTTTTATTTAAAGTGTTAAACATCCTCAATAATATTTGATTCATTATTATTTTATGGAATAAGAAAAAATGAACAGTGAGATAAGACTTAAATTTATTTAAAAAGAACCTTAATTATATGAAACACATTATAATGAACTATATCTAATAATTAAATATGTATTTTTTTTGGAATCCCAATATCACTTGATGTTACAAAAATTTTCAATGATAAAATAATCTAATTCACCTTAACTTTGTCATGAATTCTAACGAGCTATCCTGAGATGGCCTGACACATCACCCTACACATTCAATCACTAGGTTTAAAATAAATTCTCAATCCCCATGGTCTATAAATTGGGTCTCGATTACCAATAATACAAACATAATAATTTTTAAAAAATCATAATATTAGTGTACAAAATAAAATAAACATTACATATAATATGAAAAAACCATTTTATGTATTGGATGCTCATGCTAAAAAAAGTGATACAAATAAATATACATGCAAAAAATGGAATAATTGGTAATAATTATCACGATGAGACATATAAAATAATGATAGTCCATATTAATTTTAAATATAAACTATAGTAAGAAAATATAACATATAAAAAAATCCAAAAATAATTGATTGGTTTATCAAGACATATACATCATCAGATAAGAAAATGAAAACAAAACCCACACCACTACTAACCATATCTACATGAAAATTGATCATTCACCACATCCCATACTGTCTTTCATCACAAAAACCCAAATATAAAACCATGAATGTTAAAAAAACATGGGAATCTAAAATAAACCATGAAACATTTATATAACCATTAGTGTTTTTAGTGTGTAAGATAAATATGCCCCGTGGGATTCCAGCAAAGAGACAACATATTTACATTACTAATACATTCCATAAATTATAGGTTGGATAGAATGAGAATAATAGTTTTTTATATATTCATTCATAAATAAAATAAGTATCATATGTTATAATTTTCTTTCCAAAAACCAAATCAATCCCCTCTTAATTGAAAATAATAAATTTTATACTTAAAAACAAAATTTAAATCCATGAATTAATTAAAATAATTTTATCAAATAATCCATGGACATCCCTAAAAATAGAGAATTTAAATTCAAAAGTTATATCAACCTATTTTTCACTTTTTAAATCATTTCCAAAAAACTTTTAAAGACAAAATCCATTTAAATTTAAAGACACACACTCTCCAAAATTTATTTCTAGAACTGTTTTGAAATTAATAAAAACGATAATTAAATAATAGAACAATCATAATCAATAACCATGTTATGAATCTAGATCAATGGACCCAACTAAGAAAATTATATCACATAACCAAACTAGTTTTAGGGGAGACAAACATGGTAAAGGATATGATCCCTTAAATTATAACCAATAGGATATAGGTGTCTTTGGGAACTCTTTGGGACTCAGGTAACACAAAAATGAACATGAAAAATGGAACCCTAGAATAGATTGAAATACCCTATCTACAGTCTCACTAGTCCAATTGGAAAATCTTAAATACATGATCCTTCTAGTGAGTTCTTTTCTACTAGGGGCTATAATACATATTGGGAGTGCTCATAATCAATGAGCTATAATCCTTACCCAAACCACAATCTAAACAGAGACATTAGTCATTTCATAAACAAAACTAGTTTTCCCTTATATTTGTCATCCACTAACTTCATTAGATTCATATAACATCAATTAAATAATGTTTTAATAAAATCATACATGAGATCATCAAATACATCAAGAGTATAAATTTTGAAATAAACCTCCACACACCTATAACACGCTCTAAATAAATTTACCCATCAAACAACCAAACCTCACATGAACTAAATAAATCTATAGTAAACATAATAAATACTAGGGACCAATATATTCTTCTCATATTATTTTTATAAAACTTTTATAATGTGGGAAAATTGTCCTTTCAATAAACTTTGTGAATTACATGGTATTTTACACAACATGGAACTTTTTTTAAAACACCCATTAAAACCGACCCTGAAAAAATAACTTGAAAAATAAAATTTTAAATTATCCAATTCTGTAAAATAACATTATTAGTGATAAAAATGTAAAAAATTATTTCTATGAAAATATTTATGGTTCACCTGATACACAGTTATGGGTGGTTGAGGAAGGCCACCAAATTTTTTTGTATGTTTCACCATTTTTACCATTAATAGAAACTCACAATGGTTCCAACATCCAAGAAAATGAACGAAAATTCTTTACAATCGTAGAAGGCTAATTGGGGTTTCAAACTAAATAGACATTACAAAATCATTGTGGTCGAGAGGATGGGATGTCGGGATCATCATACCCTCTTGGGGGGGGGGGGCAAATTAATTCCTATTTTGGGAATTTTTTATATTTTTATGATCTGTTCATGAACTCTTTCCTAATCATTGATATGAGACTAGTTAACCCTATTTCAATTACTTGTTCATGACTATGTGTTGATGGGAACAACCGTGTGTGTCGTATGATCTCCATTATTATCTTCTAAATTTATAATGCTTTAGTTTTTATCAATGTTCGGGGTCTTTGGATTTCATTATCATTTGAGGAGGCAATTGGTGTCTTGGAGATGGGATTGATCCTATACGAGGCATCCTATGTATCCTGTGATAATATGAATCAAAAAATACATAGTTTTTTTGGGCATCTACGTCATAAAAATTTTGACAAAAAGGATTTGAGCATAACTTCTACCTGTAAAGATGACCTAAATAGCCTAATCGAGAGTACAAAACTTTTGATTGAATATGAGATATAATAGGTATTATATCCTAATTTAGGTCCCACACTGGGAACATCCCCATCATTCTATTGGTACAATCATCACTAGTCTCAAAGCCATGTCATTTTTGATCGGTGTGAGAAATAAGTAACGGAGGAATATTGGAAACATTACAAGAGAGAAATTATTTAAATGGATTACACATTAAGTTTTATATTTGAGAGGTATAACTACAATTATTTTAGATAATATGGTTTAGAGATTTGGACATAGGATGCAATCCAATGTATCGAGTTAATAACAGGAATTGAAGTTGACATACTTCAGTTCATCCCTAACTAGCTAATGGGTTTGGAGGTACTTAAGGGAATGGTCATTGATTACTCTTAAAAGGATGCCTAAGTATAAGACCACTTCTAGTCCACTGATTGATGAGGAAAGAAGTTAGACATATAAGAGAATCCATTCCCATGAGTTAAGAATATTTGGGATATAAAGGGACTTACAAAGGGGTGAAATCCCATTATAGATCGAACCTTAAAAAGGTTTCCTACATATTTGGTTTAGACATGAATCATAGTTATCGTTTTTTAGCTATTCCCAGTCCTCTGATGAGTTAGGATAAGTGATTAAAATTGAAGGGATTATTATTATCCCTAAGGTCTTGGAATTTTAGGGGCTTTTACCGAGATGGATGCAGAATACACATATTTATTATCCCTTGTCTGAGAGATAAAGAGAGTTTGTGACCATGTAATGTATTCAATTTTTTCATTAAAACATGAGGTACCATCTTAGAACACAACACAAATAGGGTTTCCTGAGTGTAAAACCCTAACCCATTAGGTAAAATCCCCTTGTAAATGCAGTAATCAGCCAAAAGAATCATGGAAATATTTTTCATGGTGTATGTCTAAGTATGACTATTGGATAAGGCTAAAAAGTCCTTGGTTTATAGATTGACATGTCCAGGGTGTCTTACTAACATGTCTTAGGTTTCAACCAATCATTTTTAGGGTGTCATCCTAACATGTCCCATGGTGTTTGCTTGACCTGGCAGACATGTGCAAGGGTTTATTCTTAACATGTTATAGTTGTTTTACATGACCTAAGATGACATGTCTAGTGTTCTATAATGTGATAAAACTATATTGACTAAGATTTATTCACATGATTAAGACGACTTGTCTAGGATTTCTTTATTTTATCAAAATAAATTTTTCAGGAGGTTATCACATGATCAAACTAACATGTCCATGACATAATTGAATGATCATATTTACTTATCTCACATGTATTGAAATAATTAAACTAAAATTTCTGTGTCCAAATTACAACATAGTGAGACTAGTGAAAGATCTTGTGATTGTTTGATCCTTAAGGAGAAATGTGATGAAGTCTCCTGAAATTGTCTAAGGGTTGTATTTTCTTTCCAAAAGGGATCATTCCATGGCCACATGGGAGATTAAATACATATCAAGAGTAGTACATGACTAAGGCTACTTGTTTAGGGAGAACACCCTAGGGTTTTAATGGTTATAGGAGAGTGTTTATGTGGTTTTTAATGCATGTAAAGGAAACATACATATCGATGTGTCCTTGTATTATGTCTTCTATTGATTCTCAATTGATCATGTGGTCATGTAACCTCAACGGTATCTTGAAAAGAGTTCCAAATCATATATAGGGAATATATATTGGAACCACATTAATGGAAAATGGTGTGTAGCTGTGGGATGTCAAACCATTTTCTTGAATGGGGTTTGTAAAATAGGTCCATGAAATCTCAAGAGAATAATGTGATAAAGGGAACAGTTTCAAGGCTTCCTGATCATAGATGCATGATCCCATATCATTACCAATGGTGTCTATCCATGGTGAATAGAATCAGTATGTGTCCATAGGATACGTTTTGAGGGTTTTATATATAGGACACTAAAATTTTATATGGCATCCAAAATGATTGGGGATTCCCCATAATGCTGCACTTGAGAGAGGGTTTATATGAGGATATTCATTTTGTTTCTTTGTGTTGTATCATTTAATATTATTTAATGAATAATGAGATCCCATGAAGGGTATAAAATTCTATAGCTCGTGATAACCTGGAGAGTCTATTAAAATTTTAAAGCATGTTATCTTACCCGACCATTCCCCTTCTCTTTTTCTCCCATAATCTACTCTCATCAATTTTCCCCTCCTCTACTATGTATTTTTATAAGGAGAGTATTGATTTATGTAGGTGGTGGTTGGTAGAAACTGGTGTTGCTTTTCATGGTGGGGGTGTAACCTACACTAGCCCGATGTGGCAGGTGGCTATTCATGTCAGACATAATACAAACCTAAGAAGTATTTGTGTAATGGATTGAATGAAAATTTACAAGGATTCACATGACAGTTCCAACGACATCATATAATCTTTATTTTTTCATGTAATTTCATTCCAAAAACATCTAAAGGCTTTACATAATCATTTAAAGGTCCAAATGTGATTTCTTGATATTTCCATGGATGAATGTTAGATAAATGTAGGTGGATTCATTTGATAAATAAATTAAAAAATGAGGAGATTTATTCCGTACACTCTTTTTAAGTTAATTTCAGGATGTTAGTTTCTTTTACATGAGTGTCATCTTTTGATCTCAATAACCCTTGTTTGTATTACTGTATACTCTTTAAGTTTTTATGGTTTTCCTCATGCATTTTCTTTATTCTCCAAAACAATTCATACAAGATTTCAAGAATGTATTTGTATTTTATATCATTTGTTTTATTGGGTAGAGGAAACTAGAATATTGAACAATCAATAAATGTCAATGGATTCATGTGATGGTGCTTTGTCAAGGGATCCATAGTCCTTCACATAGTAACATCATATAATAGTGGATGGTTGTGTAATCTATTAAAAACCATGTTTCTGAAGAAAATAACTTGATTAATATTTTTCATCAAATAAAGGAATGAATGTGAGATTATGTCACATCCATGGAATAGATAATTATCTAGCTTATATGGGGTCAATCATTGAATATGACTATCATGGAGGATGTTAAGAACTATAATCAATAGATAGCATGTCATGAATGTGTATAAATCACCATGGGTATGGATGTTTAGGGATATGAAAGTGGTGTTAAGAACTAATCAAGGTTTGATTATGGTGCAGAATCAGTGGCATTTGTGAGTGCACCGGTTGAGCATGAGGTTGAAGATAACTCGAGCGATGTGATCAAATGGTGTGGACATCCTTGATCAGGCGGATGTGGATTTTCCCATACTTTTTTTCACAATGGAATTATACTTAATAAAAGCTTTTATACCACATTTATTACTCAATTAGATGTTCAGTGATTAAAAAATCATGTTGAGTCATCCATTTGTCGAGCCGACACTGGGTTCGACACCCACAACACATGCACCCACACCCTCCCCAGCCACATCCTCTATATATGTGTCCAAATTAAGACCCACTTGAATGTGACCTATATACTCAAAGTAAGTGATATTATCACCCAAACACCCGTCTAGTTGGTTTTATTGCTAGATGGTACCTAGGGCATGGATGATCTGGCACCCATATATCCCCCTAGATGACCTAGATAGATTGTTAGCTTTTATGGCCTACTTTTGGTTGTGTGAAACCTTAAATACATATAATAAAATAATATATATATATAAAGGGAGAATTAGGGACCAAAAAATATATTCCTTTATAAAATGAGTCACAAGGCATTACTCTTCAAGTATTATACCTCTATGTAGTTCATACAAAATATATTGGTATTTCATTATAGTCTTCACGTCCCTCTAATAACCGATGGAAATGTTTTTAGTAGAAAATAATGTGTGAAAATAAATTCCCCCCACCCTTAGAATTAGATTATTTTTGGATGAAAATATTTTGATTATAAGATAAATTAATACTATTTTCCATGAATTTTAACATCTAACAGGCTTTGATATTGAGCCCTATGAAAGAAATTTTCAGGAGTGATTTGATTTAGGTCTGTCAATGGATTTCCAGGTGAGACACTTGAATATGAGTACATCTATGAATCCATGATAATGAATAAACTTCAAATTGGGTATGGATACTCTCAATTGGAGAGAATGTTCATATTATAGGATGGAAAAAGGATTGGTATGAAAATGGAATTATGGATGGATACTTCATAAAATCTATCTTCATTATTTAAAAACCCAAGGGAATGATAATAAAAATGTAAAAAGTATTAAGATGAAGTCCTATGTAAATATAGGTCATTAATGGGGAGAGTGTAGGATCAAGGATGAAGATATATATAGAGAGATATCCAATATAGATATGGTTTGTACATTTTAAGGGGTCGCAATCACTTTGTGATGAAATCATGGATAGCGACCCATGTTTTGCTCTATATTTTTTATGGATCAATATATCATTCCACATTTCAATCCACACAATTTAGGGCACCCTAATAAGTTTATGTTCCTATAGGATGGACTAATATTCATGTAGTTTAAATTACTGAGATGACTAAGTACACTCAAGTGGCTCCTGGGATATTTAGATGAGGTCTCATTTTTCCCAAGATCAGTCGACCTAGAGTGAATTGTTTCATTTTTTTCAAGGAATAGGTAATAGTCCCTAAAGTATTTGTATCATATTTTTTAATCCCTGATTTTTTCTTAATCTGTGTATTTGGAAAACTTAGTAGGCAATAACTTGTTTTTTTCTTAGGAATCCCTTAATGGGGTTTTAACCTGACATGTTTTATGCCTTTTCCATTTCATGAGTGCTCAATAATTCCTCGATCACACAAAGTGCATGACCATAAATAAAAAAATCATATTTCTCTTTGGGTTCCCTTTACATGTTTTATCCTCTTGAGTATTGTGTCTCTTTAAATTAACTTATTAAGGTCATGAAATCAACAATTTTGGTGTTCTATAGTTTATGGAATTCTAAATCAGACAATATAATTCTATAGTTTTGTGTATTCTAGCTCATAACGTAAATTATTGTAGTCTTAGTTATTTTATCTCTAAATTTATATTATTTAGTTTAGTTTCTTCTCACTTGTAACTTATAGTGTTTTAGGTTCCAATCTTCTAGATCAAAAAAATATTGGTAGTGAAGTGTGGGTATTCATGATGGGTTATAGAGACTTGAATCATTGACTATATTCTAAATATTGAGCATACATGAAAGGGTTTTGATACGCTTTATTGTTAATTGATATTATAAAGAATGAATTTTCATGAAGGGTTCTGAAACCCTTAATTTCTATAGGAAACATGAATCATGAATGTCCATGATGTGTTGTGATAGCTTTAATCCTTACCTTAAATGGTATTGGTGGATGGTAAAATTGTGGGTATTCTAAGTCCACAAGGATAGTTGTAATATGGGTAGTGTAAATAACATATCCATGATATTGAACCGGTGAATATGGAATGGGTCAAAAATTTTGGGATGACCACAAATCACCCAAAGATATGAGTTACACCATGGCGTTCTTGGGGCCCACGAGGATTAGAGATCCTTTACTATTAGGATGAGACTCCTCTGGTTAATTGTTCAGAGGCCCATATGAATTAAACCATAGTTATTTCATGCATGGATTATTAAAGAGGATACCCACTTTATTTCATGTATCATGAAAGATTATTGGAGATTATTTTTTTTGATGAACTGGGTATGAAGAAAAGAGATATCTAATAAATGTTATGCAACCTTAGTGTAGTTTAGTTTCTAGATAGGTAAATCTGGCCCTATGTAATGTGGTTTCAAGTCATGTGGTGCGGTCAATCAAAAGGATAAAGAACGGAATATTGAATCACTCTGTTGAGAAAGGGTACAATATATGGTTATGTAATATCCATGATATCAAATCTTCTAGAATAGTCTTGTTATAGGGATTATAACTCATGCCATTTTAATATCTGAGTAAGTATATGGTTGAAACTGATGGTTATAGTTCAAAAATAGATAATTTTGGAATCCTGTATTCCCTATATTTGGGATAGTAACTTCTATGTTTAAGGTGTTCTTTGAATCTAGGGCCAATAATCCTTTATAAACAAGCTATTTGGAATTGTGTCAATTATTTAGTGTATCATTGAAGGGTACATCTCGATCAGTTAGTCCCTTTTACAATGTTTCCAAAAATGAATGTCCGGAGAAATAAATCAAGGTTATGGTGTTCAAGGATAAGGGTATAAACTCTATTAATTGGTGGTGTCAACATAGAATTATAATACATAATGGTGGTTTATATAAATTATGAAATTCAAGAATGGTTCAAGCAACCTAAAAAGTTTTTCTCAGCATTCTGAAGAAATTATCATGGTGAGGAGATGTGAAGAATCATTGGTCTATGTTTTTCTTGGATTAGAGGGTCTATAGTGTTGATATCTACTTTTACTAGGAATAACAGATTTGTCCCATGAGCATTGTTACTTTTTTGTTTATTCTCTAACATTTTCCTAAACTGTAGATATAAAGAATTTAGTGAGTGAATACTTGACCTTTTCTCAATCTTCCCTTTCTGGGGTTTCATATTGAAAGGTTTTACGTCTCTTATAGTATTATTTTTGGGTCTTTACATTTAAACCATCAATGGAAAATTTTTAGGGTCATACACCTTTGACCAAGGGTTCATGTAGATTAATCCAATGATGCATGTTGACCTGGTATGAGGGGAATATTACACAATATCCTAATTAATATACCTAATGTCATTAGTATTAAATAAAATCATAAGGAGATTAAAATGTCATAAATAATTTCTCAAGGTTCTCAGGTCATGAAAAATGTCAGGATAAAATTATTACAAAAAAGATTGTGAATCACTTGATGGAAATGCGTTCAACTATGACGATGTTAGGGCTCACATGGAATAGAATTACCTTCCTATGGTGCCAAGATTCTTCTGGTTGATGGGTCTAAGGCCCTTATGTAGATCCACCTCTTCAATGGTAAAATAGAGAGATAATTTTTTCTTTCTAAGGGACATAAATGGTTTGTGGAAACTCAAGACTTTCAAGACAAAAATTTTGATTTATGGATTAATCTTATAAGAAATATGGTAGATGCACCTCAAACATTGGTTGACCAAGGATAGTATCTCATGTTTCTTTAATAAGGGGTTATAATGTGTGATGGTCTCCCAATTTTTACATCATTTAGTGTGCATGTATTTTTCATGAAATTTAGTGTCATGTGATAAGGATTTTATCCTTTCTGTTTAGAATCATGCGATAAGAATGTAGTGACTGACAAAAAATTGTGTATGGTATCCTTGGAGAACCATTTCACTAGTCAGGTGAATTTAGATGTATGACAATCCTTTTATCCATCTACATGTTAATTTATGGGTAACCATATGTTAGATCCTTTATTATAGAGATTTATATCATCCACAAGCATGCCATATATAGATCTAAAATGTAAATTGGCAGAGTGAGTCTGTGTCACTTGAAACTCTTTTAATTAAAGGTATATGAAATTATTATGGATGGGATTCCCTAAGATTACCCATGAATATTGTAAGTTCAATAATCATGTGATAATCAAATCCATTAAGGATATATGTCCACATTGATCAGACTCATATATAGGGGAGTGAGTCATTCTACTTCTCCCATTTGTGTGTTTCGACATATAGGTAAAGTATGGGGTCCTCAATATATATCCAGATCCTATGTTGTGATATGGAATTTCAATGCTTTATTCAAGTATGGAGGTGATCAATTCCCCCTACCATAGACTCATGCATATTATGGGTATCTCTATGAAATCCTTGATCTTTCATGATCCATATGTCATGAAGATTAATTTCATGTAAATTCGACGTTGTCATTAAGTTTAATGTCATTTTACTTGGATGTTTTAATTTTTATTAACATCATGAGACTATGAAATATCAATAAGAGTAGTAACCAACATAAGGAAATTTCATCTTCACATAATATACATACCCCAAATTTAATGGGTAAAAGGATATTATGTCATGATCTTTCTTTGATAATGGGTACAATGCATAGATGTTTAACACTAAGTGTATATAAATATTTATGAATAGTTTTGTTGTGGGGAGTGTAAATCAAAACATAAGAATTTTTGAGTTAACATGTTATAGAAATTGGTGGATACAGGTCATCAATTTATAAATGTGGAATCCATTATTCCATGTAGTCAGTGTAATAACTTTGGATTTAAGGGGGTATCCTTTGGGGGGAAAACATCATCTACACACACGCTCTTTGGTAGTGTGTAAATTCTCAAGATAATCCTAGAAGGGTCATTTTTCACTTGTTGACCCATAACACTAATTTTTATAAGGGAGAAATAGGATCAATGTATTCCATGATCTATGTGCTTACAAAAAAATAATTCCAAATCATGTAATTAGTTAGTATCAATATATATATATATATTGAAGATATGAAGACGGTTTATGGATAATGTAATATTCAAGAAGTTTTTGAGCACCATAAACTCTACAGTAGTGTATATTGAACATATTTTCAAGATGAATGGAAAAAAATGTTATTCATTAGTAATAAATAACTACAGTGTAAGATTAATTAAATTTGAAGATCTATTGTCATTCAGTTTAACATTATGTGTCTAATAAATGGTACTATAGTTTAACTTCATTTGACTAGGATACATGTGATAAGGAAACAGTTCCATGTCCATGATATGTCGTGGTATCATTGGCTATATCATCTTTTCAATTTCCCTAGTCTCTCATTAACCCTGCTCAGGGTGAGAAACAATGGATTACTAGGCCATCAAATAATATACGTGAGAGTTCATGAAATAGAATATGTGGTGTTGTTAATAATTTATTGTGAACTGTAGCCTATACATAAATCTAATTCTTATGGTGGATCATGATTTGGGTGATGGAAACTTTTGGTTGGGCCTGAAATGGATGATCCAACTGTCCCAACATATTCTATGATAGCATGAATCATGCCACTCGTAATTCTCATATGGTTCCCAGCGTAGGTCCAAACTATATATAGGGAGGGTTCAATTTAATCATTATATATGTTTTTGATGGACCTAGGACAACATATTTGGTTTTAACTATGTATCCTATAGTAGTCGAAATCAAGAACCACATAGTTATTGAGTGGAAAATTCTCTATTAAAGCCTGACCCATATGAGAAGGGGGGCATTTATTCAATTGATAATGTGGCTAAACCATGAATTTTAGATATGGGTGTAACTATGTATTATGTAAAAGTAGGAATACGGCCACACATAGTTCGTACAAAAAAACTCTCTACGTAGGTGTGACCCATGCATAGAAGGGGAATTTTTTCACTATATATTAAGGCTAGACCCAAGACTTGAGATATGTGTACCAAAACATATCATATGGTAGAAGGAATCAAGCCACACATAGTTTTTGAAAGGAAAACACTCCATGCTTGTTTAACCCATATGAAGAGAGGGAATTATTTATATTGATATTGTAGTTGGAACCGTCATTTGCGATATTAGTATCAATATGTTTCCTATGATAATAGGATTCAATTAACAAGTAATTAAATTATAGAAAAATCCCCATGAAGATCTAAACTATACGTAGACAGAGAATTTTTTTATGTTGATATTGAGGCTGGATCCATGATTTTTGGATTGTGGTGTCAATACTTATCCTATGATTGAAAGAATCAATCCATACATAATTATTGAACATAAAATTATCCATGAAGGTCTAAACCATACAAAGAGGGATCATTTTTTTCTATTGATATTGTGGGTGGACATATGATTTGGGATCTGGGTGTCACTATGTATTTTGTGAAATCAATAATCCAGACACATGTAGTTCTTGAACGAAAAACTATCCACATAGGTCTAACCCATACATAGAGGGGGAATATTTTCCCATGATATTGTATCTAGACTGGTGATTTGGGGTCTATGTTTCATTATTTATCCTATGATTATAGTAATAAATCCACATATAGTACATGAATGGAAAACACCCCATGCATGTCAGACCCATACATAGATGGGGGGAATTTTGTTTCTTTACTATTATGTCTAGATACAAAATTTGGGATATGGTTATCACACTGTATCCAATTATAGAATGAATCAAGACACACATAGCTCTTGAATAGAAAACTCTTCATATAGGTCTATACCATATTCCAAGTTTGGAATTTTTATATTGATTTCTCAGTGGGCCCTACATTTTGGATCTGGGTTTCACTATTTATCATGTGATAGCATGAATCAAACCACACAAAATTGTAATGTGTGGATACTAACTATGTAGATCTAACTCACATACAGGTACATGAGTACTACATTTTTAATTTACATAGATATCGGTCATGTCCAATGAATTATCCATGATTAAACATTATTAGTGTTATTTAACATCATACAGTAAGGATTTCTTCTTTGTAGTTTAACATCATGTGGTGAGGACCACATTAATACAGTTTGAAAGTATTTAGTAAGGAAATATTCCATGTAATGTAACATCATGTAGTGAGGATGAAAGATAATATGAATTCTAAAGTCCTAATACCAGTACATGGGTTGCTGATTGTAGCTATGAAAATACTTTTTGAGAAATAGTACATTGGTGTTGAGGGTTACACATTCCCCCTCTATTATGTCTGTTGGTAATGAAACAATTTAAAAAATGGTGGAATAAATTTTGCAAAAAAATGATTCCATAACCTTGATCATATCTTGGCATTTGATTTGATTAGTCATCAAGTCCGAATAGACATATGAATCAAAAGTTATGGTTGATCGAAGGCTAACTTCTAAAAATATCCTGCATTGATGATTCAGGAACAATATATGGAATTGTGTGAGACATTATAAAAGATAATAAAAATCCTTTATGAGTGCGAAACTATGATACATGTGAGATATGAAATCAAACATATAATCTATTTATGTATGAAATATATCCTTAGAAACCAATTCATTTTCGTACAACTACGAAATGTTTCACAACACATCCAAAAGTTACGTGACACGACCTATGTTACATGACACAGTGAAAATTAAAATAAATATTATGTCTCTCGGGGGGGGGGAGGAACTCTAGTAGTTGAGATCCAAAATATTTCAATCATGTAAATTTGGGTTTCATTCTTCATAAAACCTCTATAACTGATCTTTTTTAAAATTACCTCGATGAATTCCCTCAAATCATGAACTTCCTCTTAGATTTTTTTCCACATCTTTATTCCTTTGGAAATAAAATTTCATAAAAATTAAAATCTTTCACACAACACAATTTGTGCACAAATATAATGTTTTATGACACATCTATTTTTCCAAAATCATGATTATAGGCTATTCCTCATCCAAATTCCTTTTTTTATGAAATTATATAGTTGTGTGACACATTGAAAATTTGAGCGAGTAGGTCCATAGTTTCACAAAACAATATGTGGAAACATTCCTCCAGTTCCATACTAAGAGTGATAAACCACACACCCTTTATTGGGATTAGTTTTGGTCTACGATATCAGGCCTATGGCCCAGTCCCTTCGCTTCAGTCTCTAATTCCCCTTAAAATTGGAGTTTCAACATGAACAATTCAGTCCAGGTTGAAAAAAATATTTAGTTTCAACCTATGAATCACCAAAATCCACCATATAGAATAACATGAGTCTAGATACTCATCTACACTCCCGAAAACACATTGATTTGGCCTAATTCTCTTGGTCACTTTCCCTTGATACAATTTGAGATTATCCTCTTGAATTCCCTGAGTATCTTGAGTTGAAACATTTCTCAAGAAACTCTTGAAACCCCATCACCTAACACCTTTTTTAGGTTTATCTATAAAGGGAATGTCTTGTGTAATTCCCACAACAGCCATTTATAGAAAATCTTCATCCTATTAATCCTTGATACAAGACATTAAACTGTAGTGAACCCTATATGAATAACATAAGATGAATCTTGTGAGACACATGATAGTACTTATGCATCAAGAATAAGAATCCTCTTGTCGTGATCATTATATGTCCCTCTTAGTCCTCACTTCCTTAAATTAAGTTGTAGTATACCCTATATAAAAAAATATTCCTCCTATGATACACATAAAATTACTTATGCATCAATAATAAGATTACTCATTCTAGGATCATGCTATTGTCCCCTAGTCCTCACTATATAACTATAAAATTTACAATTGCATATATGATGAGAATAAGATGAATTTCTTAAAAATAATGAGATAGAGTATGAATCAAGAGATAGATTATTAATTTAATGATCACAAGACAACCACAAAATAGAAACCATGGGAATATTCCTTAGGTGAACCCCCAGTCATATTCTTTGACCCACAAGAGGGTTGAGATTCCCTCTTATCCCAACAAGAAGAAGAAATGATGGGTGTATCGATACATAAGCCCTGCACCCCACATCTGTTTAGATGAACATATAATATAACATTAACCAATTCTAGGAACATGGGATTCAATCTTCACCCAAAATCTCAAAAAAAGTACGTAAATCTCAATTCATAAGCTCCCCAAAAACTTTTACATTCATCTAACATTAAATTATAACCTTACCTTATGCAACAAACACTTGATGTCCTATGTGATAATCACAGGATTCCTTGTTTGATGATCATGATATTCCTCCTATGATAAAAATTTAATGTTTTACCATTACGTGGAAATATTTCACATATTTGTTCCAATCATACCATTGATTCCCTATAGAATAACTCAGGCATCTTCCACACATAATCCCCAACGACACCATTAATTCTCTTAGAAATTGCCGGGAAGCTCCCTCTTGAAGGACCCATTCATATCATTATTAATCCTAGAATCAACCTATAAAATCATATGTGTATTTCGCATTCAAATCACCACTTTAACTAGAATAACCAAAGAAGTTACCACATGTAAGCCCCAACCAATTCATCTGTATCCCTTGGGGAACCCGGGAAACTCCCATGAATAAGCCCTAATCACACTATTACTGGTCTTGGAAGAACACTAAGAAAATACAACTCATAATCCGCATTCAAATCATCAATGATCCTACAATCCATTGATAACATTCTATGTGTACACCTCACACCATCCATCATTGATGATACTTTCGATACAAAAGATTCCATGTCACAAGACTTTAAACTACATGTAAAAGTTATGTCACACTACTATAAACAAACACATCAAAATACATGGGTTTTGTTCCCAGAATATTGAATAGGGTATGTATTACACCTCCATGATGTTCAATAATTATTTATAAACACATCCCTGGTACCTCCCAGATGTTTGATCCAAATTTCCCAACTATATAAAATTGTGTAATATTACCCCTTGGGTGGATACACTCTATCATCCAAGTGAGAAATCTTCCTCTAAGAGATACACTCCATAAATTCCATGTATGATATCTTCCCCCAATGGGTACAAACTTCATTAAATCCAATTATGAAATCAAACCCCTTGGGGGACACACTCCATGGAATCTTGAGTGTGAAATCCTCTCACACGGGGACACAATCAACCACCCATCATGTCCCAAAAAGATGTCAACCCTTCACCCAAATAATATATATAAGACATTAAACATGTGAACTAATCCAGAATTCATACCCCATAGAGTAAACATGTGATTATAGAGTTAAAATACATCATAAGACTTACTCCCTTGGAGTCAAATACCTCACGGATGACATGGGAATCCAAAGGGTTTTCACCTAAGATGCCTCACACATGAGATACCTCAAAATTTAAAATGAGAATACATTATAGGTTCCCAAAACACCCAAAATCGAGAGATGACCTGAAATGTCTGACATTACCATGTACTCTAACCAAGGGTTGTTGTCCTATTGAGATAGAATAAATGTAATTAATTTCCATCTACCTTGAGATGGAATTGGGAAACAGTTTCATGAACATGACTCAAATATATGAGGGAGACCCAAAATAATAAATAATATCCAAGGAGTATTTCATGGAAGGATGAAGTGAAATCCCATTATCCAGTTTTTTTTTCAAGGAGAATACATCCTCAGTGAAAGTTATAAATTTCTCCCAATATTAGAAAGTGAGAATGTGGGTAAACAAAAGTATTACATCACTATCAGGTGGAAGGATAATTTTGGCCCTTGAAAAAGAATAAAAAATAGTAAAAAATGAGTATTATCTATTGTAATTGAACTTATGTATGGTGTAAGGCCCCGCTAACTTTGCTTTCAACTTTGGTGGCTTCATTACTTGCATCATTGGGGTTGTGAGACCCAATATTAGTTCTCCTTGATGAAACAAGAGGAGGAATTTTTTTTCTGGACCATTTGATCTGACCCCATGAATTATTCTATAGTTCTGATGTTGGAGGATACTATATATGGGGTGATTCACTATCCTTGGGATATGATATTGTTCGATGCTCTTGGATTTTCCCATCCTCTACGAACATATGAAAACTCTTTTATGATCCACCAATAGAGAGTTTTTAGTATGCAAATACAAATATTTCATATGAATTTATTAGGATCCCTTAATAATGGGACTTATACAATGGAGAGTACGACCATGACTAGCTAATGACAGAGTGAATTTATAATATTTCAGTGACCCTTATATCCTTGATAAGGTATATTTCTATTCCCCAATCATGTATAATTGTCTTATATATTTTTTGAATGTGAGGTATGTACTCTTCTTTTCACCCATACAAAATCCTGTAATTGTAAGTTTAAATGGTCCATAACATGGTTGGTAGGTTTTTTCTTGGGCGTCTCACTCCATATATCAATGTTTTCCAATTCACCATCAGTGTTATATATCTCCACCTAGTAATAATAAAGAGTTTTATTCTCTAGGTATCATTATAACCAAGTTGAGGTGTCACTAATTATCATTAGGGAGCTATATAAGTTCAACCCCCATGTTTCTATAACCTCCCTATATGATGGTGTTAGCCTTTTGGGAACCCTTAAATATGAAGGTTTCTAGGAAAGGTGATAATATCCTTTTCTAGGAGATATATAGCCATGGGGAGGTTGACCACAATAAATGATATGAGTATAGTCTATTTGATCCATCTATTCACTACTGTGAGATGTAAAACTGAAGTAGTGATCGCCTTTTGATTCTATTATAGATTTTGAGGACCCTTGAGGTGTTTTTGATATAAGTCTCACAACCTTAAGTATAACAGAATTGATAATATAATGAATATGTGCCTCAATCTATGTCATGTATATAATATATTAGCCAACCCTTTTGTATTCAAAAGGGATTTGATCCTACTATATGAAAGTAGCTTGAATATATAGATAAAATTCCAGTGTGGAGGAGATATGAGGCTGATTTTAAGAATCTGTTGGAGTATTCTAGTGAGATTAATTGTCATCATATGGAATATGAGTATTCAAGTTGGTGGTTTCTAAAATATTTTATAGAATCATAGAAAAATATCCGGTATAATACTAGTTTATATGTGCACTACCCATTAGAATATATCAATGGACCTCCAGAATGGGAGAAGAGATATGATTCTCTTTCTGTATAGCCTCTAAAGGCTGTTAGTGTAGTCTGTTTTCAGTAGGAATATGGATGTGAGCCTAGTCTTATAAGCTACTAGAATATTTCGAGTAGCTTTATCTGTAAGGATATGAGCCGACCCTGAGGTAATTGTCATATAGTACTAACAAACCACAATTGGAGTTGGATTATAAATCTGGTGTGGTGCCTTTGGATTACTATATTATCTTTCTTTGATTGGAATGTTTTCCTATCCCAAGGAATGTTCCAAACCAACTTGGTGCGAAATATTTAGAATGGGGATATGAGCATGGTTTCATGCCTCATACTTTACCAAAATATGCTGATAATCCTCCTAGATGAGAGAAAGAATGTGTAGTTTCTTTGGAGTAGCCATGTGTTTTAACTCATCATGGTGATATAATTCTCCATCTATTGGGATTTTAATGTAATTTTGTCCCTATATCATAACCTTAATATACTGGTAGAGCTCATCTATTGTTTTCAAAAGGTATTGGCACTTCATCAGGGCGTATCTAGGAATGTATCACTATATGCTCTTCATTTTCAAGGTATGATTTTCTATGTCTTTGATTGATGTTGGAATTTATACCCACTCATATCCTCATCATAAAATAAGATATCATTGGTTATATATATGTATGGTGGTGTAGATATGTTCTTACCCCATGTTTGTTTCCCAAATATGAGATAAGACTTTGATATAGATATCAAGGATATAGGCCCAGTCCATCTGATTCATAGATTTTGGTACATGGTGAGATTTCCATGATTCCCATATTAGAGATTCTTGGGAGGTGACCTATTAATAAATTCCACTAGTAGGTTACTGATGGGAATTGGGGTTTTTGTGATAATATCCTTCTCTGTGTAGTTTCACATCATGCAATAACTACATTGTTGTGTAGTTTAAAGTCATGTGACTAAGAAATTATTGTGTAGTTTAACGTCATTAGACTAGAGAATTTTTTATAGTTCAACTTTATGTGACTATGAAGTATCATGAAATTTAGCATTATAAAACTAGAACATATCTTTCAGTTTAACATCACGTATCTTGGACATATTTTGTAGTTTAATGTCACGTGACTATGATGTATCATACAATTTAACGTCATGAAAGTTGGAAATATCATGAAGTTTAATGTTATACCACTATAAAATATCATTTAGTTTAAATTCATTTCACTAGGACATATCCATCCACAACCTTCTGGGATGGTGGGTTTTTTATAGATCTCAGATAAATCATATGAAAATTTCTTGAGTTTCAAGATCCTATAACTCAACAGAGCATTAATTCACGTACTTATTTATAAAATAATCAAAGATAATGAAACTATTTATTGTGTTACTAAGACATAAGTGGTAGGGGAAGTGATTTTAATGGACATCCAACTCTATATCACTCTAATTCATCATTACTGGGTGTTCAATCAAATAATTCTCCATGGACTGTTCAAAGTACCCAGGGAAATGTATTTTATTTAAGAAATGATATTTGTTTCATATCACACTGAGATATGGTCTCCTATTATTAGGAGGAATGTAGCTCATTTTCTACTGTACATAATGTGTGCCTTGTTCACAGTTCGTACTTGACTGGTGTGGTGATTCTGGTGTTAGTGGTTCTTCAATCTACTTCTGAATCCAATCCTTATGTTTTATGCAACTCCTTGTCATATTATTGAGATGTCTATTTTAGGGGAAGTTATTTTAATTTATTTTAAAAACCACCTAACATACATTCCTTCCTATCAATATTTCTATCAAATCATTCTCCATGGAATAATCAATGTACATGAGGACATGTTTTGGTTCGAATGAATATACCCTTTCTTATTTTTCATCAAGAGATGGGTGACCATTCTTCTTTTCCATGAGATACCTATACCTTTGTTGGAATGGGAATATAGATGTGTTTCTATTATGGAGTGAATATCCTCAATCATTAATTTTTTTGGGGGTATGGTGATAAATCATTGGGTCCTTGGATAATGTTGACTCTTCCCCACAAATTATATTAACCCATCTTTTATAGAGGTTTTTTGCAAACTTATGAGGTCGCATGGTTTTCGAAAAATCCTTTATTGGGGGGGGGGGGTGTAAAATATAGAAATTATTATATCCCTTTCTGATGATATTATTGAGAATATGAAAATTACCCAATACCTATGGGACAAGGTGGGGTGGAGAAATTTCTTTATTTCACCTGATGAGAGGATGAAAATATAAAAATTACCCTATCCCTGTGGTATAGAGATCATCCCTATAAGGTAGATCTCTATAAGAAGGCATTGATGTGTTATTATTTTGGAGGTATCCCATGATAATTCCAAAAATTATTTCCCATAGATCATAATTCTCTTGTTGAAGTTCTGTGATCTATTCATCCATATAAATTTCCCCATTAACATTAAGGTGTTTACAGTAAGATTTCATGAAGAAAAATTCTACTCTGTAAATGTTATGGTGAGTGGATAATGACTAGAGTCTCCTCATGCACCCTAGAAACTAAATTTTATATTTTCAATGTCCATATGATCCATCAACATTATAGTCTAAAACACTATGAGGGTTGATAATACCTTCAGTAGATGAATGAAAAGCAGAAGTGTGCTCATCTGGATAAGATGATAGGTTCTAAAATTTTGTTCATACCATATTGATAGATATAAAGGGTGGGTTTTTTCTCGTCTTCCATAGAATATCTGTTTCGATGGTTTGGTGCCCAATATTACATTTAGCGGGATAGTTCCCACCATTCTATTTATTGGTTTGGCGCTTATAGTTCCATAAAGTGGGTTGATTCCCATTGTACCATTTGATGGGTCAATGACCATATTGAAGATGATAATAGGGTTAATAATGATAAAAATTGCCCCAAATTTGTGGTATGGGGTTTTCTTTGGTACTCTATAGTGACCAAGGCTTGTTGTGATGAAGTTTGAGGCTATTAGCTAGTGATTATATGATATTGAATCTGGCCCACTATTAGGATATAATCACGGGACATAGACACATTGGAGATAATAATGGTGTAATCCTTATATTTATTTTCATTGTATAGAAACACTGGGTGGTATCACATATTAGATTTCAAATTAGGAGGGGTGGGTTATGAAAAGAAACCTCTATAACTCCCTATAGAATTTTGGTCATATATTGATGATGATGATCAGACTAGATGGGATCCCTCTTATGTAGTTCATGAGTGGTTTATTTAACCTAATGGGTATCCTTTTTCACCTCCCTGAGGTAGAGATGATATGTGTTGTTATTTTATTGTGATAAGATCCCAAAGCATTTGAATATTGACATAAGGTCCACTTCCTCTTCTATTAATTTTTACGAGAAATGAAGATGATGGAGATTAATCCTCTAAATGATTTCATGAGATTCTCTGAAGGTTGATATAGAGAAATTGAGGTGGTACACATGGACCAATATGTTAAATAATTGGAACTTGAGGTGTTGAGTTGGTGAAAACATATGTCGGGGTCTCAGGGCTAAGACTTCCATGTTAAACAATGCACCTGATCATTGTGTCATCTATTTTTTCATTGAATCTTGATGTGTTATATTGGCATTACTAGTATATATAGTGGTCTCAAGATCTATTGGAACATTAGATGTTTCCATTTTCATTTTAAGGAATCAGAGAAGTACGAGAGATGAAAAAAGATACCTTACTAGTGAAACATCATATGTTAGAATAAATGGTATATCCATTACTTTCACTGATAAAAAATGAATAAGTGGTCAATTATTTTATTAATGGTTCAACATAGTTAAAATATTTCTTATCCGGTTCACCATTTTGATTCCCAATAAAACACATATGATTCACCTAATGTTTAGTTGTGGATGATTGAGTGTGGTCACACAATCTTTTGTATACATTTTACCAATTATGGATTTAATGGGAACTCTCAATGGTCACAACTTAAAGGAAAAGGAACAAACATTCATTTAAAAGAAAAGTGGTTAATTGGGGTTTCAAAACCAATGACACTTAATAACTCACATTACTCAAGCAGATGGGAGATTGATCTGATCTTACAATTTAGGTAGAATGATTTCTTATTTTGGGAAACTCTTATAATTTTAATATATATTTGTGAAATGCTTCTGAGTCCTTAATATGACACTAGTTATCCCTATTCCAATGAACTAATCATGATAACTTTTTGGTGGGAACAACTTTGTGTGTCACAAGTTCTCCATTATTATCATATTCATTTATGATGCTTTTTATAGCTACGCTCAGACTCTCATTATTTTATTATCATCTAGAAAGTAAATTGGTATCTTGGATATGGAATTGAACCTATATGAGGTTTCTTTCACATCAGGTGATAATAGGAATTTAAACCCCCCAGAGTTTGTTTTTTAGGTGTCTACATTATAAAAGACGTGAAAAAAGAGACCTTGACTGGGACTTATACATGTAAGGATACCCTAAATAACCTCATTGGAAGTATGAACCTTTGAGTGACGATGATATTTAATTAGGAAAACATCATAATGAAATACCACCACTTCATACATCCTCAACATGAAATTGGTATAGTCAATACCAGTCTCTAAGCCCATGTATGTCATGGTCATTGTGGGAAACAAAAGATATAAGAAGATTGGACACATCTCATGAGAGAATATTTTTATGGTGATTAAAAATTAATGATTCCATTAGATTGGTTTAACTACCAGTGTTGTGGAAAATATTTTATAGAAATTAAGAAATAGAAAGGAATCCTTTATATCCAATTTATAATAGAAATCATACTTCTCATAGTTCAATTCATTTTAAAATTGTTGATGGGTTTAGAGGTACTTAATGGAATGGTCATGTCTTACACATAAAAGGATTCATATATATAACCCCAATTCTTATCTATGTATGGACTAGGTATGATGGCAGAAACATGGGAGAATTTATTTGTATGAGTTATGAAAATTTTGGATATGGAGGGACCTACACCAGGTCTTATTCCCATTTGATATTAGGCCATAGATATCATCCTACATAAACTATTTGTACTGAAATCTGATTTATCATATTTCATTTATTCCTAACCCATTGATGGATTAGGATAATTGATTAAAATCAATGGGATTATAATGATTCATGTGGTCCAAGAATGTTAGTGGATTATAATATTATGGATTCCCATGTTACATATTCATTTTCTATCCTCCTAGAGATAAAGAGTGATGATGATTATAAAAGGTTGATTGAATATGTTTTTTATGACATAGGTTCTCATACAAGAACATGAAACAAATAGGATTTCATTTGTTTATAACCCAATCCCAATAGGGGAAATCCCATTATAAAGTGGGTACTTGGATGGAGGTTCATGGTCTAATGATCACATGGTGTATTTCTTATTATGTATGCTAGAAAATGATGACATGACCTAGGGTGTCTGACTGACATGTCAAAGGTGTCGACCTGAAATGTTCGAGGTGTTTGTCTAAATTTTTTGGAGTTTCATCTCGATATGTCTCATGGTGTTCAACAAACAATTCATACAATTTCTAGGTTTTCTTATTGAAATGTCCCAAATTATTTTCATGATCGAAGCTGACATGTCGAGGGAGTTTCCGTATGATCAGACTGACTTTTCTAGGATATCTTCATGTGATCAAACTGAATTTCTTAGGATTACTTCTCATGGTCAAACTAACTTATCCGATATTAATTCTCATGATTAAAATTAATTTTTGGGGATATCGTTACATGATCAAAATATCTTTTCAAGAATTTATTCACATAATCACAATCCCTTGTCTAATGTTGTATAAGGGAATTATGATACATGTAAAGAGTCATACAATCACGTGATCTTGTGGGATTTATGTGATGTTTCATAGGAAGTATTTGAAAGTTTTTAATTTGATTGTACAGTGGTATCATTCAATTGATGAATGGGAAATGATGTAAATATTAACAGGGGTTCATGCCTGAGGGTTCACATCCAGGGCACACATCCTTGGGATTTAATGGTGATATGAGGTAGTGTCTATGGTTTCACATGCATGTTAAGAACACATACATGTCAAGGGGTTCCTGTAAGATAGTTTCACATGATTCTCAATTTCACATTTGATCATTTGACCTCATAGGGGTCTTACAAGGGGTTCCACAAACATACAATGGGTATACTTGTATAGCCAATTGAATGGATGATAGTGAATGTAATAGGGTTTTCAGCCCATTTTCAATCATGGGGTGTATATAACCATGCCATGAAAACCTAATAGAATCATGTGATCGAGGGAATGGTTTCAAGGGATCTTAATCATAGACCCATGAAACCATCACATTTCCAATGGTGCTTCTCCAAGGTAAATAGAGGCATCATGTGTGAATAGGATACATGGAAATGACTATCTATTTAGGCTAGTGGAGTTAGTGATGGAATCCCATGTCATAGGGGGTTTTGATATTGATCAATGTAATAAAGGGGTTTCATGGGGTTTTCTAGTTATGGGTCATTGTGTGATAGTGTCACATGAAATTCAAATCATCAAGTGATCATTTGATGTGTATCATGTAGTGGAGACCGCGATTACCTATTGAGTTTCTCTAAAGGCCATAGTTGGTTCTCTTCCCCCACTATATTCCATCTTCTCTTCTCCCTTCTTCTCATCTCATCAATTTTCTCCCTCAACCCATATGTATTTTTAATGAGATATAGGGTTTATATTGGTGGATGTTGGTTAAAGTTGGTACCTATTTTCATGGTGAGGGTACCGCATGCACAATCTTGAGGTGGTATGTGACATCACATGACCAAAATCACACGGTTGCAAATAATGATTAATGTGATTAAATTCTTGACAGATGCTGAGGTATTTCATAAAAACATCATGATAATCTTATGATCATTGTTTATTCATGCTATGTATTTTCAAAAAACTCTTAGTGATATCCATGATCCTTTATAGGGCCTCACATGATTTCCTGACCTGTCCATGGATAGATGTTTGAAATCCACATGCAGATTCATGGGATTAAATAATAATAATGCATAAGGTGGATATTTATTTCATATTATCTTTTTATGTTAGGTGTATGATGAATTTTTTCCTTTACCTAAGAGTCATCCTTTAATCATGAAACCCTTTTTTGATATAGTGATACCCTCGAACAATTTTTATGACGTCCTTCATGTGGTGTCCCTAATATTTGAAACACTACATGCATGATTTCAAGAATTACTTTGGATTTTCTATCATCTATATAGTGGGGGTAGAGGAAAGCCTAGGATTGACAACTAGATGACCACTACTGGATTCATGTTATTAATCTTGGCCGAGTGTTGAAATGTGGTTCACGTGACTAGTCTATACGATATCGTACGACTATGTAATCTATAAAATGTCATTCAACATAATCCATTCATGTGATGGATGTTATTTTTCAAATAAAGTAATTCATCTGAGATGAAGTCACATTAATGGATCCAATAATAATCTATCTTGCATGGGTTTAGTCATAAATGATCAACATCATAAAGGAATTTTAGCAATGGGGTTGAGGCCAGGCGTCTCAGGCTTGCGTAGACATCACCGAGTGTTGAGAAACTATTGGATAAGTCTCATAGTGTTGAACTAGAAGAAATGAAGAGTGTGGTGGGAGAGTAGAAGGTTGAAGATGACTTGGTCAAGGAGACCAAACAATGTGGAGCTCTTTGATCAGACAAAATATGTTTTTTCCATATATTTCTTATGGAGGAATAATGCCACTCTAAAACTTATATCCCACAAATATTCCTTTAATGAATGGGTGGAACATCATAACTCTTGTTATGTCGTACATTTCTTGAGATGGTAATGGGTTCAGAAACTGCAACACACAACCATTGCCTCATCAGTCATGCCTCCCCATTTCATGGCCTGTATTAACACCTCCTTCATTTACCCTACTCTATCACAACAAGAATTATGCTCCCTGATAGACCCTACTGCTCATTTATTTGGTTGGATGGATCCTGAGGTGTGGTTTCCATGACTTTCACCTGTTCACCTATTTATTCTGGTCAGATGGTTTTCTTGGATAGACTATTTTTTTCCAAGGGAAAACATAAATACATAGAATACAATAATCAATGAAAAAGTGTGAAATACGGGCCAAAAAATATATTCATTTATGAAATAAATACCAAGAATTATTCTTCAAGGATGATACCACCAATCCCTTTATATAAAATATATGGAAATTTTTACACTATCTTCACATTCCTAAAATCATAGATGAAAAAGTATTAGGTATAAAATTATGGGTTCTAACAAATATGATTCAAAATACACAAACACAAGCCAAAAAAGTCTTTTTTATATAAAATTAGATTGAAAACATAAAATTACTAACACGAAAAAATAGTTCCTTGAACCCCTTTAAGATCCCAAATTAGTGTTAAGTACACATTTCAAACACTCATGTTCCATTTTAAATAACCTCATGAACATTTTCACACACACTTGGCATGTAAGAAATTATATGTTAAGTAAATAATCCTTTTCATTACCATTTTAAACTACTCACAAGGAACAAATATACGTATACTTAAGAGATAAAATATTTTTTAAAAATACATGAATGTATTGAAATATAATATAATGTAATATTATAAAAAACTACCTCAATTAAGACATTATAAACTAACAATGTATCCCCTTCGACGAAGAACATCCATCCATAAAATGGAGCATACTCTACAATACCTAGACACCCAAAATCACCAAATTAGAACCCACCCTAAAGCATGATCCTATAAAACATTGAACTTAGTGTTTGTGTGAGATATTAGAACTAATGAGGAATGGGTGTAAGGAAAATGGTAATAGTTGAAAAAGAATAAAAGGATTATTTACTACAAGATTCCACTTGTAATTTGTGTAGAATGGGATAATAATCATCAAATTATGGTGGGATAGATCCATAGGTCATGTAATGGGATCAAAAAAACTTTTGATTGAAGTTAGGGGTTCTGAACATCTTAAATCAAAGAGGGACTATATGGGAAACTAAATTTTATGGGATTTTAGGTAACTCATAAGGTTATGCCGCATAGTTTACTATACTATGCTGCAACCATTTTGTATAATATAATAAAACAAACATAACTACACAATATTACCTTAATGGGTTTCCTTTAACTATGTGTATTTCATTCAGAAACACCTGTAGAACAAAATAAATTCATTTTTAGTACCATAAATATCATTTTTTGGACCAAAGTGTGTGCTACCCTTGTAAACTATTTATTCACTTACAAAATTAACTGAAAAAACCCATCATAAGACTTCCCACATGGTTTCCATTAAACCATATGTACTAACCATTTAACATAATTATTATTACAAATATTTCAAGGTTTCATGCAAGAAAAATAAAAGAAACATTAAAATACACAATGCTAATATAAAAGATTAATCAACAATGATATAGTTGTGTCATAATTCTCCATACCATGCCAGTTTTTCCCCAAAAAAGTAATAAGTGAATTTATAAGTGGAGGGAACCCTAAATCCTAAATGCCTACGTAATAGGTTGGAGGGGTCAAGAAATCCAAACAAGTTCCATTGAGAAAAAATCACTGAATGAACTCACAACATCTCAAAATTAATGATTTAATCCTAAAAAATCAACAAAACTATTCAATAATGTTCCCGACTCATGACAACCCAATATAGTGATCATAGAAAATAGAGACTTGTTATTAGTCTCCCCACCATTTAAAATTATTATAATATGGGGGAATATGGTATAAACACTCCAAAGATAGAGACACCAAAAAACACAATGGAAATAATAATCCTATATACACCACAATAACAAATATTTAATTAGCTTTATACTCCCAGGGAAAGACAAAATCAAAGAGAATCCCAATGACCAGAAATAAATATCACCAAATCCACTACATCTCATAACACCAAATGGGAAATAAATCATAAATATAAAACAATAATCAATGAGAATCAACATGGGATCCAAAATTATGTCACCAAACTCAATGAAATACGATATTCATGACCTCATAATTATATCTTCATATCAATATAAATTCAATAAAATCTAGTCCAATATCATCCAAATCTCCGAAAACATGCACCCAAGTCATTTCTATGTGTAATACATCTAAACCCAACCATCAAAATAAAAGAAAATAAATAATCAAAATACTAAATCAACCATGAAGGTATAAATTCCACCATTAAAATCAACACATCATAAACGAGGATCTAAAATGTAATTGATAAATTCAGCCAAGGGAAATCAACTCAATATCCAAAATAAACTATAAACTCAATGAGAAAAATTCTCAAAATAATACGAACAACAATCTAGGTCATACCTAATAAAACACCAGATAATTCAACTTCCAATATTTATGTAAATAATATATCTACTTCGTTTTTTAAAAATGACCTTAATTACCATAGAATGATGGATGGTAACTCAAGAGGCCACTAATCAATGAAAATCATGGATCCACTACTTCATAGGCATAGATGATAACCCAAAGATAAAATTATAAGATGCATAAAAATTCACCATATAGATCATCCTTGAAAATAGACTGTTCACATTTTCTCAATGCCATTTTATGTGAAAAAATTATGTAGAAAAAACAAGAAACTAACTCATTCATGTTTCTCAACCCAACTCAAATTATCCCAATACCCACTATGGGAAAAACACCAAATATACGAATGTTTTGGGGGATAACATATAAAAAGACATATTTAGAACCTTCCATTTTATTTTAAATAATACCCTATTTAAAAGGGATTCTCATTTCCATTTTTCAAATGAATACATGCTTTGAAAATATACCAAAATCATTTTTGGAAGTATTTATTTTTATTTATAAAACACATTACAAATAATTTCTCCAAAGATGTTCTATAATTCATTAGATTCCCAAAATAATTATTTCAGAAAAAACGAATGATTTAAATGATTCAATGTCATTAAAATAATAAATCACCTGAACTTCACATGGACTGCTCTAATTTTCAAAACAATCCAAAATATCCATTAAAAAACCAAAACATTTCATGGACATCACTTCTTTTTAAAATCATTTATATCAAATCTAATTTATTTTTAATTTTTTTTAACCATTTTCATATTGAAATTAACTAGTATCAAAATTATTCATGGTTTCTAATAACATTATGTAATCCATTAAAAGTGGTTAAAAAACAATATAAAATCACCATTTTAATTAAAAAAAATGTTCCAAATCGAAATAATATTCGAAAAATGGTAATTTTTAAAAACCTTTCAACCTATAAGATCTCTTTTTATACCAAAAAAAATCAATTTCCCAAAATAGAAAATAAATTTCTTAAACATTAATTGAAAAATAAGGCAGAAGGTATCTTTAAAAATATCACCCAATTAACCCTAATTCATCATAAAAATCACTTATGTTACCCCACTTTAATGTTAAAACCCATTAAATTCAATTTGAGATTTAAGGTGGAAAAGAGGAAAAATTTTATGGGAATAGATTCTTGCACGATTGACGAGTGGGATTTTTTTGCAGACCTCGCATTAATATATGTTTTTTAGTTTCTTAAGAATAATACATAGTGAACACCATCGTTTTTGTCTCGAGGATATAGCTCACACAAAAATTAATTTCTATAATCAAATTTTAAGTTATAACTAATATAGATATTGTGGTTTTAAATTTGAATTTAATATTCTTTTATATATATGAAATTAAAATGTAATGAAATTAGACATAATATTGGTAGATAAAAATGATATCCTCCCACGATTACATCTAGAGTGAACAGTCATTGTCTTTTTATTTGATTCAAATTTACTGATTTAAAAAACTCTATCATATATGAGAAAGTAATATTATTCCCATTTTTTTTAATATACAGTGCACTCAATGATCAAAAAGAACATCAAACATCTAACTCTTCAATCAAGGGAAAATAATGCAGAAGAAAAATATAATCCTTTAGTGGGATGTGGAGAGTAAATGGTTCAATTGCTACTAAGATATTCTACATCCTAACTCTATGAAAATAAGAAAATGTAAGAATGAATTTTCAATTACATGGGTTTAACAATGATTCATCCCCATGAGATAATCCTTGAGTTAGTAACAATTGATCATGAGTGTTAGAGATTAAAATAAAGAGGAATAGTGTAGAAACACAAAAGATAAAAATAATCAAATAATAAGAATAAGAATACTAATATATATATATAGTTCATAATACTAATAAAGATAAATAAAACTCTAAATAGAAACTGAAAATGTAAAAATAAAGTTTCTGACCATTCGAATAGAATGTGAAGTGTAATTTTATACTAAATGTATGATAAAATTTCACACCATATCTTTCCTCTGCATGTTATCATGTGGTAGACATATTAAATTGAAAAATTGGGAAATTTTTTATTCTAGAAATTTATTTCCCAGTGTACTTTATTCTCCCACAAAATATCATCTTTTTTACCTTATTTTTAAAATTTTTCATCAGGTTTCCTATGAAAATTTATTATCACATCGCTGCATCTTCATATTCCCCTTCACCGAGTTCCCATGAATTTATTTCCTTGAAATAGGAAAAATAAAATGGTTCTATAGTGATGAATTTTGTTTCTTGAGATGATTTATTTCATCATGTAAAATCTTACCTCCAATGGTCTTTTTATTTGTGATATATTTTAACATCTCTAGAATTATATAGACTTGGTCATAGATTCCAAGGAATGAATTGTGAGCTTATTTTGGGAACATAAATGTTTGATTAATATCATCATCTAAAATAATGAAATGTCTACAAAAAAACATGGAATAAAAAAATGGATTTGGAATTTGGAATAGTGTAGTAAATGATATAGATAAAATACTAAATTCATATAAAAATATTAAAATTTTAAAAATATTATATTTTTAAAATTAATCACAAAAAATTACTACAAAAACAAATGTAAGAATTTCCCATAAAATAACACATATTTTGGATTAAATAATCTTTATTAAATGTAAAATGACTGAAAATATTTTATTTTTCAATGGTTTGGTCACAGAGATTGGAAAAAAATGCACCAACCAAGAAACAACCTATATTTGGATTAAAAAACCAACTTATCGGGCTCTTCATGGATTTCCAGGTGGTAAAATACAATCATGAAGCATTGGTTCATCCATATGTTTTTATAAAAAAACATAAATCCACACCAAAAATGAGTTGTATACTCAATGGGGATAAAACTATAATCTTATCAGATCAAAATACATTGATAATAATTTGAAATGAACTCTAATTTAAGATTAAAATCCAAAATAAAAATGGTAATATATTTTTTAGGATGATAATGTGATTTATACACTCTCTCCACACACACTATGTGATTTTAAATTCCAATATCTATAATACTATAATTTTGAAATAAAAATACGGATCTTCAAGATCCAAGGCCTCTAAATAATCAAATATAAAGTAACATTTGTAATATGGATAGATCTAATATAATTTGTGACACAACCAAGAACACCACTTGTCATGAAGTTAATTCAAAATCCATATGGTATGGAAACATGTTATTGGTAATTAGTTTACAAATTTAGGTAAAGAGTTATTTCATTTTTTATTCACTGAGATTTAGTATTCGTATTTCACATTTTTTATGAGAGGTTTTAAGTAGTGTCCTATTGTGTATTCTTATTATTATCAACACACAAACATATATATATATATATATATATATGTAATGGTTTTATGTTTTTTTTGATATTTTTAGTGATTGAGATGAAAATTGCTCTATTAAGAGTTTTTAGGATCTATGAGAGCTTCATGGTTGAAGTTAAATATTTTTTAGTACTATAGTTGTTTCAATTGTATTTCATTAAATTTTCATATTACATTTATCATGTATTAAATAGGGATGTTGAATTATGAAATGGAGTTTAGTTTTCTCTTTTTTTCTTATCTGTTATCATTAAATTCACATTAATGGGAATTCCACCCATTATCTTGATTTTTATACCCTTAGTTTTAGTCTAAATTCTTGTCCTATTGGAGGTATTATTTGGGATTCATTATCTACTTTATTAAATAGTAGTTTGATAGGGGTACTTGTAGAATGATGGGGTCAAGAAAATGTTGTGTAAAATCTTCAGTTTAAGAAAAAATAAAGAATTCAGAGATAAAAAGGGGGAAATTTTCAGTGTTTTGTTGGAAAAAACATTATATGGACCTTGAACATAACATAAAAAAGGAGACCCGATGGGAAATATGTATTTCTTTCCCCAATAATCTGTTACAAGGACCTTCTTGTTTACTGAACATTATAAAAAATGTTGTTCTATATAAGGTGTAGATACCTAGGTAAGGATCGAGAATCATAATTATGTTTTTTTGAATTGGGTAGAAAATTGGAAAAAGGTTTAAATTGAATTTAATATTTATCCTTAAATAATCTATAATATTGGTTTAAAAGACTCAATTTTATTCTTTTTTAGATAAGTTTCTTGATTTATGTTTCTATTATATTTTAATCTAATACATTATGTAATATTTTTAGTAGATCATCATGAATTTTAGGTAGATTTATATGATATTGGAGGATGAAAAACTAAGAGTTCAGTGACATAGTCTGTAGAAGTATGGGTTTTTTTAATCATGAGAAATTTATTTATGGGATCATGATGGGACATCCATTGGTATAATTTTTATTGTATGGTTGATTGGGTTATATTGTTTATATTGATGTTGTGTAGGGTATCTTATTAGTGGTGGCTCATGATCCTTAGCGATTACGAGTAGTTTTTCGATTCATGGGGGATATTATAAGATCAATTATAGGTTGAGTTTCTTGTAATTACTATGATGAATTCCTTATAATGAGAGCTATATTAACACTATTAAGGAATGTATACATTATTCTCTTGATATATTGTGATATATATGAGATACATTGTTAAACCTAGATCTTTTTTTGATATACATTGGAATTAAATATCTATATTTATCATCATTCTTTGATTATCATCCCTTTTTATTAAATCATTAGATATTCCAATATTCCTGTTAATTAAAATGAACTTTTATTCCCGTGGTCCAATTCAATATACAACTTCATCCTTTTATTTAAAACCTACACTATAATTTCTTTAAGAGATGGTACTATATTTCATTATACTCAGGCCTAGTGGGAAGGATTGATATAGAGGGTGTTTTTCCATTTAGTCGTTTCTTTCACTATCATAATTTTCCATCAGGCCCTTCTATGGTCTAGGGGATCATTTTTTATCTTATATAAGAATTTTAATTATTATTCTATCTCTGGGTACTATTATTATAGGTCTTGGTCCATGAAAAGGGTTACTTGATTGATTTCCCATTTATATACTATGCTCTTCTCTTAGGTCTAGTGTGTTATGTTTGAATTTGGATGAAGGGGTGATTGTATGCACGATCTCTTATCTACTAATCCTTATCTCATTCCCAATAATATATGTTCTGGTACAAATAAAGGTAATATTTTATGATATATGTTAGTATTTTTATTTTGTGTTATGGTAACACATTTCGCAAGAAGATTCCCGATGTTTTTAGGACATATCCATATGACTTAATCCTTGACAAGAATATTTTGTAATCAATGTAGGATATTATGGATTAAAATAGGAATAGAATTATATTATATAACTCTTATGGAGATAAGTATTTTGTTGTTTATTATTTAGACTCTTGCATGGGTTAGAGGTATATTGAGTCTTTGTCTTCTTTAAAGGTCAAGATAAGGAAAAGATCAATAGATGATCAATTGATGGTGTCTCCCAGGGTTGTTGAAAAATACCATGAATTATTTATAGAGAAATTTGTGATACTAACCCATCAAAAAGATATTGATTTTTAGATAGGTAAAAAACCTGGAGTTTATCCTATATCAGTTTCTCTATATAAGAATATTTTATCTAGGTTTTTAGAGTAACAGATTTAGGTTGAATACATTCCATAGGGGGGTTTAATTTGGCATGGTGTGTATCTTTGTAGAGATCAAGATATGTTTTTAAATAATTATGATATTATTTTTGGTTAGTGTATCATTTATCACCTATTGAATCAAGTGACAATAATTAATTTATACACACTTTCATGGATTATTGATTTATTCAACTAATTAATGGATGATGGTCAGTTTTTTAATATTGAATTCCTTTGAGATATCAGTATATGAATGAGAAGAATATAAATATTCCAATGTCTACCTTTTTATAACATTATGAGAATTATGAGTTATTCATGATGTTTTTCAATGTGATGGATTCTCCAGAAGTGTTTATAGAATTGATGAATGATTTAGTATGTGAGTTTCATGATTTATTTATAGTGGTGCCTATTGAGGATATCCTTGTATATTTAGTATCTAAGGAGGAGCATATAGAGTATATGCACACTATTTTGGGATTCCTTCATCCTAAATAACTATTTAGGAAGCTGTTGAAGTATATGTTTTTGGATAATAGTTTAGTTTCATATAACACATCATGTCTTATTTTGGGTAGTCATGGATTATAATTAGGTATTATTTTTAAGGATTTTTCCCTTTAGTTAAGAGTTATCCTGTTCAATGTGAGTTTGATGATTATATCTTGGTGGTTCATCATGGTTTGGTGAAGATGTACCATGCTCAGCAAGGTCATTATTGGTGGATTTTTTTAAATAGTTCAATTATAATTATTTTCTATTGGTTTATGGTTTTTCCATATCTTATGGTAGTAATGATTTTATAGGGGAAAACATAAATCACTTGAAGATGTCTTCTCACTTCATAGAAATGAATTTGTTGTGTCTAGATTAGTTTTCTTAGAGGAATCTAGAGAAGGTGGTGTCTCTTGATGGGGTTATGAAGACTAGAAATAGTGATCATGATAACTATTCCACATATCGGGTTTAGATATGAATCTAGTGTGCTTTTTTTTCTCTTAGTCATTCCTAAAAAATTATTTACAACTGCAGATAGATGTTAAGATATGGAGGAAACTAAAAAAATTGGAATAAATATTGTTTTTAAGTTTTCTATAAATATTGAGGATCATGGGAGATCCACCTAACATTTGAATAGTTGGATTAAAGTAAAATTTTTAATCCTACGATTAGTATTGATCAATTTAAAGATGGAACTAGAATGCCAGAAGTCATTTTTTAATCATGGGAGGATACCTATAGAGTTAGATGTTGGAGATCAGGTGATCTTTTTTGGAATAATTTTTCCTAATACTTTGGGTAAAGTTGTGATAATTAATAGTGGTCAAAAGAATTCATCATATCACAAAAATCATTGTTTTACATCCCCAGTGATGTCTTTGCGTGTTACAGTGGTAGAGCACCCATACTTAAGGGTATGGTGACCAAAGGTACTTGACAAACATTTCTGGGAAGTGTAGAAACTGTATTAGTTTTTGAACATAAATACCTATAATTCACTATATTATTGTGTTCTTTGACAAGTTAATATAGTAGCATGTGACGAGAAACACTGATAGGTCATTGTAGCTCCACAAAATTCCTACCACCAGATATTGTAGCATAGTAAAAATACTATAAAATTGGTGTAATTTTATAAATATGGGTTACTGTAATAGTGTGACTCTTAATAACATCATTTACGATAGAGTTTCTATGTTTTTGTTTGTGTGTGTGCTTTTGTGTGTGTGTTTTTTTGTTTTTCTATGTACCTGTGTCTAAAACTTGAAAATACTCTCTTTAATTTTTCTCTCAAACATAGTGAAATATCATCTTCTTAAAAGACATGGTTATCATTTCATGAATCACATAAATCTATTCATTATTCATCTTCTATATTTAATTTTATCAATTTTAATATTCTTATCTAAATAATTGATCATTTTTTCACTTTGATATTCCACAACAATCAACATTATATCTGGAAATAATGGGTATTGAATGTTCTCTTATGGGGGTAATATACCTCCAATTTTTTTTGGACTTCAGATGTGTTGTTCGGGAATGATATATCTTTATTTTATGTCCTTTCGTGGAATGGTTGTTTTGAATGGTGAAATTAAGAACTTGACTCGTAATTTGACGCTCAATATTCTTGGTTGTTTGATTTTTAATTTTATTGAAATTACTTCTTTATGTGTGACTAGAGTATGATGATATTTGAAATTGTTTTTCCTATATTATGTTACATGAAATGATGGTTTTTTCATTATTTTATATGTGACTCTGCCAAAATTTTATTTTATGATGGGACATGTAACAACCGTAGATTTTATGAAATTATTATTTTTTCAAATAAATTTAATTTCTTATCATGAATAACATGAAACACTGAGTTCGTTCAAAAAATGTTCTATTATTAAAATATTATTATATATTATGCATCATATATCCTAGATATTTCATTGGAAGGTATATAAATGTTAAAATAAAATTATTAAAACATATGGTTTACACACATATATATAAAAATAATTCACAGGTTACTAAAAAATTAGAAGTGAAAATAAAAAACATTTGAAAATAAAAGAAACCATTTTCTAATAAACTATTTTTATGAGCACAAAACATTTTATCTCAATAAATTAAATAAATATATTTTAGAGAATTATTTCTATTAAATTATTATATTATAAATTCAATTAATTTTTTTATAGTCATATTATATGTTTTCTATTAAAATTGTCTTTTAAGAAAATTCTTAAAAATTTACTCTATTATTAAGATGCAATTTTAATAATTTCATAACCTATATCCTTCTCTGATTCCATTAAATGGGGAATTAAGCTATTGATCATGTGTACCGTGGAATACCACCTTGTGAACTGATGTTATTCATTTTCCATAACCACATTTTACATATAGATATTTTGATTAACTTAATGTTTATATATTATATTTATTATTTTATTTTAATTATTTAACTATAATGTCACATATACCTTCTTAAATTTTATTCTATGTGAATACAATAATGGCATGCTTTTGTACGACGGACTACCACCTCACAAAACGATTTGATTTATTTTTCACTTACGATTTACATGGAAGGTAATAAAGATAAATTTTTGAATATATACTATGAATATGAAATAATAATAAATATATATATGTGATATATTATATATATTATTTTTGTTTAATCGATTAAGAAAATGGAAATAGCGTTCATGCGTACGTACGGCCTTCCATCTCCAAAAACGATGTATTTCACCTTCTATATCTAATTTTATGGTTTACTGTACATAAATATATGCTGAAAATATATAATAATTATACCATATTTAATATTATATTTATATTGTAAAAATTATCATTGTAGATGGACTAAAATTTCCAAATTAAAACATACATGAAAAAAAAAATCATTTATTACATGAAATGTGAATTTAAAATGAAATTTTTAATAAGTGGGTAATAAAATATCATAAGTATATTTTAGTGACATGGTATTTGTATGAAAAGACTTTGAAATTTTTTTAAATAATATTCCAAATCTAGGCATTGATATGGAATGCGATTCCGAGTCCTAGTGTGCCTGAGATTAATTTTATAAAAATATTAAATATATTTTATATTACACATGTGTAGTTAATTAAAGAAAATAGGATAACTATTAAATGGTTGATAAGATTAGAAATCATAGACCACAATTGTGTCTCTAATGTAGTTTTTCTACTAGAAATGAGATAAAATAACTCCATGTGCGACGTTCAGACCCCTTGCTCATTGGATGTATGTTTAAGTAATTAAATGAATTTATTGATTTTATTACTTAAAATAAATTTAACCTAATAAATGGATATAAGTATGTGGTTAAATGAAAAATTGGCCACACAATCATGGTTATTTTTCCAACGACGACCTCTCCTCTCATCCCCTCTTATTTTACTAAATATTGAACGAAGAATGAATGATGGGAAAACCATGCATCTAGAAATATATACACACAAGCGACCATCCTCTTTCATCGATGAACATGTTCTTTGTCAACCGTGATTGATCCAATCTATGTCGAACACATTAATAGCATTTTTATTCCTTTTATTAAATGTTTGAGAATGTCCATACTAAATTATTCAGCCTGCACGTTTGAATTTGAACCTTGCATGAGCCAAAGTAGCGGGTTTCAATTCATTTTCGGTTGTTGTAACCAAAACTGCATAATTAAAATTTATTGGTGAAGAACACTTGGAAAATGATCAAAACCCTTGTTTTGGTGCATTTTCCCTCTTTATTCTTCACGTTCTTCACTTTGGAATTCCTTCCAATCCTGGTTCGATGATTATTGGGTGACCCAAGCTCTATTAGGATCCTGAAAATGATACATAATCATGGGATGGAAATAGATTTTAAAATGAGGCATAGATCTGGATACCACATGATAAGAGTATAAAGAATCAGAAGGTTTTTCAACAATCTAAAATGTAATAAAGATACTATAGTGTTTAGATGATCTAGATGAACCCTCATTTTCGAACGATGCCAATTTTCAGTGAACAACGAAACAATCCTGCATTATTCGGCCATATCAGATGTTTTCATAGTAGATTGTGGTGACTTCGACCATAACTAGAGTATATTTGAAGTGCGGATGAAGTTTGGAAAAAAATATGGAGTTTCTAGAGAAGTACTGACTACATGCCATGTCCAGTGAGGAACACATGGTGTGTAGCCTCCCTCAGCAGTAGCATTAGGTTTTGGGAAATGATAATGATGAAATAGTGTGTACTCCCCTTAACATGATGTGTGCTGCCTTTTTGTGTGAGGCAAGCCATGTGAAAGAACACATTGCTAGGCACACGCCATGTGCTGAGAACACATACACAGTTTGGATAATAGGGCAGTATCCCATGTTGATCAACACACCATATACCGAAGTACATAAATACAAAGTCAAAGTACACAGACACGGCCGACAAACATGGCCCCAGTTCTCAGATAAATAGAATACGCAATGTAGTCCACCTACACGGTGTGCACTACTACATGGGATGGGATCTTTGTCTGGCTAGAGACATGGCTAGACAGTGAAGAGGGGCCAAACATAGTGTGGTCCCCCTCACACACAATATACTGTTTGATTTTCAATGATCAATATTCAGTGCTCCATATCTCATTCATTTTAACTCAAAGTTTGTCCCACGATCTGTCTATCATGAGTGTTTTTGAACATAAAATGTGATGGTACCCTATGAAGCATATTTTTTGATATGATGTGGATGTTCTATGTATGGAACACATAGGGACGAAACCCAATGACAGCAGCGATCAAACAAGCTTACCTGAACAACTATTCATAGATGACCCTCCAACTAGGCTAGGTAGTGTATTCCTCGACGACCTTTCGGAGTAACCCTTCAATAGAGTTGAGTAGTGTAGTCCCTGACAATTATTCTGGGTTGACCCTATAGCAAGAATTTGGAGTGTAGTCCTAGATGACATTCCTAGTTGACCCTCCAGTTGGTTTGGGTAGTGTAGTCCCCGATAACCCTTTTGGGACATCCCTCCAGCAGGAATAGGAATTATAGTCCCTGATATCCTTCTAGGTTGTCCCTCCAGCATGGCTGGGCAGTGTAGTCCCCGATGACTATCAAGGTTGACCCTCCGGCTGGGCTGGGTAGTGATGACAATTTCGGGCTGACCATCCAGTTGGGTTGGGCAGGGTAGTCCCTAGCTTCCTTCGAGAGAAGACCCTTAACTACGAGACATAGTGGCGAGTCATGATACAAATTACCTAAGGACTCATGAGAAAGAGGGGAACTTTCACCACCAAGATGTGTTCTTTTAACGTGATCTAAAATAGTGTGCTAGAGTCTATGCCCCCCAAAGTGAATATTATCGAGGTGTGTTGATTTGAGCCCCTTTTACATGCGACTCCTAGGTAGACACTTGAGGTGTTGGGCATCGAATATGACTCTACCTTGTAACGGTTGGATACTTCTCATCTTAGGCTGAGTTGTGAGATTTATATTCCCTTACACTCTCATTTTGGATTCTTTGTCTGACCACACACACACACACAGATATATAAATATATATATATATATATATATACACACACACACACACCATGTTACAGTACCTACTCCTTGGGTCTTGGTTACTCTCTTTCCAAAAGTGGCGAAGATGCGCTAGGTATAACATGTCTTTTCTGGGTCTATATACCCATGGTTGGATGAGTCTGCTGTATTTCTATAGGTAGATAAGACTCAGTGGGGAGTTCATATCTTCACTATTTCTATCTCCATGTGTTTGGATGAGTCAACTTTCACTCTCTTATTAGGTTGAGTTATACTCTTTCCATTTGTTTTCACTGTACCTGGTTCCATTTACTGCTTCTCTTTGGTTCTATCTCTTACTTCTCCCCTACTCTTTTCTGGTGTTCTACTAGATGTGTATATACTCACCAATGCATGGGATTTTCCCAACATCTGTCGTGTCTTTTTCAGATGGTGGATAGGTCGATCATGACTAGAGTGGAGCATAGGGATACATGCTATGTAGACCACATATATTGGTTATAGTTGGGATATAAGAGCTGAGATCTCTCAATGGATACTCTTTTCCAATTGTCATTAGGTTGGGACCAGATTCTAGTTTTGGCATGTCTTTTCCCTTTATATTTTGGTATTCACTGCTATACTCTTGTACTATATAGAGGTTCATGAATGTTAATTTTACTTTATAGTAATTTCTATTTTTCTATGTTTCCTCTTCACTTTTTCATTGATTTGGATACATGTGTTTGTACATGTTCATAGGAAAAGACTCCAGGAGTTTATTGTTTCTTAATTGCTAGTTGCGAACACCTGGTCTATGGAGACGGGCTTGGGATAGTTGCAGCTCGATCCCCAGCTTAGTTCTGGTCGTGATAGTGTGGTATCAAAGGTGGTTCATTCCTTGGGATGTTGTTTTCATGTTCCCTAAAAGTAATTGGTTGGGATTTATGGAAACCATTTCAAAGTGTCTAAATAACGGCTCTCGGGCCAGGGAGTCTAGTGATGGTATAAGCAGATGACATTTCCATTCACCAAGACCCTGATTACATGCTTTTCGACTCGACACCCTGAGACATTTGTTGCATGGAAAAACTGTACATGAATCATATAGGATTGAGTCTTTGACTGTCCTTCTTGATGTAACTCCCCATTCTATTCTTGATATATATTCTCATCTTACAATGGTACTCAATGACAATATTCAGGATACCTCTATGATGACCTCCATCCAGGATACCGACTCCAGTTCAGGATGATAACCCTATGAGTGAAGGTGTATTAGTTCAGGGTCCATCATGTGATCCCTGTAACACCCCGAGATTTTATGAGATATATTACTTTTAATTTCTTTGATGTATTCTATTATAAACTACACCAAGATTAGCTTGTACTATAGGCAACACCGTATTATCTTGCAGTATACGCAACACTATTCTTGGCTCGTGTTATACACAATTTCTAGTTCGTTTTGTGGAAATTATTGTACACAACATTAAGTATATATTTTGTTTAATGAATAAATGAAAAAAGTTTTGATTATGTTATATGAAACACTAAACAGAGCTTTCACTACACGCAACCCTAACTTGTCTTGCATTACACGCAATCAAGACCTTCCTCGATAGTGTGTGTAGTACGCAATACCGAGTTTCACAAAACGAGATATTATTATAATATTATTATGAAATCGCCGTTATGAATAGTAATACCCACTTTTTGAAATTTTATAAATTTTATCTTTCAAAATGGACTTCATTTTTGGATTCAAAATATTAAAATTAGCCTAGGGTGAATTTTTGGTATTTTTCTGAAAACTTTTAATTTTTGATGAATAGTGAAAACACTAGGTCACTATTTAAAAACCGAATTTTTATTTAAATAATTATTTATTTTATTTAAATTTATTTTAGGTCAAAATTTATATATAATACTTATATAAGTAAAATGTAATTCATTTGAGTCATTTTATAATAATTTTAGATATATAAAAATTTTATTGAACTTTTCACCGTCTTTTACCTACCTCCTAGGAGAATTTGAAAATTTAAATAAAACATAATTTTACCACTTTTGTGAGTAGAATTTAGAAAACCTGAGAGACATGGTTAATTTCAAGGAGTAAAATTTGGTTCAATAAGATAAAAATAATTTTTGGTGAATAGTAACTTTTTACTTTTATTTACCACGGTTAAAAGTAAATAGGGTAATTAAGGGTACAAATGATATTATTATTACCCTAAAACATGTCCTAATTCTATTTGATAAGTGTTATTCGACAAAAAACAACCTTAGGATTAACATATTACCATTTAGGTCCACCTGGATTAGATTAGGACATTTATTATTAATTTATTTAAAGAAGGGTTAAAATAGTTAAAATCAACGTTTAATAACTAAATCATTTTTAATATAGGGTTATACATAAGATAAATTCAACTATAGATATTAATTAGAAAGATAAAAATATTTCCTACATAATGGTATTTTATTTATAATTTTTAGACATTAAATAATTTAATTTATTTATGACACGATAATGATGCAGTAATTACCTTATTAATGAAATATTAACATAATTGATGTTATAAATACATAAATAAATGTAATTTGAGAATTTTTAGGAATTAAAATAATTTTATAGGTTAATATTACATGTTATTATTTATTTAATTAACTTTTTTCAAACTAATCATGCTGTTATAATTTTCACAAAAATCAAGTACCAAATAGTGTCAAAATTGACATAAAATAGTTTTTAAAACAAATATTAAATTATTAATTGTTATTTTATTCTTAAAAATATAAGGCTAGTATAAATGACTTATATATAGATATATATATTGATAATTAACCACTTGGGGTTAGTTTGGCTTGTTATAGTAATTTTATTAACCATATAGTGTAAGAAAACAAAAAGCCATGGTAAAAGTTAAATTATTTAACTTAGAGTCAAATCTAAATCATAAGGATAAAATAGTAACCTAAAATTGTCTAAAACCTATTGGTTGAGAGGATTAAGACCCATCCCCACTTTATCTTAGAAATAAATCAATTATGAGCTATTATAAACCGAATATTATTTTATTATAAAATAATATTTTAAGTTTTTCCAAAGATGCCCCTCTTCTCCCTTATAAAAAGGGCACCCCTTCCTCTTCTCTTCACACCCTTTTGAGCCTTGAATCTCGTCTAACCTCTAAATATTATTCTTCTAAACATCTATATATATATCATAGATGTTCTGGTCTTCTCAAAAGACCAACTCTAGTGCCCTAATAAGATGTTTAAAGGAGGTGCGTCGAGGAAGAGGTAATCTCTTCTACTGATTCTTTCATGTTTATTTCTTCTTCAACTTCTTCTTCTTTAGTTGTTTAATTATAAAGTAATAACATAAGTATAAATTAAATACTTACATGTTATCATAAATATGAAACAACCCCATTTCACCTTCTATCCATCCTACAGAATTCGAAATCACCGCGTGTGCGTACGTACAGAATACCGTCTCCACGCCATGGTGTAATCTGTTTTTCCAACACTACCTTACTTGTATGGGTATAATGGTGTAAAGAATAACTATATATAGTTATTATAAAATCATAATGATTCTTAGATATTATATCATCCACTCCAATTCAATACAATAATTATGGGAACGATATCATCGCTCGTTCATACGTACGGATTACCGTCTCCACGACGCGATGAGATGCATTCTCCATGTTAACCATTCAGGCATGATTATAAAGTATATATAATGAATAATAATGAAATATATGAAAAAATTAAGCTACTGGATTTATGTATACATAAACATATATATATATATGTCATCTACTTACTTCCATTCAAGTCAATAAGGAAAAGAAAACAGTGTTCATGCGTACGTACGGCATACCGTCTCCATGAATGGTGTATTTCATCTCATTTATCTATCTGTTATATATATACTGAATATATGTGATATATAAATCATTTTTTACATTTTGGAAGTAAGTAAATCATGATATAAGTAATAATAATATCAATAACAACAAGTCCAAACATGTACGATAAATGAAACGATTTTACCCAAAATGCTGCTTTAACATGGAATTTACAAAACAATCGGTATTATAAAGTCATAATTGAACAATATATGATATCATAACAATGAATATGATTCTGTAATAAGTCAATAACATTATTTAAATCATTATACAGGAGGTTTGGATACGTACAAAGCATATCAGACGTAAGGTTTGGGATAATGTTGCAATATCAATTGTTTTCTATCCAAGATTGCTTATACGTAAGTATTTACTAGGGTTATATTTATCATCCATGTACAAGTTTTATAAAAATGTTTTCATGTATGTTTAATGTCCTTTTTACCCATTTTTTAATTTTACTACATGGTATGTAAAGAATATTTTTTTGTTTACCATATGAGATACTTTTTGACTTTTCCAGTAAAAGTATGAGAAGAATGTTTTTTAATTTATACGGCATGAAAGGATTTTTTACGGTTTCATAATGCCTTATTTTCATGAATCTTACTCTACAAGATTTCATGACTATTTTCATAAAAATCCTTTTATTTTAAAATTGAATGGAATTTTGTGAAAATAAAATGATTTTTAAGAAGGAAGGATATTTTCCTTAAGAATTCATTTCAAGTATTTTATCAAAACCATTTTTCATCTAAGATGAAATTCTTTCATATATGTATGTTTCAAGTAAAATGTCTCTATGATTTATATGGTTTCACTTTTCTTATGATGAAATGATATCTATTTGTTTTATATGGATTATGTTATTATGGAATGATGTTTATGAAACCCAATTTATTCTTTGGGATATGATGAATGATTTATGATTGTTTTGTGGCACACGTAAGAATGATTTCAATATGAGATGGGTGGGACCTATATCTCCCTCCAATGCATTGGGTAAAGATTTATATCTCATGAGATAGACATGGCTGGAATGGTAAGTTAATCTGGTTCAGTGATACAGGACTAGAATAAGGAGTGAACTCAATTCAAAAAGGGACTTTGTCCACTAAGATGGTCTTGGCCGCAATGCCTTCGCTACTATAGAAATCATAACATGTGCATAATGGTTTCCACAATTACATGTTTTATTCCCATTCTCTTTTATCATGAATAATTTTTCTTTATGATATATGCCTTATGTAAGGCCTTGTTTTATGTCATTGCTCAATATTTGTATGTTTAAACATTATGTTCATGTTTTTAAGTTCAAATGTATATGATTTGTTTTACTTTATCCATGCTTACCCTTACTGAGAATTTTAGCTCACCCTTTATATGGTTTCTTTTTCCTGGGATTTAATGAATGGTTTAATGTAAGAAAACAAAAGGGGAAGATCTTGATGGGAGATGTTGAAGATCTTTCACCACGATTAGAAGATTATGTTCCAAGTTTCCAAAGGAACTAAACTATTACGGTCCTTAAGTGTTGGTTCTTATTATTTATTAAGTATTCCACAAAAGTAATATATTGTCCATGTACGTCATGCTTTGGGTCTATACAGTTGGTATCAGAGGAAAGGTTTAGTCAACCTTTGAAAACTAGGATGCAAAAACTTTAGTGAAATCTCTAGAGATATTTCTAAGGTATGTCTAGGGATGTCCTTAAGGTTAAGTATACGTATAGGTTAGAGTCCTAGAATTATTTTGACAATCATGAATAACCTTGGGTGGACCTAAGGTGTCATGGATTAGTTTTATTTTGATAAGATAGACATCCCATAAGTGACTTTTTAAGATTATTTGGTTTCTCGTTATTTTAACTGTTTCTTACACTATGGTTTCTGGTCTTAGTCAATGGAGGGAATGAGAAGCACTTCAGTTAACATTGATTCCAATGGAAAATTCTTGACTATGATCAACAAAATTATGTAACGCCTGGTGAGAAAGAGATTGTGATTATGCCGAGTCATTCATTGAGAAGCACTTCAGTCAATGGAGGGAATGAGAAGCACTTCAGTTAACATTGATTCCAATGGACAAATTCGTGACTATAATCAACAAAATTATGTAACGCCTGGTGATAAAGATATTGTGATTATGCTGAGTCATTCATCTCGATATATGATTAACAAGGTGAACTTTAGTTGTATTCCTAAGTCATAAAATAAGAGGAAGATGAAATTTTTTGCATGTTCGCATGGTGAGGAGCATAGATAAAGGAAGATTGAGATTTCTAAATAAGGGAAGAAGAACCTTGAAGAATACCTCAAATGGAGGGGAATATGTTATCTATATGGATAAAAGGGTCCTAGAGTGACAGACTATTATGGATTATAATGTACTATCTGTGGAGAACATGGGCATTACACAGCTCAATGCCCTGACCTAAGAGGTTACTTCTAAATCAAGGAAGGACTTATTACATGACAATCATTTAAGAGGATGGATTGAAGTGTTTATGTATTGGTTTTCAATAATAATGTTGATGAGGTACTTTTATAGTATATTGGATTATCTATGTATTGGTCCATTGTGGTTTTCCATAAGAATATGGCATCAGTAACCATGATAAGTGATTGAATTTTTTTTGAAAAGCAGTTGATATGCGCATAATGAATGGATAAAGAGAAAATAATATGTTTGATAGTACTCATGAGATCATGACTAATATAAGGACAAAGTGATATCATGGTTTGAGTATAAAGAATTTTTGGATTTTGGTATGTGGAAAGAGTTAACTTTTGACAGTATTCGTGTTCTCACTATGATTCAATGGGTATTCATTTTTCACGAGAATACATGATTAAGGTATTCACATGTTTGGAATGTGACCAACAAGATATATAGTATGATATATGGGGGATAAATGATGGTATTCACATGCTCGGTAGATGAAATTTCTAGTAATTGATTTATTTATACTATGAGCTTGGACATAAGTATTTTGGATAAGCCTAAAGATTGGAATGGATTATGTTGGACATAAGTTAGTATTTTTTAAGGCTAGAACTTTTTTGACATTATTGATGGAATTTTATAATAATGTAGTTTTAGAAAAAGGACAACCCAGAGGACGGGTGAAAACCCATCGCGTCGGACAAGGTTGCGGGAATCGAACCCACAACCGAAGTGCGACAGGCCTTTATCGCCTACCACTGGCCTACAGGAAGTCCCTGGTTAGTAGAAACTAGTTTTATTTTATTAAGCGATATGATAGATAAAGTATAAGTTCATTTTTGGAATCATATACGATTTATATCACCATATATAGACTTATGTATTTTTAATAACTTTTGCTAACCTTTTGTTTGAGACAGATGGAATGACCCATCATTCTATCACATGATTTGATAACACTTTAAGAATGACAAATTCAACTTCATTTCTTTAATAGATAGTGTGGAAATTGTTCAAGGCACAAACAACAGTGTGATTGTACCAAAATCAAGTAAGTATTTCTTCAAATTAAAAATTTTCAACTTTAGGGAAATGATATTGAAAAGAAAAAATGTTGTCTTAGTGCTCTTATATCTGATGAATCAGATGGTACCTTAGATCATCTCAAATTTATGGCTTTGTGATTGTTGGCTTTTTCATAGCCATGTTCTTTACTACTCTCCATCAGAACTTGATGGTTAGGTTTCTCTTCCATATCTATATTTTCACCTGTGATCTCTTATGTGGGAACCCAAGTTATGAGTTACTTTGGGTATCCGTTTTGTTTCTAACATTCATTTTTAAAAGTAAGTTTTTTATTCCTTTTTACAATGTGGGTTTCTATGAAAGAAATTTTCAACTAGTAAACCATTTATAACCCTGATGAATTTTGAGGGCAAAATTCATTTTAATGGGGGTTGAATGAAACACCCTGAGATTTTATGAGATATATTACTTTTAATTTTTTGATGTCTTATATTATACACTACACCAAGATTAGCTTGTACTATATGCAACACCGTATTAGCTTGCAGTGTAAGCAACACTATTCTTGGCTCGTGTTATACACAATTTCAAGTTCGTTTTGTGGAAATTATTCTACACAACATTAAGTATAGATTTTGTTTAATGAGTAAATGAAAAAAAGTTTTGATTATGTTATATGAAACACTAAACAGAGCTTTCACTACATGGAACCCTAACTTGGCTTTCATTACACACAATCAAGACCTTCCTCGATAGTGTGTGTAGTACGCAATACCGAGTTTTACTAAATTAGATATTATTATAATATTATTATGAACTAGCCGTTATGAATAGTAATACCCACTTTTTGAAATTTTATAAATTTTATCTTTAAAAATGGTCTTCATTTTTGGATTAGGAATATCCAAATTAGCCTAGGGTGAATTTTTGGTATTTTTCTGAAAACTTTCAATTTTTGACGAATAGTGAAAACAGTAGGTTACAATTTAAAAACCGACTTTTTATTTAAATAATTATTTATTTTATTTAAATTTATTTTAGTTTAAAATTGATATATAATACCTATATAAGTTCAATGTAATTCATTGGAGTCATTTTATAATAATTTTAGATATATAAAAATTTTATTGAACTTTTCACCATCTTTTACCCACCCCTAGGAGAATTTGAAAATTTACATAAAACTTAATTTTACCGCTTCTATGAGTGTAATTTAGAAAATCCTAGAGACACAGTAAATATCAAGGAGTAAAATGTGGTTCAATAAAATAAAAATAATTTTTGGTGAATAGTAACTTTTTACTTTTATTTACCACTATTAAAAGTAAATAGGGTAATTAATGGTAAAAATGATATTATTATTACCCTAACACATGTCCTGATTCTATTGGATAAGTGTAATTCGACCAAAATAACCTTAGGAAAAAAATATTACCATTTAGGACCACTTGTATTAGATTAGGACATTTATTATTAATTTATTTAAAGAAGGGTTAAAATAGTTAAAATCAATGTTTAATAACTAAATCATTTTTAATATAGGGTTATACATAAGATAAATTCTACTATAAGTAATCATTATAAATATAAAACTATTTCCTACATAATGGTATTTTATTTATAATTTTTAGACATTAAATAATTTAATTTATTTATGACACAATGATAATGCAGTAATTACCTTATTAATGAAATATTACATAATTGATGTTATAAATACACAAATAATGGTAATTTGAGACTTTTATGAAATAAAATAATATTATACGTTAATATGACATGTTTTTATTGATTTAATTATCTTTTTTATAACTAATCATGCTGTTATGATTTTCACAAAAATCAAGTACCAAATAGTGTCAAAATTGACATAAAATAGTTTTTAAAACAAATATTAAATTATTAATTGTTATTTTATTCCTAAAAATCTAAGGTTGGGAAAAATGACTTAGATAAATATATATATATTAATAATGAACCACTTGGGGTTCGTTTGGATTTTTATAGTAAGTTTATTAACCATATAGTGTAAGAAAACAAAAAGACACGGTAAAAGTTAAATTATTTAACTTAGAGTTAAATCTAAATGATAAGGAAAAAATAGTAAACTAAACTTGTCTAAAACCTACTTGTTGAGAGGATTTCTACCCATCCCCACTTTAGCTTCCAAATAATTCAATTTAGATCTATTATAAACCGAATATGACTTTATTATAAAATAATATTTTATGTTTTTTCAAAGATGCCCCTCTCCTGCCTTATAAAAATGGCACCCCATCCCTCTTCTCTTCAAACCCATTTGTGCCTTGAAACACGGTCAAACCCTTCCAATTACTCTTCTCAACATCTATAGTGATATCATAGTGATTCTTGTCTTCTCAAAAGACCAACTCTAGTGCCCTTAAAAGAAGTTTAAAGGAGGTGCGTCGAGGAAGAGGTAATCTCTTCTACCGATTCTTTCATGTTTCTTTCTTCTTCAACTTCTTCTTATTTAGTTGTTTCATTATAAAGTAATAACATCAGTATCAATTACATACTGATATATTATTATAAATATGAAACAACTCCATTCCACCTTCTATCTACCCTATGGAAAACGAAATCATCGCGCGTGCGTACGTATGGAATACCGTCTCCACGCCGTGGTGTAATCTGTTTTTCCAACACTACCTTACTTGGATGGGTATAATGGTGTAAATTATAACTATATATAGTTATTATAACATCATAATGATTCTGAGATATTATATCATCCAATCCAATTCAATTAAATAATTATGGTAACAATATCATCGCTCGTGCGTACGTACGGATTACCGTCTCCACGACGCGATGAGATTCATTCTCCATGTTAACCATTCAAGCATGATTATAAAGTATATGTAATGAATAATAATGAAATATATGACATAATTAAGCTACTTTATTTATGTATGTATATATATGTGTCATATACTTACTTCCATTCAAGTCGATAAGGAAAAGAAAACAACGTTCATGCGTACGTACGGCCTACTGTCTCCTTGAACAGTGTATTTCATTTCATTTATCTATCTGTTATATATATATATATACTAAATATATATGATATATAAATCATGTTTTAAATTCTGGAAGTAAGTAAATCATGATATAAGTAATAATAATATCAAGAATAACAAGTCCAAACACGTATGATAAATGAAACTATTTTACCCAAAACACTGCTTTAACATGGAATTTACAAAAGAACGGGTATTATAAAGTCATAATTGAACAATATATGATATCATAACAATGAATATGATTATTTAATAAGTCAAAAACCTTATTTAAATCATTATACATGAGGCTTGGATACATACGAAGCATATCAGACCAAAGGTAAGGGATAATGTTGCAATATCAATTGTTTTCTATCCGAGATTGCTTATATGTAAGTATTTACTGGGGTTATATTTATCATCCATGTCCATGTTTTATAAAAAAAATCATGTATGTTTAAAGTCCTCTTTAACCATTTTTTAATTTTACTACATGGTATATAAGGATTTTTTTTGTTTACCATACAAGGTACTTTTTGACTTTTCCGGCAAAAGTACAAGAAGAATGTTTTTTAACTTATACGGAATGAACATATTTTTTACGTTTTCATAACCACTTATTTTCATTAAGCTTACTCTACAATATTTCAGGTCTATTTTCAACAAAATCCTCTTCTTTTAAAATTGAATGGCATTTTGTGAAAAGAAAACGATTTTCAAGAAGAAAGGATATTTTCCACAAGAATTCATTTCAATTGATTTATCAAAACCATTTTCCATATAAGATGACATTATTTCATATGTGTATGTTTCATTTAAATGTCTCTATGATTTATATGGTTTCACTTTTCTTATGATGAAATGATATCCATTTGTTTTTTATGGATTATGTTATGATGGAATGATGTTTATGAAACCCAATTTATTCTTTGGGTTATGATGAATGATTTATGATTGTTTTGTGGCACACTTAAGAATGATTTCAATATGAGATGGGTGGGACCTATATCTCCCTCCAATTAATTGGGTAAATATTTATATCTCATGACATAGACATGGATGGAATGATAAGTTAATCTGGTTCAATGATACATGACTGGAACGAGGAGTGAACTTGATTTAGAAAGGGACTTTGTCCACTAAGATGGTCTTGACAGCAATGCCTTGGCTACTATAGAAATCATAACATGTGCTTAATGGTTTCCACAATTACATGTTTTATTCCCATGCTATTTTATCCTGAATAACGTTTCTTTATGATCTATTCCTTATTTAACTCCATGTTTGATGTCATTGCTCAAGATTTTTATGTTTAAACATTATGTTCATGTTTTCAAGTTAAAATGTATATGATTTGTTTTATTTTATCCATGCATACCCTTACTGAGCATTTGAGCTCACCCTTTATATGTTTTCGTTTCCCCAGGATTTAAAGAAAGGTTTTAGGTAATAACAAAAAAGGGGATGATCTTTATGTGAGATGTTGAAGATCTTTCACCACGATTAGAAGATTATGTTCTGAGTATCCAAAGACACTAAACTATTACAGTCCTTGAGGGCTGGTTCTTATTATGTATTAAGTATTCCGAAAAAGAAATGTAATGTCCATGTACGTCATGCTTTGGGTATCTACAATCACCTTCCTCAAGGTGGGCTAGTAGTGGAGCCTCCACCCATTTATTAGAAGATAGTCCCATGAGGGCAGTCTAAGGGCATGTTCAGGCTAATCACACTATGTGATTTCCTGCATCAATAACCGCTAAGGTTCTGCGGTGAGCCAGATCCTCAGGGATTAGTGGATTGGATGGAGTCGGTGGTCCGTGTGATTGGACTGGTTCAGAACTTGATGGATCAGATGGTGGATTTAGTATCTAGTCTTATCCATGGATCAGATGGGACTTGGTGGAACTTATTTACCTAGATGCATGATGAGTCGACACTCTTGTGGGATGACTTCTAGTAGCTATTTTTTGAGATGTAATACCCATAATTTCTCATGCCTCATTTAGATTCAGGAGATTATGGAGCTTCTGTAGGGAGGTATGCTGGTGGAATAGTATGCGATGAGGTTTACCAACCATACATGCTACTATCTTTACATGATCAGAGATGGTTACATATGAGAAAAGAAGTTTGAGTAGAGACTTTTTAGAGAGAACTGGGCCATCATAGTTCCCTGGTGCATCCCAAACTATGTCGGGGTGCTAGATCAAGAACTTTTGATGAAGAGATTCCTAGATGAGGGATGCCAGATAGCTGGATATACTAGTATGCATGATAGGGATAAGTCATCATTAGTTGCAGCCAGGCGTCAGAGGCCTAGGAACAGGAGACCCTTATTTGAGCATACTTAGGGGTGTGGTTGCTCAATTCAGGGGCAGTGCAGACCATTGGGGAAAACCTGAGAGGGCTAATCCTACAATTGTGATAGGTAAGGTAACACAACCCAGTACATCCTGACCATGCATGATGAGCATCCCAGGCATGCAATAGATGGACCGCCACAACAGAGATAACACCGTGATATGGAATCTCCAAGGTGGGGATGGGATGGCCCTCAGTGAGGTGGAGCTGGAAGAGGAGTGGGAGGAGCTATAGGTGGGAGGCATAGGTGTCAGGTTCTCCCACCACCGCCACTAGGCATCCCATGTCAGCCTTAGAGAGCTAGTGGCTAGGGCCATGGACAACTATAGGCTATAGATGTCTATGACCCGATAGCACATGAGATGAATCGAGGCACGATATGTGCTTACTCTACTATTTCCTCAGTATTAGTAGACACAAGTACTAACTATTATTTTATCTCTCAACTCTTTCTGTGGGAGCTAGAGCTCCCAGTAAATATTCTGGCATAGAAACTATTCCTTGAAGTTCTAACAGGGAACAATTCCTTTATATCTATCATCTCTCGACTATGAGATCTATCACTTGGAGGATATAGGTTCACGTGAGACCTAATGGTCGTCATGATTGAAACCTAGTACCTCATATTGGGAATGGATTTTCTACTCATGGTTTGAGCCTAGTTTGACTATCATCGCAGATTAGTTAGATGCCTACATAATACTGGGACTAGGTTCTTCTTTTTTGGTAAGAGTGACCTCATAGAAGGAAAAGTGGGTGCTGTGATCAAGAGGTTACAAAACATTACCCATAATCTAGTGATTATGACCCTTGTTTCATCAAACTCATCATGTGTATCAATCCCCTTAGTTGTGGATGATTATATGGATGTCTTTCTTGAATACTTTCCCGGATTACCTACGAGGACGGTGTTTGAGTTTTTCATTGACCTAAAAAAAGTTATTACCCTAATATCTTTTACAACGTATCAAAAGGAACATAATGAGCTCTATGATCTAAGGATATATCTAGTGGACCCTAGTGAGAAATGTTTCATCAGACCTAGTATGTCTCCCTAGGCAGCTCCAATCTTATTTGTGATGAAGAAGACTGGACCTTATAGCTTCGCGTTGATTATCATCTTCTGAACTAGACCATGATAAAGAAAAAAGTACCCCTTTCCAAAAATTGAAGACCTATTTGATCAGTTTTTAGGTGCGAGAAGGATCTCTAAGATTGATCTCAGTTTTGAATGCCATCAGATTTCTGTTCGTGAGGGTGATATTTCAAAGTCATCCTTTTAATGTCTCTATGGACACTACTTGTTACTAGTGATTCCCTTTGGTGTGAAAAATTCCCCCATAATTTTTATAGATTTGATGAAAAAGATCCTCCAGCCATATATGGACCATTTTTTCATTGTATTCATCAAAGATATACTCATCTATTATGCGATAGAGGGGGATCCTGAAGAGTACTTGAGGAGGGTCCTTGATCTACATTGAGAGAAATATATTTATGGAAGGATCTCGAAATCCTAGTTATATATATAATAGGTTCACTATCTAGGGAATTTCATTTATGAGTAGGTCTTAGTTGTAGACCTAGTTATGGTCAAGGTAGTGATTTCATAGGATCCCCCAAAGAATGTGTCTGTGCTGTAGATCTTTCTTGGCTGGGTGGGGTAGTACCATATATTTATGGAAGACTTCTCTAGGATCATAGCCCCTTTGACCACTATGATGGGGAAGGGACAATTGTTTACCTAGTCTGAGTAGTGAAAGAAGGCATTCGAGGAGTTGAGAAAGAGGCAGATGAGAACTTCTATTTTGAGGCTACCAGTGGAAGGAGTTGAGTTCATGGAATATTGTGACGCCTCGTGAAGTGGTCTCGATTGCGTGCTAATACAACGACAGGTGAGCATGAACTATGGGTTGAGGAAATTGAGACCCCATGAGTAGAACTATGTGACTCCCAATATGAAGTTACAATGATAGTATTTAATTTGAGGATGTGAAGGAACTTCCTTCCAGGAGAGAACTTTGTGGTTTACTCGAACCACCATAGTCTCAGGTAAATCCTCACTCAGAGATATGTAAACCTAATACAGCAATGTTGGTTTGAGTTCCTCCATCAATATGACATCGAGATAGTCTATAATCTAGGGAAGGGAAACATTGTAGCATATGCCCTTAGCAAGAAGTCATAGGCTCGCCTAGTGTATGTAGTTTCAGAGTAGTTAGAGTCCCTCCATGTGACCTTGCTAGAGCAGGAGGGTACAATTTTCATACATAAGACGGTGTTGAATCCTATGCTACTTGAGCGTGCGAAGGAGTCCCAACTAGGAGAAATTGACCTTGAGGTTTTGTGTGAATAGATATCCATAGGTGACACACCAGATGGATATTCTGAAAGAGGGAATCACAAGATCTTGACCCAACAGTGAATAGTGGTTCCAGTGGCGATGAAAAAGCAAGTGATGTGGGAGTTCCACACTTCTCCCTTAACTGTACATCTCATTGTGGGGATGATGTAAAATAATATTCAATAGAATTTTTGTGGTCCGACATGAGATTGAGTGTAGTTGAGTTCATCTCACAATGCCTTTCCTGTTAGCAGGTGAAGGATGAGCACTAGGTTCAACTGGTTTATTGAAACTTCTTGATATCCCATAGTGGAAATGGAATGGCATATCCAAGGAATTCATCATAGGGCTTCCACATATAAAAAAGAGGCACGAAGTCATCTAGGTGCTAGTGGACTGACTCATTACGTCAGTGCACATCCTTTATATCAGGGAGTAGAGATTGGTGGAGAGTTTGGAGAGACTATACGTATAAGATATCATCTTCCTTCACATGATACCCTTGAATATTGCATTCAAGAATGAAACTCAATTTACATAACAATCGTGGAGAAGCCAACAGGAGGCATTCGGGACCCAACTGTGGATGAGTACTACCGTTCACCCCTAGTCTGATGGGAAGACCGAGCGTACTATCCATATGTTAGAGGATTTTTTGAGATCATGCATATTATATTTTTAACGAAGCTAATAGGATCACCTTTCCTTGGTGGATTTTTCATACAACAATAGCTACCACTCCACCATTGGCATGACACCTTTCGAGGTCCTTTATGGGAGACCCAACAAGTCAACCTTGTGCTGGATGGAGATTGGAGAGTCATCTCTTATGGGTCCTAAGTTTGTGCAGGTGAGGACTAAGAAGATGTAGGTCATCCACGAATGAATGAAGATGATCTAGAGCAGACAAAAGTGCAATGTGTATCTTCATCATATGTCCTTGTAGTTTGAGCAGGGTGACCACATCTTCTACAAAATCTCCTAATGACGTGGAATGTAGAGGATTATATGTGGAAGAAATATTTTTTAAGGTTCATCAGGCCATTCAAGATCGCACGGAGGGTTGTAGGGGTTTCCTACCACCTCTCCTTACCCATAGAGTTAGAGAAGGTGCACGATGTTTTCCATGTTTCACAGCTAAGGAGATACATGCATGACTCTATACATATCATCGACTAGGGTGAGTTGAACATCAAGTATGGATCCACCTTTGCAAAGAACCTAGTGGCGATCAATGACTAATAGGGGTCGACCCTGTGAGGACAAGCCACACATATGGTCAGAGTTTTCTGGAAGCACAAAAACATATAAGAGAGTTCTTGGGAATGAGAGATCCATATGAAGGCTCAATATCCTGAGTTTTTTTTTACTTTTTATTTTCAAGGATGAAAAGATTGAATGAGGGAATGATGTAGAGACACAATTTTTTACTAACAAGTGTTCTAAATATTTTTAAATATTAGTACAGAGTGTGGTGCTGAGATAGAATGTAATTCCAAGGCCCGGTGTGCCTGAAATTAATTTTATAAAAATATTAAATATATTTTACATTACAAACACTTGGTTAATTAAATAAAATGGGAGAAATCTTAAATGGATGGTGAGATAAAAAATATGAGACCATGGATGGGTCCAAAATGTGGTGGTTCCCCTAGGTGAAACATAAAATAAGTCGGTGCGGGATTTTTATAACCCTCGCTCGTTGATGGTAAGTTTATGTAATTAAATGAATAAATTTATTTAATTACATAAAATACATATAATCTAATAATTTGAAATAATTATTTTGTTAAAGGAAATTTTACCACAAAATCTGGTGTTTTTTTAAACTATGACCTATCCTCTCCTTTTCTTTTATGATATGATGTACAAAGAACGAACAATAAGAAAACCTTTGATCTAGACAGATCGAGATGCAACATATCCTCCTCCTGCATCATCGAAGACATTCTTCATAAACATCAATCAATCCCATCAATGTAGGAATCTTATTTTTCATTTTTATGCCTTGGATTTGATGTTTGACCATGTTTAAACTAAATTATTCAACTTGTTCCTTTGAATTTGAACCTTGCAAAAGCTAGAGTGTCAGTTCTCAATTCCTTTTCGGTTGTTCTAACATGAATTGCACAATTATGATTGGTTGGCCAATAACACTTTTCCATTGATCAAGATGCTTGTTTTGGTGCCTTTTCCCCTATATTATTCATTTTCTTCACCATGGAATTCCTTTTAATCCCAATTTGACAATTACCGGGTGACATGAGCTCGATCAGATGCTCAAAAATGAAATGGAATTGTGGTATGCCAATAAATTTCTAGCGGGGCACAGATCTAGAAACAACATGCTACAGGGATGAAGAATCTTAAAGTTTCATGGATATTCGACAAGGAAGTAATCCATGATGGATTTCAGAAGATCTTTCCAAAGCCTATTTTTTGAATGAGGTTGATTCACTATGAACGTCAAATAAATCTTGTGTTCTTCTAACAGATCTGAATATTTCAAAGTAGATTTAGGTGATTTTCACTATAGATGGAGCAGATTCGAAGTTTGGATGAAGATTTGGGAGAAATATGGTGTTTCTAGCGAAATATAGACTTCAATCCATGTTTAGTGGGGGACACATGACATGTAGCCTCCCTTAGTTATAGTGTAAGGATTTGAAAGGATGACACAAAATGTACTCCCCTTGACACATCGTGTAATAAAATTTTGTGTGAGGTGAGTCGTCTGAAGGAACACATGTCTAGACACATGCCATGTGACCAGAACACAGACAAGGGTTTTCTACATGGGAAAGATCCCATGTTGATCAACATGTTGTGTTCTAATGTACATAGACACGAAGTCTGAGTACACGGACATGACCAACAGACACGACCCCAGTCATCAGATAAATGTAATATATTGTATGTTCCACCTACATGGCATACATTATGTAATGGGATGGGACCTGTGCCTGGATAGAGACAATTCCAAATAGGGAAGTGGGGCCACACATCACGTGGGCCCTATAACAACCATGATCTTTATTACACACTTAAACTTGATTTATTACATAAAACCTTCACTTGATACAACATGGAATATCTAGAGGTCTAGTGTCACATAACAACTTAAAACATAAAACAAACAACATCTTTATTGAAAATTTCTTTTACATGACCACTACATTCTCTCGTACTTAGCATTGCATGGGATAACCTGAGGACATGCATAAGAAAAGGGTGAGCTATAAAGCCCAGTAAGGGAATAAACAAGGAATAACATGAGTAATACAATAAATTTTAGACAATAGGTAGAGAAATGGATCCCAATATAAACATGAACATAAAGGAATGATAAAGCATGATAATCATAACATAGAAATGTGGCAACAACAATTAACATGTATTAGCATGAGCCAAGGCTCATTTCACATGAAGCATGAGTAAACCATCATTGCACATGAAGCATAAATAAAACCTCATTTCACTTGAATTGTCATGAGTCAACACCCATTTCACATGACGTATCATGATACGATACTTTACCCAATGCATTGGAGCGCTATCGGGGCACACCCTTCTTAAACATTTCATTTCATGCATAAGTGTTCCCAATGGATCATACAACATGGAATCAATCATCATCATTTATTCCTTGATAAAGGGATTTAGAATACATACATGAAGCTTTATAATCAATAAGTAAATGTGAATGAAGGTGAATACCCTTGATAGAGAAATGGGTATGGTATTCACTACACAATGACATTGTCTTGGAAAATCATAGTGCAATTTCCGCAGCATAACGACATGAAATAAGAACTCATAAAAAATCATTGATGAGAGAGAAGGGGTGTCTCATAATATTTACATGAAATGGAAAATAATGGGGTCATATAGATACATTTACCAATAAACTTATTGGAATTTAGATGCAAAATACAAAAGAATTACTTGGACGTAAAAGAGGAGAGAGAAATCCCTCATGGAATTTTGGCATGGTAACGGGTGTACATGGTAGGCATTAATGAGACATAAAGGGGTCTCCCATCATCAAAAAATAAATAGGGAGTTATGGGGGTGGTTCAAAATCATACCCCAAAATTTTTAATTGAAAATAAAAGGGCATAGAAACTTAAAGAAAACTGTATAAAAACGAGAAAGGAAGAAACCCCTAACTTGAAAGTGTGATACCAAAAGCTTGAGAGAGGCTTGAGAGAGGCTTTTTGAGAGATTGGGGAAGCTTGGGAGGATTATAGATAGAGGAGGGTAGAGGTTGGACGAACTCCAAAAGCTTTTAGTGAAGAGAAAGTGGGAGCTTGGGTGGGATTATATAGGAAAGGAGAGGAAACTCTTTATTATTTAGGTTCAGGTCACCACACATTAAACTAATCAAAACCTCAAACCAGATCATGGTTTTTGCCCATTGTTTTTTCCAAAGGGGATTTTAATACAATATTTTATAATTTCAATGGCCTAATTTCTTAAAATAATTGGGTTTCTTATGTGGAGGTGAGTCACACACTTAGGGAAAACAATTTAAAAAGACAAAATGTTTTATAAGCCTTGAAGGGTCCACTAATGCTTTTTAAAATAAATGAAACAAACCAAATGTTACATTATTTTAATGTTAAAACATATATTGGTAGAACAAAATGTTCATTTCATTTTATTACATCACTATTGTATCATTATGATGTCATAAAAAACATTATATATTTAAACAGTATTTAAGTTTTACCTAAAAGGTCAACTATCTAAGTAAATTATGAAAAATTCACCATTGGATAATTTCGATGTCTTGATTCCAAAAATAATATTCATTTAATCTGAATAATTTTCTAAATATGTGAATTTTTACTTTTAAAACTAAAAACTGACATTTATCGAAAATTCATGGGTTTTGAAAAAAAAATAGATTTCAAACCTTAATAAAAATTACAATTTCATTCATAAAATTATATGATAATTTATATTTAATAAAAATTAATTAAATAATAATAATAATAATATTTTATTAAAATATTTTTTAATTCAAAATTCCATTAATTCATCAAAATAGATTTCTTAGTTGAATATTTACTAAAAATACTATTTGTGTTTTAAAAACTATTTACAAAGTAACAATAATAAAATGAATGAATATTATTTATAAAAAATAATATACATTGTCATAGTGATAGGGTCTTGTTACATAACCCCTTATAACACCCACATAATACTGAAGGGTAAGGTGTGCGATGGTGACAAACACTTGGGGTGGCTCGGATAACATCACTTAGGTTGTAATCTCTATCAACTTCCTCTTCACCCGTATTCGGTTCCGCACAAGCTTAACATGTTCAAGATCGGCTTGGGCTTGGTTAAGAGTGAAGCCTAATGATGAAACCTCCTTTCCGAGCTCAAATAAAAGGGTTTCGTATGGGGAAAGTCTACTAGATGAGGCCATCACATTCTTTGTCTGAGTAAATTGGATTTGTTAAAGCCCTATATTTATACTAATCATGTGATCATTATTCAACGACTATATTTGAAATGGTAACAATTCATAATGGTATTTTAAAATCCAGAAATGTAAATCTAATGAGTTTCACATTTTATATAACCATACATAACATTTAATTAGATCAAGAGGAATTTCCATTAATGAAAGTTTGGGTCATTACAATCTTCCCCCCTTAAGAAATTTTTCCCTTGAAATTTCCTTTTCCCACTCTAAAACAAATGTGGGTAACTCTGCTTCATCACTTCCTCCGATTCTAATGTTTCTTCTTCAAACTTGTGGTTTCACCACAACACCTTGATGAGAGTCATTGTCTTATTTCATAGAAATTTTTCTCTATGATCTAAGATCTTCACTAGTTTCGCCTCTTATGAAATATCATCCTCTAGTTGTACTACTTCTGAAGAGAGTACATGTGAAGGGTCTAGTATATACTTCTTTAAAAGGGATACATGAAAGGCATCATGTAATTTGTCCATGTTAGGTGGAAGTGATAGTTGATAGGCCACATCCCTAACTTGGTCAAGAATCTCGAAGGGGCCGATGTACCTAGGACTTAACATCCCTTTATTTCCAAAACTCATGACCTTATTCCATGGAGATATGCATAGAAATACCATGTTTCCATCTTTAAACTCAAGGTCTTGTTGATGGTTATCTACATAACTCTTCTTCCGACTCTGGGCTACCTTGATATGAGGCTGAATGGTTTTCACCTTCCCTGCCATTTCTTTGACCATTCATGGTCCTAGAAGCATATGTTCACCAAATTCATCCCAACATGTCGGTGTTATACACCTATTCCCATACAAGGATTTATAAGGTGCCATTCAGATGCTCGAGTGGAAACTGTTATTGTAGGAGAATTTAACTAGGGGAAGATGTTGGTCCCACCCTCCTTTGAAGTCCATAGAACATGATCTAAACATATCCTCTAGTGTCTAAATAGTTCGATCAGATTGGAAATCATTTTGAGGATGATAGGTTGTAATAAAGTTCAGTTTAGTATCTAGATCATGTTAAAGAATCTTCAAAAACTTAGAGGTGAATCTTGGATCTTGATAAGATACAATAGATAGTGGTACTCCATGCAACCTTACCACTTCCCTGATATATATCTGTGCCAGTTGATCTAATGAGAAATCCTCCTGAATTGAAATGAAGTGTGCAGACTTTGTAAGATGATCAACAAAAACCCAAATTGCACTGTTGCCTTTGGATGTCTTTGGATGTCCGGTGACAAAGTCCATGGTCATGTTATCCCATTTTCAGGCTGGTATGGGAAATGGTTGTATCATCCCCTTAGGATTTTATCTCTCTGCCTTTACGTGCTGACACACAAAGAACTTTGATGTATATTCAGCGATATCCTTCTTCATATTTTCCCACCAATAATTCTCTCATATATCTCAGTACATCTGTGTGTTTCCTGGGTGAATAGTGAAATTTGAACTATGTGTATCATCCAAAAGTTCCTTCTTCAGTTCTGGACTTGATGGACCAGATAGTATTTTCCAAAATCTCACAATTCCTTCTTCATTAACATTGGTCTCCGAGGATTTCCCTTCTCTGATAGCTTTCACATTCTTCGGAATTCCCACATCACCTTTTTAAGAATTATTTACCATTTCCAAAAGAGACGATTGAGAAATCATTTGTGAAAGGATTGATGATATTGCCTCCTTTATGATTCCCTTGTCCATATACATCAAGTCCATGAAGATTAGATCCTTCTCAATTCTCATCAATGATAGAACTGTTGGGTCCTTTCAACTTATAGCATCCACCACCTTATTCACTTTCACAGGGTGGTAATGGATTGAGAAGTCATAGTCTTTGATCAACTCTAACCATCTTCATTGGCACATGTTCAACTCTTTCTGTGTAAATATATTTTTGAGGCTTTTTTGGTCCGTATATATTGTACACTTCTCCCCAAAGAGATAATGCCGAATTTTTTTTAAAGAGAAGATCACTGCAGCCAACTCCAAATCATATGTTGGATAATTATTCTCATGAAATTTCAATTTCCTTAAGCATAGGCAATGAATTTTTCATTTGGCATCAACACACAGCCCATGCCCTTCTTTGAAGAAACACTTAATAACACAAAAATTTCTCCACTTCTGGGTAAAGTGGGCATGAGCATAGTGATAAGACTCTTTTTTTAACTCCATGAAGCTTTCTTTGCATTCATAACTCCAAGAAAACATTACTCCCTTTTCAGTTAGCTTGGTAAGAGGGTTGGAAAATCATGAGAAATTTCTCACAAATCGTTGATAATATCCAGCTAACCCTAAGAATCTATGGCTATCCGTTACTGATTTTGGGCTTGGCCATCCCTAAATTGCATCTGTTTTAGAGGGATCCCCAGATATCCCATTTCTTGTGATGATATGGCCCAAGAATGAGACCTCCTTCAACCAGAACTCACACTCGCTGTACTTTTTATAGAGATTATCCTTCTATAAAGTCTCTAGTATAGTGCTTAGATGATCCTCATGATCCTTCTAGGTTTTGGAGTATATCAAAATATCGTCTATAATGACTACCCCAAATTTTTTGAGGTAATCTCTAAAGACTCTATTCATCAAGTCTATGAAGATTTCTGGAGCATTAGTGAGTCTGAAAGGCATTACTATGAATTCATAGTGCTTGTATCCTGTAAGAAAAATAGTCTTGGGGATATCTTCTTTATTCATCCTTACATGATAATATCCCGACCATAAATCCACCTTGGAGAAGTATTGTGATCCACGAAGTTGATCAAACAAGTCATCGATTCGTGGGATATGATTCTTTTTCTTTACTGTTATTTTGTTAAGATTAAGATAATCGATGAAAAGGCGCATTGAACCATATTTCTTCTTGATGAAGAGGACTGGTGCACCCCATGGTGAATCACATGGGCGTATAAAACCTTTATCTAGATTCTACTGTAGTTGTTTCTTCAGCTCCTCATGCTCCACAACAACCATTCTATATGGAGTCTTTGATATTGACAATGCCACAAGTATAAGGTCAATTGATAATTCCACATCTCTTTTAGGAGGAAGACTAGCCAATTCCTCAGGAAACACTTAATTGAATTCCCTCACAATAGGAATGTATTCAAGGATGGTTTCCTCCTTAGACTCAATCATCTGAGCCAGATATGCCTGCTCATAGGGAAGTAATATCCCTACTTGAGATGATAGAGATAAAGAAGATTCATCTTCTTCCTTGCACTTGTATAGAATCGGTGGTTGATTCTCTGCATGGAGAGTGATTTCCCTCTCACAACAATTTATGTTGTATCTATATAATGAAACCCAATAAATGAAAATAATTGCATCAAATTCCACCATAGGGAGTATTATGAGGTTCACTAGGAAATTCAATCCACATATTATGATAGGGGAGGAGTTATATTCATGGTATGCAATGATTTACCTATTTTCCGTACTCACTGACATCTTTACTTCCATGATTTTTGGTGGTGCTGGGATTGTTCTACTAAACTTTTGGCATATAAAATAATGCATAGAACCTGAATCAAAAAGTATGTTCGTTATTCTTGAATAAATAACTAGCGTACCTATCACCACTTTGTTTTCAGGGTTCACTTCGGCAGTAGTGATGGAAAAATCTCTCCCTTGCTACCTTGGAGGTTGATGGTTTCATCTTAAAACCCTTATCTTAGGGCACTGATTTGCAAGATGCCCTGGTTCTTTGCAATTGTTGTAATGAACAAAGAGTTGAGGTTCAATTGGAGCGTTCCTCTCCTCTGTTCCAGCCCCAAGTTTTTCTTTTCTTTAGTTAATAGCTAGGTGCCCTTCTCTTTCACACCTAAATCATTTCCGCATCCCCTTCAAGCAAATTTCAGGTAGCTTCTTTCCGCACCTTTGTAAAGTGGGGTGCTGGATCTTCTTAGAACCATTTGATTTATCCATTGGACCACCACCATTGAATTCCACATTATCCTTCTTATCCCCATGATACCCCTGAGATTACCTAATCTTCATTTTAACCTTGAGGGCACATCAGATAATTTCCTCATAGTTGTCTAAGTCACAGATTTCCATCACTTTCTGTAGGCTAGGTTTCATCCCACCAAAGTAGTGGTCAACCTTGAATTTGGGGGTAACGACCAAGTCAGAGCCGTATCATGCAAGCTTTGTGAAGTTTGTCTTGTATGCTCTAACAGACTTGTCGTCTTTTTTCTTGAGGTTAAGGAATTCCCTTTCCATCTTAAGTTGGAGGGTTCATGGAAAATATTTATCGAAAAATATCTTCCAAAAATTCTTCCATTCAAACGCCTCAATATCCTCCTCAGGCTCTATATTTTTTATCAATGTCTACCATTGATCATCTTCACCCTCCATACGATAAGAATCTAGAAGAACCTTGTCTTGTTCAGAACATTGAAGAATGGAGAAGATATTTTCAATGGAGTTGATCCATTGTTTGGTGATTGAGGTGTCAGATGATCCATTAAAAGTAGGAGGCCTTTGTCTCATGAAGCTCTCGATAGCAACTTGTTATTTCTGGGGGGGGGGGGGGTTGAACGTTCCTCTGGACCCATGATTCTATTCAAATATTGAGTTAAATGAGAGAGAAGCATGACAAAGTTTTCAATTCCCACTCCCATCAGATTTGGCATCTCATTAGAACAGCCATCACATTGATCTTCACATCGGCGGTTATCATGAGTCCTCCTATAATCGACCATTGGATGGAATAAAAGGTAATTTAGGGGTAACACATAAAGGGTAATCCATGGACAAAACTAATGACTTATAAATAAATTTTATTTCTTTAACTTCTGAATCCATATGCTCCAATCTTTGATATTGATGACTTACTTTCTAGCATATATTATTAGGGGAATTTTTTAATTCCCTTAATAAGGGTTCATACTAAGCTTGTGAATTTACCAAAGCATATCCCCGGGGAGTGTCCTAACCAAGAGTACAGTAAGGCCTGTTTTTGTGCACCAGTTCCCATTTGAGTCAAGCTCAAATCGGTGTTTTGGGGTTTTACCCCTAAGATACATTTGTGCCAGAGCCACCTCTACCTGCTTGTATCCAGACAGGGATATATTTTCTTGATAAATCACTTAATAAATACTCAACAATACATAGGTATGTTCTTATTATACATATTATTGTCTCTGAGTCTTTACTAGGGGTTTCTAATCCTAACCCCAAAAATAACTAAACCTATCCTCTGATACCAACTATAACAACCCTGCTCTTTATTACACACTTAATCCTGATTTATTACATAAAACATTCACTTTATACAACATCGAATATAGAAATGTCTAGTGTATTTGGGTCTTAGGAACATTAAATAACAACTTAAAACCTAAAACACACAACATATTTATTGAAAACTTCCTTTACATGACCACTACATTCCCTCCTACATAGCATTTCATGGGATAACCTAAGGAAATGCATAAGAAAAGGGTGAGCTATAAATCCTAGTAAGGGAATAAACATAGAATAACATGAGGAATACAATACATGTTAGAAAATAGGCATATCAATGGAGAATAATAGAAACCTGAACATAAAGGAATGATAAATCATGATAACCATAACATGGAAATGTGGCAACAACACCTAATATAGAATTAGCATGAGTCATGGTTCACTGGACATGGAGCATGAGTAAACAATAATTTCACATGAAGCACAAGTAGAACCTCGTTTCACTTGAATTAGCATGAGTCAACACCCATTGCACATGATGTATCATGATACAATACTTTACCCAACGCATTGGAGTGCTATCGGGGAACACCCTTCTTAAACATTTAATTTCATGCAAAAGTTTACCAAATGAATCATACAACATGGAATCAATCATCATCATTTATTCCACGCTAAATGGATGTGGAATACATACATGAAGAATTATAACAATAAGTAAATTTTCATAAAGGTAAATACCCGTGATAGAGAAATGGGCATGGTATTCACTACACAATGACATTGGCTTGGAAAATTGTAGTGCAATTTCGGCAGCATAATGGCGTGAAATAAGAACTCATAAAAATGGTTGATGAGGGATAAGGGGTGTCTAATCATATCTACATGAAATAGACAGTAAGGGGTCATATGGATACATCACTCGGGTGGTAATTTCTATTAACTTCCACTTCTCCCGCAGTCGGTTCTGCTCAATCTCAACATGTTCAAGCTCGGCTTGGGCTTGGTCAAGAGCGAAGCCCAATGACACCACCTCCTTTCCAAGCACTGAAAAATGGAATTCTTATAGGGAAAGTCTAATGGATGAGTTCATCGCTTACTTTTTCTATATAAATTGGATTTGTTAAAGCAATATATTATTACTAATCATGTGATCACTGTTCAACAACTATATTAGCAATAGTCACAATTCATAACTGTATTTTAAAATCCAGAAACATAAAACCAATGAATTTCACATTTTATATTACCATATTAGACATTTAATTTGATCAAGAGAAATTTCCATTACTGAAAGTTTGGGTCTTTACAGGCCCCCTCAAATGTCGTGTACTATTTGAGATCCCATGAGAAATATTCAATCCGTCATATATCCTTTGTTTGAACTTGTTTTTTGGCCCGCGAGATGCCAATCCTAAGTGGTTTTCTATGTAGAATTCGATGGTTCCCTCGGAAGTGGAATTTGAGATACAGTGTGGATGTACTAGGTTAGGAATGCTTAGAGATGATGCCTGATAATGGTAGCAATTAGACATGCTTACCATTATGATGATTCCGAGATGACCCTCCAGTTGGGCGGGGTAGTGTAGTCCCCGATGACCTTTCAGACTGAACCTTCATTAGGGTTGGGATGTGTAGTCCCTAGTTATGATTTCAGGAGGACCATCCCACAGGGCTAGGTAGTGTAGTCCCTAACGACCTTTTGGGCTGATCCTCCAGCTGGGATGGTTAGTGTAGTCACTGAAGACCCTTTTAGACTGACCCTCTAGCAGGGCTGAGCAGTGTAGACCTCAAGGAACATTCGTGATGACCCTCCAGTAGGGCTGGGTAGTGTAGTCCTTGAAAATAATTCTAGTATGACCCTCCAGCTGGGTTGGGAAATGTAGTACTTGATGGCCCTTCCGGGTTGACTCTCCACATGGAATGGGCAGTGTACTCCCCGAAGACCTTCTAGAGAAGACATTCAATTGTTCAGCATAATGGTGAAGCATGATATTTCTGACCTAAGGACTTTTGAGAATGAGGAATAATTTTCCCACCAATACTCATTCTTGTGACATGATATAAAATCATGTAGGTGAGTAAATGCTATCAAAAGAGGATAGTATCAAGGTTTTTTGATTTGATCCACTTTAACATGTTACTCCTGGGCAGACACTTGAGGTGTTAGGCATCACATATGAATCTATCTTGGAACTGTTGGTTACTCATCTTCTTAGTCTGAGTTGTGATATAGATATTCCCTTAATCTCTCAATTGGGCTTCTTTGTATGATCATATATATATACATATATACATATATCTACCATATTACAGTACCCACTCTTTGTCTCTTGGTCACTCTCCTTCCAAGATAGGTGAAGACATTTGTGGTATGCCATATGCTTTCCTTCTCTAGATTTTCATGGTTGGTCAAGTCTAATATGTTTCTATAGTTAGTGAAGACTTGACGTGGAGTTCATCTCCTCCCCATTTCTAGATCCTTGTGTTTGGATGAGTCTACTTTCACTCTCTGGTTTGGTTGATCTGTAATATTTCCATTAACTTTTACTATACCTTGTTACATTTACTACTTCTCTTTGGTTATATCTCTTACAAGCCCCCCTTATCCTTTTTTGGGGAGTTCTACTTGGTATGTATATACTCAACCCTGAATGGGTTTTCCCAACACCTGTCGTGTCTTTTGATGATGGTGGGTAGTTTGATTATGGCTATAGAGGAGTGTAGGGATATAGGCTGCATGGATAGTGTACAATGGTCATAGTTGGGATAAGAGAGTTAGGATATCTCACCATATACACTTTTATAGTTGTCTTCATATTGGGACCATAATCTAGTTTCGGTGTGTGTTTTGCCCCTTAATATTTATGTATTCACTACCATACTCTTGTATTATCTAGAGGTTCATGCTTGTCCATTCTACTTTATCACAGTTGCACTTTTCTAATCTTCCTCTGGACTTTTGAAATATGTTGGTTGTGTGCATGTGTACAGGTTCTTAAGAAAAGTAATCCTCGAGTTTGTTGTGCCATCAACACTAGTTTCGAACCCCTGGTCAATGGAGGTGGTCTTGGTGTAGTTATGGATTGAGTCATGTATTGGGTTGTGTCGTGAAATACATAATGTATGGTATGATATATATAATAGTGGTTATATAATATTTCTATTATAATCCTGAATTTTAACATACAATATGTTTGAATGTGTATGAAGGATGTCGAGACTTAAGGTAAGGGATTTTTGTATCAATTTTTATTATTTGAGACATATGTTACCTTATGAACCTATATTCTTTTATGAGGGTTATATACTAAACCATTGACATGTTATGTCACTAATAACTTTCTATTCATTATATTTGAGGTTTAATTTCATTTTATTCTTTACTGTGGATTATGATTCAATGTTTACCATAGTGGTAAGGGTTTAATGTTTCAGTATCATTATTTCAAAATATTGATTAGGATTATGATTTTGGTGATGAAATATTACGATCTATTTATAAAGAACACAATAAAGCTACTTCCCTAATTGTTATTCCTTGAGAAAAAATTGGTTTCCCTTTATTATATTGTATTTATATACTTTTCATTACAAAATAAATTTTTAAATAAAATTTTTCTATTTCTCTCATCAGTCAAAAACCTTATTTATTCTATATATATAGGTTTTATAGAAAAGTGTTCATTAATACGTGTGATTTTTTTTATTTTAAATAAATAATTTCAATGTAAAAATTTCTTTTCCTCAGTAAATATTATATGTGATATTTCAAATTCATTTTTCATCTAAGATGACATCCTTTGATTTATCATATGGTTTACTAGGGATATGATCCAAGGATAACATTAATATTATTTCACTAAAGGGTTTATGTTTATGATGACATGATATTTATGATACCCATTTTTGTTCCATGGGTTATAAAATGAAAAAGTTTTTATGACTCCCATTTATCTTTTCGATGGGTTATATTATGATAAAATGATAAAATGTCTTCGAAATTGGGTTTTTTCGTAGATTTACTATGATGAAATGTTTATAAAACCCATTTATAGTAAGAGATTCAGATATGATGAATGTTTTATGATCATTTTTCATATATATGTTTTACATTTTTTATGTTACAAGTGTTAACTATATATCCCTCAAGTGCATTAGGTAATAACAGATATCTCATGAGATAAACAATACATCAATGAGGGTTTTAATCTAGTTTAGTATGATTCTTTGTCCACTATGATAGTCTTGTGAGTGAAACTTGACTACTACTATTTTTAGGGAGTGAACTCATTCAATAATAAATATTTTAGAAATCATCCTTGAATACTAAGGAAATTATTTTCTATACTAGTCCATATGCCACAAGTCCATGTATTATCCCAATTTTATATTCTCATTGATAGTGTTATTTAATTGAATTATGATTCTTGTCTTATGGAATGAAATGATTTATGTCATTAATCAATTTTATGATTTATTATATATAGAATTTCATTTTCAAATTCTATTCTCTAGTTTTCATATCATTATTCTCCTGTTATTTTTATATTTCCCATTTTTACCATTTGTGATCACCTGATCTCACACATTATTATATTTTCTTCCCTAAGTTGTAAATAAAGGTTTTATGTATGATAAGTCTTATAGGGGTTCAAGATATTAAAAACATATTTGGGAAATATCTATCTCAATTATAAACTAGTTTTTATGTGTAAAAGTTTCCCAAGTCATTATACCTGAACAATTATAGCTAGGCTCATTAAATTATATAATTAATATACTTATAATAAGATGTAATATTTATGTATATGAAGTTTTTGTACATTACATTTTCTATCTGAGAATGATTTAGTTATCCTTTGGAATATATGATGAAAAAGCATAAGTTAGATCCCTAAGGATATGTATAAGTATAACTACAAGGATAATTATAATTATATGAAAATATCATGGAATATTGGTGAAGGATAGAATGAGTTATTTCCAATAAATTACATCCCCATCTAGATATGAAAAGTGGAAGTGGTTTTGTTATAGACGTACCTAGAGTTAAAAAATCTAAAAAATATTCTTAGGATAGATTCAAGCATTACATGGTACATGAAAAGTGTAAAATACTAAGAAAAAATTTTGACACTCAAGAGTGATCTTCTTTGGTTAATATACATTTTCATTATGAACCATCATGAAGGATGATAATGGCCAATAATTACCTAGGTTAAACCTGTGGGACCATAGTTGGATGATAACATGTCATTATTTAGACATATTTTAAATTTTTCATGATTATGTGGCTTCTCACTACGAATACTATTTCTCATGATATGATTTTGGTTATAGTCAACATAGGGAACTAGGAAGAAATGGGTTAATGTTGAATTTGAAATATAAATTTTTGATGATAAATCAAATGGGATGATAATTTGAGTGAATGATGTGGTGGTTATTACAAATATGTTATCATGATATTGTATTAATAAGATAAATCTTAACAAACTGCCAAAATCACCAATAAAGGGGTGGATTAAGTTCTACAAGAGTCCAAGTGGGGGAGAACATGGAGAATAAAGACACAATTTTCTATATATACAGAATGTGGAAAGAATCACTTAAATAAATGTACCAATGGGATAAGAATATGAATTATTTTTGGAGAAGAAGGGCATAAATATAGTAATTTCCTATAAAAATTGAAATTTTCACTTAATGAAATGGATGATAATAATGGTTTCCCTAAGGAATTGTCAATGATTTAATGTTTTAAATGAGGGATGCTTAGGAATTATAAAAATAAATGTCTGAGGGGGAAATACTAAGAAGGGGACCAAAAAGGTGGAATGAGTAAGATTTTTCTGGTTGACAAGGAAGAGAAAACATATGAAATATAAAATGAAGGGGGTGTTATTGAATAAGGTGATGAAGCATAGTCAATTGATCTGTAATGAAGTGGGTTGATTAAATTTTTTATGTATTGGAATTCAAGAAGTATGTTATATGAATGATGAAATATATATAAGTATTTTCCTATACTTTTTTTCATTATTAATTATCAAGAATATATTAAATGGTGTAGATGACTTAGAAAAGTGATTTAATGAAAATGTGATATTTTATGGAAAACACATCATCGAGGGAAATTAATCCTTAATATGTTCATTTTTTTGGGATGACGGTGTTTAGTTTGTATAAAGACATGACTGATATAGATAATGTAAATTTGATAGTATTTATGACATTATAAGTGATTAATATTAAAAGGTGGGTTATGTTGTAAGTTATTGTGTTTATAAAACTTTGGAATTTAAGAAATATATTCAATAATATGTGGGTTTTTAAGAAATGAGGAAGCTTGTATTAACTCATTGATATTTTATGATAACTCTAGTTATTAATAGGTTTATAGAGAATATATGACCAAGGTATTTGGTATGTGAAAATTAGAATCTCCTTTAAGATATTTGGAGGATTAATTTTAAGATGATTTCAAAATATAGTGACCTTCTCTATAAATTTTTTATTTTTATAATTATATTAACATTATCAATTTATGGAATGGTTTCACTTGAACTATAAAAACAAATTTAGAGATTAATTTAGTATTTAATCATATAAATATTTATCCATATTGAATAACATGTTCTAACTATTTTTGGTTTTTATTATAACTACACATATATGGAATGAGTTATCATTATATTATGGATATTGTGATCTGTTAGTGCTTCAAGTATTAAAAATTATACTTCTTTTATTGAATTAAGTGAATAATTTGAAATTTATCGAAGCACAAAAAAACAATGAGAGTGTGGTTATCAAATAGAACGAAATCAAGTAAGTATATTTTCTTTTCATCTATATTGTGATACTAAAATTACCAAGCTTTTAGGAAATAGAATATTGAGAGAAATTTTTTTCACATTACATTTTTTTGATTATTTGTCTTTTATCTCATCGCATATTAATGGATTTGTGGTTGTTAACTTTCACCTGACTGTGTTCTCTATAACTCTATTAATATGTGTGTGATGTTATTATCTTTATTATTTATATTTTTATTTCCCATAAATTATTGACTATTTGGATCATAGTAATGATTTATTATAGAGGATAATCATATTTTCTCTTTCTCTATTTTTAAAATAATGTATTATAAGCTCATTAATGATGTGGGTTTATTGTAATTATTTTTTAAAATTTCAAACCCTCGATTACCAAGATCATGTTTAAAATGTTAGGACTAAATTTATTTAAGAGAATAAAATGTAAAATATTTGGATTTTATGATATTTTTTTCAAATAAATTTAATTTCTTCAATATTTTTCCTTATATTAAAAACCGCGTATAAGAAAAATGCGACATACTATGAAAATATTATTATTCAGTATAATTATTAACTATTAACCATTGGATTAGAGGGCATGAATATGATTAATTAAATTATAAAAATATATGGTTTAAACATATATATATATATAATTCAACGGTTAAAAATTATATATAAACAAAAATAAAACCCATTTGAAAATAAAGAAATTTTTTTATGAAAAAATATTTATTTTATGTGTAAAAACCCATCTTACTTCAATAAATTTAATAAAAAAAATTATGAATAATTTTAATGAATTTTTTATATTTTATAATAAATAAATAAAATTTATAACCATCTTATGAGTTTTATATTGATGAGATAATAATAAATCAAATTTTAGGAATAAAATTTATTTTTTCTAAAAATCTGTTTTGTTACATTTTGATCACTTTTTTAAAAATTATTTTTTTCATCTATATAAAATTTACCTGAAAAAATTATTTTCACTCTTGAAATAATGATGTGAAATTAATCTTAGAGTGACATTATGAGAGTTTTCTAAAAACATAAAATTTTCAGTAAATATTGAAATGTTTTGGTTTCTATAAAGAATTGTATTTTCATTGAAAGCATTTAAAATATTCCAAATAAATTTATTTTTTTAAAAGTAACACTAGTTCAATTAAATACTGATCATTATATTTTAGTTCATTTTAACTTTTTTATATTGAAGTTTCATACTAAAAGTTTTTATACTTTAGAATGATTTTTTTAAAAAACTGCTTATTTACCAAATCTATGTAATTAATATTAAATTAAATGTTTTACATTAATGAGAATAGAATTTGGAATGAATGATTCCATATTTTGAGTGAAAATAATTTCTATTATATAATAATTTTAACTTAGCTTTTGGAAAAAATTAATAGTAATAAATGTAAAAAATAATTATCATATTAAAGGTTCAAACGGGTTTATTGAGGTGTTAAACTAAAAATATAAGTGGTATAATGACCTATAAACTTCTAAAAATACAATTTTATTAACATATATATACCATATTATAGACAAAATTCTAAAATGACTTATTTTATAGCATTGGGGTGTGTGAAAAATGTTGTTACACTTTATTCATTTCAAAAATTCCGTGTGTGTCCTCTCCCCCACTTATAAAAGGCCGCCCCTCTAGCATCCTCTTAATAATTCCAAAAAAAATAGTTTATACAAGAACTACCCAAATATATTTCTTAATTCCCTACCCATATCTTAGATTCCATAGTCTTATTATTAAATACTCTTATGAATACTTTAGGTATTATCCTACAGATGTTCAATGAAGAAAAGTTAAAATTATTAATCATTTGATTTGTTTTATTCATTCGTCCACCTCTTGCAAATATTCTCCAAATATTTTGATATAATTACACCAATATATACCATATAATTATATTTTATTATGTTAATGTAATAACCTATATACATATCATCTTCTATCAAATGGGAAAGGAAATTCTCAATCATGTGTACGTATGAATACCTCCTTGAAAACCAATGTTATTCGTTTTCAAACCCCATTTACTGTTTATATATGATATATATGATATTAATATACTCATGTAAATATAATATCATATACAACTTCTTAAATTTTATTCTATGGGAATACGATAACGTCACCCATGTGTATTATAGACTCTCACCTCACGAAGTGATGTGTTTCATTTTTAACTTATGCATAAATGGAGGGTAATAAATATAAATTTAATGAATATATGAGATATATATGAAATAAAAATGATTCTTTAAAATTTATATATTATTTATTTTCTTTTTATTTAATCTAATGAAAATAATTGAAATAGTGTTCATGCATACGTACGACCAACTATCTCTATGAATGTTGTATTTCATTTTCTATCCCAAATATTTATGGTTTACTATAAAAAAATATACACTAAATGGTTATATTTTATATATTTGATAAAATTTTGGTGATGATGGAAACTTGCTAAATATAAAAGGACAAAAAATCCAAAATTAAAATATACATGTAAAACAAATCAACTATTTTCTGAAATGTGATTTTAAAATGAAATTGTTAGTAAATGGATAATAAAATGTCATAAGTATATCATATATAGAATAATATATATATTTATGATTTTTTAATAGATTAATAATAAACCTATATTTATTATAATAGATTTGTTAATGTGTATGAACGAATTTGAGACTTAATGTAAAGGGTTTTCTTCAAAAAATTTATTTTTCGAGACATATGTTATGTTATAAACATATCTTATTTTATGATGTGTATATATTTCTCCATTGAAATTTATTATAACTATCTCATTATATTCATTTTATTTAATCTTTCATTTTATTTTCTTATTTAACGGGTCTTAATATTAAAATGTTACTAAAATGTTAAGGGTATCGTAGACGCCGGAAAAGTCCGTTGTTCCCAAATGAAGCTCCGGATGCGGAAAGCGAGGTCATATTTGGAGTCGGAAGCCCGTTTCGGAAGGCCCGGAGGCCTTGCGCGGAAATTTGGAGACCCGCGCGCAAAGTTGTAGTGCCGCGCGCAAACCTCCCGGGATGCGCGCAATGCGCTGGACCGGCGCGCAATTTTGCGCGCCCATGGCCCGCGCGACTCCCTTGCGCGGCGAGCCCGATTCCGCACCCGCGAAGGAATTTGCGCGCTCGCGAGCCGGATTCCGCGCCCGGGGTTGCCTATAAATATAAGGCGACCCCCGACGTTTTGAGGGTTTCCGGAATTCGAAGATTCGCTCGTTCGCGCAATCCAACCCCTTCCGCGCGCAATGCCGATCTTCAGGTAACCTCCTTTCTTTCGCGCAAGAAAGCCTCGGGGTTCGCCTTCGCGTGCAATCCCTTTGGCTCCTTTCCTTTGAACAACCCTTCACCCAAAGGCCTTCGCGCGCAAAAGAAGCCTCTTGCGCGCAATTGCCCCCGGGTGCGCGCAATCCAGCCCAATTGCGCGCACCCCCCTTTCAAAGTGGCCATTCGTTAAAGAATGAGCCGTTGCCCCCGCGCGCTATCCGAAGCCCGGTGCGCGTAATCTCAATCATCTGTGTGCAAAGCGCTGGCCCAATTGCGCGTCAGCCCGCCCATTTGCGCGCCGACCCGCAGTATTGCGCGCCAAGTTCCTCTTTTGCGTGCAAACCGCCGGGGTCGCCCCCTTTGACCCCCTGAGGGTACCCGCCTGCGTGGCACCCGATGATCCTCATCCCGGGTGCCCGTACCGTGCGTTGTCTTCCCGTACGGCCCTCCAGGTTCGCGCGAAGTGACACGGACCCATTGGCGGCACCATACCGTCCAAGCTACAAGACGTTAAACTGTACAGCATTCGTCCCGCATGACTTTAAACTGCACTTTCGTCCCGCATGACGCTAAACTGCACCACGTCCAAGCTGCACGACGTTAAACTGCCTAGCATACCGTCCAAGCTACAAGACGTTAAACTGTACAGCATTCGTCCCGCATGACTTTAAACTGCACTTTCGTCCCGCATGACGCTAAACTGCACCACGTCCAAGCTGCACGACGTTAAACTGCCTAGCATACCGTCCAAGCTACAAGACGTTAAACTGTACAGCATTCGTCCCGCATGACTTTAAACTGCACTTTCGTCCCACATGATGCTAAACTGCACCACGTCCAAGCTGCACAACGTTAAACGGCCTCGTATATCGTCCAAGCTACAAGACGTTAAACTGTTCAGCATTCGTCCTACATGACGCTAAACTGCACCACGTCCGCACCGCAAGACGTTAAACTGCCAAGCATCTTCGTCCTCAACACACGACGTTAAACTGTACTTCGTCCGGCAAGACGTTAAACCGTCCGCTTCGTCCTCAACACACGACATTAAACTGTACTTCGTCCTGCAAGACGTTAAACCGTCCGCATCACCCGATCTCGTGCCCCGCACGCAGGGTCCTCCCGGTTTGGATGTGGCCCCCACCCGCTCGTCTCTGCAGGGATGTCGGGATTGGAGTGGCCTTCGCCCACGGGGGTAGAGTGTCACAAACCGAATGAACTATGTGGACTTTGATCCCTGTCTCCTAAACAGGTTACGTAGGAAGCCTCTCTGAGGTTCAAGCCCACCACCTGGTCGTCCCAGTCGTATTCACGTCGGTTCGTCCATCAGTGGACCCCTCCCAGGTTCACACTTGTGTCGATTCACCTATGAATCTGCCCTTGTGGGAGACTGCACGTGTGTATCTCCATTGTGCTTCCCCACTGCCAAAGCCAGTAGAGGGCGTGACAGGGATCGAGGTCTCTCACCTTCGGCGCAAGTCCCTCTCCAACTGAGCTTTGCCGCATCTGGGCTGCCTCAGTGCGTAAGTCCTGACAAAATGAACTACGTGGACTTTGATCCCTGTCTCCTAAACAGGGTACATAGGAAGCCTCTCCGAGGTTCAAGCCCACCACCTGGTCGTCCCGGTCGTATTCACGTCGGTTCGTCCATCAGTGGACCCCTCCCGGGTTCACACTTGCGTCGATTCACCTATGAATCTGCCCCTGTGGGAGACTTCACGTGTGTATCTCCATTGTGCTTCCCCACTGCCTTTTTCTATTTCTCCTTTTAGCGTCCAGCATGACGTGAAACTGTGATCCACCCGGCCGTTCCATCCCCCCCTGTGCGAGGTGGTTCGGTTTAATCCTCCGCTCGGCAGCCTAGACCTCTTCGTGAGTCGTCTTGCCATCATCCAGCATGACGTTAAACTGTATATCCGAACTACGTTGACTTTGATCCGCGCTAACGTGCGGTACGTAGGAAGCCTCTACGAGGTCCAATCTCTTCACTCCATCATCCATTCTGATCCTTACCCGGGCCGCCACATCCCGGTGGGGTCATGCCACTTCATTCCACTCCACTTCACTCGGGAAGCCGCCCATGTGCTGGCCCTAGCGTCGGAGGTTCCCCGCAAGAGGTTCTGTCATCTGATCCACTTCTTGTGTTGATCAGTCCGATGCCGTCCCCGCTGGACGTTAAACTCACGGCATACCCCGTGTTAAACATGGGAAGCTGAGGAAAACCTCAGGTAACACAGTTCCCCGCACCCAGCGCAGGATGCCTCAGGCCATCATGCCTTCGAGAAGCCCTATTAGGGACGGAAGGCAGACATGCAGAGCCGCAGTGTTAAGACACGCCCCCAACACCCAGAGCCACCCGGTCTCCTCACCGTAGGTTGCTGCCCCGACCAGACTCAATGGAGCGTCCGGGCGGAAGCAGCATAATTAACCGGTGTCCATGGATACATGGCGTCAGGAACGAGATTCACGAGCACGTCTTAAATCTATGAGGGAGACCCGGATTAGGCGACGAGTTCCGAGGAGACGTCCACGGAAGGAGGAGCCGACATCCCATCATCCCGGTTTCGATCAAGGAGCAGACGCCCCTGAATAAGGGACGGATATCGCCCGCCTTTGGAAAGCGGGACTGCGGGGCCACAAGCCGCGCGCCTATCCCCTCGGGTCGACGGGCGCACGCGCGAACGCGTCCTGGCGGAACAGTGCCGGAACAGAAACCTAGCGCACATCCGCACCGAAACAGAAAAATGGTGAACCCGACGTGAATCTCTTCTCCTCAATACGAAGACCGATGACTTTCAGAGGTGTTGGAAGACCAGCATGCTGCTAGACCAAGCATTCAACACCGGGGCACGGAACCCGCCAGGGGCTGGGGAAGGGAAATCGGGCACTCCGTCTCACGTCGTCGATGGCCTGGGTTCCCCCCCATGGAAGGCGTCGTGGCACTAATGGTTGGTTGTCGATTCCCTTTCCTGTTAGTGTTAATGGGTTTTTCTCCCTGCTTTCAGGAATCAAGTCGCCCAATCCAGTGCCAGATCGCCACCCGCCCACTAGTGCAGGGGTAGGGTAAACACCGAGGCGGCTACTCCACGCGGTCCCGCCCGTTCCACAGCCGTCCCAGCAGCCGCAGCTGCGGGGCAACCACGCCCTCTCTCCCCCTCGGAGGTCATCCAGAGAAGGGTGATTAACAACTTGGTGCGGAGATATGAGGAAAAGGGAGTCATCCCCACCAGGGACATGGCTCGCCTAGACCTCGAGGAAGCTGCACCTCGCCACCAACGCCGCCCCCGAGGGCCGCGCAGGGAGGCACCGCTGCCTACCTCGACGTCCAACCGCTTCGGGAGTTTATCCCCGGAACGCTCCGACAGCTCCTTCCCCTATGCGGATGAGGTGGAAGATGTCCGAGACCACCCTATCCGAGATTCTCTCCAGGGATCCGTGATAAGGGCTCCTGTCAGGCCACGACGACACCACCCCCAGGCCTCTCAAGTCGAAGAATGGGCTCTCCACCTGCCCGCGCCGCTGATCCCGACTCGTTTGTCCCGACGCCAACGTCGGGCACGAGCGGAAGAGGATGCCCACCTTGGGGCCCTAGCAACAGCGGCCGCGTTGGCTCAAGCCACTGCTGGCTCCAGTCACCAGGCCCCTGCGCATCCTGAGCAGGGACACTTCTATGCCCGACCTGGATCGAGGCCCCGACCGCCCCAAAGGCAGGTTGGGTTGACTCTCCCAGTTGCTGGTACAGGCAATAGCCACCACGGACCACCTCGCGGTAGCTCTATTCACCAACAGGGTCTACTCCATGTGATCGATCCAAGAGGCATGGGTCACCCCACCTTCCGATCCCGGCCCGGAGGCCTGACCAGAATCGTCTCTCCCCGCGTCCCCTTTGATATCTGTCCCGGTGCTCCTCACACCTTGGTTTCCAGTCCTCTTGGCCCCAGCACCGGTGCGGCCGGAGGACGCCAGGACAGAGATCAGCCACACCCCGAAGAACCACACAGGGGAAGGAAGGCGAGGCGTCGACGTCGAGGTAAGAATGTTAGGGAATTTCGGACAGAGATCTGACCGGTTCGTTTCTCTGATACAGAGGCGGAGTATGATTCGGCGACAGAGCCCTCCCCCCGATCCCGCCAGTCAGGGGCAGGGGTAGGAATGCGGCACGTCAGCCTCGTACTTCCCGAGAGCGAGATCGATATGATCCCCGCTTCTCTCCGAAGGTATATCCGGAGTAGCGAAGGCCTGGTAGACCTCCAAGGGTCAAGCTTGCGGTTGGTACCGGCCCCTCCGAAAGCGCCTTCTGCCTCGATCGGAGAAGCCGAAGACCTTTTCTGGGGACCGATGGTCGAGCCACGATCCAGTGCACCCTCAGAGAGCACCGACGCTACGGCAGGATGTTCGCTCGCCGGCCCGTCCTATCGTGATGTGGTAGCTGGGGCACCGCCACCCTCAGAGGGAGGCCCGAGATATGGAGTCCAATCGGCCTGCTCGCCGTATTCACCGCCGGCCAGCCCGTCGGCCCGGCGGCCCGCCTCGGCACCACTGTCGGTTCCCCGTCCATTCCCAGTCATTGAAGAAGACCAAGGAGACCTGGGTCTCGAGTTTGAGTCGTGGAGCTTCTGGACCGTCCTTGCAGAGGGCCACTTCCCTGAAAAGTTTTGGCCAGTCGCAGGACCAGACTTTGATGCACCCGAATCACTCACCCCGGATGAGTTTGAATGCTTCCGCCGAACTCTCCGGGAGACTCACTCCCGTCTTCACCGCCTACAAATGCCATATCCTGGGAGTCAAGTGCACCTGGAGGATATTGGTGAGCAGTGCCGTCAGATTGACCTGGCCACGCTCCCCGCGGTTCGGCACCCCGGGTCATTTGGGCACCACGAGGCCCTCCAACAATGATGCGTTGAGTGTTTTTAAGTACTCCGCAAGGTTATCGAGGAAGCCACCCCCCCACGTGTATATCCGTGGATGGGGGCAGTATGCTGCCCTACGCTTCAGTGCGATCCGCCGACAGCCCGATTTACTGGGTGGCCCTGAGGTTATATCCCCAGGGACGGAAACGGTCAATATGGCTGACCTGTCGGGGGAGGGAAACGACTTGGAGCTTCTCGACGGGGGCTCTCCCCCCGAAGACAAGCCGTTGTTGGATCCATCGGTGAGAATTACTCGTCACCAGAGGAACCTCCTGGGTCTCACCACACCCACTGAAGCACTTCCGTTGAGCCGAAACGTCAGCAAAGGTAAAGAGCACGGCGGGGCTGTAAAGCCTGCCGACCCATCTGCCTCCATGCAGAGGGCAGAGGAGGATCCCAAGAAGGCTATGCTACGTCAACAGCTCGCCGAGCAGAAGAAGCTAGTTGACCAGCTCCTCGCCGAGCGCGCTGCAGAGCAGCGGCCTGACTTCGGTGATCCTAGGCCAGGACAGCAAGGGCAGGAACAACCGCTCCTCGACAAGACTCTCCCGGGCAACCGTGATTACGCCATGTTCGCCGACAGGGGAGAGGCCATTGCCTATGGCAAGAGGGCGCGGTATGTTTCACCACACCCTCCCGAGTGGCGTGACTACCTGAGAGACCCCGCTCGGATTCCTCCCGCTGCCCCAAGGGTCGCTCCGCCCGCCATCCCACGAGCTGCCGAGTTCGACGACCCGATCGACGACCCGATTGAAGGGCCATGCAATGCGCTCGTGGTTAGAGATCCTCTCCAGGACTGGAACCCATGTCCGGACGATCCGATGGCGGCACTCATCGCCCTCTTGGAAGCCTTGGAGACTCGGCAAGTGGCAATCCCACCGGACGGCAAGCCATACCCAGCATGGGTGGATGACATGCCGGCACCTCCGGGATTCGGGAATCCCACTTTCGCCCCCTTCAACGGGACTGGAGATCCGCCACAGCATTTGGCCCATTTCAACTCGAGGTGCGAGCCTATGTTGGGAACTCCGGCGCAGCAAGAGGCCGCTAAGCTTCGCTACTTTGTCCAGACGCTGGAAGGGCCAGCATTTGTTTGGTACAGCCAGCTCCCCGTCGGGTCGATAACTAGCTGGGAGGACCTTCGTAGACAATTCCTCTACCAGTTCAGTTCCACGACCCAGAAGATGAGTATCGCAGACCTCTTCAATTGCAAGCAGAGGCCTGATGAGCGAGTCACGGATTTCGTCGCCCGATGGAAGGGTCTCACGTATTCCCTTGACATGCCATTGACTCAGGAGCAGTTGCTGACAATGTGTGTCGGGAACGTCAAGACCGAGCTGGTCCCTTCCTTGATCACTCAGAATTACCCCGGAGGGTTCAGGGACTTCTCAGACAAAGCTCAACGTCTTGAGGAAGCCCTGCAACAGGCCAGTTAGGCACACCCGCTGCCCCCTATGATTCCTGCAAGGAGAGTCAGCAGGGTTGAGCCCCCTGATGTTGCCCAGATAGAGGCCCCCAGGCCGTTGGAGCTGCTGCCGGCGAGGCCAGCTCCACAGCCTCACAGGAATCCGCGTCCATGGGCTCAGTTCCCGGCCCAGCAGCGGCAGCCCTAGAACCGGCCGGCCCCTCCGCGTAATGTACCGCCACAACCCAGGCGAGATAACCAGGGTCCACCTCCTCGGCAGGCCCCTCCAGCCCCTCGTCAAGACCACGCTCCCAGGGGCCCGCGATACCTGACTTACTCATTTCACAAGGATCAGGTCCCCGGTTATTTCCGGAGCGCCCTGGAGAAGAGGATTGTGCGACTGCCTGAGTGTTGGAGGCCAGAGGAGGCACATCTCACGGATAACCCCCGCTACTGCCCTTACCATCAGGCCCTGGGGCACACCATCCAGCGGTGCTATGTGTTTAAGGATTGGATCCACGACCAGATTAACAACAATGTAATCAGGTTGGGCCCAGCTCCAGCACAAGTGGCGGGCGTGTTCGTGGGATCAGATGACGATAGTGGCAATGAGGACGAATGGCAGCTGGTCTCCGACCGCGGATCCCAGAAGTATAATAACTGGATGGCCCGCAAGACGATTATTCGCACCCATGGAATCATCCGTGCGCGCTTGAATCAGCCTGAGCCCCCAGAATCTGCGGGTGCTGCTTCGGCATCGTCATCCCAGCCTGCCTCTTCCGAGAAGAGAAAACGGCGGTGGCGCAAGAAGGAAGAGCGCGCCCCGCCAGTTCCACCACTATCCCGCACTCTCGGCGATTTCATGCCCCCGGAGATGGGGATCCCTCCTCGGATCCGTCCAGTGATGGATGATTCGTCCGATGACGGTGTTGGGTACGCTTTGGTTAATACCGTCGAGCTGGTAAATCCCTTTTCAGTTCCCGACGTTGAAGAACACCAGGTGGACCTCCCTAGTGTCCCCGGTCGTCGCCACCGTCGGAGGAACCACAACAACAGGAGTTGCCGGGGCACAGCAGTTGGTACCTCCAGCCAGGCCGTGCATGCCACTGAGACTAGGCAGCAGGCTCAAAACTGAGCTCAGCGTGCGCAGCCCCCCCATCCGGGGATGACGGATTCGCCTCCGCCACTGTTTGTGGTGTGGGACCAGGCAGAACCGCCTCAGCCGCGCCGCGACCAGCTCCGTCCTGCCACGAGTCCATCCCGGCCTCCTGACCCCAGTACGGTGACTAACTCCCGGGCTTCAACCAATGGACAGCGAGATGCGCCGAGTACTAGTCGGCCGCCTGTCCAACCGGCAAGGCCCGTCATGCCTCCAACCGCAGAGCAACCTCCTGCAACCAGGGGCTCGCGCTTGGCCAAAAAGTATGATGTCCTGAAGCACTTGGCCGACATCCCAGCAAGGCTCTCCATCCTTGAGGCTCTGCGCATGTCATCTGAGATGCGCGAGGCACTCGCTGAAGCCCTGAAGAGCCCCCTCCAATTTGAGACAGAGGTTGCGGCTGCAGAGGCCTTTCACGCCGAAACGATTGAGGACGCTGAATGTCAGGTAGTTATCTCGTTCTCTGGTAAGGATGAAGACCCTCCTATACAGGGGAACATTCGTCTGCTGTATGTTACTGGCCAGTTCAATGGCCTTGAAGTCCGGCGCTGTCTTGTCGACACGGGGTCCGGGATTAACTTGATTCTAACTCGGACGCTCCGGAGATTGGGGTTGTATGAGGATGACTTGATTCCCTCCGACCTCAGGATCCAGGGGTACGACCGCACCGAGAAGACTCCGGTCGGCAAGATACGTTTGAAGACCCAGTTCGGTGACCTGGTTGCCAACACCGAATTCATGGTAGTCTATCAGGACACTACGTATAACGCATTGATGGGCAGGCCATGGCTCCACCTTCATGCGGCGGTTCCCTCATCATACCACCAATGCCTCAAATACTCCCTTAACGGTCGAGTAGGCGTACTTTAGGGAGATGCCTCTCCTTTTGCCTCATGTGAAGCCCGCTATCTGGACGCAGAATATTACAAGAGCAAGGATAAGCAGATCCTGGCAGGTGAGGTTGAGCCTGTCGCTGTTGCAAGTGATCCCTGGGCAAGTTTGGGTGACGCTTACGTCCTCCCGATCCATCGGTTGGACGTAGCCATGGTCTCGACGGCCTGTGAGTCTCCTGATGAGATGACCGCGACCGCCCGTGTCAGCACCAGCGGCCCAGCAGGATCTGGTAGCCCTAATGCAGTCTCCAACGCAGTCTCTCCCGTGGACGGTCCCTCCCCAAGTAGAGAGGACATGGAAGATGCACCCCCAGCCTTTGAGGAGGGCGTCTCCGCCACGGTCGATGAGTTAGTACAGGTGAACCTTGGAACCGAAGCAGATCCAAGACCTACATTGGTTAGTGCCGCCATGCCCTCTGAGGAGCGGCAGCAGTACGTGGACTTCCTCAGGCAGCACCGTGATGTGTTCGCTTGGGGCTATGACGAGATGTCGGGGCTAGATCCTCAGGTAGCCGTCCACCGCCTTGGTCTCCTGGCGAACCATCGCGGGTTCAAGCAGCCTCCCAGGAAGATGCACCCATTCCACGGTGCCATGGTTGAGGCCGAAGTTGACAAGCTTATCAAAGCCAACTTCGTGAGGGAAGTCCAGTACCCCAAATGGCTGGCCAACATTGTGCCAGTCAGGAAGAAGAACGGGCAGATCAGAGTCTGCATCGACTTTCGCGATCTCAACCGCCACTGTCCGAAGGATGATTTTCCCCTTCCAGTGACAGAGCTGTTTATTGACACCACGACAGGGTTCCAATCCCTCTCCTTCATGGATGGATACTCCGGATACAACCAAATCCGGATGGCCCCTGAGGATGAGGAGTTCACTGCCTTCAGGGCCCCCCAAGGTATCTTTTGTTACCGGGTCATTCCCTTCGGCCTGAAGAATGCAGGTGCCACCTATCAACGGGCGATGCACCGCATATTCAAGCCAATCCTCGGCACACTGGTGGAATGCTACGTCGACGACTTGGTGGTCAAATCGCGCCAGCGTCAGGACCATCTCAAAGATCTTGAGAAAGTGTTCGGCTTCCTCCGGTCTCACTGCCTGAAGATGAACCCGTTGAAGTGTGCCTTCGGGGTCACCTCTGGAAAGTTCTTTGGATTTGTGGTAAGATACCGGGGTATTGAGATCGACCTAGAGAAGATTAGGGCGATTAGCCAGATGCCTCCCCCAGGTAACATCCGGGAACTGCAAGGGTTCCAAGGCCACTTAGCCTATATACGCCGATTCATCGCGAATCTGGCCGGCAAGTGTAAGCCCTTTTCTCGGCTCATGAAGAAATGTGCCACCTATGTATGGGATAAAGAGTGTCAGACCGCTTTCGAGGAAATCAAGCAGTACTTTCTTCAACCTCCGGTTCTGATGCCGCCTGTATCCGGGAAGCTGCTGGTCCTCTATGTGATCGCCCTGGAACGGTCCCTGGGTGCCCTTCTCGCCCAGAAGAACAACAAGGGAACAGAGAATAGCCTCTATTACCTCAGTCGCATGCTCCTCGATGCAGAAGTTAGGTATTCTACCATCGAGAAGAGCTGCCTGGCGCTCGTATTTTCCGTACAGAAATTACGGCACTACTTGCAGCACCATGAGGTACAGTTGGTTTCTCAGGTAGACCCGTTGAAGTATATCCTGAGCCGGCCTATGTTGACTGGCCGTCTAGTGCGGTGGGCTGTGATTCTCCAGCAGTTCGACATCAGGTATGTGTCTCAGAAGGCCATCAAAGGGCAAGCATTGGCAGACTTTCTGGCTGCTCACCCGACCTCCGCGAATCAGCCGCTGGATCTAGGATTTCCTGATGAGGCCACTCTCTCGGTCGATCGTGCCGATCCATGCTGGCAGATGCACTTTGACGGTGCCTCCCGGAGCCCCACCGGTAGAAGACTCGATAATCCTAAGCTCAACAGAGTGGGCTTGGGTATCGTCTTCATTACCCCGGAGAAAGCCGTGCTACCATACTCTTTCCTGTTGTCAGAGGGCTGTAACAACAATGAGGCGGAATACCATTCCCTCATCACTGGCCTCGAGTTGGCTCTCGAGATCGACGTGCCCCATCTGTGTGTGAAAGGGGACTCCGAGCTGGTCGTTAAGCAGATCAATGGCGAATATGTTGTCAGGAAGCCGGAACTTGTGCCATTGCTGGAGTGCACCCTCCTTCTGATGGCCCAGTGCCCTTCTCGGCCAGAAATTGTCCATATTCCCCGGTCGCAGAACGGTCGAGCAGATGCTTTGGCCAGCCTTGCTGCGTCACTCGCAGAGCCTGAACAGGACAACCTGATCGTCCGCGTGACACACCGCAGGCTCATCGCTCCCGTTATCCCGGAGGGAGATCGCGGCCTGTCGGTAAGTAATCTCACCACGGTTGCCCCTATGCTCGGAGCCCCGAGTACCCCAGATATGGCAGTTGAACCAGCCCCTGATTGGAGGACGCCTTTGGTTGAGTACCTCCAACATGGCATTCTCCCGTCGGATCGGGCCGAGCGCGAGCGAGTTCGACGTCGCGCATCGCAGTTTGTCCTCCAGAGCAGTCCCGACCTGGAGAAGATCCTCTATAGACGCGGATTTGATGGTATTCTCCTCCGTTGCCTTCAGGGAGTTGAGATCCCACGAGTCATGCAAGAGGTTCATGCTGGTTCATGTGGTGCCCACCAGACTAGGCCAAAGCTGTCCCACCAGATTCGGAGGTTGGGATACTTCTGGCCCTCCATGATCCATGACTGCATCGAGTATGCCAGGAGGTGCCATGCATGCCAGGTTCATGCGAACTTTGTGCATCGGCCGCCGGAGCCTCTCCATACCACCAGGTATTCTTGGCCCTTTGCAGTTTGGGGAATGGACGTTGTGGGACCTTACCCGCCGGTGACGGATCGCCAGTGCCGGTTCATTATGACCGCCATAGACTTCTTCTCCAAATGGGCAGAGGTGATTCCGCTCAGAGAGGTCAAATCCTGTTCTATCACTGACTTCGTGACCTCCAACATCATTAATCGATTTGGAGTGCCTCACGCTATCCTCACGGATAACGGAGCCAATTTCCGAGCAGCCGAGTTGAAGAAGTTGTACGCCAAGTATAACATTCACTCGAACCATACATCTCGCTATCATGCACAGGCGAATGGACAGATTGAGGCGTTTAACAAGACCCTCTCTAACATTCTGCAAAAGATGGTTGGTCAGAACAAGAAGAGTTGGCCGGAAAAGCTCCCCAACGCCCTCTGGGCTTATCGGACGACGACTCGCAATTCCACCCAGATGACCCCTTATTCCCTGGTGTATGGAGCTGAGGCCGTCCTGCCCATCGAGATCCAGTTACCGTCCTTGCGCACTGCGGTCTACGACCAGCAAGCGCCGGACAGAGCTGCTGAAGCCCGTCTAGTCGAGTTGGAAGCACTGGATGAGAATAGACTTCGCGCTTTGCACAACTTGGAGAGGCATCAAAGCAGAATGGATCGAGCTTTCAATAAGAAGGTTCGCCTCCGCTCCTTCCTGCAGGGTGACCTAGTATTAGCCCTAAGAGCACTAATGATCCCCTGTAGGAAGCCACCCAAGTTGGAGCCCAAGTGGGAGGGACCTTTTGTTGTCCACAAGGTCTAGCCCAATGGCGCGTACTCCCTAGCAACTATGGATGGTGAGCGTGTCACTCCTCCCACCAACGCTAGGTTCCTCAAGCAGTACTTTGCCTAAGTGCACTTCGTCCAAGCTACAAGACATTAAACTGTTCAGCATTCGTCCAACATGACGTTAAACTGTACCACGTCCAAGCTGCACGACGTTAAACTGCCTAGCACTTCGTCCAAGCTACAAGACGTTAAATTGTTCAGCATTCGTCCAACATGACGTTAAACTGTATCACGTCCGCGCTGCAAGACGTTAAACTACCAAGCATCTTCGTCCTGCATGACGCTAAACTGCACCACGTCCGAGCTACAAGACGTTAAACTGTTCAGCATTCGTCCCGCATGACGCTAAACTACACCTCAAGAACTACGTGCGGCTTGATTCCCATCCTTATGGGATACGTAGGACCACCTGAACATTCATGCTTTAGGCCCAGCCCCATCCTTCGGGAATTTCCATCCCATCTCGGGCCCTTGGCCCAGTTGCCTCTGGGTATGCGGCGTATGGTGTGAACGCGGGGCTATGCCCTCATGCACGTCGGTTTGCTCGCCACGCTGTACGCCCCCCACGTTTGGGGATGCCTTCGGCTCCCCCCTTTCCTTTTACGTCCTGCATGACGTTAAACTGCACTTCAAGAACTACGTCCGGCTTGATTCCCATTCTTATGGGATACGTAGGACCGCCTGAACATTCATGTTTCAGGCCCAGCCCCATTTCCCGGGAATCTCTATCCCGCGTTGGGCCTCTGGCCCAAGTTCCCCTCCTTTTTGTGCGAGGCGTGTGGCGTGAGCGGGGGATTATGTCCTCATTCACGTTGGTCTACTGGCCGCGCCGTACGCCTCCCCCGTGTGTGGGACTATCTCACACCCCTCATCGTCCTGCATGACGTTAAACTGCCTCTCAAGAACTACGTGCGGCTTGATTCCCATCCTTGTGGGATATGTAGGACCGCCTGGACGCTTGTGTTTCAGGTCCAGCCCCGTCTCTTGGTTGATCACGGGGATCTTCCGTCTTTTGGTTGCTCTCAGGGTGAGTCCTCTGACCCTTTCCGGTGATCTGTTAACATGTTTTGGGTACTTCGGCCTATGACCCGCAGTGTCGGATTCAATCCCGACAAGTCCTGTGTTGCTTTTCGGGCCTCGCGCTTCCTCTTGTTCGAGCATTCACTCAAAGGGATCCTCGTTAGCGGTTTGGGTACGATGCCTCAGTGCTCTCCTACCGCTCCGGGTCGATTTACCGGCGAGTCCTGGGCAGCAAATCGATATGAATCCTACGCTTGAGCGGTTGATGCTCATTTGCTTGCCCCATCCTAGGCTGACGCGATCGGATGTTGTGATGAGAATATGGTCAGCAACATCCTTGATCGCCATGTCGGCTCTTTCAGGCTCTGAACATTGGTTGCGCAGTCCTCATCACACTCCGCCTTTGTGCGTTGTAGTGGAATCTCGACACTCTCTTCATACTGACCTTCAGTACACCTCTACACGTTAGGCAGGCCAACCAGGGTAATGGTGTCTTTCGAGGCTCCCAAGATCTGAGCACCAAGTATATATGTTGATGTCCTCCCTAAGGGCCATGTGTAGCTGGACCCTCGTCCCCATAAGGAGGAAGGAGTCGCCCGAACAATCGCGTTCTGGGCCCAGTATAGCTGGAGGCTAGCATCTCTACCCCTCGGGTGATGGACATACGCAGGCCCCTATCCCAGGATCCTTCTCCTAGAATCGTGCGTGACCGCAGGGCTGGGTATGTCCCCACCTCCGCTGGGTCCGCCATATCGCAATAAGCGGATTCCTCCATGGTCCGAACCACACGACCTTAAACTGTGTTGTCTGGTCCTACCACACGACCGTAAACTGTGATCGTCTTGGCCGCCCGACGAGAAACGGCACTGCATCGTGATGTTCTCCTCAGGGGACACTCACGTTGGGCGCTGGTTAATAACCACGCCATTTATCAATGCCTTTCATGGCTTGATTATTGTGTCGACGCCAGAGATTTCTTAATCACAGGCATGTCGCTGCACAAAGAAAAACAATCCATCTTTAAGGAAAAACAAGAAATATCAAATGCCGCTTCTGGGTGCGAGGGCTAGACCCGCACCCCTCCCCGCGCTGGTGCCCAATTGTGTTGCGCCGCGCTTCAAGAACTACGTGTGGCTTGATTCCCATCCTTATGGGATACGTAGGAACGCCCGGATGTTTGAAACTTCGGGTCTAGCCCCCACCTCTTAGAGATTCCCCCTTCTCCGGGGAATCCGTCGCCTTCGGGTCACCCTCAAGGCGTGTCCCTCGACCCCTTGCAGTGGTCCACCGGTGTCAAGAGTACTCTGGTTTATTGCCAGGAGGGTCAGGTTAAGCTTGGTCAGGTTTCTTCCACTTTTCAGGCTTCGTGCTCCCTTTCATTTGGACCCATCGCCTACGCCCTGGGTGGAGCCCCCGTGAGTGGTCTGGACACAATGCCTCAGTGCTCTCCCACCGACTCGGGCTGGTGCCCCCAAGGGCCTCGGGCAGCAAATCGATATGAATCCTGCGCTTGAGCGGTTGATGCTCGTTTGCTGCCTCATTCCATCAACGGTCAGTGCGATATTGATGCTGCTTTTCCGCCACGGTCGGAAGTACTCCCATATCGTTACGCCGGTGCCCCCAGTCCTTGAGTGAATGGCCGCATGATTCACATTACATTTTCCACCTCCCATTCTGACCAAGCAAAACCTCGACACCCTTGACACTATCCCTCAGTGCATCTTCGCATATCCAGGGGATAGGACCACGATGTGGCGTACTTTGAGGTTCTTATGGTCCGAGCTCTAGGACCTTAAACTAAGATCTACCCCTATGGTCCAAGCTCTATGACCTTAAACTAAGATCTCCCCTAATCGGGGTTCTACGTCCCGCATGACGTTAAAAATGCACTTTCAGAACTACGTATGGCTTGATCTCCAGCCCGATGGAGTACGTAGGAATGCCCGGGCATCTCGACTCAGGTCCAGCCTCAGGGATCGCTATGTCCCGCCCCTCCTCGTCGCCGACCGTCTGGCCTGGCTTCTGGTAGAGTGGTGCGATTGTGATATTCTCCCCGATTCAGCTCGGGATGCCCCATTGCAATGATGGGAAGCGACAGTTTCCTCGTCAAAGAGGTTCTGTCTGAGAATTGGGGTGATTCACGGCCAGATTAGTGCATCCGCCTAATACGCTTTCCCCACGGTGGCGCAATTTTGGGAGTGTTAGATTCTGTCCGAACAAATCATCACTTCGCCCCACGCTTCGCATGCCCTGTTGATCCGGATTTCCACCCTTGTGCCTGAAGGAACCCCCAAAGAGGCATTGATGATGACATGTGATCCGCCTCCTGCAGTATGAATGATGACCTTCGGTCCGTCTATTGCAGTAGTATGGCCGATTGATCCATTGTCCGCTTGCCTTCTTGGGCATTTCCTGGAAGGCCGACCGTCGTGGATTTCTGAATTCGGGACACGCGATTCACCCTTTCTCATTTCCCTATGTTCGGATAAAATCTTAACGCCCCTAGCGTTGTCCCGCTCGTGTGTCGGAACAAGTTGGGGGGATGATACATTGATTAGGTCTGAGGTCTCCTTTCCTAGGAATGACCTCCCTCTTTTCTTTAGAAATCCAGGCCCAATTGTGGATGCCTGAAACTTGGTTAACGCTCCCGCGAGACAATGAATTGTGGTTGAGCATGTTAAGCCAAAAGATGCAGATAAATATATTGGTTCATACAAATGGATCGAAGTATTGAGTAGCGGAAGCAAAATGTTCTGGGAATGACAAAAACAAAGCCCCTAGGGATTAGCGTGCTGAATAAGTCTTTCTAACGCCGCTACCCTTTGGCTGGCGGCCTCCAGAGCTGCTTCTCGCTCTCTGCGTGCCCTCTCCTCGTCGGCGGTCGCAGCACACAGCTTGCCGATCTTGGCCTGTGCATGCTCCCGCTCGACTTGAAGTGTGACCATCTGTTGGCCCGCCTCCGTCAGCTGTACCTGGGCGTCAACCAGCTGGGCCGTTAGTTTCTCCACAAGCTCAGTGCACGCTGCGACGAAGGCCTCCTTCTCTGCCGCCTGCCCTTCGAGGCGCCGGACATCCTGCTCCGCCACAAGGAGCGCCCGCGTGTTCTCCGACACGTCCCGACATTGTGCGACGTCGGCACACCGGCGGCTCTCGCGCATCTTTTCGGCCATGAAATCACGGACCGTCAGATGGAGGCGTTGAGCATCAGCTCCCCCGGCACACAGGAAGCGCAGCCAGGTTTGAAGGGATCCCATGCGCCCCAGCCACTCCGATGGGTCTCGCTTGAGGAAGCGCTGGATGCACTTCCACCCCCTGCGGCGCATTATCCGGCTCTCCTCGACTGACTCCGCGTCCGAGTCGTCCATCTCCTCGGGGTTGGCAGGCTGGTAGGCAGGGAAGGTAGCCAGCAGGTCTGCTGCAGGGTCCGCCCCTGGGATGTCCTCACGGGGGATAGGTTCCCCAACATCTGGGCGACCTTCTTCTCTCGCCCCAGCGGCGTTGACACCCTCGTCAGCCCCCGACCTCTCTCCGATGGCAACACCGCCGGCGTCCGCAGCCCCTTGATCAGCAGTTGGTGGGGCCGGCTCGGTGTGGGAAGTCTGTTCCGGAGCAGGCGGCATGTCTGCCACAGGTTCACTCGTGGATGGCCCAGGTTCGGCAGCCCGACGAGCCTCCAGTATTGAGATCACTACGCAGGGCATGCCATGGTTAGTCACGGATCGTCAACGGCAAGCACCGACAGTAAGGTAAGGAGACTTACGGGAATCCAAAGCGTCATCTTCCGCTATCCCGGCCACCGCAGGAGCAATTGCAGCAGGGGACACCTCAGCGCTTGTCAATTCAATGATGGGCGTCTGGCCCCCGCATTGTCCTGCTGGCGCCTCTCCTACTCCTACTGAGGATGCCTGACCAACATCCGTGCACTCCTGAGAAAGGTGGAGAAATGGGTTAGAAGCTGCATAAGAGAATGGATGAAGCAGGTTGAGTAGGGATAGAAGCGGATCTCGAGGAGCTCAGTGATATCAATATTGCCAGAGCCGGCCACCTCGCTGCTCTCCCGTGGGCTCCCCTGATGGGACCTTCCCTCGGAGCCTTCATCCTCCCCCGTCTCCTCCTCTTCCTCAGAGTCGTCGTTAATGTCATCTTCCTCCGGCGGCATCTGTTCTGGAGCAGGCTCTAGACCGAGCATCACCTTCACCAGAAGGGACGGCTCCGCACGCTGACCACGTTGGCGCGCGTACTCGTCCATGAACGTCAGATACGCATACCGCCGGTGGAAGTTCACCCTGTCGGCGACCTGAAGGCGCCCGACCTCTGGCAGATGGATTCCTTCGCTGGCTATCTTCTACCAGATGATTTCGGTCCCCAGCGACTGCTGCAGGGTCATCCAGGCCGACCACAGCACTGGGAAGACTGAATCGTGGGAGGGTTCGAGCAGACGCCTTACCTGCTTCCCGGGCCGCTCTTCGACCACCGCACGTGCCCCCTCTCTGGGCGCCGAGGCCATGGCGGCAGCCTGCGATGTGCCCGCCGCCGAAGTCCCTGCTCGCGCCGGCTCCACTGCTTGGCGCGCCTTCGTTCTCCCCCGCGTAACGGCGCCTCGCCTCCTTCCTTGACGCCCGGTCTCCGCACGGGTGACCTCGAGCCGCCGAACTGGTTTCCGTAGAAGCCCCTCGGGGTACGCGATGGCCCAGTGTTCGGCGTACTCGGTTGCCAAGCCTGCGTCGACCCCGGTAGGAGGGAGAGTGATGACCTCGCCAGAGCCGAAAGCGGCGAACATTAGCCACATCTGGCGAAGGACGCAAGGGTTCGTCTCCTCCCGGACAGTAGTGAATACCCTCTTCGGCATCCGTTGAAGGCACCCGAACTGCCTGGCGAACCGGGTTGGAACGTAGGGCTCGCAGATCACCTTCCCGTCGATCCGAGCCACGAGCACCCCGCCCCGCATGTTCAGGAAGTATTCGTGCTGCTCCAGCGGACCCTTCCCATTGTCGATCACCTGGCCAACAGGAGTGGGGAACGGGCTGAAGTTGAAATTGGCATGATTGCCAATCCGAATCCTCACGCCCTCCTCATTTAGGGTCATTGGAGTGACCCCCGCGATGTTCAGCAGGGAGGGTCGCAGGCCGTTGCCCGGAGGAATGATGGCGTTTGGAAACGTGTACCCACCAAGGTGAGCAGCCACCCATCCGTGGAAGAATTGAAAGGGCCTACAGATCCTTCGTGGCGACCCCCCTCGCGAGATGCGTCCCAGGATGGCATACAGCTTCGCCAGCACTGGGACCCCGAGGTTGTATCTTTTATTGGCGGCCATGGCGCCCGCCATCGCCAGTGTCGCCGGGAGGACGCCCATTCTCGCGTCCCGCACTGGCAGGAGCCACCCACTCAGAAAGGCGGCTAGGAACGCCGCGTACCGGACATTTGGGTCCCGGGCCTCGATGACGCGGTACCCCCATGAGCAATAGTCGCCCGTCTCCAGGACCCGCCAGTACGACCCGTTCCGGCTCCTCTGAGCCGCGGTCGGGCACCGCTTCCCCCTGCCTGGCATCTTTACCGCTGGGTCATGCTCCAAGAACTGACCAAACCACTCCTTGTAGGCTATGTCCTTGTGGAAGTCCTTGATCCCGAGCCGCTGCGTAGCCAGGTCAAGTAGATGCCATGTCAGAATGGGAGTCCGTGACCTGTCTTCCCATATTTTCTTCGGAGGCAGGAACTCATCATATTGGTAACCCTCCAGCGGGATACCTCCGATGCAGTGGATGTCCCAGAGACCAATGCTAACCTCCCCATGGTGAAGATGGAAGGTGTTGGTATCCGGGGACCAGCGGGTGAACAGCTCCGGCCCGAGCTCGGACTGCTGGTAGAAGTGGAACTGCGACGTCCACACCGCCTCAAATAGGCCGATGTACCGCAGCTCCTCCGCGAAGTGATCGCAAGTGTGGCGTACCCAGAACGCCCAGGCCCACTCACTGGTGAAATTGCCCCCAGACCGCAAGTCCCAGTCCTTCAGCCATCCCTTGGTGTCGTCGGTGACACTCTGGCGAAATGTGCTCGAGTAGAGGGATGGATAGTTCTCCGCAGTAGGCTCACTCCCGATGATGGTTCGCGTCCTCGGGTTCAGGACATAGACATCTAAGTGCCTGGTCTCCCTGGAAGGATGCCCATTGTTGGTGATGTTATAGCGGGGAAGCTCATCCTCCCGAGTCACCCAGGTCCGTGGCGCATCAACCTCGAACCCTGGCACCGGAACCTCATCTAGGATGCCAAAGTTCCAGAGCGGTAGGTTGTCCGACAACGGATATGTCTTCTGTGCCGGCGTCCGCAAGTCGAACAAGGGTTGATTGTTGGAAACAATCTCCTTGGCTCCGTAGACATCCTCGTTCACCGCCATCTCAGCTCTGCGAATGGCGGCATCCCCCTCATTCCATTGATTCGCAGCCATCTCAGAAGCTCCGGGAGTCATGTAGGTTAAGGGATGAGGCGTGTGGAATCAGAAGAGGATGGTAGAGAAGTTTGAGGGTTGGCGTGCAATACTAGTGGACGGCGCGCAATTGGGAAGTCTGTCGCGTAAAACCCCGGGTGTTTGCGCAAAAACAAGCCGAAATCTGGAAAGGTTTGCGCGACGACCGGGTGAATTCCGCGCCGGCAACAGCAATTTCGCGAACGAGAGCTTGGAAGCTTGTCGCGCGGAAAGCCAGTGTACGGTACGGGGGACCCAGGGCCCCTATTTATAGGTGAGGCCGGGTGTCCGCGTTGCGTGGAAATCCCTTTGCGTGACCGAGACAGCGAATTTCGCGCCCGACGCCCTTTTTTGCGCGCCACAGTCCCGCGCCACCCAGGACTTTGGCATTCCGGCGTCTCCCTCGGAACCCGATCGTTGCGACCTCTCGCCGATCAGATTCCGAGGGGGGGCTTTTGTAGACACTGGAAAAGTCCGTTGTTCCTAAACGAAGCTCCGGATGCGGAAAGCGAGGTCATATTTGGAGTCGGAAGCCCGTTTCAGAAGGCCCGGAGGCCTTGTGCGGAAATTTGGAGACCCGTGCGCAAAGTTGTAGTGTCGCGCGCAAACCTCCCGGGATGCGCGCAATGCGCTGGACCGGCGCGCAATTTTGCGCGCCCATGGCCCGCGTGACTCCCTTGCGCGCCGGGCCCGATTCCGCGCCCGTGAAGGAATTTGCGTGCCCGCGAGCCGGATTCCGCGCCCGGGGTTGCCTATAAATATAAGGCGACCCCCGACGTTTTGAGGGTTTCCGGAATTCGAAGAGTCGCTCGTTCGCGCAATCCAACCCCTTCCGCGCGCAATGCCAATCTTCAGGTAACCTCCTTTCTTTCGCGCAAGAAAGCCTCGGGGTTCGCCTTCACGCGCAATCCCTTTGGCTCCTTTCCTTTGAACAACCCTTCACCCAAAGGCCTTCGCGCGCAAAAGAATCCTCTTGTGCGCAATTGCCCCCCGGGTGCGCGCAATCCAGCCCGATTGCGCGCACCCCCCTTTCAAAGTGGCCATTCGTTAAAGAATGAGTCGTTGCCCCCGCGCGCTATCCGAAGCCCGGTGCGCGCAATCTCAATCATCTGCGCGCAAAGCGCTGGCCCAATTGCGCGCCAGCCCGCCCATTTGCGCGCCGACCCATGGTATTGCGCGCCAAGTTCCTCTTTTGCGCGCAAACTGCCGGGGTCGCCCCCTTTGACCCCGTGAGGGTACCCGCCTGCGTGGCGCCCGATGATCCTCATCCCGGGTGCCCGCACCGTGCGTTGTCTTCCCGTGCGGCCCTCCAGGTTCGCGCGATGTGACACGGACCCATTGGCGGCACCATACCGTCCAAGCTACAAGACGTTAAACTGTACAGCATTCGTCCCGCATGACTTTAAACTGCACTTTCGTCCCGCATGACGCTAAACTGCACTACATCCAAGCTGCACGACGTTAAACTGCCTAGCTTACCATCCAAGCTACAAGACGTTAAACTGTACAGCATTCGTCCCGCATGACTTTAAACTGCACTTTTGTCCCGCATGATGCTAAACTGCACCACGTCCAAGCTGCACGACGTTAAACTGCCTAGCATACCGTTCAAGCTACAAGACGTTAAACTGTATAGCATTCGTCCCGCATGACTTTAAACTGCACTTTCGTCCCGCATGACGCTAAACTGCACCACGTCCAAGCTGCACGACGTTAAACTGCCTAGCATATCGTCCGAGCTACAAGACGTTAAACTGTTCAGCATTCGTCCTGCATGACGCTAAACTGCACCACGTCCGCGCCGCAAGACGTTAAACTGCCAAGCATCTTCGTCCTCAACACACGACGTTAAACTGTACTTCATCCGGCAAGACGTTAAACCGTCCGCTTCGTCCTCAACACACGACGTTAAACTGTACTTCATCCGGCAAGACGTTAAACCGTCCACATCACCCGATCCCGTGCCCCGCACGCAGGGTCCTCCCGGTTTGGATGTGGCCCCCACCCGCTCGTCTCTTCAGGGATGTCAGGATTGGAGTGGCCTTCGCCCACGTGGGTAGAGTGTCACAAACCGAATTAACTACGTGGACTTTGATCCCTGTCTCCTAAACAGGGTACGTAGGAAGCCTCTCCAAGGTTCAAGCCCACCACCTGGTCGTCCCGGTCGTATTCACGTCGGTTCGTCCATCAGTGGACCCCTCCCGGGTTCACACTTGCGTCGATTCACCTATGAATCCACCCTTGTGGGAGACTGCACGTGTGTATCTCCATTGTTCTTCCCCACTGCCGAAGCCAGTAGAGGGCGTGACAGGGATCGATGTCTCTCACCTTCGTCCCAAGTCCCTCTCCAACTGAGCTTTGCCGCATCCGGGCTGCCTCAGTGCGTAAGTCCAGACAGAATGAACTACGTGGACTTTGATCCCTGTCTCCTAAACAGGGTACGTAGGAAGCCTCTCCGAGGTTCAAGCCCACCACCTGGTCATCCCGGTCGTATTCACGTCGGTTCGTCCATCAGTGGACCCCTCCCGGGTTCACACTTGCGTTGATTCACCTATGAATCCGCCCCTGTGGGAGACTGCACGTGTGTATCTCCATTGTGCTTCCCCACTGCCTTTTTCTATTTCTCCTTTTAGCGTCCAGCATGACGTGAAACTATGATCCACCCGGCCGTTCCATCCCCCCCTGTGCGAGGTGGTTCGGTTCAATCCTCTGCTCGGCAACCTAGACCTCTTCGTGAGTCGGCTTGCCATCTTCCAGCATGACGTTAAACTATATATCTGAACTACGTTGACTTTGATCCGCGCTAACGCGCGGTACGTAGGAAGCCTCTACGAGTTCCAAGCTCTTCACTCCATCATCCATCCTGATCCTTACCCGGGCCGCCACATCCCGGTGGGGTCATGCCACTTCATTCCACTCCACTTCACTCGGGAAGCCGCCCATGTGCTGGCCCCAGCGTCGGAGGTTCCCCGCAAGGGGTTCTGTCATCTGATCCACTTCTTGTGTTGATCAGTCTGATGCCGTCCCCGCTGGACGTTAAACTCGCGGCATACCCCGTGTTAAACATGGGAAGCTGAGGAAAACCTCAGGTAACACAGTTCCCCGCACCCAGCGCAGGATGCCTCAGGCCATCATGCCTTCGAGAAGCCCTATTAGGGACGGAAGGCAGACATGCAGAGCCGCAGTGTTAAGACACGCCCCCAACACCCAGAGCCACCCGGTCTCCTCACCGTAGGTTGCTGCCCCGACCAGACTCCTTGGAGCATCCGGGCGGAAGCAGCATAATTAACCGGTGTCCATGGAGACATGGCGCCGGGAACGAGATTCATGAGCACGTCTTAAATCTATGAGGGAGACCCGGATTAGGCGACGAGTTCCGAGGAGACATCCACAGAAGGAGGAGCCGACATCCCATCATCCCGGTTTCGATCAAGGAGCAGACGCCCCTGAATAAGGGACGGATGCCGCCCGCCTTTGGAAAGCGGGACTGCGGGGCCACAAGCCGCGCGCCTATCCCGTCAGGTCGACGGGCGCACGCGCGAACGCGTCCTGGCGGAACAGCGCCGGAACAGAAACCCGGCGCACATCCGCACCGAAACAGGTATGATATTACAATCTCTTTATTTATAGGGACTATTGTGATTATTCATTTGATAATGAAATAATATGACCTATTTTTCAACAACATCAAGAATTTTACTCTCATCTAGTTATTTCTTGTGAATACATTTTTACCTTCATTTTCCTCTCTTTATGTACCCAATATTCCTTAATAATATTTTAATGAAAACTTAATTGATTTATATCTTCGATTGAAACCCATTTTTCCTCTAGATCTATGATTTACAAGAATTTTTCTATAATATTTTGTAAATTTATAGACATTAAATAAATAATTTCAAATTAAAAAATAATTTTTCTTAATAAATATTCCATGTCATATTTGAAAATAATTTTCCATCAATTATGAAATTTTCAATGTTACTTATGATTTACAAAGGATATAAAACAAAGTTACCATTATTATTATTTCTTTGTATGGTTTACATTCATGATGAAACAATTTTTGTGAAACCCATTTCCCCTCTACATGTTATTCCATGATAAAATTCTTATGAAGCCTAATTATTTTTATATAGGTTATGCTAATATGAAATACAGAATTCATTATGAAACTAGTTTCATATCCACAGGTTATTCTATGGTGAAATGTTTATGAAAATAATTTATTTTCAAGTGTTCTAATAAGATTAAATTTTTATGATCTTCTAGATCATGTATGTATGATTTTAATTATGTAAATTGTGGGTCTTGTATATCCATTCAAGAAATTATTAAAAAATTGATATCTCATGAGATAAACAAGACTAATGGTGAGAGAATGCAGTTCAGTAAGTGTCATTTTCCAAAAAGATAATCCTGGTAGTAAACCTTTACTACTATGATTGTTTAGGGAGTCAACCTATTCCAATATGATAGTTTTTAAAATAATATATAAATAATGTGGGTATGATTTTCTATGCTTATGTGCATTTCAAAAATCCATGTCTTATGAAAATGTTATGTTCTCATGGATCATGTTCATTTATTCCAATATGATTAATTTCTTATAAATTACCATGATTTATGCCATGACTCATTTTTATGATCTATGACATACAGTGTATGGTTTTCAATTATTATTCCCATTTTATCAAACCATTAAACTAATGATATGTTGAAATCTCCAATTTTTTCACTTTAGTATAATATAAGTCAACCCATTATAGTGTTTTCGTCCACATTTTTTTAAGAATATTTTTATGTATGATATGTCTAAGAAGCATTCGAGATATGAAGAAAATAGTGGTAGAAGATATAACTCACATATGGACTAGTTGTTTATGTATCCATATTTCTTATGAAACGATACCTATTGGATTATGGCATGGATTGTTATTTTATATAATTATTATTATACTATTAAGACACAATATCTATGTATGGAAATTATTGGTCACACTATTTAATGATGTAGTGTGTTTATATGCATTGTTCCTATAATTTTATGGTTGTACTGGCTATTCTATTTATTTATTAAGATATAATGCTCATGATTTTAGGGTAGAGTAATATTTGAGATGTATCTTGCAGGATGGAATATTATTCTAGATCTATATATTTTTTATGGGTTTAGATTTCAATTTTTAGGGATGAGAATTCTTTGAGAGGTATCCCATATAAACCTACGATTTCCCTTTAGTCTTTCCTTTCTCATTATGGGGTGTTAGATTGTTCAATAGAGTTTTCATATTTTTTAAGGTTGTTTTAAAATGGGTTTTTAATTTTTAATAATAATAAATAATGATAATGATGTTAATGTGATTAAATTATTTTAGAAGTAATTTTTTTATTTTTTAAAATAATTAAAAAATTTATTTATTACTATTGATATGTTTGTTTAATTTAAAAAATAAATGTTTCAAAAAATTTCCTTACAAAAATTCCCTTATTATGTAGAGAAAAAATAGTTTACCAGTGTACATGCCCATTATATGGTTATGTAATGGTCTGTTTAGTTTTTTATTTGATTTATAAAGTTATGTGTGAAAATTCATTAGATATATGAAGGTAAATATTTTTCATAGAAGTTATGTAAATTTCATTCCCTTCATGCATAAAAGTAGGTGATGTCTCATGTAAGGTCAAACATGAGTTCCCAAAACATCTATACAGGTAGGAAGTATTTATCCTTAGTTTTGTAAAGGAAATTAGGTAGTTGTTTAATGGTCAAGTTAGTTTCGCATATATTCCTTAAAGGTCATTTAACTAGTGTTTCTTATAGGTTAATAATCATACCATTACATAGAACACCTCTCTATTGTAAAGGTAACATTTGTTATATGAAAAATTTTAAGATATTTATTTCCTAGTCCTCGTAACCTATAACTCATTTTTAAGGGAAATGGGGTTTTATTTGAAATCATGGAAAATGAATGTATAAAATTTATGGAAAAATAATGTTATGTTTTCATAGATAAAACACACGAATTAAAATGATATTTAACAAATTGAATTATGGAAGGTCAGAATTAAGAAATTCTCATGTAAAAATTATATTCTTTTTATAGGTAAGTTCAATGGATGGATAAATTTATTAAATTATGTGAGTCCTCACCTCTTCATATTTTGTAATATAAAATAGGAGTTTTTGGTTCGAAATGTAATCATCGGGTCTGATTAAGATATTTTTTTGCAGGTTTTTAAAAAATGAATCCACTTATTTTCTCTCACTCATTCTTCTCTATTCCACATTAATTTACTTCAACTAGTAAATTTTTTAATTCTTCCTCCTATAATTATTGGTCATTCATTGAAATACTTATATCACACTGCATCAAATGTCTGATTATTATGATTCAAAATGAAACATGTAGGATTTCTTGGAATTATGTGTTCTCCCTCATCCCTTCTTTCATATATATGTTTTGTGAGCCTATATAACCAACAATTTGAGGTATATAAGTGATTATTGATATTTTTTTATGTTTAGGTGTAGTATAATCATATTGAAGTCTCTTTGGGTGAATAAATGAGATTTAACCATAACAAGATAATAATTTGGGAAATTATCGATTAAATAGAAAGGTTATAATTGCATATGATAATTTTATTTTTTTATTTTTTGACATAAAAAAAGAATATTAATGAATTTTTGTGAATGATTAATTTTTTTTCCTAAATCTATAAATAAATTTAATAATTTTAATTTATTATCATATAAAAACTATTTTTATTATTTGATTAATTGAAATAGAAAATATAAAATTAAAATTATAAAGGTGTTATATAAGATGTAATAGCTTGCTAAAAATGATTATTACTATTTTATAATAAATTAAAGATTAAATTATTATTTAGGGAAAATAATCACTTGTGGATATATTTATTAAATGTTTGATTTTTCTATGTTAGTGAAGAAATATAATCTTTTATATTCTTCTAAATCACATTCCTATAGAAAATCAATGAAAAGATAAAATAATAATATGCTAATTTAATTTCATTTATAAATCCCCAAAATGTTATGTCATGGTAGCTATGTATTTTAAGTTTTTTGGAGATAAATATGGATATTTGGTCTTATTTTTTTTCTTCATATCTATTTCTCTGGATATTTAATAGATAGGGTGTATCTTTCTATGATGGTTTTTGTTTTTATATCACATGGTTAATATTCTTGGAATTTAATTTTTTTTCTAAATCTAGAATAATGGATTTTTTTATTGAAAGGCTCATAAGTAAATTATTTCCATTATTATATAGATTCTATTTTTAACTTTTAATACTTTGAAATTTATCAAAAAATATTTTTGGAGCCATGCACTGAGGCAGTGTACGATTCCTAGACCTGGTGTGCCTAGAATTAATTTTATAGAAATATTAAATATATTTTAAACTAAAAAATAATGGATTCTCATAAATAATGTGATTTCACCTAAATGGATTAAAAAAACTAATATTTGAGAGCCCATTTGAATTTGGAGGACATGGTTTACTCTATATGTAATCTAATGTGGGTCTGCATGGGATGTTTGAATATATTGGTTGTAGGGACCCCAATCCCAGGGTGGCTATGAGAAATGATATACTAACATTTCATTACATCATTTACAAATTATATATCATGTCCCATTACTACAGAAGATCGCGAGGATCATGATTCTGGGAAACCAGCTGCTTCTGATAAACTTCATTAGTACAAACCATGCCTGAAAAATTTAAAACAAAAATGTAGGGTGAGAAAATATGCCCAGTAAGGGGTTTTAAAAACGTTTGAAGAAAACTCTTTCTCAAAGTAGCTCTTTTGAAGAGAATAAAACACTTCACTAAAAAAACAAAGCATTATCTTTTCTTAAAAACATGAAATCCAACATTTTTGAAAACCACTTGCACAGAGAAGTAGTACGTGCTTAAAATAAACTTTAAAGTAAACATGATCAGAGAGCACAACACATGAAGAATAGATAATTCATAATATTCAACCAAGATTACTTTAGTACTAAAAGAAATCTTTGAGTAAGCAGGGAAAACATTCATAACATGATTCATGAGCACATACAGTTCTTATAACAAATTACCACGTGAAATACAGTTCTTATCACGTAATTAAATTTTCATAGTCATGGGAATTTTCAACTAGGGGTTGTCCTGTTAGTTGAACTAACCTCTGGTTGACCATATATCATCACACATAGAGGGAATGTCTAATGTCGGACTTTTTCAAGACCTTGCGTCAAGACAGTAAAACATACTTAACGGGTCAAGGCTAACCGCCAATCCTGTTTCCATGGTAGCACAAGCTAAGGATAAATGCCAAGACCGTCGCACATAATGTCTCATGAGAATCATACTTTACCCAATGCATTGGAGCGCTGTATAATTCCTAGCACACCCGTCACATCATTCATATTGCGCTATATAATTCCGGGCGCACCCATCACATTTAAGTCCAATACATCCCTAACAAATCTTGACATGGTCTTTCATTCATAGGGTTTCATTCATACATTCTTAATCAAACCCCTTTTTCACATACATATTCATAACTGGAAGACAGTTCAATCATTAATAAAACTTAGACATGCATGCTGAAAATCCGTACACATAAGAAATTATCTTAACAATTGTAAACATGGGTTTTAAGGAAATAAACATAAACACTTTAACATTCTAAAGCATCATAATACCATGTTAAAAAATGGCCGTTCATAACTAATACACATGCTGATAAATGGGTATTGTGGTTGTTTAATTAAAATTGTGTGAATATACATACAGTTAGAGATATAAAGTGTGCAAATAGGTTCATTATAGGAAGTCATGTATATATGTATGCGAACTGCATGAATATATAAATAGTTGTATAAAAACTCATTTGCACTTTGAATAACATGACCTTTCCTTTGAAAAGTTTGCAAACATCATAGGAATAACTTGTATTTGAAGACAACATATTGATACATGGTTATATATACCTATATATATATAAATTTAGGTGCGTATACACATGTGCATGGGTTTACACAATTAAACCATACTCAATAGTATTTCTCATGTTATACATTAAACAAAATTAAAGTTTGGTAAAACAGAATGGGGTTCTTTTACATAAAAATAAGTGAACATAATTTTCATAAAACCCTTATTGGCATAAAATCATTCTTGCATACCACATGGTCGATCCATAAATATGAGTACATATATATATGAATACATATATATACACCTGTAAACATTTAAGGAATTCACACTACCCATCTTCACAAAACAAAATCATGATTTATCAAGAATGGTGATAAATGAAAATTTGAAAGAATTATTTTGATACCAATTAATCCTTAATCCTCATCATACATATAAACATGTAAAAAATATTTTTGGTACTTTTCTTGAAATAATAATCTTTTGGGTAAATAAAATTTTAATCATCATGCTATATTGTAATAAATTACAAAACAAGAGAACCAAGTTCATCCCTTATGCACATTAATGTACATATACATCGATATAATCACATGTATATATATATATATCATTATGCTCCATACACTTGCTTGATTTTACATGTTCATACAATTACACGAAATCTCCATTTTCATAGGGCAGAGTGAAGAAAAGGTTATATACGTATAAAAGGAATGTGTATACATGCATATAATGTATTATAAATGTATATATTTATACATATATATATATATATATACATGAAGTGTATATATGTATACGCAAACACCAAAACCGAAGTAAAATAATTCCCAAGAGCTTCTTGTACCCCAATTTGGTTCTTCATGCAAGAAGTGGGAAGCTGATATGAATGGGTCTTAATCCTTTATATATTTATATATATATATATATACCTATGCATGAAGTATATATATATATATAACCTAGTTTTTCCCCAAAACAAAAAAATGAAATTTTACAAACAGGAAGGGCTCCCTTACTGAGGTTCGGTTCTAGGAAGGGGAAAACGGGTATAAATACATTTATATAAAAAGTGTATATAAATATGTAAAGCTTATTGAAACTGAAGGAGATAAAGCAGAGAAGTTTCCCTTACTCCTATTTGGTTCTCCAAGATGAAATGGAGATCCTCAAGGTCTGGGTATGCACCGGGTATATATACACAGAAAATATATATATAACATATATATATATATACCGAAGCTTAAACAAAACTGAATAGAACTTGTCCCTTAACTTTGCTCGGAGAGGAGGAGAGGAATACGAAGCAACGATGAGTCCGGTCTGGTGGTCGGAGATCCAAGGAGCTCGGGTGCAAAAACTCTCTGGCCTTTGGTGAAAACCAGGGTTTAAAAAAAAGAAAACTGAGGAATCAACTTGCATGGAGGGTATCCGAAGCGAGTCGGTGCCTAACCTGTGGAAAAGAGGGAGTAAGGCGGGGTCTACTAGCCGGCCTATGAGAAGAAGACGAGCCGCCTAACCTACTGGTATAGCTGCGTGAGGAAGAAGAAGGTCGTGGGACGTGGGGAAAGAAGGAAACCGGAAAATTGATGGACGAATGAGATTAGAAGGGAGGTGATCGAACGGCTCAGATGCGGTGCGGCTTTAAAAGAAATGAACGGCTGTGATGGAGTGCCCAGATCGAACGACTCTGAAATGCTACGGCTAAAAAATAATGCGTCTTCCATTTCAATAAAAAAACAAAGTTGTTTTAATATTATTTTCTATTAACTTATTATAACATTGTTTTTATTATTAATATTCAATTATTAATCTAACTTTTATTATTTTCAGAAAAGTCATTGGTCAATGGTTTATTTAATACAAAAATACATTAATTTAATCAAAACATATTATTATATATATATATATATATATTTTAATTTCCTTTATTAACTAATTATATTAATCCCCTTAATTAAAGATTTATATTAATATTATCAATGCAATTAAACATTAAACATAACTATATTTATAATTATTTTCAAAATCACACATAAGAGTGCATTGATATAAATATTATCATTATGAAACACATAAGTAAATGAAATCATAACTTGAAATAGTTTTCAAAACTGTTAATCAAATTATAAACATTCGCATTAATATTATTACTTATATTTAATATAGAGATAAAAATAATACAGTTAATTTAAGGTTTGATGCAACATATATATATAACTCAAGAGTTTGAGTACATATTTTCTTAGACAAAGTAAAAACCCATCCGATTCAATATAATTAAAAAATAAAAGTTTAATTTCTCAAGTTAAAAATATGTATAGTAAATAGTGGAAAAAAAATATTAATTTTCACTGTTTTGAAACATAAAATATAATTCACATTTTGGGGAAACAAGAAATAAATTAATTATATTATTATTGATGTCATTCTTTAAATATTAAAGTAAATTACATAATTAACTTTTCGAACCTTTCAGGGGTAAACCATTCTTAACTCCAACAGTCCAAAATAAAAACATTAGTGGATAGGAGAATCATGGGGGAGCCAACAGTAATATTTATAGCCGTTAGGGTTCAATGGTCGAATTAGTGTTCTTATAAAAAGTCTGGTCTCACGGTATCCCTCACTCAAGGTGACTGAAGGATAAAGGAGGAGATGGTTCATGTGATTCCCTTGGTGCTCATCACGGTTGTAGTGGCTTCAGCCATTCTCATGTTTGTTCCGATGGATGCCAGAAACCCTTACCACCATCTTGGGGTCCTGGTGGTTTTAAGCGGTCTCCCTATAATTGTAATCGGGTTTTTAATTGGGATTTTTGTTTATCTTAACTTCTTGTTCGATCAGTGTGAGTTGTAGTCACCGAGATATTACTCATTTGAATAAAAGGGCCTTTCCTTCATTTGATGCGTTTTTCTATTTTATTATTATTATTATCTTATAAGATAATTGATTCTTCACTTAATGGGTGGCATTGTAAAACAAACTTGTCATTACACAAAACATGGTTTCTCGGGTCGTTACATTACTTCCCCCTTCAAAGAATTTCTCCCTCGCAATTCTAGTCATAAAAAGAAAAAACTGAAACCCTGCACGTACAACATTACCGAAACAGTGGATCTGGCTCGGTTAACAGAATACCAATGTTGGCACATAGTTCTTCTGTTTCCCTATCCCAGATGCACTTCGAACAGTAGGTCTTGAACTCCTGCTCATGCGCACTTCACACATGCTTCTAAAGGGAGGCTTGTGCGGTGAAAAGCTCAGAAACGTACGAGTAGATAATCTCCTTGATAACTCTCCGGGCCACATCACACTCGAGGTAGTCAAGGGGAATGATGTGATTGAGGAGACTGAAATTCAAGACCTGGAACATATTGGCTGCACTAAGGTGGCCATCCTGAGTAGCTACGAGGAAGCACGCTCTGGAAGAGAAGTTATGTGCTAGTGTAAAACACTGGAATATGCCTTCATAGTACCTTCCCCTTCCCCTATAGCTGGGGAGTTGAGTAGTGGAAATGAGGTGAAAAACACGATCATCCTCTTGACACAAACGAAGAATCTCAGGACCGTTTTCTAGATCGAGCAGACGCTGGCAGGACCCTCACAGGTGGAGAAAAGATGGATAATACACCATGCATGCCCTGATCAAGATAACCTCTACTAACTCATCGGGTTGTGATGAGATGTTCATTTGACCAGCCATCTGAAAAACAATCCAAAGGAAACTCTTAACAACACTGATAAGGTAGAGTCAGGAAAGGAAACATGAAACTTTCATTTATACAAAAGTTTACATAACAAAGTCTGAGTTTACTAAATGTACACTACAAAGAGTGGAAAAACTCCCTAACTCTTCAAACCACACACAGGCTGAACAGACAGGACTAAACTCATGGGAACATCTATGATGACTCCTGAGTTTAGCATGAGGGGTATGGAGTTGGGAAACATCATGAGGAAATTAGGTCATCATCATTAGGAGATAATCCATCCCTAATCCCCGGTGAAGACTAAGCACCCTAGGTGAGTTTGACACGTCATACAGGTTCTTACATGACATGCGAATTCGGGCGTAATTTAGAAAGTTCTCACGGATAGCTAGAGATACAATGTTCTCCAGAGCCTTAGTGGGAAGTGATAGTAGGTCAGAAGGTACATTTTCATCAGCCATCTGAAAGTTATAACATTTTTACTTAGTCAATCATAGAAATATGTTCATACCACCTGGTTTTCCAGATTTTCTTGAATCCATCCTCTGATACAAACTGTAGCGACCCCAATCCCAGGGTGCCTATGATACATGATATACTAACATTTCATTACATCATTTAAAAATTAGATATCATGTCCCATTACTACAGAAGATCGTGAGGCTCAGGATTCTGGGAAACCAGCTGCTTCTGATAAACTTCATTAGTACAAACCATGCCTGAAAAATTTAAAACAAAAATGTAGGGTGAGCAAATATGCCCAGTAAGGGGTTTTAAAAACTTTTTAAGAAAACTCTTTCTCAAAGCAGTCCTTTTGAAGAGAATAAAACACTTCTGTAAAAAACAAAGCATTATCTTTTCTTAAAAACATGAAATCCAACATTTTTGAAAACCACTTGCATAGAGAAGAAGTACGTGTTTAAAATAAACTTTAAAGTAAACATGATCAGAGAGTGGAACACATGAAGAATAGATAATGCATAATATTCAACCAAGATTACTTTAGTTCTAAAACAAATCTGTGAGTAAGAAGGGAAAACATTCATAACATGATTCATGAGCACACACAGTTCTTATAACAACTTACCACGTGAAATAAAGTTCTTATCACGTAATTAAATTTTCGTAGTCATGGGAATTTTCAACTAGGGGTTGTCATGTTAGTTGAACTAACCCCTGGTTGACCATATATCATCACATGCAGAGGGAATGTATAATGTCGGACTTTGTCTAGAACTTGCGTCAAGACTGTAAAACATACTTAACAGGTCAAGGCTAACCGCCAATCCCGTTTCCATGGTAGCACAAGCCAAGGATAACTGCCAAGACCTTCACACATAACGTCTCATGAGACTCATACTTTACCCAATGCATTGGAGGGCTGTATAATTCCGGACGCACCTGTCACATCATTCATATTGCGCAATATAATTCTGGGCGCACCCATCACATTTAAGTCCAATAGATCCCTCACATATCTTGACATGGTCTTTCATTCACAGTGTTTCATTCATACATTTTTAATCAAACCCTTTTTCACATACATATTCATAACATGAAGACAGTTCAATCATTAATAAAACTAAGACATGCATGCTGAAAATCCATACACATAAGAAATTATCTTAACAATTGAAAACATGGGTTTTAAGGAAATGAACATAAACACTTTAACATTCCAAAGCATCATAATACCATGTTAAAACAAGGCCGTTCATAACTAATACACATGCTGATAAATGGGTATTGTGGTTGTTTAATTAAAATTGTGTGAATATACATACAATTAGAGATATAAAGTGTGCAAATAGGTTCATCTTGGGAAGTCATGTATATATGTATGAAAACTGCATGAATAAATAAATAGTTGTGTAAAAACTCATTTGCACTTTGAATAACATGACCTTTCCTTTGAAAAGTTTGCAAACATCATAGGAAGAACTTGTATTTGGAGACAACATATTGATACATGGTTATATATACCTATATATATAAAAATTTAGGTGTGTATACACATGTGCATGGGTTTACCCAATTAAACCATACTCAGTAGTATTTCTCATGTTATACATTAAAAAAATTAAAGTTTGGTAAAACCGAATGGGGTTCTTTTACATAAAAAGAAGTGAACATAATTTTCATAAAAACCTTATTGGCATAAAATCATTCGTGCATACCACATGGTCGATCCATAAATATGAGTACATATATATATGAATACATATATATACACTTGTAAACGTTTAAGGAATTCACATTACCCATCTTCACAAGACAAAATCATGATTTATCAAGAATGGTGATAAATGAACATTTGAAAGAATTATTTTGATACCAATTAATCCTTAATCCTCATCATACATATAAACATGTTAAAAAATAGTGTTAGTACTTTTCTTGAAATAATACTCTTTTGGGTAAATAAAATTTTAATCATCATTCTATATTGTAATAAATTACAAAACAAGAGAACCATGTTCATCCCTTATGCACATTGATGTACATATACATCGATATAATCACATGTATATATATGTATCATTATGCTCCATACACTTGCCTGAATTTACATGTTCATACAATTACACGAAATCTCCATTTTCATAGGGCAGAGTGAAGAAAAGGTTGTATACGTATAAAAGGAATGTGTATACATGCATATAATTTATTATATATGTATATATTTATACACACACACGCATATATATATATATACATGAAGTGTATATATGTATATGCAAACACCAAAACCGAAGTAAAATAATTCCCAAGAGCTTCTTTTACCCCAGTTTGGTTCTTCATGCAGGAAGTGGGAGGCTGATATGAATGGGTCTTAATCCATTATATAATTATATATATATATACATATTCATGAAGTATATATATATATAACCAAGTTTTTCCCCAAAACAAAAAAATGAAATTTTACAAATAGGAAGGGCTCCCTTACTCAGGTTCGGTTCTAGGAAGGGGAAAACGGGTATAAATACATTTATATAAAAAGTGTATATAAATATGTAAATCTTATTGAAACTCAAGGAGACGAAGCAGAGGAGTTTCCCTTACTCCTATTTGGTTCTCGAAGCTGAAAGGGAGATCCTCAAGGTCTGGGTATGCACCGGGTATATATACATAGAAAATATATATATAACACATATATATATACCGAATCTTAAACAAAACCGAATAGAACTTATCCCTTACCTTTGCTCAGAGAGGAGGAGAGGAAGATGAAGAAGAGACGAGGCCGGTCCGGTGGTCGGAGATCCAAGGACCTCGGGTGAAAAAACTCTCCAGCCTTCGGTGCAAACTAGGGTTAAAAAAAAAGAAAACCGAGGACTCAACTTGCATGGAGGGTATCCAAAGCGAGTCAGTGCCTAACCTATGGAAAAGAGGCAGTAAGGCAGGGTCTAATAGATGGCCTATGAGAAGAAGACGAGCCGCCTAACCTACTGGTATAGTTGCGCGAGGAATAAGAAGGCCGCATGATATGGGGAAAGAAGGAAACCGGAAAACTGATGGACGACTGAGATTAGAAGGGAGGTGATCGAACGGCTCAGATGCGGTGTGGCTTTAAAAGAAATGAATGGCTGTGATGGAGTGACCAGATCGAACAGCTCTGAAATGCTGCGACTAATAAAAAAACCCGGCTTCTATTTAAATAAAAAAACAAAGTTGTTTTAATATTATTTTCTATTAACTTATTATAACATTTTTTTATTATTAACATTCAATTATTGATCTAACTTTTATTATTTTAAGAAAAGTCATTGGTCAATGGTTTATTTAATACAAAAATACATTAATTTAATCAAAACATATATATATATATATATATTATTTTACTTTATTAACTAATTATCTTAATCCCCTTACTTAAATATTTATATTAATATTATTAATGAAATCAAAAATTAAACATAACTACATTTATAATTATTTTCAAAATCACACATAAGAGTGCGTTGATATAAATATTATCATTATGAAACACATAAGTAAATGAAATCATAACTTCACATAAGTTTTCAAAACTGTTAATCAAATTATAAACATTCACATTAATATTATTACTTATATTTAATTTAGAGATAAAAATAATACATTTAATTTAAGTTTTGATGCAACATATATATATAACTCAAGAGTTTGAGTACATGTTTTCTTAGATAAAGTAAAAACCCATCAGATTCAATATAATTACAAAATAAAAGTTTAATTGATCAAGTTAAAAACATGTATAGTAAATAGTGGAAAAAAATAATATTAATTTTCACCGTTTTGAAACATAAAATAAAATTCGCATTTTGGGGAAACAAGAAATAAATTAATTATATTATTATTGATGTCATTATTTAAATATTAAAGCAAATGACATAATTAACTTTTCGAATCTTTCGGGTTTAAACCATTGTTATCTCCAATAGTCCAAAATAAAACATTAGTGGATAAGAGAATCATGGGGGAGCCAACGGTTATATTTATAGTTGTTAGGGTTCAACGATCGAATTAGTGTTCTTATAAAAAGTCTGGTCTCGTAGTATCCCTCACTCAAGGTGACTGAAGGAGAAAGGAGGAGATGGTTCATGTGATTCCCTTAGTTCTCAGCATGGTTGCAGTGGATTCGGCCATCCTAATGTTTATTCTTATGGATTCCATAAACCCTTACCACCTTCTTGGGGTCCTGGTGGATTTAAGCGGTCTCCCTATAATTGTAATCGGGTTTTTAATTTGGATTTTTGGTTAGCTTAACTTCTTGTTCGATCAGTGTGAGTTGTAGTCAACGAGATATTACTCATTTGAATAAAAGGGCCTTTCATTTATTTGATACTAGTTTCTATTTTATTATTATTATTATCTTATAAGATAATTGTTTGTTCACTTAACGGGTGGCATTGTAAAAAAAACTTGTCATTACTCAAAACATGGTTTCTTGGGTCGTTACATTGGTCATTGGAAGGTACATTTAGTAGATCAATTAACTAGTTAATTTAATTTAATTAATTAAACAAAATAATATAGTTTATTCTATTAATATACAATTATGGATAATTTTTAGGATTATCTGTATTACCTTGGGACTATTGAGAGAGGGGGTCCACCATTCTTCACTGGGGAATCCGGATTGGATGCTGATCAACTTCAAGATCCATGTGAATTAGGGGCATAACAAATGAAAAAGGAAATATCTTTCATTGGTGACTACATTCTTCACCAATGTATGATCTAAATTGAGGTAGGGACAATTAATTTCAATTTTTTCCTTGATTAAAATATTATGCATTATCTGATTTTTTATCCTTTGATATGTGTTTAATTTCATCCTTTATATGATTCCATGTATTGAAAAAGATTATTCTTTCAATTTATATCTTATTTATATGCTGAAATCACCCATTTAAATCCCTAGTTCTGTGCTCAATGTCCATGAACTCAAGAAAAGTAAATATATCACCTTCCTTCATGTGTCTTTCCCCCACCAATTATTTGCGTTCTTCATTGTTGGACTACGAGTCATGATTAAACTATCGTTAGGCAATTCAGAGCATGATCGGACCCCCAAGATTCATAGAATATGTGAGAAAAACAACTGTATTGACGTTTTTATGATGAATAGTAGATGATTTTGTGTATTATTTGTCAATTTGTAGATATGGGATCCAAATAGGATATGATGATGGCATATTAAACTACCGAGGTGCGTGATAGCTTTGATCGGTGGATTGAAATCCTGATTTCTAGACACCAGAGGATCAAAAATCAATTAATGAAGTATTTATCCTATGTTTTCATAAGATTAATTATAGGATCCATTGGATATGACATAAAAATAGGTTTGTGTGGTAAAATGAAAGTAAAATTTGTGTTTCTATGAAAATCGTAACTTCACATCATGTAGTTCAGAAGAACACAAGGCGTGTTCTTCAAAAATTAATGGTGTTAGGGTTGGTCTATGATCATAAGTGTCACACACATTTTTGGTTCCCTACATTCTATGTGATCGAGTTCTGATGAACTGGCATGTACTACAGGAGTACATGGACTCATGCACGGTCAGACACAAGTCATGTACTAGCGCATGACTGGGTTCCACAAGCATGACCAAGAGAACAATGATCAACACCATATGGATTATATATTCCATATAGTACCCTTACATGATTTTTAATTCAACATAGATAGTAATATGTGTAATAGATAGGTCATGTCCCAGAAAAGGAGCAAGGACAGACGCTGTGTGTACCACCTTACACATCATATATTTCCTCTTTAAGGAAACTTCTACCCATCATATCACTTTTTTTATGCATATTTGTATTGTTATTATCCTATCATTTATTTTTTTCCACATAGAACCTAATGTTGGCCTTTTTTGGATTTTAGTACTTTATGTCACTAGTGATTAGGTAGGATCAACTATTGAGTGGAACCTGAGTGTTAGTAAATGGATTAGATCCTCTATAAATCCATTTAAATATTTTAACCCACCTTATTTGACATTTAATGAGTCCACTATCTATCCATGTTGTCAGACCCCCTTATATTAAAGGGATTGGATCCTTAATCTAAAAAATGGAACACCCCTTCCCTAATGAACTGGGGAATGATTCCTCAATCTATCTATCGAGTGGAACAATGGTGTTTAGATAATACATGGTTCCTATAACCATAGAGTGGAACCCCCTGATGATTTAGGGTATAGTTCATATATCTACCTAATGAGTGGAAACCACCTACAAATTCATGGGGATGGTTCCACTATCTATTGAGTAGACCCCCCCCCCATCAGATTCAAGGTATGGGTCCTCTATCAAAACAGTTGATCCCACCTATTGTGAAAGGGAATGAATCCTTTAACTATTGAGTATCACCCTCCTATCATACTAGGTCGTGGTTAATCTACCTAGAGATTGTGTTCCCATTAATTTATGGCACATTGATGAGGTCTTCCTCCACATGGATTATCTTTTGGACAGATACACAAGATGGTGGGCATCACTGATGGACTTGTTGAAACTATATAAAGAATCTTTTCTGACGTTGGGTTGTGAGATAGATATCCCCTTTATCATTTATCTATGTTTCTTTGATGATCATATACATATATTTTTTTTGTTTTTGTTTCCTTCTTTATGTGTGATCATCTATCTACATTTTCCATGTTTCATATTTCTTCCTCTTCAGATTTTGGATGTCCTAGTGATTATGTATATAGTCACCCCTTCATGGAATTTTTTCTCAAATGTCATTTCTTTTAAAGATGATGGATATGACAATGGTGATTATAGAGTATTATAAGGCACACCTTGTTATATTTTTCCACATATGATGATTAGGTCTTGGAGATCTGGAGTTAGACTATCTCAATATTTACTTTTCTAATTATTGTAAGGTTGATACATATTTTGTGGTTTGGTGCGTATTTCTCCCATTTTCATTTCTCATTACACTGTCATTCTCTTTTTTCCCTATATATTGTTACATGCATGGTAATTACTCTATATATTACTATATTTTCATTTTATTCCTCTCTACTAATGAAATGATATGGTCAAGTCCGTTCTTATAGGTACATTAGAAAAAGTACTTTCGTATTAGTTATGCCATTAGACATTGATCACTTACACCTTGCCAATGAAAATGTGCTTTGGGCAGTTGTTTCTTGGCCTTCTTCTTACTTGGCGAGCCACAATGGTTTTGTTCATGAAATATTGGTATTAGAGGTTGTTCATTACTTTGGATACTATTTTGATCTTTCCCTATATGAGTATTTGGTTGGGACTTTGGGAAATGGTGTGATTGTGTATCAAGTGTAGATATTAGGTCAAGACACCAATGTTAGTTTGGCTATAAACATATCCATACACCCACGCATTTAACAAATTCTGGTCAACTCGGTATACCGATAAATTGGTTATAGAAAAACTTGGTAAATGAATCATAATGGATTTATTCTTTTGACTAACCTTATTCATTCATCTCCCCATACATATATTGTTAGGTCCACAAGGCTGAATACCCTGAGAGGGGGGGGGGGGTTAATCAGGTTATAAATAATTAAAATTAAAGCCTGTTCTGATCTTGTTTCGCTATTAAGAAAAACACTCTTATCTCTCATTACTGTTGCACAATAAAAACAAAAAGGAATGTAAGGACAAGACACATCAATTTTACTTGGTTCACCACTAAGGGCTACGTCCAAGGAGCATATGCCGACAGGTTGCCGGTCATACCAATTCCACTAAACTTCACTATCTATGGATTACAAGGTTTGGGATAGATCACTTCTAAGCCCAGGCTCACTGCCTTTACATGTTTAGGGTCAGCTCACTGCTTTCCCAAAGGTCACTCCCTGTTTCTCTCTCTCTAGCTCTCTGTCGGTGGAGAGGATCACCTTCTTTCTCTTCCTTTGCTCACTGCTCTTTGAAAGAATCCACTCACAATTTATAGACCTGTAGGTCTCTTCATTTTCATGAATGAATGCATCTTCCTTTGTATGTAGATGCTCTGTTGAAGTACAACATTCACCTGTAGATGAATATCTCTTTGCACCGAAGGTATCGGGAAAACTTCGAGCTTCCACGCAGCCCGAAAATCACTGTTAGAAATAAACCATACTTGGTGCACAAGTCTATCACGGCACGCAAGTATCGACGCACAAGTCACAAATGGCGCTCAAGTCTTCCCCAACCACTTGCGTGACACAAGCTTCAACAACTCCAAACCTGCGCGACTCACTTCTTTCCTCACCAAACCACCTCAGGCGTGCAACTAACACTTGGCACGCAAGTCCCACTTGTGCGACACACCACCACTTGCGTGACCACCACACCTGTGTGACGGGAGCTCTGAATCCTTAAAGTGTTGAACTTCGGTGATGAATGAGGAGGGGTGGTCCGGTATTTATAGGCAATTTGACTACCCTGCGTGACTACGCGCAGGTCTCCCTTCGGCTTGCAGGTCTCTTCTCCTGCAAGTCACTTGCGCGACCTAATTCCAAACTTGCGCAAACCTCTTTACTTTGCCATATTTTGATCTTGTGATCTTGAAAAACCACTGGAGCGCAAGTTATCAAGCTTTCAAGGCATCAGTGCGCATGTATCTTCATGGCGCGCAAGTCATCTGCGCGACACCACCAATACTTGCGCGACACTTATCCCTTTGCCATATTTTGATGATCTAATCATGAAAAACATATGGCATGCAAGTTTTCAAGCCTTCATGTACACGACGTGCAAGTCCCTTTGCCAAAAACCACTTTTCTTCATTTGTCGATTTTTAGGCCCAAAAATTTGGCAAACACTGGAAAACGGCTCCACCTTGTATCTGTTATTTTTATACCACCTCTAGATTATCAATTCCTTTGTCTATGTTCTTGAATAAATCATAGATCGTTGACCTCGGCTCTTGAACTCGACATTTCATCATGAAATTCTCTTTGTCAAAAAATTTGTATGTCATCGTTTTTCTTTGTCAACAATCACAACATAGATGTTCACTTTGTCAACAAACACAATCACCTCAGAAATAATTCAATGATTCCTTGAGGGATTTTTGCCCAACAATATCCCCCTTTGGGTTTGTTGACAACTCTTCCATAGAAAGATACATCGTTGATTCTTCAGCCACAATTCGCCTCAAGAGATTCTGATAGCGATCAATGATTTAATCAACACATACTCTAAGCCCACATGAGCAATGCTCGGCATGAGAAACAAGAGTAAATGAAAAGTTCATCAATGAATCACTTCATCTCTGACACCCACTGTTGACACCAAACTGATACCAATTTTTACTAAACTGATACCAATTGTTGAAGGACTTGTTAGAAGACCAATTTTTGTTTGGAAATATTGTTACCACATTCCAACACTACTCTTCTTCTTTTATCACGATCCGCAGTTGTTGTGATATCTATTCTTTGATCGATCACTTATAGCATCGTCAGATTTAAAACGCTCCCCAGTACTGTTCACAGCTTCATCCCTTGTTAGCTTTTAAAACCTCTTTAGCCCAATTTCCTGTGTTGTCCAAGCTAAGCTTTGGCTAAGCACGTTCAACTAGCTTCCACTCCCATTATCTGACTGCTCCACCTGTTAGCTTCTCCCCATATCATTCACGATTTATCAAATCTCTACACTGTCTCCCCTTGAACAATCACTATTTTGTCCCCCTTTTTCAACGAACCCAAAGGTCACTCCTTTGCAGTCTGTAACAGAGTAGAGTACACATCAGCACATTAAGAAAAACACATCATACCTTGGGGAGAGGGGGGTATTCCATATCCACACTATTTCAAGTGCAGGGAGTCGACTGAACTCCCAGAGCCAGTCGATGCCTTTCAAATTCTTCCTTGGGTAAGGCCTTTGTCATAATGTCTGCAACCTGTAGTTCTGTAGGAACATACTCCAACTTCACGATTCCTTGCTCAACTTTCTCCTTGATAAAATGATACTTTATCTCAATGTGCTTTGTCCTTGAGTGATGGACAAGATTTTTGCTGAGATTTATAGCACTTGAGTTATCACACTAGATTCTGATCGGAGACTTCACTTTAACTCCCATATCTTCAAGATGCTGCTTCATCCATAATAATTGTGTGCATGCTTGAGTGTCCACAATACACTCATCTTCTGTGGTGCTCAATGAAATAAAATCTTTCTTCTTCCTAAGGCAAGAAATAAAAAATCCACCAAGATATAATGCACCACCTGACGTTGATTTTCTATCATCTGCTAAACCAGCCCAGTCTGCATTAGTATATCCCAATAACTCTGTCTGAGATTTGTCAATATATGTCAATCTGAAATCCACTGTGCCCTGGATATACCTAAGTATTCTTTTCACTACAAGCATGTGGCTTTACTTGGGATTACTCTGATATCTCACTGCTTGGAATGTGGTGAAAACAATATCAGACCTTGTTGTAGTTAAGTATAATAGACTTCGAATAATTTTCCTGTATTCTGTGATATTAACTGCTTTGCCATCCTCATATTTTGATAATTTCATCCGGGTAGCAACCAAAGTCTTCATCTCCTTGGAATTCTCCATTCCAAACCTTCTCAGAACCTCCTTGGAATATTTATATTGAGAAATTAATGTTCCATTCCTTCCTTGTGTCACCTGTAGACCAAGGAAAAACGTTAGCTCTCTAATCATTGACATTTCAAACTCATTTTTCATGAATTTGGAAAACTGTCTGCACTGAGCATCATCTGATCTGCCAAAAAATATGTCATCGACATAAACCAGCACCATCATCCTTTGATTACTGTCATTGCTGAAGTAGAGATTGTAATCAACTCCTCCACACTGAAAACCAAGCTTCTTGAAGTACTGATCAAGCCTTGAGTACCATTCTCTTGGTGCTTGTTTCATCCCATACAATGCCTTCTTCAGCCTGAAAACTTTGTTCTCATCCTCATGAATGAGAAAAACATATGGCTTCTCAATGTACACCTCTTCTTCCAGAACCCCATACAAGAATGTGGATTTGATATCCAACTGGAACACTTTGAACTTTCTTTTCACTACTATGGCAAAAAATAATCTGATTGTCTCCAGCCTTGCAACCGGTGCAAATGTCTCATCTACATCTATTCCCTCTATCTGGGAGTATCCCTTGCACACTAGCCATGCTTTGTTTCGAATCAAAGTTCCATCTTCATTCATCTTATTGCGATAGACCCATTTAGTCCCAATGACATTTTTGTCTACTGGACTCGAAACAATCTCCCATGTCTGGTTCTTCTCGATTTGATCAAGTTCTTCATTCATAGCCTAAACCCAGTTTTCATCTTCAGCTGTATCAGAAAAACATTTCGGATCCACCTGAGATAAAAACGATATTTGATGTAATGAATTCATTCTTCGAGTCTGAACTGGAGCTGTCTGGTCACCAATGATATTCTGCCTATCAATTTCAGCTTGACTCTTTGGATTCCTTGCAGACACAGACTTGATACTTTCTTTTTCATCATCAGTATCTTCTTCTGTGTCAGCCTCTACCACTTCTGCTCCCCTTGTGCTGCTTACCTCATCATCACTTTCATCCAAAAATTGTTTACTAGGCCGTTGAAAATTCTGTTCATTTTTTACTATAGTGACATCATTGCTCTCAAGAAATTTTCCTAGCCTTTTGTTGAAGCATTTATATGCTTTACTTTTCCCTGAGTAGCTAAGGAAAAACTACTCATATCCTCGAGCCTCAAACTTCCTGTGATTTTATTTTTTGAGAATGAAGCACTTACTTCAAAAGATTTGAAATTATTTCAATGTTGGCTTCTTTCCATACCACAGTTCATACGGAGTCTTCCCTTGCTTCGGACACAACAGAGACCTGTTCGAAACATAGACCGATGTCAAAACTGCTTCCTTCCAAAATTTCTCAGGTAGGTCTTTATCAATAAGCATCGTTCTTGCCATGTTGTTGATGATCTGATTTCTCCTTTCAACCACTCCATTCTGTTGGGTATTTCTCACTGATGAAACTTGATGCCTTATTCCGTGTTTCTCGAGATATTCTTTGACTTGACTGTTTGTGAATTCTATACCACTATTAGTACGAAACTTCATAATTTTCTTCCCAAGTATCCTTTCTGATTCCATCCTATACTTCTTGATACAACTGAACACCTCTGTCTTATGGGTAATGACAAATACCCAAACCATTATGCTATAATCCTCAATGAAAAGAACATAGTACCTTTTCCCATTTATGGATCGTGGTGAGATAGGTCCACATACATCATCATGCAACAATTCAAGCACTCTGGTTGATTTCTGTTCCTTTGTCCTATATGTCTTTCTGATTATCTTCCCTTGTTGACAAGCATCGCATGTATGAGTACGATCACGTGATAGTTTGGGAAGGTCTCTAGCAGCATCACATTGTTGGATCGAATAAGTAGATATGTATGTATTTTAGATGGAACAATACAAGAGGGGGGGTGAATTGTAGGTTAAAAAACCTTTGAGTTTTAGAAACAGAGAGATTAGTTTAAATGATCTTAAACTAATACAAATACAAACACCCACAATTGTATTGAATATAAAATGTATGATGTATTGTAATACTAATGTAATGTAAAACAATTTTATTCAAGGTGAACACAATAACCAGAGTAATACAAAGATGAATGATTCTACCTTAAAGCGTATAGAATCAATCAATACAAAATGTAATAGAATGATTGTAATTGAAACAATTACAATTGAATATGTAAAGAAGAAAGGAAACAATACAAATCCCTTTCTAATACAAGTAACAGCGGAAAAGTAAAAGTATTACAATTCTTTTAACCCAAAGAGAAGGGTTATCCTTTCACCTAGGATAAAAGGTCTGTCTCACCAACACCTTGGTGAGCCCTCGATACGATGATCGGCACGTCTGTCTGCCTATCCCCGGCAGCCCTTGATACGATGATCGTATGCACAAGGCAGATGAGAGAATTCACAGTGTCTCTCTCTAGAATCTTGGTAGTTCACAAAGTCTCTTCATTCGTTCTCTTCGTTCATCATTGTTCTCTCAGCTTCAAATGACCTCCTATTTATAGGCCTCGGGTTCCAACGGTCATATTGCCTCCAACGGTCATATAGAAACAGAAAGCACGACATCGTTTTGATTAGTTTGTAACTAACTCAACAACATCGTTTTGTTAGGACAAGAGATATATAGAAAGGAAAAAACATGAGTACGATTCGTATGCAATGAGTGTTTTTGACTAAGTACCAAAACAAATAATGAACATCTGAATAGCAGAGTCAGTACGATACGATTGACAGAGTCAGTATGGTACGATTGACAGAGTCAATACGATACGATTGACAGAGTCAGTACGATACGATTGACAGAGTCAGTACGATACGATTGACAGAGTCAGTACGATACGATTGACAGAGTCAGTACGATCAGTATTGTACGATACGATAAACATGATATAAGACAAATGTAATTTCCAAAATATGATAGAATGCATTTGTGATTTCCAAAACATGATATAGAAGTCAAAAGAAGACTTTTGACTTAACAATATCCCCCTTTTTGGAAAGCAAAACACACAAAGTAAATGTAACAAGAAATACTTATCTCCCCCTGAGTTATTGAAAACTCTTCTGAATAAGAAATTGAATACAACTAACTCCCCCTTAGGTATGGACTTTCCTAAGGATTGTATTCGTAGCTTTTCCTTACAAGCATTGTAAAGCATTCTCCCCCTTTATAAAACATTCTCCCCTTTGTAAATATTCTCCCCCTTTGTGATTTACAAAAAGAAAGGAGTAATCTTGAATTGTCTGAAAGAGTTAGTAAAGCAATACAAGACAATGGGTAAAAGAAAAGGATCATAAAAGTCATTACAAAACAAAGACAAGTTCCAAAAGAAAACAAATACAACAATCATTTTTTTTTCTCTTTCCTTCTCCTTCTTTATAAGCTCATGAAGAACAGCTTTCATCTTCTTGATCTCCTTCTTTTCTTCAAAAATTGATTCACCCTGTGTTTTGAGAATCTCTTGTTGGTCCGCAAAAATCTGATCTTGATTTCTGATAGTCTCCTCCTGGACTCTGATTACTTCTTCAAGGGTATCAATTCTGTTTTGAAAATTCTTGTTATCTTTGGATAACACAGAATTTTGATTCTTCAGCAAAACCATTTCATCTTTGAAAGATGAAACCTTCGAGAATTCTGATTGAAAAACATTCATTCTCTCTTGCAAATCTTTCACTGAAGGAATATCGGCTCTTTGAGAAGACAAAAGATTCAACCTTTCAACCATTTCTCTGTCAAGCTTGTTTAAAGCGATTGCAAGCTCATTTGATAACCTTCTTATATTTTCAATAGCTATTTCATGATCATTGATTGAGCTCTCTGTTTTGTACGACCACTTGGTCATCTTATTGCATGCCTTCTTATGAGCAACCGAACTTTCTGATAGAACTTTCAAATCATCTTCTACTGACAAAACTCTCTTCCTCAATTCTTTTACAGAGCCAAACTTCTTCTTTTGATTTTTAGTAATAAAATCAATCTTCCCTTCCAGCCTCGGGAAATAAGGAATGGTCTTCTCAACCCTTCTTAAAACATGAACAATGTAATCACTCTTCTTTAGAGAGATTGTATGTTCTGAATCAGTATCTTCATCGTACGATGCTAGTTCATACGATTTGCTTGAGTCAACAACTGGCTGTTTTCCTTTTGCTTTTTCTTTCTGCTTTCTTTCTTCTTCCACTTTGTCACTAATGATAACAACTTTATCAGAGTGAGAGGATTGAGTACCTTGCTTTTCTTGAGATGACATTCTGTCCGGAGATCGTACTTGATCGGCATGATGAGTTTGTTGAACACCTTTACTCAGCTTTTGCACTGATTCCTCTCTACTCTTCTTTGAACTTTGAAGAAATTCTAAAAGAAAGTATTCTTCTTCTTCTTCTTCCACTTCTTCTATCTCTTCCATCACTTGTTTTTGTTTTTCTATCTCAGGGAGACTCTGTACGATGGGATCTTGATGCACTTCTTCTGTTAGTTGGCCACTAGCATCCTCAACTGCTTTCAAGACTTTAGAGATATCAAAGTCCTGAACCTTTCTTTTTAAAAGAACATTCTTCTTCTTTTCAGCCTGAAGGGTTTCTTCTACCCTTACTCTTTCTGCAAAAGCCTCAGCAGGGTCATGACCAAACTTCGGATCACCTTCTTTTCTCTGTTCCTTATCCTTTCTCCATTTTGCTACAACTTCCTTACTGTACCTTGGCTTCTTCTTCGGCTTTGAACTGGTTTGTGGATCAGACTTTTGAGTAACACCGGTAGATTGAATGTCTTTGGCTGGCATAAGTGCCAATTGATTCTGAGCTAATTCAGCTTCTACATCTCTGACAAAAATTTTTGAATTCGGATCAAAACAAACATTCAGCTTTTTCATCGTACTCTTACTAATCCATGATGGCCTCAAATCCATGGGTTTTCCTTTCAAAGGAATGTTACAAAACTTCATACTCTCAAGAATGAACTTCGTAAGGATAGCTGGATACATAACCATCTGGGACATAATCCCTCCTGTCTTGACATTCTTAATGGTTTCAAAAACATATCCCATGAGATTTACTTTTCTCATATTCACAAGATAGTCGAGCATAAAGATATCAGAAACTTTTAGAGTTCTCTATCCCCTTTCCTTGGGATAAGAAAACCTTGCATCCATAAAGTTACAAAACGATTGTCCGGAGAAAGATGAGACACTTTTTTCTTTTCTTCATTAATAACAAACAATGTATTTTCAGCACTTTCTCTATTAAACATACCAACTTCCTCTGGTAGTTTGTGCGATGGACAGAAAGAATCCCCTTCTACAGAAACATTCAGAAAATGTGACGCTTGTTTCACATACATAGACAATTTTCTATCGTACACAGCAAAGTTTATAGTCATGTCTTTGTCAAAAGAAACGGTTTCGTAAAACTGACAAACTTCATAAAAAAGAATCAGATCTTGAGAATCAGGCTTTTCAACACACAGATGTTCCAATCCTTGAAACAAAATGATCCTCCTGATTGTAGAATCATACATATCGAAAATGTCCCGAGATACTAACCTTTCTCTGTTAAAGTATTTTTCTGTAAAAGTCTTTGAAGACATTTTGGCGGGATTGTTAGCAGAGGATTGAGACATAAAGGTTCTGCCGATGGGAAGATCGTGCGATGATTTATAGCTGGTGGAGCAGAGATTCGCCTCAATTCCTGAAAAAACCAATGTGGGTTTGGGGAGGGGAGGGGGGCTATTTATAGGCGATAAAGGGGTGACCGTTGATCTTCTACGGTCGAAAAAGGATGACCATTGATCTTCTACGGTCAAGATTAGAGAAAACCAGATCAATGGTTAGGATTAAAACAATGAAAAAAAATTTAAAAAAAATGAAAAAAATACCTGTTGGAGAATGTAAGGTAATTGTTGGTTTTGATAGAAATCAAAAGAAAATACAATCGAAAAAAAACATCATCATGCCAATGGAAAACAAAGTCATTACTATGAACTGACCGTACGATAGAAAAAAATCTTCTCACCATGAACTGACAATACGATGGAAAACAATCTCGTTACCATGAACTGACAATACGATGGAAAACAATCTCGTTACCATGAACTGACAGTACGATGGAAAACAATCTCGTTACCATGAACTGACAGTACGATGGAAAACAATCTCGTTACCATGAACTGACAGTACGATGGAAAATAATCTCGTTACCATCATCGGTCGATTCAATAGAAAAGAAAATCATTACCATCATCGGTCGATACAATACTATTGATACGATGGAAAAGAAATTAAATACCATCATCGGTCGATTCAATACTATTGATTGATTGGTACGATGGAAAAGAAATTCAATACCATCATCGGTCGATTCGATACTATTGATTGATTGGTACGATGGAAAAGAAATTCAATACCATCATCGGTCGATTCAATACTATTGATTGATTGGTACGATGGAAAAGAAATTCAATACCATCATCGGTCGATTCAATACTATTGATTGATACGATGGAAAAGAATTTGATTACCATCATCGGTCGATAGTAAATGATACTATAAAACTGTCAATACGATAAACAGAAAAACAAAATGAACGAAACGATAAAACTGTCAATACGATAAACAGAAGGGAAAAAATGAATGATACGATAAAAATTGTCAATATGATAAACAGGAAAAAAACAACCAAAGAGTAAATAGTTAAAGAACATAAGATAAAAAGAAACAAAAAATATAGAAAGAAATGTCCTCCCCCTTTCTATGAGGAGTTTCTTACTATTAGGAGAGATGTAAAACAGGAAGTAGATATGAATGATTATTTTAATGTAATCTTTCATAGCTTCTGTTTTATATATTCAAATCTATCGGAAGGTAAAGGTTTTGTGAAAATGTCAGCAAGTTGTTCTTGTGTTCCAATGAATTGTAAAATAATATCTCCTTTTTGTGTGTGATCCCTAAGAAAGTGATGCCTAACATCTATGTGTTTTGCACGTGAGTGATGTGCTGGGTTTTTACTAAGAGCTATGACACTTGTATTATCACAATGAATTTGAGTTTTGGAGAAACTCAAACCATAGTCAGTGAGTGTGTGCTGCATCCACAATACTTGAGCACAGCAACTTCCAGCTGCTACATATTCAGCTTCAGCAGTGGAGAGTGCTACTGAGTGTTGTTTCTTGCAGGACCAAGAAACCAAAGAATCTCCTAAGAAATGACATGTTCCAGATGTACTTTTTCTATCCATTCTAAAACCACCAAAGTCAGCATCTGAAAAACTTTTTAAAACAAAATCATTTCTAGAAGAGTAGAAAAGTCCTAAATCCATAGTGTCTTTTAAATACCGAATGATTCTCTTTACGGCTTTTAGGTGAGACTCTTTTGGATTAGATTGACATCTTGCACATAAGCATACAGAAAACATCAAGTCGGGTCGACTAGCTGTCAAGTATAGCAAACTCCCTATCATACCTCTAAAATTTGTTTGATCTACTGGTTTCCCAGTTTCATCAAGATCAAGAGTATTTGAGGTACCAATTGGGGTGCTAATACTTTTAGTTTTTTCAAATCCATACTTTTTGAGTAAGTCTTTAATATACTTATGTTGAGATATATAAGTTCTTTCTGGTTTTTGAGAAATTTGAAAACCTAGAAAGAATGTTATCTCACCCATCATACTCATTTCAAACTCAGACTTCATTAATTTTGCAAAAGAATCAGTTAAAGATTTCTGAGTTGATCCAAATATGATGTCATCAACATAGATTTGGACAATCAAAACATTTTTTTTTACATTTTGATAAAAAGAGTTGGATCTTCTGTACCTTTTGTATAATTTTTTTGTAAAAGAAATCATGTAAGTCTATCATACCATGCTCTATGGGCTTGTTTAAGACCATATAGAGCCTTGGTAAGTTTAAAAACATGATTAGGATGTTTTGAGTCTTGAAAACTGGGAGGTTGTTCAACAAAAACTTCTTCTTGAACAAAACCATTTAGAAAAGCACATTTAACATCCATTTGAAATAGTTTGAAATTGAAATATGCTGCAAAGGCTAATAGAATACGAATAGATTCAAGTCTAGCTACAGGAGCATATGTTTCTTCATAGTCTATTCCCTCTTGTTGATTATAGCCTTTAGCAACAAGTCTTGCTTTATTTCTTACAATGATTCCATTTTCATCACACTTGTTTCTGAAAACCCATTTTACACCAATCACAGTTGTTTCTTTAGGTCTTTCATCTAAAGTCCAGACTTGATTCCTTTCAAATTCATTTAGTTCATCTTGCATTACTTTGATCCAATCATCATCACCTAAGGCCTCACTTGGACTTTTAGGTTCAAATTGGGAAAGAAAAGAAAGATGTTCTATTTCATTTCTTAAGGAATTTCTGGTCCTTACAGGTTGATTTATATCACCAATGATGTTATCACTGGGATGATTCCTAAGAAACAATTGATTTGGGTTTTGTAAAACCTGTTCATCAACATATGGTAGAAAATCATCTGTGGTAAATGTTTCAGGAATACTTTCTTGAACATTTTCCTTATCAGAATGCTCTTCTAATAAAGGTTGATAAACATTTTTAGAAAACACATCTGAAGCTGTAGGATTGGGTTGGTTGAAAACAAAAGGATCAGTTTCATCGAATTTTACATGTACTGTTTCCTCAACAGTACAAGTGTTTTTATTGAAAACTATATAAGCCTTAGAGGTTGTAGAATAGCCTAAAAAGATTCCTTCATCATATTTTGGTGCAAATTTGTGTAGATTATCTTTTGTATTCAGGATGAATACCTTGAATCCAAAAACTTTGAAGTATGAAACTTTAGGTTTTCGGCCAGTCCATAACTCATAAGGAGTTTTATTAAGAAATGGTATAGTTAAAACATGATTTATTGTATAACAGGAAGTACTAACAGATTCAGCCCAAAAGTTCTTAGCAAATGAGTATTCACTCAACATGGTTCGAGTCATTTCCTGAAGAATATGATTTCTTCTTTCAATAACACCATTTTGCTGAGGAGTTATTGGATCTGAGAAATTGTGAGTAATACCTTTCTTATTACAAAAAGTTTCAAAATCTGAATTTTGAAATTCACCACCATGATCACTATGAATAGTTATCAATGGTAGGTTTTTCTCATTTTTAACTTGAGCTCTAAAAGTTTTGAAATAGGAAAAGGCTTCAGATTTATTTGTGAGAAAATAGACCCATGTAAATCTAGTAAAGTCATCAACTAAAACAAATACATAGTATTTGCCTCTAATGCTTCCAGATTGTGAAGTGCCAAACAGATCCATATGCACAAGCTGTAATGCATTAGAAGTTGAAACTTCATTAATTGGTTTAAAGCTAGTTTTATGTTGCTTGCCAAATTGACAAGGATCACAGACTTTTGAAGAATCATATTTAAGGTTCGGTAGCCCTTTTACAAGTCCTTTCTTTGAGAGTTTACTTAGGTTTCTCATATTACAGTGTCCTAGTCTCCTATGCCATAGCCACGATTGGTCTTCTATTACATTTAAGCAAGGTAAGTTTTGGTTCCTAAGGTCTTCTAAGTTAATAGTGTAAACATTCTCTTGCCTATGGGTAGATAGAATGAACTCATCCTTGGAATTGTGAACTAGACACTTATCATTTCTAAAATTCACAAGGTAACCTTTATCACATAATTGACTTATGCTGATGATATTGTGCATAAGACCTTTAACAAACAAAACATTTGAAATAAGAACTTTTCCAAGAAAAACAATATTACCTATACCAACAATCTTTCCTTGAGCATTATCTCCGAAGGTAACTTTTCCACCTTTTGTTTTGATAACCTTTTCGAAGAGATCTATGTTTCCAGTCATATGTCGAGAACAACCACTATCCATGTACCAAATGTTTTTATTGGTACACTTCTCGTTTTCCTGAAAAAGAAACAATTAGATTTTCGGAATCCAAACTTGTTTGGATCCAGAAGGGTTAGATAAAAGAATTTTAGGAATCCAAATTTGTTTTGCAAAATGAGATTTATGAAATCCTAAAGATTGAGTTTTGTTAAGAGAACAATCTCTTCTCCAGTGTCCACCACATTGACACTTAGAACAGAAAATGGTTTTTTGAGGAAAAAAATAGTTATTACTAAAAACAGATTTGGAATAAGTATAACCAAGACCAGAACGATTTCTCAAAGGTCTAATTTGAGAATACATCCTGTCAAAGTTTTCTTTTCCATGAGTAAAGTTTGAAAAACATTTCCTCAAAGATAAAATCCCTGACATTAGTTTTAAAACCAAATTCTTGTTTTCTAAAACATTTGAATTTGAACTACAGTTAGACTCTAAAATATTTGTCTTTGAAATTACAGTTTCAAGATCCTTATAAAGTTTATCCTTAACAGATTTAACTTTCTTAAGGGTTTTTAAAATACTTTCAAAATCAGAAGTTTTCACATCAAGATCTTTAGAAAGATCTGATACTTCTTTAGTCAAAATAGAAATTCTAGAATTTTCTTTTTCAAATCTCTTTTTGAGTTTAGAATTTTCATTTTCAAGTAACTTAGAAAATCTAGAGACCTCTTCAAAAGAAGGTAATGTATCATCTTCTGATGATGAGGATTCATCATTTGAAGATTCATAATATCTATTATCAATATAATTTGCATTTAAAGAGACATTTGTAATAGCTTCAGCATTATGTACCTTAGCCATGAGACAATGATCTTCAATTGGTAGTTTGGCTAGAAGTCCAATATTTCTTTGTCCTGATGTCTCATATTCTGAAGAATCATCTGAGGAATCACTACCACTTGCACTGCACGTATCATTTGCTTTCAATACTTTCTTTGTCTTATAAAACCTTTTCTTGTTACTTTCAGAGTGTTTCTCTTTTCTATCTTTCTTCTTCAATAAAGGAAAATCAGGCCTTATATGTCCTGCTTTCTTGCATTCATAACAAGTTACCTCTGAATCTTTCCTATCTTTATTTTTGAATCTATATTGAAAATATTTCTTTCCCACAATCTTGTTCATCCTTCGAGCAAGATTGGCTAACTCATTATCTAGAAGATTACAGTCACTTGAATCAGATATAACAACTTTCTTGGATTTAGACCTTGTAAGCCTTTCAAGTGTTTTAGATTTATATGAAAAAGCTACACTTCCATTCCCATTCTTCTTCTTATTGAAATCAGCATCTCTCTTCATTCTTGTCTCATGCTGTAGAAGAGTTCCAAAGAGTTCATCAAGAGTAATCTGGGAGACTTTTCTATTTTCATCAATAGCTGTCCTTTTTGACTCCCATTCATTTGGCATAATATCTATAATCTTATCAATAAGAGCTTCATCATCAAGAACGTTTTCTCCCATAGATTGTAAGCTATTTACAATTGTCATAAACCTTTGTTGCACTTTACATACTGGCTCTCCATAAGGAAAAACAAATCCATAATACTCTGCTCGAAGCATTGCTCTCCATGTTTCTATAACCTTGGATGTACCAAAATGAGTAACTTCTAATTTCTTCCAAATACAGTTGGCTGCTTCACATGAAGATATCTGACTATATATATTCCTGGTCATAGAGCATAATAAAGTATTGCGTACCTTGTAATTCAGTTGATATTCTTGCTTCTCTTGGTTGGTGAAAGTACTAACTTCTTTGTCAGGAATTTTGTAACCTCCAGTAAGCATTATAAAGTTTTCTACACCAGTATTGATAACAAAAGTCTTCATACGATCTCTCCAATACTCATAATCATTCCCATCAAAGATTGGTGGTCTAGAAGGATTCAGATTATCTATTGATCCAATATTCATTCCTGCCATCTAATACAACGAAAACAACTTTTCCACTCCACACGTTAGTGTAGTAAGTATTCAAGATAGTAATAAGAAATAAATCTAGTAATACAAATCAGTGGAAAACCTCCTCTGATACCAATTGTTGGATCGAATAAGTAGATATGTAGGTCATTTAGATGGAACAATACAAGAGGGGGGGGGGTGAATTGTAGGTTAAAAAACCTTTGAGTTTTAGCAACAAAGAGATTAGTTTAAATGATCCTAAACTAATACAAATACAAACACCCACAATTGTATTGAATATAAAAGGTATGATGTATTGTAATACTAATGTAATGTAAAACAATTGTATTCAAGGTGAAAACAATAATCAGAGTAATACAAAGATGAATGATTCTACCTTAAAGTGTATAGAATCAATCAATACAAAATGTAACAGAATGATTGTAATTGAAACAATTACAATTGAATATGTAAAGAAGAAAGGAAACAATACAAATCCCGTTCTAATACAAGTAACATCGGAAAAGTAAAAGTATTACAATTCTTTTAACCCAAAGAGAAGGGTTATCCTTTCACCTAGGATAAAAGGTCTGTCTCACCAACACCTTGGTGAGCCCTCGATACGATGATCGGCACGTTTGTCTGCCTATCCCCGGCAGCCCTCGATACGATGATCGACACGTCTGTCTGCCTATCCCTGGCAGCCCTCGATACGATGATCGGCACGTCTGTCTGCCTATCCCCGGCAGCCCTCGATACGATGATCGGACACACAAGGCAGATGAGAGAAGTCACAGTGTCTCTCTCTATAATCTTGGTAGTTCACAAAGTCTCTTCATTCATTCTTTTCGTTCATCATTGTTCTCTCAGCTTCAAATGACCTCCTATTTATAGGCCTCGGGTTCCAACGGTCATATTGCCTCCAACGGTCATATAGAAACAGAAAGAACGACATCGTTTTGATTAGTTTGTAACTAACTCAACGACATCGTTTTGTTAGGACAAGAGATATATAGAAATGAAAAAACATGAGTACGATTCGTATGCAATGAGTGTTTTTGACTAAGTACCAAAACAAATAATGAACATCTGAATAGCAGAGTCAGTACGATACGATTGACAGAGTCAGTATGGTACGATTGACAGAGTCAGTACGATACGATTGACAGAGTCAGTACGATCAGTATTGTACGATACGATAAACATGATAGAAGACAAATGTAATTTCCAAAATATGATAGAATGCATTTGTGATTTCCAAAACATGATATAGAAGTCAAAAGAAGACTTTTGACTTAACACACATTTTACCAGATCTTCCATGGATGGTTGACATAGGTGACCAAGTCGCTTATGACACAGCTGGTTTTCTTCCTCTTTGGATAAAAGGCACAAATCTTCTTCCCCACTTACAAGGTAAATATTTCCCTTTGTCCTTATTCCTTGTAGAACAACTGCTCCATCTTTTTCTTTCACAACACACATCTTCTTGGTAAATTGAATAGAGTGCCCAGAGTCACATAATTGACTGACACTGAGTAAGTTATTACTAAGACCCTCTACTACCAAGGCATCAACACGTCTTATTTCTTTTCCCCCCAAATTTGTCCTTTTCGGAACCAACCATCTTCATCCCTTCATCATTCCCAAACTTGACAACTATTTCTTTGTCATATTTTATGTCTGTAATTAGATCCTTGTTCCCTGTCATATGGGATGTGCAACCACTGTCAAGGATCCATATTCCTGAACGATCTGAAGATTTAAGGGAAATTTCCGCAACTACTTCATTTTCTTCTTTCTTCTTCTTGGTCCAAACTTTTACCTTCCCACTCGGCTTAGATTGAGACTTATGTTCTTTCTCAGAGTATGATGGACCAGCTTCATCTTGCAAAGATGCAAATCTATTCTGCATTTTTAACTCACCTATGGGTTTATTGATCTGATTCTTTTGAACGTTTTGAATTTTCTTTGGCTCATTTCTCTATGTGGTCGAAGTACAGTACCTAGCCATGTGTCCAAATCCTCTACACCAAAAACAATGTCCTTCGAAATATGTTCTAGAAAACTATTCTCTATTTCGATGCCACCTTTGTTCTTATTCCCTTCTATATATCTTGGATATGGAACACACATACTATGAATTTCCCATCTTCCCACAATAATAACACCTGATATAGAGTGAATTCCTTCATGTTACTTAAGCACTATGATTTTCCCTTTGGGATCTCTGAATATTCTGATTCTGTTTTGTGCCCAAATCAACCTTCAATTTTGGGATGGGTTCTTGTGGTCTGACATCAACTGCCACAGATTTTTTTTCCTATCAAGCCCTGAATCAACCTTAGCATTTGAGAATTTTTTCTACTTCACTCCTGATAAACTACAAGCCTCCTCTTTCATCTTCTCTTTCTTCTAGATGGCCTACTTTTCTGATATCACATTGGGGGTCAAGAGTTTTTCTTGATCCTTCATTTTTCATCGCAGGCTGACCACTTATTCTTCAAGATCTTTGATATGTCTGACCTACTCCTTTCCTGTGTTAGTCAAATAATCAATTTACTTCTTTTGTTCATCAATTTTAAGCTTATGCTCAATACAATTTTCTGAGCTCTCTGGTGTTGAGGATTTTAGTTTTTCAATTTCTTCTAACAGCTCAAACTTTTCTTCATCCTGTTGTTGCATATAGAGTTTGGCATCATGAACCACTTTATTGGATTTATTTGTTTTGGCTCTCCAAATGTCTATCTCCTCAAGGGCTGCTTCCAATTCGGCTTCCATATCAACTCTCCCTTCAATTTATTCTTCTTCTTCAGCGTCAGCTTATTCCTTTTTCTGAGAACTACCAACAATCGCCACCAAGTCATTTACCCCACGATCTCTGCAATTTTCTATCTCCTCAACCCCTTTATCCTTAGACTTATCTGAACTCTAAAATTCTTGTGAAAGAAGATTCTTATTCATGAAGAAATTTCTCTTGAATTGTTTCTTCCCTTTAAAAAATGCTGAATAATTCTTCTTGGGAATTCCGACTTCATCTTCATCATTTTATTATTGAAAATTTTTGGGGCATCTTGCAGCAAGATGAACAACTTTTCCAAATCTAAAGAAAGCGAGTGGAAGTTTCCCTTTGAACTTTCCTTTTCCTCGTTGAATATTTGAGGAAAGGAATGACATAACCTCATCTGTCTCTTCTTATTCTTGAGAATCTTCAATGGTGAGCTTTTTCATGGCCTTAAATGCCATATCTTTGGATTTTCCCTTTTCCATAGCCTCGTTGTCATCATTCCTCATCTCATATGCAACCAAGGTACTGTGCAAGTTGTCCAATGTCAGCTCTTTGGGATCTTTATCTTCTAGAACAGAAACTTTCAGATTGAACCGAGGTGGAAGCTTCCTCAAGATGCGCTTTATGATCTTTATTTCTTCAATGACTTCACCAAGACCTCGCATATCTTCCACAACAATATTTACCCTGTCAAAGAATGCATCAACAGACTCATTTGGGTTCATCTTCAGATCTTTATACTTATTCCACCAAACTTCCAGCTTTGCCTCTCTGACCTTTTTATCTCCTTCATATATATTCAATAGCTTTTCCCACATGGAACATGATGTTTTTCATGACATCACCTTTGTATATATGGGTATGGATAGGGCTCCCCCTAAATCATTAATTGCTTTAGAATTTGCATCCAACTCTCTACGTTCAGCTTCTGATAATGCACCACTATTAAAATCAGTTGTTATGCCATGCATTGCTGCTGTGAATATATCCATTCCAAAAGATCGGAAGTATTGTTGCATCCGATTATTCCATAGATTAAAGTTGTTCCTGTCAAGGATCGGAATCCCTTTATGATTGGTGACCTCCATTGAGAGAAGAAATAATATCACCCTTTCCCTCTGATACCAATTGTTAGGTCCACAAGGCTGAATACCCTGAGAGGGGGGGGGGGTGAATCAGGGTATGACTAATTCAAATTAAAGCATGTTCTGATCTTGTTTCACTGTTAATCAAAGAAGTCTTCTATCTCTTTCCTGTTTCACAATATAAACAAAAAGTAAAGAAAGCACATGACACAACAATTTTACTTGGTTCACCGCTAAGGGCTACGTCCAAGGAGCATACACTGACAGGTTGCCGGTCGTACCAATTCCACTAAACTTCACTAGCTGTGGATTACAAGGTTCGGGCTAGATCAATTCAAAACCCATGCCCACTGCCTTTACAAGTTTAGGTTTAGCTCACTGCTTTCCCAAGGGCCACTCCCTGTTTCTCTCTCTCTCTGGCTCTCTGCCGGTGGAGAGGATCACCTTCTTTCCCTTCCTTTGCTCACTGCTCTTGGAAGTAATCCACTCACAGTTTATAGACCTGCAGGTATCTTCATTTTCATGAAGGAATGAATCTTACTCTATATGTAGATTCTCTTTTGAAGTACAACATTCACTTGTAGATGAATATCTCTTTGCACTGAAGGTATCAGGCAAACTTCTAGCTTCCACACAGCCCAAAAATCACTACTGAAAATAAACCTTACTTGGAGCGCAAGTCTATCGCGGCGTGCAAGTATCGACATGTAAGTCACAACTGGCGCGCAAGTCTTCCTCAACCACTTATGCGACACAAGATTCTACAACTCCAAACCTGCAGGACTCACTTCCTTCCTCGCCTAAACCACCTCAGGTGCGCAACTAACACTTGGCGCGCAAATTCCTTCTCTGGCGTGCAAGTCCCACTTGCGCGACACACCACCACTTGCGCGACCACCACACCTTCGCGATGGGAGCTATGAATCTTTAAAGTGTTGAACTCCAGTGAAGAATGGGGAGGGGTGGTCTGGTATTTTTAGGCAATTTGACCACCCTGCGCGACTACGCGCAGGTCTCCCTTCGGCGTGCAAGTCTCGGCGCGCATGTCTCTTCTCCTGCAAGTCACTTGCGTGTCCTAATTCCAAACCTGCGCGAACCTCTTTACTTTGCCATATTTTGATCTTCTGATCTTGAAAAACCACAGGCACACAAGTTCTCAAGCTTCCAAGGAATCAGCGCACAAGTCTCCTCATGGCGCGCAAGTCATCTCCGCGACACCAACAATAATTGCGCGACACTTATCCCTTTGCCATATTTTGATGATCTGATCATGAAAAACATATGGCTTATAAGTTTCCAAGACTTCATGTACACGACGCGCAAGTACCTTTTCGAAAAACCACTTTTCTTCAATTTTCGATTTTTAGGCCCAAAAATTTGGCAAAAACTGGAAAACGGCGCCACCTTGTATCTGTTCTTTTTATACCGCCTCCAGATTATCCATTCCTTTGTCGATGTTCTTGAATAAATCATGGATCGTTGACCTCATCTCTTGAACTCGACATTCCATCTTGAAATCCTCTTTGTAATCAAATTTGTATGTCATCGTTTTGCTTTTTCAATAATCACAACATAGATGTTCACTTTGTCAACAAACACAATCACCTCAAAAATATTTCAATAATGCCTTGAGGGATTTTTTCCCAACATATATATACACACGATCATTTGACCATGGTTCATCATGATTAAATTTTTATGACTCCTTTATAAATACGACATCCCAGTTTGCCGAACTAGGATATCATGATGATCTATTGAGTGAAGAGTTATTACTGCAGGGGCCATCATGAGAGATATTTCTTATAGGTGGGAAGGTATCAGTAGCCCCACCAATCAAGAAGTAGATATTACCAGTAGAGTCGACTATGGATGTGTGCTGTCATATCACACTCCACATGTTCCATCACTAGAATCTATTATGGTTCTGTGGTGAGATAGATACCCAGGTAGTAGAGGATTGTATTGAGTTAGGTACATGAGTTTTCAAACTTGTACAAACCCTGACTGATCATATAGGTTTTCTAGCATCCACCCTATTCCATTGATAAAATGGGAACATGGGGAGATTAATCACATAGACACATGACAAGTCAAAACTCTCATTTACCAACATCTAGGAACTATTTCATGAAGAATATTACCTTTGATGCTTGCACTCAGTCTAGATTCAAGAGCTTCTATAGTTTTATTAGGGGTGGATGAAAGTATTTGTGTATGATGTGAGGTTCATTGGGTGAAAATTTTTGTTCTAGGTATACACATAGATATATTTTAAAATGTGGCCCCTAATGCATTCCCACATATGATGAAGTATGAGAGTTGGCAGTGTTGATAGATAGATTTCACAATGTGGGACTCCATGTTGCTAGAACTAGTAGTGGAAAACAAAGGACTGAGTCGTCTGATGTTGGTAGCTGGTTCTAGTAAGTAGGATCTTATCATATGAGATATTACCTTAAACTGACAAAGAAGCAGGGTCTTGTGGTACATGGACACCTCTGAGGACCTGGGAAACCCATAGAGAAGAGATTTTATGTATGTGATGGGAGAGGTCACATGGAACATGATTTCACAAAATTATAATCAGAAGAGGTAATGTTGATAAGAGATGAACCATTGTGGTAGAGACAAATTTGTAACCATGGATCCCCCAGGAATGGATAGGGTATCCTCCCAGAGAGGAGCAGAAGTCCGAAGAGCTGGTGGGGATTCCACATGAGGATCTAATGGTCATGGTAGACATTTTGGTCTCCTTCCACCACCACCACCAGGTGGCCCACATTTGTCTTAGAGGGATGACGATTAGGGTTGTGGAAAAATTGAAGGCTACAAAGTAATATGACCAAGTATCACACAATATTATTATAGGTACAATTTATGTTTATGCTAATATTTCTAGAGTACTAGTAGACATCGGTTAAAGTCATTATTTCATCTATTTACTCCAAGTGGGTGAGATGGAGCTCATTGTTGAAATATTAGACAAACATCATTTCCAATAGGTTCTTATGTGGAACATTTATTTTATAACTTTTATCTAAATTAAATCAGAGTTATCTCTTAGTGGATAGATTTTATCATAATATAATTTTTCGCTAGGATGAGTCCTTATTATTAAATCATGGGTAAGTACTAGTTTTCAATGGTCTCAGACAATATTTACTATCTCCACAGATGAGTCATATGCCTTCGGTAGAATGGGATGAGGTTCACCTTTTTTTCTGAGAGAGATCTTATAGAAGGGTGAGTGGGTTTTGTTTGAGTAGGATGCTCCAACCCATATCCCATCTATTGAGGATTTTATTCCTTTGCATAGGGTGCCTTGAGGAATATGTATTCCATCAGTCATGGAGGATTATATTGAAAGATTACTTGAGGATGTTTTTGGAATACCTCCTAGGAGGGAGATGATTTTTTCATCAAATTTTTCAATGGGGATGCTTTAATATATTCTAATAAATATCATATGTCCCATACCAAACTTTTGAAGATGAGGTTGAAGTTGAAGGTCCTTTGAGAGAAGGGTTTCATCTAAATTAGTGTGTCACCCTAGGTAGTAGCAGTATTGTTCATAAAAAAGGAAGATAGGATATCACATATTTTTGTATATAATCATCAACCAAACATAGCCACAATATTGAAAAATTAACCCTTTATGAGGATTGAAGACATATTAAATGAGTTTTAATGTGTGAGATGTATCTAGAAGATTGATCTCATTTCTGTCTACCACAAGATGATGTTTTAAGATGATGATATTATAAAATATCAATTTTTATTTTCCTAGAGACACTATATGTTACTGACGATTCCTTTAAATTTTAATAATTCCCCTAGTATGTTTATGGATTTTATAAAATGGATATGTAGTCATACTTGGACTAATTTATAGTTGTCTTCACTGATGAACTACTCATCTAGAATACATCATAGTGAAATTATGAGAAGAACTTTATCATGCTCCTACACCTTCACTGAGAGAACCATATTTCTGGTAATCTCTTAAAGTGCGATTTCTGCATCCACATAGTTGACATTCTAGGGAACGAGGTTTTTTATTAAGGATTAGCTGTGCACCCTGTAATTATTGATGATGTTATTTCTTGGTAGCCACCCAAGATGAAGTCATAAATGTATAGTTATATTATATAGTAAGGGTATTACATAAGGTTTATAGTGTAATTATTTAAGATTGATTCCCGTTTTACTACACTAACATGGAAAGTGTATCCATTTATATTTACTAAGAAATTCCAAGGATCCTTAAAATAGTTGAGTCTGTGGCTGAAGAGTGATCCTATTTTGACACTACTTGAGGATGGTGTTGAGTATGTATTATATTTTTATGCCCATGGATATGGGATTGGATGAATGGTAATGAATGGGTATATAGTGATCTCATATGGGATAAGGCAGTTGATACCCCTCAAGAAGTTTTACATGACTCATGAGCTAGAGTTGGAAACTGTATTCTTTGATCTGAGGATGTCTATACAATATCTTTTGGAAGAGTGATTTTTTATTTACTCATACCATTATAGTCTTATTTATGCTGTTATGTAGAGAGACCTAATCCTAAGAAAGAGATATCGGTTAGTGTTCCTACAATAGTATATAGTTGAGTTTTTCTATACACATCATATGGGAAATATGGTGACATATTACCTTATCATGATGTTCTAGGCCCACTTGGTAGAAGATTTTTCTGAGTGGTTGGCTTCATTGCGTCTAACCCAAGAAGACAAGAGCGTACATTTTTTCATTCGTCCATGGTTCTGAATCCTACACTTTTTCAGCATGTGAGGGAGGCCCAGTTAGGATACATCATCTTTATGGTCCTATATGACTATATATTCCCAAAAGAGTCACTAGATGGATTTTTTGATGGTTGGAATCATGTCATCCATTTCTTGGGACAGATAGTGGTCCTAATCACAATGAGTGAGGAGGCGATGACAGAGTTTCACACTTATCAATTGGATATAAATCCTAGTATAGGGTAGATGTATTCATATATTTAGGAAGTGTTTGGGGGGGGGGATGGCATGAGGTGAAACATGATGATTTCATCTTTCAGTGCCTCACATGTTAGTAGTTTAATGTTGTAAAACATGTTCCAGCTAGTTTATTGCAGCATCCTGAGATCCCAGAGTGGAAATGGGATGGAATATCCAGGGAATTTATAAAAGTGATTCTGCAGATAGTGAGTGGTCAGGACACTATCTGGGTTATATTTGACAGACTTACAAAGTTGGAACACTTTATTTATATTAGGGAGAAGAGTTTTTAGTGATTCTTGGGCAGTAATGCATGTGGGATATCATCCGCCTTCATGGGGTGCCCCATATTATTGTCTCTAACCATGAAACGTGGTTTCTATCATCAATTTTAAGAGGTATATAAGAGAAATTTGGGACCTATATAAGGATGAGTACATCCTTTCACCCTAAAATGGTTGGGTAGCCTAATTTTACTATCTAGGCAATAGAGGATATTCTAAGGTATTATGTGTTATACTTTAGATAGATCTAGGAGGATCACTTACCATTGGTGAAGTTTTATTATATTAATATATATCAATCTACTATCAACATAGAACCTGTTGAGGCCCTATAGAAGGACATAGCAGATCTTCCATATGTGGACTGATATTAGTGAGTTATCCCTTATTGGGGAATAGATAGTGCAAGTGACAATAGAGAAGATCCAAGTGATCTTATAGAGAATGAGGATAGATCAAATTAGATAGAAATATTATGTATATCAATGTCATATTCCCTTGTATTTGAAACATGTAGACCAAATTTTCCTTTTATTCTCCCAATGATGATGATTATGGAGATTTGGGTATGGAGGAATTTTATCCCCAATGTTTATCAGACCATTCGAGATCTTGGAGAGGGTTAGAGAGGTTTATTAATGCATCTCATTACACCCTTAGTTGGAGTGGATGAATGATGTCTTCCATGTGTCATAGCAGGGGAGATACATTCATGATCCCACACCCTTTATTGAATAGTGACAAATCGACATTAGGGATTGATCCAATTTCACAGAGAACCCAGTAAAGATCATGGATCAATGGGATAGGATTCTAGGTATATAGACCACTCCCTTAGATTGTGTGTTATTTCAGCATAATATTGAGTAGGAGATCTCATATTTGTTGGATAGTTTGATGTGGGGTTAGTATCCCCACATTTTTTGTTATCTTTTTCATTTCAGTGAAAAAAATATTGAAGAAGTGAATAATGTAAAAACACAGGTTTTTCCTCGTAAGACTTTGAAATATATCATTGAATATTTTTAGAGATTGGAGTTGAGAGGGAATGTGATTCCAAGGCCCTTTGTGACCATAATTGATTTTATAAAAATATAAAATATATATTTTATATCAAAAATTCATGATTAATATGAAATAATGTGATATCTTTTTAATAGAGTCTCAAAATAAAAATACGACACCACGATTGAATTTAAAGTGCACGGTTTACACTATGTGTGGCTTAAATTTGGTTGGTTCATGATTTTTGGATAAAGTGATCATTTGAAAGTACTTTTAGTGTATTAGTTAATTTATTTATTAATAAAATTCATAAAAGGACCTAAATAGGTTTCCTCTATAAATACGCTATTATGGGAAATGACCACTGGTAGCCACATAACTCTGGGATGATTGAGAAGAGGATTGCACAATTCTTATTTGGTGAATCAATATCAGATGATGACCATATTTTGAATCTAGGTAAGCTAGAGGTGTATCTAACACAACATGTCATCTTCTTATTTGGAGACCATGTTCTACAACAACGATCAATGTGAATCAATGTAGGGCTCATCAATTGTGGATTCATCATTGATTAAAATATTGTGGATGATCAAATTTTATCATTTTATTTGTGCCTAATTTTATCCTTTACATAATAATATTACATGAAATAAATTATTCAACCAATTTATTAATTATCTATTCCCTAATATCACCCCCTTCCAATCCTTGATTTTGTGATCATTGGACAAGAATGATTGGAAGACGGTGATATCATCTTTGTGCTAGTGCCTTTCCTCCACCTATTCTTCATGTTTTTCATTATTGGTCCACCGGGTCCTGATTTTATTATTGTTAGGTAGGTACAAAAATGATTGGAGCTCTGGATTCATAGTGGATTTGTGCACACATTCTAGATTGGTGTTTTGATGATGAATCTAGGGGGATTATGAGTAGCAGTAATGGATTTGTTGATCGCAAATATCAAGTATAGATGGAAACGACATATTAAACATGTTTGGAGCATGGTAGCTTCGAGAGGAGGGTCAAAATCAATATTTTTGGTCACCAAAGGATGAAAAATAAATGTATGGAGTCTATATACTTGTTTTAAGTGATATTAAAGATGGAATCAAGTGTATATTATGTAGAAATGGAGGGTCTGAAGAAATGAGTGGAAGATATGAATTTCTTCAAAAATCATGACTACAAGCAGTGTAGTTCAAATGAACACATGGAATGTTCTTTAGAAATCCACATAATTAGGATTTACTAGTGTTAATATGTGTCACACACCATGTGGTACCCCCACATGCCTTATGAACAGCTGCTGACGACCCTATGTCTACTTCAGGAGTACATAGACATGGGCACGGTCCGCCACACACTATGTGTTAGCACATGGATAGAGTAATCAATCACAGCTAGGAGAACACAACTCGAGCACGAATTGCCAAGAAATGTCTTGCAGTACCCTTAAAATAAATTTATTGGAACATTGTCATTGATCTATGTGCTAAAGAAGAAATGGATAAGAAAAGGAGTGGGGACACACATTGTTTGGACTCCCTATATGCAATGTACATCCTTTTTTAAGAAACCAATATCTCAAATATCTCTCTTATCTGGACTCGAATATTATCCTATAAGTAACCTATCCTGATTTTTCTTTTCACATAGAATGTGATTGTTGAATTCTTTATGTCTTTTGAGTTTCCAAAAATATAAATTGAGTGTGACATTTTTAGGGATTTCTCGACAATGGAAGTAATCAGGCATGATCATGAATAGAGTGGGCCCTCTAACAGAGATTGGGAATGGTTCCATAATATATACATTAAAATTGTGGAACCCTCCTACAAGGAATGGGAATGAGTCCTCTTCCTTATACACAGAGTGGAACCTTCCTAATAGGATAAGGCAACAGTTATTTATCCCTAAGTTGGAACCCCACTTATGAACTAGGGCATGTGTATTATATCATTCTACAGAGTTGAAGCCTCCAACTAGGACATGACATGGTTCATATATCTATAGAGTAGAACTCCATGAGTAATAAGCGAATGGGTAATCTATCTACCTGTATAGTGGAACCCTTATGTGGAGTCACGATAGAGAGACTCTATCTACTAATTAGAACCCTCCTATGGAGTTAGGATATTGGACCTCTATCTTAAGAGTGGAACCCTCCTTCTAGGATATGTAATAGGTCCTCTATTTATTTAGTGGAACACCCCTATCGTACTTGGGCATGGGTCCCCTATGTATATATTTTTTCACCTCGACTGTGTGGAACAATGGGTATGTGTGGGTCCATATGGATACTCCTTCAGAAAGACACTTGACATGTTGGACATCATTGATGGAATAGTTGGAACTATTGGTAGTCTATTTTCCAGGGATGGGTTGTGAGATGTAGATCCTCATTATATCTCTTATAGGTTTCATTTATGATCATATATATCATTTTTGTGGGTTTTGTTTCCCTCTTTTTACGGTTTGATCTATCTACTATCACTTTGTCTCTAATTTCTCGCCTTTATCATTAGGGGAATCCTACTGGGTATGTATATAATCACCTCATCATTGTATTTCCCCAAAAGTGTTGGGTATTATGAATATGATAGGTAGGATAATGGTTATTATAGAGGACCATAGGGGATAACCGAGTGTATTTGACCAATAAAAATGATCATGACTCGGAGATATGTTGTCGATCTCTCTCAATATTTACATTTCCTCTCATTTTCATGTTCGAACATCTTATCCGATTTGGCATATAATTTTCCCATTACAGATCTTATTACATTATCATACTCTTATTTTCCCGAGGTATTGTTAAATTCATGGTAGTTACTCTATATTGTACTGTCTTTTATTTTTAGTTATATATTATTTTTCATGGAGAGAGTTGGGTACAAGCATACATCAACATTAAAAAAATTACTCCCATATTAGTTATTTCATTCGACGCTAGTCACCAGCCCCTGGCCTATGGATGCAGACATGGGGTAATTATGGTTCAACCTTCTGTCATCTAGGAGGGACCTGGTGGGTCAGGTTGTGATTGTTATCCAATGAATATTTTTGAAATTTAGAGATATTGTGGAAAAAATATTTATAGTCGATGTAAACTATTTATAGATTCTTTTATTAGGTTACTTAAATAAGATCATATACCTAATGAATCTACTAATTAATGATGGTAATGAAAATTTTCATTTAACAAAGATAAATATTTTTAGTTGAGAGAGCCTATTCTAATTGTGGGAGGCTTGAATGTCTAGATGTTATTACATTAATTTATTTCATTGTGTATTAATTATATTTTCCCATGTATGTATACTCTAAGAAATTAGATTCTTGATTTATTATATTAATAACATTGTATGGATTGAGTTGTTGGTGTGTAATGGGAAGAGATATCCTTGGATAAATTAATTGTTCATGTCAATCATCAAGGGATGTATTTTATTATAAGTAATGGTTTAATGGATAGCACTAGGTAAGTTAAAATGAGTTGAGAGTTGGTGTTTACCATCAATTTATTCATGGTGGGATATTTGTGGATGGATTTTTATATGCATGTTTGATGTAGTTCTAAACTATATACTAGTTTTGGATTATGCATGAAAAATTAATATTTGATGAATTAGCATAGAATAAGTCCAATGGTATCCTAAATATATGAAACACAAATGAATTAATAAAAAAAAGTGTATTCTTCTTGATAATTATAGATAATTATTATTCACTTGATAATAATAATGTTATTATGGATATGATGTAACATGAATATGAAGATTAAATAATTAAACTTGGAAATGAATAAAGAATAATATCGATTAACTTATAGATAACAAATAAATAATTTTGAAGTTAATGCTTCTTTGCATGTTTGAGATATATACCTTAGTAGTGGAAATCAAGAGTCTTGTGGGATGATAACTGTATTTGATATTATGTCTATGTAATTTCTCATAGTGTGGTTGTATATGATATGTTCTAAGTATTTTTATTTTATATGATTCACCACCAGAGTCAGTAGGGTAATCATCACAAAAATTTTGTGGGGTGTTTTCCCTAACTTCGAGGATGGTATGGGAATGATTGGTTGACTTTGACTTCTCCCTATATCTTCCTTTGACGGAAGTGTCATGTTTGGTATTATTCGGGTAGGTATAGAGTATGGACTCACATGTGAAGTGATGGATCTTGATTTTACTATAAATATATGGGGTATTATAATAGATTGATGTTATAGAACAAAATTGTATCTAGCCATGATGACTATAGTTTCCATGGGCGTATATTCATGAACTGTAATGGATTGACATATAATGCATTTATACAAGATGTAGTGGATTTTGGGAATAAACATGGTTATAGATGATATGATGATGACGAGGATGTGGATATAATATCATCTACATTATGAAAAAAATTAGTATAACAATTTTTATAGGATTCATGTCTTGATATAGTTTCCCAAAGTAGGGTAGTATGATTTATAGATGGAATAAGCATGAGATATATGATTTTGGGGTGTGAGAGAGAATATTATTTGGGAAGTGAAAATGGGGTACCTTCATATATATATATATATGTAGTTTTATTAGGATATTATTAGTTTTATGAATTACTTATTGGGGAATCCATGGTGAGGTTGGGAATTAATTTATATATTTAGGTGATGATTTTGTTTCATTTGTTTATTCATTGAGATTTATAATTTTTTTTTATTCTTCATGAGAGTTTTAAAGAAAGATCATATTGAGTATACATGTTATAATCATTGTAATATATATGAACTATTTTTTTAGGTTTTTATTAGTTTTTTGTGATTAAGTTGTGAATTTATAGATCAATGAGTTTTTGAATATTTTGAATCTTTGGGGTTTTTATCAAGGATTTATTTTAGTATTATATTTGTTTCACTTTTCTGTCATTAAATTTATGTATTGGGATTATTATATATTAAACATGGATTTTTACTAAGTATATAATGTTTCTTTGTGTTCATTAAACTTATATTTTATAAAAAAATTATCATTGAGGTAAATACCTCATATAGTGTGGATATCAATACCCTTGATTCCAGTCAGAAAAACATCATCTATTAGAGGTGGGTTTCATGGGTCATTATCTATCATTTATTTTTCTTCCAAGTGGGGTACTTGTGGATGGATGGGGAAATAATTACAATAATTTTTTTCAAAATTAAATTGATAATAACATTCCTAGTGAAAATTTTAACATAAACAAACTGTCTCACAAAGAACTGAAAAATGAAAATAATTACAGATAAACAGTATAAAATGTATTTATATTTGGTGTGGTTTCTGGAAAATTATTACCAAATATATTCTAGTTAATTAAAATTATGGGGTCTGATTTTGTTCTCCAAAAATTCTTACCCAATCTATTTATGATTATTAATTAATTGTCAATTTTTAAAAAGTATATTATTATTTGGGACATTATTATTATTAATTACACTATTATTATTCTTATTATAATTCGATATTATTATAAATTGTTAATTTTTATTCAATACACTACTATTAAAATTTATATTAATAAAATTGGTCAAGGCACTCAAGATGTTGGGAAATGTTGCATCATTGTATCTTATAAAGGTTGAATTATTGGCTTCCTTCAAATAATCTGGTTTTTTTGGGTTTTAAATTTTATGGTTTTTTATATATTTTATCAGTTTATTTATTAAGCGGCCTTTTACTTATTACTTTTTATAATATTATAATTAATCCCAGGTAGAATTAGGGTAGTTGTCCAATAATTTTATAGGAGAATATTTCTCTACTTGACAGAGGATTGATACATTTATTCAGTATGAGTACATTAATTAATACCTAGTAAATGTGGATATTGACATTGTCACTCAATGGGATACATTTTATCCCTGTAAAAAATTGAGGAGACTAATCAAGTACATATGGAAAAAATGTTGAAACATAATGGGGTAATATGGAGGAAGAAAATTCATCACCCTATTTGAGGACTTATAAGAAAATCATTACAAAAAGGAAGAGTAAATTTGACAATGAAGACAATTATTTCCCAAACAAATTTGTTTCCATTTAGGGATTAGACTCACATTCAAATAATTATGTCATATAAATCGATGAAACCCGATACGAAAAAAAGAGATGGAAAATAACCTTTACACAATTTATAGAATCTACTTAGAATAAGAAACATGTCAATTATGGTTTCTTTTGATTTGGTGTTTGGGATTGCACTTCCCCAACTTCCCCCAAATATCCTTTATTTTTTTATTTCAACAAATCAGATCATTATTGTATTTTCATAATCATTCTTTAGATATTTTATGATCTTTATCAATTAGTATGGTTAAATATATTGTTAATAACCATATTTATTATTGATTATTGTACACTATATTATTTTAAATTATTTTTAATATATATTCAATAAAAATATATTATTATTAATAAATAATTATTAATTAATTTCTATTAATAATAATATATTATTATTTCAGTGCTGTAAAATGGGAACTCGAATTCTTTATCAAAAATCATAAAATGATTTCAATGAAATCTATTTTATAAAAGGGGGATTAGGTTATATTTTTATTAATATTTTAATAATAATTTAATAAAATTAATATTTAATATAAAAATAGTTATATAACATTCAAAATCATATTTTATTGATATACACATTTTCTAATGTTTGGCTCACAAAGGTGTTTGAGTTTCTTTTTTTTTGTGGTTTGTAATCCACACAATCCATTATAGATATTTTTGAAAATAATTTAATAATTTTCATTACATGCACAAGTTTTCATTTTATTTTCTTTGTGAATAAACACATGATAACTAATAAAATCTATCACCAAAATTTCCACATGAAATATGTATTATTATCCTATTGAAAATACATACAAAAACTCAAAATTTTCATTTGTTGAATGATATGCACATTAATTTTGGGTTTAACTTTTTGATTGACTCAAAGTTGATTAGTCGATCATATTTATCTCTATAGTGGGCATCTCCAAACCAGTGACACCTTGTTTTATGAAATTGTTTCCCAATTTCCCAACATCATGGAAAATGTTCATGCAATCAAACCCAAAAAATCACCACCATAGCCTATGTATTTTAAAAAAAATATTACAGTTAATATATAACCATTAAGAAATAATATTTTTTATAATATATACTTGTATACATTAGAAAATAAATTGGGTAGCCATTATTTATACTAATAAATTATACTTATAATTTATAAACATAAAAGAAAATTTTAAAATAATTTTGAATATTTTAATATATCAAACCCTTTGTTATAAATTTACTGAAATTCGATAAGTTTAAATTTTAATCATTTAAAATTATACCTTGGATTTTTAACTATAGTTTTATATAATATTTTTTCTTATTGTTTTTTATTTTTATTGAATAAAAATTAACATCAATTTGAGAAGGGTTGACTGGCATGTAAAAATATTATGATTTTGCATAGGGAAAAATATTTAAGAATTTGTATATGAAGACTCAACATTATATAATTATATAGAGTTCCATATACTATTCATTTAATTTAATTGTACACAAATTATTATTCCTTAGTCATTTTATATATATATATATCAAATGAGAGTAATTTTATACCTATTCTGCTTAGTTAAAAAATGAGTTATTTGGTACATAACTAATCATTCAGTAGAGACTATCATAATTAATATATGGTTGTTATCATATATAACAAATAAACATGATTGAGTTTGATGAATAAATTTTATGATCATGCCTAGATATTTAAAAGAGTAGTCAAAAAATAAAATTTATTATTTTTCTCAAATTATCCCATATATTGAATGAATGGATATTTTATGTATCATTATAAATGAATATTGTATTTTTTAAATACTTCCCATTATGTAAATAAAGCATGGTGGTTAACTTAAGTAATGAAGATATGATGTTTTTACTTAGTATGATTCAACAGTTATAAATAATTCAAGTATTAAAATAATAAATTAAATTTTATATGGAATTATTTAATCACACATGATATCTTAAAGAATAATATATATTTAATTATGTTTAGAAAAAGGGTAAGGTTACAATTCTTGAAATTACTCCTTTATATTTGCGAAAATATTATTTTTTCCCTTATATTTTAATGCCTTAAAGGTGTGTTGGAATTTTATTATCATTTCATGGAGATATCTTATTTCGAATCGGTCATGAGTAAAATTTTTTCATCCACATCATATATAGATGGATTGGTTTTATCTTCTCCATTATTTCTCAGAACATCTATAAACAAATAACACCCTATACCATTTCATTAATGTTTCTATATTAAAATACCGAGCGTATATGTCATATTTTTCTTCATCATTATATAACATGAAACTCCTTTCACTATGTATCTAGGATGGTTAATATATTTCATCAATAATGATCCACCCTATTATGATACATATTTTATCCCCATTAACCAAATTTTTTCTATAAAAACTCACATTTGATTATAGACTATAAATTATATATAAATTGAAATAAAGATAATTTTAATCATGTCTAAACTAATGCATCATAATATTAAAAAATTCAGAATTTTCTCAATGGTTTTATTGCATATTTAATTTATTGGTGGTTCCCGATTCCCCTTAGAATTTAAACAATCCTGTAAAATCTATTTTGAATTTATCTCATAATTTATGTACAAAAATATTAGGTCTACGAAATCATGGAAAACTAAAGAAATAATTGACTTTTAATCAATAAATGTGTATCCATAATGTATTGTATGTAATTCTTAAATAAGTCATTGTTAGTCAACTTGATGTAAATTGATTATATGCATATCTATGTAAATTCATATGAGATTGAAATTATTCAAATTTCATACTAATAATTGACATTAATATATAATAGAAATAATGAAAATCTTACAAACCATTTTTGATTTGATCATAATAATAAAAATTCATGGATTAAATGAAATTTTTGTATTTTTGGATATCACTCTTTCTTTATAATCATGAAAATGGTTTACAAGTATTTAATACATAATTAAGCTTATTAGGATTCATGAAAAAATAATTCCACAACAAAATTAATTTTAATGATGCTTAATACTATGGGTTTTATTAGATAAAACATTATTCCAATTTTTTAAATAAAGAAAGAGATAAAATTAAAATATTATGAATAATTAATTTGATACTTTTATTTATAATATTAATATTTTATGTTAAATGTCTTCATATGATAAAAAATATTTAGTGTTTTTGTACATTTAAAACAATTTGAATTATTATATTCAAAAAATAATTGCTTTTAAATAAAATAATATAGTATAAAAATACATATATATTTATATATATATCACATTAGAATATGAAATAATTGTTACATTCTATTAAATATAGTTTAACCAACATGGACAAAGTAAAGAGTTTTAAATCACATAAATTTATCTTTTAAGGTGTCATAGGGATTTGACAAACATGTTTATTTTGAGAAGGATTTCATCAATGTTGTCAACTAAAAGAGTTTTAAAAGCTATAAAATATTTCCCTTGATATATCCTTGTTATTTTCCTTTTTTTTATTTTACTAAATTTTATTCGTATATCTATATTAGGGACATAAGGGAAGAATAATCAATTAACTTCATAAATAAGTTAGACCCATTTGTTTTTTCTTTAGTGCATTATTCATAGTCTATAGACTTGTCTTTTAACATATGTATATAATCTATCCATATATCATACAATCTATTATCTTAATTTATATGCAAGTTTCAAGGTGTGTTAACTCATTTAATCAATTTTATTAATTTAATTAAACCCACTTTACGGTTTAGAGGGAACCCTATAACCATCCAAAGATGAAACATGTCACCCAATACAAATCAATGGCTTAAAAGTAAAAAAACATGAATTTAAAATGAAGGATTTTAGGGAGAAATATAAATAAAGGGATCAAATGAAGAATGATTCATTGAGTCGATTATCAACACTATTTCCTGGTAATGATGCATTTAGTGCAATTCCTTTGAGATAATGATGCAAAACATTTTTCATTTACCCCCAATATAATTTTTAACTATAACACCAAATCAATTAGAAGAACATACAGATTAAAAAACAACACCTAAAACTTTCATCATCAAACTATTGATCGATGGAGGAACCAAAAACCCATTAAAACAACCAATCTTTTTTTTATCTAATAAGCACAATAAATAAGAAAAAGGTTAATGCGCGGATATGTATATTCTATCTCTTTACCCTATACAATGGAAAAGTGTCACAATATTTCTAGAAAATATATTACCCTAATAACCTCATATACCGATCTTGTCTACTAGAACAAGGATGAGTTCCCATATAATCAGCATAAAAAAATCCATGATCAAACTTCCCAAACATAAACAGTAATGAAAATTGTAAAACATTATTTTAATGGTTCATAAAATTATCCTACATCCCTGAAATGATACTACAAAAATCATTATTAATGAAATATTTGAGAATAAAAAACACTCACTCCTATCCTCTATAATTAAAAAGTATCAAACAATTCAGTTAGAAACTCTTTTCTAGTTTATTATAAGAACAAATACAATATGAAATATATATATAATGGTCCACCACCTCTATTTATAATGTTTAATATGCATTCAACTAGTTAAAATGACATCAAAGATTCCCGGTCAGCCTCCAACTGTCCAGGGAAATTGTTGATACATTGTTCCACTGCCTAATGAGAGTATCAATATCCAATCAATATGTATAATTTTTCTACACCCTAGTGAGTAACACATTTTATAACCCCTCCCAATGATATTATTTTTATAATCAGACCCTCAACATGGAATCTGAATATACAAGCATCTCTTTCTAATGATTCTACATCTGATCATATATGTTTGATGATCACTTATTAGTGGAAATATATCTGGGGAAACCCTTCTTCACAAACACTTTGAATCAAAAAAATAGAAAGCACATATTTCTAGTCATCACATTTTGATGGAATCTATATAGAAAAAAATCATTTCTGTGAAACTAAGTAAATTATCTCAAAACATAAGAATTTTCAACATGAAAATTACATTAGAATTTACCAATATTCTTTAACCATCCATGTATTCTCATCCTCTTTCTAATTCATACACTGATCTCTAGTATATTTAATCAGATGATTCCAATTAAGGAATTTTTTTCCTTAGTCATTATTAGACTATCACATCTTTAAATATATCTAATGGAATCTTCTTACTAGAAACCTTCAGTATCTCTAACACTTTATCTTCTATAAGACTTTATGTAATGTGATATTTTGGGTCAATGTGTTTCTTTATTACACAAGTAATATAATTCTATGAAATATGAATGTAACTCTAACTATCACAAAATAACATTCATCTATATATTCCCTATCATAGTTCCTTTAGCGAGTGCATAAACCATATCATCTCTTTATCTACTTCATTAGTTTCCACATGCCCTGCCCCTATCATAGATAATGATATAATCATCTATAAAAAAGACATCCAACTAACCCCTCTTCCACAAAAAGATAATACAAACCTGTAGTACTATTCTGTGAGTCCATGTATCGAGTAAAATTGGTATCTTAAAAACGTTTCAAATAATCATCATCACTAAAATCAAAATCTGTAACTTTATATCCTTTCAAGTATTATAAAATTCATTTAATATATTCTTAGAATTTATTTATAGGATTTGACATGAAATTACTACCAAATAACACTAAAAAATCAATATCTAGTTGATTACAACCCATTTCACACATCAAAATTCATAGACATGAAGTGTAAGGTACATTCTTAATGTCACAAAAATATAATCTATTTTAGGTGCATGATCATAAGAATGATCAAGGTGTGTAATTAGGGGGATAATATAGGTTTACAACTAATAATTCTGAATCTTTTGATGAATTTCCAAATGTATTCCATGTCGGATAAAACCAATGTTATGGATTTTCTAACACTCTCAATTTTCATCTTTGATATATTATTTTATTTTCAAATTTCCTTTATCTCAATGGTTCTTGACACCTTCCTCTTCAGTTATATGATCTAATGGAACACCATAATACAAATCAACATATCATCCACTTACATTAATAGTATGAGATATGTACCATTGTATCACTGCGTTTTGAAACCAAAGTGATTAATATCACATAGACTAAAACATTCTTCAAACATGTACATGTCAAACACATATTTTATTTCCTTATATATTTCATCAAACATAAAGACTTTATTTTAACATATAGACCAAATACTCTTTCTAGTGAACTTTATAACCCTTTTCCTAAATTGTGTTTATGTATTACTCCAAATTACCCGAAAGAAAGGTTGTATTTACATCAACATATTCAATGTATAGATAATTTTATGCAAAAATATTCTATATTTTATGATTGTTTGAGTGATTTCCATTGGTGATAAAATTTCAAAATATTTTATCCCTTCATTTTAATGAAGACACTTCACCAATAAACTTTCTTGGTATGTATTACTTCTATTAGTTTTCAATTTTAAATGAAAATCTAATTTTTTTAATAGATCTATATTTCCTTCTTGTTGATTATAAAAATTCTAAGTATCATTGAGAGTTAATGATACCATTTCCTCTTCATCATTGAGTCCCAATATTTAGTGTATCTATGATTATCTTCCTCTTCCAAACTATCAATCTCCCCTATATTTATTATAATTATGAAATATATATAATCTCTAATCCAAAAAACTAATTTTCTAATATGACTAAATCTCCTTAACCCAACTTATAGTTCATCCATTCTAACCTCTCTATCCAATAATCATATTTATTATAGGGGTATCTCTTATCGTTCCTCATCCTGTACATGTCGATCTAAGCTCTCACAATATTGTAATGGTATTTTTAATCTCCCTTTGTCCTATAATCTAATTACTATTACTATTTTCATAGATTTTTTGGAATGAATTTAATTTTGGTGACCATAGTCTTATATCATTGAAAAGAAATATTTCAACTATCCTCAACATCCTTTCCAAACAAGTTTCAATCTTTTCAAAAAGGTTCTTCATTGAAAAAAAGTTCTCAAATCTGAATTAATTGTTTTGTTTAATATCCCACTTGCAATTAGGAAAGTTCTCATCCCCATATCTGACAAGAAAACACACCTTTTATTTCTCCTCAAACTTATATCTATATTTCTCATTAATATGATTAGATGAGACACTTCTAAATACTTTGGTAATTCTTACCTCTAGTCTCTTCCTAGTATAAAGTTCATCCAGATATTCCAATCCCATAATTGAAGCTAAAATTTTGTTTACTAGATATGTTTTTTTATTTAATTCTTCTACCCAAATTCCCTTAAAATTCAAAAGTGAATCCTCATACAAATTAGAAGCTCAATTAGATTCTGGTTTATCCTTTCATCTACTCTATTTTTTTGGAGTTCTAGGGAGAGTTTTATCATGCATGATTATTTCCGTCCTATAATTTTTTTGAAATCCTTGTATGGTGTATTCCCAACCATTTTAATTCCAAATAAATTTAAATTTTCATTAATTATCTTTCTTGTACAATGATTTCAATTTAATAAAATAATAAAAAACATTAGATTTGTTCTTTAGGAAGTAAAATTGGACCACTAAAGTTAAATAATAAATTGAGCTCACAATGTATAGTGATCCTCCATTCGATGAAATCAAGACTTGACCCAAAATATCTAAATGAACAAGTTCTAACATTCTATTACTTTAATTTTTACAATCCATATTTAGGTAAACATTATTATATTTTCCTATAATACAATAATCACAAATTCCATGTTCATTTTGATTGAGTTTTCATAATCCCTATATCGCTGTAACATTCAAATTCGTTTTACTGAGGTGACCAAACCTACAGTTCAACTTTTACTAATTATCCAATTAATTTAATCCAACATATTCAACTTCATCACTTTCCCCAATAAGATACAAGGTACCATTATAAAATACATGTGAAATAACCATAAATCCATCATTTATATTCCAAACTATATTTGAATAAGTCATTTTGAAACCCTCATTATCATGTTGTCACACTTATAAGAGGTTATTATAGACACCTTTAGTGTTTTTTACAGCTTTCTGTTTCAAGACACTCCCATTAATCATTCTAATGTTCACACCACCCTTAAAAATAATATCTAAAGCTTCATCATTCTCTAGATGTACTATGATCAAGAATCATGGTACATAATCAAACATGCACCCACACTAACAAATTTAATGAAATGATTCACCATAGTCAATGACCTATGAATCCCCTTGAATAAATATTCTAGATATCAAGTTGGAAACCCAATCTATTATAATGACCATGTTTCCCATCTGGAAGTTTGTGCCTCAGTCTGATTCCATCAATCTTTCTTGAGATGTCCCTTCCTTGCAAAAATTTAACATGTAGGAACATAATTTGTCAATTTCACTAAACTTAATCTCCAATACTTGTCCTATAATGATTTATTCTTTTAATATTATGTTAACTAAACTGACTCACCCCATCCAATAGAATTGATATAACTTCTATATTTAGTTCAAATGACCTTCAACCTAAACTCTTAATTCAAGATAACATTTCGAATGCCATCGAACACATTATTTTCCTTACTAATAGTGTTTCTCATAGCTATCATCATGAAATAAAAACTCTATAAATGTGATTATAATAAAAAGAAAATCCCAAACATGAACTTTTAATGTTAGCTTTAAATGATCAATTTAACCTTGGATTATATCAAACTCATCAACATGATCTGTTATAGACCTTCATCTGATAACCATTAACATAAGAATATTCACATCATGATAACTTTCTTAAGAGAAATTGGATATTCATATATTTCATCTACATATTTCAAACATATGTCGTAGTTTTTTTATCTCTAATATATAATGAAACATTTTGAGAAATATAAATAGTAATCAAGTCCAAGAAATTCATTTATAGCTACTCCCATTCCACTTTATCAGTTATTTTTGGAAATTTACCAAAAAAAGAGCATCTAGAACAATCATTATCAAAAGATTATATAGTTCCATTCTTTAAAACAAAATGTTATTTCCTTTATTTTTTTGATAATAAATTTTCTTCTATTGGAGAAATATCACTGATAAAATTGGGAAAATGTAAAGTCAAACAATATACAAGGCAAAGGGGGAAAGTCTTCTGAATAATGTGAATGATGTAGAACTAACCATATCCATTGATTATACTTTTTGATAGAGGGAAAATCAAGAAACCCTGAGAAGTAGTACACCATATAAATTATCCAATAAACACAATTGGAAAGGTAATATTCAATAAGAAGGGATGCATGTCTGATTTCATCATCCTGCATAGTTGAAAAGCTTCACAATGTCCTTAAGATAATAGGTTTTTAAAAGACTCCTCCAATGAGACTATGGACTTGAAGTATTATGATAGGCCAACTAATCATTATAAAAATCTCAATGATCATGCTTCACACACAAATAAAATATCAAATGGATGAAAACAAATTATGTCATTTATAAAAATATTATACATCTATAAGAGAACTTTAAAAATAACTTAATTAAGGAGATAAATGAGAATAAAAAAATGAACTCACTACCACTCCACTTACATTGTCTCAAAAAATTAGTCAAAAACTATTTTGTTTTTCATAATATCAACCTAAAAATAGTACATGTATCAATTATAGGCCCCAAATTCTATTTATAATAGTATATATTAGGTTAAACATTTTAAATGACCTGTAAGAGTCATGATCAACCTATTGCTGACCCAAGAAACTGCCAATACACTATTTTACTACCAGATGAGAGCACCAAAATCTGGTCACCATGCATTCTATTCCCACAATTTTGTGAAAACCATATGAGATAACCATATCAGATCATCAAAGATACACCATATATTACCACATTCTAATCATCTTTTTCTGATTAATTTTCATATGATTACCTCTTTCATATGATCATTTCTTAATGGATGTATCTCTAGTGAAAACCTTAAACTAAATTTTTTAGAAATAACACAATGGGAAACACAATATCCATTTATCACTATTAGATGATATCCATATGGAAAAAATATGATTTGGTAAATATGAAAAAAATTACCAAACAAAACCCAACATAAATGGACTTGGCGCCTTTATCACAACCCCCACAAAATTAAACATTCCTTCGAAATCCTATATGATGATCTTCACACCTATCCAATCAAAAACCAATCCCTAATACTATATAATCAATATAAAAAATAATAATTTCAACACCAAATTCCTTCTAAAACTATAAATTACTACCACTAACTAGATATCGACAAAAAAATAGAATTTCAAAAAAATTCCATCCACAACACCGAAGGGCCACCAAAATAAAATGGAGAAGACAAACCAAACACAAATCAAGCTCTTATAACACTATATATATCTCAAACAAAACATAACAAAACTCCCACAAAAACCACTACACATGATCAGAATGGGGAGTAATGTTATACATTTATTTTGAAGATAAGATCTTAAACAGATATAGGGACTTAATAATGATTTAAAACTATAAAAGACCAAATATGAAGAAATTAAACCAAAACATGACCAAATAATGAATAATAGAAAGTATCTCCCCATTTAAAAACCCAATATATTACCAAAAATATTATTCCATATCAAATATTGGGTATAGAGTGTTTTGATAGAAGAAAAATGAAGAAGGGAAGTGATCTAGGACCAGAACATCCATGAATAGAACCCCAAACAAAGTTGAAACTGATGAACCAAATTTTATTCCAAATTGAGGAAGAACAAATTTGACAAAGAATCAAATTAAAATTAAAATAGGGAGAAACTATCATTACTTATAAAAGATAAATATGGAACCCTATTATCTCCAATTGGATTTTCCCTTTAGACACACCTTATGAATCTTGTGAAATTAGTGATATTTGAAGTTGAATAAAATAATTCATGAAATATGAACATGTGTCATTTATAAAAATTATTACCAAATCCTTGATAACTTAATTATGATATTTTTTATTCCATTGGACTACAAAACACTCATTAATATTCATTATATATATATATATATATTCTCTATTGAAATGATCATATTAAAAGTATAGTTTAATTTTCATTGTAAATAAAATTTTAGAAACACATAAAGTGTATTATTATAAAAAAACTATGGCCAATATGTTAAGGATTTTTAGTGTCAAAGGAAAAAACAACACGGAAAGGATAGTAGTATTCATGTTACTAATGCGTATTAAATTTTGAGTTCTTTATGCGTTTAATGTTTATTATGTGTAATTAATATATTATCAATTTTTATATTTTATATTTTTAAATTTATTAAATGATAACTAGGATTCCACATTCATAATTATAATGGAAATATTTAGTCAATGGATTCTTGAGTGAATAAATTTGAACACTTTTCCAATCTCATCGAAATTGGGTATGAATCAAACAAAACCATCCTCTATGTTGAGAAATTTTAAAAAATAATATCATTATAGTATTTAATTTCCCAAATAAGGTTCCTCCAAAGATATTTATCTATGTATGTCATTACATTCAGGAAAATAGAATAAAATGTGTAGTCAATGGAAAAATATTCATTATTTTATTATTAGAAAAATTGTTTTTTAATCTTTTAATTTATATTTTTTATATATATTTTTTCTATTTATCATCATACCAAATGAAATATATTAATAATAAATATAATTAAATTCATATATATATAAATATATTAATACATAAATATATAAATTTATGTAAATAAATGAATATAATATATAATAAATTATATAATTACAATATATTTATAATTTAACATATATATTGGTTATAATTATATATATATATAAAGAAGATTGGGTCTGAATTAGTGGTTAAGGAGCCCTGTTAGATTGCACATGATGAAGGTGAAACTCAACACTATTTAGGGGATTTCTTGAAGGGTCTCCCAATTTGGGGATTTGTGATGGAGGGGAAACTTTTTGGATTTTCTGTAGTGCAGGACCAAATTTAATGAGGGTATGCAGATGTGGGATTCTCTTGATAGTGAAAGAAAGATGTCTGGAAGACTGCATGATCGAAATGGTTTTGGGATAGAAGAGCTGGTGATGACAACGAAATAGGAATCACAACATTAGTCTATGGGAGAATGTAGTTATTGTGGTTAAATATCACTAGCTTGGGTCAGGGAATGACTTCAATGACACTAGGTGGCTTGGAATAGTGTTCTTAGAAGTGTGACCAGGTTAGCTGGTTCTCGACGGTGGTGGATGTTGGCTTGATGGTGGTTGCGTACAAGAAGAACGTGGAGGGTTGCACTACTAGAAACACTGGTTTTACCAACACTTACATCCCAATGGTTTATATAAACCATTGGGAATGACTATCTATACCAACGATTTATGTAAACCGTTGGGATAGATGAATTTATACAAGCTTTTACAAATGGTTTTTCAAAACCGTTGGTAAAGGCCTTTCATATCACTTTTTTACCAATGGTTTAAGTAAACCATGGGTAAAGAAATATATTCCCAACGGTTCAAAAACATTGGGAAAAAATTACCCTATATTCCCAATGGTTTTTAAAAACCCTTGGGAAAAAATTACCTATATTCAGATCGGGCATCCATTCCCCCTCTTCTCAATTGCAGATCCGCTCCGCGCCCTAAATCCAATCCATTCGATCATAGTTCCTATCCACGACCTAAATCCAATCTTCCTCCTTCCAAACATATTCCACATATCAATCCATCTTCAATCATGGAATTTTTTTCTTCTACACATTAAATCTGTAAGTGATTCATTGATTTTGTTGTTATGCAATTATGTGTTTTTTTCCACTTTTGACTTGGCCTAAAGGAGATATTTGTGGTAATTAATCATGGTTTTGGGTGGTCATTTAGGATGTAATATAGTATTACTTCATTTTACTTGATATATCCAATATTATTATTTATTTATGTTCAATGTTTTTACAAGTGATGTTGTTTTCACTTTTGATTTGGCCGAAAGGGGATCTTTGGGGTCATTAATCATGGTTGTGGGTGGTCATCTAGGATGTAATATAGTATGAATTCATTTTACTTGATATATCCAATATTATTATTGATTTATGTTCAATTAGATTATATTTGACAAATGGTGTTGTTTAATAAGTTGTTTTTAATGGTTGTAATAATAATGATATGGTATAAGGGTTCACATGGTGTGTATAACGGTTGACCTGGTGTCTACGATAATCTAGTGTCCTGGGAATGTACATGGGAATTTACACACAGTACATGACTTGGATATCCATGTAAAAATACATGGCCTATCCCTTATGGTGAAAAGTATGTTTGGCCAAATGGGGTGTTGAAAACGTCCCATTTACACATGGATTTAGTAATCTATTTCTAATTACTTCCATTTTTTTTTCATTGTAGGAAATGACACCCATTGAAGAGATGCGGTGAAAAAAGATGGCAGAAAATAATCGTCGCATGAAATAGATGGGCGTTCGTCCACTCATCCTTGTTGTGAGTATTTTATTTCAAATATATATATTTCAATAACTTATAATATCATGTGTTTACTTTTATGTTGAACTTTTATTCAGGATCCACCCCTAGATGAGAGATATCCAATGAAGATCCTGATATTACTCACAGTACATAGGCTGATGGTAGGAGGGGGGTGGTGTCAGAGTTAGAGGATCATCTGGTGGTCCCGGTATTGAGGTCGGTGGTACGAGGGCTCATGGTGCGAGAGGTAGACGATCCACTGGTCGTACCCGATTAGACTATGCCCCTACCAAAAACATTTCTTCTACGCCCCATTTTGATCCTGGTGTGTATTTAGGGACACACATGGTATTTAGGCCTCTGATGTTTACACTACCAGTTGGCCAGACATATCTGTCATCATCTTTTGCTTCTGGTTCATTATCTTCAAGCTATTATATTCCACCTTCTTCGACTCCTACTCCGACACAATATGTGGCTGAGGAGCATACACTAAGGGACACTCTACCTGTATAGGATATTCCTTCTACTTCTGCACATCCTATGACACCCATTGATCCAACTACCATAGGTATATTTATATAACTCTAACAAATTTTTATACCACAATTTATTTTTATTATAACTTATACTGATATTTTATTTCATTAATAACAGATTCATATATTGATAAGAGGTGGGGGTGGGGGCTTACTCGCTTGTGTGTAATATAGAACCACCAGACACAGTTGATGGTTGAATTCAATGATGATGGACAGATGATTGATAAATCTGGGCCGGAATGTCAGATTTTTTTGGCGACGCTATCCAAATACTCCGACATCATTCCGGTCAGCCCTATTTCTTGGAGACATCTGTCACACAATGTCAAGGATAATGCGTGGGCACAAATATGGGTAAAATATATATTGGATTTAATGTATTATTTTTTTGTATTTATATTAATTAATCTATTGGGTGTCAGCTTCGGTTTAACATCCCTGATGATGAAGGTGCACGACCAGCACGTTTAAAGGAGCTCGGAGAGTTTTGGAGAGCTTATAAGCATGAGCTATATATTGGCTGGTGTGATAGAGTGGGCACGGAGTTGGAGACATTACCTATCGTGGATGATTTTCCGATAGAGCAATATCGTTAAATGATTACCCATTAGGGGACTTCCAAATTTAAGCTATTAATCCCATTTGATGTATTGAAATGACAGTTTTCATATTTTTAATTAATATTATCTTATTTATTATAAAACATTATTTAGTAATATTCTGGAAAAAACAAAAAAACATTGATTCAGAGAAATACCTTCACACTTTGGGGCGCACTACTATGCCAGATCATGAGAGGTAGCTAGTTCGATATAGTTGTTTATAATTTTTCTTTAGGACTTTCCCTTTTTATTGTTTCGTACATAAATTATGTGGTTTATTCAATATTGAAAATATGATTATACTTTCACTTTATATTGTTTAAATTTCATTACAGAAGCACAAATTTAATATTGAAGGATGTATCCCTCGAGAAAAATTGTTTTTCTCAAGTAGAAGGAAAAAAGATGGAACTGTGATTAATGAACTGACACAAGAAAATATTGTATGTTTTAATTTGTTTATTTCAAAGTTTAATATCTATTTTGAAATTTAATAATCGATTTATATTTTTAACAGGCTTCTTTAGAGGGCCTTAATTCCTAGGAGCATGACAATTTAGGTCCACATGATCGTTTATATCAGGTTTTGGGAGATGAAAACTCTGGTCGAGTACACTGCCAACCTGATAAGAATATATCCTCGACGAGGTATTGGTCCTCTCCAGGTATCCATTCTAGTACCACTGAGTTGGAACAAGTCAAGGAGCATGAAAGATAGTCTGATAAAAGGGTCACAGAGTTGGAAGAACATGTTCAAACAAGGTAGAAAGAATTTATAAAACTGATCAAAGCTTTATCTTCATCGCTTCAACCAGAGGCCATCGCGGCTTGTCAGACATATATATCGTCAATGGGTGAGTTATCCAATACACCAAGTGGCAGTTCTAGTGTTGGTCGAGATTATTATGTTCATGTTGATGATGAGGATGTTGAAGAGGACGAGGGAGAGGATTAGGATGAGGACGGGGGCAAGGATGGGGCTGATGGCGAGGATGGGGTCAAGGGTGAAGATGGGGCCGAGGATGAGCATGGGGATGATGATTAGGATGACGACAAGGAAAGAGATAGAGGCGAGGATGAGGCTGATGGTGATGGTGATTAGGGGCAGATTGATCCATTACATTTTTGAATTCAGTATAAATATTTATTTTTGAACCTGGTTTTTCACTCTAGTATGGATATTTTTGAATTCAGTATAACTCTTCATTTTTGACCAAATACTGGAAACTTTTGTACTTCCTTTTATAAACAAAATAAGAACTCGGAATAATTATTGCATCCACTAAAGCTCCTCCCAAGTCTATCATTCCAAATATGTCTTCTTTAAAAAAATAAACATTATCCAATACCACCAAAATGTTGGAAGGAAAAAAAGAAATAGCATCAATATGAGGTACGGTGTGGCAGGCATCACTTGAAGTGTCTGTCTTTTGTTTAAAATGGACACTATTTTATGTAAAAACAACATCCATATGGAAAACCGACCAAACGTATTCTGATTGTGTTGATAATTTGACTCTCAATTAGTAGTTTCAACTACCTAGTACGACTTTTTAAAAAAAGAATATAAAATATATATCTTTATAATACCACAATACCGAATTAAGAGTCTGTTTTTTATAACATAAGATCAGTTTTGGACGCGCGGTTTGCGCAGCATGGCTGAATATGTGTTTTTTAGGTGTTAGGCGTGCTTGAAAAGCGTGCGTGGGGTGGTCAAAACTGACTGAACGGCCTCGGAATTCCCTGAAATAGGATGACAAGAAAGGGTGGGTGAATTATAAAAATGTCGGCCAGATGTCATGTTAATCGGAGGTGTCGTGTGACCGCGCTAGCCGAAAACGCACTCGGCGTGTCGTAAATGGTCAAAACATGGGTTTTATAGTCAAATACATGTCGAATGACATCGTAATGACTTGAAATCACACAAAAACACTCTAATTATTATTTGTGAAGTGTACAAGGACACGACACGTCATTCAAACGCGTGGTTTTCACGACACGGCTGAATATGTGTTTTTTAGGTGTTCGGCATGCTTGAAAAGTGTGAGTGGGGTGGTCGAAACCGGCCGAACGACAACAAATGGTGGGTGAATTGTGAAATTATTGGCTAGACGACACATCAATCAGAGGTGTCGTGTCACCGCCTTGGCTGAAAACGCACTCTGCGTGTCATAAATGGCCAAAACATGGGTTTTACGGTCATATGCATGCCGAACGACATCGGAATGACTTGAAATCACACTAAAACACCCTAATTACTATTCTCAAGGTGTACGAGTAGTGGGTTCATCATTCAGATGCGCAGTTTGTGCAGCAAGGCTAAATATGTGTTTTTAGGTGTTCGATGCACTTGAAAAGTGTGCGTGGGGTGGTCTAAACTGGCCGAATGACCTCGGAATGCCATGAAATAAGACGAAAACAAAGGGTGGGTGAATTGTGAAATTTTCGGCCAGACGACACATCAATCGAAGGTGTCCTGTGACTGCGCTGGCCAAAAACGTACTCGGCGTGTCGAAAATGGCCAAAACATGGGTTTTACAGTCAAATGGATGCCGAACAACATCGAAATGACTTGAAATCACATGAAAACACATTAATTATTATTCGTGAGGTGTAAGAGAAGATGAAACGTCATTTAGACGCGAGGTTTGCACGGCACAACTGAATATGTGTTTTTTAGGTGTTCGATGTGCTTGAAAAGCGTGCATGGGGTGGTCAAAACAAGCCGAACGACCTCAGAATTCCATGAAATTGGAAGAAAACAAAGGGTGGGTGAATTTTAAAATTCCCGGCCAGACGACACGTCAATCAGAGGTGTCGTGTGACCGCGCTGGCAGAAAACGCACTTAGCGTGTCGTAAATCATCAAAACATGGGTTTTACGGTCAAATGCATGCCCAACGACATCATAATTACTTGAAATCACAAGAAAACCCCCTAATTATTATTAGTGAGGTGTACGAGGAGACGACACGTCATTCAGACGCGCGGTTTGCACGGCACTGCTGAATATCTGTTTTTTAGGTGTTCGACGCACTTGAAAAGTGTGAGTGGGTTGGTCCAAACCGACTGAACAACCTCAGAATGACATGAAATCAGAGGACAACAAAAGATGGTGAATTTTGAAATTTTCGGCAAGACGACGCGTCAATCGGAGGTGTCGTGTGACCGCGATGGCTGAAAACGCACTTGGTGTGTCGTAAATGGCCAAAACATGGGTTTTACGATCAAATGCATGATAAAGGCAATCAGAATGACGTGAAATCACACGAAAACACCCTAGTTATTATTAGTGAGGTGTATGAGGAGACGACATGTCATTCGGACGCATGGTTTGCGTGTCATGGTTGAATATATGTTTTTTAGGTGTTCGGTGTGCTTGAAAAGCATGTGTGGGGTGGTCGAAACCAGCTGAATGACCTCAGAATGCCATGAAATCAGAATAGAACAAAGGGCGGGTAAATTGTGAAATTGTCAGTGAGATGGAACGTCAATCATAGGTGTCGTGTGACCGAGCTGGCCGAAAGCACACTCAGCATGTCGTAAATTGCCAAAACATGGGTTTTACGGTCAAATGAATGCCGAATGACATCAGAATGACTTGAAATAACACGAAAACACTCTAGTTATCATTCGTGAGGTGTACGAGGAGACGACACGTCATCCGGACATGCGCTTTGCGCGGCATGGCTGAATATCTGTTTTTTAGGTGTTCGATGCGCTTGAAAAGTGTGCGTGGGGTGGTCGAAACAAGCTGAACGACCTTGGAATGCCATGAAATCAGACGACAACAAAGGGTGGGTGAATTGTGAAATTTTCGGCCCTACAGCACGTCAACCGGAGGTGTTGTGCGACCGCGCTAGCCGAAAACGCACTCGGCGTGTTGTAAATGGCCAAAACATGGGTTTTACGGTCAAATGCCTACCTAACGACATCATAATGACTTGAAATCACATGAAAACACCCCAGTTATTATTTTTGAGGTGTACGAGGAGACGAAATACCATTCGGACGCACGGTTTGTGCGGCACGGCTGAATATGTTTTTTTAGGTGCTCGGTGCGCTCAAAAAGTGTGCGTGGGGATGTCGAAACTGGCCGAACGTGCTCGGAATTCCATGAAATCATACGACAACAAAGGGTGAGTTAATTGTAAAATTTTCGTTCAGAAGGTACATCAATCGGAGGTGTCGTGTGACCGCGCTGGCTGAAAACGCACTCGGCGTGTCGTAAATGGCCAAAACATGGGTTTTACAGTCAAATTCATGTCGAACGACATCGTAATGTCATTAAATCACACGAAAACACCATAGATATTATTCTTGAGGTGTACGAGGAGACGACACATCATTCAGACACACAGTTTGCACGGAACGGCTGAATATTTGTTTTTTAGGTGTTGGGTGCGCTTGAAAAGCGTGCGTTGGGTGGTTGAAACTGGCCGAACGACCTCAAGATGTCATAAAATTGGGCGACAACAAAGGGTGGGTGAAGTGTGAAATTGTCGGCCAGAAGACACATCAACTGGAGGTGTCATGTGACCGCGCTGGCTGAAATCGCACTCGGCGTGTCGTAAATGGAAAAAACATGGGTTTTATGGTCAAATGCATGACGAACGACATCATAATGACTTGAAATCACATAAAAAACCATAGTTATTATTCTTGAGGTGTGGGAGGAGACGACAAGTCATTCGGATGAGCGGTTTGCACGGCACGGTTGAATATGTGGTTTTTAGGTGTTTGGTGCGCTTGAAAAGTGTGCGTGGGGTGGTCGAAACTGGTCGAACGACCTTGGAATTCCATGAAATCAGACGACAACAAAGGGAATATGAATTGTGAAATTGTTGGCGAGACAGAACATCAATTTTAGGTGTCTTGTGACCGCGCTGGCTGAAAATGCACTCGGCGTGTCGTAAATGGTGAAAACATAGGTTTTACAGTCAAATGCATGCCGAATGACTTCATAATGACATGAAATCACATGAAAACACCCCAGTTATTATTCGTGAGGGGTACGAGGAGACGACATGTCATTCAGATGCGCGGTTTGCGTGACACGGCTGAATATGTATTTTTTAGGTGTTCGACGAACTTGAAAAGCGTGCATGGGGTGGTCGAAACGGGCCGAACGACCTCATAATGCCATGAAATAGGAAGACAACAAAGGGTCGGTGAATTGTGAAATTTTTAGCTAGACGACACATCAATTAGAGGTTTCATGTGACCGCGCTGGCAGAAAATTCCCTCGGTGTGTTGTAAATGGCCAAAACATGGGTTTTACAGTCAAATGCATGCCGAACGACATCATAATGACTTGAAATCACACGAAAACACCCAAGCTATTATTCATGAGGTGTACGAGGAGACGACATGTTATTTGGACACGTAGTTTGCACGGCATGAATGAATATGTGTTTTTTAGGTGGTAGGCGTGCTTGAAAAGCATGTGTGGGGTGGTCGAAACCGGCCGAACAACCTCGGAATGCCATGAAATCGGATGACAACAAAAGGTGGGTGAATTGTGAAATTTTCGGCCAAACAACACATCAATTAGAGGTGTCCTGTGACCACGCTGGAGAAAACGCATTTGGCGTGTTGTAAATGGACAAAACATGGATTTTATGGTCAAATGCATGTCGACCTACATTAGAACGACTTGAAATCACACGAAAACACTATAGTTATTATTCGCGAGGTGTAAGAGGAGACGACATGTCATTTGGATGTGCGGTTTACGTAGCATAGCTGAATATGTGTTTTTTAGATGTTCGACGTGCTTGAAAAGCATGCATGGGGTGGTCGAAACCGGCCGAACGACCTCGGAATGCCATGAAATCAGACAACAACAAAGGGTGGGTGAATTTTGAAATTTCCGGCCAGACGACACGTCAATCGGATGTATCGTGTGACTGTGCTGGCTGAAAACACACTCGGAATGTCGTAAATGTCTAAAACACAGGTTCTACGGTCAAATGCATGCTGAACGACACCAGAATGACTTAAAATCACACGAAAACACCCTAGTTATTATTCTTGAGGTTTATGGGGAGACAACATGTCACTTGGACGCGTAGTTTGCACGGCACTACTGAATATGTGTTTTTTAGGTGTTCAGTGCACTTGAAAAATGTGTGTGGGGTGGTCGAATGCAGCCGAACGACCTCATAATGCCATGAAACAGGACGACAAAAAATGGGGGAATTGTGAAATTGTCTACCAGACGACATGTCAATCGGAGGTTTTGGGTGACCCCGCTGGCCGAAAACGCACTCGGCGTGTCATAAATGGCCAAAACAAGGTGTTTACGGTCAAATTCATGCCGAATGACATCATAATGACTTGAAATCACATGAAAACACCCTAGTTATTATTCGTGAGGTGTACGAGGAGACGACAAGTCATTTGGACGTGTGGTTTGTGCGGCATGGCTGAATATGTGTTTTTTAGGTGTTCGACGTGCTTGAAAAGCGTGTGTGGGTGTTCTCGAAACCGGCTGAACAACCTCAGAATGCCCTGAAATTGGATGAAAAAAGGGGTGGCTGAATTGTGAAATTTTTGGTCAGACGACACGTCAATCAGAGGTGTCGTATGACCATGCTAGCCGAAAACGCACTCGGCGTGTCGTAAATGGCCAAAACATGGATTTTACTGTCAAATTCATGTCAAACGACATCAAAATGACTTGAAATCACTCAAAAACACCATAGTTATTATTTGTGAGGTTTACAAGGAGACAACACTTCATTCAGACATGCAGTTTGCGCGGCACGACTGGATGTGTTTTTTTAGGTGTTCAGCGTGCTTGAAAAGCATGCATGGGGTGGTCGAAACCAGACGAATGACCTCGGAATTCCATGAAATTAGGCGAAAACAAAGGGTGGGTGAATTGTGAAATTTTCGGCTAGACGACACATCAATCAGTGGTGTTGTGTGACCGCGCTGGCCAAAAACACACTCGGCATGTCCTAAATGGCCAAAACATGGGTTTTACGGTCAAATGCATGCCGAATGACATCGTAATGACTTGAAATCACAAGAAAACACCCTAGTTATTATTCATGAGGTGTGCAAGGAGACGACACATCATTCGGATGAGCAGTTTGCGCGACACGGCTGAATATGTGTTTTTTAGGTGTTAGACGCGCTTGAAAAATGTGCATGGGGTGGTCGAAACCCACCGAACGACCTCGAAATTCCATGAAATCAGATGACAACAAAGGTTGGGTGAATTGTGAAATTTTCAGCCAGACGACTCGTCAATCGGAGGTGTCGTGTGACCATGCTGGCTGAAAACGCACTCGATGTGTCGTAAATGGCCAAAACATGCGTTTTACGGTCAAATGCATGCCGAACAACATCAGAATGACTTAAAATCTCACTAAAACACCTTAATTATTATTCGTGAGGTGTACAAGGAGACGAAACGTCATTTGGACGCGTGGTTTGCGCGGCACGACTGAATATGTATTTTTTAGGTGTTCGGTGTGCTTGAAAAGCATGCGTGGGGTGGTCGAAACCGGCCGAATGACCTCGGAATGCCATGAAATCGGATGGCAACAAAGGGTGGGTGAATTGTGAAAATTTCGGTTAGACGGAACATCCATCGAAGGTGTCGTGTGACCGCGCTGGCTGAAAATGCACTCGACATTTTGTGAAAGGCCAAAACATGGTCTTTACAGTCAAATGCAAGCCGAACGACATCAGAATGACTTGAAATCACACGAAAACACCATAATTATTATTATTGAGGTGTACGAGGAGATGACTCGTCAATCAGACGTGTGATTTGCGTGGCACGACTGAATATGTGTTTTTAGGTGTTCGGCGTGCTTGAAAAGTGTGCGTGGTGTGGTCGAAATTGGCCGAACGACCTCAGAATGCCATGAAATCGGATGACAAAAAATGATGGGTGAATTGTGAAATTGTCGGCTAGATGGAACATCAATCGAATGTGTTGTGTGACCACACTGGCCAAAAATGCACTCGCCATGTCTTAAATGGCCAACACATGGGTTTTACGGTCAAATGCATGATGAACAACATCGGAATGACTTGAAATCACATGAAAACACCCTAGTTATTATTTTTGAGGTGTACGAGGAGACGAAACATAATTAGAGGAATATAAACATCCCATGTGCTTCCTGTAACTCATCCTAGGTCTAAGCACATGAGCACTGCCATTATCTATCTTATGGGTATCATGATCCTTGCCACACTACCTAAGTTTTTCTATTGGTTTTAAGATACTCAACCCAAGACCATGACTAAACATCCCATGTGCTTCCTATAACATGCAGGTTTTTTATCTTGTTTGTATTGGTGTTGTGGTTTGAGTGAGGAATGAATTATAAATTTTGAGTACTGTTATGTGTGTTGGTGTTGTGGTTTGAGTGAGGACTAAATTCAAAATTTTGAATACTCTTATGGGTGTTATTGCATTTCATATAACATGTAGGTGTTTTATGTTATGGGTGTTATTGCATTGGAATTTCTAAATTTATAAATTCTGGAATGAATTCTAAATCTTGAATACTTTGGATGGGGATTCTGTATCGGTGTTGTTGCAGGTCTGGAGAGGGGAGAGGGGCCTGCTGTTGTGGTGTTGTGCAATTGTATACCAACTATTCTGCAACCGTTGGCGTAGATTTTTTTATACAAGGCTATACCAACAGTTCTATAATCGTTGGTATAGATACTATTATATAATCTATACCAACGGTTTGTTATAACCGTTGGTATAGGTTTATACTAACAGTTATAACCAAACAGTTGGTATAGCCTTATAGCTTGGCATATTCCCTCTATACCAATGGTTATAAACTATTGGTAGAGGTGTCACACATATATACAAACGTTTTACAAATCGTTAGTATATGTTATACTTTTACACACATATACCAAGGGTTTGTAGAAAACTGTTGGTATACCTCTTATTTTGACACTTATACCAACAGTTTTCACAGAACCGTTGGTATAGGCCTATTGTCATGCCTTACTTTCCCATGGTTGAGGGAACCATTGGTATACTATATACCAACGATTTCCAAGCCTTTACCAATGGTTTTGAACCATTGGTAAAGTGTAATATTCCAGTAGTGTTGGCAGTAGTGTTCTATTAGATTATGATGCCTCATCCAATGGCGGGGGCGTAATAGAAGGGGATTAGTGGATTCCAGCCAGAATTAAGGGGTCATGGTAGTCATAATGCTAATGGGCCTTCGGGATTTGTAATATAGGGTCTTTTGTCCATTAATATATATAAATAAATATGCCCGGATGGGTCATTTATCCCTTTGAGGGATGTGAAATTCTTTCCCAGCCTGTGTGTGTGTGATTTGTGTGTTTCAATGTAATTCTACCCCTGATCACCTTATACATATATATATAATTTTTAATATTTAGGGAAATATAAATTAATATACTTACATATAATGATTTTTTTATATATTGATGTATAAATTTATATAAGTATATTTGTATACAAATAAATAATCATATATATTTATCAAAACATAATCATTTATAATTTTATTTAAGTAAATTTATATAATTATAATTATAATATATATATGTGATTATTATTATAATTTATTATATGAAATTATAAATATACCAAATTTTATTATGATTATTTTGATTATATATATTTTTTAGAATATAAATAAAAAATATTTATAATATATTACAATTGAATGTTTAAAAATAATTATAACAAAATCACAAAGGAATCATCCAACATCGTACCATCATAAATATATTTCACAAAGTGGCATGGTACTAGATTGTTCCACTACTTCACTTTTTTGCATTGCTAAATCATTCCCCACAGAATGCCCTATCTTGGAAAATATCTTGGGAAAAAATTATTTTGGTAACTAATTAATATAATAAAATTATTTTTCAAAATAACTCATTTATGGTCCTCATTTAATGAAAAACATACTACATATAATAAATTTTCATTTAAAAATTATCTTTTATATAATGTAGTTTTTTACATAAAAATGAATACTTTTGTTCTAAATTTGTTTCTATACTAATAAATTATACCAACAAATTATGAACATAAAAAATATATCTCAAAATATTAGCTTTTGAATATATTATTAAATCATTTTTATGTATAAATTGACTGAATTTTTTCCATTTTAAATTATAATTAATAATTATTATACAATATTTTATTTATTTATTTTTTCTATTTTTGATGGTTAAGATCAATAAGTAAGATTGATGTTAGCATTATCATGGGTTTAATATCATATAGAGATATATTGATTTTACACATTATAATGAAATTGCATTGGTTGTTTTATACCATTCATTTAATGAAAATATTGTTCATATTGATTGTTTTTCCATACACATTAGATTTTAAATTCTAAACAATGTTATATACTTTAGAAATATTCAGCCTATTTTGTTCATGAGTTAAGTTCGACAGACACTACAATAAATTCTCTTTAAAATACTTATGATCTTTATCATTTCATTTAATAACCATCAACCAATGCCACTTTTATTGTCTCCAAAGTTGGGATTTGATAATATTTTTTCTTTTATAAGTTTTTTAAACCATGATAAATAATATATCATTATTAGCACTATTTTAAGTGGTGGTAAGTCATTTATCTGATACAATAAAAATAAAAGGATATATATAATTAATATATATATATATATAATTATATTAAATTAAATATTAAATGAGAAATTATATAAATAAATATTATTTATGTTATCTATGCGTGTATATATATATATTCCAAAAATATAAACCTTTTATAATAAATTAATTTAGATTTAAAATAATATATATATATATATATATATATATTAGAAAATGATTTTATAAATTCATTATATATATAATTAATACAGTTAATAATGTATATATGTGTGTGTTTATTTATTATTTAAATATGATCCTTTAAGAGTGATAAATCTTAGCGAGTGATGGGAATTCTTTTTTTGCTTTTGATATTGGACAATATTTCAAAGTCTTAGTATTTTACCATATATTGGCATTTGAAATTAATTTTTAAATATTTAAATTTTTAAAGGAAGAGATAATATAGTATTCCCAAATTGAAAATTGGGGGATAATGGTGTCCCCTTTATAAGAGGTTGCTCATTATCATAAATTAATTTGACAGTTTGGGATAAAATATTATGAGTTAAGGTGTACCACATCATCCATTTGCATGACTGCCTAATGTCATGTTATGATGTACACTTTTCACTTGAATGATATTAAATATATATGATATGGAATGGAGATCTAATTGGTTCAATCTAACATACACATTAATTCACTCTGATAGGGTAATATAGGCCACTTATTTTATCATGGGTGTGATCTGATGGAAAAAATATAATCTGGATAACCATACCTTCCCAAAATAGGTGACTATCCAATCTAAAAGTGTAGGATAAATTATCCAAATAGACACATAAATGAAAACAATAGGGTTGTCCATTTAATTTTAAAATATTTCTGTATGATTCGAAATCTCTTTTGTAAATTGATATTGTCTCTAATTTTATATTAGTATCAATGATGTTTTTTGGTTACCCACAACCAACTATCTTACATTAATCAACTGATTTCAAAGCCCATTTGAGGGATATTCTCCATCAATTACACTATTCTGTTACTATATTGATTCTAAATCCATATAAATGGTGACTCTCCAATATGTACTAGTATAGATATACATGACACTATTGTATCCTAAATATTATTCGGTTGTAACCCATAGTACTGCAAGTTTTGTTGGGTGGATTTACTCTTAATCAAGGAGGTATTGTGACTTTACTTATTATGATCTATCTAATTTCATAAAATTTTTCCATTATATAATTATAATCTCATACACACACCAATATTAATAGTAGACTATGAAAATATTGAATTGTTGAAGTTGAATATCATGCTAATGGTGGAATAATTCTATGGAAAACATCAAAGATGAAAATATTATAAGGTTTATTTAATTTGAATACAAATGTTGTTTGAGATTATTTTTTTGGATTAATTTAAATTATGACATAATAATTTAGGATATATAATTTTTTTAGAAAATAATGAATAAAGTAATAAAATTAGTATCTAACATGGAAAAAATTTACCATAACTGCATCCCATGCATGAAAACTAAAATATTCCTGAAACGATTCACTACAATGGGAAGGAAATTTAATTTACGGTAATTAATATAAAACATGTATGTGATTTTTATTCCATAACCCTCATTGTTATTAAAATGTAGTTTTTCATTTTCCTTATGAATTTTCTGTATTTTTTAATAGCTATCTTGTTGGGGAAAATAGTAATTATACTACTATTCACAATTAAATACATAATGAAAAGCTGAATAGAATGATCCAATTACTTTAAATGGATATTACCCTAGACTATAAACATAAAACGTGGTACAAGTTTTCTAATATCTCTAACACTACCAAATGAACTATTATATAGGGGTGAGAAGTCTTTGAACCCAAAAAACTGCACTGATCCACCCTACCTGGTTTCAATACTAACTTGGTCTACCTTTATTTATATGATAAGAAGAAAAAATGCTCATGATTAATACATTAGTAACAAAATCACACAAAAAATGTGATTACAAGGTTTAGACATCAGTTTTACATGTATGGGAGAACAATTTCATATTTTTGTTGAGGAACACAACTCATCTGAGTTACAAAGATGACCTATATCCTAGTACTCTACCCAGACCAATGAAATTCATCTTAAAAATGCCTCTAAATACACACTCCTACTTGAAGGGATGCCATTATGAAGAACCATGAGTGAGGGAATTTTATCTTTATAGAAACACCATCCTCAACATCCACTCCCTTCGATCTTCTAAAATTTTTGTCTATAACCTGCTTCCTTTAACCCTAAGGCCTTTAGCACATGGGTGGTCCATATCAACACTCTATCTTCAGATAATCTAACTCTTTATTAGATAAAACATACATAGAACCTATGATGACCAATTTAATGTTAATAATAAATAAATAACATGAATTATTAATATCTAGCTTTATATTTTATGGATTAATTTTTCACTTTAGTAATTTTAGGTTATTTTTCAATCAATAAAAGAAATCGTTTAATTATAAATGAATTTATTTCATGAATTATATTTTTTTCATTTAAATGAGAAAATTATATAATTTTGAAATTAAATTTTCTGAAATTAACTTCATATTTAATTTCATCATATCAGATCATTCTTAGGGTGAATATTTAGTATCTTTTCGGAATGATTAATTGTTGGGTGGATAGTGAAAATACTAATTTTTATAAAAACAATTGTTCATTTTTAATCTTTAAAATTTTTTCAATATATTATGTATTATATTCAAAGTATAATTAGTCTCATTTTAACAAAAATAATCCAATTAATTCCATATGAATCATTATTTTACATGATTTTGGTATAAACTCATTTTGGGCTTAAAACACATTTTTCCTAAAAACAGTTTTTATTTTACAATATTAAATTAATATTAATTTATTCCAATAATATAAATTTAATCATTAAAATTTTATATAATGCTTTTAAACTAGTGGTTCAAATTTATTAATGATTTAAATTCCATTTTTTCAAAATGAATAGTTACCATGGTAAAAAATATTTGTAATAGTGAATTTTAAAACATATTAAATAAGTTAAAAACCAAATGATAAGGTCACAAAATATTATCTTCATTCCAATTAGATTATTTTAATTTGAACTTTATCACCATATCATAAAAATTGGATTGATTTTAGGAACAATTACTATTAGAAAGAAATTTAAAATATTCAAATGTTATGGATATTTCCCAGTGTTCCACTGTAGTCACTTACAATAGAGCACATCATCTCCTCACATAATCACTAACATTTAATAATATAACACAACTAATACCTATCAAAATAGATTTATAAATCACTTACTCACATTATATAGGTCACATCCTCCCAAAAATACCAACCTAATAAGGCTTCTAGAGTAATCCAAATGAGGTTTTCCAAAATAATATTTTTGACTCGTTACCGAGTTCTTACATGTTTATTTTATCTTCTACCTATTTAAAACATTTCATGACCATGATAAGTAAATATAATAAAATATAATAAAATATATCTCCCCAACCCCAGTAGCCCAAAGCTGGTTATTTCTTTATTACATTGATATAGATATAAAGGGCCAAGTCCCAAAATACCAATAATTTTAGTAGTTTTGTAGAACCAAATGCATACATGATACCAATTTAAATAGGGAAATAAAATAAAATTTATGGAAACAGATACATTTCGACAACTTTAGAGGCATTACTTGAATGATTCTTCATATTCTAAGAAAAGGAAACACAATAAGGGTGAGATCCAATTTTTGATAGGGGTTGTGTACAATGAAAGTAATCCTGAATCTATTATAATAATATATATGGAAATATAAATAACCTAAAACACATTCCATTAAATATATATATATGAATTAAATACATACAATGATAATACCTCTTCAAAAAACTCATGCCTCGTAATAACTGAATTCTTAATGAAGGAAATGATTAATTATTGGACTTTATGTAATTGGAAAGTGATACTTATACCATAAAGATATATCTAAAATAAATTTTAAATCCTCTAGGTATAATTAAAACCATTTTATTCAAATTATTTAATACCACTGAGTACAATCCAATCTGGGTTGGCCATTAGATTTAGAACTATTGGGTACAAAGTCATCTCATTTAGCCAAATGATTTGTCTCGTGAGACCTATCAATGCATCAAGGGAATATCTATAACCAAGAACCACCGATTTATTCATATTCAAATAATTCATAATTTTTATAGTAATCAATTTAATTCATTAAAAATTCTTCTTCTCATAAAATATACTTATTTAGTAAATGATACAATCTATTTTTTCAATATTATCCTAAATAAACAAATAACATTGAATGTAAACACAATATGTAAAAATTTAATAAAATTTAAGAAATAATATTATCCATCATTCAATAATATGTATATTTAGTATAAATTTAATTTCTTATGTAAAATGATCCAATTAAATTTATTGTTTCAAAATAAAGTTAACAATCACAAAAGAAAGTGATACTTCATAATAAATTTTACAATAAGATAATTATAATTTACAACACCCTTCGATTAAATAATTAAAATTAAAACATAAAATACCAAGATTTATTAACTAATCATGATATTATATGTAAATGGGGACATATATACACCATATAAATTTCAATGGGTGTATAAAAACAAATAAGTCTTAATGGAATGTATTTTGAGATAAAATCCATTACTATATGCTTCCTTTTGGTTAACCATTCATAAAATTAATATGTAAGAAGTTTTAAACATTTTATTAACTTATTTCATAAAAATATTAATATTTATAATTGCATATATGATAATTTTATAACATCTTATCACTCTTTGTTAATAATCATTCATTAATTTTATTATTTCAGTTGTTAGCTAACTTGTTTTCTCATTAATGATTTTTCATGAATGTTCCAGTTACTTTGTGTATTATATAGTTTCATCAACTCCAAAATAATAATAAAGAAATAGTTATAATAATTATACATCAATTATAATTTTAAGACCAGTCATGAATGATGGTTTTGAGCAATGAAGTGTGTTACCATCATGGTGATGGTAGGTCATACGTACGCCTGAGTAAAATTTCCTGTTTCTAATGATCATTAAGGAATGAATGTAGGTAACATATAATCTTTTTATAAAGGTAATAATATAATATATAACATATTATATATATATATATATATATCATCCCATTATTTGTGGTGATTAAAACACAGTCATGTCATTTCATGAAGATGGTATCCCACACGTATACAAATGACGCAGTCATCTTTCTTTGAGTGAAACAATAACAAATAAAATGATATATATTATCCTTTTAGAATGGTAAAAACTTCATGAATATAATTTTGTGTTCATTTATATATGCTATATTTATTATATTTATCTTTATTACCTTCCATGTAAATCATTAGTGAAAAATGATTCACATCACTTCATGAGGAAGTAGCCCATGGAACACGCGAGTGACGTTATCATACCCCATATGGAATGGAGTGTAAAAAAATTAATAATTTATATAATTAATCCATAGGTAAAATTATTTTATAATTATCACATATATTATTTATATCCACCATCATACCCACTCACGATAGGTTGTATTGTAAAAAACGAATAAGGTTGGTTTGTGAGGTAGTAGTCCATCGTACACACAAATAATGATTTTGTAACCCAATTGATAGATGTGGGGATGGTTTTAAGTAGTTCAATTATCATAAAAATTATATTTATTTTTAAGATACTTATGTTATTATATAATCATGTTTTAATAAGAAATTAACGATGTGGGAGAATAAATTAAATAAAAATGCTCATTAGTATCCTCCTTAGGTTAGGACCAAATCCTTACTAAGATTGATTTAATAAAAAATTAGTGTTTTAGGATGAGAGTATGGAAGTTGTAAAGTTATTTGGGTTGTTTTGTAGAGCCAAATTATTTTAGAGGTGTTAATAAGTTAGGGTAGTGAGTGATATTTCATAATTGAGAAGTGACATTTTTCAAAATTCTTATAACTATTAAATAATAGGGATTTAATATCACCCAATGTGGCTCAAAATCTGATAATTAAATTTTTTTAGATGATATGGTCAAATAAAATCTCCACCACAAAAAAATTACACATTTTTTAAACATATAGTTCCTTAACTTCTATGATTCCTTACTTTTACAATTTTGGTTTTTCAATACGGTAACAGGTCTTTTTACCATTTTTAATTTCGGTTTTGTGATTAAAATATAATGAAAATTATAAGATAATATTTACCCTATTTTTTTAGGTATTAAATAAAATTTATCAAACAAAAATACTATGTGTGTTGAAAAGTAATTATAAAACAAGCGCATATGACGTGAAAAAACATATTTTTAAACATAACAGTGCTAATAGTTTTTTTACTATTTAGGGGTCAATATTGTGACTATAAGAGAAATATTATTACATTAATGGACCATAGTTGATATTTTAAACATTTAAAAATTACATGGCTGACTGTAATATTTTTTATCTTTAAGTAATTTAATAAAATATAATATTTCAAAAAATAACATTTATATAATTTTTTAGATTAGTAATTTAATTTTAATTTAAAGAATATCAATAGAATGTTGGAATTTGAATATGTTATTTTAATTAGTATATATAATGAAATAGTTATCTATAAAATTTACGGAATAAAAAATCATTCAATTTAAATAACTTTTAATATTTTAGTAATATTTATTTTATTTATCTATTAACCAACTATTATTGAGTTGATGTTTCCTAAGAATTCAAAGATATAATTTTATATATAAATACAAAAAATAATTTTTCATGATATAAATACTCATTTATATTTTTTAAAAAATATTTTTAAATAAACATATATTCATATTTTCCCAACTCCAAAGATTTATAGATATTAAAATCAAGAAAGGTTCTTTGATTGAATTTTTCTTTAAAAAACTTATAATATACAAAAACGTTTATAAAAATGTTCCCCAAAACTCAAAATAAATATATAATAAGGTTATAAGGGTCTAAATAATTACATAAGAGGGGTTTTTTAAAAAATATATCATTTTAATCAATATCATCTTGGTTTAACCCCCTCAACAAGCCCATTTTTACCTTAATTGCGATAACTATTTTTTACTATTTTCACAATCCATTTTTGTAAAAAAAGTATGTTTACATTATTAGATAATATAAATTATGATTATTCCAAATTTTTAATCAAAAAAAGTGTTTCATATTGTCTATAATATTTATGAAATTTAATTTATTTTTAAAAAATAAATATATATTATAGAATCATGGTGTTATATTTTCATTTTAATCTTTTTTTTTTCAAGTAATACATGCAATAGAATAAGATTTTTATATTTTAAATTATCTTTGTGTTAAATTATCCCTGCCTCAAATAAATTATATCCAAAAAAAATTAAACATGATATCTGAAATCAATGTTTTTCGATCATAAAATTCCCTTCTTGAAATCCCACATCATGAGAAAGATTAATATTACATCCTCTAAAAAAGAGAGGAATGGAAGTACAAAGGTCATATGGAATAACACATACTAGGTTATTGAATAGGATAAAATAGGTGTGAACTGAATGTGTGGACATAGAAGAGGAAACTAACACCAAAATACTGATGGGGAGTGATAGAGAACATAGTCAGTATGAAGTTAATGGCCTTAAATACATAAACCATAGGTGGGTAAAAGGTCATTGATATCATGAAAATTAAAATAATATGAATTTTTTTGTTCCAATACCCTTTCCTATAGTAGAGGAATTATTTACATATTTTGAAATTTAAGTAAATATAATTACCTTATATATTTTTATTTTATAGTATCAGTTAAATCCTTTGGTTATGATTCATTATATTTTTTACTTCATATCTTAATCCAGGAAATAAATATCCAAAAATTAATTTTTATATGCATAAATCCCTCAAATTCAATTTTAACAAATATTAATATCTACAACAGATTAATAATTCATTCCTTCAGTCTCTAATTATCATAATGAATGAATGGTTTACACTGGTTGAATATATAGTTATAATACATTAAACTAAAAAAACTCATCCAAAGATCATCTTAAACCATTTCAAAAATGGTTATCCATATGACCCTTGTAAAAGATTAAGAAACAACAAATTAGAAATAAGGTCACTAAATTTAAAAAATGAACTTATCATTAACACCCAAAAAACATGAAGCTGCTCTTCATCATCACATTTCAAACACCTGAATACCATAATTATGTATTCTTATGAAATATAGTAATAACTTGAATTATTGAAAAGATGCATGATTCATATTTCTCAATTAAAAAACAGATTATGGGATATATTCCCTAAATTGAAAAATGAATTATAATTCATAAATAATAACATAAACCATTTTGGCCTTAAATCGCTAACCGGTTCCAAGGTATTTAGTACTATCCAATTTATAGTATCCTTATCAATCATCAATTTATCCCAGTATAATTATCTCAACATACGGAATATATTTAGGGGTATCTTTCCCCCAATCATGTGTTTTACTTGAAGCTCAACTTTCCACTAAATTGTTATTATTTTTAATTGGTATTTCTTGACATACGTTTTAAAATCCATAATGAAAATGAAATATAGTAAAATCCATATATATTTCAAAATTATCTAACCTAGATATCATTAATTAAATACTCACATGATACAATTCATGGATAAAAAAAACACATTAATCATTCCACTTTATCTGCGGTAATATATTAATCTTGACTTTGATCTATTAGATTATTTTGAGTTATATTCCACTAAAGATTGTGGAATTCATTTTTATAGTTCCACATGTCCTTATATTTGAATCCTTGAAAATTAGAAAATCGTTTCTTTTCATTGAAATCATGAGAATGGTTCCATTTTACCCACACCTAGAGAAAATTTAATTTACTTTTAACCATGTACTAATGTGTTTCCTTATACAATTATCACCTTTGGGAATATACTTCTTTCATATATTACCTTTATCCTTCTTTTTCTCAATATTTCTCTTCATATATTACTTTTCTTAAAAGACATACTACATTGGTAATTTATTATATGTGTTTTTAGGACGTGATATTATTTTCATATATGATGATAATCATTGGTAGACTAGTCCCCCTAAAAAATTAGCTTCATCCCATCAAAAAATCGATCATTATTAATCTTTGGATTACGTGCATTAATTTTATTCCCATTCATTCTTCTAGAATTCATTCCTAAATGATGATATAATCTATATTAGAACATACCATTTTGATATATTATATATAATAACAAAATTAGTTAAATACATAAAATAAAATTTAACAATTATACAAAACTAATCACATAATCATCAATGTGGTTTGTTTAGAGAGATTGTTATAATCAAATACAAAATAATGGTTTATAAATAAAATGGGAATTATCCTAAGAATATACCGAAGGAGTTTCAGACCAAGTTTATAGTAAGGACCATTTTCATGCATGAGGTGATGATCTATTCAATTGCAATTCACCCTTTTAAGAGTTATTACCCATAGGAACCAGTGTACTAGAACCACATCCAATTATAGATTCCAAAAAGAGGTGTATTGGTAGAAAAAAAATATAAAATATATTCATTACAAAAAACATTAAAAGATTATTCTATTCTTATATTCAATTTCTATCATAGAGTAATTTCCTCTAGTTTATTTTTACCAAAATATAGTTCCGAATGAATCTACATAACATCCTTTAATACAAACTATATCACCCCAACCATAGTCGCATCAAGTCGGTGTCTGCTTTATTAAATTAGCATAGATACAATGGGTAAAATCATAATAAACCAATTAGTTCAGTAGGTTTTTGAGAACCAGATATATAAATTATACCCATTTTATAAAGGGATATAAAATAAAAATCATATAAAAGGAAAAAATGACATCTTTGAACTCATTACATGAATTATTTTTCTTACCCTGGGGAAAGGAAACAAAATAAGGGTGATCTCAAATACTTATTAAGGGTTTCATACAGAGATATTAATCATGAATAGATAACAATAATAAATATATAAATTTTAATAACATAAAATACATTCTATTTAATCAATAACTTTGATTGAAATGAATTCAAAGATAATATCATTGTGAAAATCCCGCTGATAATAATAATTCAATTCTTAATGAAGGAAATAATTAATTTTTGGACATCATGAATTTGAAATATGATAACTCTATCATCAATATCTATCCAAAGAAGCTTAAAAATACTAGGTACATACCAATATGGGTTTTCAACTGATTTAATACTATAGGGTGAAAGCTAATTTGGTTTGGCCATGTAATTTAAAACTACTAGGTATAATCTCATATGGTTTGGCCAGTTGATTTATCTCATGAGAAATATTGATGAATTAATGGGATATCAATAACTCAAACCCACATATGTCTACATGTCAAAATAATTCTTCATTAATGTAAATAGCTATTTCCTTCATTAACAATATTTTTTATCAACAAATATTTGTATTTAGTAAAGGATATGAATTTATCAATATTTCTATATATAAAAAACATTATATGAAAACATAGTTTATAAAAATGGTTTATTATTTTGTAAATAATAATATATATCATCTAATAATGTGTAAATTTGTGTGAAAAGTTATTTACAATAAGAAATTATTCCAATAATCTGATTGTTTCTAGAGAATGTTAATTATCAAAAAAGAAAGTGAGATTGCATAATAACTCTTACCACATGGTAATTTTAAATTTAAATCCCCTTTATTTAAATAATTTACATTGAAAAATAAAATAAAATAAATCATGATATTACATGCCAAATTGGTATTATATACACCACATAAAAGTGAATTGGTGCATAATAACAAATAAGTCTCAATGGAATGTAAATTGAGACAGAATCCCATAAATCATGTTTCCTTTTGGTTGAAAATTCTTCAAAATCTTATATAGATTATTTAAACATGTTATTAACTTATTATATAACCATATTAATATGTATAATATGTGATATGATTATTTTATAAGATTATATCACTCATTCGTTAATAATGTTTCATTATTTTCTATGTTGCAGTTGTTGATTAAATATTTTTTATCATTCATGATATTTTATAAATATTCCTATTATTTTGCCTATTATATAGTTTCAAAATATCTTCAATAATAATAATTAAATAATTATCATAATTTTACATCATTTATACATTTAAGAACAATCATGAAATATGGTTTTTAGAAATTAAGTGTGTCACTATCTTGGAGAAGGTATGCAATATGTATGTGTGAGTAACGTTCCTATTTTCCAGTGATAATTATGAAAAGAAGTTAAATAATATATTATCAGTCCATAATTATCATAATATCATATATACCATATTATTTAATTAAATATACATATATATACCTTCTATGTTGTGTGGTGATTAAAAGAGAGTCACATTGTTTTTTGAAGGCAGTAGTCCACACGTACATGAATGATGTTATCATATTTCATTGATTAAAAAAGGTAAGAATGAAAATTATATATATAATATTTTCCAAATGATAAATATGTCATTAATTTTCTAATTAGTTCATTTATATAACATATATTCAATAAATTCATCCCTATTAACTTTCATATAATGCGTTAGTGAAAAAAAAAATCACATTACTTCATGATGTAGTAGGCCACCATATACACGAGCGACGTTATCTTATCTCATAATAAAAGGAATTTTAAAATAAATATAATATATTATAACTAAAAATGTATAGATTGATAATGAATATTGTATATACTTTTTATATCTATAATCATACCCAACCATGAGATGGGGTAATGAAAAAATAAATGACATTAGTTCGTGAGGTGTTAGTTCATCGTACACATGAATATTTGTTTTATAACACATTTGATGGAGTTGTGGATGTTTTTAGGTAATTAAATTAACATAAAAATACATAAGTGTATTAAATATACCAATAATATCATATAATAATTGTTTAATAAGAATTGAAATAGTTGTGGGAACAAATAATATAAAAATTGTCTTTTAAGAACATTACTACTTCTTCGGGTATTGTAACGCCCCGACCCTAGTTGCCCAGAGATGGTGCATTATTACATAATATTGGAATGATCACAAGAAAGATCAAATCTCGAAAGACCGATTGGTTTAGTAGCCTTGGAAACACTAGATATATTCATAAGTCTTACATTACATCATAAAATGAAAAACTACTACAACAACATATTGTCTCCATAATCCACACCCATATCCCCACATACTATCCCTGCACATCATTCATAACTTACTTCTTCACATCCTGGGAAAAATAAAACATAAAAAAGGGGTGAGCTCAAATGCCCAGTAAGGATAACAATATAGAGGAAACTTTCAAAAATAAGCATAAACATTTAAGGCAATGTATAACTAAAACAAAATACTTTCAAACATGAACTTTCAACATAGTATGTCATAAATAAAATGAAATAATTCCATTTACTTATTCACATGGATATTCTACTAATCGAATAATCACATGCAAAATCAATAACCACTTTTATAATGATGGAATGCATAATTCTAGACTATCATAACCACATAGCCAAGGCCTCGTGCCAAGACTACAAATAATATTTTGTCAAGGCATTGTTCCAAGACACTAGTTTTTCTCATGATACCTACCGATGCATCGAGGAGCTATAGCGGGCTCCACCCGTCACATATTAAGTCCAATGCATTCCCATATGAAAAGGTCTAAACATAACATAAACATTCATATTAAAAATAGCATACGAAATGTCAATACTTTCACCATAAACCATGAATGGTATAAAAATAGAACATCCACAGTCAAACAATCACAAAACCTTCAATATAATATAGAAGTTTTGTATCATAACAATTCAACTTTATATAAGCGTAAAATCCATCAAAGGATGTTGACATAGATGAAATCAAAATTATTTTTAAAGAAATATCTCTTTTTATTTTGAAATCATTTAAGATCCATATAAAATAAAACATTTTCTTTGAAAATATTCTTATAAGCTTGTAAGGGAAGCTTTAAAGATTTTATAACGGCGGAAAATAGCCGCACCCGCCGTATAAGTTAAAAAAACATTTTTACCTTAATTCTGTCGAAAAGGTTAAAAAGGACCTTGTTCTGAAAATGACGGAAAGATTCCTTTATAAACCACTTATAAAAGTCAAAAAGGGTATAAATGACTTTAACTCATATTCTAGTAAATAGTAATTTTTTTGAAATACATTTTTAAGAAACATGGATGTGGATGATAAAGAGATCCTAGTAGATTATTACGTATAAACAACCTCGGATAATGAAGAGATTGTGAAATAACCCTTACCAATTTGGTAAATTATGAAACATACAACCCATGAAAGAGGTATCATACAATGAATATGTAAATACACATAAATTAGAGTGTATTACACAAAGAATATAATTATGGGCAGTACATACACCACACAAAAGGTAATGGTGGCAATATGGCATGAATGTCACGGGAATAAGGAGTGAGATGAAAACCCCTTACCTTGTACTTTTCCTTGGTTGGTGTAGGTTAAACTCCTGTATAATGGTGAAATAATTGTTATTAAATTATAAAAGAATCATATATATTAATATGATATCATATATGATCTTTTAATGTTGATTTGATAATAATATCTTAGTATTATCGTTGTTTCAGGTGTTAACTTACTTGTTTTCTTTTATATGTTTTGTTACGTAAGCCATGTTTGTAATGTATAGGTTGTATATTATTCATATAAAGAATGATATCAAGTCCTTAAACATCATTTTTAAATCATCAAATGATAATTATACTTTAATGGATACGATGGAGAATGAATCTCATCGCGTTCGTGGAGACGGTAGTCCGTACGTACGCACGAGCGACAATATCATTCTTTTGATATTAAAATAATATATAAATGGATGGTATATCATATATACAGAATCATTAACATGTTATAATTATTATTTACATGAGTTAAAAATCATTATTATACCCATCCAAATAATAATATATTGAATAACAATTACACCACGATGTGGAGACGGTAAGCCGTACGTACGCACGTATGGTGACATGTTATTCAAAGGGTGGATAGAATACTGAATATGGTTGTAAAATATTTATAATAACATCACATTATATGTGATATACTGTAGTTATTATTTTAGAATGGTAAGAACAAAGAAAGAAGAAGTGGAAGAAGAAAGGAACTTGAAAAGGGGTGGTGAAAGCATTACCTCCTCTTCGGGTTCTTCCTTTTGATTTGATCAAAAGGGCTCCATAGGTTGTCTTTATGATCAAACTAAGGCCTCTAGGTTGTAGTGAGGGAAGTAGGGAGAGTATTTGGGCAGATTTTGGCTGAACCAAAAGGCTTTGAAGGTGTGAAGAAATGAGAAGGAGGAGTTCCCTTTTATAAGAGGGGTGAGGGGCAGCTTTGAAAAAGCTAGAAATATTAATTTATAATAAATTCATATTCGGTTTATAATGGCTCAAAAGTTGATTATTCAAAAGTTACGGTGGGGATAGGTCAAAAAACACTCAACCAAAAGAATTTATACAGGTTTGGGTACTTATATTAACCTTATCTTTAAGTATTAACTCTAAGTTAATTAGTTTCACTTTTAAAATGTCTCTTTGTATTTTTATATAATATGGTTAATAAACTTACTATATACATCCAAGAGACCCAAAAGTGGTCCATTAATGATGAACTTATCATGATATAAGTCTCTTGGCCGAACCATAGATTTTTAGGAATTTAATATCAATTAATAATATAATATTTGTTTTAAGAACTCTTTTATGTCAATTTTGACACTATTCAATAGTTGATTTTTGTGAAACTAATAATAGATTGATTACTTCTAACAAAGTCAATTAAATCAATAATAATATATCATATTATCCTAGAAAATGAGTTTAATTCATTAAAAGTTTCATATTATATTTATTTGGATATTTATAATATAAATTATTTTAATTTTTCACTATTATAGTAATTAATTCATCATCATTCTATCATAAATAAATTAAATTATTTAATGTCTAAAAATTATAAATAAAATATCAATATGTAGGATATCTGTTTATCTTTCTAATGAATATTTATAATCTAAAATCCAACATATATAACCCTATGTAAAAATTTTGTTTCTAAAAGATATATGCTCGTGCCATTTTTGTATTCATTTTAATATAATTAAAATAAAGTGTCCCTATCACCTACAAGTGGCACCATGGGGTCCCAAAATCGACAAAAGATGCCTATGGTCAAACATTTATCAACCAATAAAACTAGGACATGTTTTAGGGTAATTTATTATTATTATTATATTATTTTTTAACCCTTATTTACCGGATTTACCCTTAACCATGGTAAATAAAATATTTACCGCAATAATTATTCAAAATGTCTAAAAATAAAAGTTACCTATTTACAAAATTTGGACATACTGATTCTAAATATGGAATCCATTTTTCTAAATTCAAAACACAGAATTGGCAGAAATTAATTTAAAATTAATTCCCGCTGTTAAAACAAAAAGCGTGTTTTAAGAGATAATAACTATCAAAAGATTAACACTTGTTTATGTTCGGTTTAATTGTAAAATTTTGTCCAATGACCAAAATTATATTAAATGGTAAAAATATATTCTAAGTATACTTTAAAACCACTCAAATTCATAATTTATCACTATTAATTATTTTGATTAAAAAAGTTGTTTTTAATTAAAATTTAGTAATTTTCACTATTCATCAAAATATTAAAGTTATCCGAAAAGTAACAAAATTTCACCTTAGGCTAAATTCGATATTAAGAATCCAAAAATGAAGTCCATTTTAAAAAATAAAATATATATAATTTCAAAAAGTAGGTATTACTATTCATAACGGCTAGTTTGATTGGTTATGGTGTGTTAGAACTCGGTGTTGCGTACAACACACGCTATCACATTATTCAAAGAGAAGCGTACCGTAGAAGCTTGGGGTGTTACAGGTATAGTCCTTAGGATTTCACTAAATCCTTTATAGGTTTTATTTATACCCTAAATTTTGGTTATCTGATGAAATTAGGTAATTTTGGAAGTTATTTTGGTTGGTTTTGTTTGATCCAAATTTCTTGAGTAGTGTGAAGATGTGAGGTTAGTGAGTTCCCTTTTTATAATTGAGGAGTTGATTTTTTGTGAATTCCCATAACTATTCATCAAAAGAAATTTAAACTCACAACAAGTTGATAAAAATTTTATAATTAACGGTTTGGTGGGATTATAGGTTTAATCCACTCCTCAAATATAAAAATAGCACATGTTTTAAGCACGTATCTCCATAACTTGTAAGTTTCCTTTCTCTTAACATTTTGGTTTCTCACTACAATAACTAGTATTTTTAACCTTTCAAAAATATCATCTAAAAATAATATAAAACGATACTTTTAATATAATTCTTTGACACTAATTATAAATATTTAATACAATTTATAAAATGAAAATCAATTTTGTGTTGCAAATTAATTTTATAACAAGTGCATATAACCTATAAAAATGTCATTTTAACTGTAATAGTGTTAACACCATTTTTACTATATAGGGACCAATATAATAACTATAAAAAGAAAATTGGTCCATAAATAAAATATATATGATTATTTTAAACACTAAAAAATTACATTGTATAATATAATATATTTAGGAATTTTAAATCATATAACAGAACATTATTTTTTATAGAAAAACATAAATATATAATTTTACATTATTTATTTAATTTGAATTTAAAAAATATCAAGATTATGATTGAATTAGATTATATAATGTTAAATAACATTTAAAAAGATATATTTTTCTATAAAATTAATGTAATATAATAATTAATTCAATTTCACTACTTTAAATAGATGTAGTATCAATCATTTTATTTTTCTGTTAACTAAATAATTACTGAGTTCGTATTTCTTAAGAATTTAAATTAATTATTTAATGTATAAAAATATTAAAAAAATATAATTATAAAAAAATAATTTATATTCCAAAATAATTTTTTAACCAAATAATTTTTTCCCTATATCAATCTATTATAGATATTAAGAGAAAGTAATGTTTTTTTCCTTTTCTATATATATATTATTATATTAGAAAACATTCAATGAAATATTTCCCAACATCTCATAAAAATAGAGCCTAATGTGATAATCATCGAAATATTCCCATGAATTGGGTATTTGTTAATAAAAATTACTAACTTTTATTCTTATCTTCTTGGTTTTCCCCTCGGTAAATCAATTTTCATCTTAACCGTGTTAATAAAATTTTAATTCTTTCACTATTAATATGGGTTAAAATTAAGTTTTAATTATTATATAATACAAATTATTCTCATTATAACTAGGTAATCAATATTTCAAAATTCTATTAATATATTTTGAAATATTTAATTTAATTATAATCTCACATATGTGACGAGAGAGTGAGTTTTCAAAGAGAAAATGTTCAAAAGTTTACAAAGTTTTTATTTCAAAATTCAATATTAAAATGATTATAATGAACTATGTTTTATTAATTAATTTATAATTTAACTAATTTTTCTTTAAATCTAATTCAAAATATAACTTAACTTTGTCAAGAATTTAAACGAAATTGAAATTTTCTATTAAAATTCAGTATTCTTTAGTATTTACCAAAATATAAAATAAATCCGAAAAAATGAAAACAAATCACCCTAATATAATTGTGATATTATGATTTCAAAAATATATATCATTTTATAAAATATATTGTCTAAAAGTGGTAAAAATGAATTTCAAATTATATTCTCAAATCACGATGAAATTTTCTTCTAGAAAAAAATGCATATTTTTAGAAAACAATTTCTTTTAATTTATAATGATCTTATTTTATGTCTAATGAATATATAAAAATACTTTTAATAATTTACTTATTACTATTAATACCCTCCATTCCAATGTCTAGGTGAAAACAATCATATGAAATAAAAATAATATTTTACATTTTGTTTAAACTCAGTGTTTCCAATAATGTATGTTAAACTCACTATTGCATGTAATATAAGATAAAATTAGTGATATATGTAACATAATATAAAATTTTTGTTTCTTATTGTGAAAAATATTTATGATAGTTAATTTTTTTTAAAATAAATATATCCAAATTTCTCTGGGGGTTCTTTTAATATTGGTGTTGTCTGTCATACACACTAATGAATATGATGTTCATATTTTAAAATCTAAAGGTGTTAACCAAAATTTTATTATGTTTATGGTACAACCTTTTTTTAATTTATTTTTAGTTTATAATTATAGTGCTTTATATAGTCTATAATATTTATGACATTTAATTTATTTTTAAAAAATAAATATATATTATTGAATCATGGTGTTATATTTTCATCTAATCTTAGTTTTTCATGTAATACAAGCTATCAAATAATATTTTTATATTTTAAATTATCTTGGTGTTAAATTCTCCCCACCTCAAATAAATTATATCCAAAAAATTTAACCATGATATCTAAAATCAATGTTTTACCATCATAAAATACCCTTCTTGAAATCCCACATCATGAGAAAGTTTAATATGAAATCCTCTAAATAAGAGAGGAATGGAAGTACAAAGGTCATTTGGAATAACATATACTAGGTTTTCGAATAAGAGAAAATAGGTTTGAACTAAATGTGTGGAAATAGAAGAGGAAACGAACACCAAAATACTAATGGGGAGTGATAAAGAACATAGTTAGTATGAAGTTAATAGCCCTAAATACATAAACCATATGTGGGTAAAAGGTCATTGATATCATAAAAATTAAAATAATATGATTTTTTTTATTCCAATACCTTTTCCTGGAGTTGAGGAACTACTTACCTATTTATAAATATAAGTAAATATAATTACCTTATATATTTTTATTTTATAGGATCAGTTAAATCCTTTTGTTATGATTCATTATATTTTTACTTCATATCTTAATCTAGGAAATAATATCCAAAAACTAATTCTTATATGAATAAATCACTCAAATTCAATTTTAACAAATATTAATATCCAAAAGAGATTAATAATTCATTACTTCAATATCTAGTTATCATAATGAATGAATGGTTGAAATAGGTTGAATATATAAGTATAATACATTAAACTATAAAAACTCATCCAAAGTTCATCTTAAACCATTTCAAAAATGGTTATCCTTATGAACCTTGAAAAATATTAAGAACCAACATAGTAGAAATAAAGTCACTAAATTTAAAAAATGAACTTATCATTAACCCCCAAGAAAACATGAAGCTGCTCTTCATCATCATATTTCGAACACCTAAATACCATAATTTTTTATTCTTATGAAATCTACTAATAACTTGAATTATTGAAAAAATGCATGATTCATATTTCTTAAGTAAAAAACGAATTATGGGATATATTCATTAAATATAAAAATGAATTATAATTCATAAACAATATCATAAACCATTTCGGCCATAAATCACTAATCAGTTCCAAGGTATTCAGTACTATACAATTTATAGTATCCTTATCAATAATATCTTTATCCCAGTATAATTATATCAACATTAGGAATATATTTAGGGGTATCTTTCCCCTAATCATGTGTTTTATTTGAAGCTCAAATTTCAACTAAATTGTTAATATTTTTAATTGGTATTTCTTGATATATGTTTTAAAATCCATAATTAAAGTGAAATATAGTACAATCCATATACATTTCAAAATTATTCTAACCTAGATATCATTGATTAAATACTCACATGACACAGTTCATGGATAAAAAACCCACATTAATCATTCCACTTTATCAGTGGTAATATATTCAACTTGACTTTTATCTATTAGATTATTTTGAGGTATATTCCACTAACAGTTGGAGAATTAATTTTCATAGTTCCACATGTAATTATAGTTGAATAATTGAAAATTAGAAAATCATTTCTTTTCATTGAAATCATGAGCATGGTTCCATTTTCCCCACACCTGGAGAAATTATAATTTACTTTTAATCATATACTAAAGTGTTTCCTTATACAATTATCACCTTTGTAAATATCCTTATTTTATATATTACCTTTATCCTTCTTGTTATATATCTTTCTCTTCATCTATTACTTCTCTTAAAAGACTTAATACTTCAGTAATTTCTTAACTTTATTTTTATGACATGATATTATTTCCTTATATGATGATAATCATTGGTAGACTAGTCCCTCCAAAAAATTAGCTTTATCCCATCAAAGAAACGATCATTATTAATCTTTGGACTACATGCATTAATTTTATTCCCATTCATTATTCTAGAATTCATTTCTAAATGATGTCATAAACTATATTAGATCATATCAGTTGGATATATGATATATAATAAAAAAATTAGTAAAATATATAAAATAAAATAAAACAATTATGCAAAACTAATCGCATAATCATAAAGGTGGTTTTGTAGGGATATTTTTATCCTCAAATACATCATAGTAGTCTATAAATTAAATGGGAATTATCCTAAGAATATACCAAAGGAATTTCAAACCAAGTTCATAGTAAGGACCATTTTCATGCATGAGGTGATGATCTATTCAATTACAATGCACCCTTTTGAGAGTTATTACCCATAAAAACAAGTGTAATAGAACTACATCCAATTATAGAATCCAAAAAGGGGTGTATTGGTAGAAAAGACACAAAGTATCTTCATTACCTAAAACATTCGAATATTATTCTATTCTTATATTCAATTTCTATCATAGTGTAATTTCATCTAATTTAGTTTTACCAAAATCTAGTTCCCAATGATTCTACATAACATCCTTTAATACAAATTGTGGTACCCCAAATATAGTCGCATGAATTCGGTTTCTGCTTTATTAAATTGGCATAGATACAATCGGTAAAATCCTAATACACCAATTAGTTTTGTAGGTTTATGACAACTAGATATATAAATTATAACCATTTTACAAAGGGATATAAAATACAAATCATATAAAATGAAAAAATAGCATCTTTGAACTCATTACATGAATTAGTTTTCTTACACTGGGGAAAGAAAACAAAATAAGGGTGAGCTCAAATACTTAGTAAGGGTTTCATACATAGATAGTAATCATGAATAAACATTTATAATAAATATATAAATTTGAATAACTTAAAATACATTCTATTTAATAAATATCTTTGATTGAAACAAATTTAGAGATAATATCATTGTGAAAATCCCATTGATAATAATAATTCAATTCTTAATGAAGGAAATAATTAATTATTAGAAATCATGAATTTGGAATATGATAACTCTATCTCCAGATCTATCTAAAAAGCTTAAAAATACTAGGTACATAACAATATGGTTTTTTAACTCATTTAATACTACTGGGTGCAAACCAATTTGGTTGGGCCAAGTAATTTAAAACTACTAGGTATAATCTCATATGGTTTGGCTAGTTGATTTATCTCATGAGAAATATTGATGAATTTACAGGATATCAATAACTTGAACCCACATATGTCTACATGTCAAAATAATTCCTCATGTGTTGAAATAGCTATTTCCTTCATTAACAATATTTTTTTATCAACAAATATTTTTATTTAGTAAAGGATATGAATTTATCAATATTTCTATAGATAAAAAACATTATATAAAAACATAGTTTGTAAAAATGGTTTATTGTTTTTTAAATAATCACATACATTATGTAAGAATGTGTATATTTGAGAGAAAAGTAATTTACAATAAGAAATTATTCTAATAATCTGATTTTTTCCCAAGAAAGTAAATAATCACAAAAGAAAGTGAGATTTCATAATAATTCTTACCACTTGGTAATTTTAAATTAAAATATCCTTTATTTAAATAATTTAAATTGAAAAATAAAATAAAATTAATCATGATATTACATGTCAAATTGGTATTACAGACACCACATAAAAGTGAATTGGTGTATCATAACAAATAAGTCTCAATGGAATGTAAATCGAGACGGAATCTCATAACTCATGTTTCCTTTTGGATGAACATTATTCAAAATCCTGTCTAGATTATTTAAACATGTTATTAACTTATTATATAACCATATTATTATTTATAATATGTGATATTATTCTTTTATAACATCATATCACTCATTCGTTGATAATGTTTCATTATTTTCAATATTTCAGATGTTGATTAACTTTTTTTATCATTCATGGTATTTTATAAATATTCCTATTACTTTTCATGTTATATAGTTTCACAATATCTTCAATAATAATAATTAAATAATTATGTTAATTTTACATCATTTATACATTTAAGAATAATCATGAAATATGGTTTTTATAAATGAACTGTGTCACTATCTTGGAGATGGTATGCCATATGTATGTGTGATTAACTTTTCTATTTTCCAATGATAATTATAAAAAGAAGTTAAATAATATATTATTAGTCCGTAATTATCATAATATGATATATACCATATTATTTTATTAAATATACATATATATACCTTCTATGTGGTGTGGTGATTAAAAGAGAGTCACATCATTTTGTGAAGGCAGTAGTCCACACGTACATGAATGATGTTATCATATTTCATTGACTGAAAAAAGGTAAGAATGAAAATTATATATATAATATTTTCCTAATGATAAATATGTAATTAAATTTCTAATTAGTTCATTTATATAACACATATTCATTAAATTAATCCCTATTAACATCCATATAAAGCATTACTGAAAAACAAATCACATTTCTTCATGAGGCAGTAGGCCACCGTATACACGAGAGACGTTATCTTATCTCCTAAAAAAGGAATTTTAAAATAAATATAATATATTATAAATTAAAAGGTATATATTTATAATGAATATCGTTTATAATATTTATATCTATAATCATACCGAACCATGAGAGGGGGTAATGAAAAAATTAATAACATTAGTTCATGAGGTGGTAGTCTGTCATACACATGAATGATTATTTAATAACACATTTTATCGAATTAGGGATGTTTTGGGGTAATTAAATTAACATAAAAATACATAAGTGTATTAAATATACCAATATTATCAAATAATAAGTGTGTAATAAGAATTGAAAGAAGTGGAGGAACAAATAATATAAAAATTATCTTTGAAGAACATTATGTCTTCTTTCGGGTATAGTCCTTAGGTTTTCGCTAAATCCTTTATAGGTTTTATCTATTCCATAAAAATTTATTATATGTTGATATTAGGTAATTTTGGAAGTTAATTTGGTTGGGTTGGTTTGATCCAAATTTCTTGAGTGGTGTGAAGAAGTGAGGTTAGTGAGTTCCCTTTTATAATTGAGGAGTTGATTTTTTGTAAATTCCCATAACTATTCAACAAAGGAAATTTGAAATCACACCATGTAGATAAAAAATTTATAATTAAAGGGTTTGTGGGATTATAGGCTCAATCCAATCCTCAAATATTAAAATTGCACATGTTTTAAGCACGTATCTCCATAACTTGTAAGTTTCCTTTCTCTTACCATTTTGGTTTCTCACTACATTAACTAATCTTTTTAACCATTCAAACTTATCATCTAAGAATAAAATAAAACTATACTTGTAAGATAATTTTTTCACACTAATTATAAATATTTAATCTAATTTATAAAATTAAAATCCTTTCAGTGTTGAAAATTAATTTTATAACAAGTACATATAACTTATAAAAATGTCATTTTAACTGTAATAGTGTTAACACCATTTTTAATATATAGGGGCCAATATAATAACTATAAAAGTAAAATTGGTCCATAAATAGAATATATATTATTATTTTAAACATTAAAAAATTACATTGAATAATATAAGACATTTAGGAATTTTAAATCATTTAACAGAACATTATTTTTATAAAACGACATAAATTTATAATTTTACATTATCTATTTAATTTGAATTTAAAAAATATCAAGATAATGATTGAATTAGATTACATACTGTTAAATAATATATAACATGATATATTTTTCTTTAAAATTAATTTAATATAATAATTAATTCAATTTCAAAAATTTAAATAGTTGTAGTATCAATCATTTTTTAAACAAAATAATTACTGAGTTAGTGTTTCTTAAGAATTTAAAGTAATTATATAATATATAAAAATGTTAAAAAAATATAATTATAAAAAAATAATCTATATTTCAAAATTATTTTTATAACCGAGCATTTTTTTATATCAATCCATTGTAGATATTAAGAGAAAGGAATGTTCTTTTTTTCCTTTTTTGTATATATATTATTATATTTGAAAACATTCAATGAAATATTTCCCAACATCTCATAAAAATAGATCCTAATGTGATAATCATTGAAATATTCCAATGAATTTGATATTTGTAATTAAAAATTCGTAATTTTTATGCTTATCTTATTGGTTTTCCCCTTGGTAAACCAATTTTTATCTTAACCATGTTAATAAATTTTTAATGCTTTCACTATTAATACTGGTTAAAAATTATGTTGTAATTATTATATAATATAAATTATTCTTATTATAACTAGGTAATGAATATTTCAAAATTCCATTAACATATTTGGAAATATTTAATTTAATTATAATATCACAAATGTGACGAGGGAGTGGGTTTTCAAAGAGAAAATGTTCAAAAGTTTACAAAGTTTTTATTTCAAAATTCAATATTAAAATTATTATAATGAACAATATTTTTTTAATTGATTTATAATTGAACAAATTTTTTTAAATCTAATTCAAAATATAACTTAAATTTATCAAGAATTTAAAAGAAATTGAAATTTTCTATTAAAATTCAGTATTCTTTAGTATTTATCAAAAAATAAAATAATTGAGAAAAAATGAAAAAAATCACCCTAATATAATTGTGATATTATAATTTCAAAAATATATATCATTTTATCAAATATATTGTCTAAAAGTGGTAAAAATTAATTTCAAATTATATTCTCAAATCGTGATGGAATTTTCTTCTAGAAAAAATACAGATTTTTAGAAAAAAGTTTCTTTTAATTTTAAATGATCTTATTTTATGTCTAATTAATTTATAAAAATAATTTTCATCATTTAGTTATTACTATTAATACCATCCATTCAAATGTCTCGGTGATAAAAACCATATTAAATAAAAAGAATATTTTACATTTTGTTTAAACTCGTTGTTTCCAATAATGTATGTTAAACTCACTATTGCATGTAATGTAAGATAAAATTAGTGATATATATAACATAATATAAAAATAGTGTTTCTTATTGTGAAAAATATTTATGATATTTAATTTTGTTTAAAAAATAAATATATCTATATTCTCCAGGGTGTTCTTTTAATCTTGGTGTTGTGTGTCATACACACTGATGAATATGATGTTCATATTTTAAAATCTAAAGGTGTTACACAAAATTTTATTATGTTTATGTTACAACCTTTTTTTAATACTCTTTCCATGCTATAAAAATAGAAACATCAATTGTTCATATGTATGGGCTACCACCTCCATGAAACATTAAATTTCATTTCCCAGTACTAACTCACAGTGATGGATATAATATTGGAATTAATAAATATATTTTATGATTATGAGATTTTTTTTTTAATTTTAAGATAATATATTTCATTCCTTTCTGACCCTTTCCATCTGTTGTAGAATTATTATTTCTCTCATGTGTACTTGTGGACTAAATCCTCTATAAAACGATGTGATTCATTTCTCAATTCCACCATACATGGATGGTCAGGATGGTGGAAATAATTAATGAATAATACATTTAATAAATGTTTATTATTATGTAAAGGTAAAATATTAAATATTTTATTTATTTTCTATAAAATATAAAAAAAATTATTCATGCATACGTACAAACTACCATATACATAAAAAAATATAATACATCTTTTATAACCAAATTTCATAAATGTTCATAAAATAATATTAATTTTGTAAAATTGATAATTATAAAAGGATTAAGTTTCTATATATGATGGAATCTTGGACCCTTTGACCATAGTCAATTCACCAATGATTTTTAGAGATTATAACCATATTGATCTCAAAACATCTAACTTACCTATTTTAATAACTAAATAAATCATGGTATTAATTTAAGTAAAATAAATAATATTAAGAAAATAAAGTTTAAAAGCGTTATTAATAAAATATAAAAGTAATAATATTTTATTATTCAAGTATACCAAGGATATACCTATATAGTTATTAGATGTGTAATGATATTTTCCATTAAAGGATTGATATGAATATTTTAACCTCATCCTCCTCCATATCCAAGATCATTATAATATTTCAAAAATTTTATTATTAAAATTTCAAGTACATTTAATGGTTATTTTCAATAATATTTTTCTTTTTAAAAAGTTTTTGAAAATGAATCTTTTAAAATTTTTCCATAAGGGTCACTTTTGACACTTGGTGGGGGATATTTCTTGATGTTATTGTATCAGTATTATAGTAGTTACCAAACTGGTACTGTAGTAGTGGAAATATTCACCAAAATTAGGATTTCGGTACATTGATTTTCAGATATGGGTGATAAGGTCTTTACTCCACCAATGGCCTTTAGGCCATAATGACATAGGGACACCAATGGGGCATTTAGACACATGGCCTCCGAGCCATAATGAAATCATGAATTAGTAGATTATCCCTAAGATGATTGACTAAAGAAATAATAATCATCAAAAATAGAAAAAAAAATTCCATGAATGGAGTATGGATGTGGAATACATGTCATAAAACTCTATATAAATACACAATGCACTGTAACTCATTAGTAATTTCATGTAGCAGGCTTGGTGAAAACACAATTGTTACTATAGATGGCTTGGTTCAGTTTATTTTGGGTAAAATAATGATATAAGGGATTTTTGGTTATGGGCCTCTAGGCTATGTAATTAAATATTTTGTGCATTTGGTCCTCTAGGTAATGTATGGGTTCCCTCTTAATGTAATATTTGTAAACCCACACTCCTAGATCGAGTGATATAAATACAAACATTACATTTCTAGATTTGATACCAATTAATGTGACCCAATTTTTTCCATTCGTAACTAACAAAAAATGGAAATATCTTACCACATACATTCCAAAGCACATTTTATGTTTTAGAGTTTTATAGAATGAGGGATGAATCTTAATAACTTGCGTTCAATAAATAAATACTTCATATTGATCAACATCAACTCCAACTATACCCATCTTTTTATATTCCTTGTTATGTCTTCAACATATCCTATAAGATTCTTCACATTTGAAACCATTAAAATGGAAAATTATTTAGAATCATTATTTATAGCTGGGGGAAAATGTAACATAATAATGGTGATCTCAATTACTCAATAAAGGTAAAAGTATAATTTATAATTTAATTTCATTAGTGAGAGTAAGATGTGTTTAAGGGTATGATTACATGATCATTGTGAATTAGAAAAACATAATGTAATTAATACACTTCAATAAATGGATCATCAATCAATAAACATAACATATCACTTCAACAAAGTCAATATTAAATGGAATAAAAAATCATGAGCCATGTAATGTCAATATTTATCAAATTAATAATTAAAAACCCAAGGAAATCATAATGAAATGATGTTGGTGTCATGAAATATTATCTTCACATAACCCTTATCAAACCCTTGCAATTAGAATAACCATATAGATAAATTCCATTAAAATTATTTAGAAATCATAATCAATAAATAATTAATTGGAGAACTATCTTGGCTCACCCATCATATATGCTACATTGGGCTCACTCAGTTCTATTTGGGCACACCCATCATATATATTATATATGGCTCACGTATGAGCTATAACGGGGATCAAACCTTATTATAATATGTATTGGGATCACTGATGAGCAATAATGCCACTAAACCCTTCAAATTGTTTTTGAAAGAACCATAATATTAATACAATATTCCAAATCTTACACTTCTCAACACTACAAAATTAAATAACAACTATTATAGCTTTCATAATAATGGATAAATAATTAGATCTCATGATAAACTCATTAAACGAATTGTCATAAGCCATCTAGACAATGAATACAGATGATATCATATTATAACAATCCTTTCGAAATGATATAATCATTAAATAATTTAGACATATATGAAAATACCATAAAATTATATTTAAAACATTTCTTTAAATATAAAGGAAAATACACATTTCTTTGAGAAATGTTTTATAAAAATTTAGAAAATATTGGGAATAATATTTTCTTTGAAATTAAACATGTAAAAATATAAATATTTTTTCATGTAAAATAACTATAAAGATATACGAAAAATATATCCATGCCTTAGACGTAAAAAACCTTATTTTCAGACACTTTGAAAAAAGGGAATCAAAAGTGTCCCATTTTAAAAATAATAAAAAATATTTTTTTAAATCATATTAAAAGAAGGTCAAAGACTATGTGAAATAGTTTTAGAAAAATAATTTATCCTTATAGATAATATTTATTATGAATATTAAGAAATAATGGATATAAAAAGAAAAATATTCATGATCTAAAAGAAGATACAATATCTATAGCACTTTCATATAAAATTCCAGATGAGTATTCAATGAATAAGGAAGGAAATGGAAATTAAACATGAGAAGCACACTCAAGACCATATATAAAGAAAATATATTTGGTTCAACAAAATAAGATCATATAATTTATTACAAAAGGAACCTTGAATATAAACAATCTTGAAATGAAATCAAATTTTAATATAATTTCATATCCACTTTGGTAACTTTTCAATCATAATCCCCATGAAATAATTACTTCAAATGAAACATTAAATAGACTAAAAATAGGGAGATTAATTATATAACATGTCGAAGGGGAATTATAAATTCCACATAAAAAATACATGTTAATATTAGAAACTTATGTCCAAGATATATATAATTTGAGATGAATTACCCTTATGAAGATCATATCATTGCAATGAGAATTAATCAATGGATAGATTATGTGTAACAATTAAAAATAAAAAATAAAAAAGAGAAAATATAGAATAAATTATTTTGAATATCTATTCACACATGATCGTGGAAAAAAAAATTCAATGAAGAGTATTTATAAACTAATAAAGGGAATTTCAGTTAGGAAACATTTTACCTCTTTATAATGTTCAAGTCAAATCTTCATGGATAAAATAATTCAAATTATAAATTAAAATACCATGAAGTGTGATGGATTCAGGATATAAAAGGTAAAATGGGATGTATATACATTATATAAATTAAAATAGGCTAAATGCGTTATAATATTCCTAAATTAAAATAAATTGATACAAAATCTCTTACCTGGTGTCGAGACTGCCCATATATGTCATTTAACTCATCTTCGTTAGACTTCCTCCTTTTCTTAACACCTTTAGTCCATAATGGTTGGTATTATGAAAAAAGGTATCTAGAATGTTTATAGGGATTTTAATATTTTATTTGTGAAGATATTGGTAGAACCAAAAATACTTTATTATGTGTGAAGTAAAGAGAAGAATAGATTCCATTATATAATGGATATGAGGGTATCTCATTGAATTTCATAAAATATTAAATTGAATCATTAAATATTGTTGTAAAAATGAGTTCAAATTAATACTATTAGAATATAAGAGGTGGATGAGTTGATATATTTTCTTATAATGAATGTTTTACATGGTTTGAATATGTTATTACCTTTATCTTTTTTATGTAACCCATCATTGACCCTTTTCACATTTATTGGGACAAAAATATTGTTTACTTATTGAGGTCATTAAATATGTTATAAATGAAAAAAAGACAATAAATAAAATATTTTTATATTAGAATCCATATCTTATTCACATAGTCAAATCTATGATTTTTAGAAATTTTATATCATTTAATAAAATATTATTCATTATAAAATATCATTAATGCCTATTTTTAGAATAATTTATTATATTGACTTTAATAATATCCATAAAAAATGAAATTTAAACCAAATGTTTTTCTATATCCCTAACTAATTATATTATTCTATAAAATTCATTACTGAAATTAATTATAAAAAATTATTATTTTTTAATAATTTTAATGTCTTTTATTTTATTTTTCCATTAATTGAATAATTAATATGTATGATATGTGTGAGGGTTTAAGGAAATTATTTTTTCACTAAATATTAATAACAAAATTTTCACATGATCATAAGTAATTAATATTTAAAATTAATATTTATAACTAAAAATATCATCTATTTATACCTATGTTAAAAATATTATTTTTATTTAAAACAAGATTCTGACAATTTTTGGTTTTCATTTATGAAAATATTATAAAGGTCATAATAACACTCAAATAGAAAAATAGCCACATTCCCGAATCTTGGATGATTATGGACGATATAGACACATAAAATAAAATAAAATAAAGTGTTAGTGTCATTTTAAAGATCATATCATAATATTTTTAACCTTTAAAATACTGATTTACCATTCACTATGGTAATAATATCTATTACAGTTACAATTCACATTGAAAAAAAAAACAACTAAAAAGGACCTAGTTATCAAATTGATACCTATTGTTTTAAAATATGGACTCAATTTTTCAAAATTCTTAACAAATAAGTGGAATTATTTAATTTGAAATAAAATTGACAAGATGCGATGAAAAATGATTTTTCAAAAAATTCACTTTTTAAATATAAATTTATTTATACTAAATTAAAGTATAAAATTCATTAAAAACGTAATTTAATTATTTTCATTAAAAACAACTAATTAAAATTTTAATCTAACCCAAAATATTGTTTTCGTATATAAATGATTTAAAAGAAAATAAATTTATTAATAAAAATAAATATTTTCACTACTCACTAAAAAATAAATATTTTCAGAAAAATACATATATTTAACTGAAATTTAATATTTACATCATGATTTAAAAATTTTAATTTTTTTAAATAAATTTTCTGAAAGTAAAAAATAATAATTATAATATTAACTTCCAAAAATCATGAAATATCAATTTTGAGGAAAAATTATTTTTGAAGAAATAAATGAGTTTACTAAAAATTATGTACTTATTTAAAATTAAATAATAAATAAATTTTTATTGAATATATCCTTTATATATATATATATATATATATATATTTTAAAAAAATTAATCATATTCATAACCGATAATTTAAAGGTTAGGTTATAAAAATCATATTTAAATATTAATATTTCACATTTCAATAACACTTAGTGTATTGTATTTTGTATGCTATCAAACATAGTAATTATTTCTAAAATTCTGAGATAATAAATTCCCATCCCGCTTTAGAAATTTCAACCTTAAAATTTTGGACATAATCTCTATAATTAAATTATGGCATTTTAAAATACCTTTATTTAAATATCACATCATAAAAGGTGTTAATAAAAATCATTCTTAAAAAGAGAGAAATTGAATTAAGAAGGTCACCTGGGAAATAAAAAACTATGTTACTAAATATTAAAACATTAATGGGAAGTGAAAATATGGACATGAAAGAAAATAATAATTTCAAAATAATTATGGATACTGTTAGAGTTCATTAATCATAGTAATGTGAATGATTACAATAAATTTAAAACCTACAAAACTATAATCAAAATAGGTGTGGAAAAGACCATAAAATCATCAGAAATTAAGGTAACATGTTTTTTTTATGATAATTTTCTTAGAGTTTATGAATTATTTTTTTGAATGAACTGAAGATATATGGAAATATACTTACTTGACATTTATAATTTCATCCTTTAATCAATTCCAACAACTATTTCATATTTTTATCCAAATGACGATTGTTCAAGTGAACTTTTCCTTCTCTTGAAGTATTAAAATGAACTTCTAATGGATAACATAATCCATAAGAGAATAAAAATATATTCCTCTTATCTTTATATGTTGACCAAAACTGAAATAGTTAAGACAAGTTAATATAATTCTAAAATGTATAAATATTCTATGATAGAATAAAAAATTAATCACTAAAATTTAATACAAATTTACAAAGATCAAAATAAATAATTTCATTAATCACTATCCATAAAATTATTCAACATATTCCTAATCAAGAATGAAACTCAGAAATTAGAATGATTTTAACACACATTATTGCAAGTTAAATTTATCATTTATCTCTAAATAACATTATAAATTCATGAAGTTGTATACTCAAAAGGTACTTTCCCTAATCATATAATCTCAAAATATATTATTCATTTCCATAAATTACATGAATCATAATAAATACACATCAATATATTATATTCTTCCAAAAGTTAATTCAACCTTAAAATCTCAAATAAAATTTAATTTAAAATTTAGGGTTAAATATACCCCACCTAATTAAATTTCTCACAAAATATCATTATTAAACATCAAATTCCATTAATTAAAACCTCAAAAGTAGTGTTTATGATTTTGATCTTATGATCAGAATTAAACTTTTAGAACCATGATGGTATCCAAAAATATTATGATAACATAACATGAAAATATTCTAATCACCTAATTTATCTAAATCCTTCTCTAATATCAACTTCTACAATAATGAACATGCACTACCAGATCTAGTACTAAAAAGAAAATATTTTAAATTACAAAATTTGTACAAAAAAATATGGCCCAATTTTTCTATAAAAAATTGACAACATAAAAATTAAATACTAAATAAATTACATACCCAAGGAACATTTAGGGTTATAGTTTAATAAAATAGGTAAAACTATTGACAACATGGTTTTATAAAAAAATAGTTCCTAATGATCAACACTATCTCCAAATATACCCCACTTTTCATACTTCATGTTAAGTCTCCAACATCTCCCATAACATTATTTAAATATGAACCCTTTCTAAAAACAAATAGGTTTGCATCTTTATTTATAACCATGGAAAAAATGGAACATAATAAGGGTGAGATCAAATTATCAGTAAGGGTAAACATAATAATTTACTATTGAATGCCATTAGGGAGAGTAATATTTTACTAATGGTATGATGAAATAAAAATAGTGCCTGAGAATTATGTAATGGGATTCGTACACATAAATACTTGGATCATTAAAAATGAATCCTAAAATAAATATTTATCAAAGGAAACCATTATTGTAAGCAATAATCTTGATCCACATGATGTAAATCTTGATCAAAGTAATCCTTAAAAACCCAAATCAAGTATAAATAAATCTTGTTGGTACCTTGGAATATTGTATTTATAGAATACATATATAAACCATTTAATTATAATCACTATATGGATATCTTACAATATATTTCATTATGGAAAATAATCATTACACAATCTATTGGATCACTGTATGGGTGCACCCATCATATAAGACATAATAGGCTCACATGAAGCTATCTAGGTACATCCCTCGTATATGCTATATCAAGCTCCCCCGTGAGCTATAACGGGGATCAACCCTTATTATAAGATATATTGGGCTCACCTGTTAGCCATATTGGGGTTAGAAAAATCGTAAATAACTTCCAAGAACCATAAATTCAATAAAACATTTATAATAATTCACTTTTCAATAGAACCCACATAAAAAAATCATCATCACATTCTTAACCTGTATAAAATAAATTGTTTTCATGGTAACATATTCAAAAAAATATCATAAGAAACACATAGAAATAATATGGTTGGTATTGTAAGATCCCAATCCAATTGAAAGAGAGAAATCATTAGAGGATGTTGGTATAAATCAAAATACATTTAAATGATTATCAATGAAATTTATTTAAAATTATGGGATGATATCCTTAAATTTGAGTGATATTTTTTAAAAAACTACTAAAAAATGGGAAAAATAATTTCTTTTAAAATGTACATGGATTCTTATATAGGAATTTTCAATTCAAATATTGGTCATTAAATTTCGAAAATCCATACATGTTGTAGATGTTTAAAATAAAAAAAATCAAACATTTTGATAAAAGGGAATCAAAAGTAACCCATTTAGAAAACATTAAAAAAATTGGTTCAAATAAATTGAAAAGAAATTCATAGACCATTAATAATAGACTTAGGAAATAATTTCTGTTTTAAAAGAAAATTTTGGGAAAATATTAGAAATCATGGATATGGAAGATAAATATTTTCAATCTAAAGGTGATACAAGACCTTTTTCAATTTTCAACAAGTTTATTTATGTTTATTCAATAAATAAGGAAGGAAATGAAAATTAAACATGTAAACTACATTCATAACAAAATTTTGAGAAAATGCCTATAATTTAAGAAGGTAGTATCAGATATATTTTTCCACAAAAAGAACCTTAAAAAATCATAAAAATAAAGTATATTATAACATAAAACCTTTTCCACTTTGAAATATTTTCAATCATAATCCCCATGAAAGAATAAAATAAAATGAAAAACTAAATATCATGAACAAAAATAGAATCATGATATAAAATTTCAAACTAGAAGTAGATATACCTCATAAAATAATACATGTGAATATCATAAACATAAGACTCAATGAATGAGAATTTTTGATGAAATACCCTTAAAAGATCATTTCGTTGAATTGAGAATTAATGAATAGAGATATTATTTGTGACAACTAAAATTTCACATAAAAAGTGAAAATAATAAATAAATAAATTTATGTGTTGATTTAAAAATCATCAAGGCATAAATAATTAATTAATAAGATTGATAACCCATTGATTGTAATTTGAGTTAACAAACCCTTTACCTATTTGTAATTTTCAAGTGAAATCCCCTTGGATTAAATAATTCATGTTTTAACATAAAATACCATTAATTATGATAGATTCATTATTAAAATTTTAAAGGGTTACTCTATATATAATATAAAATAAAATAGTTTTATACCATAAAAATATTCTATAATGAAAAGAAATTTAATCAAAATCCCTTCCCAAAGTCTAGATTTCCCATGTATGTAATCTAACACCTCCTCTTTGAAAACACTCAATTTCATAAATACTTAATACCACTAAGGTTGGTATTATGCAATAAATAAGTCCTCTTGGAAGCCATGGGTGTATGTTATGGAGGGATTTGGGTATATCATAGCTAAACTAAATGGTTTTTCAAATGTGAAGTAATGAGAATAAGAAATACCCTTTTATAACAGATGAGAGGGGAACTATTGGAATTTATTATAATATTTAAATAATATAAATTCAATGTGATTTTAAAATGGCTCCAACTAGATAATAGTTGAATATAATATTATTTCCATTGTATATAGTATTATAAATAAATTATACAAATTTTGGCTATGTTATTAAAATTATGTTTAGGATTTAACACATTTTTTACCCTTTTCACACTTATGAGACAACAATGTTTATTACTTTTTTTTGGGTAATTAAAGTAACTATAAATGGAAAAGGCACATAAATGGACCATGATTGATATTATCAACCATATTATAATCAATTTGAAAAATCTAATATTTTTAATATTTTTTTCCATTTAATGAAAAATTATTTATTATAAAATATCATTAAAATTAATTTTTAAAACTATTCACTTCTTTGATATTAATATTATCAAGAAAAAATATGAAATTCAGAAAAAAAATTTATTACATCCCTAACATTTTATATTCATCTTGAAAATTCATTATAATATTCATTAACTCAAATTATTTTTATTTTTATTTTTTAATATCATTTATTTGATTTTTCAATTAATTGAATAATTTTTATGCTTTCTTTGTGCAAGTATTTCTCATAATATTTTTTCACTAAGAAATAATTGTAAATTATCATTATAATTATAAATAATTTAAATTTCCAATTAATATTTATTACTCAACATCTAATCTATTTATCACCATTTTAAAAATATTATGGGTATTAAAAAAAGTGTGTACAATCTTTTACTTTTCCTTATATAGAATATTATAATGTTCATAATCATGTCTAAATGGATAAAAAGTTCTTATAATATAATTATGGATTACAATGGATAATATGGACTCATGTAATAAAATTATGGAATGTTTTAGGGTCATTTATTATCTTATCATATTAATGTTTTTCTCAATTCTCTAAAACTATAAACCTGAAAGATCCTAAAAATGTAAGAAACTGAAAACATTGTTATAAACTATGTAATTATTGATTGATTGTGTTAAAAAGTGATATAGTTGGTATCAACTCAAGGTTTATATTACTATATATGTTTAGATAATACTAAAAGACACTTTAATGAGATTATAATTTATTTTAATATTATAATGAGATAGATTTTTTGGAATTCAATGTTTCTTCCTAAAATCCATGTTTATTGATAATGGTTTTTCATAAATAAAATAAGGAAAATGATGTATGAAGGAATAATTGGGATTATATCCTTCAAAACCAAAAACCTGGAATGGTTAGACCAACAACTGAGTAGTTCTTTGAGGTGTTAACTCATTTTAAATATTATATAAATGGTGGATACCATAAAAGAGAGAAACTAATGGCTCCAAAAAATAACGTGAATATTTTTATATATTTTACAAATCATTTCCCTACATATTTTGGGGGATCTTCATGCATGTTGGTAGGAGAAGGATGGATCAATGATTTGGAAAATATATTTGTTGTTTTTGTATGTTCATAGAATCATAAGGTGAAAAAAATATTTTATCATTTTAAAGATATTTCTTAGTGGTTTTTTATTAATAATATAATGGTGGAAGATAAAATTGATTACATGGAGTGGAGAATAGTTTTTAATATTTACCTTGATATGTTTTTTTATTTTGGTCGACATAGAATAGAATAGAAATTCATGGAATTGACGAAAATGGAGTTGGACTTAGTTTCTTCTTATGACCAAAGTTTTACAACAAGAGATGACTATACATTAAATATAATTGTGTAAATGATAGTAAAATTGATCAATTTTACTCTATATTGAAACTGTGTTTTAAAATGTCATTAGTTGCTAATGTGTTTATAATTTATGAGGAAATTAGTTTATGAACTAAGAAGTTTATGATAGAGTTTTTTGATTTATATATCAATAATGAGAAGTAGTGTTTTGGGTGGTAATTAATCTGGAATAATTCACCAAATAAGTATAAATTTAAGTAAATTAAGATTGACTCTTGTGATAAATTTGGTAACAATCACCTTTTGTAATGTCTTAAAATGATTAAAAAGTGTTTCCAATATAATATGTTAGGATACATGGCTCGTCACTCAAAAAAAATAACCATGGTAATGGTTAAAATAATTATAATATGATGATAGTAAAATGTTTTCACTGTAATGAGATAACCTATTATAAAAGTGTGTGTATAAATAAACATATGAAGCATAGATATCATCGTGATCATAAGTATAATGGTTTGAGAAGATCATTATCAAATGCCTCAAAAATGATGGACCACAGAATAATGTTTTGAATGGTACATTAAATGTTTACTCTGATTATGTCAATGCATTGTTAGATTCAGGGACTATGTGTTCTTTAATATATGGGATGTTTTACATCAAGAAATTATGACAGAAAAATTGGGAAAACATATTTGTGGAAGTATTAAAGAAAAATAGATTTATGGGAACCTTTTTGTCATCTTATCTGCAATGGTTTTTGTCAAAAAAATATTGTTTTCTTATTATTAGTAGAGTTTGATGTTATACTATGAGTTGAAAGGATTTATTTTTTGCATGATAATATATATTATAGAGCCAATTAATTCATATGGAATCCTCATAGTGAGCTTTAATTTGTATATAAAAATGAGTTCAATGCTTTGATAGAATATAATGAAAAATAAAATTAATTAAATATTTTTGTGAATTTTTTCTTTCATATATCATTGAAAAAAAGTTCATTATTATTTCATAAGATATTCCTATGGTAAATGAATTTTAAATTTATTTACCAATGATATTACTAGTGTTTTTACTGATTAAGTGGTTTAGTTTACTCTTTACATAGATAATGATTATAGTCTAGATTCAAATCCTTTTTTAAATGTCTCATGTGAAGATAATTTAATTCCAAATCATTTACAAGAATAACCTGATAAGGGTTTAATCTTCCCGAGAACATCACCTAATAGTTGTAATTTTGTATTTTTTAAAAAGAAATAGTATAGAGACATTCAGTTTTAAAACATTAACATTGCATAACTTTTTTGGAATACATAAAAATTATACAAAAAGATTCAATAAGACCATACTTGTCTATTGCCTTTGGAAACATAGAGTACATAAACACTAATATATAATTAAGCTTTATTATCCCCCACTAGGTTCTTCTAGAGTAAAATTATTCTTAGACACCTCAAACACAATACATATCTCCACATCCTGGGGAAGGAAATATAAAAAAGGTTAGATCAAATGATTAGTAAGGGTAAACAAGGGAGACATGTAAGTATAAACATGATTATAAGGGTATTATAATGTGATCACAAAAATAGAAGATCATACCCAACATATCAAAGATCATGGCATAATGATCGGAAGTTCAAAAGACAAGAATCATAGTGAAAAAATATTATAGGACATGAAATCATAAAATAGGAATAAGACATAGAATTGTTGGAAAAAATTACCATATAATAATTTCCATAGTATCCAAGGCATCATTGCAAAGACCATTTAAGTGGAAAAGGTTCTTTACTGAACCAGGTAACCCCTATTCTAGCCTTTTATTACTGAAGTGAGTGACCCTCATTCAAGACCTGTATTATTGAATTGAGTAACCCTCGATATATCCATATATTATGAAACCAAGTAATCCTAATTCCAACATTTTTGTATCTCATGAGATAGAAATCTTTACCCAAAATATAGAAGGGAGATATAGTCTACACCCATCACATAATGAAATCATGTATACATGTTCCCCAAGATGATAAATAAACATGTCATAACCCATGAAATTAAATGGGTATCATAAAAATCTAAAAATATCATAACTTGTGGAAATATATAGGTTTCATAATCATTGAACAATATTTATAACCTAGGAAAAGAAGTGGGTTTCAAAAGCATATAACCCAGAAAAATAAGCAGGTTTTAAAAGCATATAACTCGTGAAAGAGAAATGATTTTCATAAATATCATGTCATAAAAAAATAATCCATTTAAAGAAATAATATGAATAGAAACATTGAATAATTCCCCAGAAAGGGATTTTTAACACCAATAGATGTTATATTATGTGGGAAATAATTTCTAAATATATTTTAAAAACACTTTTGAGGAAAATATTCTTTCTTCATTGAAAATTATTTTTATTACACAATAACTTTGGAAAACCATTTTCTTTGAAAATATCTACGACAAATTATAAATAAATCTTTTAAAAAATAAAACAAATTTAAAATACATTTTTCCTTTAGATGTATACTCAATTATAATTTTAAAACATTTTTGAAACCATTTTTTTTTGAATAAAATAGATTTCCGCCCGAAGAGGGAGATAGTCAGATTTTACAGAAACATTATATTAAGTACCAAATAGTAGAAAAATGGTACTAAAAATGAGGATATATTTAATAAATATAGGATAAGTATAATCATTAATATTCTGTAATTGGTGATCAAAATATTTCATCAAATGGAGAAAAAATAGAAACAATATCGGACCACGATGAGACTGTCTCAATAAACTCTTATAACTCAGTATATTGGGATCATACTATCCATTTAAGAAAATTAAATTACATTAAGATTAATATATAATGATAATAATTTAATTCATGATATAACATGTAAAATATATGTATATACACCTCAAAGAAGAGTTTAGGTGCATAACAAAACATAAGTTTCATAGAAGGTGAATTGAGACAAAACTGTTTTACCGATTTGGTAACTTTTGAAAGTTAAAACCCATGAATTAAATATCATAGAATGGATATGTGAATAAACTTAAATTTATGTATAATATACATATAATTAAATAATTGTCAATACATACACCCCACAAAAGTAAATAATGGTGATCATAACATGATTCTCATGAAAATTAAAAGTGAGATGAAATCCCTCTACCTTGTGTCTTGATTCTCTAGGTACTCATACACGATTAATGTATAATAAAAATATGTTTATTAGATATATTTTATAGAATAATACTATTATATACATTACAATATATTCTTTTATTATGACCTTATATTACCTACCTGTTGATGATCCTATGTTAAGGTTTCACTTCATGTAATATTCACATTCTTCTTCAAATGTGTCTTAATTTGTTATATCGTTGATCCTAATAATTATATCATGACTAATGAATTTAGAAAATGATATAAATATCCGTTATATCCTGTATTTTTATATTATAATAATCTATACCATAATTAAGTATGCAATGGAATACACCATTTAAGGAGACGGTAATCCATATAAATGCATGAATGATGTTTATGTTTTTATTATCGTTTGGAAAGAAAGTATGTAAATGAAATATATATATATATATATATCATTATTATAGTATATTTAAAAAATATTTTATATCATAAAAGTTAACTAAAATCATCCTTAATACATTCCATGTGGTGTATGAACGAATCACATCATTTTGAGGGGTGGTAGTCCACACTTCCCCAAACGAGATTATTGTACTAACACCAAATAGAAAAGAAATAAATATGTGTTGTAAAAGTAATATAAAAGATTAAATACATATTAAATATAATATATGTCATATATAAACACAGTTTCCATCATAATTTCCACTGTGATTTCTGGTAATGGATAAATGAACAATCATCGTTTCGTGAGGCAGTAGTTCGTCATACACAGAAATAGTAGTTTCAACATCTATTAGTTGGAAGTGTGTATAAGTTTTGGTCAAAAAAATTTCATATCACTATCATAGTATATATAGGATAATGTTTTTTTCACACAATAATGGAATAATGAGAGTGTAAGAGGTGAGGAGGAAAAATAAATGAAATGAGCTCGAGAGTAGACGTTACCTCTAAATAGGGAAACTTCCTTTCCATTGTTCTAAAAGGCTTCATTGAGATGATTTATTCCCAAAGGGATGATTAAAGGATGAAAGTAATATTTTTGTGATTATTCATGGGTATATATTTGAATATCTTAGATGTTTTGATAGATGTAAGTAGTGGTTAGATGTGGTGGCCTTTTATAGGGAAAGAAAAAGACTCACTTGGAATTTTTAGAAACAAGTCAGGTTTGCACATTTTCTCAGCTAAAAAAATCCTTAAAAAGAAAAACATATCAATAATATAATGTTTATGGACAAAATATGAACATAAAATGGGTTTTTTACATGTTTCTAGGTCATTTAGACCATTAATATTAAGTTTTAGCCCCTAATTAAGCTTAATTTGGCTTAGTTGTTGTAATTAATTTTAATCCCTTTTACTAATCATTTCGGTCAGAAATTAACATAGTCTTATTAGACGCAAAATATTTTACTTAATAAAAAATTTTACATCTGATTTTTGAAATTTAATTCACATAAGTGAAAAAATTAAGAATAGTGTTCATCCCACAGGGGGGAAGAAATAACGGGGTTTTAAAGTACGAAAAAGTTCAAAAGTTTGTTAAGATTTTATATTTAGTTTCGAAGTTAAAATGATTATAATGAAAGGAATTGTAATAATATATGTAATATATATCTAATTCCACCTTAAAAATAATTTATAATATCATTCATTATTAATAATTAATTGGACAAAAATGTGGGTTTTAACTAAAAAGTTGTTCTTTTCATTGTTCATCAAAATGTAATGTTTATCAGAAAAATCACAAAAATTCACCCTAATATTATCTCCACATTAAAATTAATTTTTTTTATTTTATAAAATTCAATTTTGAAAAGTGTTCGAAATTACTTTCATCATTAAAAGCAGTCCATTCTAGGAAACAATGTTTTTAAACATAAAAAGGGCTTTACCAAAAATCGTATATTTTTGTATCAACATGGTTAATTTAAATTAAAAAATTAAAAATAATATTTGAAAAGTAGTTATTACTAATCATATAAATGAATTTAACATCTTGGATATAATTATCATTTTTAAATAATTAAAACATTAAAAGAGATGTTTCGTAGAAAATCAATGTTTCTTGTATCATATATCAGGCCAGTGTTTCTTGTAACGTCCTATGAGTAGGTGTTGTGTGTAACATAAGAAAATTTAATTTTTCATGTAAAATGAATCTTAGACTCAATGAAACACAATATATAAATGAAAATTAAAATTTATTTGAAAAACAAGTCCATAAAAACTCTCGGTGTTTCATTCTACCCCATTAAAATTAATGTCACCCTATAAATTCATCCCTCAGGTAAAAACACTTGGATACTTATGAATCATCATATTATTATGTTCCCACATATATTCCTCTAACTGGTTATTTATAAACAAAACTTTGACTTGGAGAGTGGTCTTCTTTCATAGAAATTTCTATGATCAGTCCCAAATTTCAACAGGTTACTCCTCATAAGAAATATCTTTCTCTAGCAGTATGACCTTTGATTTTAGTACATGTGAAGTTTCAGGTATGCACTTCCTTAGGAATGATACATGGAACACATCATTAACTTGAGAGATATTTAGAGGAAGTTCCAACCGCTAGTCTATTATCCTAATACGATCATGAATTTCAAAGGGGTCGATCTACTAAGGGATCTATTTCACTTTCTTCCCAAATCTCATAACATTCTTCTAGGGTGATATTCATTGAAAAACATTTTAACCAACATCAAATTATAGATCGCACCGATAGTTATCAACTTAACTTTTCTTCTGGCTTTAAGCTACCTTGATATGCTGTTGAATATTTCTAACATTCTCAACCATTTATTCAGTGATATCAAGTCTTAGTAGATTTCGTTCTCAAACCTCATCCCATCATGTCAGAGCTCTAAATTTCTTCCCACAAAGGCCATCATACAGTTCTATTTGAATGCTTGATTGAAATCTAGTATTGTATGAAAACTAAATAAGATGAATATTTTGATACCAAGAACATTTAAAATCCATAGAACAAGTTCTCAACATATCCTCTAGGGTTTGAATTATTCTTTCCAACTAAATATCTTTTTGAGGATGATAAGTAGTGCTGAAATTCAATTTTTTGTCAAGTACATTCTGAAGAATTCACCATCACATTGAGTTAAACCTTAGATATAGATCAGATACAATAGAATGTGGTACTCCATGTAACTTTACAACTTTTTTAATGTATATTTTGGCTTGCTGATCAAGAGAGAAATATTCTTTAATGGAGATGAAGTGTGATAACAAGGTAAGGCGATCGATTACCATCAATACATAATTAAACCCTTTATAGGTTTTGGGCATTCCAGTGAAAAAATACATAGTGATGTTATCCCATTTCCAGTTTGGTATGGGTAATGGTTGTAACCTCTTTTAGACATTTGTATTTCATCCGTAACATGATAGTATACAAAACACTGAGATACAATCTCTGCATTATCTATCTTAATTATATATAACCAGAGGTGTTATTTTATGTATCTATACATCTTCGTACTTCTAGGAGAAATTGAGAATGAAGAAAAATGATCTTCCACTAACAGCTCCTTCAAATATGGCATGTAAAGAACACATACATGGTTCCTAGACCTTATAATTCCATCTTGATCAATGGAAAACTCAGGAAAATTTATAACCTTATTTTGTAGTTCTTCATCTTCCTTATGTGCCTATTTAATCATCACTTGGACAGAGGGCTAAAAATTCATTTGAGGAAGATATTTTTTTTCATTCCATCAAGATTTCCAGATCCATCCTTTGCAAATTCAGGAATTTTGGTTATTTTTTTATCCTCATCATTGATAATCTTTCATGATCTATTCGACTCAATGCATCAACCACCTTGTTTTCATTCCTACGGTGGTAATGTAATTAGTATTGATAATCCTTTATCAACTCTAACAAGCTTCTCTAGCACATGTTCAACTCTTTCTGTGTGAATATATATTTCAAACTTTTATGATCAGTATATATATCACACTTTTCCCCGTAGAGAAAATGCCTCCAAATATTTAATGAAAAAATTACCATTGCTAACTCCAAAGCTTGAGTTGGGTAATTTTTCTCATTAATCTTCAACAATAATGAGTGATAGGATGTTACCGTGTTATTTTTCATAAGAACACATCCCAATCCAATCTTGGATGCATCACTATAAATTAAAAAACCTTCTCCACTACAAGTTATTGTAATCACAGGTGCACTAACCAACCTTATTTTTAGTTCCTTGAAATTTTCCTCACTTTCATCTATCTAGTAGAACTTAACACCCTTCTGAGCTAACTTGGTCAGAGGATTAGATAGACGTGATAAAGTCTCCACAAAACCTCACTAATATCTAGTTAAACCCAGAAATATATGGATCTCGGTTACCATGGTTGTTCTAGGCCACCTTTCAATAGCCTTCATCTTTGATGGATATACTGATATACCATCTCTTGATATTAGGTAACTCAAAAATGACACATTTTAATCAAATATTCACACTTTCTAAAATTTTCTTATAAATTATCCTTCCTTAGGGTATACAATATAATTTTCAAGTGATAATCATGCTCTTACTTTATCATTGAATAGATACAAATATCATCTATAAATAAAACCAAAAAATAGTCAAGGTAATCTATAAAGACTCTATTCATTAGATCCATGAAGATAGAAGGGGAATTAGTTAGAACAAAATTCAACACTATATATTCATAGTAAACATTCCTTGTATGGAATTCCATGTTGGGTATATCCTCATTCTTGACCCCCAATTGATGATATCAAGAATGTAGTTCAATATTGTAAAAGTACTGAGATCCACAAAGTTGATCTAACAATTCATCAATACCAGGAAGAGGATACTTTTTCTTTATTGTGATCTTGTTAAACTCAATATAATCAATGTATAGTCACATTGATCCATAATTATTTTTCAAAAATATAACTGGTGTACCCCATGGTGACACACTTTTCTGAATGAATCCCTTATCAAGGTTTTATAGGAGATGCTTCTTCAATTCCTGTAACTTGATCAAGACCATTCTATATGTAGTACTTAAAATTGGTGTGGAAATATGAATAATTTATATTGAGATCGCAACTTTATGTTTTTGTTTAGGACTGGGAAACTCTTTTAGAAGTATATCCACAAAATTTTGAACCATAGGGATATCATTGATGTCGATCTTGTCCCCAACCATTTGAGATAAACAACACTTTTGAATGGGAATTAAGACCCATACACTGGATGGAATCTCAATAGGATGTTCAAAATTATCATCACATTAATGGATGATCAATGTATGGTTTGAAATATCAAGCATAACTTCTCTTACTTGACAATTAATGTGGTATTTATGTATATAAATCCAATCCATGCCTAAGATGACATCAAATTTGTCCAAAGAAATAATTCCAAGATTTACAGGAAGCACAATACCATAAACTACAACCAGAGAGGAATCATATACTTGAGATGAAATCATTGTACCATTAGGGGTGTGCACTACTAATTCCACCTCTAATTGTTTTGGAGGAATCCTAACACCCTTATAAAATTATTTAGATATAAAAGATTGGGTAGATCAAGAATAAAATATGACATTAGTAGTTCTAGAGTGGATAGTAAGTGTACCTTTCATCACATCATTATCCTACCCCTCATCATATATAGTGATGGAATGGGATTTTACCTTTTCCCTCGGCTTAAGAGGTTTCTGACAACGATCATCATCACCAACCCTTGGGTTTGAGAAGTATTTACCATAATGACCATTCTCTTTACACATAGAGCATTGAATCTTGGGAGGTGAATTTTGTGTAGATTTTTCTCTATTAACATTTTGAGTAATCCTATTCCCATAACATTGGCAATCAGTTTCTTGATGGCCTTCCCTTCCACAAAAAAAATTATTATACCCCCTAAGTCAATTTAATACATGATTCTTACCAAAATTAGAGCATAATGTAATGTTAATATTCTTTTCTCCATTGTTGTTAGTGTTTCTATTAAACTCTATATTCTTATTATTTTCAAATCCATGATATTGATATGTGATTCCAACCTCCATTTAATCTTTAATTAAAAAACGAACAATTTCTTCATAGCTACTGAAGTATCTTATGGTCAACTCCCTTCTGATACTTAGATTTAATCCACCAAAGAACCCATCTTCTTTACATTCAGTTTGGATGATAATTCCCTGAAGTCTCATGAAATTGGAATCATAGGTACCAATAGACTTATCACACCTTTGCTTTGACATAAGAAAATATTTCTCCATCTTGATTTGAATAATATGAGGAAAGTAATTATTGAAAAATATGTTCTTGAACTCGTCCCAAATGATGGATACAATCTCATCATGCTACCTCATATTCTTGATTAGATCCCACCACTAATTTCCTTCACCTTCTAAACTATAAATATCTTGAATGACTTTCTCTTTCACTAAAAACTGAAGAATGGAGAATATATTTTTAGTTGTACTAATCCATTGTTTAGATAAAAGTGGATCAGGATACCCTTTTAAATAATATAGATGTTTTCACATGAAAGAATCAACATATTATTGTTCCCTCATTTTCTCATTTGGAAGTCCACCATGATTCATAGCCTGAGAAATATGGGTGATCATAAAAACATGATTTTTCATTCCAACTCCTATAGAATTTCTTTTCTATAGAGGAAAATCATTTTATTGTCCGTCATAATCTCCATTAATGTGGTTTCTTTAGGTTATTACCATTAAATAAAACCAAAAGAATAAAGTAAGAAGTAGTTATCATAATGAGGAACCAGATAGTCATGAAAAAAACTTATAGGATGTCTAACATATGAAACCTTCTTTAATCTATGACACCTTAAGTTTATCCTAGGTTATTCATATCAAAACTATTCTCAAATCCTTTTATAATAAATTGTGATGATTTTGTGAATTCTCTATGCATATCTTCAGGAGTGTCAAACTAGGTGTGCAGTAAGGCCCATTGTCATGTACCAGATTATTCCGAGTCATGCCTAGAACATCTTTTCAGAGTTGTTACCCCTATGTATATATAAACCAGTGCCACAATAACTTGTAGTATCCAGATAGGGATGTATTTCTAGGAAACCATTCTCTCTATCCTTCACAAAAATCCAAAGACATTTTCTTATACATTGAATTATCCTTATAATTATCCTTATACATGTCCTTAGGATTATCACCATGGTTTTATTATCCTATTTTCCAAAGGTTAACTAAAATTTTCCTCTGACACCAAATTTAGAGACCCGATATTTTCAAACATTAACATTGCATAAATTTTATGAAATACTTTAAAATTATACAAATAGATGCAAGAAGATTGTACTAGTAAAGTGCCTTTGGAAACATGGAACAGATAAACACTTATACATAACTAAGCTAAATTGTCTCCCACTCAGTTGTTATTGACTATAACCCTTCTTAGACACCACTAACATAATACATATCTTCACAATCTAGGAAGGAAACATTAAAAGGGGTGAGATCAAATTCTTAGTAAGGGTAAACAAGGGGGGAATGTAAGTATAAGCATGATCATAAGGGTATGATAATGTGATCCTGAAAATAGAAGATCATACCATGCATATCATAGATCATGGAATAAATATTGGATGTTCATAATACATGGATCATAATGAAATAAATAGCATATTACCTAAAATAATAACATAGAAATAAGACATGTAATTGTTAAAACAGATAATCATATACTGATTTCTATAGTATCCAATTCATCACTACCAAGACCATCTTAGCGGGAAAAGTTCTTTACTGAACAAGTTAACCCTCGTTCTATCCATGTATTCCTAAACCAAGTAAATCTCATTCCATCCATGTATTACTGAATTGAGTAACCCTCATTCCAACCTAATATTATTGAACCAATTAAACCTTGTTTCAAAACTTTTTTATCTCATGAGAAATAAATCTTTTCCCATTTCATTATAGGGAGATATAGGTCCCACCCATCACATAATGAAGTCATACATACATGTGACACAATATCATAAATAAACATTTAATACCCCATGAAATGAAAAGGGTATCACAAAAATATAAACATATCATATTATTTATAAGGATACATGTTTCATAACCATTTCATCATAAATGTAGACCATGAAAAGAAGCGGGTTTCAAAAGCATATATCTCATGAAAAGAAGCAGGTTTCAAAATCATATAACGTATGAAAGAGAAAGTGGTTTTAAAAACATAATTCTATCGAAACATAATCCATTTAGAGATAAAATATGATTTGAGAAATTGAATAATTCCCCATAATGTTACAATTAACACCAATGGATCATATCTTAGAAGGGAAATAATTTTGAAACGTCTTTTTAAAACACTTCTTGAGGAATGTATACTTTATTTTTTGAATTTCTTTATTACATAACACCTTTTGAAAAACATTTTCATTGAAAATAGATTTGAATACTTTTTATGGCATATTTTCAAGCAATAAAAAAAATTAAATCCCCTTTTCCTTGAGAATTATACTCAAGGATCTTTTGAAAACATTTTTCAAAACACGTTTTTGAATACAATAGATTTCCAACCAAATAGAGAGGTTATTAGATCATACTAAAACATTATCTTAAATAAAAAAGAGTGATAAATGGTAATAAATAATAAGTAAATCCTGAATAAATATAGGAGATGGAAAGTCATGAATATTATTGAATTATGGATCACAAGATTTCATTAAAGGAAGTATAAACATAAATAATCTCAGAAAGCGATGAGATTGTCTCAATAAAATCTTTGAACTTGGTAACTTGTGATCATACTCTCCATTTTAGAAAAAAAAATTAAATTAAGGATAAAATATCATGAAATTAAGTGGATTCGTGATATATAATTCAAAATGGAATTATATACACATTGTATTATTGTTTAGGTGAATAACAAATCCTGAGTCTTAAAGAAGGAAAATTGAGACAAAACTGTTTTATAGATTTGGTAACTTTTGAATGTTAAACCACATGAAAGAAGGATCATATAATGGATATGTGAATACCAATAAATTTATGTATAATATACATAAAATTAAATCATGGGAATTACATACAACAGAGGAAAGGAAATAGTGGTGATCATTACATAAATCTCAAGGAAATTAAATGTGAGATGAAATCCCCTCACTGTGTATCCTGACTCTCTTTGTACTTATAAAATCTTATAGTATAATAAATATAAGTTTATTATACATATTTTACAGAATAATAATCTTATAAATATTACATTATATTCATTTATTATTAACCTATATTACCCACTTGTTAACAATCATGTGTTAATGTTTCACTTCAGGTAATATTTTATTTGTTCTTCACATGTGTCTTAATTTGTTATATCATTGATCGTTATACTTATCTCACAATTCCAAAATGTATAAAATGATATAAAATAAGGTATATCCATTATCTGTTTATTATTATAATCTATATTATAATTAATTACGTAATGGAATATACCATTCATAGGGACGGTAAGCTGTATATATGCTTGAATGTTATTTCTATTTTTATTATCATATTGAAAGAAAGTATGTAAATGAAATATATATATATATTTGTATGTATATATATATATATAATTATTAAATTAGTGTTAAAATATCATATATATATAAAATATGTTCTTTAAAACTATCTTTAAGACATTTCATGTGGTGTGTGAATGAATCACATCGCTTTGAGGTAGAGGTAGTCCACATTTCCTCAAACGTGATTATCATATTAACACCAAATGTAATGTAAAGAGATATGTGTTGTAAAAAGAATAATAAAGATTAAATACGTATTAAATATAATATATGACATACATAAATAGAGTTTCTATCATAATGGACACCATGGTTGGTGGTAAAGGAGAAATGAAAAATCATTATTTTGTGAGGCAGTAGTTCACCGTACACAGAAACCGTATGTTAAACATTCATTATATAGAGGTGTGTGCATGTGTAGGTCAGAAACGTTACATAAAAAAGTCCTATTATTTGAAGGATAATGGTTTTTTCACAAAATAATGGAATAATTACATTGTAGGGGGTGAAGAGGAAAAAGAAATGAAATTAACTTGAGAGAAGACGTTACCTCTAAATTGGGTAACTCCTTTTGGTTTTTTGAAAAAGGCTTCCTTGAGAAGATTTCAGCCCAAAGGAGGGATTCAAGGTTAAAGGAAGGAATTTTGGGATTATAGTTGGGTATATATTTGACGAACATAGATGGGTTGAGATGTGTGAGTAATGGTTAGTGGTGGTTTTCTCTTATAGGGAAGGAAAAGGAATCACTTGTAATTTTTAGTAACAAGTTAGGTGTGCACATGTTCTTACCTAAAAATAGTCACAGAAATCCAACAAAACTCAATAATAGAATGTTTATGGACAAAATATTGATCATAATATTTCTTCAAAGAAAGAAAAAATAGAAACAATATCAGAAAGCGATGACATTGTATCAATAAACTCTTATAACTCGATAAATTGGGATCATAATGTAAGAAAATTAAAATACATAAATCTTAAGATATAATGTAAATAATGGAATTCATGATATAACATGTAAAATATATGTATATACACCTCAAGGAAGAGTTTAGGTATATATATATATAATTACTCTAGTAGCATTAAAAGTATTATAAATCATACAATTTAATTAAACCCATCCATAATAAATTCTATTGGACTATGAATGAATCACATCGCTTTGATGGGAAGTAGTATACACATCCCAAATAAGATTATCATACTAAAACCAAATGGAAAGTAAAGAGAAATGTGTTTTAAAATGAATAAATAAGCTTAAATACATATAAAATATAATATATGAAATATTTTAACATAGAGTCCATCATAATGGCCATTGTGATTTGTGGTAATGGAGAAATAAATAATCATCATTTCATCTGTTAGTAGTTAGTCGTACACAGAAGTAGTATGTTCAACAACCATTAGTTGGAGGTGTGTGTATGTGTGGGTTATAAAATTTTCATAACAATATCCTAGTATATGTATGATAATGGTGTTTTCACACAATAATTTAATAATGAGATTGTAAGGGGTGAATAGTAAAATAAAGGAAATGAGATTGAGAGAAGACGTTACCACTAAAACGGGTAACTCATTTTTCTTTGTGCTAAAAGTCTTCCTTGGGAGGCTTTATTCCCAAAGGAAGTATTAAAAGATAAAGTTGGTATTATTTTGGGGATTCTTGGGAATATATAGGCCGAATATAAAAGGTTTGATAGGTGTGAGTATTGGTTATATGTGGTGGCCTTTTATAGGGAAGGAAAAAGACTCGCATGGAATTTTTTGAAACAAGTTAGTTGTGCACATGTTATTACCTAAAAAGGTCATAAAAAACCAACAAAACTCAATAATAGAATGTTTATGGAAAAACTATGGACATATAATGGGGTTTGGACAAGTTTCTAGGTCATTTGGGCCATTAATATTAAGGTTTAGTCCCTAATTAAGCTTAATTTGGCCTTAACTGTTGTAATTACTTTTAATCACTTTTACTAATCATTTTGCACAATAATTAACATGGTATTATTAGAATATAAATATTATACTTAGTACAATTTTTTATGTTTTATTTTTTAAATTTAATTCACAGAAGTGGAAAAATTAAGAATAGTTCTAATATTGCAGACAAGTCGAAATTATGGGGTTTTATAGTAAGAAAAAGTTCAAAAGTTTGTTAAGATTTTATATTTAGTTTCAAAGTAAAATTTATTATAATGAACTGAATTTTATTAATATATGTAATATTTTTATAATGTGACCTTAAAACTAATTCACAAGATCATTCATTATTAATTATTGAATAGAAAAATGGTGGATTTTAACTGAAAAGCAGATTATTTCACTATTCATCAAAAAATGAAGTTTATCAAAAAAATCACAAAACTTAACCCTAGGATAATATACACATTATAAATTCAAAAATGAGTTTTATTTTATCAAATTCAATTGATAAATTTTTCTAATATTACTTTTATCATTAAAAGTTGTTAATTTGAGAAAATAGTGTTTTTAAACATAAAAAGGGATTTACCAAAAATCATATCTTTCGGTATCAACATAGTTAATTTATATAAAAAAATTATAAATAATATTTGAATTTTTTTTTAATATTCATATAACTTGTTTTAACATATTTGTTATAATTATTTTATTTAATTAATTTAAATAATAAAATATATGTTTCGTAGAAACTCAGTATTGATTGTATTGTATGTTAGGTCGGTGTTGCAGGTAACGTACTATGAGTATGTGTTTTGTGTAACATATTCCAAGTCTGTGTTTCATGTGAAAGGAATATTTTACTCAGTGTAATGAAAGATATAACTAAAAATTTAAATTTATTAAAATAACAAGCCAATAAAAACTCGAGGTATTACATTCTACCCCCTTAAAATGAATTTCACCCTAAAAATTCATCCCTTGAGTAAAAAAATAAGGATACTTATTCATAATAATATTCTAAAGTTACCATATAGATTCTTCTAATTGGTTATTTCTCCCCAAAATGTGGACTAGGATAGTGGTCTTGTTTCGTAGATATTTATATGATCGGTCCGACATTTCAATAGGTTGGTCCTCATAAGAAAGATCTTGCTCCAGCAGTATGACCTCCTAGTTTAGTACATGTGAAGCATCTAGTATGTACTTTCTCAAGAAATATACATGGAAATCATGATGGACTTGAGATATATTTTGAGGAAGTTCCAAGTGATAGTCTACTATCCCGATACGAACAAGAATTTCAAAGAGGTTGATCTACTTATGGATTAGTTTTCCTTTCTTCCAAAATATCATAACATTATTCTAGGGTGAGATTCATAACAAAACATTTTAAAAGACTTCAAATTTTAGATAACACCAATGGTTATCACCTTAACTTTTATACTGGATTTTAACTTACATGATATGTTGTTAAATGTTACTAACCTTCTTGACCATTTCTACAGTGATCTCTGGTCCTAATAGCTTTTCTTCTCCAACCTCATCCCATCATATTGGATCTCTAAATTTCTTCCCATAAAGGTCATCATATGGTATCATTATAAATATTTAGTGAAATCTATTATTGTATGTAAACTCAATAAGTAGAATTTATTGATCCCAACTACATTTCATATCCATATAACAAGATATCAACATTTTCTCTAGGGTTTTAATTGTTCTTTCTGGCTAAACATCTGTTTATGGATGATAAGTAGTGCTAAAAATCAATTTAGTTTCATGTACCTTCTGAGGACTTCAATAGAAATTTGAGTTGAAGCTCAGATCCAGATATGATATAATGAATTTTGGTACTCCATGTAACCTTACCACTTCCTTGATTTGTAATCTGGAATGAATATCAAGAGAGAAATATTCTCTAATGGAAATGAACTGTGATAACATCGTAAGGCGATCAACTACAACCCGTATAGAACAAATTTTTTTAGTGGTTTTCAGTAGTCCAATAAAAAAATACCAATCAAAGTTATCATATTTCAATTTTGGGATGGGTAATGGTTGCAACATCCCTTTAGAATTTTATATTTCATCTGTAACATAATAGAATACCCAAAACTGAGATACAAACTCTGTGATATCCCTGTTCATGTAATCCCATCAGAAGTGTTCTTTCAAGTCTCTATACATCATCATACTTCCATGAGCAATATAGAATGAAAAACAACGATCTTCCTCTAATAGATCCTTAAAATATGGACTGGAAAAAACACATACATGGTTATTGAACCTTATCATCCCATCCTAAACAAGGTTAAACTCAGAAAAATTTATAACCTTCCTTTGTTGTTCTTCATCATCCTTTTGTGCATCCTTAATCTTCACATGGATATATGGCTGAACATTTATTTGACAATGATAATATTTTTCTCATTCCTTAAAGATTTCCAAATCTATCCTTTTCAAATTCAGAAATTTTGGTTCTTTTTTGATCCTCATCATAGATAATCTATCATGATCTATTATACTGCATGTATTGACCACCTTGTTTACTTTCTCTGGGTGGTAATATATTGAGTAGTTATAATTCTTTATCAACTCTAACTATATTATCTAGTGCATGTTCAAGTCTTTATGCATGAATATATATTTCAGACTTTTATATTCAGTATATATATATATATCACACTTTTACAATGCCTCTATATATTTAATGAAAAAATTACAACTGCTAAATCCAAATCATGATTTGGGTAATTTTTCTGATGAATCATCAACTATCACCAGGCATAGGTTATAACCATGTTATTTTTCAAAAGAAAACAACCCAATCCCTTCTTGGATGCATCACAATAAATTACAAACCCTTCTCCACTACAAGTTAATGTAAGCACAGGTGCACTAACCAACATTCATTTCAGTTCCTTGAAATTTTCCACACATTCATCTGTCCCGAGGAACTTAACACCCTTCCGAGTTAACTTGGTCAGAGGATTAGATAGTCATGATAAATTATCCACAACTTGTCACTAATATCCAACTAAACCAAAAAATATATGGATCTCGGTCACCGTTGTTGGTCTAGGATAGCTTTCAATAGCCTTCATCTTTGATGGATATACTGGTATACCATCTCTTGAGATTATATATCACAAAAATGAAACATTTCCATCCCAAATTATCACTTTTTAAATTTTTCATATAACTTATTTTTCTTTAGAGTATTTAGTACAAGTATCAAGTGACCATCATGTTATTCATTTCCCTTTGAATAGATAAAATATCATCTATTAGGAAAACACCAAACTGGCTGAGGTAATCTCTAAACACCCTATTCATTAAATCCATAAAGATAGCAAGGGAATTAGTAAGACAAAAATGAAAAACTATAAATTCATAGTGAACATTCATTGTACGGAATCCCATTTTGGGTATATTCTCATTCTTGACCAAAAATTGATGATATCCTGAACAATGTTCAATTTTAGAAAAGTGTTGAGATCCACGCAATTGATCAAACTACTCATCAATATAAGGAAGAGGATAATTTTTCTTCACTGTGGTCTTGTTCAAATCTTGATAATCAATGCATAGTGGCACCGATCCATCTTTCTTTTTCAAAAAAAGATCTGATGTACCCCAAGGTGACACTCTTGTCTGAATGAATCCCTTATCATGGCTTCATATGAGATGATTCTTCAATTATTTCAACTTAATCGGGGTTGTTCTATAAGTAGTCTTTGAAATTGTTGTGGAACTATGTATAACTTCTCTTGAGAAGTCAACTTCACGTTTTGGTGGAATAATGGGAAACTCTTTTAGAAAGACATCCACAAAATCCAGAACAATATGCATATCATCAATGTCAATCTTCTCCCCAACAATTTTATATAAACAACCCTTTTGAATGAGAATTAAGACCCATACACTAGATGTAGTCTCCACAGGAAGTGTGGTATTTTCCTCCCATTGATGGGTGATCAAAGGATGGTTTGAAAAATTGAACATAACTTCCCTTCCTTGAAAATTGATGTGGGATTTATTCATATAAATACAATATATGCCTAAGATTACATCAAGATAGACCAAAGGAAGAATTCCAAGATTTACTAGAAGCACTTTCCCACAAACTTCAACTGGATAGAAATCATATACTTGAGATGCAATCATCATACTATTTGGGGGTTTCACTGCTAATTATAGCTCTAATTGGTTTGGAGGAATCCTAACACCCTTGGAAAAAAATTTAGATATAAAAGACTGGGTAGATCCAGAATTGAATATGACATTAGAAGTTCTATAGTAGATTGTAAGTGTACCTTGCATCGTGTCGTCACCCCACCCCTCATCAAATATAACGATTTCATGAGATTTACCCTTTTCCATCGACATAAGATGTTACTGACATCGATCATCATCACCAATACCTGGGTTTGGAAAGTCTTTACCATAATTTCCATTGTCCTTACACTTGGAGAAATGAATCATGGGAGGTGCATTTTTTTTGTGTTTTTCTCTATTAGAAGTTTGAGTAAACTTAATCCCATAACCTTGGAAATAAATTTCCAAATGGCCCTCCCTTCCACACTTAAAAAATTTATGATTCCCCCAAAGTTAATTTCCTCTGTGATTCTTACCACATATATAAAAAAATAATGTTAATCTTCTTTTCTCAATTATATTTTGAGTTTCCTTTAAACTCCATATTTTTCTTATTTTCAAAGACATTAGATTGATATATGAATCCATCCTCCATTTAAAATGTGATTGAACAACACACAATCACTTCATTGCTACTAAAGTATCTTATGGACAATGCCCTTCTGAGACTTCACATTAATCCACTAAAGAACCTATCAAGTTTACATTCTGGTTGGATGATAATTCCCACAAGTCTTGTGAAATTAGCATCATAGGTACCAACTGACTCAACATACCATTGCTTCAACTCACGTAAAACTTTATCTATCATGGTACAAAGAATTTGAGGAAATTACTTATTGAAAAATAAGTTCTTGAACTCATCCCAAATGATGGATCCTATCTCAAAATACTACCTTGTATTCTTGATTAGGGTCCACCACTGATCTAATTCTCCTCTTAACCTATAAATATCAAGAATTAAATTCTCATTCACTAAAAACTGAACAATGGAGAATATATTTTTAGTTTTTATAATCCATTGTTTAGAAAAAAGTGGATCAAGAGACCCTTTGAAATAAGGTGGATGTTTCCTCATGAAAGAATCAAAAAAATATTGTTCCCTAATTTGATCATTTGGAAGTCAACAATAATTCATAGCCTGAGAAATATGGGATAGCATAGAAATAAGATTTTTCATTCCAACTCCTATAGAATTTGATTTCATAGGAGTAAAATCATTTAATTTTCTATAATAATTGCCATTAATGTGGTTCCTTCTAGTTAAACCCTCAACTTAAACCAAAAGCAAAAAGTAAGAGATAGTTATCATAATAAGGAACCACAAAATCATGAAAAATAACTTATAGGATGTCTAAGATATGAAAACTTACATAATCTATGACACCTAAGTTCTATCATAAGTTATTCATATAAAACATTTTCGGAAATCCTCTGTTATGGTATTTGAAGATTTTGTGAATTCCCAAATAATATCCCCCAGGAGGTTCAAACCAGATGTGTAGCAAGCCCCGTTTTTGTGTTCTAAATTATCCCGAGTCAAGACCAGAACATCTTTTCAGGGTTGTTACCCTAAGGTACATCTATACCAAAGCCACATACACTTGTAGTATCTAGACAAGGTTTTATTTCTAGGAAACTACTCTTTCTATCCTTCACAAAATTTCTATGAAATTTTCCGATACATTGAATCATCCTTATAATTATACTTATACATGTCTATAGGATTATCACGAAGGTTTTCTCATCCTAGCTTCAAAAATATGACTAAAATTTTCCTTTAATACCAACTATAGATACCCATTATTTTCAAAAATTGACATTAAACAACTTTTACTGAATAATTAAAAATTATACAAATAGATGCCAAAAGACCACACTAGTCTAGTTCCATTGGAAACATTGTATAGATATAAATTGTTACATAACTGAGCTAAATTGTCTCTGTCTAGGTTCTTTTTGACTAGAACCCTTCTTAGACACAACAAAAATAATACATATCTTTAAAATCTGGGGAAGGAAACATAAAAAGGGGTGATCTCAAATGCTTAGTAAGGGTAAACAAGGGAGACATGTAAGTATAATCATGAGTGTAAGGGTATGAGAATGAGATTATAAAAATATAATATCATACCCTACATATCATGGAACATGGAATAAATATTGGTAGTTAATAAGACATGAATCAAAATGAAAGAAAGAATATATTCCATGAAAGTATAACATAGGAATACGTCATGTTATTGTGTCAACATATATACTTATTTAGAAATTAGCCAAGGAGTCATTTCCAAGACCATCTTAGTGGGAAAAGTTCCTTACTGAATATGGTATCCACCATTCTATCTCGGTATTACTGAATTGAGTGAACCTTGTTCCAGCCCTATATTAAAAAATTAAGTAACCCTCATTCGAGCAATATATTACTGAACTTATTAACCCTTTTTTCAGTCGTATTTTATCTCCTGATAAATAAATCATTACCCAATTCATTGGAGGGAGATATATGTCCTACCCATCACATAATTAAATCATACATACATGTGCCACAAGATCATAGATAAACATTTCATACCCCATGAAATAAAATGATAATCATATAAATGTAAACATATCATATAATATGGAGGGATATAGGCTTCATAATCATTTCATCATAAGCCTAACCTATGAAAAGAAGCAGGTTTCAAAAGTATATAACCCATTAAAAGAATTGGGATTCAAAATCATATAACCTTTTAAAGAGAAACATGTTTCATAGACATCATGCTATCAAAACATAATCCATTAAGAGAAATAATATAAATGTAGGAATTAAATAATTCCCCATAAATGCATGATTAACACTAATGGATGTTATATTATATGGGAAATAATTCTGAAATATCATATAAAAACTCTTCTTGAGGAAAATATCCTTTCTTTTTTGAATTTTTTTTATTACATTACACCTTTTGAAAACCGTTTTCATTTAAAATAGATTTGAAATATTATGAAGGAAGATTTTAAAATAATAATAAAAATTAAAATCCATTTTTACATGAGAATTATCTTCAAGGATCATTTGAAAATATTTTTTAAAACATGTTTTTTTACACAATAGATTTCTAACTAAAGAGATAGGTGGTAAAATCTTACTGAAACATTATCCTAAATACCAAAGAGTGGAAAATGGTACTAAAAATAAGGATATATATAATAAATTTAGGTGAGGGAAACTCATGATTATTCTTGAATTATGAATCATAATATTTCATCAAGGGAAGCATAAACACAAACAATCTCAGAAAGCGATGAGATTGTCTCAATAAACTCTTATAACTCAGTCACTTGGGATCATACTATCCATGTAAGAAAAGAAAACTAAATTAAGGCTATGACATAATAAAAAGAAGAGGATTCATGATATAACATGTAAAATTGAAGTATATATATGTTGAATAAGATTTTAGGTGAATAACAAAACATGAGTCTTAAAGAAGGAAAATTGAGACAAAATTGTTTTACCAATTTGGTAAATTTTGAAAGTTAAACCCCATGAAAGAAGGATCACAGAATGAATATGTGAATACCGATAAATTTATGTATAATATAAATATAATTTAATCATGGGAAGTACATACAACATTGAAAATTAAATAGTGGTGATCATAACATAAATCGTAGAGCAATTGAAAGTGATACGAAATCCCCTTACCGTGTGTCTTGACTCTCTCCGTACTCGTATAAGATTCCATTATAATAAATATATATTTATTATAAATATTTTACAGAAATATAATATTATATATATTACAATATTTTTTTATGACGTCATATTAACCACTTGTTAACGATCCTATATTAAGGTTTCACTTCGTGTAATATTCGCTTTGGTCTTTGCATGTGTCTAAATTTGTTATAGCGTTGATCCATATACTTATATCATGATTACAGAATGTAGAACATGATATAAATATTAGTTGTATCCATTATATTTGTATTATACTAATATATATCTTAATTATGTATGTAATTTAATACACCGTTTATAGAGACGGAAAGTCGTACACACCCTTAAACATTATTTCTATTTTTATTGTCGTATTAAAAGAAAGTATGTAAATGAAATATGTATATATTTGCATTTAAATATATAAATCATTATTAAAGTAGTATTAAAATATAATATATATAATATAAGTTCACTAAGACCATATTTAAGAAATTTCAGGTGGTGTGTGAATGAATCACATCGCTTTGTAGGGGCGGTAGTCCACATTTCTTCAAACGAGTTTATTATATTAACACCAAATGGAAAGTAAACAGATATGTGTTTTAAAAGAAATAAATAATATTAAATACATATTAAATATAATATATGACATATATAAATATATTTTCCATCATAATTTCCACCATGATTGGTGGTAAAGAGAAATGAACGATCATCTTTTCACAAGGCAGTAGTTCATCGTACATAGAAACAATATGTTAAACATCCATTAGTTGGATCTGTGTGTATGTTTTGGTCCGAACCTTTACATAAAAACGTAATATTATATGGAGGATAATTGTTTTTTACAAAATAGTGGAATAATTATACTGGAGGGGGTGAAGAGGGAAAATAAATGAAAGGATCTTGAGAGAAGACGTTACCTCTAAATTGGGTAACTCCTTTTGGTTTGTTGTAAAAGGATTCCTTGAGAAGATTTATGCCCAAAGGGAGGATTAAAGGTAAAAGGAAAGTTTTTTGGGAGGATAGTTGGGTATATATGAGGATAACTTAAGTACTTTGAGATGTGTGAGTAATGGGTAGATATGGTGGCCTTTTATAGGGAAGGAAAATGACTCACTTGAAATGTTTAGTTACAAGTTAGGTGTGAAACTTTTCTTACCTAAAAAAAGTCATAAAAACGATATAAACTAAATAATGGAAGGTTTGTGGAAAAAATATGGAAATAAAATGGGTTTTGAAAATTTTATTTGTCATTTGAAACCTTAATTTTAAGGTTTAGTCCCTAATTGAGTTAAATTTGGCTTTAACTACTGTGATTAATTTTAATCACTTTTACTAATCATTTTGGTCCATAATCAACATGGTATTATTAGAATCTAAATATTATACTTAATACAACAGTTTATTCTAGATTTTTGAAATTCAATTCACATAAGCGGAAAAGATAAGATTAGTGCTAATCCTGCAGACAGGATGAAATAACGGGGTTTTAAAGTCAGAAAAAGTTCAAAAGTTTGTTAAGATTTTATACACAGTTTCAAAGTGGAATTGATTATAATGAATATAATTGTATTAATATATGTAATATTTATCAATAATGACATTAAAAATAATATATAATATCAGTTATCATTAATAATTACTTAGAAAATGGATGTTTTTAACTAAAAAGTAGTATTTTCTATTATTCATCGAAAAACACAGTTTCTCAGAAAATTAGAAAAAAAATCAAACTAAGATAATTTTGAAATTATATTTTAAAAAATGAGGTTTATATTATCAAATTAAATATCCAAACGTTTCTTTAATTACTTTCATCATTAAAAGTGGGTTATTTCAGAAAACAGTGTTTTTAAACATAAATAGGAATTTACCAAAAATCATATATTTCATTATCAATATGTTTTATTTAAATAAAAAATTATAAAAAATATTTGAAAATTAGTTATTAATATTCATATAAATAACTTTAACGGATGGGTTACAATTATATTATTTAAATAACTAAAAAATAGTAGATATGTTTTATAGAAACTGAGTGTTGCGTGTATCATACGCCAAGTCAGTGTTTTGTGTAACGTACTCTGAGTCAGCATTGCGTGTAACATACACCAAGTCGGTGTATCATGTGAAAGTAATATTTGAGTTAGTATAATGAAATATATAAATGAAAATTTATATTTATTTGAAAAAATAGGTCCAAAAAAACTTGAGGGGTTACAAATATTATTCTATAATGCTTTGTATTTATTATAGATAACTCAATTACAATAAATTTTTAAAAAAAGTATCTATTTCCTCATATAAATTAATTTTTTTATTAGTTCGAGGGTGCTCATTATTTCTTCAATATTAACCTCAGATATAGGTATCATCAGCTAAAAGTGATGTAGGATGATGTTCCAAGGGTAATGTATTGTACTAGGTATGACCATTTTTGGTTTGTAGATATTCTTTTATTATTGATTAATTCACCCATTGTATTTATAAATATAATTAGTAGAGATTTATATTTTTTTTGGAAGAAATGTGGTTTTTTATGTGATTAAATTCTGGTTTATAGTAATATATATTAGGAACATGAGAACATATAAGGTTTTTGAGTTGAATTTAAAATAAAATAAGTTATCTTGTGTAAATTTTAGTTACATAATATTTATTTTAATGGAAAAATTATTTCTACATATAGAATACCTATATATTCTACAAAAAATATATTGTTATAAGAGTTTAAAAATCCTAAAAATGTTATATTGATTCATAATTTTCTTCGATTAGTGGGATAATTTTGATAGTTTATTGAAAAAATTACTCATTTATCTAACCCACTAAACAATTTAACTTGAATTATAGTAAAATTAATCCAGAAAAAAGGAATGGGATGAATGATTTTAGGAACATAAAATAATATTTGTTAATAATCCATTGTTATACTTTCTATCTAGAAATAGTGAGTTTGTTATTTACATTGATTCTTCATTATTGGGGATTTGTTATGTATTGATACAATATGATCATATATTTATATATTCTTTATGTTAATAGAAAATACAAGTGAATAATCACTATACACATTATCTTGTAATTATACTAGTGGATTTTTTGTTTAAAAATTTGGTGAGATTTTTTATATAATGGAAAATTTAAAATATATACTGACGATAAAACATTAAATTACATATTCTCTCAAATATATTTGAATATAAGGAATATAATATCGATGGAACTAATAAAATATTATAATTTAATAATTCACTTCCATCCAAGTAAATCAGATAAAGTAGTTAATTTATTAATTTAAAAGTATAATTCATTATTAACAATTTTCCATTTGTAACATTACCGTTTTCATATTAATTTAATAAATGTGGACATAGAATTTTGTCTTTTTGGAACTCCCACTCTTTTGGTTCAGATGTAAGTGAAGTAAACTTTTTTCTGATAGATTTGTTCATAATCCGAAGGAATATTAGGGTTTCAAAAAATGATAGTGTTTTTTAAGAAGGATATGATTCCTCAATTTAACATTGAAAAATATTGTTTTATTAAATTTGGAATGGGGATTTTATTTCCTCGTGATTCACATTTCTGGAATCAATTTTCGAACAAAACTCATTGCTCCTTATTTTCTATTCATATTGGAGTAACTAAGATGTATAATGACCATCAAAAATATTATAGGTTTGATGGAATAAAGAATGATATTTTATTTTATTTTATTATGAAATGGTTGACTTGTTAGTAGGTTGAAATTAAGTGAAAACAAATGAAGGGGATGAATCGGCCTTTTAATGTTCCTGAATAGAAGTGGGAGAATATATTTATATATTTCAAAATGGGATTATCAATGAAATATTAAGGTACTAATGTGATTTGTTTTATTCATTATTTTTTTACTAAAATAGTACATTTTTTAAATATTCATTGTACTATTTATTTGGATAATATTTCTATACATTATCATAAATATATTTTTATATTACACGAAGTTATTGTCTCTATTATATCTTATTTTAAACCTAGATTTTCTTTTATTATTTGAAGGGACTTCATAATTAATTGGGAACTGAATTAGATTTTTGTATAGATTCTCATATTAAATATAGTAGATAGTTGAAGAAAATGATTCATACATTAGAATATATATTTTCATCTTTCTCATTGGAATACCAATGTTGTTTGGACTAACATGTTTTAAATGATAAATTTTCATATAATGAAAAATTTCATTCCATTATACAATTGATTTTTTTTGTGAAAATATATGGAATGAAGTAAAATAATCTAGAATGTTGGGATGAAGTATTTGAGAGAAATTTATGGGTACCATAAAAGGAAGAATAAATATCTTATATAGAAAATATGATTAAACAGTTTATGAATATAGTTCAGAGCAGGTAGAATATTTATGTAGATAATCAATGGAATGATATATTTTTTGAGGTGGGAGATCATATTTTTCTTAAATTATGTCCTTCAAAAAGTTATATATTTTGGAATAAAAGTAAAATTAATTCCATATAATACAGGTCCATATAATTTTTTTAAAAAATTTGGATCATTTGAATACATAGTATAGATAACTATATTTTATTCTAAGGTACATGATATATTTCATGTTTATTTATTAAATAAATATGTAATCGATGAATCTCATATTTTAATCCCTAAATTAGTTATGTATGAAGAAAATAATTCTTGTGAGGAAAAAGATATTTTTGATTATAGATCATAGATAATAGGTATTGTAGAATAATTTGACTTATGAAGTTAATGTTTAATAAAAAAACTTTTGTTTGAAGTAGAAACTTGAGAATCATAAATTCTATAATGGATTAAAGCCTCACTTGTGGGTGTAATGAATAAAATTACAAGGATTAAATGGGTCAGAATGTAAAAACCCCAATAATTTTAATAATAAATCAACTTCGTGTCTAAATAATATTCATGACTAGATTTTACAGGTACATTTTTCAATTGAATAATATTTGTGTAATTTTTCAATTTATAATGAAATAGTTAAATTATAAATGATTTTTTTCATGAATTATATGGTTATATTTAATTGTTAAAATAACAAATTTCATAAATTTATTTGGTTAAAATTATGTTCATTTTTTAATTCATCAATTCAAATTTTTTAAGGTGATTTTTTTCTATTTTTTCTGAAACGGTTAGTTTTTAGGTGAATAGTAAACGATAACAATTTTTACAAAAAGGAATCATTTACATTAATTTATTTAAATAAAATTAAATTTTAGATTGTTTTTAAAGTATAATTAGCCCCCTTTGACTAAAATTAATCCAATTACCTCTATATAAATTAAATTTAAAATTGATTTTGGTATAAATCCATTTTTATGTTAAAAGGGGTTTTTCAAAAAAAATATGTGTTTTGTTAAATATTCTATTATGAAATCAAAATTAATTTCAAAAAACTATGAAAAATTAATAGTTAAAATTTTACTTTATATATAAAATTCATAGATTGTAATTTATTATTTATTTCAATTTAATTTTTTGTCATAATGAATATTTAGCTTGGTAAACATTAATTACCATGATAAAGTTTAAACAAGTTAATTTGTGTAAAAACTAAGTTATGATTCCAAAAAAATATTATCTTAATTATTATACAATAAGATAATTTCAAAACTTAACACAATATATTTAAAATTGGATTTATTTTGTGTCACATTACCATGAGTGATACTTTTATAATATTAAAATGTTAAGGTTGTTTACAAGTGGTCCACTCCCTTAACATATAAAAGGGAACCTCCTCTACTCAATTATTACCAAAACAATTTCACTCTAGAATGAACAAGTCTTTACCAAATCCCTTTTTTAACTCCCTTACTTGTTTTTTAAAGGTCCTTTTATCACCAAAAGTGAAACCTATACAGGATTATGGTGTAAGCCAAATGAGTTTTTCAAATAAAAAGGTATAACTATTAACTAAGTTATTTTTTGTATATTTACTCATCTACATATTTCAAAACTATCATATCCAGGATGATATAAACATAAATGTATCTAGAAAACTGAAATTTTACTATTATTTTTTAGAACCCCCTTTTCATCCATTTTCTATAACTTGTGAAATTATAAAATGGATTCTCTATATGTGTGGACTACCATCTCCATGAAATGATGTATTTAAATTTCAACAACACCACATATGTTTAGTTATAAACAATGTATTAATGAATATAATTTTTTTGATGAAAATATTATTATTTTGGAATGATAATACATGACCCACCATATTACCATTCCCTTCCATTCGAAAATGATGTTGTTGCTCATGTGTACATGTAGAATACAATATCCACGAAGTGATATGATTAATTTTTAATATTAAATTTACATATAAGGTCATAAATATGGGACTAATGAATAAATATTACATTTATATCATATTTATGATTCTATATAATTAAAATTTTATCTTTTTTATTTTCTTTGAACCTAATTTAATAATGAAAATGTCATTCATCCGTATGTATGGACTATTGTCTCTATGAAACGATGTAATTTATTTTTCATTACCAACATACATGAATGGTTATAAAAGTATATTAAATTTATAAATAAATCATTATTAATGTTTTAATATACCATATTTAATGGAATCATGTACCCTTTAACCATGGTCAACACATTGAATTAATCTTAGGGAATAAGAACCACACAACCTCAAAACACCTGAAGTAAACTTAACCGATTTATTAACTAAATAAAACAAGGGAATAGGTTATATAAAATGAATAAAAGAATAAAAAAATAAAAAGGTTATTAATATAGTGTAAATTTAAAACAATTTTATTATTTAGGGAAGTAAAGGACTTGAAAGTTAAGTCTGAAGGCGGAAAAATGGATTTTACCATAAAATATTCATTTAATAATTTTAAAATATTTCTCCTCGATATCCATGTCTTTAAAATGTTTCATGAATTTTATTATTTATATATAAATAATTGATAAAAATCATTTTAAACTATCATTAACTTTTCAAAAAAATTTAAAAAAGAATCTTTTAAATGTTGTTGGTATGGGTCATTTTTCACTCCTTTTACTAATATGAATAATTTTTTTTACATTTACCACATCAGTGCCTTTTACTTTTTTCATATTTATTATTTATTTTCATTCTTCCATTAAAATTATATAAATATTTTTGAAATATAATCCTACTGTTGTTTTATTGAAAAATACTAAAATGATTAAATGTATTTAGAATAAAATGATATTTCATCTTATTTTTATGAGATAACTAGATGTGGTTTTTCTAATGTTCTATAACGCCAAATTTTATGAGTTTTATGACAGAAATGCAAGATTTTGTATTTTTTATCATGATATGGTTATTGTGAAATTTATATGAATTTGGGTGATCCCGATATAGCTTTCATGATGAGTGATCCCAATATATCTCTCCAATTCATTGGGTAAAGTGATAATGATAATCAAATAAATGTTACACCTAATAAATATGTTCGAAATAACCATGATGGTAATTCAATTGCAAGTGTTCATGTAAAGTTGAATTTAAGGATAATTTATAAATATACCTACATTGTTTTTAGATTATTTCTATTGGTTTTGAAAGAAATATTTTGATTTTGTATGGTATGAAAATGAAATCATGAATAAAGGAAAATTTAACATCTTAAAAAGGTAAAAGGGTTGTTTTATTGAGTTATCATACTTTCCTAAATGAATTTCAAGATTATAGTTTTTCCTTTATGATTTATTAAAAAAAGTATAATGAAAAAATTAGTCTCTATAGTTGATTTCATGACTATGTAATGATCATTTTCCCATATTTATTTATCCATGATATCAAAATAATGTTTTTAAGGAATATTGGCCCAATTTTTCTACTCTGCCAAGAATTTTTTTATTTTATGTATATATTTTTATTAAAATGTTCAAAATTATGCCTTTAACATATTACTATGATATAAAAAAGAAATTTTATCCCATTTTTTACATTGTACAAATTTTTTGAAAATTAATCTTTTTATCTTTTTCTCAATGATATAATTTTTGAAATTTATAGAAAAGTATGAAAGGAATGGTTTTAACTTATACATCAAGAATGGGATTTCCCCCCATAATTACCAATCATTATATTGAATATTCATTTTAAATTTTAAATTTTTATTTTCATACAAAATTTATTCCTTAATACTTTGGATTTTTTTTTATTTTAAATAAGTGGTTTCAATGTTAGAACATGTATTTTACACAAGAAATTTATGGTGTAATTTTGAATGTATTTTCATATATGTAAACATTAATTATTTTATATTATGTTTTAATGAAGTTATAATATTATAATAACATCCAAAATATTTCTATGTTTGTTTTATGATAATACTTTATAGGGAAATAATTGAAATTATATATGTTAGTTCTTCCAATGTGGACAGGTGTTGATTTTGAGATTATATTGGTTAAGGTGTGTCGATTATTAATAAAATTAATACATTAGACTTATTATGTGATGATTGGGATGATGAATTACATATCACCTCAATACATTAGTAGGTATAAAGAGAAAAACATGATTGGTTATTTGGTTAAGGCATTACCTATTTATGAAAGATGTCTTGGCATGAGGCATCAATGATAAGGTTCAGATGTCAAACATTATGAATTACACTATTGTGAAATTATTTATTTATGTACATGTGATTATTTTGATAGTTATTATATTTATAAATATGTTTCTATATCATTTTATTTTTATATGGAATTATTTGATCACTATTTATGCTTTCCATATTATTCAAGCCTTATTATCTTCTATTGTATGAATTCTATTACTGACTTCCTAAGATCACCCATTTCTTATGTTTCATTAACTCATGATTATTTTATGTTTATTATAATTGATATCCTAGGATATAATAAAGGTAACTATAATGTTCTCAAAGAAAATTATCTTTTCTTTTGTTTTAAGATGTAATGTGAAATTTATGTATGCCTCTAGTCTTCTAAGACTACTAAACTATTCAGACCATTGGTATGCAATCACTTGTATCTAGTGCCAATGTAATAATGAAACCACCAACTCTAAAATAATAGGTTCATAGACCATTCATAATATATCTCTCAAAAATATTTTTTATTTACGTATCTTATAGTTATTTATAGGTATTATATGTTTTACTTTCATTTTCTTCTCTCTAAGTACTCAAGATACTAAAAGAATATTTTTATGGAAAAATGAATTTATTTCTATCCCATATCGGAAAATTATTTTTTATATACCAATATTTTCTATAAAAAATTCTAGAATGTTTTTGATATTCTATAAATATTAATAAACTTCATTTATACACATGTTCCAATTTTTATAAAAATGTTTTAAAAGAATTTTCTTATCATTTTACGAATGTGGTACTTTTGAATTTTTACAAAAAAATGTGAAAAGAATATTTGATTTAATGTACACCACATAAACATAATTTCCCAAATTCATGATAAAATTTTACTATATTTATTATTTATCTAGATGGATAATGATTTTCAAGTAGAAATATCGATGATACCCATTATCATTTACCTGGGTTAATATTTTATGTAATGAAAAATTTATTCAGGATCATAGGGAAACCATATGAATTAATTATGATCATGTTATGGGTTGGTAAATTTTATATATCCAATGTATTAAGTAAAGAATGATAATTTTTGAGATTAATGGGTACATGAGAGGTTATCCCAAAGCTAAAAGAGGGTATATTAGGGGGTTATCCCAAGCTGAAAAAAGGATATACTAGAGGTTATTCAAATCTAAAAGATGGTGAATGGATGGTTGTTCAATTCCTATCTTGTAAGGAATGTCTTGGTGGGTATCCATGATATAATATTACCCTAATTATGATTATTCAACACTTCATATAACTCTTTTATGAAATGTTCTTATGCCATCATTATTCTCTTGTAGATCATGTTCTTCGATTATTTTATGATTGATGACTTATGATCATCCAAGATTTATTCGATGAGTCGTGATTATATGAATTATTGGTTATGAATTTAAAATGTCAATATCATGTTCTAATACCATTATTCATATAATATTATTACACATGATCATTGATTTATATATCTCTATTTTTTCCTTATTGATAATTTGAGCTCACCCTTTCATGCATTTCATTTTCAAATGAATATGAGGAAATATTTTAGGTATGATATGTCTATCAAGGGTGTAGTTGTAATAAACTAAGTGGAAGATTTTTTAGATCTTATATGTACGAGTTGTTTATATATCCAACTTTAAAAGGCAATAAGCTATTATGGTTCTTGTATGTCTTGTAATGATATGTAATGAATAATCATCTAACAATATGTAATATTTATGAATGTAATATTTGGGTCCCTATAGTATGCATCAGATAACATTTTAGTTTATTGGATCTTAGTATGGGAAAATTTTAGTGATAATCCTTTGGATAAGGCTAATTTTATAAGAACATCATATGTTATGGAAAATAAAGGACTATGGTTTTCTTAGAAAAAACATCCTTTTATCAATGATAGAAAGTGGATGTGGTTTTTAAAAAAATGCATAGAGTTTTATAAACACTAAATATGGTATAATATATATTAATTCGATCCTCATCGATGAATTTTGTGGTAGCCTAAGACTTTGTATTTTTCTAAACACTCTCTAGGGATATTGATGGGTTAATTGAAAATTTCACCATGAACCACTATGAAGTATTTTAATAGAGTATGAACCTGCATATCATAGGTTAAACCAAATGTTCCATAAAATAAATAGAGGGTATCAAGAATTTTAAATCCTATTAATTATTTTCATGAATCATATTTTTTATTAATAATGCATGATGGTTATTCTAACCATTTTTTTTGTAATGGATTGAATATATAATGATAAACTTGAGGTCATTATAGGTATGTTCCAATTTTAAAGTACCCTATTTGAGTATAGTTATTTGAATTCCTTTAAATCATTAAAATACTTTAGATTTATTAATTTATATCTACACTGACTAGATGTCGAATTTGAATAAAAAACTCATAATGGTATGATTGTCATATCTCAAGTCAGTGATTATCCACCAATCAAATTTTGTTGGAATGTAGTTTATAAAATTCTTCTTATTCTCCCTCTAGGTAAATTGGATGAGATGTTGGGAATGGATGGGATTTATTTATATAAATCCCATATCAATTTCTAAGGTAGGGGACTTACATTTGATATTATGAACCTAAATATGATAATTTATTAGGTTTTGGATAAATATAAACTGTTATTGGAAATAACATCCATTTCATTATTATAAATTCCAATTCAATGTGTATTTTCATTTCTGATGGTTTGAGAGAAAATCGACATCAATGATATACCAATTATAGGGGATTTTTTAGGAGATTCTAGAAGCATTTATGAGTATTCAAAAAAATCATGATGTTACGTTCTCAATAGAGCTCATACATAGTGCTATACCGATTTTAAATACTACATAAATAATGTCCTTCATTGAGTTTCAGGAACTGATGAATAATCCCTAGTATAATCCTGATGAGGGATTCATTCAGAAAAGTGCATCCTTATATGGGTCCCCTTTTCTTTTTTAATGAAAGATGGGTCCATGAGACTCTTTATTTATTATCAGTAACTTAATTATATCATGATCAAGAATAAGTATCCTCTACCTCGTATTGATTATTTTTTTGATAAATTGTAAGAAGATATATAATTTTCAAAACATAATCTTTGATCTAGATACTATTAGTTGATGCTAAAAAGTGACAAAAAAACCAAGAATACCTTCCATTTTAGGTATGCACACTATGAATTTATAATTTCAAAATTTTGTCTCACTAATTCACACACTATCTTTATGGATATAATGAACAGAGTCTTTATAAATTACCTTGATTAGTTTATGGAAGCCATTATAGAATATGTTCTTTTATATTCTATGAGTAAGGAACATAATGAATACCATTTGAGGATTGTACTAAGGGCCCTAAGGAAGGAATATATTTATGAATAATTTACCAAGTGAGAATTTTGAATACATAAATATTCATTTTGTATTCATATAATCACAATTTAGGGTATATCAGTATATCATTCAATGATAAAAGTTATTAAACATTGGACCAGACCATTCACTATGAATGAGAACCATAGTTTTCTTGGATTAGAGGGATATTATTAGTGGTTTATGATGAATCTAACATTTTATATAATCTATTAACCAAGTTAACTTTGAAGGGTTTCATGTTCATGAGATTAACGAATGTGAAGAATATTTCAAGGAACCAAAGAGATTGTTGTTTAGTTTACATGGGATCACACTACCCTACAGTTAAAATGGGTTTGGTAATTACTATGATTCATCGATGAAGGGTTTGGAATGAGTTATTATAATTAATTTTAAGGTGATAGCTTATTACTAATGCCAATCGTAGGCTAATAATAAAAGTTACATGAATTATGATTTAGATTTAATAGTGGTAATATTTTCATTAAGTATATAGAGGTATTATATTTATGAAAAGTATGGGATATATATTCATCATAAAATATTAAAATATATATACATCCAGAAATACTTCAATATGGTCTAGAGAATATGGTTCCAATTGATTATATATTATGATTGATCAATACATAACCTCCCTTGGAAATAAAACAAGGTGGTTTATGATTTCAGTCCAAAGGATAAAACTATCTTATCTATGATGAGGAACAAAAAGGATATAATATTTATGGATTTAAAAATAACAGACTATGAAATCTTGATGTATGGGTAAAAATACTATATTTATAAAATGAGTGTTCAAAAACCTATATATGGGACTACTAAAGAGGCATAGGAAGAGAATATAAAGATATAAAAGAAGGTGGTTGACTCAGATTGTAATGGAATGAAAATATTTAGGAACTGAGTAAGAATACCATCAGTATAATAATTGAAGAATGTTCTATGGGAAAAATCTCATAGCACATCATAATATATTAATTATGGAATATTTAATTTTTATATATATCTAAGAAATTTTTTATAGTGATACAAAATAAATATATTTATTATAGAGTATGTGTCTCAATGAATAGTTTTTTAGTAAGTTTACCTTGAGGGATAGAATTATTAGTGGATGTTACAACCATTACTCATAAAAATAATGTAAATGGGAAAACATCAGTGAGGATTTCATCATGAGTTTCTCCAAAACATCTAATTACCTTATGTTATATGGTTTATATGTGATAACCTTATGAATTAAGCATATATCATTACTATTAGAGAATATTTCTCTCTTCATTAGATCTCACGTATATGCATTAATGAAGTGTTAAGGTTTTATAGAGTACCAAATTCTACTATATCAGGTCCCTATCTAAGGTTTACCTTGATGTTTTTGATGATGTCTTCTGAAAGATTTGGAAATAGAGTAGTGTTTATATACAACAAATTATCCCTTAATAGATTGTTTGTTTGAGAGAACCATTTAAACCATATAAGATATGTTTATATCATATTCTCTAGATCTCAAAGTTTGTTGGGATCAACACCTTTCTCTAGTTGTATTCGATTATAACAATATATTTTGATCAATCATGCATATGGTACCATATAATTTCCTCTATGGAAATAATTTATGAGATCTAATATTCTATAATAATATTAGAGAAAGTTATATATATTAGATCCTGAGATACCATAGGAAATGGTAGATATGTTTAAAGTTATTGAGCATTATTTCAAGAAATATTAGAGTCAATAAAAGTGTTATGATGACAATAATAGGTGACATATAGAATACAAATTTGGTGAAAATGAATTCTTGTGAATTTCTCTATAAAATAAGGTCATGATATTTTGAATGAATGTAAGTCGAGCAATAGGTATATATGTCCCTTATAGATTCATGATTGAGTAGGAACTCTATCTTATAACTTTTTTCTTTTATAAAACCTCTCACAAGATCTTTATGTGTTAAAGGTATCTTTTTTGAGTTAGTATATAATGTAATGAACCAAATATTATAAGAAAACTCCCATTGTGATTTAATTAAATGTATTATGATGTATTACGGTTGTTAAAAACACATTTTCTTCACTGGTTTTATTATGTAATATCATATTTAAAAGACTTTTATTCATTAAAACCATTGATTATATAGTCATCGAATAGTGATCATATGAATAATATAAGTATAGGGGTTTGAAAAATCCAATTGACATGGAAAAAGTAAGTGAGAGCCTCAAATAGTAGGATTATACCCTATAAATCCCATTTATCAAACCTTTTGAGGGAGATAGTATCACTAGAATTTTACCTGGACCAAGAAAATTTTGAGATCCAATCACTAAAGTGTGAGAGAAACTATTTATGGGAGTAGCTCAATATCATCGAGATCATGACCCAAACCATATATGCCGAACCACCCCAATAAAATATCACCATAACACACCATACCCTTTGGGAATTTTCTTGTGTAATGAAGGGTTGTGTATCCATATTTTAATTATATGGATACTTATATTTTATTTTAAATATAATAATCTTTATATTTACTTCTTATCATTGTTACATTATAAATTATTTTGACTTTAATATGATAAAATAGAAATTGAATTTTTTTTTCTGTATATGTGATTTCAATTCGGGCATTCTTTTGGATGAAATAATGATTTTTTTTAAATAAATTATCTTTAATTTCAATAATTTTATTAAATATAAATTATAACAAAAAATTTAAGGCGTAAAATGTAATATCTATAAGGGTTTCAAAGAACTTAATGCCAATAAACCCATTATTTCTTAATAAATGTCAATTTTTATTTTAAAATTAAAACATTACCTATTTATAAAATTATTTTGATAAAATAAAAAAAGTATTTTTTAAACTAGAATATCTAAATTATCAAACAATGAATTTTTCATAATTTTTAGAGACAATCGAATTTTCAAATAAGAATTATATATTTTATAAATATATGATCTGTATAGTGAGATAATAAAGTCTCAAAAGTGATATAATAAATGATATAAAATGTATCCATGTCCAAATATATTTTCTCCTTTAAAATAACATGTTTTAGGTTATTCTATTAATTTTATAAAGCCTTTATGAATCCTTCAAAACCTATATTATATTTTAAGGTTTTAAAATAATTTCTTTAAGAACATGACTCACTTTGACATCACCTAGGGTACCATTTTAATATTTAAAGTCCATGGAATTATGAAATAATTAAAACCACTTCTTTTTTCATTAAACATGGAAAAAACTCTGTTTTTTGGAATTTTTAATTCTTTTTATCTATAGTTGAAAACCTACATTAGGAAAATAATAAAGAAACCCCCTCTCTTTTCCTTTTTAAACCCACCAAATATCACATTTATATTAACTCAAGAACCATGTATCATGTTCTTACTCTTCCCTATGCTCTCTCAATCCCTCCCAAGGTTTCCCCAGGCTCTCATGAAACTCTTCCCATGCATTTAGAATCACCCTCTCAAGGTAAGGGATCATTTTATTATCCCATATATTAATGAATATTCTTTATTTAAAAATTTTTATTTCTAATTCATAATGTTGTGATATATTTTTTAATTTATGATTACTGTACATTTTATGTAAAAATGATTAGAGACACCTTCCTCTCTCATTAAAAATTTTTATTAATAATTAAAACTGTCGTTATGATGTCAAAATTTCACTTCAATTTGTCCATACCAACCCTTTTTATTGTGAATACCATAACCACTTCTACTCAAGGGTATAAACATATTAATACATATACTATTTTTGTTAAGGACTTCCATTTATTTATTCTACACTCATTTATCATGTAATTAAATATACATAAATATGATTTTATTTTTAAGGATCTACATGGCACACTTATGCATATCTATGATATGAAAGTGAAGAGTGTGCAAAAAATTATATAAGACCCCCATAAATTGGATAATTTTTTAGTATCATGACACATCATTCAAGGTTTTAGGGAGTGATCCTAATACACACTGGGAAATTTTCCACCATGTTATGATGTCTGGGTGGTTATCCTTATCCTGTTTTATGGTTTCATGTTTAATGTTGTTATCACATTCACATGTTTTATTTATGTTATCATATTTTTTCATGCATATTTCTTCATGTTCATGATTCTCATCCAATTGTTTCCCATTAAAATTACTATTATCGAACATGAAATAATTTTATCTTGTTATTCAATAATTATTCTATTACTAGTCTTTCTAGCTCACCCCTTTCTTATGTTATCACCATGTTATCCTATATAGTTTTAAGTATTATGAAGTATTATGAACATTTAAAGGATGTTTTCAATAATGGATATGTACTACCTACTTTAAATTGTTATGTAAAGTACCTAATTACCCAAATACACTAGGTTTTCAGTATTTTTGGTTGTATTATGTGTAGTATTTTATAATAAATCATGAACTAAAGTTTAAAAAATATAAGGGTTGTAATAGTTAGTATCAAATGAAAGTTTAATTATTTCTTGGATTTTAATTATAAAACTACATATAAATTCTTAGGTATAATTATAAACATAAGAAAAAATCCATAAATTTCATCAAAATATATTCTAAGTGGTCTCCACGAAAATAGAACCATGTTTGGAAACTGCAAAGTGGATGTGGATCTAGAATAGATGTACAAAGGGGTAACACCTAAAAACACCTCATTGACATATAATCGATCGGGAGTTGGTGCAAGGAAAATGAAATTTTTACACACCTTGGTTGACACTCCAACGGGATATTATTTGGTAAATCCACAATGTCATAAAAACCCATTATCAAGGGAAAAAATTCCCGTAAGAGACTATGTTAGAAAACATATCATGGGTAACATAGATTAAAACCTAGAAATTAAAAAGTTAAAGAAACAAATGTAATTTATAAATTATCCCTTTAATGTTATTGGATTCTTTATTATGTATTTAATAGTTTAGAAGTACTCATCCATAATTTTTTCTTTACTCTAGCCAATGGATTGAAATAGAATGAACTGAGTAAACAACCAATGTGAAGAGCAATGTGGTAACTGCCCAAATGATATGTCAAACCCTATGGAACTAGGAATTGAAAACATTATGATGATACACTAGTTGATAATTTAAAACATTTTAAAATTACATGGATGACTGTAATATTTTTTAATCTTTAAGTAATTTACTAAAATACTATTTTTTATAAAATAACATTAATATAATTTTTTCAATTATTCATTTAATTTGAATTCAAAAATTATCAAAATAATGATGGAATTAGAATATATTATTTTAATACCTATATAGAATGATATATTTTTCTATTAAATATATGTAACAAAAAGAAAATTCAATTTATAGAACTTTTAATATATTTTTAATACCATTTATATTATTTATCTATTAACTAAATAATTATTGAGTTGGTGTTTCCTAATAATTTAAAGATATAATTTCATATAGAAAAACTAAAAATAAATTATTATGATAACAAGACTAATTTATATTTTGTAAAAATATTTTTAAATGAACCTATATTCTTATTTTTCCAATTCCAAAGATTTAGATATATTAAAATCAAGAAAGGTTCTTTTAATAAAATTTTCTTTACAAAACTTATAATATGGAATAATTTCATAAAAATATTCCCCAAAACTCAAAAAATAGAGACTAAGGTTATAATAGTCTAAATAATTTCATAAAATGTGTTTTCTAAAAAATAGGTCATTTTAATACATATCATCTTAGTTTATCCCCCTCAATAAACCCATTTTTATCTTAATTTGGATTATTATTTATTATTATTTTCACAATTCATTTGGGTAAAAAATTATGATTACATTATTAGATAATAAAAATTTTGTTTATTCCAAATATTTAATAAAATTTTCAAAAACCAATTCAAAGAAGTTGAAAGTTTAATACAGATTAATCCCATAGACGTGAGGAGAAAACGGGTTTTCAAAGAGAAAATTTTCAAAAGTTTACAGTGTTCATTTGTTAAATTAAAATTAAAATAATTACAATGAAATAAATTGGACTAAATAATATATAATTAAAAAAATTACATTTAAAGCAATTAAAAATATAATTTTACTTTATATATAATTTAATTCAAATGGAATTTTTCAATTATAATTCAATATTTTTCACTATTTGTTGAAAAATGAAATATTTTAGAAAAATATTAAAAAAATAACCTTAAGTTAATTTTAGTGTTTTTATTTCAAAACTTATGTTATTTTTATCATTTAAATTTTTAGAAAGTGGTAAAAAAATTAATTTTTAATTATGTGTGAAAAGCACGATTAAACTGTATTCTATAAAAAATATTCTCTTTTAGAAAACATTTATTTTTCATTTTAAAGATTTTTTTTTCTAATCAATAGATGATGATAATATTCATAATTTATTTATTACTATTCAAATCCACCATTCCTATGGCAAGGTGATAACTATTACATAAAATAATAATAATAATTCACATTTCATTTAAACTTGGTGTTGCATGTAACACAAGAAAAAGTCAGTGTTGCATGTAACACAAGATAAAATTAGTTTTACATTTATTTAAATATAAACTCAATGTTTCATATAGTCCAAGATATTTATAGAATTTAATGTATTTATCAAAAATAAATATATATTATAGAATCAGGGTTTTATATTTTCATTTAATCTTAGTTTTTTCATGCAATACATGTTTTCAAAAATAATTTTTATATTTTAAATTATCTTGGTGTTACATTTTCCCCACTCAAATAAATTACATGCACAAAATTTAAACATGATATCTGAAATAAATGTTTTCCCATCAGAAAATTCCCTTTTTGAAATCCCATATCATGAGAAGGTTTAATATGAAATCCTCTTAATAAGAGAGGTATGTATATACAAATTTTATATGGAATAACACATACTATGTTTTTTAATAGGAAAACATTGGTTGGATGTGAATGTGTGGACATAGAAGAGGAAACTAATACCAAAATATTGATGGGGAGTAATAGAGAACATAGTCTATATGATGTTAATGGCCTTAAAGACAGAAACCATAGGTGGGGAAAATGTAATTGATATCAAGAAAATTATAATAACATGGATAACTTTTTTATTTGAAGACCCTTTCCTAGAGTTAAAGAATTATTTCACCCTTTAGAAATGTAAGTAAATATAATTACTTTATATATTTTTATTTGACAAGAACAGTTCAATCCTTTGGTTATACTTCATTAAATTTTGTATTCATCTCTTAATGCAAAAATTTAATATCCAAAAATTAATTTTTATATGCCTAACGAAATAAAATTTAATTTTAATATATCTTGATATCCATAATATATTAATAATTAATTCCTTTAATCTCTTATTATCATAATGAATGAATGGTTAACAAATGTTGAATATATAGATGTAATACATAAAACTATAAAACTTAATCCAAATATAATCTTAAAACATTTCTAAAATTACTATCCTTATAAACATTAAAAAATATTAAGAACAAAAACTTTAGAAATAAGGTCACTAAATTTAAAAAATGAACATATCATTAACCCCCAAAAAACATAGAGATCCTCTTCATTATCACATATCATACACCTGAATACCATAATTACATATTCTTATGAAATATAGTAATAACCAAAATTAACACAAATCCTTATTAAAAACATGCATTCTTCATATTTCTTATATAAAACACGAATTATGGGATATATTCATTAAATCCCAAAATGATGTATACTTCATAAATAATAGCATAAACCATTTTGTCCATAAATCGCTAATAAATTTCAAGGTATTCAATTCTATACAATTTATGGTACACTTAACAATAATATATTTATCCCAACATCTTTATCTCATCATTAGGAACATATTTAGGGGTATCTTTCCCCCTATCATCTATTTTACATGAAGATCATCTTTCCACTAAATTTTTATTCTTTTTAATTGGTATCACTCAATATGAGTTTTCAAATTCATAATGAAAATAAAATGTAGTACAATTTTTTTACATTTAAAAATTCTACTAACCTAGATATCATTGATTAAATACTCAAATGACACATTTCATTAATAAAAAAACCACATTAATTATTCCACTTCATTTGGGGTAATATCTTAAGCATGACTTTGATCCATTAGCTTATTTTAAGGTATATTCAGCTAACACATAGGGAATTAATATTCATAGTTCCACATGTCCTTATAGTTGAAGAATTGAAAATTATAAAACCATTTATTTTCATTGAAATCATGAGCATGGTTCCATTTTCCCCACACATGGAGAAAACTTCTTTTACTTTTAATCATGTACTAGACTGTTTCCTTCTACAATTTTCTCTTTTGGGAATATCCTTCTTTTAAATATTCCCTTTATCCTTCTTTTTCTATGTCTTTGTCTTCATCTATTACTTCCCTTAAAAACATAATACTTTGGTAATTTCTTAACTATCTTTTTATCACGTGATATTATTTCCTCGTATGATGATAATCATTGGGAGACTATTCCCCCTCGAAAAATTAGCTTCATCCCATCAAAGAAATGATCATTCTTAATATTTGGATTACATGCATTAATTTTATTCACATTCATTCATCTAGAAACCATTTCTAAATGATTAAATATACAATATTATATCATACAATTTCCAGACATGATATATAATCACAAAATATTTAAATACATAAAATAAAATTAAAAAATGATAGAACCTAATCACATAATCATCAATGTGGTTTTTTAGGGAGATTAATATTCTCCAATACTTCATAATGATTTATAAATAAAATGTTAATTATGCTAAGAATATCCCAAAGGAGTTTTAAACCATGTTCATTGTAAGGTCCATTTTCATGCATGAGGTGACAATTAATTAAATCCCAATTCACCCTTTTAATAGTTATTACCCATAGGAACTAGTGTACCAGAACCACATCCAATTATAGTTTCCAAAAATGGGTGTATTGGTAGAAAAAACACAAAGTATCTTCCTTTCCAAAAGCATCAGGAGATTATTATATTTTTATATTTAATGTATATCATATGGTTATGTTATCTAATTTATGTTTTCCAAAATCTAGTTCCCAAGGCTTCTACAAAACATCCTCTAATAGAAACTATAGCACCCCAACCCTAGTAACATTAAGTCAGTGTCTGCTTTATTAAATTGTAATAGATACAATGGATAAAATCCTAAAACACTAATTAGTTTAGTAGTTTTTGTAGAACCATATATATAAACGATACCCAGTTTACAAAGGGATATAAAATAAAAATCATATAAAAATAAAAATTGGCATCTTTGACCATATTCAATGAATTATTTTTCATATAATGGGGAAAGTAAAAAAATAACGGTGAGCTCAAATACATGGTAAGGGTTTCATATAAGATAATAATCATGAATTAATAATAATATTACATATATAAAATTGAACAACTTAAAACACATTCTATTTAATCAATAACTTAGAATGAAATGAATCTAGAGATAATATCATTGTGAAAATACAATGGATAATAATACTTCGATTCTTTATGAAAGAAAATGATTAATTATTGGAAATTACAAATTTTGCATATGAAACCTCTATCATCATGATATATACTAAAAACAAAAAAATATTGGGTAGAAACCAATATGGTTTTTATAACTTATTTTATATTATTGGGTGCAAACCAATTTTTTTAGCTAACTAATTTAAAACTACATGGTATAATCTCATCTTCTTTGGTCATTTGATTTATCTCTTGAGAAATATTGATGAATTTATGGTCTATCAATAACTAGACCCCACATATATCTACATGTCAAAATAATTCCTCATTTATTAAATTAGATATTTCCTTCATTAACAATATTCTTTATTAACAAATATCTGTATTGAGTAAAGGATACAAATTTATCAATACTTCTAAAGATAAAAAACATTATATTGAAACATATTATATAAAAATGGTATATTTTATTGGAAATAATAATATAAATCATGTAATAATATGTATATTTAAGAGAAATGTAATTTTCAGTGAGAAGTTATCCCAAGAATGTGATTGTTTCGAGAAAAAGTTAACAATCACAAATGAAAGTGAGATTGCATAATAACTCTTACAACTTGGTAATTTTAAATTCAAACCCCTTGTATTTAAATATTTCAAATTGAAAAATAAAATACAATTAATCATGATATTTTATGTCAAATTGGTAGTATATACACCACATAAAAGTGAAATGGTGCATAATAACAAATAAGCCTCAATGGAATGTAAATTCAAACAGAATCCCCTAACTCATGCTTCCTTTTGGATAAACATTCTTGAAAAAAACATATAGATTATTTAAACACGTTATAAACTTATATTATAACCATATTAATATTTATTATATCCCATATGATTCTTTTAAAACATCTTATCACCCATTCGTTAGTAATATTTCATTATTTTCTATGTTTCTATTGTTAATTACCTTATTTTATCATTCATCATACTTTATGAATATTATACTTATTGTGCATATTATATAGTTCCAAAATATCTTGAATAAAAATTTTATTAATTTTACATCAATTATACATTTAAGAACAATCATGAAATATGGTTTTTATAAATGAAGTTAATCTCTATCTTGGAGATGATATACCATATGTATGTGTGAGTAACATTTCTATTTTCCAATGATCATTATTAAAAGAATTTAAGTAATATATTATCATTCCATAATGATCATAATATCATATATACCATATTAATTAATTAAATATGCATATATATACCTTCCATATGGTGTGGTTATTAAAAGAGAGTCACATCGTTTTGTGAAGGCTGTAGTACACACATGCATGAATGATGGTATCATATTTCATAGACTGGAAAATGTAAGAATGAAAATTAATTATATAATATTTTCATAATTATAAATATTTCATTAATTTTTCAATTAGTTCATTTATATCACATATATTCATTAAATTCATCCATATTAACTTTCATATAAAGCGTTAGTGAAAAAAGAATCACATCGCTTCCTAAGGCAGTAGTCAGCTGTACACATGAGCAACACTATCTTATCCCTTAATGAAAGGAATGTAAAAAAAGAAATATAATATATTATCACTCAAAATGTATACGTTTATAATAAATATCATATATATTCTTTATATATATAATCATACCGAACCGTTGGAAAAATGAATGACATCAGTTCTTGAGGTGGTAGTCCATCGTACAAACGAATGATTATTTAATAACACATTTAATGAAAGTGGGGATGTTTTTGGTTAAATAAATTAACAAAAATAATATATGTATATTAAATATATTTATATTATCCTATAATAATTGTTAAATAATAATTGAAGGATGCAGGGGAATAAAAAATATAAAAATTCTCTTTGAAGAACATTACATCTTCTACAGGTATAGTCCTTAAGTTTTCACTAAAGCCTTTATTGGTTGTATTTATACCCCAAAAATGATTATATGATGAAATTATATAATTTTTGAAGTTATATGGGTTGGGTTAGTTTAATCCATATTTCCTGAGAGGTGTGAAGAAGTGAGGGTAGTGAGTTTCCTTTTATGATTGAGGAGGAGTGGATTTTTTGTAAATTCCCATAAATTTTCAACAAAGGGAAGTTAAACTGAAACCAAGTGGATGAAAATTTTATAATGAAATGTTTTTTGGTATTATAGGTTCAATACACTCCTTAAATATAAAAAAATAGTACAAGTTTTAAGCATGTGTCTCCATAACGTGTAAGTTTGTTTTCTCTTACCATTTTGGTTTCTCACTATATTAACTAGTCTTTTTAACCTTTTGAACATATTATAAAATCATAAAATAAAATTATACTTGTAAGATAATTTTTACCCACATATTACAACTATTTAATCCAATTCATGAAATTAAAATCTTTTTTGTTTTGGAAATTAATTTTATCACAAGTGCACATAATCTATAAAAACGTCATTTTAACCGTAATAGTGTTAACACAGTTTTTACAATTTAGGGATCAATATAGTAAATATAAAATTAATTGGTCAATAAATAGAATATAGATGATATTTTTAAACATTAAACAGTTACACTGAAGAATATGAGATATTTTGGGACTTAAATCATTTAACAGAACATTATTTTTTATAAAACAACATAAATTTAAAATTTGACATTAATTATTTAATCTGAATTTAAAAAATACCAAGAAAATTATTTAATTATATTATATAATGTTAAATAATATATAAGTTTATATATTTTCTTAGAAAATCAATTTAATATAATAATGAATTCATTTTCACTACTTTAAATAGTTTTAGTATCATTTATTTTCTTTTTTAGTTAACTAAATAATTACTTAGATGGTTTTTTTAAGAATTTAAAGTAATTATTTAAACTATAAAAATATTAATAAAATATAATTATAAAAAAAAATTTATATTACAAAATTATATTTATAACAGAACATGTTTTTTTTCTATCTCAAAACTTTGTAGATATTAGGAGAAAGGAATGTTCTTTTTTCATTATATATATATATTACTATATTAGTCAAATTCGTGGAATGGTTTCCCAGCATCTAATAAAAATCAAGACTAAGGTGATAATCACTGAAATATTCCCTTGAATTGGGTATTTGTTAAATAATACTGATCATTTTAATACTTATCTTCTTGGTTTTCCCCTCACTAAACTGATTTTTACCTTAACTGTGTTAATAATTTTTTTATGATTTCACTATTAGTATTGGTTAAAAATTAAGTTGAACTTATTATATAATATAAATTATTCTTATTATTACTAGGGAATTAACTTTTCAAAATTCTATTCACATAATTAGAAATATTTAATTTAATTATAATCCCACAGATGTGACGAGAGAGCGAGTTTTCAAAGAGAAAATGTTCAAAAGTTTATAAAGATTTTATTTCAAAATTCAATATTAAAATGACTCTAATGAATTAATTTTAATTCATTGATTTTGTATTGAACTAATTTTTCTTTAAAACTAATTCAAAATATAACTTAACTTTATCATGAATTTAAAATAAAATTGAAATTTTCTATTAAAATTCAATATTGTTGAGTATTCATAAAAAAATAAAAAAATTATGAAAAATAAAAAAATCACCCTAATATAATTATGATATTATTATTTCAAAAATAAATATCATTTTATCAAATATATTTCCTAAAATAGGAAAAAATTAATTTCAAATTATATTCTCAAAGTGCGATGAAACTATCTTATAGAAAAAATACATGTTTTTAGAAAACGATTCTTTTAATTTTAAATGATCTTAGTTTATGTCTATTGAATATATAAACACAATTTTCATAGTTTAGTTATCACTATTAATTCCCTCCATTCCAATGTATATGTGATAGATATCATATGAAATAAAAATAATATTTTGCATCTCGTTTAAACTCGGTGTTTCATGTAACCTTTGTTATACTCACTATTGCATGTAATGCAAGATAAAATTAGTGTTATGTGTAACATAATATAAAATTAGTGTTTCTTATTATGAATTTTTTTAAAGATAGTTAATTTATTTTAAAAAATAAATATATCTTAATTTATTAGGGTGTTATATTTTCTTTTAATCTTGGTGTTGGGTGTTATACACACTAAAGAATGTGATATTAATATTTTAAAATCTAAACATGTTATATAAAATTTTATTATGTTTATTTTAGAACCCTTTTTTAATCTTATTTCCATCCTATAAAAAATGGAAGCATCACTTTTGCATATGTTTGGGCTACCACCTCCTTGAAACGTTGTATTTAATTTTCCATTACTAACTCACAATGATGGATATAATATTTAAATTAATAAATATATTTGATTATTATGTGATAATTATTAATTTTTAAGATAATATATTACTTTTCTTTCATACCATTTCTATATTTTGTAAAATAATTATTTCCCTCATGCATACTTGTGGACTAAAACCACTACAAAGTGATGTGATTCATTTTTCAATTACATCATACATGGATGGTCATGAGGATTTAAATAATGAATGAATAATACATTTAATAAATATTTATGATTATGTAAAGGTAAAATATTAAATGTTTTATTTATTTTACAGCAAATATAAAAAAAAAATTTATTCATGAATACATATAAAATATCGTATATTAAAAAAATATAATTCATCTTTTAAAACCACATTTCATGGATGTTTTTTAGAGAATATTAAATGTATAAAACTGATAATTATAAAAGGATTAAGTTTCTATAGATGATGGAACACTAGACCATTTTACCATAGTCAATTCAACAATTTTTTTTTGAGAATATAACCTAATTGATCATAAAACGTCCGATGTAAACTTAACTATTTTAGTAACTAAATAAAACATGGAATTAATTTTTGTAAAATTAATTTTAAGAAGAAAATAAAATTGAAAAACATTCTTAATCAAATGGAAATATTTGATCACATACATTTAGAATGACATTTTATGTTTTATAGTTTTAGTGGATGAGGACCAACTCTTAATAACTTGTGTTCAATAAATAACTCCATCATATTGATCATCATCATCTCCAACAATACCCATATTTTTATTTCCCTTGTTAAGTATTCAAAATCTCCTATATGATTCTTCACATATAAAAACCTTAAAAAGAAAAATCATTTAGAATCATTCTTCATAATTGGGGGAAAATGGAACATAATAATGGTAATCTCAATTACTCAGTAAAGGTAAACATAATCATTTAAATTTGAATGTCATTAGTGAGAGTAAGATGTGTGTAAGGGTATGATGACATAATCATTGTTAATTAGCCTAACATAATGGAATTAATTCACTTTAATACATGGATCATCAATAAAAACAATACATAATGCTTTAACAAAGTCAATATTAAATGTAATAAAAAATAATGATCCATGTAATGTCAATATTAATCCAATTAATAATTAAAAACCTAAGGAAAGAATAAATAAATTATGTTAGTATCATGGTATATTATCTTCACATAACCTTTAAAAAACCCTTGAAATTAGAATAAAAATATAGATGAATTCCATTGAATTTCTCAAGAAAAAATAATCTTTACCCGATTAATTGGAGTACTATATTGGGCCATCCTTCATATATTATATATTAGGCTAACTTAATGCTATTTGGGAACACCCATAATATATGTTATATCAGGCTCACCTATGAGCTATATCGGCGATCAAACCTCCTTATAAGCTGTATTGGTCTCACCCATGAGATATAATTCCACTAAACCCTTCAAAAAAATTAAAAGAAGCATTAAATTAATGAAATATTTATAATCTTAAACTATTCAATGTAAAAAAATTAAAACACAACCATCATAGCTTTCATAATGACAGAAAAATATTTACATCTCACGCTAACCTCATTAAAATAATTTTTATAAGCCATCAAGACAAAGAATACAGATGTTTCATAAAATAGTTTTTTTTAAATGAAGGAATCATTAGAGAATATAGTCATAAATTAAAATACCATAAAATGATATTTAAAACATTTCTCAAAAAATAAGGGAAAATACACATTTCTTAAAAAATAAGGGAAAATACAAATTTCTTTGATAATTGTTTTATAAAAATTTAAAAAAAATGGAAAAAATATTATCTTTGAAATTAAACACAGAAACATATAAATTTTTTTTCAATTAGAATAACTATCATAATATAGGGAAATTATTCCCATGCCTTACATGTTAAAAAACATTATTTTCAAACATTTTGAAAAAGGGGAATCAAAAGTGTCCCATTAATAAAATAATAAGAAAATTTATTTTAAAACCTTTTAAAAGAAGGTCAAAGACTATGGGAAATAGATTTAGATAAATAATTTATCTTTAAAGATAAAATTTATTATGAAATTTATGAAATCATGGATATAAAAGGTAATGATTCATGATATAAAAGAATATACAAAATCAGTACCACTTTCATATAAAATTCTTGATGAGTAATCAATGAATAAGCAAGGAAATGGAAATTAAACATGATAACCACACTCAAACCCATATATAAAGAAAATATATGTGTTTCAAGAAAATAAGATCATATAATTTATTATAAAACGAACCTTGAACATAAAAAATCTGGAAAAGAAATGAGATTTTAAAATAATTTCATATCCACTTTGGTAACTTTTGAATCATATTCTGTATGAAATAATAACATCAAATGAAAGATTAAATATAATGAAAATAGAGAGATTAATGATATAACATGTCATAGGGGAATTACATATTCCACATAAAATAATACATGTGAATATCAGAAACTTATGTAAAAAATATATATAAATTTAGATGAATTACCCATAAGAAGATCATATCATTGAAATGAGAATTAATCAATAGAGAGATTATTTGTAATAATTATAAATAAAAAATAAACAGTTGGAAATATAGAATAAATTAATTTTTGTATCCATTCACCCATAATCATGGAATAATAATATCAATGAAGAATAGTTATAAACTAATAAAATGAATTTGAGTTAGGAAACATTTTACCTCTTTATAATGTTCAAGTCAAATATTCATGGATAAAATAATTCAAATTTAAACAAAAAATACCATAAAGTTGGATGAATTCATGATATAACAGGTAAAATGGGATCTATATACATCATATAAATTAAAATAGGCTCGAAACATAAGAATATTCTTATATTAAAATAAATTTATATGAAATCCCCTATATTGTTTAGACACTATCCATATATGTCATTTAACTCACCTTCTTTATACATACTCATTTTCTTAACACAAAAAGTCCATAATGGTTTGTATAATGACATAACAAAAGTATCTAGAATGTTTATAGGGATTTTAATATTTTATTTGGGTATATATTAGAATAACCATATTCTTTTTTAGGTGTTAAGTAAAGAGAATAATAGATTCTATAATATAATGGATATGAGGGGCTCTAATGGAAATTTTATAAAATATTAAATTGATATAAATATTTTTTTTTCTAAAAACATTTCCTAATTGATACTTTTAGAATATAAGAGGTAGATGAGTTGATATATTCTCTTATAATGAATTTTTTACATTTTTTTGATAGTTTTATTACCTTTATCTTTTTTATTTAACCCATCATTGACCCTTTTCACATTTATCGGGACAAAAAGATTGTTTACTCAATGATGTTGTTAAATATGTTATAAATGAAAAAATATTATAAATGAACCATTTTTAAATTGGATGCAATATCTTAATCACATATTCAAATCTATGATTTTTAGGAATTTCATATCATTTAATAAAATATTTTTTATTATAAAATATCATGAGTTCCAATTTTTAGAACAATTCATTATTTTGACATTAATAATATCAAGAAAATATGAAATTCAAACCAAATATTTTATTACATACCTATACAATTATATTATTATATAAAATTCATTACTGAAATTAATTATTTAAAATTTAAATTTTAATAATTTTAATGTCATTTATTTTATTTTTTTATTAATTGAATAACTACAATGTATGATTTGTGTAAGGATTTAAGGTAATTATTTCATCACCAAAAATTAAAAATAAATTTTCCTAATGAACATAAAAAATTAATGTTTCAAATTAATATTTATAACTAATAGTATCTTCTATTTATCCCTATGTAAAAAATATTATTTTTATTTAAAATAAGATTGTGAAAATTTTCACATTTCATTTTAGAAAATGTTATAAAAGTTATAATCATGCTATTATGGAAGAAAGTCCATATTATCAATTATTGTATGATTATGGATGACATAGACTCATAAAATAAAATAAAATCGAGTGGTAGGGTCATTTTAAAGATCAAATCATAATATTTTTAACTTTTAATTGTTTGATTTACCCTTCACTATGAAATATTATCTATTACGATTACAATTCACAATGAAAAAAATATGAAGGAAAAATTTGTCAAATTTATACATCTTGTTTCAATATATAGACTCAATTTTTCAAAATTCTTAACAAATAAGTGGAATTATTTAATTTGAAATAAAATCAAAAAAATGTGATGAAACCCGATTTTTCAAAAAATATCCTTTTTTAAATATAAATTCTTTTATAATAAATTAAAGTATAAAATTCATTAAAAACAAGATTTTATTATTTTAAATTAAAAATAATTAATTAAAATTTTATTCTGACCTAAAATAGAGTTTTATTATATAAATTTGTTAAAATAAAATACCTTTTCAATAAAAATAAATATTTTCACTACTTACTAAAAAATCAATATTTTCGGAAAAATACATATATTTAACTAAAATTTCATTTTTATATCATGATTTAAAAATGATATTTTTTCATTAAATATTTTTTCTTAAAGAAAAAAAAAATTATAATATTAACCCCCAAAAATCAATATATATCAATTTTGATGAAAAGATATTTTGGAAGAAATAAATGAGTTTACTAAAAAATATATACATATTTCCACATAAAAAATAAATACATTTTTATTGAATATATCCTTTATATATATATTTCAAAAATTAATTAATCTAATTCATAACCACTAATTTAAAGGATAGGTAATAAAAATGAAATTTAAATGGTAATATTTCACATTTCGATTACACTTAGTGTTGTGTATTTTTTATTCTATCAAACACAGTAATTATTTTTAAAATCATGAGATATTACATTCTCATCCCACTTAAGAAATTTCATCTTCACATTCTTGAACTCGATCTCTATAATCAAATTATGGAGTTTTAAAATACCTCTGCTGAAATCTCACATCATGAAAGGTGTTAATAAAAATTCCGCTTGGAAATAGAGAAATGGAATTAAGAATGTAACTTAGGATAACACAAACTATGTAACTAAATATTAAAACATTATTGTGAATTGAAAATATGGACATGGAAGAAAATCATAATTTCTAAACAATGATGGATAGTGTCCTAGTTCATTGATCATAATAAAGTTAATGATTATGATAAATTTAAAACCCACCAAAAAATAATCAAAATAAGTGTGGAAAAGAACATCTAATCATCAGAAATGAAGTTAACATGATTTTTTTTCAATATCATTTTCTTCGATTTTAAGAATTATTTTTCTACTTAAACTGAGGATATGTAGAAATATACTTACTTTACAATTATAATTTTACCCATTAATCAACTCCCACCACTATCTCATATATTGATCCAAATGATGAGTGTTCATATTTACTTTACATATTCTTGAAGCGTTAAAATAAACTTCTAATGGGTAACATAATCTATAAGAGAATTAAAATATATTCCTTCTATCTTTATACAATGACAAAAACTGTAATTGTTAGAACAAGTTAATATATTTTCCAATTGTAGAAACATTTTATGATGAAATAAAAATTTAATATCGAAAATTTATTGTAAATATAAAAATATCATACTAAATCATTTCATTAATTATTATCTGTGAAATTCTTCAACATATTCTTAACCAAGCATGAAACCTAGAAATCAGAAGGATTTCACCACACATTATTGCAAGATAAATTTATCATTTATCACTAAATAACATTATAAATTCATGAAGTCATATACCCAAAACGTACATGTCCTAATCATATAATCTCAAAAATATACTATTCATTTCCATAAATAACATGAATCACCATAAATACACATTAAGATCTTATATTCTCCAAAAATCTAATTCAAACTTGACTCCTCAAATAAAATTTTATTTAATCCTAAGGTTTAAATATACCCCAACCAATTAAATTTCTCACAAAATATCATTAGTAAACTTAAAATTCTGTTAATTAAAACATAAAAAGTGGTGTTTATGATTTTGAACTTATGATCAAAATTAAAATTATATAACCATGATGGTATCCAAAAGTCTTACCATAACATAACATGAAATCATTCTAATCACCAAATTTATCTAAATCCTTCTCTAATATCAAATTTTACAATAAAGAACTAGAACTCCTAGATCTGGTACAAAAAAGATAAAATTTGAAATTCGGGAATTGATACTGATAAATATGGCCTAATTTTTTCTATTTAAAATTTTAACATATAAATTAAATACTAAAGAAATTACATACCCATGTAACATTTAGGTTAATAGTTTAATAAAATAGGAATAACTATTAATAAAATGGTTTTATAAAAAATTGGTTTATAATGATCAACATTATCTCCAAATATACCGCACTTTTCATACTCCATGTTAAGCCCCCCCATCTCCCATAATATTCTTCAAATATGAACCCTTTATAACCAAAAATAATTATTTATCTGTATTTATAACCTAGGGAAAATGGAACATAATAAGGGTGAGATAAAATTCTCAGTAAGTATAAATAAAGAATTTACTATTGAATTCCATTTGTGAGAGTGAGATTTGAATAATGGTATGATGAAATAATAATAGTGCATGAGAATTATGTAATTGAATTCATACCCATAAATACTTGGATCATTAATAATGAAAAATAAAATAAATCATTATCAAAGGAAACCATTATTGTAATCAATAATCTTAATCCACATGATATCAATCTTGATCAAAGTAATCATTAAAACCCATATCAAGCATAAATAAATCCTTTTAGTGCTCTGAAACATTACCTTTATAGAACACATACATAATCCTTATAATTATAATATCCATATGACTGACTTAAAATTTATTTCATTAAGGTAGATAATCATTAAACAATAAATTATATCACTATCTAGGTGCACCCATCATATAAGACATAACAGGCTCATATAGAGCTATCTAGATACATCCCTCATATATGCTATATCAGGCTCCCCGATGGAATATAATTGGGATCAACCCTTATTAAAAGGTGTATTCGGATCACCTGTGAGCCATAATGGGGTTAAAAACATTGTAAATAACATCCAAAAAATATAAATTCCAGAAAAAATTTAGAATATTGCACTTTTCAACAAAACCCCCTTAAAAAATCTTCATAACTTTCTTAAATTGTGAAAAATAAATAGTTTTCCTGAAAATATACTCAACACAAATTATGATAAGAAATCTAGGGAAAGAATATTGTTGATATTATAAGATAGAAATCAAATTGAAACGGAGAAATCATTATAGGATGTTTTTATAGATAAAAATAACTTTAAATGAATATCGAAAACATTTATTTCAGAATATTGGAAGATATCCTTTAATTACAGTAATATTTTTTAAAAGAATACAAATACTGGGATTTTTGGTAAATGTACATGGAATATTAGAGGGGAATATTCAATTAAAATATTTTTCATTACAGTTGGAAAATCCATTTATGTTTTAGATGTTAAAAATTAAAAAAAATCAAACATTTAGATAAAAGGGAGTCAAAAGTCAACCAATTAAAAAACATTAAAAAATTATTTTAAAAAAATTGAAATTTTTTTCAAAGAACAGGTGTAATAGACTTAGGAAATCCATTTTGTTTTAAAATAAAATTTCGGGAAAATATTAGAAATCATGGATATAAAAGAGAATGATTACCAATATAAACGAGATATAAGGTAGTTTGAAATTTTCAACAAGGTTCATTATGTTTATTCAATTAATAAGAAAGGAATTGAAAATTAAATAGGTGTACCACATTCATAAACACATTTATCAAAAATAAATATGGTTTAAGAAGATAATATCATATATATTTTTCCAAAAGGAACCTTGAACACAAATAATACTAAAAAAAGATGATTATAGCATAAATCCATTGACACTTTGTAAAATTTTCAATCATAATCCTCATGAACGAATAAAATCAAATAAAAAATTAAATATCAAGAACAAAAAAATATTTTTCAATGAATAGAACTTGAGTTGAAATCCCTTCCCTCAAGTCTAGACATCCCATGAATGTAATGTAACTCCTCTTATTTGGAAAAACTACTTTTGTATAACAACTTAATACCACTATGGATGGTATTATTCAATAAATAAGTCCCCATGGATGGTGGGGGGGTATGTTATGGAGGGATTTGGGTAGATCACAGCTAAACTAAATGTGTTAGAAAATGTAAAGTACGGAGATTAAAAGATACCCTTTTTTAAGAGATGAGAGTTTCACTCATGGAATTTATTAAAATATTAAATTAATATAAATTAATATAGATTTTAAATTGCCTAAAAATTGATAATAGTTGACGATAATATTATTTCCAGTGTATATCCACTCATAAAAAAATGTATATATTTTGACTATGTTATTAAAATTATGTTTTGGATTTAACCCCTTTTTTACCCTTTTCACACTTAAGTGACAATAAGGTTTTTTACTCTTTTTGGGTAATTATAGTCACTATTAATGGAACAGGACCACAAATGGACCATGGTTGATATTTTAAACCATATCTTAATCATAGTGAAAAATTTAATATTTTTAATATTTTTTATCATTTAATGAAATATAATTGATTATAAAATATCATTAAAACCAATTTTTTGAACTGTTCAATACTTTGATGTTAATATTATCATGAAAAAAATGAAATCCAGAAAAATAATTTATTACAAATCTAACCTCTTATATTCATCTGGAAAATTCATTATTACATTAATTATGTCAAATTATATTTATTTTCATTTTTTAATATCATTTATTTAATTTTTCTATTAGTTGATTAATTTTTGTGCTTTCTTTGTGTAAGTATTTCAGTTAATATTTTTTTATAAAAATTAATAGTAAATTTTCCTGATAATTATTAATAATTTAAATTTTAAAATAATATTTATTACTAAACATATAATCTATGTATCCCCATTTTAAAAATATTATAGTTTTTAAAAACAACGGTGTGTAATTTTTTACTTTTCAATGTATAAAATATTATAAATGTCATAATCATGTCCAAATGGGAAAAAGGTCATATAACATAATTATATATTACTATGGATGGTATGGGCTCGTCCAATAAAATTATGGAATGTTTTAGGACTATTTATTTTCTTTATCATATTAATTTTTTTATCAATTATCTTAAACTATAAACTTGAAGGATCCTAAAAATATAAAAAACTGAAAACATTATTATAAATCATGTAATTATGGAGTGATTATGTTAAAAAGTGATATAATTGGTACTAACACAAGGTTTATATTACTTTTGATGTTTAGATAATACTAAATGACACATTAAAGAGATTATAATTTATGTTTATATTATAACGGGATAGTTTTTTTTGCAATTCAATGTTTTTTCCTGGAATCCATGTTTGTTGTAAATTATTTTTCATAGAGAAAACATGGAATATGATGTATGAAAGAATAATTGGGATGATATCCTTCAAAACCGAAAACCTGGAATGGTTAGACTAATAAATTAGTAGTTTTTAGATGTACTAACTCATTTTATATATGATATAAATGGTGGAGACCATGCGAGATAGAAACTAAAGGTTCCACAAAAGAACATGAATATTATTATATATTTAAAAAAACTCCTTCCAGATTTTGGGGGATCTTCAGACCTGTTGGTAGCAGAAGGATAGATGAATTATTTGGAATAGATATTTGATGTTTTGGTATGTTTATAGATTCTTGAGGTGAAAAAAAATATTTTATCATTTTTAAAAATATTTTAGTTACTGGTGGCCTTTTATTAAGAATACCATGGAGGAAGATGACATTGATTACATAGAGTAGAAAATAGTTTTGAATATTTTCCTTGATAAATATTTTTTTAATTTTGGTTGACATAGAATAGAATATAAATTCAGGGAATTGATGAAAACAATGTTTTACTTAGGTGCTTCCTATGACCAAAGTTTTATAATAAGAGATAAGTATATACCAAATATCATTTCTGACATGATAGTAAAATTTTTCAATTTTACTCTAGATTAAAACTATATTTTTAAATGTTATTTTTCACTGATGCATTTATAATTTATTAGGATATTGGATTATGTAGTAAGAAGTTCATGATAGAGTTTTTTGATTTATATATCAACAATGAGAAGTAGTGTATTTGGTGGAAATTAATCGGGATTGATTCATCAAATAAATATAAATCTTGGTAAATTAAGATTACCTCTTATGAAAACTTATAATAATCACCATCGACAATGTCTTAAAAAGTTTATAAAGTGTTACCAATATGATATGTTTGGATACATGGATTGTCACTCCAATTAAAAGAACTATGGTAATGGTTAGACTAATTATTATAAGATAGTAGTAAAATGGTTTCATTATAATGAGATATCCCCTTATTAAAGTGTCTGTATGCAGATACATATGAAGGATAGAGATCATCATGATCATAAAAATAATGGGTTGGGAAGATCATTATAAAATAGCTCAAAAATAATGGACCATCAAATAAAGTGTTGAATGGTATATTACATGTTTACACTGATTATGTCAATGTATTGTTGGATTAAAGGTCTATGAGTTCTTTTATATAGGGGAAGTTTTACATCGGGAAATAAAGATAAAAAAATTGGTAAAATGTATTTTTTAAGTATTAAAGAAACATAGATTTATTAGAACCAACCTATCATCTTATCTTAAATCTTTTATCCAAAAAATATGATTTTTTATACTTAGTGGAGTTTGATGTCATACTGGGAGTTGATAGGATTTAATTTGTGCATGCTAATATAGATTATAGAGCCAAATAATTCATATTCAATCTTCATAGTGAGCTTTAATATGTATATAAAAATGATTTCAAAGCTTTTATAGAATATCAAGAAGCGAAGAAATTAATTAAATAAGGGGGTGAAATGTTTCTTGCACACATCATTGAAAATTAGGTCATTATTCATCTTTATGATATTCATATGGAAAATTAATTTTAAGTTTATTTACTGATGATTTTACTAGTGTTATTACTAATCAAGAAGTTGAGTGTACTCTTGACTTACACTAATGGAATTAGAGGTACTTGCGATGGCCTATTTGCGATGGGATCCCGTCGCAAATAGGCTTTAGCGGTGGGGCCCCGTTGCAAATAGCCCATTGCAGAAAACGGCATTGCAAATATTATATTTTGTGACGAGCCTGTCGCAAATAATATTCTGATTATATACATTATATATATAAATAAACCTTTCGTGATGTACTGCCGCAAATATTATTTGCGATGGGGCAGTTCTCTCTCACAACTAATCCTTCGATTATATACAATATATATATAATAACCTTTTGTGATGGGCCCGTTGTCCCATCCGAAATACAATAAATAAAAAATTATATATAGATTATTTTTAATGGGAGCCCATCACAAAATGTCTCATCGCAAATACCAAACATAATAAAAAAATATTTAATAAAATTATTATTAATGAAAAAAATATATTAATATTATCAAAAAAAATAAAAAAATAAAAAAATTATTACTAGTAAAATAAACATATATTAAACAATATAATACTAAAAAAATATATTTAATAAAATTATGAGTAATAAAAAATTAATATTAATTTTATTTAAAGAATAAATAAAATAAAAAATTATTAAAATTCTCAATATTTACAAAAAAATATAAAATATCATAAAATATTATTATTATTAGTAAAATAAACAAATATTAATAAAATATAATACTAATAATAAATAATAAAATTTTTAAAATAAAATGAAAATTGAATTATGCAATATTTGTACCAATATAAAAGACAAAAACTGTAAATAGTTCATATTAATATAAATCTTAAATTCATATGTTTTTAACATAAAAAACAAATCACTGAGGGTGTCATCTTTTGGAGGAGGTGGAGGAGCTGTAGGAGATGGTGGAGGAAACTCCATCACTAAACTACGAGTCAAACAACACATGTACTCCATCTGCTCGTGATGTTGCTGTTGATGCCCGTGATGCATCTCCTCCTCATGTTGTTGTTGATGTTGCTGTTGTTGACGCATCTCTTCATGCTCCTTCTTTAAACTCTCTATAAGCTCAGATTAAGTTCACAACTACTCCTGATACTGTGAGCTAGAAGATTATGCCTCGTCACAAGCTCCTCTCGAGCTGGATGCCAACATGACAACAATACCATAATAAGTACCAAGATTCAAATGATAGTCGATACTAACTACTCAACCCTTCTTAATTACATACTACATTGCCTGCATCCATGCCCCCCTCATCTAAATGGTGTGTACTGGTCTGCTCAGTCATCTCATCCTGACTCTCAGCCTGTGTCTGAGAGGTCAGAGCCTCATATGACTCCTTCAATTCTAATTTAAATTAAAATGGTGAAAATATTATATGCAGTTAATTTTCAAACTGAAAAAAATAATACTAACCAAAATCTGACGCTAGCGATCACCTGAAATCTCTCGAGTGGCTGGATCACTGTACATCCGCCGATAAAAGTCGAACTTCGAATTATCAGGATGGCCGACTTCCTACAGAAATATAAAATAAAATGATTATATTTAAATTTATATAAAATATTTAAAAAATATACTTACCTGATGCTCTCTATGCATACTGAATGTATGGCTACCAGATCGATGCGTCACCTCCTGTCTCCCCTAGTTCTGTCGTCCCACTAAAGATCTCCTCTAAAATCCACCACCCAACTAGTGTAAACATAATCCTTCCCAAATGTGAGATGAAATGTACTCTGATAGGTTGGCTCTATATGAATCATCAAATTCCGTCACTCCTACTTTCTTAATTGTTGTTCTTCTCAAATTGTGCAAAAACTGACGGAAACAGTCACGCATAAACACCTATCATGTCGTGTGGGTAACGTCACACATGATATCATCAATGGGATATTATAAACCCTATAAATAAATTATAATATCAAGTCATTAATAAAATAAATTTCAAAATAAGTATTCTTTATTTACTTACCATCCAATGATCGAACATGTCGCACCAAACATCAACGAGAATCTGTTCCCATGTGATCCATGGCTGAGAAAAATAATTGTGAAATATAGCACTCCCATGTCTAATAGCTATATGCACAAAAATGTGAAAAATAAATAAATAATCAAACAATTAGTATAAATATAAATAATTTAATGAAAGATTATTATATTATACAGTTTATCATACCTCCATGTGCATGGATCGAATCCAAGATGTAGACGTCTCTTAGGGAAAGGGTCAGAAATCATCAATCGTGCAAGACTGCACCCCCTCCGCTTCCCTTCGAACCGTGAGTGGTCTGAGGGTCATATAGTCCACAATCCTCCTCATCTAAAGGTAGATCAGCCTCCTGCAACTCGCGAAATAGATCAGGATCCATCTGAAAAACAAAATGATTATTGTTCGTAGATAGTTGAAAATAATTATTATATATAGATATATATTACTTATTATTATAACTATCATTTAACTGTGTCAATATCCATCTTCATCCTCATCTCCATAGCTGTCCATGTCAATGTCTTCATCTTCCTCCCCAGCATAATCAATATTCATATGAGTTTCAGTTTCATCACCTCTTGTCATTTCAAATTCATTTTTAACATCATTAACATCTTCATCATCATTGATCCTTAATTGTGGAGTGTCATCATCGATATTCACATCTCTTTGTGAAAAATATGGATTTTGAGAAGTTTCTTGAAAATTTTCAATTCCTTCCACTTTTGCAGAACCACGTTCAGTTTGAGTAAATTTATTTTCCCGAGATTTCATTTTTATTATGCTCCACCAATCACTCATGTCTCTTGAAGTAGCATAGTACATTTCGTAATAAATTTTATGTGTCTGTTGATCCAGTAAAAATGGTTAATTTACTGCAAGAATACTTTTATATTTAATATCGATGATTTCATGAGTTGGATGAACACGCAACCCTCCCTCAGCATCCAACCACTGACATTTAAACATCACTGTGTAATTCTATCCTAGATAACACAACTTAATAATTTCATCTAGATTTACATAAAATTCAACTTCAGTTTCTTTGTAATTTCACCCTCTCAAGAAAACTCCACTGTTCATTGTTTTTTTATTTTCCATATGCACGTGTATGAAATAGAAAACCATTCATCACATATGTATTATAAGATTTATCCATTTTAGATGGTGGGTTACTCAATATACACAGTCACTTATCAATTTTATCACCATGTTGAGACACCTAAAAATTTGTAAAACAATTATTAATATGATAAATAATAAATAGAATTGATATTAAACCATCAATAATTTATGTTTCTAGTTTTTGAAACCATTGAGAAAAAACATTTGTCTGCATTCTTCAAGAGAAACAACTATACTTTTTGGAAGTTTTTTCTTGATATGATTATCATATAACCTATAAATAAAATAATTTTACATACTGTAACGTAAATTATAGAATAATTGATAGATGCACTCACAGTACAAATGATGTCATTTCATCACAGTTTTGGAGAACATATGTATGAGCTCTGTAATGTTCATCATCTAAAATCCATCGTTCATAAACTCCTCCGAAACCAAGATTAGGCTGATTAAAAACTAATAATTGATTTTATATTTCATCATTAACATTCCCCTCGTTTCATCCCATGTGATTGTGTTTTGAGGGATATTGAGACTTAAAATAAAGAGATCAGAAAAAAAAGAAATTTCCCCTTTTAAATAAACTTCACCAATTGAGTCTTCTAATGATGTTTTGTTACGTACTTTTTTTCTTAAATTTTTGCATGCATCTCTCAAATGGGAACATCCATCGAAACTGTACTAGACCTCCATATTCAGCTTCATGTGGAAAATGTAATATCAGATGTTCCATTGAGTAATGGAAATATGGAGGAAATATTTTTTCCAGTTTACATATAATTACGGCAACATCTTCTTCCAATTTTCATAGCGCATTATAGTATGTTATTGCGAAACAAATGTCTTGAAAAAAATATGATATGTCTGTTATCAAATCCCTAATCATATAATTCAACAAACCTCTGAATCCAATTGGCATAACTCTTTCCATTATAACATGAAAATCATGACTTTTTAATCAAGTAATATAACCATTCTTAACACATCTGACCAAATTTTAAGTATAGCCATCTGGAAGTCTCAAATATGAAATCCACTAAAAAAGAGTATGTGTCTCTCTTTGGACAGTGTATAAGCAGTTTTTGGATTCATTAACCTCTTTGATCTGACATTTTTAAATAGTTTAAGTTCTGGTCACCTGAAAATTTGGGAAAGATCTAATCATGCCTTTACAGTATCTTTGGTTTTACCTGGTGTATCCAAAACTGTATGAAATAAATTATCAAAATAGTTCTTCTCAATATGCATGAAATCCAACATGTGGCGGACCAACAGATTAGACTAATATGGAAGATCCCAAAAAATTATTCTTTTTATCGAATTATGTTCTTTCATAAAGCCATGAGTTTTCTTTTGGTTTATTGTTGGTCCAAATGTGATGGGAGGTAATGAAAATACAACTGATTCTAACTCTATACTTGAGATCATTTGTGGAGGTTCATCACTTTCAATTGTACCTTTTCTGAAATGAGATTTGTTCCTTCAAAAAGGATGATCGGTTGGAATATATCTACGGTGATAGTCAAAATAGAAAGGTTTTTTTCCATTGACGAGCATAAAGGCTTTGTTGTCTATCATACAGTAAGGACATGATTTTGGACCATGTGTACTACATCCAAATTACATGTCATATTCCAGAAATTCACTAATCGTCCACATCAATACAGATTTTAATATGAATTTTATTTTCACAGCAACATCATATGTACTAACACCATCACTCCACAATGCATTTAACTCATTAATAAATGGTTTCAAATAAACCTCAATATTATTTTTTGGATGTCCTGGGATTAATAAGGTCAAAAAGATATAGGGCTCCTTTATCAACATCCATAGAGGTAAATTGATCCGAGTTATAATGATAGGCCAACATGAATACTGACTACCATAAGAACCAAATGGACAAAAACCGTTAGTAGAAAGACCCAATCGAACGTTTCGAGCTTCTAAAGTAAAAGACGGATGCAGGCAATCAAAATTTTTCCTTGAATCACCATCATATGGATGATTCAAGCTTTTATCAGTTGAAATATTGGTTTTGTGCCATGAAATTATTGAATTTGTGTTCTGAGACATAAATAAACGCTACAACCTGGGTGTAAGGGGAAAATATATCAAATGTTTTACTAGAATCGATCCAGACTTCCTTGGTTGAGCTTCTTTATACCTCAATTGTCCACATGTGGGACAACTATCCAAAGAATCATTTTCACCAAAATATAAGATGAAATCATTTGGACATGCATGAATCTTCCAATAACTAAGGCCCATATTATGAACCAACCTCTTACTCTCATAATAATTTCTAGGCAACACATTTCCTTCAGGTAACCGTGTTTTTACCAAAGAAAATATCTGATCAAAACAGTTGTTTAACATTGCATTATCTGATTTAATACCAAAAATTTTGCAACTGCTTCTAATTTTCTTATCTTGCAACCAGGATATAATTCATCCTCATCAGACCTCAACAACTCATAAAATTCAGATGGTACCAACTCAGGAGTTAAATCAATATCATCTTGAGTTTCAGTTTGATGAATAGATGGACCTATAACATCATATACTAAATTTTGAAATTGTGATGGATCCAGAATCATGTTATTAGTATCTTCTCTGGAACTGTGTTCTCCATGTTGATACCAAAAAGCATAATCTGGTTGAAAACCAAACCATAGGATATGCCCCTCAACCTTGTTAAATTTGTCAAACGTTCTCAGAGCACATTTTTTACACGGACACTTTATTGTGCGTTTTGAAACATATTCTGGTTTTAATGATGCAAATGATAAGAATGCTTTAACACCCTCAATATATATATGATTTAAACCGGAACCGTTTGGATTTCTATACTGATTTATCCAAGCATGATCATCTAATAAGGATTGTTGTTCACTTCCGTGTTACATATTTTTCTACAAAATATAAAATCATTACTATTTTTGAATAATTAGAAATTAAAAAAACATTATTTGAAAAAAAAGATAAATAATTACAACTACTTGTTAATAATTATGATTACTTATGAGCGACACAATTTCCTATGGATTGACGGCTACTCTTTTGTCTGATGGCTCATTTAATTGCAACTTTCTCACACAGAAATCACAATGAAGAATGTGATCAGAGGTACATATATTCATTTTCGTATGCACGAGAATGAATATGTGTACCACCGATCAGATTCGTCAATGTGATTTCTGTGTGAGAAAGTTGCAAGTAAATGAGCCGTCGGACAAAAGAGCCCCCTTTTTTTGATGAGTCATATTCTTGCAACTATAACTGCCTAAACACATTATGTAAAATGTGGTTCTACGAATGCATATTCAAACTCGTGCATACGATTTTGGATATGAATACGTAGAAGCATATATTTCATAATGTTTTGAGTCGGTGAAAGTTGAAAGGAGAAGAGTCATCGAGCTAAAGGAGTTTCGTCAATCCAATGGAAATTGTGCCAAGTTATTATAAGTTATTACAATTTACTACAATTGATTTTCTTTCTAATTGTTACTAATTGTTACTAATTATTACTAATTGTTACTAATTGTTACTAATTGTTACTAATTGTTTCTAATTGTTGCTAATTATTAATAATTATTACTAATTGTTACTAATTGTTACAATTTCTTACCATTTCCTACTATTTCTTACTAATTGTTACTATTTCTTACTAATATCTACTAATTGTTACAAATTGTTACTAATTCTAACTAATTGTTACTAATTGTTAGTAATTGTTAGTAATTGTTACTAATTATTACTATTTCTTACTAATTGTTACTATTTAATACTATTTCTTACTATTTCTTAATATTTATTACTAATTATTACTATTTATTACTATTTCATATTATTTCTGATTATTTATAACTAATTATTCCTATTTATTACTATTTTTTACTAATTATTACTAATTATTACTATTTAATACTATATATTACTAATTATTACTAATTATTACTAATTATTACTAATTGTTACTATTTCTTACTAATTGTTACTATTTATTACTATTTCTTACTATTTCTTACTATTTATTACAATTTTTTACTATTTTTTACTATTTTTTTACTAATTATTACTATTTATTACTAATTATTGCCAATTATTACTAATTATTACTAATTATTACTAATTAGTAATAATTAGTAATAATTGGTAATAACTATTAATAATTAGTAATAATTAGTAAGAAATAGTAAGAAATAGTAATAAATAGTAATAAATAGTACGGAATAGTAATAAATAGTAATAAATAGTAAGAAATAGTAAGAAATAATAAGAAATATTAATAATTGGTAATTAGTAATAATTGATAATAATTGGTAATAATTAGCAATAATTAGTAATAATTTTTAATAAATAGTAATAATTAGTAATAATTAGTAAAAAATAGAAATAATTAGTAATAAATAGTAACTAATAGTAGCAATTAGTAATAAATAGTAATAATTAGTAATAAATAGTAATAATTAGTAATAAATAGTAATAATTAGTAATAATTAGTAGTAATTAGTAATAATAATGAATAATTAGTAATAACTAGGAATAATTAGGAATAATTAGAAAAAATTATGAATAATTAGTAATAATTATTTCTAATTATTACTAATTATTTCTAATTATTCCTAATTATTCCTAATTATTACTATTATTCTTAATTATTACGAATTATTCATGACTAATAATAATTATTACAAATTATTACATATTGTTACAATTTATTACTATTTATTACTAATTATTACTAATTATTACTAATTATTACTAATTATTACTATTTACTACTATTTATTACTATTTATTACAAATTATTACTATTATTACTAATTATTACTAATTATTTCTTCTTATTACTATTTATTACTAATTATTATAAATTATTACTAATTATTACTAATTACTAATTATTACTAATTATTACTATTTATTACTAATTATAATTAATTATTCATAGTTTTTACTATTTATTGCTATTTATTACTATTTATTCCTATTTGTTACTATTTATTACTATTTGTTACAAATTAATACTATTTGTTACAAATTATTACTATTTGTTATAAATTATTACTATTTGTAAAAAATTATTACTATTTATTTGTCACTATTACTGATTATTACTAATTATTACTAATTATTACTAATTATTACTAATTATTACTATTTATTACTATTTATTACAATTTATCACTATTTATTACTATTTATTTCTATTTATTCCTATTTATTACTATTTATTACTATTTGTTACTAATTATTCCTATTTATTCCTATTTATCCATATTTATTCCTATTTATTGCTATTTATTGCTAATTATTACCATTTATTCATATTTATTCCTATTTATTGATAATTATTTCTATTTATTCCTATTTATTACTAATTATTACTATGTATTCTTAATTATTTCTATTTATTACTATTTATTACTAAATATTACTATTTATTACTAATTACTACTATTTATTTCTAATTACTATTATTTATTACTAATTACTACTATTTATTACTATTTATTAGTATTTATTACTACTTATTACTAATTATTCTTATTTATTATAATTATTCATATTAATTCTAATTATTCCTAATTATTACTATTTACTACTATTTATTCCTAATTATTACTATTTATTCCTAATTATTACAGATTATTCCGAATTATTACTATTTATTACTAATTGCTACTAATTATTACTAATTATTACTAATTATTACTAATTATTACTATTTAATACTAAAATACAGATAAAAAACAATTTAAATCTAATTTAATTACAACTAATCAACAATAATTAAAATTAACATAAAAAAATTAAATAAATACAAAATTAAATAAAATACAAATACCTTTAAACTTGATCTCCGATTGATTAAGTTTCTTCACAACTTCTCCGTTAAAAAATTAACTGAGAGAAATTTTCACTCTAAAATTTGAGTATAGAGAGAGAGATGAAGTAAGAAATGAGAGAAAGAGAAAGGAAAATGGAGGGAGGTATATATAGGTTAGATTAGTAATAAATAGTAATAATTAGTAATAATTAGTAGTAATTTGTAATAAATATTAATAATTTGGAATAAATAGTAATAATTAGGAATAAATAGTAATAATTAAAAATAAATAGTAATAAATAGTAATAATTAGTAATAAATAGGAATAAATAGAAATAATTAGTAATAAATAGGAATAATTTGTAATAATTAGAAATAAATGGTAGTAATTAGTAACAATTAATAGTAATTAATAATAAATAGTAGTAATTAGTAATAAATAGTAATAAATAGTAATAAATAGAAATAATTAAGAATAAATAGAAAATAAATATGAATAAATAGTAATAATTAGTAATAAATAGGAATAAATAGAAATATATAGAAATAATTAACAATAAATGAAAATAAATAGGAATAAATAAAAATAACTATTAATAAATTGCAATAAATAGGAAATAAAAGGAATAAATAGGAATAAACAAGAATAATTAGTAATAACAAGTAACAAATAGTAATAAATAGTAATAAATAGTAATAAATAACATTAAATAGGAACAAATAGAAATAAATAGTAATAAATAGTAATAAATAATAATAAATAGTAATAAATAGTAATAATTAGTAATAATTAGTAATAATTAGTAATAATTAATAATAATTTGTAATAATTACTAATAATTACAAATAAATAATAATAAATAGTAATAATTTGTATGAAATAGAAATAATTTGTAACAAATAGTAATAATTGGTAATAAATAGTATAAATTTGTAAAAAATAGTAATAAATAGTAACAAATAGGAATAAATAGTAATAAATAGTAATAAATATTAATAAATAGTAACAATTTGTAATAAATAGTAATAATTAGTGATAAATAGTAATAATTAGTAATAATTAGTAATAATTTGTAATAATTAGTAATAATAAGTAATAATTAGTAATAATAAGTGATAATTAGTGATAATTATTAATAATTAGTAATAATTAGTAATAAACCGTAACAAATAGTAATAATTAGTAAAAAATAGTAAAAAATAGTAAGAAATAGTAAAAAATAGTAAAAAATAGTAATAATTATTAATAATTAGTTATAATTTGTAATAATTATAAATAATTTGTAATAATTAGTAATAATTAGTAATAATTAGGAATAATTAGTAATAATTAGGAATAATTAGTAGTAATTAGTAATAATTAGTAATGAATAGTAATAATTATTAATAATTAGTAATAATTAGGAATAATTAGTAATAATTAGTAGTAATTAGTAATAATTAGTAATAATTAGTAATAATTAGTAATAATTAGTAAAAATTAGTAGTAGTTAGTAATAATTTTTAATCAATAATAATAAATAATAATAATTAGTAATAAATAGTAATAGTTAGTAATAAATAGAAATAAATATCAATAAATAGTAATAAATAGTAATAAATAGTAATAATTATTAATAATGAGTAATAATTAGTAATAATTAGTAATAATTTGGAATAATTAGGAATAATTAGTAATAAATAGGAATAATTAGGAATAATTAGAAATAATTAGGAATAATTAGGAATAATTAGTAAAAATTGATACTAATTATTACTAATTATTAGAAGTTATTAAAATTTATTATAATTAATTTTTTATCTAATTATTACTAATTGTTACTAATTGTTATTAATTGTTACTAACTGTTACTAATTGTTACTAATTGTTACAATTTCTTACTATTTCCTACTATTTCTTACTAATTGTTACTATTTATTACTAATTGTTACTAATTGTTACTAATTATTACTAATTGTTGCTAATTCTAAACAATTGTTACAAATTGTTACTATTATTTACTAATTAGTACTATTTAATACTATTTATGACTATTTCTTGCTATTTATTACAAATTATTTCTATTTATTACTAATTATTCATATTTATTTCTAATTATTCTTATTTATTACTTTTTATTAATATTTATTACTAATAATTACTATTTATTACTAATTATTACTAATTATTAATATTTATTTCTAATTATTAATATTTATTTCCATTTATTACTATTTATTACTAATTATTACAAATTATTAAGAATTATTTCTAATTATTAATAATTATTACTAATTATTACTAATTTTTTCTAATTTTTACTATTTATTACTATTTATTACTAATTAACAGAAATTGTTACTAATTATTACTATTTATTACTAATTGTTACTAATTATTACTAATTATTAATATTTATTAAAATTTATTACTAATTTTTACTAATTATTATTAATTATTTCTATTGATTACTATTTATTACTATTTACTACAAATTATTACTAATTATTACTAATTATTACTAATTATTACTAATTATTACAATTTATTATGATTATCTACTATTTATTACTAATTATTAATATTTACTACTAATTATTACTAATTATTACTATTAATTATGATTAATTACTATTTATTTCTATTTATTAATAATTATTACTATTTATTACTAATTATTACTAATTATTACTAATTATTACTATTTATTACTAATTATTTCTAATTTTAACTAATTATTACTAAATATAACTAATTATTACTAATTATTACTATTTATTACTAATTGCTACTATTTATTACTATTTAATACTATTTATTCCTATTTGATACAAATTAATACTATTTGTTACAAATTATTACTATTTTTACAAATTATTACTATTTGTTACAAATTAATACTATTTATTACTATTTATTTGTAATTATTACTAATTATTACAAATTATTATTAATTATTTCTATTTATTGTCATTTATTACTATTTATTACTATTTAATCCTATTTGTTTCTTTTTATTACTATTTATTACTATTTATTCCTATTTGTTCCTATTTATTGCTATTTATTACTATTTATTCCTATTTACTTTTATTCATTACTATTTATTACTATTTATACCTATTTATTCCTATTTATTGCTAATTATTTCTATTTATTCCTATTTATTCCTATTTATTACTTATTATTACTATTTATTCCTAATTATTTCTATTTATTACTATTTATTACTAATTACTACAAATTATTACTAATTACTACTATTTATTACTAATTGCTACTATTTACTACTAATTACTCCTATTTATTACTAATTACTACTATTTATTACAAATTATTACCAATTATTCATATTTACTACTAATTATTCTTTTTTGTTCCTATTTATTACTAAATATTAATATTTATTACTATTTATTCCTAATGTTTACCATTTATTCCTAATTATTACTACTTATTCCTAATTATTACTATTTATTACTAATTACTACTAATTATTTCTATTTACCACTAAAATAAAGATAACAAACCAATTTAAATCTAATTTAATTGCAACTAATCAACAATTATTAAAATTAACATAAAAAATTATATAAATACTAAATTAAATAAAATATAAATACCTTTAAACTTGATCTCTGATTGATGTAAGCGTCTCCACAATTTCTCTGTAAAAAAAATTAACTGAGAAAAATTTTCTCTCTAAAATTCGAGTTTAGAGAGAGAGGGGAAGTAAGAAATGAGAAGAAGAGAAAAAAAAACGGAGGGGGGGTATATATAGGTCAGATTAGTTGCGACGATACTAGTTGTGATGGGCTTACCGTGAAAAATAACTTTGCCCGCATTAATTTTTGTCGGTAGTTAAAAAGGTTTTTGCGACGGGGCCTGTCGCAATAGGTGACATGCCGACACACCTTTTGCTACGGGACAACATCCAGTGGAAAAAACTCATTTACCACTGCCGGTATTTGCGACGAGTCCCGTCCCAAATACCCTCCGACCGACACACTAATTATGATAGGGGGATTCCCCCATCGCAAATAACATTCCCGCGCTTGGGCGCACATTCCGTGCCGAAGTGTGCATTACCTTTTGCAACGAGTCCCAAATCCCATCACAAATAACTTATTATTTACGACGGGACGAACCCCCTGTCATAAATAACCCTTGGGATGGACTATTTGCGACGAGAATGTCACGACCCGACCCTACCTGGGCTCGAGCCGCAACTACCCCAAGCCCGCCTCCATAGGCCAGGGGCTGGCGACCACCACCGAAGGCACAACAACTCGGGGAGACCTTTTCCTAAGCACCTGTACACACACACACACGCATCACACTCAATGCAAAAGTGCAGAGTGAAAAGAAAAGTAAAGGTAAACTGCTATAAATAAACCACAAGAGTGCATCGACCTCTAAACAGTATATGGTACAAGCTGAAAAGAAAAGGGGCAAAACACGCGCCCAACCAAAAAGTGCCACAATCCGGTAACAGGTAAACAAAAAGAAACAGCCGATGGGTCTCCCACCTGGAACCCGGCCATGACAACTGCATGCGGTCCAAGCTCCGAAGCTCCTACGCTCCACTGAATCCACGCTCCACCTGTCCATCGTCTGCAAGGGCACACCAAGTGCGGGCAAAGCCCAAGTAGGGGTGAGTATAAAAATACTTAGTAGGATACCCCGAAGGCTCAAGGGAGAAACAAAGGAGGTACCGAAGGGTGAGGAGTAGAGCGAACAGGAAAAGTAGAGGAGTAAAACTGAAAGTGAAATAAAGAGTCCAGGACAACCCAACAAGAGAAAGGTAGAAGACTCGTCCAAACACAAGGAGCTAGAAACTGTGAGAAGATGAAATTCTCGTCGAGTCTTCGCTACCTATAGCAGGAGAGTAGACTCATCCAACCATGAGAAGCTAGACACGGAAAGCATGTGACATACCCCGCGCGTCTTCGCCTCTTCTGGAAGGAGAGTAACCAAACCCAAGAAGTGGGTACTAGAACTAGGTATATACATATCCCTATGCTCAATCAAGAAGACCGAACAACGTCGTAAGGGGATCTCCGTCCCGTAGCTCAGCCCAAGAAAAGAGTAGAGAACAGTCCCAGAAGTAACACCATCATTGATGCCCAGCATCCCGCACATCTGCCCCGAACCGCAAGCCAAGGGGCTTAATCACCGCACATCGAAACTGTCCTCTTTGGGCGGCACTGACTCGCCCGCATGGGTTTGGATCGCATCACAAGAACGCGTCTTAGTGGGGAAAGTGCCCCTCGTACTTGGGAGTTCTAGGGAAAGTCAAACCACACCTCGTCACTGCACCACAGTCGAGAGGTCTTCTCAATGTCAAGGTCGTCACAACACTGACCCGTAACCAGGGGTCCCACTCCGATAATCATGGAGGAAAGCCACAGACTAGCCTAGAAGAAAGGACTGAGCCTGGAATGCCAACATGTGTCCCACTACCCAGCCCTACTGGAGGGTAATTCTTATTCAGATATCGGGTGACCCACTGCCTAGACCTGCTAGAGGGTAAACCATAATACATCATCAGGCGACCCACTGCCCAGCCCCGCTGGAGGGTAGACCTTAATACATCATCAGGCGACCCACTGCCCAGTCCTGCTATAGGGTAGACCTTAATACATCATCAGGCGACCCACTCCCCAGCCCCGCTGGAGGGTAGACCTGGCGTAAGTTGACAGGCGACCCACTGCCCAGCCTTGCTGGAGGGTAGACCTGGAACTAGACGACGAGCGACCCACTGCCCATCCCTGCTGGAGGGTATACCCTAGGAGGTCGTCAGGTGACCCACTGCCCAGTCTCTGTTGGAGGGTAGACCCTAAATGCGTCGGGTGACCCATTGCCCAGTCTCTGCTAGATGGTAGACCCTAAGAGCGTCAGGTGACCCACTGCCCACTCTCTGTTGGAGGGTAGACCTTAGAAGCTGATGAGTAACCCACAGCCCAGCCCCGCTGGAGGGTAAAACTCAGAACTGCTCTGGCCATCTCAACTGGAGGGTACAACACTGGCCAACCAAACACGGGGTGGGTATCGCGCAACCACCCAACTCCAGAACAACTCACCCAAAAGAGGTTCAGTGCCTGCTCCATCACTGGGTTTCACTAGGACCGCTACCGGTCAATCCATCGAGAATGAAGCCAAGGGGAGACCACTCAACCCTGCTGGTCAAACCAACGAGCACCGATCCAGGGGAAAACTCCACCCTGCTGGTCAAACAAACGAGCACAGAGGGACCCTTTATGTTGCGAGAGGTCAATGTACGTAAAGCAGAGCCCGACACGCACATGGGGCCCACACAACGTGTGGCCCCATCTCAACCCCAACCAAGCGTACAAACGTCCTCAGGTACAAACAACCATATGTACCTCCAAGCGTTCTCGTATACTCCCAGAGTATACCACGTCTCTAGCCCTAAGGCTATCGTGCAGACGACACACAACGTCAACGTGAAGGCATGACGTAACAACTACAACCTGCCACCCCATCGGCTGAGGCACAGCCAACCACATATTCTTCACTCACACGGGAGTGCACGCGATCACACGCCAAGGGTTCTCTACAAACACGGCGAAAAGAACCGCCACCAGAGCGCATTTCACACTTCCACATTTAACAAGATCGTGCAAGAGGCTCCGCACAACCAAACAGATCACACCATTGTAATCCTCGCAGAAAAACACGTGAGATCGACTACTTACTCACCTCAAACGGATATCCGACGGAAAAGTCACCAACACTGCCTCACACGCGAACGTCGTCCCATGATCCCGAGCCTTGTCCCCGAAAACAGTCGGGCGCATTGCACCATTGCGATCCCCTCTAGAAAACACGTCAAAAGCACTACTCACATGAGTGCAACGGATATCTGGAGAAAAAGATGCATTCCGGCGCACCGCACATGAGCAGTGCTTCGTGGGACCCACCACCCGGTCCCAAAACATATTGAACGGATCACACCACTGCGATCCTCTCGAAAAAGTACATGAAATGGACTATTCACTTGTCCAAAAAAGACACCCGGTGATAAAGATGGAAATCACCGTTAATTCCCGAAATGGCCCTCGCGGGGCCTGCACCATCGTGGCGAATTAGAGCGGGCGGATTGCACCATTGCAATCCCCTCGGAAAAACATCCAGAATCAACTACTCACACGCCCCGAACGGACGACCGATGAGAAAGGTGTGAAACGATGCACGTAGCTCGAAAGGCGGGCCGTGGGTCCCACACCTCAACTCCGGCTTCAATGCCCGGAACCACCATGGAAACCCCCGTCTCGACGCCAGGGTTCCAACACCACTGACAGCGCTTAATTCGGACGTCGGACGCGTCCGCACCGTCCAAAACAAAAACCCCTAGGATGACGTCAATCCCCTGGACGTACGTGTCGTGCCACCGTGTCCCCTCGTTTCGGGAATTAAAAATTCATGAATCCATCTCCAAATGTCCGACCTGACACGAGCTCCGCGCTGCCACAGACGGCACGCAAAACAGATGCCCGTAGCGAAAGTTACGAGCGTCGGAAAACTGAGGGGCGAAGTCCCTTGGGCTGGACCGGCCTGGACCGGCCGGTCCGCCCGGCCCGGCTCGCGGCGCCCGACCCGCGTCTTGGCCGTGCAGGCTGGCGGTGGACTCGGTCCACCGCGTGGCCGACCAGCTGAAGCTGGTCACCGCATGACGACCCGCGCGATGCGGGTCGTTGTCTCGCACAGGGATCGCGTGCCGCGACCTCGCCTCGCCGTCGCGATGGCCCGCGCCGATGGCGCCTCGCGCACCTCGCCCGCGGCCGGAGTCCGCCGCCGCGGCGCCTCGGTTCACCATCGCGTCGCCCGCCAGAACCACCGCCTGGAGTCTCCGCAGCCGTCGCCTCCTCGGACCGGAGCCGCATCGCCCTGGGAACTCGCCAGACCGCCGGAAACCGCCGAAGCAACCCAAAACCGGCCGGAATCAAATTAAAAACCCGCAAACTTCGACGAGCTGCTGCGGGCTCCCCCAAACTCCAATTTCAATTCCGAAAAGGGCGATAGAAATCTCATAAAATATAATACACATGCATGGGTTTTGTTCGAAGATCAAACAAAAATTTGAGGGTATAAATTAGGTTTAAAGGAGGTGCGGGAAAGAAAAACGCAAACGATAAACTCCTACCTCGTGGGTGTTTCCCGGAGCATCACCGTCAAACCGCCGCCTTGACGAAGCTGCCTTTCCAGAGGTGGAGGAGGAGAGGGAGATGAGGGCTATTCCAGGGGGGTGAACAAGGGGAGGAGGGTGAGGGGTTTACTTAAATAGAAATTAAATAAATTTTAATTAATTAATTTCAAAACACCCCAAATTAACCCGTGACCAAAACTCCTGACGGGGTCAAGGTTAAGCCTCCTCTCGGGTAAACACCACCTCCCGAGAACAACGGTGGTATCGGAATTTGATTTCGAGCTTCCGTTTTAATGTTATAAAGCTGGACGCCCAAAGCTGCCAAATTACGAAAATGCCCATGGGGCCATTTTTTACAAACGACCCGCACCCGCGAAACTTATACCCTTCCTTGGGTAAACGGCACACTTCGAACTCAACTGTGCCATCGGTTTTCCAATCCGAGACACCGTTTAAGAGATACTAGTGTTTCACCATTAAATGAATAAATTGATTAATTAATTTATCCATTTAACGTTCTGAAAGTGAGCGAGGGGTCCAAACATCCCACGCCGACATGTTTTATGTCGTTCCTAGGATAAACACCCCATTATGGACCCATCTGTACACTCGGATATGCGATCTGGAACTCCGTTTAGGAGTTATCTCATTTATTTGACGTTTCCAGTGTGAACGCACTGAAAATTTAATTCCGGCCACACCGGGGCTCGGAATCGGACACCGTCTGAAGGCGCTGCTCTGGAATAACATCAAAAAATATTCCAAGGTCTTTCGTAGAAAAAACTGGGTTCTTACATCATTCCCTCCTTCAAGCTTTTCGTCCTCAAAAAGAAAAACTAGGGAGCAACACAGGGTACGAAGCCCACACCTAGCTTCCCCCTACCCAGAAGAACCCACACACAGCTCTGTGTCGCCGCACACAGACCAATGGATTGATCCGTTCACGCGAGGTCGGCCCTTGCCGATGTCGTGCACCCACTCCAGACATTGGGGCTAGGTCAAGGTGGTAGGGTACCTCGCCATCCCTTTGCACGGTCTCAAACGGCCTGAAGGCCCTCAGGGGTATCTCACCTCCCCGGTCGATCCTCTGCATCACACGTCGTGACTGGAGTCACCGCCCGCACCTGAAACAAGGCCTGGTGATTCCCTCTTTCAAAATATCTATATGGTGGAACACCCAAGGATATCTGATCACGCAAGACTCCACAACCGAGGCACTCTTACACGCTCGGTGAGTGATGGAGTCGACACCATCAACTAAAGGAAAACGTCCCCCGCCTTTTTCCTTACCAACACAGGGTTACACCCGATGACCTGCGTCACCCTGGTAACACCTCAAACAAGAAGCAGGGAGAAAATCCTTTCAAACGCAGAGCCTAACAATTCTACTACAAGAAGTAGAAGAGTCTCAAGGGGTACCTCTCACCATCTCATGCTCTGCAGGATCGTAGACATCCAAAGCTCGCGGATGTCCGTGGTCCCAAATGTCAGCTCTCGGAGCCTGACGCGGACTACCTAGTGGTGATGGGGAGATCTCGTAAAGTCGTCCCCCACAATCAGATCCTCCCACTCCTCTACTAGCACCACCTCCCTGGGTACTACTTCGATCATGGCGCTGCCTCTGCTGTGGTGGTGCGCCTGCTGCCTGCCCGAAGCTCCCAGCAACTCGGGTCAGGTAGTCTCGTGCCAAGTGACCTCGCCCGTCACAAGCATATCACTGACTATCTCTGGGCTGCACTAGTGCCCTCCGGCGCCACTTTGGTGTACGACCATGCCCCTGAGTCCGGTTGTCAGCAAGCCACCTGCGTCGAGGTTCTGCTTGCCGACGCCCACTAGCTGCGGTAGACGTCTCGGCTCCAACGTGCCTGCTACCACCACCAACACTAGAACGTGACAGGAAGCCCTCTGTCACCAGTTCCTGCTCTAGCACCCTGAAATATTTGGAAATTCCCTAGGGTACTACGACAACATGAATCTCTCGGCGGAGACCCCGATCAAACTTCTGCGCTCGATTGTTGTCGTCATGGACCAAGTCCGGGTAAAAGTGTGCACGGTCTGCAAAACTAGCCGCGTACTCGGCCACCGTCATCCCTCCCTGCTGAAACTGCAAGAGCTCCTGAATCTGAACAGAGTGAAAATAGGAGGAGAAAAAATCCTCACGAAACAACAACTGGAAGTCTTCCCACGAAAGCAACGACTCGTCAAGAAGCTAAGTCACTAGACTCCACCAACGCCAAGCTTCTCCACGAAAAAGGGTGGCTGCCAAAGCCACTCTCTGATCCGTCGGCGTCTAAACAAGCCTAAAAATGCGAATTACTATCTCTAGCCAACCCTCTGCTGCCTGAGGGTCTGGCTCACCACTGAAGCTCAACGGTCTCTACCGCTGGAACTCACAGAGCGCGCTCAACCTACGCTTAAGCCCCAACTGCTCTGCTAAAACTGTCTGATGCTCAACAGGTGGGGGTGCTTCTACCATCCCACCTGGAAAAAGGGGCTCACATGATGGGTCATGGACTATGGCCTCATAGCTCACAGGGTCATCGTCACGCACCAAAGCTGGAATCTTGGTTGACTGTCTTCGCGGAGACATCCTGAATATTATCAAAGAGTGCCTCGGTCAGATGAGCATAATGTATATACCAATAACAACAATGATGGATGGGGAGCTGACTTAAGAAGGAAAATCAAGACTCAGTCCTATGTGATGAAAAAACCAATTTTCCCTGCAACAAGTGTCTCACCATGCCGAGTTGACAAGCAGGTTATCAAGGTCCTAGTGAATGGATACGTCGGTCGCCGCACCATCACTGGACTCCGTGGCCTGAGAGCCACTCTCGAGACACGTTAACACTATTGCCCTAAATCCCAACCAATTCCTCTTTTAGGGATGTCCAAACAGCGTCCCAAGGAATGAACCACCTCAGATTCCACTTTGTCATGACCCGACCCTACCCGGGCTCGAGCCGCAACTACCCCAAGCCCGCCTCCATAGGCCAGGGGCTGGCGACCAGCGCCGAAGGCACAACAACTCGGGGAGGCCTTTGCCTAAGCACCTGTACACACACACACGCAACACACTCAATGAAAATGTGCATAGTACAAAGAAAAAGTAAAGGGAAACTTCTATAAATAAACCACAAGAGTGCATCAACCTCTAAACAGTACAGGGTACAAGCTGACAGAAAAATGGGAAAAACACGCGCCCAACCAAAAAGTGCCATAACCCGACAATAGGTAAATAAAACAAACAACTGACGGTTCTCCCACTTGGAACCCGGCCACAACCACCGCACGCGGTCTAAGCTCCCAAGCTCCTATGCTCCACTGAAGCCACACTCCACCTGCCCGTCGTCTTCAAGGGAACACCAAGTGCGAGCAATGCCCAAGCATGGGTGAGTATAAAAATACTCAGTAGGATACCCCGAAGGCTCGAGGGAGAAAAAAAGGATGTACCAAAGGGTGAGTAGTAGAGTGAATAGGAAAAGTAGAGGAGTACAATTGAAAGTGAAGTAAAGAGTCCAGCTCAACCCAACAAGAGAAAGGTAGAAGACTCCTTCAAACACAAGGAGCTAGAAACGGTGAGAAGATGAACTTCTCACCGAGTCTTCGCTACATATATCAAGAGAGTAGACTCATCCAACCACGAGAATCTAAACATGGAAATCACGTGACATACCCTACGCATCTTCGCCTCTCCTAGAAGGAGAGTAACCAAACCTAAGAAGTGGGTACTAGAACTAGGTATATACATATCCTTATGCTCAATCAAGAAGCCCGAGCAACGTTGTAAGGGGATCTCCATCCCATAGCTCAGCCCAAGAAAAGAGTAGACAACAGTCCCAGAAGTAAAACCATCATCGATGCCCAGCATCCCGCACGTCTGCCCTGAACCGCAAGACAAGGGTCTCAATCACCGAAATTTGACACTATCCGCTTTGGGCGGCACTAACTCGCCCGCATGGGTTTGGATCGCATCACAAGAACACGTCTTAGTGGGGAAAGTTCCCCTCATACTTGGGAGTTATAGGGAAAGTAAAACCACACCTCATCACTGCCCCACAATTGAGAGGTCTTCTCAAAGTCAAGGTCGTCACAACACTGACCCGTAACCAGGGGTCCCGCTCCAGTAATCAAGGAGGAAAGCCACAGACTAGCCTAGAAGAAAGGACTGAGCCTGGAATGCCAACAGGTGTCCCACTGCCCGGCCCTGCTGGAGTGTAATTCTTATCCAGATATCGGGTGACCCACTGCCTAGCCCTGCTTGAGGGTAAACCATAATACATCATCAGGCGACCCACCGCCCAGCCCCAATGGAGGATAGACCTTAATACATCACCAGGAGACCCACTGCCCAGCCCCGCTGGAGGGTAGACCTTAATACATCATCAGACGACCCACTGCCCAACCCCGCTGGAGGGTAGACCTGGCATAAGTCGACAGGCGACCCACTGCCCAGCCTTGCTGAAGGGTAGACCTGGAACTAGACGACGGGCAACCCACTACCCAGCCCTGCTGGAGGGTAGACCCTAGGAGGTTGTCGGGTGACCCACTGCATAGTCTCTGCTGGAGGGTAGACCCTAAATGCGTCGGGTGACCCACTACCCAGTCTCTGCTGGAGGGGAGACCCTAAGTGCGTCGGGTGACCCACTGCCCAGTCTCTGCTCGAGGGCAGACCCTAAGAGTGTCAGGTGACCCACTTCCCAGTCTCTACTGGAGGGTAGACCCTAGAAGCCGATTAGTAACCTACTGCCCAGCCCCGCTGGAGGGTAAAACTCAGAACTGCTCTGTCCATCTCCACTGGAGGGTACAACACTGGCCAACCTAACACGGAGTGGGTATCACGCAACCACCCAACTCAAGAACAACTCACCCAAAAGAGGTTCAGCGCCTGCTCCATCACTGGGTGTCACTAGCACCGCTACCGGCCAATCCATCGAGAACGAAGCCAGTGGGAGACCACTCAACCCTACTGGTCAAAACAAAAAGCACCGAGCCAGTGGAAAACTCCACCCTGCTGGTCACACAAACGAGCACAGAGGGACCCTCTACGTCGCGAGAGATCAAAGTATGTAAAGCAGAGCCCAGCACGCACGTGGGACCCACACAATGTGTGGCCCCATCTCAACCCCAACCAAGCATACAAACGTTCTCTGGTGAAAACAACCGAATGTACCTCTAAGCGTTCTCATATACTCCCAGATTATACCACGTCTCCAGCCCTAAGGATATCGTGCATATGGCAACAAACGTCAACGTGAAGACATGACGTAACAACTCCAACCTGCCACCTCATCGGCTGAGGCACAACCAACCACATCTTCTTCACTCACATGGGAGTGCACACGATCACACGCCAAGGGTTCTCTGCAAACACGGCGTGAATAACCGCCACCAGAGTGCCTTTCACACTTCCACATTTAACAAGATCGTGCAAGAGGCTCCGCACAACCAAACGGATTGCACCCTTGTAATTCTCATGGAAAAACACGCGAGATCGACTAATTACTCGCCTTAAATGGATATCCGACGGAAAAGTCATGAACACCGCCTCACGCCCGAACGGCGTCACGTGATCCCGATCCTCGGCCCCAAAAACAGTCGGGCGCATCATACCATTGCGATATCTTCTAGAAAACACATCAAAAGCACTACTCACATGAGTGAAATGGATATCCAGAGAAAAAGGTGCATTCCTACGCACCACACATGATCGGTGCTTCGTGGGACCCACCACCTGGTCTCGAAACACAACGAACATATCACACCATTGCGATCCTCTTGAAAAAGTACACGAAATGGACTATTCACTTGTCCAAAATGGACAGCCGGTGATAAAGCTGGAAATCACCATCAAATCCCGAAACGACCTTCGGATTTTTTTATTTATTAACACCAAAAAGACATTGGGTTTCCTCCCATGCAGTGCTAGGTTTAAAGTCCCCAGCTATAATTCATTCAAGAACAGCTTTCTAGCATAGTGAATGCAGCCAATCCCTTTGGTTGTCCCTCAAAATATTGATTAACTCTCTGCTAATTGACTAACATGGGTTTATTCTCTTCCCCTATAATTTCAACAGCCCCATTCTTCAGCACTCTCACAATAGTAAACATTCCAGAACACTTGGAATTTAGGTTTCTAGGAATGATTTTAAGTGTATAGTTAAAGATGAGGACCTTTTGTCCAGGTTTGAATTCATTTTTTTGAATGAATGAATCATGAAAAAATATATTCCACACCATCATGGTGAATTAGAGTGGGCGTATTGCACCATTGCAATCCCCTCAGAAAAACATCCATAATCGACTGCTCGCACGCCCTGAACGGACACCCGGTGAGAAAGGAGTGAAACGCTGCACGCAGCTCGAAAGACGGGCCATGGGGCCCATGCCTCAACTCCGGCTTCAACGCCCAGAACAACCCTGGAAACCTCTGACTCGAAGCTAGGGTTCCAACGCCACCGACGATGCTAAATTCGGACGTCGGACGCGTCCGCGCCGTCCAAAACAAAACCCCGTGGGATGACGTCGATCCCCTCGACGTACGTGTCGTGCCACCGTGGACCCTAGTTTAGGGAATTAAAAATTCCCAAAACCATCTCCAAAAGTCCGCCCTGACACGAGATCCGCGCTGCCATAGACAGCACGCAAAACAGACACCCGTAGCGAAAGTTACGGGCGTCGGAAAACTGAGGGGCGAAGCCCCTTGGGCTGGACCGGCCTGGACCGGCCGGTCCGCCCGGCCTGGGTTGGCCCGGCTCGCGGCGCCTGGCCCGCGGCTTGGCTGCGCAGGCCGGTGGTGGACTTGGTCCACCGCTTGTCCGACCAGCTGATGCTGGTCGCCGCGCGACGACCCGCGCGACGCGGGTCGTTGTCTCGCACAGGGGTCGCGCGCCGCGACCCCGCCTCGCCGTCTTGCTGGCCAGCGCCGACGGCACCTCGCGCACCTCGCCCGCGGCCGGAGTCCGCCACCATGGCACCTCGGCTCACCACCGTGTCGCCCGCCGAAACCACCTCCCGGAGTCCCCGCAGCCACCGCCTCCTCGGACCGGAGCCGTGCCGCACTGGGAACTCGCCGGACCGCCGGAGCAACCCAAAACCGGCCAGAATCAAATTAAAAACCCGCAAACTTCGACAAGCTGCTGCGGGCTCCTCTGAACTCTAATTTCAATTCCAAAAAGGGAGATAGAAAGCTCATAAAATATAATACACATCCATGGGTTTTGTTCGAAGATCAAACAACAATTAGAGGGTATAAATTAGGGTCAAAGGAGGTGCATGAACGAAAAACGCAAACGATAAACTCCTACCTCGTGGGCATTGCCCGGAGCTTCGCCGCCGAACCGCTGCCTTGCCGGAGTAGCCTCGCCAGAGGTGGAGGAGGAGAGGGAGAGGAGGGATTTTCTAGGGGGGTGAACAAGGGGAGGAGGGTGAGGGGTTTACTTAAATAGAAATTAAATAAATTTTAATTAATTAATTTCAAAACACCCCAAATTAACCCGTGACCAAAACTCCCGGCAGGGTCAAGGTTAAGCCTCCTCTAGGGTAAAAAACACATCCCGAGCACAATGGTGGTATCAGAATTTGATTTCGAGCTTCCATTTTAATGTTATAATGTTGGACGCCCAAAGCTGCTAAATTACGAAAACACCCATGGGGCCATTTTTCACAAACGGCCCGCGCCCGCGAAACTTATACCCTTCCTAGGGTACACGGCACGCTCCAAACTCAACGATGCCCTCTGTTTTCCAATCCGAGCCACCGTTTAAGAGATACTAGCGTTTCACCATTAAACGAATTAATTAATTAATTAATTTATCCGTTTAACGTTCCGAAAGCGAGCGAGGGGTCCAAACATCCCGTGACTACATGTTTTATGTCGTTCGTAGGATAAAAACCCCATTTTGGACCCATCCGTACACTCGGATCTCTGATCTGGAACTCCATTTATGAGTTATCGCATTTATTTGATGTTTCCAGTGTGAATGCACTGAAAATTTAATTCCGGCCACACCGGGGCTCGGAATCGCACACCGTCTGAAGGAGCTGCTCTGAAATAAAATCAAGAAATATTCCAAAGTATTTTGCAGAAAAAATTGGGTTCTTACAGAGAACTAATCCCATCATAAATACACCGTCGCAGAAGACTTTTCTTCCCGTAGTGTTAGATTCTGATGCTAATCTAGATTCAAACCCTCTTTACTGAATGGATCATGTGGAGATAATTGAATTGAAAAATAATTTACAATAATTACTTGATAAGGGTTTTTCTCCCCTATAACTTCACCTAATATTTGAAATTTTATTTTTTAACAATAAATATTATAGAGACCTCCACTTTTCAAACATTAACATTACATAACTTTTGTGGAATACATATACATTATACAAAATAACACAATAATATCGTATTTGTCTAGTGCCTTTGGAAACATAGAATATATAAACACTGATATATAAGTGATTTACATTATCTCCCACTAAGTTATTCTTGACTAGAACTATTCTTAGACACATCAAACACAATACATATCTTGAAAACCTGGGGAAAGAAACATAAAAATAGGTGATCTTAAATACTCAGCAAGGGTAAACAAGGGAGTCATGTAAGTAGAAACATGATCATAAGGGTATTAGAATGTGATCATGAAAATAGAAGAGTATACCCAGTATATCAAAGATCATGGAATAATGATCGGAAGTTCATATAATAAGAATCAAATTGAAATAAAGATCATAGGTGATGAAATCATAGCATAGGAATAAGACATATAATTTTGGAAACACATAACCATATACAGATTTCTATATTATCCAAGGAATAACCTCCAATAACATTTTAGTGGAAAAAGTCCTTTACCGAACTGGGTGACCCCCGTTCTATCCCTGTATTGCTAAAAATAGTGACCCTCATTCCAACCCTGTATTATGGAACTGAGAAAGCCTCATTTTATCCCTATATTATAAAACTGAGTAACCCTAATTCCATCCCTGTTTTATCTTATGAGATATAATTCTTTACCCAATATATTATTGGGAGATATATGTCTCACCCGTCACATAATGAAATCATACATACATGTTCCCCAAGATCATAAATAAACATTTTATAACCTATGAATTAAAATTCGTATCATAAACATCTAAAAATATCATTACATGTGGAAATATAAACGTTTCATAATATTTTCACCATAAGAATAACCCATGGATAGAAGTGGGTTTCAAAAGCATATAACCCAGAAAAAGAAGTAGGTTTCAAAATCATATAACCTTGAAAGTGAAATAAGTTTCACAAATATCATGCCATTAAAACATAATCCATTCATAGAGAAAATGATAAAGGAAACATTGAATAATTCCCCATAAAGGCATGCTTAAAACCAATACAAGTTATCTTACATGGGAAATAGTTTTTAAAGATCTTTTAAAAACACTTCTTGAGGAAATACCCTTTATTATTTAAAAAAAAATCTATTATATAACATCTTTTGAAAATATTTATCTTTGAAAATAGTTTCGAAAAATTATGAATAAATCTTTTAAAAAAATAAAACATTTTGATAAAACATTTTTTCATTAGAATTATCCTCAAGGTTTATTTGATTTTTTCTTTCAAAACATTGTTTTTTAATATAATATATTTTTTACCGAAGAGGGAAATGTACAGATTTTACAAAACCACTATCTTATGTACCAAATAGTAGAAAAATGGTAATACAAAATGAGGATATCTTGAATAAATATAAGAGAAGGAAACTCATGAATATTATTGAATTATGGATCACAAGATTTGATCAAAGGAAGAAAAAATTGATACAATCAAAGAAAGTGATGATATTGTCTCAATAAACTCTTATAACTCAGTAAATTGGTATCATATTATCCATGTAATAAAATTAAATTACATGAATCTTAAGATATAATGAATATAATGGAATTCATGATATAACATGTAAAATATATGTATACACACCTTGAAAAAGATTTTAGGTATATGTATATATCATTATTCAAGTAGCATTAAAAATATTATATATCATACAAGTTAATCAAACCCATCCTTAATACATTCTATGTGGTGTATGAATGAATCACATCATTTTGAGGGGCAATAGTCCACACTTCCCCAAATGAGATTATTATACCCAAACGGAAAGTAAAAAGACATGTGTTATAAAAGAAATATAGAAGATTAAATACTTATAAAATATAATATATGACATATTTAAACATGTATTCCATCATAATGGCCACCATTATTTGTGGTAATAAATAAATGAACAATCATCGTTTTGTGAGGCAGTAGTTCGTCGTACACAGAAATAGTAAGTTTAACCTCAATTAATTAGAGGTGTGTGTAAGTGAAGGCATAAAACATTCATAACAATATCATAATATATGGAAGATAATTGTTTTTTCACACAATAATGGAATTATTTTAGTGTAGGGTTTGAAGAGGGAAAATAAATGAAATGAGTTTGATAGAAGACGTTACCTCTAAATCAGGTAACTCCATTGATTTGTGCCAAAAGGCTTCCTTGAAAAGCTTTATGTCCAAAGGGAGGAATCAAGGATGAAGGTAGATTTTTTTAGGATATTTGGGAATATATTGTCCGAAATTAAAAGGTTTTATAGGTGTGAGTAATGGTAAGATGTGGTGGCCTTTTATAGGGAAGAAAAAAAGACTCACTTGGAATTTTTAGAAACAAGTTAGGTGTGCACGTGTTCTTACCTAACCAAAAGTCATAAAAAATCAACCAAAATAAAAAATGGAATGTTTATGGACAAAATATTGACATATAAAGTGTTTTGGACAAGTTTTATAGGTCATTTGGGCCCTTAATATTAAGGTTTAGTCCCTAATTAAGATTAATTTGGCCTTATCTAATGTAATTAATTCTAATCACTTTTACGAATCATTTTAGTAAAAAATTAAGATGAAATTATTAGAATATAATTATTAGAATTAATATAATGTTTTATTTATAATTTTTGAAATTTAATTCAATGAAGTGGAAAAATTAATAATAGTTCTAATATCACTGAAGAGACGAAATAACGGGGTTTTAATGTATGAAAATGTTCAAAAGTTTTTTGAGATGTTATATTCAGTTTCAAACTGAAATTGATTATAATGAATTGAATTGTATTAATATATGTAATATTTATCTAATTCTACCTTAAAACTAATTTATAATATAGTTCATTATTAATAATTAACTAAAAAATGGCGGGATTTAACTAAAAGTGGTTTTTTCTCAATTCATCAAAAAATGAAGTTTATCAGAAAAATAAAAAAAATCACACTAAAAGAATCTCCATATTATAAATTGAAATATGAGTTTTATTTTATAAAATTAATTTTCTATATTTTTTAAAATTACTTTCATCATTAAAATCAGTTCATTCAAGAAAACATTGTTTTCAAACATAAAATGGGATTTACCAAAAAAACATATCTTTCAGTATAAACACAGTTAGTTTATATAAAACAATTATAAATAAAATTTGAAAATTAGTTATTACTATTCATATAACTGAGTTCAACTTCTAGGTTATAATTATCTTATTTAAATAATTAAAACAATAAAAGAGATGTTTTGTAGAAACTTAGTGTTGCTTGTTCCACACTACCGACCGGTGTTGCATATAACATACTACGAGTTAGTGTTTTGTGTAACGTAAGATAAGATAGTTTTTCAGGTGAAAGGAATCATAGAATTAGTGAAATTAATGATATAAATGAAATTTTAAATTTATTTTAAAAAAACAGGTCCATAAAAACTCAGGGTGTGACTTTCTGTCCCCATAAAATGAATCTCACCCTCAAAATTCATTCATGGAGTAAAAAAAGGATACATCTGCTTCATCATATTATCATGTTCTCATATAGATTCCTCTAACTAGTTATTTCTACACAAAATTATGAATAAGTGAGATGTCTTAATTCATAGAAATTTCTCTGATTTGTCCGAAATCTCAACAGGTTACTCCTCATAAGAAATATCTTGCTCTACCAGTATGACCTTTGAGATTAGTACTAGTGAAGAGTTAGGTATGTACTTCCTCGGGAAAGATACATGGAACACATCATGGAATTGAGAGAGATTTGGAAGAAGTTCCAAGAGATAGGCTATTATCCTGATATGATCAAGAATTTCAAATGGGACGATCTACTTAGGGATTAGTATTCCTTTCTTACAAAATCTCATTAATATCTTCCAGGGTGAGATTCATAGAAAATACTTTTAACCAAATTCAAATTCTAGATCACATCGATGATTATCAGCTTAAATTTTATGTTGGATTTAAGCTACCTTGATATAATGTTGAATGTTTCTAACCTTCTCAACCATTTCATCAGTGATCTCAGGTACTAATAGATTTATTTCTCCAACCTCATCCCATCATGTTGGAGATCTACATTTATTCCCATAAAGTTCTTCATACGATTCCATATGAATGCTTGAGTGAAAGAAATTATTGTAAGAAAACTTAATAAGAGGTATTTATTGATCCCAACCACATTTCAAATCCATAGAACAAGATCTCAATGTATAATCTTGGGTTTGAATTGTTCTTTCAAACTAATCATATGTTTGAGGATGACAAGTAGTTATAAAAAATCAATTCTGTTTGATGTACCTTCTGAATACTTCACCATAACTTTGAGTTAATCCTTAGATCCAGGTATGATAAAATTGAATGCGGTACTCCATGTAACCTGACCACTTCCTTGATATATATTCTAGCATGCTGATCAAAAGAGAAATATTCTCTAATGGTGATGAAGTGTGATAACTTAGTAAGGCGATAAACTACCACCCATATATAATAAAACCCTTTAGAGGTTTTTGACAGTCCAATGACAAAATCCATAGTGACGCTCTCCCATTTCCATTTTTTGTATGGGTAATGGTTGTAACATCACTTTAGACTTTTGTATTTCATTTGTTACTTGATAGCATACCAAACAATGAGATACAAACTCTGTGATATCTCTCCTTGTTCCATCCCACCAGAAGTGTTCTTTAAAGTCCCTATACATATTCATACTTCCATGAGAAATAGAGAATGATGAACAATGATATTCTTCTAAAAAATCCTTCAAATATGGCATGGAAATAAAACATATATAGTTCTAGAACCTTATCATTCCATCTTGATCAGGGTTAAACTCATGGAAATTTATAACCTTATTTTATAGTTCTTCATCTTCCTTATGTTCCTCCTTAATATTCAGTTGGATAGAGGGAATAACATTCATTTGAGAAAGATAATATTTTTCTCATTCCTTTATAATTTCCAGATCCAGCATTTGCAAATCCATAAATTTAGGTTCTTTTGTGATCCTCATCATAGATAAGCTATTATAATCTATTTGACTCCATGCATTGACCTCCTTGTTTTATTTCCCAGGGTGGTAATATATTGAGTAGTGATAATCCTTTATGAACTCTAAACATCTTCACTAGAACATGGTCAACTACTTTTATATGAATATATATTTCATAACTTTATTATCAATATATATATTACACTTTTCCTCATTAATACTATGCCTCCATATCTTTAATGAAAAAACTACCACTACTAACTCCAAATCATCAGTTGGGTAATTTTTCTCACGAATCTTCAAATGTCATGAGGCATAAGCTATAACCATTTTATTTTTCATAAGAAAACATCCCAATCTCTTCTTGGATGCATCACTATAATTTAATAACCCTTATATAATACAAGGTAGTGTAGGCATAGGCGCACTAACCAACCTTCTTTTCAATTCCTTGAAATTTTACTAACATTTATCTATCTAGTGGAACTTTACACCCTACCGAGTTAACTTGGACAAATGATTAGATAGTTGTGACAAATTCATCACAACCGTTTTCTAATATCCTGCTAAACCAAGAAATCGATAGATCTCGATCACCATGTTTGGTCTAGGATAGCTTTCAAAAGCCTCCATCTTTGATGGATATGCAGATATACCATCTCTTGAGATTATGTATCCAAAAAATGAAACATCTTCATCCAAAATTCAGACTTTTTAAAATTTTCATATAACTTCTCCTTTCATAGGGTATTCAGTACAATTATCATGTGATCATCATGCTCTTCCTTTCTATTTGAATAGATACCAGTATCATCTATAAGGAAAAAAAAACTGGTCGAGGTAATCTCTAAAGACTATATTCATTTAATCCTTGAAGATAATAGAAAAATTAGTAAGACCAAAAGGAAAAACTATATATTCATAGTAAACATACCTTGTACGGAATTCCTTGATGGGTATATCCTCATTCTTGAACCTCAATTGATGATATCTAGAAAAAAGTTCAATATTTGAAAAGTATTGAGCTCCGTACAGTTGATCATACAAGTCATCAATACGATGAACATGATACTTTTTCATGATTATGATCTTTTTTATCTTCCGATAATCAATGCATAGTTTCATTGATCCATCTTTATTTTTTTTTAAAAAATAACTGGTGCACCCCACGGGGATACACTTGTCTGACTGAATCCCTGATCAAGGTTTTATTGGAGATGCTTCTTCAATTTTTGCAACTCGATCGAGGACATTATATAAGTAGTCTTTGAAATTGATGTGGAACCAGGTATAAGTTCTATTGAGAACTCAACCTCAGGTTCTGGTAGCAGAATGGAAAAATCGTTTAGAAATACATCCAAAAAATCTTGAACAATAGGCATATTATCAATGTCTATATTCTCCCCAACCATTTGAGATAAGCAACCCTTTTGAATGTGAGTTAAAACTCATACACTAGATGTATTCTCCATAAGAAGTTTAAACCATTCATCACATTTATGGATGATCAAAGGATGGTTTGAAATATCAAATGTAACCTCTCTTCCTTGACAATTGATATGGTATTTATGCATATAAAGCCAATCCATGCCTATGATGGCATCAAATTCGACCAAAGGAAGAATTATAATATTTATAGGAATCACATTCCAATAAATTTAAACTGGAGAGGAATCATATAATTGAGATTAAATCATCATACCATTAGGGGTTTTCACTTATAATTCCACCTATAATTGATTTGGAGGAATATTAACACCCTTATAAAATTATTTTGACATGAAAATGTGGGTTGATCTAGAATAAAATATGATATTAGAAGTTCTAGAGTGGATGGTAAGTGTACCTTTCATCTTGTCATTATCCCACCCCTCTTCATATATAGCGGTTTCATGAGATATACCCTTGTCACTAAGCTTAAGAGGTTACTAACATCAATCATCATCACCAACCCTCGCGTTTGGGAAGTATTTACCATAATTTCCATTCTCCTAACACTTGGAGCACTGAATCATGGGAGGTTCATTTTGTGCGGCTTTTCCTATATTAGTATTTTGATTAAACTTCTTCCCATCACCTTGGAAATAAATTTCTTGATGGTCGTCCCTTCCATACATAAAATTTTTTATTAGACCCTCTATGTCAATTTCCTACCTAATTCTTCCCACACATGGAGCATAAAAGAAATTTAATCTTCTTTTCCCCTTTTTTTAGAGTTTCCTTTAAATTTAATTTTCCCTTTATTTTCAAATACATCATATTGATACATGAATCTAACCTCTATTTAAACCTTGATTGCACAATGCAAAATCTCTTCATAGCTACTAAAGTCTCTTATGGACAATGCCCTTCGTAGACTTGGATTTAATCCACCAAAGAACCTATTAACTTTACATTCAGGTTGGATGATAATTCCCACATGTCTAGTGAAATTAGCATCATAGGTACCAACCGAATCATCATACGTTTTCTTAAAATCAAGGAACTCTTTCTCCATCTTGGTTCGATGAATTCGAGGAAATTACATATTGAAAAATAATTTCTTAAACTAGTCCCAAATGATGTATCAAATCTCATTATGTTGCCTTGTATTCTTGATTAGAGTCTATTACTGATATGAATTTTCTTCTAAACTCTAAATAGAGAGGATTCCATTATCTTGAAATAAACACTAAATAATGGAGAAAATATTTTTAGTTTTACTAATCTATTGATAAGAAATAAGTGGATCAGGATACCCTTTGAAAGAAGTTGGATGATTCCTCTTGAATGAATCAACAAAATATTATTACCTCATTTTCTCATTTGGAATTCCACCATAAATCATAGCATGAGAAATATAGGTGAGCATAAAAAATAATATTTCTCATTCCAAATCCCATAGAATTTTGTTTCACAGGAGGAAAAGAATTGCATTATCTGTCATAATCACCATTAACGTAGTTTTATTTGGTTAAGACCATTAAATAAAATAAAAAGCATAATGTAAGAAATAATTATCATAATGAGGAAGCACATAATCATAAAAAATCACTTATAATATTTCTATAATATGACACATTACTTAATATATGAAACCTTATGATTATCCTAGGTCATTCATATCAACCCTATTCTCAAATCCTTCATAACAGTTCATAAATATTTTCTAAATTCCCAAAGCATATCCCTTAGGAGTGTCAAACCAGGTGTGGAGTAAGGCCCGTTGTTGTGTACCAGATTACCCGGAGTGAATCCCGAAACATATTTTAAGATTTTTTTACCCTAGGTACATCTCTACCAGATCCAAAACCAGTTTTTGTATCCAAACATGGATGTATTTCTAGGAAACCACTCTATCTACCCTTCAAAAAAATTTCCGGATATTTTATTATACATTGTATCCTCCTTATAATTATTTTTATAAATGTCCTTAGGATTATGAACAAGGTTTTCTCATCCTAGTTTCCAATGGTTGACTAAAATGTTCTTCTGATACCAAACTATAGAGACCCATTCTTTTCAAACATTGACATTACATAAATTTACAGAATACTTAAACACTATACAAATAGATGCAAGAAGTCTTTAATAGTCTAGTGCCTTTGGAAACATGGAATATATAAACACTAGTACATAACTGAGCTAAAATTACTCTCACTAGGTTCATCATGACTAGAACCCTTCTTAGACACCACAAACATAATACATATCTTCACAATCTCGGGAAAGAAACATAAAAAGCAGTGATATAAAATGCTTAGTAAGGAAAAACAAGGGAGACATGTAAGTATAAACATGTTCATAAGGGTACGAGAATGCGATCTTGAAAATAAATATCATACACTTCATATCATAGATTAGGGAATAAATATTGGCAGTTCATAAGGCACGAATTATAATGAAATAAAGAGAATATTCCCTAAAATCATAACATAGTAATACTACATGTAATTGTGGAAACAGATAAGCATATACTGATTTCAACAATAGCCAAGGCATCACTACCAAGACCATATTAGTGGGAAATTCCTTTACTGAATAGGGGAACCCCCACTTTATCCCTGTATTACTGAACCGAGTGACCCTTATTCCAGCCTTGTATTACTGAATTGAGTAACCCTAAATACAACCGTATATTAATGAACCGAGTAACCCTTATTCCATCCATATTTTATCTCACAAGAAATAAAACTTTACCCAATGCATTATAGGGATATATAGGTCCCACCCATCACATAAAGAAATCATACATACATGTTCCAAAAGATCGTAAATAAACATGTCATGCCCCATGAAATGAAATGGGTATCATAAAAATGTAAACATATTATAACCTTTGGAAGTATATAGGTTTCATAATCATTTAATCAGAATCATAACTCGTGAAAAGAAGTATGTTTCGAAAGCACATTACCCATGAAAAGAAGTGGGTTTAAAAATCAAATAACCTATGAACGAGAAACAGGTTTTATAAACATCATGCTATCAAAACATAATCCTTTAAAAGAGAGAATATAAATAGAGGAATTGAATAATTCCCTATAAAGGCACTATTAACACCAATGGATGTTATCTTAGATGAGAAATAATTTTGAAATATCTTTTAAAAACACTTCTTGGGGAAAATATCCCTTTTTTGAAAAATGTTTTCATTACATAACACCTTTTCGAAACCTTTTAATTAAAACTTTCGTTGAAAATATTTGAATGAATATTTTAAAACAAAAAAAATTAAAATAAATTTTCCATGATAATTATCTTCAAGGATCATTTGAAAATATTTTTCAGGAAATGTTTTTTTAACACAATAGATTTCCAACTAAAGAGAGAGTTGGCCAGATCTTACTGAATCATTATCATAAATACCAAAGAGTGAAAAATGGTAATAAAAATAATGATATCTTAAATAAGTAGAGTAGAAGTAAAATCATTAATATTCGTGAATTATGGATCATAATATTTCATTAAAGGAATCATAAACATTAATAATCTCAAAAAGTGATGAGATTGTCTCAATAAACTCTTATAACTCAGTAACATGGGATTATACTCTCTATGTAAGAAAATAAAATTATATAAAGGTCAATATATCATTAAAATAATGGGATTAATTATATAACATGTAAAATTTATGTATATACCGGTTGAAGAAGATTTTAGGTGCATAAAAAACATGAGTCTTATAGAAGGAAAATTGAGACAAAACTATTTTATCCATTTGGTAACTTATAAAAGTTAAATCCCAGGATAGAAGGATCATAGAATGGATAGGTGAATACCGATAAATTTATGTATAATACACATACAATTAAATTATTTTCAGTAAATAAAACATAGAAAATGAAATAGTGGTGATCATAACATGAATATCAGAGAAATTGAAAGTGATATTAAATGTCCTTACCGTGTTTCTTGACTATCTATGTACTCGTACAAGATTAATGTATAATAAATACAATTTTATTATACATAGTTTACTGAAGAATAATATTATATATATTACCATATATTATGTTATTATTACCATATATTACCTTCTTTGTTAACGATCCTATGCTAAGGTTTCACTTCGGGTAATATTCGTTTTGTTCTTCACATGTGTCTTAATTTGTTATATCGTTGATCATTATACTTATATCATGATTCCAGAATGTAGAACATGATATAAATATCAGGTGTCTGCATTATATGTATATTATAATAATCTATATCATAATGAATTACGTAATGATATACATCGTTCATAAAGGTGGTAAGTCATACGAACACTTGAACGTTATTTCTGTTTTTATTATCGTATTATAAGAATGTATGTAAATGAAATATGTATATATTTGTATGTAAATATATATATCATTATTAAAGTAGTATCAAAATTTCATACATATATATATATATATAATATAATTTCATTAAAACCATTTTTAATACATTCCATGGTGTGTGTGAATGAATCACATCGCTTTCAGGGGTAGTAGTCCACATTTCCTCAAATGAGATTATTGTATTAAGACCAAATGGAAAGTAAATATATATGTGTTGTAAATGGAATAAATAAGATTAAATAAATATTAAATATAATATATGAAATATATAAATATATTTTCCATCATATTGGCCACCATGATTGGTGGAAAAGTATAAATGAACAATCATCGTTTCATGAGGTAGTAGTTCACCGTACACAGAAACAAATTCTTAAACATCCATTAGATGAAGGTGTGTGTATGTGTTGGTCATAAAATTTATATAAAAACATACTACTATATTTAGGATAATTTTTTCGGTATACAATAGTGAAATAATTAGAATAGAGGGGGTGAAGAGGGAAAATAAATGAAAGAGCCTGAGAGAAGATGTCACCTCTAAATTGGGTAACTCATTTTGGTTTGTTGCAAAAGGATTCTTTAAGAAAATTTCAGCCCAAAGGGAGGATTCAAGGTAAAAGAAATGATTTTTGGTAGGATATATGGGTATATATTAGAATTACTTAAATTTTTTGAGATGTGTGAGTAATGGGTAGATGTGGTGGCCTTTTATAGAAAAGGAAAATGACCCACTTGGAATGTTTAGTAACAAGTTTGGTGTTCACATGTTCTTACCTTAAAAGAGTCATACCAAACTAGATAAAATAAACAATGGAATGTTTATGGAATCAATATGGGTTGGAAATTGGTGTTTAAATATTTTTTGGTCAATTGGGCCCTTAATTTTAAGGTTCAGTCCCTAATTGAGTTTTATTTGGCCCTAACTACTGTGATTAATTTTAATCACTTTTACTAATCGTTTTGGTAAAAAAATACATGGTATTATTAGAATATAAATATTAGACTGAATTCAATAGTGAATGATAGATTTTTTAATTCAATTCATGGAATTTGAAAAATTATTATTAGTGTTAATCCTGTAGACAGGACGAAATAACATGGTTTTAAAGTTGGAAAAATTTCAAAAGTTTGATAATATTTTATACTCAGTTTCACAGGGGAATTGATTATAATGAATATAATTGTATTAATACATGTAATATTTATTGAATTTTACCTTAAAACTAATTTATAATATCATTTATCATTAATAATTAATAAGAAAAAATGGGCATTTTAAATTAAAAAGCAATATTTTTCCCTATTCATAAAAAATGAAGTTCCTTTAAAAAATCCTAAAAAGTCAACCTAAGATAATTTAAAAATTCTAAATTAAAAAATGAGGTTTATTTTTTCATATTAAATTTATAAATTTGTCTAAAATTATATAAATCATTAAAATTGGTTTATTCGAGAAAAATGTGTTTTTAAACATAAAAAAGGCTTTACCAAAAATCATATATTTCATTATGAATATATTTTATTTATATAAAAAAATTATAAAAAATATTCAAAAATTAGTTATTAATATTCATATAAATAAGTTTAATGTCTATGTTATTATTATATTATTTAAATAATTAAAAAAATAAAAGAGATGTTTCATAGAAACTCAGTGTTGCGTGTATCATATTCCAACTCAGTGTTTTCTGTAATGTACTCTGAGTCGGTGTTGCGTGTAACGTATGCCAAGTTAGTGTTTCATGTGAAAGGAATAGTTGACTTAATACATTTAAATATATTAATGAAAATTTAAATTTATTTGAAAAAAGGTCCATAAAAACTCAGTGTTTTACAAATATGGTTCTCTAATGATTTGTATTTCTTATAGATAACTCAGTTACAATAATTTTAAGAAAAAGTTTCTATTTCTTCATATAAATGAATTGTTTCATCAGTTATAGGGTGCTCATTATTTCTCTAATATTATCCTCATATCTAGGTATCATTATCTAAAGTGATGCATGAGGATGTTCAAAGGACAATGTATCCTACTAGGTATGACCATTCTATGTTTATGGATATTCCTTTGTTATTGATTAATTCAACCATTATGTTTATAAATATAATGAATAGATTTTTATATTATTTTTGGAAAAAATATTGGTTGTTTTAATTACTGAAATTTTGTTTTATTGGAATATTTATAAGAAACATGAGAAAATCTAAGGATTTTTTAATAGAATTTAAAATAAAATAAGTTAACATGTGTGAATTTTGGTCACATAATATTTATTTCCAAGGAAATATTATTTCTATAGTTAGAATACCTATTTATACTACTAAAACTACAATGATATATGAATTTCCAATGCGTAAAAAGGTCATATATATTCAGTATTTTCTTCGATTAGTCTGATAATATTAATAGTTCGTTGAAAAAATTACTTTTTTATCAAACCAAGTAAAAAATATAACTTGAAACAGAGGTAAAGTATCTTGAAAAAAGGAATGGGATGAAGGGTTTTAGGAACACAAAATAATATTTTTTTCATACTCCATTGTTATAATTTCTATCTAGAAATAGTGAGTTTGTTATTTACATTGATTCTTCATTATAGGGGCTCAGTTGTGTCTTGATAAAAAATGATCATTTATTTTTATATTATTTATGTTAATAGAAAATTCATGTGAATAAGTACCATACACATAATATTGTTAATATTCTATTGATTTTTTATTTAAAAATTTGGAGAGATTTTTTATATAGTGTAAAATATAAAATTTATACTAATGATAAAACATTGAATTACATATTCACAATAAAATATTTGAATATGAGGAAGATAATCAAGATAGAACTAATAGAGGATAATAATTTAATAATTCACTTCCATCTAGGTAAATCAGATAAATTTGTTAATTTATTGAGTTAAAATGATAATGCATTGTTAACCATTTTCTATTTGGAGCACTATCTGCTACATATTAATTTAATAAATGTTGGCATATATTCTTTTTTCTTTTCAGAACTCCCTATATTTTTTTTAGGTGGATGTAAATTTATCTTTTTCTAATATATTTATTCATGATAAAAATCAATATTAGGGTTTCAAAAAATGATAGAGTTTTAAATAAGGATATGTTTTCTAAATTTAACATTGAAAAAGGATGTTTTATTAAATTTTGAATTTGAATTTTATTTCAACATGATTCACATTTCATGAAGCAATTTTTGAATAAAAATAATTGCTCATTATTTTATAGTCATATTGGAGTCCCTGAGATAGATAATGACCATCAAGAATATTATAGGTGTGATGGAATAAAGAATGATATTTTATTATGAAATGGATGACTTGTTAGAAGGTTAAAATGGAGTGAAAACTGATGAAGGAGATGCGTCAGCATTATCTAGTTCTTGAATGGAAATGGGAGAATATATTCATAGATGTCAATATGGGATTGTCAAAGGAATATTTAGGTACTAATGTTATTTGTTTTATTTATTTTATTGTCTAAAACTATACATTTTCTACCTATTCAATATACTATTTATTTGGATATATTTCTAAACATTATCATAAAGAGATTCTTAGATTGCATGAAGTTATTCTCTGTATTTTATCTGATTATAAACATAGATTTTCTTTAATTATTTCAAAGAACATAAAAAGTCATTGGGTACTGAATTAGGTTTTAGTATTTCTTTTCATACACAAAATATTTGAGAGTTGAAGAAAAAAATTCATACATTTAAATTTATAATTTCATCTTTCTTATTGGAATACAAATTATTTTAGGACTAACATGTTTTACGAGTTAAATTTTCTTATAATAACAATTTTCATTCCAGTATATAATTGAATAATTTTGAGAAAATAAACGGAATTAAGTTTCAAAATCTAGCATGTTGGGATGAAGTATTTGAGAAGAATATTTGGTTACCATAACATGTAGAATAAATAGCTTATAAGGTAAAGAGGATTCAATAGTTCATGGGTACAATTTAGAGTAGGTATAAGTTTTATGTAGATAATAAATTGTATGATCTATTGTCTATGGTATGAGATCATGTTTTTATTAAATTATGCCCTTAAAAATGATTTAAACATTTTGTAAGAAAGGGAAAATTAATTCCATATAATACATATCAATATGTCATTTCTTAAATATTTGGATCAGTTGAATATAGAGTTGAATTAAATATATTTTTATCTATGGTACATGATATATTTAATGTGTTATTATTTAAGAAATATGTACTCGATGAATCTCATATTTTAATCCCTAAATTTGTTTTGTTTGAAGAAAATCAATGTTATGAGGAAAAATATATTTCAGATTATAGATCTTAGATAGTAGGTATTTTAGAATAATTTGATTTATCTTGTTAAGGTTTCACAAAATAACCATATTATTGAAGTAGAAACATGACAATAAAAAGAATTCTATGATGGATAAAAGCCTCACTTGTGGAAATAATGAATAAAATTACAAGTATTAAAGGGGATGGAATGTAAAAAAATAAATAATGTTAATAATAAATCAATTTCCCATCTTAATAATATTCATGACTAGATTTTATAGGATCATTTTTCAATTGAATAATTTTTATGTAAATTTTCAATCGACAATGAAATAGTTAAATTCAAAATGATTTTCCCATAAATTTTATGGTTTTATTTTATAATTAAAATAAAAAATTCTATAAATTTAATTGGATAAAATTATTTTCATTACTAATTCATCAATTAAAAATTTTTATGGTGATTTTTTGTGCTTTTTCTGAAATGATTGATTTTTATGCGAATAGTGAGAAATATAGATTTTTACAAAAAACAATAATTTATCTTAATGTATTAAAATACCATTACATTTTAGATTGATTTTAAAGTATAATAAGTTATCTATAACTAAAATTAATTAAATTACCTCTATAGTAATTAAATTTATACTTGATTTTGGTATAAATTCATTTTTATGTTAAAAAATTTATTTTAAAAAATTTTGTATTTCATTATATTTTCTATTATTAAACCAAAATTAATTTCTAAAAATTATAAAAATCGAATATTTAAATTTGTTTTATATAGTAAATTCTTATATTGAAATTTATTACCAATTTCAATTTAATTTTTGGTCATATTGAATAGTTAGCTTGGAAAAAATTAATCATCGCGACAAACTGTAAACATGTTAATTTGGGAAAAAACTAAGTTATAATGCCAAAAAATATTATCATAATTATTATAGTATAAGTTTTTGTCAAACCATAACACCTTATATTTAAAATTGTATTTTTTTTTCTTTACCATGAGTAATACTTTTATAATATTTAAATATTAAGGATGTTTACAAGTGGGACATTCCCTTCGCATATAAAAAGGAACCTACTATCCTTAATTATTAACAATGTTGTTTCAATCTATAATGAACATTACTTGACCAAATCCCTTCTTAACTCCCTTCATTGAATTTTAATGGTCTTGGTATCACGAAAAGTGCAACCTATGAAGGCTTAAGGTGTAAGATAAATTAGGTTTTCTAATTAAAATTTTTAACTATTAACCAAGTTATTTTATCTATATTTACTCATATACATATTTCAAAAATATCATATAAATGATGATATAAACATCAATGTATCTAGTATACTAAAATTTTATTATTTTTATTGAGAACCCATTTTTCATCCAGTTTCCATAACTTAGGAAATTAAAAAATTGATTCTGTGTATGTGTGGACTACTATCTTCATGAAATTATGTATTTCATTTTCCAAAAAACACATCATAGGGTTCTATATAAACAATGAATTAATGAATATAATTTTTTTATGAAATTATTATGAGTTTGGAATGATAATACATGACCCACAATATTACAATTTCCTTCTATTCAAAAATGATTTTGTTGCTCATGTGTACATGTAGAATACAAAATCCACGAAGTGATGTGATATATATAGTCATAGAGATGGGACTAATGAATAAATATTACATTTATAACATATTTATGATTCCATATATTTAAAATTTTATCTTATTTATTTTATTTAAACCCAATTGAAAAATGAAAATTCCATTCATCCGTATGCATGAACTATTGTCTCCATGAAATGATGTAATTAAATTTTCTTTACCAACATAAATTGATGAATATAAAAGTATATTAAAATTTTAAAAATAATTATTAAAGTTTTAATATACAATATTTAATGGAATCCTAGAACCTTTGACCACAGTCAACACATTGAATTAGTCTATGAGAATAAGAACCACACGACCTCAAAACACCTAAAGTAAACTGAACCTATTTATTAAATAAATAAAAGATGGTAATAAGTTATATAAAATGAATAATAATAATAATAAATACTGAAAAAGGTTATTAATATAGTAGAAATTTAAAACAATATTTTTATTTAGGTAGTTAAAGGACATATAAGTTGAGTCAGAGGGTGGGGAAAGGGATTTTCCCATAAAATATTCGTTTAATGACTTTAAACTCTTATATACCCATGTTCTTTAAAAAATTTCAAGAATTTTATTATTTATAAATAAATTATTCTTAAATTTAATTTTTTTCTATCCTTTAATTTTTGAAAATGTTTTCAAAATTAATCTTTTAATTTTTTTCTATAAGGGTCATTTTTCACTCCTATTACAAATATGAATAAATTTTTTTTACATCTACCACATGCCTACCTTTTCCTTCCATAATATTCATTATATTTATCACTATTCCCCTAAAATTATAAAAATATATTAAAATTAAATCATATTGTTTTTAGGTAAAATTTTACATGTTTAAATTTTTTCAGAAAAAAATGATATTTCTTCTCATTTTTATGAGATTAGTAGATGTGTTTTCTCCTATGTTCTATAATGCCAATTTTTTTGTTTTATGATAGAAATGAAAGATTTTATGTTTTTTCTCACGATGCAATTCTTGAAAAATTTATATTAATATGGGTGATCCTAATATAGCTTTGATGATGAGTGATCCCAATATATCTCTCCAATTATTTGGGTAATGTGACAATGTTAATTAGATAAATGTTACACTTAAGAGATATGTTTGAAATAAACATAATGGATATTAATTTGTAATTTTTCTTGTAAGGTTTAATTTAAGGATAAGTTTTAAATTTACCTACATGATTTTTAGATTATTTCTATATGGTTTGAGGGAAATATTTTGATTCTGTAAGTTATGAAAATGAACTCATGAATAATGGAAAATTTAACATCTTAAAAAGGTGAAAGGGTTGTTTTCATGAGTTCTCATACTTTTCTAAGTGAATTTTAAGATTATAGTTTTTTTTATGATTTATTAAAAAATATTATGAAAACATTAGTCTCGATAGTTAATTTCATGAGTACGTAATGATCATTGTTGGTTGGAGTGGTTTACTCAAGAGGGGGGTGAATTGAGTACCAATTAAAATTTATGTATTTAAAAACACTATCTTAAATACCCCCAAATAAAATAATAAATTAAACTGTAGTGAATTTATATTAAAGTAGAGGTTCTGTTAGATTCTCAAGGGATTGATTAATTCCCAGTTAATCAACACAGGAGTGTGTGATTATCTTTTGAAACTAACTTACTAATCTACACTTAACATAAACACTTTCTAATTTAATTATCAAAGTAACTTTAAAAAAATAGTATTGGTTTTAAAGTGATTAGCAGCGGAATAAAACTTTGAAAGAGATGGCACAACAAATGTAACCAAGAGGTTCAGTCTCAAGCCGAGACTTAGTCCTCTCAAAAGTTTATATAAAAATGATCCACACCCTGGATCGAGGTTCAAAAGTTTACAACTGTCCAGGTCCAAGACCTCTACCACTGTTATTCGTGGGAAACAGTACAACAGCAACCAGCTATCCAGGTCACACACGACCTCTACCACTGTTATTCGTGGGAAAGAATAGAATGAAAGAATTTGGTAAGGATTTACAAATCCTCCAGTTTAAGTACAGGAGACAGTGTATGTGTTAGATATAGCAGATAACACACACTGCTCGAAAAGTATAATAATAAATCACAGAACAAGAGATGTAGAGTTTAGAGATGGTTCTGGTGATTTCAGTGTAGCTCTGGACTCCTTTGGATTCGATCAGAAGTGAGTCTGAGTCCTCTTCTCGTTTCTGTTTGAGAAATAGAGTGTCGTATGCTCCAGGTTCACAGACAGTGAAAATGTAGTGGTTGAAGTTATTCAGTGCTCTTCTTATATGCAGAGAACACTTCTCGAGTATGCATGATTGTCTATGAGCTTCTCTGTGTTCTTGATGGAACTGGTTTTGCTCTTGATTCTTCTTATTATTGTGTTTTCGGTATATTTCATCCACCACACTCTCCTTGTTGTGCAGCGTAGTCTTCTCGTATTTATCTCATGGGCAACAGGGGACAGAAAAGATTTCCTTTCTGTAGGTACGAGGTATGGGTTCCTGACATCCGACAACCTTTATTAGATATTTGACAAACCATTAAAATGTACATGATATGACCGTTGGATAGATTAAATAAAGATAAATAAAGAAATTCAAACAGTGAGTCGAGTGATCGGTAGGTAATCAACATCGGTATCGTGGACATCGGTAGCTTGAACATGGGTAGCTCAATTTCATTAGTTGCTTTGACTCTATCGGTGGCTCTATGCGTCGGTTGGTATATGCATGTATCGGTGACTTTGTTTATCGGTAGCTCCATGCGTCGGTAGCTTCATGTGTCGGTAGCTCCATGCGTCGGTAGCTCCATGCGTCGGTAGCTCCATGCGTCAGTAGCTCCATGCGTCGGTAGCTTCATGCGTCGGTAGCTCCATCGGTAGCTATTTATACTTACATCGGTAGCTCTATGTTTGTATCGGTAGCTGTCTGTAAGTCAGTAGCTTACATTTATAAGCACATCGGTAGCTCTGTGTTTAAGTATATCGGTGACTCTGTCTGTCGGTAGACTATGTCTATCGGTAGACTGGGTACCGGTAGCTCTTTATCAGTAGCTATAGGAAGATTACTTATCTGTTTTATGCAGAACACATCCGATTGTGTTAGAATTAATTTATAACTTGTATGAACATGGATAAATGAGGATTAACATATTCCAAAGACTATTTTAAAAATTATTATTGGTTTGATCACAGATTTGAAAGAATTAAAGTATAGATCAATGATACTTAAAAATATCATAGAGAATGAAAACATAATTGGGATTTTCAACACATATGAATACATGATTGAGATTATCAAAAAAAGTGAGGTCAACAATCTCCCCCTTTTTGATAATCACAATTTATGATATGGGCATTTAACATAGTGAAAATATAATAGTAAAGAGTATAATATTGAATTCAATTTTCTCATTGAAAACAGCATCAGAGATAATAGAAATAGTATGATATAGACATAAGTTAGCAGAGGTAACAATCATAAGGTACCGAAGGTAAAAAGAAACATAATAATATCAGAGATAAAATTGAAAAGAAGGTTATTTTTCTCCATTGAAAATATTTCCCATTCTCTCATTTTGTTCCCACCCTCATTCTCTCATTTTGTTCTCCCCCTTTGTGATAATCAAAAAGTGGGAAAGCATATATAGGAGACAAATAAAAAACAGAGAAGTAAAAAGAGTTCTTCTGTATCAGAGCAGTCAGAAAGTACAGAAACAGAATATAAATGAATTCCTATAAAAAAAAATCCTGGCCACTGGATCATTCCACATCTTCCACGTGAGATTTTCCTTTGGGATCAGAAGAAGGTTCGGGTGGTGAGGATGCAGGTGAAGGTTTTGGAATGCCAGAAATGATCAAAGGAGGCTGAGCTACTGACACAGAGTCAGGCCTGTAGGTTGAAGATCTTTGGGTGATCATTGGTGTGAGGCTTCTAATAGCTTGAGCAGGAGTCAGCTGGACTGTGGAAGCAGCTGAGGCAGAAGCAGGCAAAGCAGGAGGTACGATGACTGGTCTAGCATCAACATGCAAGAAGGTCATCAATAGATTTCTAAAATCCATAATAATTCCTCCTCCTCTTTCCATAGTAGAGATGAAATCATCTTTGTTCTCCATGAATTTCTCCAAGGCAGGAGTCAATTGTCTTAGTTTGCTCACTTGTTCTCTAAAATCTTGAGTGACTGGAGGTAGCTTCATGTTTTCCAACATCAGCTTGAAGTGGTGTTCGAGTTGATGCTTGGTGAAAATTCCGGTGAAGTAGTAGTCCACTTTTCTCTTTATGGCTTCCTGAGAGGCAGAGGCTTCACTCATATAATCTTGAACAATCTTCATTATTTCTCTAGCAGAATCTCTTGTAGAAAGCACCACTCGGCTCAACTCTGATGAGTCCACAGAGCCACTGGTTGAAATAGAACAAATATCCTCCTTCAACATTGCTCGAAATAAATTCAGATCAACTGATAGTTTGGATGTGAGAGGGCCAAGAGAGAAGGAAACAGTTTCTTTGAAACTCTTAGACAAACCACTGATTAGGCTTTGAACTTGAGAGTCCTGTAATTGAACATGATCCTTCACTGAGGTTTTGAAACTTTCAAACACCGAGACAAACTGGCTTACTACACTCTTCACATAAGCTAGGTCCTTGTCATCTTGAGACTTGGAGCTCATATATGAATCCAAAGTAGCAACTGATGTCTTGAGAGCTTCATGATCTGCTTCGATTCTAGAAGACTGAGTCTGGCACTCTTTCACTTCTTCCATAAGCTCAGACACAAAAGAAGATAAATTACAAGCCAGAGATAGCTCGAAGGATCTCTCTAACATTTTCATTTCTTCATTAAAGCTTTGCTTCATCTCAGTAACTGATACACTGAATGATTCTTTCAGCTCATTCTTCATGGATTCAAGATCAGATTTAGAGACAAAATCATTTGGGACAACTGCAGCAGATCCCTTTGCTGAGGCCAAACTCACTACAGAATCAGTCATTATCGATTGAATTGAAGATGAAAGGGAGGTTTCCATTAACTTCACTTCTTCAACAAAACTGTATTTGAGGTCCTCTTTCAGCTTATCCAGATCATGAAATCTGACCACATTATCGGGCATCAACTCAGAAGCAAGATCATAATTGGTCTTCGGTCTATTCACAGACATCTCATTATCAGAATCCGGATAATCCAATCCACAGACTATAAACCCTGGGTCTTCTACCCAGTCTCCAAACTCAACAGCTACTGTAACATTTCCAAGAACAGATTGATGCTCCCCCTCAATGGGTGCATTCTCATGTATCACAACAGCATTCAGTGCTGGATTCTCTTCATCAGAATCTTCTACTACAAGTTCCATCGGTGCAGCATCTAGAAGATCTTCTGACACAGGTACAGCTTCTTCTGTATCTCTTTCTACTTCAGTAGTCGGCATAGCTGAGCTTCCAATCAAAGGACTCATACTTAAACTACCATAAACATTCGATTCAGATACATTTTCCTTTTCCTCTTCTTCTTGGTGAGGCACAGACTGGTCTTCCTCATAAGTAGACAAAATTTCCTCTACCTTTCCTTTCCTAGAATAAACCAATTCTGCAACAGGACTTGGGGGAAAGTCTGGATCTCCTCCAACATCCATGAGAGTTTCTTCTTCTTCTTCTTCTGTTTCATCTTCTGTTTCATTACTATAAACAGGTTCCTCTTCATCAGGTCTCAGACTCGGATCTCTCATATCCTTTGGTCTTGAGGGATGATCTACAGGATTAAACCTATCATATATCTTCTGATCATCACTGACCCATTATCCCTTCCATGGGTTCCAGTTAATTTTCATGTACTTACAAACAGTCGAGGTGATGCAGAAATTATTCCTGACTACAACTGTCTCATCCTGAGACTCAGCTATTCCTTTCACTTTTATCATTACTGAAATCAGCTTGGCAAAGAATAAAGCATTAATCTTTGACTTTGGTCTAATCATGTCTTCCATTTGAAGCATTAACAATCTGCACAGATTGATTTTTACACCATGTCTTAGCAAATGAAGATGATAGATATCTTGATATCTCAGATTTCCAAAATCTCCTCGCCTCGGTATCAACACATGCTGAACAAACTTGAAGAGCAGTCGATTCTCTCCATCCATTTCAGCAGCAACCACTTGCCTTTGATTCCCATTACCGGTCAGTTCTTTTAAGGCGATTTCATAATCAAAGATGTCACTGATAGGTGGCATTTCTCTTGATACATACCCATAGACACCTTCATGTGGTACTTTTAAACACTCAGCCCACTCTACTGAAGAAAAAGACATCTCTTTTCCATTTAAAAAGGAGCTTACCCGATTCTCATTTTCAGACTTCTCGAAGGTTACAAACTCGTAGAACTATTTTACCAACTTCGGGTAGTATGGGCCATTGTTATTCGAGAAACAATCCACCCATTTCTGGTCCTCCAGAATCTCGAGTACTAACGATTTTCTAGGCAGTAGCCATTCCACGCACAGTTCCTTCTCGATTACTATGTCTCTATTCTGCAAGTGAGGATTCACTGGTCGCCTTCCCGATCTAGTTCTGACTTCACTAACACTGGCTTTATGCTGTGTCTTCTGATTCTTAGATTTTGGTTCTACACTTTCATCTTTGACGGTAGGAAGCTTAGTTTTTGCCATCGCGGGTTTAGGGTTCTTGGCCGATTTGGGAGCAAAGGTTCGAAGGTGAGAGATTTTGAGCTCGGTGAGGTAGGAAGTGGCTTAGGCTTAGTTTTTATCATTTAGGAATCCCAAATAAACGACTAAAATAGAGTAAGATAAAATAAAATAAAGCGATTCGTATTCTTGGCGGCAGAAAGATGTAAAACATTGCATCGATGTGAGTTAATCATCGGTGAGAAAATAAATCGGTAGGAATTGTACATCAGTGAGAATTTCACATCGGTGAGGATTTCACATCGGTGAGGATTTTCACATCGGTGAGAATTTCACATCGGTGAGAATTTTCTCATCAGTGAGAATTTCACATCGGTGAGAATTTCACATCGGTGAGGATTTTACCTCGGTGAGTATTTTCACATCGGTGAGAATTTCACATCAGTGAGGATTTTACATCGGTGATTGGTTGTGATTAAACATTCCAAATTCGTGTCTTATGTAACTTAGCCTATCCGAACTTAAAGGTTTAGTGAAAATATCATCCAATTGATGTTCAGTGCCAATAAATTCAAGAGAAATATCACCTTTTTGATAGTGATCTCTTAGGAAATGGTGTCTTACATCTATGTGTTTGGTTCTAGAGTGAGATACAGGATTCTTAGAGATGTTTATTGCACTGGTGTTATCACAGTTGATTGAAACATGTTTAAAAACATATCCATAGTCCAAAAGAGTGTGTTTCATCCACAGAATTTGTGCACAGCAACTACCAGCAGCTATATATTCTGCTTCGGCAGTAGATAATGCAACTGAGTTCTGTTTCTTACTACACCAAGAAACTAAGGATTTTCCAAGCAAATGACATGTTCCTGATGTGATTTTTCTATCTAAATTAGAACCAGCAAAGTCAGCATCTGAATAACTCATTTACTCAAAGGATTGTCCTTTTGGGTAAAACAAACCTAAGTTAACCGTGTGTTTGAGATATTTAAAAAGTCTATTAACAGCAAGCAAATGAGATTCTTTTGGATTAGCTTGAAATCTAGCACACATACACACACTAAACATAATATCAGGTCGACTAGTAGTAAGATAATGTAAACTACCAATCATACCTCTGTAATTTGTTTGATGAACTGGTTTCCCAGTTTCATCTGCGTCCAATTTACAGGTAGTACTCATAGGAGTTTCACTTTCCTTGATACTATCCGGACCAAAACGTTTTAAAATATCCTTTGTATATTTACTTTGATTCAAGATAATACCATTTTCATTTTGAAATACTTGAAATCCAAGATAGTACTTAAGCTCTCCCATTAAGCTCATTTCAAATTCATTTTGCATACTTTTTGAAAAATCAGTACATAACGAGTGTTTAGAAGATCCAAAAATAATACCATCAACATATATTTGTACAACTAAAACATCTTTAGAAATTCTTTTAATGAAAATAGTTGGATCAGCAATCCCTTTAGTAAAACCATTTGAGATAAGGAAATTGCTAAGTCTATCATACCAAGCTCTTGGAGCTTGTTTTAAACCATACAAAGCTTTAGAAAGTTTAAAAACTTGATTTGGAAAATGGGGGTTAGTAAATCCAGGTGGTTGTTCTACAAAAACATCTTCAATTATAAAACCATTTAGAAATGAACTTTTCACATCCATTTGATATAACTTGAAATCCAGATGTGCAGCATATGCAAGTAAGATCCTAATGGCTTCTAGTCTAGCTACAGGTGCAAAAGTTTCCTCATAGACTATACCTTCTTCTTGACTATATCCTTGTGCAACTAGTCTAGATTTGTTTCTAACTATATTTCCAGATTCATCTACTTTATTTCTAAAAACCCATTTTGTGCCTATTGTCAAAGTGTCCTTAGGTCTGTCAACTAATTCCCAGAATTTGTTTCTTTCAAACTGATTTAATTCTTCCTGCATAGCTATTACCCAGAATTCATCATTGATAGCATCATTGATATTTTTGGGTTCTAGCTTTGAAAGAAAAGCTTGATGTTCAACCTGGTTTCTTAGAGAAGCTCTAGTTTGTGTTCCTCTATCAAGATTACCAACAACAGCTTCTAAAGGATGATTCTTTAGAATCCTTGTTGATCTGGTAAAGGTTGGACTAGAAATTTCAGGTTCATCTATAGGTTCGGGTTCAACAGAAGCAGATTCTGGAGAAAGTCCAGAACTGGATGCTTTTATAACAGGTTCTTTATATTTATCATTAATGTCCAGAATAGATAAGTCTTCTTCAATATTTTCAAGAGAGGTTTTAGGCTCTTGTGGATCAGTTTCATCGAATTTGATGTGAACAGATTCTTCCACACATTTGGTTTTCTTATTGAATACTGTATAAGCTTTACTAGAAATAGAATAACCCAGAAAAATTCCTTCATCACTTTTGGAAGCAAACTTATCCAGATTATCTTTAGTATTCAGAATAAATACTTTTCAACCAAAAACTTTAAAGTAATTAACCTTAGGCTTTCTATTGTTCCACAATTCATAAGGGGTTTTCTTAAGAACAGGTCTAATTAAGACTCTATTAATGACATAACAAGCTGTATTTACAGCTTCAGACCAAAAATAAATAGGCAGATCATATTCATTGAGCATGGTTCTAGCAATTTCTTGAAGGGTTCGGTTTCTTCTTTCTACTACACCATTCTGTTGGGGTGTTCTAGGGGCAGAGAAGTTATGAGTATAGCCATTGTGTGAGCAATAAGAATCAAAATCTTGATTTTCAAACTCACGACCATGATCACTCCTCAAAGTTTTAATCTTAAGTCCACTAAGGTTCTCTACAGATTTAGAGTATTTAACAAAAGAAGAACAGGCTTCACTTTTGTGAGCTAGAAAATATACCCAAGTATATCTAGAAAAATCATCTACAAGAACATAAACATAGTGCTTCCCATTTAAACTAGAAACTCTTGATGGTCCAAACAAATCCATGTGAACCAATTCAAGTGGTTGGGAAGTAAAAACTTCTTTCTTTGATTTAAAAGAAACTTTGTGTTGTTTTCCCTTTTGACAGGGGTTACAAACTCTATCATTTGGGAATTCTAATTTAGGTAGGTCTCTAACTAGGTTTTTTCTAGAGAGTTTTCTAAGTGAGTGAATGTTGTATTGTCCCAATCTTCTGTGCCATAGCCAATATTCTTTATGAAAAGCATTCAAACAAGTAATATTCTGCTTAGCTAAAGAATTCAGATTAACAGCATAAACATTTTCATTTCTTAAGGCAGAAAATACCAAAACATTCTTAGAATTAAAAACTTTGCAAGAATCATCTTCAAATTTGACATGAAAACCATCATCACATAACTGAGAAATACTTAATAAATTGTATTTAAGGACATCAACAAATAAAACTTTAGAAATCAAAATTGAATCAGTGTTACCAATCTGGCCTAGGCCGATGATTTTTCCTTTAGAGTTGTCACCAAAGGTGACAAAGCCTCCATCAACATTTATTAAACTCTTAAAACAAGAGAAGTCTCCTGACATATGTCTTGAACATCCACTTTCCAAATACCAGGTCTCTTTACAGGAGCTCTTTAAGCAAGTTCCCTACAAAACAGATTCAGATGGGAGATGATTTTGGTACCCAGATTTTCTTGGGTCCAGACAGGTTAGCCAATAACACTTTAGGTACCCATATTTGTCTAATGGGTCTCATATAATTTTTATAATTGACATGCTCTGAAAGATAAACTTTATTAGATCCATAGATATGTATATAACTGGTTGAAGCATATGATGTTCCAGAATTACCTTCATTCTGTCAAGATTTAGAAATGAATGTAGTTTTGGAAATTTTCCTTTGGCCAGGTTGGTATCCTATACCATTAGTATATTTAGGTGCTATTTGCTTTCCTAGCATCTATGTTAGTGTATTTTTTCCATTGGTGAACTTCTCTAAGTCTTTCTTGAGTTGCTCATTAGATAGTTTCAGTTCAGTGTTTTCTTTTAACAGTTGAGCATTTTTCTCTTTTTCAATAGTGAGTTCGGTTTTAACTGTAGTGGTGAGAGCATGCTGTTTCTTTAATGACTTGTATTTATCCTTAAGTTCATTACATGTCTCTTCCAGCATATCACAGTACTCAAACAATTCATTTTTAGACATTGTTCCAGAATCAGAATCAGATTCTGCATTATCTCCAGAGTAATAATTTAAAGCAGGAGTTTCAGCAGTAACCTGAGAAGTGTTTGCCATCAAGCACATATTTGCCTTATTTTTGTGTTCAGTTTCAGAGCTTTCAGATTCAGTAGAGCTATCCTCAGAAGCACTCCAAGTAGCCTTCATGGCTTTCTTAAACTTATTGTACTTATATTCATATTTCTTTTTATACTTTAGCTTTGGACAGTCGGCTTTAATGTGTCCTTTTCTCTTGCACTCATAACAGACAACATCATCTGATTTGTCATTCTTCTTCAAATCCTTTTTCCATTTACCTTGGTGATCATACTTACCCTTATAATTTGTTTTTCTGAAGAACTTCTTTTTCCTATAAAATTTCTTAAATCTTCTAGCAATGTGATCCATCTCAGCATCACTGTCAGAATCACTTTCACTGTCTTCACAGCTTGAACTTTCAACCACAGCTTGAAGCTTTTCTTTGTCCTTATTCTTTGAAGTTGATGATTTGAAAGCGACAGACTTTCTTGGAGGTTCATTTTCTTCCTCTTTATTCACTTTAAGCTCTTCTTCATACATCATCAGCTTGCCAATTAGTTCCTTGACCGGTAGGGCAGCAATGTCACATGATTCTCTGATTGAGACAGATGTGCCTCTCCATCTATCAGGTGGACATCTCAAAATTCTCATAATTTGTTCCTTCGATGAGACATCCTTTCCCAGCGAGATCGTTGTATTGACAATTTCATTGAACCTAAGATACATGTCAGAAATGGGTTCGTCAGGCTTCATTTTAAAATTATCATACTTGATAGTATAAGTGTTCAATCTCATTTCTTTAACATTCGTTGTTCCTTCATGAGAAACAGCTAAGGTATCCCAAATTTCATATGCAGTTTTACAGGAAGAAATTCTATTAAACTCTTCATCTCCTTGAACATAGTACAAGGCATTCATATCTTTACAGTTGTTATTGTAAGCAGTCTTTATAGGTTCATCCCAAGTAGATCTAGCAGTAGTGGGAATTTTTTATTCTGATTCAATAGCAGTCCAAATATCAAAACCTATACTTTCTAGATGAATTTACATTTTCAGTTTCCACTAAGCATAATTAGTTCCATTGAAGAAAGGTGGCCGGGTAGTAGTAGCACCCTCAAGTCTATTGTCCATGATGAGAAAATTTTAAAGAGATAAAAATTTAGATATAACAGAAATTTTAAGAACTTTAAAATACAACTAAAATCACAGTTCAAAAGCAGAGTACTTTTATAGAGTATTTTCGATCCTCTGATACCAAGTGTTGGTCGGAGTGGTTTACTCAAGATGGGGGTGAATTGAGTACCAATTAAAATTTCTGTATTTAAAAACACTGTCTTAAAGACCCCCAAATAAAATAATAAATTAAACTGTAGTGAATTTATATTAAAGTAGAGGTTCTGTTAGATTCTCAAGGGATTGATTAATTCCCAGTTAATCAACACAGGAGTGTGTGATTATCTTTTGAAACTAACTTACTAATCTACACTTAACATAAACACTTGCTGATTTAATTATCAAAGTAACTTTAAAAAAATAGTATTGGTTTTAAAGTGATTAACAGCGGAATAAAACTTTGAAAGAGATGGAACAACAAATGTAACCAAGAGGTTCAGTCTCAAGCCGAGACTTAGTCCTCTCAAAAGTTTATATAAAAATGATCCACACCCTGGATCGGGGTTCAACAGTTTACAACTGTCCAGGTCCAAGACCTCTACCACTGTTATTCGTGGGAAACAGTACAACATCAACCAGCTGTCCAGGTCACACACGACCTCTACCACTGTTATTCGTGGGAAATAATAGAATGCAAGAATTTGGTAAGGATTTACAAATCCTCCAGTTTAAGTACAGGAGACAGTGTATGTGTTAGATACAACAGATAACACACAATGCTCGAAAAGTATAATAATAAATCACAGAACAAGAGATGTAGAGTTTAGAGATGGTTCTGGTGATTTCAGTGTAGCTCTGGACTCCTTTGGATTCGATCAGAAGTGAGTCTGAGTCCTCTTCTTGTTTCTGTTTGAGAAACAGAGTGTTGTATGCTCCAGGTTCACAGACAGTGAAAATGTAGTGGTTGAAGTTATTCGGTGCTCTTCTTATATGCACAGAACACTTCTCGAGTATGCTTGATTGTCTATGAGCTTCTCTGTGTTCTTGATGGAACTGGTTTTGCTCTTGATTCTTCTTGTTCTTGTGTTTTCGGTATATTTCATCCACCACACTCTCCTTGTTGGGCAGCGTAGTCTTCTCGTATTTATCTCACGGGCAACAGGGGACAGAAAAGATTTCCTTTCTGCAGGTACGAGGTACGGGTTCCTGACATCCGACAACCTTTATCAGATATTTGACAAACCATTAAAATGTACATGATATGACCGTTGGATAGATTAAATAAAGATAAATAAAGAAATTCAAACAGTGAGTCGAGTGATCGGTAGGTAATCAGCATCGGTATCTTGGTCATCGGTAGCTTGAACATCGGTAGCTCAATTTCATTAGTTGCTTTGACTCTATCGGTGGCTCTATGCGTCGATTGGTATATGCTTGTATCGGTGACTTTGTTTATCGGTAGCTCCATGCGTCGGTAGCTTCATGCGTCGGTAGCTCCATGCGTCGGTAGCTCCATGCGTCGGTAGCTCCATGCGTCGGTAGCTCCATGCGTCGGTAGCTTCATGCATCGGTAGCTCCATCGGTAGCTATTTATACTTACATCGGTAGCTCTATGTTTGTATCGGTAGCTGTCTGTAAGTCAGTAGCTTACATTTATAAGCACATCAGTAGCTCTGTGTTTATGTATATCGGTGACTCTGTCTGTCGGTAGACTAAGTCTATCGGTAGACTGGGTACCGGTAGCTCTTTATCAGTAGCTATAGGCAGATTACTTATCTGTTTTATGCAGAACACATCCGATTGTGTTAGAATTAATTTATAACTTGTATGAACATGGATAAATGAGTATTAACATATTCCAAAGACTATTTTAAAAATTATTATTGGTTTGATCACAGATTTGAAAGAATTAAAGTATAGATCAATGATACTTTAAAATATCATAGAGAATGAAAACATAATTGGGATTTTCAACACATATGAATACATGATTGAGATTATCAAAATACGTGAGGTCAACAATCATTTTATTATATTTATTTATTCATGATCTTGAAATATTTTTTTAAGGAATTTTGGACTTATTTTTCTTCTTGGCCAATAAAGTTTCTCTTTCATGTATATTTTTTTTGTTAAAATGTTTAAATGGATTATTTTAACATATTAATATGATATCTTAAAGAAACTTTCTCCAATTTTTTATATAGTAATTTTTTTTAGATATAATCTTCAATTCTTTTTCTAAATGATGTATTATTTGGAATTTTTAGAAATGTGTGAAAGGAATGTTTTTAAATTACACAACAAGAACAAAATTTCCCCCCATAATTACCAATCATTACATAAAATATTTAATTAATGTTTTAATTTTTTTTTCATATAAATATCTTCCTCAATATGTGGGAAAATTTTATATTTTAAATAAGTGATTTCAAAGTTAAAACTTTTATTTTACACAAGAAATTATCAGTGTACTTTTGAATGTATTTTTTCATTTTCTACAATCATTATTTAATTTTATGGTTTAATGAAGTTACAATTTTATAATAACATCCACTATATTTCTATTTTTGGTTTATGATAATAATTTCTAGGGAAATAATTGATATTATATATTCTAGTTCTTCCAATATGGATAGTTATTGAATTTTAAAGTATATTGATTACAATGTGTTGACTATTCATACAATTAATGCATTAGAATTATTATGTGATGAGTGGGAAAATGAATTACATATCCCCTAAATAGTCTCATAGTTATTACATAATATATATCTCAAAAATGTTATGTATTTACTTATCTTAAAGTTATTTATAGGTATTTCATGCTTTACATTCATTTTCCTCTCTTTTTGTTCTCAAGAGACTAAATGAAAATTTTTATAGAAAATGAGTTTATTTCTATATCCTATTAGAAAATTAATTATCATATTTATACACATGTTTTAATTTTTATAAAAATGTTTTCAAAGACTTTTCGTATCATTTTACAATTGTGGTACATTTGATTTTTTACCAAAAGTATTAAAGGAATATTTGTCTTAATGTACACCACAAAAATATAATTTCCCAAATTCATGATCAAATTTTACCATATTTATTCATTCTCTACATAGATAATGATTTTCATGGTGAAATATTGATGATACCCATTATCATTTACTTGGGAAAATATTTGATGTAATGATAAATTTATTTATGATCTTAGGGAACACATATGAATAGATTATGATCATGTGATGGGTTGGTCAAATTTAGACCTCCAATTTATTAAGTAAGGAATGATCATTTATGAGATCAATGGGTACATGAGAGGCTATCCCGAAGCCAAAAGTGGGTACATGAAGGGGTTATCCCAATCCCAAAAGAGGATATACCAGAGTTTATTCAAATCCAAAATATAGTTCATGGATAGTTATTCCATGCCTCTCATAAAATAAATGTCTTGGTCGGTATCCATGGTATAATATTACCCAGATTATGATTATTCAACACGTCATGTAACTCTTTTAGGAAATTTTCTTATGCCAACATTATGCTCTCATGGATCATATTATTCGATTCTTTTATGATTCATGACTTATGAACTTCCAAGATATTTTCCATGACTCATGATTATATGAATTGTTAGTTATGAATTTAAAATGTCTATATCATGTTATAATACCATTAATCATATAATATTCTTACATATAATTATTAATTGATATCTCTCATGTTTTTATTTAATAATCATTTGGGCTCACTCTTTCATATGTTTCCTTTTCCCATTAACACGAGGAAGTGTTGTAGGTATTATATTTCTATGAAGGGTGCTAGATGTGAAAAACTAAGGAGGGTATATTTTAGATCTTTTATGTAAAAGTTGTTTATATATCAAACTAAAAAAGTCAAAAAAACTATTTTGGTTCTTGTATGTCATGTAATGATATGTAATGAATAATCATCTAATAAGATGTAATATTTATATATGTAATATTTGGTTCTCTATAGTACATACCGGATAACGGTTTAGTTTTTTTGGGATCCTAGGATGAGAAAATTTTAGTGAGAACCCTTTGTATAAGCCTAATTATAGTAGAACATCATAAGTTATGGAAAATAAAGGACTATGTTTTTTGTAGAAAATAAATCCTTTTATCAATGCTATAAAGTGGATGTGGATATTGAAAAATGCACATATTTTTAGAAAAACCAAATAGGGTATAATGGTTATTAATTAGATATTCATAGATGAGTTATGTGTCTACCTAAGACTTTGTATTTGTCTAAACACTCTCCAGGGATATTGATGGGTTAATTAACAATTTCATCATGAACCATTATAATGGATTTTAATAAATTATGTCCATGAATATCCTAGGTTAAACCAAATGTTCTATATAATGAATATAAGGTATCAATAATTAGAAATCCTATAAATTATTTTCATGACTGATTATTTTGATTAATGATGCATGATGGTCATTCTAACTATTTTGGTTTTGGTAATTAATTTATGATAAAATGACAAATATGAGGTTGTTATTGGTATGTTCAAATTCTAAGGTACCATATTTGATTATAGTTATTTGAATTTCTATAAATCATAAAAATACATTAGAAATGTTAATTTATATCCACATTGATTAGATATCAAATTATTAAAAAATCTCCTAATGGTATGATGATCAAATCTCAAGTCTATGATTCACCTCCAATCAATTTTTTTGAATGTAGTTTATAAAATTATTGTTATTCTACCTATATTTTAATTTGATGATATTTTGGGCATGTATGGAATTTATTTATATAAATTCTATATCATGTTCCAAGTAATTGTACTTACATTTGACATTTTGAACCTAACTATGATAATTTATTACGTTGTGGATATATATAATCTATCTTGAAAATGACATCCATTTTATTACTATTGATTCAAATTCAAAGTGTATTTTTATTTCTGATAGATTAAGAGAAACTCAACATTAATGATATATCTATTATATGAGATTTTTTAGGTTATTCTAGAAGAGTTTTTGAGTATTCCTAAAAATCACGAAGTTATGTTCTCAATAGAGCTCATACCTAGTGCTATACCTATTTCAAATACTATATAAATAAGGTCCTTCATTGGACTTTAGGAACTGAAGAAGAATATATAGGATAATCCTAATGAGGGATTCATTTAGACAAGTGCATCACTTTATGGGGCCCTTTTTCTTTTTTTAATGAATGTTGGGTCCATGAGACTCTTTATTTATTATCAGAAACATAATTTGATCATAAACAAGAATACGTATCATGTACCTTGTATTTATGAATTTTTTTGTCAAATTTTATAGAGATATATATTTTTCAATAAATAATATTTGATCTAGATACTATTAGTTGATGGTAAAAAGTTAAGACATACCCAAGAATACCTTATATTTGAGGTATGGACACTATGGATTTGTAATTACAAAACTTTTTCATACTAATTAAAAGAATATATTCATAGATATAATGAATACAGACATTATAAATTACCTGGATTAGTTTATGGAAGCCATTATATAATATATTCCTTTATATTCTACGAGTATGGAATAACACAAATATCATTTGAGGATTGTACTAAAGACCCTATGGACGAAATATATTTTTATATAATTTATCAATTGTGAATTTTAGCTACAAAAAGATTCATATTTTATTCATACAATCACAATTTAGGGTATATCATTAGATTATGCAAATATAAAAGTTATTTAACATCGGACCATTACATTGACTATGACTGAGATCCATAGTTTTCTTGGATTGGATGGATATTATCAGTGATTTTTGATAAATTTCACATTTTTATATAATCCACTAACCAAGTTATCTTTTAAGGGTTTCATGTTATTGGGAGTAATGAATGTGAAGAACATTTCAAGGATCCAAAGTGATGGTTGTTCAGTATACATGTGATCACACTACCCTATAGTAGAAATGGATTTGATAATTACTATGATTCATCTAAGAAGGGATTGGAATGTGTTATTATAAGTAATTTTATGGTGATAACTTATTACTAATTCTAATTTTATTCTAATGAGAAAATTTACCTGAATTATGATTTGGAGATAATAGTGGTAATATATTCATTAAGTATATAGAGAAATTATATTTATGAAACAATATGGGATATATATTGATCATAAAATTTTAAAATATATATACACTAAGAAATAGTTTAATATGGGCTAGATAATATGGTTCAAGTTAATTAAATATTTTGATTGATCAATACATTACCACCCTTGGAAATAAAACAAGGTTGTTGATGATTTGAGTCGGAAGAATAAAACTATCTTATCTATGATGAGGACCACACAAGATCTAATATTTATGGATTTTAAAACAATAGACCATGAAATCTTAAATGAAGGGTAGAAATACTATCTTTATAAAATGAGTTTTCAACCACCAATATATGAGAATATTAAAGAGGTACATGATAAGAATATAGATATATAAAAGTATTTGATCAACCCATATTGTAATGGAATGATAATTTTTAGTAACTGAATAAGAATACCATCAGTGTAAGAATTAAAGAATGTGCTATGGGAAAAATCTCATAGCACATCATTGTATGTTCATTCTAGAAGAATTAAGTTGTATATATGTATAATAAATATTATATAGTGATACAACATAAATATATTTACTATAGAGTATGTGTCTCAATGCATAGTTTTTCAGTAAGTTGACACAGCGTGATAGAATTCTTTGTCGATTTCAAAACCATTACCCATACAAAAATGTGAATTGGAAAACATCACCAAGGATTTCATCATTGGGTTGCCCAAAAAATCTAATTCCCTAATGTTATTTTGTTTATATGTGATCACCTTATGAATTCAACACATATCATTACTATCAAAGAATATTTCTATTCTAAACATATTTCCCGTATATAAATTAATAATGTGTTAAGGATTCATAGAGTACCAAATTCTATTGTATCAGGTAGCTATATGAGGTTTACCTTGATGTTCTGATGATTTATTCTAGAAGATTTGGATATATATTTTGGTTTATGTACTACCTATTATCCTTTAATATATTGTCAGTTTGAGAGATCCATTTAAACCCTAGAAGATATATTTATACCCTATTCTCTAGACCTCAAAGGTTTTTGGGATCAACACCTTCCTCTAGTCATATTCTCTTATAACAATATCTTTTGATCAATTATTCATATGGTTCCATACAATTCTCTCTATGGAATTAAAGGAATACCTCCAATATTCTAGGATAATGTTGGAGATAGTTATATATATTAGATCCTGATCTACTTGAGAAAATGGTAAAGAGGTTTAAAGTTATTCAATAGTATATCAAGTAATCTCATAGTCAATAGAAGTTTTATGGTGAAAATCGCTGATGAGATCTAGAATAAAATGTGTGTGAAAATTAATTCTTATGAATTACCCCATTTAATAAGATTATTATATTATGAAAGAATGTAAATCCATGCCTTAGGTATATAGGTCCCTTAGAGATTCATGATTGATTTGGAACTGTATCTTATCACTTTTTTATTCTATAATACCTCTCTTAAATTCTTGATGTGTTTAATGTATCTCTTTTGATTAAGTACATATTGTAATGAACCAAATATTATAAACAAACTCTATTTGTGATTTAATTAAATGTATTATTAGGTATTAAAGTTTTTAAAAACACATTCTCTTCACTGGTTTTATTATGTACTATCATATTTAAAATAATTTTATTTATTACAACCATTGATATATAGTAATTTAATAGTGATCATATGATTAGTATAAATATAAGATTTTGAAAAATTGAATTTACATAGACAAAGAACGTGATAACTTCAAATAATAGGATTATACCCTATGAATCCCATTTATCAAACCTTCTGAGGGATATAGTGTCACTGGAATTTTCCTTGGACCAAGAAAATGTTGATATCCCATATCTAAAGTGTGAGTGAAACAATTTACGGGAGTAGTGGAATCTCATCGAGACCATGACCCAAACCATGTACACTAAACCACCCCATGAAAATCTCACCATAACACACCATACGCTTAGAGAATTTTCTACTGTAATGAAGGTTTGTGTATCAAGATTGTAATAATATAAATACTTATATTTTATTTTCAATAAAATAATTTTTATATTTACTTCTTATCATTGTTATATTATAACTAATTTTGACTTTGATACGATAAAATAGAAATTGAATTTTTTTGGTATATGTCATTGCAATTAGGATATTTATTTTGATGAATTAATGATTTTTTTTAAAATAAATGATATTTTAGTTAACTAATTTATTTAAATAATTAATATTAAATATAAATTGTAACAAAAAATTTAAGAAGTCAAATGTAATTTTTATAAGTATTCGAAAACTCTTATTTCCAAAAAAACCCATCATTTATTAATAAATGTTGATTTTTATTTATAAAGTAAAACATTACATATTTATAAAATGATTTTGTGAAAATAAAAAATATTTTTTGAACAAAAATATATAAATTATCAAACAATGATTTTTTCATTATTTTTAGAGACAATCGAATTTTTAGATAAAAATTAAATTTTGTATAAGTATATGATCTGTATAGAGAGATAATAAAGACCCAAAAGTGTTATAAAAAATGATATGAAAGGTATCCATGAAAAAATATATTTTTCTCCTTTAAAATAATGCTTTTTAATGTTATTTTATTAATTTTATAAAGCCTTTATGAATCCTCCAAAACCAATAATATATTTGAAGATTTCAAAATCATTTCTTTAAGAACATGACTCACTTAGACATCACCTAGGGTAATATTTTTATATTTTAAGCCCGTGGAATTATAAAATAATTAAAATCAACCGTTTTTGGCATAAACCAGGGAAACAACTTTGTTTTTTGTGGTTTTAATTAGTTTTTTACCAGTAGTACAAAACCTATGTTTGGAAAATAATAAATAATACCCATCTATTTTCCAATATAAACCCACCCAATATATCAATTATATTAACTAAAAAACTATGGATCATTTTCTTACTCTTCCCTATGCACTCTATAGCCCTATCAGGGTTCCCCTAAGCTCTCATGAAACTCTTCCCATGCATTTGGATCACCCTCTCAAGGTAAGAGATCCATTATTTCTCTTATATTCATGAAAATTATTTATTTTAAAATTTTATTTCTAATTCATAATGTTGGGTTGTATTTTTCCATTTTTCGGTTACTGTAAATTTTTTGTAAAAATGATTAGAAGATGTATTTCTCTCTCATTTTACAATTTTATTAATCAATAAAAACTGTCAATATGATGTCAAAAATTCACTTAAATATTTCCATACCAAACCATTTTATTGTGAGTATAATAACCACTTCTACTCAAGGGTATTAACATATAAATACATATAATCCACTTATTAGGGACATCCATGTATTTATTCCACACTCCTTTATTATGGAATTATATATAACTAAATATGATTCTATTTTTAAGGATCTATGCGGCGCACTTATGCATATAAATGATATGAAATTAATGTGTGTGCCAAAAATTATATAACACTCCAATAAATTGGATAGTGTTTTATTCTCATGAGACATCATTAAAGGGATTAGGGAGTGGTCCTAATCCATCATAAGAAAATTTCCACCATGTTATGATGTCTGGGTGGTTATCCTTGACCAATTTTTATGGATTAATGTTTAAAGTTGTTAGCACATTCCCAAATTGTCATTATGTTATCATATTATGTCAATCATATTTATTCATGTTCATGATTCTCACCCACTTTTCTCCCATTAAAAATCTAATTATTGAACATGTAATAATTTTATCTTATTATTCCATGATTATTCTATTACTAGCCATTCTAGATAATCATTTTCTTATGTATTTCACCAAGTTATCCTATACAGTTTTAAGTACGATGGATTATTATGAACACGTAAAATTATTTTTTAATAATGGATATATACCCCCTTGTTTATTTGGTTGTGTACAGTACCTAATTACCCAAATACACTAGACTTATCGATATTCTAGGCTGTATTATGTGTAGTATTTTATAATAAATCATGAACTAATTTTTAATAAATATAAGGATTTTCACAGTTAGTATCAAAATAATGTTTAATTATTTTTGGGATTCAAATTAGAAAACTATATAGAAATCCTTTGATATAAGACTAAACATAAGAAAAAATCCCATTTTTTTTCAAAATATATATTAAGTGGTTTCCAAAAAAAATATATCCATGTTTGGAAACTACATGTGGATGCGGATCTAGAATAGATGTACCTAGGGGTAACACCTCACTGAGATGGAATCGATCGGGAGTTGGTGAAAGGAAATTAGACTTTCTACACACCATGTTTGACACTCCAAGGTGATATACTTTGGTAAATCCACAATCTCATAAAAACCCATTATTAAGGGAAAAAATTACCATAAGAGACTATGTTAGAAAATAGATCTTGGATACATAGATTTAATCCTAGAAATTCAATTGATAAATAAACACATGTAATTTAAAAATAATCTCTTCAATTTTATTGTATTCTTGATTATGTATTTAATAGTTTATAAGTACTCATACATAATATTCCCTTTATTCGAGCCAATGGATTGAAATTGAACGAACCGATTAAACAACCAATGTGAAGAGAAATGTGATTATTTTCCAAATGAGAGGTCAAACCTGATGGAAGTATTAATTGAAAACATTATTATGATACACTACATTGACTCTGGTTCTAAATATTACCCAAGATCAGGAAGAATACCCAAATAACCATAAGAAAGAACCACATGAAATTGATACCTTTATATGATAGAGTCCTATGACATTAAAAGTATTATTTTATCCCCTAATCACAAATCAATGGATCAACTCCATTGAGAAAATATTTTCAAAACCTCTGTATTATGATAAAGATATGTTTATACTAGTTTTTTACTATATAGTGGGAGAAGCTACACAGTGGTGGGAATTGATCAAGAATACGAAGCCAGAAAAATAGATTGAAGTGATGCGGTGGATGGAGTTCCATAAATTTTTTTTGGAAAACTATTTTCCTCAAACTCTCTAACATAAAATGGAATGGTATTTCCTTCCCCGAAAGAAAAAAAATGATGAATCCCTTGGGTCATATGATGAAAACTTCACAATACTTGCATGATACAAATATGTATTATTTTTACCCTTGAATGGAAATTTTATTGCTTCATTAGTGGGATAAAACTGAGTATACAAAAAGGAACAGGGGATTTTAGACCTTCATTAATATGGGAAATTGTTCAGTGTTCTCTCAAAGTTGAAATGGGGATTGGAAAACCTCAAGGGTCTCATAGGGAAAAGAAGAGGAATTTGTAATTTAATTATATTAATGTGATGGAGAAATCTAATGGTTGTAATAAATATAAACATCCCACTTTTCAAAACTATGGAAGGAAGCACCACAGAAATTTCTTAAGTAGAACAAGTAAATGATTTAGTTACCAAAAGGAAGGTATCATAGATAATGATTACTGAAGGGAGACACACACCAATGTAATGGAAGAGATGAATGATCCATCCTACCCATATCCAATTTTCCTATGTTTCAACAACAAGTAATAAGTTCACTATGAAAACCACTACAATAAGACATGATATTTCATAGAGAATCAATGCCAATAACCTACAAGTTAGAAAGGGTGATCTTTTTCAATTAAAACCACTAAGGTGGATCCCAATAACAAAGTGAGTATAAATATGCTATTTATTCACTATATAATAGAAACTATACATTTTTATTCTCATTATATACATTCCTTCATTTTAGTCAAGTTTTATAGTACTATTCAAACACCACAACAATGTATTGTAGTCTAGCTATCAGTAAAAATAGAAAATGGGAAAATTAATACATCCCATGTATACTACTCCTCCCTTGTTAAAATTTGGGGGTTGAGCATCCCATCGAGCCTTATGATATTACATTTAGTATAATTTCATGAAAATATAGGTCTGTATTGGATTTCACTATATAGAGCCAATATAAATTTATTGGAGAAGGAAATTACTCTATGAAGCCATTAATCTTCCCCTAATTCTGTTCAAGTTGAAGGAGGAGGATGCATATTATTTTGATCAAACATATCAATCAAGGATATTATTTTTCAATAAGAACACATATCTAGATAAAATTATTGAGTCTTAATAAAATATCATCCTTGAAGGCATGCCCATTCTGAGGAATATGTTGATGAGTTTCAGGAAGAATTTTATAGTATTTCTCTTAGTTAATAGGTTGACTTTCCAATAAATCTAAAACTTGGGGTGTTTCTATTATCTAAGAAGATACAGAAAATGGATGTTTTGGAACTCTAGGATATGAAGAAACAACTAGAGGATAATTTGGATAAAGGGTACATATGCCTAAATGGTTAACTGTGGAGTGACCGATCAAATTAATCCCAAAGAAAGATGGGAAAAAGTGCATTTGTATTTATTATCAAGAGATAAACAATGTCAGGATAAGGAGTATGTATACTCTTACACATATTTATTCCTTTTTTTATTATCTATCTCGAGACTAATATTTCTCGAAGGTCCACCTTCGGTCGGGGTTTTTTCAGGTTAGGGAGAAGATGAAGTATATCCCCAAGACTGATTTCCGTACAAGGTATGTGCACTATAAGATAAAATAAATACAATTAAGACTCACTTGTTACCAAGAAATCATGATGGACAGGATGAATATAGTATTTAAATATTACATTTAATTTTTTTTGGTATCTCTATATAAAATATTCAAGTATACACCAAAATAATGGATAAGAATTAGAAGAATTTATGAACATTGTTAAAGGCCTTAAAAAGTGTCAATCATTATGAAATAAATAGAAAATGTGAGTTCCAGTTGGATGATGTATCAATATTAGGGAATATTTTATAAGTATTTGATTTTTGGTAACCCATCAATGATAGTTAAAATTATAGGATGGATGTGGCTAGTATTTATGACAGAAATATATAGTTTGATTTGGTTAGCTAGTTATTATTGTGAATTTATGATAAAATTTTCTTGATTTTAAATCCATCTAACCAAGATAACTCAGAATGGATTATAGATTTTATGGAATAATAAATGTGAAGAGAGCATCTTGTAATATAAAAAAGTCTTATCACTGCACCTATACTTATGCTACTGACATGTGGGGAACATTTTTTGGTATAAGGTGATGCTTCGAAGAAGGTTGTGGGGTGTGTCTTAATGATGAATGAAAATGTGATAGCCTCTTCTTTAGTGAAATTGAATGTTCATGATGAAAATGATTCAATCCATTATCTTGACTTGGCTGTAGTATCTATTTCATTGAAAATATGGTGGCATTATATCTTTTGGGAGAAGTGTGAAATATATACATATCATAATATCCGGAAGTATATGTTCACATAAAAATATATAAATATTGACCGAAAAAGATGGTTAGAGCTAAATAAGGGCTATGACTGGTCAATCCATTATCATCTTGTGAATGAAAATAATGTGGAATATTCTCTTAGTGGAATGTATATGGAAATTTTATATTTCAAGATAATTGAGAATGATATGTTCTTCTTACACATGAAAAGGGTTGACATGGTTATATAAAAGGAAGGAACACTATAAATCCACCCACAAATTACTGAAAAAACATCCCATATGGATAATATAAAAGATGCTCAAAAAAATAATATGGAAATATAGAAAATGGAGGAAGATATAAGAAAAGGGAAATCCTAAGAGTTCAAAATTAATGAAGAAGGATTGATTAAATTACATTAAGACCATGTGTACTATAAAATCCTAATTTATAGAATGAGTTGTTGGATGATGTTTATATTTTTACCTTCTCCATCAATCCAGGGATCACAAATATGTATAGAGATATCTTAGAGCACTATTGGTGGGTCAATATGAATAAGGAGATCATGGAATATACATAATGGTGTCTTGTATGTCTGCAAGTGTAGGGTGAGAGGAAAAAAACCTATGAGGTGATACAACAATTGACCATACCTACATGGAAATTGAGAAACATAACTATAAAACTTTTCACTGTTATTCCAAACACATAAAGTGGAAAACATTCTACATGGGTTGTGGTGGATCATTCTACAAAGACTTCTCACATCATTGAAATTAGAGAGGACTTATCATCTAATAAAATTTCAAGGATATATATTAGATCAGTGGTGAGGCTAAATGGAAAACCACCATCAATTTTATCTGATCAATATCTAATATTTACCTCTATGTTCTAGAAGAGTCTAAAAATGATATAAATACTATTTTTAAATTCAAAATAGCTTATCACCCTGACGAGACCAAGAGTTTGAGGTTGGAGATAAGGTATTCTTCTACATATCATCAACGAAGAAATTCATGAGATTTTTTATAAAGGTAATGATTAGTCCAAGATACATAGTTCCCTTTGACATCAATGATTCCATCAAAGTGGTATTATATCAACTATCACTCCCACCTAACCTATCTCAATAGCAAGATATGTTCCATTTATACCTCTTGAGTAATTATATTCTAGAAACCTCACATGTTTTGTATCTAGGGCTGGTATCATTGGAGGATGATCTCTCATATGAAGATCATCCAGTGAATATCATAGATTATAGAGATAAAGTTCAACCAAACAAGACAATGAACCTAGTCAAAGTTCCATAGAGATACCATAGGTTTGAGTAACTGACATGGGAACCAATAGATGTGATGAAACATAATTACCCTAAAATTTTTTAGTGTTTGAAATGAAAATTTTGAGTGTGAAATTTCTAAAGGGGGGAACATTGTAATGACCAAAAATTTTATAAATAAAATTCAATTTCTTATTTAATTAAATGTCTTTTTAAGTATTATTGTTATAGAAAACACATTCACATATTTGGTTTTATTATATCCTAAAAAATTTAAAGGACCAATAAAAATCATAACTATTGATAATATAGTATTTCAATAGTGATCATATGATTGATAGAAATATAGTGTTTTGACAAATACAATTGAAATAGGAAAATGAAGTGATGGGATCAACTAGTAGGAGTGTACCCTATGAAACCCATTTATTAGAGAATTTAAAAAATATAGCATCCATAGTATTTTTCTATGAAAAATTACAAGATTATACCCAACAACTAAATCACCAGAGAAACCATTTACAGAGTAATTTCAAGATCATCCGGATCACTGCCTAAACCATGTACACTAAACCACTCTACGAAAATATCAGCATTTCACACATTACCCTTAGGGTGTTTTCCTATGAAATAAAGTTCTATGTATCAAGACCCTAATAATAAGAATATTTTTTCCAATATAATAATGGTTATGTTTTCTTTTTTCATCACTACTACTTTATAGATTATTTTGACTTTGATATGGTAAAACACAAATTAATTTTATTTTGGTAATATAAGATTTAAATTATAAAATTATTTTCGAGGAATTCATTGATTTCTTGAAATAAATGAAATTATAATAAAATATTATTATTATGTAATTTTTATTAAATATTAATTATAATACAGTTTTTATGAAGTCAAATATAAACTTTATAAGGGTTCAAAATATGTTATTGTCAAAAAAACCCATCATTTCAAAATAAATATATATTCTTATTTTAAATTGAAAAATTCACATATTTGTAAAATTATTTTGAAAAAAAACTTATATTTGGAATCATAAAATAAAAATTATAAAATGGTTAATTTTTTATAATTTTTTGAGAAAGTAAAATTTCCAAGTAAAAATTAAGTATTATATAATTATATGGTGTGTATTATGACATCCTAATGACCCAAAAGTGATGCAATAATTGATATAAAAGTTATCCATGAAAACATATATGTTTCTCATTTAAATTAAAATTCATTAAGTTATTTTATTTAATTTATAAGGCATTTATCAATCTTCTAAACCCTATATTATATTTTAATGTTTTAAAATCATTTTTGAAGAACATGACTCACTTCCACATCACCAAGGGTAAAATTTTAAAAAATTTATCTAATGGACTTATAAAATAATTAAATCCATTTTCTTTTGGAATAAATCATGGGCAGGATTGTGGTTTTTATTATCTTATTATATAGAGTCCTAAACCTATGTTTGGAAAATAGTAATGAACCCATATCTTTTCCTCTATAACTATACCCATTTTCTCATTCTGCTTCACTAAAAACTTGTATGACATAATTACTTTTTAATCCTATCTTTATAGTCCTCATGAGTTTCCCTAAATATTTTATGAATCTCTTACAATGTATTTTGAATGTCCCTCTCAAGGTAATAGATGATTTCCTTCTCCTATTTATTCAAGCATATTATTTATTTCATTCCTTTTATTTCTAATTCCTAATGTTGGGATACTTTTTTCATATCCCTATTACTATCCATTTAATTTAAAAATTATGAGATACCCCTTTATCTCAAATTAAACAATTCAAATAATATTTAATTATTTCATTATGCTATAAAAATATCACTTCTTTTTTCCAGGCTAAACCTTTTTATTGTGAATATCATCGCTACTTCCACTCAGGGGTATTCACTTAAACAAAACTAAAATCCATTTATTGGGGTATTCCATATATTCATTACACAAGAATTGATCGTGGGATTTAATATGATGAAATATGATGCGATGTTTAATGATATGTTGAAGACTTATGAATTTACAAGATTTGAAAGAAATGGGTGAACCCAGAATTTTATAACACTCCAATGCATAAGGTAATATTTTAGTCTCAAGAGACAACATTAAAGGGATTAGGGAGAGAACCTAATCTATCATTGTACATTTTCTACTATGTAATGATGTGTTAGTGGTTATCCTCACCCAGAGTTTTTGATTTCATTTTTATTGGTGTTACTATATTCCCACGTTTTCTTTCTATTTTAAAGATATATCATTCGTCTTGGTTCTTGTTTATGATTCTCTCCCATTTTGTATCCCATTAAAATTACTACATTGAAAAAAATTGTAATTTAGGAATTTTTTTTAAATGACTCTAATTTTTAAATTTACCAACATTCCATGAAAAAAACCTCTAAATTAGTGATTTTTCTTAAAAAGAGGCACTAAATTTGGGATGTTTTTTGAGAAATAAACCCTAACTTAGTGATGTTTATGAAACAAAGTCACTAAATTAGCAATTATATATATACATATTTATATTAATATATATAATCATCTAAAAAACTATATATAAACTTATATATATTAATATATAAACACACACACACATATAAATTTTTATATATAAATATATGTATATATAAAAACACACATATTTTTTTATATTTAGTCACATTTTTAGGAAAATTTGGCTATTTTAGTGACATTTTTACCAGGGTTTTAAAATTAGGATAATTATATATATGTATAAATACACAAATATATTTACACACACACACACACTTATATATATATATAAACATTTATAAATATAAATAAAAATATATATATTAATATAAACATATATATATAGTAGATAAATATATATATGAACATATATATAGTATATTAACACTCACATATATATTCAATATAAATATAAATATATAATAAAAATAAATAAATAAACATAGAATATAAAAAAATATATAATATAAAACATAAAAATATATATATATAGAACATAAACATATATATACATAAAATATAAATATAAACATATATAAATATAATATAAGTATATGTATATAATATATATATATATAAATAAAACATAACATACAAAATATATAACAATATATATATTAATAGATGTATATTGATATATAATATATATATATATAATATTAAATTTTAATAATTGAAATGTATTTATATATATAACATAATAAAATTAAATATTTTAAAATTTGGACACATTTTTAAGAAAATGTGACTATTTTAGTTATATTTGTACGATCATTTTATGTGGCTAATTATAGATATAGACACACACACACACAAATATATTTACACACACACAGACACACATATTTATATAAGCATATAAAATATATAAAATATAAACACACACACACACACACATATATAATAAAAATATATATAATATAATTTAAACATATATATAATAAAAACACACACACATATATATTAATATAAATAAATTTATTTATATTAAATTCGTAAATACTGATATATATATATATATATATATATATATAACAAAATACAATTATTCTATAATAATTTATGTAGGTGAGTTGGAAGAAAATTTAATTGAGTGGTGATAGCTCAGATGTTTGATTCCTGTTTGCATTTATTTTTCCTGGGTGGTTAGGTTATTAGCATACTAGGTGTGGGAGAAAACTGTATGGGGGCGAGGCAGTATGAGAAAGGTGGTTTATTATCACCCTAAGGGTGGGAGCACGAACTATATGGGAGAGAGGTGGTGCAGGATGTGTGAGGTAGGGGTATAGATATGAGGGTGATATGGGACAATGAGTAAGGTATTGAACGAGGGAGGTATGGAACAAGTGAGGTAGGGAGGATAATAGGTGAGCATGGGAGGGGAGAGGTCGGGGAAGGTGCAAGGGAAGGAAGTAGGGTGACGATGAATAGTGGGGCATGGGCGAGGGGAAGTGACTAGAGATGTGTTTCAAATAATTATAAAAAATATACACACTTTATAAAATATACAATTTAAAAAAGGAATAAAATATTTACTAATGTTTTCTAGAAATGTTGGTAAGTTCAGTTTCAATTACCAGTGTTTCTATTGAACATCAATAATTGAGGTGTCATTAAATAGTGATATTTTCAAAAAAAATTAATTTAGTGATGCTTATTTACCAAAATTTCCAAAAAAATGGTAAATGTGGTGTTGTTGATTAGAAATGTTTTAAAGATTGCTAATTCAGCGATGATTATTTACCAATGTTTCTAAAATAAAATTGGATAACGTGGTGTTCCTAATTGGATACATTTTAAAACGTCGCTAATTTAGGGATGTTAACAAGCATATCTAATTGGAAACATTATAAAACGTCACTAAATTGGTGACATATATAAACATCATTAATTTATATCCACCTCATTTGGAAACATTTTAATGAAATTCTAGTAAATATATTATAGATTCTTTAGAGAATTTATAATCATCATTTTTTAGTAGCGATATTACCTAAAATTCAATTATTTCTTCATGTTATTCCATGTGTATTACCTTACTTGGCTTTATAGTTCACCCTTTTCTTATATATGTCCCTCAGTTTCCCTATGATTATTTACATAAGATGGAATTTTTTGACCATGTTAAGGAAGTTATAAAAATTGTGATGAAACCACTGTTTTATGTTTTATTGTAATATACCCAAATATCTAAACACACTATACTTCTCGATCTCCTCATTTGTATTATATGAAAACTTTTTTAACAAATCATGAATTAATGTATATTATATACTTGGTTTGTTATACATACCTTTTCATTTACATTTACCAAACAATGAAATTTTAATTCTAAATCATGAAATTTCATTTTAATATCAACCACTATAATTATCAGATCATATAGATAAATTTCTATGAAATAAGATTAATGACCTTGTTAATTTTATTTAGAAAAATCTTCAATTCAATAAAGCTACAAGGGAACCATAAGATTTAGTAACGTAGATATATACTCATTTTACAATATTTAAGTGATAGAATTTCAAGGTAATGATTCATTTTTAGGTGGGTATAATTTAACACCAACAATTTTTTGTGTAGTTAATATGAAATAAACTTGAGATATTAAATAACATTCTTTACACGCAAACTAGAGTCTAAATAAACCTTGATTTACTAATCCTTTATAACAGAACCATTAAATAAAATGGTATATATTGTAATAAATACATTATGAAAAATATTTATAAATATTTTAAATAATTAAAAGGTATTTATTAATGTATAATAAATAAGTAATCAAATTTCAGTAAATTCATTTTATGCTTCAAAAACATGTTTTCATAAAAAATAGTTTTTATTGAATTTTGTGCACAAACATTGTGAATAATTTATATTTTTTAGATATTTTATATTATGAAATTAATATAATTTTTTAAATCATCAGATCAATTTTTTATTTTGGTTAATTTTAGGATTTCTTTGAATGATAAATTTTTCAACGAATATGGAAAATACTGATTTTTCTAAAATTTTCATTTTTCTATTAAATAAAAAAATTAAAATGATCCATTATATTTTTATTTTGATATTAATATAAAATAGGTATCATTTAATTATAAAATGTCTAATTTAGTATATTGAAATCCACATTACACTTTATTTTTGTATAATTTCATTTGTTGTCTTAGAAACACATTTTTTTTAAATACTATTTTTATGTGCACAATGTGTTTTTTCTTCATAAATTAATTTAATCTATATTAATTAATGTTTTTAATGGTGTTTATATATTATATATTTAAAACTATATTTTAACATCCCTTTAATTGTTTTCATAATGCATGGAATGGAAGTAAATCATGTTTTCTTCTTAAGATGCATTTTCCTAAAAATGGTTTTTTATTTCATTTTGCATGGTTATTTAAAATTGGATTATTTCAAATATGGAAACTAAATATTGTAAAATGTTTTCCATATTTTTAATCATAATAATTTATATAATTAAAGAGGTTAACTTAATTTTTAGTCAAAATTAATAGTAAAGATAATCAAATTTTGTTACCATGTTTAATGTTAAAACGAGTTTACTATGTGGTTAAAATGATTGATAAAGGTATAAATTCCACATAAAGATACTTCATCCATATTTTTAGAATATATATAAACCATATATTATTCTAAATTTTAATGCATGTACATTTGAATCCAATTTACTTTTTAAATGACCATATATTATTGTAATAATTTATGAAACTTCATGTATGCCCCTCCTGTCACATATAAAAGGGAACCCCTTATCATCCCTTATTAAAAAAATTTGATCCTTCTAGATAAATCAATATTAGATATGAAATGCTTGTAGATTTCATCCATCCGTCTAAGATCCTTTGGTATTCTCCTAAGACCAATATTTCAAGCCCTAAGGTGTAAGCCAAAGGCGATCTCTCAAAGAAAATGTATAAATCATAACCGAGATCTTTCAATTTTATTTCCCATTATGCATACTATAAACCAATTATATACCTAAAAATATGATTATTATAATATTATAAATATACTTTCATGTTATTAGTATTATTTCACAATAATTTCTCAGTTCGTCACCATCAAATGTGAAATGAATGTATCGTTGTCGACAAGTGCCTCCATGTTGAGATATAACTGATTTTCCATTACAATAATTTATGGATTTATATTATTTCATATTTAACATACATATATTTATATATATGATATTTATGATATACTAATGATTATGTAAAGATGAATTATTCTTTACTATTCTTCCATTCCATCCATGAAAAATTGAAAAACATCACTCGTGTGTACATACAGACTAATGTGTCCACAAAGTGATGTAATTATTTTTTCATAATAAATTTATATTAATGGTTATAAATATTTTAATGATTCATAAATATTATACTTATGAAATTATTAATATTCTGAATATGATTCAACCATGATCAAAGTGCATCATCCCTTAATGTAGAAACAAAACATTTAAGATAAACAAAATTGTTGGTACATAGAAATGATGATTTTAATAATGAATGAATTAATGAATGATGAAATTTTATAATTGGACCATATATTTTATTATATTTAATTTATTATATAGTATTTCATAGTTCTTACAAATCATGTCCAACTTGAATTAAGTTTTTTTGTCTCAATTTTTTTGTTCAGACATGTTTGATGTTATGAAACTATTTGTGCTTACTAAGTATATATACTTCCAATTTGACATGTTATATAATTTATCTTTTTTAATTAATGGTATTTAAATTTAAATTTAAAATCATTATTTCTAGGTGTCTCGATTCAAAAGATTCCAAAGTGGTAAAGTTTTATCATCTCAAATTTTCTTCTTTGGGACATATGTTATGTTATAAATCTATATCTTTTATGAGGTACATATAATGAAACATTTATATATTTTATCATTAATATTATTATGATCATGGTATCTAAGGTTTAATTTTTTGATATTTCTTTCATGGGACTTATGACTCAAATGTTACCAGAATTGTAATGGATATACAAAACATTATCATTTTACATGGATTGTTTATCCTTAAAATATCTAATGAAGAACTTATATGATATATATCTCCCAAATAATTTTAAATTTATTCTCCTCTATTTATTTCAATAGATTTAATGTTTCCATTCATTTTCCACTCTTTAAGTACTTCATATACTAGAAGAATATTTTTAAGGAAAACTGAATTTATTTATCACTTCGATCAGAAATCTTTGTCTTCCATGTCAATATTTTCATTAAAATGTTTTTAATAATGTTTTTAAATTTCAAAAAAGATTTATTACATTCATATTTACCCAAGATTTACTTTCTGTTAATTTTTTTAAAAAGAAATATTATCTTCATTACTGAACAAAGTATATATGATTTTTTACTAAAAATTTGAAAGGAATATTTTCTTTAAAGTACATTACATTAACATATTTTCCGACCACCCTAAATTCTCTTTTCATAGAATCTTTATTTATAAGTTTCCAATATTATTTTCAAATAAAATTTATTCCTTAATATTTTTAAAAAAATTATACTTTATATATGTTATTTCAAAATGAAAAGTGTATCTTCTTAAAAACAATTTCAGTAAACATTTGAATGTATTTTCATCTATAAAAACATACTTTGATATATTTTTTTCATTTATTAGGTTTATGATCCAATTTTACAATCATTATTATTTATTTGGATGGGTTTTAATTATAATGACCAAATATTGGTGACATGTTTTGATTTTTATGTGATAATATATTATGTAATGATATATTTGTTCATGATCATATGGAATATAAATGAATGGATTTTGATTATATGACTGGTAGGTCTGTTATATCCCTATAATGAACTAGATAAAGATTATTTTTTTTTAACTAAAAGGGTATACAAGAGTTTATACCAATCCCAAAAGAGTGTACAAAACAGGTTATCCCAATCCCAAAATACAGTACACATGATGTCATCCCCAGACCGAAGTATATATATCAGTGGTTAGCTCATGCCTAACATGTAATGAATGTCTTGGTAGGTACCCTTGATATATTATTTCATTGATTATGATTATGAAACACATTATTCCACCTTTTTATGACATGATATTATGGAAATTTTATGCGCTTATTGATAATGTTCATTTATGCCTTTATGATTCTTTTCTTGTTAACTACCAAGATTTGTTTCGTGACTCGAGATAATATTAATTGTTGGGTATGAATTTCAAATTTTATGCTCATTTTCTTATGTACTTATTCTTATGATATTATTATATATGATCATTGATTGATATATCCATTTTTTACCCAATCTAAGCATCTGAGCTCACCCTTTTTATGTTTATTCCCTACTATACGAAGAGAGGTTTTAGGTGTGAAATATTTAAGAAGGGTTCCATTTGTAAATAAATAAGTGGGAGATGATGTAGATATTTTATGTACAAGTTGTTTATATATCCATGATTCAAAATATATTAAACAATATTTGTTCTATCCTAGATCGTAATGATAAATAAAAATTATTTATCTAATAAGATTTAATATATTTGTATGTAAATATTATGTTGTTTTATAGGTTTACCAACTCATCACTCAACCACCCTTATATTTATACCCAGTTCATTTTCATATAACCGATCAATCATCTCTATCATTCATACTATTCGTTAATAATCAAATATAATCACCCATATCCATCACTATAGGTGAGTTCTACATACCACTACATGAACCACATAGGTAAAACTATCTATAGCTCAAAGACTGGAAACCTTCAAGGTTAAATCTATTTCTAACCAATCATATCACATTAGTTAATTAAACATCAAACAAAAAATAATAAATTCATAACTTTCTATTCTTATTAAGAGTCTTCTCATAAACCCTATACAAGCCTCAAAAAAAGAAAACCTTTCATAGATCACATTTAATTATCTCACTCACACATATACATGCTTAAAATAAATAAAATATATTCAGAAACATTAAAAGTGACAATATTTAAAACCTATTAAATTAATCAGGGATTTATACTTTCAAGATATTGTCAAAACCATCACCTAAGATTGACCAAGCCCAAATCATCCATTGATCACTTCCATGAGATCCAAGTTTGAAACAATATCCACCTTAATCAAATATAAAACAATTATAATTAATCAACACAACTAATTCAAATTAATTAAATTAGGTAGAATTAAGGGAAACTCACTATATGGATTATCAATTCCAAATTCCTCAACACATGGGGCATGGATCACCCTTGAAACACCGTTGATGCCATTATCAATAGTGGAGATCATAATTGAAAATGATACGAAAATAATTTCCATCACAATTTTATGGAAAAAAATTGGAAATTGATTACAAAAAAACAATTGAATGAAAATAGATAAGATTATTCACCCATACCCCAAATATCTAGAAATGGTATCCACATCATAGTGTGATGATTTAACCGTAATCTAGTTAATTCAAATTTCAAATACCAATCATAAGCTAGTGAAATTAGTTATGGTTGAAGAAGGTTAATAAATACCAAGAGGGAGATAACTTAACTAAATGATGAATAAAACTAAATTCTAACCACCCTAGATCCAGAGAGGATAATGAGAGGGATAAGGGAAGCATTGGAACTCAAATACACCTCCATTTGGTCATACAAAGTACCCCAATCATATATAGGTTCTAAATAATTAATCTTTATTCCAAAATTAAATAACTACTCCCACATGAAGAGGGGAGTATTCACCTCTAATATAACTCTGATGGGTTCTACCAGATTTACTATGATGAGCAATGTCTTCATATCCACTCACTAGACATAATATTGGGTGACAAGTTGATGGTATTATAAGGATTGAGAAATGGATTTTTAAAGGTTTAAATGAAATTTGAAACATCATAACCAATAGATCATTGTGCTATGACAAAAACCATGTATACTATAAAAATGAACATATATATAATGACTCTAGTTTTATGTATTATTCCTTTGAATGTTTTGATGGATATATATGGATTTATCCACAAATTCAACATACTGTTTGGGTGTCTCAAGGTCTTGGAATTAGTATATTAATATATTAATATATTTTAATGTATGCACATGAATCATTTTAGTATAAATGGTTTTCCCATTGTTTAGATTCTATAATGAGAAATATGAGACCTTTTATGATTCTAGAATGTGTGGTTTACCTAAGAAATGTCTTATGGTTGGTTTTTATCAGATGTTCGGTGAGAGGTGGCCATTGGAAGTTCTTTTTAATAAAATAAATAAATATTTTATTTAATTTTATTTTAAAAAACTAATTCACTCTTTAAGTACCATATTTTTTAAAATCACCATGGTATCTACATAAAAAATATGAGGATTTGAGATATTTTAGATCATTCTTCATTGGCATAGTAGGATTGGTGCACAACAATGATCGGATCTGGTGGATCAAGTGGTAGGTAGTGAATGAATTAGATCTTATTCAGAATGGAGAATTCACTCTTCTTCAATGATTAATCCATAATTAAGGTAGGGAATATACTTTATGGAATTCCACCATATATTATTTTCCATGCATGGATTTAATTATCTTATTATTCGGTATTTGATTTAAAAATCCTCACATGAGACCTACCACAATTTGGTTAATTTAATCTCATAAAAATCCCCCATTGTACACCCGTGAATACACCATTTATGTTGTATTTGGACACGAAATGTTTTCCCTATGATGGATTTACTTTATTTATGTTAATATCTCCCCATCGTTCTTCATGTTCTTGACCATTGTGACCCACAATAACAGTTAGACATTGTCAGGGTGGGTTGTTGAGCATTAGAACCCACAGATTCATGTTTTCTGCATTAATGACAAGTGGGATGGTAATTTGAGGATTTATTATGACAGATTATTGATATTTATAATTCTTACATGGATTTGGTATCTAAATTGGTAAAGGGAGGTGTAATGTATCATCAGTAGGTGAATAAATTTCAGATTTATTTTCAACCAGAGTATAATGATCGATATCTATAGATGTATCACTTCTATTTATAGTGCTAAAATGGTAGATTTAATAGTGGAAAATGAAGATATAGGATCCAAATGATGGAACTATAGTTTCTAAAATAAACCTAACTATATAGAATTTAATATGAAGAACACCTGATATGTAATCCCCTAGCTGTGATACCAATGATTTCAGTAAGAGATAAATATATTATTTGGTGTAAGACTTTATACACATCATATGAACCCATGGTGGAGGCATGGAATTTACTCTAGGCAATCACAAGATTGGGTATAATTATGAATAGTAACACATAACGATACTCAGACATGACTAGGGATAAGGGAAATAAAAAATGTACAAGGGCATGGCCAGATATACACAAGCATTATTTAGAGCATATGTGATGTCCATGGGTGTCCATGAAATTTCATGTAGTAATACATATTCAACCAATTGGGGACACATCAAGGTGCCTAGTTAGGGTCACACACCATGTGTCCCTAGTTAAACGTTGTGTACTTTTCTCAGGGACTTCCACCCAACATATGTCTTACTCTTGGACTTGTATTTTGTCTCATGTGTATATTTTCCAAATCATTTTACACAGAGAATGAAATGCTATATTTTATATAGTATTTTATAATATTATTTGAGGTGTTTCAATAGTGACACTTCTTTACATAATGCATGACTGATAGTGGTCATCAGGCAGGATCATTATATAGGTATTATGGCTGGATGTCCAATATCTCACAAAATAATATGTTCCCCATATTCCTATATCTTCCAAGTGGAGACCCCTCACAAACTATATAATTTTTAATACATGTACTGAGTGGTACTCCCTATTTACTAGGACTTAGGTCCAATCTTTATTATGTGGAATCCCCATGACACACTTTGGTATGAATCCTCAATCTAATTTGTAGAACCCCCTATCACACTAGGTGAAATTTTCCTATCTATTGATTTCACCCCTATCATACTAGAGTTTCGGTCCTCTATTAGATATTTTACCCCTCAACTTTTTATTACATTGGTGAGGTGTGGGTCCTCCACATGGATTCCTCTAATAGTCACACGAGATGCTGGGCTTCAAAGATGGACCCTTTCCACTTCTAGCAGACTCATCATACATGGCTAGGATTTAGAGATGGGGATCCCCTTTCTTTCCCATCTAGGAATCATTATGAGCATATTTATTTGGGGTTTCCCTCCTAAAATGGGTTAATATTACTTTTTTCTATCTATTTTTTTCACCCTTTATGGTTTTCAAGGGATCTTTCTAGGTATTTATATACTCACCACTTTCTAGGATTTACCAACACATTTAGTGTCTTGCGTATATAATAGGAAGATCAGTTGATAAATAGGTGAATATTTGTGATACTTAGGTGCATTGACCACATACAGTGGTTGTACATAGATATCATGATCCAAATTATCTCAATTTTGTTCTTTACAGTTATTTTCGGGTTGGGAATTAATTTCTAGTTGAGTATGTATTTTTCCCTTTTCCAATTTTCCATTATATTTCTATACACTAATGTATTTACTAGAGGTTATTTCATGCATGGTTATACTATATTTTTTGTATGATTTTTTTCTATATATGTTTCCATAGATATGATTTGGTGTCTTCATATAGGTACATTAGGAAAAGGCCTCCCATTTTGGATACACGTTCTCATTTCTTATATCAATACCCTAGATTAATGGAGGCATACTTTGAGTTTTGACACCAAAAATATTATTAATAGGTAATCCCTGGTGGTTCAAGTCAGAACAGAGTGATATCAGATTAGTTTTTCCTTGCTTCACAGTTGGATTTGGACCCACGGTGAGGATTTGTTTGGAACATATGACAATGGTGTCAAAGTTCCTCGAGTGAAACTTTCAAGCTAGAGAGTCTTGTATTGGTATGAAATCCAATATATATTTTCTCCATGATTCTAACTACTATTTGGATGATTTAGAATACTAGCACATTAGTTACTGGGAACTATTAGTATATGAATCATAGAATCATAGAGGATTGAGTCCTTTTACTATCCTTATTGAGTCATATCACCATATATATTTGCTCATTTTACCATGGTATGTCTTGGTCACTTTCAGGATGCCTCTATTAATTCATAAGGCTCATTAACTAATACAATATCATGATGATGATCAATTGAGATATGTTCCGTCAATTTAGGGGTCATTTTAAGTGGTTCCCTCTCTAGGCTGGTAGGGATTAGCACCCCATCCTCTTGAGAAGAATATAGTACCATTAGGGCCACCCGATGACATGTATATGCATAGTGTTATATTAAAGATCTTGCATCAGAGACCGCTAAGGATCTTCGCTGTGCATGCCACTTTGGAGGTGGAGGATAATCTAGATTCAGTGATCTGAGTCAACCTCATATTTCTTACTCGAACTGATCATATGGTTGATTTAGGAGAAATTATTTTCCATATAGAATCAGGGAATTGGTGGAGTCTGATGACGTAGACCTGTGATGATTCGATTCTCTCATGGTAATATTTACAATAGATATTTTAGGATGAGAAATTAGTTTTTTTGTTCTCTACTTAGGTTTTAGAGGTTCTTAATCAGCATCAGGGTCTTATTATGGTTTTTGAGTATGTTGCGAGGTTCACTGACCTAAATTTTTACTCACTGTACTTTTTGTGATACAATTTCTTCAAGGGTAATAAGTTGAAGTAGGGTCTCTAAAGAGATATTTTTTCTAAAATAGTATCCCTTTACATAGAAGCTAATGTTGGAGTACTAGATACTTTTCTAGTTAAAGAGATATTTTTTAGGTACGGACATAGATATGATGGAGATAAAATTGGAAATTATGGGTTTGATCCATCTACATCATTTAGAGGGTACCAATCATTAGGGTCTCAATGCAGAACACAACCCCATGGTTGGAATCATGCATGCGGATCTATGGAACAAGGTCCATATAGAGTATTAGTCAATCCAAGAGAGCAGAGGATATATTCTTGTGATGGTTGAGGTTATAGAGAACATGATTTCTAGACATGGTGTGATGTAGAGGGTAGACAGGTCGTAGATCGACAACCATGGTAGAGGTGTGGATGTGATAATGGATCTCCCATGCATGACCAGAGTGGCCTATAAAGAGATGGTAATAGTTTAAGACTTGGTGAATCTTGGAATAGTAGAGATATAGGTGGGTGAATTTCTATGTGTTCGTTCCACCACCACCACCATGTGGCACACTCTAGGATTAGGGAGTTATCCGTCTCAGTCATAGGCAACTGCATTCTATAGAGGGATATAATCCAAATATGCACTGAACGATTCAAAGTATGATTAGTGTCTTTTCTACTCTTTCCCCATTCTCATAGACATAAAAATGAGACTTTCCTTCATCACCTTATCCCTTGTTCAAGTGCTAGATCTTCTAGTTGAGTATTCACACAAGTAAATATGGTTAGAGTTTCATACTTAGAAGAATTCTTCGTTACTACATATCTTTTTGTAGTTTGAGTTGGAACTTAGTGGAGATGGGTTCTCATCGACCCTCCTAGAAATCAAAATCAAAACTTACGAATTCATATTGTGTTTGGAATATTTTTCTATGATAAGGCCAAATATTAACTATCATAGAAGAGGAGTTAGATACCTATATACAGTTGGGATGATATTATCCTTTGTGGAAGAGACATGTCTCATGGCTTGGTGAGTCAGTCTTACTTGGAGGAATATTTAAACCATCACCCATCATTTGGCATGTTTATCCCTTCACATAGTAGGATAATCAATAATATGAATTTCTACAATAGAGGATGAATTCTTAGATATATTTCCTAAGGAATTTACAGTACTACATCTATGTTTGAAGATGGATTTATACATTGATATGAACCCTTTTACCACACTAATATCTTTTTAATAATATAAAATTTTCCATACCAACCTTTGAGAGTTGAGGGTGTAGTTAGAGGGCCTTCAAGTGAACAGATTCACTAGACTAGGTGTATCAACCTAGGAATCTATAGTTTTGTTCATGAAAAAGGGGGATGGGATATTGTGGTACTATGTTTACTATTATCACTCAAATCAGGTAAAAATAAATAGTATCCATTTCTGAGGATCAGTGACCTCTTATTCTAGTTCATGGGTGGGTGTTCATCCTTGAAGGTCAATCTTCGGTTTGGATACCACTGATTTAAGGTTTATATGGAATATATTATAATGAAGGATTTCAGATGTCACTATAGACAATATGAGTTCATGGTGAATAATTTTGGAGTGAGAAATATCCTTATGGTGCTTATAGATCATATAAATTGGACCTTCTAGCCATATATGAACCTATTTTTGGTTATCTTCATTTATTTTTGAATAATTTACTCTGTGTCAGAGTAAGAGCATGCAGAGGAATTGATTATGGTCTAGGAATTACATCGGGGGGAAACATTATATAATGCTCTAAAAGATCTAGTTTTGAATCCATGAGGTTGAATTTTTAGGTAATGTCATCTATGATCATTAAGTATATTTGGAATTAACTAATATTTATGTGGTCATTTATTTGGAACCACACAATATTGTGTCAAAGGTGCATAGTTTTTTGGATTGGTTGTGTACTATGGGGTTTTTGTTGAATAATTATCTTGGATAAAATCCAAATTAATAGCATTGACATTGAAATGACACCTGTTTACCTGTACTGGGAAGTAGAGTAAAGGATGAAGTTGATCATGTCTCTTTTTGTTGAAATTATCAAAGTAGTGTGTGGAGTATATAGTTTTTTGAAACAAATATTGATCTATGATTTGTTCTGTGTTGATTCCTATGTAGGCAACAATCACATATGGATTATGGAATTTGAGGCCCCAAGATACGAACTATGTGAATCATGACCTAGAATTAGAAACTTTAGTCTTATACCATAAGATTTCGAGGGACTATCTTTTGAGTGAGTTCTTTTTTTTTGTTAGACCCTAGAGTCTCTGGTACATCTAGACTCAGAGAGATATTAACCTGAGTCAAGAAAACTGGTAGGAGTTCTTATAGGACTATGAATTTTATATATTCTATACTCAGGGTAATGGAAACTTTTTGGTATATTACCTTAGTATTATTTCTCATACCCTCTGGGTAGATGATGTGTCTGTGCAGTTGGTTTCATTGAAGCTATCATTGGTGGAGGAGAGGGGTTCATTTTTTTCTTCATTTGATGTTGGTGAATCATCAACTTATTTAGTGTGTGAGAGAGTATCAGTTGGGATACATTGATAATGTATTTATACATGACTAGATAACCCCATGAGATACACAATATGTATTTTATAAAGGAGTTGAGAATGTAATCCTTTACTATAGATATATGGTGGTTCCAGTAACATTGTGTAATTAGGTGGTGAGGTAGTTTTACACTCCTCCCTCGATTGTAAATATTAGTGTGGAAATGATGTACATTGATCTTTAATGGTAGTTTCTATGGGTTAGAATAAGGTATATAATTATTTAGTTCATCAATCGGTGTCTCACATGTCATCTTATTAATGTTGAACATCAGGTTCTGGTAGGTTCAAAACATCCTCTTGATATCACTTAGTGTAAAGTGCATAACATATCGATGAACTTTGTGATGGGGATCCCATAGATGGGGAAATTTGATGATTTTTTTTGGGTGAATATTGAAATTCATACCATATTGGTGCACTTAATTTCCATCCAACAGACGAGTTTGGTTGAGATTTTGAGATAGTTTTATGTGTTGTTGATCATCTGGCTTCATGGGGTACCCTTAATTGTTGTATCAGACTGTGATTCTTAATTCATTTCACGATTTTGGAGAGGCCTACTAGAGAATTTTTCGACGCTTTTGAAGATAATTTTTTTTATTTACACCTAGTAAATGGGTAAAGCTAGATAACTATCTTGGTGTTGGAGGATATTCCAAGGGATAGAGTGTTGGACTTCAGATAGAGAGAGAAGGGTCACTTTCAATTGGTATAATTTTATTATAACAACAAATATCACACTATTATTAGCAACGACCCTTTAGAGGCCTTGTATGGAATACCTTATTGCTCACCCTATTACTGGATAAGGATTGGAAATACCTAAATTTTTGGGATATGTCACAACTGACCAGTTTTGACGTGCGACTTATAAAACTGTGCGACAACACGCTGGTTGAATTTGTTGGTGGTTAATGTTGGGTGTCATAGTTTTAGTGTAGCCTGATCGACCATGCACTTGACCGAAAGTGATCCGTCTGATTTCCCAACATCTGAAATAAGTAAATAAATTAATTAAAGGACAAGTGACATGAAATGAAGTAAAATACAAATTTAATAAAATAGACTTTGATAAAAGAATGTTTAAGCATAAAATAATAATAGTATTACAGTTTTAATAATAATAATATTATTATTTTGGTTGTTTAATTATTATTATTATTATTAAGATTGTTATTATTATTATGATAATTACTATAATTATTATTATTATTATATGGTTATATTATTATTATTATTATTATATTCTGTTTTTAACATAATTTTATTGTACCCATTCACCACACACCCCCTTCCCCAATTATCCCTCACACACGCACCCCCTATACACAACACACCCTTCCCCTTACTCCATCCTTCCCCACACCGCCTTCCCCCTGCTGTCTTTATCACCTATGCTCTAGTCATCCTCCCTTCTTGCTGTATCTTCCTCATCTAGTGGCGACACCCTCCCCCTTCTCTATCGGCTTGGACAACTCCCCTCCCTGGTTTCTCACGTGTGCGACACCCTTTCCATGACCCTCCTTCGATCCAAGATTTTGTGCCAGATTTCTTCAAGTTTTTCTTCCAGAACACCAAGTTAGACTCTCTCCTCTCTCATCACATTTCCTCCCATTTTACGGCTTCAGTTCAGCCTACCCATCACCCCATAGGGTTTTACAGAACCCTAGGTCTTTGGATAGTCTGATTTACTGGTTTTCTTTTGTTCCATGGTTGTACAAATGGTCTCTTGGGACCCTTAGGTTCGTGTTCCGGCAACCGCCGTTGAAGGTGGTGCGGTTTGGCTTGTCTTGGTTGGTCGCTGCTATCCGAGGTGAGGTTTAAATCACATTTCATGGGTTTTCATGGTGTAAATAAGGTTCCCTAGTTGTTTTGTGGTACATTTTATTTATCTGGTGGTGTTTTAGTGTTTTTGAGATTGTAGAATTTGCTAAATATAACTTTTGAAGTTGTTTTTTGTTTATTCCTATGTTTTTTTCCAATTGTGTTTTGTTAAATGTAATTTTGATTTTAGTAGTGAAATTAGATGTTTTATGTGGTGTGAAATATATTTTGGAAGTGTTTTTGACCTGATTAAATGATGAAAGTTGATTTTCTAAAGCATATGGTTATGTTTTCATGTGTACCTCACTAAGGTACTCATTAGAAGTGGTTTTATGATTATGAAAAAGGTGAAAATTGTGTTTTAAAAGGAACTTTAGATTCAAATGCATTGATTGTGGGATTTTACAAAGGGAATGGATCATTTTGGCATGTTGACTTTTATTTTGCATCTTTAAATGTGATTTGGAAATTTAGAAAATGATATGGAAATCCTTTTTGAGTGAACATGGCTTTTTTTTTGCGGGTTTTAAAATGTGTATCTCCCCATAAAAATTCTTGAATTTAATATGTTTCCTCGTAATAATTTCAAAGGAGTTTCATGAATTTATTAATTAATGGTAAATGCATTTGAAAAATGGTTTTTGGTGTTTGTGATATTGAATGCAGTTTGTTTATGGAAAATGACTTTTGAAGTGTGCTTGGAAAATGTATTTGTGGTGTGTAAAACATAAAGGTATGTTTGAAACAACTCACTTTAAAACAATGTTTCTTTATATCCTGATTTCTTGAATGGTCTGTTGGTTTCTAAATAATAATGGTTTCTCTAGGTTAATTAATTAAAGTTTGGGTGGCTCTTTGGTGGTTCGCACATGCACATACATGGGTACGTATGTGTATATGTATATATGTATATATTCCTTGTACATATTCCCTCATGATGTGAGGAATATGTTCAATATATTAAGGGTATATATATATATATGTATGAGAATGTATGTGTGTGCTAGTGTGAGTGTTTTTCATCGGATTCTTTAATAGCCGAAGTGTCTTGGCTTGGTACACATCCTTCTCAAAGGTAGGATATCTATAAATTAACCATTAAATTTAAGAATAATTTATTTCCTAAATTTCACACCTATTTTTAATATTAAATATTGATATGGAACTATTAGTAAAATTTTCGGTCTTGAATTGTAGTGATTTATTTCTTGTAATGTGTTCCAATAAGTGGTTTGATTGTGTTCTCACATCAATTGCCTGATGAAATAACCATTTAGCCTTTGTGAATGTGTTTTAGATTTAAAATTCTTATTTGGGTTTCTTAAATGGGATTTGAAGTGTATTTATAGTTTTCAAAGTGGCATGCGTGTGATTCCTTATGAAATGATTTGGAATGTGAAAATTATGTGAGGCTTAGTTGGCACTTTTGTAAAACTAGTTATCTTAAAAAAAATCTTCTTGGATGTGGTCCCCTTTTTTTGGTTGAGTTATATGTTATGGATGGTCTACCAGGTAGGACTTTCATGTGATCAAATGGTTGAATGGTGTGGGACGTATTCATTGGGGTGACTCAGGGGTGACCTTGTGGTGTGTGTTGACTGTGTGTGAGGAATGTACTTGTGACTGCTTACTTGTTTGACATTGCTGGATCATCCCCTTTTAGTCTGAACATGGGAACCTAGAATAGCAAATGAATTTTCAATGAATGATTTCTACACTATTTTAGACTATGCACTGACTAGTGTCCCTTAGTATGGAATTTTCTATGCTAGGGGATTGGGCCCCTCTGTTAGGTTAATTAGGGAAACATCAGGCGTTTGGGTGTTATGATGTCATCGAGAGTAGGCATGCCTTCAAGATGAGTCACATGTATAGTACTTTCTAGACAATTGACGAGCTCCTAGGCTTCCCCATGTATACCGACACATATTTATCTCCGGTGGATGATTGAGGTGCTTTGCTGGGTTGGTTACTCTTGTTTGTTATTTTCCATTTCCCTTGTGTGATTATTTCATTTTCCGTCATGTATGATGTGTCTCTTTGTAAAAGGGTATAAAAACGATCTTCAAAAGTTTATGGGAAAAGGTTTTTAAAATTTTTTACATTTCATTAACCCTATTTCTCTAAAAAGTATAAAGCTTTATCCTTGGAAAAGAACATAGTTTAATATATGAAGGGAAATGGATCATGATTTTCTTTTAAAGAAGAAAATGTTTTAAAAAATAGTTCTATACATTGTATTTCAAACTTTAAATTGATGGATATTTTATTTAAAGGGAATGCATATGAGAATAGATTGTTTGGGAATGCCTATTGATTTTTATTACTCACACATATAGTTTTATCTTTTTTTAACTTCGGTTACTACAACTTGCATGGATTCAGTCGCCATAGCGCGACATTGTATTGAGTTTGGTGGTGAACTATATGGTAACATGGAGGTATGTATGACTTAATTTTCTCATTGTTCCTAGTTTTTATTTTCACTATTCAGTTTTTTATGTTTATTTGTATTTAATTTATGGTCCAAATCATTCCCGCTTGTTTAGTTTTGATGCCCGAAACTAGTTTCCAATCCATGGGGATTGGGAACACCCCTTGGGCCATGTCATGGGCAGGCTTGGGTGACTATTTCAGGGTCAACCTGGGTTGGTTCATGGAAAAATGGTATCAGAGGAGGCCCTTGTTATTTGGGATGTCCTCTAGTTGGAGATTAGGACTGTCAGGGCTTAGGAGGTAGGTTGCAGGTCGGTGCTTGATCACCACTGCTCATGACAAGACCTGAGTTACCAGCAGTAGTCTGGGTTTTGGGTCATTTGACTTTGTTTTGGATTGAGGGATGACAATAGAGGTGACTCGGTGGAACACTGTGCTCCCAAATGGGGTAGTGACCCATGTGGATCCCAGGTTCCCGATTCATGGTCCTCCGGTGTTATGTCTTACCTGGGCCATGTCTCACTACCATGTAGATAGGTTGGGCATAATCACTAGTTCCTCATTCTTGTTTTTCATTATTGGTTGTGTATTTTTGGTTGGTGTTAGAATGTTTTTGGAAATGTAGGTGGTTTAGAATTGAAATGGGTATTTCTTTAATGGTATTAAAACTGGTAAAAAGGGGATTTCATTCATGTTATTTTTAAATTGAAAAAGTGGGTTTTTTAAAGAGTAAGTGTTTTAATTTGGAAAATTTTGGCTTATGTTTGGATTTGGTAATGAAACAGAAAGTGAAACCCTTGGTATTCTGTAAGATTATCTGCATATGTCTGGGTTGATACGTGAAGTGCACATCGACACATATGTATAGGTGATTTGAGTGGAAAGGGATGAGGGATTCTACGGCGGTTCATAGGATTCCATGGGTGGGGATTTAGAATTTAAGGCTTGGCTTGATTGTTCTAAAATGGACCTGAATGAAAAAAATGATTTCAGGACATGGTTTTTTCTTGAAAAGTTGGTTTTGGTATTTTGAAAAGTGGATTTTTTTTGTATATGTTTGACTTATGAGTCTGTTACCTTTGGCTTGTGGTACTGCTTTTGGTTATGTTTGAGCTTGTTCGGGATTCTGGGCCAGTTGTCTCGGCTCGGGTTGTTTCTTTTGATTAAGATTCGTCTTGATGCCAATATCGATTTTGTTTTCATGTTGTTCTGAATATTCCACCCAAAAATGTCCTCAAAAGTTTTTAATGATTCATTCCAAATTTTGGTTTATATCTAGTGTTTCTTGTCTTTAGAGACATTCAGAGTTCGTTAGGGGTAGTGAGCAGTTTGAGGGGAGTAGAGCATGTCTTCAGGTGGTTGGGGACTCCCAAGATTGTTAGAGTTCATATTGTACTAGGTTAAGTGGATTGTCCAGCCTTGGACCAATGGGCGTGGATGCCTCATCATACATGGAGTTGGGATGATGTGGGACGTGTTAAAGTCTGTCTCCATCCAGCGGATCGTACCTGAGAAGGTGAAAGTGAAAAGTGGTGGGAGCCCATCCGTAGTTAACAAGGCCAGTGGTTGGCGAAGGCCTGTGTTGGCCACTTTAAGTAGTTGACATCTGGAGTGAAATTTCTTAGAAAATCTGGTTCCTTTCGTCATTTATAAGGGTTACCTATTTTTCGAGTGGGGTGTACAAGATGAACCTGCCTTTGAATAAATCCCTCTTGTCAGTGTTGATTTCTGGTTCGTCAGACTACATTCTAATGTGCCATCGGTGTTGCCGGTTCGAGCACCCTAATCCATCTTGTCTCATCCCTCTAATGTCCTGCTATTGTGTGACCATTCGTGTCACTATTAAAGGTTCTGAAAGAGGTGTCATTTGAAGAAAGAGATCTTATTGGGGGATGTTCATGTCTAACTATGAGGCATAAGATGCTTCAGCCATCAGATCCCTAGCCTCAGGTCTCGGGGTTAAGCTCGCGCATAGTCGTAGTGTCAGAGGCATGTGAGACCTTTGTTTGGTTCTTTATCATTCATCTTGGAATAGATACATTCATGGTTTTCTTTTCCTTGTTTTCTGCTATTGTAAGTTCATCTTTTGGGGTAATAGTGCGACAAACTTATTCTTTCGTGGTCATAGTAGTCACGTTCTTCTAAATGTGGCCTCTAGAATTGTTTGTTTTTCTAAAATGTGTATTTTCCCCTTGTGTGGGTTCTTCCTGGTTTTATTAGTGATTGTTTGTGGATGTGATTGTTAGGAGGTTTTGTTTTGTGATGAGAGTTCTGGGTTATAGTGGAAGCGTTGCCTCGCCCATACTAAGGGAGATGGATGAGTTTGGAGTTTTAAATGGGTTTGGGGAATTCTTAGTTCCAGTAGTGTTGATATAGGGAGTTCATTGTTTTTCTGCTCCAATATGCCGAGTGGCATTGTAGTGGTGTTTTGTTTAAGTCTCAGTGGTCCCACTCAACTCATGTGGATAAGTAGGTAAGTTCGGGTTGGGAGTTACCACATTAACCCCTCCTCGGGTTGGTGTGCGTGGGTTTTAAATTTTCTTTGTTTGTCGAGTTCTTGTGTTGGGGAGAACCCTATCATGTTCTTCCCACATTTTATGTCATGGTTTATTCGTGATAGGTCAGGTGTGACTTGTGGAGCGAATCATTAACCTGAGGTTCTTGATTTTCATTTTGGCTCTATTTGGGAATAGACTCAAGATTTCGCTATCTCTTGACTTGGTGAATTTTGGGGGGCAGAAAGTGTCTATGGCAGGGAGAATTGTCACACCCTGACTGGGTTTGATGTGAGAATTATAAAACTATGTGACAACATGATGTTTGACTTTGTGGGTGGTTAGTGCTGGGTGGCTTGGTTCGAGTGGAGCCTGCTCGACTGCGCACTTGACAACACGCGAGCCGTGCGATTTACCAACCTCTAAAATAAGTAAATAAATTAATTAAATGACAGGTTAAATGAAATGAAGTAAAATAAAAATTTAATAAAACAGAGTTTGATAAAAGAATTTTTATGCATAAAATAATAATATTATAGTTTTAATAATAATAATATCATTATTTTGATTGTTATTATTATTATTATTAAGATTATTATTATTATTATTATTATAATAAATATTATTATTGTTGTTATTATTATTTGGTTTTATTATTATTATTATTTTATGTTTTTTTAACCTAATTCCACCCTAACCCTTCACCACGAACCCCACTTCCCCAATTATCCCCCACACACGCACCCCCCGGTACACGATTCACCCTTCCCCCTTTATCTCTCCTTCCTCTTCCCACATTCCCCCTGCTCTCCCTCTCGCAGGTGCTCCGGTCGGCCTCCCTTCCGGCCGCATCTTCCTCTTCCAGTGGCAACACCCTCCCCAATCTCCTTTGACTTGCACGATGCCCCTGCCTGGTTTCTCATGCACGCGACCCCCCTCCATGACCCTCCTTTGATCTGTGATTTTGGGCCAGATTTCTTCACATTCTTCATCTAGATCACTAAGGTAGAATCTGTCTTCACATTTCCTCCCATTCAGCATCGATTCAGCCTACTCGTCGCCCCATAGGGTTTGGCCGAACCCTAGGTCTTTGGGTAATCCAATTTACCTGTTTTTTTTATTCCAAGGTTGTGCAAATGGTCTCTTGGGACCCTTGGGTCCGTGTTCCGGCAACCTCCGCTTAAGGCGGAGCTATTCGACTTGTCTCAGTTGGTCGACGCTATCTAAGGGGAGGTTTAAATCATGTTTCATTGTTTCGCACGATCTATATTTGGCTCATTAACTATTTCTAGGTACATATTATTTATCTGGAGGTGTGTTGGTGTTTTTGTGAAAGTATAATTTGCTAAAAATAACTTTTGAAGTTGTTTTTTTATTTATGTCTATGTTTTTTTCCAATCGTGTTTGGTTAAATTTCATTTGGATTTTAGTAGTGAAATTAGATCTTTTATGTGGTGTGAAATATATTTTGGAAGTTTTTTTGACCTGAGTATATGATGAAAGTTGATTATCTAAAACATATGTTTATGTTTTCATGTGTTCCTCACTATGGTACTCATTAGAAGTGTTTTTATGATTATGAGAAAGGTGAAAATTGCGTTTTCAAAGGCACTTGAGATGCGAATTCATTAATAGTGGGTTTTTAAAAAGGTAATGGATCATTTCTGCATGTTGACTTTTGTTTTTCATCATTAAATGTGATTTGGAAATTAAGAAAATGATATGGAATGCCTTTTTGAGTGAACTTGGCTTTAAGTGTGGATTTTAAATGGGGGATTGCCCCATAAAAATGGTTTAATTTAATATGTTTCTTTATAATAATTTCAAAGGAGTTTCATGAATTGATTAATTAATGGTAAATGCATTTGAAAAATGGTTTTTGGTGTTTTTGGAATTGAAAGTAGTTTGTTTATAGAAAATGGATTTTGAAGTGTGTTTGGAAAATGTATTTCTGGTGTGGAAAACATAAAGATGTGTTTGAAACAGATCACTTTAAAATAATGTTTCTTTAGATCCTGATTTCTAGAATAGTATTTTGGTTTCAAAATAATGTTGGTTTCTCTAGGTTAATTATTTAATGTTTGGGTGGTTCCTTGGTGGTGTGCACACAAACATTCATATGTATGTATGTGTATATGTAAATATATATATATATATATATATATATATATATCTCCCTTGCACATATTCCCCCATGGAATGGGGAATATGTTCAATGGATTAAAGGTATATATATATATATATATGACAATGTATGCGTGTGGTAGTGTGATAATTTTTTGTTGGATGCTTTAAGAGCCGAAGTGTCTTGGTTTGGTCTACATCTTTCTCTGAGGTAGGGATCTCTATGCATTAAACTTTAAATTTAAGAATAATTTATTCCTGGCATTTCACACCTAGATTTAATATTCATTATTAATATAGAACTGTTAGTAAAATTTTTTGTCTAGAATTTGAGTGGGTTATTTGTTGTATTGTGTTCCAATAAGTGGTTTGATTGTGTTTTCACATCAATTGCTTGATGAAATTCCCCTTTGGACTTTGTGAATGTGTTTTAGATTTGAAATTCTTATTTGGGTTTCTTAAATGGGTTTCAAAGTGTATTTTTGGTTTTCAAAGTGGCATGTGTGTGATTCCTTTAGAAATGGTTTGGCATTCAAAAATCATGCGAGGCCCGGTTGGAACTTTTTTAATACTAGTTATCTTAAGAAAACTCACCTTGGATGTGGTCCCATTTTTTGGTTGAGTTATACGTTATAGATGGTATGCCAGGTAGGAATTTCCTATGATCAAATGGTTTAATGGAGAGGGATGTATTCCTTGGGGTGACTCGGGGGGGGGGGGTGACCTTTTGGTGTGTGTTGACTGTGTGTGAAGAATCTACATGGGACTGCTTACTTGTTTGACAATGTGGGATCACCCCCTTTTAGTCTGAACATGGGAACCTAGCATAGCAAGCGAATTTTCAGTGAATTATTGCTGCAATTGTTTAGACGATGCACTGGTTAGTGGCCCTTAGTATATACTTTTCTCTGCTAGGGGATTGGGCCCCTCAGTTAGGCCAGGTAGGAAAACACTAGGCATTTGGGCATTATGACGTCATCAAGAGTAGGAATGCCTTCAGGATGAGTCACATGTATAGTAAGTTATAGACTATTCATGATCTCCTAGGATTTCCTATGTATACCGACACTTAGTTATCTATGGTGGATGATTGAGGTGCTTTGCTTGGTTGGTTACTCTTGTTTTTATTTTCCATTTCCCTTGTGTGATTATTTCTTTTTTCCTTCATGTATGATGTGTCTCTTTGTTAAAGGGGATATAAATGATCTTAAAAATTTTGTGGAAAAAGGTTTTTAAAATGTTTTACATTTCACTTTACCTATTTCTCTAAAAAGGTTCAAGCTTCATCCTTGGAAAAGAACTTAATTTAAAATATGAAGGGCAATTGATCATGATTTTCTTTTAAAGAAGAAAATGTGTAAAAACCTAGTTCTATACATTTTTGTTCAAACATAAAATTGATGGATCTTTTATTTAAAGGAAATGAATATGAGAATAGATTTTTTGGGCTTGCCTACTGAGTTTTAGTACTCACACCTATAGTTTTACCTTTGTTTTATTATATTCGGTTGATGCGCCTTGATTGGATTCAGTTGCCATAACGTGACATTGGATTGAGGTTGTTGGTGACCCATAGGGTCACATGGAGGTATGTTTGACTTTATTTTCACATTGTTCCTGGTTTTTGATTTCACTATTCAGTTTTGTTTATTTATTTGTCTTTAATTTATGGGACAAATCATTACCACTTTTTTAGTTTTGATGCCTAACACTAGTTGTCAGCCCATGGGGATTGAGAATGCCCCTTGGTCCATGTCATGGTCCGGCTCGAGTCACTAGTTCAAGGTCGACCCAGGTTGGTTCGTGACATGATAGAATTGGTACAGCTGATGATAAAGAAGGTTCAAGTGTTCAGTTGTGTATGAGGACATCCCAAAGAATATTTAAAACATTAATATATCAAGTTCATGACCCCGTTGAGTTGGAGTTTGGAGACTAAGATTTAATGAGAGCACTCCCATGATGAGGATTGTGGAGGTTTCGCAAGGGAAAAATTCTATACCCCAAGGTTCATCATGCCATTTGAGATCATACTGATGGTTAGAGGGGTTTCTTATTTTTCTATCCATGCCCCCTTCGTTGGATTAGGTTAATAACACCTCCAAAATGTCACACCTTATGAGATAATTTAATGAACCTATGATTGTAATTTATTGGGGTGAGATAGATATCAATAATGGATCCACCATCATGGACTACCTAGTGGTATTAAAGGATTAGTAGGTGAGGTTAATGTTAGGATGGACCACCCCTTTGGTTCATGATTTTTATGTAAATGATCATTCAAGAGATCCCATAAGAGTGTGAGATCTAAATTCAAATAAAGTACCCATATTTTTGTTTAAATTTTTCTTTTTGGGGTTTACATAATTGATGGAGGGGAAAATGTGATAAATTTGGATTTTATATATTAGTCTTAGGAATATTTCTATTCATATATTTAGATTTATCCTCAAAGACAGCATGGTGCTTGGGTGTCTAGGGGCCTCAATATTATTGTATTTAAAATATTAATATATTTTAATACACTCACATGCATCATTTCAATTTAAATGATCTTCCCATTATTTGGGACCTTCGATGGGAATTTTAAGACAATGGTCGATTTAGGAGAAAGTGATTTACCATAGGCGCAACCTAAGGTCATTAGGTGTTGGATGTTCCATGTGAGGTGAATGTTAGATGGTGTGTCTGATAAAATAAATAATTTATTTCATTTAAAATTTCAAACCTAATTCCCACATTAAACAACCCATATTGGAAAACCACCATGGTTAGTATAATAACCTTTGGAATATTTGAGAGGAGGATGATCATTCTTCATTTGTATATTAGTATAAAAGGATGACTATGATCAGATCGGGGTGGATTGATATGTAGAAATAAAACATGGAGGATATTATTCATCACTTGAGAACACAATATACACCAAAGATCGATCCAGGATTGAGTAAAGTCTGGTTATTTTTGGATTTCCTCCTAATTTTATTTTTCATGCATGGATTTCACTATCTTCTTATTTGATCTATGATTTATGGATCTTTTCATGATCCACACTACATTTGAAATATGTAATCCAATAGGAATCGCCCTTCAAAATTTATATAACCCTTGGAAACCATTTTTAGGTGATATTTGTACAAGAATTATGGGAAAATTATGGATTTAATTGTTTTTTGTGAACTTTTTCCCACCATTATTCATGTTATTATCTGTAATCACATGAGGTCAAGGGTGGAGATGGTTTGAGAGTTATTGAACACCCCGTATCATTGTGGTTGCATGAATTATGTTCAAAATGATTAATTGAGATTAGATTGGGATGTATTGTTGTTATATGGTAATGCGACATTGGATTTGGTATCTAGAGTGGTGGTGGGAGGTGTGATAACTCATTTGAAGGAACATGTATTTATAATTTCCAGTCATCGGAGTCTAGGGATTGATGATTTAAGATGACCCCCTTCGATTTGAGGTGGTCAAATGGAATATTTCATGGTTTCAAAAGATTATATAGTATCATCAAGATATTACTGAGGTTTCTCTAAAAAACACAACTACATAGCATGTTAATTAATGAAAACACACTATGTAGTCCCCTAGAAATGACGGCAAGGGTTTCAGATAGATATAAAGATTAAAAACCATGTATAACCTCATACACACTATGTGATCCCATTTTGGTGGCATGAAATATTCTTCTAGAGTACATGGGCCCAAGAATGTCCTGGAACATGGGAAGGGATAGGAGTATAGGGGTATGAGTAGGTCCTTCAGGCCAGGTATAAGGGAATTACCCGAATAACACAAGCACGAACAAACATAAATGGGCATGTCCTGATGTACATGAGAATAGATAGTAGTACATAGGAATACCCTGGGAAGCTAAGACATTCCATGTAGTAGTTTTATATTACATGTAGTACAACATGTACATCCAAGACATGCACATATGAGGACACTTCCAGGTGATAAGTTGAGTTCACCTGACATGTGACCTCAATCGCAGTCCATATTCTTTTCATAGGAACCTACACCTAGAGTATCTTTTTATGGACTAATGTTTTTTTCCCAAAAGAGTCATATGATTTTTAATTTTTCTTGTATAATGCGATTGTATCATTTATAAGGGATTTCTATATATGATGTGATATTTTGTGAGTGGAATTTTTTTTGGTGATGCTTGATTGATAGTGGTGATCAGGTGAGATCATCTTAGAGATTATAGTGTTGGATACCACCATTAAAGCCAGGGTATGGGTTCCACATATTTCTCTATATTTCAGGTGGCACTACTCTAATGATCTAGGGTTGGGTGCCTCCATCAATGGAGTGTTACTCTTTAGATCCACTAGGTCATGGATCCTCTATCAACTGAGCTTCACACCCCTAGCATACTAGGCCCTGGGTCCTCAATCTACTGATTAGTACCCATTTTCACACCATGGTGTGTGTCCTCTATCTATTGAGTAGCACCCAATATTATACTAGGGTTTGGTCTCAATATTAAAGATTATTCCCCCTATACTATGAGGCATATTGGTGAGGTGTAGGTCCTTAAAAATTCTTTCTTATATAGACCCCCAAGATGATGGAAATAATATGTGGTCTCTTGGTGTTATAGGAAAACTCATCATCCTTGGATGGGTTTTTGAGGTGAAGATACCCTTTCTCTCTCATTTTAGATTCCTTATTACCATATATATTAATTTTTCCCTCTAGATATGGTTTGAACTAACTTATATTGTATATATCTATTTCTCCCTTTGTGATGTTTGAGGCATCCTATAGGGTATGTATATACTCACCCCTTCGTGGTATTTGGTTTCACACGAAGTGTCTTGCGAGAATGATAGAAAAATCGAAGGTGACATAAATGGATCTTACTGATAGATGGGTGCATTGATTTCATAGGATGGTCAAACATGGAGATCAAGAGATTAGGTCTCTATGTTTTCCAAAATTATCGTTATTGTTAGGTTTTCCATGTTTAGTTCCATTTACACTTTCGGTTTATACTATCCTACTCTAATGTATTTATTTTTTGTTATTTCATTCATAGTTAAACTCTAGATATTTTAGTTTTTATTCCTCTACACTTTTTAAGAGATGGTTGGGTTCATTACTATAGGAATAATAATAAAAGGAATCCTATTTTTTATGCCTTATCAGTTCTTTTCATTGCGCCATAGCCTATTGGAGGTGGTCCTGGGGTTGTCACAGGAGACCTTCTATCGTCCAAGCTTGCCACGATGGTTCAAGTCATGACAATATACCTTTATTCAATGAGGGTCCATCCTCATACAATCTTTATGGTTAATGAATAGGATTGAGGAATAACCAAATGAATCTTCCATCTAGGTTGTATGTTTAATCTCATCAGAATTTACCAACACTTTGGTGGGATTCTTCATAACTCTCATGGTATGTCTTTAACATTCAATCACTAAAAATAATGAACAATAGAGAAATTAGAGAATAATTATAAGGAAAGAATTAACTTGAACCATAATATTAATGACATCAAAATTCTTTCATATCCATCAAAGATTATCCATAAATTTATGAAGCATTAACTTGAATGTTCTGAAATTTTTGAGGAATGTTATTTTTATACCACCTTGTAATCCATTTGGTTGAATATACTCTCCCAAGGTTGCAGAACATGAAGTTTATATAGTACATGAAATCTATAAATAGAATATTTGAAACATTTTATATCGACATTATTTCCATATAAAATTATGAATCCCATGTGAAAGATATATTATGATTATCAAGGAATTAAAATACCAATATACCATACAATATGATATTTTTAAGATGTTTTACTTTGTTACCATCATATAATAATAAATTATATTCCTATTATAGTTTTGATATTGTTAAATACCATATCCCTATATTAGAACTAGTGATATAGGATAACATTCATTGTATACATATTATGATTTTAGTAATATATCCTTCAATTAACCACTTACACTATAGCTTGATAAACATTGTTAAATTTCACCTTATTTTATATCATATATAATGACTTTCCAAACCACATCCGAACCTCATTTTGGATATATTCTAAAAAACTTTTTGAAATAAATAATAAAATTTCACGTGTATCAAATTATATGAAACACCTTATAAATATCCATCCAAAACTCATTTTGGATAAACTCTAAAGACATTAGACTAGTTAAATGAGTTTCATAAAATTTAATCCTCAATAATTCAACCAAAATGTATAATGCCATGGGATTTTATTCAATTTAAATATATGAATGTCTATTTTTATAAATTTATGAAACTGGTGTCCTCTATAAAAGTATCAGTTCTAATCAATCTATAAATTTATTTTACATGAACTTCATCAAACTCAAATATTTCTATACCATTTCCAATTAGTAATATCATATGTAAGTATGAATTTTCATGTGATACCCTTTCTCAAGACATTGGGTAACAATGAAAATTCAAGTATGTCAATCACATAGAGCTGTTCAAATGATCATGATTCTTCAAGTATAGACTATTCAGGTCAACAGATATATCACATATAATTCATCTTAGTGGATGAGATCGTTAAATGGACCTCACTTAAATAGATTATCACATTTAATATCTTATTTTTTAATTTTCATAAACTCCTCCAAACTATATTATTATAGGATATTTATTCCATGATCTTCATATAATATGACATATCCCTTTGATGTGTAGTAGAATAGCTTTTCCTCATATTTTGACAAATATATTTGATAAAATCCCCATCATGTATATAAATCATTTCACCCTTAACATTTATTGAATCTTGTTATTTAATTTTATTATCCATATTCAATTCATATTAAATCCATTATCTCACATTAATAATATCAAGTCCCTATTAACCATCCACTTCACATATAATTTAACAGAAATAAGATGAAAACAAACATACATTATTTATATCCATCTATGATTGATATATTACATTTTATTTAAAACTATTGTTCAATAACCCTTTTCTTTATAATTGAAATGAAAACCACATGCATGATAAATTATTTCATTGGTATTAAACTCTTATATATTGAAATCCTTTGAAAGTTATACATTATTATACCCATGAAAATATAATAATTTAGTATATCACACTAATAGCATACATAAAATTTCAACATAGTTTCTTAAGTAAATTCATGAATATCATAAATTTGTATCCTATAAAAGCAATATCCCCCTCACAAATAATTCATTTAGGTTTAAATTTCCGTGATTTGATATACTAAGTAACATTGTTTGGATTTCCAACAAACTTTTCTTCTTTAATTTTTAACTTTTACCAACATATACAATAAAAAAGTACCATAACATTGATATCACATACCCTAGTACATCTATCACAAACACTTTTAGAAATTTTTTTAATATTTTTATTGAACTCTTTGATATTATCAAACCATTTCTAATGATGATCTGAAATAAATTTGATATCAAAATCAATGTATAAATGAAATATACAATATCTCAAAGTCATTGTCTTACTCCATCATATCAATTAAATGAGTGGTGATTCATTTTTAGTATATTTATTTAAAAACCTCAATAAAATAATTATATGATTCCAAAAATAATATATAATCACTTCATTAACAACTTTGATATTTCGTTATTTTGGAATGTTTTCCTCTAACAAATAAAATATTTTTAATTATGAACTATTCTTATGTTTTTCATTAGTAAAGTATGTTTCCTATACTTAAATTATATTTTAAATAATTGATATTAATTTCAATTTTAATTATGATTATATCATTATATATATAATAGAATATTTATCTAATTTCCATCATGTTTTACATTCATTTAATAAGAATTTTTTTAAATTATCTCCACCTAAAATGATAATCCCTTTTAAATCCACCATATCCATTAGTTTTGTAATGTATATATTCGACTATTAAATTTTCCCAAGTTAGTATTCATATTACCATTTACCCATTTAGATGGGTCGCCATGGTTATAATATCATATATCACTCTTAAAAGTGTAAAAAGGTAACTCATTTTCCAATCCATCAACTGGATAATATGAACACAATTACACTTGTATATTATCCCATAGGGTTTCATTAATATGGGTTAACCAAATAAAATTAAAAAATGAGGCACCTAACTCTTAGGGTCACCTAATTACTTGTTCTACATGCACAAGATATTACATGGACACCAATCTTTAGCATGAACCTACATGACTAGATTACTAAGGTCTTGACAAGTGTTCACTTTTTGAGGAAACTAATAATTAATAATTTTAAGGATATTTAATTTGAAACTATTATCTCTTATTATTCCCTTATATATTCCTTTTTATAATTATTTAATATAGAATACAATTCCTTCCACAAAATGAATATTCTAAAATCATATAGATTTGTAACTCTTTAAATAACTTATATCTTGTGTTACTACACCCAAATTAAAATCCAATTATACTCCCACATATCCATATGCATCCTATGAATAAGGTAGATAAAACCCTTTCATGTAAAAAAATTAAATCCTATGAAATAAATAATTCCAAAAATAGTATTCTTATAGTGAAATCTTTCCAACCCATTCATTTATACATAAGGGATACACCTGTAGGATAATAAGAAATCTAACCCAAATTTTCTATATCCAAGGATAATTTAAACAAGAGAGACCTAAAATCCCATACAGTTATAAAGCCTAATATTATTTAAAAAGAAATTATCTTATTAATTCAATCTCATAAAATAATATAAGTTGATGTCAATTTAGAATAAAACCATCTCAATTATCATTCCTAGAATGTAAATCCATTAATCCATGTATGTAATTTTATATAAGTAGTTTAACATTTTATACAATAGAATATATTTATTCAAAAGATAATAATTATATTTATGAATAATGAAGAGAAGAAATTAATAATAACAATTAATATATTTAAATACGAGATAAAACATTTATGCATAATTTATAAATCAAGAAATTATAAACACTTTAAAATTTAGACTATCAATATGGATAATCTATGATTAAATAAATATAAAAAAATTATATTTATTTCCAATATGAACTCATTCATATTTTCTTTTTATATTTCATTAAAAAATAACTTATTATAATAAATAAATTAAATACATTTTATTTCACAAATATATTATGTAAAAAATTTACATTATCTAGATGTCATAAATTTAATATCATCCAATCCTTGATAATATCAATTATTAAAACCCATTTTGAAATGGTTTAAATAATTATTCAAATATGGAATTCTAATTTGAATATTAAAACTTATTCATTGTGAATAATTCATAATATTATATATATTTCTTAATAGTTAACCATATTTTATAATCTATAAACACTTTAAAAATGACGCTTCTAATTTACATACTACCATTTTTATATAAATTTAATGTCATTCCATGTACTTTCAAAAGTTATTTAATATATACATTTAATCTTGTAGATATTTACCCAATAAATATTAAATAATAATTTAAAAGTCAATTATAAGCAGTTTAAAAATTAAAAATATATAAAAACATTATAAATTATATAAATATTTTAAAATATATATTCAACAATATATAATAAAATTATAAATTTTATGATGAATTTCCTTATTTAAAATAAGAAAAAGAAAATTTTCCCTTTCACATCGTATTTAAGGACATCTCTATAATGTAATATGCGACATGCCCATATTATCTAATTTATTTTATAATAGATAATATATGGTTGTTATATATCCTCCGTAACCTAGTATATCCTATGTTATGATATCCATCATGTCTTATATAAGATGTGATAGTTTATTTTTCATGTTCTGTATAATTTTTTCGCGCTATTTGTTATCCCTTTTTCTACATTGAAATATTGTGAAAATAAATGGATTTATACTCTGTCCCTGGCTATCATATCCTAAGTCATGTTGAGAAATCATATAAAAAGTGATGATATAACACATCCTAACACCAACCATAATATAAATTTTATATGGTGGACTATGATAACCAATATTATAAAGATAACCACAATGTAATATTTCAACCATATTATTTGATAGCCATTATGATAGGAATATAATAGTCAATTCAATTTTTTTTAAATGAATTTTTGAATCAATAGGCATGGTGAATCTGTAATAACATTTATGGGCTTTATGGATTGAAAAAAAAAAATTCAAAGTAAAAGAAGACACTAGAAACCCTAAAAACCCAATTTAAAAAATAACCTAAAGTAATTCGATAGGACACTTGGCTCGGATAGCCACTAGGCTAGAAGGGAGTTCCTACCCCCCCCCCCCCATTTTAGAAACTAATGCTTAACTATCATGGAAAAAACTTTTGAATAATTTTATCCTCATAATAATAAAAATAATATAAGCATTATGAAATGTAAAAAAAATTACCATGGATCATCTATACATTGTACCACTGTGAAAATAAAATAAATAAAATCTATATAAATTAAAATAAAAAATATAGTAACTCAAAATAGTAATTATAAAAATAAATCATATACCCATTGAATTAATAAAATATATATAAGGTTGAAATCACATACACAATAACCACAATAAAATTGGTGGAAAAGGATGATACCTATCATCCAAAAAATTTAAAAAAAAAATCACCACTACAAAAAATATCTACTTTACCAATACTCGCTAACCACATACCACACCATAATTTATGTAACAAACCCAAATATAAATCCTAAAACAGATCATATATTGAGAACCTAAATTAATAATGAGAGCTTAATACACCCATTTGTGTATGTTGTCTATGAGAGAAGCAAACCCAGTAGGGTACCATGAATGATGTTGTGCAATTCCATACGAAAAATATTCCATTTGTTTTTTTTGGAATAAAAAAATAAAAAATGGATTTTTCACGTTTGGTAATATTAAAACAAAAAACATATTTTAATCACTTTTATAAAATTCTCCCTTATTTTAACAGAAAATTACCCAAACCATTCATCTGAATAAAATATCATTAGACCATGGAAAGATACCACTTTATTATTATATTGAAAACAAGACAAAATCCATTTACTATTTCCCAAAAAACCCAAAAACTGAATTTTATAAAATTCACATCATTATTATTAAATCACACTTTCCAAACCATTTTTAAATCAATTTGAATTGTAATACAAATTCAGAACTGAAATTAATCTAAAAAATATGAAAGAACCTAGATTCTAATAGGTCATAAATAAAAAATCAAAGGCAACTAAATAAATTGTTTTTATAAATAAATAAATATCTAGGAAATAAAAATGAAAATAAAGGGATCCCCTAAATATACCACAATAGAATATATATATCAATGGAAACACACTAGGTTCTTTCATGAATGATACTAGAATGATACTGTATAAAATTTTAAAAGTATTTTTCCAACCCAAGGTGGACATTAATACACTCAACCCAAAATTAACCTCTTTGTCCCACAAGGAGGTAACCCCTAGTATAAAAAATCATGTCTGTGGTACCAAAAAATTAATAATATATTATAGTGGATAACTTATCCATATATTTTACTTATCATCCTAGTTTTTCCATGAAATCCATCAACAAAAGTACAACAATAAATTGAATTAGGTGAGTATAATATATATTAAAATAAATTAATTAAACATAACAAGTAATCTCATCTAAAATTCAACACTGTTATAATAAATATCCATATTCAAATACATGTATTCCAAAATCAATAAACAACACCCCACTTTGGGGAAAAAATCCATATCAAGCATAATAGTAAAAAATGGGAAAATAGAGGGTCTCATACTCATCATCAAAATATATTTTATAATGATTCAAATGAACCTTTTAAAAAATCATTTTAAACCACACCTTTTTCCATTCCAAAACCTAAATGGAGAAAAATTCCCAAAAACATAAAAAATCTACTCAAAAAAACCATATATGAATTTCATAAAAATATAGAATTCAAAATTACTTTTGAAACGATAAAACCCATAACACAACCATAATAACAAATTAGGGATCCTTTAAAACATTTTTCAAATACATTATTATTATCACATATAGATTTTATTTTACAATGTAAGTCATTGGAAGAAACCATCCACCTAATAAAATTTAAATTAAAGGAAATTAAAAAAAACACATACATCTAACCTAGAGGAAGTAAGATTTTGTAGATAGAAAAATATTAACAAAGAAATGAGAAACCATTTAATGACCATAAATACACAAATCCTCAAGTAATAATGAATCAAAAACCTCAGGTCTACTAAAAAAGAATATTATGTTTCATGGAAGATGAGGTAATATAGGGGAAAGTGGATTCAGATCAGGAATATGGAAAAATATGAATAAAGAAATATTTTACCCATGGATATTCTTGAAATTTGGTGTGGTAGAGGTAAAAAATCATGGAGGGTGGAAGTTGGATATATTAGGAACATTCCTAAGTATCAGTTTAGAGGAATAAGATAAATTAGGAGGCCAAAATCATATAAATAAAAGAGGGAAATTTTATTATATCCCTATTTTTAGGAAACAATGAAATTTTTATGGTTATGATAATTTTTTATAAAAACTATGTAGAACTCATATAGTTCTCACTAGATTATGAATGTCAATCTATAGGGTTGGTTAGAATAGTTTCCAAAAAATAGAAAATCAATTAATCAAGTCAACCCTGAATAAAAAAGAAATCTAAATTTGTTCCTTGAATATCTATATGGTCATGAGAACCATTCACTGATCATGAAAAAATCCACTGGATTTCATATTCACCCCCTCACGTGACTTCCACAAAAAATCACACTGTTTTAGAAAACTATGAGGTAGCCATGTAAAAGAAGAAAATTATTTAAAATTCCAAAATTTAAGTAAAAAAACTAAAAAATTAAAAATACTGTAAAATAATATAAAACATTAAACAATGTTAACATGAGGGTTTCATAATTCACCCTACCATGACACTTTATAAACTCATGAAGTCATAGATAAAAATAAAAAAATAAAACAGAAAACTAAAACAATTACATAAAATTTGGGTGGGGCGATAATGTTTTATAACTTCCAGAGAGAAAAAATCATCATACTAACAAATAATGCCTAAAATGTATGAATATAATCCTCAATTGTCATTAAACATTTCCAAGAACAATCTAAATCCTTGCAATAAAACTCAAATCTACATGAAGATATAGATTTTTTATAGGTCTCCCCATTATTTATAATTCCTCTACAGTTTTGAGATATGGAATAATCACTTATGAGAGAGAAACACAACCAATTAATACATGCCACCACCGAGTACCTAGTGGAAATAACAATCCAACATTACCAATAATTACCATTTTTTAATTGACATAATATTTCAAATAAAATAACAACAGAAAAATAAATTCAAATTATCATAAGTAGCGTCACTAAATACAATATATCTCACACCACCAAAATTGAAAAAAAAATCTGAATAAAAAACAAGAATCAATGAGATACAACATAGGATCTAAACCTGGGTTATAACAAAGAGTTTAAGGGGTCATCTATGACCTCATAATCATATGACCATCTCAGAGTGAACCCAATATTATTTAAATCAACACCATCCAATGCATAATCTCAACCAGTCCAACATTTTTCCTATTAAACCAAAACACAACCATGGAATTATACTATCCAATAAGTAAAAACCCAAACATAGAATGAATTATAAAAACTAATTTTATATAAAGTCAGACACTGATTCAAAATTTCAATCATTTTAACAAACCCATCATTGATATGTAACTACAAAAGCATTGTGGAATGCATCCAATAGAAAATATATCACGAGCCTTAATCTTTTTTAAAATTAATTAGTATATATCCTAAAAAAATAATAACATAGATTTGGTTTCCAAGCAAAAATACTATATATAATAAAATATATATTATTTCTAAAAATAATCTCACCACTTTATTTACATAAGAATACCTCAGTCACTAAGAATGGGAGGATATTTACTTTATAAGTCATAGAGATAATACTATTATACCACATCAACTCCATTTAAAAAATGATAAAACTCAAAATAAGATCCAACATATAACTCATCCTTGAAGATTTACTTTCAATATTCTCTTAAGACCATTATTTAAGGCATAACTAAGTTTCACAAAACATTAATATAACCAATTACAATTTTAAATCCTAAATCAAACAATCCCAATAACCAACAAGGGTCAATCCCAAATACCCAAATTCAGCAATACAAAATATATAAAATACATGTTTAAAGATATATATTTTCTTTAAATCATACCACTTTTTTTTAAGAAGTCTCATACTTATTTTTTCAATGGCACATACACTTTGGAAACAACCTAAAGCACATTATAAATGTTTCAAAACAATAAAATATTTACTAATATTTTATTTCATTAAAATATCTACATTAAAAAAATATTAAAAAAATTTATTTCACAAAATAACACAAATTATTTGAATAATTCATGTTGTTTTAAATAAAAACCGACCTAATATTCAGAAATTTATCTTTTTATTCCCAAAACTCATAAGGATTTAAATTGTAATTTTTGTTCATGTATTCCACTTATATTTCAAAATATTTCAATGAAAACCCGCATTCATTTTGAATATATTCAATAAATTGTGATTTATAATTAAAAAAATATCCTAAATTCTATAATAAAACTAACCACTTTCAAAACATCCTATGATAGTAAAAATATATTATATATAAAACTTAACAACCGAGTTTAAAAAAAATTATAATATAATCATTTTAATAATAGAAAAAGCATAAATTTTCAATTTAATTAGGAAGAATAAAAAATTATAAAAAATCATGAGAACAAAAATTTCTTATATTCATATCAAAAAACTGGTTTCATAAATAAAATCACCCCATAAGATCCCATTCTTCTTCCAAAAGTTTCTTTTCTAAAACACAAAAAAAAAAATTTAAGACATTTTTTTTAAAAAAAGACACAACACATCAATAAAAATATCATTTAATAAAATTAACTAAGTATAAAACACCCTAAATTAACCTTACGCTAATGGTATGCATAATTAAAATCAATTTTAAATCTAAGGGAAACAAAAAATATGGGGGGGGGGGGTGGTGTTGAATTTTTCATGATTTGGATACATGGATTGGAAAACTTTCAAAAATATTTGAATCATGATCTATAATTCCCTCAAAACCATTTTTATAGGATCTTAGTAGTTTTTCTAAACATTTTGAGCTAATAACAAAACACTGGTTCTTTATATTTTTATAAACCAAAACTCAGGGAGCCCCCTAAAATCCTAGACATACTTAATAGAGATCAGAATAACATCATATCACACAAAAATGGATAAAGAAAAATCTTAATTGAACTCAAAATCAAGATTCAAATATTGACTACCCATAGAAACTCAAGAATCTGAATAAGAAAGATCTAGATAGCCTCTACCCACACCTACCTATTAAGTTTCTACATTGATATCTCAATGATACCTGAATTTCCCAATAATCAAAGTGATCTTCAAGAGGCTTTTACTTTTAAAAACAAAGGGTATGATAAAATTTGTAATAATATGACCTTAGATGAGCCAACATGACACTCATACCGACCACATACTAGGCCCAAAGTACGTTAATGATGCCCATAGACTGGAAGATAGTGCATTGGTATCAAAAAAACATTGTTGTTAATAGTTTCAAAATCATAATAATAATAAAATAAGTAGTATAAACTTTAATAAAGATACAGAATGGGGTGTCCACCCAATGAACCTCCAAAAAAATGTAACAAATATTTTCAATTTAAATAAAACATTTGACAAGAGTAATACATAGTTGTAAAAATAAAAATAATAGATAAACTACATAATTTAATTAACTGAACATAAGGATATTTTCACATAAATAAATGAAACCAAAAGAAAGATCTAGGATGAAAAGGCTTATACTTAATATCCAAAAAATAATACCAAAACTCACCCACTAGCATCAATATCCTTGTGTCTAACATACACTCAAAACATCCCAAACCATCCTTTATCATAGAAATCCAAACATAAATAATTAAATATATCATAGCTGAGGCACCAAAAATAAAACATGAGATATATATAAACATAATAGTGTCAGAAGTGTGTGAGATAAACAAGACTAGTAAGATTATAACAAAAATTCTATATAATTAATTTCAAAATAAATTTCATTAATGATAGTTTGATATACCAATAGAAAAAAACATTTTCACAGGATAGTGAGATAAAACCAAGTAATATATCATATTCTCTTTTATAGACATCCGATCTCATTAAATAGAAATGTGTAGAACCAATTAAATGTAATAAATAACTATTAAAAAAAAGGAAGTATAATATATTTTTTATGTTTCTGAAAACATGCCAAAATCCCTTTCCTATTTAAAAAAAACAATTTCCAAAAACATTTTAGAAAATACACAAAATGTTCCTTTGAAATTAATATTTCAATAATATTTTGAAAATTGATTTCAGTGTAAACAAAACCCCATTATTGAAATGGAATATAAAACCACACAATCTTCTTTAAATTATTAGGAAAAAATTAAAAATGATACATAACAAAAGAAATGGTTCCAAACAACCAAATCAGGGTCAAGGGGATAAAAACAAGGAAAAGAAATATATCCTATATATAATCTTTGATGAAATTTAAGAATCATGGAAAAATCACTATGTTCATAATTATTTATATACAATATTCCACTTTTAATATAATTATTTATTTATTTCATAGATTAAATAAATATTTATTTCATAATAATTTCATGAGGATGTCACAAAGAATGCCGTATTTTATAAAAAACTATATTTTTTTATTCAATAAAAATTAAACTATTTCATAAAAATAATAAAAATTATTCCAACAATTTTACAACATTTATAATCCAAAATAGAACTCCATATTTAGAAAATAATTTTATAAATATGAGAAATTTAATTTTTAATTAAAATCATCATTTACTCGAGTAATACCAATTTTAATATTATAACTGATTATATGAAACGTTGAAAAATTAACTAGGGTCTCATAAAATTATCTTATAATCATAGGAAAATAAAATATTTATTAATGAATAAATTTTATGAAAATGAATTATCTTTTAAAGTAATCTATTAATTGTAAAATTATAATTCATTATTTATTTCTCATAAATATACCAACACTTAATTAATAATTTTTAAAATATTCACTCTCATTTATAATGTTCCTAAATTATTTTTTTACTTATATGGGTGGGGTTACTATTCATAAGATAACATTACTATTTATAAGGGTCAAATTACTATTCAAAATGGTACATTACCATTAAAGTTACTATTCTTAATGGTAAGTAACTATTCATGATAAAAATATTTTGATCCTATCAGACTATAAATATCTTAAAAAATGAAAATGTGTATGTATGAATTTTGAAATTAAATTCATAGAAGTTGAAAAATTATGTTTAATGTTTAGCTTATAATTATCTCACATAACAATGTTTTGTTTTGAAGAGACTCAGTGTTGCATGCATAATAAGTTATCTAATTAATTGAAATTATTCACACAATAAAATATTGGGGTGTTGTTGTTCTGATATGGGCCAAACGTGATGCCTCTAAAATGGTTGTGATGTTGGTTTTACAGGATTCCTCATGTAATGGTTATGATATGGGTTGGTTTTGATGCCTCCTGAGATGGTTTGGATTTGAGTTATATGTGAAAAACCTTGAGATGGTTACTATCTGGATTAGAAAATATTCCACCCAAGATGGTTTTGATATAATTTTGATGTGATTCTTCCCAAGATGGTTGTAAATTGGGTTGGATTCACTTCCTCCAAAGATGTTTTTTATGTGGGTTGGATGTGATTCCCCTCATAATTATTATGATTGTGGTTGAACATGATTCCTACCGATATGGTTATGATGTGGGTCATATGTGATTCCTCGCAAGATGGGTCAAATATAGTTTCGATGTGATTCCATAAGAGATTGATGTAATTTAGTATGGACACATTTCCTCCAAAGATTATTGTGATGTGGATTTAATGTAATACCTCTAGAGATAATTGTTATGTGGGTTGGGTGTGATGCCTCCTGAGATATTGATTATGCAGGTTGGGCATGATTTCTCATGAGATGATGCTTATATGTGTTAACATCGTTCCTCCAAGATGATTGAGTATATCATGTGGGAAGTGATATATATATATTCCATAATGTATTTAAATATGATGTATTTATGGCTATATTATAATGTATTATACAAACATGTAGTATGATACAAAATAAATAAGATGAAGAGATTTATATAATATGATATGGTGATATCATCCTATATAAAGACTAAGATAATAATACTATATAATTTGGATATATCATTCTATAGTGTTTATTGAAGAATCAAATATATAACATTCACATAAAATCCTATAATAAGAATTGAGAGACAAATTTTAATATTTATTATTCATATACCTTCCATATTAACTATCATAAATACTAACATTTAATATGATGAAACATTAGGGAGAATTAATTTTAGTCAAAGGTTACAGGAGTTATAACTAAATTTATCTACACATATGTTATATAACATAGGATTAAATTCTAAAAAATATCAAGAAATTTCATTGCGACCTATATAAACTACAAAAGGAATTGATATGGGCATGTTCGTTCTTTCAAATCTAACTTCTGTTGATTCTCTATATAAATCTAGCTTCCTCCTCCTTCCTTCAATACCTATGATACTAGCATATCCTCGAAGAAAAGAGGGTCCTTCCCAACTTTTTGGGTGATTTTGATTAGCCTATGGATACACCATAGAGTGAGGAACCCATTTATTTCTCCGAAGGGGTCTTTATAAACTTATGTAATGAAATATCATTGTTTTATTGGACATCTATGTCCAGTATTCATTAATGTTATTCATTAAAATACACAAGGTTTCATTTTTATATATTTTGATATTGGGTTTTGAGTTTCTTGATATCTTTTTATTTTATGAACAAGTGTGGATTATTCCTTATAATCCTAATATTGGTATCATAAACCTTACTTATTGAAATGAATCATGAAATCATTTATAAATCTAAGAAAATTTTTATTGTATTATATATTAGAATGAATATTGTATGATACAATTCAAATTTTATAATGTATCTAATTTTATGATATGGGATATTGTAAGTGTGGAAATAGAATTTATACAATGTCTTGGTTTATGACATGGGATATTGGAATCTATGATACGACTGCATGATATGGTATGTGATATAATAACAGACAACATAGTTGAATTCATTTGGTTTTCATCATATTGTTGCATATGATAGGAATTATCATATGAAATGATAGTTGCTTATTGTTTATAAAAAATAGATCATTTATTTCTTACTTTATATTGATATCAATCATAAGATATGAAATTAAGGAATCGATTGGGCAATGTTACATAGGCCACCACACATTTAGTTAATGCCACATATGCCTACTACTAAATAAGATTCATTATATGTAGAAGTGTTTTTCATAATGTATGACTGGTAATGAAAAATTATTAGTTGTACATTGTGGCATGGCTTTCAAAATATGAAAGATCATTTTTGAACTAAACCTCACATTATGATATAAAATGTATCATTAAATACTATATCTGAAGAGGAATTATTTTTTTAAATTTTAATTGTGAAATGAATTATATATTTTATTCAATTATTAAAAATTATAGAAAATATATTTTTATACTTTTACAATTTATATTGTTTTTATAGAATAAATAATAATAATGAATTTATAATTAATTAATTAATAGCTTCTGTAATATTTATTAAAAAACAATTCCATAATATTAAATGATAACATTAAATACCATTTATAATTATATTCCATGACTTATAAATTAAAATTAAAAGGTTTATTTTAAAATTATAAATTTTATTTATAATTTTTTTTTCTAATTTTAATAATGCTCAAAAATATAAAAGTATTTAAATTCGTAATTATTAATTATTAATAATTAGTTTTATTTTTTGGAATTAAATTCTTTATTTGGAATATTATTTCAACCATATAAAAATGGGTTTTCATAATTGACAAGATCACAGTTTAACTAATATTAACAAAATGATATTCAGATTCTGTAAATAGTTTACATAATCAACTTGTAATATAAAATTTTATCCTTCATTTAATATCATGTGTTTAAATGAAATTCTATATAAATGAAAAATGTAATGTTTATATTGGGACTTAATATAAAGAGTTTCTATTTATATTATTATTTTATCTTTATAATGTATGTATAAATCAAAAATTGGATATCATTTATTTATATATGAATCTTTCATAAATCAATTTTCTCGTGTTTAAATATATGAATTGTTTATTTATTTTGTTTATTCCACATATTATCCATGATTTTAATTTATATATAATTAATGGTTGTATGATTTAGAGTAAAGTGGGAAAATTATCTTATAATTTTTCATTCATGCATCTTTGGAGTTACATTCTAGTTATGATAATTTATTTAGATTTATTATAACTTTACTTTGATTTTTACATGGTTATGAACATTTATATCAAGGATTATTATAGTTTATAAATATTATGTGTTAAGATTATAATGGAATTGAAATCTATATTGGTGAAAGTTACCATAGGTAGATGAAATATGGAGTGAATTTATCACTAGCCTAATGTCTTAGGAATTATATAAAAAAGTGGGGGTTGACTATCTATAACTTCAAGAATATTCATATGGGGTTATTGATATCATACTATTTTAACCCATTTCATGAAAGGGTTTCATGTTGAATATATATGATATAAATTCAAATTTGTATGAGTATAGATTTAATTTAATATAGGTTAGTAAAAAAGAAACGAGTTGTGTAAATAGTTACATAATAATATGGATTATACATATTGATCTAGTGGAATACAGATTCCAGACTAAATTACCAAAAGTTTAACAAACTTCTATTTTATGAGAGGAACATCATGTTTGAGAGAGTGTATGTTTCAAATTGTCAATATTGTATGAGTATTTAACACCCTGAGACATTATAACATATTTCATTTTAAATTAACTCAATCTCTTCTATATCTTTTGATGCATGCAACATCAGGTTTCAAAGAAATTCTATACACTATTTAAATATTATTTATCGTGACCATTTTAACCTACCTATTAAGTTGGAGAATAGGAATAAGCCTAACAAAATTATGAGAAAGATATGATTTACACCTGTATAAAATAAATAAAATGGTTATCTATTTATTTAATGTAATATATTAAACAATTTAAATTAAAATAATTTTTTTCTGAAAAATTGTATTATTCTAATTGGTGGTGTAGTTGTGATTTTCAAACAGAATTTCAAATATTTTTTGTCACTTTTATAAAAATTATTTGATAAAATTAACTATATTATTGAAACATAGATGTAAAAATCATCATTGTGTGATGTTTTTAGAATATTTTTAAAAGAATAGTTTTTTCATGAATAGTGAAAATATTTATTTTTAATGAAAACTGTCTTTTTATATAAATTATTTAAAAAAGTTAATTTTATTTTAAATTGTCTTTAAATTATATTTAGTTAAATTATATTAATTATTATCTAATTTAGGTTTATATTCAATTTCACTTTGGATTATGATATAAATCCATATCAATCTTTTGAAAGTATTTCATTGGAAAAATCATTTTTTCAACCCATTTGTGCGTGTAATTATAAATTGAATTCTACCAATTTAGTGAATTGAATTTATAAAAATAGAATCCATATTTATAATCAATATAATATATATTATATAACAAAATCAACATAATTGTTTCATGATGAATAATTAAAACAAGAATAGATTATTTACCATGGTTATGGTAGAAACAGGTTTATGGGGGTTAAACTAAAAAGACAGGGGTTTAAAAAGACCCAAAATAGGTATAAATCCTATAATATCAAAATATTTATACCTTTTATCTTTCATGGTTCTATAATGACCCATTTTTTCCTTTTTCCATGTGAAAAGCATGGGTATCAGTTTTTCTTTTAATAAATTACAGGTTTGTCCTTTCCCCACTTATAAATGTCCACCACTTATCCTCTTCTCTCCATACATTAAAATAATTTTGGATCACCAAATATATACCAAAATAAATTAATTTTATGAATAATAAGATCCTAGATGGCTTCTTTTAATTATGAAACCCTATTATGAATGCTTTGCGATTAAACCTAAAGAGGCTCCGTGAGAAAAGTTATAACCCTAAACCATTAGATTTATTTCATTTCATCCTTCAACTAATTAAAATATTCTAAAAAATGATATGATAATAAAACAAATGTCTATAATATATTTATATTTTATTATGTTAATTTAATGACCTATATCCATCAATTTTTCCATCAAATGGGAAATAAAACTATTAAACTTGTCTGCGGTGGACTACCACCTCATAAACTGATTTAATTTGTTTGTCGTCAATTCCAGTTATGGATGGATATAATTATTATTATACCATATTTATATTATATTTTGGGAAATATTATACTTTGTTAATTTTATTATAACATCCACCTTTTTACCTTCCAACCCATTGGAAATCAATAACGTCTCTCATGTGTACGGTGGGTTACCTCCTCATGAACCGATGTGATGTGCTTTTACAATTTCAATTTTACATGGATTTGAATAATTATTAATGAAATGAAAATATATTATATTTTTTACATAATTATAAATATGTAATTATTATATTTCATATACATCCATACATTCCATTCTATGGGGGATACAAAAATTTCACATGTATGTATGATGAACTACCATCCCATGAAGCCTTGTGATTCATTTTTCACTAACAATTTGAATGGAAGTTAATAAAAAAAATAACTAATATATGTGACATATAATAAATCATAATGATTTTTAATGGTAAAATTTTATTTTCCTTCCTCTCATTCAATCTTTCTGGTAAAATAAAATAAATGTTCATGCGTATGTACAGCCTACCATTACCAAGGACGATGAAATTAATTTAAAATATATAATTTTTTAGATTTAAATAAATACATATATAATTAATTTAAATTATATTTATATAATTTATAACATTTTGGATATGATTTCTCCATGTAAAATGTAAGACAACTGAAATTACCAAACCAAAACAGACATGAAAATAAAGTAATTATCACCTGAAATAGAGATCTTGATATAGAATTATTAATAAATGGATATTAAAAGAGTATAATTATATCATAAATGGTAAGATATATATCTTTATGTTTATTTAATATATTTTTATTAAATATATATTTGTTATACAGGGGTTTTGGACACATACGAAGTAAGGTGAACTTGAGGTAAGGTTTTCTCCTCTCACATGTACTTTTGTGAAAAATATGTCATATTCACCACTAATTACTTTTATGGTGTACATACTACCCCTTTTATTTTTTATATAATGAATATATTTATCTCAATTGTATTTAATTTTTAATTTAATGTTATTTATTTTATAGATCTTACAATCCAAATTTTTCCAAAGAGGTAAGGCTTTATCTCACAATCTCATCATTATTCAGGGTTATTTATGGTTAATGATATCTTGGGGGAATTTTTTGATATTTATATATTAAAAATAATATATACTATTTTTTCTTTAGTTAATCATGAACTTTTCATGTAATTCTTCCATTTTACACTATTTTTTACATCAAATTATAGTGAAAATGTTCTTTAAGAAAAGATGACTTCATTTCTCTATTCGGTGAAATATCTTTTTTCGATCTAAACCATATTTTCTAAAAATATTTGAAAAAATATTTTTTACTATATCTAAATGATTTGTTAAATAAGTTTTACCTATTTTTATTCCCACAAAATAGAATCAGAAAATCTAGAAGGGATGAAATACCTGATGCAAGGTTATTATTTTATCCGCAAAACCAAGGGAAGGATGCTGAATAATTTGGATCAAGAAAAAATAATAATAAAATGTGGTCAAATTAACATAGGTAGGTTATTTGATATTATTAGATGTATCACATGATATACTAATGATCATAAAATTCCACTTTTATAAGAACTCATTTTATTGCGAGGGAATCCTGATAAGAGATGTTCATGAAGAGGTTAATAGATGAGTTCCCATGATCATGTGACCTATCAATTGAAAGATGACTAATTATCATCTAAAAATCCCTGTAATAAAAATATGAATATATTCTAAATCCACATATAAAGGAGAGTTACATTTTCCTTCATGTGACATGATCATATGATCCACAAGACCTCAAAAATCTCCTGGAAATATGTCAACCATGACACATGAGTGTGTTGGAATGCCACTTCTATTATGTGAAGGACCTAAAAATTTCAATTTTATTATTTGATTCCCTTTATCCACTATATTCAAATGTAATTATTATATATTAAAATTATCTCAAATACTCTTTTGGACCGACATTGATCATGTGGTGCACCATTTACATGTAGAGTTGTTGTCCTCGAAAACCCTCACATGATGTCGTGAGATCTCATATCATTGTATGGTAAGGGAAAAATAAAAAAGAAAGTATTAGGAATCTTCTCACAAGTGGAAGATAAATTTGTCTTCATGAAACATGGGATATGAACCCCGAGTGATCACCAATGACCATATAAAGGCACTTTGGCCAGATATTAAAATCACTTGAAGTCCTATTGAAAAGAAAAAATGATCTCATGAGGGACCTTAGACAAGACTCCATTATCACACGATGGACCCCAAAAAATAAATCTTAGATCACACAAAATACATTCCAATGGTTTCCTAACATCGTTAAGACTCCTAGACATGTTAACCTTACCTTGTGAAAGATCTTTGAGATATCAACATAGTTAGGAGAAATTCCTTTGATCATATGGGGTCTAATAAACATTGTGATGGTGGAACATTCTTGTAGCTGCTTTCATCATGTGGTTTTATAGATGACCCATGATAGGATCAAGTGATTTGCATGATACTAAAATCCATACAAGGACTCCTGATCAAAATTACGAGATGCCAAAAATTCAAGGTGGCATATTAATGGAAATTTATTAAAGAAAAAAGAAAACAGAACAAGAAAAATACAAACAAAAAACACCAAAACCATAAAAATGGTTAAGGTGAAAAAGAAAGAAACCAAAGCCGACAAACACCCAATAAAAAGGGTGGGCTATGGGAAGAGGCCACCAATGCCGCCAAAGAAGATCAAAGCCGGATCAAGAAAGATATCTACAGGACAGAAGAATCTCCATCAGCCCTGGCCTTTATTAGCCAAAAACAGCAACAAAAAAGCCATCCTTCCACCAAAAGAAGCCAGCAACTAAGCCTCCAGCCCGCTCCAAACAGCACACTGATTCCCAGAATTTGGGAAACCAAATGAAGCCAGCTACTCTGCAGACTCCAGCCTGCTCCAGATCAGCACACTGAATCCCAGAATTTGGGAAACCACAGCAACTCGACACAGCAAAGCTCTACTGTCAACCTGAAGAAAAAGAAACAAGCCACACCAAAAACAAACAGGCCCCAAAAGAAACTTACAAAAGTCTAAAAATGGGGGATTTGTCACGGTCCCTATTAATAAAAATAAGGAGATCATCAGGAATTTGATCAAACCAAACAAAATCAACACCATTAACACCTTTATTAGCCAGACCGTCAGCAACAGAATTGGCTTCCCTATAAACGTTAGTGATAATATGATTCAAAGAAAAAAGAGTCTCCAAACAATTAATCCAGCAATTAGTAAGCTTCCAGGACAAGTGATAAAAACCCATCCTAATTGCAGAAACAACAACAGAAGAATCACTCTCAAACCATAAATTATCCCAACCACGCTGCACAGCTTGATCAACAGCAACAATAATGCCAAGCATTTCAGCCTCAAGTGAAGAGGCAAAGCCACAAGAACCATGAAAACAACCAAGGACATCCCCTTTATGATTCCTGAAAACAGCACCATAACCAGAATGCCCCGGATTGCCCCTAGAAGCACCATCTGAATTTACTTTTATCCAACCAAAAAAAGGTTCCTTCCATAGAACTTCTAAAGTACCACGCGGAGGCTTGAAATTACCCTTAACACCTATCCTGTTCAGAACAGACAAATCATGAACCGAGTTAAAGCAAAAATGCTTCCTTGGAATAACAACATTACGCATAGCACCAAGAATAGCGGATAAAACCCCACTAACCGAGAAGGAAAATTTATCATGAATCATCTTATTTCGAGCAAACCAAATAAAATGAAGGAGTTCAGAAGCAGCGACTCTAAAAAGATCCAACAATTGGGGAGAGAGTGAAATAGAATTCCAGCTTTGAAGGAAATGATGAATTGAAGACATATTAGGCATGGGAATTTCAAAGATATCAAAAACAGCCTTCCACATTGAAGAGGCATTGAAACAACTAATAAACAAATGATCAATATCTTCCCTATGTTGATAACAAAACACACACGAAGAGCAGAGAGAGATGCCACATTTCTGAAGGAAACAATCAGTAGGAAGTTTCCCATGAGCCAATCTCCAGATAAAAGAAGACCGAGAGGGCCTAATAAAGTTCATATGAAGATCCCTCATCCATTTACACCCTATATTGCAAGATAAAGAATGACAATAAAAATTTTTAGAATTCAACAGGCCATTAAAAGCAGGTTCCCAAGCCCAAAAATCCTCTCTGTTAGAGAAACAGTAACTATTGATAATAGTAACAATATGATTAGGGAGACCCCCCATATTATCAAGCTGATCCTTAATCGTAGCATCCATATCAACATTAAAATCATCATCCAACAAGGAGTCAGCTAAAGGACATCCAGTCCAATTGGCCTTCCAAAAGGATAAAGACGAGTTCCTTGAAACAAGCCATCTGGCATGAGAGTCAATAGAAGAAAAGATGTATTTAAAAGCAGGCCAAACAGAAGAATCCAGATAATTAAAAACTCCATTCCTGAGCCTATCCCTAAATTTATAGCGGAGAAAGTCCAGAGACTGAGATTTATCATTGACAAGCCTCCAAATGAACGAGGCCAGTAAAGAATCATTAAACACCTCAAGATTTTTAATACCAAGACCCCCAGCATCATAGGGTTTACAACAATTATTCCAAGAAACAGTAACTAATTTCCTCTCTGAAATATTGCCACTCCAAATAAAATTTTTAATAGAAACGTTAATGCTCTCGATAAGAGAGATCAGCCACTTATAAATCATGAAAGAATAAACAAACTTAGATATGATAACAGCTCTAACCAAACAAACCCGACCAGCCAAGGAAAGGGACTTACCCTTCCATGTAGCAAGATGACGTCTGATTTTACATACAATATCAGAAAAATAACAAGCTTTAGGCCTCCCCCAAAACATAGGAACACCTAAATACGTAAAGGGAAAAACACCTTCATGAATACCCAAATCCCTAATAATGCCATTCTTCCTAGAAATAGGAAAATTCCTTCCAAAATAAACAAAGGACTTGTCCCAGCTAATCTCTTGCCCAGAGACTTTTTCATAATGCAAAAGGGCACGCTTAATATTTTTAATATTCCTCTTATTCCCTTTAGTGAAAAGAATAATATCATCCGCATAAAACAAGTGAGTGGGAGCAACAAAACCTCTACCAGAACTAATAGAATACAGATTCCCATTACCAGCCATAATAGAAAGTAATCTACTAAGATAATCCTCTGCTATGGAAAAAATAATGGCCGAGAGAGGGTCCCCTTGTCTGACACCTCTAGAACAAGCAAAGAAGCCCTCAGGGGAGCCATTAACAAGGGCAGAGATACGAGCAGACTCGAAAATGATTTTAACCCAATTAATGAAAACATCATCAAAACCAAAAAAACGAAGAACCTTATAAATGAAATTCCAATTTATAGTATCAAAATCTTTCCTGACGTCCAACTTGAGAGCAATATTACCATCCCTTGTGGATTTCTTAAGAAGATTAACACATTCAGATGCAGTAATAAGACAATCTTGAATAGACCTACCCTTAATAAAGCCAAACTGATTAGGAGAAACAATCTTACTGGCAATAGAAGACAACCTAGTAGCTAAGATTTTGAAAATAATTTTAAAAATAGTATTGATCATAGCAACAGGTCTGAACAAATGAATCTCATTAGCATTCTCAGTCTTTGGAATAAGGGCAAGGAATTGAGCATTTAGACCCTGAGTAAGAGATCCACCTTTAAAAAAACGAGTAACCAACCTACAAACATCCTCATGAATGACATCCCAGTAAGTCTGAAAGAAAAAATTCCCAAAACCATATGGACCCGGGGAGCTATCAGACTTTAGACTAAAGGTCGCTTCTTTAATTTCAAATTCTAAAAGAATGGATGTAAGACTGGAATTATCCTCTTGATTAACAAGAGTCGGAATAATACTCTCCACAGGATCATCAAAACATTAAATAATTTAATATTAGAAAAACATTGAGGTACGTATGAAATAATGTTTGAAATAATTATTGGAAATGGTGGGATACTTATATGAAGATAGATATTTTAATTCTCATGTAATTTTCTTGACCTACTTAGATTATGAAACAACACTAGGACATGTATTCCAAGTCATGTGAAAACATATTGACATTCCATTTGGATCATGTGATGTCCCTTAGACATTTTAATAAAGTCATGTTACACCCAAGTAGGAAACTATTACATGTATAGACATCCTTAAACATGTCATATAGACATCCCATGCATGTCAGGCAGACAATGAGGACATGTTAGGAAGATGTCTCCGGACCTAATAACCTTATCCTAGGGAAATATTAAATCATACCCCCAAATAAACTATGAGAACTCAATATACTAATATAAATAGGATATGTAGGAATCCATCCAATGTCTGGAGCTCTAATAGGTTCCAATTTCATTATAAGCCCCTCCATGTCTCCGATATTCAGAGCCATAGGATCTAAACTCCTCTATGGGTACATCATTATTTCACATCCATCATTAGATTGAGATTTTAACTGAACTATGATAACTCATATTCCATTTAGAACCATGACACATAGTACTCCTTCCTATGGCCTAATATCCATACCAAACTACTCATAAGGACTTACCTAGTATCAAATTCTCATATCCATATGAAGTGACACAGAATACTTTCTACCCTTTGTTTCTCACACCGACCATGATTCATGTGGGCTTAGATATTTACAAAGATGACATAATTCACATAATGAATTTTTCCCATCCATGGGAATCCTTAGAGATTAAGCCTGAATTGGTGGGTTGATATTTATGACCCCATACATGGGAATCTACCTCAGGGTATGTCCCAAGGGTTAAATCGAACTACCATGACACTGATTCTTGCCATAAGAATGATACATAGGTTTCCTTCCTAAGGATTGAGATCAACACATAGTCTCTAACTTCCATAATATATGTCCTTTTTAATGATATTAAGCTACTCATTTTCAATGAACAATGTGGGCTTTTATTCCTATTATAAATAGGATACATAGGATGCCTCATAAAGGATCAATCCCATCCTTGAGATATTAGTCACCACTCTAGATGGAAGTAAAATCTTGATATATTGATTATAATGATTCAAAATATAATCCTATACCTATTAATAGGGAATGGATGAAGAACCTCAGATGCATATTTGTGAAATAATTACTAAATTTACTTTTACACATGGAAGGATTCAACAAATGATCATTTTTAGGGTAGATGGTATCATATCATTATTATGAAGAGATTCTTGAACATATCTTAAATATAAAATTGATTCATGAAGTAGGAAAAAAAAGTCTACTGAAAGGGTGAGTTTAGTCTAATCTCCTATCCACTTGACCAATGTGAGATTCTAAGCATACTTGGATCTAAAACACTAATTGACTGCTTCCCTTTAAAATTAGGTCTATACCCATTTAATAATGTGTGATCTATTGAGAGTTTCTATGAAAGATGAAAATGTTAAAATCGATTTGAAGTAATTCGGATATTCAATACCCATCTTAGATAAAAAGGTACAGACTATCTATCTCCCATTGAACCATTTTATTCCCACGATTCATCATCTTTTGTTGGAAACAAAAATAGTGACCCCAACATGAATATCTCAAATAAGAAAAATGATTGGTTGAACCTGAATTTGGAAATTTCAATTAATTTCTCCTATATAAATGAAAATTTCACAATCTATGTAAAATCCTATTAAATTGTGGTTCTAATTAGATATACCATTCTCACTGTGAAGATTATGTATGTGAAAAATAGAAAAACAAGAATAAGAAAGGATAATTGTGATACCAATGTACATCATATTGAGAACCTATCTTATATGTGATCATGAAATGATCGATGAACTTTATCCTTATTTTCATTATAACTGTATATATTTCTCTCATAAACAACACCCTAACCGAGTATCATTTTTTCATCCATTAACTATTTTTGGAAAATAAGGTTTGGATTCATCCCCTACGGGTAATAGAACAACCTCACCCACCAAACACCTTCAGTGTTCGGTGGAAAAAAAAATTTATTTAGGGAATTATATCAACATAGTATGATTCAAAACCTTGAGTTTATATGTAAGGGTATTCAGAAATTTAAACCTACAATTATTCATTGTCCAAAAAAAGTTATAGTGAAACTAGTTGTGCTCATTTCCATAACCCATCAACTTTGAAGCATATCCCTGGAGCATGAGAATAACCACATTCACTATCAAATGAAGGAGGATCAAGTATTTATCTATGGATACATTCTGTTTTGGGATCCAATAAGAGGGGTACTTTCAACCACTATCACCAGTGTCGTCTCATAGGTTCCCCTCAGTCTCCTTATAAGAGAAGCACTATACATATTTCCACCTTTGAAACTCATGAATGGGCACCATGAAATTCAAATTATTCATGGAAATTCTTAGATAACCAAGACTGTGATTATATTCCCCCTTCCACCAATGAATCTCACAAGCATATTTCAGTAGTATCCAACAAGGAGGCTTATATACCTAGTCAATCATATCATGTTTAAGGGAATATTCCAACAACATACATAGAGAGGTGCATATCACTTCCCCTATGTATAAATTTCATCGAAATATTCCAATGGAATAAGGAGGAAAAGAGTGGGCTTGTATACATGATTCAATCGAAGATATTCACCACTACATACTGGAGATAGAAAATTTGCAGACATATATTCATTCTCATGATTTGATAATATATCACTTTATTCTAGAAAAAAATGGTAAACACTACCATAATATTCCAGAAAATGTATAGATACACGTATTTCAGCATATTCCAATACTAATAGTTTGGAAATCACAACATGATGACCAGCATGAACAATCGCATCTCTGAAGTAAGAACGTATTCTTTTTACTATCTTGGATGATTATCAGCATATTTTGGTAAACGATGAGGCATCAGACAGGGATAATGTTACCACTCTATCTAGGTGTCACTAAGTGATAGAGACACATGAACCATGATAGGTAAACATTCCTATCAAAAAATACTCATGTCATACTCCAAAGGCACTAAACAGGGCTTATATTCCCATTCCAACCAGGGCTCAAAAAGTGAGAGTATCACATTCTACAAGAAATGCTCATATCCCAATTAAGAAATGTTATAGGGAGACCCAAAAGTAGCCATATAGGGGTCATATCCCCACCCTAATTGAGGCCCACCAAGTGAGAGCGGCTCATGCCTTGGGATAGGCTCGTATTCTTAAGTGTGAAGCTATCTGGCATATTATAGTAGCTCATGTATTCCATGATCATATCCCTACTTCTGCCAATGAATGACTGCCTCATCATACTTAAGAGGCTATACATTAGGAAGATTATATCCTTTATCCTATTCCAAATGCATGTCGTCATATTCTGGAAGGGATTTAATATTTAACTTGAGGTTATATCCATACTTCATCTAGGGTTGACCAGAATATTCCAGAAACCAAACTCTAGAAGTTTTATTCTCCTAAAAAAAATATAAAATCTCACTGATATACTTTAGTGTCTTCCTAGTAGTTGGATAATATTCCTGCTATAGTAGGTTATTACTAGTTTATTCCAAAATCAGTCATACAAATGGCTTATATTCGTACACAACCTTGAAATTTTGGTCAGAATATCCTTGCTAGGACACATAATAAGGCTCATATCCCTAACCTACTCAATGTAAGTGTCCCTATGGTTGTTCGACACATATCTAAAACACCTCAAGGGTCCAATGAATCTTTCACCAATGTATATAGTGATCATTAAAATTGTATACCTCTTCATGGTAGAGTGAATATTGATCGTGGAGACTCCACACCTAACATCCGTCAAGGTAAACATCCCATGGTGATATCTCCCTCAGATAAATAAATCCACCTATTTCCTAGAGATCTCCATTTATAGAGGTGATAAAAACTCATATTCCTTCATACATAAAGGTTGATGAAACATTCAGATTAACCATATATAGTTCCCCTATCAACTACCAGCAACCCTTCACCACGGTATGCAGGTAACCTAGAGAGGTTACCTATGTGATCTAACAAAGTAGAGGCTTGTATGTCTAATAAAGAGGAATTTAAAATTGATATATGGAGATGGTTAGATGTGTACAACCTCCCCACCATGATTTGGACCCTCCCCCTTATGATTTTGATATCTCAGATAGGCTAGAAAAGTATTTCATGCCTTATATACTCCAAAATTTGTGGACAAATCATCAGCACTTGAAGTCTAGACACCTCTCTTATTCATGGTATGTGGGTATCCTTTAGACCATAAATGTTCCCTATTGACATCTAGACATAAATTCTATCATTATTTCCTATGAATCAAAATTAGAAAAGAAATTGAAAATCTATAATACACTTTCATTCATTGTGTCAAAACTCTTCAGAAACAAATCACTGAATCCACATCATGTATCTATATCCAGGGATGGGGATAATATAGAGAGTTAAACTTCAATGAAACCCTAGAATAGAAGACCCCTCCCCAAAGTAGCATCATCAAATGTATTATCATCTAGAGTGATTATGGGACTCAATAACGCACAAGACTGTTGTTCACTAAATTAGATTTCCCCTGCTTTAAGGATGCCAATACATCATGAATAGAGGGGGAGGATGACCAATAAATTTTTATGTCGGTACACTCAAAACAATGGGAATGAAATACTTACATGAAAGAAGATGTTTGGATGAAACCAAAAAATTCTTGTAAATATTTACTCCCCTCATGGGATTCCATTACACCTAACTCATACATGAAAATAGATGCACCAAATCAAATAGGCCACAATTGTACTTTCCATAGAATCTGTCCAGAAGTGAACCCATCCCATCAGGCCCATGTAATATTTACTAATGTATCCACCCCTAGAATAATCAATCAACGAGAGGATTTAGGACATATCATAAGGGGATAAAAACCACCCCATGCCACTAGGATGAGGGAATTTTTATCTAAATCACTATCAACAGGTTCATCACAACCCAAGAGGGTCCTAGAGATATGATTTGTGGTTCCAGATCGACACCTATCTAGAATGATAGGGTATTTCTTATCTCAATCTTCATCACTAGGTTTATCTCACACCAATTTGTCCTAGATAAATCAACAAAAGTTCCATATCACCCCCATCATGTAGTTATGGGGGAATTTATATCTCAATTACCATCCCATGAGTCTTCAAACCCTCGACTAGAATCATCAAAGCCTTAATAATATTATCGATAAATGCCAAATTTTTTCCAGAATATTCCTCAGACCATAAGGATGGGTTTATTTCAATCATTGTACATGGGATCCATTTTCTCAACTTTGGGAGGTAAATATATGTGGTTGGTATCCCATCTGTTCCTCCTTCCACAAGAAAAAACTTTTCTATTTAGGGTCCATTTAGAAAATCTGACAGGAAACACCCTCAAAATAACTACTCATAGACTGAGATGGGAGAATCCAATGGAAATTGAAATAAAAACCCATAAATGTCATAATCCAAAAAGGTCCAATATGGATACTTATTACAGAAATATCTCTGATAAAACCCTCAAACGGGGAGCATGTAGCGTAGAATCAACCTATTTCATTGAGAGTAAAGGGAAAACTAAAATTTCACAATATATCTATCAAAATTTAGTCACATTAAACAAAAAATAAATGTGGATCAAGGCATATATTTTGAGGGAAAAAATACGGAAAATTTACCTTGATAGTAGTGTGATTAGGATGCACCAACCAGGTCTTGACGTATATCGAACTTGAGGAAAATCCAACACCTAGAACCTCCGAATATTGAGTATCCCCTTCTAAAATAGAGCACTTACATGGGTAATGGAAAATAGGTGGTCATATCTCACTCATTACCTAGAAGAGATGAAATTACATTCACTGAAAAGAAGTGGGAACAATATGAGTATGAGATACCAAATCTCATATAATTCCACAAGGAGATACTCAAGGGTAATTTTCCCACTGTGTATCCTCTTCCAGATTAGACAAATATCCCTACTCTTATATATTATGAAAGTGTTTATCCTCCTAAAAAAGAAGCATTTGATTGTCATACCATCTCCATATCCAGGCTGCTAGTCTACATAAATGAGGATGTCCAAGACAATCATGACTTCTTTACACTATGGGTAAAACCTATCTCCCTTCAGTGAAATCATTTAACCTTATCATGGATCAATAATTGACAGAAGATGAAAATAGTTCCACCTCATCAAGCCCCACCTGATCCTTGTAGGTGAGAGATGGCTCAGAAAGTAGTACCTTTGGAATTTATCTACAACATTAAGTCCTAGGTTGATTGAACAAAATCCATAGAAGGGAATTTCACACATATTCTTCCCAAGAAGAATCAGTATCCATAATCATGTCATGAAATTACCCCCCCACCTAATCTCAGAAATACTAACTTCTCCACCTTTTATATCTTAATATATCTAGAATATAATCTCGCACAATTATTATCCCAATGCAGTCCAATGAAGGTCCCTCAAGATCCGAAAAAGGCGACCAAGATGAGTTGTTTTGTATAGAATCTGATATGACTAGCCATTGTTTCATACAATTTCCTTCCAGTAGGATCCATCAGAGGATGGGAGGACCTTCATTGTAAACTAAATTATTGGTCCAACTCTATACAAATGAAAAAAAAAATCATCCTAAAAAAATACAAGAAATATATAAATGAATGGATGTATAACATCATAGCTATATGGAAATGTTTAACATATTAACTTAGTATCCCTATCTCACCAGAGAAATTTTTATATATCTATATAGAAAATCTCTCATATGAGCTACTGACACCCCTGATCCTGAGGAAATATCCAGTAGAATTTAAGAATTTATGGAAACAACATAATGTTTAGAAGATTAAATTTAGTGGAACCAAGATAAATATTAGCACATGACCTCAATAAAGGGTAAAATTGTTATAAAGGTAAATAATTTCACTGTTACCCTCAAACTATTATTACTTCTCCTTCAAGAAACATGATTTTTTCTATACTTCCCAATGCCTCCTATCGAGTATAAGTAATAGTAAAACTTCCATCGGCTTGAAGCAAGAAGTGGTCAGGACCCACTATAATTAAAGGAGTGGATTAATGAATCACACTCATTTAAAAATTATAAGATCACCAATTGTTTCCCTGAATCCATGGAAAATAACATACTCAAGCTACCTCATCACAAGAAACCCAACGAGGTCTACCTCATCGATCATCTAGACTACTACCCTTTCTATTGAAAGCATTATCACACCATCCAAGACTCTTTCATCTTTAATGATTTCCTCGATAGAATGGTCAATTCTATATAGGTGATGTTAGAAAATTCCCCAGTATAGGTGACTTGTGAAATTGTCATGTAATAAGGAGAATACGGTGATTAGTAAGATGTTTCGGCTAAGTGTGGGAAAATGTCCAGCAACTAGAACAGTTAAAAGGCAGTCGACCAACCTCATGACACCTTCAGATAATTTCTTCACAAAACCATAACAATTTCATCACCATCAGAGTGAAAATTAAATACACTTATGAGTTGTATAATTTACCATCAGAAATAGGATGAGATAGAAGAGGTAGAGTAATATTCATCTCCTATGAAAACTATGACTCCTGTAGAAATCTTTCATACAATATTTGAAGTACAGTCACTAACCCACCAAATGGAAACCTCATTGGATGAAGAGCTTATATTTTTTTATTAACATTATACTATTTTAAGACTCCATATATAATGGTGAATAATCCTTTGAATTTGAGTTCCACATACCTAAATGGGGATCCATAGGCAATAGGTGGAGGATCTGAGGATACTTGGGACAATTTCAGCGTGGTCAGACACAATATCTTAATCAAGACAAGAAATATATTTCCAAAATCCTGAGAATTCACTCCATAAATCCCAACATAGTAATGTATGTTTCTTAGAACACTCTAATGTCTATTTTCATCTATTATTCTTTCATGACTATCTTTAAGGGGTGAAACTATTTGACCATCCCAAATAACTGGGAATTTTGGTGTGACTGATGCCACTAGAAGTGGATGCTCCCTCGACCTCCTCATAAGAACCAAGGTTATCTACATAAAATGACCCATCTCCTAGATTGAATAATATATTGAAACCCCACCTTAGGAATCATTGAACTCAAGCTAAAAAATATGGCATTCTAAAATTATTGGTGGTTTTCCCAGCCAATCTCTCAATCCATGATTCACTCCATATGTCAAAAGAAATCTTAGATACACTCAGAAAAGCCCTCTATAGGCCACTATATTTTGATACATAAGCCACCGAAGAAAAAATTTATCAAGTTGAGACTATGTAATCAGAATGACATGTCTCCCTTGTGATCATAGAGCATGATCAGAAAGAGGCCACCTAGGGACCACTACTGGAAAATGGACCTATCCCAACGGTTTTCCCCAAAACCGTGGGGTTAGACTCCCCTATACCCACGGTTTTGGAAAACCGGGGGTATAGGTGAATTTTCAGGACCTATACCCACAGTTTTCCAAAACCGTGGTTATAGGGGGGTATATCCCCATAGTTTTCTAAAAGCGTGGGGATAGGTCCTGAAAAGTGACCTATCACCACGATATCCCAAAACCGTGGGTATAGGGGTACCTATCCCCACAGTTTTAGGAAAAAATGTGGGGATAGGTCTGGGCTAAATACCTATACCCACGGTTATGCAAAACCATGGGTATTGGTCACTTTTGTGTGCGCGTGGAAATTTTTTTTCCACGGGAAGGAAATTTTTTTTGGCGGGAACCCTATACCCACGGTTCTTCCCTCTATACCCACGTTTTTTATAACTATATTTAACTATATATATATACATATAGGTGATGTTAGGGTAGTGGTTAGACGCGATGTTTGTAGCGAAGAGGTTGCAGGATCGAAACTCGGCGCCTGCATTATTTTAGGACCTATACCCACGGTTTTGAAACTATGGGTAAAAGCCGTTGACACCGTGGAAATTGGCTATGTTTCGGTGACACGTTGGAAGGACACCTATACCCACGGTTTTGGAAAACCTTGGGTATAGGCTGGGGACCTATACCGACGACGTTCCATCCCACGGTTCCCAAAACCCTGGGTATAGGCTATACCCATGGTTTTGGGGGCTATACCCACGGTTTTGAACCGTGGGTATATGCCATTTTTCCAGTAGTGGACATATCATAAACCTATAAATTTTGGGTGTACTAAATGTTGCTGACATATGAAGGGATCTAATTGGAAATAGTTATGGGATCATTCCCATAACTGTTGGGACCCTTAGACATTTGGGATATACCAAGGGTGATTTTTATCCTACAAATATGACCATTCACCGGTATGATAATAGAAATAAAAACACATCTTGGGACATTCAGGCTTAATTATTTATTTGGGGATATCACATCTAACGTTTTGATCATGGTAATCTAGTAAGACACTACATATAATTTCTTGTTATAAATCCTAGGATTCGTATCCATGTGAATGAACCTTATACATTCCATCAATGCTTCAAATACCCCATCGATGGGAAGGTAAGAATACTACATGGTGATAGTACCCCCTTGGAGTCTTTCCAAGCTTTATATATTGAGGTAGGTTTCTATAAAAGGGAGTAAAAAACCAACAGTGGTTAAATATATGTATTTTTTATCCCCCAATGGCTTGGGGACCGCACATACATATACCTAGAGTATACTCAATAATGATATTATGTATCCCATAAATCTTATTGAGTAAGTAGACTTAATCTCATATGTCCAAGAACCTTTTATCCCTAGTGATGGTGTTAAATAAAATGATCAGCTCTGTAATCTATTTGGAATGATCCCAGTAGTAAGGGATTAAAATGTATTTTCGCAAGGCCTCTCTCATCCCGAAAGTGGTAGAGTTGACCTCATATTCCCAACCTCGCATGAAAATTCCTCCACATACATAGAGGTTGAAAAAATAAGAGGATGACCTCAACAACACCCATCCCACATTTTAGGAAGGTGTCTCCACCACCATTAATGAGCTCAGGTTGGTAAATAAAAGAATAGAAGCAGACCTACAACCTATGTTTATTAGTGTCTCTATGCCACTCAAGAATAAAGAGATATAAATTTAATTAATAAACCAACATCAATATGTGTTCAAATGGAATTATAATAAAATTCATTGACATAAACCCAAAGCGGATACACGCCATCTAGGAATACCTTATGAACATTGAGGTTTTAAGTAGGCAGTCATGAGGATGAACCCCTCTAATGATAATAATATAGAGTATTAATTTGATAAATTGATCAAATCCAACTTTTTTCAAAAAGTTAAATACCAAAAATGGATCACCAACATCTTCCATATCATGAAAATTAATGGGTATATTAGGGTCTTCCTCAATTTAAGATATATCACTCAACATTTCTCAAAGGATGATTTCCCATTTTCGATCACATAACTTCATGATTAATCTAACTAATAGATTCAAATCCCTTTCCTTCATGGATTGATGTTCATCATATAATCAAATAAAAATGGCCCATAAGGATGAGGAATCCAATTATTTCAAAGAACCTTAGGAGATCATTTTCTATCAGGTCAATCCCCTTGATTAAATAAAACATACACTTCTTATCAATACACCATGCATCCTATATTTAAGACCTTATATGGATGATTATCATAATGTTATGTTAATGACCTAGTGGTAAAATATTTATAGCGTTGTGATCACTTCACTGACCTTCTAATAGTCTTCGACAAGTTTTGAAAGCATAATATGAAGATGAATCCTTATAAGTAAACTTTTAGGGTAATTTCTAGAGAAATAATTTGATTTTGGGTATTTTATAATGAAATTTAGGTCATCTATGAAAACACTAGTGAAATTATAGAAATATCACCACGAAAAATCTCAAAGTACTAAGGGTGATTCAAGAGAAACATTCATACATTGAACAAAACATAGATAACCTAGTATAAAAATCTCTCCCCTGATAATGAACAAGGGAGTCACCTACTATGATAATAAGGACTGCTAAAAAGCCTTTTTGAGTCTTGATAATTACATAAAATATCCACCAGTCATGATACCACCGATGGAAGGAAGGTAACTAAACATATATGTTTCCTCCAATGAATAATTACAAGGAACTATCCTCACATATAAATATGATGTGGGGAATGAAATCAGTCTCTACTATCTTAGCTGAATTAAACTAGAAACTAAGACCCAATATTATGATGTCAAGAAGAAATGCCTTTCACTCATCTTTGTAGTGAAAAATATGAGGCCTTACTTGCAGCCCCCCAAAGACCACTTGGTCTTTCATATCGACCATCTCAAGTACATCCTTGTTCATTGTATATTGGCTAGGAATTTTTCCAAATGAGAAATATTCTTTAGTAGTATGTAATCTAGTTCATGTCATAAAATTTAGTCAACAGGAAGGCCCTGGATGATTTTCATGTGGAACATCTCACCCTGGAGATTAACATAGTGGACACTAAACATCTATAAGAGGATTTTTTATATGCCTTTGGCTCTCCATGAACATGTGATATGTATTTTAACGGAACCTCCTGAAGTCCTATCAGAATGAGACTGGAAAACACAAAACTAAATTGGGTTTTTTAGGGATTTTATTTATTTCCCCAGAAAAGGCAGTTTTTACCTAATAATTCTCACTGGGAAAAGGTTACATAAATAATTATCCAAAACAACATGCCCTCATCAAGGGATTTAAACTGCACCTACAACTGTAAATATCCTACATGAATATTAAAGGTAATATAGAGATATTGATAATGAAAATAATTGTATAATATGACGTCAAATATAAATAATTGGACACTATCAGTAGAAATGTCATAGGACTAACAGGAGGGTTTCCTTTTAAAACCATGTTACATAATTTCCCCTATTCATAGATAACTTTTACTAATACACTATGTAATATATCCACTATCCCTATTGACCTTGATCTAGTGGAAGTGGTCTTCTAAATCACACATTAAAGGATGGTGTTATTTATCAATATCAGTGACATAGAAGAAATTAGTCTAATTAAAAATAGCCTAGAGTTTGATGTACCAATATAAACCCATGGATGGATGGATCCAATAATTTTTTCACCAAAATGGGACAATCCCAATTGATCGAGATGGAAGGGAATATATTCAACATAGAGCATTGAACATTATCCTTCAGGATGGTCCAAATCAGAAAAACCCATATACAATAGATTATTTGTTTGAATCCTCTTTAGATTCATATCAGAAAGAAAGATTAACACCGTCATGGAATAAATCTATGGAGACTCCAATAATGATCATCACTCCAGGACAAGGAAACCCACCAAATATGGTATCACGGTCACTACTTGAAAAATATGATATATGAATATGTGTAATTCACCATTAAATTTCATGCATCCCAGATTCATGAAAACTTCATCTATAATCCCTTTAAATGGATAAATACAACTAGATATTCATATACATTTTCTGTGCGGGGGATTTATTTTATGTGGAAATATCCCATAGCTATAGCAATGTAGTTTAAGAACATTCATATTGCAACTGACTACTTTTCCAAATGGACAGATTCCATAACTCTTAAGAAAGTTAGAAAGATGAATATAGTCATCTTCATGAATTCCAATATCATCGCTGGATTTGGGGTCCCTCACAAGATACTAAAATCCAATGAGACTAAATTTTTTTATACCGAGTTGATCAAATTATATCAGTAGTACAATTTCAAGTGCAACTATTCATCCTGCTATAATGCTGTAGAAAATAAAAAAATGGATGAAATTAATAATACTATATCAAATACACTCTAAAAAATGGTGAATATGGATAATAATTTCGGGCTAAACAGGATAATATATGAATTATGGGCCTCCCATAACACCACATGAACTGATACATAAAAAATATGTATTCATTGGTGTATCAAATCAACGAACTTTTACTTATAGAAATCTAATTACCCTCACATCAAATATACTTCTTCATATAACTCTTAGATGATGATAATTTGAAATAGTTGTTGGATGAATTGGAGTGGATCTATGAGAAAAGGTTTTGTATACTACCCAACCTCAAATGAAATTAAAATAAGATCAAATGATACTTCAATAAAAAGGAACAACTATTTTTATTTCTTTTAGTAGAATTGGTACTAAATCTAAAAATAATAATGGTAAATGGAAGGATACCTCCAAAGCTGGAACCCAAATGAGAAGGGCATTACATCATATATAAGGTATATTCCAACAGACCTTACACATTGGGTAAAATTTATAGAGAACACATCATACCCCAAAAAATAAGAGATTTATTAAGAAATATTTGCATACCTACCATCAAGATTATTTTCATTACGGTCACATGAAATTAACATGCATAATACATCTAGACCAAATGATGTTAAACTATACAGAATATGTCTTGAAAGAAATACTTTAAACTATATTGCATCTCACATCCATTCCAAATGACATTAATCTTCACAAAATATTTCCTTAACACGTGATGTTAAACATTATAGAATATTTCATAACCACGTGATGTTAAAATGTTCGAAAGAAGTCACCGATGTAATACTTTACACAACATAGTGTCTATTGTACTAGTATCATGATGCTAAACTACTAGACATTTCTTTATCACACGATGTTAAATAGCGAGGAGAACATCCCCACCACATAACATTAAACTACAGTGAAAAAATCATCTCCCTTAAGATTCATTGTTGAGAAGCATAATCTATGCAAAATAGAAATGAAATATCATATCCTTGTGTGTGATTCAGATCCATATAGGTAATTCCCTATCCAAGACCTATGTGTGACATGATTCCTTCCATCAAAGGGTATGTAGTGATGGAAAAATCCCAAATCCTAATTCTAGGCCCAATATATTCATCCTAGTCACAAGGTATCGGACTATGTGAAAACATTCAAGCCCGTTTTTTTGTGTCGATTCAACTTCATTAGTACCGTATGATGTCAAACTGCGTGGATAACATCCTTTCTACATGAAACTAGACTATACAGTTTTCTAGAACTACATGAATCTTTCTTCTAATCCCAATTTGATTGGTATATATGTCTAGATACTATAACATGGCCCATCCACCACATGATACATAATTCCCATTTCCTTTCCTTTAATTTCCTCTATGTGGTAAGAGAATAATTTTCCATTCCTTTTTTCTCACACCGATCATTTCTTAAGTGGGATTAGTAATGTTGGTAATTAATTCCCTGAATAATCATGAAATATCAGTTTATGACTTGGTTAACATGGTCCTAGAAGAAAGACAATAAAAGTCACACTATGAGTCCTTATCGCATGATGTTAAACTACATGCTCGATATCTCTAACATGGAATAAAATTTCACATTACCATGAACCTCACCCAACAAAACTAAAATCCTTTGTGTATTTCTCCAAAAACACCTCAAATCATGAACTAAATGTGGATTTATTCATTCCTTTTTTGGATATGTAGTGACACCAAGATCTCTAGTATTGGTTCCAGTCATGGTATTTCTTTTTTAGAGTAGGGAACCTACATCCTTACCAGATGATGTTAAACTGTGTGGTTTCTAAAGAACTACATCTATCTTGATTACTATCATAACAGGATACATAATGACTCTTAGAAATCCAATCATGGGTCCATCTACTACAATTAATGGTAAAAATTTCCCTCTCTATGTATGCTTCATCCCTACATAGAGAGTTTCCCATTCATGAACTATATGTGGTTTTATTCCTACCATCAAAGGATATGTAGTGATGCATGAATCTCTAATCTGAGGTCCCATTATAATAATAAATTGGAAAAATTCCCTCCTCTATGTATGGGTCATACCTATGTGGTGGGATTCCTGTTCAAGAACAATGTATATAATTATTCCTATTATCACACGATGTGTAGTGACATCAAGATCCCCAATCCCTGGTCCCGTCACAACAAATAAATAAAACCCCCATCCATACATACAAGTCATACCTGTATAGGGAGATTTATTTCTAGAACTATGTAGGGATTGATTCCTTTCATTATAGGATAAGTAGTGATACCCAGACCTCTAATCATAAATTCAGAATCTACAAATAAAATGATAAAAAGAGATGAACCCCTAACTATATATAAACTTGACCTATGTAGTAAATGTCCTAGTTGCATGACATTAAAATTTATAAAAAATTTCCTTCACATTAAATAGACTATAAAATTATTATTTTCCTATTTTTAAAGATAGTCAAGCTATACAAGCCCATTCTTCCTATGCAAGACTCAGATCTATATACGGATTTCTTGCATGTGTAACAGATTTTCACAAGAAGTTCTCTAGCATATGGCTACCCACCAATAAGCATGGGTGTGGATAAAATATTCTCAAGGATTTTAAATTCCCCCAAACATTTCAAACTATCCCTAAGGATATCTTGCACAATTCTCAAATCAGTTACCTCTTTATTACAACATAATGTTAAACTATATGGAAAGGACAAAATTATAATCTCATGACATTAAATTGAAAGATGGATACATCCCCACTAAATAACATTAAAATGTGTAGTCCATCACCAATCATCATTCCTTATAAAGGGATTAAATGATCATGCAACCATTTAACTACAGTAATGGATTCTTCTTTCATATTTTAATCCCCTAAAACCATAAATCAAACATCATGTCTCAAGCACCTCGAGTTTCCATAAACATTCCATCAACCTTGGAAAGAAAAATATATTTATCTATTCAATAATTTTATCAATTTATTAGGGATTTGACCTACCAACGAGAGACATCCTGGCCCTGTAGAAATGGATTTCTAATCCCTATGAGCTTGTCATCTCCATGGAAGAACTCAACAAATTAGGGTGTTCTAGGACATCCCTGTCATTATTATCCCATATCATTACTCATGGATTGATAACCTCCATCAATGTTTTACAACATCTTCATCTCATGATCATCGGGTTAACGGAGTACACTTGACCCTAAGTATCCTAATTATATATTTGAGTAACATTCCCATCATACCACATACTTATTGAATGAAGCTAAACTGAATGAAAAATCATTTGGTAATGTTGTACAACCTTTAAAATTTACCCAATGATTGTATAAATCACAAGACCCTAACATTTTAGAAAAAGAGACACAAAAAATTATAGGTTGAAACCTCACCAAGGGTGGTTTGATAAATATTCAATTATCCACTCGTTAAACTCTTAATCTCTAGATTTTATGTAATAATACTGAATAAATGAATGTAGCATAATGCTCATAGGGCCCACTTTGTGGCCATAGAAAAAAATGGATCAATGCTTGCTGGAAAATCTATTCCAGTAAAAATTTATAGTAATAATGTTTCCCATATCATCCTTATGATAACATGTTCACTATACAATGAAACAAATAGTAGGTTAGCTTGAATCTTCATGAATATTAAATTTTCCATTATTCACAGTTAATTATTTGAGCACCTATAGTCACCCCTAACCAATAATGTCCTTTGTAAAAGGATACATAGCTTCAAGAAAAACATTTTTTAACTATTCATGTATGAATATGGATCCTGTATATGAACTCCAATCCATCAACCAACAGCGTCATTAACTTGAAAAAATATATTTTTGATCATTGTGAGCCCTGACGTCATCATGGTGGAATGTATAACATTAGGTTGTTTTGGGTAATCCCCAATATAATCCACCCATATCCTCCTCTTAAAAAGATCACATTTAACCATGATTTAAATTCACCATTACCAAGCTATTCAAGAATATTTTTCATCCCTGACCTTAAGTCACCATGTTTTTTACCCTTTATCAAATAAGGATTATGACACTCCATTCATGGACTATTTGATAGCCCACACCCCATAACATGAAACCATTAGGAATTGGGCCTCATCCTCTCATCCTAAGAGATAAATAGTCATACGGTGCCAAAATCATTCATAGATATTCCTTTCCCCCATGACCTACTTCATCATCATGATATTTTAGTATTTATAGATCCTTCATAGCCCTCAGAAAAGAGTGAGGATCCGCTTTATTTTACCATTAATGTAAAACCTATGGTCTTATGAATAAGGGATTTGAACCAACAATTAGAGGCATCTCGTTATTGGAAGAAAGGAGAGCTGATCCTCATGATCCTCAGTGACATCATGGAAGAACTCATCACCTCAGGGTATTATGGATTATCCCCCACGTATCTACACCCTTTCATATCCACTTCCTTAAACTTTTAGTTTCTGACTTACTCAACTAATAATCCATATATTCTAGTGTAATCATCTTTCTCAATTTTTTATCTTCACTAATACCATATCTAAAAAAATTAATAACCCTTGGGAAGAAGTGGGGACACCTCTGTTTGAACATGTTATAGATGAAAAAGGTCTTTGTCCATCCAACCAGGGGAATATCCTCCTTGTAGGAAAGGAACTCAAATCCTCATGAGCCTAGGATGTGTGATGGAGTAACTGAGCACATTTTTGTGATTCAGGTCATCCCTAGAATGTTTATTGCATTCTATATATTCATTAATCATGTCTTAGAAGAAAGAATTTATGCGGAATAGTTTTTGGTTTCATATCAGCAAAAATTAAAACTAGAAAGCATAATTATATCCTTATCACGTGATGTTAAATTTCATTGAATTTTTTCTTTACATTTTGATGTTAAACAACATGGAATATGTCCTCACCATGTGACGTTAAAATACATGATAGAGGTTCCCACTTCATGACGTTAAAATTTATGGTATATTTATTTACCACATTCCATTAAAATTGATGGAGATAATTACTTTGTGAATGAAATATTACCAAAATAAAATATTCTAATATAGAATAATCTATATGAATAAAAATATAATGTCCAATCTAGATGATCTTAAAACAACCAATAAAATGAAAAAAATGCTTATTGCATTGAGAACAAAAAATGTGAATCCTGGTGAAATGTAGAGTCTTTGCTTTCTGGGAATTCCCTTTTCATGCATGAGGAAATATTGAGTACTGATATATGGAAAATGAACAAAAAATGGTAGGAAAAAATAACCATAAGAGGGAGGGATATGAAAAATTTTATTCCATTCTCGTATGGCTTTCCCCTATATAAATATTAGATAAAATTAGTGAAATAAAAAATAAAAAAAATATAATCTTTGAAGGGATAAATATTTTTGTCTAGAAAAAATCGAACTATTATCCTTAATTCCATTGAATTCAAAAAAAAATAGAGTATTATATCACCATGAAATATATTTTACTGAAATTATCCATATGTAAAATTTAATCCCAAGAAAACTGGAGACGGTTCATCATGGAGGAATCTCATGTCAATGGGAATTCATGAGAATTTATCAATAAAATATGTTTTCATTTAAACATTCCAATATAGTATTTTAAATTTAATTGATATTATAAATTTAATGGGTGTAATTATTGATCTATAAAGAATCAAATTAATGAAATTTCATGCACATAATGAATAGAAGAATGATGGACAATTATATGTGGAGTTCAAGAAGATTCATTCATTGATAAGGTTCATAAGAAGGAGGAAGATCTGGTTTTTTGAGCCTCTCGAAGGATTCCATAAAATTAAAAACATTATTTATCATACTATAGTATGATTTTATCAACTTAATTTTCTTAATCCTCCAAAGTCTGGATAGATATTTTAATTGAACAGTGATGTTTTTCCCACCCCACTTCCTCAAATATTTCCCAAGGACAGAGAGTCTTTATAAATAGATACCACTCCTAAAATATTTTCCGAGTGTTTTCTAATGAGGATAATTTTTTCAAAGGATGATACTTTTTATGATATATTACCTCCTCATGTCAAACATATACATGGTCAAGGCATTAATCTAGGCATGTAGTTGAGAGATTATATTATAAATGTTTTCTAGTTACTCTAAAGATTCTCTTATTATTTTGTTCATGGGAGTACCTTAATAATAATCATGAAATTAACCCTCACTAAAAGCAAAATATTTCTGAGTTAGTGTAATTTATCTAATGATGTCATATAATGGATGGTGGTTGAGTCCACTAATCCAAAAATTATGAAAGGTTCAGTGATGTTTTTCCACTTTCTCAAAAAAAGTATCTAGGGGAGTCTCACTATTCAAGGTATGAATTTACTTCCAGATTATCCTGATTAGTCTTTATTCCTCTCCAAATACTAGGGTAGATAACTTGAAAGGGGGAATGAGTGGCTGAGATGATGAATAAGAAAGAGAGGAAGTCCTATATTCTCTTCTCTCAAATAGTGCAGCATTTTTTGCTCATATTAACGTTCCAGCTTCTTCAACTAAATATTCCCTACTAATTGGATGGTCATCTCGGGATGAGGAAACTTCCTCAAATCCATGCCTAAATCTAGAATCCAACCCAATTTTTATTACATAAAATGGGTTTGATTATGAATTCTATTTTTTCACTGATAGAACAATCGACTCAGTACTCCACCTGGGTAGGATTCCACCCAAGCATTGGCATAATTTTAAGATTTTATGATAGGGGTGTAAATAAAATGTAGGATAATCTCATTGTTTGTGTCCTAGAGAGTTAATATAATCTAAAATTGGTGGATAATCCCAATAATTCATTCTTCCCACATTCCATATAAGTAAAGAATAGAAACCCCTCATATTCAATCGAATTGGAAGGTAAACCAATAGTTTATATATAATTTTAATATGACTAGATCATCCACATGGTCTATGAGAACCCCATCCATAAGAGATATTTTATATGAATGATTATCAATAGTGTCATTATCATTATCCAAAATTGGCATGATTAGTGTTTTATAAGGCATAAAGTTGAGGTGATAAAACCAACTTAGTATTCCAATGACTACATAAAGTCTACCCCCAGGATATTCAACATCTTGATATGAAATGAGGCATCATAAATCAAATTTTTTTTATGGAATTTGTAGAAGAAAATATTTTCTCTATCTATATGAATAAAAACTGGAAAAGGTTTCTGATCTTTTAAAGAATATATCCCCATTTAATATGGACTGAGGTTTGGTATAGGTGAGAAAGAATTAGTACAAATATTATAATGGGTCTCCCCTATTCTAATCAAGATTTCATCAATGGTGTGCTCAATTGAATTACCAGGTTTGTATACATGGCTAGGAAAATCCACCCATTTAGAAACATGGATATCAAACCTACTATCCTAAGGCTTGGGTATATCTCTACTCTCTCCTAGTTGCTTAATGTGGAATATTACACATATTTAAGGGTTTCCCAATATGAGCATTTTTTATCATGAACCTACCGGGAATGGCACTTCATAGGGCGAATAGTGGTCGACCAAGCTCCACTACGGAAGAGTAATATGTTGTTCCAGTTTGTAAAGGATATTAGTGATAAAATATTTCGATCCGTCCTTAATTTTTTTCACAATGTTATGAATTTTCATTTACAAGATTGAAGTTTCTTTAGGTTCATTTCACATATCCTTAGTAGGAAGAATCTCATTATACATCTCTCCAAGGGGGATATACTACCCAGTCAGTAGATATCCTGGTGTCTGATTCCTAATTCACCTTAAGATATATGGAATGAATTAGTTATAGAAAACCAATGACAAATCAAATCATTAAATAACATATAACTAATGATAGATCATTAGATGAAAAATATATACAACCTCCTAAATGTGAGTAACATGTTGCTAATAAAAAAATTGATAATCTCTATCAAACCCAAAATAGCCAATCCCATTCATCAAAAAAATTACACCATTTCAGAGGCCCTATTTCAAGCTCCATCAACAACTTAAATTATTTAGGGAGGAGACAAATATGCTTGAATAAAATTGATAAATGGGATTGTAGGAAAAATTTCAATAGTTAGGTCCCTAAAAAGAATTCACCAATAGGAAATAATACCCATGGGACTATGCTAAGACCAATTAACTGCCTTTGGTAATTTTCATTTGAATATAATTCAAGGAGGATGACAACCAATAATATTTAAGGTTGTATTAAAGAGAGGTAATGAAGTCATCATCAAATCGACTGAACTATACAAAGGAAACCAATGTAAAAAATGGCAGATATGGAGTTTAGATGACATAATCCTCTTCAAAACCTTGTTGTCATAGCACGTAATGTATTGAGGTTCAGAATTACGGTTCCTAACAATCATAGACCTATATCTAGCCATGGTAGATGATATAAAAAACTATAAAAATATATATATAAGAAACAATTATATGTCATACAAGTGAAAACCCCCCATAAAAATATATTCATGACTCTAGAAGCATTATGAAAATCACATGATCCATTAATGGATTTGAATTCACATGACCTGCTAGAGGACTCAAAACTGAATGATCCATGAAGATATTATGGATAATAGAACCCATGGGGCATATCTTGACTGGATGACCAATCATAAGACTTAATATCACATGAACCTTACATGGTCATGCAAAATTCATGATTTTAAATTGATCACACTACCAAAATTGTAAATCATTAGAAGCACAAAAGACATCCAAACTTCTAAATACCATTTTCAAGGTTCAAAAAATTAGCATGATTTGATTTTGGAATCATCCATAAAAGTGTCGAGAAAGAGGAGTGACATGATGCAAGTTTGAAATCAGATATTTCAAAATAATCATCTGGTTAGTTCCTATTAATGGATATTATGAGCAGTTCTCATAGAGGGGTCTTGAGAAATAGATCTTACAAATAGGTCTTGTGATGTGATCACAAAATAGAATAAATCACAACATATTTATGAGTTGTGGTCAATAATGAAATGATACAGTCATTCTCCCCTATTTATTTGGGGATATGTGGAATACCAAAGGTCATCTAGGAGACCAATATTCCTTAGAGATAGTAATTGGGGGTATCCCCAATGACCTAAGTGGTAATTTACTTTCCTCATAACTGAGTCCTTGTCCTAAAGATCATCATTTATGTGGTAGGAATTTTTTTCCCACCAAATGAGAATCCAAAAATCTAGAAGGGAATAAATACTTGAAACATGGGTATTATTTTCTCTAAAGAACAAAGGATATGATGGAAACAAAATTACATGGATCACGTAAAAATCATAAGTAAATCTGATCACATGAACAATGAAAGGTGATATGATTAGATAACACATAGTGTATAAACTTTTAATAATCATGTGAATACCCTTTGAAAAATCCATCTAATTTTTGAGAGGGGGTCCAAAAAAGAATTTATCATGCAGAGGATTCCAAATGAGTGCCTCTGATCATGAGACCTATCAATCCATAGACTCATGAAAATCATTCAAAACCCCTTATGAATTAATGGCGGAGAAAGGTGAAAGGCTCATGCATAGGAGAGTTACATTGATTTTCTTGTGTTGTACTCATATGATCCGCAAGAACTCATGAATCCCTTTATTAAATTTTGACATTTTCAAGTGAAAAAATGTATGAAATCCACCTATATAATGAGAAGCACCTCAACATGTCCATTCAATTCCGTGATGCCCCATGGGATCTTTAGGAAAATAAAAGTATTGTCTGTGAAAATGATTTTATAGAATTGTGATGCCCAAAATCGATCATATAATGCACCATAAACAAGATGAGTGGCTTCCCCTGATAACCCTCACATGTTTTCATGAGATATTATATCCTTGTAAAATAATAAAGGAAAAAAAAGGATTATGATTCTTGTGAGGGGAAGATACACTGATCTTCACATGAAAGGGGTTGTGTTCATTGGGTGATAACCATTGATCATGTGATGGAACTTTGACAAGCCATCTTGGTTCAAAAAAATCCACCTCATCCATCTATCATGATCTCATGTGGGACTTAAGACATGCCACCTTTATCTCATGAAGGATGCTAGACAAATCATATTTGATCGCATGAAGGACATTAAATGGTGTCTTGGTCTCACAAAGAATACTAGAAATTTGGTACAAACCTTCTCTAATATATTTTATATATCAACATGGTTGGGAAAAATCCCTTCCATTGGTGTGGGTCCAATAATCATTTATACTGAAGAACATTCTCAGGGTTTTTTCATCATGTGGTGCTATGGATAACCCTTGGGAGGATCATATAATGCACATGATACCAAAATCCCTCCACTGGTCCACCTCATATTTTCGATATAATTTCCACAAAACATGGTTTATAACTAGTGTGTAGAGGCCTATAAATCCCACTACCTCGTCATAAAAAAAGACACAAAACAGGAGACTACTACATGGGATATTTAGAGAAAAATTCTTGGAGTATCAAGTCAAGCGATCGTAAAGGACTTCTCCAAGAAATATTTTGGAAAAAACCTGATGGATCACAAAATATGAATATTTGCTTCATGTGATCAATCTATAGATAATATGGTGGAATTATAGTTTGACAAAAAAGTTATGTGAAAGAGGTCTCATGTGTTGACTCGATCATGCAAAACCTAAAATAATCTAGCACTAGGAAAATCTTGAGTCACATATGAAATAATGGTTGGAATAAAAATTGAACAAAGAGGGCTACTTATATAAACATTTATATACTAATATTCATTCTCTTTTCATGACCTATCCATATTATGTGACACTATCAAGACATGTCACTCAAGTCCTATGACACTTTACCAACATTCCATTTTGATCATGGGATGTCCCATGGGAATTTCAAGAATGTCGGGATAAACCCTCTTAGAAAGCCACAAATGTATTGTGAAGTCCTTCAGGATTTCCAGCCAAGTATTGCAACGTCTTCAAGATAAGTCACCCAAGTTATGCGGTGACACTGGGGCATGTCCAGAAGGTACCACGATGTCCCCTAGAAAATTCATCCTGATCAGACAATTTCCTCTAGAAAAGTCATCTAAATCACATGATATCCTCTGGAAAACTTATTCGGATCATTCGATTTCCTCCAGAAATGTTACCCAAATCATGTGATGTCCTTTAGACATGTAATTCATATTATGAGACACTCTACAAACATGTCAACATTTATCATGAAATGTATTTGATCCCTTCCATTAATATCATGTGACATTCATCAGACAAGCCTGATGGATTTTATGGTTATCTATAAAAATTTCCTCTAGGAAACTATAACATTTCTTTACAGCCTTAGACATGTCATATAGACCACTAGTCATGTTAGGAAAATAGTTAGGACATGTTAGGAAGATGTTATGGGATCCAAACACTCCTACAAGTATGACATTCTTCCTCATCCATTAGTTGATTGAGAAGTTAACTGAACTAAAACGAATCTGATTCCTTCTATAACCATGATACATGGGACACCTCCAAAAGGCCCGATATCCATATCAAACATTTCATAATGGATTCCCTAGTATTTGAGTCTCACATCTATATTCAGTGAGACTAATTACATTCTACAAATTTTTTCTCACACTGATCATGGCTCATGTAGTATTATGGATTTTAAATGATCATATAATTCACATCATGAATCCTTCCCAACCAATGTAAACCTCGAAGTATAAGCCCCGATCAGTGGAATGATATTATTTACCCCATCCAAGGGAATCCACCTCGGGGTATATCCTGAGGGTGTGAATGAACTACGATGACATTGATTCTTATCAGAAGAAAGACATGTAGGTTGCCTGTATATAACTCGAGCTTAATAAATGGTTCTCATTTTCCCTCATATATATCTATTATATATGATGTTAAACTATATTGTTTACATGAAATTTGGGGGTTTTTATTCCATTTATAAAAAAGCTTTGTAGGATGAATCTTAAATTTCCAATGCCAACCTTGAGATATCAATCAGCTCCCTGTATGGTAGTTAAATCCAGTATTCCTATTTATATCGAATCAAAATATAAGTAGATACTCATTGATGGAGAATGGTTGCAGAAACATTGATGAATACACAAGGACTCATTAATATACCCTTCTCTACAAATGAAAGGATTCACCACATGATCATTTTGACAGGGTAACCAGTCCCGTATTGAGATTTGGAAGAGATTCTCTAGCATATCATAAATCTATAAGAGTCATAGAGTATGATAAAGTACCCCCAAAAAAGGGTTTGATGTGCCTGAGATCCCATAGTCTCAGCCAATGTCTGTTCCTAACAAATGTTGGGTGTGAAATCCTAATTGGCCGCCAGCCTTTGTAAAGAACTTATGTACCTAGATTTTTATGTGGTAATCAGAGGGATTTTCTATGAAAGATGAAAATATTTACATCCATATGAATCCATTTATCCACTTGATCACCATCATGTGTTACAAGGTATGGAGTGACTGACACCTATTTAACTATTTCACTCAAACCATTCATCATTATTTATCAGAAACACCCATGTTTCACTTTTATCAAAATGTATTGAAAGTAATCTTCAGGGTGGGTTCCAAAAAATTCTTGTTTAGATTTTATCAAACATGTAAATGGAATCTTTGATTTAACGTATATGTACTGAACATAATTTACTACCCTCATGAACACTAAATTTTTAGAAACATACATTATAAGTTATAATTTTTTTCCAAATAAATTTAATTTTCATTTTTATGAAAGTTTTATTTTTTAAAATGTGATTTTATAATTAGGGAGGTTATTAAACTAAATAATACATTAATGATCTTTTTGTGTAATTTTTATCCATACACATCAAAAAACCTTATTTAACATAATATATAATTTGGATATGTTTTAATTATACCATCCTTGTAGTTTATCCATGTGGTTTACAATAAGTATGACTGGTTATTTTCTATTTTCATACCATTAATATTACTCTAGATGATCTATGATAATTTTTATTGTTTGGGGATAGTATGAATGTTTCATATGTTATTATTTCAATTAAATTTTTTTATTTATTATGGTTCACCCATTTTATATTAGGAATGAATCAAACATGTTATGTTATTGGTGAAGCCCAAAATTACATTGCTCCTCGATGCATTAACAGGTCTCATGAGAAAAATAATTTGGCCAAATTAAATGGGGTTTCACCCATATTTTTAAATGATCTTATGAAATGTATAGAATTTATGTTCTAGATGTTATTAATTATTCATTCATTCATTATGATATTATTTATTGATTTTTATGTGATTATATTTTAGTTATACTATGTATCGAAAAGATTCACATTCATGTGATTATTTACATGGATTTATTTTACCATCATTTATTCCATCCATATTATGCTCAATTTCTTGTTTATTTATCATTCCATTTTGATTAGTGTTATTTATGTGTGATATATTATGATATAAACATACCCTTACTAAGCATCTAAGATCATCCCTTTCTTATGTTTTATATTAGATATGATACCAGAATGTTTTTTTGATTGATTTATAGGGATACAATATGGAGAGTATTGGTATTCTCAAAGAAAATACTTTTTATATTTTATGATTTAAAATGTAATTTGAATTTAAAACATATTTCTAGTTTTCCAAGATTATTAAACCATTTGGTCTTGTGTGGCATGATTAATTATTTGTAGTTACAATTTAATAAAGCGGACACTTGCTCAAGGTTACTATTGTTGGTGTCGTAACAGTTGGTGTTAGATAAATTTTAATAGAATCATTGGGAACTATATTGGGAAAACATATGATAGGGAATATAACCCTATAATTAAATTTTGTATGATTGTATGTAAAGGATAATATCTTATAGTTTTGTTAAGTTGGAAATTATGTGGTTTACCTGGCTATACATTCTTATTTGGATACAACAATTTAACATGGTTTTGGCATATATTTACCTAGAGATAACTACTCTGAAAAATGTATGTCGATATTAACTTGGATGTTACCTGATATATGACAATATGGTTTATTACAAACATAATTTTGAAACTCTAAAGGGATATGATTTAGTTAGTTATTATTTATTTTATAAAACACTATAAAAGATTAAAATAGATGATAATCATGACTGAACTAGAATTAAACCTAAGGTTTCTTATATTGAATTGAAGGTTTTATGATTTTAACATCTTATGAATGATATTTCATGATTATATAGTTTCCCACTATTTTTATTTTTTCTTTCAATATGATTTCTTGTATTATACAATGGAAGGAACCAGAAGGAACTTGGTTGACATTGAAGGTGATAGAAAACATGTTGATGATAAAACAAATGGGATGATGATTGGAGTGAAGGAAATTGTGATTATTCATGATGAATTATCATTATTTATGATTAATAACATTCTCCATAACCAACACTTAGGATCCATAAGTATGTGAATGATATAATTCACTGAGAGTTTGGGTGGTGGAGACAATGAATTATAAAAGATTAAATTTCTTATATGTCTAGAGTGTTGGAAGAAACACCCATGTCAATATCTCAAAGTAACGAGAATATGTTTCTGGTGTAGAAAATAAAGTAAAAAAACAGTTAATTTCCAAGGAAAAATGAAATGTTTGATTAAATCAATGGATGATAATAATGGATTCTATAAGGTATCATCAATGGTTTTTAAATTGAAATGCATAATGTATGGTTATAAAGTGAATTGATGTCCTAGGGGAAGCTTATAAAGAGAATCAGAAAAGTTTTATGAGTAATGGTTACACAACTAATGATTTAGATAATAAAAATAATGTATGAAATGAAGGAGGTATTAATTCATAAGATGGTGAACCATAGATAATGGTTTAAGAATGAATTAAAATGATTGAAGTGTTTATGTATTAAAATTCAAGAATTATGTTATGTGAATCCAGAAATATATATATAATGATTTTTGTATAACTTTCTCAATAAGTATTTTAAATAATATTTTAAATTTTACTGATGACCTAGAAATGTGATTAAATAGAAAGGTGGTATTTTTTTTTGTAAAACACATGATTAAGGGAAATATAAACCTTAATGTAATCTTGATGTTGTGATAATATTATTTTGTTTGAATAAGCGATAATTAATGTGGATAAATTATATAAGATATTAATGATGTACTTGTATATGATTAACTATTTGATGATAAAAGTGTTTTATGTAATTCATTTATAGAGTTTACATCCTTTTTGGATTAATGTAATATATTTAATAATCAATGTTTTTATTTAAGGAATGATGAAACATGTATGTATTAATTGATATATTATGTAAATTCTAGTTATTATGATATTTTAGGAAAATATAAGACAAAGGCATTCACATATTTGGCCTATGAAAATTAATAGTTGGTTCATGATATTTAGGGGATTATTAATAAGTTTATTATAGGAAATTTGGGGATCTTATTTATAATTATTCTAATTTTGGATAGTTCTTAAGGTAAAAAATTTATAGAATGGTTTATGTTGAAATTTGAATAAGTTTTTAGTTAATTATGTTTTATTTCACTATATAATTATTTATTAATATTTGACAATCTGTGCTAACAATTTTTATTTTGATGATATCCAAAGATATAAGTAATGAATTATCATTATTTTATTAATCTATGCATCTGTTAGTGCTTCAAGAGTGAAAAAATAAAATTCATTTATTGGGAATGTAGAAGTAGTAAAACAATTCACTAATGAATAATCAGTGGATGAGATTGTTCTTAGGAAATAGTAATAAATCATGTAAGTATATTTTCTCTAGTTCTCTATGTTAATGGTAAAAATACCAGAAATTTGATGAAAAATAACATGGGATAAAATTTTTGTCCAATTAAATTCATTTATATCAAATCAATGGTATGTTAACTCATCAAACATTTAAGGACATTTGGTGGTTAACTTTATCATGACCATATTCTTTATCAAAACCTATTAATACTTGGGTGTTAGTATTCTCTTACATGTCCATAATCTCATTTCTATCCAATATTCTCCAACTTGAAACCCTAGTAATTTGTTATTCTAGATGACCTTAATACTACCCATTATATCTTATCAATATAATTTTAACTACCCATTTTTATTATGTGGATTTTAAAAAAGTATTTTCAAATTTCAAACCTCTGATTTCTGAGACGATGACTAAATTACAAGGACACAATTTATATAAGGGGGTAGAATGTATCATGTTGAGATTCTAAAAGGGGAACATCATTTTAAATAGTTTATATGAAATGAAACCATAGAATTATAAGATAACGAAACACCACAACGATTTACAAAAACATTATTTTTAAATATATACAATCTCTTCAATAGCTTGTGAGGCACACAACACCAAGTATAAATGTAATGTGATACTCTATTAAAATATTATTATATAAACATGACCACTATAAAAATGTTGTTAAGTTAGTGGGTACAAATAATCCTACCAAAATTATGAAAATTATATGGATTAAACATGTATAAAAGAAATTCAATAGTTATCTATTGATTCAAAACAAAATAAGAAACATTTGAAAGAAAAAATTGTTTTCTAAAAAATTATATTTTTAAAAAAGGCAGTATAGTTGCACGTTGCATACATAATTTTAAACTAATTTTTAAAACTTATAAAAAATTTATTTCATAAAATAAATTATATTTTTAAAATCGACATAAAAAAATTATATTTTTGATATGTTTTTAGAATTTTCTAAAAATATTATTTTTTTAATGAATAGTGAAAATTACTATTTTTTATTAAAAACTATGATTTCATTTAAATTATTTAACACTTTAATTATATTTTAACTTGTTTTTCAGTTAAAATTAGTTAAATTATATTTAAATTTTCCTAATTTTGGTCATTTTAGTCAATTTTATATTTAATTAGGATATAAAATCTTTCAAATGTTTCGAAAGTTTTTCTTGGTAAATACAATTTTCTTGATGCATATAGAGATTGAATTTTAAATTTTGTTCATATAAATATATGAATTTAATTATTAAAAAGGATTCTATATTTTAAATAATGATATTTAATATTATCTATAACGAAAAACTTAATTTTTTCATAATAAATAGGAAAAAGAGGAAAAATTATTTACCATAGTAAAGATAAAAACGAGTTTACCAGGGGTAAAACTAAAATGGTATGTGTTAAAAATTACCCAAATTATGTATAAATACAATTTTATATAAATATTTCAACCATATAAATTACATTTTTTGATAATTACCCATTTTTAGCATTTTTAATGTGAAAAACATTGGGGTCACATTTTACATTAAAAAATTCCAATTGTTCCCCTCCCTCACTTATGAAAGGCCACCCACTCTCCTATCCTCTTGAAACATCAGAAATAATTTGGTTCAACCAATACCTACCCAAATCCTTCCTTAAATAACTCCCCTTATCCTAGAGGAATTATTGTTTTTTGGAAACCCTCTTATAAATGAATTTTGATTAAAACTAAAGAGGACCTCTAAGGAAGAGATATAATCCATAACCATGTGACTTAATTTTATTTCTTCCTACGTATCCTTCAAATATCATTCAAATATACTAATTTAACAACCCTAATATATAACATAATCTTATATTTTATTATCTTAATTTCATAAACTGTATGCATCTCCTCTTCTATCAAATGGGAAATCAAACTTCCATTCATGTGTACGACGAACAACCACCTTGAAAACCTGTATAATTAGTTTTAAATAAACACCGATCACGGTTGGATATAATGATGGATATAAAATATTTTAATTATATTTATAAAATTATTATAATTATTCTTTTATAAATTCATATATACCTTCTTACCATACAAAACATTCGAAAACAATAATGCCGCTCGTCTATTTGGTGGACTACAATCTCACGAGATGATGTGATGCGCTTTTCCCAATTCAATTTTACATAGATGACAATAAGGATATATTAAAAGAATTTATATAATATTTTAACATAATTAGACTTCTTAAATTATGATATTACATATAAATTCATAAATTCTATTCTATAGGGGATAAGATAATGTCACTCATGTGTATTGAATACTACCACCTCATGAAGATATGGGACTCATTCATCACTAATGATTTACAAGGAATTTAATAAGGATAAATTTAATTAATATTATATATATATATATTCAATCATAAATACTCTTTAAATGAGATTTATGAGTTACCTTCCATTCATTTCATCTATTGAGAAAAATGGAATCAGTTTTCATGTGTACATACTACCTATAGTCTCCATGAATGGTGTAATCCATTTTAAAAATATAACTTTTGTAGATTAATCTAAATACATATATAATTAATATATATGATATTTATATCATTTTTAAAATTAAGGATATAATGTAACCCTGATCAAAGTAAAAGGACCAAAAATAAGGAACAAAAACATAAATGAAAAATGAAGAAATTATAACAGATAATAGTGATATTAACAAAAAAATGTTAATAAATATGTTGTAAAAGACTATATGTAAATAATATATGGTATGTTATATATGATTATTTTTTTTAATTATATATATACTAAAACTATATCAATTATACTATAAGTTCTGACACCCTTGACCAAAATTGAATCTGAGGTAAGAGTTTTTCATCTCACTTTTACTTCTGTGAGACATATTCCATATTCACCACTTATTTATTTAGTGTGGTGAATATAATAACCCTTTTATATATTATATCATGAATATATTTATCCTAATTTCTTTCATAAGTTAGGAAAGTGCTAAGGGTTTATTAATCGATATCATCATTATTCATGATTGTTAATATTTATGTTTCCCTTAGGGAATTATTTGATATTTCAATATTAAACATAAAATATTATCTTATAATATGTTTAATCATAAACCATTGTAGTAATAGTATAGATATTCTTCTCGTGGGTACTTTAAATATTTGATAAATGTTTTTTCAGAGAAAATTATTTCATTTCCCTCTTCAGTTGAAAATCCATTTTCTTCCAAAACCATGTTTTCAAAAAATATTTTCAACAATGTTTTTAACATTATCAATGTAACACCCCGACCCCATTTACCCAGAGTCGGTGCATTATTACATAACATTGGCATGATCACAAGAATGATCAAATCTCAAAAGACTGATTAGTTTAGTATCCTTGGAAACACTAAATATATTAATAATGTTTACATTACGTCATAAAATGAAAACTACAACAATATAGTCTCCATATTCCACATTCTTATCCCCTCATATTATCCCTGCAGGTCATTCATAAATTACTTTTTCACATCCTGGAAAAAATAAAACATAGAAAAGGGGTGAGCTCAAATTCCCAGTAATGATAACAATATAGCGGAAACATTCATAAATAAGAATAAACTTTTAAGGCAATGTATAACTAAAAAAAAGCCTTTTAAACTTGAACTTCAATATAGTATGGAAAAAATAATATGAAATGATTCCATTTACTTATTCACATGGATATTCTACTAATCGAATAATCACATGCAATATCAATAACCACTTTCATAATGATTGGTTGCATAATGCGAGACTATCATAACCACATAGCCAAGGCATCGTGCCAAGACTACAAATAAGATTTTTCCAAGGCCTTGTACCAAGACACTAGTTTGTCTCATGAGACCTACCGATGCATCGAGGAGATATAGTGGGCTCCACCCGTCACTTATTAAGTCCAATGCATTCCTCGTATGAATAGGTTTAAACATAACATAAACATTCGTATTAAAACTATCTTACGAAATGTCAATACTTTATCCATAAACCATGAATGGTATAAAAATAACACATCCACATTCCAAAATATCACAAAACCTTCAATACAATATGGAAGTTTTGTATCATAATAAATAAACTTCAAATAAGCTTAAAATCCATCAAAGGATGTTGACATAGATGAAATCAAAACTATTTTAGAGAAATATATCTTTTTTAAAATAATTTTAAAGTAACATAATTATGAAATAAAAAATTTACACTGAAAATATTCTTATAATCTTGTAATGTAAGCTTTGAATATTTTATAACGACGGAAAATAGCCGCACCCGCCGTATAAGTTAAAAAAACATTCTTACCTTAATTCTATCGAAAAGGTTAAAAAACACCATGTTTTGAAAACGACAGAAAGATTCCTTTATAAAACTTTTATAAAAAGTAAAACAAGGGTATAAATGACTTTAACCCATATTCTAGTAAATATTAAAAAAAATTTGAAATACATTCTTAAGAAACATGGATGTGGATGACAAAGAAGTCCTAGTAGATTATTACGTATAAACAACTTCGGATAATGAAGAGATTGCGAAATAAACATTTAACTTGTACTTTTACTTGGTTGGGGGTAGGTTAACCTCCTTTATAATGGTGAAATAATTGTTATTAAATTATACAAGAATCATATATATTAATAGGATATCATATATGATCTTTTAACATTGATTTGTTAGTAGTATCTTAGTATTATCGTTGTTTCGGGTGTTAACTTACTCATTTTCTTGTATATGTTATGTTAAGTAAGCCATGTTTTTCATGGATAGGTTGTATATTATTCATATCCAGAAGGATATAATGTCCATAAATATTATTTTTAAATCATCAAATGATAATTATACTTGAATGGATACGATGGAGAATGAATCACATCGCGTTCGTGGAGACGGTAGTCCGTACGTACGCACGAGCGACAATATCATTATTTTGATATTAAAATAATATATAATTGGATGTTATATCACATATACAGAATAATTATCATGTTATATTTATTATTTACATGAATTAAAAATCATTATTATACCCATACAAACAATAATATATTTAATAACATTTACACCACGACGTGGAGACGGTAAGACGTATGTATGCACATATGGTGACATGTTATTAAAAGGATGGATATAATACTGAATATGGTTGTAAAAGATTTATAATAATATTACAGTATATAATAGATACTGGATTCGTTATTTTAGAATGGGAATAACAAATAAAGAAGAAGTTAAAGAAGAAATGAATTTGAAAAAGGGTGGTGAAAACATTACCTCTTCTTTGGGTTCTTCCTTTTGATTTGATCAAAAGGGCTTGTTATGTTGGATTTATGACTAAATTAAGTCCTCTAGGATTAACTGGGGTGCGTTTAGAGAGTATTTGGGAAGATTTTGGCCGAACAAGAAGGCTTTGAAGGTGTGAATTAATTAGAAGGAGGAGTTTCCTTTTATAAGAGGGGTGAAGGGCACCTTTGGAAAAGCTAGAAATATTATTTTATAATAAATTCATATTCGGTTTCTAATGGCTCCAAAGTGGATAATTTCAAGTTTAAGGTGGGTATGGGTCTAAAAACACTAAACCAATAGAATTTAGACAGGTTTGGGTTACTATATTAACCTTATCTTTAAGTATTAACTCTTAGTTAATTAGTTTCACTTTTACAATGTCTTTTTGTATTTTTATTTTATATGGTTAATAAACATACTATATACATCCAATAGACCCTAAAGTGGTCCATTAATGATACACCTATCATGATATAAGTATCTTGGCCGAGCCATAGATTTTTAGAAATTTAATATCAATTAATAATATAATATTTGTTTTAAAAACTCTTTTATGTCAATTTTGACACTATTCAATAATTGATTTTTTTGAAAATCATAACAGAATGATTACTTCGAAAAAAGTTACTTAATTCAATCCTAACATGTCATATTAACAAAACAAATTAGTTTAATTCATAAAAAGGCTCAAATTATATTTATTTGGGTATTTATAATATCAATTATTTTAATTGTTTTATTATTATGGTAATTAATGCATCATCATTGTGTCATAAATAAATTAACTTATTTAATGTCTAAATATTATAAATAAAATATCATTATGTAGGAAATATTTATAGATTTATAATGAATATTTATAATTGAAAATCCAACATATATAACCCTTTGTAAAATTTTCGTTTCTAAAATATATATGCTTTTGTCATTTTTGTATTTATTTTAACTTAATTAAAATAATGTGTCCCTATCACCTACACGTGGCTCCATGGGGTCCCAAAATAGACCCAAAGATGACCATGTTCGGACATGTATCCACCAATAATATTAAGACACGTTTTAGGGTAATTTAGTATTGTTATAATATTATTTTTTAACCCTTATTTACTGAATTTACCCTTTAACCATGGTAAATAAAATATTTACCGAAGTAATTATTAAAAAGTTATAAAAATAAAAGATACCTATTTAAAAAATTTGGACATCCTGATTCCAAATATGGAATCCATTTGTTCAAATTTAAAACACAGAAGTGGAAGAAATTAATTTATAATTAATTCCCGCTATCAAAACAAAAAGCGTGTTTTTAAGATATAATAACTATCAAAAGAGTTTATGTCTGGTTTAATTGTGAAATTATGTCCAATGACCAACATTGTATTAAATAGTAAAAATATATTCTAAATATACTTTAAAACCACTCAAATTCATAATTTATCACTATTAATTATTTTGATTAAAAAAGTTGTTTTTAATTAAAATTTAGTAATTTTCACTATTCATCAAAATATTAAAGTTATCTGAAAAGTACAAAAATTTTACCCTCGGCTAAATTCGATACTCCGAATCCAAAAATGAAGTCCATTTTGAGAGATAAAATTTCTAAAATTTCAAAAAGTAGGTATTACTATTTATAATGGCTAGTTTGATTGGTTGTGGTGTGTGTTAGAACTCGATGTTGCGTACAACACACACTATCACATTATTCAAAGAGAAGCATACCGTAGAAGCTTGGGGTGTTACATTCTCCCCTCCATCAAATAATTTCGTCCTCGAAATTTCTAGAATACTACCGCATGAAAAGACTCAGGTGGTTCTTCATCATAAGTTCCTTTGGTTCCCGCGTTGCCTCTTCTATCTTATGGTTTCTCCACAAAACTTTTACCAGACGCATCGTCGAGTTTCTCAGTACTTGTTCTCTCGTATCAAGAATCCTGACGGGCTCTTCGTAATAAGACAGATCAGGTTCCAGTTCTAATTCCTCATAGGTGAGTACATGGTTTGGGTCAGGAATGTATTTCCTCAAAAGAGATACGTGGAACACATCGTGACCTTTGGAGAGACTTGGCGACATTATCAATCGGTAAGCTACAACCCCAATTCATTCTAGAATTTCGAAAGGTCCGATGTACCTTGGACTCAATTTACCTTTATTACCAAAATTTATGACTCCCTTCCATGGAGATACTTTCAGGAAAACATGATCACCGACATGAAATTCCAAATCATTCCTTCGATTATCGGCATAGCTCTTCTGCCTACTTTGAGCTGCTTTAATGTGATTTTGGATTACCTTTACCTTTTCCATCGTTTCCTACACCAGTTCTGGACCTACAAGTTTTCTTTCACCAACGTCATCCCAACAGGTTTGTGTGCGACATCTCATCCCATATAACGCTTCATATGGTTCCATCTGAATACTCAAATGGAAGCTATTGTTATAGGAAAATTCTACCAAAGGTAAATATTCATCCCACATACCCTGAAAGTCAAGTGAGCAAGAACTCAATCTATCTTCTAAGGTTTGAATAGTTCGTTCTGATTGTCCATCTCTGTGAGGGTGGTAGGCAGTGCTCAAATGAAGTTCAGTATCCATGGATTTCTGAAGACTTTTCTAGAATCCTGAAGTAAAATGGGGATCATGATCAGAAACAATTGATAGGAGTACTCCATGATGACTCACAACTTCATCAATATATAGTCTTTCTAGATGTTCCAGTGGTAGATATTTTCTTATAGCAAGAAAATGTGCTGACTTGGTAAGACGATCAACAATGACCCATATTGCATCGTTCCTTCTAGGAGTCTTTGGTTGCCCCATGAAAAAGTCCATCGTAATATTGTCCCATTTCCACTCCGGTATGGGAAGAGGTTGCATGACTCCTCCAGGCTGTTGCCTTCTAGCTTTCACTTGTTGACAAACCATACATCTTGACACAAAATCAGCAATCTCCCTCTTCATGTTGTCCCACAAAAAATGTTCCTTCAAATCTCTACACATTTTGGTGCTCCCAGGGTGTATAGAGAAATTGGAACTATGTACATAATCCGGCAATTCCCTTTTTAGATCAGGTATATCGGGAACAAAAAGCCTCTTCCCGAATTTCAAAATTCATTCTTCATACACAAAGTCTCTAAATCTCCCATCATTCATAGCTTTAATCTTCTTTTGAAATTATTCATCATCGGTCTGAGAACTCTTAATACTTTCTAGTAAAGATGGTTTGGAAACCATTTGAAAAAGAATTGATGTTTCACCTTCCATGGTTATTCCCATGTCCATCTTCACTAGATCCATGAAAATTGGATCCCATTCAATTCTCATATTGTTCAAAACTCCATGATCTTTTCTTCTCAAAGCATCTACCACCTTGTTTTCTTTCCCTGAGTGGTAGTGTATCGTACAATCATAATCCTTGAGTAATTCCATCCATCTCTTTTGCCTCATGTTGAGTTCTTTTTTTTGAGAAAATATACTTCAAACTCTTGTGATTAGTATAAATCTCACATTTTCACCATAGAGGTAGTTCCTCCATATCTTCAAAGAAAAGATCACAGCTGCTAACTCGAGATCATGAGTAGGATAGTTTTGTTCATGAATTTTAAACTGTCGTGATGCATAGGCAATAACCCTATCATCTTGCATAAGGACACAACCAAGTCCTTCCTTCGATGCATCACTATAAATAACGAACCCATAATTCCCCGATGGTAGTGTAAATATAGGATCATTGACTAATCTTCTCTTCATTTCTTCGAAACATTCTTCACACTCTCTTGTCCAAACAAATTTAACCCCTTTACGCGTGAGCTTCATTAATGGGTTAGCCAATCAGAAAAAATTCTGGATGAAACGTCGATAATAACCTGCCAAACCAATAAAAATATGTACCTCAGTTATACTCGTAGGTGCTGGTCATTCTGGGATTGCCTTGGTATTAGAAGGATCAACAAAGATTCCATCTTTAGAGACAATATAGCCAAGAAAAGAAATCTCCTGAATCCAGAATTCAAACTTGCTAAACTTCCCATATAATTCATGTCTTCTCAGAGTCTTCAGGATAATGCGCAAGTGATTTGTATGATCTTTGTAGCATTTGGAGTATACCAAGATATCATAAATAAATACCACCAAAAATTCATCGAGATATTCCTTGAAAACTCTATTCATCAAATCCATGAATACAGAGGGTGCATTAGTCAATCCAAAAGGCATTACAGTAAACTTGTAATGCCCGTACCTGGTTTGAAATGTTGTCTTCGTAATGTCTTCCTTCTTCACACACAAATAATGGTATCCAGATCGAAGGTAAATCTTTGAAAAGTACTGATCTCTATGCAGATGGTCAAATAAATCATCAATGTGAGGTAGGGGATACTTGTTCTTTATTTTTATAGCATTCATCTCCCTGTAGTAAATACATAACCTCATAGATCCATCGTTCTTTTTAACAAAAAGAACAGTGGCTCCCCATGGAAAAACACTAGGGTGAATAAATCCCTTATTAATAAATTCCTATAGTTTTTTCTTTAGTTTGACTAATTCCACAGTGGCCATTCTATAAGAGGTCTTTGATATAGTCCTTGATCCAGGAATTAAATCAATGGAAAACTCAACTTCTCATTCTGGAGGATGTCTAGGTAAATCTTCTAGAAATACATCTAAATATTCTTTCACAACAGGTACATCCTCTATTTGATCATTGTTTTCCTCACCCGCAGTCATTTCTTTCTCTTCCTCCCCAATAATTGAATTTAGTTGAGATACTGGGGGTGGATCTAGATAAGAATTAGGTGGTGATGATTCTGCACTAAAGATAAGGTGTTCCTTATCATCATCATAAAAAATCATAACCTCCTTCAGCTTACAATAAATCTTCGCATCATAGTTCAAAATCCAATCCATACCTAGGATTATATCAAACTCAATCATAGGTATGACGATGAGATCAGCAGATAAAGAACATTTATGTGCTCTAATGGGGACTGATTCACAAAACATTATTGCAATGATACTTCCCTTAGGAGATTTAACTTACAACTCCTTTGTTAAATCAAATTGAAAATATCTAATTTTCTTAGAAAACTGGGAAGATATGAAACAATGCGATGATCGAGGATCAAATAATGCATTTTCTAAACTTGAGGAAACCATTAAATTACCTGCCACCACGTCTTTCGGAGCTTCTACCTCAGCAGTAGTGATGGAATAAGCTTGGCCTTGATCCCTTGGCCTTTTCTGAGGTAAGTTCCCCTGACGCTTAAGACATTCATTTGCATAATGTCCCATCTCCCTACAATTTTAGCACTGAACATTGGTAGCTTCCTTCTTCCTTTTTCAATCACGATATTGGTGGACTTTTTCACCACACTTGTAACAAAAACCCATTCCCTTCAAGAAAGTACCGGGGTGTTTCTTCCCACATTTATCATAGAATGGATATTAAACCTTTCCCTTCTTCCCTTTATCCATCTTTCTCTCTTCTATCCTTTTCTTCTTTTTCTTCCCTTCAATGCCATAGGACTCAGTAAACTATTTAGTAATCTTATCCACACATGATACTATTTCTTCATATGATGATAATATATGGGAGACTATTTACCTTCTAAATGATGGCTTAATACCATGAAAGATATGATCCTTATTACTATTTGGATCATACGTATTACTGGAGTTCACATTCCTTCTACTGGGTGCCATTTCTATACAATAGCATAAACTAGCTCAGTTTATGAATTGCAATGAATAATTCCAAACTTGTAAAATACCTAACGCAAATTGAATATTTTATAGATATAATCCATAATCATAAAAATGTTTTCATTGAGTAAGTATATAATCATGAGCCCTTCATGATGGTTTGTAATGAAAATGAGAATTATCCTATGCATATCCTCCGGGAGTGTCATAACCAAGAGTGCAGCAAGGCCCGTTGTTGTGCACCAGTTCCCATTCGAGTCTAGCTCAAAGCGGTGTTTTTGGGTTTTACCCCTAGGTACATCTGTGCCAGAGCCGCCTCTACCTTCTCGTATCCAGACATGGATGTATTGCTTGGAAAACTCACAAAATCTATACAATACAAAAATTATAAGAAGTTCTTCTATACTAATCCTCAAAGTTCATATTAGGTCTACGTGCTCTAATCAGAGTTTATCTAAATCTATCTTCCAAGGTTTGTACTAAACTTCCTCTGATACCAACTGTAATGCCCTGACCCCAGTTACCTAGAGTCAGTTCATTATTACATAACATTGTCATGATCACAAGAAAGATCAAATCTCAAAAGACAGATTAGTTTAGTAGCCTTGGAAACACGAGATATATTAATAATGTTTACATTACCTCATAAAATGAAAACTAAAACAATATAGTCCCCATATTCCACATTCTTATCCCCTCATATTATCCCTACAGGTCTTTCATAAATTACTTTTTCACATCCTGGGGAAAATAAAACATAGAAAAGGGGTGAGCTCAAATGCCCAGTAAGGACAACAATATAGCGGAAACATTCATAAATAAGAATAAACATTTAAGGGAATGTATAACTAAAACAAAAGACTTTTAAACTTGAACTTCAACATAGTATGGAAGAAATAAAATTAAATAATGCCATTTACTTATTCACATGGATATTCTACTAACCGAATAATCACATGAAATATCAATAACCAATTTCATAATGATGGAATGCATAATTCCAGACTATCATAACCACATAGCCCAGGCCTCGTGCCAAGACTAAAAATAAGAATTTCTCAAGGCCTTGTTCCAGGACACTAGTTTGTCTCATGAGACCAACTGATGCATCGAGGAGCTATAGCGGGCTCCACCCGTCACTTATTAAGTCCAATTCATTCCTCATATGAACAGGTTTAAACATAACATAAACATTCATATTAAAACTAACATACGAAATGTAAATACATTCTCCATAAACCATGAATGGTATAAAAATAACACATCCACTATCAAACATATCGCAAAACCTTCAATACAATATGGAAGTTTTGTATCATAATAAATAAACTTCAAATAAGCTTAAAATCCATCAAAGGATGTTGACATAGATGAAATCAAAACTATTTGAGAGAAATATATCTTTTTTTTGAAATCATTTAAAAGTCACATAATTATGAAATAAAACATTTAATTTGAAAATATTCTTATAATCTTGTAAAAAAATCTTTGAAGATTTTATAACGGCGGAAAATAGCCACACCCGCCGTATAAGTTATAAAAACATTCTTACCTTAATTCTGTCGAAAAGGATAAAAAGCACCTTGTTTTGAAAACGACGGAACGATGACTTTATAAACCTATTATAAAAAGTCAAAAAAAGGTATAAATGACTTTAAACTATATTCTAGTAAATAGTAAAAATTGTTTGACATACATTTTTAAGAAACATGGATGTGGATGATAATGAAGTCCCAGTAGATTATTACATATAAACAACCTCGGATAATGAAGAGATTGCGATATAAACCCTTAACATGTAGTTTTCCTTGGTTGGGGGTAGTTTAAACTCCTGTATAATGGAAAAATAATTGTTAGTAAATTATACAAGAATCATATATATTAATATGATATCATATATGATCTTTTAACATTTATTTGTTAATAATATCGTAGTATTATCGTTGTTTCGGGTGTTAACTTACTCATTTTCTTTTATATGTTTTGTTACGTAAGCCATATTTGCCAGGGATAGGTTGTATATTATTCATATCAAGAATGATATCAAGTCCTTAAATATTATTTTTAAATCATCAAATGATAATTATACTTGAATGGATACAATGGAGAATGAATCTCATCGCATTCGTGGAGACTGTAGTCCGTACATACGCATGAGCGACAATATCATTATATTGATATTAAAATAATATATAATTGGATGTTATATCACATATAAAGAATCATTATCATGTTATATTTATTATTTACATGAATTACAAATCATTATTATACCCATCTAATTAATAATATACTGAATAACAATTACACCACGACGTGGAGACGGTAATCCGTACGTACGCACGTATGGTGACATGTCATTAAAGGATGGATAGAATACTGAATATGGTTGTACCATATTTATAATAATATTACATTATATAGGAGATACTGTATTAATTATTTTATAATGGGAATAACAATGAAAGAAGAAGTTAAAGAAGAAATGAATATGAAAAAGGGTGGTGAAAACATTACCTCTTCTTCGGGTTCTTCCTTTTGATTTGATCAAAAGGGCTCCATAAGATTGATCTCTGACTAAAGGAAGGCATATAGGGTGAATTGAGTTAAGTTTAGAGAGTATTTGGGCGGATTTTGTCCAAACCAAAAGGCTTTTAAGGTGTGAATTAATGAGAAGGAGGAGTGCCATTTTATAAGAGGGCTTAGGGGCACCTTTGGAAAAGCTAGAAATATTATTTTATAATAAATTCATATTCGGTTTCAAATGTCTAAAAAGTGGATTATTTAAAGGTTAAGGTGAGTATGGGTCGAAAACCACTCAACCAATAAAATATAGACAGGTTTGGGTTACTATATTAACCTTATCTTTAAGTATTACTTCTTAGTTAATTAGTTTCACTTTTACAATGTCTCTTTGTATTTTTATATTATATGGTTAATAAACTTACTATATACATCCAAGAGACCCCCAGGTGGTCCATTAATGATACACCTACCATTATATAATTCTCTTGGCCGATCCTTATTTTTTTAGGAATTTAATATCAATTAATAATATAATATATTTTTAAAAACTCTTTTATGTCAATTTTGAGACTATTCAATAATTGATTTTTGTGAAAATAATAAAAGAATGATTACTTAGAACAAAGTTACTTAAGTCAATTCTAACATGTCATATTAACCTATAAAATTAGTGTAATTCATAAAAAGTATCAAATTATATTTATTTGGGTATTAATAATATCAATTATTTTAATTTTTTCACTATTATGGTAATTACTGCATCATCAATGTGTCATAAATAAAATAAATTATTTAATGTTTAAAAATTATAAATAAAAAATAATTGTGTATGAAATCTTTTTATCTTTCTAATAAATATTTATAATTGAAAATACAACATATATAACCCTTTCTAAAAATTGTTTGTCTAAAAGATATATGCTTTTGTCAGTTTTGTATTTATTTTAACTTAATTAAAATAATGTGTCCCTATCACCTAAAAGTGGCTTCATGGGGTCCCAAAATCGACCGAAAGATGCTCATGGTCGGAGATGTATCCACCAATAAGATTATGACACATTTTAGGGTAATTTATTATTATTATAATATTATTTTTTAACCCTTATTTTCCGGATTTACCCTTTAACCATGGTTAATAAAATATTTACCGAAGTAATTATTCAAAATGTCTAAAAATAAAAGTTACCTATTTACACAATTTGGAAATCCGGATTCCAAATATGGAATCCATTTTTCTAAATTCAAAACACAGAAGTGGCAGAAATTAATTTAAAATTAATTCCCACTGTCAAAACAAAAAGCGTGTTTTTAAGATATAATAACTATCAAATGATTGATACTTGTTTATGTCTGGTTTAATTGTGAAATTATGCCCAATGACCACAATTGTATTAAATGGAAAAAATATATTATAAATATACTTTAAAACCACTCAAATTCATAATTTATCACTACTAATTATTTTGATTAAAAAAGTTGTTTTTAATTAAAATTTAGTAATTTTCACTATTCATTAAAATATTAAAGTTATCCGAAAAGTACCAAAATTTTACCTTAGGATAAATTCGATACTCCGAATCCAAAAATGAAGTCCATTTTGAGAGATAAAATTTATAAAATTTCAAAAAGTAGGTATTACTATTTATAACGTCTATTTTGATTGGTTGTGGTGTGTGTTAGAACTCGATGTTGCGTACAACACACGCTATCGCATTATTCAAAGAGAAGAGTAATGTAGAAGCTTGGGGTGTTACAATAAAAATTATTTATAAGATATATTTTTACCCGTCATTTACTTTTAAAAAAATTATAATAATATTCATTTAATTTTCTAATCAAGGTTCGTTTGGGTTTTATTTAAAATGTAAAAGGAATCATTGTTTTAATATGTATGGCATGAACAAAATATTCACATTTCATGACCTCTAAAATGATTACATTAATAGTTAAAATGGTTATTTTAAAAGAAAAATATATTCAAAGTAATCAGTGAAAATTTATTTTTAGAAGAAATTTTTTTAAAGTGGAAATTTTATTATCCTCAAGACTGTTTTAATGATATGTTTATGGAATTTATATTCATCAACATCAAAAATATTTATTCTAATTATAATTCACTGGGGATATGTTTTAACGATTCCATCATTTTTATTTATACAGATATTTTATGAGAACTTTCACTAGAGATTTACTATTTTGATACCATTCATAATACTCTAGATTTCTAAGGATTATGTTTCTTGATTGGGGTAAGTATGAACATTTTAGAAGTTAGTTTTACAATAAGAATGATTATGTGGATTATATCTCACCCCATTAATATAAAAAATTAATTGGAATTATTATGTGATGGGTGGGGACTATAATTTCATATTCCATCATTTCATTGAAAGGTCTCACGAGACAAATCTGTTGGCCAAATTAAATGGGGTTTTACCCATAATTTTAATCTATCTTGTGAAATTTCTTAAACAAAAGTTTCATATGTGCAAAATTATGAATTCCATCATTATGAGTTTAGTTATTGACATATATATGATTATTTAATTCACTAGAATATCCTTGTAAAAGTTTCAAACTAATGTGATTATATTAATGAATTTCATGGACCATAATTTATTCCTTTTATATTATGATCATGTTATTGTTTATTTACTATGCCATGATGATTATAATTATTAATTAGTGATGAATTTTGTTGTACGCAAATCCCTATTGAGCATCTGACCTCACCCCTTGATTATATTATATTTTTTATGAGATACCAGGAGGTGTTTTTTTATCGATATTCATGGATACATTAAGCAGAATAATGTTATTCTCAAACAAAGTACTTTTTACATTTTATGATTTAAAATTTAATATTAATTTCAATTGTGTATCTATTTTACAAAGAATACTAATCTATTCAGTCGTGTGGTATGTGATTTCGTGTATCTAGATCCAATGTAATAACTTAGACACCCACTTCTGTCATGTTTAGTAGGGGTATTTATAGGAATCATTGATAAATTTAATGTTGATAAATGAGATAATAATGTGAGAATAAATACCCTAAAATATTAAGTTTCAAATTCCTTCAAAAGGAAACACATTTCAAGACATCGATCATCCAATCATGTTGTTCATGACAAAGATGGGTTCCCCTAAATTATGTTGTGATACAAAATAAAGTAATGGTTGACACTAATAGGACTAAGTGGTATTTTTTCAGTTTTATATAGGTTAAACATTTCTGGGAGACCCTAATTGGATTAGGTTACTAGAAGAATGGTGTTTAGTTTTTCTATATAATTAATTATGTAATGTGTTTTTTTCCAACCATCTAAGAGTCATATGTATAATTATTTGAATAATGGCCTACCTAAATAGATAAGTGATGTGATAATTTCCGAATATAACAAAATTTTATTGAAATATGAATATTTTCTAGTAATGATAATTTTGTATTTTAGAAAGGGAACACCACTTCAGTATGATCAAAATTATTAAAATTCCTTATTAAATGAATATAAATCATGATACTTATTTGAAAAAAGTGTTTTTAGAAAAATTAAATCATAATAAATAAACATGAAATGGGAATCAATATTATAAAAAAAAGAATATTAATTTAAAAAAACCTTCCAAACTGGTAAAAAAACTTTTGAACTGTTTTTAGAGAAGAAAATTTATATATGTTATAGACACACCTTCCCAAATAAAAAAAATGTTGAAGTTTTCCAATATGTAAATAAATATTATTATGATAAATATATAATTAATAAATTAATGTTTCAAAGGTATTAGATATAAAATTTAGATGAGAAACTTTAGTCTCCACAATTTCACTCAATGTGATTGAGTGTTCTATTGACTAGGAGAAACTACATTTTCCTATAAGGATTGTTCTGGTTATGAAATCCATTATAAAACTATCCTTAGAGATTTTATAGATATGTGAATCAATTTTATAAAATTTTTCCCTATTTCTGAATGATTCTAAGGATATATGAATATTAAATGGCATGTTTAGGTTCTTGTACTATGTTGGTAGTACTAAATTGTAAAATCATAATCTAAGAAATGAATATTATACTTTCAAACAAGAAATCCTTGGTCGTTGAAATACATGAGATATGTTGGTAAGGAATGGAATTGTCTTCATAAGATGGATATTATATAGGATACGTTATTGGGTTTGTGAAAATCCATGGAAAGTTCATGTCATGTATTGTGGATTGAGAAATACATTATGGGATTTTAAAGGGTATATCATACAAAATGTATAATTTTTAATTTTTTTAAATATAAAATAGTTGAAGATAGATGATAGAATTGATATTAACTTATAGTTTGAATTTAAATATGAAGGAACCATGTTATTAAATAATAAAGTTAAATATGAAGGAAAATATAGAGCTCAAATAAATCTGTATAAAGGATGATTAGTTTTACCTTATTCCCCTTTTATGATAGGAGAGTTTGTTAAGAAAATATTTTTTATGAAAAGTATGAGATGATGGATTTAATACACATAGTTCATGATTCATCCTATTTTCTAAAATCATTGAAAAGAATATATATATCAAAGGATTTTTATCCTTGATAAATATGTTTATCAAAGATAATTTTCAAAATTTGAGGAAATAGATTCAACCAATCATTTTTAGAATATTTATAATCTAATTTTCATAAAAAGTTTCGAAATAAATATAATAACATATAAAACATTGATAATTTTGTTAAATATTCCCACTAAAGGAAAAAAGTTTTGTTTCCTAAAATAAAAGAGTGTATGTATCTTAGCATACTATTTGGAAGAAAATATAGTTTTTAAGAGACTAGTGGGGGTGTATTTAAAAATATATGAGATAAAATAATAAAAAACAACGGCTTCTACCAGAAAAAACTAATTTCACTTATTAACCTAAATGTGTTTATGGTATATCAGAAAAGAGAAATGAAAAGGGAAACATTTGGTTACTGTAATGAAGTGAATGTATCATTATATTTTAAAAGGAGTTTAGGATACATTTGTAAAGAAAAATATAAATAGTAACTTACTGTTTTCAAAATGATCTCAAAGATTTTTTTTTAAATAAAACCGTTAAAGAATGATCATGGTAATGACCTTAGAAATAGTTTTAAGAAGATAAAAGAAGTTATTAAAATCATAACATTTGATGTTTTGATGTAAAGCATTTTCAAAAAAACAATGAATTGAAAATTATGAATATGATTACTAAGTCCCATATTTATTCAAAATATATTAAAATATAGATATTACCCACAAATTAAGATTAATAAGATTATTTTTTCAGATGATCACATAGAGAAGTATTAGGAATTATATATAAATTTAATGAGTTTAAAAAAACCATTAAATTTTAAAAAAATAAGTCCTATCTAGTAGAATATCATATAAGATATGATTATGAAATGACTTATGTATGATTTTTTAGTGTTAAATAGTACAAAATGTATCATTCCATACAAAAATAATGGCTCCACTTTGTCATTATATCATGTTGGATACATATATTACATGAAGTAAAATATTATTTTACCTCTTAAAGTATAACTTTGTGTTATACTTTACCAGTGTCCATCTGGAATTATTATTGGTTATGATTAAATGTTAAGGTCATAATGTTTATGATTCTTTTCGAGATATGGAAGACACTCATCTGGTAAAAAGATACTTCTGTGTGTTGGATGCACCTCTAATTTTGACATGTGAATTTACATACAATATGTATTTGGAGTGATAGGGGTGTATGTTTCAAATTTGGATTTCCCCATAACTAATGTTGATTTGATACCTAGCTTGAGAGAAACTATACATTGATAACTTTTTTGGGAAATCCTTAAGGATTAGTTATCAATGTGTATTTGGTTATGGTATGGATCTTGTAATTAGACAGGGTCTAACCAAGAGAGGATTTGTACACTCATGTGATGAGTATAAAAACTGATATAAAATTTTTGAAATAATTAAGGAGTGTGTTAGAATACCTATTTAAGTCATGTTATATATCAATATATTTAGTGAGGTCTAAGTAATTTTCTTATCTATAAGGGAGAATAAAATGTGATGTATCCATTAAACTGGTCATTTTATACATGGATAATAAAAAAACACTTTTATATTTTATATGGTATTTACATAATCCAATTTCCATGTTTACTAGATGACTTGACAAGAAAAAAATATGAATATACATTATTTTATATGATATATATGTCTGACAATAGTATAGATATACATGTGTTTTATGATGATTACACTGGATCTATTTATTTCTTAAGTTGAGTTTAGGATTTATTAAAGGCCACACTTTTCTTACATTTATAGTTTTGGGAATTCATGTTTTTTTTAAAACTAAAAATTCTTGTGGGGTAATAGTTTTTCATTCCAAAAATAGGGATTTAGTATTATGAAAATCATAGCGGTGCTCTATAATTTTTTCAGAGTTTAGCTAAAAGAGTTTTGAATGGATTTTTTAAAATGTAGTTTATATGATGTGATACAGGTTGTATTTGATGTTGTATTTATACAAGTATTTCTAAAATATCAAAAAACAATTCACTGATATGGTTTTACAAGTTATTGGGTATCAAACAATATCAAATTAAATTATATAAATTCTATAAGACTATAGTACAAGTGATTGATTTGTCGAGATATGCATTAATTCCTTTATATGTAATCTATTTATATTTATATATAAATTTATGATATAATGATTTTTTATGATCCAACATATATTATGTAATGTAATACCATTTTATTTGATATAAAGATATCATATTTTATTAATAGTGATCCAATTGTAGATTATGATCCAAATATTACATCCAGCATTGTTGTATAGAGAATACTACTGTATTATTCTTATAAACATATATGACTATGAAATAGTAGTCAAACATTAATATTTAATTTTCTAATCTCAACCAAATTAACTACCATAAATACTAATGTTTTGTATGACAAATTTTTTTTGATAATTCATGTTAGATAAAGGTTACAATATTTGTAACTAGAGTTATCCACTTGTATGTTATATAATGTATGACTAAATTCAACACAATATTAAGAAACATCCCTAAGGCCTATATAAACTAGATAAAAAATTAATATGTGTTTTCATTCAGGTGAACCTTTCCTAGAATCCCTCTCTCAATTCTCCTTGTGTGCCTATCTTCCTCCTCCAACATTAACCATTCAAGATATTGAAATATCATAGAATAAAAAAACTTTTAACCAAATATTTGTGAGAATAAGATTGTCTTGTGGGTGAAAAATAGAGGGATGAACCAATTTATTACTCCTAGGTGATATTAATCAGTCCATGGATCTCTATTTCATTATTGTGACTAACATTAGTGTATAGTGAACATTCATGTTCTTCTTTAAAAAACACATGGTTTTGATTTAACAAATGAGAACTTGGATTTAAGTTTTTTTGTTGAATTATTTAATGAGGACCAATAAGTTTTAGATCCATAGAAACATAGTTTGATACACTATATGTAACACCCCATGGTTTTCAAAATAAATATAGAATGTAATTTTATAATTTATCCTCTTATATGTTTTGAATTTCAAGAAATGGTCACCTAGTGTTGTGTTTAGTAAGTCATTTGGAGTCTGATAGAACAAACTTGATTTTTGTGAATAGTAACATACTATTATGAATAGTAATATGAATAGTAATATGACCTTATGAATAGTAAATAATAATAATATTTTATTTTCTTAAGGCAATCGGATAATGGGATCTTAATTAATTTTCCAATGTCACATAAAACTAATTGCATTTCAAGATTGTTATTTTTTCAAATTAACTGTGACCTTATTTAAAAATTAAATTAATAATATTTAGAAAATTATTTTTCATGAATGGATTTAACTTTTGAATTCTACACATCAAAAAATGGTAGAGGTGAATTTTTGGGATTTATCTACAATACTTGGATGTTTTGTGAATAGTGAAAAATACTGTTTTGAGTATTCAGTAGTTTAATGACATCATAATGACATAATAATTAAAATAAAAGGATGGAAGACTTGTGTATAGTAAATTATGACATGAGGTGTCCCAAGGGGCTTAAACAATGGGAAAACACCAAGGGAATGCCCCTGGTTTGGCAAAAATCACTAATGAGGTGTCCCTTTGAAATTATAAAAAAAATTACCTCTCTTTTTCTATAAATACCCACTCATACATTCGTTTTACTTCATTAAAAATCCCTCATACTCAATGATATGGTGGTTTTACCTCTCTAAGAGTCCTCACAAGGTGTCCTTAATCCTCCATGGTTCCAACCTTCAAGATCTAGGAGTTATTCTACATGGTATGGGAATCCTTCTTTGTCCTCTTTATGTCGACACTTCTTTTATGCTATCTCTTTGAATTTCCTTTCTAATATGTTGGGGTTTGATTTAATGTATTCTTCTTTCTGTCATTTTGATTTTAATATGATGATATACCCTTTTTATCTCATCATTTCATTTTATGAAATATTAAGCGACGTCGTTAGGCTGCCGAATTTTCATAAGGGATCTCTCAACTTTTCTCTTATTTTCAAGATCATCTCTATTCATTTTCTCTCCTAACCTCCTCTATCCAAATGACCATGATAAATCCAGTAACATCTACATAATGGAATTATATCATTTTAATGGAATAACCATCATAAATTTTTTTACTCCCTCCCTTTTATTTTTATAAATTAAATCAATGTCCATGAGGTTCCAATTTATAGCCTTCGTGGATGAAGAGGTTTCATTCTTCAATTTCTTCTTCATTACTGGTCATGAAACCATATTTATGTTTTCTCCAGACTATAATATATGTATTATAACATAATAAATATTCAGGAGCCAGAATATGTACATATAAATAAGTTATATGACAAAACTAGTTCATAATAATCCAAATACTTCCAAATAATCGAAGTGGTTGTCATCTAATGAGTCATCCTCATTCCATGTAACCAAATGAAAGAAAAAACCATTATCAATTATGTATGTTCATAAATAATGTGTAATTTAAATTCTGGATATTTATAACCATTCCACATGAACTTCATTACTTAAAAACAAGTGAACCGAGTATGAAAATAAAGGAAATGAACACTCCAGAACGACTGAATTCAATACAATAACATATCAATAAAGACATAAATGAACTAACCAGGATTATGGTAATCTAATTAAATTTCTAATAGGTTATGAACTAAGTTATTAACATGTATAATTTCATATTTTAGGAGCTTAAGTACAAGAGCGTAACACGTTTGGAGTTAAGGTAAGGGTTTTTCCACCCGAACTTCCACTTTCATTCGGGATACTTTCATTGTCTACTTACCTCGATGTAATTATTATGTATTGTTATGTACTCATCATATATTCTGTTTCAGTATTATATATATGTTTAAAAACTAGAAAATTTCCTTATTTTATGGATAGTTACACGTTTTAAAAGAAGCTCTCAAAACTTTTTCAAAACATACGAGCCCGATACAAGGGAATTTCTCAAATTCATATATATCCTCAAGGGAAATATATAATCTATTTTTTGAAACCATTATTCTTCTAAGAACAAAAATTTTATTATAAAGATGCTATCTTACTTCACATATAGTTTTATAGAAATATTTTTCCAAAAGAACTCTTCTTTTCAAAATAAAAGAGTATGTATCTCCAGAGTTGCTTGATGATTTTATAAGAGTGTTTTCATCTAATTAAACACTCTTGTTGATTCCATGGTATTATTAGATTTAATAATTTATGAATTCATCTACCATATTTTATTTAATGGTTTATTATTAACTCTATTGTAGATGATCTATCCTAAAACCATTCACCATATTATTCTGAATAGTTATTGTTTTATGTTTAATGATTGGTGAAAGTTAATTACATTTCATATGATAGTTTCAATATGAATGTATATGTTGTTTATGTTGATCCCCGCTCATATGAGTAATGTGTTGGACTTATTATGTGATGGGTGGGGCCCGCTATATCTTTTTGATGCATCAATAGGTCTCATGAGACAAACTATGGTCTTGGAAGGAGGCCTTGACGAAATGATGGTCCTAGCACGAGGCTTGGACGGTATGGTTATGATGTCCGGAATATGCGCTTCCCCCATTGTGAATATATTAATTGAAAGCTCATGTGGTTGTTAGACTAGAAGAACACCCATGATGATGTTTTATTATGTAATTATTTACTCATCTCATATTCCTACCATAATGTGTTTTATGTTTATTATTAAAGGCATGTGTTTTCAATTATTAACTATGTCTAATGTTTATATTAACTTACACTATATTGCTTAATCTCAATGAGCGTTTCAACTCAGCCCTTTCTTATGTTTCATTTTTCTCAATACATGAAGAAGTAATTTATGAATGATGTGCAAGCATAATATAGGAAACATGATGTTTCTAGTGGAATAAAATAGTGTTTTATTTCCCTTCATGTTGTAATGTTAAACTTATGTATGTAACTTGTTTCCAATAATACTAAACTACTCCGTATTTTGGGATTCGTGTTCCTTGTATGTATGCCAATGTAATCAAATAAGGCACCGACTCTGGGAAACTGGGGTCGGGTCCTTACAGTTGGTACCAGATCAAGTTTAGTAGAATACTTTAAAACTAGAAAACGTATAATTAATGGAGAGTCCCAAAGATAGTCTTAGATGATATACATACAATAAAGTCCTGGTATTTTGGTAAGGAAAAGATTATGTGTATATTTCAAGCAATACATCTCTGTCTAGATACGAGCAGGTAGAGGCGGTTCTGGCATAGATGTATCTAGGGGTAAAACCCGAAAACACCGCTTTGAGCTAGACTCGAATGGGAACTGGTGCATGACAACGGGCCTTGGTGCACTCTTGGTTATGAAACTCCTGGGGGATATGCTTAGGATAATTCACATTTTCTTTACAGGCCATTATGAAGGATTGAAATATACAATATTCCTTAAAGAAACCATATTTGTGAATATAGGATTATCCATTCGTAGGATCTCAATTTTTTTCTAAGTATTTTGTTAAGTTAAGATTATACATTATGATTCATAACCTAATCTAGTGTATTCCATTATCTAGATATGGTGCATAGTGGATGGAATGGAAATCTCCTGATTTCATGTGTCCCCTGTAGGGATTTTCCTCCTATGTAAGATAATGATGTTGGATCTGGTGTTGTGATTGGTTCTGAGCAACTCATAACTATACTGGGACAACTTAGTCAGGTTATGAATAATAACCTTACTCGTATGAAGCATCTGGATCCACCACGTGGAGGAGCCATGATTAATAACTTTATGCAACAACAACCTCCATAATTCAACGAGAATACAAACCCATTTGTATCAGAGATGTGGATATGTTCCGTTGAGAAGATATTTCTTTCTTTGGGATGTAATGAAAGAGGGGAGGTTTTCATGGCAGTATATCATCTATTGGGAGATGTGGATCAGTGGTGGTCTTTAATCCAAAACACAAAGGAGGAGGAAGAGATAGAAGAGATGGAATTGAGGGATTTTAAGGAAATATTCTTAGAAAAATATTTCCCTCATGAGCAGCGAGCAGATATGGAGAGACAATTCTTGAATCTGAGGCAGAAGGAGGATGAAATTATTTCCATGTATGAAGCCAAATTCACAAGGTTAACAAGACATGTTGTAGACTATATACAAAATACAAGGAGAAAAATTGATCGATTCTTTGATGGCCTAAAACCATTCCTCTAGAGGGTACTGGTCTCTCAAATATTTTCATCATATGATGATATAGTTTCATGTGAAATCAAGACAAAAAAAGAATTCTCTAAGTCTTATGACTTTAAGGGAAAGCAAGAAAAGAAGAGGGCTGCTGAAAACCCTGGGAAAAGAAATAAGGAATCAGGGAATAAGGGAAGAGTTTAGTTTCTACCGTGTGACAATTGTGGAAAAAAACACCCTGATGCATGCTTAGAAGGAAAATATGTATGTTACAAATATTTTCAGAAAGGCCATCTTTCTGGTGACTGAAAAGGGAAGAAGGAAGACAATGATTTTCAATGCTATAGTTGTTGGGAGATGGGACACTATGCTAATTATTGTCCAAAATGTCAAGGAAATATGCAACAGAGAAGGCCAAGGGATCATGGACAAGCTTATGCAATCAAAATTGCAGAGGTTGAAGTTCCAAATGATGTGGTGGCAGGTACTTTAATTATTTCCTCAAGTTTAGCCAATTCTTTATTTGATTCTGGATCATCACATTATTTAATATCTTCTCAGTTTGCTAAGAAAATTAGATATTTCCAATTTTATTTAACAAGGGAGTTGTCAGTCAAAACTCATAAGGGAAATATCATTGTTACAAAGTTCTGTGAATCTGTTCTCATTAAGGAATATAAATGTTCATTATCTATTGATCTGATCATTATACCCATGATTGAATTTGATATAATCCTCGGTATGGATTGGATTTTGGACCATGATGCAAAAATTTATTATAAGAACAAGGAGGTTATGATTTTTGATGATGATTATAAAGAACACCTTATCTTTAGAGCATAATAGTCATCACCTGATTCTTATCTAGATCTACCTCCAGTAGCTCAACTAAATTCTATTATTGGGGAGGAAGAGAATTAAATAATTATGGGTGAGGAAAGGAATGTTCAAATAGAGGATGTGCCTATTGTGAGAGAATATGTTGATGTGTTTCCAAAATATTTACCCGGACATCCTCGAGAACAAGAAATTGAGTTTTGCCTTGATTTAATTCCTAGTACAAGGCCCATATCGAAGAACCCTTATAGAATGGCCACTGTGGAATTAGTGGAGCTAAAGAACCAACTATAGGTATTGAGTAATAAGGGAATTATTCACCTTAGTGTTTCTCTATGGGGAGCCCCTGTCCTTTTTGTTAAGAAGTAAGATAGATCTATGAGGTTTTGTATCGACTACAGGGATATCAATGCTATAACAATAAAGAAAAAGTATCCCCTACCACGCATTGATGATTTATTTGACCAACTGCATGGAGCTCAATACTTTTTAAAGATTGACCTTCGATCTGGATATCATCAGTTGAGTGTGAAGAAGGAAGAAATTATAAAAACAACGTTTCGAACTAGGTACGAGCATTACGAGTTTACAGTAATGTCTTTTGGATTGACTAATGCACCCTCTGTCTTCATGGATCTAATGAACAAAGTTATCAAGGAATATCTTGATAATTTTTTAGTGGTATTTATTGATGATATATTAGTATAATCCAAAATCTATGAAGATCATGAAAATCACTTGTGTATTATCCTAAAGACTCTTAGAAGGCATGAATTATATTTGATGTTTAGCAAGTGTGAATTATAGATTCAAGAGATTTTATTTCTTGGCCATATTGTCTCTAAGGATGGAATCCTAGTTTATCCTACAAAGACAAAGGTAATCCAAGATTGTCCCACACCAACAAACATAACTGAGGTACACAGTTTTATTGGCTTAGCAGGTTATTATCGGTGCTTCGTACAAAATTTTGCTCGACTGGCTAACCCGCCAATGAAGCTCACATGTAAAGGGGTTAAATTTGTTTGGACAAAAGATTGTGAAAAATGTTTCAAAGAACTGAAGAGAAGATTAGTAAATTCTCTTATATTGACTCTACCATTAGTGAATGAAGGGTTTGTTATTTATAGTGATGCTTCAAGGAAATGACCTATTTGTGTCCTTATGAAAAATTATAGGGTTATTGCTTATGCATCACGATAGCTAAAAATTCATGAGAAAAACTATCCTACTCATGATCTTGAGTTAGCTGCTGTAATCTTTTCTTTGAAGATATGGAGACATTATCCCTATGGTGAAGAATGTGATATTTATACTGATCACAAGAGTTTGAAGTATATTTTATCACAGAAATAAATCAAAATGAGGCAAAAGAGATGGCTTGAACTACTCATGGATTATGATTTCATGATACACTTCCATCCGAGGAAAGCAAATAAGGTGACAGATGCCTTGATCAGAAAGGATCATGGAGTTTTGAACAAGAAGAGAATTGAAAGGGATCATATTTTCATAGATCTAGTAAATATGGATATGGGAATAACCATGGAAGGTGAAACATCAATGCCTTTTCAAATGGTTTCCAAATAAACTTTACTAGAAAGGATAAAAAGTTATCAGGATGATGATGATGAGTTTCAAAATAAGATTAAAGCTGTGAATGATGGGAGATTGAGTAACTTCGTATATGAAGATGGAATTTTGACATTTGGGAAGAGACTTTGTGTTACCAATATACCTGATCTAAAAAGGGAATTGTTGGATGATGCTCATAGTTCCAATTTCTTTATAAATTCTGGTAGCACTAAGATGTATATATATTTGAAGGAAATTTTTTGGTGGGACAACATGAAGAGGGAGATTGCTGATTTTGTTTCCAGATGTATGGTTTGTCAACAAGTGAAAGCTGAAAGGCAATAGACTGGAGGATTATTGCAACCTATTCTCATACCTGAGTGGAAATAGGATAATATCAAAATGGACTTTGTCATGGGACTACCAAAGACTCCCAGAAGGAATGATGCAATATGAGTCATTTTTGATAGTCTTACCAAGTCAGCACATTTTCTAGATATAAGAGAATATCTACCACTTGAACGTCGAGCAGGAATATATATTAATGAAGTTGTGAGACTTCATGGAGTACCCCAATCGATTGTTTCTGATCATGATCCACATTTTACATCAAGATTCGTGAAAAGTCTCCAGAAAGCCCTAGATACTAATCTTCATTTGAGCACTGCCCACCACCCACAAACTGATGGGCAATCAGAACAGACTATTCAAACATTGGAAGACATGTTTAGGTCTTGTTCACTTTATTTTCAAGGCGTGTGGGATCAGTATTTATCTCTCGTAGAATTCTCCTACAACAATAGATTCCATTCAAGTATTCAAATGGAACCGTATGAAGCATTATATTGGAGGAGATTTCATACACCAACTTGCTGGGATGATGTTGGTGAAAGAAAGCTTGTGGGCCCGGAACTTGATGAAGAAACAATGGAGAAGGTGAAGATTATCTAGAACCATATCAAAATGTCTCAAAGTAGGCAAAAGAGATATACTGATAACTGAAGGAAGGTTTTGGAATTTCATAAAGGTGATAACGTTTTCTTAAAGGTATATCCATGGAAGGGTATTATAAGATTTGGTAAGAAGGGAAAATTAAGTCCCAGGTACATCAGACCTTTTGAAATTCTGGACCGAATTGCAGCCGTAGCTTACTGTTTGGAAATGCTGGAAAGTCTATCCAAGGTTCATAATGTGTCCCACGTGTCAATTTTAAGAAAGTACATACCAGATCCAACACATGTACTCACCTATGAAGAAGTGGAACTTTAGCCCAGTTTATCTTACTATGAAGAGCCTATCAAGATTCATGATACTAGAGAACAAGTATTGAGAAATTGGATGACTCCACCGGTAAAGGTTTAATGGAGAAACCATAAGATGGAGGAAGAAACATGGGATCCTGAGGAGCTTATGTTAAATACATACTCGAATCTTTTTAGGTAATATTTTTTGAATTTCGAGGATGAAATTTTTGTAAGGAGAGGAGAATATAACACCCCAAGGCTTTGAAAATAAATATAGAATGCAATTTTATAATATATACTCTTATATGTTTTGAATTTCAAGAAATGGTCATCTAGTGTTGTGTTCAGTAAGTCATTTGGAGTCTGATAGAACAAACTTGATTTTTAGTGAATAGTAACATACCCTTATAAATAGTAATATGAATAGTAATATGAACTAATGAATAGTAAATAATAATATTATTTTATTTTCTTAAGGCAATAGGATAATGTGATCTTAATTAATTTTCCAATGTCACATAAAACTAATTACACTTCAAGATTGTTATTTCTCAAATTAAATGTGACCCTATTTAAAAATTAAATTAATAATATTTAGAAAATTATTTTTGAAAAATGTATTTCACTTTTTAATTATACACGTTGAAAAATGGTAGGGGTGAATTTTTGGGATTTTTCTAAAATACTTTGATTTTTCATGAATAGTGAAAAATATAGTTTTGAGTATTCTGTAGTTTAATGAAAACATAATGACATAATAATTAAAATAAAAGGCCGGGAAACTTCTGCATAGTATCTTATGACATGAGGTATCCCATGTGGCTTAAACCATGGGCAAATACCATGGGAAATCCCATGGTTTGGAAAAAACCACTAATGAGATGTCCCTTTGAAATTATTAAAAAATTACTTCTTTTTTTCTATAAATACCCACTCATCCATTCATTTTCATTCATTCCAAATCCCTCATCCTCGAATATCTGGTGGTTTTAACTATCTAAGAGTCCTCCCAAGGTGTCCTTAAGCCCCCAAGGTTCCAATCTTCATGATCAAGGAGTTATTCTACAAGGTAAGAGAATCCTTCTTTCTCTTCTTTAAGTCGATGCTTCTTTTATGTTGTCTCTTTGAATTTCCATTCTAATATTTTGGGGTTTGATTTCATGTATTCTAATTACTGTACTTTTTATTTAAATATGATTATATACCCTTTTTATCTCATCATTTCATTTTATTAATTATTAAGCGACGCCGTTAGGCTGCCAAATTTTAATAAGGGATCTCTCACCTTTTCTCTTATTTTCAGGATCATCTCTATTCATTTTCTCTCCTAAACTCCTCTATCAAAATGACCATGATAACTCCAGTAACATCTATATACTGTAATTATATAATGTTAATGGAAGAACCATCATAAATATTTTTACTCCCTCCATTTTATTTTTATAAAAGAAATCAACGTCCATGAGGTTCCAATTTATAGCCTTCATGGACGATGAAGTTTTATTCTTCTATTTCTTCTTCATTACTAGCCATGAAACCATTTTATGGTTTAAACAGACTATAATATATGTATTATAACATAATCAATATTCAGGAACCAGAATATCTACATTTAAATAAGTTATATGACAAAACTAGTTCATAATAATCCAAATACGGCCAAATAATCGAAGTGGTTGTCATTTAATGATTCATCCTCATTCCATGTTACCAAATGAATGAAATAACCATTATAAATTCTGTATGTTCATAAATAATTTTTAATTTCAAATTTGGATATTTATAACCATTCCACATGAACTTCATTACTTAAAAACAAGTGAACCGAATATGAAAATAAAGGAAACAAACACTCTAGAGTGAAGAAATTCAATAAAATAACTTATCAATAAAGACATAAATGAACTAACTAGGATTATGGTAAACTAATTACATGTCTAATAGGATCTGAAATAAGTTATTAACAAGAATAATTTTATATTCCAGGAGCATAAGTAAAAGATCAGAACACGTTTGGAGTTAAGGTAAGGGTTTTACCACTCGAACTTCCACTTTCATTCGGGATACATTCATTGTCTAATTACCTCAATTTATTTCTTATGTATTGTAATGTACTCATCATATATTTTGTGTGAGTATTATATATATATATTCAAACCAGAAACTTTGCTTATTTTATGGATAGTTACACGTTTTAAAAGAAGCACTCAAAACTGTTTCCAAAAATACGAGCCCGATACAAGGGAATTTATCAAATTCATACCTATCATCAAGGGAAATATATAATGTTTTTTTTAGAAACCATTATTTTTCTAAAAATAGTAATTTTATTATGAAAATACTATCTTAATTCACTTCTGTTTTTATAAAAATATTTTTCCAAAAGAACTCTTCTTTTCAAAATAAAAGAGTATTTATCTCAAGAATTGCTTAATGATTTTATAAGAGTATTTTAATCTAATTCAACACCCTTTTTGATTCCATGTTATTATTAGATGAAATCATTTATAAAGTCATCTACCATATTTTATTTAATGGTTTATGACTAACTGTAGAGACCCTAATCTTGACATACATGGAAATTACATTACTTTTGCGGAATACTTAGTACATTACAAAAACACACAAACAAGGACCGTAATAGTTTAGTGTCTTTGGAAACTCGGAATATAATCTTCTAATCGTGGTGAAATATCTTCAACACCTCCCATAAAGATCTTCTTTTTTTTTCTTACCTAAAACCTTTCTTTATATCCTGGGGAAAATAAAACATAAAATGGTGAGCTCAAATGCTCAGTAAGGGTAAACAAAAGAAATATCAATCACATCATATTCATAAGAACATAAAGTTTGGAAATCTTAACCTGCAAAAGATATCATAATTTCATAACATGGGATAAATCATAGTAGTGAAATGTAATCACAATAATCATAGCTTAAAACATGAATCTTTGTGGCATACACACATAATCATAGAGAATCATTTCTTATTAGTCAAGACTCATTTCCAAGACTATCTTAGTGGGCAAAGTCCATTTCTGAACCGAGTTCATTCCTCGTTTCAGTCCTGTTTCACTAAACCGGTTTAACCTGCCGTTCCAGCCATGTCTATCTCATGAGAAATGAAATATTTACCCAATTCATTGGAGGGAGATATAGGTCCCACCCATCTCATAATGATAACATTCTTATGTGTGCCAAAAAATCATAAATCATACATCATTGCATAACCCATGTAATAAAAATGGGATTCTTAAACAACATGACATCATAAAACAATTCATATAAGATAAAGGAATTCATAAAAATAATTCCATCACAAAATAATCAAATCAATGTAATAATAGGGATAGAAACACAACCCTATATTATCTTAGATGAAAAATAATTTTGATAAAACACTTGAACTCCATTCTTGAAGAAAATATCCTTTCTACTCCAAAAACATTTTCCTTTCTTAACATGTCATAGAATTTTAAACTAAAATAAGTTGATTAAAAATAAATTTTAAAACTTGTAAAGGAAGCTTCTTGGAAAAAATGTTTTAAAAATCCATTCATGATGTATAAGTTAAGAAAACACATTCTTCTCGTACTTTTGTCGGAAAAGTCAAAAAGTACCTCGTACGAAAAACGACAAAAGATTCCTTTCATATGTTTTACTAAAAACTCACCGAAGGTTAAAATTGGATTTAAAAAATTGTAGTTGGATGGAAATAATATTACATATTGGGGAAACATGGATGTGGATGATAAAATACACCCCAGTAAATACCACAGTATAAACAATCTCGGATAAAATGAGATTGTGATATTTTCCATTACCTTAAGTCCGATTTGATTTGTAAGTGTCCGAACCTCCTGTATAATGATTTAAATAAGGTCATGGACTTATTACACAATCATACTCATTGTTATGATATTATATATGGTTCACTTATGACTTTATATTACCCGTTCTTTTGTAAATTCCATGTTAAAGTGCGTTTTGGATAAAATCGTTTCATTTGTCGTCCGTGTTTTGACTTGTAATTATTCATATTATTACTTAGATTATGATTAAATAATTCCAGAATATAAAACATGATTTATATATAATATATATTTACAATATACATATATATAATAGATCAGTAAATGGAAAGAAATACACCGTTCATGGAGACTGTAGGCCGCACGTACGCATGAACGCTGTTTTCATTTCCTTATTGAGTTGAATGCAATTAAGTAGATGACATACATATATATACACATAAATCCATTATAATTATTATGTCATATATTTCATGATTACTTATTATATATAATTTATAATCAAGCATGAATGGTTAACGTAGAGAATGAATCTCATCGCGTTGTGGAGACGGTAGTCCGTACGTACGCACGAGCGATGATATCATTATCATGATCGTGGAATTGTATTGGAGTTTATGTATACTATTTCAGAATCAATATCAATTTAAAATAATCATATATAGTTATTATGTACACCATTGTACCCATCCAAGTAAGGTGGTGGTGGAAAATAGATTACACCACGGCGTGGAGACGATATTCCGTACGTACGCACGCGCGATGATTTCGTTTTCCGTAGGATGGATAGATGGTGAAATAGGGTTGTTTAATACTTATAATAACATATCAGTATATTAGTGATTCTGATGTTATTACTTCATAATGAAACAACTAAATAAGAAGAAGTGGAAGAAGAAATAAAGATGAAAGAATCGGTAACAGACATTACCTCTTCTTTGAAGTGCTTCTTTGAGACCTCCTTTTAGGGCACTAAACTTGGTCTTTGAAGAAGACCGAGACCTCTAGGATGTCTCTAGGGAAGTGGAGAGAATAAATTTTCAGGGTTTGGACGAGCTTGAAGTATCAAAGTGGTGTGAGGAAGAGAGGGAGGAGGTTCCCTTTTATAATGGAGGAGAGGGGCACCTTTGGAGAAACTAAAAATATTATTTTATTATAAAGCCAAATTCGGTTTTAAATAGCTCCAAATTAATTTATTTCGAATCTAAGGTAGGGATGGGTCGAAATACTCTCATCCAATAGAATTTGGACAAGTTTAGTTTACTATTTTAACCTTATAATTTAGATTTAACTTTAAGTTAGATAATTTTACTTTTACCGTGTCTTCTTGTTTTCTTACACTATAAGGTTAATAAACTTACTATATCAAGACAAACGAACTCCAAGTTGTTTATTATCAACATATATAACCTTATATAAGTCATTTGGCCGAAAATTAGATTTTTATGAATAAAATAACAATTAATAATATAATATTTGTTTTAATAACTATTTTATGTCAATTTTGACACTATTTAGTAATTGATTTTTCAAAAAATAATAACAGAATGATTTATTCTAACCAAGTTAATTAAATCAATAATAACATGTCATATTAACCTAGAAATTTAGTGTAATTCATAAAAAGTCCCAAATTACAATTATATGGGTATTTATAACATCAATTATGTCAATATTTCATTAATAAGATAATTACTGCATCATCGTTGTGTCATAAATAAATTAACATATTTAATGTCTAAAAATTACAAATAAAATACCATTTTTTAGGATAGTTTTTTATGTTTCTAATGAGTATTTATAGTCGAATTTATCTTATGTATAACCCCATATTAAAAATGATTTACTTATTAACCATTGATTTTAACTATTTTAACCCTTCTTTTAATAAATTAATAATAAATGTCCTAATCTAATCCAAGTGGGCCTAAATGGTCATATCTTATTCCTAAGGTTGTTTTTGGTCGAATTAAACTTATCTAATAGAATTAGGACATGTTTTAGGGTAATAATAATAACACTTTACCCTTAATTACCCTATTTACTTTTAACCGTGGTAGAAAAAAGTAAAAAGTTACTATTCACCAAAAATTATTTTCATCTCATTGAACCACATTTTAGTCCTTGATATTAACCGTGTCTCTCGGATTTTCGAAATTCCACTCACAGAAGCGGTAAAATTAAGTTTTATGAAAAATTCAGTTTTTTTAACTACCACTTAGTGGTTTCACTATTCATCAAAAATTGAAAGTTTTCAAAAAAAATACCAAAATTTCACCCTAGGCTAATTTCGATATTCCAAATCCAAAAATGAAGTCCATTTTGAAAAATAAATTTACAAAATTTCAAAAAGTGGTTATTACTATTCATAACAGCTAGTTTTAATAATATTTTAATAGCATATCATTGTTTAGTGAAACTCAGTATTGCGTACTACACACGCTATCAAGGAAGGTCGCGATTGCGTGTAATGGAAGGCAAGTCAAGGATGCGTGATGTGAAAGCTCCTTTTGGTGTAGCGTACAACACAAGACATTAACAAAATTAAAAAGAATATTTTTCATAAAATCTAGGGGTGTTACATTCTACCCCCCTTAAAATGAATTTCACCCTCGAAATTCGTCGAAGTTATAAATGGTTTACTACTCGAAAGTTTCTTTAATAGAAACCCACATCGTAAAACGGAATACCAAAACCAATATTTAAAAACAAAAGTATGAAATGTAACGGTTACCCAAATAAACTAATCACTGGGTTTTCACATAGGTGAAAATATGGATATGGAAGAGAAATCTAACCACCATGTTCTGATGGAGAGTGGTAGAGAACATGGCTATGAAAAATCCAGAAATCACAAAGCCATAAATTTGTGATGATCTAAGGTACCATATGATTAATCAGGTATAAGTGCACTAGGACAACATTTTTGGTTTTCAAGATCATTTCCTTAAAGTTGATGAAATTGGAATTAAAAGAAATACTTTCGTGATTTTGGTATAGTCTCATCGTTGGTCATTCTTTGGACAATTTCCACTTCATCTCTTAATGAAATGAAGTTGAATTTGTCATTCGTGATGTGTTAGAAGATCATGTGATAGAATGATGGGTCATTCCATTTGTCTCAAAAAAAAGGTTAGAAAAGTTATCAAAAAATACATAAGTCTATCTATAGTGAGATTAATCATATATGGTTCCTAAAATGGAATTATACTTCATATATCATACTGCTTAATATAATAAAACAAGTTTCTACTAAACAGGTACTTCCTGTAGTCCAGTGGTAGGCGATAAATGTCAGTCGCACTTCGGTTGTGGGTTCGATTCCCACAGCTTTGTCCGACGCGATGGGCCGTCGCCCGTCCTGCAGGTTGTCCTTTTTCTAAAGCTATATTACTATAACATCCCATCAATAATATCGAAAAAAAGTTCTATCCTTAAACAATACTAACTTATGTCCAACATAATCCATTAAAATATTTAGGCTTATCTAAAATACTTCGGTCCAAGATCATAGTATAAAGAAAACGATTACTTGAAATGTCATCAACCAAGCATGTGAATACCATCATTTATCCCCCATATATCTTGTTGGTCACATTCTAATCCTGTGAATACCTTAATCATGTATTCTCTTGAAAAATGAATACCCATTAAACCTTAGTGAAAACATGAATGTTGTCAAAAGTTAACTCTTTCCTCAGACCAAAATCCAAAAATTCTATATACTCAAACCATGATATAACCTGCTCCTTATATCAGTCATGAGCTCATGAATACTATCAAACATTTAATTTTCCCCTTATCCCTTCATTATGCGCATATCATCTACATTCCAAAAATATCTGAATAACCTTTCATGGATACTGGTACCATTAATCATACACTTTCAAAACTCAAGGAAAGACAATAGCGTAACAATCCTTAGATGTCTCTTTATTCCATAGTACCATTAGATTACATATACAACATTACACTTGATAAACATGTAATCATTCCACTATCTTCTTAAACCATTGACCGAGCATCAAAAATTCTTTCATCTCACATATCATTTGTAGTATCTTCATCATCATCAACATAAATACTACCCATACGACCGTACTGATTCTCTTCATGAGACTTTCCCTTAGGGAATTGGTTTGAATAATGCCCGTACATTCCACATTTAAAACATTTAACCATTGTTGTTGTCGTAGAAATACCATTATTCTCATCCATGGTGTTAACTGAACCTTTTCCTTTGCACTTACTAGATTTGTGTCCTTCTTTTCCACACCCAAAGCATCTTCTAGTTCCCTTTAAACAATCTCCTCGATGCCTCTTCCCACATGATTTACATGAGGGAAATTAAACTTTCTTTCCTCTATGATCATCATGAAACTCCATCTTTCTCTTATTATATGAGTTGGGAAACATACCAAAGTTGATATTACTGATCATATTATGAGATTGCTGATTAGGCATAATAACGATGTTTGGACTTCAAAATCCCGTTTCATTTGGTTCTTCATGAAGAATATCATTCCATTGTCCGTCATATCCTCCATTATCACGAATCTTCCTGTTTCCAGCCATTTTCTAAAACCCAAAAAGAATAGTGTGAGAGGTAAAAATCATGCTAGGAAAAAAAACATAATAAAGGGTTAGTACCTTCAATATCTGACATCATAGGTTTAATTCTAAGATCTTTAGCGTAATTCTAGGACTATAACCTATACGTATACTTAACCTTAGGGACATCCCTAGACATACCTTAGAGATATCTCTAGGGATCTCACTGAAGTTCTCGCATCCTAATTTCCAAAGGTTGACTAAACCTTTCCTCGGATACCAACTGTAGAGACCCTAAGCTTGACGTACATGGACATTAAATTACTTTTGCGGAATACTTAGTACATTACAAAAACACACACACAAGGACCGTAATAGTTTAGTGTCTTTGGAAACTCGGAATATAATCTTCTAATCGTGGTGAAATATCTTCAACATCTCCCATAAAGTTCTTCCTTTTTTTTATTACCTAAAACCTTTATTTATATCATGGGGAAAAGAAAACATAAAACGGTGAGCTCAAATGCTCAGTAAGGGTAAACAAAAGAAATATCAATAACATCATATTCATAAGAACATAACTTTTGGAAATCTTAACCTGCAAAAGAGATCATAATTTCATAACATGGGATAAAGCATAGTAGTGAAATGTAATCACAATAATCATAATTTAAAACATGAAGCTTTGTGGCATACACACATAATCATAGAGAATCATTTCTTATTAGTCATGACTCATTGCCAAGACTATCTTAGTGGACAAATTCCATTTCTGAACCGAGTTCATTCTTCGTTTCAGTCCTGTTTCACTGAACCGGTTTAACCTGCCGTTCCAGCCATGTCTATCTCATGAGATATAAAATATTTACCCAATGCATTGGAGGGAGATATTGGTCCCACCCATCTTATAATGATACCATTCTTATGTGTGCCACAAAATCATAAATCATACATCATTGCATAACCCATGTAATAAAAATGGGATTCTTAAACAACATGAAATCATAAAACAATTCATATAAGATAAAGGAATTCATAAGAATAATTCCATCACAACATAATCAAATCAATGTAATAATAGGGATAGAAACACAACCCTATATTATCTTAGATGGAAAATAATTTTGATAAAACACTTGAACTCCATTCTTGAGGAAAATATCCTTTCTACTCCAAAAACATTTTCCTTTCTTAACATGTCATACAATTTTAAACTAAAAGAAGTTAATTAAAAATAAACTTGAAAACTTGTAAAGGAAGATTCTGGGAAAAAATGTTTTAAAAATCCATTCATACTGTATAAGTTAAAAAAACATTCTTCTTGTACTTTTGTCGGAAAAGTCAAAAATACCTCGTACGAAAAACGACAAAAGATTCCTTTCATATGTTTTACTAAAAACTCACCGAAGGGTAAATTGGATTTAAAAAATTTTAGTTGGATGGAATTAATATTACATATTGAGGAAACATGGATGTGGATGATAAAATACACCCTAGTAAATACCAAAGTATAAAAAATCTCGGATAAAATGAGATTGTGATATTTTCCCTTACCTTAGGCCCGATTTGCTTCGTAAGTGTCCAAACCTCCTGTATAATGATTTATATAATGTCATTGACTTATTACACAATCATAATAATTGTTATGATATTATATATGGTTCACTTATGACTTTATATTACCTGTTCTTTTGTAAATTCCATGTTAAAGAGCGTTTTGGATAAAATCGTTTCATTTGTCATCTTTGTTTTGACTTGTAATTATTCATACGATTACATAGATTATGATTACTTAATTCTAGAATATAAAACATTATTTATATATAATATATATTCAGAATATACATATATATAATAGATCAGTAAATGGAAAGAAATGCACCGTTCATGGAGACGGTAGGCCGTACGTACGCATGAACGCTGTTTTCGTTTCCTTATTGAGTTGAATGTAATTAAGTAGATGAAATACATATATATAAACATAAATCCAGTATCATTATTATGTCATATAATTCATGATTACTTATTATATATACTTTATAATCATTCATGAATGGTTAACGTGGAGAATGAATTTCATCGCGTCGTGGAGACGGTAGTCCGTACGTACGCATGAGCGATGATATCGTTCTCATGATCATGGAATTGTATTGGAGTGTATTTATACTATTTCAGAATCAATATAAATTTAGAATAATCATATATAGTTATTATGTACACCATTATACCCATCCAAGTAAGGTGGTGGTGGAAAATAGATTACACCACGGCGTGGAGACGGTATTCCGTACGTACGCACACGCGGTGATTTCATTTTCCGTAGGATGGATAGATGGTGAAATAAGGTTGTTTCATACATATAAAAACATATCGGTATATGTGTGATATGGATGTTATTACTTCATTTTGAAACAACTAAAGAAGAAGAAGTGGAAGAAGAAATAAAGATGAATGAATCGGTAACAGACATTACCTCTTCTTTGAAGTGCTTCTTGGAGACCTCCTTTTAGGGCACTAAAATTGGTCTTTAAAGGGGAACAGGACCTCTAGGATGTATCTAGGGAAGTGGAGAGAAGAAATTGGCAGGGGTTGGACGAGCTTGAAGTCTCAATGTGGTGTGAGGAAGAGAGGGAGGGTGTGCCCTTTTATAAGGGGGGAGAGGGGCACCTTTGGAAAAACTAAAAATATTATTTTATTTTAAAGACAAATTCGGTTTAAATAGCACCAAATTGATTAATTTAAAAGCTAAGGTGGGGATAGGTAAAAATACTCTCATCCAATAGAATGTGGACAAGTTTAGTTTACTATTTTAACTTTATCATTTAGATTTAACTTTCAGTTAGATAATTTTACTTTTACCGTGTCTTCTTGTTTTCTTACACTATAAGGTTAATAAACTTACTATATCAAGCCAAACGAACCCAAAGTTGTTAATTATTAATATATATAGCCTTATCTAAGTCATTTTTCTGAACCTTAGATTTTTAGGAATAAAATAACAATTAATAATATAATATTTGTTTTAAAAACTATTTTATGTCAATTTTGACACTATTTAGTAATTGATTTTTGTGAAAATCATAACAGAATTATTAGTTCTAAACAAGTTAATTAAATAAATAATAACATGTCATATTAACCTAGAAAATTAGTGTAATTAATAAAGAGTCCCAAATTACAATTATATGGGTATTTATAACATCAATTATGTCAATATTTCATTAATAAGATAATTAATGTATCATCGTTGTGTCATAAATAAATTACATTATTTAATCTATAAAAATTACAAATAAAATACCATTATTTAGAATATTGTTTTAGCTTTCTAATGAATATTCTTAGTCGAATTTATCTTATGTATAACCCCATATTAAAAATGATTTACTTATTAAACTTTGATTTTTACTATTTTAACCCTTCTTTAAATAAATTAATAATAAATGTCCTAATCTAATTCAAGTGGGCCTAAATGGTCATATTTTTTTCCTAAAGTTGTTTTTGGTCGAATTAAACTTATCCAATAGAATTAGGACATGTGTTAGGGTAATAATAATAACACTTTTACCCTTAATTCCCCTATTTACTTTTAACCGTGGTAAAAAAAAGAAAAAAGTTATTATTCACCAAAAATTATTTTCTTCTCATTGAACCACATTTTAGTCCTTGATATTAACCATGTCTCTCGGATTTTCGAAATTTCACTCACAGAAGCGGTAAAATTATGTTTTATGAAAAAATCAGTTTTGTTAACTACCACTTAGTGGTTTCACTATTCATCAAAAATTGAAAGTTTTCAGAAAAATACCAAAATTTCACCCTAGGCTAATTTCGATATTCCGAATCCAAAAATGAATTCCATTTTGAAAAATAAAATTTACAGAATTTCAAAAAGTTGTTATTACTATTCATAACGGCTAGTTTTAATAATATTTTTATAGCATATCACTGTTTAGTGAAACTCAGTATTGCGTACTACACACGCTATCGAGGAAGGTCGCGATTGCGTGTAATGCGAGGCAAGTCAAGGATGCGTGTTGTGAAAACTCCTTTTGGTGTAGCGTACAACACAAGAAATTAATAAAATTAAAAGGAATATTTTTCATAAAATCTCGGGGTGTTACATTCTACATCCCTTAAAATGAATTTCACTCTCGAAATTCTTCGGGGTTATAAATGGTTTACTACTAGAAAGTTTCTCTAATAGAAACCCACATCTTAAAAAGGAATACTATAACCAATCTTTAAAAACAAAAGTATGAAACGTAATGGTTATCCAAATAAACTAATCACAGGGTTTCCACATAGGTGAAAATATGGATATAGCAGAGAAATCTAACCACCATGTTCTGATGGAGAGTGGTAGAGAACATGGCTATGAAAAAGACAGTAATCACAAAGCCATAAATTTGTGACTATCTAAGGTACCATATGATTCATCAGATATAAGATCACTAGGACAACATTTTTGGTTTTCAAGATCATTTCCCTAAATTTGATGAAATTGGAATTAGAAGAAATACTTTCGTGATTTTTGTATAGTCTCATCGTTGGTCATTCTTTGGACAATTTTCACTTCATATCTTAAAGAAATGAAATTGAATTTGTCATTCATGATGTGTTAGAATATCATGTGATAGAATGATGGGTCATTTCATCTATCTCAAACAAAAGGTTAGAAAATTTATCAAAAAATACATAAGTCCATCTATAGTGAGATTAATAATATATGGTTCCTAAAATGGAATTATACTTCATATATAATACTGCTTAATATAATAAAACCTGTTTCTACTAAACAGGGACTTCCTGTAGGCCAGTGGTCGGCGATAAAGGTCATTCGCACTTCGTTTGTGGGTTCGATTCCCACAACTTTGTCCAACGCGATGGGTTGTCGCCTGTCTTGCAGGTTTTCCTTTTTCTAAATCTATATTACTATAACATCCCATCAATAATATCGAAAAAAAGTTCTATCCTTAAACAATACTAACCTATGTCCAACATAATCCATTCCATTATTTAGGCTTATCTAAAAGACTTCGGTCCAAGCTCATAGTATAAAGAAAACAATTACTTGAAATGTCATCAACCAAGCATGTGAATACCATCATTTATCCCCCATATATCTTGTTGGTCACATTCCAATCTCGTGAATACCTTAATCATGTATTCTCTTGAAAATGAATACCCATTAAACCTTAGTGAAAACATGAATGATGTCAAAAGTTAACTCTTTCCTCATACCAAAATCCAAAATTTCTGTATACTCAAACCATGATATAACATTCTCCTTATATCAGTCATGAGCTCATGAATACTATCAAACATTTATTTTTCTCCTTATCCCTTCATTATGCGCATATAATCTACATTCCAAAAATATCTGAATAACCTTTCATGGATACTGGTACCATTAATCATACACTTTCAAAACTCAAGGAAAGACAACAGTGTAACAATTCTTAGATGTCTCTTTATTCCATAGTACCATTAGATTACTTATACAACATTACACTTGATAAACATGTAATCATTCCACTACCTTCTTCAACCATTGACCGAGATTCAACAATTCATTCATCTCACATATCATTTTTAGTATATTCATCATCATCAACATAAATACTACCGATACGACCATATTGATTCTCTTCATGGGACTTTCCCTTAAGGCATTGGTTTGAATAATGCCCATACATTCCACATTTAAAACATCTAACCATTGTTGTTGTCATAGCAATACCATTATCCTCATCCATGGTGTTAACTAAACCTTTTACTTTCCACTTACTGGATTTGTGTCCTTCTTTTCAACACCCAAAGAATCTTCTAGTTCCCTTGAAACAATCTCCCTGATGCCTCTTCCAACATGATTTACATGAGGGAAATTGAACTTTCTTTCCTCCATGATCATCATGAAACTCTATCTTTCTCTTATTATATGAGTCAGGAAACTTACCAAATTTGAGATTATTGATCATATTATGAGATTTCTAATTAGGCATAATAACGATGTTTGGACTTCCAAATCCCGTTTCCTTTGGTTTCTCATGAACAATATCATTCCATTGTCCGTCATATCCTCCATTATCACGAATCTTCTTGTTTCCAGCCATGTTCTAAAACCCAAAAAGAATAGTGTGAGAGGTAAAAGTCATGCTAGGGAAAACAACATAATAAAGGGGTAGTACCTATAATATCTAACATCTTAGGTTTAATTCTAAGATCATTATCATAATTCTAGGGCTATAACCTATACATATACTTAACCTTAGGGACATCCCTAGACATACCTTAGAGATATCTCTAGGGATCTCACTGATGTTCACGCATCCTAGTTTCAAAAGGTTGACTAAACCTTTCCTCAGATACCAACTGTAGAGACCCTAAGCTTGACGTACATGGACATTAAATTACTTTTGCGGAATACTTAGTACATTACAAAAACACACACACAAGGACTGTAATAGTTTAGTGTCTTTGGAAACTCAGAATATAATCTTCTAATCGTGGTAAAATAACTTCAACATATCCCATAAAGATCTTATTTTTTTTCTTACCTAAAACCTTTCTTTATATCCTGAGGAAAATAAAACATAAAACAGTGATCTCAAATACTCAGTAAGGGTAAACAAAAGAAATATCAATCACATTATATTTATAAGAACATAACTTTTGAAAATCTTAACCTGCAAAAGAGATCATAAATTCATAACATGGGATAAATCATAGTAGTGAAATGTAATCATAATAATAATAACATAAAACATGAATCTTTGTGGAATACACACATAATCATAGAGAATCATTTCTTATTAGTCGTGACTCATTTCCAAGACTATCTTAGTGGACAAAGTCCATTTCTAAACCGAGTTCATTCCTCGTTTTAGTCCTATTTCACTGAACCGGTTTAACCTGCCCTTCCAGCCATGTCTATCTCATGAGATATAAAATATTTACCCAATTCATTGGAGGGAGATATAGGTCCCACCCATCTCATAATGATACCATTCTTATGTGTGCCACAAAATCATAAATCATACATCATCGCATGACCCATGTAATAAAAATGGGATTCGTAAACAACATGACATCATAAAACAATTCATATAAGATAAAGGAATTCATAAAAATAATTCAATCACAACATAATCAAATCAATGTAATAATAGGGATAGAAACACAACCCTATATTATCTTATATGGAAAATAATTTTGATAAAACACATGAACTCCATTCTTGAGGAAAATATCCTTTCTACTCCAAAAACATTTTCCTTTCTTAACATGTCATAAAATTTTAAACTAAAAGAAGTTGATTAAAAATAAACTTGAAAACTTGTAAAGGAAGCTTCTTGGAAAAAATGTTTTAAAAATCCATTCATACCGTATAAGTTAAAAAAACTTTCTTCTCGTGCTTTTGTCGGAAAAGTCAAAAATACCTCGTAAGAAAAACGACAAAAGATTCCTTTCATATGTTTTACTAAAAACTCACCGTAGGGTAAATTGGATTTAAACAATTTTATTTGGATGGAAATAATATTACATATTGAGGAAACATGGATGTGGATGATAAAATACACCCCAATAAATACCAAAGTATAAACAATCTCGGATAAAATGATATTGTGATATTTTACCTTACCTTATGTCCGATTAGATTCGTCAGTGTCCGAACCTCCTATATAATGATTTATATAATGCCATTGACTTATTACACAATCATAATCATTGTTATGATATTATATATGGTTCACTTATGACTTTATATTACCGGTTCTTTTGTAAATTCCATGTTAAAGAGCGTTTTGGATAAAATCGTTTCATTTGTCGTCTGTGTTATGAATTGTAATTATTCATATGATTACTTAGATTATGATTACTTAATTACAGAATATAAAACATGATTTCTATATAATATATATTCATAATATACAAATATATATAATAGATCTGTAAATGGAAAGAAATACACCGTTCATAGAGACGGTAGGCCGTACGTACGCATGAACGCTGTTTTCGTTTCCTTATTGAGTTGAATAGAATTAAGTAGATGAAATACATATATATAAACATAAATACAGTATCATTATTATGTCATATATTTCATGATTACTTATTATATATACTTTATAATCATTCATGAATGGTTAACGTGGAGAATGAATCTCATCGCGTCGTGGAGACGGTAGTCCGTACGTATGCACGAGCGATGATATCGTTCTCATGATCGTGGAATTGTATCAGAGAGTATGTATACTATTTCAGAATCAATATAAATTTACAATAATAATATATAGTTATTATTTACACCATTATACCCATCCAAGTAAGGTGGTGGTGGAAAATAGATTACACCACGGCGTGGAGACGGTATTCCGTACGTACGCACGCGCGATGATTTCGTTTTCCGTATGATGGATAGATGGTGAAATAGGGTTGTTTCATAATTATAATAACATATCAGTATATGAGTGATACATATGTTATTACTTCATTTTTAAACAACTAAAGAAGAATAAGTGGAAGAAGAAATAAAGATGAAAGAATTGGTAACATACATTATCTCTTCTTTGACGTGCTTCTTTGAGACCTCCTTTTAGGGCACTAAAATTGGACTTTGAAGAAGACCAGGACCTCTAGGATGTCTCTAGGGAAGTGTAGAGAAGAAATTGGCTGGGGTTGTCCGAGCTTGAAGTCTCAAAGTGGTGTGAGGAAGAGAGGGAGGAGGTGCCCTTTTATAAGGGAGGAGAAGGGCACCTTTGGAAAAACTAAAAACATTATTTTATTATAAAGACAAATTCGGTTTTAAATAGCTCGAAATTGATTTATTTAGAAGCTAAGGTGGGGATGGGTCGAAATACTCTCATCCAATATAATGTGGACAAGTTTATTTTACTATTTTAACCTTATCATTTAGATTTAACTTTCAGTTAGATAATTTTACTTTTACCGTGTCTTCTTGTTTTCTTACACTATAAGGTTAATAAACATACTATATCAAGTAAAAAGAACCCAAAGTTGTTTATTATTAATATATATAACCTTATCTAAGTCACTTGGCCGAACCTTAGATTTTTAGGAATAAAATAACAATTAATAATATATTATTTGTTTTAAAAACTATTTTATGTCAATTTTGACACTATTTAGTAATTGATTTTTGTGAAAATCATAACAGAATTATTAGTTAAAACCAAGTTAATTAAATCAATAATAACATGTCATATTAACCTATAAAATTAATGTAATTCATAAAAAGTCCCAAATTACTTTTATTTGGGTATTTATAACATCAATTATGTCAATATTTCATTAATAAGATAATTACTGCATCATTGTTGTGTCATAAATAAATTAAATTATTTAATGTCTGAAAATTAAAAATAAAATACAATTATGTAGGATATTTTTTTACCTTTATAATTAAGATTTATAGTCGAATTTATCTTATGTATAACCCCATATTAAAAATAATTTACTTATTAAACTTTGATTTTAACTTAACCCTTCTTTAAATAAATTAATAATAAATGTCCTAATCTAATCCAAGTGGGCCTAAATGGTCATATTTTATTCCTAAGGTTGTTTGTGGTCTAATTAAACTTATCCAATAGAATTAGGACATGTGTTAGGGTAATAATAATAACAATTTTACCTTTAATTACCCTATTTACTTTTAACCGTGGTAAAAAATTAAAAAGCTACTATTCACCAAAAATTATTTTCATCTCATTGAACCACATTTTAGTCCTTGATATTAACCGTGTCTCTCCGATTTTCGAAATTCCACTCACAGAAGAGGTAAAATTAAGTTTTATGAAAAATTCAGTTTTTTTAACTACAACTTAGTGGTTTCACTATTCATCAAAAATTGAAAGTTTTCAGAAAAATACCAAAATTTCACCCTAGGCTAATTTTGATATTCCGAATCCAAAAATGAAGTCCATTTTGAAAAATAAAATTTACAAAATTTCAAAAAGTGGTTATTACTATTCACAACGGCTAGTTTTAATAATATTTTAATAGCATATCATTGTTTAGTGAAACTCAGTATTGCGTACTACACATGCTATCGAGGAAGGTTGCGATTGTGTGTAATGCAAGGAAAGTCAAGGATGCGTGTTGTGAAAGCTCCTTTTTGTGTAGTGTACAACACAAGACATTAATGAAATTAAAAAGATTATTTTTCATAAAATCTCGGGGTGTTACGTTCTACCCCCATTAAAATGAATTTCGCCCTCGAAATTTATCGGGGTTATAAATGGTTTACTACTTGAAAGTTTCATTAATAGAAACCCACATCTTAAAAAGGAATACCAAAACCAATCTTTAAAAACAAAATCATGAAACATAACGGTTACCCAAATAAACTAATCACTGGGTTTCCACATAGGTGAAAATATGGATATAGAAGAGAAATCTAACCACCATGTTCTGATGGAGAGTGGTAGAGAACATGGCTATGAAAAAGCCAGCAATCACAAAGCCATAAATTTGTGATGATATAAGGTACCATATGATTCATCAGATATAAGAGCACTAGGACAACATTTTTGGTTTTCAAGATTATTTCCCTAAAGTTGATGAAATTGGAATTAGAAGAAATACTTTCGTGATTTTGGTATAGTCTCATCGTTGGTCATTCTTTGGACAATTTCCACTTCATATCTTAAAGAAATGAAGTTGAATTTGTCATTCATGATGTGTTAGAAGATCATGTGATAGAATGATGGGTCATTCCATCTGTCTCAAACAAAAGGTTAGAAAAGTTATCAAAAACTGCATAAGTCTATCTATAGTGAGATTAATCATATATGGTTCCTAAAATGGACTTATACTTCATATATCATACTGCTTAATATAATAAAACTAGTTTCTACTAAACAGGGACTTCTTGTAGGCCAGTGGTAGGCGATAAAGTCCAGTCGCACTTCGGTTGTGGGTTCGATTCCCACAGCCTTGTCCGACGCGATGGGCTGTCGCCCGTCCTGCAGGTTGTCCTTTTTCTAAAGATATATTACTATAAAATCCCATAAATAATATCGAAAAAAAGTTCTATCCTTAAATAATACTAACTTATGTCCAACATAATCCATTAAAATCTTTAGGATTATCTAAAATACTTCGGTCCAGGCTCATAGTATAAAGAAAACAATTACTTGAAATGTCATCAACCACGCATGTGAATACCATCATTTATCCCCCATATATCTTGTTGGTCACATTCCAATCCTGTGAATACCTTGATCATGTATTCTCTTAAAAAATGAATACCCAATAAACCTTAGTGAAAACATGAATGCTGTCAAAAGTTAACTCTTTCCTCAGACCAAAATCCAAAAATTATATATACTCAAACCATGATATAACCTTCTCCTTATATCAGTCATGAGATCATGAATACTATCAAACATTTAATTTTCTACTTATCCATTAATTTTGCTCATATCATCTACATTCCAAAAATATCTGAATAACCTTTCATGGATACTGGTACCATTAATCATACACTTTCAAAACTCAATGAACGACAACAGTGTAACAATCCTTAGATGTCTCTTTATTCCATAGTACCATGAGATTACTTATACAAAATTACACTTGATAAACATGTAATCATTCCACTACCTTCTTAAACCATTGACCGAGCTTCAACAATTATTTCATCTCACATATCATTTGTAGTCTCTTCATCATCATCAACATAAATACTACCCATACGACCGTACTGATTCTCTTCATGAGACTTTCCCTTAGTGAATTGGTTTGAATAATGCCCGTACATTCCAAATTTAAAACATTTAACCATTTTTGTTGTTGTAGCAATACCATTATCCTCATCCATGGTGTTAACTGAACCTTCTCCTTTGCACTTACTGGCTTTGTGTCCTTCTTTTCCACACCCAAAGCATCTTCCAGTTCCCTTGAAACAATCTCCCTGATGCCTCTTCCCAAATGATTTTCATGAGGGAAATTGAACTTTTTTTCCTCTATGATCATCATGAAACTCCATCTTTCTCTTATTATCCGAGTCGGGAAACTTACCAATGTTGAGATTATTGATCATATTATGAGATTGCTGATTAGGAATAATAACGATGTTTGGGCTTCCAAATCCCGTTTCATTTGGTTTCTCATGAAGAATATCATTCCATTGTCTGTCATATCCTTAATTATCACGAATCTTCATGTTTCCAGCCATTTTCTAAAACCCAAAAAGAATAGTGTGAGAGGTAAAAACCAGGCTAGCGAAAACAACATAATAAAGGGGTAGTACCTTCAATATCTAACATCTTAGGTTTAATTCTAAGATCGTTAGCGTAATTATAGGACTATAACCTATACATATAATTAACCTTAGGGACATCCCTAGACATATCTTAGAGATATCTCTAGGGATCTCACTGAAGTTCTCGCATCCTAGTTTCCAAAGGTTGACTAAACCATTCCTCTAATACCAACTGTAGAGACCCTAAGCTTGACGTACATGGACATTAAATTACTTTTGCGGAATACTTAGTACATTACAAAAACACACACACAAGGACTGTAATAGTTTAGTGACTTTGGAAACTTGGAATATAATCTTCTAATCGTGGTGAAATATCTTCAACATCTCCCATAAAGATCTTATTTTTCTTTTCTTACATAAATCCATTCTTTATATACTAGGGAAAATGAAACATAAAACGGTGAGCTCAAATGCTCAGTAAGGGTAAACAAAAGAAATATCAATCACATCATATTCATAAGAACATAACTTTTAGAAATCTTAACCTGCAAAAGAGATCATAATTTCATAACATGGGATAAATCATAGTAGTGAAATGTAATCACAAAAATCATAACTTAAAACATGAAGCTTTGTGGCATACACACATAATCATAGAGAATCATTTATTATTAGTCAAGACTCATTGCCAAGACTATCTTAGTGGACAAAGTCCATTTCTGAACCGAGTTCATTCCTTGTTTCAATCCTGTTTCACTGAACCGGTTTAACCTGCCGTTCCAGCCATGTCTATATCATGAGATATAAAATCTTTACCCAATGAATTGGAGGTAGATATAGGTCCCACCCATATCATAATGATACCATTCTTATGTGTTCCACAAAATCATAAATCATACATCATTTCTTAACCCATGTAATAAAAATGGGATTCTTAAACAGCATGACATCATAAAACAATTCATATAAGATAAAGGAATTCATAAAAATAATTTCATCACAACATAATCAAATCAATGTAATAATAGGGATAGAAACATAGCCCTATATTATCTTAGATGGAAAATAATTTTGATAAAACACTTAAACTCCATTCTTGAGGAAAATATCCTTTCTACTCCAAAAACATTTTCCTTTCTTATCATGTCATAATATTTTAAACAAAAAGAAGTTGATAAAAAATAAACTTGAAAACTTTTAAAGGAATTTTCTTGGAAAAAATGTTCTAAAAATCCATTCATACCGTATAAGTTAAAAAAACCATTCTTCTCATACTTTTGTCGGAAATGTCAAAAAGTACCTCGTACGAAAAACGACAAAAGATTCCTTTCATATGTTTTACTAAAAACTCACCGAAGGGTAAATTGGATTTAAAGAATTGTAGGTGGATGGAAATAATATTACATATTGAGGAAACATGGATGTGGATGATAAAATACACCCCAGTAAATACCAAAGTATAAACAATCTCGGATAAAATGAGATTGTGATATTTTCTCTTACCTTAGGTCCGATTTGCTTCGTAAGTGTGAGAACCTCCTGTATAATGATTTATATAATGTCATTTATTTATTCCACAATCATACGAATTTTTATGATATTATATATGGTTCACTTATGACTTTATATTACCCGTTCTTTTGTAAATTCCATGTTAAAGAGCATTTTGGATAAAATTGTTTAATTTGTCGTCCGTGTTTTGACTTGTAATTATTCATATGTTTACATAGATTATGATTACTTAATTACAGAATATAAAACATTATTTATATATAATATATATTCAGAATATACATATATATAATATATCTGTAAATGGAATGAAATACACCGTTCATGGAGACGGTAGGCCGTACGTACGCATGAACGCTGTTTTCGTTTCCTTATTGAGTTGAATGGAATTAAGTAGATGACATACATATATATACACATAAATCCAGTATCATTATTATGTAATATATTTCATGATTACTTATTATATATACTTTATAATCATTCATGAATGGTAAACGTGGAGATTGAATCTCATCGCGTCGTGGAGACGGTAGTCCGTACGTACGCACGAGCGATGATATCGTTCTCATGATCGTGGAATTGTATTGGAGTGTATGTATACTATTTAAGAATCAATATCACATTACAATAATCATATATATTTATTATGTACACCATTATACCCATCCAAGTAAGGTGGTGGTGGAAAATAGATTACACCACGGCGTGGAGATGGTATTTCGTACGTACGCACGCGCGGTGATTTCATTTTCCGTAGGATGGATAAATGGTGAAATAGGGTTGTTTCATAATTATAATAACATATCAGTATATGAGTGATATGGATGTTATTACTTAATTTTGAAACAACTAAATAAGAGGAAGTGGAAGAAGAAATAAAGATGAAAGAATCGGAAACGGGCATTACCTCTTCTTTGAAGCGCTTCTTTGAGACCTCCTTTTAGGGCACTAAAATTGGTCTTTGAAGAAGACCAGGACCTCTAGGATGTATCTAGGGAATTGTAGAGATGAAATTGGCAGGGGTTGGATGAGCATGAAGGCTCAAAGTGGTGTGAGGAAGATAGGGAGGAGGTTCCCTTTTATAAGGGAGGAGAGGGGCACCTTTGGAAAAATTAAAAATATTATTTTATTATAAAGCCAAATTCGGTTTTAAATAGCTCAAAATTGATTTATTTCAATGCTAAGGTGGGTATGGGACAAAATCCTCTCATACAATAGAATTTGGAAAAGTTTAGTTTACTATTTTAACCTTATCATTTAGATTTAACTTTAAGTTAGACAATTTTACTTTTACCGTGTCTTCTTGTTTTCTTACACTATAAGGTTAATAAACTTACTATATCAAGCCAAACGAACCCAAAGTTGTTTATTATTAATATATATACCCTTATCTAAGTCATTTGGCCGAACCTTAGATTTTTAAGAAAAATATAACAATTAATAATATAATATTTGTTTTAAAAACTATTTTATGTCAATTTTGACACTATTTAGTAATTGATTTTTGTGAAACTTATAACAGAATTATTAGTTCGATCCAAGTTAATTAAATCAATAATAAAATGTCATATTAACCTATAAAACTAGTTTAATTCATAAAAAGTCCCAAATTACATTTATTTGGGTATTTATAACATCAATTATGTCAATATTTCATTAATAAGATAATTACTTCATCATCGTTGTGTCATAAATAAATTAACTTATTTAATCTATAAAAATTACAAATAAAATACCATTATGTAGAATATTTTTTTAGCTTTCTAATGAATATTTTTAGTCTAATTTATCTTTTGTATAACCCCATATGAAAAATTATTTACTTATTAAACATTGATTTTAAATATTTTAACCCTTCTTTAAATAAATTAATAATAAATGTCCTAATCTAATCCATGTGGGCCAAAATGGTCATATTTTATTCCTAAGGCTGTTTTTGGTTGAATTAAACTTATCCAATAGAATTAGGACATGTTTTAGGGTAATAATAATAACACTTTTACCCTTAATTACCCTATTTACTTTTAACCCTGGTAAAAAAAAGCAAAAAGTTACTATTCACCAAAAATTATTTTCTTCTCATTGAACCACATTTTAGTCCTTGATATTAATCGTGTCTCTCGGATTTTTGAAATTCCACTCACAGAAGCAGTAAAATTACGTTTTATGAAAAATTCAGTTTTTCTAACTACCACTTAGTGGTTTCACTATTCATCAAAAATTGAAAGTTTTCAGAAAAATACCAAAATTTCACCCTAGGCTAATTTCGATATTCTGAGTCTAAAAATGAAGTCCATTTTGAATAAAAAAATTTACAAAATTTCAAAAATTGGTTATTACTATTCATAACGGCTAGTTTTAATAATATTTTAATAGCATATCATTGTTTAGTGAAACTCAGTATTGCGTACTACACACACTATCGAGGAAGGTCGCGATTGCGTGTTATGCAAGGAAAGTCAAGGATGCGTGTTGTCCAAGCTCCTTTTGGTGTAGCGTATAACACAAGACATTAATGAAATTAAAAATAATATTTTTCATAAAATCTCGGGGTGTTACACTAACTCTATTGTGGATGATATATCCTAAAACCATTCACCATATTATTCCGAATGGTTAGTGTTTTATGTTTAAGGATTGGTGAAAGTTAATTACATTTAATATGATAGTTTCAATATGAATGTATACGTTGTTTATGTTGATCCCCACTCATATGTGGAATGCATTGGACTTATTATGTGATGGGTGGGGCCCTCTATAGCTCCTCGATGCATCGGTAGGTCTCATGAGACAAACTATAGTCTTTGCACGAGGCCTTAACAAAATGATTGTCCTAGCACGAGGCTTGGACAGTATGGTTATGATGTACGGCATATTCACTTACCTCATTGTGAAGCTAGTAAGTGAAAGGTCATGTGTTTATTCATCTAGTAGAATACCCCTGATGATGTTTTTTATGGCATTATTTTCTCAGCTCATATTTCTTCCATACTGTGTTTTAATTTTATTATTAAAGGCAGGTGTTTTCAATTATTCACTATATCTAATGTTTATATTATATTTCATTGTATTGCTTACTCTTACTGATAATTTGAGCTCACCCCATTCTTATGCTTCATTTTTCTAAGGACATGAAGAAGTAATTTATGAATGATGTGGAATCATAATCTAGGAAACATGATGTTTCTAGTGGAATAAAATAGTGTTTTGTTTCCCTTCTTGTTGTAATGTTAAACTTATGTATGTAACTTGTTTCCAATAATACTAAACTACACGGTCTTTCAGGATTCGTATTCCATGTATGTATGCCACCTTAATACAAATAAAGCATTGACTCTAGGCAACTGGGGTTGGGTCCTTACACTATACCCTAAGCATGGATATTCATTAAAGGATTTTTACATCCACTTGGTAAATGAGATAAATCTCATGGTGGAAAATAGCCTCAATGGAAGTTGTCCTATTAATATACCATAATTGGAACTAGTTGAAGTTTTTATGAGTAAGATATTAAGATGAATTATTGAGTGCCCAATAGTTAATTCGTTCAAATATTTTTGATTTTTTTAATTCCTTTTCATTTATTATATTCATGCACTTATATAATAGTTTTCATTACTAATTCTAGTAGTTGTGGCATGCTGACTTTTATGATCATACCTTTCATGTACACTTTGTCACACATGAAGATATTTTGGTTAATATATCATCTTTTTCCCCTATTATAGTTGGAGGATCTAATAGAGCTCATCTAGGGCTGAATATAGTTCCAAGGCGAGCTCTAGGATAATATTAGGATCTTCATGCCTTTTATTTTTAATATATTCTATATGGCATATGGTCGGCCCATTAGATGATATAGAGTATATGTATGACTATATAAGCTATAATTAAATTATGTTATAAAGTAACTATGTCATATTTATCATTTATATTCCAATATAATTCTATATTATAAACTCCGATTTCATTCATGTTATAAATATTTTTTTAATGGATTTTATTTATTATAATGATACTAGTGGGTATAGTATCTCCATAGGGTTTATCATAACCTCATGGGTATTTTTAAGCCTCTGGAATATAAATAGGTGTTTCGTAATGTCATGTGGTTCCATTTAGCCTATATTTTAAAAAGAAAACCATAATAAATGATGATAGATAAATAGGAATATATAAATTTTTGAGATAAAGGATTATATTCAAGGATTTTTTGAATGAAAAATTTAACTGACACCCATGAACAATAAATTATATAAACTTGTTTGAAATGTTTATATGATATTACTTATAAATCCATATAAAAAGTATTTGTTCATTTTTTTCATGTAAAATAAGTGTATATAGTGGGAATTATAGGATCAGTGTGTTATAGATAAAGAATATGATATTTCCCAACATGCCTCTTATTGAAATATATCAAACCTTTCTTATAAATATTCCTTCCTTAAAAACTTGTAGGTTACTAGTAGTCCTTGAAATGTTCCACATAAACATTCTATTTATATGGAATTAAATAAAACATTTGTCCATATTTTATTTCATTTCAAGCAAAAAGAATCCAAATATTTTTAATTTTTGATTTACCATGAATAATTATAGTTCTATACATGAATAAAATAGAATGATGTACTCCCAATGAATTTTTTATCACATTACATAATATATGTAGATATATATAATAATGTAATTCAAAAAAAAAACCTAATAAATTTAGATCATATTACTGAAAAAAAAATAGACAATAGTCCTTGGATTATTTATGATTTGTAAAAAAACTACAATTCAATCCAACCTGTGATGTGAAAATCATTATTAAAACTAAATTTTCATGTTTTAAAAATGTTCTTAAAATGATCAAAACTATGAAATCCACATTATATTTAATAAAATTAATATAACAATCATTTATTTATTTATGACTTGTAGGAAAAACTACATATTAAACTATTGTGTGATTTGTCTACAACAACACAATTTATCTTTTATATAACGACCCATACTTTACATACATTGTTATTACTTCGGAATTGAAGCACACTTATTACAACATCTAACAAAACAATGAAAGGACCGTATAGGTATAGATTCTTTAGAAACTGGGAAACATATACAACTGGTTCATAAAGAATCTACTTTGCCTCCCATTTATTTTATCATATCTAGAGTCCCTTTTTGGAATATCCTACTTAATAACCTTCTTCCTGACCTGGGGAAATAAAACATACAAAATGGCGAGCTCAAATGCTCAATATGTGTAAACAAAAGAAATATCAATCACATCATATACATAAGAACATAACTTTTGGAAATCTTAACCTGCAAAATAGATCATAATTTCATAACATGGGATAAATCATAGTAGTGAAATGTAATCCCAATAATCATAACATAAAACATGAAACTTTGTGGAATACACACATAATCATAGAGAATCATTTCTTATTAGTCAAGACTCATTTCCAATACTATATTAGTGGACAAAGTCCATTTCTGAACCGAGTTCACTCCTCGTTTCAGTCCTGTTTTACTGAACCGGTTTAACCTGCCATTCCAGCCTTGTATATCTCAGGAGATATAATATCTTTACCCAATTCATTGGAGGGAGATATAGGTCCCACCCATCTCATAATGATACCATCCTTATGTGTGCCACAATATCATAAATCAAACATCATTTCATAACTCATGTAATAAAAATGGGATTTTTAAACAACATGACATCATAAAACAATTCATATAAGATAAAAGATTTCATAAAAATAAGTCCATCAAAAAATAATCAAATCAATGTAATAATAGGGATAGAAACAGAACCCTATATTATCTTAGATGGAAAATAAATTTGATAAAACACTTGAACTCCATTCTTGAGGAAAATATCCTTTCTACTTTAAAAACGGTTTCCTTTCTTAACATGTCATACAATTTTAAACTAAAAGAAGTTGATTAAAAATAAACTTGAAAACTTGTAAAGGAATATTCTTGGAAATAATGTTTTAAAAATCCATTCATTCCGTATAAAAAAACATTCTTCTCGTACTTTTGTCAAAAAAGTCAAAAAGTACCTCGTATGAAAAACGAAAAAAGATTCCTTTCATATATTTTACTATGAACTCACCGAAGGGTAAAATTGGATATAAACTATTTTAGAAGGATATAAATATTACATATTGAGGAAACATTGATGTGGATGATAAATATTCCCCAGTAAATTCTGAAGTATAAACAATCTCGGATAAAAATTGAGATTGTGAGATTTTCCCTTACCCTAGGTATGATTTTCATCGTAAGTGTCCGAACCTCCTGTATAATGATTTAACTAATGTTATTGACTTATTCCAGAATCATAATTATTTTTATGATATCATACATGGTCATATTATTAGCTTCCTATTAGTAATATTTCATTACTACTTGTTATTCGGGTGTTTATTACTTTTTGTTCTTATGCGTGTTTTGTCGAATAAATTCTTATTTTTCTTTTTAGGTTACAGATAACTCATTTCCAGAATGGTATTAGTGTAATATATATCATATTAATTCATTCAATTCATTTATATAATCATTATGCAATTAAGATCATGTAGAACGAGTCGCATCACATCGTGGAGACGGTATTCCGTACGTACGCATGAGCGATGATATCGTTCCCATGATCGTGGAATTGTATTGGAGTGTATATATACTATTTAAGAATCAATATCACTTTAAAATAATCATATATAGTCATTATTTACACCATTATACCCATCCAAGTAAGGTGGTGGTGGAAAATAGATTACACCACAGCGTGGAGACGGTATTCCGTATGTACGCACGTGCGGTGATTTCGTTTTCCGTAGGATGGATAGATGGTGAAATAGGGTTGTTTCAGGCTTATAATAATATATCCGTATATGAGTGATACTGATGTTATTAATTCATAATGAAACAACTAAATAAGAATAAGTGGAAGTATAAATAAATTTGAAAGAATCGGTAACGGACATTACCTATTCTTTGAAGCGCCTCTTTGAGATGTCCTCTTAGGGCACTAAAATTGGTCTTTGAAGAAGACCAGGACCTCTAGGATGTTTTTAGGGAAGTGGAGAGGAGATATTGGAAGGGGTTGGCCAATATTGAAGGCTCAAAGTGGGGATGGGTCTAAATCCTATAATCCAATAGAATTTAGACAAGTTAAGGTATCAATTTTAACCTTATCATTTAGATTTAACTTTAAGTTAGATAAATTAACTTTTACCGTGTATTCTTGTTTTCTTACGCTATAAGGTTAATAAACTTACTATATCAAGAAAAACGAACCCCAAGTTGTTTATTATTAATATATATAACCTTATCTATGTCATTTGGCCGAAACTTAGATTTTTAGGAATAAAATAACAATTAATAATATAGTATTTGTTTTAAAAACAATTTTATGTCAATTTTGACACTATTTGGTAATTTATTGTTGTGAAAATCATAACAGAATTATTAGTTATAAAACATTTAATTAAATATATACTAACATGTCATATTAACATATAAAATTATTTTTATTCATAAAAATTCTCAAATTACATTTATTTGGGTATTTATAACATCAATTATGTCAATATTTCATTAATAAGATAATTACTGCATCATCATTGTGTCATAAATAAATTAAATTATTTAATGTCTAAAAATTATAAATAAAATACGATTATGTTGTAAATCTTTTTATCTTTCTAATGAATATTTATAGTCGAATTTATCTTATGTATAACCCTATATTAAAAATGATTTAGTTATTAAACTTTGATTTTAACTATTTTAACCCTTCTTTAAATAAATTGATAATAAATGTCCTAATCTAATCCAAGTGGGCCTAAATGGTCATAATTTATTCCTAAGGTTGTTTTTGGTCGAATTACACTTATCCAATAGAATTAGGACATGTGTTAGGTTAATAATAATAACACATTTACCCTTAATTACCCTATTTACTTTTAACCGTGGTAAAAAAAAGTAAAAAGTTACTATTCACCAAAAATTATTTTCATCTCATTGAACCACATTTTAGTCCTTGATATTAACCGTGTCTCTCAGAATTTTGAAATTCTACTCATAGAAGCGGTAAAATTAACTTTTATGAAAAATTCAGTTTTTTTAACTACCACTTAGTGGTTTCACTATTCATCAAAAAATGAAATTTTCCAGAAAAATACAAAAAATTAGGCCGAAGCTATATTTGATATTATGAATTAAAAAATGATGTTTATTTTACCAAATTCAAAACATATCAGTTACATTAACTAATTTAAAAATTAATTCTTGTCGTCAAAACAAATAGCGTGTTTTTAAATGATAATAACTATCAAAAGATTGACCTTTGTTTATGTGTGGTTTAAATGTGAAATTACATCCAATGAACAACATTGTATTAATTTGTAAAAATATATTCTAAATATACATTAAAATCACTCAAATTAATAATTTATCACTATTAATTATTTGGATTAAAAAAAGTTGTTTTTAATTAAAATTTAGTAATTTTCACTCTTCATCAGAATATGAAAGTTATCCGAAAAGTACAAAAATTTCACACTAAGCTAATTTAGATTTTACGAATCCAAAAATGAAGTACATTTTTTAAAATAAAATTTACAAAATTTCAAAAAGTGGTTATTACTATTCATAACAGCTATTTTTAGTAATATTTTAATAGCATATCATTGTTTAGTGAAACTCGGTATTGCGTACGACGCAAGCTATTGAGGAAGACCGCGGTTGTGTGTAAAGAAAGCCAAGATAGTGTTGTGTGTAGTGAAAGATTCCTTTGATGATTTCTATAACATAAAAACAAAATATTTCTCATAAAAGTCTCGGGTGTTACATTTTACCCCCCTTAAAATTAATTTCCCCTCGAAATTTGTCACTTTGTAAAAAAAAGATGAGGATACCTCTCCCTCATCATATCCTCAAGCTCCCATGTAGCTTCTTATAATTGGTGGTTCCTCCATAAAACTTTCACCAATCGAGGGGTCTTGTTTTGTAAGACTTTTTCGCTACGATCCAGAATCTCTATCAGCTGTTCGTCATAAGAAAGATCTTGCTCCAACGGTACAACTTCTGAGTTGAGTACATGTGAAGGATCAGGTATGTACTTTCTCAGGAGAGATACATGGAACACATCGTGAACTTGAGAGAGATTCGGTGGAAGTGCCAATCAGTAAGATACCTTTCCAACACGATCCAGTATTTCGAAAGGACCGATATATCTAGGGCTCAACTTCCCCTTTTTTTCCAAATCTCATGACCCTCTTCCAGGGAGATATTTGTAAGAACACTTTATCACCAACTTCAAACTCTAGGTCTTTTCTTCAGTTGTTGGCATAACATTTCTTTCGACTCTGATCTTCTCTTATTTGTTGTTGAATAGATCAGACCTTTTCTGCCATCTCATCAAAAAGATCAGGTCCTAATAGCTTTCTTTCCCCAACTTCATCCCAGAAAGTTAGAGTCCTTAATTTCATTCCATAGAGAGCTTCATAAGGAGCCATCTGAATACTGGAGTGAAAGATATTATTATAAGAAAATTCCACAAAAGGTAGGTGTTGATCTCAACCACCTTTGAAATCCATAGAGCAAGCTCTCTACATATCTTATTGAGTTTGAATTGTTCTCTCAGACTGACCGTTTGTTTGAGGATGATAAGCAGTGCTGAAACTCAACTCTGTATTCAGAGTATGCTAAATACTTCGCCAGAACATTGAGGTAAATCTCATATCCCGGTCAGATATAATAGAAAGTGGTACTCCATGAAATCTTACCACTTCCTTTACATATATCCTGGAAAGATGATCTAGAGAAAAATCCTCTCTAATAGCAATGAAGTGTGCAGACTTTGTAATACGATAAACTATGACCCAGATAGCATTATTGCCTTTGGATGTTTTAGGAAGTCCTGTGACAAAGTCCATAGTTATGTTTTCCCATTTCCATTCAGGTATGGGTAAATGTAGTAACATCCCCTTAGACTTCTGTCTCTCAACTTTAACTTGCTGAAAAACCGAGAATCGAGAGACATATTCAGCAACATCTCTTTTCATGCCATCCCCCCAGAAGAACTCTTTCAGGTCCCTATACATCTTCATGCTTCCAGGATGAATAGAGAATGTAGAACTATGAGCCTCATCCAGCAGCTCCTTCTTTAATTCTGGAATGGGAGGAACACAAACCCGATTCTTGAACTTTATTATCCCATCACAATAAAGGTTGAATTCAGGAACATTTCTCACCTTCGTTTGTAACTCGACATCTTCTTTCTGTGCCTCTTGAATCATCACATGTATAGATGGTTGAACATTCATCTGAGAAAGACATGATTTCTCCCCTTCCATTAAAATTCCAAGATCCATTCTTTTTAAATCCATAAATATTGGATCTTTTGTGATCCTCATCATGGATAAGCTAGTATGGTCTTGTCGACTTAATGCATCTGCCACCTTGTTTGCTTTCCCAGGGCGGTAATGAATTGAGCAGTCGTAATCATTAATCAGTTCCAACCATCTTCTTTGGCTCATATTCATCTCCTTTGGTGTGAAAATATACTTTAAACTTTTATGATCAGTATAAATGTCACACCTTTCTCCATAAAGATAATGCCTCAAAATCTTTAATGCAAATATTACTACAGCTAACTCCAAATCATGAGTTGGGTAATTTTTCTCATGGATTTTCAACTGTCGTGAGGCATAAGCTGTCACCATATCATTTTGTATAAGAACACACCCCAATCCCTTCTTGGATGCATCACTGTAGATCACAAACCTTTCTCCACTACAAGGCAGTGTGAGAACAGGTGCACTGGATAACCTTCTTTTCAACTCCTTGAAATTCTCTTCACATTCCTCCGTCCAGACAAACTTAACTCCTTTCCGAGTCAACATGGTGAGGGGATTAGATAATCGTGAAAAATCATTCACAAAATGTCGGTAATATCCAGCCAAACCAAGAAAACTTTGGATCTCAGTTACTGTTGTTGGTCTCGACCATCTTTCGATAACCTATGTTTTGGCTGGATCCACAAATATCCCCTCTTTTGAGATTATGTGACCCAAAAATGATACTTTTTGAAGCCAAAATTCACACTTGGTAAATTTGGCATAAAGTTTATCCTTTCTCAGGGTCTTCAATATAATTCTCAATTGATCTTCATGTTATTCCTCAGTCTTTGAATAAACAAGAATATCATCTATAAAGACTACCACAAACTAATCAAGATAGTCTCTAAAGACTCTATTCATCAGATCCATGAAGATATCAAGGCAATTAGTAAGACCAAATGGAATCCCTATAAATTCATAGTGTCCATACCTTATACAGAAAGACTTCTTTGGTATATCCTCCCTTTTGACCCTTAATTGATGATACCCTGAACGAAGATCAATCTTGGAAAAGTATTGATCTCTGTGTAGTTGGTCAAATAAGTCATCAATGCGCGGGAGAGGATATTTGTTCTTGATAGAGATCTTGTTAAGTTATTGATAATTAATGCGGAGTCTCATTGATCCATATTTATTATTAACAAACAGAACAGGTGCTCCCCAAGGTGACGCACTAGGGCGTATGAATCCCTTATCAAGATTCTCTTGGAGTTTCTTCTTCAATTCCTGCAACTCAATTGGGGCCATTAAATAAAGTGTCTTTGAAATAGGCAAAGCACCCGGTACGAGTTCTATAGAAAACTCAACTTCACGGTTTGGTGGAAGACCCATCAATTCCTCTGGAAATACATCATCAAACTATCGTACAATGGGAATATTATTAATCGTGAGTTTCTCACCAACCATTTGAGATAAATAACCTTCATTCAGTGGAATCAAGACCCATAAGATGGAAGAAATTTCCGCTGGAAGGTTATGTTCATCCTTGCATCGATAGACGATCAAAGATTGATCTGGAATATGAAATGTGACTTCACTTATTTGGAAATTGATATGAGCTCCATATAAAGAAAGTCAATCCATGCCAAGAATCACATCAAATTCCACTATAGGAAGGATCACAAGATTTGCAGGAAGAACTTTCCCAAAAACGTCAATCGGAGAAGAATTATAAGCTTTTGATGCGACTGTTGTTCCATTAGTGGTTGTCACAGTTAAATCTACATCTAACTGTTGAGGTAATACGGTGATACACTTAGAAAATTCTGCAGAAATAAAAGAGTGGGTGGATCCAGAATCAAATAAAACATTTGCTACTTTAGAGTGGATGGTAAGTGTACCTTTCACCACATCGTTATCATACTCCACATCGTTGATAGAAATTGCATGTGACTTTCCTTTGTCTTTAGCCTTAAGATTTTGTTGATGTCGATCATCATCAACAACCCTTGGATTAGGGAATTTATTGGCATAATTCTCCATCTCCTTGAATTTGTAACATTGAAGTGTAGGAGGTTCACTCTGTGTAGCCTTTTCATTGTTCGTACCACTAGAAATATTCTTCCCATCATTGCAGCATTCAAATGCCCGATGAACTTCCTTTCCACATTTGAAACATTTACTTGTCCCTTTAAGACAACTCCATCCATGTTTCTTTCCACACTTTGAGCATAAGGGAAAACTCATCTTCTTTTCAGTGTGCTCTTTAGATTTTCATTTGAATTCCATTTTCCTCTTCTTATCAAACCCATATGACTGATGGTTTACTCCAATCTCCATCTCAACTTTGAGAGCACATCGAACGATTTCCTCGTAGCTATTGAAGTCCCTTATGGATAAGTCCCTTCGAAGACTTGGTTTTAAGCCACTAAAGAATCGATCGATCATACTCTCAGGTTGGATAATAATACCAGAAGCGTACCTTGCAAGTCATGTAAACTTTGATTCATAGGTACCAACAGATTAATCATCCTTTTGCTTCAGTTCAAGAAACTCTTTCTACATATTTTTTCGGAGAATACGAGGGAAGTACTTATTCAAAAATAAGTTCTTGAACTCGTCCCATTCCATGGACTCAATTTCATCCCTTTTCCTCGTATTCTTAATAATATTCCACCATTGATCAGCATCTCCTTCCAAACGATACACTACTAGGATGACTTTATCATGTTCAGAACATTGAAGAACTGAAAATATCGTTTCAGTAGTACTAATCCATTGTTTAGCAACTAATGGATCAGTAGACCCACTGAAAGAAGGTGGACTCTTCCTCATGAAGGATTCAACAGAATGTTGCTCCTTCCTTTGATCGTTTGGAAGTCCAACATGATTCATAGCTTGAGAAAGTTGTGTGAGCATGGCTACAATATTTTTCATTCCAGCTCCCATAACATTTGGTTTCTCATGGGGACAATCATTGCATTGCCCGTCACATTCCACATTAACATGGTTCCTTCGGGTTCCAGCCGTTGACTAAAACCAAGAAGAATATTGTGAGAAACACTAATTATAATAGGAAAACCACATAATAAAGAATAAAATTTCACACTTAAGGTCTTATCCTAGGTTATTCATGGTCATTTCTAAAACACTAAGATTGTGTTCTATGCTTATAATTATCCTTAGGGTTCTTACTAAGGCTTTCACATCCTAGTTTCCAAAGGTTGACTATACCTTTCCTTTGATACCAACTATAACGACCCATACTTTACATACATTGTTATTACTTCATAATTGAAGCACACTTATTACAACATATAACAAAACCAGGAAAGGACCGTATAGGTATAGAGTCTTTAGAAACTGGGAAACATAAACAACTGGTTCATAAAACTTCTAATTTTCCTCCCATTTATTTCATCATATCTAGAGTCCCTTTTTGGCATATCCTACTTAATAACCTTCTTCATGACCTGGGGAAATAAAACATATAAAAGGGTGAGCTCAAATTCTCAATAAGGGTAAACAAAAGAAATATCAATCACATCATATACATAAGAACATAACTTTTCGAAATCTTAACCTGCAAAAAAGATCATAATTTCATAACATGGGATAAATAATAGTAGTGAAATTTAATCTCAATAATCATAACTTAAAACATGAAACTTTGTGGAATACACACATAATCATAGAGAATCACTTATTATTAGTCAAGACTCATTTCCAAGACTATCTTAGTGGACAAAGTCCACTTTTAAACCGAGTTCACTCCTCGTTTCAGTCCTGTTTTACTGAACTGGTTTAACCTGTCGTTCCAGCCATGACTATCTCATTAGATATAAAATCTTTACCCAATGTATTGGAGGGATATATAGGTCCCACCCATCTCATAATGATACCATTCTTATGTGTGTCACAAAATCATAAATCATACATCACTGCATAACTCATGAAATAAAAATGGGATTCTTAAACAACATGACATCAAAAAACAATTCATATAAGATAAAAGAATTCATAAAAATAATTCCATCACAACATAATCAACTCAATGTAATAATAGGGATAGAAACATAACTCTATATTATCTTAGATGGAAAATAATTTTGATAAAACACTTGAACTCCATTCTTGAGGAAAATATCCTTTATACTTCAAAAAAAAATCCTTTCTTAACATGCCATACAATTTTAAACTAAAAGAAGTTGATTAAAAATAAAATTGAAAACGTTTAAAGGAATATTCTTGGAAATAATGTTTTAAAAATCCATTCATGCCGTAGAAAAATAACATTCTTCTCGTACTTTGGTCAGAAAAGTCAAAAAGTACCTCGTACGAAAAACGACAAAATATTTCTTTCATATATTTTACTAAAAATTCACCGAAGGGTAAAATTGGATATAAACTATTTTAGAAGGATATAAATATTACATATTGAGGAAACATGGATGTGGATGATAAATATTCCCCAGTAAATTCTGATGTATAAACAATCTCGGATAAAAATTGAGATTGCAATATTTTCCCTTACCTTAGGTCTGATTTGCTTCGTAAGTGTCCGAACCTCCTGTATAATGATTTAAATTATGTTATTGACTTATTCCAGAATCATACTTATTTTTATGATATCATATATGGTCATATTCTTAGCTTCTTATTAGTAATATTTCATTACTACTTGTTATTCAGGTGTTTATTACTTTTTGTTCTTATGCGTGTTTTGTCGAATAAATTCTTATTTTTCTTTTTAGGTTATAGATACCTCATTTACAGAATGGTATTAGTGTAATATATATCATATTAATTCATTCTATTCATTTATATAATCATTATGCAATGAAGATCATGTAGAACTAGTCGCATCACATCGTGGAGACGATATTCCGTACGTACGCACGAGCGATGATATCATTCCCATGATCATAGAATTATATTAGAGTGTATATATACTATTTAATAATCAATATCACTTTAAAATAATCATATATAGTCATTATTTACACCATTATACTCATCCAAGTAAGGTGGTGGTGGAAAATAGATTACACCACGGCGTGGAGACGATATTCCGTACGTACGCACGCGTGGTGATTTCATTTTCCGTAAGATGGATAGATGGTGAAATAGGGTTGTTTCATACTTATAATAACATATCAGTATATGAGTGATACTTATGTTATTAATTAATAATGAAACAACTAAAGAAGAATAAGTGGAAGAAGAAATAATGTTGAATGAATCGGTAACAGACATTACCTCTTCTTTGAAGCGCCTCTTTGAGATCTCCTCTTAGGGAACTAAAATTGGTCTTTGAAAAAGACCAGGACCTCTAGGATGTTTCTAGGGAAGTGTAGAAGAGATATTGTCAAGAGTTTGGAGAGCTTGAAGGCTCAAAGTGGTGTGAGGAAGAGAGGGAGGAGGTGCCCTTTTATAAGGGAGGAGAGGGGCGGGATTGGAATAACTAAAAATATTATTTTATTATAAAGTCAAATTCGGTTTTTAATTTCTCAAAATTGATATATTTCTAATATAAGGTAGGTATGGGTCGAAATCATCTCATACAATATAATTTAGACAAGTTTAGGTATCAATTTTAACCTTATCATTTAGATTTAACTTTAAGTTAGATATTTTATCTTTTACCGTGTCTTCTAGTTTTCCTACACTATAAGGTTAATAAACTTACTATATCAAGCCAAACTAACTCAAAGTTGTATATTATTAATATATATTACATTATATAAGTCACGTGGCCGAACCTTAGATTTTTAAGAATAAAATAACAATTAATAATATAGTATTTGTTTTAAAAACAATTTTATGTCAATTTTGACACTATTTGGTAATTGATTGTTGTGAAAATAATAACAGAATGATTAGTTTGCAAAAATTCAATTAAGTCAATAATAACATGTCATATTAACATATAAAATTATTTTAATTCATAATAATTCTCAAATTACATTTATTTGGGTATTTATAACATCAATTTTGTCAATATTTCATTAACAAGATAATTACTGCATCATCATTGTGTCATAAATAAATTAAATTATTTAATGTCTAAAAATTATAAATAAAATACCATTATTTTGGAAATCTTTTTATCTTTCTAATTTATATTTATAGTAGAATTTATCTAATGTATAAACCAATATTAAAAATTATTTAGTTATTAAACATTGATTTTACCTATTTTAACCATTCTTTAAATAAATTGATAACAAATGTCATAATCTAATCCAAGTGGGCCTAAATGGTCATATTTTATTCCTAGGGTTGTTTGTGGTCGAATTAAACTTATCCAATAGAATTAGGAGATGTGTTAGGGTAATAATAATAACACTTTTACCCTTAATTACCCTATTTACTTTTAACTGTGGTAAAAAAAAGTAAAAAGGTACTATTCACCAAAAATTATTTTCATCTCATTGAACCACATTTTAGTCCTTGATATTAATCGTGTCTCTTGGATTTTCGAAATTCTACTCACAGAAGCGGTAAAATTATGTTTTATGAAAAATTCAGTTTATTTAACTACCACTTAGTGGTTTCACTATTCATCAAAAAAATGAAAGATTCCAGAAAAATACCAAAAATTAGGCCTAAGTTATATTTGATATTATGAATTCAAAAATGATGTTTATTTTTACAAATTCAAAACATATCAGTTACATTAACTAATTTAAAAATTAATTCCCGTCGTCAAAACAAATAGCGAGTTTTTAAAAGATAATAACTATTAAAAGATTGACACTTGTTTATGTATGGTTTAAATGTGAAATTACATCCAATGAACAAAATTTTATTAATTTGTAAAAATATATTCTAAATATACTTTAAAACCACTCAAATTAATAATTTATCACTAATAATTATTTCTATTAAAAAAGTTTTTTTTTATTAAAATTAATAATTTTCAGTATTCATCAGAATATGAATGTTTTCCGAAAAGTACCAAAATTTCACCCTAAGCTAATTTCAATATTCCGAATCCAAAAATGAAGTCCATTTTGAAAAATAAAATTTACAAAATTTCAAAAAGTGGTTATTTCTATTCATAACGGCTGGTTTTAGTAATATTTTAATAGCATATCGGTGTTTAGTGAAACTCGGTATTGCGTACGATGCAAGCTATTGAGGAAGGCCGCGGTTGCGTGTAAAGAAAGCCAAGCTACTGTTGTGTGTAGTGAAATATTCCTTTGATGATTTATATAACATAAAAACAAAATATTTCCCATAAAAGTCTCAGGAGTTACATTTTAACAATTAAATGTCTTTCTTATTCCATAAATATGTGTCAAATGAGCCTAAATAGGAAAAGGAACTCATATTTTATCAAAACAAATACTAAAATGGAATTCAATTAGTCGTTCACTTGCAAGAAAGAACTATATGTCAATTTGAGTTATAAAAAGATATTATTGATTCAATGTTTTTTAGAATAAAACTACTTTTATATTTTATAAATTTCTATTAAAAAATTAAAACCAAAAAAATTTTCTTGAATATTTAAAAATAAATACGGACAAAAACTGCTGGATTCATTTTTTTTAAAAAATGTTCTTCAATCAAATTTATGATTTTTATTTTATGATTCAATGTGATTTTTTACAACTATCATTGTTATTTATAATGATTGTTCTATATTACTTTGATATATTAACATAAAAAAAATTCCTTAAAAATTACATAATGTAGTTGATTTAACTAGAATTTACTTTCATGCATTCCAAAAAATCATTAAGGTTTAGTGTTTTATAGAATTGGGGCATAACCTGATACATAAAAACTAAGATATTATAATATAGAAACTTATACCCAATATCCATTTTTTTCACAATATAAAAGTTTTAAAATAAAACATAAAATCTTTATGTATCAAAATATCATGAATTTAGTGTCAAATTCGTTCCTTCCATTACCAGTCCAAAAACATTAATTTTTTTAAAAAAAAATGGGATCAACATAAAAATATCAGTACGGGACATAAATTGAAGAAAGAAATTGTTAGTCTATAAATCAAAAAAAATCACAATACTATAAAATTTACATATAAAACACAATCTATTTAAAATTATTTATGAAATAATTAGTTTACTATAATTCCATAGAAAGAATACATTAATATTATACAGTAATGTTTGGAATCAATTAAAAATAACCGATACATATAATATAGCTCTCCTGGCTACACACGGAGTAACCATCATGCTTACACATCGAATAACCATTGTTGTATATTACAGTAATTTATTAGGATAAACCAAACCACTTAACTCCTTCCCTTTAACCAATTCATTGTGGAGCTATAATGGGATCAACTTCCCTCAATTTATCATAGAACCAACCATTATTATAGAAAACCCCATGAACTATAAAATTATCATAGCTCATCAATATTTCATAAAAGAAATATTCGTGAGTAAAATAAATTTTCCTTTTTGAAACCACTTTTAATGTTTAAGAATCCCCACAGTTATAAATGAAAACATTTTATTTGAAAATAAACTAGTACAAGTGTAAAGGAAAAAAATCAATAAGGAACCATGGTATTGGAAAAATCTACTTATATCGTATATATAACAAAACATTTAATCAATAAAATGATTTGTAGTATGAAAAGAGGCTTTTTAAAAAGAAAGAACCTAACCTTATGTGCGAATGTTTTCTACATTTTTTCTTAATGTATTAGAGAATAAAATTAGATTAATTAATTAATTCAGAACCTTTTCCACATATAGTTTTTTATTCCCATTTTATTATGTTTATTTATATCCATTTATATGATTTATAAATATCTTAATCGTTATTCTATGACTGTTCATATAAGGGATTTATGGTCATTTCCATTATGTTTAATTATGGGAGTTTATTGTTAAATGGATGAAAAAAACAATGAAGTGTAAAAATGATACTAGTATTCAAATATAATATTAAATTTTCCCAATTATCATTTTCTATGTTATTATTATTCATCAGATAAATTAATAATGATAAATATTGGTTTTATTTTTTGTGTGGTTTTTTCGACCATCAGAAACAAGTTCTGTTTTATTTAGTATTGTGTCTATAAATTAGTTCAAGAATATCGAAAAAGTTATAATAAACATTTTAAAATAATTTTTAACCATATTAATGGTTTTATGACTATTATAGAAGGTGTTTATAGAAAATGAAATCTTTTCATCCATTAAGGTGGTGAATCAACACGTCAAATATGATGTTTTAATTTGTAACAATAAGAGGAGAAAAGAAGAGGTTTGATGATGAATATTCCATTAGTATAAAACAATTCCAGAATATGTATGATATTGAATTCATTATGTCAGTTTGGAAAGGGTAGTTAAGAATATAGTTGAAATTAAGAATGAATTATATAATTTAAAAGAGAAAGAATAGTGGATTTTACCTCTTGGATGTTGTCTCCTTGAGAACCACCTTAAGGAACTTGGTTTTGGACTTTTGGTGAGACCATAAGGTATTGGACATGGTGAATAGGATTTATAATGGAATTGGGAATAATTAATACTACCTTGATGTCTTTGGATGTGTGAGGAGAAGGGGTAACGAGGGGTGGTATTTATAGGGATATGAGAAAAGTGTTTTTGATTATTTTATTCTTTTTTTTTTGTTTTGGATCAGGACTATCATTAGTGTTTATTCTTTGGTGTGAGTATAGTAACTAGTGAATGTAATTTACAAATAATGTGTTCTTAACTCATCCATTCATCATTCATGACTCAAAAAATTATATAATTAACTTATAATTTGAAATACCTTAAATTATTATGTTTCACTATTCACCAGAAGTTAAACTATTTCATAAAAATTCAAAAAATGAACCCTAATAATTTTTCAATTTTTAGAATTCAAAAATAGACTCCATTTTTTGAAAATAAAATTCTAAATATGAAAAATTCAATTTTTAATTAAAATTTTATTTTATTAAAAAAATATATAATTTATTATTATAACTAATTTTATGACTATTTTAATTAATTAATGTCATATAAAATTAACATACAATTATAATAAAACAAAGTATTAATTTATGAATCTATTTCATGAAAATAAATTTTATTTTCAATCATTATATTAATTAAAATATTGTAATTAAACATTTATGTTTCTCAAATATACCAACACTTAATTTATTAATCTTAAAACATTTATTTTCTTATTACATGATATAAATATATCATATCTTCACTTACAAAATACATTAATTTTAGTTGTACTTTAATAGGTGATGTTATTATTATATTCTTATATATTTTTTAGTTTCTATAAATACTACTTATTTCATTATAAACTTACGGTGAATTTAACTATTTAATTTTGGAAGGAAAACAAATTATTAAATAAGTACATGGGTTGTTAAATTATCCCACCTTGTAAATGGAATCCTCACAATATTATTAACCTATTAAAAAAGTTATACTAACTTTCCTGTTAGGTTCCGGGGCCCGTAGAAGAAGCTGGTAGGCCGAGGATTTTAAAATTTTTCATTGGCGAGACGACTGAACTTGTCGTCCCCGACGAACTGCGCCCTAGAGAGGTCTGAGGATCTCGGATAAATTATGAAGAGCACAAATTAAAATGAAAAACGTACCTATTTTACATCGAAAGACGCAATCGACTGCAACTAGTCGATAACGATCATCGCTTGAAGGATCGAAAGAAGGATCCCTCTAGATCATCCACACATGCTCCAAAAATCTGTTGGAATGTCGATCGTCTAATTCCAGGTGCTATCACGAAGATCTAACGAAGATTTTGATGTCCTATAGGTCACCGTATCGAGATCTCTTCAATGCTTGTGAAATAACTTGATCCTAACTCTTGCATCATCAACTTCACTCTCTAGGAATTGGGAGGTTAGAGAGGCTCTCCGTTTTCATTCCATGAAAATTAATGAATAGTAAATTTCACAACATGAGAGAGCGCCTCCTCTTATATTTATAATGACGTTGATAAATACTCGGTAGGGTTCCCTGGCCCCCGTTTATTTCAATGTTCACTAAATAAATAATTTTGACAAACATAACTACTCCTATATTATTTATTATTTTATCACATACTTGTAATATATATATAATATATTACGTGATAAAACCAAGTCATTTTACTCGACTCGATATTCTGCTTAATCTTAAATAAACCATGAATATTAAAATAATATTTGTTTGGTTAATATTTCTCTAGTATTTACTAAAATTATAAATACATTAAATAAATTCAATCTGATTATTCATAACTTGAATAATAATGAATTTATTTAATTCATCGTTTATCAATAACTTAGACAACACTTGGACCCCATGGTGGGGCCTACTATGTCCTTATACCTATTCAACTGAATATGGAGGATTACTGAATACGCTATTGTGTTTGACCCTCTAGGCCCTTACCTCGATAACAGTGAATAAAATCCATATACCAATAACGGAGTCTAGGAACCCATCATTACCCCTAAAGTGATAAGGATAGTCATAGCAATGACTACCATCCTACGAACACTGACTGTGTACTATAATCTATTTTTCATTAAATACCTCATAATGTAGGACACACTCTTGGGTCATCGCCCTTTTATTGTTTTATTATTTTTTGACCTATCTAGATGGATTTTCTTTTCTACTGCTTTAGCCAAATACTTATGAAGGTGGTACCATCCTGATCAACCAGGAATGAGATATATAACTTCTTGAACTTGGAATCAACAAATCCTTTCTTGACCATTCAGCCAATGTCATACCACCAACAACACACCTGACACAAACTACCTCACCACGACATCACTGCCACAGTTTTCTTCTTGCATCAATGTACATAATTAAATGATATACATTGGTAATGGTCTCATGTCAGGAGACCAATACCCATGTCTGTAGATAGGAACAACCAATGTCACCCAAAACATGTGGTGCTTCTATTTGTGGTTTTTTCCTCATGATCTCACTACTAGAGATCACCAAGTGCGAACTTCATGAGAAGAAGACTCAATGCTTATGAGCCCCCAACACCTGATAGTCAGACATCTATTTTGTCAAGTCAGTAGGATGTATCTAGACTATAGAACATATATTTAAAATCAATGTCATTGTATCTCGAGGTTCTCATTATAGTCTAGGATCTTCTATAACCTTTCGACATTAAAATTTACCTTTAGACATTACCAATATTGTAGTGGATGTAGAAAAGTCTGCACTATAATGGTAAGATAACATCATGCCTAGATAACTATACACATGATATGGTAATCAAAAGTACTTTATAGTTGGGTCTAGGGAACCAACTATTTCAACACTCCCACTTGAACTAGAGCCAAAATTCTAATTAAACTTATTAGGTACTCACATGAAGAATATAATGCTTCTACTGAGTGATGGATTTAACTGTTGGGCCTACCACATTTTCGCCGCATGGCATATCTACTATACGCAACCTCATCGGCTTGAGTAAAACTTCTCAAGATAAGGTATCACTGAGTATATTACTTTTTTCCATCATCATAACTTGACAACATTGCTAGTAAGAATTTAATAATTTATATTATGATAATACTTTTCTCACTAGGTGTGAATCCAAGAACCAGAACAAATTATTGTGATTTATAACTGCTTCTTAGCTTCCTTAGAAGCTGCAACGTACTCGATATTTGTAGCTATAGATACCACTAGATTTCATGAGCTTAACACACTCATCACCTTTGCATAACAATGATACTAGGTCAAATTGATCTAAGGATTACTAGTCTGTGTCCCACAGAAACTAGTATACCTTCCTCTCATATTCCAGGTACATATCATTTGTACTTTCCGAAGTACAAGATGATAGTTCTGATTGCATCACTTGCAGTGCGCCTAGAAATAATTGATAACTTCCTACAATAAATTATATCTTGGAAATGTCGATTATTTTACATAATATGAAATATGTGATTGATCCATCTCTAAATCGTATGGTATCAATTCATAAAATTAATCTCTACCCATGCTCCGAACATGTTAACCTAAAGAGATTAATCCATGTGACATTGGAAACAATTATGAACTTGAATTGTTCTAACTTTTATTTTTCATTTTTTTTTCAATAAAATGTCACTATATCTACGATTGAATAGGACCAAGAAACCTATAGATCTACCTTAGTTGATCCTGTTCCCTATAACTCAGGTTTCTACATTACGTAAATCATTGGAGAATTTCTTTTATTCTAATCTTATCTAACTGTAAGATAAATTTTTTTTCCATATTTTGTCGAACATATTTCACTTTGAAAACATTAGTGCTCCCACTAACCTTTGATAGATACAAGGCATAGATTTATTTATAATGAAATCGCTATGATATTTTCACTTACGTTAATCCAAAACTGGATTTTAGTAACTTGAAACCCTTATTGGAATCATTTGATGTCATTATCTATTTCGGGTTGTGTCGTATAGGCACCTTCCACAAAATATGATCTTGACATCCAATGATCAATAAATTTATCCTAGGAGTTTAGCTATGACAAGTAATATTCCAATGGATATAGTCATACCGACTTGGAATAACCAATCGAGCTTTATTGGTACCCGTCTTGTACCATCCATGTATCTATTCATTTGAATACCCACCGTAGTATTCAATTTATAAGCCCCTTTGAAAATTGATAAATAGAGTCCATTATTGAATTTATATTGATATTGTAAATACTAGATCATTTCCTTATACTTCTTACTTTTAGGATTTATTATTCTTAATGAATACTTTATCACCGACCGTGGTGAATATAAAACCATCACCATGGTTTCATTCATCATACATAGTATGCATCACTGGAACATGTCGATTCCACATGTACTTGTGGAACCTGTTCCAATGCCAACCATTTTTGCATCTCAAGCACTGAATAATTCTAAGTCAATTTAGCTCCCACTATCTTTAATAGAGATTTACACCCTTATATAGAAATGTATTCTAAAATTTGACTATATCCTTTCTCTCTTAGGGATCTATGTAATATCCTAAGAAACTATAAGGATAATTACTTAGATGCACCATGTGTTCAACTTGATTCATGTTAGTTTATATCTTAAAAAACTCAATACATCCTAACACATGATTTATGACATAATGGGTTTTCATCATACTATGAATCATATGATATCAATTTTTCATTTTAGTTGGATATTGGTTATGGGTTTATGCCGTTATTTGCAAAGCACATCATGAAATATAGTCGGAGTTACTGTAGGTTGTAACATTGATACTACCTACATCATAACTTTGATGTATAAAATGTGTGTTTAGGAATTTCTCCATGCTAAATTTTGTTGAACAATGTAAAAATTTTAGACATTATCATCGATCCACTTTATGAAAATCAATACGGTGATGTAGATAAGGTTACATGCGTTTAGGGATTACTCCACGCTACATTATCATGATTGATGATAGTTTGGTCCAGATATTCTTCAGCATGCCGATCAGAAGCAACTCATATCTTCATACCAAACTTATACTTCACTGGTATATTCCTTAATGAATTAAAGGAAACTTATCGAGTATCTTTACCTATTTATTTCATTGGAATGGTTCACACTGTCTTATTGAACTAACCTCGGAAATCTTTGTGGAATACCTTTATTTCTAAAGGATTCTTTGTCCAAACTAAAGATGTCAATAATACCAAAGGTGTTTAGCTGTGCCGAGCCTAAATACCGTACTGGATATATAGTTGACTTCCACTTTTAGTTTTACTTGACAAAGAATCATATTGCTACAACTTGGTAGGTCTTACATTTTATATTCATCATGTATTGCCATTGATTCAAGTAGTAGTGAACTATTTGTTGAGTATGTTACCAGAAACAACATTCATTCCAAAACATGGAATAATGTCTCATTAGGTCCAAATGTCCCATGAGATAAATGTTTTTGGTTAAACTCAACAACTATTTGATTTTGAGTCAATTACTTGGAAATTTGAAGTTATGTGTTTCTCACCGTTGACTTAGGAATCACCGTTTCTCAGCTGCTTGGAGAATACACTTTACTTCTTGTAATGTTTCTATACTTTCTTGGTTACTGTATTTAAATACACATATGTTATTTTCATATTATATTCAATACCAAAGAATTATGTTAGAAACGTTAATATATTGGATGAATATAAACTGAACGAGAAGTGGGTACTTGCTTCTTGTATTTCAGTTTCTAAACTTTCATGAATTCATTTCATTATTCGATGCAAATAAACTCCTATTAAATAACCAACTACTTTTCATTGAAGGACATGATGAAGGTGACTTTTCTGTAACTTTACATTATCCTTTCACCTTGTCATTAGATGTATTCTCCATAAGAATAAAAGATGGAGTTATCTCCAATATTCTTATTACTTGGCGAATGTTACCTTAAAGAAAATGAAGCACTTACTCTATACCATTCGTTTGTACCTTTAGATGAAACTATATTAATAGGGTGTAAAAGGTATAAGAATTAGATGACATGAAAGACTATGAACTATCCTTCACATTACACAATCCTAGTGCAATCATCACATTCAAATCTTGCTTCACTTTCTCCCTGGAAACTTCTTGGAGATGAGACTACATGTAACATCATCCATGTCTTGATGTAGTGACCATAACAAACATCAGACATTGATGATAGAATTATTATAGAACCATTATATGTTGATTCATGAGTCTCCTCTAAGCCGTTTTACACCCTCACTTGCTGATGTGGCTTAACAGGTTGCAACACAAGAACCTTTGAATTTCCGTTATATGTCGTATTGCATCGTCCTGATCAATGTGAACCGCCTAGTCTTGGCGGGGTCCACGTCGTTCACCATCTTCATCCGAAGTACAACAATACTTCCGCGCAGGCGAGGGGGACTCGGGTATAAATGTACATCAAGTGGGTTGGACACGCAGGTCCTTATACATTTTAACCAAAAAATAAAGATGATGCACATACCATCTACTTAATTAATTACAATCATCACATGCAATGAAAATAATTAATTAAATAAAAGGAAACATACATGGGTCGATGTTCAAGACCAGTGAGTGGGTAAAATAAAACGCAATAAAATTAGAAGGCATTAAATAAGTATGAGGGTTTATTTAATTAATTTAAATGAATTAATAAATTCAAATAATTTAATTAATTATCAGTCCACTAATTAATTTAATATTAATTTCAAAATAAAATTAATTTAACTTAATTAAATTTAATAATTAAATTGAATTGATTTTATCCATGTATTAAAATAATTAAGCAAATTTAATTTTAATTAATTTAATTTAAATACTAAAATTAAATTAATTACTTTGATTAATTTAAAGTGGTCGATCCCCGAAAACACTGTTTCATGGCCTGTACGGGTCAGATCAAACCCACACAGGGCCATGCCATGGCTGAATTGGGTCTGGCTGATCCGCCCAAACCCGTTTTGGGTTGGGCCAGTCCGCTCGGATCGCTTTGGGGAAAAATGTGCCCTGCAACAAAATAATTGCAGACAAATAAAGGATACCTCTTGGATATGACCAAAGGTGCAACGATTCCTGGTGCACCCAGAAGGCCGAGCAGGGAAACAACCACTATTGGTGGCGGTGACGCCGAAAAGCAACGACAAAGGCTAGGAAAGTACTCCCACTGCATCCGAAAGCTGCTGGACAACTGTGATCCATCCAAGGAGCCATGGGAAAGCCGGTCCGGTCTGCTGGCCAGTGCGAGGTGCTACTCGTCAGTTGGACTCTAGAGGCTGCATCCAGGAGGTGGATACCGGCTCAGCACATGCCTTCAAGGGGAGCCGGCTGGAGGCGGTAGCCTTGCGCACTGTGGCGGTGGGGAGAAATAGAAGGTGAGATGGTGGAGGAACTCGAGATGGTTGGTCTGGCGAAGCTTGCTCGGCCGGTCAACGGCCGGGTGGTGAGACCTGCTTCGTGGGTGTGCCGGTGAGGAAGAGGAACGCCGGGGAGAAGCAGGGAGAATCTAGACAATAGCCTGAAGCAAGGTCCTGGAGGTGGCCATCGCACAGGGAAGGCCGGTGCTGCAGACTTGAGCGGAGGAGGAGCCTTTGGCGGGGAGCTCGTGCACAGCGGCATGCTATGGGTGAGAGGGGGAATCCAGAGGTGCCTTGGCTGGGATGCTAGAGGTGGTCTGTGTCGCGGCACCATTTCATAGCGTGGGGAGATGGGTTGGCGGCGACCCTAGGGCTGTGCTATGCGAGAAAGACAGGGGGTCTGCCAGACCCCCTTTTTGATTTTTTTTTTCTTTTCCATTTCCACGCGGCAACCCCTATTTTTTCCCCTTTTTTTAAATTTTTTAAGACTTATTTTCAATTCTTTCTTTGCCCCCCTTTTTTTAAACTAGTCATCTCCCAATGTTTTTCCACACATCAAAAAATTCTAAAATCTATTCAAATAACCTTTAAAATTAATAATAATATAATTATTATAATAAAATAATACTTTATTATTATTATATTTTTATAATAATAATATAAATATTATAATAATAATAAAATTAACATTCAAATTACTATATTATTAAATTTTAAATTTGCCCAATTAAATTTAGTTCAGATGAACCGATTGAAAATTTAATACCCACAGTTAAATACAAAATCGATCAAATTCAATAATTTCAAATGGCCATAACATGGTCGTTCGAGATCGGATCGATGCATGGTTTGATTTTCTGGAACCGTTTTTGAACCCTCTACTTAATTTTATGAAAATTAAGTTTATTTGGCTCAAAAAATCTATGCGATCCCTCTGATAGCACTGTTAGGTTCTAGGGTCTGTAGCAGAAGCTGGGGGACCAGGGATTTTAAACTTTTTCATCGGGGAGTCAACAGAACTAGTTGTCACCGATGATCCAAGCCTCGAAGAGGTCTGAGGATCTCACATAAATTATTAAGAGATCAAATTAAAATGAAAAACATACCCGATTCATATCTGAAGCCGTAGTCAACTATAACTAGTTGATGGTGATCGTCACTTGATGGATCAAAATCAGGATCCCTCTAGATCGTCCACACGCACTCCAAAAATCTGCTGGAATGTTGATCGTCAAATTCTGGGTGCCATCGTGGCGATCCGACGAAGCTTTCGACATCCCGATGATCACCACATCAAGATCTATTTGATGCTTGATGAAGAACTTGATCTGAACTCTTGGATCATCAGCTTCTCTCTCTTGGAAGCTAGAGGAGAGAGAGGCTCTCCATTTTCATTCCATGAAAATGAATGAATAGTGAATTTCACAACATTAGAGGGAGCCTCCTCTTATATTTATAGTGACATTGATAAATACCCGGTAGGGTTCCCCATCCCCTGTTTCTTTCTACGTTCACTAAATAAATAATTTTGACGAACTTAACTACACCAATATTATTTATTATTTTATCACATACTTGTAATATATATATAATATATTACGTGATAAAACCAATTCATTTAACTCGACTCAATATCCCGTTTAATATTAAATGAACCTGGAATAATAAAATAATATTCGTTCATTTAATATTTTCCTCGTATTTACAAAACTAGTAAATACGATATATAAATTCAATCCCAATTATTCATAACATGAATAATAATAAATTTATTTAATTCATTGGTGATAGATAACATGGAAAACACTCAGACCCCATGGCAGGGCCCACTATGTCCATATACCTATTCAACTGAATAGTGTGGATTCTTGAATACGCTATTGTGTGTGACCCTCTTGGCCCTTACCTCGGTAGTAGTTAATAAAATCCACATACCAAGAGCAGAGTCTAGTAACCCATCATAGCCCCTAAAGAGATAAGGATAGTCTTAAAAACGTCTACTATCCTACGAACACTGACTGTGTACTATAATATCTTTGTCGTTAAATACCACATAAAGTAGGACACACTGTTGTTTCATCATCCTTTTCTTGATTTATTATTTGTCGATCTATCCGGATGGATTTTCCTTTCTACTACTTTGGAGAAAGACTTATGAAGGCAGTAGCATCCTAATCAACCAGTCCTGAGATATATAACTTCATGAACTTGGAAGTGAAAAATCATTTCTTGACCATTATGTCAATGTCATACCACCAACGACGCACCCAAAAAAACTACCTCTCCAAGACATCATTGCCATGGTTTTAATCGTGCATCAAAGTATGCAATCAAATGATATACATTGGTAATGGTATGAATTCAGGATAATAATACAAATGTTCGTAAATTGGAACAACCAATTACACCCAAAACATGTGGTGTTCTTATTTGTGGGTTTTCCTTCATGATCTCACTACTAGAGATCACAAAGTGAGAACTTCATGAGAAGAATTCTCAATGCTTATGAGCCCCAAGCACCTGATAGTAAGACATCTAATGTGTCTAGTTGGAAAGATGTATCTAGACTATAGAACATATATTTAAGATCAATTTCATTGTATCTTGAGGTTCTCATTATAGCCTATGAATTTTTATAACCTCTCGACACGACAATTAACCTTTGGACATTACCATTATTATAGTGGATGTAAAAAAGTCAGCAATATAATGGTAAGATAACATCATGCATAACTAACTGTACACACGATATGGTAATCAAAATTACTGCATTGTGGGGTCTAGGTCACCCACTATTTCAACATTTCCCTCATTTCATTTTTATATTCCCATATTGATTTTTCAATAATTTATTCTCTCCAAAATACCTTCACCCAGTGGATTACGTTATTTTCTAATACATTCTCTCTATGGTCAAGATCCTGAATAGGTTTCTCCAAATATGAAATGTTATCATCCCACTAAAAATTTAAATGTCTTAAAACATGAGATTAATTTATAATTTACATTCTTCACATTGAAACCTGAAAAAAATTGTGTTCCTGGAATAATCTCAGAGGACAATCCACTCATTAGGCAAATGATACAAAATCTCTCTATGTTATCTTATGGTTCATTGAACCATTGAATCAACTTCCCCTTCTTACGAAAATGAATCAAAATTTTCCAGAGAGAAACATTGAGAAATACATGATAAAATACCTTGATAGAAAGATCCTTCCTCTAGTTATCTGCAAAACATTTCTTCGGGCTCTATATTGTCCTCAAGTGTCGCATGACAATCTGAACTTCTTCTTCTCTTTCCCCTACCATTTCTTATAACATCAACATTATTTCACCGACTTCTTTCCAAAATATTGGAGTTTGACACCTCATTCCATATAATTCATCAAAAGGAAACTTTTTATACTAGAATGGAAATGGTTATTATTATAAACCCCAACCAAATAAATTTGTTTATCCTAACTTCCTTGGTAATCCATTGAATAAGCACGAAGCATATCCTCCGATTATTGAAGTGTCCTCTCTGAATATCCATACTATTGGGGATGAAAAGTAGTGATAAAATTTAATTCACTTCCCAATTAATTATGATGTCCTTTTAAAAATATATAAGTTAATGTGGGATCACGATCAAATACAATAGAGAGAGTGACTACATGTAACCATACTATATATTTAATGTACAGTCTAGAAATATGATATGAAGACATGGAATCTTGAAGAGTAATAAAATTTTCTTATTTAGTCAGTCGATCAACAGGAATCCAAATCACATTGTTCCCTCAAGAAGTTTATGGTAATCCCACTTCTAAATCGATGGATATATTTTCACATTTTTAACTCCAACACTAAAAAAAGATTGGGCATCCACTTTGGAAATTGGCATTATTCTTTTACCTATTGAAATGTCAAACATCTCATGGTAATGTCATAAATATCTCTTTTCATTCTATCCCACCATTAATACTCTTGATGGTCTTATTACATCTTAGTTATTTCAGGATGAACTGAAAAAAGAGTACAATAAGCTTCACACAAAAACTCTTTATTAAACTATATATCACAAGGAACACATAATCTCTTCTTAAATATCAAAACACAATTTATATCAATATTAAATTATATCAACTTACCCTTTTTAACTAATTCTAATTTTTTTAACTAACAATCCTCCATCTATGGTTTCTTAATTATTTTGATAAGGATGATTTCACTGACACATGAAAAAAAGGAATTTCTTGAACCAATAACTTCCAAGACAAAATTTATCATATCATTAACCAAGATTTCAAGTTCAAAACATATCATCATTAATATAGAATGATTATTTCGACTCAAGGAATTCACCACATTGTTTTATTTTAAAAGAGGGTAATTGATCTGGAAATCATAATCCTTTACCTATTCCAACCATCTTCTCTACCTCATAATGAATTCCTTCTGAGTAAATTTATACTTCAAGATTTTCTGATCAGTATATATTTCACATTTTGATCCATATATATGATATATCACAATTTTTAAGGAAAAATCCATAGTTTCCAATTCCAAATCATATGTGGGATAATTTAACTCATGTAGTTTTAGTTTACGTGAAGAATTAACAATTACCTAATCATTCTACATCAGAACACAACCAAGTCTATTTAAAAGAACCATTACAAGAGATGAAAAAAATTAATTTCTGGATGTTAGGGCCAAAATTCGATCATTAACCTATATCCTATTCAGTTCTTGAAAAATAATCACATTATTCTATCCAAATAAATTTGTCCACTTTTCATGTTTGCACAATTACCAATCTAGATAACATTGAGAAGTCTTTAACAATCATTTTGGTAATATCTTGAAAATATATGAAAACAATATATTTATCAAACATTTTTGGATATTTTTCATTAATCATACCCTATTTTGGATGAATCAACTATTATTTCATTCTAATTTAAAATCTTCCAAATAAAATAAATATATTGTAACAAAAAAATCACATTTTCAATATTTTACATAAAAATTGTTTTCTTTTAGTGTTTCAGAATAATCTATAGATGTTTTCCATGATCATAAAATTTTGAATAACTGAAAATATCATAAAATAATTAAAAAAATATCCAAATATTCATGGAATATCTTGTTAATAAGATCCATGAATACAGAAAAATCAATTTTCAAATCAATTTTTGTGACTAGAAACTCATAATTTATATATATAGTCTAGAATTCAGTTTTTAAAATGTCATCCTCTTTCACCATCTCCAGATGGTGCCCAAATCTGAAGTTAATCTCATAAAAATACTATTCCCCAAGGAGATACTCAAACAAGTCATTGATATGGGGAAAAAGAGAATTATTCTTTAATAGTGATATTATTAAATGCTCTATAATTAATACAAAGCCTCATTGAACCATAATTATTTATAATAAATAATAAAAGAGCACCATATGGTGGAGTACTCAGATGAATAAAACCTTTACCTAGTATATATTGCAACATATTTTTCAATTGTAAAATTTATACTTGATCCATTTTGATAAGGGGGTTTTGAAATAGTTTTATCATCGGTGAATAAATAAAAAGTAAACTCAAGCTCTCAGTCTTATATAATACATGAACGCTCATCAAGAGAAACATATAGATAAACATTTACCACTATGAAATAACTAGTCTAAATGGTTCCCTTATTTTAAAAAATATATGAAAAGATATAAATAATTAACATATTTTAATAGTTTGTTTTATTCTTGATATGTTTTCAATGTTATGAGTTTATTCTTGTATACAAACTGGAATAGATTCTGAATAACAACTTATTTAGTTCTATAATCAGTCATATCTTGGTAAAAATAAATTCAATCTATACATAGAATAACAAAAAATTCTTACAGAGGAAATACAATAATATTTTTAGGTAATTTCATTCCACATACATATGAAATGGTATTATTATAATTTATTTTTCCATAATATTTCCCTTATGTGTTTTTAAAATAATTTATGACATCATTTTTTGAGGTGAAATTTCCAATTCACTTGAAAATTTGTCAGGTATACAATAATGTGTAAGCATCGAATAAAAAAATACACTATGAAAATATGAGTAAAAAATGCACCTAAAACAACTTCATTGGATGGCTCAACATTTTTTGAGGTAGTTTAAAAGGATTTCACCATTCCTTTCTACTTATAGTTGGCCACATTCAATAATATGGGTTTGTCTATAGACAAACATTTTTATAATGACTGATCTCATTAAATTCAAAAAAAATCACCATATGTATATCAAAATTGTTCTTACCACTACAATGATCTTTCTCATAACAATTAAGACCCATATTCCCAAACATAACAGATCAAAAACACCAAACAGAACTCAAAAGGCATTCTCTAATTTATTTTTAACACAATTATTAGAAAATTAAAACTTTATTTTAAATCCATAAAACATCATTAATGCGTTCTTTCTTATTTCTTACCAACTCATCATCTTTTTCTAATGTTTGTAAAATAACACATGATAATTTTAAAATTCCATTTCAACCATCCACAAACAACGAACAATATTTTTTGAACATTAAAATTCACAAGTATCCATTCCCTTTGATATTTTGGATTCATCCATAAATAAAAATGATCAATTTTACTATTATGATCTAAGATAAAATTTTGAGTTTACCATTCCAATTGAGTGAATTTGTCTTCTTATGTAGCCCCTGAATCCCCCTCATGTATCTATTCAATGTATTTTTTTTCATTCAATGTTGAGCCTCCATAGGAAAATATTTATCAAGAAAATATTTTTTAATTCATCCCATTCAAAATCATCAATATTCTTGTTATCCAAGATATTCTTGACCATTTACCCCCACTGGTCATGTTCACCTTCAAAAAGATAAATAAAAAGTCTAAGATTTTTATGGTCTAAACAACCCATGGAATTTAAAATCATTTCTATGGATTTAATCTACACATAAACTACCATTGGGTTAGGATATCCACTAAATACAGGAGGGTATTGCCTCAGAAAATGTTTCACCACTGACATATTCTTCTAAGGTTGATTTAGATGATCTCATTCATGGATTCCAACACCATTTATAGACTATTTTAAGTGATCTATTACTATCAAAAACTATTTGATGCCAATTCTCATCATCTGAGGTTCCATATTTATTAGGACATTTTCCTCTCTTTACCTTCCTACTTCATCTTCCCTATTTCTTCTACAAAAACCATTCTGAATAAAAATATCCTAGATGAAAAAAGATGTTAATTATTAAATTCTATATCATTTCAACATAAAAATAAATTCAAAATCATATATGGGTATTTTATTAACATTATCCAAATCTCTAAAGTTATTTAAACCATTCTTTGATACCAACTCTAAGGACATAGACTTACACATTACATAATCTAGTTAAATCAACTAGAATTCACTTTCATACATTACAAGGGATCTTTTAGGACTATATTTTTTTATAATTTGGTCATAACCCCATACATAAAAACTAATATAATATAATGTAGACAATTATACCCAATATCCATTTTTTTCTAAATATGAAAATTTTAAAATAAAATATTCTTTCCTTCAGTATAAAAGTTTCATGACTTTAAAATTGAATTCATCTTTACATTACCCATACAAAAACCCTATGAAACACAATTTATAAAATTTTAGGAGAACAAAAACCATATTAATTGAAATAATTGGAAGAAATAAACTATTATTCCACGAATGATAACATTTTCCCAAATTTATAACTTTTACACATAAAACATAAGAACTTTAACTTACCTTATAAAATCATAATTTTTCTGTAAAACAATATTATGCATACATAAATCATAAAAGGTAACATGTGGAATAATTTTCATATCACTGTTATATATGATGTATCTATTCTAACTACATAGGGGGTAACAATCATGGTTACACTTGGAATCACCAACACAGTATATTCCCATAATCTTTTAGGAGAAACCTAATTAGTTAACTCCACCCCTTTACCCAACTGCATTAAGAGATATAAAAGGATATTCTACTATTGGTTTATCTAGGAACCACCCATCATCATAAAAATTCACACCAATTATAACATGATCATAAAACATAACATTTTCATAAATGAATCATTCTTGAGGAAAATAAAATTTCCATTATGAAATCAATTTTCATTTTTAATAAGTTGTGAACTTATAAATTTAACAAATTTATTTGAAAATAAACTTGTAAACTTGTAAATAAAACCTATAATCAATAAGGCATCATGAAATTCATAAAATTCAATTATTCAGTGTAAGTAAAAAAAATTATTTAAGAAAAATAGGTTTATCTTGAAAATATAATTTTTAAAAATAATGTACATTCACTTATGTTCAATATAATTCTACACATGTCATTATTGTCAGGGATAATCAAATTAAATTCATTAATTACCTAATTAAAAACATTTTCCGCAAATATTTTATTTATTACCATTTTATTAAGTTCATTTATTTCCATTTTGGTCAGTTATATAGATCATAATCATCATTCCAATAGTGTTTGTTTCATGGCTTTTTTGGTCGGTTCCCTTGAGGATAATTTTGGGGATTCTTTGTCAAATAGAGAAATAACTATAGTAGTATAAAGAAATTATATTAATATTCTTAAAAAAATGATCTCATTGATAATTATTTATGATATTATGATGATTCATTAGATAAAATATTAATGATAAATATTTGGATTGATTTTTATGGGTTTTCGAAACAATATAAACTAGTTTAATTTTATTTAATATTCTGTCTATAAAATACCTTCAGAATATTAAATAGGTTATAAATAACATATTAAAATCTATTTTATCAACAATAATTAATTTATTAATGTAATTAAAATCATTAATATTTAATGAAAACTCATCATCCATGAATGCGGTGAATCAACACGTCATAGACGATGTTTTCATTTTTTTGAATAAGATTGGAATAGAGGAGGTTTGATGAAGGGTACTCCATTAACATAAAAAGGTTCCAGAATATGTATGATACTGAAATTATCATTTAACTTTGGATATGAGAGTTTATTATAAGGTTTTAATAAATAAAGAAAAAAGTAATTTAAAATATAAAGATTAAAATGTTTTACCTCTCAAATGTTATCTCCTTGAGAACCTCTTTAACACACAAGGGTTTGGTCTTTTGGTGAGACTATTAGGTCTTGGAAATTGGGGAGAGGATTGAGAATGGAAAGTAGAATAATTTAGGAAATCTAAAAGTATTTGGAGGTGTTATGGGAAGGGGTGGTGATGGGTGATATTTATAGGGATGGGAGAGGGGTGTTTTTGATTATTTTATTGATTTGCATATTATTTTGCTTCAATACTATCAATAACTTCGATTCTTGTGACTAAGTGAAATAAATAGTTCATGTGAGTTCAAAATAATGGGTTCTTACCTCATCCATTAACCATCAATGACTCAAAAATTCATTTATTTAACTTATAATGTTAAATAGTATAAATTAATGTGTTTCACTATTCACCAAAAATTCAACTATATCATAAAAATCCAAAAAATTTACCATAAACATATTTTAACACGTATACTTTAAAAATGGACACTATATTTCGAAAATAGTGTTCCAAATATGATAAATTTAATTTTTAATTAAAATAATCTCTTATTTGAAAAATACAGATTTTGATATTATAACCGATATTTAAGACACTTTGAAAAATTAATTAAGGTATCATAAAATATTCTTATAATTATAATAAAAAACATATTAATTTTTGTACCTATTTTATTAAAATATTTCTTATTTTAAATCATTATGTCAGTTTGAAAATTGTAAATAATCATTTATGTTTCACAAAATACCAACACTTAATTTAACATTTTTAAAACACTAATTTACTAATTGCATGGTATAAATATATAATATTTTCACTTATAGGATACAATAAATTTTATTAATATTATCATATGTGAGGTTACTATTATATTAGTATAGATTCATCATTTTCTAAAAATACCGAATATTTCATTGTACATTTATAATGAATTTTTCTATTTAATTTTAAAAGGGAAAAAAATATTTTCTTAGTACCTAGGTTTTTAAAATTAATATATCATTAAGATAATAATATAAAATTTTAAAACATTAACTATTTAATAAAAAAATGGTAGGTTCAAACCCAAATGTAATGAGTGATTCATTTTATGGATTAAATTAAAAATTAAAACAAAAAATAGGAATAGAAGCTTGGATAAATGTTTTTATGAGTTATTTTTAATAAAAAATTTGTATATATCACATTAAAGATAATATTTGTTTATAATAATAGAGTGGAAAAAATAGAATAATAATAACACAGTCAATTAAAGTTGTTGGGCTGATATAGGTTTTATTAAAGGTATATTTTTCTGGTAAAATTAATTTTTATTATTAGAAAAAAATAATCAGAAATGTTGCTAACTTTTCCTCACTCTTTATTTGATATTTATAAAATGATTTATTATTTTACATAAAATAATAATATCTTTATTATTATTAAGTGATAAATTTTTTATTTCATGGAATAAGTGTAAAATATGATTTTCACCTTGTCGTTCATCATCCATACCTTCATAAATAAGAAATTGTTATTATTTGTCACCCACCATTTCATAAAGTTGTGGAAATATAGAAATCATAAAATAATTAAAACATTCATTATGGTGAAAGATCATATACATAAGATTTTATTATATTCTACTCCTCCTTTATGAGACTATAAAACAAATATAGTGATAAATATAATCATTGTGTGATATAATATATATTATTAATCTTCACTACCATATTATCAAGGAATTATATTAAGGTAAAATCAAAAAATGATGATATTCAGAGAAGGATAATCATCCATTCGTGAGAGAAATAAGAGAACGAATAATAAAAATATTTAAAAAAAATCAAAACTAGTCTAATCCTCTAGAATTTTTTTACACATCGACATCATGTTAAGACATAAAAATATATAGTGGAAGAAGTTTTAATCATTAAATATAGTATTAATAATGAAATATAAATTGGAAGTAAATTTTGGGAGAATAATTCACCTTGTGAAGTGTTTTCAATATCATTAAGAGGTGTCACTAAGACTAAGTTTCTCAAAAGCTCAATTGAAGAATCTCTATAATATTGGTGTAGAGTTACACATGGTATTTTGTTTATATTAGTCTCAACTTCACAATCCCCTTTCAATTGTAAATGAAAACTAATTTTCTCTAACATAATAGCTCATGTCCTTTGTACCTCCTTAATAAAATGAGAGAAGAATTCTGCTAGGTTTTATACTGTTTCGAATCGACTCCATATATTCTAAATGGATTTACATTGGATATATTATAATAGGTGAAATAGAATATTAAATCTAATATCTCCTCAAATTAATAACAAACCATTATCCTCAATAAAATGTTCCATGATAATTACTATTTCTCTATCAATATCAAATTAAAAAGTTACCAAATCACCACCTCTTTTTCAACCTAACAACTGATTCAAGTGGATTCAATAAATCAAATGTGTTGTAAATTATAACCAGAAGACGTTTTTTAATATTTCTAATAGGAATATTATCTCACAATACTTTTATCTCCTCAGATAAACTCAACAAGTCATTGATGTAAGTTTAAATATTTTCAGGGATCCACAACACTCAAATCACATATGATTTCAAACTCTATAACTTTATGTCTAGTCAAATACAGCTCTGAACCCCCTAAAATTATAATTTTTAAGGAACTAAAATTCAATAGGTTATTATAATTCTATGATGAAGATTTAAAAAATAATCACTAATTAGTTTATATCAATAATAGGTAGATGTAACTTTTATTGGACATCTAAATAGTGGATAAAATCTTCTTCATGAGTCTCTTGTATGGAGTGATGAGGTAATCTATCCTTGTATTCATGGTTGAGATTGAACAGAAAAATCAAATTTAAATTGAATGGATGTCATTAATTCAATCTAAGATCCTTGGGAATCTAGTCCATTTAGGTAAGGTTTGACCTGGTTGCACCATTATTTAATTTCAACATATAAATAAACTCCAAATATAAACATAAACATAAAAATATATTAAAAATTTGTACACCAAAAATGTATTTTCAAAATTACTAATAAAATTAATATATTCTACGTAGTTTTAATATAATAAATAAGTATTCAATTACAAATCATTTCCAGGATTAATAAATATTCAATATGTATTTATATGATATACATTTTTTCACCTTCAAAAGGAAGGTTAAATTAAAATTTTCAATTATGATTATAAAAGAAATACACATGGAACATTCATTGATTCATATTCATTATAAAAACCAAACAATTTGTAAATTTTAATCCATAATAGTTATTATTCTAACAAAAAATCATACAAAAATCAATTCAATTAGATATTTGTTTCCAAAATAATAATATTGATGAGAAATGAACTTATTTAAAATATGTACAATGAATATAAATAAGTAACATTTATCATCAAAAGATTGTATTATACAAACAATTTTAATTATTATGAATTTTTAGACAAAATTATTAAATAAATAGAATTATATTATAAAATTATAGTTTTAATGAAAAAAAGTGATCAATTTTTGATAAAAAAAATGACACTGTAAAATATGTAAAATCATACTGCATCAATTTCTAATAAACATGGTGAATATTTTTTCCTATTGGAATCATGAAAAAAAATTAAAATTCATAATAAAATGAAGTGAAAACCAAGGATAGTTGTTAAATTGGTTCTTTTCATAATAAAATTAATTTAGTAATCAAAACTGTTTTTTATATCCTGAGAATAACATTTTTTTGGCTTCTAAACTAGTTCCTATAAAAAAGTTATTATCAAATCAGTTTTTTATGTATAGGAATAAAATATTGAAGTATTCAGGTTTTAATAAATTCCTTTAGGTGGCACAAATATTAACGGTTGATTACACAATAAAACACGATAATTAATCCATAAATAATCAAATATGTAATAATTTATAATTATACATTAAAAATAATTATGGATGAATTTTTTTCAGAAGAATAAATTATTTTAATAATTTAGAAAACTCACTCATTATAAATAAAAATTAACTACTCACACTCTCATTATTGAATTTTAAAGCTTAGTTGTTAGAATTCTGAAAATATATTTTTAAAACATATTTTAAACCATCAAAATAGATTGATTTAAAATCATAAAATGTACTTTTAGATTTGAAAACAAATAAAATATATCGAATAGTTAACAAAATGTAATTTATCAAATGATTTCCATATAAAAATGTATAACTAAATAACATCATCGATTATACTACTAAAAAATGATTTCTAATTAAATAATGGTTTCAAAAAATGTAAAATATATATTTGAAGGAAAAAATTTAAAAAATCTATGGAGTTTTTATTAGTGAAAATTATGATAGTAAACAATTATAATTCTCTAAAATTCATGAAATTGTTATGAGTTGACCATTCCCCATTACATAAAACTCAATATTATAATCAATGTTGAGTTATAAGGTGTATGATGTAATTAAAACATAATGTTCAAAATGATTTTTCATATTTTAAAAAAGAAACATATAGTTTCAAAATAAACCTCAAAATGGTCCCATGACATAACCATTAGAAAGTAAGATCAAATAAATCATAGTCAAAATCCATAAATTCATTTAATTTAAAAACCATTTTTAGTGAACCACAAAAAATAGCATGTAAATAAATCATTTCAGAATATATCCATTATAACAAAAAATTATGAATAGATTTACAAAATCATAAATAAATTTATAGATAGTTTATGCATGTTCAATTTAAATTTAAAATATATTTGAAATAAATTTAGAGTATGTAGTATGAATAAAATATTTAATACCTAGAAATAGATTCCAACCAGCATAATACACATAAAATAAGTACAGTGTAGTATATTATAATAGCTTTAACCATGAAAAAAATTATTTAAAAAAAAGTAAAATACTATAATAGTGACTATTACACTCTTAATTTCAACCAAATATCAACATCCTCATTACCTTATTCAGTTTTCCTAGTTCTCAAAATTAAAATTTCTATAAAATGTTAAAGATATTAGAATTAGTACAATAGTAAACTTCAATTATATATATAACAAGATTCATAATGAAAGATAAATTTCAGAAATAAAATCTCTTAATAAATTCATGGATGTCTCTATAACATGATAAGGTTATAATCTAAACAATACATCAACTTTATATCTTCTGTTAAACGAAATTAAACAACCACCATTATTTAGCTATACATCTCAAATGAGTTTCTCTTTTTATTAACCATTAAAAAATCCTTATATTTAATATATTTCTTTATTAAATTTCATCAAAAAATTAAACAAAGTTATATTACTAAGAATTCGGTAGAAAAGTTCAAAGGATTGATTGGTTATAGTTTTAATTATCTACTAAATTGTTAACAAAATATGGTGGTTTAGATAATGTCATGATACATACGTATATACACCATAACATATTATTGAAAACTGTCATGGTGAATTATTTATGTAATTATCACATTATGTAATAATGTGTCAGATCATTCAATATTTCATTCCAATATCTATAATGATCAGTTCTTGGATGATGAATTTTAAGAATTTTATGACTCTAGTGATTGTTTAAATGTTAAAAAATACATGAAAAATTTAATCTAATTGCTTAAAATGATGAAATTTATAGATGAATTATTAAACATTTTCTTGAATATAGACTAAACCTATGGGTTCTGAAGGTCCTTATAAATGTGATTTTATCCTCATGTTGGGTCTAAGACACAATTAAACTCCTTATTTATAGTTTATTATATATTTTTTTTCTTTTTTAATTTAATGATAATATTCTAGGACACTTTGGATAGAGGGAGATCCTACCTGTGTTCTTATAAATTCATATGATCTGTGGAAGCCTTAGGTGGGAGGAACTAGTTAGATTATCCTAAGTGATCTATGTCAAATGATATTTTAAACTTTATATCAAAAATTGAAATTTATATCATTCTTATTTTTTAATTAATTTCAAATAAATATTTTATTGGGTTATTTTCTTGGTTTTGTTATTGTCTTCCACTGTTTTATGATATATTTTGTCCCTATGAAACCCTTTACATTACCAAATAGAGTTCTATAATTTAATGGTTTTATTTTTGAATGAATAATGAAAAAAATGATTTTTCTAGGTACCATGTCATATCTCAATTCAATATCTAGTTTTCCTCATTAATATGAAATAGTCCTCATAGAAATGGTCATAAGAATATAAATATTATGAGACCACACAATAACACCTCATCCTAGAAGCCACTGAACTAGTTCACTGATTCAGTGTGCCACATGACCTTATGTGCTCATCACCAGATTCTAAATGTTGTTCACTAACAGCACGATATAAGGTGGTATTATAGGGAGACAATAACCAAATATAAATGTAAAACAACATTACAAATAATACCAAATAGATAAAATATTTTTTGAAAAAATAGTTAATAAGAAACCCGGAGAGAAAAATGTAATTATCAATATAGAAACTGATATTGTAAATGAACAGTGCTCACTATCATGCAGTCATATAACATAGTATTGTATAAAATATCCCTAAAGGAAAAAAAGAATAAAGAGGAAAACCTTAAAAAATGCACAAAGTCTTAACCCAGTCCCAACTCCCATAATTCATCCTAGCATCCCAAACAATCAAAAAAAAATCATGACTTTTCGCTAGTCCAACATACAATTTGGTAGTATCTACTTCGGTAACCAAGGGTCTTAGAGGCCTGACGAATGTATTATTTCAACATAGAAGGACACCACCAATGACAAACCAAAATATCTAGTTTGATAATAATTTGAATTATGGGTATAATAAAAAATGGGGTGATATAATAAATAAATAAAACCTCGATGTCTCATGATCTATAGTGGCGGCTCACATCCCTGATTTATACTTAAACTAGTGTTCGAGTTTCTTTAGGAATGTCATTATTATTTTTCCTCCATAAGTGACCACATAGAACCCAGTAAATCTTCCTAGAATTTCCCATTATCGTAATGTATATAATGGAATCTATTTTCTCATCATGACATTCTCATGGAATTTGGACACTCATGTCAAAATTCCCAAATATTATGTACCATGTGAAATTTTGGCACTCATCCCGAAAATACCAATTATCATGTATCATGTGGAATCTATAGAACTCATCTTAGAATTCAGAACGCATATACCAAATGGAATATAAGTCACTATTCCCAATATTCCCAATTATTCTTCATTATATGTCACACTAAATTGGTCATGATCAACCTAGTGTTTTGAATCATAGAGTGTTCAATGAAATCCTAGTGTTAATACCAAGATTCCTTATTTGAGTACCACGATCACTCTAAGATGTTCACATTTAAAACAATATAATTTCATAATGGTCCACCTCATTTTATCATTTCAAAAAGAATTTACCATTTCATATGAAATTTACCATTTCACAATTTAAAATTTACCATATTTTTTCCGTTTCAATCCACTATATTAGCTAACTCACTTTTCAAATCCAATAAATATTATAAGACATCAATTCATAATATAAATTATTTTTCTCATCTCTAAAAGTATTTTTTACCCATTTACCATATCAATATTCTCCCATGATCTCACCATTCATTTCCTGAAAGGCTATACCAATTCGCCATATTAATTATCGACTTTGATGTTCCATTACCATACATGGAATATCAATTTCAAAGAAAATTGTATATGCATACTACTCTATAAGTCACAAGTCCATATTACGTGTTTTTCATCAATTAATAATTATTAATACAATCAAGGTCTAAGTCTACAACCTCTTATACACATTAAAAAATTCATCATTTCTTTTTAATCACAAACCATTTCACAGGGTCCATTTATTATGTAATTCACCCATAAGGGATCACATTCAAGGAAACTAGTGATTACTCTACAGAAGGAAAATTTAATGAGATAGTTATATATTTAAGGTTTCAATTTTACTTCTAGGTTCAATTCATAATAAATTATCACGACCATTAACCCATGCACTTTTAAATTTAAGAAAAAATATGGGAAAGACATAGAGACCAACTATATTAACCTTATAGATATTCACACATCTTTTATTGACCTTGGGTTCTTCCTAAAAAGTTTGATGTTTTAAAAGAAGAAAAAACCCATATTATATGGAATATAATGAAACAATAATGATACCATTATTGATAGTGAAAGAAATGTAGAAAAGATAATGGTAGAGTTATAGGATTACCTTAAGCTCACAAATACTATAGTTAGAATTAGATTATTACACTGGATAATGGAGATCCACTATATTGGATGAAAGAGAGAAAACCCCCATTGGTACACTAGTACTGGAAAAAATAGGAGGTCCAAACCTGAATGGGGTATTAATGGGGTGGACATAGTAAAACTAGTGATATGAACATATATAAAATATCTACCTATAGCACTATACCGACTAGCCAGTAGAACTACAACAGTTTCATAAGAGTCCTAGGCTTCCTCTGAGCCCTTTGAATTCTTCTATAACCACATTTAACCCATGTTACATGTCTATAAACACATATTTTGGGTGTTCAAAACCCATTGAATTATTCTACATGCTCTGGTTCAAGATTTAACCCACCTATTAAACCAAATACTTGAATTTAGCATGAATGCTAACTATTGTATGAATGGAAGTGTCTTGAAATCTCCCCATATTGTCACAACACCTACCAAATATATATCTCCAAATGTCACTAATATAAAAAAATACACATTATGGTCTCATACATGATACTCGATCCTAAAATAATGATTAACCTGGATTCAAGTAGTTATAGGTGGGCCAAAACGCCTGAAACCAACAATATAATCGAATACCTCACTAGCTCATTTTTCACATATATACTCATTTAATCAACTCCACTATCACATCGCATGTCAGGTGGGGTTCATGAATTCTATAGAAATCCAATATTACACATTACTAACTAAATCTGCAGTCAATATCAGTCTATTTTCGCTGGTCCACTCCATCAATTTCACCATTTCAACCCTAAGTCCATTATGATATAGAGCATTTCCTCAATATTAACATTTTCCTAAAATTACCAAATCCAATTCTCATTATTTCCATCAAAATATAAGACATTTCTCACTTTTTATCCTCTTAACAAATACCATACTATCACACTAATAAACTAGTCAAATATACAATGGTTCCCCCCACTATAAGGATTATCCCACAATGGATGATCTAAAACCAAGGTGCCCCCCACATATGAAATCATGTAATGAATACAAATTTTCTTCTTCCCTGATGTGTTAAAAGTGGCCTCAAATTCACCATGCCCAAATTCTCAAAAAAACATCAATCAAACTTTGACCCGACCGTTCATTCCCAACTCTTGACTAACATTGAAAAGTATTATCCATTAATGTCACATATGTTGGTTTATTCTCAAAAGGCCTGATCAACACCTAAAACATACCATTCATATACAACCTCACAAGAGAACAAAAACAACAACCCCTTTATTTGACCTGCCTCAAAATGATGGATGCATCATCAATACATATATTCACAATGCCTTAATCGAAGAGGCATCTGATGACCATCCTCAAACATTCACTTAAAACTCATTTGATTTATGAAGAAAATCTCATGGATTAACCCTAAACCATACAATTACACTCACTATCCACATCGTGAGAACCAACATGACATCATATTTTTGAACTTATGACTTATATGAAACCAAATTTAGGATATATTCATGTCCTAGGTCAAATACATATCCATACCCAACACATACCTTGATATCACCAATATTGACATCCAAATCCTCACTATAGGATAATAATTTTCATCACATTATAGAACTATTCTTAGATATCAAGAACATGTTCCCCATCCATCATCAAACATGATGGAAAAATGAATTGAGATGTCTCATCCCTAAGCATCACCACACAGAGTAATTCATTACCTGCTTCACAACACCATTCAGAAAACCTTTAGACAATGAGGACCACACTGATAAATAACTTATGATTTAATCTAAATCACCCAACTCATCTATTTTCAATCCATGATTTTGAAACCAAATTGGTATCATTAGAAACTAATGCATTCCACTTCTACCAAGATACACTCCCCCATTGAACACATCATCCTCCAACACTTCTATAAAAGTTTACACCCTAGATGGCCAATTCATAACACCTTATCCTCTAATAATTTCTTTATCACCACATTTAGATCATATAGAATCACCTAATAATCCTATGAGCTATCACACCATGAGAATCGATGAATTCTTTTGGTCACCTCACATAAGATGAACTACTAAGAGATTCCCACTGTGATCCACACATGAGGGATCTATCTTTTAATAAACACCCAATAACCAATTTTCAATGCCATAATCAAGTTTACCAAGGCACAAATGACTCTCAAAATATATATAATCATATGTTTCAGAAAATTAAATTCACACATCTAATTCACTAACCATACCTTTCACACATGTTATTTTACCAAGTGAAGAGTACCCTTCATGCTTCATATACCCAAAGGTATATCACCACGATGAACTATTTACATAAGCACTCAAAACGGACCATTATTATGAAATTTCATTAAATTTATTTTTTACTCTGACCACTCTCTAAAAGGTGAATCCCATGATAATAATTTTTGGAACTCAACTAGTCCGGACCTCAAAAAGAATATGTGCTACAAAAGTGATAGCTCCCATAATGCTTTAAATTTCACAAGTTAGAAGAATTTGTACAAGGTTTACACTAGTCCCCTCCAAGGGTATTTTACTTACAGATAAACTCACACTCATTAAAACTCACAACCACTGGGATGGTCCCTCTAATACAAACACAACCCATTTTAGAAATCATTATGATCCTTACACTCTTGAAACTAGCCACAAAACTGAAACTACTACAATAAAAGTTCTTTTTCTATAATACCCAATTCATAAATAGTGACTAAACCACATACTAGGATACACCAATCATGCATCAATATTTTATACTGAAACATCTACCCATGCATTATTCACCTAAAGGTTATCAAAAATATTTTCTGAACCCACTTAGGGGTTACCCTTAAAGACCTCGAGGCACTAATTCTCAAATATAGGACAACTCCAAGGGATGATCTCTAGGCTCTCACACCTATCCCCCACTACCTACCTTTGAAAGTTCACAACTATTGGGAATACACTTACCCCCACTCCCTCGTCACATGACACTTAACATGCCAAACACCCACTATTGGGTGCAAAAATTTGGTCTCCCTCTCTAGATGATCTATTTAGTCTACAAATCTTATCAAGATTACCCTGACATATACCTAAACGTTTTTATATTGTCAATAAGGTCTAAATAATTATAGGGATATCATCTATCCTTGTAACACTCAATAACCCAAACTACCCATACACAAGGTAAACCACTAACCCTTTCTAGTTCCATATTAAATACATCAAGTTTCAATTACATTATACTTTTTCATTTTTCTTTAGTAATAATTTCCATAAAAATGGTATAGTTAAATTAAATTTCAAGTACAAATAATATTAAGAAAACAAATTAAACATTGTACATGGTATTTTATGTAAAAATATATATATGAAAATAAAAGTAAGTGATCATCTAATATACTTTTAACTATTCAATTTATGTATAGTTTTTCATAGGTGTGGATCAATATAATAATATATTGATTAAAAGTTATAACAGAAATCACATTATAAGTTGTAATTTTAATTTTATTTAGGCAAAACATCTTAATAATCAATGAAGGAAATCAAACAACATGAATTTTGTATCTTTTATAGGGTCCTTTTAGTAACATGTTAATATACTATTATATGAATACCCCATATAAATCACTACAGACACATTAAATAGCCAACCCTTTTCACAGTGTGGGTAATCAGACAATCAGTCACAGTAAACCACACAAATTACATGTGAGTACTATATGTTAAAAATGATTCATGAATAAATGAAAAAACACATTATTATTGAATATTTTATTTATAATAAATTATAATTTCCTCACATTTTTTAAAATATATATATTTATAAAATATTTGGTATTAGAACATTCATTTGAAAATTTGATTGAAATTGTAGTTTTAGCCTTTAAAGTGCACTGTAGTATTTCAGAGATAAATATTTTTATATTTTTTATTTTAACAGGAAATTTTGTAACTATGTTTATAAAGTAATTTTATATAACTTCTATTTTAGACATTAGAGCTCAATTGTGCATTTGGTTGGACTAAATAGACCATGAAGTCAAAGGTGGGTTAAGCCCGCCAGATTGGACCTCACTGTAGTGTTTGGGCCATATCATCTTCATAAAAGCTTGTATTGTGCCCAAATTTTGAGTGGAGATATCCATCCCAATTTTTTAAAAATCATTCATCTAGAATAACCACTAGTTCATGCATTTTGGAGGTCAAATTGGTGGTCCAATTTGGCTTAAAATATTTGCCTGAGATTCCCCATTCACACTTGAAACCACATTGATTCTAACCTCCTCACCACTCTATAAATTGAATTTTTAACTCTTTTGTATGGTTGGTCGAGTTTTTTGGAAGTTTTTTCCTAATGGTTATACCTTGGAAGAATTTAAATCCTCTTAAATGAAGTCAGGATTTATGCATAGATCTTTTCTAAGAAGGCTCTCCTCTCCCACCACTACTTTGTATTTCAATGTTTTCATGCTTGGAATTTTAATTTTTCTTAAATAAAACATAGGCATTATTATATTTTTATCTCCATATTTTACTTATTTGGGCTGGAATAATTTTTAGAAACAATATTGGGTTATACCCTTTCTAAACCATTGCACTTGCATAACGTTTCTACGATAACTACACCGCCCCTCGAAGAATAGTTTTTTAGTAATTGATCAACCTCTATCCTTCTTAATTCATTAATTTTGAATAAATGATATAATATCATTAAAATAATATTATATATTAATTAAGTTTTTTAATTTAATTTAATCCAATATATAAATTGAACAATTAACACAAATCACGTGAGGTTAGGAATTATGTGAATTGTGAGAGCGCAACCTTAATCGGCAATAAAAAACCACATGGGATCAATTTGTAATATTTAAATACAATACCTAAACCCAATTAATTATAATTTATAGAAAGGAAATGTGATTTAATTCAAAAATTTCCATAAGATAACCTTATAACATCAATCAAAGAAGGGTGTGGTGATTCCATGTACCGAAGTTAGCCTAGAATTAATTTCACTTCATCTTTGTGGTAATGTTAATTTTCATAGGGATCAATATTTAAAAAATTAAGGGATTATGATTAAATGGATATTAATTTAAATGATAATTATTAATAAATTATTGAATAGGTAGAGTTAGATAGATTACACTTTCTAAAAATAGTTTTCTAGAAAACATCTTCCCACTATGCTTTGTTAATCAAGTTTAATTTCAAAAACAAAAACTAAATAAATACAATTTTCTTTGAGAATACTTTTTCTTATTATTTTATATATACCAACCCCCCATCCTTTTTAAGTTGTTTTTATTATTTTATTTTATATTCAAGGTACCTTTTTACGTTTTTTTAATTACTACCTCTTGAGAGACAACCTAGGTCTGCTACCATGCTGCACCTAAATAACCCCAAATTATATATCTTTTGAGAGTTCCCATGATTGAACATTTAAAATTCACATTGTTGATATGGATACAAGTAAATATTTCAACCAATTATGGATATTTCATTTATTTTACATTTTATTCTATTCTTATCTTCTTTCTTCCTTCTTTACCGAATCTATTTTTTTTCTTATTCTATTTTCTTCTTCTTCTTTTTGAACCATAAACAAAATATTCTCATTTTTATTATGGTAAAATTTAAATATTTTTATTTTTATATGATTTATGACCTGAACTAATCCCGATGATCTCTTAGATCATGACCCAGAGATTGAACACATCCTTAGTGCTCGAATCAGACATTCTCAGTCTACGGGAACTTTCAACATTCAACCAGCTGGAGAATTATTCAAATCTAGTAACATTGAAATTGGATGACATTCAAATTCAAACATAAAACAAGAACTAATGGCTAAAAACAATAAATATGAACTTAATAGAACCATTTGAGAGTTGGATGCACCAGATATTAACTATCAACCAAATTGTATTGCATACCCAAATATCTAAATATACATTGAAATGAAATCTTGGTTAATTAAACTTCTTCTAAAGTTTCATGGATTATCTGGTGAGGACCCAAAAACAACCTTAAATAATTTAATTTGTTTTTCTCAACCCTTAAGACAAGAAATGTCTCTGATGATCAAATCAAACTAAGCATATTCCCATATTCACTTGATGGAGCTGCAAAAGACTCGATGTATTATTTAAAACCTGAAGATGTAACATGTTGGAATGATTTTAAAATTATTTTATTGAAAATATTTTTCTAAGCATCAAAGAACAGTTCCATTCGTAAGGAGATCTTGAGGATCAAGAAATCCCAAGGGGAGTCAATGTATCAGTACTGGGAACAATTCATGAAGTTCTACGCAAGCTATCTAAATCACCGAATCAGTGAGAAACTACTCATATAGTACTTCTATAAAGTACTCACACAAATGAAGAGAGGTATGGTGGATGTCACGGCTGGAGGAGCATTAGTGGACAAGACACCAGTAGATGAACGTGCATTGATTGACAAGATGGACCAAAACTCTCAATAGTTTGGCAATCAAGGTATACCACATGTTAGGGGAGTACATCAGGTAAGTCCATCTTACCTTGAAAGTAATTTGATAAAAAAAAAGGTAATTCGAAACCAAAGTTAGATTATAATAATGATTAACTTTTGAAACAAATTGATTATAATCAACAAAATGAGCTGAAGAGTCAAGGTTTGGAGTAGAGGGAGTTAAAGACTCAAATGTTTCAGATTTCCACTGCCCTCCATGAACTGGAAAGTAAGAATTCTATAAATCTACCTTCCCAACCTAATAAAAATATCAAGGGGAATGTAACTACCATCACATTGAGAATTGGGAAGAAAACAACAGATATATTGTTACTTATCGTTCCACCATGATTAACCTCAACTCCAGAGAATCCCCATTCCATACCTACTGATGAGAAACCCATGGAGAAATATAATGTTAAGAAAAAGATTGATGATATTCCTCATAAAACCCTTCCATTTATAATAAGAGTTTTACAATAGAAGAATATTGCTGAAGAGGTGATGAAAAAATGGAGTTTTTGATACATTCAAATGTGTTGAGATCAATATTGATATACTAGAAGAAATAAAGAAGATTATAAGGTATAAAAAATTATTAAAAGGACATTGTACCAATCAAATAGGGATCAAGGGAAACGAGAGGATCAAAATTAGAAGGAATGTTTCCGCAATCATTAATAGCACTCTAGAAATGCCAACAAAGTTCATGGATCTTGAGACATTCAATATCCCATGCAATATAGAGGAGTTTGACTTTTCAGATGCTCCTTGTGATTTATAAGCTTATATAAATGTGTTGCCTCACTCTGTATTCTCTTATATATAGTTCAGTGAGTTGAAACCAACAAGAGTAGTGGTGTAGCTGGTTAATAGAGATACGAAATATCCAGCAGGAGTCATTGAGTATATACTTGTTTGAGTAAGAGACATGATCGTTCCAGCATTTTTTTACATGGTTGAAATGGAGATCGATTAAGAAAGTTCATGTGCTCCCATTATTTTTGGTAGACCCTTCCTAAAAACTGAAAAACTATCATAAATTTCAATGAGGGTACAGTTTCCATTGAATTTATAGATGAAGCTGTGATATTTAATGTTATGGACTCCATGAAGTACTCCTCAGAGGACCATTCTATATTTTTTATTTCCCATTTTGAACCACGAAATAGAAAACCCCATGGAGTTTGATTGTCATATTCTTAGAGAGATTATGAGTATTAGATCTAGTTTGATATCTAAGAGTTCTTACACACCTATTATAAATTCGCAAGACTCTATTAGATTTGATTTTGAAATGGAGTCATATTCTGATTTTGATCATGTGCGATCTAATTATGACATGTATGTTGAGTATGCTGATGGGTTTAATGCTTTATTCTATGGTTTTGATGATGTATATTTTGATACTGAGGTTCATTGTGCCCATATTTTAGTTCCTTCAATTTCTCAATCCATACATGACCCCTACATTGGAACTCAATCCATTACCACATAATCTCAAATACTCATACTTATTAAGTGGTTATAAATTACCTATTATCATTAATAAAAATCTCCCTTTTGACGATGAAGAAAATCTTTTGAATCTTTTGAGGGATAACATTAAAGAAATAAGGTGGACCTTTGGTGACATATCAAGTATTAACCCCTCCATTTATATTTATAGGATTATTTTGGATGATGGGTTTAGACCAGTTAGGCATAAAAAATAGAGACTGGATCCAACTGTTCTGGAAGTTTTTAACAAAGAAGTTGAAAAATTTATCAAGTAATAATTTATTCAATTTCAAATTCCTAGTCGGTGAGTCTTATTTGGGTTGTTTATATGATTTTTTTACTATTGTTAGAAATGAAAAGGATTATTTAGTTCCAATGTGAGTACAAAATAGTTGGCATGTGGGTATTGATTATAGGAAACTAAATCAATCTACTCACAAGGGCCATTTCCCCTCCCATTTATTGATAAAATGTTTGAGACACTAGTTGGGAAGACACATTATTCATTCATGGAAGGATTTTTTAAAAAATTTCAGGTTCCTATAGTTTCAGAGGATTAGGAGAAGACAAAATTTAATTTTCCATTAAAAACATTTTCCTGCTAAAGGATTCCATTTAGACATTGTAACACCCCATGTGTCTCCCAAAGATGCATGGTGAGTATTTTTTTGATTTTACTGAGACCTGCATGGTGGTATTTATGGATGATTTTACAGTGTATGGGTCTTCATTTGATGATTGTATATATAGTTTGGGAAAGGTGTTGAATCTTTGTATTGAAAAAAATTTGGCATTGAACTTTGAAAAGTTTTATTTCATTTTAGAGCCTAGAATTTTATTATGGCATGTAGTTTCAAAACATGGGATAGAGTTTGATTGATCTGTGGTATATATTATTTCATCCTTACCATATCCTTCATGTGTGTGTGATGTTAGATCTTTACTAGGGCATGCAGAATTTTATTGGAACTTGATCAAATATTTTAGTAAGATTGTTCATCCTATTTCACTTTTACTTCAAAAGGATTATGATTTTGTGTTTGATGATTCTTGCATGACTTCCTTTGATGAGATAAAGAAGTGTCTGACGACTCCACTGATCATAGAGCCCCCAAGATTGGGTATTTCTTTTGATATTATGTGTGATGCCTATAAATTTGTGGTTGGATCTGTCTTATCTCAGAGGGTGGAGGTACGTTCACATGTGATTGCCTATGCATCGAGGACACTAGATTAAGCCCAATCGAACTACACCACTGCATAAAAGGAGTTTCTTGCTATTATATTTTCCTTATATAAATTTGGTTCGTATTTATTGGTCACTAATGTAGTTATTTTTTCTGACCATGCAGCTCTGAGGTACCTCATGAAGAATCCAGATGCAAATCCCATAATTATCTGATGGATGCTCCTCCTTCAAAAATTTTATATTGAGATATTGGAAAAAAAGGGGTTAGAAAACGCGGTGGAAACCCATAGGAGTTGACTTACTCACACACTAGAGGTTGAAACCATAGAACATGTACCACTTCCGGACACTCTCTCTGATGATAATATTTATTCCATCTTAGGTATGTATCCTTAGTTTGCTGATTTATTGAACTACCTTGTTGCATCCGAAATAAATGAAAATTTAAAGAAACATCACGTCCAAAAATTAAAGAGTGAGTAATGATTTTATGTTTGAGATGATTCATACCTACGATGCGTGGTTTGTGATCATGTTATTAGGAGGTGTGTTCCTGATCACGAGTTTGAGTCTATTTTTCTTTTTTGTCATACACTTGATTGTGGTGGACACTTTGGACTCTAACGAATAGCTAGTAAAGTCTTAGACTCTAGAATTATATTGACTTATATTATTCCATAATTCTCATGTGTTTTTCAAGTCATGCTCACATCATCAACACACTGGAAGCATTTCTAGGAGACACGAGAATCCCCAACAGCCTATAATATTCTGTGATATTTTTGATGTATGGGGCATCAATTTTATGGGTTATTATCCTAGTTCCTTTTTTTGTATATTTTGTTTTTTTTTTGAGTAAATGTGTGGAGGATAAGGCCACTAGGATTTTTTATTCTCATGTTGTAGTATACTTTTTCAAGACACAATTTTTCTATAGGTTTAGAGTACCATAGGCCATCATCAGTGACCAAGGGACACACTTCTGCAATAAAAATTTATCTTCCCTCCTTCGAAAGTATTGGGTGACACACAAAACATCAACACCATCCCACCCACAAACAAATGGCTAAGCTGAGGTTTCAAATCTTGAGTTGAAACAAATTTTGGAGAAATCTGTGCAGCAGAATAGGAAGGATTATAAAAAGATATTGGATGAAGTACTATGGGTTTATAGGATAGCATACAAGACACCCATCAGTATTTCACCATTTTAGATTTTTTTTTGGAAAGTAGGTCATCTTCCGATTGAATATGTGCATCAGGATTATTGGGTATAAATAAATGCAACATGGTTTTGGTCCAAGCAGTAATTTAAAGGAATCTACAAATTTATGAGCTTGAGGAGATTTTATTACCTTCATATGAGAACTTAAGTCTCTATAAAGAAAGATAAAAAACTTAACATGATATAATGATCAAAAAAGGAGTTTCATGTTGGAGAGAAGGTCCTTATCTACTGTTCATGACTGAAGCTGATGACTGGTAAGTTGCGTTCTAGGTTTTTAGGTCCTTCTGTTGTGAAAAATGTTTTTCCTTATGGTGTAGTGGAGATCACACAAGAGGACAGATGAAGGAGATTTAAATTTATTGGGAAACATTTGAAGACATGAATTGAAGTACTTCTGACTGATGAAGTGGATTTCATCACACTGCATGACCCCATCATCACATGAGCATATCAGTTTTTCCCTAACCCTTTCACTTTTATATTCTTTTTCTTATTTAAAATTATACAATTCATGTGCATATATCATCTCATAGGTTCACATTGAGGATAATTCAATATTTATGTGTGGGGGAGGGGACAACATTTTTTTGTAGATATATAGGATTTTAATTTTTGCATTTTGTGTGTATTTTCTATTATGTTTTTGGTTAAAATTTTCAAAACTAAAACAAAAAAATCAATAAAAAAAATATCATGTAACATTCTCATGTGGAACATATGGAAAATGCATGATTTAAAAATTAATTGGTAGATATATAATCATTCATAGTATTTCATCATAAAGGGTAGAATTTTATAAAAATTGAAGTCATCAAAGATATTAATGGTTGTTTCATTATAAAACTGTTTATATTTTAACATCATTATTTGTGATATTCATTTATGGTAAATTGTGTCATTGATTTATCCACACATTTTTTCACTCAACCACGTGTTGTGAAATGTATCCTACTCAATTTAAAGTATTTTATAGTTTTTTAAATAAATTAATTACTTTATCCATATGTTAATTTCTCTTCCGATCAGTTTCATTACTATACGAAATTGAACTATGCATGTGTACCTATTATCTAACTGTTGTACACCCTCAAAAAAATATGGGTAGTGTCTTCGACAAGTCAAAAACCACTCTTAAAATAGCTTTTATATTGTTATAACACTACAAATTAGTTTTGTGTGGACATCAAACACGAGTTGAGAGTTGAGTGTGATTTTTTTCCAAGTGAAACTTAAAGAAAATATTAAATGGGGGGAGTGATGAAATGTACAAAATATGGGGATATCTAGTTCGGGAGATTAAGGTTTTACTTTAGTGAATTCTTAAGTGGATGGGTCTTAAAATTAGTTTGAAAAGGAATGTAGAGCATGTTTTGTGAATTAAAATAGGTAAGAATAATTGTTTTACTTGACCTGAATGTACTAAATAAAGGGTAGATTTATGAGCTTGGAATGGTTGGAACACACACATGTGGAGAATTAGTGGCATGGTAGACCCATGACTTGTTTCTCTATGATTAGTGTTTTGAATCTCACTAGATTTTGTTTTGACACATTTTATGAGATAATGAAATTAATATTTATTGATACTGACTCTTGATGGGATTCTTACTTTACCTATATTGTCACTGTTGATTGAGAAATATGAATATGCATATATTTCAAAAAAAAATTGAATGCTTGATATGAGGTTTTTACCATGAGAGAAAAATGGTAAGTGTGGGGGAGTTGATAAACACATTCATATTGAATATTTTATTGATAATAAATGATCAAATTTCCTCAAATTGTGTAAAAAATATTTATTTATAAATTATATGGGATCAGATGCTTTATTTGAAAATTTGATGGAAATTCCATTTTTAGCCTTTATAGTTAACTGTCGTATTTCAGAGATACACATTTTTATATTTATTAGGATAACTTGAAATTTTGTAAGTGTGTTCCTGAATTAATGGGATACAATTTTGGTTCAGGACATTGGAGCTTAATCATGCATTTGTTTAGACTAAATGTACCATGATGTCAAAGGTGGGATGGACCCTTCAGATTGGACATCACTCTAGTGTTTGGACCGTATCTTCTTCACAAGAGCTTGGATTGGGCACAACATTTGAGTGGAGCTCACCAACCTAGTTTTGAAAAATAATTATTCTGGAAGAAACTTTGGTTCACTCGTTTTGAAGGTCAAATGGGTGGTGAAATTTGGCTTAAAATATTTAGCTGAGATTCCCCATCCACACATGAAACCACTTTGAACCTGGCCTACCCACCACTATATAAATTAGTTTTTTCAATATTTTGGATGGTTTCTAAAGCTTTTGGGATGGTTTGGCCAATGTTTGAGATCTTGTAAGCATTTCAATCCTCATGGAAGAACTAAGGATATATGCATATATCTCTTCCAAGAATGCTCTCCTCTCCCACCTCCACTTTGTGATTCATCGTTTACATGATTGTAATTTGAATTTTTCTTCAATAAATATGTTATATTATTATCTTTTTATCTCAATATTTTTCTTCATTGTTCTGGAATCAAGTGTAGAAACAAAATTGGGTTATAACCTTTCTAAACCATTTCACTTGTATAACGTTTCTATGATAACTACTGCGCCCCTAGAAGAGTAGTTTTTTAGTAATGGATTGAAATATATCATTCTTCATTAATTTATTTTGAATCAATGATAAAATTTAATTCACATAATTTGATATATTAATTGAGTTCTCAATTTAATTAAAACTAATAAAGCAATTTTACAATTAACAAAAATCCCCTGAGGTCGGGAATTGTGAGAATTGTGAGAGAGAAACCTTAATCGGTAATAGAAAACCATACGAGATCAGTTTTTAGTGTTAAAATATAATCCCTAATCTCAATTAATTCTAAATTATAGATAAGAAATGTTACTTAATTTAACACTGACCATAATCTAACCTTAGAACATTAATCAATGTAGGTTGTTGTGATTGCACGTTTCGAAGTTAGCCTGGGGTTAAATTCACTTCATCTTTGTGGTAAAGTTAATTCTCATAGGGTTTGGGATTTAAATAATTAAGGGATAATGATTAAGTTTATACTAATTTAAATGATAATGATTGATAAATTATTAAATAGTTGTAGTTATATTGGTTAAACCTTCTTAATTTATTTTAAAAAACATCTTCCCATTGTGCTTTGTTAATCAACATTCATTTAAAAAAATAAAAACTAAAACATATAAAATTTTCCTACAGAAAACTTATTTTTCATATTTTTTATATATCAAACCCCCATCCTTTATAAGTGGTTTGTTTTTTATTATTTTATTTTATTTTCAAATTACCTTTATTAAGTTCTTTTGATTACTACCTTTTGAGAGATGACCTAGGTCAGCCACCCTACTGCACCTAAATAACCCCAAACTAAATATCATTTGAGTGCGCCCACAGTAGTGCCTTTCAATAAGCCCTATATTTACTTGATGAATAGGATTTAAAAATACATAATATATTACCTTATAAATCAAAAGCATCACCAAAGGGGAAATCAGATAAATAGAAAAACAAAACATAATGAACAAAAATCCTACCCCTAGAAACATAATCTTCCCTCTCAAATGGGGTGGAAATTCCATGAATTTTTTTCCATACCATGTCACAAATAAATAATATTATAACACCCCTAGATTTAATAGTACATTATCTTTTCAAAGAAATTCTATAACTTGTAACGCCGAGTTGGAGTGCACTACGAATTACAAAACTAGCTGTTCAAAAGCAGCTATGAATAGTATTAACTAACTTTTGAATTTTATATACTCAAAATAAATTTAGAATACATATTATGTGTTTTGTAGATATAATATAATAACAAATTAATTTTTTTCAGATAAAAGAAGTATTTTCCAAAAAATGAAATTTTAGCGCCTTTTAATGGAGAGCCTTTTTTAAAAACAAATATTTGAAACTTTTATATATTAAATTTTATGAAATTAAATTATTCATTATAATTGAGACATAAAAATTTAGTTTCGATAAAATTTTGGTACTTTTCTGATAACTTTCATATTTTGATGAATAGTGAAAAAACTATGTTTTAATTGAAAACAACTTTTTTAATCGAAATTATTTATAGTGTTAAATTATACATTTGAATTGTTTTTAAGTATAATTAGATTATATTTTTATAATTTAATATAATTTAGTTCATTAGATGTAATTTCACATTTAAACTGGACATAAATATGTGTCAATATTTTGATAGTTATAATTTCTTAAAAACACGTTTTTATTTTAACAACGGGAATTAATTTTAAATTAATTTCTGCCACTTATGTGTTTTGAATTTGGAAAAATAAATTCCATATTTGGAATCAGTAGTTTCAAATTGTGTAAATAGGTAACTTTTATTTTTAGACATTATGAATAATTACTTCGGTAAATATTTTATTTACCATGATTAAAGGGTAAATCCGATAAATAAGGGTAAACAAATAATATTGTAATAAAGTTAAATTATCCTAACATGTGTCCTATTCATATTGGTTGATACATGTCCAACCATGGTCATCCTTGGGTCTATTTGGGGACCACATGGAGCTACTTGAGAGTGATAATGACACTTTATATTAATTAATTTAAAGTAATGAAAAAATGGCATAAACAAATATCTTTTAGTAGTATTTTTTACAAGGTGTTATATAAGTTATATTTTAAACTATAAATATTAAATATAAAGATAAAAATAATTCCTATATAAGGGTATTTGATTTATAATTTTTAGACATTTAATAATTAAATTTATTTATGACACAATGATGATGATGTAATTACCTTATTAATGAAAGAATCAAATAAATGGTATTATAAATATTAAAATAAAAATAATTTCAATGTTTTTTTGACATAAAATAATTTTACAGGATAATATGACATGATATTATTGATTCAATGTATCTTGTTCGAAGTAATCAATTTTTGATGACTTTTACATAAACAAAATACTAAATAGTGTGAAAATTGACATAAACGATTTTTAAAACAAATATTATATTATTAAATTATATAATATACTAAAAATGTAAGGTTCACCCAAAGGGATTAAATAATATTATATATGTAATTAATTAAACACTTTATGTTCTCTTGGAAGTTTAGATTAATTTTATTAACCATATAGTGTAAGAATACTTGAAGACATGGTAAAAGTTAAACTATTTAACTAAGAGTTAAATCTAAAAGATATGGTTAATATGGTGAACTAAACATGTATAAAACTTATTAGTTGAGTTATTTTTTACCCATAACCACCTTATCATATAAATAAATCATTTTTTAGCCATTATAAACCGAAAATTATTTTATTATAAAATAATATTTCAAGCTTTTCTGAAAGTGTCCCTCACATCTCTTATAAAAGGGCACTTCCCCTTCTCTTAATTTCACACCTCCAAAGCCTTTTGTATCAACTAAACCCTACCCAAATATCTTACCAACTTACCTAAAATAATCCTAGAGACATTATTGTTATCATAAAGCCAACCTACAGAGTCCTCCTGATCAACTCAAAAGGAAACAACCGATGAAGAGGAAAAAATTTCACCACTCCTTTCAAGTTCTTTTCATCTTCCACTTTCTCTTTCTTTGTTGTTTCTATACAAAAATAATAACTCCAATACCTCCTACATACTATTATGTTATTATAAATAGGGTACAACCATATTTGTTAGTCTATCCATCCTCTAAATGACAAAGTCACCATACGTGTGTACGTACGACTTACCGTCTCAATGTCGTGGTGTAGTTTGTTATTCAAACAATTCATTATTTTGATGGATATAATAATGAGTATAACTGATGTAAATAATAAATATAACATGTTAATGATTCTTTATATATGATATAACATCTAGTTACATATGATTTCACCATCAATATAATTACATTCTCGCTCATGCGTACGTATGGATTACCGTCTCCACGACGCGATGAGATTCATTCCCACATTCACCATTCAATGATGATTAGAAAAATATATATTATTAATAAGTATGTAATATATGACATTATAATTCTACTTAATTGATATATATATATATATATGTATGTATATATTTACTTACATATATCTTATTCACTTACTTCCATTCAATACGATATGAAAACGGAAACAACGTTTATGCATACGTACGACCTACCGTCTCTATAAATGGTGCTTTACATTTCATATATCTATCCATTAAACATATTTATATACTAAATATATATGATAAATCATGTGTTATATTCTTAAAGTATTTAAATCATGATAAAAATGATTTGATCAAGACTAACAAGTTAAAACACGCATGATAAAGAAAACGATTATTACCCAAAATGTTAATTTAAAATGGAAATAATTATTAAATGGGTTGCATAATGTCATAAATGAATCATGTATGATGTAATAAATATGAATATGGTTACGGTATAATTTAATACCATACTATGGTCATTATAAAGAAGGTTAAATGTACCCTCGACCAAAGAAAAGTGCAAGGTAAGTGTTATTTCCTCAATATCATTATTATCCGAGATTGTTTATGTGTAAGGATTTACTGGTACATATTTAACATTGATACCCATATTTCATAAAAATGTTTTCAAAAGGAATCTTATAAGGTTTTATGGGAGGGTCTACTTAACTAGATCATCATTTTAAATGTTTTAATGATTTATCTTTCTAAATCCTTTTAATTTATGTCCATGTTTTCAAAATGATTTTTAGGATTTATTTATATGGACACGAATGCTTTGAAATGACAATTATTTTCAAAAGTTTAAAAGTGGTATGGGAAAATTTTATTCAAAAATACCTTTTAAATTACTTTATTTATAAATTTGTGACATTTAAATGTTTTCATGAAAAAGGGATATTTTTCTCAAAGTGTTCTACAAATCATTATCATCTATGTCAATTATACATTGAGGGATTTTAAACTTTTTTGAAGTTGATTTCTTATGATACAAATCTTCCATATTGTATTGAATTTTTTGTGATACATTTGACTGTGGATGTGTTATTTTTATACCATTCATTGTTTATGGTTAAATTATTAACATTTCGTATGTTAGTTTTAATACAAATGTTTATGTTAGGTTTCAACCTTTTTATATGAGGAATGTATGGGACTTAGTATGTGACGGGTGGAGCCCGCAATAGCCCCTTGATTCATCGGTAGGTCTCATGTGACAATTAGATGTGGAATTGGCCGAGGCCTTTCCCAAATTTGATATATCGTTTTGTCCGAGGCCTTGAAAAAATGTTTCAGAATGTCTTGAATTATACATTCCTCATTATGAAAATATTATTGATGGTTCATATTGTTATTCAACTAGTAGAATATCCATGGATTTGTTTTATTATGGCATTATTTACTCATATAATATTCCTGTCATAAAGTGTTCATTTTTATTATTTTTAAAGGCATGTGTTTTAAATTATTCACCATGCCTAATGTCTATGTTATCTTCCGCTATATTACTTACCCTTACTAAGCGTTTGATCTCACACCTTTCTTATGTTTTATTTTACCAGAATTCTGAAAAGTGTATTATGATTGATAAGTAGGGTTAATCTAGGGGATTAATGGAATTCTAAAAGGATCATTTATGTTATGTTTTATTTTTCTAATATGTAATGTAACTTTCATGTACGTAATCTATTTTCCAAGATTGCTAAACTGATCGGTCCTTCGGGACTTATTTCCTTGTAATCATGCCAATGTATTAAAATAATGCACCAGCTCCAAGCTTCTAGGGTCAGGGTGTTACAAATATTATCCTATCTACCAATAACCAATATTTATAAAAATAAAAATAATATCATTTATATGACTTTGTAACAACTCTACCAAGAAACAATAGAACTAGTTCTTTGAGATGGTGTATCACATGGCCTCAAGAACACCTCCCTCATATTATATAGGTAAAAACTATCATCATAGGTCTATGATGGTATGGTGGGTGGAATATACCGATATATCATAGTAAAAAAATATTGTAAATAATACCAAATGAATATACAATATATTCAAATTAGTAAATAATATATTGGGAATGCTTCGTGTAATAATCAATACAGAAAATCCTATAGTAAAATGAACTATGTAAACTGTTATCCAAAAATAAAAAACAATATATATATAATATCTCAAATGGATTGGAATATAAATGGGGAAAATCCATAAAATTCACCAAGTCATATCATTGTCCAAAATCCCATGCTCTATCTTAGTGGCCCAAATATTCACCAAGAATTAGGCCTCTTCCCTGCTCCAACCTGCAAACAGGTAGAATCTGCTCAGGAACCCAACATCAATAAAATCCATTGTGTGGTGTGAGTATAACGTAGTATACCATCAATAATAAAATCACTAAATAACTAATCTGATAAACAGTTGAATGTGAATTTTAGAACATGTATAAGGAAATGAAAAATAAATTAAGAACTATTCAAAACCCTCATTGTCATAGGCCCCTCAAGGACTCCTGAGGTTGGAAATACCTACTTTATCCAGTGATGAGGTGACTTTGACCATGAAATTATTTCAATGACTCCATATGTGACAACTCTTAATCTTGGAACTCATATTAGAATTCCCTACTATCATAAAGTATCAGACAAAATCTGATCGATCGTCCTGGGGTTCCCATGGAATCTGAATGCTCATGTCAGAATTCCCAAATATCATATACCATGTGAAAACCTAGTACTAATCTTGAAAGTCCCAATAATTTGGTATCAGTTGAAAATTTTGAATATTGTCCCTTGATTGCTAACTCCTGTATTGTATGTAATCCATGATGTTTATCCAGAACTTCTAACTTATTTTCCCCATATGTCACATGGAATCCAAGGAACTCTTCCTAAAATTTCTATCCATCAAGAATCAAATATAAAATAGATGATCATCCCTTCATTCATTATCTTAGTACCATGATCACCCTAAGGAATTTATATTCACATGAATAAAATTTCATAAAGGGATACATCAATTTACCATTTTAATATGAATTTAAAATTTAATTATTTACCATTTAAAATGTGGGTCAAATTTCACCACATGACATTAACAAAGTCAATTTTTATTTCCCATTCATTTTTTAAGCCTTTAATTAAAAAAATAACATTTTTCCTATCCCACTAAACATGGTTTACCCTTTTTTATATTAAGATCATCCCATGAGTGTATCTTTTATTTCATGAAAGGCTATCAAAATTCTCTATATTAGTTAGCCACTTTGAAAGTTCCATTAACAGACAAGTCATTTCAATTTCAAGGAACATTTTATCTATATACTAGTACATAAGTCATGAGTACATGTTAAGATTTTTCCATTAATTAAGAATCAATAATATAACCAAGGTCAATGTCTAAAACCTCCTATAATAATTATAAAATTAATCATTTATTTTTAATCATAAACCATTTCATAGGGTTTATTTCCTAGGTGATTAACACAATGGTGATCACCTTTAAGGTAAAACATTTTAATTATACCTAAGGATATATAAATGATAAAAATCCATATTAATGTTTCTATTTTTAATTTTAGGGTCATCACATAATACATTCCTGTGAAAAAAACCCATGCACATAGAAAATTAAGAAATCCTATTAGATTTTTTTTAAAACTCCTACATAAACATTATAGATATCAACATCTAATGTACTCAGATTTGGTACATCCTAAAATTGTAGAAATGGAAGAAGTAGACAAAAACCTTGAAAATAGAGCATATTAACCCAAAACATGAATATGATTATTGATAGTCAAATACGCAAATAAAATGAAAATGTAGAGTCACAACCTTACAATAAGCTCACAAATGTTATTAATAGAAATTGATTCGATCACCAGATGATGAAGATCTGCTTTGGTGGATAAATGAGAGGAAAACCAAATTGGGTTACTGCTACTAGAAAAAAGAGTGCGAACAAGCCTGAATTAAAAATTAATTGGATGAACCTAGTAAATTATCAGGTTTCCACTATTTTAAAAATAGTACAGGGGCCATCAGCAAGCCACTAGACCCTGCTATTTATTAGGTATGTTCATCCACCCTTGCTATATTACTATACATTCCACTAGATAGTCAGTGACACTATATCAATTTTTTCATAGTCCTTGGATTTGTATAAGACCTTCGAACAATTTCTTAATAACCACAAACCCTTTTTCCATGAATGAAAACACATATTTTTGATGTTCAATCCCACTAAATTCAACACAAAACTATGGTTCAATATTTTACCTAGATTCTAAAATAAAAACGTAAAATCATCTTAAATTTTAATACCCATATGTAATACAGGTTTTTACCGAAACCATTATCCAAAGTGAAATAATTTTTTTTTTCAAGAACCACTAAAATTTTGAAAGGTAAATATTTTTTATTTATTTATGGCAAGGTCTTGAAATTTCTATTTTATGGTGGAATCCATGAAAAAGAATACCTCGAAATATTATATATTTCCAATCCATTTTAAAAATAATCATTCCATATATGGAATTAAATTCCATATTATTTACATGATTTTAGGTACCTATTTTAGGAATATAAGAATTATAATTGACCTACATGGTAATTTGGGTTGTCTGAGGTTGAAACTGGGTGAATTATGATGGTTTTTAAGCCTTGAATGGTTCGTGCCCGGTCCCTAAGACCATGTGAGATCTTTCACAGAACCATTCAAGGGAATTAGGGGAGGAATTAATAGTTTCATGGTTACTACATATCCCCTAGAGACTATGAAATCAGACTATGTGTGCCTATATATTTTGAGCTAGTGGATATTAAATGGTCACTGCATGGTCACTAGAGATTGTTAACTTCAATTATGAAACCATTTAATATACCTAATTTCTAACTAATTTTATAGTTTTTATAGTTCAAAATAGGGTTTTAAAAATATTTTTTTTGTTAAATTCAGTTATATTGATATATTCTTAAAATATGTATTGTAAATGTATTTCTTACATTATTAATTATTAACTACTATCAAAAACTGTATTTTAAATTTGTTTTAGAAAAACTATTGTAGAAATTAGTATAAATATCTCAAATGAGATGGGTTATAATGTTGATTAATTTATAACTGATGTTAAAATAGATTTCATTCAATATTTCATGTGGTTTATACAATAAACGAGGTGAAAATTCATTTAAAAAAATTAAAAATGAAAAACAATTTCCAAGTAGAATAGAATCTCAATCAAAAATGGAAAAAACACAAACCAAACTATAATTTATTTAAAGATTTAAAATCATTTAAAAATTATAAATTGAAAATAAAAAATTAAAATATGTATTATAATTTAAAAACCCCAATAAAACCTTTGAAATTATCTGATCATAGTCTTTGTAAGTGATTAATATCATTTTTAGAATAACAGTGAGGTTCATCAAAAATCTAAAAATAAAAAATGAAGAATTTAACAAGTATTCTCAATATTTGTATTAAAAAAATTTGAAGGAAATATTATGATAAAATTTAACCTTGTGGAATTTTTTAAATTTCCTTGTTGAAATTATTTTGAATATAAATAAAACTTCATAATATCCACATTCTATTACTCCTTATTGATAATAAAATTTGTATTTCAAAAGTGGTTTTCAACTAAAAATAAAATTTTATGTACTTGTAGCGAAAAATGTAGTAATTATAAATTTGAAGTAACATTTTTACACACATATTTGGCCTTTTATGTCCGAATTCATGTTTTATATATAAAGTAACTCCATACCATGTTTTGAAATGATATGTATAATATAATTGAATTTATTTATAATATAAAATTATTAAAATAATTACACATATTTGACCAATACAGTATATAAGTTTTATCACACTTCACAATGTAATGAGTAAAATTGGTACATTTTATTCTATTTTAAAAAAAACACCCTTCAAAAAATGACCTTTAATAAAAAAAAATATATAATACGTTTGTATATTATTCTAATTGTGGGTTCTCTAGACCCAAATTGAACTATACAATTCAATTAAAATATAATATATAGTGATTTATGAATGATTTACGCCTACCATAATAGTGTTGATATTTATGAACCCACTATTTAGTTGTCAATTCCTATAGATTATGTGTCGTATCAAAAGGTTATAGTAGTTCTTAAGAAATAATGAGATACTGGAGATATTATTTCAATAATATTAAACATATGTCATGTGGTCTAGACACATCATATTGAGTTTCCAAATATGATGTTTGAATATCATGTGATGGGGGATCATAGACATTGATACTTCTTCTCATGATGTTTTCACATTGTGATCTTAAGTAGACGAGATCATGAGGAATTACCCAATTATAGTAATACCACATGTTTTAGGTTTCATGGATATTTCTTATCTAAAAACATGTGTAATGTTCTCCTAAATTGATATTATTGTCAGTTTATACTATTTCATCATGAATTTAGATTCTAGAAAAAACTATAAAATTGAAGTCATGGTATCTTGTGTTCAGTTCATCACTGGAGGTATGGAATCAATTTATTAATTGATACAGATTTTTTTTCAACTAAAAGGAATTGATATTACATGATGTGTGTTTGGTGGGAAATGTAATTTTTGTTTTGAATTTTCTTTTTCACTTTAAGGGCCTTGATGGCTTTCAAACTCCACTCTTGGTCTGTGAATGGTATTTACTTCTATCGAGATAAGGTCCTAGAGGGTCACACACTAATAATATTTGACTATCTTCCCTATTCTAATGAATATGAGTATAGAACATAATGGGTCCCTCCACGGGGTCTTATATATGTCCAAGAAAACAGGATTTCCATGTAATAAATAAATTCAAATTATTAATGTTTATAATAATTGGTATTGAATTTTTTTATTAAATTTTTTTACAAGTACTAATGTAAATAACTGGAAAAATATTATATGAATTAATATTATTATAATGTTGAAAGTTCGTTTAATATTTACGAGAATGACTATGAGTCGAGTTAATTGATAAATTTTATCACGTAATGTATTTATTATATTAAAATAGGTGATAAAAATAGAAATGATATTTAGGAATTAGTAATGTTTTAATAATATGTTTTTTATAATGGGTAATAAATTTTTAGGGGTCATGGACAATTTTCATGTATTTTAGAAACTCACTATAAAAAGATAAGGAACCTCTCATGCAAGGAATTATTCAATGCATGTTAGTGAGAGATTCTTATCCTCTCTATCATCATAGAGAATGAAGTGGAAGATCTAATATTATGATATTAGTTGTTCTTATGATATCTATGGATCATGCTTATAATGATTATTAAGATATCGAAGTAATCATCAAATCACACTACATGAAACGTGATTTTAATATCTATGTTCTTGTAGACATTTGAAGTGTGTGTGGACTAGCTTCAGGGAGTCATCTATGGATACTCCAATCAGAGATTTTCGGTAAGAAGATGATGTTTTAAGCAACTTAATATCAAATGAGATAATTTTTTATTTAATATTTGTTTTTAAAATTTATCATGCGGGATCTGAGGGTGTCACTAGTGCAGAAAATGTGTTTTACGTCGGTTATTTTTCATTTTTTACATCGGTTTTTAGCCGAAGTTAATACGGACGACGTTATAAATAATTTTTTTTTTACATCGGTTATTTAAAACCAGACGTCAAAAACATAACATCGTGATGTTTATCACGTCTATTAATTAAAAATTGAAGTGAAAAAACCGGTGGGGCGGGGTTTGTAACGTCAGTTATTATATAACCGCCCTGATAAAATGGGGGCAGGGGGTTTATCACGTCAGTTATATAATAACCGATGCTATAAACCCCTCCCCCCAGGTTTATCATGTCGGTTATTAATTAACCGACGTGATAAACTCCTGGGATATGGTCTATCATGTCGGGTATATAATAACCGACATTCTAAACTAGTCCGGGGGGGGGGGTGGGGGGTTCTCACGTCGGTTAATAAATAACCGATGTGATAAACCATTTCCCAGGCCTTTTATCACGTCGGTTATGAAATAACCAACGTGATAAACCATGCCACGAGTGTTTATCACATCGATTATTAAAAAAAACGACGTGATAAACCCTTCCTGATTTCCTTATCACATCAGTTATAATATAACCGACCTGGAAGACAATTTTTTTTAAAAACAATTGAATGCAGTCCTCTTCACTCCCCCAGAATCAATCAGAAACCAAATTAAGAAATCGTTCCACAAAAACAGAAGGAGATAAGAACAAGAACTAAAGAAAATTTAAGCATTTACATTGATAACATATAAAACTTACCCTACTTGACAGCCCCCAACCTAGTGTATACCCCCTGGACAGCCCTCCCCCACCCCATTGAAGCCCCCACCACACCCCTAGACATCCCCTCGACCCCCTGTACTGCTCCAAACACCCCTCGATAACCCCAAACCTTCTGAACAACACCCCTCACCCCACTTGACAGCCCCCAACCCATTGCTCCCTCCACCACACCCTTAGATTGCCCTGACCCCCTAGACAGCCCCAAACACCCCTCGACAACCCCCCCTCCTGAACAGCACCCCCTCACCCCACTTGACAACCCCCAACACACCCCTGGACTACCCCCGACCCCCTGGACAGCCCCAAAACACCCCTCAACAACCCCCACCCTCCTGAACAGCACCCCTCACCCCACTTGACAGCCCCCACCCCATTAAAGCCCGCACCACACCCCTGGACTGCCCCCCGACCCCCTGGACACCCCCAAACACCCCCCAACAACCCCCACCCTCTTGAACAGCACCCCCTCACCCCACTTGACAGCCCCCACCCCATTGAAGCCCCCACCACACCCCTGCAATGCCCCGACCCCCTGGACAGCCCCAAACACCGATCGACAACCCCCACCCTCCTGAACATCACCCTATCACCCCACATGACATCCCCCACCCCATTGGTGCCCCCACCACACCCCTGTACAACCCCCCAACCCCCCTGGACAGCCCCAAACACCCCTTGAAACCCCCCCACCCTCCTGAACAGCACCCCCTCACCCCATCACCCCATCACCGCACTTGACAGCCCCCACCACACCCATGGACTGCCCCCCGACCCCTGGACAGCCCCAAACACCCCTCAACAACCCCCGCCCCCCTGAACAGCACCCCTCACCCCACTTGACAGCCCCCACCCCATTGGAGCCCCCACCACACCCCTGGACTGCCCCCGCCCCCCTGGACAGCCCCAAACACCCCTCAACAACCCTTGGCCTTCTGAACAGCACCCCCTCAACCCACTTGGCAGCCCCCACCTAATTGGAGCCCCCACCACACCCCTGGACTTCCCCTGACCCCCTGGACATCCCCAAACACCCCTGGACAACCCCCACCCTCCTAAAAAGCATCTCCTTACCCCTCACCCACTTGACAGCCCCCACCACACCCCTGGACTGCCCCGACCCCCTGGACAGCTCCAAACACCCTGGGACAACCCCCCCCCCCACCCTCATGTATACCCCCCACACACTGGACAACCCTCCCCCACCCCATTGGAGCCCCCACCACACCCCTGGACAGCCCCAAACACCCCTGGACAACCCCCCACCCCCTAGACAACACTCCCACACCCATGGACAGTCGTCCCACACCCCTGGACAACCCTCCCACCCTCCACGGACTGCCCCCACCCCAACAGACATCCCTCCCAGACCCCTGGACACCCCCAACCCCACTGAACACCCCCCACACCCTTGGAACCCCTCCCCCAGACCAAAATCCATACCAGAAAAACCATCATAAGTAGACCAAAACAAGAGGTAGAGAAAAATTAAAAATTCACATATATAACATTCAAAACATACACTGTCAACTTCAAAAAAAAAACAAAATCAAACTTAAATGACAACCAAATACAAAATTACAACGACAATATTCAAAATTACATTTTACATTACAAACAACTAAAATTCAATCAAACCTGTAAAATAATTTGACCACTCCACTTGTAAGTGTTTGATGCCTTCAACAGTATAGGGTTGAGGGTCACCAAAAAGATACAAATGAAAAGGATAGTAGTTAACGTGTATAATGAATAAATCAAATTGAAATATTATGGAAAAGTTTAAGAGGAAATCTTACCAGGTAAAAATTCACAACTGTCCCTGTTTTTATTATTTCATACAAAAATCTTAACATATAATATCTGCATTCGATGATGCCTTGCTGTTCTTGACAATTCTGTTTGAATGAGTGTAAATTCAATATATTATTTTTATGTAATAAATCAAAATGTACAAATTATAAATGGATATTTACCTTCTCATTTACATATTTAATCTTTTCACTCCTTTTCTTTTTGTTTTTTCGAAAGTAGGCCCATACACTATTAGAAAATAATATGAATGGGGTAAATTTAAAATTCATTATAATATATAAAACTATTAAGAAATTGAAACTTAATTTTCCAATATATTTTTTAAATTTTCCCTAACATCATCATGGACAGAGAATATCCAATAAAGTGTTTTCTCCCTTGGGAAAAAACCCCTAAAATCAAATAATCACTGATAAAAGGAAATTTAAGGTTAGTGGTTTTTGATGTTAAAAGATATTTTACTCTTTGAGAGAAATGTGTTTCATACCTCTCACAAAAAGGAATCATCCAACATTGTGTGACTATATTCTTTTCAAGTCTTTCAGCGATATAAACCATTCTTTGTTCTTCATTCAATGCACATGCTTCCGGGGGAATCAATTGCGGGTCCATGAATCCATATACATCTGTCAGCTCATTCCTCTCACAAATTTTATAAATATAACTAATAGAAAACATACATAAGTATACATTTTTAATAAATATAATTTAGGGAAAAGGTGTTAAGACTTACATGGAAAATATTTTCACTACGTTGATGCCCAACTTATCTCTAGTAACAAGCTCCATGATAGAAGTTTTCATAATCCCCAGACTTATTTCACATCCACAAACATGAGCTTCCATTGTAAACTCATAATGACCCACCAACAAATTTGAATATCTTGACAATTTGTCAAGACTACTAGAATTTGTGTATGATGTCTTATCCATTTTTCTTTGTTGTTGTCTATACAGTATTTCTTTACCTTTAAAGTATTCCTGTAAAAATAAATTGAAAAACATATTAGTTTTCAAACGATAAAAAAACTTTAATAAAAAAATAAAATAAAAGATATAACATTCATACCTCTATGGTAATGAGTCGAAAAAGGCTGGATGGCCAAATTTAAAAATGGCTGATACTATATCCAACTATCGCCACCTCATCTGTAGGTAATGGTACCCGAGCTGATCTATCTATAACATCCTATACAGTGCCCCTCTGATTATCTACCTCTAATTATTGATGATGAACTGTATCTCCAATACAATATACCAACCCATATGCTACTATATGATGTTGAGAATCATTAACATACAACTCGAAATAAGTAGGAAGCTGTGACGGAGGAGTAGGATAAAAAATGGGGTCCACAGGCTGAGGTGGGGGAGTGAGAGCTACTGGCGGAGGTGGAGGATAAATAATGGGGTCTGCTGGGGGAGGGAGAGGAGTGGGAGCTGCAGTCTGAAATTGTCTTTGTATGTCTGCAAACATAGACTGCACCGACGCTCTAATATTGTCCTCCATCGTCACATTAATATTATGAACTTCAGCCTCCAAGGATTATATATTTTTTATAAACCCCCTCAATGTTAGAAGTTGAAGAACATGGCAACACTTTTCTTACCGATACACCTGCCGGATATCCTCTTACACGACCAAGATGTCCGGTCCTTCCCAATGCTACAGATAAAATATCTTCCCTCCCAGTAGCTGTAAATGTCCCCTGTGAACTCTGCTCCTCAAGAGAGTCCTGTATTAATTAATTGAACATTTCTATAATGATTGAAATTATACGAAGAAAATAGTTAACTTAAAAAAATAAAATAGATATCTTACTATCCTCTTAGCTACGATTATCGATTATTCCGAAAGATATTTCCCTTTTTTGCCCTTCCCATCACTCTTCCATTTTCCATGTCTAGATGGAGGGGATGGAGGGGCCACCTCTCCAGAGCTTGAAGACTCATCTCTTAGTTGTTGAAAATTTTCCTTTATCATTTGTTCTCCCAAAAATGCATACCCTCCCCGAGATAAACTATGAGGGTATACATTTTTATATTGGATCTCCTGATGAGATTTCCTTTTTTTCTATAAATTAAGAATAATAAATCATTAAAAATCATTAATAAAATAATTTATATAATAACGCATATAAAAGTTTACATTGCCCTTACCAAAAATAACTCTTTTCTTCTACTTTCAAAAAACTGTCTGCATGTGTCTTCATCTATAAAAGGATATATACAACATGGATTGTCATGACTCCTATGACCATAAATGAAATCAGATGAGAGGGTTGATTTGAAATCCCTCCATCTCCTAGCATCCAATGATAAGCATTTCTTCCTGACTCTTCCAGTGTTAGGAATATCGAATGTCATTGGATAAATAAGAGGTTAAAAATATTATATATACTAGAAACATTAAAATAATAGCCAAACAATAACAAAAGATCTTACCAAAATCATCTCCCACAACTAAGAGATTATCGCTTTATCAAAACTTCTCCAGTCATTATACATAATGCCTACATTGCTCTTAGTCTGAGTTGCTACAAAACTCTTAAAATATTTTGCATTCGGACCTCTAGGAATATCATTATCATCAAACTCAACGACTATCCTCTGATCCTGCATACAAGAAGTGATAATTTTGGTAAATGTGTGCACCCACATTTACCAACCTTTGAACTCTTTTTCGTAATATGAGAATGTGAATGTTCATCCCCAGAGGCATGAACAGAAATATGCTCATCTCCAGAATCATGTGGTTGATCAACTGAATGATCTTTCATTTTTCCTTCAAATCAAAAAAACAAACTTTAGTTCACAAATATAAAAATTCAAATATTTTAATACAACTGTAATCAGAATATAGAAAATTGTAATAAGTTACATAATAGTAAAAATTGGTAATATGGTATGCATGTTAAACAATGGTAAAGATGGTAAAGATGGTAAATATGGTCAAGATGGTAAACATGGTAAACATGGTAAACCTGGTAAAAATGGTAAAATAATTTTCATTGAATAAAAACAATATACATATAATTCATGTAATGGTTAGAAACATGATAAATTAAACATAAAAAACATAAAACAAACAAAAATTTATATTTATTTTGTTTTAAAACATGGTTTAATAAATAAAAAACTTACAATATCTAACATTTATGAAAAAATAAATGTAAACAATAAATAAATATATGTTACCTGTAATTTTAGGAATGAACAAATGGATTGTTTTTCCATATTCCTTCATCGTGATCGTTCCGTATGGCACAAACCATGTCTTCAACATGCTCATCATTATATTCTGTTAATCTTTCCATTGAAGTAGGGATCTCACATAAATCAACTTCTTCATCAAGTTCATCCTCACCAACAAATTATTTTTTTCCCCTGTAAAAAAACAGCCCACTACATATCTGATTGATCTACTACATAGAAAATTTGTTTTTCATGTGTTTCCATTATAAAATAATCAGTTGTGTCTTCCAATCTATTCATATTAACAAGTGTCATTCCAAATTCATCATGTCTAACACTGTTGTTACCGATGAACCATTTACAGTAAAAAATAGGAGCTTTAATTTTAAATTAATCAACCTCCCATATGTCTTCAATCACACCATAATATTCACTTGATGCATAAATTGGGTTTTTTCCTTATCACTCGAAAAATGCATTGCTTCTGCAAACACCAATACACCACTATTCTGAACTGCACTTCTGTTGTCCTGAGGTTTCGTATGAAATGTATAACCATTAATGTCATAATAGGGCCATGTTATCACATTTAAACATGGACCACCCACTATCCATTTTAATGTCTCTAATACATCTGATCTACCAAGCAATGTATTTTTAATCCATGATAGAAAAGTTTTGTTGTGCTCATTCAAAATCCACATTTCTTTCTTCTTTGGATGACATTCTTTAAACTCATTAATATGCAATGTGATATACAGTTGAGTATCAGCTATGTTATTAAAGATGTATGATTCTAAATTCTTCATCTGTTCAGCTGACGATGATTTGACTTTCATGCCGCGAATCCCCTTTCCCTCATTATTAACTCGTTCATGGCAAGCTGGAGGCAAACCTATGTGTTGTGCCGCAGCCAAGTAGCTCGTACAAAACTCTGCTACCTCCTCAGAAATATAATTTTCAATAATGGAGGATTCAGGTCGATATGGATTTTTAACATACCCCTTTAATATTTTCATATACCATTCAAAAGGATACATCCAATGAAGATATACAGGTCCAAAAAGATTTATATCTCAAACCAGATGAATCATTAAATACACCATTATATAAAAAAAAGTTGGAGGAAAATACATTTCCAATTCACAAAGTATAAAAAATGCATCCTTTTCCAAAATGTTCAAAGCATTCACATCAATCACCTTGTTACAAATTGAATTGAAAAAATAACACAACTTCATTATTGTCTTTATAACACGAATGGGCAATATTCCACACAATTCAACTGGTAGAATATGTTGCATCATGACGTGACAATCATGTGATTTCATACCTATCAACTTCAAGTCCTTCAATGAGAATTTTTTTTTACATTTGAAGAATAACCTTGAGGCACTTTGATATCATGGAGACATTGACAGAAACTAATTTTCTACCTCTTTGATAATGTATGACAAGCCGGGGGAAGAAATGTTCGTCTTCCTTTAGGAGTGGGAGCTAAATCCAAACGTATTCCCATTGATAGTAAGTATAATCTTGCATTAAACCCATATTTTGTCATCCTTTAATATCTAAAAATGTTCCAATAAAACAATCACAGATATTATTCTCCACATATAGGACATCAATGTTATGTTTAACTTCATGGTACCTCCAATATGGTAGCTCGAAAAATATTGACCTTTTCTTCCATATATGTCTATCATTACCATATTTCTGTGTCTTTCCCAATGTCACGTCAAGGTTTTTCACCCTCTCAAAATACATATCAGGGGATAAAGGTTTTGGAGCAGTATCAAATTCCCGTGAGCCATTGAATGCCTTTTTTAGTCTTCTATAAGGGTGATCTATAGGCAAAAACTTTCGATGACCCATGTACACTATTTTTTCCCATGATGCAATTGACAATATGACATCTGTTGTTCACAAATTAGACATGCTTTATGCCCTTTAACACTGTATCTAGACAAATTTCCATATGTTGGGAAGTCATTTATAGTGAAAAAAAGCACTTCATGCAGTTGAAAATATTCCATTTTATAAGAATCATACACTCTAATACCATCAGCCCATAACGGTTTCAAATCATCAATCAAAGGTGACAAGTAAACATCAATACCATTGCCGGGTTTTTTTAGAACAGAGATCATAATACTCAACATGACATATTTGCGCTTCATTCAAACTTTAGGAGAGAGGTTTTAAATTGAAAATAAAACAGGACATGAACTATGTGTGCTATTGAGGGTTCGGTATGGATTCATTCCATCTGTGCACAACCCTAGTCTGAGATTTCTAATTTCATTTCCAAATGTAGAATATTGCGCATCAATTTTCTTCTATTGTGGACAATCAGCTGGATGCCGTATTTTTCCATCACATACCTGCTCATTATCATGCCATCTTAACCTTTTTACATCATGTGAATTAGCAAATAAATGTTTGAAATGATGAATTATAGGAAGATACCAAAATACCTTTAAAGGGATCTTTGTAATCTATCCATCTGCCTGTGATTTTTCTTTCACCTTATACCATAATGTCCCACATTTAAGACACTCTGACCGAAATTCATTTTCCTTCTTATATATAATGCAGATATTCGGACATGCATGTATTTTCTTGTATCCCAATCCCATTGGGCATAATATTTTCTTGGCCTTGTAATGTGAATCTGGAAGATCGTTATCTTTTGGAAGAATGTATTTCATCAATTGTAGTAGCTTTGTAAAACTTCTCTCACTCCATCCATGTTTCTCCTTCAGGTTAATCAATCTTAACACCGCTGAAAAAAACATAAAATCTGTATAACCAGGATATAATGGTTATTCAGCATCACCATATAGATGCGAAACTGTCGGTTCTATCCAAATTTGTTCTTCTACAATATTGTGAATCATTTATTCAATTCTATCGGAGTTACCATCTTGTGAATCATCATCATCAGTGACATTCCATCCAGTTTCACCATGCCAAATTGAAGGGTAGTAACTCGGATTAAAACCATGACAAATCAAATGATATTCTATCTCTTTACTTTTTATCTTTTTCATATTCAAACATTTTAGGCATGGACAGAAAAAATGTCACTACTTGGAACATTTCGTTTAGAAATTTCCAAAAAGGCATCAATAGCTTCCTCATATACATTTCTCATTCCATGTTCCATAATCAAACTTCGACTCATTATTACCTATAACAAATATAAAAAATATATATATTTTTAAGATAATACAAATATATGTTTATATGAAAAAAATTATAATTTGAATGTAAAAAAATTTGAAATATAAAACAAATCTATGGGTATTTAAAAAATATGCTCGAATATTATTTTTAAAACAGAATATAGTTAGATATAACAGTTTTAAATTCTATTGAATCAAAGAAAACCATGGAGCCTACATGGTTGATAGAAAATTAGAGAAAATGGAGTAAACCTGAGAATCACCCCCACCCCCCAGACAACCCCCAAACCCTCTGGACAGGCCCCCACCCCCTTGGACAACCCCCCACACCCACCCACCCCCTTGGACCCCCCTTGGACACCCCCTAACCTATGGGAAGCCCCCCGCCCCTTGGACAACCCCCACCCCTCTAGACAGCACCCCCACCCCTCATGGACACCAACCCCACCCCTACCCCCTTGAACACCCCCTGGACACCCCCCAACCCTCTGGACAGCCCCCCCCCCCACCCCCCAGATAACCCCAAAAACCTCTGGATAGGCCCCCACCCCCGTGGACAGCCACCCACACCAACCCACCCCCTTGGACCCCCCCCCCCCCAGACACCCCCAACCCTCTGGACATCCCCCACCCCCTAGACAGCCCCCACCCCTCTAGAAAACACCCCCACCCCTCCTGGACAGCACCCCACCCAGACCCCCTTGGACACCCCCCTGGACTCCCCCCAACCCTCTTGACATCCCCACCCCCGGACAACCCCCAAACCCCTCTAGATAGGCCCCCACCCCCTTGGACAGCCCCCCACACCCACCCACCCCCTTGGACACCCCCCTAGACACCCCTAACCCTCTTGACAGCCCCCACCCCCTGGACAGCCCCCACCCCTCTAGACACCACCCCACCCCTCTTGGACACCACCCCTACCCCCTACCCCCTTGGACACCCCACTGGACACCCTCAACCCTTTGGAAAGCTCCCCACCACCTGGACATCACCCCACCCCTCCAGACAGCACCCCCACCCCTCCTGGACACCACCCCACCCCCGACCCCCTTGGACACCCCCTGGAAAACCCCCAAAACCCTATGGACAGGCTCCACCCCCTTGGAAAGCCCCCCACACCCACCCACCCTCTTGGACACCCCCAGGACACCCCCCCAACCCCCTGGATAGCCCCTACCCCCCGAACAACCCCCCAAACAATGGTTTATATATAAAAAATAGGCATGGTGAACAACTAAAAACACATGAATTTAATATATACTTCAGCATGAAATAGATGGAATTAAATATTATTAAATATGGCTACTTAAATGATCGTTTGATAATTAAAAATAACTAATGATATTCAACTAGTCAAATGATCCCATGTTTTCTCAATAACTAATATCATAATGAGGTAATGGATAATTCTAGAAATCTTAAACATATTTTCAAGGCCTTGGCCAAGGCCTCAAAAAATAATCGGGCAAGCCCTCAGCAGAACCCATTTTTATTTGGAATCATGAGACATAGCGATGCATCAAAGGGCCATAGAGGTCAACAACCATTAAATTATATGTCTAATAGATTCTCATATAAAAGAGTATAAACATAAGCAACAAAAACACATGAAATATCATTTCTGAATTTGTACATTTAATCAATAACCATTCTATGTAGTAATATAGGTGAATGAGATCATTAGTTGTCAATGACAACAAAAATTACCATCAATGTCGGGCATTCGCGAAACAAAAACAAACTAAATAGAAGTAGTTGAGGATTACGTGAATATCGCGAGTCAATATAATAGATCTTGGGATGATAAATAATATGATGATAGCAAAAGGTTGTAAGAGGGTTCGAAATGGAAGAATCTTACCTAGTTTAAACACAAAAATCACAAAACATAAATATAGACAATCTGGGAAAAAAACGAACGAAATAAATTCATGGAAGGCTTACTTGAGTGTTGCAAGTTGAGATGATAGATCTGAGGAGAGTAAAGATGATAAACGATGAAGGCAAAACGTGTTTAACATAGTGAGATTGAAGAGCCGATTAGGGTTTAACGCACGAGAGAGACGAGCCGCCAGACTGTCAATAAAAAAATCGTAAATGACAATCCATGAGGCTTGTTAATTTTTTAAATGTTTTATAACATCGGTTATTTAATAACCGACGTTATAAATTTTTTTTACATTTATAATGTCGGTTATTATAATAACTGACGTTATAAATGTATTAGATACAGTTTTTTTACGTCCGTTATAAAATAACCGACGTAAAAAAATCCATGTGTTGTTTTTTTACATCGGTTATAGAATAACAGACGTAAAAATACATTAGAAATCACAGTTTTTTATGTCGGTTATTGTATAATAGACGTAAAAAACTTCTTCCAATTTTTTTGTTACGTCGGTTATAAATTAACCAATGTCAGAAAGGCCTCAAAAGCCGCGTTTATTACGTCGGTTATCAAATAAACGACGTAAAAAACTCGTCGATATCTCGTTTTTACGTCGGTTATCAAATAACCGATGTAAAAAACGAACACGCGCGATTTGTAACATCGGTTATTAAAATAACCGACGTTAAAAATATACGCGCCGCCTTTTTTTACGTCGGTTATAAAATAACCGATGTAAAAAACCACATTTCACAGATTATCACATCAGTTATATATAACCGATGTAAAAAATGGTGACATAAAAAACGTTTTCTGCACTAGTGTATTTACCAGCATTGTGCTTAAACAGTGATGTCGTACAAACATTAATCACTCATAAAAATTTTAAAATCCTATTCCATCTTCTTATTATATATACATTGATAAATTTAATTGGTATTAGAGTGAGTCATATGAAATTTTAATCCCTGAGAATTACATTTTTATTAAATCCATGTATAGGGAATCACAATAGTCCCAATGCTACAGAAGATGATTCAATCAGACACCACAAGACCAAGTTGTTGCCATATGATGTTTTTTGATTGGATTAATATCAATATTTATTGAATTATTAATGGAAGAATATATATATAGGATAATTTTTATCTGAATGAATTTTAAGAATTTATTTTAGGTGAACCCAAACACTAGCAGTGGGATGGTGGTCAGAATTTCTTTTTTGGAAAACCCTTAATACCACACCCACGTGTAATTTTAAAAAAATCATCAAATAGGATTTTGACAGTTTTCATAAGCTTCCAAAAAAAGAAATGGTGATAGATATATATAATTTGAATAGTATGACAATAATAATAATAATAATTATTATTATCATCATAATCATCATCATAAAATAAAATTACATAAGGTTATAGCATCGAGAGGTTGTCCATGCATGAGAAAAGAAGATAAAATGGGGTGGAGCCTTCTATTTTAGGTTTGAAAAAAAACATTTTGACAGGAGATGATGTGAATCCTTAGAGGATTCACCATCAACCCATGTATACCACACTCTTCCACAACCCTCTATTTCATGGCTTCCCTAAAAGTCAGTCTACCATGGACCTCTGTAGTTTTGAGCTTATTATCATGCTTCAACAATCATCATAGGTCCCCTTCCAATTTTAGAAGATATTACATCTTACCTCAACCTTCTCCCACCTGACCATTATTACATTTTAACCAATGTCTTCATATTGGATCCCCAATTCTAGCCTCGCACACCCCTCTTCTCATGCATCAATTAGCAAACTTCCACCACTACTTACAGTCACCAGTCTGCTTTAGCTATACCCAAGACATATTCTTTGGACCCATACATCATTTTACCACAGTGTTTCCCATCGTTGAACCCATTAGTGAGGACCACCCCATCCACTTGTGCATGATTCCTACTTGCATACTAGATTATGCAATGCCCTATATCACTGCTACCTTCCCACTTGATCCCTCCAACCAATTACATTTTGGGAACCATGTATTATTCCACTTGTGTCTAATTGGTTCATCCCAACTTGGTCTAGAGTGGTTGGGGATATTCAGGACCCGCAAGGCCTATTTGGGTAATGTTCTGTCCAAAAACCACTTTCAAAAATTTTATAGGCTTCAGTATGGGACATGAACAAAAGGAATATTTTAAATTTAAAAAAATTTGGAATTTAATTTAAATGAAATATTTCAAAAGTTATGTTATGTTTTTGAAATATAATTAAATTTAATGAGTAATGATAAAATTTAATGTCTTTAATATAGATCTATCTCAATTTAATTTTTTTACATAGTTTACCTACAAGTCATATGATCTTGAGAATTTACTAAAAAATATATGACTTTGACTAATTTATTTACAAAATTATTTCATTTTTATGGAATATATAATATATAACTTGAATAATATAGTCATTATATTATCATATTTTCTTGTGTGATATGTATAAGGTTCTACTCATCTATTAGAATTATTTTGTATGTATTTTGTACTTCCAAATACCCTCTCACCTATGTGTGAATATTTTTTTTATTATGATGAAGAATTTGTAATATTTAGACCATGAAAAAATAATGTGTAATACATTCGAGATGTGGAAATCTCAATGCCTTAATCCATAACTTAGTAGAAGCATGATCTTATCATGTGAGATCTGATAAGGATATATATATAAAGTTGTCTCTAGTTCAAAAGTTATTTTGGTAATCATGGGATACCTATACCTCACATAAAAATATTTTTTTACCATATCATGAATAAAAGGACATATGAATGATTTAAACATACCATAATAGTATTTATAATTTCTCATCCACTATTTATAAGCTAATTTCCATAGATTATGGGTCATATGTAAAGGTTATTGCAATTACTTGGATATAATGGGAACCTTGGTATAATATGACATTGATCATAAGAATATGTTTTATAGTCTAGATACATCATACTGAATAGAAAAAATTGATGTTTGACTATTAGGTGTTGGGGGAATATAATACTTAGGCCTTCTTCATAAGAATTGTTCATTTTCTATTCTTGAGTAGATGAGTTTATGAGTATTGACCCACTAATAGGAAAAATAAATGTTTTATGTGTCGTTGACACTTTATATTGGTGAACATGTGTAATGTTATCTTGGCTTGATATTATTATTAATGTATACTTTTTGATTATATTCATTGATGTATGGAAAAAACTATATAACACTAAAATTATAAGGAAAATTTTGTTGGGTGTGTCATTGGTGTTATCAAATTTATTGAATAATAAATATAAAATTTCATTATTTAGAATGGAAATGATATCTCAGGCCTATTTCACGATGATAGTTGTACCTTCACTAGATCCATGACCATGATAGAAGAATGTAAATCTATCCAGTTAAATGAAAAAATAATAAATCCACAAAAGTTTGATGACATGAAGTGTGTGTCCTATTTTATGAGGTATCATGAGATAAAGAGATTACATTACCTGGTGTGTGTGTGTGTCTGAATGGTTTTCATTTCAATTACTTTTTCATATATCCTTAGGGTCCTTGACGGGATAATTGACACCCTTATTGGCCTATTAATAGTATTCACATCTATCAAGATAAGGTCTTAAAGGGTCACACACTATGATTATTCAATTTTTTACCTATTCATATGAATGGGAGTATAGGACATGGTGGAACCCGCCATGGTGTTGAGGAAATTTCTAAGAGTATACATTCACTACATAATAAATAAATTATTATCATTCATGTATAGAATAATTTATATTGACTTTATTTATTAAATTTATTAATGTTATTAAATTAAATTTATTGAAGAATTTTATATCCAAAAATATTATAATAATATTTATTGTTCATTTAAAATTTGTGGGAATGATAACAAGTTGAGTTAATGGCTCAGTTTTATCATGTAATAAATTTATTATATTACATGAAACTGATATAAATATAAATGATATTTATTACTCATTGAAGCAACCATAAGATTTCATTTATAGTGAGTAGTAAATATTTTTGGGATGGGGACCCTTTTTTGAGTATTTCAGAACCTCACTATAAAAGGATGAGTCCCTCATTAAATGAAATATATTTACTACATGTTTTCTGAGAGCTTGTCTCTTCTATCCCACATCTTAAAGAGAGAAGTAAATAATCTAAACTTCTAATCTGGGTTTTTCTTGGATCGATGGATCGTTATTGCAATGATCATTGGGATGTAAAAGGAATTAATAAATTTCCAAGCTAATACACAAAATACGAAGATCAATGTTCTCAAATAAATTCAAAGTATGTTTGGACAATCTAGAGTGATTCAAATTCAGATCCTTTGAGAAGTGATAACCAGCAAAAAAATGGATGTTGAACGTAGATTTAGATAGAAATATTTAATTTTTATTTAATTTGTGTGCTTAATATTCATCACATGGGATCCTCAGGCACTTAATAGGGCAGCACTTCAATTGAGATGAAGTAGTAATGTAAAACAATAGTGAATAAAATTAAAATTATAGACCCATCATCTTCTTCTATATGCCTTGGTTTCTTAATTAACTCAATTAATAGAAATAAAAAATTATGAAATATATATTCAATAAACTTCAAGATATGAAATCATCAAACATTGAATTTATGTATTTGGACATTTTTAGAAATATATATTGTTTTTTATACATCTATAACTTTAATTTTTATTCTTTAAATAAATTGTGAGTAATAAAATCTATATATTGATGTCGTATCATACTGAATAAAAAGTGTATTAAGATAGTTAATTTACAAAAAACATATGTATTCATTTTTATTAAATTAGAATATCTGAAGAAAATTTTACAGTTGGATTACAATGAAAATACATGGATCATGTTAATCCCCAACACTTCTCCACTTACATGCTCCATGGTATCTCACATTAAAATCATCACAGTTTTTCTTGGAAAAAAATATTAGCATCAATTGGAAGATCCTAACATTTCTAAGAAAACATGAATATGTTGATAATAAATCATGTCTAAACGAATTAGTATTTGAATCCATAGAAGAATTTAATTATTTTTTTATACATTATGTCTTTACTTATAAATTATTCATGTAAAATAAATATAGTTAAATATTGACATATTAAAACTCTTATGTAGATTAAAAAACATTATGAAATAATGTTTATAATATAAACATACCTAGGTGGTATTTTTTCAAGAAAGTTGAGATGGAAAATCTAAAAATTGGTCATTTTTTTTTCAAACTATAAGGGCCTTATTGGTAGAAAATGGTACTCTTGGTGATCTATCTATAATATTCTACATTGATACCCAAAGACGGTCTATGTATATTTGTTGATAATGAATGGTATCCCTGATATAATATATAATTTCTTGTGAAAATTTATGATATTGGGGTTCATCAACATATAACTAAAAATATATGGGATTTTGTGGATGAGAATTAAGAGTTTGATTTGAAAAAGGTGGTTATAGAGTGGGATATGCTAATGAATGTCTATGAGAGAGATTTATAGCCTAGAACTATGTTAGCATATATGAAAACTTCAACTGAGCTGAATCTATAATATTATCCTCCATTATCTCACCCATCTCCTAAAAATTATCTTTTAATTTATCATTTACATTCATCTTCCTTTAAATAACCTATATAATGATCTAACACTTTTTTGACTCATACACACACCACATACCCGCAAACACTACTAGGGTATTTAGTCTTTCCCAATACAGTTGTTAAAATACCCATTCTACACTAATTTAAGAAGGTACACTATGTGGTTTCTTGATAGAGGTATTTTTTTATTTAATATAATTTTAATTCAATAGTGAATTAAACTATATACAATTTGAAATAACTTAATTGAGTTAAAAAACTCATTAAAATCCTCTATGATACAACCTTTTGTTGGGACAATCTATGTATTAATATAATATATCTATTTAATTTTTATTAATATTTTTGAATTAGATAGAATTTTTAAATTAAAAGGTATTCTATGTCAAATTTCATATACGACACACAAAAATGAGTTTTTTCAAAATCTTAGATTTCATGTAAGATTGAGTTTTACCGAACAGTAATATACAATTAGTATTATTATTTAATATGGAAGTTATCACCTAACTATTTTATTTCTTGGGTATTAATATAAATAAAATAATTATTTTAAAAAATTAATTTTTTTACATTAATCCAATAGATTTGATATGCATAATATAAGAATAATTCTAGTTTACGTTTAAAAACTGTATTTTTCTAAAAACGTTATTTTACCATCTTTTAATTTTGAACTTGTTCTAATAATAAATTTTTAAAACACTTATATTAATATTTAAAAAATATATTTAATTTTTTAAATCATAATATCAAAATTTACTTTGGTTTAATTATTGGTATTTTTATGAGAAGATTCCTTTTTTGATTAATATTGAAAAATACTGAGTTTTAATTGAAAACTGCCTTTTTCATTTAAAATAATTTGAAATGACAAATTAAATTTCTAATTGTTATTGAAGTAAAATTATATCAACTATATATATATATTAATACAATTTATTTCATTTTTGTCATTTTTATATTGAATTTAGATATTAAAACATAATAATCTTTGTACTATTTTAACCATAAAACCCTGCTTTCTCATCTCATCTATGAAATTAATATTAAATTAATTTTATCCACATATCTGAATTTAAATTGGATAAATATATTCCATAATTGTAATCTTCATAATTTATAATGTCTTTTTAGGTCAAATTATTTTCTGAGCAAAAATATTAGTTCATATAATTAAAATTAATTATAGTGGTTAAGGTAATGAAAAGTTTACTTATTGGTAAAACATTAATCTTAACGAAATATTAAACTATAAAATTTTAAAACACTCATTTTATAAACCTATTTTTTCCATTAGACCACTATTATCTAATTCTGTCTATTATGGAAGCATGTTGTTGCGTAAAAATATGGGTATATCTAACATTGTTTTCAAAAATACAAATTTTGTTCTCTCCCTCACTTATAAATGGACCACCTCTTCCCATAACATGAAACCTAAAAATAATTTTTTATTTACCAAATCCTAAAAAAATAAACACCCAAATGATATCCTCTCATAACAGAAGCCTTAATTTGTTCATAAAGGAAACAAAGTAAGTCCTTTGGTGGAAACCAAAAGGAGTTACCAGAAGAATATGTAACATTCTTTAACAAGAACTTTTGATTTAATTATTTCTCTACATATTAAATTATTTTTATATAATGATTATATAATACTACATTATACTAAATATAATTATATTTATTTATGTAAATTTTCCTACCTAAAAATTCACACACTTCGATCAAATGGGATACACAATATTCGTTTGTGTGTACGGGGGACTACGACCTCACAAATCTATGTAATCCGTTCATCCATTACCACCTATCAAGGTTAGGAGTATTGATATAAATACTGCTTTTATATTATATATATTATCTTTATGATGAAATTATTATTATTTAGTTATTATATAACACATTCCTTCTTTCTATAGATTTTTTTGGGATGTGATGACATCATTTGAGAACATGTGGACTACTGCCTCCTCAGAGGGATGTGATTCATTCACACTATACATAGAATCTATTATAGATGATTTAAATAAAAATACGGTCTACACAATATATATATATATATGATATTAATGAAATAATTATCTTTATGGAAAAATAATATATAACAGTCTTCTTACCTTTTGACCCACTAAAAATGTGATAACATCGTTTGTGAACGTGTAGACTACAACCTCCTAAAAATGTTGTGATTATTTTTTTCATCACCACATCACAATAGTAATATATATCATTATATATAATTCAGTAATATATTTATAATGATCATCATAGAAATAAAAATTTTACATTCCTTCTTTCCATAACAATCAATGAGAAAATAGGAATGTTACACATGCGTACATATGACATACTGTCTCCATTATTGTAATGGTGGTTCCATTTTCATAACCGTATTCCATGTTTGGTTTTAAAAAGATAATTTATTTTTAAATATGATGATTATTTTATTATTATTATTCTTGAGATGTTTAAATAATGACCCATTTGACCATAATAGACCTAAAAAATCATTTTTTACAAAGAAAATGAATATGGAAAAAACCCAATGTAAACATAATTAATTAATTAGTTGTGTAAAAAAATATAGTAAGTGAAGTAAAAGAGGAAATACAATTGAAAATGGATCCTAATAAATTATATAATTAACATAAGTTTATTATTCTAGAAGATAAAGAAACACATGACAATTCAGAATCAATGTAAGGGACTTCATCTCAATATCCTTTTATTGAGGCATATTTTGATGTTATACAACCACCTTCTTTTATGTGGCATATGCTCAAACTGTTTTAATTATCATATCATTAATTTATTTATTCTAAATAAATTTATTTATTTAATAAATTTTATTCCCTCATGGGGCTTTATGTTCTACTTTTTCCAAGTAATATGGGAAAATTTGATTTTAAGATCTCTTTTTAAATGCTCAAAGATTTAATTTCAATATATTTTCCTCAATGTCAATATTATTTATATTATTTATATGTTTATTTTTATGGATATAAATTATTATAAAGGAATATTTATTTCTATTTTTATTTTTCTATAAATGTTTTTAGCAAGTATTTTTTTTACATTTTCTATACGTAATGTTATAATTTATTTAAAAACTATAAAATTAATGTTATTTTTATTGTCTATGGTGACAAAAACTTTATTAGACATCGTTAAAATAATTTTACATTTTCCTTCCCCAACAATCGTTCATGTTAATTAAAAAAAATAAACCACTTTTTCCCTTTTCTCTGTATTTTTTATTTAATATGGGTTTTAAAAATATATTGACTGTTACAATAACTTGAAATGATTTCTTATGAGTGAAATTGAAATTTTATGAATGAAATATTGAAAATTTCAATAACTTAGGAGTTATGATTTTAATGGTACTTTGACATTTGATAGGTCATTGTGTCATATACCAATGATGGTCGGTTTGTTGATAAATAAATGGCGGGGGTTCCATGATAAACCAATGATGGGTGGTTGATTGATAAACAAATTAAGGATGGGCCCATTATAGTTATCCAATTCATTGGGAATGGAAGTCGATCAAATGGTTATTACATTTATAAGGGTGAAAATTATGGAAGTCAACCACATCGGTGTTCCATTTATAATAATGAAAAGTATAATTTTGTCCCATGTTACCTTTCTGTATTATCTATGATTGCTATGGATTTTATGGTAATATTATTATTTCAAAAAGGGTAAGTAATGAGGTTATTTTCAAAGGAAGGTACTTACTACTTCTTAAGGGTGTAAACAATTACATTAGGATAAATGTTCTTAGGTTTTTCTGTTTTCATGTGATTAATGGTTTTTCTTCTTTGTGTATCCCTTATAGAGGTTTTTGTCCTCATCCCATATTTTTAAATGTTTTTCATTATATTTAAGGATTAGTAATGGAATAGAAGGAGTCAAGTTAAAAGTCAAGAAAATATTTTCTGAAAGATATCAGGATTTATTTTATAAGTACTATATTAAGGAAAATGGATACAAATCATAATTTTCAAGTTTGTATTATGTGATGTTCCAAGGAGTGATTAAAAATAAAGAACGGGGGTTGAATCAGTTGTTCACTTTATATATGTTTCTAAATAGTAAGAAACTTAATGATGGTAACCTATTAAGATTTTATTCCTTGTCAACCTGTATTAAATACTTAAGCATGCATGAATAATAAATCAAGTAAGGAACACATGATTTACATGGTTCGACCTCAATATGAGAACCTACATCCTTCTCAAAGACACTCTTATGGGTCTATAGAAATGCACTATAATGAAGATGTTAATACAACTTGTGTCAACTCTAGTTAGACACCTTCTATATCATGATATAAAATATTATACTAAATCCCATCAGTTTATAGTGTTTTCTTAAAGAGATAATTATCCAAAAAAAGAATGAAAACTTTTTTGATCCAGCTTTATAAATACTCAGTATGAATCCTCAGTCCGGTTTGGCTAATTCTGATCTTCTCTACAAGGTAGGAATGGTTTTGATTATATTGTTCCTTAAACACTCAAAGAAAATCTTCTTCAATATTGGTGGGAACTTTTCACATTTAATTCTCTAGTGCTCTACCTTTTTCGCATGTGTAAAAGTTACAAATAAGTGAATGATCTGAGCACATATTTTAAGGAAACTCGGAAAACAAAGGTGATAAACATGAAAAACATTCCAGCTTCATAAAATCTAAAAATCTCTACAAATCTCTCACATTTAATATTCAATATTTGACTACTACAAACCTACTTAGATTTCTTCAAGATTTACACAAGGTTGAAATTTGTGTTTTCCTTCTTGAACCCCTCATATATTTCTCATAATGATAATGCTGAATATTCATTCCAATTTTCTCAGAAACATGCTCAGAAATTAGGTTCCAAATTATATTTAAACCAGGTTCTGAATTGTTTAGAAATCAGGTTCCAAATTATGTAAAAATATGGTTCTGAATTGTTTAGGAATCAGGATCCAAATTATACTAAAATAAAGTTCCAAATTGTTTATAAATCAGCTTTTAAATCATATAGAAATCAGGTTTTGAATAATGAAGAAATCAGGTTTCGAATTGTTTGGATTTCAGGTTCCAAATTATGCATAAATTAGGTTCCTAATTGTCCATAAATAATGATCAGAATTACTCAGAAATCAAGTTCATAATTGTTCATAAATAAGGTTCTGGTTTTCTCAGAAATTAGGTCCCAAATTTCTTAGAAACCAGGTTCTAGTATTTTCAAAAATCAGGTTCAGAAATCATGTTTTAGTTTTCTGAAGAATCAGGTTTAGAAATCCGATTCCAGTTTTGTCAGAAATCATGTTCAAAAATTATGTTCCGATTTTTTCAGGAATCAGGTTCTAAAATCAGGTTCCAATTTTCTCAGCGATTAGGTTACAGATTTCTCAGAAATCAAGTTCAAAAATCATGTTCTGGTTTTTTCAGAAATCAGGTTCAGAAATCAGGTTCTAGTTTTTTTAGGAATCAGGTTATAGATTTCTCAGAAATCCAGTTCAGAAATCAGGTTCTGGTTTTCTCAAGAATCAGGTTCATAAAATAGGTTCTGGTTTTTTTGGAAATCAGGTTTATAAATCATGTTCTGATTTTTTCAAAAATTAGGTTTAGAAATCATGTTCCCCTTTTCTCTGGAATCAGGTTCAGAAATCAGGTTTCGGTTTTTTTAGAAATCAGGTTCAGAAATTAGTTTCCAGTTTTTTCAGGAATCATGTTCTAGATTTCTTAGAAATGGGGTTTCGTTTTTGTTAGAAAACAGGTTCAGAAATCAGGTTTCAGTTTATTCAAAAATCATGGTCAGAAATTAGCTTCCAGTTTTCTCAAGAATTAGGTTTCAGATATCTCAGAAATCGGGTTCCAGTTTTTTTAGAAGTCAGTTTCTGAAACCAAGTTCTGGTTTTGTCAGAAATCAGGTTCATAAATCAGGTTCTAGTTTTTCTCAGAAATCAAGTTCTGATTTTTTTCAGAATGTTTCCCCATGAAAAACGTCAACCAGTTCACCATTTCTTCCAAATCTTTAATAATGAAACATTTCATAATCTGTGAGAATGTTACGATCATAAAAGAATCATCTGATTTTATTTATAAAGTCTAAGAACCTTTCTATCTTCTGAATCTTCAACAATATCCTCTTTCAAGATTCATCGGCAACAAAAAGTTCTTAAGAAGCATCTTTCAAAATTATCAACTTCTTTCATTCTCAGCAACAACGACAAAACGTCCAACAAAAAAGAACTTCATCATCCTATGTATCAAAAACATTCTTCAACAAAATGGTTATTTTTCAACAAATACAAAACTTTGTTTAAAACAAAAAAACCAAAAATGTTCTCCAATCACCCCCTTTTTATTTGTTGATACCCCTTGTTAAAACACTTTTCAACTCTCAAAAATTTCCAATACTCATTTTTTTTACTTTTATCAAAACATATCAATTATCAAGAACAAAAGAGTGTCCTAACACCACACTACTAGATTAAGTAATGTTTTTGAAGGATTTTCATCCTTCATTGGCTAGAAAATTTTGTGGCCATGTAAAGATAAACTCCCTTAACTCAAAATTCCCCTTTACTTTTATCTTTATCTTTCTCACTTTTATTTTTCTCTCTCATTTTTTTCTCCCCCATTATATGATACCCACATATTCATATTCATAAATTATAGGTAAGTAAACACATCGTACAAAAAAAGTGTTTCTTACTACACCTTTTTTCAATATAATCAAGAGCACAGTGGTATGTCTTTCTTATGAGGTTTAGGAAGACATGGGAGGAAGATGAACATAGATTTAAAGCCTCAATTCAATAAACATTTCCTTCAAAATTTATTTTTTAAATATATCATTAATTTAATACTTTGTTAATGTGTATTCTAGAAAAAAATATCTAGTAGCAACTTTATATTTTATGAAGTGAAATTTTATATCAATCTGTTTTGATCTTGAGTGTTGGGTAGGGTTCTTAAAAATATCAATTGCACACTGATTATCACACAATATCTTCAATGGTTTAGAAACTTTTACTTTCAAAAATTCCAGCTGAACTTTCATCCACATCATTTGAGTACAAGCCTGAGTAGCAGCAACATATTCAGATTTAGTAGTGCTCAAAGTTTCAAAACTTTGTTTCTTTTTATGCCAACTCACACAACAATCACCAAATAAAAATGTTTCTCCTGAAGTTGATTTTCTATCATTGAAATCACCATCCCAATCAGCATCGTGGTAACCATAAAACTTTAACTCACTATTTAATTTTCATAACAACCCATATGAAGTTATTCCTTTAACATATCTCAAAATTTCCTTTGTTTCCCACATATGTTATTCTCTTGGATTACTTTGATACTTGGTACATAAAGTAACAACATAAACAATATCAAGCCACGAAGTTGTAAGGTAAAGAAGACTTCCTATCAACTTCCAAAAATCAGTCTTATTCACACTTATTCTAGATTCATCTTTGTTCAACTTTTTTTCTCCCTGAAATAAGAGTTGAAACTTTTTTTGATTTCTTATATTCTAAACATCTTTAACAATTCATTGGAATACGTTTCTTAATATAATAAAGTGTATCATTATTTTTGTTGAGGTTGTAATCTAAGGAAGAATGTTAATTCCCCCAATATTGACATTTCAAAATTCTTCTTCATCTCTTCAGCAAACTCTTAACAAACGTTTTCTTCATCCCCAACAAACATGTTATAGGAGTTATTGGATTCTCCAAATTGAAATAGATTCTCACTGGTTCTTTCTACTTTTGCAATGGATTTTCCATTTTTCTAAATTTTGATGTTAAAAGAATCCTTTATAAAGATTACTTATTTCCCATTATCACAAAGTTAACTTACACTATATAAGTAATGTCTTATCCCATAAATAAGCAAGACTTCCTTGGACTTTAGTTTCTCTGATTCAATCTATGTCATTATGATTCCTTTAATATTTAAGGAACTATCATTGATAAGTGTAACCACTCCTCCATCCTGAATCTCAACATGTTCCAATAATATTATATCACCTGTCATGTATGATGCAAAACCTCTATCATGAATCCATGGTTTGTTCCACTTACTTTATTTCAAAGATATATCAACAATGAATGATCTCTCATCAAACTTATTTTTTTATCTTTCATTTCATTCTTATCAGAGGAAACTTGTTATGGAAGGAATGTCATACATCTTTCCACATGATTCCCAGACTCATCACATCTTCCAAAAACTTTTTCAAGACATTAAAATTGATTCTTTTTTGGAATGTCTCTGACGTCATGAGAATTTACCTTTTCAACTTTATATGAGTGGGGAAGGTTACTCATTCTTCTTTCAATGATTCATCCAGCTTTTTCAAACGTTCTTCTGGGTAGATATAAATTGTGCCAAAATGTATAAGCTCTATGCCCATTGATTCCAAAACACCAACAATATCCTTCAAATCTTGATTTTTTATTAAAGAATGATCCTTCTCTATAGAAACCTTGTTATGGCAGGTAACTTATTTTAGCCCTAACATTCTATGGATGTGGTCTTTATTTCACCCTAAGTGAGACGTCAACTTTGGTAGAGTTGATAGGTTCTCAAAACCTTTTTTCCACCCACGCTTTCCCAAAACCTTTTCCAGTCCCTGAAATGTTAGAAGAGTCAGCTGAAACATTATTTTTGGTTGGAGAATAATTAACCTGATTTTCATAATAAGACTTCTCTATAATTTTAGATGTCTCGACTTTTATTTATGTATATTTTTTGAAGTTCGTATTCATCTTCCTCAAGGAATTTTCAGAGTCAAGGAGTTTTGATTTCACCTTTTTCACTTCTTCTTTTTTAGATACCAACTTCTTGCTTAGATATTAAATCACTTTTCCTTGTTCACAATTTCTATGATTTTACCTTAGAATATATTGAATGTATTCATCCTCCTTCTGGATGAAATTTTTTCATTCATCCAAAACATCCTTACTATCTTTCTTCATCACTATAATTTATTTCATGGGGATTTTTTTCTCCAGACAAGAAAAAAGTTTTGTTTAGAGCTGATACTCTCTATAAGATTATTCACCACCTTCTTCACTTTATAAATAGACTTTTGATTTCTTATCTTTTGAAATAAAGGTTCTGAATTTTTTTGAACTTTTATCTTCAGAAGAATCATTTCAAGTTTAATCTGATTCAACAGTCATGCTCAATGTGCTTTTCTTCTCTTTGAAAGACTTATTATTGAATTTTTGGGAATATTTCACTTTTTTATCATTTTTGTCCCACTTATTCCATCAAGGTTTTTCATTAGAATCATATGGATATTAACCAACATTCTTTTTAGGGAAACTCATAGAAAAATACCCAATTCCACCACAATCAAAACACTTGAGAGGAACTTTTCCTCCATACTTTACTATTCCTCTGTGATAGTTCTTAGATATAATGGATGTGATATTTTCATTCAGCTCACAATCTTCTTTATCATTGAATTCACATGGATTGGCTTTACCAACTTCATTTATTTACATCGTTCTCATGGTTTCAAAAGCCGTTTCATATTTTATTTTCTTCTTAAAAATTGGATGTTTCATCATTTCATAAGAAACAAGATTGTTATTCAATTCATAAAGAGTTAAATCATCCTTATCTTCTGAGGTAGAAATTTTAGAATCGAACCTATCTGGAAAGTTTCTCATAAGTGTCTCCACATCTACAGAATCTTCAATGTATTCTCTTAATCATATGACAGTGCATACAATTTGATTAACTCTGGTTAAGTATTCATCAATTGTTTCATCATATCTTATCCTAATGTATTTAGACATACTATGCCAGATATGATGCTTGGCCTCCTTGAATTTTGTGTTTCCTTCAAAAACACTTTCCAACTTGTCCCACATGATTTTTGATATTGTGACACCCATCACCTTATGATAAATTTATTCTGATAAGAACATGAGAATCTAATTTCTAACATTCCTATAAAACTATATGTTTTTATTAATGGAAAATGTCATAAGATCATTTTTTTTCAATTGGTGTAAAGACAATAGTAAGATCATTAACAACTTCAAGGCCAAGAGATAAGAGATAATGAATCATCTTATTTTTTCCATTCATAAAAATTCTTTCCATAAAATATAAGAATTTATGTACTGTTGACAGAATTTATATTCTCTATAATAATGATTAAATAAGGGAACATCCTTCTGATACCACTTGAAGTCCCAAAATATAGTGAAAACTGAGTAGGGGGGGTTGAATCAGTTGTGCACTTTATGTTTCAAAACATTAAGAAACTTAACCCTCACATCCAGTTAAGATTTATTTCCATATCAACCTCTATTAAATACATAAGCATGAAATAATAGTAAAGAAAATAAGGAACACATGATTTACAAGGTTCATCCTCAATATGAAAACCTACATCCTTGTCATATCCACTCTTGCGGGTTTTTGGAAATCCACTATAATGAAGAAGTAAATATAGCTAGTGACAACTCCCATTAGACACCGTATATCTCTTGATATGAATGATTATACTAACTCCCATCGGCTTACAATGTTTTTCTTAATGAAAAACTGAGTCAAACAAAAGAATAAAAACTTTGTTGAATCTACTCCACAAATGATCATTCTGAATCCTCGGTCTAGTTTGGCTTATTCCGATCTTCTCAGAAAGGTAAGGATGGTTCCAATTATTCCGTTACATAAACACTCAAAGAAAATATTCTTCAGTATTTGTGGAAACTTTTCAGTTTTAATTCTTTAGTCCTCCACCTTTTCCACGTGTTTGAAAGTTACAAATGAGAGAATGATCTGAGAACATATTTATAGAAATATTGGAAAAAAGGTAGGAATTTTGGAAAACATTCATGCTTCCTCAAATATCAAAAACTCCACAAATATCTTGAACTTAATTTTCAATATTTGACCACTTTTATCCTACATAAATTTCCCCAAGATTTACATAAGGTTGAAATTTTGGATTTCCTTATTTAACTCTTGATATCTTTCTTAGAATGATAATGCAGGATCTTGGTTCTGATTTTCTCATAAACATGCCCAGAAATCAGGTTCTGAATTGTTCAGAAATCATGTTCCCAATTATTCAGAAACCATGTTACAAATTATTCAAAAATTTGATTATGAATTTTTCATAAATCTTGTTCTGAATAATATAGAAATCATGTTACGAATTTTCCAGAAATCAGGATCCAAATTGTATAGAAACCAGGTTCCAAATTTTATAGAAATGAGGTTTCAAATAGTTTAGAAATAAAGTTCTAAATTATGTAGAAATAAAGTTCCGAATTTTTCAGATATTATGTTCCGAATTACTCAGAAATCAGCTTCTGAATTGATTAGAAATCAGGTTCCAGTTTTCTCAGAAATTTGGTTATAGTTTATGTAGAAATCGGGTTTTAGTTTAGTTAGAAATCAAGTTCAAAAAATAGGTTCTGGTTTTCTCTGGGATCAGGTTCATAAATTAGATTCAGTTTTTTTCATAAATCAGGTTTAGAAATTTGGTTCTGGTTTTCTCAGGAATCAGGTTCCGAAATAAGGTTCCAGTTGTCTCTAGAATCAGGTTCAGATTGCTAAGAAATCATGTTCAGAACTCTAGTTCATGTTTACTTAGGAATCAGGTTCAGAAATCAGGTTCTGGTTTTTTCAGAAATCATGTTCAGAAATGATGGTCTGGTTTTTTCAGAAATGAAGTTCAGAAATCATGTTCCGATTTTCTCAAGAATCCGGTTCAGAAAAAAGTACTAGTTTTGTCAGATATCTGGTTCAGAAATAAGTTTTCCGTTTTCTCAGGAATCAGGTTCTGAATTTCATAGAAATCATATTCTGGTTTTGTGAGAAATAAGGTTCAATTTTTTTTCTTCAGAAATCAGGTTCAAGAAATCGGTTTTTTATTTTCTAATAAATCTGGTTTTGTATTTCTTAGAAATCAGGTTATTGTTTTGTCAGAAATTAGGTTTAGAAATCCGGTTCCGGTTTTGTCACAAATTAGGTTCTACAGCAGGGTCCATTTTCTCTCAAAAATCTACTTCCAAATTTTATCAGAATGTTGCTCAGTGAAAATCATCAATCCTCTTCACCATTTCTTCAACAACTTTTAGCATGAAATGTTTCATGATTTGTGATAACCTTAAGACCAACAAAGAATCATATGATTTTTTTAGAAAGGTTGAGAAACTTTATATCTTCTGAATACTTAAAAACATCCTCTTTAATTATTCTTCAGCAAAAAAAGGACATAAGAAACATATTCCAAACATAGAAAATTCTTTCTTTCTATGAAAAAATGACAAAAATACAAAAACTAAAAAACATCATATTCATATATATCAGAATCATTATTCCACAAAAAGGTTAGTTTTCAACAAATACAAAACATTGTTTAAAACAAAAATATCACAAGGTTTCTTTAATATTTGTTTTTTAATATATGGGTTATGACCTAGTTCTCTAATACTCTAAACCTGAAAAGATGCTCATAGTGAAAGAAAGTAAATTCCCTACTAAAACTAATGATCATGTACTTTTTTAAGGTTAGGCACTTATAATTTATTTCAAAATAATATTTTAGATAAAACTATAGTTTCTGTTAATATTAGTTATCTGAAATTGAAATATTTCACTTTGTGGTTAATTTGAATTGATATAGAATTTGATGATTATAATGTTTCTTATTATAAAAAATGTTTCTTCAAAATGGTCTTCTGTAGAGAAAAAAAGGGAAACTGTAGTGGGAAGCAAACGAGTGGAAAATATACTTCAAAATACGTATCCCAAGATGGTCAGAATTGGATTAAAGATTCATAGTCTTCATCGATTAGTGGGTTATTACAAAAGGTTTTTTAAAAATAGTTATTGTTTATTTTCCCAAAAGACTAAGTCAACTCAAAAAGAATTTATGTTAATCTGGAAAAAATGATGAAATAATTATTTTTAGGAACATAAAAAGAGATTGGTGAATGCTCTAGATTTGGACCAACTTTACAGAAATTTTGAATTCATCATCAATTGTGATTCTTTATTGAAAGTACATGGTTGTGTCCTAATTCATATTTAAAAGATAACTGCTTATGTTTCATATCAGTTAAATCCTCATGAGTTAAAATAACCTACACATGATTTGGAATTAACTTCAATTGTTTTTTCATTAAAAATATTGAGGTATAATTTATACCGAGTAGTACGTGAATTATACACAGATAAACAATGTTTAATGTATATATTCACTAAGAAATATTTGAACATGATATAGAGAAGATAGATATATCTAATCAAGTATTATTATTGCACGATTCCTAATCATCCTAGAAAATTAAACAATATGGTAAATACTTTGAGTTAAGGAAAAAATTCTATGTTAACCATATTACATTTGGAATGTGAACCATTGTTTAATGATTTTATAAATTCATTTCTAGAAGTTGTGGATGCAAGGAAATCCTTTAATTTAGTTCATTTTTTATTATAGTATAAATTTCTAAAAATAATTAAGAAAAATTATAAGGAGGATTATTATTTCCCAGAAAAGGTATATTCTATTATAAATAATAAGTTTCATGATTTTAATATTGATGAAGAAGGTGTTTTTTGATTTAGAAAAAGACTATGTGTCGCTTATGATTCAAATTATAGGAAATAGTTATTGACTAAAGCTTATTGTTATCGATTTTTTGTTCATTTGGCCAGCAACAATATGTAAATAGACCTTTAGGAGTATTATCTCTAGTATGGAATGAAAATGATATTTCAAAATTTACCATGAATTATTTGAATTTTCAAATGTTTAATGTAGAATGAAAACTACCAAAGGGAATGATTCAACATTTTCTAATGATGGAGTGAAAATGGTAAAATATATTAATTGATTTTATAGTTGTATTTCCATATAATTTTGAAGTTAATATTGCAATTTTGGTTATTGATGATCAGTTAAATAAATCATCACATTTCCTTCCAAATTTGAGATATAATGTCTTTAGATAATATTTACATACTATATCTTCTTGATAGTCTAGTTACAGGGAGTGCCTCTCTCCATTGTATCATACCATGATCCCGGGTACACTTATAATTTTTGGAAATGAAATTAGAAATCATTATCTATTGAATTAAATTTTAGTATAACTTTTCATCCTCAATATGATGGATATTCTAAATGAAAGGTTCAAATATTAGAATATATGATTTATTCTTGTTCAAGACATGGAATTTTGGATCAATATATTACGTTGGTTTATTTTTCTTATAATAATAGTTTTCATTCCATTATAAAGATGAAACCATTTGAGGGGTTATATGGAAATAGTTATTAGACACCAGCTTTAGGGACGATGTAAGAGAAAGAATGTTGATGGGACCAGAGTTAGTAAAGGAAATGTCATATAAAGTTCATTTGATTCAACAAAAAATGAGAACATTTAAGAAATGAAAGAAAATTTATCCAGATAAACAGAAGAAATATTTTTATTTTTGGGTAGGTGATCATTTCTTCCCGAATGTTTCTCCATGAAATTTTTTGATGAATTTTGGTAAAAAGGGGAAGCTGAGTCCACAGTTTACTGGACCATATGATATTTTAGAGAATTTTGGACCAGTTCCCAACGAAGTGGACAAAACATTGAGTATATATCTAGTACATATTTTTTTAATGTTTCAATGTTAATGAATTATATACCAGATTCATCTCATATTTTGATCCCTGAAGTGGTTTAGCTGGAAAAGAACCTTATTAGGAATAACCAATCCATATTTTGGACCATAGAGACCAAGTATTGTAGAAAACATTAATTCACTAAGTTATGTTTTTAAAGAAAAAACCATTTTTTTGAATAACATACATGTTAATCTTACAATTCTATGAGGTAAAGATATCCCAACTTTTTTAATAAGTGAATCAAATTGCGAGGAATCAATTTCCAAAAGGGTGTAATAATGTAACAACCTAGGTAATGATAGAAAAATTAATTTTTATATTTAATAATATTTATGAATTATATATAAATTTGAAATTAAAATAGATACTATTTTCAATATCATATATGATATGTAATACTGATTTTCTTCACAACTATGCATTGTAATCAGTATTGACTTATACCAAACAATTATATACTATTAATATTATTATTTAATATGGAATTTATTACCTATCTCGTATATTTGTTGGTTATGAATAAGAATACCAATATTATTCTTACACATGTTAATATACATTTTTTACATTCATCCTATATATTTTATTAGTATAAGATAATAATAAATCCAGGTTTACGCTTAAAAACTGTATTTTTCTAAAAAATAGTTCGCCCGCCTTGAAATGGCATACTTGTTTGAAAAATAATTTTGGAAAATGTAATATATTTTATTTTCAAAAATATTCTTAATTTTTTAGAGAATAATATCAAAATTTACATGGGTCTAATTTTGGGTATTTTTCAATGAAATTTCTTTTTTTGATATATAGTGAAAATACTGACTTCTTATTTATGTAATTTATAATGATAAATTATAATTTAAATTATTTTTAATGTTAAATGAGATATATTATATGTATATTAATAAAATTTAGTTTCTTATAATAATTTTTAGATTTATCTTAGATATGAAAACTTAGTAAACATTCGAACATTCTAACTTTAAAAAACCCGCTTTCTCATCCCGTCCACAAGAATAAAATTAAATTATTATTTTTCCAATTATATTAATTTAAATTGTAAAAATGGATTCCGTATTTGATATTATAATAATTAATAATTTCCAGAAATTCAAATATATTTTGTTACCAAAAATATTAGTGAATGTAATTAAAATTAATTATAGTGGTTCAGGTAAAAATGATTTTACATAATAGTTAAACATTGAAAATAATGGTAAAATGAACTATAAAATTTTCTAGGACCCTTTTAATGGAAATATTTATATAATTAAAACTATAGTATCAGATTTTGTGTGTTATGTAAGCTAATATTTATTTAAAAATACGTTTACACCAAACTATCTTTTCAAAATTACCAAGTGTGTCCTTTCCCACAGTTATAAAATGCCACCACCTCCCCCTCTATTCACACATATCATTACATTTTTATCTTTAAAACCCTACCTAAATAAACTCCCAAAATAACTCATACCATCATTGAATGATAAATATTATTACAAATAAACTAACTATGTCCTTTAGTGAAAACCAAAAAGAGTTACCCGAAGAAGAGGTAACATTTTTCAACAAGAAATCTTGTTTTATTTATTGTCCACCCATTTATTAATTTTCATATCATGATTAAATAACTACCTTATTATATTCAATATACATATATTTTTAATGGTAGTGTTATGACCTACAACTTCACACATGTTCATAAAAAGGGATTCACAATCATTGTTTGTGTGTACAGTAGACTACCATATCACAAACCAACTTCATTCATTCTTCCATTACCACCTCTCATGGTTGGTTATAATGATATAAAAACAATTTTATATAATATATATGATATTTATAATGTATTTATTATTAATTAATTATTAGATAACATATAACTTCATGAATTACATTTTTTGTGAATATGACCACATCGTTTGTGGATGTGTGGACTACCGCCTCCTCAAAGCGATGTGATTCATTCACAATTTACCCGGAATTTATTTAGCATGGGTTTAATAAAAATAATTAATAAAAATAAAATATATATGGTTTTCAAAAAATAATTATCTTTATGTAAATATAATATATAATTTTCTTATAATATTTCCACACACAGAAAAAGTGATAACGTTGTTCCTGTACGTGTGGACTATGGCCTCCTTGAAGCAATCTGATTCTTGTTTTCTCAACAACAAATCACAATAATGATATAAATAATTATAAATAATTAAATAATATATGTATTATGATCATACTATAATGATATTTGTCACATAATACTTTTACATAATGATCATTGACAAATGGAAACATTACTCCTACTTACTTATGGCCTACCGTCTCCATGATTGTAATATTAGTTCATTTTTCATAACCATCTTCCATGATTGTTTTTACAAGAAAAAAATATATGTAATTATTATGATTATTTATTATTATTACTATAAATATATTTTGATAATGACCCATTAACCTTAGTCAACCTACCAATGTCGTTTTTTGACACAAAAACTGAATATGATTGATTAACTTAATGTAAAAATAATTTATTAATTAATTTTATAAGAAATTATAATAATTGAAACATTATTTGTGATAAAATAGAAAAAAGGTTATCAAAATATTAAATAATAAACATAGCTCTATTATTCCAAAAGATAAATACACACATGAAAAGTCGGACTCATGTTAAGGGACTTCATCTCAATCTCATTTCATTAAGTCATATTTGGGTGTTTCTAAGCCACATTATTTTATGAAGTGTATATAAAATTTATTTTAAATATAATATCTTGAATTTATTTATTTTCATGTCACTTAATGTTTTTTAAATGTTATTCTTTCATGGGTCCTATGATTCAAATTTTTCTAATTGTTAAGGGACACTTTGTTTTAAAAATCTATTTTTAAATATTTAAATATTTATCTTAAAATTAACTTCCTCTAGGTCAATATTATTGAAATAATTATATACATTTACATATATGGATATAAAAGGATTATAATGTAATTTTTATTTTTATTTTTATTTTTCATTCAATGGTTTTAGATGATGATACTTTTTATATTTTCTTTATGGAACATTTGAATTTATTTAAAAAAGACAAAGGGTGTGTTCAATTTAATATATAAGACGATAAAACATCTCTACCATTTTAACCATCATTTTTTATTTGGATTCCTATATATGTTTAAATATTTACAAATGAAAAAGAAATTTCTCTTTCCATTTTCTGGGTTTTTTTTTGAATATGAGTTTTGAGGATGTATTAATTACTTCAATAATATTAAATGATTTTTTATGAGTGAAAAATAAATTTTATGGGAGAAATTATGAAAATTGAAATATTTTATTTTTTATGACATTGATGTTTCTTTTAAATTGTATAGGTGGTTCCATGATAAACCAATGAGGATTGGTTCTGTGACAACCCTATGATGGGTGGTTTCATGATAAACCAAGGATAGATGTGTCCATGATAGACCTCCAATGCATTGGTTTGGAAATCAACAATATGTTTAATTCGTTTTTAATATTTACATGTATGCAATTCAAACACATGCTTATTCCATTTATAATAATGATAATTATAATTATGTGCCAAGACACCTTTATGTGTTGTCTATTCTTTTTATGGTATTTTTTGAAACCTTGTTATTACAAAAAGGGTATGAAATGAGATTATTTTCAAAGTATTCACTAATTATTAAAGGAAAAATGTATCACTTTATGATAATTATTTCACAGGTTTTAATGATTTCATAGGACCAATGGTTTTATTTCTTTGTGAATCCCTATCTAAGATTTGTTTAGTCATATAATGTTTTTAAATATTTTTCATAGGATTTAAGGATGCGTAATGGAACAGAAGGAGTCAAGTTGAAACTTGATAATATTTTCCTTAACAGAAATATAGCTTTAGTTGAAAATTATTGTATTATGGAAAAAATAAATATAATCTGAATTTTATATTTTGTATTATGTTTTTTAATGTATGGGTTATTACATAATTCTCTAAAACTCTAAACCTGAAAAAGATCTTCAAAGTGAGAGAAAGTAAATTATTCACTGATACTAATTATTATGTAATTATTTAAGGTCAGTTCCTTATATTTATTATTATATAATCTATCTTCCATTTTTTATCATTTGGGACCTCTTTAATTTTTTATATCTATCTGGGGGCATGAAGGGTCAACCTTTATAGATACTGAAGACTCATATCATAGTTCTTTAAATTCTATGACTATCATTTGTTCTTCCAATAACCTGTACCCTTCAAGAGATAAATTATGAGGGTATATATTTTTTGTATTGGATATATTAATTATATATCCTCACTTTTTACAAATTAAGGATACATTAATAATTAATATGATTATTAAAAATACTAAAACATCTGAAATAAAACATTCAACTTTCCAAACAAGATTTTAGTTATCTACTACCAAAAAACTGATTCTACATATATTTATCTATAAAGGGATATATATATATATATATGATATTTTATTTTTTCTTACCACCAAAATTAAACCTGATGTGATGGTAGATTTAAATTTCAACCATCTCCTAGAATCCATTGAATAACATTTATTCTGGGATTTTATAGTATTTGGATTGCGCTATGTAATCTAATAAGAAGAAGAAAAATACTATATCAATAAAAAATGTAATGATATATAAATTAATAATAAATGATTAAATAAAAATTATCTCACATAATTAAAACATTATATATTTCTTGGAAATTTTCCAATCAAAAATAAAATTCTAACTCTGGCATGAGATTTCAATACAAGAAAGGTCTTAACTTTTTCTATTTAGACCTTTGGGATTATCATTTTCATCTAGTTAAAATATATTTTTTTAGCCTTACTATAAGTAATTGATTATTTTAGTAAATGTGTGCTACCACATTTACCAGCAATATAATCCTTCTTTATCCTTGTGAAAGTAGATGGCTCTTTTTTAGAAGGATGATAAGGATACATAATAGAATTATGTGTGCAATCCTCGTAAGAATTTTGAGGTGACACAATTTTACGATATAACTCTATGCTATAAATAAAATTAAAAAACAATTAATACAAAAATATAACATCTAATTGTTATATATAAAAAATGTAAAAAATAGAAAAGCATAAAAAAATGTTAAACATAATATGAAAAAATCTTAATCATATTTTGAAAAGTTATTAAATAAAATGACAACAATTTTAAAGATAGATGAAATGATATAAAAAGGATAAAAATTAAATTATTGATTCTATAAATAGAACTATTAAATATAAATTTTGATAACAATTTTAAAATTATACAAAAATACAAAATAATACAAAATAAAAAACTCTTTATCATAATTTTTATAATAGTTAAAAATAATATTAAAAATAATACTAAAGATATTATTTATATTATTAGTTAACAGTGATACAAGAATAATGAAAATATTTATAAAATATGATATGATATATAAAAATGAAAACACATATTATGTAAAAAATTATAAAAATCCAACAATTACATACAATGTTTAATAATTGAAATACGAGACAAAAAAAAAATCTAAACAAAATATTTATCATATTTGATAATATATGTTATTTATGTAAAAATATGAAAAAATATGTATAAAATTTTAAGAAATATAATAATCCTAAATAAGTAATGAATATAGGTTACCAGTAAGATTTGGAAATTACTAAATGATTATATTCCCATATTACTTCCCCATGATAGTTTGATATAGCACAAACCATGTCTATGATGTGGTCAATAGTATTATCTCATTATATTTCCATGTAAGTAGGGATATCACAAAAATAAACATCATCATGAAGTTTGAAATCGCTAAAATGAATTTTCCCTTGTAAAACGATATACCACATCACATTTGATTGATCAAGAACATAGAAAATTTGTTTTTCATGTTTTTTCAAGATAAAATGACCATTTTTGTATTCAAATATTTTTAGATAAACTAGTGTTATACCAAATTCATTGCATTTTATAATGTTATGACTGATAAACCACTTGTTATTAAATAGTAGAACTGAGAATTTAATATAATCAACATCTCATATTTCATCAATAACTCTATAATGTGAACTTGAATTGGATATGAGGTATTTTCTTTGTAACTCAAAAAATGTGTAGCTTATATGAAAAAAAATTCATCACTATTATGAATTCATATTTTATTATCCTAATATTTGTTATAAAATTTATTTACATTAATTTCATATCCAGACCATGTTATTAAATTTGTACTTGGGTCTCCTAATAACCATCTTAATATTTCTTATGTATCAGTTCTTCCATGAACGGTATCTTTGAACAATGAAAAAAAAGATTTTTTTTCTCATTCAATATCCAAATAAATTTCTTCCTTTGATAAAATTATTTTAAAAAATTAGTATGCAATGTTATATATGGCTGGGCATAATTTATTTTATTCAAGTCATATAAATATATATTATTTATTATTTCACATATCAATGATTTTAATTTCAAGCCACTGATCCCCTTCCCTACAAAAATAAATCATTCATGGAGAGATGATAGAAAACTTATGTCCTCCACTGTAAAAAGTTATTTTAAAAAAACTCATAAACCTACCTAAAAATATACTTCTATAACATTTAGTCTTTGGGTAGATATTAATTCCTAACATATCCCTTAAATATCATTATATACCTTTCAAAATTATACCTACAACATATATATGTTAGTCTATAATGATTTATATCTCACACTAAATGAACCAATAAAGTCACCATGATATCAAAAAATATGGATAAAAGTAAATTTATAATTAAAAAAGTATAAAAAAGAAATCATTTTCCAAATTTATCAACGAATTTAGATCAATAACTTTATTAAAAATTTAATTTAAAAACTAATCAACAATTATGAAAGTCATTTTGACACTAACGATCAATATTGCATTCAATGAAACTAGAAGGATCTATTGAATCATTATGTGACAATCATGTGATATCATACCCATATCCTAAAATTAAACATATATTATATCCATGTAAAATAAAAAAATAAATACAAACAACAAATATATATTAGATAAAATCCATAATAGATGAGGGTGATTAATGAGAAGGTGATTATGATGATAGTGGTGATAGTGATTATGACAGAGATGATAGGGGTGAAAACAAGGGTGATAGTGATATAAATAGCAGTGGAACAAATTAGAGTTTGGATAATAAGGAAGAATAAGTTAAAGTATCATGATATAGATTTTGGGAGAATAAAATTAGGGTTTAAAGAGCTATAAATAAATGGTAAACACATAATTTTATGGTTTACAAATGTTTTTTTTCATTAGTTTGAAAAAAATCAATTTTTATTATGTTGATTAATTTTTTTAACTAACATTTGAAAATAAATATTTCATTTTTTCTATTACAAAACCAATAAGAGAATAAATAATTTTTTTGTACACCTATTAAAATATAATCTATGTAATGAAACAACTAAAATGTTAGTTTTTGAAAACTGATGTTATAACACCATAATATATATATATATATATATATATTATACTGTTTCTCACTACATTGACTCAATGTTTTCACGATTCTCTTGAACCTAGGGTGATTTTAGGTGATCTCATCCATCTGGAACTCATCTTTCTGGGATCATTATGTGTTAAGAGTTTGAATCTAAATTCAGGACCTTTGTCCCTCTCCTCTCCACTTTCTATTGATTTCTCTCAGCAGAAACCCAAGCTATGAATATTTTTATGTTTTATTGGTGAAAGGTAGGTTTATTTTATGATTTTTCTATTATAGTTTTGAAGAACCTATGAATGTATTTGATTTTATTTTCATGGTACAACTTCTTAGTTTCATTGATTTGGTGGTAAGTGTCTTCCTATATATGTTATGAGTGTAACAGTCAGACCAATCTAGTGTAAATTTAATTTTTTCTTTTATATTCTTAAAAAAAATTCATATTGAATGATTTTTTTAAAATTTGTTACTAAACAAAAAATAGTGATATCTCTGTATATTGGTGGTTTTTTGAAAAAATGGGAGATTTGGTGTAAATCGATAAATTGTTGTATTATGGAATTGAATTATTGGTTAATATTTTTTTTGTTCTTTATCTTTTGGATTAGGAGTGATGTGATTGGGGTATTGAGTATTTAACGGTAAGTTTATGTCTTTTTATTTCATTCATATAGTAGATTGGTTGTTGATGGATTATTTATGAGTCATGGAAACTTCCTCAAGGGTGAGTAGACCTTCATGGTAATGGAAATGTGATGTGGTAGAAATTTTTAATTAAGTTTTTATACGTTTTTGGAAATAAAAACTTGATTTTTTGGGGTATTGTTTCCCCTCATTGGAAGGCGATACCCATTTTTTATAACTCATAGGCTAAGAAATCCCTCATGTATTGTTTGTTCACATGGGTGTGTTGGTTTGTGTTTGATTTAGTTAATATTCATATCTTAACATGTAATTTTCTAAAGATTGATTTTTTTGGATTCTAATATGGTTCAATTTTTATGTAATAATTAATAGATTTGATATAAAGTTAATGTTCTATTGGTTTATGAATTATTTATAAAAATTTCATGGGTTGGAGAATAGTTTGTAAAAAAACATTGAATCTTCATTATTTTATTATATATGGGGTGTATGTGGTGATTTGGGGAAAGATTATATGGTTTAGTAATCATCTCATATTGACTCACTTTAGTAGATGACTACATTGTATTCATATTGATATAAGTAAGGGAATTGAATACTTCTTTACTGTTATTGTTTCATATATATTGTTTGTGTGTTGACAATGATGTGTAGTTATAGTAAATGGGATTAACCATATAGGTTTTGGTGAGTCTTAATAGATATAATATATCACCATTTTTGGAAGCGATAACTTTTGTCCCGATATTTGAATACTTTTATGATATAATTTCACATTTATTTTTATTAGCCTATCAAAATATTTATTTTATTAAAATTTCTTAACATTCATCATATGATCTGAGTTTTGTATTATTCCACCATGTTTTATATTCCCTACATGATTAGAATATCTGAGTTATTGACACCTAATACCAAAATTTAAGAAATGTTTAGCATGGGGAGGGTTTCAGATATTCTATCTAACCATCCTAAAATAGTATTTTCTTGATCCTAAGACATTATTACTATATTTTGGTGAGTTGGAAAACACAATTAATGCTGAATAATAAAGTAAATTGATATTATTATGGATAATGGGAGATGAGTAATGTTGGGATGTTTCAATTGGGAAACCAATATCAAAATTCCATGATCTACATCAAAATATAAAGGATAAAATAGTTTCCCATTTGAAATGATATTTCTTTGAAAATTATTTTTCATGGAAAACAATCCTTACCTGAAATACCTTATCCGTGTGAAACATCATTACCAAAATGGTAATCTTGAATTGGTATGTTAAACTTGAAACTCATTCTATAATGTTTTTGATTTATGGAGTATTCAAATTACAAAAATTTCATGCCTAATTATTTCATTCTAATCCATCTCATTAAAATATTAAAGAATTTTACTGTTAGAATCTCAAAACCATTGTTGATGTGAACACTTCAATCCCATATTGTATATGAGGGGCCTTTCAACTAATCCAAAAGAATTTTGGTATATCTGGACTTTGTTTAAAGTAGATTTATGTTTTTAAAATAAAGTGAAATATAAAATGTTTTATAATAACCTATGAATAGATTATAAATCTAAATATAAAATGTTTATATTAGTAATCGTAATCTCAAAAATATTTGATATTTGATTTATATAAATTATTTTCATAATATTAAAAGGGTTTATTTTTGGATAATAAAAGTAATCACAAAAATATAATATATTTTTTAATATAAATATTTTTATATTAAAACATTATAAATGATAATGCAATAAGTTTATAATGGATAAAATTGATGTTTTGATGTGTTTCTATGTCTAAATTATTATGTTTTTGTAATTAAATTTTGAATTGTTCATAAAAATTTATATCAAGTCTAAATTTATGAATTTTTCATTTACTTAGTATTATTACGTAGTTTAAAATTCATTGATATATGTATTATATTATGAATTGTAATTTATTGTTTTGTTTAAAAATGTAAAACTACTTGTTTAAATTAGCTTACATTCATTTAAGTTGTTACATGTTAGGTATGATAATGGATTTAAATTTTTTATACATTTACTTTAGTTTATAATAGGTTATGATATTGAATTAAGAAGTTATTAAATTTTATACCTATTCTCTATTATAATATTAATGGAATTGAAGTCTCCCTTGGGTAAATAAATTATAGTGGTTGAATTTTGGGTCAGAATACCCACTGAACTAGAGGTGTATACAATTCATATAAATTTGGTGGTAAGAAATTCTTCTATCAATTATTTCACACATAATGATTATTGATTTTATATTATTCTAATATAATTTACTGAATAATATCATATAATTTATGCATGTGATTCATTTGGATATGTGTAGATAAATTTTGATTTAAATTTGGGTTTGTAACACAATATATGAGTTGTGTAAAGAGTTACACAATAATATGGTTTGAACATATTGATTTTGTATAAGGAATAGAATTCAAAACTATGTAATTAAGAATCATTTCTACGTATAGATGAAACACATGATGTAATATTGTTTTGTAAAATAATATATTAAAAATATTTTTTGTTGAATTATTTAAAAAAAACACATGTCATGACCTCAATCATCTAACTAGGTAGATCATGCTAAATCTTGGTGCCCCTGGATTATCCTTTGTATGGTATGAAAGTATTGGTTGACTGTAATCAAATTTGTTTCCTATTTTTTAGAATTATATTTGGCTTGTACTTTTACAGTAAACCCTAATAGGATTAATATTCTTTGGAAATATATTTAAGCTTATCAATATTATGGATTGGATAAAGAGTTTTCCATTCAACTATCCAATAGTCATATATGATATGCATGACATGATGGTTTACCAAAATTGAAATGTAATGGGATAAATTCTATAGAAACTAACAGATTAGTTTATCACGGATCTTGTACCACTAATGTATATGATGTACTTTTAATGGGGCATAATTTTAGTGGGAGAACATTTTGAAATGAATTTATTAAATAAAAGTAAAATGTGAAAATTATCTGATAAAAGCCTCTATTTAGAATATATTGCAATGCTCATAATAAATAATTATTTGAGGAATATTTTAGTGAATAAACATCAATGTAAGAAACATTATATAATGGAATAGAAACATAAGAATATTTATTAATAAATAAGGAAGGATCTATGTGTTGGGGAAGCCACATCATGAGAAATAAACTAGTGAATTCACAAAATAAATGAACATATATACTTGAAATAAGTATCTAATGTATTCACTACAGGTCTCAAATATCATGATTATGTCTACAAAAAAATTTGGACAATAATATTGAAAACATGAATTCATTTAAAGGATAGGTAAACTAAAAAGGCTCTATCATGGACAAGTGAGGCATGAGAGGTAAAAAGTTTTGAAGAAACTCTTTCAGTACAATATTGAAGAAGTAAATTTATTCTATACAATTTTATTTTATATTATTGGGTATATAAATGACTAGGATGGACTAGTATTGCCTTTGAGTCTTAATCTAGACATTAAATTCAACTTATATTCACTATAAGAATGGTTTGCATAGTTTATTGTGAATCAATATATTAATGAGTTAAAAAAATTATGGTCACCTCAATATTTTGAGGATTTATGCTTAGCACATGGTATATCCATGATAAATTGTCATTTTAAAGGTACAAAATGTATGTTACCTCATTAGACTATATATAAACACATGATATGGGGTGAATCATAAGTGAAATCATTTTTCCAAAAATTAATTTGTCCTGGTATAAACATAAATCCCTTTTATTTTTATCATCTATGACCTTTTGGGATATAAATGAGTACGTTTGTAATATTACATAACAAACACCTATATTAAATATAGATGTTGAGAGTAAAAAATAGTACATGTGATTTTATAAAGTGTTACCCTCCCTAAAATCATACTCCTTACCTCACATGGGATGTTTGATGCACATATTCTCTACTAGAAACATATCATAATTACAAGTGGAGTTGTCCATGTATAAAATTGAATCCTATTTACGAAATATTACAAATTTGTGATCAACATATTACATACATGACTACATCCACTCTCATAGGATCATTATACTCATATCCCATGAGTTATCATTCAGTTTCTTTAAGGTAACACAATCATTACATTTACATCTTTTTATATGAATATTCATTACATATCATTGTGAACCATGCCAGAGAAGTAAAGATCTAGTGTATTGGAAACATTGAAACATAGACAATTGGTAGATAAAATATACACATAATATCCCACTAAGTTCATCATAACTGGTACTCTTATTATAAATAGAAAACTTCTAACTTTTCTTCATATCAATGGTACAAAAAAGGATAATAAAGGGTGAGATAAAATTATCAATAAGGGTAAAAAATTGAGATATTATTCAATGTTTATTTTTATTAACATCATGATAACAATGGTATGATAATATGAGTTTAACATTTGAAAATCCTACCCATTAATCAATATATCATAATCACGAGTCATGATATAAATCTCAATAGTTTATAAGATAAGAATAATAGATGAATCAAAGAACATGATCCATGAGAGAATAACCATGGAATAATATCATGTCAAAAAATAGTGTAATGATTTTTTGTATAATTAGATATCTTATGTTAAGGATACCCACACATACATTCATCAAAATTTATCCTTGGGATAACCACCCATGTTCCTTCCTTGTGATCAGGATAAACTCCCTTGTACCCTCTTTTGGGATTGTGATAGCCTCTAATATACCCTTTGTGAACATGTAACATTAATCATTACTAAATTTTTTAGATAGATATAATAGGTCAACCCATATCATAATAATAATCCATTCAAATGTAATCCATATAATCATGATTTTTTTTCATTTCATCATATCATAACATGTGAAAAATAAAATAGATTTCATCAATATTTTATCATCATAATCATAAACCATCCAATGAAATAATAAGGATGGTATAACATGATGGTATCCCCAGTGAAGCATAAAAAACATCAAAGGTTTTTATAATTTATTTGAAATGTTCTTAAAATATCACTGAAATATTCTACAAGGAAAGTAAAATTTTCATTTTGAAATCACTTATTAAAAATCTAAAAAATTATAAAATATTAATGAAAATAATTTTTTTAAAAGAACCATTGATGATTTTTAATAAATTATCAATGAAAATATTAGTCATGGTATTAGGAAAAGTTATTCATGGGGTCTATGTTAAAGAAATATTATGACTAAACATGTGGAATAAAAATACCATGCTCAAAAAATAACAAGAATATTCCTTTAAAAAATTATATAATGTTAAACATGGGTAAAAATTATATTAATAAATCTTCTCAGAATACTATAATCATTTTTCAAAACATTTCAAAGAAAATATGGGCAAAGAAGAAATGATTCAGAACAAAATAGAAAACAAATTCCACTTTCCTTAAAAACATTATAATAGACCTTTGATTACATATCAATGAGGCAAAAATAGAAAGCTTGTGGTTTCTAGAAATAACTAACAGATAAAAAAATGTATTATATTTCTTATAGATAGATTGTATAATTTCATCATAACAAATTTTAAGCATAAATAATCCCAATAAAAATTATGATTATAATATAAAACCCTTACCTCAAGTTTAACATGTTTTATAAGTTCTCTTTCCTTCTAGTTTGTAACAACCATATATTTTAATATATATATATATATTTCTTTTGGAATAAATTTAAATATTTTAATATATTTATTCATATGCAACCCCACGTCTAAATGGATCATATTATATTATCTTACTTTGTCATTGAATTAATGTTAATGAATTGGAATAACAAAAATTTGAAATATACTTATATAATTTTTATTATAAAATATTTATTTATATATTCATAGGAAATAAAAACTTTACTTTTAATAATGTAATTTTAAGAAATTAAAATACATTTTCAACCAAACGGTCTTATAAAATTTAATGTGTTGTCATAAAAATTAATTTTTAGTCACATTAATAATATATATTTGAAAAAATAATTTACTTATTTTTGGAAATTTTCATATAAAAACTAGACTATAGTGATTTATTATGATTTTAAGAAAAAGTGGATTTTTATGTGAACAGAAGGAAATATCAATTTGTATAGAAAATTGCCTACATGTATCATGTTTTTTAATATTTTCTCTTTGATTTGGATGGGATTCAATTTTTTTTAGTAAATTTTGAATATTTATAAACCAATTAATTTTATTAGAACTATAATTATTCTAATATTTAGTTTCAAATCCAAATTATACTTAAAAAAGAATTTTTCATAAACCCATTTTTTGTTTTGTTTTAAAATTTTCACATAAATTAATTTTTTCTTTTTATATAAATTGAATCATGAAAAATTGACTCAATATTTGGAATCAGTATATCTAAATTTATTATTGGAGTAAATTTTAATTTTTTACATTATGATTAAAAATATATGTAAAATATATGTTACCATTTTAAAAAGGTAAATCGGGTTATCCTTTGTTAAAACTATTTGATAAAGCCATAATTTTTCATTTTAATTATTATTAGACAATGGTATTTTGAACATTATCAACTTATTATTTAAATTTAGTTTATTATGTGTTACTTTAAATAAAAATTACTTAATAATATTTTAACCCTTTAAAATATTCAAGGTTTTCCCTCCACTTATAAAAGGGAATATCCTCTCATATCTTCTTTACACCTTATTTCATCACCTTACTCATCCAAACCATACCCAATTATATTTTTAACTTACCTATCCATGAATTAGTGGTATTTTTATTCTTAAAAATCCATTACAAGAGTCCTTTTGGAGGGATCTAAAGGATTTTTGTTGAAGAAGAGGTAATTATATTACCCAACTTATTTCAACTTATTTGTTAATATATATCCATTAAATTAGTTAAATTAATTATAAATTAATAAATTTGTTATAATTAATATACTTAAATTATATTATGGTTGTTAAACAACCATTATCAACCCTTCATTCAAATGGTAATTGAATGTATAATTCATTTGTACATGTGGTCTATCTCCACCACATAGAGATATAATACATTTTCTATCATCATTAGTGATGATTTTAAATTATGATTGATTTATTATTTATATATAATATATTTTATATAATTAGGGTTCTATAATGACAAAATACTATATATATTTCCCTCTAAATTTTTATTATACAATGAAAACAACATTCATGCATACGTACGGACTATCATCTTTATGACTGTTGTAATTCATTTTAACCTATATACATTTTATGGATGACTAGAAATATTGGTAAAATGAATATATATGATATTTATATATTGATTGAAAATATGGATATTATGTAATCGTGATCTAAATAATTGGACCATAAATTTGGAACTTAAAATTTCATAAAAAACAAAATAGTTAACCCCTAGAAATGTTGATTTTGTTAAGTAATTATTAATAAATAAGTGTGGAAATTTTATAATTGGATAATATATGAAATAATTTTTATATAAATATAAATTTTATAAAATTATAATAAATTAAAATTTCATATATAGAAGGTTAGATAACTTATGAAATAATTCAAACATTAGTTAATGGATTTATGTTACAGTTTCATTTTTACAAGGATTATTTTTGGATTAAATTTCCTATGACAAATTTTTTTGATCAATCTCTCTATAATACCATAAATTTCATTCTAATATAGATATTTTTATTTGTTACATGTCTTCTTTTAATTTTCTTATCTTTAATAACTCTAGAGACCAAAAGAATATTTTTAAGGAAAATCATCTATGTTTTTCTCTTCAGGTGAGAAAAATTTTATTCAATGTCCATATTTTCTAAAAAAATTATTAATGTTCTTACCATTACCTATAGATGGTATAGAATCATTTTCAACCATTTTTAACTTTCTCTAAAATTTATTAAAAGGAATGTTCTTGTCGTTTTTCGAGCAATGTACATTTGACTTTATAACAAACATGTGAAAATAATATTTGATTTAACATACACACAACGAACATAATTTATCATTTTGATGACAAATAAATGATTTCAAGATTAATTTACATTGTTCAAAGGTTATTTTTAAATAATTTTTCCCTTAATATTTTGTAAAATTTTATATTTTAAATAAGTGATTTCAAAATGAAAATGGTTTCTTCCTCATGAAATGTCCTAAGTGAAATTTTAATATATATATATATATATATATATATATGATAAGATCCTTTTATATAACTTATGTTTAATTATGGATATGATTGTACAATACTATACTTATTTTTTATCTAGATATATTAATGTATTCAAGAATAAATTTATACAAATGTTAATGTTGTTTTCCATGAGTTATGCCTTCATGAAATGATTAATTGTTTCCTGATCGTATGACATATATATGAATTAATTATGATTATGTGATATTTGGGTCAGTTATATTCCTCCAATGAATTAGGTAATGATTTATCTATGATCTAAAAGGGTATATGGTAGGTTATCCAAAGACCAGAATGGGGTGCACTTAAGGTTATCCCAAGACCAAGAGAGGGTGCATAAGAGGTTATACAAATCCTAATGAAGGTATATAGGCAGTTATCTCAATCATAACATGTTCTAAATGTATATATGGGTTTCTTTCATATAATATTTATATTTTAATGATGATGATACAATTTCTGTAACTCTTTTATAAAATCAAATTATTTTAATATTATCTCTCATGGATAGGGTTTTTTACTTCCATTATGATTCATGTCTTATGATCTATCAAGATTTTTTTCATGACATAAGTTTATGATTTATGATTTTGTTATTATTGTTTTAAAATACTGGGATCACGTTCAAAAATACATATGCTCATGTAATTTTATATGAACATTGATATCTCACTTATATACCCTTATTGATCAACAAAGCTAGCCATTTTTTTGTGATTACTTTTCCCTAAGATATGAAAATAGATTTTAATTTTTATAGGTATAAGATGGGTGATAGTTCTAAATAACTTAGTGTGAGATGATTTATATCATTTATATATAAATATATCATGTTGATGAGCTCCCAAATATAGTAAAACATTATGGTTTTATCATGGATCATAATAAAATATAATGAATATCAATCTAATAAGTTGTAGTATTTATATATGAAATTTTTTAGTCTCATCAGTTGGTACCGAAGAAAGGTTTAGTTATATTTGGAATCCCAATAGAAAAATCTTATTGGAAAACCCTTATGATAATCCTATGTATAGAAAAACATCTTAATTTATAGTAAATTGAGTGTTGTTTTCCAAGAAAATATATCCTTATCTCTATACTGGAAATTGGATGTGGTTATAGAATAGATGCACCTAGGGGTAATAGCCTTGAATGGGGTTGGATTGAGAATTTACATGATTATCACTGGTGCATGATGAGTGGGACTAATACTAGGCAGCTAAATAGAAACTCCAAGGGGATATTCATGGAAAAATTCACATTTTATATATGAACTATTTTGATGGATTTCAGTTAATGAAAACCAGGGATAACATAGGTTAAACTTAAGATGTTATAGATTGAAATGAATGCTTTGGGATTTATACATCTTATGAATGATTTTTCATTATAATATGATTTTTAACTATATAAATTATTTCTAAAATTATGATTTTTGGTTTTAGTAAATGGATAGAACCTAAAGGAACTATGTTAATACTGAATGCGACGTAAAATGAAATGATTTTCCTTAAGAGAAACCAAATATTATGGAAAATTGAATAAAAAATAACATTCTTATAATTACAAAACATTCCAAATCCATGAATCATGTTGATATTCCAAAAAATAAAAGAAGCAAACAATATTATATTGAGTCCAAAATGAGAAAACATATAACTTCTTCTAGTGGTTCTGATAATCAAATAGATATTGAGAAATTGTTCAGTACCACTAACGAGTTATTTTATATTCTTAGGTGTTAAAGCAAGAGAAAGTTATTTTAGTATTACATAATTTGGAAGGAAAGAAAACTCATTGTTGATATATTATAAAAAACACAAGGAAAAAATAAGAAATTGACTCAATATATTGGGATGAGTTTAGATGATTATTTTTAAAAAATGTACTATTATTTAATTATTTATATGAAAATGTAGATATTATTACATAGGATAAGAAATATGGATGATGAATCCATTAGTACCTATATAATAAATTACAATACTTGTGGATTATTCTTACAGTATTATAATTTTACTTGAAAGTGAGATTGATCAATTTTTTAGTGGAATCAAACTATGTATCTAAATCATTTTATCTATAAGATACATCAATATTTATCATGAAATCATTTGATGTGTTATAATGGTATAAATTAATATTTTAGTTACCCATTAATAAAAAAATTTCATAATAAAATAATGATGGTATTAGAAGGGAAATATAGTATTAAAAGTCAAAAAAAGAAGAATATGAGATTTTATTTATGCTCAACGTCTTGATGGAAATTCATAGAAAAATTTCATATGCTATTTAAAGGAGTATGTTAATTATACAAACTGATGATCAACTCTAAGGGTTAATGATGATAGTCTATTTTAGAAACTTGTATATCTAATGTGGGGGTATGATAGTGAAGTTGTGAATGTAATACTTATCAAGAACTATATATCATCTAATGCTTTATTTTATTCAGGATATATCTAATCTTTTATATCAGAATAATTCTATAAGGGTATCACAACAACACCTCAATGATTAGATGTCAAGATTTCAATGAAAAATTTTAATGGTATGATGATAACATATCATGCCAATTATTCTTATCCAGTTTAATTTGATTGTAATGTGCTTCCCAAAAAACTAGTTATTCTCCCCCTAGTTGAATTTGATGTCATTTCAAGAATTTATTGGGCCTCTTTGTATAAATCCCACATTAATTTATGAAGAAGGAAAACCTTATTTGATATTCTGAACCAACCTATGATATTATATATGTTAAATGATAAATATAAACATCCAATGGAAACTATATCCATTTTATGGGTATTCATCCATGTTTAAATGGGGTCTTTATCTTATATAGTTAGGGAGAAATTCTACATCAAATATATGCCTATTTTATGGGATTTTTTTTGATGTATTTAGGGAATGGTTTCCTAGTATTTATCTAAATCATGAATTTGAGTATTCAATAGATCTTATGCATGGTGATAAACCTATTTAAATGAATTTATATAGAATGGATCAATTGATTTCTAGGAATTAATGAAGAAACTCTAGTATAATCGTAATGAGGGATTAATTTTTCCATGTGTGTCACCATCAAGTGAAACTGTTCATTTTAATAAGAATAAATATGAAATGATGCTTGTATGTACTAATTATTTGGAACATAACAGGTTTACAATAAAGAATTAGTGTCATATTCTCTATATTTAAGAATTATTCAATCAATTTTTAAGATCTAAATATTTTTTAAAAATTTATCTTCTATATGGTTACTATAAATTCAAGTTCAAATGTGAAGACATTCCCATGATAGTATTTAACATGAGGTATGGATAATATGAATTAATAATTATACCATTTGTTCATACAAATTTCCTTACTATCATCGTGGACTTAATTAATAGAGTCTTTATATATTACCTTGATCATTTTTTTAGAAGTCCTAATATAATAAATTACTATATATTCTTAGTGAATTAATGATCATGATGACGACATTAGGGTTATATTGAATCCCGTATGTAATAAGAGGTTGTATGAAAAATCTATCTTGTCTGGATTTTGACATTATAAAGTTTCAATTTTAGGAAATATAATCTCTAGAAGTAGAATATCGATGGATCCATCAAAGAAAGAAGTTATTGAACATTGGGAGAGACCAACCACATTAACTAATATCCATTGTTTTATTATTTTGGTTTCATATTATTAATGATTTATAGAGAATTTATCATGACTATATAATCCACTAACTATGTTAAATCAGAATATAATTAAGTTTATTTGGAAAAATAAATGTGTAGATATTTTGAAAGAGCTAAAAATAATGTTATCTAGTGCACCTGTCCTCACATATCCTAGAGAAGACAAGGTCTTATATCTATAGTGATGTATAAAATAAATTAATAGGATTCATCCTCATGTAAAATGATAAGGTTATTGATTGTGCCTCTTGAAAATTTATGGTTCACAAGTACCCGACTCATTACCTAGAGTTATGAGGGTTAATATATGAAAAAAATTTATGGATAATTATCTTTACTGATAAAGGTATGACATAAAATAGATAATTGAATTTTAAATTATATATTCCCCCATAAATAGTTGAATGTGAACAAGATAATATGGTTGGAATTGATTAATTATTATGACTCCTCAAAACATTACCATCCTTGGATGGAAAATAAGGAGGCAGAGGATCTATGAAAAAATGATCATTTCAATATATATATGATTATGATCACAAAATATCCAATATTAATGAATTTGTAAAGAATGGATCTTGAAATATTATTTTATGTGGATAAATTTTATCTTTCTAAAATGCGTTCTTACCTATCTATTCATGTGAAGATTAATGAGTCACATAAAGAAAATGTAGATCTATAATGAAGGTGAAAATTTTTACTATGTTTTGAATTTATTATGACTGAATTATATGGTTTAAAAACTGATTATACATCCCATCAATACTATACTTGAATAAGTAGTTACTGTAATAAGCTTATATCTCATCACTCTCCATTTATCTACTAATTATGTAGATTTATAAATATCTTAAAGATTATTTATGGTGGGATAATGTGATAATAGATATTGGAGACTATGTGTCTCTGTGCTTGGTTTTCATAATGTTAAGGATGAGAGATATAAGTCTAAGGGGTTGTTACAACCATTACTCAAACCAGAATGGAAATGGAAAAAATCACCATGGATTTTATTTTTGAACTCCCCAAATCATCTAAAGATTGTAATTCTATTTTGGGTTATTATTGATAGACATAAAAATTCAGAACACTTCATTATTATCAGAGAGGATTTTTCACATAATAAAAATTTTAGAATATAAATTAAATAAGTTATAAACTTTCATAAAGTTTCAAATTCTATTATATCTGATCATGATTTGAGGTTTGACTCGATGTCCAAGAAAAATATTCTGTTATATTTGGATATATAGTTACCTTTCAGTATCATATATCATACTCAAACTAATGGATATTAAGAGAGAAAAATAAAACCCTATAGGATATGTTGAGATCATATTCTCTATATTCCACCTGTTTTTGGGATCAAGGTCTTCCTCTTTTCAAATTATCTTATAAAAACTTCTTTCGCTTTATATTTTACATGAATCCGTAGGAATCCCTCTATAAAAGGAAGTGAATAACTCCAAAAATATTGGACGAAGTGGTATAATGGAAGTTATTGGGACATAAACAGGACGAGTAAATGGCTGGTAAAGTTAATGTTATTTAGAAACACATCAAGGCAGATTAGAGTTGATAGAAAAGGTATCTTGTAAATCATTGGAAAAATATAGAATTAAATGTTGTTGAAAAGGTATTCATGTCAATTTATCTATGGATCAAATTTATGAGTTTCAAAAATAGGTGAAATACTGTTCCTAGGTATATTTTACACTTCTATATTATTGATCATATAGGGATGGTATATTATTAAATGGTGATTCCACTAAACCTCTCTAAAGTTAATGATGTGTTCTATGTATCTCTTAAGAGGATGTATATACCTGGTCCTTCACATGTATTTGTCTCATATATTACACCACTAGATCATGATCATTCCTATAATGAATAATCATTAGAAATATTCATTCATAGAGAAATATGTTAGGGAAAAATAATACTCACCAAGATAATGTTTGTTAGAGGAATAATAAATTTGAATAAGCTACATTGTAATCTAAGGATGTGATGAAATAGAGATATCCTCATTTTTTATATTAGAGTAATGTAATTTTTAAGGATAAATTCATATTAATAGTGGTATAATGTCACAACCAAATATTTCAAAATATGTATTTCCTTGGAATTAAATTCTAATAATTTGATACCTTGCTTCATATAAGCCATGATGTTTTAAAAAACATTGATATATTATATTACCTAGTCATTGAATTTTAGGTTATGAATAGTAATAAAAAAATTGTGAAATATTTCTATAGAAGTTCTCTTATATAAATTTAATTTATTGGTTCTTTGGAAATAATCACTCAAACTTTAATAATGTAACATTAATATTTGAGAATACATTAACATCCAAAATGGTTTTTAGTGGATTTATGTGTGATTTTCATAATTAATTTTTCAAATATAATAAATTTTATATGAAAAAATATATTATTTTTCCAAATCATCATATCAATATTATCTTCTATTTAATTTTTATAAAATTTATGAAAAGTTTTATTTTTTAGTGAATAATTAAAAATTGTGATTTTTAATGAAAAAATACCTTCTCATTTTAATTATTAAAAAGATAAATATTTTATTTTGATTGGTTTAAAATTTTTATTAGTTACTTTTGATAATTTTTAATACAATTAATTTCATTTGAACCATTATTATTCTTAATTTTAGTATAAAACTAGTTTGATACTTAAAAATGAATTTTTAAGAAAACTATTTTCAATGCTTTTCACACTTTTAACCTAAATTATTTCATTCACATTTATATAAATGTATTCTTTCAAAATGGAGTCCATATTTGGAACGATAATTTCTTAATTTATAAAGGAGGCTAATTTCAATTTTTGTTCATATGAACAGTAACTTCAGTAAAAAAATGTGTCTCCATGGATAAATTACAAATCGGGTTAACCTAGTTTTAAAAAATTGATAAAGCCAATATTTTTCATAAAAAATATTATTTTATGAAGGTATTTATACCCTTATCACCTTATTATACTAATTTAATAGTTTTTGGGATACTTTTGAAAGAAAATTTCTTAATAATATTTCAAACCTTTAAAACAATCAAGGTGTGTCCCTTTCTCCACATATAAAAGGGGACCTCCTCTCCTATCTTTTTTAAACATTATTAAGCTACTAGGATGGTAGAAACCTGACCCTAGTTTCTCACAGCTATTGTATTCAATCAATCACAATGAAATTATTACAAGGAATAAAATCATGAATGATGAAGTGCTTGCAAGTCTTGGTTAACCATATATAAACATGAGTCTTTTATAAAAATTAATATAGTAATTACAATATAATTTTTTTCTAAATAATTACATCTAGTATATCATTATTCTATATAATATATTCTTTTATATCTTTCAAAGTATGCTTCTAGGATTCTTGGGAAAAAAGGACAAAATAAGGGTGAGTTCAAATTCTCAGTTTTGGTAAAGTATGGATGGAGGAATATTGATCAATGAGAATAATAATTATGGCATGGTAAATAACTGAATCATATATACCATGTAATAAATAAAAAAAATGAAGTGGATAAACAATATTTTAAGGTAATAACTTGAACCACGTTTCATTCAAATAACTAGATAATGAAAAATCAATATGGAATGGCATGAGAGGGGTAGGGCTCTCACCTTCGGCCAAGATCCCTCTCTTGGGTTTCCATCTTCTAAAGCCTCCTTGACGGTGAATCTCCCCATAGATTTCTAAATCTCAATAGTGAATCTCCATGGCATGGTAGTTTCTGACTCTCTATGGTGAATCTATGGTTTGGCGGTTTGACTTTTGGCGATTGTCAGTGGCTTCGTTCTTTGGTGACTCAGGCGGTGGACAGATCTGGTGGCATGCATCTTGATTTGTTCCAGATCTAATGCCAAAGTGTCATTTATTTGAAGTTATGTGATGGTGTAGGTTTTCAGGAGGCATGGTGAGTAGGGCAGTGGTCGACGATATGGCTACGTCTGGTATGGCGGTGGCGATATGGTGGGCGCAAGCAGTAGGTCTTCGATGTGTGGATTCGATGGGTGAAGTGTCAGGGATCTTCCTAGGGAGATATTCCAGCTCTATGTGAGGTCATTATAGGGGTGTAGATAGAATTGATATAGTTATAATAGTGATCTTCGATTAGGAGACACTATTTGTGGTGTAGTTGCATATGGGTTCATGTGGTGTTGGAAGGTCTAGATTTGTTGACCAGATGACGACAGGCGGTGCATTCATCTGGTTGTGGTAGGTTCCAACAGAGTGTGCAGTTACAGGAAGAATCAAGGCCATCCAATGGGCCTTTGGACTTTTTTTATCCTTGTTCTTGGGTCTATGGGACTTTGAGACATTTTTTTGTAGTGGTTTTGTGCCATTCGGATTTCGGGACATTGTATTTTAAGGCCTATATGCATATGAGTTCTCAGATTTCTTTTAGTTTCTCCCTTCTACCACAGAAGGTGTTTGTTTGTTTTTTTACATTTTTAATAAATGGGATATCCCACAACATTCCTAACATGAAAAGGTATGAAACTAAAACACATTCAATTTAAAAAATGCACTAAAAATGAAATGTATCTATATATATGTCAGCCCAAAATCTCATGGATGAATAATAACTGAAACTAAATGAGGGAAATTCCCATGAGACTACTGATTCATCATGCAACTATCTATTATAGGGCCACACATTGGTCATACCAATCTAAAACATTCCTTATATATCGAATAATTGAATTAAAATTTTGCCTTATCAAATATGTATATAGAGTAAGAGATATAGATTTATCAATATTTACCTAAATAATAAAATAAAATTCAAATGAAACACCGTATAGAAATTATATATAGTTTTGGAAGTGAACATATCCATGATAAATGATTTGGTAAATTATGGGTAATTAAATGGTCATTGATCAAAGGAAATTTAATATTTCATGGTAAATAGAATAAATTAAGGAAGTGAATTAGAATAGTATCCTTTGATAAAAAAATAAAAAACCATCCATATTAAGATTAAGAATAGTATCGATAAATCATACCCAAAGTGGTGTAAAATAATTGGTTGTTGTAGTTGATGAATGAAAATATTATAAAATGATCTTTTCAAAACATTCATGAACAAAATATCCTTTTGTGTTGAAAACACATTTGAAAAAACCATTTCATTGAATATAAACTTTCAAAACATTTTATTTAAAAGTTAACCTTTTAAACATGAAATGGAAACTTCGAAGTAATGATAGTGGGTAAATTTTTACATGTCGTACAAGGTAAAAAGGGCATTTGTTTTCTATGGAAAAAAGTTAGAAAAATGACTTGTTCAAAAATTGATAAGAAGATTCCATTGAAAAAATTGGTAAAAGAAAAAAAGGATAAAACAAGTATCTACCAAAACATTTTAATGTCCTTTTTGAAAACATTTCAAAAAAATAGCTTATAAAAAAACAGGTTCTTCGACTAAACTTAAAAATTTAGTCAAGTTTTCATAAAAACATTTTTTTAAACACCTTGAGTACAAAACAGAGAAAAAATGGTAATAATACTCGAAAAAGTTCATTAATTACCATAGGATAAGAAAATAAAAGGTTTTATTTAACAATGGTCATATAATTGTTTTAATGGAAATGAATGAACAATAAAATTATTCTAGAGGAAAATAATATTTAAACATTCCAAAGTGTCCCATACCAATTTAAGAAATTTTAAATCCTAAGCCTCATGATGGAATAAAATTAAACTAATACTTTAGATACCATGAAAATAAAATGATTAATGATATTATATGTCAAAAGGTGAAGTATATATTCCACAAAAAGTAAGTAGTGAACATGACATTTATCTCACAAATTTAGAAAGGGAGATGAAAATCCTTTACAACTATGGTAACATATGATTCTAAAGAATAAAAAGTAATAATCAAAAAATAAAACATTTAAATACCATTAAGATAAAATAATCAATTTTATATTATATCAATTTTTTTAGACACACCACACAATGAAATAAGTGGTCATTATGACATTTGTATCATGAAAGTAAAAGTGAGATAGGAATCCCTTACCTTATGTACACCTTTATTTTAGTGTCTTTATATTCCAAAAAAATAAACATATGTCAATTATTTAATGGATTTATAACCTTTTTCATGATTATCATTACTTTTATTTCAATTATTACTATTTTTTATACAACTACTAAACCAGTTAATTTTACGTCGAGTGTTTTGACCAAATTCAGTTTATATGTCAAAATTAACCAGTGTTGAAAAACTATGGTACAATGGTTCATTATATAACATCTCTAAAGTAATAAAATTGAAATAATTATCATAATTATACATTAATTATACATTAAAACCCAAACATTAAATTTGTTTAAGAAAAATGAACTGACGTTACAATCATGGAGATAGTATGCCATAGGTACGCATGAGTAACGTTCCCAATTTTCAATGATCATTATAGAAAATAGGTAAGTAACATAAATCATTTCAGAATGATAATTATATCACAAATACCAGATTATTTATTCATATATACATATAGATAGAGGTATTTTTATGAAAAAATAATCACGTCATGTCGAGGATGTGGTAGTCCACATGTTCTTGAACGATGTTATCACTTTTTTAGTGTGTGAAAGGGTAATAGAGAAAATAATATATATTATATTTAATGAAATTAAATTATTTAATTAATATCATATATAGGGTTTTATTGTCACATATGTTTAATTGAAACTATATTTTATACATTCCATGTATATTGTTAACGAATCAAATGTCTTGGAGAAGGCGGTAGTCCACACTTCCACAAACAATGTTATCGTATTTATGAAAAATGGATACTATAATGGTATGTGTTATAAAATAATTGTAGAAGAAAACATAAATATTTAATAAAATATATAACACATATAAATAATGTTTCCATCACAATACTCACCGTGAGAGGAGGTAATAGAAAAAATTAACAATCGTCTATTCGTGAGGTGGTAGTTCATTGTACATGTAAACACTATAATCAATACCCATTAGATGGACGTGTTTGAGTGTAATTAGAACCGTTAATATAAAAACATCTCAGTATATTTGTTATACTTGAGTTATTATATGAACATTGATGAATAATATTAGATGGGTGGAGAATGGAAAAAATTAAAGAGCTTTTGGAAAGACGTTACCTCATAATCAGGTGACTCCTTTTGGTTTTTACCAAAGGGCTTCCTTGGAAGGAGTTATTCTAAAAGGGATGATTAAAGGTTGAGAGTATGTATTTTTAGTGGTTAATTTTTATTATATAATACAAACCTAAGTGGTTTGAGAGGTGTGAAAAATGGGGAAAGTGGTGGCCTTTTATAGTGGAGGAGGAGTGACACTCTTGTAATATTTGGATAATGAAATTCATACCACGTTTTTCATATTGAAAGTGGATTATATTATGGGCCCAATTCGTTCCAATAGAGGATATGGTCAATATATTTCTATAAAATTTCTCTTGTAAAAGTTTAAAGGTGATTTTTTGTCTTATGTTTTTGTTTTAGTCCCTTATCAATCTTAATTTAACATTAATCGTTGTAATTAATTTTAATAACTTCCATTAATATTTTAATTGAATTTTTTTTTCTTATTTGATGTTATAAATTATTCTTAATCTAAATAATTAATCAATTTTTCAAAATTCCAACCCTATTAGTGGCATAAATTGATTTAAACATAATCCCGGAAGCGGGAAAATAGTGTGGGTTTTTTTAGTAACTACATAAGCATTTTTTCTATGTTTTTATAATAAATTTCCTAATGAAATGGATTCCAATGACATAAATTGTATAAATTAATAAAAAAATTATCTAATTAAACATTAAAACTAATTGAAAATTATAATTTTACCTTTTAAATAAATTATATGAAAATGAAATTTTGTACTAAATTTAGTATTTTAACTATTCATTAAAAAATGATATGTTTCTGGAAAATATAAAACACACAGCCTAACATAATTGTTATTTTTTTATTTAAAATATTATATGTATTATAACATATTAAATTATGTATCAAAATTCATATTTAAAATGGGTTCTCCATTAAAAGGTTGTAAAATTGCTTATATAAAAATATAGGTTTTTTGTGTGAAATTAGGGTTGCTTTAATCTTATGCCTATCAAATCTAGTGGATTAATATCATAAATATTTTATTTAATATATAAAATATATATTTAACTAAAATAATACACTAATTGAAATTAATTATATTTATTAAGATTAAACTCCTTTCGAAGAATAAAATTGTATTATTTATTTTGTATATATAATTGGTTCTTATTTTTGTTTCTCATTAATTGGTAACCAATGAATTCATTTTATATTTATATAAATCATAACTTTTCATGTATTAGTTGATAATATTTATAACGACTAACATACTGGATAGGTTATATCATATTAATTCAAATAATAATATTTTAATAATACATTGCTATTTGGTGAAACTCGGTCTTGTGTGTAACAAAAGCTATTTAGCTAGGTCACTCCTATGTGTAACACTATATTTCCAGGAAGGTGGATCTTGTGTTTGATGTAAGATGAAATAGTATTTCATGCATTAAAAGTTATATAATATAATATATTTATTTAATTTTGTAATGTATTTGGTTAATATACTCCATTTTTACACTTGGTGTTGTGTGCCATAAAACTATTGAATACAAAGTTGTACTTTATAATTTAGGGGTGTTACAATCTACCCACCTTAATTAAATTTCCCCTCGCAATTTAAACTTGGTATTTTTTATATATTGTTTGATATTTCCTACAATGAAATCCTAAATCATGGTAATGGTTTTTAAAACATACTTTAGAAAAGTGAGAATGAGAAGTACAATGGTCCCATGGACTACCATGTAACTAGGTCTCTAAGTAGGATAATGTTATTGGAAAGTGAAAATACATACATGGAGGAAATGAATAAATATTTTTAGGGAGTTAATGAGATCATCATCAAAAAATAAATGAATGATCAATAGAATATTTAAAGATCAAATCCATAAATCTTTTATGATTTAAGATACCCTCAGTTCAACATTAATTAAGGTATTAGGACAATAATTTATTTCAAAGTCATTTTCCTAATATTGGGTAATTATTTTAATATTCCATAATATAATGAAATATTCTTACCTTCTAGGTTTCAATTTCAAATGAACAATCCTAAATTTCGGATGTACTTAATTCATGTTCTAATTCATCCCTTTAGTCAAAGGAATTAATTACTAATAATGATTTTTTATGCCTAAAGCACTAAAAGAAAATTTTGAATGATATTAAGGAATATTAAAGAGTTAAAAGTCTAAATATTTATGTCTAACTATATTAAAAAAACCAATATGGTTAATATATTAATCTGTAATCCTCAAAAGGGATATTACTAGTTCATAAATAACATTTATTCATCAAATTGTTTAACAAAAATCAATGAAAAATTAACAAGGACATTACATAAGTCAGTGGTTGGATTGAAACCCTTATCATCCTTTGAACATGGGTTTAATAACCACAACCGTTCCAATTTTTTTAGTTCCACCTGACATATAGGTCTTCCTTTTCTAAAACAATATTAATTTAAATCAAAAAATAAATATGATGGGCATCCTTTAAATAAGGTTATTCACAAAATATACTTTTAACAATTGTTATAAATATAAAATTAATACATAAATACTTCATCCACTTATTTTCACATAGATCCTTAGAGTTTAACTTTTATAAGAGGGCATTAACTCGAGTAATTTCTTGGTTCCCCACATTTATGGAAACATAATAAATAGGATTCCTTAGGCAGAGTTTCTTTCACTTACATCACACTCTACATTTTTCCTTATAAATAATTTACTTTAATTCACTATTTCATACAAATAAATAATTTCCTTGTTCCATTGATTAACTTTCCTCGGTGTTTGCTTCCATATTCCTAGCATGATGGAAATTGATCCCTCTTTTCTTTATGGTTCTCATCACTTGAGCTCTTAAAAACCTCAATCATTCTCTTATTTGGTGGCTTACAAATTTGGTATTGGTGCATCTTGTTACAAATATTTTGATAAAATGTATTATGAACAAAAAATATTTTTTCACTCCTATCAAAACATCTTTTGGTTGATAATTTCCACCACCTTTTCTTTCATGTTCAATGTTCACATGACTCCTTCGTGTTCCAGCCATTGAATAAAACCAGAAAGTACAGTTTTTATAACAATAGCCATAGAAAAAACATATAATCATTTATAGGATATATAAATCATTACACCTTATATTAATTCTAAAACACATTAGTTTTAACCTAGGTTATTTATTTTCAAAATCCTTCATAGTGGTTTGTAAGGTAAATTTGAATTTTTCTATGCATATCGCCCAAGATTGTGAGAAAAAGTGCACAGTAAGGCCCATTATCATGTACCAAGTTACACCAAGTAAGGATTAGAACAACTTTTTAGAGTTGTTACTCCTAGGTACATATTTTATATAACCATGTCTACTTGTAGTATCCATATAGGTATTTATTTCTAGAAAAATTACTTAATCTATATCTATATGTATCATTACGATTCTCTTCAATACTTTTCCAAAAATTCTAGCAATGTTCCATGTTCACTAATATATATTTTCCTAAATCTTGTACCGAAGTTTGATGCTAAACATTATTTGATACCAAAAGTAATGAATTGAACCTAGAATCCCATAACCGGTGTCTGGTTTCAATTACATTTTCATGATTACAATGAATCAAATCCTGAAGGACCAAGAGTTTAGTAGTTATGGTAAACTAGATACATACATGAGTCTTTTATAGTTATTAAAACATAATTTTATTTCTAAATAAATAGTTCAAGGATAATATTATTCTATATAGTATATTTATACATATCTTTCATAATACGATTCTTGAATTCATGGGTAATGTAAACAAATAATGCTCAGCTCAAATACTCAATAAAGGTAAATTAAGGTGGAAGGATTAATGAATCAATGAGAATAATAATTATGGAACGGTAAATAACTGAAACACACATGCCCTGTAATCAAATAACTAAGAACGAATTTCATAAATAACATAGAAGGGTAATAACTATAAGCACCTTCCATTTAAATAACAAGATTAGGAAAAATAAATATGGCATGGTATGAAACTATAACACATTAAATTTCATAAATTAATGGAAAATTAAATATATCTATAGATATTTTGATTAAAAATATCATGGATGAATAATAACTGAAACTAAATGAGGGAAATTCATGATTATTTGACACCATGTTTCCTAGGTATACAGTACCTTTACCGTTAATACCATTAACAAGACGGTTTGAAACATATCAAGTAATACCCCATCTTTGGATGCTATCCAAATTAATCATCCCTTGAAATTACATATACATTGAGTGGATAAATATAAATGGGCCCCATTGGCATCGTACGAGTCTAAAATATTCTTCATATATTGAATAATGTATTTAACAATGTGCCTTATCAAATATTTTTATAAAGTAAAATAATCTTTTTTAATATTTACCAAAATAATCAAATAAAATTCAAATTAAACATCATATAAAAATGATATATTTTTTTAAATGAATTTATCCATGATAAATGACATTTTAAATTAGGGAAATTAAATTTTCAATGATCATAGTTAATTCAATATTTCAAGGCGACTAAATGTAATCAAGGAAGTGAATCTGAATACTATCCATGGACAAATAAACCATAAACCATCCAGAAGAAGATTAAGGATGCTATGAATACATTATACCTGAAGTGGAGTAAAATAATGGGTTTTTGATCTTGATGAATAGAATTATTATAAAAATATAATTTAGATCATTCTTGAGGAAAATGTACTTTTGGTTTGAAAAAACTTCGGAAAAAAATGTTTTCATTTAAAATAAATTTTAAAAATATTTTCTATAAAAATTAACCTCTTAAAAATTAAAAGTAAACTTCAAAGGAATGTTTATGAGTAAATATATACATGTTATACAAGGTAAAAAAACATTCCCTTTTCATGTTAAAAAGGATAATAAAATAAATTTTCTTGAAAGAGAAAAAATATATTCCATTTAAAACATTGGTAAGAAAAATAAAATGGTGTACAATATATTTACCAAACCATTTTAAAAACAGTTTTTTATTTTTTTAAATAAAATATGGTTTTTATAAGAAATAAGATTCTCCGACTAAAGTGATAAATGAGGTTGGGATTTCTTAAAAACACTATCTAAAACACCTTGGGTACCAAATTGTAGGAAAATGGTAATAATACTTAAAAATATCCATTAATTATCAAATGAGATGAAAATTAATGGATTTGTGGATCTATGGTCCAATAATTCCCTCGAATAAAAATGAATGATCAGAAAAATTATTTTTATGAAAATAATCTGTAAACATTCCAAAGCATTCCATACCACTTTAAAACATTTTAAATCATAATACTCATGAAGTAATAATGTTAAATGGATATTTTAAATAGTATTAATTTAAAATTATTTATGATATAACAAATATCAAAATGGGAATTAGAAAAACCAAACAATACAAATAAGTGGTGAAAATGGAATTTACCTCACATATGTTGAATGCGAGATGAAAATACCATTCAATTATGGTAACATATGAATTCGAAGAATCAAAAGTAACAATCATAAAATGAATCATTTAAATAAAATTAATTTAAAATAATCCATGTTATAATTTATCAAAAGTTATATTAGATAAACCACACAAATAAATAAGCGGTGTTTATGAAATATGCCTCGTGAAAGTAAAATTGAGGCAAGGATCCCCTACATTGAGTCAAACATGTAATCCATGTATTTATATTCCTAAATAATAAAGTTATGTTAATTATTTAACATCATGAGAAACATTTTCATTATTATTATTAGTTTAATTTCACTTATTACTATGTTTTATAATACTTATAAATCAATTAGGTTTACATTGGGTGTTTTGACCAAATTCAATTTGTATGTCAAAAATAACTTATGTTGGTTAAATATGGTCAAATGGGTCATTATTTAAAATATATAGAATAATAACCATTTCATAATTATAATATTTATAATTAAATTATACATTTAACCCCTATAATTAAATATGGTTATGAAAAATGAACCAACGTTACATTCATAGAGAAGGTAGTTCATATATACACATGAGTAAAATTTCAATTTTTTCAATGATCATTCTGGGAAAAAGGTAAGTAACTTCAATCATTCATGAAAGATAATTATATCCTAAATACCATATTATTTATTCACACACACACACAAAACACACACACACACATATATATATTGTGATGTAAAGGTTATCACATCATGTTAAGGGGGCGGTAGTCCACAAGTCCATGAATGACCTTATCACTTTTTAAGTGTGTGAAAGTGTAATAAGGAAAATGATGTAAATTATTTTAAAAATAGTTAATTATGTAATTAATATAATATATATATTTTAATGTAACATATTTTTAATTCAAAACATCTTTTATACGTTCAATTTATAGTGTGAACGAACCACAATGCTTTCAGGTAGCGATAGTCCACACATCAAAAAACTATATTATCGTATTTATAAAAAATGTATCCTATAAGGGTATGTGTTATACAAGAATTACAGAATCATAAAGACATAATAAATATAATATATAACACATATAAACAATTTTCCCATCCTAATTTCCACCATTATAGGTTGTAATAGGAAAATTGAAAAATTGTTATTTTGTGAGGCGGTAGTTTGTCCTACACATAAATAGTATATTTGTTACCCATTAGATGGAAGCGTGTAAGTGTATGTAAAACCATAAATATAAAAAAAACATCAGTATATATATGATAATATTTTTATTAATATAACATTGAAGAGGAATATTTTATGGTGTTTAGAATGGAAATAAATTTAAAGACCTTTAGGAAAGACATCAACTTTTAATCGAGTAACTCCTTTTGGTTTAAAAAAAATGGATTCTTTATATGGATTCATGAATAATGTTAGGCCTCAAGATAGATATTATGGATGTTATTAAGTGAATTTGGTATATATTATCTGAACCTAATTGTTTTTAGAGACGTGATTAATTGGGAGAAGTGGTGACCTTTTAAAGTAGAGGAGGAGTGATACTCTTCTAATATTTTTACAATGAAATTCCTAACATGTTTTTCATGTTTTTAGTAGATGAAATTATTGACCTAATTAGATAAAATAGATAATATGGTATATATATGACCATAACAAATATATGGGATATGTTTATATGCCGTTTTAGGCCTTAAGGTTATGGTTTAGCACCTTATAAATCTTAATTGAACCTTAATTGTTGTAAATAATTTTAATCACATTCACTAATATTTTTTGTCAAAAAAAGATTTCGTATTATTAGAAATAATATATTATTATGATTTAAAATATTTAATAAAATTTTAGAAATTTCAATCATATATTGGGAAGAAATTTATTTAAATTTAATCCCACGGGCGGGGTTACAATGTGAGTTTTTGAAGTAAAAACATCCAAATGTTTTCTATGTTTCAATAATAAATTTCAAAGGGAAATTTATTCCAATGAAATAAAATGTATTAATTGAAAAAAATATGATTTGATTAAACTATAATACATATTAATATTATAATTTAACCTTAAATAAAATTATATGAAAAATATGTTTTGATCTAAAATTTTGTTTTTTTAACTATTTTTAAAAAATTATATGTTTCCAAAAAATAACAAAAAATAAACCTAACCTAATTTTTATGTTTATATTTAATATTTTGAGTTTATTTGTACGTATTAAATAATTTAAATTGTCAAAATTCATATTTAAATATGGTTCTTCATTAAAAGGTGGGAAAATTGCCTTGTTAAAAATATAGGTTAAGTGTGAAATTGGGTTTATTCTTATCATATGCATATAAAACCTAATGGATGAATATAAAAAAAATTTATTTAATATATAACATATATATTTCATTAAAATAATTCAACAATTTTAATTAATTAAGATTATTAATATAAAACTCTTTTAGAAGCATAAAAATAATAATATTTCCTTTTATACTCAATTAGTTCTCATTTTTTGTTTCTCATTAATGGGTAACCAATGAATTGATTTTATATTTATATAAATCATACATTTACATGATTTGCATAATAATATTCATAACCCATAACGTAATGTCAAGGTTATATAATATTATATTGAATAATAATATTTTAAAAATACATTGTTATTTGGTGAAACTCAGTCTTGTGTGTAACGCAAGATATCGATGATGGTCATTCTTGAATGTAACTCAATATATAAATGAAGGTCCCCATTATGTGTGACACAAGATAAAATAGTGTTTAATCAATTAAAATCTATATAATATATCATTTTTATTTGAAATTGTAATGCTCCAGGTTAATATATTCCCTTCTTATTCCTAGTGTTGCGTGTCATAAACACTATTGAATAAAAAGTTGTTATTTAAAATTTCATGGTGTTAAAAAGATAAACAAACATATCCAATTCTCTTATTCAATTACTAAACATAAATAATAAGTGCTTTTAATCTTAAAACACCATTATAAGGGTCATTAAGAGGGCATCTATAAGAGGTATACATAAAGAGATATAATCATCTTAGCTCACATTTTTTAATTTATTACTTCTTATATCTTGTTTAAATATGATTTATTTATCCTAATATAAGTAATTTAGTATTAAAAATATATCAAAATATTGTTTTTAAAATATGAGAACTATTATATCCCCACTTTTCTAAAAATGAAAAATGAAATTATTTCTCATTCATATGTGTGGACTATCGCATCCACATAGCAATATAATAAATTTTTCATAAACAACATTTATGGTTGGTTATTATGATATATTTAATGTTTATATATTATATTTATGATATAATAATAGTTTTATAATTATAAAATATGATTTATTTTTCTAACTTTATTTTCCATTGAAAATGAAGACAATGTTCATGCATATATATGGAGTACCATCTCCATGAATGTGGAAACTCATTTTTATTTATATACAATTTAATGATTTCTAAAATAATTTATATATTTATTATATATTATATTTATATCATTATTATAATTAATTTTATGATGAACCCATGATCAATTTACAATTATATGAATTGTTGAACCGAAGACTTCATGAAAAACATAACCTTTAAACTGTGGAAACCTCTAATTTAAAAAGGAATTATTAATTAATTGGTCTTGAAATTATATAAGTGGATCATATATAATAATATAAATATATAAATTGTTATGTTATATAAATATAATAAATTTAAATCCATTATACAAGATGTTATAGTTCTTATAAAAAATCAAGATTGAGGTAAGATATTTATGTAATAATCTCATTTTTATCTGGATTTTTTATGCATAAGTTTTAGATGATGAAATTTTATAATATATATCTAAAATATATAATTAATTTTATCATAAATTGGTTATTTATTAATATTAAATTTTTTCCTTTAATAATTTGTCTTTTTATGTTTGAAATGGAAGGGAATAAGGTTTTTTTGGAAACCCAGCCTTAATTTTCTTCTCGGTCAGAGATATTTTTATTCCCTATGAATATATTCTTCAAACTGTTTTTAGGAATTTATTTACCATTACCCATTGATTTTATAATATAATTATCATCCATTTTTTAGTTTTGATAAATAAAAATAAATCCATCATTTCATCATTTTCCAAATGTGGTACTTTTGAATTCTTAATGAAATTGTTAATGGAATATTTGTTTTAATGTACACAAAATGAAAAATAATTTTCACTATAATAACCTATGAATGCATAAAATATTCCTTTAATGCCAATAATTTTTTATTTCAAATAAAATATATTCCTTAATATTTTTTAAATTTTTATATTTTAAATAGGTTATTTCAAAATGAAAATTGTTTTCTCATCAAGAAATGTTTCAAGTGATTATCTATGATGAAATACATTGAGGTTACTTATGTTTCCCTAGGAATGTGACTTTTTGATACCATATTTATTATTTATCTAGATGTTTTTGGGTTTTGAATAATAAATATTTATCAAACCCATTTTCCACTAGGTTATTCTATGATTAAATGATAAATGTTTTAATGCTATTGTGACATAAATAAGAATGGATTATGAATATGTGATAGGTGAGTCCATTATTTACCTCTAATGGATTGGGTAAGTATCAATGTTTTATGAGATCTGAGAGTATATATAAGTTTATCCTAATCCTAAAAGACGGTACATGGGGGGTTGTCCCAGACCCAATAAAAAGGTATATAGGAGGTCATCCCAATATCAAATAAGGTACATGGGTAGTTATCCCAAGCCTATCGTTTTATGGATTTCTTGGTGGGTTGCCTAGAAATAATATTTATATGATTATTATTAGTCAACACTTTATTACACTCTCTTAATATGTGAAATTATTTAAATTTTAAGATCTCACATATCATGTTATTTGATTCCACTATTATTTATGTCTTATGATCTGTCAATATATATTTCATGACTCAGGTTTATGATCTTTAGTTTTCTAGATATGGTTATAAAATTTTTATCTCATGTTCTCATATATTTATTCTCATGTTATGATTAAATGATAATTAATATCTCTCTTTTTTCTGTAACTGCTCATCTGAGATCACTCAATATTGTCTTTACTTTTCCCAAAGATATAAAAAAATGTTTTAAGTAAGATATATATAAGATGTGTTCTAATTGTGTAGAACATAGTGAGAGATTATGTACATATTTTATGTACTAGTTTTTTATGTATCTAAGTTTCCAAAAACACTATAATATTACAGTTCTCGAGTGGATTGTAATGACATGAAATGAATATTCAATTAATAAGATGAAGTATGTATGTATGAAATGTATGGGTTGCCTCATGAATACTAAAGTTATATTCATTAAAACTATATACCAAAATCATATTAATATTTTTAATATCATATAATGTTTAATTATAACATCTAATCACCCATTCATTAATAACTTTTTATCAAATTCATTTTTCTGAGTGATAACTCCTTATTCGTGTATGTTTCAATTTAGACATTATGGTCCAATAAGAATGATCATGATTCCATTATGTATATATTTTAATCTTAAAATAAATACCCTATATATTCAATATATACATATTTATAACAATCCATAAAATATGGAGAAGTAAAAGTGAGTTACACTATTCATTGAGGAGATAGTTTGTACATATGTAGAAACCCTATTTCAATTTCTAATTAAAAAATTAAAAATGATAAAAAATTAATTATATTTACAGAATAATAATAATATCATAAATATAATATATATTTATTAAAACTATCATTGTATCAATCAATTTGATATGGTGATTTAAAATGAATCATAACTCCACATGAAGGTGGTAGTACATAGGTATGGATGAGCAATTATTACATATCACGTTTAAAGAAAATGTGGTGGAGAATGGTTGTAAAATCATTAAAAAAATATAATTTTTTTATAATGTATTAAAAGAATTTATTATGGATAAAATATATTTATATAATATATAACATCAAATGAAATTGAAAGATCTTGGTCAACATTTATACCTCTTCTTGGAGAGACCTCCTTTGGGTTATACCAAAATCCATGAATGATTGGTCTCAGCTGAATACCATCGGATCGATCATGAATAATATGAAAATTATAAGGTTTTTATATAGTTATTCCATGATCTATAACACTATACTTTCATTAAAAAGGTAATATAAGAGGTTCCCTTTTATAATTGAGTGTGGGGATACACATGGAATTACGTAAAATATTTAAATACTATGAAGACATTTTCTTATGAAAGTGGATCCAAATTGTTAATAATTTAAAGGAAATACATTATATGGAAGAAATATCTCATAAAAATAAGAATTATACAATTTTATATGGAATTCTCTCATTTTTAACTTTATTAACCCCTCCCCTAGTAAACCAGTTTTAACCAAAACTATGGTAAAAAATTTATTTTGTCTTTACTATTCATTATACTAAAAAATTAATGTTAACTAATTAAAAATAATTACATGATGATTAAAAATATGGAGTAAATTTTCAAAATTTTATTTCTGTAAGTTAGAATTTTCAATTTTCAAATAATCATATAAAAAACAACAAAAACAAATTTTAAGAAATAAATTCCTTAGTAAGCATAAAATTAATATACTTTGATTCCTTTACTAGTAAAAATGATGAAATTATTGTTAAAATATTTTATTGAATATATAATATATAAATTAATTTACATTAATTTATAGATAAATTTTTATATAATTTAATAAGATAAAAACTCATTTTGTGCATAAAATAATTTTATAGAAAATAACTCGTTTACTTATAAGTGATTTTATATTTTATACTAATATTTAGATAAAAAATTTATGGATTATCATTTATTTATTTATTTATATAAATTTTAAATATATTTTCTTAAATTTTCTATAATGATCAATATAATTTTTTTAGATATAAATACATAAAATATAGAAAAATATATTTCTTTGAAAAATATTTCTTTTAATCATTAGTTGATTTAAAAAAATTTAGTGCGTATCAATAAATTTTTATCATCCTAAAAAAGTATACATAAATTTTATAATCTAGATAATCTTATTCCTAACCACTATTCCAATGTCTGGGTAATAAATTTATACCATATCAATGTTCATTTAGAATCAGGGATTCTTGTAAAGAGAACTATCGAATAACTTGTGTTTATTTCATGGAATTAAATGTAAAATCTTTGAGGGTAAAATTACCCCTCTAAAAGATTATCACAATCTATCCATGGAAGGAAATAAACTAATAAAGATGATTTATTTACTTTAATAAATAGATTATTTGACTTCCTTGGGGAATTCAAAAACATAGCACATGAATCATGGTATTTTTTTCATTTATAGTTTCCAGAATATCTAAAACTAAATCCTTAACTCTCAATATAAAACTATTTTGTTCATAAAGAAAAACATGATTCATAGTCTCTACACACTCATTATATTTACTTATTCTTCTCTATAAGGTATAATTTCATCTTGTTCTTTTATTCTTTGAGGATTTTAGTTTCCTCGGGTTCCTTTATCTCAAACAAATAACTAAATCTTAGTAGAAGATCCTTATTTTGTATTACATACACATAGACATTTTATTTATTATCTATTAAAGATCCACACTACTCACATGAATCATAATATCATTAAATGCATTATTTATTTCCCTAATACATTAATTTGTAATTTGAGAAGAAAAAACAATAACAAATGACAATTTTCCATAATATAATACCCATTTAAGATTCCATTGTATTCTTATGCACTTATTTTTCCTCTCTATGAGTGTGGAAATAAAACCATTTTTTAATGATCTTAATTTTATAAATAGGATGGAAAATATCTCTAAATATTCTATAGTAGAAACATCTTGTTATTCTCTAAAACATCCAAAAATTCCACACTTAAAATCACCTATCTATAAAAATATCATACAAAAAATAATTAAATCTATGGAATAAAACTCATTAATTAGTAGGATAATTTCAATAAAAATAATACAACCTTAAATCAGGGATCTATATATACTAGAATCATCTCATATTCATAATAATCTACTAATATTTCTTAACATTGTAAAATTCACATCCATCCATTATATATCTTCTCAAATAAATAAACATCTTTGGATGAAGATGATTTTGGCTTTAATAAACAGCTTGTCGAGCTTTCTTGCGCTTTCATGTAAATTATTTTTAAAAACATGATATATTCATTTTTGATATTTATAAATACATTCAAAGGAAAATATAATTAAATATTCATCATAAAAATCACATTTTTTTAAGTAAGCTTTATGATGTTATAAAAATTAAATTATCACAAACACATCATTAGATATGCATTTCCTCAAAATTATGAAATTCAAGAAACCTGATTTCTCATTTTTATTTGATATTCCCTTTCCATAGATAAAGACCATCTTATCTTAATCCAACTTTCGTTAATAACATACCAATATATGTGTTTGTTATGTTTATACCATAAAAAAATAATATATAATAATCCTAATTGAATACATATTCATCATATTTAATATCTATAAATAGAAATTTTTTAACTAGAAGAAATAAAAAATTTCTTATGTATAGAATTTTTTTGTCATGGAATTCAAATATTAATGGTCTCCTTGTCTAATGGTTAATATTTATTATTATATAAGGATATATTATAAATATAAAAACTCATTATTATAAAAAAACTTTACAGATGATGTCTTAATATCGATATATTGTCTTTCGAGGACAACATCTGAAGTCAAATAATCCAACCTTTTCCTTTTTTTGTTCATACAAGTAAGAGTTGTACTCTTCCTTCAAATTAAAACACTCATCATCTAAAGTGTTACTATAATAGTGATGATTGAAATTCTATAAGTCATTTTTCTTTAACTCCAAAATATATAATTCCATAGGCATATTTGAATATACTTCCTATTACTCTAGGGATTCTTTAAACTCTTCAAATTATCTCAAAACATATTAAAATAATTATATAAATTACTAAAATATTTCAAATTTGTTTCAATCTCAATTATAAGATATTTAACAATTTAAAACACTCAAATAAATTTATTTCAATAAATATATCTACTATCATAGGTGAAACTCTTATTTAATAAAATTTTATCCATATCTATTCAAAACAAATTAAATTAAGAGTGTTTTGAAATTAATCTTTTTAAAAATAATTATCTTTACTCTTCATATGGGCTCTCCATCATTAGTAACCTTCTATAAAGAATTAAAACCTATTAAGAACAAATTAAATATAGATTTTCCAAGTAATCCATAATAGGTGAAGTGGTTGGATCATTTTTAGCTTCACATTTCTCTTTAACTTATAATATGACTGTTAAATATAAGTCTACTTGATCTTAATCACATTTAATATACATGAAGACTAGACATTTAAATCATTTAATGATACAAATTACCTATAATATTTCTATCTAGATCTTATTATTCTATATAATTTTTTATATCTTTCAGGTGGAACCATTCTCTATCACTTGAGATATCAAATTTTCACTCTCATATTAGAAACCCAAATTAATAAAAAATAAAATTAAATATATTTTGGAACATAATTCTACGCCATTTTTGTTTCTTATCAATTACAGTTTAATTATCATAATTTAACTTATAATCCAGTGGTCAATGTGATAATTTTCACATTAATTGAAAAAGGAATATAATTGGTGAGATACTATCCCCATTTTTGATTCATTAGGGTCGTTATTTCAATTTCATCTCCCTTTAATTGTCTAATACCACTTGATATACCAATTTAGGCCACTTTATTTCAAATGGAATAATCTTCTTAAAATTTATCTCCTTTTAATTATTTACATCCTAGAGGATTTCAATAACTCATCTCCCCTGCATATGATATCTCTTCTACATTGAGAGATCCAATTGAATCCCACTTAATAAAAGAAATTCATCAAGAATCATTTCTAAGTAGTTTCATATTACTATGAGAATTAAAAAATAGAATAATTTATTTTGAAATAAAAAATGGAATCAAATTTCACTTTTTATTGTATCATCATTAAATAAACTCTAATCCTACATTGGATAACCCTTTATAAAAAATAAGAGAGGTGATTTTAGACAATAAGCATGAAAACATTTTCAAATATGATACCTATTTTTTAAACACTCATATTTTTTTATTATCACATAGGGATATTCAAGAAATCATATAAACATGTTCTCACATGAATAAATACATCAAAAAAATCCATACAAAAGTCTTCCCCTCTTTTTTATATAATATTTTCCCCTTATTAAACATAATATATATATATATATGTGTTTGTTTAAGAAATTATGATAGAATGAAATCATACCTAATCCTTTATCTTTCAAAGTGGTTATCTAGATTTCAAAATTCCATATAAAACCTAAAAATCTATAAAATTTATGCATGTTTAGATATCCCCCTAAAGGGACACTCTCCAGCCTTAATATTATTTTATACCCATCATTGATGAACCACTACACAAATATTGAGTCGGTATTGATCTTCTAGCATCTCCTCATATTGATAAATAACGATGGAAATTATTTCTCAACTAGTAGTATCACTTTTTTAAAGGTCTTAATTTTATAGAACAATTCATAATTCCCTCCAATTTTGGTTTTATATTTGAAAAATATCTGGTTAGTGTATTTCATTCCATTTTTACTTTCATTTTTATCTAAAATGGCATTTTCAAAACTAGAAAATATAGAACATTATTTCCTTATCTTTCACTATCTTTAAATAATCTTCCAACTATTTTAGAATTAGGATTGTCATATTAGAAGGCTCATGCTTAGATATTTCTTTGGATTTGGATTTATTCATCCTAATTATAATATTAGAACTAGAGTTCACTTGAACTTTCACTTTTTTATCCTCTTTGGAATTATATTAGTATATCTAATATCTAAGTTTCATTCCTAGTTTCACCAACCACACACATTTTCATCAAATTTTTCTTCAATATTCTTAGGAAGCTTCTCATATTATTATCATTGAATATCAACAGCCAAGACAATAATACTATAAATTTTATAGAATGACACCCTTCTTGATAACAATATTTTTACATTAATTTTTTTATTTATGGCCATCTTGTAGTGGTCTGTGGTGCAACTAATCTTATATAACTATAAACACATATTCCTAGTTAGTTTGAAAATATTCTCATAATTATTCATTTACGTAATTAGATTAGATTATTCATGTAATGAACCAAACTCTAGTAGCCCATAGAATGAGGATACATTATTAATCTGGTATGTAATACAAGTGATCACATCCTAAGGGCTGGACACTTTAGTAGTCTTGAAAAAATAGATCCATACATGAGACTTGAATTTCAATTGAAAATAAAAATTAAAATATAACTGTATGTGGGAATATAATTATTACCTATGTCATATCATTTCATATCATTCATACTACACTTCATGGATTATTGGGGAAGTAAAAAAATTTAGGGTTAGCTCAAATACAAAATAAGAGTTATGTAGAGAGGAATCTATCATGAATCAATAATTACAATCAATATGTAAATGTAAATAAATTTAAATACATTCCATTTAAAAAATTTAATTATTGTGATTAGATAAGGAAAAATATATATTGAAATGTAAATAAATGAACCCAAATCCCATTAACATAATTTGACTATCATGAATAGATAAGTCATAATCAATATAGCCACATAGACAACTGAAAACACTTGTCGTTTAATCAATAAACAGATAATGAAAATGAATCTATAGATAATATCATAAATAAAATATCATGGATAATAATAAGTGAAAGATTAATGATGGAAATGTTTAAGTATTTGATTTCTTGATATCATTAATCATGATACATGTACTCTAAATACCTTTCATAAGACAATTTAAAACTTATGGGTAAGTATACACTAGAAACACATTTAAAAAAGTCTATTGAACTGATTCATCTCATGAGAATACCAATATATCAATGGGATATCTATAACAGGGAACCACCTATATTTTCATACCCAATTTATTTCGAATATATCAAATGATCGATTTAATTCCGGACTAATATGCCTTACCTAAAAATATCTGTATTGAGAAAAGGATATGGATTAATTAATATTTCCGCAATTGATCAAATGAAATTCAATGTAAACACCCTATGTCAAAATGGTATATAATTTAGGAAATAATAATATCCATCATAAAATAATATTTTTATTTAATATAAATTTAATTTCTAATGAAAAATGATAATTTTTTATTGATTATTTCAAGATAAAGTAAACCATCAGATAAATAATGTCAGATTGAACAATAATATTTAAATCATTGGTAACTTTTAATTTGTTACCCCTTTAATACTAATCATGAAATAAAACATTAATAATCACAAATAAATTTGTATTCTTATTAAATACATCAAGGGTTTATTATATACACCACATAAAAGAGAACATGTGCATATTAAAAAATTATCTCAATGAAATAGAAATTGAGACGAGGTCCCTTACAAAGATTAGCACATTCACGTGAGAATTAATCAATGAATTGATTAAGTGTATCAAATTTAAATCAATATAAAAAAATTTGAAATAAAAAATATTATATTAAAAAGTCATTATACATTTCACATAAGAATATCAGAGGCAACATAGATGTAATATAATACAATGAAAATAAATTGAGTTATGAAATTATTTACAACATAGTATTTTTCAAGTCAAATCCCATTAATGAAACAATTACAATTGAAAATTAAAATAAAATTATGTGTGAAGGATTCATGATATTACATGTAAAATGGGAAGTATATAAACAACATAAAATATATTAGATGAACAACACTATAATATGCCTAAATTAAGGGAAATTGAGATGAAATCTCTTACCTCACACTTCATTTTGTCCGAATTTGATTTAACCTCATATATATTTGATTTAATCATGTTATTAATATTTTATAAAACCATATTAAAATTTTAATATAATATATGATCCTATTATGACATTTTACCACTAATTTGTTAATCATATTTCATTATTTTCTTTGTTTTGGCTGTTAATTGACTTAATTATCATGTTTTTTTCTCATTAAATATCAATTTCATGGGAATATTATAAAGTTAGATAATATAACGAATGATATTAATTTTTATTTATATTTTTTTTTTCAATAGAAACAAATTTTTTTCATTATTAAAATTTGATATTGAAAATGGATCATATCGCATTGTGGAGACAATGGTTTGTACGTATGCACGATCGACATTGTCATTTCATTAATGGGTGAAAGGGTAAAGAATTTGGTGATATAGTAATTTTTAAAAAATAAATATCATATCATATATATCACATATATTCATTAAATTTTTATTTATCACATAATATATGTAGTGTGAGTTGAAAACAAATCACATAGCTTGGCGGGGCGGTAGTCCGTTGTACGCACGAGGGACGTTATCGTATTTTAAAAGGCATGAAAGGTAGGAAGGTATATGTGTTATTATAAATTTAGAAGTATAAAAATATCATAAATATTATATATATATATATAATAAATAATTATATATAATCATGATATTTGATGATGGCAAATGAGTTACATTTGTTAATGAGGTGGTAGTTTTCCATAGACATGGTCAATTGTTTTTTTCTCATTTGATGAAGGAGGAGATGGATAAATTTTATTTCATAAACATAATTAAATATAATTATATGGTATATAATTATGTTATTACATTGTACATTTTAATATATAATTAAATGTGTAATGAGAAGAACGAAAATGAAATACCTTCATTAAGACAATTACCTTGCCATCAAAAAACCACCTTTGGATAACCTATTAAGGTCCTAATGGTTGGATTTTTTTGAAGTAAAAAATATATAGAGTGTAGTTATGAATGTTGGGGAGATATTTTTTTAGGTATTTTTCAATCTAATAGACTCGATATGTGTGAATACGTAAAGGTAATTAGAGACCTTTTATAAGTGGGGGGGGAGAGAACACACATGAAACTTGTTAAAATAATAAAGTGTACCCACGTTTTTTACATTCCAAAAGGCTCCAAAATGGATAATTAGGTAACCATATAGAACATAAGGTGAAACTATTGTGATCCAAACCAGTTTTGGACCATTTATATGTCATTTTTAACCATTATATTCATAGTTTAACCGCCTGGTAAACTCATTTTTACCATTACTATTTTAATTAATTTTTACTTCATTTAGTATTAATAATGGTAAAATATTCAGTTGACCGTATTAACTAATAAATATTATTCTTAATAGAAATATTGAATTAATTTTTCCTAATTCAATTCATATAAGTGTAAAAATATAATTTAAAATTATACTCATAGACAATATGAAAAATAATGTTTCCAAAGTAAAAACTTTCAAAAGAATGAAGATGTTTTTATATCAAAATCACACATAAAATTAATTCCAAGGACCTGAATTAGTTAAATATTAATATATATGATCTATAATTAATTTAAACTAATTTCAAATATAATTTATTCTTTGAAACAATTTTTTTAAAAAGTAATTTTTTAATAAATTTAGTATTTTTCACTTTTCAGAAAAAGATTAATCTTTTAAGAAAATTCTCAAAAAAACTAACAAGGATAATTTTGAATTGTGGATTTAAAAGATGAAATTTATTTTTACAAATAATTTATTTAAAATTGGTAACAATTATTTTTAAATTATTTTAACAAATAGTGAATAAACAATCTCAATTTTAGTTAGAAAATATTTATTTTTCTTTCAAATGATTGTTATTTTATTTATATTCAATGGATAACCAATGAATTTTTTTATACATGTTTAAACCATATAATTTTTATAATTTAGTTGACATTATTCATAATCTCCAACTTAATGTCTAGGTTATAATGGTGACATGTTAAATTTTAATATTTTTATATAGTATTGTGTTATGTTTAAACCTATTATTTTGGGCTTTGTTAGATATCAAAGTGATTGAATTTATTTTAAATTAAATATATCATAAAGTATTGGGTTGTAAAATTCTTTTTGAATCATGTTGTTTTGTTTCATATACACTCTCTAACAAAATATTCTTCTTTTAAAATATCAAGGTTTTATATTAAACCTCTTTCAAATAAATTGCATCCTCGCAATTTAATATGGATCTCTATAATCAAGAATTTGAAATTTAATAATACCCTTTTTTTAAAACCCACAACATAATAAAGGGTTATTAAAACATCCTCTAGATGAGATATAAGGTCAAGTCAAAGCTCATATGGAATGACACACGCACTATGTTTCAAAATATACAAATATTTGTTAGCCTAACTTAGATAAATACCCTAAAGAGGGGTGTGATTCAGGGTATAAAATATTAAAACAACTATCCCTTAGGTATATTGTTTCATAATTAAACAAATATATATATTCACTACCCATCCCATAGAGTATAATAAATACATATTATATCATGCACATGACACACAAATCTTACTTAGTTCATCCTATCTAGGATACATCCAAGAAGAATACAATGGAAATTCTCTAATACACAAAATCCATTAAAGGGAATTACTATTACAAGGTTTGAATAATACTCATTAACCCTCCTATTTTAGAACCAATCAAAATTTGAATGTTTATTTCACTCTCAACTAAAGTGTAATCTAAATTTCAATATTGTATTTTTCTTTTGATCACTTTAATCATCATTGTTAGCACCTTATTTAGTTCATCATGAATCTCTAATTTCATCCACTTGATGAATACCTATTGACCATATAATGTTTGAAAAGATACATAGAAGTTTCAAAAATATTTTATTCCATGATACATTTTCATGACTTTTACACAACACTACCAAATTTTATGTTCAATTTACATTTTTTATAAGTATTTAACTTTCGCACAACAATAAAGTTTATAAAAAAACTAAAACTTTCCATAACATTTATATTTTCATGAAATTAACCTGTTATTATAGATAGAAGTCTATTTTCTATACTCAAATAATATCGAAATCTTTTCTTCATGCAAGAAATTGATTTTTCAAACTCTTACATGATTTTGATCCCTGGTATTATTAATGGTTGGAGCTTATTAATTAATGGGGTAGCCGCCTTTTTGTAGACATTGTTGACCAATCAAGAAACTATCTATTTCACCTTGGACTATGAGCACAAATTTCCATGTGTGCTGATCGTCAACAATTTTACATCACCTTTAACACACAACTAACAACCTTCAAAGAAATAAATATCTATTCTGTAGGTTCGCGCCACTCTCCTAGTGTTGTGTATCTCTAGATTTCATGAATTTACATAAATTTTACAAAATATAAGTCCTTTACATATTTTTTATGTGACGGACCCCAATATTCACTTGTGTGTAACATTGTGAAACACATTCACCCTTTCATTCAATGTTTACATTTTTTTCTGTAAAAATCCATTTCTAAAAACAAATTTTGATTCCTCTGAAATTTAGACCCAAGAATTTGGCATACACTAGGAAACAACACCACCTTGTATATGCACCATTCTATAGTTGTGTATGCATATACTCCACATTCAGTTTAACTCTAAAATATTCAGGTTTATGATTCGTCCACAATAAATCAGTGACTAATTGAGTAGCCACAATATATTATACTCTTTCCATGCTTAATGAAATGCATTATTATTTATTTATTATCCATGAAATTCAAAATCTACAAAGTTAAAATACACCACCTGATGTTTATTTTTACTCCTATGTTGAACCGACCCAATATAAATTTTTATATCCCAATAAATATTTCAAAGATTTATCATTATATTGAAAATATAAATCCATAATTTCCTTAATATACCGAAGTATTCTTTTCTCTACATGTATGTGGGTTCTTTAGGATATCTTTCATACCACATTACATGGAATGTGGTAAAAACAATATTGGGTCATGTATGTAAAATCCTATGTTGTTCCATGAGGTATATATCTTATAATTTTAAGTAAAAATCATTTTACTTATCCTTAAAAATGTGACAAATCACTTAATGATTGAATTAAGGGTGTATGGGGCTTGTTAGGATCCCAGAACTATGAATTATGGATAAAATAGGGTAGGCGCATTGTTTGATCAAACCATACACTAAATACCACACGGTTTGGAAAATTCGTGTTGGGGTGTTATAAGGATCTATAAAGTGGAGTGAACATGCTGAGCATAGTTTGGGAAAATGTGCCCCCAAGGTGTTGTTTGACTATCCATCAATAGTGGAAGGTTCATGGTTTGGAGAACCATGCATCCAAACCATGTGCCCCTTATGTTTTGGGAGATTTTATAATTTTTTCCTTACTTATTTAAGAGGGATAACCACTCACTTTTTTCCTTCATTCATCATAAAATACCACTCCCTCTATATTATTGTAAACTCTCATCTCCTAACAATAAATGATTAGAATCTATTTCTATGCCCAACATATGATTCTAGTGTCTTTAATCTCATTAGATCCCCACCGTTAATAGATCTATTCCTTAAACTTTTTCACTTCAATTTCTTTTTTATATTGGATTTTATTTCTATATAGGATATTAGTCCATATTTTTAGGGTTTTTTCTATTGTTTTGTTTTCATCTAATATGGACCAAATCAGAGGCAGAGGTTGACCAATTATTCCTTTATTGTAATAGTGTAGGGGTTCTATACCTTTTCCATTAAGGTCTAGTTGATTAAACTTTTTTTCATCTTGCAGCATGCCAGAACCTCCAATCACTGATTCCTAACTAATAAAACCTTTAATCATATTTAAATTTCAGGTTTAATACATACCATGAAACCATTTTATAAGGTTAGAGTTAATTGATCTCAACCCCAATGACCCATGATGTGGAATCTTTCCATATTCCATGAATTTTATTCCCTTTTGGTGATTTAATCTCTCTTTTAATTACTATGAGTCAAATAAGAGAATAATGTGTGTTGTTTAAGGATGTAATCACCATAAATATTTTTCCTTGTATATTAAATGAATGTAATGGATAATCCATTGGATTTTATATAGTTAATAAATGGTTTATGAAATTGATAATGAATTGGTTTTGATGAGTTTAAATGATAATGGGTATATAGACATTTCTATCCCCCAATATAATTATGTAAATCATGTTGATGATGATAGCATGGTATGGGACTGATGTGTGACATGAGGTATGACATCGACGTGGGCCTCATAGTATGGAACTAATGTGGGACTTATATTATGGTACCTGTAACATCCTGACCCAAACCATCTGTTCTAATCTAGAATGCCACATGACATCATACATTCCTACCCCTAACTAATAGGCTTTCAACTAGTAGTGAGGGTCCTACTCTATCCATGGTAAGACTATACCCTCAGTGTCATGTCATAGGATCGATAATAATAATAAAAAAACACTCAAAGTATGTATGGACACTGAATAAATTAGATACATATAAAAATATCTCCCAATGTGGTAAGTCTGTCCAAATTATAAGACGTCTAATACAAGACATGTAAATAAACAAATAGCAATGTGGTACTCTATTTGTTGTCTTGGTCTGCTCCAGATCCATGCTCCACCACTCAACTCTCCACCATATGTCCCTTTTCCTTCTCCAGATCTCTAGTCATGAAATCTACATGTGCAAAAAAATTCCCAAGTATGATGTAAGTACAAAACACAGTAAGAAACCATAAATGTGTCCCCACTATAAGTGAAACATTTATATAAAAATGTATATCATGACAGAAGTAACTTCTCAATAAAAAAACATGTTATGATTCATTGTGTACTGACCAAGCCACCATGAACTCCACCCCAACACACTTTAGATTATCGATGGTAAGAATTTTGAAAACACATGACACTCTATCAAGGTCTCAAAGGTTACCCCATCCTTCTAGTGGATGTTACAAGATTCTAACACATTCCATCGGGTTTATCCTCGGTCTTGTTATCCATTTAATCACCCCTTAACATGTACATAGGAATCATTGACCAATATTTTCCAGCAATCCACATTCATTTCCCCTTTATAAGGGTATCAATGTTCATCTTTAAGGATATTAGGTCTTTATCAGGATTGGTAAATGGCCACTGGACCGTGTTACTCCCACCCACGACGTTCCACCTCTTTATCTTGGTATTCGTCATCTAGTCACTATTCTTTCCCCACTACAGGGGTATCCAAGCCCTTCATTAAGTATATTTGGACTATTTTAGTTTGGGTAACCTCATACACCAAACCCCAAGGGTTCACCTGGGTATCTCATTACCTTCAATCTAGCCACAGTCTTTAAGAGCGTTAAGAACATGTCATGTTGGGTTACCAAATACACCCAACCTCAAGGCTCCTCATGAATATCTTGATACTATCAACACAATTCCACAGTCTATGAAACACACCAATATTATGTGTCATAGAAAGGAACAATAACTCACACCAAGATCATCTTCAGGATAATCAAACTCAAACAATTACACCCACAACTACTCACACACCCACATGCATATCAGAACAAGAATGGGATAGTCTAGTATAACATCAATTAATCATTAAATCATAAATATACAAGTCCCAAAAAGGCTAGTAACCTCCTACCTCAAAGTCATCAACATCAATGGAAAAGTATTTCATAGGTGTCATCCTATGAAGCATGTTAGTACACCAACCAAAAATAAGATTACACACCAAGGATTCATAAAACCAAAACCATAAATGTCCTTTCAAATTGAATTAAAATACACTATGTGATAATAAATTCTTTCTTATAGATAATTTCTAAATTATCATTCTAGATCTGCGCTTGCAATATTATACTTATGAATAATTATGAAACCATATTTGATAATTTATATCTCTAAATTAAATCAAGATCAAATGTGGTATTCCTTATAGTTATTCTTTAGTTGAACCATATAATTATCTCAATAAAATTTATTGTCAATTATCCATTATAATTATCTTTTGAAAATTTAATAGAAATAATACTTTTATAATTATCTTTGATAATTTTTCCAAAATTATCATTTATAATTTTCTTATAATAACTTATTATCCTCTGAAATGATTTATTTTATAATTTATCCTTTGATAACACAGAGACTATTAAATAATAATTTCAATAATTATCTCCTACAACATTACTATTATAATTTGACAATTATAATAATTATCCTTTGATAATACACATATTTATCCTATGATAATTTTGATAATATATCAACGTGATAATTATATTATAATTATCCTTTAATAAACTGAATAATATTATCATTGATAAACTGGTGGAATTATTATTTTATAATTCATTAAATTATCGCTTTATAATTATTCATTAAAATCCATTGATAATTCCTTTTAATTATCTTTTGATGGTTATTTTAATTCAGAATTTGATAATTTTATATAAAATTTTCATCTAATATTATTTTGTAATTATCATTGATAAGTTGATGAAATTACCCTTTGTTAATTATAAAATTTTTCCATTTTTACTTTTTACAATATCATCTTTGATAATAGTTTTTTAAATAATATACTTACATAATATATTTTAAATTATTCATTTAAAAAATGAAAAACAACATCGAAAATACCTCAATTACTTCACAATAAAACATAGTATATAGCATCTTCTAATTGAGATTAACCCAACGACACCCATAGTGCCTGAAGCCTCTCATTATTAACGAATTTATGAAAGATGGAAATTTTATAAAAGATTAATAAAATAAATAATTCAAAAGAAAAACAACAATGTTTTCTTCAACCATGAAATAGAAATGTCAAAATAATAGGAGACCAATGTCGCCCATCTTGGAACTGAAAAGGGGGATTGTTTACGGCTTGAACAATCATTGTAAGGAGGTTTCGGGGTTGCTTGAACACATCTGAATTAACCAATGGAGAAATATGAATCAATCGGCTATTTGAAACCCTAAACCATGTATGTCATTGGTCAAAATAAAAAACCCCCATTTAATACACCTTTTTAATAAAATATTTAAGACATAGTCATTAGTTTCACTCAATTAAGGAATCACAAGTATTTCAGAGTCAAAATGAACTCCAATCCAAGATTTTGGATGAGAACCACATAAAAAATGGAGGTATTCATCTATTGAAGAAGTTGATATAAAAAAATAATTTTTTTAATTAAATAAATTAAAAATATTTTCTATTTAATGTAAATGTTAAATAATTAATATTAATAACATACTAGATTGAATGTCTAACACTCACAAAATTTATACCTACCCTAGTGTAACCCTCATGTTTTAGACCAAATGATGGTCTCAAATTTCTTCTACGATGATCTATCTTAGAGATATTAATTATTTATTATCTAAAAAATGGAATTATAATATAATTAATTATAAAATTTATATTATCATGTGTGATATTGTCATACACTTGACACAAATAAAAGTTATACCCCACCTAGGTAAAAACTAGTGTCCATGACCTAATTATGGTCTCAAATTTCTCATAATATGCACCATTTGCGATATATTAATTTATTTTTGGAAAATAATAAAATATTAACTATCTTATCCACATGAGATAAATGTCCAATATTTTAATGCTCATAACTTTTACCACTTCCTAGAACTAATTGTGGTCTAAGATTTCTCATACGACACACCATTTGAGAGAAATTCAATTATTTTTGATAAATCACATGAATGTGATATAATATACTTAATTTTATTATCATGTCTGCACTATTCACCTAAGGGTCTTGGAATATCATACTAAATCAGTACATAACACACAAAATATTACATACAATATTCCAATATGCTAAACCAGGTTTTTCCCTTACACAAATCCATTAAAACATTTAATAAATGATTTTTATTTGAAAAAATAATTTTCATATAAAAATAATTATAAATTGTTAACATGTTTGTATTTTTATCTTTCAAAATTCCAGAAATTACAATTATCCCCCTCTATTGACTTCTCATCCTTGAGAAGTATCTTTAGTAATCTTTTTCAAACAACTCAAGTCACTGAGCTCGAACATCAGGCTCATGTTCCCATGTTTCATCTTGGATTTTTCTATGGTTCCACTAAATCTAGACTAGTGATACCATATTTCTAAAAAAATATTCTCTCTTTGATCTATGATCCACACTAGTTGTTCATCATATGATTCATTGATCTCTATCTAAATGTCATCACAATCTATAACTTTCACAAGTTCAGTTATGTACATACGAAGTCATGACCCATGGAACATGTTTGGAATAACTCGATAGCAAGATGATAAGTCTAGATGATATTCCAGTACCCCTATAAACTTATTTATCTCAAAGGTTCCAACAAAACATGGTGATATATTACCCTACTTCTTTAGAAATATCCACCCCAACTGAAGATTAGCTCGCAAAAAACATGATCACCCACATAAAATTATATGGGTCTTCTCCTATGGTCAACATAATATTTATGTTTAATCCAAGAAATGATAAACCTATTCAAAATTAGATGAAATATCTTAGAGTCATCCTGAGGAAAACCAGGACCACAACTACTACATAACCTACTTCATGCTAACAAGTGTTAAAAGACACTGTCTCCCATGAAGGTTCTCAAAAATGTCATCTAAATTAAATCCTAGTAACAATTATTTGAGACCTTTAATGATTGAAATGCTCATAAAATAATGTTTGATTATAGTTCAATTTTCTATCAATAGTGTGGTAAATAGGTAAACATGAGGGGAGACTGTGATATAAACCCAGTGGAGTGTTTAACTTGTGACTGGATGAGATATTTACATCTGTTTTATAGGAAATTACCTAGAGTTGTTAATGACAGATAGTGGACACTAAATCTAGGTTCAGGGGAAAGATTCATATATTTTATTTAGGTTTAGAGGTGTAATGATACTAGTAATTCAGGATTATTAGGGTTTGTGGATGAAGGATCTAGACACAAATTTCACCACTAAAATAGAGTGGGCCTCCTCAGGGTGGTCAAGTTGTTTTTCAAGGTCATGGTTTGGACCAAATGTATTTATCATATCCTATACCTGATTAGTATAGAACTGAACCATTTACAATGTGAGGTATGATCTTAGTAGCTTTTACTCTAGTATCTTCCCTTTTGATATGGTCCCCACACATTCTTTTATTTCTATGTTAACTATGGGAAGCCATAGCCTTGAGCTTTAGTGCTTTAGTAGTATGATGGATATGGATACTCTATTGGGTGTATTAATATAAAGTGTGTTCCAATTTAATAATTTCCCTTAAAAATTTGGGTTTATCATCTCATATGAGATGTTTTATCCTTATGATTTTTGAATTTGATGTCATACTCTAAATGGATAGGTTTTTTATTTACCATTCCCCTGCTGATTTCTATGAAGTGAGTGTATCATTCACATCACCAAAAGGAATTATTTATATACTATATGTATAGTTGGATGATAAAGTAGGATGATATGGACTTGAGCATAATAGACTGGGTAGGGTGATAACAAATATCTCTATCCTTTATGTGGATTCTCAAGGACTACATGATAAATTACCTTCAATAGTATATATTTTAGTGATATCATCCTGGATAATTTTTCTAGTTTACCTCCTAATTAAGAGGTATATTTTATGGGAGAACTAGTGTTAGGGGTTTCACCAGTATCAATTTATACTTATATGATGGATAATACTGAGTTTCAAGATCTCAAGAGGAAAATGTAAGGCTTGGAATCAAATGGAATTAAGTGATCCAATACTTCTCCATGGGGTTCTCCAAGCTTTTTCTATAAAAATCTAGATTGAACCCTTAAATTATGTGTGGATTATTGGAAGTTTAATAATTTTATGATTATGAATAAATATCTCTTTCCCTATATAGAATACTAATTTTACCACATTGGAGGAGCTCATGATTTCATGAAAATTGATTTGAGTTCATGTTATTGTCATGTTCATGTCAGGCTGATGGATATACCTCATATGCACTTCAATAAAAATTATGGTTTTTATGAGTATCTTATTATTTCATTCATTTCCACAAATGTGATTTCCATTTTTAATGCCTTTATGAATTGGGTTTTACGCCTCTATTGGAATTCTTTCATGGTAGTTTCTATGGATATTATCTTAGTCTATTCTCATACTTGACACGATCATTCCAAACTCCTTGACATTATTCTAAATTAAATGAGAGAGTATAGGTTATATTTAAAACTCAAAAAATTTCATTTATAGATAAACAAAGTTCACTTTCTGGATTAAATCATCTTAGATACATGAATTTCTATGGACCTAAATAAGGTGAGTGTTGTGGTTTCTTTGGAGCATGAAAATAATTTATTTTACATCTTGAGTTTCTTTGGGCTGTTTGGTTATTACATGTGCCTCATCAATTAATTTTATCATCTTTCTAAGACTCTCACTATATTTAACAAAAATAGAGAAACATTTATTTGTTCATAATCATATTGAATGTACTTTCAATAGAAAAAGGGTAAGATTAATTTTGCAACAAATCTGATTATTCTTGTTCCTAGAAGAGGTCATACAGTTTACATTGATGCATCAAGAATAAGGTTGGGAGTAGTCCTGGTGTTGTGGTATTGAGTCTTGGTATACAGATCTCACCATTTGAGACCTCATGAGTGCAAATATTTAATGAATTTCTATGAGTTAGCTAAATTTGTTGATGAAATCTGTTGTTAGAGTCACTATTTGATGGGATATTATTTTTTGGTTTACAAAATCCACTAAAATCCTCAAAATATATATTCATGTAGCTTACCATGAATCTTATCCAGATAAGGTTGGTTAATTATCTCTTGTCTTTTGATTTTCAGCAAGCCTATATTCTAGGTAAAGGTAATATCGTAGCTTATGATCTAGGTAAAAACACTCATACCCAAGTAGTACATGAGTCCAATAGTGAATGGAAATCAATGTAATTGTTATCCAAGATAAAATTGGAGGTGAAAGATGGTCACAAGAAGACCATTATCTCATCCTTATTTGTGATTCATGAAATTTTTAATATAGTATGTATAATATAGTTATTATATCCTGAGGGATTAGACCATATGGAAAGTGTGGCAGGTAATGACCTGCCACCTAGTTGGATAGTTAGTGAAGGAAAAATTATACATTTTCATGACCATGTTTGGATTCTGGAAAATTCACCATAAAAGATAATATGTGGGTTCATTGTCTTCACATGTGCGGCACATCTTTCTCTTATCAAGATGTGCTCAGAATTATGCAGTCATCATTCGTGGCTGTAACACCCCAAGATTTTGTGAGAAATATTATTTTTAATTTCTTTGATGTCTTGTATTGTACGCTACACAATGATTATCTTGTGCTATATGCAACACTGTATTAGATTTTAGTATACACAACACTATTCTTGTCTTGTGTTACATGCAAGAGCAACCTTCCTCGATAGCTTGCGTTGTACGCAATATCGAGTTTCACTAAATAAATATTATGTTATTACAATATTATATAAACCAGCCATTATGAATAGTAATACCCACTTTTTGAAATTTTATAAAATCTATTTTTTAAAATGGACATCATTTTTGGATTCGTTATATCGAAATTAACCTAGGGTGAACTTTTGGTATTTTTCTGAAAACTTTCAATTTTTGATGAATAGTGAAAACACTGAGTTATTGGTTAAACATAACTTTTTATTTAAATTTATTTTAGGTCAAAATAGATACATAATACATATATAAGTTCAATGTAATTCATTAGATTCATTTTATAATAATTTTAGATATATAAAAATTTTATTGAACTTTTTACCGTCTTTTACCCACCTCCTAAGTGAATTTGAAAATTTACATGAAACATAATTTTACCTCTTATGTGAGTTGTATTTAAAAAATAAGATAGAAATGGTTGATATCAGTAAGTAAAATTTGGTTGAATGTGATGAAAATAATTTTTGGTGAATTGTATCTTTTATCTTTTATTTACCACTGTTAAAAATAAATAGGGCAATTAAGGGTAAAAATGATATTATTATTACCCTAAAACATGTTCTAATTTTATTGGATAAGTGTAATCCCACCAAAAACAACCTTAGGAATAAAATATTACCCTTTAGGTCCACTTGTACTAGATTAGGAAATTTATTATTATTTTATTTAAAGAAGAGTTAAAATAGATAAAATCAAAGTTTAATAACTAAAACATTTTTAATATAGGGTTATACGTAAGATAAATTCGACTATAATTATTAATTAGAAACCATAATATATTTACTACATAATGGTATTTTAATTATATTTTTTAGATATTAAATAATTTATTTTTTTATGACACAATGATGATGCAGTAATTAACTTATTAATGAAATATTAACATAATTGATATTATAAATACCCAAATAAATGTAATTTGATACTTTTTATGAATTAAACTAATTTTATTGGTTAATATAACATATTAAGGTTGGTTAGACGAATTTTTTTTTATGTAATCACGCTGTTATGAATTTAGAAATAAACCAAAATACCAAATAGTGTCAAAATTGACATAAAAGAGTTTTTAAAACAAATATTATATTATTAATTGATATAATGGTCTTAAAAATCTATGGTTCAGATAAAAGACTTATATAATAATATATATGAAATTAGTGAACCAATTGGGGTTATATTGGAATTTTATAGTAATTTTATTAACCATATTGTGTAAGAATACAAGAAGACACGGTAAAAGTTAAATTATTGAACTTAGAGTTAAATATAAATGATAAGGTTAAAATGGTAACCTAAAAATGTATAAAAACTATTATTTAAAATGATTTTGACCAATACAAACCCTAGCCTCTAAATAAGTTACTTTTAAGTCATTATAAACTGAATATGAATTTATTATAAAATAATATTTTAATATTTTCTTAAGGTTCCCCTCACCCCTCCTATAAATGGGCACTCCCCCTACTCTCTAATTCACACCTACAAAGTGATTTGGCTCGGGAAAACCCCACCCAAATACACTCTAAACTGTCCTCACTTCATCATAGCGTCCTTCCTTTAGTCAGAAATCCATCATAAGAATCCCTTTTGATCAAATCAAAAGGAAGAACTCGAAGAAGAGGTAGATATCTCACCACCTATTTCAGGTTCATTTCTTCTTCCAGTTCCTCCATCTTTGTTGATTCCATTGTAAAATAATAACTCCAGTATCTTAAATATACTGTGATGTTATTATAAAAATTTTACAACTGTATTAGTTATTTTATCTATCCTATGAATGAAAAATCCACCATTGGTGCATACGTACGGCATGCCGTCTCCACGTCATGGTGTAGTTTGTTATTCAAACATTTCATCATTTGGATGGGTATAATAATGAGTATAAATGATATAAATAATAAATATAACATTATTATGATTATTTATATATGATATACCATCCAATTATATACGTTATTAATATCAAAATAATGATATTGTCGCTCGTGCGTACGTACGAACTACCGTCTCCACGAACGCGATGAGATTCATTATCCATGATTAACCATTCAAGTATGATTATAAAGTGTATATAATAAATAATAATGAAAGATATTACATAATAATTATACTAGATTTATGTACATATATTTTTCATTTACTTAATTTCATTCAATTCAATAAGGAAACAAAAACAGCGTTCATGCGTACGTACGGCCTACCGCCTCCATGAACGGTGTATTTGGTTCCATTTGTCGATCTATCATATATATATTTATATAATGAATATATTTTATATATAAATCATGTCTTAAATTCTGGAATTATATAAATCAGGATATAAGTAATAATATCAAGAACAAAAAGTAAAAACACGTACGATAAATGAAACGATTTTACCGCAAACGCTTCTTTAACATGGAATTTACAAAAGAATGGGTAATATAAAGTCCTAAGTGAATAATATATGATATAATAAATATTATTATTATTATGTTACAAGATAATAATATGTTTAAACCCTCTATATAGGAGTCTCAAACACATATGGAAGAAATTGGACATAAGGTAAGGGATAATTTTTCAAATCTCATTTGTTTTTCGAGATTTCTTATTTGTAAGTATTTACTGCGGTTATATTTTTCATCCATGTCCATAAAATGTTTTTCATATACTATTTAATGTTATTACATGTATGTTTAGAGCAATGTTTACCCCTCTTTGACTTTTAAATTGTGTTATGGAAGGAAGATTTCTTTTGTTTACCATACGAGGAACTATTTGACTTTTCTGGCAAAAGTACGAGGAGAATGTTTTTTTAACTTATACGGCATGAACATATTTTTACGGTATCATAACGCAGAATTTTCATGCAGCTTACTAAAAAATATTTGATGATTATTTTCGACAAAATCATTTTCTTTTAATAGTGAATGGCATTTTTTGAAAAGAAAATGATTTAAAGAATAAAGGATATTTTCCTTAAGAATTCAACTCAAGTGTTTTTTCAAAACTATAATCCATCTAAGATTCCATTTTTTAGTATGATTTTGTTTCATGTATAATTACTCTATTATTTATATGGTTTGATTATTCTTATGATGAAATGATGTACATTTTTTTATATGGATTAAGTTATGATGGGATGATGGTTAGGAAACCCATTTTATTATTTGGGTTATGATGAATGATTTATGTTTATTTTGTGGAACAAGTAAGATTGATTTAATTATGAGATGGGTGGGACCTATATCTCGCTTCAATGCGTTGGGTAAAGATTTATATCTAATGAGATATACATGGCTGGAACGGAATGCGAATCTAGTTCAGTAACACAGGGCTGGAACGACAAGTAAACTAGGTTCAATAATGGACTTTTTACACTATGATGGTCTTGGAAGCAATGCCTTTGCTACTATGGAAATCATAACATGTGAATAATTGTTTCCACAATTACATGTTTTATTCCCATGATATTTTATCATGGTTAATGTTACTTTATTATCTATTCCTGATGCACTACCATGATTTATGTCATTACTCATGATTTTGATGTTTTAAGTTCATGTTCTTACATTCAAATGTTTAGGGATTTTTTTATGTTCTCCATGTTTACCCTTACTGAGAATTTCATCTCACCCTTTTTATGTTTTCTTTTCCCCAGGATATAATGAAATGTTTTAGGTAAGAAAATCAAATGGTAATATATTTATGGGATTTGCTTAAGATCTTTCACCATTATTAGAAGATTGTGTTCTGAGTTTCTAAAGACACTAAACTAATATGGTCTTTGGGAATTTGTTTTTGGTCATGTATTAAATATTCCGAAAAAGTAATGTAGTGTCCCTGTACGTCAAGTGTGGGTCTCTACAGTTGGTATCAGAATAATGTTTTGTTTAACCTTTGGAAACTAGGATGTGAAATCTTTAGTGAGATCCCTATAGCTATTTCTAAGGTACTTCTAGAGATGTACCTAAGGTTAATTATAAGTATAGGTTATAGTCATAAAATTATGGTAACGATCTTAGAATTAAACCTAAGATGTTAAATATTGAAGGTACTCCCCCTTTATTATGTAGGTTTCCTAGAATTCTTTTTTCCTCTCACGCTATATTATTTTTGGGTTTTAGAAAATGGCTGGAAATAGGAAGATTCACGATAATGGAGGATATGATGGACAATGGAATAGTATTCTTCATGAGAAACAAAATGAAATGGGATTTGGAAGTCCAAACATCATTGTTATGCCTAATCAGCAATCTCATAATATGATCAATAATCTCAACATTGGTAAGTTTCCTTACACACCTAATAATAGAAAGATGGAGTGTCATGATGATCATAGAGGAAAGAAAGTTCAATTTCTATCATGTAAATCATGTGGTAAAGGAAATAAAGGAGAATGTTTCAAAGGAACTGAAAGATGCTTCATGTGTGGAAAAGAAGGACACAGAGCTAGAAAGTTCCAAGGAAAATGTTCAGCTAACACCATGGATAAGGATAATGGTATTTCTAAGAAATCAACAATGATTAAATGTTTTAAATGTGGAATGTATTGGCATTATGAAAAACAATGCCCTAAGGGAAAATTTATTGAAGAGAATCATAATGGTCATATGAGTAGTATTTATGTTAATGATGATGAAGAGACTACAAATGATATATGAGATGAAATAATTGTAGAGGAATAAAATGATGAAGCTCGGTCAATGGTTTAAGATGGTAGTGGAATGATTCTTTGTTTATCAAGAGTTATGTTCTCTGAGTAATTTAATGGTACTATGGAATAAAGACACATCTTGGGATTGTTACACTATTGTTTTTCTTAAATTATTTGAATGTATATGTTGAATGGTACTAGAATCCCTAAAAGGTTTTTCAGATATTCTTGGAAAGTAGATGATATGCACATAATAAAGGGATAAGGAGATAATGAGTTGTTTCATAGTATTATGGAGCTCATGACTGATATAAGGACAATGTGATATCATGGTTTGAGAATATAGAAATTTTGGGATTTTGGTATATTGAAAGATTTAACTTTTGATAGCATTCACGTTTTCACAGTGATTATATGGTTATTTATGTTTCAAAAGAATACATGATTAAGGTATTCACATGTTTGGAATGTGACCAACAACAAGATATATCTTATGATATATGGGCGAAAATGAAGAAATTCACATGCTCGGTAGATGACATTTCTAGTAATCGAAAAGAAGTATTTTCGATAATCCTAAAGGTTGGAATGGATTAATTTAGACATCATATAGTATTTCCTAATGCTATAAATTTTTGATTTTTTTCTAAAATGTTATAATAGTATTATTTTAGAAAAAGGACAACCCGTAGGATGGGTGACAACCCGTTGCATCGGACAAGGATGCGGGAATCGAACCCACAACCGAAGTGCGACATGCCTTTATCACCTACCACTGGCCTACAACATGTCCCTGGTTAGTATAAATTAGTTTTAATTTATAATGTGGTATGATATATTAATTATAATTTCATTTTAGGAACCATATATGATTAATCTCACCATATATGGTCTTATGTATATTTAATATTTTTTTCTAACCTTTTGTTTGAGACAGATGGAATGACATATCATTCTATCGCATGATCTGCTAACACTTCTCGAATGAAAAATTCAACTTCATTTCCTTAAGAGATGAAGTGGAAATTGGTCAATCAATGACCAACAGTGAGATTGTATGAAAATCATTTAAGTATTTCTTCGAGTTCAATTTTTTTTAACTTTAGGGAAATGATCTTAAGAACCAATAATGTTGTCCTAAATGGTACCTTAGATCCTCATAAAATTATGGCTTTGTGATTATTGGCTTTTTCATAGCCATGTTCTCTACCACTCTCCATCAGAACATGATGGTTAGATTTCTATTCCATATCCATATTTTCACCTATGTTCTCCTATGTGGAAACCCAATGATTAGTTAATTTGAGTAACTATTATGTTTCATGCTTTAGTTTTTAAAGTTATGTTTTGGTATTCCTTTTTACGATGTGGGTTTCTATTAAAGAAACCTTCAAGTAGTAAATCATTTATAACCTGATGAATTTTGAGGGAGAAATTCATTTAAAGGGGGGTAGAATGTAACACCCCGAGATTTTAAGAGAAATATTATTTCTAATTTCTTTGATGTCTTTTGTTGTACGCTACACCAAGATTATCTTGCACTATAGGAAACCCTGTATTAGCTTGTAGTATATGCAACACTATTATTGTCTTGTGTTACATGCAAGATCAACCTTCCTCGATAGCTTGCGTTGTACGTAATATCGAGTTTCACTAAACAACTTTATGTTATTAAAATATTATATAAAATTTCCATTATGAATAGTAATACCCACTTTTTGAAACTTTATAAATTTTATCATTGAAAATGGACTTCATTTTTGTATTCGGAATATCAAAATTAGCATAGGGTGAATTTTTTGTGTTTTCTGAAAACTTTCAATTATTGATGAATAGTGAAAACACTGAGTTATTGGTTAAAACCGAATTTTTATTTAAATAATAATTTTTTTAATTTAAATTTATTTTATTACAAAATAGATACATAATACCTAAATAAGTTCAATGTAATTCATTGGAGTAATTTTATAATATTTTTAGATATATAAAAATTTTATTGAACTTTTTACCATCTATTACCCACCTCCTAGGAGAATTTGCAAATTTACATAAAACATAATTTTATCACTTCTGTAAGTTGAATTTCAAAAATTCGAGAGACACAATTGATATCACTAAGTAAAATGTGGTTCAATGAAATGAAAATAATTTTTGGCGAATAGTAACTTTTAACTTTTATCTACCACGATTAAAAGTAAATAGGGTAATTGAGGGTAAAAATGATATTATTATTACCCTAAAACATGTCCTAATTCTATTGGATAAGTGTAATTAGACCAAAAACAACCTTAGGAATAAAATATTACCATTTTGGTCCAATTTCATTAGATTAGGACATTTATTATTATTTTATTTAAACAAGAGTTAAAATAGTTAAAATCAAGGTTTAATAACTAAACAAATTTTAAAATAAGGTTATACATAAGATAAATTCGACTATAAAGATTAATTAGAATGCTAAAAATATTTCATACATAATTTTGGTTTATTTATATTTTTTAGACATTTAATAATTTGATTTATTTATGACACAATGATGATGCTGTAATTACCTTATTAATGAAATATTAACATAATTGACATTATAAATACGGAAATAAATGTAATTTGATAATTTTAATCAATTAAACTAACATTATAGGTTAATATAACATATTATGTTTGGTTAGAAGAATTTTTATTGAAGTAATAATGCTTTTATGAATTTACAAAAAAACTAAATACCAAATAGTGTCAAAATTGACATAAAAGAGTTTTTAAAACAAATATTATATTATTAATTTATATAATGGTATTAAAAAACTAATATTAGGCCAAAAGGAATATATAATAATATATATGAAATTAATGAACTAATTGGCATTCTATTGGCAGTTTATAGTAAGTTTATTAACCATATAGTGTAATAATACAAGAAGACACTTTAAAAGTTAAATTATTTAACTTAGAGTTTAATCTAAATGATAATGTTGAAATGGTAACCTAAACTTGTATAAAACCTATTGGTTGAAAGGATTTAGACCCATCCCTTCCCTAGACTCAAAATAAGTCACTTTCAAGCCATTATAAACCGAATATGAATTTATTATAAAATAAAATTTTATGTTTTTCCTAAGGTGCCCCTCACCCCTCTTATAAAAGGGAACTCCACCTTCACTCTAATTCACACCTCCAAAGCCATTTGTCTTGGCCAAAACCTACCCAAATATCCTCTAAAATATCATCCCTTCATCCTATAGTCCTTACTTTATTCATAAATCCAACCTATGGATTCATTTTGATCAAATCAAAAGGAAGAACCCGAAGAAGAGGTAAATGTCTCACCACCTATTTCAAGTTCCTTTATTCTTCCACTTTCTCCTTCTTTGTTGATTCCATTATAAAATAAAAAATCATGTATATTCTATACAATGTGATGTTATTATAATAATTTTACAACCATATTAGTTATTTTATCCATCCTATGAATGAAAAATTCACCAAACGTGCATACGTACGTCTTACCATCTCCACTTTGTGGGTAGTTTGTTATTCAAACATTTCATCATTTGGATGGGTATAATAAAGAGTATAAATTATATAAATAATAAATATAACATTATGATGATTCTATATAGATTATATAACATCCTATTATATACTATTTTAATATTAAAAGAATGATATTGTCGCTCGTGCATATGTATGGACTACCGTCTCCACGAACACGATGAGATTCATTCTCCATGATTAACCGTTCAAGTATGAAAATAAAGTATATATAATAAATAATAATGAAATATATTAAATAATAATTACACTTGATTTATTTACATATAGTTTTCCTTTACTTAATTCCATTCAATTCAATAAGGAAATGAAAACAGCGTTCATGCGTACGTACAGCTTATCGTCTCCAGGAACGGTGTATTTCGTTCCATTACTCGATCTATCATATATATATTTATATGATGAATATATATTATATATAAATCATGTTTTATATTTCATAATTATGTAAATCAGGATATATGTAATAATATCAAGAACAACAAGTCGAAACACGTACGATAAATGAAACGATTTTACCCAAAACACTGCTTTAACATGGAATTTACAAAAGAACGGATAATATAAAGTCCTAAGTGAATCATATATGATATAATAAATATTATTATGGTTATTTTAGAAGTTAATAATAATATTAATCCCACTATACAAGAGTCTCGGACACATACGGATGAAATTGGACATAAGTTAAGGGATAATTGTGCAAATCTCATTTTTTCTAAGATTAATTATACGTAAGTATTTACTAGGGTTATATTTTTCATCCATGTATATAAAATGTTTTTCATAAAGTGTATAATGTTATTAAATGTATTTTTAGAATCATTTTTACCCCTCTTTTACTTTTACGTTGTGTTATGGAAGGAATCGTTTTCTTTTGTTTACCATTCGATGAACTTTTTCACTTTTCTGGAAAATGTAGGAGGAGAATGTTTTTTTAAAATATACGGCATGAAAAGATTTTTATGGTATCATAATGCCAAATTTTCATGAAGCTTACTCTACAATATTTCATGATTATTTTCAATAAAATCCTTTTATTTTAATAGTGAATGATATTTTGTGAACAGAAAATGATTTTGAAGAAGAAAGGATATTTTCCTCCAGAATTCATTTCAAGTGTTTTTTCAAAACTATTTTCCATCTAAGATGACATTATTTAGTATGATTATGTTTCAAGTATAATGTCTCTATTATTTATATGGTTTGATTATTCATATGATGAAATTATATCCATTTGTTTAATATGGATTACGTTATGATGGGATGAGGTTTATGAAACACATTTTATTCATTGGGTTATGATGAATGATTTATGTTTATTTTGTGGCACAAGTAAGAATGATTTCATTTTTAGATGGGTGGGACCTATATCTCCCTCCAATGAATTGTGTAAAGATTCATATCTCATGAGATAGACACGGCTAGAACAGATAGTGAATCTGGTTCAGTAATACAGGGCTGGAATGAAAAGTAAACCCTGTTCAGTAATGGACTTTTTCCACTATGATGGTCTTGCCTACAATGCCTTGGCTACTATGGAAATCATAACATGTGCTTAATCGTTTCCAAAATTACGTGTTTTATTCCCATGCTATTTTATCATGGTTAATGTTCCTTTATGATCTATGCCTTATTCACTGCCAAGATTTATGTCATTACTCATGATTTTGATGTTTTATGTTCATGTTCTTATGTTAAAATGTTTAGGGATTGTTTTATGTTCTATATGTTTACCTTTACTGAGAATTTTTTCTCAGCCTTTTTTTGTTTTATTTTCCCCATGACGTAAATAAAGGTTTTAGGTAAGAAAATCAAAGGGGAAGATCTTTATGGGAGATGTTGAAGATCTTTCACCATGATTAGAAGATTATGTTCCTAGTTTCGAAAGACACTAAACTAATACAGTCATTAGGCATTTGTTTTTTCATGAATTAAGTATTCCAAAAAAGTAATGTAATTTCCATGTACATCAAGTGCGTGTCTCTAGAGTGGCCTTTAATGAAATGGGAAATATATAGTTTTTTCACTTGGTGCCCCACCATTTATTAGATAAATGCAAAACATAAGAGGCTAGTGGGTATTTTATAATAGTTTCCCATTCTTGGGTGTAAATGGGATATTGTTTCCATCTATTTTATTTTTAGGATATCGAGGTCTCACCAAGGTGGTTATGACATGTAAAATATTCAAAAAATACTGATGGAGGTCTCCCACTTCTTGCTAATCAATGGGACTATCTCATTTAAATAGATAGGGAGATATTAAATCGGTGAGATCATGTTCCTTCATGGGGTTCATCATACCATTGTTTAATATTGTGATTCCTATTTCACATATATGTTTTGGAAAGGGTTATAGTGGATGTTTGTTCCACATGTTCTTTTGAGTACGAAATACCACCCTCATACAGATGGGAAGTCAGAGTGAAAAATAGTTGACTTAGAGGATATTGATAGAGCATGTGTCCATGATTTTGGGGGATCTTGGATGAGTCATATAACTCTGGTTGAGTTCACCTATAATAATAGTTATAAAGTGAATATATATATGGAACTCTATGATCCCTTGTATGGTAGGTCATGATGATTACCTATGTGTTTTTTATAGGTAGGAGAGGAAGTGTTGTTCAAGCCTCATCTCATTCAAGAGACTTCATTATAGGTGAAATTGATCAAGAAAAGGATGGATACATCTAAATATAGAAAAAAATATTATGCCGGTCACCATCAATGACCTATGTTGTTAGATTTTGGGGATCAATTAATTTTTTCTATCTCACATTGGCTGGAGAATATATGGATATGGTGGTTGGGTAAGATTTCACCTAATTTTTCTGTACCATTACATATTTTGGGAAGAGTCTAACAGTATCCCATTGGATGCAGTTACCATAGAGATACTAATCCAATGTTAATTTCTTCCACATGTCTTAGTTTCATCATTATCACTTAGACCCATATCATACTCTTTCTCCAGAAGAGGTTGAGTTGTAGGTTGATGCATCATTTGGGGAGAATCCTCTATGTTTTAGTGATCAGATCCTAAAATCTCTCAAAGGAAGGTCAGTTCCTCTAGTTTAGATTTTATGGTTGTATGATCATGTGCCAGATAGGACCTAGGAGATAGATACAAATGTACTTACACAGTGTCTAGAACTATTTATTGATGCCACACCAACCGTGAAAGTGAAAATCAGGTTTGATTTGTCCTAAAAGGGGGAGATTGTATGATCCTAGGGCTTTCCATGAGGTATGTATCATTTCATTTATGGCTAAAATCCTCAATTTTATCTTTATAAAAATGAATAATCACCTAAGGAGTGAATCATGAGTATCTTACGTTTATTCATAGTGTGGAGCTCCGAGTTGTGGAGATAAAAGGGTAGTCAAATTATTTGATTAAATCGTGCATTGGAGGCTGCATTGTTTGCACAAACCATGTGTGGTGAATAACTATTTTTATGAAAAAAATGTTTTATACCTCAATAAATTAAACAAATTAGTTTTTGGGAAATATTTTCATGAAATTTATATTATATATATATATATTCAATCAACTACTTCACATTCATCTTATGTGTTTTCTTCACAGGAGATAAGAGTCATTCATATTTTATTCTTAAAAATTGTGTTTTTATGAAAGGAAATTTTGTCAACATTTTTATACATGTTTTAAAAATAATTTGTCAAATTTTTAGTAAATTTATTTGAAAAAAAATAAATCAGAATATCAAAATTTTCATATGTTTAATTTTTTATATTTTTCTAAAGAGTATAATTTTCTAATGAATATTGAAAAATACTTAATTTTTAATTGAAAACTACATTTTAGTTTAAATTATTCTTAAAGAAAAATTATATTTTAAATTTTTTTAATGTAAAATTAAAGCAAATTTATTTCTATTAATCCAATTTAGATCATTAGAATAAATTCCAATTTGAAATTGGATATAATGATTTTGCAAACACTCAAACATTTTCTCTTTAAAAACTCATTTTTTCTTTGCGTTCGTTGGATTAGTTTCAAATTAAATTTTCCCCATTATTAGAATGGAATTTTTATAAATTTATTCAGTATTTTTAGACATCAATATTTATATTATCTAATAAGTTAAACATAATTTATTACTAAAATGAATAGTAAAAACATTAAATTTTATTTACTATGGTTAAGGTAAAAATGGGTTTATTTAGGGGGTTAAACTAAAAAGATAAAGGTAAAAAATGACCCAATGGTTGTAAAAAACCCACTGGATTTACATATTTATAACTTATAACTGACATAAACGTTTATACTCCATTTTGGATCCTTGTTTCATTAGGAAAACATGGGTACATCTTTTTCATTTCAAAAAATTACAAGTGGGCCACTCCCCTCACTAATAAAAGGCCACCCATTCTCCTCTCCAATTTATACCTTGAAACCCTTTTATTTCAAAACATACCAGAACAAATCACTTATAATATTCCCTAATAGCATTCTAACATCCTTTATTTTGGGCATAAATCCATCCTAGGAAATATTTTGGTGCAATCTTAATGAGGATGAAAAAAGAAGAGGTAATGTTCATCAATGAGCGTTTTTGGTATTATTTATTCCCCAAATTTATTAAATTATTATTATACCACATAATATCAATATATTACATATAATAATATATTTTCAGGTTAATATCATGATCCAAAAACATCTTCAATTTCATCAAAAGGGTTATAAAATCATTATTCTTGTGTATGGATTACTACCACCTCGCGAACCAATGTCATTCATTTTTCCATTACACCTCTCAGTGATGGAAATATTGTAGGATTTATTATTTGTATATAATATTAATTATTTTATTATTATTTTGGAATTATTATATCATCCATACCTTCATAATTTTCATACAGTAAAAATATGAACATGTCGCTCGTATGTATGGTGGACTACCACCAGATGAAGCGATGTGATTCATTCACGATTTATATGGAAGTTATTATGTAGTGGATCTGTCCTCAACATCCTAGATCTAGTTCCTACTAGAATTAAATTTTCATAAGATATAAGGAATCACAACCCAAATTAAAAATAAGTTTTGTAGTCTTGGTTAACTAGAAATATAATTAATTCTTATATTACATTTGAATAAAACAACTACAATATAATTTTTTTCATTTCCTTTTCAAGAATAGCATTACACAATATATAATATCAATTTAAATAATTCATAGTAAACATCATTACAACACAGGTAAAGAAAAATAAAATAAGGCTGATCTCAAATTATCAATAAGGTTTAAGTACATCAGAAGTAATAATGAATCAATGAACATAATCAATATGGAATGGTAAATAGATAAAACACAATCCATTTAATCAATAACTAGAGAATAGTACATAATGAATAAATAATGATCAAATAATTCCATATATATAATCACTTGAGAATGAAACTTAACTGTGGATATAATAACAAATCCAATAATCACATGACATATTAATAAATAAATTCAGAATGATGGAATACAAAATAAAGGATATCCATAACATAACTTTTGGGATTCATGAAATGACTTCAAATATATTCAAGGATTCATTCCAATAATCTAATATCATCAATGCTACATTCTAGGAATCTAATAAATGGGAATGCCTCAACTAAAACCATATCTAGTTTGTCACAGGAATCTTACAGATGCATTGAGGGGATATAGAGGGCCTCGTCCATCATATAAGAAATACAATGCATTGATTATATTAAAGGGGTGATAAAAAATAATTATAAACATTTTAATTAAAACTATAATACGAAATGTATGTACTTTCTTCAATCAACAAATATAATGATAGATCATCAATAATAAATTAAATGGTATAAAAATAGTACATCCCTAGTAAAACTGATAATAATACATCCATATATATAATAAGGAGGATATTTTTACAATATATTCACATTAGATTAACGGTAAATAGTTTTTGACATTGGTGGAAATAAATACCAATAAAATATCTTTAAAAAATATTCTTGCAGAAAATATCCTTTTATTTTCAAAACAGTATTGAAAATAATTTTTATTTGAAAATAAAATTAGAAATATTTCTTTAAAAATAACATCATAAACTTGTAAAGGAATCCTGAAATAAATTTTGGTAATATTGGTGGGTAATTTCATACAAGTCATAAAGAACATTACTTTTACATGGTAAAAATGCTAAAAAGTGCCTTGTTCAGAAGATGAAAAGAATATACCTTAGAATTGTTTTTTAAAAATACAAAGTGAGCAAAACTTCTTCTAATTATTCATTTTTAAATTTCAAAATAACATATTTTTTAGAAATTCTTTTATAAAACATGATTTTGTGAGAAATTGGATTTCTAAACATATATAGAAATGAAGTCGAATTTTATGAAAACCTTTTCACAATAATTTTAAGTACCATGGAGTGGTAAAATGGTTATATAACTTTAAATGTATCATTAATAAACATCGGAGATTAAAATTAATGGTTTTATTAATCAATAATTATATAATTTACTTTCATGGAAATTCAAGGATAAACAATATTTATTAGAATGTGATTTTGAAATTAAACATTAAAATGATCATAATGATGAAATTATAATTAATAAATGAATAGATTATGTCTATAAGCTATAAATACACATAAAAAAGATTAAATATAAAAATATATTGTCAAAATTAATTATAAATATAATCATAGAATATTAATGATAATTAGGATGTAATATAACCCAATGAAAAAGAATTGACTGATGAACTTATTTACCACTTTGTGTTTATTAATTGAAATCCCCTTGGATGAAATAATTAAAATTGAAACTTAACATAAAATGATTGATTAATTATTCATAATATTACATGTTAATTGGATATATATATAAACCATATAAAAGTAATTAAGTGTATAACATTACAATATGAATCAACAAAATGAAATTGAGATAAATTCTCTTACCTCACGATTCCTTTTGATAGAATATGAATTAAACTCCTGTATAGCTATTTTAAACATTTTATTAACATATATAATGACCATAATAAAATTTATTATGACATATATAATTCTCTTATAACATCATATCACCAGTTTGTTAATAATCATTCGTCGTTTTCATTGTTTCATGTATTAATTGCCTTGTTTTTTAGTATGTGTTAACTTGTTATTTTTTCCTCTCACTTATATCACGATTTAATAATATCAATATTGTAAAAGTTGATTTAAATACCATATATATTTAGTATATATGTTTTTATTTTAATCCATAACTGTTGGTGATATGAGATTAAATACACTGCTCATAGATATGGTAGGACGTATCTGTGCATGAATGTTGCTTCCATTTTCTTATCATTTTGAATGAAATAAAAGTTTATAATGTACATATAATTATAGTATATTTTTTTATTTCATATATATCACATATTTATATTAAACAAATATTCAATATATTCCATGTAAATCGTGAAGAATCACGTCGTTTGGTGAGGCGATAGTTCGTCGTACACATGAGTAATATAATCGTATTGCCAAAAAATGGAAAACATATAGGTATATTTGAACTAAGAATTAATGAATCATAATATCATCATAAATTTAAAATATATCATATATAAACTAAAAATACATCATTATTACCAACCATGAAATGTGGAAATAGAAAAACAAATGACATCATTTCATGTGGTTGTAGTCTTCCATACACACGAATGATGATTTCCTAACACATTTGATAGAAGTGTGTGAATTTTTTGGTCATTAACCTAAAATAAAAACATAAAATTATATATAAGATATTTAGGTTATTATATAATAATTATATAATAATAATTCAATGAGGTGGAGAGTGAAATAAAATAAAAATGCTTTTAGAGGATCATTAACTCTTCTTCATGTATCCTCCTTAGGTTTTCACTAAAAATTTCAAATGATGAATTGATAGAAAAACAAATTTAGAATGAGGGGAGGATATTTTAGGATTTATTTGATCAGGTATTCACTGAATCAATGTTTTTTAATATGTGAATAGAGTAGGAGAGGCGGTGGACATTTATAAGTGGGGCGAGTGGAACTCCTGTAATTTTTGAAAACGAATAGTTCCATATGTTTTTTTTCATGTTAAGTGTATATAATAATGGACTAATATAGAAAATATATGGTATTAGGCCGGAATATGGCCATCACATTTGACTTTGACAAGTTTTAGGTCATTTTTCCCCTTACACATAAGGTTTAGTCCCTTGGTAAATTATTTTTTCTCTTAATCATTGTAATTAATTTTAAATACTTTCACTAACAATTTTTGAAAAAAAATTTAATTGACCATATTATAAATTTTAAATTATTATAATTTCAAAATATTAATCCATTTGTCCAAATTCAAACTATAGAATTGGAAACAAATAATTTAAAATTAATCATGTGAACTGTATGAGAAAGCATGTTTTTAAAGTCAAAATATTCAATAGTTTACTACATTTTTATATATGAATTATATATAAAAGTTATTATGATGTACAATATTTGATTAATATATGTATAATTTATTTATTTTTTACTTTAAAACCAATTAAAAAAATAATTTCATAATTTAAATTACTTAAAGAAAAAGGTATTTTTCAATTAAAATCCATCACTTTTCAGTATTCATCAAAATATCAAACTTCTCTGAAAAATACCAAAAATTAACACATAGATAATTTTTACATTAAGATTTCAAAAAATATTTTTATTTTTCAAATTAAAAATTATAAAATTGAAAAATTTTGTTTTAAAAAAAGTGCGCAATTAAAATGCAGCTACACTACCATTAAAAATACAGCTTTTTTGGCATGAAATTGGATTTATTCTTATCTTATGCATATATATTCTATTTAATGAATGTAAAAATATTATTGAATATATAATATATGAATTTAATTAATATAATTCACTAATATTAATAAATTTTATTAACTAGGATAAAAATCATTTGTCACATAATAATAGTTTTTTATAAAAACATTTCTTTTCTATTAAATTGATATTTTTATATTTTTTTTATTAATTGTTAACCAATTAATCAACCATATACTTTCATACATTATTTAACCATATTCAAAACCATAATTATTATCTATAGGTGATAACTATTGTATTAAATAGTAATATTAATAGTATATTGTTTTTTAGTAAAACCTGGTCTTTCAAGTAAAGTGAGCTATCGAAGAAACTCATTACTATGTGAAAATCCAGATAACATAAAATTTTATTCATTGAGAGCCATAGAATATATTGAAAATAGTAAATATATCATAAGGTATCAGGTTTTTTATTCATTTATACTCTTGGTGTTGCGTGTCATACATGCTATCAAATATGATGTTCATATTTTAAAATTTCAGGGTGTTACATTATCCCCAGCATAAATGAATTTCATATTTATAATTTAAACATGATGTTGGTAGTCACGGGTTTGAAATTTAAAAAAACAATAATGAGAAACCAACATCATAAATGTGTTAATAAAATGTCCTCTTAATAATAAAGAAAGGGATGTACAAATGTTATAAAGGATAACCGATAACTAGTTTCTCGAGTAGAAGAACATCACTGGAAAGTGAGGATATAGACATAAAGGAAAATAATAAATAATTATAGATAGTTATTTATTTCATTGATCACAAGAAATTGGCTGGTCAATGGAAAGTTAATAGGCTCAAATCCATAAATCTTTGATGTTCTACAATAACATCACGTCAACATAAATGAAGGAATTAAGATAACATTTTTGTTTTCATATCATTTTATTAAAGTTTACTATTGATTTTACTATCTATTAATATAATAAAATATAATTACTTTATATATTTCTATTTCATAAACACAATTTCTTCCTTTTATTTTTCTTCTATCAATTTTAAAACCAATCCTTTTACTCTATGAAATGAAAATAAAAAATGAATCCTTTGTGATTAAAGCACTAAAATTTACTTTTAAAAGATCATATGATATATAAAACATGTTTTTAAATTTATCTCTTTTTATTTTAAAAAATTAACATAGTTAGAAAAAGGATTATAATATAAGAAATTAATCACTAAACCCTATTCTAAAGTTAAAGATAAACCATTTCCTAAATGGTTAATCTTGTGAACCTTCTAAAAGATTATGTTACATAAGTTTAAAATGATGGTTATTGAATTTAAAAAATGATCTTATCATTATTCAGTTCCAAGGAAGTTATTACAATCCAATTATATTATCCATATCAATCATCTCATTATCCCAAAATAATTGTATCAACATTATAAACATACTGAGGGTTAAATTTTTATCAAACATTTTTTTTCATTAAGTTTAGAATTTTAATGAATCAATTTTCTTCATAACATTAAACATAATCTCTAAAATACTTAATAAAACAGTACACTAGTACAGTCCTTATACATTTCACAATTATTTTAACCATTATATCACAGTAAAAATAGTTAAATTAAATAATTATTAAACACGAGAATATTAATCATTCCTCTTCATCAGTGGTATTACCATAAGCATGAAAATGATCCCTTAGTGTATTCTTATATATATTCCCATAGAGTTTGCGTAATTCATTTGAATAATTACCTATATTCCTACAATTGAATCATTGATCATTGAAAAATTATTTCTTTCACTTTAAATCATGATAATTGTGGTATTTTTTTCTAAAATTGAAGAAAAATACTTTCCCTTTTAATCATGTATCAGGGTGTTTCCTTCCATACGTATCATATGTTAGAAAATCATTTTTTACCTTCTTCCCTTTATCTGAATTTTATCTCTATAGTCATCTTCTTCTCATACTTCTTTTTGAAGCCATTAGTCTTTGGCAATTATTTCTCTTTCCTAATAGCACATGATATTATTTGGTCATGTGATGATAATTTTTGGGATACTAGTGTCCTTTGGAGAATTTTATTAAGTTAATCAAAGAAATGGTAAATAGTTTTGTTTTTATTACGTTCATATTCCACATATTTCATTAATAACCCAGTAAATATGGCATCATACCTAGCAACATTTTCCCCTTCTTTCTCTCTTAGACTCAAAAATATTCTTTCCATATGCTCTCATTTCTCAGGAGGAAAATATTTTTTCCAGAAGATTACATTTAATTACTTCCACTTCATACATTATATTTCTTCTTTATACAATGTTTTTTTACTTAAAGACCTCCATTGATCCACATTTCATGAGAGATAACAAACTACATTGAAAACAATTTCGAATTCAGCACTTTCCAAAGCAAGAAATATCTTCTCTAAGGAACATCTCCATTCCTCAGCTAAAAATATATTTTTAGTGCAATTTAATAATCGAGGTTGTTGAAAAATGAAGTAGTATAACATTGTTACACCACATACTGGATCAACGAGCTTCTCCATACAAGGATGTTTATTACTCACAACCAATGTTATCTACCCCAATTTGGTTATAATTTGATCAGTTATAGATTCATCTGTATCTATAACTTAATTTTATTTCCCTTGAGGGAAATTCCAACATCGATAATGTGAATTGATATGGTTCTCATTCCTTCTATTAGGTGCCATTTTTAAAAATGGCATCTATTAGATTATAACATAACATTATGAAACAAAATTAATAATCCCAAAACTTTTTAAATATTTCACTTAGATAATATCATAATCAATGACATTATTTCATTGAAAATGACATTTTTTCATCTCATTCATAATTTTTTTTCATGATGATGTGAATTTTCCTAAGCATATACCCCAGGATTGTCAAGACAAGTGCACATTAAGACCCATTTCAAAGTACCATGTTATTCTAGAGACACGACCAACACACCCTTTTCAGTGTTATTTCCCTTAGGTATATTTTTTATAGAACCAGGTATACTTATAATATCTAGACATGGTTGTATTTACAGTAAGAACCATATAAAATATAATTTACCAAACCTTTTGGATGTTTTTCTATACTTATTTTCAAATAATACATTAGGGTTATTTTACATAATCTATGCTATCTTCAATCTAATTCTTGTGGTTTCTACTAACCATACTCTGATACCAACTATAGTAAACCCAACCCTAAAATCCAAGAGTCTGTGCCTAATACCATTACATTGGAATAAGATGCAAGGAATCACATTGCAAATGACTGATCAGTTTAACAGTATTGGTAATCTAGATACAAACATGAGTCCAAAATTAAATTTGAATAAAAAAATGATAACATTGTTTTTTCTTTTCTTTTTTGAGAATTTCATTATTATATCTAACGTATCCCTTCATATTAATCATTGTAAACTTCATGAAATCATGGTGAAAGGAAAAAAATATAAGGGTGTGCTAAAATGACCAGTAAGGGTTAAGTATAAGGGATAAATAATTAATTAATGAGCATAATCAATAAAGAATGTTAAATAACTAAAAATATTCAATTAAATCAATAAAATGATCATAATAAATAAGGTATAAATTATGATAAAATAATTTCATATAAATAATCTCATGATCATAAAACTTAACCATATATGTTATAACTAATCGAATAATCATGTGTAATATCAATTGATAAATTCATAATCATGGATTACACAATGATGGATATCTAGAGCTTATCATCAAGGATTTAGGAAAATACTTCTAATACTATCATGTATTCTTTCCAAAATATTATATTGTAATGGCTTCATTAAAAGAATCTAATAAATTTGAATGTTTTAAACAAAAATCATATCTAGCTTGTCTCATGAAAAATTTCGATGCGTTGAGGGGATATAGTGATCCTCGGCTGTCATATATAAAATCCAATTTATTCCTCATATGAAATGGGTGAAACATAATTAAAACAATTTTTTTTATTAAAACCAGCGTAAGAAATTTAAATAATTTCCCCAATCAATAAACATTTTTTTTAAAAGGTTGGGGTCGAAGCCTCAATTTATTATTTAAAGCAAAGACCTCTTTAGACTGGGTAGAGGGTGACCAATTACATAGCCCGAAGGCCCAAGGCCACGTGGCCTGAATACAAGGATTGAAAACCATTTTTTGGCCCAAAGGACCCCTCGGTGAATAGTAATGATACAGTACCCACGCTGCTACAGTAACCGCCGCTGCTACAGTCTGTGCTACAGTACCTCCACCGCTACAGTGTCGCTGCTTCTACAGTTCCACAGATGCTACAGTACTACTACAGTGCCCTGCTACAGTACCCGGAAATTCACCCCTGCCCGAATTTGATCCCGGGTCTTTTGGATGCCAAGAAGGAAATAAATAATACATATAATATCATTACAATATATACCCATTAGAGTATGGATAAATGGTTGTTTTCATTGATGAATATAAATACAAGGAAAATATCTTTAATAAAAATATTGAGGAAAATATACTTTTCATTTTGAAAAACCTTTTGAAAATCATTTTTCTTTGAAAATCACTATTAAAAAATAATATTCATAAAAAATAACATCATAAACATCCAAAGGAATCTTTAGATAAATGATATTCGTGTTGGTGGGTATTTTATTACATTCCATAGTTAACATTCCTTTTTCATGTTAATTTGTTTTATAAAAGATCATTTATTTAGAAAATGACAAGAAAAATCGTTTGAAAACAATTTTAAAAATGAAAAAATGGGGAAAATGTATTTCAATAAATAATTTCAAATTTCAAAATTAAAGAATTATTGATTTTTTTATAAAACATGGTTTTGTATGAAAATATATTTCCAACAGAAGAGATAAATGAAGTCAAATTTTATAAAATCATTTTCTTAATAATTTTAAGTACTAAAGAGTGGAAAATGGTAATATATATTTAAAAAATCATGAATAACAAGAGGATAATAAAATTAAATGATTTATTAAACAATGATTATATAATTTCATATAATAGAAATCCAATAATAAAAAATCTCAATTCGAATGATATTTTGAAATAAACAATTAAAATAGTCATAACGTTGAAGTGAGAATTAATCAATAAATCGATATTGTGTAGAAACTATAAATACTCCTAAAATTTTAAAATAGATAGAAAAAAATTCATTATAAACATTATCATTTAATATTAACAATAATTAAGAAGTAATATAACCCAATGAAAAGTAATTGGGTTATTAAATTCTTCACCACTTGGTAAATTTTAATTCAAATCCCCTTTAATGAAATAATTCAATTTGAAACTTAAAAAAAATTAATAGGTAATTATTCATGATATTAAATTCCAATGGGTAGTATATACAGCAAATTAAATTACATAGTTTCATAAGATAATAATATTCCCGAGTAAAATGAATTTGAGATGAAATCCCTTACCTTATGCTTCTTTTTGATGAAAAATTATTGTAGCTCATGTATAATGGTTTTAAACAAGTTATTAACTTATAAAAAACCATATTAATTTTTATGATATTATATGTGATTATTTTATAAGATATTTTCCACTATTTTTTAATACTCTTTCATTATTTTTATTGTTTCAAGTGTTAATTTCCTTTTTTAAAGTATGTTTTGACTTGTTATTTTTTGTTCCTTTTACTTAGATCATGATTTAATAATCTCAAAAATTTAAACCATGATTTAAATATCATATATATTTATTATATATGTATTTATATTAATCCATAAAATTTGGTGATAGGAAATGAGATACACTATTCATGGAGACAGTAGACCGTAGATACGTATAAACGATGTCTCCATTTTCTTATCATATTGAATGAAAAAATAGTAAATGATATATATTTGTATATATATGACAGTATCATTTTTATTTCATATATGTCACATATTTTTAATAAAATCATCCTTAATATATTCTATGTAATGTGTGAATGAATCACATCACATCGTGAGGCGGTAGTCTGCCGTACACACAAGCGATGTTATCGTATTCCCACTAAAAGGAAATCATAATGATAATTATGATATAATAATTTAAAAATTATAATAACATATTAAATTATATATAAATAATATATAAACTATAAAACCATCTTTATTTCGAGCCATGAAATATTTTATTAGAAAAATAAATTACATGGGCTCATGAGGTAGTAGTCCATTGTACACACGAATGATGATTTTGTAAAACATTTGATAAAAGTGTGTGATTTTTTTTGTTTTATCCATAAAATATAAGTATATGTATGATACTTATGATATTATATAATAATGATATAATAAAAATTAAGTACTTGTACGAGGAAATAAAATAAAAATACTTTTAGAATATCATTATCTCTTCTTCGAGTATCCTACTTAGGTTTTTGCTAAAGCCTTCATAGAATGGATTTCATCCAACAATTTGATTTTTATGATTAGATTAGGTAATTTATGGAGTTAATTTTGTAGGTATAAGCTGAAAATTGGTTTGAATGTGTTAATAGAGGAGGAGAGGGTGGCCTTAAAAGTGTGGTGAGTGGTAATGTTGTAAGTTTTGATAAGGGGAATTCAAAACACATTTTTTCCAATTTAAGTGGATCTAGTAATAAAAAAATAAAGATTATAGAATTAATAAGTTCCAAATATGTCCATAAAATTGGTTTTATAGATGTTTCTAGGTCATTTGGGCACTTAATATTGAAGTTTACTCCAATGATAAACTCGTTTTTCTATTAATAAGTTTAATTAATTTTAACTACTTTCACTAATCATTTTAGTCAAAAACTATTTTAAAAATATTCGACATTATAAATTATGAGGGTTTTTAATACGAAATCAGTTTTTCTATATTAAAATCATATATATAGAAAATTTTAATTTAAAATTCAACTTGTAGATAGGATGATAATGCGGGTTTTTAAAGTGAAAATGTTAAAATTTTAACAAGTTTTTAAATCTAAAATCCATAAAAATTTAATAAAATGAAAAAATTAGATTAATAGATGTATAACAGGTCTATTTTGATGTTATATATAATTAAAAATATAATTTAACAATATAAATTATTGAGAAGAAAATGTAGTTTTCAATCAAAATCCAGAATTTTTTGTTAATCATAAAATATTAAAACATCTCACAAAGAAGCCATAAATTAACAATAAGATGATTTTGAATTTAATATTTAAAAATTTTGGATTATTTTTTAAAATATAATTTATAAAAGTGTAAAAATTTATTTTTAAAACAAGTGTTCCTTTGAAGGACGGTGACATTGCCTTTAAAAAAATACATCTTCTTATGCTTAAAATTTTATTGGTCCTTATCTTGTGTCTATCAAATATATTGGATGAATGTAAAAGAACTTTATTGAATATATAATATATTAATTTCATTAATATAATTCAAAACATATTTTTAATTTAATTTATTGGGATAAAATTATTTTAGCGTATGAAAATAGTTCTTTATAGAAACATTTTCTTTATATTCAATTGATTTTTATATATTAATTTTTAATTATTTGGTAACCAATGAATTCAACCGTATATTTTCATATATTCTTCAATAATTTTCATACCCTTAGTTACAATATCATGTTGATAACTATCATATCAAATAATATTATTAATAGTATATTGTTGTTCGGTAAAACTTAGTCTTGTGTGTAACACAGACTATAGAAGACAATAATTTTTATGTGAAAATCAAGATAACACAGTATTGTGTGAATTTATTTCTATATAATATACTAAAATTAGTAAATATATCATAATGTCTTAGGATTTTATATTCCTTTATACTCTTCATGTGGCGTGTCATACATGGTATTGAATATGATGTTCATATTTTAGTTTTTGAAATTGATTTTCAAATATAATTTATCATTCTCAATAAATGTTACAAGTTATTTATTTTTCAACATTATTTTCCATCTAATATGTCATCCTTTAATGTAATTTATGCTTTACATGGGATATGATCCAAGGTTACCATTCTTATTATTTCGTTGAATGATTTATGATGAAAATGTGTTTATGAAACCTTTTTCTCTTCCACGAGTTATCCCATGGTAAAATTCATATGGAACCATGTTCTTTTTCCATAGGTTATGATATGATCAAATTATGAAGTTTTTATGAAATCCATCTCTTCTCCACAGGATGTGATATAATGAAATATTTATAAAACATATTTCATTTCATTAATTATGAAATGATTGATTTTTTATAATATTGTTCCCCATATACTTATGATTTTTATTATGTGATGGGTCGTACCGATATCTCACTCCAATATAATGAATAAAAATAATTTTTTTATGAGCTAAAAGGGTACACATGTGGTATGACAAGACTAAAAATGAGGGTACAAGAGTGGTAATACCAAGACTAGAAATTAGGGTATGTGGGTGGTTATCCAAATACTGAAGTTGGTACACTGGTGGTTATCCCAAGCCTAAAATTTTATGATGGTTTTGGTGGGTATCCCAAACATAAGATATTATTTAATTATATATATTCCAAAAATCTTTGTCTTATGCCAATTTTATTCTCCCATGGATCATGTTCTTTGATTCCATTAAATGTAATATCTTATAAACTACCAATATTTATGTCATGACTCAGGATTATGATCTTTGATATGTATGGTATAGTCTTCAAATGTTATTCTCACATTATTATACCATTATTCTCTTATTATGCTTACATTTCTCCCTTGTTCACCCATACTGATCATCTGAGCTCGCTATTTCTTATGTTTTATTTCCCTGGCCTATGAAGAATGGTTCTAATTAGTGTATATCTATGAAGTGTACTAAATGGTTAGATCTTTATGGGGGAATTGAAGATCATATAGAAATAAGATTATTTTTTCCATGTTTCAAAACGAACTAAAATATTATATTCCATAGGTATGTGTTTGTGTAATGTAATTAATATTCATAAAAAGATTTAATATCACTATATGGGGATCTTGGGTAACTATAGTTGGTATTAGAGAAAATTTTTAGTTAACCATTTGATTATAGGATTAGAATACATTGTTGATATCCTTGGGTATTTTTATAATGATATGTCTAGTCATATCTCTAAAGAAAAGTGTATGGTCTATTCCAAGTACATGAAAATGTCCTAGAATTTTTAAAGGTATATAACAAGTGATTTATACAAAAAACTCTATGGGGACACTACAAGTTGATATGGCTCTCACATAGAGCTTCTTAGGGGTAATAACATCAAAAAGGGTGCATTTAGATGGAATTAATCATCACCTGGTGTATGAGAATGATCATTTCTACACACCTAGTTTGACACTCTTGGGGAATATTAATTTTAAATTCACAAACTTTTTATGAAACATTATGAGGGATTTGAATAATAAAAATTAATGAACTTGGTTAAACCTAAGGTTTCATATATTCAAAAATAATGTTCATGATTTAGACATCATATAAGTGATTTTTCATGATTATGTAGTATCCCCCTCTGATTATTATTTATCACACTATGATTTGTAGTTTTATTCAATGGATGGAACAATATTGAGTCATGTTATCATTGAATCTGATGGACAATAAGGCGAATCATAGAAACCAAATTAGAGGATGACATGAGAGAAATATGTTGTGATTATTCCAAATCTGTTACAATAACATATGATTAATAATGTGAACTTTAGTGAGATTTAAAAACATTCAAATAATGTGAATATGAACTTTTAAGAAATTTCATTTGGTAATAAATAAAGATGAATGAAGATTTATCTTCTTTAATATCGTGATTGTGGGAAAAAGAACTGAGAAGAATATATCAAATGGATGGCAATACGTCATCTTTTTGAAAATAAATTCATAGATGGACATATTATATATGAGTTTAATGTATTAAATTTTGGGAACATGGGAATTATCAAAATCAATTTCATAACCCATGAATTATCTTATTGACCAAGGAAGGATAAATTAAATAATAATTATTGATGCAGAAGGATTGAAGTATTTATATATTAGGAATCAAGGATTATGTTGTGGTCTTAATTTTCCTACGACATCTAGATTGTAAGAATAATGAATCATCTATGTATTATGTTATTTTTGGAGGAATATAAATTTCCATGTAAGATTAAATTAGTAGTTAGAGATTTCATTATGGGTTTATAAGTGTAAGGTGGATCATAAGTTCAATATCTTAGACACCACTTTTGAGGTTTTATGTGATGGGAGTTTGTTAATATTAATGATATTTCAGGATAAATTTATTAAAATAAAACTATGTTGTTTTGTATATTTTTTTTAATGAATTTATTTAATGAGGAAATCCATCAAACATAGTGAAAATTTTATTAAATGTAACTTCCTTTACTTTTTGATGATAATTATTTCCCAAAATTGTGTGTTATATGATTCACCAAAAACTATGTTTCTTATGGAGTGAATATAAAGGGAAATGTGACCATCTACATTTAACCTTTATAGGACCATTGGTCAATTATGACCATTGAAAAATATGGCCTTTGAGAAATATTTCTTTTAGAGACTATAATCTTGATAATAATTTTAATATTATAATTATTGTTTACTGATAATATTTTAAAAAAGGATAATTGATACATAAAGAAGAGTTGATGAAATCAACCAACAGATTCAAGCTATTGGAATCCCATTATTACGAATTTTGGAGGGAGTTTTCATCACTAGTATTCTCCCTTTAACAAGAAAAAACCGAGCTTCAATAAGTTAATCTTGAACACAATCACCTACAAGAGAAGTTCATCTTAGTTGAGCTTACCACTCAGATGATATTAGCTGAGGTATCCCATGAAACAACCACCATCACATTACTTAATATTATGGATATGAAGGTGTAATAAGGGGTTATGTTCCATGAACTTAGTAAGAAATTCCATTGTTTAAATAAAATTGGTATTTCACCATTTCCTCTTTAAGAAAAGTTTTTCTTAATAAAATTGTGGTTGAATTTAATAAATTGATTTTCAGACAGAAATTATACTTTACGTCAATAATATAAATAATTTTAATAAACATAGATATTATGAATAATACCTATTTTAATATAATAGTGTAATGAGAACTCTTATTTAAATATAAATGAGAAAATTATATTTTTTAAAATTGTAATAATTTTAACTATGCATTTTCAATCTACTATTGTTCTTAATAAATATGGTTTTTATATTTAAAAGTTATAATTATCTTATTTATATCATTATTATTATAAAATGGACATAATTTTTGAAATAAACATGTCAAACTTAGGTTAGAGTAAATTTATGATAATTTTCTATGATACTTTATTTTTTGTGAATAGTAAAAATAAAGTTTCAGTTTTTTGGTATGTTAATGACATCATAATTTTGTCATAACGATGTAATAACTAATTAACCACAATCCCAGACTTAATGTATGTTATATTATTAATATCAATTATTTTAATATATTTTAATTAATTTCAAAATATATAATTTAGTTTCCAAATTCTAAAATGGAAAATTTATCCTTAAAAAGATATTTTGTGAAAAATTTAACTTTCTATGCCAAATTGAGTAAAATAAAATGATGGTAAACTATTTTTGATTAAAATAACATAATATGTGTCCCAAGTGTCCAATATTATTGGAATATACCATGGTCAATCCCATTTTTTTCATTTACCACAACCAAGGTGTCCAAGGAATTTATTTAGAAATTCATAATCAAATACCGCACTTTGGCTATAGATACCCACATATTTCCCCATTTCCATTCAATCCTATTTCATACTCCAAAAAAATCTAAAATTTTTACATCACAAGTATTCCTCCCTAGGTTTCATCAATCCCCCATGAACTTTATCCTCATGTTTTAGGAACTACTCTTCAAGGTAAGGAAAATCTCCACTTCTCTTTTCCATTCAAGTTCTCTATTTATGTAGAATGTATTTCAAATTTACAAAAGAAATTATTATATAAATTTTATTTTTTCCAATTAATGTGTTAAGATTATTTTATGAATGGGATACCCTTTTCCCCACTCATTTTACCATTTTTTAAAACCACTTTTTATACTCATTATGCTTCTGATTTTACTTCGTAAAATTTTACTCTTCTCCTTAAGAAATTACATTTTATTTTCTTTATTTTAATACAAAAAACTCTATCTTTTATAGGGGTATTCGCTAATATATAAAAATTATTTATTTTATTCTATATTTTACATATATGAAACCCTCATTTCCTTTATGTGGGTTATAAATGATATAATGATCTTGCCTTTAAGAACTTTTTAAAATGCCATGATTTTTATGTGAAACTTGTTTATTTTATTATCCAAGGGTTTTTTTATGAATTTTTTGATCTAGGTAGATGATGTTATTTTGATATATATTAATAGTTTTACATGATATCACTCTAATCCATTGGTTAAATAAATTAATCTCTAGAGGTTATATGTTTTAGGATACCTTGGGAATAGTCTTGCTAATTTTTATGATATCTTAGTGAAAAAACATACTGATATGATTATAAATATCTTATTTAAATGTGGTTCACAAATTTCAATTTCATTATTCAATTTTTTTATTATAAAATTCCCCATGTTTATTTTATCACTCCTTTATTATATTCCCCGTGTTTTATTGATTTTTTCCTCAACATCACATGTAACATATTTCTCTTGTTTTCCCTTACTGGGAATTATGGACACTCTTACCATTGATGTATGTCCCCCAGTTATTATATGTAGTAAAAGTACAATGAATAAACCAATGAATAATAATTTCATGTTATTTAGAATAATTTTATAAGTTTTCATGTATTATTTGCCTTTTATACAAGAGAATATAATTTAAAATATCCTCTATTTGTAACATGTAAATGAAAAGTTATATAATAAAAATGTGGTATTCCATAGTTGGTATCAAAAGAAGGTGTATTTATGTGTAGAAATTAGTATGTTAAAACGTTATTAACAACCTTGGGGACAAGTTAAAATATAGGAAAACATCCTAGTATTTTTTTAAAGTATTAATTGGTTTCTCAAAAAACAATTAAATGTCTATATACAAACAAGTGGATATGACTCTAGAATAGATGTATATAGGGGTAAATCCAGAAAACTCCACATTGAGCTTGACTCGTACGATAATAGATAAAAGATAATGGGCCTTGTTTTACTCCTTGTTCGACACTCCCTTGTGATATGTTTGGTTAATCTCAAGATTTTTATGAATCATTATTAAGGATTTATAGAAAATTAAATTTTTGTTATGGATTCACATAACTAAACATGATTTTTTAATACATAAAATTCTTTTATTGTTATAAAATTGTTAACAAAAAACATATCATACATTGTTTACTTCATTTAAAAATGGCAAGAAATAGGGGGACCCATGTAAATGGTGTGTACAAAGGACCAACCACTAACGACCCTCCAAATGAATATAGAATAGAAAACTTCAATAGAATGATTATTAAACTGACTTAAGTTATGAGAAATAAATTAAATCAAGCATAGAGACTAGATCCACCTCAAAAGGAATAACTTTTTGTTGATTCCTTTATGAATAAAACACCACCTTTTTTCTGGGGATCTACCAACCAATTGATTGTTGAACAATGGATAAGCTCTGTAGAAAACATCATTTTTGTAATCCATTCTTCTGTGCAAGAGAAAGTCACTCTAGTTTTGTACTTTTTAGAATGAGATTCTGATTAGTGGTGGACACATGTTAAATACATTAATCCAAGAATGGATATTTATGTTATGTTGTGGTAGGAGTTTTGGTGATCCCTTTACAATAATCATTTCCCATGATTGATGAGAAAAAAATTGATAAGGATTTACAAGAGCTATACCAGAAGGAAATTGAATATATTGAAAGTTATTAGATGAACTTTAAAAGGAAATCTTATTACACATTTATCATTATCAAGGGTCCTAATGGAAATTTTGATATATTTTTCAGTAGACTATGTCACCATATATGTAAGAATCTATCTAACCAGGACTACGACTATTATAAGAAGATAGTGTGTATTTCTATGAAGGTTGAGCTAGAGTTTAGAGAGAATCATTAGTCTCATATATAAAATGAAAAGAAGTTATCATTGAAGAAAATAATAGGGAAGAACTTAAATCATGGAAGAGGTGGAATATAGGTGAAACATACCACATGAAAAAAATCTAGGAGAATCATTCGGGGGAATTTCTTTCTTACGATCAGGTAATGTTACAAGTGGGGAAGAGATGGACATATTTCTCAGAACTCTCATTGTGAGGTGAATCCTCAACTTCTCAACACTAATAACAAAGGGAATATTGTATAGACCTAGCCTGATGTCCAATGCTTCATGTGTTCCCTTCTTAGTCACTTTTCTAATCACTATCCAATTTCGATTTTAATATAAGGGAATCACCATCAACCTCAAAATAGGCCCAGGTAGAAAGTTCAGCCTTTTTATATAACAACAGCTTTTGGTGAAGCTCCAAATGATGTGGTGGAAGGTACTCTCATTTTTTCTTCAAATCCAGCAAGTAAATTGTTTGATTCTAGTTCAACACATTCTTTTACTTCCTCCAAGATATTAAATAATATAGATTAAAAACATTATATTCTATAATTATAGTAACAAATCAAGGCTCCATGAGGGATTATCCAACCATAAATATTTTATAGAAACTCTAGTATTTATTTTATCGAGCATAATCTCATAAGAAATCTAATAATCATTCCCATGATGGAATTAAAAATTATACTTGGGATGGATTGGATTCCATAGTATAAGATTAAGATCAAATACATTTGTCGTGATATCCTAGTATTATTGAGTAGAAAACCTAGTTTTTTTCAAATGAGATCTATCTCAGCCCGAGATTTGTCTAGAAACACCTCTCATAGCCTTCTCTATGGAGATCATCAGTAAAGATGAATAAGGAAGTTAAAGTATATGAATAAAACATACCCCAATATTCAAAAATTCATTGATTTATTTTTTGAGGAGTTACCTAGAACTCCTAAAGAAAGAGAGGAGAGTTATCTACTGAACCCATCCCATGATCAAAGTCGATATCAAATACCAAGTATAGAATAGAAACTGTGAAGCTTGGGAAATTAAAGAAATATCTCCAAGAACTTTTTAATAATATTTATATCTAACCTTGTGGGTTCCCATGTGGAGAACTTATTATATTTGAGAATAATAAGGATGGAAAAATGTCTCTATGCCTTGATTATAGAAAACATAACACGATTATAGTGAAGAATAAGTAACCTCTTCTCTAGATTGATGATTTCTTTGACCTGATTCATAGAGATCAACTATTCTCCATGATTTATCTTTAATATGGATATCATCAATTGAGGGTGATGAAATAAAATATTCTAAATACTTCCTTCCTATCAAGATATGGTCATTATGAGTTTGTTTTTATTCCCTTTGGCTTGACTACTTCTCATGTTATATTTATGGATTTGATGAATAGAATCTTTAAGGATTACCATGACAACTTTGTTGTATTTTTTACTGATTATATTATAATATATACTAAAAGTTGTGAGGATCATAAAGATCATTTCAGGGTTATATTAAAAACTCTAAGGAAGGATATACTATTTGGAATGTTAAAAAAATGTGAATTTTGGTTATAAAAAGCTTCTTTTATAGGACACATTATAACTGATGAAGTAATCCCAGTTGATCCTACCAAGACATACGTGGTAGAGGTATGGCCTCATCTTACAATAGTAACTACTATTCCTAGTATCCTTGGATTAGAAGGATATTATAAGAGGCTTGTAAAAACCTTTTTACAACATTAGAATCCACTATAAAAGATAACTCAAAAGGGGTTCAGGTTCATCTAGACAAAAGAATATGAAGAAAGTTTTTAATATATGAAGAAGTGATTGGTTGCTAAACACATGTTAACTCTATCCTCTATGAGAGAAAGATTCATTAATTTTAGTGATGCATCTATAAAATGGATCGGGTGCATCATCATGAAACATTACAAGGTGATTACTTATACATCTCAATAGTTGAAGCCCCATGAGCATAATTATCCTACGAATGAGTTAGATCTAGTTGTGGTCGTTTTTGAACTAAATATATAGACTAATAATCTTTATGTGGATAAATGTGATATATACACATACCCCAATAGTCTGAAATATATTTTCATGCATATAGAATTTAATATTATATTGAGGAGATGGTTGAAAATTTAAAAAGATTATTATTTTTAAATTAATTATCAACCTGTAATAGAAAAAAATGGCAGTGATGCATTATGTAAGAAATACCCTTTTGTTCTAGAAATTATGAGGATTTAAGGATATCCTTTTACCATGGAACTAAAAAGATTGTACACATGAATCATGCGGTAAGGTTTATTAAAAATCCTATTCTAAATTATTTATCAACCATCATTATAAGATAATATCAAGAAATATAAATGAGAAGACCAATTTTTATAGAAGATGGCATACTATGTGAAGAATGGGAAGCTTAATGTGTTTAATATTGATAAAAAATGTGTACTAAAATTTCATATAAGGTTATGTGTTTCATCTATTCCAAAAATGATAAAGGAGCTGATGGATAAAGCTCATATCTCTACATTATCTATCCATCCTAGAGGCACAGAAATTTATGGGGAATGTTTTGATCATTATTGGTGGGAAAACAGGAAAAGGGAGATTTCCACTATACTACAAGGTGTTTTTTGTGTTATCAAGTGATGTTACAACAAATAATTCCTAAAGGGGTATTTTAACCACTACCCATACAAATATGGATGTTAGAAAATATCTATATGGACTTTTCACTGGTCTCCCAAGAACATCCAAAGGAAAAAATTCAATATGGGTTATAGTGCGCTATCTTTCCAAGACTACCCATGTTATCTCTATCAAAGAATATTTATCTATTGATCAACTAGCAAATATTTATATACTGAAATGGGTGTGGATGCATGGAGTTCCACTTTCTGTCATTTCTATAATGATCCAAGTTTCACATCAACATTCTAGAGATGTCACCAACATGATTTGAGTATCAATATGAATTTCAGTAAATCCTATCACCCCAAATCTGATGCCAATCAGAAATTAATATTCAACCACTTTAGGAAATGCTGAGAACATTTTCAATGTAATTTAAATCTTGATGGGGTCAACATCTCCCAGTAGTTGACTTCTCATAATACAACAACTTTTATTTATGTATTCAAACGGAACCCTATAAATCTATATATGGTAAGTCATGTAGAAATCATACTTGTTGGGTTGATGTTTGGGATAGAATGATTTATAGGAAAAAATTTGTTTAAGATATGAAAAAATGTTTCTGGCCATCCAACAACACATTAAGGCTACTCAGAGTCGGTAGAAAAGTTATACTGACAACCGTCGAAGGGACTTCTAGTTTGGTGTTGGAAACTAAATTCCATCAAATGTCACCATAAAAAAATCATGTGGTCTAGGAAGAAAGGTAAGATTAGACCCATATACATTGGACCCTAAGAAATCCTTGATCGTATAGAAGCAGTGGCCTATCAGCTAGTATATTATGCAAATATTTCTCAAGTTCATGATGTATTCAATGTATCTCTCTTGAAGAAGTACATGACTAACCCTCTATATGTACTGAAACCTGTGGTGGTAAAACTAGAACATGACCTCTCTAATGAGTAGAAGGTGGTTGAGATCTTGGTCCGTATAGACAAGATTTTTCGCAATAAGACTACCCACATTGTCAAGGTTTTATGGAGGATCCATATATATGAAGGGGAAATGTGGGAAGAATATGAGAAAATGAGGCATTAGTACCCAAAATTTTTCTCAACCAAGAGAATGAGTTGAAATTTTGGGGATGGAATTTCTTATGGGAGGAGGACTGTAATGACCCAAACTGTTTTAATGATAATTTATTCCTGAAATTGTGTGTTATATTATTCACAAAAAAATGTTTTTTATGATGTGAATGTGAAGGGAAATGTGACCATATGGATTCAAAGATAATAGAATTGTTGTTCAACTATGACTATTGTAAAATATGACCATTGGGAAATATACTCATGATAATAATTTTAATGTTATCATTAGATTTTATACGTAAAATTTGACCAAAGATAATTGATAAAAAAAGAAGAGTCGATGGCCGCTGCCAGTAAAGTCATTCCATTTGAATAATATGTTTTTAGAGAAAGGTAGGGAGGTTTAATCATTGTTCTTGGCCCTTGAATAATCCCAATCTGAGATTTAACAAGTGAATCTTGAACAAAATCTCCTACATGAGAAGATCATGTTAGTAGAGATTACCACTCAGTCGATTTTAACCAAGGAACCCCAAAAAACTACCACCATAACAAGCATTACTCCAATGATGTACATGGGTGTAATAAGTTTTTATGTGTCTTGAACTTATTGTGTAATTCATTTGTTTAAATAAAATTTCAATTCCATCATTTCCATTTTAAGAATAGTCTTTCTTCATTAAATTGATGTAGAATTTGATAAATTGGGTTTTCAGACAGAAATTATGATTTTCAAAAAAGATATAAATAATTGTAAAAAACTAAGATATTATTAATAACATTTATTTTAAAAATATATTTTGATAAAACACAGTAATTAACAAATAAATTATAAAATATTTTTTTTCAACTTTGAAATTTTACTATGCATTAAAAATTTGGTATTATTTTTAATAAATATGTATTTTTATATTTAAAAGTTATAATTATGATATTTAAAAAAATTTATGATAAAATGAATAACATGTTTTGAAATCATGACATTGAAATTATTTTAGGGTGAATTTATAAAAATTTTCTAAAATGATTCTTTTTTATGAATATTAAAAATATGGTTTGAGTTTTTTGGAATTTTAATAACATAATAATTATGTCATAATGATGTAGTAACTAATTAACAACACTTCACGACTTAAAATAAGTTATATTATTAATATAATTTATTTTAATATATTTTTATCAATTTCAAAATATATAATTTACTTTACAAAATCAAAAATGGAAACTTTGACTTTAAAAATGTTATTTGGTGAAAACATTAACTTTCATTGCAAAAATAAGTAATATAAAATGATGATGGACCCTTTTGGATTAAAAAACAATATTTTTACCACGTTTCAAATACCATAGGTTATCCCGTGGTTTTTTATTTACAACTACCTAGGTGTCTTAGGGATTTATTTTGAAATTAATAAACAAATCTCCAACTTTTCAATAAATACACACCCATTTCTCCATTTCATTTCACTACCATTTCTTCTTAAAAAAAATTGAATATTTAAACCTCTCAAGGAGATCTGAAAAGGTTACATAAAACTCATAAGTTCCTGATCTACAATTTTTAGGAACTACTGTTCATATTACGGTAAATCTCTAATTCACTTTTCTTTTCAAGTTCCCTCATTATGCGGTCTTTGTTTAAAATTTCAAAAATATGTTATTTTATATAATTTATTTTATACTTTTAATGTAACAAGATTATTTTATGAATGGGATACCCTTTTCTCATCCCTTTTTATTCTTTTCTAAAATCACATTTTTCACTCGTTATGCTGCCGATTTTACTTCTCAAAATTTCACTCTTCTCCTTAAGAAATTTCCTTTTGTTTTTTTATGTAAATACCCAAATCTCATTATTTTCAATGTTTATTCACAAATATGTATAAATAAATTTTCTTATTTTGGAATTTACATACATTAAACCATTATTCCATTTCGTTGGGTTATAAATGACATAAATATCTTGTCTTCACGCACTTTTTAAAAAATCATGATTTTTATATAAAACATGTTTCTTCTATTCTTCATGTGTTATTTGTGAAATGTTTTATTATTATATATGTGGTTTGAATTACTTAATATATATGAAGTTTCCACCTTGATATCTCTCTAATTCATTAGGTATATAAATTAATCTCCAGATATTTCATGCTTTATGATACCTTGGTGAATAACCTTGGTAATTTTAAGACATCTTAGTGAAAAAACCATAGTGATATTCTTATAAATATCTCATTTAAATGTTATAGACATATTTATATGATTTGGATAAATTTATTTTTATTATTATATTCCACTTTTTCCATTGCTAATGCGTTTCTGAGATTCTACATGTTCTTATTGATTTTTTTTCTTCAAGATCACATGTAAGTTGTTTCTCTTATTTTCCCTTACTAGGCCTTATGCTAATATCTTTCATTGAAGTATGTCCCTAGGTTTTTAGATAAATTAAAATTATATAGAATAAACCAATGATGAGTCCTTTTACATTGTTTAGAATAATATTTTGTTTCTTCATGAATTATGTACCATTTTGAAAAGAAAATAAACATTAAAATATCCTTTGTTTATACCATGTAATGGAAAAGTTATGTAATAAAAAGGCAAGATTCCATATTTTATGTGTTGTTAATGTTTAGTTTTTATGTTATCTTTGATTTTGAGGTATTTATGGGATATACTTAATCACATTATAAATTTAGGTATACTTTTTTATGTTGGAGAATGTTTCACTCTAGATCCATTTTTCAATATATATATGAATTAAGTGATAAGGTTTCCTAGAGTAACACATTCCACTGTGATTGATCAGGAGATAAGGTTTAAAACAAAGTATTTTTGAAGTCATCAACATGCACTTGATATAAATATGTAATTCAACACTGTGTATCATCCTCAAATATATGGTCTATCTAAAAGAACTACGGAAACCCTTTAATATATTATGAGATCTTTCTCTATGGATTTCAAAGGAGGTTTGGGCCAAACACCTTCCTCAAGATGAGATTTAATGAAATAAAATACTTCACTCAAGTATTCAGATGTATCCTTATGAATCCATCTATGTAATGAAGTATAGAACTCCAACGTACTCGAATAAAGTTGAAGAAATAAAGATATTGGGACATAAGCAAGTTGATGAGATGGTAGATAAAGTTATATACATTCAACAAAATATAAGAACTGTACAAAATTGACTAAATGTAATTTAGAAAATCATCAAAATTATCTAGATTTTGAAATTGGTAATGAGGTATTTTTATTAATTTCCTAAGGGAAGAAACTAGGGAAAACTCTACCCTATATATATAGGTCTCATTAAAATAACTGATCATACTAATATAATATCGTTTCATGAGCACTTACAACGAACCAATATTTGATTCATAATGTGATCCATCTATCACTCTTGAGTAAGTAAATACATGATTCATAACATGTATTGAACTTAGGGGTTGTACCACGAGAGCATGATATTTATTATAATGAACATCTAGTATAGATTATGGGTCGAATAGAAAAGGATTTACAAAAGAGACCACTCAACTGGTCAATGATTTTTTGTAAAACCACCAGATTATGTAATATATGTTAAAACCTGAGAAAATAGTTATTCAACATTATCCTTGGTTGTTGGTATTAAAGTGATGAATATCATGGATTAAATTCACTTTAAGGGGGGTATAATTTTACAACCCGAGTTTGTATAGATTTTTTTCAAATAAATTAAATTTATCTGATAGCATATGATACACTCAACACCGAGTTAAGAACGTGTTACATTCAAGACTTATTTTATCTTTTGTTACATAAAACACTGATTTTGTATTACGTTTAATGTTATATTGAGTTTGGCTTGTATTACACATAATAATGTGTTTAAAAAAGTGACATGTTATTAAAATATCATTATTTAATAAGATAGTCATCACTAAGCATTTAAAAAGATGGGTATGAATAGGATAAAATAAATTTTGAAAATGTATGGTCTTCCCATGAATGTAAAATTAATTATTTTCTAACCAATTAATTTGAAAATAAAAGAAATATTTTTTAAAAAAACCATTTTTATGGAAAGAATCACATTTTAGATCAATAAATTAAAAAAACCAATTTCACTAAATGGATTTAATTAAATTTATATATGATATATTCAAAAACTATTTAAAATTTGTCTTATTTTTATAGATAATAGATTATATTAAATCTAATTTTATTCTTAAAAATGTCTTTTTATAAAAAGAATTTTAATCAGGTTTTTGGCACTTATTTTTAAAATAATTTTTATCACTTTTAAAAAATGTATTTGAAAAAAAGAATAATTCTTTAAATCAATGTTTTAAATTAAATTATGGATATTTTTTGTGAATTTTCTAAAATGTGTAATTTTCTGATGAATAGTAAAAATTATGAAATTTAATTGAAAACCAAATTTTAATTGAAAACCAAATTTTAATTTAAATTATTTATAAAGTTAAATTATATTTTAAATTTATTTTAATGTACAATTTGTTAAATTATATATATATTAATTAAATTAATGTCATTTTAGTCAACTTCATATTGAAATTGGATAAAAAGGCTTTGTAAACTTTTGAACATTTTCTCTTTAAAAACTCATTTTCTCATCACATCTATGGGTTTAATTTTTAATTAAATTTTTATAATTATTTTAATTTAATTAGGAAAATGAATTAAATATTTTTTTCATCATTATATATAGTATCTAATAAGGTCAAATTATTTTTCAAATAAAATGAATAGTGAAAATAGTGAAAATTATTTACGGAGGTTAAGGTAAAAAATGGTTTACCGTGTTGTTAAACTAAACGATAAGGGTAAAAAAAGACAACAAAAATATTCAAAAACATATTTTATAGCCATATTTATACCTTATACCTTATATTATCAATAATAATCCATTATTTATCCTTAAGGAATGAGAAAAATGTGGGACACCTTTTTCTTTTAAAAAAATACATGTGTGCCACTCACCCCACGTATAAAAGGTCACCATTATCTTCTTGTAATCCCAAATTAATACCCATTTTTGACAAATAATTACCCAAATAACTTACATAATTCCATAATCTCATCATATAATCCTTATTTTTGATAAAAACCCAACCTGGGTTGTGTAAACCTAAAGAGGGCACTCGGATAATAGGTAACATCCATCAATGAGAATTTTTGTTTTATTTATTTTTACACCTCATTAAATTATTATTATATCATGATAATATAATAAAATCTTAATAATTCATATACTAAGATATTATAATTTTAATATCACTACCTTATACTATCTCAACTTCCATCAAATGGGTTACAAAATCATCATTCATGTATACACCAGACTACCGCCTCACAAACTGATGTCATTTGTCTTTCCACTACCAACATTAATGGTTGAAAATAGTGATGGATTTATTTTTTATAAATTATATTTTTTATATTATTAATTTTTTTTCATTATTATTTCAAACATACCTTTATAGTCTTCACATTACGGGAATATGATAATGTCACTCATGTTTAAATTGGACTACAACCTCATGAATCGATGTGATTCATTCACACATTACATGGAAATTATTAAGGATGATTCTATGTAAAATATATGAAACAAAAATGGATATATAATTATAATATATCATTTAACTTTCTTTATTTCAATCCAATAAGAAAATGGAAGCATTGTTTATGAGTACATAAGTCCTATCATCTCAAGAATAACGTATTTCATTTTCTATCACTAAATTTTATGGATTCTTATAAATAAATTTATAATGAAAATATATGATATTTATAGAATTTCTAACATTCTATGTATGATTAAATCATGGTCAATGAAAGATTAATAAAAATTATATATCAAAACATATAAGAAAAACATAGTGGTTGTTACCAAAAACATATTTTTGACATGGAATTGTTAATAAACAAGAAATAAAAGTTTATAAGAAAGTATTATATGGTATTATATATATAAATATTTTTATTTAAAAGGGTAATAATAAACATATATTTATTTTAAAATATTTTTTATCATTTACTACAGATGTCATGACTTAAGGTAAGGCATTTTGTCCCAATTTTCCTTCTTTGATACATATGTTATGTTATGGACCAATATTCTTTCATGAGGTGTATATAAAACTCATTTTATAAATAATATCATGATTTTATCTATCCTCATGATATGTTAATTTCAATTTTATTTTATTTCTTCATGGGGCATATGATACATAGATAACAAAGTGGTAATGATTTTATTTCAAAATATCATAGTTTATTAGGGTTGTTTTTTATTATGTTTGTGATGATAAAATCTTATGATACCTGTCTTAAGAAACACAAGATTTATCTTCCCCTATGTTTATTCGTAATGTTTTCAAATAATATTACTATTTTTACACGCTTATGTACTTAATATATTTGATAAATTTTTAAAGAAAATCAGACTTTATTTTTCTCTTCGGTTGGAGATCTATTTTCTTCCAAAACCGATTTAAAAAAAATATTTCAATTTTTTTATTATACTATATTTTTCTAAAATATATTTTTACCCATATCTGAATTTAAAAAGAAACTGTTTTGAATTTATTCTCCATGATTCTTTCCAAACAATGCATGTTGGGATTTTACCATGAATGTGAAAATAATATTTGTTTTAACATGTGTGACATGAAGATAATTTCCAACCATGATGACCCTTATCGTAATAGAATATTCCTTTATATGATTTCATGGTTATTTTCAACTAAAAGAATTTGAAAAAAAATTTATATTTCAAAATGTTATTTTAAAATCGAAAAGGATATTTTACACAGTAATTTTAAATTATTTTTAAATAATCATTTATATGATTTAATTTTTATTAGTAAACTTATTTATAAAAAATTTTATGAATTTTCAGTTTTCAAAATTTATTTTCAAATAAAATTTATCTTCCACAGGAAATATTTCAAGGGATTTGTCTTTCAAAATCATTTCCCATCTAATATGTCATCCTTTGATGTAACTTATGCATTATTGGGGATATTAACCAAGGATAACATTTTTATTCTTTATATAAATTGTGTGTGATGAATTAATGTGGATGAAACTAATTTATATTCCATGGGTTATACCATGATAAAAAATTTATGAAACCCATACCTTTTTCCATTGGTTTTGCTATGATAAAATAATGGAATAATTGTGAAAACAATCCCTTCTCCATAGTTTTTCATAGGATGAATGTTTTATAAAATACACTTCATTTAATTAATTATGATATAGTGATAGTTTTCTGATTTTTTGAAACACATACGTACGTTTTTGTTGTGTGATGGGCGAGACCTATATCTATAAGCACCCGAACTTAAAAATTAAATAATCTATTAATTTCCTTTATAATTTACTAATTAAATTCCCCAAGATCTATTCGGTTTAGAGTTTTATAAAGATATTTGATAATTCAAACACATCAACCCACACTCAAACACTATGGGTACAACTAAAAAAATATCCATTTTTCATAATACACAAGTTTAAAAAAACATGAAATCTATTTATGAAAAGTATTCACAACATTTATCTTGGATTATGGTTTTCTCTTAACCATAAACAAACCCTATAAAAACATTTTAAATCTTGTTATGAGTACAATAATCTCATTACGGTTATAAAAATATGTAGGAAAACCATTACTACGTGAATACTTATAAACTTATGAAATCATCTTCACAAAGGCATACTTCTCACTCATAATGTATTATATACTCTTTAAAAATAAGAAATTCTAATAAAACATAGAAAACCATAAATAAAAAGTATAGGTATCTTGGGGAATTAATTATTTATTATTGTAATATATGAGGATACATTGTTATTTTTGACCCTCACAGATACCTTACAATGTAAGACTCTTGGCTGCCATATGATGTAACCATGGCAGTTACACTTGGAGTAACCCTACAGCTGACCTCCAACATAAAAATACTCAATGAATTAGAGGGATATATAGGTACCACCCATCATCATAAACAATTCCAAAGAACCATTATATAATCATAAAAAATAATAATTAGCTCATATAAATCAATCCCTTTATAAAATGAGAAGAAATAAAAAAGAGGATTTTCAAAGAAAATTCCCTTAAAAATTTTATATATTGGAAAATGAATTGATAAAAATAATGGAATATTTGTATAAAATATAAATAATAATAATACAATAAAATATAATAAATATTCATTTCAGAAATAATATTAGTACCACATAACCAATAAAGTAGAAGTTTAAACTGAAGAATGGAATTTTGGTTATAAATTCCCTTATCTTGAGTTAATCATACTTTAAAAATTTTAAAAACACCAATATAATGGTTTAAAGACTGTTATTAATTTCTTAAATAACTATATTCATATTTATAATTACTTATATATATCCTTATCACATATTTCCACCCATTTATTAATAATATTCATTTATTTTCATTGTTTCAGACTTATTTATTTCATACTTTCCATGGCTGGTTTATTATGGATTTTCATGTTGGAAGATATAAAAACTTTATAACTTAAAATACATGTTACTAATGAACATAAAATAAATTTAATGGCCTTATATATAATATTTTTTATATGTAATGAGGTTGAATCATTAGATAAAACATTAGTTATGAACCTTAGTTTATTTTGGTGAATTTTAATCATTATGAACCTATTTTGTTTTATTAAATATTGTTATGAATAAACACATGTTTCAGAGGATTACACAAAATATAATATGTATAATACAATATTATTTATCATATTAATGATTTTATGACAATCCTTGAATGTGATAATGGAAATAAAAAACACATTATCCACGATGTCGGTAAATTGACACATCACGGATGGTGTTTTTATTTTTAGAATACAAGTGATATGAATATAAGTATGATGATTAATTTTTCTATAAACATGATAAATTTATATTATATAAAATATAATTGAGTTATCATGCCTCTTGGATAATTTTAGGTGAAAAGAGTATAAGGAAATAACAATAATTGAAAATAAAATAAAAGAAAAATAAAGAGGATTTTTTCCTCCTGAATTATCTTCCTTGAGAACATCCTTAAGGCCCTTGGTTTTTTTAATTTAGTGAGATGGGAAGGTATTGGACGTGGGTAAGATGATTTGGAATGTATTTGGGAATAATTTAAGAAAGTTAGAAGACTTTGAGTAGAGAGTGGAAGAGGTTGCGAGGGAAGGTATTTATAGTAGAGTATATGGGTGTTTTCTCATTATTAGATTCATTAGTTTATTAATTTGTATAAAGACTATGAATAGTTTGATAATTAACATAAAATATATTTAAATATTGAAATAGGGTTCTTGATTTTGGTCTTACATCAGTATTTTCATCATCTATGACTCAATAAATCATATATTTAGCTTATGTTGTAAATTACAGTATTTGACTATTTACAAAAAATTCAAGTCTTTGAAAAAAATCACAAAACATTACCCCAACCATTTTACAAATTTTATAATTTATATATGAACTCCATTTCTTTGAAAATAATTTTTTAGATATGGGAAATTAATTTTTTTATTAAAATTATAATTTATTCAAAATATACCAGTTTTAAAATTATAAATGATTTTATAACACATTGAAAATTTATTTAATGTCTCATAAAATTATCTTATAATCATAAGGAAAAAAATTATGAATCTTTTTTATAAAAATATATTTTTTTTAAATAATTATATTAATTATATGATTGTAATTAAATATTTATGACTCACAAAAATTCCATCACATAATTTATAATTTCCAAAAAAAATTATTTATTTACTCAATGATATAAATACATAATAATTTAACATATAGCATGGATAAATTTTTTTTATACATTATTAGGTTATTTTAGAGTCATGTTGGCTAGAATATTATTTTTAATGGTTATGTTATTATTCCTAAGGTCAAGTTACAATTCCATCAGTATAAATTCCTTAATTTCAATAAATACCACTTATTTATTTATACATTTATAAATAATTTTACTAGTTAATTTTAGAATGAAGTGAAATTATTTTATAAGTACATGGGTCATTTAGTTCACCACACCTTCTAGAAATTCCCTCCTCACAATTTTTATTTACTTATTAAACAAGTGAGGGTACCTTTCTCTTATATCATTTTTAGATTCCCGTTATTTTTATTCAATGATGTTGTTTCTCCACATAACCATAAACCTAGTGAACTTTATTATTCTACAATACATTCCCTCTTTGATTAAGAATCTAAACTTGTTTAACTAATTAAGAAATGTTCTCTTCAAACTGAACTACTTCTAGGTTCAAAACATGAGATGCATATGGAACATACTTTCTCAACATCAAAACACAGAAAATAATGTGTACAAGAGATAAAATAAAAGGTAAAGCTTCTCAGAAGGTGACTCATCCATCTTTATCTAGTATTTCATATGGTCCAATGAACCGTGGACTCAGCTTTCCCTTTTTACCAAAACACATAACACTTTCCAATGGTGATATTCTAAGAAAATCATGGTCACCTACATCAATAAAGTATTCCCTCCTATTATCTGCATAACTTTTCTGCATACTCTAAGCTGTCCTCATGTATTTCTGGATCATATTTACTTTCTTGATCACATTCTATACTAATTCTAGTCCAATAAACTTATGTTCCCTTAATTCATCCCAAAAGGTTGGATTTAGACACCACTTTCTATATAATTCCACACAAGGTTATATCATTACACTAGACTGAAAGGTGTTATAATCAGAAAAATAAACCAAAGAAATATATTTATCCCAACTTCCATTTTATTCAATTGAACAAGCTCAAATATTGTCCTCCAATGAGTGAAATTTTATCCTGTTCTACCAAACAGATTGAGGATGAGAGGTTGTACTAAAATTTAATTCTACTTCCAATGACATCTAAATACATTTCCAAAATTTAGAAGTTATCCTAGGATATCAGACAGATAAAATCAATGTAGGAACTCTATGTAACCTGAAAATATCTTTGAGGTATAGCCAAGAATGCATATCTAAAGACATAGTATCTCAAATAGGAGGGAAATGCGCTGAATTAGATAGTAGGTCAAAAATAACTGAAGTCTCATTGTTACCTAAATATGTCTTTGGTAGTCCCACCATGAAGTACATGGATATATTTTCCCATTTGAACTCTACAACAGGAAAAGGATAAATCACACCCTTTGGTAATTTTCTCTCTATTTTAACTTTTTTACCAGTCAAACATTTAATGGTAAAATCTACAATATCTATTTTAATTCCATCCCACCAGTAATACACCTGAAGATCTCTGTTCTTCTTAGAACTGCCCAGATAAACTATAAACAAAGAACTTTGAGCTTCATGTAACAAGTATTTCTTCATTTTGGGATCCCAAGGCACACATAAACTCTTTCTAAATCTCAAAACACAATCTAAATCGATGTTAAATTCTAGAAACTTACAAATTTAACCAATTATAAATTTTTGTGTAGCCCACTATCCTCCTTCTATGATCTCATAATTCTTCCTAATAGAGATGACTACACTAACACATAATAAATAGAGGAATTTCCTATACCAACAACTTCTAAGAAAAAAATCATCAAATATTTATTCAATGGGTCTTTTACAAATGTATTGTAGTTAATGATGCATAATGTTTTTGACTTAAGGAACCCAAAAATTTGTTTTCTTTATTAATAAGGAAATTGATCGTGAAATCATAATCCTTTATTAGTTTAAGCCTTCTTCTATCCCTCATTTTTTATTCCTTACATGTGAATATATTCTTTAGACTTTCATATTCTCTATATATTTTTCATTTGGATCCTTATAAATGATGCCTCCAAATATTCAAAGATAAAACAAAAAATACAAATTCAAAATCATGTGTGGTATAATGAAACTCATTATGTTTTAGTTGTATTGAAGCATAATCAATTACATGATCATTCTAAACTAGAACACATCCATGTCCCTTTAATGAAGCACCACTATAGATAAAAACATTGGTAATAACTTGTTAATCAAAGAAAACTATGAATCTATATTACATTTTAAGGTTTTGGATATTCAGAGACCACTTTAGTTGTGGTGGGATCAACTGTTATTCCATCCTTATTTACAAGGTTCCCCATAAAAGAAATTTTTTACAACCAAAAAGCACATTTACTAAATTTTCCATATAACATATTTTCTTTTAGCGTTTGCAAGACAATCCTAAATTTTTTTTCATTACCTGATAAATTTATGAAAAAAAATATCATCAATAAATACATAAAAAAACATATCCAAATATTCATGGAATACTCTATTCATAAGATCCATAAATACAAAAGGGGGATTTTTCAATCCAAAATGAATAAAAATGACTTGTAATGCCTATATATATTAAAAAGGCTATTCTTTTGAATGTCATCCTACTTTATATTCAGCTGATGGTACCTGGATCTAAATTCAATCTTATAAAAATACTAATCTCCCTAGATCTGATAAAAAAATTCATCGATATCAAGAAAAGGAAGCTTATTCTTTATAGTAATGTTTTTCAAAAATCTATAATCAATGAAAATCCTCATGGAACTATCTTCTTTTTAATGAAAAAATTAGATCACCAAATGGTGATGTGATATAATGAATGAAGCCTTTATCAAGAAACTCATGCAACTGATTTTTAAATTGAAAAAGTTCCACATGATCCATTTGATAAGGGGGGTTTTGAAATTCTCTTCACATCAAGATATAATAATATAGTAAATTCAACTTTCCAATTAAGTATAACATCAGTAGACTCATTAAGAAAAATATCAAGGAATTCATTTATTTCTAGAACATTATCAACAAAAACAGTTCCTTTTTTTTCAAAAATATCTGCAAGATAAATTTCATTTCCATATTTTTACAGCTTCTGAACTTCCTCTTATTTTATCAATGGTATCAGTTCTTCTTGTATACAAACTAAAAATATTTTAAAAAACAACTTCTTAGATCTACAATCAATCTTATCATGATAAATAAAAAGCCAATCCATACCCAGAATAACATCAAAATCTAATAAAGGTAAAACCACAAGGCTTCTATGTAATTTATTTCCATAGAAAACAATAGAAATATTCTTATAATTATATTTTATTGTAAAGTTTCCCTTGGAGTCTTAACCCTAAGTCCATGTCTTATTTCTTGAGAGGAAATTTCCAATTTACTAGAAAAGTTTTTAGAAATATAGGAATATGTAGAAGTTATATTAAACAAGAGATTAGAAAAATATGAGTAAAAAATAAAGTACCTAATACCACTTCATTAGATAGCCTAACATCTACTGACATAGTCTCAAAGGATCTCACTATACCTTTATACTTATAATCTGACTAGATTTCATCATTCATATTTGTGAAGGTGTTTTCATAATGACCCATCTTGGCAATTTTAAAACACTTTATATGTTGCTTATTAGAATTTATCTTATTATCATTTTTGTTATAATCTCGGCCATATATCCTAAAATACCACATCAAAAACACATCCAAAAATTTTAAGGCATTACCCAAGGTGATTTTTACCACACTTTTTACAAACTAGAAGCCAAACATTCTTACCTTCATATTACATTGATTGATTCTTACCCATCACTTTCCATCTATGCCACTTTTTATTATTGTTTTCAAAGAACACATGATCATTAGAAATCCAAATTTCTACCCTCTAAGAACATTAGGAATGTTTTTCATGAAATTTTAATTCACATGATCCCAATACCATTTGATAACTTGGATTCAATACTGAGTAAAAAGGATTGATTTTTCTATCAATACCCCTAATAATATTTGGACAATACCTTACAAATAGGGTGAAGTTTTATTCATACACAAACACTAAATCACTCTAAATGTGTTTAAATTAATTAAATTTATTTTCAATTCTATGTTAAACAACATTAAGAAAATATATATCAGGGAACAAATTCTCAAATCCATCCCATTCCAAGGCATCAATTTCCTCTCTATCCCTGATATTATAGAACATTAACCACACCTGGTCAGCTTCTACATCAAAATAATAAATGTATAATCTATCCTCTAGATTATTAGAACACCTCACTACATCAAATAACTTTTCAGGGGCCTTAATCCACCTTTTATCTGGAATTGGGTCATAATATTCACTAAAAGATAAAAGTTGTTTCCCCAGAAAATGTTCCTCTATCACCATGTTCCTTTTCATTAGTCCTATTTTTTTTCTTGCATGGATTCCACAGACATGTATTTTCTATTACTTCTGATCCATTAATATCACAAGAAGTGATGTTCATATCCCTATCATTCTAGGTTGTGGATTCGGAAAGATAATATCCACTTGATTTCTTCCAACTGCATCTTCGATGTTTCTTTTACCGAAAACTATTATAAAATAAATACACATGTGGGATGTTCAAGGCCTACTTTAGAGGATTCCATGGAAATTAAAACAAATAAGAAATATCATGAGATTAAGCATGTGCAGTTCATGGATGATTGTCAAATTGGGGACCCCAGGATCCCATGAAGGACAAGTCCCTAGAATGAAACCATATGAAATAAGATATGGATAACAAGGAACAAAATTCTACTGCTAATAATTTAAATGTAAGGAAACCCCAATAATTATAGAGAAATTTTGGTAAAAAAGGAGGTTAAACATCAAAACCCAAGAATTAATGAGGATCCTTTTCTGTAACTGTCAGGAAATAGAAAACCATAACATGAATGGTTCCTTCATTCCCCTTATAGGAAGGTATAAATTTGAGATTCATGGAATCTATGAGACCAATATTAAGTCTAAATATCAAAGAAATTTTTTTAGTAGAAGAGGATACTCTTTTTTGGCTACAAGTCAAGCTATTGATAGTCCTGATTGGATTTGTCCCCTAACCCATTGCAATTTTGAATCTCCAGTGATTATTGATGAAGATAACCATATCATCACTTGTAGTTTTATATAGGCTAGTATACAATTTTTCTCCTTCATTTTGTATTACCATGTTAACTATGTCAATAGAATATCATTAGGGAAAAAGATTCATAAACTAGAGAGCACTATCATAGGCTCATGGATTATATCAGGTGACTTTAATTCCATCCTACATGCAGATGAAAAAATTAGACCAGTGACAAATAAAACTTATAAAAAGAGTTTAGATATTGTATTGAGAAAACAAGATTTTTAGAAATAAATCTAATTGGTTCCAAATTCATATTGTATAGGGAAATATGAATGGAATGAGAGCTCTTAAAATTGACAAGGACTTTGTTAATCACCCAATGCTTGGTTCTCGGAAATCAATTTCTTGTGTTACCCTTGCCGAGTGTAACTCTATTCACAATTCCCTTTTGATAAAATTTCTATCGAGTGAAAAGAAACATCCAATTTCTTTCAACTTCAAAAATACATGGCCCCACTTCCGGATGGTTCAATGATTGTTCAAGATAATTTGACCTCAATAACTGATATTGTAAATCCCATTTTATGTATCTCCAAGCTCAAGATTCTCAGGATAAAATTTAGATATTGGAGTAAGGCATGATTCATCTCATTAGATACTGAGATCGGGGGACTTGAATGCTATCTTCATGAAATTCAAGAGGCTTCTACTAGATCCCATTTCTCGGGTGATATGGATCAAGAAGCTAATACTTCCTTAAAATTTTATAATATGATAATGCATAGAGACAATATGAAGAAGTTCATATTTAATATTAGATGGCTCAATGAAGGGGATAGAAACACCATGTTTTTCAAAGTGATTTAAAGGGTTATAAGAGTTATTATACCCCTTTCACTTCTCAAATATGGTGATAGTGTTTTGGAATAATGATAAGATCTCTCAAATCATATTATTCTTTTCTATATGTAACTTTTCAATGGGCCAGAAATAACTGAACTAGTTAGAGAAAACATTATTCCCAATTTGTTTACTGAGGAGGCCAATCAGTTTCTCACAATGATTCTGACGGACTTATAAATAAAGAAATAAGTATTTGGTCTTAAAAAAGATAGTTCTCTAAGACCGGATGGGTCTATAAAAAATTTCTTTCAAAGATATTGGAATATTATTCATAATGAGGTACGCACACTAGTTAAACATTTTTTCAGGGGTGGACAGTTCAATCTAGGGTTTAATGATCAATTCATTTCACTCATTCCAAAGGTAGATAATGCATTTAAAATAAACCAATTAAGTTCAGTTTCCCTAGTTAATATTATTCATAATTCTATTACTAAGATCATGGCTAACAGTCTTTCTCATGTTTCAGAGAAAATTATTTATGGGAATCAGATTGGAATTTTCAGAGGCAGGAATATTCAAGACTGTCTTCTTACTACCTTGGAATGTATTAAGCTAATAAAAAAGAAAACATGGAAAGGAAATGTTTCTATTAATATTGATATTATAAAATATTATGACATAACAGATTAGGGTTTTATAGGTCAAATTTTTCACAGATTCAGATTCAGTGAGAGTTTCATCCAATGGATTAAATCATTACTTGAATCATACTATATCTCAATTCTGATTAATGGGTAAATAAAGGGTTATTTTGCATATTCAAGAGGAGTGAGATAGGTGGATCCCCTCTCGGCTACTGTGTTTTCCATATCTAAATATTATTTGAGTATAATTCTTCTTAATATGGTGGATAAAGGGGAAATTTTCACTATTAAATAGAAAGGAGGTGTCTCTTATCCATATTAATTTTTTCTCATGACATTTTCATTTTCACATAGGGAGATAAGAGAAATATAACTAGTCTAAAAAATTTCCTCCTTCATTAAGATAATTTATTAGGATATGAGATTAATTGGAGAAAATCCATCTTTTATTTTGGCAAGAATATTCAGACATCAAGGAAGAATCATCTCATCAACCATATTAGATAAAGGGATGGCTCACTTTCTTTTTTCTACCTGGGAGTCCTAATGTTTTGTGGAAAACCTCATGTCTCACATTTTGAAACTACTTTATGTGAAATAAAAAATACTCTTTCTACTGGAAAGGAATGTCTCTTTCAATGGTAAGCCCCGTTTTCCTTGTCCAACATGTGATTACCTCGAAGCTCTTCTACTTATTAATTTTGTACATTTCAAATATCTCAGTTACTAAGAAAGTCAACTATATGATGAAAAATTTTGTATGGTGTGGGATCTTGATGGAGAGGAAACTTATCACTTCAATGTGGAGCTACTGTTTCATGCCTACCCTGATTAGAAGATTGGGAATTAAAAATATGAGTTTTTTAAATCAATCTAGGGAGCCCAAATTCCTTTGTAACCATATTCATAGTACTTATACTTCCATGGACATCCTAATAGCCAAGATTGTTTCTAGATTAATCATAGAGAAGCTGGGTTTTCTTGATTCATCTATCTAGACTAGTCTTCGTGCAATTTTATAGAGCATTCTCAAACATTCTCATCATATTGTAAATGTAAACTCCTCTATTAGTTTCTAGGACAATAACTGGTCTAGAACACCCTATTGATATAATAAACACTAAGAAGAATGAAATTCATAGAATCATCACAATCAAAGAGTGGATGGAACATTTTAGTTCCCTAAAAAAACATTTTCACTACTATTTCTGGATATGATTTTATTAATCATGATTATATTTTGATTTGGAAACAATCTACAAATGAGATTCCATATTCAGAGGGATTATACAACTATTTGATCTCAGGAGAACAAAAATGGATTGGTGTTTTCAACATGAAATTGATGCTCCATTCATTATATTCTTTATTTTGGAGGCTCTTTCATTAAAAAAATACCAGTTGATGATAATCTCTAGTGGGTTAGAATTTCCTTGTGCTTCAGCTATGTTGTATGTCATCGAAATCATGAAGATGTTTACCATCTTTTTATGTGATTCAATATTGCATCCTCCTTGTGGATAGTTATTATCAATTTTTTTTTAACTAAATCCACCTCAAACTGGTTCTATTTTTTAATTTCTAGAGTCTCTTTTCCAATTTCATCAATAAAATCATATTTCTTCTCCTCATTGTGTTTCCAGTGCTGAAATCATTAACACTATTTGAAGAACCCGTAATAATTCACATCACTTCCAGGATTGATTTCATGGAGCATTATAACATTGCGCATTATAATGGATCTTCAAAATGAAAATATCTTTCTCACTGAATGTTTCATCAGCTCGGTAAGTTACTTAGTGGTGATTAAGCATATGAATCTTATAGGAACATTTTTCAAACCTCATGGTACGATGGAGGTATTTTGGTCAACCAATTTCATTGGTTGTATGAAATTTAATATGGATGGGGCATCATGGGGAAACCTAGGACCCTCTCGATATGGGTTGATATTCATAACCTACCAAGGGGATATAGTGGAATGAATCTATGTTCGATGTGGTCATGATACTACTTTAGAGGCCAAAATATTAGAGATTATTAGAGAAGTGTATATCATTCATCAAATGAATTGGAATAAAATTTCTCTATAATGTGATTCAAATATATTTTTGAAGTCTCAAGGGTGGTCTAGACACAAATTTATTAGAAGCTAACTGATAAATGGATCAACTTCCTTGAAAACATTATTTGATGAACAATATTATCACTCACACATTCTAGGAAGTGAATTATATGGTGGATGGTATTACGGATGAATGAGTAAATGAAGAGGGAAGAATCCACTTGATGAATGTGCCAGATGATTTTCTTCCACTTATTTTTCCTGATAAAAGTAGAATACCTTCATTTCTTCTTGTGTAACTCTCTCGTGTTTTAGTCTAAGATCCCCCATTCTAATTTTTATAAAAAAAATCAACTATAAGGATTAGGCCTTAAACATTACATAATCTAGTAAATTCATTTAGAATACACTTATTAAATTTCCAAAGATATTTTCAGTTTAATGTTTTATAAATTTATTACATATATCATACACATCCACCCACAAGCATACAAAGTGGTTACTAATAATACAATATCTATTTTTTCATAATATAAAAGTTAGAAAAACATGAAATATATTCATGAAAAGTCTTCACAATATTCATCATGGCTTAAACTTTTCTCCTACCCATCCCTAAACCCTGTGAAAAATATTTTAAAATGTGGGATGATAACAAAAAGCTTAGAAAGGGTCGTAAAAATAATGGGTGAAACCACTACTATATGGATATTTAAAACTTATGAAATATTTTTCACAAAGACATACTACTCACCTATAATGTATCATATACTTACTTTTTCAAATAAATATATTTACGTAAAATAATGAAAATATTAAATTAACCATATAGGTATCTTGGGGAATTAATTAATTAAGATTGTAGTCCTCACGGATACCTTATGATTTGTTACCCACACAGGTACCTTACAATGTAACCCTCAAGACCACCTTCTGGTGTAACCATTACAGTTACACTTGGAATAACTCTATGGAAATACTCCAAAATTAACATAAACAATACATTGGAGGGAGATATAGGTTCCACAATTAATCATAACCAATTAAAATAAACCAGTACATAATCATAGAACAATAATACTTACATCATAAAAATCATTCCCTTTAAAAAAGAAGAAGAAGTTAAAAGATGATTTTTAAAGAAAATTCCATTACAAATATCATATATTTGAAGTGGTAATTGATAAAAAGAATGGAATTTGTGTATACACTAAAAACCTAAATAATAAAAATTAATATAATCAAAATTCATTTCAACAATAAAATTAGTACCACATAATCAATAAAGTATAAGGTTAACACAAAAAATGTAAACTAGTTTAAGAATTCCCCTACCTCGGGTTCAACTACTCCAAATGTGTTCAAACCTCAATAATAATCATTTAAATAGTGTTATTAATATATTAAATAAACATATTAATATTTATAATTACTTATATGATATCTTTGTCCCATATTTTCACCCATTTATTAATAACATATTAATATTTTCATTATTTCAGGCACATTTATTTAATGGTTTCAGTGTCTGGTTTATTATGGATTTTTATATAGGAAGTGGAGGAAACTACAGAAGTGATATTAAACGTTATAAATAAACTTCCAGAACAACTTTTTATCATTATGTACAACTTTTTGTTTTATTAATTAATATTATGTATAAACATTAGTTTCAAAACATAATATAACATATAATATTTAAAATAAAATATTATTGGACAACATTAATGGTTTTATGACCATACTTTAAGGACTTAATGGAAATTTAAAACACATCATCCATAATGTTATTAAATATACACATCACGAATGATATAATTATTTTCAGAATAAAAGGTATATAAGATAAAGTGTGTTGATAATTTTTTCCTTAATCATAATAAAATAATAGTATATATATGATAATGGATTTTTAATTACTCTTAGATAATCAGGGGTTGAGAAGGTATAAGAAAAGAAAAAGAATTGACAATAAAATAAAATAAAAAGAAAAAGAAGAGGTTTTTTAACTCTTGATTTCTCTTCCTTGAGAACCTCTTTAAGGTCCTTGGATTTGCCTATTTTGTGATACCATCAGGTATAGGATATGGGCAAGAGGATTTGAAAGGTATTTGGGAAGAAATTAAGAAATAAACTAGGATTTGAGGTTTCATGGGAATATGTGATGAGGGATGGTATTTATAGTGGGGGATAGGGGTGTTTTCTCATTATTATATTCTTTAGTTTATTAATTTTGCTCAAGACTATTAATACTTTGAGAATTATCATCAGTTGTATTAAAATATATTATGACAGTGTGAGTTTTTGGGCTTACATTTTCTTTACACCATCTATAAATCAATAAACCATGTATTTAGATTATATTCTAAATTATCTTATTTCGTTATTCATAAAAAATCAAGTATTTTATAAAAATTCCAAAAAATCACCCCAATTTTTTTTTAAAATTTAGAAATAAAAAATTAAATCCATTTTTCAAGAATTATTTCTTAAATATGAGAAATTTAAATTTTTTAAAATTATAATTTGTTAAAAAAATACCAGTTTTAAAACTGTAACTGATTTTATAACACGTTGAAAAGTTATTAAATGTCTCATAAAATGATCTCATAATAATATGACAATAAAATTATAAAATATGAATCTATTTTATGAAAATATAATTTATTTTAAATAATTATATTAAATATAAAATTTTAAATATTTATTTATGACTCATAAAAATTCCAACAAATAATTTATAATTTTCAAAACAATTACTCATATGTTCAATGATACAAATATATAATATTTTCACTTATAGGATGGCTAAATTTTGTTTATAATTTTTTAAGTGATGTTACATTTCTATTGAGCAATTTACTATTCTGAATGGCCATGTTACTATTCTTATGGTCAAGATACTATTCCATCAATATAAATTCCCTGATTTCAATAAATACCACTTATTTCATTATACATTTATAAATAATTTGACTATTTAATTATAAAATTAAAATGAATTATTTTAAAATTTCCTGGGTTGTTATAATATAACCCTCTAATTTTTTGATTAATCAAAAATTCTCTATGAGGTCATAGAGTATGTGGGTAGTTAGACTAAGCTTGAAAATGATAGGACACTCGTGGTTAGACCAAGCCTACAATATAGGGTACACTGGGGGTTACCCGAAACCTGAATATGGTATACAGGTGGTGATCCTAATCCTAACATGTTATTACTATCTTGGTGGATATCCTTGAAAAAATATTTTCTATGATTATCTATATTACAAAAATATATGTTATATGCCAATGTTATGCTCTTAAGTACCATGTTATTTGATTCCTATATGATTCATATCTTATGAACTATTAATCATTATGACATGACTCATGATTTAGATCTTTGAGATGTAGGGTGTGGTCTTTAAATGTAAATCCCATGTTCTTGTACCTTTATTCTAATATTAAGATTATATATCTCCCTTTTTTACCCATATTGAGAATCTGATCTCACCCTTTCATATATTTCATTTCCCCAAGATATGAATAAAGGTTTTATTTTGGGTATTTCTATAAATATTACATATTAGATGATCTTTAATGGTGAAATTGAATATCATTCATGAATTAAGAATATTTTTTTTAAGTTTCCAATGGTCCCAAACTATTATAGTCCACAATAATTATGTTTTGTAATGTAATTAATATTCATATAAATATAGGTAAGATCTATCTATGAGAATAATAGGGTGATATATAGGCATTAGATTATTTATATCACTGTAATTATCTCTTTAAAATAATCTTATAACATCTTTTTCATATTTAGATTGAGAAATGAATGTTTCATTGCTTCCATGTGTCACTAGTAAACCAAGTAAAACATTTTTCCCCCAATAATTGAAATTTTGAACAAACTTTTCATGAATTCTATGATCTATTCACATTGAGATTCATCTAATTCAAAAAATATTATTTCATCAACATACACTAGAAGAACCATCTTTTTATGACATCTATTAGGGACATAGAAATTTTAATAAACACAACCACACTATGTGCCGAGCTTCTTCCAAAAATGATCAAGTCTTCAATGCCACACTCTTGGTGATTTCTTCCACCCATATAGCTCGTTCCTCAGTTGAAAAATATTGTTCTCATATTCAGGGACAGGAGAACCATTTTTCTATTCAAGGTACACTTCTTATTTGGTAACCCCATTTAGAAATACTGACTTGATATACATCTAGAAAACATTTAAATTTTGTTGTACTATAATGGATAAGAATACACAAATATTTTGCATCCTTGAGACAGGTGGAAATGTATCATAAAAATTTATTCCTCTAACTGGGGAGTATCCCCTTAACACTAGTCATGAGTATTTTGAATTACCAATCCATCATCATTTAGTTTGTTATAAAAGACTCATTTGGCCCTGATGGAATTCTTATTAGTGAGTTTCAAAACAATCTCCCATGTATGATTCATCTTAATTTTGTTGTTCTCTTTTTTCATTTCTAAAACCCATTACTCATCTACAGCTACTCTATTAAAAATTTTAGGCTCTTCCTAAGATATAAAGGATTCCTATTGTAAATACTACATTCTCTATGTTTGAACTAGTGCTACGTGATCACGAATGATATATTTATTATCAATTTAATCTCAAATATTTGGCTTCTGTAGAGATAAAATTCTTATTATATCCTACTCATCATCAGTATATTCTTTTAAATTATAATTTTCTACTTATACTAACCCTAGGTTTCTTTCCTTCACATTACTATCATCAACGAATTGTTCACTAATTTTTTGATGATTATAATTTTTTTATACTGAAATGACATAATTTACTTAAACTACTTTCCAAATGATCTTTTTTAAATTTTGTAAGATTTTTTTTCTGAGTAGCCAAGTAATATCTCATTACCTCAATGAGATTCATACTTTCTTTGTTTCTACTTATTAAGAATATACCACTTAATTCCAAATATCCAAAATCATTTCATTGTTGGATTCTTTTCAAACCATATCTTACATAGAGTCTTTTCTTATTTCACACATAAAAAATACCTATTCGATATATCGACTAATTTCAAGACTACTTCATACTATAATTTATCATATGGGTCCTTTTTAAGAAGAATTATTTTGGACAAATTGTTTATGATATGATTTCTCCTCTCAACTGCTCTATTTTATTTAGGATTTATCACTAAATAAATAGGGTTTCTTAGCCCTTGTTTCTTGAGATGATACTACATTTTTTTGTGAATTTTGTACTTTTTTAAGTTCAAAACAAAAGAATATTATGTCCAAGAAGGCTTTCATATTCCCTCCAACAGTTTTTTTATAAAACTAAGCATGTAATACTAGTAGGAAATTACATATATCAATTCCATAATACTAAAATAATTAATAAAAAGTATATAATCCCACTTCCCATTAATGTCTCTTGGTCAAATAGGTCCACACACATTTTTGTGCACCAATTCAAGCACTTTGGTTAAAAAAAATTCTTTTTCATTGTACATCATTATGATAATCTTCCATTGTAGAAAAGAATCACATGTTTGAGTATGATCACATGATAGATAGGGGAATTCTTGATCATTATCATATTTGACCAGATATGATAGCGATGGTTGGAATATATGTCTATGTCTTTTATTCCATAACCTCTTCAGTAACACCTAGATTTTTTATGAAAATATTATTTAAATAATTTTTATTCTTCAGTAGATTGCTTTTCACAAAATCACGAGTTTAAACAAATCGTGAGATTCCATTAATAAAAAATTATAGTTATATCCTAGATATTAGGTTAGTGGGAATAATTATAACTAAATAATGAAAGTGAATTATGAATACGTTGGCTATTAATTATTTTAGAAAAATATAAATCAGTTAGATATTTGTATTTTTTGAGTGAATTAATTTTTGTAATTATATTAATTAGAAATACGTTTTATATACTAAAAAATATTTTTGATACTCATTCAATTGATATTTTAGTCATATGGTATGAATAAACCCTATTTTATGTATAAGAACCTTTTTTTAAGGTTGATTTTATACCTTTGAATGGAGAACCCATTTTAAATTAAGTTGTTGACACATTAATAATTTCTATATGACAACATAAACATTTTATTTTGAATATGGATATAAAAATTTACTTTGGATAAATATATGATATTTTTCTGATTGCTATCATGTTTTGATGAACTGTAAAAATATGCAAAATTTTAATTAAAAACAACTTTTTCATCGAGATAATTTATATGAGTAAATTATAATATTTAATGTTTTAAATGTATAAATAGAATATATTTTTACCATTTAATATAATTTATGTCATTATCACTAATTTTACATTGAATCAACAGGTAAAAACATTTCAATCTTTTTCAATGTTTAAACTTTTAAAACTTGTATTCACATTTCAACAACGGGATTAAATTTAAATGAATTACTGCAACTTCTGTGTTTCAAATTTGGAAAAATGGATTCCATATTTTTAATCATAAGGTACTTATTTTTTGAATATACACCTTTTATTTTTGTACATTATGAATAATAACTTAATTAATTATTTTATTTACCATAGTTAAAGTGTAAATCTAGTAAATATGGGTAAACAAATAATAATTTAATAATATAATGCAACCCTAAAATGTGTCATGATCCTATTTGATGAAATATTTCCAACCATGGTCGTCCTTGTGTAGATTTTGGGACCCCATGGATTCACATGGATGTGAAAATTTCATTTTATAAGAATAAATTTAAAGAAAAGACAATTATAACCTAAACATTTATATTTTACTAAATTGATTTTAATATAGTGTTATATAACTGATATCTATGTTTATAAATATTCATTAAAAAGATAAAAATATTTCCTACATCATTGTATTTTATTTATAATTTTTATAGATTATATACATAGTTTTATTTATGACACAAATAAGATGTAATTATTACCACGTTAATGAAATATTTAAATAAATGAATTTATAAATATTAAAAAATATATAATTTGGTTATTTTGATGACATTCACGAATTTTATGAATTAAATTGACATATTATCTTTGAGGTAATTCCTTATTTTATAAGTAATATATTTTTTATTAATTTTTAAAAAGTCAAGTGTGAATAGTGTCCAAAATTGACATAATTCATAAATTAAAACATAAAATATTTTATTAAATGATGTTAAATTTTTAAAAATATATGATTCCGAAAAATGGTTAATATAAGTCCAAAAATGTCATAAATAACAATTTTTTGGGTCTTTTGAAATGATATAGTAATTAAATTAACCCACAATGTTTAAATAACATGATATCCCGATAATATTAAAAAGTGTAAAATAATGGTTAAACCAAATATATAACATTAAAAAATATGCTAAAATTGTCTAAATATTATTTGATGATGGTTATTAGAACCAATATCATATTATAATTTAATTAAATATTTTTGGGACCATTTTTAGTCTAAATTAAATTTCTTATAAATTAATATTTTTGAGAGTTTCCCAAAGTGCCAATATCCTCTCTTATAAAAGGGAACCTACTCCCTCCCATCATCACTCCATTTTGAGACTTAATTCTTGGCCAATACCTACTCATTTATCTTTTAAACTTACCTAGTAACATTCTAGAGGTTCTTTTTCTTTGAAAATACCAACTCTAGTTCCTTAAGGGGATATTTAAAGGAGGCACGTCGAGGAAGAGGTAATCTCCTCTACCAATTCTTTATAATTTATGTCTTCTTCTACTTTATCTTATTTAGTTGTTTCATTATAATATAATAACATAAGTATCAATAATATTATTATATGTTATTATAAATATGAAACAACTATATTTCAAATTCTTTCCATCCTACTAAAAACAAAATCACAGCGTGTGCATATGTAGGGCTTACCGTCTCCACATCGTGATGTAATCTGTTTATCACAATCACCTTACTTGGATGGTTATAATGGTATAAATAATAAATTTTTATGATAAATATAACTTTATAATAATTCAGATATACTATAAACCATTCAATTAATTACCACTCAACAATTATGGGATCGATATCGTCGATCGTGAGTACGTATGGTTTACATTCTCCACGGTGCGATGTGATTCGTTCTACAAAACATTCATTAAATCAGGATTATATAAGTGAATTGAATGAATAAATATGATATATATCATACTAATACCATTATGTAAATGATATGACAATGAAAAAAAAATATTAACAAGAACTTATCTGACAAAACATACATAAGAATGTAAAGCAGTTAATGCCCAAATAACGAGTAACAATGAAATGTTACTAACAAACAGATGAATTTATATTCATTAATGTTATAATAAAAATGATTATGATTCTATAATAATTCATTAAAATTATTTAGATCATTATATAGTAGGTTCCAATACATACTAATCATATCATACCTTAGGTAATGTATAACCTTTCCAATCTCATTTTTATCCGAGATTGTTTATTCGTAAGTATTTACTGGGGTTATATTTATCATTCATGTCTATGTTTTCTAAAACTATTTTCATAAAATATTTAATAATCTTCTATTTATGTTTAAAGAAATTTTTACCCCTTTTTTACTTTTACTACATGGATGGAATGAATCATTATTTTTTTACCATATGAGGAACTTTTTGACTTTTCTGGTAAAAGTACGAGGGGGATGTTCTTTTTAACTTATATGGCATGAATAGATTTTTAAAATTTCATAAAGAATTCTTTCCATGAAGCTTACTTTACAATATTTCAAGTTTATTTTCATTTAAATTTTTTTCTTTTAAAAATTATAGGACATATGAGAAAATAAAATGTTTTTGATGGGGAAAAGATATTTTCCTCAAGAACTAAGTTCTTGTTTTTTATAAAAATTATTTTCCATATAAGATGATGCTCTTTAAATAGGGTTATGTTTATATCCCTATTTTCAGTATGATTTTATTATGTTAATGATGTAATGATATTTTTTTATTGATTATGTTGTGATGGAATGATGTTTAAGAAACCCATTTTATTACATGGGTTATGTTATGATGGATGAATTATTTTTGTATGGATAACATAAGAATATTTTCATTGTGAGAAGGGTGGGACATATATATCTTTCCAAGTCAATGGGTAAAGGTTTATATCTAATGAGATAGACATGGATGGAACATAATTTTAATCCAGTTCAGTGATACAGGGCTGGAATGAGGAGAAAACTCAGTTCAATAATGGACTTTGTCCACTATGACGGTCTTGGAAAAGGGCCTTGAATAATATGAAATTATTTTCTATTCTTATGTGTGTATGACACAAAGTTTCATATATTATGTTATGATTATTGGGATTACATTTCACATATATAATTTATCTCATGAAATGGTATTATGATCTCTTATATGCAGGATAAGATTTGAAAATGTTATATATGATTGATATTACCTTTGTTTACCCTTACTAACCATTTGAGCTCACTGGTTCTTATGTTTCATTTCCCCAGTCAGGAAAAATGGAATTGAGTATGATATGCCAAAAAGGATTCTAGTTATTATGAAATAAACACGAGACAATGTATATATTCTATGAACCAGTTTTTTATGTTACCTAGTTTCTAGAGACAATATACCAATATGAATCTGTTATGGTTTTTTTATATATTGTAATAAATATACTTCAATTCTAAAGTAATATGAATATATGTAAATTATGGGTTATTATATGTTCTCCTACACATTACATAATGTCACATTTCATCTTATCTATTCAAAATGGTATAGATTATTGTTCATGTGTTGTCACTATAAAAAACCAAAACGTCTTTTCCCATTATGATTCGAAACTTCTTGGTAAATGTTATAGAATTACTTGAGTCACACAATTTACTAATAGTTATAATTTTTTTTTAAGAAAATTGGCAGCTGACACATCAGAATGTCTCACTACATTTCCCCAAATTTGGATTTTCCCAAGCCAATAATCTTCATGACTTCATCATTTATAAATTTAAAAACACCTATGTTTTCATACATTATTCTTGTAATAAGAGCCTTATTTTTTATCATATAGGATATGTATCTACTATCAAGGATCCATACAGTAGCATGATCTGATTCATTAAGGGAAATATCTTCAACTGCTCTCTTCTCACCTTGTTTCTTTTTTATCGATGTAATTGACTTTAAACCTATTGTGGAATGATATTTTGGATCTTACTTGGAGTATGATGGTCCAAATTCATCTTGTAGAGTAGGAAATTAATTTATCATTTTTTCTCATTTGATGATTCTTTGAGTTGTTTCTTATAGACACTTTGGGTCTAATTCATTACATTTCTTCACATTGTTGATGAGAAATATCTATCCATGTGTATGAATCCTATACACCATAAATAGTTACCATCAAGATAATTCTTATTATATTAAATTTTAGGTTTATACCTTTGTTTATCTTGTTCCATTTAGTAAAATATCTATATGGAACATGAATTCTAGGAATTGTACATATTTCTACACCAATAACACTACATATGGGGTGAATTCAAGTGAGTCGTTATCATTCGACCAACTATTCTATGGCTTCTCCAAAATATCTGATTCTGATTTTAAAAAAAATCAATTTTCAACCACATATTGGTCACTATAATTTTAATATCAATAATAGCATCTTTATGTTTATGATCAAGCCCTATAATAGCTTGTTCATTTGGAAATGATTGTTTATTTTGTTTTTTCACCCCTATGATCCAAATCAATAATTTTTTTTTACTAAGTGATCTTATTTCTTGTTGTATACCCTAGAGTCAATAGTATCTCTAGATGTTCTAATTTTATTCATATGTCGAAAAATTCTTCTTCATGTTCTTTGATGTGTTTCATTTGATCCTTTTCTTTATTACTCAAACCATCAATCAATATTTTCAGTTCTTCAACATTGATCATGTACTCAATCAACTTTTATAAGTTCTACGACATCAAATAATTAATTTTTTAAATTTATTACTTCATAATGGAACGATCGTCTTCTTATCGCTGCATATAGAGTATGGTATCATGAACAACTCTATGGGATTTTTTATTTTGTCTCTATAAAAAACTATATAATCAAGAAACGTTTCATATTTACCCTTGATATCAACCCTTACTTTAACTTCCCCTTCATCATTGTCACTTTCCTCTCTTCTCTCGGAGTTAAAAACTACTACCACCATAGAATTTTCTCTATGATCATTATAGTCCTCCCTATCTTCTACCTTGTATTCTTCAAAACTGACTTTCACTTGTTAAAGTAGGTTCTTCTTCCTAGTGAAATTTAGTTTGACATTTTTCATTCCATTAATATAGGTTGAATACCTCTTGATAGTAATTTTAACTTCATCCTCATCATCATCGTTGATTTTTTTGTCGAACCTTTCTATAAGATGTCGAATATTTTTGCATCAGAAGCTTTCTTAAATAATTTTCTCATTGAACATTTTTTTTCACATTCATAGATCATAGGAATGGAATGGCATGACCCCGTCTATCTCATCTTCTTCCTAGACATTCTCTATAGGGAGTTTCTTCTTGTCCTTAAAGGCCACCTCTTTGGAATTACCTTTTCCAAATAATCAATATCATCATTTATCATATAATATGTGACAATAGTACAATGAAAATAGTCTAACATCAATACTATTGAATCTTTATCTTCCAGTACATTTACTTTTAAACTGAACAAAGGTGGAAGTATTTTTATGATACTCTTAACAATATTTATATCTTAAATAATCTCATCAAGGTCACAAATGACTTCCACAACCACATTAACTTTGTTAAATACTGAATATATAGACTCATTGGGGTGTATTATTAGGTCCCTATATTTTTTAAACCAAACCCTTAATTTTTATTCTTTGAATTTTTTTTCACCTTCATATATATTTAACATCTTTTCTCACATGGAATGTGTTGAAATACATTAAATAAGCTTCATGTATATTGTGTTAGTTAAATATTATAAAAAGGCATTGATTCCTTTTCTATCAGCATACAATTCTCTTAAGTCTTCTTATAATAAAACTCCACATTCAATACTGGAAGAAATATCAAACATCATACCTATAAATTAATCCATACCTAAAAATCAGAAGTAGTGTTTCATATGATTATTCCACAACTAAAAATCTTTTTTATCAAATAATGGAATACCATTGTGATTAATAAACTCCCTTCCATCCACTGAGAGAGAAACATATATTTTAACCCTTTCTTATCATAAGAATTTTGATCCCAACTATGCTAAATACTGTGAGAGTGGGGGTGAATCAGGGTATGATAGATTAAAATTGATTTACCATCTAGATATTTTTTATCATTAAGAAAAACTCTCTTCAATATCCTTTCCATATCATAGAATAAATTCATATTAGAATATTCTTAGGAAACATAAATTTTACTTAGTTCACCCTCATTGGGCCATGTCTACGAAGAATACCAAAAAAAATTACAGATGCAAAAAATCCAATCAGTTGCACTATAGTTATAGGGTTCAGAGCGGAATCACTATCCCTCCATGTTTACAACCAATCAAAATATAAAATATCACTACTCTCTCAATCAAAGTGTGTTCACTACACCTTAATAAGAATATTTTTTTTGATCACTTTAATCAATATTGGTAACACCTAGATTGGTGCATTTGGATTCACTAATTTCATCCACTAGATGATTACCGCTTTAATATAGAAATTTGGGGGAAATACTAAATAGTTTGAAGAAAATATATCTTTCAAACATATTTTATATGACCTAAATGAGACTCTACCAACATTCATACAACATTTATAATTTTTATTTAATTTTTAACTTTCACAAAACAATTAAAATTATTGAAAAATATAAAATCTCACGGAACATTTGGATTTTTTCAATACATAGTTGGACTTATAGACATAATTCCACTAAAATAAAAATGATATCTAATTAATTTTTTTCATACTAAATAGCTTCATACAAAATCATATTGGATTAATACCTCAGATATTATTTTAAGTGTTGAGATACTCAAATAAGGGGGTATCCACCTTTTTTAGACATGGTAAGTCCTTTGTGCAACATCCTTACGTGCCTTTGATGGTTTTTGAAACATCACTTGTGCACTAAAATTCTGTAATTTGAAATTTTATTAAGAGTGAAACTCAATACCTTCCAAAAACTATAACTATATTATGTGGGATCATGAAAATATTCATATGTTTCATAACTTCAACATTGATGAACTGTCAAAACTTTTTTAAAACACAATCATTTTCTATATTTTGATTTGATGGCCCTAAATATTCACATTCAGGAATCTTTTGTAAACACATTCACTCTTTTATGACAAATTTACAATTACAAGAAAATACTTATTTTCCAAAAACACCTTTATCTTTCATCTGAATTTTAAACCAATATTTTTAAAAACACTAGGAAACAACTCCACCATGTACATTCAATATTCATCACCACGTCCAATTATTCCATACCAATTTATTTAATCTTTTTCATTAAACATATTCAACAATCACATTGGATATCTATAACTATCCTTATAATTGTGGTTTTTCAACAAACATAATCGGCCAAAAAACACTACAAATTAACATTGAGGTATTTTTTCCCAATAACATTTGTGGAAAGTAACAATATAGACATTAAAAAAAATCTAAAGTATTTATAGAGTCTGATAGATATTATTGATAAAATAAAATTAATGCTAAATGTAAAGTAAATGATTACAAAATCAAGAATCTATGATCCTTTAAAAGGTTGTTTGATTCATTGGATATGAAGGTAATATGATAACATTTTTCCATGATTATTTTTCTTAATTTTGAAAAGTTCCTTTACTATATTAACTTTGAACATAAGAAAATATACTTATATGATATATTTTTATTTAATAAGAACAATTTAATCCATTAGTTTTTATTCTTTCAATTTCCACTTCATTTATTACTCCAAGAAATAAATATTAAAAAATGAGTTTTTTATGTCTGAAGAGCAAAAAATAACTTTTAACAGATCATAAAATCCATAAAAAAGTGACAGATCCTTCTATATATATCTAAATACTTTTCAAAACTAATATGATTTGTACTAGTTATCCGTTATAATATCCTAATATATATTTTTAAAAATTCATAGTAATAATTTAACATTAATTTTTATCCATTAAATATTTTAAGTAAAAACACTGATATATTAATAAGAACATCATGTAGTCTAGTGGTAGGCACGACACACTTGTCTCTATTCAATTATGGGTTCAAGACCTATGTCACTGGTGGATATGATGGGTTGTCATCTAGATATTGGTTTTTCCTTTTTATAAAAACTTATTATTATAATTCCTATAATATTCCCAAAGTGTAATAACAAGTAATTACTTCAACATCAGAGATAAGATAAACCCTAAAGGTTATCAATACATATAAAATAATGCCCATAAAATTAATGGAATTCTTCCTTAAATAACTTTTTCACTAAAACAAGTAAAAACCAATGGGATGTATTACCATAATTGTCTCCCAAAATAACCTTAATCTTAATAGAATACAATTACATAAAACCTAAAAATGGGTGTTTAAGACATTAAACTTATGATAAATCTTATACTCATAAACCCTTGATGGTCTTCATAACTTTTATGTTAATGAATAAATATATGCTTTAAAATTAAAATAAAATACTTTGACACTTCATGATTCTTATAACTAAAATACCATTGGTAAAAATACTTCTACAATAAAATTCTGGAATCCAAATACATTAATACTTAAACCATTTTATTTCAACATGGGTCTTTCCTTGCTCTATGGGGTACAATTTTGATGGTGGAATTGACTCAAATAATTCATTGGTTCCACACATTTATGGAATCAATCTTTAAATGGATCCCTTTGATGAAATTTAGTTCCTTAAAATGAACTATTCATTATTACTTTTAAATTAGTCTATTTATGTATTTATTTTCTGCACATAAATCATTTTATAATTCCTTTTAGACACATTCCTAGGTTTATATTTCCTCATTTATGACTCAAAAAAAATCAATCATTCCTTCCACTATGGTCTCCCATACTCGTGCTCTTAGACATATATATCCTTCTATTTATTGGTGATTCTAGAATTAAATTAAGTTATTAATTATTAATCATATTTGAAGACATATGATTATTAAAAATCATGATATATTTCCCTCATATAGTCCACCCATTTTGTTTCTCATAATCATCAAATTTTCCTTCATGTTCAATGTTAACAAAATATCATCGGGTTATATCCATTTAGTAAAACAAAAAATCATATTGTAGGAAACAATAATCATAGTGGGGAAATCATATAATCAATTATATGATTCCAAAATCATAACAACTTTTCAATCTAAGACACATTATGTTTAATATAGTTCGTTCATTTTACTCATATATTAAAATCCATCATAATGGTTTTTAAAGAAGATGTCAATTATCAAAACATATCCTCTGAGAGTTTCAATCTAGTTGCATAGTAACCCCCATTATTTTGTACAAGTTAATACTCGAGTCAAGCCATATATTCATTTTTTGGAGTTATTACCATAGGTACATCTGTAAAAGAACCACATACACTTATCGTATCCATATATGGATATATTTCGTATATGAACAATATAATATCTACCTTATCAAATATATAAGATGTTATTATATACTTATCTTCATAGTTTATCATAGGGATATTTTTTATAATCTATGTATTCTTTGATCTAGTTACCATAGTTTCTAATACACTTAATTTGATAAAAATTGTAATGACCCTAACCACAATAGCCTAGAGTTGATGGTTACTTTACTAATTTGTAATAAGATACAAGTTATTGTATACCAAAGGACCTACCAGTTTATTAATATTGGTAAACTAGATACATACTTGATTCTATTATTACATTTTAAAACAAAAAATTATAAAATATTTTTTGGAAAATAGAATTTTTCCCTATAGAATATCCTTTAATATCATTCATATTACACTTTTGGGATTCTTGGGAAAGAAAACAAACTAAGGGTGATATCATATTCCCGGTAATAGTTACATAATGTAGAAGCTATCATGAATCAATAAGAATAATCAACATGGAAAGGTAAATAAAAAATAAACATGTCATTTAAATAATTTGATTATCATGATTAAATAATTAATACTAAATATGGAAATGTAAGTAACTAAAAAACATGAAATTTATATAATTTCACTATCACAGATAGATAATTTATAATCAATATGTCAATGTAAATAATTAAAAACACAATCTATTTAATCGATAAATTGAGAATGAAAATGCATCGAGGGATAATATCATTATGGAAATATCATGTATAGTAATAACTGAATTCTTAATGAAGTAAATTATTAATTATTGGATTTCAAGATATGGTTAATAATGATACCTCTACATTGAAGAACTTTTAAAACATAGTATAAAATTGTAGGGTGGGTATACAATAGAAAATTCTTTTACTAAGGCTGGATAACTAATCCATCTCATGAAATAAAATAGTCACCAAGAGGATATATATAACCAGGACCATTCCATATCTAAATTTACAACACATTATCAATATTTAAAATGATCAATTTAATTCATAAACAACATTCCTTTTCAACAAATCTCTATATTTATTAAAGGATTTATATTTAACATTATTTCCTCATTTAATCAAATTACTTTTAAAGTAATCACCAAATTTAAAAATGGTATATATTTTAAGAAATAATCATATCCATCATAAAAAATATTTATATTTATGATATTTTTAATTTCCAATGAAAAATGATAATAATAAATTTATTATTTCTAGAGAATGTAAATAATCATAAAGGAATGTTAGATTGTGTGCTAATCTCTCTCACTTTGGTAAATTTTAAATCGCAACCCCATAAAAATAAACATTAATGGAATCATTATTCATAATTAATAGATAGTTTTTAATTCTAAACACAGCAAATGGGTGATGTATACATCATAAAGAGGTGAATTGAAATATATTAATAAATATATCTCAATGAAATGGAAATTGGGAAAAATCTATAATAATGATCGTAAAATGGAAGTTATAATTAATCAATGAATATAATATATGTGAAAAATGTTAATACATATAAAACAATTTTAAATAAATAATTATATATTTATAAGTTATTACACATATGATCTAATTATATCAAATACATTGAACAAAAAATGTATCACAGCAAAAAAAATTGATTAAGGAAATTCATTACCACTTTGTAATTTTCATGTACAAACCCCATGGATGATATAATAAAAATTAAAACATAAAACACAATGAAGTTTTAAGGATTATTGATATTATATGTTAATGTGGATATATATACACCATATAAATTAAATTAGGAGCATAACATTACAGTATACCTCAATGATGGAAAATTGAGACAAAATCTTTTACCTTAGGATTCCTTTTGGTTGAAGATTCATTAAACTTATATATAATGGGTTTAAGAATGCTGTTAATTATTAATAAAACCATATTAATGTTTATTTATCTCATATTATCCTTTTATTATATTCTACAAATTTTTTGTAAATAATTTTTCATTATTTTCATTGTTTCAGGTGTTAATTGCTTTGTTTTCTCATGCGCGTCTTGCCATGAATGTGCTGATTCATATGTATAATATATATTTAAACAATATATAGAATTATATTAATGTTATATATATATATATATTTCATTATAAACAGTTTTAGAGTTATTATTTAAATTTGAACATGGAGAATGCATCACATCATTTTGTGGAGACGGTAATTTCTACGTATGCAAGAGAAACATTATCATTTCATTAATAGATGAATGGCTATGAAATAAGGTCATTTATTAATTTTAAAAAATAAATTATATTTTATATGTATCATATATATTCATTAATTTTATCCTTGTTATATACCATGTAAAAACATAAGTGGAAATTCAATCATATCCCTTTGCGATGTGTTAGTCCATTGTATACACATGTGATGTTATCATATTTCAAACAACTCGGAAAGTAAGAAGTTATATGTAACAATATAATTAATAAGTATAATATTTTCACGAATATTATATATATATATATATATATATATTAAATATATAATTATATACATATTAAGATGCATTGATGGAAAATGAGTCACATCGGTTCATGAGACAGTGGTCCTCTATACGCATGATCGATTGATTTATTTCACATTTGATGGAGGATGATATGGATAATTATTATGACATAAAAATAATATCATATATGTTTATAGTACATAATAATTTTATTATATTGGATGTTTTAAGACATAATTGAAGTTTTAATGAGAAAAAAATGAAAGATCTTTGTTAAGACAATTACCTTCAGTTTGAGAAACCTCCTTGGGATCTCTATTTAAAGACCCTAGGTATAGTCTTTTTAGAATACTAAAAGCTCTAAAAGGTTTATACTGAATTTGGTGAGATATTTTTTCTGGTTTAGGTGAAAAAAATGTCTTCATATGTGTGAATAATTGAATATAAAGAGTGACATTTTATATGTGGGGGAGATGACTCACATGGAATGTTTGAAAAGAATAAAGTGTATCCTTGTTTTCAAGATGAAACAAGGCTCCAAAATATTACATTATCAATACATAGAGGTCATAATTTCTATATATGGAAATTAAATGTGTTTTATACAGTTTTTAGGTCATTTTCAACCCTTTTCTTCTTAGTTTACCCCTTGTAAACCCATTTTTACCTTAACCATGGAAATTAATTTTTACTAAATTTAATATTCATAACGGAAAAAAATTAATTTGAACCTATTAGATAATGAAAATTATCCAAATTAATAATATTTGATTCATTTTTTCCAAATTAAATTCACAAAATTCATAGAACTCAATTTAATATTATACTCATAGATGCAACGAAAAATAGGTTTTCCAAAGTAAAAACTATCAAATTATCACGAAGGTTTTATATCAAAATTTAATATGAAATTGATCAAAATTTTCCAAATTAGTTATATTTAATATATATAAACTAATCATACTTCATAAAAAATTTAAAATATCATTTATCCTCGTAAATTATTTTAATAAAAAGAAAATTTTCAATAAAAATAATATTTTCACCTTTCATCAAAAAATTAATCCATTCAGAAATTTATCAAAAATTTACCCAACGATAATATTTACATGTATATTTAAAAATTAATATCTATTTTCAAAAATATTACTTATAAAAAATGTTTAAAAAAATTTTAAATTATGTTCACAATGTGTGACTATACAAACTTTTAGAAAAATATTATTATCAGAAAATATTTATTTTTCTTTCAAATGAATATTATTTTATTTTCTAATAAATATATAACCAATGAATTTGTTTATAAATGTGTAAAACATATAATTTATATAATTTAGTTAGTATTATTCATACCCTAAATCTAAATTTCTAGGATATTATGGTCGTGTTTCCAATAATAGTATTTTAATAGAGTATTGTGCTTCATTTAAACTGAGTGTTGTGTGCATATTTAGCTATTAAAGTGGATTAATTTATTTAAAAATAAATATATCATAAATTTATAGTGAGTAAGATTCTTTTATATTATTTTTGTTTCATTTAAAGCATGATATTGAACCCAGTGTTCTTCTTTTAAAATCTCAGTGTATTAGGATTTAAATTTCTTTTTCATATATTTTTTACCCAAGGAAGTCTTATTTTGTATCATTACTTTATTATTTTCCGATAATGGTTCTATTTTTCAATAGTAAGTGGATGATACCTAGTAATATTTTAAAATAATTATTCATAAAGGCAACCATAGATCTCAAACATATCATAGAAATATATAAAATTTATTCCCCATGGATTGATTCTTCTTCCTCTTTGTTATCTACTTCACTAAAATAGGTTATCTCTATTATTCAGAATTGTTCTCACTAGTTTTAGGTATTATTTTATTTATAAATATTATCATATTATCCCATAAATTAATGGATTTATTTTCAAACGACCATAAACATGTACAACTTCTAGTGAACCGTGATCTTTTAATTTTCAGTATAGGTTTTACAACATGAAAAGATTGTTGTTTATGGAATGAAATCCCAACCATTTGGGATATTTGATTAGAATAGTTCTTCATTGAAATTATATCTGATATCCTTGAAATATTGGTATCAATACTTGTTTTTTATACATATGTATTGTTATATGTGTATTATTTTGTCCTACACTTCTATAAATAATAGATTTAGTGAAACCGAGATTATATGAACGGTGGGTTACCATTTTCCCTGAGAATGAGGTGGAAGCTTCCCTACAAGTTATCATGTTCTATTTTTAACCATTTATATTTTTATTTAATAATTATTATTATTTTTTATTCCATAATATAAGAGGATAGACCAAACTAGGGTGAGATACTAGGGTGCATCATGGACTGTGTAAAATAAGTCTTTAATAGAGAAGATAGGGGGTCCTTTCACCTACAAATTTTCCCATCAAGAGATTTGGCCAAATACTTATCCTAGTCCTATAGTGGTTGACCATAGTTGAGGAGAAAATAAAATAAAAATAACCATATATAAAATTAATAATGTCAACTAATTAATTATTCATTCTCTAGTCCTTAATGTTCATGCACATGCCTCTTTTTTTCCTCATCATATAAATTTTAGTCCTCTTTCAGTTCCAAATACTTATTCCATCAACTTCACCGCCATTATTGCACCCACTTTTCTATTTTCTTGTTTCTATTTTCTTTTTTCAGTCACAAAACATTCATTATCTTGGGTTAAATCCTTATTTGTTATGATATTAATAGTTTTAGGTTTTTTAAATAATTAATTTCTATAAAGTTTAATAAAATTAATGTTGTCTATAGATTTTACTCCAGTAACTAGTATTTGAGTTTATTTTGATGTTTGGAAGTATGATGATCTCACATGATAGGTATAAAAATATCTTGTAATAGATGATTGTCTGCTCTCTTATGCAGGATGACATTCAATGACCCTGAAGCCTTTGTTAACGAACCATTTAAATGATTGAATTTACCAAAAATGAAATGTTTTATGTATGGTGAAGTTTCATGTGGCACAATTTTAACCCACTTGGACACATCAATTTTGGGTGAATTAAATGATTTCTAATAAAAAGTTTAGTTTTTAATGGATATTCATTGAATATTTAAAAAATTTGGTAAAATTTTCCATTATTTGAACATCATTACAAAATGAGTATGTTTTTGAGAAATTTTTTTAATTGTTTGGGTCTATAATTTTCATAACATTTATGAACATCTTTTTACCAACTAGTTTTTTATAAAACTTTATGTTTTTTATTCCCTTGTTTTTAATTTCCATTTTTTCTGGATTATTTTTATTTTTATGAGTTGTTGTGGAAAATATTGTGTTCCCATAGAAATAGTTGCATGCCTAATCAACTACATAAGTAAAAATAGATATGTGAATTCCAAATTCCTACATGAAAATGGATATGTGGCGAATTCATCTACGTGATGAATTTGGCTATATGGTAAATTTAGATATGTTGTAAATTTTATTTATGTGGTGAATTCCAAATCATAGTTATTTTATATGTTAGGAATCGGCAATGTGATTCATTCTACTACATAGTTTATTTTCCTAAGTCTATATTCAGTTATGTGAAGGATTTGTCTATGCCATTCAGAAAAGTATACATCGATCATTCAGGGGGATGTGTAGTGTAATTGATAGATGGAATTCCTATTTTCTAAACCTACACATGATAACCATAAATAATTTCATCTTGGATAACAATTCAAGACTAATTTTTGTGTATATAGTTAATGCATTTGTGTGAGAGAGCTTGTTCATCTAGGGAAAATGTTCTTCAAAGAATAAAGTACACTAAAAACAAGGCAAGTGGATTTCAAATCATTTTTTATAGATTTCTATACTATCTATTTATTATAATAGTATTTTTTCTCCTCAGTTAAAAAACATCATTTTATATGGGAAGATAAATCGAGGACACCTAGAGATATGGGATTCAACTGAAACTCATCCCCATGGTCTCAAAGACTAGACTCCTTCTATAGTTTTTTCACCATTTCCTTTAACTCTTAATATTTTTTTGATATTTTGTAAATATAATTTGGTTCTTATTCTTCACTCATAAATGTGTTGTGATATTGAACCTTCACAAATTAAGAGATAATTTTCATGTATTATACGAGAATGTGAAACCCCGATACTTCCTGGAAGTCTGGTCATCATGTAAAACACCATCTTTTATCATTAATCATCATAGAAAAGGACTCTATAAGTGGTGAATATAGAGATAAAATATACAAGGGAAACTGTATTCAATATTCCACTCGTTGGTGAGAGCGGTGGGTGAATCAAGTGATCAAGCATCCAATGAGTGGGGTTTTGAGATAAATTTTTGATTTATGGTCGATGATAGGCAGCAAATGCATATATCAGCCTAGAATTGGGTATGTTTCTTATTGACTATTCTTTTACTTCTCCTTTTCTTATATTATTGTCTCTGTCTCTTAATCATCAATAGATCATGATCTTGTTTCTTCACTCTCACTACTTTTAAAACATTTTCTTTTATTTCAAAATATATATAAAAAAGTGTTCGATGAATACCACTAGTAAATTTGACCCTGAAACAACGAGATCAACACATGATTTGCCGATTATTCTATATTAATGGTTATAAATTTATCTATAGTCATCCTTGTGAAAAATATTATCTCGTCGCACATATTTTATAATGTTTTTGGGAAAATTGATATTTGTATTCTTCTATATTCTCTATTTTAATTTTCAAGGATAGACATTTCTAGTGGATGGTATTGTTTCGGTCTTCTATTTATCTAAATCTATCTTCCCAATCATTATCCATACATTCTAAGTGATACTCATAGATTATATAGGACTCTTTCAATTTTGGTCAAGAAATTTCACCTAGTTTTATTATATTTCTAATTAAGAAATTTTGACATCTTTAGAGACATTATGATGAATTTTTAAAGAAAAAAAAGAGTTTCTTAGCAAAATTCTAAAAAACATCATTCCCATATAAGAATATTTGAAATTATTTATGAAAAAAAAGAAACATTATCATTTTAATTTGTGTTAGACTATTATTTAGCTTTAAAAATCATTTTGAGAGTGTTATAGGAACTTATTTTGTTTATAATGACCCTTATATTTCATCATCTTCTTAATTTATATGTAACATATCATTATAATGTCCCTTGATGAATCTGAATATATAAATTACCACATGAATTAGGAATTCATTGAATGTTCGTTAACCTAAAAATATAGATATTAACTAGTTCCATTGAATCCATCATCACATCACAAGCTTATTTCTCTAGAAGAACACATATCAATAGTTTTAGAATAAAAATTACCCATCTTAATACATTTACCTAGTAGTCTTTGTTGTTTTTTCTTATGAATTTTATTTTCTTATTAGCCTTATTTTCTACCTGTTTCTCAAATTCATGGAATGAAATATGGAATTTGTTTTTATAGGAATGTAATATTTGTACTCTATCAATGACACATATTCAAACATAAGAAATTTCCACTTCACACACTATATATCAAATAAAATCAAACTTCAATCAGATGTGCCCACTTTCTCAGATATTGGTTATGATACTCTAAGATATCGAAATAGAGAGAATTTCTTTCTAATACCACATGAGATACTTGATTGGACCATTAAAACACACCTAATAGGGTGTTGCATTAGGTGTGAATTGATTTTAAAAAAACTAATTTTTATTTGTTTATGATCAATGCCCCATTGGGTTTTAGCCATTGCCACTTATTTCGATGTATATGAGTCTTTTTTAATTAACCTTGTGAAATGACTATATGACATTTATATGAAGAAACTAAAAATAAAATAGGTATTTTTATAATGATCAGACCCTAATAAGAAACCTACTTCTTACTGAACCTAGGATGTCTTGGGTAAATATTCTCTATAAAAAACTTATCATCATTATAAGTGGAGTTATCAAGGTGTTATCTAGAAACATAATCATAAAATATTACACATGTGTGGTCACCATATTACATAGATAACATCATCTACTCATATACGTTTTTTATACTCACATTCCATTAGTTCCCTTTCATCTTCTGCCTCCTAAAGTATATCAAAATTAATCAAAGGATTTCATTTCACCATTAAAGAGGATCATCTTCCTCAATTGCACAAAATCACTTACTAAATTCACATTTTCAAAAATTCAACACATAGAACATGAAGTATGAACTTGTATAGAATCCAGAATATCTAAAACTAAATTTATTCCAGTCAAACTAAAATTATTTATTCTTAAAGACCCATTAGATTGTATAGGCTCAGCCCACTCCCAACATCCAATTCTTATTCGCTACAAGTTTCATTTGCTTGTTATTATTTTCTTCTTTAAGAGTTTATTTTATCTTGGATTCCCCTCTTCTTCCTATATACCTATAAGATAACAAAAATTCGTTCTTTTAATATATGCATGCATAAACTCTTCATTTATTCTCTATTTAATATCCACACTACTCACATGAATCAGTTTTTCATTAAATGTTTTTTTTATTTTTTTAAAATCCATAAATGGTATTATAAGGAGACCAAAGATCTGCCAATGAAAAATAATTATAATATGACACTCATTTCAGGTTTCCATGTGTTATTGTGAATAACTTTTTCAACTAAAAGAGTTTTACATGAATATCCTTTTTAATTCTCGTCATTTAAGAAACATTACATAAAATATACCCAAATATTCTATTGCCGGATAAGTATATTATTCACAAAAAAAATATCCACAATTCAAATCTTCCTTATATATCTAGATCATTCAAGTAATCATTTCATCTATATTAGGGAAATAATTCTTCAACTTGATACTACCCATAAAAATAATACAAAATTTAATGTTGGATCAGTATAAAATAAAAACAACAAATATTTATACTCATTTCCTCACATTTGAGGTCTTATAAAAATTCCGAGTCATATATTGTAGTAACACTAAAACATTTTAATAAACATGGATCTTTATTTTTTTGGATTTAATAAATAGTATATCAATCTTTTTTGTGTATATATCTATATTATTCTAAAAAACCTGATAAATTCATTTCTTGCATCAACAAATATAATCAATGGAAATTATCCTTCAATATTCGACATAAAATATTGAATAATCGATTAAATAAAATTAATGATAATATGAACCTTAAAGAAAAACATGCATATCATTATATTTTTATTTCATCAAGATTAATAAATTTATGACACTCCAATATTCATTTTCATTAATATTCCCTTTATACGTTCGAATATGTACTTCTCTTAATCAATAATTCGTAAATCAAAAAAAATCCATGTGTATTTTATTTTTATATCGTGAAGGGATGGCTCTTGAATTATTTGAATTATTTTCATCTTGATCACATTTAAAACCAATAATTTTTATTTTTCATGAAATTGAATTTTAAAATTGTGTTTAGTTTTGTGGTCTTACACTAGGTAAATCAAAGTATTACACTCTCCAAGTCTTATGATGAAGACATATGCTCAAAAACATAATTACACTAAATTAATACTCTCATTATTCAGAATATATACTTTGTATCATTTGTATTACGATTGTCATGAAGTTTTACAATGAAATCTTCCAACATCATGCGGTCTATTATTTTCCATTTTCTTGTTTAGGAATTTCAAAGTTATACACTCATCGAAAATTCATACACCTAGCAATTGGATTCTTATGATCCCATTGTAGTATTATATTCTTGTGGTAAAAATATGACATCTTAGACATATCTATTTTACATGATCTCTAAACCTAGATTTCTTCAGGTATCATAGAACTAAAATGCCTCTTACCCTAGGGATTTTACAATCTCTTCAAATAATCCCACAACATATTCCAATAAATTTAAGAGTTATTAAATTAATTTTAATCACCCTCTAACATAGTTACAATGTACTGTATCATATAAAACACTTATATAATAGTATTTTTTTTGAATATGTATACCAATAGAGGATCATCTCTTCCTTAATGAATCCAAATCCATCTCTATTCACATCAACCTTTAATAAAGAGTTTTTGACATTGATTTAAACAAAAAAAATGTTTTTTTCTCCTAAAATGGAATATACATATTCATATAGGTTTTCTACTAACTTAAAATATGTTAAGTACATATTGAATATAGATTCTTCAAGCTATACAATATAGGTGTCTGTTCATATCCTTCTCAGCTTCTTAAGGATCCTTAACTTCTAAAATTACTACTGAAGACAATGATTCTCTACCTTCAAGAAATGTAGTATACATTAAACCATAACTATTAATTTTTTGATATTATATACTACTTATAAGTTATATAGCTAGATCATATTAAGAAGAATCCACATCTACTTCCTTCAAGTGGTACCTTTCTCTATCAAACGATTTATCATGTTTTCATTATCACAATGAAAAAACCTAATTGATAATAAATATAATCAAACTTGTTTGGTCACTTCAAAACTTAATGGGTATAATTTTTAGTCCTGAGGAAAATAATAGTGTCTAGTGAGATTCTACCCCACCATTTAATCTTAATAAATGAATGAGTGGAAGTGTTTCCATTATGGAAAGCATGGTACCTAGAGGAGGAACTGTCCAAAATATCTCAAAGGTTTCAAGAAAATTTTAGAGTGTTCATATCAGTTATTAAGGTTATAGAATTCAATTATTTTATTCTAAAGGGTATTTGATACCAAATAGAAATTATAAAAGTGTTTTAAATATATACACAAGTTCAAAATAAAATAAGTATTGTTGAATATATCTTAATTTATGTATTTAAATAAAAAAATAGGTTGATATATTGAGGAGATAGATTCATTGGATAAATTACTATCTAAAATAGATCAAAAAACAATGTAATTGTTATCTTAATATTTTTTATGTGATAAGATGTGTTATTTTAGGAAATATTTATTACCAATAAATGAGATTATGTTTATGATACAATTAGTTCTGTTTTATCTAATTGTTTAACATGTCTAAAAAATGGGAAATATAAAAAAATATCCAAGAAAAAAGTGTTTACAAAATATATTAATTGAAATATAAGATATTTAATCCCAAAATTAAAAAATGGGTTATTTTAAATAATAGAATATTATTATTATGATTATTTATTTGAACACATAGAATTACATATATTATATAAATATAATTGACACACGGCTATCGTATGGTATGGCAATTTTTTTTTAAATTTCATAAGTGTAGTCTAGTGATTAACCCTAGGATGTTTCCTGAATAAGAGTGCAGACAAAATTAGTTTGTCACTTTTAAACGAGTGTAAAAATGTTTTGTTTTTGAAATGGAATTTAAAATTGTAATGATTGAAAAAATATGATATTAAAAAAGTGATTAGTTAGGGTTCGGTTTCCTAATTGTAATTCTCTCCTTGTTCAATTTAATTTAAACCAATTCTTCTTAGTTGATTAAAGTTAGTTTCCACAATCGTTTCCTCTCACTTCCTTGGCAAAATTATGATGTTGAGAGAAAACCTAATCAAGATCTCGGTTTGGTAAAATCTGTTTATATGTGTGAAATATTTGTATTAAATATCCTTAATTGACATGTGAAATACTCGATCTGGTCTTGTTTATCCCAAACAATCAAGAAAATTTCCTACCCCTTTTACATGTTCTGAAGATCGTCGAGTACTTCACTAAAAATCCTTGGTCTATTCCATCGTCTATAAACCAGAAATTAGTGGAGGGAGATAATTATTATTTTACGAAGGTAAAAATAAATAATGGAATTGAAATTCAAGAAAGATCTCACTTAATAATAAGATCTTCTATATGAAATTTAAAACAACTTTGATGAAGAAATAAATTCCATTCAATTACGTCCAAGAACTCAAGCATTGCAAAATAGAAAACTGACTCTTCCCCAATCACTAAAAAATTTTACCCCACCATGGTAAGGGTAATCAAGATAAATGGGGAAGAAGAAGGCATTAAAAAACTATGAAAAAGAAATGAAATAAAAGATAATACTGAAAATTTCTCATACTTGGTGTCCTAGAAGGAATGGGATGGAAATGAAAGAAGCTTTGAGAGGGAGGATCTCTCCACCTTTTATAGCAAGATTTTGTACCCCAAATGTTGATGCATTTTAGCCCCATTAAATGACATCTTAACGCATTTATCCCTTCCTTAATGTTGTTAATAATTCTATTGGGATTTTCCCCTCAAAATCTCAGTGGATTTGGACAAGCATTCCAAGAGTTATGCTCTTTTTACTCTGACCATTTATTCTATCCAGCCAGACTCACCAAAATGACAACCCCCTTAAACAACCAATTAACACGACCTTTAATTCATTAAAGGTATTCCCCGACTCCTTGTTCGTCGATCCACCGAATTCCACAACAATTGGGCCCACCAATAATGAGTTATGGACCCCACACCAAAACTCGGCATAACTATAAACAGTTTTCTTGAGGCCAATTGTGAGCTTCTTTTGAGCTTTCAGAAGGAAAATTCAGATTTTCGTAAAACAAATATTAAATGAATCCCTATATGTGATGAATCTGGATAAAAATAAATTTTGAAATTTTTATTAGTTTAGAATATGTTATGGGAAAACTACAAAAATAGTTTAAAACAGTTAAAAATCCAAAATGGGCCATTTTTACTGTTCAGCTCAAAATAACACCAATATCATAGAAATGAAGAAATTCATCTTAAATTAACATTATTCTGGGTTTAAAAAAAATAATATTCAACATAAATTAATATAAAATATTTTCTCTATCAATTCCCCCATACTTAGCACTTGGACTTCTGGACAAGTAAAAATCTAATCTAATCAAATCAAATCCAAAACACATACCAAAGAGATCTACGAAATCCATACCAAGAAACAAAAATATATCATGCCTCATCAAAAAAAATTAATTCACTTTCTCCATTTTAGATTATTTAATATATTTCCACTTCATTTCTTATCCTATGCACACAAAACACCTACCACACCTGAATTTTCTTTCATTTCACAAATATAAATGTTGAACACGGCTTTTCTTATAAAAACTCACACAGGAGTCACCATAGGCTTGATAAATTCATACTTCTCCCCCCGATATGATTCAAAGACATTTTTTTGTCATGAGAACTTTTTTAGGGTTGTTCTGTGGCTTTCTGTTGGTACGATTTACATGTTAAAAATTCTGAGGCTGAAAAAAGGAGGGCTTGGCTCTTTTTGAAGAAAAATTGAAAGATTATAATTTTCACTCAAGAATGGTCTCATTCTCTTCCACTTTGTATAAAATTGTCTCCATAATCATGAGAACACAAGCAAATTTCATGCCATTTACCATTTCACCAGAAAATATTTCTTCTCAAACATTTTTTTATGAAAGCTCACGATAGGCATAGCTTTCTTTCTACTTTGGAAGCTCTAGAAAGGAACAACTTATTTTATCATGAAAGCTCCAAAAAGGAACAAATTTTAAGAAAATGAAATATTCTATAGAAACATCAGGTCATCAAAATTTTATATTACACCAAAATTATCAGCAAATACGATAGTACACCACAAGACATCTTCCCCCACACTTAAGTTCAACTAGATCATGCAATTTCACTTCAAGAGCAGGTTGGATATAGAAAATTGGATTCTAATGTGGCTATCATAAAAGGCTATTCATGAATTATATGGGATAGAATGATTAATTTATAAGGCAGGTCATAATTTAAAGAATTATTTTGAAAAGGTGCCTTAAAACCAAATAAATGACTCAATAATTTTAAACACATGTACCCCAAACCCTCAAGTATTGAAACGAATAAATAAAATTCTGGTTAAATAAATTATGGTCTATTACTCTCAAGAAATGAGGAGAATGAAGAGAATATAACAAAAAAGGTTCAGAAGCCTCGTAGGAAAGTAATTTTAAAGATAAAGATAGTGAAATATGGCATGGGATTCAAAAATCAGTGTACTTTTCATGAAGTTCCAAAAGATTTGATCTCAAAACTAAGTCATTTCTGCATTCATTTATGCTTTGTTTCCTAGAATATATTTATTTACTCATTGAAATGGGTTTCAAAAATGGTAATGGTAATCATTTCAGCTCAAAAGTTTCAAAAACACACAAAAAAATGAAAAAAAACACAAAAATATGAAAACAATCAATTTTTTATGAAAAACAAACACAAAAAGAAAATACTAAAATACAAAGGTTCCCTCCCCCACACATAAATGATGAATTGAAGTAAATGTATTCATGTGGATTTAATATGTATACCTAGTTTAAAATGAATCACAATAGTAAGAAAGTATAAAGCAGAGGTACGACCTGACTTATTGGCAATGCAACGTTGAGTTTGGATCCTATGTGTTGCACTTTGAAAACTGAAAAAAACGTAAAAACAAAACATAAGAAATTTATTCAATGAAATAAAAATATAATTTGAATAATAAAATAATGATAAATCATGGATTAATCCCCCATGTGGGACCGGGGTTTTGAATGCCTCCAGAGGGGTAGTTCTAATAGTTTATCCCTAATCTGATGGTGGGTGAGGTTTCTTGCTCACAATCCAATAAAAAATCTTCTTTCTAGGATGCACCTATTACTTTTTTTGAGGAGTCCAATTATATAGCACAAAAAATCTACCCCCTTGAGAATTAAATAATACTTGAATGGTGGGGGTAGTATAAGGAATGAGTCCACTTCCTTCTTGGTTTTTACTTGCACAACATCTTCTTTATGCTTCAGTGGTTGTTGAAGGTATGCTACATCAATAGAAAAATCAAAGGAAATGTTAGAATGTAATTATATTTGAACATAATTAAATCATGATGTGTTAATATCAAATTATTTCATTTCAATTTCTATGTATTGTGTCTCTATTCATCAAGAAAATCCACTTTGATCTCCTCTTGAACACCCTCTAATAAATGTTCAACAAATTTGTGGAGCTTCATATGTTCCTCTGAAGATGAATCATCTTTCTCATCACCTTCCTCTATGGAAATAAATGAATTGGATGAGTCTAAAAAATTAAAACAAGGGGAGGTAATACTAAATTCAGTTTCAACAAAATCAAAAGATAATGAGTTAATGAAAATATTATCTCCCTGAGTTTGTTCATATTCAATCTCTTCTTCAATGGAAAAAACCTCTTGGAGTTGAGTAGTATGATGTAGAGGTAGGTAGTTAGTCTCCACTATATCTTGGATCACTATAGAAAAATCAAGTATGACTAATGGCGGGTCTTCTTGGACCTTGGAAACTTCATAAAATTCTAGAAAGTATTGGGAGAACTCAGTTAGCTTTCAGGAAATCTCTTCAAAAACATCTTTGTTCATGTCATCCCTTAGTCAACCTATGAATTATTTGAATGTTTTCCCGTCATTATTTGCCTTCCAAAATAACCTCACCTTTATAACAATAGAAGAAAAATCATCCTCTGAGGAAAAGGTTGAGTTAATAATTGGTCTATTTATCAGTGGGTAATTATTCCATGAATTATATAAATAGTCTTTTGAAAACAACATGGCAAGTGTTTTATTTGGTTTTTTTTAATTTGAAACTAGTTAAATATTTATAATTAGGTTGTGGAACTTCCTCCTTAACAATAACTCCAAGTTTGACAGAGGCCTATCATAGGGCATGGAAAAACAATTTTTAAATTTCCTAAGTGTAGTATAGTGATTAAACCTAGGAAGTCTCTTGAAGAGAAGTGCACACAAAATTAGTTTTTCACTTTTAAACGTGGATAAAAATGTTGTGTTTTTAAAGGAAATTTGAAATTTAAATGATTTAAAAATTATGCTATTAAAAAGGTGATTAGGTCTGGGTTGGTTTCTTAAGTGTAATGTTATCCTTCTTCTATTTAATTCAAACCTCTTCTTCTTAGTTGGTTAAAGTGAGTTTCTATAATCATTTCCTCTCACTTCCTTGGTGAAATTATGATGGTTAGAGAAAACCTTACCAAGATCTTGGTTTGGCCAACTCTCCTTCTATGTGAAAAATACTTGTATTAAATATATTTAATTAAATTGGGCAATACCCGATCAGGTCTTGTTTATCCCAAAAAATCAAGAACATTCACTACCCCTTTTACACGTACTAACGATTGTCGAGTACTCCACCACTAATCCCTAGTCTATTCCAACATATATATTCTAGAAATTAGTGGAGGGAGATAATGATTGTTTTACCAAGGAAAAATATCAATAATGGAATTAATATTCAAGAATTATCACACTTGATAATAAAATCCTCTATATGAAATTGAAAACGACTTTGAAGAAGAAAGAGATTTTATTCAATTACATCAAGAACTCAAGCATTGCAAAAATAGAAAACCAACCCTTACCCAATCACTCAAAATTTTTAACCCACCATCGTAAGGGTAATCAAGATGAATGGGGAAGAAGAAGGCATTACAAAACTATGAAAAATAAATAAATAAAATAGAAATCCAAAAAGTTATTCTTCTTGGTGTCCCAGAAGGAATGGGATGGAAATGATAGATGCTTTGAGAGGGAGGAGCACTCCTCCTTTTATATCTATAATTTTTCCCCTAATTTTGACGCGTTTTATCCAAATTAACTGACATCTTCATGTGTTTCACCCTTCTATAATGTTGTTCATATTTCTCTTGGACGTTTCCCCTCAAAATACTAGCATATTTGGACATGTATTCCGAGAGTTATGCTCATTTTACTATAACCATTTATTCTGTAGTGTCAGAATCTTCAAAACGCCAACCCCCGGAATAAGAAGCTTTAATGGCCCCTTAAATAGACAATTCACACTAACTTTCCTTCATGAAAGATATTCCAAAACTCCGTTCACATCCATCAGTCGAATGACACAAAAATTGGGCCCACCAAGAATGAGTTATGGACCCACACCAAAAATAAACAGAACAGTAAACAGTTTTCTTGAGACAAATTATGAGCTTCTTTTGAGATTCCATATGGTCGATTCAGATTTTGGTCCAAAAATATTAAATTAATCCCTAGATGTGTAGAATCAGGAAAAAAATGAATTCAAAAATTTGGATTAGTTTAGAATATGTTATTGGAAAACTACAGAAATAAGTTATAATAGTTAAAAATCTGAAATGGGACATTTTTACTGTTCAGCTCAAAATAACACCAATATCATAAAAAAGAACAAATTCAACTTAGAGTAACATTTTTGTGGGTTTAAAACAATAATATTCAATGTAAATTAATAGAAAATATTTTCTCTATCAATTCCCCCACACAGAGCACTTGGACTCTTGGATAGGTGAAAATCAAATAAAATCATATCATATCCAAAACACATACCAATTAGGATCTACCAAATCCATACCAAGAAACAAAAATATATCATGCCTCATCAAAAAAAATTATTTAATGTTCTAAATATTAGATTATTTAATATATTTCCACGTCATTTCTTACCATATTCACACAAAACACCTACCACACGTGAATATTCTCTCATCTCCCAAATGTAAATGTTGAACAAGGCTTTTCTCATCCAAACTCACACAAGAGTCACCATAGACTTGATAAATTACTACTTTTCCACCTGATTTGAATCAAATATATTTTCTTCTCATGAGGAATTTTTAGGTTTGTTCTATGGATTCTTGTTGGTATTATTTAGATGTTAAATATTCTAAGGTCGATAAAAGAGGGCTTGGCTCTTTTTGAAGAAAAATTGAAAGGTTCTAATTTTCACTCAAGAATGGTCTCCTTCTCTTCTGCTTTGTATAAAATTGGATCCATAATCATGATAACTCAAGGAAACTTCATTACATTTAGAATTTTACCATCAAAAATTTCTTTTCAAACAATTTTTTATGAAAGCTTCAGATAGGCACAAATTTCATTCTACTTTGGAATCTCTAGAAAGGGAAAGTTTATTTTATCATGAAAGCTCCAGAAAGGAACAAATTTTAACAAAATGAAATATTTAGTAGAAACATCAGCTCTTCAAAATTATATAATCCACAAAAAGTATCAAAAAATGAAGTATTACACAACAAGACATCTCCCCCAACACTTATGTTCAACTTGATCATGAAATTTCACTTCAAGAGAAGGTTGGATAGGGAAAATTGGATTGTAATGTGGCTATCCTATCAGGATATTCATGGCTTCTATGGGATAAAATAATTAATGTATAAGATATTCCATAATTAAAACGATTATTTTGAAAAGGGGGCTTAAAACCAAATAAATGCCTCAATCATTTAAAACACATGTACCACAAACCCTCAAGTTTTGAAAGGAATAAATCAAATTATGGTTAAAGAAATCATGGTATGGTACTCTCAAGAATTGAGGAAAATGAAAAGAATATAACAAAAATGGTTCAAAAGCCTCACGAGAAGGTGATTTCAAAGATATATATAGTGAAATATGGAATGGGATTCAAAAATAAATGTACTTTTCATAAAATTAAAAAAGATTTGAACTCGAGAAAATGTCATTTCAACATTAATTGAAGCTCAGTTTCATGGAATATATTGGTTTACTCATTTACATGGGTTTCAAAAATGGAAATGTTAATCATTTTAGCTCAAAAGTTTCAAAAACACACCAAAAATTGAAAAATAAACACACAAAAATTTGAAAACACTCAATTTTTTTGAAAAACAAACACAAAATGAAAATACTAAAATAAAAAGGTTCCCTCTCCCACACATAAATTATGCAGTGTCCTTAAAAAATTCAAGTGGATTTAACAGGTATACCAATTTTATAATTAACCACAACGGTAAGAAAGTATAAAGGAGAGGTACGACTAGACTTATTGGCAATGCAACATTGAGTTTGGATCATAAGTGTTTCACTTTGAAAACCAAAAAAAGTAAAATAAATAACATAAGAAATTTATTAAAATAAATAAAAATATAATTTGAATAAGAAAATAAGGATAAATATTTGTTTAATCCCCCAAGTGGGCCCTGGGTTTTGACTGCCTCCAGAGGGGCACTTATAATCGTTTATCCCCAATATAATGGTGGGTGAGGTTTATTTCTCATAAACCAATAATAAATATTCTTTTGAGCATGAACCTCTTCATTTTTTTTGAGGAGTCCAAGTATATAGCACAAAAAATCTACCCCCCCCCCCCCCTCTAATAATTACATAATACTTGTAATGTGGGGGTAGGATAATGAATGAGTCCACTTCCTTCTTGGTTTCCACTTTGACAACAACTTCTTTACGCATCAGTGGTTGTTGAAGGTATGCTACATCGATAGAAAAATCCAAGTGAATGTTATAATGTAATTCTATGTGAAAAAAATTAAATCATGATTTGTCAATATCAAATTAATCCCTCTCAATTTCTATATATTGTATCTCTATTTCCTCAGGAAAATCCACTTTCATCTCCTCTTGAGGACCCTTCAATAAATGTTCATCAAATTTGGGGAGCTCTAGATGTTCCTCTTCAGATGAATCATCTTTTTCTTCGTCTTCCTCTAAGTAAATACATATATTGGATGAGTCTGAAAAATTAAAACAAGGGGAGGTAATACTGAATTCAATTTCAACAAAATAAAAAGATAAAGAGTTCATAAAAATATTACCTCCCTGATTTTGTTCATCATCAATATATTCTTCAATGAAAAACAACTCTTGGAGTTGAGTAGTACCAGGTAGAGGTAGGTAGTCAGTCTCCACTATATATTGGATCTCTATAGAAAAATCAGGGATGACTAATGGGTGGTCTTCTTGGCCCTTGGAAACTTCATAAAATTCTAGAAAGTATTGGGAGATCCCAGTTAGCTTTCAGTCCATCGCTTCAAAAAATTCTTCGTTCATGTCATCTCTTAGTCCATCTATAAATTTTTTTAATGTTTTCCCGTCATTATTTGCCTTCCAAAATAACTTCACCTATTTAAAAATAGAAGAAACACCTTCTCTTGTGGAAAAGGTTGAGTCAATAATTGGTTCATTTATCGGTGGTTAATTATTCCATAAATTAAAGAAATAGTCAATTGAAAACAACATATAAAGTGTTTTTTTGTTTTTTTAATTTGAAAAGAGTTAAATATTTATAATTAGGTTGTGGAACTACCTCCTCAGCAACGACACTAAGTTTGATGCACGCCTGTTGTATGGAATGAAGAATCAATTTTGAAATTTCATAAGTTTAGTCTAGTGATTAACCCTAGGAAGTCTCCTAAAGAGGAGTTCACAAAAAATAAGTTTGTCAGTTTTAAACAATGGTAAACATGTTGTGATTTTGAACGAAAATTTGAAATTTAAATGATTGAAAAACTATGATATTAAAAGTGTGATTAGGTAGGGGTTGGTTTTCGAATTGTAATGTTGTTCTTATTCAATTTAATTTAAACCTCTTCTTCTTAGTTTATTAAAGTGAGTTTTCACAATCATTTCCTCTTACTTTTTCGCTGAAATTATGATGGTGAGAGAAAACCTTAACAAGATATCAGTTTGGTAAACTCTCCTTATGTGTGTAAAATAGTTGTATAAAATATCCTTAATTGACATGGGAAATACTTGATCGGGTCTTGTTTATCCCAAACATTAAATAACATTCACTACCTATTTTATACGTACTGATGATCGTCGAGTACTTTACCACTAATCCCGGGTCTATTCCACCGTATATAAACAAGAAATTAGTAGAGGGAGATAATGATTATTTTACCAAGGCAAAAATAAATAATGTAATTAAATTTCAAGAAATATCTCACATGATAATAATATTCAATATATTAAATTGGAAACAACATTGAAGAAGAAAAAAATTTCATTCAATTACGTCCAAGAACTCAAGCATTGTAAAATAGAAAACCAATCCTTCCCCAATCACTGAAAATGTTTACCCCACCATGGTAAGGGTAATAGAGATGAATGGGGAAGAATAATGAATTATAAAACTATGAAAAATAAAAAAAAGATAAAGCCAAAAAGTTATCCTCCTTAGTGTCCGGGAAGGAATGAGATGGAAATGAGAGATGTTTTGAAAGGGAGGATCTCTCCTCCTTTTATATCCAGAATTTGTCCCCTGAATTTTTACACATTTTATCCCCATTAAAAGACATCTTCATGCATTTATAAATTATTTAATGTTGTTCATAATTCTCTTTGGCCTTTCCCCTCAAAATAGCAGTGGATTTGGACAAGTCTTCTGTTAGTTATTCTCATTTTACTCTGACCATTTATTTAGTCCAGTCAGACTCTCCAAAATGCCAACCCCTAGATTAAGAACCCTTAATGGAACCTTAAACGGTCACTTCACATGGACTTTCCTTAATGAAAGATATTACCCAACTCCTTGAGTTTCCATACACTGAATTCCACAACAATTGGCCCCCCCAAGAATGAGTTATGGACCCCACTACAAAAATTGACATAACTGTAAACAGTTTTCTTAAGACATATTTTGAGCTTCTTTTGAGCTTCCATACGGTCGATTCGGATTTTGGTACAAAAAGATTAAATGAATCCCTGGATGTTTTTAATATGGAAAATAATTTTTTTTCAATTTTGATTCTTTTATAATATGTTATGGAAAAACTACAAAACTAATTAAAAATAATTAACAATTCAAAATTGGCCATTTTTACTATTCAGCTCTAAATAACACCAATATCATAAAAATGAAGCAATTCATCTTAGAGTAAGAATTTTTTGGGTTTAAAACAATAATATTTAACATAAATTAATTTAAAATATTTTCTCTATCAATAATAAGTGATTTAATAAATATTTCTACGAAGAGAAAATAAGTGTTATATTTTGAAAAAAAATGTGTTTTTGAATATCAGCAGGATATTTTGGAGAGAATATATTTTCTAAGTGGATTATCATATTATTTTTAGAATAACAGAAGTTCTATTTATAATAAATAAAATATTAATGTAGCTAAATTCAAATTGAATTTAACCTTATATCGCAAAATAATTAATTATATATCAATTAACATAAAACTAAAGATTTTCATTTAGATTAAATAATTATGTAAATTTCACTGTATATCTTAATGTATTTTAGGATTTGTTGTTAAAGAATAAAAAATATTAATATTACATAAAAAATTATCTCAAAGTAAATTTTTAATGAAAAATTTAAAAAGGCAATAATGTTTAATTTAAAAGGAGTTATAAATAGACCAAATTATTAACTAACATCATTACATTTTATATTTCAAATTAAAGGATTTTGGACACTATGTTGAAAGAGTTAAACATAAGGATTATTATTCCTATGTATCACTATTATTGAAATAATATTTAATCAATATGTTACCCAACAAAGGACTTTAGTGGTATGGTTTTATCATATAGTCACATAGAGATGTGGAATATTTATGTAGAGATGAAATTAGATTAATAGAACAATGAAATTAAAGGAAACATAATTACTTTAGTTAAACCAATCATATGAGATATGATTTGATAGATTATGGTGTATGGTTTTTTGGAATTCTGAAATGAGTTTAAGAATATAAAATTTACTATGTTATACAAAGGAAAGTCTCTACTTTCACATTACTTATTATTGGTTTTATATAATTTATTGATTTAAATTATAATTGACTGATCCTAGAATGAATTTGAGTTATCCCAAATTTATGTTAATCATGGAGTTTTATAAGTTATTTTAAAATGTTATCATTATCACAGGTTTAATTTCATACTGAGATTTGTTATTTTCTGAGGAGGAATTCTTTTTTCAGATGACCCACCATGTATTCCACATAGAATGTCTACAATATATATTTTAAATTTTAGGGATTCATGTTTCATATTAAATCCTAGTCCTTGTGGTATGAATGATTTATAGCTTGATAACCATCATATTTTAATTCCTTTATTACACCTTCTGTGAGGATTTTCTAATCAAGGAGTGGTTGGGTATGTTTTTGACTATATCATTGGTTATCAGTTTGCAATGACAGTATTTTTCCACTCATATGAAAATTATGAAATCATCATCCTTTATTGAGATATATTGAGTAAATTTATATCCATTCATAGATAAGGTACATGAAATTTACCTATTTACAAATATTAGGGGAATTATATGTACTAATCTACTTAAATTAATGATATGTGATGTGTTTATCAGACTGCTCAGTGTATACTCAGAGATTAAAGAATTTTTTAGTAGGCTATATAGTATTTAAATAGTATATTTTCCATTGTCACTAAATCTCATAGATAAAGAGATTATATGATTATGATTACTTGTATATGATTCAAGAGGTGCACATTAGTATGTAGATTTATGACCTTGATAATGCTCAAAAAAACCTTTTATAAATTTAGTGTTATAAACACTTAGATAGAGGGTTTTATTTTCTTAAAGATGTGAATTTGGAATTCATGACTGTTTTGAACACTAAAAAGGCATTGTAAGTCACACTTTTGTTGTCATGTGAATGATGACCATGTTCATAAAACATTAGGAGCCACACCAAAGGTCTTCTGGAGGATATCCATATGTTTTTTTTGTTATATTTTTATAAGTTGTCACATATGATAAAACATGTGGCAAAAATAGATAATAGATTTTCCAAATTGCGTTTTGGAAGATATCTATATGGATTATTGGAATTGGTTTCATGAGTTATTATATAGGATATGAGAAAAATGTGAAAGTGTGTTGAGTATATAAGAAATTAGTGTAAGTGATATTTTTTTAGAATTATGCTTGGAATACCAAACATGGTATATTGGTTTAGACCACATCATGGCCTATCCTTATATGCACCATGATATATTGTAATAACCATTTCATGGTGGATATTTCAAGTAATTATTTCACTTTGTGATTATGTGCTATATCCTTTAATATTTTATTCCCAATAGCATCATGTTTTTTATTCATCATTTAATGAAAAAATTGAGTTTTTTGAAAATATTTCAAAAAAATTTAAATATTAAATAACCCATGATAATTTTAAACAGGTAGTTTTATGTGTTGTAACATATATAAAATTTATGAAATATTCTAATTCAGTTTGAAAAAATGATTGAGTTCATTGAGACTTTATAAAGATGGTATCATCCTAATGTAATGTGTAAAAAACTATGAAACCACTTGGATAAAGCTCTTTCTGTCTCTCCATCCCTCCATACTTCAGATTTAAGGTTCAATAATACTATATATATGTGGGGGATTATTATTGAACATCAATATATTCATGTGATCCTTTTACAACTTTTGTGTAGGGAACGAGTTTGTTGTTCCATAATAATCTAAATAAATTTTTTATTCCATGATTGGATTAATTTGTGAAAGGTATTACATTATTCTTTATTTTATTATAACATTAAAATGTATATATAGAATATAAGTTATTTTTCATGGTTTTAATTTTTTTCTTCTATGGTGGTTTGGATTTTTTCTTGATTTTGTCTTAACTCATTTTTAGTTATAAAGCCTCGAGTAACTAGAAAGGGTAAATGGAAATTTATAAATAGTAAATGATCTTATATAAATTTATTTGTTATTTTATTGGCATTAAAATGATGTGTTTAATTTTTCATTAAATACTGATAATTTTTCAAGCTTCTTCAATTGATTGATATAATTATTATTTATTAATAAAGAGTTGTCTATTCTATTAGTGAGAACATTAATATCTCTAATATATATGTGTGTGTGTGAAAATTCTAACATTATAGTTATGTCAGAAATGAAGTATTTGTTCTACGAGAGGTATAAACTATTTTACCATGTTTAGAGTCAGAAACCAATAAAATATCTTGTATTAAATTAAACCACTAAATTATCTAATAAAAATAAATTATTCCTTCTTAAATAAGGGTGGAATTATCATGATCACATGTTCATAATGATTCGTTGACATTCAATTTTGGTGATTGCATGGCTCGTTATAAGATTATAGATAAATTGTTTTTAGAGAGGGTTGACTAGTTTTAATGAATGAATTTAATTCATGGTATTATTGAGGAATTTGTTGGTAAATGTATGTCTAGAGTTTAGGTAAACAAAAAACATTCTATTTCCCTCAAATTCACTCTTACCACTATTGGAAAATTAAAATTATAATGAAATTCATCACCTAACTCTCCCCCTAGTCTTAATGTATAGTTGTTTCTTGGATTTTCTTTTGTTCTTTTCAGTGTAGTGATAAAATATGAATGAAGAAATTCATCATTTGATAAAAACATCACAATTTACTGATGGAGGAATAATATTGAAGTGATGGCACCTAGAAAATGATGTAGGACTCTTTTTTAGAATCCTCATGCATCATTTATCATATGTAATTTGATCCACTTCTTCTCGTGTTGAGGTTACATAAATTTATTTTGTTTTGGGATTAACAAATTCTTGTTATATTTGAAATATATATATATATATATATATTTTTTTTGTGGTATCTAAAATCTGGTTTTATTAATAATTATTCATGGGAATTTATATCAGGCTCTATATAAATTGGGATAAATTTTTAAACCATTAATGTCAAAAAAATTTAGTCTCATAAGTAATTTTGTTAAAATATTTTGAAGTTATCTCAATGATGGATTTCCTTTTTTAAATTAATATACATGTGATAAGATAATATATTATTTATAATTCTTTTTCAATAAATAATATTTTTATTTAAATCAAATAATTCTTTTTTCATTCACAACATTACATGATTTGTGTACATATGATTTTGATTCCATGTTATTTATCTGAAATAATAGCGAGATATTAATTTCTATAATATTTTCCCCACAAATTTCTCTTGGTGGATTTTGTCAATTCATTTGATGAAATTTTTTTGAGGAGTTTATTCCCCATATAATGAATGATTTTTTTATAAAAATTTCATTATGTATTTCTAAATTATAATATTATTATCATTGGATTTATTAATTATTCTAAAAATTTATTTTATATTCATTGGTAATGGGTTAATTTTGTTGTAATATTATGAAAAAATAACAATATTATTATTAATATTTTCCTTTTTTAATTAAAATCGATGCTTGATAAATGAAAAATAATTCCCTATTATTATTATCTATTTGATTTATGTTTCTTGTGTTCATTGAACACAAACTCATTTATGGGTGTTTGGACATTCGAAATACCACCTTTATTGATTTATACATCGTTATTCATTATTATTTATATTCTTCTCAATTATGTAGTGCTATAATAGTGAATGGTCTATGACCTGGGTTTACAGTTGTTTGGATGCAACTTATGGTTGATAGGTTTAAGATGAGGATCAAGTAATTGTTATATAGAAAAGGTTGAAATATACTTATATATCACCACAATAAGGTGTGGTGATCAATATGAGAGAATCATGATCAGATATTGTTTAGGCGCAACATGATATTTAAGCGAAATCAACATTCATGGTGACAAGATAAAATTTTTGGTGTTTGGGATTTTTCCATTCTAAATTGTGTGTAATATCCAATTGTATTCTATAAATATTTCCAACTATGAATTATGTGTAGTATTTAATGCCACATAGAATTTAACCCCTTGAAAATATAATCATGTTAATTAAACATGATGGCATTAGGGTTTTAATATATTTTCAATATAACATGTCATGTGAGTCTAAGTTACATGTTGTGTATTTTAGGATTATTTTCATCAGTATATAATTAGGGTACATGTTTTGTCAACATTGAAGGCCCACATGTTATGTTTTAAACCACACATGTTGTGTACCTCATGAAAGACATATCAGTGTTTATAGGTTGTACATGCACAGTATTTATTTAGAACATACACATCATGTTTTTTATTAAATATTTCATCTACCATGATTACATGTTGCATAGAATGTTGACCCATACTTTTCTGGTTGCACATTCCATGTTTTTTAAGGAATCTCATTCCATGTACTGACCTAGATAGGCCATGCATATTGGATTTACATGAGTTAGATAATATATATTCATGACCATATTCCCTATGTGATCATACAAGATGCGTACACTACTGTGACATGTTGTGTACTGGGAATTTCCCGGTATTATTTTTATATTCCAACATGAGTGTCAGTTTTTCATGTATCAGTATAAATATTTAATGGTTTTCCATATATAATGTAATTTTTTTTACTTCATCATATTTTAGGGTTTATATTCATGGTTTTTAAAAATATTGGTATTTATGGAATTATATAGATGATAATAATAGTAGGTGGATGATCATAGTTTATATGAGTTTGGTAACCCCCTTTTGGGATACCATTATTGGGAAATGGTTCGTCTATATACTTAGTGGAGTAAGTAAGACCCTTATTATTATGGGGTGTCTATCATGCTCTTATGGAGTCGATAACCACCTTAGAAAATTTCTATTACACACTATGAGGAATGATTCCTCTATAGGTTTTGATACCCACAAGAATAATGTATAATATTTAGTAAGAAATAGGTCCCCCATTACTACTTTACTAGTGGATTATTGTTAAGAGATAGATGTGAGATGTTTTTGGTGCACCGGGTTCTATAGTGATCTGAGTACTCAAGATTCATTTTTAGAAATAGGAATATATAGGCGTTAGTTGTGAAAATATATTTTCCTAAATTGAAAAATAGTTTTATTCTATAGTTATATAGTGGTGATGTGAGGATTTTGTGGCCCTAAATTTTCATTAATTGAATTATATGATATTATTAGGTCCCATAAGAATATGAGAAAGGTAAATGTGACCTCTAATAGTTTGAATATTCCCTATACACCATTGGTCATCACCATGATATGAATTTTAGTAGGCAGTAGACTTCAAAAACAAAATATATTCCACACACCTATGTTATCATGGATACTAGTTTGATATGATTTTTATATATTTTATATCTGATTTAGTGATTGGAGAATTCCATATATTCTGGTGTTTCATTCCTATAAATAATATCTAAGGTTTTTTTCTTATCACATTTTATTCCAACCACATCTCAACACACACTAGGAGTGGTGATTTTTTGTGTATATTCTTTTTTTCTTCTCTAGATCATTCTCTCAAGTTAAAAAGGTTAATAAAAATCTATTAACCTTTAAAAATTCACACAATATTTTAATGTATTAAAATAATCATAGAGATATAGGATTTTACAATGTTCACCGCTACGTGCTATTTAAAGGATCATACATTAGTGGTGACTTTATATTATAGATAGTAGTACTACTCACTATAGTTATTATAAGATGTTTAGGAAGGATTCATTATAGATCCTAGTAACACTTACTCTTCTAGAATCATTGTACATTATTCGATCCAAGGATAAAAAAGGTTAAAACACACACTTCTTATAATATCCCATTATTAGTAGAATTCAAACACAAAATTAAATGTGGTTTTCTTCATTTTACTTAATTTACTTCTCTAATTCCATATATTTTATGTAATTTCTGAGTATTCAACAATTTTTCTTATTCTGGTTGTAGCTATCATTCTCTTAATTTTATTTTTTATATTAATATTCTTTCTCATAAATTTCCAAAGAAAATTTTCCATATTATAAATATTTAATATCTATAAAAAAACTGATAAAATATAATTTTGAATTATTTAGGAATATTCAAGGAATAATGTAAATAATATTTCTATAATATCTACAACTATGATTTTCCCTATTCTATTCTTTATCCAAATACCCTAAATTAATCCCATAATTATTGGGGATTTTATATATCAATTACTGACCATTATTCATGGATTATGTTCCATATTATCAACCTTAAATATTACTATCTCCAATCCTCCCCAAAATAAAAATGAATCATTAATCACATCTAATCATGTTTTTAATCATAGATAAAAATTAATAATACACCCATGCATGAAGTTTTTGTTGTGTGGAGCATTAAAATATGACATGACCAACTATACTTCAAAAAACATAAAATGATAAAACCTTATGTCCCTAGATAATATTTCATATTTTCTTTTAAAATACCCATGTCATGTGAAATTGTTTACCCTTCTCTACACACTTTATCTATTTAAATTTTATTATCCATATCCATAAAAAAACATATACATGAACTCAAATATCTAATATATAGGTTGAATAATCTTACATGTATAAAGACTGATTACTTTTTTTTCTTCTTTGAATTTTAAAAAATATTTTACACACCTACCAATGATTAATATGAATACAAGGAAAACTTAAAGACTTAAACAAATATATACCATCTAAAAATCTTACACAATATCTAATATTTACACACATCAGGTGGGCATGAGATCTTTTCCTCACAACAATATTTCATAAGATATTATATATCATCCAAATACATTATTCAACTCTCTATATCTTATTCATGTAACCTTAGATTCTTACGTATCACTTTGAATATGTCAAATATTTCCATGAATACTAGGACTTTTATATTGTATCCTCTCAAATGCCTCACATATCTAGAGGAAATATAGTTTTTACATTTATATTTTTAGAATTTAAATGATTCATACAAGATTTGTAATTCTCTAATACTATTTCAAATGCATCCAAGGATACTCTATAGTAGAATAATATTAATTTCCAACAAATACAACACTAAAAAATATGGTTTCAACATTCCCCACATCTGTATTTTTTTCCATTATTTTATTTATCATGTTTCTAGATCCTCTAAACATATATTATTTCTCCCCGCATACTTACACTCTCCCTGTGACTTTAGTCTCCACCTTTAAAATAAAATTCAATGTAGGTATTCCTTTTCTAAACGCTTCAACATCCATTCATGAAAAAAAATTAGTAAGCCAAAAATTAATCAAATATTTATAAAAAAATTATCTAATCCTGTGTGTTCCAATGATTGGTGTAGGATATAGGGGATGGTGGTTGATTCTTAAAAAGTTTCACATTCATTTAAATCAATCCTATTCCTATTACCATTTTTCCCAGGATTTTTGCTCCCCCTTCCTATGCAAATCAAATAATATATAGAACCAATAATTTAAACTACCCTATAAACAAAAAAACATTATATATAATAGAGAGTGGGGATTTTAAAAATCCTACTTCGGTTGAAGAAGTTTTTTGAACAATATAGTTTAACTAATAGTTATCCCAATCTATATTTTATAAATGTTTTTTATGATGTCTTGTATTTGTTGATTAATTCCAATGTGATCAACTTGGACAACTCCTTACTCCACCTTTCCCTTAATTATTTTATACATGATTTCAATATGCTTAGTATGAGAATGGTATATTGGATTTTCTGTGAATTTATTATTACTTTTCTATCTCAAAATATTGAATATCAAAATATTTTTGAAGAATGAAATTTTTTTAAACCATAGAAAATATGAAAAATCTATTTTAAAAGAATCAAGAAATATTATTATTTAAATATGAACATTATAACCTATCCATTGAATTTGATGGTATGCATAAGACAACCCAAATTATGAAATATATTTAAATTTCTTAATCATTTAATATTTTTTGATTAATACTTTATAAATAATCACTCAATTTTTATAAAGGTCATTTTATGCTTAAAAAATACGCTTTCTTCAAAAAATAATTTTTATATATTATTTGGGTAAACTTTATAATTAATCTCTAGAAAATTTAGAAAGTGTGTATTAGAAAATAAATATCATTTTTTAATTCATCATATCAAAATTATCGTAAGAATTTTTTTTAAAATTTTCTATAAAAATGTTTTTTCAATGAATAGTGAAAAATACATATATTATTGAGATCGCTTCATTTATTTGAAAATTAAACTTATATTTTAGATTAGTTTTAAAATTTAATTATTTTATTTTGATATAAAATAATCCAAATATGGTTTTTAAAATGGATATTATAATTGAATTTATTATTAAAAAAATTACACTTAAAAAATGTATTTTTCTAAAAAAATATTTTTTCATCATGTTTTCCTATTTAATTTTAAATTTAGTTATTCCTATTATGTTTTTTTTTTAATTTTAAAATATGTGTTAAATTTTTTGAAATATTGGGAGTTTTTTTAATAATTCCATTTAATTTTTCTCACAATATAAATAGTTACCATATTAATTAGTTTACCACGATTAAGGGTAAATTGGGTAAATAAAGATAAAAATATAAAGATAAAGAGAATAAAATGACCTTGTCACTATTATAAAATTTATTAGGTTAGAATATTGAATTAATATCCATCCAAATTGTTAATATATGGTATTTCTCTTCCATTTCTTATGTTATTATAATATGTATAATATTTTATTTAAAGAAAGGTAAAAAATGACACATTATTGTTTTTAATAAATTAAATATTTTAACATATGTTTAACTAGAGTATATGTTCAGTTATAAATATTTCTTTAAAATAAAACATAATTAAATTCATCATTGTAATTTAATATTAATTTTTAGGGAATAAAAAAATACTTATAATTTTTAATGAATATTGATGAAATAAATATTCAATTTGTGGAGAAATAAAATAAATGAAAACAGAAATATAAAAATTATAATAATTTGAAATAATTAACGTGAACAAATAATTTTATAGATAACCCTGACATATTATAGGGTTTTTATTCATTTTATTTTCAATTATTATGTTTCATTTATGTTATTAAATTCAAAGTAAATGAACACTTCCAAAATTAAAATTAATGATATTTTATAATAAAAATATTTTATTAAATGATTTATTATTTATAAAAATATTGTATTTTGATAAAACAAATATATATTATTTATTAAATCAAAAAATTTCCATATATGTGTCTTTTGTCATTTTATAGTTACATTACAAACCCTTAAAAGGTTGATGACTTTAATATCCGCATAAATGTCAAATCAGTTAATGAGGGGTAAAAAAAAAATAAAGTGTAATATTGTGATCCTAACTTATACGATAATTATTTTTTCAGATTAAATAGACTCATACTAAACTTATAATATATTGGTATCAATTTTTATACATTTGTACATTAAAATAAATTATATTAACTGATTAATTTAAAAATATCCAAGAGTGAACCTCCCCTTTCTTATAAAAGGAAACCAATTCTTATCATTTCATCACACACCAATAACCATTTTTTCATAAAATAAATACCCAAATACTTTCATAAAATTCATTCCCATATTATAAATGACATATTTTGGGTACAATACCAATATTATAGGTCTTAAGATATTAATAGATGTATATTTTCTAAATAAGATGTATAGTTTTTAAACGCATGTTTTAGATTTGTTTATTCTTCCACATCTTTCATATTTTATTAAAAATGATAAACTAATAACACCATTATCATATATATTATGTGATTTTATTATATTAATTTCATATCATATAACCATATCCTCTTATATCAAATTGGAAACAAAACCATCATTCATGTGTATGGTAGACTACCACCTCATGGACTCATGTAATTTGTTTTCCATCACTATTGCTCATTACTATATTATAAGTATGGAATTAATGTTTCTTTTTTATATCCATTAAATATTTATAATTTTGAAAATATAATATAACATTTACATTATTACCATCCCATTCACTGAAAAATAAAAATGGCGTTCATGCGTATGTGTGAACTACCACCTCCATAGAGTGTTGTGATTCATTTTTAATCACCCCATCACATTGAAAATATATATAAGTATTTTTAAATAATTAATTATATATTTATTAAGTTATTATCATCATGTGAATATAAATTATACTTACCTTATTTAGATAATAATACTTTAAAAATGGAAACATTAGTTATGCATACGTACGGCCGATCATCTCCATGATTGTAACATGGTCAATTTTTCATTCAAATATTTTCATGGTTGGTTTTAAAATGATAATTGATTTATATATGTTATAATTATTCCATTATTATTATTCTACATATGATTTAATGATGAATTATTTCACCATATTCAACCCACTACTGTCACTTTGGACTTATGGATTGAATATCATTAAAACAGATGACAAGAATTTAATTAAATAAATAATTTATTATATATTTTTAAGATATAAATTAAAATGGATCATAAAAATGAAAACGATTATTAATAAATTATATAATTAACCTATGTTTACTATTTAGGAATATAAAGAACAAAAGTGAAGAGTCAGACTCAATGTAATGGACTTTCTTTTCAATTGTTTTTAATGTTTTCCTTAAAACTAATTTTTTCTTACATATCCATATTTTATAAAATTATTTTATTAGATGTATTTATAATAATATAAATAAATAATAAATTATGTTTTATGTTTCTTTTTTTACTGTATGTCAATTATTCTAAAAGGGAATATTTTTATGGAATGTTTTTATTTTCTTTAAAAAAGGTTAAATGAAATTTATATTTTAATGTATATGGTGACAATAAATTTTCCCACTACCAGAGAAATTATTTTATGTTTTGATTCCATTAAAATATTTCATGTTTTATTCAAGGAAAAAACTCCTTCCATTTGTTCTGCAAATTTTAGTGTTGAAAATGGGTTTTAAAGGAATTGCGGTATATCAATATCCAAATATTTTTTCTTATGGGTTTAAATAACATTTTTATGATGCAAGATTTTATGAATCTTGTTATGGTTCTTGGGAATTTTTTATGATGATGGGATGTTATGTTATAAACCGTGTGTGGGTGATCCTGTTAGAGATCTCTAATTCACTAGGTAAAGGGATGAAGTAAACAAATTAGGCGTCTTCTAAAATATTATAGGAAAATACTACAATGGTTATTACGATTATAAACAAGATGGTTATTTTATTTTTAATCACCTATGTTAGTAAATGTATAATAGTTAAGGTTATACAATTTATAATAGTTGGAGTAAAATGATTCCCAAAGTATCCAATATTTTTTATCTATTCGTGAAGTTGTTTTTCTAGGGATCTTATGATTTATAAGGGAAAGATAATGATTTTTTTTAAAGGAATGTAAATAAAAAAATTAGGAGTCAAATTATAACGTTTTAAAAAAGATATAATGTGCTTTTAATGTGTTTGTAAAAACATTAAGATTTATAATTTGCCATTAATATTTTTTAAGAATTTTTTTATGAAAATATTTCAGCAGAAAAAGTTTTTTCTTCCTTATAAAATGTTTATTTTGAGCCTTAATTTTTTTAGGAAAATTGTACAAGTATTCATTAAATAATGGGTTCTTTCTTACATTATATTTCCCTTACGTCGATTTTTTTCTCATTAAAAATTTTAGAATATTTCTCAGTGGCATTAAGTATGTGTAATGGAAAATAATAATTACTGTTGAATGTCATTAATATTTTTCATGAAAAGAAATCATTTTTACAATAAATGTTTTATTTTGTGAAAAAATAGGATACTGAGTAAAAGTGTCTTCTTTTCTATATATTGGATTATTTTTTAAGATTTATTAACTTAATATATAAAACATTAAACCAAAAATTTGTTTGGGTATGGGATAAAATAAAATCTTTACTAAATGCACTAGATTATGTAACATTTATGGTCGGTCTCTTACTATCGGTATTAGAGTAGGGTTTAGACAAATTCTATGATTATGATGTTTTCATATGAGGTTATCTTAATATTTATAGTTTCCCGCATGGTTTATACATATAAGATTTATCATAACTTCAATTTCATAGACACCCCTTTTGGATTTTAATTTTTCAATTTTGAGATGATTAATTATATTTATATATATTGGATTTAGAAGGTTAATCAACATATGGGATTTAATGGTTAGATTATTTTTTATTTAATAAAGGTATTATATTTATAAAGTAAATTTTCATTTTAACAAACAATAATTTATTTCATGTTTTAATGATTTTATTTTATATAGAGAAATGATTATTCATCAAGATAAAAGGTCAAGGATCCCACATAATCTTTGTATCCCTTTCAGATGATTTAATCATCACTATCATTAAAAAATATTTTTTATATTATTTTGGAAGATTTTTTAACATCCAAATCAACTACATGAAACAATTTTATCTATTTAATTAATTTTTATTTCTCTAAAAAAATTATAGATCATGGTGTCTCTTTTATAAAATTTTAAATTCTCAATAATCTATTTCTTTTCACAAGGAAAATACCACTAAATAATTGACTATTTCTTTTCTATAGATATGTTTTTTCATGTTGGAACATAAAGGGACATATAATGCATAAAATAAGTCACTTATGTCGAGATTTAAGATGTGAATTATTTTCTATTGTCCAAAGTATGGAAAACTATTGATTTTATATTGAAAACCCATAAATAAATATTTTATATCTTTGATTAAGAGGAATAAAATAAAATGGAAAAATATAAATAATTATGGTTGACGTTTTATGCTTATGTTAATGTATAGATTTTATAGAGTTATTATAGAGTGGTATTTTATCCATCATGAAACACCTAAGTATTATTATATGCTAGTTTCTTCTTTTAATATTTGGAAACATATTTTAGATAAAACTGATACCTTCGAATATTGGTGTTATAAAAATTTGATAATTTTTAGGATAAATTTATTTGAGGTACATATAACCCTTAAGATTAACATATGAAAAATATTATTTGAGAAAGAATGTATTTAATTTTATTTGACATCAGTTTAAAGGTATTGATAAAATTTATGGTTAATATGATCTTTGATATTGATTTAATTATGGGTTATGAAAATTTTGTGAACATATGATTTATCATAGATATAACACTAGAATTTAAAAGTGATTTGGTGATTGGTTGATTCATGTTATTTGAAAAGAATTTCACTATTTGGAAGCATTATATGATTAAGTTAGAAAGAACATTTTGGGATTTTATTTTATGATTAAGGGTTGATTTATCCTTTAGAGGCATATATGATTCTCCTGTGGATTAATGCTGATTTTGTTCATTTATGGAAAAAATTAGCATATATTGGAGATTATATGATTAGGGCTTATACATTTTGGGTATGATGCATGAAAAGTGATTAATGTTATTTATAGATAATTGTTAATTTAATCTCAAAGGAATGTGTGATCAAATCCTTTTGATTTTTTGGTTTTGAACTTGGTTGAGAATATTTTGAAGAATTTTATGTATAGTTTTTTTCTAAAATAATATATGTTACACATTGGGAGTAATTGTAGAGTATTTAGATATTGATATTATTTTATTATTATCTTATTCTATTAATTTTTTATTTGAGTTGATATTAAAAGATATAAGGAAAAAGAAATTATTCTTTTTTGAATTATGTTATTTCATAGAAGATAATTTTATAGCTTAAAGGATAAAAAAATCAACTTGAATACTCATTTTCTAGAGAAAAAATCAGATTAAATAATTAAGATATACTTTTTAGGTATGTATATTTCCTTATTTTCCTAGCATAAATGGTAATGTAATTTCTCAACTATAGTAATGGGATCATAAAACAAAAAAAATATTTATTTACTTTTCATACAGAGAGATCAATTGTCTTTTTACGCATAATATATTTGTTGTTTTGTGATGATTAACTTTCTCATAAACAAGTTCTCTATCATAATTTCTTAATCCTTGGGTGTTAGTTTTCTATTCCATGTCAATAATTTAAAATCCCACTAGTATTATACTTTTTGAAATCCTAGTTAATTGATACTTCACATTACCTTCATAACTTCATTTCCCTCTTTTATGAGAATGTTTTATTAACCATTATTTAGGACGTGAGATATCAAAAAAGATACATTCAAATTTTAATCCTTTAATTTTTAGGACTAAGATAAAATTGTGAGGTTGAAATTTAATAATGTGTTTGATAATCAAATATCCAAATAATTTTAAAAGAATGAAAATATTGGATAGTGTACAGAATATGTGACAATCAGTGTAAACAAACCATGAAATATTATTATTTGAATATAATTGTTATAACATAGTCATTGAATTAGTGGGTATTAATGGGATTAATATAATTATGAAATATTTTTAAAGACAAAAATTAGTGTAAATTTAAATATTAATTATTTATAAATATGTACTCAATTTTTGGAAACATCATTTTATGCTTCAAAAATATGTTTTCTTCAAAAATTGGTTTTAATGATTTTTTGATTAAATATTATAATTAATATCTATAAAAATTATAAAATTTATTTGATAAAATTATGAACATTTTTTGTTTCTTCATATCAAAAATATCATAGAATATAATTTTAAAAATATTATGAAAATTTAATTATTTATTTAGTAAAAAATAATGATTTTATTGAAAATTGAATTTTTTAGATTATTTGAAAAGTAAAATTCTATTTTGTATTAGTTTTAAAATTTAATTTATTAAATTTTATTTTAAAATTTACAATTATGGTTTTCAGAATGATAATTATACTTGAATTTAGTATAGAAACATTTTATAGTTAAAAAGGGAATTTTTCTAAAAAAAAGTTTTCCATCACATTTTACAAATTCAAATTTAAATTAAATTAAGATACTTAAGTGTATTGAATTTTGAAAAATGGATTCCATTTTTCATTTATTAGGTTGAAATTTGGTAAATTGGTCTATTTTTTGGTAAATATAAATAGTGACCTTAATACATATTTTGTCATAATTAGTGGTAAATCAGGTAATTGAAGTTAAAAATAAAATGATAAGGACAAGAACATGACCCTAAAACTTTCCTAAATTTTACAGTATGAGTTTTTTTGATCCATGGTGATTAAAATTTTAAATATAAGTCATTTTTCATGTTTATGTGATTATAACCATTGGAAATTTTATTTAAAGAAAGGTAAAAAATTTCACACACTAGTTTTTAATAACTATAATATTTTTAAGAAAAGGAAAAATAGATGATATATTTAGTTATAAGTATTATTTTGAAAGTAAAATTAATTACATTAATCAGAGTAATTTATTTTAAAATGTTTAGTGAAGAAATAATTACATTAAGTTCTTACACAATGCTGACTCCGAAATTATTCAGTAAACGGAAAAATAATATAAATGATATTAAACATATTAAAAGTAATATAATTTGAAATAATTAATATGAACCATGAATTTATCAGATAAAAATATCATATTATAGATTTTATGATGCATTTTATTTTAATTACATTGTTTTCTTAATGTTATTAAAGTTATATTAATTGAATAGTTCAAAAAATATCATTTCTGATATTTTATATAAAAAATAATTCATTAAATGATTTAAAATTCATAATAATACTATGTTAGGAAAACTAAATGGGATATGGTTTATTAAATCAGCCATTATCTATTTATGTTTTTTACCTTTTAAGTAACATTATAAACCCTTAAATGGTATAGAACATTAATATCACTGTAATTGTTAAAGGGTTAAAGGATGGTTAAAACAAAAAGATAAGGGTAAAATTGTTATCCAAACGTGTCCAAAAATTACATTATGAGATAATTTAGACTAATGAAAATATTATATTATAATTTCATCAATATGGATCCATTTTTTACATCAAAATTAATTTATATTAATTTAATATTTTAAGAAATTCCAAGAGTACCCCACCCCTATTTTATAAAAGGGAACCTCTTCTTCTTATTTTATCACACCTAATGTATAATTGTTTTATCCAATACCTACCAAAGTACCTTAATAAAATTATGTCCAACATTATATTGTAATACTATTTTTAATAATACCAATCTTAGATATATTAATTTCATAAAAAAGGATATATTCTAAAGAATAGGTATAATTTTTAACTACATGTTTTTTATTAATTTATTCTTCCACCTCCTTTAAATATTCTTCGAAGAATATAAAATAATAACACTAGTATAATATAAATAATGATTTTATATTTTATTAATCACTTATATTATATCTATATCCACCTCATCCAAATGGGAAACAAAACCATTGTTCCTGTGTACGAAAGACTACCTCCTCACGAACTGATGTAATTAGTTTTCCATCATTGCCTCTCATGATTAGGTTAAAATGATATAATTAATGTTTCCATATTATATTTGAAAAATATTTATAATTATTAAAATAAAATATATAATCTTCATTATTCCTTCCCATTTTATAAAAATTGTATTGTAATCTAGAAGTACGTGTGGACTATGACCTCTAAGAGGTGATGTGAATAATTTTTCTTCACCACGTCACATAGATGATATATATATAAGTATATTTAATGAATTAATATAATATTTATGTTATTATTATAATTATGTAAATATAAAATTATAATTACCTTCTTTTTATAATGACCATTAAAAATGGAAATGTTATACGTGCATATATACAACCTACCATCTCCAATATTGTATCATAGTTCATTATTCATAAAAAACATCCATGATTGGTTTAAAAAGAATAATTGTTTATAATAATTATAATTATGTCATGATTATTATTTTGGATATGTTTTAATAATAGAATATTTTATCACAGTCAACCCATTGAAGTCATCTTGGACATATGAACCTAATACCTTTAAAACGTGTGATGTCATTTAAATTAATTAAATAATAAAATATTGAATTATAAGGGATAAAATAAATAGAAATCATAAACATTAAAAATGTTCCAAATAAATTAAATAATTACCCTAAATTTACTATGAATGAATATAATGAATAAAAATTACAAAACTGACACAAGGTAAGGGATTTTATTTTTTTAAATCAACTTTAAAAGTTTTCTTTAAAACACACATTTTCTTCTATATCCATTTTTCTAAAATTATATTATGGATTTATCTATATATGCATAATTAAATTATAATATATATTTTACTTTACATTTAATATTATTTAAATGGTTTTTGAAAGTAATATTTTTATATAATGTTTTGACTTTCTTAAAAAATGGAATATTTTATTTTATCGTATACAGTGAAAATGAATTTTTCTACCACGATAACCATCATTTTATTTTTGGGTTACTATATAATATTTCATATCTTATTCATTGAATAAAACATCATTAACTTTTTTCAAGTAATTTTTGTTTTCAAAAATGTTTTTTTAAAGGAAGGGTACATATCAATATCAAAAAATGTTTTCTTATAGGTACAAAGAATTGCATCATGATGCAAGATTTTATTTAATATTTTATGGTTAATTGACATTGATTATAATGATGGGTGTTTCTATTATAAACTCAGTTTTGATGAGACCATTATAGATATCAAATTCATTTAGTAAAGAGATTTTTTTAACTGATTAAGTGTATCCTAAGAGATTATGGGAATATACTACAATAGTTATTCTAGTTGTAATCATGATGGTTATTTTATATGTAATAATGATGGTTATTCTATGTGTAATGTTGAATGATATCCTATTTTTAGGAATGAAATTTAAATTATTCCACATGTAACCTATATGTTGTATATATTCTTATTATAGGTTTTTTTAAGATCTTATGGTTTATCAAGGTAAGATAATGATCGTATATTTAAAGAAAGTATGTGATACTTCTTAAGAGTGAAAAGTAACACTTTTAAAAAACATTATAATGAATTTTTCATGATTTTAAAGAAACATTATGACTTTTATTTTTACTTTAATATTTCATATGAATTTTTATGAAAATGTTTAGAAAGAGAAGCTCATTTATTTGGTATGAATATATTTATTTTAACACAAATTTTTTATTATGAAAAAGGAAAATTTTTATAAGTATTCATAGACTAACATTTTTTATTACTTTTTATGTCGCCCAATATGATTTTTGTGATTATATAACTTTTTTAAGAAAATCACCTTGTTTATGGATTGTTAAGGGAAATTAATATGTCAATTTAAATGTTGTGATGATTTTTCATGAAAATAAATCATGACTTACATTAAAAGATTTAAATTATGAAAAATATTGATATTGAATAGAATTTCCATATTTTTTATATATGGTATTATTTGTAAATAGTTATGACCTAACCCTCTAAAAATATAATACTAATATAATTTTATGAATGAAATAAAATAATATATACTCTAAATACATTAGATTAAGTAATATTTATAGTTGAGTCCTTATATTTGGAATCTTAGAGGTGTTTAGAAAACTTTGGAGATTATGTTGTTTTTATTTGTGGTTATATTATGAGTTTGAGATGTCAAAATGGGTTATAAGTTTATGTTTTATCATACGTTAAATTTTATAGATACACCATTTGGGGTTTTACGTGGTTCATTTTGACATGATTATTGATAAATCTGTATAGTGGATTTAGAAGGGTAATTGGCATATAATATTTAAGGGATATATTATTATAGAGTTTATAAATATATAATCTTTATAAGGACAATTTTATTTTTACCATTAAATAATTAATTTCATGTTTTAATGATATTATTTTCTACAATGTGAAGAGTATTTGTTAAGATAAAAGGTCAAGGATCACACATAAGCTTCTTATCCCTTCCATATTATTTAATCATCAAACTAAAAAAATATTTTTCACATGATTATGAAATATTTTTGAACATGAAAATCCCCTAAAAGAAACTATTTTATCAATACAGTGGTTTTTTCTTTTATAAAATATATAGGTACCATGATTTCTATTTTATCGAAATTCAAATTCTCAATTTATCCATCCCTTTCAAAAATTTGGATTCCTCCAAGGGTTATTATATTTATTTTATAGAGATATGTATTTCAAAATGGAAGATATAATTGATATCAACATCATAAAAAAAGGCCCTGATGTCAGGATTTAACATGTGAGTTATTTTCTTAGGTCCTAATTATGAAACCTGGTTGATTTTATATTTAAAAACCATAAGTAAATATTTCATTTGTTTTATTGATAATAATAGAGTATAAATGAATAAGATAATGAATATTGGTTATGTATTTAAGGGAATGCTCATTTATAAGGTTTTCAATATTATGAAATAGGGGTATTTGATCAATCATGAAACACCTAAGGATTGTTATATGATAGATTTTCTTTTTTGAATTTGAAACATATTTTATATAGAATCAATACCTTTGAAAAACAGTGTAGTAAAAATTTGATAATTTTTTAGAGATATTTATTGAGTTTGAGGAATATGTAACCCTTAAGTTTAACATATGAAAAAGGTTATTTTAGGATGAATTTCTTCATTGTTTGGACCTAAATTTCAATATATTGATAACCTTTAGGGTTTATATAATCATTAATAATGAGTTAATTATGGGTTATTAAAATTTGGGGAACATATGTTTTATCGTAGAGATAAACATGTAATATATAAAATGGATCTAGTGATTTGGTGATTAATGTTACTTCAGAAGAAGTTTAGTATTTTGGGATCATTATATAATTATGTTTAAAAACACAATATGGGATTTTATTTTAGGATTAATGGTTTAATTATATTTTGGGTGCCTATATTATTTTCATGTGTCCTAATGGTGATTTAGGTTATATAAGAAAATAATTATCATATTTTGGAGAATGTATCATTACAGAATATACATTTTAGGTTTTATATATTAAAATTGATTGATGTTATGTGGAAATAAATGTTAAATTAATATCAGAATTATGTATGGTATAATGCTTCTATTTTTTGGGTATATAACTTTTTTGAAAAAATATTGGATAATTTTATGTATAATTTTTTATCAAATGACCTAAGTTTCGGTTTGAGTGTTATTGTTGAGGCATTAAAGATTAATAGTATTTGATTGTTCGCTTGTGTTAACCTTTTTTTAATTAAAATATAAATATAGTAGGAATATATTGTTATTATCTTCTGAGATTATATTATTCGTTATAGTTAAATGTAGTTATTTAGGCATAAAAAAGTCATCTTGAATAATCATCGTTTGTAGAAAAAGATGATATTAATGACTAAAAATTTACATTTCAAGTTTGTATATTTCCTTATTATCTTAGTCTAGATGATAAATGAATTGCATAACTCTAGAAAAATGGATATTGAAACAAAATATTTTTTTTCTTATTAATATATCAATGATCTTTTAACCCACCACATATTTACAGTTTTGTAATGGTTTACATTTTCATGATCATGTTCTCTATCAATATATATCAATCATTAGGAATTAGTTTTTAATTAATTTTCTGTGATTTAACATCCAACTATTTTTATCCTTTTTTTTAATTTATTTCTGTGTTATTCCAGATTACCTTCATACTTTACATTCCCTCTATTAAGAGGATCTTTTATTAACCCATTTTATGTTGTTTGATATCAAAAAAGGTATTTTCAAAGGATGATCATTTAATTATCAAGCCTGAGTTTAAATTGTGAGGGGAAATTTTATTAAATCGGGGGATTATGTAATATACCATGATTTTAAAATAATTACGATGTTATATAATCGAAAAAATTTACGACACTGAGTGTAAATGAACCATGAAATACTACTATTTAAAATGAATGTTATAACCTAGTCATTGAATTGGAAGGTATGAAAAGGATTAACTAAATTAAAACATATATTTATAGATAAAAATAAATTTAAATGTATTTTTTAATGATTTATAAATCATAACTTGGTTTTCCTAAAATTCATTTTATGCTTCAAAAATAAATTTTCTTTACAAATGATATTTTTTTATTTTTATGAGAAAATATTTTAATTAATATTATCAACATTTAAAGAAATTATTTTATAAAATTAGCTTAATTTATTAATTCATAATATCCAAATTATATTGGATTTAATTTTTTATATTTTATTTTAAAAAATCAATGAAAAATGAAAAATATTGATTTTATAAAGAATTATACTTATTTTTCAACTATTTTTAAAGAAAAATTATTTTTTGTATTATTATTAAAATTTAATTAGTTATTTTTCATTTAAAATATTCAAATAATGTTTTTTAAAATGAAAAGTACACTTGAATATAGTATAAAAACATTTTATTCTTTAAAAATTCATTTTTCTTAAAAAAACCATGTCACATCGCATTTTTTCAGTTTAATTTTAAATTAAATTCTATCACTTCTGTGATTTGAATTGTTAAAAAAGGATTCCAAATTTTTAATCAGTGGGTAAAAATTTGGTACATATTTCCCTTTAATCTTTGGTTAATATAAATAGAAACCATGGTAACTTTTATTACAACGATTAAGGTTAAATCTTGTAATTTAAGTTAAAAATAAAACAATAAGGGATAGAAAATGACCCTAACACTTGTAAAAATTTTATTTTATGATTAATTTTTTTAATATTAATCCAAATTTTAAATATATATAATTTTTCCACTTGGATGTTATTATAACCATTATGATACTTTATTTAAAAAAAGACAACAATGTGACACCTTATTTTTATTAACTCTAATATTTTTAACATAGGTATAAACAAATATCATCTTCGGTTATAAAATGTTTCATGAAATAAAAATTATTAATAATAATCATGGTAATTTATTTTTAATTTTTAGTCAATAATTAATTACCTTAAATACTCATACAACACTGACACAATAATTATTCAATTAATTGAAAATAAAATAAATGATATTAAAAACAATAAAAGTTGTATAATTTTGACTAATTAATGTTACCCATGAATTTAATAGATAAAAATGTCATATTATAAAGGGTTTCTTCATTGTATTATAATTACTTTTTTGTCTTGATTTTATTAAATTCAAATTAAATGAATAGTTATAAGGTGACATTAATGATATTTTATAATAAATTGAAACTTATTAAACTATTTAAAATTCATAAAAATGATAAATTTGGAAACTTAATGTAATGTGGTTAATAAAATCATACATGATCCATTTATGGGTCTTTTTTCATTTTATAGTATCATTATTAACCCTTAAAAGGTAGAAAACAATAATATCACCATAATTGTCAAAAGGGTTAATATATGGTTTAAACAAAAATACAGGGGTAAAAATATTATTCTGACATATGAAAAGTTATTTTAGGATATGATTTAGAATCATATTCATATTATATTATCATATTATCAATTTTTATCTCTTTTGACATCAAATATAATTTAAATTAATTAATTATTTTATTAAATTCCAAGAGTGCCCCTCCCCTCTACTTTAAATGGGATCCTCTTCTTCATAATTCATCACACTTAAAGTACCATTTGGTTTATAAAATCACTAAAAAAATCCCTTCCAAAAATTCCATCCATATTTATATAGGATTATTTGTTGAAAAACAACAATCTCAGAGGAATTAAGGTGTTACAAAAATGAGATTTTCTAAAGAGGTATAGTTTTTAACCGCGTGTTTTATATTTATTTCTTCTTCCATTTCCATAAAATATTTATTAAAAATGTTAATATAATAAAACCATTATCATATATATAATTATATGTTATTAAACTAATTCCATATCATATATCCATCTCCTTTTCTATCAAATGGGAAATAAAACCATCGTTCTTGTGTATGGCGGACTACCGCCTCACGAACCGATGTAATTAATTTTCCATCACTATATTTCATGACTAGATTATAATGATATAATTAATATTTATATGTGATATTCATAAAATATGTTTCATTATGAAAAAATAATATCTCATTAAACTATATAAAGTTGTATTCACTAAAAATGATAACATTGTTCATATGTACTTGTAGACCACCACCTCTATGACAAAAAATTGATTCATTATTCATCATTGCATCCCATGGATGATATATATAAGTATATTTAAAGTATTAATATGATATATATTATATTATTATAATTATTTAAATATAAAATGATACTTACCATAATTTTATAAGGATCCTTGAAAAATGGAAAGGTTGCTCATGTGTATGTATGACCTACCATCTCTATGATAGTAATGTAGTTCATTTTTTATAAAATTATTTGGTTATTTGCTTTAAATTTAAAATTAACATATAAAAATGATAATTATTTCATTTTATTTTTTATTTAAATGGTTGAATATGAACACTTTGACCATATTCAACCCACTAATGTCTTTTTGGACTTTTGAATTGAATGAGATCAAAACAACTAATGTATATTAAATTAATTAAATATAGTAGGGTATGAGATAAAATAAAAGGGATAATAGAAATCCAAAAGGATCTTAATAAATTAAATAATAAAAATATGTTTATTATTCAGGATGATAAAGAACAAACAAGATGAGTCAGACTCATGTTAAAGTACTTTATTTTCAAAAATCCACATTTAATGTTTTACAGAAAACTCTCTTTTTCTTCCAAAGAATATCTTATAAAACTATTTTATGGTTGTACTTATGTTGAAATAAGTTAATTATAAAGAAATTTTTTTATGTTTAACTTCTTTTAATGTTTTTTTAAAAAAATTATAGAAAGTTTTAACTTTCTTTAAAAAAGATTTTAGGAATGTCTTATTTTAACATATACTATGAAAATGACTTTTTCCACCATCATATCCATTATTTGATGTTTTATTTACCTTATAAGATTTTATATTTTATTCATATAAAAAACGTTCCTTTTTAATTTTCAAGGAATTTTATATTGGTAAAATGGGTTTTAAAGGAAATAGATATTTCAGAATCCAAAAAATATTTTTTATACTTGCAAAGAACATTTTTACAATGAATGGGTATATGTATTATATTGAATTTATTGGGAATTGATTATAATGATTGGTATTTCCATTATAAGATGAGGGTAGCTGAGCCCATTTTATCACTCTAATTTGTTGTGTAATGTGATGGAGTCAACCAATTTGGTATCACCTAAGAGATTATGTAAATATATTTCGATGGTTATTCATATTTTAATCATGATGGTTATTTTATTTGTAACCATAATGGTTATTTTATGTGTAAATATTAATGTTATACCATTAGTAAGAGTGAAATAAAAACTATTCCTCAAGAAACCTATAACTTTTATCTATTCTTTTTATGGGTTTTTTCTAGGGATCTTATGATTTCTAAAAGTAAGATGATTACCATATGTTTACAACAATGTATATTCTAGTTTTTGAGGTTGAAATGAATAACATTGAAATAAAAGTTATTATGTGATTCTCTTGATTTCAAAGAACCATTACGAGTATTTTATTTCTTTAATATTTCTTATGAAATGTTTTAGAAAAATATTTGGTCATATGTGGTGATTTCTTGAGTAAGAAAATAGTTTTTTTCAAAGTTTTTATTTTGAATAGGGAAACCATTTAAATGTATCCGTAGGATTTCAATTTATTTATTTCTTTTTATGTCCCTTACTGATATTTTTATGCTCATGAAATGTTTTAATATTTTTTTAATAGGTTTTATGGATTGTTAATATAATTTAAGATGTAATGTTTTAGATTGTAATGATTTCACCTAAAATGAAATCATGTTTTACTTTAAAAGTTATGTATTGTTAAAAATTAGATTCTAAGTAGAATTTTCCTCTCTTTAATATATGGTATATGTTTTAGAGTTATGAAATAAATATTTAAAATTATAAACCAAAAATATATTTGTGATTGAATGAAAATTAAATATATTCTAAATAAACTAGATTAATTAATATTTAAGGCCAGGTCCATAGGAAATATCTCCATTGTTTGCTCCAATTATTTCTTAATATCATCAAACTAAATCTTCCTTTATTGAAGATATGTACATTATTTGGTAATTAAAATTCACTTAGCCTCTTTATTACTAAGTGATGTACATTCTTACTTTTTTACATATCCATCTAACACACGTGCTTCTAATGAATATCAAACCACCATTTGTTGACTTATATTCTTCTATATCATCAACCTAATCAGCACCAAAATGCTGATAAATTATTTCCATTTCTTTAAAAAAATATTCAATATTTTATATCACCTTATATGTACCTCATAAACCTCTTAACCACTGTGAGATACTCCTCCATTAGATAACATTAGAATATGGTCATGGGTCATGTTTCAAATATGATATCTAGATAAGTTATTGTCATGAATCAAAATGTTCAAATAAGTATCGTACATGAGGAAGGATCTATAGAATTCCAATACTTATCATTTCTAGGATTAGTTATACCTAAAATCTATTTAGACATGGGTTTTTAATGATTAATGTAAAACCTATTAAATAGTTCACTTGTATATTTTTCTTATGAGAAAAAATTTTACCCTTATCTCGAAATCACATGAAGCTCCAGAAAATAAGTAACTTTTCCTATCTAGGAAATCTAAAATTATTATCTCAAGAAATTAGAAAAATACTCCACTTATTACTTCTATCTTCTACTAAATATTACATCATCTATATAAATAAAATCTATAATCTATTATTGTAAATACCCAGTTTTTTCATGTAATTTATTTAATTATATGAAATTATTATGAGTCTAAAAAAATTGACGATGCGTGATTTTGTGGCCCAGAGTGCCCGAAATGGATTTCTAAACTTTTTTACGGTACATTCAGTAAACACATGAGCAGAATTTTTTAAATTTTGAACTGATTCTTGGTTTAACAATATGAGGGCACTGTTGAATCTGTAGAGCTGAGATTCTCTTAAGGGAAGCTTCACTTTGACCGCAGTCATCCTGGAGAAAAAGTTATTTTTGGGAATTTTTTTAAAAGAAATAAAATAAATAAATTTTTATTTTATTTTATTTCTATCTTATCCTCCAAATAACAAGAAGAGGTGGGACCATCTACATGTCAGGACATTAAATGGCTTGACGCTTCATTCCTATGTAAGAGTATAGTTAGAGAATTGGAAAGAATCCAAATTAATGATCTCCCATTAATCCCTAACACCTTTAGACACCCCCCCCCCCTCCCCTATTTATATGGAGCATGGGGAGAGCATTCAGCACAGTTTTTCCAAGCAACGAAGTGTTGAAGGAGTATCGAGATGCCAAACCCTTTGAGGACGGAGGTGGTTCCAGCAAGCGGTGACGAGCGACACCAAAACCCCAAACCGAAGGACAATGTGAAAGTGGCGTTGTTCGAAGCTTGTGGAGGGAAAGAAGATCACTAATCCACCTTCAAGAGCAGACGTTCTCCAATGGTTTTACAATGTAGGGGTTATCTTTTTGTTTAATTCATGTGAATTCCTTGAACCCTTTAGTCCTACCTCGTGTTTACAAGCTAACGTAGAGGGTTCAAGGCCTAATGAACCCGCCTGGTCCCTCGCTACCTTGCTACCCATGTGTTCTTTATGGAAAATCGTTGGTGCGGCAGCACCAACTGGCTACGATGAAGGTGGTGAGCCATCGCGAACCACAAGAGAAGGTCGTAGCACTAAGTTGTGGTGGTCAGCGGAGCGGCCGACATCGGCCGACCGCGGAGGAGGTGTGTTTCACCATCATTCACTGCTAGATGAATCGGCCACGACTCATCATCTGCGGTAGACGGAAGAGTCAGCCGACACACCGGCCAGCCACGGAAGGCAAGTGTGGCATGGAAAGCACATCGCCGGTGGAGCTGCGACTCTGATGCCGCGGTGGCAGGACCTGATTTGGTCATGCGAGTGACATGGCAGCACCAATTGGGGCTGTCTCTTTGTCTTCTAAATGGTTGGGGGCTTCTCCCCTCCCATACCATCTCGGGTGAACCGTAGGGGGCTGCACCACATGAGGTCGGGCCTCCTTCCTAGTGCGCCAGGCCACACCCCCTGTGGGCCACGATTCACCCCACCATGGGCTAGGCCACCCATTTGCAGGTTGGGTTGCGCCCCTCCACTGGTCGAGCTGCCCCCTTGCAGGCTGGGTCGGACCAGACTCGGGCCCCACCAGACCTATAAACACTTAAAGAGCCATATCCTGAGAACTAGACATTTTTTTGACAAATTATTTGTGGTGTTAGGATCTTTGGACCAAGATGGTCCTTTTGGTATACTCCAATTGAGATTTGGAGATAGTTGTAATATGATCGGGTTGGATCGAAATTGAATACAATCGGTACCTCGGATTCCAAATGCTTATAACTGACAGACAGAGGGTGCGATTAACGTTCCATCTATCATGTTGTAATCACTATGACAAGGAAGTCCTTTGGGTTACTCCTTTTTAGAGCATAGTGGCGGTTGATATACGACCGATATCTCTTGTGGACAATTCTACAGATCTCGAGTGCACCGGGTGCGATGAATCATGTGGCAGGCTGTAATGTGAAGGAAGAACATCGATCATGTTTGGGTTAGCGCTCAGCAATCCTATGAGGGTCAGCGCATACTGATCCTGTGAGGGTCAGATCATGTGTGGGTCAGTGCTCAATGATCCTGTGTGGGTCAGCGCATACCGATCATGTGTGCGTCAAATCATGGTTTGGTCAGCAGAGGTTAGTTACCTATCGATCTTTTGTGGGTCTTCGGGGGTTAGTTACATATCTATTCAATGTGGGTTAGTGGGGGTTAGTTACCTATAAATCCTATGTGTGTTAGAAGCAGTGCTACTTGATAGAATAATTTGATCTAGCTTATAACTAATCATATGTAATTCTGTGCATAAGTTATACCTAATTTTGAGCTGAGTCTCTTCTATCTTCGTTCTGTTACCTGTGTGGTACTTCTATCTTCGTGGGGTTACTTGTGTGGTACTTCTATAATCGTGGTGTTACCTATGTGGAACTTCTATCTTGGTGGTTTTACCTATGTGGTACTTCTATCTTTGTGGTGTTACTTGTCTGGTACTTCTACCTTCATGGTGTTTACATCATGGTGTTGATTGTGTGGTACTTCTAACTTCGTGGTGTTACCTTTGTGGTATCCTTCCCTCATGTATGAGAAAATAATATCATGATAAATTAGGTATATGTATGGGCATATACATAAGTAGACTTTATGACTTACTTTGTGGTTTTACCTTTGTGGAACTCTAGAAGACCTATGGGGGTCTCAGGGTCCCTATTGAGTATCGTCATACTCACCGCTGCACGGGCTACGCCCGAACCTTGTTGTATCTTTTGAAGATGATGTACAATGTTGATCGAGGCTGAGGGAGCCAAGACTGGGCAGTAATCATAGGTGGACTATTTATCAAGATGTGACGCAGGGACTATTGATCGTGATTTTTACCTACCCTTCAGTTTGGACCCTTGGTGGATGATCCAAAAGCTTTCCCCCACTGTTCAGTTGTATTGTAATTTTTATTAGTACTTGTACATTTACAATTGGTCTTGTATTCCGACCCCTTTTAATTACAGCACTATTTTTACTACAGCAGTATACTTAGTGGTTGCTTCTTTTTGTGTTCTTGGACTATGTGTCTATACAGGTTAAAAGGAAATGCCTTCCTGTTATAGGGATACGACTTTATGGTTATATTCATCAGCCCTGGCCTATGGAAAGCAGGTTTGGGGTAGTCACAACACATGCCTTGAGGGATGGGTTGTGACAAAGTGTTATCATAGAACTCAGTTCTACTGAAGAACTATGACTCAGATCTTTTTTATGTGTCAATAGTGTTAAGTGTTTTGACTGTGGTTTTCAATTTGGGGAATCCAGTGTTGCTGTGGTGGTCGACGTATCCATACACCAGGATCCTGAATTCTGATTTCTGACTCAGTGCATGGAAACACTAATAGAATGTGTTTATGAATTTTTTTTCTTATGGTTTCATTGAGTCAGCTCGCCACGTATAACTTATTAATCATTGGACACCTGTTCTCTTTCAGGATGTTTCCATGTAGACATCCATCCAGGATTCCCGATAGAGTACGTGATTATTACCCACCTAGATATGAGGCCTCGATGCAGGGCCCTCTTACGGCCTTAGTACCTTCAGGTGGTGTACCAGCAACACCACTACCCATTGGGTAACTGTTTCCACCATCCCCAGAAGTAGAGGGTGAAAACCTACTAAGATCATTGCATGAGTTCCAGTGGTAGAGGCCTCTGAGGTTCTGAGGTGAGAGGGACCTGTAGCGGTTGAGGATTAGCAAGATGCTATAGTCAGAGTTTTCTACCTGGTTGGGACACCATCTAACCTTATGGTGATCCTAGAAGGAAGTATTTTTCTAGAATTGGAAAGGAGATGGTGGAGCTTGATTCTCCAGATACACAATGATGTGACCCTCATCTGGGTGGACTTTGAGATCCCTTTTTAGGTAGAGTTTGTCTCAGCGACCTTGCAATCAGTGCATATATAAGAGTTGTTGCACTTATAGCAGGGCATCATGATTGTGGCCCAGTACTCAATGATGTTCAATGATCTCTCCCGCTACTCCAATAACATGGTACGAGACCCTTTCATCAGGGCCCAGACCTTTGAGCTAGGTCTCCGATGAGAGATCAGAGCATCTATAATATCAGTCATCATAACAATGCAGGATGGGGTTCTAGAGAGAGTGATTTTGGTGGAGAGCTTCTTAATTAAGAAGACACTGACATTGAGAGACCCCACCGGATGTTAGTTATCAAAGTCATCTATAGCAGTTTTCAGTACGATGACGCGGGGGCCCAAGTGGGAAAAACTTTCTGGTGGATGACCTCATGATATAGGGTCGGTGGTGTGGGTCTCATGGGACAAAGGAGCACAGATGAGGAGCAAGCAGTGTTACACATGCAGCAGATAGGGTCACATGGTTCATGACTACCCAACCTACCATATGGACGTCCAACAGATGGTCTAGGGACCACTGAGGCAGAGGTAGAGATTCAATCAGGGAGTTCCAAAGGCAGTAGGTAGACGTTTCAGAGGATCTGGTCATGCAACAGGCTATGGGAGGTGATTCAAGGTTCTACTGCCACCACCTCCCGGTGGTCCACCCCGACCATAGGGAGTAGGTGGTTAGGGATGAGCTCATCTTTAGGTAGTTCTGGCCTATGACCGCAGTGCTCTAGAGATAATTATAAGTATGATCTGGGTCTACTCCACCTTAGTTGTAGTACTTATAGACATAGGTTCCATTTATTCTTTTATTTCAATGACCCTTTTTCGAAGCTAAGAGATTCTGGTGGAGCCATTGGATCGATCCTTATGAATAGATACTCCTACGAGAGAAGATTAAATGATTACACACTAGTGTCGGCACTGTGAGTTTACTCTAGGAGGCGAGAGCATCGACTGGGATCTTCTAGTAGTGGCGTTGAGGCCCTACAATGTCATCTTGGGTATATACATGTTATCCATAGTCCATGCCTAGATTGACTGTATTAGGCACAAACTGTGGTGTTTCTATACAGATGGGACCAAGTTTTCTTTCACTATTGATAAGGGATCATTTTCATCATAAGATAGACTTACATGAAAGAGGGTGAATCCGATCACATATCATTTGGCTAGCCTTACTCTCAGAGTAGTAGATATTGAATATTTGAGCTATCCTATAGTGGTGGACCATTATACTGATGTCTTTCTTGATGATGCTCTGTGACTACATCCACACAGGGAGGTACACTTTTACATCGACCTATACCATGATAAGACATTGATATCTACACCATCATATCAGATGGATCCCATGGAGCTTCGTGAGTTACGAGTATAGTTGGAGGACTTTCAGGGAAAGGGGTTCATAAAGCCCAATGGTTCTCCATGGGAAACACCATTTTTTTCAAAAAGAAATATGGGATTTTGAGACTTTGTGTGGACTACCGGCGCCTGAACCAGGTGATCATGGAGAACAAGTATCAACTTCTGTGGATTGATGATATTTTTGATCATCTGAAGTGAGCTCATTGGTTTTTGAAGATAGACCTCAGAAGAGGTTATCATCAACTCAGGGTATGAGATGAGGATGGGTAGAAGACAACCTTTGGATGTCGGTATGGCCACTATGATTTCTTGGTTATACCATTAGGAATAACCAATGCCCCATTAGTTTTCATCGGACTCATCAATAGGATCTTTCAGCTATACCTTGATCACTTTGTGGTGGTCTTCATCGACTACATCTTGATATACTCATCGGCAGAGAAGTATCATACCTATCAACTATAGATAGTTCTGGATACACTCTGAGAGCAACAGATTTATGGTAATCTCTCAAAGTCTAAATCTAGATATGATAGGTCCACTTTTTGGGACATGATATCTCGATTTCTAGAGTTATAGTGGATGCAGTGAAGATAGAGGTTTTACATTCTTGGGAGACACCCATGATTGTAACCGATGTGAAGAGTTTCCTAGGGTTGGCTGGACAATACCGGATAATCATGAACGACTTTCCCAGAGACGCAACACCTTTTTCATCATTGACAAAGAATGGAAATCCCTTCATGTGGATGAAGAGATTCTAGTAGAGTGTTCAAAATCTGGGGCAGTCACTGACGAGTTCCCCCATCTTGATGCAACTAGAAGAGGTTGTTGGGTATGTAGTCTACTACGACGCATCAATGACTAGACATGGGTGTGTCCTAATGTAAGAGCGAGCAGTGATCACCTACGACTGACAACAGCTGAGGAAACATGAGCATAACTATGCTACCCATGACCTTGAGATAGCAGTAGTGGTCTTTTCCATGAAGTTACAGAGACATTACTTAATGGGAGAATGTTTTACAGTCTACTCGGATCACAAGAGTTTCAAGTATATCATTACTCAGAAGGATCGGAACCTGAGGCAAAGGTGATGTAAATATTTCCTCTAGGACTATGACTTTGAGATAGTCTATACTCCTGGGAAGGGGAATGTGGTAGTAGATGCACTCAACAAGAGGTCTAGTCTGTAGCTTCTGAGTGAGGTGACAGAGCTTCTAGCCACGTTGCAGATATCCTTTGTGGATAAGGATGGAATAGCATACCTCCAGTCTATGACAGTCACTCCCCCACTCCATCAGTGAGTTAGGGAGGTGCAACTATGGGACATTGACTACGAGGCTCTACTTGCTCAAATATCCTCAAGATTGGCACCTGATGAATTTTTTGAAGGTGGGGAGCATGTCATCCTCTTCAGAGGAGGTACCATGGAACTGTTGGTGCTACGGGAGGAGGTGATGAGTAATTTCCTTACGTCCCCTCTGGCAGTACATCTTGTTGTGGAGAAGATGTACCAGGAATTTCAATGTCAGCACTAGTGGCCAGAGATGAAGAAAGCAGTGGCAGAGTTCATTTCTCGATGCCTCACATGTCAGAAAATGAAGGTCGAGCATCAGGTTTTAGTAGACATATCACATCCACTAGAGGTGCCAGAGTGGAAGTGGGATGTAATATCCCTGGAATTTGTGACAGGGATTCCATGTACGTCAAGGGTACATGATTCTATTTGGGTGATCATTGACCGACTCACCATGTCAGCCCACTTCCTACCTATCTAAGAGCAGGGATTAGTAGAGGGAATGAGAGGCCTCTACATACAGGAAATTGTGCGACTTCATGGGGTGCCATCGATGATCATCTCTTACCATGACACATGTTTTACTTCTTGGTTGTGGAATGGATTTCAAGAGGCGTTCGGGACTCAGCTATGTCTGAGCACCCCCTTTTATCCACATATGGAAGGTAAAATAGAGTAGACCATTTAGACGTAGGAGGACATGCTACATGCTTGCGTCTTAGATTATGGTCTCATTTTCCAGGATCAATTACCCTTGGTGGAGTTTTCATACAACAACATCTATCACTCCACCATCAGTATAACACCATTCGAGGCCCTATACAGTTGACTTGGCAGATCACCTCTATGTTGGACTGACCTAGGGGAGTTATCACATATGGGTCCAGAGTTAGTACAGGCTACCACTGAAAGGTGAAGATCATCCAGGAGCGGGTGAAGACTGCATAGAGTAGGAAAAAGTCTTATACTAATTGGAGATATTGAACTTTTTAGTTCTAGTAGGGGGACCACGTATTCTTGTCAGTCTTCCCTCGGTGTGGACTATAGATATTTGGCCGAGGCGGCAAGTTGTCACCAAGGTTTATCGGACCATTTTTGATACTTCGGAGGATAGGTGAGGTGGAATACCTCTTGGAACTACCACCACAGTTGGAGACGGTGCACGATGTCTTCCATGTATCCCAACTAAAGAGATACGTGCACAACCCATCACACATCATCGACCATGATGAGATAGACTTCGGTGATGGGGAGATGTTTACGGTGGTTTCAGTAGAGATTGAGGATCGATAGAAGCGAGTCCTTCATGGGCAGTCAAAACCTCTGGTGTAAGTTTTCTGGCAGCATGGGAAACTCTAGGATAGCACATGGGAGCGGGAGGCTCAGATTCATGCTCAGTACCCCCATTTGTTTTCTTAGTCTATGATTTGGCTTTTAGGGACAAAAACCCCTAAGATAGAGAGAATGTAAAGACCTTGATTTTATATGTAATTCTTTTTAATTATATGGAATTATTATGAGTCTGCAAAAAATTGACGGTGTGTGATTCTGAGGACAAGACTGCCCAGAATGAATTTCTTATATTTTTTATGTTACGTTCAGTAAACACATTAGCGGTGTTTTCTAACTTTTAAACTGGTTCTCAGATTAAATATCTGAGGGCACCGTTGAATCCACAGTGCCAGGATTTGCTTAAGGGAAGTCTCACTTTGACAGTAGTAGGCTCGGAGAAAAGGATATGTTTTGGGACTTTTTTAATTGAAATAATTAAAATAAATATTTATTTTGGTTTGTTTTTATCTTACCCTTTAACGGACAAGTAGAAATGGGACCATCGATGTGTCAAACCATTAAATGTCTTAACCCTTCACTCCTATGTAACAGTTTCATTGGAGAATTGGGAATCATTCTAATTAATGAGCCCCCATTAATTTTCAACATAGTTAGACACCCTCCCCCTCCCTTATTTATATAGAGCTTGGGGAGAGGTGTTGGCACAGCTTCGCCATGAAACAAAATGCTGAATGAGTACCGAGATGCCAAACTATGGAAAAATAGAGCGGGTTCTGGAGAGTGGTGACAGGTGACACCGAAACCCCAAAATGAAGGACGATGTACAAGTAGCATCATTGGAAGCCTATGGTGGGAACGAAGATCACTGATCCACCGTCAAGCGTGGACGTTCTCCAATGAGTTTAGGAGGTAGGGGTTTACTTTTTGTTTAATTAATGTGAATTCATTGAACCCTTTAATATTTCCTCATGAATACAAGCTTATGTGGATGGTGCGGGACTAACAAACCCAGCCTGGACCCCCGCTACCTTGCTAACCATGTGTTCCAGTAGAATATCATTGTTGTGGTGGCACTGACCGACAACGATGGAGGAGGTGCACCGTTGCATGTTTTAAGGGGAGACCATGACACTAATCTGTGGTGGTCAGTGGAGCGGCAGGCACCGGCTAACCACGGAGGAGGTGGGGCATGCCATCGCACGCCACCAGAGGAACAGGTCACGGATCATCAACCACAGCGGACAGAAGAGGCATGTGACACACTGGCTGGCCGTGAAAGTAGAGGGTGGCGTGACCAGCGCGCTTCCAGTGGAGTTGCGGCACGAACATAATGGGGAGGGATCCACTCGGGTCCTGTGGGTGACTTGGAAGTGCCAATAGGCGTTTCCACTTGGTCTTCCAAATGGGGGGGGGGGGCTGCCCTCCTCCAGTTTCAATTCGGGTGAACCATGGTGGGACGTGCCCCACATGGCGGGTTGTTCCCCCCGCGAGCCACCCCCTTGCTGGAGGGCCGGACCTCAGCCTTGTGGGCTGAGTCCACTGCAGCCTAGCCCAGACTAGTCTACCCAAACTGGGTCTGTTTGTCCCAGACCAAGCCAGGCCGAGTCAGTCCGGACCTGGCCCCCACCAGACCCATAAATACTTAAAAGGTCATATCTTGAGAACTAGACATCTGTTTGACAAACCGTCTGTGGAGTTGGGATATTTGGAGAGATATGTTTTTTTGGGTATAATCTACTTGAGTTTTGGAGATAGTTGGAATATGGCTAGGTTGGATCGAACCCGAATCCAACCGGGCCCTTGGAACCAAAGCACTTGTAACTCACAGACCGGGCATCCGATTGACACACCGTCTATCACGTTGCAACACTTACAACATAGCGGTTCACTGGGTTACTCCTTTTTTGAGCTTATTGGTGGTTGATTATGAATGATATCTCAAGTTCCAGATTCTATAGAGCTCGAGCGCATCGGGTGTGATGAATCATATGGCAAGCTGTAACGTGAAGGAAGAACATTGATCTTGTTTGTGCCAGCGCTCAACGATCCTTTGTGGGACAACACATATAAATCTTGTGTGTGTCAGCTTCTATGTGGGTCAGTGCTCAGCGAACCTATGTGGTCCAGCGCATACCAATCCTATGTGGTTTAGATCCTGTGTGGGTCAGTGGGGGTTAGTTACCTATCGATCCTATGTGGGTCATCGGGGGTTAGTTACCTATCGATCTTTTGTGGGTCAGTGGGGGTTATCTACCTATCGATCTTGTGTGGGTTAGAAGTACTGCTACTTAACAGAATAAGATGATCTAGCTTACGAATAATCATCTGTACTTCTATAAAAAAGTTATACATAATTTTGAGTTGAGTCTCTTCTATCTTTGTGGTGTTACCAGTGTGGTACTTCTATCTTCGTGGTGTTACCTGTGTGGTACTTCTATCTTCATGGTGTTACCTGTGTGGTTCTTCTATCGTTGTGGTGTTACCTATGTGGTACTTCTAGCTTCATGGTGTTACATCTGTTGTACTTCTACCTTCATGGTGTTGTCTTCATGGTGTTACCTATGTGGTACTTCTACCTTCGTTGTGTTACCATTCTGGTATCCTTACCTCATGTATGAGATGAGTATATCTTGATAACTTAGTTATATGTATGGGAATATTCCTAAGTAGAGTTGATGTCTTGATTTTTTTCCTTTTGGGATCTCTAGGAGACCTACGGGGGTCTAGGGGGCCCTAATGAGTATCATTATACTCAACTCTGCATGGGCTAAGCCTACACCTTATTGTGTCTTGTGCAGACAACATACTGCTTTGATCGAGGCTAAGGGAGCCAAGACTAGATGGTACTCAGAGGTGGACTATTTGGCATGACATGATATAGGGACTACTGATCGTGAGCACTACCTACCATTCAAGTAGGATCCTCAATGGACGATCCATGAGCTTTTCCCCCTTTTCAGTTGTATTGTACTTTTCAGTTGTACTTGTACTTTTATAGATGGGCTTGTATTCGATCCCCTTTTACTTACAACACTATTTTTACTAGAGAACTATACTTAGTGGTTGCTTCTTGTTGTGTTCTTGGACTATGTGTCTGTACAGGTTAAAATGAAATGCCTTCCCATTAAAGGGATACGCCTTTCCGGTGCTAGTCGCCAGCCCCTGGCCTATGGAAGGTAGGTTTGGGGTAGTCACGACATGGGACCTGAGGGACGGGTCATGAAAATTATTCCTAAAATATTTTTAAATAGATTTTTTGATTAAAAACACCTCTTTTAAATTATAGACTCCTCCCAAATTAGTTAATTAAATCATACAATACATATTGTGACTATTTAAATTTGTAAATTTCATTTTTCTAGTTTTCAAACATTTATTGCACCATTTTTTATTATGAAAATCAATAGAGATTAATAGAAATTTCCTCCTTCTGTAAAAAATTTAACAAATCTGTTTTCACATCCATTTAAAAGATCAAGAAACCCATTTGTGTCCCCAAAACTAGGAAAATTATGATTAAATAAAGCTAATCTAATGGTTCAAAACACTCATTGACATATATTATTTCAATCTATACATAAAATTCACATATTATCCATTATTTATTACGAATCACATGACCATGCTCATTGAGTTTATTTTTATGATGCATTTATTTCCAATCACTTTCTGATTCTTTAGTCTCTCTAAAGGCTCTTATGTTTGGTTCTTCTCAAGACAATGTAACTAATAATTCATATATATATAACTGAAGATTCATCCTTTATATCCTCTTTAAATGATATTGGATTTACAGTGGAAAATATTATAGCCTTCCATATGGACCGAATCCTCCACATTTATGTTAGAGTAGCTCTATCTCTAACTATATAAGATAGATCAACATCCACTATCATGACTCTTCATCAAGGTATAGGATAACTTCATTCATTGTTTGTTTCCAACACTTATTAATCCTCGAAATCATTATCATATGATAAATCTTTTTTAGCTGCTGGATTTATACTGATTTCAACCTCTTATTTCATATATTCATTAATATTTAAACATTTATAAATATTACTAATTTTATCCTCAATAAATTTAACATAATTACTTTTAAAAATATTTTTTATTATTTCTTATATCATTTTTAGTCTTTATGATTTTTTAGTCAACCTAAAAAAACTTCTTAATATATTACATCACCATATTTACCAAAATTTCCTTCCTTATTCTAAATATAGCTTCTATTTAATAAAAACTAAAAACTTATTTAGGGAATTCTTCCTTCTATTCCACATTTAATTAGATGTTATTTACTATCTAAGGCTTAGTAAATATCATTTTTTTAGTGTACACCACTACCTATACTACTTCATTCTTCTTGTGGTGGGAGACACCACTCTCAATATGTATTGTTTTTTTTATATAAATCACCATTCAAATTCATCATTCAACAACCCCATTTTCACTAGTGGAGAAAACTTTTTTAATGTCACCATTTTTTAGGTCGGTTATATATAACCGACGTGAAAATCTGTGATATGTGGTTTTTTACATCGGTTATTTTATAACCGACCTAAAAAATACTGAGTATAAATTTTTCACATCGGTTATTAAAATAACTGACGTAAAAAATGAGGTATCTAACGAATTTTTTAAGTCATTAATATAATAACCAACGTAAAAAAGGAAGAATCTGAGTCGTTTTTGACATTAGTTATTTGATAACCGACGTAAAAACCCAACTCGCAAAATTTTTTATGTTTGTTATATTATAACCGATATAAAAAATCAACATATGGATGTTTTTATGTCGGATATAAAATATCCGATGTAAAAACTTTGGTTTTTGATGTTTTTTTATATCGGTTATAGAATAACCGATGTCAAAAACCAACACACGTCTTTTTCTACATCGGTTATAAAATAACCGACGTAAAAAATGTGGTATCTGATACATTTATAACATCGGTTATTATAATAACTGACGTTATAAATGTAATAAAAAATATTTTATAATGTTGGTTATTAAATAACTGATGTTATAAAACATTTAATAAATTTATCACGCCCCGTGGATTGTCATTTCTTATTTTTCGATCGACAGACCTGTGACTCGTCTCTCTCACTCGGAAAACCTAGAATTCACTTTTCGATCTCATTTCGTTAAACTCATTTTTTCATCATCTTTTATCATCTTTACTCTCCTCAGATCTATCATCTCCACTCGCAACACTTAGGTAAGCCTCCCACGACTTTATTTCATTTGTTTTTTCCCAGACAGTCTATATTTACGTTTTGTGATTTTTTTGTTTAAACAAGGTAATATTATTCAATTTCAACCCCTCTTACCTCGTTTTTCCATTATCATATTACTTATTATTACCAGATCTATTAGATCAACTCGCTATATTCAAGTAAGCCGCACCTAATTCTATTTCTTTTGTTTTTGTTTTGCGGATGCCCAGAATTTATAGTAATATTTGTTATCACTGACAACTAATGATCTCATTCACCAATATTACTGCAATTTATATCTCAACCATTGTGATACACCCATTCTGTGTTCCAGTGTGATTTATTTTATAAGTATATATGGTTTTTTTATGGTGGAATGTTTGTTTTGGTTCCTTGGTTGTTTCTATTTTGGGTATCACTTTTTGTTGATCCATAAACTATTTACATCACTTATTTTCATGGACTATTATAAGTCTTGATGTGCTATTAAAACATGATTCATTGTACAATAGAGAATTTTAGACTAGTAGGAGATACATTTCATGGTTCTCATTTTGAATAATGGCATGATACCAAAACTAGTAGCTTGAGGTTAAAATCCCTAGATATACTAAATCTAGTATCTTGAGATTAAAATCCCATGGTTCTGGGGGGCTGTCCAGAGGGTTGGCGGCTGTCTAGGGGGTTGGGGTTGTCTAGAGGGTTGGTGGCTGTCCATAGGGTTTGGTGGGCTGTCTAGAGGGTTGGGGGATGTCCAGGGTGTCCATGGAGGTGGGGGGGGGGGGGTAGTCCAGGGGTGTGCGTGGGGGGGGGGGTCCAAGGGGGTGGGAGTGTTAAAGAGGGATGGGGGATTTCCAAGTTGGTGGGTGGGGTGGTTATCCAAGGGGTGGGGGCCTGTTCAGAGGGTTTGGGGTTGTCTAAGGGGTGGGGCAGTCTAGAGGGTTGGGGGGGGGGGTCCAGGTGGTGTCCAAGGGGGTAGGGGTGGGGGTGGTGACCAGGAGGTGTGGGGGGTGTCCAAGGGGGTGGGGTGTTGTCTAGAGGGGTGGGGAGTTGTCCAAGGGATGGGGGATGTCAAGAGGGGTGGGGGATATCCACGGGGTGTCCAAGGGGGTGGGGTGGTGTCTAGAGGGTTTGGGGGTCTCTCCAAGGGGTTGGGGGTGTCCATGGTGTCCATGGAGGTGGGGGGGGGGGCAGTCCAGGGGTGTGGGGGGGGGGTCCAAGGGGGTGGGAGTGTCTAAGGGGGTGGCGGCTGTCCAAGGGGGTGGGGGCCTATCCAGAGGGTTTGGGGGTTATCCCGGAGAGGGGTTGTTCAGAGGGTTGGGGTGTCCAAGGGGGGAAGAGGTGGGTGGTGGTGCCCAGGAGGGCTGGGGGTGTCCAGGAGGGGTCGGGGTGTCCCGGGGGGGGGGGGGGGGTATGTCTAGGGGTGGGGGTTGTCCAAGGGTGTGGTGGTGTCCAGGGGGTTTCCAAGGGGATGGGGGTGGTGTCCAGGGGGTGGGGGATGTCCATGGGGTGGTGGTGTCCAGGGGGTGTCCAAGGGGTGGGGGTGGTGACCAGGGTGTGGGGGGCTGTCCAAGGGGGTGGTGGTGTCCCGAGGGTGTCCAAGGGGGTGGGGGTGGTGTCCAGGGGGTGGGGGATAAGTGTCAGTTGGGATTGACTATTGCATCGTGGTTTGTGAGATTAAGACATTATGATTGTATTGTTTCATGGATATTAGTGTTGAAATATGATTGTATTTGGTTATATATATTTTGACAAGTCATCAACTATGTGAAAATTATGGGTTATAGGGTAGACCATGTCGTGGTTTTCAAATATGCATAGTTATCCTAACCCCATTGTGTCGTGATGATTGGATTTACAATGTGATTTTCTTCATCCAAGTTTTTATTTTAAATTTGATTTGATTCTCAGGTTTAATCAATTTTCTCCAATTTTCTATCAACCATTGGAGGTCCCATGTTTTTCATTAATTCCATGGAATTTAAAATGATTATATCTAACTATATTTTCTTTTTCAAATCATATTCAAGCATATTTTTTTAAATACACATTGATTTTTAAATATTTCAAAATTGGTTTACATTAAAATTATGATTTTTTTCATATAAACATATATTTTTCTTATCTTAAAAAGTTGTATAATTTTTAAATTTTCTTATACGTAATAATAAGTTGAAGTTGGATTACGGCCCATCGAATGAGCTATGAATATGAGGAAGGTGTTGATGCCTTTTTGAAATTTGCTAAACTAAATGTTCGAAGTAGTGACAATTTTTTCTGTCCATGCTTGAAATGTTTGAATATGATGAAGTGAAAAAGTAGAGAGATAAATGATCATCTGATTTGTCATTGTTTTAATCTGAGTTATAGACCATGGATTTGGCATGGTGAAACTGGACGGAATTTCACTAATAATGATGATTCACAAGATGGTAACTCTGATGGAATTGAAGAAATGATTCGCGATATTGCAGTAGATCAAATTGATATAGAACCAACAGTTGTGCGTCTATATGGTGATGTTGAAAACCCATTATATCCTGGTTGTACAGATTTTATGGTTTTGTCGGCGGTGTTAAGATTGATTAACCTGAAGTTGAAACATGGATGGAGTGATATAAGTTTTACAGAGCTGGTACAATTGATAAAAGACATTCTTCTAAAAGATAACGATCTTACAGATTCACATTATAAGGCCAAGAAAATATTATGCATGATGGGATTGGGATACAAGAAAATACATGCCTGTCTGAAAGACTGTATTATATATAGGAAGGAATATGAATTTCTATCAGATTGTCCTAAATGTGTGACATCACGGTATAAGGTGAAAGAAAAATCACAGGATGATGCATAGATTACAAAGATCCCTTTAAAGGTATTTTGGTATCTTCCTATAATTCATCATTTCAAACATTTATTTTCTAATTCACATGATGAAGAAAGGTTAATATGGCATCCTGATGAGCATTTATGTGATGGAAAAATACATCATCCAACTAATTTTCCATAATGGAAGAAAATTGATGAGCAATATTCTACATTTGTAAATGAAATAAGAAGTCTTGGACTGAGGTTTTTCACATATGGAATGAATCCATACCGAACCCTCAGTAGCAGACATAGTTCATGGTCTGTTTTATTAGTAATTTACAACCTCTCTCTTGAAGTTTGTATGAAGCGCAAATATTTCATGTTGAGTATAATGATCTCTGGTCCAAAGTTACTCGGCAATGATATTGATGTTTACTTGTCAATGTTGATTGATGATTTGAAACTTTTTTGGGTGGATGATATTAGGGTGTATGATTCTTATAAAATGAAATATTTTCAACAGCATGCAGTGCTTTTGTTCACTATAAATGACTTCCCAACATGTGGAAATTTTTCTGGATACAATGTTAAAGAGAATAAGTCATGTCCAATTTGTGAACAACAGACATCATATTGTCAATTGTATCATGGAAGGAAAACAATGTACATGGGTCATCAAAAGTTTTTGACTATGGATCACTCTTATAGAAAACTAAAAAAGGCATTAAACAGCTCACTAGAATTTTATATTGCTCCAAAACCATTATCCCATGATCTGTATTTTGAGAGGGTGAAAAAAACATAATGTGACATTGACAAAGACACAGAAATATGGAAATGATAGATATATTTGGAAGAAAAGGTCATTTTTTTGAGCTACCATATTAGAGATATCATGAAGTTAAGCATAATATTAATTTCATGCATGTGGAGAATAATATCTGTGATTTTTTTATTGGAACATTGTTATATATTAAAGGAATGAAAAAAGATGGTTTGAATGCAATATTAGACTTACTATCAATGGGAATACGTTTAGAGTTAGCTCCGACTCCTAATGGAAGACAAACATTTCTTCCCTCAGCTTGTCATACATTATCGAAGAGGGAGAAAATTATCTTTTTTCAGTGTCTTCATGATATCAAAGTTCCTCAAGGTTATTTTCAAATGTAAAAAATTTTATCTCATTGAAGGACTTGATGTTGATAGGTATGAAATCTCATGATTTTCACGTCATGCTGTAACAAATTCTACAAGATGCATTGCGTGGAATATTTCCCTTCCATTTAAGAAAGACTATAATGAACTTGTGTTATTTTTTCAATTCAATTTGTAATAAGGAGATTGATGTGAATGCTTTGAACATTTTGGAAAAGGATCTAATTTGTATAGTTTGTCAATTGGAAATGCATTTTCCTCTAACTTTTTTTGATATAATGGTTTATTTAATGATTCATAAGGTTCAATAAATAAAGCTCTGTGGACCTTTATATCTTCGTTGAATGTATCCTTTTGAAAGATATATGAAAATATTGAAGGGGTATGTTAATAATCAATATCGACCTGAAGCCTCCATTATTGAAAAATATATTTCTGAGGAGGTTTCTGAGTTTTGTACGAGCTACATGGTTGTGGCGCAACACATAGGTTTGCCTCCATCTGACCATGAACGAGTTAATAATGGGGGAAAGGGGATTCGTGGCTTGATACTCAAATCGTTGTCAGCTAAACCGATGAAGAACATAGAATCATAAATCTTGAATAACATAGATGATGCTCAACCGTATATCACATTGCATATTAATGAGTTGAAACAATGTCATCCAAAGAAGAAATAAATGTGGATTTTAAATGAGCACAACAAATCATTTTTGTCGTGGTTTAAAAAGACCTTGCTTGGTAGATCAGATGTATCAGAGACATTAAAATAGATATTAGGTGGTCCATGTTTAAATGTGATAACATGGTCTAGTTATGACATTAATGGCTATACATTTCATACAAAAGATAAGGAAAAAAGAAAAGTAGTTCAGAATAGTGGTGTATTGGTGTTTTCATAAGCAATGCATTTTTCAAGTGCTAAGTACAAAAACCCAATTTCTGCATCAAGTGCATATTATAGAGTGATTAAAGACATATGGGAGGTTGATTACTTTAAAATTAATGTTTCTATTTTTAACTGTAAATGGTTTATCGCTAACAACAGTTTCAGACATGATGAATTTGGAATGACACTTGTTAATCTGAATAGATGGGAAGACACGACTAATTCTTCTATAATAGCAACACATGAAAAACAAATTTTCTATATAATAGATCAATCAGATATGTAGTGGGTTTTTCTTTTACAAGGGAAAAACAATATGATGGTGAGGATGAACTTGATGATGATTATGATTTATGTGATATCCCTACTTCCATGGAAATATTAACAGAACATAATGATGAGCATGTTGAAGACATGGTTTGTGACATAAGGAATGATCACGATGAAGGAATTTGGGAAAACAATCCATTTTTAAATTCCTAAAATCACAGGTAACATTTGTTTATTTCTTGTTTACATTTATTTTTTTCATAAAATGTTAGATATTGTATGTTTTTTTTATTAAAACATGTATTAAAAAAATAAGTATAAGTTTTTGTTTGTTTTATGTTTGTTTAGTTTACATTATCATGTTTAGAATTACATAAAATATATGTCTATTATTTTTTTCAGTGAAAATTACTTTACCATGTTTACCAGGTTTACCATGTTTACCATCTTGACCATCTTTACCATTATTTAACATGCTTACCATACTAACCATGTTTACTATTATGTAACATAGTACAATTTTCTATTTTCTGATTACAGAAATATTAAAATATTTGAATTTCTATATTTTTGAACTAATGTTTGTTTTTTTGATTTGAATGATAATGATAGATCAATCAGTTGACCAGCCACATGATTCTGGAGATGAGCATATTGGTCATACCTCTGGGGAAGAACATTCACATGCTCCTCTTGATGTTCCCCAATCATCTTCATGTTGTCCTATTACGACAAAGAGATCAAGAGTTAGTAAACGTGGGTGCACACATTTACCAAAATTATCGCTTGCCTATATGACGGATCAAGGGATACTCATTGAGTTTGATGAGTATGATATTCCTAGAGGTTCAAATGAAAAATATTTTAAGAGTTTTGTATCAACTCAGGGTAAGAGCAGAGTAAGCATTTTGTATGATGACTGGAGAAGTGTGGATAAAGCGATAATCTCTCAGTTGTGGGACACGATTTTGGTATGATCTTTTGCTATTGCTTTCCTATTCTTTAAATTTTTATAGTATATATAATAATTTTAACCACTTCTTTATCATATGAAATTTGATATTCCTGACACTGGAAAATGTCAGGAAGAAATGCTTATCCATGGCTTCCAAAAGATGGGGGGATTTCAAATCAACCCTTTCATCGTATTTCATTTTTGTTCATAGGATTCATGACAATCCATTTAATATATATCATTTTATAGATGAAGACACATGGAGACAGTTTGTCGAAAGTAGAAGAAAAGAGTCATTTTTGGTAAGGGAAATGTAAAATTTTCTAAGATTTCTTATATAAATTATGTTATTAATGTTTTTTCAATGAATTCATATTATTAATTTATATCAAACAAAGAACGATCATCAGGAGATCCAATCTAAAAATGTATACCCACATAGTTTATCTCGGGGAGGGTATGCATTTTCGAAAGACCAAATGATGGAGAAAAATTTACAAAAACTATGAGCTGAGTCTTCAAGCTATGGAGTGGTGGCCCCTCTAACCACTCCATCTAGACATGAAAAATGGAAGAGAGATCAGATTGGAAGAACAGGAAAATATCTTTTGGAATAATTGAGAATCATAGCTGAGAGGATTGTAAGATGTCTATTTTATTAATTTAAGTTAACTATTTTCTTCATATAATTTCAATCATTACAGAAATGTTCAATTAATTAACACAAGACTCTCTTGAGGAGTAGAGTTCACAGTGGGTATTTACAGCTGCTGGGGGCAAGATATTTTATCTGCAGCATTGGGAAAGACCGAACATCCTGGTCGTGTATAAGGATATCCGGCAGGTGTATCGGTAAGAAAAGTGTTTCCACATTCTTCAACTTCTAAAGTTGTGGGTTTTTATAAAAAAAAATGGAATCTTTGGAGGCTGAAATTCATAATATTAATGAGATGATGGAGGAAAAGATTAGAGCGTTGGTACAGTCTTTGTTTTCAGACATGAAAAGACAATTTCAGACTGCAGCTCCCACTCCTCCACCTCCCCTTGAAGACGCCATTATTTCTCCTCCACCTTTTCCAGTAGCTCCCACTCCCCCACCTCATCCTGTTGACCCCATTTTTTATCCTACTCCTCCACCACATCTTCCTACTTATTTTGAGTTTTATGTTGATGATCCTCAATATCATATAGTTTCATATGGGTTGGTATATTGTATAATAGATACAGTTCATCATCAACAATTAGAGGTAGAGAATCAGAGGGTCATTGTACATGATATTATAGATATATTAGCTTGAGTACCATTAACTACAGATGAGGTGATGATAGTTGGATCAACCATTTTTTAATTTGGCTGTCCATACTTCTTCGACTCATTACTATAGAGGTATGTATGTTATATCTTCTGTTTTATTTTTTTTATTAAAGTTTTTTTATCATTTGAAAAATAATTTATTTTTCAATTTATTTTAATAGAAATACTTCCAAGGTAATGAAATACTGTACAGACAACAATAAAGACAAATGGCTATGACATCAGAAACAGATTCTAGTAGTCTTGACAGATTGTCAAGATATTCAATTTGTTGGCGGGTTATTATGATTTTCCAATGGAAGTTCATGTTTGTGGACGTGCAATAACTGTGGGGATTGTAAAAACTGATATCATGGAGCTTGTTACTGGAGAAAAGTTGGGCATCAATGTGGTGAAATGTTTTTCCATGTAATTATTAACACATTTTCCCTTCATTATATTTAATAAAAATGTATAATTTTGTATGTTTTGTATTTGGTATATTTATAACATTTTTAAGAAGAATGAGATGAGAGATGTATATGGATTCATGGACCCCCAATTGATTTCCCCTGAATCATGTGCATTGGATGAGGAACAAAGAATGTTTATATTGCTGAAATACTTGAACAGAATACAGTCACACAATGTTGGATGATTCCTTTTTATAGGAGGTATGAAACACAACTCTCTCAAACAGTTCATTATCTTTTAACATAAAAAACCACAAACCTTAAATTTTCTTTTATCAGTGATCATTGGATGTTAGGGGTTTTTTCCCAAGGGAGAAAACAATTTATTGGATATCCTCTATCCATGGTGATGTACGGGAAAGTTTTATGAAATTGTTTGAAAAGTAAGTTTCAATTTATCAGTAGTTTTATATATTATAATGAATTTTAAATTTACCCCATTCGTATTATTTTTTAACAGGGGATGGGTTTACTTTCGAAAAAACACAAAGAAAAGGAGTGTGAAGATCAAATACGTAAATGTGAAGGTAAATATCCATTTATAATTTGTACTTTTTGATTTATTACACAAAAATAATATATTGAATTTACACTCATTCAAATAGAATTATCATGAACAACAAGGCATCATCGAATGTGGATATTATATGTTAAGATTTATGTATGAAATAATAACAACTGGGACAGTTGTGAACTTTTACCTAGTAAGATTTCCTTTTAAACTTTTCCATATTATTTCAATTTTATTTATTCATCATACACGTTAACTACTATACATTTAATTTTTAGCTATTTGATGACCCTCAACCCTATACTGATCAAGACATCAAACACTTACAAGTGTAATAGTCAAATTAATTGATATGTTTGATTGAATTTTAGTTGTTTGTATTGTAAAATGTAATTTGGAATATTTCCATTGTAATTGTGTATTTGGTTGTCATTTAGGTTGGATTTAGTTTTTTTTAAGTTGAAAGTGTACGTTTTGAATGTTTTATATGTGAATGTTAAATTTTTATCTACTTCTTGTTCTGTTCTACTTATGATGGTTTATCTAGTATGGATTATGGTCTGGCGGGGAGGGGTTCCAAGGGTGTGGGGGTGTTCAGTGGGGTGGGGTGTTTAGGGGTGTGGGAGGGTTGTTTGGTGGGGGGGGGGGGGGCGGTCCTGGGTGTCCATGAGAGTGGGGGGAAATCCAGGGGTGGGAGCGTTTCTAATAGGGCGGAAGGGATGTCCTGGGGAGTGGGAGGTTGTCCAGGGGGTTTCCAAGGGTGTGGGGGTGTCCTGTGGTATGAGGGGGGTTTCGAGGGGTGTGGGAGGGATTTCCAGTGGGGTGAGGGGAGGGGGGGCTATCCAGTGTGGTGGGGGGGGGGGTCGAGGGTGGCCATGGGGATGGGGGGGTCCAGGGGGTGGGAGAGGAGGCGCCACCATCCCTCGGGGGGATTGACAACATTGGAAGGTACTCATCACTCCCATATGTGAAGCATTTTAAGAGATCAAGCTTTGCATGTGGGAGTGAAGAGTACCGTCTAGCGGTTTTCCCCTCAAGGGGGTGTCCAAGAGGGTTTCTAGGATGGTGGGGGTGTTCAGGATGGTGGGGGGGAGGGGTAGTCCCGTGGGGGGGTGTCCAGGAATGTGAGGGGTGTCCAGGAGTGTGTGGGGGGTTGTCTAAGGGAGTGGGGGCTTTCAAGGGGTGGGGTAGTACTCGGGTGTGGGGGTTTCCAGGAAGGTGGGGGTTGTCCAGGGGTGTGGGGGGCTGTCCAAGGGGGTGGTGGGGAAGTCCAGGGTTGAGGGGTGTCTAGGAGTGGGGGTTGTCTCGGGGTGTTGGGGGCTATCCAGAGGTGGGGGTAGTCCAGGGGTGTGGGGGTGTCCGAGGGTGTGGTGGGGGCTGTCCAGTAGGGTGAGGGGGTTCGAGTATGTTTTTGGTAACTTTTTAGTCTGTTTCAAGGGTGTGGGAGGACTGTCCAGGGGGTGTTAGAGTGTTATCCAGGGGTTTCGGGGTATACAGGTGGGTGGGGGGATGTCCAGGGGTGGGGGATGCCCAGGGGTTTGGGGGTGTCCAGGGGTGTGGTGGGGGAAGTCCAGTGGGGTGAGGGGGTTCTTGTCTGTTTTTTGTAACTTTTTTGGTCTGTTTCAGGGGTGTGTGAGGGTTGTCCATGGGTGTGGGAGTGATTTATAGTGGGTGGGGGTATATAAGAGGGTGGGGGGTTTAAATGGGTGTGGGGGCTATCTAGGGGGTGGTGGAGATGTCCAGGGGCATGGGGCATTCTAGGGGGTCGGGGGGCAGTCCAGGGGTGTGGTGGGGGCTATACAGTGGTGTGAGGGGGGATGTCCAGGGGGTGGTGGGGAATTACAGGATATTGGGGGGTTTTCTAGTGGTGTTGGTGGCTTTCCAGGGGGTGGGAGGGCAGTCCAGGGGTGTGGGGGTGTCCAGGTGTGTGGAGGGGTTGTTCAGTGGGGTGAGGGGGGCTGTCTAGGGGTGGTGGGGCAGTTCAGAAGGGTGGGGGTTGTCCAGAGGTTGGGGGAAGTCCATGGGTGTGGGGTGGGGGGTCTAGGGGTGTGGTGGGGGGATGTCTAGTGGGGTGAAGGGGTTCTGGTTTGTTTTTGGAAACTTTTTGGTATGTTTCAGGTGTGTGGAAGTATTGTCAGGGGTGGGGGTATACAGGAGGGTGGGGGTTTTCCAAGGGTTTGGAGGGCTATCCAGGGGTGGTGGGGATGTCCAGGGGTGTGGGGGGCTTTCCAAGGGGTGGGGGACAGTCCAGGGGTGTGGGGGATGTCTAGGGGTGTGGTGGGGGTTGTTCAGTTGGTTGAGGGTGGCTGTCCAGGGGGTGGTGGGGCAGTCAAGAAGGGTGGGGGATTGTCAGGGGTGTAGGGGGCTGTCCTGGGGGTGGGGGCAGTCCAAGGGTGTGGGGGTGTCCAGGGGTGTGGTGGGATTGTCCAGGGGTGTCGGGGGCTATCCAGGGGTGGTGGGGCAGTCCAGTGGAGTGGGGGGTGTGTCCATGGGTGTGGTGGGGGCTGTCCAGTGGGGTGAGGGGGTTTTGGTCTATTTTAGGTAACTTTTTGGTCTGTTTCAAAGGTGTGGGATGGTTGTCTAGGAGAGTGGGAGTGTTTTCCAAGGGTTGGGGGGTATACAAGAGGGTGGGGGTTGTCTAGGGGTGTGGGGGATCTCTAGGGGTGGTGGGTATGTCCATGGGTGTGGGGGGTTGTCCAGGGGGTCGGGGTATTCTAGGGGTGTGGGGACTATCTAGAGGTGTGGTGGGCGCTGTCCAGTGGGGTGAGGGGGGTTGTCCAGGGGGTGGTGGGGTAGTCCAGGGGGGGTGTTTGGTTGTTAGGGGTGTTAGGGGCTGTCTAGGGGGCATTCTAGGGGTGTGGGGGGTGTCCAGGGGTGTGGTGGGGGCTGTCCATGGGTGTCGAGAGCTGTCTAGGGGGTGGGGTAGTCCAGGGGTGTTGGGGGTGTCCAGGGGTGTGGTGGGGGCTATCAAGTGGGGTGATGTGGTTTTGGTCTATTTTCGGTAACTTTTTGGTCTGTTTCAGGGGTGTGGGAGGGCTGTCCAGGGGTGTGGGAGTGTTTTCCAGGGGGTGGGGGCATATAGGAGGTTGGGGGGCTGTCCAGGGGTGTGGCGGCGGTCTAGGGGGTGGTGGGGATGCCCATGGGTGTGGGGGTCGTCCAGGGGATGTGGGGGGTGTCCAGGGGAGTGTGGGGGGGGGGGGGGGGGTTCTGGTCTATTCTGGTCTGTTTTTGGTAAGCTTTTGCTCTGTTTCAGGTGATTTGGCTGGGCATAGCAGTGATTTGGAAACTGACATAAAAACTTCATTGGAGATGGTATTTACATCGGTTAATTCATAACTGACGTAATACATTGAAATATAGAGTTTTTTTACGTCAGTTATTTTATAACTGATGTTGTAAATATGTTTTGATGTCGGTTATATAATAACCAACGTTGAAAACCTCTTGGAAGACAGCTTTATCACGTCGATTATTTTTAGAACCAACGTGATAAACACTTTAGAAGAGTGCTTTATGAAATCAGTTATTATATAACCGATGTGAAAGGGTATATATCATGTCAGTTATTAAATAACCGACACAATAAAGCACTCATGCAAAGTGTTTTCTATGTCGTTTTTTATCCACCGACGTGAAAACCAGTTGGCAGAGAGGTTTATCACATCGGTTATTTTTATAACTGACGGGATAAACACTTCAGAGGAGTGCTTTATGACATCGGTTATTATATAACCAATGTGAATGGGTATATATCATGTCGGTTATTAAATAACCGACATCATAAAGCACTCCTATGAAGTATTTTCCACGTCGGTTTTTTATCAACAGAAGTAAAAAATGCTTTGGATTTGTGTTTTTTACGTCGGTTGTAGAATAACCGACGTAATAAATCTGTTTATAACGTCTCCTGTAATAACTTCTACCAAAATCCGATGTTAAAAATTAAAAATAACCACCTAAAAAAACATTTTCTACAATAGTGTATATTTTGGGGTCCTTATCCAATTAGTTTCCTATTTGATGAAACTTTTTATAGATAATTTTATACCTCAATAGATATAAACTTTTTTCATTTATTAGATCTCATGGTTTTTATTGAGTGATTGGTCTCATTCTTTACTATTTATTGATACCTATGTATACATTTTATAACATATATCATTCTCTCCATGAACCTGATATACATAATTCTATAGTAATCATCAATAAAAAAAATAATTACCTTTATCCCCATGTTCCAGGTTGGTTTATCATACCATATACATCAATGTATATTAGATCAAGTAGATTGGATTCACTTTTCTTCTTTTCTTCAATAAAGGTTACAGGTCATTTTCCAACACATTCAATAATTGTACATACTTTCCCAATCTAGATTTATATTTAGGATATATATTGTGGATCTTATATTTGATATGTTTCATATTTTTTGTTATTGAATGGATCCTAGCCTCTCATGAAACATGTTATTTTACTCATCCACAATAAGAAGACACATGTTCCCTTTATTATTCACAATGTAAATATTATTGTTTTTCTCTACCCTTTAATGAATGCATTAATAATCCTATTATTCATTAATCAATTTTTTGTTAACCTCAATATCATATACCTAATGTTGACTCATTATTAAGAGGCTATTGTACAAGCCACCCATATATATTACTTATGTTCTCTTTATTTCATCACTTTTGACCTGGTCTTGTCACATAATTTGATCATATATGATCTATCATTTCTAAAGAGGATTGTTCTATAAAACATATCATTAATTTTCTTATAAGTTTTATATTTAAAATCATGTGATATATAAATACATTATTTAGAATACAAGTACTAATATTATTTATAGCTTTAAGTTCAATTTTGGCCATGTTTTCCTTCTCTCTCCTCTTCTTTTCCTTCCAAGAGATTCCCAAAAAAGATGATACATTAGATGGAATATCCTCACTTTCTCAGATATGGACAAAATAATAACACTCACCTTAATTTTATACCAATGAAAAACTATTTCCTAATGGAATTTCATTAGGAATTTCCCAATTGAATTTCATCATGTAATCTAGAATCCATCCATCTATAACTTCCATGATTGTGATATCCACTTCTTGTTTTTAGGAAATCAATATAGTTATGAAAAAAATTAAAATCTTGATAATAATACCCACAAAATAAGTCTCTATTTTATGTTGAATGATGTAGAAATATTCTTCTTTACCTGTATTCATATTTTTCTCCCTTCAAATGATATTTTACCTCTTCTTGGTTGAACATAGTGTGGCCAAGGTTTCCAAAACTAACTCATCATAAAGGGAAATATCTTTGCAACCTAACCTATCCATATTATAAGGACCCAGAATTATTACATACATAATCATGAATTTAGTCAAGAAAAAACTTCCTTTTACATTGAATATATTTTCAATTTTAGATCTTCAAAGAATTAGGAAAATATATTCATGACATTACACATTATTACAGAGTGGATACCATAAAAACAGTTTCCATTTTTTTCAAAATATAAAACATAAGAATATTAAAAAACACTCCTTGAAAATTTTTCCACATTTAACATGTCTTCCTTATTTGTATTAAACATCCATTAACTTGTTAAAAATCATTAAAAACTTAGGGTGAGCACAAAAACTCAGTAAGGCATGGAAAAGAAGGAAATATCACATTAGTCCATGAATACTCATAACGTATGAATGCATTTTGAAAAGACATTCTTGTCAACCATATATACTTACTTTGTATAACATGAGATTTAAATAGGATCCAAACAAAACCTGAGAACATAAATATAATCATAAAGTTATCTTGGGAATTACTTACATAATCTTGTAACTATTCTTGGCAACCTTATAATTCGAACCCTCACAGATAGCTTACTTTGTGTAACCATCATAGTTGCACTTGGGGTAACCATACGGCCGACCTCTAACTTACTCATACCTAATGCATTGGAGGGAAATATAGGTCCCACCCTTCATCATAAATAATTCCCAATAACCAAAACATAATCAAAAAATATGAATGATTCTATAAAAACATTGCTTTGGAATTTCGTAAAACCGAATTTTAAAAGTGGATTTTTAAAGAAAGGCCTCTTATAAATATCATACAATTGAATATATACTTAATAGAGTGGATTTAGTATGTACATATACTATAGATAAACATAATGAACCATAAAATAAATATAACCCATCACATAAACAATTTAAAAAGCACATAAATAATGAATTAGAAGGTTAACCCAAAGAATGGAAATCGGGTTTTTAATTCCCTTACCTCGGGTTTGCCTTACTTAAAACTTGTTTAAACTTCATTTATAATGGTTAAAAGAGTTTTATTAATATTTTAAAGAAACGTTTCCATGTTTATAACATCTTATATGATCATTTCATAACATCATTTCACTCTTAATTGTTAGTATTTTTCCCTTTGCACTGTTTTTGGGTGAGTTCTTAACATGATTTCCATGATTGGTTCATGATGGACATTCTTGTCGATTGGAAGTGAAACTCTAGAATTGGAATGGATTAGTATTTTCATATATATAGTAACATAAATTATTCCATTTATCATTTTTAATTCTTACATGAGGATGATTCATAAGTTAGAACATTAATGATGTTCGTTTAGATCATTTTAGTGGTTATTTGATAATAACAACCCCGTTTTGTGTTATAAATTAGAACAATGAGTACAAAAGAATTAAAAAACCATGGGTGAGTCATAAAAAATATTTTATTACCTAGTTCAACCATATAAATGGTTTAATTACCTGACTTGAAAGAATTAATGGAAATTGAAATCACATCATCCACGATGATGATAATTTGACACAAACAGACAATGTTTTTATTCTTTAAATAAGTGGGAGAGGAGAATAATAATGATGATTAATTTCCCATAAACATGATAACATATAGAATATTCCTGATTTCTTGTGATTCCATGCCTCTTGGGTAAGGAGATATGAAGAAATAATAAGGAAAGAACTCAAAATAAAAGAATAATTGTGAAATCGCTTACAAATATTTGGCAGCCTAACGGCTACGAAACATGGTTTTAGAAAACATTAAAAAGACAGGGGACAAGGGTCACCGATCTAGAAATAAATTAGAATATAGAGAAGATCAATAATAAGAATGAAATAATAACATGGTATGGATTCTTGGAAATTATACCACATAAAAGAGAACTTGAAAGGAAAAAAGAAAGAAATTGAGAATTTTCTTACCTTGTAGAGTAACCCTTAGAACATGAAGGTTGGGACCTTGGGGGATTGAGAAAACCTTGGGAAGACTAAAATGATTTTAAGGAGGCCAGAGATTCATTTAGGGAGATTGGGTAATAAATTCAATGAAGTTAAGATTTTGTATTTATAGGAAAAGTGAGGGATTATTTTAATAATTTTCAAGGGACACCTCATGAGTGGTATTAAAAAACCCATGGTCTTGCCCAAGGTATTTTCCCACAGTATAAGCCACTTGGGACACCTTAAATATTATTTAACTATACACAAGTTGAAAAGATTTATGAAATCATTATTATATCATTAATGAATTCATTAACACACCGAAACTAAAAACTGTATTTTTTACTATTCACCAAAAAAATCAACTGTTTCAGAAAAATTCCCAAAATTCACCCTAACCATTTATCAATGTGTAGAATTCAAAAATGAAGAAAATTTTTTGAAAATAATTTTCGAAATATTATTAATTTAATTTTTATATAAAATCATACTTGATTCAAAAATTAACAGTTCTAATTCTACAACTACTTCTTTATCACAATGAAAAATTAACCCACATGTCATTATATTTTAGCCTTAATAAAATAAAATAATAATAAAATTTACTATTCATTCGGTTCATATTACTACTCATATTACTGTTCATTAGGGTATGTTACTATTCAGCAAAAAACAAGTTGGTTTCAATAGACTTCAAATAACATACTGAACACAATTGTCGATGATGGTTTCTTGAAATTCCAAACATAGAAGTGGAAAAATTATGTTAAAAATCCAGTTATAAATTTCTACTTAAAACAAATTTCCATGCATTTATAATTATTTTTAGAAAAACTTGGGGTGTTACATTATCCCCAACTTCTTGAAATTTCATCCTCACAATTTTATTTACTTATTAAACAACTGAGGGTATTTTTCTCTCATAGCATTTTCAGACTCCCATGTTGCTTCTTCAACCATGTAGTTTCTCCACAAAACCTTTAGCTGGTGGATTACCTTATTTCGCAATACTTGTTCTCTTAGATCAAGAATTGGAACCAGTTTCTCTTTATAAGAATGGTTCTCTTTTAGATAAACTGCTTATATGCTCAAGAAATGTGATGAATCTGGAACATACTTTCTCAACATCGAAACATGAAAAATATTGTGTACCTAAAACAAACTCGGAGGCAAAGCTACACTATATGCAACTGTTCCAACATTATCCAATATTTCAAATGGACCGATGAACCATGGAATTAGATTCCCTTTATTACCGAAATGCATCACTCTTTTCCAAGGATATATTTTAAGGAAAACACGGTCACCTAACTTGAAAGAGAAGTCGTTCTTTCTGTTATCCGCATAACTTTTCTGCCTACTATGAGCTTTCCTCATATGCTGCTTGATCATCCTCACTTTCTCAGCCACTTCTTCTACTAATTATGGCCCCATCAACTTTTTTTCAGCAACTTCATCCCAAAGCTCTAGAGTCCAACACCACTTCCCATACAAGGCCTCAAAAGGTTCCATCTGAATACTAGAATGAAAATTGTTATAATAAGAAAACTGAACTAAATAAAAGATGTTGATCCCAACTTCCTTGATATTCCATTGAAAAAGCTCGAATCATATCCTCCAAAGTTTGAATCGTTCGTTCTGACTACCCATCTCATTGAGGATGAAAAGTTGTACTGAAATTTAACTCTATACCCAAGAACTTCTGAAGTCCCTTCCGAAAGTTAGAAGTGAACCTGGGATCTCGGTCAGAAACTATGAAAAGTGGTACTCCATGTAACCTGACAATCTCTTTGAGGTACAATCAGGAATGCTGATCCAAAGACATTGTATCTCGAATAGAAAGAAAATGTGCAGATTTTTTCAGCCAATCAACAATAACAAAAATCACATTGTTACCTCGAGATGTCTTTGGTAGTCCCACCACGAAGTCCATGGATACATTCTCCCATTTCTACCCTGGAACTAGAAAAGGCTGATGCATCCCCTTCGGTAACTACCACTCTGATTTAACCTGTTGAAATGTCAAGCATTTCATGGTAAAATAAGTAATATATCTTTTCATTCCATCCCACCAATAATACTCCCAAAGGTGTCTGTACATCTTAGTACTGCCAGGATGAATAGAAAATGGAGAACTATGAGCTTCACACAACAATTATTTATTCAACTAGGAATCAAAAGGCATACACAACCTTTTTCCAAATCATAAAAACAATCTTTATCAAGATTAAATTCTAGAAACTTACCCATTTTAACAAATTCTACCTTTTTCTATAGCTCACGGTATTCCTTCTATGATTTCTTAATTCTATCTGACAACAAAGACTGCACTGAAACCTAAAACAACATAGATGTATTCCCTGCACCAAAAACTTCTAAGCCAAAATTCATCAAATCATTAATCATGGGATCGTGTTCCAAATGTATCATAGTTAATGGTTAATGATGTTTCCAACTTAAGGCATCTGCCACTTTGTTTGCTTTCCCAAGATGGTAATTGATCGTGCAGTCATAATACTTTATCAGTTTTAGCCATCTTTTATGCCTCATGTTTAATTCCTTATAAGTTAATATATACTTTAGACTTTTATAGTCAGTATATATTTGGAATTTGGTTCCGTATATATGATGCCTCCAAATTTTAAAATAAAAAACCATATCTCCCAATTCCAAATCATGTGTGGGATAATTTATCTCATGAGGTTTAAGTTGTCTTGAAGCATAGGCAATTACCTAATCATTCTTCATCAAAACACAACCAATTCCTTTCAAAGAATCGTGAATGTAGATGAAAAACTCACCATTTCAAGAAGGTAAGTCCAAAACTTGAGAATTCACCAATCTCTTCTTCAGTTCCTAAAAAAACATCACATTATTCTTTCTAAACAAATTTAACCTCTTTTCGTGTTAACTTAGTTATCGGTCTAGATAATCAGGTAAAGATATTAACTAACCATATGTAATAACTTGCTAAGCCTAGAAAACTACGAATCTCTATACGATTTGTGGGTCTTGGACATTAATACACTACTTTTGTTTTGGTAGGATCAACTATTATTCCATCCTTATTTACAATGTTCCCATGAAAAGAAATCTATTTCAACCAAAAATCACTCTTCCTGAATTTTCCATATAGTTTCCTTTCTTTTAAAGTTTGTGAAACAACCCTTAGATATTTTTCATGCTCCTCTTTATTTTTAGAAAATACCAAAAATGTCATCAATAAATACAACCAAAAACTTATCCATGAACTCATGAAATACTCTATTCATAAGATTCATGAATACAACAATTGCATTAGTTAATCCAAACGGCATAACAACAAATCCATAATGCCCATATCTTGTATGAAAGGATGTTTTTTGGATTTCATCTTCCTTCACCTTTAGCTGATGGTATCCAGATCTCAAGTCAATCTTGGAAAAGTACTGAGCTCCCTGGAGATGATAAAACAAGTCATCAATATGAGAAAAATGATACTTGTTTTTAATAGTGATTTTATTCAAAGATCTATAATCAATGAAAAGTCTCATGGAACCATCTTTATTTTTAAAAAACAAAACAGGGTCTCCCCATGGTGAAGTGCTAGGACGAATGAAGCATTTGTCAAGCAATTCTGACAACTGATTTTTCAATTCAAGAAGTTCTTTTGGAGACATATGATATGAGGGTTTTGAAATTGGCTTAGCATCAGGAACTAAGTCAATTGTGAATTCAACTTCTCGATCAGGTATGACACCGGGTAACTCATTAGGAAAAACATCAAGGTATTCATTTACCACTGACACATAATTAATTTGAATAGTTCCCTTGTTTTAAACAATATGAGAAAGATAACTTTCATTTCTATATTTCAATAGTTTCTCAGATTCCTGATATGTTATCAATTGTATGGATTCATTCTTGTATATAAATTGAAACTCCTTATGAAAAACAACTTCTTTAGATCTACATTCAATCTTAGCATGATAATCAGAAAGCCAGTCTATCCCCAAAATAACATCAAACTCGATGAAGGGTAAAACAAAAAGGTTTGTAGGTAAAGTATTTCCACATACCACAATAGAAATATTATTATAATTCCTCTTTGCTATAACATTTCCCACTAGTGTTTTAACAACAAGTTCGGGTCTCATTTGTTAAGGTGATATTTCCAATTTACCGGAAAATTTCTAAGAGATGAAGGAATGTGTAGACCCCGTATCAAACAAAACATTAGAAGAATCTGAGTGAGCAAACAAAGTACCTCATACAACTTCATTGGATGTCCCAAAATCTAATAATGTAGTCGCAAAGGACTTCACTACACCTTTTTTCTTGTATTCTGGCTTCTTTTCATCATTCAGATCTCTCTTTGGGAAGACATTTGCATAATGACCCATTTCACCACATTTAAAACACTTTACAGTTTTCTTATCAGGATTATTCTTAAGATCATTTTCATTGCAATCTCGGGCCATATGTACAACCTTACCACACTTAAAACACTTCCCATTTTTTCTAAGACATTCCCCAGGGTGTTTCTTTCCACCATTTTCATAAACTAGAAATTGGATTTTCTTACCATCAGATTTCTTTGGTTGATTATTACCCATTACTTGCCAACTATACCTATTCTTCTCTTTGTTTCCAAAATGCACATGATCATCAGCAAACTCCATCCCTACACTGTCATCACATCGGACAAGTTTCTCATAACTTTTGAATTCACGAGAGGACAACACCCTTCAATTCCTTGGCTTCAGTCATGAGTAAAAGCGGCTTATTTTTCTATCAAGATCCAGAATAAGATTTGGTGCATACCTCACCAGTCAGGTGAAGCTCGCTTCATACATAGCCACTGAAACTTCCTAATTCTGTTTCAATTTAAGGAATTGCTTCTCCATTATATGTCACACCACCTTAGGAAAATATTTTCCATGGAAAATACTTTTAAATTTATCCCACTCTAAGGCATCAAAATCATCTCTTCCCCTGATATTCCATACCATTGACCAACAATAATCAGCTTCCCCTTCAAAACGATAAATGGAAAGACTTACCTTTTGATTGTCTGAACATCCCATAACATCGAATATCTTTTCAAGGGCATTGATCCATCCTTCAGCTGCTACTGGGTCAGAAGATCCATTGAATGAAGGAGGATGTTGTCTCATAAAATGTTCCACTACTGTCATGTTCTGTTGTGGTACCTCTATTGGTTCCCTTGCATGGATTCCACCGCCATTTATTGCCTGCGTTAGCTGATCCCTTACTATCACAAACTGCTCAGTTCCAATCCCATCCATTCTGGGCTGTAGTTTCGGAAGGATGTCATTCTGTCGGTGCCTCTCCTCTTAAGCATCCCTATTCCTTCTTCGGACAACCATTCTGAACAAACATGTCTTAGATAAAGCAACATGGTAATCTTTAAGTGCGATAACATTACAAATTTAACATAGAGTGAAAATCATTTAAGTTATTCTATTAACATCACCCTAACCCCTAAAGTTATCTAAACCATCGTCTGATACCAACTATAAGGACTCGAACTTATTACATATATAATCTTGAATTTAGTCAAAAAAACACTTCCTTTTACATTTAAGATCTTTTCAGGTTTAGATATTTAGATAATTGGGACAATATATTCATGTCATTACACATTATTATAGATAGGATACCATAAAAACAATTTCCTTTTTTTTTCAAAATATAAAACATTAAAACATAAAACAAGAATCATTGAAAATTATTCAACATTTAACATGTATTCCTTCCTAGTATTACACATCCATTAACTTATGAAAAATAATTTAAAAACATGGTATGAGCACAAAATCTCAGTAAGGGATGGAAAACAAGGAAAGATCACATTAGTCCATGAATACTCATATCATATGAAAGCATTTTCAAAAGACATTCTTGTCACCCATATATACTTACTTTGTATGACATGATATTTTCACAGGATCCACACAAAACATGATAACATAAATATAATCATAAATTTATCTTGTGGAATTACTTACATAATATTGTAACCATTATTGGCTACATTTTAATTTGTAACCCTCACGGCTACCTTACATTGTGTAACCATCACATTTACACTTGGAGTAACCATACAGCCGACCTCCAACATACTCATACCCAATGCATTGGAGGGAAATATAGGTTCCACCCTTCATCATAAATAATTCCCATGATCCAAAACATAATCAAACAATATGAATGATTAGATAAAAACATTTCTTTGGAATTTCGTAAAACCGAATTTTAAAAGGGGATTTTTAAAGAAAGCCACTTATAAATATCATACAATTGAAGAGAGACATAATAGAGTGGATGGAGTATGTATATATACTGTAAATAAACATAATGATACATTATATAAACATAACCCATCACACAAAAAATTTTAAAAGCACATAAATAATGAAGTAGAAGGTTAACCCAAATAATGGAAATTAGGTTAAGAATATACTTACCTCGGGTTTTTATTACTTTAAACTTGTTTAAACCTCATGTATAATAGTTAAAAGAGTGTTATTAATATTTTATAGAAACATGTACATGTTTATAATATCTTTTATGATCATTTTATAACATCATATCACCCTTAATTGTTAGTATTTTTTTTCCTTTGCACTGTTTTTGGGTGAGTTCTTAACATGATTTCCATGATTGGTTCATGATGGACATTCTTGTCAATTGGAAGTGAAAATCCAGAATTGGAATGGATTATTATTTTAATATATCCAGAAATATAAATTCTTCCATTTATCATTTTGAATTATTTCATGAGGATGATCCATAAGTTAGAACATTAATGATGTTCGTTTAGATCATTTTACTGGTTATTTGATAATAACAACCCCGTTTTGTCTTATAAATTAGAACCATGTGTAAAAAAGAATTAAAAACCATGGGTGAGTCATAAAACATATATTATAACCTAGTTAAACCGTATAAATGGTATCATTACCATACTTGAAAAAATTAATGGAAATTGAAATCACATCCTCGACGATGTCGATAATTCGACACAAACAGACAATGTTTTTATTCATTAAATAAGTGGGAGATGAGAGAAATAATGGTTAGAAATTTTACATAAACATGATAAAATATAGAATATACATGCTTTTTAGAGATTTAATTCGTCTTGGGTAAATAGATATGACGAAAGGATAAGGGAAGAACTTAAATTAAAAAATAATTGTGAAATTGCTTACAAAAATTCGGCAGCCTAACGGCTACGCAAGACGGTTTTACAAAATATTAAAAAGAGAGGGGACAAGGGTAACCCATATAGAAATGAATCATAATATAGAGAACATAATGAATAAGAATTAAATAAGAAAACGGTATGGAAACTTGAAAATTATACCACATAAAAGAGAACTTGAAAGGAAAATGAAAGAAATTGAGAATATTTTTACCTTGTAGAGTAACCCTTAGAACATGATTTTTGGGACCTTGGGGGCTTGATGGAACTTTGGGAGGACTAATAATAAGGTAATGAGGCTAGATATTCATTGAGGGAGATTTGTTAATGAATTCAATGAAGGGAAGAGTTGGTATTTATAGGAAAAGTGAGGGATTATTTTATTAATTTTCAAGGGACACCTCATGAGTGGTATTTACAAAACCATGGGCTTGCCCATGGTATTTGCGCATGTTATAAGCCACATGGGACACCTCACATATGATTTTACTATACACAATTCGACCAGATTTATGACATCATTATTATATCATTAATTATGTCATTAACACACTGAAACTAAAAACTGTATTTTTACTATTCACCAAAAAAATCAACTATTTCAGAAAAATTCCCAAAATTCACCCTAACCATTTATCAACATGTAGATTTCAAAAATGAAGTCCATTTTTTGAAAATAAATTTCTAAATATTATTAATTTAATTTTTAAATAAAATCATACTTAATTAAAAAATTAACAGTTCTAATTCTAAAACTACTTCTTTATCACAATGAAAAATTAACCTAGATGTCATTACCTTCTAGCCTTAAGAAAATAAAATAATAATAAAATTTACTATTAATTAGGGTCATATTACTATTCATTAGGGTATGTTACTATTCACTAAAAAACAAGTTCGTTCGAATAGACTCCAAATAACATACTGAACACAATTGTAGATGACGATTTCTTGAAATTCAAAACATAGAAGTGGAAAAATTATGTTAAAAGTGTAGTTATAAATATCTACTTAAAACAAAGTTCCATGCTTTTATATTTTTTTTTAGAAAAACTTGGGGTGTTAAAAATATGAATCTATATTTTATGTTACTTTTCAATTATTGACTATTTCTTAGATATCAAGGATTATTTTTTGTAGTTTTTTTCTCTCATTATTGGACTATAGATGTTCCAGTTTTTTATATCGGGAAATCATATCCAAATCTACTTTTTTTATTTTTTAAGGACTTTTATCATGAATATTTTTATTAACACCTTCAATTCCATATTTCCCCCTTAATAATATTTTTTTATTTAAAAACTTCACAAAAAATATCTTTATCTTTGGTTCACCTAAATTTATTTTAGTTTTTAGATTACTCTTCAAGTTAACCAATTATTCTTTGAGGTATTAAACTATCCTGGCCATGAATTCTAAAAAATAATTAAGGCCACAATAATTTTTAATTTATATTTGGTTTTCAGTTTGAAATCTATAACTTTATCTAAAACCCCATGAATACATAATTTTCTTCCTAGTATTTTTTGAAAAAATAAATCACTATTTTATGTTGATCCACATACTCAAAAGCTTCTTCTATCAACCCACTAATTTTATTTATTTTTCTCTGAACATCATGATCTTCAATATCCCCATAAATTTCCATCTCAAGGTAAACAACACATTCAGTTTATTTTTCATTATCTCCTTTAGGTTTTTATTATCTAATAGTTTCTATCGTGGACTCAACTTTACCTAATTTGAATTTTATTTATTCCACTTACGGATAATCATCCTGATCTTATTCTTATTTGGTCACCCATATTTTCCTTTCAAAATTATTACTGGATGAACTTCCTAATTTAAAATCTATTTTTGATGGAATATTTCTTCAGGGATTCTAATTAGCTTCCACTTCTCCACCATCATAATCAATTATCATGGGTCACTTTGTGTGATATATCTAACCTTTAAACACTGAAATTAGAGAAATAGTAACTTGTCTTAAAACCTGTGTGTTTATTATGTTGAATTTTCAAATGACATAAGATATAAATTCATCGCCCACATATCATTCCAATTGTACATCTCTAGTGATGTCATGCTTCACTGTGGATCTAAATTTCATCTCCTTTTTCATTTGATTTCCCCTCCCTTATGATTGAAATTGATTTAATAATAAACCAAACTATTTTTAAAATAATATAATGATATTTATTCTTGATTGATCTCTTCATGATCTAATAATTTTTAATTATAAACTGTTTGAAACCTCCTTCATATCTTATTTATTGAATTCACATCCTTTATCTCTTTAGTTGATCCTATGATATCTCCAACCACTTATAAAATTCAACTAAAAATCCCTTATTATTATCATTTAGAAAAAAAATTAAATCATATAATTTATTGTACAAAACCTGATTATTTTCCTATTTCTCATTGTAATCACCTTCTATGTTATCCAAATTGTCCCACAATGCCTTATAAACTCATCACATTCATTTAAATTTGGTTGGACAGATCACTAGACAATGTATTATAGGCTTTATAACCATTATTCAGTCGTTTTAATTCTTCTTCAATCATGGATAATTATTAAACCTCAGTTACATTATGCTCGTGTATAGAAATAGAGAATATTTTGAGAATAATATTTCATAAGTGTGATATCATTCGGTTTATAAAAATTATTTAATTAATACTATTAAACAAAGTAAAAACCTTTATATTCATTATTTTATCTATGAAGATATAATTATCACTTAGAACAAGTGTATTTTATACAAATTTTTGTAACCAATTCCCAACACACCCTAAACGAGGGGTGAATGAGGGTATATATTCTTTTTTGTCTCTCAATATCTTTATATAAAGTTAGAGAGATATGTATGAATCTATTAACCCTCATGAATGACCGTAATACTTCGATTTAGTAAAATCAGCATAGGGCCATGATATTTTACTTGGTTCACCACTAAGTGATAACCGAAGGAGAAAATGTCAATGATGTGATGATTATAATGAAATTCCCTAGTTTGTGGCCCCTGAGTGGTTCTCAGAAATGATATGTCACAACATGGAAATTGGAAACACTTCCCTGTATTCCAAAGGATACAGACTTGAATCAGGGGTATAGGGTAATATCATGGGGAGCCTATACCAATGTATCAAATTATAAATAGTAGAAAATAAAATAACCAGACATCATGAATAAAAAATAATTATATTACATTGAAGAAATAATCTATAATCATAATTAATACATGACTGTAGAAGAAAGAAGAAATGTAGAATCATGGTCATGTGGGATCAGAAAAACTGATCATCGACTAGGCCAATCACATAAATGAATAAAAAAAAGAAAATAAATGTATACAAGACTCTACAACCATATGGATTTGTACCTCAATATCAGTTTTAAAATTGGATCCAAATTATCCCACTTGATCATGTAACATCAATCCTCATCCCAACCTAAACATATGAATAGTAATGTCTACTTAGGTAACCATGTTTCACGGATTCTCGAGTAGCATGTGATTAAATCTCAATAAGGAATCACCAATATATACCAATATATAACTAGTAAATTTAGTGTATTTTCATATGATATTCTCAGTTGAATTAAAAAATAAATCTTGGATGTTTCGTAAAATAACCATTTTTGATCCTATATGTAACCGCTTGGATTTTTCATTTATTGTTTTTAGATATTATATGCATTGATTTTGGGACCAGGTGCTAGGACTGAATGCAATTCTAAGGTTTGATGTGCCTAGAACAATTTTTTTGAAAGATACTATGATTTTTAATAGCACATGTGCAAGGTTTTCCTAAAAAAGTGGAATAACTATTAAAATAGTGCCCATATTAAAATTTGAGGGCCCATTGAACTCAGAATAGTAGTTTTACCCTAGTCATGACTTAACTGTGGTTGGTATGGTTTTTATGTTGAAAAAATCCAAAAGGATATAATTTTTATTAAATAATTTAAATAGAAAATTTTTTTTACATAGCGACATTGCCTTTTATTAAGGTATTTTTAGGAATTTAGGTTTATCACTAAAACCATAAAATTTCTCTAAGATGTGGAGAAATATCTCTCTCTAAAAAATAGTGATTGGTCATGGATCGATGACCAACGCATAGTCGATTTGAAAGGAATCTCTCCACCTCCGATGACACATCGACCATCCAACATAAATGACTAATTCAAATTGAGGTAGAGCACATGTTTATTTGTGATATTTTACCCATTATTTATTTTCTATAATGAATATGAATCAATCAATGAATGGATTGATCCATGGTTCAATCGTCTTTTAGGATGATACTATTTTTGCAGGTTAATGGGATTTATCTAACCCAAATTCCCCACCTGTTATTGTTGTTCAAGAATGTTTGGAAAATGATGATGAACCTTTTTTCTTGTTCATTTCCTCCCTCTTTTATTCGTTTTCTTCGCTGACAGACCCTTGTGGTCACAAATCAAATTTCAAGGAGGGTCTGAACACAATTAGACACCTGGATTCGAGGTAAACCAACATCAGAGGCTGAATCAGTGTATATTGGGACTCAGGGAACCCACATCTATGACTGTTTCAAGATAAATAAATTGGAGGAATAAAAAATGCTCACAAAAGTGGTTGCTGTAGAGAACGGTGTTGGTGGTGGTGTTGGTGGCATTGGTGCATTGTGGTTCATGGTAGGGATGTGGGACACGGCGAGGAGGTCGTGTGACACAGAAAGGTGCATCTGTGGAGTAGTGGCGGTCACTGCAGGTGACCCCATAGAGTGGAGAACATGGTTAGGTGGGTCATGTGCAATTAAATAGTCAGGCTTGGGTGAGCTAGTTGGGATGAGGTGGAGCGAGTTGGGGCCAGGCGGAGCGGGATAGGTGGGCCCATATTGAGTGGGTTGTGTCGACCCAGCGGACCGGGCGGTATCCGAGTCAGACCCAGGTCATGACATGGGTCGACCCAAGGGTGGTCACACTGTGAACTATGGAATTTCAACCGTGGGGTGTACTGAACATTCGATTAGTCAATGTCCTTGTGACACCCCTACTTTGAAACATCAAACTACATTAAATTTCAAACGGTGAGTCCTTTTGAAAAGTCATCTATGGAATTGGAACCCCAATAATGAGATAGTTCTTTTAGCATAATGTTGTGAGTTTTTATCTAAGAATAGTATAGGTTGGTAGGATTTTGATTGGTCCATTACTTATGAATTTATTATGGTATTGCATCCACATCTCTAGATAGTAATCACCTCTAAAGGTCGAGTCCCATATAGAGTTAGGCGTCCCTCCCTGGGACTGGTGTGTGATCCTCTATCTCCCATAGTGGAGTTTGCGGTAATTGACATAACCTAGGAGAGAAGGGAGTTGTTCCTCCATCTAAGGGCCTCATTTGTAGGGTTAGTGTTATTCCATAAGATTTTGGGAAAGATCCCCTACATTGTGAATTGATCCGGATTGGGTTAGTGGTATTCCATATCATTTTAGGATAAGATCCCCTCACTATGGTATCATAATATTCCTTGCCCAATATTCTCTCATTTGGATAGGGCCAAAATGACATAGACATCTTTATGAGTGTCATATAAGACATCATGGATCAAGTAGTGTGTTCTCCAAGAATCAGTGTGCTTTGAGTAGAATCATGTGTATGATAGTTCATTAAGACCTCCATATTAAATGGTGTTCTTATGCATATAATTGGATATTGTTGTTATATATGATGTTGACATATACATTTGTGGATATGACTAGTGTTTCCTTCGTGGTATTTGCATTATGTTATTTCCTTTATTCATTTACTTTATGGTATTTCATTTGTGGTTTTACGGTGTCCTACTGAGTATTTTTTACTCACCCACACATGGGATTTTCCCACACGTGTCATGTCTTGTGAGACAGTATAGACCGAGGTGTGTCCTAGTAGTATTTCCGATGATAGTCCCAGTACCTCTAAATTTACATTTTGGACTTGTGGTTACATACTCTTTTCTTTTGGAGGGCTTATTTTGGCCCTGTTTACTTTCCATTTCTTTCATAGTTGTACTCTGGTTATGGGATATATTAGTTTTCATGTATTTTTTTCTTAGTGTTTTACATTTAATCATTTGTGTCTTGGAGATGTGTGCATTAATATAGGTACTTTAGGCTAATGTCTCCCATTTGGGGGATATTCCTAATAGGTTATAGTCATCATCCCCTAGACTATTAGAGGTTTGGTTAGGGTAGTCACAACACCAGCCCTTATTGGATGGGTCGTGGCACTCTGGTTCAAATGTTACACCTAGGATCAACTATACCATTTTCAACTAGTGTCATTGTGTCTCCAATAACATCATTTAAGAATGAAAACCAATACTAGGACCAATGACCCCATAGTAGGTGTATGAATCAATTCCATGGAGTAAATATTGGGAAATCCAAAAGTATCAGGAATCGTCAATGATTACTAAGAGGTTACCCTGGGCAGTCATGGAATCTAGTTTCATCATTAATTATAAGGATCAATTTCAAGCCAATAATATAGACTTAAAAGTTAAATCTTATCATCTTAGGCATTCTATAATTACCCTAAGGAAAAATACAAGGGTATTGACCAAATAATTCATATAGAGTTGTACCACAATTCCTTGGAGAATGTCTAAGATAGACCGGTAGTATCATTCTCAACAGTTGATACATAGGAGAAAGCCCTAAGTAATCAAGGTATTATGCTAAACAACCAAATAATAGGAAATAATCACACGGAATTAAATTAATAATAAAAGTATAAATCCAAGATAACCATCTTCGAATGATATTTATGTTCTTGAGTGTAGTGTGTCACTCCCATAATATCTTATATAACACATCTCAAATGGGGTTTCTATCCACCCAAACTCGTCTCACATATTCATGGTCAGCCTCTCAAGAGAACAACCATTCATTGTAATTATAACCATATCAAGATTAGAAAAAATTATTTATCTTTGAAGGTGAAACTCACTATTAATAATACCCATTCTTGATTCTACACTCTCCAAGTTCATAATTTCCCGTAGTGTACCCCCTAGGTCACCTAAGTCACATTGTAGCATGGACACCCTACATGGGTTCCCTTGTCTGAATATCATCCATCCATACAATCTCATCACTCGAAGAAAATAGTATCCCTCAACCTCATTGTTATCACATCGTGGAATCACTGGAATTATAGGAAATTCCTCACTGGAATCAATCTCAATACCTGATAAAATGCCCATCTCGTTTCTCACATCAACATGGGTTTTTTATGAAACCCATCATACATGTGCATGAATATCCTACACAAAAACAATTTCACATAAACAACTTATTTTATTGGTATTTTTCATTTAATTTCCATTATATCTTTTTTTAGGGGTTTCCCATACTTTTTAGGAAGAAAGGCTCAGTTTTCATGATTTGGGCCAAACTGTGAGCCTATTTCGAGATTTAAAACCCAATTTTGTTTATTTTATAAATCATTAATTTTTTCACCATTTTTCACACATTATACTTCCTACATGGCCTCCCCTAACCTATTAAAACCACCATATCTATTTTTACTCTCTAAGAATCCATAATCATGGTGGATTTGGGTTTTTATTTAATGAATTGGTATATCCTCTAATCCCATTTCTAGTTTAAAACAATTTTTTACTTAATATGTAATTAATTTTTATACTTTTTCGGTGATTCCAACTCCCACTCAAATCCAAAATCCCTAGGCGCGCCCCCATATTCGTTTCTCCCTTTTTAGATCTCATTTTCATCACGGATTGGGGAGAAACATATCAAGATTTCTCAATTCGTCCGTATTTGAAGTGGTAATTTGTTTCCATCATATATCCTTTATTTTTAACTTTTTATCCCCCATTATAGAGCCTACATTACCTTCTCAATATTATTCAAACATAACTTTCATTTTTGGTTGTTTGTAAATTCATCTACCTGTGTATTTGAGGCATTTTATTCAAGATATCTCAAGTAAGTGGGTTTCTTCTCATGTTCCTCCCATATTCATAGGGTTTATTCCCCTTTTCATGTGGTTCTAAAACATACAATAGCTAGTGTTAATACCTAGGGTTTATTTTGTATAATATTTTGGAACTATTTTGGATTAGGTCTTGATTTAACTTGTGGTGCAATGGTGGGGAAATTGATATTTCGCATATCGTTTTGGAGTTTTTGGTAAAAATGGCAGGTGATTTCATGTTTAATCATTATTGGATGAATTAGTTTTGTTGGATTTGTATGTATATCATGATTATATTCCATTGTGTTTAGTATGAAATTTATATTTGGTAGCATTTATTAAGCAGTTGGTTTTTAAGTGAAATTTTGTGCAAAAATGAATATTTGTTGTGTGTATTCCATGTTGTGTTCATTGCGTCTGTTTTATGATTCATGGAATAGTTTTATTAAATGATATTATGGATTAAAATTAATGTTTTATGTGATTTAGGTATTCTTCTGGTCTTAAAAGTGAGGTTTTTATGGATTTTATGTGCAACACATGGTTACACTCCTTGGAATTGTTTTGTGATGTTTTTAAATGGTTTCTTGATTTATGTAAGTGGTAAAACTATGTTTCTAAACTTTTTTGGTAGGAGTGTACTTTTGAAATGGTCTAATTTAATGTGAATGGTTTTTTATGTGATTTTTACTATCTTATAATGGTTTGTAAATAAAAATTTATGGATTTTTTGAAGTTTGAAAGAGAGGTGAAACATGTTATGGGCTGTTTTGGTGAGAGTATGATTTCCAAAAATGAATTTTAATTAAAAAGGTGATCATGTGACATGTGTGTGAGATTTTTGGTGTGTTTGTAACATGTAATTTTTATTTTCATGTGTAAATTGCATTTCATGTCTTGTAGAACTTGTTTGATCACAAGAGGGAAATCCTGGGTATCTAGGTGGGTGGATGTGTACTAGTTTTCAAGTGATCCCATGGGGTTTGGCCCCTGTTTCACGTAGCAAGTTTGACAATGAAAAAATTAACTAAACTATGATTATGATGATTTTGGGGGGCCACTAGGTTATGGGTATGATCCCTACTAGTGTCTCGTGTGCACAGGAATGGATATTTGGATGGTTTCTTTCACTGAGTACGAGGTACCTGGGACCCACAGCGAGATAGTGCCTATGGTTGTTTTACTATTTGTAGTGCTCATTAGATATTTAATACTTACCATCGGCATATTTTATGTTTGGATAGATAAATTTAGTATATTTTTCATTATATTTAAAAGTTTTGATTTCTTCGGAAGTATCCCACTTGAAACTGATTTTATTTAAAGTTGCATCTTCTGAATATTTTTACTAACATTTCTTGTTTAAAAAACTTGCACGCTTCTTGTATTATAATGATTATCACATGGAATATTTTTTTGGAATCATACTAATAGGTTTTGTCTCCCACCCTACTTATACCATTGGGTGTAAGTAGACTTGGTTATCTTTGTTGCTGGTTGGGTATTTCTTTTAGTGTCTGTGGTTCGGGTTTCTAGCGGTCCTTCGTGATGCGGTGATTTGGAGATGACTTGTGGGAATTTCCCCTTTTCATGAGTTGGTTCATCGTCTGCGCTTTATTTGGGTTTTGTTCCATTGTAATAGTATTTAAATATTGTTTTAATGTGTGTAACTCAATTTTGAAATTTGTTAAATGATAATTTGGTTTGAAAATTCCATATCTATTTATTGGATCCATTTGTTGTTTTAGGATTATAAACTCGGGTAAATAATTCCCAAATATTATTTTATGATACTCGAGAACTTGTTACATCCCTTTGGGATTGGGAACTCCCTTCGGGTCTTTCCACGGACCGGGCTCGTGCCGATTCTAAAGGCGACCAGATCTGGTTCTTGGAAAAATGGTATCAGATCATCTAGTTCTCTCTCTTGGGTCAAGTTGTTTGGGGAAGAGTTGGGATAGCACAATGATAGGGTTTTTAGGAATTGAAATTCTAATTATGAGTAGGGTTCCTAGCTATCAAACCTCATGATGGGATTCAATTCACTATTGGAAGTTAGGTTTTATCTGAGTCCTTTTGTTTTCATGGGTCATCGATGATTGGGGAAATGAAAAAAGTTCGGGTAATGGTCTTAGTGAGCTCTCAGGGCCTAAAATGCCATGTAGATCTAGGGATATTATCCAAGAACACTCTCTGTGATGGGTAAGTGATTGGATTATTTCCACCAACCATATTTCCAATTCACCCAGCAAAACGAGTTTCCTCTCACATTGTCTTGTGTCCTTTTGTTTTCGAATCTTGGAACCATGGTTTTAGAATTATAAATAAGACTTCATTTAAGAAATGTGAACTTTTATGAAATTATTTTTCTATAAAGCGGATGTGGATTGATTTCTAAAATGGAGGAAACGAATTTTTGGGTCAATTTTGAAATGGTAAATGGTGTGTTTACACCTTTATTAAAAGTATGAATTATTTTAGAGTGGGTTTTGAAAATCTATTCCAAATATACTTTTCTGAAATATTTATAGGGTTTTTGAGTTGAATAAAGTGATTTGGGAATTTATGTGTGGGTTATTAAGAAAAATTTTCATTCAGTTACTATTAGTCATTTCAAAAGTTTTATGAATCATTGGAATAGTGTTTAAATAATAATAGATTGATTTTTAAATGGATGGGTCTTGATGAAATGGAGTTTTTTCATAAAATTGGGAGTGTTTTGAAATGTGATGAAATGTTTTGAAATTAATGTATGGCTTGAAAGTTATTTTTTCTTTTAATTATTATGGATTTATAATTTTTTTTTGAAATATTTAAATTAGGTTTTTATTCTGTGGTTAGTGGTTTTGAGAAAAATGGATGTGTCGGTTGATTTTTTTGGTTTTGAAATGTGGAAGGGAGTTTTGTTTTAAGATTTGGTATTTCCATCATCGACCACCTACATGAGGTTATATGGAATTATGGAAGGTTAATGGAATGAATGGATGAGTTTCGATATGGATATGAGGAGGGTGGCTAGTGTGGCACAGAAACATGCATGTGTGAGGCCCATAAAATACCATTGGTGGGTACGCTAACCGCCGAGCCATTTATTTTCAATGAAGTTTCTTCTTTTAAAGGAAAACATAATATCTTGATAACCGGTTTGAGTGGTATGTTTTATAGGATTTGGGTAATTGTTTTAGGATGTTTTGAGTTCAAGAACCCATCTTCTTTGGATGATGTTTTGTTTTTGTGTTTGGCTGGTATGTTGGGTTGAAGGGCTGGATAATGGTCGCTTCTTAGAAAATTTCGAGAGTCCCTTGTGGTGTCTCCCCTAATGTGTTCGGTTATGATTATTGATATTTTTTGTCCAATAGAGCAGCTTGACTGGGTCCTTGGTTTCTCTCGTTAGATAGTGTTCACCCCCATAATGATTTAATGCCTGACTAAAGTGCAGCCCAGATTGATTCTCCATTGGAAAGTTCTCTTGTTGATCAACACACAAAGTCTTTTTCTCAAACATTAGAGGTTGATTCCAAAACATTTCATTTATTGTTTTTTTTATCCTATTATAGCGAGAGAGTGGTCATGGATGGTTGAAAGAGACCTTAGCTTCTTAAGTTACCTGAGTCGCCAAAGGTGGAAGCGGTGTAGGGTTGTCGGTATGAAATGTTTTAAAAGATGGTCTCTGGGTATTTCATCAGTCTCTCTAAAATTAGGGTTCATGTTAAACCACCAGTGTGGGGAATGAGGTGAACAGAGGCTCATATGTCCATTTGTAGGAAATCGTGTACTATTTGGGACTCAGCATAAGGTTCCTATCTATATATTGTTTCTATCAGTCGCAAGGGTCATGTTTGGTGACACCTTATGAGGTCATGTTCTTGTTTTACTACAAAAGAAAATGTTGTGGAATCTTTTAATAGTCTATGTTTTTTCAAAAGTGTTCCTCCCTTCCGAAAATCTTAACATCCACTATTTAGAGGAAGGTGTTTGTATATGTCCATTTTTATTTACATTTTCATCCAATGAAACAAGGGGTGATATGTGTGAATCTTCAAAGCTGTTCTTTTAAAAAAATTCATGTTTTTGTAAAGTTGGTTTGGAGTGTGTTGTGTCTCGTTGAACCCATCTAGGATCACAGTGTAGTTCTTTGTGGAACCAAAAGAAAAAGTTCCATTTGGGGGTTTCCCAAGGCCTGATTATGATGCTGAAGATGCTTCGATCATCTGATCTCCATTCATAGGTCCCAGAGTGAATTTCTCAGGTAGTCATGGAATTCCTAGGGTCGTTAAAAGTTGTTGTACTAATTCGCGTCCTCAGTAAGGATGATGAGAACAGTTTAAACCTCTAGTATTTTTTTCTCTATTTATTCTTGTTCGGTGGAATGAAGTGGGGGTATATTTCTCCCATGTCATCTACTAAGTTCATTCCAACCCCTATTTTGTTTCCTTTGATTTTTTATAGAAAATTATGAAAATTGGTCTAGGCATATGGTAGCACATAGTTTATGCACAGTTAGTAGTAAATGTGTGCGAACCTCAGAAATAGTGTGATAAGAGATAGCAGCTACAACAAAGTCTTTGTATGGCCATGTGACTTGGACCATGTATCCATGGAAATTTTTTCCTTTGAACAGAATGCTCTGTATGGTTAGCCCACAGTTTCCCAAACTGTGCGGAATAACCATGCAGTCATGCCAACTCTTTAAATTTTGGGGTCTTTTCATGTTGTCTCTGGCTAATCGATTAAGATGGTTGGTTATAATGGTGGGGAGACCCACTATGGGTCTACGTAAGTTATTTTGTAAAAGTATAATGAAATTATACCCCTTATGAAGGGGATTCTGTTCAGGCCTCCCATGCTAGTGTCCTAATTTTGCCTTTGGAAAAAATGAGTTACCCCTTATGGTGGGGAGTCTGTTTGTGTCTCCCCATATTAGTAACTTGGTTTTTTCCCTAGTGCTTTTCTGAAAATAGGCAGTCTCGTTTTGGAGTTATTTAACCTCTAAATTCCTCCTTGAGAAAACGTTGGGATTGGAGTGGGTCCAAAAGTTTTTTTGAAGTAAGATTGCAGTGACCTCGTTCTTTTTCCTTGTTCCTTCTAAGTATGTTGTTTGAGTCTTGTTTAGATAGTGTTTGAGGTGTTTTTTGGGATATAGTTTTAATATTCTTACGAATTTTAGGAAGGGGTTTATATTCTTCTCGGTGAGTGTATTCCTTCCCTTATTGATCAATTGGAGGTGTTTTGGCCTTTTGGGGGTGGGAGAAACTAGGAAACAAGGTCCATTTTGGCCTTTTGGTAGGGTTTGGTTTTTGTTTGCGGCCTTGTTGTAAATTTCCAAGGGAAGAAAGTTTTATGGTGGAGAGAATTGTCACATCCATGACTTATTTTAATTATATTTTTCATTTAATTTCTGTTATTTTTTATGGGGGTTTCCCATAAATTTTTTGAGGAATGTGTGAGATTTCATGATGTGGGACAAACCGTGAGGTCATTTCCAGATTCAAAAACAAATTTTTATTTATTTTATAAGTACTTAATTTTTCATCATTTTTCACCCATTCAACTTCCAACATGGACTCCCCTATCCTATTAACACCGCCATATCAATTTTTACCCTCTATTAATCAATAATCATGTTGGATTTCGGTTTTTATTAAAGGAATTGGGCCATCCTGTAAGCCCATTTCCAGTTTAAAAAAATTATTTACTATCATATACATTTTTTACATTATTTTTGTTATTCCACCTCCCACTTATATCCAGTGGACCTAGGCACGCCCCCATTTTTGTTTATCCTTCTTTAGATCTCATTTCCATTACAGATTAGGGTGAAAACCTTCAATATTTCTCAAATCACCCAAATTTGAAGTGGTAATCTGTTTTCTATCTTAACCCCTTCATTTTTCACTCTTTTCCCCCATTCAAGTTCTTACAAGACCTCATAATTATTATTATAACCTCAAATTAATTTTTTTATGTTTTGAAATTCATCTACTAGTGTATGTGGGATGTTTTTGTAAATATATCTCAAGAAATTGGGTTTCCTCTCATGTTCCTCCGATTTAATTATGGTTTATTCCACTTTTCATGATGTTCTAAAATTTACAGTAGCTAGGGTTTATACCTAGGGTCTGATTTTGTGTCATTTTGATGAAATCATGTGGATTGGGGCTTGATTTCACTTCCTTGTTGTGGGGAGGTAGTGTGGTTGATGTTTTTCACAATAGTTTGGAGTTTTGGAACAAATGGTATGTGATTCAATGTGTAACCATTATTGGATGAGCTATTTTTTCTTGATTTATATTTTTAGCATGATTCTATTCCATTGTGTTTGTTGTTAAAATTATATTTGGTATCATTTGTTAAGAGCGTGATTTTTAAGAGGCATTTTTGTGCTAAATTGATTTTTTTGTGTGTATTACATGTTGTGTTCATTGAGGTTGTTTTATGATTCATGGAATTGTTTTATTAAATGATGTTAGGGCTTCCAATTCTAGTTATCTGTGATATTTGTGTATTTTTGGTCATCAAAGAGGGTTTTTAGATGGATTTTATGTTAAAAAACATGGTTACACTCTTTGGAGTTGTTTTGTGAAGGTTTTAAATGGTTTCTTGATTTATATAAGAGGTAAAACTATGTTTCCGAAATGTTTCGGTTTTAGTGTACATTAGAAATGGACTAATTTAATTTTAAAGGGATTTTATGTGATTTTTACTATCTTGGAAGGGTTTGTAAAATTGTTTAAAGGATTTTCTGAAGTGTGAAAGAGAGTTGAAATGTGTTGTGGGGACTAAAAAATTTTGATGAAGCGGTAAAACTGAAAAACCTAATGAATAATCCATGACAAAGATAAGGGGAGAGGTTGATGGGATGGAACCCTAGCGAGTCTCATCTCCTATGGTGACAACGGCGGCGGCCACGACAGATCCTCCCCAACCTGCGGCGGAGGGATCCTTCTCAAGGAATGTGGCGTCCCCGTTCCATCCCTTCTCCAACCCTAAACATCTTCCGCCATTTCCGAAAGCTGTGATAGGGCCGAAGGTACCGGAGCTCATTGATGGCTGCCCAAATCTCCAGATTTCAACCTCAGAGTTCACTGAGGCATCCGGGATTCTGACGTTCACCCTAATTGCAAGGTTCAAACATCGAAGGCCATCAGTTGATGCCTTTGATAGATTCGTCTTCACTTCTTGGGACCTCCAGGAGCGGGTAACGGTGGGATTTCTCGATAAGCATCATATTATGATCTGGTTTTCTTCATAAGAGGACCTCATCTACGCTTGGTTGAAGGCACCCCGGTGTTGCAATGGTGACCATTATTTCTTGTTCCAATGGTCGTTCGATTTCTACATGAACCGCGACTCGACGTCCGCAGCAATTTGGGTTAGTTTCCCTAACCTTCCGTTGCCATTTCAAAAACCCTCAATTATCCGTATGCTCAGAAACCTCCTCGGTCGGTACCTTTGTTCGGATAGCAGAACGACAGCAGTCTGTCACCCGATTTTCACGATGATATGAATAGAGAAGGATGCGTCTAGGGTCCCATTTGACTACGTTTGGATTACAATCGGAGAAGAATACCGGTGCCGACAGAAAGTTATCTATGAAGGATGGACGGATTTATGTTTATCATGTAAGCGGTTGGGGCACGCCACTGAGTTCTGTCGCCGGAGACCTTCAGCGTTGGAGAATAGGGGCTTTGGCTTGCATTTGAGGGATAATGGTCTTAGGAATGGGAAAAACACTTCTCGGTCGGTGGGCAGTGGTCAAGATCCATTGGTTTGTGATCAGGTGCGACTTGTGGAGGAGGCATGAACGGATAGTGAGGCAGAGGGTATAATTGCAGCGGGTGTGGAGGAGGCGCGAATGGGTAGTGAGGTAGAGGGCTTATTTCCAGCAGGTGTGGAGGAGGCACGAATGGCTAGTGAGGCAGAGGGCAGATTTTCTGCGGGTGTGGAGACCCTTGACGCGGTTGTGGCAGCTCAACAGATCAATCCATTGGTGGTGGATGTGTTTAGTAGGCTGAAAAGAGATTTGGTCAGTCCCTCTAGCCGGGGTGCTAAAGATAGTGGGTGATGTTTCCAGCCAGGAGCGATGCAGGAGGAAGACCAGAGGAATGGAAGTAAAAGAGTTCTGGAGCAGACACCGAGTGAAGGGAAGTTAGACAGAACTGGTTTGGTGGCTGAGAGGGCATGGGTGGGTAGTGCGAAGATAAGAAAGGGGAGGTAGGGGCCTAAATTCAATGACGCTATCCTAGACAGAGGTAGGATAGAAGGAGAACCGAGTGCACTTACCTTGAGGAACAGATTTGAAGGCCTTTCAGAGGAGTGTTCTGAGATCGTTAGTGGAGGAGAGGAAGATAGAGCTAATGAGATGGATCTCAACTGGTGTATTCACCGACACTCTGCTGATGAGGCTCTAAGCCCGAAGAGCACTAGGGGTCCCATAATAATGAAGGGGAGGAAGGATTACTCCTCACTACCTCCTCCTATTAAGACTCTCTTGGCGAAGAATATGGATGACAAGAGAACTCCGGTAGAACCTTTGAGCCATTTGAGACCAGGGGAACAGGATTGTCAGCCCTCGGTCTTGATCGTAAGATCTGAAGAAGAAGTGATTGAACAGGTACTTTTGCTAAACAATACTGAGGAGGAGGCTTCCAGGATGATGGGGAGATCTCTTGAGGTTCCCCTTACTGAGGATCAATATTCTTGGATTGACAAACAGGACTCAATTCTGGTAGGTGGATTCAATCATGGGAAGATCAGTGTTGAGGAATACATCCAGACTTGGGATCAACTTGTGTCAGCTTTTGAGAAGCGGCTTTTGGAAGACGCAGAATTAATCCTATCATCCTTAACATGGAATCTTTTTAGGGAAACAGAGATGGGTAATATTAAATTTTTTGTTAGCAACGTTGTTTAAGCTTGTGGTTTTGGTTGGCTCGTGTGAGAGTTTGGTCTGTGTTAGCCGTGGTTGCTTCGGGTTCCTTGCAGTTCAGTTTTCTTGTTGCCAGTACACTTTTGGACTGCTCTGGATGAGTATTGGTGCACAAAGTCTTCATTGATGTAGGTCTCTTGGAATTAGATTCTTGAGAGGGTATGGCTTCTCCATCGGTTATGTGCCCTTGCTTCTGCATGGGACTGCTTGCCGAGGGGTCCTATGTTGGTGATGATTTTTATTGGAACACTTGCTGGGTTGGAGTGGTCCAATTGTTTGTTTTGGATGTATGTGGTTTCTCACATTCCCATTAAAAAGTGTTTTAATAATAAAAAGTAATTTTCAGGGGGTGTTGCGGGATGTTTTATTGTGAGTATGATTTCCAAAATGAATTTTAATGAAAAGAGAAATCATGTGAAATGAGTGTGGGATGATTAGTGTGTTTATGACTTCAAAGTGGTATTTTCATGTGAAAATTGTATTTCATGGTTTATGGAAATTGATTTAGCACTAGGGGGAATACTCGGGTATTTAGGTGGGTGGACGTGTACTAGTATGCTAGTGATCCCATGGTGTTTGGCCCATGTTTCACGTATCAAGTTTTATGAAGAAAAAACTAACTACACTATGATGACGATGATGTTGGGGGACCACTAGGTAATGGATATGATCCCTATTAGTTGATCGTGTGCATGATAACAGATATTTGTATGGTTACCTTCACCGAGTATGAGGTACTTAGGACCCACGGTGAGCTAGTTCCTATGGTTGTTTCCCATTACTAGTGATCATTATATATTTTATACTTACCATCGAAATAAAGTTTGTTTGGATGGATAAATTTAGTATATTTCGCATTATATTTAAAAGTGTTGATTTCTTTAAAATTAGACCACTTGAAAACTGATTTTATTTAAAGATTCATCTTCTAAATATTTTTACGAGAATTTCGTGTTTACAAAACATGCCAGATTCATATCTTATAAGGATTATCACATGGAATCTTTTTGCAGCAGCATCCTACTGGGCTTTTTCACACACCCTACTTACACCTTTGGGAGTATGTTGAGTTGGTTATCTCTGTCAGTGTTTGGGTAAATCTTTTATTGCTGGTGGTATGAGTTTCTAACAATCCTTCGTGATTCGGTGTTTTGGAGATGGGCTATGGGTGGTTCCCCCTATCATGAGGTGGTTCATGGGTTGTCATTTTTTTTGTTTTGTTCCTTTATAATAGTCTTTACAAATTATTTTAAATTGTGTAACTCAATTTTGAAATTTTTTAAATGATAATTTGGTTTGAAAAAACCAAATTTGTTTTATTGGATTCGTTTGTTATTTTATCTTTATAAACTCAGTTAAATCATTCCCAAATTTCTTTTTATGATACCCAGTCTCTTGTTCCTACCCATGGGGATTGGTAATTCCCTTCAGGTCTTTCCACAGACCAGTTCGGGTGCTAGTTTTGAAGGTGACCGGATCTGGTTCATGACACATACCACCCTGATGATCACATCTCATAGGTGAGGAAAACTCTCATCAAACTCGTCTAAACTAGATAAAAGGATTCAATACATCACTAGGTTCTCCAATGGACTATATGAGCCAATAATCCCAATCTAACACTATCCTTTATTAGGAGTTGTGGAAGGGTCATACACTAGGTCCACTATTTTATTTTTACTTTGTTTACTTTATACCCCTCAGAGCTTAAGTTTCATAGGAAATAAATTCACAATAAATTCTCAAACCATTGATAATTTAGGTAATCAATCCTGTACAAAAAAAGTATTTCATGGACCTTTTATCTTTGTTTAGTCATGATAACTCATTTAAGAAAAAATAATCTAAAAATAGGGGGTCATTCACCATAGTGATGAGACCACACATCACATTAAATTATCAAATTCATTAATAATAAGAAATGCTCAAAGACCACCTACCTAATTTAGGAAATTATTTCCTTTAAAGAATCACTTCCAACATCATCAATGCACATCTAAGATCAAATCTCCACCCAAGTACTTACCTTAAGACCCAAAATTTAAATAATTTTATTTCAACAATATTTTATAATTTTTAAATTTTAATGTATATATGAATAACACCTACTACCCCACTACATCATATTCTATGGCCCACTTCTTAGTAAAATGTGTGTGAATGACCCCAATATCCATAAAATCCTTTAACACAAAAAAATAATTCTATTTAATCCATTAATTTCACCCAAAATGAAGGAAATCCCTATATAAATTAGAGTACAAATATAGCTCTACAAATATGAAAAAAAATGTTGAAACAATTTTCTCATTATTTTCATTAGTTATGTTAAGAAACATCTCTCTAGTCTCAAGATGATTACACTATGCTCTGGTGGAATCATATCCCATTCCCTAGTTGTTCTTGAAAATTTTACTGTAACATGGAATAGGGGAAGAAAATAAAATAGATCAAGGTGGAGTGATTGATTAACCCAAATAAATCCTCTAGAAAAAATGGAACTTGATTCTTCCAAAAAGATGAAGAATGTAACCCTCTTGGAAGAGGGAAAATCATTATCCCAATGAATGAACAAATAAAACACCCCCAAATACCATATTATTATGTTATTATTCATTTATTTATATCATCTGTTGTTTTATTTTATTTTTCATTTAATTTTATTTTATTTTATTTTATTTTATTTTTCTTTTTTTCATCTTTTTATAGTTCTTCTATGAAAGAAAGTCTTCACAAACTAAGGTTTAAGGAACCAAACCCATACACTCTACCACCCTTATTCCCTGTATAAGGTTGGTTTCCCTGCACGAGGACTTTTCTGAATTTTTGGAGAAGTCTAGCTATGGAATAAGGTCACCCACGTACGGGTCCTCCTTCATCAAAAACACCCTAACACAAATCCTGGAAGGGATATCTATGGAATAGTACCTTAGTGTTGCATCATATCCTTACATGAATTGGAATATTATATGGTTTATCCCATCATCGATAGTACAATTGACCCCCAATAGGTTAAGTTAACTCCACAAACCTTCATTCCTATACTACGGCTTAGCCTTTAATGATAGGTCAAGGTATCATAGCCTCACATGTACAGACATACACACACTACACCGACACAGTGTATCCTTAAGACAAGGTGTGTTTAATGCTCCACAAGTACGAACTACAATCATCACCCTACGATGTAAGTTGGAATACTTCTTGCAATTGAATTTCAACTATGCTCTAACTAACCCCTTCTCTGTGAGCCACCTCATCACATGATCCCCCCTCCAAGATTCTCCCTATATCGGAAAACATCTCCTTGATGTGTATCAACCCTCAAGATACTAATATGAATATTTCTTATCAAAAAAACCCCCCACATGAGTCATAGATACAGATTTCCATGAGAATTCATAATTCATAACAATAAGGTTCTTAGAAAGGTCCCCAATAAAACACTTAATATCATTGAGAAAACTTGTTAGGATCCCAACCATAAATATTTATATATCCCTATCATTGATTAATACTCAACTCATTACATTTTACTCTGGAATGGTGATGGATATTTCACTATAAAACGTCAAATATGAGGCTCACTTTTCCACAAAACCCATGATACTAACTTTCACCACCAAAAAATCAGTAAGTCAACACTTACCCATTCTCACCTATCCCAAGACATGATTTGTTCATAAACTGGATCATAGCTCGCACTATTATTCTCCCCATAATATGGATCTTTTTTTACTATCAAATTATGAGCTATAATTCTCCCCATCATAGATATTTCTTACTGAAAATTCATTTCACATGGTTTATGAAACTGCTCGGTGTGCTTTCTACATCACCACAGCTCATCATATGAAAAGATACTAGGCAATCCTCTTCTTCTCAACATCTCCCAAAAACACTTGGCTTCAATTACCAATGAGTCATCGAACTAATTGATCTAAGGGAATAATTCCTAAAGGAATCTCAAGACTCTTGAATAACAAAACAGAACGTAATACATAACACTCAATGTAATTCCCTTTTTTGAACTCCAACAACCCAAACTATTCGTCTTTATCTAACCACAAGTAATGGAACCTCACTGATATAGGTCACTATTTTATCTCATAAAATCCATATCTATCCCATAAAAAATTCATGGAATCCATCAAAAACCACATCTAAATCACAATTATAGTATTTACCAAGGATCTAAATAAAATTGGATTCATCTTCTCACCAATATCAAAAAACCATATCGATCATCCAAACCCCAATCTAATCATGTTTATGGGAATACAAAAATAAGAAAAATACCACTACATCCCATTCTCTACCCATTACAATATTTAATTTCTATACATGGTTATTCTGATTAAAATCATGCTATAACACAAAATACCAATTACTACTAGTTCTCATCTCATGGGAACATCATCATAAAAAATCTATAAAAATTCATATATAATAATGGTTCAACCCTATAATAGACAATAGTGAACTCCGTATAATAGGTCATACATTATATCACTATTTGATAATAACCTCAGGTGGTTCCAAAGGCCTACCTCCCTTAGAATATGTGTCAAGGAACATAATTGGTTCGGCCATACCATGGCACCCTGATCCATTCCCAACATCACCTCTCACCATATAGGGGAGCCTCTAATTTTCACCATGTTTTCAAAATCAAATAATGTAGCATCCAATTAATTCAATCATTCCTCATCACAAATGTGACTACTCACTGATCACAACTCTAATGGAACCATGTGTAATCAATATGCATGACCTTGGTGTCATCCAAAATAAAAATGTTCACACTTCAGTACCACCTGATTAGATGTCCTAACTCAAGCTCCCATGAATCACAATCCATAAACCCTAGGATCATGAACCTAATACACTGAAATTTCTCCTTATACATGTATATATCATCTACCTAGAATCACCCTCAATTCCCCTCTCCAAAATTAATAATTTCACATAATCTATGTTCTACCCACAATTGTGGTGCAACCCAAGCATTGTTCCAAAATCAAGAGGGTCTAACCACTGCAAATCCATCCTAGATCATACCATCTAGAACAAAATTAAGTAATATCATTAGTAACTACATCAGAATATATAGGGTCTGATATCCTTCCATCCCTGTTTATTGAAACCATACCTCGATACTGAATCACTTATAGTGTTTACACCATGATATTCTCAAGAATTTCTATGCATTTTCCTCAAATTTGATAGAACCTCATATCCATAAATCTCAAAATGTAAAGCATATATATATTATTATAATCACTAAGGAAATCACAAGATCATGTTAAACCCTACACAGGTTACCCTCAAACTCACACCTGTTACGGGGTGTGCAAATAGAATTTTTTTTCCTAATGTAGTGTAGTGGATAACCTGGGTCGTCTCACATGAATAGATTCTAATTTTGATTAAATAATAATTATAATTCACCTATGTTCTACTTCTTTTTTTATTATTATTTTATAAAAACAATGATAGATGCTTTGTTTTGTTATAACTTCCTAAATTAATGAAAATACATATAGAATGAAAATTTAAACTAAACTATAATTCAATGATAAAAACAATGTTCTTAGAAATAATGAACATGGTTATGATTTTTTTATTCTATCATTATTCTCCATTACTTGTTTAAATTATTTTGGATAATTTATACATGAAATATCTTTCATGAATTAAAATTCTCTTACATAATGTTGTCAAATCATGAATGTATTTAGCAATCTAAATTACACTTCATATTGTAGTCATGGTTGATGGATCTCCTTAAATTAGAGTATAACCACTTTTATGACATGGAAATATCATATTCCATTTTTTCCACTGAATGGATCACCTATATCATATGAATATATTTTATCTAGAATAAGGGAGGGAGTAGATTTAATAATATCCAAGAAAAAGATTTGAGTTGCATGTCATGGTAGAAAATTTCCACATTCATTCATGATACTCACTTCTATCACAAACATAAAATAAATTGTGAACAAGAATTTATGAACACCTAAGTTCCCATGAGCCAAAACTCAGTTTATCCCCTCATTATCAAGGGTAAGATGTCACAATGGTTGTAATATACAAGATAATAATAAGAGAATGTAATAAAGATAAACATCTAATGATAATGTGAAAAGAATAAGAACATTAAACACATAAAACATAAAAAACAAAAATAGAGATAGAGAAAGATAAAGAGATAGAGTAAATGAATAAGAATAAAATATAAAAAATTAAATATAAAAAAATAATTTGACAAAATGTTAAAAGAAGAATAATAAAAAAATTGTGTGAAAATATTGGTGGAACTACTTACTAAAAAATCATGAATTATATTAATTAAGAAGCTAAAATATAAATTAAATTAATATTAAAAAAATAATATAAAAGATATGGAAATAGAGAAGAATAAAAGTAGGAGCATGTGGACTAACCTCCTCCTTCATTAGTTTCCTCACCCTATGGTGTGAACTCGATCCCAATGGGTAGAAATCCATTATATTTATATAGGGTCTGTTTATTTTGTTCATCTTAGTTAAAATATATTTATATATTCTTGGAAAGATACTTGAGATATACTTAGTTTATCATCAAAGATACACATGAGAGTATTGGGTGTTTTCTTTATTTGGTGGGGAAAGATGTTAGAAGCTTTAGCGTGCTTCTACTAATGAATGGGAATTAAAGGGGACTGATTGATGTGGAAGTCACTCTGGAAAAAGGAAGTGGCAGTATTCTATTACTTAAACCATTTTTCCCTTCAATGTGGTTGGAGGGAAAACAAAATTAGCTTCAAGGGGTTCACTTAATGCTTCAGAGGAAATCTCAAGGTGGTCTCACACTTGAAAGTGGTAATTGGTTTGAACTCGACCTTCAAGGGAATTAGTTATTTTAGTTATCTAGTGGTGTAAATGGTGGTTGTCGAGTGTCGAATGTAGAAGGAGGTAAGGATCATTAGCAGTCATGTGTCCAAGGGAAGGAACACATGGATAAAGTGGAATGACTCTATTTTGGTTAAAAGGAATAGTAACTGCAGTTTTATATGTCTCACATGAAAATGGAAGTCAGAGTATGTGATGGTTTATTACTCAAGTTGTGTAATGAGTTTCTTAGTGGCCTTCACTAGGGAGTGATCATGGATACACGCACACGCAGATACATGGTCCAGGCTTTATCTCTTTTCCCATATAGACTTATGCCCACCCATTCATGTGGTCCTCTTTGTGGACCTCTCGCCACTCCTTCCCTCCTTGAATGGGCTCTCCCAATGGGCTACTTGGTCGGCCAGCCTATTTAAGCAGTTTATCTGGCTACGAGATTCTTGGTTGGGGGCTAACCCTTGATTGGCCAATTTTGTTTGTAAAATTCTTGAAAACGTAAGAAAAAAAAATTCAAATAACCTAACAAGATACCAATAAAAAATTAATATATAAGATTAATAACCTAAATTCAACATAATTTATTCCTTTTTAACTTATTCAATTCCACATTTAAAATTTACCATAATTTAGTTGAACATTGATATCCATGGGAATTATATATTAAAATACTCTAATATCCTTTAATTTTTTCTTAAAAATTATGGATGAAAATTGAGTACGTCATAAACCACTATACATAAACCATGTTTATCCTTACGCATAAAATCACAATATTGAAAATAAAAGGTTACCAATATTACCATTATTCAAATATCAAAGTAATAAAATAAAATAATTCTTAATGTTAAATCAAAATTATAAAAATCCACATAAAATATCAATTGAATTTATTAATTTTCAAAAAAAATAACTCGCGTATTTTTATTTTTTCATTTTTGAAAATGATTGATCTTATCTATTCATTAATTAATTTTTATCAATTTATTATTATTAAACATTAAAAATCATGATTTACCACACTTAATCTTTTTACTCATCCCTCATGATAAAATTCAAGTAAAGTTATGGTCATATCATGAGAACGTTCTCCTTATCCATAATCTTGTATTGGAAATACTTTCTTCACTTTCTTAACATATAAGGCATTTTAAATAATGAAGAAATTTCCGTCAAGGTTCATATGACTCTAAGCCTTTGGGTTGGTAGGATTTTATGTTTTAAAAATTATGAATTAAAGAGGATGATTATCTCCTAAATTATAGTGATTGATATCAAAATTGAAGGTTTAGGGATATTATCCCATTTAAAATAACAACTCACACTTATGAAGCCCTATGTAAGTATGTGAATAATAAAAGAATAATGAATGATGTGAACCTTCTTAAATTTTTCTCTACTTTTATACATTTTTTTCATTTTCATGGTACTTTTCATATGTTTTTTTCGTTTTGAAAAGCTATTCATTTAATTAATCCCACATACAGCACTAAAACACATATGATAAAAATATTTTTCAGGTGATGCTTATTTTTGGTATTCCTAATTCATAATCCACAAATTTTTTCATTTTGTTCTCAGGAATAGAAAACAATAATGTATAATGAATGATTCAAAAAACTTTCTCAATTACCACAATTATAACCCCCACACATTTCCTCCCAATTTTTATCAACCCTTCCACCATTACTTCCTCACCCCCACACTTCAATATCCCTTCCACCATGAATCCCTCAACCCCACACATCAATATTAAAATATCTTATAATTACTAAGGAATGGGTAGGATTGGAAAAAAATGGTGTGAGACATGGATTATTCCTAAAAATTGTATTCATGTTCTTGATGGTTTAAACAAGGATTTGGTAAAAAGGTGGTATCAAGGATAAGGGATTTAAAAAATATTCCTTTGTAATTTTAATTTTTTTTCCACATTCAGTAGCTTTGCAAAGTTTCAATGATTTTTCTAGCATGTCACATATCTCAAGATCAATCAGAGAATATGATCAAGATTAAACAGATATTATTTTTTATTGAAATTTTCTTGGTAAGGGGAAATATTATTTGGGAAAATTTCTCATGAATTGAATAATAATAAATAAATTCACATGTTTTAAAAAATTAAAATCATAAAAAATGTTAGGTAAATTTTATTTACATGAAATAACTAATACCAAAAAAACATGAGTCCTTAGTTTAATATCTATGCTTCAATTTATTCATACAATTATCTATTTTACTCATTCAATTTTATTATCACTGAATGTTATAGAATGAAATCATAGTATTCTTATAAAACTAATGTCTCCAAAATAAGTCAAGTAAATCATAAATCCTATGAATGGGCATGAAATTTCAATTTTAAATATCAAGTTATTAATCTCATAAATATTTTGGGAGTTAAAAATATAAAAATAAAAGTGAACTCATTTTTAAATGATGCTTTTGATCATCCCCCATAAAATTTTTCATTGTGGATATTGTGTACCATTATTATCCGAAAAAAGGAAATCACGCAATTAAAACCCAAGTATAATATTATTAAATCCCAAAATGATAGATGGAGTGGGGTTGTACACTGGAATAACTATATGATTAAAAAGAAAAGTGCTTCAAATAAATAAAAGATAAATATTTATATGATCACCCAAAGAATACCGGGATTTTTCGCTACCTTTATATGGTAGTACCTGCTCTTATACATAGTCTGATGGTGGGTGGATCTTCTTAGACATTAACCATCACATGTGTATTTTCCTGGATTTAACTTATTTCTTATTGGCGGTGAGGTGTGATACATGGATATACTATGCCAAATATTCCCCCTTCAGAATTAGGTATATCATCACCAAAGGGGGTAGGATAAAGTATGATTTATTCTCCATCTTGGTTTCTACCTCTTCAACCTACTTCTTCTTGTCCAGTGCTCGGTCAAAATGGGCATCATGAATTGAATGTTCAATAGGAATGTAGGAAGTTATCTTTACATGAATTTAATTTAAATATGAATAATCAAAATTATTCTCCCTTTCATAATGAGAAGCATGTGTCTTGGTTTCATAAGGATCAGCCACTTGTACATCTTCATGGGCTTCCTCAAATGCATGTTCATCAAAATTAGGGAGATCCATGTGTTCCTTAGCAAGTGTAGGTATATTTTATTTATCTTTATCTAAGGTATAAAAATGATTTCCCAAATATAAAAATTCAATGGTCTCGAATTTAATACACACTTTATATTGAATAAAATCATATGAAATAGAGTTTGAGATAAGATCAACTTCTTGAATAGGTTCATATTCAATATCTTCTTCTGTGATGAGTGACTCTTGGATTTAGATGGTAGAAAATGGTGGTAGGTATCCATACTCCTCTATCTTTTATTCTAAATCCACCCCTTGGGTGGTGTCTTTCACTTCTATGGCTGGAATGATATGAAATAGTGCTATCTATTATACTTTTTAAGGATTGGTGAAATCAAGTTGTACCTCTGATTCATTCCATATGTCATCTAGATATTGTTGATCACCCACACATAGATCTGTAGGCAATTATTCCTCATCATAAATACACTATATCTCACCATTGTTATCCTCAATTCAGTTTATCAAATGTTTGAGTTGGGGAATATCATTAAGATTGGCCTCAATTTATATGATGTCCTATAAAAATATATGAAATACTAAATGCACCTCCTCTATTCCAGGTTTGGGTTGGCCGAGAGATACATTGAAGTACTCAATTAGCCAGTCCATTTTTTCATGAAGATATCATACCGTCTATTTGAACTGTTGAATATCGTATTTGAGTTTTTTGTTAGCCACAAGTTCATGAAATTTCACATGGGGAGATTCTTCAAAATCATTGGGAGTAAACAAGGATGGCTCTATATGTGTCTGTACCACTTCTTGATAAAACTCTACGAAGTTCTCAAGAAATCCAGTTAACTCTGAACCTAATATTTCAACCACTGGTTGTTTGAGGTTCTTTTTGAGATACTATGTGATGTCTTGAATTCCTCCACTTTTCTAGTTTATCTTAAGGATCCCTGGATCTATTTAACAAATAAGGAAAAACTATCTTCTACAAACTAGGGTGATTTAACCTCATTTTTTAATTTAAAAAATAATGAAAAACTATATACTATGAGAAAGTATATAAAGAAAGAAAAATACTGATCAAATTCCCCACAATGGTTCCAGTTTTGATACATGTTAGTTGTGGGTTGTGGAAAAAGAAAATTTATTTTCCTAATGTAGCATGGTGGATAACCATGACTATCTTACTTGATGATCTTCTTAGTTTTTTTGCTTAATACGTTTAAATATCTCAATTTATTCTTTTTTTTATTATTTTATAAAAACAATGATAATTTTTGGGGTTTTTATTAATTTATAAAATGATGAGAATACATGAAGAATGTAATTTTGAACTAAAATAACATGAAATGATAAACAAAATTTAATTAGACAGAAAGAACATGGTCCTGAGTTTAGTTTTTTTCTGTCATTATTCTCCTTTTTTAAAATTATATTTGATAATTTATTCATGAAAAAATAAATTATGATTTAATATTCTTTTATTTAATGGTAGTAAATTTTTAATTCATTTAGAAATATAAATTTTACCTCCTCTTGTAAATAGAGTTGATGGAATAACTCAATCAAGAATGTGATATATTCCATGATCTAGATCCAACGTATTCGATTTCATCCACTAAATGGATCAACTCTATCGTATAAAGATATTGTATTCAGTAGAACGGAGGTAAAATAATTAAAAAAAGCATAGAAATTTATTTTACTTTAATATCATGGTTGAAAATATCCACACTCATGCATTCTACTCACATCTATCACAAACATAAAATAAACCTTAAGAAACAATTCAAGAATATATAACCTTGCTTGGAAAAATCCTTGGGTCATCCCCTCATTTTCAAGAGTAAGAGGTCACAGTGGTGGAAATATATAAGGGAAGAAGAAGATAAGAGAATAAAAATAAAAACTATAAGAATAATGAGAAACGAATAAGATGATTAAACACCTAAAATAAAGAAATAAAAAAATAAGAGAGAGAGATAGGGGAATAAGAAAAATATAAAAAGAAAAAAATGTAAAAAATATTTAGATAGAATGTTAAAATAAATAGAATAAGAAGAAGAATTTGGGTGGAGGAATTGGTGGAAACAATTTTAATAAAATCCCTGAATTGTTTTAATTAAAAACTAAAATAAAAATTACATTAATATTAAAAAAACAAAATTAAATAAAAAATAAATACATACATAAGAAGAAAATTTAGAGAATGTGTACTTAAGCCCGCCCATTCATGTGATTCTCCACCTACGCCTCTGGCCACTCCCTTCCACCATGGGTAGGATGTCCTAGTGTCCCTCTTAGTCACTTGGCCAATTCTTGTTGGCTATGTGGTTGTGGGTTTCTTGGTTTAGGGACAGACCTTGGTTAGCCTATTTTTTATAAAAATACATCTCAAAATGTAACATAGGAAATGTAAATAAAATAAAAAATATCAATAAAAATTTCATATATAAGATTTTTAACCAAAATTCAATGTTCTTAATTCTTTTTAAACCATTTCAATTCCACATTTTAAATTGTGCATACTTTAGTAAAATAATAAAATCCATGTGAATTATACATTAAAATCCTCCAATATCGTTAATAAAATGTTTCAAATTATGAATGAAAATTAAGTATGTCACCCATATACGTCACATATTATCTTAAAAAAAATATCTTTCTCACCACTATCATGAGTTGTGTCTCAAAAGAATCAGTCTCCCCCCACCATGCTCATAAATCAAATATCATTATATTCACAAATCATGGGGTAACTCCCCCTCTCCAATATCAATATCATATACCAACTCACATTTCAAATAAAAAATCTTGAGTTCTAATATATTTATAGGTATTAGGAATTACATTATAAGACACCATACCACTAAGGAAAAAATAATAACCAATAATTTTCACACGAGACAACCTCAGTAAGGACCATGATCTCATTCACATTTTCCTTTCTATCCTTAATGACATATCTCTATATTTTTTCTATCAAATGTATTATTACCATAAGGTTTGGTTAAGTATAAATCCTCTAAGAAGTTACATGGGAGAACATCATAAATGTTGTTTTCTACACTTTAAATAATAGAACCAATTCTCTTCTTGAAACCACCACCCATAATGGGTACCTCATTAATACATCAAATTCTATTACCTACCCACAAAGGGTCTTTATACATCCCTTAAACAAGGAATCTGTATTTGAATTCCCCTTGAATATAAAATTGTATGATCCAAATAACCTATCAAAAGAAAAAACATATTGTGGTCCAACTCAGTAGAATAACTCTTCCAGGTTATATTGGAAAATTGCATAGAATTTTTTGTTAACACTTTAAAAAAATAAACCCTTGTTTTAGTGATATCAATCACACGAAAACATTCATTTCATCTAAATCCAATGTAATAAATATCATATATGAAGGATAATCTTACCAATACTGTAAAAGAGTCAAAAACCAATAAATAATAAATCTAAAACCAAAATAATTTTTTATAAGTGAAATCAAACAACCATAAAATTAAAGAATAAAATAAATAGTTTCATATACATTGTAACCAAGACTTCTCATTAGAAAATGTCTTCGAGGCATGCTGTTATAAGGTTTAACATGATCTTTGAAACATTATAATTTCATTTGTCTACTATCTCCCAAAATTTTAATATAATCAAAAGCTCTAATACCACTTTGTAATTTCCTCCAATATTCAGTATCCATTGAGCATTTCTTAAACTATATATGTCTCTACACGAACCATAGAATCTCCTCCAAACATTCCATAGGGTTTAAAAAAGTAAAATGGCTCTATAATAGTATTGTGGGGAGACTATAGCCGTGTATAATAGGGGAAATAGTAGTGGAAAATAACCAAACATCATGCATAATAAATAATCAGATTACATAAAAGTAATGAACTAGATTCTAAAGTAATAAATGAATGTGGAAACAAGAAATCATACAGACTCATAGTCATTCCAACCAAAAAAATTAATCTACCACTAATATGATCACATAAAACAATAAAAAAAAGTAAAAAAATATGCACAATTATCTACTACCATCCGGATTCATACCTCAGCCTTACTCTCCAAACTCAGACTATGTTATCCCGCTCAATAATTCATCACTGAGATTCATCCAAACTTAAACCTATGAATAGTAAAGTCTACACAGGTCCCTAAATTCTATGACCACCTGATAATGGTGTGAGTAAAAAAAGTAATCCACCACTGGTATGGTCTTTTATATATAAATTAAATATAGTGTATGTAAATTTAATGTGCTCAGTTGAATAAATAACTAAAGTTTTCAAAAAAAATAATCAACATTGATCCTTGGGTAAAAAAAGTGACACTCGATATTAACAATACCCTCTTAGGTCAGTGTTAGTGTGTCTTTGAGCATGTAAAATTACTATTCCATCCAATACAAGGCCCAATAGTTTCATAATAAATGGAAGAGAAGATTCCATAGAGAAAAGTTTGGTTAATAAAAAAGAATTAGTAATCATCACCAATGCCTAGGGATTTTTCATAGGTAATTAATGATTTTTATGATTCCTTCTATAAGAGAAGAAAATTGGGATGATTTTCCACTCTTCTTTCCCAATATTCCTACTTTACAAGGACATACGACCACCATTACCAAAGTTGGTGATGTTGGCCCCTTGATAAAAATAGGATGATTGAATGTTGTTTCCTCCTTCCATGGATTCCTCCCTAGATATCATCGCCTAGTTCAGGTATCCCTAAAATATTTAATTCATATTCAAAAAACTTATTCCTAGTCCCATCTTAAGGTAGACACCTGTTAATTATGATACTTCTGTCTCGATAGGGTAGCAACATGTGGTCACAGTGGATGGTAATGTTGAGTATGTCTTAGTGTTTATGGGTGTTTGGGGTATTGATCACCTATAAAGTCCTCAAATTTTTATTTAAATGGAATCTCATGTGAGAGGAATTTTAGGCATGGAACCTAAGGTAGCCTTTATAGGATATGGGGTAGTTGATTTTAGGAGTGTAAAAATGCCAAGGATTTTTACCCCGGGAATCCCATGTTTATTATATGTGGTAAATATTATGGAATAGGTTATAGATTTAATGCCTTTTAGGGAAATTTGGGTCATATATTTCAAATATTGTGGGGACATTATGTTCATAGGATTAAAATCGTTTGGGGATAGGTTGTTCATAGTTTTAACATCTTCTGGGGACTGGTAAGTCAAATGTTTAACATCTTGCGAGTATAGGATCGTAATATGTTTAATTCATTGTGGGGATAGCTTGGTTATATATTTAAAATATCATGAGAACATTTTGGTTGTAGGTTTAACATCTTGTGGGGAAAATTTGGTGGGTTTTATTGTGTCCCCATGGGGATGATGACCACACATTGGAGTTATCTTATTTTATGGAGAAGACATACATACTTAAAGGGAATGTTGGGGAATTAGTCTTAAACCTAATGTATGTATCTAAATGTGTTATGATGCTTTTATTAAACCTCATAAAGGTTTCTTACATACCCTATTAGGAGATAGGGATCCAAAAGCATATATTTTGTTGCCATGGTTTAAGGTCTTGTGACGGGACCATTCCAGGTAGTTTAATGTCATACAGTAAGGATGCTCGCATCAGAAAAGGAGAAACTACAAGAGATGGTGTGGGGATAATGCATAGAGGCTTTCTTTGTGTTTTGGGGTATTATCCTAGGTGTAAAATTTCATACCATGATGGTGTGGTCCATACACATATGTCTCACCCTAGTGTTGGGTTTCCATCCCATGATTGTGTGAGATTGAGTGAAGATTACCAATGTGATATGCCTGTTGTAGGTGTCACATCCCATGGGGGGGGGAGGTGTCATATAATGATGATCATAGTTGAGGAATCATATATTCATAGTATTGGGTAGGATGTGTGGGGTTATCCTATTCCAGTCATATACATGGAATCATGTGTTCAGTGTAAAGGGTAAGGATATAGTTGTAGGTCATGTTTTAGGGATTTTGTATTATATTTTCAAATCTTATGACAAGGACATTAGGCATGGAATTTCAAGTCTTGAAACTCAAATGTGGGATGAACCTAAAATAGGGGATACCATTTCCATGTAGGAGATAATGATATGGAACTAGCACTCCATATCGGGAATGGTGGGATGTTTCCCTTAATGGTGACGCCTTTGGGGCTGATTCATCTACTGATTAAGTGCCTCTAGGTAGCACGTTGCATAAACACTACCATGATGATGTGTAAAATAGGTATCCCAAAGTTATTTTGTCAATTGTTAAGATAAAATGGAATTATTTTTTCAAATATTAAGATAAAAATGAAATTTAATGGTATAATTCATGCTTGAAGAAAATGGGGTGGATATAAAGGTTGATGATACCATTACCATGAAGAATTAGATTGAATATAAAGTGTTTTTTGGATGGTTAAATGTTACATAATCACTCAATATTAATGAAATGCTTTTTTTGAAAAGAGAGACCTTGGAGAGGTCTAGTGGATAGGTTTCATGAAGGTTGGGGGTTCATGAATGTTGGATTATTTATGAATGGAAGGGTTCTCGTGATGGTTTATGTTTTGTGAAATATGGTGGCCTTACATCAGAGTAATGTATTGGATCTCCTGGGGCTAGTTTCACAAAGGATAATTATCTTATGAACCTAAAGATCCATAAAGGTATTTATTTTGATAAAAATATATAGAAATTCATGAAAGGTATCTCAAGTAGGGTTTTAGGTTCTCAAGAACCCATGGGAGGCTGTCTAACGAAATAATGAAACTTCTAAGAATCCATATTTTATTTTTCTATTAAAGGTTTGAGTTTCATAAATTCAAATCATTTATCATAATTCCAAATTTCGGGTCCCCTAAACTTTGGGATGGAAATGTGTATTGATAACTATGTAGAAGAATGAGAGTATCCTTTTTTAAACATAATTTCATGGAAATACATTTCATTATGGTTTTAGATGGTTTGTGGAGTTCTAAAAATGCACATATGTTGTGAGAAAGTAACCACCGTAACTTATATAGTGGCCTAGAAACCTTCACGAGGTGCCTCTCATTAAAAAATGTTTTGAACCTCACAAACGCATACTCTTAAGACGTTTTTTAAAGATATGTTGGACTAGATTCAATCTAAACTCCTTTTTCCTCCCTAGACATCCATTGAGACAAGTGTATTTCATCATCAACAAACTCCCCCTTAGAATGAGAGATGATGAGGGAGCGGATGGTTGGATTTTCAAGGGAAAGTAGATAAAATTGGTTATCTATAATCCCTAATTGAAAAATATATCTTGAATCTATGAATATAAATAGGGTTAGGATCCTAGGGGGACCATAATAATTCTAAAAAATATAGTTTCTTTTTTCTCTATTGACAAAAATTAATACCTTCACATGAATTATATAATTTCTGATCCTTGTAATTCATGAAACCTTCTCTCCACTTCCAAAATACCTTTTGCAAATAAACTTCCATGGATATTGATAACTTTTGAAAAATAAAACTTCATGAATTTACCTTGATGAACAAGATACTAATAAAATTATATTTCTTGGAATATGGATAATAAGGGTGTTAGGGTTTCTTTGGCTCAGATTATGGAGATGGATGGAACTATTATGATTGGGGAGATCATATAGACTACAAAGTATTATCACACACTCACTGAATTAATGATGGAGGAACACCATATGTATCCCTTTTGCAAGTGGATTTAATTATAGTGATTTTTCTAAGGTATGATGTGTTCATCTCATATAACAATTAGGGTGAAACTATTTATTGGTTCAAGAGTTCACTGGGCACTAGTGGAAATACGGGTTTTAACGTCGTCTTAATAACGTCGGTTTTTTAAAAACCGACATGAATAGTATGTGCGGGGAATTTTTAACGTCGGTTTTACAAAAAACCGATGCCAAAAATAATTATGCGTTGATATTTCGCGTCAGTTTTGAAGAAAACCGACGCCAATAATATTAGTATACATATTTTCCGCGTCGGTTTTCCTCAAAACCGACGTGGAAAATAATTAAAAAATGTTTTCGGTGTCGGTTTTTTTAAAACCGACGCCGAAACTAATAAAAAAAATATATTCTGCGTCGGTTTTCTTGAGAACCGACGCAGAAAATAAATTTTTAAAAATGTTTCGGGGTCAGTTTTCATGAAAACCGATGCTGAAACTCATAAGAGAATATATTCCGCATCGGTTATTTTAAAAACCGACGCCGAAAATTTTAAAACAACATTTCGGCGTCGGTTTTCCTTAAAACCGACGCGAAAATTCTTTTAAAAATATTCACGGTCAGAAACCCTCATTTTGTTCGATCGTCGAAATCGAGTTCCGCTGTGGCGCTTCGGACTCCCAACGACCTTCGAACCTGATTTGCGATCTTGGACGGCCATTGTTGAAGGTTTTTTGTCGTCTGCACGATTTTGGGTATGTGTTCTTCCTCTTTATCTCTTGTTTCATATCCCATTGTTTATTTCTTTATCAATAACCCTATTTTGTGTGATTTTGATTATTGGTTAGATTTTAGTTGTAATTTATCATTATTTTTTGTTTGTATTATCATTATTGGTGTAGATTTGATATTGTTTGTTTTTGGAAGTAATTATACCGGTCGCAGTTTGGATTTAACATCTCCATTCGGGTTGAACTTCAAATTTTTTGTTTGTATTATCATTATTCCTGTTTAAAATGATCTTTCATTACATTATAAAGTACTATATTTTTAATTCCATTTCCATTTTAATAAATTCTTCTTCAAAAAAATAATTTTATTATGTTAAATGAATTCACTCACATTTTTGCATGTATTTTGTTGTTATTTCATTCCTTCTTGAGATTTACCAAGCCAAATTCCTCAATTCCCTTTGCTTCTCATCATTTAACTAAGACATGAATAATTACCACTATCTATTATGTTAAAAAAATTTGAATAATTATTTTCATGCCATTATATAATAAATAATTTTTCTTGCAATGTCCATAATATGACTAGAATCATACATTTAATGTATTGTAATTATTTCTTCGTAGATAATAATATAATCATTATCCCTCTATTAATCTTCAAATATACCTTTCCACTTTCATATGTGGGGTTAGATTCATGCATTTTTAATAAATATCCTCCTAAACTTATCTCATTCCATTGATTATATTTATTCATCTTTCTCTCCCTCTAAATAATAGTCATGAAATGATTTACTTCCCCCCTCTAAGTCATAGGCTGCAAATAAAACATTCTCATGATCTAATCTTTAATGGATGGATAATATATTTCTCTTCATGTTGATCCATTCCTTGACATGTTTTGCTGCAATAGACCCATGGAAGGGGGTGTAAATTGTCACCTACAATATGAAATGGAATTTTTATCCCTCCATAATGAATTTATATGTTCATAATTCCCTATTATAAAACTCATGGATTGAGGGAGTTGAGTTATCATGGTCACCAAAAATTGTATCATGTCTCTTAATACACATAGTCTTAAATGAGGATAGTTATTGCACTATTTTTCACATTAATTTTTCCATGATTCATTCATGTTACATCAAATTAATAAAAAAATATATATAGTGTGATCAATAGTAGTCATAGTGAGAAATCATATTATCTTGTATGTCATTCATATGATATTTATATCATGAAAATTTATTTTTAAAAAATGAAACCTTTCATTTAACCATTTTGTCCATGTATTTCAATATAACACACATGTATATAATATGAAAATAAACTGTTTACTCTATTTGTAAACGTGTTTCATATCTGATGTCTTTTATCTGATTATCAATAGTTTTTATGGAATATGTTTTTGTTTACAATTTATCTGATAGATATTTAAATGTTTCTATGTTTTAATACATTCATCAGTTATATTGTGATATCAGGTATTAATGGATCATAATTGGATTTATCTACGAAGAACTACTAGTGAATATGAAAGAGGAGTTGACAATTTTTTGGAATTTGCTAAACGGCATAATCAAAATATTGATTTGATTTTCTGTCCATGTGTGAAGTGTGTAAATATGAGAAAGTTAAACTTCAGAGAAATCAAGGATCATCTCATTTGTTATGGTTTTAGCCTTAATTATACACGTTGGATCTTGCATGGTGAAAGAACTGAAAATTCAACATCCAATGTTGATGACGATATTCATAATGAGGCAGAGGATCGTTTTGAAGAATTAATTCATGATTTAGGTGTTGAAACCATCGAAAAAACACCAACTGTTGAACGATTGTATGGAGATTCTGAGAAACCATTATTCCCAGGTTGCAGTAAATATACAGTGTTATCAGCAGTTTTGATATTAGTTAACATAAAAGCAAAAAATGGGTGGAGTGATAAAAGTTTCTCCAGTTTACTTGAGCTTTTAAAAGAGCTTCTTCCAGAAGGCAATGGGCTTCCAGATTCCAATTATGATGCGAAGAAAATATTATGCCTAATGGGATTGGGGTATAAAAAGATACATGCTTGCCCCAATGATTGTGTACTGTATAGGACAGAAAATGAACATTTATCAAGTTGTCCTACATGTGGAACATCGCGCTATAAGATGGATGAGAAAGTCAACTCAGATTCATTTTCAGGTGATGTCATGTAACGTTATGAAAAATCAATTTTTTTACTTTCCAATGATATCATCCAATATTTTTTTCAAACAATTCTGATAATTCAATTCTGATTTATTTTTAGGTACCAAAATCAAAACTCCATCTAAAGAAATTTGGTACCTTCCAATTATTCCTCGTTTGAAGCGTCTATTTGCAAATTCAAATGATGCAAAAAGGTTAAGATGGCATTCAGATGAGCGCATTTCTGATGGTAACTTACGTCACCCTACCGATTCACCACAGTGGAAGAGTTTTGATAATAAATTTCATGATTTTGGAAGTGAAGTTAGAAATCTCAGAATGGGATTGTGTGCTGATGGAATGAATCCATATCGGAGCCTCAGTAGCCAACATAGTTCATGGCCTGTTTTGCTGGTACTTTACAACTTGTCCCCACATCTATGTATGAAGAAAAAATATGTTATGATGAGCTTGATGATTTCTGGACCAAAACAACCAGGAAATTATATTGATGTGTATCTTACACCATTGATTGAGGATTTAAAACTGTTATGGGAGAAAGGTGTTACAGTTTTCGATGCATACAACAAAGAGTATTTTCTTTTGCGTGCTATGATAATGTTCACTATAAACGACTTTCCTGCATATGGAAACTTATCTGGATATAGTGTTAAGGGACATAAAGCATGTCCAATTTGTGAAGAATAAAATTCATATTATCAATTGCAGAATGGAAGAAAGACAGTGTACATGGGACATCGAAGATTTTTGCGAATTGATCATCCTTATCGTAGATTTAGAAAAGCATTTAACGGTTTACAAGAATACAACCTCCCCCCTCAACCACTGTCACCTGAATAATATTATGACAGAGTGAAAGATATTGATTCAACATTTGGAAAGAGAAAAAGTTCTGGTTTACAAAAACATATCTGGAAGAAGCAGTCTATTTTTTTCAAACTAACTTATTGGAGATTTTTAGAGATAAAACATAACATTGATGTTATGCATGTTGAGAAAAACATATGTGATAGTTTGATTGGAACTTTGTTAGACATAAAAGGAAATACAAAAGATGGATTACATGCTAGATTGGATTTGATATTAATGTGATACGTTTGGAGTTAGCTCCCGCTGTGAAAGGAAAAATAACATATTTACCTCTGGCTTGTCACACATTAAGCAAGATTGAAAAGATGAATTTTTGTCAGTGTCTTCATGGTATTAAAGTACCAAGCGGGTTTTCTTCAAATGTGAATAATTTTGTGTCATTGAAGGATTGTAAATTAATAGGTATGAAATCACATGATTGCCATGTGTTAATGCAACAAATTCTACCAGTAGCAGTGCGTGGTATATTACCGAAAGCTGTCAGGAAGACAATCATCAGGTTATGTAATTTCTTTAAATCCATTTGTAGCAAAGTCGTTGATCCAAATTTGTTAGATTTGTTGGAGAATGAAGCAACTCTTATTCTTTGTCAACTAGAAATGTATTTCCCACCCACATTTTTTGATATAATGGTTCATCTATTGGTTCATTTGGTGCGTGAGATAAGAATGTGTGGGCCTGTTTATTTAAGATGGATGTATCCTTTTGAAAGATATATGAAAATATTGAAAGGATATGTTAAAAATCCTTATCGACCAGAGGACTCTATTGTTCAAAAATATGTATCAGAAGAGGTGATTGAGTTCTGTACTGATTATTTGAATGAGGTGGAGCATATTGGTCTCCCTCTATCTCGACATATGACAGTTGACAGAGAAGGTAGAGGGGTTCGAGGCTTAAAGGTAAAGTTCATTCCACGTGATGAAGTGATGCAAGCACATTTATACATTTTTAACAACACAGATGAGGTTCAACCATATATATCCTCACATATTGCTGAATTAAAGTTATGATATCAGAAAAGAAATGAAAAGTGTTTGATGATTGAGCATAAGAAGACATTTGTTTCATGGTTTAAAGAGAAAGTCACCCCAGATATATCTGTATCAGAAACATTGAAGTGGTTATCAGGGGGACCATCTTTTAATGTGATCACTTGGTCTGGTTTTGATATCAATGGCTACACATTTTACACAAAAAACCTGGATGACAAGAGTACCGTTTAGAATAGTGGTGTGATGGTATTCGCTGAAGCAGTGCATTTTTCGAGTGCCAAAGATAAAAACCCAATTTCTGCATCAACATCATATTTTGGAGTTATTAAAGACATATGGGAAATTGATTATATTAAATTTCGAGTCACTATTTTTAAGTGAAATTCGGTTGATAGTAATAGTGGCGTGAAACATGATGAATATGGGTTTAAACTGGTTGATTTGAAAAGATTTAATCACAATGAGGAGCCATTTATCTTGGCGACACATGCAAAACAAGTATTTTATGTCATTGATCCGTCGAATGATCAGTGGTCAGTTGTTTTGCAAGGGAAAAGATATCATTTGGGTGATGATGATGATTCTGATGATGCTAGTGATTTACATGAGCCTTATTCATCTATTATGCAATTTTCAGATGATTACAATTAATATAAGACAGACATAGTGCATGCAGTACGTACCGATCATGATGAAGGGACGTGGGAAAACACTAAATTGGTCTCCTAATTTTTCTGGTAAATATTTATATTTTGTGTCTGTTTTTAAAACTTACAAATGCATGCCTCTATTTTTACATATTTATTTTTCATTAACTTGTTTCTAATTATTCAGTTTTCTAATGATATGCAGGTACCCAAAATTTCATTACACTTTCTAGTAGCAATGTCAAATACAGATAGAGAGGAGAAGTTACCGAGGTATATATATTTTGACATATTATTAAATATTCAGTAATATTCATATTTAATGAAATAAAACTGTTAATTTATAAAAAAAATTGCAGGACTACTGATGCGTCCTCGGCGGAGGAGACTTCTCCAGTTACTACTCAAAAATCAAGTTCTCTAGTTGGTAAACGTGGTATTACACATTTACCAAAACTATCACTCGCTCGTGATGATAACAAATCACACATCCGTTTTGATGATAATAATAATGCAGTTGGCCCAAATGCAGTTCAGTTTTTCAGTTATATAGCGATGCAGAGCCGTTAGAGGATTAATATTTTATATCCTGATTGGAAGTCAGTGGAGAGGACGGCGAAGCAACAGCTTTGGGAGGCCGTGACGGTAAAATATCTTTATTTATTTATTTTATCTCATTTTTTTAATATTATATAGTTTAAATGACATATTTAATTTTTTCAATTACAGATGACATTCAATTTTGAGCAAACCAAAGAAATTAGGAAAAGACATCTCTCTTTAGCGGCGGTTCGATGGAGAGATTTTAAAAACAAACTGACGAAAGATTATGTTTTTGGAAAGAGAATGTTTGAAAGCCCATGTCTTAAGTATCCATATATAGATGAAGATACATGGAAGCGATTTGTTGACAGTCGTCAGGAAAAGAAATTTCAGGTATTGTAATTGTTTTATATTTTAAAATTTATGCAATATTTTCCTTATTAATTATGTGTTTATTTTTATGTAACAAGCCTCCAGAAGATCTCATCAGGAGATCCAGTTGAAAAACGTATACCCTCATACTTTATCACGTGGAGGATACTCGTATTTGGAGCAGAAAATTATTGAAGAAAAATTTGAAGCATTAAGAGCTCGATCAAGTAGTGGTTCAGAAGAGGTCCAGTATGGTCCTCCATCTCCTCCCACTCGCCATGACAAATGGAAACGAGCAAGAAGAAGAAAAAATGAACAATATCTTACAGAAGAAGCTCATCAAGTGGCTGATAGAATTGTAAGTAAATATTAATTCTTTGTTAACTATTTTCCATTTTCATAATTTATAAACACTAATATAAATTTTTTATTTTTTATTTCAGGATGAACTTCAGGAGAAAGAGACACAGGGCTCTTTTATCCCCGAGGGTAGGATGGATATCCTAGCCACTGCTTTGGGAAAGGCTGAACACCCCAACCGCGTTAGAGGATATCAGGCGGGTGTTAGTATTCGGAAGGTTTTTTGTAAGAGTAAGCAACCAAGAGACCCAGAAATCGAATCCTTAAAAGAAGAGCTGCAGGATATGAAACGGTCTATGGGTGATCAAATTCAAGCAGTAGTACAGAAGGCTTTATTAGAACACATGGAAAGACAGTAACAGTCTGCTCATCCTTCCGAGGTATATTATTTACTGTTAACAATTTTTCTTTTCTATAAATTATAAACACTGATATAACTTTTTCATTTTTCAACATTCTCAGCCTACTCACTCAGACTATCCTGCCTCATATGCTTACCCAACACCGTCTGGGCAGCCTTCCGAGGTATATTATTTAATGGCATCAATTTTTCTATTTTATAAATTATAAACACTGATATAACTTTTTCATTTTTCAACATTCTCAGCCAACTCACCCGGACTACCCTGCCCCATCTGCTTACCCTGCCCCGTCTGTGCAACCATTTGAGGTATATTATTTTATTTAATTTTTAATAAATTTTTCTATGTTATAAATTTTATACACTAATATACCCTTTTCATTTTTCTGACTTCTCAGCCTGCTCACCCTGACTACCCTGCCCCACATGCTAACTTTGAGCCTCCACCTCCTCCATCGGATCGAACCTTATATTGTGAGTTGTTTGCGGGAGATCCTCATGTACATATTGTTGCGTTAGGACAAGTGTATTTTTTGGGGGACTCGGTACATCATCAGCCTATGCAGATGGGTCAGGTTAGAGTATCAGTACTTGTTATTATAGATCCTACTGCTCTACTATCATTTCCTACTACGGAGATCACCAGTGTTGGGGAATGTATGGGCCATTTTTTACTTTGGCCAACTGCACTTCTTCGTTATATTTCACATGAGGTATGAGTTTTTTTAAATAGTAATTAGAAATGATTCCAAATTACTTATAATGTTTTCTGACATTTAACTTATATAGGAATATCTGAAAGCAAAAGAAACTGTACAAATGCAGCAAAATGTTCAGAAACAGTCGGCTGTAGATACTTCTGATATTTCTTCTGGGTTGAAAAGATTATCTCAGTACTCTTCTTCCTTGAATTTTATCTATGAGTTTCGGATGACGTCCGATATATGTGGAAGAAATTATAAATTGATAATATTGAAAGAAGATATCATGAATTTAGTTAATTTTGAAGAGATCGGGCTGAATGTGGTGCCGTTGTTTTCCATGTAAGTAAATTGACGTTTGAATTGCTATTTCTTTAATAAAATATTGTTATGTCATTGACTAACTATATTTCCTTTTTAAATTAGGTATCTATACAAGATTCTTTTACAAAATGAAACTACAAGCATTTACTGCTTTATAGATCCAGAGTACATTTCCTTGGAAGTCAAACATGTGAAAAATGATGAAATAGTTCAATATATATCCGAGAGATTATCACAAACAGAGATTCAGTGTTGGATTTTTCCATTTCTTGATAAGTAAGAATATCAACATAATTTTGAACTCATGATCATTATAATGTCATTAATTGTGAACTTTTTGTATTATAGGGGGCATTGGATGTTAGGTGTATTTTGCCCAAATTAATGCACCTTATATTGGTTTTGCTCATTATTAGGAAAAGTGCGTAAACCGTTTTCCAAATTATTAAACAGGTAAGTTGTTTTTTTATTTTTAGAAGTTTGTTATGTTTAATTTTAATTGTTTACTCAAGTTTTATTAGTTCTTATATAAAAAAATGCAGTTCATGGAAACATTTTACAAAGGAAAAGAAACCAACAAAAATCAAATATGTGGAAGTACAGGTAATTAGTTTTTATATTTTTGTTATATATTGGGTTTCATTATTAGTTAAATGTTTTATAACTGCAGTGTCATCGTCAAAATGGACATGTTGAATGTGGTTATTATATTCTACGATTTATGTACGAGATAATCACAACTAGGGAAAATACTGATTTTCATAAGGTTAGTTGTATTAATTTTTTTATATATTTTCATCCACTTTCTTCTATTTATTAATTTCATATCATTCAATATTATTGTAGGTATTCAATGATTCACAGTCATATTCTCAATCTGATATGATCCATATTCAATCTACTTTTGCGGACTATTTGTTAAGTCTGATTAAGATTTGAGGTATGTATATACTAATATTTATAAATAATAATATATATGGGTTTAAAAAACTAACTCTTATGATATATTAGGTGTTTGAACCTACTAATAATCAAATGAATGCTTCAACAATAACAAACAATGAGCATGTCATATATTTCAGGTACGTGTATTTTAATTCTGCTTTACTGAGTTTTCTCAAGTGCCTCTGCAGAAACTGTTTTATTGAATCTACTAATAATCAAATGAATCCTTCAACAATAACCAACAATAAGCATGTCGTATATTTCAGGTACGTGTATTTTAATTCAGAATTAGTTATTATATTTCTTTTCATTGTTATTTCTTAAAATCATTTGTCTGTACAGTGACAGATCTGGAGGGTGGTACTTGGATCATGAACATAGAGATTCGTATAGCGAAATAACATTCACAAACACTAAAAATTGTCTCCCTTGCATGCACATCAATATCTTCTAGGCCTTTTTATTTTTTATGCAAATAAATATCAGAAAATGATTGCCGAGAAGCATATCACATAATACCTGAAACAACGCTTAGTGGGTTTGCACAAAGATAAAATAGAAGGCGTCAATTTTTAAGGTATGTTTCTTTATGTCTCTTCAATCTGCATTTGATTTCAATTTTCTAACCTATTTTTTGCACTCAAATTATTTCTCTGTTATTCCATAACTTAAACAAATAACAATAGTGAATGGGTAATGCACGTCTATACAGAGCAAATATAAAAACCTGAGGTTGGGGGTGGTGGGGATCCTATGGTGAAAAGACACCCCCAACATCTTCAGTGGGGGAGGTGAGGAAGAGGTTGCATCGGCTGAGTGTTCCTGGAATTTTGATCAGGAGTCGCAACATTTCATTTTGGTAATTTACTTTTGTGAAAAAATGAATGATTCAAATAAATTACACATTTTCATTTAATGTTTATTCATCAAACTAATATCTTGGATTTATTTTTTCACGCACATCTCCTTAGTTTCATTACTGTTTTGATAGGATTGGTGCTATCTATGGGAGGAAACATACAATGATTGATACTGAGTATGGTTAGATTAAGAAAATGCACCATGTAGGTATGTGTATTTTAATTCTGCTTTACTTTGAGTTTTCTCAAGTACTTCTGTTAAAGCTGTTTAATTGTTTTTGTATACTTCGTTTTTTTTTCAAGGTTCCGATTTTTTTGGAGGAGAAAATATATGTATTTTATTTAAAAAAAATTATTTATGGCGTTGGTTATTTTAAAAACTGACGCCGAAAATCCTGTGTAAATTAGTTTGGGCGTCGGTTTTTAGAAAAACCGACGCGGAAAACCGATATTTCGGCGTCGGTTTTATATAAAACCGACGCCGAAAACCTAGTCGACTCTATTTTCCGCGTCGGGTTTTTAATGAACCGACGCGGAAAATAATGTCTAAATGTAGCTTTGGCGTCGGTTTTATAAAAAACCGACGCTGAAACTCATAAGTGAATTATTTTTCGCGTCGGTTTCTATGAACCGACGCGAAAACTGTATTTTTAACGTCGCCTATAAAGACGTCGGTTTATAACCGACGTTAAAAATTAAAAAAAAAAACCGACGCTAAAAGGTGTTTTTGCACTAGTGGGGGTTGTACTAGTGGCCTAGAGCTATCAGGGGTCACATTGTGAAAGACCATGTATCGATCACCACTCACTAATTGTAGGACATAATGAAAAATATCAAAAGAGAGGCATTGGATGAAGATATATCCCCCTTAATATGAAACTATTATTAAGTAGGGATTAGCTGACAGTCTCAAATCTAATAAAAAAATTATATTTATTCCATGGTGGTCATTTTATAGATGAGTGGGCTTGAGTATACTAGGCACACCAGTCCTGTTATAATTTTTAAATATACTTAAAGAGGGTGGATTCATATAAGGGGCATGGAATTTATAGTCTCACATATATCATCACCCAAATATTATCCCCAACATACTAAGTAGGTGGTCTTTATGGACCTAAGCTTTTGACATGCACCATGGTAATGTTGGAATCATCTTTTAAGACATCTTCCATATTGTAAGGATCCCAATCCAAGGGTCCAAGTATGATTAATTCCTCCCCCGATATGATATTTGGTGGGCTAAGAGAAAATCTATTCATATAAGGGGTTATGATGCACTTAGTATAGGGGAAGAGCAAGGACAAGTTAAGGATGAATAATTTCCCTTAAATAAATGGTCTAGTTTCTTTTTGAAGGAGACTATTGAAAGGATTCTAGGGAGGTTGCACTATTTTTCAAAGGATTCTGTGTGAGTAAAGGACCACTCATAGTACATAATTATGGAGGTGGTAAAATGTCATTGTGGGGATATAACATCAAACCTGAGGCCCCCATGTTCAAAATTGCGGGATTCATTGAATCACTCATATGTGGGTGGTTTCTCCTAGTCCAGGAAGCCACATGGGGGTTTGTCTGAGCACCCTCAAACTATTGTCAATGTTGTAAGTGGGGAAGCGTATCACCATTTTCATACCAACTTTAGGGAATCTGATAAAGTTGTTGTGCCACATCAGATAGTGGCATAACCCCTTTTATGTGTGTAGACCCTTCTATTTCATGTATGGATAGTTTTGTACCCACATGGGAGTATTAGTATCCAAACCCAATCCCCCCCCCCCCGATCACCAAATATTGACCATTAAGGCTCAACATCACTAGAAGTATTCCTCTCAATATGGATCCCATAGGAATGTTAGTGCAGGTCGGGTCAGTTGATCTCTTCATCTTCAAAATATTGGCCCTTCTGGTGGGGATGGTGATAGATGAGGGAACAAGGAATGTAGATAAATTCTAGTACCTATTGGCCTTATTTGTGTTGGATATTGGTTGAAATTTTTTATTTAAATGAAATACGTAAACCATACATCACATACCAATTCAACAAAAAGTTCATTTTACTTAAAATACTTGTAATATTTGTGTTACATTTTGAACATCCTCCATCAATTATATGGTAAATTTGGTCGATATTTATGCAGGAAGATGGTAGATGAATGAATTATATTACCTTGTATAACATCACATATGGACTCTTAAAATAATATGATCTTCGATGGACAAGTTTTTATCCATGGTAGTTGCAGAGAAATCCATCCACTTCAGTGGATGAAATGGAAGGGTCCATGTAGCCATGGGGTCGGGGTGTATTATGGAAGGAAGGTAATATCATGGAGGAATATTTGTGTTGTTAGTGAGGAGTAAAATAGCCACATCTCTTTTTGTTCTAGCTATAATAGTATCACAAGGCGAAAAACTCTCTATAAAATTCCTATGAGTGGATAGTGGGACCCTATGGAATGGTTTATAGATGAAACCTTGGGCTCTAAAGAAGTAAAGTCACCTCTATTATGTCCCTAGTGAAGTTGTTTTCCCCAATTCCAGGGAGAGTTGGTGGATCCATAAATAACTAACTGCACCCCATGGTATTTAGTCACATCTTAAAGATGAGGAGATAAAATTTCTTCAGCAAGTCCATGCATGGGAAGGCTTCCATGCCCCCTGAGAAAAGGTGGTAAAATATATTTTATAGTTTTAAGACCTAGTCCACAATCATGGCATTGGGTGTTCTTTGACCAGACTAGTGAAGGTGCTACTGGGAATTATTTCTCTTATAAATCTTCCTCTGGATTAATTGGATTCCATCATGGATGGGGGAAAATAATTGACATATGATGAATCATGGGAAGTGACTCCAATCTATACTCACCCAAAAAACAATATCCTAGTTTGGATCAATTAATTTTTCTTATTTTGTTTCCTTTTACAATTTCCAATCCTACACGATTATTTTCTAACTTTTTTCTCACTAATATAGGAATCATTGAGAATTGAGGATGGGTATGTACATAGAGAATATAAAGTGGTGGATAAGAGATCTCTAACCCTTAAAGGGCCAGGTATGGGGAATCCCCTAATGTTGTTGTCACATGTGGAAAACCATTTATTATTGAGGTTTCACTTGTTGGTGGGGGAAATGTTTATGTAATATGAATTTCGATTCGAGCATGTGTAAGTGGGTGTTCTGGACAATAAATCTCACCTTGCTACTAAGGAAGAAGTGGTCAGGCTGGTTGGGTGGAAGGTGAATCTTGGGTATTCTTATCAAAGGATACCAAATATATAACTCTCAAACAATTGTGATAAACCTTAGGGAGATTTATTTTAATTTGAAATAATGGAGAGGTTTTAGAATGTGGATGAACCTTCATCAAAATTTTGATGTTTTTTTCTTAAATTGTCTACATTGTTACATTTCCTATTTCTTGCTTCATCTCAATAAATTTAATGATACAACCAACAGTAGTCCCTATACCCACGTGATTCATTCTCATTATGGGGACAAGGAAAAATAGGAGATTTCTCACTTATATGAAAGTTCTAGACACAGACTGAGCACTCTATGTCTGAATTTTTCATTGAAAACAATGAGTATTCATACAATGAAATAATTGGATTGTAGGGTGACAATATCTATATAGTTTACCTTCTTTTTCAATGTGTAAAGGTTCATTAATGTAATAATTCTATGGGCATTGAATTCTACCTGAACAAAGGAAATGATAGAGGATTTGAATCGATATGTATGAGATTTATAATAAAAGGGGAGTGATAGGCTGATAAATGATGATTTCCTACCATGTTCAAAATATAGGTCTCACTATAATTAATTCAATTATGTTAATAAACAAATGAGTTTTGGTCATTGGGAATTTTTAGAAAATGGTACCTGTCAAAAATTCATCAGATGCCTTTCAGAGTGTGTGCTCTGGACAGTAGGAGGGAAATTATGGAAAGAAACCACTGCCATTATGGGGTCCCATTAAAAATTGGGAGATGATTAGGATCCAAATTAATGAAGGTTAAAAGAATGGGGTTGAACTAAGGTATTTTTTAATGGAGTTAAACTTTCTCAAGATTATATTACCAGGTTTTTTAGCACATCAGATTGGTGTATTAGTATGAACAAAGGCAATACTCGTCTCTTAGGGTATGTGTGATCTTCAATGACAATATTCTAAAATGGAACATGAGTGGTGCATAAGGTGACAAACACCCAAGATGGGAATGATATTATCTGGAAAGGTCATGTGACCCTTTGAGGTTTCACATTATACAATGAGGATAAAGGGCATGCGGTTTAACTCTTTGTAGAAAGGATGTTGAACACGTAGTTTAATTTCATATGGTGAGGACATAGTTTTGCAGTTTAAGGTTATATGGTTTTAACCATGATGTGGCATGGTTTATTGTTGTATGGTTTGGAAAAGACTAGTATAGTTTAATGTATTGTTATCAGGACTATCTTTGACATTAATGGTGGAATGATTTGAGGTTTGTACAAAAATTTTTCCAAGAAAAGTGGGTCTACCAAGGAAACCCATGTTTTTTTCGGGGCCCATAGTGCATTGATATGGATTTTCACCTCTTTATTTACCCCATTATTTTTTACCAGGTTATAAGAGTTGTAAGGACCCCGATTCCCGGGTTCCCATGGGGCATGATGTACTAAACATTTATCACAAATATTTAGAATAATACATCATGTTCCATTACTACAAAAAATCGCGAGGCTCTGGATTCTGGGAAACCAGCTGCTTCGGAAAAACTTCACTAGTACAAATCCATTCCTGAAAAAAAAAATTAAAACAAAAACGTAGGGTGAGAAAATTATGCCTAGTAAGGGGTTTTAAAATGTTTAAAGTAATTTCTTTCTGAAGGTAGTCATTTTGAGAATGATAAAATAGTTTATTAAACAAGGCATTATATTTTTCTTAAAACATGCAAATCCTACATTCCTGAAAACCACTTACACAGAAAAGAAGTACTTTCATAAAATAAACTTTAAAGAAGACATAAATCAGAGAGCGCATGCATGTGAAGAATAGATGATGCATATTTACCAAAAAAATACGGAGTATAAATAGGGAAACATTCATATCATGTTTTGTTGGCACATGAAGTTATTATAATAGTGTACCACATGTATTAAATTTCATATCTCATAATCTCATTCTCATAGTCAAGGTAAAAATTCCAACTAGGGGATATCCTATTAGTTTAATTATCCCCTGGTTGACCATCTATCATCACATGTGGAGGGAATGTATAATGCCAGACTTTGTCAAGACCTTGTGTCATGGCCATAAACATGACTTTATACGGGTCAAGGCTAACTGCCAATCCTGTTTCCCATAGTATCACAAGCCAAGGCTAACCACCAAGACCATCGCACATAACATCTCATGAGACTCATCCTTTACCCAATGCATTAGAGCGTTTTATAATTCCAAGTGCACCCGTCCATAATCGTTTAAGTTCAATACATCCCTCACATATTTGACGTGGTCTTACATTCATAGGGTCTCATTCTTATATTCATTACTCATAATCCCTTTACATGCATTTTCATAGTCAAGGAAGGACAGTACGAACATTGATAAAAGCTAAGACATAAGAAATAAAAATACGTACACATTAGATATTAACATAACAATTGAAGCCATGGGATTAATGGAAACCTTATAATAAATACTTCAACACTTCAAACATCACAATCCCAAGTTAAAAATGATTCCATTCATATTTAAAACACATGCTGATATATGGGTGTCAAGAAATCATCATGCTGACACATGAATTGTCAAGAATGCTGATAAATGAGAGTTTTCAATTGGGAGAATTATTTTGATATCAAGCTAATCCTTAAACATAATCATATATAAACACATGTATATAAAAAAATTTGGTGTCGTTCTTGAAGTAATAATTTTTAAGGGTAAAAATAATTTTATTAAATCATCATGTTACACCAAAATGAATTAAAACATAATAACCATAAATATCCATTTTTTTTTGAAATTGTTTGCATGTAATTAAATATTTGTATGCATATATTGGGATATATATATATATATATAGGTACATATATATAAATATATGTATATAGAAATATATACTAGTTCATACCTTAATTTGAACAACCCAACAATAATCATTTCTCTACCTATTTTAACATGCTATGGATCACCCACAAGAAACCAGGAACTCGACATAAAGAAATATTTACATATATATATATATATGTGTGTGTTTATGTTTATACATACATATATATATATATATATACATGACCCGAAACTAAACAAAACAAGGTGAAATCACAAAACTCTTTACTTCCATGCTTTAAAGTCCGGTTACTAGGTTTGGGAAAACCTTATTAGTAAAAGGATCATAGTATATTTCATGTTCATGTGATTATATACATATATATATGTATATATATAAAATAATTCCAACCCAAAACTAAAACTATGTAAGATAATGTAATCCTTTGCTTACATGTTTTAAAGTTTGGTTATTAGATTCGGGGAGGGCATGAAGAAAGAAAACAAGAACTAGGGGTGTTTGCAAGCTTCATATACATGTATATGTTTATATATATATATATAAACTTAAAATAAAACTAAAACACAAGAAAGGCAATAGGTCCATTATCATCTTGGAGAGGAGGAGAAGGAAGTGCCCAAGACGTCGACGAGGTGGCCGAGGGTCCAAGGAAGCACGGTGCAAAACCCTCTCCTTCGGTGAAAAAATGAGGTTTAAAAATATAGAACCCTTCTTGCGTTGAGATGTGGATCGGGTATCCGAGGCCGAGACGGTTCCTAACTCATGGAAAGGAGAGGTAGTCAGGTCCACTCTTCGGCATAAGTGAAGAAAAAAGACGCTACCTACCCTACTGGTTTGTGTGCGCGAGGAAGAAGAAACTATGGGGAAATAGAGATCCGAAAAAAAACGGCCAGCATTAGACCGAGTGGGATCAAACGGCTGGAGACTGACGTAGCGTGAGAGGGAGGAGAACTACTCCTCCCTAATTTGTCCCTTTTTTTATAAAAACATCATTATTTTATTATATTACATATTTTTTTGATTGATTAGCTGGCCTTGAACCCTCTCCCTTTTCCCCTTTTTTCGGCGCAAGAGCTGCTCCACGCGGGTCTCTTTTTTTATATCATTTCTAATATTTTTTTATATTATTACCATTATTATATATATATCATTATCATATGTTATCTTATTAACAAATTAAAAGGTTACATAATAATTATCCTATAATATATTATCCTATCAATATTTTTTTATTACACCAATTATAACTTATAATTATTATTAACATACAATTATTAATCAAATTTTATTATTTTAAGGTAAGTAAATAGTTATTAATACATATGCATTAATTTATTTACCCCTATCTATATTATATTATTATTTTCCTTTATTGACTTATATTAACCAATTATCTTATTCTCTATTTACAAGTAAGGATCTATATTAATATTATTAATACAATTAAACATTTAACATAATAACATTAATAATTATTTTCAAGATTCAAAATTAAGTGTGTATTATGTAAAAATTAACATTATGAAATAAAATTTGTAATACAAATGAAACCATAATTTGACATCATTTCAAAACTGTTAATTATAAAAAGGTAAAATTATAAACACTTGCATTATTATTATTAATTGTTTTAAATTTAGGGGTAAGTATAATACATTTAACTTAATGTTTGATGTAACATATATATACATATATATATATAATCCAAGAGTTTTCACACACATTTTCATAGACTAAAAAAAATAAATCCCACCAGATTCAATAGAGTCATTTATAAAATAAATATTTACTTGCTCAAGTTAAAAACGTGTATAATAAATAGTGTAAAATAATAATATTAATTCCCACTGTTTTGCATTATATAAAAAAATATCATTCTCATATGATTCACATTTTGGGAAAACAAACAATGAATTGGTTATATTATCATTATTATTGTTGTTGTTATTAAAACATTAAAAGATATTGGACCATGGGGGTGCCAATGGCTATAATTATAGGCGTTGGTGGCTAACGGTTGGATAGGTGTTCTATAAAAACTTGGTCTCAGGGTATCCCAAACTCAAGGCGACTGAAGAAGAAAGAGGAGGAGATGGTTCAAGTTATTATTTCGGTTCTTAGTACGGATGTGGTGGCTTCGACCATCCTTATGTTTATTTTGACGGACGCAAAAGACCATTATAGACTTATCGGGGTTCTTGTGGTTTTGAGCAGTTTTCCTGTTATTTTAATCGGGTTTTTAATAGGAATTATTGGTTATCTAAGTTTCCCGTTTGATCACTGTGAGTTATAGTTACGAAGGTGTTCCTCATTTGAATAAACGAGCCTTTCGTTCATTTTGGTGAATTTACACTATTTTATTGTTATAAATATATATATATTTTTTAATAAGAGGACAACTTGTTCGATTAAGGGAAGACATAGTAATATAAAACATATCGTTACATAACGCAGTTTCTTAGGATGTTACATTATTTCCTCCTTCAAAGGATTGTGTCCTCATAATTCTATTCATAAAAAGAAAAAAACAGAAACCCCAGTTATACAACATTATCAAAACAGGAGATCCGGCTCGGTTAACAGAATACCCATGTTGGTACATAGTTCCTCCGTTTCCCTAGACCAGATGCACCTTGAGCAGTTGGTTTTGAATCCCTACTCATGTATACTACACACAGGCTCCCATAGGGAGGCTCCTGCGGTGAAAAGCTCAGAAATGTCTGAGTGGACAAATTCCCTGATAACCCTCCAAACTACATCACGCTTGAGGTATTCGAGAGGGATGATGCGATTGAGGAGACTGAGATTTAAGACCTGGAACATATAGGCTGCCTTCAAGTGGCCGTCTTGATCAGCTATGAGGAAGTACGCTCTGGTAGAAAAGTTTTGTGCTAGAGTAAAACATTGGAAGAGGCCTTCGTAGTATCTCCCCCTTCACCTATGGTTGGGGAGTTGGGATGTGGCAATGAGATGAAAGATAGGGTCATCCCCCTGATACGATCGAATAATCTCAAGACTATTTGCTAAGTCAAGAAGATGTTGACAAGACCCTCGCAGGTAGAGAAAAGATGGATAATCCACCATGCATGTCTTGATGGAGATAACCTCTACCAACTCATCAGGTAAAGATGAGATGTTCCTTTGACTAGCCATCTAGAAAAAAACATTCAAGAGAGCTCACATAACAAAACTGTTAAGGTAGAGACAATAAGGGAAACAGGAAACTTTCAAATACATAAAAGTTTACATAATAAAGCCTATGTTTACTAAACGAACACCACAAAGAGAGGAAAAACTCCCTAACTCTTCAAACCACACACAGGCTGAATAGATGGGGTTAAACCTATGGGAACATCTATGACACCTCATGAGTTTAGCATGAGGGGTATGGAGTTGGGAAACATCATTATACACCTGTTGTCTAAGAGGAAATCGGGTGGACTCATCTTCCAACACCCCAAAGTCCATCAACTGGCCCCAGAAGCCGTAGTGAAAAATCTGACATAGGGGCTGCTCGAAGGTCCCCGGCAGCAACAACTTCTTGGAAGGGGTTATCAAGCATCGTTTCAAATTCTTCACCAGTCATGAAAACTCGGAAGAGTCCCTCGTGGTACCTTCCCCGACATGCATAAGAGGGGAATTGGGTCATCATCATTAAGAGATAATACATTCCCAAACCCCGGTGAAGACTAAGCACCCTAAACGAGTTTTACACATCATACAAGTTCTTGCATGACATGAGAATATGGGCATAATTAAGAAAGTTCTCCCAACTGGCCGGAGACACAATAGTGTCTAGGGCCTCAGTGGGAAGTGAAAATAGATCGGTAGATACATTTCCATCAGCCTTCTGAATGTTATAACATATTAACTTAGTCAATTATTGTAATATATTCATAATACCTAGTTTTCTAGAGTTTCCTGAACCCATCCTCTGATACCAACTATAAGGACCCCGATTCCCGGGTGCCCATGGGGCATGATGTACTAAAAATTTATCACAAATAGTTACAATAATACATCATGTCCCATTACTACAGAAGATCGCGAGGCTCAGGATTCTAGGAAACCAGCTGATTCTGAAATACTTCACTAGTACAAATCCATGCTTGAAAAAAAATTAAAACAAAAACTTATGGTGAGAAAATTATGCCCAGTAAGGGGTTTTAAAAAGTTTAATGTAATTTGTTTCTCAAGGAAGTCATTCTGAAAATGATAAAACACTTTATTAAACAAGGCATTATCTTTTTCTTGAAACATGAAAACCCTACATTCCTGAAAACCACTTACACAGAAAAGAAGTACTTTCTTAAAATAAACATTAAAAAATACATAAATCAGAGAGCGCAAGCATGTGAAGAATAGGTGATGAATATTTTACAAAAAAAAAGATTGAGTATAAAAAGGGAAACATTAATATCATGATTTCTCTACACACAGAGTTCTTATAACTGCGTTCCACATGTATTAAAGTTCATATCTCATAATCTCATTCTCATAGTCAAGGGAAAAATTCCATCTAGGGGATATCCTGTTTGTTGAATTATCCCCTGGTTGACCATTTATCATTACATGTGGAGGGAATGTATAATTGCACACTTTGTCAAGACCTTGTGTCATGACCATAAACATAAATCAATACGGGTCAAGGCTAACTGCAAATCTTGTTTACCATAGTAGCACAACCCAAGTCTAACCGCGAAGACCGTCGCACATAACGTCTCATGAGACTCATCCTTTACCCAATGCATTGGAGCACTTTATAATTCCGGGTGCACCCATCCATAATCATTTAAGTCCAATACATCCCTAACATATTTAATGTGGTCTTACATTCATAGGGTCTCATTCTTATAATCATTATTCATAATCCCTTTAAATGAATTTTCATAGACAAGGAAGGACAATACAAACATTGATAAAAGCTAAGACATAAGAAATAAAAATACGTACACATTAGATATTAACTTAACAATTGAAACCATGGGCTTAATGGAAACCTTATAATAAACACTTTAACACTAAAAACATTACAATTCCAGGTTAAAAACGAGGACATTCATATTTAAAACACATGCTGATATATGGGTGTCACGAAATCATCATGCTGACACATTAATTGTCAAGAATGCTGATAAATGAGAAATTTCAATTGGGAGAATTATTTTGATACCAAACTAATCCTTAAACTTCTTTATATATATACACATGTATATAAAGTATTTTGGTGTCATTCTTGATGTAATAATATTTAATGGGAAAAATAATTTTATTAAATCATCATGTTACACCAAAATGAATTAAAACATAATAACCATAAACATCCACTTTTTATTCTGAAATTGTTTGCACATAATTAAATAGATGTATGAATATAATGGGATTTATATATATATATATATAGGTACATATATATATATATATATGTATATATGCATATATACTAGTTTATTCTTTAATTTGAACAACCCAACAACAATCATTTCCCTACCTGTTTTAACATGCTATGGATCACCCACAAGAAACCAGGAACTCATCATAAAGCAAGATTTACATATATATATGTATTTGTATGTTTATACATACACACACACATATATATATATATATGGCCCAAAACGAAACAAAACAAGGTGAAATCGCAAAACTATTTACTTCCATGTTTTAAAGTCTGGTTACTAGGTTCAAGAAAACCTTATAAGTAAAAGGATCATAGTATATGCCTGTTCATGTGTTTATATACATATACATGTATATATATAAAATAATTCTAACCCAAAACTAAAACTAGGTAAGTTAATGTAAACCTTTTCTTAAATGTTTTAATGTTTGGTTATTAGATTCGGGGAGGGCACGGAGAAAGAAATCAAGAACCAGGGGTGTTTACAAGCTTCATATACATGTATATGTTTATATAAATATATATATATATAAACATAAACCAAAAAAAAACACAATCAAGAAAAGAGGTCCCTTAACGGCTTGGAGAGGAGGATAAGGAAGTGTAAAATACGTCGACGAGGTGGCCGAGGGTCCAAGGAAGCACGATGCAAAACCCTCTCCTTCGGTGCAAAAATGAGGTTCAAAAACAGGGAACCCTTATTGCGTGGAGATGTGTATCGGGTATCTGAGGCCGAGACGGTTCCTAACTCGTGGAATGTAGAGGCATTCGGGTCCACTTTCCGACCTAAGTGAAGAAAAACGACGCTGCCTACCCTACTGGTTCGTGTGCGTGAGGAAGAAGAAACCGCGGGGAAACAGATATCTGAAAGAAAAACAGCCAGGATTAGACTGGGAGGGATCAAACAGCTGGAGACTGACACGGCACGAGAGGGAGGCGAACTCCTCTTCCCTGATTTGTCCCTTTTTTAAAAAACATCATTATTTTATTATATAACATATAATTTTTTTGTTTGTTTGATTGATTAGCCAGCTGTGAACCCTCTCCCTTTTCCCCTTTTTTCGGCACAAGACCTGCTCCACACGGGACTCTTTTTTTTATATATCATTTCTAATATTTTTTTTATATTATTACCATTATTATATATATATCGTTATCATATGTTATCTTATTAACAAATTACATGGTTACATAACAATTATCCAATAATCTATTATCCTATCGATATTTTTTTATTACACCGATTATAACTTATAATTATTATTAACATAAAATTATGAATCAACTTTTATTATTTTAAGGTAAGTCAATAGTTATTAATATATATGCATTAATTTTTTTACCCCTATCTATATCATATTATAATTTTCCTTTATTGACTTATATTAACCAATTATCTTAATCTCTATTTACAAGTAAGGATCTATATTAATATTGTTAATACAATTAAACATTTAACATAACAACATTAATAATTATTTTTAAGTTTCACAATTAAGAGTATATTGATGTAAATATTAACATTATGAAATAAAATTTGTAGTACAAATGGAACCATAATTTGACATCATTTCAAAAATGTTAATTATAAAAAGGTCAAATTATAAACACTTGCATTATTATTATTATTTATTTTAAATTTAGGGGTAAGTATAATACATTTAACTTAAAGTTTGATATAATATATATATATAACCCAAGAATTTCCACACACATTTTCATAGACTAAAAAAAATAAATCCCACCAGATTCAATATAGTCATTCATAAAATAAATATTTTTTTGCTCAAGTTAAAAAACGTGTATAATAAATAGTGGAAAATAATAATATTAATTCCCACATTTTTCATTATATAAAAAAATAGCATTCTCATATGATTCAAATTTTGGGGAAATAAACAATGAATTAGTTATATTATCATCATCATTGTTGTTGTTATTAAAACATTAAAATATATTAGACCATGGGGGTGCCAACGGCTATAATTATAGCCGTTGGTGGCTAACGGTTGGATAGGTGTTCTATAAAAACATGGTCTCGGGGTAACCCAAACTCAAGGCAACTGAAGAAGAAAGAGGAGGAGATAGTTCAAGTTATTCCTTTGGTGATCAGTATGGTTGTGGTGGCTTCGGCCATCCTTATGTTTATTTTGATGGATGCCAAAGACCCTTATCTCCTTCTAGGGTTCTTGTGGTTTTGAGCGGTTTTCCTTTAATTTTAATTGGGTTTTTAATTGTAATATTTGGTTAGCTAAGCTTCCTGTTTGATCACTGTGAGTTGTAGTTACCAAGGTGTTCCTCATTTGAATAAATGAGCCTCTTGTTCATTTTGGTGAATTTACTCTAGTTTATTGTTATATATATATATATATTTAATAAGAGAACAACTTGTTCGATTAAGGGAAGACATAGTAATATAATACATATCGTTACATAACACAGTTTCTTGTGATGTTACATTATTTCCCCCTTCAAAGAATTTTGTCCTCACAATTCTATTCATAAAAAGAAAAAAAACAGAAACCCCAATCGTACAACATTATCAAAATAGGAGATCCATATCGGTTAACGGAATACCCATGTTGGTACATAGTTCCTCCGTTTCCCTCGCCCAGATTCACCTTGAGCAGTAGGTTTTGAATCCCTGCTCATGTATACTACACACAGGCTCCCATAGGGAGACTCGTGCGGTGAAAAGCTCAGAAATGTCCGAGTGGACAAATTCCCTGATAACCCTCCAAACTACATCACTCTCAAGGTAATCGAGAGGGATGATGCGATTGAGGAGACTGAGATTTAAGACCTGGAACATATAGGCTGCCTTGAGGTGGCCATCTTGAGCAGCTTTGAGGAAGCACGCTCTGGTAGAAAAATTTTGTGCCATAGTAAAACACTGGAATAGGCCTTCGTAGTATCTCCCCCTTCTCCTATGGTAGGGGAGTTGGGCAATGGCAATGAGATGAAGGACATGGTCATCCCCCTGACACGATCGAAGAATATCAGTACTATTCGCTAATTCAAGCAGACATTGACAAGACCCTCACAGGTGGAGAAAATATGGATAATCCACCATGCATGTTCAGATCAAGATAACCTCTACCAACTCATCATGTAGAGATGAGATGTTCGTTTGACCAGCCATCTGAAAAAAAAAACATTCAAGAGATCTCACATAACAACACTATTAAGGTAGAGACAGGAAGGGAAACCAGAAACTTTGAAATACACAAAAGTTTACATAACAAAGCCTGAGTTTACTAAACAACACCACAAAGAGAGGAAAAACTCTCTAACTCTTCAAACCACACACAGGCTGAATAGACGGGGTTAAACTCATGGGAACATCTATGACGCCTCCTGAGTTTAGCATGAGAGGTATGAAGTTGGGAAACATCATTATATGCCTGTTGTATAAGAGACAATCGGGTGGACTCATCTTCAAATACCCCAAAGTCCATCAACTTCCCCCATAAGCCATAGTGCAAAATCTGACACAGGTAGGCCGCTTGGATGTCTTCGGCAGCAACAACTTATTGGAAGGGGTTATCGAGCATCGTACCAAATTCTTCACCAGTCGTGAACACTCAGAAGAGTCCCTTATGGTACCTTCCCTAACTTGCATAAGAGGCGAATTGGGTCATCATCATTAGGAGATAATCCATTCCCAAACCCTGGTGAAGACTAAGCACCCTAGGCGAGTTTGACACATCATACAGGTGCTTTCATGACATGTGAATATGGGCGTAATTAAGAAAGTTCTCTTGACTGGCCAGAGACACAATGGTCAATAGGACCTAAGTGGGAAGTGACAATATATTGGTAGATGCATTTCCATCAGCCATATGAAAGTTATAACATACTTACTTAGTCAATCGTAGTAATATATTCATACTACCTGGTTTTCTAGAGTGTCCTGAACCCATCCTCTGATACCAACTATAAGGACCCTGATTCCCGGGTTCCCATGGGCATGATGTACAAAACATTTATCACTAATAGTTACAATAATACATCATGTCCCATTACTATAGAAGATCGCGAGGCTTAGGATTCTAGGAAACTGGCTGCTTATGAAAAACATCACTAGTACAAATCCATGCCTGAAAAAAAAAATTTAAAAAAAACGTAGGGTGAGAAAATTATGCCTAGTAAGGGGTTTTAAAACATTTAAAGTAATTTCTTTCTCCAGGCAGCCATTTTGAAAACGATAAAATACTTTATTAAATAAGGAATTATCTTTTTCTTAAAACATGCAAACCCTAACTTCCTGAAAACCACTTACACAGAAAAGAAGTACTTTCTTAAAATAAAAATTAAAGAAGACATAAATTAGAGAGTGCAGGCATGTGAAGAATAGATGATGCATATTTTACAAAAAAAAGATTGAGTATAGATAGGGAAACATTCATATCATGGTTTGTCGGCACATAAAGTTCTTATAACAATGTACCACATGTATTAAAGTTCAAATCTCATAATCTCATTTTCAGAGTCAAGGGAAAAATTCCAACTAGGGGATATCATGTTAGTTGAATTATCCCCTGGTTGACCATTTTTCATCATATGTGGTAGGAATATATAATGCCAGACTTTGTCAAGACCTTGTGTCATGAGCATAAACATAACTTTATACCGGTCAAGGATAACCACCAATCCCATTTCGCATAGTAGCACAAGCCAAGGCTAACTACCAAGACCGTCACACATAACGTCTCATGTGACTCATCCTTTACCCAATGCATTGGAGCTCTTTATAATTCTGGGCGCAGCCATCCATAATCATTTAATTCCAATACATCCATCACATATTTGATGTGGTATTACATTCATAGGGTCTCATTCTTACATTCATTACTCATAATCCCTTTACATGCATTTTCATAGTCAAGGAAGGATATTACAAACATTGATAAAAGCAAAGACATAAGAAATAAAAATACGTACACATTAGATATTAACATAACAATTGAAACCATGGGCTTAATGGAAACCTTATAATAACCACTTTAAAACTTAAAATAACACAATCCCATGTTAAAAACGAGGCCATTTATATTTAAAACACATGCTGATATATGGGTGTCAAGAAATAATCATGTTGACACACGAATTATCAAGAACACTGATAAATGAAAATTTTCAATTGGGAGAATTATTTTGATATCAAACTAATTCTTAAACTTCTTCATATAAATACACATGTATATAAATTTTTTTAGTGTTGTTCTTGAAGTAATAATCTATAAGGGTAAAAATAATTTTATTAAATCATCAAGTTACACCAAAATGAATTAATACATGATAACCATAAACATCCATTTTTTATTCTGAAATTGTTTGCACGTAATTAAATAGATGTATGCATATATTGGGATTTATATATATGTATATGAGTAAATATATATATATATGTATATGTATATATACATATATACTAGTTTATACATTAATTTGAACAACCCAACAACAATCATTTCCCTACCTGTTTTAACATGTTATGGATCACCCACAAGAACTAGGAACTCGACATAAAGAAAAAATTACATATATATATGTATGTGTATGTTTATACATAAATATATATAAATATATATATATATATACGACCCGAAACTAAACAAAACAATGTAAAATCGCAAAACTCTTTACTTCCATGTTTTAAAGTCCGGTTACTAGGTTCAGGAAAACCTTATAAGTATAAGGATCATAGTATATGCATGTTCATGTGAGTATATACATATATATGTATATATATATAAAATAATTCCAACCCAAAACTAAAACTAGGTAAGATAATGTAATCCTTTTCTTACATGTTTTAAAGCTTGTTTATTAGATTTGGGGAGGGCACAGAGAAAGAAAACAAGAACCAGGGGTGTTTGCAAGCTTCATATACATGTATATGTTTATATATATATATATATATATATATATATATAAACATAAACCAAGACAAAAACACAAGAAATAAATGAGTACCCTTACCGGATAGAAGAGGAGGAGAAGGAATTGCAGAAGACGTCGACGTGGTGGCTGAGGGTCCAAGGAAGCATGGTGCAAAACCCTGTCCTTCGATGCAAAAATGAGGTTTGAAAACAGGGAACCCTTCTTGCATGGAGATGTGGATCTGGTATCCGAGGCCGAGACGGTTCCTAACTCAAGGAAAGGAGAGGAAGTCGGGTCCACTCGCCAGCCTATGTGAAGAAAAATGACGCTGCCTACCCTACTGGTTTGTGTGCATGAGGAAGAAGAAACCGCGGGGAAACAGAGATCCGAAAAAAAACGACCAGGATTAGACCGGGTGTGATCAAACGGCTGGAGACTAACGTCGTGCGAGAGGGAGGCGAACTCCTCCTCCATGATTTGTCCCTTTTTTATAAAAACATCATTATTTTATTATATTACATATTTGTTTTGATTGATTAGCCAACCGTGAACCCTCTCCATTTCCCCTTTTTCGGCGCAAGACCTGCTCCACACGAGTCTCTTTCTTTTTTTATATCATTTCTAATTTTTTTATATTATTACCATTATTATATATATATCATTATCATATGTTATCTTATTAACAAATTACAAGGTTACATAACAATTATCCTATAATCTATTATCCTATAAATATTTTTTACACATTTTATAACTTATAATTATTATTAACATACAATTATTAATGAACTTTTATTATTTTAAGTTAAGTCAATAGTTATTAATATATATGCGTTAATTTATTTACCCTTATCTATATCATATTATTATTTTTCATTATTGACTTATATTAACCAATTATCTTAATCTCTATTTACAAGTAAGGATCTATATTAATATTGTTAATACAATTAAACATTTAACATAATAACATTAATAACTATTTTCAAGTTTCATAATTAAGAGTGTATTGATGTAAATATTAACATTATGAAATAAATTTTTTAATACAAATGAAACCATAATTTGACATCATTTCAAAACTTTTAATTATAAAAAGGACAATTTATAAACACTTGCATTATTATTATTACTTATTATAAATTTATGGGTATGTATAATACGTTTAACTTAAAGTTTTACGTAATATAGATATATAACCCAAGAGTTTTCACACACATTTTCATAGACTAAAAAAAAAATCCCACCAGATTCAATATTGTCATTCATAAAATAAATATTTACTTTCTAAAGTTAAAAAACGTGTATAATAAATAGTGGAAAATAATAATATTAATTCCCACTCTTTTGCATTATATAAACAAATAACATTCTCAAATGATTCAAATTTTGGGAAAACAAAAAATGAATTAGTTAGATTATAATTATTATTGTTTTTTTATTAAAAAATTAAAAGATATTGGACCATGGGGGTGCCAATGACTATAATTATAGCTGTTGGTGGCTTACGGTTGGATAGGTGTTCTATAAAAACCTTTTCTCAGGGTATCCCAAACTCAAGACGACTGAATAAGGAAGGGGAGGAGATGGTTCAAGTTATTCCTTTGGTTCTCAGTATGGCTGCGGTGGATTCGGCCATACTTATGTTTATTTTGATGGATGCCAAGGACCCTTATCCCCTTCTCGGGGTTCTTGTGGTTTTGAGCGGTTTTCCTGTAATTTTAATCAAGTTTTTAATTAGAATCTTTGGTTAGCTAAGCTTCATGTTTGATCACTGTGAGTTGTAGTCACCAATGTGTTCCTCATTTGAATAAACAAGCCTTTCATTTATTTTTGTGCATTTACTCTATTTTATTATATATATATATATATATATTAATAAAAGGACATCTTGTTTGATTAAGAAAATACATAGTAATATAAAACATATTGTTACATAACACAGTTTCTTGGGATGTTACAAGAGTGACCTAGAGGGTGGGGCTTTAAAATTTTATCTAGTTTCACCTATAGGTTTTCAACCTAGTAGACAAATGCATCTCATTCATATGTAATTTTAAAGTCATTCCATTCAAACTGGGGTTACTAGTTTAAAGTCACTTATCATGGAAAAATATTTTAAAATAGTTTAAAATCATAATCCGTCTACCCGATGGAGGGTGGTATTAGAGAGTTGAAAACATTTGCGAAGAATGGGGCCTTATTTTTACTAAACACTGGAGGTGTGGAAAACAAAATGAAAATTGGTGGCCAAAGGTTCCCTGTTTCACTTAGTTATAGGTCATATTTCTTGGACCCATGGTTTCTATAGTTTAATGTCATATAGCTTTGAAATTTTTTTGAAATAGGTTTCCCAAGGATTTTATGCATCTCATAAATAAAATAAACTTTACATGAAGAGATATCCAAGGGGGGTCTATTTCAAATAAAATGTCTCCAAGGAAAATATATCATTTTTTGTGTTTATGATACTTGGACCATGTTTTCTTCTCGTTTTATGTCATAGATTTTGGTCTAAGGGATGCGTGTATTAGATGATTTTGTGTATCAAACAAAATAGCAATAACCTAACATGAACCGAGGTCGAATTAGGTCTGCTTACACATAGCACATCCCTGAGGAAACATGCACTTACTTGAAGGTTAGGTTTCTTGGACTTGGGATCCTAGTTTAAGGTCATTTATTTCATAGTAAAAGGGATGGATCTCTATTTATGGTATGCTCATGTGAATCAAACTCACTTAGTGGAATTCCTTCCCAACTCCTTATCCCACATGATCCATACTTGGTGTGAGTAACAATGTGTGACATGAAGCTCTCATTATTATATGGGAGATAACAATAAGGGGAAGAGAGATATGATTTTGGGAAGACTCAAAAATTCCAAATTACTTAGTCATCATACGCAATCATATGGTGGAATAACACAAAAGGTGATGAAATTACTACTAGAGAAAATGAAGGTGTCATGGAAGGTAAAACGTGAATTTCATGATCAGGACTAAAGAAAAGGTAGAACGATGGGAAAGGAACCCTATTACCCATGTTCAGTGAAAAAAATCCCTAGACACACCAATCAAGGATGGTAATAACAAATGAGGATATTCCATTGACCAGTTTTGGAACATGTAGACTGCCAAATGTTTCTAAATATTATATAGGGTGTGTACTCGGGGTGATGGGTGATTTAGTGTGTCTAGGAACCATTAATTCTAGAGGGCCCTATTTTAATTAGGAGGATGCTAAATATCCTTATAAAAGGAATTATGAAGTGTTAAAGTGGAAGTGGAGGATTTCCTAGGAAACAATGAATCTAGAGACCACTCTCAGTAATGATGGAACGTGTTTTATGAGCATACTAGTAGGAAAGGATTAATCCTAACGCCAAGGGGGAAAGATAGGAAATAAGTTGGTTGTGGGGATGGGCCTAAGATAAGGGACTTGGGAATCACACTATATCCCATGGTAATATGGATCAATCCATACATATTTCAGGAACAAAACCTGGATGGAGACCACTTTTGAATGTGGGTTATCCTCTCTGGTGAGGATAATGGATATTCTTATAGTTATCACATGACACATCCTGAATTTACTACATAGAATAGTAAGGCTAAAGTTCAAAATCATGTGTGGAGGATATTAGTATTGGTCATCTCATATTTTTAGTTGAGACCTCAAATGTTTATTACATAGGGTAAGGTTGCATTTTAACATCATGTGATAAGGAATTATGTTTTTAGTCATCATATATCTTTCATATAAGGGATCCAATGGATGTAACCAAGGTTAAGGCTACAGTTTAATGTCATCATCTGAGGATGTTGGTTTTCGGTCATCTTATGTTTTTTATATAAGCCATTATATGTTTGTTACATAGTTTAAGTCAATATATTAACATAATGTGCTAAGGTCGTTGATTTTTCTTCATCTCACATTTATCATATGAGGATGCTTTTATTTTATTACATAGGGTAAGACTAAATTTTAACATCATGTGATAAGGAAGTTAGTTTTATTCATTAGGTATTTTTTATATGATGCATCATATATTTAATACATAGAGTAAGGCTAAAGTATAATATCATGTGTTGAGGAAATTATGATTTGTAGTTTAAATTCAAATAGCTCAGAATATGGTTATTGTTAGTTTATGGTCATGGATCTCGGAGAATGGGAGTAACTGCAAGTTTATGTTCATAGATATTTGACCAAAGTGAGGTTACATTTATAGTAGCACATCAGAAACATGAAATTGGTGATAGGTATGCTGAACTTTCCATTTGTGGTGATTAATGAGTATTCGCCATTCGAGAAGACCATATGGATAATTTAATTTCCTTCCCACTTTGGTTCCAACTTTAGCAATTTCTTACTAGATATCATTGGAATCCTAATATCCAATACCATGTCACCATGAAGGAATGATCAAAGGTAAAACTTCTTGTTAAATGCTATGTTTTTCGGATTTTGTGCCTCTCCATGTTATGCATCACCTGAATCATATTCTCTAAGAGGGATTCAAACTCATCGAAATGGATTTTTACTACCCTGTTTGGTGGTTTGTGGTGATAAATGGTCATTTGGAGCAATGGTAGCTAGACCTAAATGGGTAAAACATCCACAGTTTTATATACCCTAGAGTATAGTGTTTCATGGGTGGAACTTCATGTTTTCATCTAATAGGACCACAGGTAATTAGGGTGTTTATTGGGAAAAATATTTTTATTTTGTGCCACCTTATTCTCCAAATTATTGAATACGGTTTGGTTAAACTCCTTGATCCTTTTTTTCCATAGAATGATATATTAAAGTTTGGTTTGACTAGATATTTTATTAATCATACAATATACTGACCATAATATCTTGGTAGCTTTCCATTATCTATGATAATGGTGTTAGGAACCCCAAATAGAAGAATGATGTGGGAGTTCACAAACATTATCACTAACCATGTTTTAACTTCTTTGATGGGATCCACTTCTTCTCACATTGAGAGGAAGTTGTTTTCATTCAGAATGAACATGCACTATTGAGCTATCGCTAGTGAGTAGGGACCTGTAGCATTGAGTCTCCAAACTATAAATGGCCAAGATTAATTAGAAGTGTGGAAAATATTTGACTATTAATACACAATGTTTTTAGGGATGTGGAACACATGAAACATCATAGAGAGCTCAATGAATTCATGAACCACAGAGGGAAAAAAAATAAACCATTATTCAGATATAGTGAGAGAGTTTCAACCCTACTTAATAGTATCCATAAGACATGATATTAACATCGTGAATTAATAATTGTATCTACTTCCCTTGGATATAGAGGATTGAGACTAAAAATAATTCACTTTTATAGAGAGTCTACTCAAGGTTAGAGACACTATGGAGGGTGAACGGTGCTGCAATCTAGAGGATTTTCTCACGATCTACTCAATCTGGAGGGATAATGTCATGCTAAAGATAAAAAGAGAAGGGGGTCATACAATTTGTAATTTCATAGATTGTATGTGAATTTCATGTCCCTAATATAGTGATACTCTCATCCAGCTGATATATATATTGGTTTTCATCACCCGATGTTGCGGGGGATGAAGACCCTCTAATGTTCCTCATGAATGATCATGTTATTATGGTCAGGTTCTCTATGATATGCGGACATGATTTTCAAGACATCAACCTGGCCATTCTATGATCGAGTAACATGAGTCACCATTTGATGTAAAGGGAACCGGACAATTAAAAGAAAATTCAATTCTATAAGGGACACAAGTTCTTACATTCATATGATATAGTCTCTAATGATCTACATGATAACTAACTTGAAATATCTATTCACATATAAAAAGGGTACATTGATATTGAGGTCCAAATCGATACCAGGGATAGGGGCCTAATATTCAGCCTCATCGTAAGTCAAAACTTATGAATATGGGAATGAATATGGAAGGATGACATACACATAAGTGATGAAGATCATCCCTAGACATTCTCTATTAGGCTTGGCATCATGGATATTTAAACCGGTTGGATTTCTATAAGAACCATCAAAATTATCCATCCAAAATAGCATAAACCAGTCCACCAAGAGAAGGGATTTATATAGAAAATAAATATCCCGGGGTAGTTCCTTAGCGTTTAGATGCATAGACAGGAAATCTACCAAGGATTATCCCTTGATAGCTTCCTACTAGAGAACCTAGATGTCAAACTATTGGATAATTACCTCTCACTGTGCCAATAACTATTTCAAAATGGGGTGGTTGATAATGTACTTTAGGGGATCAAAAAAAGGAAACCATATATATCTCAAGATGCTGCAACTAATTCCATAAATGTTTTATATCAAAAACTTTCATGAGTAAACCCTTCTTTATGGGGTATTATATGGTCTCCATGTTGAGGAGAACACAGCTTAAATAATATAGGTTGTTCTACCTTCCCTCATTGTTCTTATGGGATATAATGGAAATCATGGACCACTCTAGGGTGGTCACATAAAGGACCAAATTATTTCCTGAGACATGTTTCATTATGACAAGAGTTCAATTTATATACTTCTTTTATGTCCTCAAAATTGGTTTGGAGGTCCTCATCCAACTGTTAAGTGGCACAGTTCTTCATGAGCCTCGAAAAGTGATTACACTTGTTGGTCATATTTTCAATAAATCATCCAATATAGGCTATGTATCCTTAGAGCCTTGAAACTACTATGGGTTTCATAGAAGGTGAATTATTTGATAGCCTTAATTTTATCTCGATCAATCTCAGTACCACTATACATAATAATAATTCCAAGAAACGTTTCAGCGATATTTATTAATGCACACTTCAATGGTTTCATTTTCATGTGGTGGGAATGGAGGAAGTCAAACACTTTCTAAATATCTTTGTGATGGTCCTAATGCTTGTGATATTTAAACAAAAAAATCATCCAAATAACACTCTACCAAGGATTCTAGGAGCAGTTTAAAGATACCGTGCATGGAAGTCATGTAAATATCTCCGTAATTATTCAAACTGAGAGGAATCACTGGATAGTAGAAGGTACCATATCATGATATGAAATTAGTGGTTATTTAACCTTAAGGGGCATCCATATCTGATTTTAGCTGGAATATCCATCCATGAAGGTGAGGACATAGAATAAAGCCTTATTTTTTATCAGTATATCTGTCACCAAAAGGGGAACATCATCCTTTGGGAAATGGTGGTTGAGTTCCTAGAATTCATTATATACTCTGATCTTCTAATTATTCTTTCATAGTGGAATAATGGTTTCTATATACCTGGGGTTCTGATATTATTTGATTAATTTTTTCATTTATAATCATGTCAACATTATCCTCAACAGTGGAATCGTGTGACAGGTGCATCTTTGTTGATGTTTTTTTGAACCCATGATGACCCATAAGTATATCAATTCATTAGATGGAAATATATAGATTAAGGAATGGAATCTCATTATATCTATTTTTTAACACATTCTGGTGCAACTTTCAAAAATCCACAGACTAATGTTTTCCCTCTGGCGACATGTTTGTGCTGACTAGTTTCATACTATAATATTTTTCAGTACCATGTTTTACTTGATTCTGTCTTTCAATGGTGGTGTACATGCCCTCTTCAAATATAGAAGTTTCTTCATCCATACCCTCTTCATCTTCTGGTATATAAGGATCATAGATAGGAATCAATTCCCTTAAAATTTTAAGTCTAGGGATTGAACTAGAACTCTATGTGATGGGGAAATAATATTCAACAAGTAACTCTTTCTTTGTGGTGAATATATTTTACAAGGTGATCCCATATATTTTCTGACTGTTATGTCCACCCCTTATATCAAAGAAATGATAACAAGTCAACTTCTATCAAGTCAACCCCTCTTTTTGGAATATATAGAAATTCCATGGATTTGTAGTTATGGGGTGAACTTATTGATACTTTATAAGGGTATGGTTTTCTAGAATTGGTCGAGCCTAAACTGTGTATGATAAAACGTAATTTTTTAGCACTTCTTCTTCTTATGGACTATGAAACAAATTCCCTAGTCTATTTTCATGGGTTCGAGTCAATGGATTGGGAGAAAATTCATTCTTTTACAACTTTCTAAGGATTTTTTGTAGTTATTTTCATATCTTTGGGGAAAATAATATGGTATACCCCATAAATATGGTGCTTTTTTCTTGCCTTTTATAATACACCACATCTTGGTAACATTACTCAAAATATTTGAAGGGAGAAGAATCACCTTGGAGTACCCCCTACTCAACTATCAAGGGTGTATTTTAGGCACCAATGCTATAAAGAGGGGACCACTTCATCCAAATGAACCCAAGTCCTTCCCATTAGTGCATTGTATGTTGTATCATGTTAGACCACCATAATTTATGTTCTTTCCACCAGGCCATAAAATTATGTATTTAGATGAATCTTATTACATGTATTCTAATCACATTGTTTGTGCCGATGAATTGTCAAATTAGAGGGGATTAGATTCTCTTCTTTGAGTATAAGATTATAGAGTGTTATTTTAAGATGATATTGATCCTATATCTAGTATTTTCTAGGTAGCACTATATTTCTATTCTATTTAACTTTCCATTGATATACAGTGGTTGAATGTTCCCCTGAATAGTAGAAACATCATCTTATTCAAAAAATGAAATAATGGCCAGATATTCGTCCTTTTTAGATTATTATTTATAATAAGTTTTGGTGAAAGGCACCTTAGGTTTAAACAGAAGTAGGCTTATCAATGCATTGATAAGGTCCTCACAAGTCTCCTTTTGTTGGAAAAATGACATGAGGATCAAGAGCCTTACTATTATGTAAGAAATGTGTTTCATCACATCATTCTTCAATTTAAAGGGAATGTGTTTTTATTGTTGAGGGTTTATCATTACAATATATCATAGAAGGGGTTGTTGATTGGGGATCTAGGGCTTGGCTAGTGCTGGGTATTTTCTTGTATTGGTTTTTCTAGTTTTCTCTAAACATCTTATGGGTGGGAATGAGACATCTTTTGTCAGTCCCTAGCTATACACATATTATCATGGTGTGGTTGTGGTTGAGTCACATGATCAACCAATATAGTATGATATAGAGGCATACCTGGTGATGTAGACTGGGAGGGTTGTTCTTGTTGATCCCAAAGAAAATCATGTTTTGTGGTCTCATTTTCACGAAGAGTCTAGTTTAAAATAATGACATGGACATTCTTCCTACTATTTTGTCACCTACATCTCATTCAATGGAATCATCCAAAAAAAATTGAGTGGGGACACATGTTTTCCTCATCACTGAGTATCAAAAATTGATCTACCAATTTGAAAGAATTTATAAAGGTTTACTCTTTCTTATATTTAGTGGAATATTTCATGTTTGGAAAAACTATTTGTGTTTCTCCCAATTTAGGAGGAATGAAGTCATTATGAGTGAAGGTTGGTTTTAGCACTGATAGGGTACTATGATTTCCTTTAGGTTTTCAATGCTTGTTCCTTTGAGACATGGAGGATTGTGACGCATATGTGGATGCAGTGGTAGGAGGTGACTTGGTAACCATATAATTTTTTGGTCTTCTCAAGAGCTCAAGGATGATACCATGGGTATGAGAGACTATTTTATGATCCAAATGGTCATTCTAATTTTTTATTCCGTGGTTGGGGGCCTATTTCTACTCATTAGTGCCATCATTTTAACTATCAAGATCGGGAGAGACATGTGCTACCTATGTCAGAACATCATCATATTTGACTAAGTCATGGTCTACTTGGTCCTAGATCAAATAATTGATGACATATCATTTTTTTATGGTATGTATAAGGAAATTATGGTACATGAATTGATTAACATGGTCAGTAACTTCAACCTCCTAGGGTAACCTATATTTTTCAACTTTTAGGATACCCTTCTCTAGTGTGTGGATAAAATACCTTGGTACTTGTGAAACCATGAACAAATATGTCTTTTTATTCCCTTCAAAAAAATAAACCTTAGGTGTTGGGCCATGACAGGGGGTCATAGATATGTTCTCTCAACAAGGATAGGTATGACGAGATTGTGCTAGAAGAGGTTATTCCTAGTGTGGTTCATCAGATAAAGGGACATGCAAGTGAACCTTCTCAGGAACCTCTCCATACATGGTAGTGGATATATCAATTTTTTAAATCCTTTGAACAAGATATGTGAGAGGTAATGGGTCGATAGTTTTTCGGTCCACTATAAAACTTCTTCCAAATAATGATCTTTTTCTACTACCCCTTAAAATCTTCCTAGATAATTCAAAGAGATAAAAGTATGGATAGGATCATCTTTGATATTATCCATACATATCATTAGTAACTAATCATATAAAGGATGCATATCAAGATAGTATTTTATCCCCTTCCATCAGGAAATGAATTCAGTGACTTGTTCATTAGCCATTCGATTGCAATTATAGATGTTTGTAATACTAGTATTGTGAATCATGGAGCTAAACTGGTTGAGTAACTTCCTACATAGGTCCTCCCAACTAGAAATAGATCTTGAGGGATAATAGATATACCAAATTAATGTGATTACCATCAAAGTCTAGATGAAATAATAGATCTTGAAGAATTACTACTATTCTGGAGCCTCCAAAATTAGGCCACATCATGAGGTGAAATGGGCCAAATGTTACAATGGATCACACATCCCATTTAATAAGGTAAATCTAGGATTTCTAAATTCTAGAAGTGGGAGAATCTAGTCTACCCATTCTTGATACAATTTTCCTTCATGTTAAATTTAAACCTACCTTGTTTCCAAAAACCCAAGGTGGTAGATACGATAAGCTATCATGTCACCATAGTGAGGATTTTTGGTCACCAAATCTTTGAACTACTCATTGTTCTAAGAGGTGAAACAACCTTGATCTCAAGGTGGAAAATTGCACTGCTCAAATAGAGTGATTGAATCATATCATGTTATTTTTTTGTAGACCCCAACATCCTCTATGATCTGGTGTGTTGGTCCACATGGTTCAAATATACGCATCTAGCTAATAAGATATAGGTTTCCAATTAGAGGATATATTTGGATCCATTTTGACATTGTTAATACCTAGGAACCACTCAGAAATAAGCATAGTAGTAAAACCTTAATAACCCTTAATATCCTAGATTAAAATGTCCATCCTTGCATCAGACTCGATTTCTGTTGCTTCCATGGATGGGATTACTATCTCATTAAGCCCCTTTACATTTTTGAGATATTAGTGGTCATGCAGAAATTTATCATTTGGGGAAAACCAAGGCCCAACACCTATCTCTATTGATGAGTGTGAGTTCCTTCTAGGGGATCCTCCTTCTACCATGTTATCCCTTGGGGAAAGTTATCCTAATCAATCCTTGTGTTAATAGTTCAATTTTATTGATCCTTGGGAGGTTAAATAGTGACAAAATTGACCATGGTGGTGGTAAGAGAATAACATTCACTATCAGTCGGTGAAAGGAAGTGTACTACCCCCATCTTCTAATCTACACATATTAAGATGAATCTTCCCTAAATCATTGGAGTACAGTGAGGATCTTGATACAAGTTCAGTAGAAGTTCTATTGTTATCCATACGAATCAAGGTGTTGATCTACCTCGAGTATTTTGATGTCAACTCTCTTGTACTATTAATGGATGGAATAGATATATTCAAGGATTCCTAGATAAATCATAGGGAAGTCCTGAAGGTGTTTGGTTATCACCTAGATATTTTGAAAGAATCATGCCACCTGGTCCTCAGTGAGGGTCTTTTGAATGATAAAATTAAAGTTTTTAGGTGTCTATAACATAACTTCTAGCTATTCAGTGGCACAGATCACCCATAAGTCCTCCCATTTATTACCTAGAATATGTTCCTATTCCTGATCATCCTTGAACACAATTTCCACTGGCCAATACACGATGGTGGAACAAACACATACCTCCTTTTTCTAAATATATTTGGTTAGGTGTGGTGTCACATAAGAAAACCATACATTAAATATTGTGATTCATTTTAGAGTTCATTCAGCTTAAATACAATGTCTATATAGGATAATTCATTCACAACATCATCATGAGTGATAATGCAAACATATATTTTTGGCTCAATGGAGTACTAAAAATTATCTAAGTTCTTCAATCATGAATTTAAAGTATCTTCCACAATCATTTTATTGGTATAGTGGAGGGAATCTAATGGAGACAGATAAATTTGTATTATGAGTCCTTTGAAGGAGGCTAGGAAATCCCCCACCTATAGGTTCTTGCAAAGGGATTTGAGTATTTTCTAGAACTTTTCTTCAGGGATTGTCAAACTGAAATGATAGGTTTTTTTCCACAGATTTGGTAGCGGAGTTGAATGATACTTTATTAATTTAATTATCCTATTAGGGTCTAAGTGTTTGATAGTGAAACAAAATTTCATGTAGCCCTTCCTCTAGCAGTTCTAGAGTTCCCCAAGCATAAGGTTCTAAGAGTCCCTTGGGTTTTTCCATATTTATTGAGACCTATGTTGGAGGAATTATCTCAATTACAGTTTCTTTTCCTGCTACCCCTAGATGGATCTTCGAAGGAGGGAATGCCTTCATCCTAGTATGGACCTCCACATCGATAGGTGGTAGTGTAGGGAGAACCTATACAGTAAAATTAGTCATCATGGGATGATCTGTGATGGTTTCAATTAGTGTCAATGATTGGGAGAGTCAACCTGTCCTGCATAAGATGTGTATGGGGTCTTTATCCCATGAGGGAAAAGATAGGGCCCTTTGAAGTTGTTTCAAGGGCAGCTTAAGAAGTTTATATAGTGGCCGAGTTTGTTGGATCCATATAAGAGACCTCATGATGGTTAGGTTTCATTGAATTTCTCTAGTGTCAGCACTAGGTGTTCTAGACCAGGTTCAGAATATCCTGGTTGGAATAGACATGACCCTCTAAATGTGGGGCTGATTAACATCATCAACGTGGTCTTGTGAGAGCCCTCGTGGGTGGGTCCTAGATAGTGGTCATTATGGGTAAGACCCTATACATCTCTTAATTAATTAGTGAATGGGAGGAAGATATCAATTAATTCTAGTGAGATAGTCCTAAAAGGGTTCATAATCGTGATTTTGGGGGATTTCCCCCTATACGCACCTCAGGGGCGGTAGTGCTAGCATGGTTTCAAATATTCCAAGTATTTTCAGGACATATACCTGGTTAGAAATAATAATTCTTTCCCATATTTATTAACAATGGTGTTGATGGCCCTTCTCTGGATGATATCAGAATAGAAGATAGGAAAAGGGTTCCCAGTAGACATGGAAGAGGAAACCATCATGGCAGGAGGATAGTGGTATGGGATTTCTACACTATTTCCCCCCTTCCCCCATGATGTTTTGTGGTGTTTCATAATGTATTAATTTTTTTGAGTACAGTGGAAATATATGAGCTATCCATCAGTAAATACACCATGAAAGTGATCCCAAATTTCACAAAATTATTCATCTTTATCCTAGGTGGATGGAGGATCCATGTAAATAATTCATCAAATTGAGCACTCCTAATAATGTTCACTTTCCCCTAGTTGTAGAATAATAATTTTCACCAAACACACCATATGCTTGGTAGGGACTTGGTGTTCGATATCTGGATCTGATCATTCTCAAATTTGATGGTTCCCGGCATTACTAATCTAGTCACTATTGAAAGATAATGAATTCACATTATATTCATATTTTTTGTTTTTTATGATTTTTTAGAGTCACGTGTTAGGATAATGATGTTCTATTTATTTTCATTCTTTCTTTATTTCCAATGGTAGGTAGTATCCATTACCAAGGTTGGTGATGCGGTCTCCTTGATTGAAATGGGATGATGGGATGTTGATTCCTTCTTCCAAATATTCCTCTTTGGAGTAGATGGTTACCATGGGAATGTATGTGCATTTAAAGATGTTATGCATATTGGGAACCTATAAGTTCCACAACTTTTGAAGTCGATGGAATATCATGAGTGAGATATATTAGGCATTGAACCCAAGTCTTCTCGTGCTTTCCATAGGGTTATTGATTATTGGGGGATAAGTCTTTAATGGATTTTTTCCCAAGGAATCCCATGTTTATTGTATGGTGTAAAGATTATGGATTATGTAACATGTTAAAAATCATGTGGGGATAGGTGTGTAATTATTTTAAAATATTTTTGGGATAGATAGGTCATAGGATTAAAATATTGTGAGGATAGGTTAGTCATAGGTTTAATGTCTTGTGGGGATAGGTTGGTCATAGGTTTAACACCTTTTTGGGACAAGTTGGTCATAGGTTTAACATCTTATATGGAAAAGATGGTCACAGGTTTAAATTCTTGTTGGGATATATTGGTCAAATATTTAATGACTTTTGGGGATCTGTTTGGGTGTTTCGATGTGTTCACATGGGTAAAACAATTACACATTGCAGTTTCTATCTTCTATAAAGAATACATGTAGAATTAATGGGAATTTTTGGGAATTGGGATTAAACCTTATTGTGGTACCCCGAATGACTTAATACATAGAGAATAAAAATCATAGAGGTGTTCTATATACCATGTTAAGATATAGCGATCAAAATCTATGTAGTTCTATTCTATAGATTACGTTCGTCTGATGGGACTGGTACATGCAGTTTAACTTTATGTGATAAGGATTCTTATGTCATGGAAGGTGATACCTCAAGAGATGGGGTGGATATTACACATAGAGGATGCCCTTGTGTTTTAGGGGTTCATCCTAGTTGTGAATTTTCATCCCATGATAGTGTGGGGTTTGTGCCTATGGGTTGTCTTGGTGTTGTGAGTTTCATCTCCTGATGGTGTAGGATGGTGTGGGGATTATGCATGTGAGATTCCTATTGTAGGTGTCTCATCTCATGGTGTGGAAGGGGTTTTCATCCCATGATGATCACACATTTTGCATCCTATATTCATCTCATAAGTTATAAGGTGTGTGGCTATCCCATTCTAGTAATACATGGGGAAACTTGTGTTCACCCCATAGGGTAATGATACACTTTTCTGTCTTGTCATAAAGATGTTGTTGTATAGTTTTACATCATGTGACTAGGATGTTAGGCTAGGTAGTTTTATGTCATGAAACTATGAAATGGTATAGTACAACACTCAGGGATACTATATTAAAGTAGGAGAGAATGATACAGTACTATACCTCCATATTGGGAAATGGGGATAGTTTCCCTTAATGAGTCCACCTTCAGGGGTTATGTTTTTGGTACTCAGATTCCTATGGGTGGCATGTGGAATAAATAGTACCATGGTGAAGTGGAAAATAGGGATCCCTATGTTAGAGTGTCTGTACATAGGGGAAAGATTTATTATAGTGCTAATGGTTGGGATAAAAAATAAAGGTAATGGTCCAGGATGTGATTGAAATAAAGGGAGAAAAACAAGGGTTGATGATATAGTTTTCATGACGAATAATAGTGAAGATGAACTGGTTTTGGATGAGTACATGTTCTATGGGTACACAAATTTCCCTGAAGGATGTTTGTTGAAATGAGGAACCATGGATAGGTCTGGTGTATATCTTTCATTAATGACGGGGGTTCATAAAAGATAGAGGCTTCACGACAGGAAGGGGTGTCATGAAGGTCTTTTTTGTGAAATAAGATGGACCTACCTTAGAGTAATGTCTTATATCCCATGGGGCCATAGAAAAATAAATATAAACCATGGTTTTATGTCATTAATAACCATTGGGAGGTTATTTTATGAAATATGGAAACCTATGGGAATCCATCAGGTCTTGTTCTTATTAGTTTCCAAGTTTTGCAAATTCAGAGACTTTGTTCAAATTTCAAAGGTCACATCCCTTGAAAAATAAAATGGGGGGGGGTATTAAAAGGCATGTAAAATGTGTATAAGTATATTTTATAAATTATAATGCCTTGTAAATATGGTTTGTGGAGGATGAAAATGGTATTCGGAATTTTAAAAATGTACATATGCTAAGAAGATGTTACCACATAAACTTGTGTGGTTTCGTAAAAATCATTATGAGGCACCACTCATTCATGATGGTTTTTATCATCATTAACACGGGTCCTTAAGTTTCTTTTTGAGTTATTTGGGCTCCATTTCTCTCTAAACTATATGTTCCTTCCTCAAAATCTCCCTTAACATGGGGATTTGGCATCAATAAATGTATCATGCTTCCTCACTAATTCCATTATAAAAGTCCAATGAAATTGTGCAGATGTGAATGTTTAATAATATCAGCCATCACATTCTTTAATGACTTGAATACCAAATACTTTGGGATTTCACAAGGCTTTCATGTAGACCCAATGGTAGATTCCATGAATTAATCCCAATGTAATCCAATAGTATCAAGCTTAAAATCAATTCCTGGGAGTGAGTCTAAGGAAATAAAAGAACCATCTGTAATAGAAAAATATATAGAGACTAGAACTAGAAATTCCATTTATACTAAAAGTATTAATCATAGGTAACCACTATTCCATTCCATTTCAAGTCACGTGGGTAGTGCATTCCTCTTGTAATATCTCATATAACACATCCCATAAGGGTTTCCAATCTACCTAAAACCGTATAAGATAATATTGTTTATCATCTATAGAATAAAACCTAAAATAATCACTAATAACATATCAATCTAATATAAAACGATTTAGGTTTTAAGGTGGAACATGTTATCATCACTACCCATTCATTTTTCTATCCTCTATAGGGTTAGCATATCATTGGGGAACCCCCTATGTCCCCTTGGTCACATCAAATCAAGGACAACCTATATTGGTTACCTAATTTAAATCTATTTATTAAGGACAATCTAATTACTCTAAGTGCGTAATGTCCCTCCGTATCATTATCATCATGTAAATGTCTCCCATACCTTATAGGTCACACCTCATAGTAATTGAAATTAAGAGATGAAATGATGCTCATGTCTTTTCTCATGTCATTGGAGGTCATTCCTTTCATTACCAACAAACATGAATTTGTATATCCTACCTAGTACACAACATAAGGGTTCACACATATAAGGGGGGACACTTGCCCAAAACTCATGTTAAATTATCCAAATGCTATAATACATCACAAGGTTCTCCTATGGATTATACATTCCATTCAACCTGATCCAACTCTCTCCTCAATAAAGGGGTGTTTAAGAATCCTACACAAAGTCCACTACATTACTTCCACTTTATTTAATTTTTAACCATCAAGGTCAAGGTTTTAGAGGGTATGCATTTATAATAAATTCATCAACCTTCATCAACCATGGTAATGAAGATAGTTCCCAAGTATCTATTATAGATCTTATAAAAAATTTTAGTTCATGTATTTCATTTAATAAAAAAAATATTTTTAAAAATGGGGGGTCGATAACTATAGTGGTGAGACCTCGCATCACAAGTATATATCAAAATCATGAACAACGACGATCTCTCAATGGCCACCGACCTCACTTGAAAAATTATTTCCATTAAAGAAACTTATCTATCACCATCCAAGCATTCCTAATAATTTTATAATTTCCCAAGGCCCTATCTCAATCCATAAGATTTAAATAAATTGATATTAATACATTATACATAACTTTATAATTTAATTCATATATTCATAATGCCTAATATCTCAATGGATCATTATCTATAGTCCACTACTCAAGAAAAGTTATATGCACCACCCTTGACATCTCTCCTAACCTTTAACACTCAAAATAACTTATTTATCCTTCCATTTAATCCATTAATTTTACACTAAAAACTAAATAACACTAAATAAATTTTGGTATCAACATGCCTATTTAAATCCCCTTGAATCTTGGTGTGATCATTCTCTGAGGCCTCCTCTAGTTAAGTTTGGTAAACCCTATCATCTCGAGATGATTCTACCATGCTCAGGTGGAATCGTGTCCCATGATCAATATGGGTTGCAATAAAATATTTGTAAGATGGAAGAGGAGAAAAATGTAAAAATAAATCAAGGTGAGAGATATTTTTATCTGAGTATATCCTATCGGATAAATAAAAATTCATTCTATCAATAAAAATATAATATCTCTCTCTTGGAAGTAAGAATATTAATCTTTATTCATGCTCCATATGCATAGATCATAAAAACAAAACAATCCATATTTATTATCTTTATAATAATTTATTTATTTCATATATTATTTTAATCTATTTCACATTTTGATTAATTTTATTTTTATTCTATTTATTATTTTCATTTTTCCCTTTTGAGCCTTACTTCACTGTGTAAGGTGAATTCCCCTAACCCAAACGCTCATCCACCCTTATGCTCAATTTAAGGGTTTTTTCCTTATGATTAGACATTTCAAAAAAAATTAAAGCTCATCCATGTAAGGAGGTCACCCATGTACAAGCCCCCTTTCTCCAAAAACCCAAAAACCCATGGCCCCTAATGTCCCTATGTAGAATATCCCCTAAGGGATACACTAAATCCTTCCTCATCCAAGGATAGGATAAATAATATCCCCTTAGTTTTGGTGCAAACAACCCTTAATGGGTAGGGTCTATCCTATGATCCTCTTTTTCGTTACGATGATATGGACATCAGGGCTTTAACATGGCATCCCAGCCCCACATGTACACACATAAATACACACAACGACACCATGGAATAGACTTGGGATATGTAATAGTCCATACATAATAGAAACCTGTTACTCCACATCCCCATCAACTATAGAACAGACAGTAGCCTGCTGCTAAAATTTCATCTAAACATCACTCGTTGCCTTCTCTGTCGGCCACATGATCACTCAAACCAATATATGAGTCTCATACCATATCCAATAACATATCCATGATATTTAAATCCCTTTTAATCCTTATCTAATTATTGGTTATCAAAAAATACACCTTCCCCCACCACCACCACCACTATAATAAAAAATATAAATTTCCCCGTAATGTCCTAACCTATAAATTTTTTGTTCTTTACATCGATGTACCTAATAGTAATAATAATAACTATAGTCACTATAATATGTTCTGGGAGGATCAATTATTATTGTTAGGAACCCATTATTTTCTTGTATCCTTATACACTACTTCTATCCAAGGATTCAAAAAGAGTTTGGACACCCATATCACATATTGTGCTTTTTTTAAAAATAGAATATGATCACGAAATATAGTGAGGGTATAATATTTGTCCATAAATTCCGTATATAATTCCATATTATTTATATAATTTCAAGTTAATAATTTCCTCTTTTTCTCTCTCTTTCATTTATATCTATCCTTCTTCAAACTGTTATTCTTCACTTCTTATATTTTTTTACATGCATTGGTCTATATAATTCCCCATATTTTCAATATCCAAAATCTATAAAAAATCCAATTAATAATGTATCATTTTAAATTTTTTCTGAATATTTATAGTATAATGTGAATAAAATCTCCATAATATCTAAAATAGTTTTTTCTTCATTTTATTATTTAACTGAATCCTTCTAATTAATCCCATAATTTATGGTTCTTCAATTTCATAGTAAGTCTCCATTTTATTCATAATAAAATATGCATGATTTCATTTAAATAAAATTGTCTTAAATCCTATAAAATCTATAACATTGATTAATCTCATATTATGGTATTAATAATCATAGAATATGATTTATAATATATCCATACATATATTCATTGGGTGGAAAACATTATGTGATAGCAAAACCAAATATTCTTCTCAAAACATAAAAGGATAAAATCTTATACCCCTTGGAAAATATTATGTACATCCCTTGAAAATCCTTATGTGATTCATAATTTTTTTTGAATTATTTTCACTCTACCTCAGTTTATATTTTCTTATTCGTCATTAAAAAACATACACATGAACTCAAATATATTACATATGGGGGGAATAATATTACATATACATTTCATGCTTTCTTATCCATATTCTATGAACTGTAGAATATATTTTATGAATTTTCCAAATAATATTATATATACATGGAAAATTCTAGGTCGTAATAAAAAATTTCATCTGTTGAAAATCATACACACCTTCAAAAATCTTACACACATAAGGTGAACTTTGAAATTTTTCCCCAATGAAAAAATTCATAATATATTTTTTATCGTACAATGATATTATACAACTCTCATTATCTTATACATATAGAAATAAATTCTTATGTATCACTTCAAATGAGTTTCAAATCATCATGAATCTCGAGAATTATCTATTTTCACCTCTAAAATATCATATGTATCCAAAGAAACTCCAGAATATATTACTAAATTTAGAGACTTAGTAAGATTCTCATAGATCCAATGTTCCCCTAAACTATTCCAAGAACACCCAAGGCTACATCAATTTAGAATTATCCCAATGGAAAGAAATTCAAATCTATAATATATGGTTATATTACCATAATTTTCAAGTTACACTATTATACCATTAATCTTATGTTGAATAGTTTTCATATCTTTTATATTTTATTTCAAGTAATATAAATTGGTATATTTAAACTCACCCATGAATGGGCCTTGTTCTCACCATTATGTTATCTGTGTTGTCATTTGAAAATTTAGTTATAAAGTGAGACATCAAGTACCAAAATTTATTTTATTTATAGATTATTCATAGTGTACTACAGTTTCACTTGTTAATGTAAATTACTTATGGCCATCCCTTCTTGGAATACTTATTGAATGGTTTATAAATGGTGGATCTTCCAAGGAGTCCTTACAGTTAAGAGGAAATATCCCCTTTATAGGTGTCTTTTTATAGTGTGTTTTTTCATGTATATTAATCATTTATCAATATTACTCATGGGGTGTATCATTGTATAGTTATTGTTCATGAATCCATCGGTATAAAATTAAATTACCCATTTATATAGATTCCAAATTTTTGTTATATTATTATACTATATTGGATATCTATTGTATGGATTTTTAGGCTAAGGCATCCCATATATAATTATGAATTCTAAGTTACAGTAACTAGTCTATGTCCATTTGGATGTGGGATTGTGGTGACACATTGATCTCATCACAATCCTAATAAGGGTCTTAGTGGGTATGGTCATGTCAGAATAGTGTCAAAGTAACCAAATTCATAGGGATAAATACTAGAGTTAATAGTCATATAGGGTTTGGTTTAGAAAATTATGAAATGTCATTAAGGGGTTTTTTAATCAAATAATAGACCCATGAACCCCTTGATTGAGTGATAATCAATATATCTATTCATCAGGACAAGAATAATATATTGATCACCTCTTAACCCAGACATACTGGATGTGGGTCACATTAAGAATGGTTCAGGAATAATAATGTTGATATACATAGTATTCATGTCCTTCCTATGTCATTACAACTTGATATACTTTAACCATGGTGGGATAATCTTATCAAATAAAGGATACAACCCACATATATATTTATTATATAGAAAAGTCTGTTTAGGTTATCCCATGTTTGTGATTGATCTTATTTCCACTAACTATCTGAGTAATGAGGTGTTGATTTAGTGCTTCGTTTGAGAAATATATTCCCATGTGTAAGGTTGTATTCTCTTCCCTTTTTTAGTTAAAATAATTTTTTATATTGAATGTTAGTTCACTATTAGTGAGAAGATACTACCCATATATAGTATATTACATAAGAGTTCCATTATTATGGGTTTCCTATACTCTAAGACAAATTAAATTCTATTCTAGTATATTTTTGGTTGGATTCAGTGAATTGTACATTGTATTTGGTTTCAAAACCAATTAAATTAGCGGTGATTCTACCTAGGTTCCCTTACAAAACAATAAGCTGCTAATGGACAATGTTTCTCTCAATCACATAGAACTAATAATCTACTATTGATTGATTTTGATCAGTTTTTTAGGATTTGGTTCTATCTAGTGATGTGTTGATTTTTAAAGTTCAATAGATATTTCAACCTTCATAGTGAAACCGATCAAGGTCCAAGTACTCATTGAGAATCACAAACTTCACAAGGTACTCCCTAGATAGGATTCATAGTGGGTTAATTCGAACTCAATATTCTGAGGAGATAACTCGAGGAGAGAAATTAGTTTGGGGTTATTCTCTAAAACATATAAACTTATACTTAAATCATTAAGTGTGCATTAACATATGAAAATATCTTGGTAAACATGCACACTAGTTTTAGATAGAGTAGTTCCATGGATAAAATTTTATGTTTAAGAAAGAAAAAATACCATAGAACATTCAATTGTAGGAATAGTGACGTACTAGGGAAAGTGGATTTTGTTAAGGAGTTTCTGGTGAAAAATTATTTGTGGGTGAATCTTCGATCCACTGCGATTAATACTACCCTTGGATAATTTTATTCAAATGTAAAGTGATAAATGTCAGGTTTACATGATGATGCATGTAATGGATGGTGATGAATAGATGACTTCATGTGAGTTGTGAGATTTTATTCATGCCATATTCATACATACCCTTGTGATTGACAATTTAGATACAAGGTATTCATTCTATATTATTTATTTTGCAGCTATAGATTCCACTGAAGCTCCTAGTTAGAACAATTTCAAGTATAGAATCACCATAAATGAAAACAATATATCTCTCTAATATCTTAATGATATGAGTTCGAACATGTTAAATTAAGATAAATTTCATATGATTATATCATGGAAGTGATGAGACATAGGGTTATCTAATTTATCAAGGATTGAATACCTTTTTATGTCATTGAAATATGGTGTACAGATAAGTATACCAAGTTATTTCCACACCAATGGTGACTGTGAAAATTTTCTTAAGTGAGTAGAGGCACCCCATAAGGTTGGGATCATGTCATTTACATTATAAGTAGATAGTGGTTTTACACTTTTTTGTTTGTATTAGGGGTATCAATGGATTTTAATAGTGAGTATTGACCTCAGTAATATACGATCCTAAATATAAAGTATCTGGATGAATTTTTAGTATTTACCAATTTATAACTATTTAAAATATAAAATGGATTATGTTTCACAATGGGTTTTCAGTTTAGTCACTGATGATTTAAGGTGTTATCCTGGGGTTTGGAGTTAACAATGTAGGGTTATCAAAACATTCAAGACTATCCACTTTGGAATGTGGTGGAATGGGTTACCGATGAGAACTGACATGTGTTTGGGTATCATGAGGAGATTAGTGTTGTTTCCTGATGTCCCAAACAATATATTTTTTTGAAGATAAATAAAAAAACAACTATGTTTCCTCACAAGTTGATGTGATCCTGTTTTTATTGAAAATACTGATATGGATTTTTTTTCATATATCAACCAAAAAAGAATATATTATCCTTATACCTAGTTCTAGTAACATTGGTGCATACATCATGATGGTAGGATATAGAATAGCTTGAAAAAACCTAAATAATATGTTACCCTGTATTTCTCCTAAAATGGGTGTCAAATATTCATTATTGTTTCCAATAGAGGAATATAACCCTTATAGACTCTACCCAAGTGACAGTCATCTGGGACACTCTTATATTTGGGGAGTGGAAATTATCCCATCAGAGTTATCGTAGGAAATGAATATTTTAATATTTGATGTACAAGGTTCACAATTATACCTATATTATAATGTTGGTTAATCTTTGGGTGAGTAAATTTAATAGTTTTTCATGTTTTGAGAGACTTATAAAAAATAAATATTTTGCCTCTTCTAACATGATATTTTAGGAATCTATTGAGTCATCAGATATTTCTATATAGTGGTATCTAAATTAAGGTATTTTCATGTGTGTGAGGTGAAAGTGTATATTCTTTATTTATATTGTGGTGTCAAAGTTCTCTTAGTTCCTAGACCACCAGAGGAAAATTAAGTTTGTGAATTGATGTGTTGTTTTTCTTATGGGAGAGTTTCATGATTTTCTCATTTACTAGGTCTAGTTGTTAACTTTTTTAGGGTTAAAATCTTTACAGGTCGGAAGGATGTAGTGAGACGGATGTTTTCCTAACTGACCCTCATCTTATTCTTGATTGTTGAAGTTCCACATTCCTAAAAAGATTAAAGTAGTATTTTTTATTGTAAAAGATCTCAATATTTTTGACTATTATATTCATATTCGGATGTATTATTAAAACATACATTATGTTTTTTTATTTTAAAAAATTATTTAATTTCATGGGATAATTAATAAATATATATTTATTCTTTTTGAGAAAATATTAATATATTTAAAATAGAATCTCAAATGAAAATTCCAATACATTGGTTGTCTTACGAACTCATATTTTTTACTAGGAGATGCAGAAGTTATGTTCTAAAGTGTCAATCCATATAAATTATAATTTTCTCACCTTAAATTAAACCAATAAATTATCTAATAAAAATATTTTATTATTTTTTATCAAAGTGTTTTAATGGAATTCCATCATTGTGGTGATATAGTGTCAATATTACATGATGTTGATTATTTATATCATTAGAAAAATAAAGAGAAATATTTTTTTATAGAGGGTTTTTTATTTTTAATTAAATTATTTAATTAATATTTTTATTAGATAAATTAATAATAGAACTTATTATGGTATTTTAAGGAAAAAATAATTCTTCCATTCCCCTCTAATTTACTCTTACCTCTATTGAAAAAATAGAAATAAATCTCTCACCTCTCTTTATCCCTTAGAAAAATGTATAATGGTTCCCCATGATCTTCACATTATTCTAGGTGGATAAAAGAATAATTAATAAAGAAATTACAATTATGACAATGATCAAACAACATATTTACAAAGAAAGAATATTTAAATGTTGGTAATTAAACCATGAGGTGGGACACTTTTCTAAAGCTCGGAAATCACATGTGTTGTGTAATTTGACCCACTTATTCTCAATATTGGATTATTTAAATTTTCATGGTTATAGAATGATTAAATTCTTATATTATTTGAAATATAAATATTTATAAAATGACATCTTGTATATAAAATGAGGTTTTATCAAGAATGATTAATAGGAAATTATACCATGCATGATGGGAATTATGAAAATTTTCTATACTATAAATCATTTGAAGATTATATTCATATAAATAATTATGTTAAAATATCTATAAGGGGTTTTAAAAATGTATTTCCATTTTATACTGAACATATATGTAATTAATGAATTTAATTTTTACAAGTACTTTTTCATCTGGAAATGAACATATGTGTACAACATGGTGGAATATTTTAATAATGAATTTATGTTTTTTCATTTGGTTATTTCATTTAATGAATAATTTATGAAACGTTTAATTACTTTTAAAAAAATGATTTTTTGAGTAGAATTTCATAATGGATTTAAAAATAATATTATTATTTTCATTGATGTTATTATTTCACCTAATTATTTATCTTGTGAAAATTTATTATGAGAACATTTTATTATAATATTATAGAAAAAATATTATTATTATTTTCAACGTTAATGTAGTATGATTGATTCATGATAAATGAATAATAAAACCCTGTTATTATTATCTTTTTTATATATTATTCCCATGTTATTTGAACTCAAAATTTGAAATGGGTAGTAAAAATACCACCAACCATATTTCTTGATTTATCTATCCATGTTTTTTGTGCTTCATCATTGTCTCAATTGTTTAGAACTAAAATAGTGAATGTTCAAAAATTCGGGTTCATAATTTTTTTGATGAAATTTAGATTTGAAATGATTTGGGAATGGTTTGAAGAATATTTAAATGAAAAAATATAATGTTTTTTCATAAATACTGGCAGTAATATGTGGTGATGAGTATAAGGTTGTTTGAATTTCCTGGTAGTGGAGGTGTACCTGGAGGTGGAGGCAAGAGTGTCGTTCATCGTGAGAAGATGAAGTATCTAGTGTTCCGGGTTTGTGTCTGCTATATAACCTGAATCCTCTGGTCACATGTCTTTTGTAAATCCTCAAATTTGGTGACCTAGAGTTGATGGTTATTTTAATATATTTTCACCAGATACAAGGGATCATATCTCAAAAAATCAAATGTTTTAATAGTCTTGGGAGACTATATACATACATGATTATAAAATTACAATAGAAAATATAAACTATAATTTATGATTCATATGGGAACATTAATATTTCTTCAAATATATCCCTGAAATCATTCTTAAATCTTTTATTATTATCCTGATGAAAGGAAATCATAATAAATGGTGATATCAGATACTTAGTAAGGTGAATTGTGAAACAGAAGCTATCATTGAATAAATAGAGAATAAATAATATGGAAGAGATAAATAATATGAAAATAATCTATATGAATAATATCATTAATGGAAAATATATCCCTGGATTACATAAAAACATAAATAATCACATGAATATAAATAAAAAGTTTCATAGTGATATAATGCATATATTAGACATCATAATCTTAGAGTCAAGGCTTCGTTCCAAGACACTATATATAAATAGGTCAAGAATGCACTAAATAGCCAAATTAGTTTATTTCATGATACCTAATGATCTATATAGGGGATATAATAGAGCCTCAAACATCACTTATTAGGTCAAATACATTCATCATATTAAATAAATGGAAAACAATTCAATAAATAATCAACATAAACATTCATATTGAAAAACTACAATACAAAAAGTTAACATTTCCCCAGTTAATAAATTAAACAACATGATCATAATTAATCTTGATGAATAATTTAGATGTTATCATTATATTATATCACCAGTAAAGTATAATATTCATCAAAGTATGTTGACATAAATGAAAATAATTTAAAAATATAATCAAAACCATTCTTGTGGAAAATAACATTTTCATATTAAAATAACTTATTTAAAGTATAGAAATTTATAGAATTTGAAGAAAAAAATCGTCATTTAAGGGAAATATGGAAAATTTTAATGGAACCTTCTAGAAAAATAATAGTTATGATGGTGGGAAAATTGGTTCTGTGTGATCATTAAAACAAAAATTTTGTTTACACCTTCAGTAAAAAGTTTCTCATTTTGAAAATAATAAGAATATTTATTTTAAACCTTTATATAAAAAGTTAAAAATGTTAAAAATAAATTTAATATATATTTTTAGAATACTTAAAACATTCTTTAAAAACAATTTAAATAAAATATTGACATTGGAGAAAAATAATCCCAACCAAATTGAAAAATAATGTTGGTTTTATGAAAGAATAATATTTTGAACATTTGAGTAATTAGTGAAATAAAATTGAAATTAAATATTTTAATTTCGAAAAATAGATAGAGGAGAAGAGAATATATTTGGTTTAACATGTAAATATCATATAATTCTTCCAATGTAAACTTAAACGTAAACAATCATGAATAAGGATGTGGCTATGAAATAATCCATTATGGATTTGATAGATTATCAATAAACCCCTTCAAAAAAATAAAACACAAATGGAGACATAAAATAACATGAATTAATATTAATTCATATTATAAAATATCATATGGATATTATATTCATCAAATAAAATAAATCAGGTGTATAATATAACATATGTCTCAATGAAGTAGATTTGATAGGAAAAAACTCTTACCTTAATATTATCTTGACTCTTGTATTCCATTAACCTCAGGTATAATAAATTTTAATTTATTATAAATATAAAATAAAACCACTTTCATACTTATAATATTGTATATTTTTTAATTATAGTATTGTATCACCTGTTCATTAACAATTCTTTATTAAAATCATTATTCCTAGTGATAACTATTATTTTGTTTTGAAATTCTAGTCCATAAAATTTTATAATGGTTAAATATTTTACATAATGCATATAATGATATAAATATCATATAAATTCACTATATTAATATTGATAATCATTCATGAAATTTTCACATGAATAATGAATTACATCACCTCTTGGAGCTGGGTAATCCACCTATATGCACGAGCGACTATATAATTTTTTAAGAGGTGGAGTGGAAAGATGTTATATGTTATATTATATTTAAATAATAAATATTATATAATATATATAATATATATTCATTATTTTAATCATTATAACCATCATAGTAAAGTGGTGGTAAAAAAAGCACACCACTGTATGGAGTTGTTAAGTCGTACGTACGCATGAGCGATATTTGCATTTTCTATATGATGGAAAAGAGATGAATAAGGGTTGTGACACCAGAATAATAAAATTAATTTAAATTTTATATGATTATTTTTTATATGAGTTTGGTTATATAATATTTTAAAAAGGTAGAAGAAGAAATAATATGTAAACAGTAAGCTAAGAGGTATACATCTTCATTGAAAAAACACCATTGGTTTGTACATTATTCCTTATTGGTTGATCAATTGATCAAGCCATAACCTCAAGTTCAGTGGTAAAAATTTTGGGAAGATATTTACGAAGTACTCTTTCATGATACATGGCTCAGGATGTGTGAATAAGAGAGGATACGAGATTCCCTTTTATAAGTAAGGGTACACACACATACGGAGTTCCATAAATTATTTTAATAATATGAAGTAATTTTCTTTTGAATGTGGATAAAATTTATCATATATTAAAAAAAGATAAATATATGGTCTAAATAAAACCTACCAATGATTCTTGATTAATTTTTTTGTTATATTGAATCCATATTCCATTATTTTTAACCTCAATTACCTGATTTACCTTTTACTAAGTAGACAAATCTTTACCATGGTTATTTTTTTTAAAGGTTGGGGCTGAAGCCACATTTTATTATTTAAAGAAAATACATCTTTAGACTGGGTATAGGAAGACCCATTACATAACCCAGAGGCCCAAGGCCAAGTGTCCTAAATACTAGGCTTGAAATCCCATTGTTTTGGTCCAAAGGGACCCTCAGTGAATAATACCACTACAATAACATGGCTGCTATAGTACCTGCTATAGTACTGCCACCACTCCAGTTCTTACTAAAGTTCTTTCGCTTCTATAGTGTCACCATCGCTACAGTTATTACCACTGCTATAGTAATTCTATAGTGCCCTGCTACAGCGCTTCTATAATACCAGAAATTAGTTCATGCCCGAATTTGATCTTGGGTCTTTTGGATGCCAAGAAGGAGCATGTACCATTAGGGTACATGCTCGTTATTATTCATAATAAACAAAAATAAAATTGAACTATTCAAAAAATATAAACCTAATGATTTAGAATATGGAATCCATTTTTCATGAATATCATTTCAAAATTTGGTGGAAAACAATTGAAAAATAAATGTGTAAAACACAGTGAAGAATAGTTTTTTGAAAATTGCATTTTTAAGAACCAAAATAATATTTTAAGAAAATAAAGTATAATATTGTTTAGTATGTTACTAATTAGATTATTTATAATTAAATGAGAGTTATGTTACTTTATTACCAAATTCAAAACATAATGATTCATTTAAATTACTTAATTTAATGAAAATTAATCATACTTTTAAAAAAAATATTTTAATATGAAAATAAAATAAATATGTTCAAGAAAATCACAAAAAATAACCCTTAGATAATATTCAAATGTTTACTTAAAAAATCATATTTATTTCTTCAAATAAAGTCTCTAAAAATAAAATAAATTAATTATAATTTACAAACACAAAATTCCATAAAAATCATTTACTAAGAAAACATATTTTGGAAGCATACAATGGCTTTATGGAAAATTGAGTACTTATTTTTTATGTATTAATCAATAGATTTGATTTATATAAAACACACACATATATATATTGTAATGTTATTATTTTTAATCATACTTTTATTTAATGGATAGATTATAATTGTTAGAATTATATAATAAAATTTTTATAGTATATCATTGTCACGACCCATTCCCTAGGGCATGTATCGTGACTACCCCAAGCCCGCCTTCCATAGGCCAGGGGTTGGTGACTAGCACCAAAGGCGTAAATCCCTAAGCTGGGAAGGAATTACCTTTATAACTGTAAAAAACACATCATAGAACACAACTAGAATAAAAACACTAAGTAAAACTGTATACAAAAGAAGTGCGGGAAAGTTAAAGGGGCCGGAAATACAATCCCAACAGGAATGTACAAGTACAACTTAAAGCATGTACAACTAAAGAAAAGTGAAGTAGCTATTGGGTATTCCTCCGAGGTTCCTACCTAAAGGGTAGGTACAGATGTCCTCCTCATCACTCCCATCCGTCCATCTCCTCCATGTACCATCACACCGAGGGGTCCTCCTCGTGGTATTGTCCAGTCCTGCTACTCTCTGCCTTAGTCAGCGTTGTTCGTCCTCTACAACAAACACAACGAGATGCGGGCAAAGCCCGTGTAGGGGTGAGTATAATGATACTTATTAGGGACCCTAAGACCCTCAAGGTCTCACAAAATCCAACATGGATAAACCAAAAAGTATGAAATTAATGGAAAACCATTACTAAATTTTATACCCATGCATATACCTTAGTTATCTAGTAACCCATCTCAATCATGAGGAAAACACAAATGTCATTGAATCATATCAAACAAGGATTTTTATTATCGAAACCAAAGCTTCTGAATAACTCTTTCACTGTCATGTACAGTGGGTCTGTCATGACACCAAGGCGCATCTCATTAACCTTGGACTGCTGAGATACTCCTCCTGTTGAGTACCGCGGGTCTGCTGCCAACTACCAGGCGCTCCTCCACTCTGGGTCTGCCGCCAACTAATAGGTGATCACACTAATAGCCTACCGTGGTACTCCTCCTGTCGAGTACCACGGGTCTACCGCCAACTACCAGGCGCTCCTCTGCCGTGGGTATGCCACAAACTACCAGGCCCTCCCCACTGGGCTAGTCAAATAACTCTGAGTCAAAACGGTCAAGCAGTCGTCAGGTCTGCCAGTTACTAGATCTCCATACTCTGTGTGCTTGTCACTAGAAGGATCCACTCCCCAAGGTATTGGGAATTACTCCAACTGTCTCAAAGTGCTATGAAGAATTATCTCAAAGGTCTGCCATGTCATAGGGGTCTCAACGCAATAAACGACGCGTTAATCGGACGCCCGGTCTGTTAGTTATTATCTATTTAGTCCCGGGGGCCCGGTTGGATTCAAGTACGATCCAACCTGACTGTATATAAATGAAACCCCGGACTCCAATGAGGTATTCTCAAAGGGATTTTTTTGTTCCAAAAAAACATGTGTCGTTGACGATTCGTCAAACGGATGTCTGGTGCCTACGATATGTCCGAAGAAGCTAAAAGGGTCACTAGTGGGCCCGGGTCCGGTCTAACCCAGTCGGACCAACTCGGCCCAACCCAGACTGGGCCAGCCTGGTCTGGGTCGACCTGGTCAGACTCTCTAGATCTGACTCGGCCCATTGGGTAGGTCATCCCACTTAGTTTGGCCCGGTCCGCTGGGCCCGACACAGCGGACTATGAGGGTGGTTCGGCCCGAAGGTCAACACATAGGTGACTCATCCAGATGGCTGGGGCCAGTTCGGCCAGCGTCGTGTGGGCGCGGCCCAGGTGACACTGCCCGAGAGGCTAGGCTAGTCTAGAGATCAACATCAGGCCGCACAGAGTTTGGGTAGGCCACGGGTGTGCTGGGCAGGGCATTGTAGGGGTCGGGCCGGCCGCAGGGGCGCCAGGAAGGGCGCAAAAGCAGACGGGCAGGCCACAGGGGTGCCTGTAGGGAGTCGGGCCGGGTACGGGGTAGCAGGCAGGTGGACCGCATGTCGGGCAGGGCGCATGGAGGCCTCGAACAGGCGGGCCGCACGCCGGGCAGTGTGCCGGGAGGCCACGGGTGCGCCAGAAGGGAGCCGCTCGGGCCGACAGTGTTTGGATGGAAGCTTCGGTGCGCCTCGAGGGAGAGGTGTGCTTTGTGGAGGCCGCAGGTAGCGCAACCTTCTTCGTTGCCGCCTTCATCGTCATCGCCTCATCGCCTTGCGGTACAGACATAACAAAAGATCGGCGGAGAGAGTCGGGCCATGATAGTTTGGCCCACACCCTCTGCGTTTAGAGGTGATTGCAATTCGTTCGTAATTAAAAAAATTACTCGTTTTCATTTTTGAGAGAAAGGAAGAACATAGGTAAATATCATACTTAGTCAAAAGTAAACCCCTACCTTGCTCATAGTTGGTTGACGTTGGCACAAAAAGGCGGACGTCGTTTGTTGACGGAGTCACGGAAGAAGACGTAGAGGATCGTCATTCATTGTGTCTGCCAAGCACTTCCAAACCCAAGTTTCGTCGGCTCCTTGATGATGCTTCACATCGTTAGGTGTCCGAGGAAGAATTCAAAGAAGGTCGGTGTTCTTCGTTCTTTGTTGGAGAAGGCACAATCCTCCAAGTGTTGGGCGTCGCATCACTTTGTCAGCGTCTCATCACTTGGTGAAGCTATCCCAAATCCTCCTCCCAAGATCCTTATTTATAAGATAGGGGGAGAGGTATGTAACCATCATTTAATTTATGACGGTTCATTTATTAGGAACCTTCCAAAATTCCAATGATGCGTTTACTTAATTTAAAAAGGGGGGGGGGGTCAAGCAAATTAAATAGCATTGGGGCAATCTAAAAGGTGTGTTGGCTTAATTATTGGGAGGATTCCCAGAGGCTTCCTCCACATATCTTTCATCAAAATAAAATGATAGGATTTAATTTTATGTTGACACATAAAATTTAATTTATAGCATTTAATTTTTATTGACACATAAAATTAAATTGAAGCATTTAATTTTACATTGACACATAAACTTAATTGAGGGAGTTGAGAGATTTTGATCTCAGGTGGCCCCAATATCGTAACCTCTAGCCTGAGGTTATGTTCAAGTGGGCCCCACCACCATATCCTCTCATGGAAGGTTAGGGTGTGTCGGTCCCACCTCCAACTCCCAAGTGGAGATTTTAACCAACAATCACTCACATGGAAGCTTAAAATAAAATAAAGTGTTGTTCACCTTATTTTATTATTTGTTTCCAAAAAGCCAAAAACTAACTTTTATTCTCGACCAACTAACGTCGTGGAGAAAGGCTTCTTAAGAAAATACCGGCACTGCGGGTTCAATGGTGCCTTTAGATTTCAATTCAGAGAATCATTTCAAAAGTTACAAAACGCCGCTTGTGTGTTGACTAAACGTACCTGAAAAAAAGTTCAGAAAAGTATTATCAGTCACCCTCAACTCATGCCAATCAAGGTTAGGCTCTTCCTAGGTGAAACACTCCCGAACGAACCCAATGGTACACTCATATTTTCAATATGAGTTACAATTTAGATGTTATGAATTTTACAATAATGTAATTGTCATTTAATTATTTTATTTTCGGCCAAAAACTAACATTCTCTGGTGGCCCGCGCCAACCAAAGTTTGTATCTTAATAAATAAACCATACACTCATGATTTTATCTATGGTCTCTTATTTTTAATCCAAGTTACCATTTGTGAGTTATAAGCATTTTAAAAATAAAATAATTTATTTAATTATTTTATTTATAATTATTCCATTTTTGGGTTTTCTCACAGGAGGTCCACGTCGACTAATCTTAAGTCGCGCCAAGGGTAAACTCCTCATCTTGAGCACAATGGTGCCCTCGTATTTCTGATCAATGTTACCGTTTAAGAGTTATTCCACTTTTTTAGGAAAACTGCTTACGCGCGTTAACTTAAGTTTAACAAAATCTTCGACGGATCATTGCGGGCACTCCGGGCCTCGGAATCACGCACCGTCAAATTTCCTAGACCCGTAAAATTCCCATTAAAAAAATTTGCATGGAAATTCTGGTTCTTTACATTCTCCCCACCTTAGGTATCTATGTCCTCGTAAGCCACAACTCACAACTAAGGGAACAAGTGGGGGTACTGAGCACGCATCTGAGCCTCCCGCTCCCATGTGCTCTCTTGTAGGTTTCTATGCTACTAACGAACGTGCAACAGAGGTGTCGACCTTCCACAAAGGACACGGTCTTTTCGATCCTCAATCTCTATTGGAACATCCGTAGAAGTCGCCCCGTCATCGATGTCAAACTCTCCATGGTCGATGATGTGGGAAGGGTCGTGCATGTTTCTCTTTAGCTGAGATACGTGGAAGACGTCGTGCACCCGGTGCAACTGAGGGGGAAGATCCAGGCAGTTGGCTAGCTAGCCTACTCTGTTGAGGACCTGGAAAGGTTTGATAAATCTCAGATATAACTTGCATCCTCGGCCAAATCTCTGCAGACCTCCTCGAGGTGAGACTCGTAGAAAGACATGGTTTCCATCCTTGAACTCTAGAGGTCTCTGTATCCTATCAGTATAAGAATTTTGTCTGCTCTGTGTAGTATTAATCTTCTCTTGGATGATATTCACCATCTCTGTGGTGGCTTGTACCATCTCTGGTCCCACTAGTGCTGACTCCCCCGGGTTGGTACAATACAGTGGTGATCTGCAAGTTCAACCATACAAGGCCTCAAAATGTTCCATCCTGATGGTGGAGTGATAGCCGTTGTTATACAGAAACCCCACCAAAGGAAAGTGATCCTCCCAGCTACGACCGAAGTTGAGGACAAAGGAACGTATCATGTCCTCAAGGTTCTAAATGGTCCACTCAATCTGACAATTTATCTGAGTATGGAAGGCGGTGCTCAAGCAAAGTTGTGTCCCAAAAGCCTCCAAAAACCCCTTCCATATCTAGGAAGTAAATCGTGTGTCACAGTTAGAGACAAAAGAAGAGGGTACTCCATGTAAATTCACAATCTCCTACACATAGAGTCAATCCAAGACCTCTACTGAACCCTGCTATCTGATCGGTAGGAAGTGGTCTGACTTGGGGAGTCGGTCAATGATCACCCAAATCGAGTCATGACCCCTAGATGTACGCGGAGGACCCGTCATGAAGTCCATGTATATCCCATACCACTTCCACTTTGGGACCTCTAAAGGTTGTACTAATCCTACTGGTACTTGGTGCTCCGCCTTCACTTGCTGACAAGTGATGCATCGACAGACAAACTGTACTACCACCTACATCATACAGGGACACCAGTTATGTTGTCGAATGTCTTGGTTTATCTTCACCACTCTTAGATGTACCGCTAGATGGGACATTTGAAACTCCCTCAACACATTCTCTTAATGTGCTAGCGATTCCAGGGTACGTCCTCTAAAGAGGATATGTGCTCCCCACCTTCAGAAAATTCATCAGGTTCCTGCCCTGTGGATATCTGAGCACGTCGCATCTTACAGTCATCATCTCCAAGTTGCGCCTACATGACTCACTGAAGAAGTGAGGGAGTGACTATAAGAGACTACAGAAAGTCTGTTTCATCTCTATCCACAAAGGATATCTGTAAAGAAGCTAGCTGCTCTGTCACCTCGCCTAGAAGTTGTATACCAGATCTCTTGTTGAGTGCATCTACTACAACGTTCTTCTTTATAGGAGTATAGACTATCTTGAAATCATAGTCCTGGAGGAACTCAAGCCAACATCATTGTCTCGGGTTTAGGTCCTTCTAAGAGAATATATACCTGAGACTCTTGTGATCAGAATACATGGTAAAATGCTCTCCCATTAGATAGTGTCGCCACATCTTCAACGCGAAGACCACTACTGCTAACTCCAGGTCATGGGTAGCATAGTTCTGCTGAAGATGTCCCGTCTATAAAGAATAATACGCGATCTCTGCTCGCTCCTACATCAAGACACACCCGAGTCCAGTCCCTGATGCGTCGTAGTAAACTACTTACCCTACACCTTCCTCTGGAAGCCTCAAGTTGGAGGCACTATTCAGCCTCTGCATCAGCTCTTGGAAGCTCTGATGGCATCTCTCTGACCACACGAATGGTTGCCCCTTCTTTGTAATGGTTTTTAGTGGTGCTGAAACTCTGGAGAAGTCTGAAACGAGCATTTGGAAGTATCCAGACAAATCAAAAGTCCCTCTCCTTGGGAGGGGGGCGGTAATACTAGAAATATCTTTTGAAAAGATATCCCCATGTTCTGTCACTCCTGTTTGGAACAGAAAACTCCCAAAATCCGGATGCCACGAGGGTAAGTTTGGCCGACTCAAGAGTGATCAGCTGCAGCCTCCTATGTATGAGTTTAACCTATGCTGCATGGGTTTCTTCTTCACCGACCAAGGAAAACCCCATCCCAACATTTTATATAAACCACAACCTCTTTTACTAATACAGTCAATATGAGTGTGAACTAGGGATGTTAAGTCTGCACCCAAACTAACGTTGTAAGGCCTCAACACTACCCCCAAGAGGTTCCAACCAAAACTCTCACCTCAAGGGTCAGATCACACTGTCGGCGTAAGTGTGATTATCGAGGCTCCACACAATGGTATCTCCAGGCGTGAGGGTCAATTAAATGGTTTAATCAGAAACTCTAGGTATTGGAAAAGATTCATGGAAGGAAGGAATGATTGGTACCTATGTTTATTGTTTTGACGGCTAGTAGTAGACACAGACCATACCTCAAATCATTCCCAGAGCCTTTGTGTCGCACTCATTGACTTCATGTAGCTACTCTCTTCCCCTATCCTCAAGATCCCTGAGCCTAGCGGGTTCCACATAAGGGGGTGGTTGTAACATGTCGAGATGTACACCACTTCATGCTGCTCTCCTATCTCTCCTTATATGTCTTCTTCCCGGCAGATTCATCTGTCCTTAACACTTCCACTTCCCGAAACATTTTTACACACTCATGTCTCTGAGACTGGCGTCGGTTTCCTACTTTCCCACTGTTAACAGTCACTGGTTGTTTCTGCTCATCGAAAGAACATTGAACCACAAAGGTTCTCTCTATAATCCTAACATAAGTATGAATGCATAGAGGAATAGTGCTAGCTTAGATGTCCTTTAAGCACACCTCGCTCGGAAGTTCGAGCCCTGAAGCACTGATCGTACCATATTCATTGAGTACCAGGAAAGATCGGTATGCCTTGATGAATTCTCATCTACGGACACATTGTCCTGCTGATGTTGTATAAGTTATAGGTAACTCTCTGCCACCTCCTCAAGCCAGTCCTTGGCCAACTATGAGTCGGGCTCGCCTTGGATCCTGAGGGGTATCTGATACTAAAACATGTGTAGGGCACTATGCCTATATGTGTCCTCTACCGGTACTAACGGTTGCAACTTCTGACCAACAAGTAGTGATATAGCGGTCACACTACCCGGAGGTACTATCTTGGGTAATGGTCCACGTACCGAGGCCTCATCACTAAGCAGACCATCCTCAGGGTCACTCATTGAAAAAGACTAGTAGCCAAGACCACTATCGGCTCTACTGGTGTCTCAACTAGGCAAAAAACTCTATAAATCGCCTCCAGCCAGTCCTCAGCTGCCTCAGAATCTGTCTCCCCTCGTAACCTCGGAGGCCTCTGCTGCTAGAACTCATTCAACACGCTCAGTCGGTGTGCACCGTCCAGCAGTGTGGCTGGTGGCATATGTTTCTCAATGGGTGGTGGTGCTACTGGTACACCACCCGAAGGTGCCAACATAGTAAGAGGGCCCTGCACTGGAGCCTCGTCGCTCGGTGGTCGTCATCGTGTACTCTCTCGGAACTCAAACTGGATGCCCGCGTGGAGGCATCCTGAACAGATGCAACATGGTCAAAAGTTATACCTGGTGAGCTGACCTGGTTGATCTGACTTAAAGAAAACCTTTGAAACACACATGCAATCGGTGTTTTCATGCACTGAGTCGGAGATCATTATTCAGGGTCCTGGTGTATGGATATGTCGGTCGTCGCACCAACACTGGACTCCCTGAACAGAAAACCACACTTAGTACCCTTAACATTATTTCTTCATAGAATGAAATATCATAGTCCTATGTTCTGTAGTAGAACTATCTCCACTGATACCAATTTGTCATGACCCGTCCCCTAGGGCCCGTATCATGACTACCCCAAGCCCGCCTACCATAGGCCATTGGTTGGTGACTAGCACCAAAGGCATAAATCCCAAAACTGGGAAGGCATTACCTTTATAACTATAATAAAACATATCAGAGAACACAATTAAAAGAAAAAAACTATGTAAAACTGTATACAAAATAAGTTCTTGAAAGTAAAAGGGGCCGGAAATACAAGACCAACTGGAAAGTACAAGTACAACTGAAAGCATGTACAACTGAAGAAAAGTGAAGAAGCTACTGGGTCTTCCTACGGGGTTCCTACATGAAGGGTAGGTACAGATGTTCTCCTCATCACTCTCGTCCGTCCGTCTCCTTCTTGTTCCGTCACACAGACTGGTCCACCTCTGGGTACCATCCAGTCCTGCAACTCTCTGCCTCAGTCAGTGTTGTCCATCGTCTATAACCAACACAACAAGGTGGGGGAATAGCCTGTGCAAGGGCGAGTATAACGATACTCAGTAGAGACCCTGATACCCTTAATGTCTCACAAAATCCAACAAGGATAAACCACAATGTATGACAATCAACAGATAACCATTACTTAGGTATATTCCCATAAATATAACTATGTTATCTAGTAACCCATCTCAATCATGTGGAAAACACAAAAGTATTTGACTCAGCTCAAACCAGGATTTTTATTATCGGAACCACAGTTGTTGGAGAACTCTTTCTGTTTCGTGTATAGTGGGCCTATTGCGACACCAAGACACTTCTCACTAACCTAGGACTACTGAGGTACTCCTCCTATCGAGTACCAAGGGTCTGCTGCCAACTACCAGGCGCTCCTCCACTGTGGGTCTGCCACTAACTACCAGACGCTCCCCCTAATATCCAGCAGTGGTACTCCTCCTATCGAGTACCGCGGGTCTACCACCAACTACCAAGCGATGCTCCACCGTGGGTCTTCCACCAACTACCAGGCACTCCCAACTGGGCTAGTCGAATCACTTCAAGTCGAAACGGTCAAGCAGTTGTCAGGTCTACCAGCTACTAGGTCTCCACACTCTGTCTGCTCGTCCCTCGAAGGATCCACTCCATGAGATAATGGGAAATACCCAAACAGTTGCTAAGTGCTACGAAGAAGTATCTCAAAGTTCTGCCACGTCATAGGGGTCTCAACGCAATAGACGACACGTCAATCGGACGCCCAGTCTGTTAGTTATTACGATTTTAGTCCCGAGGGCCCGGTTGGATTCGAGTACGATCCATCATGACCATATCTCAACTAAACCCCGGACTCTAATGGGATATTCCTAAAGGGACGGTTTCACTTCAAAAAACCAGCACCGCTGATGGTTCGTCAAACGAATGTCCGGTGCCAAATATATGGCCCAAGAAGGTGAAAGGGTCAGTAGTGGGCTCAGGTCCGGTCCGACCCGATCAGACCGACTCAGCCCAACCCAGACAGGGCCAACCTGGTCTCGGTCGACCTGGTCAGCCCGCTATGTTTGGACCGGTCTGTTGGGCCCAGCCTAGTGGACTAGGAGGGTGGTTCGGCTTAGAGGACGCCACGTATGGGACTCGTACTGAAGGCCGGGGCAGATTCGGCCAGCGCTGCGAGGGTGCGGCTTGAGCGACACAGCCTGAGAGGTCGGTCCGGTCGGGAGACCAGCAGTAAGCCGCGCGGAGTGCAGGCAGACCGCAGGTACACCGGGTAAGGCGTGGTAGGGGTCGGGCAGGTCATAGGGGTACGAGCAGGGCGCCAGGTAGGCCACGGGGTCACCGGGCAGGGTGCGACAGCGGCCGGGTAGGCCGCAGGGGCACCGGAAGGGCACCGCGATGGGTGCGGGGGCCGTGAGCAGGCGGGCCGCACGCCGGGCAGTGCACCGTGAGGCTGTGGGTGCACCGGAAGGGCGCCACTCAGGCCGACGGTGTTTGGCCAGAAGCATCAGTGCACCGTGGAGGATCAGCGTGATTCACCAAGGTCGCGGGTGGCGCAGCCTTCATCATTATCGCCTTTGTCATCATCACCTCATCACATTGCCATAGAGACATCCCAAAAGATCAGCAAAGGGAGTCGGGCGATGATAGTTTGGCCCGTACCCTCCGCATTTAGAGGTGATAGCAATTGGTTCGTAAGCACAAAAATTCCCCGTTCTTTGTTTTTGAGAGAAAGGAAGAACATAGGTAGAGATCATACATAGTAAAAAGTAAACCCCTACCTTTCTCGTAGTTGGTTGACGTTGGCGCAAAAAGGCAAATGTCGTTCGTTGACGGAGTCGCGGAAGAAGATGTAGAGGATCATCGTTCGTCGCGACCGCCAAGCACTTCCAAACCTGATTTGTGTTGGCTGATTAACGACGCTCCACATTGGTAGGTTTCCTAGGAAGAAGTCTAAGAAGGTCGGAGTTCTTCGTTCTTCGTTGGAGAAGGCATAATCCTCTAAGTGTTGGGTGTCGCGTGACTTTTCCAGCGTTTTGTCGCTTGGTGAAGCCATCCCAAATCCTCCTCCCAAGCTCCCTATATATAGTAGAGGGGAATATGTATGTAACCCTCATTAAATTTATGATGGTTCATTTATTAGGAACGTTTCTAAATTCCAACGACGCGTTTACTTAATTTAAAAAGGGAGGTCAAGCGAATTAAATAGCGTTGGCGCAATTTAAAAGGTGTGTTGGCTTAATTATTGGGAGGATTACAAGAGGCTTCACCCACATATACCGCATCAAAAAAACGATAGGATCTAATTTTATGTTGACACATAAACTTTAATTTATAGAATTTAATTTTTCTGGACAAATTAAATTTAATTGAAGCATTTAATTTTACGTTGACACATGAAATTAATTGAGGGAGTTGAGAGGTTTTGATCTCAGGTGGTCCCCATGTCGTAACCTCTCATGGGAGGTTATGTTCAGATGGGCCCCACCACTATAACCTCTCATGGAAGGTTAGGGTGTGGTGGTCCCACCTCCAACTCCCAAGTGGAGGTTTGAACCAACAATAACTCACATGGAAGCTTGGAATAAAATAAAGTGTTGTACACTTTATTTTATTATTTTTTTATAAAAATCCAAGAACTAAATTTTATTCTCTACTAATTGTTGTCAAGGTGAAAGTATTATTTAATAGAATATTAGCTCTCCGAGTTCAATGGTGCCCTCAAATTTCAATTCCGAGCACCGCTAAAAAAGTTACAAAATGCCGCTCACGCGTTTACTGAATATACCCGAATAAAAGTTCAGAAAATTATTATCAGTCACGCCCAACTCACACCAGTCAAGGTTAGTCTCTTCATAGGTGAAACACACCCCTAAAAACCCAATGGTACTCTCGGATTTTTAATCTGATTTGCCGTTTATAAGTTATGGATTTTACAATAAAGTAATTTCCACTTAATTATTTTATTTGCGGAAAAAAACTAACTTTCTCTGGTGGCCCGTTCCGACCAATGTAAGTATCTTCTTAAACAAATCATACACTCATGAGTTCAAAAGTGGTCTTGGATTTTTAATCTGGGTTACCATTTTTGATTTATAAGCATTTGAAAAATAAAATAATTTATTTATTTATTTTATTTACAATTATGCCATTTCTGGGTTTTCTCACAAGAGGCTCACGCCGACTAATCTTAAGTCGCTCCAAGGGTAAAACCGCCATCCTGGACACAATGGTACCCTCATATTTTTGATCCAAGTTACCGTCTAAGAGTTATTACACTTTTTCAGAAAAACTTCTTAGGCGTGTTTACTTAAGCTTAACAAAAACGTAGACGGATATTTGCAGGCACTCCCAGACTCAGAATCGTGCACCGTCAGATTTCATAGACCCGTAAAATTCCCATTTAAAAAAATTTACAAAGAAATTATAGGTCTTTACAACCATCATTAAATTAAAACCCAATGTTTTGTGCTAATAAAACTATAGAGTTTATTAATATTTTTGAACTAAATTTTCATTGTGTTACATTCTATCCCCCTGTAAATAAATTGAGCCCCCATAGTATTTAACTCTATTATAAAGGGTTCATTATTTGAAAATACTTTTGTTGTAAACCCAAATTTTACAAAGAAACAATAAAACATACCTTGAAAATGGGATGTGGGAAACAAAAAGGTTACCTAAAATAAAATATAATCAAATTCTTGGATAAAGATAACATTAAAGTAAAGCTAAAATATGGATATAGAGTTTAAAAATAATATCGTAATAATAATAGAGAGTTATAGAGATCATGATCATCATAATGTTAATGACACAAAAATAATAAATCAATAAGGTATTATATAAGAACATAAATTCATCAGAAATAAAGGTTTGAGGATATTTATTTTATTTCAAGAAACATTTACTAGATTTAATTTTTTTTACCATTATTATATAAATCATGACAAAATACACACAATTTTTTTTCTTTCAATTTCATATTCATAATTTCATCCATTGGTTGTGCTTCAATAAATTTTCACTTCTATATTATCACCTACTTAAAGAAATGAATATTCAAGATGTTAGAATGGTATGTGAGTATGATATACTCTATAATACCAAATGTAGGATAGAAATAATAATGAGATTCTCAGATACAAGAGGGGGGTGAATTGTACCTTTTAAAAATTCCTTTGGAACTTTTAATTATGGTTATGTTTAACAAGTTCAAACAAGATAATTCACAAGACCTCTATAAGTTCTAATAACTTTCTAGTTTCTGGAAAAGTGATTCCAGAAATGGAACTTAACTAAAATTTACACAGATGAATAATCTACCTTGAAAAGTATATAATCTAAATATATCATAGTATAAGAGTAAGGAAGTATAAGATAGTTATACTTTCCTTAACAATAAAAATGAAGTGGAAAAACAGAGTAGTAAAACTACTGGTAACAAGTATAAACTCTTTTATCCCAAAGAGGAGGGTATCCAACAACATTGCTTAAAGGTCCCTTGATTTATACTTTCAAGAAAGTTTTTCTTACCCACACTAGGGTAAGCCCTCGATATAATGATCGGAGTCTGTCTTGCTATCCCAACAAGCCCTCAACTATCAGGTAGTCAGCACCTCTGTCTTCCTTAGAAAGGAAGCCCTCAACTTCAAGGTGTTGGAACCTCTGTCTTCCTATCCCTAGAAGCCCTCGATTGTACACAGCAACAATCGGAGTTATACAATAAAATCTTTACAATGAAATGTTTGAACAAGCCGTTCAAACTTTCTGCACGAAGCTTGAGAGTTGATAAGAGTCTATCTCTCTAGAAATCACTTCAACAGTATGTAGGCACAGTTTTCAATGTTCAGTCAATGTTGTGTCAGCCTTTTCAAATCAGCTCCTATTTATAGGCAAGGCTTCAACGGCTGGCTCCATCCTCCAATGGTCGAATTCTTACTTGAATTTTGGAGGGACCTGTACACATGTCACTCAAAAAATGGATAGTTGATAACTAAAAGAACGACATAGTTTTATAACTAAACAGGTGTAAGGATAACCAAAACTGGTATTCGGAATGAAGGTAAATGAAATTTCAGAGTGGATAAAGTTAAAGTTCGGAGTGTAGGTAAAATTTGAATTCAGAGTCTATAACTTAAGAATATTTGGATTCTGTTTTTTAGGAATTTGGAACCTGAATTATGTATAAATCCAATGTTTGAATTTCAAAGAAATTTGGAGGCTGGATTCACCAGAATTTGGAACCTAAACACACAAAGATCGGAGTTAGAGTTCATGAGAATTTGGAGTCAGAACTCATAGGAGTTCAGAGTCTGGATTCAGAGAACTCAGAGTCAGAACATAGACAAGTTCGTAATCAGAATTTTTAATGAGAATTCGGATTCAGAACTCTGAAGAGTTCCTATACAGAATTCGTAATCATAATTCATGAATAGAATTCATAGTCAATCTTTTCATAAGTTCGTAATCTGAATTTGGAGTCGAGCTTCATGTATGTTTGTATCCAGAATTTAGATTTGAACTTCATGAGAGTTCGTATCCAGAATTTGGAGTGGAACTTCATGAGAGTTCGTATCCCGAATTCGGAGTGTTAAATAGAATACCTCATATATAAGTATTCTATGATTCCTTGGATTTTGGTTACAAAACAATTTTTATACTTAGATAGATTATTATTTGAACAAGGTAATCATGACAAGGATAAATTTCCTTATGAAAGGAAATTTTTCCTTATAGGGGAAAAATATAGGGTAAAGTGAAATTTGCCTTAAGTTAAGGTTTTTGTGATTTTCAAAACAAGAGAAATAGTAAAGTCATAGGGATACATTAATGACTTAACAATATCCCCCTTTACATGAGGAATGGAAATGTCATAAGGAAAACATTATTGACTCAACAATATCCCCCTTTTTGGAAAGAACAAACATCCTTATGAAAAAGAATAAAAGGAATTAGCAAACTTTTCTTGACTTATAAAATAAAACTTATTTACCATTTCACAATGAAAATATAAATACGACTAACCCCCCCCCAGACTTTGAAACTCTAAGGATTGTATTCTAGACTTCTGGAATGGAATTTCATTATTCTTGGGTAAGGAAATCTTCATAATGATCACTCCTCCTTAGATAGACTCCCCCTTACTTAGGGATGTATCTTCTTATACATAGAAGTCTTCTCCTTTAGATTTTTCCTCTCTCTTTTAGAATTCGTTTTCCATTCTCCCCCTATGTGATTTTCAAAAAGAGTTCTAGGGAATGGAAAAGAAATAAAGTAACTGAAATATTAACAAATACAAAAAAACAGAACAAGAAACGGAAATTTCATTATGATTGGAAGTATTAGTACAAGAAAACAATACAAAAAAAGATCGTATTTGTCTATTTTTATTATTTTTCCTTGGGCGTCATCTTCTTGAAAATTTTCTTCAACTTCTTCATCTCTTTGGGGTTCTCTTCTACTTGCTTCTCCAAGGTTGTGATCTTTTCTTCTTGAGCCTTCGAGGCCTCTGCCTGAGCCTTCAGCAATTCATCTTGTTTCAAAATATTTTCTTGCATCTCGCTCCGTAGATCCTTCTCTGATTTCAAGCATTGAACAATATAACTAAGCTTCCCATTTAGATCTTCCACCTCTTGAATACGAGAATTTTGTTAAAGGGTTATCTTTTCCTAAAAGCTATCATAATGATTTTTCATTTTGGAATCTTCGATACCAAAGGGTTCCTTGACATCTTCTTGGAACTGATCAAGCTCTTCCACTTTGTCAATAATTTTCTTAGACCATTTGGATATATTCTTGCACGATTTCCTGTGGGATTCATAGTTGATCAGGAAATTTTTGTGATCAACCTCTATCTTAAAACATCTTTCCATCACCATGGATATGGAGTCTGACTTCTGATTCATAATAGGCTAAAGCATTTGGCATCTGGACTCAATTTCTGGAAACATCAGAATGGTATCCATGAGCTTCTCTAGGGACTGAACCACAAAATCATGTCCCAAGGCAGATGACTCTGAATCAGACATATTGGTTTGAGATGGTTCTTCCTCCAACTCTACCAACTTCCTCTGTGATGTTCCTTCATCTTCTTTCTTCCTCAGAATATCTTTGATTGGAGTGTCAACAACTATTTGTTTCCCCTTACTGAATTTTGGATTAGACTCTTCATCTGGTGATTCCTGCTCGCTTCTTGATAATTGTATAATTTTATCTTCATTGAATTTTTCTTTCCCAGCTCTTACTTCAAAATCCTCAGGAAGAATAAAATCATGATTGTGACTCTCTTCCTCAGATTTCTTGTTGACTTCCTCTTCACCCTTATCATCATATCTCGGTGTAACAAGGTTTGAAGATCCGGCTTGAGAAGTCCGGAGTGAAAATTTCTCGGAAGCACTATCCTTCTCATGATAGTCTTCAACTTTCTTGATTACATCATCAGAGCCACCACTCACCTTAGCTTTCTGAGCTCCCTCCATTGCTTATTTCTCAACTTCCTTCTCTTTGGGATTTTCTAGAGTCTTCCTACCTGAAGTATCCGGAAATTGTTCTACCAAAATCAACTTCAGCACTGGAATGATCTCGGATGTAATTTCTGTAGCCTTCAAAAGGGATTGAACAATCTCTGCCTCAGACATTTTCTTCTTCATCTTCTTCTCTTTATCCTACTTCTCTAGCTCATCAGTGGATTTTTCTTTCAAGGCCTTAGCCTCAGCAGGATCCAAACCGAACTGTGGTTCCCCTACTTTTCTAGTCTTCTTTTCCTCTCTCCACATTGCTACCACCTCATCTGGGTAGGACTTTTTCTTCTTTGGTTTAGGAGGTGTGGATTGGACTTCCTTAGATTTTGGGGTTTTATCTTCAGTTTCCACTTCCTTCAACTTCATTTTTTTTGCTGGCCTTCTTTGAGGGTTCAACCATTTCCACATTTTCTGGAATGGGTTCTACCTCCTCCTCTGGAATATCATAAAATTCTACCGTCTCTTTGGAAAAACCAACCTTCATTCCTTTAAGGGTGTCATCACTAATTAGCATCACCTTGCAATTCCTCGGCTTGGAACTGAATGGAAGTTTAAAGGACATAAGACACAATACTATCAACTTTGAAAGCAACGATGGATACATAATGATCTGAGCTCTAAGATTACCATTCTTGATGTTATGAATCGTAATGAGGATGTGTCTCATGAGATTCACCTTAGATTTACCAAAAAATCTAGAATATACATTTCACTCTTATTAAGGGTATCCTTATCACCCTTACTTAGTATGATAAACCCTTTCACCCAAAGCTATAGAATCTGATTGTTGGCTGAAATATGGGCGATCTTCTTTGCAGTGTTGATATCAGAATGACCAAGGAATTCCATAGCCTTTTCCTCAATGAAACTTCCCTGAACCTCAGGCAGCTTGTGAGAGAAAAATCCATCCTCTCCTTCATAATGTATGCCTACCAAGATAACCACCATGGCATAAGAGAGAGAATACGTCTTCCCATAGCACTTAAAGGAGAACTTCTCCCTTCGATCTTCCTTGAAGTAAGAAATTGACTCATAAAACTCTATGAGCAAGTTCGGATATACCACTTCTTGATTTCGAGTCTTAAATATAGCCACACTCTCCCATCCGTTGAGCTTGAAGTTCGTGGAAATAATGGAGTCGTAATTATTGAAAAAGTTTGGATGAACCAACCTTTCCCTATATATTTTCCATTCTACCATCAGCTTAACTGATGACATCTTTTGAGAAGGGACTTCTCCAAACATTTGGACCAGAGCACTTCTGAAGAATTTGGAATGGGATTTTGTAGAGGGTGAGAGGTTCAGCACGCACAAGCTTGATAATCGATGTGGGAAAACCATCAGGGGTCCCCTTTATATAGGCTTTGAAGCGACCTTTCGACTTCCAAAATCAATATAATGGTTGAGAAATGATTTGATCTGATCTGACGGTTGATATAGTTACCACAAGGAAAATTTGGGTGATTCCAATCTTTTGAGGTAAAAAAACAGATTTGAGAAAACTAGAATATGAGAGTTTGAAATACAAAAGAAAATACCAGCAATAAAATAATTACTATGAAAATCTTAAGAATAAGATCATACCATTCGGATTTCTAGGAAGGTTATTCGTAATAGGTGATATTCTTCTTGAACAAACAAATTTTACTACAAAAACCATATTACGAAAAATACACTATGAAAATTTTTAGTATGAAAATTTTCATTACGAAAATTACGATTACGAAAAAAAATTCTCATTACGAAAATTTTAGTCCCGAAAATTTCCCTTAGAAAATTTTCCATTACGAAAATTCAAGATCCAAATATTCTCATTATGAAAAATTCAGTTCATAAAATTTACATCTTGAAAAAATTAATTATAAATATTTTAGTCTCGAAAATTTCCATTACGAAAATTTTTAGTATGAAAATTTTCCATTACAAAAATAATTTGAAAAACCAACTATGGAAAATTATGAAAAACATCATTACAAATTTTTTTGAAAATCTGAATATGAAAATTTTCATAAATATTAATAAAAGATGTACTCCCCCTATGAAAAATATTTTATTACTCTAAATACGTTGGTTGAACAGAATGTTATTAGAGGAATATTACCTCAAGGTTATCATTCATAACTACTGTTTAATGTATTCAAATCTATCGGAAGGTAATAATTTTGTGAAAATGTCAGTAAGTTTATCTTGCGTTCCGATGAATTGTAGAATGATATCTCCTTTTAGTGTGTGATCCCTGTGAAACTGATTCCTAATATCTATGTGCTTTTCATGAGAGTGATGTGCATGGTTTTTTATAAGGTAAATATCACTTGTGTTATCAAACAAAATTTAAGTTTTGGTAAAACTCAAGCCATAGTCTGTTAGTGTGTGTTCCATCCACAACACTTGAGCACAACAACTTCCAACTACTACATATTCAGCTTCAGCAGTGGAAAGTACTACATAGTGTTTCTTCTTAGAAGACCAAGAAACTAATGATTCTCCTAGGATATGACAAGTTCTGAATGTACTCTTTCTATCCATTCTACATCCACCAAAGTCAGCATTTGAAAATATTTTTAGAACAGAATAATTTCCAGAAGTATAAAATAGTCTTAAATCCATGGTTCTCATTAAGTAGTGAAAAATTCTCTTCACAGCCTTTAAATGAGATTCCTTAGGATTAGATTGATATCTTGCACATAAGAATACTGAAAACATTATTTCTAGACAACTGGCTGTCAAGTTAAGTAGACTTCCTATCATACCACTAAAAGTTGTTTGATCTACTGGTTTTCCAGCTTCATCAAGATCAAGTGTATTTGAGGTACCGATAGAGGTACTTATACTCTTAGTGTTGTCATATCCATACTTTTAAACAATATATTTAATATACTTATGTTGAGATAGGTAGATTCCTTGAGGTTTTTGAGAAATTTGAAAACCAAGGAAAAATGTTAACTCACCCATCATACTCATTTCAATCTCAGATTTCATTAAATCCGCAAAATAATCAGTTAAAGATTGCTGAGTTGAACTAAATATAATGTCATCAACATAAATTTTAACAATAAAATTTTTATTATTATCTTTGTTTATAAAAAGGGTTGTATTTTCATTTCCCTTAACATAGTTATTTTGAAGATAAAATCATGTAAGTCTATCATACCAAGTTCGAGGGGATTGTTTAAGGCCATACAATGCTTTGGTAAGTCTAAAAACATGATAAAGAGGTTTTGTATCTTTAAAGCTAAAAGTTTGTTCAACAAAAACATCCTTTTGATAATAACCATTACGGAAATCACATTTCACATCCATTTGAAAATTTTTGAAATTGAAGAATGATTCAAAGGCATGTAAAATACGAATAGATTCAAGTATAGCTACTAGAGCATAGGTTTCTTCATAGTCTATTCCTTATTTTTTATTATAGCCTTTAACAACTAATCTAGATTTATGTATTACTATGATTCCATTTTCATCACACTTATTTCTAAAGACCCATTTTACTCCAATAATAGAAGTTTCCTTTGGTCTTTCAACCAAGGTCTAGACTTTATTCCTTTTGAATTAATTTAGTTCATCATGCATGGATTTTATCCAATAATCATCACCCAAAGATTCATTAGTGCTTTTTAGTTCTAATTGGGAAAGTAATTCTAGATGTTATACTTCATTTCATAAGGAACTTCTAGTCCTTACCGGTTGATTCCCGTCATCAATGATACTATCACTGAGATGATTCTTTAGAAACTACTAATTTGGGTATTGTACAACCTGTTCATCAATGTAGGGTAAGAAATATTCTAGGTTAAATGTTTCAGAAGTATCTTCTTGTACATTTTCTTTATCAGAAGGATTTTCAATCAAAGGTTGATAATAAGTTTTTGAAAACACATCTGAAGATGTAGGTTGGAGTTGTTTAAAAACAAAGGGATCAGTTTCATCAAATATGACATGTACTATCTCCTCATCCGTACATGTGTTTTTGTTAAAAACTCTATAAGCCTTAGAAGTTGTGGAGTAGCCTAGGAAAATTCCTTTATCAGATTTTGGTGCAATTTTGTGTAAGTTATCTTTAGTATTCAGAATGAATACCTTGATTCCAAAAACCCTAAAGTGGGAAAGTCTAGGTTTTCAACCATTCTATAACTCATAAAGAGTTTTATTAAGAAAATGTCTAATTAAAACTCAATTTATTGTGTAACAAGCAGTACTTACAGCTTCAGCCAAAAAAATATTGGCTATATAATATTCACTCAACATGGTTCCAGTTATCTCTTGAAGAATTATATTTCTTCGTTCAACAACAACATTCTGTTGAGGTGTTCTGGGTGCTCAAAAGTTATGAATAATTCTTTTTCTACTACAAAAAGTTTCAAAATCAGAATTTTGATATTCTCCTCCATGATCACTATAAATAGTTATCAATGGATGGTTTTCCTCATTTTTAAATTGGGCTCTAAAAATTTTGAAATAAGAAAAATCTTCACACTTATTTGCTTGAAAATAGACCCACAAAAATCTATTGTAATCATCAACCAAGACAAATACATAATATTTTCCCCCAATGCTTTCAGTTTGTGTAGGACCTAAAAGATCCATATGCACTAGCTGTAATAAATCCGTGGTTGAGACTTCACCAATGAATTTAAAACTTGATTTGTGTTTCATTCCATACTGACAAGGTTAAAAAACTTTTGAAGTATCGAATCTAAGCTCTGGTAGATCCTTAACTAATCTCTTCTTAGAAAGTTTTCATAAGTTCCCAAGGTTACAGTGTCCTAGCCGTCTATTCCATAACCAAGAATTATCTTCTATTGAACTAAGGAAATTTAATCCATTTCTCCTAAGGTCTTCTAAGTTTAGTGTGTAAACATTCTCTTCCCAATGGGCTGAAATAATAAACTCTTCCTTGAAATTTTGTACTAAGAACATATCATTACTAAAATTCACAAGGTATCCTTCATCACATAATTGGATTATGCTTATGAGGTTGTACTTGAGACCCTTAACAAATAAAACATTTTAAATAAATGTTTTTCTAAGAAGAACGATGTTACCTATACCAATAATTTCTCCCTGAGCATTATCTCTGAAAGTTACTTTTCCTTCATTCGTCTAGATAATAATTTCAAAATAGTTTTTGTTACCCATCATATTTCAGAAATATCCACTATTCATGTACCAAGTATTGATATTGGTACTTTCCCTATTTTCCAGAAAAAAATAAAAAGTTAGGTTTTTGGAATCCAGACTTGCTTGGATCTAGAAATCTCAGAATGTAAAATTTTGGGAACCCACATCTTCCTAGAAACATAAGATTTATGAAATCCTAAAGACTGGGTTTTGTTTAGAGAATAATTCTTTGCCTAGTGACCACCACATTAACACTTACTGTAGAATGGGGCACTTTGGGGAAAAAGTAATTGTTTCTAAAAATCGATTTAGAACTTGTGTAACCAAAACAAGAAGTATTCCTTCTAGGTCAGATTTGTGAATACATTTTATCAAAATTTTCATCACCTAGGGTAAAGTTTGACAAAAACATATTCAAGGATAATATTTCGGATTTGAGTTTTATAACTAAGTTCTTGTCTTCAAAAATGTTTGATTTTGAACTAGAGCTAGGATCGAAAACATTTTTTGTAGAAATTACGTTTTCTAGATCTTTAGAATGTTTATTCTTCTCCGAACATACTTCCTCAAGATTTTTTTGAAATACTTTCAAAATAAACATTTTTATTATCAATATATTTAGAAAGATCTGATATTTCCCTAGTAAGAATAATATTCCTAGAATTTTCTTTATCATTTTTTTTCATGAGTTTTGAATTCTCATTCTCAAGGAGTTTGGAAAACCTAGAAAATTATTCATAGGTGGGTAAAGTATTATCTTCATCAGAAGAAGATTCTTCATCCGAAGAATTATAATATTTAATATCATTAGAATTTAATGAAACATTGGTCATTGATTCAGTATTGTGTACCTTAGCCATCAAAAATTTATTATCAATAGGTAGCCTGGCTATTAGACCAAGATTCTTCTGTCCAGAAGATTCATAATCTGAATATTCATCTAAAGAGTCTCCACCACTGACACTCCAGGTATCATTAGCCTTCAACAATTTCTTATCTTTAGAATTGTAATACTTCTTTCTGTTTTTCTTAGAATGCCTTTCATTTCTTTCTTTTATTTTGATCATAGGGTAATCAGGTCTTATGTGTACAGCTCTCTTGCATTCACAGCATGTATCTTCAGAATCTTTCTTGTCTTTCCATTACTTCTTCTTATATCTGGATTGATAGTTCCTCTGTCCAGCTATATTGAGCATCCTTTGGGAAAGATTTTCTAATGCATTTTCTGAGGATTCACATCCACTAGATTCGGAATGGATAACATCTTTCTCATATCTAGATCTAGTAACTCTCTCAGGAGTCTTGTCTTTCATATGATTGGAAGTGGTAGTAAAAGCTACACTGCCATTTCCATTCTTCTTCTTCATAATATCAGCATCTCTCTTCATTCTAGTCTAATGCTAAAGAAGAGTTCCAAACATCTCATCAAGGGTAATCTGAGTAACCTTTCTATTCTCATCAATTCCAGTCCTTTTAGATTCCCACTCATTTGGCATGATGTTGATTATCATATCAATAAGGGCTTCATCATCCAATCCTTTTTCACCCATTGATTGTAACCTATTCACAATAGTCATTAATCTCTGTTGCACCTTGCATATGGGTTCACCATAAAGAAAACTAAAACCATGATATTCATCTCTAAGAATGGATCTTCTAGTCTCAATTAAATTGGAAGTTCCAAAGTGAGTAACTTCATGTTTCATCCATATAGAATTTTCTTCTTCACAAGATGAAATTTGGCTATATATATTTCTAGTCATTGAACAAAGTAAAGTATTGTGTACCTTATAATTAAGTTGATATTCATTCTTTTCTTGATTTGTAAAGGCACTTACTTCTTTATCATGAATTTTGTATCCACCAGTAAGCATAACAAAATTTTCAATACCAGTGTTGATAATGAAAGTCTTCATGTGATCTCTCCAATATTCATATTCATTACAATCAAAGATAGGTGGTCTGGTTGGATTGAGATTGTTTATGGAACCAACATTGATTCCTGCCATTTTTAAGAAAATATTTGGCACACAAACTTGTTATTAGAATGAGTTTTTAAACAAGAAAAAAATATTCCAAAGAAAGAAAATATAGAGCAAAAGTATCTCTAAGAAAACAAATGAATCCAAACTATATGAGTCTGAAAAACAGATTCCGAAAAAATGAATCCAGAAAATTCAATTCCAAGAATTATCTTCTGAATCTAATCATGATATTTATTCAGAATTAACCGAATACTATGATACCAATTGTTAGGATGGTATGTTAGTATGATATACTCTATAATACCAAATTTAGGATCTAAATAAGAATGATATTCTCAGATACAAGAGGGGGGTGAATTATACCTTTTAAAAAAAATTGGAACTTTTAAAGATGGTTGTGTTTAACAAGGTTAAAAAAGTTAATTCGCAAGACCTATATAAGTTCTAATCACTTGAAAGATTCTGGAAAAGTAATTCTGAAAATGGAACTTAAATATAGTTTACAAAGATGAAGATTCTACCTTAAAGCGTATATAATCTAACTATATCAGAGTACAAGAGTGAAAAAGTATAAGATAGTAATACTTTCCTTAACAATACAAATGCATTGGAAAAACACATTAGTAAAAATACTGGTAACAAGTATAAGCTATTTTATCCCAAAGAGGAGGGTATCCAACAACCTTGGATAAAGGTCCCTTGATTTATACTTTCAAGAAATTTTGTATTACCCACACCAGGGTAATCCCTCGATACGAAGATCGGAGTCTGTCTTGCTATCCCCACAAGCCCTCAACTATCAGGTAGTCGGCAACTCTGTCTTCCTAAGTAAGGAAGCCCTCAACTTCAAGGTGTTGGAACCTCTATCTTCCTATCCCCGGAAGCCCTCGATTGTTCACAAAAACAATCAGAGTCTCACGAAGAAAATATGCACAAGGAAAATTTTGAACAAGCCATTCAAACTTTCTTCAGGAAGCTTGAGAGTTGATAAGAGTCACTCTCTCTAGAAATCACTTCAACAACATGTAGGCACAATTGTCAATGTTCAGTCAAAGTTGTGTCAGACTTTTCAAATCAGCTCATATTTATAGGCAAGGCCTCAACGGTCGGATCCCTCCTCTAACGATCGAATTCTTCCTCGAATTTCAGATGGACCTGTACACGTGTCACTAAAACAAATGTTAGTTGATAACTGAAAGAAAGACATCATTTTATAACTAAACAGATGTCAAAATAACCAAAACTGATATTCAGAATGAAGGTAAATGAAAGTCTGGAGTGTAGAAAGTTAAAGTTCGGAGTGTAGGTAAAAATAGAATTCGGAGTCTATAACTTAAGAATATTTGGATTCTGTATTGTAGGAATTCAAAACCTGATTTCTGTATACATTCGGAGTCTGGATTTCAATGAAATTTGGAGTCTGGATTCACCAGAATTCAGAACCTAAACTCATAGAGTTCAGAGTCAGAGTTCATGAGAATTTGGAGTAAGAACTTAGACAAGTTCGTAATCAAAATTTGTAATGATAATTCGGGGTCAGAACTCTAAAGAGTTTGTATCCAGAATTAATAATCAAAATTAATGAATAGAATTCATAGTCGATGTTTTCATATGTTCGTAATCATAATTCAGAGTCAAGCTTCATGTATGTTCATATCCAGAATTCAGATTTGAACTTCATTAGAGTATGTATCCAGAATTTGGAGTGGAACTTCATGTGAGTTCACATCCAGAACTCGGAGTGTTAAATAGAATACCTCATATCTAATTATTCTATGATTCTGATGATTTTGGTTACAGACTGATTTTTATACTTAGACAAATTATGATTTGAATAGGGTAAGCATGATAAGGATAAATTTCTTTAGGAAAGGAAATTTTTTCTTATAGGGGTAAAATATAGGGTAAAGTTAAATTTTCCTTAATATAAGGTGTTTGGGATTTTCAAAACAAGAGAAATATTAATGTCATAGGGATACCATAATGACTTAACAATCTCCCCCTTTACCTGAGGAATGGAAAAGTCATAAGGAAAACGTTATTAACTCAACACAAAAATACATTTTCATTTCTGTATCACTAAATCCAACATGAATTGAATTATAATATGCATTTAAGTATAACAATTTATTCCTCATATCTATATAACAACCTAAAATGATTTCCAAAAGTTGGGATAACATTTGAAGAAACGCTACATTAATCAAAAATATCATTCCATAAACAACTGTCCTTAAAACTCTTCAAAATATTCAATAAAAATAAAACTCAAATATTAATATTATTTTATAACATATTATTACAAGATTAATTTAACATTAATCTCCAAAAATCATTAATCACCCATGCATACCAAAAATGTATATACTATATTCATATAATTTTCAACTTAATCACAATTAACCAAAACTTGTATACTTGAAGGTTGAATTAATTCTTGATTGGTATTATTTTATTTAATTTTGTATTATAAATATCAATATATATTCTATCAATGAAGAAAATATTTCCAAGAAAAGAAACTTCCAAAAACCAACATTTACACTTACTAAATTTCCCATATAACTCATTTTCTATAAATGTTACATGAATAATTCTCAATTTATTATCATATTATTCATAACCCATAGATTATCTCATGATATAATCAATAAATAACATAACATAATTAATAGGTTAATCCTTGAAAATTGGGGAATTGGTTTTCATGATGCCTTATCTCCTTTCAGTTAATGAACATGACATTAATAGATTATTTCTTACCTCTGAAATTATTAGAAATATAACATTTTTCTCCAAACATATAATAAAATCCCATTCACCATAAGAATTTTCCCATGTGATTATTCCCACATTCATGACACATGGGATGTTAATTCGTTTTCCTTCAATAATCATTATCACTTTAACTCTAATGAAACTCAATTTTTCTCTTCTTTTTCATTTTAGTAAGTTCATTTTGGTTTAGATTTTTAGTCATAACTGAATATAGTTGGGTGGGAATAATCATAATGTCCTTTACTCTATATTCTATCCTATTTGGTTTCTACCTATGGGAAATGATAATAATCCCAACCTGAGTAAGTTCCCCAAATATATCTAGAACCTGATCAGCCTCGACAATCACTGTATTTGTATACTGGATAGGGAATCCATACATTTTCCAATAATTTCACTATATACTATATCTAAAAAATGGAATACACTAAACTATATCAATAAATTATCAATTTAAAATCATATTATATAATTCAATATTTAGTACAACACTAAACATAAATTGACAATTTATGAATAGATAATATTTTAATCATAAATATATTACAATATTTTTTATCAAATCATTTATAATGTTTCATAACTTCAGTATGAATCAACCAAAACATGTCCCTGATGAGTATCTATCCATGTGTGTAGTCTTTGGCATACTCATCATGCACTGATGATAACTGAGTTAATACCAGATCTTCCCCTATCAAAGTTGATGCCCATAGGTTTATATGTTCCTTAGCCACATCCACATTATAGTATCCATAAAGGTATATATTTTCTTGGAAAAATATAGAATCTCTTATATATTAAAACATTAGGATATTTCCTGATACTTAGACTTGTCCTCAAAGTCTGTCATTGGGTTATGTTCTATAATCTCTATTTTTAAAAATCTACTTTACAAGTTTCCTAATATGTTTCCATTGATACTATTTTAAAATACCTGACTCCAATAACCAAGATATGGTGGCTATTTTACTATGTTGGAAAAACATACAAGGGTTCGCATCCTAATGGATTACATAGTATAGTCATCTTGGGAGACTAAATACATAAATTATTTTCAAATCATACTTGAAAAAATGAAATAAAACATATGATTCTTATGTAAAATTTATTATTTATTCTAGTATCTCCCTAAATTCATTCATAGATATATTATTATTATCTTGATTAAAGGAAACATAAAAAAGGGTTCGCACTGATGCTTAGAAATGTAATGCATAAAACAAAAGATATCATAGCATAAATATATAATGAATAATTTGTAATAGATAAAAAATAATCAGATATGACAAATAAGTAATATTATAAATTTTTAATGTATCCATGGATGACATAACAATATAAATAATCACTTTGATATCAATAATTAGTTTTATAATGATTGAATACACATGTCAAATTTCATAATCTTTTTATTATGGATTTGTTCCAAGAAACCATAAATAAATAGGTAAGTCATTTTCCCAATACATATACTAGTTTATCTCATGAGACCCACTGATTCATAAATGATCTATAACATTCAATTATTATATCTTATTAATCCTAATTCATTTATCATATGAAATAAATTTAAAAAAATTCAATACTTGATCGATACAAACATTCGTATAAAAAATTGTAAATTGAAAAGATAGTAGACTTCATAGTCACTAAGGAGAACATCGTTATCATAAACCATGTAGAGAAATTAGGTGGATTGTGTCATTATATTATATTCCCATTAAATTATAAGATTAATCAATGGATGTTGACATAAATTAGAATAATTTAAAGATATTTTTTGGTTAAAAATAGGCTTTTCATTTTAAAATCACATATTTAAAATATAAAAAAATCCATAATACTGAGGAAAAAATACTCATTGAAAATAAACATGGAAAATTTTAATATAATATTCATGGAAAATAACAGTCATGATGGTAGGAAAATTTTTCTATTTGGTAATTATTAAAGAAAATATTACTTTTATGCCTTTAGTAAAAAGTGCCTCATTATGAAAAAAAATTAAAACGTGTTATTGAAAGTAAAACTTGGGTAAAAATGAAATAAAAAAATCATTGTATAATAGTGAAAATAATTATGGAAACATTTTAATTAAAATATAACAAAGAAATAAAAATATTCTTGGGCATATTTGAAAATAATGTCGATTTTCATTAAAAACATTATTTCAAAATTTTTAGTACTTATACATATGAAAATGAAAGGAAATTTTTTAATTTCTTTAAATTATAAGAAGATAATAAAATAATGGATATAAGTTAAAATTTTCATATAATGTTACTAAGATAAACATAAATATAAAGAATCATTAATTAGGATGAGATTGTGGTAAAAACTCTTATGACTTAAACAAATTTTCAATAAAAACTCTATAAAAGATAAAACATGCACGGAAACTTAAAATTCCATGAATAAAGACTAATTAATAATATTATATTTCTAATTGTAAATATATAAACCATATAAAATAAACTTGGTTTATAATATAGAATAAGTGTCAATGAGGTGAAATTGAGATTAAAAAACCCTTACCTCAAGTTTGCTATTCCTCATAAGTTCATTTAACCTCTTGAATAATAAATTTAAATTTATAATAAATATAAAATATAAAAATATTAATACTTATAATACCAATTTTTTACTTATTACATCTTATCACTCATTCATTAACAATTCTTTATTAAAATCACTAGTCTATGTGATAACTATTTCATTTCTATGCATGTATCGGTATGGATGTTTTGGTCAATGTACATTAATCATGATTAAATAAAATAATGAATGTTAATAATGATATAAATATAATATATTATCATTATATTTATTTAAATAATCACTTATTAATGGGGGATATGAAAAATAAATTGTGTTGCTTTGTGGAGGTGGTAATCACATGTAAGTATGAGTGACGTTATTATTTTTTACTGTTGAAAGGGTAAGAATGTAGATGATTTTTATATTTATGTCATAAAAAATATTTCATAAATTTAATATAAATTCCCTAGATCCATATATATAACCAACCAAATAAATTAGTGATGAAAAATGAATTACACATCAATGTGAAGATGGTATGCCATATATACACACGAGCAATGCTTTTATTTTCCATGTGATGGAAAAGAGATGAATAAGGATTATTAAAAATGAATAATAAAATTTCAGTATATGGAAGATAATTATTTTATTATATGATCATAGTTATATAATATTTTTAATTGGTATAATAGGAAATGAAATGAAAACACTTTGTTAAGAGTTACACCTCTTCTTTAGAAAAATATCCTTGGCTTCACGTTATGATTTCTCGGGGATTCCTTTGATGTGATGAAAGCCTATAAGACATGTAGAGTAATATTTGGAAGGTATTTTTGTATTATTTTTTGAGATAAGTGGATCAGAAGGTGTTAATAAGTGAGGATAAGTTGTTCCCTTTTATAAGTTAGGAAAAGGACATGCTTGGAATTACAAAAAAAAATTAATAATATAAAGCCATTATCATCTACAGTTGAATCCAAATTATCATAGATTAAAATATGATAAGCTAAATGTCAGAATTAAAACAAGAAATGAGGATTTATAAAAAAAAATTTGTTATCTTCAAGACATATCCCTTTATTTATTACCATAATTTCTCGATTTACCTTTTATCAGGGTGAAAAATCTTTATCTCGATTAATATTTATAATGAAAAAAATAACTGGTATATTTTTAATGAATTTAAAAATAATAATTAAAAAAAATATATGATCTTTCATTATTAAATTTCTATAATTTTATTAAATGTATTTTAATATAAATGCATAAAACACAATGAAGAAAAATGTTTTAGATAATTGTGTTTTTAATCCCAAAAATAAACTTTAACCAAAATAAATTTTAATGTTAATTAATATGTAACTAATTAAAACAATAATAATTAAACAAGATTTATATTACCTTAATATCATACTTGAATCATTATGGTAAGGTTAAATTACATGACTTGATGAAAAAAATGGATGTTTTACAAAAATCAATATATTCACTATTAATTTAAATTAATGTTTTGAAAAAAATCCTAAAAATTTGCCCTAAGATAATATTGACATGGTGAGTTAAAACGTTTTATTCAAATACTCAAATAAAATTTCAAAAATTATTATAAATAAATTGTAATTTCCATGCATTAAATGAAAAAACCCATTTTTGGAGAAAACTTATTTTTTAAGCTGGGCATGACTTTACTAAAAATTGGTTACTTATTTATTCTCCAATAATAAATACATTTTAAATATATAAATCCTTTATAAATATTTTTTATAATATGGTTATTTTTATTCATTCAACCAATTTAACGGATATGTTATAATAGTCATAGTTAAATAAAAATATTTTTATACTATATGATAGTTCTCTTAAAGTTCAGTGTTGCATGTTAAGAAATATATATAGTTCAATATTATTTTAAAATAAATTTTTAGTTATTACATCAGTAATGTTATAATCTATGATTTTTAGATTGATTTTTTCCCACATGTCCTATAACCCCCAAAAAAATCCCATCATGTGGATCTAAATCCATAGAGATAGGGTTTCATGATATTTTCAATATCATGCACTGTGTATCCTTGGGTCAGAATCCATGTATTGAAAGACCATTATAATTTATGTGGAATCTACATACACACCAATTCAATTTAGTGGACCCATAATCAATATGTACAAACACACATTCTATATACCTCGAGAAATATGGGTTGGCATGTACTGGATGTACATGCCTAAAATCCATGTATGGAATACATCCCATATATACATTTGATGATGATTTACACCATGATTACATGTTTTGTTCTATGTTAAAAAGACATAGAATTTTATTGTATCATATGTTGTGTTTTTATAAATCCTCACAAATTTTGTAACTCTATGGACATTCTGTTTATGTTTGATTCACTTGATTTGAGTGAAGGGAGTTTCTTCCCATCTTACCAGAGTGACCATAAACGTCATTTTCTATATTAGGGAATGTCATATACTAGTCATTTTTCATTATTCCTTGTATCAATATTTTTGGGTTTTTGTTTTGGATGTATTAGCAGTCAATTCTGAACTAGTTTCCATATATAACTTGATGGTATGTATTTATTTATCCTCTAGGGTTTATATTTTAAGTCTTCATGAATCTAAGGATTTATGGATTCATATAAATGATGATGATATAGAGTTAAAGATCAAAGAATACCTGGGTTTAGTAACCCTCAGGTGGTATACCATTGCTAAGGAGTTGGTCCACCTAATTCTTAATGGAGTTAGTAAGTCCCTATAGTTAACATTTTTGGGTCCTCTACATATGTATTTTTTAAACCCCTTCATTGATTCACATTATACAAAATGAGGAAGGGATATTTCATATGAGTCTGGAATCCTTTGATTGATGTATGAACATTAGAGAGGTAAAGGTACCCCAAAACTCATACTACTAAGGGATTATTTGGAAGTTAATTATGTGAGATAGTTCGGGTGAATTGGGTTCTGTAGTAGTCTGAGAACTCTATATTCATTTCTTGTGCCTGGAATCTATAAAGATACTATGTTTTTATGTGATTTATTGAGATTAAGTACAGTCCCATTCCTTATATCTAGAGTGATAATGTGAGGATTTTTTTTTCAAACCATATTAGATTTAGTATATTATATGATATTCATATGTATCTTCTTCACAAGAGAAAGGAGGATATAAAGTCTGGTGGTTTGAAGAATATCTCTATTACCCTTCACCACCAACGATGTTTGAATCTCACCAATATTGTTGACTTCAAAAATTGAAGGACTTTACCTGACCTATGTCACACCATATAATATTATGGTGTGATTATTCATAATGATGAGCAGAGATGCGGTGATATGAGATATCCCAATGTTCATATGTTTCCTCAATGTAAAGAATATGAGGGGTTTTTCTTATCACATTCTATTCTAGTTACTCTCTTGTGAAGAGTTTCTCATCCCACTATATATTCCATTTTATAATTTTCTAATGAACCATACTGGATATATTTATACTCACCCATATATGGGACTTGATCTCATATGTGTTGTGTCTATGTAGAAATTTTAAAAGTCAAATATATATTCATTGGTCCTAGAGCTGGAGCCATTTTATATGGATATGATAGTTCGTGTCACATGGTGGTACTCTATAGTGGTAGTTACAGATGTAAATCCCTCTCTAGGATTCCTTACTGTAATATTGTACATTGTGACTCTACTAAAAATCCCCTATAGTGAGAAGATGGAATTCATATTATATGTTTCTATTGTATAGTTTGGTGTAGCTTTGTGTATTTTTCATCTATCGAGATTACTCTTGGGGAATAATATTGTATAGTAATTTTCCATATATCCCTTGGTCTAAAACACAGTAATTAATTTATATTTATGTCAGTGGTTGGTTATATTATTTATATTATATTGATAATATATTCTAGATTATTATAGTTTAAGGCCTCCCATGAATTTCTATGCCTTCTAGGTGTTAGTCATGAGCCCCAAGCATATTGGATATATAAATCGGGTGGAACACTATGCTCATAGCCACCCCAGAAAGGGTTCTAGTGGGTTGAGTGTGGTTATTTTTTACTATGTAAAGATAATATTATCCCTATGAAACCCTTCAATGGTATAATTCAATTACATCCTTTATTATATAACAATTTAATATATTTTATTATCTTTCAATTAAAAAGTTTTATTGGATATAGTGATCTATAAACAGTATACTCCATGCATAATACAACATAGAACACAAAACATTCAAACAATGACGTGTGATTTTTATGTTTGATTTTCCATTGTAAATTTTTTAATAAACACAATATCATTTTTTAGGCCCTGAAAAAATAATTTTTTTATGTGTTATGTTTTCTAATAAAACCATTTCTTGAGTGAGGTTAAGTTCATGTATTATATAGAAAATAATAAAATCAAAATCCATGCAATATTATATTTCAGGCTTAGGTTAACCACAAAACATTTTGATGGGAGTAAAACCTTTTTAAATATACATATAACATTTCAGTTGGGTAATTAAAAAAATAATACAGGTCACAAAACATTTACCTGGGTATAAAAATAAACACCCCAACCATAAAACAAATGGACTATAATTTAGAACATGCAATAAAATATTACTAGTGAAACATAAAATACATTTTCAAATAACTTTTAATTAGATAAAATATGACCAATGAGTTTAAATGTGAAATTAGTATACAATATTTTTAGGAATTTATTCCCATGAACTAAAGAAAATGAAAGAAAATTTTTAAATTTAAAAAAGGATGCCTCCCGAAAAAAATGTATATAAAGTCTCCAGTTTGACTTCCCTAAAATCACATATCAATGATCACTAAGATAGTATAATTTTTTGGCAGATCCCTTACATTTTTTTAAGGAATCATTATAAAGGGTTATAAATGTTTCCTAGAAACAAATATACAATATGTATTACATGAAATTATTCAATACAATAGTATGTAACTTGTTTTCTAAGTCTATTTCCAAAATTAAAAAAGTATATTTATCGTACAAAACATGATAAAACATATATGAAAATTTTCAATAAAGGGTTAGAATATACCTCCTTACCATATAGTTCATTATTTTTATCAAAACACTCAATAAATTGTAAAAAAATATTGGGTCCATGTTACAATTCCAAAAAATGATTTTGAAGCATCCTAAGTTTCATGTAAAGAAGTATACTCCCACATTAAGAAATTAATTATTTAATTTTGAATATATTTTTCATATTTTACACTTCTCTTTAATGATTTTTATATCTCAAAATCATTTTAAAATTAATTATACATAACATTACTCACAACAAGTCTATGGTTTTAAAGAGAGAAAAGTTGTTCCTATTAAATAACTTCATGATTTTAAATATGTAATATATGATTGTCACCCTCAAACTCAAGAAATATTTCATATATACTTGTTATTTTATTTATTTAATCTTAAAACACATAATAAAATAAATAAAATAGAGAATAATATCTATTAATTGTGTGTTTGGTAGTAGTAATGAAAAAGTTGAACTCCAATATTTTATCAAAATCATTTAAATCTAACCATCCCTGAGTAATATTTATCTCTTCATCTCTATTATCTAAAAAAATATTAAAAATAATTTTAATAACATCTTTATAAAAATATATATCCAAAATTAGAAACTCATTGGGTATAAATATGTCTCTATCTTTGACCATAATATCATTTTCCCCTTCAATAGGTTGAGTAACAGACCTATCAAATAATTAAAGAGAAACCATTGTCGGTTTAAGTTCACTATGTTACAATTACTAAAACATAGATAATGGAATGATAGTGAAACTAATACCAAGGTTATACATTTATTTTTTTCATTCCAATGATCCATATTATACATGTAATGAAAAATAATCTAAGGTCTTACATTTTTTAAAAAATTATTTAAAATGAAATCTCAACATTCCTCTATTAATCTGGTTGAAGCAAAATATCTTCCAAGGTTTTATTATTATTGATTATTATTTTAAAAAAAAATTATCAGTGATGGAATAAAAACCAAATCATAAATGAAATTAAAAAATCATAAAAATATTTCAAACATCTCGTGAAACATGAGATGACATGGATCATTATTCTTTTTATTGAGTCTTTATGGGAATAGAAATAGTGGTATTAAATTTCACATTTCAAATAAACTCTCCTCCCATTCCTTCATTCTATATTTATTCCTTTAAAAATTTTACTCTATATTATTTTATTCTCTAGGTGAAGGATTATATTTTACCTTTTTATAATTTTCTATCCACTTTTCCATGTTATTCATCTTAGACTTTTTATTTCTATATTCATCAAAACTCATATTTTATTCTTTTCTAGCACATTATTAAGGTTTCAAGAAACCCAGAGTTATAAAAACCATGATATTTTCCATTAGATATATTTTAATTATACTTTGAATATTAATTTTTTTCCTAACACTCAAACTATCTGCTATTTTACCCAACTAAATTTCAAAGCTATGAAAGCGATCTTGTTGAGAGCCTACTTTAGTGATCAATTATTTAACAAACCATTAAAAGTATTGTTAGAGTTCGATGGACCGTTTTTTTTAAATATATTTCTTTATTGATCGGAGTACCAATGGGTATTATTCTATATCATCAGACCTTGGTAGCTTCCATGTTTAGTTAAATTGGTTTTTATAACCAACATTATAATACTTAAAAAAAGACTGAAATTTACGTTCTGTTTCTCCACAAAACCTAACTAGAAATCTTAGTGATCTATATTATCATGTTAGAGTTTAGAAAAATGGTTTAAAATTAACATACATTCCACAAAATTTTAAATCCACATTAATTTTTCTCTCTTAATTTTAAAAAATTATGAGTTTTTGGCATTTATAAAGTAATGATTGATGATAATTTTTTAATTTATCACTCTAAACAATAATTTATATCCCTAAACTAGTGTTATTATCATCCATATTTACCTTTAATCTCTCATAGGGAATGTGTCCATAGTTTTGGGAATGCATATTATATATTTCAATGAGTTACTAATCTATATTATCATCACAGGTTCCACTAAAACCTTTTATCAACTGTGTTCTGAAAATATGGAATGATTATTTTATAGAATGAATCTATAAGTAAATTTATAGGTGGATGATGATGTTGAATATTGATTTCAAGATTTATAAACCTATATTACGATTTTTGGAATAACTCACCCACATATAATATTAATTCCATTTTCTTACTCCAAATATCTCCCATAATGCATTTTGGGATTAAATTTCATGGAAATTTATTTTAGAGATAATTTCATGGGTTAAACGTGTTCTAATTTAGCTAAATAAAACTTTTATTGGAGGTTTTTTTCATGAGAAGGAAGGAAACCATCATCCTTATCTTGTCTTCACTAAATCACTGAAATGATAACTACTAAACCAATCCATAAATTTCGTTAAGAAAGAAATATTAACTAAGAAATCAATTAAAATAGTGAAACAATGAGAGATAGGATTATTTGAACTCACTATTTATATCCCTTTGATAAAGTTTAACTTATAATGGATTACTTAAAATTATTTTGATTTTATAATCTATATATAAAATCCTCTTAAAATCTTAATTCCTAATATGATGTTGTGCAATCCGTTTGTTTTGATTTTCTATAAACCTATACCATAAATTTTCCATTTTCACTCCATTTTCCCTCTAAAGGTAACTACAGTGTTTATCAATCTAATGTATCGATGGTTTTAATTTAATTGTAGAAATTTTTCATGTGTTCATAAAGATTTATTGTAAAGAGAATTAATGTTCACAATACAACACAAAATATTTTTAGCAAACCGGATACCAAATAGCAACTCAAACACCCTCAAATTGATGCCAACAAACTGTATTTTATGTTGTTGATGTAATAGTAATAGGAAATGAAAATTTTAAAAAACACATGAGAAATCACAAAAGATTTTTCAATATAAGGATATCTAAAATAATAATAATAATTTATAATTTTTTCTCTAAAAACACTATATTTTTTAATGTTTTTTGTTTTCAAAATTTATTTAGTTTTTTACTAGTATTTTTAATTAATTTTTTACCCTAATTACAAACTAATTGAAATTCCCATTTTCATATCCAAATTTTGATATGTTATTTTATATGAAAATACTGTTATTTATTATTATAAACCAAATATTCCATGAACTACTGCATATATAGTATTTCACTACACTAGAATTAACCTTTATATGTTCTAAAAAATAACGTATAAATGAACCCATCAAAAAAACTAAAAAAGAAGATAATAATGGGGTTCCTTTTGAGTTCTAGTATAAAACTGATAAAAGGAAAATTTATCGATGTGTTTCTAGTGACGATAAAGTGACCTTTATAAAAAAAATCTAGTGGTGATAAAATCCAAGTTGAAGCAGTGTTCTACTAAAATTACATCATACTATAACAGTAAATATAAAATTTAATTTCAATTAAACTTATAGAAAAATATAAAAACACTATATAATGATTACAAACATTTCCAATATTGGTACATAAAATTACATTGGTACGTGTATTTTTTTACAAACATCAAAAAATTAAAAATCAATAATGTTATACTATCTTTGGACCCTGACCTCCTCTCAAAAGTGCCTTATTATATTTCTAGTTGCTAAACAAACTACCCCAGCTCAATAAAAAAAATAACTATATAAAAAAATTCTTCTATTAGTAGTAATATTAATAAATAAATTAAAAATAAATATGAAACAATGTATTAATAAAATGTCACTTTAAAACTAAAAACACGCACTTTGAGTTGTATCGGGAACAATGTGTTTCATACAAATGTGGGGTTGATTTATACATATCAAAAATTAATTATGAATAATTTTACTAAATAAACAAGAAAATACGAGTTAATATTCCTAGTTTTAAGTATGTGATGTGTGGTTTGAACTAAAATGTCAATTTAAAATAAACACATGAACTTTGAGCCATATCATCCACACAATGTGTCAGATGATATTTATATAATTTTTATACATCATAAATGATTTATTGTTATTTTTAATTAAATGTAAAAAAAATGTGAGTGTGTTTTTAGGTTTTCAGTGAGTGAAACACATTTTTAACTAAATTTCATTTTTAAACTAAAAATGTGAACTTTGAGTCACACAGTTTGTTGGATTAATGTGAAACCGATTCATACTCATCAAAACTGACTTATGGATAATTCTAATGAATTTTAAAGATAATATATATATGTTTTATTCATTCTTAGTGAGTGACACAAATTTTTAACTAAATTATTATCATTAATTTGAAAACAATGATTACGAGTAATACTAGTCACACCATGTATCATATTGAGATGTGGATAATTATTGAATGTCAAAAATAAATTACAAAGAATATCCAAAAATTATTAAAATCAGATGAATTTATTTTCGTAGATTTGATTATGTCATGCTTATTTTGAACTAGAATGTCAATTTAAAATAACACACAGTTCGAGTAATTCTATTCACACTATGTGCCAAACTAATGTGTGTTTGATTCATATATATTGGAAATGACTTATATATCATTATAAAAAAGTATAATATAAATCCAAACGCATTTTATAATTTTTGAGTATGTGATGCCTTTTTTGAACTAAAATGCTCATTTTAAATAAAAACAGGCACTTTGATTCATACCAACCAGTCCATGTGTCAGATTGAAAAGGGGATAATTATTACACACCAAAAATGGATTGTGGGTCATTTTTTAAGGTATCAAGGAAATTTGAGGGTGATTTCGTGGTTCTTAGAGATTGACACATATTTTTAGCTAAAATTTCATTTTCAACTAAAAACATTCACTTTAAGTCTTATGATCCATTCCATATATCGGATTGATGTGAGGCTGATTCATACACCTTAAAAATGACTTATTGGTTGTTTTATAAGTGTTTTAAGGCAATATGAGTGTGTTTTCTTAATTTTTAGTGATTGAAATATGTTTTTAACTAAAATAATATTTTTAAACTGAAAACATGCACTTTTAGTATTATCAGTCACATCGTGTTTTGTATTAACATGCAACTGATTCCGACTCATCATAAATAAAATATGGATAATATTTTAAAAGTATCAAGACCATATGAATATTAACTTGTTTTAATTTAGTGGCATTTGTTTTTAACAAAAATTTCTTCTTGAAAATGAAATACAAATTTTGATTCATACTTGTCACACCGTGTATCTGATTCTGGTACTACCAATTTTTAAATGTCCCAAATGACATAAGGATAGTTCTCTTAAATAATCAAAACAATTGGAATGTGTTTTATAATTTTTTAGTATGTCACATATCTTATGAACTAAAATTTCAATTTAAAACAAATACTTTGAGACATATTAGACACATCATGTGTCAGATTGATGTGTAATTGATTCCAATACATCACTAATAACTTATGGTCAATTTTTTCCAAAAGTACAAAGAAATTACAAGTTAATTTCATTAGTTTTGAGTGAGTGATGAATGTTTTTGAAATAATATGTAAATTTTAAATAAAAACATGCACTTTCAGTCATACAGTTCACACATTGTTTCATATTGACATTTGGTTAATTTTTAAAATTTAGAAATGACTTATGTATCTCTGTCCTATAATATCAAGACAATACAAGTGTTTTTTATTTATTTTTAGTGAGTGACACATGATTTCAAATAAAATGTCATTTCTAATCTACAAATGAACACTTTTATTCTTACCGGTTACTCCGTCGGTCGAATTGACATGTAACTAATTAATAAAAATATAAAATGAATTATGGATCATTTTTTGAAATTATAATTATAATCCAAGAACTATTTCCATATTTTCAAAGAGTGACATTAATTTTTAACCAAAATGTCATTTTAAAATAGAAAGCATTCAATTTGAGTCTTATTGTACACATCGTGAGTTATATTTTTATTTCAATGATTCATACACATCAAAAATGACTTATAGATTTTATTCCTAAAGTATCAAGACTATTTGATCATTTTTTCTTGGTTTTCAATGTGTGACATTTTTTTTACTAAATTTCATTTTTACACTTAAAACAAATAATTTGAGTCTTATTAGTAATGACATTTATTGTATTTAGGTGATACTAATTCTACCATTTCACAAATGACATATGGATCATTGTCCAAAAGTATCAAAAAATAATTTTTTTTTCAGTCTTTAGTATGTCTCATAATTTTGAACAAAATGTTAATTTTAAATAAAACCACACACTTCCAGTCATATCATCCACATAATGTGTTATGTGGATGTTCATTTTATTTTTACATAGTATAAATAATTTATGGATCATTATCCAAAAGTATCAAGAAAAATCAATGGTATTTTCTCTTTTTTGAGTATGTGACATGTGTTTAGAACTAAAATGTCAAATCTAAATAAAAATATGAACTTTTATTCATACCAAACACACTTTTTATTATATTATTGTATTATTTATTCCTACACATCACAAATGAAATATTTATCATTTTCCTAATGTATCAAGACAATATTTTAGTGTTTGATTAGTTTTTAGTGAGTGACACACATTCATAACTAAAATTTCATTTCAAACTAAAAAAAGAAACTTAAAATCATTTTTCAACTAAATACACATGATAATAAACATAAAAATATCACAAAAAGAACGAATAAAAATATGAAGAGAAAAAATAGTAACTAATTACATCATTATTTTCAACGATTTTTTTGAGAATTGATTTTTTTAGATTTTTTACTTCTTTTATAGCATAATGTGGTTGAAGAGAAATCAATTATTTATGGACTAATTTTTACATGATCTATATGAAATTTATCTAAACATGTATTAGAAAAAAATGATAAAAAATCACTAAAAATGTAGATAAAATGAGGAGAAAATTAGCTGAATAATTATTAAGAAGTCACCTCTTCATGGTGTCTGCATACATTTTGGCATTATGTATTCTTACAATTTATTTCTAAACAAATATATTTTCAATTTTAAAAACATTTACTATCAAAATTATTAGTAGTAGTGAAAAAATATAAATAAATAAACTATTAATAATTATTTTAAATGAAATTGTAATTATAATAAGATACACCTCTTCAGAGATTCTAGTTTATTGATGGAATATGATATCATTCATCAAATTGTAAACATAATAACCAAAATATTTTCAATTAGTTTATTCCATACACTTCAAAAAAAATAATAAACATAATTAATTTTTTTTGATATGTGTTTTTTTTAAATCTATTTATATATACTCTAATAATTTATCATGTTTTTGAATTTTAAAGTCTTATTGTGCTTAGAGATCTTCCTCATACCATGTTTTTTATGATATTTAAACATCACCCTATCTAAAAAAACATTAAAAATTAATATAAAAAAATAAAATGAATTTTATTTGTAAAATATTAAATATAATCAATTAAAAATTCATAAACATCCTCATTTCTGTTTGATTTGATTGGAATCCATGCATTGAATCAAAAAATAAATCATTATAATATATAAATTGAATACAATGAGCAACCAATTCTCATGAAAACCAAAAATGAATAAGTAGTGATGGAAAAAAATTTATTTGATATGATAAAATTGTATTGTTTTATCCAGGAATCACGTGAATTAATTAAATTATGTAATATGTATGTTTTGTTAAAAAACATTGTGGCTAGTTTTCCACTATTTGTAAAAATCCCCCTTCTTCTAATGAATTTTTATTATAGATGTGTTTTGAGGTCTAATGAGTCTAATTTTTTCATAGGGGTTTTTTTTGTTAAAGTGTAGTGATATATATTTCTATAAAAAATTAGAAAATTAATTAAATATAATTAACATTATAGATTAGATATTGGGAAAATTGATTATGAAAATGCACCTCATGTATACGTTTACCACAATGACTCCTGGTTATCCATGATTGAGGATTTCATTTACAATCTCAAGACTATGAAATTTCATTATATCTCCTCTATACAATTTCTCCTCAAAATCATTGATGTTGATAACACCAAATTTGAACATTTTATCCACAATAACGTGTAATATTAGTAAATTCATATGTTGAACTGGTTGGGTAAAGGTTCACACTGATGGTCTCTTTAATCGATTAGTCAGTCCTTTAGATTTTTTTGATTCTACCTTGTATTTCTTCTTGATTTTATCTTTATTTAATAGCATTCCAATGTTTAGGAATTTATTCATTAATACTTAATGTTGTTGTATAAAAATAAATTTTGAAGGACTACCTACTTGATAACATGTATTTTAAAAATATTAAACATCCATGCTACAATGGTTTTAAAAACAAGTTATATCATGTGAACATATGGATCATCAAGGGGAAAAAGTAGCATGATACAAGTATCATGAGATATATGAATCCCCTCTCTCACTTGACCTTATGGAATTTTTTTATGTATAATATTGATGTACCCGATTTTTTAATACCTTTTCATACATTTTATTTAGCAAAAATACTTTTTTCACCAAATATCTTTTGTTATATAGATAAAATACTTTATTCTAGTAATTATGATAATTTTCATGATATTTCCAAAAAAAATCACCAATCGAGGCTGATCAGAACCAAATTTAAAATATATACAATATGTACTTGTATATACACATCGTGTATTACTACCCAGACACGGATCGAGGAGATGGAATACATGTCCATGTTGTTGAACAAGGAATAAAAGCTATGTACTGACCATATACACTTCCTGTGGACCTTCTAGTATAAGTTGGGGGCCTTTGAATGAAATTACATGTCATGTGGGGTGGTGCTACACAATGTGTACCTCCACCTACCAGGAGGCACCATGTTTAAAGTAAAGGATTTCATGTTATCTCACTTAATAGTGGAGAAAAGATATCCAAAACACATTTACTAGTAGTACACGCTGTGTACTTCCTAGTACATACCATGTACTACTGAATAAAAATTCACTTTTTTTATTTTCAAGATACCCACTTTTTGGGTGACCGGTAACCACAACTGAACAAAATACAAGATGCAATTTCAAATTTCAAATTTCAAATTTCAAATTTCAAATTTTAAGCTGATCCAATCATCACGCCTCATATGATTTGCCTCCTCTTGTCACACCCCCAACTCGAGTTGTACGCCCACCATCACCGTCATCACAAGCCCGAGATCACACCGTTGCCGGAAATCGCCATACGCAACCACCGAAAAAACAACACCATCCATCGCAAACCAAAAACAGGAAAAACATAAGTACAAATCGAACTCATTTCACCAAAACACGAATTGAAAGGATCCATAACCAACAATAGCACCATTGTGAACCACTGACAGCTTCTACAAAGCCAAAACAGATCGTAACCAAACCGAAACACACCATTGGGACTTCACCGAGCAGGTCTTGAACAGATCGACCGCCAAGGAAAAAAATCAAACAAACCTTCACCGAAAACCAAAACATATTGATCAAGAGGCATCGTCATTCATCGAACCCCACCTCCCAAAACCTTAATGGAACCACCACTTCGGATTCGAATCGGAGGGAAGCATAGGTGCTTGAGGTCAGAGGAGGGATTTGATCGACCGAGGACTCTGGACGATGGCAGCACCGTGAGACTGATATCAGAAGCTAAAACCATGATCGAGCTGAGACAGAAGCACCTAAAGAACCGACAACCACCGAACCACTTAACCCAAAACCTATGTTTTACCATTTCTCCAAATCCAACCTGGAGAGGAGTGGTGGAACACAAGATCAGAGTACGGTTGTGACAGCCCGAGGCTTCAATGGCAACAGCCTTCAACATGACCAAATAATTCATTCTGGGAGACGATCGCCACAGACGCAAATCAAATTAGAATGAAAAAACCCCTCTCCTGCTCAACTCGTCTAGGGTTTCCCCTTGAAACCCTCCTCCAGGGATCGGCGGTGCGTCTGAGCACCCTACTACTAAAACCTATAAATATGTGGAAGTCCCTCCATGTTTGAGATTCATTCAAATTATTCCATTCCAACTTATTCCAATGGGGATCACTCTAGAGACGGCTAAGATGATAATAAGATAGAGAAATAATAAGAGAGAAGATAGGAGAGAAGGTGCTTCCATGCTACCTTCCTGACGACCTTCGCTCCAAAGCTTTCCAGAGGATGAATCCAGGTATCATGAGTTGTTTAGTTATTAGTTTTTCTTGATTAGCTAAAATCATTATGTGTTAGGGATGTGGATGATTAAGTGTTGTAATTTGTCAATTGTGATGTTTTAATCATGTTTTGTATTCTTCATTCTCATAATTCCTCATTAACTTTTGCTAAATATAAAGAAAAACCTCTTATTAGACCAAGAACAGGATTTCTAGGGATCTATTAAGGAATTAATATTTAAAACATCAATGACCATTGGGTGTTTTAATCATCTCAAATGGGACTACAGTTGATAAAATTAAGAAAAATCAATTTCTAGACCCCAAAAATTATTTTCAAGTTATTTAAACAAAACTCACCAGACCAAGGGGGTTTTGTTACATAAATAATCTCATGTATGTGAATTATCATGAACCACACGACCCCGTAAGAAAACTGATTTAATAAACAACCTTTAAACCCCACAGCCCTGATGCATTTCTTTCCAAATTTTCATCAAAACCAAATTTCCATGTTTTCTCTTTATCTTTAAAGTAATTTGTTAATAAATTAAAATTCAATCACCTTTTTATCAAAACCCAACAGAACCGACTCTAAATGTAGTAAACTTCACCAATCCAATTGAAAACTATATATACAAAACAAAAATAACTCCATCTCCATGTAGATCGATCCCTTACTGCTACTCTACTTGTTAGGGTAATATAATTTGGATTGTAGAAAATAACACTTCAGTAGGAATGATAACCAAATTTTGGCACTGTTTCCAGGAAGAAAAGTTACAATTGTTTATGTTTAAATCTTGTTTTTATATATTTTTTTGAAAAAAAAATCAAAAATTCTAAAAATTCTATTCTTAATCTAATTTTTATTTTTATTATTTTGTGTCTTCCTCTTTTACGCTGGGTTTGTTTTGTGTTGTTCAGATACATAGGTGTATGAGTGGCCACATAACTCATTCCAAAAGAGTCAAGTCAAATGAGATTTTTCCAATTGACCCATAGAATAAATGAACAATTTTGTGGTGACGACATGAACTCATGGACAAGAAAAAAAAACAATCCCATGGTGCATAATGAAGAGGGGGATCCAGCTATTGTCCAAGAAGATGGTCAACCGTTTGTCATGGATGACAACCAGAACCAGCAAGCTCTTATTGTTCTAGGGTATGGCCCGTAATATCTTCAGAAGTTCCAACTGGAGAGGATGGCATACCTTCAGCCAGGTCAGGGGCCATACTTTTCTTTTTCACAACAATATGTGTCCCCACCTAATCGAAATAAACTGCCCTTATGTCATACTATTGTGGAGTACGGTCTTCCCTCCATCCAAGGGGATGATACAGGAATCGTCCGACCATTGGTGCAGGCCCAACACATCGAAATCAAAAAAGATATTATGTAGTTGAACCAGAATAGGTTACAATTTAGTGGTCTGCCTAGTAAAGACCCAAATTCTCATCTCTCCAACTTTGTTGAGATATGTGACACCTTCCGTTACCATGGAGTGTTTGAAGATGTCGAATATATTTTCATCTTCCCTTTCTCATTAAGGGAGAAGGCAAAGGACTAGATCACAGGACTACCTAAATGGTTCATCCTCACCTGGGAGGCATTAGCCCCGACATTATTTTCCAAATACTTCTCACCATAAAAGACGGTGAAACTACAGAACCACATCCACAACTTCCAACATTAAGACTCAAAATCCTTATACGAGTCCTGGGAGCACTTCAAGGAGATACTCTCAAAATTTACTCACCACATACTTCCACTCTGGATGATAATACAAACCTTCTTTGGATGCCTTACCATGAACACCAAATATATGGTGGATGCCGCTGTTGGAGGAACGATAATGAGAAAATCTCTTAAAGAGATATTTGACCTCGTAGAGGACATGTCAGCCAACAGATTCTAGTGAAACTCATAGTGGGGAACTCAAAATTGATATATGCACAACATTAACATGACCACGATGCTTTATGCCCAATTAGATGTGGTGTCCAAGAATATTGATGCATTGAACCTGAAGAACTCATCCCTTGTTCAGGTAGAAAACCATCATACATGTAGTGAATGTGCTAAGAACAACATCATTGGTGAATGCCTTGGGTCAAATAGTGACTCTTCAATAAGATAGGTGATCTATGTTTCTCAGAACCAAGGGCTAAATATGTATCCTCAATACCAGAACCTGTCATGGTGAGCACAAACCAACATGGGGTACCATCCGCAATAGCAAGATCCTCTATCCCAGAGACTGCTTGGATATGGTCAACACTAGCACGAGAACCCATATCCAAGATAGAAACAACAAGGGACATATAAGTAGCAAGGGGACCAAAACCCTCACTTGCAAAAACCAAGGAAGCTACCACCTCCACCAACTTCACAAGAAACTCAGAAATAACCCCCAAGAAACTTGATGAAATGCTAACAAATTTCCTAACAAATACTGAAACAAGATTTCAAAACCAGTAATCTTCCATTCGAATCCTGGAAAATAATATTGGGAAACTAGAAAACCATCTCTCCTCAACGAAACCACGTACACTACTGGGTATCCCTAAGAATAACCCATGAGAAGAGGCTCATGCAATCAATTTATAAATTGGAAAGGAGCTAAATCAACACCAACTGCCAAGCAAGGTGAGGCTATAAATCTAACCCAACCTTCACACTCATCAACTGAAGAAACCATAATGAAGGAACCTTCCCCATCAAAAGAGAAGGAGGCATACCATGGTAAAGGGAAATATGTGTTCAATCCTTTTGACCCTACCTTACCATTTCTTTAGAGGATAAAGTAAAGGAAGCCGGAGAACCAATTTGGTAAATTCATAAAGGTATTCTGAAATATTGACATCATCATCCCTTTTGAAAAAAATTTAACTCAAATGTCAATGTACACAAATTTCATGATGGAGATTATCTCCAAAAAAATATGGAGGATCTGGGAACCATTTCATTGAATAAGGAATGATCGGTAGTGGTGCAACACTCACTTCCTAAAAAATCCATGATCCATTTAGATTCACTATCCCATGTACCATTGGATCCTATGAGTTTGTAAAATCACTCTTTGACTTAGGAACTAGTGTCAACTTGATTCCCTTCAGATTCTTCAAGAAGTTGGGGCTCAATGATCTCAAACCCACACGAGTGGCCCCCCCAGTTAGCAGATCGCTCCATCAAATATCTGAAGGGGTTGCTCGAGGATGTGATGGTAAAGGTATGAAGGTTAATTCGTCATTCCGACTTCATTATTATTGACATAGATAAAGACCAAGAGGTGCCTTTGATTCTGGGAAGGCCTTTCTTGGCCACTCGTAAGGCATTGATCGATTTCCACCAAGGAGAACTAATCTTTAGAGTCGACGATGAAAGAGTCTTCTACGACATCCTCAAGGACATCAAGAAGGAATCACTACTGGAATATGAGGACTATTATGAAGTAATAGTAATGGAAAAGCACTTCATATTCAAGGAAATGGTCTGGTATGTTATTTTCTTATTGATGACCAAATCCTCATAGATATCCAATATGCACCGAGGGAGTTGCAATTTCTCTATGTCTAAGGTGGTCATTACTGGAAACTCGCAGTTGTTCCTGAAATTTTGGAGTGAGTAGAGGTGAAACCAATTGTTCCCTTGATCCCGAAGACACATCAAATTGAGCTAAAACCTCTCCCTTTTTCTCTAAAATATGGATATTTGGGTGATCAAAAAACACTTCCAGATATACATAATGCAGATCTATCTCAAGCGCAAGAAGATTCACTTCTATAGGTTCTAAAGAAAAGAAAGTGATCCATTGGATGGACAATCACAGATCTGACAGAAATCCGTCCCACCATTTACACCCATAAGGTGATAATGGAATGAGGAGGAAAACCCTCTTGAAAACCCCAATGATGGCTAAAAATTCCCATGAAATAAGTGGTAATGAAATAGGTTATAAATTTTTAGATTCAATAATCATATACCTCATTTTAGACAGCACATGGGAGAGTCATTTGAAAGTGTTACCCAAAAAGGGGGGTATCAATGTGGTCTCCAATGATAAAACTGAACTTATCTCTACATGGACAGTCACATGCTGGAGTGTTTGTGTAGACTACCTGAAGCTAAACGATTCAACATGGAAATATCAATTCTCACTGACCTTCATGAATCAGTAGCTGGAAAAACTGGCAGGGAACAAATTTTACTACTTCCTTGACGGTTATTCTGGATATAACCAAATCTCTATTTCCCCTTAAGATCAATAAAAGACCAGCTTCACATGCCCATACAATACGTTTTATTATCGAAGAATGTCTTTTGGGATGTGCAACACTCTTAACACCTTCCAAGGATGTATGTTGGAAATATTCCATGACATGGTGGAACAAATCCTATAAGTCTTTAAGGATGTTTTTTTCATCTATGGAAAATCCTTGAACACTTGGATGAGGAATTTAGAGCTGGTTTTGGAAAGGTTTGTGCAGACTAAACTTGTTTTAAACTGAGAAAATTCCTTTTTATGGTGAATAGTGGTATTGTCTTGGGCCACCAAATCTCTATTAAAGGGATATAAGTTGATCCTGTAAAGATAGAAGTCATTTCAAATCTACCCATCCCTACTTCTGTCCTAGCTATTTTAATTTTTCTGGGGTATGCCGGTTTCTTTAGACAGTTTTTCCATGAATTTTAAAAGATTTCCCATCCACTCACTAATCTCCTCTCTAAGGATTTCATCTTCAAGTGTAATGAGACGTGTGCCAAAACTTTTCATCATCTGAAGCAATGATTGGGGAAGCTCTGGTGATTATTGATCCAAATTGGAAGGCACAATTTGATGTCATGTGTGATTCTAGGGACTATGTGGTGGGCACAATGATGGTGAAATAGCTGGATCACATCATCCATCCAATTTACTTTTCCTGCAGAACTCTGAATGAAGCACAAGTGAACTACACTACCATGTAGAAAGAAATGCATGTAGTGGTGTTTTCATTTGACAGTTTTCATTCTTATTTGGTTCTATCTAAAGTTATTGTATATACTGACCATTCAGAACTCAGGTATTTTCTAAATAAGAAGGATGTGAAGCCACAAATCATCCGTTGGGTGCTTCTCCTCCAAGATTTCTATTTAGAGATCTGCGATAAGAAGGGTAGTGAGAATGTTATTACTGACCACCTCTCCCACCTGGAACTGCCTCATTTGGAGAAGTAGGATGAAATAGACATTAGTGACGTCATCCCAGATGAGAAAATTATCTCGATTGAATTACCACCTCGACCTTGGTATGCATATATTGCAAATTATTTGGTTACAGATGCAGTTCACTCCAATCTCAGTTACCATCAGAAGAAGTGGTGTTTATTTGATGTTATGAGGTACTTCTTGGAAGACCCTCAAATATTGGGATCATGTGGTGATGGGATGATTCTTCGTTGCATCTCAGAGAATGATTTTCTTGGATTTATGGAGTTTGTTCACTCATTATTAGTTGGGGGACATCATGGACCAAACTGTATGATAGCAAAGATCATCCATTCTGGATTTTTCTGGCCTACCATGCATAAGGATTCTTGTTACCTTTTTACCATGTGTTATTGATGTAGGGGGAAAGTTGATATGGGATGACTAGCTAAGATTTCTTAACACTCCATCATAGAGGTCCAAATCTTTGATGTCTGAGGAATTTACTTCATGGGGCCATTTCCCCCATTATATGGGAACTATTGCATACTCATCTCTGTGGAATATGTCTCCAAATAGGTGGAAGCCGCTGCTATAGCCCATGACATGGCCAAGGTAGTTGTGGACTTTTTGAAGAAACTCATCTTCAGCAGATTTGGCATTCATCAAGTGTTGATCTGTGATAGGGGAACTCATTTTGAAAATTCCTTAATGAATAATTTGTTACTTGAGTATGGGGTGAAGCATCACATAGGAACAACTTACCATCCCCAATCTAGTAGAAAGGTGGAATTATCAAATTGTGAACTAAAATAGATTCTAGAGAAAATAGTGGGAGTTTCATCGAAGGACTAGTCCAAAAAGATTGATGATTTCTTATAGGCATACCGGACCACCTTAAAAACACCTATGGGGATGTCTCTGTTCCACCTTGTCTATGGGAAGCCATTCCACCTACTAGTGGAGATAGATCATAAATCCCAATGGGAGGAGTATGAGAATGCCAATCTTTACAAATAAAATACATGGGTGATCCATGATCGGATGACTTCCCACAAAACCTTCCAACCCAGTTATCAGATATTTCTCTTCGACTCACATCTGCGATTGTTTCTAGGAATTTTGAAATCCTGATGGTCATTACCATTCCAAGTTCTCAATGTTTTCCACCATGGTGTAGTGGAAATTACTAGTGAAGATAGACAACCTTTCAAGGTGAATGAACAATGCCTACAGCTTTATCATCACATAAAGGATATTGTGGGTACAATCTCAAACATTCATTTTAGGTAACAAGAGGAAGGTAGGTCGATCCAATGACCTAAAACAAAGGCACTTCCTGGGAGGAAACCTAGAGGTTGCACTCCGTGTACCACCAATACACACATCTTGTACTAATATTTTTAGTTTATATTTATAATATTATAAATATATAGCTTAACTAAATAAACAGGGATGATGATAGTGTCGATGGATAAGTCACTAGAGTTTGTCTGAGCCATCGCCTGTTCGAATCCCTCCACAAGTACCTTCGGCACGAGGTTCATCATTTTTTGTACTTGTGTTTTCTTACACGGTGTGAGTGTTATTTTCCAAAAAAATAGTATATAAGTTTTTCTAAATAAAAGAAAACCCATTATGGGGATGGACCGGCTGGCCAAGGTCATATTCCGGTTCCCAAAAGACCCAGGTTCGAATCCTGACAACCGTCCCATTTCCAACATTTTTACTATAACTAAAAACCACACGATGTGAATTTTGATATACGTCGTGTGTGTGAAGTTTTCAATGATTCAAAAAAAATTGAAATATGAACATACATGTCAGTGATGTTGGTAGATTGGCTGAGTCTCGGCCCTAGATCCAAAAGACCCAGGTTCAATCTCGGCAAATCTCTCAACTTCATCCCTTTTATTATAATTAAAAACCACACATCGTGCCTTTTATTCATTCTGTATAGTATTGCCCATGTACATTAAATATATATAATTCATAAACATGACAATTAGTATAACCATTTCTCCAATGGTTGAGGGATTCTATTTGGATTGGCAGATCACCGGTTTGAACCTCGCTCCATGCACCGAACCAAAGGTTGTACTTATCCCTTTCCAATTTTAGAACACATGATGTGTATTTCCTGATACATTACGTGTATAGATTTAGTTTTAGTAAATTATATATATATATATATATATATATTATTTACTTATTTATTTATTTATTAATATTAATTATTATATAGTTTACTATAATAATTATATTATATACATGTTGTTAAAAAAATATAGTGATACACAACGTGTGGGTCTTAGTAAATGTCGTGTACCTTGGCAATAATGGTCGTTCCCTAACAAGCTTGATCCCATGTCGTGGGACCCCCTCATCCTCCTTGTTTCTTCTCACACACATTTTCTTCCCTCCTCGATCTAAATCCTCTAATTTCATGTGTTTTAGCTTATGATTTCTACAACATTGTGATCCTTGGTCTTGGTAATCCCTTTTACACACTTCATTTATTTGTTTTAAAAGAATTTTGGGTGATTTGCGGATCAACCGACCGTTCGGCTTCCCACAAAACACATGGTTTGTGCAAAGAAAACATGTTGTGTACTTTTTTTACATGACCACACACAAAACATTTTCTCCATTTGGCTGGTACAGGGTGTGTACGTTCAGTACACACCGTGTATTATGCATCCCCAAGCCTTCTGGCCATGGTTGGGTCTATTCAAAACATTTCCCCTTCCCATGTCAGGATACACGGTGTGTCTGTTTGGGACACGTCGTGTCATCCAACCCATAGGGGGACCCTGTGTGGATGATCTACATGCCTCACCCACCATGTTCCCTTACATGACTTGTATCTCATCCACATGGCATGTATTCTGATTTTTTTTCTTGTCCATGTCGATCCGTGTCTGGATCTTTACACGGGCCTCATACCATGTCTGTGTACATGGTGTTTACAACTTGTTACACACCATGTACTGTGTTTTTTCCCAACACATGCAGTTGTGGTGTGACTATCTAGGGTACACGTGTTCATCATAGATCCTACTACACACCATATACCCTAGACCTACACTCTATGTTCTACTAAATTTTTAGTTATCTTACATTTTATTCTTTTTCATCTTATTTTCTTTTTTTCTTTTGATTTTATTTTATTTTATTTCAGGTATGTATAATAGATATCATGCGAGTGAGAATTGGCATGCTTCCACTACTAATGGAGAATTGCCTCCTCGCTGTCCGATTCGTCTTCAATATTACAAGTGGCCAGTTTTAGATTTTTCAGTTTTCTATCCCCCAACATTGGTCACTCTTCCTCCTCTCCTGATGCCACCTCCACCTGTGAGATCTACTGATTTGACTATTCCTACGGCCCCTTATACAGCTGATCCTCTAACGGAGGCTTTAGTTCCATATACTGTGGCCGATATCTCCTCTACAACTACTCCATTTTCTAACTCCACTATCTCTGAGCTACCCTACATGCTAGTGGTGGACCTAACTGAGCCCGAACCTCCACCTTCTGGCCAACCATCTGTACCAGCTCAGTTATCAATTACTCCATCTTCTACCTTAGTGGCGGGACCATCTACTCCAGCACCAGCCATTCCACCACCCCCCGCACTGCCTACTGCCCGTCCACCTCAGCATCCCTTCTTGGTTTTTCCAAAGGACCATCCTACGGTAGAGTTATTGCGGTGCTTTTCTCACATTACTATTCTGTTGAGTGGTCACTTCCCCAACATTTTAGTGACACAACACATTAGAATATGGGAGGATCTTGAGGGGATTTTGGGTCATACTAACATGTTTGATTCTTTTTTGGTCAATACACCTATGTACTATGATTTATTTTTGGATTTCATGGCTACGGTTGAGTTCGAAAGGCCCACATACCGATAAACGCCCATGGATACAGCTTGCCCAGTTCATTTCCATCTAGGGGATGACATTTTTCACTTACTATGGACGATTTTGGCTAAGGGTGCTGCTTCAATCCCCATCTGACCATCCCACCTCTTATATCCACTTTTACCCACTCTGAGTGCACTGATCTTGTTGTGATGTGGTGGTAGTTTACAGGGGCTAACCATAGGTACACCCCCACCTCACAGAAGATCACTCTCATAATTGAACCTCTACAATTCCATCATCGGTGATTTAGCACCATTATTTTTTCCTTGCCATTAGGATATGGGTGTAGTGTCTGGACGAGACATGAAGCTTCATACCTATATCATCTGGAAAGAGTACCCAGCCATTCCCTATCTTGCCAATTTTTTACTTTTATTCTATGATCCATAGCCATCAGGGAAACCTGAAAGATGGGTTCTATGCCACCTGTTTGGCACAAATTTTGGGATTTTTTTATCCCTTTATCCCTCAGGGTCACTTGGTTTCTCCTTAGCATATGGACTTCCTCGTGATTATCTGCATGAGGTTGGTCGAGCGTTGGGGAGAGCGCTTTGTGCTTTTATAGGATTCCTCTGCTCCTGTAGGGGTGAGGGATGACCAACCTACTCCCAGTGGTGTTTCTTCTCAGGATCCCCCCATCCACATGCGGATTTCATCTCCCCACCCTGCCCCATTTCTTATGGCCTTCCTTCTTCTTCTATTACTTCTTATTATGTTCCTCCTAGTGCCCCCCATCTCTCTGCACCCTCATTCAATCTCTCCTTCACCCTCTGCCTAGTTGTAGTAGAGAACCACCAGATATGTCTGGCCTGTCATTTGGACCGGCTTGAGAAGATGTTGGGGATTCTTCTTCAGCATCATGGAATTCGACTACCACCAACACCAATACCTACCTCCGCTCCATGCCCTCCTTCAGCAGCTCTTCCACTGTTTATAGCGTTGGCCATGGATTCAGTTCTCCTCTCCCCCACCATCTCAGCTGCTACCACTCTTTATGTCGACCCGGGAATCACTACAGAGCCACTCACTTTGAGTTCTGCTACTTGGATCTAGCTGTTATGACTCCTCTTCTGAGCACGGATCCCAAGCCTCTAACCTCTGTTGCTGCCACCACACCTTCACTGCCTTATCCTCCTGTTACAGATGATGCCTCTTCTAAGGTGACCCCATGATTGGTTTTTAACACATTTATTTTCATTGTATATATCTGTTTGTGATATTATTTGCATGTGTTATTCTATATGTCAGATGTCTTTATTTTTTATTCCATCGGCAGTCATAGGTATACTAGAGCACCTTGGGCATCTCTATTTCCAAGGGGAGTATTTTTCAGTACTTCTTTTTTCATTATATTTTGGGTTTACTTCTTCCACTACTTCCCCTCATCTTGAAACCCTTGTTTTCCCATATTCCCTCCTTTTCCTTGGTATCATACGTAGGGTTCCATGTGTTGTATTAAGTGTGGGGGAGGTCCTCTAATTACACAAGTATTTTCCTTAACATGATTTAGGAGACATCATTAATAGTGGATATATTTTTAATTGCGTAAATTTTTTGATTAATTATAATTATAAATAATAAATTCATAAAAGGGACTTTTAAAGTTATATGAATATTTAAATTTCCAAAGATTTCTAAAATGATTACTGATATAGTTTAATTTTGGAATTTAAGCCTTTGATATTTACATTAATTAGACTGGTCATTTTGTATTCATGTCATGACCTGATTAACCCCTGTATTTTTTCCATTCCTGAGAGGTATTCTAAGACTTTTTGACATATTCTTTCTTATACCCTATTTCTTGAGAGATTCATCGGATATGCATGATTACCATACTTTTCTATTTTTTCTCTTCAAAACATGATGATTTATTAATCACATAAAAATGACTGATGCATTTTTATTTTTTTCATCACTTTTGGCCTTGATACCTACCTTACATATGATATTCTTCAACCCTTAGAAACCATGAAATACCTTGAAAGGAAGCCATATTAAAATCCTATACTTTATTCCTACCCTAATTATTTTATAATTTTTCATGATTATTCAATTGATTTATGAGAATAGGGTCTTTTTTATTCATGGTACATTTTGGTGAGCAACCATGAACTTAAGTGTGTGGGAGTTTGTCACTTGTTCCTCTGAGAAAAACAATCCCAGAGCCTACTATCCATTGTATTCTTAGTGTTTCCTCAACATATATATATATATATATTAAAAACTGAAAAAGAGGGACCAGTTTCATTCATTACACTTTACTAATGGTTTTGGGCACATTTTGGAAAAGGACTATCATGGTGATGATACTCTTTTTGTGAGATCATTCTTGGGGATGAATTTCTCATTGAAATTTATTTTGAATACCATGAATTATTCTCTAAAATTTATCCTTCATTTAAATCCTATGATTTTAATTTTTATCATTACCTACCAACCCTTAGCCTCAGAAACATTTGATCCTTATTGAAAGCCCTCATGATTTTGGTGATTTGACTTCTGGAGTAGATAATGAGAACACTATCAAACCTATTGATAGAGTGCATATACATAATATTGAGCATAAATATGATTCAATAATCTTAATGAATGAGTGTTGTATATTTTGGTGAGGTAAATCATCAAGTGGAATGTTTATTTATGAGAAGATAGACAATGTGAATGAATTTAGATGTAAATTTTAAATTAGATTATATTTTAGGCATTATTAGAATATATTTGGAAATAAAATATGTTTTGTGCCTTTTAAAAATCATCTTCTATGGTTTTAGTATTTACATTTATAATTATTTATATAATTATAATTTATAATATAGTTCTATTGATTAGATGTTGAGATCTTGCTTGGGGATAAGAAAATTACTAAGTGTGGGGAAGTTTGAGGTTCCTAATTTGTGTATACTAGTTAATGCATTTTATTTAGAATGAAAACTTTTTTCACCAAATATCATTTGTTTTTTGGATAAAATAAATTATTTTGGGGATTATGAAAATTTTAAGGATATTTCCATCAAAAATCACAAATAATGGCTAATTAGAAAAAAATCTAAAGTATACACGGTGTGTACCTATTTATACATGTCGTGTATTACTGCCTGGACACAAATCAGGAAGACAGAATACATGGCCTTGTTGTCGGCCAAGTCATACACATCGTGTACTTACCATATACATATCTTGTGGACCTTCTAGAAGTGGTTGGTGGTCGTTGAATGACATTACACATTGGGTGGGGAAGTGCTACACATCATGTACCTCCTCCTACCATGTGTTACCATGTTCAAAGTCAAAGACTGCGTGTTAGCTCACCTACCCATAGTGAAAATATGTCCAAAACATATTCACCAGTACTACACGTCGTGTACATCCTGGTACACGCTATGTACTACTAAAACCTATAAATAGGTGGTAGTCCCTCCAAGTTCGATAGTCTTTCATATTTGTCCATCCCAAGTTATTCCATGGGGGAGCACTCTAGGGATGGATAAGAAGATAAGAAGAGAGAGAAAGAAGAGGAGAGAAGAGAGGAGAGAAGGTGCTTCCATGCTACCTTCCTGACGACCTTCTCTCCAAATCATTCAAAAGGATGAATATAGGTATCGTGTGTTAGTTTGTTACGAGATTCTCCATGAGTAGCTAAATATTTTATGTGTTGGGGTTATGGATGATTAAGTGTTTTAATTTTTCAATTGTGAGGTTGTAATCATGTTTTTTTATTCTTCTTTATCAAAATTCCTTATTAACTTTGTCTAAATATAACTAGAAACCTCATATCGGACCAAGAACTAGATTTCTAGGGAGCCATTAAGGAATTAGTAATTAAAACATCCAGGACCATTGGGTGTTTTAATCATCTCAAAAGGTACTTAAATTAATAAAATTAAGAGAAATCATTTTCCAAACCAAGGAAATTGGTTTCTATTGATTTAAAAAAAACTCACCAGACCAAGGGGGGTTTGTTACATAAATAATCTTAGAGATGTGAATTATCAGCAACAACACAAACTAATAAACAAATTTATTTTATAAACAACCTTTAAATTCTACAACACCATCACATTTCTCTCCAAAATTTCCTCAAAACCAAATTTATGTGTTTTCTATTTATCTTTCAAGTAATTTGTCATGAAATTAAAATTTAATCATATTTTTATCAAAACACAATAGAATCAACTCTAAATTTAGTAAATTCACTAAACAAATTAAAAACTAGATAAACGAAACAATAATAACTCATTCTCCCTGTAGATCGATCCCTTACTTGTACTATACTTGTTAGGGTAATATAATTTGGATTGTCGAAAATAACACTTTGGTTGGAAAGATAACCAAATATATTTAGGGATATAGTATATTATACACATCACAACGATGTGATTTGTTGGTGTTGATAGATATAAATAATAGTCAATTTCATCATGTATAGTATTATTATAAAAAAAGGTATCAGTGTCTTCTTGAATCGAATTTCATAGAAATGGTTGTAAAAAAATTTATTATCTTTGGTAAGTTGTATCTTTCAAGGGGATGTCTCATCTCAAATCTAAGGGGGCTAGATCTGCATGTAGTTATTATAGTTGTGTTTTTTATTCCCTTTGATTCCAAAACATAATATTATCTATCAAATCAGACTACCAATTATGTTTTTCTTCTACATATTTTATTCATGTTTTCATCTCCCCCATTTTCTTATATTTATCAACTTGTTTATTTCTTTTCTCAAATTATGTTTGGGTTGATAGTCCAAAACCTGTATCTTTAATAAAACTACACTGATTTGTGTGTCTCAAGGCCACTAAAATCAGTTATTCAATAGGCACAAATAATGAAAATTATTATATCTAAACCTGATGAAAAATATAGGAAAATAATTATTCATTGTCAATTTTTAATGATTTAAATCATAATAAATTTTAATTTTCTCATACATACATATCATTCTAAAACTTTTTGTGTGTGTTCACATAAAATTAATTATTATTATTATTTACATGAGAATCCTTCTATAGAACATATATCAAGGGATATAAGTGTATTTATATTTTAATTAATCAATATGGCTATAAATATTGTTATATAATTATGTTATTATTTCACACCCAAGAAATTAATACCGTATATTTAAATTACATTCCATTTTCATCAAATGCAGTATACCCCTATCCATACTTTATGTTAAGGATGCATTGGTTGTGATGAATTATGGTTATTTTAAATACTCTGTTTTTATTTCATATATAAAAAATCATAATTAAATTGGTTAATACATGCATTTACATTTAAATTCTTACTGATCGAAATGTACCTGAAAAGATAACTTCTCACGATGGCCAGTAAACACATTCCATGTTTCAAGGTTTATCATGTGTGCTTATATCTGTGTTAGGTGTGGGTTTATGTTTCTTTCAGTATCCCTAAGATGATTCTTCATAATAATTTTCTAAAGGCCTGTAGGATCCTTTCCACTAACTGATAACACAAATTTCATTTGACAATCATCTAATATAAATGCACTCCATAAGGGATAATGGAGTGTAAATAAACATTTCATTAATTTATATTTCTAGAAAAATATAGAATGTATCTCATAATTTTACCCCAATATAATTCCAAATTAGTGACTCAGTCGTAAAAACGACATTTTTTCAGGTATATACAACAATCAGAACATGCCATTGAGTGGTAACCCCAATGTAACTAATGAAAATGGACTTGTTGGGTTTAACAATATGGTCATGTGCATTTAATCCAACGTCAAATTGTATCCTTTTATTTATTGCCTTAATATTTTTTTTGATAAAATTGTCATTCTATGATGATTCTATTTTTTTCTATGAACAAGGTTTTTCATGTTATATGATTTCCATAGTTTCAACATTGTCAATATGTTGTTCCTCTGGATTGGTAGCATTGATATACAAAGAAACATGTTTTTTCTCTACATTGAGAGCATAAACATGTTGAGAAACCTATTGTTCCTCTAGCATGGAAGGATTGACCTGCAATGAATATATTATTTGAAAAACTGGTTGAACATGTTAACTAGATTTTTTAAATAAAATACTAAACAATTAATAATATTAGGTAATGCAAGGTATTTTACAAAAAATATTACCTGATTATTAAAGTATCTTTTTTTCTATAAATGTTGAAGGTACTTGACCCCTCTCACAACAAAAAATGCTTATTAGTGACCTTTTTTCACTAGTGAAATTTTAAAAGATCACTAATTACCTAATTTTAAAAAAAAATCATTAAATGAGGTGTCTCAAATTTAGAGACTTTAATAAATGTCGTTAATTTTGATATTTTTATAAGCACTGTGGATTAACGACATTTATAATTGTCATTATTTAATAATACCTCATTTGAAGCAATTTTTTAGAAACATCAGTAAATAAACATCGCTAAATTAGCAGAATTTATAAGCGTTGTTATCTAGAGATACCTCATTTAAAAATTATTTTTAGAAACATCAGAAAATCACACCTTATTTACCGACGTTTCTAGAAGATGAAAATAATATTTTTTTTGAAATTCATATTTTTATTAGAGAAATTTCCAAAAATCTAAAAATTAACAATGTTTGCAAACATAATTAATTACTGACCCCATATGTACAGAGATTTTTAGAAAATTTTGATAAATATATAAGTTTTAAATTCAACTTTTTTGTTGTTTTTTTATAAAACAAATACTCCACCTGCACTACTTCCCCTCTTGTAAAAATCCACATCATCTCCAGTTAAGGTGTTACCACTAGAGGTTCCAGTCTAGTGGAAATTCTTGAAATCCCCACTAGAAGTTTCGATTTTCACTGGAATAATGAAAGTTCAAATGGGAATTCAAGAAGCTCTACTGGACTAGAACCTTGAGTGGAAACACCTGAACTAGAGATGATTCTTGTCCCTCTTATACCATGATCCATCTCTCCCCACTCCCCCCCCCCCCCCCCCGCCCTCAAGTACCAAACACCTGCTCATCTTCCCCTCCCCTCATATACTACACTCCCTCTCTCCCGCATGGCCCCCTTCTCTCCCACTCATTTACCCTCCCCTCTCATGCTACACTCCCTCTATCCCACATGGCCCCCCTTGATTACCCTACTCATGCTCGTCTACCCATTATTGTACCCAACCCTGCAATATATCCCCTCCCCTCCCATACCCCACTCCCTCTCTCCCTACCTTTCTTATCCCTCCCTCCCCCCTCATGTTCTCTACTCCTACTCATCTACTATTCCACTCCTCGTACCCCTAATGTGCATGACAATGTCGAAGGTTGAAGATTAAACCTTAATAGAGGATCGAACTATGAACCTAAAGGATTCCAACAGAATACTCAACCAAATAACCTATTCCATTAGTTGAACATCAATGGTATTATGTTATATATACTTGTATATTTTAATAAACATATATTTAAATATAAAATTATATATATATATATATATTAATATTTTATGTTTATGTGTGTGTGTGTGTGTGTTTATTATATATATCTGTGTGTTTGTCTATATTATATATATATATATATATTATATGTGTATATATATATGTTTATGTTTTATATTATATATATATGTATATATTTCATATTTATTTATATTCTTATATTATATATATAAGTGTGTGTGTGTGTGTGTTTATATTGTATATATATATATATATCTGTGTGTATGTGTGTGTGTTTATATATTTTCCTATGTGTGTATAAATATATATGTGTACATATATATAATTAAAATTATAAATTTAAATATATATATATATATATATTTATATATAATTATCCATGTTTTAAAATACTGTAAAAAATGTCACTAAAAGATATATGTTTTCTTAAAAATGTGACTAAATTTAAAATATATATGTTTTTTAAGTATAAATATGCATGAGTGTGTCTATATATATATGTGTGTGTGTGTTATATATATATATATATATATTCAAATATATGTGTTTGTGCTTATACATATTAATATATAAATATGTATAAAAATATATATTTATATTGACGTGGGGAATCAGCTGTGTAAGTATATTTATTTTTAATGACGTTTCCTATAAAACATCATTAATTTAGCAATGTTTCTTGAAAACATCACTAATTTAGAAACATTTTTTTAGGAAATGATGGTAATTTATATATATGTTTATATTACTATATATATGTATATATATATATATATTATATTTATATTACTATATTTATGTTTATATATATATATATATATATTTGTGATTTTATTAATATATATTTTTATGTATACGTATGTATAGTTATAATTATATATATATATAATTTGCCACGTTTTAAAGCCTTAGTATAAAATGCCACTAAAATAGTCACTTTTTCTGAAAAAGTGACTAATTTTTGTTTTTATTATGTTATATATATATAAATGTTTAAAAATTATTTATATATTTATGTTTATGTTTATATTTATATATTAATATATATATCTGTTTATATTTTATATTATATGTTTATATTATATTACATATATATATGTTTATATTATATTATGTATATATATATTTCTATTTTAGATATATGTTTATATTATATATAGATATATGTTTATATTTTATGTTTATATATATATATATGTTAACATTATATATAAATATCTGTGTGTGTGTGTGTGAGTGTGTTTATGTTTTATATTATAGATATGTGTTTATATTTTATGTTTATATTATATATATGCATGTGTTTATATTATATTATATATAAAGGTTTATATTATATATATATGTGTGTGTTTATATATATAAATATATTATATATATATGTTTATATTAATATATATTTGTTTATATATATATTTATTTATATGTGGGTGTGTAAATATATATGCATATGTGCACATATATATAATTATAGTTATAAATTTATATATATATATACAATTATCCACCTTTTAAAACATTGGTAAAAATGTTACTAAAATAGATAAGTTCTCTTAAAAACGTGACCAAATTTAAAACATATCTATGTTTATATATATAATTATATGTGTATGTATATTTATATATTTGTGTGTGTGTGTATATATATATATATAGACATATTTATATATATTTTTATATATATGTGTTTGTGTTTATATATATTAATATATATATATATACATCTAAATATATATTTATATCGATGAGGGAAATTGGCTATAAAATTTTTTTTTTGCTGCGATGTTTCTTGAAAAATGGTTTTAATTTAGAGACATTTCCTTAAAAAAGTGGATAAATTAGGGACTTTTTAGGAAAACGTTGCTAATTTAGCAATAATATTCCAGAAACATCACTAATTTAGTGACGTTTTTTAGGAAACCTCATTATTTTAGAGATTCTTTTAAGGAAACATTTCTAAATGAATGATGTTTTGTTCGAAACATCACTAAATTAGTGATGTTTCTGGAAAATTGTCAGTAAATTTAAAAATCAGCAATGTTTTTTAAAAATGTCACTAAAAACATCACTAAAGTATTACTTTATATTGTCTATTGAGTTTCCAATCCCACACATTGTAGTCGCATCTAACATATAATAACCCATCTATATTGGGACCACTATGATCTAATTTTTACATCCCAATGAAATCCTCAGTTGAATTGATATCCAACCGTATAGTGGATCAGATCAATTACAGAATAGTTGATCATATTATATTTCAATGATCTGGGACAAAAAATACTTTAAGTGCCTATGATTTCATTGTGAATTGTTCATTTTTGTACCCTTCCTTACTGAAATCCACTTTAAATAATCCAAATTCATCGATTTTAAATGCATTACTATTAATAACCCACTTAAATTGAATAAATGATGCATAAAATGATTATAATTCAACTATTATATTTTTACAATGATGCAAAATTATGAAAAATCTGAATAAATTTTATATTTATCCTTTTCACCAAATATTTGCATCATTTTATCCAAGACAGTAAACACACTATTTTACATGGTTTTATGTTCATCATAATCCTTTTTATATATTGTTTAACTATTAATCACATAACCATTATAAGATAATACATACAAACATGTTCCTCTCGTTATCCATCTTAGTTTTTATGGAATAGGATTTTGGTATTTAGTTGACTCCTTTAAAATATGGTCTAAAAACCATCTCAAAAACTATATATGACCTGTATTTGATATCCATATATCAACCCTTGATGTATTCAAATTCCGAAAAATTAATTTATGGGTTTCAAACTTTATAGTGGAACCTATAAAATGTTATATAAAACATAAAGGCGATCATGATCCCACATTATAATGGTAATTATGGAAACATGTATTCTTTAAATCACTTTACAATTAAGTCTCCCAGTATGATGAGATTTTGGAAGACTAATTTTTTCCACATCAAATAGGTAGTTAGTACCGAATTCAATATATTTGGTAATAATATATCTCCCTACAATAAAAATTTCTAATTGACTTTAATTTTTTGACATTTTCTTTCTAAATCATAGTATACAATTTAATAGGATATATTCATCTATAATGTATAAGAACGCATAGTTGGATCTGTCAAACCAAGTGAACCATCATATAAAAGAATAAATTGAGATGAATATATCTAATTTATATAATATAATAGAAATTACCTTTTCCAAGGTTAGAAATTTCATCAGGTGTATAACTTTACTTCTTATAGCTTTGATAATGAAATAAAATTTCTTAATGTACGAAATTTTTTTTTGGAAAAATGAAATGTAATGGTATAGGAATTAGATTTTTTCATAAAAAATGGCTATCATGTGATTTTATTCCATATAAATTTAAATAATTCAGTGAACTGATATTATTGATATTTGATTAATACCCCTCTAGAACAATTGTATCATTTAGGAAATTAAAAAACTGATATAGCTCTTTCTTAGAAAGAGTGTAAAAATCTAGAGAAAGAAAAGTCCTTGTTTCTCCATTCAATGGCATAAAATCTTCTTGTATTCTCATTTCAATCATGTATAACCTAGCCTTAATTTCATCCTATGTTTTTTCAGGTGGATTTAGTAATGTGTCAATGACACTATCACGTATATTTTTTTCCACATGCATGACATCATGGAAATTTCTAACAGACAAAAAATTTTAGTACGATAATTTAAAAAACAATTATGCCATTTTGTCATCAGGTTTTCTCACGGATTTTAAAATAAGGACTATCAAAAGTGATAGACCCATCATTTAATTTCTCAAATAGTAAATCACATGTTAGTAGATAGAGTGGTGTACCGTAATCTGAATTCCCATCAAATAATGTCATCTAATATTAGTATTTTTTCGTTTGGGTATAAATATGTTTTTTATTAGAAAAACATTCTTCAAGTAATGTTTCAACCAAACTAATAGTGTACCATGTTCACATATGGGACAACCTTGATTTCATTTACTACTATATCTTGAAAATTTTACCTAAGTAATAAGTTCATTTATTATCTTGTTCAACATGGATCTCAATGTGAAATATATTATATTTGGTTATGTATAACAAACTTATGTATACTTTATGATAACCTTTATTCATAGTTTTTAATATTAATAATCTTCTTACCGCATCATGATTTTTCTATTGTGTAACAAAGTATGTGATAATTCCTTAAGAGTAGTTGTCACACTAAAAGGTCATAATAGTTCCCCACTTGATGAGAACCCTAAAGTGTTATGACACTTTTAATAAATATTTTTTATATAGCTAGATGATGTCATTTGAGGGACAAAAAAGATACAGGACATCATGCGTGGAGACTCATAGGACATTGAGGCACGTTGTCATGTTTCATGCCTTTGGTACTATCCAGTGTAGGATATTATGAGAACAAGACTCGTCGGTAGGAAATATACATTCATATGTGCCATTGGATGATCATATATGTGGATGTGTGTATTGGTCCTTGGACATTAATGTTATTATTAATGAATATTATAGTTTTTGTCCTTTGATGTATTGATGAACACTGTGATGATATATGTTCGTGATGAGGTAGGATACGTTGGGTGCGTCATGAGTAATATTGATGAATAATGTGAGAAAGTATTTTTCCCTTATGTTATTTAACAAAATTTCATATCTGAGGCACTTTTATGGAACTGATATAACCTAAATAAAACCATGGACATGGTGTTCTATTAGCAAGTTCAATTTCCTGAAATTCAAAGAATAATACATCGAACACATAGGTAGATGGCGCTAGCTTTCAGCCTACTTGATTATAGATATTGTGATAAAGGGATTATATTACATAGTAATATTCTATATCACGTATTATGTCATCATGGAATTAACTAATTTCTATGTGTGTTCTTTGGAGTGTTTCTAGATGCCAACCTTGGACTTTAGGCTTCTTCACCTAATACCACTGAGGAAGAGGCCTAAAGAGTCACACACTAAGGGTATCCAGAATTTCAATTAAATAAAATCTATTTTATTTATTATTTAACAAGTTTAATAATAATAATTATTTCATGTGGTTTAATAATTATTTTCTTGATAAAAAATATCTTATCCTTAGTTATTCTAGAGAATATAATGCGAGTAGAATATTTAAAAAATATTTATGTTCAATTTCATGAATATAATATTTATTTATTTATTGGAGAATAATGTAGTGATATTTATTTATTGAATAAATAGTCATTATTTAATTACCCATAAATATTTTGTAGGAATGGTGGAGAGAGTTTTTAGGCCTGGTGAGAAATAAAGTGTATTTTATATTATTTTATTAAAAAATATTTAATCTAGTTCGCAAGTTAAGCACATGCCAATTAAAAAATATTATTATTGTTATTTTAGACATGGGGTTCCACAAGGTATTGAATAAATATTAAAGGGAACTTAATAAAATATTTATTGATAAACCCTAGAAGGGTTTAAACCCAACAATATTATTTTTACCACTAATCCAATTTATTTTGGGTTGTTCATTACAACAGTCGAAGAGAATCCTCTCAAGACCTAGATAGATCATTCCCTAAGAACTCTGCCAAGAAAAAAGGGTGATCATTTCCTAGCTCCCCTATCTATTCTAGAGATATCAAGTAGTACTCTTTAAAAGTTATTCTTGAGGGAACCAAATGTGAATGATTCAAGTGATGGGATCTTTCGTGCTAGCACCCAGATATTCCTATGGGAATATTTAGAGATTTTTAGAACACATGTTGATCACTGCTAGGGGGAATCTGCTCTGGATTCCTTCAAAACAATGAAAATACAATTTTAATCTATTTTCAGATCCATCAATGAAGAAATAATTAATCTAAGGAAATTATTTAATTGATTAAATTTATTATAAATAATATGTGATGATCATGTGCTTGGTTCTAATGTTCTGTCCCATGTCTATTTTTATTGATTCAATTTTATTGATCCCGATGTTAATAATCATTTAAATATTAGATTTAACTTCAATCCTAAAAAATAAAAGTTGTTCATGACCCATTTCACACTTCCATTGCTCTCGAAACCTATAAGTGGTAACAGAGGGGTCATATTACTATTTAAAATTACTTAAAAAATGGTTGATTGATTTTTTTGAAAATTTCATTTATTTTTCAATTCATGTTTAATAATTCCTTCATATGAATTATGATATTTTATTATTACTCTTTCATTTATCATAGATCTAACGAAAACTATTAATTTCATGAATGAAATATAATCAAATATCTCATTCGGAGGTGCTAAGGATCATCTCTAAATAACATAAGAGTAAATGTTGCGTAACCAGAGTTACACATCTTGTAATAGTGTTAAATGGACCTGTAATTAATTATAAATTAATTCAAACCATATGTATTGATTACATGGGGTTCATTTAATTATATCACATTTTGACTAGGATAACCTGGGGCACAGTCAGCTAGAGTACATGTTGTGTACCCCACATAAACAACATGCAGTCCTTTAAATCAGTGATGGGACATATATTTTCATACATAGCCTACATGGAAAGTGACCATATAACTTGGAGACAACATTATGTTTTGACCTTGATCATTCCATGTACTTCTATTTTTCTGAGGAACGATTTTTCCATCAAGTCCCTAGGCACATGCCTTGGATAGATAGTGAGAGAGGTACACGTTGTGTAGCTCACTTTTATATACCATGTACTTATACCAAATTATGAAGAAATAAAATTAACTTATTATACTATGTAAACCATATCTACATGTTCATACTTGTGGTTATTAAGTTGATAAGACATTCCATGTGATGGATTTTAATATATATGTTTGTGTTTGTGTGTGTGAGTGTGTGTTTAATTAATTTCTACATAATGTTCAGATTTTCATATCCTGTATGAGTCATGTTATAGTTAATACTATACATACATTGAATCATAACTTGTGAAAAAAAAATCATGAAATTTGGGTAATCATTAATTTGATAGTACATTTCATGAAAATAGATGATAATTCATGTATTCCATTAGTCACAATAGTAATCAATATACAAGTATAATACATGTTGGATAGATTTGGATAGGTATTCAACATGTTTCCTCCAAGGTAAATTTTTATAAAAATTAATTATTAAATACATTTATTTAATTTGTTTAAAATTATAATGTATGAAAATCTCATGGAAATTCAAATGATAATTAAAATAAAAAATTTACCAATTAAATAACATAATTAATTGATTTGATCAAGATTTATATTAAATTGGAATGATTAATAATTGAATGATATTTTTATTAAATATTTAATTTTTTTCATTCATGTGGATTTTCATGAGAATAGAACATTCCTTTTTATTTGATTGGTTTCATTTAATTTGTTATTAAATTAAATTGGGGGGCATGCATCCCATATTTCATCTCATTATGTAAAATATATCATGCCTATGGTTTCCTTTATGTAAACAATTTCCCCTCACCTGCATGTGAGTCAAATCATATGTAATTGATTGAGGTCCTAATCTAGTAGAGGCAGATCAATTTTCGATCCTAAGAGAAACCAATCCAAGAGATATGCATAAGTGGACCAGATGAATTCTTTAACATGAACCTTAATTGGTTCAATGTGTTTTTGCTCGAGGTCAATGATTATCTCATAAATCACTAGATAAACTAACCATTTGTAAAATTTCATGATCATCCCGCTTTATTATTTTATTTATTTCAAGTTTCAAGTTTTTTTCATTATTGATGTTTTTTCATGATCACATGAATTAATTAAAAATCAAGAATGTAATATAGAACTAAAATAAATTGTCTTATGCATAAATAATATCTAATTCACAGTGAATCACTTAATTAAATTTACCTAATATTAAAAATAATGTGATAAAGATAATAATTGGAAATTTACACATTAGAATATAAAATCACTCAGTCATATATTATGTGGGTATAACCTTCCACTACATTAGTTAAAATTGAACCATAGTTCAACGTTCTTGACCAGGCAATGTTTGGATGCTTCCAACTATCCGGAAATTGTAACAATAATTTTTGGATCGAGTCAACTTAGTTCACCTAAAGGGTTGACTGATATAGAAGGACTTGTTCTAACTAATAGTAAAGGGTTAAGGAAATCCATTTTAAGGATTTTAGGACTGGGGAGTCGACTTAATAGATGAAGGAACCATAAGTAAAGCATATGGAATTTGTACTTCCTAACTAACAAAAATTAATGTTACTTGACCATGAAATGTTCGGGTAATGGGAAAGATAATATGGATTATTTCTACTAGAATGTCCAAGAAAAGGATATTCAGAAGTGAATGGTGTGGGATATTGGGGTTTTATAATATTTTGGAAGATTAATAAATATAAGATTAATTTATTTGACTAAATTTAATAAGATAATGTACTAAAATTCTGATAATTATATTTGTAGAAATAATAATAAAATAACTTCATACATATTAGTTTTTCCATACATGAGAAGGATAACCTTCCCATCGACACAAATTTTCAAGAGTGGAAAATGTTCTTATGCATTATCCTTGACCATGAAATGAAATTATTTGTGCTAGAAGAATTAATTCCTAAATAATATATTAATGAGACAAGTGGTGAAGAGTCATATCTCTATGAGACACATTTAGAAGATGCTAAAAATATTCAGTATTTCATGCTATCATCCATGAATAATAATCTTCTCAAGAAACATGAAGACATGGATTCATATATCATGACGTAACACCTTTGGGATATTTATCTAGATATGGTGAGATATGAGAGATATGAGCTATCTAATTCCTTAATTACAACAATTTTAAGTTCTTGTAAATTCCGTATAATTTTTTTTTATTATATGGAATTTTTATTAGGTTGTGAAAATTGACGACACTTGATTCTGAGGTCCAAACTATCTGGAATGATCCATTGAAAAATGTTAAGCTTTAAATAGTGTGCATGAGTGATTTTACTGAAAAAGTGTAATAACTATTAAACGGGGGCCCAGATCATAAATCTGAGGGCACTATTGCGTTCAAGATGGCGGGTTTACCCTAGGTGCGGCTTAAGTTTACTCTGCGCAGGTCTCCGGTGAGAAAACCCAAAAATGGAATAAACATAAATAAAATAACTAAATAAAATTATTATTATTTCAGATTCTTATAACTCATGAACAAAGACTCAGATTAAAAATCCGATACCACTACTGAACTCATGAGGGTGTGCTTTCCTTAAGAAGATCCTAACATTGGCCGGCGCTGGACAATAGTGAAAGTTAGTCATTTTTTTGGCATAAATAAAATAATTATGTAACAATTATTTTATTGTTAAATACTATAACTGTTAAATGGTAACTATGATTGGAAATACGAGAGTACCATTGAGCTTATGAGGGCGTGTTCCCCAAAGAAAGAGCCTAACCTCGACCGGCACAGGTCGAAGGTGACTGTTAATAATTTTTTGAACTTTTTTTAAATTACATTCAGTAAACGTGTGGGTGGGAATGTTTAGCTTTTGTACCATTGGTCGAATTAAAAATCTGAGGGTACTGTTGAATTTGTAGCACCGAGATTCGCTTAGGTGAATCTTAACATTGACTGAAAAGGTTCAGGTGAAAAAAATTAATTTTTGGACTTTACAAAAAAAAATAACTCCTTTAGTTATTTTATTTATTTTTTAACTGTTCAGTGACATGGAAGGACTGCAGATTTGTTCGGTCATACTTAATGGGATACATTTAATGACGTTACCCTTGGGTTGCGTAACCACTCTCTTCAATGTTTTAATGAAACATTAAAAGCTGTTCATAAATGAACCGCATTAATTAAATGCAATGTGGGAGGGTTCTCTCTTCTATTTAAATGATGCTCGGGCATGGTCTTTTGGCACTCAATAGAGGAACCTCAGACGAAGTGTCGCGGGGTCTTCCACCAACATAGAATGAGGATTCAAGCGATGGTCGTTGGGGTAAATGATAGGTGACGGCGAGTGTCGATGGGCATTTTTGGACTTCGACACTCCTTCCTCATCTGCAACACCTTCTAACAAACTTGAGGTAGGGGTTTTGTTTAAATTTATGTGTATTTCTTCTTTCCCTCGTTCTTGAAAAAAATTTACAATCACGGAAGTAATATAGTTTATCTATGTTGAATCAATTACTCCCACTTCTTACAATGCTAACATGGATGGCACAGGCCAAACGAACTAGTCCTAGACCCTCGCCACTTCAGTATTTGTCCTGTTCATCTGAGAAAAATTATCCAACTTGATGAAAATTCGAATTTGGGAGCCACACAGTAATGAAATCAACCCTGGAGGCCCGTAGGTATGTTCGGAAAGGAAAACGGACCCCCAGAGATCACCTGATGGCCCGCAAAAGATCCGCCAGCATGCCATCATGCATCATGGAGGGGAGCTGTGACATCAAGCCGTGACGGCTACAGAGGGTGGCCGGACCTCGACCGATCACATTGGTGGAAGGGCGGTGTGTCATCACACACCGCTGGTGGAGGCCACATCTTTGAAGCTGCGGCGGAGGGGTACATGGTCCCTGCAGGTCCCACGGATAGCGAGGCGACACCACATGGAACTGACGATTGAAGAGCTGAATGGCTCTTGAGCTGTTTGGGAAGGAGGAGTCGTTTGACCCTTTGTGCAGGTCACACCTAGCCGGCGGGCCTGGCCAGTTCGCTGTCCAGAGGGCCGAGCCCGCTGTAGCCCAGCCCAGCCGGTTTGGTCCGGGCCGGTCCACATCCCAGCTAGTTTGGGCCAGGTGGGGTCGGACCCGGGTCGAACCCAAACCAGGTCGGGTCAGAACCAGACCAGGTCGGGTCAGACCCGACCGGGTCAAACCAGACCAGGTCCATTTATGGCCCAGTTTTTCTTAAAATGCAGTATCTTACAAACTAGACATCCATTTGACAAGTTGTCTATGGCATTGGAATACTTGCGATGATACAGTCCTTTTGAGATACACCACCTGAGTTTTGGAGAATGTTGGAGTACATCTGGTTTGGATCGTATCTAAATCCAACAGGGTCCTCGGTACTAAAATTCCTATAACTCCCAGACCAAGCATCTTATTGACGCTCTATCTATTGTGTTAGAACCCTTATGATATGACAGGTCATTGGGTTACTTCTTCATGGGACTTCATGCTGGTTGAATTATGACGGATGGAATTAGGATGAGATCCCCCCAGAATCTAGCGTACTATGCAGAGGAATACATTGGATGGATGAGATGTGAAGAATGAATAGAGATCCTGTGTGGATTAGAACCTAGTGATCCTTTGTGGATTAGTACCTAGAGATCTTGTGTAGATCAAAACCTAGTGATCCTATGTGGATCAGCAGCAGAAACCTTGATAGAATAAGATTTCCATGCTTTATGAATAATCATCTGTACTTCTGTAGTTAAGTTATATCTTGTTCGAGCTGAGTCTTTTGCATTGTGCTTTGTGATTGAGATCATGTTTTGTGGTTTTACTTTGTGGAATTATGAAAACCTTTGGGGGTCTCGGTGTCCCTTCTGGGTATTGTTATACTCACCCTGTCATGGGATTTTCCCACACCTTGTTGTGTCTCATGTAGATGATGGAAAACATTGTTGAGACTTCAGGAGCCAGGACAAGGTGGTACATGGAGGTGACTGGTTGATGTGCAGAGCTATGGAGACATGATGTACCTACCCTTTAGGTAGGATCCTTGGTGGATGATCTCAGGAGCTGTTTTCTATTTTCTGTTGTAGTTGAATCTTTTTCGTTGGTCTTGTATTCCAGCCCCTTTACTTTAGTACTTACTTTTACACTTTGTGGTGGTTTTTGTCTATGGTTGCACCTTTCTTCTTCCATTGTGTTTGAATTGTGCACAATGTACCCTATCTCTGTGTGTATAGGTTTTGAGGTAATGCCTCTCCATTTTAGGGAAATGCCTTTCCGGTGCTAGTCACAAAAGGTTGTCCTATGGATGGCGGGCTTGGGGTAGTCACAACATGGGACCCAGGGGATGGGTTGTGAAAAAGTGGGAGTAGAGGGTTCGGTTCTACCTGAAGAACAAAGAGTCTATGTTTTCAATAGGTCAATATAGTTAAGTGTCTTGAGTTTGTATTTCAATCCATAGAGTCCAGTGTTGGTACAGTGGCCAACGTATCCATAAAACCGGACCCCGAATTTTACTTTCTGACCCAGATCATGAAAACACTGATTACGCGTATTTTTGAAATGTGTTTTTGTTGATCTATTTTGATTCAGATCACCATGTATAACTTATTGATTGTTTTTCATCTTGATTCTCTTTCAAGATGCCTCCACGCAGACAACCAACCAGGATTCCAATCTGTTACCATGAGGATGGTCTACAGTGTGATGAGGCATCAGTACAAGGAATGTTGCCTGAGATGATAACATTGGGTTGTGTACCAATGATACCACTGCCTATTGGTCAACAGTTACAACATGTTCTATAGTAGAGGACACATATAGGCTTAGTGCCTTACAAGAGTTTCAGTGATAGATACCCCTAATGTTCATAGGTGAGCCCAACTCATAGGTGGCTAAGGACTGACCTGAGGTGGTTACCGAGTTTCCATCTAGCCAGGGAACCATTAGATCATATAAGGGTTCTCACTGTGAGCATTCTACGTGGATGATCAGGGATATTGAAGGGTTTAGATTACCCCTAACTTTTGATGAGGTGACTTTTCTGTTGTCGGATCTTGAGAACCTTTCTAAGAGAAGGGGACTCTTTCCATAAAAAGCTAAGTGGTATGTGTTCCCGAGATCTTCTACAGCTTCGGCAGGATGACATGTTGATAGCTAAGTATTTGTTGAGTCATACCAACCATTCCAGGTACTCGTTGAAAATGATATGAACAGTGTTTCAGGTCTCAAAACTTTGAGAGAAATGTGTTTAGGGACATCTGATCCGACACTATTTCCTCTACTCATTCCTACATATGTTTGAATTCTAAATAGGACCTTTGTGGTTTAATGTTCATTGGCTGAGCATATATATCCAGTGAATGGTAGTAGTGGGAAAACAAGAAAATGACACTAGTCTCAGAGACTTGGGTGTGAAAAATGTTTTGGAAAGATGAAGGGATTTGGACAAATGAATTTGTAGGGAAATAGACAAGGATTAAGAGCTAAGAGAGCAGCATGAGGTGGTATAAATTTCAATGTGTTACAACCACAACCCCAATGTGGTACCCATGAGGCTTAGAGAGGTGGAGGATTGGGGAAGGGAGTAGCTTCATGCAGTCAGGGAGTGTGACCCAAGGAGTCCATTAAGGATTCGAGGTATGGTTTCAGTCTACTATTAGCTACCATATTAATATAAATAAGTAATAATCATTCCTTCTTGACACAAATCTTGTTCAAGGCCTAGAGATTGCGGTTAAACCATTGACTTGACCCTTACCTCTAGAGATACCTTTGGGAGGAGACTTGATAATCACACTTATGTCGACGGTGTGATCTGACCCTTGAAGTCTGAGTTTAACTTGTATCCTCTTGGTGGAAGTATCGAGGCCTTACGAAATTAGTCTGGGTATGAAATGTTCATCCACATTTCATGCTCAGGATGACTGTATTTGGAAAAAAGGGTGTGGTATGCCTGAATCGTTGGAATGGGGTTTCCTTGTTCGGTTAAAAAGGTAACCCAAGAAGCATGGGATAAACTCATGCATAGGAGGGAGTGGTTGATCACTCTTGAGTTAGACATCCTTACCCTCATGGTAGTAGGTGTTTTGAGTTTTCAATTCCCAACAGCAGTGACAGAGTGTGGGAACATCATTTTAAAAGATGTTTATAAGATTACATCCCCGTAGGGAGAGGGACTTTTACATTGGCTTGTACCCAAGGACAACACCAATAACTTCACCTACATATCAGATGGCTCTCGCAGAGCTCCATGAGTTGAGGGTATATTTGGGTGAGTGGTATACTCTATACTTTGATCACAATAGTCTTAGTTATATCTTCTCACAGAAGGACCTGAACCTGATACATCGGCAATGGCTGGAGTTCCTACCTTCTATGATAGTTACTCCCCCAATCCTTCAGCAAGTTAGGGAGGCACAACTTGGGGATGTTGACTGTGAGTCTAGATGTGCTCAGATATCCTTAGGATGATATCCTAATAGATTTTCTGAAGGTGGGGAGCATGTCATCCTCTTCAGAGGACTCACTATGGTACTAGTGACGCTACAGGAGGATGTGTTGAGGGAGTTCCATACATCCCCTTCGGCGGTACATCTTGGAGTGGTGAAGATGTACCAGGACCTCCAGCACCAGTACTGGTGGTCGAGGATAAAGAAGGCAGTGGAGGAGTCAGTATCATGATGCCTCACTTGTCAACAAGTGAAGTCCAAGCATCAAGAACCAGTAGGCTTAGCTCAACCACTTGAGGTACCAGAGTAGAAGTGGGATGGTGTATCCATGGACTTCATGATGGGGCTACCATGTACGTCTAGGGGCCAAAAATCCATCTAGGTGATCATTGACTGACTCACCAAGTCAGCCAAATTCCTACCCATCCGAAAGGAGGTATTAGTAGAGAGCTTGGAAGCCTCTACGTACAAGATATTGTAAGACTTCACGGGGTTCCAATGATGATAATCTTAGGTCACGATTCTTGTTTTACATCTTGCTTATGGAAGGGAATACATGGTGCATTCAGGACTTAGTTACGTTTGAGCATTGCATTCCATCCTCAAACAGATGGTCAGACAGAGTGGACCATTCAGACACTCGAGGACATGCTTTGTGCTTTTGTCCTTTATTTTGGTCGTAGTTGGGAGGACCACCTGCCACTGGTGGAGTTCTCTTACAACAATAGTTATCACTCCACCATCGGCATTGCTCTATTTGAGGCCCTGTATGGGTGACCATGTTGATCATCTCTATGCTGGATAGGCCTAGGGGAGTCAGCACTTGTGGGTCCAATGTTGGTATGGGTAACCAATGAAAAGGTGTAGATCATCCCAGAGAAAATGAAGACTTCACATAGCTGGCATAAGTCTTATACTGATAGGAGACAGCGACCCTTGGAGTTTGAGGAGGGAGACCATGTCTTTTTACAGGTCACACCCTAATGAGGATTGCAGGGATTTGGTCAGGGCGACAAGATATCTTCGAGGTTCCTCAGAGCTTTCCAGATTCTCAACAGTGTTTGCGAGGTAGAGTACCACATATCTCTTCCCCCATAGATGCACCGGTTTCATAAAGTTTTTCATGTTTCATAGAAAAGGAGTTGTGTGCATGATCCATCACACGTTATCGACTAGTGCGAGATGGACTTTGGAGATTGGGGGACTCTAACGGAGTTCCCAGTGCATATATAGGATTGACAGGAGCGAGTCCTTCATGGATGGTCAATCCCTCCAGTGTGAGTTTGGAGGCAGCACGGGAACCTCCAGGATAGCACATGGGAACAAGAGGCTCAGATTCATGCCCAGTACCCTCATTTGTTTGAATTGATTTTGTTTTGGCTTTAGAGGAGGTAAATCTCTAAGGGGGGTAGAATATACTATCCTGGAAATTATATATAATATTTTTAAATATATGGAATTATTACGAGAATGCGAAAATTAACAGAACATGATTCTGAGGCCTAGAGTGCCCGGAATGATCCATCGAAAAAATGTTATGCATTAAATAGCGGACATGAGTGTTTTTCCTAAAAAAGTTTAATAACTATTAAACAGGTGCCCAAATCAAAAACATGAGGGCATCATTGCATTCAGGATGGCGGGTTTACCCTAGGCGTGACTTAAGTTTAGTCTGCTCATAACTCCAGTGAGAAAACCCAAAAATGGCATAACCATAAATAAAATTATTAAATGAAATTATTTTATCTTTCAAATGATTATGACTCATGAATGGAGACTCAGATTAAAAATTTGAGACCATCGTTGAACTCATGAGGGTATGATTTCCTTAGAAAGATCCTATCATTAGTCAGTGCGGGCCAATAGTGAAAGTTATTTTTTGGCAATAAATAAAATAATTAAGTAACAATTATTTTATTATTAAACTCTATAACTCCTAAACCATAACTTGGATTGGGTATCTGAGAGTACCGTTGAGGTCGTGAGGGCATGTACCTATTAGGAAGAGCCTAACCTCGACCGGATCGGGTCGAGGGTGATTGTTAATAATTTTTATAACCTTTTTAAGGTATGTTCGGTAAACATGAAGGCGGTGATTTATATCTTCTGAACTGGTGCTCAGAATAAAAATCCAAGGGCACTGTTGAATTCAGAGCACCGAGATTCTCTTAGGAGAAGCATAATTTTTACTAGCAAGGGTTGGATGAAAATGTTAATTTTTTGACTTTACAAAAAAATAATAAAATAACATCATGAGTTATGTTATTTCTTTTTGTAACCATTGTGTGATGTAGGGGGAACGTAGATTTGGTCGTTCATACATAATGGAAGAAATTTAATGATGTGCCCTTTGGGTTGTGCAACCATTCCGTTCAATGATTTAATGAAACATTAAATGAGGTTCATAAATGAACTGAATTAACGAAATGTAATGGGGGAGGATTATCACATCTATTTAAATGAAGCTCGGGCCTGGGATTTTGGCACTCAAGAGAGGAACCTATAATGAAGTGACATAGCGTCTTCCACCAACCATGAATGAGGATTCATGTAACGGTAAATGGGGTAAACAATGGGTGAAAACAAACGTCGATGAGCACCTTCAGACATGGACACTCCTTCCTCTTCTGCAATGCCTTCCAAAAAACTCGAGGTAGGGGTTTTGTTTGAATTCATGTGAATTGTTTCTTTCCCTAAATCTTGAAAATAATGTTAAAATTAAGAAGTAATATATTTTATCTACGTTTAATAAATTATGCATTCTTGTTATAATGCTAATGCGGAGGGAATGGGCCAAATGAACAAGGCGCAGACCCTCCACCGCTTCGGTATTTGTCTTGTTCTTTGGAGACTAATTTTCCAACTTGATGGAAATTCGAATCTGGGAGCCACGTTGTAATGAAAATAACTCGGGAAACACATAGGGATGTTCGGAAGGGAGAATGGACCGCCGGAGCTCACCCAGTGGCCCACAGAAGATCTGTCGGTGGGTGATGCTGGCGACCGACAAAGACTGGCCATAGTGGCAGCTGGCGGTGCACCGTCTTGCGCCATGGATGGGATCTACGACATAAATCTGAGGTGGCTACAGAGGGAGGCTGACCCTTGGCTGGCCATGTTTGAAGAAGGGTGGCACGGTGTTGCACGCCGCAGGAGGAGGCCACGATGGAGGGGGACTTACGCCCTATGGATCCCGCAAATAGCGAGGTGGTGCCACATGGTGCCACCAGTTGAAGAGCCGAAAGCTCTTAAGCCGTTCAGTAAGGAGGGGTCACCTGACCCCTCACAATGGTTGCACCCAGCTGGTGGGCCAAGCCGGTCTGTTGTCCAATGGGCCGAGCCAGTTACGGCTAGGCTGGTCCGTGGCCCAGCCGGTGAGGGCTGGGCTAGGCCAGGTCAGGTCGGACCGGACTCGGACCCTTTATGGCCCAATTTTTCTTAAAAGGACATATCTTACAAACTAAATTTATGTTTGATGATTTGTCTGTGGTGTTTGAATCCATGGGATGAGATAGTCCTTTTGATATACTTCACCTAAGTTTTTGATAAAGTTGGAGTAAGGCCAAGTTTGTCACGACCCGTCCACTAGAGCATGTGTCATGGCTACCCTAATCCCACCCAATATAGGCCAAGGTTTAGCAACTGGCACCATAGAGGCATATCCATATAATGAGAAGACATTGCCTTTAAACTTTTACAAACACACAATCCAAAAACACAACAAGAAGCAACCACGAAGTAAACTGATGTAGTAAAAAGTGTAATAAAAGTAAAGGGGTCGGAATAAAAGCCCAAATGGAAAGTACAATTACAAAAGAAAAGAGAAACATCTCATGGATCATCCACTAAGGATCCTACTTGACGGGTAGGTAAATATCATGATTGGTAGTCACTGTAGCACGTCACGTTAAATGGTCCACCTTTGAGCACCGTCCAGTCCTGGCTCCCTCAGCCTCGATCAATGATGTCTGTCATCTTCACATGACACATCAAGGTGTGGGCGTATCCTATGAAAGGGTGAGTATAATATTACTCAGTAGGTACCCCGAGTCCCCCGAAGGTCTCCCAGAGTTCTACTAAAGGCATGTCAAACGGACATTGGTTCGTCAGTTACGAGCGTTTCTTTATTCAGGTATCGGTTGGGTCTGGGCTTGGTCTGACTCAGTCAGACAGGCCCGACGCAATGGTTCCCAAGGTCTACCTAACCCCACATGGGTCCATCACATTGTGGATCAGCCTGGTTCACTCGGTTCGGCTCGTTGGGGTCGGCCCGACTTGTTGGTGGGCCCGTGCCACGGTTGTCCTAGCCCATCGGGTGGGGATCAACCCACCGGCGCTGGCCCGCTGGGCCGCATGTCCTACCCAGCCTGCTGGTGGGTCCATCTCGTGCCAAATAAATCTTCCCAAAGAGAGAACATTGAGTCTCGCTAGCCCCACGATTGTGGGGGCCTTTTTGACCAGCCGGTGGGTCGCTGCCTCACTAAGATTGAACGGTCAGACGTTCAGATGGATGGCTTCAGTCAACGCGGCATGGCGCAGGGCCGTGATGACCCTTCCTGCCATGTCTATTCGGCGAGACCCCCTACTGTCATGGATGCTTCATGCTGCTAGTGGCACTGGTGGGTGCCTCACTTGCCCTGCACGGCCAGCTCAGGCTGACTGCATTCAGCCGCCGCGGCACGCCGTCCCGGGCCACCTTCCACCGCCCACAGCCAATTTTCGTGGGTCTCCTATGGCCACTACCTGCTGCCACCATTATGTCACACCAATGGTTTCTTCTACGAGCCACTAAATATGCTCTGGTGGTCTGTTCTTGGTTCCGTCTACGCCTACTTATCTCCCGTTGTGTCGTCCTTAAAGCATGTCCCGCTAATTCACATTGTTTTCATCTTGAAGAAATTTTCCCCGAAGAACGTAACATGAGAGAAGTGGCGGAGGGTCCGAGCCTTGTTTGTTGGGCCTGGGCCCTCCATGTTAAAATGATAGCATGCGGTAACAAAGAAAATAGTCATATATGAACTTAGAAAAAAAACCCTCACATGGATATGACATCCACGGACGGCGATCAATGGAACCTCCTTAGTCATTGTCATGGGTTCGTGATTTGATGGCTCTCATCACCGATCGCTAAATACATCCTCATCCTCTAGGAGGTTAGCTTCAAAGTACTTTTCCAGATCATCATTTCTTGGTGAATCTGTGCCAACACCCCTACCTAATCTCCATATAAATAAGAGATGAGAAAGAGTGTGTCTCGCATGAAGAATTAATGAGGTTCATTTAATTAATGAACCTCCCAAATTCCCAATGGTGCGGTTATAAGTAAAGAATATTCAAGACATTTAATGTCTTGACATGTTTTCGGTCCCTCCACCACTTCTCATCCATTGGATAAAAGGAAAAAAAATAAAATAACATAAAATGTTATTTTATTAATCCTTCAAAAGTCTTAAAAAATAACTTTTTCACCTGATCTACTGTGGTCGAAGTGAAGCCTCCCATAAGAAACTCTTAGGGTTGTGAATTCAAATGTGCCCTTATATTTCTGATCTCATCACCAGTTCAAAATATAGAAAATTTCACCTGCACGTTTACTAAATGTACCTTAAAAAAAGTTTGATAAATTATTAACATTCACCCTCGACCCATGCTAGATGAGGTTTGGCTCTGCCTAAGGGAAACACATCCTAATGAACTCAACGATACTCTCAGATTTTCAATCTAAGAATGTAACGGCCCAACCCAAGTTATCCAGATTCAGTGCATTATTACATAACATTGGCTTGATACAAACAATCATGTCCCAAAAGACCGATCAGTTTAGTAGCCTTGGAAATAAGATACATACATAAGTTCAACATTACAACTTGAAAAAGAAATTCAACACTAATTTATTCCATTAGAAAAATCCAATCCACCTAGATTATGCCTGAAATTCACTCATAACTAACATCTTCATATCCTAGGAAAATGAAACATAAGAAAGGGGTGAGCTTAAATGCTCAGTAAGGGTATGTAATATATTGAAAGAAAACATAAACATTAGGCATGAGGAATAATTCAAAACACATGCCTTTACAAATAATAAGCATGAACACTTTATGGCAGGAATATGATCTAAGTAAATAATGAAAAAATAAAACATAGTCATATTCATTCTACTAGTTGAATAACCATATTAACCATCACTATTATTTTCATAATGAGGGAATGTATAATGCCAGAAATTATGAAACATTTTGTCAAGGCCTCGGCCAAGATGTTTAAAAATGATTAAGGCCTCAGCCAAAACCATATATCAAATTGGGAAAGGCCTCATCCAATTCCACATTTAATTTCCTCATGAGACCTACTGATGTACCGAGAAGCTATAGCGGGCTCCAAAAATCACATACTAAGTCCAATAAAATCCTCATATGAAAATGTTGAAACATAACATAAAAATTCGTATTAAAACTAGCTTACAAAATGTCAATACATTAACCATAAACCATTAATGATATAAAAATAACACATCCATAGTCAAACATATCACAAAACCTTCAATACAATATAGAATATTTTTATCATAATAAATCAACTTCAAACAAGTTTAAAATCCATCAAAGAATGTTGACATAGATGAAGATGGCTTGTAAAAATTTTTGAGAGAAATATCCATTATTCATGAAAACATTTAAAAGTCACAGATTTATAAAATATGTATTTTAAAAATTATTTTTGAATCAAATTTTCCTATAACACTTTGAAACTTTTGAAAATAAGTATCATTTCAAAACATTCATGTCTCTATAAATAAATCCTTAAAATCATTTCGAAAACATGTACATTAATTAAAAGGATTAAGATAGATAAATATTTAAAACATTTAAAAATGATGATATAGATAAATAGAACTTCGCATTAAACCTTGGAATATTCCTTTTGAAAACATTTTTATGAGATACAAGTATCGATGATAAATATGTCCCAGTAAATACTTACAAATAAACAATCTCAAATAATAATGAAGTTGAGGAAATGACCCTAACCATTTTCTTTTTCTTAGACGATGGTATGTTAATATCCTATATAGCAGTTAAAACATTGTTATTAAATTATAAATGAACTATATAAATAAATATGCTATCTTATATTATCTTCTAATACAGTTTTTTTAATAATATTTTAGTAGTATCATCGTTTTGGGTGTTAACTGACTCGTTTTCCTTTATATGCTTGGTTACGTAAGCCATTTTTGTTATGGATATGATGTATTTGATTAATATACATAATGACATTATGTTCATAAACATTATTTTTAATCATCAAATAAATATTATTCTTGAATGGTTACGATGGGGAAATGAATCTCATCGCCTTCATGGTGACGATAATCCGTACGTAAGCAGGAGCGACAATATAATAGATGAAGAAATAGTATGTAATTGGATGGTATATCATATATAAATAATAATTAATAGGTTATATTTATTATTTACATCAATTATACTCATTATTATACCCATCCAAATAACGAAGTGTTTGAATAACAAACTACACCACAACGTGGAAACGGTTAGCTGTACATACACACTTATGGTGACTTTGTCATTTATAGGATGGATAGAAAAATTAATATTGTTGTAAAATTTTTATAATAAAATCATACTATATAGAATATACTAGATTTATTATTTTATAATGGAAACAACAATGAAATAAGAAGTGGAAGAAGAAAAGAACTTGAATGAGGTGGTGAAATATTACCTCTTCTTTGAGTTCTTCCTTTTCATTTGATCGATAGGGATCCATAAGATGGCTTTATGACCAAAGGAAGGCCTCTAAGATGAATTTAGGAATGTTGTGAGGATATTTGGGAAGGTTTTGGCTGATCCAAAAGGCTATGGACGTGTGAAATTAAGAGAAGGGGAAGTGCCCTTTTATAAGAGAGTTGAGGGTCACTTTAGGAAAAGGTTGAAATATTATTTTATAATAAAATCATTTTCGATTTATAATGGATAAAAAATAAATTATTTAGAGGATAATGTGGGTATGAGTAGAAAACCTCTCAACAAATATGTTTTATATAGGTTTTGGTCACCATAATGACTTTATCTTTTAGATTTAACTCTTAGTTAAATAGTTTGACATTTACCATGTCTCTTTGTATTTTTATATCATATGGTTAATAAACATACTATAAACTTCTAAGAGAACCCCAAGTGGTTCATTAATGATAAAAATATCATTATATAATTTTTTTGGCTGAACCTTATATTTTTAGAAAAAATATATCAATTAATAATATAATATTTTTTTTAAAACTCTTTATTGTCAATTTTGTCACTATTTAGTATTTTTTTTTGTTAAAGTTATAACAGTATTATTACGAATAATAAAACTCATTTTATCAACCCTAACATGTCCTATTAATGAATAAAATTAGTTTATGGCATAAAAACTTTCAAATTATATTTATTTTAATATTTATAATATCATTTATTTAATTGTTTCATTAAAAAAGAAAAATATTGCTTCATTATTATGTCATATATAAATATATTTATTTTATTTCTAAAAATTATAAATAAAATATAATGATGTATGAAATATTTTTATCTTTATAATTAATATTTATAGTTGAAGATATCAATTATATAAACCCATATAAAAATGTTTTTCTAAAAGATACATGCTTTTGTTATTTTTGTCTTTTCTTTTGATTAATTAATGTAAAATGTCATTGTCACTCCCACGTGGCTCCATGGGGTCCCAAAATAGACCCAAGGATTCCCATGGTCTCACATGTATCAACCAGTAAGAATATGACACATTTGGGGTATTTTAATATTATTAAAATATTATTTTTTAACTTTATTTACTGGATTTACCCCTTTAACCATGGTAAATAAAATATTTACGGAAGTAATTATTCATAATGTATAAAAAAGAAAAGTTACCTATTTACACAATTTGAACCTCCAGATTCCAAATATGGAATCCATTTCTCCAAATTAAAAACACAGAAGTGGTATAAATTAATTTAAAATTAATTCCCGTCGTTAAAATAAAAAACGAGTTTTTAAGAAATAATAACTAACTCTCAAAAGATTTACACTTTTGATGTCTAGTTTAAATGTGAAATTACATACAATGACCAAAATTATATTAAATTATATGAATATAATCTAATGATAATTTTAAACCACTCAAATGTATAATTTAACACTATAAATTATTTTTATTTAAAATTATGTTTTTAATTATAATTTAATAATTTTTACTATTCATCAGAAATTAAAAGTTTTCATAAAATCACCAAAAAATTATCCAAACTAAATTTTTATGTCCCTATTCTAAGAATAATTTAATTTCACTAAATTTAATATATAAAATAGTCAAATATTGGATTTAAAAAGGGTTCTCCATTAAAAGGGAAAAAAACATCATTTTTGAAAAAATACCTCTTTTATCTTAAAAATTGAAATTTTCTTATATTATGTCTAAGAAACACAAACAATGAATGTTAAAATTATATATGATATATATAAAATTCAAAATGTGGTTAATACTATTCATAACTACTTTTTGAATTGTTATTTTGGTAAGTCGCGGTCCGCGCGATCTCGGTGTTGCGTATAACACAAGATGTTGAATTACATTAAAGAGATAATGTACTATAAAATATTGGGGTGTTATAGAGATACCGTTTAGAAGTTATGGAATTTATCAATAAAATAATTGTCACTTAAAATTTTTATTTACTGCCAAAATCTAACTTCAACTGTTGGCCCGTGTCGGCCAATGCTAGGGTCTGCCTAAGGAAAGCATACCCTCAAGAGTTCAGTTGTGGTCTCAGAGTTTCAATATGAGTCAATGTTTGTGAGTTATAAGCATTTGAAAAATAAAATAACTTTATTTAATTATTTTATTTATAATTATTCCATTTTTGGGTTTTTCTCACTGAAGGCCTGTACCGACTAAACGTAAGTTGCTCTTAGGGTAAACCTGCTATCCTGAACGCAACGGTGCCCTTAGAATTCCGATCAAGGCACCCGTTTAAGAGTTATTCCACTTTTTCAGTAAAACTACTCATGCGTGCTATTTTTAAAATAACAATTTTCGACCAATCATTCCAGGGACTCCGGGCCTCAGAATCACGCGCCGTCAGATTTTACGGTCTCAAAATAATTCCATATAATTATGAAAAATACATGGAAAATCCGTGTCTTTACATTCTCCCCACCTTAGGGATTTTCTCCCCCGGAAGTTATAACATAGACTAAGGAAACAAATGAGGGTACTGAACATGAATTTGAGCCTCCCTCTCCCATGTGCTCTCCAAAAGGTTTCTGTGCTGCCACCAAACATGCACTAGAGGGATCGACCGTACAAAAAGGACTCGCTCTTATCAATCCTCTATCCCAATTGGGAACTCTGTAAAAGTCACCCCATCGTCAAAGACCAACTTTCCCTAGTCGATAACATGTGATGGATCATGAACAAATCTACTCAGCTACGACACATGGAAAACATTATGCACCTGATGCATCTGTGGGGGAAGGGATAGATGATATGCCACCTCACCCACTCTACTGAGAATCTAGAAAGGTATGATGAATCTCAGAGATAGCTTGTCACCCTAGCCAAACCTCCGCAATCCTCATTGGGGTGAGACCCATAGGAAGACATGGTCTCTCTCCTCAGACTCCATGGGTCTCTGTCTCTTTTCGACATAAGAATTCTGTTGGCTCTGTGTAGACTTCACTTACTGACAAGTAAAGCATCGTGATACAAACTCTACCACTTTTGTCTTCATCCCTAGCCACCAGTAATTATGCCAGAGGTCTTGGTACATCTTCTTCACTCCAGGATGAACCGTTAAAGGGAATGTATGAAACTCCCTCAACACCTCCACCTGAAGAATCACTAGAACCATGGTGCGTCCTCTAAAGAGAACAATGTGCGCCCCACATTCAGAAAAAAAATCCATCAGGTTCTTGTCCTGAGGATATATGAGATCATCAAGACTCGCAGTCAATGTCCCTTTGTTGTGCCTCCCGAACTTTTTGAAGAAGTGGGGGATTGATAGTCTTAGACTAGAGGTAATCTGCTCTAACTCTATCCACCAAAGATATCATCAACACGGTTAGCCTCTCTATCACCTCACTCAACTACTATAAACCAAACCTCCTGCTGAGTGAATCTACCACTACATTCCCCATCCTAGGAGTATAGACTATCTCGAAGTCATACTCCTGGAGGAACTCCAACCATCACTGTTGTCTTAGGTTCAGATCCTTCTGAGATATGATATATTTGAGACTCTTGTGATCTTAGTAGAGAGTAAACCGTTCACCCATCAAGTAGTTCCGCCACATCTTTAGCACAAAGACCACTACTGCTAACTCCAGGTCCTTGGTAGAATAGTTATTCTTGTGCTGTCTCAACTGTCATGAGTCATAGGCATCACTTCCCACTCCTGCATCAAGAAACAACCTAGTATGGTCCCTAATGCGTCGTGGTAGACTACATACCCAACACCCTCTTCTGATAGCCTTAAGATGGGGGAACTCATCAGTCTCTATCTCATCTTTTGAAAGCTCTACTGACACTTCTCCGTCTACATGAAAGGCTCCCCCATCTTTTTCAAAGCTGACAAGGGTGACCCTACCCTAGAGAAGTCAAGTATAAATCTGCAGTAGTTCCCATCCAAAGCAGAGTCCCTATCCCTTTGGGGAGGTAATCCTGGAAACATCTTCTAAAAAGATTTCCCCACTCTCTTCCACTACTGTTGGGTAATGAAGACTCAAATCTTCTGCTTCTATGAGGGTAGGGCTGGCTGACTAAAGAGTGATCGGTTGTACCATCCTACGCATGAGTGTATCCCATGTTATCTGGGTTTCCTTTTTCATTAACCATATAAAACCACATTCCAACATTGTAGATATACTACATCCTTTTTTCCTAAAACAGTAAATCAAAGTATGAACTATGGATGTCCAGTCTATCCCCAAACTAACGTCATAAGGCCTTGATGCCGAAACTAAGAGGTTCCAACCGAAACTATCACCTCAACGGTCAGATCACACCGTCGGCATATGTGTGATTATCGAGTCTCCTCTCAAAGGTATCTCCAGACGTAAGGGTCAATTCATCAGTTTAATCCGAAACACTTATCCTTGAACAAGATTCATGAAAAAATTGAATGATTGGTACCTATTTCTATTAATATAGTATCTAGTAGTAGACACAAACCGTACCTCAAATCATTCATGGACCCATTATGTCACACTTTTTGACCGCATGCAGTTACTCCCTTCCCCTGTCCTCCAGCTCTGTGATCCTGGTGGGACCATGTTTGGGTTAGTGATTGTAACATGTCGAAATGTATACCACCTAATGATGTTCTCCCAGCTCCACTTCCATGTTTGTTTCCCTGCAGATTCATCTATACCTATCACTTCCTCTACCTATAAAATTTTACACACCCATGTCTCTGAGACTGGCATCAGTTTTATGATTTTCCACTGCTAACATTCACTGACTGTATCCGCTCAGCCAAAGGAAATTCAACCCCATGTGTTATGTATAGAACCCTAATATAAGTAGGAATGAATAGAGGAAAAGTGTTGGATCGGATGTCCCTAAACACACCTTAATCTAAGGTCTAATCCCTGAAGCACTAATCGTACTGTATTCATCGAGTACTAGGGATGGTCGGTACACCACTATTAATAAACAGATATTGACATGTCATCTTTCTGAAGCTATAGAATCTCTAGGGAACACTCACAATTTAGCTTTTTATGGCAAGAGACCCCCTTCTCTGAGGAAGGTTCTCAAGATTGTCAATAGAAACATCACCACTTTCCAAGATCAGAGGTAATCTAAACCCTATCATCGTCCTGCTGAGCCTCATAGAAGGCTCTCTACTCAGACCACCATCTGATCGAATTGTGCCATGGCTAGATGGAAACTTGGCCACCTCTTCAAGCTAGTCCTTAGCCGCCTGTGGGTTGAGATCTCCTCAGAACTTGACGGGTATCTGATGCTGAAACATGTATAAGAAACTAATCTTACATGTGTCCTCTAACGGTATTTTCGGTTGTAACTGCTGACCAACGGGTAGTGATATAGTTGACACACTACCCAAAGGCACCATATCGGGCAACAATCCATGTACCGAAGCCTCATCACCATGTGGAACATCCTCATGGTCACACACTAATAAAGACTAGTAGCTATGATCACCATCTGATCTATTGGTGTCCCAACTACGCAAAAAACACTAATCATGGCCTCCATTCAGTACTCACTAGCTTGGGGATCTATCTCACCTCGAAAAATCATATGCCTCTGCTCTTGAAACTTGTGTAACATGATCATTCAGTGTTCATGGTCCACTGGTATTATCTTTTGTTTATCCACACAGGATCGCTCGGTGCTAATCCGCACCGGATCGCTCGGTGGGCTGTCATCATATTCTCAATCAAGAATCCTAGCTGGCTATCTACATGGTGAAATACTGATAAAAAATAGGTGTTACAAGTCCATTAAGCTATAAATGGTGATCTAAATCCAAATAAACCATGGAAAAATATTTCCAAAACACACACAATTATTGTTTTGTGCACCGAGCCAGAAATCAGAATTCAGGGTCCTGGTGTATGGATACGTCAACCACCGCACCCACACTGGACTCCATGAACTGAAAACCACTCTCAAAACACTTAACAGTATTTCTCTGATGAAACGATCTGAGTCTTAGTTCTTCAGTAGAACCAAATCCTTTGATACCACTTTGTCACGACCCATCCCCCGGGGCCCGTGTTGTAACTACTCCACGCTCGCCTTCAATAGGCCAAGGGCTGGGAACTAGCATTGGAATGGTGTATCCCAATAACTGGAAGGAATTTCTTTTAAACATATACAAACACACAATCCAAGAACACAACAATAAGTAAACACAAATTAAGGTGTTGTAGTAAAAAGTGTACTGAAAGTAATGGGGCCAGAATACAAGCCGAACTAGAAAGTACAAGTACAACAGAAAAGAGAAACAAATCCTGGATCATCCACCGAGGATCCCACCTGATGGGTAGGTATAACTCCCGATCAGTAGTCACTGCATCACATCACATCAAATGTTCTACCTCTGAGAACCATACAGTCATGGATCCCTCAGCCTTGATCAATGATGTTTTCCATCTGCACAAGACACAATAATGTATAGGTGTAGCCCATGTAGGGGTGAGTATAACAGTGCTCAGTAGGGACCTCGAGACCCCCGAAGGTCTCCAAGAGTTCCATGATGAAAAATACCTCAAAGCAAGACTTAAATCACAATGCATGAAGCAGTCATCAACTCGACCTAGGTATATTCCCATACATATACCTATGTTATCAAAAGATACTCATCTCATTCATGAGGGAACTTAAGGCTCCAACTTTTAAGTCATTTTCACAACTGCTCTATGACAGAAGAATACCACAAAGGTATCACCACAAAGGTAACACCATGAAGGTAAAAGTACCAAAAAGTTAAATAATCATCTCACACCAGGTATATAACTCAAGTAAAAAAGTACAGATGATTAGTCCTAAATCTAGATCATGCAATTTTGATGAGAGGATCTACTGATGACCCACACAAGATCAATAGATGTTGACCCACATATTCTCTCTAGGAAATGACCCACATAGGATCGATATATGCTGACCCAGACAGGACCACTAAGCATTGACCCACACAAGATTGATAGATGCTAACCCATATAGGATCTATGTTCTTTCTTTATGTTAAATCCAGACACAAGATTTATGCACTAAGCATGCTTGATTCTAATAGAATATGCACCTCAAGCAATCTTTCATACCTCAACCAATATGAAGTCCCACTACAATCATACCCAAAGGACCACCCCGTTATTGGTGTCCCAACGTGACAGACGGCGCATCGATCAAATGTCCAGTTTGTGAGATAGGGGCACTTTTGTAAGAAGGGCCTGGTTAGATTGAATTATGATCCAACCTAGGTCATACGTCAAAATCTGTCAAAACTCACTTAGAGAATATTCAAAGGATTAACTTGTCACAAGGTTCCTTATTCATCAGAAGGCGTGTTGATCGAACATTGGGTCTGTTAGTTACACCCCTTTCTGTGAAACGGGGGTGATCACACCTCAGTCAAGATCGGCTCGGTCGGGCCTGCCAGAATATGCCAAAGGGACTACTTCCCAAAAGGGATCCCAACGCCACAAATGGCATTTCAAATGGACACCCAGTTCCTTAGTTATGGTCGTTTCTTTATTCGGGTGCCAGTTGGGTCTGGGCCCGGTCAAACCGGCCCAACGCAATGGGTCCCGGGGTGTACCTTACCATACGCAGGTCAGGACCACTAGGGGTCATCCCAGTTCACTTTGGTCTGGCCTGTCGCGGTTGACCTGGCTTGTTCGCAGGCTTGGGTCACGGTTGGCATGGCCCCTCGGGTGTGGCTCGTCCCACCTGCGCTGGCTTGTTGGGTCGCGGGTCTGGCCCGCTTGGCCGATCCGCATGGCCGGCTCGTTCCTGCTCGGTCTTCCCAACGACAACCCATTGAGTCCCGCTGGCCCCATAGTTGTGGGGATATTCCGACTAGTCAGTGGGGCTGTAACATCCCCAAATGATAAATGGTTAAATGACTAAATGGTATCACTCATGTCAACAAGGTGCACTTTCCTTTTCAGGAGCCTGCCTGATTAGAACTCCACAGTTAAACGTGCTTGTCTGGGAGTAGTGATCAGGATAGGTGACCTCCTGGGAAGTTCGCCAGGGTGTGTGTGAGTGAGGACAAAGCACACTGGAAAGGAAATGTGTTTGCATGTGCTTTCACCGGGACCCGGTTGTCACAATTGGTATCAGAGGTGGTACCCAGCCTTCAGTGTGGTGCACTGTCTGGGTTGAGATGTAGGGCCCACAACGAGGGCGTTGTGCTCTAAAGGGGGGGTGATTGTAACATCCCCAAATGATAAATGGTTAAATGAATAAATGATATGACTCATGTCAACAAGGTGCACCTTCTTTTTCGGGAGCCTGCCAGATTAGAACTCCACAGTTAAGCATGCTTGGCCTGGAGTAGTGATCAGGATGGGTGACCTCTCGGGATGTTTCTCAGGGTGTGTGTGAGTGAGGACAAAAACACACGGGAAAGGACATGTGTTGGCCAGTGGGGACTGTCATTAGTCAGATGACCCTTTCAGTCACGTGGGTGGACCCTAGGGTGGGCCCCATATGTCTGCGGGGCAAACGGTGGTACCTGGTGGGCCAAGACCCGACGACCATGTTAAAGGCAGGGTGGTTGTGCTGTCCCCGGGACCCGGTTGTGACAGGGGCGCTACTCTACCATGATTGAACAGTCAACAGTTCAGCCGACCAGCTTCCACCAGCATGGCTCGACGCGGGGCCGCGTCACCCCTTCCTACCACAGCTCACTGGCCACGGTTGTGTCGTGCCACCCCCTTCTATCATGGATGCTTCATGCTGCCCTTGTCTATCATGGTCGGCTCTAGTCTGCCAACATAGTTCATGACGGTGCACCATCGCACGCTGCCTTCCACCACCCACGACCATTTTCTACAGGTCTCCTCCAGCTACTGTCGGCTACCACCAACATGGAGTGCTTGCAGTTTCTACCACGAGCCACTAGATGTGCTTTAGTGGTCCATTCTTGGTGTTGGCTGTGCCTACGACTCTCCTGGAGTGTTGTTATCAAAACACGGCCCACTAATTCACCTTGACGTCAACCTTAGAAAATCATCCCTAAAAAACTCAACATGAGCGAAGCGGTTGAGTGCTCGGGCATTGTTTGTTTGGATCGCGCCATCCACATTTAAATGATTGCATGCATGATAAATGAAAATCATCATATATGAACTTAGAAAAAAACCCCTTCCTAGATATGACGTACCCTGACGACGAACGAGGGAACCTCCTTCGTCATTGTCGTGGGTTCATGATTTGGTGGTGCTCGTCACAGCTCACTAAATCTGGCCTCATCCTCCCGGTGGTTAGTGTTGCGGTACTTTTCCAGAGCTTCTTTTCTTGGTGAATCCGTTCCAACACCCCTCACTGCGCTCCATATAAATAGAAGAGGAGAAAGAGTGTGTCCAACATAAAGAATTAATGAGGTTCATTTAATTAATGAACCTCCAAAATTCCCAATGATGCAGTTACAAGTAAAGAAGAATCAATCCATTTAATGGCTTCACATGTCGTTGGTCCCTCCACCACCACTCGTCTATTGGAGAAAAGAAAAATAAATAACATAACATAACATGTTATTTTATTAATCTTTCAAAAATATGAAAATTTACTTTTTTATACGACCTACTGGGGTCGATGTGAAACCTTCATTAACTAAATCCTAGTTCTACGTATTCAAAAGTGCCCTCATATTTTTAATCTGAGCACCAGTTCTAAAGATAGAAAATGTCGCCCGCACGTTTACTTAACATTCCTTAAAAAATATCGATAAATTTTTAACATTCACCCTCGACTCGTACCGGTTGAGATTAGGCTCTACATAACGGAAAAACATCCCAAATAACTCAACGGTACTCTCATATTTTTAATCCGAGTTACTGCTTAGATGTTATGGAGTTTAACAAAAAAATAATTGTCACTTAATTATTTTATTTACAACCAAAAACTAACATCCCCCGTTGGCCCACGTCGGCTAATGTTAGTGTCTGCCTAAGGAACGAATACCCTTACGTGTTCATCGATGGTCTCATATTTTCAATCTGAGTCACGGTTCACGAGTTATAATTATTTGAAAAATAAAATTACTTTATTTAATTATTTTATTTACGGTTATGCCACATTTGGATTTTCTCATCGGAGGCCTGCGCTGACTAAACATAAGTCGCACCTAGGATAAACCCAATGTCCTGAATGCAACGGTTCCCTCAGATTTCTAATCTGGGAAATAGTTTAAGAGTTATTCAATATTTTTTTGAAAATCACTCAGGCACTCTATTTTAAACTTAAGAATTTGTGACAGATCATTCTGGGCACTCCGGGCCTCGGAGTCACGTGCCTTCAGATTTCATAGTTTCAAAAGAATTCCATATAATTAAAAAAATTAAATTGAAAATCTGGGTCTTTAGATGGTTGGATCGTATCTGAATCCTACCGGGCCTTCGACACTAAAATGCCTACAACTCTCAGAACAAGTGTCCTATTGAAGCGTCATCTATTGAATTAGAACCCTTATGACATGAAAGATAATTGGTTTACTTATTCATGGGTTTTATTTCTGGTTTAAGTACTATTGGTGTCTTGAGGAGTAGATCCTCCCAGGATCAAACGTACTATGTACGAGAATCCAATGGATGGCTGAGACGTGAAGAATTAATAGTGATCCTTTGTGGATCATCACCTAGAAATCCTATATGGGTCAGAACCTAGTGATCGTGTGTGGAGAAACTCCTAGATATCATGTGTCGATTAGAACTTAGAGATCTTGTGTGGATTAGAACCTACCGATCATGTATTTATAAACACCTAGCGATCCTTTGTGGATCATTTCGTAGCGATCATATGTGGATCAGCACCTAGTGATCCTATGTGGATCAACACCTAGAGATCCTGTGTGGATCACCACCTAGAAATTCTATGTGGATCAGAACCTAGTGATGATGTGTGTATCACCACATAGCTATCCTCTGTGGATCAGCACTGAGCGATACTATATGGATCAGCAGTAGAACCCTTGACAGAATAAGATGATCTAGCTTTACGACTAATCATCTGTAATTCTGTGCTTAAGTTATACGTAGTTTGGGTTTAGTATTTTTCATTGTGCTTTATGATTGAGATCATGATTTTTGATTTTCTTTTGTGGAATTCTTAGAGACCTTTGGGGGTCTCGGGGTCCCTATTGGGTATTGTTATACTCACCCCTACAGAGGATTCGCCTGCACCTTGTTGTGTCTTGTGCAGACGATGAGAATCTAGGTTTAGACTTCAGAAGCTAGGACAAGGCTGTAAACAGAGGTGACTGGTCGATGTAGAGAGATGTGGAGACAATCATTACCCACCCTTCAGTTTGGATCCTTGGTGGACGATATCAAGAGATGTTTTCTATTTTCTTTTTTAGTAGTATCTTTCAGTTGGGATTGTATTCTGGACAATTTACTTCATTACTTACTTTTATACTCTATGGTGGTTTTAGATGTGGTTGAACCTTTCTTCTTCCATTGTTTTTAACTTGTGTATGGTGTACCCTATCTTTGTGTGTATAGGTTTTGAGTCAATGCCTTCCCATTTTAGGGAAATTCCGTTCCAGTGCTAGTCGCCATCCCATGGCCTATGGAAGGCGGGCTTAGGGTAGTCACATCACGGGCCCTGGGGGGCAGATTGTGAAAAAAGTTATTTAAGATTTTGTGTTAGATGGGCCTCATGTAGTCAATCCTATTGGCTACACCGGATGTTTAAAAATTTTAGTGATTAACTTTCCAAATGAGTTGTGCACAAATCTCATAATTTCATCACATCATAAGACATTATTTAGTTTTATTTTCAATTATAATATGAGAAATAATGAAAAAAGTATTTTAGAACATATTAATTTGATTCTCCAAGTGGATAAGGACCCGGAGCATGAAAAACTAGTGGTCCTTATGGTGAATGAAAATAAGAGCAACCACTAAAATGGTCCCAATACTCACAAAAAGTCTAAAGCTCTTGAGAATCATCCTTTAAAGAAGATAAAGACCCAATGGTGGGGAAAGGAAAATGAGGCAATATTTTTTTGATGTGGAGATAAAGGAATCTAGAAGAACTGTACCCAAAATTAATGGGAGGCTAGTGGTGTTCTCATTATTGAGTGTAATATTTCAATATCTACACATTGGGTATTTGATAAAGCTTGTGGTGTTCACATCTGTATCCAAATATAGGAACCATGTATATTCTAAAATATTTCTAGATGAGAGGTTGATATACAAGCTTCCAATGGTGTGAGGTTGCCCGATATACCCACTGGTGTCTACCACATTTCATTTCCAACAGGAATGATTTTGGTTTTAACATATTGTTGTTATGTTATAGCAGTTACCTAGAACATAATTTTTTTTATCTTTCTCAGATGCAGATGGTTTTGTTTCTTTTTTGAAATAAAAGTTGTTTCTTTTATAAAGAAAACATATGTTATGGTATGGAAAATTTAAATAATGGTATTTATTTATTTAATTATGAAAACCAATTATTGTCAATTGATAATGAATCATGTTCACATGACTCATATACCACCCATTTATGGCATTACCATCATAGTCATGTAAACAATAAGATTTTAATAATGATCTATCAGGATGGTTATTTTCAATTTTCAGATATTAAAAATTAGAAATAAGTTAAGCTTATTTATAAATAAAAATGACCGAACCATCATTCGATGGACCAGATAAAAGTCCGATATAGATTCTAGGATTGGTACACAAAGATGTGGGTGTACCATTTCAAGTAAAATCAAGAGGTGAGTATTCTTACTTTATAAAATTTACTGATGGCTGATCAGACAAGGTTATGTATACTTGACGAGGTATAAGTCTAATCACTTTGATAAATTAATGTAATTCAATAATGAATTAAATAATATATTTGGAAATAATGTAGAAAATATTTAATTGGATATAGGTGGTGAATATCTTAACCAACATTCTATAAACATTCTATGGGGGTTTGGGATTCTATCTCAACTCACTCCATCTTATACACCGTAGTGGAATGGTTCTAGTGAAAGGAGGAAGAATACCTTGTAAAACATGGTATGATCTATGATGAGTCATGTAGATCATCCATTATCCATTTGGGGATACACATTACAAACTGTGACATAAAAAATAAAATGGGTACCAACTAATGTTAAAAATGGAATTTCCTTTGATGTATGTAGTTGAAAGAAACCTATTTTGATGCACAAGACACACAATATTTGGTACAAGAACGTATTCCATAGGTCCTCATGGAATAATTAGTTACTAAAACAAAAGTACTACATAGGAGTACAAGAGGTATAATAGAACTAGGGAGATATGATTTTTATATTAATTGATAATGGAGACTCTTTACTAGTTGACAATGATGAACCTCTCTCCTAAATAGAGGAAGTAGATTTCTCATAAGCCTCTAGATGGTAAAAATGCATGAGTTTTGAAATGGATTACATGTATCATAACCAAGTTTGGGTTCTTGTCAATGTGCTAGTTGATGTAAGGACTGTAGGGTGCAAGTGGGAATTATTGAGAAAAATAGACATAGAAGGTAATGTAAATACCTATAAAGTAAGGCTAGTGGCTAACTGGTTTAAACATCATCAAGAAATTGACTATAATGAAACAGTTTCCCTAGTTTCCATTTCTAAATCCATCATAATTATACTTGATATAGTAGCTTACCATGACTATGAAACTTGGAATATTTATTTCATAAATATATTCCATAATGTGAACCTTTAGGAAGATATATATATATATGACACAACTAGAATATTTTTTGAATCCATGTGATGCCAAAAGGATTTAAAAGTTTCCGAGATCCATTTATTGATTGAATCGGTCATCTAGGTCATAGAATAGGTGATTCTATAAAGCTATAAAATAAGTTAGTTTCATTAAGAGGAAATCTGAACCATGTATTTACAAGAGGTTTAGTGAGAATGAAATTGTTATCCGAGTTGTATATGTTGATGACATATTACTTATTAAAAAAATATACCAATTCTATAGTTTATTAAGGACGGGTAAAACAAGTGTTTCTCCATGAAGTACTTAGGTGAAGTAGCCTATAATCTAGGGATCAAGATCATTCATGATAGATCCAAGAGGTTGCTTCGACTTTGTTAAAGTACATACATTGACCTGATACTAAATATATTTAGTATGAAACAATCCAAGAGGATATTATTTCCAATGGAATATGGTGTACATATTTCTAATAACATGTTTTCTCAAACACAATAGAAAAAATAGAGAATGATTAAGATCACATATGTTTCAGTGATATGATCAATCATGTATTCCATGTCGTGTACTAGACCTTATGTTGCCTAAGCATTGAGTATGGTAGGTGGATATCAAGTAGATCTTGGAGAACATCATATGTATATTGTTAAGGCTATCCTCATGTATCTAAGAAGAAATAATGATATTTTCCTAGTGTATGGAGGAGATGAGGAGCGGGCCATCTGGGGTTGTATTGATGCTAGTTTTTAAATAGATCAGAATAATCTAAAATCATTTTTAGGATATGTTTTTTGTCTTAATGGAGGAGTTGTGAGTTGGAAGAGTTCAAAGAAACATGTTTTCACTAATTCTACAATAGATTCTAAGTATATAGAGTCTATTGATGCATCCAAGGACTTAAATTGAATATGAATCTTTTTCTAGTATCTTTATGTGCTATATTCTAGTAAAGACACCATCACATTGTATTGTGATAATACTATAGCGATGACTCTTGAAAAGGAGCCAAGGTCACACCAATATACAAAGAATATACTTTTGAAGTATCACCTCTTGAGGGATTTTTATCAAAGGGGTGAAGTTGAATTAATAAGAGTTCCCAAATAATAGAACTTCACTAACCCCTTGGCTAAAGGACTATCTCATTAGAGGAATGAATATCATGTGAGAGATAGAGGGTCGAAGTTTATTAGTAGTTGGCTCTAGTGAAAGTGGGATTCTATTGAAGTTGGTTCCCTACAACCATATTATGTGTACTTAATGGAAACCTGTATTAATATTTCTGAATATTAATAAATTTCTTATCACATCATGATTTTCCTTTTATGTAACATAGTATGTGATAATGTCCTAAGAGTAGTTTTTTTACTAAAATTCAATAGTAGTTTCACGCTATTATGATAACTTGTAAGTGCTACAACTCTATTCTAAAATATATTTTCTATATTTCGATGAAAGAATTTGATATAAACAAATGATAATGGATATCAGGGGTGGAGACTCATAGGAATTTGAGGCACCTTATCATGGTACACACTCTTTGTAATATCAAGTATACGATATAATGAGAATGAGAAATGTCAGTACGAAATCAACATTCATATGTGTCATTATATGTTCCTATCTGTGGTTATTTTTATTGATCCATATACTTTAATTTTTTTTATTGAATATTATAAGTCCCTTACTTTTATGTATTGATGAAAACTATGATGACATATGTCTGTGGTGAGGTATGATGCTTTTAGTGAATCCTAAGTAATATTGATTTAATGAATAATGAGAGAAAGGATTTGCCCCTTATGATCATTATTAGAAGTTTATATCTTATTGATATTGATGGAAATGATATAGCCTAAATAAAACATTGGTCATTGTGTTCTATATACGTGTTTGATTTTTGAAAATTCAAAGAAAAAGACATCGAACACATAGGTTAATTGAACTATCGTATAACCTACTTGATTTTATATATCATCATAAAATTATTATATTAAACATTAATACTCTATTTGAGGTATTAGTTCATTGAAACATTACCTTCTTTCTCTATGGTTTCCTTGGCTTGTTCATAAATTATATCCTTAGACCTTAGGATACTTCTCTTAATGTCACTAAGAAAGTGTCCTAGAGGTTCATATAGTAAGTGTATCCATAATATTAGTTCAATAATATATATTTTTATTTATTATTTAACAATTTGACTAAATATTATTCTTACATGTTGTTTAATAATTATTCATGTTTTATTTATCTCTGTTTCAAAGTTCCTTGAAATGTGTGTTCTAGTTGTAAGAATCATGGCTTCCATGTGGTTTCCATTGGACTTATTCATGGAACTAGAAACTTCCAAATGTTCTTTATCCAAAAGGGATCTGCTTTACAAATGTAGTATTTCATTAGGTCTGAACAATATGATACTTAGGAACATGCATTGGTCGAGAGGATGGGAGTTCGGGCTCAACACACCCTTTTAGGGGAATTGTTGTCTACTATGGGACTCTCTTTATAAATTTAATATATTTTCATAAATCCTTATTAATTCACCAAGTATAACGTAAGTTTCCCTTGGAACATGAAATCACTTATTAACATGTGTTAAATTTAGAATCATCAGTATGTATTAAAATTTCTTCATTAATAAAGATATCTGTATATATTTGAGGTTGTTTCTGACGCTTTCCGCTGGGGCGCGCACGCACGCGCGTCCGTCATGCATAGGACGTGCAGCTTGTTTCCCCGTATTCCCGCTTTCCAAAGGTAGGTAGCATTCGCTCCTTGTTCAAGGACGTCTGATACTTGATCAAAAATGGGATGATGGGATGTCATTTCTTCCTTCCATGGATTCCTCCTCAGAACTCGTCACCTATTCCGGGTCTCCCTCATAGATTTAAGACATGTTCGTGAAACTCTTCCTCATGTCGTATCTTCATGGACACCAGTTAATTATGTTGCTTCCATCGAGACGCTCCAAGGGGTCTGGTCGGGGAAACAACCTTCGGTTAGGGGAGTGGTCACGCTAAGGCATCGTTGGCGTGTCTTGATGCTGGGGGATTGGCATGTCTGTGTTCTATCCCATATTATAGGGCTTCTCGAGGGCGCGGAAGCCCGAGGTATCCCACATCGAACGTGGGGAATTCTATGCCATAGGCATGTATATGAGGTTTTCCTCAGCTTCCCATGTTTAACACAGGGTATGCCACGAGTTTACCATCCAGCGGAGATAGATCGGACTGATCGGAACACTGGCTAGAGTGGATCAGATTGAAAAACCCCCTGGAGGGAACACCGATGTTGGGGCTGACACGTGGGTGGATTCTCGAATACTGTGGAGTGGAATGAGGTGGCATGATCCCACCGGGATGTGGTGGCCCGGGTAAGAATTAGGATGGGTGATGAAGTGATGGGGCTTGAACCTTGTGGAGGCTTCCTACATATCCACGTGGCAGGGAATCAAATTCCACGTAGTTCAGTATGATGCGGTGGGACACCTAAAATGCAGAACCATGAGAATGAATGCATGGATGGGACCCAGAGAGAGAAAGACCTCAGGGTTAGGGTATGAGCTTCTCAAGGTGCGTGGGCTTGAGGGATAGGTCAGGACGAGACAAGGGTGTTGGGCTTGGACCTCGTGGAGGATTCCAATGTATCCCCATGGAAGGGAATCAAAGTCCCCGTAGTTCGGGATGGATGGGGCTTACACACTGAGGCGGACCATGGTGGTGATGCTTGAACCTTGAGAAGGCTTCCTACGTACCATGAATTAGTATGGATCAATGTCCCTGTAGTTTGGGATGGATGGGGCTTACACTCTGAGGCGGCCCATGGTGATGGGTGGATGGGGCTTATGCTCTAAGGCGGCCCACAATGGTGTATGTATGGGGATTACGCTCTGAGGTGGCCCACAACAGTTGATGGATGGAGATTATGCTCTGAGGCATCCCATAACGGTTGATGGATGGGGCTTACACTCTGAGGCGGCCCATAACGGTTGGTGAACTGACGTGAAGAGGTTGAAATGACCAGGTGGTGGGCTTGAACCTCGTGGAGGCTTCCTACGTATCCATGTAGCAGGGAATCAAAGTCCACGTAGTTTGGGTGGTGTAATTTAACATCGTGCGGGATGGGGGGAATACAGTTTAAAGTCCTGTTGGAAGGGGGGCATATTGTTTAACGTCATGTTGGACAGGGGCATACAGTTTAACGTCATGTTGGACGGGGGCATACAGTTTAACTTCATGTTGGACGGGGGCATATAGTTTAACTTCATGTTGGTCGGGGGCATACAGTTTAAGGTCATGTTGGACGGGGGCATATAGTTTTACGTCATGTTGGACGGGGAATTTTCATGGTCGATGCCTACTCTAAGCCCACGTGAGTCGTGCTCAGTGTGAGAAACAAGAGGCGGCAGAGACATGACGTTCACGTCGTGAAGGGTGCATCTGTGGGAAGCGAAGAGGGGGTCATGCGTTGAGCGGACCATGGTGTCTAGACTTACTCCAGGATGGAGGCACGAGGGTGAAAAATCATAGAGGGAGAGGGATTTGGGACCGAAGAAAGGGGGAGTCCCACTTCCCATCATTCTCCCCACTGGCCCTGGCGTCGGGGAAGTACGGAGGTTCATGGGTGCTACCTTCCGTAAGAGAGGCTATGGGATTACACTAAGGAGGTGGCCCTTCCCCCATGGACAAATGACTCCCCAACAAGAGGGATACCATCCCGTATGAGGGGTGATACAATCCCCGTGGAAACCAATGGGCATAAAGAATGCTCGATCCGGGGGGACCCTGCGTGCGAGGCATGGGGCCGGATCACAGTTTAACATCATGTGTTGAGGACAAGGTGCATGAAATTTTAACATCTTGCAGCTTATACAAGGTGGGTTCACTCCGCACCCCTAGGACTTACATGACCGGTACCCTCTTCTCCTTGTGGGAGGGAAGGTATCGGCAAGGCCATAGTAAAGGGGGTCACAGAGCGAAACATCGAGGGGTCCACGTTAGCATGGATATGCGAAGAAGAAATACCCATTAGCGTGCATATGCGAAGAAGCATGAGGTAAATCAACGTAACTGGAAAACCACCAAAGGGACATTGAGGTTACTTCGTACAAGCCTGGAAGGCCATACGAGAAAACGCCGCATCGTGTGTATGCCTGGTGTGCGTGCCCGGGGCATCGAGAAGGAGAACATCGGGCGCCTACACAGGGAGGTACCCTCGGAGCATCATGGTGACGGGCCCCGAGGGTTGCGTTCAAAGAAATGGTTGGCACGCAAAACGCCGGGATGGATCGTAATCAGGGAAGAGGCATGCGCGCGGCTAGTAGGATCGCCCACAAGGGAGATGAATTGCGCGCAAGTGGCAAAGGCCGCACCCAAAGGTAAGCCCGCACCCAGCAAAAGGGATTCCTTGTAATAGGACTGTTTTACATGCAACGGAAGGAATTACACACAAGGGAGGAACCCTAAAGGGCTTGGAATTCTGTTTAAGCCATAGGGATTTCGCACAAAGGTGGATCCCAGGGCGAGGTGGCGTGAAAAGTATTGGTACTTGATGGCCATCTTGTGCGCGTGGAAGTCTGATTTCACACACGAGAGACGGTTTGAATTCCAAAACCCCGAAATGGAAGGGGTCTCCTTCTATTTATAGGCATCTGGTGGTGCGGAATTCTAGGTGGAGTGTAAAATTTTCACGCTGGAGATGGAAGCGTATAATGTTAACCATGTAGGTGCAGGCGTGCAATAATTGCGCGCCTATGCCGGGGACCCTTCGCGAATCTCATACCCCTTTTGCACAGCACAATTTTTTCGCGCGCATTCCCCTTTTTTCTACGCAACACTTCCGGGCCCTCCGGACCGGGTCTCCGGGTCCGAATATGACTTTGTTCTGTCATTTCAAAACTCCCTTCAGTAATTACGGACTTTTCACTGTCTAAAATTTCCCCCCTCAGAATTGGATGGGTGTGGGTTCTCAACGATCAGATTCCGAGGGAAACGCCAAAACGCCGAAGTTTCGGGCTTCGCGGGCCCCCTGCGAGCAAAATATGGTGTGGCGCGAAAAACGCCGGCTGGAGCGGAATGAGATTTCCACACAGCACGGAACCCCGACTTTTCCTATAAAAGGGGACATGGGTCCCATGCTCCGTAAAAAACATTCTCACCTGATAGGCTCAGAGCTCTCATGCGCGGAATTTCCTCTGCATCTGCGCGTAAAACCCGCTTTGGCAGCACGTAATTGCTCCGAGTTTTGGATGTATTTACGAGCAAACATGGGGTTTTCCACACCAACTTCTCCGATTTCACGCCCAGTTTCTGAATTTCGTGCAAAACATCCAGATTCCTCACAAAACTCTCGAAACACTTGTCTGGAAGAAGATGGCCGCAAACCAAGTAGATGAGGGGGAAGCTGCCGCTCGCAGAGCTGAAATGGCGGTGAACAAGGAGTTTTATGGTGCCTGGGTGGTTGTCTCCATTAACAACACTCTGTTAAACCTTCTAGCCCCCACACAGAAGGAGTACCCTTTGTCCACCAACCTTCCACTATAGAACTTCGGCATTTTGGAGGAGGTTCCGCTGTCGGGCTTCGAGGTTGATACACTGCGGTCATGGGTGACTTGTGAGGATGACCTTCCTAGATACAATATCACCAAAAATGGTCATCCTGCCAGCGAAACCAGGCACATGGATGTATATTTCCTGAATACGAGGACTAGTACCATTGCTGGGGGTGATCCTGTTGCGGAGAGTTCCACATCCCTCTACGCAAGAACGTTCTATCAGAGCATCACGGACGATACTAAGGGATTACTGCAAGATTGGGATTTGCAGTTTGGAGGCAATTTCACGAGTGAGTGGTCCTAGGTGTACTGGTTTCTCCATATGTGCGACCAATTCGGGGCTGAGCTACGACACATTGGTCTGTTCGGGGCTGTGTGGATGTCGCAGTTCCACTTCTACTAGCAGCCTGATCTCGGGCCAGAGTTTTTCACCCGGTGGTCCCCTGACACCAACACATTTCATCTTCACCATGGGAAAGTTGGTATCAGTATCTGGGATGTCCACTGCATTGGAGGTATCTTGCTGGAGGGCTTTCAATATGACGAGTTCCTTCCCCCAATGAACACCTGGGAGGACAGATCACAGACCCCCATGCTGACGTGGCATCTACTGGAGCTAGCCGAAGAGAGGCTGGAGGTCAAGGACTTCCAGAAGGACATCTCCTACAATGACTGGTTCAGCCTATTCTTGGAGAATGATCCAGCGGTCAAGATGCTGGGACAGGGAAAACGGTGCCCAATCGCGGCTCAAATGAGAAAGAATGGATCATACTAGAGGATCCTAGAGGTGAGGAAATACCAATCATTGGGATGCTGTGTAAATGAGGCTCGTGACCCGAATGTTTGATATGCTGGATTCCTCGACACCTTCCTGAGCGGGTGGCTCCTGCCGGTGCGGGACACAAGGATGGGTGTTTTTCCAGCAACCTTGGTGATGGTGGGCACCATGGTTTCCAACAAAAGGTTTGATCTGGGGGTCCCCATGATGGTTAGGTTGTCCGCCATTCTAGGACTCATCTCAAGAGGGGGGTCACCTTAGAGGTTGTGTGGCCCCTTTCAGATCTTCCATGGCTGTTTGGAGACTCATCTTGGTGGGTACACATTCCCAAACGACATTCGTCCTCCGGGTAACGGACTACGACCATCTCTGCTGAACATTGTCGGGGTCACACCGATGATGCTCAACGAGGAGGGAGTAAGCATCAGAATTGGTAACCATTCCAACTTCAAATTCAGCCCATTGTCTACCATTTGGCCGGTCGGGGTGGGGAATGGCTGACCTTGCGGCAATCGATGAGCATTGAAGCCCTCTGGTAGAAGATAATGCAGGATGGGGTCCAGCTACCAGAAGTCGGGATCATTCGGTTTACCGACCGGGTAATATTTCATTGATGACATTCTTACATGATGGCCATGGAAATGTACGCGGGCCAATGGGGTTAGCGCGTGGAGCCATCTCTCTTAGTGAAAGTGATGCTCGGTCAGGGGCATGATCCTGAATAGATTCCATCAGAGGATGATGATGGTGGTGGTGATTTGGAGGGAGATGAGGAGACAGGAGATGAGGAAGGATCTCAGGGTGGGTCCCGCCATGGGAGCCTGCAAGAGAGTGGCGAGATCATCGGCTCCAGCATAGACATAACCAAGCTACTCGAGGTATGTCTCTATTCTTATTTATCCTCCTTCTTTATCCATTCTCTTCTACAATTTCTAATCCATTTCTTCATCTCACTCAGGAGAATATAGGTGCTGATCAGGTGTCCCCAATAGAATAAGGAGAAGAGGCGCCTGTAGGATAGGGTGGGGCTCTGATGCCCATTATCGAACTGACAAGTGTTGAGGGGTCTTTTGCCACAATAGATCCTGTAGCATCTAGAACACTGGAGGCTGACGCTCGGGGTTCTTGTATGTCCCTTGCTTCACTACTGGTGGTTTTTGTTAGAGAACTCAACTAATCAAGATGCTCCCTATACAGTGATCTCAGCGTTGGAGGCTCGTCGGGCTGCTGATCCTGGGCCATCCATGAGTGAATTAGTGGCAGACGTACCACCTCCTCCAAAATATACTTCCTGAACTGAGTCGTCCTCAAAAATTGGTGAGCAGAGGGTAGCAGACATCAGTGGTGCTGTCATTGGAGCGAGGCCGGAAGCTTACAAAGGCACCGCCACTGTCGGGGCGAGAGAGGAAGGTCGCCCAGAGGCCGAGGAACCTATTCCTCAGGAAGGAATCACTTAGAAAGATCCTGCTACTGACCTGCTGGTTGTCTTCTCTGCATACCGTCCCACTGATCCTAATGAAATAGATGATTCAGATTCGGAAGCGGCCGAGGAGAGTCGGATGACACATATAAAAGGGTGGAAGTGCATCCAGAATTTTCTCAGGTAGCCTCAGACAGATTGGATAATGAGGATGGGATCGATCTAGACCTGGCTGCATTTCTTGTGTGCCGAAGGGGCTGATGCTCAATGCCTTCATCTGACGGTCCGTGATTACATGGATGAGAAGATACGTGAGAGCAGCCGGTGCACCGACATTTCCTAGTGTTGGGAAGAATCGGTGAGCACCTGATCATTCTTGAGGGAAAATCAAGAATTCTGACACCTTGAAGTGCAGGTGAAAGAGAAGGAGGCCTTCATTGCAACATGCTCTGAGCTCATGGAGCAACTGACGACCCAGCTGGCTGACGCCCAAGAAAAACTGATGGAGGCGAGTCACCAGATGACCGTGTTTCAAACTGAATAGGCACGGGCACATGCTAAGGTTGGCTAACTGTGCTCTGCAGCTGCTGATGAATAGAGAGTCTTAAGGGGGCGAGACGCAGTCCTGGTGGCCACCAGCCAAAGGGTAGCATCGTTGGAAAGTCTCCCCAAGAAGCTGACCCTTAAGGGCCCTATTTTGTCTAGCACATGAACTTTTTGCATCCAATGTATGGAAAAATCCATTTATCTGTACCTTTGGTTTAACATGCTCGTCCATAATCCCGAAATAAATAACAATTCACCTCTAAGCTCATGCGGTCTGTAGCCAATGTGAGAAAAAAAAGATGCTCGTATTATCATTTCGTTCGACCATGGGAGAGTCAACCAAGCTACGGGCATTTGAAATCGAACCTAGATTTCCGAGGAAAAGACGGAGGCCCAGCCAAAGGGAGGGGACCTCAGACCGATCGATGTATCATCTCCTCAATGTTCTCTAAAGTAGGAGCAGGTCAATTTCAGGGGCATTGAAATCAATCTTAATAGAGGGGAATGGAAAATGTTAATCATGTTGCCCCAAATTCGGAACACAGTGAGGGAGGAGGGGAAATGAGGAATAACTACTGACCATGTTCAAAACACAACACCCATGTTGTGTTAGCCTAAAATGGGGATGAAAAATGAGGGTTGAGCACTGACCATGTTTGCAACATGGGACCTAACTCAAATATCGTCTATTAGTCTTCCGAAATGTTGGCCCAGGACAGCAGGTGAACCATAGGTCAAGCATCCATACCATTAGGGGGTCCCATCAAACGTGATCATCTTTCCGGAATGTTGGCCCAGGATAGAAATCAGAACATAGTTCGAGTATCCATAACATTAGGGGGTCCCTTCAAATGTGATCAGCTTTCTGGAACATTGTACCAGGACAATAGGCGGACCATAGGTCGAGCATCCATACCGTTAGGGGGTCCCTTCAAACGTGATTAGCTTTCCAGAATGTTGGCCTAGTATAGAAGGTAGACCATAGGTTGAGCATCTATACCATTAGGGGGTCCCTTTAAACGTGAAAGAGGATGAGGATCCAAATAAAGGGGCACATAAAGCATGGAAAGTGAAGTGGTGGTTTTTTCAAACAGAATCCAACACGCTTGAAACTATGCCACCGCAATGAATGCACATTAAGCGGGTGCATTAATATGGTCATGGACCATTCCTACTATAAGACATGACCTCTCAGGTGAGGGAACCATTGCTTCCCACATCATTATTGGGGTGCCTGAATTTGTTCAGGGCAAATGCTACACTTACACAACTCACCGGAGTGTCAGGTGAGGAAAGGGTGGGAATTGCGACTCCCTGGGCTGGACCCGTGACAAAATGTTTGGTTGTTTCTACGTATCCTATAAGGATTTGAATCAAGCTACATGTAGTTCTAGAGAAAATGAAGAATAAGATAAAGAAGAATGAAAAGGAACCTGGTCTGGACCCGAGACAAAATGTTCGGGCGTTCCTATGTATCCCATAAGGATGGGAATCAAGACACACGTAGTTCTAGAAAGAATCTTAGTTTAAGGTCTTAGAACTCGGACCGGGGACCTGCAAGGAAGGCGGGAAGCACATGACTAAGTGATTATGAAACCCGATGTGAATGAGGACATGATCTTGGTTCCCATGTGTTCCTTGAGAAGGTAGCACGGTATGGCACCAGTGCAAGAAATGAAAGAGGCGTGTGGGTCTAATCCTCACACCCAAAGAAGCGGCATTTGATGTTTCTTGTTTGTCCATGAAGGTGAATTAGATTTTTATTTGTGAAGCGACAAGCCTAGGGTGGAAATTCCTGGCATCGCCCCAATAATCAAGCCATATACAGGCATTGAAAAACGGTATGGAAAATGACCGATACCCAACGTGATGTCCTTTATAATGAGGTTACCATAATGTAGTGTTGTTTTTCGTCGTGTGAACAGGACGATACAATCTGTTTAGGTTCATATGATTGGACCAGAAAACACAGTTTAAAGTCATATGGTTTGGACGTAAAAGATTACTTACGACGTGATAAAGCATACCCGACATAAATGATAACAAGGTTTGTATCATCATGGTGCACAACTCTGAGCATGGAGCTTCAGGCCGAGAGGCCGGTGAGAGATGGAGAACAAGGGGCAGGAAGAGTTAACTCCCAGTTGAACGAGACCCGGAATCTTGATGTCCAGGTGATTCCACATCCCAATGGGATAAAAATCGAGCCATACATAATCCTTTAGAGAAGATCTTAGTTTATGGTCTTCGAGCTCGGACCGCGGGAGAACCGAAGAACACTGTATCACAGCTTGTCCCCCCTGAAGTGTGAAGGTGCACTGAGAGATAGTTCCAGGAGTGCTGAAATTCTACCTAGACGTGATCGAGTGGGACATAATGTGAATCATACAACAAACATTCCAAGCCTGAAAGAGATAGCGTGATGACGAAGGATTACTGATGACCATGTTCGCACCACTGCATCCTGTCATGTTATCCTGAAATGGGGACAAACAGATGAGCGTCGACCACTGACCGTGTTCGCAACACAAGAAATGTATCAATTTATTGTCTAAAACCCTCAGGGGTGTTGGCCCACAATGGTAGGAGAGCCGTTAGGCGTGGTATCCATGCCATTTTGGGGGTCCCTTCAGGTGTGAAAGATAACGGGGGCCAAATGATAGAGATCATGAAGCTTGAGAAATGGATGGAAACTCACCCAAGTTGAACTCGACACTCCAGGTCCTAGACCAGAGTACCCTTGAACACATCAGTGAACCACTATAAAGAGTCGATGGGATCGACCTGAAAGGGGTTGGACCCAAATTTTAAACATTTGGTGGTCCTACGTATCCCATGAGGATGGGAATCAAGCCACACGTTGTTCTTGAAGATGCAGTTTAACTTCATGTGGGATGAGCATGTAGTTTAAGGTCGTGATGGACTGGCAGTTTAAGGTCATCCTGGACCCAACAGTTTAGGGTCATGTCAGACCATTGGGCAGTTTCAGGGTCATGCGGGACCATTGGGTAGTTTTAGGGTCATGTGGGACCATTGGGCAGTTTGAGGGTCATGCAGGACCATTGGGCAGTCTCAGGGTCAAGCAGGACCGTCCAGTTTAAGGTCATGGTGGACCATGGAAAATGGTCGAAGGGCTCAGTTTGAGAGCGGCCAAAAGACGGTGGATTCTCGAGATAAGGGGGCATGACACCAAAAGCCCTATACCACACCTATATATCCCCCTCATGGAGAGGGATAGGCCAAAAGGCCGAGGTGACTGGGAGATCGTGGGATCTCTTAAAAGATGGGACTGGACTTGAAACCTAGGTATTCATGCGGTCTTACATATCCCAGAAAGATGGGAATCAATACAGACATAGTTCTAGAAGAACGGTTTAAATTCATGTAGGATGATGAATGGAATTTCATCCAGGAATGTGTATGGCACGAAGAGTAACCCAACATGAATGAGGACATAATCCCATACCACACCATACAATCCCACAGGAGTGAGCTTGGCCCGGGGGCCCGAGGCTGGGCCTCGGTTAGGGAGGCCAGACCGGCTTGCAGTTTAATGTCATGCAGGATGAGCGTGTAGTTTAAGGTTATGCAGGACCGTACTGAAGTTTAAGGTCATGGAGGACCCAACAGTTTAGGGTCATGTCAGACCATATGTTTAAGGACATGGTGGACCTTTGGGTAGTTTAAGGGTCATGTGGGACCATCCATTTTAAGGTCATGGCAGACCATTGGGCAGTTTCAGGGTCATGTGGGACCATCCTGTTTAAGGTCATGTCAAACCATTGGGCAGTTTCAAGGTCATGTAGGACCATCCATTTTAATTTTATGGCGGACCATCATTTTAGGAAAAATATTTCTTAAGGAACTTGGCATTGGTGAGAGGATTTATATGCTCACCATCCATGGTCACCGGGGAGTATGCTCCATTGGGGTAAACCTTATGAACAATGAAATGTGCTTCCCATTTGGGCTCCAACTTGGGTGTTTTCCTGCAGGGGATCATTGGTGCCCTGAGGGCCAAGACTAAATCGCCTTACAGGAAAGAGCAGAGACAAACCTTCTTGTTGAAAGCTCAATCCATCCTGCTCTGATGCCTTACCAAGTTGTGCAAAGCACGAAGCCTATTCTCATCCAGTACTTCTAATTTAGCTAGACAGATTTCTGCAACTCTATCCAGCACTAGGTAGTCATAGACCACTGTGTGCAATGAGGTAAATTGAATCTCGATGGGCAGGATGGCCGTAGTTCCGTACACCAGGGAATATATGGTCACATGGGTGGAATTATGGGTCATCATCCGATAATCACAGAGGGCATTAGGGAGCTTATCTGGCCAACTCTTCTTGTTCTAACAAACCATACTTTTCATAATGTTATAGAGGGTTTTGTTAAACCCCACGATCTGTCCATTTTCCTACGCATGATAGCAGGAGGTATGGTTAGAGCGAACGTTGTACTTGACGTACAATTTCTTCAGCTCAGTTGATCAGAAGTTAGTGCTGTTATCAGTGAGGATAGTGTGAGGTACTCCAAATCATTAGATGATATTGGAACCCATGAAGTCGGTGATATAATGGGGTTTGACTTCCTTGAGCGGAATTGCCTCTGCCCACTTGGAAAAGAAATTTGTAGCGGTCAGAATCAACCGGTAGTGGTGAGCCATTGCCGGTGGGTAAGGTGCTACGACATCCAACCCCCAGACTGCAAAGGGCCAAGAATACTTGGTAGTGTGGAGAGGCTTCAGTGGATGATGCAAAAAAGTTAGCATGAACTTGGCACACATGGCACCTCTTGGTGAACTCGATGCAGTCATGGATCATGGAGGGACAAAAATACCCTAACCTTCGAATCTGGTGAGCTAGTTTCAGCCCAGCCTGGTGAGCACCGAAGGAACCAGTGTGGACCTCTAGCATGACTTGTGGGATCTCAAATCCCTGAATACAACGGAGGAGAATACCATCAAACCCACATTTTTAGAGGACTGGCTCAAGGATGGGGCCACTCTGGAGAGTAAACTGTATCGCGCGACGTCGGATTCGCTCATGCTCAGCCTAGTCTGACAGAAGATTTCCGTGTTGGAGGTATTCAACCAAGGGTGTCTTCCAATCAAGAATTATCTCGATCACAGTACCCGAGGGATCCGAGGTTTCTGGCGTAGAGGCTCTGGCAGTGAGATGGATTACCTGCGGGCCATCGTCGTCATCTGGGGTAACATGACCAATGAATCTCCGGTGTTCCACGTGGATAATCAAGTCGTCCTATTTGGGATCCGCAAGTGACGCAGCTAGGCTTTCCAAAGCATCTGCTCGGCTGTTATGTGACCGAGGGATGTGAATGACCTCTGGCAGAGAAGGGAACTGAGCCACTAGATGAAGGGTGCATACCAACAATGGCACGAGTTCTGGATTTCTGAAAAAATAGTATCCATTGACCTGCTTGACAACAATCTTGGAATCCCCTTTCACATGAAAATGGGGTATGTCGATCTCATGGGCTAGCTTGAGACCAGTAATGAGAGCCTGATACTCTGCCTCATTGTTGGTGTAGCCCTATGACAACAGGAATGAGTATGGCTGAACGACTTGCTCCAGAGTAATGAAGACGACACCCAGGCCTACTCTGTTGAGCCTAGGGTGATTGAGTCTCCTCCCGGTTGGGCTCCAGGAGGCTCCATCAAAGTACATTTTCCATCATGGGATGGCATGATCGACTAAGAGGAATACCTTATCAGGAAAGTCCCAGTACATGGATTGATTCGTGGAGGTTGGATGGGAATCTAGATAATCTGCCAATGCCTGTCATTTGATAGACTTCTGAGCCACAATCCTGATGATGAACTGCTGGAGGATTACTGCCCACCGTGCCAGTTGGCCAGTCAACATAGGGAGGTTCAGAATGTACTTCAACGGATCTACCCGAGAGACCGGCTATACCTCGTGTTGCTGCAAGTAGTGCCACAATTTTTTTACGGTAAATATGAGAACCAAATGGTTCTTCTCGATGAGATAATATCATATTTATGTATCGAGGATCATCTAACTGAGTTAGTAGAGGTTGTTATCTATTCTCTCTTTGTTCTTCTGGGCGAGAAGTGCGCTGAGGGACAGTTCTAGGGCGGTCATGTAAAAGGCCAGTGGCTTCCCGAAGACATGTGGCATCATGACCGGAGGTTGGAGTAGATACTACATGATTTCCTCGAAGGCGATCTAGCACTCCTCGTCCAATTCATATGTGGATCCTTTCTTCATGAGCTAGGAAAATAACTTACACTTGCCAGCCATATTTTCAATGAATCGGAATATGTAGGCTAAGTGGCCTTGGAAACCTCAAAGCTCCCAAATATTGCTCGGGGGAGACATTTTTCTGATTTCCTTGATCTTTTCTAGGTCGATCTCAATGCATCGGTACCTGAAAACAAAGCCAAGGAACTTACTGGAGGTGAATTCGAAAGCACACTTCAACGGGTTCATCTTTAGGTGGCGGGAAAGGAGGAAACCAAACACTTTCTCAAGGTCCCTGATATGGTCCTGGTGCTGGCGAGATTTGACCACCAGATCATCCACGTAGCATTCCCCCAATGTTCTTAGAATCAGATTGAATATGCGATGCATGGACCACTGATAAGTGGAATCTTCATTCTTTCGGCTGAAGGGCATAACCTGGTAACAGAAAGTACCTTGGGGTTCCCTGAAAGCTGTGGATTCTTCATCCTCAAGGGCCATACGGATTTGGTTATACCTGGAGTACCCATCCATGAAGCAGAGGGTTTGGAACCCATCCATGGAGTCAATCAACAACTCTGTCAATAGAAGGGGAAAATCATCCTTCGGACAGTGACGATTGAGGTCGCAGAAGTCGATACAGACTCTGATATGTCCATTATTCTTCCTGACTGGCATAATGTTGGCTAGCCACATGGGATACTGGACTTCGTTGATGAAGTTGGCTTTGATGATCATATCAACTTCAGCCTCAACCATGACACCATGAGAAGGGTGCATCTTTCTTGGAGGCTGCTTGAAACCATGATGACTTGACGGAAGACCGAGACGGTGAACGGATACCTGAGGATCCAATCCTGGAATCTCATCATAACTCCATGAGAACATGTCACAGTGCTGTTTAAGGAAGTCTATGTACTGCTGCTGCTCCCCGGGGGGCATGTCGGCACTGATCAAGGTGGGTATCAGATCTACCTCTCTACCAATGTTCACCTGTACCAACTCGTCAACCATGGATGAATCCCCTTCCTCAAAAGTAGGAAGATCATCCTCCAGATCCTCTTCTATATTCAGTGAGGGATCCTCCGCAGGGGGGGTTACTTCCGAGTTAACAGACACCGAGAGAAGGCTGGTACCAGCTTAGGCGGCAGTGGTTACTACAACGGGGCACTCTGGCACCGCAAAGATCATAGCGACAAAGGTAGTTGACCCAATCCTATCTGGTCTTTGGCCCAAGGGGCCACGCTTGATAATATTAAATCAGTAGTGGCATGTCAGCCGGAGCCGACTTATTCCAGCCCGGCGAAACAGACAGGCATGACGGACCGCTGTTGCCATGAGCTGGACGTCTCGATACCTGATGGGAGTAGGGGGCTCTAGGAGCACTGAGGCATGATTCGTATAAGAATATTAAGTGATATTCTGACGTCACTGGGATTTTGGAGCATGGTTCCCTTTTTTCCCATAAATGACAAAAGACTTCCCCATATCGGGGGTCGTGACCTCCAACTGATGGATCAGGAAGATGTAGGCATCATTCAGGTCTACCCATGGGTCGGCTATAGTGGTGACGGGCTCGACTCCACTTTCCTGGACTTGAGTATCTTTGATCTTGTAATAGTCAGTGTCCAAGTAGCGGGCTTCACAAGAGGCGAAAGGAGATGCATCACCTTGGAGTATTCCCACTCGACCATTAAGGGAGTAATTAAGGCATTGGTGATACGAGGAGGAGACCGCTTCATGTAGGTGGAGCCATGTCCTAGCCATCAACACATTGTACGCGGTGTCCTAGGAGACAACCATGAACTCAATGCTGGAAACCAGGCCGCCAAACTGAGTCCTCATGCGGATCTTGCCAACTGGAGTCTGCTCTGTCCTGTCATATCCCTGGATTCTTAAATCAAAGGCATTCAAGTCATCCTCATATAACCCTAGCTTTCGTAGTGTCCGTGTCGGGATAAGGTGGATCCCGGAGCCGGTATCAACGAGACAGCGATGGACTTCCACGCCATTGAAATGGACGGTGATATACAATGGGCGGATATGCCCATGTACGGGGGATCCCTCATCCTCCCCAGAGAACGAAATGGCGGCCTGACATTTGGTATCCTAAAACACTTCAGTGTGAAAAGCCTCCACGGATTCTATCTCTGTCTCAAACTTGAGGTGGATTCTTAAAGCATCGGTGAGTTCCTCACGCATATCTAGTGATAGAAGAAGGGCTTCAAAAATCGAAAGCCTTGCTGGGATACCGGCAAGGTTCTTAAGAACATCATACTTCCATGCTAGGCACGAACCTCTGCTTACAAGAGGTCGCTCTGTGACCAGAGGCATGGTGGGCCCTGCCAGCTGGACCGAAAACTGACTGGTACTAGTCATATCTCATTTTTCACTAGTTGAAGCCCGGAGAGTGGCTGCTGGATGAAGACCGAAAGGCTAGGGTCAGCTGGTGGCAGGGCGAAGCTGGTCGCGACACGACCGATGTGGTTCCTCCTGATCCAGTAACACAAACAGTGGTGGAGGTGGACCTGTCGACACCAGATGAAGGGGCCGCGTGTCCTGTGCTCTGCACTAGGCCTGCTGTCTGATCGCAGCAGCGTGCACGACCTGGCTGTAGTTTCCAACTTTCGTGCCCCAACGATCCATGTAACCACAGCTCCGACAATGTCGGTGATGACTGGGGACATTGGTAAGGTCTTCTCGGTGTTCTCCATCGTCGGGAGTCAAATAGGGATTTACCAACTCTACGGTGTAAACTGAAGCGTACCCCGGACTTTCACTTGAGGAGTCATCCACTACTAGGAAGAGTCTTGCAGGGATCCCCATTTCTGGGGGCATAACTTCACCAAGTGTTCGGGTTGACGATGACATTGGTAGGGCGCGTTGTTTCTTCTTGCACTGCCGCTGCTTGCTCTTCTGGGAAGAGACTGGCTGAGATGACGATGTCGGAGTAGTAACCACAGCTTCCGAGGGCTCTGGCTGATTTAGGCATGCACGGATGATTCCATGGATGCAGGCGACTGCCTTGTGGTCCATCCAGTCATTATACTTATGGGACCCATGGTCTAAAACCTGCTTCCATTCACCTTCGTCACCGCTACTACCATCTGATCTCACAAAGACACCAACCACTTGTGTCGGGGCTAGGCCCAACCTGACTATATTGTTGTCATTCTGGTCTTGGAGCTAGTTCTTGAACACGTATCATCGCTTGATTGTGTGCCCCATGATTCGGTGATAAGGACAGTAGTTGGGGTGATCAGTGAAATGCACCTCTTCTGGCTTTCGACACTCGGGTAGCCGCACGATTCTTTTCTTCAAGGCACTGTGGAAGTAACCCAGGACCTGAGCCTCGTCAAACGAGTTGGTCCGGTTCCTTCTGTCTGTAAGGGGGGCTCTAGGAGGTTGACCCTGATGGGGGGCCGAAGGAGCATTCCAAGGAGGCGAAACTTAATTATCTCACCTAGGTGGTGGCGGCGCATTATGCGGAGGCGCTTGACGATTTTGAGGCAGTCGCTACTGGCTTGAAAGTTATTCCTATGGGGGCGGACTCTATGGGGTTGTGGAGCTAGTTCTATTGGTAGAAATTCCAGCTTTTTGGGGGCCTCTATCTGGGCCATAGCAGTGGGCTCAGATCTGGAAGTTCTCTTTGCTGGGATTACAGGAGGCAGCGGGTGTGCCTTACTGGCGTGTTGCAGGGCTTCTTCAAGGTTTTGTTCCTTGTCTGAGAAGTCACGGATCCCTCTGGGGAAATTTTGAGTGATCATAGAAGGAACCAGCTCTTCCTAGACATTCCCTACACACATTTTCAGTAATTTATCCTGAGTTAGTGGCATGTCAAGGGAGTATGTGAGCCCCTTCCACCGGGCGATGAAGTCCGTGACTCGCTCATCGGGCCTTTGCTTGCACCTGAAGAGGTTTTCAATGTTCAAATTCCGGGTTGTGGAACTGAATTGGTAGAAGAATTTCCTGCAAAGGTCCTGTCAGCTAGTCATGGATCTGATAGGGAGCTAGTTGAACCAGATGAACGTCGGCCCCTCTAGTGTCTGAATGAAGCAATGGAGCTTGGAGGCCTCCTGCTGTGCTGGAGTCCCTAGCATAGGCCCACACCTTGAGTTGAAGTGGTCCATGTTCTATGGCAGGTCTCCTATCCCATTAAATGAGGAGAAAGTGGGATTTCCAAACCCCAGAGGTGCTGGCATATCATCCACCCATGATGGGTATGGCTTGCCGTCTGGTGGGACACCCACTTGTTTCGTTTCCAAAGCTTCAAGGCGGGCAATGAGTGCCGCCATCGGATCGTCTGGATACGGGTCCCCGTCCTAATGGGGATCCCTAACCACGAGTGCATTGTCGGACTCCTCAACACGGTAAAAAAACTCAGTAGCTCATGGGGCAGCTGGTGGAGCGACCCTTGGAGCGGATAGAGGAAGCCGAGCGGGGTCTCTTGGGTGGTCACACCGTTCAAGTGGGTTTGGCGAAACATATCATGCCCTCTTTCCATGAGCTATGGCCTCTCCTCTATCAGCGAACATAGCATGATCGAGGTGGGCTGGGAGAATCTCGTCGAGGGGTAGTTATTCCTGCCCCTGCTACCCCAGCCTAGGATCACCGTAGTCAGGTCGCCGCTCTGCAATGCATTCAGACAGAAGCTCATCGACCAACCTCTTCTTCTCATCAAGCTATTGGCACAGCATGGCCTTCTCGGGATCTTCCTCTTCCTTCTGCACTAAGTCGGATGGGTCATAGATGTTGATATCCCCAATGTGATCTTTTCCCTTGTCGATATTCCGGCTTAGTATTAATGCCTCAGTGGGTGTGGGGAGACCTAGGAGGTTCCTCTGCTAATGATTAATCCTCACTAATGGGTCCAGTGGCGGCTTTTCCTCAAGGATAAGTCCCCATCAAGAAGTTCCAAACCGTTCCCCTCTCTCGACAGATCGGCCATGTTGACCGTCGCTACCCTCGGGGGAATGTCTTCAGAGCTGCCCAGTGAGTTAGGCTGCCAGCGAATCATACTGAAGAGAAGAAAAGCATATTTCCCCCATACAAGGATGTGTGAGTGGGGGTGGCCTCCTCAACAACTTTGCAGAGTACTTGAAAACTCTGAACGCATTGTTGTTGGAGGGCCCTGTGGTGGTCGAGTGACTCGGGGTGCTGGAATGCGGGGAGCATGGCCAGGTCTACCCAACTACATTTCTCACCGATATCCTCAAGGTGTAATTGGATCCCAGGATAAGGCACTTTCAGGTGGTGAAGACGAGAGTGAGTCACCCGGAGGGTCTAGCAGAAACATTCAAACTCCCCCGAGGTGAGCGATTCTGTTGTATCAAAATCCGACCCTGTGACCGGCCAAAACTTCTCGGGGAAGTGGCCTACTGCGAGGATGGTCCAGAATCTCCATGAAATAGGTTCAAGATCCGACCCCTGATGACCCCTCTCATCAAATGGGAGTGGTTGGGGATCTGGAAGCGGCGCTGAGGCAGGTCGCTGGGCCGATGGGCTGGCCGGTGGAGAATACGACGAGCAGGCCGATTGGCCATTGAATCCTAGGTCTTCCTCCAAGGGTTCTAGTGACCTGGCCGCCATGTCGAGGTAGGATGGACCGGCGAATGAGCCTCCTATCATAGTGTCAGTGATTTCCAAGGGTGTGCTATGTTGCGGATCTTCTACCATAGACCACCAAAAAAGCTCTCTGTCGTCTCTGGCCGAGGTGGACGGTACTTCCAGAGAGGCCGATGGTGACTACAAGTTTGATCACTAAGGGTACACCAAGTCCTCTTCCTCCTGGATATTCCTTCGGAGGAAGGAGGGGATCATATGGATCTCGCATTCGGGGAGTACGAGGCTGAGGTTCTGCATCCCTACCCCAGCCCTTGACTCAGAGGGATGAGGAGAGGGCTCCATTTCCGAGTCGTACTCCGTCTCAAAGTCTGAGAAACATATTGGTCTAATTTTCATTCTACCTTCCCTGGAATTTCACTTACGGCGACGACGTCCCGCCTTCCTGCCCCTGGGTGGCTCTTCCGGGTAGGGCTTACTTCCATCACAGAGTCCTCTGGCCGCACTGGTGCTGGGAAAGAGAGGATCGAAGGCCGGGGTACGGGGAACACTGGGGAAAATTTCGAAAGGGACATGGGGAGGACCTCCATGTTGGTGAGTGATTGGATATACAATGAATCCATACTCGTGGCCTATGGTAGAGGAAGTGACCTCATACCCAGTGTAGTGAGTGTTGTAGAGAGCCCCACCCGGAGTGTTGCTGTCATGGGGAAACCCCTTACCTGTGGCGAGGGTGGCACCAGGTAGGCCTCCGGGCCGAGGTTGGATGTGGGGAGGTCCCACACCTTCCAGAATGGTGGCACAGAGTAAGCCTTCACGCTGGATGGCACTACCACAAATTGGTCCGCAGGGGCCATTTCCTGTGCCGGTGACCTAGAGAGTTGACCAAACCTACCCGTGGGGCGGTTGGGGCCTCGATCTGGATTGGGCATATAACTTCCCCTTCTCAAAGTGTGCGGGGGTTTGATGATAGGAGTCAGCAGTGTCTTGGGCCACAGTGGTCGCTGACATTCATACCCCAGGGCGATCATCCTCTTCCGCTCGTGCACGACGCTGGTGTCGGGTCCGATGGGTGGGAGCTGGTGGTGCGGGCACATGGATTGCCTGCTCCTCGGCTCGGGGAGTCGGTCAACGGCGCCGACGCGACCTGGCGGGGGCCCTTGCTGTGAACCCTTGAATCGGGTCTACAATTGGGCCAACCTAGACATCCCCTACCTCGTTGGTGTAGCAGAGGGAGGTGTCAAGGCGTTCCATGGATAAGCTCCCAAAACGGTTGATTGTCAGGGTGGGGAGCAGCGGCTCCCTGCGCATCCCTCGGGGGTGGCGTTGGCGGTGAAGCGTAGCTGCCTCGAGGTCCAAATGGGCCATGTCCCTGGTGGGGATGACCCCCTCCTCCTCATATCTATGCACAAGGTCATTGATCACCCTTCGTTGGATAATCTATTATGGGGAGAGGGGTCGTGAGTGCCCAACAGTTGTGGTGGTCGAAGTAGCTGTGGAAGAGGTGGAACTACACGAGGTGTCCGTGTCAGTACTGCCCCTACCCTGCACCAATGGGCAGGTGGCGATCGACCTCCGGATGCAGCGTTCTGATTCTTGAAAGCAGGGAGATGAACCCATTAACACTGATAGGAAAGGAAATCAACAACCAGTAGCCCATCACCATTCCATCTTCCATGGTCAGTAAGAGGGATCCACGCTGACAATGTCACAGAATAGAGTGCTCAACGTCATGACTTCCCCAAGCCCTGGTGGGTTTCACGTACTAGTGTTGGGTGCCCGGACCTGGTGACATGCTAATCTTCCGACACCCCAAATGATACTAGTCTCCGTATTGAGGATACGATATTCACGTCGAGTTCACCATTTTCTCTTTCTGGAACTTTCCATTGAGGGGCGCGCGCGCGGACGTCCTTCACGTAGAGGACGCGTGGCTTGTTTCCCCGCATTCCCACATTCCAAATGCGGGCGACATTTGCTCATTGTTCAAGGACATCTTCTCCTTGATTGAAACTGGGATGATGGGATGTATGTTCTTCCATCCATGGAATCCTCCTCGGAACTCATCACCTAGTCCGGGTCTCCCTCATATATTTAAGACGTGTTCGTGAAACTCTTCCCAATGCCATATCTTCATGGACACCAGTTAATTACGCTACTTCTGTCGTGATGCTCCAAGGGGTTTGGTCGGGGAAGCAACCTTCGATTAGAGGAGTGGTCACACTGAGGCATCATTGGCATGTCTTGACGCTGGGGGATTGGTATGTCTATCCGTTTTCCCTTATTATAGGGCTTCTTGAGGGCGCAGAAGCCCAACGGATCCCACATAGAATGCATGGAATTGTATTTCATAATCATGTATCTGAGGTTTTCCTCAGCTTCCCATGTTTAACACAGGGTATGTCATGAGTTTAACATCCAGTAGAGATGGATCAGATTGATTGGAACACTGGCTAGAGTGGATCAGATTGAAGAACCCCTTGGAGGGAACACCGATGTTGGGGACGACACTTGGGTGGATTCCCAAATGTTGTGGAGTGTAATGAGGTGGCATGATCCCACCGGGATGTGGCGGCCCAAGTAAGAACTAGGATGGGTGATGAATTGAAGGGGCTTGAACCTTGTAGAGGCTTCCTATGTATCCCCATGGAAGGGAATCAAAGTCCATGTAGTTTGGGATGATGCGGTGGGACACCTCAAAGGGAGACCCATGAGAATGAACGCATGGATGGGACCTAGAGGGAGTAAGAACTTTGGGTTAGGGAATGAGATTCCCGAGGCACGTTTCCTTGAGGGATAGGTCAGGATGAGACATGGGTGTTGGGATTGGACCTCATGGAGGATTCCTACATATCCCCATGGTGGGGAATAAAAGTCCCCATATTTCGGGATGGATGGGGCTTACACTCTAAGGCGGCCCATGGTAATGGGGCTTGAACCTCGAGGAGGCTTCCTACGTACCATGTCTTAGTACGGATCAAAGTCCCCGTAGTTCGGGATGGATGGGGCTTACTCTCTAAGGCAGCCCATGGTTATGGGTGGATGGGGATTACGCTATGAGGTGACCCACAATGGTGGATGGATGGGGCTTATGCTCTGAGGCGGCCCACAACGTTTGATGGATGGGGCTTACACTCTGAGGCGTCTCATAACGGTTGATGGATGGGGCTTATGCTCTGAGGTAGCTCATAACGGTTGGTGGGCCTGAACCTCGTGGAGGCTTCCTACGTATCCCTGTACCAGGGAATCAAAGTCTACATAGTTCGGGTGGTGCAGTTTAACATCTTCTGGGACGGGGTCCATACAGTTTAACATCATGTTGGATGGGGGCATACAGTTTAACATCATATTGTACGGGGCATTGTCATGGTCGATGCCTACTCTAAGCCCACGTGAGTCGTGCTCAGTGTGAGAAACAAGAGGCGACTGAGACCTGAAGATCACGTCATGAAGGGTGCATCCATGGGAAGCGAAGAGGGGCTTATGCGTTGAGCGGCCCATGGTGCCCGGACTTACTCCAGGATGGAGGCCATAGGGAAACAAAGTGCAGAGGGAGAGTGATTTGGGACTGAAGAAAGTAGGAGTCCCACTTCCCATCATTATCCATGTTGGCCCTGTAACCGGGGATGTACGGAGGTGCATGGGTTCTAAAATCCTCAAGAGAGGCTAGGGGCTTACACCAAAGAGGCTACCCTTCCCCCATGGACAAACGCCGCCCCAACAAAGAGGATATCATCCCCTATGAGGGGTGATCCCATCCCTGTAGAGAACAATGGGCCTAAAGATTGCCCAAGACGGGGGGACCCTGCATGCGAGGCATGGGGCCCGATCACAGTTTAACATCATGTGTTGAAGATGAGTTGCTTGTCATTATAACGTCCTGCATCTTAGACAAGGTGGGTTCACTCCGCACCCCTAGGACTTACATGACTGGTACCCTCTGCTCCTTGTGGGAGGGAAGGTATCGGCAAGGCCGTAGTGAAGGGGGACGCAGAGCGAACCATTGAGGGTTCCACGTTAGCATGGATATGCAAAGAACAAATAGCTGTTAGCGTGCATATGCAAAGAAGCATGAGGCAAAGCAACACAACGGGAAAAACTGCCCAAGGGACCTTGAGGTTACATCATAAGGGCCCGGAAGGTCATACAGGAAAACATTGTATGGTGAGTATGATCGGTGTGCGTTCCCTAGGCATCCAAAATGAGAACATCGGGCGCCTACATAAGGAGGCACCCGGGGAGCATCAAGGTGAGGGGCCCTGGGGGTTGCATGCAAAGAAATGGTTGAAGTGCAAAACACCGGGATGGCGTGTAATCGGGGAAAAGGGATTGCGCGCGGCTAGTAGGATCACGCACAAGGGAGTTGAATTGTGTGTGAGTGTTAAAGGCCACACCCAAAGGTAAGGGCGTACCCAGCGAAAGGATATGTGCACAATTGGACTGTTTTGCACGCAACAGAAGGAATTACATGCAAGGGAGGAAACTTGAAGGGTTTGGTATTCTATTTAAGCTAGAGGGATTGTGCGCAAAGGCGGATTCCGGGGTGAGGTGGCGCGAAAAGGATCAGTACCTGAAGGACATCTTGTGTGTGCGGAAGTCCGATTTCGCACACGAGAGACATTTTGAATTCCGCAACCCCAAAATGGAAGGGGTCCCCTTCTATTTATAGGCATCTCGCGGCACAGAATTCAGGGTGGCACACAAAATTTGTACGCCGAAGACGGCATCGCGGAATTTTAACCACGCAGCGGCGAGCACACAATCATTGCGCTCCGGCGCCAGGGACCCTTCGTGAATCCCGAACCCCTTTTGCACGGCACAATTATTTCACGTGCATTCCCCTTTTTTCTGCACAACACTTTCAGGCCCTTCGGACCGGGTCTCCGGGTCCGAATATGACTTCGATTTTTCATTTCAAAACTCCCTTCAGTAATTACGTACTTTTTGGTGTCTACAGATGTTCTCCATCAATGGTACACTCTCATATACTATTTAAATATTATTTTAATCATATTTATGATGATTCTAGTTTTTAAGCCACTAAGTGGGGAACTCTGTAATTTACTATCATCCATGGAGACGAATGTTTATTTTTGATATTGGGATCATACCCATAAAAGGGGATACCTACGTATCCTTGTGAAAGGAATCAGAACCCTTGTAGTTCAGTATCGCTTAATGGGGAACATAATATCTTTGAAATTCATGTGATAAGGTCATATTTGTACAGTTTAATGTCATTTTGTATCGACATCTAAGTGAAAGGTGCTTAGTCAACATTTGGTGTGGGACTTATGCCTAAGCAGCCCAAGGAACTTGGAAGGAATATGGGTTTCCATGTAAGATTAGACCATGTTGGGAATATGGCCCAAGGATAATATAGTTGAGATTAAGTGTTGGGTTTGAACCTCAAAGAGGCATCCTATATATCCCATGTGGATAGTAATAAAATACCATGGAGTTCAATGAGTCTCATAAGATATTATAGTTCTTTGAGAAAAATGATTTTGGGATTACTTCATGAAAAGGATGTCTTGATTATTTGGGGGTTTAATTGGGGGATTATTCCTAAGAAGGATGCATGGATTACGGGAATTAGGGTTTTATTCTTGAAGAAGATATCCAATGTGCTCGGGACCTTAAAAGGATTCCCACATATCCCTATTATGGTGGGAATCAGAGTTCTCATAGTTCATTCACTATGGATTCTTGTGTAAATGTTATAATCATCATGAATCTCTAAGCCCACGCCATTCATGCTCGGTGTGAGAAACAAGAGGATGTGAAAGATTCAACAATGACAGAAAAACTTTTCCTCATCCGATGGTGGAAGAGGGAACACCTATGATGGTAATGGAGGATGAGGGAAAGGCAACCGAGAAAGTGGGTGAGGTGACCAACCTTCCCTCTATTCACTTTACATTGGACAATGGTCCAATAAAGGGAAGAAAAGATGAAGTTTAGAGGTTTATGCCAGGATGGCTTCCGTTAAAGTGATCATGGTAGGGGAGGGATACTTTTCATTCCATTGAATGGAAAATCAAGTGTTAACCTTACCTTACCTACCAGAAATTTAAGGTTTCGACTCTTTGATAAGGGAGAGGTCAGGACAAAAACCCTTATTCTCAAAATTGGGAACTTCCCAACACTGTTCCTGGGAGAAAGGTCCATGTGAATGTGGATAATCCTCTCTTATGAGAGTCATCGGACTACATGGTATTTGATTACTATCCACATGTGATGTGTTGGAAGCCTTTTTGAGGTTCAATACCAAAATGTCAAATAAACCCTATTCTCCTTGAGCCATATTCCCAACATGGTATAAACATACTTGGAACCCCATATTATTTCCACGTTCCTTGGGATTCATAGGCATAAGTACCACAAAAAACTTTGACTAAGAACATTTCACTTAGATTTTCATATGACATTACATTAAACTGTATGGATAGGTCCTTATCACATGACCTTAAAAGGTATGATGTGCCCCCATTAAGAGGTACCAAACTAAAAGGGTTCTGATTCCTTTCAAAAGGATACGTAGGTATCCCATTTAATGAGTACAATCCCAATATAAAAACAAACATTCATATCCCTAGAAGATAGTAAATTTCAGAGTGCCCCACTGAGTGGATTAAAAACCAGTATCATCATAACGATGATTAAAAGAATCTCTAAATAGTATATGAGAGGATACCATTGATAAAGAACCAAGAATAAATATGGATATCTCCATTAATGAAGAAATTTGAATAAATATTGACGATTCTAAACATTACACATGTTAATAATTGATTGAAAGTTCCAAGGTAAACTTATTTTATCAATGGTTAATTAATAAGTATTCATGAAAACATCTTAAATTTATAAATAGAGTCCCGAAGTAGACAACAATTCCCCCCAAAGGTTGTGATGAATTATAACTCCCATCCTCTCAACCAATGCATGTTATTAAGTATCATAAAGTTCAATCCTAATGAACGCCTAAATTTGGAAATAAGGTCCCTTTTGGATGAAGAACTGTTGGAAGTTTTCGGGTCCATGAATAAGTCCAACAAAAATCGCCTGGAAGTAGTGATTATTAAAACTATAACATGTGTTTCAAGGAACTATGAATCAATCTCATATATTCTATCACTAGTTATTTGAGAAAATATATTGTGAGATTAATAATTAATAAATATTTATTTATTATCTAGTGAATATTATATTTATTTATTTATTGAAGAATAATGTAGTGGAATTTATTTATCAAATAGTCATTATCGAAGTCTCGATAAATATTCTCAAGGGATGTTGGATCTAGTTTTTAGGTCCTATGAGAAATAATATATATTGAATATTATTTGATTAAATAATGTTTAATTTAATTCACATGTTATGCGTATGTTAAGGAAATAATAATAATATTATTATTTTAGACATGGGGAAATGTAATAGATTAAATAAATATTAAATGGAACCTGTAAAAATATGTATTTCAAAAATCTATAAGTACTTAAACTGAATAATATTATTTTTCCAAGTGATCCAATTCATTTTGTGTTATCCACAATGATGGTCAGAGAGAACCCTCACTATACGTAGAGAGATACCTCTCTAAGAATTCTCCCCAGAATGGAGAGCCATCTTCCTCCACCTCTCACTCTCTAGTGTCGAGATATCAAAGAGAATTATTTGGTAGAAAATCTCAAGGAAATCAAAGGATAATGATTTGGGTGATAATATCTTTCATGCTATCACTTGTAGATTCCTACTACGACTTTTGGATATTTTCATAACATGTGTAACGGCCCAAACATTTATAATGAAAATCCCTCTTGATCCAATTAAATGTATTATTATGCAAAATGGCTATATAACAAATCCACTTCTTTGGTTTTAGTATTTTGGATTTCAAATACCATTAATAATTGCTACAATTGTTAATATAGCCGTTGAAAAGTGATCACATGATTAGTATAAACATAAGGCTATAAAAAATCCAATTTATTCAGATAAAGGAAGTGATGACCTCATCCAGTAGAATTGATGCATAAAATCCCATTTATCAGAGATTAAAAAGTAGGTGGGGTCATTAGGCATTACTGTTGACTATGACTAAGATGATATTGAACATGTTAATCTTGAGAAGAACCTGTTATTGGAGAAGTTGAAGTTAATAGAGATTACCACTCGAGCGATGTTATCTGAGCCTCCACAACAGTCTGTCACCATCGTACACGTTACCCTTTGGTCTTGTGTGGGTGTTATAAGGGCTTATGTAACAAGACCCTAGTACTATGATTATGTACATTATTTTTTGTATAAAATAAATAATATACATTCATTTTATTGTTGTTACTTTTTAAATAGTTTATAAAGAAAAAATAGTATTTTCAGTAAAATATTCAATTAAGAAATCTATTTTGATGAATAAATGGATTTTTGTATTAAAAAATATTTTAATGAAATATTATTACTAAATTAATTTTTATTAAATAAAAAAGATCATATAATTTTTATGAATACATTTTTCCTTTTTATTATGGTTTGAAAGTAGTTTCTGTCAAAACCCATGAATTTTAGTTAAATGTCAGTTTCTATTTTAAAAATAAAAATTAAAATATTTAGAAAATTATTTATATAAAATAAATATTATTGTTGGAATTAGGCTGTCGAAATTATCAAATGGTGAATTTTTCATAATTTTCTTAAACAATCAAATTTTTTGGTAAAAATTAAGCACTGTTTAAATATATAACGTGTTTTATGACATCATAATGACCCAATAGTGATTTAATAAAATAATATAAATGTAATTTTTGGCCAAAATATGTTTTAATATTAAAATAATGTTATTTTAGGTTTTTTTGATTTATTTTACAAAGCCTTAGTGGACCCACCAAGACTTATAAAACATTTTACAATTTAAAATGATTTCCTTGAGAGTGTGACTCACCTCCAAATAAGAAAGACTAATATTTTAAGAATTCATGCCATTAGACATATAAAATAATTCTTTCCACTACCCTGGAGAAAAAATAATTGGCAAAAAACATGGGTTGGTTTGTGGTTTTGATTAGTTTAACGTGTGGTGTCCAAAACCTAAAAAATACAGAATTCCCTCACTTTTCCTATATAAACCCACAAATGCTCCCACTTATCTTCACTCTAAATACTTGGATCATGTCCCTATTCTGGAATTATTTCTATATTATCCTCCCAAGGTGACCCAATCTCCCATTAATCCTCTCTCAAGCCTCTCCCATGCCTTTGAATCACACTTCTAAGTAAGGGATTTATTTCATTCTCATTTTTTTCCATGTTTCTTTATTTTGTTATACCTATTTATTTTCAACAAAAATTGTTGGGGTATGATTTAACACCACCCCTATAATTCCCTACTTATGAATTATTTATGAGAGTCCAATTTATCTCTCATTAATTCCTCCCACGTACACCTGTTAACACGCTGAAATTCTGTAGAGGATTTCTCTATCCACATTTACATGCAAAAACTTATTTTATATTATGCATATAAATACCATTAAATATGTTAGGATATTAAGTTTCATGGACCCATTACTATCCAAATTATTAGGTACCCCCTTATTTCTCATCAACCCATTTTAAGATTTCTATTTTATATCTCTATGCTACGAAGTTACACAAGAATTTCGTATGACAAAATCATCATTTAAGTGAATACCATACCCATTTCTCTATCAAGGGTATTCTCCTTTATGCACTTTTACTTGTTGATTGAGGACATACATTTATTTATTCCACATCTCTTATCCATGGAATAAATTATGATTTTTAATGAATCCTTATTGTATTACCCACATGACACACTTATTCATGAAATGAAATGTTTATAAAGGGTGCGCCCTGATAGCACTCCAATGCATTAGGTAAAGATTGGTGTCATGATAAGTCAAGTTAAATGAAGGTTCAATCATGATAATTCAAGTTCAATTTGTGTTTACTCATGCTAATTCATGTGAAATGAGGGTTTACTCATTCCCCATGTGAAATGAGTCTTGGATCATGCAAATATCATGTTGAATATTGTTTCCGCATTTCCATGTTATGGTAATCATGTTATATAATGCCTTTATGTTCATGTGTCTCTAGTGCTCAATTTTTATGCCTATTGCCTAACATGTATTGTATTCTTCATTTTATTCCTTTTTTACTCCCATACTGGGCTTTATAGCTCACCCTTTTTACATGTATTTCCTCAGGTTATCCCAAGGGATACATGGTATGAGGGAATGTTGTGGTCTTATAAAGGAATTTTTCAATAGAGATGTTGTGTCTTTGTTTACATCTTATATTGTCATGTAATGTCTCTAATTTCATATGAAACTAAACCTATTGATCCTCAGAGTTGTCTTATGTTCATGTTTATATAATAAATCATGTTTAAGTGTGTAATAAAGAGAAGGGTTTTTATAGTTGGTATCAGAGGGTAGGTTTAGTTATTTTTGGGATTAGGATTAGAAACCCTGAGTGAAAGACTTAGGGATAAGACTAAGTATAATAAAACATCCCTAAATTTTGTTGTGTATTAATTAAGTGGTTTATCATGAAAATACATCCATTTCTGAATAGAAGCAGGTAGAGGAGGCTCTAGAACAGATTTATCTTAGGGTAAAACCTAAAAACAATGCTTTGAGCTAGACTCCAATGAGAACTGGTGCATGAAAATGAGTCGTGCTGAACTCTTTGTTACAACACTCCTAGGGTATATGGTTTATTAAATTCATAGGATTAGTATGAACCATTATTAATGTAATTTAAAAAAATTTCCCTAAGAATATATGTTGGGAAGTAGATCATGGATAACATACATAAGTTAAAGAAATAAATGTAATTTATAAGTTTTCCCTTCTTGTCTTTGGATTCCCCTTTATGTGTTACCCCTAAATTTTCTTTTATTCCAGCCAATGGCCGGTAATATGAGAACTTGGTCTAACAACAGATGCAAAGATCAATGTGATGATTGTTCTAATGAGATTCCCAATCTTATGGGAGTGGGAATCACCAACATTGTCACGTTAATCTCTTAGTTAACTCATTTTTTGAATAGAAACATGGGTCCAGAGGAATATTCAACCCCCTAAGAAAGAAAAAGTATAAATTAAGAGATTTTTGAGACAAAGGCAATGTAATTTTAATGGATCATATGATCCCTCAATCACCGAACAATGGATCGACTCTACTGAGAAGATATTCTCCATCATTCAATTTTCTGAACAAGAGAAGGTACTTCTGGATGCTTATCATATGGAGGGTGAAGCTAATATATGGTGAAACTTTATCAAAAATACAAAGCCTTACGAGGAGATTGAGGTGTTGGAATGGAATTATTTCCATTAAATGGGTTTTGATAAATATTTTCCTCACACCCTCCTACTTAATATGGAAAGGGAATTCCATTCCCTCAAGGAAAAAAGACAATGAATCCATCAGAGCGTATGTGGAAAAATTCACATGGATTGCTTGATATGACTATGGCTTTGTCATTACCCTCGAATTCAAGGTTGACTGCTTCTTGGCTGGGATAAAACATAGACTATGTAAATCCCTAGTGATCTATTACTTCAAGAGCTATGAGAAAATTTTATGATGTTCCCTTAATATTGAAATAGAAATCATCGAATATCAAGGGTATCATGGTGCTAAGAAGCCTAAGGTGGAAGTTAATTCTAGCAGTCTAAGGGATAATTCCAATGGTGCTATGAAAATCCAGAACCCCACTTTCTAATGGTGTGGAAAGAAGCACCCCAAAAATTTCCTTAAGGGGGTGAGGAAATGATTTAGGTTTGGAAGAGAAGGTCACCTAGCCATTAACTGCTGACAAGAAAACATACTCCTATGATAGAGTAGAGTATTTCTCCATTAAATCCTCAAAAATTTGTTCATTACTTCAACTGAAAATAACAAGGGGACTTTAAAACCTATTGCCTTATGCCAAGGGTTTTCAGAGGCAACCAACAACCTCTAAGGCAGTGAGGGAGATATTTTTCCATCAATACCATCGAAGCGAACCCTAAAAGTGAAGTGGTGATAAGTATTCTAGTTATTCATTCAAGAATAGCGAATATAATTTTTTCTGTTGGTACTATGCATTATTTTATACACCAAAAAATTAGTAGAACAATCCTAACCCCACCAAAAATCATGTAAGTAAAGATGTCGGTGAGAACGACAAATGGGGAAATCATTTCATCCCATGAATATAACTCATCACCTATCAGAATGTGTGGTTTGAACATCTCGGAGAACCTCATCATACACCCTCTAGTGGAATTTGTGCAATACATGGTATGAATTAGAATTACTTACATAGATCTAACATAAATTTTTGTGAGAGGTAAATCACTCTCTATATGGTGAATCAACCTCTGATTCTGTACAAGTGAAAGGATGATGAATATTCTTCAGCACCATCATCTCAAGTATAGATATTACTACCCTATGATCATGTGTATATTTCTTAGATTATTGAGTCTAGGGATGCAACCATCCTTGAATACATTCCTATTGTGATGGAATTTGCTGATGTTTTTTCCGATGGAATTTCCTAGTATTCCTCCTAGAAGAGATGTTGAATTATCAATTGATCTTATACCTGGGGATTTGAAAATATCCAATAATTCATGTAGAATAGTTATTGTGGAGCTTCAGGAGATGAAGAAATAAATATAACAAAATCTAGATAAAGGGTTTATATGCCCAAATGCTTCACTATGGGGAGCACCAGTCCTCTTCATTGAGGAGAAGGATAGGTCAATGCACCTTTGAATTGATTATCATGAGCTCAACAAATTCACAATAAAAAAAGTATCATATGCCATGAATTGATGACTTGTTTGATTAGCTATGTGAAGAACAATACTTCTCTAAGGTGGATCTGCAGTCAGGATATTATCAATTAAGGGTGAAGAAGGAAGATATCCCCAAGAATGATTTTCGTAAAAGATATAGGCACTATGAATTCATAGTAATGCCTTTTGGACTCACTAATTCTCCATAAATATTCATGTATTTGATTAATAGAGTCTTTAAAGATTACCTATAAAGCATTGTGGTGGTCTTTATAGATGATATTCTAATATATTTCAAAACCAAGGAGGAGTATGAGGAGCATATAAGCACTATACTAGAGACATTGTGAAAGGATAATCTCTATGAAAAGTACAAAAAGTGTGAGTTATAGTTGAAGGAGGTCTCATTCTTGGGTCATATCATCATAAGAAATAGGATATTTATAGATCCCTCCAAGACAGATATAATTGAGGGATGGTCGAGGCCAGCATCGGTAACAGATATCCGTAGCTTCCTGGTGTTAGCTGGATATTATTGTCGAATTGTGAGAAATTTCTCACGATTGTCCAATCCTCTTAACAAGCTAACTTGCAAGGTAGTAAAGTTTTCTTGGAGTGATGAATTCAAAGATAGCTTCAAAGAGTTGATAAAAGGCTTATCACTACACATGTTCTCACAATTCCCACAAGTGGAGAACGTTTTGGGGTATTTAGTAATGATTTGAAGAAGGTACTAAGATGTTTATTGATGGAAAATGAAAAATTAATTTCCTATGCTTCAAGGGAATTGAAATTTCATGAGAAAAACTATTAAACACATGATCTAGAGTTGGATGAAGTAATCTTCTCTTTAAAAAAATTTCAACATTACCTCTTTGGTGAGTAGTTTGAAATTTATATGGATCACAATATCCTAAAGTATATATTCACATAGAACGATTTTAACATGTGCCAAAGAAAATGATTAGAGTTGATAAAAGACTAGGAATACTCAATCCATTACCACCCTGGGAAATTGAACATGGTGGAAGATGTTATAAGTTTAAAAGAACCAATGATTCTATCATTGATGAGAATTGAAAAGGATCCAATCTTCTTAAATATGATGAAGATGTACATGGAAATTATAAATAATGGATCATCATTAATCCGTTCACAAATTATTTCTCAACCATATCTTTTAGAAAGGTTAAAGGATGCTCAAAAGGATGATGTGGGAATTCAGAAAAAAGTGGAAACTATCATGAAAAGGAAATCCTTTGAGTTCAATGTTAATGAAGAAGGAGTTGTGAGATTTGGGTCAATACTATGTGTTCCATCAAATCTAGAGTTAAAGAAATAACTTTTGGATTGGGAACATAATTCGAATTTCTCTATTTAAATATGAAACAAAAAGATGTATCGAGATCCGTAAGAGCCTTATTGGTGGGATAACATGAAGATAAAGATCACTAAGTATACATCAATGTTCCTGGTATGTAAGAAAGTTAAGGATGGGAGGAATAAATATAAGGGGATAATTCAAACATTACCCATACAGACATGGAAATGGGATAACATCACCACAGACTTTGTCACTGGGTTTATGAAGATATTCAAATAAAACAAAGCTATTTGGGATGTTCTGGATCCTCATACGAAGACTGCACACTTCATTGCAATTCCAGAAGATTTCTCATTGGATAAAATGGTATGGATATACATCAAATATGTGGTAAGGATGAATGGAGTACCATTTTATATTGTATCTGATTGAGATCAAAGATTCACTTCTACATTTTTGAATAGTCTTTAGCATTCTCTGAATACTGAGATGAACTTTAGTACGGCTTATCATCCTCAAACTGATGACCAATCTGAGTGGGATATCCAAACACATGAGGACATGTTGAGATAATTATCAATGGACTTTAAAGGAGGATGGGATCAACATCTCCCTCTAGTTGAGTTATCTTGAAATATTAGTTTCAACTCAAGCATCTAAATGGATCTTTATGAATCCCTTTACGAGAAGAGGTGCAGAACATCGACATGTTGGGATGAAGTTGGGGAGAGAAAACTACAATGTCTAGAAATGGTCAAAGAAATGGTGGAGAAGGTTAAGACCATCAAGCAGTGCATTAAAGCTACTCAAAGTCAATAAAAGAGATATACTAATAATCATCGACATGTCCTAGAGTTTGATATCAAATACATGGCATTCCTCTGCATATCACCATGTAAGAGAGTTATGAGATTTGGGAAGAATGGAAATCATATTCCATGGTACATCGACACTTTTGAGATCCCTGATCGCGTTGGAGCAGTGGTCTATCGATTAGAACTCACACTAAACCTATCTTAAGTACATGATGTATTCCATGTATCACTCTTAAGTAAGTAGATACCTGACACATCACCTGTACTCAATCTAGAGGTGGTACTGTTGGAGAATGACCTATCCTATGAAGATAATCCGGTGAATATATTAGATTGTACGGAAAAGGTTCTATGAAATAATACAATGCCCCTCATAAAGTTGTTGTGGAAAACCCACATGTTTGAAGAGTCCACATGGGAACCAAAGGATGTGATGAGGTGGAGATACCCAAATCTATTTTATTGTGGGAAAAAGAAATTTTGAGGGCGAAATTTCTTAAGGGGGGAAGATTGTAACGACCCAGACATTTATTAATAAAAATATCTCTTGATCTAATTAAATGTCTTATTATGTAAAACGGTTATATAACATATGAACTTCTTGGGTTTTATGATTTTAAATTTCAAAATACTGTTAACAATTTTTATCGTTGCTAATATACCTCTTAAATAGTGATAACATGATTAGTATAAATATAGGGCTTTAACAAATCCAATTTACGTAGACAAAGGATGTGATGGCCACATCCAGTAGAATTTCTCTGTACGAAGCCCATTTTTCAGAGCTTGGAACGGAGGTGGCATCATTGGGCTTCGCTCTTGACCCATCCCAAGATGAGCTACAACATACTAAGCTTGAGGGGAACCGCCAATTGGAGAAGTGGATGTTAATAGATATTACCACCTGAGAGATGTTATTTGAACCTCCCTAAGAGTCTTTCACCATCACACACCTTACCCATCGGTCTTATTCGGGTGATATAAGGGTTTATGTTACAAGACCCTAACACTATGATTATGTACAATATTTTTTTACAGAATAAATAATATACATTCATTTTATTATTATCACATTGTAAATAGTTTATAATGAAAAAATAGTATTTTTAGTTAAATATTAAATTAAGAAATCTATTTTGATGAAGTAATCAATTTTTAAATTAAATAATTTTTTTATGAAATATTATTACTAAATTATTTTTTACTAAATATAAATGATCATATAATTTTAATGAATACAATTCTAATTTTAATGATGGTTTGAAAGCTGCTTTTGTCAAAACCCATGAATTTTCAATAAATGATGGTTTTTATCATAAATGTAAAAACTCACATATTTAGAAAATTATTTAGATAAAATGAATATTATTTTTGGAATCAGGACTTGGAAAATATCCAATAGTAAATTTTTCATTATTTTTTGAGAGAATCAAATTTTTGGGTAAAAATGAAATACGTTTTAAAGCTCTTGAATGTTTTATCTGGTTGGAACTTTGTAAAGGTTCACAGTCAGCCTTTAAAAGTGTTATTACAAAATAAAAATATGGATTTTAGGTAAAAATTAAATACCAATAAAACATATAATGTCTTTTATGACATCATAATTACCCAATAGTTATGTAATAAAATAATATAAATGGGTTTTTTTGGAAAATATATGTTTTACCATTAAAATAATGTTTTTCATTTTTCGATTTATTTTACAAAGCCTTAGTGGACCCTCCAAGACTTATAAAACATTTTCACTTTTAAAATGATTTCCTTGAGAGTGTGACTCACCTCCACATATGAAAGAATAATATTTTAAGATTTTAGGCCATTTAAAATATAAAATAATTTTTTTCACTTCCCTTTGGAAAAAACCATGGAAAAAAACCGAGGGTTGTTTTGTTGTTTTGATTAGTTTAATGTGTGGTGACCAAAAAGTAAATAATAAATAATTCTCTCTCTTTTCCAATATAAACCCACCAAAGATCCAACTTCTCTTTACTCAAAACATTCTATGCATGTCCCTAATATTCCATCCCTTCCTTAGTATCCTCCCAAGGCACACCAATATCCCAATAATCCTCTCTCAAGACTCTCCCAAGCCTTTTAATGACACTTCCAAGTAAGGCATTTCTTCCTTTCTCATTTTTGTCCAAGTTTCTTTATGTTGTTATACCCATTTATTTTCAATTAAAAATATTAGGGTATGATTTATAACCTCAACAATACTTCCCTATTTATTTTTTAATGATGAGAGACCCCTTTGTCTTTCATTAACGCCTCCCATGTACACCCGTTACCATGCCAAAATTCTGTAAGGGATTTCTCTCTCCTCATTTACATTCAAGCAATTATTTTAGATTATGAATCTAAATTACATTACATATATTGAAATATTATATTACACAACCCCCTTACTATCAAAATTATAAGAGACCCCTTTCTCTCTCATCAACCCATTTTATGATTTCTATTTGACATTGTTATAATGCTGAACTTACACAAAAATTTCCCATGTAAAAATCACTGTGTAAGTGAATACTATACCCATTTCTCTAAAAAGGGATTCACCATTATGAACATGTAATTATTGATTGAGGACTCAAATTTATGTATTTCACATCACTTATCTCTGTAATAAATTATTATTTTTAATGAATCCACATTGTATGATCCATGTGTCACACTTATGCATGAAATGAATTGTTTATATAGGGTGTTCTTGGATAGTGTCAAGATACGTTAAGTGTATTGAGGGTTTACTCATGATAATTCAAGTATGATTAAGGTTTAATCATTCTACTTCAAGTGCACTAGGGGTTTAATCATGCTCCATGTGCAATGAGTCTTGGCTCATGCTAATATCATGTTAAATTTTGTTACCACATTTCCATGTTATGTTAATCATTCCATATCATGCATTGATGTTAATTTTTCTCTTGTGATTCATTGATATGCCTATTTCCTAAAATTTATTGTATTATTTATGATATTCCTTGTTTACTCACTTAATAGGCTTTATAGATCACCCCTTTCACATGTATGTCCTCAGGTTATCCCATGCAATTCTAGGTACGAGGGAATATCGTGGTCATGTAAAGGATGTTTTCAATAAATATGTTGTATCTTTTTTTAGATAATAAACTATAATGTAATGTCCCTAATTTCCCAAGACAGTATACCTATCAATACTCAAAGTTTTCTTAAGATAAATTTTATGTAATAAAACATATTTAAGTGTATAATAAAGAGAAGGCTTGTTATAACATGCGTGGATCACCACTAGAGGGATTATGCTCTTTAATCCTACAATCCAATGACCAAACAATGTAGATATATCATTACATACCTCAATTAAGAAATAATTAATGAAATGAAATTATTTAATTTATTAAATAAATTATAAATAATGTGTGATCATTAAAATTTTCATCGTCGTGTAAATCACTAATTGGTAATTGATCATAATAAAAAATAAATTTGGTCACAACCCATCACATGCTTCCATTGGGCCCAGAACCTAAAAATATTAATTTATATATTTTTTATTCAACACAACAACTAGATACCAAATTAATTTTAGATATTAGATCATTATATCCAAATAAAAATCACTGTAATCCCAGTTGGATTCCTAATATGGGAAGAGGCTCCATAATGTATTTTCTCTTCATGCATAACCACAATGGAATGTTATAATTTACCATCCTAACTGATCATGTTTTGTGAGTGATAATTTTTAAACCAAACAGATTTACTGTATTTATATATAGTGAAAGATGAAGGTTTATCACCCTATCTCAAAATTTATGATATTCACAATCAATTTTATTCTATTGAGGAGAATATATTCTATGATGAAGTTCCCCATCTTGATTTCTTGAATTTTTATGCTAAGTTGATTTCCTTTTAGTATCATCACTTATATGTAGGAACCTAAACCTTGTAATGATTGGAATGTGCTATGAAACTTTCAAAGGACCCGATTCATCATTATTATATCGAGACACACCACATTTTTGGTATTTTTTAAAAGATTTATGATACTTATGTAATATTATATAGTCATTAGGTTATGTTTTTATTATTTTACAGATCATACCCATTAAATATATAATTCATTTAGGTTATATGTTTATTAATTTATCCCACTATCTTCTAGTAATATATCATTAAATAGAGTAAGTAGTTTAGTAAAGTTGGTATCACTCTATCCATTGTCATCTTTTACATTATATAGCTTCAGTATGGATGATAATTTTGTACATTTAGTATAACTAGCATACAATTATGTCATTGCACAACTCATTATCTTTTGAAATAGTTTCGTACAATCATTATGTTCTTAATAAAATATCATTTTCACCTCCTCAATACAGTTTTAATCTTCATTTACACCTATAATCATTTCATGAATGCAATCTTCTTCATCTTTCACACTTGTAATCATATCATATAATCTATAAAATGTAATATTATCCTAGTCACTAGTTATATTCAGTTCCCTATAGTGTATAGACCAACACATAAAACTTTCATCTACTCGTGAAATATTAAGTGATCTTTAGAATCCTCTAGACTAATTTTTCTTGAATGACAATAACATAAACATAGAAAATGGATTTTATAGGGGTTATATGCCTGATATTTTACAAACTTGATGATATCTTTTACCCCATACCCATTCTCTTTTATCATATGATTAGAATCTATCCATTTTTTTATATCAATTGTACATGATCTATTAATATTTTTATTTAACAAAAACATTCACCAAAGGTATGAGATTAGTACCTTAAAAGTATTTTCTTTTTACATGCACACATATAGTCATCGCATTTGATATAATTTCTCATTGAATTAAAAACTTGTTAGAATATATAAATCCCAGGATTTATATAAATTTAATGTATTATTGAAGTTTTTTTATTACAATAATTCATATATCATAAATCATTCTTTTTTGAGATGGGTTCATCAAGGGAGATAATTCACTCCTTGTCATTATCAATGTTTATAAGAAAGTAGTGGATATATACAGCTGGATTAGTATAAATGTATATATAATAATATTTAACTATCAAAACACATTACTTATTTTTTATAATGTTGCAATACTGTTTGAAATAATGTAACCACGTTAATTATGATTATTACATTTGTAAGTATGAAAAACATATTATATTTGATTTATTTATTTATTAATAATCAATATACCAATTTTAATATGTCCATTTATATTAAAAATAGTTATGATTATGGGAATAATAGAAAAAGATAAATTATTTAACCTAAATAACCAAAATTTTAAAATTTTAAAATCATGAAGAGGATGTACTTAATCAAAAACTAATTTTAATGTGTAATAGTATTCATAAAATAAAAAATGCAGTAATTAAAATTAAAAAAATTAATTTTCTTAAATTTTAAATTTTAATAAAAATGAATTTATAATTGTTTATTCATCTGTCATTAAATATAATAAAAAATTTGAAATTGAAGTTTACTAATATTGGATATATTATATTAATTATAATTAGAAAAAAATTGTTTATAATTTTTCTAGGGCATTGAGAATTGATTAATTTTTATTTATGTGTCTTAATTTGAAAACACTAATTAAAAATTACTTATAATTCTTAAAATATGTAAAAAATAATTGGATCTATGGAATTATTTTAGGATAAAAAATAAATATAAATTAGATAAACCCATATAATACAGTGGAGAAAAATGTTTTATAAATAATGCACTAGTTATCCAACTCATATCAATCAATGCATCTTTAAATGATATTCAATTTAGAATTTGTAAATTGTTATTATGGAGAAAATTAATAGGGTAAATATCTTATTAGTCATGAGTAGAAAAATAACTAATAATATTTCCTTATAACTATTAAAAATATATATGAAGGTTTTTAAAATGTTCAATCAAATTAACTTGAATTAGTATCATTATGCATTTCAAATATTCTCTTAAATATAGGTGATATTGGAAACGCTACGCCTTTATATTTTTATTCTTCCTTTATTTCAATTAATTTCTTAAATCAGGATTTTTTTTATTGAGTTTTGGGTGAGACAGAGCTCTAATTTTATGCTTTTTATTTTATTATTTTGGTATCTAAGTTATTCCATAGTTACTTTAATAAATTTTGGTGAAAATGAAGATTTTGGGATTTACTATAGGTGGTGCACATTTAGGGGAAACTATGGCCCCTTGCCTAGGAAACTATGTGAACAATTTCATTTTTGGGCAGTGTTAACCAGCACTGTTGGCACATGGTTGGGAAAACCAAGAAGGCTAACCTTGAAGCTCATTTATCATGGAATGAAAGGAACACATGGTTTCAACATTATTTGGTGAATTTTGGGGGGGAAACCATATATGGTGCCTAGGTCATTAAAACAATTAAATCCCTGTTATACCATCTCAGGATTTTAACACCAAAACACACATTCCTCCCTTCTCCCAGTTTACGCACAGCTGGGGGATCCTATCCCTTGTTCTACTTTCCTCTCATTCTCTCCAATGGTGTAGATCTGGTGATTATTCATGTTTTGGGGGGTAAATCATCAAGGTAAACTGTTCTCTTATTCTCCCTCTTCCATATTCTTTCATTTTATATTATCTTATTCTTCTCACTTGGTAATGTGGATAGAGGGTTCATGTTTCCCATGTTTTATGTTAGGGATTATGTATTTTTAGGTTTTTTCTTGGTAGTTCTTGGCTATTGGAACCTTCTTGGAGTGGATTAGGGTTGGTATTGTCGAAGCACATGTGATTTGAGGTCAGTTTCCCTATTCACATCCCCTTTAAATTTAAGAATCATTGGTTTCTTGATTTTTTAACCTTCTTTATATATTAAAAATTGATGAGTTATATTTGTAAAAATTTGGTTTTCATGGTTGTTTTTAATTATATGTCATTGTTCTTTTATGTAATTCTGAGTAAGTGTTTGATAAAATACCCGATTGGATTTTGTATGTGATTTGTGTTTTTAATGTATTGATTTTCCTTGTAAATGTTTTTTGAAATATAAAGTGGTGGTTCGGGGTTTACAATATGGATTTATTAATGATTTTTTACTTAAAAGTTGTTATCATTTGTCTCTTGAAAATGGTTTGTCATGTGATGAGAATGTGTGGACAATTTGTAATTTTTATTTAAGTGATTTTTAGTTTTCACAAGTGGTGAAAGTACTTAAATGAGATTTTGTAAAATGTTTTTAAAAGGAAAATGGTGTATTTTCACCTTTTATAAAGGTGTATTTGTTTCTTTCAGAAAGGGTGATTTATCGAAAGGTGATTAAGGCCCGTTTGGAACTTTTTAAAGTTGATCAAAATGATTATTATGAAAACCATCATTGTATAATATGATTTCTTTGTTCATATTTAATGGATGGTATGTACTTTCAATGGGATCATCATGATCTATTATGTTAAATGGGTGGGAGTTCTTGCTGTAGACTGCTCATGGACCATTTTCATTGAGCGGAATGAGAAATTATCAGTGTGGACTCCCTTGATATCTATTTTTTTATGTCAAGGAAATTATATTTTTGCTGGATCGTGGGTGATTTTTCTGTATGAGTTTCTCATATATGGTATATGTGCATGAGATTGGATGCTCAGTTAGAATTACTAGGTTACCTCCACGTTACATTACTTTTAACACGGGAACCTAGCATAGATAGAAAATTTTCCGAGAACAATAGTTACACTTGTTATTATTACACTTTAGATAGTGTCCCATAGTAGAGGATATGATTTGGTTTGTTTTATTGCTATGGGATAATGCCCCTCAGTTAGACTATATAGGGTATGATCGAGCATGTGGGAAAAATTTTGTGTCATCGAGTGAGGCATGATTTCGTGGATGAGTTAAGAAGTATAGTTTGTTCCTGATTATTTCATGAGATTGTCTGTTATCCCAGGTACTTTGGCACTTATTATTCTCTGATGTGTGATTGATATGATTTATTGGTTGGTCCCCAAGTTTGATATTTTCCATTTCCTTTATTGTATGATTTTTTTCTAGGTTCCTTTTACAGTGTGTATTCTTGAAGAAAGTGATAAAACATTTTCAAGTGTTTCTGGGAAAAGGAATTAGAAATTTCTTACACTTATTATCACCTTTCTAAATATAATTTTAACATTCTTCTTTAAAAGGATCATGTCACCTTCTTAGAAGAGAATGTGGCTTCAATTGGTAAAAAGGGAAGTGAACCGTGTTTTGTATTGAAGTGGAAATGTGTGCAAAAGACTACTTTTATATATTGTATTTCAAAACTAAAATTGATGTAGATTTTATTTAAGGGAAGTAAAATTGGAATAGATTCGTTCAGGTATACCTATTGTGTTTTAATACTCATTCTTATAATACTTTCTTATTTTTAGAATTTTTTATAGGTTCCTTCTTCGTCTCAATCGTCGTGGGAAATGGTTGTTCTTATATCAGAGAGTGACCATAGGGGTCACATGGAGATGATGTGGTTTTGAGTCTCTGTTGGTTATTTTGTTCATTTTTTATATTTTTTACTTTTTAAAATGTTGTTCAGTTTGGATAGTTATTCATATTAGGCTCCTATTTTTATATATGGTGTTCAATTTTATTTATTTATATTGGGTGAAATCATTTATTTGGTTTTTTTTATGATCCCTGGAGCAAGTTTACAACTTGGGATGATTAAGAAGGCCTCTTGGGCCTTTCCTGGTATTGACTCGAGTGATCAGTTTGTGGTCGACCCTGATTCGTTTGTGACAAAATGTTATCAGAGAAGGATAGTTCTTTAGAAGACCTGGCTTTTAGTGTACTCTTTATTATTTGGGATTCCATGGTAGCTGGAGTCGGACTGTCAGATCACGGGTTACATGTATGAGGGATGGTCTATCCAACACTATTTATGATACCCTTGGGTTTCCATGGGGTTTTATGTTTTGTTTGATAAATATTATTCTTGAAGGTTGTTCTATGTTTGGGATATGAACTAGGATTTGGGCTAGTGGTCTTAGTGAGCTCACAAGACCTGGAAAGCTATATGGATTTGAGGGCATGGTCCTTATAAATTCTCTATTATGGTGGAATGAATGGAATATGGACACTAATTATATGGATAAGTCACCCATATACACTATTTTCCCCTTGTGAATTTTTTTGGGTCTTAATTTATTTTTCTTTTTTAAACCCTTTTTCTAGAATTGTGAAAAAGTGGATTTAAAGTGGTAATGGTAGGGTTTTTGGAATATTGAAAATGAAATTTCATATTTATTTTGAAAAAACATTTAGGAAATGGATATCTACAAAACTATTTTTGGTTATACCTGGGATTAGTTTATCAATATTGGATTTCTATAATTAAAACTTTGTGTTTATTGAAATTATTTGTTTGGGAAATAAAAATTTATTATTAAAAGGGGGTTTTGGGATTATTTTTAAATGATAAGAAATTAATTTTAACTAAATGATTATTGTAAAAACCAAGATCTTATTTTTAGGTACGAATCCTATTTTTCTAGTTCTTTGAGAAAAAGAGGATTTTATGGAAATTTAAAGAGTACACATCGTATACTTATAAGTATACGCCATGTACCTGGTTTCCATGGGTAGCTATGTACTAGTCATGTAACGGCCGAGTATAAGACCATGTGGGGTGACTTAGAGACTGCCTAAAGTGAAGTCTAGTTAAGGCATTTACATAGATTTTACATAAAATAAACACACCATGTAATTTTTTTTATAAGTTATATCAGACCGGGGTCACGTCTCATTGGTACAAACGCCTTCTTCTCGACTTGTCTCATCCAGGAGCGACTATAGGGCACGATTCTTCCCCAATCCCAAGATTGACCATCAATTCTCCGAATCAACCATTGTCAATTACATTGGAATCTCCATGGTGAGTTTTCTTTCTTCTAGATCCTCATTACTTGATTTCTCTTCTTTCATGAGATATCCTTGGTTGAATTTTTTAGACAATTTTGTAGATCTACATTGTTCTATGTCGATTCAAGGGCCAATGACAAATTATATTGATCGTACAATTCCTAGGTAGGTTGTTTGTGCATTTCCTTAGTTAGTCTTTGAATTTTCTGTGTAAAAGTGCCCAATATACTAGATTGGTGTATTTCATGTTTATGAATTTTAACCATTTTGGTGCCTACTATGCTTGTTTTCTTGAGTTAGGGATCTTATTTGTAAATATAATTTTTTCTATGATATGGAGGTGTTTTCCCATGTTTGATTTGATATTGACCGTTTGGTCTAGTTTTTCATATTAGGATGTTTTCTTTCAATGCCTAGTGTTGTTAGGATGGAGTGATTTATCTGATGTTGTGATATGATTTGTACCTATTTAGCCATGTAGTAATTTTAGGTTTACTTTGGTTGTTGAACATCGTTTGTGAACGATTTATTTACACATGGATTTGGGTACCAGGTGTAGTGAGACCATTAGGGGAATTGACGTTGAGGGATTCCCCAGAGTGTCTATTATTCTTTATCACACTGCGAGACCATAGGTGGGATTTTCATTGAGTGCTTCCTTAGAGTGTTTATAGTTATCGTTACGAGACCACTAGGGAAATTGATGTTGAGTGCTTTCTCAGAGTATCTATACTATATCGTTAAAAGACTATAGGGGTATTGATGGTGAGTGGTTCCTTAGAGAGTCTTTGTTTTCATAATACCAAAGGGGTTAAACTATGTGAGCTTACCCAGGAGGTCGTTGTATCCTTGTATAAGTTGAATTGGAGGGGTTAGGATGTGATAACATACCCATTGGGTTACTTGATATTGAATGGTTTAACCAGAGGGGATTTTCTTTGAGAACTTCCCATAGGGTTGCTTTTTTTTGTTTTATTGATTAATTGGCAAATTTAAATGAAATTAATTGAAACTCTAGGACTATTTGCTTTTGAGTACTTCCTTTTTCATTTCTTCTTTTTCTTATATCTTTCCATATATATGCACTGACTGTTATGCATAGATCTTTGGGTGGTTGCATACTAGTATTTGTATCACACCCAGTTTGGGTCATGCTTTTGGGCCCAATCATATTATATTTCTGAAGGTATAGATTAGGTAAAACTCCCTTCAACTTCAAGTAATTTGATGCTCTAAAGCTGGGGATCATGGGACAAAGCTGAGGCATCTGATGCTGCTAGAGTTATTTACTTGTTTTCTTTGTACATTGGTTTTATACTATATTCCAGCATTGTGACTTATTTGGCTAATTTCCTAGATACTTGTTACATGTATCATTATTGATATATATATATTCTAAAGTTATTTATTTACATCCATTTTTTGATGTTTACTATTGTATGGTATTATTACTGCTTCTGCTACTGTTATTTGTTTATTTCTACTGCATTACTCTACCATTGAGGGCATAATTTCTCCACTATCACACCCAAGGCCCTTACTGCTAGTCGGCTGCCACTAGCGTTTGGGGAAATGAACTTGAGGCCATGTGACCAACTAGGTACTGGGCACCTCTGGGTGGCACCCAGAATTGGGATGTTACAATGTGGTATCATAGGAATTATTTTCTTCTTGGCTTACTTTTTTAGCCTATAGTTAGGGATAGGATAGAATAGGTAGTTGGTAATAATTTTTTCCCAGTAGTAGCTAACACATGTACAAGGAAAAGCTAATTTACCTAGATTATTGAAATTTTTCTAGTTAGCAATTTTATAGTTGATTTGATTTCACTATTGGGTGATTCACATGTTTTGTGCTGTTAACGTTGAAAATATTGCTGTTCTATTTCTATTGCAACCCGTTGAGATCAGGGTATTCCATCTCATAAATCATATATGAACTTGATAGAGATCACATGTCATGCATGCATACCAATCCATTTAGGGTGCATTACTGATTGTATGTTGTTGTGATAGATGTTGTGCTAGATATGAATGATGTTGTGATAGATGCCTTTATATAATACCTGTTAGTTGATAGGGTGTTGGATTTTTTAATGTTTCGCTTGAATGAATGCCAAACTTTGGTTCTTGAGGTGTTATAGGCACTCATGGATTGGAATTTAGTGGATCATTACACTTTTATGGTTGTATATGACATGTATAAGATACCAATCTTATATTCATGGGGAGTATGGGACCTCAAAAATTGGAATTTGGTACTTTAATGTCTGTTTCGGTGTTTTTATGGGTTCCAGAGTAGTGTATGAGGCTTACTGTCCGAAAAAACCCAGAATACATGGTGTGTTTTTCTGAATTCACACAGTGTATCCTTCTCTTCGGGAGGGAACTATTTATCTTAATAACACGTCATATACTATTTGTACATGACATATAGTCTCTAACCATGTCACTGGCTGTGTGAGAAGAGACACGGGGCTGGGAAATCCTTGGATAAACACACCCGGTATCAGACGTAAATGTCGTGTTGTAGGGACCATGTGTCCACATGTGTGACTAACGACATAGATGGATAAAACTTAGGTTATACATGCCATGTCAAGATTGAACACACCATGTAATGTAACCCATGTATTCAGCCGTGTGACTAATAACACGGGTCGGTAAAATCCTTCTAATAAACATTGTGTCTGGAACGAACACACCATGTAGTCTCGTTCGAGGAGAACTGTGTGGGGGTAGTCATGTCGAAGAACGTAGGTAGGGAAAAATGATTCAAGTACACACTGTGTCTTGGTAGAACACTCTGTGTGTAATGGGTGTTACACAACCAGGGTTGGTAGGAGTATGCGCCCATGTGAAGGCTTAAAGGAACACGCCGTGTCTTGGGAGAACACTCTGTGTGTATGGGGTGTTACACAACCAGGGTTGGCAGGAGTACACGCCCATGTGAAGGCTTAAAGGAACACGCCGTGTAGGGGTCATACACATTGTGTATCATTTTATTGAAAAACTTTAATGCTTTATTCCTCATGTTCCTTTCCTTCACTTCTATGTTTCATTACTTGATAATCTTGAACTATGGTGTGTGCTTGACCTTACAGAGTCATGCCACCACGACTTCCTCCATTTTTATTCCAGATTCAAGGAAGTGAACAGAAACTGGACATGGTATATTGGGGATTATAGCATACCCTCTCTTTGTTCCTGTCTTAGCACCAACTGTCATTCTGGATACAGTTGCTGATGCACTGTTCCAAGAAGGATTCATGAGGTTTATGAAGAACTTCCAGGGATCACCACATCCTTCCCCATCTATGGAAGAGTTGATGTGGGTCTTTCAGTAGCAACATCCTCCCACATTATCAGGGGATAGAGGACCTCAGGCAGAATAGTCTTGGTTAGAATCCATGGTATCAATTTTCGAGCATCTTGAGACACCTCCATAGAGGATGGTGAAGCTCTCTATGTATATGCTTTGGGATTCTGCCAAGATATGGTAGGATGTGATCTCACATGCAGGATTCTAGCAGGTTAGGGTGTGGGATGAGATCCATCATACCTTCTCTGACTACTTCTACTTGGAGACTTTGAGGGCTAATTGAGCCTAAGATTTCATGATTTTAGAGTAGGGTACTCTCTCAGTCATGGAGCATTCTTCTCACTTCATAGAGTTGCATCATTTCACACCCATTCTAGGTGGTGAGGAGATCATCCTATAAAGGATTTTTTAGGATGGTCTCAGGAATGAAATCCAATCTTAGGTGAACATCTTTAGGTTGAATATCATATTTTCCATATTCAACCAGGCACTGATCACTGAGCGCAATCTGAGGGATTATGGTTTTTTGGGCCTGGGTGGTTCAGCATCCAGAGTTGGTGCTTCTCTAGCAGTTAGTAGGAAGTGCCACCAGGATTCTACATGTAGAGATCCGAGTATGCGAGATACACCTTTAGGTAGAGAGGTGGTATGCTACTAGTGTTGGAAAGGATGGAATACAAGGCCATATTGCCTGAGAGACCTAGTGGAGTGATGATGTTGTAGAAAGATGGGACATCCTAAGCAGTAATGTCAGTTTTTTCTCACCAACTCCTGGTGAAAGGGGTTCTTCTTTGACTCCTTATTTAGTATCAACACCACCAGTTTCTCATCAAACTAGGAACTTGAGTTCCTTCGGCCATTATGGTCGAGGTAGAGGTCACGGCCATAGTATCCAGTTAGCAGGATTTAAATGACAATACGGTGGATCATCTCAGGGTGGTTAGGTATGGTCACAGGGCTGTGGTATAGGCCAGAATTTGGTATTGGGGTAGACCCAGCAGGATCAGGATCCTGAACCCTCTACAGTTCGAGGTACGATTCTAGTTGCCTCAATTTTATATTCTGCACTTTTCGACATAGGGGATTCCTATAGTTTCATATCTATTGTAGTTGTGGAGAGCCTTGTGATTTGTATATTTAGTTCAGCTGATGTTTGGATGCTGGACACTCCATTGGGGACAAGGACGGCTAGTGTACGTCAGTGCAAGGAGTGCCCTACTATGGTTGGTGAGTGTCACTTCTAGGATCTGTATGTCCTAGAGATGAAATGCTATGATGTCATTTTCATAATGGACTAGTTAGTTCCCTATAGTATGTTGTTGACTTCTTTCATCGTAGGGTGAGTTTCACATCCCCAGAGGGTGGTTTGTTCTTACATAAGGGTGAATGGGATGTCTAGGAAAAAATAGTAGGACCCAAGCATCATTGGTTGGGAGGAGTTACAGCCCAGATTTCTTGTCTATATCTGGATGAATAGGGGGATTCACAGTAAGACTTTCCTCTTGTGGTTGATCGTTTCAGTGATTTCATTCTAGAGGAATCTTCAGGTTTTCCTCTGAAGTGAGAGGTGGAATTTTATATTGATCTTGTGTAAGGAGCAAAACTGGTGTCCATTCCTCCTTATAGGATAGCTGGACCAAATTTATAGGAGATAACGAATAAATTATAGGAGTTATAGGAAAAGGGTTTCATCTGACCTAACACTTCTCCTTAGGGTTTTCCTATAATTTTTGCGTAGAAGGAGGACGGTACCCTTATACTTTGTGTGGATTATCAGAAACTGAACTAGTTGACGGTCAAGAAAGGGAATCCCTTTCCTAGGATCGATGATCTCTTTGATCAGCTATGAGGATGCTGTGTGTTCTCTAATATCAACTTGAGATCCAGTTTTCATCAGTTTTGTGTTAGACCATCAGATATACCTATGACATCCTTTCATTGTAGGTATGACCTATACAAGTATGTGGTTATGTCATTCAATCCCACGAACACACCTGATGTTTTCATGGCACTGATGAACCGAGTGTTCCATCAATACTTTTATTCTTTCATGGTAGTCTTTGTGGAAGATATCTTGGTGCACTCTCAAACTCTACATGACCATTCCACACATCGTGAGATCATTTTGAGTGCACTAAGGGAGCAACATGTATATGATAAGCCCTCAAAATTCCACTTTTAGATGGACCAAATTCACTTCCTAGGTCATGTTATCTCAAAGACAGGAGTATAAATAGACTCCAAGAATGTGAGAGAAATAGTTTCTAGGGAGTAGCCAAAAAAATCTTTGAGGTATAGATTTTTCAAGGGTTGGATGGTTACTACAGAAATTTCATACAGAACTTTTCACACTTACCAGCTCCACTAAAGGGGCTCACTAAGAAGTGTGTGAAGAACCTGTGGACAGATTCCTACAATTCAGAATTTCAGGAGCTGAAAGGGAGGTTGACTTTAGCACTGATACTAGTTTTTCCAGAGTTGGTCAAGAGATATACTATATATTTTGATGAATTAGGTATTGGGATGGGAGCAGTGCTTATGCAGGGGGGGAAGATTCATTGCATATGGGTCTCGGTAGTTGAGTCCACATGAGAGGAATTACATGACGCACGATCTCGAGTTGGTTGCAGTTGTTCATGCCTTACGCTTTTGGACACATTATCAGTTGGGAGATCATTTTTTAGTTTTCACATACCAAAAAAGTCTCAAGTATATATTAAATCATCGTGATCTAAATTTGAGATATCAAAGGTGGTTTAAATACCTTCAATCCTTTGATTTTGATCTTGCCTACATGCCTGGGAAAGGAAACACATTGGTTGATGCATTGAGCATGAGGACTCTAATACAAGAAGTTCAGGTGGCCAGTAGTGAGATGAATATTATGGCTTTATTCTATGAGATGCATTTAGAGGTGCACGGAAAACATGGGCATAAATTTAATTGTTTTGTGGTGGTTACCTCTACTCTACTTGATCAAGTGGGAATGATGCATCTATCATATTCTAAAGGCCTATTCCTACGGAAGAGTTTTTCATGGGAGGACCCTATTCCTAGATGGACTGTAAGTGAGGATGAGATCTTGAATTTTTGTTGGCTCGTATGAGTGTCAGCAGACATACACGAGGAGATAATGTGGGACTTTCATTCTTCTGTTTGGTTAGTTCATCCTGGTGTCACCAAGATGTATTGAGATCTGCTCTATCCATATTCATTTTCAGGTATGAAGAGATATGTTGTTGGGTTTTTCATGAGGTGTTCCACCTATTAGTAGGTGAAGGTGGAGCATCAGTGACCAGCAGGGCTATTGCAAAAGTTACCCATTCCCAAGTGGAATTAGAATGATATCATGATGGACTTCATGACAGGTTTACTAAGGTCACCTCAAGGGAATGATGTAGTTTTTGTTGTCATCGATAGACTCACAAAGGTTGCACACATCTTTCCAATTAAGGATAGATTCAGTTTATATGAGATGGGAAGGTTGTACATCTGGGATATTATATGTTTACATGGAGTTCCGCACTCCATTATTTCAGAATGGGATGCCAATTTTACTTCTCAGGTTTGGAAGGGACTACAAGGGGTATTGGGTACACAGGTACTTTTGAGTATGACTTACCATCCTCAGACAGATGGCATGTTTGAGCATATGATACTGGTGCTCGAGGACATGCTTCCAGCAAGCGTCCTATATTTTAGAGGTTCTTGGGATAAACAAATACCTCTTGTGGATTTTTCCTACAATAATAGTTTTCATGCAACTATTCAGATGGAACCTTATGAGGCATTGTATGGTACGCCATGATGATCACCCCTATATTGGCTGAAAGAAAGAGAGGCAGCTATTCTAGGACCTCTTCTTGTCTAGGAGACCACAAATTAGGTGGAGTTGAATTTGAAAAATATGGCTACTGCACAGCCAAACAAAAAGTCTTGTGCTTATTGATGGAGATGACCTCTGGAGTTCAAGGTCGGAGATCAAGATTTCTTATATGTTACACCAAGGTTGGGACATAAGAGGATTGTGAGACATGGTAATATTTAATCGAGATACGTCAGACCATTTGATGTTTTGGAGAGAGTTAGACCGGTTGCCTATCATTTGTAATTACCTCAGAGGTACCAGGCTATACACAACCACTTTCACGTTTCTTAGCTCCGATGTTACTTATCAGACCCATCTCATGTTTTTTAACCCGAGGATATTGAGTTTGAGGTGGTTGCTTCATTTAAAGAGCATCCTATCCAAATTTTTTGATCGAAGAAAAAAGGTTCTCTATCACCGGTATGTTCCTCTAGTGTGGGTGCTATGGCAGCAAGGGAGAGTACAAGATTATACTTGGGATAGAGAGACTGATGTACAATTGTAGTATCTGGAGCTATTTGAGTATTATTCTCATTATTCACCACCTTCTTAGTAAACTTTTGGGAAGAATTTATTTAAGGGGGAAGTTTGTAAGAACATGGATCTTCTTTTCATGTATGAATCACGTTTTTTTAGTGTTTTGAGAAAAAGAGGAGTTTTTGGAAATTTAAGGAGTATACGTTGTGTACTAATATGTACATGTCGTGTACTCAGTTTTCGTGGGTAGCCGTGTACTGGTTGTGTAATGGTTGAGTACAAGGATGTGTGGGTGACCTAGAGACTGCCTAAAGCGGGGGCCGATTTAGGCATGTAAACGGCGTGTACATTAAATGAACATGCCGTGTACTTTTATTTTTATTTGTTATATCGGAATGGGGTTGTATCTAATTTTTAGAAATGCCTTCTTCTCAACTCGTCTCATCCAGGAGAAACCGTAGGGCGTGATTCTTTTTCGAGCCCCCGACCGACCTTCTGTTCTCCAAATCAACCACAGTCAATTGCATGGGAATCACTACGGCGATTTCTTCCTTCTTCTATATCCACATTCCTTGATTTCTCCTCTTTCGCGAGATGTCCCCTGTTGAATGTTTTAGATTTTTTTGTAGATATATGTTTTTCTAGGCTGATTCAAGGGCCAACTCCTAAGTATATTGATTGTACAATGCCGATGTAGGGGGTTTGTGCCTTTCCATAGTTAGTCTTTTAATTTTATGTGCAAAAGTGTCCAATAACCTAGATTGGGGTATTACGAGTTTAGGTATTTTAACCTTGTTGATGCTTTCTAGGATTGTTTTCTTGAGTAAGGGCTCTTATTTTTTTCCAGGCTATGGAGGTGTTTTCTAATGATTGATTTGATATTGAATGTTTGGTATATTTGTTCATATTAGGCTGATTTTTTCCATGCCTAGTGTAGTTAGGATGGAGTGATGTATCTAACGTCGTGATATTCTTTGTAGATGTTTATCCATGTAGTACTTTTTGGGTTAATTTGGCTGAAAAACGTCATTTGTGCATGATTTCTTTTCATAGGGTTGTGAGAAACAGGTGTAGTGAGACCATATAGGGAATTGATGTTGAGGGCTTCCCCAGAGTGTCTTTTATTCTTTATCACACTGCAAGACTATAGGGGGGATTGACATTGAGTGCTCTCTCAGAGTGTTTATAGTTAACGTTACGAGACCACAAGGGGTAATTGACATTGTGTGCTTCCTCATAGTGTCTGTAGTTTATCGTTAATATACATTAGGGGGAATTGAAGATGAGTGATTCCTCATAGTGTCCTTTTTTCATGATACCAAATGGTTTAGACCACGTTAGATTACCCATGATGTCATTGAATCCTCGTATAAGTTGAACCAGAGGGGTTATGATGTGATAACTTACCCAGAGGGTTACTTGTGATTGATTGGTTGAACTAGAGGGGATAGGCTATGAGAACATCCCAGAGGGTCTCTTGTTTTCATTTGATGGATTAATTGACGAATTTAAATGAATGTAATTGAAACTGTAGGGATTTTTACTTTTGAGTACTTCCTAGTTCATTGCTTATTTTTCTTATTGCCTTACATATATATTCACTGCCTATTTGGGACAGATCTTTGGGTTGTTACCTACTAGGATTCGTCTCACACCCTGTTTGGGTCATTCTTTTGGGCTCAAACAGATTATATTGCTGCGATTATAGATAAGGTCAATCACCCTTCTACTTCTGGTACTTGATTGATGTGGAGCTATAGAGCATGGGACCAAGCTAAGTCTAGCGATGCTACTGGAGTTACTTACTTGTTTTTTTTGTACTTTGGTTTAGTACTGTATTCCAACATTGTAACTTGTTTGACTGATAACCTAGATAATTTTTACATGCATCATTATTGATATATATATATATATGCTTCTATTGTTTATTTACTTCTAGTCCTCCATAGTTTACTATTGTATGGTAATAATATTTCTTCCACTACTGTTATCTATTTCTTTCCACTGCATTACTCTTCCAATGAGGGAATAGATTATCCACTACCACACCCAAGGCCCTCAATGTAGGTTTGCAGCCTCTAGCATTTGGGGAAATGTGCTTTTGGCCATGTGACCAACTGGGTATGGGGCACCTTGAGGTGGTATCTAGAACCAGGGCATTACAATTATGATAGAATGAAATTTTTGAGCTATAAAAAATGTATTGAATGGGATGATTCTAATTTTTGGATGGAATCTATTAGATTTTATTCTACGTATGATAAAGCATATTTAAGTGTATATATTGAAAACGGTTTTTTACTGGGTGGTTAGTAATATTTTGAAAGGTTTTATGAATGAAAAAATATGGAAGTGGATTGAGATTTTGAACACTCAGGTTTAGTGTTTTACTCTAGGAAGTGGGAATATTTTTTTGTCCATTGGGTTTTCCATGAATGCACACATTCACAGATATGTGTGGGAAAGTCGATAGATGAGTGCCTAGATTGAAATGATTTGGTGAGTTCCTTGGGTTTCATGTGAATGTACATGGCTGAGGCTCCATAGAATACCATTGGTGAGTATGACACCCACCAAGTTGTTTTCTTTCAAATGTTTTTAAGAGGAAAATGAAATTCTTTTGAAAACTGATTTTGTTTAGTGCGTCTTCTTATGAGTTGGGAATGTTTCTTATGGGTTCTTTGAGCGTTGTATTTTTTTGGTAATTTGGTTTTGATTGGGTTCTTGTTTTTGCTATTGGTTAGTGGTCACCCTTGTAATTATTTGATGGATATTTATGGTGAAACTATAGGTGTTTTACCATTATAATACCCTCCTTTTGATCAACATAAGGAATTCCTTCCCAAGTTTCAAAATTTTAAACCTATTTTATTTTATGGTTAAGAGGATCCTCTTGAAGTAGAAGAGTGGATTCAGAAAAAATAGAAAGGTTTTTCAATCTCTTTAAGTTTCCTAATATGTTAATGGTTAATTTCTATACCTTCATGATAGAATGTCCGAACTAGAAGTGGTAGAATTTGGTCTCTCAAAACAAGCCTCATGAAGATCATACCAGATAATTCTTTAGGGATTAATTTATTTGAAATTATTTCTCTAAGGTGGTGAAAGTGAGGAAGGGGATGGAGATGTGCAGTCTGCAATAAGTTGGTGGCTCAGTGTTAGAATTATTTTTTCATTTTTTTGATCTATCTCACTACCTTCTAGAGTTGTTTGTGGATTATTCCTTGAAGGCGTTTGTTTTGAGAGTGGGCTTCGTCCTGATATGTTGTCAAAGGTGTTACAGTTCAGTTTACATATTTTTCCAATATGGGGAAGAAATCTATTCATGATGAGGATGTGTTAGCAGGAGTGATTTACTAATCCATCTTTCCTCTGATATTTGGATTTGGTAATGTGAATTCGAGTAGAAAAATAGAGAATTGTCATGAAACTATTTTCATTGGCCACATTATTCAAAGGCCTCTAGGTGTTTCATTAGATTCTTTTAAGCATAGTATCATGGTTTTTAATTAGTTTGGATAGATAGATTGTAATAAGACTTCTTGTCTAAGTTCTTCTAATACCTTACATGGATGCCTAGGTCACTCGTAATAGTTCTGTTGAGGTATTTCCAAGAAGCAGCATAAAGCTAGTTTGTAGGAGTAGAGTTCTGTTTTGGGCTTAGTTTAAAGTCCCTTACCAGGTGGGATCCTTTTTCCATAATGGTTATATCTAGTGGTGTCCTTTGGTGTTTTTTCATTAAATTTTATAAGTGGATATTGTGACTTTCCTAAGAACATATGTTTCAATGGAAGAAGGTTTGTTTTATGTATATTCTGAAAAATTTTCCACCATGAGTGGTGTTATGCCTTGTTGTGTGTCTTTTTTGTACTATTATTATTTGAGGTGAATAGGGATGATGAGTGTGTATCTTATGAACCTTTATTTTGATAAAAATGAGATGTTTCAATTGGGGTGTAATAGCTCTTGATGTGAGTCTGTTGATACATTAATAGATCAGTGCTCTATCCATAGGCCTTGGAGTGAAGCTTTCATGTAGTTAGGAATGGTGGGGTTTGAGGGACCTCGACTTAGATTTCATATCTAGTGTGGGAGTGGGGATAGTTTAAGACTCTATATTATTTATTCTTTATCGTGAAAGGTCTAGTTTTTTTGTAAAAGGAAGAGAGGCCTAATTTTCATATTGTGAACCTTGTAGTTTGAAAAATTCCTCTTTAATTGTAAGGAGGTGTAGTGGTATCATTTTCATAAAATATCCGTAGTAGTGCATTTTTAGATGCGGACCTCTGAATCGGTGATACCTGCGTGGTTAGCCATTGTAAGTTGGTTCCATGTTATTTCTGTGGGTTTCTATTTCGTTCATCATGTTTAACCCCACCCCAAACCCTACCCCATGTGGTGGGGTTGTTGATTAGTTTTCTAAATTTTTTAGGTTTTCCTGTGGATGGTTTCCTGTATTGTTATATGTTGGTCAGTTCTTTATTGGTGGGGAGACCCACTGTGGGTCTCACTATGGTTTCTTCTAGTTTTGGTTGGTGCAACTTGATTTTTAATGTTGGGGAGTCCCTTTCAGCATTCTATGTTGATAATTCAGTTCTGTTTTCAGTGTTTTTCTGGTAGTAGGTGGTTTGTTTGTGTAGTTCTTTAACTTCAAATTTCTCTTAATTTGGGGGAATATTTGGCTTTTGTAGATGTAGTGACCCAACCCAAGATTCCTAGAGCCAATTTTTTCTACTATATACTTTGGCATGATTACAAGTAATCAAGACCCTAAGGACCTATAGTTTAGTAGCCTTGGTAAACTAGATACATACATGAGAAAATAATACACTAATTATAGAATAATTTTTTTATTTTTAAAAAATAACATAAATCATAACTTAATTCCATCTAGTAAATCCTTGCATATCTTTCATTGTATGCTTCTTGGATTATTGGGGAAATAATGAAATTAGGGTGAGCTAAAATCCTAAATAAGAGTAATGTATATCATAACAAATAATGAATCAATATGAATAAATTAACCTAGAAGGGTAAATAAATTAATGAACCTGCCCAGAAATCAATAAGTGTAAAATTGAGTTAATAAGAAATAAGGAAAGGTAAATAAAATAACATGGAATTAAAATAACTAGATAATTTAAAATAAGTATGTAAAGGTAAGAAATTGAAACATATGTTATTTAATCAATGAACTAAAAATGAAATTCATTTATATACATTTCAACACAAAATCTCATGGATGAATAATAACTGATACTGAATGAGATAAATGTATTATTAATGGAATCCATGTCTAAGGCACATGAAAAACTATACCATCAAAAGCATTTGCAGGACAGTTTAAAAATACGGATAGAAACCCCTTTAATTTTCCCAGCGTATTTGTCTCATGAGATCCTATCAATACATCAATGAGATATATAGAGTCTGGGCTCCTCCCGTCATTTCCTATCCAAATCATTCTGCATATTGAATAGTTGAAATAAATAGTATGCCTTATCAAATATATGTAGTGAATGAAAAATATATATTAATTAATTTTTACCCAAAATAATAAAATAAATATCAATGTAGACCCCAAATATAAAGTGATATATATTTTAGGTAACACTAGTAACCATGATAAATGAAATGGAAAATTAGTGTAAAATTCAGTGTTCAATGATCATAAGATATTGAATATTTTAAGGGGACTTGAAAATAAATCAATGAAGTGAATATGAATTCCATCCTTCTCCAAATCATTCATAAACCTTCCATAGGAAGAATAAGGATGGTATCAATAAATTATTTCCCAAGTAGAGTAAAATAACGGGTTTTTTATTTATGAAAAGAAATAAAAAATCATTTAAAAATATTCTTGAGGAAAATATCCTTTGTTTTGAAAAAGCATTACTTGAAAAATTACTATTGAAAAAATATTATTTAAAATTTAATAATTTAAAAATGCAAAGGAAGCTTCCAAAAAATGATCATCAGTAAATTTTCACTAATCGTATGAGGAAAAAAGTTCATTCCTTTTCCATGGTTAAAGTTTCAAAAAAAATTGTTTTCAAAGGGATAAGAATATCCATTTTAAAATATTGGTAAAATACAAGATCGTTAAAAATTTCTTAACCAAATCATTGAGAAACGTGGTTGAAAACTTTTTAAATAAATCATGGTGTTTAGGAGAAAACAAGTTCTCTAACTAATGAAGGAAATTATGTTGGGTTTTCTAAAAAACATTTTCTAAAACATTTTGAGAACCAAAGTGTGTAAAAATGGTACTATCACTTAATTAAGGTCATGAATAAATATAGTGAAATAAAATTAACGGATTTATTAGACAATTATCAAGTAATTTTCTCAATGGTAAATTTTATTGTAAACAATCCTGATCCAAATGATATTTTAAAGTAAACCCATGAAAATATTATAATGTTGGAGTGAGAATATATAATGAGTAGATTATTTCTATCAATAGTAAATACAAATATAGAAGATTAAATAAATTAATATATAGTCAAAGTCATTATACACATAATCATTGAATATTAACGACAACAAAAAAGTAATGTAACCCAAAGAAATGAAATTGAGTTATGAAATTATTTTTTACTTGGAAAATTTTAACTCAAATCCCCTTAAATAAAATAAAATCAATTTGAAACTCAAAATATCATGATGAATGAATGAATCATGATATTATATAACAATGTGTAGTTATTTACAACATATTTAAGAAATTATGTGGACAATAATAATGTTATTATTTCTGGGGAATGTTAATAATCACAAATGGAAGTGAGATTGCAAACATAATCATTAAACACATTCTCGAGGAAATCATATTTAAACATTCCCATGTGTCACATAACACATTAAAAAATTGGAATAATATTATTCATAAAGTATTAAAATTAAATGAAAAATATGATATCATGATAATAAATAGCTTCATGATATAAAAAATCAAATGGCAATATATACACCATATAATAGAAACTAGGTGCATAACAACAAATAAGTCTCAATAGAATGATAATAGAGACGAAATATATTACCTTGTGTTTCATCTTAATTGAGCATACTTTAATTCATATATAACAATATTATGTTAATAAATTACTTGATTGATTAGCTTTTTCATGTTTATGATTACTTTTTTTCACCTTTCTACTATATTGTTCACAACTACTTAATCAATTTTTTTACATCGGGTGTTTTTGACCACATTTGGTTTATATGTCAAAAAAAGCTTTAGTATGTCAACTATGGTCAAAGGGGTATTTATATAACATCTAAATAATAATAATAATAATGAAATAATTATTATATTTATACATATATTATACTTTTATAACTAATAATTAAATATGGTTATGAAAAATGAATCTGTGTTACAATCATGGAGATAATAGGTCGTACGTATGCATGAGTAACGTTATAATTTTCAATGATATTTATGGAAATAAGGTAATTAGAATTTTATATTTCCATATTGGTAATTATATCATAAATAACATATTCTTTAGTCATATATACTTATATATTGAACTCTTGTGATGTAAATAGGAATCACATCATGTCTAGGAGGCGGTAGTCCACATGTCCACGAATGACATTATCTCTTTTCAAGTGTGTGAATGGGTAATAATGAAAATGATATATATTATATTTTTTTAAAATTGAATTATTTTACTAATATTATATAGATGTTTTATATGTAATAGTTTTTTAATTATAACCACCCTTTATACATTTTGTGTATCATGTGAACGAATCACATCACTTTGAGGGGGTGATAGTCCACACTTCCACAAAACATGTTATCATTTTTAAATAAAATGAAAATTAAAAATATATGTTTTTAAAAGAATTATAGTAGAATTAATACATAATAAATATCATATATATCATATATAAATATATTTTCCATCATAATGGATAACCAAGAAATTTGGTAAAGGAAAAATGAACAATCACCATTTCGTGAGGCAGTAGTTCGATGTACACAGAAAGAATATGTTTGTTACCCATTGAATAGATGTGTGTGTGATTTTAGGTATAAAAATTAGGTGAAAACATACTAGTATATTTATGATACTATCTTTGTTATAAAATCATGATATAAATATATTTTATGGATTCAAGAATTGAAATAATACTAAAATACTTGAGGAAGCTTGTTACCACTTATTCGGGTAACTCCTTCTAGTTTGGACCAGAGGCTTCCATGGATTGATTTCCTCCTAAGGTGAGGCTTCTAGGATGAGGGGAGGTATTTTTAGAAGCTATTTTTTAAGATCTTGGTCGAGACATGTTTTCTTGATAGGTGTGAGGAAGTGGGAGTAGAGGATTCATTCGTATATTGGACGAGTGACACTCTTGTAATATTTTGAAAAATGAATTCCATGCTTGTATCTCATATTTCAAGTGGATACAATAATGGTAAACCATAAATAAAATAGATTATGTGTTTTATATATGTCCATTCAATATCTCTTTTACAAGTGTATAGGTCATTTGTTTCCTTAAGATTAAGGTTTAGTCCTTTATTAAGTTCAATTGAAACTTAATCAATATAATTAATTTTAATTACATTTAATAGTTTTTTTGGTAAATAAATAAGATTTTCATATCAAACATTATAAATTATTCATATTTAAAATATGGTATCCATTTTTTCAAATTCAAATCATATAATTTCCTTCAATTAATTTAAAATCAATCCTGCAGTAGAGACAACAATGTAGGTTTTTCAAGTAAACACGTCCAAAGGTTTTCTGTATTTTTATAATAAACATCAAATTGAAATTGATTAAAATAAAATAAATTGTATTAATTTATAAAAATATGATCTAATTAATGTTTAGAACTAATTAAATGTATAATTTACCCTTATAAATAAATTATATGAAAAATAGTTTTGAAATAAAATTCAATATTTTAACTAATCATTTAAAATGATATGTTTCTGAAAAATATAAAAAATTTACCCTAACCTAATTATTATTTTTTATATAAAATTTTATTTTTAAATTGAAATATTAAATCAATTAATGTCTCAAAATTCATATTTAAAATGGTTTCTCTATTCAAAGGTGATAAAATTGCATTTATAAAAATATAGGTTTTTATGTGTGATATTGGGGTTGTTCTTATATTATTTTTATCAAACATAATATATGAATATAAAAACTATTTTATTTATTATATTATATATATATTTAAATTAAAATAATTATCTACTTATAAAGAATTATATTTATTAATAAAAAAACCCTTGGAAGCATAATAAAAATATTATTTCTTTTTATATCCAATTGGATCTTATTTTCATTTCTCTTTAATTTGAAACCAATTAATTAATTTTATATTTATATAAACATAAATTTTAATAAGTAAGTTAATAATATTCATAAATTCTAACATAATGGCTAGGTTGTGTTATATTATATTGAATAATAATATTTTAATAATACATTGTTATTTGGGGAAACTCATTTTTGTGTGTAGTGCAAGCTATTGAGGAAGGTCTCTCTTGCATATAATGAAAGATAACTAAATTCTGTGTTCATTAAACGATATATCATTTCTATAAAAAATTTAAAATTGTAAATATATAGTATATTCTCAGGATATTATATTCCTTTACGTGCTTGGTGATATGTTTTATACATGCTATTGAATACAAATTTTTACTTTAGAATATCAGGGTGTTACATTCTCCCCACCTCAATTATATTGCATCCCCATAATTTAAACTTGATATTGGTATTATATTGTTTGATATTTCCTAAATTGAAATCCCACATCATTGAAAGGGTTCATAAAAAATCCTCTATAAAAGAGAGAATGGGATGTACAAAGGTCACATGGAATACCTTGTAACTATGTCTCTAAGTATGAGAACATAAGTGGAAAGTAAAAATATATACTTGGAAGAGAAGAGTAAATGTTTATAGGGTTTGAATTAGATCATAAATAAAAACTATTGAGGAATAAATAGAAATTTTTGGGTCGCAAATCTATAAATATGTGATGATTTAAAAGGTTATCAGTTCAAAAAAAGTATGTCATTAGGATAATATTTTATTTCGAAGTCATATTCCTAATGTTGGGTAATTATTTTACTAACTAAGAATATTATGTAATTTTATTACTTGATTGGTTTAAATTTCATATGAACTATCCTAACTCTTGGTTGTGATTCTATAAAAGTTTAATCCATTCCTTTACTCCAAAAAATTAGGGACCAATAATAACTTATTTATTCCTGAATCACTAAAAAGAATCTTTTAAAGGATTGTAAGGCTTTTAAAAGAGTAAAAAATCAAACTATTTTCCTCTAACTATCTTCCAAAATCAATATGGTTAATATATTAATATATAATCCTCATAATGGAAATTATTGGTTCATTACTAACACTTATTCATCATATTTTTTTAACTAAAAACAATGAATAATTAACCAGAAAAATTTCATTGGTTAGTGGTTGGCATGAAACCCTTATTGTCCTTTAGTTATGGGTTCAAGACCCATGACCTTATCAGATATTATAGGTTGTCACCTAGAATACAGGTTTTCCTTTTCTAAAATTATATTAATATAATTTCTAAAATAAATTTAATTTAAATCCTTGAAATAAGGTTAATTACTAAAAATCCTTTCAACTATAGTTTTCAATAAAACCTCAATACATAAGTAAAACATCCACTTATTTTCACATAGATCCTTACATGATATAGGGTTTATCCATAATATCATTATACTTATTTATATTCATGACACCTTATCTTTAATCTTAAACTTCTTTGGTTTAACCGAAGTTTTTCATTTTCATCAAATATTCAAATCCTTCATAATGGTTTATAAAGAAACTGTGAATTATCCTAATCATATCCCCTAGGACTATCAAACCAAGTGTGCATTAAGGCCCATTTGCGTGTACTAGGATACCCCCAGTCAGGCTTGGAACACCTTATCAGAGTTATTACTCTTATATGCATCTATTTCAGAACCACTTCCACTTGTAGTATCCCAACCTTCATGTATTTCTAGGAAGACCCACATAATCTCAACCTTACCATAATTATAAGATGTTATTATATACTTAGTCTCAAATTCTAACTTAGAGTAATGTTATCTAATCAATGTTTTTTTAAATCTATTTACCAAGGTTTCTACTAGACTTCCATTGATACCAACTATAGCAACCCAGCCCTAGAATCTCAGAGCCAATGTTTGTCAGTAATTACATTGGAATGATTACAATGAATTAATATCTGATGGACTGAATGTTTAGTATTCTTGGTACACTAGATACATACATGATAAAATAATACACTAATTACAACATAATTTTGTTCTTCTAAATAAATAATATCAAGGATACATTTATTCTATATAGTAAATCATGCATATCTTTCATAGTATGCTTATTGGATTCTTATGGAAAAAACATAATAAAGGTGAGATTAAATTATCGGTAAGGTTAAAGTAAATCAGAAGCAATAATGAATCAATGGGAATATATTAACATGGTATTATAAATAAATTAACACACATTCCATGTAATAAAAAGGCTAAAAAGTCAGTGAATTAGAAATAAGGAAAGGTAAATGGAAACACATGCGATTAAAATAACTAGATATAGAAAAATATATATGGTAAGCTAAGAAAATTAAACACATTCCATTTAATTAATGAACTGAAAATGAAATGTATCCATAGATATGTCGATGTAAAATATCATGGATTAATAATAATTAATACAAAATGAGGGAAATGATTTCTTAATGGATGTCATATCTGAGGCACATGAAAACCTATACCATAAAGACAATTCATAATATGGTTTAAAACTACTAATAGAAACCTATTAAAATTTTCCAAATTATTTGTCTCATGAGAATATGTTGAGGTATCTAGGAGCTATATTAGGTCCAGTATCCACCCGTCATTTCCTTTCCAAAGCATTCCTCATACTGAATACTAAAAATAACTAATATTTGTTATCAAATATCCGTATAGAATAATGAATATGAACTTATCAATATCTCCCTAAAATAATAAAATAACTATAAATGTAGACACCAAATGTAAAATGGTATATGGTTTAGTCAATAATAATATCCCAAATAAATGAAATGGTTAATTTGGGAAAAATTCAATGTTCAGGGATCATAGAAGATTAAATATTTCAAGGCGACTGAAAAATGAATCAAGGAAGTGAATGTGAATACTATCCTGGGTCAAATAAATTATAAATCATCCTGAGGAAGAATAAGTATGGTATCAATAAAATATATCCAAAGTGGATTAAAATAAATCGTTTTCGTCATAAATAAATATAAATAAAAAGATCTTTTAAAAACATTATAGAAGAAAATATCCTTTATTTTGAAAAAACATTTTTCAAAAATCTCTTTTTTAAAACAATTTCTTTTTAAAGTAACCTTGTAAACATGAAAGGGAATCTTAAAAGAAATAATGGTGAGTAAATCTTTATTGTTTGTATGAGGTAAAAATAATTCCTTTTACAAAATTGAAGGTTTGAAAAATGTCTTGTTCGGAATGTGATAAGAAGATTACTTTAAAACCATTGGTAAAAGAAAAAAATGGTAAAAATTTCTTTACCAAGAAATTTAAAAAAAAGGACTTTTTTAATAAATCACGTTTTTTAGAAGAAACTAGGTTCTCCTACTAAAGAGAGAAATAAATTTTGGTTTTCTAAAGATCTGTTTCTACAACATTTTGAGTACTGATGAATGGGAAAATGGTACTATCACTTAATAAAGGTTATGAATAACCATTGAATAATAAAATTAAATGTTTTATTAGAAAATTATCAAATAATTTCTCCTATTTGGATTTTTTTTAAACAATTCTGATCAAAATATATTGTAAAGTAAATGCTAGAAAATATTCTAATGTTGGATTGAGAATAAATCAATGAGTAGATTCTTTTATATCAATTATAAATCCAAATGTAGAATAATAAATACCTAAATAGATTTTCAAATTCATTATATATTTAATCATATAATATTAACTACAATGAAGAAGTAATATAACCCAATAAAAATAAATTAGGGGATGAAATTATTCTCCACATGGTAAATTTTAACTCAAAACCCATTAAAAGAAATAAATTAAATTTGAAACTCAAACTATCATGAATAATGAATGAATCATTATATTATAAATTTTTTTTGGAAGAATTGAAAAAATATATAAAAAATTAGGTGTACAAAAAATAATGTTATTGATTCAATATTGTGTCAATAATCACAATTGGAAGTGATATTGTAAAGAAAAGCATTAATAACTTTCTCGAGGAAAATAATATTTACACATTCCAGAGTGTCTCATATCACATTGAAACATTTTTATAATAATATTTATGAGGGAATATCCTTAAATAAAACTTATAATATCATGAGAATAATGAGGTTCATGATATAACAATTCAAATGGCAGTATATACACTATATAAAAGAAACTAGGTTCATTACAACAGACAAGGCTCAATGGATTGTAAATTGAGAAAAAATACCTTACCTTGTATTTCCTCTTGTTTGAACGTCCTTTAATGTCTAGTATAATAAACTTATGTTAATTAGATACTCTTTTTATAACCTTTTCATGTTTTTTGTTAATTGTTTTTTACTTTTTACGATTCTGTAAACAACTACTTAATCAAATATGATTACATCGAGTGTTTTGGACCAAATTCAGTTTATGCGTTAGAAACAACTTTGGTTGGTCAACTATGGTAAAATGGATCATTATATAAAATATATATAATAATAATAATTACCTAATTGTAATATTTATACATATGTTTATCTTTTAAAACCAATAATTAAATATGGTTATGGAAAGTGAATCAACTTTACAATCATGGAGACGGTAGGTCATACGTACGCATGGGTTACATTCTCATTTTTCAGTGATCTTTATGGAAAGAAGTTAAGTAAAAATATATTTTTCTATAATGATAATTATATCAAAAATAACATATTATTTATTCATATATACTTATATATATTTATTCTGACATAAAATTAACCACATCATGTCGAGGAGGCGGTAGTCCACACGTCAACGAACGACATTATCTGTTTTAATGTGTAAGAAAGGGTAATAAAGAAAATGATATATATTATATTTATTTAAATTTTATTATGTAATTAATATCATATATATTTTATATTTTTCAAATATGTTTAAATAAAACCATTTTTTATACATTCCATGTATTGTGTCAAAGAATATCATCACTTTGAGGGGGATGTAGTCGACACTTCCATACACAGTGTTTTCATTTTTACACAAAATGAAAAGTATAATGATATGTATTATAAAATAATTAAATAATAATAAATATATAATAAATATCATATATATCATATATAAACATTTTGTCTATCATAAATGGAAACCATGAATGTTGGTAAAGAAAAATTGAACAATAATCGTTTCATGAGGTGGTAGTTCTCCATACACAGAAACAATATGTCTATTACCCATTAGATGGATGTGTTTGTGAGTGTAGTTATATCACTCAGAATAAAAAAATCCTAGTATATTGAGTATAGTAGTTTTTTATACAATAATGATATAAGAATATTTTATGGATTGGATAATTGAAATAAAACTAAAAAGCTTGAAGATGTTTGTTACCTATTATTCAGGTAACTCCTTTTGGTTTGAACCAATGGTTTACATGGATTGATGATTTCACAAGGGGATAATTCTGGGATTAGTGAAGTGTTTTTTATAAGCTATTTTGGTCGATAATGTTTGAGATAAATTGTCTTGAGAGGTGTGAGAAAGTTGGAATAGAGGAGGCCTTTTTATAGTGGAGGATGAGTGGTACTCTTGTAATATTTTCACAATCGAATTTCATGAACATTTTTCCGGTTGAAATTGGATCCAATAATGATAAAATATCTATAAAATATAGTATAGGGTCTATATATTTCCATCCAATAGATCTTGTACTAGTGTATAGGTCATTTTTTCCTTAAGGTTACGTTTTAGTCCCATATTAAACCTAATTTAACCTTAATCGTTGTAATCAATTTTAATTACATTCAATATTTGTTTGGGTTAAAAAAATGGACTTATTATATATTATAAATTATTATTATTCCAAATATGTAATCCATTTTTCCTAATTCTATTAATAGAAGTGGTGGGTATTAATTTAAAATTCATCCCGCGTGTAGGATGACAATGCGGGTTTTTAAAGTAAAAATGTCGAAAATTTCTATATGTTTTATATAATCAATTTCAAAGTGAAATTGATTAAAATTACAAAAATATATTAATGGATAAAAATATATTCTAATTAAACTTCAAAACCAATTAAAATTATAAATTTTCCATATATATAAATTATATGAAACGGTAGTTTTGAACTAAAATTCTGTATTTTTAACTGTTCATTTAAAATGATAAGTTTCCAAAAGATATAAAAAATTCACCCTAACTTAATTATATGTTTCAATTTAAAATAAAAAGTTTATTTTTTCATATTAAATCAATTAATGTGTCAAAATTCAGATATAAAATCGTTTCTATATTAAATGGAGGTAAAATTTCCTTTATAAAAATATAGGTTTTTATGTGTGATATTGGGTTTATTCTTATCTAATGCCTATAAAAACTAATGTATGAATATAAAAAATATTTTATTTAATATATAAAATATACATTTATATTAAAATAATTAAATAATTATAATTAATTATTCATTTGAAGACAAAAATCATTTGGAAGTATAAAAATAATAATATTTCTTTTTATATTCAATTGGTTCTTATTTTCATTTCTCATTAATTGGTAACCATTGAATTCATATTATATTTATATAACCATAAAATTTCATTACATAGTTAATAATATTTATAAAATCAAACATAACAACTAGTTTATATCATATTATATTAAATAATTATATTTTAATAATACATTTTTATTTGGTGAAACTCATTCTTGTAGGTAATACAAGCTATCAAGGAAGGTTTCTCTTGTAAGGACTTATGTAGCAATAATTTTCATGGAAATTGATGTATCTCAAGATCTCCCATCTCACATTTTGATCCAAAATGGTGAACACAGATTCACTCAAGAGGTTGTTTACGAAAAACTTTAATATTACTGTAATATTTGTTTTAAATTGGGACATTCCTCTAATGTTTGTGTAAATAAAAAGGCTGGTACTAAGGAAAAGAGACCCACTTGGATTCAAAAAGGAAAGTATAATTTTGGACTAGATGGTAATAAGGATAATGCAGACCCATATGGATCTACTAATGAAGGACCAAATAATGATGTGATTAAGGAAATTTTGGTCAATATTTCACATACTACTGAAAATAAAGTAATGTCAAGCATCGTGGAAGATGTTCTTGATGTCACCTGGGACAACACTGACCTATTTCCATAGATATAGATCAAGATAATTATCTCAATCCACCTGACACATGGGATTCAAAACAAATTGACATCTCTAATAATTCTCTTTAAGTGGAAGATAACCCCTCGAATAGAATTAAGGAAGACTTCCTAAAATCAAGTGCTAGGAAAGGAAAAAACCTAATGGTGGATGTATATAGATTTGTTAACCAGAATACCAAGAATACAAGATAACACATAGACTATTCTGATAGGGAGAAAAAATAGTCACAAGATCACTTCAAGCCTCTAGGAAGGATGTCAGGCCACCCAAGCATCTGGTTGAACCTGTTGCAATCTCTGATGAAGAGGAGGAATACGATAGAGAGAAAGATCATGTACACATGGATTACTATTTTATTGAGGAGCATGTGGGTGAGTAACTTTGTTCATGGATTTATGAACAATATGTGACAATTCACATGAAATATTTCCATCGTGATATCTCTGCTAAAACATATCTTGAAATTAGAAAAATCGTGTTTATAAAGATGGTTGAAGAATACAAGAAAAATCCAAATTTCAACTACAGGGACATACCTTGGATTTGAGTCTTCATATTTAATCTTTGTTTCATGGTCACCGGTTGTGTCACTATTATTCTTAAAAATTGGGTGTTATAAACTTATGGCCCATGTTTCCAACTTTTTATTACAGCCTTTTAAGGCTTCATGTTGCTCCCCCTTTTTGAGTGTTGCTACTCCAAGCCTGCTTGTTCATTGTGTTTTCTTAAGACTGATCTGCTTCTTCATTTATTTTCTTTGTTGTGTTGTTTTGGTAAAAGGGATGTTAAATTCTCCATAAATAGTAGTGGTACTAAGTTTACATAGGATGATCATAAGAAATTAACCTCCAGTATTGGCTTACTCCACCCTTATGGTCATAAAGAACTTGATGTGTGTGAGGAAACATATCTGATTTGGGATATTACTGGGACATTGCATGAGATGGATTCCCAATATCTTTTAGAGAAATTCCACCTATTTGGTGGCATGTTTGACATTTTCTCAAAATTCGAGGGAGATCTTTCGAATGGTACTTGATGACTCACCTTTGGCTCCATACTTCTCAAAGTGTAACACATCATAGGAATTGGATGACATGTTCATTTATTTTATAAGAAACATGTGGTTTTTGGAAAACAAAATTGTCTTGTTGCCACTCTCTGTGGTACTGGATCTTTTTTTAGAATCTCCACATGGAATTTTTGTGATTGTATGCATCCTCTTGATGGAACTTGCTGAAATTGGTTCTTTGTCTTCTCTTTCTCATTAATCCGGGTTTGTTTCCCCCTCAATCCCTACTGTTTTAATCTCAGTAGAACTCATTTTTTGTACTGTATTATGGACTTAATAAATTACTTGGGAAATGAATTGGGTATCAAATTCATGTCACCGCTTTTATAAAAGAAGGAAGGTCACTCTTGTGTTTAATGCAAGCTAACTCAATGTTTCATGAATTATAATTTATATTATGTTTTTAATTTATTTAAAATAGTAAATATATAGTATATTAATAGGATGTTATATTCCCATACATGCTTGGTGATGCATGTCATACATGCTATAATATAAAAAATTTACTTTATAATTTTGGGGTGTTACAGTGGAAATCTCTTTCAAGCATCTATCATGTTTTGTTTAAAAAATATTGAGGTGTCCTTGACTTGAGAGGTTGGATAATGTAGTTTTGGAAATCCTTTATCTCTGATCAATTAGCTAGAAAATATTATAGCTTTCTTAGGGGAAAATAATTAATGGTGGGGATAATTTTTACACCCGCATTTGTTATATTCATCCTTTTTTCGGGTTCATCTATTGGATATTGATTTTTCTCTCTCAAGTTCTGGGTGTGGAGGGGTTGAAATTTTCAGATTTTCCTTTCTTTATTTTAGTCACATGTTTATTATTTAGTTTCTATGAGAGTGTGGTGAAAATGGGGATTTTGGGATTGACAAAAGGTGGTGCACTGTAACACCCCGAAATTTTATGAAAAATATTCTTAAAATTTCATTAATGTCTTCTATTGTATGCTACACCAAGATTACTTTGCTCTATACGCAACACCGTATTAGCTTGCAGTATACGCAACACTATTCTTGGATCGTGTTACACACAATTTTGATAGTAGTTATTCTACGCAAAATTGAGTATATATATATATATATATATATATATATATTCAATGTATAAATGAAATATGGTTGGATTCTGTTATACAAAACAATGAATGATTCTTTCACAACACGTAACCCTGACTTGGCTTGCATTACACGCAATCGCGACCTTCCTCGATAGCGTGTGTTGTACGCAACACCGGGTTTTACTAAACAACGATATATTATTATAATATTATTATGAACTAGCTGTTATGAATATTATTAACTAAATTTGGAATTTTATAACATTATTATTCATTCTACACATTTTCTAGAACATGGTATAAGAACAAAATAAATTTTTCGGGTAAAATAAGTATTTTTCAAAAAATGCAGTTTTGCCGCCTTTTGATGGCGCACCCACTTTAAATCTACTTTTTGACATGTTTATAAGTTCCATTTTACAAAATACAATTATTATTTGGAATCAAGAAATAAAAATTTACTTTGGATAAATTTTTCATTTTATTCTGATGACTTTCATATTTTAATGAATAGTAAAAACACGCTATATTTTAATTAAAAGCAACTTTTTTCATCGTAATATCTTATGTGGTTAAATTATAATATTTAATGGTTTTAAAGTATTAATAGAATATGTTTTTACCATTTAATATAATTTATGTCATTAGCATTGATTTTACCTTGAATTCGTAGGTTAAATCAATTCAATCTTTTGCAATGTTTTAAAGAAAAACTCGTTTTCTTTCGACAACGTGATTAATTTTAATTTAATTTCTTCAACTTTTATGTATTGAATTTGGAAAAATGGATTCCATATTTGGAATCAGTGGGTCCAAATTATGTTAATAAGCTACTTTTTATTTTTGGGCATTGTGAATAGTAACTATGATAAATTTTATTTACTATAGTTAAAGGTAAATCGGGTAATTAAGGGTAAATATAAGATTATAAAATTACCCTAACACTTAGAAAAATCCTATTTGATGACTAAAAGTCGACCCATATCACCTAAGGGTCGGATTAGATTCATTTAATGGACTTTTTTCCATGAAAATAATTTAATTATTATTAAAACCAAAGAAAGTGACAACATGTCACTCTCTTAAATACTATAAGTATAATAATTTTAAGTTAGTGATAAACTTCATGAAACTTAGAAAATTAATCATCTACAGGAATCTAAAAAAATTATCTACATCATGGGAATTTATTTAGAATTTTTTGGGACTAAATATTTATCATTAATTGTGACACAATAGTGATGCAGAAATTATTTATCTAGTGAAAAATCAAGAATATAGTTTTTATTAAACTAATAGTGACCATAAAAGGCACTAAACCCCGACCAAAACTTATTGTTCAAGTAAATTTAAACTATAATCATCCAATAGTCGAATATTTGACAATTTGGAGTCTTATACAAGAAATTATGACACTTATATTATTTTATTTTAAATGATGCCAAAGTTGTCACCTTCGTAATTTAATAAATATAATAGTTTAAATATTGTGATTTTAAGATGATAAATTCGAGTAAAAGTATTATTATGAAATTTAATAGATTTATATTTATCATAAGATTTTATTTTAAATTTTTATGCAACAAATAAGTATATTAAATAATTATACAAAAATGTTGTAGTAATTATTTTATTAAGAGATAAACCAAATAAATGGTTTTAAAAATAATAAAATAAATATTATATGAACTATTTAATTTTATAAACTAATTTTATAGACACATATGACCGTTTATGAATCTATTAAAGCATTTAGTTTGAACATATATTCTGTATATATTTTATTTAAATTCAAATAAATGAATAGTGTCAAAATTGACACTATTGTTATTTTAAAAAAATAACATATTATAAAATTGTTTAAAAATAACAAAAATATTTAAAAATTATAAATATAAATTTATATGGTCAATAATGTTATAAAGTAAACAATTATGGATAATTCACAACAAATAAGTAATTATTTGTTATAATTTAAAATTTAGAATTTTATTACCACAAATAAACTTAAATAGATTAAATAAGGATAAATCAAAATGATAAGGCTTAAAATAAGATCCAAACATGTCTAAATTTGATTGTTTGATGATATTACAACCCTATATCATCTAATCTTATAATATGAGTCATTTTTGGATGTTTTTAAGTGCGGTTAGATTTATTATAAATTAATATTTTTTAGAATTCCAAAGGTGCCCCTCTCCTCCCTTATAAAAGGGAACCACCTCCCTCTCCTCCTCACACCAATTTGAGCCTTCAAGCTCGGCCAAACCCTGACAAATTATCTTCTCCACTTCCCTATAAACATCCTAGAGGTTCTTTTCTACTTTAAAGACCAATCTTAGTTCCCTAAGAGGAGGTTTCAAAGAGGCGTATCGAAGAAGAGGTAATTTCTTCTCCCGATTCTTTCAAGCTTCTTTCTTCTTCAACTTATTCTTATTTAGTTGTTTCATTATAAAGTAATAACATCATTATCACTAATATACTTATTTTTTATTATAAATATGAAACAACCCCATTTCACCTTCTATCCATCCTACGGAAAACAAAATCATCGCGCGTGCGTACGTACGGAATACCGTCTCCACGCCGTGGTGTAATCTGTTTTTCCACGAACACCTTACATGGATGGGTATAATGGTGTAAATAATAACTATACACAGTTACTATAACATCATACTGATTCTGATATATTGTATCATCCACTCCAATTCAATTCAATAATTATGGAAACGATATCATCGCTCGTGCGTACGTACGGACTACCGTCTCCACGACGCGATGAGATTCATTCTCCATGTTAACCATTTAAGAATGATTATAAAGTATATATAAGCAATAATAATGAAATATATGACATTATAAAGCTACTGGATTTATGTATATATGTATGTCATCTACTTAATTCCATTCAACTCATTAAGGAAACGAAAATACCGTTCATGCTTACGTACGGCCTACCGTCTCCATGAACGGTGTATTTCATTCCATTTATAAGTCTATTATATATCTGTATATTCTGAATATATATTATATATAAATCATGTTTTATATTCTGGAATTATGTAATCATGATCTAAGTAATCATATGAATAATTACAAGTCAAAACACGGACGACAAATGAAACGATTTTACCCAAAACGCTCTTTAACATTGAATTTACAAAAGAACGGGTAATATAAAGTCATAAGTGAACCATATATGATATCATAACAATTAATATGATTCTTTAATAAGTCAATAACATTATTTAAATAATTATATAGGAGTTTCGGATACGCACAAATCATATCGGACATAAGGTAAGGGATAAATTTTGCAAATCTCATTTTTATCTGAGATTGCTTATTCGTAAGTATTTACTGGGGTTATTGCTATCATCCATGTCCATGTTTTATAAAAGTGTATTCATGTATGTTTAAAGTCCTTTTTACCCATTCTTGAATTTTACTACATGGTATGTAAGGAATCTTTTTTTACATTACGAGGTACTTTTTGACTTTTCCAGAAAAAGTACGAGAAGAATGTTTTTTTAACTTATACGGCACGAACGAATTTTTACGGTTTTATAAAGACATATTTTCATAAAGCATACTACAAAATATTTCATGGATATTTTCAAAAAAAATCCTTTTCTTTTAAAATTTCATGACATTTTGTGAAAATAAAATGATTTTGAAGAAGAAAGGATATTTTCCTCAAAAATTCATTTCAAGTGTTTAATCAAAACCATTTTTCATCTAAGATGACATTATTTCATATGTGTATGTTTCAAGTATCATGTCTCTATGATTTACATGGTTTCCTTTTTTTTATTATGAAATTATATCCATTTTTTATATATGGATTATTTGATGATGGAATGATGTTTATGAAACACATTTTGTTTATTGGGTTATTATGAATGATGTATGTTTTTTTGTGGCACAAGTAATAATGATTTCATTATGAGATGGGTGGGACCTATATCTCCCTCCAATTCATTGGGTAATGATTTTATATCTCATGAGATAGACATGGCTGGAACGGTAAGTTAATCCGGTTCAGTGATACAGGACTGAAACGAGGAGTGATCTCGATTCAGAATGGGACTTTGTCCACTAAGATGGTCTTGACAGCAATGTCTTGGCTACTATGGAAATCATTACATGTGCTTAATGGATGCCAAAATTACATGTTTTATTCCCGTTCTATTTTTTTCATTCTTAATGTTTCTTTATGATCTATGCCTTATGTACTTCCATGTTTTATGTCATTTCTCAAGATTTTGATGTTTAAACATTATGTTCATATTTTTAAGTTCAAATGTATATGGTATGTTTTATTTTATCCATGCTTATCCTTACTGATCATTTGAGCTCACCCTTTTTATGTTTTCTTTTCCCCAGGATATATAGAAAGGATTTAGGTAAGAAAAAAAGGGAAAGAACTTTATAGGAGATGTTGAAGATCTTTCACCATGATTAGAAGATTACGTTCCAAGTTTCCAAAGACACTAAACTATTATGGTCCTTGTGTGTCTGTTTTTGTTATGTATGAAGTATTCCTCTAACGTAATGTAATGTCCATGTACGTCAAGCTTTGGGTCTCTACATGCACGGTTGGTGCACTATTTGGGGAAACCATAAGCCCTTGCCTGAGAAACCATGTGGCCAATTTCATTTTTGGGAAGTGGTGACCCACACCGTTGTCATGAGTTTTGGGAAACTGTGCATCTCATTCCCCTTAGATAGAGAGGGATTCATGGTTTCCACACAGTATGGAAAACTGTACGGGAAAACCATATGTGGTGCCCAGGTCAATAAAAATTTGAAATTTATATTCTAACCTCTCATGATTTTAGCACCAAAATTCTCATTCCTCCCTTATCTGAGTTTTTTTTGGCCCTATGGTAGCCTCTCACTTGTTCTCCTTTCATATACTCCTCCTCTATGGTGTAGATGTAGTGATTCTTAAAGGTTTGGGAGTGAATATTCAAGGTTGTCTCTTCTCCTCTTATCCCTCTTCCTTGTTCTATTTTATCTGTTGTTATTCTTCTATCTAGGTCATGAGAATCTAGGGTTCATAATTTCCTTGATTTATGATGGGGATTTTTACTTTTTATGGTTTTTATTAGTTGTTCTTGGCTCTTGGAACTTTCATGTAGTGGTTTCGGGTTAGCATTGTCAAAGCACGTGTGATTTCATGTGGGTTTCCTTTTTCACGTTACATTTAAATTTAAGAATCCTTGGTTTTTTATTTTTTAACCTAACATATGCGTTAAATAATGATGTGTGGTCTTCAAAGAAACTTTTTGATTTGAGATGAGTTGGTTTTCATGGTTGTTTTGAAGTATATGTTATTATTTTTCTATGTGATGCACACCAAGAATTTGATTAAATGTTTGGTTAGATTTTGTAAGTAATTTGTGGTTTCTAATAAATGGTTTCACCTTAGAAATGTTTTGTGACATCAAAATTGTTGTTTATGTTCTATCAAATGGATATATAAATCATTTTGGACTTAAAATTGCTGTGGATTTGGATCTTGAAAATGGTTTGGATTGTGATGACAATGTGTGGCCTCCTTGGAATTTTGATGAAAGTGATTTTTTTCTACATGTGGTGAATTTAATTGAATTAGATTATCTAATTTTTTAAAAAAAATGGAAAATGGTGTGTTTTGACATTTTGTAAAGGTGGATTTTTTTTGAAAAAGGGTGATTTATCAAATGTGGCTTAAGGCTCTTTTGGAACATTGTAATGTTTGTGAAAATTATTATTATGAAAAACCTCCTTAGATAATCTTATTTCCTTGTTCATATTTAATGGATGGGATTTTGTCAATGTGGAATCCTCATGATCCAAGGTGTTGAATGGGTGGGACTTCCTTATTGCAGACTCCTTTTGACCCATTTACTTATAGTGGAATGAAAGATCCTCTATGTGGATTCCTTTCAGATCTATTTTTTTAACAAAAGGGAATGATATTTGGGGTGGATATGGGGTGATTTTTTTGTGTGAGTTGCTTATATATGGTATATGTGCATGTGATTGGATGATCCATTAGCATTTTTGGATCACTCACACTTTACTTTACTTATTACATGGGAACCTGACATAGTTAGTAAATTTTATGAGAATTATTGATGCACTGGATTGGATTATGCTCAGGCTAGTGGTCTATAGTAGGAAATATGATTTGTTTTGTTTTATTGTTATGTGATAATTATCCTAAGATAAACCATATAGGGTGTGATCTAGCATGTTGGATAAATTTTATGTCATCTAGTGAGGGATTCTTTTCGGGATGAGTCAAGAAGTGTAGTATGTTCTGGATTATTTCATGAGCTCATTGGTTCTCCCATGTCCTTTGGAACTTAGTTGTCTATAGTGGATGATTGAAATATTTTATTGGTTGGTCCAACTGTGTAAATTTTTCCACTTCCATTGTTGTATGATTGTTGTTCTTACTTCCTTGAGTATTGTAGCTTCTTGAAAAAAGTGATAAAATGTTTTCAATTGTTTATGTGAAAAGGATTTGGAAATGTTTTACACTCTTCCTAACCTTTCTAAATGAAATTTCTTCATTCTTCATTAAAATTATTATGTATCCTTCTTGGAAGAGAATGTGGATTTAAGTGGTAAAAAGGGAAATGGACCGTGTGTTGATTTAAAGTGAAAATATGTGGAAAATATTTATTTTATATATTGTATTCCAAACCAGAAATTGATCTTTATTTTATTTAAGGGAAGTGCATTGGGAATAGATTTTTCTAAGCATGCCTAATGAGTTTTAATACTCACACCTATAATTATTAATTATTTTTAGCCATTGGTGTAGGTTTCAGTATGGTCTCAATCGCTATGGGTGATTGTTGGTCTTATATCAGAGAGTGACCCTCGGGGTCACATGGAGATTTTGTGGGTGTCAGGTTTATTTGGTTTATGTTATTCATCTTGTTGTATTTCCAGATTTGTAAAATGATGCTCAATTGAGATATTTATTCATATTGGGTTTCTCTGTTTATTTCGTTTATAATGTTTTATTTATTCATATTGGGTGAAATCATTAACTTGGTTAATTTGATGATGTGTGACACTAGTTTCCATCTTAGGAGGATAGAGAATGCTTCTTGGGCCTTCCCATAGATTGAATCGGGTGACCGATTCAAGGTCAACCCTAGTTGGTTTGTGGTAGGAAAGAATATCATCAATGATATTCATTTTAGTCTTACATGATAATTTCAAAAAAAAAATGAGTTCAGTAGGTGTAAACAATAATGGAAATACAAACTCAAAAAATCATGAATGACACATGAAATATCAACTGAGATTTCATAAAAATAATTTCTAAATTTCATTCCTTCGGTTTTGAGTTTTGATTTTCCCAAAAAAAATCAACTTTGGTTGTATTAGATCTTTAGCTTTACGAGATCTTGAATACAGCGCAAGAAACAAGAGGTCTCCTTTGGTATTTTTTGAAGAGGGTGCATGGTTTTATAAGCCCTTATAAAAAGTGCAGATAAAACCTCATTTATCAGTGCTAATAATATATGTGAAGAGAAATACCACTTTTTTCAACACTTTCTTAGTGTTGATAAGTCACCACTTTTATCAATGCTAAAATAGTGCTCACAAGAGTGGTATTTGTTGGCGCATATGTTTTATCGTGGATAAAATACACTTTTATAAATTTTTAGCCTAGTGCTGATTTTTTTAAAAAATTAGTAAAATTGAATAACTAACAAATAATAATTATATAAAGGATAAAATTATTAAAAAATGATCTATACTAAAAATTTACGTTATAAAAAAAATAAATAATGAATTTCAATTAATTAATTCTCTAAATTAAGAACATATTGAAAATATAAAACCATAATAAATAAATACGTATAAATAAATATAAAAAATTAAAAAAATTAAAAATATTATAAATTAAAAAAATTATAATTAAAAATTAATATTAACTAAATAAATGAAAAAAATGAACAAATAAATTTAAATAAATTACAAAAATAAGAAAACAATGTGAATTCATAACATTAATTACATAAATTTCAAACATAAAAAAATGAGTAAATAAAAAATATTAATTATATAAATTAAAAAATTATTAAAAATGAATAATATTAAATTTTAAAATTACAAAAAATATTAGAAAATGTATTTAAATATATTAATTATTTAAAATTTAACCATATTTAAAATATTAAAACATAATAAAAAAATGAATAAATGTTGTTCATATAAATTATAAAAATATTGAAATAATAAAAACATAGAATATAAATATTTATATATAAATATTAAAAAATGATTACATTCAATAAAATATAAAAATTAATAAATATTAAGGAATAATATATGATATTAAATGTAAAAAATATTAGAAATTAATAAATAAAATTTAATTGATTAAAAAAATATTTAAAAAATAATTCGTAATATTATTTACATGAATTTTAAATGCATCAAAAAATTAAGAAAAATGAATAAATAAAAAAATTAAATTATATAAAAAAATTATTAAAAAAACATATATATTGACAATTTAAATTAGAAAACTATTAATAAAGCATTTAAATAAATTAATTTTATAAAATGTAGTCATTTAAAAATTATTAAAACATAATAAATATAATCGAATAAAGAAAATATTATACATTATAAACATGTTAAAAATGTTCCACCATTGGTGGTGGGGTGGTTTAGGTTTGATCATGTAAGACACGAGGTCAAGTCTCCTGGTCTGAGTGTTCACTACTATTAAAAATGAAGAAATTATATTAAATGAAATGTTATTAGAAATGAATAAATAAAATTAAATAAATTAAATAAATATATTAAAATTTGAATTTGTAACATTAATGACATGAGTTAAAAACATATAAAATTTAATAAAAATTAATAAATAAAAAATATTAATTTATTGATAAATGTTTTTTAAAAGATGGATTCTATTGACTATAGAAAAAATATTAAATTTAAAATTCTTTTAAATAAATCAATTATATAAATTAAAAAAATGATAAAATTATTAAAACATGATAAATAAAAATTCATAATTATTAATCATATAAATTAAAAACAAATTGAAAATATGAAAAATTAGTAAATAAATATTTATAAATTTGATGAAAATGATTAAATGCCAAAAAAATATAAAAAATTAATAAATATCAAGAAATAAATATGTAATGTTAATTTAAAGAATATTAAAATTCAATAAATAAAATTCAATAAAATAAAAAATATATTTTTAAAAAGTGAATTCATAACATTAATTACCAGAATTGAAAACACATAAAAATGAATAAAAATGAGTAACTAAATAATAATATTATTATTAATTATTGATGTATGCATTATATTGATTGTATAAAAATAATATAATTAATTATAAACCTTTAAATTTTTTAATAATAATTAAAATATTAATATTTAATTAAGTATATAAATATTAAAAAATGTATTAATAACAATCAAAATTGATTTTATAAAAAAATATGGAATGAATAAATATTAAAAATTAATAAATTACCAAAAATACTACAAATGTGGAAGTGTTAAAAATGAATAATTAATATTAAATAAATATATATATATATATATATACACACACACATATACATACGCATAGACATACATGTACACATATATACCCATATATATACACATATATATGCACACGTACACATACACATCCAAATACATGTGCATACATGCATATACATACACAAACACATAAATAAAATTACATACATGTTCTTTCACATATATACACATACTACCTAGACATACATACGCATACACATACACATACACATACAGACATACATATGCATAGGCATACATGTACACAAAAATACATATACACATACACATAAAAATACACATATGCATACACACACATATACACATACACATACATATGCATACATACCCATACAACATAAACATACATGTGTCACATAGACACGCACATATACAAATATCGTATATATACGTACTCATACATACGCATATACATACATATATATATATATATACATACATATACATACATATGCATTCATATATACTCATACATATGCACATACATATGCATACATACATATATACACATAAACATAAACATACACATACAAAAGAACACATAGACACACAACACAATACATATATACACACATAAAACACATATATACCAATACATGTACGTATATTTTAAGTTATATAATAGTAATATAAATATATAAATTCAATTATGAACTATTTTAAAAAATATATATTCATTTATAAATTTATATAATTATTAAAATAAAATATTAATATTATATATATATATATATTTAATTAATGTATATAAATATACTATTAAAAAAAGATTGATAATGTTTTTGTTATAATATAGTTATATAAATCATATTTATATATAATATTTACATATATATGCTTAATGTTATAGAAATATTATTTTAAAATATATAAATATGTACATATAAATTAAATTATTCATCGTGGAATTTATCAGTAATTTTTCATTCTGTTAAAGGTAGATATTTAATCTGTTCTGACAAAATTTTCCTTTTTATCAATATTTTTTTAGTGCTGATAAAGGTTATCTGTTTCAATGCTTTTTGTTTAACACAGATAAATGTTAGCCCTGGATATCCCCTGAGTTGTAGTAGTAAATAGAGGTAAAATAAAACCAGTGAGTAGAGAAAATATATATTTAGAATTGTAGGAACAAGTGAATAACTAAGGGTTTTAGACTGATTCAGGTTTGATCAAACCAGGGAGAGGGAACAAATGGAATAAGGAACAAGTGATAAAGTATGGGTGTTATATTTAACCGAGTTTGATTAATTGTATTATATTATTATAAATTTAATGTTCTTGAACAAAAAAATTATTTATAAATGTATTTATCATTTCCTCTCTCCCTTTTTTAGTTAATGACTTCACTTTTATTTAACATAAAATAATAATCCCTTAATTACTATTCAATGATAAAGGTTTTCTTTCATGAGAAATTTGTAATGTATTGTTGTTACCTTTAAGCTATTTAGCTTTGAAAATGAATGATGATCACTTCTCTACACCCATCATTTCATAAAATAGTAGAAAAGATGAACTAAAAAAGGAATTATAAAGCATACCATGGTAGAGGATCATACAAAGAAATATCAATCGATTTCAATTTCTCACTGTCTGAATCAATGAAAAATAATAGTGATAAAAATAATCCTCTTATGATATAATATTTTTCATTCATCATCACTTATCAGTTATCTATGAATAAAAGAAATATAAAATCACATAAAAAAGAAAGGAATAGAATATTCCTCATCTAATAATGAGAGAAATAATATTAAGAATAATAGGATGATTAATAAATGAAATCATATCTAATCCTCTAGAAAATGATAATTACACCTCAACATTGTGTTTACACTAAAAAATTATTGTGAAAGTAGTTAAAATAATTTAAAAGAGAACAATAACAAAAAAGAAATAGGTAATGGGTTCATAGATAATAATTCTCATTCAGAAGTATAACCTTTACCTTTGAGAAGTTTCATTAAGAAAAAGTTTATCTTGATCTGTGTTGAAGACACTCATACGTCATGTTGTACAGTTCCTCATTATGAATCATTTATCTTAATCTCAACATTAAACTCCCCTATTTATTATCCATGAAAAAATATTAATATACCATAATATTTTATATCCTAAGTATCACCTCAATTTAATATGTCATCCATTATAATATAGTTTTTCAATATTTTGAATGAACACCACATTTTTTAAGAAGTTTTCTTTCAAATCTCTTATAAGTGGCATAGAGGACTAGTAATTCCATAATGCTCCATATAAGATTCCAAGATCATCAGTACAACCACATCCATATATGATTTAGATGTCTTCAATTTTAGATTTTTTGAATTTATCATTCTATATTTCTAAATGAAACATGTCTACTAATTGGATTTTTTAAGTGTTAGTGTGTTGAGTATCCTTTATAATTCTCAACAATTTTATCTCCTAATTTTTTATTTTATTATTATTTTTTTACCCTTAAATGATACTTTTGCAGTTTCTTTTACCATTATGTACAGTATTGAATACCCTTACACATTCTCTATATTAATTAGCTTACCTTTACCTATTGTTTTTTCTTACCCTAATGTAAGCGGACTGATACCCCTATATAAGCTCGTTTTGACCCTTATATGCAATGATAATTGGATGTGTTACCCTTATGTGAGATAGGATTAACCTCACATGACAATATAATTGGTTTATTACCATTACATGAGGGAATTTAACATTATGCACATAGGGATAATGTATATACTATAACTTAGTGGGTGATCTATCCTTTAATAGTGGGTGATATACCCTTACATGAGTTCTATAATAACCTTTAAAAAGTTTTTCTATCGATATTTAGGGGGGTTTTATCTATTTATTTTATTATTAGGCTATTACGTATTGATTCAATTTTAGACCTCCATTTCATGGGCGTTGCTGAACCATTGTAATGACCTCAATCTCTCTAGGTAATTTCAGATTATCTTCTCCATATTGTAAGGGATAGAAAAGATTTTTTAATTCATTGTTTTATATAGAGTATTATACTACCTTATAGAGATATATAAATAGTTTAATATCTAGGAATATGGTGACTAGAGTCATTGGTGTCATTCCCTACTAGGCATTCCATTTACATTAGTATTTAATATCACTGTTACCCTAGTGTTGTGTTCTGGTAGAGATCATTCCAGATCGAGAGGTTCTTGTTGCTCAATTGTTGTCATTTCCACCATGGATTCTATAGAACCAATATAAAATGATTTTATTGTGGTGAATTGTTGTCATACATTTTCTCAAATTTTTTATGATTTTTAATAAGTGAAGCATAGAGGATGAACTAGGATGTTCTCTTAAAGAGTTGTTATGGTCAATCACTAGCTACTTCCAATTCAATTATTATTATTATTATTAAAATAAAACTATATTAAACCGTGGTTTTAGAATTTATAATTCTATACAAAAATTAAACATCTATATTCAATGAAAAAATAATGAATGAAAATAGAATGAAGTTAGAAATAAAGGAGGAATTACCGAGAGAATCACCTAGATTGAAGCTCAGTTGTATTATCATTAGTATAAAATTTTCATAATGAACACACTCCATCATATATGTGAACATCCTTTTTTGCCTTTTATTTTAAACATACAGTGCACTCAATCAATTACACTATACATCCTCCTCCTCGATCAATGTAAAATAATAGAGAATAAAAAGGTATGTCTCTAGTGGAAAGTGAAGACATAAAGGCGCATTTACCACTAAGATCCCAAGGCTTAACTCTAGGAAAATAAGAATCATTATGAATGAATTTTTTAATAATTTTTTTATCAGTAGATTACACCCCTAAGAACTTCCTTGGGTTAGAATGTTATAATCATGAGAAGAAGAGTTCACGGTGAAGAAGAAAATAGGGGAAAATGAGAGAGAGAGAGAGAGAGAGAGAGATGGATTAATAGAAAAATGATAACACTAAAACTAAAACTTGAAATATAATTAGTTAATGGAAATAGAATAAAACATTATACTAAACTACTTCATAAATTAATCTAAATATGTTTTGTATCATATAATATCTTCAATGGTTATTGAAATAAAAATTTATAGGAAGAGGGTTATCTCATTTTAACTCAAAAATATTCCTCATAATTTTTTCATGTGGTAGACACATTTAATGGAATAATTTAGGAATATTGTATTATGTAATTTTTTTCTACTATGTATTTCTCATTCCCCCCCAAAAGTTTGTCTTTATTTTCTAGTTAATGAAGTAATTATTTCTAATTGACTCCAGATATTTATTCTGTCTTGGCTGGCTATTTGTATTCCAATGCATTGAGATCTCATGCCATTATATCCTTGGAGAGAAGTAATCACACGTTTTCATAGTAATTAAATTTAATACACCATATTTCCTCTTTATCCAGGTGATATTTTATCTCAATTGATTCTGTAATTTATGTGATATTGTCCCATCTTTAAAAATCACAAGATTTATGCTCATATTTCGACACCTGACTTGTGATATTATTTTACACCTAAAAATTTTGGATTCACCTCTTGGTCTAGTTTTATGAATTCTATCCCTATTAAAATAGAATTATAAAAACAATTATAAATTTTAATTTAGCATAAAATAATTTCTTGACTGAAATACATAAGAAAATCCCAAAATTAAAATAAAAAATAAGGCTATTTTTTTAATTAAACTCAAAATAATTATAAAACCAAAAAATGTTACAGTTTACCGTATAATAATATTTTTGTGGGATTAAAAAAATTAAACTGAAAGTAAAATTATATAAAATATTTTCTCTCTTAGTTCTATAATAATTAATCATTTCCCTCCTAGACAATTGTCTAATACCAAGGTCAAACCAAAATTTCCAAAGAATAAATGGAAACAGAACTCAATTGTAAAGAAAATATCATAACTAATACATGGATATAAATTACATAACTCCTAAAAAATCATAAAAATATATTAAGTCTTATTTTAATTCTCATGTACATAGCATACCAAAATCCTTGGAAAAATATTTCTTTCTTCACTCAAGGATTTTTTATGTCAGGTTTTTCTCATTATAAAAAACACGTGTGAAATCCATAGTCCTGTTATATACATAGTATATCCATTTAATATATTAAAAAGGTGTCAATAGTGAGTTCATTTAAATCAGTTATTGTTAGGATGAGATTTGGCAAGTTTAAAATGTAAAAGCATCAAAGGTGGAATGACAAGGGTTAGTTTCTAAAGTGATGTAAATGCTTAAAAGGGGGTTTTTCTCAAAAATGGTTTGATCCTCAATGAACATGAAAATTAATCACCTCCAATAAAATATTTATATTATTGGGAATTTCATATTTTTTATTTTTAAATCAATGATAAATTTCATCACTCTTTTCCCCCATTTATCTAATTTTTTAACCTTGAATTCAGAACAAGAATTTCTATTCGAAATCATGTTTTTTATAAAAATACAGGCATGTTTTTATTTAAAATATAGTGAAAACCCACCACATGTTTTTAATGATATTTTTTCCACACATCTTCTTTTATATCCTATAATTTCTTCCAAAAAATAAACAATAAATATGAGAATACTTTCAATTCATATCAATCAATTTTTTCATGAAAGAAAAATACAACTCATCATCTCCCACCCCCACACTTGCATTCAACAATAATCACTCATTTAAATTCAATAGAATTTTTTTGGAGGGATAAATGGCATGTAATGTGGCTTCATAACAAGTTAGTTCATGTCTACTAGGGGACTAAAAAAGATAATATATAAAGGTAGGCCACAATAAGAGTTCAATGTAAAAAAGGCTTTCAAAGTTGAACACGAATCATACTTAACACATTTCAGGAACTCTAAAAACGTTGAAAAAATATAAAATATCATTTTATAGATCACACGACATTTCTTGAGGAAGTAAAGAAATCAATAAATGTAAATAAGAATAAAAAATTCTTTAAAAATTCTTGTTCTAGGAATTATTTACAATTTGTACAAAACTAGTGCACATGAGTTTCATAATAGATCACACTTCATCGAATGAAAATATTGTAAATGAGGAAAAAAATCCATTTTGTAGCTATTTAACTCCTAAAAAATTAAAACCAAGAAATGTTCCAAAAACACTAAGATAGTTTTAATTTTCCAAAGTATTCAATTCAAATCAAGAATACTAAAAAGAAACCAAATATATACAAGGAAAACATAGAAAAAATCAAAAAGAGAAAAACATAAAAAAAATAGGGAGGCACACAAAGAATTCAAATGAATAGGTTTAATTACCCCATCCCCAAAATTATTACATTTACTACCCTCTTTTTAATTCAAATTATATTAAGAATGATTTGGATACATAATTGTAATTGGACCAAAAATAAAATAATATAAAGGAAAAGACACAACATAATTTTTTTTTTTTGTAACCCATGTGTTATTATCCTAACTAATACCAAATTAAACCTAATAAAGAAGAGAATAATAATAAGAAAATAATTATTCATAAAGGTGAAAGAAATTGGATAATTATTTGTTTAGACCCACGAACGGGTGCAAGGTTTTACTACCCCTAGTCATGAATTTTTAGTGGATTATCCCCAATTAGAAGGTAGATGTGGTTTAATTATGATGAACCCCCACATTATAAATTTCTCAATGTCCATGATTAGACTCCAAGAATATATATCCTCAAATGAGATATTCAAATTCCCAATTCACAATAAATAATTAAGTGATAAATACTCCCTTTTATGTAAGTAAACATAAACATTGATCTCTTAATGTAGGACCATTGACCTATTAATATCATTATGTGAATCATCATAATCATCTTCCAAACCAAGAGAGAGTTATAGAGATACATATTTTTTATTATCTTGGATAAGAAGATCATGTTTAAGGTTATCTTTATCAAATTGATTTGAGGAAACATCCAAAAAATGTTGATCTCCCATAAGTATATCTACCAGAATGTTTTATTTAGAGACATCCTTATTCAATGGTAGAGTGTTGGAGGATGTTATTAATTATATTAAAAGATCCTTATCTATGAACTCATTTTCTTTAATATAAAAATTATTGGTGAAAACTCTTCTACAAGTCGTTATGTTTATGGTTTTTGTTAAGGATCTTGTTGTTACTCCATAGGTACATATACATATTCAGATATCCATTTAATTTGGCTCTCTAGGATTTTAATTTCACCAATAATACTTTGAAACTAAGATTCAAAATAATCAAGAGCTTCTTCTTGCACCTGATACTGGTCAGTCCAAGCATATTAATTTGAATTGAAGGGCATCATGATAAATGATAATTTTTGTATTTTTTTAAAATGAAAGAAAAGAGAATTATTTACAATATGTTAATTGAAATAATTAGTTAAGACCACTTGGTTCCATAGAAATTATTCTAGTTTTATTAATCATTTTCATTTTCTCTCTCAAAATATTTATGATCTTCACTAAGTTTAGCATAGGGGACAACCTAGGTCGTTCTCTTGAAGAGTTTTTGAAGTCAATAATTCACTACTTCTAATTAACTTTTTCTTTTTAATAATTTTTCATATAAAATAAAATTCTAGTAAATTTTAGTTTGATTTTTTCGAATTAAATAATAAAATTAAACATGTAGATGTAATTAAAATACAATGAATATTTATATAATTAAGTTAAAAAGAAAGGATATATTCCCAAAAGAATCAATCAGATTGATCCTTCATTTTCTTTTTATAAGTTTCAAATTTAATTAATTGAAAAAGACTAAAATATTTTTCAACATCCTATTATGCCAATGGTTATGAATATAAATTTCACTAAATCAACTACTACATGCATCCACCTCTTTGATAAAGGAGAAATAATGCAAATGAATAAAAGATAAACCTTGGGTTGAAGGTGTAGAAACCAAGGATCCTTCTTCATAATGATTACCATCAGAATAACCCTAAGAAAAAACATTAATAATGATTTTTTAATAGCTTTATATCATATCTTGATTAATCTCATGGGGACTTCCTTAGGTCAGATACTCATGATCACGATCAAAATATTTATTAGTGAATATGAAATTAGGGATATAGGATGAGAGAGAGATAGAATAAGAGAGAAATGTGAACACTAAAACAAAAACATGAAATGAATTTATTAGATGAATATAAAATAAAAAATGTGACAAATTTATAGAATAACAATGAATAAATATTCATTGTAGTGGATGATCCCTTAAAAATTTATGGATATACAAAATTTTTGGGATAGGGGTGGCTCATTTTCCCTCCAAAATATTCCTCTTCAGTTTTCATGTGGTAGACACATTTAATAGAAGAATTTGGGAATGGTGTCTCATATAATGTTTTTATCATATTAATTTCTCATTAACTCACAAAATTTGAAATTTATTTTCTAATTAATGAAGTAGTTAAGGTTGATTTACTCCAAAAATTTATTTTTCCATGGCTGACTGTTTGTATTCCAATGCACCGAGTTCCCATGCCATTATGACCATTAAAGAAAAGGAATCACATGTTTAAACAGTAATGAAATTTTTTAATATATATTTAATTTTACTCCATGTGATAATTTAGTGAAATTGAGACTTCACTTTGTGAGATCTAGACACATATTAAAAAATCTCCATATTTGTGCACATATTTTGAGGCGTGACTTATGAGATTATTTTGGTCATACAAATATTGGATTCAAATCTTAGTCTAGGTTTATGAAATGTAACCTAAAAAACATATAATCCTAAAAAATTAATTAAACAATTTAATTTATTTTAAAATAATTTATGATTGAAATACAGAAGAAAATTGAAATAGTTAAAATAAAAAAAATTATGTTATTTTTCAATTAAGCTCAAAATAATTCTAAAACCTAAGAATGCTAAAATTTTTCATAAAATAACATTTTTGTGGGATTAGAAAAATTAAAATTAAAATTATAATAATCTAAAATATTGTTTCTATTGGATTGTAAATTTGATCGTGGATAAGATATATTTAGTTCTTATTATTCTTAGGGTTTTTCATTTATGTAGTGTTCTTTGTTCCTTACTTCCACTATATTTAATTATGATTTTTCAATGTGTTTTAGAATTAATAAATATATGTAGTAGTGTGGTATTATCTGTATATAGTTGGACTAATTGGAATTGAACCATGTTAAATCTCATGTGTTATTTATTTTATTCTTTATTTCTTTATTCATTATTGGTTTTCCACTATCATATTTTGTTTATCTATCGATTATCATTAAATTATTGATTTTCATCCTCCATTTTATGCATGATCTTTGGTTTATTGAGGTATAAAAGTGATAGTTCCCCTTTTTAACAACTTAACATCTACTTTAATAAGATTTAATAAATCCAATGAGCTACTACGAAGAATCTCATTCTAGCTTGGATGGATTCAATATGAATTCATTCAAATTAAACATCTAACGTACCTATCCAACTCAAACAAATAGTTATTTTAATATAAATGGTTTATAAGATCCATATCACTCATATAACTATATATTTAAACTCCATAGCAATAGATTTTCTTAATCTTTATTAAAACTCACATAGAAACTAGATATGAAGTTTGTTACATTTTAATAGGTTCATATTGTTCTTTAAACCAGTGTCAGTAAATCAATACCAGTTGGTATAGATAAATATCCAATCAAGATCAGTTCGATCAAATAACTGAACCAAAACTGGAATATTATTAATAAGGTACTTGTTTGAAGTGATGGTGGAATCAAAATTTACCTCCTTATCAGAGATCGAATGGGTAGATCAAAATTAGATCAGATGGATTAGATCTATTTAGAACATAAATTTTGGTAGGCTATAGCCCATTTCCACCCATATTCAATTGAAAAATAGAAAAAAATTCCTAATACCAACTTAAAACTATTAATATTTCACAAATTCGTGCACTATAATTATTTTTTCAAAAATCATAATCATAATAAAAAAATATTGAGTAGTTTTTACCCCAACCAAAATTATCCAATTGAAAAAAATTCCATAACCATAAAAACATCAATAAATTTTTATAATATATACGTTTAATATAATAAAATGTTATATTAAAATAGAAATTCCATAAAATAAACATGTAATTTTCAGAGCATCGTTTTCAGTAAAAAAAATAATAACATAGATATTTTAATCCACAAAAATAATTTAGTTTTAAAATAAATTCCATTCGATTAATTTTCCAAAATAATAACACATTAATACACATGTAATATTCATATGATATTTAATTAATATAAATAAGGATCAATCCTCATTAAAAATTGGATTTTACAAAAAATTATAATGTTTATAAATTTTTAGTGAAAAAATATTAGAAACACAATGTTATACTATACATGTAAAGTTTCAATAAAAACGTAATCAAAATTTGATAAAGAAATTACATGATATATTGGTATGAAACCAATTGATCTATATAAGAGCTCCACTACTTGTTATATTCTTATTGAATTAGTTGTAATTTTTTTCTTATAATTGTTTTATATCAACATATTTTTTACATCTATTATTTCGAAATTTTGGAATGTGAATATATTTTTACAAAAATAATTTAATATAAATATAATTTTTATTAATTGAAAATATTTTTATGTTCTTTATAAATTACATTTTTTATATTTTATTTTTTACTATTTTTTTATATGTTTATGAAAAATGTAACATTTCATAGTGAAATTTATATAACATGTTATGAGTTTAACACCATTAAAACTGTAGGTATGAGTATCCAAATAAATAGTTCAAGGTACCATAAGACAATCTCCAAGTTTCACAGTAGCATCGACAACCTTATCCAATAATTCATTATGCAAATAACATGATTTGGATAGTAAGCATGAGTGTTCAAAATAATTGTTCATTATTCCATAGGATAATCTCCAAGTTTCTAGCAGGCATCAAGAACCTTCTAAAATAATTAATTATATTTTCCAACATCCCTAATCGAATTTTTAAACCTAATTTTAGTGTTATTGAAGGAATTGTCAACATCAAACAGCTTCATATCTGGATCCTTCACCTCTTAATTTTTATAATATAGATGTTTTATAGTAATCAAAAGTATCTTATATGTAACGCCCCGACCCCAGCTACCCAGAGTCGGTGCATTACTTCGTAACATTGGCATGATCACAAAAGATCAAGTCTCGAAAGACCGATTAGTTTAGTAGCCTTGGAAACACTAGATACATTCATAAGTCTTTCATTACATCAAAAAGTAAACAAACTACAATAACATGGTCTTCATAGTCCACACTCATATCCTCACTGACTATTCTTGCAAGTCAGTCATAATACACTTCTTCACATCCTAGAAAATATTAAAACATTGAAAGGGGTGAGCTCAGATGCTCAGTAAGGATAACAATATTGCGGAAGCTTTCATAAGAAAACATAAGCATTTAAGGCAATGTATAACTAAAACAAAATCCTTATTGAACTTGAACTTCAGCATAATATGGAAAAAGTAAAATAAAATAATGCCATTACATACTCTCATGGATATTCTACTAGACGAATAATCACATGCAAAATCAATAACCACTTTCATAATGAGGGAATGTATAATGCCAGACATTCTGAAACACTTTGTCAAGTCCTCGGTCAAGACGTCTAATATGATTAAGGCCTCGGCCAAAACCATAAATCAAATTGGGAAAGGGCCTCGGCCAATTCCACGTCTAGTTGTCTCATGAGACCTACCGATGCATCGAGGAGCTATAGTGGGCTCCACCCCTCACATATTAAGTCCAATACATTCCTCATATGAATAGGTTTAAACATAACATAAATATTCGTATCAAAACTACCATACGAAATGTCAAAAATTTCTCCATAAGCTATGGATGGTATAAAAATAACACATCCACAGTCAAATATTTCACAAAATGTTCAATGGAAGTTTTGTATCATAAATCAATTTCAATTACACTTAAAACCCATCAAAGGATGTTGACATGGATGAAATCAAAGCTATTTGAGAGTAATATCTCTCCTTTTTGAAATCATTTAAAAGTCCCATAATTATAAAATAATACATTTACATTGAAGATATTCTTATAAGCTTGTTAGGGAAGCTTCGACGAAGTTATAATGGCGGAAAATAGCCGCACCCGCCGTATAAGTAAAAAAAACATTCTTACCTTAAATTTGTCAAAGAGGTCAAAAAGTACATTGTTTGGAAAACGACTGTAAGATTACTTTAAAAAACGTATAAGGGTATAAATGAATTTAACCCATTTTTCATTTAATAGTAAAAATGCTTTGAAAGACATTTTTAAGAAACATGGATGTGGATGATAACGAGGTCCCAGTAGATAATTATGTATAAACAACCTTGGATAATGAAGAGGTTGTGAAGTAAACCCTTACCTTGTACTTTTCCTTGGTTGGGGTAGGTTAACCTCCTATATAATGGTGAAATAATTGTTATTAAATTATACAAGAATCATATATATTCATATGATATCATATATGATCTTTTAACATTGCTTTGTTAACAATATCTTAGATTTATCGTTGTTTCGGGTGTTAACTTACTCGCTTTCTTTTATATGTTTTGTTACGTAAGTCGTTTTTTTCATGGATAGGTTGTATCTTATTCATGTCCAGAATGATATCATGTCCTTAAACATTATTTTTAAATCATCAAATGATAATTATACTTGAATGGATACGACGGAGAATGAATCTCATCGCGTTCGTGGAGACGGTAGTCCGTACGTACGCACGAGCGACAATATCATTATTTTGATATTAAAATAATATATAATTGGATAGTATATCATATATACCGAATCATTATCATGTTATATTTATTATTTACATTAATTATATATCATTATTATACCCATCTAAATAATAATATATTGAATAACAATTACACCACGACGTGGAGACGGTAAGCCGTACGTACGCACGTATGGTGACATGTCATTCAAATGATGGGTAGAATACTGAATATGGTTGTTCCATATTTATAATAACATCATAGTATATAGAAGATACTGGAGTTATAATTTTATAATTGAAATAATAAACAAAGAGGGAGTGGAAGAAGAAAGAAACTTGAAAGAGGGTGATGAAAATGTTACCTCTTCTTCGGGTTCTTCCTTTTGATTTGACCAAAAGGACTCTTTAGCATGGATTTCTGACTAAAGTAAAGCTTATAGGATTAAGGGAGAGAATTTAGGAGAGTATTTGGGCAGAGGTTGGCCGAACCAAAAGGCTTGGAAGTGTGAATAAGGTGGTAGAGGTGGGGGCCTTTTATAAGAGGAGAGGAGGGGCTCTTTTGGAAGGATTGAAATGATACATTATTATACAATGCTTTTCGGATTCTAAAGGTCACACACTTATATAATTCGTGGCTAAGGTGATAAGGGTTCGAAATTTCCTCATCCAATAGGCTTTGGACAAGTGTAAGCCTTGAATATTTCATTATCTTCTCATTTTATTTAAATCGTTAAATAATGAGGTCATCGCTGCATCATAATGATGTAATAAATAATTTAATTTATTTCATGTCTAAAAATTATAAAAAAAATACTATGATGTAGGAAATATTTTTATCTTTCTAATGAATATTTATAGTCAATATTTGGATCTGTGTAACCCCACTTAAAAACTGTTTTAGTAAAACAACTCATGTTTGTGTCAATTTAATTTTAACATTAAATAAATATATATTAATGTCATTTTCCAACTAAAGTGGCTCCATGGGGTCCCCAAGTTGACCCATGGGTTTTCTTGGTCGGCCATGACTCATCCAATAGGAGTAGTACAAGTGTCAATCTCATCTCATATTATTAAAACATTATTTTTACCTTAAACTACACTAATCACCTCTAATCGCGATTAAGAACTTAAAATTAACTATTCACCAAAAAATTATTTTAATCTCATTGAACCACATTTTACTTCTTAATGACAACCATGTATGTCATATTTTTGAAAATAAAATCACAGAAGTGGTAATATTTCATTTTAACGAAAAATCAGTTTTTAACAACCACTTAGTGGTTTCACTATTCATCAAAAATTGAAGTTTTTCAGAATAAGGCCAAAATTTCACCCTAAGCTATAATTGATATTCCGAATTCAAAAATGATGTCTATTTTACAAAATTCCAAACATATAAGTTGTATTAATTAATTTTATAATTAATTCCCGCTATTACAACAAATAGCGTGTTTTTAAGAAACAATTTATATCAAAAGATTGGCAATTGTTTATGTCCAATTTCAATGTTAAATTAATTATAATGACCACCATTGGATAAAATGGTAAAAATATATTCTAATTGTACTTTAAAACCACTAAATATTATAATTTATCACTATAAATTATTTTGATTAAAAAAGTTGTTTTTTTGTATTTTTCACTATTCATAAAAATTTAGAAGTTCTCAGAAAAATACCAAAAATTCAACATAGGCTAATTTCAATATTCCGAATCCAAAAATGAAGTCAATTTTGATAAATAAAATTTATAAAATTTCAAAAAGTAGGTATTACTATTCACAACGGCTAGTTTAGTTAGTTGTGGTGTGTGTTAGAGCTCGAGGTTGCGTACAACACACGCTATTGCATTATTCGAAGGGAAACGTACAGTGGAAGCTTGGGGTGTTACATTCTCCCCTCCTTCAAATAATTGCGTCCTCGCAATTTCTAGGGTATTACTGCATAAAAAGACTCAGGTGGTTTTTCATCATAAATTCCTCAGGTTCCCACGTTGCCTCTTCCATTTTATGATTTCTCCACAAAACCTTCACCAGACGAGTCGTCCGGTTTCTCAGCACCTGCTCCCTCACATCAAGAATCCTGACGGGCTCTTCACAATAGGAAAGATCGGGTTCCAGTTCTAATTCCTCATATGTGAGTACCTGCGTTGGGTCAGGCATGTATTTCCTCAACCTAGATACGTGGAACACATCGTGAACTTTGGAGAGACTTGGCGGCATTGCCAATCGGTAAGATACAACCCCAATTCGTTCTAGAATTTCGAAAGGTCCGATGTACCTGGGACTCAATTTACCTATCTTACCAAAACGTATGACTCCCTTCCATGGAGATACCTTCAGGAAAACATGATCACCGACTTGAAATTCCAAATCCTTCCTTCGATTATCGGCATATCTCTTCTGCCTACTTTGAGCTGCTTTGATGTGATTTTGGATTACTTTCACCTTTTCCACCATTTCCTCCACCAGTTCTGGGCCTACAAGTTTTCTTTCACCAACGTCATCCCAACAGGTTGGTGTACGACATCTCTTTCCATATAACGCTTCATATGGTGCCATCTGAATACTCGAATGGAAGCTATTATTATAGGAAAATTCTACAAGTGGTAAGTATTGATCCCACATACCCTGAAAGTCAAGAGAGCATGATCTCAACATGTCTTCTAAGGTTTGAATAGTCCGTTCTGATTGTCCATCTGTTTGAGGGTGATAGGCAGTGCTCAAACGAAGTTCAGTATCCAAGGCCTTTTGAAGACATTTCCAGAATCTTGAAGTAAAACGAGGATCACGATCAGAAACAATCGATAGGGGTACTCCATGAAGTCTTACAACTTCATTAATATATAGTCTTGCTAGATGTTCAAGTGGTAGATCCTCCCGTATAGCCAGAAAATGTGCTGACTTAGTAAGTCGATCAACAATGACCCATATTGCATCATTCCTTCTAGGAGTCTTTGGTAGTCCCATGACAAAGTCCATCGTAATATTATCCCATTTCCACTCAGGTATGGGAAGAGGTTGCAATACTCCACCAGGATGTTGCCTTCCAGCTTTCACTTGTTGACAAACCATACACCTCGACACAAAATCAGCAATCTCCCTCTTCATATTGTCCCACCAAAAATGTTCCTTCAAATCTCTATACATTTTGGTGCTCTCAGGGTGTATAGAGAAGTTGGAACTATGAGCATCATCCAGCAATTCCCTTTTTAGATCAGGTATATCGGGAACACAAAGTCTCTTCCCGAATTTCAAAATTCCATCCTTATACACAAATTCCCTCAATCTTCCATCATTCACACCTTTAATCTTCTTCTGAAATTCTTCATCATTGGTCTGAGAACTCTTAATCCTTTCTAGTAATGATGTTTTGGCAACCATTTGAAAAAGCATTGATGTTTCACCTTCCCTAGTTATTCCCATGTCCATCTTCACTAGATCCAAGAAAATTGGATCCCTTTCAATTCTCATCACATTCAAAACTCCATGGTCTTTTCTACTCAAAGCATCTGCCACCTTGTTTGCCTTCCCTGGGTGGTAATGTATCGTGCAATCATAATCCTTGAGTAGTTCAAGCCATCTCCTTTGCCTCATGTTGAGTTCTTTTTGTGTGAAAATATACTTCAAACTCTTATGATCAGTATAAATCTCACATTTTTCACCATAGAGGTAATGTCTCCATATCTTTAAAGCAAAGATCATAGCTGCTAAGTCAATATCATGAGTAGGATAGTTTTTCTCATGAATTTTTAGCTGTCATGATGCATAGGCAATGACCTTATCATTCTGCATAAGGACACAACCGAGTCCTTTCTTCGATGCATCACTATAAATAACAAACCCATCATTCCCCGATGGTAGAGTCAATACAGGGCCATTGACTAATCATCTCTTTAGTTCTTCAAAACATTCTTCACACTCTTTTGTCGAGACAAATTTAATCCCTTTACGTGTGAGCTTTGTCAATTGGTTAGCCAATCTGGCAAAATTCTGGATGAAACGTCGATAATAACCTGCTAAACCAATAAAACTGCGTACCTTAGTTATACTTGTCGGTGCTGGCCATTCTTGGATTGCCTTGGTTTTAGAAGGATCAACGGAAATTCCATCCTTAGAGACAATATGGCCAAGAAGAGAAATCTCATGAAGCCAGAATTCACACATGCTAAATTTCCCATATAATTCATGTCTTCTAAGAGTCTTTAGGATAATGCGTAAGTGATTTTCATGATCTTCGTGGCTTTTGGAGTATACCAAGATATCATCAATAAATACCACTACAAAGTCATCAAGATATTCCTTGAAAACTCTATTCATTAGATCCATTAAAACAGAGGGTGCATTAGTCAATCCAAAAGGCATTACTGTAAACTCGTAATGCCCGTACCTTGTTTGAAATGTTGTCTTTGGAATGTCTTCCTTCTTCACACACAACTGATGGTATCCAGACCGAAGGTCAATCTTTGAAAAGTATTGAGCTCCATGTAGTTGGTCAAACAAATCATCAATGCGAGGTAGGGGATACTTGTTCTTTATTGTTATAGCATTGATCTCCCTATAGTCAATGCACAACCTCATAGATCCATCTTTCTTCTTAACAAAAAGGATAGGGGCTCCCCAAGGAGAAACACTAGGGCGAATAAATCCCTTATTACTCAATTCCTCTAGCTGTTTCTTTAGTTCAACTAATTCCACAGTGGCCATTCTATAAGGGGTCTTCGATATGGGTCTTGATCCAGGAATTAAATCAATGGAAAACTCAACTTCTCGTTCTGGAGGATGTCCAGGTAAATCTTCCGGAAACACATCAACATATTCTCTCACAATAGGTACATCCTCTATTTGAATATTCCTTTCCTCGCCCTCAGTAATTTCCTTCTCTTCCTCCCCAATAATTGAATTTAGTTGAGCTACTGGGGGTGGATCTAGATAAGAATCATGTGGCAACGATTCGGCTCTAAATATAAGGTGTTTCTTTTCATCATCATCAAGAATCGTAACCTCTTTCTTCTTACAATAAATTTTTGCATCATGGTCTGAAAGCCAATCCATACCGAGGATTATATCAAATTCAATCATGGGTATGACGATGAGATCAGCAGGTAAAGAACATTTAGGTGCTCTAATGGGAACTAATCGACAAAACATTGTTGAAACAATACTTCCCTTAGGGGTTTTGACCGTCAACTCCCTTGTTAAATCAAATTGGAAATATCTAATTTTCTTAGCAAACTGGGAAGATATGAAACAATGCGATGATCCAGAATCAAATAATGCATTTTCTAAACTTGAGGAAACCATTAAATTACCTGCCACCACGTCTTTCGGAGCTTCCACCTCAGCAGTAGTGATAGCATAAGTCTGGCCCTGATCCCTTGGCCTCTTCCGAGGTAAGTTCCCCTGATGCTTAGGACATTCATTTGCATAATGTCCCTTTTCTCTACAATTATAGCATTCCACATTGACAGCCGCTTTCTTTCCCTTTCATTCATGAGCTTGGTGGCCTTTTTCACCACACTTGTAACATACTCCTTTTCCTTTTAGACAGGCACCAGGGTGCTTCCTACCGCAATTATCACAGGGTGGAAATTCATTTCTACCCTTCTTCCCTGTTTCCTTATTTCCTTTCCCAGAGTTTTCAGCGGATCTCTTCTTATCTTGCTTTGATTTAAAGTCATAAGACTTAGAGAATTCCTTTTCTGTCTTGATAGCGCACGAGACAATACCTTCGTATGAAGAGAAGGTTTGTGATACTAAAGCTCGACGGAGAAATGGTTTCAACCCATCAATGAAACGATCAGTCTTACTTCTTGGGTTACGTATGTAATCCGCAACATACCTTGCTAACCTTGTAAAGTTATCCTCATACTTTGCGACATTCTCATCCTCCTTCTGCCACAGACTCAGAAATTGCCTTTCCATATCCGCTCGATGGTCTCGAGGAAAGTATTTTTCTAAGAACAGCTCTTTGAACTCCTGCCATTCCATGTTTGTTAATTCATCATCTTCCTTTGTGTTTTGAATTAGTGACCACCATTGATCGGCATCTCCAGTTAGGCGGTAAACTTCCATGACAACATTCTCCCTTTCACTACTCCCCAAGGCATGGAATATTTTCTCTAAGGAATTTATCCATTGCTCAGCTACTATAGGATTTGTACTCCCATTGAAGGTTGGCGGTTGTTGCCTCATGAAACGGTCGAGCATTGATCCTCCACGTTGTGGATCAGGGTGTTCTATACGAGTAAGGTTGTTATTCATAACCTGCGTGAGTTTTCCCAGTACGGTGAGAAGCTGATCGGCACCAGTTGTATCACTAGCTCCACCATAATTATCCTGAGCAGGAGGGCAATCCCTACACGGAGTGTGTGCATTGATACGGTTTCCATTCCTTTCACTAGGCGCCATTTCTAAATAATGGAATAAACTAGATTAGTTCATGAATCAAAATACATAATTCCATACTTGTAAAACACTTAACATAAATTGAACTAATTATGGATATAATCCATAATTATAAAAATGTTTTCATTGAGGAAGTATATACTCGTAACCCTTCATAGTGGTTTGTAATGAAAATGGAAATTATCCAAAGCATATCCCCCGGGAGTGTCGTAACCAAGAGTACAGCAAGGCCCGTTGTTGTGCACCAGTTCCCGTTCGAGTCTAGCTCAAAGCGGTGTTTTCGGGTTTTACCCCTAGGTACATCTGTACCAGAGCCGCCTCTACCTGCTCGTATCCAGACAGGGATGTATTGCTCGGAAAACTCACAACATCTCTACAATACCAAAATTCTAGGAAGTTCTTCTATACTAATCCTCAAAGTCTATCTTCGGGATATGTGCTCTAATCAGAGTTTATCTAAATCTAGCTTCCAAGGTTAGTACTAAACTGCCTTTGATACCAACTGTAACGCCCCGACCCCAGCTACCCAGAGTCGGTGCATTACTTCGTAACATTGGCATGATCACAAAAGATCAAGTCTCGAAAGACCGATTAGTTTAGTAGCCTTGGAAACACTAGATACATTCATAACTCTTTCATTACATCAAAAAGTAAACAAACTACAATAACATGGTCTTCATAGTCCACACTCATATCCTCACTGACTATTCTTGCAAGTCAGTCATAATACACTTCTTCACATCCTGGAAAATATTAAAACATTGAAAGGGGTGAGCTCAGATTCCCAGTAAGGATAACAATATTGCGGAAGCTTTTATAAGAAAACATAAGCATTTAAGGCAATGTATAACTAAAACAAAAGCTTTATTGAACTTGAACTTCAGCATAATATGGCAAAAGTAAAATAAAATAATGCCATTACTTACTCTCATGGATATTCTACTAGACGAATAATCACATGCAAAATCAATAACCACTTTCATAATGAGGGAATGTATAATGCCAGACATTCTGAAACACTTTGTCAAGGCCTCATCCAAGACGTCTAAAATGATTAAGGCCTCGGCCAAAACCATAAATCAAATTGGGAAAGGGCCTCGGCCAATTCCACGTCTAGTTGTCTCATGAGACCTACCGATGCATCGAGGAGCTATAGCGGGCTCTACCCGTCACATATTAAGTCCAATACATTCCTCATATGAATAGTTTTAAACATAACATAAATATTCGTATCAAAACTAGCATACGAAATGTCAACAATTTCTCCGTAAGATATGGATGGTATAAAAATAACACATCCACATTCAAATATTTCACAAAATGTTCAATGGATGTTTTGTATCATAAATCAATTTCAATTACACTTAAAACCCATCAAAGGATGTTGACATGGATGAAATCAAAGCTATTTGAGAGTAATATCTCTCCTTTTTGAAATCATTTAAAAGTCCCATAATTATAAAATAATACATTTACTTTGAATATATTCTTATAAGCTTGTTAGGGAAGCTTCGACGAAGTTATAATGGCAGAAAATAGCTGCACCCGCCGTATAAGTAAAAAAAACATTCTTACCTTAAATTTGTCAAAGAGGTCAAAAAGTACATTATTTGGAAAACGACGGTAAGATTCCTTTAAAAACGTATAAGGGTATAAATGACTTTAACCCATTTTTAATTTAATAGTAAAAATGTTTTGAAAGACATTTTTAAGAAACATGGATGTGTATGATAACGAGGTCCCAGTAGATAATTATGTATAAACAACCTTGGATAATGAAGAGGTTGTGAAGTACACCCTTACCTTGTACTTTTCCGTGGTTGGGGTAGGTTAACCTCCTGTATAATGGTGAAATAATTGTTATTAAATTATACAAGAATCATATATATTCATATGATATCATATATGATCTTTTAACATTGCTTTGTTAACAATATCTTAGATTTATCGTTGTTTCGGGTGTTAACTTACTCATTTTCTTTTATATGTTTTGTTACGTAAGTCGTGTTTTTCATGGATAGGTTGTATCTTATTCATATACATAATGATATCATGTACTTAAACAATATTTTTAAATCATCAAATGATAATTATACTTGAATGGATACGACGGAGATTGAATCTCGTCGCGTTCATGGAGACGGTAGTCCGTACGTACGCACGAGCGACAATATCATTATTTTGATATTAAAATAATATATAATTGGATAGTATATCATATATACAGAATCATTATCATGTTATATTTATTATTTACATGAATTACATATCATTATTATACCCATCTAAATAATAATATATTGAATAACAATTACACCACGACGTGGAGACGGTAAGCCGTACGTACACACGTATGATGACATGTCATTCAAATGATGGGTAGAATACTGAATATGGTTGTTCCATATTTATAATAACATCATAGTATATAGAAGATACTGGAGTTATAATTTTATAATTCAAATAATAAACAAAGAGGGAGTGGAAGAAGAAAGAAACTTGAAAGAGGGTGATGAAAATGTTACCTCTTCTTCGGGTTCTTCCTTTTGATTTGATCAAAAGGACTCCATAGGATGGCTTTTTGAATAAAGTAAATCTTCTAGGATGAAGGGAGAGAATGTGGGAGAGTATTTGGGCAGAGGTTGGCCGAACCAAAATTCTTGGAAGTGTGAATAAGGTGGTAGAGGTGGGGGCCTTTTATAAGAGGAGAGGAGGGGCTCTTTTGGAAAGATTGAAATGTTACATTATTATACAATGATTTTAGGATTCTAAAGGTCCCACACTTTTATAATTCGTGGATAAGGTGATAAGGGCTCTAAATCTCATCATCCAATAGGCTTTTGACAAGTTTAAGCCTTGGATTTTGCATTATCTTCTCATTTTATTTAAATCGTTAAATAATGATGTCATCGCTGCATCATAATGATGTCATAAATAATTTAATTTATTTAATGTCTAAAAATTATAAAAAAATACTATGATGTATGAAATCTTTTTAGATTTTTAATTAATATTTATAGTCAATATTTGGATCTATTTAACCCTACTTAAAAACTATTTTAGTAAAACAACTCATGTTTGTGTCAATTTAATTTTAACATTAAATAAATATATATTAATGTCATTTTCCAACTAAAGTGGCTCCATGGGGTCCCCAAGTTGACCCATGGGTTTTCTTGGTCGGCCATGACTCATCCAATAGGAGTAGGACAAGTGTCAAGCTCATCTCATATTATTAAAACATTATTTTTACCTTAAACTACACCAATCACCTCTAATCGCGATTAAGAACATAAAAGTTACTATTCACCAAAAAATTATTTTAATCTCATTGAACCACATTTTACTTCTTAATGACAACCATGTATGTTGGATTTTTGAAAATCAAATCACAGAAGTGGTAATATTTCATTTTAACGAAAAATCAGTTTTTAACAACCACTTAGTGGTTTCACTATTCATCAAAAATTGAAGTTTTTCAGAATAAGGCCAAAATTTCACCCTAAGCTATAATTGATATTCCGAATTCAAAAATGATTTCTATTTTACAAAATTCCAAACATATAAGTTGTATTAATTAATTTTATAATTAATTCTCGCTTTTACAACAAATAGCGTGTTTTTAAGAAACAATTTATATCAAAAGATTGGCAATTGTTTATGTCCAATTTCAATGTTAAATTAATTATAATGACCACCATTGGATAAAATGGTAAAAATATATTCTAATTAAACTTTAAAACCACTAAATATTATAATTTATCACTATAAATTATTTTTATTAAAAAAGTTGTTTTTAAGTATTTTTCACTATTCATAAAAATTTAGAAGTTCTCAGAAAAATACCAAAAATTCAACATAGGCTAATTTCAATATTCTGAATCCAAAAATGAAGTCCATTTTGATAAATAAAATTTATAAAATTTCAAAAAGTAGGTATTACTATTCACAACGGCTAGTTTAGTTAGTTGTGGTGTGTGTTAGAGCTCGAGGATGCGTACAACACACGCTATTGCATTATTCGAAGGGAAACGTACAGTAGAAGCTTGGGGTGTTACATTATATCACACTTTAAGGATTTTATTTAGATCTACAATATTCTATGTGAAATCGATCTATAAATAATTAATCACATATACTTTTGAGGAATTAATGGATTTCATAAGATATTAACTCTCCTCAATCAATGTTATTTTATCATTTTCATTTTTCTTAGTTTCCTTCAAACTCACCAAAACCTATATTCTCAATTTGAATTCTTTTGGTGTCTCCAAAATAAACTTGTGTGAGGTGTGATCAACCTACACACACCACCAACAAGAATCTCACTATGTTATCAATGTAATTTAATATCCTTGTAAGATCCAAATTTATCAATAAAGGGAGTGATTATGAAAATAATTAGGGGTTTATGTGGCATACAAAGTTGTGAAAGGTGAAAACCTTGGATAATTGAAAACAATTTTATATCACACAAATCCAATGACATGAAACTCTTGAAATATATCCAAATTTATGATTGTGGATATTTATCTTTTGAAAATGATAGACAGATAAATGTAAAATAATTTGTAATATCAAAAATTAGGGATAAGAGGCTTGAATCAAATAATGATATATTTTTTGATGGGTTTAAGAACAATATTTTGAGTGTTTCTAATATTTTAAATTATAGGGATGATATGATATTTTAAAAGAATTTATTTTTTTTGTAAGGATAAACAATAACACAGTCATAATGATTAAAAAATGAACAATACATAATTTAATTTAAATTTCTATTGATTATTATAGTTTTTTCATAATTTTGAAGGAGGTAAAATAGATTTGGAATAGATTAATTTTCCATTAGACTATAATGAAAATGGGTATGATCATTAAGTATAAGTACTTGAGTAATATACCAAATATAAATCATGAATGAATCAATATTTTAAAATATTTCATTAAAGAAAAAAAGTAAACAAGGGTCAAAATGTGGTTGGGATGAAAATGAGGAAACCTCTTGAGTTGATACAATTAGATTCATTTGGATCCGTGAGCTTTAATCCAACCAATATAGATGATTATTTAATTAATTTTATTAATTATTTTACTTGTAAGAATTATTTTTATTCTATGTCAACTAAATAATTTTCTCTTAATATGTTTATGTACTTTTTGAAGTGGGATTAAAATCAATAAGGATGTGTTATCAAAATATTTCAGTCTAAAACATTACTTAAATACAATAATGTGGACTTTCAAGCATATATTGAGAATCATGGAATAATGAATGAATATAGTGCCCCGTAAAAATCAATAAAATAGAGTATCTGATTAGAAGAATCTATGTTTGGCGTATATGGGAAGAACCATGACATTGGATCAGGGAATTCTAGACTAATTTTGGGAAAAACCATGATATCTCTTTTTTACATCTTAATCGATGCTTTATTTAATCAAATTCAATGAATATGTCATATGGAATGTGTTTTTAGGAGATTCCCAAATTTATAATTATAAATGTATTTAATATCCCATGTTACATCATGATCAAAGGAAGATATTTAGACAACTTTTATAAAAGAGATGATGAGGGGATATTCTTGGGATACAAACCCAGTGGAAGGAATTATTGATTTTACATAAAAATTAAGGAAAATAATTTATAAGTATGATTTAAATATCCTTTAAAATAAAAATTACTTTCAGACTTAATTACCTATTGTTGAAGATATTTAATAATTCTAAAGAGAAAGCTTTGGATAGCATGAGATATATTTAAATGGTTTTGTAGATATTAAAAAATACCATGATAATTCTAAAATTTCCAATGATGAGGAAGTCTTGGAGATATAATTATATATGTTTTACATTTACATAAAACTTTTTGATCCAAAATAAATTCTTGGATATAGCCTAAAGGGTGTTCAAAATCACAGAATTATAACAATTTCTAATGTCACATGCTTGATTTTAAAAGTTAAAACAATAAATGTTGAATAGAAATTGTAATATATTGATTGTATAACATAAATAGAAAAATAAATGAATAATATTTAAAATAATGACACTTTTCAATGTGTTTTAAATCCTAAATAAGAAAAGGTGATGTTGATAAAGTGTATTTTTAAAAATAATCTTAATGATAAATGAGAAGTAGTATGTAAAAAGGGTTATCTTGTATATAAGGGATACACTCAAATTAAGGGTATAGACTCTAATAAAAAATTTTAACCAGTAAAATTCTTGAAACAATCTAAATATTTCTTAAGATATGTTCTTAAAATAAATTATAAAGTGTTCTAATTGGATATGAAGTCATTATTATTGAATGGTGAACTTAGGGAAGTGGTCTAAATTAAAAACCCATAAGTTTTTTGTACTTTATGATTTTGATTCTTAAGTTTATAATCAAAATAAAAAACATTATTGTATGGATTAATAACCTTGATAACAATATTCAATGTTTGAAAATATATTAAGAATAATTAAGCTAAGGAAAATCATGGAGGATAACAATATCTATGTTAAGGGTTATGAGACAAACTCACTCATTATGATTACGTACACAGATAAAATTATATCTTTAAGAAACAAATAATATTCTTGTGAGGATTTTTATTCCTCAATTAAAAAATACTTTGAGTTTTGTATAATTAGGGTGATGAAATTATTTTTGGGTTTTTAAGTTACAAGCTTTTGGGTTTTTTCGTTCTCTCATAATAAAATTATGCTCATTAGTTATTGATGAAGTTTAAAATTGCAGAACCAAGAGAGGTATACACTCCCATATCACATGTGAAAAAGTTTTCCTTGTATTAATAATGAAGTATTGTAGATTAAATTGAAATTAAAATTCTTATTGGTATCCTACTCTATTTGATAATGTCTAGACCAAATATTGTCTTTATTTTTTGTCTTTGTTCCCAATTCCACACCAATCCTAACGAATCATATCCTATGATATAAAAATAAATATTTTTCTATATCAAAGGAAATCTTAATTATGACTAAAGTTATGGAAAATACATTTTCCAAATTTATGGATATTCTAATGTAGATTAAGAAAGTGATGTTGGTGATCCAAAGTCGACTTCTAGAGATGAGTTTTTTATTAGAAAATGATTTATTTCTTGGAACTCCAAAAATAATAATTCGGACACCTTTAGAAGAAATGGATTATGCTGAGACATAAAAATCCATAACAAAAATTATGTAGATAAATTTAAATATTTAATATATGAGAGTGAATATTTCATAACCATTGACTATTTTCTCTGACAATCAAAGAAAAATAAAATTATTGAAGAAATTAATAAATATTTTGAGGTTTAAGAATAATAATATCAAGTAACACTTAATCATTTAGAATATGAAATGTGAATATCTTTTTTTATAATACTATTCAATGAAATTGAATGTATAAGATACCTTAACAAATCCTCAAATTAATGATTCCTTCTAGAACTTGAGATTTTTGTTAGGAGTGCATTCCTTCCCAAAATCACTATAATTTTGTTGCTTATTTTTCCTCTACCATTATATTTAATTTATCAATAAATAGAGATAATGTAAAAGATATAATCAAGTAAAATTGGAGAGACTCTATTTTCTTTTATAGGTGATGATGAAGGAGGAGAATAAAATTAAATTTTTACTTATGTTAGGATACATGTGGTGTTGTTAGCTAATATTTAGATAATAAATAATGATTTTTTTTCATGATTCCAATAAATATAAAGGTGGATAATGAGGATCCTTTGGTTATTAGGTTATTTATTTTGAGATCTAAGATCCCCCATGAGTTGAATTGATAATACAGAAATTATGAATTGATATCAATTAATACATTATCAATATGTATTTGAACTTTACATTGAGAAGTGAAGATTTCATAAAAATATAATATTGTCTTATAAAGTGATGTTAAGAGAATATCCACATTAGGGGAATATTATTACTTGTTTCCTGAGACAATATATTCAAGAGTTTTAATGGTTAATTCATGCTTTATTTATTATAAACATGTTCATTGATGTATTTTAATCTAATTGAAGTTAAGATGATTTAAATGAATAAGTTTTTTCTTGATTAGAAAAAATCATGGTGTAAAGTAGGTCATTGAAATTTAATTAGTTGAATAAGATAAGTATTCCACTCTTATATAAGAAAATAAACACATAGTCCAATGTATTAGTTATTTAATGGTTTAATCTAAGGAATTATGAGCTCTTGTTCTTTTAGAAATCAAAATCCATATATTTGTGTGTGTTTTTATATATGAGAGTTGAATCTAGTCATAATTCAAGTAGATGTACCATTTTAGAAAAAATGAGTTCATGACAAAATAGATGAGTTTAATCCTAAAAATGCATTCGAAATACATCATGATTAAATGTCAGAAATAATTATTAATAACAAAATATTACATGATAAGTCAAGAATGGAATTCACATTCTTGTAATTCAAAGTCACATCATTTACTTTCTTTGGATATTTTGGCAATATGATGACCATAAACCGTGATCATCCAAAACATGTACTACTTTATGAAACACCACGAAAAACCCTGAAACATTATTAGTAACAAAAATCAATAAATCTCATATTTTGTTGGATTCTTTTTGAATTTTAAAAAAATTCACTAGATTTATGTGTCTTTTCTTCTACCCCTATGAAAACAAGACACAAAGAAAATAATGCAGAGTAAGTGATTGGGATTATACAATAATTCACTATGTTCCCTCCCTCCTAATGAGTTTTTGAATCCCCCACCCAGAATGAGGGTACCTTCATATTCTTTATGTGGATTCAATAGCCTTATCCATTGTTGATTTACATCCTCTTTGATAAAGAAATATCATTTCCTTCCTCCTTTTTTAAAAATAATAAATATATTTTCAATAAATTAAGTGAAATAGAGTTGAATATTCCTAAATTTGTGGGGTAATATATCTCATGATCATCCTTCATCATTTGTTAAACCTAAAAAACCTCAAATAATAAGTTATCAAATCCAAAGAAATTAATACTTAATAATATAAATATCAGTTGGTCACTCTAATCTTACAATATAAAATACATTATAGGAAATAAGAGTAACCAATATATAAAACTATATATTCCATAAGTGATCCTCTAATAGAATTTAAATTTAAATAACCTCATTGGTTAACTATAAACTTTCATTCCAAATCAGCATCATTAAAGTCAATCACAATCAAGGTAATAGAATTCATAAACTCTTACATTAGTTTTTCAAAGGAGTGGGTTATCCTACATTGAATAACCTTGGAATTATTTGATCACTAGATTTACCTTTATCACTTTTTACAAATATTTTATATATTATTTATCAATACCCTTATTTTATACCTTGGTCACATTAACATCATGTTGGTTTCCTTCTTTTCTCATTATATACACTTCTAGTATCTCCTTTATCCTATTAGGATTTGGATAATTTTTAACAATTTTTTCAATGCGTAGTGTTTAATAAAAACTTATTTGTATTTAAGATATTAGAATACTTTTCAATATATAACCATTACATCTTCATAGGTATTGACAATACTAAATGATAATACATATTTCAGTGACTCTTTGAGTGAAAAAAATATTATTCTGCTAATGAATTTCTAAGTGTTTGGGGAGGTCCACTAAATTTTCCTCAACCACCTTTATAAGAACATAATTAAAAATCTAGTGTGTATGAGGAACAGAATCAATATTTATCTATTATTATATCAAAATCCTTGTAAGTCATGTTTTCATAGTGTTTACCAATTTTTTTCAACTATCCCCAAGTCACCTTGAATGAACCATATTGGTAGTCACTTTTTTCTCCTCATTATACAAATTCAGTTACCTATTATTCTTATATTTAATCATTGTAATTTTATACCAGATTTTCCTTAATTTATGCCCAAAAAACCATACCATTAATAACACTCTTATGTATTTGGTTTCACTATGAAATAAGTGTTTTCGTATGATTCTAAGAGTTCATTTCCACATTTTTAATTATCTTTAGCAACAACACCCTCATTCATAAGAAAGTATTTCAATAAACTATCATAATCATGGGTGATTATCACTCTGGACTCTATCCTATTCTACTTTAGATGGATGTTTTTTCCACCATTCTCTATATTATTCTACTGCATATATGTTTCCCCCACATGCACAATACACCCTAAGTGGGGATAAATTAAACTGTATAATTCTTATTATTTCTCACTACATCTTGTCGTTGTGTTTTTAATAACAAGAAATCCTTGTTAATTTTAAATAACAAATATCATACACACACACAGATATATATATATATATATATATAAATTAATGTAATGAAATATAAATTTTATATGGTTCACCAAAAAAGGGAATTCCATGGAGTAAACACCACTTGTGTGCCGACATAGTAGGGGTTAAAACTTTACACTATTGATGTCATAATTGTTTTGGAAATATTCACTACTGGTCAATGGAAACATCATTTTTGTATCTATTAGTTCATGATTTTGTGATAAAGAATATAATAGGGATATGATATGATGATCACTAATAATGTTTTTTATAAATGTAAACAACCAGTCTATTAAGGGTGTTTCATTAAGAATTTTTTTTCTCATTCAATAATATATATTCAATAAAAGTGTCTAAATAATAGTTTTCACCTATCTTCATTTTTTGAAATTTTCAATGTCCTTCTCTTCTCTCTATTTCTTTAAATTCTAAATGTTCTTGTATCTACATTTTCCACCTAATGAATCTCCTATAAATTAGGGAATAATTTCATTAAAAGACATATAACATTAGTTCTCCAACTTCATCCACTTAATTGATCTTTATACTACCCATTAACCACCCATTAATTCATCTAACTCCAATGATTTATATAATAAATTCGAATATATATATCACTTATTTGGATAACTATCTTCATTGTTTGACATACTTATTTTTAAAATAGTATACTTAGAAAATTCTATATTGGGAATGGTTTCTCACATTTTCGAATGTTTGATTTCTAAATTTTATATTCCTATTCTATAATTAACTCTATTGTACCCAATTTTCTTGTTTTGTCGTTTTTTTCAATAGGCGATGTCAAGAAATGTTAATGTGTTACTTGAAGAAGAAAAAGAATGGATATGTAATGAAGATGGTGATGTTGAAGAGAATATTCTTGATAAATAACCCAGTCATGTTGAAGTAATCAGAGTTCTATCTTAGTGTTGGGTGATGGATGACAATAATGGGAGTATAATATGAAGTAAGTGATTGTGAGAAGAATGGAAGATGGGGTGAATGTGGGGGGTTTTATGGTAGGACAACTGATCGTATAAAGATCATAATGAAAAATGGAGGTATGATTGACCACATGACTGATGGAATGGTATGTGAAGTGACCATGAACCACATGGTAGGTGAATCTACAATGACCAGGTGAAAAAATTAATAATTGAATATCAGTCGCACATGATGGTAAAGATACCATGGGTCATCGACCAAATAAGAAGAATAGGTGGATTGTAATTTAGTCGATGGAAGGTGAATTTTTATTTTAAAGATAAAATATATTGTTAAGGAATTTCCTGACTTGGATAAAGAGTGAAATATGGAAGAAGGAAGAACAAGGACAAATATAAAATTCGAGAAGTTGTTTGAAGAAGTTCATAACCACTTATGTGAATTTGCGTACATTCTCCGCATAAGAAAATATCCATATATTGTTTTCCTAAATAGGTGAATCCCCATACCTGATTGTTCCTTTTCATATAAAAATGGTCATGTATGATAATCCAGATGTGTGACGGTCCACTAAGTGAATGTTCATGTAATGGAATATGGATACACATTATATTATATTGTAAAATGGTTCACATATATAAATTAGCCATGGATGAGAGTTGGATACATCTTGTAATGTGCATGAAAATAAATACATATGTGAGTTATCTATGTACATGAATAGGTTATATATGTAGTATGAAGCATAAATTGAAGATATGATTTTAATAAATATTTATGTCATGGTAAGAATAATTCAAATAGTTAATTATAATCTAAACCCTAGTGATATAATATCACATTATAGATTATTTTGATCCATCCATATTAATGTAAAAACTGGGATTCATAAGATTTTAGGTAAAATTTTATTAAATGAACATATATATATATCACAATAATTCATATCACGATACAAGTTGTCGGATGAAACTATTAGAAGAGATATTTATGGGGAAATTTCACCAAAAAATGAAGGATATTTGATTCAATCTATTTAATGATAGAAGATGAATAAACAACTATGATTTGTATTCCATGAAGAAAGGGATATATGGATATATCAAATGCATTTTTCAACATGAATATGTTAATATAATTTATGAATATTGATTTTTTGGAGTGATGCTTGTATAGAATTTCCATATATCAAGGAGAGAAGTTGAAGGAAGGAAGAATGATAATGGAAGAATATTTTATGTAGTGATGAGTGATAAATAATTCCATATATCATAGGAATAAAAAACAAAGGAAGAATTTTTTCTTTAGTTGAGTCTTCAATGAATGTTTAAAACAAATTAAATATGGTAGAGAATAAAGAATGTGGATTTGTTAAGAGTAAATATCTTGGTATTTTTGAATTACCAAAAATCATAGTAATTACAAGTGAAAAATTCATGAAGTATTATAAATATGGAAGATAGAGAAGAAAGCGATGAATTAACTTCCATTTTTGGATATTATTATATATATTGAAGTTTGAGTAATAAAAATATTACAGTGCGTATAGCATCCCGTCTTTTTATAACATAACTTTTCATTCCATTACACAGAACTGGGGATCTTTGAGGTTTAGTGTCTTGGAAACAAGGAACATAAAACATGAAACAAAAAAAAACATTCTTCTTAAACACTTGAAAGGATTCTCCTCATGTTCACCCTAGGCTCATTACTGTATCTCATAACCTGGGGACATACATCAAAAGGAAGGGTGAGCAGAAGGCCCAGCAAGGGAAACAAGTGAAACATTTTACATATGAACTTGAGATACATCAATAAAGTCATGAAAAGAACTTTAATGCATGAAAATGAAATCATGAGGTATATCATAATAAAAATAAAACTTTTTCATAACTTGAAGATGTGGCTACATAATTTAACATAGACAATCATGAACATATCACCAAGGTCCATCCCCAAGGTGTCATTTTAAAATTACCAAGGTTATTCACCAAGGTATCGTGAAAATTGTAATCTCTAGTGGTTACATCATTACCCAATGCATTGGAGCGCTATCAGGGCGCACCCTTAAATTTTCCTTTATTATCATGTGATCCACATATATCATCATCAAACATTTCATAAATAACCCATATAGCATAAAGGAAATGGGTTTCATTTCATAATCATAACTTTTTAAAAACTGCTTTAAAGACATGATCTTTATATCACTTTAAAACCCACAGAAAAGGAAGGTGGGTCTCGTGTATGTAAATACCAGAATTTAAAATAGAACATTTTGGTATATATGTGAATACCCCTTTAGAAGAAAGAGCTTTGAGTATTCACTTAATAAAATAAAAGAACTTTAGAAAAAAGAGATAGACATTTTGAGACAGAAATTCTGCAGCATAACGGCAATGTTCCGAGGTTTTAGAAGACATTAAAAGAGAGGTAAAATTGGTCAAACATTCATAAATGACCCATAAAATAGTACATGGACAGAATAAGAAGGATACATGATCATGGTAATGAAATTTTAAGGACATACCATTTGAAATGAAAAACAAGGAAGGAAGAAAAAAATTAGATTTCTCTTATGAAAGTTCGGCAGCCTAACGGCATTACTTAAACATCAAAAAAAATGATTTGAAAAGATCAAATAGGGTCTATCATCATGTGAACATAAGAGTTCAGTATGATAGATATAGATATAATTCCCCAAAAAGGAACTTGAAAGAATTGACATGAAAGTAGATCTTCAAAACGAGAAGGGTGAAGAACCACTTAAAAATTCGGCAGCCTAACGGCGCCACTTAAAACATCATAATACTGAATTCAAGAGATCAAATGGGGTCTCTCATCATATGAACATAAGAGTCCATTATGATATATATAGAGATCATACCCCAATATAACAAAAAGTAACTTGAAATAATTGACATGAAAGTAGAACTTCAAAACGAGAAGGGTGAAGAACCACTTAAAAATTCGGCAGCCTAACAGCGCCACTTAAAACTTCAAAATACTGAATTGAAGCGATCAAATGGGGTCTCTCATCATATGATCATAAAATATCAGTATGATAATTTAGAGATCATACCCCAACATAATAAAAAGGAACATGAAAGACTTGAATGAAAATAGAACTTGAAAACGAGGAAGGTGAAAGAATCCCTTAAAAATTCGGCAGCCTAACGGCGCCACTTAAACATTCTTAAAACGAATTGATGAGAGCAAGGGGGGGTCTCTCATTATATGAACATGAAATAGGCAGTAGGATGAATATAAAATAACATCCTCCAACACAAGAACATGGAGTATAAAAGAAATGACATAAAAGAGATTACTTGGAAGAGGTCGGATCCCTTACCTTAAAATGTAACTCTTAAACCTCAAAGGTTAGGACCTTGAGGGCTTGGGGCACCTTGGGAGGACTCCTTGGGGGGTAATGAGACCAGAATTCCGTTGGGAATGAGTGGGGAGTCGAATGGATGAGAGGAGGGCTTGGTATTTATAGGGAAAGTGAGGGGACAAGGCATTAATGGCCAAGGGACACCTCACATGTGCTTTTCTCAAACCCATGTGCTCTCCCTTGTCATTTATCATGGAGTTGGGCCACATGGGGCCCCCAAAACAATAATTCATCACCCTTGGCCGTCCAACCCTCAAAAGATCTCATGACATCATAATGACACCGTTATGATGTCATTAAACATACCGAAACCCTAAAACTGTATTTTTACTATTCACTGAAAATTCAACTTTCTCAGAAAAATCCCAAAATTTCACATTAACCAAATATCAATGCTCTGATTTCAAAAATGAAATCCATTTTATAAAAATAATTTTCTAAATATTTTTAATTTAATTTTTAAATAAAAACACTATTCATCGAAAATTCATTTTTTCAGAAAAAACCCCAAAAATTACCATAACATAATATCGATGCTCTGAGTTCAAAAATAAAGTCATTTTTATAAAAATAATTTTCTAATTATTTTTAATGAAATTTTTAATTAAAAAACACTATTCACTCGAAAAAAACTAATACTTGAATAATAATTAATGAAACCGTTATTTAACTATTTTATTGATTCACATTACTTAATCAAGGTGCCTAGATTATTTTAAAACTTTCTTTAAGTGAGATTACTAATCCATTTGGTCATATTACTAATCCTAATCATAAAATCACTATTCATAATTTACTATTCATCAAAAATCAAGTTGATCTTATTAGACTCTAAATTTAGTACTGAACATAATTGCAGAAGACCATTTTTTGAAAATCATTACACATTTTTAATTATTTAGGGTTTACATAAACATATTTAAAATATCCTTTTTCTAAAATTCATCAAAAATATGCATACTATATTTATCCGGTCATTTCAAAATTCATAAACTTCATCATAAGAAGAAATTCCAATTTTTATTTGAAACAAGGATTACACAAGGTAGTTACGGTCTCGTTACATAACCCCTTATAATACCATCATAGGACCTAAGAGTAAGGTGTGCTAGGGTGATAGAAGCTTGGGGCGGCTCAGTCAACATTGCCCGAGTAGTAATTTCTATCAGTTTGAACTTCTCACGAAGGAGATTTCGTTCCAGCTTCACATGATGAAGTTCGGCTTGGATTTGATCCAGAGCAAAGCCCAGTGGTGCTACCTCCTTCCCAAGCTCTATTAGATGGGCTTTGATCGGTCCAAGACTACTAGTTGAGGCCATCGAATCTTCTTTCTATAATAATTAACCAAGATTACTTATATTTAGAGACAATAATCAAAACATTTTGTTCACAGCGGTCATGTTGACCGATGGTTATATAATAGTCAAAACCCACTGATCTCATTTTAATTATAATCTTGTTTATCAAATAAAACATTTTTGTTGAGTATACCAATAACACATAAAATTAGGAAACAAAATTTATTTAAAAAATTTCAGGTCGTTACAATCTTCCCCCCTTAAGAAATTGCGTCCTCGCAATTTTAAAATTGGGTTTTAAAATTTCATTGAAAGTCCCACATCGGAAAAGGAGTCAGTAAAACTATTACTTTAAAATAAAGAAAGGGAAGTACAATGGTCACCCGAGTTAACCCACACTAGGGTTCCATGTAGGAAAACATGGACATGGAGGAAAAAACAAAGGGTCAAGTTCTGAGGGAGAGTGATAGAGAACATGATTAGGAGAAAGTTAACCATGAGAAAATCCCAAACTTATGATGTGTGTAAACGGTCTTTGATTACCTAGTAGGAAATGTAAACCAACAACATTTTTGTTTTACGTTTCTTTTCATAATTTTGAGGATTTCATTTACTACATAGAACAAAAACATAAGAAAATATACCTACCTTCAAGTAGAGTTTCATCCTTTAACAAGTCCCTACCAACACTAATCCTATCTCCAAATGATGATAATTCAAAAACACTTGGTCTCATAAAAGCACAAGAATCATCTTCTATAGAATCACATAATCTACAAAAGATTAACTATCTATTTCTTCTATCTTTAAACATTAACCCAAAAACAGAAAGGTTAAGGTAAAACAACTCTTCAAAAAGAAAGAATCCCATAGGAATGGAAACTACTTTTAAATCATCAAATTTCCATGGTACTACCCAAATTTCATCATAGACCATTCCCTAAATAACGGTCCTTAAAATTCCTCAAAACAAACCAAACTAAGATTGAAACCCAAATACAATAAGGATTTGATAACATAGTCTTCTAAAACAACTTCATTGTTCATCTCCAGACAACATCAACCACTCCTAACATCTTATAAAAAAAAGTAGCTAACCTAAACATATTTTACCCATGATAGGGTAGTCATTCCCATAAGTAACCTAAATTACTATAAGTTTACCTTAAATTCATTGATTCTTCAAAATATAAGTCAACCTTACTCCTCAATGAAAATACCGTAGTAATCTATTTACCTCGATCAAATATGGTTCCCAAAATAATGAATGTCTTCCAAAATAATAATCATATTTTAATCCCCAAATCATCCCTGTCATATTAATACGAAAATCGTCGCATTTCCTATCACATTGGTTGTCGGAACATGTTCTTCCATTTCCCACCATTAACTAAGAAGAGAAAGCATAATTAGGGGCTTAAGTACTTAGCTAATAATCATGAAAAGGAACTGAAAACATATAAGGATAACTTGTATATGAAAGGTATACCCTAACTTGTGATCTCCTAGGTTCCCATCTAGGTTATGAATGATCATATATTCTTATGTGAACCTTTATTTTATTTTATCTTTATTCCTTTAACAATGGTTCATACCAAGCATATGAATTTACCAAAGCATATCCCCCGGGAGTGTCGTAACCAAGAGTGCAGCAAGGCCCATTGTCGTGTACCAGTTCCCGTTCGAGTCTAGCTCAAAGCGGTGTTTTCGGGTTTTACCCCTATGTACATCTGTGCCAGAGCCACCTCTACCTGCTCGTATCCAGACAGGGATGTATTTTCTTGGCAACCCCTTACTCAATACTCACCAAAATACCAGGAAGATTTCCTATATTAAACTTTTCTATAGGGTTCCTCCTAGAGTTTTCATATCCTAATTTCCACAAATAACTAAACCATCCTTTGATACCAACTATAGCATCCCGTCTTTTTATAACATAACTTTTCATTCCATTACACGGAACTGAGGATCTTTGAGGTTTAGTGTCTTGGAAACAAGGAACATAAAACATGAAACAAAAAAAAAACATTCTTCTTAAACACTTGAAAGGATTCTCCTCATGTTCACCCTAGGCTCATTACTGCATCTCATAACCTGGGGACATACATCAAAAGGAAGGGTGAGCAGAAGGCCCAGCAAGGGAAACAAGTGAAACATTTTACATATGAACTTGAGATACATCAATAAAGTCATGAAAAGAACTTTAATGCATGAAAATGAAATCATGAGGCATATCATAATAAAAATAAAACTTTTTCATAACTTGAAGATGTGGCTACATCATTTAACATAGACAATAATGAACATATCACCAAGGTCCATCCCCAAGGTGTCATTTTAAAATTACCATGGTTATTCACCAAGGTATCGTGAAAATTGTAATCTCTAGTGGTTCCATCATTACCCAATGCATTGGAGCGCTATCAGGGCGCACCCTTAAATTTTACTTTATTATCATGTGAGCCACATATATCATCATCAAACATTTCATAAATAACCCATATAGCATAAAGGAAATGGGTTTCATTTCATAATCATAACTTTTTAAAAACTGCTTTAAAGACATGATCTTTATATCACTTTAAAACCCACAGAAAAGGAAGGGGGGTCTCATGTATGTAAATCCCAGAATTTAAAATAGAACATTTTGGTATATATGTGAATACCCCTTTAGAAGAAAGAGCTTTGAGTATTCACTTAATAAAATAAAAGAACTTTAGAAAAAAGAGATAGACATTTTGAGACAGAAATTCTGCAGCATAACGGCAATGTTCCGAGGTTTTAGAAGACATTAAAAGAGAGGTAAAATGGGTAAAACATTCATAAATGACCCATAAAATAGTACATGGACAGAATAAGAAGAATACATGATCATGGTAATGAAATTTCAAGGACATTCCATTTGAAATGAAAAACAAGGAAGGAAGAAAAAAATTAGATTTCTCTTATGAAAGTTCGGCAGCCTAACGGCGTTACTTAAACATCAACAAAAATGATTTGAAAAGATCAAATAGGGTATCTCATCATGTGAACATAAGAGTTCAGTATGATAGATATAGAGATAATTCCCCAAAAAGGAACTTGAAAGAATTGACATGAAAGTAGATCTTCAAAACGAGAAGGGTGAAGAACCACGTAAAAATTCGGCAGCCTAACGGCGCCACTTAAAACATCAAAATACTGAATTCAAGAGATCAAATGGGGTCTCTCATCATATGAACATAAGAGTCCATTATGATATATATAGAGATCATACCCCAATATAACAAAAAGGAACTTGAAATAATTGACATGAAAGTAGAACTTCAAAACGAGAAGGGTGAAGAACCACTTAAAAATTCGGCAGCCTAACGGCGCCACTTAAAACTTCAAAATACTGAATTGAAGTGATCAAATGGGGTCTCTCATCATATGATCATAAAAGATCAGTATGATAATTTAGAGATCATACCCCAACATAATAAAAAGGAACATGAAAGACTTGAATGAAAATAGAACTTGAAAACGAGGAAGGTGAAAGAATCCCTTAAAAATTCGGCAGCCTAACGGCGCCACTTAAACATTCTTAAAACGAATTGATGAGAGCAAGGGGGGGTCTCTAATTATATGAACATGAAATAGGAAGTATGATGAATATAAAAGAACATCCTCCAACATAAGAACATAGAGTATAAAAGAAATGACATAAAAGAGATTACTTGAAAGAGGTCGGATCCCTTACCTTAAAATGTAACTCTTAAACCTCAAAGGTTGGGACCTTGAGGGCTTGGGGCACCTTGGGAGGACTCCATGGGGGGTAATGAGACCATAATTTCGTTGGTAATGAGTGGGGAGTCGAATGGATGAGAGGAGGGCTTGGTATTTATAGGGAAAGTGAGGGGACAAGGCATTAATGGCCAAGGGACACCTCACATGTGCTTTTCTCAAACTCATGTGCTCTCCCTTGTCATTTATCATGGAGTTAGGCCACATGGGGCCCCCAAAACAATAATTCGTCACCCTTGTCCGGCCAACCCTCAAAAGATCTCATGACATCATCATTACACCGTTACGATGTCATTAAACATACCGAAACCCTAAAACTGTATTTTTACTATTCACTGAAAATTCAACTTTCTCAGAAAAATCCCAAAATTTCACATTAACCAAATATCAATGCTCTGATTTCGAAAATGAAATCCATTTTATAAAAATAATTTTCTAAATATTTTTAATTGAATTTTTAAATAAAAACACTATTCATTGAAAATTCATTTTTTCAGAAAAAACCCCAAAAATTACCATAACATAATATCGATGCTCTGAGTTCAAAAATAAAGTAATTTTTATAAAAATAATTTTCTAATTATTTTTAATTAAATTTTTAATTAAAAAAACACTATTCACTTGAAAAAAACTAATACTTGAATAATAATTAATGAAACCGTTATTTAACTATTTTATTGAATCACATTACTTAATCAAGGTGCCTAGATTATTTTAAAACTTTCTTTAAGTGAGATTACTAATCCATTTGGTCATATTACTAATCCTAATCATAAAATCACTATTCATAATTTACTATTCATCAAAAATCAAGTAGATCTTATTAGACTCTAAATTTAGTACTGAACATAATTGCAGAAGACCATTTTTTGAAAATCATTACACATTTTTAATTATTTAGGGTTTACATAAACATATTTAAAATATCCTTTTTCTAAAATTCATCAAAAATATGCATACTATATTTATCCGGTCATTTCAAAATTCATAAACTTCATCATAAGAAGAAATCCCAATTTTTATTTAAAACAAGGATTACACAAGGCAGTTACGGTCTCGTTACATACCCCCTTATAATACCAGCATAGGACCTAAGAGTAAGGTGTGCTGGGGTGATAGAAGCTTGGGGCGGCTCAGTCAACATTGCCCGAGTAGTAATTTCTATCAGTTTGAACTTCTCAAGAAGGCGATTTCGTTCCAGCTTCACATGATGAAGTTCGTCTTGGATTTGATCCAGAGCAAAGCCCAGTGGTGCTACCTCCTTCCCAAGCTCTGTTAGATGGGCTTCGATCGGTCCAAGACTACTAGTTGAGGCCATCGAATCTTCTTTCTATAATAATTAACCAAGATTACTTATATTTAGAGACAATAATCAAAACATTTTGTTCACAGCGGTCATGTTGACGGATGGTTATATAATAGTCAAAACCCACTGATCTCATTTTAATTATAATCATGTTTATCAAATAAAACATTTTTGTTGAGTATAACAATAACACATAAAATTAGGAAACAAAATTTATTTAAAAAATTTCGGGTCGTTACAGTGCGTATTTGATATATATATTTTATAGAGATTATTCTCTATGTACCCAGAAAGAGAAGTCTAGATATCATATTATTCTATATAATTTTTGATTTTCAAAGAATAATAGAATAAGGAAGAATAAGTGTATATAAATTGAAGAATAATAATTAGAAGAAGAAGAAGAATAAGAGAAAGTGTTCTGTGTATTTTTGTAAAAAAAGGAGACGAAGAAGAATAATTGGACAAGTTGGTCATGTGGATTACAAGAAAAAGAAGGTTTTTTTTCATTTTAGGTTGTGTGGATTAATGAGAGGTCTTGTATATAGTGAAAGAGGAGAATAAAAATAGAAGAATAAGTCTTACACCTATGAAACAAAATAAAAATTATGATCTTATTTCTTAAAGAGGATGAAATGTTTTCCACTATTATGAGTATAACATAAGAATAAGAGGAATTTCTCACAAACTATCATTCAATAAATTGAATAGAAAGAAACAAAGGTAACATTGCGACATAAAATTGAAGTATCTATTTGTAGAGGACTCTCTTGGTGTTGTGAAGTAGTTGAAGACTATCTATGTAATAAGTAAAAAGATCTTAAAGGAGAATTATATAGACAAGTTTATCACTAATCCATGGAATCATGACTATTTTCTTTCCCTTCTACTAATGATTATAGAACCACACTTTGATTCAATATTATTTTAAAGAAAGACCACTATACTTGGTATCTTGTTATAGGAGAAAATCAATGAACTTTTCATCACCATGCACAGTAAGTACTATCCTTTCTTATTGAATGGTGAAAATTAAAAATATCTTATCTTTATAGGGTGTGTTTTTTCAATTGAAGGAGATGTAATAGAAATAGAGAATGAAGATCTTAACTAGTGAAAGAGAAAAAAGGAAAAACATATTAAATTGGAAGAAAACCGCACCAAAACCAATTCACTCCCTCCTAGTGATGAGTATTTCAGAAATGATCCTAATAAGATCTCACATTTAACTCCCTAGATTTCATGGTGTGATCACTAAAAGTTATTTACAATCTTATACCATTTTTTAACATAGTCATGCTCCATGGTGTAGATGTCCCCAAACATCCAAAGTAATAGAAAATACTATATTTTTTCTTCAAGTTGCAATAAAAATCTCAATACATAGTCCCCTTAAATCATATTTATCGATTTATTCTATTGTAGTTTGATATATCTTCTAGGAAACAATTATCTCCAAAACTCTAAAACCACAATAATATTTCTTTCTATTTATTGGTGTGGCCTATCATGCTACAGTGTATACCCCAAAACACATACTAGTGAAAAATAGTCTGAGATGACTCTTACATTTCTACCTTAATGAATATTATATGATTTTACTTTACTCTTACATGCCACAATATTCATTAACACTTATCCAATTTTTTTAACTCTATCACTTTTTGATAGGATCATAACTCGCTTGAAACAACCAATAAATTTCCTCAAATTTTGGAAAAGGATTGAATATTAAAATGAATATAGTAACACATTTTCATTCCATAATAACCCTTACATCATGAACTTATACATTTTTTAAAACTTCAATTACATTAATAGTGTGGTCCTATTTATTACACCAATATTTTTGTCGTACTTATTAAACTAATCTAGTAATATTGAATCTTTATCAACCCTAAAACCTTCAAAATTCTCCACATGACTTTTAGTAAACCTCTAATGGACACAAAAATCTAACATTAAAACCCAATGGTTGATGAATTCAATCTTCTTTTCAATTTTATTTTCAATAATTACATCAATAATTACTTCTTCATACATCAACTCAACATATAATTATTCTCCCCTTTGAGGTTACCCCCCTAAAATATCTATATTCACTTCTTCTATATATTCAATCTTTCACCGATCTTTCTAATCCTTTTTAATAAAAATAAATGTATTATTATGGTCCGTGTCAATTTATAATGAATATTTTTAAACTATTATTTTAATAAAATACATGAAAAACATTTTAAAAATTTCTCTAAACCTACATGTGTTAACGCTCATTATAGGAAACCTGAGAAATAATTAATTTTTATAAAGTTGTCTATAATTTTTTAGATCACCTTTCTCTCACTCATTTAAATCCTCATTGAATGTATCTCCACCTATTTTATAATTAAAACTAAAGATAAATTCTTGAAAGTGTAAATAATATCCAAATATAGAATTATATTTAATTTGATTATGGGACATTCTTGTTGGCCCATTGAATATTGTTGGGCCTTCTATAGTTTTCATAACAAAAAATGAAGTAAAATAATGTCTAATCATTTAAATAATTTTTATTTATGTTTAAATATGTTTAATTATGATTATCTATGATAAACTATGTATTTAAAACATTTTTTGTATATTCTCGTTAAAAGATTATTAAAATAGAAAAATTAACAAAGTTTGAGTCACTAACACCGACAAAACAAGTGTGACACTTATAGAACAAACTGACTCATTGATACTGATTGAGTGAATGTCTCACTAAAAATTCAACTGAGAAACTAATATAAGTAATGTCTCACCAATTGAATTAATGTATCACCCATAGTAAAAATTGAATCACTAATAGATGACTCACCGATAGTACAAATTACACATTGATAGAAGGAATGAGTCACCGAAAAAAAAAGTGAGTCACTGATGCATTTAGTCATTGATGCATTGAGATACCAACAGAATGACTTGTGGATAAAATGAGTGATTGATACCAATAAAATTACTCACCAATAGAAGGAGTAAATAACAGAATGAATCACTGAAAGAGGAGTCACTGATGAATTGTTTATATTTTCTTTTATTTAAAATTATATTTAATGGTCATACATGAGTGTTTTAATGCTAATAATTAAATTAATGATTTTTGTAGTTATATTAATTGGGATTTTATAAGTATGAGGTACACAATATACCCCACTCATGCTTATTTTCCTTCTGAAAAATATAAAAGAGAAAATCATGCGAGCTGAAAGACAAACATGTAGACATATAGTAGAGGACTCACACAAGCACCCATAATGAACCTACAAACAAAAGGAAAAAAGATATGGAATTATAATTATTTATTAATAAAAAAGGACAATTGTTGTGAACTAGAGTTCCAACACCTCTATATTAAAAAAACTAAACTGAAGGAATAGAACTTTATCTTCTTGGAAAACGAGAATAAAAAACTTCATGACACTCTATTTTCAGTTTCTATTTCAAGAAGAGGACTCAAGCTTCACATATTCTACATAAAAATAGTCTATATGTTCATTTTACAACACACATAGCCTTCTAATCTTTATCTCATTATTTCCTGCTCTATTGTGTGCATTTTTACTTCATTTTGATTAGTGTGTGCATATTTATGTTAAACACACACTATCTCTGACACGGAACTGAAGGTTACAATATATTTTCACACAAACATCTTTTTAACCTTATTATAACCCACTTAGAAATACATTAGGGGTTCTGTGTGACTTGGCTATTTTAGTTCACACATAAGATTGCGGTATAGGTCTTGTGACCTGGAAAGTTTGTATACTATTGGGTAAACCCTGATTTAGGGTGTGGATCAAAGCTGTATATATTTATTTCTTGGTGTAAATTGATCACCAAGTGAAAATGTGTATTTCCCGGCTTGATACGGACCTATTATTTTAATCCTCTTTGTTTCCAAATATAGTTTACAATGTTTTAACCCATATTTTAGAAAACTAAGTTTCACTTTGATAGTTAGTCTAGCATAGTATTTGTAACTATTTCTGTTTAATAAGTTATTTTAAAAAGTTATATCAATATATCATATTATTATAACAGATAAATAATCAATCGTCTAAGAAATTAATTCAATAGTCAGAATATTATAAATTTACTACATTGATTAACTGGGTTTCCTTGTTTTAAAATTGGAGGATTCTTTGAAATAATGTTTTTAGAGAAATTTTTATAGGAAATCAATTCACCCTCCTCCCACTTGATTTTCCTACTCCATCCAACATTTTGTATCAAAGGGTGTTTAAAATATTTTTCAAATCTTTATAACTATGATTTTAGATGTGTTGTAAAGATCTCAAAATATCTATTAGTTATAAATTTTATCTTATTTCAAATCTATTTTTATTCTTAAAATATATTTTTTATTCTTCAATATGGAAAATATATAGTAAGGTTCTTCTACAAATAGACCTCCCTTCTTTAATAGTACTAATTATCCCCAAAAGTAAATAAAGATTAAAATGCACTTATAAAGTATGGGGTTTGATATTTTTTTCATAAAAGAAGATAAATATGATATACCTGACACTTAAATAACTACATGGATTGATGCCACAAAAACATATTAAAATAATAATTGTAAAGATATGAATGCCAAATTTTGTTCTTTAGGGGATGAATAATTTAATAGAATATCTTCTTGTAAATATACCTATGAAATTTGGGATACCATAGATATTTCACACGAAGGAACCACTAATGTCAAAGAAATGAGACTTAATACAAATACTATTAAGTCTAAAATCTTTAAGATGAAGACCGGTGAACCCATTTCTGATATGTATCTCAGTTTCAATGAGATAGTCAAAAAATGAGTCCTCTTGGAAAGTCAGTATATACCAAAGAACAAATCATGCAGCTACTTAGATTTCTACCTTAAAGATGGAGAGGAACCACAGTTACAATTATTGAATCTTGTGATATTAGTAAGTTTTTAGTCAATGAGCTGATAGGTAAGTTGATGATGTATGAGTATGCATTAAAATTCAAAAAGGAGGAGGAGGATGAACTAAAGAGAAAGTCAATGGCTTTCAAAACCTCTACTTCCAAACATAATGAAATGGAAATGATTCAAACTCATTCTGACAGTACAAGTGATGAAGATTCTCCATCATATAGTGATGAGAAAATGGGTCAATTATCCAGAAGTTTTAAAAAAATATATAGAAAGAAGGATTTTCTCAAGAATCTCATCTACAATGTTAAATATGATAATAATGGAAACATGAAAAGGGATAGTAAATGGAATGATAACTCTAGTTAAATAGTTTGTTATGAAAGTTAGTGAAGAGGACATGTAAAGGATGATTTTCATAAGTTAAAATATAATAATAAATATGATGAGGAAGATAAAAGATACAAGAAGGAAATGAAGGACACCTGGAATTCTTCTTAGGATAACTCCAGTGATTTAGAACCATCACATGATAAGAAAGGTGACAAGGAAAACATGTGTTTCATGAAAAACACATATGAGGTAACCCCTGAGTCTTGTAAAAAATTATTATTAATCTGGAGAAGAATATAATTCTAAAAATATCACTACTGAAAAATTGTTTGAATACTGCAAAATTCTTGAAGATACATGTAATTAATTAAATGATAAATATAAAATTTTGAAGAAACATCATACTATCACCTGTACTGTCAAATATGATCTTACTATAGAGAATGAAAATAATGCTCAATTCCTTAACGAAAATAATTAACTTATATTATCAAATGAGAAATTGGAAAAGTACTAAGATAAATTTAGCAATGGGAAAAATTCTCTTACACAAATTTTGGTAAACAAGTAGCTCCTAGGTATATGACTAGTATAGGATACCAACCTAGACTAAGGAACATAGCTAAAAAACATTTTGTAACCAAATATGGAAAACAATTTTTATATCTAGAACTAAATTTTTTTTAGTTTGTTCAAAAAAAGGACAACCTTTTATACTTTTAGTTTTTATAAACCAAATAATGTTTATTTTTAAAATACATTACAAACAGATTATAGGATACTTATTAAGAATGTATGGGTTCTTAAAGAACTTGTTACTAATATTTCTGGACCAAAACAAATCATGGTACTAAAATATTCTTTTGTTTGATCATTTTGTAGGAATACTATTTAAAGAGATCATGTATACGTATATGGTACTTGAACAGTAGATGTTAAAGACATATGATAGGAGATTATTCATGCTTCAGGAATATGATAAATATGGATGGTGGGTAGGTCACTTTTGATGACAATTAAAAAGGTAAAATAATTTTCCTTAGCCAAATTAGTAACTCTAATTTAGTTATAACTACCAAAGTACTTTTTTTGATGGATTAATGTTCAATATAATCAGTATCTCTAAATTATGTGATAATGTTTTTAATGTTAAATTTGAAAATGATGCATGAATTGTTTTTTATTCTAAAAATGAATTTTTATTTACCTTCTTTAGAAATGAAAATGTGTGTGCTATAAACATAGATTCCTTAGTGTCTCAAAATGTTTCATGCTTAAGTGCCTTTCACAAAGAGTCTTGGATCTAGAAAAGGATATTAGGAAATTGTAATATTTATTCTCTTATAAAGTGTATTAGGAAATGACTAGTTAATGATCTACCCAAACTTGAAATTCCAATTGAAAAAGTTTGTAATATTTTTCAAAAGGGTAAAAATATAAAATATCTTTCAATCCAATTAAATAAGTTTCAACTACTCGATAGCATGATTTGGTTTAAATGGATTTGTTTAAAACATCTAGGGTTTCTAGTCTTAATGGTAAGAACTATATTTATGCTGTATTAGATAGATTTTCTAGATACACTTATAGATTCTTTCTTGATCACAAAATTAATGCTTTTTATTACTTCATTAAGTATACTGAAATAATAGATAACCTATGTGGATGTAGAATTAAAACCTTAAAAAGTGACCATAGTCATGAGTTTGAAAACCAAGAGTTTGAATATTTCTTCTCACACGGTGGTTATAGTAACAACTTCCCTTCTCCTAGGACACCCCAAAATAATGGTGTTGAAGAATGAAGAAATGTGACCTTACAAAAGATTTACTGGACTATGCATAATAAATATGAATTACCAGTCTATTTTTTAGACAGAATCTATCAACAATGATTTTTATATAATTAATAAAGTCTTAATCAAACCAATTATTAAGAGAACCCCCTATGAGATATGGAATAGTAATTAACCAAAGTTATTTACTTCAAAGTTTTTGGTTAAAAAGTTACATCCATAATAAAATGGAAAATGCTGAAAAAAATTCATCCAAAAGTGATGAGGGAATATTTTTAGGTAATTCAATCTCTCGTAAATCCTACAGAGTATTTAATAAAAGAACTATATGGGTGGAAGAATATGTACATATCAAATTTCATAAAAAAGACCCACATAAACACAAGACGTCTCTAGAAAATATTGAGAATGATATGTCCAATCTGGACATAAATGGATAATCATATGAACCTACAGCTAAGTAATATGTTAAATCACCCAGTTAGGGAAATTCTCTAAACTCTAGTCATTATGAACCATAACCTGCTGTTGAACCTGAAATAACTAGCCCTTATTTTTATAGACCCACAATAATCCTTAAGAAACATCCTTTAGATGTTGTAGTTGGAGACATATATAAAGGGACAAAGACTAGAGCTTCTATGAGAAACCAGGTTAAAAATCAATCTTTTTTGTCAAATATTGAACCTAAAAGCATTAATTATGCAATCAATGATGAATTATTGGTAATAGATATACAAGAAGAAATGAATCAGTTTAATAGAAATAAGGTTTTTAAACCAGTGCATAGGCCTAAGGACACCATGCCCATAGGCACTAAATGTGTCTTTGGGAACAAAGTATACGACAATGGTAATATTTTACAAAATAAAGGAAGCTCAGTTGAACATGTTTATATTCAAGAAGAAGGAATTTACTATGATTAAACCATTGTAGTGGTTTCTAGACTTGGGGTCGTTATAATGTTTCTTGCATATTCCACATATCATAATTTCAAACTATATAAAATGGATGTTAAGATTGAATTCCTAAATGAATATATTTTTGAGTATTTTTTTATTGAACAACCCCCTGGTTTTACAAATCCTCATATTCCAAATCATGTTTTCAAATTACCATAAGATTTATGTTGTTTAAAGCATGCTCTAAGAGCATGGTATAATTGACTAATTAGTTTTCTTATTTCAAAATATTTTACAAAAGGGTATAGATGATCCTACTCTTTTTATAAAACAAATTACCAAAAATTTTTTATTAGTTAAAATTTATGTAGATGATGTTATTTTTTTATCTTCAAAAATTATTTAAGTGTTGATTTTTAAAAAACGACGCAAAGTGAATTTGAAATGAGTTTAATGGGGGAACTCAAATTTTTTATTAGATTTCAAATCTTTCAAAATAAGGAAGGTATTATTTTAAATCAAAGTAAATATACTAATGATCTTTTAAAAATGTTTGGATTTGATTGTACAAAATTTAGTGACTCTTTATTGAGTATCAACTGTATGTTGGATCTTGATTAAATGGTAAATCTATTGATCAAACCACTTACCGAGGTGTGATTGGATGTCTTCTCTATTTTACTACTATATGAACTTATATTATATTTACTGTGCATGTATGTGATAATTTTCAAGAAAATCCTAAAGTGTATCATTTAACTATTGTTAAATGAATTTTAAAATATATAAAATATACTACCAACATAGGATTGTTCTATACTAGAGGAAAACATTTTGATTTAGTGAGTTACTATGATTCTAGTTTTGGTGGTTATAAGTTATATAGAAAGAGAACCTCAGAAACATGTCACTTTTTGGGAAAGTTTCTACTTTCATTGTGTAGTAAGAAGAAAAATTATATCACATTATCTATAACTAAAGATAAAGATATAGTAGCTGGTAGTTTTTGTGATCATAATTTGTGAATAAAACACACTTTAATAGACTATGGATATCAATTCAGAAATATCCCTCTAAACTTTGATAATACAAGTTCTATTAACATATCCAAGAATCCTATTTCGCATTCTATAAAAAATCATATGGATGTAAGACATCACTTTTTCAGATATCATTATAAAAAATATTATATAACACTAGAGTTTATTGAAACTGAACATTAGCTTCATGACATATTAACAAATCCATTAAACACTAAAATAATGATTTATACCAAACATTAATTTGGGATGATTAATTTATAAGGACAATATGTTGATAACTCCTTTTGAAAAATGAGGGTAGATGTCAAGCCAACACTGAAAATGTCATGTAAACAATGTCATGCTGACACCGACACATTTGTCATACCAAAACTTGGTCATGCTGACACTGAAACTTTATCATGCCGTCACTGATAAGGTCATTCCGATGTTGTCATGCCAACATCGATAGAACCAGTTGTTTTATATGTTTTATGTTTTTACCAAAATGACGTTGTATTATTTATTTTGTTGAACCTCGTTAATGAATTTACAATCTCTAAGATCTAAATGATATAAATTCTATTCGATCCACTCTACTACTCACCCTCACCTTTAACCCTTACACTCTCCTCTCATTTCTCTTTACCCGCTACCTTTCACCTCCCAACCTTCAAACCGCTCTTTTATAATGGGTAGATTTAAGCACACACTCGAAGGAGGACCTATAGATGATTACCAACCTACAAATAAATAGAATGGAGAATCAATCAAGTCTAAGGTTGTTACGTCTGCTCTTGTGACTCATATTGTAACACCAGAAAATGAATTTCTTACTGAATGGATTTTTTAATGTAAGTATGTGTTTTTAAGGGTGTTGTAGAACCAAGGATGGCTAAACTGGGTTTTAGATAATGAGAGGCCCTATTACCCAAATACATTCCATGAGTTTTATATAAATATAGTGTTTATTCTGGAAGGAAGTGAGGAATGATAGGTTAAGTCAGTTATTATAGTAAAATTAATTTCTTTTTCTTCTAGCCATTGGGATTAATAACTTAAGGTACCTCATGAGGGAATCTATGATGAATACCAAAGAACTTCTCCACCTGAAGGTGATCTATTCTTCTCTGAGACATCTCTGAAGGAGCTGACTGGAAATGAATAGCGGAGGAGGCTTATAACTATAGAACTATATGGTGAATGTAGACTTCTATTTAAGTTTATTCATAACTATATTTGTCCCCAAAAAGGGTACATTGCTTCATTGAAGTATCAGAATGTCTATTTGGTGTATTTGTTAAAGAAAGTATTTAAAGTGAACCTATGCAGATATATGATTGTGCATATTAGTGAAATTATCAAGACTTATTGCAAGAAAAATTCTATTCCTTACCAATGGATGATATCTACCATGCTTCAAGTAAAAGGTTGTGTGAGTGAAGATGAGGAGATAATTTCTTCCTATAGTGGAATTTGTTTGAGAAAAGAAATATATAAAAGGATTCAAATTCATTTGAACCCCTGAAAAAAGTAATGGGTTGGTGATGAGGAAAATATTTAAGAGAAATTCAACCATGTTGACCATCCAACTAGGAAAAAAATATATAGTGGAACCTGGTCTAGGACCAGACGATGTTGAAATAGTCTATTCGGATGAAGAATAAAATATTTCTCCTAATAGGGAATAAGGGATTATTATTGATGATAGGAGTGACCTAGATAAAACTAATGATCCAAGGGGAATATTATATAGACCTTTTAGTCCACCTCTGATCTTACCTTCACAATAACCAACTCTTGGTGAAAGTGGTGATGAGAATACATAACGGTCTGGAATTATTGATTATGTGAGAAGAACTAGTGATTATGAAGATTAATCTAGAGGGAACGAAGATGTAAAAAAAGATGAATAAAAGGGAAGTGGATATAGAAGTGATGAGGTTTATAAAGAAGGAAATGAAGAACATGATGATAGAAGTAACGAATATTATATAAATGATGGCAATGAAAAAAATGGTGAAGGAAGTAGAAGAAACATTGCATATGATCGTCCTAGTGATAATCAAGATGAAAACATATAAACATATGTTCCAATGGACAAAGGAAATAATGTGAACCCTCCTAGTCAGGTATAAGCACCTGCTAGAGAAGAAAAAACAGTTGAAGTTGATGATGTAGTGGATGCTCAGATAGTCTCTACACCATAGTTGGTGTAGGCTAGAAGAAGACCTCAAGTTGATGGGGAGGATCATGTAATGAGAGATCAAGTTGAGGGAGATCATTATGATGGAAGAGTGATACATGACACTCTCACCCCTTTAGATGATGATGTTATGTCTGAATGGGAAAGGAATCCTAGATATGTAGCTCTTGGTTTGGTCTAAGAAGATTCATATGTTGTAGTGTTTGAACCAATTGCAAGAGAATCAGTGGCTCAGACTCCTCATAGTGACTATGTCACTAAGGCTAACTTTGAAAGTTTTATAAAAGAAATGTCTGCAGTTATTATATAAGCTGTTCAGACTCAAGTTGTGCCCATTCCTACTCAAAATTATGAGGTAAATTATTTAAAATATTTGATTGATGAGATAAATCAGACTCTGCATGCTGCTCATCTTCAAGTTCATAATGTCAGTATAAGTGAGACTGATGTTGTCTTAGTCTCAAAAAACTTTATAGCAGATATTCAACCAAATTTAATTTTGGTAGCTGAAAAGATAGTTGAGAACATCACCAATTTGGGAAATGTAATGTGTGCCTTGGTTTTTGACATAAATCATCTCACCACTAAGAATAAAGGATTTTTTGAAATTGTTCTTAAAGCACTATAGACCCACACCTCATATCCTTATGTTCCATCTAACTATGCTCATCCTTCTCAATATTTGTACAGTGAAATAGTTTGAACTATGGTTAAATAAGAGCTTTAAGCCTTGTTCGGTGCCTTTGGTTTATAATGTTTTTCTAAAATTGAACAGAACATTAATCTTGTGCATGATATGGTTATAATCTACTTCAAGAGTGGTAAAAATTCCAATGCTCTAATCATAGAGAAAGTGGACTATTAGTTTAAGAGTATTTATTCAAAAAATCATCATAAAAGTCATTTTAAATATTCAGTATATAATTTGATGTTTCTCCCAAGGGATAATAGTTTTTAAGTATCATGTTCAAAAATTAAAGTACTTCACACCTCTTCTTGACATGTTCTAGGAGAACATAGATGATTTTGAAAAGGAAATGCAATATTATGTGGAGACAATCACATATTTCATAAATATGTTGAAGCCCTATCTCCATGTTCATAGTGAATCCATATTGGTTTTTTCTGCTACACCTCTTAGACTGGATGACTCTCTTTCCACATCAATGCTGCATCCTCCACAGTCTATGACAGTTTCTTAGGCTTTGAGACAGATCTGACAAATCATCTTAGAGAATATCCAGCCTCATGATTTAACCAAACCTACCCTCTCCCATTATGTACCTAAAGTCGGTGTACTTCTTACCTTGAGAATTCATACAAATCCCTATGTATCTCAGCATCCATCCACTAGACCTACTATTGAACCTTCTAATAAAGGAAGGAAAAAATGGATCTCTATACATAGTGTGGATAACTTTTTGATAGGGCTGAGTGTTTGTATTCATTGTTGTATTTCACTAATATTTTGTACTTCCACTGTACTATGTACTTTCATTATCTTTGAAATTCATTGATCTTGAATTTCATCCCTTTGATACCTGTTTTAATTATTGTTTTTCTTCATGAATATTTTTGGGCCTTTTTTATAATCCCAAAATAGGGATAACATCAGTAATGACATTATATTTTTAAAATCTCATTAAGATAATGGGGGAGAATTTCATGATTTATTTATTTTACCTCTGAAACTTATATCTATTTTGAGATATTATATTTTTTATAAAAATCAAAAATGGGAGATATTAAGTGGAATGATTATATTAATCATCAACTAATTGTACTTTATAATTCCTAGATTTGTGATCATCAAAAGGGGAGATTGTTGGCCCATAGAATATTGATGGCTCCTCTATGATTTTAATAATCTCAAATCATTTCAAATCATTTCCAATCATTTCAACCATTTTTATTAATGTTTAAATATGTTTAATTTGGATTATCCAGGATAAACAATGTATTTAACCCATTCTGTGTATATTCATGTATTAAGATAGTTAAAATAGAAAAATTGTCTATGTACAAGTCATTTACACCTACATAACAAGTGTAACACTTACCGCACAAACTGACTCACTGATACCAATAGAGTAAATGTCTCACCCACAATTTAACTGAGACACCGACATAAGGAATGTCCCACCGAAAAAATGAATGTCTCACTAAAAGTACAAACTGAGTCACCAATAGACGACTCACATACAATACAAATGAGACACCGATAGAAGGAATGACTCACCGACAGAAAAAAAATGAGTCATTGATGCATTGAATCACCAATTCATAGAGATAAAAATAGAATTATTCATCGGTAGAATGAGTAACTGATACCAACATAAGGAATCACCAATAGAAGGAGTCACTGACAGAATGAATCACTGACAAAGGAGACACCAACACACTGTTTAAATTTTATATTATTTAAAATTATCTTTAACGGTCATATTTGAGTGTTTTAGTACTGCTAATTAAATTAATACTTTTTGATGAAAATATTAATTGGGATGTCATAAGTACAAGGTACACAACCTACCACCATCATGCTTATTGTCAGGATATATAAAATAAAAGAGAAAAGAATGCGACTTGAAATACATACTCGTAGACATACAATATAGGATTTGCACAAGCACCCATACTAGACATATGAACAAAAGGAAGAAGAACACATGAGGAATTATCATTATTGTTGACTGAACACAAAGTATAACTTGTTGTGAACCAAAGTTCCAACACCTTTTTAGCAAAAAAACAGAACTGAAAGAATAGAACTTCATCTTTCTGGAAAACCAAAACAAAAATCTTCACGACACAGAGTTTTCAGTATCAGTTTTCTGAAGATTACTAAGGTTTCACATCTTCTACATCCAAATCGTCCAGAGCTTCATTTAGCAACACAAAAATCCTTCTAAACTCCATCTCTTTATTTCCTGCTCTATTGTGTGCATTTTTACTCCATTTCGAGCAGTGTGTGCATATGTCTGTTAGGCACACAATATATCCTACACTGAACTGAAGGATAAAAGATATCCTCACGCAAACATTTTTTACACCTGTTATATCCTGTGGAGAACTATTGTAGAGGTCTTGTGTGACTTGGATATTTTAGTTCCCATGTAGAACTATTGTAGAGACTTTGTGACATGGACAGTTTATATACTGTTGTGTAAACCCGGATCCAGGGTGTGGATGAAATCTTATATATATATATATATATATATATATATATATATATATATATTTCTTGGTGGCAGGTGATCACCATGTGTATAGGTCTATGTCTCGTCTTGAGACTGAGCCTCTTGTTTTAATCCACTGTTCTTTCAAATTTAGTTTACACTATTTTAACTCAAATTTCAGAAAACAATGTTTCCCATTGATAGTAAGACTTGGATATCAATTATAAATATTTTGTTTTAGTAAATTAGTTTCCAAAGTTATATCAATATATCATATTTTTATAACTGTGAAACAATCAATATTCTAAGAAATTAATTGAACAGTTAGACTATTATAAATTTACTACTTTTATTAAATGGGATGTCTTGTTTTTAAATTGGGGGATTATTTCAAAGAAAATTTTTAATATAGATTTTTTTAGGAACCCAATTCACCCCCTCTTGAGTGTCCTATGACAACCAAAAATTACAAACCCCTTTAATTTTTTATTTGTTATTGAACCCTAAGGTTCAAGAAATATTTTTCAAATTATATTTTTGACAATAGTTTTGAAAATATATCCACCTCTTATTGATTCTTGTTCATATCTTTGAATTTGATAATACCTTATTATCTATTATCTTTAATGAAATGATATTGAATATTAGTATTATTTTTTTGGGAAATGATATAATAGATTATTGGTCAAATCTATCACACCTTGGATGTCATAATAGACTATAATTGATGGATTCACTTCTTATATAAGAACCTCTAACTACTATATCATCTAATTCAGTTGTGTGAAATAATTTGTAGTTGAAATATTGTCTTCATTAACTATAAAAAGAGGTGTTTTTTCATAATTTTTTCTGAGACACCCAATACACATACTTAAAATGTAAAAGGATGCTTCACATTTGGGTTTTATTTCTAAAATATTTATTCCTCATCCACATCTGAGTAGGAATAAAAAAAGTCCATTACTTTCACAATTTAGCAAACTATAATCAAGTGTTCTCTGAAGACACATCATGATCTTCTTTAACACTAAGAGATTCTTCTCTTTAGGGTAACTTTGGTAGTGTGAAACCTAGAATGTTGCAAAGAGTATATCTAATCAAGATGTTTGGTAATACAATTAGCTTCCAATGGTCCCTTTATAAACTGTGGGATCAATTGATTTTCCTTCCACATGGTTCCATGGATTGGTTCTGATAATAATTAGTGCTCCAACAAGATTTTTATTTATTAATTTAAACTTTATTTTGTATCCCCTATACCAATTTATCTTAAGAAACAAATATTTAACTCCCATATTGGATAACATTCAACCCAAGTTAGAAATGTAATATCCCTAATCATATACATTTAAAACTCTATGCTCACCAACCATATAAACTCCTCCACTGAATACTACTTTATTACTATAAATATAGTGTTGTAAATATATATAAGTAACATAAAATGATCTTCTTAGGATTATTTCACATAAATATTGTGATTAAATCCTCCTATTCTAAATTCTAACTTCTCTAAAAATGTATCATATTGAACGTACCATTCCTGAGGTGATTGTTTTAAGCCATATAGTTCCTTGATCAATATATATCCCTTTGATTCATCATCACTAATAAGAAATACCATAGGTTTTTCGATGTAGAATTCTTATTTTAGGATCAAATTTATGAAAATTATATTAAAATCAATTTGGTAGATTTTTAATTCTATCTAGATAACCACTGTAATAAAGAGTCTTTTCAATTCAAGATTTTATACTTGTGCAAAAGTTTCTTCCACATCAATACCTTTCACTTATTTATACCCATTACACACCAATCATGATTTTTTTATATCAATTTCCCATTCTTATCATGATCATTTGTGAAAACTCACTTTTTTACCATGATATTGTGATATGTTAACCAATCCACAAGTTTCTAAGTCTGTTGTTTCTCAATTTTATCTAACTCTACATACATGGAATTGAACCACAACTCATCCTTTTTTATTTTTTCAATTGAGGTCAGTTTTTATTAAGAAAATATAGAATTTTTCTCTATAGAACTCATCCTCTAAGTTTCTATTGGTGTAGTTTTTATAACCAACTATATTCAGTTATTAACCATAGATTTCTTCTTCTCTATGGAGTCACTAGTTGAATCCTCATAATAGATTCTTCATCCACTAATTCTACCCTTGATTTCTCATAACATGTTAGAATATAATCCAAATATTGAATTATATTCATTTCATATTCTATATCAATGATCACACCTATATATAGAATTCCATATTTGTTCCAAAATAATTTTTACATCACTTCCCTCTAAAATCTTTTTTAATATTTTGTTGAGAAACTAATAAGCCTTATTATTTAATAAGTTTCCAAAAATATACCATCATAAACTACATATCCATATTTTACATGGTATTTTCATTGTTTCAAATGTAACATTCTATATTAAACACTCTAAAATAAGTCAATGTTGGATTTATTCCATGCCCAATATTATATGGGGTTATATTTTTCCATGGAATAGAAAATACTTATTTTACATGAACACTAATACTTGAACAAAATCCTATAAATTTTGTTAAAATATGAGACATTTGACGAGAATTTTTTCTTTAGTGATTTCACCATTTATTTTCACCTTTACATAATTTTATTTTATTGTAATTTATATACTCATGAAACCTATAACATAATCTAATATGTCTCCAATTTTCCACCTCATGATATATGTACTTTGTGACATTGTAAAATAAAATAATATTTATTGTTCTTGTAGTTTCATTCATAGATCCCCTATGAAACTAATTAGTTCACTCAATCACCTTTATCCTAACATGCATAAACATGATAAAACTCATTCTTCTATAATCATCAACTAATATAATGAAATAATTATCACTATATATTCTATGAACCTTTATGGGTCTAAACACATCAATCTAAATCAGATCAGGATGATTTGAGGATCTATTCTTGTTTGGTCGATAGTGATTTTTCACTAGTTTACCTCTCAAAAAAGCATCACATGTATTCTATAGGTCTCATTTTAGATTTGGAATCTCAGTGAATGATTTAATTTTGGATATATTTTCCATGATTTATTGATTAATATGTCAAACATTTCAATAAAAAAGGATATTGTTTCCTTTACCATAAGAACATAAGTTTTGTTTTCCTTAAAATATAATTGATTTTGATTTACTTTGGTTCTACATCCCTTAAATAGATATTATATGGTCCTACCTTTGATATATCATCCCTTTTGATAGAACTTGATCTCAGTTTTAGATCCACAAAACTAATATACATTGAGAATATTATGTCAAAGTCCATCCCCCTAAAGAACTTATATATTCTTTCTTTCATCTATATCAAGCCCCATATTTTGGATTCAGATGATTTTTAATACTCCATCATTACTGAATAAAATCATTCCATCAATATGAATCTTTACATTCGTCAGTTGTTTTACATTTTCATACATGTGGGATGAAGACTCTATTAAGGATCCAAGTGATACTATTTTTTATTTAATAGATAGTAATATCTATCAATAGAGACATCTCATTCTCCCTCATTTACTCCAAATATATTCTTGGTTGAGTTGAGATAAAATATTTTCAATCCTTAATTTATTAATCATATGCTTTAAGATCATATTTCTCTTCCTCAAAAGGATAAAAACTAATTTTTTAAGGGAACCAAATATGTTTTTTTAGTTACATTTCTCCTTTTTCATTAATTGTATTATGTATTATTTCTACATTGATTGGAATTTATAGCCTTGTGACCAATGACCGAGAAGTTATAGAAGTATACATAAAATAATTTTTTGTTAGAGATAAAGAATGTGTTTTCATCATTTTCTTCTATCTCTGAGGATCTTCACCTCTTAAATATCTCTCTACATACTCGCAAGAAGTCATTATAAAACCAAGAAAGCCACTAAATTAGAATTTAATCAAAGGAGAGACATTTTCATTTATCCTTATCAAAATATTTATAAATCTAGAGTATTTCTCGAATTTTGGGGGTAACCTTGGTGATTGAGAGATTCCATCAAATTTCGATGTTCCTTTATTTTGAATAATCAATCCATCTAATTTGGATGTCTTGGGTTCACATTTAATCACACTCTTGTACATAATCCTAGGACTATGTTTATTTATGATATATTAAATAGTCCTCATACACATTAATCATCCTTATACCATTTAAATTTCAGATAAATTTTGGAATTATTAATTTTTCATATCATTGTATACTTTTTCTTTATCCTCAAACATCCATCACAAGAATAAAATATCCTCTTATACTGAAATACTCTTCCTTATTTATTCAAATTGGATATTTTAATCATTAATTAGTTTATCCTAATCATTAATTTCCATGTTGAATTCAATCACTCCTTAAAATTTAGATTGAGAATACTTTAGGTATTATTCTACCTTATCTAATAAATTAATTTCTGTTCCAATTCAATCCACATACAATATTGATTCCATTATCAAAAAATATATATTTTAGAATTTCTTTCATTTAATATCCAATTATCTGAGAGCTCATTTGAGTACAAACTTCAAGTCAACAACTCCTTTGGGTTTGAATTTTTTATAATCTTTAGGTTGGTTTCTTTCAACTATTTTCATCCCAAAATCTTTCATATATAATATAAACTCAACTTAATCATATTCAAGGAAATTTTTTTCAACTTATCATTATTTAGTCAATATATTTTTTCACTGGGATCTCATTCATATAGAACAACCGTATCTAATGTTTCATATTGGGGAAATGATTATCTATTATATTGATGAAACTTCATGTCTAGCTCCATTTTTACCATATATGGGAATATTTCAGTGATGTGCCTCATTTATCCACAATTTAAAAAGGGTAATGGTGATTTTCCTTCATATATCCATTTTCCTCTCTTAAATAATCTTATTCTAAGTGAAATAAATTTATCACTAGAATATTCATCATTGTATATGGATTCATGTATCTTAAGATTTTTCATTCATATTAATGCATTATATTTTTGAAATTTTACTATATATTATTTTAGGTTTCACACTTATTTTATAGGCCACATTCATTCTTTGAAGATCATCAAGAGTCATGTTTTTGAGATCATTCTCTTCAATAATTGAAAACATTAAATTCTACAATGGTGGTGGTATTTTGAGAACCATTATCATAATATCATCATCATTCATATGATCAAAAAAATCCATATATGTATTCAAATACTTCAATGAGCTTATTAAAGAAGACATTAATGTTTTCATTTAGGCTTGTCTTCAAATCTCCAAACCTATCATATAACACTTTCAATATATCTTCATTCCCCTTGTTTTCCACTTCATAAATTTTATCTAGTTTTTTCCATATATCTTTTTCAAATATGTATTCCATCACATTCAGTTAGATATATTTTGAAAATTCTCCAAATAAATCATTTTGATCCTTCGTATTAGCATGAAATATTTTTTATACATCTTTATTAATTGAAATTCCCATAACATAATTGAGTTGTATTCCTTGTAATGAAATAATGAAGACATCAATTCTGAGGAATCAAAAGTGAGATATTATGTGATTCTTATAAATCTATAAATTATTCCCATTATCAATATGGACCCCTTTTTATTAACTATGTTCTCCAAATCATTAACCTTATATATATATATATTCATTTTTCAATAACTTAGTAGCTCTAAAACCATTTATTAAACACATATACCAAATACACCCTATAAATGGGGTGTAACAACTCAAAATTTTATCAATGTAATTTAACTTTATATAATTAATTCATAAAACAAATTCATCACATATAAAACCCAATAAAAAATTTATTCTTGTAAATTAATAATGGAATATGTGGTATTTATATAAGTTAAGAAACCTATATCACTGGAATAGTAACCTGACCATTATAATAGTAATATGACTATTAGAAATTTTAATATAGTTTTTATAATAGTAAAAACACCTATGAAAGTATAAATAAAAGTTAGGTATCTTATAAATTAAAATAAGATATAATTATATCATGTAATAAGTAAATAATATTTTTATAAAATAAAAAATTAAGTGTTGGTATTTTTATAAAACGTAAATGTTTACACACAATTTTATAATTAATATAATAAATTAAATTATAATTTATTCTCATAAAATATTTTCATAATTAAATATTACATTTTATTATAAGGATAATATAATTTCATTATACGTTAATTAAAATTTCAAAGGGTAATAAAATCGATTATAATATTAAAATCGGTATTTTTTAAAAAATACATGTTCTCATATTTTGAAAATTATATTCATATAATGGACACTATTTTTGAAATCGAAACATCAAAAAAATGTTTAGGTTGAATTTTTGGGATTTTTCTAAGGTAGTGTAGTTTTTTGTGAATTGTGAAATACGTTAATTTACCTTATAAGATAAATACATATATTTCTGAGTAATGTATGACATATGGATGATGTATGAACCACTTAACGCAAACTATACTCCACTTTTTACAATATTTATTCATATTAATCAACAAATTGATTGTATTGGGCCCAAATAATAAAATAATGAATATAATAATAAAAAATACCCCTCTCCTCCCTCTATATATTCTACTACTCACCATCCCTTATCCTCACAACTTATAAACCATATAGATTTTATAAATTCTTCTTAACTACATTCCCAACCCTCATCCCCGCATACAAGAGCAACTCATCTCAACAAAATACCAAACCCAAGTGCCTTAAAGAGGTTCTCCAAGAGATGACATTCAAGAGGTAAAATCCTAAATCCTTCTCTTTTTAATTTATTTTCTTCTCTTACCCTATCCTAAACCTTATATCCAATGAAGAAGGATAAATCCAATATCATATATATATATATATAATATAATTTTATATTTTTTTAATTTAATATCAATCATTAAATCTCTTCTCTTCTCCTTTTATTATAAAAAAACATCATCTTTGATATGTCGGTTCACCACCTTCATGGATGACGAGTTTTTGTTTTCAATTACCATACTCATGTATGGTCATAAAACTATTATTATGGTAATAAAATTATATGTATATTATAACTTTTTTTAATATTTCATAAACTAATTTATATACATATTATTAAATAAAACAAAATTATTTCGAGATGGTCGGAAAAAATTCCAAAATAAACTAAACATTAATCATTAATGTTTCATCAAATAAATCATCCTCATACTAGAAAAAAATTATACATGATACCATTTACACTTATATATCATTATTAATATCATATAATTTCACTTGTATATAATTATTTCTATTTGATAAGAACTTCCATAATTATAAACAAGTAAATTAGCCATGAAACCACAAAAACGATCACTGTTGGAAGGATTGAATTGAACAATATAACTCATAAAAATGGAAGTAAATGAAGCTAATAAAATTATATTATGTAAAATAAATTTATAATAGGTTAATAATTAGTAAATTAATGTATATTATTTGATTATATAGGATATTGAGTGTTAGTGCATAACGTATTTAGGCATATGGTAAGAGGATCCTCAAACCCAACTCCCTTTATTTAAGTTATCACTCCTTCACTTCAAATTTTAGTGTGGATTTTCCATTAATTTCCCTTAAATATAATTTCATTGTTATTAACTTTTTATTTTTTGGGATATAAATGTTTCCAAATTGATTTTATAAAATAACTCTTCTTTCCAAAACAAATCTTGACGCCACTTCAGTTGTTTATTCTTAAATCATGAGTGATGATTATTACACTAATTTTTTCCCTTTTTCATTTGGGAACCCTATGTTTATTCTTGTAATAATAATTTAGGGAATCCTTATGAATCCAATTCTTTTACATGGGTTATTTGATGACTTTGATTTTTATATGTCTTATGTGTCATGTATGATTATATAAATGTAATGATGTGATGGGTGGACCTAAAATTATATTACCCTCTAATGGATTAGGTACTCTAATGTATATCATGATATAAATTGTAATATGAATTAATATGATTCACTATTTTTTCATAGTTATTATGTTATTATTATTCACATATGTCATGTGTGAACATGATGCAATAATTGTTCACAACTATGTATGGTATTTGACACCTAAGACATGATGTTTCATTTTTGTTTCACTTCCACAATCCATGCATTAATCCAATGTTTCCCTCATGATGTTGATGTTGATAATATTCTTATTTTATGATGATTATGATTATTCTGACTAAAGTTATATTGATTCTTTCCCATTATTCATCCTCTTACTAGGATTTTATCTCACTCATTTTCATTGATGTTTATCCTCAAGTGACTATGAGTAATAAAAAGAATGTGAGCTTTAGAAGGGTAAAAATAATATTTTAAATAAATTTCTAGGTTTTATTGTGTAAAAGTTATATATGTGCCTAATTTTCTCAAGACACTAAACCTTTGATCCTGGATCTTAACTATATTATGTTTTTTATGTAAAAAATTATGTCAATAGTCATGTACGAAAAATCAAGATTTCAATAGTTCATATCTAATCATAGTTTAGTAAAATTGGAAATTAGGATTAGATAATGTTAGTGAAAAACCTTGGGATAAGAATAAGTATATGTACACATCCAAGAACCTTTTTTTATAAAAATGTTTAATATAGGGATCTAATAAGATATTCCATTATAGTTAATTGTAAAAAATAATAAATTATTTATTTATAAATTGTTGACATATGTTTTGTTCAAACCTTTTATATTTTAGAAAATGGTGGGAACTAAGAGAAACCAGGACAATAGCCCATGTATGGGACAATGCAATGGTTTATCGAATGATATCCCTAATTTAATGGGTGGTGGAGTCTATAAATTCATGGAAAATCAAACCCAGTTGTCTTAAGATATGAATAATAACCTGAACCATTTATATTATATGCCTTCACCAAACATGGAGAAACTAGTCATTAGTCCTTTATGTGGAAATGGCCACCATCATTTAGTGGATCGTCCAGTCCACTTGTTGTGGAATAGTGGGTTAACTCCATAGAGAAGAACTTTTCATTGTTATACAATTTTTAGAAGATAAGGTTCCTCTAGACATCTATCATTTCGATGGACATGATGGTTGATGTTGGGAATTGATAAGTAACACCAACCTGAAAGACGAAATAGAATAGATTGAGTGGGAAGACGTTAAGAAAATATTTCTTAACAAGTATTTCCATTAAACTCCTTATACAAATATAGAGACATAATTTATAGAGCTGAAGAAAAAGGAAGGTGAATCTATCATGACTTACTAATAAAACATAAAAAAGCCTACAATATAAGCCTTTGGATTTTTTATAAAAAATGATATATATATATATATATGATTTAGTGGTTTAAAACACACCTTATAATGGCACTATATATCTGAGACATTTGGAAGTTTTGAAGAAGTTGTTTGATGTGATCTCAAAGTAGAGATGGGGTTCAAGGAATGGTTCCATGATTATAGAGATAATAAGTGTAGAATTAAGTTTCAAACTGGTGGGTCAAATGAAAAAGGAATAAACAATATCCAACCATCCATGTGTTAAAAAATTTGGAAGAAACATCATGATAACTACCCCAAAGGAATGGGGAAATGTTTCAAGTGTGGTAGAGAAGGCCACCAAGTTCATTAATGTTGAAGATACATGAAGAATCTAACCAATATAGTGGTGGAAGGTATGGAAACTCTTAATGAACCACCTATGGTTCAATTATTAAATTGTAGGGATAAAGGGAACTATAAAAGGTAGTGCACTAAACCTCAAGTCCTTGGGGGTAACCAACATCCACAGGCACCAAAGCCAAAGGAGTAGGAGAATTCTTATGCCATCATTACTATTGAAGTGGAGAAAGAAAATGAATTTGTACAAGGTACACATCCTATTCACTAATTAATTTAAAAGTCTTATTTGATTCTGGTTCTACAAATTCCATTATATACTAAATGTTTTCTTAAACTATTAAATCAAATCCCTAGTACCTTGAAGTAGAGATATCCATAAAAACACCTAGTGGTGAGATCATTGCAACCCAAGTGATGGAATCTTCTCCTACTGAAGTATGTGGGAAGATTCTTCCAATGAATCTTTTAATACATACATTAGTTGAATTCAATTCTATACTGAATGTAAATTTTTTCTCATTATATAGAGAACACATCAACTGTTGGGAAAATGAAATATATTTTTATGTTGTGAACCATCCCATGATCCTCTATAAATGTAATGATGACCATGAATCTCCCATGGAAAATCCCTCAATAGATTGGGTGTTGATTTCTTGTGACGAATCATACCTTGCTGCAATTGTTGAGTCAAAGTAAATTATCAACCTTGAGAAAATTCCCATTGTGATGTTATATGGTGACATATTTTATAAAGATTTATGCGGACTTCCCCTAGATCATGATGTAGAGTTATCAATATAAAATATACCCAGATCTACTCCTATATCAAAATTTCTCCATAGGATGAACCTTACCAAATAAAATGAGTTAAAAAAGTAGCTACAAGATCATTTGGACAAAGTGTCCATACACCCAAGTGCCTCACATTAGAGTATGATAGTGCTCTTTGTAAATAAAAAAGAGTATAAATGTGGTTTTGTATATATTACTAGGAGCTCAATAAGATCACTATAATGAAAAAGTATCATCTTCCCAGGATTGATAACTTATTCTATCAACTAATAGAATCTTAGTACTTCTCAAAGGTGGATCTTCATTCTGGATATCATCAACTAAAGATGAAAAAGGAAGATATTCAAAAGACTATTTTTCATACAATGTATTGGTATTATGAATTCCTATTTATTCCCTTCATACTTACTAATGATCTTGTCATATTCATGGACATTATTAATAGAGTATTTATAGATTACCTTGAAAAGAATTTGTACTATTTGTTAATGATATTTTCATCTACTCTAATAGAATGGAGGAACCTTAAAAACATATAAAGATTGTGTTGGAAACATTATGAAATGAGAAATTGTATTCCATGTTTAGAAAGTGTAAATTTTGGATGAAAAAGTCACATTATTTGTGAAAATGGTCACATAAAGGTAATTTATATGGTCCCTTCAACAACAAAGGAAGATGAGGAACGGACCAGACCCACTAGTGACATAGAAATATGTAGTTTTCTTGTATTAGCAGGGTGCTACGGGTGTTTTGTAGGAAATTTATCATAATTTTATATGACACTAACTAATTTAACATATAAAGGGAAATGTATTTATGGATGGAATAATTTGATGAAATATTCAAGAATCTCTAGAGGAACTTAATTAATGCACCATTACTCACACTACCAACAAGTAGAGATGGTTTTGTAATATACAATGATTATTAAAAGAAAGTCTTGGTTTGTGTACTCATAAAGAATGAGAATGTGGTTGCCTATAACTCACAGAAGTTAAATATACATGAGAAGAACTACCTGATGCATGATATAGACCTAGAGGATGTGATATTTTCCTTTAAAATTTGTTGAAACTATCTCTATAGTGAGAAGTCTGCCATATATACTGATCACAAGAGTCTAAAGTATATTTTCAAATATAAGGAACCCAAAAAGATTCAAAGAAGATGGTTTGAGATTATAAAGGACTATTACTACTCTATTAATTACCATCTAGGGAAGGAAAACAAGGTAGTGGATTCTTATAGAAGTAAATAACGTGCTACCTCATCCATAATGCTAATTGAGAAATACCATATCTTCATGGATAAGAAAATTGTAACACCTTGAGATTTTGTGAAACTTTTTTTTGAATAAATTAATTTTTTATTTCATTTTTTTCATTCTAAAATGAGTAAAAAAAATTTTATATTCTATACCATGTTATTTTTTCACTACATGCAACATCGACTCAGCTTGTGTTACACACAACACAGAATTTCTACGTAACAACATTTTATAATTATAATGGGATAATTATAACATAGTCATAAAACATAGTAATATGAATATTAATAATTAATTTTTAAATATTATTTATAATTTATTTATGTAAATAAATCATATCAATAATAATAATTAAATTATTTTTAGTAAAGTCTTTATAGGTTTGAAAATACTATTTTCTTACAAAAACTGCTTTTTATGTCCTTCTGTGAACAATTATAAAATTAATTTTAGACACTTTTATAAATATAATTTTATAAAATAAACTATTTTTTAATTAATAATGAAAAATTTATCTTAGGGTGAATTTTTATGATTTTTTCTGAAAAACCACATTTTTTGAAGAATAGTGAAAAATACAGAATTTTAATTCAAAAATGATTTTTCATCTAATTTTTTTTAAATAGTTAAATTATATTTTATGTTGGTTTTAAAGTCACAATAGATCAATTATACATATATTATTGATATTTATTTAATTTTAATAATATTTATATTAAATTTATATGTAAATTATTAATGAACTTTTCAATATTTTAACTTTAAAAAACCCACTTTCTCACCACGTCTACGCGATTAGAAATAAACATAATTTTTATGCTTCTGTAAATTGAATTTATAAAAATGGATATTAAAAGTTGTAATAAGTATAATCGTTATATTCTAATAAGGTAAAATTAATTTTTTACCAAAAATATTAGTGAATGTGATTAAAATTAATTACATCAATTAAGGTCAAATTAAGCTTAATAAAGGACCAGACATTAAACTTGAGGGACTAAATGACCTATAAACTCTTCCAAAACCCATTCTATGGACATATTTCATCCATAAACTGTACAGTTTTTTAGTTTTTTTATTTTTTTATGACTTTTTGGGTAAAAAAAGTTTATTCCCAACTTGTTTTCAAAAATTTCATGTGTGTCCCCTCCCTCCTTTATAAAATCCCATCACCTATTGCCCTTATTGAAACCTTTAAAATCGCTTAGGTTAATAAAATACCTATATAATTAACATACCATCATCCCCACCTTCTTAATTAAATCCTAAATTTGTGAGTAAATCCAACCAAGGAATCCCTTTTGTGTGAACCAAAAGGATTTACCCAAAGAAGATGTAGCATCCTTCCTCAAGATTCATTCCTTTATTTTCTTTCTCTACCACCTCAGTTATTATAATTACATGATAATATAATAATACTATTGTCCGAAATATAGTAATATGTTTTTATTGTAAGGGTTCTACCAACACTTTCACACACATACATCTGATGGGTTACAGACTTATCATACCTGTTTATGATGAACTACCGCCTCACGAAACAATGTTTTTCATTTTGACTTTACCACCTATAATGTTGGATAATAATGATGGAAACTATGTTTTTATATGATATATATGATATTAATTATTTATTTATACTTATTTAGATATTATATAAATCTTATAATCGTTTTTTCCATCTTGTGAAAATGAGATAACATCATTTGGGGAAGTGTGGAGTACCTCCTCCTTAAAGTGATGTGATTTGTTCACACATTACATGGGATGTATTAAAGATGGCTTGAATAAATATATATGATATATATGAAAAAATAAATATATTTTAACGGTATTATATATTCATATGATTATATTTCATTTAATTTCATTCTTTCAATATAGCAATAAAACGAAAGCATCATTCATGCATAGATAGGGCCTACCCTCTCCATGAATGGGGTATTTCATTTAATATTTCTATATTTTAAAAATTTCTATAAATATTTATATACTGAATATATATTATACATACATAATTTTTTACATTATAGAAATAATTAAATAATTATCTGAGTAATTTAATCAAGAATATCAATTGAAGACAAGTATGATAAATAGACCAGTTATTACCCAAAACATTACTTTAACATGGAATCATTAATAAATGGGTAATATAAAGTAATAATTGAATCATATATGGTATTATATATAAGATTATTATTTTTTGGTAAATTTATAATAAACTTATATTTATTATAGAGGAGTTCTTGAACATATATAACGAAATTCAAGTATTAAGTTAAGGGGATTTCATATCACTTCATATTTTCATGAGATGAATGCCTTATTCACCACTCATTTTTGTGTGTGGTATGTGTAATTCACATGGATTAATTATATTAATATTATAATTCAATTTTGGGTTATTTATAAATCCACTTTATGATACTTATTTCATGGGGTTTATTTTTCATGATTTACCAAATCAGTAATGTAATTTTGTCTCAATTTTCTTTTTTCGAGACAAATGCCATGTTATGCACCTATATTTTTCAATGAGGTTTATGTACTACAATTAACAGGTAATATAATGAATCTATTTATTTTAATGGTATTTAATGATGCATTTCATGTTATTATTTTCATTTTATTATGATTCAATGTTACCAAAGTGGTAACAGTTTATAGCTATAATCTTATCATTTATTGAGATGGTTTATGATTATGCTTACATTGATGAAATATTATTATAAATATCTAAAGAAACCAAATTAATTTTCCTACCCTATATTTATTCAGGTTATATGCATGTAATATTATCATTTTTCCACTCATAGATACTTCAATTAATAAATAAATTGTTTTTATGAAAACCTGATGTTATGTTTCCTTTTGTTCATAAATATATATTCTTTCAAAACTGCGCTTTATAAAAAGGATTTCAAAAATGTTTTAATATTTTCCTATTATTTTAAAAGAAATTTTTACTTAGGTTTACCTTTTCAAAAATAAGTTTTAAATGGAATATTTTTTCTATTTTCTAATCAATGAACTTTTTAAAACTTTTAAGGTGCAAAAGGAATGTTTGGAATGTACGGACTTAACCGCCATTATGATTGTCATTTCTGTGATTCTTCAATTGTAAGTTTACATATTTATTCTTTTTATAGAAAATGGGTTTCCTAATATTTTATAATTTTTTGTAATATAATATGGTTTTGAAAGAAAAATTGTTTTCATAAAAAAAATATAGGTTCAAAAACAGTTTCATATTTCTTCATACTTCTTTTAAAAGTTTTCAAGTAAAATGGTTTTCAAAATGTTTTCAAGATTATATTATAAAGTTGAAATGAAATTGTTTTTTAAAATTATTTCTAGACTTATTTTTAAAGTATTAAAATTATTTTCAATAAAAAATGATTTCAAAATATTTTTAATCATTCATTCTTATTTTTCAAGGTGTTTAAAAAAATTCAATATAATTTCAAACATCCTTTATAAGTTTTAAAAGATATTTTAAAAGAAAAATGTTTTCAAAATTCATTATGTTTAAAAAATATTTTTTAAAAGTGGAAATGATATTTTCCTTGTGAAATGTTTTAAATGAAATTTTAAACCATTATTTATACGAAAATTATTTTTGAAATGGTTTAATTAAAAGGATTTTCAAAGAAATTATATTTTTATTATAAAATGTTTCAATTTATATTTTAATATAAGTCTCCATCTAATATTTCAACATTTTTTATAGTTTAATATTTATTGGGGACATGATTCAAGATTACCATTAATATTATTTCTTGAATGGTTTATGTCTTAATATAATGATGTTTATCATTCTTGTTTTTATTCCGTGGTTTATATGCTTTTGAAACCTGCTTCCTTTAATGGGTTTTGATATGATGAAATGATAATGAAACCTATCTATTTTATATAGGTTATTATGTGATTAAATACTTATTATAACCATTTCATTTCATGTGTTATGATATGATGGTTATGAAACCAATATCTTTTATGGGTCATGATATGATGAAAGTTTAATTATCTTGTGGAACATGTTTGAATGGTTTTATTCTAAGATGGGAGGGACCTATATCTTTCTCCATTACATAGGTTAAATTTTAATATCACCTGAGATAATGATTTTAATCAAGTTTAAAGGATTTACCTGTTATGGGAAGATGTGGAAACCTTATCTCTTATAAGGAAAGGACTACGATTGGGGATGGTGGTGTTTACTACATAATAGGTGTAGTCACCATGAAGATGGAAGATGGGGAAACCTGATCCACTATATAATGAAGGGAAAACCTAATCCCTAAGGGAAGATGAAGAAACCTGGTCCCTTATATGTGAAGGACTATGATTGGGCATAGTGGTCTGTCTGTACCGGTAGGTGTAGTCCCTATGAAGTGTCTGATAAGTTCTAGTAATGTGTCTTCACTTATAGGGAATTATATTACATATTTATGTGTATGCAATAATTCCATGTATTATTATTATATTATTATTTTCTGGTTTATTATCTTTTTTACCTTATGATTCATGTCTTATTAACTGATAATATTAATGTAATGATTCATATTTACGATCTTTGATATTCATGGTATAATATTATATTGTTATGATCACATCCTCATACCCTTATTCTCATGTTTATGCTTTCATATCTCCCATGTTTACCCTTTTATAGAATCTTATATCTCCACTTTTATCATTTCCTTCCCCATGTTATGAATATATATTTCATTTATGATATTTCTAAGAGGGAATATAGTCTTGGAGAACCTAGTGGGAGAAAATTTATCTCACTTATGTATCGGTGTCTATATTACTATGTTTCTAAAGGAACTAGACTAATATGGTCTTTGGACATCAATTTTTCTAATGTTTTAAGTATTCCACAATAATTATGTAATGTCAATGAATTCTAAGACTTGTTTTTTATAGTTGGTATCATAGAAACGGTTTAGTTAAGCATTTTAAACTATAATGAGAAAACTTTAGTCAGATCCCTATGAATATTTATATGGATATTTATATGGATGCCTCAAATTATAAGATTAAGAATGAGAAAATGTATAGGAAAATGAACAAGAATTTTGGTCAATGATAGAGCAAGTGTTTTCATTGAAATAAATCCCTATCTGGATACAATAATTTGATGTGGTTTTACCATATATGTTCCTAGGAGTAACAACTCTGGCAAGTTGAATCAGACCTGACTCGATCTTAACATGGTACACAACAATGGGCCTTACTGTTCACCAGGTTTGACACTCCCATAGGATATACTTTCAAAATTCACAAACTCTTCACAGACCATAATGAAAGATTTAATACTAATTTTTCTATTAATAACCTAGGATAAACATAATTTGTTATATATTAAAAAGGATTTCATAATTTAGACATCCTGTAATTGGTTTTTCATGATTATGTGGTTCCTCACTATGACAACTATTTCTTACTCTTTGTTTTTTGTTTTAAGTCAATGGTGGGAACTAGAAGAAACTGGGTTAAAAATGAATGTAATGGATAAATTTCTGATGATCAGTAAAATGGGATGATCACTGGAGTGAAGTACATTGTAATCATTCCAAATCAATTTTCACAGAACATGATTAACAACATTTATCGTAAAAAACTATCAGACTCACTAAAGAAGATAACTAAGGGGTTCTCTAAGAATTTTTGTAATGGAGACCATAAAGGAAAGAATATTCAGTTTCCTTTATTGAAATAATGTGGAAGGAGTCAGCAAATTGAATGAATTATAGGAAAATAATTTGTTTTGACTATGGAAAAAGATGAAACAAATCAAGTATCTACAAAGTAAATATGAAGAGTTTGGTTAATGCAATGAATCATAATATTATCCTCCCTAAGATATCATAAAAGGGAAAATGATTTATTTTTGGAATGAATGTTCATTATGAAAATTGATGTCCTGTGAATAAGGCTCATGAAGAGAATCATTAGAGTGGTACAAGTAATAGTTTTTATGCTGATGATGAAGATACCATGAATGACATATGAAAGGTATGTATTGTTCTAATATGTTTATTGATGATAACAATTAAATTGAGATTGATAAGTGATGTGACATGAATCATATTTCATATTTTAGGAAATAGGTATATGGAATAAGTCGATTAAGCTTAGTTATTTGTTTGAGAAGGAAGTGGGATGAATAAAGTATTTATTTTTTGAATTAAAAGTTTATGTTATATGAGTCATAAAATATATAAGTATTGTCAGTATAAGATTTTAATTAAGGATTTGAAAGCATATGTTGAATGGTGTTGATGATGTCGAAAATTGATTTCATGGAAATGTGATATTTTTATTATGGGAAGGTAACCCTTAATGTGTTCATGATGATGATTAAATCAGGTTTAACTTGGATAAAGTGATGATTGATTTGGATAAAGTAAATTAGATAGTATCCATGACCTAATAATTTATAAAGGATTTTTTGAAAATGTTTTTCATATTATCATGGATGAAGTTTAAAACTACATAGATTTAAGGAATATATCCATAAATATTTGGAATGAGAAATAATTCATGTTTTACAAAAGGATTTATGGTAATTCATGTTATTACCATGTTTCAAGAGAATATATGATGATGGTATTCTCTTTTTTGGAATGTGACAACTTAGAGATACTTTATAATATATGGGGTATCAATGTTAAGCTTATTTAGTGAATTTATTTCTAAGGCTTTGTATTTTCATCATTCAGGAGGGTTATAAGTTTAACCATTTATGGAATGTTTAATTTAAACTTCAAATGAAGTTTGTAATATTAAATTATTATCTCACCGCATCAGGATTTATGAGTTTTGGATAACCTATTCTAAAAAATTTGTGTGGGTGGTAACTGAAGATAGATGAGATAAATTATCATGGATCCCATGATCTATTACTTCTTTTTGAATGAAAATTACACCTTCCTTTTTGGATAAATATGTGATGTGGAAATTGGTCAAGACACGAACAAAGGGTGAGATTTTTTTTATAAAAGGGAATTGAATCAAGTAAGTGCATTTTCTTGGGGAAAAATAAGTCAACTTTAGGAAAATGGTATTTAAATAAAACTTTATCCTATTATCATCCTTTTTTATGATATCAAATACTGATTTCAGGCTTCTCTCACTTTATGTTTTTGTTGTTGTTAACTTTCTCTAGATCACCCATTTTCTTATAATCATTGATCTTTATCAATATCTATAATTATTTATACATTTCTTCCAAGTCCATGTTTTCATTTACCAGCTATGTTTTCCTATGTGATAGTCTAGTTATGTGTTACATTGTGTAATATTTATGTTTCCAACATTCACTTTTTAAAGGAATATTCATTTTTCCTTTTTACATTTTTGGTTTGAATGAAAGTAAATTTTAAATATGAAACCTTTAATAACCCAGAAAAATTTTGAGGGAGAAATTTCATTTTAAGGGGGGTAAAATGTAGCACCATGTGATTATTTGATCCTTTTTTTGAATAAATTAATTTTTTATGTCATTTGTTGCATGATACACTATATAAAACATTATTTATATGTTATACCAAGTTTATCTTACACTACACTCAACAGCGAATTGTCTTGCGTTACTTGTAACACTGAATTTCTATGAAGCAAAATTTTATTATTATAATGGAATGTTTATAAAATAGTTGTCAAAAATAATAATATTAATAGTCATAAATAATTTTAAAATATTACTTATAATGTTTTTAGGTAGATAAATCATATTGATAATAATAAATACAATTGTTTTAGTAAAGTCTTCATATGTTTGAAAATACTATTTTCTAAAAAGAATTGCTTTTTTATTTCCTTCTATAAAAATTTATAAAATTGATTTTAGAAAATTTTTGAAAAGTTTATTTTATAAGAAAAAATTAATTAAGAATTCCAAAATTATCTTAGAGTGAATTTTCAGTATTTTTCCGAGAAACCACATTTTTGGATGAATAGTGAATAATACTAAATTTAAATTCAAAACTACCTTTTTGTGTAATTTATTTACATATTTAAATTATATTTTAAGTTAGTTTTAAAGTCTCAATATATCATTAATGTATATAATAGTCCAATTTATGTCATTGGAATTATTTTTATATTGAATTTATATATAAAATCTCATTGAACGTATTAACATTCTAACTTAAAAATACACCTTTCTTACCACATCTCTAGGATTAAAATTAATGTTAACTTTTCTAATTATATGAATTGAATTTATAAAAATGAACATACAAAGTTGTAACCAGTATAGGATTTTTAGTGTCATAAGATCAAACTAATTTTATACCAAAAATATTAGTGAAAGTGATTAAAATTAATTACAATGATTAAGGTAAAATTTAACTTAATAAGGGACTAAACCTTAAACATATGGGAAAAATGACCTATCCACTTGTAAAGTATCCATTATCTGGAATTATTTCAGCCATACACCTTCCATTGTTTAATTTTGTTTCTTAGGACTTTTTTTAGGTAAAAACACAGGTACAACTAACTTATTTTCAAAAATGACAACTCTGTCCCCTCCCTCCCTTCTAAAAGACCACCACATCTACCCATTATTCACACCTCTTAGACCAATTAGGTTAATCCAATATTTTACCAATTCACTTACAAAAATATATCCCTTCATTTTTTAAGACTCTCTTCAGGCATAAATCCATCCAAGTAATCCCTTTGGTGCAAATATATAGGATTTACCCAAAGAAGAGGTAACGTCCTTCCTCAAGATCCTTTGATAACTTTTCTTTATCCACCACCTCAATTATTCTTACTTCATGCTCATGTAATAACACCAGTATCCTAAATATACTGATATATTTTAATTCTAATAATTATACCTTCACTATCACACACTTTCTTTTAATGGGTAATGAACTTACCGTTCTTGTGTACGGAGAACTACCGCCTCCCAAAATGATGTTGTTCTTTTTACCTTTTCTAACCTATCATAGCTTGAATTATGTTTGAAAATATACTTTTATATGATATATATTATTTTTATGTTTTAATTATACTTCTTTAGTTTTTATTTAAATCCTACCTTCATGCTTTCTATTTAGTGCTAATATATTAACTTTGTTTGGGGAAGTGTGGACAACAACCTCCTCAAAGCGATTTGATTCATTCACACAGTACATGGGATGTATTAGGGATGGGTTTAGTAAAAATATATGATATACATGAAATATTAATTAAAATTGAATTATATTATTTATTTATTTATATATTCCATTTACTTTCTTTCAAAATGATAATAAAATGGAAGCAGCGTTCAAGCGTACATAAGGCCTACCGTCTCCACGAACGGTGTATTTCATTTAATATTTCTATCTTTTATAGATTATTATAACTATTTATATAATAAATATATATGATATATAAATCATTTATTACTTTCATTAAATAATTACATCCTGATATAAGTAATTGGATCAATAATAACATGTCAAAACACATACGATAAACAAAGCAGTTGTTACCCGAAACATTACATTAACATGGAATTGCTAATAAATGTGTATTATAAAGTCATAAGTGAATAATATATGGTATTATATATAATAATATTGTTCTATGTTATATGTATAATAAATTTATATTTATTATAAATGAGGTTTTAATGTGTACAAATAAATTCAAGACTTATGGTAAGGGAATTTCAACTCAATTTTTATTTCATTGAGATACATGGCTTATTCACAACTCATTTATTTTATGTGGTCTGTATAATTACATTCGATGTATTTTATGCTTATAATAATTAAATTTACGTGTATTTACATATCAATTTAATGATCATTATTTTAGGGGGTTTATTTTTCAAAAGTAACCAAATCAGTAAAATAATATTATATCAATTTTTCTTCTTTGATACATATTCCATGTTATGAACCTAAATATTTCTATGAGTTCTATATACTTTCTTTTAAATTTTATATCACAAATATTATTATATTCATGATATTTTAATATTATTTTAATTTTAATAGTTCTATTGTATTATGATTTAATGTTACCAAAGTGGTAATGGTTTATAGCTAAAATCTCATAGTTTATCAAGATTGTCTATGATTATTCTTATATTGATCAAATATTTTGATCCATATACAGATAAATCTCATGATAATTCTTAAACAATGGTTATTCATTTTTTATCCAAGTAGTGGTCCCATTTTTCCACTCTTTGGTACTTAAAATATTTAAGAAAATATTTTTATAGAAACCTGACATTATTTTTCCTTTCAGTTTAAAATTAGTATTCTTTCAAAACGGTGTTTTCTAATAACATTTTCAAATATTTTTAACTATTATACTATTATGTTTAAATGAAATTTTTACACATGTTTTACCTTTTCAAAAAACAGTTTTAAAAGGAATATTCTTGTTGTTTTCTGATCAATTAACTTTTTAAAACTTTTATGGTGAAAATGAATGTTTAGCATGCATAGACATACCCATCGTCCTGACCATAACTTCCTTAATGATTCTATTACAATTTTATAATGTTATTATTTTTAAAAAAATCCATAATATTCTATAAATTTTTTTATTTTAAAAAAAAGTAGTGAAAAACGGTTTTCAAAAAAATGTATTATATTTAAAAAGTGTAACATTTGTTATCAATATTTTTTTATAATTTTTTAAAGAAAATGGCTTTCAAAATGTCTTCAAGGTTCATTTATAATTTCTAATGGAAAATTGTTTTCCACAATTATTTCAATCATCAATTTTAATTTTTTAAATTATTTTGAAAAAAATATATTTTTAAAAAGTTTTTAATATTTTATTATGTGTTTTCAAGGTGTTTTAAAATAAAAATGTTTTAAAAATATTTTAAGGATTCCTTTGTAATTTTTAAAATATATTTTAATATAAATATAATTTCAAAATGATTTATGTTTTAAAAATCATTTTTCAAAGAGGAAAAAATATTTTCCTCAAGAAATATTTTAAATTAAATTTTAAATATTTCCATATAAGAAAATTATTTACAAAATAGTTTTATGAAAAAGGTTTTCAAATAAATGATAATTTTCTTATGAAATGATTCATTTGATATTTCAAAATACTGCTCCATCTACGATGCCATCCTATGTAATAGTTTAATCTTTATTAGGGATATGATCCAAGACTACCATTCATATTCATTCTTGAATGGTTTTTTTCTTAATAATATTATTTTTGTGAAAACTATTTCATTTCCACATGTTATGTGATTTTGAGACATTCTTCATTTCACGGGTAATACTTTGATGAAATGATTTTGAAACCTATATCTTTCCTATAGGTTATGATGTGAATAAATTTTTCATGACCACCTTTTAATTTTATGGGTTATGATATGATGTTTATAAAAACCCATATTTTTGAATGGTAATGATGTGATTAATGTTTTATTACCTTGTGGAATATGTATGTATGATTTTTCTAAGATATGGGTGGGACCTATATCTCCCTCCAATGCATTGGGTAAAGATTTATAACTCAGGGGATAATGTTGGGAATCAAGTAAAACTTCTTGATCCACTATGGGAAGATTGTGAATCCTAATCACTTATAAATAAATGACTATGATTGGGGATTGTGGCGTGTCTTTCTCAGTAGGTGTAGTCACCATGAAGATGGAATATGGGGAAACCTGATCCACTATGGGAAGATGGGAAACCCTGACCCACTATGGGATGATGGGGAAACCTGAACCCTTATATGGAAAGTATTATGACTAGGGATTGTGGTGTGTCCCACCCAAAAGGTGAAGTCCTTATTAAGATCCCTGATAAGTTATATAAATGCATCTTAACTTATAGGGAATGATATTACATGTTTTTGTGTATGCCATAATTCCATATCTTATTCCTATGTTATGATTTTATGGATTATTCACTTATTTCCTTTATAATTAATGCCTTATGAAAGGTTAATATTTATTACATGATATATTTTTATGATATTTGATATGTAGGGTATGATCTTATAATGTTATAATCACGATCTCATACCCTTATTCTCATGTTTATGCTTACATATCTTCCCAGTTTACCCTTACTAAGCATTTTATCTCACCCCTTTTATTGTTTCCTTTACCAGTTTATGAAGATATATTTAATGTATGATATGTATAAGAGGGGTGATATTCTTGCAGATTAATGTGGGATATAATGTATCTCACTTATGTAACAATATTTATATTTCCATTCTTCCAAAGGCACTAGAATAATATGGTCTTTGGGCATCTATTTTTGTAATGTTTCATATATTCTGAAAAAATACTATAATTTTTATGTTTGTTAAGACTAGGTTCTTATATAAAGAATTTATTTGGAAATTATAATGGAAGGGAATACATCCTACATTTCCCAAATTATTTCTTAATCATCAATCCAAGAAAAGATCATGGAGTTATAAAGGGGTAATCTGGAATAAAAAATAAAGGTGAAAGAAGTAAAGGGAAGATAAATGTGTTCCACATAGATGATGATGGGGTGACTCAGTTTGGAATAAGGATTTTCTTACATTTTTCACATGAGATAAAGAAGGACCTATTGGATAATGCACACAGATCATCTTTCATTATCCATCACATTAGTACCAAGATGAATTATGACCATTGAGAGAACTTTTGGTGGGACAACATGAAGAAGGGAGATTGTAGAGTATATCTCAATATGTTTAGTATGGTTGTAAATAATATTGATAGAATTATAAAGGGATGATGAATCTATTTCCTATAACCATATGAAAATGGTATAATTACACAATGGAATTCGTCACTGGTCTCCCAAAAACATCTAAATGAAATAATATGATCTGGTTTGTGGGGGATTGACTAACCAAGACCACCCACTTCATTACTATTCATAAAGATTTATGACTTGAAAAATAAGACAAGATATATCTTAATGAAGTGGTGAGGTTTCATTAGGATTCACTTTCGATCATATCTGATCATGATCCATGGTTCACATATGAATCCTGAATAAGTATTCATCATAAATTAGGTACTAAATTTAATTTCTACATGGCCTATCACCACCAAAATAATTGAAAATCTGAAAGGACTATCCATATGCTCAAGTAAATTATAAGATACTCCTTAATGGAATTAAAAGGGGGATGGGATTGTAATCTCTTATTAGTTGAGTTCTCATACAATAATAAATTCCACTCATGTATTCAAATGGTTCTATATGATGCAATGTATGGGAAGTGATGTGGAACTCCAACTTGTGGGGATGAAGTTGGAGAAAAAAATCTAATTTGACATGATCATTTTCAAAATATGAATGACAAGAATAAATCTATACAACAACATATAAATGTAACTCATAGTGGGTATAAGATCTATGCTGATGTTAATCAAAGAAACATGGATTTTGAAGTTAGAGACAAATTTTTCCTATGAATATCACTATAGAAGAGAGTCATGTAGTTTGTAATGAAATAAAATCTTAGACTAAGGTATATTGTCCCCTTTAAGATCACTTCTTCCATCTATCTCTCTAGAGAATGATATATTCCATGTATACTTCCAAATAAATTACATACCAGATCCTTCATATTTACTAAACTCAGAGGTTTTACTACTGGAAAATGATCACTATTATGAGGAGAAGTCAGTGCATATTTTAGACTAGAGAGATAAGGTTATACATAACAAGACCACTCACTTGGTCCTGGTACTATGTAGAAACCATAAGTATAAAGATTCAACGAGGTAACTGGAGGAAGCAATGAAGAAGAAATACCCTCTTCTATTTTCACTATAGTATGTAAAATGAAATTTTGGGGATGAAATTTCAGAAGGGGTGAAGAATGTAACAATCCAAATTTTTATCAATCGAATTTAGATTTTTAGAATTATGTTATAGAACACGTTCATCACATAGAAAACCCAATAAAAACATTATTCACAAAAATGAAAAAAAAAGATAGGTGGTATTTACTGAAATTAAGAAATCTATACTATTGGAATAGTAACATGCTCACTAAAATAGTAATATATCCATTAGGAATAGTAATATGGATGTCAGAATAGTACCCAAACCTATAAAAGTATCAATAAAATTTATATACATTATAAATGAAAATAATATATATTTATATCACGGTATCAGTAAATAAATTTTTTAAAAATGATAAACTAAGTGTTACTATTTTTTGTAAAACATAAATGTTTTTTATAATTGTATATTTAATATTATTATTTAAAATAAAATTAAATTTCATAAAATAGATTCATTAATAAATATTATTTTTTTTATAATGAGACCTTAATTAACTTTTCAAAGGGGCTTAAAATCGATTATAATATTAAAATCAGTATTTTTTTATTTAATGATTGTTTAATTTAAAAATTAAATTTCTCATATTTAGAAAGTTCTTTTCATAAAATGGACCCCATTTTTGAAATATACACTTCAAAAAATGGTTATGGTTAATTTTTGATATTTTTCTAAAATAATTGATTTTTTTGTGAATATTGAAATACAGTAATTTAAAGTATAAGATAAATACATGAATTTTTGAGGCATAGTTGATTTATGAATGATGTAATAATCCGTTATATTGAAATATCCTTCAATATTTACTATATTTATTCATATAAATGTACACTATTGATAGTTTTGCACCAAATTAATAAACTAATTATTATAACAATAAAAAATACCCCTCCCCTCCCCTATAAATATCACCCCTTCTACCCACACCTTATAAGCTTTGTAGCTTGTCTAAATTAATCTAAATTACCTTACCAAGAATTTTACCTACATTTAAGAGCTTCTGGTCACAAAAAAATTCCAAACTCAATTTCTTTAACAAGGTTATCAAGGATGATACATTCAAGAGGTAAAATCTTTAATCCTTATCTTTTAATTTCATTTCAATTCTTATCCATTACAAATACACCGTATAACAAGTATAATGATAAATCCATTATCATATATATACTATAATTTTATCTTGTTAATGGAATATCCATCATCAAATCACTTCTCTTATCCTTTTATTCTAAAAATGAAAACATCGTCCTTGATATGTCAGCTCACCGCCTTCGTGGGTGACGAGTTTTCATTTTACATTAACACCTTCATGGATGGTCATAAACCCATTATTATGGTTAAAAAACAAGTAAATATGTATATTATAACATTTTTAATTTTATTTAACTAATTTATATAAATATTAATAAATAAAATTAAATTAGTTCATAATGGTCGGAAAAACCACCAAAATAAAATAAACGTTTATCAGTAACATTTTATCAATTAAATCATCCTGATATGAGAAAAATAAATGATATATGAGACCATTTAAACTTATATAAGTTGATTAATAACATTAAATTTTACTTATGTGTAATTATTTCAATTTTAAAATAACTGTAATAATTATACACAAATAAACCGACCATGAAACCGTGAAAACGAACTCCCTCGAAATGTTGAAAATGAACTCTATAACTCATAAAAATATCCATAAATGAATTTAATAAAATTATAATAAATCAATTACATGTAGAATAGGTTTTTTATTATGTAATTAAGGAATTTTATTTTATTATACAGGATGTTAAGTGAAAATGAAAAATGTATTCGGACAAATGGTAAAGGGATTCTCGAACCCAAATCCCATTCTTTAAGATATCCCTCCATCATGCCAAATTTCATTGTGGATATTCCTTTAATATCCAATAAAAATAATTTCATTTTTCTTCCCTTATTATTTTTTGTTATATACATGTTTCCAACTTGGTTTTATAAAATAACTCTTCTTTCAAAAACACATCTTGACCCCTCTTGAGATGTTTCTACTATTCTCAAGAATGATTATTCTTATAACAAAAATGTTTTTCCTTTTTTTTTGGAACCCCAATTTTATTCATTGAATCATAATTGAAATAATCCTTGTTAATACTAATCGTTTCTATGGGTTATTTCATGACTATTATTGGTATACATGATATGTTTCATGCATGTTTATGTAAATGTTATCATGTGAAGGGTGGTCCCGAAATTATTTAGTCTTCCTATGCATTAGGTAATGCAATGTATCTCATGAGATAATATGAAATATGTAGGAACATGATGATATATTTGTTCAAAATGATTATTTTATTATTATGGATATATATTATACATTAAAATGATGTCATCTTTATTCACAGATATGTGCAGCATTCGACCACTAAAATATGATGTTTCATTTTTATGCATTTCCACATTTCATGCCTTAATCTAATATTTCCCTCTATATGATTTTATGATACTATGATTTTGTTATGAGGATTATTATTATTCTCAATCATTTTATATTTATTCATTCCCCTTATTCATCATGTTACTAGTATTTTAGGTCACCTCTTTTCTTCAATGTATATTCTCATGTGACTACATGTACTAAGCAGAAAGTGAGCTTTAGAAGGAAAAATAAGAATATTTTAAATAAATTTTTGTGTTTTATCATGTACAAGTTATGTATGCAATGAATTTTACCAAGACACTAAACCTTTGATCCTGGATCATAACACTATTATGTTGTTTATCTTAAAAATATTTATATAGTCATGTATGAAAAAGAAGGGTCACTATAATTTGTATCAGAGCATGGTTTAGTAATTTGGGAATTGGGATTAGATAAAAATAGTGAAAACCCATATGATAAGACTATGTATATGCAAAAATCCAAGAATATTTGTTTTTTAAAATTCTAAATATAGAGATCCCATAAGATATATAATTATAGTTAACTGCACAAAATAATAAATTTTTTATTCATAACTTGTTGACTTAAATTTTTTCAAACATTTTCTATCTTAGAACATGGTGGGAACCAAGAGAAACCTAGCCAAAAAACCATGTGAGGTACAATGAAATAACTTCTATAATGATATTCTTAATTTAATAGGAGGTGGAGTTCAAAACATCATCTCAATGCTTACCCATTTGTTTCAAACTATTAATAATAACCTGAACCATGGTGAATGTCCACCTTCACCCAATAATGATAAACTATCCATGCAGTACTTTATGCAAAAAAAACCCATCATTTAGTGGATCTTATGATCAACTTGTTTTGGAATAGTGGGTTAACTCAATGGATAAGATCTTTTATAGGCTCCAATGTTCTAAGATTGAGGAGGTGACTCTATCCATCTATCATTTATATAGAGAATATGGTCAAGGGTGGGCATCGATAAATAAAATAATAATGAAATAAAAGATATGGAGTGGGAATACATTAATAAAATACTTCTTAATAGGTATTTCCCTCACACTCATCATTCAAATATAAAGAGAGAATTTATATAGCTAAAGAAAAATGAAGGTGAGTCTATCAAGACTTATGAAGAAAACATCACAAGGATTTCAAGATATACCTCAAGTTATTTTATCAATAAATATATAAAAATATATATATTCTTTAGTAGCTTAAAACCACATCTTCAAAAGACTGTAACTAATTAACACTTTGTGAGTAATAAAGAATTAGTTTGATGTTCTCTCAAAGTAGAGATAGAATTTGAAAAATATTCCCATTATTATAGAGACTAGAAGAGATGAATGGGTTTTCAAAATGGTGGGCTAAATGATAAAGGGTGAAAGAGGATCCAACCACTAACATGTCAAAAAATTAGGAACAAAAATCATGGTAACTGCCTCAAAGGAATGTGGAAATGCTTCAAGTGTGTGAGAGAAGATCACCAAGATCAATAATTTCAGAGAGACATAAATAATATTACCAACATGATAGAGGAAAGGATGTAATGTTATAATTAACCACATATGATTCAAGGATTCAACTCTCGGGAGAAAGGGCACTATGCAAGCCAGTTCACTAAAACCTGATTCCTTGATATTAGCAATCTCTAAAGGTAAAGGGGAAAGGAAAATCTTATTCCATCTTTTATATTGAACTAGAGTAAGAAAATGAATTCCTAAAAGGTACACTTCATATTCTTTCAATAAAGTAATATGTCTTATTTTATTCTAGTTCTATGCTTTCTAATATTTCTTGAATGTTTTTTAGAACTATTGAATTGAAGCCTCTATAACATGAAGTAGTGATATCCATAAAAAACCTAGTGGTGTGATCATTTCATCCCAAGTTTTGGAATCTTATCTTATTGTAATATGTGAGAAGATTTTATTATCAAATCTCGTAATACTTCCCATTGTGGAATTTGATTCTATAATTGGAAAGTATTGGATCTCATTATATATCAACTTTTAGAAAAATGAAATATCTTTTTATTTTAGGAACTGTTCCATGATCCTCTAAAAATGATATGAATTCCATTAATTTACTTTTTAAAATCCATCAATTGTGTGGGTGTTGATTCTCTATGATGAAGAATACCACGGTCAAATGGTTGAGTCAAAGGAAGGTATCAACCTAGAGAAATTTTCCATTATGAGAGAATATAGTTATTTATTTCCCAAAGAGTTTCCAAATCTTCCCCCATATCAAGAGGTAGAGTTTTCAATATAACATATAACTAGATCCACTATTATCTCAAAATTAATTAAAAGGATGACGCCAATCGAACTAGAGAAGTTAAAGATGCTACTATAATAGATTTTTCATAAAGGACTCATACACCCTAGTGAATCACGTTGGGGTGTTCCATTGCACTTCTTAAAGAAAAAGGATGAATCAATGAGGTTGTGTTTCAATTACTGAGAGATTAATAAGATAACCATAAAGAAACATCATCTTATTATAAATATTGTTGACTTTTTCAATCAAATACGAGGATCTCATTACTTCTCAAAGTTGGATCTTCATTCTAGATATCATCAGCTGAAGGTGAAGAAGGAAGATATTCAATAAAAAGTTTCTGTATAGGGTATGGTCATTATGGATTTCTAGTGATTCCCTATGAAAATAATAATTCCCCTATAGTCTTTATGTATTTAATTAATATAGTCTTTAGATACTACCTTAAAAAAATACGTGGTAGTGTTTATCGATGTTATTCTCATTTACTTCAAGAGAATGGAGGAAAATGAATAGAATCTAAGGATTGTGTTGGTGACATTAAGGAATGATAAATTGTATTCCCTGTTTCCCAAGTATGACTTTTGGATTTTGAAGGCCACATTCTTGGTGAACATGATCAAAACTAAGAAAATTTATATGGACACTTCAAAATAAAGGCAATTGAAGAATGGCGGAGACCCATTATGTTAGAGAAATGCATTGTTTTCTTGGATTAGAAGGGAACTACAAATTGTTTTTGAGAACTTACTCATGATTCTCTGGCCTGATAACTAAGTTAACATAGAAGGGGGTAAATTATGTCTATATGGAATAATGTGATGAAATATTCAAGGATTTCAAGAAGAAGTTAATCACTGCACCAGTACTCACACTACCATAAAAGTTGATAATGTTTTTAGATATATTATGATAATTTAAAAAATTCTTTCTTTTTGTACTCATGTAGAATGATAAAGCGATATCATGTGCCTCAAAATAGTGGAAGATCCATGAGATGAACTACCCAATGCATAATCTAGAGCTATAAATTTTGATATTTGACTTGAAAATCTAGAGGAACTACCTCTATGGTAAGAAGTATGACATATATTATGATAACTATAGTCTAAAGTATATTATAACATAGAAGGAACGAAAAATTAATAAAATATGATGTTTAGAGATAATCAATCACTGTTATTTATCTATTCATTACCATCTGAGAAAGGTAAACAATATAGCTGATGCTCTTAGAAGAAAAGAACCAGCTACTATATCCATGATGTGAATTTATAGTGACCTTATATTCATGGATATAAAAAGGGATGGATTTGAAATTTATAATGGTAGGGAATACATAATACCTTTCCTAAATGATTTTCCAATCATCTACCTATGGAAATTCCAAGGAGGCACAAAGGGGTGATCTAGAACAACAAAAGAAGGTGAAAGAAATAAGTGAAGGGAAGCTACATGAGTTCGTAATTGATGATAATGGTTTGATTTGGTTTGTAACTATTAGTTTTGCGCCCTCATCACCTGATATAAATAAGGATCTATTAGATAATGAAAAAATATTATCTTTCTCTATACATCCCAGATGTACCAAGATGTACCATGATCTTTGAGAGAAAATCTATTGGTCCACATAAAGATAGATATTGTGGAGTATATCTCAAGATTTTTAATATGTCAAGTATTTAATGAAAATCAATAAAATTGAAAAGGGGTGGTGAAAACATTTCCTATACCCACATAGAAATGGGATAATGTCACAAAGTACTTTGTTACTAGTCTTCCTAAAACAACCAATGCATGAAATGTGATATGGTTAGTGGTGGATCAAATCACCAAGACTTTCAACTTCATTGTTATCCAGGAATATTTCTCACATGAATTGTTTTTCAAGATATATGTAAAGGATGTATTGAGGTTTCATGGGGTTCCACTTTTGATTGTTTCTGATCATGATACATGGTTCAAATCTAAATTTTAGAGAAGTCTTAAAAATTATTTTCGTAAAGAATTTAATTTCATCATGGACGATAACCCCCAATGTAATGTCCATTAGTTGAGTTCTTATAAAAAATAACTTTCAATCAAGTATTCAAATGGATCCATATGAATCCCGGTATGGGAAATGATGTATAAATCCAACTTATTATGATGAAGTTGGATAAAGAAAGATACATGGACCTCATATTGTGCAAGAGATGGATAAAAAGGTTCAAGCCATCCAACAACATAAAAAATATTCTCAGAGTCGATATAATATCTATGTTGAAACTATTTGAGGAACTTGGAGTTTCAATTTAGAGACAATTCTTTCCTTAAAATTTTACCATGGAAGAGAGTCATGTGGTTTGGAGTGAAAGGGAAGATTAGCCAAATGTACATTGGCCCCTTTGATATCCTTGATCCCATATAAGTAGTATCCTATTCTCTTTAACAACTACCAATAATGTCTCAACTGTAGGATTTATTCCATGTATCCCTCCTAAGTAAGTACATTGTAGATCCCTCACAGACACTAAACTCTGATGGGGTACAGCTGGAAAGTGATCTCTCTTATGAGGAGTAGATAGTGAATATTTTGGACAAGAGAGAAAAGGTTATACGTAACAAGACAACTTTATTGGTCATGGTAATGGATAAACCATAAAAATGATTAAGTGATTTGGGAACTGGAGGAATTAATTAAGGAGAAATACACTCATCTATGTTCACCCTAGTATGTAAAATGAAATTTCAATGATGAAATTTCATAAGGGTGGAATAATGTAACAACCCAAAATTTTATCTATTGAATTTAATTTTTATAATTAATTCATAAAACACATTCATCGCATAGAGAACCCAATGAAAACATTATTATCATAAATTAGTATTTAAATATATAGTATTTATTAAAATTAATGAACCTACACCATTAGAATAGTAACCTGACCATTTTAATAGTAATATAACCATTAGGAATAGTAATATGACCATTAGAATAATTACCTCACAAATGAAATTATAAATAAAGTTTAGATATATTATAAATAAAAATATTATATAATTATATCATGGTATAAGTAAATAAATATTTTAAAATGATAAATTAATTCTTACTTTTTTATAAAATGTAAATGTTTATTTACAATTTTATAATTAATATAATGATTTAAAAGAAAATTTATTTTCATAAAATATATTCATAAATTAATATTTTTTTTTATTATAATTATAATATAATTTTATGTGACTTTAATTAATTTTTCAAAGGGTTTTAAAATCGATTATAATATTAAAGTTGATATTTTTTGAATAAATTGTATTTTTATTTAAAAATAAAATTTCTTATATTTAGAAAATTATTTTCATAAAATGAAGTCAATTTTTGGAATCTACTCATCAGAAAATGTTTAGGGTAATTTTTCATAATTTTCTAAAATTGTTGAATTTTTGGTGAATAATGAAATAATTTAATTTACAATATATGCTAAATACATGAAACCATTATTATGGTTAAAATCAATTTTAATATGAATATTATAACATTTTTAATATTCTCTCTCTACCTTAGAGACATAATATTTATTAAAACGAAATTAGTTCTTGATGGTCGGAAAACCCACCAAAATAAATTAAACATTTATAATTAATGTTTTAATAAAAAAACCATCCTCATACTTGAAAAAAATGATGTATGATTCCATTTAAACCTTTTCAATTTAATTAAAAACATATAATTTCAATTATGGTGAATTATTTCGTTTTGAAAAGAAATTCAATAATTGTACACAAGTAAATCCACCATGAAACCATAAAAAACAAATGCTCAAGAAACGAAACAATTGAACTCGATAACTCATCAAAATGGGAATAAATTAACTTAAAAATAATAATAAATCAAATACATGTATAATGGGATATTAATTATGTAATTAATGAATCTTATTTTATTATTCAAGATATTTAGTGAAAGTGGAGAATGCATTCGAACATAAGGTAAGGGGATTATCAAACCGAACTCCCTTCTTTTGGGTTATCCCTTCATCCCAAATTTTAGTATGTATATTTTTTTAATATCCTTTATAGAAAATTTAATATTTATTATATTTTTATTTTTTAGGGATATAAATGATTCAAACTTGGTTTGATAAAATAACTCTTCTTTCCAAAACACATATAGACTCCTCTTGATTTGTTTCTTTTTTTTCTCTAGAATGATAATTCTTATAAGAAACGTGTTTTCCCTTTTTCATTTTGGAAATACAATTTTATTCATGAAACCATATTTTTTTTAATCCTTATGAAACTCATTCCTTTCCATTTTTTACTTCATGAATATGATTTTTATATGTTCTATGTGGAATGAATGATTATGTAAATGTTATGATGTGAAGGGTAGTTTCAGAATTATATAGCCCAAAAATGCATTGGGTAATGTGACTTATGGGGGGAGATAATGTGTAATATGCATGAATGTGATTCTATATTTGTTATAAATTATTTTATTATTATTATTCATATATTATACCCATAAATAGGATTCTATATTTGTTCGCAACTATATGTGGCATTTGACCACAAAGACATGATGTTTAATTTTTATGTATCTACACATTCCATGCCTTAATCAAATGCTTCCCTCGTGATGTTTATGATGGTAATATTCTTCTGTTATGGTGATTTTGATTATTCTCACTCATGTTATATTGATTCATTCCCCTAATTCATCCTCTTACTAGGCTTTTAGCTCACCCATTTTGTTTGTTGTATATCCTCAGGTGTGTACGTGTACTAAGGAGAATGTGATCACTATACAGATAATGAAGGTGATTTTAAATAAATATGTATTTTATTAATATGTACAAGTTATGTATGTGCCTAATTTTCCCAATACCCTAAAATTTGGATCCCTGATTGTAACTATATTATATTTTTTTTCTAAAAAATTAGGTAAATTGTCATGTAAGAAAAAGAATGATCGATATAGGGGAGTTGAATTAGGGTTTTCAATCCATCTTATTTCTCACTTGATATTATTGTCATGTTATAAAGAACATCTTGAACCCATCAATAATTCATTTAATGTAAGATATACAGTTTAAAAAAATCAATCATTCATAAATTTTACCTAGTTTTCCAATGAGGTGTAGTACAAGAATCATAAACAGATGGTGTATTAAAAGACCATGGGTTCACACTATTTATTGTAGGTGCGACAATTTTTTTTAATGACACACCATAGATCCATCTGAACCCCCTGTTATAATATATTTAGGAAATAATTTGAGATATTGAATGTCATAGAAATTTGATATCATGATCACTTACAATAGCTTTTCATAAAAGTAAAACACCAGTCCATCATGGGTGTCTTTATTGAGCTTCTATTTATTCTTCAAGAAAAAACATCCATGGAATTCCTAAAATATAAGTCTTAAAATTTATTTATTTTCTATTTTTTTCAATGATATTCGTTTTTATCTATTTCACTAGATATTTAGATTCCTCTCTATCTCCCTCTTCCTCTCGTTGATTCTCTTTTAAATTAGGTAATAATTTATTTAAAATGTATGTGACTTAAACTATCCAATTTTCATCTATTTATGGATTTTTAAACAATCCATTAACTACCCATTAAATAATCCATCTCCCAAGATTTTTTATAAATATTCAAACAACTAAAACATATTATTCATGTTTTCTTCATGCCATGACATACCTCCTTACAACATGGAATTCTTAGAAACATATATATTACATTATGGTTTCTTATATTGTGGTGTGATTGATGTATAACTTACAGATCTGCATTTTTTATTTAGCACACTCATTTAACTCCCTAGAAGTTATGGATCAATCATCTTCATATATTTAAAAACTCTTATCATGTTTTGGATCAACACCTTTAATGGAATATAGAACCCCAAACATTGAAAACCACTGAAAATCACCTGGTGTCCCTTCATGGTCCAAATAAAATCTACCAGTGTTCCCCTATTCAATCAAATTTTAAATTATATTCTCTTGTGTGGAAACATATACTCAATTTCACGTGTATCTCTAAAACTCAAGAACCTCTTAAATCCACATCACTATATTTGTGGAACAACATATTATATTGAAATGTATAACCCAAAACACCTAATATTGAAAAAGTAATAGTATAGTATAATTATTAAATTTCCCCTTTAATTTCACTTAAATTATATTCCTTTAATCTTACACACAATTGCATTCTTCAACACTTAGATGATTTTTTATTAGTAGTTCTTTACAGTGTGTCCATAACCCCCATGGCCCAACTAATATCTTTTCTCAAATTTTGAAAAAGTATAAAATATTATTTTTGAGTATAATATCTCTTACAGATTCTATAATAACCCATAAAAACTAGTAATTATATATTTTCCTATATCAATTCTATTCACAACATGGTCTCCTCCCTTGCGATGTGGTTTTGTTCCTACTTCTGGAACTCCTCTAGTAATCATTTCTCTTAATTAACTTTAAGAACTTCGTGTTCTCTCACATTAATTCTAATCATCCCATAATTGAAAATAAAACCAACATTATAAACCAATGGTTTCAATATTATGATAATAATTAGTGAGTTTCTCAATGATTATACCTCTTTATTTTCAACACATTCACCCTAGGATTAACTCTTCTACAGGGTTTCCATAGTAGAATCACTCCAACTAAAATAAATATATTTTCCATAATTTTGAACAATCTATGTGTTATTGAGAGTTTATCCATTTTAAGTACATTTATAATTTATTTTAGAGATTTTTTTAGTTTTATTAATCAGTGAAAATTTATCTTTATCCTCTTGTGACTTCATAACCAGTTATTAATAAAATATAAAATTGAAAATTTCATAAGACAGTAATTGAAATAATTTAAAATTAATACCATTATTCTTCATATAATTTCAGTTCTCTAATTCTAAAATATAATGTAGATCTTTAAATAAACTATTATTTTCCTCAGAGAGTTTTTCACATAATCCTTCAAATGTGTCTTGCTGAGCCATCAATACTGATTTATAGGAATATAATTAATCTTTAATTAATGAGTAACATATATATATTAAATATATATCACCTTGATCCCAATAAAGCCACTAATTGTTAATTTAGATCTCTGTTTAAAGATTCTTCTTTCCTAGATGAAGCTCCATCAAAATTTAAAAAGTAACCGTATGATAATTCTCAATGGTTTGAATTAATTTCCCTAAATTGTTTTCTAACCAATTAATTGTTTCTTCAATATCATACTGTATATAAACTCCATATTTTCATTGAGAACATTTTTTAAACAACTAGTGGAAAGCCTATAGAAATTTCACTTTACAATTCAATGAAGCTAGTAAAAAATCCTTCGATGAAAATATATTAAACCTTATTAATAGGATATCTCTAATAATGAATAAATATAATCAAAACCTCCAAATAAAATCCATACATGAATTGAAAAAATAAAACATATAATTAAGTTAAATCATATATCAGTGAAATATTAAAGGTTCTATAGATATATAAAAATCCAAAATTTGATATCACTTTTTCTTTAAAACACATTATCTATATGAGTGTATCGGGGACCTTCATATTCTAACATAGATCTGATTCAAAAAAAAAAAAATTCAGAGGATTATAAATAAAATATATTTTATGATTCCTATGGGAAAAAAATTATTCAATTCCAATTATTAATCCTAGAAGAGAGATGTTGGACTACTAAGAGGGAGTTGAATGAGTGACCAAATTTTGAAATGAAATCATTATCACTTAAAATCTCCTTGTCCAATTTTTTTTAGTGAATGGATCATGTGAAAATTAACAAAATTATTTTTATTAATATTATAGGTATAAAAGATCTATAATAGTAAATAAAATAAATCAAGTATTACAAGGTTCACCACAATATTTTCATTAAGTGGATACGTCATTGGTGTTCAATGGTTGGCATCCTGCTATCCACATTGAAGATCCCACATGTTTCATTTTTTTTTAAAGGATACATTGATAATAGTATGATATAAATATGATTTTCTATAATGAAATATATCTACTTGTTTGATATATTGGTTGGAAAAAATCAATATAAGAGGCCTTGAAGTGTGATTATTAATGTTATGTTTTTTAGAGAAATCAAGAAAGTATAGGTGGATAAAGTTATGCTGGTCTACAATATATTTGAAATGTTTTTTATATTTTAGAGGATGTATCAAAATTATTAACAAATTCCCTAAATTAATTTTTGTGAAGTTTTTATTTTTAGTATTAAAGTGATAATTTCACAAAGGCATGAATTTGTATGACTTCAAAGTCATACAAAATGTATTGTGTAAGATTTATCTTGTATTTTTTATGGATTTATATAGTTTTTTATAAATTAATTGTCGATTGTATGAATTTTAGTCAAATAATATAAATAATATAAATTTATATATTTATTTATATCCTTATACTTTTAGTGAAAGCTCAGTCATATTACTTCCCTATCATCATATGACTTTGAGGGATAATGAAATTTTAAACTCTTTGACTTCAAATTCCTATAAAATAATAAATATAAAATTATGAGATTTATATAATCATGAATTATGAATAAAAGAGAGATATAAATTAGTCATTTCTCATGAAATTATCTTCTTTGATTGAATATCATGATGATATCAAAATCCATTATGATCCAATATGAGAATAGAAGACTAGGTGGTGAAGCTATATTTCGAGAGTCCTTCATGTTGTAATGCTATAGGGAGGAATTTTTTTTGATAACTACTTGTTCCAAAAAAGAGAAGTGAAAAAATGTAATATGAATTTTCCCATTCTATAGTGTGATATGTGGTTACTGTAAGGTGATGAAAAGGTCAAATCATGTGGAAATTTGTGTGGAAATTTTAGTCACCATAGTAAATTCACGATTTTAATGTTTTGAGACTGAAGTGAAAATAGGAAAGAGAATCACGAATTAGCTATTTAATTAATTATTTTATATAAAATGGCCACCTATGATAAATTGTGACTTTTTTATTCCATGGTGGTGGTAAATTTAGGGAAAATGTTTAACTATGAGAATAGGTTAACTAAAAAATGCATGGTCAACTCCTAGTCAAGGTTTTATAAATCCCTTATTACTGGAAGTTCATCACACTGAGTTTCACACCATACGTCTCAATTTACACATAGTATTACAATTATTCATGCATATTTGTAATAATATTTAAAAAAAATTAAATGGTGTGGATTTAGTGGAGAAGAAGATGTGATAATTTGAATATCATGTTAAGTTGGAAAATCCGAGGCTTAATTATATATAAATGAAGATATGGAAGCTATTTCAACGAGAGGTTGGAATGAGTTCAAATATGAGAAAAAACTACACATATTTAATTATAATCCTGGTTCAAAAATTATAAAAATAATATTCATAAAAAAGTTATAGATAAATCTATGAATATATATTTTCAATAACTGAATAAGAAGAAATATGGAGAGACCATGATACTTCTAAAATTAATAACATGATCAGAAATTTATTAAAGGAAATATCTCAACACATTTAGGGAAAAAATTTAATTGAAGAAGAAGGAGGGTATATTGATTGAATTTAGGAGTTTCTATGCATTAAGAATGTGAGAAGACAAGAAACACTACAACGACTGTGTTGTAGTTAGAATGAAAAGTGATCCTCAAAAAAGAAATTGTATTTGGGAAATTTAAGGGTAACAAGGCTAACTATCTACCATTTAAGAAGAATTAAAATACTTATTCAAAAAATGAGTTCAATAGGATTCTAGATGAAATTTTGGGAGGAATTATAAATACCTCATTAAGAGTTGGAAATAATATTTTTAGAAAATAGATTTACCTAGTGGAAAACTGATATAAAGAATCCATAGGAAGGGGATTTTTGGATAACATTAAGGCTATAAAATTTGATATATTACATGTTGGGTATTTTAGGAGATTATACATTATTATTTTTAGTAGATACCTTGTACGTTTTATAGAAGTGGCTCAGAACAAAGAAACTAGGTCTCAGAACTCAACTTAAACCTACCAAGGAGTGGTATTTCAAGGACAAACCTTATAAATTTCATTATTCTCATGTTCATATTATATTATAAATTTCCTTAATAGATATGTGGTGAGGGAAAATTCATTGAATAATACTTCTTAATAGAGGTAGAGGTTCAATTTTTTACAGGGGAGAGTTAAAAAGGAGATTAATTCTCAGAAATATATGGGTAAACTGATCCCCCATCCCATTTCAATATCCTTGCATGAACATTGGGAACTACAAGTGGTATTAGAGTGCGGGACTGCAATTGATTGGAACTAATATTTTTTTCCATGTTATTTTTATCATGTTTTACATGATGTATAAATTCTTTGTAAATTGGGAAGTGCCTCCAAATGAATAATTATATCTATCTCTATTGATGTAAAGATAAAGGATTCATACAAAAAAATTAAAATAGAATAAAATTTTAGACAAATAATCCAAGAGGGATTTCAAAAAGGGAGAAGGGTAAACCAAAATTTGAAGTACATCAAGTTGATATGTGTTAAACTATCAAATCTATAAAAATGATCATTTTGAAGAAACTAGATCAATATGTATGATTTATTATGATTATGAGTATATAAAAAATATTTTATACTTTTATTGAACATTTTAATGGTATGTAAAGAATTATCCTATTAAATTGGTTTCATATATAGTTTTTCCAAGGTATTTCTTGATGAAAAATACTAGCTATAAAAAGAATTTATTTAATTGGATAATGAACTAAGAAGAAATTTTTAAATGTACAATGCTATCACAAATCAATTAAAAGATAAATAAGAATTTTTTTAACCTTTTAATAAGAATAATTTCCTTAAACAAAATTTTCAAATGAATGACCATGAAAAATTAGTATCATTAATTGTTCTCAATGAAGTTTTATATGGCCTATAAAAATTTCAAGGATTCATAATTGTAGATCAAATAACAAATAATAAGAGATATGGAAAAAACTTATAAAGGGTCAAGAAAAATTCATTAACATCAGATCAAAAGGTTGAATAAATTTTGAGAAGATAGGTTGAGATCGGTTAAGAGTGAAAAATATTCACTCAACAAGAAGTGAATAAAACATGAAGAGAAATTGATAAATCATGAATCCACACATTCTCAAACCTCCATAATGGATGAAAATAAAGATACTTATATACAAAATCCCAATGAAATTTTAATTCTCAAATGAACTTATAACGGTGGAAAAGGGAATCTGAGATCATCTGTAGAATCATTGACATCATTATATTTGAAAAAAGTAATTCATTTTCCAAGTAAATCTTGTTGTAATTATGTTGTTTTAAATTATAGTCAAGTTAAACGTTCAAATATAGATAGATATAAGTGAATATAAATGATATAAAATCCAAAAAAACATCAAAGGTGTATTTTATCATATCCCAAATGAGTGGTTCCCCACAAAAGGCTCAATAAGATGGTAATTCTTCCCAAATATATAATGAGTTAAAATCTATCTAGGTTGTAGATTAAGGTAAAAAAATACGAGTTTTAAGGTATTGTTAGTGTGTCTTGAAGTTTGAATATATGATTGTTGAATGTTATAACAACACGTTAATAAGATAATATTATATAATAAGAAAAATTATAGGTATTATAGTGGATTTAAAGAGAAGGAATTCTATTCAAAATAATAATTAAAAAAATAATAATAAATATATCCATCATGAGTGGAATTGAATATTTTTATAACTTCTATTTTTTTGTAAAATGTATGGTCACTGTCACAAAAATTTACTATTAATACACAAATAAAATGATTTTTAAAGAAAATGCCCCAACAAGTAGGGAAAACTCAAAAAAATATATCAATTCATCAATTAGTGGTAAATCAAAGTAAAGGAATAAAGAAAGTACCCTTAATAGAACAAATAATAAATAATCCAATGATGTTAAATCAAATATAAAATTCATCTTTTATGGGACTAAATTCCACACTATAGACCATTATAAAAAATACAACGGAATTAAATATAATGAAAGAAAACTATAATCAAAGACTGAATCATTCTAAGAAATTAATATTATGATTTTTTTAGTTAAATACATCCCTAGAGAATAATTTCATAGGTTTCCGAAAAGGGGTAACCCAAAAGTGGTAAAGAGATCATGTATAGACTCTATAAAATTATATTATATCATAATAGAGTTCATGGTTTTTTTCTTTACCAATATAAATTAGATAAATATTTTGAGGGTAAAAAATAAATAGAAAAGAAAAAACTGACCCAGGTTATCTCACATGAGGAATAACTTGATATTCTTGAGAGATTTTCTAATAATGGTTACGAAATAGTTCTTGAAAATAATATATATAGCAGTTTAAATTTGATTGAACATAATGCATTGAATTATATGACCCTCTTAACTGAATTAGAAGATATACTTATGAAGATACAATAGAATAGAATAGTATCATTGGTTGAAATTGATTTTTTATTAAGGGGGATCAAATACATTCTATATAAGGGGGAATATGAAAATATAATGGATTACATACCAACAAAAGGTATAACAAGCATGAAGATATCTATATATTTTAGATCTATATAGAAGGTGTCTAGTTTTAGATAAAAATAAAAATCCTACTATTCTTACTAATGAAAAATATAATTCATAAAATTCTTATTTCATATTATGTGTTTTTTTTCTAATATGTAGGGAGTTGAAGGAAATAAACAATAATAGGATGTTAGATGAGGTTTTTTCTACTAGAAAATAATAGAAAATAATCACCATGGAGAATATAAACTACCCTGAAAAAGTGGAAGTGAATGAATCCCTTGAGGGGGAGAAAAAAATGATGAAATGATATGAAATGATATGAAATGATTAAAATTCCTTAAATAAGTAAAATTTTGGAAAAAAATAAAAAATTGTAAAAAGTATTATTTAAATTGAATTTTATACCCTATTTTGATTATGATAAATGTGTTTATAAATTCAAAGTGTTGTTTGATGAAAAATAGAAGATAAAGTGTGATTTTTTTACCTTGAACATTACATTTTTGATATGATTATTGAGATGTTTATAGGATTTTATTTCTTGTTAAATCTTTTTTAATGACCCCAAAATCATATTTTTATAATGGTATTATATATATGAGAACTCATGGTTAGCCTTGTTTCCATGGTGAAGTAACTCTTATTTTAAACATCAGGTTAGTCCATGTAGACTTATATTTGGTTAACTAATGTCTCTTGGTTAAATTGTGTGTGGTTTCATCTCTCTCTCACAAGTGGATTAAGAAATAATATATCTCTTAGTTGTAAAATAAGTGGTGATGAAATAATCATTTTCTCATCAATAATAAGTATTCGATGAGTGTGTTGAATCCACTATATTTCCATTGTATACATTAATAATAAGGTTGTTGATAAAGTATATCAAACATATATATTTATATAAGAATTTGATAGTATTTAAAAAAATTAAGGGGGTATTAATGAGCCCATGTGTTGATTTCATTTATCTTCAAGGATGTCATAATTATATTAGGATTACAGTATGTGTTGAGAAAAGTAAATGTAGTTGATTCTTGGAGATCATGGTGAGTTATATTCATTATAGTAGGCCGTGAAGTGGGATTATTGATGTGTTATCTTTTAAGAAAATAAATAAATGTTAATGTGGATGAAGGTGCACTGGTCTACAAAATTTTGGAATAGTTTTTTAGATGTTTGAGGAGGTCTTGAAATGATTGATAAACATCTTGAATTAATTTTAGTGAAGTCTAGATTTTCAGTGTCGATGAAATAATTTCACAAATTCTTGAATTCATATGGCTTCAGTTGTATTTAATATGACTTCATATAGTTTTTTAAGACTTCACTATTGATTGTATGACATTGAGTCAGATCATATAAAGTATTTCAATATAGTTTTGTGGGTTTCACAATTACATTTTTATAGAAAGATTGATCATATAACGTTTATGTCATCATAAGTCCTTGATGGAGTGTATGAATTTGGATCATATGACATGATGGTATGCCATTAAAGTAAGTTGAAATAGAAAATCTATAATACTTTGATATCATAAATAATTAATTATTAATAAATTGAAATATGAATCAAATTATTCCCATGAAATTATCTTCATCAATTCAACATTATGATGAAATTCAAATCCAGTATAATCTAAGTTGATATAGGAAAATAAGTTGGTGAATATGGAGTTTGAGATTACTTCATTCCATGATGCTATATAGATGAAAAATTTATGAGAACATATCACATTATAAAAAATAAGAATTAAATGGTAAGGTGATGTTGTCTACATAATAAGGTTATTTATGGTTATTATTAGGTACTGACAAGATCACATTGTTGTAAAATTTCAATCTGTGTTTTGGTCCCAATGGTGAATTCATGAGTTGGGTGTTCTGTTACTAAATAAAAAATGGGAAAGAGAGAATTTATCTAGTTATTTCATTGAAAATTTCTTTTAAATGGTTCACCTATGTGAAATAATTATTTGGTTACTCTATGGTACTGATAATTTTAAGAAAAATTGTTAACTATAAGGAATGATGTGTTATAAAAAACATGATCCACTCCTGGTGAACATTTTGAGAATCCCCTAGCGATAGAATCCACTATAGGGGGTTCCATGACTCATGTATCATGTAATAAGTAGTTTTGCATGTATTCATTATTATGTGGAGGAAGATTTAAAATATTTTAAATGGTTCAAATTTCATATAGAATAAGATTTGATTATTTCAATATTGCATTAAGATAGAAAAGATGAGTCTTATGGATACTTAAATAATGACCCTGACTCAATTTTAATGAGGGGTTTAAATTATTTTTGATATTAGAGTAACATACTAAAATTTAAGGAGAATTAAATTTCTAATATTATTAAATTAATATGCACCAAATATTTATGGAGAACATTATGAATATATATTTTCATGAAAAAAATAAATAATATGTATAGAGAGACGTCGATAATAATGAACTAGAGAAGAATATTGATAAGAATATAGGTATTTATAGCCCAATAAAATATTAATTATAAACCTACACTAGTATAGTAGTGAAGGTTTGGACCCACAAGGAAGGTTGAGCTACCTAAATTTTCAAAAAAACCCATAGTTTCAAATAGTTTGTGAATTTATTTTTCTATTTCATTTAATTTTTTTTCTATTTTTTATGTGTAATACTAATGATGAGAAAGTTTTCATTATAAGAACTAAGTTTTACTTGACAGTATGATATGGATGTAGCGATCAATATATCAATAAAATGAACTGAAACTGAATAAAATTTGTCATCGAAGATGCATGAGGAATTCAATTTACTAGTTGAATATTGATATTATCATTGAAGAAATTTTAATTGCATCTCACTACACAAATTAAATGAAAAATACCCCACACCATGTGGTTAAATAAATAGAAGATTGAATCTTGTATTTCTCCACTCAAAAATTCATCAATCTCTGATTAATTTTTAGGAATAATAAATTGGAATAAAAATCGTTATAAAATTATAATTTTTTAAAATTAAATCTTGAATAAAATAATTCAAGATAAATCTCAACGATTTACCATAAAGTTTGAATTAAATCTAAATAGGTTCGAAATAATTTTAGTGAATTCAAAATAGATATCACTGATCAATTTTCAATGCATTGTTATGATGATGCAAAGAAGTTAAAGAATTAACTATTAGAATTAAAAATCCTTGAACAAATATGTTTACACAGTAATAATATTCAATATAAATAAATGGTTAAATTATGAAAAGATGAAATAAATATGAAAAGGTAAAGAAATATCCCTCTTAAAAAATAATGATGTGATCCCCTATTTTCTATTGCTCCATAACTCTAGTACTAATCCTCCTTCTTTGTTCCCGATGAAAAATGTTAATGTTGTGAATAATCCATTGAATGAGATGTTTCTATTATTTCTTTAATTTTTAAATCCTTCTATTGTGTTCTATTAATCACCATTTGCATGCACCAACTAATCCTGGTTCTCTCCAATAAACCAAATACCTATCTTCGCTTGCTACAATCCCTGTGAAGTTATCAAAACACATCTAACAGAAAAGTATTTGGTTGATGGTTATGAATTCTGACATCTCCATTGACCAGGATCAAAGTTGTAAATTAACCAAGAAAGATTAATAATTAAATATTTATAATATATAAATTACGAAAATAAATATAAAATTATTATTATTTTATTATTATTATTATTATTATTATTATTATTTACTCTTATTCACCCTTTTCCACACTGAGTACGGTGGGAGTTTGGATTCTTGACGAATTTGTGGCTTGGATTTATCTCATTCCTCTATGTGGTTCCTCCTCCTATGTAACCACCTTAATAGCAGCATCTAGGTCTTCCTCCCTCTCATAACTACGACATGAACATGACTGATGGATGGACTCCTTTGGTTTCATCAACGGTTCTGACTCCTTTTGTTTCATCTTCCTCAGATGGTGGTGGAATCTAAGGTGAAGTATTCAATCGAATTCAACAAGGCAAGCACCAATGACTCTTCTCAAGGTCGAAAGAATGGCAGTTCTGTGGATCCATCATCCACAATCACCCTTCAATGACACCTCAGGTCTATGGCGAGTTTGGATTTGTCATAGAACTAGTGTGAAATTGGTGGATTTTCAAAACTGGTTTGGATGGAAAGCAGTCTATCAAGGTAGGGGAAATTCTGGTGGTATTTTGAGACTCCATTAATTGTATTTTTTTTGAGGAATGTAGGATGATATGATATTCAGCGGTGAGTATATTTGGGATGTGGTGGTGTTTCTTTTTGTGAATCTAGTTATGATATGATACACTATTGGTGGTGGTGGAATCTCATGGTGGATAATACATTCACTTTTGTTGTGCATGATGCAAGAGGTGAAGGGGTGGAAGGTGGTCTATGGCTGTTAGAAAAAGGGAGTGGTGGTGTGATAGAGGGAGAATAGGATAGTGGTGTCTCATGGTGAAGGAGCACCTGGAGGTGTTTTGAGACACCACTGAGGGATGATAGTGTGTTTTTTGTGGTGGTGCGACAAAGTTTGGTTGGTTGTATGAAGTTTAGATGTTGGTACTGTCTTCACAATTTTGGCGGTGTCTTATGAGACACCCTTGGCTCTGACGGAGTCTAATGAAACAGTTAGTGGGACTCACCATTGTAAATTGTGTGGCAGTATGGACTTTTTGTCTCACGATGACTCAGTTTTGGTGTTGTCAATGTCTTCAAATTAAACTTAAAACTAAAATAAAAATTAATTAACAAATAATAATAAAATTGAAATATATATTATTTTTAATTACTAAAACATAGAAAATAAAAATTATAAAAAATGGAGATAAATTATTAAAGATATTAATCAGAGATTCAGAAATATTAAGAATATAAATAAATTGATTAAAATTAAATAAAAGAACAAATAATTAAAAGTATAAAAATAGATAAATTTATTAGTTAATAAAAACAAATAAATATAAAATTATTATTTAAATAATGTTTAAAATTTAAAATGTAAATAGACAAGAAAGTAAAACAAAAATCAGAACTAAATAAATGATTTTAAAGGAATTAAATATCAAAGTTAAATATAAAAATGATTAATTGGTGAATTTAACTATAAAATTATTAATGTACATTTATTTTTTCAAAAGAGAAGTATTGATTAATTAAATATTTAAAAACTTAAATAAAAATGTGGAAAATCACATGATTTTAAGGCCACATAAAATTCCCCTACACGTAATGATTGATTTTCCTCAATCAATTCCATATTTTTTATCATTTTGAAAATTAGAGACATAGGTTTTTTTAAATTCACTTCAAAAAAAATAAAGTGAAGGTATTGAAAACTAGAGGAAGACATACTAATATTTAGTATTTTCAAATGAATTAATCAAATGAGGTCCTTAATTATTTCAAATACCCACTAGAAGATTGAAAGTATCAAGAATCATTCACTTATAAGGATGTTATGACTCATATATGAAGCTATATAAATAATTACATCAATTCAAATCAATGTTCTAAATCTAAGAGTGATAATATGTAAAATATAATTGTATTTAAGAACTTAACAAAAGGCTCGTCATACTTTGACTTTCTCCTAGTTTCCAAAAATAAAAGTTTAATTAAAATTTTTTGAATCACTTTATTAATAAAACTAAAAATATTTTCATATAAATTGATTTTCCCCTTCTTCATATAGTGTTTAGAATTCCCCTCAACTTAATGAACTCTTTTTTTGATAACTAGACACTTTATTTATTTATTTTTATTTTTGAATTTTGAATTTTACTCTACCATGTAACATTTTCATAGAACTGTGTATATGAACTTATTTAATTTTTATAGAGGGAATACCCACACAAATTGTGCCTAGTGTCTCAGAGGTTCATCTTGGGTTCCCATTTTCTCATTTCACTCCTATTTCAAATGATATATATGACTAACTTTTAAGTTGGCTCAGTATATTAATATATTTTTAAATTAAATGAAACGTAATCCCCCTGTGGTTAAGTTCATGTTTAATGTTTCCTGAGGTTATGATCATATTTCCACAAAAATGTATCCTATATCACTCTGATAATCAATTCCTAAAATGAAAATTCGTAAGTTCAATAATCTACTTCACTCAACAATCATTTATTCTATAAATATTTTATTCAAAATATCCCTCAATAATGAGTAAGAAATATTCATTAAGTGTGACTCGGTTTAAAAGAATAATGAAGCCTAAGGAACCTCATATTGTAAAATAATTTCACTAAAAATTGACAATTTTTTATAAATTTTGAGTAATTTGATGGGATACATTAATGAAAAGATTAACACATAGAAGGAAGACCCTATCCCCCACACTAAAAACCCAAATTTTTCCACAAAGTTGAATTATAAGGTGGAGAAAAACAATTTAACTTTGAAATATCAAACTAAATTTTTATATTAGCATATTTGAGACATATTGAAGGGTCATAGTGTAGTTTAAACAGTATGTTGACCACAAAAATATTTTACAAAACATTCAAATGAATTATCATTAATATAGTGAAAATACATTTTCAATTATGTTCATAATAGGAACATGTAATACATGAGTGTACAATGAATATGGTGTAATAAATTTGAAATTTTTTATTCAAATATATGTACTATATAGAATAAAAATGTTTGTTCAACACCAAGAAAATATAGAAACATCCAGGAATATTCAATTCAAAGTAAATATCTAGCCTGATATTACCCCCCCACTTAATTTCACAATTTTAGTGAAATTAAATTAGTTAATAAAGAATTGTATAAAAAAATTAGTAGAAAAGCAGAACTAAATAAAAATATTTCAAAGGCTTTAAATATCAAAGTTAACTATACAAATGATTAATTGGTTAATTTAACTATAAAATTTTTAATGTACATTTATTTTTCAAAAAGAGAAATATTAATTAATTATATCATTAAAAACATAAATAAAAAATGTGGAAAATCACGTGATTTTAAGGCCACATAAAATTCCCCTACACTTAATGATTGATTTTCCTCAATCAATTCCATACTTTTTATCATTTTGAAAATTAGAGACAAAGGTTTTTTTTAAATTCTGTTCAAAAAATAATAAAGTGAAGGTATTAAAAACTAGAGGAACACATACTAAGATTCATTATTTTCAAATGAATTATTCAAATGAGGTCCTTCATTATTTCAAATACCCACTAGAAGATCAAGAGTATCAAGAATCATTCAATTATGAGGACGTCATGACTCATATATGAAGCTACTTAAATAATTACTTCAATTAAAATCCATGTTCTAAATATAAGAGTGATAATAGGTTAAATATAAGTGTATTTAAGAACTTAAAAAAAGGCTCTCTATACTCTTACTTTCTCCTAGGTTCCAAAAAGAAATTTTTAATTAAATATTTTTAAATCACCTTATTAATAAAACTAAAAGTATTTTCATATAAATTGATTTTTTCCTTCTTCATATGGTGTTTAGAATTACCCTCACCTTAATGAACCAATTTTTTGATAACTATACACTTTCTTTATTTATTTTTATTTTTGAATTTTGAATTTTACTCTTCCATGTAACTTTTTCATAGAACTTTGTATATGCACTTATTTAATTTTTATAGAGGGAATATGCACACAAATTGTTCCTAGTGTCTCAGAGGTTCATATTGGGTTCCCATTTTACCATTTTACTCATATTTCAAATGATTTGTATGAATACCTTTTAAGTTGGCTCAGTATATTAATTAATTTTTAAATAAAATTTATCGTAATCCCCCTATGGTTAAGTTCATGTTTCATGTTTCTTAAGGTTATGATCATATTTCCACAAAAATGTATCTTATATCACTCTGATTCTCAATTCCTAAACTGAAAATTCGTAAGTGCAGTAAGCTACTTCACTCAACAATCATTTATTCTAAAAAATATTTATTCAAAATATTCCTCAACAACCAGTAAGTAATATTCATTTGGTGTGACTCAGCTTAAAAGAATAATGAATCCTAAGGAACCTCATATTGTAAAATAATTTCACAAAAAATTGACCATTTTTTTAAAATTTTGAGTAATTTTATGAGCTAAATTAATGAAAAAAATTAACACATAGAAGGAAGACCATATCCCCCACACTTAAAACCCAAAATTTTCCACAAAGTTGAATTATAAGGTGGAGAAAAACAATTTAACTTTGAAATATCAAACCATATTTTTATATTATCAGATTAGAGACATCTTGAAGGGTCACAATGTATTTTAAATAGTATTTTTACCACAAAAATATTTTACAAAACATTCACATGAATTATCATTAAGCTAGTGAAAATACATTTTCAATTATGTTCATCATAGTAACATATAGGACATGTGTGTACAATGAATATTGTGTAATAAATTTCAAATTTTTTATTCAAATATATGTACTATATAGAATAAAAATGTATGTTCAACACCAATAAAATATATACACATCCATGAATATTGAATTCAAAGTAAATAGATAACCTAATATTACCCCCCCGCACTTAATTTCACAATTTTAGTGAAATTAAATTGGTGAATAAAGCATTATAGAAAAAAAATTAGTAGAAAAGAACATGTAGAAAAATTTTCCAACAGCTGTAAGAACATCAATGACTCACTATCAGTACCAAACTAGTGAGTCACCATTGTAGTGAAACAGTGACTCAATTGAAATGGTGATTTAAGGACTCGCCATTTTATTGTGGAATAGTGACTTAATAGTGACTTGTTTTATTTTTAATGTAATAGAGGAGGAAAAAAATGTATGCAGAAATATAAAGAAGGAACTTCCATGATTAAATTTTATCAAAATATTTTTATCAATCAACTCCAAGTGATTTTAAGAATAATGGGAATTCTTATCCTCTATTGGATCTAAAAAAGTATCCTTCTTACTCTATGAACAAGAACCAGTAAGACCAATACCATGTTTCCAGTTGGAACAAATAAGATAAGGACAACAACAATTCATTACTTTATTCAAAACATATCAAGAACAAAAGTAAAAAACAAAAATAAACCATGGGTTGATCCCATTAAGCATTGAATTTTAAGTCTTATGTTAGACTTTAATTAAAATTAGTTCTCAAGCACAATAAAGGCTTCCAAAATCCTTGGATTTCTTTAAAAATAAATTTTGACTCTCCCCCATTCACATGAATTTTATTTTCTTCCTATCTTATAATCTCAAAATCTCCATTATTCGTCACTCTAAAAACATCAAAAGGTGTAGAAATATTCAATTTTAGATTACTAGGAAAGAGATTAAGTCTATAATTAAATAGAAGGACCTTATATCTAGGTTTCAATTCTGGGTTTTGAATGAAATAATCATGAAAAACATTCAACCTCTCTTTTTATATCCTAGTGTTATCATAAGACACTCTCCTTATCTCATCTAACACACTTATCTCAAGCAGTCTCCTTTCCCAAACATATTTAAAATCAAAATTTAAAACCATAACTGAACAATATGATTTGTGTTGAAAATACATTGGAAAATGATATAATTTTATAAAAAATAGACTATATTAATACATTTAAATTGGTGTTTTGAAAGTTGTTTTGTATTCCCATAAACCCTTATCTAAATTTAAATACCAGTCTTTCCTAGAATTTGAGACAGTTTCCTCCTGAATATGTTTAATCTCTCTATTTTAGATTTATTCCTGTCCACTATTCTTTGGATGGTAGGTAGTACCAGTTCTATGGTAACATCCATATTTTTTCATGAAAGACTTAAATTTTTAATTTTTAAAGTGGGTTTCATTATCAGCAATGAAAAAGTTTCACGCACCAAATGTTAAAAAAAAAATTTTACAAACATAATGACACTAATGACCTAATTATTGGGAAATAATACTACCTCAACCCACATATAAACATAATTAACATCCACTAAGATATAATCATTCCCTTGAGATGATTAAAATTTTCTCATAAATTCTAATCCTAAAACATAAAATATCTCAGCTTCCAGAATAACTTTAAGAGGTAACTCATGTTTCCTTAAAACATTTCCCAGCCTCTAGAATCTATCATAGTGTAAAAAATAACTCCTAGAATCCTTTAATAAAGTAAACCAATAAAAACCCTCTTGAAAGACTTTATGAGTAATCCATTCTCCACCATGATGTCCTCCCCATGGTGAGAGTGAAAACTTTCCAGTATAGGTATCATATCTTATTATAGAACACACCTTATTAAGAACCTATCAATACATATCCTAAATAGAAAAGTATCATCCAAAATATAGTATTTAATATTGAAAATGAATTTCAATCATTGTTCGTTTTGAAAAATCCCTAGGAATTACACATTATATGAGAAAATTGGAAATGTATGAAAACCATGAAAACTACCTAATGGAGACAATGAGAAGCTTCAGATTAAGAAAAGAAGAATTTATTTCCCTTTCATCTTTGAATTCTATATTTGGAAGCCTATAAAGAAGTTATAAAACTTCATTCTCATATTCTCTCTTATCTATAAGCTCTATAAAAATTTCTTATAATAAGAGGATATGCCTAATAAGATAGGTTTTGGACTTATTTTTATGAAGTAGATACATTAAGGTATAATGATCAATAAATATGATGAATTTGGAACCTAAAAGATACTACCTAAATTTCTATTGAGAAAACACAATAGCTAAAAACACCTTTTTAGTAGTGTTATGTTTCCTTTGTGCCTCATATAGAATCATGCTAGCATAGTTGACCACATGTAACTTTCTATCTCTCATCTATCCTAAAAAACTCCAATAGCCATTACACTAGCATCACACATTAATTAAAAGGGATGTTACCAATCATGTATTGTAATGATAGGTGAGGGGGTGAGTTATTCCTTAAGTAAATTAAAAGATTCCAAACAATTTTTATCAAAATTGACAAGTGCATATTTATCTAGAAACGAACCCAATGGATTTGTTATTTTTGATAAGTCTTTTATAAACCTTCGGTAAAAAATAGCCTGACCTAAGAAGATTCGGACACCTTTAACATTTTTAAAAGGTGGTAGTTTTTGAATAACTTCAATTTTTGTATTGTTTACTTCTAAACCCCTCTTATACACCTTATGCCCCAACATTATCTCCTCTATGATTATGAATTGACATTTCTCCCAGTTATAACTAGGTTGGTCTCTAAGAATCTTTATAACACTAATTCCAAATTTTTCAAACCATTATCAAATATGCTACCAACTATGGAGATATCATCCATGAAAACCTCAATGATCCTCTAAATCATATTATAAAAGATAGAAATCATGCACCTTTCAAAGGTTGTTAGAGCACTACATAATCCAAAGGGAATTCATCATAAAAAAAATTTCTCAAAGGGGTGTGTTAATGTAGTTTTTCATTATCATTAGGAGCTACTAGAATCTGGTTGTAACCAGAATAGCCATCCAGAAAATAAAAGAATTCATTACTAGAAAGCCTTCTAATAATATGATCAAGTAAGGGCCTTAGAAAATGTCATTCATAGTGGTTTAATTGATCATCCTATAATCAATATGGACTCTCCATTTGGTTTCTTTTGTAACTTCAATTTATTAATTATTTTTATTAGTGACAATAGTGATACCACCTTTTTTAGGTAAAACTTGGATTGGACTAACCCAAGTACTCCCAGATATGGGATAGAAAATTTCAGTGTCTAAAAATTTGATAACTTCCTCTCCAACAAATTTTTTCATGTTGGGATTAAGTCTCCTTTAACACTCTACTCTAGGTTTTTGATTTGAATCCATAGGGATTTATTCAATAATAGTGTAGGGATAATCCCTTTGATATCTACTATGGACCATCATGTTGCATATTTAAATTTCTTCAAAACACCCAACAATTTTTCTTCTTGATTTTCTCTTAGCTCGGTGGAGATGATAACCATATGTGTGTAGTTAACTTTTAAAAAAGAGTATTTCAGATGTATGGGGAGTTATTTAAACTTTAGAGTGGGTGATTTTTCACTTGAAGGAAGACACTTGGAACTAAGAGGAATAAGGTATTCAATATATATCTTATAAGGATTTTGAAAAGTGGAAATATTTTTAATATCATTTCATGATTTTAAATTCTCTTGAATGATGTCCAAGATGGGAAGCTCACTATCAATGAATTCCCATTCAAAATTCTTGAAATTTAATAAATTAAAAGCATTAATTTCATCAATAAAATATCCCATTATTGAATCAAAATTTTCATAATGGTTATTAATTGAATAATCAACCTCAATTTCATTCGATAAGTCATTATTTTTAGAAATAGATGGACCATTTTCAGCAGTAGCTGAGACTGGACTATTGTCCTGTTTTGGAATATTTTCCAGATTATCAATTTGAGAAAATTCATCAGAATATGAAAGGTAATTTTCAGTTTCTAAGATCATTTCTTCAGAAAAGGATTTATTTTTTTGGGTCTTCTAGATTTTAGTTAAATTTCCTGCTTCTAGGGACTCAATCTTCGAACAATTTTTAGAAAATATTGGTCCCTGGATGTTTTTAAAGAAATTAATTTTTTCCTCTTTTTCTCAAATTTCAAATATCATCTGACCATTAGATACAACAATAAAAAATAAACTAGTGGCAAATAATGTACTACCCAGAATGATAGGAACCTCCTAAACACACTCTATGTCTAGCACTAAGAATTCAGCTGGCAAAAATAGCTTTCCAACTCCAACTAGCAGGTCATCTACCCTTTCTATAGAATGTGTGAATGAGATATTAGACAATTATAGGATGATAGTGGTGGGATGAAGAACACCCAAACATAACTGTTGTAATAGTGATAATGGTATCAATTTGATACTAGCACCCAAGTCACATAGGCAATTGAGTTGACTATAATTTCATAAAGTGTAGGGTATGACAAAACTACTTGGGTATTCCAGCTTGGGAGGGATTTTATTTTAGAATATAGCACTAAAATCTTCAGTGATATAGCATTTGGAAAATTATTCAAGTGTATTTTTGTTTAAAACAATTTTTAATGAGATTTTAGGTAAGATATAATTTGCATTAAGGCTTAAATGAAAGGTATGTTAACATGGAGCATGGTCAAAAGACCAAGGAACTACAGAAGTTCGTCCTTGTTCTTACTTTTTTGTTTTATTTTTTTAGGAAAGGTATGGGTGGGGAATAATTTATAATAACAGTATTCATGGCCCCTAATTCTTCTATAGTTTTCTATTTTTATTTATTCTTATTTAGTTCAAAAAAAATTCTTATAGCTTTCTAGGTGAAAATTTCAATTTTTCTTAATTTTTAGTACTTTTCTATTGATTTAACAATTATGTGTGAAACATATTTTTATTTATAGATACGTTGAATTTTTCACTTTGGGGGGATTTATTAAGTCTTTTTCATGTTTAATTTGATTTTAAATCCCACTTCTAGTGAAAACATCCACGACATTCTCCCTGGGGTTGATTTCAATCCTTCTATATAGTCTACCATTTTTCATCTGATTTATACCCATATAAAGTTATCCTAATTGATTTTATATAGTTTTAATTCTATAATAATATTTAATTTTATCATAATTATATTGGTATTGTTTTTTATTCAAATTGAGACTTGAATTTTTCATCTTCAGAGTTCATTATATTTTGTATTTTATCCAATTTAGAAACCATTTAACCCTTAAAATTTCCTTGTGAAGTTGAAGACTCACCCTTGGTTGATTTTGATTTTTTTTCTTGGTTGAATTTTGTAACCAGGGGTTGTGGGTTTTTTTTTCATGCCTTGTTTTTTCATGAGAGAGTAGGATGGTTCCTATATCCTTGGATTTATTTTTTTGAAAAGGGGTTACTTTTGGTTGGCTTCCAAGGTCCATATTTCACAAAGTTGACATTTTCGTATTGTTATGGCATGTCTATGTTTGGGAAGAAGTTTTCAGAGTGACCGAGCATCCCACATTGAGAGCATTTTTCTATGATATATTGGTTTTGGTTTTTATATCCAACTTGATTTACAGATTGATTGGCATTATGGTTCTTTAAGGATTAGAGTTGGATTGTGATTTCCGCTATTTGGGCATGAGTATCTGCACTTGAACCATTGTAATTTCCAATTCTATTAACTCTCCCTATTCTTATAATTTTCTGTTGATGTTTCAAATCATTGTTTTTGAAAAAAAAATCTTACTCTTCATTTGTCTTGTAATTATAATCCCCCTAGTATATTGGCCAACAAGGTTCTAACCATAAGAGGATAAATCTTCATAGAAGGTGTCCATAAGAACACGGGATGGGAGTAGATGGTGGGGAAACTACCTTAGAAGGTCACTAAATCTATCCCATACCACATAAAATTATTTATTATATTCTTGGTAAAAACTTTTGATTTTGGTTCTTAATTCACCCTTAAGTGTTTAGGGATAAAATTTATTTATAAAAGACTTATGAACTTGGCCCCAATTTTTAAATATATTCTCATCTAATCTCAATAACCAATTACTATAATTCACTTTAAAGAAAATAGGAAATACATAGATTATTAGCTCATTTTATATGATTCCAATAATTGGACATTGTTTCACATTATTATAAAAGTATCTAAGGAATGATAGTTAGTCCTAATTAGAGAACCCATCAAAATAAGAAAACAATGAATGGTGGGACGATTTCAGTTCATAATTTCATGCTCAATGATAAAGTAAAATTGATGATGTATTTCTTGAAATTGTAGGGAGTTAAAAATCCATTATCATTGGCCTCTCTATTTCTTCTACGAAATCTGGGTGATATTTTGGTTGATTATTATGTATAGGAACTCTCTCTCCCAATTTCTCCATTTCAGTTAGTTTTTTAAGAACATAAGTGTTTTTCAATTCCTGGGTTTAGGTTTTGTAGTCTATCAGTATATATTTTTATACTCATTCAGTAATCAAAAATAGTTGAAACTTATCATTAAAAAAATTGAATGTAATAGTAAAAGTAACAATATCATAGAAAATAAGGCTTGATTGAAATTTTTTGCAGATTTCAATTTTTAATTTTTTTGAGAATTTTTTTATTTGTGTATTTTTGGAAATTATTTTTTTAGTTTTGAAAAATGATGGTCACTCAATGCCCTTCCTGGAAATGACACAAAATTTTTATAATAATGGAGGTCATCAAAACCCTCAAAATATTATTTATAAACCTACATTAGTATGGTAGTGAAGGGTCAACCCCAAAGGGAAGGTTGAGCTACCTAAATTTTCAAAACAGAACTCATTATTGAAAATAGTGGGTGAAAATATTTGTTGGCTTCGTTTAGTTTTTTTAATATTTTTTATATAAAACACTAATGATGGAAAAGTTTTTTTCTATGAACTAAGATTTAATTTAAACTATGATAAGGCAGTAGTGATAAGTTTAAGAATAACAAGAATTGAAATTGAAAGAAATTGATCTAGAAAGAACCCTGGGGAATTTGATCTATTATTTTAATGTTGATATTATCTTAAAAAAATATTAATTGTATCACACCACACAAAATGGTTGAAAACTATCCCTCACCAGGTGATTTAATAAACAGAAGATTGAATATTGGAGTTCACCACTCCAAGATTCGTCCAACTATGATGAATTATTATGAAAAATAAATTTGAATACGAATCACAGTAAAATTCCAATATTTTGAAATTAATGATAAAATAAAATGGTACAAGATCAATATCGTCGATTTATCTTGAAGTTCGAATTATATTAAGAGGTTAAGAATAGTTTTAGTGAATTCGAAATTGATATCGCCGATCAATTTTTAATTTATTATAATGATGATATGAATAAATAAAATAATTAACTAATATAATTATAGATATATGAACCAATATGTTTACCTATAAATTATATTCAATATAAATAAATGGTGAAAATATGAAAAATATGAAAGAAATCTGAAATGTTGAAAAAATATCCCTCCAGAAGAAATGAAAAATTAATGCTCTGTTTTTTGTTGCTCCAGGTCTCTAGTACTGCACCTACTACTCTTCTCCCAATAGAAAATATGAATTTTTTGAATGATCCAATAAATTATATGTCCTCCCACTTTATTTTAATTTTTAAATCCCTTTGTTTTGTTTTGTTAATCCACAATTACATGAAAAAATTCATCTTGGTTCTTTCTAATTCATTGAACACCTATCTTCATTTGTGGAAATCCCTATGAAGTTATCAAAAACCCTCTATCGAAAAAAAAAAGTTAGTAATAATTATGAATTTGTACATCTCCATTGACCAGTTTTGAAGCCACAAATTAAACAATGAAATATTAATAATTAAATATTTATAATATAACGTTTGATAAAATAAATATAAAATTGTTATTATTATTATTTTGGTTTTATTTATTAATATTTTCTTATTTTTTTTACTCTTATCACCCCTTTATCCATGCCATGTGGTGAATTTTGGGTTCCTAGAGAAGTCGATGCTCCACTACAGCTTATTCCTCCATGTGGTTCCTCCTCCTGTGGCACCACCTCAATAGTGACATCCAACTCTTCCTCCTCCTCGCAACTATGGCATGACCAAGATTGGAGGCTGGACTTATTCTACGACATCGGTAGTTATATATCCTTTAGATGCAATTTCCTCGAACGGTGGTGAAATCTAAGGTGAGGACTTAAATCATCTTTGATAAGGAGAGATTTTATATCTCTCCTCTAGATCTAGATAACGGTAGTGATATGGCTCCATAATCTGCAATCACCCTCCAGCAGCACCTTATATATGCGGTGGGTTGGGATTTATTGTAGTGCATGTGTGGAACCGGTGTATTTTACAGCTATTTTGGATGGAAAGTGGTGTTTTGAGGTAGCGGAAATTATATCCGTGTGTCGAGACACTACTGAGAAAATTTTTTCTGTGTTGGAAGGTAAGATGATATGATATTTGGTCGTGAGTTGATTTTGGATGTGGTAGTGTCTTGTACTATAAAGGTATTGGTGAGTCAAGATACCATTTTAGATAGTGGTATCTCATGGTGGTGTATATTTGGAGTTTTTCTATAGAGTAAGAAATAGGTGTGTGGGTGTAAAGTGTTTCATGGTTGTGAGAAAAAGGAATGGATGGTGTGACAGAGGGAGAAGTGGTTGGCAGTGTTTCGTGGTGAAGGAGCTCCTAGAGGTGTGTCATGAAACTGCTGAAGGGTGGAGGTGTGTGGTTTTTCATGGTGAAAAAAAATATGGCTTGAGGTATAAATTTTAGGGGATGGTAGTGGTTCCTTCACAAAGATGGTAGCATCTTATGAGACACTGATGGCTCTAACGGTGTGTCATCAAATGGTGTTTTAGACTCCCAATTAAAAATTTTGTGGTAGTTTGGACTTTCTATTTGGCAGTGACTCAGTTTTGGTGTTGTCAGTGTCTTAAAATTAAACTGAAAACCAAAATAAAAAGTATCAACCCCTCCCAGTGGGGCCCGTGTCATGACTCCCCAAGCCAACCTCCAATAGGCCAGGGGATGGTGACTAGCACAGAGTAGGCATATTACTAACATGGGAAGAATCAATTAAGTACCTGTACACAGGCACACATCTCCAAGCCCACAAATACTAAAATGTAAAAAATTCCACTAAGAAACAATATGCATGCACACAACTAAACCCAACCCACATAGTACAAGGAAAGTAAAGTGAGAAAAGTAAACTGGGCCAGAATACAAGCGCACAAAAAACAAGAGTCAGCAAACTAAAAAGTCAAAACTGTAAGCACCAAGAGGTACTGGGAATTCTACTCATTTCCATAGGAACACCACAGCCTGTAGGGAACTCAGAAATCCTGGTCCAGTCATGGTCCACCATGGACACAGTCAAAAGGTTGCTCGTCTACACAAGACACAACACGTGCGAGAATTGCCCGTGCATATGTGCATATAAGAGTACCCAGTAGATGACCCAAAAAACCACAAAGTCATACATGAATAAAGGGTAATGTCAAAACTACACAATATATGTCTACCAAAAATATATCAAGAGAAGCATAATCCATATATACTGATAACTCAGACTTTTAGTCTAGGGACAAGTCATACAACCTCATACCACCACTAGGGATTCAGTTCGAAGGTTCGAGGAAGCACTCGTCCAGGAGTTCGAGGAAGCACTCGTCCAGGATAACTCATTTCATGAATTTGGTATTTATGATGGCATATGTCTGAGAAGTATTGTTATTTGGGAAGTATAATGAGAATTAGATACACTCGTTCTAGTAAAACACACTCTTGTGTGGGAAAAGTTCACGATACACAGATGAGGATCACTTCCAGGGCATTGGTGAATACCACGACTCATCCGGATTCAACTGGTAAGTTGAGGATCGATGTCTTGTGTGAATAGTAACATTGATACCTAACTCTACCTAGGGTCGATAATGGATAGAGGATCTCACTCTGGGCCTCTTGGAGGGATACCTGACTCTATCTCGGAAATTCCTGTTGATGGGATCATACTCCCATGAATAGAAACAAAACATGTCCTTTAGAGGATTGAGAAAAAGGGGCACTAGCCCAAATGAAATTTTCCGTGAAATGGTGGAAAAGAATATTAAGCCTTGTAATGATAACTACATGACGTGTAGAAATGTCACACGCCGTGTCTTCTGACCCAGGGTACTGCCCATGTACGACGGACTATGTCTTAAGGCTTGTGGTGTAAATGAAACTACACACCATGTAGGAAGGACCACACGATGTGTCAAAGTATTTGGGGTTCTCTCCATGTACGTTGGCCATGTTCCCATACATGACCTCAACCCATGTATGCCAACCCATGTAATCCGCACACGGCATGACCCGTGTTACTGGCATCATATGGCTGTGTGGTGGAGTACATGACAGTGTACTCCACCCCATATCCATGTGTCACCTATGATAAATGATGAGTCCCACGTAAGGACCCACACACTGTGTTCATTGGAAAACATGTCATGTAATCACCTCATGTACCGTGGAACCCTATCTACCACTTAGCCGGACCCACACATCGTGTTATTCAGGATACATGCCGTGTGTTCTAAAAATTTCCAGAATCACAAACCTCTTCCAACATTCCTTGAGTGATGCCCTGATCCTCGATCTGATGATCTTTTTTGCCCAAAACTCAAAATCCAAGTTATCCCTTCCATGATATCAATGTTTTGGGAGGTTTATAAGGTTTGATTGGCCCCAAAAACACAATTTGATCATCCATGTGATGAATGGTCAAATAATAATTTCTTCTAAACTATTTTGATTTGTCTGCTGAAATCACTGTCGCACCTCCGTTTAGTATTCACGATGTCGAATCTCAAATTTGGGATCATTGCATCGTGAAACGAACAGGCAAAAATCCTGTGTTCATAACCCTTGTAAGAACATGAAGAATGTGGTGTTAAAAAGAAGTAAGAGATTCAATGAACAATGGTATAATGCAGCTATGTCATCATTCGTCACTAAGTAGATCTGCTCCCATTAATAGGATTAACTGATGAATCAAAAACAATACAACAATTAACAAAAGATCAAATACCAAATTAAAATCCCAAATGAAAATGGAAAATAATAACCCTCCCACAAGAACACACGATCCGCGGGTCAACCAGTTCATGGGTTGATCCGCGTTCATCATTTAATTAAAGAATGGGGAAGAAACAATTTAAAACACAAACCCTACCTCGAGATGGGATAGATCACTGTTGAATGGATTGTGTTGTATTATTTTTTGAGATACTTCAACTCTGTTGGCGTAGCAATTCACACTTTGATTCGATGACGTTCATTGTTGAGAGTTCTCTACAAAGCCCCAAGAATTACCCAGATTTTCCCTCAATTTTCTGCCAAAACCAACATTCAATTAAGCCATTAAATGGAGGGAATGTGTTTCATCATTTCATCATGCTATGTCATTAATGAGTCAGCGTTGTTGTTTCTAAGTCATTATGGTGTGGCATTAATTATCGAGACAGCTTCCCCGTCGTTGCGCTACCGTGAATATTTCCAAAGAAAATAGAATAAACTTTTTTGAATTATTTTATTTTATTTTATTTCACTAAAAACATTTGAAAAATTAAACTTTTTTCCTCGACCCACACCGGTCGATGTTAGGCCCATTCTTAGGTAAAGTCATCATTATGAACGGAACGGTGCCCTCGAATTTTTAATCTTTGTATCTATTTTGAAACTGCCACAACCGTGCATACCTGTAAACTTACTTAACTTAAATAAAATCAAACCACTATTCTGGGATCACTAGGCCTCAAAATTTCATGCTGTTGAAAATTATGGTCTTGTAATAATTCCATATAATATTTAAAAATAATACACTGAAACTCTGAGACATTAAATTCTCCCCACCTTAAGGATTTACATCCCCAAAAATCAAAAAAAAAGCTACTAAAAAAAGATGTGGGTCCTGCGCATGAATCTAAGCCTCTTGCTCCCAAGTGATCTCTTGAAGAATCTTGTGATGCCACCAAATGTGCACCAAGGGAATTGATCACCAATGAAGGATCATCTTCTGCTGATTCTAATCTCCACAAGGTACTCAACAAAGGTCACTCCATCCTAAATATACAACTCTCCCTAGTAGATGACGTGTGATGGGTCGCGTACGTACCTCCTCAGTTGTGACACATGGAAGACATCATGTACCTGGGCCTACTACAGTGGTAGTGATAGGCGGTACACCACCTCTCCAACTCTACATAGTATCTGGAATAGTCCAATGAACCTCAGAGATAGCTTGTTGTCCCAGCCAAATCATTGTAACCCTTCTCGAGGTGAGACTTAAAGGAAGACGTGGTCTCCCTTATCGAACTCTAGAGGTCTCCATCGCCAATTATCATAAGACTTTTTTTGGCTTTGTGAAGTCTTTATCTACTCCAGGATGATATGCACCTTCTCAGTGGTTGCTCACACCAACTCTGGACCCATGAGTGCTGACTCTTTAGGGTCGGTCCAACAAAGCAGTGACTAACTTGTTCTTCCATATAAAGCCTCAAATGGTGTCATACCAATGGTGGAGTGGTAGTTGTTATTATATGAAAACTCCACCAGTGATAGGTGTTCCTCTCAACTACGACCAAAGTCCAAGATAAAGTCCCACAATATATCCTCCAGAATCGAAATGGTCCTCTCTATTTGACCACCTATCTTTGCGATGGAACACTTTTCTCAATTGTACTTGAGACCTGAAAGCCTCACGAAACCCCTTCCACAACAACGATTTTAAGCTGGCATCTCGATCCGTGACTATCTTCGAAGGGAATCCATGAATCCAAACTATCTTCTACACATAGAGGTGCCCCAATCTCTCTATGAAACTCTGCTCCTAGATAGATAGTAAGTGGGCCAACTTGGTGATTCGGTCAACGATCACCTAAATGGAATTGTGCCCCTTCAGTGTCCATGGTAATCCTGTCATGAATTCCATTGATATTCCATCCCACTTCCACTCTAGAACTTCCAAGGGTGAGCTAACCCTACTGGCACCTGGTGCTCAGCCTTCACCTACTAGCATGTTAGGAACCGAGAAATGAAATTTTCTAATGCCATTTTCATGCCTGACCACCAGAACTGTCCTCAGAGATCCCGGTACATATTCTCCACCCCAGGATGTACCACCAAGGGGGATGCACAAACCTCCCTCAAGACCTCCTCCTGCAACGCCACTGGTATAACAGTGTATCCTTTGAAAAGAACTATGCGCTCCCACCTTGAGAATGTCCATTAGGGGAACGCCCTAAGAATAACTAAGCATGTAATGCCACATAGACGACATTCCCTAGTTGTGACTCCCTAACTCTCTGTCAGAGTGGAGGGGTGAAAACCATCGACTTAAGGTAAGTTACATCCTCCTTGTCCACGAAGGATAACTGTAACGAGGCCAACTGTTCGGTCTCCTCACCCAATAGCTGCGAGCTTGATCTCCTACTAAGATCATCTTCCACCTTATTCTCCTTCCCAAGAGTATATATGATCTCGAAATCATAGACCTAGAGTAAACATAGCCAATGCCTCTATCTTAGATTTATATCGTTTTGCGATAATATGTACTTGAGGCTCTTGTGGTCAATGTAGACGATAAACATCTCGCCCATATGGTAGTGTCACTACACCTTCAACGTGAAGACTACCACTGCCCAGTCGATATCATGGATCACATAGTTATTCTCATGTGCCTAAGCTGGAATGAACTATAAGCAATCACCTCCCATATCTGCATCAGGACACAGGCAAGCCTGGTCTCCGATGTGTTGTAGAAAACTATGTACTCGACACCCTCCTCTGGCAATCTCAAGAGCGGGGCGCTTTTCAAACTTTGTCTCAACTACTCAAAAGCTTGCTGGAACTTCTCCATCCACATGAAGGGTTTCCCCTACCTAGACAACGTTCTCATCGGTGTTGGTATCTGGGAGAAATCAAGAATGAATCTCCGGTAATATCCTGTCAACCCATGGAAGCTCCGCACCTCTGTTATACTCCGAGGTGGATCCCATGCTAACATTGCCTCCACCTTAGCTGGGTCCATAGATACTTCATCTAATGAGATGACATGTCCCAAAAAGTGGACCTATTGAATCAAGAATTGGAAATTCAAAATCTTCCCATAAATCTGGTGCTCTCAGAGTATGTCTAGAACCATCCATAGGTGTCTTGCGTGCTCCTCCTCTAATTATGATTACACAAGGACTTCATCAATGAAGACCACTACAACCCGGTCTAAATACGGCTGGATGACCTTGTTCATAAGTCTCAAGAACACTGCAGCGGTGTTATTCATTCCAAAAGTCATCACCAAGTACTCATAGGGACTATAGCAACAACTAAATGTTGTCTTCAGTATATCCTCATCCCGTACTTGCAACTGTTGGTAACATGATTGGTGGTCAACCTTCGAGAACCACTATTCCCCTCTTAGCTGACCGAAGAGGTCGTCAATCCTTATCAGTGGATACTTTTTCTTCACTGTTTCCTGATTCAGGTGCCTGTAATCCATGCACAACCTCAAACTCTCTTCTTCCTTCTTGGAAAACAAAACTGGGGTCACCCTGGGTGAAACACTGGGTCTTACAAAACTGTTGCTCTTCAAATCCTCTAACTACACCCTCAGCTTGAGAAGCTCTACAGGATCCATCATATAAGCTGGTGAGGATATCAGTGTTTTTCCAGGGTGTATGTCAATGTAGAAGTAGATCTCCTGGCGGGGAGGTAGTCTTGGAATATCTTCGAGAAAGACATCCTCGTACTCTTCCACTCATGGTGCGAACTAGAATCTTGCAACATCTACTACTCCAAGGGTAAGGCTAGCCAACTCATGAGTGACCGACTATACCACCCTATGCATGATCCCATTCTGTGCTATCTGGTTATACTTTTCAATGACAAAGGAAAACCCCATCCCATCACTATGGACACACTGCACTCTTTGCCTAAAGTATCCAATCTAGGCATGGACTGAAGATATCCAATCCATACCAAGGATGACGTTATAAGGCCTAGATGCTTCCACCAAGGGGTTTCAACCAAAACTCTCACATCCAAGGGTAAGATCACACTATCTGCAATGGTATGTGATCATCGAGTCTCCTCCCGTTAGTGTCTCCAAGCATAAGGGTTGAGTCAATAGCTGTACCAGAATCTCAAGGTCTCGCAGAAGACATGTGGTGAGGAAGGAATGACTGGAACCTATGTCTATAAGTACAATCTCTAAGGTAGAGAAGAAGAAGATCATACCTCAGATCATTCCTGGATTCCCTAGGTCATATGTCTTGACTGCATACAGCTGTCCCCAGCCCTATCCCCTAGATCCTTGTGCCTGGTGCGGACCTCCTGGGGTGGTGGTGTAAGTATATTAAAGTGTATGCCACCACCTACAGCTATCCCTGCTTCTATTCCACACCCACTGCCTGGCGGGTCTGTATGTTCCACTCTCTGCCTCTACCTCGGTGGTCCATCCACTACCTCCTGGTCATCAGCTCAACGGGTCAAACAGTCTCCAGTGAGATGTCCCCTAGAGTCTCACGAGTTACATCGCATCTCTCTAGGATGACTATATCCAGTATGAGATCCTTGTACTATTGATCCCATATCCTGGGTCCTCCTGTGATGTCTCCCACAACTAGATCCTTCTGCCGGACATCGTCTCCCTACTGCCGAGGTCTCTACACCTGTCTGCATGCGTTGACTGCTGCCGGCTACCTCTGCTCTTCCAGGAAGCTCCTGATCCCCAAGGCCCACTCGATCACTCCCACATAAGTATAAATTCATAGAGGCATGAAATCAGCTCGGATGTCCCATCATATACCTCGCTATAAGTTATGATCTCTAAAGTACTGATCTCTGACTATATCCATCGAGTACCTAGAGAGGTTGGTGGACCTCAATTAATAGTCAGTCATCGTCAAACTGCCCTACTAAAGCTGGAGAAGCTCTTGGATACAAACTAATCTCATCATAACCGGAGAGAACTCCTCCCTAAATATTTTCTCAAACTCCATCCATGAAAGAGCCTCCTCATCGTGAGTCTGTGTGGTCATAATTCACCATTGTCCCACTGAAACCTGAATAAGGCTCTCTCCTAGGATCCCCTTCTAGTCTTCCAGTGTCCTTACTAGATGGAAAACTCTGGTCATCGCCTCATTCCAGTCCTTAGGAACCTGAGGGTTGGTCTCACCTTGGAACTTGTGAAGTCTCTGTTTCTGGAACTCATTGAGTGCACTCAGACTGCGCCCCTTGTCTGTCTGTATTGTGGGTACCATTGGTAGCTCCATTAGTATTGGTATAGCAGGTGCACCACCTGGAGGTAATGCCTATGAAAATGGTCCTTGTATCAAAGCCTCATCACTAAGGGGGTCATCCTTATGATCGCGCTGTTGAATCCAATTGGGTATGCATTGTGGAGGTATCCTGTAAGGAAACAATATGTAGCATGGTTAACGAGTATATCTGGATAACTGACACAATGTACATGGAAAACACAACCCATTCCTATATGATTCATGTACCATTATTTTACTTCCCCACAACTATTGTTTTCATGTACCGTGTTGAAAAGCAGGTTATCGGAGTCCTGGTGTATCGATACGTTACCTGCTCGCACAAACACTAGAGTCTATGGTCATAAATCCAAGTTCGAAACACTTAACATTGTTCCCCCAAACCAATCTCACATAGTCTTGGTCCTAATGTAGAACCGACTACCTATGATTCCACTCTATCACGACCCATCCCAGTGGGGCCCATGTCGTGACTCCCAAAGCCTGTCTTCAATAGGCCAGGGGTAGGTGACTAGCACATAGTAGGAATATTACTAACATGGGAGGCACTACATATATACCTATACACATGCACACATATCCATGCCCACAAATTCTGATATGTAAAAAACCCACTATGATACAATATGCATGCATACAACTAAACCCAACCAATGAAGTACAATGAAAGTAAAGTGCGGAAAGTAAACTGGGCCAAAATACATGCCCACCAAAAACAAGAGTCTGTAAACAACAAAGTTCAACCTGTAATCAAAAAGAGGTATTGGGACTGCTTCTCGTAGCTGTATGAACACCACGGCCTATAGGGAACTCCAAAAGCGCAGTCTGGTCCTTGTCCTACTTGGACACCATCAAAAGACCACTCATCAACATATAACACAACATGTGTAGGAAAATCCTATGCATTGGTGAGTATAACAGTACCTAGTAGAGGACTCCAAATACCACAAAGTAATACATGAAGAAAGTGTATAGTTAGTACTACACAACATATGTCTACCGAACATATATCAAGATAAAAACAATCTAGATGTACTCAAAACTTAGACCCACATTCTTGGGAAAATTCACACAACCCCATACCGCTACTAGGGATTCAGTTTGAAGGTTCCAGGAAGCACTCATCTGGAAGAACTCACTCCATGATCCAAGAAGCTATGATGTTGTCTGTCAGAGAAGTAATGTTCTTCGGGAAGGATCACGAGAGATAGATAAACTCATTCTGGTAGAACACACTCTTGAGTGGGAAACAATCACGATACACATATGAGGATCACTCTCAGGGCCTTGGTGGATACCACGACTCATCCGGATTTACCTTCTATATATAGGATCAGTGTCTTGTGGGAATAGTAACTTTGATACTTGACTCTAACTAGGGTCAAGAATGGATAGATGATCTGGCTCCGGGCCTCTCAAAGGGACACCTGACTCTATCTCAGAATGTTCTGCTGAAGGAATCATACTACTGTGAATGGAAACGATACCTGACCTTCCGAGGAATGAGATAAAGGGGAACTAACCCAAACGAATCTTGTCTATGAAATGGTGGACAAGAATATCAATCCATGTACGGCGAAGTACATAGTGTGTAGAAATGTCACACGCCGTGTCTTCTAACCCCGGGTACTACCCGTATACAATGGCCTGTGTTGTAAGGATTGTCATGTATAACACAACTACACGACATGTAGGAAGGATCACAAACCATGTAAAAGTATCTGGGGTCCGCTCCATGTATGTTGTACATGTTCCCATACACGACCTCAACCCTTTTATACCAACTCATGTAATAGGCACATGGGGTGACCCACGTTACTGGCCTCGTATGGTCATGTGGTGGAGTACACGGCCGTGTATTCCACCCCGTGTTCGTGTATCGCCTAGGATACATGTTCAGTCCCATGTAAGGACCCACACATCATGTTTTTTGGAATACACATCATTTCATCACCTAACATACCACATAACCCTAGTCTCCACTTAGCCGGACCCACACGCTCTGTTCTTCGGGATACACGACGCATGTTCTGGAAATTTCCAGAATCATGAACCTCCGCCATCATTCCTCGGGTGATGCTCCGATCCAAGATCTGACAATATATTTTCCTCGAAACTCAAAATCCAAGGTTGATCCGCCATGATATCGATGTTTTGGGAGCTTTAAGGGGTTTAATAGCCCCCAAAACTCGATTTGATCATCTGTATGAAGAATGGTTGAAGAACAATTTATACTGAACCGTGTCGATTCGTATGTTGCTATCGATGCCACACCACCGTTGAGTCTTCATGATGTCGAATCATAAATTTGGGATCATTGTGCCAGGAAACAGACGTGCAATGATCAGTTTTTTAAAACCCTATAAAGAACACGAAGAACATAGGGTTAAAAAGAAGGAAGGGATTCAATGAACAAAAGAGGAACACACCTCCGCTGTCATTCTTCCTGGAGTCAATCCACTCCCGTTAATAGTATTAATAGGAAAATCAAAAACAATAAAACAATGAACATGATATAGAATAATGAATTAAGACCCTAAAAGAAAATGAAAAATAATAACCCTCCCGTATGAATGCACAATCTGCGAGTCAACCAGTTTGTGGGTTGATCCACATTCATCATTTAATTAATGAACTGGGAAGAAATAATTTAAAACAAAACCCCTACCTCAAGAAGGGATCGATCGGTGATGAAGGTATTGCACTGTCTTCATCGTCGATATCCTTTAAATCTATTAGAATAATGATTCTCACATTGATTCTCCATTGTTAGTTGTCGAGAGTTCTCTCCAAATCTCCAAGAATTCCCCATATTGTTTCTCAATTTTCTGCCAACAACCAACATTCGATTAACCCGTTAAAAGGGGGGAACACATATCAGCATTCCATCACATTGCGACATTAATGAGTCAACATTGTTGTTTTTGGGTCATTATGGCTTGAAATTAATTATTGAAATAGTTTCCCTATCATTGTGATGTCGCGGATGTTTCAAAATAAAATAGAATAAACTTTACAATTTATTTTATTTTATTTTATTTTATTTTACTAAAATTCCCGAAAATAAATTTTTTTCCTTTGACCTGCGACGGTAGAGGTTTGGCTCATTCTTAAGTAAAGTCATTGTCTTGAACACAATGTTTACCTTGGATTTTTAATCCGGGCATTTCTTTGGAAACAACCACAATTGCGCATACCCACCAACTCACTTAACTTAAAAAAATTCAAACCACCATTTCGAGCTCACCGGGCCTCAGAATTGCACGCTGTCGAAAAGTATGGTCTCATAACAATTCCATATAATATTTAAAAATAATAAACATAAAATACAAAATATTATATAAAAATTAATTAACAAATAATAATAAAATTAAAAGCAATATTATTTTTCATTACTAAAACTAAGAAAATTAAAATTATAAAAATGATGAAGATAAATTATTAAGTTATTAATTAGAGATTCAAACATATTAAAAATATAAATAAATGAATTAAAATTTTAAAAAGAAAAAATAATTAACAAAATAAAAAAATATAATTTGTTTAATTATTAAAAAACAAATAGACAAAATTTATTATTTAAATCAGAGTAAAACATTAAAAATTAAATAGGAAAAAAAATTAAAAAAATGAAACTAAATTAAAGAGTTTAAAAGATTAAAATTTAAAATCTAATTATAAAATTTTTTAATTGATAAATTTAACCATAAAATTATTAAAGTCCTATTATTTAAGAAAAAAAATATTTAATTAAATCAAAAAAATTTTAAATTGAAAATGTGTAAAATCATGTGATTTTATGGCCACATCAAAGATCAGCTATTTATCATGGGTGATATCCCAGCAAATTTAGGAAAAACTATTATAATGAAGAAGAAATAAATTAATTCAATTACATTAAGGATTTATTGCACATCAAGAACATGTGAATATGACCATAACTATAATTATTTTTATGGAGTGAGAATAGTGGAGAGATCCTAAAAGAAGAGAGAGGATACGAACACTTAAAGGGGGGAAAGGTTGACTGTCTTCAATGGAAGAAGAAGTTAAATACCTATTCAATAAAGAAGAGTAGAAGTACCCTTTAAGAACTATCTTGAAATAGTATAAAGATTCCATTGAGAGGTGGAAAGAATATTTTTGGGAGATATATTCAATTGTAGGGATACTAGGATAAAGAACTTATAGAGAGGTAGTTTTTATGATCACTTCAAAAACAAACATTTTCGATATTTTATACTATGTTTTTTAGGATATTATCCCTAAAATTTTTTGAGATATAGTGTGTACATTTTACTCAAGTGATTCGTAGTGGATAAATCTTATCTTCGAAGTCAAATTGAACCTAATCAGGAATCAGCTTTCAAGGCCAAAACTTGTAAATATCTATGTTTTTTTGTTCTTATTCTATTTTTTTATTGAATTAATATATAATTAGTTAGGGAATATTCACTGATCCATACTTCTTACATGGGTTCATGTGTTAAATGGGTAGAATTAAAAAGAAATGTAAAACAAGATAAATGGTGGGTATACTAATTCACCCCCCCCACCCATACACACACACCCATCCAAACCCTCTCAGTGTCCCTATACATCCACTAGGAACTACCCATTTCAATGTATTATGATAAATTATGAATTAATGTATGCAATATGAATATATTCCAAAACTCCCACAATTATTTCAAAGACAATATAAGGTAAATAGATCAACAACAATAATATATCTAGTTTTTGTGATGAATCCTTTATTATACTCAAGTTCCTTCTTCTTAATATGTATTGTGTGAACTATTATTCTCCCAGTAACAATATATATGGGTAACCTTAACCATCTCAATGATCTCATAATGTGAATCATGTCACTTTGGTCTCATAAGATTATCAAAAACTCACAATAGTAGGGATAATTCATTTATAAAGGTATATTATATCATGACATCTCTATCACTGATTATGATCAATCCAAGAGTCTCAGATAAACCCATATTCATTCATAAAAAATATCAATTGAATCAAAATTTAATTTTTCTATAATCTTTCATATTGTCACAATTTAATTCCTTATCGCATCCCTAAAATAAAGGTCCTATGTTATTTGTAAATTTTGAAATTAGATAGATCAAATAATAACACAAAATATTATAGTGTAAGAAATCCCATCGTGAAATAAATACATTTATGACAGTAAAAATCATTGATTTAAAATTTTTGAATTAAATGACTCTTCAAATTTTAAAAATTAACTCAACTATTACAGTGTGACTAGGTTCCTTGTGGATTGGCATATATATTTTCTTTATATCTTAGGAAGGCATGTTATGACTTGACTAAATAATTTTTTATAAATTCCTAGACCATCCATGGTATTATACTTTTTCTTTTAAAACTAATGGTGGTGTTAGGGTGGGGCTTGGAAGGATTTTGGGGGAGGAAGGATGATTTTTTTCATTTTGAGGTCCAAAAAACCCATTTTGTGGAGAACTGTGTCATGGAGGGTACTGTGATCCATCTATGGGAAAATATGACTATAAAATTTTTGTTTGTTTATAAATTTGGTGTTTCAAAGTCTCATTTTGGGGTTTTTATGAAATAGTGGACATATAATACATGGAAGTAGGTGTTTTGGTGAGTGTGGAGCTTGAATATTCTTAGTGGGATTCTATTAATAAACAGGGAGAACCAAAATAATCATTTCAAGGGACATGATTTTTTTTATTCCATGTTTATGAGTTATATATTGCATGGTTGAGTTTTAGAGGAAATGTGGAAATGGATAGGGATATTTGGTTATGTTATTGTGGTTCTTGACAAGAGTTGCGGTTCAAGATTAAAGAATTTTATTTTAACACAGATAGTCCATATAAAAAGAAAAAATAGTTATTAAAATAGTAAAATCAACCAAGATATTCAATGTGATATGGAATTCATAAATTCCATGGAATTTGGATCTTGGTAAACTAGCCCCATTATACCAAAGTGGGGTCTTCAGCACACCATGTATAGGTTTGCTAAACATCTATTATAACTATGATATGGTTTATTCCATTGGTTAAATTTCCTTTTATTCTCTTCAAGCCTGTAGAATCTTAGAAACTTTTCTGTTCCCATTGTTCATCATTGTAGTGCACAAGTCTGATGAGATCACTCAGGGGGGGAGGTGTTATATCAATGATATATTTCTTCTATGATTGTATCCTCTTGTAATTTAAACTATGTGACTAATTCAATACTTATACTCCATTTTTAACGCAATATGCCTTAATTGACTAATATAGTAATAAAATTCATTAGAACAAGAGATTTACAAGGCTTTACCATAAAAATCATACTCTTTTCTACGTTCAATTCATGTTTCAAGGCTTGTATTATATACTATAAATAATTAAGTACAAGTATCTACTATCTATAGTAATTATTGTTAGAAATATTTCAAAATACCTAATCTCTAGTGAATATACTGGAAACCTCCTGATGGGTTCATCATACTATCTCCTGCTAGTTGAAGTTATCTCTAGAAAATATTCTTATTATCTTTATATGGGGTCTTTATACTAACTTTTAAATATTTACTCAATGGTTTTTCCTACACTATTTCTTTGAACAAGTATTAAATGTATATATATTCTTATAATATATTTTTTACCTTATTATTTTCAAGTCCTTTAACCGAATTTTTCTATAGGACTGGTATCTTTGACGTTTCCCACTCTAGAACATCAATTATAGTGCTAGTTATCTTCTCAAACTTCTCTAAAAAAAATCACCAAGATTCATAGTCTCTATTTCTTCTTGGATGTATATGGGAGTATTTAATTTAATCATATCATTTCCTTTGATACATATAGTTTCTCATGAAATTAGTATCAGGTTATCTTAAAGTCTTAACATAAATTTCTTCTTCATTTCGTACTGTTTTGTATTCATTAAATCATAAATGTTATTTCCATAAATAATTACGAGAACTCCATGATTTTTTGTAGTATAATATTTCCTCATTTAAACTTATTTGAATTATTTTATGATATATCTATTTAATCTACTTAAGACTTGAGATTATTTCCTTGATTATATGTTATTTAAATTCTCATAGCTTCAATTCTTCCACAAAATTCACATCGTTATTTTATTTTTAAAACCCTTATGTTTTTATGGCACTGTGATGTCGAAAATCCTTCTTAATACGAGAAACTATCAACTTATTTCTTGGATCAAAAAAATATTATAATTATTATTTATCTTTAATTCCTTGAATATTAGTTCATGAGAATAATCAAAATTGATTCTCATTTATTCAAAAAAACAATATTTTGAAACCCTTAAATTAATATTAATTCATATATTTTTATAAGACTTCTATAGTCTTACATTATCCCTATGAATGACATTCAGTGCATAAAATAATGTATTATTCTCATCTTTAAATTCATACATAGATGAACTAATTCTTATACTATGGATATATCTTTTGATAATTCCTCATCATATGTGTTATCAATTTTATGAGGAATCATATTATGTGTTACATATATCTTACATGTTTCATATTCTTACATATTCATCTTATGAAAACTCAATTCTTATATTTAATACTTCTCATAGGTTTTCCTGATTTTATGTAGACAAACTTATTACACAAGTATGCTTCTTACAAAATTCATGTATCATATGATATGCTTGTTCACTTACAAAATGGGTTATAATATGAAATCCTACTTTCATACAATTACAAATTATTTCATATAAAAGCTTTATAGTGAATCATACAATGTCAAAGAATGACTATTCAAAATTATAGTTTTATTATTTCGTAGTTGGGATTTACATGTTTAATCTCCCTACTCACTCCACCAATGTCTATAATTACTCTTCTGAGTTCTAGGATTATCTTTTTTTTATATTAGCTTAATATTCTATAATTAACTCAAATAAATTCAGAAATTACCTTCAACTCAACCGTAGATATTATGTATCACTTAAAATTATCTCAAATCATTCCTAACTTCAAGATAGCCTTCATCACAAAAATTTGGGTCTTCAATCTCCCTATTTAGTTAAATGAATTCTATCATTATTGTGAGATGTTATGGATAGTACTCTTAACCATTTAGTACATGTCCCTATCTTGAATACAAGATTAAGAATAATTAAATATTAAGGTATTCTTGATTGTATATCCATATGATCTCTAAGAATAAACTCCAACTCGTTCATTATTTATTTTACATGTACCATTACAAAAACTCTCTCAAATTAATCCATTACACTTTGACTTTATTTCATTATGTCCTTGTTGAAGAAAATACAACTTATTTTTTTGGGAATGTTAATACCTCCCTTTGGATTTATTGTAAATGACTTTTTACTCATCAAATTCAAACTTCATCTTCCCCTTATTAAAAACAAATGCAAAGGTTTATGTATGGATTGACCCTCTCTTATATTTCACCTTATTCTTCATGAAAAAAATATATCTTTAATTACCACATAAAGAAACTTCTTCTCTCCCATTTTAGTTTTGAATTATATCCTAATTCAATTTTTGAGAGAAGGATTAATACCACATGGATTTATTAGTAAATATAATTTAGGTGAAAACTATAATTCTATGTAGGCTAACATGGTGTGTAAATAATAGTGAGTAACAAGGGCGATCCTTGTTGTTCATAAATTTTCATTCATGTGATATTGTTCTCATTTTTGTTAATGTTTAAATTAAATTATAAATAATATTATTCTATACACTCGACTCAATTAATGCATTGAAAACTTTAAAGTGAAAAAATGAAAAAAAAAACATCCCCTTTAACTCATCTTTTTCATCAACCATCACTCCTTGTAAACCATATTTGATATAATCAAAGAAAGGGTAGAAAAGTGTGATTATTATACCTCAATCCCACATTTTTAAAGATATCAAGAAATTAATATTTCATTATCAAAAATTTTGGTAGAACTAATTTATGTCTTTTCCCCCTTAAGGTATTAACTCACATTTATTTCATTATGGTAGTGAACAAATTCCATGATGGACAATTTCATTTTTTTGTCCTACAATCGAATCCTCTAAAAACTCCCCCTTTGTGTTTGTATCCATAAATTCTCAATATATTAGTACATAAGAAAATAAAATGGAATAAATATGGGGTGAATTATATTTAATCAAAGCATCAAGTTTGAGAGTTTACCCTGAACTAGAACATTCCAATACTCCATGATTCAGATCTTTAGAAGATCATCATGTCATCTTTGTTAAGTTTTCTTCTATGATTCTTCATCGATTGCATGGTAAATTTCCTCCTTTTAAATTACTATTTGTTTTGAATTTTTTTATTGTTAGAAATAAAACCAGACTCATATTCACATACCAATTCCTTATTATTTTACATTTCATATTGGTATGGTAGAACTAATGAATTAATTTATAAATTATTCGCATCTTTCTCAGCTTTCCCACACAACATCACACATTATTACAAGTAATCAATTTTTGATAACCTTCATTTTTATTTTTAACTTTCATGTATATAATTAACACAATAATTACCTTATTACTTTTTAACCATCATATTTTAACAAACAAAATCCTTGATCATAGTTTTCAAATATATTCATTACTCTCTGAATTTATTTAATTTAATATCCTTTAAACTTTATCTTATAGCTTTTCCAGCTTCAATCTTATATCTTCAAAAATAGTTTGTTCTTCTAATATATTTGGTCATATTATTTTAAGATATTACCCCATTTGATTCATTCCCCTTCCATGGTAATGAAATATTATACCATAATTGTAGTCTCTGTCCCAAAATATCTCTTATAACTATAAGTAACCTTTGAAGCTTGATCATATAAAATGATTATTTGTGTATATATGAAAATATGATTAGTCTTATTATATAATCCTACCTTTATTATCATATATTATTGGGGGATTTTCAATTATAAATTAATCTCAATTTCACCTTATAAACGGAGAACACATTTTAGGGTGTTATTTAGCTTCAATATTTTGAGTTTGGATTTCAGAATCTATATAGATGGATAAAATATATATAGTATCACTTGAGAAAATAGAAACAGTTTTACCTATTTTTTTAGAGTGGTGTTCTTTAAATATTTGGATGATTTATCATGAATTTTTATTGAATTATCATAAAATTTTCTCATGGTATTCAAGGTGGTCTCACCTCTAAGACACCATGATCATTTATCAATAATTGCCTCTTCTTTTGTAGATAGTTTTTCATTGATATCTTCCAACATCTTATGTTATTATTCCATTTTTCCTTGGATATTTTGATACCCTTTATAAAATAACTCTCCTTTACATCTTCTCATATTTTATACCTTTCCATTATCTTTACTCTATTATTGATATTGAAATTTTTTTTGTTATAAGAAACAATTTATAATCTTACCATGCATCTAGTATAGCCATTTACTTCTTCATTCTCTTCACTAAATCAATAATTCTAATGCTTCTTGATATGAGTGATGAAGGTTTGGTTATTTTGAGAGATATCTTTATCAAAATCAGTACCAGATGATGATTCATCACTCTTTTATCTACTTGTCATATTCATATGGAATTTCCTTGAATACATAATCTTTATTCTAGAATCTTTTTTTATATTTTCCATACCATTATTTAGAACAATCTTCTTGATCATCATTACTCTTACTTTCATAAAAATTATTTTTTTGGAAATAAATATTATAATTCTCAATTCCTCTAAAAATAAAAAATTTAATATAAGTCATACCTTTTTACTTACCTCTACTTGTTTTTATGTTCTTAGAGATAAAGTATATAGAATTACTATTATCCTCATTCACTTCATCTTCATGTCCTGAATATGAATTAGATTCAACCTTCATTTCCATGATATTTTTTTCTTTCTTGGATTTGAATTTAATTTTTTCTTTTGACTTCTTTTGGAACACTGGTGATTTCTTTATTTCCACTTTTAGGAGAGTTTTTTGAAACTCATTTTGTGAAAAGTCTTGTATCCCCTAAAAACTGATATGTTTTTTATAAAATATATCAAAAAAATTATCATCAGCTACATTTTAATTTTTTGAATCCTCTAGATTGTCTCAAAATCCTATAATGTGTCTAACTATATCAATGACCAATGTAAAGTAATAATTAAAAGTTTCATCATCATCTATGAAAATGTATTAAAACTTTTCCCTATAAATATTATGGTTTCCTCTTGGATCTTCATAATAGATTCTTAAATGTACTCAGGATTCTTTCACATATCCTTGGAAATTTTATATACCATTTTCCTAAAGTAAACTTTATCAAATATAGATGATAGTATGGAACTTCTAACTTTCTCATCCACATCAAGATTAATTTTATTGGAATATGTCATGGGAGAATCTACTCGAGGTAGAGTGAATATCACTTTCATTGTATCACTTACATCCAATCCTTATGAAAATATATATGAAATTGTTTGATTGTTACATCAATAAATTTTATTTGTATAAAATATTAGTATAGTTATTATATTTTGAATATTGATATTATCCAAGATTCTCTATAAATAAATGTTTGATCTTTTAAAGGGAGGTCTAGAAATATTTGATACCTCATGAGGTCCCCATGTCTGGTAAAGATCACTGGGAGGGTGAGGGGTTGAATCAGTGATTCCATTATTTTAAGAATTTATCCTCTTTTAATTCAATCTATGTGACTAAATAATTTTTTATCCTATATTTCTTATGTCTCTTAGCCTTACTTGAGTTATGTAGCAAACAAAGGAAGGAACACAATCGAATACGAGGTATATCCTTAAAATACTACTACTTTATAAGTTCGATTATAACTCTATTAATGGGTTTCCCCACTATAAATAGCTATTTAAAAGTACAATTTATCACCTAAAAATATTAGAAAATGATATTTTAAAATTCCTTGTCTCTAGAGAATATCATTACTACCTCACGATGTGTTCTTTATACTGACTCCTGAAAATAAAAACTATCTCTTGAAAATATTCTTTCCATATCAAGATGTGGGATCTATACTAAAATTAAATAGTCCTTCATATGTTCCACCCAAACTCTTCCCTTGAATTAGTCTCTAACATATGTCTCTTCTTGTAGCCGACTATCTACCAAGTTCTATTGATGTTCATATGCCAATTTCTCTTATAAGACTTTGATAAATGAACTTTCTCACTCCAACACATCATTTACAATTTGTGGTGTCTTATAAAACTTCTTCAATGCACAGAATCTTCTAAATACAAATATCTCCCTATTATTCAATTCATTGGGTAATCGTGAATGTAATTGACATAATATCTTCATCTTATTAAATTCATTAGGTAGTCTTGAATGTGATTGGTTCTTCTCTTTTGATTAAAGTAAGTGGTATCATGAATTTAGTATATGTTTCCCTCAAGGTCTTGATATGAATTTATTCTTTTCCCTACTATTTTATTTTCATTTAAAAATGAATATTATTTCCGTACAGAATTATGGAAACTCTATGATTTTTTTAGTAGAATGTTTCTTCCATCAAATTAATTTGAATCTAGTACATGTCTCTTTATTCAATATTATTAATACTTGAGGTTATTTTCATCTTTATTTCATATTTAAATTATGTTAAATTTAATGCTTCAAAAAATATCACACATATATTTTATTTGGAAATACTCCAAGTGTGCATGGATATGTAATGTGAAACATCCTTCTTTCAGTATGAAACTATTAGATTTTTTCTTGGATCACAAATATCACAAAATAAATTTTGATTTTTAATTACATGAAAATTAGGGATTGATAATAATTATATTTAATTTTGACTTATTTAGAAAACATAATTTTTAAACTCACCGAAAATACCACAATAGATATTTTCTTATGACTTATAAAGTCTTACAGTATCCCATGAAATTAATTTGATATAACAACAAAAATATTATTCTCAGCTAAAAAGTCATGCAATGAAGAAAAAAATTTTACGCAATAGTTATATCTTATGGGTTTCCCCTTTTTACGAATCCATATAATGAAAACTCACTTCTCATATACAATACTCTATATGTTTTTCCTCATATTATATAGAGTTTCTTCATACATGGATATACTTATTACACTATTCTCATATATTAAAATACTCCTATTCTCTTAATAAATGGTATATCATATTAAATATCCATTTCATATGATGGCTAATTATTTCATATAAAATCTCTGGATTGACTCATTCGAAGTCTTATTATGACTCTACTAATGTCCATTTTTACTATTCCATATAATGGAGTTACTCTTTTAAACATCCTACTCGCTCTTTTAAAGTATCTACTTACTATTTTGATGTTTGAAATTATATTTTTCTACTTTGGATTCATATTTTATTAATCACTTAAATAAATTCATAAATTTGATTCAACTTGATCTAAAAGTTTCTCAATCACTTCAATTTATCTCAAATCATCGCTAACTTCAATCTATCCTTCACCCTTAATATTTAGTTGTTTATTCTCCCTGGTTGGGTAAACTGAATTACACCATTATTATAAGATGGTGTAGATAAAATTATCAACTATTTAGTACTTATTTCTAATATTAATTTCACATTAATAATAATCATATTTTTAGGGATACATGAGTCTATCTTAAAAATACTTCAAAAAGTATCTCTAACTTATTCATTATTTTTTCCATTTATGATGGAAATAGTCCACTCATATTCATCCATAAAAATTTTAATTTAATTTATTACATCCTTATTGACAAAAAATACAACTTATTTATTTAGTCACTTTAATCCACTAACCAATTTAAGCCTCTTGCTTCATGTGGTTGATAAAATTCGATCTAAGGTACCTTATCCGCCATTTCTCTCAATTATGATATTCTTTTATTCATATATCTCTTATTATTTACTTTGATTAGTCCATGTTATTGGGTTTTGCTTTATCTCTTTATAGAGTTTTGACAAATGTGTCTTCTTTATAGGTTATTTTGAGTTCATTTTGGGAATCCTTTATGGTTTGATCATTTTTTACTTCTCTTTATTATACCATGATCATTTATGGTTTGTTTGTGGTAGGGTATTTGAAATCACTCTTCAATTATTATGTGTGAATGTGGAATTATAATGATTTTTTGGGTTGGTTAAATGGACTAAATTAACCTAAAAATACAATGAAATGGAATTAAAGGAATTAAAAATAGAAATTGAGACTTGTATGTGCTTTATATATTTCCAGGATAATGATCATATATTATTGATTAGATTAATTAATGACATATTTATTGTAACATCATGATTATTATTGATGTATTTATTGTATTTATAACTGATAAATCACTTAAATGAGGTAATAAATGGATTATGGTGTTATTTATAAATCGATAAGTTATTGTTGAAAGATAAATAATTGATATAAATTAAAGCATGATTTGGTATCATAAATAAATGTTTTTTTCAACTGAAATTATAGTTTTTAAATAATGATATTAATAATTATTTCTAATATACTTTATTTTTTATTGATGTAATTACCATAGTTGATATTCCTTGTTGTAATTAGTATAGTTTTATAATGATTGTTTACATTAAAGGCTATGATGAAATGTTGAGGGGTGATGGTGTGTGGTTTTTTTGGAGATGGTATAGTTATAATGATATTTGAAAGTGGTATATTTGATATTATTTTGGATGGATTATGATAGTGTTCTTTTATTGATGTGTTATGGATGTGATTTGGTATAAAATTTATCTTAATTGTTGATGTGATTTTGTTAATGGTTGATGTATTCATGTCTTATTTTCCAAAAAAATTAAATGGTAATAAACTAATGAAATGTTAAAATTATTAACATTTAATATAATATAAATTTTTTCAGATATTTTTTTATTAAATGAAGAAAATGATTAAGTAAAGTTGGAACTGGTTTTGGTGGGATGAATAATTGTGGGTTATATGATGTGTGGTAAATTGAGTTATATTATTGAATTTTAAATTCATATATGTGAGGTAAAGTATTAATTATATATGTGGATTAAATAATGAAATATAGATAATAAATACTTATGTGATTACAGATTATGTTGTAATTAAATGAATAAAAAATTATCAATGATTAAACATTTCTACTGGTTAATAATTGAATAATTTGATGTAATTGGGAGATATAAAAATTAATGATCTAAAGGTTCAAAATGTTGTAGAAGATAATCGAGTTCATATGAAATAATAAGTTTTAACCGTATTTAATGAATAAACTAGAAGAACATGATGAATAATGAAAATTATTATTAATAAAAATAATGAAACATGATGAAATAATCCTGGGACCAAGAGAGAGGATCTTTCATGTTAAATTTATAATTAATATAATTACAAGAAGAATACCTCAATCTTGAGATCATTCATTTATGTATCTATTGATCACTCAAACCGTTTTTAGTTAATAACATTTATGTGCAATGGGGATACAATGTACATTCCCACTAGTAGTGATCCATAAAAACTCATTGATCTTCAAATGTCATCTATATATCTTTGAGTGCAAGCATAGAGGAATCAATCATCCTACATCATTTGCACTGGCCGCAGTAGGTGATCCTTTGATATGAAGATCACATATCTTATTCTCTCAATATAGATATTGAGGTGGAGGGTGTAGAATCATATAGTTCTTAAGAGAATGTTATATATGTTCTTTAGATAATTCTCTATGATTATGTTATTTTTCATCATGATATGTGTTCCACACACCTCCAAATGATATAAGATGGGAATATATAGTGATGGGGTTTAATATTGATAATTTCACATATAGCCTTAATAAAATATTAAACTAAACATATTCCTCATGAAAATAATAATATATATATATATATATATATCATGGTAGAATAAAACCAGAACATTCCTTAAATATAATTTTATCATATAAACAAATTTTTATTTAATTAAGGATATTCAATGTTTATATCATTCTAATCACTAAAACATTTCTGTCCAAAATATCCTCCTCAAGATTTATCAAACCTTGAATAATAAATATTATTCATCTAATAAAAAATATTCACAAGACAAAATAAATAATAAATATTTATTTTTTACATTCTATATAATTACAAGAGATAAATAAATGTTCAGTGCAGAAAATTTAAAAATAAATTTTTATTTTTAACATTAACATAAAATAAATTTATTTTAAATAAATTAATATTATTTATTTCATTATGAATAATCAATAATATCACAAGTATATATTTATATATATATTCTAATTAAAATATAACTGGGGACCCAATATTTGTGTTCAATGAATACTAAATAAATATTATCCCTCGATATTGATAATATTATTTATTCCAACTATTAAATTCAAATATAATTTCACTAAGATCAATAGAAACACTAAGTGTGTGACCCTCTAATACTATTCCTCGGTTTAATTAGGTGATCCTTTCTAACATACAATATTAGCATCTTGTAACACTTAAAGGCACCGATGGAGGAAGAAGTTAATGTCACAATGAAAATGACCACATATAAATGCCCACTTTTAAATATAATCCCTTTATTTTGATATCTCAACATGAAGGGTGTATACTAATGTCATCAAAAAATATAATTAATATGAATTTATATTAATATATAAAATTAAACCATCAATATACCATTTCCAAGGATTTTAGTTAGATAGTTTTATTCCAATAAAAGGTTTAATATATCAACTTTCATATAAATGGAAGGAACAAACCCTATTTTGACTTATTCATTGATGAAATATCATTCATAAATCACCCAATGTACCCTACATCCAAAAAATATGTTTCTTCATGGTTTTGATTAATTATAAAGGTACACAACTCATGATATTTATTAATAATAATCTAAAATTCTAAGGATCATTAAACATATTTTAAGAATTGATTATCAAATGACACGTAACATGAGGAATTCTTATTGAAGTGTTTTTTCTCATAACCTCCTCTCTAGAAGATTCAAAGGAGAAAACTTCATGAGAATAAGTCTCAATGTCTTATGACCTTCATAACCCTGATGATTATGTCATCTATTTACTATCACAATACATCATCTAATTATAGAACAATTATCCCAGAATATCATAATAACACTTCAAGGATCTCATAATAGTAGTGAATTTATATAAACATTAAATATGACACATACTATAAAGGAATTTTCATATTGATATAACATAGAATAAAAAACATCATGTGATAAGTTATATAATTAATAATATATTTTTAGAATATATGTGTAATAGAGAGTACAAATTAGTTGGTTCTAGAGAAAAACTACAAAAAACTCACTAGGACTAGAGCCAAATACTAACCAATTGATTAGTTCTCACTTATTAAATAATATTTTTCTAATAATGACTATAGATATTAGGCCTACAATTTTCATTTGTGTTTAGGGTCAGCCTTTCCACATGTCTATAGAAAATATTCTTGTTGCAACCTTACTAACTTGAGAAAATCCATTAAGTAATAATATCATTGAGTATCAAACTTATTGTTCCCTTGTCAAAAACCTAACATCTTGGATAATACTATAGTAAATTCTTATAATAAAAATGATAATACTCCTATTATTGGTATAACATAAAATTTATAATAGGTAATTGCTAAAAAATTTATTAATCTACATTATAATCCCCAATATACTCTATTATTATAGACATGGAAACCATAATTTGTGATAAGATTATCTTTTATATTACCATAGACATAGTGCGGAAAAACTAATATTAAATAAAACTAGTATTTAATACCCTTAAACAATGGTATTCTTATTTCAATATTAACCATGAACTAATCGAGTTATACTTTTCAAGTACTATTAGATAGCTCTAACTTCATGTATATGAAGTTAATCAGGTTTTGTTTGAAATCTTCTCATTATGATTTATGCATAATCAATATAAAATGAATGTATATATCACAGTGTATGATATATATTTCTAACTTTTAATATAGTGAAATCTTATTCCTAATCTCCTCTTATTCCCACACACATTATTCTAGTGAGATTTCATACCATGTGACATGGGAAATAATTTGACTTAGAATTATTCCATCTGGTATTTCTTTAATACCTTTCCCACATATGCACTATGAGTTGATTAATCAACCCATAAATGTAAATATGAAACCCTAGTATCCCATATCTAGTGGTTACATTGTTAAATTGGTACTAGAAACAAGTTATTGTATCCCAAAGGACCGAATAGTTTAATAGTCTTGGATAAATGGACGAATCTTAAAAATGAGATTAATCCTAAAAATATAATATAAAACATGGTATTTTTTTACGAAATCATTATTCCCTATAGAATATCCTTTCATATCAATCATAATACACTTTTTGGTATCTTAGGGAAAAAACATAAGAAAAGAGTGAGATCAAATTCCCATTAAGGGTATGACTATAATGGAAGAAAACATGGAATAAACAAGGAATGAATAATATGGAAAGAATAAATGATTATAAAATAATTCCATATAAATAATCATCTAATATTTAAACTTATTCACGGATATCATAACTATTAAAATAATCATATAAACATCAATAAATGATTTCATATTGGTGGAATGCATAATGAAGGACATATGATACTTTTCATCGAGGCCTTATGCCAAGACATCTAAAATTACTATCATCACCTTATTCCAAGACATCAAAATTAATATCTAATTAATTATCCAAATACCCAAAATATTTTGTCTCATGAGACATATAAATTCATATATGGGCTATTTAATTCTAGTCCCTACATTTCTCTTAATATTTATAATTCATTTATTAAATGAATAAGCAATAAAACATAATCAACATTATTTAAAAATAAATAATTTATTTATAGGAAGAACCGGAATATGAAATATCAATAATTCCCCTTATTAAAATAATCATAAACCATCCAAATAAATATTTTGGATTTTATCCTTATATTATATCCTTATTAAAGAATAATATTCAACAATTGATATTGACATTGATGAAAATACTGTAAGAAGATCACTTGGAAATTTCTAGAGGAAAATACCCTTTTCACATTTAAATTACATATTTAAAATGAATAAAATTCCCAAATAATAAGGAAAACATTTTATTTTAAATTAAACATTGAAACTTATAAAGGGAGCATTAAATAATTCGGCAGTTATGCCAATGGGAAATTCAGTTCATGTCGTGTCATTAAAATAATGATTCCTTTCACATTTTTGATAAAAATTCAAAAGTTCCTCATTCATAAAATGAAAAGGATATTAATTAAAAAAAACTAATTTAGAAATTTTAGTGAAAATAGAGACATTGAAGAAAAATATTCTCGACCTAGTAGAAAAACAAGGTCTATTTTCCATAAAAACATTATTTCGATATCCTGAGTACTTAAAGAGAGAAAAATGAAAGAATTTTTTTTAATTAACATAAATAAACATATGAGAATAAAATATGTTGGTTTTAATATATAAATATCAAATAATTCCTACAATGTATACTTAAACATAAACAAACCAGAATAATGATGAGATTATGAAATAAAAACTTACCTCTTCTCGAACTCCCTTTGTAAGTATTTGAATGTCGTATATAATAAATATAGATTTATTATATATATATTATAGAATGAAAATAATATTTATAATATCATATATGATTTATTTATTACCTTTTATCATCCATTTAATAATAATTTTATATTAAAATCATTGTTCTGGATGATAACTACTTTGTTTTTATTGTATGTTTTTGTTAGGTAGTTTTGGTCTTTCTAATTTTTTCACGGTTCAATCATATCCATAATTTAATACATGATATATATATATAATATATATTAAACATATATATCTTTATAATAATCAATAAAAGGTAGATTGAGAAAAATGAATTACTCTATTCACAAAAATGGCAGAATATATGTATGCATGAATGATGTTTTCACTGTTCGACAGATGGAACGAAAAAGGTAAATAATAATTTACATTTTAAAGAATATTATATAAATAATATCATATATATTCATTAAATATATCATTATTATCATCCATTTAAAGTTAAAATTAAAAACAAATTGTGTCGCTTTGTGGAGAGGGTACTCCACACGTACGCACGGGCGATGTTATTATATTTCATTTTATAGAAAAGTATATGGATAAGGGTGGTTAAATAATATTAATAAACTTTAAGTATATCAAGGATTATAAATTTATTAATTTATTATAAATACCACATATTTAGGTTATGTAAACTAATAAGTAAAACAAAGTTATCGGTTTAGGCGATTACCTCATCATTGAAAAAACTCTTTTAGATCTTCTCTTAAGAACCCCAGGGTTGGTATTTTTGGAAGACCATCCCATCTATAATTTTTAAAAGGATTTTGATAAGATATATGGGTAGGGTTTTTTCCTGAAATATGGTACAAATTGGTGTAAATGAAATAGGGAAGAGGTTTCCTTTTATAAGGGAGGGGAAGGACACACTTGAATTACCAAAAATATTAAAATACAATTAAGTTATTATCAATAAAAAAAGTCTCAAAATAGAAATATATTTGAAGGAAAATATTATAAGGTCAAAATATAATCACAAAATTAAATTTATATAGGTTTTCTCACAATTTTAAACCTAATATTTCGTTTTAACCCCATGGTTAAAAAAATTTAATCTTAACTGTGGTAATGACTTTTTAGAATTACACGGTTATAATTTTACATATAAAGTAAAAATAATATCATAAATGTACAAGGAATGAAATATTTTACAATATATTACCCTCTTTTTTTCTTTCATGATTTTTATTATTTTTAATAATTTGATAAAATATTGTTTTCATAGAATATCATTATATTCATTTTTGATATGATCTATTTAATTTGACTTTAAAGAAATCAATAGAAATATAGAATTAAAATATAATCATTTAATACTTCCCAAATATGATATATTGATTAATAAAATTCATATAACATAATAATTATTACAAATTGTATTACAATTAATATTTGTAAAATTATTTATTTTATTTTTTCATTAATCGAATAAATATTGTTCCAGTGTTTTGAAGTCATTTAAGGTAATTATATAGTCACTAAAAATTATAAATAAATTAACATCATAGAAATAATTTCATTATTAAGAAAATATATTTTAATATTCATTAAAAACATGTGGTATCTCTATGTGAACATAAAATATAGTCTAAAATCAAGAGTGTGAAAATTTGTATTTTTCTTTAGTTAAAATTATATAAAGGTCAATATCAAAGAAAAATGGAACCCTATGGACATATATTCAAGAATTAGATGTAAATTTACAAACCCCAATCATCCAATAGGTTAAAAGAATGTGATAGAGAAATTTTAAACCCTTATCCCATTGTTTTAAACTAGTTTTACATGTTTTACCCTTATAGAGGTGACAAAAATTAACCAATGTAACTATTCATAATTTAGAAAAAATAAAAGGGTCTTATTTGAAAAAAAAAATATAATTGAATCCATATATGGTATCAATTTTTTATATTCATTTATTATAATTCATAGAAGAAAATTTTTAAATAATTGTGCAAAACGTGGTGAAAACTTTATTTGAGAAATGTACATTTTTAAGCATAAAACCTGAATTATTCTTATCCCAAGCCGAGAAAAAGAAGGAGATAAATGTTAAATTTTTTGAATTAATATATATATATATATATATATAATTAAAATCATGAACCAATAGTAATATATTTATTTATTTACGATAAAAATATATTGTGTGCATAAAAATAGTTTATCCAGAAAAAACATATATTTTTCCTTTATATTATTTTTATTTTCATTTATAATAAATTGATAACTCATGAATTCATTTTACACATGTATAAATAAATATATTTTTCATAATTTAGTTATTCCAATTCATACCCTCTAGTTTTAATAGCAAGGTTATAAAAGTCAAATTTAAATAATATCAAAAGAGTATATTGAGGTTCATTTAAACTTGGTGTTGCATGTGATACGAGCTATCAAAGAAATTAAATTAATTTAAATATATATATATCAGAAAATATCAAGGTGTTTCATTCTAAACCCAATTAAAATGAATTTTACCATAAAAATTATATCACTTAATTACAAACAATTAAGGATTCTGTTTTACTCACCACATCCTTAGGCTCTAAAGTAGCATCGTTGATTTCAAGATTCCACTAAAAACCCATTAACTAGGTCAATGGAATTTTTTTGTACCACTTTCTCTTTACAATATAAAATCTCTATCGATTATTCCTCATAAGAAAAATCTTTCTCTAGTATTGCAACTTCTGAGTTTAGTATATGTGAATGATCAAGTAGGTACATTATTTGGAGAGATACATTGAACACATCGTAAACTTGAGTTAAATATGGTGGAACCACCAAGATATAATCTATCATACCGATATGATTTATAATTTCAAATGGAATATTAAATATATTCATCATCTTCCCCTTCTTTCTAAATCTCATAACCTTATTCTAAAGAGATATGCATATGAAGACCTTGTCACCAACTTCGAAATATAGATCTCATCCATGATTTTCAGCTTCCCCTCATGTGTTGTTGAATAGATCTGGCCTTTTCTATTTAATCTTCTACATAAAGTATCAATATCATTCTTTCAATAACCTCATCCAAAAAAGTATCAGTTTTTTACTTTCTTCCATATATGGATTTATAAGGATACATATGAATTCTCTATTGAAGGCTATTGATTTATGAAAATTTCAGCAAAGGAAGTTGTTGACCCAAACCACCTTTGATATCCATAGAACAAGGTATCAACATTATTCTATTGTTTTAATATCCTCTTAGACTAACCATCCAAGTGAGGATGATAATAAGAGTTAAAAATAATCTTTATATCTAGATCTTACAGAATACTTGAATAGAACTTTGAGGTAAACCTTGGATCATGTTCATATACAATAGAATCTGGTACTCCATGTAACCTTACCATTTACTTGATGTATATTTCAAAAGCTCATCAAGTGATAAATATTATTTGTTCGTAATGAAGTGTGTTGAATTTTTAATGTAGTCAAATACAACCCAAATAAAATTATTGCCTTTTGATTTTTTGGGGATTTCAAAAACAAAATTCGTACTGATGTTTTCCAATTTCTATTTTGTTATGGGTAATGGATGTAACATCCCTATAGACTTATGTCTTTTAACCATAAATTGATGACATATTAGGCATTGATATACATGATTTGAAATATCCCTTTTTATCTTATACCACCAGAAATACTCTCTCATATATCTATACATCTTCATACATCCATAATGAATAGAGAATGATTAACTATGAGCTCTATCCAATAGTTCTTTATTTAAATATAGCATTTATAGGAAATATACATAGTTCTTGAAACCAATAATTCCATCACAATCAAGTTTAAAATCAGCAACATTACTTTCCTTCTTTTACAGCTCTACAAATTACTTTTATACCTCCTTAATCATATCTTATATTGATAATGGAATACTCATTTTAGAAAGAAAATATTTCTCCCCTTCCATCAATATTTTAATATCCATTATTTAAAAATCAATAAATATTAGATCTTTTATGATCTACATCTTAGATTAGCTATCCGGATCCTTTTTTCTCATTCTATCATCCACCTTATTCTCCTTCATATAGTGGTAATGTATTGAGAAATTATAATCTTTGAACAAATCCAACCATCGTTTCTGGTCAATATTCAACTCTTTATGTGTAAATATATAGGTCAATATTTTATAATAAGTATATATGTATCACACCTTTTATCATAAAAATATTTCTTACATGTTATTAATGAAAAACAAATATTAATACCAACTCTAGATCATGATTTGGTGAATTTTTCTCATGAATTTTTAAATGATGAGTGGAATACATTATCACCATTTCATTCTACATGAGGATGCATTGTAATATCTTCTTTGATGCATCACTACAAATCACAAACCTTTATAAAACACAAGGTAGTTTAATAACATGCATTATAACCAACCTTCTCTTCAAATTTTTACAACTCCCTTAACATACATCTATCCATAAGAACATGACCCCCTTCTTAGTCAAACTAGAGAGTGGGCTAGAGAGTCATTATAAATATATCACAAAGAATTAATAGCATCCTACAAATCCATGAAAACTATGGATTAATGTAACCATTGTTGTTCTATAACCTTTACCAATATATTCAATATTTGGAGGATCTAATGATATTCCATCACTTTTGATTATACGACCTATGAATGAAACTTTATAAATCCAAAATCCGCAATTTTTAAATTTAGCATACAACTTATCTTTCATTAGGGACATCAGAAAAATTCTCAAATTTTCTTTATTCTCTTACTTACTCTTCTAGTATATAAGAATATCATCTATAAATACTACCATAAAGTGATCAAGGATATCGATAAAGAATCTATTTATTAAATCCATAAATATAGATGGAGAATTGGTAAGTACATATGGAATTATTATAAATTCATAATGACCATAACTCATATAGAATGATATCTTGGGTATATCCTCCTTATTGATCCTTAGCTAATCGTATACAAATAGAAGATAAATCTTTTGGAAATATATATCTCCTATTGAGTGATCAAATAGATTATAAATATATGTAAAATGATACAGTTTCTTAATAGTGGCCATATTAAGTCCTGATTATCAATTAAGAAATGCTTTTACCCATATTTCTTATTAATGAAAATAATAAGTGCAACCCATGGAAAAGAATTAGGAAAAATGAATCCCTTATCTAGATTCTCATTAAGATTCTTATTCAATTCATTTAACTCCATTTGGGACATTCTATATGGACTCATTGAAATAGGTCTATCACTAGGTTTGACTTATATTGAAAACTCAACTTCATGAATTGGGGGAAGACTAGGAAACTATTTAAGAAATACATCATCATATTCTCAAAAAATAGGAAAATTTTCAATATTGAATTTCTACTAAAACATTTGATATAAATATACCTCATTAACAGGTAGAAAACATCATATTATAGAATTAAGTTTCATTGTGTGATTAGGTTCATCCACACACTGCTAGATGTTTCATGGTTGATTTTTAAATATTGAATGCAACTTTTCTTCCTCGACAATTAATATGACCTCTATACTGAGAGATCTAATTCATACCAAAATTTACATAAAATTCAACTAGATGTAGAATAAAAATATTCACATAAAAAACATTCTCATAAAATTCTATCATATAAGAGCTATATACTTGAGATGTGGTCATCCTTCCATTGAATGTTTTTACCACAAACTCAATATTTAATCATTCAGGTGGTCATATAATACCCTTATAAAATTATTCAACTACAAAAGTGTGGGTAAAAGAAAAATAAAATTTCAATATTTCAATATTTAAGTGGATGATAAGTGTACCTTTCACCACATCTCTAAGAACTTCCATTTTGGCTATAGTAATTTCATGATTATGGCCTTCTTCCCTTGGATTAATTTTTGGTAACTACCATTTATGTTTAGGGAATTTGTTGACGTATTTCCCAATCTCCTTAGAGTTAAATATTTTTACTTATATGCACTCTTACTTTCCCTTATATTCATGATCATGATGGAATTTTTCTCCACACTTGAAGGAAAATCATTTTATTTTTAGGAATGTACTAAGGTGTTTCCTTACACAAGTATCACATGTTGAAGGATTATTCAATCTCTTCATCCACTTGTCCAGTTTTACACTACTATCCTCTTCTAATTTTTATTTCTTTTAAAGAAATATGACATAGAGAATTATTTCTATATATTGATATCACATGATACTCATAATATTTAAGATACTAGTGTGCTTTAAAGGATTGAATTAATCCCATATAAAAATTTTCAGTCTTACTCTTTGGATTACATATGTAGTCTGAAGTATGCAATATAAGACTTGTAAATTTAGATTCATACTTAGCAATATTTTAATCTTCCTTTTCTGTTGAACTTTGGAATTATCTCTCTATATCCACTCATTATTCCCAGGGAAAATATATTTCAAGAAAAGTAATTTAAAATCCTTTCATTAAATGATTCAAAATTTCCTCCTCATTATTAGTGTTTTGAATCAATTAGAACCATTGATTCATATCCCCAAAAAGATTTTAAACTTCCATGAAAACATTTTACCTTTAATTACTTCTGAATGTAGGAAATATATTCTATAATTAACTTATCCATACCTTAGCTAGAAATGGATTTGTGGTCCCATTGAATGATGGAGGTTACTGACACATGATGTTCTCTTTAATTGTTTCACCACTTTGTAGATTCTTTTGGATGCTCTATATGGGCATTTTTATTGGTCATAACCTATGTCAGCTACCCCCAATATAGTTATAATTTGTTCATCTCCAATTGCAGCTCCAGCTCCAGCTTCATTATCTTACCTTGGAGGTAAATAGCTATATGGATTATGTTTATTGATATGATTTATATTCATTCAACAATACACCATTTCTAAATAGTAACATACACTAGATTAGATCATAACATTATGAAACATAATGTATAATTTTTAAAATAGTAAACACTTCACATAAATTGAAAATTTATGAATAACTAATCTCATAATCATAAACTTGTTTTCTATTGGAATATTATCATTTCGTAAAAATACTTTCAAATATTTCATAATGGTTTGTGAATAAAATTTCAATCAATCGAAGAATATACCTTGGTAATTTCATACCAAGTTCTTAGTGAGGGCCCACTCACTGTATACTAGAGTAATGTCCAGGATATAATTGATCAACTCTTTTCAAGTTTATTACCCCTACATGAATCGGTTCTAAAACTACATCCACTTTTCGTATTCATATAGGGATATATTTAAAGTAATACCACATAATATCTACCTTACCAAAACTTTTTGATGTTATCCTATACTTAGATTAATCCTCAAATTCCCAAATTTATTTTTCCTAAATCTAGTTCCCAAGGTTTTTACTAAACTTCCTCTGCTATCAAATGTAATGACTCTAGAACTAATATCCCAAATATAGTGGTTAAATTATTACATTGGCACTATATAAAAGCAATACCATTCCAAAGTACCAAATTGTTTAGTAGTATTTGAAAACCATATAATACTTAACTCTGACATTACTTTTGAAAATATAAAATACACTATAGTATTTTCTTTGGAAACACAATTATTCCCTCTAGAATATCCTTATATATAAAACATAGTACACAAACTAGCATCCTAGGTAAATAAAAAACTAAGAAAGGGGTGATCTAATATTCTTAGTAATGGTATAGTTAAAATGGAAGCCAAAATGGAATAAATATGGAATGAGTAATACTGATGAAATAAATGACAATCAAATAATTTTATATAAATAACCCCATGAACTTGAAACTTATCTATGGATATCGTAACTATTAAAATAATAATATGATCTTAAATAACATATTTAATAATGACATAATGCATAATTTAAAATATCTAAAACTTACCATCATGGCCTTGTTCCAAGACATATAAAAATATCATCAAGGCCTTATTCAAAGAAATTTACATAAATTAATAAGGCCTAGACTAAATACCTAAAATATTTTTCCTCGTCAAACCTAATGATTCATCAGGGGGCTACATAAATACATGACACACCCATTACTTAAAAATTATAATACAATAATTATATGGATAAGTAAAACAACATCATTAATAAGACTTAAAAATCAATAATTGTATGTATTAGAAAAATTTACATATATAATAATAATTTTATCATGAGTTAAAATAATCATAAACCCGAAATATAAATATAGCATATGTTATCATTAGATTTTATCCTGATAAAATAATAATATTTAACAAAGTATGTTTACATAGATGAAACTGATTTAAAATTACCACTGGAAACTGTCTTGAGGAAAATACACTTTTCACTTTCAAATCACATATTCACAATAAATTAATTTATCGAATATTTATTAAAACATTTTATTGGAAAAGAAACACTAAAAATTTTAAATAAAACTTCAAATTATTGGGTGGTCATGATAGTGGGAAATTTCATTCATTTTGTGTATGTTAAAATAAATATTCTTTTCAAATTTTTGATAAAAATTCAAAATTACATCATTGAAAAAATGAAAAAGAGATTACATTTAAACCATTTTTTAAAAAATAAGAAAATGTTAAAATGTATTTATTAAATTATTGGTCAATAAGAAAAACGTTTTTTTATTAATTTTGACCAAAATATGGACATATAAGAAAAATATTCCTAATCAAGTGGAAACAAAAGGTTTGTTTTACCTAAAAACATTATTTTGGTATCCTGAGTAGATAAAGTGAATTAAATTAAAGGAAAACTTATAATATAAAGAAAGAAATATGGGAGAAGAAATATATATTTGTTTTGATATAGAAATATAAAATAATTTCCCCAAATAAGAATTAAATATAAACAATCATGAAATATGATGAGATTATGAAATAAATTCTTACCTCATGTCTAAATTCCTTCATAAATGTTAAAACCTATTATATAATAAATATATATTTAGTATACATTTATTACAGTACCATACTTATATATATCATACCATATATGATTTACATATTTTCACTCCCCTTCCCCCTAAATGTACCCCTCCCAAACCATTAACGAATATAGAAGGATAATAACCCCTGAGTCCACCTTCATTAGCCCTAGGTTGGAGACTAGCACCAAGGGAATAAATATATAAAATATGGGAGGTGTTACCCTCTATAAAAATACAGCATTGGGATATATTATATCAAGTATCAATCAACTGCATCACATCACACAATGCATGAATAATGTAAACAAATACAAGGAATCTCCAAATAAAACCCCAAAATAAAATCCTATAGTAGTGACTAAACAAAATCTTCAAAGGAATGAGTTATTAATGTTTATAATTATCTACATGATTCTCATAGAAACCGAAAAATTATTTTTATATACATAGGTTAAATATACAAGTATACTTTGAAAGACCATACCCAAAGTTGCTTATACACATGTAAAAACAGAATATTAATGCATCAGTAATCAAATAAAAGAATTAGAAACCCTTAAATAGTTCAAAAAATCAATATTGTCATATCCATGTAATGCTAACCATGTAAAACATCCAATTATAGTAACATAGTGAGAAGAATATCGATAAAAAGGTACCAAACACTACTTTCTCACTGATTTTCCACTCTCACAATGCAATGTTGAACATACTGTCACTCCCAACTCTCTTTTATAACACATAATCCCAAGCACCCCATGTCAAAATGGCCATCATGTCACATGTTTTCCAAATATAGTTGGGCCATCACACCATATCTCTCCCAAATACACTTATATCATCACCCCACATCTTTCTTGAAAACACATCATTCATCACACCAATCCTGATTAAAGGAACCTTAGCCATTAAACTGTAACCATAGTGATAAGAAGTATAGTATGGTATCATTAACTTGAAGGAAATAAAACTCATTTCCTCCTCCTACCATGCACGAACCCCTCCATAGCCACATCATCATCCCATCAAACAACCCACTCTTCTGCACTTTTTACTTTTTACTTTTTTCCCTCTCATCCCATGCATATCTAACTCACATAGAAGTGAGAATGGGGAAAGGTGAGTATCCATCCATATATCCTCACCAACATGATTTTTAGAAAAACACCCCATCGCATTTGATTTTCTGCACATGGTGCTTGACATGCGTGGGGTCTATCTAGAAATCACAAAAAAAATACAAGATATATATATTTATAAGCCACGGATAATCCCAACCTATGGGTTCACATAAAAGAAATCTCCAAAATCACAACCCCACCACCAAAACTCACAAAATCTACCACTTTTACTGATACCTATAAATTCAAAACACCACACAATAAGATCAAATACACATTCCACTTTTTCTTTTCCAGTAAATGAAATTTTTCTATTTCTCATTTACCAACCATTTCATTATTCCAACCTGTTTATTTTACATTTATAAAAAACCACATTTAAACACATTTTCCATTTTACTTAATTCATTCATTAACCATTTCAACCCATTCCATTTTAAAATAATAATTTTCAATTTAATTCATTTACAAACTGATTGAATATTACACCACACCATAATACGAAAACAACCCTTCTTTCCCATGCCAAAAATACCCCACATTTCCACCATTTCACAGCCACATCCACTTCCTCATCAAAACTATTATATACCATGCCCACTTATCCTCACATATTCCCCACACATCACTATTATAAAAGACAAAAACACATCTCTGCCAAAAAATAAAACCATGCATCACCTCCAAAAATCACAACCACACATCACATATTCGCATAACTTATTTCATATATTATAAGTGACTTCTAAATAAATTTCACTTTACTTGTCAAGTTCATTCTAACAAAATCCATAATTTCCTAAGGTAGCCAATTATTTATCCAAATATAATTGATTAACCAATTCATTTTAAGGTCATAAAAAATAACCACCCCAAAATGGTTCTATAGTCACATCAACTTCATCTAAAAAATCCTCCAATGACCATGATTTTTAAAAGGGAATCAATCTCGTACAAACTCAATATAAAAAATAACATTAAAATGGTAAAAACTATATTTTATTACCATTTCCATTCAATTTAATTTAAATATAATTAATTATCTTAATTATTATGGTGTATATTACCTTTTCAAAAGATAACAAGAGCATAACCCCTCTAGTGTGACATAACTAGTTGAGAAATGAAGTATACCTTACCTCAAAAATTGCTTTTTGATTTACTAGACAAGGTTGAAATGAGAGGAAGACAATCATTGGATACCACAATGAAGGATAACATCTATACCAACCTTGAACACATCAACCAAGGTTATTACCTAACCAAGGAAAAACAAAACCCAATGATTACGTGATGACACACTTCTCCATGTGAAAAACCTGAAGAAATAATAGAGAATAAAGGAAGGGAACTTACTGAAAACCACCATGGATGGACCCCACAAGGAGGGGATTGAATGAAAATGAACGGGGATAAAGGAAATCATTGGTATTCACTTTGGTCAACCAGGAAATGAGAGAAAATCATGATAAAAGATGGTGTTTTATGGGATTTGTGTTTTTATACAGAATATATAAAACACAACACCATGACACAGCCTCTCATGTGAGGCTGAAGAATTTGTGAAATGGTTAAGACTAAAACACATTTGGAAGGTCCACAACATAGCATGGATAGCCAAAGATACCTTTGAAAATTTTGACTATCTTTTCATCATAGATATGATAAAATAGGTAAGGTATTTTGGTCCATCTAAATACATCTTGTTGTAGAATCCATCTTCCAATAAGTGGCTATGCCACAACCCTAGCTTCATGAAATATATAAACCCAAAAAAGGAATAACAACTAAAAATCCACCCTAGGATATTATACCTTTTCCAACAACCCTATGAAACATCCACTTGGGTAAGAAACCCATTAACATTTTTCATCCACTCTCTACACTATAGTTTTTCTAAATTTAAAAGTATCACCAAAAAACTCCTTTAAGACCATACTCTATTTCCATGCTACCTACACTGTAGGAAACACCCCTAAGGCATATCCCATCACTATGCACTTTAGAAACCACATTTTTATTATTTATTTATCTACATTACACTTTTCATCCTCCAAACTCCTTGTGGCTCCCTAAAAAACCCCCACCACTAGAATTACCAAAAATTAATGATTCATAAGGTCTAGATTGTTATATCATATACCTCTCAATATATTCTCATCCTCAAGAATGAAAATAATATCCAATATGAAAAAGTGAAAGAGGTCCAAAAAACCATCCCATGAGATACCTCTCAAGGATATCATTATAACTGAAAACATTGCTATCAACCAAGAATACCAATCCATAAAGAAATTTCTCATAAATCATCCCACACAACCACTTTACCACACTATATTACCATCCAAAAGCAACCCCCTATTGCATCACCATTCACACCACCTTGTAAACCCCCACAAGGACCAAGCCAACAAGTTACAAAATGATCACACAATAAGGCCCCAATCACAAAAATCACGGAATCCAATCTTCTGTATCAAGATACTATCATATTTCTGTGACTCTGACCCACCCATATAGTTTTAATATATTTCATAGTATTTCATGCGTTGATTAGAAATTAGGTTTTCCTCTTTTCATATATTGAAAGATTTAACATACATAACATCAAGGAAAAAAAGAATATTTCATAACCAATAAAATCCAAATATAACATTAACAAGGAAAATAAGAAAAGAAAAAAACATAGAACAAATCTGTGTATTGGGAATTCATCTGTGTCTCACACTCTCAAGTACTCTCATACTGGACACCATGTTCATGAATCACCTTATCTTAAAAATCTCAGATCTATACTAGCCACTATAGGAACATCATTTCATCCTCAATATCCAATAATCCCCAATAAATGACACTGGAGTAATGATTAATATACCAATTGAGCTTAGAGTCATGGAAAACATCATGAATCTATTCCAATCATGGTGGGAGTGAAAACTGATAATCCACCTCCCCAACATGCCTCAACACCTCAAAGGGTCTAATAAATCTATGTGATAGCTTAATCCCCATGCCAAGCCTCCACTATCCAAATCGAGGAGAGACTCTAAAGAACATATTTCAACCAACCTCAAACTCTAAGGTCCTAATCCTATGATAATCATAATCCTTATTTTAGTCTTGTGTTACTTTCATCCTATCATGAACAAGCTGATCATTCTCTATCATTCTCTACAAAACATCAGGACTGAGAACTAAGTACTCTTAAACCTCATCCCAGAACAATAGATAATGAAAAAAAAACCTATAAAAATACACTAACATGTCCCTGAAATGGATGGTGATAGCTTTTTTATAAGAAAACTCAACCCAAGGAAAGTCATTTTACCAATATTGGCTGGAGTCTAGGATGCACACTCATAACATATCATATTGTTTCTAGATAGACTTATTTATCCACTTGTCCTTATGAGGTTTTAAAGTAATTCTAATTCATAATTGAGTGCCAAAATCGTGCTATAATACCCTATAGATTCATGAGGTAAAATAAGAATACCAATCTAAGACAATGAAATTTGAAACTATATATAACCCCACCACCTTATCAAAAAACTTCATTTCCAACAAAATCATGTCTCTTGACTCCATGGTCCTTTGGAAGTAATCCCATTTCATCAAGAAATTCAAGATTCCCCATATAGCATCACAAACACCCTAATATCGGGGTAACCCTATGATGAAACCCATCAGTATGTCGTCTTATTTCCACTCACGAATATCCCAGGGATACAAAAAATATCCTAGAATTTGGTTTCTTTATTTTACCTACTGGAAAAACAAATGTTTAGCCCCAAAATTCACCATATCACATTTCATCCCAACCCACCAAAACTAAATTCTCATGCCATGGTTCATCAAGGAAACTCATGGGTTTACCTCCAAATGGGATCTACGAAACTCATTCCGGATTACCGTTTTCATCACTATCAAAAAAAAATAGCCTCCCCTATAACAATATTTAGTTCTCACCATCCTCTAGGCATCCCTCTAGAGTATCCCCATGACCAACACGATCTTGAATCACCTCTGACTATGAGTCTCACCACTGAGACTTCTCTGCATTCTGCATCAGATAAAACTACATTGTCATCTGAAATAGCTATTCTCTATCATAAACTACCCTTACATATTGGTGTATGGATTCTAACCCCTCTATCACTCTCTATGAATTTTTAAATTCATAAATACATTCTTCTATGACTTCCTGATCAAATCCATGAAAGTTCCCTTTGTTATGGTATATGAGATCTCAAAATCATAATCTTGAAGAAACTCTATCAACCTCCACTATCATAGTTTAAATTCTTGCTAAGAAAACATATAACTCAATCTCATTTGATCTATAAAAACCAAAAAACACTCCCCAATGAGGTAATTCACCACAAGTTTAGTAAAAGCACAACCACTACTAGATATAGATCATCGGTGGCATAATTATTCTCATGGAAAAATAACTACCTAAACCGATAATATATCACCTCTTTAATATATATGAATATATATCTCAAACCCATACAGGAATCATTACAAAACAACTCAAGCATATCCTCCTCCTCCAAAAACTAGAGAACTAGAGCACTAATTAATTTTCCCTTCTGATAGTCAAACGATGTCTGAAACTGATCATTCTAGGTAAAATTATGGTCCTTTGTTGTTAGATCTATCAATTAGGATTCAATATATGGGAAATCAGACATAAAAATCTAGTAATATCTTATTATACCAAAGAAACTATAAAACTATTCCAAATTATTGGGTTTTTCCCAAATAAATTCCTTGATATTTGATGGGTCCATGACCACACCCTACTAGGACACCACATTCTTGAAGAAATGAACCTCTTATTTCCAGAACATACGCTTAGAAAACTTTCTATATAGTTGGTGGAATTGAAAAAACTATAATCCTTTTCCTAGATGATCATAATGTTCCTAATATAACTTTGAGTAGATCAAGATGCCATAGATGAACACAAAAACAAAGTAGTCTAATAATTTATGAAATATGGAGTTTGTGAACTCCATGAACACAGCTAGTGCATCTATGACACTGAATGACATGACCACAAACTAGATGTTCCCATATAGGCATTTAAAGGTGGTCATAGGGATATCATCTTCATTCACCCTCAAATGGTTTTATCTATACTGTATATCAATTTTGGAAAAATAATATATCCCCTTAAATATTTGATACGATTTTCATTCCTTAAAATATTTTAAGGATTTTAAATCATAACCTAATTCAACCCATAGTAGTTTATACACAACCTAAGATAAACATTTCCCTTCATGATGGAAAACATTGGAGTACTCCATGGTGACACACTAGGCCAGATAAAACCCTTCTACATTAAATAGTGTATCTAAATTCCAAAAACCCACAACTCATAGGGTACCAACTGATATGGATCAAATGAATTCAGAGAAGCATCGAACTACAAGCCTATCACAAACATAATATCACGTTGAGGGGGTAGTGCCACAACCTCCTTAGAAAAAACATCCCCAAACTCCACTAAGACACAATAAACCTCCACCATCTAAGATTCTACTGATTCCAAAGGAAACTCATCAACCAAGGAAAGAAGGGGATCCACACATCTACTTCCCACCTAGCAACTCGTCTCACTAAAAAAACAAATGTTGTTTGTCCACATCCAAGAACATGACTCTCATTTAGAAGTAGGTGGTTTAAATTGAATGGAAGAAAATCAATAAATATTGGGAATGAAAACATATGTCTACATATATTGTAAGAAAATATCCCCACATGAATAATGTGTCCCCATCATCAGTCTACACCCATGTCACACATCAAAAATGATGTTCTGGCCTTCAACTAGTATAGTCAAAACTAGGGGAACAAGAAGCCTCTGAATGTTTAGTCTCAAATCACTAACTAGAGTAGGTGAAACAAATGAATACAAATATATTTAATTGAATATGGAATGGAAAAGGTTATACAATAAACCAGTCATTCCTCTAATGATATTTAACCCCTCTGGGTCTACTTCCCCCACTACTTGAAATAGATCATGCTCATCTCTTTAGTGTCATTACTGATGGATGATTCTATGGTCACACTCTGGTGATGTTCTTTGAATATGAGGAACATCCTAATGTTGAACTCTATCTACTCCAAATACTCGCTACATAGCATAAGTATGTTTCACATACCACTAAAACGACCTATCTTGGGGCTGATGCTGAACCAGACCCCCCCTACTGTATTGATCTCTAATAACCATGGGTAACTAATTATGATGAAGACCATGGTCCGCATAGATAAAGAACACTGGCAAAAATTCCTTAGGAAAATCATGGAAACCACTAGCCCCAGAAGCCTTGAAAGGAATATGATGAGATCAACTCACTATCGGTCAAAACCTAGAAGGCCATGCCATTTAAGATCTAAAACAAGAAACTCTACTCCTTGAGGAACCCTTCTAGTTCGCCACTCATAGTAAATATCCTCATGAGTGCATATACTCGATTACCACCACCTTCTTCTGAACCTCCAGATACATTGCAAATATAAAAGGGGTTAATGCATTCTAGATAGAAGGATGGAGTTCCTCCACAAGATTTCATGCTTAGGACTCCTCATCGGGAAAAATATCCCGAGAAAAATGAAAAATATCCTTAAATGTCATCCCAAAATCCCATTTTTAAATTATCCCTTACCACATAGAGATAATTTCATGAATCTTCACTACATTAATAGTTGATGAAAGGAAATCCACTTGTAAATCCTTCAAAAAGTTGGACCAGGAAACATCTACCTCTTTATGGTCACCAATATACAGTGTCAACCACTAACATACATCACCCTGCATCTGACTAACTACCAATGAAACTTAATACCATTTCAAGGCCTTGATCAAACTGAAGGTAACCTTGAGATGCACCAACTATCTCTTTTTCTCTATATTATAAATACTTCACTCATAATTCCCCAAATACTTCTTCAGAAAGGAAAAAATATTATATACTACTAATAACCATCCTCAACTAGATCAACAATTTATTGATTAACCAGATTATCCTGTTGAACCTTCACTTCCAGAACCAAACATGGACAATGACTATGAGCCATATCTAAAATGGGAACAAATATTTCCTTATCTAGGTATTATGTAATTGTATTAACATTCATTAATTTTTTCATCTTTATAAAAAATTCTTAATTAATATATGAACACAAGAAATCATGATGCATGTAAATCTTATTGGTATATATCATGAAGATGTTTCACCTCACATGGTCATTTGGTAGGATTATATTCCTTACATCAGATCATGGGAGGCCCTAAAATATTCTGCCATAGCTGGTATTCTTTGGCCTATTTCATTCACCAATATCAACTGACAGTGTTGCCTTACCAACCTCTATAATTCTCATAGTTCCTAACTTTGAACTCCATCTTATCCCTCAACCAAAACCTGTGATACTACTTTTTCACAATCCCCTCCCACCAATGGTACCCCTCCTATCCCATTAATAAAGGACAAATGATAATGACCATTGAGTCCTACCTTCAGTAGGCCTCAGGATTGTGACTAGCACGTATTGTATAAAAATATCACATATGGAAGGTATTACCCTCAATAAAAATATAGTATCAGGAGATAATATATCAATGATCAATAAAATACATGGAAAAGTATAAAATAAATTTACTAAAACTATCCCAAAATGTTTTAATAGTGTAACAAAATACATGGAATCTTTAAATAAATATCCAAAATAAAATATTATAGCAGTTACTTAATAGAAACACTGAAGTTCTATGAAATTAATGTATATCATGGTCCATGCAGTCCTCCTAGAAACCATAAAATATTTTTTATGTACCTAATCTGAGCATAAAATCATACTTATAAGTATTTTTTATAAATCAACTTGTGCACATGTGAAAAGAGAATACTAATGCACCAGTTATAACATTGTATAAACAAAATCACTCAAAAATTTTAACTAACCACTTATATTTACACTATGGAATTTTCACAAAATAACACATCTAATTATAGTATCATAATAGGAATAATATTTATATAAAGCTAACTTACACTCCTTTACCACTATTTTCTCCACTAATGCCCCCATTTCATTCATCTTGGATCTTCCATCCCTTCTGTACAACACATCATTCCCAGAACACCACGTAAAACTATGCGTCACATCACATCTCACCCAAAGAAACCTAGTCCAGCACACAATATCTCACCCGAAAAAACCTGGGTCATCATGCCACGTCTCGCATAAAGAAATATAGTTCATCACATCATATCTCACTAGAAGACCCCTGGGTCCTCAAATTGCAACCATATCCATTAACAGTATATTAGGGTATCATAAAAATAGAGAAACGCAACCTTGTTCCCTCCTCCTACTGTGAATAACCACCACTATAACCACAACATCATCTCCCCAAACACCCACCAATAGTTCACTTTTGACTTCTAGACATCACATCCCATGCATAAATAACTAACCTTGAAGATATAGTGGGGAAGAGTGGGTATCCATCCATCCATACTTACTTACAACTTAGGTGTTTTGAATGACACCCCCAGTGTTTTTGGTTGTCATAACATTGTTCCCAAAATGGGAGGGCTGCGTCTAGAAATATCAAGGAAATAAAAGAAATATATATATATATATATATATAATTCACACACAATATTATCTTATGGGATCACACAAAATCATTATCCTAACTCACAATATCACCATCAAACCTCCTTGCATCCACCACATTCACTTCCACCTCTAAATGCACAACACAACACAATAAGAAACAAATCCACATTCCCCTCCTTTTCAAATTAAGCTAATTTCAATATTTCACATTTACTAGCCATAACATTATTCTATCCAGTTTATTTAACATTTATCAACACGCCCCATTTTATTTAAATCATTCATTAAACATTTAAACCCATTACATTTTCAATTTATCATTTTCAATTTAATTTCATTACTTCCCAGGAAACTAGTAGAACACACCAAAACACAATAACAACCGAAAGTCAACATGCCGTAAATCCCCCACATTTCCACCATTTCACAGGGATAAAGAAACTCCTCATCAAAACCCCACATACCATTCCCCCATCTCATAACATATTCCCCACACATCACAACCACACATAACCACCACCGATTATAACCACACATCACTACCTCAAAACAAAACAACACATCACCACCACATAATATGACGACACTTCACCACCACACTTCAAAAAAAAAATCACATATTAACATAACTTATTTATTATTTATAAAGGTTATTATCATCACATTTAACTTAACTTTTCAAGGTATTTCTCACACAAGGCATAATTTTCAAAGGAAACCAATTGTTTTTCTGAATATAAGTTGTAATATAATTCCATTTATGGTGACAATTATTGACAACAAAAAAAGGCTTCTATAGTCACAAAAACCAAAACACAAAAATATCCCCCAACAAACATTCTTTTTTGTAGGGAAACCAAGCCCATAAAATATCAATATCAAAAAATAACATCAAAAGTGGTAAAACATGTGATTTCATTCAACATCTATTTCAATTTTAGTAAAACAAATACATTATCTTCATTAATATGACGTATAATATAATCCAAATAAGATAAAAATAATATAACACCTCCTACATAATACAAATATAAGTGAAATGAAGGATCATAAACCTCAGAAGAAGCTTTATAATTCACTACATAAGGTTAAAATTAGAGGAAGACAATTATTAGGAACAAGAATGAAGGAGAACATCTTTACTATTCAAGAACACATTAACCCAGGTTATTCCCTCATCAAGTCAACACCAAAAAAATGATTCCATGAAATTACCCTTCTCCATGTGAGGAAGTAGAAGAAAATAAGGAGAAAGAAGGAAACATACCCCAAACCACCAAATATTAATCACCCAAGGATGGGGTTGAAAGCCACTAAAATAGGGCTAAAATACTTCTTGGGACACACTTAGGTCACCTAAGAAACAAGAGAAAATATATACAATATAGGGTTCTAGTGGATTTGGGGTTTTATACCCAGTTTGAAAAACACAACACCATACTGAAGCCTCACACACCACATTATAGAATTGATAAAAATGGTTAGATTGTTGTAATGAGAAGGATCATGCCATAGCATGGCTGGCCAAAAGGGCCTCTAATAAACGCATCTATTTTGTTCCATATATATGATAAAACTGGGAATGGACTATAGTTCATCCAAAGTCGCCACACTTTAGAACTATTCTGCTATGAAAAGGATACTCCACATCCCCAGCTCCATGGTGCAGTCGTTCCTAAAAAGTTTGAACCATTGAAAACTCAAACCTAGGACACTACACCATAGCCAACACCCTTATTCGATCTCCACTGGGTAAGAAACCATTCTCTATGTCATAGACTCTCGGCATTCCAATATTATGAAGATTTTGTTGGTAGCACCAAAAACATTTTCGGAGACACTATATCATATCACAACTCCGTATACTACATCCAACACCACAACAGTGTATCCCATCACTCCATGCTATAGAAACCTCATTGTTCTAATTTTATCAGCCACACTCCTCCTTTCACCCTCCAAAATCCTTGGTACCCTCCACCCCAAACACCTCTACCATGAGAATTTCAACAAATAAATGAGTTTTAAGTTCTATTTTTTACACTTATAACCTTTTATCACATTTTTATTAATAATCATTTAATAGAATAACTATTTTGTGTGATAACTTCTTAATTTCTCATTTGTGTTTTGGTTTGGTAGTTTTGGTACTTTTACTTCGATAACGGTTCTATAATACAAAAAAATTAAATCATGATATAAATTACATATATATTTATATATATATATATATAATTATACATAAATGTTATATATAGAAAAAATAATTACACCACTCATGGAGATGGTAGGACATATGTATGAATTAAAATTTTTTTCACTTTTCGACGAATGGAACGAAAGAAAGGTAAATAACAATTCAACTTTTTAGAATCATTAATATATCATATATATAATATATATTTATTAAATATATCCTTATTACCATACATTTAAAGTGGAAATAATAAACAAATCACATCGCTACTTTGAGTTGATATTCTATGCATATGCACGCGCGGCGTTATCATTTTCATTTAATGGAAAAGATGGTGGATAATGGAGGTTTGATAATAAAAACAATATTTAAGTATATTAAGTATAAAAAAAATATTTTTCATGATAAATAACACAAATTTATAGGAGGTTAAAAAATAAGTAAAAAAATGAAACTGATCGATTAAGGTGATTACCTCTTCTTTGAACGATCTTCACTAAATCTTCTCTTTAGGACTCTAGGGTTACTATGTTGGGTGAAAAAGAAATTATAATGCATATCAGGATTTTGAGGAGAAATTTTTTTAGGTTTTTTTCAAGATAGATTGATCAATTTTCTATAAATAAAATAGGGAAGGGGTGTCCTTTTATAAGAGAGGGAAAGGACACGCTTGGAATTACTAAAAAGATTAAAATATAATTTAGTAATTATAAAGAAAAATGTTTCCATATTTATAGATATTTATATAAAAAAAATTAGGTAAAAATATAATCATCCAATGAAATTTATATGGTTTATGGTTTCATTTTAAACATTATCTTTTTCTTTAACCCTTTGGTTAACAGATTTTAATCTTAACTCTCTTAATAAATTTTTAATATTAAAGGGTTTTAATTTTACATAAAATGTAAGAATTATCTCATAAATGGAAAATAGATTATATTTTAGACAACATATTATCCCCATTATCCTCTATCAATGTTTTTATGATTTTTGAATAATTTAATAAAATATGTTTTTCATAAAATTTCATTTTTTTCATTTTTTTATAATATCCATTTAATTTGACTTTAAAGACATATAGGAAATGATATAATTTGAGTATAATTTTTTAATACATATTTAATATGACATATTCAACTATAAATTTTTTTTTGACATAATAATTCCTCCAAATTATATTACTTTTAATATTTTTAAAATAATTTATTTTATATTTTTCATCAATTGAATAAATATTGTGTCAATGTTGTGAAATTATTTAAGATGACTATATAATCACAAATAAATAGAAAAAAAACATTACAAAACAAATTTCATTAATCAAAAAAACATATTTAATATTCATATGTGACTTATTTTAATCCCTACTTTAACATAAAATATATTTTAATGTCAAGAAAGTGACATTTTGTATTTCTCTTTACTTAAATAATAAAAATGCCAATATAAAATTAAAATGGAACTAAGTAGAAATATTTTTGATACATGGATGGACATTTCCACACTAAAATCATCAAATATCATAAAGTAATTTTTTTTAGATTTTAAAGGAGTATCCAAATGTTTTAACCCTTTTTTACCTTTTTTACCCATACGATGGTGATCAAAATTTACCAATATCACTATTCACAATGACAAAAAATAAAATTGAATTATTTAAAAAAAAATTATTCTATTGATTCCAAATATGGTATCTATTTTTCAATATTAATTATATATAAGTTACATAAATTCATTTTAAAATATGTGTACAAAACCCGATAAAAATATTTTCTAAAAAATGTGAATTTTTAAACATAAAACTAGATGTATTCTTATACCATGAAAAGAGAAAAATAGAGTAATGTTAAAACATTTTATTTATTATATATTATATATATTTCACTACACTCATTCACCAATAGTTATTAATTTAATTTAATAAGAAAAATAATACATTGCATGCATGAAAATAGTTTTTCCAAAATACAGTTATTTTATATTCAAATGATTTTTATTTTTCATTTATAATCAATTGATAACTAATGAATTAACTTTAGAAATGTATAAAACATAAATCTTTTATAACTTATTTAGTCTTATTCATACCCACTAATTTTCCTTCCTTGGTTATGATGATGACATTTAAATAATATTTTAATAGTAGATCATAGGTCATTTCAATTTGGGTTTGTGTGTAATGAAAGCTATCAAAGTAATTAAATTTATTTAAAAATGAATATATCATAAAATTTAAAGGTGTTATAATATATTTATGTCATTATATATAGTATTATATATTACTTTTCTTTATTCTCCAAGTCACACTTTTAGAAAAACAATACTTTGTATTAACAATAGGTAAGACGAAGTAACCAATTTTCATACGTTATCAACATATTTTTATTTAAAATATAGCGATCCAACTAACCTATTTTAAAGACATGTAACTTCATTGTTCAAAAATGATATTCTAATATCAATATAATTTCCTATATTCATGAATGTAATTGTTCAATGATAATATATTTATTTTCCTTCATTAGTGTCACCAACCCCTTTGGTTGTGCCATATAAACATCTTACATAGGGTCTCCATTATAGAAACTAGACTTAATATAAAATTTATTAATAAGTTTATCATATAATGTATGTATGATAAGTATAATTCAATTGTATTTATCATAATTATTTGTGTAATATTTTTATCGTATACCACGTATATGAATTGGTTAAACATTTACAAAATCAATCTCACATAATTGGTATTATCTTAACCATGCATGTATTTTTTTTATGAATACCCACTAGTGGTATAGAATCAAGAAAAAAAATAAAGAACTTACAAATTTTGGTTCATGGAATCCATTATTGAATTATATTAACACTAATCAATTTTTTATTATTAAAAATTATTGCTTTCTTAATGGATTCATTGCTCTTAAATAATAATATATCAACCACCTAGGTGAATATCAAAGCATCAATTAGGGTTTTAAATATATTACATGGAATGTTCCATTAGAACAACTCCTCCACTAAGCTAGGTGGATTATAGTGTTCCTATGCCAACTCTGGTGAAACTTAATCATTTACATCATCAAATTCTATTTTTCTCCCACTATATCTTTTTAATATATTCTCCATGTCATGAAAATTGCACCTTTTATTAACCATAATTCTTTATCTAAGGAATCATATAGGTTATACCATTTATTTTCTATAGAGTATCCTATAAAGATAAACTTCATGCCTTAGCATAGAATTTTGATTCGAAACATAAACTTAAGAAATGATTCACAACCCAATACTTGTATATGTATGACAATATAGAATTATTTCCCTAACAAAATTCATATGGAATACAGTTTCTGGCGTTAGTTAGCATCTTTGTCAAAATTTTCACCGTTATTTATGAAATCATTTCTAGGAAGTAATCATAGAATATTTTAAATATGTATAAGACTTTTCATCAATAAATTTTATTATAAAAAGTACATTAATGTATAAGGTAATTTTATTTTTTTAGTACCTTAACTCTATGTATGAATGGACGATGAATACTCTGTTAAAATATACTCTGAAAATACCACCTGAAAAAATGCATTACAAAGTTAATTCATTTTTATAATGAGTATTGAAAAATTTTCTTAAGGTAATCTCATAAATTATATGAATGTATCTCTAGCTTCACATTGGAATAGTTTTCATGATATTACAGAAATAACTCATGAAACTTTGTGGTGTACCCTTATTTGTAAGGGTTTATTTATCTAAATATTATCACTAAATTTCTCTGGAACAAACCCAGGTCACCCCTCAACCAAACTATCGAGATAATATATAACAATTACAAATGGGTGTTTTAGATTCACATTGGTTGGTAACTAGTTCATGAGAATTAAAAATCTCCTTTGGGAACAATTTTTCCCATGAAAACCACTAAACAGATCCAAACTGAGAATCTAGCATAACCTTTTTGTATCTTGTCATGTCTTTCTATAAGTATATGAAACTATAGAAAAAAATGAAAAAAACCAGGATAATCATAAATGAAATATCAAAAATATCATAAAAACCATAAACAATCATGTATAATAAACATTTCATAACCAAAAAATGTGATTCAACTATATAAATATACAAAATAATAGTGTTTGAAGTCAAGAAGGTGATACGTGAACATGATACTAAAACTAAAATGAAAAAAGGAAAAAAAATTGAGACCCATATCTATGTTATATGAGGGATAAATACCCACTATTTTACCACTTTCATCCCACTCCCTATTAATAAGAAGAACCAACTCCTCCAAATATATATTTTTCTCTACCAATATCTATAAAAACAAGTTCTACTTACACTCATTAGGTGTATCTATGGTGTAATCAATACTATCCCCATAGAATCCCACTAATTGTTTCATAATAAATCCTTGTTAGATAAACACCATCACATTAGTATGAAAATAAATTGTGTGAAAATATGATTATTTAACTTTAAAATAAAAATGAATTGAATATCTTTAAATAATTAATTTAAAGGAAACATACCATGTAAAAAAATATAATCAATAACTATAGGAGATCGTTAAAATAACTGAGGTTAGAAACACTCTATAAAAATCATAAAAACTCATTATCTAATAGTCCAAAAATAAATTCATGTCCAATAACACTAATAAGGTTATTACTTGTCTAAGAAGTATGGAGAATATATTACACTATATCAAACCAACCTCTAGGGAGTCCATGTCTTGGACTAATGGTTTAGTGACGCCTTCCATGCCAGAAAACGTAGTTAACTATTTCTAGTATGTTTAGTTACTATGGAATTTTTATAGAGGTAAATAATTATAGTCTTACCCCTAGATAATTGTGTTCCCATTTTCCATTCCCCCTATTTAAACAATCACATTTCACTATTTAAACCAATTTATAATCTAAAGGTATCCTTCCAATAAGCAAACCACAAGTATCCCACATATCCATACATAAACCATGATTTTGAAAATTTATTTTTTATCCAATTTAAAAATGAAAAATTAATAAATAATTTATATCACATGTGGAATGATTTAAAGAATGGAAAACTTGATTGAAAACAATAATAAATGGTTTTTATTAGTAATAAATGGCCCAAGGATTATATAAAAAATACAACTTATGAAACCTCATACCTTAATCCATCTCCAAAAATGATAATTAGCACAAAGAAATTTAGAATTATATGAGGAATTATAAAAATAAAAAACCATAAAAATAAAGACCTCTCTAATAAGATTAATCCAAGGAAAAACCTAGGCCTTTGTCACCTTGGGGAAGAGATAAATCACATGGAAATAGTATAATGAGGAAATGGGAGAATATAGGAATCACAAACCAAGAGGTTCCTTGAATGAAAAATAAAAAACACTTAAAAATTTTCTATAAGGGGGAAGCGAGGAGGGAATCACATGTATGTATAGAAGGAGGTCAATAAAGGATTAAAAGAGGATATTTAGGGGTTACATTCAGTAGGGGTAGTTTATACTTTTCACACATTTAAATTTCTAAGAAAAACACATTGATTGGACACCATGTTTTACAAACAGTGTTCATACAATGTATGTGGAATAGGAATACACCTAGGTGACAGATTTTTTGTTTTCATGGTTAGAAAACTCATATAAAAAACATGAAAAACATCTATATTAAAAGTTTGGATGATTTAAATAGTTTTTCATATGGTTTTTACTAATCAGAAACCAATAAGAAAACAATAATTATCCTATATTTTATAAAATTTAAAAAAATATCATAAAAGTGAAAGATAATAATAATAAATAAATAGTAGAAATATTACATGGAAAAAATAATTTTTGTGACAATTCTCACAACTATATAATTTTTGGCCTTTTAAAATCAAATAAAAGTATTTTGGTATATAAAGATTTGAGTCCATTGCCCCATAATAAAATACACTCACTCCAATGTTTCATGAGAAACACCCTCATGTTTCCATAACACTCAAACCAACAGGATAGATTTTATATATACCACGTTCTCCTAGAAATCAAGAATTTGTACTGTTTTCTCAGTCATTAAAACAATATGCTCCAGATCTAGTTCTTCCCAATTCAGAACAAGAGAGGGTTCTAGGTTAATCTTATTTAACTAAGAGACATCAAACATATTATGGATAAATGAAAACAAAATAGAAAATTATAATTGATAAGAGACCTTTGTAACCATATATGTGGTCTTAAAGGCCCCAACATACCTCAAAGAATGATTCTTCTACATTTTGAGTTGATAGTGACCCAATCAAGGTGAAACAATTAACAACACTCATTACCCAACTAAAAACTCCAAAGGATGAAATTAGCGATCATTATAAGACTTATGGAGACTCTGACTGTTCACCAACCATTTCCAAATCATCACAAATTTCACCATCATCTCTCGGACAATACTCATTCCCACAGAGGAAATCTCGACCATCTCATCTCTTCAGAGTGGAAAATGACATGGATGACCTTACAAATCCTTAAAAATTTCCATTTTCATTGATGAATGGTAGTTGAAATTATAAGTGTTCTCAACCAGTCCCAAATGGCTCTCCCATGAACCTTCAATATTTAAGACACCGACATAGAGTATATCTTTCAAAATCTGGATCAATCGCTTTGTTTGACAATATGTATGTGGATAGTAAGTCATGATCAGTTTCAATAGAGATATCATCACTTATTTGTGGAATATCTAGAATAAATATGTAAACCATGGGTCTCTATCTAAGATGATTGTAGAGGGACAACTATAAAAATTCTCATCCTATTGTATCCAAAGATCTTCTACCTTATTGAAAAATGTGATCGTAATGAAATGGGATTATTTACTCGGTCTATCAATAAGGAACCAAGTATTCTTATTACACTAAGTGTTATAATGTAATCCCATGATTAAATCCATAGATATATTGTTCAACATCTAGTTGGGTATAAGATTAGGCTAGATCAGACAAGGAGGTATTTTATTGCTTGGCATTGATCTTCTAAAAGGTATAGCACCATAACATGAATTCTTATATTTCATATATTATACTTCACCACTATAATTGATTATTTTGATCATATTACATCATAGTGGTTTTGGGGTGGATGAAATATTTATAATGATGATAATGTTGTATCACAACATTCCTCATATAAAAATGGACCTTTTTACTATTTTGAAAATGAAGTATTCAATTATTAAATAGAGACCACTCACTGATAATATCCATATCATATGTTATTCCCCTGATGCATTGATACTCTTCATCCCCCATTTTATCCTAGAGAATAAGATCAGAGGGTGATTATTTCAATGGGACACTAGTGAGAAACACATCATCCTTCTCCTATTTCATTTCGAACTACATCTGGGTGAAAATGAACTCCAAATTCTATTTATCACTAGACTCTTTTAAGTCCTGATAGGTAAATTTACCACTAATAGGGGAATTGAACATATTCCTCTTTCCTGGCATATTGGTACTTTGAAAATCGAGAGCTTTCAGATATTTTACCCATTTCCATTACCTTAGGTTTAGATTTTTACAGTAAAATATATTGCTTAAACTCTTATTATCATAATAAACTATGAATCCTTCAATAAATATATAGTTTCACAAAAACAAAAGAAAATTTATAAGCACAACATGTTTGGGGTCAGGTGTTAAGTATTTCATTTCATGTGGTTGAAGTTGATAAGAACTATGGGGAATTATGTGATTACCCTACATGAGAACACAACCAAAATCTATACCTGAGACATTATAATAAAATACATGGTGTCAAAAAACTTCTAAAAAGATAATAAAAGGACAATAGGTCAAATATATCTTCAAATCGTTAAATTAATCCTACAACTCATGAATCCATAAGAATTTTACCCCTTCGAGGAAAGAAAAGTTGGGAGTGATGCAAGCCTAGCGAAAACTTTTATGAATCGCTGATAATATCATGATAAACTAAGAATATCATGATCATGAATACATTTATTGGTTCTTCCCAAGACATTAAATCCCTTAACTTATCAATATTTACTGATATTCCTTGTTTCCAAACCACATTTTCCACAAATTTGACTTCTGAGAAGAAATTTTTTCACCATTCTTTACTTATAACAGAGTCGATGCTCATGAAACGATCCTAAAATAATTCTAAAATTATTTCCATGGTCACTTTTATTCTTTGAGTAAAATATAATATCATCCATAAATATCATAATATAATACTCTAGGTACCATTGGAATAGTTGTTTCATCATCTCTAAAAGACCATAAGAGAATTATTTAACCCAATTTGCATTACTAGGTACATTAAATGGTTATACCTACTTCAGAAACTAATCATGTGGATATCATACTCCCTCACCCCAAAATTGTGAAAACCCTAGTGGAGATTAATTTTTTAAAACCATATTTACCGGTATTACCAAAACAAAGTGGTCATCAATATGGGTAAGGGGTATTTTTTCTTAATGGTCACCCGGTTCATCTTTTGACAGTCAATACACAAGAACATATATATATTATATTTATTAGAAAAAAGAACCAAAGTTGACTAAGGAGACACGCTAGTGTGTATGAAACCTTTCGGTTCCAGATCATCGAGATAAATATTTAACTCATTAAACTATAAAATTTCTATATAATAAGAGGAAAAAGAAATTGGTTGAAATATGGGAACTAGTTCGATATAGAAATCAATTTCTCTTTCTAGGGGAAAACTCTGATAATCCATCCAAAAACTCGTAAGATAACTCCCTTATACTTAATGGGATCTAAATTCAATAATTTCCATTATTATCCTCAACCAAGAGGGGTTTTATTGAAATTTGAAAATTACTCACTTCTAAATGGGGTAGTCTTGCCTAACCTGATCATGGATCCCATTTCCTTGAAACACATGTGAGTTCATGTCAGGATCAGTAAAAATCACCCTCCAATAATAGAAATAAAAATGATCCTTATAGGTAACCATATTGTCTATGTTAATAATTATTTAAAACATATATATCTCAAAAATAAGGAAGTGACATTACAACTGTACCTTTGATATAGAGGTAAAATGGGAATAACATCATAATCCTTTATATTTTCTTGTCTCAATAGGTTTTGATATCTCCATATCATATGAAATAAACATGGATGGAAGCTTCAAAAGTTAAAAAACATGAGTAGAGATAAATTATTGAGAATCACTAGTATTAAATAAATTAATCACCATAGATGATTTAATAAGAATGTTACCTCTCACTATCACTGACTGTGTCTCAAACTCTAGAATAGCTAGAACTAAAGTGTTCAATATCTTAGTATTTATGTGAGTATAAGGTATTCATATATCTTATGGCTCTTACCTTGGACAACTCTACCCATAATATGAACCAATCCTTCCCCCAACCCCCTATGATTAGGGTCCAACCACCTTAGAGGAAATAGAATGGGTATTAAACACATTAGATTTTGAGGAACATGCAAAACTTTAGAGGGAAGGATTGGATTTTTAAAACCTCTAAAAATGTCTTAGATACCCAGATGAATGGAATTACTTATGGGTTTCTTAGAATGATGAATTTCTATTCAAATACCTTCTATAAAAATAAAAGTTAAAAGATCATATGCCTGGGGCTACTGATGCTGAGTACTAATACTGATCCCTTGATCCACTCATGCCCTATCTTATTAGCTTATTACACTTACTCTTATTATGAATAACGCCTTTACCAATACAACAAGACAGGTGGAACACTAGTCATACCTGACATCCCTACATAGTCAATCTCTACCATTATTTAATTATCCCAAACCTCAGTATATGTCTAGATATTTAATAAGAAAACCTAATATTGAATGTCATACCAAAGAACCATTTCAAATCTTTGAGATTTTATCTTTTCATATGATACTATCTCTAGTGAAAAAATAACAGGCTTGGTGAATATAATGTATTCTCTATAAATATAATTTAACCTTTATTGATGGATAAAAATTCTCAGGACTAATCTAATTACATCATTTCTAGGTCAAACTTCTTAGTAAATACCACAATGAAATCCTTCTATTCCTGGAGCATGTGTTTCTAATCCTGGACAAATTACTCCCACTATTTTTTGACTAGTGACATTAAGTATAAAGGAAAAAAATAACCTTGATGGAATTAGAGGTCTCAAGGAACATTAATGTACTCTTTATATTCTATAAACAATCCTCAAACTCTAGAGAATCATTAATTCTTCAATAATATGGAGTCTTATGTTTGATTAATTTCAAATATTTATATTTAACTTATCCTAAAAATAATTTATTAGTTTGAGTGAGACTGTGGTTCGCTTCTTGTTCTTTTACATAGATCATTCCAACCACAAATTCATCAAGTTTCTGGTCCACTAGGGTATTCACCCATGGAAATGTTTCTATCGCGCCTTCTATAGGATTCATATGATGGTTTTAAGGGGTAATTGTACGACATGAAAAAAATACCTAAATTAGAAAATATCAAAAATAGGTTAAAAATATAAATTGAAATAATTATTATCCATTAATAAAGTTTTAATAATCATAAAAAAATATTTATAAAAAATAAACACATGATTTCCCAAAATCTATACTGCACACAGTTTAGCCACTTGGTTTGTTAGAATGTATGCCAACCATTTATTTCACATTGGAAACCCTCTAATTAGGGTGCACAGTTTTTATGAATGGTCTTAAAGCCACGTTCCTTAACCATACACCATGTAAAAGGGCCAAAGACTCTATATTTTTTACCTAAAAGTTTTAAAAATTCAAAATCACTTTAAAAAACATCTCAAAATACTCATTTTTTAACATCCTATGGTGACTTAAGGCTCATCATGATGAGTTTTTTTCAGAAACTCACTTGTAACCTACTCTTAAATACTGTATCATTCTATATACTGTCTAAAAATACTTCATAAATATCATAAATCAAACAAACAATCTTTTATATAGTTTTTTCAAAATCCAACCCAAGTCACCCCTTAATCAATAACCAGATATAGCCCATATCAAGGGCTGAAGGGCATTCCAGATCTCTAGGATCCGCAAACTAGTTCTTGGGAACCAATAATATCCTTCAAGAATGATTTTCAAAATAAAACCCACAAAATGGATCCAAACCAATAATCCATTATGATCTTTCTATATCATGGAAAGTCATGATATCAATAGATGAAACCAAATCAATAAGGAAATAACCAATAGAAGCCTAAATGAAATCTAATGAAGGAGAAAATAGTTATAAAAAAAAGATGACTAATAAATATTCTATAGCTAAATATGGTATTCAATATATATATATATATATATGACCAAGATGGGAATCTGATAAGGCAATACATGAAATTTATAAAAAACCTAAAATCAAAAATGAAACAAAATATGTTACCCATCTCCATGTGACAAGAGGACTCAATATGTCATAACTATAATCCCACACCCCACTAGAAAAAATAACTACCACTATAAAGAATCCATTTTCCTATATGTGTGTGTGTGTGTTTGTGTGTGTGTGTTTGTATAAAACAGAGTCTATATACACCCATTGAGTGTATGTATGGTATAAGAAACCCTAGCCTAATGAGATACATACATGTTTTTCACAAGAAATATTTTTTAGATAAACACCATCATGATAATTAGAAAATAATGTTAATGAAAATATAATTGTTTCACTTTATAAAAAAGTGGATAATCAAATAAAAAAAATTAAATTAAAGAAAACATACCATGTGTAAAAATGTATTCAAGAATCATGGTAGATCCATAAGGTTACTAAGGTCATATTCACCCGAGAACCCTTCCAAAAAATCATAATTTCATGGTCGAAAACAAATTCATACACAAATATATAAGGTTATCATGTCTTGGCCTAGAATCATGGTAACTCCCATATAATGTTACCATACCCAACTTCCCACTAAGGAGCCCATGTCCTGTCCTAACAATGTGGTGATGCCTTTCCATGAAACCATGACCTTATTAACCAATTATAGTGTTCTTAGTTAGTGTGGAATGGTCTGAATGGGTACTTAATTAGAGTATCTAGCTAGATACCTAGGCTTCCATATGTTATTATTATTATTTTAGAAATCACATTTCATTATTTAAACCAATTTCTAATCCAAAGGGGCCCATTTAAAAAGCTGACAAAAACCCCCCAAATAAATCATTCTTTCCAAAACAATTTTATTTCCAATTTAAAAAGATAAAATTAATCAAGAATTTATATCACATGTAGAATAATTTAAGGAATAAAAAACATGATTGAAAACAATTATAAATAGTTTTTAGAAGTAATATAAAACCAAAGGTTTATATAACAAATCCAACTTATAAAACCAAAATATATCACCAATAATGATAATTAGTGTAATCCCATTTAAAATGATATGAGGGACCCTAAAAAGAAACAAATATATAAACTTCCAAACCCCCATCACAAAACATGGAAAATATAAACCTTAGGCCTCTATATACTTAAGATGGAGTGAAATCATAATAATATAAGAGAATGAGGCAAGGGGAGAGAGGAATCACTAACCAATAGGTTTCTTGAAGAATCCATGAGAAAGATCACTTGAAATTTTACCACAAGGGAGATGAGAGGAGGGAGTCACACATAAGAAGGTATGTAAGTCATGTTGAGAAGAAAATAGGATTTTTGGGCTTAAAAACATATGGGGGTAGTTTATAATTTTTTCACTTTTAAGTTTCTATGTAGGACACACTGTTTGGATGCACAGTTTTCCAAATTGCGCACTAACCATATATATAGAATTGAAACTCACATTGGTGATACATAGTTTAGATTAATGGTTAGATAATATATTATCTAATCATGAAAAAAAACTTTGTTATAAATATTTATTCTTTATATTTTTTCTATGTATTTTGTACTGACCATGTGCTAATCGTGAAATAGAAACTGTCCCCTATTTTCTAAAAATTTAAAAATAAAAATACCTAGAAATGAAATAGAATCATAAAAGTGAATAAAAATAAAAATATTACCTGAAGATTTCACCATTATTGTGATATCATTACCATGTTCATCCATTACCCTATTGATCATTCCTAAAATTTATTAAATGAATTTCATAAAATATATTCATTTACCTATAACATCATCTTTGAATAGTTTACATGATATTATTGAACTAACATAAGAAGAATTATGGTGTATCATTATTTCAGAAGTATTATTTTTCAAAAACTTATTATACCAATAATTTTATCCTAAAGGATACTAAAATAACCTTATAAGTATAAACTTTCAAACTAATATCATTTTAATTTGACAACTAATTATCATTCCATAATCAGTTACTCTTATTCTTATTTATATTCATCATTAATTTCTAACATTGGATATGTGTGATTCAAGAATTACTCACTAAAATTTATATTTATATTAATAATAATAATAAAAAAATAAATAGAATAGCTCAAAAATTATTGAACTATTAGTTAATTATTAAACTTCCAAAGGATTAAATAACAATTGAGAAGGGTGTTGAATCTGTTGATAAGTTTTAAAATGTTACAATAATTTTAGATACATAAACCCTGAAACCTATTAAAGTTTTTTACCTTATCATATTTTAGTAATAACCCATGCACATAATAATAGGAAATCAAGCAAATCACGTGTGATATATAAGGTTCATCCTTAGTGTTAGAACCTACATCATTTCAATAGCTACTCTTGTGGGTCTATAAAAATTAACTATAATGAAAAAGTGTATACAACTTGTGTCTTTTCTTATTATACACCTTCTATCTCCCGATATGAAATAGTATATTGAATACTATCATTTTACAATGTATTGTGACAAAAAATTTGATCCAGAAAATAAAATATCACAAAAAACTTTTGATCAAAATAAAATATGTCTAGAACCATAGTCTAATGTTCCTGGGTCTAATTTCCGTTTTCTAATGAACTTAGTCTTATTGACTCAGTATGATGAACCTTTCCCAAACTACACTTCTAAAACTCTAATGAACTACTTAAATCGGTCTTCTTTAGCCCAATATTCTCAATCTGGTAAAATAAACATTCAGTAGTCTAATCTTCTTATGAGATCTCAGTCTAGGGAGGGATTCCAACACAAACTATGTATTGATACACCTTATTCACATGTGAATAGGTTATAAAGTAATAAATTATCATGAATCTATTTATAGTATATTATATTTGAAAAGGTGGTAAACTAAAAAACTTTTCCCATTCATGAATTTACCAAATTTGAATTTCAATATTGACCACTTCATCTCTTTTAAACTCTTCAGTAGCCCTATTGAATCTCCACTAGAATCATTCTTGTTGAGCTTAATAACTTTTATTTAGTTTTATTTTTTGAGTCTAATCATCTTTTTTTGTGATTATCTACCTTAGTGTCAGTCTAATTTACTTTTTAATAAAAAATGATTCTAATGGACTTATTTATAAAAGGTACATCCTATGGACCATATCATCACCACTTGTGACTCTACATCCTTTCCCCTTGACCCAAATGAAAAATGAAAAACAATTCTCATCTATTTTAATGTCTTAGTAGATCATCTGATGCATTAGTGTCAAGATGTGTTTGATGAATCTGTATGAGTTATCCATTTGATAAATCAACCAACTAAATAGAATCTTACATAAACATGGTTTCAACTTATAAATACTTCAGATACCTGAGGAAACCTAAAACATATAACATATTTAAACACTTTTTCATTACAATAGTTTTCTCATCCCAACGGTATTATTCATACAATTTTCTCAGAATGATGATTTATCCGGGTGAAGAATCCTTTAGAAAGATCGGTGCCTATTCTTGATCCAATATAAGTTCCTCCTCTCAGTCGGACTAACTTTTTTGTTATGAAATATTTCTTATTACAATGTAATACTCATTATGAAGTTATGAATCTGAGGATGAAACCACTTAGTAACTTTTAAATTATTCAAGCTTCATCAGTTAAAACTCATTCAGACTTTTAAAAATTTCTATGTCTGGTACATCTAAATCTGATGCAAACTTTGTCTTGATTCCTAGAACCAGTGAAATATTTATTATTCCTCTATTTCTTCAAAATATTTTATCATGAGAAATTTTAATGATTTATGAAAACTAAAAGATCATTAAACAATCATCTAACTTATGGTGGGAATGTTTAAGAACATTCTAACTTCCTTAAAACAATGTCTTCATTCAACCTCTTCAGCAACATTCTGAATTTCTTTCACTACATTTATTAGATTTCTAACCAATACGGGGTTTGATGAATATATAATTTCATGATGATGGATATGATACTGATGATTCATCCCATCATTAACTTAATATTTCTGAAAAATTCTATGATCATTGGTTCTTTATCCGATACTCTATGTCTGGTGATGATCTGTTCAATCATCTGTGTTTGGAAATAGTTTTCTCAAAAACAAAAAAAAATACCCTGTGTGATTGGTTTTGAACATTCAATAACTTTAACCTATTTTTTAAAAACATTTTTTTACAAAAAATATTATTTTTAAACAAATAAAAAAATTAAAACAAAAAACATAACAAAGGTTCTTCAATCTACCCTATAGGATTTGTTTGACAACATTCTTTAAAAAATTTTAAAACTCACCATTTTTAAAACACTCATACTTTTCACTATAAGTTTTTGAAACAACTAAATTTTTTTGAATTTTTTTTAGAAAATAGGGACTTACAAAAAACCTTGAAGTATTTCAATGAAGGTTTTTTATTGTACCACATTTTATAGGAATTCATGTTGGATTCCAGTCTCAATAAATGTCTATTTTGTATATGTACAATAGTGATAACATTTTCTCTCTAGTATAACATTGAGATTTTGTATTCTTATAACATGTTTATTCCCATTTCCACCAAAATTATATTTTTTATTTCAAATACTTATTTTTTTCATATTATAGGGATCAATATACTGATATTTGATTCCATCCTTTATCATATAAGTTTCAAAGGTATTGCATATGAATTTTGTAACATTATATGTCCTCAATTTTTTATATAAACCCCCATTTCTTCCTCAAATTATCTTATGAATATTCTAAAATTTTCAATATCCTATAACTTTTTTTATAAATATTATATTGTTCATCTGAGTGAAATAATCAATAAAAGTGATAAATTAAAATTCCAATTTTTTTATTGAGGTCTCACCTGCCCACATAAATCAGAATAAATAAGTTTAATTGGTCTGGTAGATTGAATCTCAATTTTTTTATGAATTATATTATTCATATTATCTTTATGACATGTTTCAAAATAATCGTATTCTATTATATTAAATTCTATTAAATTATGTATAGAATAAACTTTAGAGAGTTCATTCATACTCTTATTCCCAAGGTGGCTAAGTCTCCAATGCCAAAACTTATTCTCATCTTCAGCACCTAGATAACATGAGTTGTTAATTTCTAAAATTTTAATTATATTACCACTAGTTTTTTTACTTTTGTAAAAACATTGTAATATTTCACACTTTTGATGATAGATGAACATTTTTCGAAAATATATTATTTTACATCATCACAAAGTTGACTCACACTATGTAAGTTATGTTTTAGTCAATCAACAAATAAAACACCCTTAGATTTAAACTTTTAATGTTTAATATCATCCATTATGATTCCTCTAATTTTTAAATAATTATCATTTCTGAAGGTAACATAACCTCTACCATGATATTAAATATGTTTCAATATTTTTAAGTCACCTGACATATGTCAATAACAACCACTATGAATTATCCATGGTTTTTTCTTTTTTACTTGCTTTAAAAACTATATCGATTACAAAATCTATTTCCACAACTTTCTTCTTTCCAAATTCCATTTATTTTCTATCATAATAAACTTTTTCCAAAATAAGTATCATACATATTTTAGCATTATGACCATCCTGATCACATCTTCCATAATCTTTTTCCCAAAATTATAATTTATTTTTTGTTGGAATATTTCTCGCAACATTTCATATACTTTGTGAAAACGTTATTTCAGGAATTGATAGGCTATACCAACCATTGTATGCCTTATTCACATATATTTCACAACAATAATAAAATACATAAAATATTTATGTTCTATTTATGTAAGATCTTTATCAATAGAAATTTTTTTGAGGTTCATAACTTATTCTTTCTCAAACATACCCAAGACGTGAACCATATTTTCTTCTAAGTGAGTTTTCAATTTTTTATGATATAATAGGTTTCTCAGATCCTTTATCCACCCAAACATTTACAACACTTTTCTAATCGATTAAAATGATAGAAAAATCATATGAAACATTATTTTTTTTATGGTGAAGATTTCACCTGATTCTTGATTTGATATTTATCAACAAATTTGTATGTTTAAGATCTTACTTCTAAGGCTTTGTTTAAGTTTTCAATCATTTTTATCAATGTAATTTCATAATCATGATGTTTTTATTAAAACTTGTTAACTTATTCTTCCTTAAATTCGAAATTCTTATTGAGTTCATCATCCATTTTTACCAGCTCATAAATTCTATGTTTTTATCTTAAGATCTCCTAGATGTTTTCATCCTCTTTACTGAAAAATCTTTTTCACCTTCAATAATTTTTCCCCTATGTTTATTTATCATTATGATTTATTTATTTAGTGATTTAATTTTTTCAAGAAATGAAACAATTTGTGTTTATATCTGATACTATCTGTAAGATTCTTCAACTCGTTATTCATTATTTGAGGATTCTTTAATTTTTTTAACTTTTTTAGTGAATATTCTAACCTTTTCTGAACTCTTATCTTCTAAATAATTGTTCTCACTTCAGTTTGATTCATCTTTCTTTATCACCATACTTCTATAATTCCCAATAAACTTCTTATTATATTTTTTATGACGTTTCTTCTTTATAATTTATATTCCACTTCTTACAACACGATTCTTCATTAGAATAATATTAATATTCTTCAACATTATTATTAGTGAAATTCATAGAAAAGTGTCTAATTCCACCACACTCAGAAAAAAATTATAGTATTTTTATAGTCACACTTTCCTCCTCCTATTTTATAGTTCTTGGATATAAGAGACATGATTTTTTAATTAAACTCATCACCCTATTTATCTTAATAATTAAAAGGATCAACAACTTCAAAATATTGAATCGTCATTTTTCTAATAGCTTCAAAAGTCATTTCATATTTGATCTTATTTTTGAACATTGAGTCTTTTATCATTTCATAAGAAAAAATAAGTTTATAAAATTCAACAATATATAAATAATATTTATCATCTAAAGAAGAAATTTTAAAATCAAACATGTCTAGAAAGTTTCTTTTAGTATTCTTCACTATTATATAATCTTCTAGAATATCTCAAAAACCAATGATGTTGAAAAAAATAATTCACCCTTGTGAAGAATTCATTAATAGTTTCTTTATATCTCATAATTATGTCTTCAATATTACTATGCCATATATTTTCATTTTTTCATGTTACTTTAGTATTCACTTTGAAAACACTTTCCATCTTGTCCTGCATGCTCTTTAAAGTTTTGAGACCCATCACCTTCATATAAACATTTTCTAATAGATACATAAGGATATCATTTCTTTCCTTTCCATCAACTTCAATATTTCTCTTATCTATAAACATCATAGGAGGATCTTTCTCAATAGGTGGAAAACCAATTGTAGAAGCATAAATAATATATAACCCAAGAGATAGAAGATAATGAATCGTCCTATTTTTTCATCCATAATAATTTTTTTCATAAAATTTAAGTCTTTTTTTGTTATTAATAGAATTAATATTATCCATGATAAGGATTAAATAAGGGATCATGGTAATTTGATACAAATTGATATTCTAAAAGGATCAAATAACAACTGAGAAGGGGGTTGAATCGGTTGTTATGTTTTTGTATAGTTCAATAATTTTAGAAACATAACCCCTACTGTCTACTAAATTTCATTACTTTATCGTCTTTTAGTAAAAAATCATGCATGTAACAGTAGGAAAGAAAGTAACCTACATTATATTTACAAGGTTTGGCCTCAGTGTGAGAACCTACATCCTTACCATATCCAATCTTATAGGTCTATGGAAATTAACTATAATAAATAAGTGAATAAAAGTAGTCCCATGTCCTATTAGTAACCTTCTATGTACTGAGAAGAAAGATTATATTGAATATCCTAATTTTAGAAAGTTTTCTCAAAAAAACAAGCCACAAAATAAAATATCACAAAAAAATCTTTCGCCATAATAATCTATCTGGAACCTCAGTATAATATACCTGGCTCTAATTTACTTAGTCTGATGAACTCAGCCCGATGGAATCAGTACGATGAACCTTTATCAAACTAAAATTATCAAACTCTAATCAACTGATCAGACCGATCTTATTTAGTCTAATCTTCTTAGTATGGTATATAAAACCTTTAGTAGTCTGAAATTCTTATGAGATCATAGTCCAGTAAGTAATTTTGACTTAAGATATATAGTGCTTCACCTTTTTCACATTTGGATAGGTTTCAAAGTAAAAACATATTATGAATCTATTTATATAATTCTAAGAATAGAAAAGATGGGAAACTAAAAAACTTTTCTTGCTTATAAATTTTCCAAATTTTAGTTTCAACTTTGACCACTTCAACTCTTCTGAAACCTTCTATAACCTTCTAAAAATTTCCTTATCAAACATATTAACTTTTCTTTAGTATGATTTTTTTGTCCTAACATCCTTTTTTTGTGACTAAAATTTATGTTTCTTCTATAGTTTACATCCGATGTAATTTCTAATAGAAAATTTGTATGATGGACTTCCTTATAAAAGGTATGTTTGATGGACCATGTATTTACCAATTATAAATCTTTATCATATCCTCTTGAACCAAATGAAAAAAAAATATTTCATTTAACTTCTTAGTGTCTCATCTGATTCAACGGTGTCAAGATGTGTTAGATGAGTCGATTTGAGGAATTCGTTTGATGAATCAACCAACTAAAGTGAATATAATTCCATAAAATGGTTACAACTTCTAAATAATTTAGATAAATAGAGATACTCAAAAATTATAACATATTTAAATTTATCCACATTACTATATTTTTCTTATCCTATTGGAACACTTCAAATAATTTTCTCATATCGATGATTTGTTGGTTTGAGGCATCATTTTTAACGATCAGTTCATATTCCTGGTCTAATGGATCTTCCTAAGTTCGATCTGACTGAATTTTTTAATTTTGAAATATTTCTCATTTAAGAGAAATAATTATTATGAAGTTTTATATATGATGATAACTCAATTCATAAACATTTAAATTATGCATACTTCATTAGATTTAACTTATTCAGATTTCTGACAACCCCTTCGTGTTTAGGTAATAACATTTTGAGACTTTCACCTATTTTGTAAAAACATTCTCTTACAAAAGATTAATTGTCAATAAATATAAAACATTTTTAATACAAAAAATATCATAAAATATCTTCATGTATGAAATATCATAACAATATTTATTTAAATTATGAAATATTGTCTTATCGTATTTAAATAGACCTGAAGATAAATGTTTTATAAATAATTAGTACAAATATAATCATTTGACTTGAATCCATCAAGATTTAATTAATTCATTGTCTTATCTACACTAATCATGGAATCTCACATCTTATGTTTTTAGAGTATGTACCCTCTTTATGTACATTATTTATTCCTTTATTTGAATAAAAATATGTGGGTATTTATATTTTATATTAATACCTAAGAATTATAATAAAAATTTAATGATGAATATACTTGAGTTATATGTAACTATTTTATTCTTCTTCAATTAATTGTAATTTTTATTCTAATTACCTTTCTTTCCACATGAGAAGAATATAATCATCTTTTCATTATTATCACCTAGAATACTTTGTTACTTTGAATTATGTTGTAAAAACACCATTTGATTTTGATTATCCATTGTATTTTTCACATGATCTTGTATTTTGATCACTATAAGAAGTATAAAACCTCATTCTAAAAAATCCTAATTTATTTAGTTAATTATAGAAAAATTAATTCCCAATATTTTCCTTTATAATATATATTAATTATTTGATAAATAATGATAAACCTGCTATTAAGGATGATATCATGAGATTAGTGGATCATCTTTTATCCAAATGGAATCCAAAAATTGTTTTCAGATTAATGTAATATATCATTTTGAAATAACGATCACTAGATAAGAATCCCCCTTATAGTTTACACTAATATATAGAATTCAAAATATCATTTATATATAGAATTTATCTCTCTATATTAGGTGGAATGAGATGATATATCATATTCTAAGATTCTGTGTCATTATTTTGGTATCACCATCTTTACAAAAATAGATGACAGCATGATTCAAAAAATATGAGATGCATCCCGAATGACTCTCTGGAAAGATTTATTTTCATCCTTTCTCTCTTAAGAAGTTTTTAGAACATGAATAGGGGATTCCAACATATAACATAAACCTTCCAATAGTAGTATAATTTATAAATTATTTTACCACTCTTGGAAGTTTGTACTTATGAGGACATGGTCTTTCTCCTTGAATGATCATAGGGATATCATGGTTCAAAAACTATCCATTTTGTTTTCTAAAATATTTAAATAAAGTTATTAGTATTTTATCTTTATTAACAAAATATGTGTGAAAAAATAATTTCCATATATCTTACTAAGTATCCCATTATTTTTTCAAATCCCAATGGTTATCACCATTGAACTCATATTGTTTTTAGATATGGAAATTATACTTCCAAAAATTTATATTTATATTCTCATAACCCAAGTGAGGTCCTAATCAATTTATCAAAGTTATTTAAGTAATATTACTTTAAAATAATATGCTTGAAAATCCTAGATCCATAGAGTGGACTTCTTAATCCGGAAATCCTGACACGAATTTCCTTAACAGATTCCTCCAAGATACATCAAGTCTAGTGATGGATATCTCTCTTGATGTAAACTTTGTTAAGTCAACCCAATGCTCTAATAATAACTCAATTATAAAACTAAGTTTCCTAATAAGGTCCAAAATGACACTTAGTTTAGTGGTTTCATCCTTAATCACATTTTGGAAAGGATAAATGGTTTAATATTTCCATGATAGATTTTATTTATTATTTGTAAATTTCTTTATAATATCATTTACATGTATTTTTAACAATATTTGTTTTTTGACATATTTAATTTACCATGTTCTTATTAAATATTTATACATAATGTATTAATTTTATTTCAACTTTCATGTCTTGTTATTTTATTTATTTAATGTGATCACATCCAAGCATTAATCATACAAATAAATAAATAACCATACATATGATAAAAAAATAAACAAAATGACTTAATCATGATCTTTATGATGGTTGATTTATTATGAGGATGATAAATCAACCTATGACCCAAATTGAATAACTCTTTGACCTTAGATCAGATAAAGTTGCACCATTCAGCCATCGACCTTCGTATCTTCTCGGTTGGCTTCACATCAGTTCAGGTTCTGAATCACCTCCTCTCATTAGGGATCTATCCTTCACCTTTTTTATACTCACATATACGTGAGGGGAACCATCGGTATGATATATATATATATATATATATATATAATATACAATGTACATATTGGTATTGCAAAATAAAGGTACAAAGGATGACATGAAGACCATCATATTTAATTACATAAAACATTTATAACATAATAAAACCCATGAAATAATGTTAAATTAAATAGAATCCATCACATACATTGTTCAATAAAAAATTATGACCAGTCAAAAACATCCAAATACATTGAATTCATTCATGCTAGAATTCATTTCTAATTTCACTATTAATTATTATAAATTTCTTTTAAATTAATAATTATTAGTTTTCTAAATTAATTTATGGTTTATATTAATTATTAATCCAAATAATCCTGATGATATATAATATTCACATCTAGTGTAACTTTTTTTCAAAATAATTTTATTTAAAATTACTTATGTCCACAGAGTGTGCTTGGAGAAAACACAGTGTGTGCCCATTCAAACTATTCAATTTCAGGTCATTTTCATGTACTATGTACTCACAGAAAATGCACCATACATGTAATATCAAATAATTTACATGATGTGTTCAATCAATTTGTAAAACATGAACACATGCTAATTTACATGTTCTGTACAACTTTTAATGAACACTAAGTATATATGGTGTATAATAAGGATCATACTCTAAGTGTTGTTTTTTATTTAACAAAGAAATTCATTAGGTATTTAGTAATATTTAAATTTTCTGACATGGAATGTATAGTCAATTCATGACTTATATAACACATATAAATTTTTTTTAATGGGGTAATTATTTTTATTCCAGCATAAATTAATTTGCATAGTGTACCACTTAGCTAGGTGTGTACTCTGAATAATTATGTAAAGAGACCACATGTGTATTAATTACAAAACATGTGTGTATTAATTAATTATATACTACATGTTTTTTAATTATACATTTTGTGTCTATTAATTAATTACACATTGTTTGTGTATTAATTAATTACACATTCTGTGTGTATATTAATTATGCACTGCAAGTGTATTAATTATACATTGTTTTTATTAATTAATTATACACCACATGGCTTTTAATTTTACACCATGTGTGTATTAATTATAAATTGTGTGTTTATTAATTAATTACACCCCACGTATATATTAATTACACACCACTTTTGTATTAGTTATACATTGGGTGTGTATTAATTAATTACACCAGATTTATATATTAATTATACTTCACATGTGTATTAACTAATTACACATAGGGTGTATTAATTACATATCATGTCTATTGAAAACACAACCAGCACATTATGTGGGGTTACATAGTTTGTAGGCTGGTTACACATCATGAAACCATGAAAACCTTGTCCCACCTCTAGGTGGTATATCCATACATTATTCGTTTATTATTGGTTATGATAAGGTGAAAAAATAATATATCTCTATTTTTACAAAATCAATCAATAAAAAATTATATAATTATAAATTTGAACGTAAATTCTCTCATATCACTTAAAGGTTACAGACGCCATGGAAGCTAGTTGTGTTTAGGCCTGATGTAGGTTCTTAACTATTTCTAACAAATAAAACATAAGAATGTGATGAATAATGACATATCTTATTATCATAATAAAATAAACTTGGTGAAGTAATCCTAGAACAAAGAGAGAGGATCTTTAGTATTAAATTTATAATAAATTTAATGATAATAAGAATACCTAGATCTTGATATTTTTCATTGATTTTGAAGTTGATTGTCCAAAACTAGTTAGATTTTTACCATCATCGCACTATTCAGATCCAAAGTATAATCCCTCTAGCATTGATTCACATGTGCTCCTTTATCTAGGAACATCATTGATGAATCATTGGGTGATATAATGGAGGTATTAACCATCTTGAATCACTCATGTTCATCATAACAGGTGATTCATCAATATGAAGATCACATCTCTTATTCTCTCAGTCTTGAGAGGGATAGGGGTGTAGAATTCTTTGGGTCATGAGATAATCCTAGAAATTTTCATGATATAATTCTCTAGGATTAAGTCTTCATGCACAATTACTTTTATTCCACAAACATATAAATAAAACAAGATAGGAATATATAGTTCTAGGGTTTAAGATTGATAATTGTTCATAGGCCCTTAATCATGTATTAAATCAAAGATATTCCCCATTACAATAACAACAACAACAATAATAATAATTCATGGTATGCACTAACCCACACATTTTTTAAGTAGCATTTTATCGTATAATTAAATTAATATCTATTTAATGATATTCATTGATGATATCATTCTCATCACCAAGACCTTCTGGGAACAACTATCCTTGTCAAAATTTATCAAACCATGAATAATAAATATTTAATAATTAAATAATTTTCATCTGATAAATAAATATTCACATAATTTTATTAATATAAATATTTATTTACTACCATGTGAATAATTATAAGAGTTAAATAAATATTCTATTATATGGATTTATGAATAAATGTTTGTTTTAATATTCATGTATCTAAATAAAAATTTACTTAAATAAATAAATATTAGTTATTATATTATGAGTAAGAATTCAATACACATATATATTCTAATTCAAATATAATTGGTTACTGGATATTTGTGATCAATGAATCTTGAATAAAAATTATTCCTCTATATTGAGAAAATTATTTATTCCAGTAGTAAAATTAAAAAAAATTAATTGGGATCAATGGAAACACTAAGTTTGTGACCCTGTAAGAATCTTCCTTGGTGGCATTAGGAGAGCATTCTGAGAGTCTAATATCATCATTTAGCAACATGTAAAGCCACCCATAGAGGTAAAGTTCGATTTCAAAATGACATCAACCACATAAAAATTCACACTATATAATATAATATCTTTATTTGATTATATAATAAAGAAAGTTACATACTCATTTCTTCAATATATATACCTTATATTTATTTCATGGACTATTAGAAATAATCCCATCAATACACCGTGGTCCTGGATTTTAGTTTGATTGTTCCATTCCAATAAAAGGGTTGAGATATCAACTTCCATAAATATGGAAGGGATAAATCCTTTATTGAATTATTAATTAATAGTACATCATTAATGACACACCCAATATACCCTACATACAATGAACATATGACATTACATTTTTTATGGGTACATCAATGTACATGAGTCATGATATGGTTTAATAATAATCTTCAAGTTTAAGTATCATTACACACATTTACATAAAGGAATATCTAATAACACATAACAAGTAGAATTAATATAGGTGGGTAGGTTCTCATAACCTCCTCCCTTTAAGACTACTAAGGGATAACATCGTGTGAAAAATTATCGATGTATTCTGAGACTCCTACCTATAATAGCCTATATCATCTATGTCCTTCCATATAATTTCATCCAGATATGGAACATATATCTAAGAATATCTTCATATAACTTCAATGTTTTCATCATAGTGGTGAACGATTAAGACCTTTAAATGCGATAGATACGCTAAATACATTGTTTCATTGATGTTAAAATAATTAACAATCATGATGTGATAAGGTATATAATTAATATTTTATTTATGAAATATACATGTAATCAGAAATACAAAGTAGTTGGCTCTTGGGAACAAAATCCAATATAATCTTGTTTTTTTTGTGTTGTGGTGTAGCAATGGAGTTAATTTTTGATGTGGATATAAGTGGAAGTGATGTTATTATGTTTCATTATTAGGTTTCATCATTAGGTGTAACCTTAGTGTTATGCATTTAGTAGTTTACCCTTAGGTTGTTCTTGTGTGATATTTTATATATTGATTACATTTTACTTTATTTCTTATTCACCACCACCTGAGTCAAGTAATGCGATTGATTCCTATATGAGGTTGGAATTACATGTGTTTTATTTAACAAACAAGTAGTAAAGGATACAGATGGATGACTATCCCCTTCCTTTCTCTCTCTTACACACATAGTATAGTTTATAATGTCTTGTAGTCATATGGTTTTGTTGTGGACGCAAGGTGGGTCGTACATGGGAGGATAAGGGAATGACGTTGAGGTCACACATGATTGCATACCTTCCCATGGAGATATATGGGGAGGTGGTTATGATATGGATATTATCCATGTCATGTGTTAGTGGATATTTGGTTTGGTTTATGATGATGATATATGGTATTCTGGGTTTCTAGAAATGTATATTAATGGGATAAGAGCATCAAGACATAATATTTTGGGAAATGAGAGAGACTCGTTCAGTGGGTATATGGAGGTTTAGTTCCTTCATTCATATAAATTCATGGATATTAAATTATTATACATTTTTGAAGGTTTTCATGAGTGAGCCTTAGTGAAGATTGGAAATTAATTGACTCAATATAGGTAATGAGTTGGTTATTTTAGTTATTCACTGAGACATTAGTATGATTCTCCAAAAAATTCATGAGAGGATTTAGAAAATATTTTACATAATATACTTATATAAAAAACCTTATATATATATATATATATATATATATATATATATATTCGGTCCCCAATAAATGGTTAGTGAATGGCCTGGACATTACTAGCTTGTTGCATTTTTTTAAATATTGGCTAGTGTTCACGGTATTTCAATCATGGGAGTTTAATTATGGTATTTTATTTAGATATTTGGTATATGTATGAAATTACATGCATTATATGATTGGTTTATTTATGATATAATGGAGCTGATCGGTGTGTTTATTCATTATTCCTAGGATTTATGAGGGTAATTTCTTCCTTTTTTTCTATATATATCTTCAATGTTAGTCGCCAATATGTGGCCTATTGGTGGTGTTCTTTAGGGGCCACACTTGTCTTCAGTTTCGGCCCATGAGCAGTTTCATTGGGGTTGGTTTATTATAAAGTGGTGTCAAAGATTTTAATTAAGAGTTAAGGTATAGATGGAATTAGGAATATGTTAATATTTAATGGGTTTTTAAGGGTAACATTGTCACAACCCTCCTTCTTCCAGATGAGGGAAGGGATAGAAAGATGTTGAGACCTTCCTTCCTCAAGATAAAGGAGAAATAATGACCCCTGAGTCCCCCCTCCAATAGGCCCCAGGGTGAGGACCAACACCAAGGGTATAGAAATATAAAAAAAATGGGTGGTGTTACCCTTTTTATAGTAACCAATATCAGAAGAGAAGATGTATTAACCTCAAAAAACTCCAAGACACATAAATATAAAGAAAATATAATCTATCCCATAAGTATGTTTAAAGTAAAACAACTATAAATACAAAGAAAAATCCAAAGTAAGTACCAAAATAAAACTAAGTAGAAACACACCAACTTCCCCCAACATCCGAGATAGTAAGTTCCAATATATTCAGTGTAACCTCCCTATAAACTAGAAAATAGTTTTATATATGTAGGGTGATCATATAATTATACTCAATAGGGAAAAAAAGTCACATGCACACAAGTGGGAGAAGAATACTAATTCCCCTATCAGAAAATAGAAGAAAATTAAATAACCTAATAAGGTCTACTATCCATCCAACCTCACCAAGTAACACATACCAAATAATGAAAGTCATGTAAAGTAAAGTTGTAAGCACATCGACATTTGGTTACCCTGCACCAATTTCCACTGGTTAGCTACTCATCCTTAACGGTGAACGTCCTGAAGCTACCATGATCTTCCACAAGCCTCATTGTCACAACCTTCCTGAACACACCTAGGCCACATACCACATCACATATCGCCCGCAAACACCTAGTCCAAAAAGCACAAACCCATCTCAAAGACACCTGGGAATCACCACGCAACTCATCCCAAAGACACCAGGGAAGCACACCTCGCCTTCAGAAACCTGATCCTCACAACCACACCACAACCTGCTCAGAGATTCTAGGGCTACCAATGCCTAAAAGAGGGAGAATAGAAGAGCCAATAACCATCCATCCATCCTCCCACTAGGTTGTTGGGAAGTGACACCCTCCCCCATAACAATGGGAGCCTTCGGCACATAGTGCTCAACACAAGTGGGTGCATATAGAAATCACAAGGAACTACATGTAAATATATATAGGGACCAAACACTCAGCCCAACCTATGGGTTTTCAGAAAAACAACCATCACACATAAAACTACCCTTGCTGGAATCTCTAAATGCACATATGAAAATGAATGTCGGTCACTTACCAATTTTATAAATGAAAACCGCTTCACAACAAGACGAAACTCAAAACATACCCACATCCAATACATTTATTTATTCTATCCCTACCCAGAAAACAAACAAACAATAAAAAGATTATAAGGTGAAGAAACCATACCAACCACTACCAAATCCAAACAAGGAAATAAGGTCCAAGGTAAAAGCATCCCTTCTAACACCCATTCATAAAATAACAGACTCTGGAAACTCTGAGCGTTTGGACCAGTCAATGTAATACCATCCTTCTTCAAAATCATACTTCCTTGTCCTTCCTCTACACAAGTAAAACCCCAAACACACCACATTAATACCACACTCAGTATCCCCACTACATAACAACACCACACCCAGCACACCCATAAACATTAACATGACACAACCTAGTCTGGCCACCCCGATGCCCAACCACTGCCCAGATGTAGTTCCACTATATAACATGTTCATCCATTCTAAAATCAATCAATATCTCAGCCTAAGATAACATTAAACCACATGTACCACACCACACTCAAAACCACACTCACATCCACTGCACCGCACGAATGGAATAGGCATAACGCTGAACAGAACCACACACAACACACAACCACTCTAACAAGGAAAGGTTTATTCGGATTTAGAATCAGTCGTTATTTAATTATAGTTGATAAAACTAGGGTTATTACAAAATAAGTTTGATCTTGGGGAATCCATTTATTTAACCAAATATACATGGTTAACCAATTTTCAAATTCATACAGCAGTGATTCAAAAGTCATATAGGTGTGAAAATAGAGGCCACCAACGACCATGATTTTCAAAAGGGGTACAACCCTTACAAAACATTGCATGGATGAAGGATATCATATATAAAAATTGATCATCATCATCTTCCCATCCCCTCATTTATTACTCCTAATTATCTTTATTAAAATGGTTTCAACCATAACCATAGGAAGATACCAGTACACCAACCCTGCATGATACACAAATAAAAGAGAGACGAAGGGATCCCTACTTGGAATAATAGACGATCAGTGATCCCTCCTTGTGCCAAAATAAGGGGTCACTCTAGAAAAAGGAAAGATTCTAGGGGAAAACTGAATAGACTATTATAGCCCAAGCGCATGAATACTTAGGGAAGAAAGGTTCTTGGCGCACCAAGATAAAACATAAGGCTTCAAATAAAGAGAGAATCTCAACTTTAGAAGTGTCAGATACTAAATCGAAGAGGGAAACATATTCAAAGGCCATTAAAGCTGAATCATGACCAAGACCATGTGGTATATGATTCAATATAATCTTCATGCTTTTAAGAGATAGATGCCATTTGAAATGTCCCAAAAACTCATTTAATATAGCATTTAACTCATTTAACATCAAAGGAAATGTTAAAGAGGTGAAATATGAAAAACTAGAAATTACTCATTATGGGGTGAGTCACTGTTTGGTGAGTCACCATTCAATGAGGCACCTTATGTGAGATACTATTTAGTAAGTCACTATTTAGTGATTTAGCATTTGGTGAGATATTATTCGGTGAGTCACTGTTCAGTGAACTACCATTCAGTGAGCTACTGTTTGGTGAGCTACCATTTGGTGAGTCACCATTTGGGGAGTGACCATTTTGTTAACACTATTTGGTGAGCCACCATTCAGTGAGATACCATTCTATGAGTCACTGTTCAGTGAGTCTCCTTTGGGTGAGCTACTTTTTGATAGGTCACAAATCGGTGAGCCACCATTTGAAAAATGAACATTGGAAAACTCAGGGAATGAGTCACCATGACTCCATAGGACACCACCAATACTAAATTTTGACAAAGTAATAGGCCATGGAGGTATGGTCCATTACATCAGATACCTCTCAAACTATTCTCTCCCACAAGAATTCAAAACAAACCCTAGAAGAAAGAGGGGTCTGAACAACCACCACACAAGATACCTCTCAAGGATAAACCACATGTATTGTTTGACAGTTGGAGTGAAACCTCAACATATAAGAACACATCATCCAACATATTCAAACAAGAACATGAAAAGTATACCCCACACAAGAAACAACTACACGTACACATGAATTAGCAAATTCCTTCCTCCATGTAAAGATACTAACTACTCTGGGCAGCACTAAGTCCCTCGCATAGGTTTAATCGCATCTCAATTAATGCATCTTGATTAGGAATCTAACCTCTTCATTTTTAATATCTTATGAATTTATCACATGTTATAGAATAAAGAAACAACTCATCTCATATCAAACAAGTTTCAAGCAATACATCACGAAGAAAAACACACAATAAAAAGTCAAAATAGATCTGAGTACTAGGAACGAATCTGTTTCTCCCTTTCTTAAGTACTCTCCTCCAGGCCACCATGACTCCAAAACACACAAACCAAGGGAATGGTATTCCCATGAAGCACCTTTTTCTAAAAATACTAGATCTCAACTATTTTCTCCATGAATTTTTCATCATCCTCAATACCCAACTCTCCCTAGTCAATGACATGGGGGTCATAGTGAAGATACTGATGAAGCTGAGAAATGTGAATGATATCGCGGACCTTATCCAATTGTAGTGTAAATTTGAACTTGTATGCCACCTTGCCAACTCACCCAAGAACCCCTAAATGTCTGATGTACCTGGGAGTAATTTTTCTCCCTCTATCAAACGTTTGATTCCCACGTCAAGGAGAAAACTTAAAGAACACATGCTCTCCGTCCTTGAACTCAAAGTGCATCCTCCTACGATCATCATATGACTTCGTTCAATCATGTACTTCCTTAATCCTACCACAAACAAGCTTCACCTTCTCGGTTGTACTTTGTACCATGTTCGGACAAAGAACAGCTACCTCCCCAACATCCATCCAGCACAAAGTTAAACAACATGGTCCCCTATAAAGGTCTTCTAATTGAGCTATTTCAATGGAAGAGTGATAGATATTATTGTAATAAAACTCTACCAATGTAAAATATCGCACCCAAGACCCACTAAAGTCTAGAACACTTTCTCACAACATGTCCTCCAATGTGTGGATGGTTCTCTCTATTTTCCCATCTGTCTGAGGGTGAAAAGCAGTGATGATTCATAACTGAGTTCTAAAAGCATGATGCAATCCCTTCATGACTCGTGAAGTAACATGTGTATATCGATATGAGATGATTGATCTTGGAACTCCATGAAGATGCAACACCTCATCCACATACCTATGCAATAATTCATCTACTATGCTCAACTCATTTATTGTTAATAAGGGAGATGATTTCATCAGTTGATCCACTACTAATTAGACTGTATCACACCCTCCCTGAGCCCTGGGTAATCCTTTATGAAATTGATTGAGATGTCATGCCACTTCTACTCGGGTATATCTAAGGGCTACAAAAAATTACTGAGAACACGGTGCCCAGCCTTTACTTGCTGGTACACCAATCACATTTCCACAAAATCCCATAATTCTCACTTTATCACAGGCCACTAGAACTGTTCCCCTAACCTAAGGTGTAGAAGATCTCAAAATTTTAATCCTATCAAAACTCCATCCAACTTCACTTATGTAATTTCAGATCTCACTGGGAAAATACGTAACTCAAGATCTTGTGATATGTGAAGACCACAAAGCGCTCCCCAATGAGGTAATGTCTCTTCAACTTTAGTGGAAACATGACCACTACTAGCTCCCTATAATGGGTGACACAGTTACATTCATGGGGATGTATATTCCAGGACCTAGGGGAGATCAATACCCATTAATGCATCTTCACACACCCCAATACCATACTAGAAGCATCTCAAAACACCTCGAACATCACCCCTTCCTCTAGAAAACTGGGCACTAGGGAACTGAATAAATTCCACTTCAGATAGTCGAACAATGACTGATACTTCTAACTCCACACAAAAGCTTGGCCTTTTCTGGTCAGAGCCATCAATGGAGGTGCTACTCAAGAGAAATAATGTATAAATCTCTGGTAATATCCTTCTAGACTGAGAAAATTGTGAACCTATTCCACATTCTTGGGTGATTCCCAAGAAGCAACTGCCTCAACCTTTATAAATTACATTTATACACCCTGCTGAGACACTACATGTCCAAGGAAGTTGACCTCCCATGTCCAAAACATGCACTTGGACAAATTTTTGTAGAGCTGGTGCGGTTGAAGGGCATCTAGGACAGTCCCGAGATTCTCGGTATGCTCCTCCTCTGACTTCAATTAGATTAGGATATCATCGATGAATACAAAGATGAACTGGTCAAGGAACTCATAAAATATGGAGTTCATAAGTCCCATAAACACTGCTGGTGAGTTTGTAACACCAAATTAAATAACCACAAACTCGAAGTGCTTATACCTGCACCTGAAAGCAATCTTCGGGATGTCACCCTCCTTCAACCTCAACTAGTGATACCCAGACCACAGATCTACCTTCGAGAACAAAATTTATCTCCTTAGACAGTCTAAAAGATAATCTTTTCTCAGGATATTGTAATGTTTCTTGACCGTTACCTAATTTGACCTCTAGTAATATATACATATCCTCATTCCACTATATAACTTTTTCAAAAACAAGACTAGACCACCCCACGGTGACACACTAGGCAAGATAAATCCCTATCAGATCATTAATATGAGTCTACAACTCCCACAACTCATAAGGCTCTATCCAATAAGGATCCATCAAAATCGAACTATCACTGGGTTGTAATTTTATATCAATCTCAATGTCATTTTGAGGTGTTAGAGTCACAACATATTCAAGGAAAACAACCAAGAACTCCATAAAATTTTTTGAGACCTCCAACTTCTCAACAATAATATATTCCATTGACATCTCATCCAACAAAAAAAGGAAAGGCTCAACACGCCGATTCCCCATCAGACAACTCTGCTCGCCAAACAAATTTACACATTGTCCACCCACGTTTAAAAACATGATTCATACTTGGAATCAGTTGATAAAAGAATAAACATAGTATAATTGGTTAATGCTAAGTATAATAATATATAGATTCATCTGTAGTGGAAAGAGATCCCCGTTGGACTGATGCGGCCCCAACTTTAGTCTACATCCCCAAAAAACATCAAAAAAGTTGTTCTAACCTTTGACTGGTTTAATCAACACCAAATTCATGAAAATTATCTCTATTTCCAGTCCTAGAGCATGGGGTAAACTTGGTTCAACAAAGGAGTACGAAGATCTTGAATCAAACAAGGCACAAACAAGAGTACTAAACGAACTGATCGTACCACGAACGATCTCCTGCCATGATGAAACTACTACCTTTGTAACACACAGCTGACCATGCCCATCTCCTCTTCCACTATACTATCAGTGGCCTCTCCAAACATGCTCGGGTTAAGGTCCTTGTGGAATACCCTGAGGTCAGCCTTAACATGCTCTTTCTCCCATTAGTGGAGAATGATCCAGTTGTCCCTGCTGCTGAAACGGCCTGGCTGTAAACTGCTGCTGAGGCAGGCACAATACCTTCCCACCTCCATTGTACTGAACTAGTATTGGTCACTAACTCTGAAGGCGCATGTAGCCTCCACAAGAGAAACACCTCGATCCCAAGCCTACGTGAAAAGGAATAGGAACCGAAGGTTGGAACTAAAACTGCTAGGGTTGGCTCCCTATCGGCTGAAACTTGGATGGTCCCGATGCTGGAGACCTGATGCTGACACACATCCCCTTTGAAGAACTTAGTTTGATCCCCTATCATGGTATACCTACTCGTGAGTGAATCCTTTACACTACCACAACCTTCTTCTGAACCTCTAAGTATGTCGTTAGGGTGAAAGGAGTAACTGCATACTGGAGGGAAGGATGAAGTGCCTCCTCCAAACGTATCACCTGAGACACCTCATCTAGAATGAGGTCTATGGAAAAGTGAAGGATATCCTTAAACTTGATCCCCAGATCCCTCACCAACATACTCCCCTGCTGGAGGGAGAGTATCTCTAGCCACTTCTCAGCCTTCATCATGAAAGAAAGGAATTCCACCAAGAACTCCTTCTCAAAGTTGAACCATAGAATGTCAGTCTCTTTCCCCTCCCCAGGTATAGATTCCACATCTGACCCACATCTACCCTAATGTGACTAACCACAAATGGAACCCATTACTCTATTGGAGCATAAATCAAGCATAAAGTGATCACCAACTCCTCGATCTAACCCTTTATCTCCATGTCTGACACCCTACCCTGGTACATTCCCAAAGTCTATCACTAGAAATAATGAAGGGTCTTCTTCCATTGTTAATCCTCCTCCACTCGGTCAACCTTCCATCGACCGACTGGGTCAGCCTACTGAGCATCCACTTCTCGTACCACGCACAGGCAACGTCCAAGAGCCATAGATGAAAAGGTAAGCAATGAACTCCTAAGCCCGAGTAGTATGGAATTTATTTTTAATAATTGTTCATTTTCATTTTTTGAAAACACTCAAAACAAACAAGAACACGAGACATCATGATGCATGTACCATTCCTAGAGTCTCTACCCTACAATTGTTGTGGCATCACCTGTTCATTCGATAAGCTCAGAGTCCGTGCATCAGATCATGGGGCACCCTAAAATCTCGTTCCCTAGATGATCTTTTCTAGCTTATATCACACACTAAGATCACATAACAATATTTCCATACCAACCCATGAAATCCCCATTGTTCCTAACTTCAAATTCCATCATATCTTTCAACCATCACCACTGATACCATTTTTTCATGACATGCCTTCATGAAGATGAGGGAAGGGATAGGAAGATGTCGAGACCTTCCTTCCTCAATATAAAGGAGAGATAATGACCCTCGGGTCCTACCTCCAAAATGACCCACGGTGGCGACCAGCACCCAGGGTATAGAAATCACACAAAAATTGGAGGCATTACCCTTTTATAGTAACCAATATTGGTAGATAATATGTATCAACCTCAAAAAACACCAAGATATATAAATATAATGAAACCAAAATCCATCCGACGTGCATTTTTATAGTAAAACTACTAAAAACACAAATAAAACTCCAAATAACATACCAAAATAAAAATAAACACCAACACAACAACTGTCCCCAACATCCGATCTAGTAAGGTCCAACACAGTTTGTGTAATCTCCCTAGAAACCTAAAAACAATTTTATATACGTATGGTGACCATACAACTATACTCATTAGAGAAAAACCAAAGTCACACATGCACAAGTGGGAGAATCATACTAATTACCCTATGAGAAAATATAAAAAACTCAAAGTACCTAACAAGGTATATTATCCACCCCAACATCACCAATTCACACTCACCAAATAACACAAGTCATGTAAATTAAAGTAGTAATCACATCAATATTTGGGAACCCTGTCACGACCCGCCCTCGGGGTCCGAGCCGTGACTACCCCAAGCCCGCCTTCCATAGGCCAGGGGCTGGCGACTAGCACCAAGGCATAAATCCCGGTAAAAAGGGAAGGCATTGCCTTTGAAAAGTAAACACACACCATAGAGTAAACAAGCGGAAGGTAAACACTAAGCAAGCAGAGTACGACTGAAAGTGCGGAAAGGTAAATGGGCCAGTATACAAACCCAAACTGAAAGTAAAGTACAACTCGAAAAGGGAAAAACAGCAACTGTAAAGTAAAGGCCGCTACTCCGAGCTGTCCACTGGAAATCCCACCTGAAGGGTGGGTACAGATAGCTCCTCTGCTCCACGGGTCCCGCCGTCCGCTCCGAGTACGTCCCGCCTAGTGGTCCACCTCCGGGTACCGTCCCGCTGTGCAAGCCTCAGCTAAGGTCAACGCTGTCCGTCGTCTGCAACCAACACAATGTAGTGCGGGCGAAGCCCGTGCAGGGGTGAGTATAAGCTACTCAGTAGGGACCCCGAGACCCCTGAAGGTCTCTCAAATCCACAAAGAATAAACCACGAAGAAAAGTACAATCACGAAGTAACAACCGACACTGCTTAGGTATATGCCCATACATATACCTAAGTCATCAATTAAAAATACGCTCCAACCTCCGAGCCCAAGTACAACTCAGTCCACGCAGGAAAGTATACGTATTCCACATAGGAAAGCAAAACATAATCCACACAGGATTGCACAACACAATCCACACAGGAAAACAACAGGATTCAGCTCACACAGGTATACTTCTTCAAGGACGATAAAGATGATCACTGATCCATCTAAGTCGTCGGACCCACGAAGGATCGATAGGTAACTAACCCCCGCAGAAGACCCACACAGGATCGGGCTCACACAGAACCTGTAGGCGCTGGCTCACACAGAACCGCTGAGCGCAAGGACCCACACAGGATCGGGCTCACACAGAACCTGTAGCACTGATCCACGTAGGATCTCTGAGTGTTGTAGTCGTCGTCGTCGAATCCACACAGGATCTCTGTACTGTCGTCGTCCAATCCACACAGGATCTCTGTACTGTCGTCGTCAAATCCACACAGGATCTCTGTACTGTCGTCGTCAAATCCACACAGGATCTCTGTACTGTCGTCGTCGCAGTCACAGTAGCAGTCGTAGCAGTAGAACAGTCGCAGCCAGTACTAGGGTTCCCGCACACAGCAAGCTCGTACGGAGGATCCGCTCCACGAGCCGAGAGGCTGATACATCAACTGTCACGAAGACCGAAGTTGATGTATCCAAAAGTTCCGTATCGTCAACAGGAACTCAACGCAATAGACGGCGCGTCGATCGGACGCCCGGTCTGAGAGTTATAGGCATTTTCGTCTCCGGGGCCCGGTTGGTTTTTTAAGGCAAAACCAACCCGACCGTACTCCACCTGCGTCCAAACCTCGGGCGGAGTGTGCCAAAAGATCCGTCTCACTAAGAGGAACACAACGCGACAGACGGCGCGTCAATCGGACGTCCGTAGCTCAAGATATGAGCGTTTCCGCTCCGAAGGCCCGGTTGGTTTCGTGAACGAACCAACCCGGCCGAACTCAAAGTAAACCGAAACCTTGAGTGCGATATACCGAAACGACCGTCTCGATCCAAGGATCGTGTTGCCGCAGACGGTTCGTCATTCGGAGGTCCGAGGCTCAAGTTATGAGCCAAAAACCGAATCTGGTTCGAAACGGGGGGGTCCGGGTCCGGGCCGACCCGGCCCGACCCCCCCCCCCCCCCCTGGGCGGCGCGGCGGCCGGCGGCGGCGGCCGGCGGCGGCGGACGTCGGCGGCGGGCGGCGGCGCGGCGGCGCGGCGGCGGGCCGCGGTGGCGGCGGCGGCGGGCGGGGGCGGCGGCGGCGGCGCTTGGCGCCGCACGTGGGTCACGCGGGGGGCAATCAAGCCCCCCCTGTTTGTGAAGGCGGCACGGCTTTGAGCCGTGCCTTTGCAAAAAAAACGGCCCCCGCAAGTGGGGGCCGGCTGGACGAACCGGGGGGGCTGTTGCCCCCCCACCTTTAATGAACCGCCCCCCTCATTAAGAGGGGGGTTTGTTGAACCGGCCGGGGGATTTATTCCCCCGGTTTTTATGATATCCGGCCGGCCAGCTGGCCGGCCGGTTTTTACCAACGGGACCGGAAATTCCGGTCCCGCCCTCGACTTCCGACGCCGGCGGCCCGGCCGCCGGTCTCCCCTTCCGCCGCGGCCCGGAACCGGCCGCGGCGTTCGTCATCCGGCGCGGTGCGACGGCACCGCGCCCCTTTTCCGTACCATGATTCCTTCCAACGCGGCGCGACGGCGTCGCGTTCTTGAAGATTCTCCTCGGCGTAGCGCGACGGCGTTACGTAAATTATAAGCACGATCATCCGCGTGGTGCGACGGCACCACGCCACTTGCTTCCACCCGCATGGATAAAACAAGAACGATGGAGGGGGGGGGGGGTTCGGCCGTGTTCGTGCGGTCCGACCCCCCTCACGTTAAAATAAAAACGCAACTTAAAATAAATCAAGTCACGCGTTAGTCTTGTTAGAATCACGATCAAGAATAAAATAAGGAAATCAAAAGAAAACGACAACCCCTACCTCGGGTTTAAGATTCAAAGGTTCGGCTACGCTCCGCGGAAGACGGCGTCGCGGGGGTCGGGTGTCGCGGTCGTCGTTCGTCAAATCCGTTGACGAAGAGTTATGCCCGAAGAGACACGACGTTGGCGGATCTTCGTTTGCCGACGAAGAAGGTCCGAGGAGGAAGAAGAGGTCCGAAGATACCGGGTCGCCGAGTCGATGATCCTTGATGAAGTGTTGTCGTTCTTCGTTGAGGATGAAGACGTTCTTCGCCAGAGAAGATGAAGAGGAGCTCTCAAAGCTCTCAAGGGAATAAACCAACAACCCCAAAAACAAATAAGATTACATCTTATTTTATTAACACATAACTCAAAAGAATTTCAAATGTTTGAAATTCAAAAGAGTTAACTCCCAAAATTAATTAAGAGTAACATAGGCCAATTAATTAGGGGTTAAGTACGTTGAGAGAATTTGAAAAGCAAAGGGGTTCGTGTGGGCCCCACCACACTTAATCCTCCCAAGGGAGGTTAAGTGGGTGTGGGTCCCACTTCCAACCACCTTTGATAGGTTTTTAAATAAGTTAAAATAAAATTTGTCTTACACAAATTTTTATTTAACTTAACTGAAAAACCCCAAAACGTAACTATCAACCCGCAACAAACGCAACTCCCGAAAAGGTCTCATTAAGCGAATATCGGTGCTGCGAGTTCATCGGTGCCCTCGGTTTTCAATTCCGAGCACCGGATCAAAAGTTAGGAATTCCCGCTCGTTCGTTCACTGAACGTACCCGAGCCAAACTTCGGAAATTAATTCCGGGCACTCCGGGCCTCGGAATCAGGTGCCGTCTGAAACCGCGCTCTTGTAAAATTCTAAAGAAAATTAAGAAAAAAATTTCCTTGAATTTTACGGGTCTTTACATTACTCCCACCTCAGGGCTTTACGTCCCCGTAAAGCTACATCAAAAACTAGGGAAACCAAAAGAGAGTACTGAGCATGCATCTGAGCCTCCCGCTCCCATGTGCTCTCCTGGAGATTCCCGTGCCGCCATCTGTTGCGCACAAGAGGAATCGATCGCCCATGTAGGACCCGCTCCTGGATGACATGGACCTCCTCTGACGTGGCCCGGACCATCTCCGGTCCCACCAGAGCTGCAAGATTTCTCTTTTGCCGAAAAGAGAAATCTGGTCTCATCCCCTGGATGAACCACATTCTTTGCCTAAAACAGTCAATCCTAACATGGATGATACTAATCCATACTAAGGATGACGTCGTAAGGCCTCGACGCTACTACTAAGAGATTCAACCGTTACTCTCGCCTCCAAGGGTTGAGTCACACTGTCGGCATCAGTGTGTGGTAACTGGGTCTCCTCCAGTAGATGTCTCACAAGTGAGGGTCAAGTCAACAGCCAAAACTGGAACCTCTTAGTAACATTACGATAGAGGACAGGAACGAAAACATCACAAGGTATGCGTCTTTTATTAATGAAGCTCGTAATACAAGACGCTACAAAAAAAAAGTAACAAGGAACCAGAAGTACAAAGGATGTATCCACTAGTCCTGCTCCTGTCCATCGGCCCCCAGGGCTCCATGATCGAAGGCCTCTGCTGCCTGAAGCTGAGTTCTCCCCTGCGGTCGGGGTGGACCTCCTGGTGGTGGTGGTGGTAGAGCCTCAAAGCGTCGGCCACCACCAGCTGCTCGTCCAGCTCCTCTGCCTCGTCCGCCTCCTCCCTGCGGACCGCCACGGTCGAACCTTTGCCTCTGCCTAGGTGGTTCCTCAACCGTCTGCTGCTCCTCCGCATGGCGGGTCGGGCAGTCACGAGCCATGTGGCCTCGCCCGCCGCATGCATAGCACTGTCTTCCACTCGAAATACTGGCTCCGCGTTGTGTGCCCTGCACTGCTAAGCCAGTGCCCTGAGGACTGGTCTGTCTGGACCCCTGAGTCATTCGTCGGCTGCCAGCTGCAGATGTCTCTGCCACGTGCCGCCCTGCGGTGGGTCGCTGTGCTGGTGTAGACTCAGAAAGGAAGCTCTCGATCAGAAGGGCCCGCTCCAGTACTCCTGTCTGAGTCGGTATGCTAAGGGAGATCAGCGATGCCCTGATCTCGTGTCTCAAACCCTGCTCGAAGGTCCGGGCCCGGAAGAATGGGTCCCGTACCATGTCGGTCGAGTAGCGCGAGAGATCGGTAAATCTCGCCGAGTACTGAGCGACCGTCATGCTGCCCTGCCGCAGCTGTAGAAGCTCCTGGATGCGCACCGCACGAAGGGTGGCTGGGACGAACTCCGAGCGGAAGATGCTCTCAAAGTCCGTCCAAAGAAGAGATGCCTCATCGTGCACCTGGAGCATCAAGATCCACCATCGTCCTGCTGCTGCGTGTAGTAGGCTCGCAGCGAGGATCACCATGAGGTCTGCTGGTGTCCTCACTAGCCTAAACACTCGAACCACTGCCTCCAGCCAGTCCTCTGCTTCCTGGGGATCCGTCTCCCCGTGAAACCTGGGCGGTCGCTGGCGCTGAAACTCATGCAGTGCGCTGAGGCGACGTGCATCGTCAGCGGCTGCTGCTGGAAGCATCGGGGGATCGGCGGGTAAAGCTACCGCCGGTGCCACTGCTGACAAAGGGCCCTGCACCGAAGCCTCGTCGCTCGGTGGGCTGTCGTCTCGCTTGACTCTCGGAACCCTAGCTGGCTGCCGTCGTGGGGCCATCCTGAAAAGGAAACAGGTGCGCCACGGTTAGAACAGTATACCTGGTGAGCTGGCACAAGTAATCACAAGGAAAACTTGAGACTTTCATAAAGCAGATCAGTATACCCGGTGAGCTGACACAAGTAATCACAAAGAAAACTTGAAACACACACGCAATCAATGTTTTCGTGCATTAAGTCGGAAATCAGAAGTCAGGGTCCTGGTGTACGGATACGTCGGCCGCCGCACCAACACTGGACTCCCTGGACTGATAACCACACTCAATACGCTAAACATTATTGCTTCACATAGAAAAGATCAGAGTTCGCGGTAGAACCGAACTCCTTTGATACCAATTTGTCACGACCCGCCCTCGGGGTCCGAGCCGTGACTACCCCAAGCCCGCCTTCCAAAGGCCAGGGGCTGGCGACTAGCACCAAGGCGTAAATCCCGGTAAAAAGGGAAGGCATTGCCTTTGAAAAGTAAACACACACCACAGAGTAAACAAGCGGAAGGTAAACACTAAGCAAGCAGAGTACGACTGAAAGTGCGGAAAGGTAAATGGGCCAGTATACAAACCCAAACTGAAAGTAAAGTACAACTCGAAAAGGGAAAAACAGCAACTGTAAAGTAAAGGCCGCTACTCCGAGCTGTCCACTGGAAATCCCACCTGAAGGGTGGGTACAGATAGCTCCTCTGCTCCACGGGTCCCGCCGTCCGCTCCGAGTACGTCCCGCCTAGTGGTCCACCTCCGGGTACCGTCCCGCTGTGCAAGCCTCAGCTAAGGTCAACGCTGTCCGTCGTCTGCAACCAACACAACATAGTGCGGGCGAAGCCCGTGCAGGGGTGAGTATAAGCTACTCAGTAGGGACCCCGAGACCCCTGAAGGTCTCTCAAATCCACAAAGGATAAACCACGAAGAAAAGTACAATCACGAAGTAACAACCGACACTGCTTAGGTATATGCCCATACATATACCTAAGTCATCAATTAAAAATACGCTCCAACCTCCGAGCCCAAGTACAACTCAGTCCACGCAGGAAAGTATACGTATTCCACATAGGAAAGCAAAACATAATCCACACAGGATTGCACAACACAATCCACACAGGAAAACAACAGGATTCAGCTCACACAGGTATACTTCTTCAAGGACGATAAAGATGATCACTGATCCATCTAAGTCGTCGGACCCACGAAGGATTGATAGGTAACTGACCCCCGCAGAAGACCCACACAGGATCGGGCTCACACAGAACCTGTAGGCGCTGGCTCACACAGAACCGCTGAGCGCAAGGACCCACACATGATCGGGCTCACACAGAACCTGTAGCACTGATCCACGTAGGATCGCTGAGTGCTGTAGTCGTCGTCGTCGAATCCACACAGGATCTCTGTACTGTCGTCGTCCAATCCACACAGGATCTCTGTACTGTCGTCGTCAAATCCACACAAGATCTCTGTACTGTCGTCGTCAAATCCACACAGGATCTCTGTACTGTCGTCGTCGCCGTCACAGTAGCAGTCGTAGCAGTAGAACAGTCGCAGCCAGTACTAGGGTTCCCGCACACAGCAAGCTCGTACGGAGGATCCGCTCCACGAGCCGAGAGGCTGATACATCAACTGTCACGAAGACCGAAGTTGATGTATCCAAAAGTTCTGTATCGTCAACAGGAACTCAACGCAACAGACGACGCGTCGATCGGACGCCCGGTCTGAGAGTTATAGGCATTTTCGTCTCCGGGGCCCGGTTGGTTTTTTAAGGCAAAACCAACCCGACCGTACTCCACCTTCGTCCAAACCTCGTTCGGAGTATGCCAAAAGATCCGTCTCACTAAGAGGAACACAACGCGACAGACGGCGCGTCAATCGGACGTCCGTAGCTCAAGATATGAGTGTTTCCGCTCCGAAGGCCCGGTTGGTTTCATGAACGAACCAACCCGGCCGAACTCAAAGTAAACCGAAACCTTGAGTGCGATATACCGAAACGACCGTCTCGATCCAAGGATCGTGTTGCCGCAGACGGTTCGTCATTCGGAGGTCCGAGGCTCAAGTTATGAGCCAAAAACCGAATCTGGTTCGAAACGGGGGGGTCCGGGTCCGGGCCGACCCGGCCCGACCCCCCCCCCCTGGGCGGCGGCGGCGGACGGCGGCGGCGGGCGGCGGCGCGGCGGCGGGCCGCGGTGGCGGCGGCGGCGGGCGGCGGCGCGGCGGCGGGCCGCGGTGGCGGCGGCGGCGGGCGGCGGCGCGGTGGCGGGCCGCGGGGGCGGCGGCGGCGGGCCGCGGCGGCGGCGCTTGGCGCCGCACGTGGGTCACGCGGGGGGGCAATCAAGCCCCCCCCCCCCCTGTTTGTGAAGGCGGCACGGCTTTGAGCCGTGCCTTTGCAAAAAAAATGGCCCCCGCAAGTGGGGGCCGGCTGGACGAACCGGGGGGGCTGTTGCCCCCCCACCTTTAATGAACCGCCCCCCTCATTAAGAGGGGGGTTTGTTGAACCGGCCGGGGGATTTATTCCCCCGGTTTTTATGATATCCGGCCGGCCAGCTGGCCGGCCGGTTTTTACCAACGGGACCGGAAATTCCGGTCCCGCCCTCGACTTCCGACGCCGGCGGCCCGGCCGCCGGTCTCCCCTTCCGCCGCGGCCCGGAACCGGCCGCGGTCTTCTCGTCCCGCCGCGGCCGGGAACCGGCCGCGGCGTTCGTCATCCGGCGCGGTGCGACGGCACCGCGCCCCTTTGCCGTACCATGATTCCTTCCAACGCGGCGCGACGGCGTCGCGTTCTTGAAGATTCTCCTCGGCGTAGCGCGACGGCGTTACGTAAATTATAAGCACGATCATCCGCGTGGTGCGACGGCACCACGCCACTTGCTTCCACCCGCATGGATAAAACAAGAACGATGGAGGGGGGGGGGGGTTCGGCCGTGTTTGTGCGGTCCGACCCCCCTCACGTTAAAATAAAAACGCAACTTAAAATAAATCAAGTCACACGTTAGTCTTGTTAGAATCACGATCAAGAATAAAATAAGGATACCAAAAGAAAACGACAACCCCTACCTCGGGTTTAAGATTCAAAGGTTCGGCTACGCTCCGCGGAAGACGGCGTCGCGGGGGTCGGGTGTCGCGGTCGTCGTTCGTCAAATCCGTTGACGAAGAGTTATGCCCGAAGAGACACGACGTTGGCGGATCTTCGTTTGCCGACGAAGAAGGTCCGAGGAGGAAGAAGAGGTCCGAAGATACCGGGTCGCCGAGTCGATGATCCTTGACGAAGTGTTGTCGTTCTTCGTTGAGGATGAAGACGTTCTTCGCCGGAGAAGATGAAGAGGAGCTCTCAAAGCTCTCAAGGGAATAAACCAACAACCCCAAAAACAAATAAGATTACATCTTATTTTATTAACACATAACTCAAAAGAATTTCAAATGTTTGAAATTCAAAAGAGTTAACTCCCAAAATTAATTAAGAGTGACATAGGCCAATTAATTAGGGGTTAAGTACGTTGAGAGAATTTGAAAAGCAAAGGGGTTCGTGTGGGCCCCACCACACTTAATCCTCCCAAGGGAGGTTAAGTGGGTGTGGGTCCCACTTCCAACCACCTTTGATAGGTTTTTAAATAAGTTAAAATAAAATTTGTCTTACACAAATTTTTATTTAACTTAACTGAAAAACCCCAAAAAGTAACTATCAACCCGCAACAAACGCAACTCCCGAAAAGGTCTCATTAAGCGAATATCGGTGCTGCGAGTTCATCGGTGCCCTCGGTTTTCAATTCCGAGCACCGGATCAAAAGTTAGGAATTCCCGCTCGTTCGTTCACTGAACGTACCCGAGCCAAACTTCGGAAATTAATTCCGGGCACTCCGGGCCTCGGAATCAGGTGCCGTCTGAAACCGCGCTCTTGTAAAATTCTAAAGAAAATTAAGAAAAAAATTTCCTTGAATTTTACGGGTCTTTACAAACCCCGCACCACTTCCCACTGGTTAACTATTCATCCCTAACAGCAAATGTCTTGATTCTACCACACTCTTCCACAATCCCCACTACCACAACCTTCCCGCACACACCTGGGCCACATACCACATCACATATCACCTACAAAAACTAAGTCAAAAAACCAAAAACCTCATCCCAAAGACACTTAGGAATCCCCACAAAACTTATCATGAAGACACCTGGGAAGCACACATTGGCTGCACACACCTGGGCCTCAAAATGACACCACAACTTACTCGAAGAGTCTAGGTATACCAATGCCTAGAAGAGGGAGTAAGGAAGAGACAATAAACATTCATCCATCCTACCACTGGGATGTTGGGAAAGGATTCCCTCCCACATAACAATGAGGGTGTTTGGAACATAGTTCTCAACATGGGTGGGGTGTGTATAGAAATCACAAGAAAATACATGTATATATATTGGTACTAAACACTCATCCAAACCTATTTATTTTTAGAACAACAACTAGACCATAGAAAATTGACCTTCTTTCCATCCCTAAATTCACTTATCAGAATGAATAATGGTCACTTCCCAATTTGATAAATAAATTCCACTTTGGTACAAAACACAACTTGAAACAAACCCTCATCCGATTCATTTATTTATTCCATAACTACCCAGGAAACTACCAAAAATTGCAAACATGATAAAGCAAAGAAACCATAATAACCACTTCCAAATCCAAACAAGGAAATAAGGGCCAAGGTAAAAGAATCCATTCTAACACCCATTTAAAAAATAAAGGCCTCTATAAACTCCAGAAGAAATGCCAAGTCAAGGTAACGCCATCCTTCTCCAAAATCATACTTCGATGTCCTTACTCTAAACAAGTAAACCCCCAAAAAAACATCATTACTACCACACTTGGTAGCCACGCTGCATAACATCACTGCACCTAGCACACCCATAAACATGAACATGACACAACCCAATCCTGCAACCCCTCTGCCCAACCACTACACATATGTAGTCCCACTACATAAAAATTTCATCCATTCCATAATCGATCAATATGTTAGGTTGAGATACCATTACACCACCCGTACCACGCCATACTCACAACCACACTCCCATCCACAACACCACATGAATGACACAGACACAAGGACAAAAAGAACCACAAACAGCACAGAACCACACCAATAAGGAAAGGATTATTTATATTTAGCATCACTCGTTATTTAATTACACTTGATAAAATAGGGGTTATCATAGAACCAGTTTGATCCAGGGGAATCTATTTATTTAACCAAATATACATGGTTATACAATTTTTCAATTCTTACAGCAGTGATTCACAATACATATAGGTGTAAAAATAGAGGCAAACAACCACCATGATTTTTAGAAGGGATATAACCATTAAAAAATATGGCATGGATCAAGTATAACATATAAAACAAAGTGATAATAATTATCATCTTCCCACCCCCTCAATAATTACTTCTTATTATCTTCGTTAAATTGGTTTAAACTATAACCATAGAAAGATATCAGTACACCAACCCCACATGATATACAAATAAACGAGAGACAAAGGGACCCCTACTGGGAACATCAGATAATCAATGATTCCTCCTTGCACAAAAATAGTGGGTCATTCCTGTAGAAAGAAATATTGTAGGGTAAAACAGAACAAAATACTATAACATAGGCGCATGACTCTTCAGTGAAAAAAGGTTCTTGGCACACCAAGAGAAAATGGAAGGGTTCAAAAGAAGGGAGGATATCAGTTTTAGAAAGGACAAATCCTAAATCTAGGGGGAAATGGTTTCACAGGCCATTAAAGTTAGATCACAACTAAGACCACATGGTTTAGGATTCAAGGAAATATTCAGGTTTTAATAGATAAATACCATTTGAATCTGCCCAAAAATTCATTAAATATGGTATTTGACTCATTTAATAATGAAGGAAACATCAAAGAGGAGAAATTTGAAAAACTAGAAATTACTCATTGTTGAGAGTTTTTCTATTTGGTGAGTCATCATTTGGGAGTTACCATTCGGTGAGTCATCATTTGCTGAGTCACTATTTGGTGAGTCACCATTCGGTGAGTCACCGTTTGGTGAGATACCATTCAATGAGTCATTACTTGGTGAGCTACCATTCAGTGAGTCAGTGTTTGGTGAGCTACTGTTCTGTGAGTCACTGTTTGGTGAGATACCATTTGGTGAGCCACTTTTTAGTGGGCCACCATTTAGTGTGCCACTATTCGGGGATCCGCTATTCAGTGAGCCACCGTTCTATGACACACTATTCAGTGAGAAAGTTTTCGGTGAACAAATGTTCGGTGCACCACCATTCGGTGAGCCACCATTCAGTGAGCTACTGTTTGGTGACACACCGTTCAGTGACTATTCGATGATCCACCATTCTTTGATCCATTGTTCGTTGATCCACCGTTTGATGTTATAATTTTTAGTGAGTCACTATTCGGTGAGCACCGTTCAATGATTCACCATTCATTGAGCTACCTTTCGGTAAGTCACCATTATGTGAGTCATCGTTAAGTAAACCACCATTAGAAAAATGAAAATTCAAAAACTCTTGGAATGAGTCACCATGACTCCCCATAACACCTATAAAACTGAATTTTGACAAACTAATGGACCATAGAGGTTCAGGACATTACAAACACCATTAATCAAGATTATTATGTGATGTAGGAAAGAGATACTTCCTAGGAAATAAGAGATTATGGTCCAATATAATATTAATCAAGTAAATTAAAATTATTAAACATAATAAGTGAGATAATGTTTCTTATTGTATAGATACCTAAGTGTGGTTCATGCATTATTCTATATTTATCTTTCTATTAAATTGGGAAAGGTGATGTGGAAGGTAAAATAAATTAAATTGAATGATCTTAATAAATTATAATGTTGTAGTCTTAAGATTCCATTCATCCTTGATGATATGGATCATTTTTTTCTTCCTTCTGTGGTTTAGGTTGATAAAGTGTAACGGGATTCTTCAATAATTCATTAAAGAGTTTATTTTTATGAGGATAATTGTTAGAGGAATATGTAATAAGAGTTATATATTTATTGTGTTCAGAAGTATAATTGATCACTTTCTAATTAAGAGACATAGAGGTGGCAGTAGAAGCTGAATATCTCTTTCTATATGATATGTGATGGGAAGGATCATTGGATTATATTAGTATTCAGTTTATTTCATGGAGTTGCTTGTAAGTGGGGGATCTTGTTCCTTAGTGATCATCATGAGTTTTAAGTATCATGGGTGATGTTTTATGATAGGTTTTTGGATGATTTCATTTATTTGATACTAAATTTGGTGCAACGGGATGATTTTCTTTCTCTGTGAGAGGGTAGCTTTAGTGTTTGGGTGTTTGGAATTCAATTCAAGAACCATCTTGATGGTTTTATTAGATTCTAATAAAATTTATTAGATTATTAAAAGTTATTGAAAACTGAAATGAATAACACTATAAAAGAAAGTGTACCATTCACCAAAAATCCACTACAACCTTTGATCTTCATCTTTATATATGTTTGATAAATATCAAATAGTGGAAAACTTAAGAAAAACTCCCCTATAGGTATCTATGGGATAACATTAATCACATGTCATGCACGTGAAATTCCCCTTTCTCCCATGATTTTCTAGCTTCTCAGCATACAAGGAAGAAGAAAATGAGTGCATCGGGATCCAGGAGTCATTGGCTAAATAACCACACACACACACTACCATCATATGGTAGTGCCATTATATATCCCAAAAACATTACATTGTCATTAATTAATTAAATCATACATTTTTAATGCATAAGTTAATGTCTTATCCAATTTATGTATTATATGAATGAATTTGACTCCTACAACTATTTCATCTTATGTAATGGATTATTAAATGATAGCATATGCAGTAGAAACATAAAATGATAACAGTTGTCACATTTTTAATTGCATATTTCATAATATAATATACCCTTATATGAATGAAAATTATAATTTTCATGAAATAATAAATTTCATATATATATATATATATATATATCATATATATATAAATTTTTAGTGCATCTTCCCATCAATATTTCACTTTCATTAAATCCTAAAACACATTGTGTTATTCCACTTTATATTGTATCATATACAATTACTTGTTAAATCATAACCAAAACTCCTTTTGGATATCATCAAAAATATTTTAACAATGTTATCATTGACTTCACCTTGTATCATATGATATGAAATGCCTTCTGAAGACCCATCCAAAACACTTTTGGATTAACTATAAAACAAATTTAAAGTATCTATCTGTGTAAAACTCAATCCCCACATAATAATCCATGAATATTTACACCATGGTACTTTATAGTGTTGAAAGAAAATACAAATATATAGATTCATATATGTAAGAAAATATAGGCCTCTAGAAAATCTTTAGTGACACTCATGCTATAAAGGGATTTGGCTTGATATCTATCAAACACAAGTATATTTGTACCTGTGTCCACCAAACTACATCATGTGAACATGTTAATTCTCATGTTTTCACTTTTTATAAGACATTGAGTGACCATGTTATATAGTGCATGTCAATACCATATATCCAGGACGTCTATTCTCAAATCATTGAGTATAAACTAATCTAATATATGAATACATAACTTTTCATTTATCCTTATGGATAAGTACATCACATATCTCTTATCTAGATAGATATATAATATCTAGGTGTTGACTCACACTCCCATAGTCTATCTATATTGAGGGAATAGATTTCATACTAATCAAACAAGAGGAAAAAATATCATCTGGGTTATTCTCTAACCAATGACATGATTAGGAACATACCCAATAACCCCCATATTAGCTAAGTCAATATTTCAACTTTTGTAAGTAGGGTGTCAAAGTAGGAAGGTTCTCATGATGGTTAAACCACCAACCTCTATTAGTGGTGACTCAAATATTATCTATGTAACCTTTTTATAAGAAAGACATTTGTATGAAACTCCATGTGTTATAATTAGTGGGTCATCCAACACACACACAAAATATTTTATTCTATGTCTTAGGCCTATTAAGAATATTTGTTATATATATGTGTCTATGTGTGAATATTACTCATGATAACATTAAAATTTCTCTATAACCTATTATACTCCATTATGAACATCAGTAAGGGATAAACACAAAGTAATACTTTGAGAGGTAAACTATCATTATGCTTCACGAAATGTATATCTATATATAAATTTAAGTAGTCTAAATGAAGGAATGATAAAATAGAGATTTCATTTAATATGATTCATTTTAATTTTGTCGAACTCTTTAAGAATATTTAAAAAAACTAATATAATCACTATTTTATCATATCATATATGATAAACTACTAGATTAGCCTTTTGTTTACCAAACATTCTAGGTTTTGTTAACAAATTGCATCATATGCAATCCATGCCACATATATAAGTGACCATATAATAAAACCCTCCAACTAAACTCTTTTTTAGAAATATCTATAAAATAATCTGTTTTGAATAATAATGAGACATAATAATCATATTCCTAATTATTCAACTCTTTGAACATGTTCAATATTCTTAAGTTCACAACATCAATTTTTATGATGTGAACTTATATTGACTACTTGTAAATCTTTATAAGTTTATCATAATCATATTTGGAACCATATTCCATAAGAATATTCCCTTGAAATAATGAAATAACATATATTATTATTTACCAGTCCACCTAAACACTTTTAGGATAATGTGAAATAAACTTTAAATTTAGATTGTTGTAATTTTTTATCTTATATCATTGGACTTCTTTAAGTTCAAACATACTCCCACTATCCTCTTAGACACTATATTAATTTCAATATATATTACTAATATAAACAACCCTTTAATTTTATAAAATAACATTTAATTACTTTTATTGTAAATATTTATCAAATAAACTATTCTTTACGTATCATATATGGTATTCTATGTTTTTGGAATAGTTTTATATCAAAAGAATGCCTTATTAAAATATAACATTGATGGTTGTTGAGAACACTTTCCCTTCATATTTTAATAAACAATTCGATAATCATTTTATCCCATATAAAACACTTATATCCATATATTCTTCTCAATATCTGTTATAGAAATTGATAAATCATAAACCATGTCTATATAATTAATCATATCATACTATTTCTCAAAAATTATTTGAAATAAAACAAATTCTCTTATCACATAAGAAAAATTATATAAAGATACAAATACTTTACATAGATTCATTTGATCTTGATAAAATCATTTAAAATTAAATCCTTAATGTAGTAACAATTTAATACATCTCATGAACATAAACTACATACTTTGAAATTTTTACTTCTATATATTTTCAACACTTTTTAAAATATACATTTAGTATCACATACCCTTTAAAAGTGAAGAAGAAATTTCTATAATATACATACCGGACATGGAAAATATATGTAGTTTTATGAACTCATTTAGGTATGTCTTTCATAATACAACTATATTGAATTATTAATCATCCTTCCCTAAAACCCTAGGTTTTAATGACCTTTATTGTCTTCTAAAAGAATTTTTTTTGAACTTTTCAACTAAATTTTCTTCTTCTTATTTCAACTTTTACACACTTGTACTATTCATAGGGCACTAGAATCCAGATATCATATACTCAGTTTATCTATTCTCAATACATTGAGAATATCAGCTCAATTATTCTTGAATTAAATCATATTTTCATAACATTTTCTTGGATTATAATAAGATAAATTCCCTATCCAAAACAATCCATTTTTCATCAAATGCCTTGAAACCATAAATGAATCACTTTGTGACTCTATAAGAATACAGATTCACTTGTTGAAAATTTTCAACACTTAATTACCAATGAAGGAACTACTCATTCACATATAATTTTCTTAAGAACTCTTCTTAAATAAAAACTCTTTAATATTAACTTTTCCAAAGCTACCTATCATAAGAGATACTAAAATTAAGTTTCTTCTATTCAAGGATTAATTGAAAAGTTTAGATTAATGATGATGATGATATTATCTACATAATAATATTTTATCTTATGAGTGACATGTATTATTAACCATTTAATAAGTAATTTTATTAAATAGACTCCCACTAAAATGGTGACCCTCTTTAAATGTCCAATATATCCATTAGTGGGCCAAGATCAATATTTCACTAATAAAATGTCCCTGATTTGTTATGAAACTCAACTCTTAGTTATTTAGGTTAGGAGTAAACCCAATAATATCATATATAACTCTTGGATAGTTGAGAAAAGAACTCTTTGTTCAATATATCATATGGATAAACCCAAATTTATTCATTTGGTATCCCAACCCTTGGTGTTTCCAAGTTATTGTAACCCAAAGTAAATACCAAAAATGATCTAATCACAATTCAATCCAAGTGTTCCCTGTTATAGCATGAAACTATCCATGGATGATCCAGTAACACCCATTACATTATTTCCTTAAAAATATATTCCAGAGGTGCCCTGCTATAGTGTGAAACTATCTTGATGCATGATTGAGGTCTTGACTTGTGTCTCTTTAGATGGAATATCACACTTAGTATTTGAAGGGGGTTTTATCTCACAATATTATCTCATGTTATTCCATTTTATACGAAATATTCAACAAATTTAGTTTGGAATGATATTCACTCCACCTAATCAATATGTTCAAAGCATATTGATGTGTAACTCTTCATAGAGCACAAAAAATTAAATTACTTACCTAAAAATAAAAGCTAAGAATATCCATGCATATCCAAACTCATCATATGAATAAGTTATATGAACAATTTATTTAACAAAATACAGTTATATGAGATTGAAAATCACTATAAGAGTTATCCTAGGGAGACAGATAGCCAACCCCATTCACTAACCTAATTAAGGACCAAGCCTCCAGGTAGGTAGGTTTTCCAACCACAAGTTCCTATACCTAGAGATTCTTTACTCATGAGAGAATATAATTCATCATTTATTTAAAAACCATTATTCACAAACTATATTCAATAATAAAATTGATTTTTATGAATTTAAATACAAACTAAAGTTAAGGTATATGAAAAAATAAATTAATTATAGATTCAATCCTACCATGTAATGAAAATATCTATCCTAAAAGTAGTATAACAAATAAACTAAATCATAAAAAACATTCATATTTCTTAAACAATTTACTAAACATGAAAATATTAGGGAATGACGTTTAAATATTCAAATATTTAATCATGATATAAATACTTATAAAAAATTTATAAATAAAATCTAATTATAAAACATTTTATAATTTTCAAATTTAACATTATGAACATTCCATAATTTTGAATATAAACATTTATATTCATTTAAATATGAAATCATTCATATTTTTTTCAAAAATTTTGAATATCAACAATTTAAATTTGTGCCAATTTGAACTATTTCATATTTATCATTAATGGAATTTAAAATTTTAATATATGATGTTATATGAATTTTACACCATTTATAATCCAGCTTATGTTTTCTAATCATTTTACATAATATAAACTTCATGTACTTAATCATTGCTTAAAACTTGATCATATCAATCATCAAAAATCTTATTTTGTAGATTAAATCATATCCAAATAAGGCCCCCTTTTATTTTGAGAAATTCCAAACAATTATTAATTAACAATTAATAATTAAATTATATTTTATATTTTGGCCTTATTTAATAATTTATAATCCTTTATAAATTATTACATATTATTTCTAAATGAACATTTTTATTTATAGATCATAATAATTTCAATATAATTTGTCAAAATTTTATTAAAATATTAACATTTAATATTTGGTAATATAAATATTTCATAAACATTTATTTAATTTAATTATAAACCATTTATAATTAATTAATTTATAAATTATTTAAAAATTAAATATTCCTAAAATACCTTTTATAATGATTTATAAATATTTCATAATCTTGTAAAATCATTTTATAATTTAAAAAATTGATTATTTTTATTTTTACCCTTAAACATGACCTGATTTCTATCTAAAGGTAATCTCTCTATACCCTTACAAAGAAACTCTGCATAAGGGTAAACTATTTATAGAGCCCTTTTAATAAGTCAAGTCAATTATTACCCTAGCATAACTTAAATATTATATAATTTGTAAGTGTACTACCTTTAAATAGATGACTCACATAAGGGAATGAACTTTATGCAGATGATGCTTCATAAGGGTATATTAGGTCTTACCTTTATATAGTCTTTTACTTCCACTATGTAAAGTTACTACCTTGGTTAAATTTACACAGTTGTATCTCATGTAAGGATAAGTGACAGGTTACCTTTACGTGATCCTTGAAAATCCACCATTACCTTTACATAACACCTTTACGTAAAAGTGTAAATTCAAGTGAGCCTTACATAGGCCTTTCTACATAAGGGTGAGGTGTGATGGATCTACATAGACCAATCCTTGTATGGGTAAATTCTTGGTTACCCTTAGGCATATGATCTATGTAATGGTAAGGTTTTCATTACCTTTACATCTCCCATCTATGTAAGAGTACATCCTTTATGAAACCAAATTTCTAAAAATTTCGAACCACTCCATCTATCCAACATCAAATTTTTATTTCAGGAATGGGTACAAAGTAACATGGCTACACCAGAGCTTGGGGGGGCTAAAGTAATGTAGATCTAGGGAATCCCCTATAATCAAATAAACCACCTAAGGCTTTAAGTAATTAACGTTATGAAGGTATGTTATGTTTGATATTGGGTATTCCATGGAGGAAAGATGGTATGCGACCTTATTAACCTCTCTCCACATGTGGGCCACATGAATATTTTCATTTAGGAGAGTTCTAAATTTCTTTATAGTATAGGATATTTTCCAAGGGGTGTAGCCTTTTCCATGTAATGAGTCATGTAAAATCAAAGAATCAAGCTCAACATAGATGATATAAATATTCTCCTGATTGCACAAGGTTATCTCATTGAGAATTAATTTTTCCTTAGCCTATATGAAGGTTCTGTTACCATAAAACACAGTGAAGTCCAAGATGACATTCCCATGTGTGTTATGCACCACTCTCCCTCCTTTAATATTGCCCAAAATGAAGGACCCATCTATGTTGAGCTTGTAACCTATTGTCGGGGGATCTGTAGAACCCATTATCCCATTGTTCTGTTGTTGGAGAACTGAGTAGGTGATGAGCTAATCTATAGCTGTCATAGTGAATGAGCATCCTACCAGTTCTTGATGCGAGTCACCATGTCCACCAACAAGTTCCTTGTTTGCACAATGATGGACCATGTTGTGAGATGGGCTCCATGGAACCTAGATTAGTTTCTAGCCTACCACATACACCATCAACCAGTATTGAGGAAAATAGACCTCTCCATCCTTTCCATACCCATATCATTCATCCCTTGGAACCATATTTCTAAAAAATAAGAACCACCATGATCATGGGAGGATAATTTAGTGAGGTCATCAACGAAATTTTAGACAGCATGAGACCAGTCGCATTCAAAGAAGATATAATTTGTGATTTATTCCCATTGTTTCTTATAGTAAGGGAACCAGGATTCCATATTGATACCCACTTTCTTGATGCTATCATCCATTATCACTGCATGCCCCCTTATTCTAAAGGTAAGAAATATATACTTTGAAGGTATCCTGGTGCACCAGACCGTGTCATTCCAACTATCAGGATGATCATGCTTGGACTTTATCTTACAGAAATCCCTAGAATGGAATTTTCCCAAGGAAGAATGAGTGAATATTCATTTATTGTGATCTAATTTGATGATAACTGACTTAGTGATGTCCTGCTACTCTTTATCCCAAACTTTGATAAACATGGGATAGAGGCTCGCATCCTTAAATGTGATCATTGGAGCAAGGAATCATTAAATTCTAATAGTAGTGCCTACCCAGTTTTGAGACCAAAATAGGATATTTCCTTCCCCAACTATCCATCCAGAATTCTGTTTGAGGGTAGGGATGAGAAGATATGTCTTGGACCAAAAGGGAGAGGCATGGCTTCCATTGGCTTCCGAATCTTCCTCACAGTTGTGGGAAATTATATTCCCCCATAGTGTATGTTCTTCAATAACATCACATGAAATCTTAGCATGCATTCAATGGACCATGTTGTTGAGGCTCCTCACATTAATTCCCCCATCATGGATGGTCCTTTACATCCTATCTCACGAGACCCAGTGCCTCTTACCTTTAGATAGAGCATCCCACATGAACATGTCCAAGATCTTATCAATGGTATTGTTGCATCCTTTCAGTACATTGGTGGAATCCATATAATGGATAATAATGGATGACGAGACACTGTTAACCAATGAAATATGTCCCCTGAATGATATGTATAGGTTCTTCAAGATAATAACACACCCCATGATCTTTCCCACGGTTTGATCAAATTCTCAAAATCAAATTCTCCTTGAAGATATTGGTGTTCTATGTTTATCCCTAGGGAAAGCGTCGTGATACATTTCTAGTGTACTGCATAAAGAAGAAACCCTATTGGAAGCACACTTATTGGATATATAGAGTTTTTTTTGGAATTGTTGATAACCTAACCACTCCAGTAGCATACTCCTCAAGAATCCTCTTGAGACCATGAATAGATCTCTTTACCCCATTAATGAAAATGATGGTATCATCTGTGAAAATAAGGTGGGATATATGAGGGAAGTTCATTTGCCTTCAATATGGTAATATGTATCAATTAGGCCAGACTCTCTTGATTAAACAAATAAGATTATCCTACTTAAGGATAAATATACTGGGAGATATTTGGTCTCTCTACCGAAGGCCTCAAGTAGACTTAAAGAAAATATATGTCCTTCACATGATGGAAACCACCATCCATGGGGATCTGAAGCATCTGAAGATGAGGTTTGTTATCCCTATGTGAGAACCTCATAGCCTTGAGTGCTCTGTTAATGAAACCCCACTAGATCCTATCATAATCCTTATTCATATCCAATTTAATAGACAAGTTATTTTTGTGCATCTTTATGTTGATATCCCTCGATATTTCTTGTGACACTTTTATAGCTCTTCAGATAGAGTGTCACTTCACAAATCTATATTGTTGAATGGAGTACCACCGAGGGGGATTTGTGGACAAATTCCAATTAATGATTATTTCCAAGATCTTTTAGGGAATGTTTCACTTTATCGCTAGTCTATAATGCATAAGGGAGGAGGGGTCCTTGTTTTTTTTGTATAAGAACTAGTTTCATAGAGCTGGAAACCCGAGGTAGACTACCTCCCTTGAAAAAGTCTTGAATAGATTCAGTGATATCTCCCTTTAACCACATCCCAAGAATCCTTATAAAATGATCTTGGGAAACTATCAGGTCCCGACACACTCTTGGGGTTGAGATTCCTCATGGCCTTCTATATTTATACCTTATCTTGTATCTCCTCCAACCTTTCATTGTCCCTATTAGAGACATGGTTTGGCACTGCTTCTCAAATCTATGCATTTCCACTAGGATATCCACTAGGAATTATCAGTTTTAGGCACGCTATAAGAACCTTGAAGAATGTGTGCACCATTCTCCCTAAATTTTCTCTATATTCTGTGTACGTGCTATCCTTGAGCAGTATATTGGGTTTAATGGGAAGCATTTTTTCTTTAATGCATGCATGAAAAAAAAGCATTGTTATTGTCAGCCACATATAACCATTTAACCCTAGATCTCTCATGAGCCATTAATTTCTATTTGAGGATCATTTCATCCCAAGAGTTCTTCTTGTCCATGAGATCCTCAAACATCATGTCACTCCACTCCTCCTCCAGCTTAGTTTCCAAACTCTCAATACTCTGTTTGAGGGACTCCATGTTCTGGTCAATAGGAGGGAGAATCTTGTCCTATTCTTGAAGCCTATAATTCACACACTATAGTTTATTGTAAACACCTACCTAAGTATTCCTCTAGGTATGATCACCCCACAGCTCCCTTCCAATCCATTTATAGCCTGGAATTTGGGACCAGTGTTGATAATACTTGAACTTATCATGGGATTCATGCTTGGGGGACAACATAACCAAAAGCGGTGAGTGGTTAGAAATATTTTGAACAAGATTTTTTACCTTTTTATTCAATAAAATGGAGATATAATTGATATTGGGTAGGAATCTATCATGATGTCTCTAGCATCTCCTGCTGAATTTCTGATTGTTATACTATTTGTTGTGATCTCTAGAGTAATTCTAATCTAGTAGGACAGTACCCGCCATGAATTGAGAAAAGTCCAAGCTGGCCTTCCAGGAAAATGCACCTCTTCCCATCTTCTTATATAGTTAAGATATTACATTAATGTCCTCACCCACCAACCATGGAAGTTCCTCTGGATCAAAATAACTATGGAAATTTCACAATCATTTACTTCTTTGAGCATCATAACTTCCATACACTAAGGATACAATGAATCTTTCCATGCCTTTATATACACTCATGGGGATAGACTGATCGTCTGCCTAAATTAAATCCACTGAGAAATCCTTGTTCCAGAATGTCCATATGTGTCTGTTAATTATATCCACGTGCATGGAAGCATGCAGCCAAACTTTACAACATAAATCTTTAATCTTAGTCAAGTCATGTTTGTGTTTGAGGACTTCACCAATGAGAGCCTTGTTTTTTCTTAATCTCCAAAGCAAAGATGTCGGTTTTCACTCGAGCACCAAGGCCTCAGGAGTTCCAAATGATCATAAGTAACATTTAAATAGAAATTATCCTAGCTTTGGACCCAGGCTCCTCAGTCTTCTTATAGTGGGAGAAAGACATCTCCCTAATTTTCCTTAACCTCAGTCATGTGAATATGCTAGGAATTATTGAAGGGGGTTTGTTTCTAAGGGTTCCATGGAAGGGAGAATATTGATCATTTTTCAACTCACCACACTAGGAGGGTATTGGGTTTCATGGTCATGCTTATCATGAAAAAGATCTTATCCATTTGATATGCCAATCTGGTTCAATTTGGATTTGACCTTCATGCAAACATCATTTGATTATGAAGGATAGGGCATAATACATGTGGCCCCCAGCCCTTCTGAAGGACTAATTGATAGATCTGAAAAAGGGGAATGAAATTCTTGGGGCACAAAGAGGTTGGTTTGGGAGCCTCGGGACTCTTTCCAGCGGGCACCACCCTAATAAAATCTAGTAAGGGCTATAAAACCATGCCAAGAGAGAAGAATGTCTAGGAGAAGGTATCAGTGTAGTATACGGTACTAGATCCAAGAATGGGGGGACAACATGAACCAGAGGAGAATTGGGAAGAGGCATGCTCGTTGGAGCTAGATGGATAGGTTATTTTATAATTGGAGTTAGGGTGGAAACATTGAAATTGTTAGGCTTGATACCATCCATTGGGAGAGGAGGAGAGGCACCACTAGGGGAAGCCCCTTGGGCCTGGAGATAACCACTATGTCTTTGTTTACTATACTCCTATAGTGAATGGCCATGGAGAAGGCAGGAAGAGCAGTACCTGGGGAAAACTAGGAAGAAGATATCTTGATTCCAAACCACTTAATCCAACACTATGAAGGAGATCCTTTCCGGGGGAGGTAGAGATATGTCCAGCTCAACACAAGCTCGGGCTACCAGAAAATCCTCGCATCAACTGGTGTGGTCATCCGAACAGAGGAAACCACCAAGGGAATCCCCAATGAACATAAGGAGAGAACTATTTTGGAAATGTAGTGAGATACCCAAGAGGTTGATTCGCATGATGGTTTTGGAACTTTCAGCCCCCCCTGTGAGCATCTAAAGACCACCGAGCTAGGTTAAATCTCCATCGATCGAGGATCTGAGGAGATTTGCGCCAAGATAGAATAAAATATACCTCTGATTCAAGGGAAAAAAAGAATTAATTTTTATGCACATAAGAGATCCTATATAGATATTATAGGATCCAATAATTCATAAACCGTTTGAAGACTGAAAGGGGTGGATTCCCTGTACAAAAATGTGCCACTAATGTCCACTTGAGATAGGCCAGCGCTTCATCAAAATTCGCAGTTGGAACCTCCAATGAGATGTAGGAACCCTATCTAGACACCATCAGAGAGACCATGTAAACATCTAGTAAGAAAGCCTACAGTGGACCTTAAGATGAGCCTCATAACGCCTCCCTAAAGGATATGTCATGCCAACGAAACCTGGGGAGGGATCCAAGAGACTCTAGCAGCATAGAAAGAACAACAAACATAGAATCAGGGCTGGGATCAAATGTTTAAAGAGATGGAATCGCCACCTGAGAACTACCTACCGACATAGAAATTGTTGAGAAAATTTAAAATTCTGAGGGTGTGTGAGGCGCATTCTATAGCATAGCAGAATAATCCATTGATGCACTTCCTTTACAGAACTTCTCTATTTTTCAATTTTCTAATTATTATCATTTAAATAATCATAAAACTAAGAATGGATCATTCTGATACCACTGAAGGATTTTATTAGAGTCTAATAACCTTTATTAAATTAACAGAAGTGATTAAAAACTCTACAATGACGGTATCTATGAAAGATAATATCAAACTAATTATAAAAACTGAAATGTAGAACACTGTAAAACCAAGTGTACCATTCACAGAAGAGATGAAACAACCTGTAATATTCAACTTCATATGAATTTGATTTTTATTGCATGGTGGATAACTTATTTATCCCACCTCTAAATGTATCCACTTCAAAATCTGAATCGCATGTCATACATGTGGGATTCTCTATTCTCCCATAATGTGATACATCTCAGTATGAAAAGAATGAATTTGGAGAGAGAATTTGGATATATGAGTCATTGGTCAAATAACCACACACACACACACTTCCATATTATTATAGTGCCATTATATAGCCCAATTATATTCCTTATTAATGAATGTGTTAAATCATACGTTTATAAAATATAAGTTAATGTCTTGAATGGTTTATATATCATATGAATTCATTTAAAATCCTATATACATTTCTTCATATATAACAATTTATTAAATGATAACATATGAGATAGAAATATAAATTTATATCAATTATCATTTTACTACAATCACATATTTCATAAAATAATATACTAGTATATTCATGTAAATCATAATTTGCATGCAATGCAAATTTCCTACATATATCATATATTTAAATAAAGATTTATGGCATATTCCCATAATATCTTCAATATTTATATACTATTTTTCCTAATGAGTGGTATAGTGCATTAAATTTTGAGGAGGCATTACATCCAAAAATCCAGTGTCAAGTCACCCATTTGATAATATTGATGTTTCTCAAGATACTCAAAAAGGTACTGGTACTTGATAAGATTCCAGTGTGTACTAATATATTTTGAGATGGAGGTCATCAGAGTTTCTTTAAGAGTAGGGTTTTTTATAGAGGATCTTAGTTAACTAGAAAATTGAAGTTTCAGATAGTAAGGATTCATGCTTTTCTATTTTATTATCATTTCTCCAGATCTAGAATTTTTCAAACTTCTACCAAGATTCATTTCATGGTACTTTTTTTCCATGGAGTTTATGTTAATTAGTAGTTTTAGTATCCAACCTTCCTTATCATTCTTTGGGGATATGGTGTCCCACTTCATGTTAGTCCTTGTAGAATTTCATTCTAGGAATTATCATTAGTATTAGTATGGTTTTAGGGATTTTAGATAACATAAAGGAGATGTAGTAAGAAAAATACATCCAAATTTTTGTCTCCATAATTAGAGACATAGGGCTAATCATGGTTGTGGTGTTGGTCATTATTAGGGTCAACATGGAATTGGATAAATGAATGGTAAGATACATTCCATAAATTTTACAACATCATGTAGACTATGCATTTTTAATGGTATGATTTACCTATATTATAACCTTGTATATGATTTATTTTTATTGAGAGGCTCACACTCCTTCATTACACCAACCTTGGTCTAAGATTTGGGACTCAAGGAGGAGAAAATTCGGGTTACATTTGGGTTGAATATTCCAGTCATAGATTAGTCTAACTTGTTTGTGGTGTGTCAAGGTTTAGAGATGATAATGTGGAATAATCAGTTGTTGGGATATTTTTTATATTTGGTGATATATTAATGTGATTTCATTATAGGATATGGGTTATTTATAAATGATGTAAGATATTATTGATTTATTTTATAAGATTTTTTTATTATTTGATGTAGAAGGAGAGTGTACTGTGTTTATTGCTGAGTGGGAACATCAAATGGTTGACAAGAGTATGGAACATCTTTCTTCTCCTCTATAAGAGTTGATGTTGGGGTTATTAGAGGTTCAAGTGATAGTGATACCTAGAGTTATTGAGGAGTTCCCTAATATATTTCCTGAAGTGGTTTTGAACTCACCCTTATATAATATCAAGTTTGTGATAGATTTATAGTCGGGTATCCCTTTTATTTCAATAAAACAAATATAGGATGGTGCTTTGTAAGTTAGGAAGTAATGGATTTAGATCAATGATTTATTTTATAAAGGTTTTATTTTTCCCAGTTTATCTCTTTGGGTTGATTTAATATTTTTCCTGGGGAAGGCATATAAATTTTGTGGTTGTTCATCGATTACCATCGGTTGAATCAATTGATTGTGAATAATTTTTATCCTAACCTATGTATTGATGATTAATTCAATTAGATGATGGGAGTTGGATAGTTTTCCAGGATCAATCTACATTCAGGATATCATTAGATGAGGTTAAAGAAGGAATATTTCTCTAAGACTTACTTTAAATGTAATTATAGACACTTTGAGTTCATAATAATTCCTTTAAGTTTCATTAAATCCCTAAATATTATCATGGGACTAATGAGATCTATGTTTCATGAGTTTCTAAATCATTTTTTTTAGTTTTTGTTTATTATATTCTCATATATTCACATACAGAGGAGGAATATGTTGGGAATTTAATATTCATTCTAAATATATTTTTTATGAAATTAACTGTGTAGAAATATTTCCAAGTATAAGTTTTGTACATGAGTAGTTTATTTTCATTGGAATGTTATATTTCGTTAGGATATAGTTGTGGATACTTATGATATTGAGGTTCTTGTTTCTTGGGTGGATCTCAAGAATGTTTTAAATGATTGTATTTTCCTCGGTATATTATGTTATTATAAGATATTTGGGCCCGATTTATCTTGGATTGTGAGTCCTTTGATAGACTTGACCTAGAAGGATCGAGTTTTAAATCATATTGTTATCTAGTTGTATGTTAGTATCTAAAGAATAGTTGGTTGTTGATACTCTTATTTCTTTAGAAAATGTGGTATTCATGTTTAAGTTATTCTGTTATTCTTGTCTCTTTGGATTCTGTTTTTTTATATATTACATGGTGGTAATTTCTTATGGGTCTCAATATTTATGCCCTCCTGAATATAAATATGCTACCCATGTTCTCAATATTATGTTATTTTTGTTATCCTTTATATTGTAGGAAAAATATCTTATTATAGAGTGATTTAATGTCTTTATATATAATAAGTTCTTGAGATACATTTTCTCCCAACATGATATAAATTTGTATCAAAGATGGTTGATGTAGCTCATATAGGATTCTGACTTGGAGATCTCTTATACACCAAGAAAATAAAATCTAGTAACTATTTTACTGAGTATTAATTCACATGGATATATTACTCTAGAGTCAATAGATTCATGGAGGATAATGAAAGAGTTTGAATCATTGAATCTTCACTTAGAGAAATGTTTCTTGTATTTGATGATAGTGTATCCAAACTTGATACATTTAGTGGAGGACTCTCAGTTGGAAGACACTAAAATGGAGGTGTGATGGGATTTTGTTATTTATAGTGATTCTCATAAGGTATGGTCAAAGGGAGATCAATATCAAGTTTTATTTAAAAGGATACTTTTTTTCCGTTAGTGGTGGGTGGGGTAGTTCTCCATTATTTTCATTTCTCACCTTTAATAGTGAATCCTACTGTAACTTAGCCGCATAATTCTTTTATGCGCTAATTTTGGTATATAAGGATAAATAATCCTACAAATACCCTGACCCTAATAGGATAAATCTTTTAGTTACATAATTACATTTCTACTAGACAAATATGATCACATCCCAAAGGATTGAATAGTTAATTAGTCTTGGAAAACTATATACATACTTTAATTTCACATTACATTTAAAAAAATAAAATAAACAAAATATTTTCTTTGGGAACACAATTAATCCTTTATTATATCCATGTATGTCAATCATAATACACTTACTAACAGCCTAGGTAATGGAAACATAATAAATGCGTGAACTCATAGGTTAAATAAGGGTATTTATAGTGGAAACTAATAATGAATGAATAATATGGAAACAATAAATGATGAAAACAAATTTACATATAAATAATAACTTAATCAAGAAAATTATACATGGATATCATAAATATTCAAGTAATCACATGAATATTAATAACTATTTTCATAATTATTAAATGCATAATTATAGACATTTAAAACTTACCGTCGATGCCTCGTGCCAAGACATTTTACAAAATTAGTATGGCCTTGGCCAAATACCCAATCAAGTTTGTCTCATGAGACCTACTGATTCATCATGGGGCTATATAATTCAATTCCCCACCAATAAAATAGTGATTTCATTTCATTCATCACGTGACAAATCAACAATGCTTAATCAACACGCCTCAAAAAACAATTAATGATCGTGTTAGAAGAACTATGATACGTAATATCGATAATTTCCCAAGTAATGATGATTATAATTCATCCAAATAAATATAATGGATGGTATTATAATAGTATAACCTTATTAAATCATAATATTAAACAAGTTATGTTGAACTAGATGAAAATACTTTCAAAATCTCAATGTCAAATTTCATTACGGAAATGCCCATTTTCAATTTGAAATCACTTATCTAAATTTCAAAAAATCACCAAATTTTAGAAAAACGTTTACTTTTAAAATAAACTTATAAAACAATAATATAATATTCAAATAAATTAGTGGTCTTGATGGTGGTAACTTGTATTCATACTATATAAGTTAAAAAAAATTATTTTCACACTTTTGTAAAAAGGTAAAAAAGTACCATTTTCGGGAAATAAAAATAAGATTCTTTTGAAACCATATATTAATAATTCAAAAATTGGTAAAAATTTATTTAATAAATAATTTATTAAGTTTAAAACAACATTTTATAAATTTTAAAGAAAATAATGAAATGTAAGAGAAATATTGTCGGCCAACTAGAGAAACAAGGTCGGTTTTCCTTAAAAACATTATTTCATTATCTTGATTATTTAAAGAGATTAAAATGAAAGTAAAACTTTTAATTTATATAAATAATCATAGGAGAAGAAAAAAAGTGCTCTTTGGATATAAATATCAAATTTATTCCCCATTTCATACTTAAACTTCAATAATCATAAATAAAGATGTGATTATGAAATAAACCCTTACATCCGGTTTTTCGTCCTTCAAACGTGCTTGAACCTATTGTATATTGAATATAGATTTATTATAAATATATTAAATATACATACTCATTTATATAATACCATATATGATTTACTTATAATATTTTATCTTCTATTTATTAACAATTATTGGTTAAAATCATCGTTCCAGGTAATAATTGTTCCATTTTTCATGTATGTTTTGGTTTGATAGTTTGGGACCTTATACATTGATCATGATTAAATAATATCCATAATTTCCATTATTATATAAATATAATTTATATTAATTATATTTTCATTTATCTTAATCTATATAACATAGATATAGAAAAATGAATTATATCGTTCATGGTGATGGTAGGTCGTACGTACGCATGAACATTTGTTTCCCTTTTCGACAGATGTAAATAAAGGATGTTATATAATAATTAACCTTTAAAGAATAATTATTATATTTTATATATCGTATATATTTATTAGTTATACCCTTATTACTACCCATGTAAAGTAGAAACAATGAATGGATCACATCACTTCATGGGGTGGTACTCCACACGTATTCAAGAGCGACATTATAATTTTTCAATTGATGGAAAAAAGATAGATAATGGTGGTTTAATAATCATAATAATATTGAAATATATTTTTTATACTAATGTTATTATTTTATGACAAATACCACATATTTAGAGGAGTTAAAATAAGAACTAAAAAAGAAAGTGATCGGTTATGGTGATTACCTCTTCTTTGAAAGATATCCTTTAGATATCCTCTTAAGGGCCATGAGGTTGATCATTTGGGAAGAAAAGAAACTCTATAATGTCGTTAAGGATGTTTATAGGAGAAATTTTTAGTCATTGTTAAATATATGTTGCTCAAATTTGGTGTAAATGAGAGAGGGAAGTGGTGTACTTTTATAAGGGAGGGAAAGGGCACGCTTGGAATTACAAAAAATATTAAAATATAACTAAATCATTCTAAAGAATAAAAGTTTTTAATGGAAAAATATTCAAATATAAGGTATTATATGGTTGAAATACAATCAACCAATAATATTTTTAAAGGTTTTAGTGTATTTTAAACCTTATATTTTGGTTTAACCTCTTAGTTAACCTATTATAACATTAACCGCAATAACAACATTTTAAATTATAAAGGGTTATAAGGTAAAAACTGGGTCATAAATTAATATGGGGTGTGATTTTAGACCATATATTATCCCCATTTTACTATTTATATATTCTTCTTATTTTTAATTAATTTAATAAAATATTGTTTCCATAATATATAATTTTTATCATTTTTGAAATAATTAATTTCATTTGACTTGAAAGACATCAATAAAAAGTTTAAATTAGAATATAATACGTTAAAAAACAACTAATATGTTATACTAATTTATTAAATTCTTGAAACACAATAAATTACTCAAATTTTATTACTTTTAATATTTTTAATATCATTTATTTTATTTTTCTATTAACTGATGAAATATTCTGTCAATGTTGTGTAAGAATTTAAATTAATTATATAATCACTAAAAATTTTAAATAAATGAATTTCTTGAATTTAATTTAATTATTCTAAAAAAATTAATATTCATTCAAAAGATTCTTTTATCCCTATGTGAACACATAAGAGTTAATTAAAAGTAAGAGAGTGGAAATTGGTATTTTTCATTTCTTAAAATATTATATAGGTCATTTTCATTGGAAAATGTCACTTAAATAACTAAATTTCAATAATAAGTTGATAATGGTGTAATTAAAAACATCTAATAATAATTAAGATGAAAAATTGTGACCTTGATAGTTATTTTTATCCTCTATTAACCAGATTTATCCTTTACTAAGGTGTTAAATTTTACCATGGTCACCATTCATAATGACCAAAAATAAAAGGGTTCTATTTACAAAATGTGAATATTTTTTATTCAAAATATGGAAAAAATATCCAATAATAAATTTTTATAAGTGTTATAAATTAATTTTAAAATATATGTGGAAAACATGATGATGCACACTTTTTAGAAAAAAAATAGTATTTAAGCATAAAACTATATTTATTATAATCTCATGCCTAGAAAAAATATTAGATGAATGATAAAATATTTTTTTGAATATAATATATATTTATATATTATATTCAAATCCTTCACCAATAGTGTTCACTTTAATTTATTAATATAAAAAAACATTGCATGTATAAAATATTTTATTTAGAAGAACAATATTTTTTTCAAATGATTTAATTTTCATTTATAATCATTTGATAACGAATGAATTATTTTTATACATGTGTAAACCATTTACTTTTCATAATTTAGTTAATACTATTTATATTCACCAATTTTATTGGCTAGGTTAAAACATTCACATTTAAATAATATTTTTATAGTAGATAGTGGTTTGTTTAAGCTCAGTGTTTTTTGCAATAGGAGATTTCAAAGAAATTAAATTTATTTATAAATAAATATATCATAAAATATCAAGGTGTTTCATTCTACCCTCATTATAAGATTTTTTCACTATGATATAGACAACTGAGGATATTTATGCCTCATTACATCCTCAGGTTCCCACATAGCTTCCTCAAATTTATGGTGTCTCAAAAAAATATTGACTAGGTGAATGATATTATTTCATAGAAATTTTTCCCTATGATCAAAAATATATGCCAATTATTCCTGATAAAATAGATCTTAATCCAGTTGTATTATTTATGAGTTCATTACATGTGAAGAATGAGGAATGTAATTCTTCATTAGATATACATGGAACGCATCATGTACTTGGGAGAGAATTGGTGGAAGTACTAACCGATAAGTTGTCATCCAAATATGGTCAAAAATATCTAAAGAGAATATATAACTAGGGCTCAAATTTCCTTTCATTAGGAATATCATTAACTTATTTTAGGGAGATATTCATAGAAATACATTCTCACCAACTTCAAACCCTAGATCTCATCATTTATTATCTGTATAACTTTTTTATCAACTCAATTCTACCTTGATATGAAACTTAATAGCTCTAAATATATCTACCATTTCATAATCTAGCTCAGGTCCCAATAGTTTTATTTCTCCAACCTCATCCCAACTTGTTGGAGTTATGCACTTCCTTCTATAGAGGGATTCATAAAGATCCATCTGAATGCTCAAGTGAAAGCTATTTTAATAATAAAATCAATAAAAGGAAGGTGTCGATCCCAACCACCATTAAAATATATAGCTCATTCTCTTAACATATCTTCTATAGTTTTAATGATCTTCTTAGATTTACCATCTTTATAAGGATGATAAGAAGTACCAAAGCTCAACAATGCATCCAGAGCATAATGAATACTTTTCTAGAATATTGAGGTAAAACTCTGATCCCAATCATATATTATATTATATGGTACTCAATGAAACTTTATCACTTCCTTAATGTATATTTTATAAGTCTAGTCAAGATATAAATCTTCTCTGATAGAAATGAAGTGTGGTGGCCTCATAAAGAGATAAACTATTACTCAAATAGAATTATATCCTTTTGATGTTTTGGGTGGTCCAATGATAAAATCCATGGTTATTTTTCCCCATTTCCATTTTTGTATGGATAATAGTTATAACATCCCCTTATATTTCAGTCTCTCGGCCTTAAAATTATAACATATTAGGCAATGAGATACATGCTCTTTAATATATCTCTTCATGTTGTCCGACCAAAAATAATCTTTTATATCTCAATACATATTTGTACATCTTGTATGAATAGAGAATAATGAACTATGAGCTTCATCCAAAAAATACTTATTTATGTCTGGTATAGATGGGACACATACTCAATTCTTAAACCTTATCATTCCATTATGATCATGGTTTAACTCAGGAACATTCCTCACCTTATTTTATAAATTCATATCCTCTTTATGTGCCTTATTAATCCCCTTATGGATTGATTGTTGACCATTCATATATGAATGATATTATATTTTCCATTTTTCATGATTTAAAGATCTTTCCTATGTAAATACATAAAAAAGGATCTATTTCAATACTCATCATGTACAAATTAGCAAAGTCTTTCTTACTCTGAGCATTAGCCACCTTGTTTTCCTTCCCCGGTTGGTGATTTATTGATCAATCATAATCTTTGATCAAATCCAATAATATTATTTGGTGAATATTTAATTCCTTCTATGTAAATATATTCTTAATGCTATTATGATCAATAAAATATCACACTTTTCATCATATAGATTATTCCTCCATGCCTTCAATGTAAAAATTACTACTTCCAACTCTACAACTTGATTCATGTAATTTTCTCATGAATTTTTATTTGGAAAGAGGAAAATGTTATTACTATGTCATTCTTCATGAGGACACATCCTATTTTCTTCATTGATTAATCACAAAATATCAAAAACCCTTCTAAAATGTAGGGTAATGTATAAATAGGTGTGTTGACCAATATTATATTTAGTTTTTTTAAACTCTCTTTACATTTATCTGACCATAAGAACTTAACCCAATTCTAATTCAACTTGGTGAGTGGATTAGAGAGTTAGGAGAAATATCTCATAAAGCATTGTTGGTGTTGATACAACCCAAGAAAAATATATATTTCAGTTACTATGGTTAGTAAATATCTTATATCAATAGCTTATATCTTTGATCAATCCACAGATATATACTCACTTGAGATTATATGACCCAAGAATGAAAATTTATGAACACAAAATTCACACTTGGAAAATTGAGTATGAAACTTATCCATCCTCAAGGTATTTCTCAAAATTATCAAATTTCATTCATGATCATCCATGAAATTTAATTATATAATAATATCATCCATAAGAAATATTAAAAACTTATTAAGGTAATCTATAAAGACTTTATTCTTTAAATCAATGAAGATAACATAAGCATTGGTAAGTCCAAATGGAATTATTATTAATTCATAATGACTATACCTTATATGGAAGGATGTCTTGGGTATATCCTCCTTATTGATCCTTATCTGACGATATCAAAATTAATGATTAATCAAGTAAAAATATAGATCTCCTTGTAATTGATTAAATATATTATTGATATCAGATATAGGATACTTATCTATAATAGTGATATCATTAAGTTCCTGATAATCAACGAAAATATGAACTGACCCATATTTTTTATTAAAAAATGAACATTTTCACCCCCATAGATATGAACTAGGATGAATAAATCTCAAATCCAGATTCTCTGGTAGTTGCTTCTCCAATTCCCACAACTCAATCAGGTCCATTCTATTTGGAGTCTTTAAAAAATTCATAGTACTAGCTATGAGTTTAATTGAAAACTCAACTTCCTGATTTACAGAAATACTAGGAAATTACTCAAGAGATACATCACTATATTTGAAAAACAATGAGAAAATTTTCAATATTGAGTTTCTATCTAACCATTTGAGACATATATCCCTCATGAATAGATAAAAAAAACCATATGATGGAAGTGTTTTCCATTTGGTGTTTTGATTCAGCCTCCCACTGATAGAAGATTCAAGGTTGATTTAGAATATCAAATGTAACATCCCATCCAAGGAAATTGATCTGGTTTATATACTGAAATAGATAATCCATACCCAAAAATTACATCAAATTAAACTAGAGAAAGAATAAAAATATTTTAAAGAATAAAATTTAAACAAACTTCTATCGGATATAAGTTATAAACTTTATATCGTTCATCCTACCATTAAATGTTTTCACTGCCAACCTAATATCTAATAATTTAGGTGGTGATGTGCTACTATTATAAATTTCTTTGAATATAAAATACTGGGTAGAAACAAAATCAAATAAAACATTTATAATCTTGGAGTGGATGATAAGTGTACCTTTCCTCACTTCACATTGAACTTCTATATCAGTTGTAGTAATTACATAATCTTGTCCTTCTACCCTTCGATTCTTTTATCATAATTTCCCTTTAGTTTTAGTGAATTTTTTAGAATAGTGTCTCATCTCTTTACAGTTAAAGAATTATACTTTGATTCCTTCTCCCTTAACCTTACATTCATGAACATGATAGCCTATTTCACCACAGTTTAAGTTAATTCCCTTTCCTTGTAATCATGACCAAGTCATCCCTTTCCAAAATAATCACATGTTAGAGAATTTACATTTCCCTTCTTCCCTTTTTCCATGTTTTTCTCTATCGTCCTCTCCTTCTATTTATTTCTTTAAAATCCATAACAAAAATTTGAATTATTTCTCTATCATTAATCATTTGATACTATATCTTCAAATTATGAGAATGTTTAGGAGACTAGTTCCCTTAAACGAATTGTCTTAAGCCCATCAAAGAAATTGTCTATATTTTTTTAAACATATAGTTTACAAAATTCCTTGATAACCTTATAACGTTAGCTTCATACTTAGCAACATTTTCTACTTCCTTTTGTATTGGACTAAATGTTTTTACCTCTATTTATGCTCGTTGTTCTTGAGGAATATAGTTTTTAAAGAAAAGTTCCTTAAAATCCTTCCATTCAATAATCAATATTTTCATTCCATCCTTAATGTTTTGAATCAATGGCCAAAATTGATCAGCATCCCCTGAGATATGATAAATTTTCATTAAAAACTTCTTTCAATAATTACTTCCCAAAAATGAGAAATAACTTCTCTCAGGAACATATCCATTTCTCATCTATAAATGGATTTTTAGCCACATTTAATGATAGAAGTTACTGAAACATGAAGTGGTCGAACATTTTAAACTATATTATTGATTATCAAGATTCTTTATGTCGGCATAGTTTTTGTTCATCACCTAAGTTAGCTTCCCCAATATAGTTATAATTTTTTTATCTCTAGGTATATCTCCAACTCCAACCTCATTATCTTTCCCAATAGGGAAATCCCTACATGGATTACATTTATTGATATGGTTTCAATTATTTCGACTACAATATATTTTCTAAAAAAAATTTAATAAACTAGATTATATAATATCATTATGAATCCTAATGTATAATTTTGAAACTAGTTAATCATTTATATAAATTGAAAATTTTATGCATATCTAATATTATTATCAAATACTTGGTTTCTTTGGGAATATTATAAATTATAAAAAAAATCAAATGCTTCATAATGTTTTATAAATAAAATGTGAATTAACCTAATCATGCCCCATGGGAGTGTCAAACTAGGTGTGCATTAAGGTAACACTCTTCATGCACTAGAATATTGTCCAAGATGAACTCACCCAACTCTTTTAATGGTTATTACCCCTAGATGAATCTCTAACAAAACCACATCCACTTTTAGTATCTATATAGTTATGTATTACTATGAAAACCAGATAATCACTACCTTATAAAAATGTTATGATATTATATTTTACTTAGACATATCCTCAAAGTTAGTCATATGGTTATGTTTTCTAATCTATGTTTTTATAAATCTAGTTCCCAAGGTTTCTACAAAACTTCATTTGATACCAATTGTGATAACCCCAACCCTAGTATCCTAGATATAGTGGTTAATTTATTACATTATTACTAGTTATAAGTGATCACATCCCAAAGGATTGAATAGTTTAGTAGCCTTAGAAAATTATATACATACTTGAATTTTACATTACATTTAAAAACCTAAAATATAATATAGAATATTCTTTGATAACACCATTATTCCATTTATAATGCCCCTAAATGTGAATCATAATATATGTTCTAATATCCTAGGGAAAGTATATATAGTAAAGGCATGAGCTCAGACACCCAGTATGGGTGAGCATAAAGTGAAATCTAATAAGGCATCAATAATATGGAAAAAATAAATAATTATAAGATATTTTTCATATATAAAATAACTTGATCAAGAAACTTATCCATGGGTATCATAACTATTAAACTAAAATTACAGACATCAATAAGTTATTTTATAATGAAGAAATGAATAATGTAGGACATCTGAAACTTACTATCTAGGCCTCATGTAAAGACATCTTACATAAATGTGTAAGGCCTTATCCAAATACCCAATATATTTTGTCACATGAGACATGTGGATTCATTGAGGGGCTATGTAATTCTAGTCCCCACCCATCACATAATAAGTAAAATACATTAATTATATGAATAAATGATATAACTTGATCAATATGCATAAAAATCAATAACTGACTATATTGAAAGAACTAGCATATGGAATATCAATAATTTCCCTATTAAATCTGATCATAGTCCATATAGAGAAATATGGGGGTTTTTATCATAATATTATAACCTCATTAAATTATAATATTCCAAAAAATGATGTTGATATTTATAAAAATACTTTAAAATCTCATTTGAAAAATTCTTGAGGAAAATACTAGTTTTCACTTTGAAATCGCATATTTAAAATATAAAAACTTCCCAAATTATAAGGAAAAAAATTATTTGAAAATAACCTCATAAAATTGTAAATTAAACTTCAAATCAATTATTGGTCATGATAGTGTTAAATTTAATTCATGTCGCATAAGTTAAAAAAATTCCTTTTAAAGTTTTGTAAAAAGGTCAAAAAGTACCTCATTTGAAAAATGACAAAAAGATTACTTTTAAAACAAATTAAAAAGTAAAAAATGGGTAAAAAAATTAAATAAATAATTTTAGAAAATTTAAAACATTATTTTATAAATTTTAAGAAAAATATAGACATGTAAGGGAAATATTCTAAGATGAGTAGATTAACAAGGTCATTTTTTCTTAAATCGTTATTTTGGTATATTGACTATTTAAATTGAGAAAAATGATTGAAAAACATTAAATTTCTAGAAATAAACACATTAGAATAAAATATATTTTTTATGAGAGAAATATTGTATATTTCCACTAACGAAAACATAAATATAAATAATCTTGAATAATGATGAAATTGTGAAATAAACGCATACCATAGGTTAGAATTCATTTATATGTGTAAAAATATAATGTATAATAAATATATATTTATTTTAAATATATTTCGTAATAATTAAATTTTATAAAATACTATAAATTATTTTCTTATAATCTTTTATCACCCATTTATTAACAATTCTTTGTTAATATCACTATTCTGTGTAATAACTTATTCATTTTTCATGTCTATTTAGGTTCGTTAGTTTTAGTCGTTATACTTTGATAAATTGTACATATTATATGTAATTTTATTTATGATATTAATATCATATATATTCATTATATATTTATTTATCTTAATCCATAAATTTTATAGAGAGAAAATTGAATTACACTGCCATAGATATAGTAGGTTGTAGGTGCGCATGAACATTTTTTTCAGTTTTTTATGGTTGCAAGGAAAGAAATATAAATTATAATTCATCTTTATATAATCAATATAATATCATTTATATCTTATATATGTATTAAATATACCCTTATTACCATCCATGTAAAGTAGAAATGAAAAATGAATCGCATCACTTCATGAGGTGGTAGTCCAAACATACGCATAAGTTACGTTATCATTTTTTTATTTTATGGAAAATATAGTGGATAATGGTAGTTAAAAAATAATGAGTTTAATATTTTATGATAAATAACACTTATTTATATGAGGTAAAATAAGAGTTAAAAATTAAGTGATCGGTTAAGGCGATTACAACATCTTCAAAAGAACTCATTTAGATTTCCTCTTAAGGACCATAGGGTTGGTGTTTTGGGAAGGCCACCACTTAAAGAAAAAAATTTAAGATTTTTTAAAGAGAGATTTACATCTATTATTCAAAAAAGTTTTCTAAATTTGATGTAAAGAAGATAGGTAAGTGGTGTGATTTTATAATGGATATAAATGACACACTTGGAATTTAAAAAAATATATTAAAATATAACTAAGACATTCTCAATAAAAATGCTTCCAAATTGATAAAAATTAAAATAAAAGGTATTATATGGTTTAAATATCCTCAAATAATAAAATTTAGAGAGTTTTATGTTTTATTTTAAACATTATATTTCTGTTTAACAACTTAGTTAACATATTTTAACCTTAACCATGGTAACAAATTTTTCAATCATAAAGGGTAATAATTTTACTTATATGGTAAAAATTGGATCATAAATTGATCGGGGACTAAATTTTGAACCATATATTATCCCCTATTTTCTTTTTGTGATTTCTATAATTTTTAAATAATTTAATAAAATATTGTTTCATAAAATACCATTATTGTCATTTTTTACATTATTCATTTAAGTATACTATAAAGTCATCATGACAAACATTAAATTTGAATATAATCCTTTAAAACATCACTAATAAGGTTTTATTAATCTATAAAATTCTTGTAACACTATAAATTAATCAAATTATATTACTTTTAATATTATTTAAATAATTTTTTTTAAATATTATATTAATTGAATAAATATTGTATCATCATTTTTTAAGCATTTATGTTAATTATATAGTCAATAAAAATTGTAAATAAATTACTATAATGAAATTAATTTCATTATTCTCAAAATAACCATTATTATTCATTCAAAACATTTTTTTATCCCTATGTGAACACATAAGAGATGTTTAAAAGTAAGGGAGTGGTATTTTGTATATTTCTTTTATTTAAATATTATATAGGCAATTCTCATCAACAATTTTCCCTTAAATAAATAAATTTAGTAAATAAGGTGATAATAGTTTAACTACCTTCATCAAATAAGAATTTATATGAAAAAACAGATCCCTTGATGCTTAGTTTTATCCAAGGTTAACCCCATTAATCCTTTAATGTGGTGCTAAATTCCACTATGGTTGTTATTTATAATGACAAAAAAAAGAAAACTATTTACCAAATTTTATCCTCTTAATTAATAATATGGAATCAATTTTTCATGATTAAATTTATATAAGTGGGAGAAATTAATATTAAACTATGTGTTCAAAACGAGATGAAAACAGATTTTTAGAAAAAATATAGTTTTTAAAAATAAAACAATATTTAGTCTTATCTCATGCCTATAAGAAATATTTGATGAATGAAAAACCATTTGATTTAATAATATATATATATATATCATTAAAATCATTCTCTAACAGTAATCAATTTAATTTTTTTAGATAAAAATTCTTTACATGTATAAAATAGTTTTTTCATAAAAACATCAATTTTATCTTCAAATGATTTAATTTTCTTTTTTAATAAATTTATAACTAATGAATTACTTTTATACATGTTTAAATTATAAATTTTTTATAATTTAGTTAGACCTATTTATACCCACAAATTTTAATGGCTTTGTTATGAAATTCACATTTAAATAAAATTTTAGTAGTATTTCATTTTTCATTTAAACTTAGTGTTTCATGTAACACAAGCTATCAATAAAATTAAATTTATTTAAAAAGAAGTATATCATAAAATCATGGGATGTTAAAAATCTAGAAATATTATTTTTGTCTTGTTTTTTTGTTTATAATAAGGTAATGTTTGAACATCGTGTTCATTTTAGATTGGTGCATCCATTAGATGTTCCTAGATAGAAGTTGGAGGACTTATCAAGTTATTTAATTAATAGTTCTCATTGAGGTCAAAGAGGATATAAATCTATATATATTATTTTGGATATGTTGATTATGATAGATTATTTATTGGAAATAAAGGAGTTTATCACATTGGATTCTTTATTGATATTTTATGTGAAATGTATTGTGTGGGTTCATGTGATTTAAAGGATAATCATCTCTAATCTTGATCATCATTTTACCTCACCAGTGTAGAAGGGTATCCAACATGCTTTTGGATATCAGTTTTTCCTTAATACTAAATTATATCCTTATACATATATTCATATAAAGTGTATTATCTAGAAATTAGAGAACATGTTTCAAACATGTATTTGTTGATTTTAGAGGTTCATTGGTAAAGCACCTACCTCTGGTTGAGTTTTCCTATAAAAATTCTCACAACTCATTTTTGGTATGGCTATGTTTAAAGAACTATATTAGTGGACATGAAAATGAATATTTTGTTTGACTGAAGTTGAAGAGTCATTGATTTTTTTAATATATTTTGACTAAACATGATTTATAAATGTATGTAATCCATGAGTTGATTAAGGATACTCAATATCTTTAAAATTATTACATGGATAGTAGTAAAACACCGATAGATTTTAAGGTTAGATATTTTTTATTCTAAAAGGTTTCTCCTTCTAATGGTTATAAGAGGTTTGGTCATATGAGTAATATTTTCCATCAAATTATTATACCTTTCAGGTTGTTATATAATTTCAGTGAGGATTTGAATCATTTGGAACTTTATTCATAATTAGATTAAATAAGTGTTGGTTTCCATGTGTCATAGATTCATTATTACATTTATGATATATATTATGGCATTTATTAGGGTGATTTGGATATTGATAATGATGAAACTTTTATGGATCAATTAGTTAAAATTAAAGACTATTATGAGAAGTTGTAGTGTGTACGTGATATTATTTTTTGCATATCTTATGGAGATGTCATAGCTTAGAGGAGTGCGTGTGGGAATTTAACTCATAGATTCATTCTCAATATCTATAGTTGTTTTCAATTAGTTTTTTATTTATTTTTAAGTACATTATTTTTTACTAATATCATTATGGTTGTTATTTCTTATATTTTTTTTAGTGATGGAAGAGTTCTTTCGTGAAAGGTATCACCTGGGGTGTTTTGGTTTTTTAGGTTTCATTATTTTTATATGGGTTTTATTTTGGTTCTCTTGGATGAGAATATTTTAATGGGGGTTAAAAATAGAGTATAGAACCTTACTTAGACCTCAAATTTTTCATTTAAAGGTGGTTGAGGTATTAGAGTGGGTCTTAGAAGGAGTTTGGGGGAGGAAGGATATTTTTGAGAAATAGAGGACGAAAACACCCATTTATTATGAATATATCATGGTGGGTGACATGGTATGACTATAGGAGTAAAAGTTTATCCATTTTGGTATGTTTTTAGTGTTGGGGTTTGAAATTCTCATTTTACTATAGTTTATTTCATAGTGGTGATAAATGTCATAGAGGTGGGACTTTTAGAGAGTGTGGAGCTTGTTAATTATTATTAGAATTCCTAAAAAAATTATTTAGGATCAAAACACTAATTTTAACGTTTATTAAGCACTTATGTCATGTTTGTTATGTTTTTCTGCCACAAATGAGTTTTCAAGGAAATGTGGGAATAGTGAGGGCCATTGGGATGTCTCATTGTGATTCTTGGCTAGAGTCAGAGTTTGGGGATAAAACATACATTCCTAACATAGTTATTCAATGGTAGATGTTATCATAGTTTTTAGGTGGTTGAAAACACCATGATATTCAAGGATATATGGCCATTTTAAATGACAAAGAATTTAGATCTTGGTTGAAGAACCCCATTATGTTATAGTGGTATCTTCACCTATCCCTAATAGTTTTGGTTGAACCTCTATTATAAATATGGGTTATTTTATTTCTTTTTCTGATATCCTTTTGTTCAGTTGAACCCTATCCAACCTTTGGATTTATTTTGGTGACCCTAGGAAACCCCCTTATTAATCTTTTTATCTTTACTCATGTAGCTAATCCTCTTTGAGTTAAGGAACTTCTATACACATTCTCTCAATTATCTTACTCTTATCTTTATCCCTCTCTGATTATTTCCTTTTATTAGGACATAGAGGAGTATTTTTTTTCTTGGTTAGGGTTTGATAGATTTTATATATATATAAGTTTATTATAGTTCTTCTTGAAAATTCATGGTGGTGTGATCATTGATTTTATTATCATTATTATTCTTTGATCATTGAAGCTTCCGTTGATGTATGGGATTTATAATCTCACTTCTGTTATTTTGTGTGAATGTGGAATTATCATTATTTTATTTTCTCTAAGTAATGATATATATTTGACCAAAGAAAATAATTACATGTAATTTAAGGAATTAAAAATTTTAAGTTGAGGTAAACAAATGAATTATAGGTTTCTATGATATTTATGATATATTATTTATAATATTGATTTATGATTTAGTTTTTGTGATATCATGATCATTATTGATTGCTTTTTCATGTTCATAATTGGATAATCACTAAAATAAGGTAATATAAATAGGATTATATAATCTTAAAATTGATAAGTTTATACTAAAACATGAATTGTTTGATATCTAAAATTATAGTTATTAAGTATTATGATTAGTATTTTTTTATGTTATATTTTATGTTGATATTTTTTAATTACTATAGTTGATATTCTTTTTTATAATTAGTATAATTTTAGAATGATTTTTTGTTGTAAACGTGGTGATGCATTGTTGATGGGTGGAAGTGTAATAACTCAAACTATTATAAGTGAAATTTTCCTTTTTATTTAATTAAACATCTTATTTTTTAAAATGGATATAGAAAACACATGAACTTCCTTTTTTTATTATATAAAATTTTATTTAAATGGTCATTAAGTATAATTACCGTTTATAATATACTCATTGAACAATGATCACATGACTAGTATAAATATAGTGTTTTGACAAATCATTTCAACACAGACAAAAGATGTGATAGCCTCAACCAGTAGGATTATTCCCTATAAAGCCCATTTATCAGATTTTCCAAGGGAGACAACATTTTAGGGATTTTCTCTAGACCAATTTCAAGTCGATATACGATAACATAAAAATGAGAAAACCCATTTATCAGAGAAGTTCAAGCTCATTGAGATCACAGCCCAAACCATGTTCACCAATAGCCCATTGAAATCCCCAACATCACACACCTTACTCTTAGGGTGTATTCTGGTGTAATTAATGGATATGAATTAAGACCCTAACATTATGATTATGTACATTATTTTTTTATAGGATAATGAATATACATTAATTTTATTATTATATTTAAAGAACAAATATTAATTTTGTTTAATATTCAAATCGAATTAAGAAATCTATTTTGATAAACTAATAAATAATATTTTAATAAAATATTATTATTAAATTAATTTTATTAAATATAAATGATCATATAATTTTTATGAGGCTAAATGTAATTTTTATTGAGGTTCAAAAATTGTTTTTTCTAAACCCATCAACTTTCAAAAAATATCAGTTTTTATTTTAAAATTTAAAAATGAAATATTTAGAAAATTATTTAGATAAATTGAATATTATTTTTGGAATCATTATGTCAAAATTATCCAATGGTTATTTTTTCATAATTTTCTAAGATAGTCTAATTTTTGGGTAAAAATTGATTATCATATTAATATATAGTGTGTTTTATGACATCAAAATGGTCCAATAGTTATGTAATAAACTCTATAAAAGTGATATTCTTTCAAATATATGTTTTAAATTTAAAATAATTTGAATTTATATTTGTTTGAATTATTTTATAAAGCCTTAGGGGAATCCTCTAAAATTATAATATATTTTATGATTTTAAGTTCATTTGTTTGATAATGTGACTCACCTAAACATAAGGAAGGATAATATTTTAATATATTAGTTCCATTTACTTATAAAATATTTTTTTCTATTCCAATTTTAAAAAAAACCATGGGCATAAATCATGGTATGGTTTTGGGTTTTGAATATTTAATTATATAGATTCTGAAACCTAAGTTTGTGAAATATTAACGAATTCCCCTCTCATTTCCTATATAAACCAGCCCAATATCCCACTTATATTCACTAAAAATACTTGGATCACATCCTTAATCAACACACCCCTCTCTATAATCATCCCAATGTGCCTTAATCTCTCAATAATACCCTCTTCAATCTTTTGAAGTCACAGACTCAAGTAAGGGTTCCTTCTATTCTCATTTTTATCCAAGTTTCCTTATATTGTTACACCATTTTATTTTAATTTAAAATTTATGGGGTATATTTTCAAAAATCCCCCATACTATCCTTATTATGTTTTAATGATGATAGAACCATTTCTATCTCATTAATCTCTCCCATGTACACTTGTTACCATGCTGAAATTATGTAATAGTTATTCCATTTATCATATTTCTTCAAGTTTATTTATTATGTTACATGTTCTATTTCAAAATTAATTACATTGGGACATGTATTTTTATTAACCTTTTAATTTCCATTTAATTTATATATTATTAGGGACCCATTCCTCTCTCATCAACACTTTTTATGAATTTTTATGCCACGCCATTATGCTACCGAAATTGCACCATGATTTTCCATGCCAAAATCATCGTGTAGTGAGTATCATACCCATTACTCTATAAAGGGTGTTTAGTTTTATACACATATAATTTTTTATTGGGGACATACATGTATGTATTCCACACCCCTTGATCATGTAATAAATTATGATGATGAATGAATCCATGCTTTATGATCTATGTGGCACACTTAAGCATGAGATTAAAATGTTCATGAAGGGTGTTCCCTAATAGTGATCTAATGCATTAGGTAGTTTTTAGTGTCATTATATGTCATATTGGGATATGGTTTACTTTATTCCATTATGGGACATTTTCCACTATATTGTCTTGGATGTTTATCTTTAACCTATGATGAATTTTTTTTTCACGTTTCTATGTTATGATTATCTTGTTATATCATGCCTTTATGTTCATGTTTCTTTTTTGCTCCATTGATATGTCTATTGTCTCACATGTATAGTATTTGTCATGTTACTCCATGTTTATTCCCATACTAGGCTTTATAGAATACCACCTTCTTATGTGTGTCCTCAAATTATCCCATGTAATGTTAGGTATGAAGGAATTTTGTGGTCATGTAAAGGAATTTTTTAATGATGATGTTGTATTTCATGTTTTAAGTTGTTGAGAAATGTTTCTAATTTTCCAAGACACTGGACTTTTTGATATTTTGGTTTTTATTAAGTGTAATTTTATGTCATTAAATCATGTATTAATGTAATAAAAATAGCAGGGTTGTTATAGTTAGTATCATAGGAAAGTTTAGTAATTTTTGGACTATGATTAGAAAGATCTAGCGAAAGACTTAGGGATCAGATTAAGTATAAGAAAAATATCTATAAATCTTGATAAGTATATAGTAAGTGTTCTATCAAGGAAATGCATCCATGTCTGGATACAAACAATTGGATGTGGCTCTGGTATAGATGTATCTAGGGGTAAAACTCGAAAACACCACTTTGAGCTAGACTGGAACGGGAACTGGTGCATGAAAAGGGGCCTTGCGGCACTCCTAGTTTGACACTCCGGGGGAATATACTTTGAAAAAATCATAATATTAGTATGAACCATTATTAAGGGAAAAAATATCCCATAAGAATATATGTTAGGAAATAGATATTGGATTACTTATATTGAAGCCTATAATTTCATAATTTAAAGAAATAGATGTAATTTATAAGTTATATATTTAATGTCATTGGATTCCCCTTTATGTGTTTAATAGTTTAAAATAATTACTTTTAATTTTCATTTTATTCTATTTGATGGCTGGTGATAGGTGAAATCAACCTAACAACTGATGTGAAGATCAATATAATAATTGCCCTACTGAGATTCTCAATTAGATGGGACTGGGAATCGAAAACTTTTTCACATTACTCTCTTAGTTAAATCAAGTTTTGAATAGAAACCTATATCAATATTAAATTCCAACCCCCCACCCCACCCACCCACCCCCATGAGAAAGAACAATTCACAATCGAGAGCTTCATGAGACAAAGACCTCATACTTTAAATGGACCATCCAATCCCTCAATTGTCAAGCAATGGATCAACTCTTTTGAGAATATCTTCTCCATCCTTCAATGTTATGAACAAGAGATGATTTTTTTGGCAGGTTATCATATGGAGGGTGAAGCTTATCAGTGGTGTAGATTGATCAAAAATAAGAATCCTGAGGAAGAGATCAAGGTGATGGGATTGAAGGATTTCTTGAAAAAAAATCAATAAATATTTTCATCACACCCTATGACTTAAGATGGAAAAGTAAATCCTTTCCCTCTAGTAAAAAAGGACGAATCCATTAGAGTGTATGAGGAGAACATCACAATGACTGCATGATACACCTCCAGATTTTTTGTTACCCCTAAATGAATGGTTGACCACTTCTTTTCTGGGATAAAACTTAACCAACATAAAGCCCTAGAGATCCATGACTTTGATAGCTATGAGGAAATTTTTTGATGTTCCCTCATAGTTAAAATGGATATCACAGAATCTTAGGGGTATCACAGGGATAATAAGTGGAAGGTGGAGTCAAATTTTGGCAGTTTAGTAGAGAGATATAATAGTTACATGAAATTTGAACACCCCACATAATAAAGGTTCAGAAAGAAGCACCCTGGAAATATTTACCAAAGGTGGTGAGAAAATGCTTTAGGTGCGGGAAGGAACAGCACATAGCCAGTGATTTCTAAAAAGAAAACCCCGATATTGTGATGGAGGAAAGGAATTCTATGGTAAAACCTCAATGCATTGTTTATTGAGACAACTACAAGGAACCAAGGCATTTCTCAGACCAATTCACTAAGATAAGGGTTTTCATAGGAAATAAACAACCTCCAAGAAAGAAAGGGTGATATTTATCCATGACAACAAACGAAGTGAATTCCGACAATGAAGTGGTGAAAGGTACGCTTGTTATTCATTCAATAATAATGAAAGTTCTTTTTTATTTAGTTTCTATGAATTCTTTAATATCTCATAAGTTTAGTATAACAATCCAAACACCACCACAAATCATGGAATTAGATATGTCAGTGAAAATGGTAAATGGGAATATTATTACATCCCATTTATATAACTCTTACCCTATCACAATTTCTGGATTGAACTTCCCAACAAACCATATAATAATTCCCTTGGTGGAATTTCATGTAATTCTTGGCATGGATTGTCTTTCCCTATATTGATCCAACCTAAATTTCTGTGAGTGGTAAATCACTCTTCAAATGGAAAATAAACCCCCGATACTATGCAAGGTCAAGGAGAAGGATGAATCCTCTTTAACACCATCAACCCAAGCATGGATATTACAGCCATATGATCATGTGTATATTTCTCAAATTATATATTCTATGGAAGTAACCATCCATGAAGACATGCCTACTATAATGTAATTCACTAATATGTTTCCCGAGGAGTTGCCTGGTCTTCCTCCAAGAAGAGATATTGAATTATCTATTGATCTTATACTTGGGGAATTTCTAATATCCAATACTCTATATAGAATGGTTGTTGTAGAACTTAAGAAGATAAAGAAAAAACTATAAGAGAATCTAGATAAAGCATTTATACTCCCAAGTGCTTCACCATGGGGTGAATCATTCCTCATAGTCAAGAAGTAGGATGGTTCAATATGCTTTCACAATGATTATCATGAGCTCAACAAAATAACGATAAAGAATAAGTATCTTTTTCCATGAATTAATAACTTCTTTGATCAGCAACATGGAGCACAATAATTTTCTAAGGTGGATCTGTGGTTGGGATATTACCAAGTAAGGGTGAACAAGGAAGATATCCCCAAGAATACTTTTTATAGAAGGTACGAGAATTATGAGTTCATAATGATTCCATATGGACTCACTAATGCTCCAGCAATCTACATGGACTTGATGAATAGAGTTATTAAAGATTACCTTGAAAAAATTGTGGTAGTATTTATTGATGATATTCTAATATACTCCAAAATTAATAAGGAGCATGAGGATAATTTAAGTACTTTGCTAAAGACTTTGTGAAAGGAAAATCTTTACGCCAAGTAAAACAAATGTGATTTTTAGTTTAAGAAAGTCTCTTTCTTGGGGCATATCATCACAAGAAATGGGATATATCCTAACCCTACAAAGACTTATGAAATTAAAGGATTGATGATTCTAACATCTATGACATATATCTATAGTTTTTTTAGATTAGCTGGGTATTATCAACAATTTTTGAGAAATTTATCATTATCGTCAAATCCTATAACCAAGATAAATCTAAACGGAGTCAATTTTTCATGGAATCATGAATGAAAAGAGAGATTAAGAAATTTTAAAATGAGGCTTATCACTACGCCCATGCTCACACTACCCACAAGTGGAGATATTTTCGTGGTATTCAGTAATGCTTCCAAGAAGGGCATGGGTTGTGTGTTGATGGAAAATGAAAAGGTCATTGCCTATGCTTCAAGGTAGTTTAAAGTTCATGAGAAGAACTATCCAACACATGATCTATATTTATTTGTAGTGATCTTCACATTGAATATTTGGTGACACTACCTCTTTGGGAAGAAGTGTGAAATATATACATATTACAAAATCCAAAGTTATATATTCACATAGAAAGAGTTTAATATGCACCAAATAAGATGGTTAGAGCTGATCAAAGACTATGACTTCTCAATTCACTACCATTCATGGAAAGAAAATAAAGTGACAGGCACTCTAAGTAGAAAGTATCCAAGAAATCATTCATTGATGATAATTGATAATGATCTGATCATCTTAGACTTGAAGAGAATGAGCATGGGAATCATAAAGGAGGGAAAGTCATCAATCCTTTCACAAATGATTTCTCAACCATCTCTTCTGGGGAGGATTATGGTTTCTCAAAGAGATGATGTTGGAATTCAGAAGAAAGTGAAAAATATTAAAAAAGGTAAATCCTCAAAGTTTGATATTAATAAAGAAGGTGTTGTAAGATTTTGGTGAAAACTATGTGTACCATCAAATCATGAATTAATGATGGAGCTATTGGATGATTCACATAGATCAACTATCACTATCCACCCTGGAAACACAAATATGTATCAAGATCTCCAGGAACAGTATTGGTGGGACAATATGAAGAAGGATATTTTATAATATATATCAAGATGTCTCTTATGTTAGTAAGTGAAGCCAGGAAAGAAAAAATCTAAGGGTATGTTGCAACCATTACCCATACCTACATGGGAATGGGAAGACATCGCCATGGACATTATCATCAAGATTCCTAAGACATATATAAGAAATAATGCTATCTTGGTTATGGAGGATCATTTTACAAAGAATGGACATTTCCTTAAAATTTACGTGGATTTTTCATTAGATAAACGTGAACGGATATACATCATAGAAGTGGTGAGGCTGGATATTGTACCACTATCAATTGTATCTAACCAGGATCAAAGATTCACCTATATTTTCTAGAATAGTCTTCAACATGCTCTAAATACTGAGTTAAACATTAGCATGGCCTATCACTCTAAAACTAATGTCTAATCTGAGTGGACTATCCATACACTTGACAAAATGTTGTGATAATGATCAATGGAATTCAAAAAAGGATGGGATCAACACCTTCCTCTAGTTTATTTCTCTTACAAAAAATATCTTCTACTCAAACATCCAAATGTCTCCCTATTAATCACTTTATGGGAAGATGGGAAGAACCCCTTCATTCTGGGATGAAGTTGGGGAACAAAAACTACTAGGACCTGAAATGGTCTAGGAAATGGCGGAGAAGCTTAAGACCATTCTGCAACACATCAAGGCTTCTCAGAGTTGACAGAAAATATTTGATAAAAATATTCAACAAGACATAGATTTTGATGTTGGAGAAATTGAATTCCTCTTCATATCTCCATGAAATATAGTAATGATATTTGAGAATAATGGAAAGTTTAGTCCAAGGTACATCATCCTCTATGAGATCTTTGATCGCATTAGAGTGGTGGAATACTAACTAGCATTCCCACTTAAACTATCTCAATTACATGATGTATTCCATGTATCCCTCTTGAGAAAGTATATACTAGACCCCTCTCATGTACTCAATATATAGGTGGTACCATTAGAAAATGACCTCTCTTATGAGGAGAAGCTAGTGAAAATATTATATCGTAGAGAAAAAGTTATACAGAATAAGAAAATGCACCTGGTCAATGTTTTGTGGAGAAACAACATGTTTGATGAAGCAACATGGTAATAAGAGGAGGGGATTAAACAATGTTACCCTCATCCTTTTTAGTGTGGTAAATAAAAAATTTGAGGGTGAAATTTCTTAAGGGGGGAAAATGGTAATTACCTGAACTATTATAAGTGAAATTTCCCTTTTTATTAAATTAAATTTCTTATTTTTTAAAATAGATATATAAAACACATGCACTCCATTTGTTTTATTATGTCCAATTGGATTTAAATGACCATTTAGAATCATTACCATTGTTAATATATCTATTGAATAGTGATCACATGACTATTATAAATATAGTGTTTTCAAAAAGTCTTTCGACAAAGACGAATGAGGTGATGGACTCAACCAGTAGGATCATTCCCTATGAATCTCAATTATCAAAGCCTCCAAGGGAGATAACATTTATGGGATTTTCTTCAGACCAAGCCAAAGCCGATATCCAATAACTTAAGGATGAGTGAAACCATTTGTAGGAAAAGTTCAATATCATCGAGATCACAGACCAAACCATGTTCACCAAATAACCCCATGAAAGCCCCACCATCACTCACCTTACTCTTAGGGGAAATGTAGGTGTAATAAATGGATATATATCAAGACCCTTGAATTATGATTATGTACATTATTTTGGTATATAATAATTAATATACTTTCATTTTATTATTGTTTTTTAATCATAAATAGTATTTTTTGTTAATATTCAAATAGAATTAAGAAATATATTTTGATTTATTAATAAATATTATTTTAATAAAATATTATTATTAAATTACTTTTATTAAATATAAATAATGATATAATTTTTTTGAGGCCCAATGTAATTTTTATTGAGGTTTAAAACTATTTTTTTTCAAAACCCATAAATTTTCAATAAATAACAGTTTTTATTTTAAAAGTGAACATTTAAATATTTTTAAAATTATTTGGATATAATAAATATTATTTTTTGAATTAGGATGTCAAAATTATCCAATGGTGAATTTTTGATAATTTTCTGAGACATTTGAATATTTGGGCAAAAATTAAATACCATATAAATATATAGTGTGTTTTATTACATCATAATGGCTCAATAGTGATTTAATAAACCCTATAAAATGTATATTTGGCCAAATATAAGTTTTAAATTTAAAATAATGTGATTTTATATTTGTTTAGTTATTTTATAAAGCCTTACCAAATCCTCCAAAATGTATAATATATTTTATGATTTTAAGTTATTTTCTTTAATAACGTGACTAACCTTAACATAAGAAAGGATAATATTTTAATATTTTCCATACATTTTCTCATAAAATAATTTTTCCGCTCCTATTTGGACAAAAACATGGGCAAAAACCATGGGAAGGTTTGTAGTTTTAAATATTTAATTATACAGTTTCCAAAACCTATATTTATGAAATATTAAAGAATTCCCTTATCATTTCCTATATAAACCCAACAAGGATCCTATTTAATTAAGGTTCCGAGCATAGTGGAAGCATGGTTTGGACGACACCCAAATTTTTTTTTACCATGATCAATGATTATTCTAAGATCAATACAACGATGAACGATAGTCTCCACAGAATATAATCAATGATTTAGATAAAGAAGAAAGAGGCCCAAAACCTTAGATAGGATCTTTCACATCATGTTTATAATTAATTTAATTAATTTCATAAATAAAATAATAACTAGATCATTGGTAATTTATTCATTGATAATGTTGATCATTCGGAATGACCCTTTTGAATTATCTCGTTGTGCTTGTAAGCATTCATACTAGAATCCCTCAAGCAGTGATCCACCCGTACTCTAATGGCCTTCGATCGACACAGCTCGTTCTCCGAGTTCTAGCATGGAGAAGTGAGTGTCTTGTGTCGGTCATTCATGATCTATTGTTCTTCAGTCTTTAAGAACGTCTCTTGTTCTTAAGAGGGGAGGGAAGAGGATTCAAGATAGAAATTGTTTGGCTCAACAATTCTAAATTCACTAGGCATGTGGTGTGATGTATTGCACAATAGGTGTACTTGTCTATTTATATACATGGAATTTCAGTTACAATATTTAATTTCATAGAAACAGTTAAATACATTCATGAATTTAGATAAAACCCGTTCATTTAACAATAATACTGCGTAATTATTTATGGCCAACTTGCACTAAACAGAATTATAAATAAAATTCTCCATCACAAAATAATAGCAGTGTTATTTTAATTTGTGCCAACTAGTTAAATAATTATTTACCGTCTTACAAATAATTATTTTACTACCGGACCGACCTTCGTCTGCTCGAACTCCACTTCCATTTATTTAACACCCAAATATATAAATAAATATTTTATTCTATTAAATAAATATTTTATTTACAAAATTGTAAATAAATATTTATTAAATGTTCAAAAATAAATAAATATATTTTATTTAATTTATATGATCATTTTAACTTGAATAAAATTATTACACAGTCTTGAGATTAATATTTATTTTATTAATTAAATTCAAATATAATTTAACCGAGACTACCAAAAACACTTAGTGTGTAACCCTCTAGGATTCTTTATTGTTGGCATTAGGAGGTCATGCCTAAATTCCAAGAGAACAATCTTGAAATGGGTCAAGTAACCCAAGAGAAACAATATAAATTCGCAAAAATGACATCCACGCATGAATTCTCACTGTGCAATATAATCCCTTTGTTGCAATATCTCATTAACTAGGTTTCATGATTGTGTCATAAAATTTTATGCATGATACATCATTCTTTAACTACCAGAAATAAACTCGTCGTTTCAGCATGTCTATTGAATTTCTTGTGACGGTTTTATTTCAATCAAAGGGTCGAGATATCAACTTCCATAAATGGAAGGGAAAAATCCTTCCTTGACTTATCCATTAATAACATGCCTCTCATGACACACCCAACATACCCTACTTCTCGCTAACTGCTTGCATGACTGTTTTTGTTAGTAAATCAAAGTTCATAAGTCATGACACGTATTAATGATAATCTTAATGTCTAAGGATCATTACACATGCTCGCAAATAGAAATATCTAATGACACCAAAACATGCGAAATTCCTACTAGCAGGTCTCTTCACATAATCTCATATATTGGATATTACTAAGAACAAACTTCATGAGAGGAAGTCTCATATGCTTACGAGTACTCACACTTCATGGTCTGCACGCTATGCATCCCATCATAGTATGTCATCCAACCGTAGAACTGTATTTAAGAATATTGTTATAGCATTTCAAGGCTCTCATCATAGCGGGGAACTACCATGACCTTATCAATTTAACAAATAATCTAGGAAATTATTACATCATATTCATTTAGAATAATGAACAATATTTAATAATACATTAAATATCCATGTAATAAAAGTAAAACTAGTTGGTTCTAGGACACAAACTCTTACAAACTCCCACTTAGAATACAGGGAACTGCCTATGAATTTCAGTCCTCTATGCCTCACATAAAGATAATGTTTCTTCCAAGTCAATGATTTAGTCAAGGGGTCTGCCACGTTGTCTTTTGTGGAAATACTACTCACTTCAACTTCACCTCTCTGAGAAAAATTCCTCAAGAGATGATACATCCGATGTATTTTCTCTGTATGCTGATATGACCTTGGCTCTTTTGTGAGAGCCACTGCTACAGTATTATCACATTACAGTGTGATAGGATATTTACTGTTAGGTATCATATCTAGCTCCTAGATAAATATTCACATCCAAATTACCTCTTTAGATTCCTCAGAAGATACAATATACTCATAATATTTGGTAGAATCTTTGACCATGCTCTTCTTTGAGCTCTTCCAGCTCACTACACCTCCATTAAAAGTGAATATGTATTCGTTTTGCGACTTCATGTCATCTTGATCAGTCTAGAAACTAGCATCTGTATATCCTCTTATGACTATTTCCTCATCACCTCCATAAACCAGAAACATATCCTTAGTATGACACAGATTCTTTAAGAGAGTCTTGACTTCCATCCAGTGGTGTTCACCTAGGTCATCTTGATATCTTCCTACCACACTCAATGCATAGGTGACATCCAGCCTAGTACATAGCATGGCATACATGACTAATCCAATCATTGATGCGTATGGATTCCTTTCCAGTATCTTTATTTCCTCGTGTGTCTAAGGAATCATTTTTCTATAAATATGAAGGCCATGTGACACTGGAAACAATCCCTTATGGAATTGTTCCATACTGAATCTATTCATTATCATATCAATGTTTGTACTTTAAATTAGGCCCATCAATCTTTTGGATCGATCATGATGAATCTTGATCCCAATAATATAAGCTTTTTCACCCAAGTCTTTAATGGAGAAGCATTGATTCAACCATGCCTTAACAGACTGTAATACTGGTATCTCATATCCAATAAGTATTATGTCATCAACATATAGAATTAAGAAAACGATTACACTCCCACTAAACTGTTTTTGGACACAAGTTTGGCATTCATTCTTGACAAAACCAAATTATTTTATGGATTCATCAAAACAAATGTTCCATGACCTGGATGATTGATTTAATCCATAAATGGATTTTTGAAACTTTTATACCTTATTAGTATCCTTTGGAGTCACAAGTATTTTAGGTTGTGTCATGTATACATCTTACTGAATTTTCCTTTTAAGTAATTCTATTTTGATATCCATTTTCCAAATCTCATAGTCATGGTAATCCGCAATAGCAAGTAGAATTCTGATGGATTTCAGCATTGCAACTATTTAGAAGGTTTCATCGTAATCAATTCCTTGATACTATTAAAACCCTTTTGAAACTAGTAGTTCCTTATAGGTACTGACTTGTCCTGCCATGTCTAGTTTCTTCTTGAGTACCCATTTGAAACCAATAGGCTTTACATCAACTGGAGGATCTACCAAAATCCAAACTTTGTTTGGGAACATGTAATCCATTTCAAAATTCATGTATTCTTGCCACATGGCAATGTATGTGCCACTTACTGCTTCCTTGTAGGTTAGAGGATAATTATTATCAACTAATAATGAGTTACCATCCTTGGTAACTATAAAACTGTACCATTTAGGTTCTCTAACCTCTCTTGTACTCCTACGCATTACTTGTTTCTCTGGAACAGATTCTTCTTCCATGGGGCTTTGTGGAATCTGTTCATATACCAACTCTTGCGTACCTTGAGCCTTGACTTCATCAAAGTCTATATTTATTCCACTATCACTTTTGGATATGTGCTCCTTCTCAAGGAATATGGAATTTCTTGCCACTATAACCTTTTTTTGAGGGGTTTATAGGTAATATCTCCTCGTTTCCTTGGGGTATCTTATAAAGGTGCACTTTTTGCCTTGGGTGAAAGTTTTTTAACTGAAGAGGCCTTAAAAAAGGCTTCGCTACCCTACACATGTAAATTATATAACATGTATTTTCTTCCACTATAGAACTCATATGAAATTCCATTTATTGATTTAGTTGTTACTTGGTTTAATATGTGTGCCATTGTTTGTAATGCATACCCCCAAAAGGATAATGGAAGACCTGCATGACTCATCATTGATCTCACCGAGTTCAACAAGGTGCAGTTCCTACTTTCTCTTACACCATTCCATTGAGGTTTTTAGGGAGGAGTGAGTTGGGATAGGATCCCAAACTCTTTTAAGTAATCAATGAAGTACTGATTAAGATATTCCCCACCTTGGTCTGAGTGTAGTTTCTTAATCTTCTTACCAATCGGGTTCTCAACTTCATTATTGTATTCCTTGAACTTATCAAATGAATCCAACTTATACCTCATTATGTAGATATATCCATATCTACTAAAATCATCATTAAAATTTATTAAGTATGAGTACCCACCCCTTTCTTCAGCTAGAAATGGTCCACACACATTAGTATGAACCAATTCAAGAAGCTCTTTACCCTTTCACCTTTCCCACCAAATGGGGCTTTGGTCATTTTTCCTTGTAAACATGCATGACATACGCCAAGTGGTTTTAGTTCAAAAAAATCTAAATATTCATCTTGACGTAACTTTGTTAATAATTTCTCATTTACATGACCTAACCAGTGATGCCAAATTTGGGTGCGTTATGAGTCATGTGAAGTATCTTTGTCATCAATTTCCATTACTTGGTTTGTGTAATCCAACACATAAAGACCATTGTATAAATGTTCCCTACCAAAACAAATTCTATCATTATAAAAGATATTATATCTATTTCCAAACATGAAAAAAAATCCTTTTATATGTAGTATAAATATATAAATTAGGTTTTTGGTTACAGAAGGCACATAAAAAACAACCCTTTAACACCAAGTTCATCCTGGTTGGCAGTGTTAGGTGGTAGTCCCTGATAGTTACAGTAGAAAGTTTGGATCCATTGGATGCTCGTAGATCTACCTCCCCTCGATCAATCTTCCTGAATCTACATGGTTCCTATATTTGGATATAAATGTGAGCACCACAAGCTATATCTAATGACCAATTTGTAGAAACAGATAGGTTGCATTCGATAAAAAAGGCACCTGAAGCTTCCCCTTGCTTCTTAGGTTGGGTTAATTTTTTCTTCCAGTGGCCCTTCCCGCCACATGAAAAACTGGCAGCCTCTTGTTCCCTTGCCTCCCCTTTGAAATTATTTTTCTTGGAAGGCTGTAAAGAAGCTTTGGGCTTAAAGCTCTTTTCCTTCCCTTTCCTCTTATTCAACATAAGGACAGAAGGATTTTCACGCTTCATATTTTTTTCCACTTGGTGAATGAGGATAATAAAATCAGATAGAGACTTCTCAATGTTGTTCATATTGAAATTGAAAACAACGTCATAGAATATCTAAGGGATTGATTCGAGAATGAGATTGGTGCCCAGTTCTTCAGGGAGTTTAAACCTTAGAACCTCTAGGAACTCAATGTATCCAATGAGCTTGACTACATGAGGCCCAGCTAGGGAACCTTCTCCAAGTTTACTCTGAAGGAGTACCTTAGAGATCTCAAACTTTTCCCATCCTTCCCTCTCCTGGTAAATACCATAGAGTTTCTCTAGCATTCTATATGCATCCATGTTTTCATGAGACTTCATGACCTCAATAGACATTGATGATAACATCAAACAATGAACGTCGACCACATCGTTCATATGTTTCTCATAGACCATGAAATCCTCATCACTCGACTCTTTGGCAAGAGGATCAGGTAATGTTGACTCAAGTATGTAAGACTTCCATTCATGGCGTAGGATAACCTGAAGGCATCTAAACCATTTTGGGAAGGTACTACTGATGAGGATGTTGTCATTATTCAGAATTGATGGCAGGGATAGTGTGGTTGATAAGCTTTTCATTTTTATTCTACAATTAAAATATCATATCATTAATACTTTCTTGATTACATTTTATGAGAAATAATAAATTATATTAAGTCTCTCACTATTTTATCAAGTCACAATGGCCATCAACATTGAACTGGGAATGTCTAGTTTTCATGAATTTTTAGTAGAAAGGATCCATATTCCCCTTCGCATAATCCCAACAAGGGTTGGTCCAGCTATTATAAGGTATTTAGATAAGCAGGTCTTTTCCAACTGCAGGCTTGCAGCTCCTTGATATGTTTAGTGGACTCCCCAATCCTAAAATCATGAATTTGGATTTACTCAACTCTTTCCTCCAATATTATTCCAAGTCTGGAAAGGGATACCTCTCTTGATGTACTATGGTTAAGTTTACTCGAAACCTTTCTTAAGGTATTCCTGTATAAAAGTAAGTGTCACAACAAGGTTTGGTCAAACACATAGTTTTATTGAGTTTTTTCCTTAATCAAGTAATGAAAGGCTTGTTCTGACTTAATATTTTATTTGAGGGATTTTTATATATTATGCGTGAATTGATTCTTACCATTATCACACACTTGTTAATATTAATTGGAACTTACATAATTGATTAACCATGTATTAATAATATTTACACATAAGTCTAGTTTATTTTAGTTCAATCGTGTATGCTCATTTAACTCATTAATTATGAGATCGTGACAACACATCCATAATGATAAACCATGCAACTGACAAAAATAAAATAAAGTAAATGGAATGATCATGATATTTTATAATGGTTAGTTTATCTGGCGGTTGATAAAATAACCCTGGACAAGGGGAGAAACACCTTGAACCTTTTGGGTTCATGTTTACAGCTTCCAGCTTTCCACCTCTGTATCTCTTCGGATTGGTTTCGTCTCGGATCCATCTTGAACCACCTCCACTAGCTTGAGAGTTCCATCCATTACATATTCCTTTTTTAACTCACATGTAGGTGAGGGGTAAAAAGTGGTTTTACATCAAAGAAACCTTAAGAACATAGGCCCTATATATTAATGATGATAAGGATCGCATGTTAACAAATTTAATTCAAATAAATTAATTAAAAGAAACCATCCACATAAAAAGGTCTTGGTCTAGCTCATGATCATCCATACATGAAATGATATTTATACATAAATAAAACTAGCAATCAATTCTTTAATCGTTCTTGTTTAAGTTAAATCATGCTTGAATCAATTAATTATCATATTTAATTAATCAATCCTTTTATCTTAAACCCTTTTCTGAATTTCTTTGAGATTCTCATCCATCATAATCTTAAACAAATAAATTCATTTAAAATTATCTCTTACATAACTTGCACCTTGGAGGAAACCTGGTGAATTATTATTCATAACTACCCAATGAGTAGAAATGAACATTACACAGATGTTAAATTAAACTCATATATATAAAACACCTATCACATATTCTGTCTCATATTTACGCCCGCATAATGGTACACATGTCAAGGGTTTGTATAATATAATAATAAATTTTAATAAATCTGTGTAATTTGGATGAGTACACAATGTGTAGTTCCAACTACATGGCATGTACTATTTTTTATCGTCTATCCAAAGTACACACCTGGGGAAACGACATGTGATTGTACATTGGAAATATTCAGAGTACATGGTCTGTCCAGTGGGTCACATGCTGTATAGTTCCTCATTACACGGTCTATATCTGGGAAATCCGTGTACGGGGTACACGGTCTAACCCTAACCCGAAGGGACTACACGTCGTGTCCATTGGTCCACACAGCGTGTTATCTAGAAACCGTGTGCCACCTATTCTTGGTCAACACATGGAGTCATTTAAGAATTAGAAAGACATCCAACTCATGGCTTGGTTTGGAGGACTTATCTGATCCCTTGAATCTTGACTACATGGAATGTACTTCCAAATACACGCCATGTGTTCTAGTGTTTTATGGCCAGGAAGCTTTGGCACCCCTATATTTTATTTTAATCCAAATTAAAAGAAAATATTGTTTCTATAAGGTGAATGAGAATAGAAATAGGATGAATAGATCTACAGATTCAGATTTTTAGAATGATTAACTTGAATTGAAACAAGTAAATAATTAAATGAGTAAGTCATCAAAGAAATATTTAAATAATTATAAACTATGTTATAACTGCTCTGATACCAATTGAAGGTTCTGGGATCAGCGGAAGCGTGGTTGGCACGACACCCAACTTTGATTTTTACCATTATCAATGATTATTCTTGGATCAATATGAAAATGAACGCTAGTTTCCGTGAAATATAATAAAAGATTTAGATAAAGAAGAAAGAGGCCCAAAACCTTGTAGAGGATCTTGCACATCATGTTTTTAATTAAGTTAATTAATTTCATAAAAAAATAAAACTGATATCTTTGGTATTATCTTCGTTGATGATATTGATCGTTTGAAATGACCCTTCTAGATTATCTCGTTGTGCTTGTAAGGATCCAAACTAGAATCCCACTAGTGGTGATCCACATGTGCTCCGATGGCCTCTGATCGACATACCTCATTCTCTGGGTGCTAGCGCAGTGAAGCGGTTGTCTTGTGTCGATCGTTGTTGATCTCTTGTTCGTTGATCTTGAAGAACGTCTCTCACTCTTGAGAGGGGAGAGAGGAGGATTCGAGAGATAATTTTTTTTTGCTCAAAAATTCTCAATTATTCAGGCTTGTGGTGTGGTGTATAGCACAATAGACGTACTTGTGTATTTATATACATGGAATTTTAGTTAAAATATTTAATTTCATAGCAATAATTAAATACATTCATGAATTTAGAGAAAACTCGTTCATTTAATAATAATACCTCTTCATTATTTATGGTGTGCCAACATGCACAAAACGAAATTATAAATAAAATTCTGCGTCACAAAATAATAGCAACATTATTTTAATTTGTGCCAACTAGTTAAATAATTATTTATCGTCTTAGAAATAATTATTTTACTACCAGACCGAACTTGGTCTACTCGAACTCCACTTCCATTTATTGAACACCCGAATAAATAAATAAATAATTTATTCTCTTAAATAAATATTTTATTTACAAACTATTAAATAAATTTTTATTAAATGTTCAATAAAATTAATAAATATATTTATTTAATTTATGAAATCATTTTTACTTGAATAAAATTATTCCACATTCTTGAGAATAATATTTATTTTATTAATTAAATTCAAATTGAATTTAACTGAGATCAAAAAAAACTCTTAGTGTGTGACCCTCTAGGATTCTTTCTCTTTGGCATTAGGCAGGCTTTCCTAAAGTCTAAGAGTACTATCTAACAATGGGTCAAGGAACCCAAGAGAAATAATGTAAAGTCACAACAATGAAATACACATAAGAATGCGCACAATGTAATATAATCCCTTTGTCGCAATATCTCATCAAGCCGGTTTCAGGATTGTGTCATCAACTTTTATGCTTTGTATGTTGTTCTTTGACTACTTGAAATAAACTCGTCATTACACCATGGTCATGGAATTTCACGCGATGGTTCTATTTCAATCAAAGGGTTGAGATATCAACTTCCATAAATGGAAGGGAAAAATCCTTCATTGAATTATCCATTAATAACATTCCACTCGTGACACACCCAATGTACCCTACATCCTGCCAACTGTCTGTGTGGCGGTTTTCATCAATAAATAAAAGTGCATGAGTCATGAAATGTATTAATGATAATATTAAAGTCTAAGGATCATTACACATGATTCCAAATAGAAATATTTGATGACATAAAAACATGTGGAATTACTACTAGCGGGTTTGTTCTCATAATCTCCTATCTTGGATATTACCATGTGCGAACTTCGTGAGAGGAAGTCACATCTTCTTACGCATACTCGCACCTGACGGTCGCCATACTATGTGTCCCATCATAGTATGTAATCCAACCACATAACTATATTTAGTAATATTGTTATTGAATTTCAAATTTCTCATCATAGTAGGGAACTACCATGAACTTATCAATGTAACAAATAAATTAGTACATTATTACATCATATTCATGCAGAACAATGAACAATATGTAATAATACATTAAATATCCATGTAATCATAGTAAAACCAGTTGGTTCTAGGACACCAACTCTTACACTTATCTTCTCTCAAAATACTTGGAATATTTCCTTACTCTATCATAACCTCTATAAAATCCTTTTAAGGCACCCCAATCTCTAAGGAAGCCCTTCTTCAAGATTTTGAATCCACACACTCAAGTAAGGTTTCCTACTATTCTCATTTTTATCCAAGTTTCCTTATATTTTTACCCCATTTTATTTTCATTTAAAAATTAGGTTGTATGTTTTTTCACCTCCCCTGTACTTTGTTTATTGTTTTTTAATGATGATAGACCCATTTCTATCTCAGTAATACCTTTCATGTACACTCTTTACCATACTAAAATTCCATAAGAGTTATTCCATTTCTCCTCTTTCTTCAAGTTTATTTTTTATGTTATCCCTTATATTTTAAAATTACGTACATTGGTATATGTATTTATATGACCTTATTACTATCCATTTCCTTTATATATGATGATAGACCCCTTCCTCTCTTATCAAACCTTTTTATGGATTTTTATTCCATGTCGTTATGCTGCAGAAATTGCACCATGATTTTCCATTCCAAAATCATCGTGTAGTGAATAACACACCCATTCCTCTATCATTGATGTTACAATTTATACACATATACCTTTTTATTGAGTAATTACATGTATTTATTCCACACCCCATTATCATGGAATAAATTATTATGATGAATGAATCCATGCTTTATGATATTTGTAGCACACTATAGTATGAGATTAAAATGTTCATGAATGGTGTTCCCTGATAGAGTTCCAAATCATTGGGTAATGTTTAGTTTCATGATATGTCATGTTGGGATAGGTTTGTACCTGATGCCTTTATGGGAATTTGTCCAATATGATTTCTTGTTAGCTTATCCTTGACTTATGATGCAATCTTTTAAGTTATTTCCACATATCCATGTTTTTATTATCATGTTATATCATGCCTTTGTGTTCATGTTTCTTTTGTGCTCTGTTGATATGTTTATTTTCTAACATGTGTTGTCTTCCTAATGTTATTCAATGTTTATTACCTTACTGGTATTTATTTCTCACCCCTTTATTATGTATATCTTTAGGTTATCCCATGAAATGTTAAGTATGGTGGAATGTTGTTGTCATGTAAAGTATGTTTTCAATAATGATGTTGTATTTCATGTTTTAAGTTTTTATGTATTGTTCCTAATTTCCCAAGACATTAGACTTATCAATATTTCAGGTTGTATTAAGTTTAATTTTATGCCATTTAATTATGTATGAATTTAATAAAAATAATAGGGTAGTTATAGGTGGTGTGTGGTTGTTGTGGTCATGGTTTTATATGGTTAATGATGGGATAGTTAGAATGATGTTGAGAAGTTCTGGATATGAAGTTATGATGATTTTCTTGAGATATTGTGATAGTTATTGATGTATTATGGGAGTTCTATGGTGCATGAGTTAGTTCGGTTATTGTTTAAGTTATGTTTTGAGGATGATGTTGTCAGGTATTATTTTACCTAAAATTATTGAATGACAATGAATTAATAAAATGATAAAATGAGTTCGGGTTTATATAATATAAATGGTTTTGGATAAATTAATATTAATTGAATGAATTGATTAATTAAAAATGGAATTGGTTGTGATGTGATGACGAAGTGTTGAGTTACATGATGTATGGTAAATTGAATTATAATATTTAATACGAATAGATTATATATTATGTGATGTTTGAATTATATATGTGGCTTAATGAATTAAATATAGAAAATAAATGTCAATATGATTAGATATTAATTATAAATAGAATGTATACATAAATTTTTAATGATGAAACATGTATAATGGTTCATAATTGAATATGTTGACGTAATTATACGATATTAAAAGGGTTGATCATGATTTGTTCTAGTGTTTTTGTATAGAAGTGGAGTCAGATCATGATGTGTCTAGATGTGGAAAATATGTTGTTGTATGGAATAATTAATTATGGATTTAGTGTAATGTGTTAGGAAATTTACCATTACATTTGTCTTGAGTTTTATTCTATATATTCAATATAGTTTATGTTATTTATTATACACCACCACCCAAATTTGGTAACATGGCTACTGACTGTATAAGGTTTTGGATTCTGGGTGTTTTCCCTAACATCCATGTTATAGAATATATGGATGACTGACTACTCCCTCTTTCCCTGCACTTTCTTATAGATATAGTATAATATGGGATGGACTATGGTTACATGGTTATGTTGCGGGTGCATGTTGGGTTCGTACATGGTATGAGTATAGAATGAGGTAGATAACCAGTATGTCAATATACCTTTCCATGATAAGATATGTGGATGTGTTTGTGATATGGATTTGATGTGGATCATGTGATAGTGGATTTGGGGTTGGGGTTATGATGAGGATATTTGATTATGTTGTTATATGGTTATGTGGATATAGGGGGGATGGGAGCATCAAGATATATGATTTTAGGGAATGAGGGAAACTAGTTTGGTGGGTCAGTTTATGTGGGGTACCTTCACTCATATATTTTATTAATTATTATAATACCATACTTCTATGCATATTTGGGTGAGTAATCCTTAGTGAGGATGGAAGATTATTTAATTCAGTATATATAATGAATTTGTTTCACTATTTCTTACTAATTCAATATTATTATTTTTATATTAGAATTATACACTAAAGGAAGACCATGATGTGCTGGTATAGACATCCTTATGGTTTATCCTCATGTTTACTATGATATGGTATAATACGTTATTCCAAGGTGTAAATATGCACGAAATTATCACATATTGTAATAAAATATTGGCTTCTTTGTTATCTTTTTGTAACTTTTTCCATACTTTGTTAATCATCGCAAGATAATTAATTTGAAAAGTTTAAAAACATAAGATGAATTTTTAAACATTAAACTTTTCATATAATAATTGAATCAAACATTATATAGGAATTATAAAGTTTAAACATTTAAGAAATGTTTTAATTAACGTTGGTCAAACTTTTTATGTTCCTGGTATCCTATATAAATTTGGTTCAAACATTATATTTTTATGTCATCCCACTATATCTAGAAACTATGTGAACTCCTCATATCAAATTATATCAAATATATCTATCTCTCATATTTTAAACCCAAGGTTATAGATAATTCTAAATAGGAAAGGATCCTTCCCATAATCCATGGATACCTATTAATACATTTTATTATTAAATATTTGTTTTATAATAATTGAAAATATCTTCCCGTATTGAGATTTATTTTAAGATTTAATGGAAGCTTTTTTTGCGTTTGAATTTTGAAATTGCATGAAAATTAATTTTTTTCCTATTTCAAAATAACATTATTAATGTTTTTAAAACATTTTTTTTTGTCAAATTCTGACTTGAATTTTTTTCATATTAAAAATAAATTTATATACATATTTTATTTATACCATTCCAACTAGATCTCACATTTGGAGGACTAAAATGGTAATTAATGCAAGGATATACAAAATTTAGAATAATGACCCCACCACACTAATTCAGCCATAAAATATTTATTAATTATTGTATTCAAATTAAATTTTGAGAGGTGTTAAAGAAAATTATTTTGAACATTTCATTCAACTAGTGTGGCACTTTGTTCTCACGGGAACATTTTCAAAAATGTAGCTTGGCACGGAGTAAATTTTGGATATTGAATGATGCATGTACGCTTTTTGGAATTTCATATCCTAACCCTCCCATTATATATTTAAAATTGATTTTTACTCTTTGGAATTGTTTTAATAACATTTGGGGGGGTGTTTCAAAAATGGTTGATTCCATTTTACTCCCTATCATATTTTTTAAGGAATCATTTATGCAAGGATCTATTCTAATTAGGCACTCCTCTCCCACATATACATTGTTTTTCTTTGATTTTGTGCTTTAACCTCACTTTTTCTACAATAAAACGTCTATGATATTATATTTTACTATTTTTATTTTTCTTCATGGTGTTGGATTATATGAGTGGAGATAATATTTGGTGTTCCCCAATCAATATTTTACTTATAAAAAATGTCTCCATAATGAAAACTCTACCCATAGAAGAGTGATTTCATTCATAGTAAATCAAATCTCTACTCATTTACATTATTTTTTGTTTCAATCCATGAATTCACTATAATTTTTAATTTGTGATCAATTAATTTATTTTCAATTTCCAAGGAAGTCAATAAATTTTCACTTGGATGTGAGGTCTGACTTGTGTGAATCTTGAGAGAGAAAATTTAATCACCAAATCAAATCAACTTGGTATAGAATTATAAGGTTCAAGTTTAATCCAAAATAAATAAATTCTCATTTATAATGAGGAAAATATATCCAAATTTTCCATTAAGAATAATTTTTATTTTGGAATCAAAGTAGGTTTTTATTATTGGAAGACTCGAAGATAACCTAGGGTGTATTTATTCTAATCATTATGGTTGGGTTATTTTATATTGGGTTCAGAGGTTCAAAATATTAGGGGATCATATTTAAATGAATTTTAAGAACATTTGATAATGATAAATAAATTTTGAAGGGGTTTATTAGATTGATTAAATATCCTCATACTGGTTTTTTAAAAGAAATCGTGTCATTAATTTATTCTTTCTTCTTGTTTTTTTTATTTTTAAAAGATCACTCACAACCCCAGTCAATATTTTTCCCTATTTTAACATATTTAATTTTATCATTTTTCAATCCTTTTAGGGTTGGTTTTATTCACTTACTTCTTAATATACTTACCTAGGTTATCCACTGTGTTTCACTTAATAAAAAAATAATAAATATTTTGACATAATTTGGTACAATGCTTATCAAATTGTCATAATTTATGAGGCGGAAAGTGGCTTCTTCAATAACATTTTTGAAGTGATTAAACTTTCATATTTATTTAAAATATATTAAAAAATTTAATTCATTGATGATGAACCTTACTTTAGTGAAAATTTTAGAATTTTAGTAAGACAAGTAAGAAGGTTTTATAATATTTCTTGTGGGTATGATTTGTTTAATGATTTAATTAGAGACATAAAAGAATATCTGGAGTATAAATATCTTGAAACCTTGTCCAATTAACTCACTAAGTTGTCATAATATTTTCTTGAATTCCGTAAACATGAGGTCGAGGCTCAAAATGATCTTATCTTTCCATGTTTTTATAAATACATTAGGTAGGTTTTAGCTATATTGAAAAGTAATTATCTTATAACTATCATAAATCATACCAATGTACCTATAATAAATTCAATAACATGCCATTGATTAACTAAAGGGAGTGGACTAAATTTTTGATTCAGGTGTTTTTGATTTCACATTTTTTTCAAATTTAATTCACTAACCTATTTTTTCTCTTAAAGAATAAAATCCTATTATTTACATGGTAAATGATAATGATTAGGATGGAGTGACCACCATCAAGGAGATGATAGAGTTGTAATTAAATTATAAAGAATTTCTAGGGGTTTTTAAAGTTGACTTGAAATCTGATAACAATGAGTGGGATTATACATATTTTAATTCTTATAGTTTTTAAATTTATCAAATGGAATTACTAAATGATTTTCCCCATGATTTTATTAAATAATCATAAGATCACAAAATAAACCAAATATATTGTCATGGAAACCACACAATAGGTGGTAATTAAAGAAGAACAACATATCAAGCAATATATGGTGATGAAATTTCCTCCTCTACATTAACACAAACATCTACTAGAGGGTGCACCATAAAAGTGGATAAAGAGTACCCCTTAATTATTTCCACTCCCTCTAATACTTATCGTATTAATTTTCATATTATAGGGGAGGGATTATTTTTCTCTTTTCCTAGGGGTATCCACTCTTCGTGCCCACTTATGGATATCGATAGAAATAACTTGTGGTGGTTCCATCCACACAAAAATATCCACCTAATGATTGGGGTTGGCCACTGTAACCACCTAGATTTAGGTAGTATTAACATAGAACCTCTTAGGATATAACCCAGATTTATCTTTAATTTTGTACATTTACTTACTTATATAATTTTTAGTGACTTTCTTATTTTATTTTTTTGGTTTTATATGGTGGTAATTCTGATCTTAACTCAGATCCACCAAATAAAAAATAAACTAAGTTCTATTTATCCTTATTATTTGGTTCATTCCATAGACTTATTTATTTTTATTTAATTTATATGGACATTTTTATTTATGTTTGGGGATGACATTTTGGGTAGATTCTTTTTATTTATTTCTTTTTTTGTGTTTCTTCTTTCAATTGTTTTTTTAATCCAAAAAACACCCCAAAAATTAAAACAAAAAAATAATAAAAAACTAATTTCACATGATCATTGCCTTCATGTAACCTATTAAGAAGGAATGTTTTATTTTTTAAACCTAAAGTGAATAATTTTAATAATGGGAAATTTTCCATCATAGGTGTTCAATTTTAGTGAAAATTGAATTATTTTTTTCAATTGTCAGTTTGATTGTGTCTTTATTAAGCCTTAGATATTTTGACATCATTCATTATAAAAATTATTGCAGAAATGTTTTCCCATTTAATATCTCCACACACTTTTCATAAAATCATGAATTTTGAGTTTCCATAACCTAATTAAAGGTATAGCCAAGTTAGGTAATCTTTTTCAAGATTATAAGATGATCTTTCCATGTGTCAGTTTCTCTTTTGAATAGTTTCATTAATTTAAAAAACTGAAATATTCATGTGAAATTTATATATAATATTGTATGCCCTAAATAAAAATTAATATAAATTAAAAAAAATAAAAAAATCAATAACTATGGGAGTGAATAAATGTACTACATATTTGGATATCTAGGTCAGAAACATAAGGTTTGACTTCCAGAAATTATTAAATTATTATTTTTGTAATGTGATTTCAAAGGATATTGAACATGTTTTGTGGAATAAATTGGTTAAGAGTAAAATTTTTATTTAACCTAAATATATTGGATAAAGGGTAGAGAGACAATCTGGAAATGGTTGGCACACACTCATGACCTGATTTTTTCCCATGAGTTTAAAAGGGTAAGTTTGGGGGATTGGATAATAAATATTTTTATTTGAATATTTTTTTAATAATAATTGATAAAATTTCCCCACATTGAGTTTTATTTAAATATTTAATGGAAAATTTATTTTGATCTTAAATTTGTAAATTGCATGTGAATTTTGTTCCTGCAGTTTTAAATTCACCATAGTTATGTTATAATAAAAAAATTATATTGATTATTGACTTGAAATTTTATTATTGAATGAGGAACTAATTTACCTACATTTTTTATTCATACCATTCCAACTGGAGATCACATTTGTTAGTCCAAAATTGGGTATTAATGCAAGTGTGGATTACATTCTAAAGAATTGAGACCACCTCACTAATTCATCTAAATATTTTTATTAATGATTAGATTGGGATTAAACATTGAGTGGTATTAAATAAAAATATTTTAAACATTTCATTAATTTGTAGTGACACCTTTTTTCTTAGTAACTTGGACATGATGTAGTTCAACAAGGAATAAATTTTGGAGAAAAAATGACACAAGTTCCCTTTTGGTGTTTCATACTCTAACCCTAACACACTCAATTTAAATGGGATTTTCACCCTTTGGGAGGTTTTTTCAATTCATTTGGAAGGTTTTCATAAAAGTTGTGGTTTCATTTAAGTCAATAACAATTTTTAAGAAGGAATATTTTGTGCAAGGATATCTTCTATGAAGTTACTCCCCTCTAACTTCAACTTTTTTTAGATTTTATGCTTATAACATCTATAATTATTCAATAAAACTTCTGTGTTATTCTATTTTCTTCTTTTTTCTTATTTATAGAGTATAATATTTGAGAAAATACTGGGTGTTCCCATATCAATCCATTTTTTATGCAAAATGTCTCCAATATAAAAACTTCACCCATGAAAGAGTATTTTTCATTGTTGATCTAATTATTAAATTGTGATCAATTAGTTGAGTTTGAATTTTCTAAGAACTCAATCGATCTTTACATAACTATGAGGTATGAATTTTATGAATCATTGGAAATAAACTTTAATAACCAAATCAAATAAACTTTGGATATAATTATAGGGTTCAAGTATAATCCTAGAAACCAATTAATTAAATTTTAATTGGAGGATAATCTGACTTAATTTCAAATTGATAATAAGTAAGATTTTTTATCATAATAAAATTAGGTTTTTATGATTGGGTTTCCTCAAGTCAACCAATGAATAATTTATTCCAAACATTGTGGTTGGGTTAATTTTCATATGGTTTAGGGGTTGAAAAGACTAGGGGATCAAAATTAAATTAATTTTAATCACATATTATAATGATAAATTAATGGATAAGGGTATATTATATCAATTTTTTCTTCTCATATTGTTTTTTTAATAAATATTTTCCTTAATTACTTCTCTATTCTGGTTTTTTATTGTTAAATGATTACTCAACCAACCCCCAACACCATCCAATATTTTTGTACTTATTTTGAATTATTTTATTTATTATTTTTTCTATAATTTTAGGGTCTTTTTGATTCAGTGACTCTTTAAAATAATGTCTTAGTTTATCTAATGTGCTAAACATAAAAAAATCACAAATATTTTGAGATCATATGTGACAACACTTATCAAATTTTCATTATTTCTCAAGAGGAATGTCCTTTTTTCAACCCATTTTATGATTTTATTCCACATTATTTTTCATTTAAATGATATTAAAATTTGTAATTCATTGATTATGAACATTAATTTAGTGAAAAAAAATTAAATTTTAGCAAAACAAGTAGGAAGGTTTTTCAGTTCTGTTTGTTTGGATGATGTGTCTAATGATTTCATTAGAGATGTCAAAGAATGTATTGAGTACCAATATCTTGAATACTTGGATAATGTAATCTATGAGTTGTCATAATGTTTTCCTAAATCCCATTAAAATGAGGTTAGGGGTTAAAAATAAATTATTTATCCATGTTTTGCTGAAGTTATTAGGGATTTGGATGCTACATTGAAAAATAATTCTCTCTCATTACTCTCAAAAATCCTCCCAAAGAACCACCAAGAATAACAAGAATGTGATGTTTATTAACTAAAGTGAGTAGAATTAATTTTTTTTCACATTTTTTGATTTCACATTATTATAAAATCCAATTAACTATCGTAATTTTTCTCTTACAAAATCAACTCATATTTATTCCATGGTAAATTGTGATAATGAGGATAGATTGACCACTATATACAAGAGGATGGTGTTGGAATTAAATGATGAATAAGTTCCATGGGTTGTGAAAGGTGAATTGAAAGAAAAGAATAATGAAGTGGATTATAAATATTTTTATTTATCTTATTTTAATATTTATCAAATTGAATTACTAAATGACTTCCCCCATGATTTTATTAGAGAATCAAAAAACTCAAAACCAACTTTGGATGTTGTCAAGGAAACCAAAAAATTAGTTCTGTTTAAGGAAGAATAATATATCAATCATCCCATGGTGATGAAATTTACCCCTCTACATCAAAATTAACTTCTACTAGATGGAGACACTATAAAATTGGACTAGTATACCCCTTATTTCTTTCACATCCCTCTAGTACTTATATAATTTTAATATTATAGGGGTGAGATAATTTTTCTACTTTCTTGGGGATACCCACTCTTGGTACCCCTTATAGATTTCTAGATAAATACCATGTGGTTGTTCCTTCAAAAAAAACTATAATCCAACTTTGTATTAGGTTTTATGACTTTATCTTCCTGGATGTAGGTAGTATAAACAGAACACCTCTTAGGGGATAACCCAAATTTTTAATTACTATTTTAAATTTACTTATTTCTTTAATTTTCATTGATTTAGTTATTTTATTTTTAAGGTTTTAGATGGTGGTGAATGGAGATTAAATCAAATCCACCAATTGAAAAATAAACTATATTGTTTCTCTCCTTATTATTTGATTCATTCCTTACACTTTTATTTTTTTCTTCAATTCATATGGGTAGTTTCATTTATATGTGGGTTTTAAATTTTTGGTAGCTTCGTTTAGTTTTTTTATTTTTGTGTGTTTCTTATTTAAATTGTTTTTTTTTTCAAAAAATCAAAAAAAAAGTGAAAACGAAAGAATTAAAGAAAAAAATTAGGTCACGTGATCATTACTTCCATGGAACATATTAACAATTCATGTTTTATTTTTCCATTCTCAAGGTAAGATTATTATATATTAGAAATTTTTCATTATTGGTGATTGATTTTAGTAAAAATAGTAGTTGTTCAATTATATTTTTTATTTTTTTATTTATTAAGCCATTGAGATTTTGACATCATTCATTATCATACTTCTTGTGGGAAAATTTTATAATTTAATCTCTTTGCACACTTGGCACACAATTATGACTTGTGAGTTTATATTTCCCATTTTAAGGTATATACAAGTTATTTAATCTTATTAAAGTTATAACATGTTATTTTCATATTTTTTTTTCTCTTTTGATCAGTTCTGTTATTGTTCTAGATTGACATATGCATGTGCACTTGATATTTGACTATTTTACACCCTAAAAAACTACAAGAAAAATCATGAAAAAAATCAATAATGTTGGGAGTAAAGAAATTTATGACATATGGGGATATCTAAGTTAGGATCCTAAGGTTTAACTTTTTGGAATTATTAATTTAATGGGTTTTGGAATTTTACTATAAAAGATGTCGATCAAGTTAGATGTATATAATTAGGTAAGAAGAAAAGTCTTAATTTACCTAAATATACTAGATTAAGGGTGGAGATAAAAGCTTGAAATGGTTGTCACATGAACACTTATGGAATTCTTCAAATGATTGACTCATAAGATGTTTCCACTTGATTCATTTCATTTATCTCAAAAGTATTTATTTTGATATAATTTTTGAGACATTTAATTCATGATTTGTTGATATTGGATTTTTTTATTCTTATTATGCTCATATTTCCATCATGTATTGAGAAATTTCAACATGTGTTATTTTCTAGATTACATGACCTGAGGTTTATTCCATGAGTAAAAAAGGTTAAATTTGGTGGAGTTGATAAGGCATTTTTTGTTTCTTGTTTATTTCATAAAAATTGATAAAATTTACCCACATTGAGCTTTATTTTAAGATTTAATAAAAAAAATGTGTATTGAGCTTGAATTTGAAAATTGAAAGAAAATTATGTTTTTATATTTTAAAATAATAGTATTAATTTTATCACGAAATTTTCTATGTATTTAATTTTGAAATTAAATTTTATGGTAACATGACCCACTAATTTATCTAGATGTTTTATTTATACCATACTAATTGGAGCTCACATTAAAAACCCTAAAATAGGATTTGATGCATGGCTGGATAGAATTTGAAATAATGGACCCCACCTCATTAATTTGGATAGAAAATGTTCTTTAATTCATGGATTAGAATGATATTTTGTAAGGTATTAAAAAACTATATTTTGAACATTTCCTTAAACTAGTGTGACACCTGTTTCATATGGGAATTTAGTCAAAAACATTGTTGAACATAGAGTATATTTTGCATATAGAATGGTGTATGCTCCATTTTTGAAATTTCATACCATAATCCTCCCACACACAATTTAAGTGGTATTTTCACTCTTTTTTATAGCTTTTATAATCATTGTGGTGGTTTTTCTGAATGGGGTGGTTCCATTTCACTCCCTATCCATTTTAAAGAAGGAAGACATTCTGTAAGGATTTGTTCCAAGAAGACACTCCTATCCTTCCTCTAATTTATGTTTATTTTCTTTTGTGCTTGTAACATATCTTTTTACTTAATAAAACCTCTATTTTATTCACTTTTTCTATTTCTATTATTCTTATTAGATCTTGAGTATAATAGTGCAGATAATATTTGGTGTTCCCCTTTTCTTATGAAAAATTTCTCAATGATGAAAACACAACCCATGGAAGAGTGATTTTATTAGTAGTCGATATAATCTTTAATACATTAATTTATTTTTTTTATCCAAGTAATAACTAAAATTTATAATTTTTTATCAATTGATTGTGTTTTAATTTTCTATTAACTCAATATATATTCACTTGACTATGAGGTCAGACTTGTGTGATTCGTGGGAGAGAAACTTTAATCACCAAATCAAATTAGCTTGGGATATAATTATATGGTTCAATTATAAATCCTAAAACAAAATTAATTATCATTTTTAGGGAGGATATTCTTCCATAGTTTTACATTTACCATAAGTTATATTTTGGATAAAAACCAAATAATATTTCTATTATTTGAAGTCCCAAAGTTAACCTAGGGATCATTTATTCTCATATTTATGGTCATGTTAATTTTCATAGGGTTTAGGGGTTTACATGATTATGGGGACCGTAATTAAATAAATTTTAATCCAATGGGATAATGATAGATGACTAGTTAAGGGTTATGTTAGATTAATTAATTTTTCTCCTAGTAGTGTTTTTGAAATAAATCATGTCCTCAACTGCTTATTTGTTCTTCTTTCATGTTATTCAAATATTACTCAACCAACCCCCAATAATTTTTTCTTATTTGAACATATTTTATTTTTTATTTTATCAAATATTTTAGGGGTTTTTTAATTCAATTACTCCTTAATATAATGACCATTGTTGTCCATTGTTCCACACATAGTAAAAAAATCACAAATATATTGAGAACGCATGAAACAATGCTTATCAATATCCTAGTGGGGAGGAACCCATTGGTCACTCCTCAGTGATCTTGATCAAGAACTCATAAATATTAGATGATTTTAGATCAACAAGTAAATTTTATGTCATTATATCTTCAATTTATTATATATTCTAATCATATAAATAGATGCTATAAGTTTTTGGGATTTCATGTTCTCTTTTTCTATGTTTAGGATAAGTCTTATCCATCAAAAACCCTTTACTAGTATCCGAGAAGATCTATAAATGTTTGGATTTATTTTGAATGAACAGATAAAATAATAAAATGAGTTTTTTAGGTTCTGCAACATAGAAAATGACAAAACTTGTATTTTTTTTCTTGGGTATTCAGACTATGAAATACAATTTATGAAAAATAATCAATCTAGTTCATGTTTTTTCTATAATAAGACATAGTATTTTTGAAAATACCATTACAATAATTGAAATAAAATAAAAAATAGATTTTTGTAAGGTGAAACCTCTATACCATGTTTATCAGTTCACTATGTCATGGTGTCCTCTCCCACAGGGATAGAACATGATATAATGGATATTTCCAATCTAATTTGGAAGTGGTTGAGACTTATTTAGAATTCAATTACATAAGATCGCTATGGTGAAACTAATATCATCATGTTATTACCTTCTTCAAAACGATAAGGAAAAAATAGCTTTTCTTATTAGAATGGTATTCCTTCATAAATTAATTGGAATGGGAAGAATAGATTAACTAAAATTCCTTATCTGTATTAAATGGAATGACCAAAATAGTTGGACTAAAACTAAATGATAAACCTAAAATGGATTCAAAATGTCCATGGTTTATTACATGTTTAAAGGACCAAAACACCATGCATAAGGGATGTGGTCCATTTAATTCCCATAACCTTGTTCACCAATATCCAATTGAATATTTATTTCATTTTTATCAGATTACATGAGATTACATTCCCAATATCACAGTTCAATATTCATTCAGACACTAAATACATAAACATTACATTACAGCATGATATATTCATCAATTGAGTACAAATGATTATTCATTAATGGTATCCAAAGGGTCTTTATAAATTTTATTAATTTTCATTACCTATGGAAATGGTAAACATAAGTGAATGGTGATATTATATTCTTGGTAAGGGATAATGTACAATAAAATCCAAAATAGAAAAGATATCATAAGTAATATAGTGGGAATAGATATAAAAAATAGTCTTATATCAATAAATAAATAATCATATAATAATCTAGGGTTAAAAAATAAATTAAATAACAACAAAAATAAAATTAAATGATCTCATAATGATGGAACTGGAGGTAATGCATAATATCAAACATCATAATCATATCATTGAGGCCATGTTCCCTGACATCATACATAGAGGGTAAGGATGCTCTCATTAACCTATCTTAGTTGTCACATGGGGATTACCAATCAATGAGGGTATATATAATTTTGGCCCCCACCGATCACATAAAATTCCAATGAATCCCATTATATACTAAAGAATCATAGGAAATACATAGAATAATTTTCAACTTATAAGTACTTAGCACAATTTCTCGATAAATATCAACTTATAAGATTTACCCATATAGAACCAGGGATTATATGGTCATGACAATAGATTTCCCCAATCAGTGAACTACTAATAATGTCTAGATGAATCCACTTGAGTCTTATAATTAATAATTCAGAATTCCCAATGTTCAAATAGGTGCCCTTTATAAGTGAATATTGTGCAATTTGTATTTATTAGGTACCTATCAAAATTAACATTATCAATGAGTTTGGAAAATTAAATACATGTATTTAAAATGGTAGGAGACCAAAAAATTATACATAAATCCCCTAAAAATAAGTGTATATAATCACATATATTTTTAATATATAAGGGATATAAAATCAACTTAAGGAGTGACTTTAGGGTCGGAGTGCATCGACAGAAAAGGAGAACTTGTGAAAAAATTGGGTTTAATAATATTTGGATGTGATAAAGGATTCACTAAATAATTCTTTTACATGCTTATAAAAATACCACCTCCTAGAAAAAATATATACATAATAAAATAAGTACATAGAATATGGAAGGATTTTTATAATGGGGTTTATAGTTATGGGAATGTTAATCATAATAATGACTTATGAATAGGGTATAATGTGAGTTAAACGGGTGCCCAAATACCTAGGATATATTAAGTATGTTACTCAAAATGATATCATAAAAATATTGGAATAATAATCTGGAAATTTTAAAGGATGCAATAATGGAAATGGAAATAGGAATTGAAAATAAAGTACCCTTACCTCTATTAAGCTTCTTAGCCTAGAGTTGACACTTAAAAACAATAAATCATCAAGACTGAAGAAAAAAAGAAACGTGAGAATATCCTTCAAAGATATATAAAGATAACTACCCTTAATTTTTTATATTTTTAGGGAATAAAGTACTGAATATTTTATTGTTCCATTATCTTAAGTGATACACTGCCCCCCATAGTGCCCCATTTCCTCCCATAATGCTCCACTATAATGGTTAGTGACAAAAGTACTAAAATATAACTACCTTGGACTATCTAATCAATGTTTAAATATATATATGATTTGATATTTATCAAATTCCACCATTTTCACCATATTTTTCTATTTTAATAAAAAAAATATCAAATTTCACCCCTTAGATAATTTTGGTGTCATGATTCTGAATATGTAACCCATTTTATCAAATACATCCTCTAATTATATGAATTTTAACTTTTAAAAAAGTGTGATGCATTTAATAAAAAATTTGGTATCAAAGTAAAAACCATTTCATTTCTAAAAGAATCTGAACTTTAATACTAATTAACCCCTAAATATAAACCCATTATCACACTAAGATAATCCTTAAGGGTAAGGTGTAAAATGGTGGTACATTCATTAGGTAGTTTTAAAAATATAGATTTAATGGTGATTTCTACTAAAGTAATTTTTTTCTTTCAAATGATTCCACTCAAACCATAATAATAAAAGTTTTATTTAGGATTGGTCAAGGGAAAATCCAGTGATTCTACCTCCTTACTAATCTATGAAACAATAAATTTATAGGATATGTTTATATTGGTTGAGGACATGTTTTATTATTTATACATCAATTATCCTTTGTCATTATACTTTATATACAGTAATTCTAATATTCATTTAATAATGGCTATATCACCAATGTTCATAATTTCCAATGGTCATAATGTTCCATGATTGTGTATTGTGACATTTAATCTTACTTATGATAAATTCATTTAAGCCAATCTTTAAAAAATAATTCAAAAATTTAGTTATTTAGATATATTGGTTATATGGCTTGTATTTTTTTTCTTTTTGATTGTAACTGTTATAGAGATGAAGATTATAAGAAATTATATACTATGATGCTTCCACATTGTACTTCCATTCGTTATTTTTTATATTATCCACTGTTATTTGGAGAGGTCTTAATTAATTTTCTTTTGTTTTGTAGTATGTCATTTATAATAAAAAATAATTTTATTAATATAATTTCTTGGGTGTTACATTCTCTATTTTATATAAATTTCATACCTGAAATTTTAAATAAATCCATGAAAAAATGGTGGTAATAATTTTTAATTACATCACTAGGTTCCCATGTCACCTCTTATAGCCATGGATTCATTCAGAGAACCTTCATCAGTCAAGTATTCCAATTTCATAGAACTTATTTTTTAATATCAAGAATAAAAATTTCCCCTTAATTATATGATAATTAAAGATCTAGAAAAAACTTGAAAAAACGTTAAAACATGTGAAGGGTGTAGAATATACTTCCCTAGAAGTGATATATATAAGAAATTATGAACATATAAATGGTGTAATTGAATAGATAAACGATATGGAATAGCTCAAATCTACTCCGATATTTAAATGGAATAATTTACCTTGGACTTTTCGTCAATTTATTTCCAAATATAATAATCCATTTCCAGGGAGATATCCTTAGGGAGACACAGACCTTTACCTGGAATTCATGATACTTCCTCCAATTTTCATCATAAATTTTTTATCTTCTTTGTACCATCTTGATATTATTCTAGATTGATCTTACTCTACTTGATGTATCGTCCAAAAATTATATACCCATTAACATCAATTCTCTAACATCATACATATATGTTGGATTATATCATATCCTTCCATATAAGGATTCATATGGTGCCATTTTTATACTACAGTGGTGAATGTTACTATATAAAGACTAAACTAGAGGTACATATTTATCCCAAGTTCCTTCAAATTCATGTGAGCATGAACTTAACAGGTCTTATAATGTTTAAATATTCTTTTTAGACCATCCATACATTTGAGGGTGATAGACTTTGCTAAGATTAACATCTGTATTTAAATCCTTTGTGATTATCCTTTATAATTTTGATTTGAACCGTAGATCATGATTAGAAACTATTGATAATGGTGTTTCATGAAGCCTCGCAACTTAATTTATATATAACCTAGAAAGATGATCTATTGGAAAATATTATCAAATTTATAGTAAATGATATAACTTTGTAAGATGATCTAAAATTAACCATGTTTTGTTATTCCCATTGTATATATTTGGTATCCTAGTGAGGAAATCCATAAACCATTTCCCCAAATTACACTACAGTATAGGTAAATGCTACATAACTCATTTGGGAAGTTGGATTTTATCCTTCACTTGTTGGTATAAAAATAAGCGTATAGTATAATTTGAAATCTCTTGGTTGATATATTCACTCAAGAAATGATTTTGGTTATCCCTCTACATCTTGGTGCTATTAGGATATCTATATAATTTTGAGCTATGTGCCTTATCTAATAGATAATTCATAATAAATTGTATTGATGGAACACATTACTTTTGACCAAACATTAAAACTCTACCTTAATCAATGTTAAAATCCTGAAATTTCATATTTCTTATATCTTACATATTCTTTTTTATGGCCTTATAATCATGTTGATATATCTTAATCCTATCCAATAAATAATCTTGGGTAATTACATTGAATAAAAATGATGTTCCCTCTTATATTAGAATACTTAAATATATTTTTACTAGATACTTAAGAATTAAACCAGTATATACCCTCATCATAGATAATATACCATGGTATTTTATAATCAATTCATATTATAACTTGTTTTATTTATTAGGATGATAATTTATAACACAATCATAATCATTAAGTAATTCGAACCATCTCTTTTTCCTCATATTAAGATATTTTTTTAGTAAAGACATATTTCAAGTAGTTCTTTTTAATGTATATATTAAATTTCCCTTCAAAAATATAATGTATCTATATATTTAGATCAAAAATGACTACCATAAACATTAAATCATTATTTGGATAATTAATCACATGGGGTTTCAACTATTTAATTGAATAATCCCCCACTCTCTTATTTTTTATTAGAACACATCCAAGACATTTCCTTGATGCATCACTATAAATAAAAAAACCTTATTTACTGGATGGTAGATTTGATATAGGTACCTTTACTAATCTTATCATTAATTCCTTAGATTTGTCTTCATATTTCTTTATATATTTGAATTTTACCCCCTTTCATGTTCACTTAGTTTATGATTTATCTAATTGAGTAAAATTTTAAACAAATTGATGATAGAATCCTATTAAACCAAAGAAACTATGTAATTTAGTTATACTAGTGGGTATTGTCCATTCCATGAAAAAAAATTATAAAGGTTAATAGATATTATATCATTGGATATAGTATGGACAATGAAAGAAACCTTTTTAAGCCAAAATTCAGATTTTCTAAATCTCCCATATAACCCCATTTTCTTCAAAACCTCAAGCATTATTTTCAAATGATTTTCATGCTCCTATAAACTATTAGAGTATATAAAAATATTATTAATAAATACCACCAAAAACATATCAAAATAATCCTTGAATAATCTATTCATAAAATATATAAACATGGATTGTTCATTTGTCAATGAAAAGGAATTTCTATGAACACATGATTACCATGCCTCATATAATAAAATATTTTGTATACCATCATTCTTAAATTTTAAATAATGATAACTAGAATTAAGATCAATATTTAAAAAGTATTGATCCCCTTTTAGTTGATCAAAAATGTAATTGATACAAGGAAATTGATACTTTTTATTTATAATAATTATATTTATTTCCATATAATCAATGTGTAAACTCATTAAACCTTCCTTATAATTCTCAAGTAAAATAGTTTCTTCCCATGGTGAGACACCTGGATAAATTAAACCTTTATCGCATAAGTCATGTTATTTTCTATTTAACCCAACTAAATCTAATGGATATAATCTATACAGTGTCTTGGATATGGGTTTTATATTATGGATATTATTCTTAGAAATTTAAACTCCACAATTTAGGGGAAATACAAATAATTCATCAGAAAATACATCCATATATTATTGCATAATGGGTCCATTTCTATTATGAGAAACTTCCCCTTTATATATTTTATATTATATAACTCATCCCCAATGATATCTATAATATAATCCATTGGGGGTAGTTCCTAGAAATATTTAGGTAATTAAATCTCCCCTAAAAATTAATTATATACTTTACCAATGTTATCTTCATTATCTCTACAATAATTTATATATTTCTAATTTTAGATTTCATCCATCCCAAAAATTACATCAAAATCCACCATAGGTATGATGGTTATATTTGAAACTATACAAAACCTGTGAATTCAAATTTGAAAGTACTATTATATCTTTCTTGTAATAAATCTTCCACTTATTTTTCTAACTAATAAATCATTACTTAATATATTATGGGTGACTGGATATTCTTTTCAAAAATGCATAAAATACAAGTGTGTTTAGATTTAGAATAAAATAATTTATTAGATAACATTGATTATATAAAAAAAATTAAATATTGTCACATTATTTTGATCTTCAAATTTAGTTTTTCTCATCAAACAATATCAAACTTCAACCATAGACCTCTTCTAGGATAGATTCCCTTGGTGCATGGGGAAATTATTAGAGTAATTTTTATTCTCCTTATAGTTAAATAACCATAAATTAATCTATTATTTCTTTATTTTTAACTCATAATATTGATTATATTTTTATAAAAATTTAAATTATATTCCAAATCCACTTAATAATACCCTTGGGTGTTTGTTCCCACATTTATTTCATAAAGTTATTTCACACATATCTTATCTTCCATTTTGGAATTTCTTATCATATGGAGAACAATCATACTCTTCTTATTATGTTTTCCTCTTTAAATGAAGTATTTTGAAAACTACTTATTTCTTTCAATAACAATCATTAGTATCATTTCATATGTGGAAGATTTTTGAGATACTAAAGTTATTTTAAAAGTTTTATTTAAACAATAAAATAAATAATCTATATTGATTTTCATGTTATGTAGATAGTCTAAAAAATTCCTTGATAACTTTTTGAAATTATCCTCATACTCATCCATAATATATTTTTCATTTTATTATCTATTTTAGAATTATATTTCCATCTATGCATGTTTCTCTTGAGGAAAATATTTTTCCATAAAAATCAACTGGAATGTATTCCACTCCATGTTTTCTATATCCTCTTCTATCTTAATATTTTAAATTAGATACCACCATTTATCAATGTCTACCATTAAATGATAAAAATCCATGATAATTTTTTCCATCTCATTACACTCTAATATCATATATATCTTCTCTATAGAATTTATCAATTTATCTACCACCATTAGATTTGTGGACCCACTGATTGATAAAGGTTATTACCTTAAAAAATTATTTATAGAGGTGGATCCTTGTTCATGGGAAACTAAATTCTCCATATTAGAAATATAATTTTTTATAACATATTTTAATTACCCTGTAATTGTAATAATTATTTCAGAACCAATATTAATTCCATTATCAATATTTTTCAGATAATCCACACATTATCCTTGAGTGTTGGCTTGGTTTCTATTTATACTGGTAGGTATCATTATTAAATAAATGGAATAAATTCATTATTATTATTATTATTATTATTATTATATATATCATTTTATCCTAAAATGTGTTCATATGCATAATATAACTATCAAACCAATAATCTCAAGAATTTTTTTAGAGGTGGAATTTATGTTATCTACTTATGTTCTTCCAAATCTAGTTCCTAATTTTTTTGGTAAAGCTTGATTTGATATTAATTGTGATTCCCATAACCGTAATCACCTATAGTTGATGGGTTATTAATTATATTCTAATTAGATTACACGGTATTAAATTCCCAAGATCAGAGTTTTATAGTTCATAAGAGACTGAATACATAAACATTATATTATAACATGACATATTACATCATTTGAGTACAAAACATTATTTTTTTAGTGTTATAGGAAGATATATTCATACACAGTATTATTCTTCATTATATAGGGAAATATAAAACATAATTAAATTGTGAGATAAGACTCTCAGTAAGGGATAGTGTATATTGGAAGCTAACATGGCATAATAATGGCATAAGTAATATAGAGGTAATATATAAACTAATGGTGTAATATAAATGAGTGCTTACAAATATCATAATCCATAGATGAAGAAGATAGTAAATAATCACATTAATTAAATTAAATTATCTCAAAATGATAGAAATTATAGGAATGTATAATGTTATACATCATAATCATACCATTTAGTCCTATGGAAAGACAACATACATAAAGTATAAGGATGCTACCATTACCTTATCTTAGTTTCCCCATGAGACCCTCAAGTACTCTAAGGGGTTATATAATTATTTTTCCCAAATTTCACATAAAATTACAATTTATTACCTCATTTACTAAAGGATCATAGGCAATACATGCAATAATGTTAAACTTAGAAACAAATAGTATAATTGCTTAATGAAAATCATCTTAAAATATTTCCCCATATATGACCAAGGACTATATGGGAATGAAAATAAATTTACTCAGTAAATTAATTAATAATTATGTATAGGTTAATTTCCTTGAGTTATATAAGGAAAAATTTGGGATTCAAAATATTCAAATAGGTGGCCTTTTAACGTGAAGGGTAAAAAAAATTAGTTATCAGGTGCTTACCAAGATTATGATTATCAATGAGTTGGGATATTAAATAATTGTATTTTGAATGGTAGGAGAAAAAATAAATTATAGATAAATATCATATAAAATTGTAGTATGTAATCACACATATTTGATATGAATTAGGGGTATAAAATTTTATTAAGGGAAGACTTCCAGGTTGGCATGCATTGATGGAAAATTTGAACTTGTGACAAAATCGATTTTGTTCCAATTAAGATCTAATAGAGGATTTTCCAACAACATAAATATCATCCTTAACTAAACAAACCCAACCTGTTAGAAATAATACAACAATAATACCATAAATACATGGTATATAGATATATTTGGATAATGGAGTCCATGGATATAAGAATATTTAAACATAATAATGACTTATGAACAGAGTATAATGTGAATGAACTGGGAACTCAATTGCATAAGATATCTTAAGGATAGTGATTTCAATTATATCATAAAAATATTTTAATAATAACTTGCAAATAAAGAAAGTATACACCAATGGAAATGTAAATATTAAATTAAAAGATATTTAAAAGGACCCTTACCTCTATTGAGATTCTTAGTCTAGAGAAAACCCTTAAAACCAATAAAAATATTCAATACTAAAGAGATATTTATGTCAGATAATACTGAATAGAGAAATGAAATTATTTTGAATTTTCTATGGGATAAATGAGAATATGGGGTGAGTATTTAATGGTGTGTTGAGTGAAATTTCGAGAAATAAAGTATTGAATATTTTAGTTTTACAATATCTTAAGTACTCCATTACCATCCATATTTAAACATTTCCACCCATAATGATCCAATATAATGGGTGGTTTCAAAATTAGGCAATTATATCTACCTTGGATGAGTTGAATCATTATTATATATGTATGATGTCACATTTACAATATTTCTCCATTTTTTTAACTTATATTATCATATATACTAAAAACTATCAAATTTCACCACTTAGATAATTTCAACATACTTTTTATAAATATATAATCCATTTTATCAAATTAATCCTATAATTATGTAAATTTTATCTTTTAAATAAGTATAATGAACTTAATAAAAATCTAGTATCAAAGTAAACATTGTTTCATTTATAAAATAATTTATAATTTTATACTACTTAACACCTAGATACATAACCCTTATCACCCCAAAATGATCCTTAAGCTTAAGGTGTGAAATGTTGGTACTTTAATATGTTTTTTTGACTAACATTGATATTTTCTTGATTTCTATTAACATAAACTTCTCCCATAGTTTACTTTTTTCAATCCATAATTATTGAATTTTTCTTAGGCCTGATCTAGAGAAAATATTAGTGATACTATATCCTTCCCATTATTTTTTAAATGAACTTTTTAAAGGATTTTTCTATAGGTTGATTACATTGATTCTCCCTTCTATGTCACTTATCACTTTTTATATTCTAAATATAATCTAATTCTAATGTTCACTTAACAATAGTTATATCCCCAATAGTTATAATGCCTAATCTTCAATGCCCAATAATTATGTGATAGCTATATTTACAATTACATCTAATAAATTCATTCAAACCAATCCACTAAATAATAATTACCATTGTTAGTTCTTTCATTATATCAATTCTATAGATTTTTTTTATTTTTAATTTGACTATAGACGTTATAGCCATGATGTTTCTTAAAAAATAATAATCTTGACACATCTATATTGTACTTGTATTATTTATTTTTCGCTATTATCCATTCGTAGTTATAGTAGTCTTATAAAATTTTTATATTTGATTTGTAAAAAATAATTTTTAATAAAATATGCTTATTTATTACTATAATTTATCAGGAATTATATTATATGATTTTTCAATAGAATTTTAAATAAAAATATTTTTTATTAAAATTATCATACACATTCATATGGAATATGAGGGTGGATTTAAACTGAACCAAAAACATTTTTTTAGATGTGATATTGGTTTAAATTGTATTTACATAGTTAATGTTTTTATATTGATTTATAATCAGATCATAAATATAAGAATAAAATTTTATAATAGTAATCCTATTTATAAATTTATATGATATTTAATATATATAATTTTTTTACATAAAATATAAAATGTTTGTTATTTGATATTAAAAGTTTTCATGAAGTGTGTAATATTTTATATTATAAATGAGTTTAGGTTTATACCATGTAAATGATAATATCAAATGTTCATATTTGATAAAAGTGAAATTTTATATGTTTATCCATTCCTAAATTTTTAAATTGTTTATAATTTATTTATAAATGTTTGTAAATTGTTTATCTAATGTTTATATTTATGAATTTTTAATTTATTTAGTTTTATTCCCTAATTTCTTATACATGAATATAAATGTTATATTATGAATTATGATGTATGTTTTAGTTAAAAAAATTAAACTGCTTCTTTAAATTATAATATATCCATTTAAGGATTTACATGATTGGTATGATAGATGATTTGGTTTTCTTCATCCATAAATTTGTCTTAGTCTTGGTTATGAGCTCGAATTAAGAAGCTAATTTTAGTATATATATATTAGGCTTTATAATTATGAAGTAAGAGGGGTGTCTCTTGAGAAAGAACCATTTGTAGAGGGACTTTAAATCAAACTACTCACAGGAATGGAAGCTTAGACCCTATCTTGAAAAGTAGTGGTTGGATACTGGTCACTAAATTCTTAATATTGTAGGGATTTTTCATTTTAAATTATTATATTAATTCATATTAAATGCTTTAATATACCTCAAATATGGGATGCATTTAGATATTTTTAAATAAAATTGTATTTTAATTTGGGTTAGTAACACTAGTTATGCGTTGGGTAAAGAGTTACACATATTTATTATATGAAATATGTTTATTTGGTCAAAGTAATAAGATAGAAAACTAAATCATTAGAATCATTAATACATGTAAAATTAATTCACAATTTAAGATGGTGTTGTTAAATAGACTTTAAAATGCTAAGATTTAGATTCCTTCTAAAGAAAAGACATTTCAAGTCCTTAATCATCCAACTGAGTAGTTTATTACAATGCTTTATGCCCCTGTATTATCTTATGAAAGCAAAGAAAGTAATGTGTGACCCTAATAGAACTGGGTTCTTGTTTTTTGTGATTTAATTTATCATACACTCATCTGAGAAACCCTAATAAGATAAGGATATTAGAGGAATATATTTGAGTTTATCATTATGATGGATTAGTATAAATAGTTATCATCTCATCTATCCATGAGTTTTATTTGATATTATTGATTTTATTGTCTATCTATATAGCTAAGTGATGGAATAAATTTTTAATTAACCCAAATATTAGTGATATACGTGTCATATCCTACTAATGGATATGATGGATTTAGGAAGGGTAATAATTTTATTGGGATCACATTTAAAAAAATTCATCATTAAATGATTGTAAAACATGATACTCATTTGGTAAAATATTTAGTTATAGATAAAATTACATCAACATCATTGAAATTTTCCAAGATATCAATATTGGAAAAGTAAAATCATAATGGAAGAAATTTCATTGACTGGAAAAAAAATGAAAAATTTCTTGAGATATATGGAAAAAATCTATGTGTTAAAACAACCCCTTACCAAGTAAAAAAAATGTCGAATTTGTTAAATAAGTGTATTTTAATTCTTATGAGAATAATAAATTAATTCACATTATGTTTTATAAGTATTATTATACAATATAACTAAATGAACTTTAATCTATTCTCATGAACTCAACATGATTGGGAATGTCAATGATTTGGTGACACTATAGGTTTCCTTTAAGTATTTTTTTGGTTGTGAAATTCATTTTTTATCATAATTGTAAATTTTTGATAATTTTAATTATTTCAATAAATGTTTACCTAATTTAAACAAAGTGTTGGGATGGATGAAATGGTCCTAATATGTCTAAATTTTCGTGTTGTTCTGATAACACAAAGGGTACAAATTTAAATTGGTGGAGGAATTTTTTTTGAAAGGTCCAATAGTCAATATTCCAACAGGCAGCCAAAGTTATTGAAACTAAATGGAGATATCTTGAAAGGAGATATAATTATTCCATTATATATAATTATCCAAGTTTCCTAAATAGGTTTGATAAAATCTATCGAATTTCCATCTCATGTATAAACTAAATTATTCAATTTTAAAGGGTATATAATACCAAATGTATATTTTAAAAAATGTTATAGATAAAAATGAGTTCAAAATTATGGTAATAATTGATGAATCTTGTGTTTTTCTTTCAATTAGTAAAGAAAAGGGTTACTAAATCCTGAAGTTTATGAAAAGTAATATTTCAAGATTATAAGGATCTATCTAAATTATTTTTATAGTTATCTTATTTTTCATCTGTGATAAGAAAATTTGTTCATTAAAAAATTTATTATAAATTAATAATATAATACACATGTTTTATGATTTATCAAACAATATAACATTACTTATAATATGATAAAGATAAAAATATTCTTATATTGGATTAAAGAGTTTATCCAAGACATTTATTAAAATATGAGGAATCAAGATTCCACCACTCATTAGTGGAATATGTTAAATAATAAAGAATTATTTTTATAATAAATATCCAAACACATATAATACCATATAAGATACAGTTATTAATAGTTTATTAGTAAAATATTCTCACAAATGTAAATAAATGTTATTTCTTAAACATAGTATAGTTTTTGTAGCTTAGAATATTTTGGGGAGAATATTATGTTTGGGAGAATATTTGGAGTAATTTTAGAATTAGAAATGTTCAATGTTTGTTAAATAAAATATTAAACTAGTGATTTTTATAGTTAAGGTCACTTAATATCCTAATATAGATTAGGATATATTAGTAAAAAGAAATTAAAAGTATTATATTTAGTTACCATAAAAAAATTAATTTCAATTTATACCATAAAAGTGGTTTAAGATGCATTTGTAAAGAGATATATTAATATTAAGAGTTATATTTAGTTACCATATTTATCAAAAAGAAAATATTGAATAAGAAAATATCTATGAAAATTATTAGAAACTAATAAATAGTATTATGTTAGAAATAGAAGTTATTAACATCATAATATTGAATATTTTGAATTAAAGGAGTTTGGATACTATGTTCAAAAGATTGAACATTAGAAATATGATGCCTAAGTCTCACCATTATTCAGACATACTTTCTTCATAGATGTTACTTACTAAAAGATTTTATTAGGAGGGTTTCATCTTATGGTCATTGAGAGAGGTGGTAGGAATTATAATGAGATGAAATTTGATTAATATAATCTTAATAGTGTAGAAAACATAAGGACACACTGGTGGTCATTCATATGGGAGATGATTAAAAGGGTACTTATGTATGGTTTTCTTAGTATTTTTTTAAAAAAATTAAGAACATAAAATAGATGATTTTATATATAAGGTTGTCTTCACTTTATCATTCTTTATTGTTGGTTGTATATATTTCATGAAGTGAAATGATAATTGATCTCTAAAAGTTTGTATCAATAATATCCAAAAATGATATTTTTTGTGGGTTATCATATTTTGTGATTAAGTGTTATGGTTAGTGTTAATATGATCTCCTATAGAGACACAAAATATGGTCATGAGAAACAGAATAATTTTTTTGTGCTGGATGACCCAGCAAGTATACCACATAGACTTCCATACATTATTTCCTTGGTATCTTATGTAGTGTTCCATATTTTTGATTGATTTAGATTTAAAAAATTATTTACTTTTGAAGCATCAGGTTCCTAAAAGGGTAGAAATTTAATTTCATCATATTAAACAACCTTGGTAAAATTTTCAGATTTTTTTTGGTCTTGAAAAATGATTTTTAACTATGAGATAAATTTGAGTAATTTTTTTGATTTACTTTAATTTCATGGGATATTTAATATTAATTAATTTAATAAATATTTATTATATACATGTTAATATTAATATCTTCCAAATGGGAGCATGGATGAAAGTTATGATATCTTAGTTGTTTCTATAATTTGTTTTGTTATCTAGGTGGGGCATAAATGTGATCGGGTAATAAGCTTTAGACCAAGTAATTTTGAGTATTTAATTGAACAACCTAGTTATCCAGAAAATAATAAAGAATTATTTTTATTTGGGAATGGGTGAGATGGTGTTGGCATGGACACTTGGTGGTGACATGGTATTGACATGCCATGATGGCAATAACATGGCTTGTTAGAAGATTCTGGAGAAATATAATTTTTATGTGGATGAAAAGTAATTTATGAGGTAGAGTCATATTTTTAGTCAATTTATAATTATGGAAATCCATTATGGTGGAATTGAATTCACCATATAATTCCCCATTGGAAAGAATGATTCCCTTGCCAAATTCATTCGTTCCACTATTTAAAAAAAGGAAATGGAAAGAAAGGACTCCCCTCTCACTCACTTAAAATAATGAATAATTTTTACTTGTATTATTTTCATTCATCGTGGTGGAGGTGACAATTATGGATGATGAATTCATATGGAAACTGTTAGGAAAAAATCGCTCAACGTAACATTGAATCATTTTTGAGGTTATTGTGTTTGTTTACAAAGAGGTTTTCCACGTTCAGTTATCGAATTTTATGGATATTGTTATAAACCTATTTTTTCAAAGATACATGATATAGTAATATACAATTTTGAGGTGGTACAAAAAAAACTTATACACGGTGGTGTCGTTTTCTAGTGTTTGAAAATTTTTGGGTCCAAAAATCGAAGAATAGAGAAAGTGATTTTTGAAAAGGGAGTTGTGTGCCAGTGTCTTGAATACATTGAAAGTTGCGTGCCATATATTTTTTAAGACATAAAAATATGCCAATGTAAAGAAGGGTGTTCATGTTTTTGAGTGGCACACATAGTGACTTGAGCGATATATTCTTGGGAGAATGGACTTGAGCACTCGAGGCAGAAGTTGTGCACCTTGCGCTCAGGGTGGCCTAAATTCCTATAAATAGATGGCTACCCCCCCTCCCCCGCCTCATTCATAAGAATCTCAATACTTATTGAAAATTTGATCTCTGGTCATGCAGGTTGTGAGGGCGTGCAAGTAGTGGGTTAGGAAGAAGTTTAGTGCCATATGGTAGTTTCACACCAATAGTGATTTGGGTGTAAAAGGGTATGTGTCATGCAAGTTGTGAGTATTATAAGGTAGTTTTGAACATGTGGTTTTCTATGAGAAGTTTTCACTTGCGTTTCATGCTTAAAGTAGCACGCAAGTCAACCTAAGGTTGCGTGAAAGTTGGAAGTTTCCCAGTACACCTACGGTAAATTTGTATTCATCAGGGGATGAAAGTAAAACATAAATAGAGCATCTAGATACAGTGTAGAATTCATTCATTTTTTCTAATGAAGGTACTTAAAAGTCTATAAACTATGATTGGATCCTTTAAAGAAGTATTGAGCACACTTCTACTGAGAGATAAGGGAGATTTCAAATTGTAATTTGTTGTAAACTAGGAGGGACAGTGAGTCTGCTCAAAACTTTGTAAACAGCAGTTTGCTTTTAGTGGATTTGGTACACCAGCACATTTTTGTTTTATTATCCTTGTGTGTATCCCATTAAAGGTGAACCATGTAAAATTTTTGTGTCATGACCATGATTTAATTTTTGTTCAAACTTTACTATGAGAAAGAGAGAGAAGATAGTTTTTCTTAATAAGAAAACAAGATCCAAAGGGGAAGTGGTTTTAATTTGTCATACCCTGATTCACCCCACATATTAGGGTATTTGACTTAGTGGTACTAACAAAAACAATGATTTTAAAACATATTGATACTGAATAAATGCATTTACAAAACTTACTTCATGAGGTAATATGCTTTTTCTAATCCTCATCCATCATTTGTTTTATATAATTTGATCCTCTCCTTCTCATGATCAAATTACATAAATTTATATGGATATGAAAAGATTAAATTCTTGACATATATAAAATACAAATATTTATAAAAATATTATACTAATTAAAATGAGGAATTTTATCAAGAATAATTCATTAGAATCTATTTCATTCTTGATGTGAATTATGATAAATTTTCAAACCATATATGACATTAAAAATTTAGTTGTGTAAATTATTTTTTAAAAATTATTTTGATTTATTTATAATGGCTAATTTTCATTAGTAAATTAACTTGTTTTTCATTAAATAATTTTTTATCATAATTATTTTCAATGAAGAAAATTTATTTTAAATGAGTAAAACACGTATAAATTTGTCTATATAAATTTTCTTTTTCCTACATGTCATTGAATGACAAATTTTCTAGATTAATGAGAAATCAATATCTTGAACAATTATTTCTTATTCACAACATGATATTATTTATGATCATGTGATTAAGATTCCTTGTTGTTTACATTACTTAACATAGTGTAAAAATGAGATATTAATTGATAGAATATCATGTGAATGTAATTTTATTTGTGATTTCTGTAAATTAATTTAATTAAAAATTTATTCAAAATTAATTTCCATTTTAATAGATGAATTTCAAGAAAAAATTTTATATATATTTACCCATAATAATATCATTTTTATTGATTTTATTATTTTAGTAAACAATTCCACTAGTAGTGATTCTTTATAGGTGTATTTTATAATAATATTATAAATAAATAATAATGGTATTATTATTATCATGTTTTCATAATTATTATCATCGTGTGATAAACAAATAATAAACCCTTATTATAATTATTTCTTTGATTTATATCTTACATGTTTTATGAACTCAATATCAGTCTTGGGATTTTGGACATCCCACCAGCCACCATTATGGATTTCAATATCCTTGTTCTATGTTCTTTTACACATTCTTGATTATGTGATGGGTTCTAAATTCATTTTTATAGATGGTTGGATAGAAATGGACCGAGTGATGATATATGGAAGGAAATTTTTTTGAATATGTCTGGTTGATGTTCAAATTGTATCAGACTTAGATGATATTGGATTTATTTCTTGAGGAAAATGAAATAATGATGTTTTCAGTGAAAAATTAAAGTTTTTTTATGTTCCATAATTTTTTCAACTATATGGTGTATTTTCTATCATCACACACTGTGTATATATCTTAATATAATTTCCATATTTTAATAAATTCCACATGACATTAAAATCTTGATACTCTCAGTATGTGACTCAAACTCATTAGTTATATGGATTTTTTTTATTTTTAAAAACGCAAACCATGTAATTAAAAAACAAGTGCCTCGATGTGTACTCTTGGTTCAAACGAGGTCAACAAAATGTACCCATATACCAAGTGTACCTTTATACATATCATGTATATCAAAAAAATGGTTTGGAATGTACTAGATATACTTACCCAATATCCACACAAAAATCACACATTATTTTCCCCCTCTGTAAAAAACATTAATATTAGCTTCACATGAATTGGGTGATGACAGTACATGATTAACATGCTCAAGTTACTCACACTTTGTGTACTATATAGAGACACATCATGTACTAGGAATTTTATATTACTCTTCATATCAACCTGTCCATAACCTATTTTATGATATTTTAGGAGTTTATCTAGAGAAATTTTCAATGTAGAACATGATGGTTCATAATAATTTCCCCTCTAGAGTTCATATACTAGAGATCCAAGTATATTGAGTCTTATATCTTAATATATATGGTGACATTTTTAGGAGGAGGAGTAGATTAGTTGTGGGGTTATAAACCCTCTTAGAGTATATCTATTTCATGGTAATTAGGCCTCCATATATTTAGTGGAGTAAGAAATACTCTCATAAGGATGAGGTATAGTTCCTATACTCATTGAGTTATTAATCCTCTCAAATTATTCACACTATACACAACAAGGCACAAATCCTCTGTATGGGTGGATGCTCCCTCGATTGAGGTATCTTCTAGTGAGGAGTTAGTCCCATATTACTATTTTGACTGAGGGATGTTGTAGAGGAGATAGATTTGATATTTATTGGGTGAATTGGGTTTCATAATTCTCTAAGTACTCCAAATTCCTTATAGGTGTTATAAATATATAGACTTGGGTTATGGGGATCGATGTACATTACATTAACATGGCACAATACCACTTATTAATTCTATAGTTGTGACACAAGTGTTTTGTGGAAGGTCCTCCAGTTGATCAAAGTACATACCCTCTTCTTGGGTTTTAGGGTTGTATTAAGTAGATCCTCTCACAACAGAAGAGTAGATACAGAAGGATTTGAAAGAAATCATAATTTCTTGAGTTTCTTAAATCACCAAAGGTGAATTCAGTAATCTTTAGGACTAGAGGTACTACATGGGAGTAGTGAAAGCAATTACAGAGAGGAAAGTGGAAGGCAGTCTGGTTTTTTGGTGTGGTCCATTCTCTTAAAGGTAATTTAGGCTTTTCATTCATTTCATTTAAGCAAGGGTTCATTCTAGGCCACCATCATGGAAAGTTTGGTCATATGAGGCTGTTAAGGCCATATGCAGGAATCGTGTGCTAATTGAGACTCGATTTAAGGTCCCTCTTTTTATAATGTTTCTATCAATTGCAAGGTTCATGTCTTGTGGCATCTTTAAGAGTTATGTTCTCTTTTATATGAAAAGCTTTATATTTTTAGAGCCTTTAGATTGATTATGTTTTAAAAAAAGTGTGTACCTCTTCTGGTCATTCCTAAAATTATCCGTTCTAAATGAAGGTTCCTTCCAAGTGACCCTTCTTTTTTGTTTCTTGTTCGGGGTGAGAAGAGGTGATCCTTTAAGATCTCATCATGATAAATTATCCTATTGAAAACAAGTGAGTCTTGGGTGTGTGTGTTCTGTTGGTGTTGTCTGATTATGGTGTGGTTGAATGTGTCACCAGAAGGAGAAGTTCTGTTCTGGGGTCTTCAAGGCCTGACTGCAAGGCAAAAGATGATTCAAACATCAGGGCTCCAATCATCGGCCACAGAGTGAAGCTAGTGCATAGTCAAGAACCCCCAGTGTATGTAAAGAACCTTGGCCTAGTGTCCGTTTTTATAATGGTAAATGGATATAGTTTAAACATCCTGTATATTTCTATCCTTCTGAGTGGCCTCATTTGGTGAAGAAGGAAATGGGGACCTTGTTTATTCATTTCATGTCGCATGGGTGGAAGTTTTCCTCCTTGGTTGTAAGAAGGTGTGGTTTTATCGTTTTCTTGAACCTCGGTGTTTATACCTCTGTGGATGTGAACCTCTGTTTGATGGTCCTTCTATGGCCAACCTTATAGATCAACCTTTATTCTAGTTTGGTCTTGTATGAGGATGGTGATTCCTCACATGAGTTTTGAATCATGTGGTGTTTTCCATTTGGTCATGATTCTATTTCATTGAATCCCTTGTGATAGGGTATCTAGTCAGTGTGGGAAATTTCCAAGTTATCCCATGTAGTATTCTTTTGTTGGATCATTCTAGTGGGCTGAATTAGTTAGTTCTTTTTGTGGAAATACCAACCGTGTGTCGCACTAGAATTTCTCTAGAGTGAATCGGTGTTAGTCTATCTCTTATAGTAGGGAGTCTGTTCAGGACTCACATGTTGGTAACCAGTTGTGTTTCTGATGTTGAATTGGCAATTGGGTGATATTTTTTTCTTGTTTCAAGCTTGTGGGGAGAGTTTCATTGATAATGTACGAGGTGTTTTGGTTTAAGGGGATTGATTATGCATTGTGTGAATTCTCTCCCTTTTATCGATCAAATGGAGGTGTTTAAACTTTTGGGGTTGGAGGCACATAGTGGGGAGTCCATTTTGGCCTCCTCAGTTCGATCTGTAAGTCTCTTTTTTTGTTAGGGTTCTAGTTTTCTTCTCATTTAAAGTTTGTTGGAAATATCCTTAAGCTATGAAGGTGATTCAGTTTTTGCTTTTGGGTTAAACCTTAGAATGGATTCTAAGGGGAAAAGAGTATTAATGGTGGGGAGAATTGTCACACCCCGACCAGGCACCTTCCGGTCGTGATTAGTTTATTTATATTTGAGTCTTTTTTAGTTTAAAATTTATTAAAATTAAAATCAAAATAGAAGGAAATAAAATAAAAAATTATTTAATAATAATAACAATGATAATATTATTATTATGAATAATATTATTATTATTATTATGGATTTATTATTATTATAATTAATTTATTATTTTTATTTTTATTTTTATTATTATTCATATTCTTTAATTTTTTTATTTTTAGGGTTTGTTTACCCATCATCTTCCCTCTACCCCTTACAATGAATGACCCCCCCCCCCCTCAGGTCGCGACACCCCCCCTCCCGAACCTCCGACAACACCTCCTTCCCCTGTTCAGTATGCCTCATTCCCCTTATGGAGGCCTCTTCCCTCTATTCTGGTCATCATGACACCTCTGGTGCCCTCCCTCGCATGACCCTAGCCGGTATCCTCCCTTGCATGGCCCTAACTGGTAGCCTCCATCACGCGACCACAACGGGATACCTCCCCCGTGTGACCCCAACCAACTGCCTCCCTCATGAGACCCCACGGGTCGCCTCCCTCACGAGACCCCATCAGCCTCCTCCCTTGCACGACCCCGCCAGCTGCCCTCCTTCATACGACCCCTCCCCCATACTATCTCCCTCCATATAGGCTTCTCCTTCCATTTTTGGGGGGTTTTGGTTTTCTAGTGGGTAATATATTCATTTTAGGGTTTTGATCATGGATGTTTGGGTTTGAACGTCTTGTTTAGGGTTTTTTGGATCCCTTGTGGTGAGGTTGAGGTGAAGGTGGAGATTTTCACATGTTTCAAGGGTTTTCCCCACCCGAGGTAGGTGATTTCATTTATAGACATTATTTTACAAGTTAATTATGATTTCTTGAATTTTTGGTGTGTTTTATGGTTAATATTTGTGGTTCTAAAGTAGTTTTTGAAATGTTTTTGATAATTATCTTGATTTAAATTGGTTTTCCTCTATGAATTTGGGTATAATCCTTGTGTAAATCCTTGGTATTCACCTTGGTAATGTTTTATAAATAATGCAAAGGATTTATTAAGTTTTTCAAGTGGTGTGGAGCATGTTTTCAGTTGTTTTTTGAATTTTTTCTTTGTTGGGAACTTTTGGGTATGAATTGTGAGTTTTTTGAATAGTGGAATGAATGTTTTAATGTAGATTTGTTGTGAATTTGTTTTTAAAGTGGAATTTCTACTTGAAAATGAGTGTGTTATTGGTGAAAACCCTTGAAGTTCTATTTAGAATTGTTTTAGAAATTTTTTTTAAGTGATTTATTAAATTATTCATGTCATGCAAATGGAATTAGGAAAAATATTTTAGTGTGTGATCGGTTTTAAAGAGAATAATTTGAGTGTATTTTTGTGGTAAAGAATTTTTTCACATCTTGGAAATGTTTTATAATATTTTTAATTGATTTATTAAATTATATATGTAGTGTGTGGTCCTTGCTTTGTGCTTTTGAGTCGCCGGGTCTAAGGCGACTCACATTCATGTTCATAGTTAAGTATATATGTGTGTTTGTGGGTTCCCCTGTTACATATATAATCACCTATGGTAGTGAATATACATGTATTGGGCTAGGTGTTCTTATGTATGTTTATATATATATATATATATATATGAAAATTCATATGTAGGTGAGTGTCGACTAGTATATGCATATACGAATATATGTAAGGATCCCCTTGCATATGTTCACGGCTATGTGGCTATGTGCATAGGGTCTTGGGGTCCTTATATGTACGTGAAAGTGGATATGCTTAGTGGGGGGAAACATCTTCTAGTTAGAAAGCTCCAAGAGCTGGAAGAAGCTTCTAGTTAGAAAGTCCCAATAGCTGAATGTTTGGTTTGGTTCCATCAGACCGAGGGATGGAACCCTTCTCTCCTGGTGCTTCCCCTCTCCTGCTCATCCCATCTAGGGTTTCCCCATGAAATCCTACGCTTGGGGTCAGCGTCGCTTCTGAGCACTACTTCTTTTTATTCCATTCTTCTCATCTTTTGTCTCCTTTAGTCTCCTTCCTCCTCTGTTTATTTCGGTCAATGGTAGACTTCTTGAAGGTGCGGTTTTCTTCACGTTCGTCTTCTGGGGTGACTTATTTGGTCCTACTGAAGCCTACAGCAATTAAAGACTTCAGCTGCTTCAACCCTACCCTGATCTCGCGTTCCACCACCCCTCTCCAGGTAAGATTTGGAGTGGTTGTATGACAGGGGTTTTGGGTTAAGGGTTTCAGCGGTCATCTTTTCTTTAGGAGACTCAGTTTTAGCTCGACCTTGGTTTGGGTTTGTGGTTTGAATCTCATTGTCTTGTCGTCGTTTGGAGACATGGGCTGTTCTTATCCCTGTCCTGACCTCAAGGCATTTTTCTTCTCTCCGAGTTGGATCCGAAGTGGTGGTTCCTCAAAGGTTTTGGGAGGTGGGGTTCGGCAGACGACGGTGCCCCGCGCGCGGTATGCTTCAGTTCTCAGTATTTATTTGTTTGTGTCCTTTCCCTTGGCGGTCGATCTACTCGAGACCATCCCGACAAAGGTTCTGTTGGTGTTTTTTGGTATGGATCTGCTCTGTCTTTGTTATGGTGGAAATCGTTGGTGGCTCGTGCTGCTCATGCATTGCTCTGTCGTCCTGGTCTAATGCTCCTTTCCAAGTCGGTAGGTGTGGCGGTCTTCATGGAGGGTTTGGGATGTGTTGTTTGAGCGGTTAGTGGTCTCTGAGAGGCATGTCCGACATTCTTCAATGACGACGATGGTGCTCTAATGGCGATGATAGTGGTTCGGTCTTTGATGTATATGTTGGTGGTCTCTTGATTTTCCAGGATTATGGGATTTTCTCCGATGGAGTGACGGATATGGCCGGCGTTTGTTCTGGACATTGACTAGAACTATGTTGATTGGTATCGACGATGGTGATGCCGATAAAGGTGACGTTGGTGGAGCGATGATGGCACCAGTGATGTGGATTATGACTCTCATGTCAGTGTTTTGGTGGTTCTGGAATCGAGGAGGCGTGGTATGGTGCGGTTCTCAAGGCACGTTCATTCGGTTTAGGTTTTTTGAATTTCAAAATTGGTTTTCATTGTCGTGAAGTTATGGTGGTTTTGGGTTTTGGGTTTTTTCAGAGTGAATTGTGTTGTGTTGGAAGTTTGTGAGGTTTCACACTTTTTCTTAAAAGTGTTTTCAGAAAATTAAAAAAATGGATTTGGAGGTTTGGTTCCACCATGAGGTACGTCCCCTATGACTATGCCATTAATTTTAATTCCATAATTACTTGACTGTTTTTAAAACTGTTTTTAAAATTAAATAGTATATATGTTCTATGAAAAGTTTTAGTGATGCTTTATACTGTATTTTTCTTTATTTTTCATGACCCGCTTTTATGTTTTGAAATGTGTAGTATTCTTTTAGATATTCTTCCAATATTAATACTTTAAATTCTTAAAGGTGTCTTCATAAATGGTTTTGTGTGCGTGGTTGGTAATCCCCAAGATGTTTGGAAAATATCATGGGTTTTGGTGTGAATTTGATATTAATTGGTATTTTTCCATTCTTAAATGGTTTTTTTTGGTTTAGGAATGATTTCAATCTTGTTTGTAAGTGTTTGGTACCCAAGTGGTCCAATTGATCTTTTATAGGATTTTTTAATTAAAAGTGTTGGGTGATTGTTTTTTCTAATAATGAAAGTATGCCTTTTAAAGTAACGAGGCTCGTTTGGCACCTTGAAAATGATTTTTGAAATTGAACCCCCCCCCTCTTGATTCATTCCCCTTAATTCGAGAAATGTGATGCAAGTGTTAATGTGTGATTTATGATTTGTGCCAAGTGTAAATTATTGTTCATGGTTGTATTATGTAATAAGGGTAATGAGCGTAAAGAGGGAGATCAGTGGTGAGAGGTTGAATGGGTTTTGGATAAAGAAAGTGTGATGTTTGTATGTGTTTACTTAATAAATTGTCCCCACCATTCGGAATAGAGCAGATAAGAAATCCTAGGTTCCTAGGTGGAAATACTAAGACTAGTCTGCTAGATGATTTGGAAGTGGTTTTTCCTGGTTTAGACTAGTGGGATTTATGATACAACACTAACTAAACACTTTTGATGATTGGAGACCACTAGGCCATTAGGGTATCCCCTCTTTATGTCTTGTGCATGAGAATACTGATGGTCGTGGTTTCTAAGCCTTGTATCCCTCAGGTATGAGGATCTGAGGTCCCCAAAAAACACTATCTACTTAGGTATTTCCCATGGCTCTTGTGATATTACTTTCAATTTAGTTGTTTCATTATTGTTACCTCTTTTGGGGAAAACATATTTTCTAATCTAAATTGGTCTCCTTTAATTTTGAAATGTCAATTCATGCTTGGAACCTATTTTGAAGTGTAATGGAAGTGAAATTATTATCTTGAAAATGAAAACTTATTACTTGAATTTTAAAAGAATTAAAAATATTATTTTATAATGTCTTATTTTTAAACTACAACATCTTTGGTTTCTTATTAAAGGTAAGGGATTATGGAATTTTTTATCATTGGCTTTCCTACTGAGCATCTTGATGCTCACGCCTACTCTATATTTTCAGTTTTAGGAAAATCTAGTTTTGGATCGCTCTTTGAGTTTGCGTGGTTCTATGTTTGGTGGTGACCCATGATGTCACTTGGAGGTATGTTTAGTGGTTGAAATTTATTTTATTTCAGCTGGTAGTTTTTATCTATTTTTTCTGTTTATAGTTATTTATGTTTCTATCATTTATGGTCCCAATCATTCCCAACTGTTTTATTTTGATTCCCAGCACTAGTTTTGAGACCGTGGGAATCGGGAATGCCCTTCGGGCCTTATCTTGGATCAACTTGGGTGACTGGTTTAGGGTCGACCAGGGTTGGTTCATGACATAATTGTATCATTGAAGTTAATTATCATTCGAGTATTGTTCCTTAGGGAAGTGTCTAGGTATACCGTAGCTATGATTTTTGGGACTTAACATTCCGATTATGACAAGGGTGTCTGGCCCACACACTCGTGACGGAACTCAAGTTACCAGGGGAAGTCGGGTTTCATCTGATTCATTTGATCCTTGTGGTTATTCATTGCTTGGGAAATGAAAATAGTGTGGGGTCATTAGTCTCAATGATATCATAGGGACTGGAAATCCATATGGATCCAGAGAAATTTCCCTGGAACACTCTCCATAATGGTGGAGTTATTAGTGTATAACCCCTAACCATATGTCCAAGTCACCCACCAACACTAATTTTCTCATGTATTATCTTGTGTCCCTTTTGGGTTTTGGAAAATTATTTGAAAGATCTTGTTTGAAAACAAAATTGATCTATTGAAAATAATTTTAATGTGAAATGATATGTTTTGAAATTTATTTTTAAGGTTTGAAAGTGGATTCTTTTTTGAATGATTGGTGTTTTTTAGAAAAAATTGTGAGATTTAAAATGGGTTTTGATTTTGTGACCACCAATTTTTAGAAAATGGAAGTGTGGGTTGAATGTTTATTTTTGAAGGTGAAAAATGTTTTTTTTAACTTTGTTACTCTCATGACTGACCACATACATGGAACATATGTGTATAGTTGATTGGTGCCCGGTTTGGCATGAGAAAGGGAATGTGTGAGACTTCATGAGGTACCATTGGTGAATATAAAACCCACCCATACGGTTTTATTTTCAAAGGTATTTTTAAAGAAAAGATAGAGTTCTTGGTGGTCTTTAGTTTTGTGGTGTGTTTCTTTATGATTTTAGATTTTTACATGTAAGGTATTTCGGGTCTGAATACTCATCTTTTTGGGAGATATTTTAAGTTGTGTTTTATCAATGCTTCAGATTGAGGTAATGGTTAATGTGTTTTTTTAGAACAATTTGGGATATATTTTAATATGGTCCCATTTTTGAGTTTAGTGTTTGGTTGTGGTATGTTTTGGCAAAACGGAAAGCTTGACTAGGTCCCTATCTTTTCCTTGTTTGTCAGTGCATGCCCCCATAAGGAATTGATGCATAATTGAAATTTGGCCACAGGTTATTTGTCATTAGTAGGTCTTTCAATGGATCAAAGTATAGACTCTCTTCTTGGTTTCTAGGGTTGAGTTAATCTCCCTTCTTTTTTAGATTAATAAGATCATATCATAGAGGAAGGGTGGATATGGAAGGAGTTGAAAGAAATCATAATTTATTGAATTTCTTAAATAACCAAAGGTGAATCCGAGCATCTTTAAGGCTAAAGGTCTTATATAAGAGAAATGAAAGGAATTCTGGAGAGGAAAGTGGAAGGCATTTTGGGTTGTTAGTGTGGCCCATTGCCTTAAAGTGACTTCAAAGTTTTCATTGGTTTTTTTAATCAAGGTTTCATGCTAGGCCACCAATGTGTCAATTTTGGTCATAAGAGAATTTTATGGTCAAGTATAGGAATTGTGGGCTACATGGGACTCAGTTTAAGGTCCTTGTCCTTGTAATGTTTATATCATTTGCAAGGGTCATTTCCAGTGGAATCTTGTAGAGTTATGTTCTCTTTTATATGAAATGGTGGATGTTGTGGAGCCTTTTGATAGAATTTGTTTTAACAAAAATGTGTTCCTCTTCTGGTAATTCCTAAAATTATTTGTTCTGAATAAAGGTTCATTACAAGTTACCCCTATTTAATTGATTATAGTTTGGTTGATAAGAGTGGATCCTTTAATATATTGTTACGTTGAAGTATCATGTTGAAACCAAATGAGTCTTGGGATGTGTGTGTTTAGTTCTTGTTATCCTATTGTGGTGTTGGTTCATGTGGAACTAGAAGGAGAAGTTCTATTTGGGTGTCTTCAAGGGATGACTGTAAGTCATGGGATACATCAAACATCAGGGCTCCAATCATAGTCCCTAGAGTTAAGATGGAACATAGTCAAAAACCTCCAGGGGTGCAAAGGACCTTGTTCTAGTATCCATCTTCAAAATGGGAACAAGATATAATTTAAACATCCTATGTAGCTATCTCATTTTGAAAAGCCCCATTTTGTAAAGAAGGACATGGGGACCCTGTTTCTTCATTGAATTCCGTGTGGGAGGAAGAGTTTCTCCTTGGTTATAAGGAGGCTTGGTTGTCTAATTTTATTGAACCTCAGTGCTTATACCCTTGTGGATGTGAACCTCTATTTGATTGTACTTGTATAGCCAGCCATATCGATCAACCTCTATTCTAGTTTGGTCTTGTATGGGGATAGTGATTCCCTATGGGAGTATTCAATTTTGTGGTGTTTTATGTTTGGTCCATATTCCTTTTAATTGAATCCCTTATGATATGTGATCTAGTCAGCATGGGAAGTTTCTGAGTTAGCCCATGTTGGATTATTTTTCCGACTCGTGCTAGTAGGTTTTATTATTTAGTTCTTATGGTGGGGAGACCCACCATGCGTCTCACCAGAATTCCTCTGGAGTGAATTGGTGTTAGTTTGTCTCTTATGGTGGTGAGTCCATTAAGCCCTCCCATGATGATAAATTATTTTGTTTCTAATGTTGAATTGGATATGGGTGATCTTGTTTTCTTGTTTCAAGCTAGTGGGGAGAGTTTTTTGATAATGACTGAGGTGTTTTGGTTTAAGGGGATAGATTGTGAGTTGTGTTAATTCTCTCCCTTTAATCAATTAGTTGAAGGTGTTTAAACCTTTGGGGGTGGGTGGCACAAAGCAGGGATTCCATTTTCACCTCCTAAGGTCGATTTGTAAGTCTCTTTTTCTGTTGTTAGTTTTCCTGTTTTCTAATCATTTGACGTTCATTGGGAATCTCCTTAAGCTATGATGGAGAGTCAGTTTTTTCTTTTGGGTTAAACCTTGGAATGGATTTCTGGGGGTAGAATGTTTTAATGGTGGGGAGAATTTTCACACCCCGACCTGACAACTTGTAGTCGCGATTAGTTTATTTATATTTGAGTGTTTTTTTAGTTTAAAATTTATTAAATTAAAATCAAAATGAAAGAAAATAAAATAAAATAAAATGATTTAATAAAAAATATATTATTATTATTATGAATAACAATAATAATTTTATTACTGTTAAGTTATTATTATTATTATTATTATTATTATGAATTTATTATTTTTATGATTACATTATTATTATTGTTATTATTCATATTAGTTAATTTTTATTTTTATTTTTAGGGTTTTTTTACCCCTCCTCTTCCCTCTACCCCCTTTACCATGCATGCACCCCCCCCCCTCGTTCCCGAACCTTCAGTAGTGCCTCCTTCCCCTATCTGGCACACCTCCTTCCCCTTCCAGTGGCCTCTACCCTCTCATCGGTGATTGTGACCCCTTCAGTGCCCTCCCTCATACAACCCGAGTTGAACGCCTCCATCACATGACCCCAGTTGGCTGCCTCCCACACGTGGCCCAAGTTGGAAACATCCATCACATGACCCTTCCTGTCGCCCTCCTCATGCCTCCCTTCCTCATGGGACCCCACTGCCACACTCTCTCCCTCTAGGTAGGCTTCTCCTTACTTTTTGGGGGTTTTCGGTTTTCTGGTGGGAAGGGTGTCTATTTTAGGGTTTTGATCTTGGATTTTTGGGTTCAATATTCTTGTTTTGGGTTTTTTTTCTCCCTTATGGTGTGGTTGAGGTGTGTTTGGATATTTGAACCAATTTCAAGGGTTTTCCCCACCTGATTTATGTGATTTTGTGCATGTAAATTATTTTATGTGTTATTTATGGTGGCTTGAATATTTTGGTGTATGTTTTGATCAATATTTATGGTGCTAAAGTAGTTTTTGAAAGTTTTTTATAATCATCTTGGTTTAAGTTTGTTTTACTCTGTGAATTTGGGTGCAATCCATGTGTAAATCCTTGGTGTGAACCTTGGTAATGTTTTATAAATTATGAAAATGATTTATTAAGTTATTCATGTGGTGTGGAGGATATTTTGAGTTGTTTTTGGTATCTTTTTTTTATTGGTCACTTTTGGGTATGAATTGTGAGTTGTTTGAATAATATAAATCATGGTTTAATGTAGTGTTGTTATGTGTTTGGTTTTAAAGTGGAATTTCTATGTGAAATTGAGTGTGTTATTGGTGTAAACCCTTGAAGTTCTATTTATAAATTTTTTATAAATTGTTTAATTGATTTATTAAATTATTCATGTGATGCTAATAAAGTTTGGAAAAATGTTTTAGTGTAATTATTATTTTAAAGATAATGATTTGAGATTATTTTTGGGGTAAATCCACGTTGCGCATCTTGTAAATTGTTTATTAAATGTTTAATTGATTAATTAAATTATATGTGTAGTGTGTGGTACCTGCTTTGTGGTTTCGAGTGGTCGGGTCTAAGGCAAATCGCCTACATGTGAATAGATAAGTATATATATAGGTTCCCTCGTTACATGTATAATCATCCATGGTATTGAATATACATGTATGGGGCTAGGTCTTCCCATGTATATATATGAAAATGCAAACATAGGTGAGTGAAAACTATTATTTGCATATAAGAATATATGTAAGGATACCCTTGAACATGTTCATGGCCATGTGGGTGTCTGCACAGGGGCTATGTATCCTTATATGTATGTTAAAGTACATATTCTTAATTAGGGAGCAATAGCTTCTAGTTAGAAAGTTCCAAGAGCTAAAAAAGCTTCTAGTTAGAAAGTTCCAAGAGGTGAAAGTTCTGTTTGGTTCCACCCATAGGTAGGTCCCCTATGACTACAACTTTAATTTGAATTCCATAATTTCTTGAGTGTTTTAAAAAAAACATTAAATAGTATATATGTGCTATGCAAAGTTTTAGTGATGTTGGGTATTGGATTTTCCTTTATTTGTTAGGATTATGTTTTATGTTTTGAAATGTGTTGTCTTCTTTTAGATATACTTTCAATCTTGATACTTTAAATGATTAAATGTGTCTTAAAAAATGGTTTTGGGTGTGTGGTTGGTAATACCCATGATTTTTGGAGAAGCGCATGGGTTTTTTTGTGAATTTGAAATTAATTGGTAGTTTTCCTTTCTCAAATGGTTTGCTTTGGTTTTTGCATGATTTCAATCATGTTTGTAAGTGTATGGTACCTTGGTTGTCCAATTAATATTTTAAAGGATATTTCAATTAAAATTGTTGGGTGATTGTGTTGACTAAAAGTCAAAGTATTAATTTAAAGTAATGAGTCCCATTTGGCACTATGAAAAATGATTTGTGAAAGTGAAAAAACCCCCCTCTTGGGGAATTCCCCTTAATTTGAGAAATTTGAAGTAAGTTTTAATGTGTGATATGAGATATGTTCCCAATGTAAATGATTTTGTGTGTGTATGTGGTGTAATAATGGTTAAAACTCTTGAGGGATATCGGGGGTGATAGGTTTAATGGGTTTTGAATAAATAAATTGCTATGTTCATATGTGTTTTATTAATAAAACATCACCACCATTTGGATTAGAGAACATGGGAAATCATGGGTAAATTGGTGGGAGGACTATCACTAGTATGTTATATTATTCATAAGTGGTTCGTCCCAGTTTCTTCTAGAAGTATTAAAGCTAAAACACTAACTAAACACTTGTGATGATTGGAGACCACTAGGTCATTGGGGTGTTCCATCCTAGTTTCTCGTGCATGAGAATGCATATGGTTGTGGTTTATAAGACACATTTCACTAAGGTATGAAGATCCTAGGTCCCTAACTAACACTAGATTCTTAGGGATTTACCATGGTTCTTGTGATATGATTTTCAATTCAGTTGTTTCATGCTTATTCCCTCATTTGTGAAAACCATATTTTTTAATCAAAATTGGTCTCCATTCATTTTGAAATGTTAATACATGATTGGAACCAATTTTGAAAACTTAGTGTAAGAGAAATTATTTTATTGAAAATGAAAACTTGTTACTTCAATTTTAAAATAATGAAAAACATTATTTTATTTTTTATTATTTTAAAATAAGAACATATTGGGTTTCTTTTTAAATGTAAGGGAATAGGTCATTGTTTATCCTTGTCTTTCCTAATGAGAATATCGGTACTCATGCCTACTCTATCTTTTCAGTTTTAGGTCCCTCTATTTCTGGATCAATCTTGGAGCAAGTAAGGTTCTGTGTTTGGTATTGAACCATGAGGTCACTTATAGGCATGTTTAGATGTTGAAATTTATTTTATTTTACCTACTAGTGTTTATTTATTTATTTAGTTTATATTAATTTATTTGGATGCCTTTTGTGGTCCAAATAATTTCCAACTATTTTATTTTGATGCTCGTTGTAACTCCCCGACCCCAGTTACCCAGAGTCGGTGCATTAATTACATAACATTGGCATGATCACAAGAAAGATAAAATCTCGAAAGACCGATTGGTTTAGTAGCCTTGGAAACACTAGATATATTCATAAGTTTTAAATTACATCATAAAATGAAAAACTAATACAACAACATAATGTTTCCACAATTCACACTATTATCCCCTCAATATCCCTGTAGGTCATTCATAACTTACTTCTTCACTTCCCGGGAAAAATAAAACATAGAAAAGGGGTGAGCTCAAATGCCCAGTAAGGATAACAATATAGCGGAAACTTTCATAAATAAGAATAAACATTTAAGGAAATGTATAACTAAAACAAAAGCCTTTCAAACATAACATAAATAAAATGAAATAATGCCATTTACTTATTCACATGGATATTCTACTAATCGAATAATCACATGCAAAAATCAATAACCACTTTCATAATGTTGGAATGAATAATGCCAGACTATCATAACCACATAGTCAAGGCCTCGTGCCAAGACTACAAATAAGATTTTGTCAAGGCCTTGTGCCAAGACACTAGTTTGTCTCATGAGACCTACCGATGCATCGAGGAGCTATAGCGGGCTCCACCCGTCACTTACTATGTCCAATGCATTCCCATATGAAAAGGTTTAAACATAACATAAACATTCGTATTAAAACTAGCATACCAAAATGTCAATACTTTCACCATAAACTATGAATGGTATAAAAATAGCACATCCACAGTCAAACATATCACAAAACCTTCAATACAATATAGAAGTTTTGTATCATAATAAATCAACTTCAAATAATCTTAAAATCCATCAAAGGATGTTGACAAAGATGAAATCAAAATTCTTTTTAAAGAAATATCTCATTTTATTTTGAAATCATTTAAGATCCATAAAACATTTTCTTTGAAAATATTCTTATAAGCTTGTAAGGTAATATTTGAAGATTTTATAACGGCGGAAAATAGCCGCACCCGCCGTATAAGTTAAAAAAAACATTCTTACCTTAATTCTGCCGAAAAGGTTAAAAAGGACCTTGTTTTGAAAATGACGGAAAGATTCCTTTATAAACCTCTTATAAAAAGTCAAACAATGGTATAAATGACTTTAACCCATATTCTTGTAAATAATAAATATGTTTTGAAAAACATTTCTAAGAAACATGGATGTGGATGATAAAGAAATCCCAGTAGATTATTACGTATAAACAACCTCGGATAATGAAGAGATTGTGAAATAACCCTTACCTTGTACTTTTCCTTGGTTTGGGTAGGTTAACCTCCTGTATAATGGTGAAATAATTGTTATTAAATTATACAAGAATCATATATATTAATATGATATCATATATGATCTTTTAACATTGATTTGTTAATAATATCTTAGAATTATCGTCGTTTCGGGTGTTAACTTACTCATTTTCTTTTATATGTTTTGTTACATAATCCATGTTTGTTGTATCTTATTCATATCCATAATTATATCAAGTCCTTAAACATGATTTTTAAATCATCAAATGATAATTATACTTGAATGGATACGATGGAGAATGAATCTCATCGCGTTCGTGGAGATGATAGTCCGTACGTACGCACGAGCGACAATATCATTCTTTTGACATTAAAATAATATATAAATGGATGGTATATCATATATACAGAATCATTAACATGTTATATTTATTATTTACCTGAGTTAAACATCATTATTATACCCATCCAAATAATATTATATTGAATAATAATTACACCATGACGTGGAGACGGTAAGCCGTACGTACGCACGTATGGTGACATGTTATTCAAAGGGTGGATAGAATACTGAATATGGTTGTAACATATTTATAATAACATCACAGTATATGTGAGATACTGGATTTATTATTTTAGAATGGTAAGAACAAAGAAAGAAGAAGTGGAAGAAGAAAGGAACTTGAAAAGGGGTGGTGAAAACATTACCTCTTCTTTGGGTTCTTCCTTTTGATTTGATCAAAAGGGCTCCTTAGGTTGGCTTTCTGATCAAACTAAGGCCTATAGGTTGTAGTGAGGGATGTTGGGAGAGTATTTGGGCAGAGTTTTTCCGAACCAAAAGGCTTTGAAGGTGTGAAGAAATGAGAAGTAGGAGTGCCCTTTTATAAGAGGGGTGAGGGGCACCTTTGGAAAATCTAGAGATATTAGTTTATAATAAATTCATAATCGGTTTCCAATGGCTCAAAAGTTGACTATTAAAAGGTTAAGGTGGAGATGGGTCGAAAACAACTAAACCAGTAGAATTTAGACAGGTTTGGGTACTTATATTAACCTTATCTTTAAGTATTAACTCTAAGTTAATTAGTTTCACTTTTACAATGTCTCTTTGTATTTTTATATAATATGGTTAATAAACTTACTATATACATCCATGCGACCCCCAAGTGGTCCATTAATGATGAACCTATCATTATATAAGTCTCTTGTCCGAACCTTAGATTTTCAGGAATTTAATATCAATTAATAATATAATATTTGTTTTAAGAACTCTTTTATGTCAATTTTGACACTATTTAATAGTTGATTTTTGTGAAACTCATAATAGGTTGATTACTTCAAACAAAGTCAATTAAATCAATCCAAATATATCATATTATCCTAGAAAATTAGTTTAATTAATTAAAAGTTTCATATTATATTTATTTGGGTATTTATAATATCAATTATTTTAATTTTTCACTATTATAGTAATTACTGCATCATCATTGTGTCATAAATAAAATAAGTTATTTAATGTCTAAAAATCATAAATAAAATATAATTATGTAGTAAATCCTTTTATCTTTATAATGAATATTTATAATCTAAAATCCAACATATATAACCCTATGTAACAATTGTTTTTCTAAAAGATATATGCTTGTGTCATTTTTGTATTCATTTTAACTTAATTAAAATAAAGTGTCATTATCACTTACAAGTGGATCCATGGGGTCCCAAAATAGACCCAAAGATTCCCAGGGTCGACCATGTATCAACAAATAGGGTTAAGACACGTTTTAGGGTAATTTAGTATTATTATAATATTATTTTTTAACCCTTATTTTCCGGATTTACGCTTAACCATGGTAAATAAAATATTTACCGCAGTAATTATTCAAAATGTCTAAAAATAAAAGTTACCTATTTACAAAATTTGAACATCCTGATTCCAAATATGGAATCAATTTTCCTAAATTCAAAACACAGAAGTGGCAGAAATTAATTTAAAATTAATTCCCGCTGTCAAAACAAAAAGCGTGTTTTTAAGAGATAATAACTATCAAAAGATTGACACTTGTTTATGTTCGGTTTAATTGTAAAATTATGTCCAATGACCAACATTATATTAAATGGTAAAAATATATTCTAAATATATTTTAAAACTACTAAAATTCATAATTTATCACTATTAATTATTTTGATTAAAAAAGTTGTTTTTAATTAAAATTTAGTAATTTTCACTATTCATCAAAATATGAAAGTTATCCGAAAAGTACCAAAATTTCACCTTAGGCTAAATTAGATATTCAGAATCCAAAAATGAAGTCTATTTTGAAATATAAAATATATATGATTTCAAAAAGTAGGTATTACTATTCACAACGGCTAGTTTAATTAGTTGTGGTGTGTGTTAGAACTCGAGGTTGCGTACAACACACGCTATCGCATTATTCGAAGGGAAACGTACCGTGGAAGCTTGGGGTGTTACATTCTACCCTCCTTCAAATAATTGCGTCCTCGCAATTTCTAGGGTATTACTGCATAAAAAGACTCGGGTGGTTCTTCATCATAAGTTCCTCGGGTTCCCACGTTGCATCTTCCATCTTATGATTTCTCCACAAAACTTTTACCAGACGCGTCGTCCGGTTTCTCAGCACCTGTTCTCTCGTATCAAGAATCTTGACGGGCTCTTCGCAATAAGACAGATCGGGTTCCAGTTCTAATTCGTCATAGGTGAGTACATGCGTTGGGTCAGGCGTGTATTTCCTCAACAGAGATACATGGAACACATCGTGAACTTTGGAGAGACTTGGCGGCATTGCCAATCGGTAAGCTACAACCCCAATTCGTTATAGAATTTCGAAGGGTCCGATGAAACTGGGACTCAATTTACCTTTCTTACCAAAACGTATGACTCCCTTCCACGGAGATACCTTCAGGAAAACATGATCACCGACTTGAAATTCCAAATCCTTCCTTCGATTATCGGCATAGCTCTTCTGCCTACTTTGAGCTGCTTTGATGTGATTTTGGATTACCTTCACCTTTTCCACCGTTTCCTCCACTAGTTCTGGGCCTACATGTTTTCTTTCACCAACCTCATCCCAACAGGTTGGTGTACGACATCTCTTTCCATATAACGCTTCATATGGTGCCATCTGAATACTCGAATGGAAGCTATTGTTATAGGAAAATTCTACCAGTGGTAAATATTGATCCCACATACCCTGAAAGTCAAGTGAGCAAGATCTCAACATGTCTTCTAGGGTTTGAATAGTCCGTTCTGATTGTCCATATGTCTGAGGGTGGTAAGCAGTGCTCAAATGAAGTTCAGTATCCAGAGATTTCTGAAGACTTTTCCAAAATCTTGAAGTAAAACGGGGATCACGGTCAGAAACAATCGATAGGGGTACTCCATGAAGTCTCACAACTTCATTAATGTATAGTCTCGCTAGACGTTCCAGGGGTAGATCTTCTCTTATAGCAAGAAAATGTACTGACTTGGTAAGACGATCAACAATAACCCATATTGCATCGTTCCTTCTAGGAGTCTTTGGTAGCCCCATGACAAAGTCCATCGTAATATTGTCCCATTTCCACTCCGGTATGGGAAGAGGTTGCATGACTCCTCCAGGCTGTTGCCTTCCAGCTTTCACTTGTTGAAAAATCATACATCTTGACACAAAATCATCAATCTCCCTCTTCATGTTGTCCGACCAAAAATGTTCCTTCAAATCTCTATACATTTTGGTGCTCCCGGGGTGTATAGAGAAATTGGAACTATGAGCATCATCCAGCAATTCCCTTTTCAGATCAGGTATATCGGGAACACAAAGTCTCTTCCCGAATTTCAAAATTCCATCTTCATAAAGTCTCTCAATCTCCCATCATTCACAGCTTTAATCTTCTTCTGAAATTCTTCATCATCGGTCTGAGAACTCTTAATCCTTTCTAGTAAAGAAGGTTTGGCAACCATTTGAAAAAGCATTGATGTTTCACCTTCCCTGGTTATTCCCATGTCCATCTTCACTAGATCCATGAAAATTGGATCCCTTTCAATTCTCATATTGTTCAAAACTCCATGGTCTTTTCTACTCAAAGCATCTGCCACCTTGTTTGCCTTCCCCGGGTGGTAGTGTATCGTACAATCATAATCCTTGAGTAATTCAAGCCATCTCCTTTGCCTCATGTTGAGTTCTTTTTGTGAGAAAATATACTTCAAACTCTTGTGATCAGTATAAATTTCACATTTTTCACCATAGAGGTAGTGCCTCCATATTTTCAAAGCAAATATCACAGCTGCTAACTCAAGATCATGAGTATGATAGTTTTGTTCATGAATTTTCAACTGTCGTGATGCATAGGCAATAACTCTATCATTCTGCATAAGGACACAACCAAGTCCTTTCTTCGATGTATCACTATAAATAACGAACCCATCATTCCCCGATGGTAAAGTCAATATAGGAGCATTGACTAATCTTCTCTTCAGTTCTTCGAAACATTCTTCACACTCTTTTGTCCAAACAAATTTAACCCCTTTACGTGTGAGCTTCGTTAATGGGTTAGCCAATCGGGCAAAATTCTGGACGAAACGTCGATAATCACCTGCCAAACCAATAAAACTGCGTACCTCAGTTATACTCGTAGGTGCTAGCCATTCTTGGATTTCCTTGGTCTTAGAAGGATCAACAGAGATTCCATCTTTAGAGACAATATGGCCAATAAAAGAAATCTCCTGAAGCCAGAATTCACACTTGCTAAACATCCCATATAATTCATGCCTCCTCAGAGTCTTCAAGATAATGCGCAAGTGATTTTCATGATATTTGTAGGTTTTGGAGTATACCAAGATATCATCAATAAATACCACCACAAATTCATCGAGATACTCCTTGAAAACTCTATTCATCATATCCATGAATACAGAGGGTGCATTAGTCAATCCAAACGGCATTACAGTAAACTCGTAATGCCCGTACCTGGTTTGAAATGCTGTCTTCGGAATGTCTTCTTTCTTCACACAAAACTGATGGTATCTAGATCGAAGGTCAATCTTTGAAAAGTATTGAGCTCCATGCAGTTGGTCAAATAAATCATCAATACGAGGTAGGGGATACTTGTTCTTTATCGTTATAGCATTGATCTCCCTGTAGTCGATACATAACCTCATAGATCCATCTTTCTTTTTAACAAAAAGAACAGGGGCTCCCCATGGAGAAACACTAGGGCGAATAAATCCCTTATTACTCAATTCCTCTAGTTGTTTATTTAGTTCGACTAATTCTACAGTGGCCATTCTATAAGGGGTCTTCGATATAGGCCTTGATCCAGGAATCAAATCAATGGAAAACTCAACTTCTCGTTCTGGAGGATGTCCAGGTAAATCTTCCGGAAATACATCTACAAATTCTTTCAAAATAGGTACATCCTCTATTTGAACATTCCTTTCCTCACCGACAGTTATTTCATTCTCTTCCTCCCCAATAATTGAATTAAGTTGAGCTACTGGGGGTGGATCTAAATAAGAATTAGGTGGTGACGATTCTGCTCTAAAGATAAGGTGTTCCTTATCATTATCATCAAGAATCGTAACCTCTTTCTTCTTACAATAAATCTTCACATCATAGTCCGATAGCCAGTCCATACCGAGGATTATATCAAACTCAATCATAGGTATGACGATGAGATCAGCAGATAAAGAAAATTTATGTGCTCTAATGGGGACTGATTCACAAAACTTTGTTGCAATGATACTTCCCTTAGGAGTTTTAACTGACAACTCCCTTATTAAATCAAATTGGAAATATCTAATTTTCTTAGCAAACTGGGAAGATATGAAACAATGCGACGATCTAGAGTCAAATAATGCATTTTCTAAACTTGAGGAAACCATTAAATTACCTGCCACCACGTCTTTTGGAGCTTCTACCTCTGCAGTAGTGATAGCATAAGCCTGGCCTTGATCCCTTGGCCTTTTCTGAGGTAAGTTCTCCTGACTCTTAGGACATGCATTTGCATAATGCCCCATCTCCCTGCAATTGTAGCACTGAACGTTGGTAGCTTCCTTCTTCCCCTTGCAATCATGAGCTTGGTGGCCTTTTTCACCACACTTGTAACAGACTCCCATTCCCTTCAAGCAAGTACCAGGATGTTTCTTCCCGCATTTACCACAAGATGGATATTCAACCTTTCCCTTCTTCCCCTTATTTCCATTCCCAGATTGATCATTAGGTCTCTTCTTCTCTTGCTTTGCTTTAAAGTCATAAGACTTAGAGAATTCCTTTTCGGTCTTGATAGCACATGAGACAATGTCTTCGTATGATGAAAAGGATTGTGAGACTAATGCTCAACGGGGAAATGGTTTTAACCCATCAAAGAAACGATCAATCTTACTTCTTGGGTTGCGAATATAATCTCCAACATACCTCACTAACCTTGTAAAGTTAGCCTCATACTTTGTGACATTCTCATCCTCCTTTTGTCTCAGACTCAGAAATTTCCTTTCCATATCTGCTCGATGGTCGCGAGGAAAGTATTTTTCTAAAAATAGATCTTTGAACTCCCTCCATTACATATTTGATACTTCATCATCTTCCTTCATGTTTTGAATCAATGACCACCATTGATCAGCATCTCCAGTGAGGCGGTAAACTGCCATGATAACTTTTTCCCTTTCACTGCTCCCCAAAGCCTGAAATATTTTCTCTAGGGAATTTATCCATTGCTCAGCTACTAAGGGATTTGTACTCCCATTGAACGTTGGTGGTTGTTGCCTCATGAATCGATCTAACATTGATCCTCCACGCTGCGGATCAGGGTGCTCCATACGGGTAAGGTTATTATTCATAACCTGAGTAAGTTGTCCCAGTATGGTGATTAGCTAATCAGCACCAGTTGCATCACCATCCCCACTATAATTATCTTGATCAGGAGGGAAATCCCTACATGGAGTGCGTTCATTGATACGGTTTCCATTTCTTCCACTAGGCGCCATTTCTAAACAATGGCATAAACTAGATCAGTTTATGAATCAAAATACATAATCCCATACTTATAAAACACTTAACATAAATTGAACTATTTATGGATATAATCCATAATCATAAAAATGTTTTCTTTGAAAAAAGTATATACTCATAAACCCTTCATAATGATTTGTAAAGAAAATGAGAGTTATCCTAAGCATATCCCCCGAGAGTGTCGTAACCAAGAGTGCAGCAAGGCCCGTTGTCATGCACCAGTTCCCGTTCGAGTCTAGCTCAAAGCGGTGTTTTCGGGTTTTACCCCAAGGTACATCTGTGCTAGAGCCGCCTCTACCTGCTCGTATCCAGACAGGGATGTATTGCTCGGAAAACTCACAAAATCTCTACAATACCAAAATTCTAGGAAGTTCTTCTATACTAATCCTCAAAGTTCATCTTAGGTCTACGTGCTCTAATCAGAGTTTATCTAAATCTAGCTTCCAAGGTTTGTACTAAACTTCCTCTGATACCAACTGTAACGCCCCGACCCCAGTTACCCAGAGTTGGTGCATTAATTACATAACATTGGCATGATCACAAGAAATATCAAATCTCGAAAGACCGATTGGTTTAGTAGCCTTGGAAACACTAGATATATTCATAAGTTTTACATTATATCATAAAATGAAAAACTAATACAACAACATAATGTTTCCACAATCCACACTATTATCCCCTCAATATCCCTACAGGTCATTCATAACTTACTTCTTCACTTCCTGGGAAAAATAAAACATAGAAAAGGGGTGAGCTCAAATGCCCAGTAAGGATAACAATATAGCGGAAACTTTCATAAATAAGAATAAACATTTAAGGAAATGTATAACTAAAACAAAAGCCTTTCAATCATGACATAAATAAAATGAAAAAATGCCATTTACTTATTCACATGGATATTCTACTAATCGAATAATCACATGCAAAAATCAATAACCACTTTCATAATGTTGGAATGCATAATGCCAGACTATCATAACCACATAGTCAAGGCCTCGTGCCAAGACTACAAATAAGATTTTGTCAAGGCCTAGTGCCAAGACACTAGTTTGTCTCATGAGACCTACGGACGCATCGAGGAGCTATAGCGGGCTCCACCCGTCACTTACTAAGTCCAATGCATTCCCATATGAAAAGGTTTAAACATAACATAAACATTCGTATTAAAACTAGCATATGAAATGTCAATACTTTCACTATAAACTATGAATGGTATAAAAATAGCACATCCACAGTAAAACATATCACAAAACCTTCAATACAATATAGAAGTTTTGTATCATAATAAATCAACTTCAAATAATCTTAAAATCCATCAAAGGATGTTGACATAGATGAAATCAAAATTCTTTTTAAAGAAATATCTCCTTTTATTTTGAAATAATTTAAGATCCATAAAACATTTTCTTTGAAAATATTCTTATAATCTTGTAAGGTAAGCTTTGAAGATTTTATAACGGCGGAAAATAGCCGCACCTGCTGTATAAGTTAAAAAAAACATTCTTACCTTAATTCTGCCGAAAAGGTTAAAAAGGACCTTGTTTTGAAAATGACGGAAAGATTCCTTTATAAACCTCTTATAAAAAGTCAAAAAAGGGTATAAATGACTTTAACCCATATTCTTGTAAATAATAAATATTTTTTGAAAAACATTTCGAAGAAACATGGATGTGGATGATAAAGAAATCCCAGTAGATTATTACGTATAAACAACCTCGGATAATGAAGAGATTGTGAAATAACCCTTACCTTGTACTTTTCCATGGTTGGGGTAGGTTAACCTCCTGTATAATGGTGAAATAATTTTTATTAAATTATACAAGAATCATATATATTAATATGAAATCATATATGATTTTTTAACATTGATTTGTTAATAATATCTTAGAATTATCGTCGTTTCGGGTGTTAACTTACTCATTTTCTTTTATATGTTTTTTTACATAAGACATGTTTGTTGTATCTTATTCATATCCAGAATTATATCAAGTCCTTAAACATCATTTTTAAATCATCAAATGATAATTATACTTGAATGGATACGATGGAGAATGAATCTCATCACGTTCGTGGAGACGATAGTCCGTACGTACGCACGAGCGACAATATCATTCTTTTGATATTAAAATAATATATAAATGGATGGTATATCATATATAAAGAATCATTAACATGTTATATTTATTATTTACCTGAGTTAAACATCATTATTATACCCATCCAAATAATATTATATTGAATAACAATTACACCATGACGTGGAGACGGTAAGCCGTACGTACGCACGTATGGTGACATGTTATTCAAAGGGTGGATAGAATACTGAATATGGTTGTACCATATTTATAATAACATCACAGTATATGTGATATACTGGAGTTATTATTTTATAATGGTAAGAACAAAGAAAGAAGAAGTGGAAGAAGAAAGGAACTTGAAAAGGGGTGGTGAAAACATTACCTCTTCTTCAGGTTCTTCCTTTTGATTTGATCAAAAGGGCTCCTTAGGTTGGCTTTCTGATCAAACTAAGGCCTCTAGGTTGTAGTGAGGGATGTTGGGAGAGTATTTGGGCAGATTTTGGCCGAACCAAAAGGCTTTCAAGGTGTGATGAAATGATAAGGAGGAGTGCCCTTTTATAAGAGGGGTGAGGGGCACCTTTGGAAAAGCTAGAGATATTAGTTTATAATAAATTCATAATCGGTTTCCAATGGCTTAAAAGTTGACTATTCAAAGGTTAAGGTGTAGATGGGTCGAAAACAACTCAACCAATAGAATTTAGACAGGTTTGGGTACTTATATTAACCTTATCTTTAAGTATTAACTCTAAGTTAATTAGTTTCACTTTTACAATGTCTCTTTGTATTTTTATATAATATGGTTAATAAACTTACTATATACATCCAATCAACCCCCAAGTGGTAAATTAATGATGAACCTATCATGATATAAGTCTCTTGGCCGAACCTTAGATTTTTAGGAATTTAATATCAATTAATAATATAATATTTGTTTTAAGAACTCTTTTATGTCAATTTTGACACTATTCAATAGTTGATTTTTGTGAAACTTATAACAGGTTGATTACTTCGAAAAAAGTCAATTAAATCAATCCTAATATATCATATTATCCTAGAAAATTAGTTTAATTAATTAAAAGTTTCATATTATATTTATTTGGGTATTTATAATATCAATTATTTTAATTTTTCACTATTATAGTAATTACTGCATCATCATTGTTTCATAAATAAAATATATTATTTAATGTCTAAAAATCATAAATAAAATATAATTATGTAGGAAATTCTTTTATCTTTCTAATGAATATTTATAATCTAAAATCCAACATATATAACCCTATGTAACAATTGTTTTTCTAAAAGATATATGCTTGTGTCATTTTTGTATTCATTTTAACTTAATTAAAATAAAGTGTCATTATCACTTACAAGTGGATCCATGGGGTCCCAAAATAGACCCAAAGATGCCCAGGGTCGACCATGTATCAACCAATAGGTTTAAGACACGTTTTAGGGTAATTTAGTATTATTATAATACTATTTTTTAACCCTTATTTTCTAGATTTACCCTTAACCATGGTAAATAAAATATTTACCGCAGTAATTATTCAAAATGTCTAAAAATAAAAGTTACCTATTTACACAATTTGAACATCCTGATTCCAAATATGGAATCCATTTTCCTAAATTGAAAACACAGAATTGGCAGAAATTAATTTAAAATTAATTCCCGCTGTCAAAACAAAAAGTGTGTTTTTAAGAGATAATAACTATCAAAAGATTGACACTTGTTTATGTTCGGTTTAATTGTAATATTATGTCCAATGACCAACATTATATTAAATGGTAAAATTATATTATAAATATACTTTAAAACTACTAAAATTCATAATTTATCACTATTAATTATTTTGATTAAAAAAGTTGTTTTTAATTAAAATTTAGTAATTTTCACTATTCATGAAAATATGAAAGTTATCCGAAAAGTACCAAAATTTCACCTTAGGCTAAATTAGATATTCCGAATCCAAAAATAAAGTCTATTTTGAAATATAAAATATATATGATTTCAAAAAGTAGGTATTACTATTCACAACGGCTAGTTTAATTAGTTGTGGTGTGTGTTAGAACTCGAGGTTGCGTACAACATACGCTATCGCATTATTCGAAGGGAAACGTACCGTGGAAGCTTGGAGTGTTACACTCGTCGCTAGTTTCTAGCCCATGGGGATCAGGAATACCCTTCATTAATTGTCACAGATCAACTCAGGTGACTGGTTTAGGGTCGAACTGGGTTGGATATTGATATAATGGTCATGAGTGAGGTACCATCCAATGGATCCTTGGTCAGGATGCAAAATTCCAGAACCATAGACCATTTTTTAAATATGATACCCAAAATAGTCATTGGAGAGGACTGATTTCGTGACTCATTTCTGGACATCCAGAGGCACCAATAATTTCCAATGAGGATAAACATTCTTCCCTTCCTATTAGGTTAATAACTCCTAACACCTTCAAACCATTGGAGGAAAAAAGACTCATCCAAGTCTGCCTGTCCAGACCACCACATATACTTCCCAAAAGCACCCCAAACCTCATTCTCCTTGTTTTTTTAATATTAGTTGGACCATAGACACTGAATTATGGACCATATAGTACAAGAATTTATAATCAATACTAATCCCTCTCCACATAATGTTCTCATTAGTTAGTGAATGATGGTGGTATTCAATGGTGGAGGTTTCTATTTGTGGACTCTCCCAAGTTTCCTTAGCCCATTATGGCACATGGTATATCTTCTTAGGTGGATCTATTGTGAGGATATAGTATTTCCCTTTTAAATGTCCAATTTATACTATGGGATATCATGTTTATTGATCATCTATTATTGTTACCCATAGGAAACAACATTGTATAATTGTTGTGTGTGCATCCTTGGTTATAAAGTTAATTTATTCATTATATTGATTTCAATTTATTATTATATCCTATTTATTATATTCAGTATTTATTATTGGTGTTTATAGGATAAGGTCTCTAAAGCATGGTTTTTTCAAGGATCTTTTCACCAACCCCTAACTTATTAGAGGAAGGATTAGGGTGGCACACTCACTCCATCTTCATCTCAGGAGTCGTCCTTGTGGGATAAGTCAAGTAAGAATGGAATTAGAGCATTTTATTCCATAGTTACCGAGTTAGGTTTTTTTATTATTAGTTTGGTAATTCAATTCAACAATGTTAGAAGATTTTTTAATTCGATTAATAGACTGGGTAACCTAGTGTGGGGGTGTTGGTTTATGTATCCACTCCCCAAGAATTTGATAATATATTTATCACCTCAGAACTACGAGGAACCAGTTTTAAGGTATATTTTGGAAAGTTCATGAATTCTATAGAAGTAAATCGTGGTCTTCATGTATTTATTATTTCATCACACATAAATATACTTTATCCATCATCAATTCATCCCATAAAATGAAGGATTTAAACTATGAATAACTATGTCTTAAATAGAGGAAGTCTTATGAGAATCTATAATAGTGTTTGAGCCTCTCATCATCGATCATCTAAGTGATAAGTCACTAACTCTAGGACACTTTTGAGGGAGATCCTTATGGTCTTAACAAATGTAGATCCTTGTATGAGTCCCTTACATAGTGCAATAAGTCATTAGTGGATGATGTTTTTTATGAAATATATCTAGGGATACTCTACCATGGTAAGATTTTAATCCTGTGTTAGGATATGCTTCCATCTAGTGATGTGTTGATGATTTTAGTTTAGGAGATTATGGGCCCTTCATAGGGCAGCACAATTATGTCTATGTAGTGAGTGTGGACCACAAACCTTGTGAGGTACTCCTTGGACATGATTTGCTGTAAAATTATTTTATCTTTTTAGTTTAGGAAGATATTTTAAATAGAATACTTTGTCTAGGTTTTTCATCCCACACATCTCACTTATGATAGAGTCCTTAAGAAATCATTGGTAACTAATAAATTCATGGTATATATTCACCCTAGTTTCTTCCAAAGTGGTGTGATGGACTAACCTTCATGTTTAATATAACAATGAGACCATAGATCCTCCCATTGTAGGAATAATAACCTACTAAAGAAATTGGTTTCTATTGGGTATCTAATAGAGAAATAGTAGTTAGAAGTGGATGACATTTTGATCTATTGTCACTAATATCACCCTTAGATAATTCTTATCATACATGTATGGGTGATTAACAAGCCATAGGCCCATAGTCTAGGCCTACCATCTAGCATTTATAGGGTGGATTGAACTATAAAAAAATGGTTCATATTTTGAATTGTCTTAAATGGATAGTTAAAAGAATATCATGGGCTAATGCAGACTTACCTCAAAAATAAAATTTGTCCCATAGACCATGGATAATTTTTTTTATTTTTTTCATTTTAATGTTATATCAATATAATTTAGTAATTTTTTATAATGAACATATATATATTTTATCTGATGAATATCTATAGAAAATAACATTTATTTATAGTAATTATGTGTTTAATATTTAATATTTCTTGATAATAAGTTCTTATTATTTTTTTAAATATCTTTAATCATAATTGAAAATGTGGGACAACTCGTAGGCCATCCTTTTAAAATGTGGACCAAAACAAACTCAAATTTTATAAACTCATATTAAATTTATTCATAAATCAGCTAAACATATTTAGGTCCAATACACATGGGTGTGTACCACTATACCTTAATACATCCCATTAAGCACACATACTTACATAGAGTGGTAACACTCAAGGTTTTTGGTTAACCCACACAATTGATAGTTATGGATAGATGATTTCTAGTGAGGTAAAAGGTATGATTTATGTCATCGCCTTATGGACCCTTTTTTTAATAGATACAAGCATGAGCTATTCATCCTACACTATTTGTTCTTGAGAAATAGATAACAATGTATCTCTTATCATTACCCATGTCTATTAGAGAATCTCCAATGATGGAAACCATATATCACTCGCATCTTCTGATGAAGTGAGAATGACCATGATGAATGTGAATATCTTTCATTGAATTTTTTTTATGGTGGTGAGTGGGACCCCCATATACAATGAGTGAATCTAATCATTAAGAAATTGTTGTTGACTACCCATAAGGTGGTAATTTTACTTTATTTCCCGTAAATTGGTATCATAGAATTCAGTTCTGGTACTTATGAAGGAGATCATGAATGCCTTCAAGAGATTGATCCATGGTTTTCCCTCATTTTGATCCATTATATTCATACCATCATGTAATCTTGAAATATTGATTAGATTCTATGAATCATATTGTTGTAGATGTTAGAGCGATCAGAGTGGAACAACAGTGGTTTAGGGGTTGATTCCTTAGTAGGGAATTCCATGTTTATGTGGTGGAGGAGCCACTTGTATATCTATACTCATATTAGTAGATTCTTGATGAGGAATTCATTACTAACCTCTAATTTTAAATATTATACACACATCATTCCTTTTTGTGTGACTAGTATATAGCGGTGATATAGATTCTGTTGTCATTTGTGACCAGATATTTTCATGGAATGATCCAAAAGGTTCTACCCAAATATGGGAATCAGACCATCCACTTCCATAATTAGATAGTGGATTTTCCTTCATAATAATTTTGGGTGTATTTATGAGTGTTTGACTAAGTATCATTCTCAATATATTATCATCCTCGGTGGAGTACATCCAATAAATTATTTTGTTGTTCCCAAATTGTAGTGATTTTAGCTATGTGATGGAGGGTTTCCCCAATGGTAGTGAGCATAGTAACTTGATTTTTTCTAGTGTTCTCCAAGGAACCGAATCCTACAAATCAAGGTTATCTTAATTTCTAGAACCATCCACATCATATTAGGGTGGAATTAGTCCCCAATGAGTAGTGATATAGTGTCAAGTAGCATGAAATGTTTAGTGTTGTTTCTAAAAGTACTTCCTAGTATCTTTCACAAAATAGTGACACAAAACAAAAATTTTGTTTCAATATATAATGGGATCTTATTTGTAGGTAGAGGTGAGAAGGTTAAATTCCCATTGATGTTTAAGGAAGGGGTTGAGAAAAAAGGGTTTGGTTGACCTTATGCCTCAATCTAGGGGTATTGGTGTGTACACCTTAATAGTAGGATATGGAAAATGAAAAATTACACCCTGGAAAACACGCTACCGTATGTTTATTCTAGATTAGGTGTATAAGATTCGTTGTTAAATTTGGTAAAATAATCTAATAAAGATAGCATGTTCCAATATAACAGAAATCTCGGATGCTCTTAAAGTTAGGGAGTGTAATAATGCCATGGTAGGTTTCCTTGGTGAAGAACCGTTCTTTAGTGGATATTAGGGGTTTATGTTTTTACCAATTCTGTGTATTTAGATGAACATTGGGTGAGGTAAAGGTAATGGGTGTTAATTTTTACCGATAATTTCATAAATTAATATTATGCCTCTACTGTGGTGAGGTTTTAGGATAATCTTGAGTCAATAGTCCATATGATGTATTGGAAACTCTAGGGAGGAAGTTCAGGTTTTCATGGTGAAATAGAATATCCATTTTCTATATGGTTGTGTTTTGAGTTTACTTGGAACCCAAACCACTATAGATGGATTAAGAATGTGTAGGAATTAGTTTTTTCTATGAAAGGTAGTTTTATGATATTCTCAATTAGAATCCGTTTTTAATTTTCAATAATGAAAATTTTAAATGTGGGAAGGATGTATCATCCAAAAAAAATTCTTTATTAAGTCATAGCTCATTGTTGAGTTTTAGAATTCCAATGTCTTTAAAAAGGGTAAAATGGTGATTTTAGTAATGTAAATAACCTAAAATATTTTTTTCTTAATCATTTCATTAGTCCTAAAACAAGGTGTTTACCCTTGTGTTAATTTTTTCTAATTTTCAAAGATACTTGAATTTCATGGGTTAATTAATAATTATCAAATAAATTTTTGTTATTTTACATGCGTGAGTATTAATATCACCCAATAAGAAGCATATAATAAAATTATAGCACTTAAATTATTCCATGATTTGGTTATTTTGTTTGGGTGGGGTATAAATAATGTTAATGGGTGATAGTTCATGGACTGAGTATTTTTGGGAAATTAAATTAAACCACTATGTTATCTGAGAAAAAAATGAAAATTTATTTTTATTTGGGAATGATTGAGGTTTTATTAGCAAGGTAGTATAGTGGTGATATGTAATCGAAATCCCATGATGTCAATGAAATGGATTAATGGGTGATTCTGGAGAGAGATGTCTTTTATGATTTTAACTATGAATTAATGAGGGAGATTCGTAATTTTTTTTCAATAGAGAATTATGGAAATCCATTGTGATGGAATTAAATTTTCTTTCTAACTAACCTTTAGAAAATATAATTACCTCACAAAATTTATTCTTACCTATATTTAAAAACAAAGAAATAGAGATAAATTTGTTACCCCCTACCTTGGTACAATGAACAATGGTTCCATTTATTCTTCATGTTCTTCCCAGTAGAGGAAAAAATGATATATGATGAATTAATATGAAAATGAAAATCACAAAAAATATCAATGATAATGAATGAAGTGATGATGCTTACTCCAAGAGAAAGGAATCTCGTTCTAATCCTCACACCTATATTTTTTTTGTAATTTTATCATCTCCTTATCGTGATTTAACTAACGAAGTGTCATTGGTTATAGAATGACTAAATTTTTAAAATATTTAAAATATGAATATTTATAAAATATATAATTATAATTAAAAAAGATTTAGTTTATCATAAATAATATATTGAAATCTATACCATGATCAACATAAATTATGATAATTTTAAAAAACCTAGAATTCCTGAAGACCTTAGTCATGAAAATAGTTTTGTTAAATATATAGATAGGTTTTAAAAAGTCAATTTTATTTTGAAAACTAACTTATACTTAATTAAATAAATTATTTTTGATAATTATTTTTCAATAAATAAAATTTATTGGAACCATGTATCGGGACCAAGGCAATCTAATTTAGAGATTTTTTGTTTTCTGTGTTTTTTTTAATACATTAAAGGTTAAAAAAAGATTAGAGAAATAGGGATATGGTTTAGGTAATGGAATCCTAAAAAGGGAAATAAATAAGGTTGTAAAATGGAATTATTTCTTAATGTTTTCTAAATTTTTGTGAGTGAAATTTTGGAAGAAGTTCCTATGTTTTTTAAGGAAGATAAAATTATATTATGGTACAAAGTCGATATTTTTATACTTGTGAAGGGAGTTTCATATGATAGTAGTTTATTCTATTTAAGGCAACAATCATGAATTATTCAATTTGGGTGTTATGTAAATGTTTTTGTGGTGGTGGAGTAGTGTGTTGTGCGCTACTCCAAGTGTCTAATTCATGTGGAATAGGGAGAAAGACACACTATTATTTTTGGATCATGGGGATGAGTGAAGATGGGGGTATTTTCCTATAAATAATCATTAATACCCTATTTTTGGGTTAACAAAATTTAATACAGGGATCAAAGGATCCACCTTCATGTAAGACACGCCTTTCTAAATTGGACTTAAGAAAGGCATATTCATGAAGGAGTTATGAGAAGATAGAAGCATGAATAAGGAAAAGAGAAGAAGTAAGAGTAAAGGATCTGTGTAAACTATGATTCATAAACTAGGAAGAGCTAAGGTAGTAGGAAAAACCTACTTAGGTGAACTCACCTGAGTGAAGGGATCTATGCAAAGATTACTTAAGTGAATATACCTAAGTGCACTAAATATACATGATACATGGGTGAAAAAAAATTGGTGAAGGGACCAAGTTGAGTAATAGTTGGATGAAGATATACTAGGGAAAAACCATACCTAAATAAAATCTATACCTGGGTGAAGCTATACATGGGAGAACTACCTGGTCTAATCCAATGACTTGGATGAAGGAGATCTAGGTGAAATTTAAGGGATTATATGGATCATAAAATAAAAAAAATCTAATGATGAAATTCTTAATAAAAATTAATTTATAATTGGAGGTTAGATTAAAGTCATTAAATTGATGAAGGATTTATCTAAAATAATGATCAATGTACAAGTCAACAGAGGTGATCTAAGGGAGGAAGTGTGTTATCCTTGAATTATTTATAAAATAAGTGTGCCTATAATGAAGTGTCTATGATTAAAAATTATAATCCACTAAAACTAGAGAATTATAATTAAATCTTATATAATTGACACATCATAATTATATTCTCCTTATATTATCCCTTAGTGGTGAACCAAGTAGAATTTTTGTCACTTATTTTAATTTTTTCATTTGTGATTGTGGTGGAATCACTACAATAAAAGAGAAATTTAACAGAATTAGAATATATCTTTATCAGTGCTAAAAAATCACTGACTACCGAAGCATGATTAAAGGCCTCGGAATTTTATCAGTTCTAGAAAATCATTGATAAATGGGTCCTTTTTTAGTGCTAAAAAGTGATAATAAATCACCCCTTTATGAACTCTTTTTTTAGCATTGCTAAAGGACCCTTTTAACAATGATTTTTTTAGTACTTTTAAAGGGGGTAAAATTTTATATTTTTTAGAAAATATGAGCCTGACCCCTTTATTAGCACTTTCATGACCCCTTTAATAGTTCTCCACCCCCCCCCCCATCATTTTTTTCACCCCACCGCACCTTTTATCAGTTCTTTGAAAACCCTCATGTGTGTCCGCCTAGATTTGAACCCCACACCTATCCTTTGAAGATGGAACACATTTTCTACTACACCATGTTATTTTGTTTTCTATTTAATTATATTTCTATTTATGTATATATATTTTTACATATATTTTTCTATTCATATATTTAAATTATTATTTTAAAATATATTATATATTATATTCATTTACATATACTAGAATATAATATAAATATATATCTATTTATTAATTCACACATATATGTATATATAAACATTATAAATATATTTTTATAATATATGAAATGGTAAGATATTGTTTAAATAAATTTTTAAAATAGGTATTTATTCACATATATTAGAATATACATATACATATATATTAGTCAATTATTGACACACACATGTTTATATATAAACATTAATCATATAGGTATATATATATATATGAATTAATTTTTATAAGGTAAATAAATTGGATAATGTTTTAATTTAAATAAAATGAATAATAAATATTTATTTTATATATTTAAACATACATTAATTTGTAAATAAGATGATATATGAATTTATAAAAGTGATTCATTATAATTAAATATAATAAAATATGTATATATTTAATTATAAATTAAACTACATTATAAAAAAAATTAAATTTCAAAACCATAATATCAATATTAATGTAATACCTAAAAATAAATTCAATCCTCATTGATAATGGGAAAAAATACCCCCTTAAATGTGGTTGAAATTTCATCCAATGTTATAAAATTTGGTTTCCCTGACTAAAAACTTAATTTTGGAGGCCCTCTTAGACTTTCTTAAACTCAAAAACCATGAAAGGGGTTTACCCCATATCACCAGGGCATAAAAATCGTTGCATGATTCGATTTGATATGTGGTAGAGCCTAAACGGACACTTAGATAAAAAGGTATGTCTATTTGAAGTTAGAGTTAAGTTTTCAACTTATTTTAGATATTTTATTATTTTTTAGATTTTTTTATCCTCAAATTTTTATTAAATGACTATTACTCAATAATAATGGGAAAATTATTGATTAAAATTTTTTAAAATTTTTTATAATCTAATTTCACTAAATATTATATATATTATGTGTAAATGTCTTTTTAGCCTTATATAAAACAATTTTAAAAAATATATATTAAATTTATATCGATACAAATATATTTGTATATTAATATATTTTTTTAATGAAATATATTTTTTTTGTAATATAACCTGTATTAGTTTTTTAACTAGTGTTGATAGAGGGACCCCTTTATCTGTTCTCTTTTACTAGTGTGGTAAAATGAAGCTTTATCAGTATTTTTTTGCAAGCACTGGTAAAGTTCCCACTTTAATAGTTCTTTTTATATCAATCACAAATGGGGTATTTAATAGTGCTTTTATCTAGAATTGTTAAAACCATGGCATTGGTTAAACACATTATTTTAGTATTGAAGTTTAAATAACTTTGATAGGTTTAACTAGTTTCTATCAACATTGGTAAAATATCATAAGAATCAAAAAATAAATTTTGACACCTTGATTACCCCACCATACTCAAGGTCTCTTAGGTTGAAATAAGTGGTATTATATCCAAGGCTATAGGAATTGAATCTATTATTTGAATCTTAATATGGAGAAAATAGTGAATTCTAAAGGGTTTTCCCTATTTGATGGATGTATCTATCATGTTTGGAAGAACATGAAGAAATATCACCTATGATCACTTAGATTATAAATTTTTTTAGGTACTATACTTGTGATACATTTTAGTAATATATTATAACTATTCAAGATAAAATCAGATAGGAATTTGTTCTATGAGGATGTTAAGGCTCAGAATACCTTTTCTAGATCTCTAGAAACTTATATGTGCAAGAAAGTGATGAGCTGTGATGATTCCAAGGCTAAGTGGTATAAATTTGAAAAATATTTATAATGGTGATATTTAGGTAAAGGAGGATATGATTCAAGTGATATGATATAAGTTTAATTACTTAAAAATTCCCCTTGATGATTTTTTTTTAGTTTTCTCAACTAAATTACTAAGGATTATGGAGTTATTCAAGGAAATGGTGAAGAAATAAAGGATATTTATATTTTCAAGAAGATATTGGTGAGTTGGAAAGAAGATAATAATTAATAATATTTGTAGGAGGTGGTAAAATAATTTAAATATGATAATGAAGATTATATGATGGCCACCATTGAAAAGGAGGAAGGCAATCAACCATAATGTATTTTTCATCTCAAGGTAGAACTTAAGGTTGGCCTCAAAGAGCTCAGTACTCAAACTAAGAAAATAAAAAATAAAAATATATTGTTGAAGTAATCATATAAATATATAGATCATATCTAATATGATATTGAGTAACTAATAAAATAACTATAAGATCAATCAGTTATTAAAGCGAATTCATATGATGTGGTGAACTTTTATATGAATATTGAAGAATATGGTATGGTGATTGATGACCATAATGACTATATAAAGTATTATATCAATAATGTATGTTCCATTGAATAATAATTTGTTTATTTAAGTAAACATTTAAAATAGAGATAAAATCAGGTGATTTAAGGAAGAAACTACCTTTTGGGAGGTTTACAGATATAGAACTATTAGAAAGGGTCAATCAAGGATCTGAAGGAATCAAAACAAAACAATTAGATGGATAAATACATGGGTTCATGAGAAAAAATTAAAATAGTATATGATATTAAAACATTAAAAGAAAAAAACAATGAATCAAAACATAGATAAGAATAAGATTAGTGATTATAGTTTCAAAACTAAAACACCAGTTGCATAAACAAAGATAAATCCAATAAAATGATGTCATAGTGTTATGAACATTCCTTATTCCATGATGATTGAACAATGATGGTCATGAAACTTTGTGAACATTGGGAACATGTGGATGAGTGAAGGATATAAGATATTCCATATTATGAAATTTTAATTTTGTGGATTTCTTGTCCATAGAATGTATTATAATGAAGAGGAAAGGATTTATCTTAATGGAGATACACTTGAAAGTCATCAAAAGAGGATGAGACCATATCCTTAATCACATACAAGAAATAATTTTTATATATAATTTTCCCATTTCTCTAACTTTTGGAAAGAATCTATATATTATACGAAAATAGTAATTGGAAATATTAACTATAAAAGTTAGAGAAAAATGAATTTAGTTTAACCAATAAATATACCTATGAAAAATATATTCTCAATGTTGGAAAAAGTGGATAAATTTGAATATTTTGGGAATAAAAAAAATAAATATGCCTTTATATGACTATAAACAACCTATATATTCATGGAAATAAACCAAGAAAATAGATAAAGAAAAACTGTTAGATATAACACTCAAGGCTATAAAGAATAAATGCACCTGGATCCTTGATAGTGTGTGGTCATCCCAAATGATTATAAATATGAATATACTAATTAATGTGAAGGGAATAGTATATAGAAAAATTAATTTTAGTCCTAACGATGCCCTGAAAATATAAGGAAGTGTAAATATATGGTTGGCTGGAGATCGATTAAATAAAAATTGAAGTTCTCTATATGGATGAATTACAATACAAACTCTTAAGTGTGATTCAAATTTTTGAATATGGAATTGAGGAGGTGTGTGTTATGAAAGTAAAAGTTTTAAAATATATCATGAGAGGGTGTAGGAAGAATGAAACTCTATATTAGGTGGATAGTAAAGAAAATACATATCTTTCGACTATTGAGGAACATAATGACTTGTGGCATTAGAGACTTAGCCACATTCACAAATCGAGCAATTAGAACTATTCCAAATAGAAGTCAATAAGGGATAGCCCTAATATGATGTGATGTCATGAAAATACATGTGAAAAAATCATGTGAGGAAATATGGTTCAAAATATATAATGAAAAAAGAATAAAATGGAATCTAATCTCATGAAATTGGTGCATATTGATGTTTGTGTCCCAATGAATATATCTAGAACCTAAGGGGTAAGTTATTTAAAAACATTATCGATGATTATAGTGGAATGATGTGAATTGTTTTCATTTATAGTAATAGAGAAGTGATGGATTTCATGAATAGGTATAGGAGAAGAGAGGATAATTAGATTGGGAACACAATCAAGATATTACATTCTAAAAATGGAATAGAATACATATCTTTTGAATATGAAAACTATCTTAAGTAGCATGGTATTAAGAATTTGGTATCATCTATAAAACCTCCATAATATACTGGAGTTTTAATGTGATGAAATTAATATGTTAATAAAATGGTAAAAATTTGTGATTTAAAGTGGAGTATCTAATAATTATTAGAAGTAAGTTATTAAAGTTACAGTGTACGCTCCAAATCAAGAAGTACTGAGTCCTAAAGAATAAATAACACCTTATGAAATTTTCCATCCAAGGAATCCCACACAAAAACATTTTCAAGAATATGGAATAAAATTTTATATTCAAAATAAATAATGAAATCATGGAAAGTATGGTGATTCTATATATGAAGGAATATTTTTTTTGCTACTCAAAAACGATTAAGGCCTAAAATGATTTAAAAAAATGCTGAATAAAATATTATAAAGTAATAATTTCAATTTCCATGAAGAAAATTTTAAAAATATTACTCAAATGGAAAATTTTGATGAATTTTCTAGATAATCGGATGAAGTTGATTCCTCTATCATGGTTAAACAATGTTTCCAAAATGACAGATACACTATGTCTAAATTATAATATGGGATAATTCTTGAATAAAGGCAACTTGCACCTCATATGGGAAATATTAGGATGAAGTTTTATCCATCCAATATAATTAGAGATAGAAATTCTCCTATACATATGTGAAGGATGAGAAATGTAGAGCATGCTTCTATTTTTTTAATGGTGGAATAAAAATCATTTTAAAATGTGGAAATGATGAATCATGGGTTATATTCATGAATATTGAATTGGATAAAAAATACAATAATCAAACATGGGAACTTATAAGGAATCATGAACATCACAATGTGATCGGGGTGAAATGGATCTTCAAAAATAAGTTTGATGAATATGGTAATGTGATCTAAAAAAGGAACATATATTGTTAAAATTATATTCTCATATTATATGTGTTAATGTTGAAGAAACACTTACAGCCATGGCATGATTAGAGTTGATCAATATTTTATTGGAAACAATGATTCCAAGAGGGATAAATATTTATTATATGGATGTTAAAATGGATTGTTTGAATAATATTCTTAAAAAATTGGTTTATATTGAATAGACAATGGGGCTATTTATTTTAAATGATGAAACTCAAGTGTATATGTTATGGAAGAAATTGTGTAGTTTTTGCCGGAACTATGATAATGGTATGCCCAACTAGACTAATACATGAAGAAATTGGATTTGAAAAGGGGTGGTATCAAACACAACCTATATATAAAATATTTCAAGGATGAATAATTAATTATGTAGGTCTATATGGATAAATTATATTTAGTGTCAAAAAAAATTTTATATAAATTTACCAAACTAATGAGATCATAATTTGAAATGTGCATAATTTTTTAGCTCAATTATTATTTTGGGTTCCAAGTTATTCAAAAAGAGGGATTTAATTTTATCTCTTGGGAAAAATATGTGAGATAGTTACTAAATAATTTCAATATGAATTATTCTTGACCACTTATAACTCTTATTATGGTTGGAACCATGATTGGAAATGAGGATGGTAAATCGATGGATCCCACCTTGTATTGGTGGATTATTATAAGTTTACTATATTTGACTGCAACACAGCTGGATATTATCTTTGAAACTTGGATAGTGGATCCTCTTTAGAGTAATATAAAGTAAGATAATATTTAAGTAGTTAAATTTATTATGTGTTTCATATAATGTAATCTCAATTTTGGATTATTATTTGATGTAAGAAATATTTTTAGTTATTTTCATTCTATAATACTGACTGGACTGGAGTTTTGGTGGGCTATGAGTCCACAATAAGTGGTTCATTATTTATCATAGGTATAGAATTTCTGAGTAAAAAGTAGGAAACAACCTCATTAATTAAGGAAGAATCATAATACATATTATTAACCAATACATGTACATATTTTCTATGGATAAAGAAATAGCTGGAAGATATTGGTGAAGATGTGAAGTTGCTTATGGTGATCTTCTGTGATAAAAGGAGTGTGATTGATCTGATGAAAGGTTTATTGCAACACTCCCAAACCAAGAATATTGAGTTCAATTGGAATAAGGAATACTCATAGTGGAGTATATTGGATCAAATGGACAAGTGGAATACATCATAAAAAACAATTATCCACCCTGGTTATTGAGAAACATCAGTTAAAGCTCAGCATTCAACTAACTCCCTTTACTTAAGTAGGTTCTGATAATTCCATCTATCAATTGATATATAACTACTTATCTATGTGTTTTACATTTGGAATGTCACTTTGGGTTTATTGTCAATGGGGAAACTGACCATGAAACTAAATGGAGAAGACTAGATATTTAGGTGTCAAATAAGTGATTTCAGAGATAGACTCTCACATTCAAGAGGAGTATATTGTATGAAAGTTAGGGTTATATGATACATGGGGAATGAAGAATTGTATTTTTCTAAAATTATGGAAGATAAGGGGATTTCTACAATGAGTAATATCATAAGGCATAAAATTATCTCATGATATATTATTTTCTACACTAATAAATACTCATATGGACTTATGGATGAGTTGTTTCACCTCTATCTAGATGACGTAATAATTTTATGTTCAATTGAATTTCATTTTGGATTTAGAACAACCCGAATTGGGATAATGTTATAGCTAATGCGATTCAAGTTGGAGATTGACTATATCTTTAGTTTTCTTTGAATCTATTATAGGTTGATCAAGGTGATTAGAGATTGAAGTAGAGGGTTTAGGAAATTTAATCTTGGAAAAGTAATTGAAGAAAGGTGAAAATGGTGTTATTTCACTATTTTTATTACATTTTTTTGTGAAATTTTAGATGAATTTTAGAAGTTTTTTAGAGGAATTTGAAAGTTATTTTTGGTGAAAATTCAATATTTTTCACTAGTCAAGAGAGTGTCACACACTATTCCTTTTCAAAATTCAAGGTAGAAAGAATGTTCTAGTCATGTTGGGAATCGTACATAAGTATGTGTGCTAGTATATTAGTACACTATATAATTACCCAAGAATAAAATATATTAATATTTCATTATTTGATATGTATATTCAATAAATTTCATAGTAATACCCATTTGAGGACTATAAAGGTTTAGTGTCTTCGGAGACTAGATACATAATCATATTATTACTTGAAAGATATTAAATATCCCTCAAAATGATCATATCACATAGTACACTTCTTATAAAAACCCTAATTAAAACCTTTATTCAAAACCTATGGAAATGAATAATTATAAAGGGTGATCTAAAATGCTCAGTAAGGGTAAACATATAAGATATAAATCAATAGTGTTGTGTGAGCATAATCATAAGGGTATGAACACATGATCATAACTTAACAAAGTCATAACCAATTATTAAATGATCTCAAATCATGAATCATACCATAGATTTTTGTAGTAGAAAAATAAAAATCACATAAGATTTTATAATCATAAACAATCAATCATGATCTGTTAGAACATATCATATTCATAAACTATAATTTTTTTCATAACCATAATAATATAAAATAATTTACTTAGTAAAAGATCATTTTCAAAGCTATCATAGTAGATTGGGTTCACTCTCCATTCCATTATTTCCTCATTCAAGGTTAAATCCCAAGACTATCATATTTGAAAGATTCTCTTACTGAATAAGGTTCACTCCCAATTTTAGTCTTATTATCTCATGAGAAATCCATCTTTACCCAATGTATTGTAGGTATATATAATTCAAACCCCATCCTTAAAATAATGAAAAACATACATATGTATGACATAAGATCATAAAACATTCATCATATCATAACCTATAGTAATGAAATGAGTTTCATAAACATTTCATCATTTCATCCAAGTATAACTCATGGAAAAGAAATGGGTTTCATAAATGTTTTATCATAACAAAATTAACCCATAGAAAAGAAATGGGTTTCGTAAAATCATCCTTAAATAATCATCATCATAAACCATCCTGATAATGAAAGTAGATGTCACTATAAGATAATATCCCACTTATAGAATATAAATCCTTAAAGTATGTTTACATAGACGAAAAATACCTTTTAAATATCATTCAAACCTTTCTTCAAAAACATGAAAAACTATATTTTTCTATCGATAGCATTTTAAATAAAAATTCATGGATTATTGAGAAAATATTTTTCTTTGAAAATAACCAAGGAAAATTTAAAGGACTATTTAATGAAAATAACAATTATGATGATATTAAAATACATTTACACCATATACATTAAAAACATACCTTTCACACTTTTCTAAAAATTCAAAAAATGATTTGTTTAAAAAAATGGTTCTTTAAAAAGATTATATTTTAAACCTTTGTAAATAAATTCAAATGTAATGAAAAAAACTGTTTAAAATATTTCAAATATAGTTTTGAACTTTCATAAACAATTTTTAGGAAAATGTACATAGAAGAAAAAGTTCATCAATCAAAGAGAAAATAAGGTTGAATTTTATTAAAAAACATTTTCTTGATAATTTTAATTACCAAAGAGAGTAAAATGGTACTATTACTTGAAAATTACATGAATAACCAAAGGATAATAGAATAGATTATTTAAAAAGGATAATATTCATATAATTTCTCTCAATGAAAATTTAGAATAAATAATCTAGAAAAGAAATGAGTTTGTATTATAATTCCCTCACCGCTTTGGTAAATTTTGAATCATAACTCCCATGAAAGAAATAAAATAAAATGAAAAATTAAATACCTTGAAAGTAATGGTATTATTTATAAAAAATATATAAAATGGGTAGTATATAAACCTCATAAAATAAGATAGGTTTATAACATAACATATTTCCCAAAGAAGAAAATTTGAGATGATAAATCCTTAATACATTGGTAACTTTCGAACAAAAACATCTTAGAAGATTTAATATAAATTTTAACATTAAAAACATGAATTAAGAATAATTAATGATATATAATTTAAAATTATTAATATATAAAAATCATAAACATAAATTGGTGTATAATATCAAACAAGTATCAATGAACCAATAATGAGATGAAGAACCCTTGTAACCTTGGTAATCTCTAAATCAAACCTCAAGAAAGAGAAAAACCTATATAGATTTTTATATCCATATAATTTTTATTAAAATAATCATAAAATATATCCCTTGTAAATATATACACTATACTAATTAATGAAGTGGTTAATATGGTATACATCTCATAGAAATAAAAGTGAGATGAGAAACCCTTACAAATATCATATAATTGTAGTTAGAATTTAATCAATGAAGTGATTATGTGTAATAATTATAAAACCAGAAATTTAATTTTAAATTAAACCAAATTCACTCATTGTTAATTTCACACATAATCTTTTAATATCATAGTAGTTGAATTAGAAGTATAACCCAATGAATGGAAATTGAATTAAGAAACCCCTTACCTCAAGTCTCATCCTACTTCGTATGTATCCAAGACATATATATAATTTACATAAATTTATTATACATATGTTACAGAACCATATTAATAAATATAATACCATATTTTATTTAATTATAACATTTTATCACTAATTTATTAACATTTCTTTATTTACATCATTGTTCTGGGTGATAAATGTTTTGTTTTTTATGCATGTTTCGATTCAGGAGTCCCATTCATTGAAATTTGATCAATCTTCCACCATATTCATAATTTTAATCATATAATAAGTATAATATTTAATCATTATACACACATTTATAACCATTTATATAAATTGGTTATGAATATTGAATTTCATCACCTCATGGTGATGGTAGTCCATACGTACGCATGGGTGATGTTTTAATCTTCCAATGGATGGAATGAAAGAAAGGTAAATTATAATTAACCATTATAGAATCATAAAAAATACATAAAATTATATATATTACATAAATAAATACTAATTTACATCCATGTAATTATGAAATTAAAAAAAATCACATCGCTTCATAGTGGTGGTAGTCCAAACATACGCATGAGGGACGTTATCATTTTCCAGCAGTTTGGAATGTAAGAAGGTAGAGAAGATATTATAATTAAAAAATAATAGTTATGTCATAAATATAATATATAAATATTAAATCCATAATAATAATCAACCATTAAATATAGTTTTGGAAAATGAATCATATCTCTATTTGGTGGTGATAGTCCAGACCTACGCACAAGCATTACATTCATTTCTCACTTGATGGAAAGGAAATAGATAAAGGTTATTCAATAAACATAATAACATTATAGAGTAAGTTACGTAATGATGTTATTATATTGACATTTTTATAACTTAATTTAATGAGTAAAAGAATAATAAAAATGAAAGATATTGGTTAAAATTATTACATCCACTTTAAGAGACCACCTTTGGATCTCTTCTCAAGGACCCTAGAGATGGTATTGTGAGGAGAGAAGAACCTAAAGGACTTTTATAAAGTTTTTTTGAAGATATTTTTAATGTTTTTTGATAAAAATACATCAAGGTTGTGTGAATAATAGATCATAAGTGGGTTGATTTCATAGTGAAGGAAAGGACACACTTGGAATTACTTAAAGTATTTAAATATAATAAATTATTTTTCATCTGAAAGTGGAACAAAGTGATAAAAATTTCATATATAATATAGTTTAGGTTTTAATTACCATCAACCAATAAAATTGTTATATGTTTATGTGGAATTTTAAACTTTAACTTTCGGTTTAACCCCTTTGTTAACCAATTTTAACCTTGAATGTGGTAATAACCTTCTCAATATAAAAGGGTTATAGATTTACTTATAAGGTAAAAATTTGAACAAAAATGGAAATTGGATGATATCTTAGACTATATCTCATCCCATTATCCTATTTAAATATTTTTGTGATTTTTAACTCATTCAATAAAATATTTTATAGCATAAAATATAATTAATTTCATTTTTAGGACTATTCATATAATTTGACTTCATTTTTAGGAAGATATTAATTTATTTTGAATATACACAATTTCTCCATAAATTATAAATTATTATTAAGAATAAAATTGATGGAACTCCATGATTCATCTAAAACTTATTGGTTTTAATGTATTTAAAATTAGTTATTAACTTTTTCTGTTTTTTAATCAAGCATTGTGTCAGCATTGTGTAAGCAATTAAGGTAATTATAAAAACACAAAAAACTAAAAAACAATTAATATCATAAAATGATTTATTAATATTCAACATGATCACTTATAACTGACCATAACCTCTTTTTATCCCCCTATTAATAAATATTAGTGTTTTTAAAATAATTTCAAGTAAAATTTTGTATTTTCATTTACTTAAAATAATATATAAGTCATTATCAAAGAAAAAGGTCATAAAATTAACATAAAATTAAATATTTGATAAAAATATTCAAACATAAATCATCCAATTGATTAAATACAATTTATAATAATATTTTAAAGTCTAATCCTATAGTTTTAACATTGTTTTACTCATTTTACCCTTACTGTGAGAATAATATTTTTACCAAGGTTACTATTCATAATGACCATAAATAAGAAACTTATTTAAAAAAATATAAACCTAATTATTCAAATTATGGAATAAATTTTAAATATTAAATTTATATAAGTTGAATTAATCAATTTTAATATAATTTTGAAAAACACAATGAAGTTTTTTTAGAAAAATGTATTTTTAAGCATAAAAATGAACTTATAAAAAATCACGTATGATAATGATTAAAATACAATTAATTGGATTATTTATAATAAAATGAATGTTTTATTGATTTAATATCAAATTCAAAACATAATGAGATTTTTAAATTATTTTATTTAATGAATATAAATGATAGTTGTATAAAAATTGTTATTTTTTACTATTCACTTAAAAATCAATCTTAAAAAATCCCAAAAATTCACTTTAAGATAATATGGAAATGATTATTCAAAAAATTATATTAAATTTTTCAAATAAAATTTCGAAATATAGTATACATTAGTTATATTTTTCATGAAAAAATATAATAAAAACCATTTTTGAAGAAAATGTATTTTTTTGAAGCATGAAATGAATTTACTAAATATTGAGTACTTATTCCCAGTAAAGGCACATGACTAGGCATAGATCCTACTCCCCAAAAATTATTAATAAAATAAAAGTTTTAAGGTCATATATGGAGAATGCAGAATGACAACAACTAGAGTGAAACTACATAATAAAGTGATCAAACTCCTCACCATACGCAAAATATTGAGTACTTGTTAATTATGAATTAATTAAAAAAATTCATTTGATTAAAAAAATTATATATATATATATATATCATAATTTGGTTAATCTTATTCATACCTATCAATTTAACTCCTATGTTATAATATATAATTTTTGGTTTTAATATTATTGTTGTGTGTCAATAAAGCTATCAAACACTTAAAATTTATTTTAAAATAAAATATATTCTAAGATAATATGGGGTTATATTATACCCCCTTAAATAATTTTTTCACTCATAATTATAATTACCACTTACTGGAATTAGTGTTTCATGACATAGTAATAAAATCGGATGTTGATTCTATCATGATAACCAATTTCTATGTCAATACTAGGACACATACTATTTCTTAATAAAATATTTATAAAACCAAGTATGAATTATTATAAGACTCGTGTATTTCAAAAAACATACCTTTGTAGAAAAAAAATACATTCCACATAAGACTCGATGGATTTATCTTCCTCTTAATTGAGTTAAAGAAATCATTTACCATTTAGGTAGAGAAAATGAGATAACTTACTTACTTGATTTCTTTCCATTTTATAATTTAAATTTCATCCTTTGGTTTTGAATAGAACCATTTAAACTTATATCTCATATCTTACTCAAATAAATGAATATTTAAGATGAATTTTTCATTTCTGAAGCATTAAAATTAAATTTTTAAGGATCATATTATCCATAAAATAATAACAAATTATTCCTTCTTTATCTAGATATTTGCTAAAATAAAAAATGTTTATCATATGTTATCAAATATGGATAAATATTCATATGATGGAATAATACAATAATCTATAAAACCTCAACATTAATACCCAAATTTCAACTTAAATAGTTATATAAATAGTTAACCTTAAAAATCCTCTAAAATATGTCTAAGAAAATTTAAAAACCAAAAAATATGAAATATTTGATCACGTTTTTCTTAAGATAATATTTAACATTTACGCTCAAATAAAAAAATTAGATTATAATGTCACATAACAAACACATGAATACTATGATTATATATTCTCTTAAAATGTGTTAATCCTTTCCCAAAAACCTAAATCACTCTAAAACAACAAAAAAATCATGTGTGCTTCCATAAATCAAATTAATATTCATTCCGAAAATTGTTTTACCTTAATAATATAATTTTCCCAATATATTTTACTACTTCAATAATAATAAAATCACTTATTTTTCAAGTCAATTTTCAATCCCATGGTAAACGATAAGATAAAAATATTTTCCCAAAATGCAATAACTATTTTATCCCTATTAACCATAATTATCTCTACATAAAATATATTATTAACCCTAAATGATATTAATAAATTTAAACTTGTTTCTAAAAAAAATAAAATCTTTATTCCAAAAATATCCTTTTCACTAAAACATATACAAAACCAAATAGATATTCTCCCAGAAATGTTCTCTAAAATATCTTTAATCATCTTAAACTCCCATACAATAAAATATCAAAAGGGGTATCTATGAATTTAAAATTATGATCAACCTTAGGATTACAAACCCATGACACTTTATGTTTATCCCATATATTTATGTCATATCATAGGTTTCTATAGGTTATATCCTCTCATTCATCGTAATAGTTCATAAAGAAAAAATGAATTAACCCAAGAATATCCCCCAGGAGTGTCTAGCCAGGTGTATAGTCTTAGGCCCACTCATCATGCACTGATGATAATAAAGTTATTACCTAATATAACCCTTTCAGAGTTTTTACCCAAACTTTTATCTACCCCACATCCATATCCACATTACAGTATCTATATAGGGGTGTCTTTGTTATGAAAACCACACTCCTTTATTTACCATAACTTTGGATTTTCTTTTATACTTAAGCTTATTCTAAAGGTTCTCACTAATATTTTATAATCCTAATATATAAAAGTAAATAAAAGATATGAAACAAACTATAATGAATCAAGCATAACATACATTAATATTTAATTATTTTAGAAGCATATTCAATAAATTTCATAGTAAGACACACCTGAGGATAATAAAATTTTAGTGTATTTAGAGACTATTTATATAATAATCTAATTTCTTGAATGATCTAAAAAATATCCAAAAATATATTCTCACATTGTAAAATTATTTGAAATACCCTCCATAATTTTTTTCATAACCCATAGAAAGGAAACATAAGAAATGGTGAGCTCAAATTCTCAGTAAGAGTAAACATATGAGATTTTAATCAATGATCTTAACAGATCATAAGCATAAGGGTATGAGAACATGATCATAAATTAAAAACAAATTCATTCCAAATAATTAAAATATCCTTAATCATGAATCATGGCATAAGATTTTTTCATTAAAAAAAGACAAAATAAATAAGAGTGTGGAATCATCAATCATCAATCATGTCCCATGAGAAAATATCCTAAGCATAAAACATATGTTTTTTTCCTACACATAAGCATAGAAAAATCATTTTCTTAGACAAGTATCATATCCAAGGATATCATAGTTTATTTTTTAAACTCTTCATTCCATAATTTCCTTAGTATGGGTTCACTCCCAATACTATTATAGAGGATATAATAACTTACTGAACTAGGTTCACTTCCCATTCTAGTTGTTATTATCAAATTAGATATCCATATTAACGAAATTAATTAAAGAGATATATAATTTTGGTCCCACCCACTACATAATGAACAACATACACATGTGTTCTACAAAATCATTAAAAATTGATCATATCATCATATCATAACCTAGGGAAAATAAATGAGTTTAATAAACATTTTATCATATCATGACCCCTGGAAAAGAACTCGAGTTCATATTGGTTTCATCATAACATAATTTATTGGTGGGAAAGATATGAGTTTCATATAATCATCCTTAAATCAAAAACATCATAATACATACAGATAAATAGATTGGATGTTATTTTATGATAATATACTCATTATATCCTATGAATCCTTAAATTATATTGACATAGATTAAAAAAATCATTAAGTGGTCATTAAAAACATTCTTTGAAAACATGATAAAAATATCATTTTATTTTGATAACAATTTAACTAAAAAATTCCAAAATATTAAGAAAATACTTTACTTTGAAAATAGATAAGGAAAATTTTACGGTAACATTTAAATCAAAAAATGATCATGATAGTAGGAAAATCTATCCATACTATATATATTAAAATAAAACATTCTCTGTACACTTTTTTAAAAAGTAAAAAATGACTTGTTTAGAAATATTTTTCTTTGAAAATATTCATTCTTAAAAAAATTTAAATAAACTCAAAGGTAGTCAAAATTATCTCTTTAAAAAATTTCAAATATACATAAGAAATTTGATAAATAAATTTTTTGAGAATTGACATAGAAAAAAAATTTCATCAGCCAAAGAGGAAATAAAGTCAATTTTTCTTTAAAAAAAATCTTGATCATTTTAAGTACCAATGAGAGTAAAATGATATTATTACTTTAAAAATACATTAATAAAACAATGACAAGAAAATATATTTGGTTTAAAGGATAATATCCATACAATTCCCCTCAATGAAAATTTAGCATAAACAATACAAAAAATGAAGGATATTATATCATAATGTAAGACCCTGGAACATCCTAAGAGGGGGTGAATTGGGGTGTTATATTTTTATTTTAAAGTGAAAGATATTGTTCCCAAATTTCTAATAACTTGTTAAAACTATCTTATTCAATTATATAGTAATAAAATATTCACATGCTAGGTGAAAACGCATCAATTTTACTTGGTTCACCACTAAAGTCTAGTCTAAGGAGTATACGCTAACAATGTGTCGGTCATACCTAAATACACTAATCTTAACTAGTTGTTGAATACATAAGTTCAGACACAATCACTCTATTCCAGGTACACTAACTTTGTAAGATTTTAGGGAAAGAACATTTCTTCACTTGAAACACTTCCATTGACTCCACCTATCTCACTACTTTGAGTGAAGTCTCACTAATTTTATTGACTTGAAGGTCCCTTCATTATATTTGAATTTAAGTCTTTTTTCATAACTAGCATGAGACTCTACTTGCATCGAAGTCCTTAGTGGATTCACCTGAAAGAACTGTTCACTTAAACTTTATTTTTAATATTGCCTTTCGTGAAGCTCCTTCGTGAGGCTTACTACCTTCACAAAGAAAACTGCCTTCATGGAACAAACTATCTTCACAAATCTCATAGAGTCATTATAGAATATCTCATCAATATGAAACTCCCATTAATCAGAAGCATGGGAATCAATCAATACTTAACCAGTATTTTCATGATGCTCAAGCTCACATAGAAAACCAGATAATAAGAGCTCCCAACCTTCTTGAAATTATAGCAATTAAAATTTCTCTTCAATTATTTTCAAGTATATTGGAGGGGGTAGCATCATATATATTGGCTCGACCCTTCACGAGGCTCCCATTCCTCCAACACATTTTTTTGAACCTTTAAAAACATCTTCATGAATTTCCTCTATTAAATGATCTCTAGGGATATTTTTCATAGTTTTGGATATTACCATCAACTCATCAGACATTCACAATTCTCCACTTCTGATAGTCACAGAGAACACTGTCAAGTCATTGGGAACTCGTGTAGCTCCATACCTTTGTGAATCATAGCATTTGTGAAACATATGCTTTGAAAAACCCATGACTTTACCATATTTATGAATATTTTATTCCAAAAAACAATCTTTTGCGATGATATCCCCTTCCTCTATATTTTGAGACCAAAAATTTTGAAAACACTAGGAAATGATTCGATCTTCAATACTATAGTCATCTTGTTCTATAAGATAACTTTCCTTGAAAACACCCTAACCAGAAAAGTGTGTATTGATAAAAAACACAAAACAGACTCCATTTTTAGAAAATAACACCCTTGGTTCCAACAATATCCCCATTTCGGTTTGTTGGAAATCTGTAGAATTGTTAAATAAATAACTAGCCGGTATCAAAACATGATACATGAGAAAAAAACATGTAATACTCTAAGTATATGTAAGAAAATACTAGTGTATATAATAAGAGGGGAAGCATGAATTGGGTTATTTTTTTAGAATTCTTAAATATGTCCATGCTTAGATTTTATCATGTCACGGATTAATTGGATTCCCTAAACTATTTTCTTATAATACATGGTTCTCATTATGTCCCAGAAGCATTGCATGGTTTGTCAAAAACTAAAAACAACCATAATTTTATCTCCAACCACCACACTTTTATCTCCATAATTTCTCTATTCCCCCCCCCCCTTTAAAAATATACCCAAAGGGCTTATATTTGTAATTTTAGAGCTCAAAACAAACTCCATGTGTATTGTATCTCCATCATAAACCTACATCACTTCCACAAACTAATTAAAACAACTAACACAATTGGGGAGAGGGTACCAACCGTAACCTCCTCAGGAATTGGGAGGTGGTTGAACATTGAGGTTCAATTGAGGTTTCATGAATACATGTACTTACAATGGCTTATTTAGAATGTCATCCACTTGGTCATTAGTTCCAAAATGATCCATTTGAACCATTCATTGATCAACATTTTCTTTGATGAAGTGATGTCTGATCTCAATATGTTTTGTACGAGAGTACTAAACTTGATTCTTAGTAATATTGATTGAGATCTTGTTATCATATTGGATCATGGTTAGCTATTTTACCTCCTCACCAATATCAATCAGTTGTTACTTCATCCACAATAGTTTATTTTAAGCCTTTTTATAAGATATATACTCTTTTTTAGAATTACTAAGAGAATTGATTTCATGTTTCTTACTCAACCATCCCACATATTAACTTCCAATAAAGAATTCTCCACCACTTGTGAAATTTCTATCCACCACATCTCTATCCTAATCAGTATCATAAAATTCTGATAGTTCATTATCTCTTCCTGCAACAAAGTGTAAGCCATAATTCTAAGTACCTTGAATATAACTCAAGATTATTTTAACTACTGCCAAATGTTCTTCCTTCAGATTAATTTTGAAATCAGACCACTAAGTATGTTGTAAAGACAATATTTGTTCAGGTTTTAGATAATTATAATCATCTTATGATGATTCTATTGTTCATGGTGGGATCGAAAAAAGTCCCATCCTCGTGTTTTCTAATTTTTTTACCAACCACAGTCGAAGTCAAAATTGGTTTGGAATCATGTATGTTTAATTTATTCAGAAACACGTTTTCATATATTTTTCTAATATATGAAGGTGTAATCCTTCTTCTGAAACACTTGAATCCCTAGGATTTATGTGAGTTTACCAATCATAGAGATTTAAAATTTTGATTTCATGTGATTTTCAAATTCTTCCACTGAAACATGATTTCTTCCCTAAAATATGATATGATCCACATATAGAAGAACCATAAATGTATCTTCATTTTAATTATTTACATAGATATTATGATCAACACCTCATATTTAAAATTTATACTTCTTCAAATAATCATCCAGTTAAGAATATCATGCACATAGTGCCTATTTTAGACCATAGAGAGCCTTCTTTAATCTGAAAACCATTACTTCATCATTTCCAATCAAAAATCCCACTGGTTGTTCAAGGTATAATTCTTCATTAAGAACTCCATTTATGAATTGTGTTTTAAATCCATTTAATAAACTTTTTATCCTCTTTGTATTTCTATAGAAAAGAAAATCTTGATCGAATCCAGTATAACTACTGGAGTAAAAATTTATTCAATATCAATTACTTCAATCTATGCATATCCATTACACACTGAGTGTTCCTTGTTTATAACCAAATTTCCATGATCATCGAATTTTTTTTTAAATATCTACTTGGGACCAATAAAAATGTGATTTTTTGGTCTTTTAAGAAGATCATATGTTTGTTTCTTGTCAATTTGATCAATTTCATCATTCATGGATTTAACCCATGATTCATCCCTTCCTAATTCTTCAAATTAGGTTAGTTCCATAATTGATAGAAAGGCATAATGTGATTCACTCCTCATTATCCTTGTCTGTGTGGGTGTTGTCCAATCCCCAATGATGTTGGATTGATCAATTTATTCTCTTCAATTTCGCCTATGAGATTTGGATGAAGTTTATTCATACATGGTTTCCCCTTCTGATTCTTCTTCTGAATCATCATCGTTTTGTGATCCCTGAATGTTTTTTATGCCTTCCTCTACTTCTATAATTGAATATATTTCATGTACACTTTCCTTTTAGTTTTCTATCAGATCATCATATGATCTACTATAACTATTTTTTATTTTATATTCAATGATATTTATATCACTTCTTTTCACAATTCTTCCAAGATGATTATTAAAAAAATTAAAATTTTCCCTTCATGGAGTATCCGAGGAATATTCCCTCTTCTCCAACATTACCATACTTTCCATGATTTCCTTTTTTATTTCGGATGAAAATTTTACTTCTAAAAAGATGAAAATACTTTATAGAGGGGTTCCTTCCATACCAAAACTCATATGGTGTATTGGTTTCTCCCATATAAATTCTTCTTCAATTTTTAGTGTAAATTGCTTCTTATATGGCCTCTTTCTTGTAATGATGGGAGATATGAATCCCAATCAGTATAGTTATGGCCATATTGTTCACCTGTAAATTTCTATGTTCGACAACTCCATTTTTCTGTGGGGTTATCACTACATCCACTTCCTGATTTATTAAATTTTTTTATGTAATTTTCAATTTTAATTGATGTTTATTCCCTTCCATCATCAAATCTTAGAACTTTGATTGTGTGGCCAGTAGCATTCTCAACTATTCGACGATAACTTTTCATTTAATAAAGAACTTGTTATTTCCAATTTATAATCACTAAACAAGTCAATTTACTATAATAATCAATAAAAATAATGAATTTTTTCTCTCCATGTGTCTTATATACATTTATTGGACCACATGAATCTGTGTGGATGAGATCAAGAAGATTTAATGTCTTTTTTTCTTTCACTGATATGAACTACAAACCAACTATCGTTTCATTCAAGAACCACATGTATTTTCTTTTCTACACTTCAGAGTGGGTATATCAATGACTATATTCATATTATATATCTTTTTTAATGAATTTTTGATTAATGTGACCCAACCTCTGGTGCCACAAGTTGTTTTCCTCTTCAATAGTTAAGTAACAAGTGTTCTCTCTACTGTAAACCTGATAAAAGATTCCATATTTTCCGAATCCTTTCATGATATAATTCCATATATTTCCTTTTATTGTGCATCCCTTTTGATTAAATGTAACTATTTGTCTTGAGTCATAGAGTTGACACGCACTTAGAAGATTGTGACACAGACTGTCCACATAGAGAACTTCAGTTTTCCTTAGCTCATCATTTTCCAATTCTGTAATTCTACTACCATGGATCTTTAAAGAACCATCACTGTCAACCCTTATATTTAAATCAACAATTTTATTAACATTATTCAATAAATCTTTATTCCCCATCATATGGGATGAGCATCCATTGTCAATAACGTTAAGTCAAAATGTGTTTCGACTTTCCTATCAATCATTTGTTTTGGAAATCAGAAATCACTTATATCGTAATCACATATATATTGTTTTTAGTATTTATTTCATTCTTATTATAATCATGTATTTTGTTCACTCACATTGATTTATATGTTATTATACAATATAATCAGATATGTTATTTTATAATCTTAATCACATACTTTGTTTTTCATCATAACTACTTGATGAGGATTTTACATCATAATCATATACTGATTGTTTTCAATCGTAATTAAATATATTGTTTCACAATTGTAACCAGATTATGTATTGCATCGTAATCAAGAATCATAACCATATTATATATTGCATCATGATCAAGAATCATAAACAGGATAAGTATCATATTGTAATCACCTTCATCGTAATAACATATATCGTAACCATGTCATGCATCATAATCACATGTATCGTAACTAGATAATGAGTCGTAACAATGTGAATTATGACTATGCTAAGTACCACATCATAATCATGCATCGTAACAAGGTTAAGTATTGTATCATAGTCATGAATCATAACCAGGTTATGTATTGTATTCTTATTTATGCATTGTATTCCAGTATCGTAACCAGTTTAAATATCGTGCATCATAACCATGTTAATAATCGTAACCAAGTTATAAATTGTAATCAATATATGCATTGTTATCAGGATAATCCTAGTAAACAAGTTATGTATTTTACTTTTTAAATTCATTAAAATATTATCATAACTCCAATACTAACTTCATGTTTCTCATACTCAATGTTTCATACCTTTGAACGTATTATTTTCTAACCTATAATGATGTTGTTGAGTTGTTTTTTTACCAATCAAAACAATATTGTGTATTCTATTTGTTTTGACTGTTGTAATGCCAGGTGTCCAAGTCCCTCCGAGTTTTTTTTGAGAAAAATGATGGTTGGAGGAAATATGTCTGTTGGAACCTAAGGCCTATAAATAGGAGGTCCTTTAAACCAGATGCACAACTTTTTCTTTTATAAAGTTCTATAGAGAGATATTGTGACTTCTCTCTTGCTTCTTCTGAAAGCCTTGAAGATACAATAAGTTAACAGCTTTTTCCATGTTATTGTATTTCTATAAGTTCTTTGTTTCTTTTTTGTGTGACGGATCATTGTGATAACGATTGAGGGATTCCGGGGATAGGAATACGAGCTTCTGATCATCGTATTGAGGGATTTCAATTTCTTGAAAGATAGAGATGCCAATCACATTCTTAATTGAGGGATTCAAGAGATAGGAAGATGTGATGTAAATCATCATATTGAGGGCTTAACAAGGTGGTGTTAAGACAAACCTTTTATCCTAGGTGTAAGGATACCCTACTCTTTGGGGAAAAAATAATTGTATTACTTTTACATTTACGCTACTATCTATATTAGAAAGGGAATTGTATTGTTTTCTCTTTCTATTAATATTAATTTTAATTGTAATTGTTTGAATTATGATTCATTCATTAGATTGTGTATTTAGAGATTCTATATGATATATGGTAGAATCATTTACATTTCTATTACTATGATCATTGTATTACATTCAAATACAATTATTTTACATTACTTATAGTATTACATCATATCTATCCATCAGATCTCATACCTATATGGTCAACTGTATTGATGTTGAATTGTATTAGTTTAATACCTCTTAAACTAAGTGCTTCTCAAGTGTTTAAATACAAATTTTTTAAACCTAAAATTCACCCCCCCCCTCTTGTATTGTGACATCTAATATACATATACATCTATATTACAGTCCAAAAATTGGTATCAGAGGAGGTTTCCACTGAATTTTTTACTTGATTTATTTCTATCTATGAGACAATTGTATTTCTATTACAAATATTTGGCTTTACTACACTAACATGTGAAGTGGAAAAGTATTGTTTTCTAATATGGAAGGAATGAATATCAGATCAATTGAAAACCTAAATCCAACAAGACCGCCTATTTTTTATGGGAACGATTATGAGTACTAGAGAGATCAAATGAAGGCATTTGTTATTAATACTGGAGTGGACAATTATGTAATGCTTACTGAAGAATACAAAATCCCAGATAAGGAAATCAGTACCTTCACTAACCAATAGAAACAAGAATATCAAATAAAATACAAGGTACGTAATACTTTGTTATGTTCTATGACCAGGAATATATATATAGTCAAATATCAGCATGTGAAGAATCCAATTATATATAAAATAAATTGGAAGTCACACATTTTTGTACATCCAAAGTTATAGAAACAAGAAGATAAATGCTTTGAGAAGAATATCATGGGATTATTTTTCCTTATGGAGAACCAGTATTCAAGGTGAAAAAAACATTTATGACAATCGTCAATAATATAGAATCTATGTGTGAAAAGGGTCTTGATGATGAAGCATTTATGGACAAGATAATTGATATAATTTCAAATGAATGGGAATAAAAAAGGATAGCTATTGATGAAAACATGAAAGTTACTCAAATCACTCTTGATGATTTATTTGGAACTCTTCCTTAGTATGAGACAAGAACAAAAATAGATGCCAATTTCAATAGGAATAAGAATGGTAATGGTAGTGAATCTTTTAATACTACATCCAAAGCTAATACACTATAAATGATAACTATATCCAAATCTAAGAAAGTTGTTGTTCAATAAAAATCAAGTGATAATGATCATTCAGATAATGATTTGGGAAATCTTGCTCGAAGTATGAACAAGATTGTTGGAAATAAATACTTTCAATACAGATTCAAAAAGAAATATAGGAAAGACAAGAAAGACTCAGAATTAACGTGTTATGATTGAAAAAGAGAAGGTCATATTAGACCAGATTTTCTTTTACTAAAAAGAAAATACAAGAAGGATAAACATTCTTAAAGAAACAAGAAAAAAATTTACAAGTCAAAGACAACTAAATTCTTAAAATCAAATGATACTTAGAGTTCAATTGGTTGTGATTCATCAGAAGAATCCTCAGAATATGAAAGTTTTGGTAAGAAAAATATAGGACTCATAGCTAGACTTCCTATTGAAAATCATCATTTCTTGGCTAAGGTACACAATGTTGAATCTCTTAAAAATGTTTCTTTAAATTATAATTACCCTAATGAGAAACATTATTACTCTTCAAATGAAGAATCTACCTTAGAATAGGATAGTTCACCTTCTTTTAAAGAATTATCTAGATTTGAAAAATTAATTGAGAATGAAAATTCCAAACTCAAGAAGAAGCTTGATAAGGAAAATTATAGAATATCTATTCTTACAAAAGAAATATCAGATCTTTCAATAGATCTTGATAATAAAACACTTGATTTTTAAAATATATAAAAAAACTTTATGAAAGTAAATTATTATAAGGATAAACTTTTCAAAGACTTTGAACAACTTGTTTTGAAGAAAAATGTTTTTTAAACTACAAACAATTCCAAAACAATTTCTTGTGAGAATGATAATTTAGTCATTAGACTAAAATCCGAAATATTTTCTCTTAAGAAACTTAAATCAAAATTTACTATTGGAAGGAAATAGTTTGAAAAAATTTATTCTCAAATTCTTCCTCTAACGAATAGTTCTGGAATTGGTTACACTCACTCAAAACAGATTTCCAGTCACAACTATTTTGTTCCACAAAATCATCCTTTCTGTACTAAATGTCAATGTTGTGGAAATTGAGAAATAAATTGTTCTATTAATAAAACCCAATCTTTAGGATTTCATAATTCAAATTTTGAAAAAAAAATGTGGATTATTAAAATTCTTTTATCTAACATTTTCAGATCCAAACAAGTTTGGGTTCTGAAAAACTAATTGTTTCCTTTTCAGGAAAACAATAAGTGTACCAACAACAAGAAAATTTGGTACATGGATAGAGGTTTTTCTCGAAACATGACTGGAAACAAATATTTTTTTGAAAATATTATCGCAATAAAAGGTAGAAGAGTTACCTTCGGAGATAATGCTCAGGGAAAGATCATTGGTATAGGTAATATTGTTCTTTTAGGAAAAATTTTTAATTTCAAATGTTTTGTTTATCAATGGTTTTAAGCACAAATTTATAAGAATAATTCAATTATGTGATAAAGGTACCTTGTGAATTTTAGAAATGATAAATGTTTAGTTCAAAATTCCAAGGATGAATTCATTCTTTCTATCCATATTCATGAGAATGTATACACAATCAACTTAGAAAACATTATGAGCCAAGATATACCTTGCTTGAGTGCAATGGAAGACCAATCTTGGTTATGGTATAGAAGGTTAAGACACTGCAATCTTAGGAACCTTTATAAAATCTCAAATAAAATACTTGTTGAGGATATGTCGGATCTAAGGAATGATTCTTTAAAAGTTTTTGATCCTTATCAATATGGAAAGAAACATAAAACTAGCTTTAAATCAATCAATGAAGTTTAAACTTCTAATGAATTATAGTTAGTGCACATCGATCTTTTTGGTCCTATACAAACTGGATGTTTTGGAGGCAAGTTCTATGTATTTTTTTAGTTGGTGACTATACTAGATTCACATGGATCTATTTTCTAGCAAATAAATCTAAATATTTTTTATATTTCAAAAAATTTAGATCCCAAGCTAAAAATAAGAAAAACCAACCACTTATAACTATTCATAATGATCATGGTGGAGAATTTCAATATTTGTATTTTGAAACTTTTTGTAGTAATAAAGGTATTACTCAAAACTATTCATCTGCAAGAACCCTATAGAAAATCTGTGTCGTTGAGAAAAGAAATTTTATTCATCGGGAAATTAAAATAACCTTGTTGAGTGAATACTCAATTTCTAAGAATTTCTTGGATAAAGTTGTAAGTACAATATGTTATACTATAAAACATGTTTTAACTAGACCTTTTATGAATAAAACGCATTATGAATTGTGGACTAGATGAAAACCTAAAGTTTCATACTTCAGAGTGTTTGAATGCAAAGTATTCATATTGCATACAAAAGATAATTTACATAAATTTAAACGCAAATATGATGAATGAATATTTCTAGGTTATTCCACAACTTCTAAATCTTATAGAGTTTTCAATAAAAAATCTTGTACTATTGAGGAAATAGTGCATGTCAAATTAGATTAAACTGAACCCTTTGTTTTTAAACAATCCTTACCTACATCAAATGATGTGTTTTCAAAAACTGACTATCAACCTTTGGTTGAAAACTCTTCTAAAAAGGGAAATACTCAATAAAATGTTTCTGAAACATTTACCCCAGAATACTTTCTATATTATGTTGGTGAACTAGTTTTAAAAAATCCAAATCAATTGTTTCTTAGGAATCATCTTAGTGATAATATCATTGGTGATGTAAATCAACCTATTAGAACCAGAAATTCATTGAGAAATGAAATAGACCATCTTTATTTTCTATCTTCATTTGAACCTAAAACTATAAATGAGGCATTAGGTGATGAATATTGGATTAAAGCATTGCAAGATGAACTAAATGAATTTTAAAGGAATCAAGTCTGGACCTTGGTTGAAAGACCTAAATAAACAACTGTAATTGGTGTAAAATGGGTTTTTATAAACAAATGTGAAGAAAATGGAGTCATCATAAGAAATAAATCAATAATTTTTGCTAAGTTATATAATCAAAAAGAGGTAATAGACTATCAAGAAACCTATTCTTTAGTAGCTATACTTAAATATATTCGAATTATATTAGCCTTTGTAGCATACATCAATTTCAATCTTTTTCAAATGTATGTAAAACGTGATTTTCATAATGGTTTTGTACAAGAATATGTTTTTTAGAGAAACCTCCTAGTTTTGTAGATTCAAAACATCCTCATAATTTTTTTAAACTTACTAAAGATTTGTATGGCCTTAAACAAGATCCTAGAGCATGGTATGATAGACTCAATGGATTTCGTTTACAAAAAAATATGCAAAAGGTACTGCTGACCAAACTCTTCTTATAAAAATGGTAAAAAAATGGTTTGATTATTCAAATCTATGTTGATGAAATTATATTTGTCTCAACTTAGCAATTCATAACTAATTATTTTGTCGGTCTAATAAAATATGAGTCTGAAATTAGTATGATGGGTGAGTTAACATTTTATTTAGGTTTTCAAATATCTTAAAAACCAAAAGGAATATATATATATATATATACAAATAAGTATATCAAAGACTTACTCAAAAATTATGGATAAGGAAACACTAAAAGTATTAGCACTCTAATTGGTAACTCAAATACAATTGATCTTGATGAAGTTGGGAAACTAGTGGATCAAGCAACTTTTAGAGGTTTTGTAACTCCCCGACCCTAGATTCCTAGAGTCGGTACATTATTTGAATACATTGGCATGATTACAAGGAATTAATTCCTGAAAGACCGATCATTTTAGCACTCTTGGAAAATATATTACATACATGAACATTAAATTACACTTCCTAACATACAACACAGAAAAAATAATCCTTTGAGAATGCCATTGTTCCCTTAGCTTAACCCTGTATCTCAAACATAAAATACTTCATGGGAACCTGGGAAAATAAAACATAAGAAAGTGGTGAGATCAGATGCTCAGTAAGGGTAAATAATTTAGCCGAAGCTATAAACGTTTAAGGAAAGATGTGTAATAAAAACAATAGCCTTTTAAACATAAACATGAACATAATATAGAAAAAATAAATCAAACATTAACATATAAACATGCACATGGATATTCTACTAGTAGAATAATCACATGTAATAACTAATTTCATAATGAGGGAATTTATAGTGCCAGACTTTAATTTATGTGTTAAGGCCTCATTCTAGGACCTCTGGGAAAACTATAACCGGACCCAAACCCATAGAGCCTCTGTAACCGGACTCCATCTCGGAGAGCCTATGTAACTGGACTCTAACCCGGAGAGCCTCTATAACCGGACTCCAACCCGTAGGGTCTGCTGTAACCAAACCCCAACCCGAAGGGCTTACTTTTATTGGTCCCCAACCCAGAACATACTAGTCCAATACATTCATCATAAGGAAAGGTTAAAATATAATATAAACATTCGTATTAAAAATAGCATACAAAATTTCAATACTTTATCCATAAACCATGAATGGTATAAAAATAACACATCCATAGTTAATCATATCACAAAACATTCCATATAATATGGAAGATTTTTATCATAATAAATCAACTTCAAACAAGTTTAAAATCCATTAAAGGTTGTTTACATAGATGGAAATGATCAGTAAAATGATTTGAGAGAAATACCCATTTTTCATGAAATCGTTTAAAATTCTCACAATTTATAAAGGTAGTCATTTAAAATTTATTTTTGAATAAAATTGTCCCATACCACTTTGAAACATTTTAAAAGAATTATCATTTCAAAATATTCATGTCCATATAAATAAATCCTTAAAACCATTTTTAAAACATAGATATTAATGAGAAAGGTTTAGAAGAATAAATCTTTTAAAACATTTAAAATTATGTTTTAGTAAAAGTTTCCCTTAAAAATAATCCCTTTGAAAATTCTTTTATGAAACATAGACATGTATAATAAATATTTCCCAATAAAAACTTACACATAAACAATCTTGAATAATAAAGAGATTGAGGAATTAACCCTTACCAATTTGGTAACTTATGAAATATACACCCCATGAAAGAAGTATAATAAAATAAAGATATAAATACACATAAATTAAAGTGTATTTCCCAAATAATACAATTATGTGCATTAAATACACCACACAAAAGGAAATAGTGTCAATATAGCATGAATCTCACGGGAATAAGGAGTGAGATGAAAACCCCTTACCACATTGTAATCAATCGAGTTGTATGAACAAACGTTAACAACCACCAAATAATTCATATAATACCATGATTATACAGTGAATTAGTATAATATATATCAAACGTCAGTACACAATACACCACATGTAATAAATAAGTGGTGAACAATGGAAATCTCAAGTAATTAAATGTGAGATAAGAAACCCCTTACCTTGCACTTTCCTTTGGTTGAGGAAACGTTTAACATCCTATATAATGACAATTTTATGTTATTATATTATACCAGAACCATATTCATATTTATTATATCATACATGATTCATTTATGACTTTATACTACCCATTTAATTATGATTTTCATGTTAAATTAACATTTCGGTTAATAATCGCTTTGTTGATCATACGTATTTTAACTTGTTATTATTGACCGTGTCATTTAGATCATGATTTAAATAATTATAGAATACAAACCATGATTCATATATCATATATATTTATAATACAAATATTTATAATAGATAGATATATGAAATGGAAAACACCGTTTATGGAGATGGGAGGTCGTACATACGCATAAATGTTGTTTCTGTTTTCATATCTTATTGAACAGAAGTAAGTGAATAAGATATATTTAAGTACATAAATACACACATATATATATCCAATAGAATTATTATTTCATACATTACATATTTATTAGTAATTTAAATTTTTATAATTGTCGATGAATGGTGAATGTGGAAGTGAATCTCATCGCGTCGTGGAGATGGTAATCTATACGTACGCACGAGCGACAAAATAATTTCTTTAAGGTGTGGAATTGGATGGTATATTAACTTTAAAGAGACATTATCATGTTATTTTAATTATTTATATACATATTATGCATCATTATATCAATCCAAATAACATGGTGTTGAATAACAAATTACACCACGGCGTGGAGACGGTAAGTCGTACGTACGCACGCATGGTGAAATTATCATTCATAGAATGGGTAGAATAATGAATATGGTTGTGACATATTAATAATAAAATCACATTATATATAAGGTACTTTATTTATTATTTAGGTATGGTAATAACAAAGAAAGAGTAAGTGGAAGAATAAATGAACTTGAAAGAGGGTGGTGAAATCGTTACCTCTTCTTCGGGTTCTTCCTTTTGATTTGATCAAAAGGGCTCCTTAAGTAGGATTTATGACCAAATTAAGTCCTCTAGTATGAAGGTAGGATATTTGAGAGGATATTTGGTTAGGTTTTGGCTGATCTAAATGGATTTGGAGGTGTGAATTTGAGAGAAGGTGAAGTGCCCTTTTATAAGAGGGGTGAGGTGGACCTTAAGAAAAACTTAAAATATTATTTTATAATAAATTCATTTTCGGTTTATAATGGCTCAAAAATGAATTGTTTGAAGTATAAGGTGGTTATGGGTCGAAAAACACTCAAACAATAGGTTGTATACATGTTTTGGTCACTATATTAACCTTATCTTTTATATTTAAATCATAGTTAAATAGTTTGACATTTACCATGTCTCTTTGTATTTTTATATTATATGGTTAATAAACTTACTATAAACTTTCAAGATAACCCCAAGTGGTTCATTAATGACATATATAATAGTATTTAAGCCCTTTGTCTGATCCTTATATTTTTAAGAATATAATACCAATTAATAATATAATATTTGTTTTAAAAACTCTTTTATGTCAATTTTGACACTATTTGGTATTTTGTTTTTTCTAAATTCATAACAGCATTATTACATCGAAAAAAATTCATTTAATAAAACCTAATATGTAATGTCAACCTAGAAAATTATTTTAATTCATAAAAAGTCTCAAATTAAATTTATTTGGGTATTTATAATATCAATTATTTAAATATTATATTAATATGGTATTTATTGTATCATCATTGTGTCATAAATAAATTAAATTATTTAATGTCTAAAAATTATAAATAAAATACCATTATGTAGGAAATATTTTTATCTTTCTAATTAATATTTATATTCTAATATATCTTATGTGTAACCCTATTTTAAAAATGGTTTAGTTATTAAACTTTGAATTTAACACTTTTAACTCTTCTTTGAATTAAATAATAATAAATGTCCTAATCTAATCCAAGTGGACCTAGAGGATCATATGTTATTCCTAAGGTTTTTTTTGGTCGAATTACACTTATTCAGTAGAATTTGGACATGTATTAGGTTAATAATAATATCATTTTTACCTTTAATTACCCTATTTACTTTTAACCGTGGTAAATAAAAGTCAAAAGTTACTATTCACCAAAAATTATATTTATCTTATTGAATCATATTTTACTTAATGATATCAAGTATGTCTCTTGTAGTTTTTAAATTCAATTCACAGAAGCGGTAAAATTATGTTTTATGCAGATTTGTAAATGCTCCTAGGAGGTGGGAAAAAGATGGTAAAATTTAAATAAAATTTTTATATCTCTAAACTTATTATAAAATGACTCCAATGAATTTAATTGAACTTATAAAGGTATTATTTATCTATTTTGACCTAAAATAAATTAAAATGAAATAAATAATTATTTAAATGAAAATTCGGTTTTAACCAATAACGTAGTGTTTTTCATTATTCATCAAAAATTGAAGGTTTTCAGAAACATACCAAAAATTCACCCTTAAATAATTTTGATATTCCGAATTCAAAAATTAATTCTATTTTACCAAATTAAAAACATATAAATTTAATTTTTTTTAATTTAAAATTAATTCCCATTGTCAAAACCAAAAATCGTATTTTTAAGAAATAATAACTATCAAAAGATTGACACTTGTTTATGTCCAATTTCAAAGTGAAATTACTTCCAATGACCATAATTGGATTAAATGGTAAAAATATAATCTATTTATACTTCCAAACCATGAAAATGTATAATTTAACACTATAAATTATTTTGACTAAAAAATTTGGTTTCAGTAAAAATATAGTATTTTTCACTACTCACCCAAATATGAAAGTTATCAGAAAAACACCAAAAATTTATTGAAAAAAAATTATTATGTACCAATTCTAAATAAGAAGTTTATTTTGTCAAATTGAATATATAAAAGTTTAAAATATTGGATTTAAAAGGGTTTTCCATTAAAAGGCAGTAAAATTTCATTTTTTTGAAAAATACTTCTTTTATATGAAAAAAAATGAATTTGTTCTTACATTATGTCTAAGAAACTTGTAATATGGATTTGAAAATTATAAGGGTTATATAAAGTTCAAAATTCCTTTAATACTATTCACAACCACTTTTTAATGGCTAGTTTGGTAAGTCGTGGTGCGCTAGAACTCGGTGTTGCGAGTAGTGCAAGTTATTGAATTACTTTGAAGAAATAACGTAATATGAAATCTTAGGATGTTACATTATTCCCTCCTTCAATAAATTGTGTCCTCAAAATTTGAAATTGTTTTTTGAAAATCAAAGGTTGAAAATAGATAATACCTTTGTGGGAAACCCCACATCAGAAATTGGGTTAATAAAATTTAGTCTTAATAAGAGGAAAAGGGAAATGAAAGGGTCACCACCAAATTATGATCTCGATTAGGAGAACATTGGTGGAAATTATAAACAAATAATTGGAGAAAAAACTTAAATATTTATAAGGAGTGATTGAGGTCATCAATAACAAAGAAGTGTAAAATTGAGGGCCTCAAATCCATCAATCTATGATGATTTAAAATACCATCAGTTCAACAAAACATAAGGTATTAGGATAATACATTTTTGGTTTTAATATCCCTTACCTAATGTTTAAGAATTAATTTACCCATATAATAAGAGGGAAAAAATTATATATATATATATATATATATATATATATATACTTGACAAGTAGAGTTTCATCCTTCAACTAATTCATACCAAAAACTCATATTTCACTCCAAAAGATTTCAAAAAAATATTCTATTTATCCTAACAGTATAGGGTTCTAAAAATAATGAATTTATAATTCACATATCATACCCTTTAAAAAACTAGATTATACAATCTAGGTACTTCATGTAGTCCAGTGGTGGGCAATAAATCTCAATCGCACTATGGTTGTGGGTTCGATTCCCACAACTTTGTCCGATGTGACGGATTGTCACACGGTCTGTGTGTTGTCCTTTTTATAACAATTCAAAAATAAAATTAATAATAATATCCAATTTCAAACTTAATCCATTCCAACCTTTATAATTATTCAAAATACTTCTATCCAAACTCATAGTCCAAAATTTATAAGGAATTTAGACACAATGAAGATCCTTTTGGACATGTAATAACATGTGAACACCTTCATCATGTATTATTTTAAAACATGGTAACACCCTAAATTACCATAAAACCTTATTGATTAAATTCATTCTCTCTTTTCCTTTATATAATACTAGATATATTCCTTATATCCAAAAATTTTGAATATTCCAACAATGATGAAATAAACAAACCATTAATCAGTTCCAAGATAGTCAAGAATATCCAATATAATTTATCCAAATCAACCATCTCTTATTCCAAAAGTACTACATCAATATGAGGACTATATTAAGTTTTATCTTTCCTCAAACCATGTATTTTCCAAAATGTTTAACTTTTTGGTGAGTCACTTTTCATAAAACCATATAATCTCAAATCCTCAATGAAATAGTATTGTAGTACAATCCTTATTTATTTATATAATTCATATAACTGGTATATCATCGATACAACACTGAAATGGCATAATATTTTAACAACAACATAAGATAACTAGTCATTCCTCTTCATCTATGGTAGTATTATAACTTGATTATTATCCAATGGAATCATTTGGGGTATACTCGGATGATTTGGACATTGATTCGCGTAGTGACCCAACTCCTTGCAGATGAATCATTGTACACATGAAACCTTTTTCTTATCCTTGCAATCACGTACTTGGTGTTCTTTTTCTCCACACTCATAAAAAACTCTCATTCCCTTCAAGAATTTACCAAGGTGATTCTTTCCAAAATTATCACATATGGGAAAATCCTTCTTTCCCTTCTTCCCATTATCCATCTTTCTCTCTACCATCTTTTTCTTCTCTGGATTCCCTTCAAATCCCTAGGACTATGAGAATTCTTTACTTATCTTATTAACACATGATACTATTTCTTCATATGTTGAGAATACATGGGATACTATTTCCCTTCAAAATGTTGTCTTAATACTATGAAAGGTATGATACTTCTTACTCTTTGGATCATAAGTATTGTTGGAGTTCTCATTCCTTTGATCGGGTGTCATTTCTAAACAATGGAATACACTAGGTCAGTTTATGAATCCCAATTCGTAATTCCAAACTCGTAAAACAGTTAACATAAATTGAACAATTTATGGATATAATCCATAATCATAAAAATTGTTTTCTTTGAGGAAGTATATACTCATAAACCCTTCCTAATGGTTTGTAAAGAAAATGATAATTATCCTAAGCATATCCCCCAGGAGTGTCGTAACCAAGAGTGTAGCAAGGACCGTTGTCGTGCACCAGTTTCTGTTCAAGTATATCTCAAAGTGGTGTTTTTGAGTTTTACCCCTAGGTACATCTATTCCAGAGCCGCCTCTACCTGCTCATATCCAGACATGTATTTATTTCATGGTAAAATCATAAAATCTCTACATTACAAAAATTCTAGAAATTTCCTCTATACTAATCCTAAAAATCTATCTTAGGATAATGTTCTCTGATCAATTTTTATCTAAATATAGTTTCTATGGTTTGTACTAAACTTCCTCTGATACCAACTGTAATGCCCCGACCCTAGATTTCCAGATTCGGTGTATTATTTTAATATATTGGCATGTTTACAAGGAATCAAGTCCTGAAAGTCCGATCAGTTTAGCAGTCTTGGAAAATAGATTACATACATGAACATTAAATTACACTTCCTAACATACAACACAAAAAAAATCCTTTGATAATTTTATTGTTCACTTATCTTAACCCTACATCTCAAACATAAAACACTTCTTGGGATCCTGGGAAAATAAAACATAAGAAAGGGGTGAGCTCAGATGCTCAGTAAGGGTAAATAATTTAGCGGAATCTATAAGCGTTTAAGCCAAGATGTGTAATAAAAAAATAGCCTTTTAAACATAAACATGAACATAATATGAAAAAAATAAATCAAACAATACCATATAAACATGAACATGGATATTCTACTAGTCGAATAATAACATTTAATAACTAATTTTTTAATGATGGAATGTATAGTACCAGACATTAATTTCTATGTCAAGGACTCGTGCTAGGACCTATGGGTTAACTGTAACTGGACCCAAACATGGAGAGCCTCTATAACCAGACTCCATCCCAGAGAGCCTCTGTAACCGAACTCCAACCCAGAGAGCTTCTGTAACTGGACTCCAACCTAGCGGGTCTGCTATAACCGGACCCCAACTTGGAGGGCTTACTTTTACTGGTCCCCAACCTGGAACATACTAGTCCAATAAATTCATTATAAGGAAAGGTTGAAATATAATATAAACATTCGAATTAAAAATAGCACATGAAATGTCAGTAATTTATCCATAAACTATGAATGGTATAAAAATAACACATCCACAGTCAAACATATCACAAAACATTCAATACAATATGGAAGATTGTTATCATAATAAATCAACTTCAAACAAGTTTAAAATCCATTAAATGATGTTCACATATATGAAAATTATCAGTAAAATGCTTTGAGAGAAATACCCATTTTCATGAAATCGTTTAAAATTATCACAATTTATAAAGGTAGTCATTTAAAAGGGGTTTTTGAATCAAAGTGTCCTATACCAATTTGAAACTTTTTAAAATAATTATCATTTCAAAACATTCATGTCCATATAAATAAATCCTTAAAACCATTTTAAAAACATGGACATTAATGAGAAAGGTTTAGAAGAATAAATATTTTAAAATATTTAAAATTATTTTTTAGTAAAATAGTACCTTAAAAATAATCCCTTTCAAAATTATTTTATGAAACATGGACATGTATAATAAATATTTCCCCGTAAAAACTTACACATAAACAATCTCAAATAATAATGAGATTGAGGAATTAACCCTTACCAATTTGGTAACTTATGAAACATACACCATGTGAAAAAAGTATCATACAATGAAGATGTAAATACACATAAATTAAAGTGTATTACCCAAAGAATACAATTATGGGAAGTACAAACACCACAAAAAATTAAATAGTGGCAATATAGCAAGAATCTCATGGGAATAAGGAGTGTGATGAAAACCCCTTACCACATTGTAATCAATCTAATCGTATTACCAAAAGTTAATAACCACCAAATTATTCAGAGGATACCATGATTATAAATATAATCATGATAATATATATCAAATGGAAGTACAAAATACACCACATGTAATAAATAAGTGGTGAACAATGGAAATCTCACGGAATTAAATGTGAGATAAGAAACCCCTTACTATGCACCTTCCTTTGGTCGAGGGTATGTTTAACTTCCTGTATAATGAACATTTTATGTTATTAGATTATAACAGAGCCATATTCATATTTATTATATCATACATGATTCATGTATGACTTTATACTACCCATTTAATAATGATTTTCATGTTAAATTAACATTTTGGTTAATAATCGCTTTCTTTATCGTACGTATTTTAACTTGTTATTCTTGACCTTATAATTTAGATCATGATTTAAATACTTCCAAAATAAAAACCATGATTCATATATCATATATATTTAAAATATAAATATTTATAATAGATACATATATGAAATAGAAAACACTGTTTATGGAGACGGTAGGTCGTACGTATGCATAAACGTTGTTTCTGTTTTAATATCGTATTGAACATAAGTAAGTGAATAAGATATATGTAAGTAGATAAATATATATATATATATATATTTATATATATATATATCCAGTATCATTATTATTTCATATATTACATACTTATTATTAATATATATTTTTATAATCATCGATGAATGGTTAACATGGAAATGAATCTCATCGCGTAGTGGAGACGGTAATCCGTACGTACGCACGAGTGACAATATCATCTCCTTAAAAGTGTGGAATTGGATGGTATATTAATTTTATAGAGACTTTATCATGTTATTTTCATTATTTATATACATATTACTCATCATTTTATCCATCCAAATAACATTGTGTTCAATAAAAAATTACACCCCGACGTGGAGATGGTAAGTCGTACAAATGCACGCATGGTCACATTATCAATCATAGGATGTATAGAATAATGAATATGGTTGTTCCGTATTTATAATAATATCACAGTATATATAATTTACTGTAGTTATTATTTTGTTATGGTAATAACAAAGAAATTGTAAGTGGAAGAATAAAAGAACTTGAAAGAGGGTGGTGAAATCATTACCTCTTCTTCGAGTTCTTCCTTTTTATTTGATCAAAAGGGCTCCTTAGGATGGATTTCCTACCAAATTAAGTCCTATATGATGAAGTTAGGATATTTGGGAGGATATTTGGGAAGGTTTTGGCCGATCCAAATGGCTTTGGAGATGTGAATTTGAGAGAAGGAGAAGTGCCCTTTTATAAGAGGGGTGAGGGGCACCTTAGGAAAAACATAAAATATTATTTTATAATAAATTAATTTTCGATTTATAATGGATCAAAAATAAATTATTTAAAATATAATGTAGTTATGTGTATAAAAACACTCAACAAATAGGTTTTATATAGGTTTGGGTCACTATATTAACCTTATATTTTGTATTTAAATCTTAGTTAAATAGTTTGACATCTTCCTTGTCTCTATGAATTTTTATATTATATGGTTAAAAAACTAACTATAAACTTCCAAGAGAACCCCAAGTGGTTTATTAATGAAAAATATAATAGTATTTAATACCTTTGTAAAATCCTTATATTTTTAGGAATAGAATACCAATTAAGAATATAATATTTGTTTTAAAAACTCTTTTTTGTCAATTTTGACACTATTTGGTATTTTGTTTTTTCTAAATTCATAACAGCATTATTACTTCAAAAAAAATTCATTTAATCAACCATAATATGTCATATTAACCTATAAAATTATTTTAATTCATAAAAAGTCTCAAATTACATTTATTTGGGTATTTATAATATCAATTATTTTAATATTTCATTAATAATGTAATTAATGCATCATCATTGTGTCATAAATAAATTAAATTATTTAATATCTAAAAATTATAAATAAAATACCATTATGTATGAAATATTTTTATATTTCTAATTAATATTTATAGTTGAATTTATCTTATGTGTAACCCTATATTAAAAATGGTTTAGTTATTACACGTTTAATTTAACACTTTTAACTCTTCTTTGAATTAAATAATAATAAATGTCCTAATCTAATACAAGTGGACATAAAGAATGATATTTTATTCCTAAGGTTGTTTTTGGTCTAATTAAACTTATCCAATAGAATTATTACATGTGTTAGGGTAATAATAATATCATTTTTACCTTTAATTGCCCTATTTACTTTTAACTATGGTAAATAAAAGTCAAAAGTTATTATTCACCAAAAGTTATTTGTATCTTATTGAACCACATTTTAGTTACTGATATTGACCATGTCTCTTATATTTTTGAAATTCAACTCACAGAAGTGGTAAAATTATGTTTTATGCAAATTTGTAAATGCTACTAGGAGGTGGGTAAAAGATGGTAAAATTTCAATAAAATTTTTATATATCTAAACTTATTATAAAATGACTCAAATGAATTACATTGAACTTATATGGGTATTATGTATCTATTTTAACCTAAAATAAATTTAAATGAAATAAATAATTATTTAAATGAAAATCCGGTTTTAACCAATAACGTAGTGTTTTTCACTATTCATCAAAAATTGAAAGTTTTCAGAAACATACCAAAAGTTCACCCTAAGATAATTTTGATTTTCTGAATTAAAATATAAAGTATATTTTACCAAATTTAAAACATATAAATTTCATTTATTAATTTAAAATTAATTCCCATTTTCAAAACTAAAAAGTGTATTTTTAAGAAATAATAACTATCAAAAGATTGACACTTGTTTATGTCCAATTTCATAGTGAAATTGCTTCCAATGACCAGCATTGGATTAAATGGTAAAAATATAATCTATTTATACTTTAAAACCATTAAAATTTATAATTTAACTCTATAAGATATTTTGACTAAAAAAGTTGTTTTTAGTTAAAATATAGTATTTTTCACTATTCACCCAAATATGAAAGTTATCAGAAAAACACCAAAAATTTATTGAAACTTGTAAAGGCCCGTAAATTTCAAGGAAATTTTTTTTTCTTAATTTTATTCGGATTTTACAAGAACGCAGTTTTTGACGGCACCTGATTTCGAGGCCCGGTGTGCCCGGAATCATTTTCCAAAGTTTGGCTCGGGTACGTTCAGTGAACGAACGAGCGGGTTTTTCTAACTTTTGAACCGGTGCTCGGAATAAAATTCTGAGGGCACCGATGGAATTGCAGTGCCGGTATTTTCTTAGAAACACCTCTTCCGGAGTTGCGTCTGCTCGGGTGTGGTTTTTAAATTTTTGGGGTTAAGTTAAGAAATAAAATAAAGTGGTGCGACAACTTTATTTTTTTAATTTCACTTAAAGCCACTTAAAAGACACTTAAAGCCACTTGAGCTAAGTTGAAGTGGATAGGGTGCAATCCAAAATATCCTACCCTCTTGGTAGGATATTTGTGAGGTGGGGCCCGCACGAGCCCCACCATTTCTTTTCCTCTAAGTAACGCACCCGCGAAGACTCCTCATTAATGAAAGTCAACTGGGGTGTTTTCTTAAACTCTTAAACGCTCCTATTAATTGGTAGGTTTATTCGTTGAAATTAATTCTATGAATTAATGGGTCGTTACTTAGTTTGTTTTTCAATTTGTTGTCATGTTAATAAAATAAGACCAACGCTTGTCTTCTGGAGGATTGCTCGTTGAGAGGATTTGGAGAAGACTCCAAGGCTTGAGATCTTCATCCTCCATTGCGAAGAACGCGAAGAACGTGAAGAACGCGAAGAAAGACGAACCCTCGGAGATCGACGACGTGACGTCGTGTTCCGCGGCGCTGACGATTCTTCTCCTGCGACGTTCGTCTGCGACGTTTCTCCTCCCGCAACAAATCTTCGATCAACTGCTTGAGGTAGGAGATTTCGGAACTTTTAAATTCCATTTGTGGATTCTATCCTTAACATCGATTTAATTCATGAAATAAAATCTATGTGTTTTTCTTTAAACCTTGGAGATCGTCGACGCGACACCGTATACCGCGACGGCGCGACGCCCTTCCGCGACGCGACGATCATCTTCTTCCGCGACGATCAATTCCGTGAAGAACTCGTCCGACGACTACGACAAGGTAGGGGTTTGATTCTTTTAAATCTTTGTGATTTATATCCACGGCTTGTGATTAAATGATTGTTGTGAGACTTTTAAACCGCTAATGCGGTGGGTGCAGACCAACGAACAAGTCCGAACCCACCGCCCTTCGTTCTTGGTATGCGGACGGCGGATGGGGACAAAACAAGCCGCTCGGGCGTTTTGAAGGCTTTGCAGCCGCAGGCGAATCGGACCACCGGAGCGCGTCCGGTGGTCCACGGAAGTCTCCGTCGGCGCGTCCCGCCGGCGCGGCGGCGCCCGGTGCGCCGACAGGAAGACCCGCCGTGGCGGCGCTGGCCGGTCCCGCGGTCGCGCGGGACCGTGGAGGAAGGGACATGGCTTAAGCTGCGTCCGGTGACACCAGGCAGCCCCACACGGGGCTGCGGCTTTCCATCAAGGGGGGCGGCGCCCCCTTGCACCCGCTCGGCCATTACGGCCGAGCCGCTAGCCGACCGGGCCGCGCCCGCGCCGACCGGGCCGCGCCCGCGCCGGCCGGGCCGGGTCGTGCCCAGGCCGGGCCGGGCCACCCCGGTCGGGCCGCGCCGGCCGGGTCGGTCCGGGCCCCGACCCCCCATTTTCGGACCTTTTCGGTCTTTTGCTCATAACTTGAGCTACGGTCCTCCTAACGATGCTCCGTCAGTGGAGATGCGATCCTTGGATCGAGATGGTCATTTCGGTGTATCACACTCAAAGTTTTGGAATATTTTGGGTTCGGCCGGTTTCGTTCGTACACGAAACCAACCGGGCCCTCGGAGCGGAAATGCTCGTATCTTGGGCTCTGGACGTCCGGTTGACGTGTCGTCGGCTTTGGTGGATTCCTCTAAGTGAGACGCATCTTTTGGCTTACTACGCCCGAGGTTTGGACGCAGGTGGAGTACGGTCATGTTGGTTTTTCCTTAAAAACCAACCGGGCCCCTGGGACGAAAAAGCCAATAACTCTCAGACCGGGCGTCCGTTTGACGCGCCGTCTGCGACGTTGAGTTCCTGTTGGCGATACGGATTTTTTGGATACATAAACTCTGGACTATGTGTCAGTTGATGTATCAGCCCCTTGACTCGTGGATCGGACCCTCCCGAGTGAGCTTGCTGTGTGCGGGAACCCTAGAGCTTGCTGCGTCTGCGACGACAATGAAGATAGTACGAGAATCCTCTGTGGGTTCGGTAGTGACCACTACGGTACTTTTGGGATACATCAACTCCAGACTGCATGTCAGTTGATGCATCGACCTCTTGGCTCGTGGGGTGGACCCTCCCAGAACGAGCATGCTATGTGCAGAAACCCTAGAGCCGGTTGAGACTTGACGACTGCTGATCGAACGACTCGGTGTGTTACGGATAGCCCAGTGGGAAGCGCTTGGTTGTAGCAGCAGACCCACGGCGGAGGAGCGCTTGGTTGTAGCGGTAGACCCGCGGTACTCAACAGAAGGAGTACCTCTGGAGGACATGAGGGGGAGCGCTTGGTTGTAGCGGCTGACCCACGACGGAGGAGCGCTTGGTAGTAGCAGCATGAGGGAGCGCTTGGTTGTAGCGGCAGACCCATGACGGAGGAGCGCTTGGTTGTAACGGCCGACCCGTGGTACTCAACAAAAGGAGTACCTCTATGGGCTATTAGGGGGAGCGCTTGGTTGTAGTGGCAGAACCATGGTGGGAAGCGCTTGGTTGTAGCAGCAGGCCCACAGTACTCGATAGGTGGAGTACTACAGCAGTCCAAGGTTAGAGGGAAGCGCTCGGTTGTAGCGGCATACCCACTATACTTGATAGGGAAGGAGTTACCCAATAGCTATGGTCTTCACTTCTTGATCGATCATGTGTGGGTTATTGCGGGGGTTAGTACCTATCGATCCTTTGTGGGTCTGACGGCTTAGATGAATCATTGGCTACATCTGATCATCTCTATCGTCTTACGAAGTAGTATTCCTGTGTGAGTTGAATCCTGTTTTCTTTCCTTTATACTCTCTGAATAAAAAACTCAAGAAAGTGTGAAAATTATATGGATTTTTATATATCCATAATTTTAAGGAAAATAATTATAAAATACATTCATTTCAAATATATACACTGCACAAAGGAGACAAGTGCTTAATATGTCATATGTCTCAAAGAAATAAAAGTGAGATGAGAAACCCTTCCAAAGATCATATCATCGATGTTATAATTTAACCAGTAAAGTAATGATGTGTAATAATTTTAAAACAAAGAAAATAAAATTAAAACATTATAAAATCATATTTCATTTCATACATAATCATAATATAACATATATAGTGAATTATAATTACAACCCAATGAATGGAAATTGAGTTAAGAATCTCATTACCATAAGTCATTTCATAATTTGTATGCATTAAAAATCATGTATAATAAATATATATTTATTATAAATATATCACATAATCATATTCATATATATAATACCATATATTATTTACTTATAACATCTTATCATGCATTTATTAACAATTATTTATTAAAATCCCTATTTTTGGTGATAACTAATTTATTTTTTATTCATGTTTCGATTCAGCAATTATAATCCTTGTACTTTAATCATGGTTATATCATATAAAAAATTCTAATCATTTATTAATTAAAATATTTAATAATTATATACACTTTTATAACCATTTTTATAAAATGATTATGAAAAATTAATTACATTACTTTGTAGAGGCGGTAGTTCGTATGTGAACATGAGTGATGTTTTAAATTTTCAATGGATGGAATGAAATAAATATAAATCATAATTAACCTTTAAAAAATAATTATTATACCAATATCATCATATATATTAATTAAATCTATATTTATTACTATATAAGTAAATATGAAATGAAAAATTAATCACATCACTTTATGGATGTTGCAGTCCACACGTATGCATGGGGAAAATTATCATTTTCCAATGGATGGGACGATAATAAGATAGATAATATATAATGATTATAGAATCATAATTATTTAATAAATATAATATATAAACACTTAATCTTTTATAATTACCAACCATGAAATATAGTGGTGGAAAATAAATCATATCGCTATGTGGAGGTGGTAGTCCACACATATATATGTGTTATACTTTTATTTCTTGCTTGATAGAAAGGAGATGGGAAATGGTTATGTAATAAAAATAATAAAATCCTAGTATATTATAGATAATTATGTTTTTATATTTTAATGGTTATGAGAGAATTTATGGAGGTAAAATAATATGTAAAATAAAAGTGATTTGTTAAATGATTACTTCCTCTTTGAGAGACCTCCTTGGGGTCACTTCTCAAGGATCCCAGGGGTGTTATTTTTATGATAAAAGAACATATATAATATATATAAATTTTTTTAGATGATTATTTTAATGTTTTTGGTTATTCCATAAGTCTCAATGTGTTTTGAAGAATAAAAGAGAGTTATTTTCCTTTTATAGTTAAGGAAAGGACACATGTTGAATTACATAAAATATTTTAATATAATAAATTATTTTTCAATTGAAAGTCGCACCCAGTGAACAAAATTTGGAATATAATATAGTATAAGGTTTAAATTCATTCACCAAATATAATTTAGAGAGGTTTGTGTTTCATTTTAAACCTTATCTTTTGGTTTAACCCCTTTGTAATATAAATTTAACCGTGGTAACAATTTTTTTTGTTCTAAAGGGTTATAAATTTTCTTATAGAGTAAAAGTTGGCACAAAAAAAGTCAATGTGTGAAATTTTTAACCATATCCAATCCCAATTTTCCATATTTCTATATTTTTATTATTTTTAAATAATTTAATAAATTATTATATAATAAAAAGTATTATTAATGTCATTTTTGAGACTTCATTTAATTTGACATTAATATTTGGTAGATGGAAAATTATTTTTAATATATACCTTTTAACCATCAATTATAAAATATAACTATCCCTACAATTTATTAACCACCACAATTCATCCAAAAAATATTTATTTTAATGCTCTTAAAATTATTTAGTAACATTTTCTACTATTTTCACAAGCACTGTGTCGATGTGTCATAAGCATTTAGGATAATTATATCACCACTAAAAATTAGAAATAATATATTATAATAAATATTATTTTTTAATATTTAAAATAACCATTTATAACTGACCATAAACTATTTTAATCCACATGAAAACATATTAGAGTTTTTAAAGGAAAAGAGAGTAATATTTTGCAATTTTCGTTACTTAAAATAATATATATATATCATTGTCAAATAAAAATGGAAAAAAATTAATGCAACATATAATCATGGATGGGATAATCACACTCAAGAAATATTTTAAATTCAATTTTTAGGGTTATTATAAATCATTATCTCGTAGTTTAAACCTTATTTTACTCATTTTATCCTTACCGTGGTAACAACTTTTTTACCAAAGTTATTATTCATAATGACCAAAAATAAAAGGATCCTATTTACCAAATTTGAAACTCTAGAATATAAATATTTAATCAATTTTTTATGATTCAATTTATAGAAGTTTTATAAATCAATTTTAATATAAATACATAAAATGCAAAGAAAAACTGTTTTTAGAAAAAATGTGTTTTTATGCCCAAAAATGATCTTATACCAGAATAAAGTATAATAATGAAACATATATAATTAATTTTATTATTATTTATTAACTTATACTTATTTTACTTTAATTTAAATTTAAAAAACTATATATATACTTTTAAATTACTTTATTTCCTGAAAAGAAATGGCAGCTTTACAAAAATCGGTGTTTTCACTATTCACATAAAAATAAATCTTTAGACAAAATCCCAAAAAACCACACTAAACTAATATTTACATCGTAAGTGAAAAAAGTATATTCACTTGCTCAAATAAAATTTCTAAAATATGGTATAAATTAATTATAATTTCAATTAAAAAGTATAATAAACCACATTTTTTAAGAAAGAATATTTTTTGAATCAAAAAATCACTTTAATAAATATTACATACTTATTTATTATGAATTAACAAATAAATTTTATTTGAATAAAACATTTATTTATATAATATATCAAAATTTGGTTAATCTTATTCATTTATGTTAATTTAATAGATTTTTTATAATACATATTGGTATGTTTTATGATCGATGTTACATGTTAAGAAATCTATTGGACACTTAAAATTTATTTAAAGATAAAATATATTCAAAAATATCAAGTTGTTACATGCCACGTGATACTCAGAGCACAATGCATAAGTGGATCTAGAAAATGGCACAATAATAATTTCATAAATTAGGGTTGAGTTAAAATGTGCATATTTTCCGATAAATACCCATTAATCCACTCATTTGTGGTTAAAGAAATATTAGAGAAGGATTATAGTCTCTCCCTTCACATAAGTAACACCTAAAAAAACATGACTTGAGAAAAGAATTTGGGTGAAGGAGTTTCATTAAGATAGGTGTGTAAATATGGTAGATTGGAAGACCTGCATGGAATGAGTTCTCAAATAGGGTAGAGTTAAGGTAATTTGGAAAACCTACTTGGGTGAGCAATGGGAGTTTTGTAAAGGGAAGTTAAGATAATTCTAACACCCCGAACCTAGTTACCTAGAGTCAGTGCATTATTTTAATACACTGGCATGATTATAATGAATCAAGTCCCGAAGGACTGATCGGTTTAGTAGTCTTGGAAAATAGATTACATACATTAACATTACATTACAATTTCAAACATAAAACACAACGTAAATAGTTATTTGAGAATTCCATTATTCCCTTTAGCTTAACCCTGCATATCAATCACAATACACTTCTTGGAATCCTGGGAAAAATAAAACATAGAAAGGGGTGAGCTCAAATGCTCAGTAAGTGTAAGCAATATAGTGGAAGATAACATAAATATTAAGCATGGTTAATAATTGAAACCACATACCTTTACCAATAATAAACATGAATACTTTTATGGAAGTAATATGAGATGCGTAAATAATGCCATAATAAAACATATCATGGGTATTCTACTAGTCAAATGGATACATGAACCGTCAATATTATTTTCATAATGAGGGAATGTATAATGTCATACATTCTAAAACATTTTGTCAAGGCCTCAGCCAAGATATCTAAAAATGATTAAGGCCTCGGCCAAAACCATATATCAAAATGGGAAAGGCCTTGGCCAATTCCATTTTTATTTATCTGATGAGAGCAACCGATGCATCAATGAGCTATAGCGGGCTCCACCCATCACTTACGAAGTCTAATACATTCCTTATATGAACAGGTTTAAACATATCATAAACATTCATATTAAGACTAGCATAAGAAATGTCAATACTTTAACCATAAACCATGAATGGTATAAAAATAGAACATCCACAGTCAAACATATCACAAAAACTTAAATACAATATTGAAGTTTTGTATCATAATAAATCAACTTCAAATAAACTTAAAATCCATCAAAGGATATTGATATAGATGAAATCAAAACCCTTTTTAGAGAAATATCACTTTCTATTTTGAAATAATTTAAGAGTCACATAATTATAAAGAAAAAATTTATTTTGAAAATAATCTTATAATATTATAAATTAAGCTTTGATGATTTTATAATGGTGGAAAATAGTCGCACCCGCCGTATAAGTTAAAAAAACATTTTTACCTTAAATTTTTCAAAAAGGTCAAAAAGTACCTTGTTTGGAAATTGATGGAACGATTCCATTCAAAACACATGAGGGTATAAATTAAATTGACCCATTATCTAGTAAATAGTAAAAAAATTGAAATACATTTTTCAGAAACATGGATGTGGATGATAAAGTGGTCCTAGTAGATAATTACGTATAAACAACCTCAGATAATGAAGAGATTGTAGAATTAACCCTTACCAATTTGGTAACTTACGAAACATACACCCCATGAAAGAAGTATCATACAATGAATATGTAAATACACATAAATTAAAGTATATTACACAAAGAATACAATTATGGTCAGTACATACACCACACAAAAGGTAATAGTGTCAATATGGCATGAATCTCACAGGAGTAAGGAGTGAGATGAAAACACCTTACCTTGCACTTTCCTTTCGTCGAGGGTATGTTTATCCTCCTGTATAATGACCATAGTATGTTATTAAATTATACCATAACCATATTCATATTTATTATATCATACATTATTCTTTTATGACTTTATACTACCCATTTAATAATGATTTCCATGTTAAATTATCAATTTGTGTAATAATCGCTTTCTTTATCGTATGTGTTTTAACTTGGTATTATTGATCGTATCATTTAGATAATGATTTAAATGATTCGAAAATATAAAATTTGATTTATATATCATATGTATTTATAATATAAATATTTATAATAGATGTATATAGGAAATGGAAGGCACCGTTTGTGGAGATGGTAGACCATACAAACGCATAAACGCCGTTTCCGTTTTCATATCGTATTGAACAGAAGTAAGTGAATAAGATTTATGTAAGTACATACATAAATATATATATATATATATATATATATCCAGTAGAATTATTATGTCATATATTACATACATATTAATAATATATATTTTTATAATCATCATTGAATGGTGAACATGGAAATGACTCCCATCGCGTCGTGGAGACGGTAATCCGTACGTACGCACGAGCAAAAATATCATTATTTTTATTTAAAATAATATATAATTGGATGGTATATCATATATACAGAATCATTATCCTGTTTTATTCATTATTTACATCAATTACAAAACATTATTATACCCATCCAAATAATAATGTATTGAATAACAATTACACCACGACGTGGAGACGGTAATCCATACGTACACACGTATAGTGACATGTCATTAAAAGGATGGATAGAATAATGAATATGGTTGTACCATATTTATAATAACATCACAGTATATATAAGATACTGGATTTATTATTTAATAGTATGAATAACAAAGAAAGAATAAGTGGAAGAAGAAAAGAACTTGAAAGAGGGTGGTGAAATTATTACCTCTTCTTCAGGTTCTTCCTTTTGATTTGATCAAAAGGGATCCTTAAGTTTGATATCTGACTAAAGTAATGACTCTATAATGAATTTAGGGAAGTTTGGAGGATATTTGGGTAGGGGTTGACTGAGCCAAATGGCTTTTTAGGTGTTATTTTGAGAGAAGGGGAAGTGCACTTTTATAAGAGGGGTGAGGGTCACATTAGGAAAAGATTAAAGTATTAATTTATTATAAAATCATATTCGGTTTATAATGGTTAAAATAAATTTATTTCGATCATTAGGTGGTTATTGGTCGAAATAATCTCAACCAATAGATTTTAGAAAAGTTTATGTTACTATTTTAACCTTATCTTTTAGATTTAACTCTTAGTTAAATAGTTTAACTTTTACCGTGTCTTCTTGTATTCTTACTCTATATGGTTAATAAAATTACTATAAACTTCCAAGAGAACCTCAAGTGGATAATTAATGAAATATATAATATTATTTAAGACCTTTTTTCAAACCTTACATTTTTAAGAATATTATAGCAACCAATAATATAGTATTTGTTTTAAATATTAATTAATGTCAATTTTGACACTATTTGGTATTTTGTTTTTGTGAAAGTCATCACAAGTTGATTACTTCTAAAAAGATACATTGAATAATTCCTAACATGTCATATGCACCTATAAAATTCGTGTATTTCGTAAAAACTTTGAAATTATATTTATTTTAATATTTATAATACCATTTATTTGATTTTTTCATTAATAAGGAAAATACTGCATCATCATTGTGTCATAAATAAATTTAATTATTAAATATCTAAAAATTATTAATAAAATACCATTATGTAGGAAATATTTTTAGATTTATAATTAATATTTATAGTCTAGGATATAACATGTATAACCCTATGTAAAAATCATTTTACTAAAAGATATATACTTATGTCATTTGTTTATTTACTTTAACTTAATTAATATAATGTGTCATTATCACTTAAAACGGGCCCCATGGGGTCCCAAAATCGACCTAAAGATTCCCATGGTTGGAAATGTATCATCCAATAGGGTTAGGACATGTTTTAGGGTAATTTAATATTATTATAATATTATTTTTTACCCTTATTTACTAGATTTCCCCTTTAACCATGGTAAATAAAATATTTACCGAAGTAATTATTCAAAATGTATAAAAATAAAAGTTACCTATTTACACAATTTGGACCTCATGATTCCAAATATGGATTACATTTTTCTAAATTCAAAACACATAAGTGCCAGAAATTAATTTAAAATTAATTCCTGTTGTCAAACACAAAAAGTGTGTTTTTAAGAAATAATGACTATCAAAAGATTGACACTTGCTTATGTCTAGTTTAAATGTGAAATTAAGTAAAATGACAAAAATTGGATTAAATGGTGAAAATATAATATAATTATACTTTTAAACCACTCAAATGCATAATTTATTACTATTAATTATTTCGATTAAAAAATTTGTTTTTAATTAAAATTTATAAATTTTCACTATTCATCAAAATATGAAAGTTATCATAAAAGTACCAAAAATTCACCCTAAGCTAATTTTGATATTCTGAATCCAAAAATGAAGTTCATTTTGAATGATAAAATTTATAAAATTTCAAAAATTGTGCATTACTATTCATAACGGCTAGTTTGATTTGTTGTGGTGTGTTAGAACTCAAAGTTGCGTATAACACACGCTATTGTATTATTCAAAGAGAAGCGTACCATGAAATATTGGGGTGTTAAAATAATAGACCTATGTAAACCAAATATATATAAATGTACTTATTCAATAAAATATGGGTGAAGTAATCTAGGTGAATCTATACTATATAAAATCCATATCAATGGAAAACCTATAACTATGTGAATCCATGCCTATGAAAATATAAACTTAAGTAAGCTACCTAAGATAATCCAGGGATATGGGAGAAGGAAAATTGGGTGAAAATTGAGGGATTATATATAGCATCAAGCATGGACTCTAGTAATGATATTCTAGATCAATATTAGTTCATATCTAGAGGTGACCTTTGAGTCATTAAAAATAGGAATACTTCATACAAATAGGTGAGAAAAGGAAGAGTAAATGGATTAAATATAAGGGAGTCATTTTATTATCCTTAAATTATTTATAAAGGTGGTTCACTTAGAATAAAGTGACGATGACTGAAAATTGTAATCCAAAAACACTATTAAATCATAATGGATTCTATTATAAACACCACATGGTGTATTCTCCTTAGATTATCACTTAGTGTTGAACCAAGTAAAATTATTTCCTACTATTTTAATATCTATATTTATGATTGTGGTGGATGTGTGAATAAATTGAACATGTATAATGAGTTACTAACAATGTGTGGAGAATATCATAATAATAAAAAATAATAGTTGACAACATGATTCACCCATGCCCTCTCATGGTTTATCAAGTTTCAAAACCAAGGAAATTGAGTTTTTATTTATCGAAATGTATTTTTTAGTTTTCCCAAATGTTATTTCATGATAAAAATATCTAGTTTCATTAGAAATAATTATCTGGACTAAAGATTTCTTATAAAAACATGACATTATTTTAATGGATTTGATTATGGTTCCTTGTTATTTATTTTACATCACATGGAATAAACATGAAATGTAAATTGATATAATATCTTGTTAATGAATTTTCCATGGTGGGTTGTGTTAATTTATTTGATGAATAATTTATGTGGGTTTTATTCCCTTCATAATAAATAAATTCTAAGATGTATTTTTATATATATATCAAAATAATAATATCATTTCTATTGATGTTCTTATTTATGTTAATTATTCTGACTGTAATGATTGATCATGGGTTTATTTTATAATATTATTATGATTAAATAATAATTTTATTATTATTTTCATCTTTTTGGAGGTATGATCATCGCATGGTAAATGAATAATAACCCCCAATTATTATTATTATTTCTTTGATTTCTTTTCCAAGTTATTCAAACTTGACCCGAGTATTGGGTGCTCAAACATACCATGAACCAACATTATTAATTTCTTTATCTTTGTTCTATATTATTTATCTCATTATTGATTATATGATGGGTTATAGACACAAGTTGATGGATGGTTAGATGAAAATGGACCAGGCAGTAATGGATGGTTGGAAAAATATCTGGAAAGGTGTGATTGAGGTTCCAAAGGAAGTAGACTCAACCAAAGATATAGGAACAACTACAAACAGAAGAAAAGATACTCTTTGGGGTGAGAAATTAACTTTTCTAATGTTATAGAATTTTTTTGACTACATGATGTGTATTCTATCATCACACACTATGTATATCAGTAATTATGATTTTTTTAATTTAATAAATTTCACATGACATGTAAATCCTAAAACTCTCATTGTGTGACTCATACATGGTAGTGTTAGGGTCTCACATGATTTTAAATAACACACATTACATAATAATAGTCTATATTGCATTTAATGAAAAACTGAGTTCCACGGAATGTACTTAATATACATACTAGGTAGATGTGGTGGACCAACACATCATGTGTACCATTACATATGTCGTATGTCCTGGGAAAAATTGGTTGGTCTGTATAGGTTGTATATTCCCAGTTTTTGCACAAGATTAACATGTTTTATACCACTCTAGAAATGCCATGTATGTTGTATTCACACATGTTGGGTGATTCTAGTACATAACCAGCCTTCCTAGGTGACTCACATGCCATGTACTGGGTATTTTAAAGTATTCTTTGTATCTTACCGCCCAGGTTTCAATAGAGAACATATAAGAAAAAATTATTGAGAAATTGTCCATGTAGAACATGATGTTTTATAAATCTTCATAAAATATACTTCATATTAGAGTCTCCTAATGTATTTATATCCAAATATTTGTAGAAATAATGACATGTGTGGGTGGAAGATTACAACATCTATATGGTCTACAGCCCTCTTAGAGTATATCTTTTTTAGGGAATGGTCCTCTGTATATTAGTGAATTAGGTAAAACTCTCTTAGGTAAAATGTAAATTTTATCTACTCATGGATTCAGTAACTCTCTTTGATGATACACACTACACATGTTGGGGAACGAGTTATTTATAAGGGTTGGTACTCCCAAGACTGAGGTGTATTTTAGTGAGGTTCGGGTCCCCCATTAATGGTTTTACTGAGGGATATTGTAGAGGTGATTTATGTGAGATAGTTTAGGTGAATTATCTTCTAAATAACCTAAGTAATCCCGATTCCTTTATAATTTAAGGAATCTATAGATTTTATCTATGGTAATTGATGTATATTATATTAATGAAGAGAATTCTTACTTCTTGGTTCTAGAGTGGTGACATGAGTGATTTATAGAGATGGTTTTTTAAATGGAATTAATTTTATTATATTCTTGTTTTCTTATAGTACTCAATCTCTAAAGAGATAAACTCTTTTGGTCTATGTATTCTTCTAATTATATATGATCATCAATTTGGTGTGACTTATAGTTAATCTATTTACTTGGGACACTCTGGATCTTATGTTGAATTAAGTACCCCTAGATACTTGAGTGACATAATTCTTTATAGGTTTGAGATAATTTAGGGTATGATGAGTGCTAAAAAACTATTTTGTTGAATATTTTATTGATAATAAATGATATAATTTCCTCACATTGTTCTAAATATATTCATTTAAGAAATATTTGGGATTAGATCATTCATTTGAAAATTTGATTAAAATTCCCGTTTTACCCTTTTAAAATGCACTGTAGTATTTTAAAGCTAAATATTTTAATATTTATTATTTGAACTTAATATTTTTTAACAGTATTCCTATCTTAATTTTATACAACTTTTATTCAGTACACTAGAGCTAAATAGTGCATTTGGATGGATTAAATGGGTCATTAAGCCAATGGTGGGCTGGACTCGGAAGAATGGAAATGGGTTTTGTATTTGGGCCATATCTTCTTCATCTGGGCTTGGATTGAGCCCAAAATTTGATAAAAGCTCGAGGATAGGATTTTCCACAACTAATAATTCTAGAAGATAGGCTAATTCACGCTTTTTGGAGGTCAACTAGGCGGTGAAACTTGGAATAAAATATTTGGGCGAGTTTTTCATTTCACACTTAAAAAGTTATGTAACCCTAGCCCTCACAAATTCTATTTAAAGGGTATTTTAACTCTTTGGGAGGTCTGGTAGATGATTTGGGAAGTTGTGTCCGAAAGGGTGTCTCTTGGGAGCCCCTCACAACTCTTGTATGAAGTAAGTATTTGTGAAAACCTCCCTTCCAATAAAGCTCTCCTCTCCCACCTCCTCTTTGTATTTCTTTTATTTCATGTTTGTTTCTTGAAATTTTCTTCAAATAATCTTCTGTGTTCTTCCCTTTTAATCTTCTATTAATCTTCTTAATTGGGTTGGAATCATGAGTGGAGACTATATTGGGTTCTACCCTTTCAATCCTTTGCTCATGCAAAACGTCTCCACGATGACCACACCGCCCATGGAAGAGTAGTTCTTTTTAGTAATCGATCGACCTCTATCCTTATTCATTTAATTATTTTTAATAATTGAGATATTGTATTTCACTTAATATGATCCATGAATTGTGTTTTTATATTTTAAGAAACTAAGAAAGCAATTGAATAATTAACACAAAAACACACGAGGTCGAGATTTTGTGTAAATTGTGAGAGCGCAATCTTAATCGGTAATACAAGACCACACGGGATAAATTTGTAGAGTTCAAATATAATCCCTAAAAAAAATTCATTCACATTTAAAGAATGGATATGTGCTCTAATTAACCACAGACCATAATCTAACCTTAGAACAACAATCAAATCAGGGTGTTGCGATTGCGTGTTCTGAAGCTAGCTTAGGGTTTAAGTAATTGCATCTTTGTGGTTAAGTTAACTCTTGTAGGGTTCAAGGGTTAAGAAATTAGGGGATCATAATTAAGTGGATATTGATTAAAATGATAATGATTAATAATTAAATTAAGAGGTAGAGTTAGAATGATTACACCTTTTAAAATATTTTCTAAAAAACATCTTCTTGTTGTGTCTTTTTAATCAAACTTCATTTCAAAATTAAAAACAAAAAAAATACAATCTTCTTACAGAAAACTTCTTCTAGATATATAAACTATAAAAAACCACCATCCTTTTAAGTAGTGTTTCAATTATATTCTCTTTTATTTTTTTAGAATACCTCTGAAAAGTTGTTTTAATTCACTTCCTCCTTTTAGAAACGACCTTGGTCAGCCAGTATGATGCACCTAAGTACCCCAAAATCACACTGATTATTTGAGGGTGCCCACGACAGTGGGATTTAAAATTGGTGTCGTTGATGGGGAGGCAAGTAATTATTTCAACCAATTAGAGTTATTTATTTTATTTTAAATTTTATTCTCTTCCTCTCTTCTTTCTTCCTTCTTTACCCAATCTGATTTTTTTCTTCTTCTTTTATTTTCTTCTAATTCTTTTAGGACCATCAACTCAAACTTATAATTTTTATTTTACTATGGTCCACTTTCCTTATTTTCATCTTTCATTAATTTATGGCATGAACTAATCCCAAATATCTCTTAGATCTTGACCCTGAGATTTAACATAGCCTTAGGGATTGAATCAAACCTTCTCGGTCTACGGGAAGTTTCAACATTCAACCAGTTGGAGAATTACTCCAATATCAGAACATTGAAATTGGAAGCAATTCAAATTCAACCATAAAACAAGAACCAATGGCTGAAAATAATGGAAATGAACTTAATATAACCATTCGAGAATTGGCTGCACCTGATATTAACTATCAACCAAATTATATTGCATACCCAAATCTCGAATCGGACTTTGAACTAAAATCTGGGTTAATTTACTTACTTCCAAAGTCCCATGGCCTCTCTGGTGAGGATCCCAATAAACATTTGAAATAATTTAATGTGGTTTGATCAACCCTAAAACCTAGAAATGTCTCTAATGATCAAATCAAATTAAGAGCATTCCCATTTTCACTTAATGGAGAAGCAAAGGATTGGATGTACTATTTACAACCTGAAGATGTAACATGTTGGAACGATTTGAAACGTTTTTTCTTGTAGAGATTTTTTCCAACATCAAGGACCACTTCTATTCATAAGGAGATCTCGGGGATCAAGAAATCATAAGGGGAGTCAATGTATGAGTACTGGGAGTGATTCAAGAAGTTCTGTGTAAGTTTTCCACATCACCAAATCAGTGAAAAACTCCTCATTCGGTACTTCTATGAAGGACTCACACCTATGGAGAGAAGAATGGTGGATGTCGCAGCAGGAGGGGCATTGGTGGACAAGTCACCAGTAGTTTCATGTGCATTGATCGACAAGATGGCCCACAACTCCCAACAATTTGGTGATAGAGGTACAACACTTGTCAGGGGAGTACATCAGGTAAGTCCTTATCTTGAAATTCATTTGATTGATACCAAGTTGGAAGAATTAACCACTATGGTGAGGCAGATTGCTTTGGCTCAAAAGACATCCCAACCCCCTCCTTCAAGGCCTTTTGGTATTTGCACTGAGACAAGCCACCCAACTGACTGTTTCCCATAACTCCAAGAAATAGAAGATTGTGCAGCAGTGTTCCCTAGGATACCATATCAGCAACAACAACAACAACCATATCCCCAAAATAAGTTTTATTCAACATATAACCAAGGGTGGAAGGATAAATCAGACATGAGGTATGGCTCTGGACAACAACAAAGGCCCCCTTTTCAACCAAACTTCCAGCAGCCTCCACCTTACCAGCAGGGTTTCCAACAACCCCAAAGGAGATTTGAATCTCAAGCATCAAAAAGCCAACAACAAGGGAATCCCCCACCCAAGGTATATTCTAACACTGGTGACATTTTGAAGCAAATTTTTCTTAATCAACAGAATGAGCTGAAAATTCAAGGTTTGGAACTAAGGGAGTTGAAAACTCAAATGAGCCAGATTTCCACCGCCCACCATGAACTGGTAAGTAAGAATTCTAGAAATATTTTTTCCCAATCCACTCCAAATCCAAAGGGGAATGTCAGTACCATCACATTGAGAAGTGGGAAGCAAACAACTAATGCTTCTCCACCTACCATTCCACTGGGATTCACCTTAACTCCGGAGAAGCCCCATTCCATGCCAACTGATGAGAAACCCAAGGAGAAAGATAAAGGTAAGAAAAATATTGATGATGTTCCTCCTAAACCTCTTCTCTTTCCAAATAGGGTTGTTTAAACCAAGAATATGGCTGAAGAAGCAATGCAAAAAAATAGGTTTTTGACACATTCAAGCGTGTTAAGATCAACATCCCTCTACTTGAAGCCATCAAACAAATCCCAAGGTATGCCAAATTATTAAAAGAACTCTGCACCAATCGAAAAGGGATCAAGGGAAATGAGAGGATCAACCTTGGAAGGAATGTCTCAACACTCATTAGACCAACTCTATTAATGCCAACAAAGTGCAAGGATCCTGGGACATTCACCATCCCATGTACCATACGGGAGTTTCACTTCTCTGATGCAATTTTTGATTTGGGAGATTCCATAAATGTGATGCCTCACTCTGTATTCTCTTCTTTGCAGGTTGGTGATCTGAAACTGACGAGAGTAGTGGTGAAATTTTCAAATAGAGCTACGACATATACAGCGGGAGTTCTGGAGGATGTACTTTTCTGGGTAAGAGACATGATCTTTCCAGTAGTTTTCTACATGCTTAACATGGAGGATGATTAGGTAAGTTCTCATGCCCCCATTATCTTAGGTAGGCCCTTCCTCAAAACTTTAAAAACTATCATAAATGTCAATGAGGGTACACTTTACATGGAATTTGGGGACGAAGTTGTGATATTTAATATTATGGATTCCATGAAGTACCCCTAAGAGGATCATTCTGCATTTTTTATCCCCCATTATGAACCACCAAGTAACAACACCATGGAATTGGATTGTCCTATGCTTAGAGAGATTCTGAGTATTGGTTCTATTTTGATGTCTAAGAATACTTCCACAACTGTTTCTAAGGCAAAAGACTCTCTAAGATTGGATTTTGAATTCGAATCATATTCTGATTTTGATCATGTGAACTTTAATTATGACATGGCTACTGAGTATGCTGATGGATTTGATGCTTTATTCTCTGATTTTGATGATGTATATTCTGATATTGATGCTCTTTGTGCACATATTTCAGTTCCTTCTATGACCCCATCCATACACCACCCCCCTACACTGGAACTAAATCCATTTCCACCAAATCTCAAATAATCATACTTGTTAAGTGGTGAGAAATTACCTGTTATCATTTCTAACAATCTCCCTTTTGAACATGAAGAAAAAATTTTGAATATTTTGAGGGAGAACATCAGGGAAATTGGGTGGACCTTGGCTGACATATCAAGTATTAGGCCCTCCATTTGCATGAATAGGATTCTTTTGGGGGATGGGGCTAAACCAGTTTGGCAACCAAAAAGGTGACTCAATCCAACCCTTATGGAGGTTGTTAAAAAAGAGGTTGAAAATTTTCTCGAGTCAGGTATAATCTATCCGATTTCAGATTCTCAGTGGGTAAATCCTATTCAGGTTGTGCCTAAGAAAAGTGGTGTTACTGTTGTTAAAAATGAGAAAGTTGAGTTAGTTCCAATGAGGGTACTAAACAGTTGGTGTGTGTGTATTGATTATATGAAACTAAATCATTCCACTCACAAAGACCATTTCTCCCTCCCATTTATTGATCAGATGCATGAGAGACTAGCTGGGAAGACACACTATTGTTTCTTGGATAGATTTTCTGGATATTTTCAGGTTCTTATAGCTCCAAAGGATCAGGAGAAGACTACATTAACCTGTCCCTTGGGCACATTTTCCTACCGGAGGATGCCATTTGGACATTGCAACGCCCCAGGTACCTTCCAGAGATGCATGGTGAGTATTTTTTCTGATTTTATTAAGACCTACATAAAGGTATTTAGGGATTATTTTACAGTTTATGGATCCTCATTTGATGAATGTCTAAATAGTTTGGGAAAGGTATTGAATCATTGTACTGAGAAGAATCTGGTCCTGAACTTTGAAAAGTGTCCTTTAATGGTAGAGCATGGAATTGTATTAGGGCATGTAGTGTCAAAACATGGGATAGAGGTTGATAGATCTAAGGTAGATATTATTTCATCCTTACTATATCCTTCATGTGTGCGTGATGTTAGATGTTTCCTAGGGAATTCAGGATTTTATCAGCACTTCATCAAAGATTTTAGTAAGATTTCTCTTCCTATGTGACGATTACTCCAAATGGATTTTGATTTTGTGTTTGATGATTCTTGCAGGAATTCCTTTAATGAGCTAAAGAAGTGTCTGACCACTCCACCGATCATACAGCCCCCACAGTGGGAGATTCCTTTTGAGATTACTTGTGACGCCTCTAACTTCGCAGTTGGAGCTGTCTTATCTCAGAGGGTGGAAGGACTTTCACATGTGATCGCCTATGCATCGAGGACACTAGATTCAGCCCAATCAAACTACACAACCACGGAAAAGGAGTTTCTTGCTGTCATATTTGCTTTAGATAAATTCCGTTCATATTTATTGGGCTCTAAAGTAGTTGTTTTTTCTGACCATACAGCTCTAAGGTACCTCTTGAAGAAGCCAGATGCAAAGCCCAGGCTGATCCAATGGATGCTCCTTCTTCGAGAATTTGATATTGAGATAAAGGAAAAAAAGGGGTCAGAAAACTTGGTGGCGGACCACATGAGTAGGCTTACTCACACACTAGAGGATGACACCTTGGACCAGGTACCACTTCGGGACACTTTCCCCAATGAGCATCTTTATTCCATCTCAGGTACGCATCCTTGGTATGCAGATTTAGTTAACTAACTTGTTTCCTCTGAAATCCCTGCAAATTTAAAGAAACATTAAGTCCAAAAATTAAAAAGTGAGTCTCGGTATTATGTTTGGGATGATCCATACCTCTGGTGTATGTGTAGTGATCAAGTTATTAAGAGGTGTGTTCCTGATCATGATTTGGAGTCTGTTTTACATTTTTTTCATACACTTGCTTGTGGTGGACACTTTGGACCCCAATGGGAAGCTAGGAAAGTTTTGGACTCGGGATTATTTTGGCATAGCTTATTCCATTATGCCCTTGTGTTTTGTAAGTCATGCTCTCATTTCCAACACACTGGGAACATTTCTAGGAGACATGAGATTCCCCAAAGACCAATACTATTCTATGAGATTTTTGATGTATGGGGCATCAATTTTATGGGTCCTTTTCCTAGTTCATTTGGATTTTTATATATTTAGGTTTCTATTGATTATGTGAGTAAATGGGTGGAGGCTAAGGCCACCAGGACTGATGATTCTCGTGTTGTTGTGGACTTTGTCAAAGCACATATTTTTTGCAGGTTTGGAGTACCGAAGGCCATCATCAGTGACCAAGGGACACACTTCTGCAATCGGAATTTTGCTTCCCTTTTTCAAAAGTATGGGGTGACACACAAAACATCAACACCATACCACCCTCAAACAAATGGCCAGGATGAGGTTTCAAATAAGGAATTTAAACAAATTTTGGAGAAAACTGTGCAGCCAAATAGGAAAGATTGGATCAGGTGCTTGGATGATGCATTGTGGGCTTATAGGACAGCATACAAGACACCCATTGGTATTTCCCCATTTCAGATTGTTTTTGGTAAAGCATGTCATCTCCCTATGGAAGTTGAGCATCAGGCTTATTGGGCTATTAAGAAATGCAACATGGATTTGGCCCAAGCTGGAATCCAAAGGAAGCTGCAAATTCAAGTGCTTGAGGAGATTAGATTGTCTTCATATGATAACTCAAGGCTCTACAAGGAAAGATCAAAAGCATCTCATGACAAAATGATCCAACAATGGGAATTTCATGTTGGAGAGAAAGTCCTTCTCTATAGTTCCCGACTAAAGCTGATGCTTGGTAAGTTGCATTCCAGATGGTTAGGTCCTTATGTTGTGACTAATGTTTTTTCTTATGGTGCAGTGGAGATCACACAAGAGGACATAGGAAGGATCTTTACAATCAATGGGAAACGTTTGAAGAGATATATTGAGGGACTTCCTACTGATGCATTGGATTTTATCACACTGCATGACCCCATCATCACTTGAGCACATCAGGCTGTTCCTAACCCTTTAACTTTGTTATTATTTTTACTATTGAAAATTATAAATTTCATGTGCATATATAATCTCATGGGTTCACATTGTGGAAAATTCAATATTTTAAGTATGGGGGGTAACCTTTTAGTTTAGTAATTTCAATTGTTTTCCTAATTTTAAAAAAACAAAAAAATGTGTGTTTTTTAAATTTTGTGTTTTTATTTTACAATTTTCTGTGTTTTTTTGAAACTTTTGAGCTGAAATGATTCTCATAACCATTTTTAAATCCATATCAATAAGTGAAACAATTTATCCCTTGAAACTAAGCTTAAATGAATGCTGAAATGACTTTATTTCAAGTTTAAATATTTAGTAATTTCATGAAAAGTACAATGAATTTTGAATCCCATGCCACATCTCACTGTCTTTATATTTGAAACCACTTTCTTATGAGGCTTCTGAACCATTATTTTCATATTCTTTACATTCACCTCACTTCTTGAGAGAACCAAAACATGCTTCATTTAACCATAATTTGATTTATTCCTGTCAAAACTTGAGGGTTTGAGGTACTTATGTTTAAATGATTGAGGAATTTTTTTAGTGTTAAAGCCCCTATTTTAAAGAATCCTTTTTTATATTGTCCTACCTTGAACATTTAATCCTTTTAGCCCTTAGAATCCATGCATATCCTGTTAGGTTAGCCACATTACAAGCCAATTTTCCCTATCCAACCAACTCTTGAAGTGAAATTTCATAATATAGTGGAGATTAAGTGTGGGGGAAGCTGTCTTGTGTTCTACTACCACATTTTTTGATACTTCATATGGAAAATAAAATTATGAAGTGATGTTCTTGCTGCTAAAGAAAAAAATTATATTCAAAGATGTGCCTTTCTAGAGGTTTTAAGAAAATCATGTTCGAGAAGATTGACATTTTTAATGTGGAAATGTTGAATGGTGTGAAAATTCCTTTATTTTTCATGGTGATAGAGCTGAATTGATACTATGTAGATTGAGGAAGAAGACCATATTTAATTGAAAATTATATTAATGCAATTTTTCTTCAAAAAGAGTCAAGCCCTCCTCATTGAGCCTCAGAATGTTTCACATATAAATCCTACCAACCGAAAGCCACAGAACAACCCTCAAAAGTCCTCATGATAAACATATGTCCTTGACTCACATCAGTTAGAGATGTAGGAATTTATCAATCCTATGGTTACCCTTGTATGAGTTTGGATGAGAAAGACATTGCAAAAAAAATTGACATTTGTGTGATAAGAGAAAATTCTAGTGAGGTAAGTGTTTTGTGCGTGGGAGGATAAATAAAGTGGAAGTATATTGAATGATATAAATTAAGAACTTGAAATAATGGTTTTTTATGAGGCATTATATCTTTTGTTTATTAGTGTTTAATTGTTTGATCTCAAGGATATGTGTTTTAAAATTGGTTTTGATTAGATATTGATGTTTACTTGACATGAGGTTTTGCCCAGGAGTGAAAAAGGGTATGTGTGGGGGAGTTGCTAAAAAATTATTTTTTTGAATATTTTATTGATAATAAATGATATAATTTCCTCACATTATGCTAAATATATTCATTTATGAAATATTTGGGATTAGATCAATCATTTGAAAATTTGATGAAAATTCCAGTTTTACCCTTTTAAAATTCACTTTAGTATTTTAAAGATAAATATTTTAATATTTATTATTTGAACTTAATATTCTGTAACATTGTTCCTAGCTTAATGTTATACAACTGTTATTCAAGACACTAGATCTAAATAGTGCATTTGGATGGAATAAATGGGCCATTAAGCCAATGGTGGGATGGACTCGGAAGAATGGAAATGGGTTCTGTATTCGGGCCATATCTTCTTCATCCGGGCTTGGATTGAGACCCAATTTTGTAAATCTCAGGTACAGGATTTGGAACAAATAATAATTCTAAAAGACTTCCAATTCATGTGTTTTGGAGGTAAAATAGGTGGTGAAACTTAGAATAAAATATTTGGCCGAGTTTTTCATTTCACACTTAAAAAGTTATGTAACCCTAGCCCTCACAAACTCTATTTAAAAGGGGTTTTAACTCTTTGTGAGGGCTGGTAGAGGCTTAGGGAAGGTTTGGACGAAAGGGTGTCTTTTGGGAGCTCCTCAAAACTCTTGGATTAAGTAATACTTTGTGCAAACCTCTCTTCCAAAAAGGCTCTCCTCTCCCACCTCCTCTTTGTATTTCTTTTATTTCATGTTTGTTTCTTGAATTTTTCTTCAAATAATCTTTTGTGTTCTTACCTTTTATTCTTCTATTAATCTTTTTAATTGGGTTGGAATCAATAGTGGAGACGATATTGGGTTCTACCCTTTCAATCCTTTGCTCATGCAAAACATCTCCACGATGACTACACCGCCCATGGAAGAGTAGTTATTTTTAGTAATTGATCGACCTCTATCCTTATTCATTTAATTATTTTGAATCATTGAGATACTGTAATTCACTTAATATGATCCATGAATTGTTTTTTTAAATTTTAAGAAACTAATCAATCAATTGAATAATTAACACAAAAACACACGAGGTCGAAATTTTGTGTAAATTGTGAGAGCACAATCTTAATCGGTAATACAAGACCACACGAGATAAATTTTTAGAGTTCAAATATAATCCCTAAACACAATTCATCCTCATTTACAGAATAGATATGTGATCTAATTAACCACTGACCATAAGCTAACCTTCGAACAACAATCAAAGCAGGGTGTTGCGATTGTGTGTTCCGAAGATAGCCTAGGGTTTAAGTAATTCCATCTTTGTGGTTAAGTTAACTCTTGTAGGGTTCAAGGGTTAACAAATTAGGGGATCATAATTAAGTGGATATTGATTTAAATGATAATAATTAATAATTAAATGAAGAGGTATAGTTAGATCGATTACGCCTTTTAAAATATTTTATAAAAAACATCTTCTTGTTGTGTCTTTTTAATCAAAATTCATTTCAAAATTAAAAACAAAAAAAATGAAATCTTTTTCCAGCAAACTTATTCTAGATTTATAAACTATAAACAAACCCCATCCTTTTAAGTAGTGTTTCAATTATATTCTTTTTTATTTTTTTAGAATACCTATGAAAAGTGGTTTTAATTCACTTCCTCTATTGAGAAACGACCTTGGCCAGCCACTCTATGGCACCTAAGTACCCCAAAATCACACTAATCATTTGAGGGTGCCTACGATAGCGCTCTTTCAATGAGACTCCATTATGTTTTTTTCCTTCTTGTAAATTACTTTTATATTTTTCTTATCTTCTTCCTTTATGGTTACTCTCAGGTATTGAGGGTTTTAACCTGACAAATTGTTTCATCTTTTTTTCTTATTCTAGGGAATTTTAATGGGTATTTTTAATCTCACCCATGAATGGATCTTATTTCTACATGTGTTGTTTCTGTGAAAATGATTCATAGTTTTGATATAGGCTTGGTGATCATGGATCTTGATCTGTTTAGGTAGGCAAGATGCTTAGTGATGGATAGAGGTATTTGATTATGGATGTTGTTATTAGTAGAATTTCCCAAGGTCTATTTTCATACAATGGAATATGATTTATTTTCTTGTGTTTCCCTCTAATGAGGATATATAATATACCTTTTACACATATATTAATGGTTCATATTATCATGTGTATTAATCATTCTTTAGGGTTGACCATGGGTTGTAGCATTATAAAATTTTCTTCCATGTATTCTTTGTTAAATTGTTTAGTTTTCCATTTATGTTGATATAAATTTTTTGTTATATTATGTGTATTATATTTCAAATATATTATATGATGTTATAGGATAATTATTTCCATGAATTATTATGTCTTTTTGTTTTAGTCACTATCCCCTTACCTATTTAATGTGACTTGGGGTGGAACACTTAGCTCATCACTAGCCCAAGAGGGTTGTTAGTGGATCAGGTCATGTCATGACATGGGTTCATATTTAATATTTAATCCTCATACCTAAGTTTTTAAATACACATTGAATTATAACCTTTATACTTTTATACATTTCTTATTCCACCATTTTGGTTGAGCTAATCATGGGTTGGTTGGGTATGTTGTTAATCGTATCATCAGTTTAGGCTTAACCAAGATTGGATTTTTCTTCTCATATGATGAGTATAAAATATGATCCCTCAATTAAGATAAAATAAGAAAATATATATCCATAATTAGATAATTTACATGAAATTTCATTATCTACCTAGATGAGGGTAATGTGATGTTCTTATCCACTTAGATGAATTACATTTTATATATTCATTGACCTAGTTAGTATATACTTAGAGAATCAATAATATAAGAGTTTGATATATTTTATTGACATATTTTGTTTCCTATGGCCACTCTATTTCTTGGATGAAAGTATTATTTGATTATTATTTATGTATCTAACATAGTAAGTGGATACATGTATGGATATACATTTGTTTGATAAATATCATTCTAGATACCATTAAAGCTTGAGTAGTATGAATGATTTTCTAAAGGCCTCCCTTTTCTAGAATTTATGGATTTAGGGATTCATAATTATTATAAATGATATAAAGGCCCATGGAGTCACACATTTTGATTTTAAAAATAAGGATCAAGTTTATGAAACTTTTAGAGAGTCCCAAAATGCATTTTTAAGGATGTCCAGAAGAAGTTCTGGATGGATTTTTCCAAGTTTTTATATATTATTTAACATATTATGATAGATTTTCCAAAATAAATTTTGGAATATATCCAAAAGGAGATTTGGATATGGTTTTTTAAATTATTTGATATGATGTGACATAAAGTGAAATTGATTTTAAGTCTATGAGTATTTAGTTTAACTAAGAGATTTTAATAATTATACACTAACAGTAAACCCCAATGTGGTAGTTTAGACCACATTGTGATATATACTTATGTTTCCTATGGAATAGTTTAAGACACTATGTCATGATGGATCTATACAAGAAATTATCACATTATGTGATAACATGTAGGTTGATTTTCTCTCTTATTATAAGTTCTATCATACATAGTTGATCATCATAAGATAATTATTATGAAAAGTTTGAAGTAATAACATGAATTTTTAATTATTAAACATTTAATATGATAATTGAACTATATACTACAAAAGAGTTATAATGTTTGAAAATTTTATATTTTAGGATGTTTTGAGTTATTGGAGTCCTATATAAAAGTGATTCAATTCTCATATGTGTTTGTTTGAATCCTTATATTGATACACTATGTGAAATATTTAAACCAAATCATATTGAATCTCTCTCTTTATCTCTCTCTTATCAATTAAACTCAAGGTTCTGGTAGACCATGGATAAGAGATTATCCTTATTGAGAATTTAGATATTACCAAAATACATGTATATCATATGAGGTAAGATCCCATTGGTTTCTTCTAAATATTCTCAATCAATATTATGTGATTCTTGGAAGAGTTTGTATTTACAAGTTCAAGTAATTTCATTATATATTTCTTTTATGATTCTTTCCAAATGTATGGATAGATCATGGTTTCTTTTAAGTTTTAATTTTATCTTTTGTTGTGTATAGGATAAGTGTTATCCCTATAATATTATTCATCTTTCAAAGTTTAATAATAGGTTTTGGAGAGGATCCTTCTAATTTTACTTGTATGTTCACCCCTATGTGGGTGCTTGTGTTTTAGGTCCGCACGACAAGGTTTGTGAATGTGCATAGAATTACTAAATCATGTTGGTCCATCTTAGTTGGTGTTCAAGGATTTTATATCATGGGTATTTAATTTTTGTATTCTATTTAGATATTTGATTTATTTATTACATTATATGAATTATTAGATTGGTTTATTTTTTAAATTATAGTTTTTATCATGTGATTATTTCTTTATTACCATCATTTATTAGGGTGATTCAATCTATTTATATGTTTTTGTACCATTGGTACTAGTCTCTAACAAATTACATATTAGAGGTGATCTTTAGGGTCAAACTTGTCTTCACTACTGGTCCAAAAGGGGTTTCGGTCAGGGTAGGTCATGAAAAAATGGTATCATATATTTTGGGTGAGAGTTAAGATAAAGTTTTTAGTATGACACAAATGAGGATAATATGTATTTGGTTGAAAAACACCATCAATATAACTTATTATATGATTTATAAAAGGGATATTAGATAATAAATAGGCATTTAAGTCTCCTTATTATATAAACTAGGGATGTTAATACTTCTAAAAATAATGGGTGGATTGATGCAACTTTCAGGTTAAAGATCCAGGTGTGGTTCATGAATCATGAATTCTTGCACTAGTTATTGAATTGGTAAATTTTATGGAGAAGTTAATATTAATTAAATTAAATAATCCTAATAAATTATATATTTTTTATCTTGGGAAACTTTTTCACTTATAAAGATGTATTTTGGTTGGTGTCCTCAGGAGGTATAGGATGATGAATTGATTTAGAATATTCTGATAGATCATGAGCATTTTAATGTTAATGAGGATGATTCTTATAAGAGGAAAGTATTTGAATTTTAAAATTTAATCTTACATAATTATGAGTGTTTTTTTTCATATCAAAAGATATAGAGGTGGATAAAGAATCTAGATATCAGTTTTAGTATGATCTATACTAATAAAGAGCATAAGATTATGTTGGTCATCAATTTTTTAATAAATCTGGTCATCTATTGTGGATCGTATTCCTTGGTGATCATTGGGATTTACAAGTATCATGGGATAATTTCCATGATTAGTTTTAAGTTTATTTTATCTCTTTGATTTTGAACGTTGAATAATGGTGGTAGTTTCATTCTATTTGGTAGGGGAGATCAAGTGTGCGGGAGTTTAAAATTTAATTCAAATACATTATTCATTATTTATTTGATCTTATAACAAAATAGGAGGTTAGAAAATGATATTTTAAGGAGGTATTAAATCTATATATCTTGTTTCAAGTCAAATTATTAATGTTGTCAATGTTTATTTCGAAACTAGAAAAGGTATAGTTTATAGAGTAATTGATGGTGCAAACTAGTTCATCATAAGATGAAGATCATTATAATTTCTAAAAGATAATCTATTTAGATAGAGGATCATTATTGATCATTTTATTGAAGTTTTAGTAAACAGGGTTTCGGCTGAAACTCCCCCCTTCACATTTTCACAAGAGGTAATAGTTATTAGACCTCTATTAAGAGTTATGGAATAGTGTTTTCTCTTTTTGGAGGACTTTTACATTGGATGTTTCATTACTCATCTGTCCTTAGTAGCTAGTGTAAAACTTATGCCCCACATTAGGTGTATCCCTTAGAGCAGTTTCCTTTTATTATTTATCAAATATAAAATCATGATGATCAAGGTTTTGGATCACAGAGAAAGGTAAATAAATTTAATGTGAATCCCATGATATTCCTCATCCTATAGAATATAGGGATGATTCTAGTCATAGTGGTGGTTATGGAAACCCATGTCTTTATTACACATTATTTCATGATTTATAACATAGGAATAAACATAATAAAACCTAAAATATTTATAATTATCTACATTACATAAAAATTAAAATATGGGGTAAATCTCCATTATTGAAAACATCCTTAATGTTCTCATAATATTCCATCATACATAAAATTGCATGTAATAACCTGAGGACATATATAAAAAAGAGGTGGGCTATAAAGCCTAGTAAGGGAATAAACATGACATAACATGAAGAATATATTACATGTTAGACAATCGGTATGTCAAAGATACATAAAAGAGGTTTGATTCATAAATATGAATAATGAGGCATGATATAGAAAGATAACATAAAGTCAACATGGGAAAGTGGAAACAACTTTAAACATGACATAAAAACATAGGTCAAGCCTAACAGCCAAGACATCAGAACATTGTGGAAAATTCACATGATGAATTAGGTTCACTCACTAATCCCTTGCATGATGTCTCATTATACTAAAACAATATAAAATACATTGGAGTTCTATATAATTCTGGGCACACCCGTCAGTTTTATATCATGTACATGCATAAGTGTACCACAAAGAACATTAAAAATAGAATCATGTTTCATCATATTTAATTACAAGATCAAGGATTTTGGAATATATAAATTTAATTTCCCAATAAAAAGAGTATATATATGTCTATTTTAATACCTTTGAGTGGAAATATTTATTGTATTCACAATAAAAAATATTTGGCATGGAAAACATCATAGTGAAATTTTGATAGCATAACTGCAGTACTTAAAGATTCATAAAATGGTTTAATGAGATAGAAAGGGGACTATAATCCTTTTTAAATAAATTATATAGTAATCGGGATGTATAAAAACATATTCCAACATTTTTAATTGTAAATAAAAGGCGTAAAATGAATAAAACACTCAAATAAAGAGGAGGGGGAAAGGATCCCTTACCTTGAGAGGGTGATTCCAAAACCTTGGGAGGAGCTTCTTGAGAGCATGGGGTTCCTTGAGAAGACTATAGAGGGGGGTAGAGTAGGAATTTTCTCTAAGGTTTTTGAGTGAAAAATAATGGGAGATTGGGTGGGTTTATATATGAAAATATAGGTAAGTTCTTTATTATTTTCTAAACTTAGGTTTTGGACTCTATAACATAATGTAATAAAAACTAAAAACCTCCCCATGGTTTTTTATCATGGTTTCTTAAAAATATGAGTTTTTTTCATTATTTTATAAGTCTGAGGTCCTGAATCGTTAAAATATTACCCTTGGTGATGTTGACGTGAGTCATGTTCTTAAATAAATTATTTTAAAACCTTAAAATATAATATAGGTTTTGGAGGATACATATAAGATTTATAAAATTAATCAAATAACCTAAAAAATTACTTTAAAGGGGAAAATAGATTTCAATGATACACTTTATTTTATTTATTACATCATTTTTTGGTCATTATGATGTCATAATATACATTGTATATTTATACCATATTTAACTTTTTTTCCAAAAATTTGATTGTCTTATAAAATTATGAAATATAAACCATTGGATAATTTCAAAATTCTGATTCCAAAACAATATTTATCTTATCAAAATAATTTTCTAAATATTTGAATTTTTTTTAAAATAATAATCGATATTTATTGATAAATGATGGGTTTTTTGACAATAATAGTTTTTTAACCCTTATAAATATTACATTTGACTTAATAAAAATTATATTACCATTTATATTTAATAAAAATTATTTAATAATAATATTTTATAGAAATATAATTTATTTTAAAAAATATATCAATTCATCAAAAGTAATGTCTTAATTGAAATCACATATTTTCTAAAAATACAATTTGTGTTTTATCATATCAAAGTAAAAATTGTTTATATAATAATAGTGATAAGAATTAAATATTTCCATTATTCTATAAATGTTCATATTATTATGGTATTGATACATATCCCTTTATTGCACCATCAAATTATCTAAGGGTAAGGTGCGTGAAGGTGGGACTTTCTTAGGGTGGTTCGGCATACATGGTTTGAGTCATGATCTCAATGAGCTTGAACTTCTCCTATAAACAATTTCAGTCATTCTTTAGTTGTTAGATATCATATTGAGATTGGTCAAGGGAAAATCACAATGATTTTATATCCCTTATAGGCTCTGATAAATGGGATTCATAGGGTATGATCCTACAGGTTGAGGTCATAACTTCCTTTCTATGTGTCAATTGGATTTATCAAAACCCTACATTTATATTAATCATATGATCGCTACTCATAGACTATATTATTAATATTTATGTTTCTTAATGGTCTTTTAAATTTTATAGGATATAATAAAACCAAATAATTTTGTGTGTTTTCTAAAACCATAATACATAATAGGGAATTTAATTAAACCCCAAAAAGAATTTTATTTATAAAATTTTTGGTCATTATAGTGTTTTTTATTAGGTTCTACGAGGCATAGGATAAAGACATGGCCTAATAAATGCCTTAGATTTGTCAACTATAGGAAGACCAAAAGCCATTTAAGGTTATATTATCTTATCTTTCACCCTAGTATATTATTTTTTTTTATTAGGGTTCTTCGGAACATTTCACTTTAACTACCTTAGACTAAGTTACGGGAATAAAGGTATAGAAACTTATAGTGACCTTGGTGTTGACTATACTAGTTAGAGATCAATCAAGATTAATTTAGTTCTATATAGGTTATGATCTAATGATGGGGAAGCTTAATTATTTAAGATATTTATTATATTTATGGATACAATCGTATTATGAAATTAATGACAAGGATTGGTTACATTAAATGAAGGATAACATTAAATGTATTAATGAGAGAGTTTCATTATTTAATGTGTAAGGTGTGAATTTTGTGTTCATTGGACAGAAAGAGCATCAGATAGTTCATATGATTTTAAAACCTATTTATTTTCCTTTGAAAGATTTTATGTTTAATTTAGTGTAGGTTCAAGTGATAATATTCCCATGAGTTAATGAGGATTTACCTAATTTATTCCCCTTAGTTGTTGTGAACTTTCCCCTTAATGTAATATCTAGTTTGTGATAGAGTTATAGCTTTATGTCTATTTTATATCAATTTCACTTTATATAATGTTTCCTTATAAGTTTTGGGTGTTATATATTTATATTAATAATCTATTGTGGGAAGGTTTCATCCATCCCAATTTTTCTTCATGGTAAATAAGGTAGATGATACTCTACGGTTTTATATTAATTACAATCAATTGAATCAAGTGATAGTGAATAATCAGTATCCCATTCATATAATTAAAATTTTGTTCAATCAGATTAAGGGAGATAGCTTGTTCTTAAAGATTAATCTATAGATGGGGTATCATTAGATGAGGTTAATGGAGAAACATATCCCTGAGACTACCTTTAGATATTATTATAAGAAATTTTAATTTCTATTAATTCCTTTCAATGTCATGAATTCTCTAACTATTTTTATAGCGACCCAAGATTCTCATAAATGGATATTACATCATTTTTTATGAATATTCATTTCATTACATGAACACGTTCCCAAGGAATATAATAGTTTAGTGTCTTTGGAAACTAGGAATACAATTTTATAAATTAGAAAAAGATCTTCAAAGTTTCCCACAAATATATTCCCATTAAGTAATACTACTTAAAACATTTCTTCATAACATTGGGAAAGTAAACATAAGAAAGTGTGTGATCATATTCTTATTAAGGGTAAATAAAGGATATACATAATCATAACATGAAAATAATTGTATGAGAACATGAGAATAACATTTTAATCTCATACCCTATATATAAAAGATAATGATCATGAGTTATAGAATAAATATTGGTTGTTCATAAGACATTAGTCATAAGGAAATAAAATAGCATGAGTCATGACATCATAACATTGGTATAAGACATAGACTTTTGGAATTCACTTATTCATAGAAAATATTATGTCAAGGATAGCCACAATAAAATTCATAATGTGTTAGTCTTGGGATAAACACTGGTGTAACTGATTTGGGCTTGGGATAATGACTCATGTACCCTCTTATTTTCAATATTGGGATAACAAATCATGTAAACTCTTGTTTTCAGGCTTGGGATAATAACCTATGTACCCTCTGGTTTTTAGTATTGGGATAAAAAACCCACATACCATCTTGTTTTCAGGATTGGGCTAACAACCCATATACCCCCTTATTTTTTGGGTTTGGGCTAACAACCTGTGTAACCTCTTGTTTGAAGGCTTGGGCTAACAACCTATTTACCCCCTTGTTTTCAATATTTGTCTAACAACCCATGTACCCTATTATTTTTAGGCTTGGGAAAACAACCTGTGTACCCTCTTGTTTTTTGAGCTTGGGCTAACAACCCGTATACCCTCTTGTTTTCATGCTTGGGCTAACAACCCATGTAACATCCTGTTTTTTGGATTGGGATAACAACCCATGTACCCTATGAGATCATATAATATTTATCATTATCCAATTCATTAGAGAGAGATATAGGTCCCACCCATCAAATAATGAAATCATACATCTGTATTCTACAAGATCATAAATATTCATTGTATCATAACCCATGAACATGCAATGGGTTTCTTAAACAATTCATCATATCTTAACATGTGGAAAATAGAAATTTTTCATAATCATTTAATCATATAATAACCCATGAAGAGAAGTGGGTTTCAAATCATATAACTTGTTGAAGAGAAATGGGTTTTATACATATCATTCCATCAAAATATAAATCATTCATAGAAATAATATGAATGGTAACCTTAGATAATATCCCTAGTAATTCATGATTAATACCAACATATGTCATCTTATATGAAAAATAATTTTTAAATGTCATTGAAAACATTTCTTTAGTAAAATATCCCTTCCTCTTTGAAAAACACTTTTTAAAACATGAATCTTTTGAAAATATTTTTCTTATAAAATAAATTTGAAAACATATAAAGTAAGATTTAAAAAATTTAGAGAATATTTTTATTTGAAAATATCTTTGAAAATTTACAAATTAATCTTCATGGAATTGATTGGTCATTATAGTGGAGAATTTTGTACATGACATATACAAAAAAACAAAGATTCCTTTCATATTATCAGTAGAATTCAAAAGAGGCTTGATCATAAAAAAGACAAGAAGATTACTTTTAAACCCACTTTTAAAAAGTTAAAACATTGGTATTATTTTCTTTTAAAAATAATTGGATAATAGTATAACATTTATAAAAATTTAGATAACATGGTTTTGGGAGAAAACTGATTTATAATCATAGAGAGAAATAAATTTTGATTTTCTTAAAAAACATTTTCTTAATTATATTAAGTAAAAAAGGAGTGTCAAAATCGTACCATTACTTGGATATATCATTAATAACTATAGTATAATAAAATTTATGATAATTCTTTAGATATGAATCATAATACTTCATCAAATGAAGCATAATCATTAACAATCCTAATAAACGATGAGATTATAACAATAAACTCTTACCAATTAGGTAACTTTGAATCAAAATACCCAGTAAATAATAACAAAAAACGAGACTTAAAATATCATGAAAATAATTATATTCATGATATGAAATGTCAAATAGTAAGTATATACACATCCTAGAATAATATAGTTTCATAACATAACATGTGTCTTAAAGAAGGAAAATTAAGAAAATATTATCTTACTGTTTGGTAAATTTTTAACCATAAAACCCATGAAAGATAGATCCTAAAATGGTTATTTAAATACCAATAATTATAATAATCAAAAAATAAATTCATGGGAATTATAGTAACCACATATAAGAAATATGTGGTAAACATGGATTATCTCTCACGGAAAATAAAAGTGAGACAGAAATTCCTTACTACTTGAGTAACAGTTGAATCATGAGATCCATGAAATATTATCATAAAGCTTTTAATATCATTAAATAAATTAAATTTATGATATAAAATTCTAATTTCAGTATATACACCACAAAAAATAAACGAGTGGTGAGTATGACATAAGTCTCATAGAAATAAAAGTGAGACTATAAATACCCAAACAATAAGTCTTGACTATAGTCATACTCATTGAAACCTCCAATATGATAAATATAAGTTTATTATACAAATATATTAGAACAATATTCATATATTTATAATACCATATATTATTTACTATTGACTTTATATTACCAATTTATTAACAATTCCATGTTTGAGATATGTTTCTGGTAAGAACCACCTTGTTTTTCATACATGTTTTGATTGTTATTCTTGGTATTATTACATAGATCATGATGTAATCATATTAAGATTTATAAAAATTATATAAATAACATATATTTTCATTATATATGTATTTATAGTAACCCATAAAATTTAGTGATAGGAAATGAAATACATAGTTCATGGAGACAGTATGTCGTACGTACGCATGAACATTGTTTCAATTTTCTAATCATATTAAAAAAAGAAAATGATATATATATATATATATATATTATCATTACAGTATAATTTTTATTTTATGTTTGTCACATATTTCTATTAAACCCATCCTTGAAACATTCCATATAAAGTGTGAATGAATCACATCGCATTGCATGGCGGTAATCTGTCGTATAAACAAATGATGTTATCATATTCTCACAGAAAGGAAATCATGAATTTATGTTTTATTTAATGATTTAAAATGAATAAATACATCATAAATATTATATATATCATATATAAACATCATTTCTATCATTATTCACAACCTTAATAGGTAGTAATGGAAGAACGAATGACATCAGTTCGTGAGGCTGTAGTCCGCCGTACACATGAATGATAACCACATATTTAATTTGATAGAAGTGTGTGTGGTTGTAGGTTGCACCAGTAACATAACAACATATAATTATATTTAATATACTTCGGTTATTATATAATTATCTTATGAAAATAATTTAATGTGTTTGAGGAAGAAATAAAACAAAAACGTTCGTTGATGAATATTACCTCTTCTTTGGGTATCTCATTTTGGGTTGCACCAAAGGACTTACTTGGTTGGATTTATGCCCAAAGTAAGTATTATAGTATTATATTATATGATATGGAAGTAATTTTTCAAGTTTTTGGTCCAGTCAAATGGATTTATAGGAATGAATAATAGGGGAGTGACATTCTTGTAAATATCAAAAGGTAAACACTGTTGGAAGGTATCCTTTATATCATGTACCTAAAATAATGAACCATTTTAGATATAATAGGGTATATGTTCTAAATATTTACATAAAATTGGTAATTTAAAATTTTATAGGTTATTTTTTTCTTTATGTTTAAAGATTAGTCCCTTAGTAACTTGATTTTCTCTTAATCTTTGTGATTAATTTTAATTATTTTCACTAATAATTATGGTCAAAAATTAATTTTTACTTGTTATAAATTATAAATTATTATTATTAAAAATATTTAATCCATTTTTTAAAATTAAATTTATATAATGTTTTGAAATTAATTTAAAATTAATCCCGCAAACGTGTCGAGTTAGTAGGTTTTCAAAACAAAAGGATCAAAAGTTTACAAAGTTTTTATCTTCAATTTCAATATTGAATTGATTAAATTGGATTAATATATTTTTATTTTAAATAAATATACTTTAAAACCAAATAATAATATAATTTAGCTATATAAATAAATCCAAAAAAAATAAGTTTTCAATTAAAATTCAATATTTTTCATTATTCATCAAAAAATGAAACTTCTTAGAAAAATAAAAAAATAATACTAATATAATTTTGAAATTAATTTTTCAAAAATAAATTTTATTTATTCTTATAAAATTTATAAAATATTCAAAATTTATTTTTAAAACAGGTATTTCATTAAAAGGCAGTGAAACAACTTTTAGAAAAATATAGCTTTTGGCATAAAATTTGATTTGTTATTATCTAATGCCTATAAAATATATTTGTTGAATTTAAAAACATTAGAATGAATATATAATATACAAATTTAATTAATATCATTTACTAATAGTATATAATTTAATTTATTAGGATTAAATTCCTTTTGGTGCATAAGAATAGTTTTTATTAAAACATTTCATTTATCATCAAATAGTTTTTATTTTCATTTCTAATTAATTGGTGTCCAATGAATTCAACCATATATTTTCATAATTTAGTTAATACTATTCATAACCATAAATCTATAGGCTGATATATAATTTTTATTTTAAATAATAATATTAATAATATTCATTAAAACTCAGTCTTGCATGTTGGCAAGCTATCGAAGAAAGTCATTGTTGTGTGTAATGAAAGCTAACTCAAAGTTTCATGTAATGAAAACTAAGATCGTATTTTCATGTAATGAAATCTAAACATGATTTTTTGTATAAATAAATTTTAACTTGGTTTATCATTCAATTCAAACCATCAAATAATTTTAATTTATTTGAAAAATAATAATTCATAAATACTTGGTGTGTTACATTCTACCCCCATTAAAATGAATTTCACCCTCAAAATTAATCTAAGTTATAAAAGGTTTAATACATAAATTTTTCTTCCATATAAGACCACATAATAAAAATTAATACTAATAGTTCCTTTAAAAAAATTAAATTTTGAAACATAATGCTTACCCATTGTAACTCATAACTAGGTTTCCACATAGGAGAACATAGGTGGAAAGTGAAAAAATGGACAAAGAAGAGAAAACTAACACCCCAATACTAATGAAGAGTGATTGAGAACATGGTCAGGATAAATTTAATGATAAAAAAGTCATAAATCAAATATTATTGACAAATTTCATTTATATCATCAAAAATGAGGTTAATTGAACAAAATTTTATTTCAATACCCTTTACCTAAAGTTGATAAATTTTCACAAAGAGATATACTTACTTGATTTCATTCTATTTCATATATCAAATCTCACCCTTTGGTGGTTCCTTGATAAATTTCCACTTCATATCACAATCCATTAAATTAAGGTGTATTTTTCATTCCTGAATAATTTATAGATCATGAGATCCATAAATAGATTGATATGTCATTCAATATGTCTTTAGTTAATATCAAAGAAAAATGGTTATCACAGGTTATAAAATATTCATAAATCCTCATGTATAAAGATAATAATTTAATCTGTAAAACCTCATACAAAGTTTAACTTAAACCACTCTATAAATTTTTAACCTTGTAACTCTTCTAAAAGATAAAAATCCAAAATATTATAAATAAGTTCACTAAATTTCTCAAAATCAGCATAACATTAATCCCCCTATATCGTAAATTATATCTCACCTATCACATACCAAACATGTTAATACCTTTATCATATATTCTCTTAAAACATGGTAATAACCTGAATTACCATAAATCCTTATTGAAAACATACATTCTTCCAAAATATAACTCACCCTTTATTACTTTAATAGGCTCTTATCTTATAAAAACTTTTCTATTAGAATCTTTGTTTCATCCTTTAAATGGTAGAATATCAATATTATTTAATTATTACAAGATCCATATAGATATAGATAATAAATTCTTATAATAATATCATGTTCCACAAAATGATGAACAATAAGATTTTTATAGAGCTTATTGTCACAAATTCCCACATGAAATCCCCACTGTGGAGTGCCACAAATATCATGATTCACTTCATCAATTGTGATTTAATAAGATTTCCCTTTTTCCTTTTTCTTAAGTGGTTGTTGGAATTGATAAAAAACATTAACCCTCATATTGGAGCACTTTTATCATAATGCCCAAACTTATTTCAATTGAAACACTTAATTGTGGTAGATTCATTCTATGGGGATTTCTTATTATTTTCATCATTAGCTAACATTTTTCCAATAACTTCGTCATTAATCCACTCAATGACCTTCTTTTCCATACATAAAACATTTACTAGTCCCATTAAGACAATTCCCTCCAAGTTTCTTCCCACACATTGAGCATAAAAGAGATATCATCTTCTTTCATCCATAGTTCTTATATTTTTAATTAAATTTCATTTTTTATCTTCTTATCAAAACCATGGGATTAATACATAAATCCAACCTACATTTCCACATTAATAAAATAATTAACAATCTCTTTATATCATCCAAATTCCATTATTTATAATTCAATTTAGAGATTTGGTTTTAGGACCATGAAAAATCGGTAAAATTTACTTTTAGTATGAATGGTAATACCCAAAGAATACCTGACAGGTCTTGTAAAATTCGACTCATAAGCAGAAACAAATTCATTATCCTTTTGTTGAAGCTCTTGGAATTATTTCTCCATATTTGTTTATAGAATATGAAGAAAGTAATTACTAAGTAATATCCCATTAAACTCTTCCCATTTCATAGATTCAATTTCTTCTTGTTCCCTCATTTTCTTAATAAGGTTTCACCACTTATCCACTTAAGATTCCAAATTATAAACAACAAAATTTGATTTTTTTATGCCCTGAACATTGAATAATGAAAAATATATTTTCATTGGTACTGATCCATTTCTTAGAAACTAGTGGATTAGTGCAACCACTAAAAGAAGGTGTATGTTGCCTCATTAAGGACTCAACATAACAATTTTCCCTCTTTTTCCATTTTGGAAGTTCAACATGATTCATATCTTGGTAAAGTTGTGTGATCATAAAAATAATGTTTTCCATTCCATCACCCATAACATTTAGTTTTATAGGATTACAATCATTTAATTTTCCATTTCATTAAACATTAACACATTTCCTTCATGTTATATTCATTAACTAAAACTATAAATCATAGTATGAGAAACACTAATCATAGTGTAAACCCACATAATCATAAAAAATCACTTATAGGGTGTCTAAATCATGAAACCTTATTTTCAATATATGGTACTTTAGTATTAATCTATTTCATTAATATTCATAATATATTTAAATCTTTCATGATGATTCATAAAGAGATTGTGAATTTCCAATGCATATCCCCTGGGAGTTTCAAACCATGTGTAAATCAGGGCTTGTTGTCGATCAATAGTTTTGAACCGCGTCTAGCTCAATACAATGTTTTTAGGGTTGTTACCCTTATGTATATATGTTCAATAGCCACATTCACTTGTAGTATCCCATACATAGATGTAATTACTTGGAAACTACTCCCTCAATACTTTAACAAAATTATAAGTCATTTTCCTAAACATCGACTTGTCCTTAGAATTATCCTTAGAGACATCCCTAGAAATATCCTTAAAATATACCTAGGGAACTCACTAAATTTTTCTCATCTTAGTTTCTAAAGATTTACTAAAACTTTCCTTTGATACCAACTATAGTGACCCAGGATTCTCATACATGGATATTACATCATTTTTTATGAATGTGTATTACATTAGATGAACACATGCCTAAGTACCATTATAGTTTAGCGTGCTTAGAAACTTGGAATGTAATACACTAACATAGAGAAAGATCTTCAAAGTTTCCCACAAGGATATTTTCATTTATTACTCCTATTTAAAACATTTCTTCATAACCTAGGGAAAGGAAAGATAATAAAGCGTGATCACAGATTCTTATTAATGGGAAATCAATGAGATATGTAAGTACAACATGAACATAAGGGTATCAGAACATGATATTAACATTTAAAGATTATACCCTCCATATCAAAGATCATAATAATGAGTCATGGAATAAATATTTATAGTTCATAATACATGAATCATAAGAAAACTAAATAACATGAGTATTTAGAGGAAAACATTAGCATAATACATAGAATTGTGGCATACACCTAATAATAGAAAATATTATTTCAAGGCTAGCCACCAAGACATTCATAATGTGTTAGGCTTGGGCTAGCCACCTGTGTACCAGCTTTGGGCATGGGATAACAACCCATGTACCCTCTTATTTTTGAGATTGGTCTTACAACCAATGTACCATCATTTTTTCATTCTTGGGATAACAACCTATGTACCCTCTTGTTTTCAGGCTTGGGATAACAACACATATACCCTATTGTTTTCAATCTTGGGCTAACAACCTGTATACCCTCTTGTTTTTTGTCTTGGGATAATTACCTGTGTGCCCACTTATTTTTAAGCTTGTGATAACAACCCATGTACCCTCTTGTTTTTAGGCTTGGGCTAACAACTCATGTACCCTCTTATTTTCAAGCTTGGGCTAACAACTTGTGTACCCTCTTGTTTTTAGGCTTGGGATAATAACCTGTGTACCCTCTTATTTTCAGGCTTGAGCTAACAACGCGTGTACCATTTTTGTTTTTAGGTTTTGGATAACATCCCATATACCCTCCTTTTTTGGTCTTGGGATAACAACTCATGTACCCTGTAATCTCATATAACATTTATCATTACTAAATGCATTGGAGGGAGATATAGGTCCCACCTATCAAATAATGAAATCATACATATGTGTGCCACAAGATCATAAACATTCATCATATCATAATGCATGAACTGAAGTGGGTGTCATAAATTTTCATCATATATTAACCTATGAAAAATATACCAATTCCATAATAATTTCATCATAGAATAACTTATGAAAAGAATTGGGTTTCAAAGCATATAGCTTGTGGAAGATAAAGGATTTTCATGAACATTGTTCCATCAAAACATATACCAATTAGACAAAGAATATCAATAGTACCCTAGGATCATATCCCTAGTAAGGCATGAGTAACACCAACAGAATTCATATTTAATGGAAAATAATTTTTTAATATCATTTTAAATATTTATTGAGGAAAATGTCCTTTCTACTTTGAAAAACAATTTTTAAAACATAATACATTTTGAAAAAAAAAATTCTTTGAAAATAACTTCGGAAAATTATAAAGGAATCTTGAAAAAAAAATTAAAATATTTATCTTTGAAAATATGATTGAAAACTTATAAAGTAAAATTCATATAATGGAGTGGTCATGATGGAGGATAACTCTTTACATGACATATATGTAAAAAATATATTCTTTTCATATTTTTAGTAGAATTCAAAAGAGCCTTGATCAGAAAATAATAAGAATATTCTTTTTTAAAAAATTGTAAAAATGTAAAACATTGTTAAAATTTTCTATTTAAAATAATATAATAATATTAAAATATTTTTTATAACATTTTTAGAAAACAATTCTTTGGGAGAAAACATATTTTCGACTAAGGAGAGAAAAAAAGTCATATTTTATTAAACACAATTATATTTATATTAAGTACCAAAGAGTTGGAAAATGGTTTCATTACATGGATATAGAATTACTAAATATATGAGAACAAAATTAATTATAATTATTTAGATATGGATCATAATAATTCAGCAATGGAAGCATAATCATAAACAATTCCAATAAATCATGAGATTGTGGAAATAAAATCTTACCACTTTGGTAAATTTGAATCATAATACCCATGAAATAATAACAATACATGAAGATTAAAATGTCATTAAAATAATTTCATTCATGATATAATATTTCAAAGGTTTATTATATGCACCTCATAAAATAATATTATTGTCTAACATAACATGTGTCTCAAAGAAGGAAAATTGAGACAAAATTCCCTTATCACTTTGGTAATGTTTTAACAGTAAAATCCATGAAATATAGATCTTAAAATGGATATTTAAAGCCCATTAATTATAATTATAATTATAATAAAATTCATCTATGGTAATTATACACATCACATACAAGAAATTGGTGGTGAATATGGCTTGTGTCTTATGGAAAATAAAACTGAGACGAAAATCCCTTAATACTTGAGAAACATTTGAACCATGAGATCCATGAAATAATAACATTAATTTAAACTTTTAATATCATTAAATAAATTAAATTCATGATATAATATTTCATATGTTAGTATGTATACCATGTAAAGAAAACGAGTAGTGAATATGGAATAAGTCTCGTATAAATAAAAGTGAGACTAGAAATCCCCTTAGCTTAAGTATTGACCCTCATTGTAATCATTAAAAACTCATGTATAATAATTATAAGTTTATTATACATTTATCACAGTACCATAATAATATATATAATAACATATATGATTTAATTATGACTTTATATTACCCTTTTATTAACAATTTTAAGTTTAGGTTATGTTTCAGGTGAGAACCGACATGTTTTTCATACATTTTATGACTTGTTATTATTGTTCCTTTTACTTAGATCATGATATAATCATCTAAATAATGATAAACATGTTATAAAAATCATATATATTCATTATATATGTATTTATAGTGACTCGTAAAATTTGGTGATTGGAAATTAAATACATCATTCATAGATACGGTAGGTCGTACATACACATGAACGTTGTTTCCATTTTATTGTAATATTAAAAAAGTAAATTATATATCAATATATATATATATATATATATTATCTTTATAGTATCATTATTATTTCATATATATAAAAAATTTATATTAAACCCATCCTCAATACATTCCATGTAAAGCGTGAATGAATCACATCACTTCGTGAGGTGGTAGTTCGCCGTACACACAAACGACGTTATGGTATTCTCAAAAAATGAAAACTTTGAAGTTATGTGTTATATAAGGAGTTCATAAGAATAAATAAATCATAAATATTATGTATATAATATTTAAATATAATGTTTCCCATTATTCTTAACCTTAATATGTCGTTATAGAAGAGCGAATGACATCAGTTCGCGAGGCGGTAGTATGTTGTATACACAAATGATGATTGTGTATCCCATTTGATTGAAGTGTGTCTTTTTTTTGGTTATAAACTTAATATAAAAACATATCATTATATTTAATATTATTATTATTTTATATAATCAATATATGAAAATAATTTAAGGGTTTTGAGAAAGAAATAAAACAAAAACGTTCATTGATGAATTTTACCTCTTCTTGAGGTATCTCCTTTCGGTTTTCACAAAATCTCTTAATTGGTTAGATTTATACCCAAATTAATAATTATAGGATAATATTAGGTAATTTATGAAGTTATTTTAGATGGGTTTTTTTGAGACAAATATCTTGAGAGGTTTGAATAATGTGGGGGAGTGAATGCCCTTTATAATGGAGGAGGAGTGGTGTTCATGTAAATACCAAAAAGGTAAACACTATTGAGAGGTCTCCCTAATATCATGTTCCTCCAATAATAAAATATTTTTAATATAATATGTTATATGGTTGAAATATGAATATAAAATTGGTTTTTTAAAATTTTCTATGTCATTTTTATCCTTATGTTTAAAGATTAGTACCTTAGTAATCTCTTTTTTCTTTTAATCACCGTAATTAATTTTAAATATTTTCCCTAATAATTATGATAAAAAAATAAGTTTTAATTATTATAAATTATAAATTATTATGATTAAACATATTTAATATATTTTTCTAAATTCAATTCACATAATCTGAAGAAATTAATTTAAAATTAATCTCGCAAACGTGTCGACGAAGCGAGTTTCTAAAACAAAAATATAAAAAGTTTACAAACTTTTTATATTAAATTTAAATAATAAATTGACTCAAATTATATTAATTTAATTAATATATTTATAATTGAACTAAATATACTTTAAAATCTAATAAAAATATAATTTATCTATTTAAATAATCTAAATGAAGAGACAGTTTTCAATTAAAATTCAGCACTTTTCACTATTCATCAAGAAATGAAATTTTTTGAAATACACAAGAAATTCATCCTAAGATAATTTTTAAATTACACTTTAAAAATGAATTTTATTTTTCTCATATAAAATTTATTAAATTCTAAAAATTTAGTTTTAAAATAAGTTCTCCATTAAAAGGTGAAAAAACTGCCTTTAAAAAAATACAACTTTTTATTGGTAAAATTGGATTTTTTTTTTATCTTATGTCGATAAAATATGTTGGGAGAATGTAAAAAAATTGATTGAATATATAATATATGAATTTAATTATTATAATTTACTAATATTAAGTAATTTAATTTATTACGATAAAATTCCTTTGGGTGCATAAAAATAGTTTTTTGATAAAACATTTCCTTTACATTAAATTGGTTTTTATTTTCATTTATAATTAATTGGAAACAAATGAATTCTGTAATATATTTTAATAAGTTTTTTAATATTATTAATAACCTCAAATTTAATGTCTAATTGATAATTTTTATTTTAAATAATAATATTAATAGTATTCGTTAAAACTCGTTTCTGTGTGTACTAAAGATATCTAAGAAAGTCGTTGTAGTGTGTAACATAAGCTAACTTTGTATTTTGTATAATTAAAACTAATATTAGTTTTGTGTGAAACATAATCTAAACATGGTGTTGTGTATAAATAAATATTATCTTCATTTAGCGTTCAATGTAATCCATCAAATAATTTTAAATTATTCAAAAAAATAATTCATAAAAACTCAGGGTGTTATAGTTTTTATGAGACTAATGAGCTATCTGTTTTATGAGTTTCTAGAAAATTTTATGATATTTTTAATTGATTATTTTCTTATATATTTGAGGTTATAGGATGATCATGTTGATAATTTAAGATTTATTATATAGATTCTTTGATGAAATCAACTCTATGGGAAGTTGTTCAAATTTATGTTTTGGATATGATAGTTGAATTTCCTTAGGTATATTATATCTTAGTAAGGAATAGTTGTGGATTCTTCAAATATTGAGGTATTTATTTCTTAGATGTCTCCCATGAATGTTTTATCATTTCTTAGTTTCCTTGGTCTAGAAGGCTATTTCTCTATAATTGTGGCTCATTTTACAACCTTGTCCAAGAAGTATGAGGCTTCCATTTAGTTGGATTAATGCCAAGGTGCATTCTAGTATCTGAAGGAGAAGATGGTTAGTGCTCTTATTCTTCATTTTCTATATTATAGATTCATGTTAGAGGTCTTTTATGATGTTTTTTACCATAAAATGGGTTATGTTTTGATGTAGAATAGGGTGGTAATTTCACATGGGTCTTGATAATTATGACCTCATGAATGTAACTACATTACCCAAAATCTTTAGATTATAAAGGTTGTGTTTTATTGGAATATGTGGAGACACTATCTTATTAGATAGTGTTTTATGTTCTTCATAGATCATAAGATTATATTATATATTTTATCTTGGTGTTATTTAACTCTATTTTAGTTATTATAGGAAGAGTATTTATAGGATTACAACTTTTGTATCTCCCACACATAGGGAAAAAGTATTGTGGAAACTATTGCACTTAGTTGGAATTCATGTGGAGATATTTCTCGAGAGTCCTGGAATGTATAGAGTATGATAAATTAGATTTTATAATTTCACCTTGACATATATGAAGTCGGTGGTAGAGGTTTTCTATATTGGATGATAGTGAAATCATCCTTGATACAATATGTAGAGGAGTCTCGATTTGAAGACTTTGAGGTGGAGGTTTAGAAGGATGCTATTATCTATAGTGATTCTCCTAAGGGGTGGTTAGAGGATTCTCAACATAGTATTTTGTTTTGAGAGATACTATTTATTATTATAGGGGTGAATTTGGGAGTTACCTATGAGTTTATACCTCACATTCTCAGTGCATATTGGTGTAACTAAGATGTATCATTCTTTGAGGAGTCAGTTTTTGTGTCCAATGATGAAGAGGCCAGTAGTATAGTTTTTTCTTGAATTTTGATCTATAAAAAGTTCATGTATGAACATCAAGTTCATATTAAATTGTTAATTCTGTTATATGTTTCTAAATGGAAGTTTGAGTACATATCAATGGATTTCATTACTAATTTTCCTTGGGCTCATGGAGGATGTGATGCTATCGAGTGGTTATGGATTGGTTGATGAAGTTTTTTCTATTTTTTTTGTTGATAATTAAATTATGATGGATGATTTATCAAGGATTTATATGGGAAATGTTGTGAATATTCATGGGGATATGGTAATGATCATCTCTGATCAGGATCCTTGTTTTACCTCATGAGTGTGAAAGGGTCTCTAATGATTTTGGATCTCAGTTATTCCTTAGTGTTATATTCTATTTGTAACAACGGGGCCCTAATGATAGTACATAGACCCTACAATTTAATATGGATAGTAGACCATGTCCCTTTAAGAACCATCAGCTACCCCTCAAACACATGGTACCTTATTGGGACCCACCCACATACATGAAAAAATCATCAGACTAATGACTATTGCCACAATCCAACATGTTATTTTAGTTTGGTTTTTCCTCACTCACACACACCCTATGAAACTTCTTGAGAGTTCACCCATGCTAACACTACTCTAGGAAAAGTATCGCTTAACTATGGATTTTTAATCATGTAGGCCCCTAAAAATAAAGGTTCACCTTGTTGACATGTGTAGTAACATTTAATATTTTAATCCTTTGACTTTATTGGGAGCTACATTCTCCCCCTCCCCCCTAAAGCACAATATCCCCATTATGGAACCTATGATTCAAACTAGGAAGTTACACTACACATTTGGAAAGGTAACACTCTAATACCACTATAAATATCATAACCAAAAGATAGAATAGGAACCCCACCATTTAATATAGTCAATGGGTCATGGCCCACCAGAAACCACCAGTTTCCCCACAGACAAATGGTCCCCTGCTATGGTCGGCCCATGTGCTCGAATATATCATCACACAAATGATTGTCCCTAAATGATAATACATGTTCTTTTATTATGATTTTTCCTCACTCTCACACACTCTGGGAAACTTCCCAGGAGGTTACCCGTCCTAACACTACTCTAAGACAAGGCTCTCTTAATTGTGGAGTTTTAATCAGGTAGGATCCCAAAAATAAAGGTTCACCATGTTACTATGGGTAGTAATATTTAGTATTTAAAACCATTAAATTTATGGGGTGGTACACAATACTCAAATGGAAAAATCGATTTTTTCCCATTTTCAAAAATCCACTTTAAGGGTAAGCAGGAAACCTTACATATCAGCAGTGCCAGAATCCACAAAATTCAAATTTAAAAAACAACTTTCAAAAAGCATCATCACCCATTTCAATTCCCATGATTCACAAGTCACACACCTTCCTTGAGTCACACACCAAACACTTCAAAAATCATGTACTTTTTCCTCCTCATCATCACCACAGCGGAAGATTCCCAACGGCAAATCAAACCATCAAAACACCATTCATCAGGCCGAACTACATCATGTCATCACCAAATCCAGAATTACCATGACATCGAAACCACCATCCAAATCAGAAAATAGTTGCAAAAACGAAGAACCACCATACATGATCTCCTCCAAACAAGATGAACACCTACGCATAAAACTTATTCAAACCTGATACTTGGAAAGAAACCACTAAAGAACACCATCATCACTGGCCAAAATCTCTGAAAATCACCCTCAGCAAGAATAAGAACCAAAGTGACACCATAGAATAATCGATCCCCATCGTCCGCCAAAACCCACATCCCAAAACCCCTTCAAACCCGCCATTCCAGATCCGACCAGGAGGGAACAGAAGGATTAGAGTTCAGGGAAGTGCTTTGAGTAGACCAAGACACTGATGGCCACTGCAAAAGATGAGCACAAGCAGAAATTCAATCAAAGAAAAGAATAAGAACCGAAGAGGGAGGCTACGCAGGTAAGACAATCGTCGTATCTCACCTCCCAAAACTATCAAAGAGCCACGACTTTGGGACTGACTTTGAATGGAGAGAAGGGGTGTAAGGTCATGGAAGAGATATGACCGACTGAAAACCGAACAACGGAGAAGGAAATCAAAGGGGGGCCAACATGGGAGCGCCTGAAGAAACCTTGATCGTTGAACCACCAAACCCAAAACCATTACGAAGCTGCTACACTAGATCTGACCTGAAGGGCACAGAGGGAAGCGAGTTTAGAGAGGAGAGAAGTGGATGCAGGTTTCAGCAGTGACAGCCCTCAACAGGGATGGCACAGAGGAGACCAAAGGAGGAATAATGGAGAGAAGAGGAATGGTGTTCAAATGCGCCACCACCCCAAAGCTTAGGTTTCAAGAGAAAACCCTAGGCGAAGCCGAAGGAGAACGGGAGAGATCCAAGAGACTCGGGTGCCATCCTTACATTCTCCAATACTCAAATAGATAGTTAAAATGATCAAATTATCCATAAATTGTAGGATATGTTGTGCTCATGTGTTCTAGGTTTTAGAGGTTTTTGGGTAAAATACTAACCTTTTTTTATGTTTGATAATAGAAATATCCACCACCCATCTATTGGTATAGATATATTTGAAGTGAAATTTAGGGTGATTGAAAATATCTATTGGGATGGACTAAGTATAAAATCCCAGGACCTGCACTCCCGTATACCACATTGAAAATTTAAACTTTACATTTATAGATTTGATGTTAATAATTATGACATAATTTTTTCCATAAAAAACATACAACATCATAAGGAAACCTTGAATAACATACATTATGGAGGACCTTTTAGGTTCATAGTTTTATAGAATAAGGACATACTCCTACACAGACAACTTCCATGACTTTAAATGATCATTTCTCCAATTTAACCAGAATTTTATTATTTCACATTAGGTCATCAACATTATACTTATTAAATAATTTATAGATATAAATTTTTCAACATCACTATTTAAAACCTGGGGAAAAATAAACATAAGAAAGGGTGATATGAATTACTCAGTAAGGGTAAAAATAAGCCTTATAAATTTAATTTCATCAATGATCATAATATGTGAATAAGGGTATGATGAAAAAATCATAGTTCATTATAAAATCATAAAGTAACATATACCCATAAATACTTAGATCATCAAATATGAAAACATGGAAAAGGAAAGTGTCATCATAATTAATAACCATGAGCCATGTGATATCAATATTGATTATGAGAAATATTATAAACCTAGGAAAAGTATAAAGAAAACATGTATGTAACATGGGACATCATTTTTACTTTACTCTTACAATCACTCTTACAAATGGAATAAACATATGGTTGAATTCCATACCCAATGCATTATAGGTCTATCACGGACACAACTATACTTGATTTATCATGAAACCACTCATCATTGGTTTATCATGGAACCACCCATCATTAGTTTATAATGTAACCACCCATAAAATTTCCATGTACCATTACTTATTAATAACACATAAAATATTTTTTTTATCATAAACTCATAGGAAGAGTCATTATCCCTTTTATAAATTGATTAACCCATATAAAATAAATGGGTTCTATAAAAATATTTTTGTAACATGATTAACACATGTAAAAGAAATGGGTTCCATAAAAATATCTTTGTAACATGGTTAACCCATGGAAAATAAACTGATTCCATAACAATCTATTTTAAACATGGTTAACCCATGGAAAAAAATCGGTCCCATAACAATATATTTGAAATAATCATAATCCATCCCGAAAAGAATGAATATGGTATCAATAAAAAATATCCCCAATGTAGTATAAGTAACAATAATGGTTGTTGATTTTTATTAATATAAATAAAATTATAAGATCATTAAAAATATTCATGATGAAAATATCCTTTTCATTTTTAAAAATACTTTTTAAAACATAAAACATTTTGAAAATACTTTTCTTGGAAAATAACATTGAAAACTCATCAAGAAAATTTTAAAACTAATTTAAAAAAAATAAAGCATAAAACATTTTTAAAAAAATCATTAAAATGACCTTAAAATATTATTTAAAAATATTTTATAAATCATTTTTAGAAAATATTATTTTGTAAGAAAACATATTTCTGATCTAAGAGAGAACCAAAGTCAAATTTTCTTAAAAACATTTTTCTAATTATTCTGAGTAAAAAATAATGGATAAAATGTTAATATTACATTAAAATAATATGAATAACCAAATGATAATATAATTCAAAGGAATTATAAAATTTCAACATTGGAGACTTAATCATACACAATCCCAATAAATGATGAGATTATAGCAAATGACTCTTACCACATTGGTCACATGAATGTTAATCACCATAAAGAAATAACATTAAATGAAACTTAAAATATTATAGAAATAATTATATTAATGATATAACACAAAAAAAATGTATTTATATACACCACATAAAATAAAATTGGTTCATAACATGACATAAGTCTCAAAGAAGGAAAATTGTGACAAAAATCCATTATCAATTTGGTATATTTGAAACCATTGTTGGTTGGAGTAGATACTCAATAGGGGGGATAATTTAGTTCCAATTAAAATTTCTATTAAAAAACTTTATGGTTAAGAAAACCCCTAATTTAAAAATGGACCAGTTAATTTAGGAAGTTGAAATGTAAATGTTCAATTGGTCAATAGGTTTCTCAAAGGGTGATTAATCCTCAGATGAATCAGTGTAGAACAATAATTTAACATTTAAAACAAGTTTATTGAATTAAAAAAATACACACACTAACCAAAACTAACTACCAAAGTGTAAGAAAAAACAATTTTATGTTTTATAAAATATAAGCAGTGGTTAATATCAAAATAGAGTATAAAAAAACAAATTACTCAGTTAAGTAAAACAAGAGTTTCAATATAAATTTGATACTTAATCCTCTCCACTTGGTGATCACTTTCCACCAAGAAGTTTATATTAACAATAAACTTGATACACAGCCTGTATTGGGATTGAAAAAAAATTTCACAAACTATCCAGGGTTCACACCCTCTTCCACAATTCTTCATGGGAAAAAACATCACAGACCACACATGATCTCTTCTACAGTTATACATGGGAAACAAAGATGAGGTGATGTTTGATGTGAGGATATTTAGTATCCTTCAGTTCAAGCACAGGAGACATTGTGTGATACAAATAGACACACACACTTCTCAAAGATGTAAAAGAAATAACACAATGAAGCTAAGAAAGTAAGATTGATTTTAAAAAGCTCTATGTGATAGAAGATCAGATCTTGACTCCTTAGAGTGAAGAATTTGATGATGAATTCTTTCTCTGAAACTTGTCTTCAAAAAAAGAGTGTTGCAACTCCAGGTTCTAGCTTTCAGTGTTCTTCTTATAATGTTGATCAAGATTTAATGAAGCAAAAAATATAGAAATGAGTTTGTATTAGAATGATATTCGTGATGCTTGTGGGTTCAGAGTATTAGTGTTGGATGGTTTGGCTTTTTGATCTGGCGAGTAAGCTCTATCACACTTCTCATGTAACCCTTTCTTTGTGTCCGCGTATATTTTTCACTATATTTTTTATGACGTATATCTTTTTCTTGTATCACTTTTCACTTTTTATATTGGAGTTCCGATAATGGTAATGAGTAGATCACATGCATGATTTCTCATACCTCGTATTGTCCACAGTATTGTCTCCTGAAACGTTTACAATCAGAATTCATTAATGTCAGAGTGTTTATTTTATTAAATATGATAGTTAGAAAAATATCTTGAATTTTACAAAGTATGTAAGGAAAAGTGTCTATGGACTAGTATTGGTAACCTTTATATCAGTAGGCTTCAATAGTAGGTGTACATCGGAAATCTCCAACTGTAACATTTCCTTGGTAGGCTTCAGCGGTAACCTTTATCATTAGGCTTACATCAGTGACCATGTAACGATAACCTTGTCATGGTAACCTTGTAGCGGTATCCTTTTAGTTGTAACCTTGTAGCGGTAACCTTTATCAATATGCTTACATAGGTGACCTTGTAATGGTAACCTTGTCACAGTAACCTTTTAGCGGTAGCCTTGTAGCGGTAACCTTGTAACGGTGACCTTGTATTGGTGACCATGTAGTTATAAACTTGTAACGTTAACCTTGGTACTTAGATAAATTCTGCACTGTAAGCTTAACCAATCAAGCAATGAGATTGAGAGTATATGAATATTACTCTATAGGAATAGGAAACATTAATTAAACATAATTAGCATAGAATGAAGATATGGTTCTCACTTAAATGAAAACAAGATTTGGGATTATCAAAATATGATTTGGGATTGTCAAAATATTATTTGGGATTATCAAAATATGATTTGGGATTATCAAACAAGATGAGTCTAACAATCTCCCCCTTTTTGATAATCACAAATCATGTCAATGAAGCTTTGGCTTTAAGAGTTTTGAATCAAGGTTAAACACATCTTCTAATGTCATTGAATCTGGAGGTTTAGGTTTTGAATATTTTTTCCTCCTTGAATGACTTATCCCCTTTAATATTTTCTCCCCCTTTGTGATTAACAAAAAGCATATAGAATGAAAATAGTGAAAAGAGAGAACCTTTATTAACAAAACAGGATTACATTATACCAAAATAGATACACCAATCCCTATAAACTAAGATAGTTCACACTCAATCCACATCAGATATGACCATAGGAGCATTTTCCTTGAAAACTGAGGATGCAGGTTCTGGAGATGGAGGGATAGGACGAGGGATGACAGTGATCAGTGTAGGAGGAACTGCAGAAGAAGCATCAGTATACCTATAGTGAGTAAATCTCTGAGGAATCATAGGGGTCAAACTTTTTATGGCATGGGCAGGAGTCATCAAAGGAGTAGTACTGGTGTAACTTGAAGCAGCTGAAGAAGAAGTCTAAGAATGAGGAACTATTATTAGAGTGCAGTACACATGGAGGAAAGGTAACAGAAGATTCATGAAATTAATAATGATGATTCCCCCTCTTTCCATAACTGAGATGAAATCATCTTTGTTTTCTAGGAATCTTTCTAAGGCAGGAGTCAATTCCCTGAGCCTATTAACCTGATCCTTAAAGGCCTAAGTGACAGGTGGGATCCTTAAGTTATCCAACAACAATTTAAAGTGACCATCCATCTGATGCTTGGTGTACACCTATTTTTAATAGAAGTAAACTTGATATTTGATGGCCTTATGATCCTGAGTAGCTTCCCTTAGATAATCTCCCACAAGCTTATGAATTTCCCTGGTAATGAAAATGACCTGAGAATCTGAGGAACTGCCACTAGAGAACTTTTTTACTTCTTCTCTGACAATGGTCCTGAAAGATTCAATGTCAACTGGAGGAGAAGCTGAAGTGGAAGAAGATGTAGCTAGAGGAGCCAACGAGAAGGCCATTGTCTCCTTGAAAGATTTGTTCAGGCCACTGATCAGCCTTTTGACATCATCATCTTTCCATTTCACATGTGTTTTCATAGATTTCTTGAACTCCTCAAACACTGTAACCATTTTTTGAACTACACTTTTGACATATTCAAGGCCTCTGTCCACTTGGGTCCTTGAAGTCATATAAGAATCTAATTTGGCAATAAACTGTTTCACTGAATCCATAGAATCTGCCAACTCTTTTACTTGATTATGACATTCCTTGACCTCATGAAAAACAACTGAGTGAGAGGTAGAAACTATCCTTTCCACTATAGAGGTAAGGATTCCTTGTTTGACTGCTATTGTTTTTGCTATTTCAGTGGCTTTCCCATCAAAGTGTCTCTCCACGTCTGATTTCAAAGAATCAAGGTCTACGTTTTTCACATAGTATTTAGGGAAAGAGGTTTCTATAGGGATAAAAGTGAGTTTTGGAACTAAAGGTATTCTGTTGGGCCTTTCATCTTCTGATTCATCATAGTCTAGACCCAACACCATAAATCCAGGGTCCTCATACCATCCCTCAATCTCATGTACAATAGAAACTGAACCTATAATAGCTGGTTCCTCCCCCTAAATGGAATGAATCTCTTGATTGGCCATATTCATTTCCTACATACCTTCTTGATCAACTAAAACATCAGGAAGGTTCACTTCCACTTCCTCCTCAGAATGTTAAACTACTTACAATATAGGCCCAACATCAACTGAATCAGCAGCTTCTTCTTCTCCACTTTCTACTATTTTTGTATGTCCTATTAGAGGACTAAGACTTAGACATTCCTCTTCATTTTTAGCAACAGTTGTCTCAAGGTTAGCATGACTTGATTCAGATTCCTCATCCTCATCTGAGTTATATCTAACTTCTCTTAAGACAATTTCATCCCCTTCTTCTTCACTGGTTTCCTTATCACTGTCCCTTAGGACAGTTTCCCTTCTAGGAGATCTCTTTGGTGGTCTAGGCTCACCAAAGGATATAGTAGTCGCAAAAGGATTGGAGGGAAGGTCAGGGTCACTCTTGTCATCTATAGGAGAGTCCTCTCTTTCATGTATAACAAAAACTTCTTCTTCTTCATCTGAATAAGCAGGCTCTAATTTATCAGGCTTAAGACTAGTGTCTCTCTTATTCTTAGGCCTTGTAGGATGAGTCACATGATTAAACTCTCCATACACCTTAGCCTCATCATTCGCCCATCTCCTTAGCCATTGATTCCAGTTAATCTTCATTATCTTGCAAATCACTATGGTGATGTAATTGTTGTTTTTTACAAAAATAGTTTCTTCCTTATCTCTAGAAACTCCTTTCACTTTCAACATAAGAGATATCAGCTTGGCATGGAATAGGGCATTGGATTTGAAACTAGGCTTGTTCATATCTTCCAACAGAGCCATCATCAACCTACACAGGTTGATCTTATGTCCATGCTTTTGAAAATACAGTATGAATATTTCCTGATACTTCAAAATAGTGAAGTCCCCTATCCTGGACTTATCACATGATGAATAAATTTGAAAATCATCTTATCTTCTCCTTCCAATTCAGCAGCAATGACTTTCCTAGGAATTCCATTCCCTGTCAATTCTTCTAAATATTCTTCATAGAAAAATAACTCACTAGTGGGAGGAACCACTTTTGAGTAAAAATCAAAAATCTCATCATGTGGAACCCTTAATCATTCATCCCATTCAGTAGAGGAGAAACTTACATTTACTGAATTTACTCTCGAAATCATTCGGTGCTCATCCTCAGACTGTTTAAACTTGAGGTACTCATAAAACTCCTTCACTAACTTCAGATAATAGGGTCCATTGTTGTTTTCAAAACATTCAACCCAGTATTGAGCTTCCAATACCTTAAGTACTAACGACCAGCTCAAAAGCAGCCACTCAGAACTTAATTCCTTCTCAACTACTATTTCCCTCTTCGATAAATGCGAGTTAAGTATCTTTGACACTTTCTGTCTTCCACTACTCGTCTCGGCTCTAGGTATATTAGGATGAGGTGTGTCTCCTTCATTAGCAACCAACATCCTTTTGACTCTTTCCATCAATCTTTAGCGGTTCGAGGTTTTAGTAGATGTTTAGGTTCTGAGATTTGAGAGAAATTAGTTCGAGAGAGGGTTTGATGTGGATTGAAATGTGGTATGTGTTCTATTTTTATCATTTAGGGATTGAAAACGTAAAACGGATAAAATAAATAAGTAATAGTAAAAACTGTTTCAGATTATAATTGAGAGCACACAAAATGCAAAGTTCCAGACAAGATATCTATCGGTAAGGAGGTATCGGTAAGCTCTAACGGTGAGGTCCTATTGGTAAGGTCTAACGGTGAGGTTATATCGGTAAGGTATAATGGTGAGGTCCTATCGGTAAGGTCTAACAGTGAGGTCCTATCGGTAAGGTCTGACGGTAAGGTCCTATCGGTAAGTTCTAACAGTGAGGTCCTATCGGTAAGGTCTGATGGTAAGGTCCTATAGGTAAGTTATAATGGTGAGGTCATATCAGTAAGGTCAAACGGGGAGGTCCTATCGGTAAGTTCTAATGGTGAGGTTATATTGGTAAGGTCCTATTGGTAAGTTCTAACGGTGAGGTTCTATCGCTAAGGTCTAATGGTGAGGTCCTATCAGTAAGGTCTAACGGTGAGGTCATGTCGGTAAGGTCTAATGGTGAGGTCATGTCGGTAAGGTCTAACGGTGAGGTCATGTCGGTAAGGTCTAAATGTGAGGTCCTATCGGTAAGGTCTAATGATGAGGTCATGTCGGTAAGGTCTAAAGGTGAGGTTCTATCCTTCACAAATTATCATACCTAACTCATATCTGATGTAATTTAACCTCTCAGAATTCAAAGGCTATGTGAATATATCAGCCAATTGGTGTTCAGTACCAATGAATTCAAGAGTGATATCACCCTTTTGAAAATGATATCTCAAGAAGTGATGTCTTACATCAATATTCTTTGTTCTAGAATGAGATACTGGATTTTTAGAGATGTTAATAGCACTTGTGTTGTCACAGTTTATAGATACTTGTTTGAATTGATATTCATAGTCTAGTAAAGTGTGTTTCAACCATAGAATTTGAGCACAAAAACTAACATCAGCTATATATTCAGCCTCTACAGTAGATAATGAAATAGAATTATGTTTCTTACTACACTATGATACTAGAGACTTGCCTAAAATGTGACATGTTTCAGAGGTGCTCTTTCTGTCTAACTTGCAACCAGAAAAATCAGCATCGGAATAACTTATTAAATCAAACAGTTTTCCTCTTGGATAAAATATTCCTAAATTTATAGTATATTTGATATACTTAAAAATACTTTTAATAGAATTTAAGTGATACTCTTTGGGATTATCTTGAAATTGAGAACACATGCATACACTGAACATAATATCAGGTCTACTAGTAGTAAGATAAAATTAGACTCCCAATCATACCTCGATAATTGGTTTGATCCACTGATTTACTAGTTTCATCAGCATCTAATTTTAAAGTGGTACTCATAGGTGTTTCACTACCTTTACTACTATCCAAGACAAAATATTTTAAAATATCCTTAATATATTTATTTTGATTTAGAATAATATCATCTTTGTTTTGAAAATTTTGAAATCCAAGAAAAAAATTTAGCTCCCCATTAAAATCATTTCAAATTTATCTTGCATCATTGTTGAAAAATCAGTAAATAAATAATGTTTATAAGGTCCAAAAATTATATCATCTACATAAATTTATATTATTAAAACATCTTTGGAAATTATTTTAATAAAGGGAGTAGGATCTACTATCCCTTTTGTAAAACCTTTTTAAATAAGAAAAGAACTAAGTCTATCATAACAAGATCTTAGAGCTTGATTTAGACCATATAAGGCTTTAGATAGTTTAAAAACATGATTTGGAAAATGGTGATTTTTAAATTCAGGTGGTTGTTCAAAAAATACATCTTCAATTATATATCCATTTAAAAATGCAATTTTTACATCCATTTGATAAAGTTTGAAATTCAGATGAGCCGCATAAGCAAGTAGTATCCTAATAGCTTCTAGTTTAGCTACAGGAGAAAAAGTTTCATTGTAGTCTATCCCTTATTCTTGACTATACCCTTGTACAACTATTCTATCCTTGTTTCTAACTATATTTCTAGACTCATCAATTTTTTTCCTAAACACCCATTTAGTGCCTATAGTCAAGGTGTCCTTAGATCTATCTACTAATTCCCAAACTTTTTTTCTTTCAAACTGATTCAATTCTACTTGCATCACTATCACCCAAAATTCATCACTGATTTCATAATTGATATTTTTAGGTTCAAGCTGTAAAATTAAAGATTGATTTTCAACCTGGTTTCTAAGAGAATCTCTAGTTTGAGTTCCCCTATTTAGATTACCAACTTAGGCATCTAGATAATGATTCCTTAGAGTTAGAATACCTCTAGAAAGAGTTAAACTAGACTCCTAATGATTTTTTTAGGTTCAGATTCACCATGCATGAATTATGGAATGTTTTCAGAACTGGTTGTTTTTACTAAGGGTTCACTAGTCTTATCATTAAGGTCCAGAATTGACATCTCTTCCTCAAGATATTCAAGAGAGGTTTTGGGTTCATGTGGATCATTCTCATCAAATTTGACATGAAATGATTCTTCCACACATTTGGTTCTCTTATTAAACACTCTATACACTTTACTAGAGATTGAGTAACCTAGGAAAATTCCTTCATCACTTTTTGAATAAAATTTTTCAAGATTATCTTTAGTGTTAAGGATAAAGACTTTGCAACCAAAAACTCTAAAGTAATTAACCTTAGGCTTCCTGTTGTTCCAAATCTTCTAAGGGGTCTTCTTAAGAACAGGTCTAATCAAGACTCTATTGATAATGTAACAAGTTATTTTAACAGCTTCAGCCCAAAAATAAATTGGAAAATCATATTCATTGAGCATTTTCCTAGAAATCTCTTGAAGTATCATATTTCTTCTTTTCACGAATCCATTCTATTGAGGTGTTCTAGGGGTAGATAATTTGGGACTATAGCCATTGTGTGAGAAATAAGATTCAAACTCTTGATTTTTAAACTTACAGCCATGATCACTTCTCAAGGTCTTGATTCTAAGTCCACTAAGATTTTCTACAGACTTGGATTATTTGATAAAATAAGAACAAGCTTCACTTTTGTGAGAAAGAAATTATACCCAAGTGTACCTAGAAAAAAACATCTACAAGAACATAAACATAGTTCTTCCCATTTAAACTTGAAACTCTTGATGGTCCAAACAAATCCATGTGAACCAACTCAAGCAGTTGAGAAGTAGAAACTTCTTTCTTTTGTTTGAAAGAAACTTTGTGTTGTTTTTCCTTTTTACAGGGATTACACACTTTGTTAAGAGGGAATTCCAATTTAGGTAAGTCTCTAACTAAGACTTTCCTAGTCAGTTTGCTAAGTTAGTGCACATTACACTGTCATAGTCTTTTATGCCACAACTAGGATTCCTTATGAAACACATTTAAACAAGAAACATTTTTCTTAACTAAAGAATCCATATCAACAGCATATACATTCTCATTTATGAGAGTAGTAAATATAAAATCATCTTTAGAATTAAAAACATTGCATGCATCATTTTCAAATTTAACATTAAATCCATCATTACACAACTAAGAAATACTAAGCAGATTTTATTTTAATCCATCAACAAAAAGTAATTTTGAAATCAATACAGTATTAGGGTTACCAATCTAGCCTAAGAAGGTCATTTTTCCTTTAGAATTATCACTGAATGTGACATATACATCATCAACTTTAATCATAATTTTGAAACATGAATAGTCTCCTATCATATGTATTGAACATCCACTGTCCAAGTAACACAGAGTTTTATAGGATCTCTTTAGACAATTTTCCTGCAAAACATATTAGACATGTGGTAACTTTGGTACCCAGATTTTCTTGGGTCCTAAAAGGTTGGAAAGTAAAACTTTAGGAACCCATAATTGTCTCATAGATTTCCTATAATCAGAAGATATATTTGGTACATAAACACTTTGTTTGTTATTTTAGAAAATTGTTTTTCAAGAAATGGTCCAGAACTTGAACAAGCTGTGAATTGTCCAGATTTAGGAATAAATTTAGTTTTAATGATCCTTCTCTGTCCTAGTTGATATCTTAGACTAGTTATATATTTTGGGTTAATCTTTTTTCCTAGAAACTGAGTCAAGGTATCTCTACCAATAGTAATTTTTTCCAAATCTCTTTTTAATTGATCATTTTATAATTTGAGTTCAATATTTTCTTTTAATAGTTGAGAACATTTTTCTTTCTTAATATCTAGATCAGATTTTTAATTAGTATTTAAAGAATGTTTTCTTTTCAATAGTTTATATTTATCCTTGAGGTCATTAAAAGTATCCCCATGCATTCCACAGTATTAAAATAGTTCATCCTTAGTCATATTTTCATCATTTTTTGCTTCACCTTCATTCCCAGAATAATAATCATTAGGCATAGGGGAATTGGGTGTTACCTCAGATGTTTCTGTCATGAAACATAAGTTGGCATGATTTTTTTGTTCACTATCAGAAGCATCAAATCCACTGGAGCTATCTTTTGAAGCACACCAGGTGTCTTTCACAGCCTTTTTATAACCCTTGCACTTATCTTCATATTTCTTCTTAAATTTCAGCTGGGACAGTCTGCCTTCACATGACCTTTTCGTTTGCACTCATAACAAATTATTTCATTTAATTTTTCATTCCATTTCTTATATTTCTTCCATTGTCCTCTACTATCATACTTTCCCTTGTATTTTGACTTCCTAAATAATTTCTTATTTTGGTATAATTTTTTTGAATCTTCTATCAAGATGAGAAATCTCCTCATCACTATCTGAGTCTTCACTTGTGGAAGTGTCTACAGGAGCTTGAACTTTTTCTGTATCCTTGTTCTTTAAGGTAGTAGTCTTAAATGCTATAGATTTCTTCTTTGATTATTTATCTACATATTGATTCAACTTAAGTTCTTCTTCATACATCATAAGCTTTCCGATTAGTTACTTCACTAGTATTTTTCCTATGTCACAAGATTCTTAGATAGAAACAAAATTCACTCTCCATCTGTCAGGTAGGAATTGAAGTAGTCTTATAATCTAGTCTTTGTTGTCCACTGGTTTCCCAAGAAGACTCATAGTATACACAATCTCATTGAACCTAAGATACATGTTAGAAATGAGTTCATCAATCTTTATTTTAAAGTTATCATATTTAATAGTTTATGTATTTAATCTCATTTCTTTAACATTGGTTGTTCCATCATGAGAAATAGCTAAAGTATCCCAAATATCATATGTAGTTTTACAAGTGGATATTCTACTGAATTCCTCATCACCTATAGAACAGTACAAAGAATTCATTTCTTTACATCTATTGTTATATGTGGATTTTGTCAACTGAGACCATGTGTCTCTAGATGTAGCAGGCAATATATGTTGATCTTCAATTGTGTCTCAGATTCCAGGTCTCATTCTCTCTAGATACATTTTCATTTTTAATTTCCGCTGAGCATAGTTATTACCATTAAAGAAAGGTGTTCTGTTATTAGCAGTACCCTCAACTCTATTTTCCATAGATACATATAATTTAAAGAACTAAAATTTTAGATATGACAGAAATTTTAAGATCTTTAAGATACAACTAAAATTACAGTTAAAAAGAATATTCACACTAGATAAAAAAACCTCTGATACCAAATGTTGGTCGGAGTGGATACTCAAGAGGGGGGTGAATTGAGTTCCAATTAAAAATTTTGTTAAAAAAAATTTATGGTTAAGAAAACCCCCAATTTAAAAATGGCCTAGTTAATTAAGGCAGTACAGTTGTAAATGTCCAATTGGTCAACAGGTTTCTCAATGGGTGATTAATCCTCATATGAATCAGTGTAGAATACCAATTTAACTTTTGAAACAAGTTTTCTAAATTAAACAAATACACACACTAACCAAAACTAACTATCAAATTGTAAGAAAAAATAGTTTTATGTTTTAGAAAATATAAGAAGTGGTTAATATCAAAATATAGTATAACTAAATATTGTACTGAGCTAAGTAAAACAAGAGGTTCAGTCTCAAGTTGAAACTTCATACTCTCCACTTGTTGATCACCATACACCAAGTAGTTTATATTAACAATAAACTTGATACACAGCCTGTATTGGGATTTATAATAGTTTTCACAAACTGTCCATGGTTCACACCCTCTTCCACAGTTCTTCGTGGGAAAAACAAACAACACAGACCACACACAGTCTATTCCAAAATTATACATGGGAAACAAATATGAGGTGAAGTTTGATGTGAGGATATTTAGTATCCTCCAGTTCAAGCACATGATACAGTTTATGATACAAACAGACACACTCACTTATCAAAGATGTAAAATTAAGAACACAATAGAGAGAATAAATTAAGATTGAGTTTAGAAAGCTCTATGTGTTAGCAGATCAGCTCTTGACTCCTTAGAGTGAATAATTTGATGATGAGGTCTTTCTCTGAAACTTGTCTTCAAAAATAGAGTGTCGCAAATCTAGGTTCTAGATTTCAGTGTTCTGCTTCTGATGTTGATCAAGAGTTGATGAAGCACAGAAGGAAGAAATGAGTTTTTCTCAGAATGATCTTTATGATGCTTGTGGGTTCAGAGTATTAGTGCTAGATGGTTCAGCTTTTTGATCTGGTGAGTAAGCTCTATCACACTTCTCATGCAACCCTTTCTTCATGTCTGCGTATATGTTGCACTTTATTTGTTATGTCGTATATATTTCTCTTGTATCACTTTTTACTTTTTATATTGGAGGTCCAATAATGGGAATGTGTAGATCACGTGCATGCTTTCTTGTACCTTGTATTGTCCATGGTATTGTCTCTTGAAACGTTTACAATCAGCATTAATTAATATCAGAGCATTTATTTTATCAAATATGACCGTTGGAAAAATATCAGGAATTTGACAAAGTATGGAAGGATAAGAGTTGATAGACTGGTAATGGTAGCCTTTATATCAATAGGCTTCAATAGTAGCTGCACATCGGCAATCTCCAACTATAACCTTTCATCGGTAGGCTTCAGTGATAACCTTTATCAGTAGGCTTACATCGGTGACCATGTAACGCTAACCTTGTCATGGTAACTATGTAGCGGTATCCTTGTAGCGGTAACCTTATAGCGGTAACCTTTATCAGTAGGATTACATCGGTGACCATGTAACAGTAACATTGTCACGGTAACCTTGTAGCAGTAACCTTGTACCGGTAACCTTGTAACGGTGACCTTGTACCGGTGACCATGTAGCTATAACCTTGTAACGGTAACCTCTGTACTTAGATAAATTCTGCACTGTAAGCTTAACCAATCATGTAGTAAGATTGAGAGTATATGAATATTACTATATAGGAATAGGAAACATTAATGAAAAATAATTATCATATAATGAATACACGGTTCTCACTTAAATGAAAACAAGATTTGGGATTATCAAAATATGATTTTTGATTATCAAAATATGATTTGGGATTATCAAACTAGATGATTCTAACAACCATAAACCCCATGAAGAGAGATCCAAAAATGTCTATGAAAATAACCATAAATTTAAGGATTAAAAACATTAAAGACATTCAAGGTAATTATATACAACACACAACAATAATAAGTGGTTAATATGGAATGTATCTCACAGAAATAAAAGTGAGACAAGAAAATACTTACAACTTGAGTAACTTTTGAATCATGTGATCCGTGAAATAATAACATAAATTGAAGCCTTTAATATCATGAAATAAATTAAATTCATAATATATCATGTCATAGGTCATTATATACACCACACAAAATAAATGAGTGGTAAATATGGAATAAGTATTGCAAAAATAAAATTGAGACTATAAATCCCCTTACCTTGTGTCTCATTCATCATGATTGTCCTCTATATTCCTAAATAATAAAAATATTTTAATTATTTAATAGATTTATAACCTTGTACAAGTTTATTATTACTTTTATTCCACTTATAAACAAGTTATATATAATTAATTAATCAATTAAGTTTACATCGGATGTTTTGACCATATTTGGCTTATGTGTCAAAATCATCTTTGGTAGGTTGACTATGGTCAAAGAGATCATAATATAAATATATCCATAATGAAAATCAATAAATAATTATCATATTTATACATAAATTATACTTTTAAAACTAATTACAAAATATAGTTATGAAAAATGAACCAACATTACGATCATGGAGATGATAGGTTGTACGTATGCATGAGTAACGTTTTCATTTTTCAATGATCATTATGGAAAAAAGGTAAGTAATATTTTATGTTTAAATAATTATAATCATATCATAAATACCATTATATTTAATTATATATACTTATATATATCATTCTTGTGATTTAAAAGGAATCACATTGCTTTGAGTCGGTCGTAGTCCATACATCCACGAACGGTGTTATCACTTTCTCTATGTGCAAAATGGTAAGAAGAAAAATGATAAATTATATTTATAGAAATATAATTATGTAATTAATATAATAATTATGAAAGTTATATCATATATATTTATTATATTAACCCTTATTACCTTTCATGTAACATGTTAGTGAAAAATTATTCACATTGCTTCGTGAGGTGGTAGTCCCTCATACACACGAGCGATGTTATCGTATCCTTTCTGAAATGGAATATAAAATGGGTGTATATGATATAATTACTAAATAGGTATTATTAAGTTATAAATATCATAAATATAACATATAAATAGTATGCATATCATTATTTTCCACCTTGAGAGGTGGTAATAGAAGAACTAACGACATCGGTTTGCGAGGCAGTTGTCTTCCGTACACAAGAATGATGATTGTGTATCTCATTTGATGGAAATATGTGAAGTTGTAGGTAATACCCTAAAAATAACAACATATCAATATATTTAAGATACTTATATTATTATATAATCTTCATATAAAAATAATTCAAGAGGTTTAAGGAACAAATAAAACCAAAATGTACGTTGATGAATGTTACCTCTTCTTCGGGTAACTCCTTTTAGTTAGAAACAAAAGCTTTCATTGGTTTTATTTCTACCTAAAGTGAATATTATAGGATTATAGGAGGTATTTTTATATGTTATTTTTTCATATTTTTTATGATCCAAAAGTATTTATAGGTGTAAATATAGGGGATAGGTGGTGGCCTTTTATAAGTAAGGGAGAGGACACACCTTGTATTTTTTGAAAAAAAGATTGAAATAACCACGTTTTTACCTAACAACAGGATTTTATAACACAAAAAATTATATAGTAGAGGTTAAAAAGTTAAAATATTATTATAAAATGGTTTTTGGATAATTTTTTAGTTCATTTTTACCCATAATTTTAAAGTTTAACCACTAAGAACTGGTATAAAAAACCTTTTTTATGTTGGTTTTTTTAGCTTTTTAACGTCTGTTTTAAGGAGATGTTATTAGTAAAGATGTTAAAAATATAATTTTTTACATTAATTATTTAATAACAAACATTAAAAATGGGGTTTTATGGTTTTTAATGTCAGTTTTTAAAAAACTGACCTGAAATATTTTCTAGAAATGACGTTAGAAACCTATTTTTTACATCAGTTTTTTAAAAAATCGAACGTTAAAGGTCATTTTCACGCCAGTTATTTAAAAACTGATGTTAAAGTTCATTTTTAACATTAGTTTTAAAATAAATTATTTAATAAAATTTTACTACCTTGTAGATAATTTCCTAATATTTTATTTGATAGTTCGTAGAGCTCAAACAGAGTTACGGATCAAAAGCTATGACCATCAAAAGTTTGATATTTTTTTCGAGGAAAGATCGAATGAGCCAACTGTAGCTTCGTCTTAGAAATAATTTTATAATCCGAGGGAGGATTTTTAATTTTAACATGATATAAAGCATTTTCAATCATTATAATAAAATAATAATCATTAAATGGTATATCAATTAAGAAAACTACTCATAAAAAATATAAATTGTGGAAAACTAATTACAAATACCTTGACGAGATCGCAGAAAGAAGAAATAGTGGATTCATGTGGAAGATCAAACAAGTTGAGTCAGGGGAACGATTATGGTTGAAATAAATAGTCATTAAATGGAATATCAGTTATTAATGAAAATCATAAAAACCATAAATCATGGATAAATATTTAAAAATACCTTGACGAGATTACGGATAAAATAATAATTGATTCACATTGAATATCAAATGAGTTGACTTGGGGGAAAGATGATGGTTGAAATAAATGATCATTAAATTAGGATATGTGTATAACGAAAACATATAATTGAGATGATAAATAAAAATGCGGTATTAAAAATTTTAGGCGGCAATTGGAAATTTCGATGTCGCGGTGTAAAAAATTGAAATTTACCATTGGAGAAATATTAAAATTATATTTCACGTCATTTTTATGATGACCGTCGTGAAAATATATTAAAATTTTCACTTATTTTTCATGTCATTTATATAATAAACGACATGAAAAATTAATTTTCATCACTTTTTCACGTCGATTATTTAATAAAAAATGTGAAAAATGATTACAAACATGTATTTCATTTCTCAAGATTTGGTTTGATAGGCCACAGAGCTCAAACAGTGTTACGGATTAAAAGTTATGGTCTTCAGAAATTGGCCTTCCATAAGACTATGTTTAGATATCATCAACTTTTTATAACCATAACTTTTGATCTGTAACTCTGTTTGAGCTCTATGACCTATCAAATAAAAGATTGGGAAATTAAATACATGTTTGTAACCATTTTTCATTTCATTTAATAATTAAATGATGTGAAAAATATCTTTTAACGTTGGTTATTAAATAAAGAATGTGAAAAATTCATAAAAATTAATTTTTCACGTTGGTTATTTATAACCAACATGAAAAATTCATGAAAATATATTTTAACGACGTTTATTATATAACCGACATGAAAAATCATAGAAACTGGATTTTTCATGTCAGTTCTTATATAACCGATGTGAAAAATAAGAAAAATGGATTTTCACGTCTGTTATATAATAACCGATGTGAAAAATTTACTTTTAGAGATTTTCACGTCAGTTCTAAAAAACCAACATGAAAAAAGGTGTTGTTAAAAATAGTTTTTTTACTAGTAATGTAAACACGTTTTTACCTTAATCACTATAATTGATTTTAATTACTTTCACTAATATTTTTGGTAAAAAACTAAGTTGAACTTAATAGACATTAAAAATTATTCTTATTCCAAATATATAATCCATTTTTCAAAATTCCAACCACATAAGTGGCATAATTTAATTTAAAACTAATCTTGAAAAAGATATGAAAAGGCAGATATTTAAAGTGAATTTTTTTCAAAAGTTTAATATGTTTTTATATCCAAATTCAAAGTAAAATTTATTCCAGTGACCTAAATTGGATTAATATATATATATATATATGAACTATTATTTCTTTAAAACCAATTCAAAATATAATTTAACATTATAAATTGTTTATATGAAAAAGAAGTTTTCAATTAAAATCCCGTATTTTTCACAATTCATCAAAAAATAAAACTTCTCAGAAAAATACAAAAAATTAACCCAAATTAAATTTTGATATTAATATTTCAAAAATTAAGTTTATTTTTTAAAATAAAATTTATAAAAGTTTCCAAATTTAGTTTTAAAAAAAGTCTTCTATTAAAAGGAAATAATACATCTTTTTATGCTAAAAATTGTATTTATATTTATTTTATTCTTATAAAATTTATTATATGAATTGAAAAGTATTTTTTTGAATATATAACATATAAATTTCATTAATATCATTCAATAATAGTGATTAATTTAATTTATTATGATAAAATTCATTTGTGGGCATAAAATAGTTTTTTTATAAAACACATCCTTTATATTCAGTTGGTTTTTTTTCATTTCTAATTAATTGGTCACAAAAGGATTCATTATATAAACATGTATAAACCATATTTTAATAATTTATTTAATATTATTCATTAATTTCATTCCAATAGTTGTATTATAACTATCATAATATTAATAGTATATTGTTGTTTGTTAAGACTTGTCCTTGACTGTACCACAAGTTATCGAAGAAACTCGACGTTACGTGCAATGCAAGATAAACATGGTGTTGTATATAACATAACATAAAATATTAATTATGTGTAGCGTAAGATACCAAATAATTTAAATTAACTTTCAATAAGATATTTCATAAAATATTTGGATGTTACACTAAGTTTTAAGATTCAGTGGTGCTATGACCAGATTTTTTGTAGAGCATAATAGAGAAGGTACCCATAATCAATGAGTAGATTAAGGTTTATTAATATTTTTTAAAGTATTATGTGAATATCATGATAGGACCTATGGATTTCAAGGTTTGATATCATATACTCTATAAGGTTTCCCCTCATCATGGGAAGTGTGGTTTTTTTTGTGGGGGTAATCTTTTCTCTCAATTTATTAGACCTTTTGAGGTATTGGAGTGCACTAGGGAGGTGGTGTATTAGTTATAACTTCCTCCATATATGGATTAGATTCGTGAATGTTTTAAATGTGACATAGCTTCATAATTTTTACAAATATAGTGACATATTCTAAACATACATAAATATTACATTAATCCCATGTTTCAGATAATATGTTTCAAAAATAGTCACATAACTAGTAGACCAAAAGGTTTAGTATCTTGTAGATTAGTTACCCAATAATCTTATTTTAAAACACTTATTTAAATTTCTCTATAACCATGTTCCTCTATTACCTATTCTAGATATCTTATATGATAAAATTATATTCATAACCTATGGAATGGAAACATAAGAAAAGGGTGATCTTGAATGCTCGGTAATAGAAACTTATAAACTAGCCATAACTGTTAGATATTAAACATGTAGGAAAACAATAGTAAGGGATAAATATATTATAAAAGCATCAATGGATCATAATTTACAATCATAATACTTGATTTATCATTGTATGTCATGGAATAAAAACATAATATCCAATAATGGTTATCAAAACCTATATTAAAAGTATATGAAAAACATAAAATAAAACATGAAATAATAACATAAGATAAAGGGATATTTTTAGAACATATAATATCATAAACATTTGTAATATCTTCTAAATAAAACATATCTTAGAAAAAATAAGTGGAACAAACAAGGAAATGTGACATATCTTAAAATTAGAGGCATCGTATATTTGTGGAACAACCATAAATAAAGATAAACATAACATAATAGAGTCGCCTTCACCACTTGATTACCATAAAATATTGAAGTATGAATCACCTATTGATTCCTATTGTAGAGAAGGTACCACTTATAGATTCCCATAGTGTAGCAAACGTCACTACCTAATTCCTATAGTGGAAACATCACTCTTTAATCTAATCCCATGGTAATATCATCAGATATAAAACCTTTATCAATGAATTGGATGGTGATATAGGACCCCACCCATCATCATTCAAATGTAAGAGTTTCACTTAAAATGAATCATCCATCTTATCATAAATAACCCATGGGTATAAAATGGGTTTCATAACTTTTCTAAATTGTATCACAAAAATAAAAACATGATCATTTGATTCCAAATAAATGATCACCGAAAAGGGTTATTTAAAAAGAGAACATATAGAGTGATTTATGAATTTTACTTCATTTGATAATAATCTTTTAAAAATGGAATACAAATTGAAATAAGTATTTTTCTTAAAAATCGTTTCTTAATAACACCTCAAAAATACATGATTTTCAAGTCACTTTTAAAAAAAATTAAGATGAAGAGAAAAGTGATTAAAATATTAATTAAAAACAAATTAAAATAAATATACCTTAATAACAAATAAAACATATTTCAAAACGTGATGTATAATGGAATAATATAACATCATGTTTAGGAAAATCCTTTTCAATATTTTAAAATGCCTTTATTGAAAACCCACATAGTTAAAAGGTTAACAAAACCTTTGTTTTAAAATGAACAAATGGTACTATGAGGGTCATTGGAGGTAAAAAAATTATTTTGCACTATGTAAATGATAAAATTATTAGGATGTAAAAACATGGATATGGAGAAAAACCCCATTAAAATAGATGAGAATTATTCTTAACAAAATTAATTTTTTTATGAAACAATAGATTCATCTAGGAAGAAGACTTCGGTGTGAAACATGACTTCCCTACAAAAGAATATTTTAATATAATATGAAATTATAATAGGGTATAATAATTCAAAATTGAATTATTATAATTTAAATGGAGTGACTATGTCTTAAGAAAATGATTTGAATCAAGAAAACCTATTACCTTAATTTCTAACTTCCACTAAAGATCTTAAATCTCCTATATAAAAAATTAACTATCATAATCACCTATTTTGTAAAAAAATTCATATCTATAAAATATTATAAAATTAATTTTTTTTGATACCCTTTACTGATATTAGAGTATTTTATTGACAACATGAAGAAAGAAAATCAAGGAATAATTTTGGTAGCATGATAGGTAAACAAAAGTATTATGGAATGGGTTTAATGAGTGATAAATGAAGTGTATCATTAATAAGGAATAATTTTTATAGTAAATTTTTTATTATGAACATGTGTAATCATAATCACATGGAAATAAAAATTCTTATAATAAAGGAAGTGATTGACTTGAAAAGATTATTAAGATAATTGAGGAGTGATTTTAGCAACAAGATGGCTATATAAAAGGGATTATGATATGGTTTTAATGAGAGTTAAGGGTAATATATAATCATTAAGGAATAATTTTTTTCTAAATAATTTATTATGAAAACATGGAGATATGATCATATGAAAATAAAAAGGTTTTATCATAAAATAAGTACTTAAATCAAAAGAATGAGGATGATAACCCTTACCTTTCTAAGCTTTTTTTAAAGGTTAGGGTTGAAGCCTCATTTATTATTTAAATAAAATACCTCTTTAAAATTAGGTAGAGGGAGACCCAATACAAAGCCTAAAGGCCCAAGACCAAGTGGTCTGAATACAAAGCCTGAAATCCCATTTTTTAGCCCAAAGGGCCCTTCAGTGAATAGTACTACTACAGTACCATGACTGCTACAGTTCCTACTACTGTACCACCACTGCTACAGTTCCTTCTACAGTGACCTTTTAATTATTAAAAATTTGAGATACTTTATTTACCCATTTTTACCCTTATTAAACTTGATTAAAAAATTAATCATGGTAATTATTTTATTACTAAAAATATAAGATGACCTTTTCTAAATTTTGACATGATGAATAATAATTTTAACTCCATTTAATATAATTAAATTTTTAAATATGAGAAAAATAACTTTTAACTTAAAACATAAAATGTGTTGAAAAAAAATTGTAGAAAAAGTTATTTCAGCCATTAAGTGTTCATAATCATATCTAACATTGATTAATAGTTATATAAGTATTAATTCATGTTTATATTTGTTTAATAAGAATATTATAGTTTTATTTTAAAATATTTTAATTTAATTTATAAAAATACAAAATATTTAGGAAGGTATCATTCTTTAAAAATAATTGTTTTACCGTGGTAACAACTATTTACCTTGGAAACTTAATTTTATGTCTAAAAATGAAATTAAACAAAATACATAATTTTATTATTTTGGTTAAAAAAATTCGAATAATTTTATCTGATTAAATTTATAAAATTTTTAAAAATTATATAATGTTTCCTCAGGCTCCTTACAGGTAGGTACAAACCTGATATAATTGGAACCTTTAATCCAAAGAAAAACTACTCCAGCTATGGTACCTATTCTCTTATGAGTGGATACTTGCTTCTGGCTAGCACATAGTTTTCCTCCAACATGGGGAAATTGTTTCTCTTACTTAGAAGTTGACTAGAAGAACCTTCTATTGTCCAAACTGATGAGAAAATTATCACTTGAAACTTCAGCAAACCAGGGGAAAAAGTGTATTGCTCAATTGTCTGTGCTTCAAACAGATATATTGATAGAAGATACCCGTGGACACAAATTAAATACCTTTCCATATGGTTTATGAATTCTTGGGTGATAATTGTGGATTTTAATTCTATTCTTTATACTAATGAAAAAATTGGACCTGTGCATAGTGACACCTCTACTAAAGACTTTAGAGCTTGTGTGGAGGAAGCCAATATCACATAAAATAATCTCACTAGGGAAAAATTCACCTATTATAGAAGGAACATGGGAGGAATGAGACAAATCTGAATTGACAAGGCCATTATTACTAATGTTACCCTTGTAAACTGGAGGTCGATTTCTTTTGTCACACTGGAAAAGCATGATTTTTGCCATCATCTGATCATGGTGAATCTTTTTGATAACATAGACAGACGGCCTATCCCTTTAAGGTTCAACAATGTATGGACCTCTCTCCCAGAATTCTCAAAGCTTATACATGACACTTGGGGCTCAAATGAGTCCAACCTCAATCCATTATTATGTATATCTAAACTCAAATGATGAAAATAAGATTGAAAGTGGAGTAAAAAAAGTTTCATCTTGGTTGATGAAGAGATTTATTCTCTCTAATTCTCGATCCATGATTTATATAAATTTATCACCAGGAATGTGTTTTTAGGGGGTCTTTTCCATAAAGATAAAATGTCTTATAACTTCAGAATCTCATCAAGCTCTGAGATAACATTAGAATAAATACATTTAAAATTAATTGGTTGGATGATGGAGATAGAAATACAAAACTTTTCAATGATATTCAACGGTTCGGAAGGGCCAATAGTCCACTCTCTCTTATCAAATATAGTGATCGCTTTCTTGATGAGAGGAAGGATCTTTCCAGTCATATTGTTTCTTTTTATTCAAATCTATTCAATGCCCCCCCCCCAAATAAATTGAGACTCGGGGAAGTAATCATTCCCAAACTTTTCATTGGGTAGGATAACTCCCTTTTCACCTCCATTCCCTTGGACTTTGAAATCAAGGAAGTAATTTTTGGTCTTAAAAAATAGATCTCTCCCAAACCGAATGGAATCAAAAATCATTTTTTCCAATTCTTCTAAGATGTTATTCAGAAGGAAGTTTTCAACCTTGTATGGAATTTTTTCAAAGGAGGTTCCTTCACTCATGGGTTTAATGCCCAATTCATTGCCTTGATACCAAAAGTGTACAATGCCAGTGACATCACTCAATTCAGACCCATTACTCTTATTAACACTATTCATAAAGTGATCACCAAAATTCTTGTTAATATACTTGCTAGTATCTTGAATAGAATCATATCTTGGAACCGATTTTTATTTTGAAAAGGTGAAAACGTCTAATATTTCTTACAGACAAAATTGAAATGTGTTAATCTTCTCCAAAATCACACCATAGGTGGAAATTTTTCCCTCAAGATGGAAATTATAAAACCTTTTGATACTATTGACTGGGGTATTATAGGGGATGCTCTACACATCTTTGGTTTCAATGCAACCTTCATCCAGTGGATCAAGGCATTACTTAGATCGACTCATATCTCTATTATCATAAATGGGTCTTTGGAAGTGTATTTTAAATGATATATGGGATTTTTACAAGGATACCCTCTTTCATCTATCATATTTTCCATTGTTGAGGATTATCTCAGCAAGCTCTTTATTCACGTGGTGGAAATGGGTGATCTTACTACCATCCGAGCAGAAAGAGGTACATCTTCTCCTTCACACATTTTTTTGTTTATGATATCATAATTTTTACTTAGGGACACAAAAAAGAACATTAAAAATATCAATAAATCACTTCTACACTATGAAAATGTGTTAGGATAGGAAATTAGCTAGAAAAATTCCTTCATATACTTTGGTAAGAAAATTGCAGCCCCAAGGAAGGTCTCCGTCAATAATGAACTAGGTATAAGGGAGGTATCTTTTCAATTTACCAACCTTAGAGTTCCTCTTTTTTGGGGAAAACCTAGGGAATCTCACTTCAAAAATATCATGAGCCAAGTTAGAATAACTCTTACCTCTTGGAAGGGAAATTCTCTCTCAATGTCAGGAAGATTTTTCATTTTCAAACAAGTAGTGGTCTCAAATTTGGCCTACTCCTTTATGGTATAATCTTGTCCTATCTCTGTCACCAAAACAATTAATGTGATGATGTGGAACTTTTTTTGTAGTGGAATCATTTTAGAAAGAAAATCTATCACATCCTCTTGGAAAAGTTGTTGTTTTCCTCATCCTCTCGGTGGACTAGGAATAAAATATATGAAACTTTTCAACTAGTCCCTTCTTTTGAAATTCATTTGGAAGATCATTAATAATCATTCTGAGTCCTTGGGATTCCTTAAGTCCATATTTTTTTATAAGCTGATTACAGGATCATAAAAATACATGGAGTCCTCCACATGGCTTGGACTAAAGACAATGGTCTAAAATATCCTCATGCACTCTCGTTGGCTTATTAATATGAACTATTCTCACATATTTCTTCATTAAAACTATCTTTGTACTTCTATGATAGAACAAAGTATCTCCTATTAACAAAATATAGACCATGGTATGTCTATCAAGGACCAGATGGATAGCACAAATCTCCTACCTGATGACATTGTTGTAGCTGTTTCTACTTATGAGTTTCTTAATAAGGATGATCTTCTAATTTTGGAACCATCTCCCAATGGAATTATTCACTCCAAGAACTTCTACCATAATTTTCTACAAGGAGGTACAAATTGGATTACTAATTACAATAATTGGATTCTGCCTTCTCGATTTACGCTACTATGGAGACTTTCCAACAATAAAGTTCATGTTGATGAGAACATTCAACACATAGTAATTTCCATATGATTAATGTGTATCCTTTTTCACCAACATAGGTAGGATGTCGATCATCTATTCCTAGGATGTGCAATCTCATCCTCCCTTTGGAAATTTTTATTTGATTTTTTTGACCTTCATCCTATTTTTTCTACTTCATTATAGATTTTTCTATAGGCTCTACTCATTATCCACTTTTCAAAATAGCTGACCAATCTGTTTTGTGTTGAAAGCGTGGATATGGTTCATATAGAATCCCAAACTTTTCGTATATTACTATTAAATAATTTTAAAGATAAAAAAACATAATAGTATTACACATAGTGGATCCAAAGGTTTAGTGTCTTGGGAAAACTAGGACCGTACATAACAATTACAACATCAAGCATAAAAATTTATTAATTTCTTCTTCTCTATCTTCTTATTGGCACTTGTCCTCCCCTTAGTACATGTATCCACCTTAGGATATACATCAAAATGGGTGATCTAAAATCCCAGTAACAGGATAGATAATAAGAATATATCATGGGGTGAGCATAATCATGACATAGGCAAAAGATCATGAACATGAGTGGAACATAAATAAAAGACTTGAAATGTGGAAATGCATAAAATGAAACATCATGTTTTATTGTTTAACTAACACACATACTTGTGAACCAAGATAGCATATTTTTCACACATCATTTCTCATATAATCATGAGATTCATCACTTTACCCAATGCATTGGAGCGCTGTATAATTCCAGGCGCACCCGTCACTTTGAAACATTCATATTGCACTATATAATTCCGAGCGCACCTGTCACATCACAACATTATCATTATCATGATTTCCACATAGAACACATATCAAAAATGAACATAACTAACCCATGTAAAGTAATGGGTTTCATCTCATAATAATACATTCATAAGCTTTGGGTTCCCAAAAGAAAGAGGGAAAAACATACTTGATACAAGAACCATCAACCATGAATGAGAGGTAAAAGTTGAGTTCTTAAAAGAAGAGTTCTTTTGGAAAACATTTGGTTAGACATAAACTTCATTAGAAAACATGTATATCCCAAAAAAAGGTAAGATAATTATGAAGAAATTATATTTAAGTAGTAACCATATCAAAATGGAGTAAAAGAGGGAGAATCCGAAGGAAGAAAATTGGGATCGAGATTTCCCCTTACCTTGTATCTGAATGCTTCTTTCTCTTTAATGTCCTATATAATGACATTATATTCATTAATTAAAAATTCCAGAACCTTTTATACATTAATATGGTTCATTCTTGTTTCATTATGTGATTTTATGTGCCTTTGAATGAGTTATAAAGTTTAGAAACATTATTCGGGAATGTTTGTTTTTATAGTTTTCTTGAGTGGTACTCTTGTATTCTTAAATTGATGTTCGGGTAGAACATGGGTAATCATCCAGAACTAATATTACATGTTATTAATGATATTAAAGGAGTTTTAATGATCTTATAATGAATTATATTAGATCCATGTGGATGAATCATTATATAAGAATTAAATGATGATTGTTTAGGTTAATTTTGGCGGTTTTTCGATCACAACAAACTTGTTTTAATTTATCACTTAGTCACTTAGTAAAATGTTCATAAGTCAGTTACATAACATTAAATAGGACATAATACATATAAAATATTCTGTTTCAACCATAAAAATGGTTTCATGACCATATCTGAAGGTAGAAATGGAAGAAGAAAACATGTCGTTCTTGAAGGTGATAAATTAACACCTCACGAACAACGTTCTCTTTAATAAAATAAAAGGAAGAGGGAAAGGGGGGTTGGATGATATAATAACCCATTAGAATCATAAAATTGCATTATATTTATAATACTGGAGTTAAATACCATTTGGATGAAGATAGGTGGGGAGAGATCAAGAAATGAACTTGAACTTGAAAGAAAATTAAAGGAGAAGAGGGAGAGAAATTACCTCTTGAATCCTTCTCTTGAGAACCTCCTTAAGGGCCTAAGCTTGGTCTTTTGATGAGACCAACAGCTCTTGAACGTGGGGTAGGGGCTATGGAGGATTTTTAGATAGAGTTTATATAAGTCTTGGAGCTTGATAGGTGTGAGGGAATGAGGGTGTGAATGGTGGTTTTTATAGTGGAGGGGAGGGGTAAATTTTGAAAATTTAATTCATTATTTTATTATATCCCTCAAGAAAACCAATAGTATTGTTTCATGTGACCCATAATAGTAATAAGTTCTTGTGAGTTTGAACCAAGTGGCCTTGCATCACTTGTGATGTCATGAATAGTATATTTAACTGTTAAATTGTATATACGGTATTTTACCGTATTTCATTATTAATCAAAAATTTGAGTTTTTCATAAAAATACCAAAAATTTACCCTAAAAATTTTTTAACGTGTAGAATTCAAAAATGAAGTCCATTTTTCAAAATTAATTTTCTAAATATTATTAATTTAATTTTTAAATAAAGTCATAGTTAATTCGAAAAATAACAATCTTAAAGGTACACTTAGTTTTATTTCTCATTGAAAAATTAATTAAGATCTCATTATCTTATTGCATTATGAAAATAAAATAATATTATTATTTACTATTCATAAGGGTCTTATTACTATTCATTTTACTATTCATAAGGGTATGTTACTATTCACCAAAAAACAAGTTTGTTCTATCAGACTCCAAAAATTATCTTGAACACAACCGTGTATGTCGGATTTTCAAAATTCCAAACACAGAAGTGACAAACTTATGTTTAAAGGTCACTTATCACTTAGTAGTTTATTATGCTATGCATTCATGTGATTTTATGACATGATTTTAAGAAGGGAATTTTTATTGAAAAACTTTGGGTCGTTACATTCTTCCCCCCTTAAAAAATTTCACCCTCGAAATTTCATTTTTCATAAAGAGGTGAGGGTACTTCTCCTTCATCGCCTCTTCTGGTTCCCAAGTTGCTTCCTCAAACTTATGTTTCCTCCATAACACTTTGACAAGGTGGGTTGTCTTATTGCGTAGAACCTTATCACTTCAGTCCAGAATATTTACTGGTTACTCCTCATATGAGAGATCATCTTTTAGCTGCACCACCTCTGAGTTTAGTACATGTGAGGGATCAGGTATGTACTTCCTCAGGAGTGATACATGAAAAACATCATGAACTCGAGCCATATTTGGTGGAAGTTCAAGCTGATAGGCCACGGCTCCTATGGGGTCAAGGATTTCAAAGGGGCCAATGTACCTTGGGCTTAGCTTCCCTTTCTTCCCGAATCGCATGACTCTCTTCCATAGAGATATTAGAAGGAAGACTTTATCTCAAACTTCGAACTCCAAGTCCATTCGAAGGTTTTCATCATAGCTCTTTTTCCGACTTTGAGCAGCTTTGATGTGTTTCTAGATGACTTGAACATTATCTGTCATCTCTTGAACAAGATCAGATCCAAGTAGCTTTCTTTCTCCAACTTCATCCCAACAGGTTGGAGTTCTACATCGCTTTCCATATAGAGCTTCATATGAATCCATCTGAATACTCGAGTGGAAGCTATTGTTGTATGAGAACTCAACCAATGGGAGATGCTTATCCCATCCAACTTTGAATTTTAGAGATCAGGCTCTAAGAATATCTTCAAGCATTTGAATATTCCTTTCAAATTGGCCATCAGTTTTGGGGTGATAGGTCGTGCGGAAATTTAATTCAGTACTCAAAGCATGTTGAAGGCTCCTCCAGAATTTAAATGTGAACCTGGGATCACGGTCAGAGACAATTGAGAGTGGAACACCGTGCAGTCTCACCACTTCCTTCACATATATCTTTTCAAGTTTTTCAAGTGAGAGATCTTCCCGAATAGTGATAAAAATGGTAGTTTTGGTGAGTCGGTCAACCACAGCCCATATCGCATTATTTCCCTTTGACGTCTTTGGGAGACCCATGACAAAGTCCATAGTAACATTTTCCCATTTCCACATGGGTATAGGCAATGGCTGCATCATACCTTTGGATTTTGTCACTTAGATTTAACTTGCTGATATACCAAGAACCTTGATATAAATTCCACAATATCCTTCTTCATGTTATCTCACCAGAAGTGTTTATAGAGATCACGGTACATCTTGGTACTCCCAAGATGGATAGAGAAAGTTGAGCTATGTGCATTGTCCAATAGCTCCTTCTTTATCCCGGGTGATGAAGGCACACAAAGTCGCGTTCCAAACCTAATCACACCATCATCGTTGATATGGAACTCTTTCAGATTCCCTTCCTTTACTGCATTCACCCATTTTGTATCTCCACATCATCCCTTTGTTCTTCCTTAATCTTCTCCTAGATGGATGGTTGCTCAATAATTTGGGAAAGGTAGGATGTATTCCCTTCCCTTATGATTTCCAAATCCATTCTTTTCATATCCATGAAGATAGGTTCTTTCTCAATCCACAGCATGGATAGAGTAGCAGGTTCATTTCTGCTTAGAACATCAGCTACCTTGTTCACCTTTCTAGGATGATAGTGAATAGAGAAATCATAATCATTGATTATCTCTAACCATCTCCTTTGACTCATGTTGAGATCCTTTTGTGTGAATATATAATTTAGGCTCTTGTGGTCGATGTATATGTCTCACTTCTCACCATAAAGGTAGTTTCGCCATATTTTCAAGGAAAAAATCACAGCTTCCATCTCTAGATCATGCGTCGGGTAGTTCTACTCATGGATCTTCACCTTTTGTCAGGCATAGGCTATCACGTTATAATTTTACATGAGTACACAACCCAATAATTTCTTTGAAGAATCACTGTATATCACAAAACTTTCTCCACTTTTTGGTAGTGTGAGTATAGGTGCAGTGATCAGCCTTCTCTTTAGATCCTTAAAGCTCCCCTCACATTCTTCCATCCAGACATACTTTACCCCTTTCCTTGTTAACTTAGTGAGAGGTCTTGACAAACGTGAGAAGTTTCTCACAAAACGTTGGTAGTACCCAGCTAATCCAAGAAAACTACGGATTTATGTGTCACTAGAGGGCCTGGGCCATTCCTCAATCGCCTTTGTCTTTGAAGGATCCACAGAAATTCCCTCACTTGTGATCACATGTCCCAAGAATGTGACTTGCTTCATCCAAAAGTCACACTTTCTGAACTTGGTGTATAACTTCTCCTTTCTCAATGTCGCCAACACAAGTCTTAGATGTTCTTCATGTTCCTTCTTGCTCTTAGAGTATGTGAGAATATCATCGACAAACACTACCACAAATTTTTCGAGGTAATGTTTAAAGACTTTATTCATCAAATCCATGAAGATTGTAGGGGCATTATTAAGTCCTAAGGGCATCACCAAAAACATATAGAGCCCATACCTTGTACCGAAGGCAGTATTCTGAATATATTCCTTCTTCACCTTTACCTGATGATATCCAAAACGAAGATCCACCTTTGAGAAGTATTGAGATCCTCTTAACTGATTAAACAAGTCATCAATCCTTGGAAGAGGATACTTGTTATTTATGGTGATCTTGTTGAGTTTCTGATAATCGATACATAGCTGTATTGTTCCATCCTTCTTCTTCACAAAGAGCACTGGTGCCCCCCAAGGTGATGCACTAGGGTGTATGAACCCTTTGTCCAGATGCCCTTGCAGCTGCTTCTTTGACTTCTCCAGTTCGATAGGGGCCATCACATAGGGACACATCGAGATAGGAGTAGCTCCAGGTATGAGTTCAATTGAAAACTCTACCTCACGATCCGTGGGAATTCCGAGTAACACTTTGAGAATACATCATTGTATTCCCTCATGATGGGAATTTCCTCAAGGTTGGCACTTTCCTTCAACTCATCCATTTGGGCGAGGTTTGCTTCTTCATAAGGAATCAACACCCACACCATTGAAGGATTTTTCAAAGGAGATTCATGATCTTCCTTGAATTTGTAGAAGATCCTGGGATGGTTTGTAATATGAAAATATATTTCCTTTTCCCAACAGTTGATATGTTCTCTATATGAAAAGATCTAATCCATTCCCATTATAGCGTTGAATTCCACTAAGGGAAGTATTACGATATTTTCCAAAAGAATCTTCCCACATATGCCAACATGAGAAGAGTCAAACACTTGGGTTGAAATGATTGCACCACTCGGTGTTTTTATAGATATCCCTACTTCAAGGTTTTAGGGCTTCGATTCTATAGTTCTATCAAACATTCAAGATATAAAGGAATGCGTAGAACCATAATCAAATAAGACTTTTTTTTATTCTTGAGTGAATAGGAAGTGTACCTTGTATGAATTCATTATCATGCTCCACCTCCATAGTAGTGATGGCATAAGCCTTCCCTTGTTCCTTTGGATTCGTTGGCTGCTGACGCTGATTACCCTCGAGAGCTCGAGGTTTAGTGCACTGGTTTTCATAGTGCCCTAGCTCCCTATAGTTGTACCATTGAACCATGAGTGGTTCTCTCCTTTCATCGGTTACATTCTCCTTCCTTTTCATGTCTTTTCTACACTCTTGGGCATGGTGTCCCTCTTTCCCACACTTGAAGAATTTCCCCATCCATTTGAGGTAGTTCCCATGGTGCAACTTCCCACATTTTTGGCATGTAGATCATTGATTTTTCTTCCCACCTTTTTCATTAGATCTACTAGCTTGAAACTCCATCTTTATTTTCTATCACTATATCCATGGGACCATTCTCCAAAATTTATATCCACTTTTAGAGCACATCGAACAACTTCTTCATAACTCGCAAATTCTCGAATCGCAAGAGCCTTTCTAAGGTGCGGTTTTAGTCTACTAAAGAATCTATCAATTTTTCTATCATTATTGATAAAGAAACATGAAGCGTACCTTGTAAGACTTGTGAAATTATCTTCATAGGTTGTGACAGATTCTACTTCTTTTTTCTTGAGCTCTATAAATTCTCTCTCCATCTTCATATGAAGAGTTCATGGGAAATACTTATTAAGAAACATTATCTTAAAGTCTTCCCATTCTATCTCTTGAATTTCCTCCCTTGGCTTGGTGTTCTTAATCAAAGCCCACCATTGATCAGCTTCTCCATCTAGATGATAAAAATCTAGGGTCACCTTATCCAGCTCAGAACAGAAAAGAACATAAAATATCTTCTCCATGGATTTAACCCACTGTTCCTCAACTAGTGTATCGGAAGATCCACTAAATGTCGGTGGTTGTTGCCGCATAAAACATTCGATAGCCAGTTGCTCCCTCTTTGGTGAAAGAGGACGTTCCCCATTATTATGTTTATTGTTCATAACATGAGATAATTGGGTAAGCATCTCCATGAAGTTTTTAACTCCTCCTCCCAAATCATTGGGGATGTCGTTCGGGCAATCATTGCATTGGACCTCGCACGAGTTTTTGGCCTGATTTCTCCTGGTTCCCACCATTTTCTAAAATAGAGAAGGTTAGAAAAAAAACATAAGTAAACAAGATATGAATAACTTATTCATTTAAACAATTTATACCAAAAAAATAACATATGGTATCCCTGTGTATATTTTCATGTGTGCCTACTTGTACTTAGTCTCATGCTAGAGGTTTTCTCTAGGGTTCACTAATCCTAATTCCCAAATTAACAGAACCATTAATCTGATACCAACTCTAGCATCTCGGCCTTTTCTTACATTACTATTACATCATTTTAAAGATAAAAAACATAATAGTATTACACATAGAGGATACAAAGGTTTAGTGTCTTGGGAAAACTAGGACCGTACATAACAATTACAACATCAAGCATAAAAATTTATTAATTTCTTCTTCTCTAGCTTCTTATTGGCACTTGTCCTCTCTTTAGTACATGTAGCCACCTGAGGATATACATCAAAAGGGGTGAGCTAAAATCCCAGTAACAGGATATATTAGAAGAATATATCATGGGGTGAGCATAATCATGACATAGGAAAAAGATCATGAACATGAGAGGAACATAAATAAAAGACTTGAAATGTGGCAATGCATAAAATGAAACATCATGTTTTAGTGGCTAACTACCACACATACTTGTGAACCAAGCTATAATCTTGTTAACACATAATTTCACATATACTCATGAGATTCATCACTTTACCCAATGCATTGGAGTGCTATATAATTCCGGGCGCACCCGTCACTTCATAACATTATCATTATCATGATTGCCACATAGAACACATATCAAAATTGAACATAACTAACCCATGTAAAGGAATGTTTTTCATCTCATAATAATACATTCATAAGATTTGGGTTCCCAAAATAAATAGGGAACAACATACTTGATACAAGAACCATCTGCCATGAATTAGAGCTAAAATTTGAGTTCTTAAAAGAAGAGTTCTTTTGGAAAACATTTGGTTAGACATAAACTTCATTAGAAAACATGTATATCCCAAAAAATGTAATATAATTATGAATAAATGATCTTTAAGGAGTAACCATATCAAAATGGAGTGAAAGAGGGAGAACCCAAAGGAAGAAAATTGGGTTCGAGATTTTCCCTTACCTTATATCTGAATGCTTCATTATCTTTAATGTCTTGTATAATGACATTATATTCATCAATTATAAATTCCATAACCTTTCATACATTAATAGGGTTAATTTTGGTTTCATTATGTGATTTTATGTTCCTTTTAATGAGTTATAGAGTTTAGAAACATTGTTTGGGAATGTTTGTTTTTATGGTTTTCTTGTGTGGTTCTCTTGTATTCTTAAATTAATGTTCGGGTAGAACATGGGTAATCATCCAGAACTGATATTACATTTTATTAATTATATTACATGATTTTAAATGATCTTATAAGTAATTATATTATATCCATGTATATGAATCATTAGATAATAATTAAATGATGATTTTTTGGGTTAATTTGGGCGGTTTTTCGATCACAACAAACTTGTTTTAATTTATCACTTAGTCACTTAGTAATATGTTCATAAGTCAGTTACAAACCATTAAATAGAACATAATACATATAAAATATTATTTTTCAACCCTAAAAATGGTTTCATGACCAGATCTGAAGGTAGAAATGGAAGAAGAAAACATGTCGTTCTTGAAGGTGATAAATTAACACCTCACGAACAACGTTCTCTTTAATAAAATAAAAGGAAGAGGGAATGTGGGGTTGGATGATATAATATCCCATTAGAATCATAAAATTACATTATATGTATAATAATAGAGTTACAATACTATTTTGATGAATATAGGTGTGGAGAGATCAAGAAATGAACTTGAACTTGAAAGGAAATTAAAGGAGAAGAGGGAGAGAAATTACATCTTGAATCCTTCTCTTGAGAACCTCCTTAAGGGACTAATCTTGGTCTTTTTATGAGACCATCAGCTCACAAACGTGGGGAAGGGGCTAGGGAGGAAGTTTAGGAAGAGTTTAGAGAAGGCTTGGAGCTTGAGTGGTGTGAGGGAATGAGGGTGTGAAGGGTGGTTTTTATAGTGGAGGGGAGGGGTAAATTTTGAATATTTAATTCATGATTTTATTATATCTCTCAATACAACCAATAATATTGTTTCATGTGACCCCTAATAGTAATACGTTCATTTGAGTTCTAAACAAGTGTCCTTTCACCACTTTTTATGTCATGAATAGTGTATTTAACTGTTAAATTGTTTATACGGTATTTTACCATATTTCACTATTCATCAAAAATTCGAGTTTTTCAGAAAAATACCAAAAAATTACCCTAACCATTTTTTGACATGTAGAATTCAAAAATTTAGTCCATTTTTCAAAATTAATTTTCTAAATATTATGAATTTAATTTTTAAATAAATTCATAGTTAATTCGAAAAATAACAATCTTAAAGGTTCACTTTGTTTTATTTCTCATTGAAAATTTAATTAAGATCTCATTATCTTATTGACTTAACAAAATAAAATAATATTATTATTTACTATTCATAAGGTTCATATTACTATTCATTTTACTATTCATAAGGGTATGTTACTATTCACCAAAAAACAAGTTTGTTCTATCAGACTCCAAAAATCATCTTGAACACAACCGTGTATGTCGGATTTTCAAAATTCCAAACATAGAAGTGACAAACTTCTGTTTAAAGGTCACTTATCACTTAGTAGTTTATTATGTTGTTCATTCATTTGATTTTATGACATTATTTTAAGAAGGTAATTTTTATTGAAAAACTTTGGGTCGTTACAGTTCATTTCATTTGTAAATTTCAAAACATGGTTGTTCACGAACAATAGTGCTTCAGTTCTCAAGATGTTATTTCCATGATTTTAGAGGTTTTCTATGAGTCCAAAGATATTTTTACTATACTTGAAGTAATATTGTGAGGGATCTCATTATCCTTATATGGATGAACATTAAAGGGAACTTTCTTAAATCTTGTGGCATGATTGATGTCTTTTTGAATCCTCCCTTACCTGGCTGGATCAAATGAAATATGGATGGTTCTTCTAGAGGAAATCTGAGGCCTACAAGATGTTGAGCTATTTTCAAGGATCATAATAGTGATGTGGTGGAAGATCATCATGGATCTTATGGACATTCCAATTCCCTTGAAGTAGAAACGATTGGACATATTGAATTTGTTTACACTTCTAAACAATGGAATTGAAACAATATTTGGTTTGAGTCTGATTCCAAAACCATTTTTCAAGCAGTCAGGATGGGAGAGGTACACCTCTCATGGAAGATGATAAAAATAAGGGCCAATTGTCTATATGTTCTTTCTTTCATGAACTACATTATCACACATGCATTTTATGAAGAGAACTTCTTTTCTTATGGTCTCACCAACAAGGGAGTGATTAAAGAGGTTTTTTATCACTCTAACTCCCTTTTTAGTGAAATATTTCCCTTATTTTAATGGGTTAAATGTAAAATAACATCTTTCATACTCTTGTAAGGTTTTTCCTTATTTTATCTTAGAGCCTTAGAGGTTACTTTTATCAATAAAATATTACATGTTATTATAATCCTATTTTATAATTACATAACCCCTTATGATCACCACATAATTCCAAAAAATTAGATAAGATTTGGTTATAGTTTCAAATGATGGTTCATCTAGCATGGATCTTGTGGAACTACCTACGATCTTGAACTTCTCCAATATATGATTTTTCTTAAACCATAATTCCTTGAGATCATCTTGATCTTAGTCTTGGGAAAATCCTATAGAAGATACATCCCTTCAGGTATCATAAAAATGGGATTCATATGGAAGACTTCCAATTCAAGATACCATTTATTCCTACTTTTTTGATTTTCTAATTTGGTTTCTTCAATTTATACCATCTAATTTAATGACTAAGTTCTAACCATCATACTTAATATTCAAAATATATCAAGGATTTTCATTTTAGTTTGGTATATTTATTCAAACATTATTATTAGTATATTATTTATTTAAGGAGAATATAAAGTGAAATATCATGTCATTATATTCTCCCCGTTTAAATAAATTAAGTACTTTAAATTTTAATTATCACATACTAATGAAAATATCTAAGGTTATATAAAAGGTAGTCATGAATAAATTTTTAATTAATAGAGAAATTTTAACCTTAAAATCTAGGGAATATATCTTTTTCCTAAAAACAATTCCTGTAATGTTGAGTTTTTCTTCTACTATTTGATCCAAGATTTTATCATTAATCATACCTGAATAGATAGACTACCATCTGTCGATATGAAATTTTATTTTCTTATTCCAACATATAATGTTTCCTCAAATTTGAGAGAAAAATCAATTACCAAAATAAAATTAAATGTATCTAAAGAAATGATGGTAAGACTATAATGTATTGTAATACCATAAAATTTAAATAGGATTCATATAACTTGGATGAAATAATGATACCACCAAATGTTTTTATTTTAATGGTTAATAGTTGGTGAAAATGTACTTAAAATAAGAATTATGCAATTACAGAGTGATGAATAAGTATACCTAAAACCACTTAATTATCACTATCCACTTCAATAATATTAATTTCATAAGTAATTCATTGATCCCTTATTTTACGAGGTTATTAAGGCTTATTTTCTTAAATATCACTGGGGTTAGGGAAGTTATTTTTATAGTTCCCAAACTCTCTACACATAAAGCATTGAAGTGAGGATAAAACATTGGTTGGAGCCTTCTTATCCTATGTTGTGTTTTCTATCCTATTATAATTAATTCATCATTTTTTGTATAATTTTTCCTTATCTACCACACTTAAAACACCTTCATGTACCTTTAAGAAAATTAATCAGGTGCTTCCTCGCACATCTTTGACATATAGGCTGTTGGACTTTACTTCCACCTTGTGCCTTATCATTAGATGTGAATTATTATGCCCACTCATCATGAACCAAAGTGAAGACTAGGTTGATACCCAACCAGCCTTCATTGGGGGGATTAACCCTAGGTGAATTTGTGTCATTATCACATCCACTTTCTATTATTCAAATAGATATTTTATTTCTAGTAAAATCCACATGATCTATAAATTATCAAAATATAAAGATGTTATCCTATACTTGGACTTTCTCTTAGGGTTCAAAAAAAGTTCTTTAAACTAATCCCCAAAATAACTAAATCCTCTTTCAATAATAACTATATAAACCCTTGGTAAACATAAATAAATATTATATTGATTACATTTTTTAGATTATACATCTCACAAAAATTCACACCGCCCAAGGACCAAAAAATTTAGTGTCTTAGAAACTAGCAGCATAAGCATCTTATTTTAAAATACATAATAACATTTATCCATAACCATGATCCTATAAAACCTATTCTATATATTTAATATCATAAAATCATATTCATAACCTAGGTAATAGAAACATAACAAAGCGGTGATCTCGAATGCTCGGTAAGGTAAAATTATGAACTCATCATAACCATTAAATCATAAACATGATGGATAACATGAGTAAGGGATAAATATAAGGTAAAAATATCAAGTGATCATAAGTGAAAATTATTGAACTTTATTTATCATTATGGATCATGGAATGGAAACAGTATACCCAATAAAGGTAATAAAGATATGTCTTATAATCATATAATGAAAAATAAAATGAAACATTAAATCAAAACATAAGATAGAAAAATATTTTTAGAACTTGGAATATCATAAAAAAAATTATTTCTTAAAAATAAATCTTATCTTAGAAAAAATAAGTGTCACAAACAAATAAATGAAGCATATCCAAAAATGAGAGGAATCATAGGTTTTTGGCATAACCATAAGCATAAATAAACATAAGATAGTGGAGAAAGATTCACTACCTAATTCCAATAACATAATAGAGTAGGCATCACTACCCAATTCCCATAGTGGAGCTGGTATTACTTCATGATTCCCATAATACATGAGGAATCACTACCTTATTCTCATAATAGAAAAATAATTGTTTGTTTAGTTCCAAAAGTTTTCTCATGAGAAAAAAACCATAACCAATACATTGGATGGTAATATAGGAACCCCACTTTCATCATACATACATATGAGTGAAACTTAAAATCAAACCATTAGTTTTATTATAAATTACCCATTAGACGAAAATGGGCTTCATAAATTTTATAAATGGAATCACATAAATAAAAACATGATCATTTGATTCCAAAAACATGATCACAAAAAATGAGTATTTAAAAAGATAACATATAGAGTGATTTGTAAATTATTACTTCATTAGAGATAAATCCTTTGAAAATGAGAGAGAAAACACAAAAAAAATGGAAAAGTGTTTCTTAATATCACCTCAAAAATATGTGATTTTCAATTAAATTTCAAAAAATAGTTTTTTTAAGATGGAGAGAAAACTTATTAAAACGTTACTTTAAAAAAATATAATAAATAGACCTGGACAAAAATTAAACATATGTCAATATGTGATTTGTAAGGGAATAATATAATATCATGGTAAGGAAAATCCTTTTAAATATTTTAAAACACCTTTATTGAAAACCCACATCATTAAACGGTTAATAAAATCTTTATTTTAAAATAAATAGAAGAGAATATGATGATCATTTTAAATAAAAAAAATTAGTTTACACTAGGGATTGGATAATATTAACTAGAAGTAAAAAACATGGATAAGGAGAAAATTCCATTAAAAATTATGGGAATTATTCATAGAATTTATACATTTTTTATAAAATAATAAATTCATCAACGGGGAAGAATTCAGTGTGAAATATGATTTATCCAGAACATAATATGGAAATAAAAAAAATATTTAGAGGTTATTATAATTTAATATTGAAACATTATCATAAAATTGGTGTAATTATGACTTAATAAAAATATTATAGTCAAGAGAACCCCCATACTTTAATTCCTTACTTCCACTAAATCTCTTGAGCCTACTATATAATAAAAATAACTATCTCAATCTCCTATTTCAAATCATTTTTTATATAAATAACCATTTATAAACTTTATTTATATGGATACCCTTTAATGATATTATATTTTTTTATTCTCAACATGAATATGGAAAATCATGGAACAATTTTGGCTGCATGATAATTATAAAAAAGAATTATGGAATGAGTTTCATGAGTGATAAAGGTAGTATATCATTAATAGGAAATAATTAAAGTATTAAAGGATTAATTATGAAAATTTATAATTATAATCACAATAAGATAAATAGACATAAAAAGGAAGTTTTTGCATTGAAAAGAGGAGTGAGAGAATCAAGGAGTGATTTTGGAAGCATGAAGTCTATACCAAAGGGGTTATGAGATGGGTTTAAAGAGAAACAAGGGTAATATCTCATCATTAGGGAATATTTTGGATCATAAATTATTGATTATTAACATAAGGAATCATAATCATGTGTAAATAAAAATCTCTTATCACAATGTAACTACTTAAATCAAAAGGAGAAGGAGAAGAACCCTTACCATGCTGAGTAGCTTCTTAAATCTCGGTAAGACTCCATAAAACCTTAGGAAATCCTTTGAAATAATTTATATAGGAAGAGTTAAGGGAAATTCCTGATCAATTATTTTTTTGGAGGGGTATGAGAGAATGGGAGGGAGTGAATTCCTTTTATAATTGAAAAAGTGTGGATTTTCCATGGAAAATAAAGTTAGGTAAAGGGTAATAATAGTATCACATAAGGGTTAAGTGGGTTTAATTATTTAGGTGAATTATGTAGAGATATGGTAGGTGAGACATTTGGGTATGACGTTAAATCCTAAAAATTCTTTCTATGAGGTCTAAGTAACCTTTTAATTGTTAAAAAATCTAGATACTTCATTTACTTATTTTGACTCTTATTAGTCTTGATAAAAAAATTAATCATCATAATTATTTTATTATTAAAAATTTAAGATTGGAATTCTTATAAAATTTGGATATGATGAATCCAATTTTGGACCCAATTTTCATCTAATTCAATATCTAAATATGAGAAAATTAATTTTTCAATAAAAACATATAATGTGTTGAAAATTCTTTTTTGTGGAAAAAATAATTTTAATCATTAAGTGTTTTTAATCTTATTTATTATTGATTAACAATTAGATGAGTGTTAGTTTATTTGTATACATATTTAAATATCATATTAAATTCTTAATTTAAAACAGATCCATTTAATTTAAGAAAAATACATAATATTTAGAAAGGTATCATTCTTTGATAAATAATTATTTTATCATGGAAACTCGTATTTACTTTGGAATCAAATTTTTATACCTAAAAATAAAATTGAACACATTCCTTAATTAGATCATGCTAACTCAAAATAAGTAAATCATTTTATCTAGTTTAATTTCTAAAAGTTTTAAACATAATATAATTTATCCAAAAAATTGATAAAAATATTACTTGAGTTCTAAAATATCAAATATAGTTTTTTAAACTATAATATATATTTTAAAATTTATAATTTCAATTACAAATTTTTCTGCAGAAAAAGGTTTCATAAATTTCTATTTCATACATATATAATAATAATGTCATAAAATTCATAGTGTAAATAATAAATGATAAATTACAATATTCACCTAAAAATCAATTTTATAGAAAAAACTCAAAAAAATATTATGTTAATATTTCCATGATAAATCCAAATATTTATTATATTTTATCAAATTTATATCCTCAAATTTATAAATTTTATATTTAATTATAAACATAAAATATAGCAAAAATAGTTTTTTTAGAAAATGAATTTTGGTATATTGAATATTTTTTCCAATAAATTATTAATCAATATAATATTAACTTATTATTAATAAAATCAATATATCTTGTTATTATTCAATAATAATAAACTTAGTTTCTTGAAATAAGATTTCATTTTTTAGAAAATACATTTTTTAAGCATAAAGTTAACTAATAAAAAATGACTTTTCAAAAAGTATAAAAATTCATGATATATATATATATATTACATGTTTATATAATCCTAATTTCTACTTACATATCCACATATAATCTTCATGTTAGATCTAAGAATCAGAAAAGCTCCATTTTTATTTTTGGGTGGCGGTTCAGCTAGCATGGATCTTGTGGAAATATTCACAAGCACGAACTTATCCCGTATATAGTTTTCTAAAGATATAATTGATCAAGATTGTCTTGGGATTGGTCCAGATAAAAATCTATCAAATATACCTCCATTCTGATCTTAGATAAATAAGATACATAAGAAATAATCCTTTGTCCTAATTTCATTTATTCCTATATCCTTTATTTATTTTTCAATGGGGTTATATCAATTTATTCCATCTAATTTAATTTCTAAGTTTTAATGGTCATATTTAATATTAAAACAATTTCAAGGTTTTTCATTTTAGTTTGGTATAGTGTGTAAAACATGTTATTTAATATATTATTTATTTAAGGAGAATATATAGTAAAATATCGGGTCGTTACAACAATCACATGAACAATACACCCTCAGAGGGGGAGGAGGAATTAAAGTGGTAAATCCTTCTTTTTATTCCACTGGATCTTGTTCTCATGTTACCAAAAATATCCTAAACCTATTAATATCCAATCATAAAAAACATCCAGATACAAATATGAAATACAATAACATGAATATTTTATTTGGTTCTCCTCAAATGGATAATCCATGGAGCATATAGTGATAGTGTGTTTATTCCAAAAGGGATAACCCTACTCACTATTTGCATAACAACATTTTAATAAAGGAACACTATCAATCCTAGGGATACTCCCTCTTCTTATCTCTTTGTGTACTGATTTTAGAAAATGAATACAAGAAAATTCAACATTATTATCTCACAAAATGTTTATTTATAAAAGATAAAAACCATACAAACAAGGGTGTTATCATTGTACTCTAGTTACTCCTTTAATTATTATTCTTTAATGGTTCCTTTCATAGTAGTTTCCCCTTTTATCTAATCTTCCAGATCTATCAATTCTCTTTTCCATGATTCTCCACGTATATTTATTATACTTTTTATTTCTATCTTACTCTTAAATCAATGACTCTAAATCATTCTCTAGTAATTTTCAACCTATTACCTTCTGATTAGGTCTTCAAACCCCCCCCCCCCCCCCATTATTCACCAATTATATTTTCCAAGTCAAATATACTTCAACTAAGTCTAAGGTAAATTCAAGAAGCTGTAATTTCATGGATTTACCTTATCTATAGCATGACCTCCTTCATCATGGTGTGACTCTTATTAGAAACTACCATATTATGATGTGATAGTCATCACCACTATGTGGTCTAATTCAATAACCAAATCTATATTGTCCAACTAGATCCTATATTTAATTCCTAAAATTTCTCCCCATGATTTCTTCAAATATTCTCTGGTTTTGAACTAGCTAAGACATATCCAAGGTGACTATGGTGTAATTATTACTTAGAAAATATATCCTATCATTATTATTCCTATATAACACCTCAAACAGTATATCTAATATATCAGGTATTGATACTCATTTTCTCTTTATAGGATTCAACATGAACATTCTACATGGAATGGTTATCTTTAAATCATTAGAATAATTTAAATATATTTGTGTCTCTTTATGGTGTGGTTAATATGTCACAACATGAAAATAGTTCTTTATATTTGAAAAATTAAGATTACTTATGTATGGTTAGTCTCTGCATAGTAACCTTATGCATGATCCTCTATACTCTTTCATATCATAGTGCAGTTCAACACTTTTTTGACATTTAATCATTTTATTTTTTTCATGATATGACCCATGTATTGTAGTATTATCTGTTATTACTAATTCCAAAATATTTATAGTATATCTCAAGTATAATATCTTTGATGTTTTGTCTAGTTACTTTATGGGAAATTTGGTGGTTGATATTTTTGGGGAAATTCCAAAGGTTTTGGGAGAAGTAAGGGAGAGTTTTTTATGTTTTTTGGAGGAAAAGGGGTGGTTTATATGCTGATGGAAAATTTTGGTGATAATTCATTTTAGAAGGTGGTCCATTTTATCGATAGGTCATGTTAGTGGTAGTTCATTTTTGGAAGTAGGTCATTCTAGTAGTAGGTCATTTCTGGCAGTAGGTCATTTCTGGTGGTGGGCCATTCTGGTCATAGGTCATTTCTGGCAGTAGTTCATTTTGGTGGTAGGTCATTTCTGGAAATAATTCATTTCTAGTGGTGGTTCAATCTGATGGTATTCCATATCTAGAGGTAGGTCATTATGGAGGAATTTCATTTCTGTATGTTGTTCATTTCTTATGGTGGGTCATTCTGGCAGTAGGTCATTTCTGGTGGTGGGTTATTCTGGTGGTATGTCATTTTTTTTTGTGGTTCATTCTGAAAATAGGTCATTTCTAAAAATGGGTCATTCAAGCGATATGTCATTTTTGGTTTTGGGTCATTCTAGTGGAAGTTCATTCTAGTATTAGGTTATTTCTAGTGGTGGTTCAGGGAATATCATTTCTAGATTTTTTCAAAATTTACATATTTTCTATTTTTGACATATTTTATGATGAAAACGGGTTTAATGACTTTATTAATGGATTTTAAAGCCATTTGAAAATGTATTAATTATATCTTTCGTTTCTAAAAATTATGGAGACCTTTTAAATGTTTAAAACATGTTGTTTTGATGAGATACACCTTTAATGTATAATCTAAACTATATTTAATCATCTTATCTTGAGATGGGTGGTTCAAAATCCTTATTCCCTAGATTTTTTGGATCCCTATTACTTCATTTGGTTTGAGTTCCCCCGAATAGGTTTTCTCTTGCACACGCATCCCCTTTTTTGGTTCATCAATTTTGGGGAAAAGCTTCGTATTATAGGTAGGAATTATTTCATTTCTGTTTATTTATATCATGTGATATGGTATTATTATTGTTATATATTATTAATATGATTGCATATTGATTAAGAAATATAAGTGAAGTGGTTTAGATTAAATTAAAAGGGGTATCATAATGTGGAGCATGATCTTACAGCTTTGTTGTTGTTTTGATATTGTGAATTATATGGGCTTAATATTGTATGAAAATCATGATTGTTGGGTCCATTTTCTTACTGTTTTATGATGTTAATTTTTGAATTTATATTTTCTTATTATTGAAAATAATTAAACCATAATCGATTAATCATGTACAGATGGGTAATGAATTGGATTCCCCGTGATCTTATGGCTTGTGTGATAACTCCCATAATTAAATAAGTGGAATTGTATCAAATCCCCTATGCCTAATATAGAAAACACTATGTGTGTGTTGTAATATGTTTTTGGATGGTGTTGTTTGTTGTGTATTTGATACAAAGATGTGGTGAGTGGTTGGTGGCTATGTTGTGATGTGTGTGTGGGAATTGGATGTGATATGCAGTGGCTTTGTGATGGTAGTGGTGGTACGGTTGTGTAGTGGGGCTGCAATGGTGGTTGTTTATGCTAGTTTCCCAAGTAGTAATGGAATTAAATGCATGATAATGATATGAAATGGGATTATAATGAATATTTAATACATAAATCAAAGGTGATTGTATCAATGAAATATGTTGGTAATAGAAAGTATCAAAAATGGATGAATGATAATTAAAAATTAAAATATGAACTATGGATTGTGTTTTTCTTATGGGGGTTGTGCTTTTTGTTTAGGAAGTGTAAGTGGATGTTCCTATGAGATATTTTTTTCCATTGTGAACCCTTAGGATGGTACTTGTGTGTTATAACTCTATTTGTATATAACTTGTATATTCTTTTATTTCTATCCGCACCTCACCCTCATCGAGGAAAATGTTTCGACACCAGCATAGTCATACAGGTGGTGGTTTTCCCAACATCCTGGTGGGAGAATGGATGGATGGATACCCACTCTTCCCTGCTCCCTCTTCTAGGAGATGATAAGTACATGCATGGGTTGTGATGTCTATAAGTAAAAATTGTCGTTGTTGAGTTATGATGAGATGAGATGTGATAGCCCAGGTGTGTTTAGGTGATATGTGGTGAGATAGCTTATGGTTGGTGTCATTCATGTTATGAAGAGATAATGAGGTTGAATTCCTTCAAATTCTCGATACCCAAATACCTTGTTTATGAGATTTGATGTGATTTGATGGACCATGTGTCTATAGGAAATATGTGATGTGATGTTATTTAGAATAAGTGCGAGTACATGTACAAAATTAGGGTGTGAGATCATAAAATTAGTGGGAAAGTGGTGCAGGGTACCCTTCATTGATATGATTTATATTATATTATTATAATTAGATGCATTATTTTGTGATGGAGCCTTGTTGAGGTTGGGGTTTTGGTTAGTATACCTATATAGGTGTTGTTTGGTTCTACTGTTTTTCTCATGGGTGCCTTAGTATGCACTTTCCACATGTTCACAGGAAACTTTATTTTCCCTACTAAGTATCCATATATGATCACTCTATGTATAAAAAAATATTTTTAGGTTTCTAGGTGGAATTCATGAACCATGTTGGACACTAATAGATCGAACCTTTGGACAGTTTTTATGTCACTACTCTATCTTTGTTTATTTTAGAATTTAGTTTAGAAACTTTTAACTGTATCAGTTTCATTTATACATGCATGTGGGATGGTTTATGATTTCTTTTATATTATTTCATTGAGTTTATTATGTTTGATTCATATTATATCCTTATCCTATTTATATTATAGAGGTTAATGCCTCCCATACATGAGATTTTTATACCCTCAATGCTAGTCAATAACCTAGGTCCTACTGGAGGAAAGAATCAATGGGTCATTATCTATCTCCCCTCATTGAAATATCTTCAAATGTAGGGGGTCATTACATAGTGGTATCTTTATAGAGAGGGGGTAATAATAGAGTGGTATCAGAGCTAATGGTTAAGAGATAGGATGTAGTTCTGAGTTAGCCATGGTGAGGATCACACAGGTTGGTATGAAAATGGTTCCAGTTGACCTTGGTGTGTGACATAGGCTGTGGAGACTAGCTAGGAAATGGTATTTTAGGTCCCCTTATGATCTAATGTATAGAATATATTCTTATTTAATGACCAAGTGATGTGGACATGTTTGCAGGTTTGAGAACTATGAGAGGTTCATGAATCATGAAAACTTATATTCTTGTTTTAATTGGGTTGTTTTTTTATGGTTATAATTAATAAATTGAATTAAAATGAATAGTAATAAAAAAAATTAATACTACTGGGCATATGAAATCTTTTTTTCTCTTTTATCTATGGATCCTAGTCATCATCCACAGGTGGCTCAGCCCGTGGAGATTTAGAAGGCTAACCCAGTTGATAACTGTAGGGTTGATCTGGTAGAGGGTGATAATCAATGATAGAGGACGTTATGAGATTTTCATCATTAAGCTTTGGGGAAGTATGAGGGAAGTGTTTCTGATGTGGATATGGAGGGATGGCTAGAGGAGATGGTGATCACTTTCGGTTTTATTTGTGTCCTGATAGAGTATTGTGTCCCCTTAGAAGTTAGTTATATGTGAGGAGCTATGTGTCAGAGGTGGACATTGTACCTTGGTGAGAGGAAGGAGTCAGATGTTTCATTGGTCAAATTCCAAAAGGATTTCTAGGTGGAGTTCCTTTCATTGACCAAAAAATCTATGAAGAGGCTGGAGGTACTCTCTCTTCCACAAGGGAGTATGTCTGTATGGGATCTTGGGATCAAGTTCAAGGAACTTCTATGTTTTTCTCCAAATATTTTCCCATATGAAGAGTCTTGATCAAGTCATGTTAAAGAGGAACTTCATCCTTTGATCTAGTATGTAATTACACATTTTATGTTTCCAATATATCTATATGTTTAAAAGAAGGAATAGGTTATTGAGCATATGCACTCACAAGAAGGATTACCGTGAGAGGGTAATCAGCAGGGTTCCTCTTGTATTAGAGTTGTTAGTGGTAGGTCGTAGGTACTAGGTCTTTTAAGGTTTCAACCAACAAGGATTCAACCTCAGTTGCTTGACCTCCTTCCATCTGGGGCTAGTGATTTCCACACTCTTATTGGGGACTTCAGACCAGTGTATTTTGCCTATGGGTTCCATGTTCATCATCAATATTAGTTCGTATTGGCCTCTCGAGCTTAATTTGGTAGAGGTGGAAAGTTTTAGTGACAACATAATTTGCGGTTACCAGTGATTTAGTCCATCAATAGGGGAAGCAGTCTTATGCTCTGCTAAGAGTAGATACAGTGGGTGGAGGTTTACCTTAAAATGTAACTCACCCTCAAGGACTTCAACCTGAGTGTCATCATGGTGGTGATCATCAACATATAAGTATAGGATCTAGGTATGGTCAGTTACTGGAAGTGGTGGCAGTAGCACCAGAGGGACCAAATATCATTCAAGGTATTCTCAGTTTATCATTTACCCTTGTTTGTACCTTGTTTTATTTAGTATATTCACACACCGTTTTTTCACCCTCTCTAGTCCATGATCTGAGACTATATATAGAGAGGCTTTCCATTCCCCTAGTATTGACTACGCCAGTGGGATTCTAGACCAGATTTTTTTATGTATGTTAGGGATGTGCGCTAATGATGGGGAAACACTAGTCATTTGTAGATATTTTCTTACATTGGATGCAGAAATGTCATCCTCAACATCAACTGGTTTTATTCGGTGCATGCTATTATTGACTATTTCCATAGGAGAGTTATGTTCTCATATTTAGATGTCTAGTGTGTGGTTTTTATTGGTGAAAGGGGTTTCCATGTGGGAATTTGGTGCTTGGGTCCCATTATTTTCTTAGTGTTTTAGTTTTCTATATAATCAGTAGACACCGGGATAGAGGAGGCTCCCAATTTTGTCAAGGATTTCCTAGATTTTTTTCAGGAGGAGTTTGTGACACTACCCCCTAGATGCGATATTGAGTTCAGGATAGAACTGCCACCTGATGCTTCTATTATTTTGATTTATCCCTATTATATGGCACATTATGAGTTGTGTAACTTGAGGATTCAGATATATAATCTGATGCATAGGTGTTTCATTTTACCTAGTGTATCACCATGGGGTGTTCTAGTGTTACTTTCTATGAAGGTGTATGGTATTATAAGGTTTTCCATTGACTAATATAGGTTGAACCAAGTGATTATCAAGAATCTATACCCTCTTCCAAGGATCAATGGTCTTTTTTTATAGTTGAGGGGAGTTGTTTAGATCTCCAAGATCGATATGCAGTCTGGATATCACCAATTAAGGGTAAAGGATAGAGATATCTAAAAGACTACCTTCATATGCTGGTATGGGAACTTCGAGTTTGTGGTCATGCCTTTCAATGTTATGAACGCACCATCCATGTTCATGGGGATTATAAAATCCATTATCTTTGAGTGCTTGGATTGTTTTTTGATCATATTCATTGATGATATACTGATCTGATCAAGGTCAGAGGAGAAACATATTCAGACTTGCATAGCTATTTTATAGGTTCTTCATCGACGCCAACTCCATGGAAAGTTTTTCATGTTTAATTTTTGGACATAATAGGTTCATTTCCTTGGGTGTTTAGTGTCTCAGTAGGGTGTGTTGATAGACCCATCAAAGGTCAAGGAAGTTTTTTCTTGGGGATCACCCAAGAACGTGTTAGAGTTTTGTAGCTTCCATGGTCTCATAGGATATTATTATAGGTTTGTTCCTAATTTATCTTGAGTTGTATCCATGTTGACATCTTTTACTAGGAAGTACCAAGATCTCATGTGTAATGATCTATTACATAAAGCATTTGGATACCTAAGGGGGTAGTTTTCCATTGCTCTATTGATTTAGTTTCCTGAGGATGGTGTGATGTTCGAGGTTTTCTAGGATGCATCCCATCAAGTCCTAGGATGCGTCTTGACATAGCAGAAGTTAGTGATCACTTATAGTTCTAGGAACTTATTCCCTCATGAGCATAAATATTCCACATATGATCTAGAGCAGTAAGTAGTTGTGTATTCACTGAATTTTGGGGGAAATTACCTCATTGGGGAGTTCTTTATAGTCTTCACAGATCAAAAGATTTTTAGGTATGTATTTTATAAGTATGATCAGAATATTCAATAGTGGGTGTGGATGGAGTTTCTTCAGAACTATGATTTATAGATCTTCAACACCTCAAGAAAGGGTAATTTTGTGGTCAATTCTTTAACTAGAAAGTCACATGAGGATGTAGTTCAAGAGTCTGTGGATGCTTGGAGAGTGATAGAGGAGTTAACATCCTAGCACTTATATGTAATGATGGATGATGTTAGCAGATATTTGTTTCAGATGATGGTGCAGTCTTCCCTAATGTAGTAGGTGGAGGAGTCTCAATGGGGATACTTATATTTAGAGGTGATACATGATCTTTTTTTCCATGGTGATTCTTAGGAGGGATGGTTGGAGGATGGTTTCAACCGGATGGTGTTTTTGGGGAGGTTGTTTGTTTTAATAGTGATGTTTGAGGGAGTTATTCATGGGTTTTATATCTCACATTTAGCGGTACATACATGAGTTTTCAAGATGTTCCATGGCTTTAGAGAACATTTTGTATGGACTAGTATGAAATAAACAGTGATGGAGTTAATGGATCACTGTATGGTTTTCTAGCAGGTAAAGGTCGAGAATCATGTTAAGTGAGGTTTTGATTCTATATAGGTAATTTTTGATAGGTTGATGAAATCGTCTCTCTTTCTAGTGATCAAGGAGTTAGGCACAGTTGATGTTTTAGAAGAAAAAAATGTATATGTATGATGTGGTGCAGTTTCATGGATTCTTCAGGTCCATTATCTAAGATCGGGATGCAGATTTTACCTTGTGAGTCTAGAGTGTATTGTATCATGATTTTGGAACTCAGTTATGCCTCAACACGACTTTTCACTCTCATATATATCGGAAGATAGAGCATACCATCCAAACATTAGAGGATATGTTTCAAGCATGAATCTTATATTTCTCTGTATCATGGGAATGACACCTTACCTTGTTTGATTTTTATTATAATAACATCTATCACTCATCCATTGGAATATCACCATTTGAGGATTTTTATGGGAAACCATTCCATTCTCATTTATGTTGGTCATAGTATAGGGAGTCATATGTTCTTATACCCGATGTGGTGTGAAGCACAATAGATAAGATTTGGTTGGTTCACGCTAGGATGAAAGTAGAATAGGATCGAAAAAGGTCTTATGATAATCATAGGAGTAGATCCTTGGATTTTAATGGTGGGGAAAACGTGTTCTTGAATATTTCCTCTCAATGTGGGCAGAGGAGGTTTGAAAAAGGGACTAATCTCTCACTTCAGTTTATTGGGCCTTTTGAGGTGTTGGGGCACGTTGGTGGGGTGTCTTACTGGCTATAAATTCCACCTCTATTGGATTGGATACATGAATTCTTCCATGTCTCTCAAATCAATCAATTTCTTTACGACGACTCTCATGTCATTGACTAGGAAGAGATGGATATCAAGGATGATGTGACATTCATGGAGCATCCAGTGGAGATCCAAGACCATAGAGAGATGTTGTTGTGAGGATAGACCATTCCCCTAGTTTTTGTGTTGTGGAGGCCTGATGGCCTAGAGGAGAGTACTTGGGAGTGTGAGATGAAAATGTGTTCCCAGTACCTTGATATTTTTTTGAGTTTTTCCTTTCTCTATTTTCCTTATGATGTGTTATTTGGACCTTGGTGTTTTATGAGATATATTTTATTCCCCTTGATGTGATGTCTACTGTTTGATGTGTGATAGAGTTCTAACATGTGGAAATGGAATACTTAACACCTAATCAAGATGTATTATACTATGATGCGATTAAACCCATGTGGGTGAGTAATTTCCACCCAGATCAGATAGTATCTTGACATGAAGGATTTAATTACCTGATTTCTATGTTTGGGTAGTACAATTTTGTTAATATGTTTTGTGAGTTTGGGTTATTAGGTTTGGTTGGTGGAAAAATTTTAGATGAAATGTGATCCTTTGGAGTTATCTCATGGTACGGTTGTTCATACTCTTTCTCTCCTTCCTTCTAGGTTGGTTTTAAATTCTTGAGGGTGATAATAGTTTGAAAGGTATCTAATTTAATGGCTCATATATTCAGGACCATTAATTTGAGGTAAATATGGTGGTTGTGATGTATGGGGAAATTTTATAGGTTTTGATATAAGGAAGGGTGGATTTTTGATGTGTTATGGAAGAAAAAGAGAGTTTTAGGGGATAAAAGAAAATTCTAGCAGTAAGTTATTTTCAGTGGTGGGTCATTCTGGTGGTAGGTCATTCCAGTAGTAGTTCATTCCTAGTGGTGGGTCATTATAGCGGTATGTCATTTCTAGAGGTGGTTCATTCTTACGATTGGTTATTTTTTGGAAATAGGTCTTTCTAGTAGTGGGTTATTTCTAGTGGTAGGTCATTTCTGGAAATGGGTCATTCTAGCTGTAGGTCATTCCTGGAAAGGGGTCATTTTGGAGATGGGTCATTCTGGTAGTCGGTAATTTCTAGAGGTAGGTCATTCTGGTGGTAGGTCATTCTAGAGGTAGGTCATTTCTGGTTAAAGTTCATTCTAGTGGTAAGAAATTTCTAGCAGAAGGTCATTTCTAGAGGTGGGTCATTCTGGAGGTAGGTCATTTCTGGAAGTATATCATTCTAGTGGTAGATCATTTATAGAAGTGGTTCATTATGACAATATGTCATTTCTAGAAGTAGTTCATTCTTGTGATAGGTCATTTTAGCGACATGTCATTTCTAGAGGTGGGTCGGTGAATAATGTTTCCTGTTTTTTCAAAAATTTATAGATTTACCATTTTGACATCTTTTATGATTAAAAATGGGTTTTATGCCTTAATTAATGGTTTTTAAATCCATTTCAAATGTAATTAATCATATCTTCCATTTATAAAAATTCTGGATACCTTTTAAATGTAAAAAATGTGATGTTTTTATGAGATCTGCCTTTAATGGCCAATCCAAATTGTATCTAATCCCACGAGTCTCAGATCTAATATTTCAAACGAGGAGAACTTTCCTACGTTATTTCTATCTTGATTTCTATTGAGATGGGTTGTTCCAAATCCTTCTTCCCTTGGATTCATGGATCCATATTTCTAAAATTGTTTTAAGTTCCCCCAAAGAGGTTTTCTCTTATACGAGCACCCCCTATTTTGGTGCATCAAGTTTAGGTAAAAGCTTCTTCTTCTAGGTAGGAATTACTTCATTTCTCTTTATATGAATAAAGTTGGACGGGATTATTATTGTTTTCTCTTTTAAATATGGTTGCATCAAGATTAAGAAACATAAATTAACTGGTTTAAATTAAATCAAAATGGGTAAGGGATTGTGGATCATGATCTTATAGCTTTGTTTTTTTTTCATATTGTTAATTTTATGGGCTTAATATCAGCTGAAAAAAAAATTGTCTTTGGGGGTCCTTTCTATAACTGTTATGATTTGAATTGTGGAATGTATGTTATGTGATTGTTGAAAACACTTAAACAGTAATTGTATAATCATGTATAGTTGGATAATGAATTATATTCCTTATGATATTATGAATTATGTGATAACGCCCATAATTAAATTAGTGGAATTGAATCAAATCCCATATTCCCAATCTAGAAAACACTATGTGTGTGTTTTAATATGTCTGCAGATAGTGTGGTGTATTGTAGATTGGATGTGAAGATTTGTTGTATGGGTGGTGTATATGTTTTTATGGGTGTGTGGAAAATGGATATGATATGTAACGGGGCTATGATGGTAGTGGTGGTGGGGTTGTGCAGCAGGGTTGTGATGGGTGCAGTTGTGCAATGAGGTTGTGATTGTGGTTTTTAATGCACATTTCTCGGGTAGTAATGTAATTAAATGCAGGATAATGATATGAAATGGTATGTTAATGAATACTAAATACTTAAATTAAATTTTATTATCTCAATGAAATGGGTTGGTAATGGAAAATAAGAAAAATAGATTAATGAGAATTAAAAAATGAGATGTGAATTGTGGATTTTTTTTCCCTTAGGGGGGTTGTGCTTTTAGTTTTGGTTGTGGAAGTGGTGGTTCCTATGATATGTTTTGTGACTTTATGAACCCTTAGGATGGGACTTGTTTATTATAACTCTATATGTATATACTATATATATTCTTCTGATTTCTATAAGAACCCCACCTATATTGAACACTATGTTCTGACACCCACATAGTCACGCATGGGGTGTTTTTTCCAACATCATGGTGGGAGGATGGATGGATGGATACCCACTCGCCCCCACTCCCTCTTCTAGTAGATGACAAGGACATTCATAGGTTCTGATGTTCAAATGTTAAATGTGTCTCTATCGAGTTTAGATGTGATTAGATGTGATGGCCTAGGTGTGTTTGGTAAAGATCTGGTGAGATGGATTATGGTGGGGTTTATGTGTGGTGGAAGGAGGGTGCAAGGTTGGTGTCCTTCATATTCACAACACCTAACTACCCTATTCATGAGATATGATGTGATGTGATGCAATGGCCAAGGTTTTTGTGTGTGGTATGTAATGTGATGTATTATGATGTTATTCAGAAGAGGTGGGAGCACTAGGACGTATGATGTTGAGGTGTGAGAGTGGAAAATTAGTGTAAATCAATGTGAGGTACCCTTCATCGATATGATTTATATTATATTATTATACATGGATGTGTTATTTGGTGAGAGATCCTTGGTGAGGTTGGGGTTTTGGTTAGTATAACTATATAGTTGTTGTTTGGTTATGCTATTTTTCTAATGGGTGTATTAGAATAATCTTTTCACATGTGCACGAGAGACTTTGGTTTTCTTACTAAGTGTACTTGTATGGGCATCCTACATATATAAAATTGTTTTTATGTTTCTAGGAGGACTTCATGAACCATTTTGGACAGTGCTTGCTTGGACCTTTGGACGGTTTTTGTGTTGCTTCTCTAGCTTTGTTTCTTTGGGTATTTACTATCATGACTTTTATCAATATCAGTTTGATTTATACATGCATGTGGGGTGGTTTTGTATTTCTTTTATATTGTGTTGTGGAGTTTATTATGGATGATTAATATTATCTCACATTACTATTTATATTATACAGGGTAATTCCTCCCATACATGATATTTTTATACCCTCAATGATTGTCTCAAACTCGGGGCCTACAGGAGGTGGGAATCAAGGATCATTATCTCTCTCCCCTTATTGTGGTATCTTTGGAGGGAGGGGGTCATGACATACATTCATTTTAACTCAACTCCAAATAGTTTCACACACTTAAAACAACTTCAAATGAATTTTAATTGACAAAAAAACAAATATTACACCTTGTTTTCAACATTTTTATAACATCTTATCCCAAATCACTATGAATAGTAACCCTTCCAATGGTGCAACATAACCTCAGGAACACTTCATCATATGCAAAAGGCTTTAGACTGGTATTGAGGGTCTAAGGGTGGTACTATGATGAGACTATACCCCCTATATTAGAGTTCTCAAGAATAGTAAAATAGCTAAACACATCCACAATAAAAAAAATAAGTCAGTAGAAGTAATAAAATGGAACATGATATAATGAAAATGGAATGCAATCATAAAGACTCAAATGGTTATGCTCACATAAAAAAATTGATCACCCACTGGTAATATTTAATAGCCTATAGGTCATCGTTAATTTCTATTGAGCTAAACAAATTTTATTATTTATTAAACTCAGAAAACCTAGCTAAAAATGCAGTATCTAGGTAGTCTGAGTGTCGAACCCATAGGGATGGATCATATGTTCTAAATTAATTAAATAAATCAAAATTAAAATTGATTGGTTGGTTGGAGAAAAATAAACAAGTATCAACAGGGATTGGGTTGTGAATCAAGATGAGATTCATTCTAGGTTAAATGATTTTCAGGTTCGTGTGCTAGGGATTAAATTGATGGTTTATTTATTTTGGTTTTGTATCAGAATTGGGTTAGCAGAAATCCTTGTTTTGGGTAGCCTACCCTGATAATGTGATTACACCTTTGGAATGGTCATCTAAGAAAACATAATCGTAAAACTAGGCAACCCAAAACCATATTTAAACATAATCGACCTAGATTGCATAATGTTCATACACAAACTAAGGTGAGTAATTGATGCAATGAAATAAAACTCCTCAATTCACAAGAAATGGTCATGAAATTACAAAAGAAATAGATTTTTAATTGATAAACTGAGTCGCATAAATCCAAAACATGAATAATAAAATAGAATTAATCCTTAATCATCACATCCCCCAATAATCACATCACAAGGCATAAAATAAACTAATCGCTCATTCTAGGAATGATGAGAACGAGTAGCATGGGTTCCCAAACAAGAAGGGGAGAATAATGGTTGTGAATTCTGGCTTCAGATCATCACTATGTGCATTCGTCTCCTCTATACAGTGTTGATTATCTTCCTATGGTCCCAGAATGTGTTGGAATGGCAGTTGAGGGGTGTATTTATAGGGAAAACCATCAACACCTTGGCCATGTCCACATTTATTTTTCTTCTCATAACTGTCTTCATGGCATGTAACTTGGTTAAATGATTTTTAATCTCTTGATCTTCATGCGTCACAAATCTCATCCTAATATTCCCCAAAAACTTGTCTATAAAAAAGTCATGTCGTGTAATGTAGTTACACGATGTGTAATGGTCTTTCATAGCATGTAACTTGGTCATGACATGTCCTGTGTAGAACTGCTTCTCTTGATGAACTCATGATGTGTAAGTTCATTACACGACATGTAATCATTCTACTCAGGTTTCCCAGATCTACTTCTTTCTCAAAAATTTGATGTCATGCCACTTCTCTTTGCTCACGGTGTGAAGTGTCTTTAAATTCATAATTTCTCCTATTTTCATTCCCTTTTTATAAATCTCTTGTTCCTTCTATAAAAACATAAAATAAATCAAAAAATTCCAAATTTGGAAATATTATTCATTTAAACACAACAATAAATACAAAATACACTCTAAAATATATGCATGAAATACATCTATCAAGATCATATAAAATAAATAAATAAATAAAATAAAGTACACAAGGATTTGTTGCTAACTCTGAGACAACCACATACCCAATCTATTGAGTATCAAATTACTCAAATTCGGTCTAAGAATCCACCTTAGGATATTGGAATGGTAATGAAACACTAGGCATCTTCCCTTATCATCATGCATCTATGACCAACCTAAAAGTATACATAAGGTCTACAAAATCACCAAGGTGCCTGTACAGGGGGTGAGAATATAGTCCCTAGAAGGTAACCTTTAATGGTGGACCTATAAGATATTGTCAATCATATCTACATGTGATATGACCAACCTAGTCAACACATAACTAAAGGAAATAAATAAATAAACCAACACCCAAGGGGATAAAGTCCTACCAAAAAAATCAATAACCAGCATCAATCCTCTAGTTTTCAACCCTAATCGACCATACCTGCTTTAGCCAATTCCAAAGTGTCTCTGAGAAAATTACAATAATTTTTCTAGCTATAATAATGGCTTGGGGCCTATTCCACCCCATTATACATAAGATAAAGACCATCTACAATGGATTATATAGTTATTAGTCCCTCATTACCTGGAGATACATATCACCCTGACACTTGACTCTATATCATATCAAAACGGCCTACTATGGAATATGAAAATATCAGTAACTCATTACCTAAAAATACATAATTCCCAAGAACCATACTTTATATCATATCAAAACCCCCTACTATGAAAATTTTAGGTATTTTCCCCTCATTACCCAGAGATACATAACACCCTAACACCTAAACCTATATCATGTCACAAACCTTCATACAAGGGAAGTTTTCCATTAATTTAAAACACAAATTCCCAAAGGGTGTTTCCCCTATAAAATAATATAAACACTACACCCAAGGTAATTTCCCATAAATATATACTAGTAATCCCTACAAGGGGCTCCTATATGGCACCCAAATCATGGTACAAGCCTGGTATGAGAAATATCCTCAAGCATCCCTCAGTGGCCCACCATCGATACTTGATCAACAACTCACTTATAGAGGAATCCAAGAGAATCACCACACCATCAAGAGTGACCTAAATAGTGGTCATGACCTCATCAAGAGAAGGATACACTATATGGGGCACCTCCAATATAAGAAAAACCTCAGGGAATAACTCATCACCAGAAAACCTTATCGAATCTCTCAGAAATACAACATGTTCTTAGGTACTCTGTTTCCCATAAGGGAAACCATAATGGGACCCTCATACCCACCTAAAAATATCCTCAATAGCCCTTATCCATACACGACACCCCATAGTGTTGACCCAAACCTAGGGCTTCAAATGATCCAAACCTCAAATAGATTATTAAACCCACAAGCAACTAGAATAATAAGCCTCAATCTATGATATAATTGGTTTCCATAATTGGGAAACATCCAAAATAACCACAACCAAATAGTGTTGTCATACTCAATCTAGTTTGATAATAACTCACAATCCTCACACAGGTCTTGTATCTCATAACCCAACCCGTGAGAGGATTCTAAATTCACACCTCAAATAAATCCCCCCCAATTCTTACCCAAATCTAAAACACCATACAAGAATCCTCTAAATTTCAAAATAATATCACCATCATGATCTATATAGATAAATTCTCAGAATGGACTACTCATAGGTCCAATTCTGAATCATGGGTGATAAAACAGGCAAAACTCTTTAAAGATGGAAGTACATTGTGTACACCACACATATATGGCATGTACCCCCAACCATCAACCTAGGTCATGAACCTCTAGACAACATATCATGTACCACCCAAATTATATGGTGTTCACCTCACATAGGGTACCTATCTATGTACCCTACATGGGGTCTAGCCTTGTACGCCTCACCTAAGGTTTGGCCATGTAAAACTAAATGACAAACACCCCAATATAGGGTTTAGTTATATATCCCCATATTCTATGCACCCCAACATGAGGTGTATATCTAAGTACCCAACCATACCCCCGACTCAACCCTACGTAGAATATTTTGAACACACATGTCATGTACCATTCATATTTAACCCTTAGCAAAAATAAAGAATGCATGACATGTTTTATTGAAAACCACACAACATGTAGCTGTGTTTCCTGAACAGAAAACCCGGTCCACCCCCCCCCCCCCCCACACACACACACACACCAAATAACCATAGAGAGGCCCCATAGAGGTCCCAAATAACTTATATATGGAGATAAAAACCATAAAAAATTAATATGCAGGGATTGGGGTGGAAACAATAAAACTAGCCTACCTCACGGTGAAAACACCAAATCTTTAGATCTAAATATGAACTTTGTAGCCTTTAAATCTTGTTCTGGTCTCGATCGCCTCTATGGATGGAGTCTGGAAGTGCCTCTTTACCCCTTCCCTCTAAGTCCATCCATCACACTGAAGGAAGAACCCTACCCCTGTCAGTCTTTTAAATGAATTATAGTGGGAATGTATAATAAAAATTAAATTAATTTTAATTAATTTATTTAAATTATAACCCCTTGTTTAAGTGTTCACCCTGAGTCATGGAACCCAAAAAGATTTTACACCTCACATAAGAAAAATCCCCGATATAGGACTCAACCATAGAGTCAAAATTTCAATCCAACACTCTATTCATAATATATATTTATTTGAAATCATGTGAATAAGTAATATTTATTTAATTAAATATTAAATATTATATAGAAATATGACTGATTGAGAATCCCACCAAAATCCAATCCTATGGTAAAAATCCTATTTTGAGACCAATGGGACCATTAGGAAATATTTCATGGATGATCTACTAGGTTAAAAATGACCTTTTTACCACTAATATGAATCCAAAACCAAAAATCAAAGTTATGATAAATTTCACTACCAACTTGGGTATTTAAAATCTCCCCAGCATAACACTTCTCATCCTGAAGAAGCCTAGGTGGTTCTCTAACCACACCTCACAACCTATTCAGGTCATCAATTCATCATTAACTCATAGTGTCCTACCCTGGAATGTTGATCAATATTCTATTTCATAGCTACTAACATGACTCACATTGTCCAAAAAAATGATCCACCCACTCATAGCCACCATTGAATCACCTATCAAAACACATTTATCACATTCTAAAAATGCGTTCAATTTTGTTTTTTTTTCTCACTGTATCCAATTTCTACTTCGATTGTCTATTCACCAATCCCACTATATCATCAAACCTGCACATAAAAGGTTCATACCACTATGGTTGATCTAATACTCCTTGTTATAGTATTTCCATTATCATTATGTCATTGAACTTGATTCATGGTCACCATGGATCACACTATTTCAATCACTAAACGTGGTGAGTGTATGTGACCATCTCTATTGTACCCAATGTCTATCGTGAGACATCAGTAAATCACACATTCCCAACTTATGAGAATGGTATCCTCAGTAACCACAAAAATAACATTACCATCAAGGGTCACACCATCAAGTATCCAATGGTGCACTCCCTACCATATGGCTTTATTTAGACCACCCTAAGAGAACAACCTCAAAAGGTTTCGTCACCAAAACATGTGTACTACTCCTCTCAATCCATGTTCACCATATTTTCAATATTTAACCATTATTATTTTTTATTGGATCAACCATGTCACCATACCCCAATACAATTATTATGTCTCCTCTACCATGGAGGTAAATATCTGATATTTATCCAAAACCCGGGGCTATCCTACTCTTAAGCATCACGTCATATCCCTCAGTCCACAACTCACACATGGCTTCTCACCGATATACAATTCCACTTTCAATATGTTCCTCTAATTCACACCACCTCATTATCATTTAAACATGGAGAACGTATACTCCCATACCATCTGATCACATAACCTAAATCACAATACCATGAGTTGAACACCATCAAAACTGGGCTCTTCTGCCTCACCCATTGACCATGCTAAATGGCATGTCACACTTGTCAAGTCGAGATTTCCCTTGGAAATTGTTTTCAAAATTAGTAATTTACTTGTGCCATGATTTATTTCATGATAACCCTATAACCAACATAATTTACAAATTCAATTGTGTCTACTCATTCTCTCACCATTCTCATAAGTTCATTCCACGATAACAGGGTTAGGAATCTGAATAATCCTTCCCTTTGAAATAAACCCCAAACCATACCTCCAACACTCAAAGTACTCCACCTCATAAGTCTCAAGAATTTACAAACCTACATTAAAAACTCAATATCACCTAGAATAAATCAATTTCAAACTTGAATAACCTACTTTTTATTCATGTATCTAAGGAAAACACAAACCCAAGAAAACCCCTCATTCAGGTTACCTCTATAAGAACAACCTAGCACCGAATCACCAAGACACTCAGTCACATCCCAAAGTAACTAATATATATCACCTAGCTCATATTTCATTTATCACATAAGGTTACATCATATAATATTTCATTGATTCTCTCTTCTTGAACAAGTATGTGGAATCATACGTGAAAAAATCACCACCCACCACCAGGGAACTCACCCTCTCTGAAAATCTGTACTAGAAAACTGATCTTTGTAGGATATGATCACATCCATAGGCATACATATAAAACTAGAATCTCTCTATGATGATTTTTATATGATAAACCTTATTCATATGATTTGGTTAAGTAAAATTCCATTGAATTATATTTGGTAAAACACTATATAGTCTTTTTCTAGCACTTTAAATAATCGATCCGATGAAAAAGGAAAACCCACATATGATCTAATGTTATGGAATCATGTTCCTGCACCAATCCAATAGTTTCACCAAAAAATCATGTGCATAAGGTACTACATCATTTCCCATATCCTCATCAATAATCATACCTCTATATATCCATATGACCTACCTTCAGATGAAGATACTTGTTCATGTTGGTATAGCTGATTAGATTTCCACTAGGGAATTATATAGAAAAATGTCATATGAAATATTTTTGACACTTCAAACAGATTAAATTATTTTTAGTGATACAAATTACACTAGATGGCCACTACATATCATGTGAATTCTATGTGTTTGATATAATACATGAGACACCTCTTGCCTCTATGGAACAAGAGATAAATCCAATAATCAAACTCCTACAAATGGTCTAAGGGCTGAAAATACAAAAAAAAATATCAAATATCATGTGAATAACATGAGGTGAAAATCATACAATGATAACATTTCAAGCCAAGAACAGCAATCCAATCTCTGATATCCTGTAATTCCCTCAAGAAAGGTGTTCACAATTCACCTAACAAAGTTTCATCATAGGGTATGAAATATTACTATATATCCTTTATAATATCTCCCAAAAATAGTAAAAAACACCTTTAATACAAATTTATAACTTCCCTGCCTGGTTCACTATGAATAGTAATAAGACTAGTGTCACCATGTGACCTCAAGAGCACCTCCTCATACACTAAAGGATATTGACAGTTAGAGGATGTCTAAGGGAGATATTGTGATGAGACTATACCCCCTATATCAAATTATGTTATAATAGTAAAACATATAAACACATCAATAGTAATAAACTAAGTAAGCATAAGTAATAAAATGGAACTTTCTATAATAAAAATTAAATATAGTTATACATACTCGAATGGTCATACACAAATACAAAAATTGATCTCCCACTAGGAAAATCATATAAACATAAATTAATAGATTAAAAAAGTATATGGGGATCCAATAATATGTTTGATCCAACCACATACCCAATATCCTAGTTATTAAACTACTCTATCTCAAGCCAAGTATCTATACATTTAGCTCCGCTCGATCATGCAACACAAGGCCTCTACCCAGACCATCATGTGTCTATACCAAACCAAAAAGTATACATAAGACTTACATGATCACCAAGGTTCCTGTACAGGGGTTGTGAATATGTCCCTTTGTAGGCCACCCCTAACTATGGACCTATAATCTACTGCCAATAACATTTTCATACAATATTCCCAACCTAGAAAATGCATAATTGAATTAAATAAATAAATAAACAACCACCTAGGGGGATCTAGTCCTACCATGAAACCAATAACCAACATCAATCCGCAAGTCCACAACACAAATTAACCATACCTACTATGTCCAATTCCAGTGTCTCTAAGCACATCGCAATGACTATTTCAACCATAATAATTACCTAGGGGCCTAGTACAGTCTGATATACATGAGATAAAGACCGACTGCGTGGGCGTATGTAGGTATCATTCCATTAATACCCATAGATATATATATCACCCTCACACATAACCCTATATTATATCACAAACACCTACTAGGTCATATGCATATATCAATCCCTCATTACTTAGAGATACATAATGCCCCAGTTCCTAACCCTATATCATACCACAACCACCTAATAGAGAATATGAAGTATCAAACACTCATTACTCATAGATACATAATTCTCAGTGCTTGATCGTATACCATATCACAAACTTACTTTTAAGGGAAGCTTTCATTTCATTTAGAATGACACTAAACCGAGGGTTTTTCTATCTCATATAATATAAAAACTACCCCTAAGGTGTTTTTCCACAAATATATCATAGAAAAATCTATAAATGGATCCTCTATCACATCCAAATAATAGGATAAGCTCGACATGAGAAACATCCTCAAGAAACCCTTAGTGAACCACTACTGGTCCCTGATCAACAATTCACCTGCAAGGTAATCCAAGAGCATCACCATGCCAGAAATGGCATTATCCATGGTCCTAATGACCTCATTAAGAGTATGACACCTTTTTAGGGGCTCCTCCCTCATAATTGAAACCTTGAGGAAAATACAATCGCATTAAAACATTATTCAACCTCCCTAGAATAAACTCATTCTTGGGTATCACCTCACCCATAAGGGAATCCATAATGGTCCCCTAAAACCCACCTCAAAATATCCTAAATGGATCCCAAATATAAATGACACCCCATGGTGTCAACCAATCCCAAAGGATCCAATTGATACAAACCTCGAACATGGGATCAAAACCTTGAGCAACTAGACTAATAAGAACCAATCCAAGACAACACTGGGTTTCATCTACATGAACAATCCAAAATAACATCAACCAAATCAAATTATCATACTCAATATATGTCGATCACATATCACAACCCTCACATAGGCCTAGACTCTCACAACCCAACCCACGTGAGAATTTTGAATCCAAACCTCAAAGATATACACCCGTTAAAACTAACCCAAATCCAAAACACCATCCAGATGGACTCTAAACACTAAAAAGATATCACTATCATTATATATGTGTATAAAAAATCATAATGGACTACCCACAAGTTAAATTATGTATCTATGTTGAGAAAACAGAAAAAATGTATTAAAAAGGGAAGTACATGATGTTCAAACCACATATATGGCATATATCCCCAACCATTAGTCCAAGTTGTGTACCTCTAACTAACCTAGATTGTAATATAGAAAGTGAACAATGTGAACCAACCCTACATGGTGAAAACTTCACATGGGGTGCCTATTCATGTACCCTTCATGGGGTAAATCCATGTATAGCTCACTCGAGGTCTGTCCATGTGAAACTACATGCTGAGCACCCCAACACATGGTTTGGATGTGTATCCCCACATGTTGTGTTCCCTGAAAATGGGATGAATGGATGAGTACCTAACCACACCCTTGATTCACCCTAACAAGTCATGTTATAAACACACACATTATCCTCTCTCCCTCTCCAACCCTCATACAAAATAAAGAACACACGGTGTGTGTTCTTAAAAACCACATATCATGTGGTAGTGTTTTCTAAAAAACCCCTTGTGATATCCCCAAAACACCTATTTTCATCCAATTAACTATGGATCATCCCTCAAGGGGTCCCTAGTAACTCATATAAGGAATTAAAATTCACAAAAATAATCTATAGGTATTGTGGTGAAAAATTATCAAATTTTATTACCTCATAGAAAAAAATATAAAGCTTATATTCCAAATCTATGCCTCATAGATACTACACCCTAATCTGGTCTCAATCACCACCATAGATAGAGTCTAGTTGCACCTCTTTCTTCCTTCCCTCTCAGTACATCCATCACAGGCAAGGTAGGAACCCCCCCCCCCCCCCATTTTATGTGTAGTAATGAAATTGGGGGAGTGTATAATAAAAAATAAATTAATTTTGATCAATTTAATTTAATTATAACTACCGTTTAAATACCCACCCCTATTCCCAAATCCCAAAGTGATTTTACACATTACTTAGGAAAAAACCCATCTTGGACTCAACCATGGATTCATAATTTTAATGAAACACTTTGTTCTAAATATTTCACTATTAAAACTCACATAAATAAATAATATTTATTTAATTAAATATTAAATATTCCATGAAACTAAAACTGTCTTAGAATCCCAGAAAAATCCAATCATATGGTAAACACCTTATTTTAAGACTATTGGGACCATCATGGAATATTTTTGGGATCATCTATTTAGGGTAAAATGATCCTTTTAGCTTTAATACACATCAAGAACTAAAAATTCAAATTAAAGTTGAATTTCACAACCCAAAAAAACAAGGGTATTTACAATTATCCACTTTTGGAATTTTTATCAAACCTATATATATGTTCCTCTATGTTTATCTCACCCAATATCCCCTACATATGAATCTTTACAATCAAACAAGTTTCTAATTTTAATCTTTCTATTAAAATTTCCCTCCTATTTTCATTCCCCTCATTTGATAATAAAATTCAAAGGGTTTATTCATTAATATTTATAAATATATTAGAGAAGAAAAGAACTATTTTTAATTTTTATTTACTAATTAAAGAGTCATACCAAATTCTCTAGGCCTAAATGAGTCAAATCTTGTTGTATGAAAAAAAAACATGTCAATTTCTATAATTTTGTCCATAATATTATATCAATGCACTATTATACTTTTAATTCCCCATGTATTGTGTCTTCACCTGACTTTTATAGTTATAAAAAATATTAAATCCTATAAAAACACACAAAATCAAAGTAAATCATTACATACAATGGGGACAGGGGATTTTCTAAACACCCTTTAGCTGATAGAGGAGGTTAAACACCAAGGTTAAACCAGTGATTTTCAATCATGGGTGCTTCCAATTATTTCATGAAGGTTTCTTCCACATAAATTCCTTCTACTTGTGAATATACCTTAAACACCAACCTTGATTTGTTTAAGATCACCTTATTTTTTTCATCATATTTATTTTTGAACATCCGCTTTTGTTTTATGACATTGTGATATATTCCCCTATTCTCAAGCTCCCAAGTTTGATTTTTATCTATTTTTCATAATTCCTACTTCATGGACTTTATGCATTACTCATTTGTCATAACTTCTTAAAATGATTTCATCTCCACTTTATTCAAAAGAGTAGTTTTCTGTATATTTCTCATTAAAAAATTTTGTGTTGGGGTGGATTTATCAATAATAATATTTGACTCATCGACCTTAACTCATATAATTCTCTATTGAAGTCACAGTTAACCCCATTAAGAATATTTTGTATCCACTAACTTAGAATTATAATATTTTTTCATGTGGGACTATATAATCCATTAGAGTTTTTATTTTTTTCTTCTCCATAGGCCTCGCTTAATTATAAAATTTTAGTTTTGTCCCTATATTTTTCTTCAAAAAAATTTACTTTTCTAATTTTCATAAACTTGTTCAACCTCTTATTAAAGAACTTATGGGCCTTATTTTGAATGAGTATCCTAAAAATATCCCCCTTCCCATGGAATATTTATATTTACCATGATTTCATTCTTATTACATATGTAACACTTACTACTGAACACCTTAAAGTGATTTAGTGTTCTCTTTCTTCCATGACACATCTCATAAGAAGTCTTCTTTTCTCTAGGGATAAACAAATATTGATTCTATATGTACATGGAAACTTGCATCAATTTTTTAAATAGTTACTAGATATTTTACTTTCAATGAGAAACATAATTTCCATATTGTTTACCATTTAATTTTACCATTTCTATACAACATTTTTTTATATTGTTCTCATTGATGAGACTTTATACATAATTACATGTTTCTATAATTAATTTTCTACCAAATGAGAGGTGTACACCATGCCATTTTCAAACCAAATAATCTTGTTCATTCCTTTGGTTTCATTCTTATAACTTATTCAAAACAATTTAATACACTTAATAACTTTTTTATTTTCTAGTATAAACATGATACAGTTCAATCTACTATAAATTTCAGAAAAAATGAGAAATTATTCCTCACCATATATTATGGGAACCTTCATGGGACTACACTGTAACACCCTGAGATTTTATGAAAAATATTCTTTTTAATTTTATTGATGTCTTGTGTTGTACGCTACACCAAAAGGATCTTTCACTACATGCATCCCTCACTTGGATTGCATTACATGCAATCGCGACATTCCACAATAGCGTGTGTTGTACGCAATACCAAGTTTCACTAAAAGAGATATTATTATAATATTATTATGAACTAGCAATTATGAATAGTAATAACCACTTTTTGAAATTTTATCTTTCGAAATGGACTTCATTTTTGGATTCGTAATATCGAAATTAGCCTAGGGTGAATTTTTGGTATTTTTCTGAAAACATTCAATTTTTGATGAATAGTGAAAACACTGGGTTACTATTTAAAAACCGACTTTTTATTTAAATAATTATTTATTTTATTTAAATTTATTTTAGGTAAAAATTGATACATAATACCTATATAATTTCAATGTAATTCATTGGAGTCATTTTATAATAATTTTAGATATATAAAAATTTTATTGAACTTTTCACCGTCTTTTACCCACCTCCTAGGAGAATTTGAAAATTTACATAAAACTTAATTTTACCACTTCTGTGAGTGGAATTTCGAAAATCTGAGAGACATGGTTAATATCAAGGAGTAAAATTTGGTTCAATAAGATAAAAATAATTTTTTGTGAATAGTAACTTTTTACTTTTATTTACCACGGTTAAAAATAAATAGGGTAATTAAGGGTAAAAATGAAATTATTATTACCCTAACACATGTACTAATTCTATTGGATAAGTTTAATTCGAACAAAAACAACCTTAGGAATAAAATATTTCCCATCAGGTCCACTTGGATTAGATTAGGACATTTATTATTATTTTATTTAAAGAAGAGTTAAAATAGTTAAAATCAAAGTTTAATAACTAAAACATATTTAATATAGGGTTATAAAAAATATAAATGAGACTATAAATTTTCATTATAAATATAAAAATATTTCCTACCTAATGGTATTTTATTTATAATTTTTAGACATTAAATAATTTAATTTATTTCTGACACAATGATGATGCAGTAATTACCTTATTAATGAAATATTAACATAATTGATGTTATAAATACCCAAATAAATGTAATTTTAGACTTTTCATGAATTCCACTAATTTTATAGGTTAATATGACATGTTAGTATTGATTTAAACAAAAAAATTCGAACTAATCATGCTGTTATGAGTTTCACAAAAATCAAGTACCAAATACTGTCAAAATTGACAGAAAATAGTTTTTAAAACAAATATTAAATTATTAATTGTTATTTTATTCCTAAAAATCTAATGTTCTGCCAAATGACTTAGATAAGGATATTTATATTAATAATTAACCACTTGGGGTTCTTTTGGCTTGTTATAGTAAGTTTATTAACCATATAATGTAAGAAAACAAAAAGACATGGTAAAAGTTAAATTATTTAACATAGAGTTAAATCTAAATGATAAAGATAAAATAGTAACCTAAACTTGTCTAAAACCTATTGGTTGAGAGTATTTAGACCCATCCCCACCTTAGATTCTAAATAAATCAATTTGTAGCTATTAAAAACCGAATATGACTTTATTATAAAATAATAATTTAAGTTTTCCTAAGGTGCCCCTCTCCTCCCTTATAAAAAGGGCACCCCTTCCCTCTTCTCTTCACACCCTTTTTAGCCTTTAAGCTCATCAAAACCCTGACCATTTCCCTTCTCATCTTCCCTAGAAACATTATATAGGTTCTGGTCTCCTCAAAAGACCAACCCTAGTGCCTTAAGAGGAGGTTAAGAAGAGGCGCGTCAAAGAAGAGGTAATATCCTTTACCGATTCTTTCCAATTTATTTCTTCTTCTACTTCTTCTTCTTTATTTGTTTCATCATAAATTAATAAAATCAGTATCATTCATATACTGATATGTTATTATAAATATAAAACAATCCAATTTCATCTTCTATCCATCCTACGGAAATGAAATCACCGCGCGTGCGTACGTACGGAATACCGTCTCCACGCCTTGGAGTAATCTGTTTTCCACCACCACCTTACTTGGATGGGTATAATGGTGTAAATAAATAACTATATATGATTATTTTAAAGTGATATTTATTCTTAAATATTATACATACACTTCAATACAATTCCAAGATCATGGGAATGATATCATCGCTCATGTGTACGTACGGGCTACCATCTCCACGAACGCGATGAGATTCATTTTCCATGATTAACCATTCAAGTATGATTATAAAGTATATATAATAATCATGAAAGATATTTCATAATAATGATACTGGATTTATGTATATATATGTTTCATTTACTTAATTCCATTTAATTCAATAAGGAAACGAAAACAGTGTTCATGTGTACGTACGGTCTACCGTCTCCATGAACGGTGTATTTCATTTCATTTATATATCTATTATATATATATATATATACTGAATATATATATGATATATAAATCATGATTTACATTCTGGAAGTAATTAAATCAAGATATAATTAATAATAATATCAATAACAACAAGTCCAAACATGTACGATAAATGAAATGATTTTACCCAAAACACCATTTTAACATGGAATTGACAAATGAACGGGTAATATAAATACCTAAGTGAACCATATATGATATAATAACAATAAATATGATTATATAATAAGTAAATGACATTATTTAAATCATTATATAGGAGGTTCGGATACATATGAAGCATATCGGACCTAAGGTAAGGGATAACTTTTTTAATCTCATTTTTATCTGAGATTGTTTATTCGTAAGTATTTACTGGGGTTATATTTATCATCCATGTCCCTGTTTTCTAAAAATGGTTTCATGTATGTTTAAAGTCCTTTTTACCCATTTTTTACTTTTACTACAAGTTATGTAAGGAATCTTTCTTTTGTTTACCATACGAGGTACTTTTTGACTTTTCCGGCAAAAGTACGAGAAGAATGTTTTTTTAACTTATACGGCATGAACGGATTTTTATGGTTTTATAATGCCTTATTTTCATGAATCCTAATACACAATATTTCATGAATATTTTTAACCAAATACTTTTCTTTTAAAATTGCATGGCATTTTTTGAAAATAAAATGATTTTGAAAAATAAAGGATATTTTCCTCAAGAATTTATTTCAAGTGTTTTATCAAAACCAATTTCCATATAAGATGACATTATATCATATGTGTATGTTTCAAGTATAATGTCTCTATGATTTACATGGTTTCACTTTTCTTATGATGAAATGATATCCATTTTATTTATATGGATTATGTTATGATGGGATGATGTTTATGAAACCCATTTTATTCTTTGGGTTATGATGAATGATTTATGTTTATGTTGTCGCACAAGTAAGAATGATTTCATTATGAGATGGGTGGTACCTATACCTCCCTCTAATGCATTGGGTAAATATTTATATCTCATAAGATAGATATGGCTGGAATGTAAAGTTAAACCGATTCAGTAAAACAGGACGCGAACGAGGAGTAAACTCGATTCAGAAAGGGACTTTGTCCACTAAGATAGTCTTGGAAGCAATGCCTTGGCTACTATAGAAATAATAAAATGTGATTAATGGTTTCCACGATTATATGTTTTATTCCCATGTTATTTTATCATGATTAATGTTTATTTATGATCTATGTCTTATGTACTGCCATGTTTTATGACATTACACAAGATCTTGATGTTTAAACATTATGTTCATGTTTTTAAGTTCAAATGTATATGATTTTTTTTAATTTATCCATGCTTACCCTTACTAAGCATTTGAGCTCACCCTTTATATGTTTTATTTTACCTAGGATTTAAAGAAAGGTTTTAGGTAAGAAAAAAAAAGGGGAAGATCTTTATGGAAGATGTTGAAGATCTTTCACCACGATTAGAAGATTATGTTCCGAGTTTCTAAAGACACTAAACTTTTACGGTCCTTTGGTGTTTGTTTTTGTTATTTATTAATTATTCCGTAAAATTAATGTAATTTTCATGTACGTCAAGCTTTGGGTCTCTACATATGGTATCATAGGTTCGGTTTAGTCAACCTTTGGAAACTAGGATGTGAGAACTTTAGTGAGATCCCTAGAGATATTTCTAAGGTATGTCTAAGGATGTCCCTAAGGTTAAGTATAAGTATAGGTTATAGTCCTAGAATTACGGTAACAATATTAGAATTAAACCTAAGATGTTATACATTGAAGTTACTCCCCCTTGATTATGATTTTGGCCTCTCACACTATTCTTTTTGGGTTTTAGAACATGGCTGGAAATAGAAAGATTCACGATAATAGAGGATATGATGGACAATGGAATGATATTCTTCATGAGAAACCAAATGAAATTGGATCTGGAAGTCCACATATCATTATTATTCCTAATCAGTAATCTCATAATATGATCAATAATCTCAACTTTGGTAAGTTTCCCAACACAGCTAATAAGAGAAAGATAGAGTTTCATGATGATCATAGGGGAAAGAAAGTTCAATTTCCCTCATGTAAATCATGTGGGAAGAGGCATCAGGGGGAATGTTTCAAAGGAACTAGAAGATGATTTGGGTGTGGAAAAGAAGGACACAAAGCTAGTAATTGTAAAGTAAAAGGTTCAGTTAACACCATAGACAAGGATAATGGTATTTCTAAGACATCAACAATGGTTAAGTGTTTTAAATGTGGAATGTACAGGCATTATGCAAACACATTACCTAAGGGAAATCTCATAAAGATAATCATCATGGTCATATGGGTAGTATTTATGTGGTTGATGATGAAGAGACTAAAAATGATATATGATATGGAAGAAATGATAAATCTCAGTCAGTGGTTTAAGAAGGTAGTGTAATTATTGTATGTTTATCAAGAATAATGTATGGTACTATGGAATAAAGAAAAATATAAGGATTGTTACACTGTTGCCTTTACTTGAGTTTTGAAAGTATATGTTGAATGGTACCGGTAACCATGAAAGGTTATTCAGATATTTTTGGAAAACACCTAATATGCACATAAATAAGGTATAAGGAGGTAATGAAATGTTTGATAGTATTAATGATCTCATGACTGATATCATGGTTTGAGTATATAGAATTTTTGGGATTTTGGAATATGAAAAGAGTTACCTTGTGACAGCATTCATGTTTCCACTATGGTTCAAGAGAATACATGATTAAGGTATTCAAATGTTTGGAATGTGACCAACAAGATATATCGTATGATATATGGGGGATAAATGATGGTATTCACATGCTCGGTAGATGACATTTCTAGTAATTTTTTTCTTTATACTATGAGCTTGGACAGAAGTATTTTGTATAATCCTAAATATTGGAATGAATTAATTTAGACATAAGATAGTACTTTTTTCTATTTTATTTAAGGAATGTTATTATAATGTAGTTTTAGAAAAATGACAACTCGTAGGACAGGAGACAACTTGTCACGTCAGACAAGGCTGTGGGAATCAAACCCACAACTGAAGTGCGACAGGCATTTATCGCCTACCACTGGCCTATAGAAAGTACCTGGTTAGTAAAAACTAGTTTTATTATATTAAGCGGTATGATATATGAAGTATAAGTCCATTCTTGGAACCATATACGTTTAATATCTCCATATATGGACTTATGTATATTGAATAACTTTTTATAACCTTTCGTTTGAGAAAAATGGAATGACCCATCATTCTATCACATGATCTGCTAACACTTCACGGAAGACAAATTCAACTTCATTTCTGTAAGAGATGAAGTGGAAATTGTTTAAGGCATAAACAATAGTAAGATTGTGCCAAAAATCAAGTAAGTATTTCTTTTAATTCAACAATTCTTCAACTTTATGGAAATGATCTTGAAAACCAAAAAATGTTGTCCTAGTTCCTTTATATCTGATGAATCAGATAGTACCTTAGATCATCACAAATTTATGGCTTTGTGATTGTTGGATTTTTCATAGCCATGTTCTCTACCACTCTCCATCAGAACTTGATGGTTAGATTTCTCTTCCATATCCATATTTTCAACTATGTTCTCCTATGTGGAAACCCAGTGATTAGTTAATTTGGGTAACCATTATGTTTCATACATTAGTTTTTAAAGATAATTTTTGGTATTCCTTTTTAGGATGTGGGTTTCTATTAAAACTTTTTAGTAGTAAACCATTTATAACCCCGACGAATTTCGAGGGCGAAATTCATTTTAAGGGGGGTATAATGTAACACCCTGAGATTTTATGAAAAATATTATTTTTAATTTTATTGATTTCTTGTGTTGTACACTACACCAAAAGGATCTTTCACTACATGCATCCCTGACTTGGCTTGCATTACACTCAATCGCGACCTTCAACAATAGCATGTGTTGTACGCAATACCAAGTTTCACTAAAAGAGATATTATTATAATATTATTATGAACTAGCCATTATGAATAGTAATACCCACTTTTTGAAATTTTATCTTTCGAAATGGAATTCATTTTTGGATTCAGAATATCGAAATTAGCCGAGGGTGAATTTTTCGTATTTTTCTAAAAAAAATCAATTTTTGATGAATAGTGAAAACACTGGGTTACTATTTAAAAATCGCCTTTTATTAAAATAATTATTTATTTTATTTAAATTTATTTTAGGTAAAAATTGATACATAATACCTATATAAGTTCAATGTAATTCATTGGAGTCATTTTATAATAATTTTAGACATATAAAAATTTTATTGAACTTTTCACCGTCTTTTACCCACCTCCTAGGAGAATTTGAAAATTTACATAAAACATAATTTTACCACTTCTGTGAGTGGAATTTAGAAACTACAAGAGACATGGTTAATATCAAGGAGTAAAATGTGGTTCCATAAGATAAAAATAATTTTTTCAGAATAGTAACTTTTTACTTTTATTTACAACGGTTAAAAATAAATAGGGTAAGGGTAAAAATGATATTATTATTACCCTAACACATGTCCTAATTATATTGAATAAGTATAATTCGACCAAAAATAACCTTAGGAATAAAATATTTCCCTTTAGGTCCACTTGGATTGGATTAGGACATTTATTATTATTTTATTTAAAGAAGAGTTAAAATAGTTAAAATCAAAGTTTAATAACTAAAACATATTTAATATTGGGTTATAAAAAATTTAAATTCAACTATAAATATTCATTAAAAATATAAAAATATTTCATACCTAATGGTATTTTATTTATAATTTTTATAAATTAAATAATTTAATTTATTTATGACACAATGATGATGCAGTAATTACCTTATTAATGAAATATTAAAATAATTGATGTTATAAATACCCAAATAAATGTAATTTTAGACTTTTTATGAATTCCACTAATTTTCTAGGTTAATATTAAATGTTAGTATTTATTTAATGAACTTTTTTTGAACTAATCATGTTTTTATGATTTCACAAAAAATGAAGTACCAAATAGTGTCAAAATTGACATAAAATAGTTTTTAAAATAAATATTATATTATTAATTGTTATTTTATTCCTAAAAATATAAGGTTTGTCAAAATGACTTATATAAGGATATATATATTAATACTAAACCATTTGGGGTTCGTTTGCCTTGTTATAGTAAGTTTATTAACCATATAGTGTAAGAAAACAAAAAGACACTGTAAAAGTTAAATTATTTAACATAGAGTTAAATCTAAATGATAAGGATAAAATAATAACCTAAATTTGTATAAAACCTATTGGTTGAGATTATTTAGACCCATACCAACCTTTTATTATAAATAAATCAATTTTGAGCTTTTAAAAACCGTATATGACTTTATTATAAAATAATATTTTAAGTATTCCTAAGGTGCCCCTCTCCTCCCTTATAAAAAGGGCACCCCTTCCCTCTTCTCTTAACACCCTTTTGAGACTTGAATCTCGACCAAAACCTTCCAATTTCCCTTCTCATATTCCCTAGAAACATTATTTAGGTTCTGGTCTCCTCAAAAGACCAACCCTAGTGCCTTAAGAGGAGGTTAAGAAGAGGCGCGTCAAAGAAGAGGTAATATCCTTTACCGATTATTTCCAATTTATTTCTTCTTCTACTTCTTCTTATTTATTTGTTTCATCATAAATTAATAACATCAGTATCACTCATATACTGATATGTTATTATAAATATTAAACAACCCAATTTCATCTTCTATCCCTCCTACAGAAATGAAATCACCGCGCATGCGTACGAACGGAATACCGTCTCCACGCCGTGGTGTAATTTGTTTTCCACCACAACCTTACTTGGATGGGTATAATGGTGTAAATAAATAACTATATATGATTATTTTAAAGTGATATTTATTCTGAAATATTATATATATGCTTCAATACAATTCCACTATCATGGGAATGATATCATCGCTCGTGCGTACGTACGGACTACCGTCTCCACGAACGCGATGAGATTCATTTTCCATGATTAACCATTAAAGTATGATTATAAAGTATATATAATAATCATGAAAGATATTACATAATAATGATACTGGATTTATGTACATATATGTTTCATTTACTTAATTCCATTTAATTCAATAAGGAAACGAAAACAGCGTTCATGCGTACGTGCGGTCTATCGTCTCTATGAACGGTGTATTTCATTTCATTTATATATCTATTTTATATATATATTGCATATATATATGATATATAAATCATGATTTAAATTCTGGGAGTAAGTAAATCAAGATATAATTAATAATAATATCAAGAACAACAAGTCCAAACACGTACGATAAATGAAACGATTTTACCCAAAACGCTACTTTAACATGGAATTGACAAATGAACGGGTAATATAAATACCTAATTAAACCATATATGATATAATTACAATTAATATGATTCTGTAATAAGTCAATGACATTATTTAAATCATTATATAGGAGGTTCGGATACATACGAATCATATCGGACCTAAGGTAAGGGATAACTTTTTTAATCTCGTTTTTATCTGAGATTGTTTATTCGTAAGTATTTACTGGGGTTATATTTATCATCCATGTCCCTGTTTTCTAAAAATGGTTTTATGTATTTTTAAAGTCCTTTTTACCCATTTTTGACTTTTACTACAAGGTATGTAAGGAATCTTTCTTTTGTTTGCCATATGAGGTACTTTTTGACTTTTCTGGGAAAAGTATGAGAAGAATGTTTTTTAACTTATACAGCATGAACGGATTTTTATGGTTTTATAACGCCTTATTTTCATGAAGCTTAATCTACAATATTTCATGACTATTTTCAACCAAATCCTTTTCTTTTAAAATTTCATGGCATTTTGTGAAAAGAAAATGATTTTGAAGAATAAAGGATATTTTCCTCAAGAATTTATTTCAAGTGTTTTATCAAAACCAATTTCCATATAAGATGACATTATTTCATATGTGTATATTTAAAGTATAATGCCTCTATGATTTACATGGTTTCACTTTTCTTATGATGAAATGATATCCATTTTATTTATATGCATTATGTTATGATGGGATGATGTTTATGAAACCCATTTTATTCTTTGGGTTATGATGAATGATTTATGTTTATGTTGTGGCACAAGTAAGAATGATTTAATTATGAGATGGGTGGGACCTATATCTCCCTCCAATGCATTGGGTAAATATTTATATCTCATGAGACAGACATGGATGGAATGGAAAGTTAAACCGGTTCAGTAATACAGGACTGGAACAAGGAGTGAACTCGATTCAGAAAGGGACTTTGTCCACTAAGATGGTCTTGGTAGCAATGTCTTGGCTACTATGGAAATCATAACATGTGATTAATGGTTTCCACAATTACATGTTTTATTCCCATGTTATTTTATCATTATTAATTTTTCTTTAGGATATATGCCTTACGTACTGCCATGTTTTATGTCATTTCATAAGATTTTGATGTTTAAACATTATGTTCATGTTTTTAAGTTCAAATGTATATGATTTGTTTTAATTTATCCATGCTTACCCTTACTGAGCATTTGAGCTCACCCTTTATATGTTTTCTTTTCCCTGGGATTTAAAGAAAGGTTTTAGGTAAGAAAACAAAAGGTGAAGATCTTTATGGTAGATTTTGAAGATCTTTCACCACGATTAGAATATTATGTTCTAAGTTTCCAAAGACACTAAACTTTTACGGTACTTTGGTTTTTGTTTTTGTTATGTATTAATTATTACGAAAAAGTAATGTAATGTCCATGTACGTCAAGATTTGGTTCTCTATATACACACATTGGTACGAATCAAATCTAATTGATTTGAGGCATTATTATTCTTAATTTGGTGGGGATTTAACACTATATTCCCTCTTACATAGGTATCAAATATTTTCTCTCAATCACATCTTAGATTTGGAATTTTAATCACAACTTTCAACTTTGATAGATTTACCACAGTTTTTTATGAATATGCCTGAGCCTTGAATGCTAAAGTATATTTATTATTATTATATAAGGTGACAATTTTTATCCTTGACATAAACTTGATATACATTGGTGTTGGTTCTCTAACCATTTTTAATGATATTACAGTTTCACCTTTCATAAAATAGCCCTCCTAATTTAATGTGACCTCAAATATGGAGTCACAAAGTTTATTCATGCAGATAGGTTATGCCGGTGACCATACACAAAAAGGAATTTTTTATTATTTAGCTCATATCCCATCAGCCTTTTATTTTTTACTTCCCTTTATTTTTAGAGATCCATAATTGTTGAATTTAATTGTACCATCAAAGTGACCCTTTATATTATTCAATAGATTCATGATATCAATCATGTGAGATGAACACCCACTATATAGAGTACAAAGTACTATTTTTTATATCACATTGAGAGCTATTTTTTCTAAGATATCCTTCTCATTCTTCCTCTATTCCTTCTAGAAAAGTCTTGGTTGAGTTGAGTCATAAGGTGGTCTCATGTTTGATTTTTCAGCTACCATTCTCCATTGGATTCCATTGGAATAACCTTGGATTCTTCATTGTCTATGGTTCACAGCTTTTTGGACAAAGTTTTTTTATAATTATAAAAATATGTATATAAATTATTTTGTATTCATGTTGTTGGATATGTTCTTATCCTCTATCGATGACTCCGAGGAGCTTCACCTCTCCAATATCTCTTTAACTTCATACACTACATCATTGTATGATAAATATTTTTAAACAATTATAATTTTATTAAGGGAAATATTTTATCATTTCTTCCCCTCTATATATTCCCATCCTCTGAGTAACTTCTTGATTGTTGATTATTCCTTGGTGAATGAGAGTCGTAACTAATTTTTTCTTTCCTTTTTCCTTTACGGAAACACCTCCTTCCTTGAATGTCTCACCTTCACAACTAAGACCACTCTTTCCCCAAACCTTAGGGCTATTCTCATTTATTATTTTTTAATAAATCCATGTATATATTCCTAATATTTCTATGAACTCATTATTATATAAATTTATGAAATATATCTTATTCTTGTCACTATAAATGAATCACCCCAGACTTGTTCTCCCGGATCCATTGTTAAAAACTATGTATATTTTTAAATATAAAATATTAAAAGTAATTAAATAACATATAACCCATAGATTTTTTAGGATATTTTAGGTATAAATCTTGGAAATATTTGGAAAATTAAAACACAAACTATCTCACTCAAAAATATTTTTTTCCATAATCTAAATACTCCTATGATAATTTTAACTCCACTCAGACTAAAACATATAATTGATTATAGATTCCAAAATTTCTTCTTCTCATCAAGATTACATATAAAAAAATTATAAAAATGAGGTGAGAAAAAGGCTCAGTAATGGGTTTTAAAAATTGAGCTATCCATTTTTGAAAATACTTAGAAATTGTTTTTGAAAAAAATTTCCTTCAAAACTTAAAACTTTGATCTTAATAAAAATGTTCTAAAAAAATAAAATTAACATTTAAATTTATAATTAATAAGGGGTTTTTAGAAAATAAAAAATGATATAATTCCGTGAAAATAATTATTAATACTAAAAATTTATATAAAATCAATGCCTTGTAATTTTGAAAAATTAAGGAAAATAAAAAAAAATATAAATACAATTTGATACTTTTGAAAAAAAATATCAAAAAATTGAGTGATTTTTAGAAAAAACTTCCTAATATTAGAAAAAAACCCATTAGGTGACTTGGAACTTTGAAGGATATATAGGGTATTCACATTACATAGTGAAAAAATCCATTAAGGATTGGTTTCACTACTCATTCCTTGTCTATTTATAAATTCTGAGTGCTAATTTTATCAAAAATATTTTATGTCTCTCCCTTATTTATTGTTTTTTTCCATAAAATGATATTTTTTTAAAAATAGAAATGTATATATATATATATATTAATATATAAATATATGTGTGTGTGTGGATATTTTTTCAAATAACTAGAAATTAAAATTCATGATAATAAATATTTATATTGAGATGTTCTTTTCAAAACATACATGTAATTCCAATATCAATGAACTAGTACATACCCATATAATAATTTTAACACATAAGGAATCCCTAAAAGAAATGGTATTATGGGTATAAAATATTTCCAATGGTAAGAATAATTTAAATAAATAATGAGTAAGGTGGTTTTTTAAATAAAACTTTCATGAATTAAATGATAATTTCAAATATCTTAAAACAAAAAATTTTGAAATTAATTAAGATAGAGAGAGTTTTATTTATAAACACTAAAATAGATCATATTAAAAAAATTCCCTTATACATAAAATAATAAATTAATTTTAAACCATAATTTTTTTAAAACGCAACACTCTAAAAAGAGAGTTTTATTTTTAAACAAATAATTTTCAAACACTTTCCACAAAAAATGATAATTTTGAAAGATTAACCTTCCTACAAAGAGTTATTTGAAAATAGTGATTTTTTTAAAACAATTTCATATAAAATGATAGTTTTAAAACTAAATTTTAATTTCAAAATATTTTTGAAATACGATCCTCTAATAAATAAGGTTTTGAAAAATCAACTTTTAAAAATATTTTTTCTCCTTTACAAGGATTTATTAAAAATAAAATTCTTTAAATAAAAAAACCACGTATATAAAATAAATACTTTAAACTAAATATATTTTATACATAAAACTATAATTTGAGAAGAAGTTTTCCTTTTTCTTAATTCTACAATGAAACCTTGATAAACCTTACAAACTCTCATCCTTAAAAGATATCATTTTCAAAGGTATTTACTAAGACATGCTCTCCTTCTGTCCCACTCTCTTATGAAATCAAAACTCAAGAAAAAACATGTGTTTTTTTCTGTGAAGAGCATTTTTCTATGAAATATTAGGGGCTATTTTATAAATCATTTCTATATGTGATATTTTTACTACTAAATAAAGTATAACAATGGAGTTTTCATGAGTGGCTTCACCAACAACATTTTCTTGTTGACCAAGGCTAGTGGATAACCTACACCATACTACTAGGTGTATTATTGTTTTTTTGTCAAACCTAGATGTTTTATTCTCATAATTTAATACTATATATATATTACCTAAAACCACCCAAAAATAGTTTTAAATAAGACAAAAATGTCTTTTCATGAGTTCCACGCTTAATTGGAGGTCCTTATGCCTTGATTTTATATATATATATATATATTTATATATACGTATATATGTATATATATTTATGTATACATGTATATATATATATGTTTAAAAATTTAAAAATAGGCATTCTATGATCACTCAGGGAATAAAAAAACAATGCCTACACATTGATCTCTTGTGTTTTAACATATCATCTTTATAACACCCCAGTAAATAGTTTTATAAATTTAAATACATTAAGTTATGAAAAATAATAACTTAAAATTAAGTGTTTTAATTAATAATTATATTTATAAATAATCATATTCCAATTTTATAGCTTTTAAATTAATTTTAAATTAACTTTCTAAAAACAAATACTATTTTACGGTATTATTTTATGTAAAATAATATTTTAATATGAATATATTTATTTGATTATTTTTATTAAAAAATTATTTTTATCAAAATATTATTTAATTAAATATTTTAAGAACAATATATATATTGAATATTATAATTATTTTGATAAATACTAAAGTATTTTATGAATATATTCACTATTAACACGACACCCCAATAATTTATGGTATGTTTCTTTATAAATAATTTCAAATCATTAGATAGCTTATACACACACAACACTGAGTCTCAACGAAACAACACTTTTTTATTATTATCTAAGAAATATAGTTATAACCTAGACATTAAACTCTATTTTTCCACCTCTATGAATTGAATTTCAAAAAACAGACATACACGGTTACATTTAATAAGATATTTAGAGTCTGGTAGGAACAACTTAATTTTTAGTGAAAAGTAACTTACCCTTATAAATATTAATATTCCCCTTATGAATATTAATTTACCCTTATGAATGGTAATATGACCCTTATTTATAGTATCCTCACCCATGAAAGTATAAATAAAATTAAGTCACCTTATAAATGAAATGGAATATTTTAAAAATTAATAATTAAGTATTGGTATTTTTGTGAGTAATAAATATTTAACTAATATTTTATAGCTAATAAATTTATTTAAAACAAAATTCATTTTCATAAAATTTATTCCTAAATCAATATTTTTTCCTATGATTTTAGGATAATGTAATAAGACCTTAGTTAATTTTTGAGGGTGTTATAAAACCACTTTTTAATTTTAAAATTTATTAAATGAATATTTTAATTAAAAATTAAATTTTTCATTTTTAAAAAACTATTTTTAAAAAAAGGAGTCCATTTTTGGATTATATTCATATAAAAATAGTTAAGATGAATTTTTGTGATTTTTAGGAAATACTTGAATTTGTGTGAATAGTAAAATATGGTAATTTACAGTATAAATACATTATAAGATAAATACACTATTCCTTGAATCGTGGATTATGTTAAAAACCATTATTTTGAACTCACATGAAATTATTATTCTTTTTTGTCACAATAATCAAACACTATTTCTTGTCTTGGGAAAATTAATAAAATAGTGAATAAGATAATCAAAAATCACCCCTCTCCCACTATAAAAACAACCCCTCACTCCGTCTTCTCCTCACTTCTATAATCCTTGAAGATTGTAAAATTTATGCCCAAATACTCTTACCTATCCTCTACTTACATCTAGGATCTCTTTTTCTTTCCAAAATACCAAAATCAATCCCCTTAAGGAGATTCTCAGGGAGGGGTATCCAAGAGGTAAAATCCTCTTCCTTTTCCTTTTATTTTCTTTTCAAGTTCCTTATTAATTTATTATTATATCCTCACGTCCTCTATCTAAATGATCATGATAATTCCAGTATCATATATATAATAAAATTATATATTTTTAATGGAAGATACATCATCAATATCTTTACTCTCTCACCCTCTTTTATTTTAAAAATGAAATCATCATCCATGAGGTGCCAATTTACAACCTTCGTGGACGATGAACCTTCGTTCTTCAATTTCTCCTAAAAGGTTGGTCATGAAATAAATTTTATGGTTGAACAAGATTATAAAATATGTATTATATCTTATTTAATGATTATGGAATCATAATTTTTATATGATACTGAATAATAAAACCAAACTAGATCGTTATGATAGAAAAACCAACGTAAAAATCTAAACAATTAACACTAAATGACATATCTAATGATTCATACATATACCATATAACCAAATGATATATATAAAAATTTTAAATTATTTATGTTCATTAATAATATATAAATTAAATCCTATAAAATTATATCCATTCCACATGAACTTCCATACTTATAATCAATCGAACTGATCATGAATATCAAGAAATGAACACTCCAAAATGAAGGAATTCAATATTATAACTTATCAAAATACCATAAATGAATTCAAAAAATTATAATAAGTTATATAAATTTCTGATAGGTTCTGAATTAAATTATTAATGGGTCTAATTTTATATTCTAGGACCTAAATGTCAATTACAGAACACATTCGTTTATAAGGTAAGGGTTTTCTCATCTCACTTCCATTTTGTGGGATATTTCTTATTCACCACTATTTCTTATGTTTGGTATATGTATACTACCCAATGATTTATCAAATCATGAATATATTTATTTTCATGGTATTAAATGTATCATTTTATGATTATTAATTTTGTGTCATATGATTCAATTGATTACAAAGTGGTAAGGGGTTCTACTTGAACCCTCATTTTTTCTTCGGGTTACTCTTTCACTATCTTTACTCAAATATAGTGATTATTTATTCTTGTATATTTATTCTAAATATATTTTATATATTCCAAAATCATATATTCAGATAATTTCATCCTTATTTTATGGGTATATACATTTATTAAATGGTTCCATTCTTAATTCTTCTCAATAAACAAGCCCGATTCAAGGGAACTTCTCAAATTCTTATACATTTTCAAATACACTATATAATATATTTTAAGCCATAATTAATTTTGTAAAATAAAAAAAATTATCATGGAAAACTATTTGTGTTCATTTTTGGTTTTATGAAAAAAAAACATTCCCTTTCGCTTTAAAATCTCTTTAATATTTTCCTTAAACCGCACAAAATTGTTTTATTTCTAAAGATTCTTTAAAATCTGTTTTTACATGATTTCACTTATGTGGGAAAATATTTATGCATCAAATGTAATTTCAATGTATTTCCCTTTTATTTTCTGTGATATACATGTTTACAATCTTATTTCATTATAAATATAAATTATTTTCCAAAAGAACCCTTCTTTCCAAAGTAAAAACGATTTTTCTCGTCTCACATTAACTTTTATAAGATATATTCCTTATTCGCCACTTATTCCTTGCATGTGGTGTATGTAATTACCTTTGGTATATCATATCAAGAGTCTCCTTGTTCTCAGGATATTCTAAGGTACTATTATTTTAATGTTTCAATGTGGTAGGGGACACTTTGGAATGTTTAAGGATTATTTCCTTAAGATTTTATTCAATGGTCTCATTTAAAAGTATCTTCATCTATGTCAACATCCTTTGTTAAATCTTGTACATCATTGAGTTTTATCTCTTATGATATCACATAAAATATGTTTTTTAAGGTTTGATGATCATTTTGATTGTGTATGTGCTAATTTGATACCATTCATGGGTTATAGTTCAAGTATTCACATTTCATATGCTAGTTTTCCAATACGAATGTTTATGTTATTTATGTTTCACCCTTTTCATATAAGGAATGTGTTGGAATTAGTAAGTGATAGTCAGGGCCTTCTATATCCCCTCAATGTATCTGTAGATATCTTGAGACAAAGTAGATATGGTTTTGGTCGAGGCCTTACCCATTTAAAATATTCTTGGCATGAGGCCTTAACAATAATATATTCTTGGCATGTATCCATGACAATAATAGATTCTAGCATGAATCCTTGATATATTCTTGGAATAAATCTATGAAGGTATGTTTTAGTTATCTATTATTATGAATTTTTCCTCATCATGAAACTATTAATTGATAGACCATGTAATTATTAAGCTAGTAGAATATCCATGGTTATGTTTTATTATGGAATCATTAACTTAGCTTTTATTCTAGCCATATTATGCTCAAGTATATGTTTAAAGGAATGTTATTTTATTCTATCACCATGCCTAGTTTTTATTCTTATGATTACTTCCACTGTATTAAATACCCTTACTGAGCATCTGACCTCACCCCTTTATTATGTTTTATTTCCCCCAGGTTGCAAAGATGAATATTATGAATGACTTGTAGGGATAATCTAAGAGTTATGGATGTTTCCAATGGAGATGCTATATTGATTTTCCTTTCAAGTTTTAATGTTGAACATATGTATGTATCTGGTTTTCCAAAACTACTAAAATATCCATTCCTTCAGGATTTTATTCCTTTTAATCATACTAATGTAATAAAATAATGCACCGACTTTGGGCTTCTGGGGTTGGGTGTCGTAGTCTTCATCCCTATTGTCCCACAATTCCATACTTATTCAATAAATTTATAAATATGAATATAAATATATATATATATATATATCAAAAATATCCTATAATAGTGTTGTTCAATGAGAGGGGAAGACAACCTAAGTTATTCCTTCAGCCTAGTAGGCTTCATCAGGTCCCCATTCAATTATACATGTATGAGTGTTAATCCTAGTTTAATCAAAATACATATATATATATATATGGTATCACATTGTATAGAATTGAGAAGTTAAATAAAATGGTGATGTTATTAGGATTTTTGATCATGTGTCTCTAATTGATTGAATTAGGTGGATCTAGTTTTATGTGTACATTCTTAAGTGGATTAACAATACACAGTTCAACTAAACCCCACATCAGAAAAATACTTCATCTTCACCTCACTTAATAATTTAACTCATGAATACTCCCCACCAATTACGATTAACTAGTCCTCTCTAGTCTTCACACCACACACATCACAAGTCACGCTTCCCCATGCCCAACCACTGGTACCTTCGAGTACGCCCTATGTGTGTTATGCATGCATGCTACTTTAGGAATTCCTGACCAACTCAGCTTCCACAGCCACTATCTCATACTCTATGGGTCGATGATTGGCTGGCCATTTGGATAACTTGATCTCCCTAGGGAGTTGGCTAGCTATTTTTTTAACTTTTAAATATTAAGTGTAAATTACTTCTTATATATATAATCCTAAAAATATTACAACACCTATAAAAACTACATTTATTTTGAATTAATAATTTATTTACTTTAATATTTATATATCCTAATAAATATTATATTATTATAGTCTAATTATATCTATATTTGAATTGATGTTTCATAATTTTCATATTTCAGAAAAAATCTACTACTATTAAATTATTTATTCTTCACCTACAATTACAATTTATTAGTTCTCATTCGACATAATATTTTTTAATTAATATTTTTTAATTATATCTATTTAAATAAATTTTTTGTATTTATATATGTTAAACATCTATAAACTTATCTTAAATTAATATATATATATATATTATTGTTATTATTATTATCATTTTTATTATTTTATTATTTTAATTATTATTTTGAGAGCATATTAATACAATTTATTGTTTAATAATATCTTATTAAAATATACTTAAAGTGGTATTTTTATATCTTTATTATTTTAAATTATTTTACTTTTATTAGAAAATATTTTTAATAATATTATTTCAACAGCTACTTCTAACAATAATTACCCCTTTCTTCTTTAAATACGCATTAACTCTTACCTTAATATCTTAATTACAAAGATGATTCCTATATTCTTGATTTGTTTCATTCTTTATATAATTTTTTTTAGAGCTTTAATTTTCATGGTCGACCACGATGAGGCATTCTTAAACCTTTATGTATTTATGTTCCTCTTTATTTGTTATCCCCTGGTGTTCATAGTTATATTTATCAATGTAATTTCTTTATAAATCTTTTATTTCTTTTATGTTAGGTTGGTTTTATTATTTCATCTTGTAATGACATATTCATAGTCTACGAGGTATATGTTTCGTGTTATATTCCAAGTTTTTCATTATGATTCAATTATCTTGATCTTGTATACAATTAAGTAATTTCTATAAAAATTCATGGATGTTACATTCTATACCGACATTTTACGATTCATCACTAGTTTTTTTGTTCAAATTTGGTGCAAATTGAAGAAATATATTAAAATAGTTACTCATTAAAATGAAAATTAATACAACATATCAGGGAGTTACATTCCACCTTAAATAAATGTTTCCCTCCTAATTTTTTAACAATTGCTTACATCGAAGCATAAAAAATTACTACTCTAATCCAAACTTCAGTTCTTTGTTCAATAATTTATATCCCCTTTTACCAAGGCATATCCCAATAATTGACATTTTTTCATTCAAAAAGGAAGATCGTCCATGTCATGTAGAAATGTTTTATGAATTTTTTAAAATTATTCACTTCCTTTTTACAAATACATATTGTTCAATTCAGATCATATTGATGGAAGTAATGATGAACCCTTAGGAATTGGTCATTTATAACATGTAGTTTCAAGACATCAAATTAGAATTTGTTTTTATAAAACATCCTAATTGATTCTATTTTAAATATTTTGATCAAAGTTCCTTCTAATATATTTGGTATATTATTGAAAAGGAAACAGGTAAACCCAAGTACATATCGGTTGTATAAGGGTTCCCTTTTTCTATTTCTATTTTTAAATCATCACAAGCTTAAAAATTTTATAAAATGGTAAGACATCATAAAATCCACTTTTGATACCTCCCTTATCGAGATAAATGAAATAATTTTGAGTTTAGGATTTGAATAAAATTGATCCATGAACCTTGGTGATTTTGGGGTATGGATGAGGTATTTGATGTATTATATAAATACTTGAAAGAAGTTTTTAGTTTGGAAAATATTTTTATATCATGGGGGAAAGTTTTTTCAATAATTATTACTAATATATCGTCTGGTAGAGACAAAATGGTTGTTCAAGATCCTTCTCCTTCAATATTTGATCCAATACTTAAATTGACAGTGTTTCAAAATAGAACCTGTTAAGACCAATATCACTCCCAAATTAAGGGTATAATAAATAATATTTTTACTAATTATTATTTCTTAATGTTCTGTAAAGACAACCCCTTTTTCTTAAATATCTTTTTTGGTGTTAAAATAGAATTTTAATGATTCCTAAATCCAAGACTCTGCAATCCTTAAAGTTTTATGGAATTCTCTTAGATCATAAGGTGTCCAAGGAATTACCTGAAATATAATCTCCTAAAACCTCAAAATAAAATTTATAATTTTTAAATTATCCTTGAAATCCTAATATATAAATATATCTAAATCTTTCCTCTGATAAAAAATAATGTTCCTCAGACCTATGTTCTAGGGGTCGGGTTCTAAAAACATTGTATATTATTAAAAAATTATTCAACATAACTAAATAATATATAGTCATTACATTTTCTAGGATCATTTTAGGATTATATATTTGAAATATTAGAAAAATTAAAAAAAAAACTATCTTATACAAATATATTTTTTTCTGAAATCTAAAAACTTCTATGATAATTTCATATCCACTTTGACCAAAACACATAATCGAGTATCAGGTCTGAAATTGCTTATACTCATCAAATTTCCCTATGAAAAACATTTTGAAAAACATAAGGGGATAAAAAGGCTCAATAAGGGGTTTTAAATAAATGATATATCCCTTTTTAAAAATACTTAGAAAATTTTTTGAAGACATTTTCCTTCAAGAATGAAAATTTTGATTTTAATAAAATGTTTTCAAAAACAAAAAAAAATCATATTTCCCTTTAAAATTCATAACTTTTTTTAGAAAATACATATCAATAGAATTATCTAAAATTAAATTATAATAATAAAAAACTTCTTAAAATCAAGGCCTTTGAATTTTACAAAACTAAGGAAATCCATTTTTTAGAAATATAATTTGATACTTTTGAAAAAAAATCTCAAAATAAATCTAGTTATTTTTATAAAACACTTCACAATATTAAAAAACATAATCATTGGGAGAATTGAAATTTTGAAGGATATATAGGGATTACCCATTATATGTTGGAAAAAGTTCCTTAAGGATTGATTTCACTCATCATTCCAAATCTATTTACAAATTATGAGTGAAAATTTTATTAAAAACATTTTATATCTTTACCTTTTTCACTAGGTTTTTTCATAAATACTATATTTTTTTTTAAATAAAACATTTTAAATGGATATATATATATATATATATATATATTAATACATACATATATATGTCGGTGTATATAGATATTTTATAAAATAATTATAAACTAAAATTAATGATAACAAATATTTATATTAATAAGTTCTTTTCAAAACATAAATAGATCACCAATAATAATAAACTAGTTCATGTTCATATAATAATTTTAACATAGAAGATATTCATTAAAGAAATTGTTTCAAGTCGATAAAATAATTCCAATGGAAAACATATGTTAAATATATAATTAGGATGGGGGTTTTCTAAATAAAATGGTTAAGCATTAAATGTTAATTTCAAAAATCTTAAAAAACCAAATTTTGAAATAAATTAAGATATAAAACTTTTTATTTTGAAACACTAAAATAGAGCATATTAAATAACTTGTGTATAAAATGGTAAATTAAATTTCTTAAAAAAACTTTGGAACCAGAATATCTTTAAAAAACAACACTCTAAATAGGGGGTTTTATTTAAAAAAAATCAAACACTTTCCACATAAAATGTTAATTCTGAAAAATTATCCCACATACAAAGACTATTTTAAAAAAATGTTATTTTTTTTTAAAATCACATAAAATGATAATTTTAAAAATATAAATTTTGAAATATTTTTAAAACATGATACCCTCATAAATAAGGTTCAGAAAAAATAAAATTCTAAAAATAATTTTTCTCCTTTACAAGGAATTTTTAGAAATAAATCCCTTAAAAATAAAAAAAATATTGTTATATAAAATAAATATTTTAAAATCAAAATATTTTAAATATGTAATTATACTTTGAAAATAAGTTTCCCCTTACCTTAATTTTTCAAAAAAAACCTTATTGAACCTTATAATCTCTCCTCCTTAGTAGATCTCCTTCACAAAGGAAATTACTGAGAAACACTATCCTTATCTCTATATCTCTTTTACAACCACAACTCAATAAAGAATGTGTATTTTTTGTGTGAATAGAGTCACTCTGTGAACTCTTATGGGTTCTTTTATAACATGTTTATTTATGTGATATTTTTACTACTGAATAAAGTTTAACTATGGATTTGTTAGGAGTGGGTTTTACCACTACCTTTTCTTTCCCATAAAATATATTGAATATTCTACATCCTACTACTTAGTTCTTATTTTTTTGTTCAAAACTAGATGTGTGGTTCCCATAATTTCATAATATATATAATACAATAATGTTTTTTCATGAGTTCCACATTTCATTAGGGGTCCTTATAGCTTGATTTTATGTGTATATATTTATATATGTGTGTGTTCATATATTCATGCATATATATAAGTATATGTTTAAAAATTTCAAAGTATACATACTGTGATAATTCGGGGAAGAAGAAAAAAATGGTTTCACCTTGATATATTGTGTTTTAATATTTAATATTTATCCTTATTATCCTACAATATCTTAGTACTTTGATTAATTCATATGCATTCATATAAATATATAAAACCTATATATATCCGAAAATATTATTGTACAAGGAGAGGGTAAGATGACCTAAGCTACTCCCTCATCCCAGTAGGCTTCATCCAATCCTCATTCAATTGTTCAAGAAGGATTCTTACTCTTATTTTAATCGATGAATATATATGTATATATATGTTTGTCACTCAGTATAGGATTAAATTGTTGAAGAAGATGGTGATGTCATCGAGAATTTTTACAATGCAACCCTCATTGATCGAAATGAGCACATGTTGTTTTATGCATACTTTATTCAGTGGAGTAACAATACATGACTTGACTAAAACCCACATCAAAAAATACTTCATTATCACCTCACTTAATAAGTTAAATCATTCATCCTCCCAACCAATTGTGAGTAACTAAGTCTGTTCTGGGATTCACACCTCATGCATATGCCTCACGGATCATGTCACCCTTTATTGACCCACTAGTACCCTTGAAAGTGCCCTAAACATGATGTGTGTAATGATTCTTCACACATTCCTAACTCACTCAACTTCCCAAGTTGTTGCTACCTACTCTATGGTTTAATGATTGGTTAGCCATTAGGTTGGCCTAATCTCTACAAGGATTTGGTTGGAGATTTTTTGAACATTCACATATTAAGTGAAAATATATGCTTATATATATAATCCTAATAATATTACAATACTTATAACCTACAACATTTATTTTCAATTAATAATCTATTTAATTTAATATTTATATCTTCTAATAAATTTTATATTAGTGTAGTCTAATTATAATTTTATTTGAATTAATGTTATATAATTTTCATATTTCATAAAAAAAGTACTACTATTAAAAAATGTATTCTTAAAATTATATTAAAATTTTGTAATTATCATTCAATATATTCTTTTCAAATTATTTTTTTAATTATATTTGATTAAATTTTTTTTACAATTTTATCAGTTATAATTTTGTAAAATTATCCTAAATTAAAAAAAAATATTTTTTTTCAAGTATATTATTATAATTTCTTGTTTAATAAGAACTTATAAAGATGTATTTAAAGTGATATTTTTATATTATGAATGTCTTAAATTATTTTACTTTTTTCTAGAAAGATTTGAAAAAATCCTATTCCAATGGCTACTTCCAATGGTCATTCCCCCATTTCCTTTAAATACACAATGCCTCTTACCTTAAAATCTTACTTCCAAATATTATTCCTATATTCTTGATTGATTTCATTATTTCTATAATTATTTTTGGTGATATAATTTTCATGGTCGACCATGATGAGGCGTTCTTCAAACTTTTCATTGTTATGTTCCTCTTCATTTATTTTCCCTTAGTTTTCTTAGTTATAGTTATCATTATACATTCTTCATAACATCATTAATTTTTTTATGTCAGGCTAGTTTTATTATTTCATCTTGTAATAATAGATTATTAGTTTTTGAGGGATTTATTTCATGTTATCTTCTAGTTTGGGTATTTTAATTCAGTTACCTTGATCCTATATACCATTACAAAATTTCTATAAAAAATCCGAGAAGTTACATTTTGTACCGACATTTTTTGATTTATCATTAGTTTTGTTTTGGTGGAAACTAATGAAATATATTAAAATAATTACTCATTTTAAGTAAAACTAATATAACATATTTTGGTGTTAAAACAAAATTTTACTTTATCCTTAATATTTATTCTCAATGTCACAACTTTTTATATGATGGATTCAACCCTTTTAATCATCTCTTCTATTTGAGTATTAATATATTTAATGATTTTCACTTGATCTTAGATATCAACCTTGAAATCAATCATTTATTCATATATTGATTGAGAAGTCCTAATTTATTTTCCATTTTTAGTAATTTTATATTTGATTTGATCAATATATTTTGATGATTCCTTTAACATGCCACAAATCGTTCATTTTTTCTTGCATTGAATGTCCAAATCTTCAAGATATCCTTTTTTACAACTTTTAGTTCAACAAATCTTTTGGGTTAATATTATTTCTTGTTTTTTAATTTTTTTATTACTATTTACATCATTGTATCTTCTATATCAAAAATAAATCCTACCGTTTCATATTAAAGTCACCTTTTATCATTATCTTCTTCTTTAATCAATATATATTTCCACAAGAACCACTTTTCGGATGGATTTCCTAATTAAAAGTTTTATCTCAATGGAAACTTTATATGTTCTGTTGATAAATAATCATCCTCAGATCAAATATCAACCTTAATTGGAAATATTATTATGATATTCCCAACTTTTCCATAATTAAATCAAGTAAATGGTATCTTACCTTAATACCTCTCTTTGCCTCACTTGAATTTTATTATTACTAGTGGTAGAATCTCATACCTGGAATCTTCTTCATTGCTTCTAGATTCATATATCCTTAGATTATCTATGTATTTAAAATTAATATATTTTGATTATTTTTTGGGTATTCTTTATAGATTCACGCACATTTTTAAATCCACCATCTTGTTGTGAGGATCATCAAGAGGTATTTTTTGTGAGATATTATTCTACAAGAGCTAACAATTTATAATTATACAAAGGTAGTAATATTTTGAGGATTTTATTCATAATTTAGACATCATTAATCTCATCACAAATTCCACTAATGGATCCCATGACTTTGATGATATGGTATAAGAAACCATTAATATTCATATTTGGGATCATCTTCAAATCATCAAATTTTCTATGCATCACTTGTATTTTTTCTTCTTTTACCTTGTAATATCCATTATAAATGTTATTCAATTTGTCGAAAATTTCATTTTTTGATGTTAAACTCATAACCTTCAAATATATCTAGTTCATAAAATCTTTAGAAAAGTTATTTTGTGCCTTTGCATCAGTATATATAAGTTTCCTATTGGCTTTAGTTATTGACATTATGGTAACATCATTGACTTATATTCCATGAATTATAGCAAAAAAATAAAATACAAGAGATCATAAGTGATATCTTTTATGGTTCTTTCATATCTAGGAATTACAACTATTGAATAATGGAACACCTTTATCATTAATTGTCTTTTCCAAATCATTAATCATCTTGTAATAAATTAATTATGAAAGAACATTGTGGCTCTAATACCACTAATTACCACCATTATCCCAATGCACCATAAGAGGTTGGGTGAATTAGATTGATCGATCCTTTATTTTCTTATTCTAAATCTTGTTATTATGTTAGTAATAATAGTGAAAACTATTCCATATTCAAGCATATAAAATATACATATGTAGAAATTAAATGTGGAGACATTAATATTTTATTAGTTTTACCTCAAAGGGATTATCCAAGGAGCATACACCAAAAGTGTATCAATGTACCAAGTAATAACACTAATCACTTTATGTGTTGGAAAATTACAATAAATATTCATTATTAATCATAGGTATCATCCCTCTTCTTAATACTATGTTCACTACTTTGAGACATGGAATATAAGAAAATGTGACATGTTGATCACTCACATTTTTTCCTGATAAAAGATAAACATCATACTATTAAGGGTGTTATCACTGTGCTTTTATTCCTCTTTAAATTCATGATCTTCAATGGTTATTTTCATAGTATATTACCCTTATATTAAATCTTCCAAATATATTAATTCTCTTATTTTTGATACTATATGTATCTCTATTATAGTTTTTTATATCCAATCCTCTCTTAAAATAAGGATTCATTTCTCCAAATCATTCTCCATGAATTTACCACTTGTTTCTGCTAAAATTTCTTGTATTTACCTTCTTTATAGTGTGACCTCCTTCATCATGGTGTGACTCCTATTAAAAAATCCCAAATTATAGTGTGATATTATTTACCATGAAAAGATCCAAGTCAAATACATGATCCTAAATTTAATTCCTAAAATACCATTCCATGATTTCCTATAATATTTTTAAGTTTCAAACTAGTTATGGTGTAGCTCAACTGCTTGTGGAATGACCTGTTGCTTATAAGAAAATTCATCCTCTCATCATTGTTCTCAGAGCACACATCACATAGAATAGTATCTATATCATTTAATTATCCTCCTTTTCTCTCAAAAAGTTATAGCATGAACATTCTCAATAGATTCTGAATCTCTAAATCACCATAGTCATTGAAATCTATATGTGTCTCTTTACGACATGGCTGAAATGTCACAACATGATAATATTTCTTCAAATTTTAAAAAGTAAAAATCCTTAAATATGTTTCATATATTATAATTACCTTATATATTATACTTTATACCTTATATATTATTCTTTATACCTTATATATTAGAGTTTATTTTAACATTATTCTACATTTCAGCATTGTATGAATTTCACAGTGTGACCTGTGGGCTCACGGCATGTTCTATTCTTGTTACATACAAAACTTTAAATGTATATCTCTATCCATATCAACTCGAATCCAAATATATTCACATATTTTAAACATCTTTAAATGAATTATTATTTACTTAAAATTAATAAAAAAAATATAACATTAAAAACTTTTTTATAATAGTAAGTATCTTCATATTGACTCCCATGTCATTTATTAGGGTGAGTTGGTTATTGAGGATTATGTGATGTTTGAGGAGTGTATTTTTGAAATTAAGGACTATTAAGAGAATATATTTTATGAGTGTGTTATTCTTTTTTTTCAAGTCTTATGAAAACATGTCACCTGGTAGAAGTGTATGTGGTAACATGAGTTGTATATATGTGATGAATATCTAGAGTTATTTTGAATTTGTTTTTCAATTATGTTGAAATATTTGATTTTATACTAATGTGATCAAGGTATTTATTTATTATGTATTTAATTTTTTTAGGTTTTTAAATTTTCTTATTTAATATGTATTTGTTAAGGGTTTTGGGGTTTTTATGTATCCTTATTATTATTCAAGTTTTGTTTTGATTATCAAGGATGAGAATCATTTGATAGAAATCCAATGTAGAGGATTGGACTATCCTTTGTCCTGTCGTTTTTTATTTTAAGGTATTAAATATATTGGAGTGGATCTTGCAAGGATTTTGGAAAATCAAGGATGGGTTTTGGAATTTTTAGGGATAAAACGCCAATTTTGCAGAGGATTATTCCATGGTGAGTGGTGTAGTTTGGCTATGGGTGTGGTGGTATAGCCATTCTATTGGGTTTGTAGAGTTTTGGTTTAAAACTCCTATTTTGGTATTTTTATACCATGGTGTCCATCTATTTCGTAGAGGTAGGCATTTTGGAAATCATGGAAACTAAAAAATTCTGGACAGAATCCTTATAAGAAACAGGGAGGACCAAAACACTTTTTTTGGGGTCTGTGAAGCTATTATGACGTTTTTATGAGTTTTTATGCCATGGTAGATTTTTAGAGGAAATATGGAAATTTAAAGGTATGTTTGGATATATTATGGTGATTTTTAGATAGATTAATGGTTTATATTGGAGAGTGTTATATTCATTTTTTGACCAAGGAAATTAAGTCCACTAAAAGGAGAGAAAAATTAAAGGCCGAATTTACAACCTTATAAAAGTGTGATAGTGTGGTAGAAGCTAGGTTTATTTCCCTAGATTCTGAAGGTATATGAAATACAAGAGGTTTCATAAAAACTAAACATTAAAAGTTTAATCACCAAAAGATATGTTGGGTTCTATATCTGGTGAAGTCTTTAGAAATGAAAGAGTGTAATGGAAGAGTTCATTGAGGCAGTGGGAGTCTATAACTATATGGAAGTCCATATATGAAGATAGGATAAGGTGGATAGTTACCCAAGAAGATTTGGTGGTAATGTATACTGGTGGAATTGGCTGAGCATGTCTATATATTATAGAGTGTAAACACTTTTTGGATTATTCGTGAGAATCAATAAGGTATGATCAAACATTATAATATTTACATCCTTGAGTAATATTAAAGTAACATTATCTTATGGATTAGGATGTAAGTATGAACCATGTAATCCTCATTTCACTTGTTCTTTTTTCATTTCGATTGTTGCATTAAAATGTTATTTTCATCATCATCTAGAGGTTTTATATTGCGGTGGGGTCATTTGGGTATGGTTTTCTTTCATGATCCAAATGTCATAGCATGAGTCTCATTCTAAATAATTTTATTTCATGCATTAAATTTTGGTGGTGAAATTATATTTTCTTATTAGAATGTGTTCATGGACCCAAAAAAGTGATATTGAATCAAAAGTTTGTAATGATTCCATAGTATTAGGACCAGGTGAAGGTTTTTTAAAGATCAGTTTAGTATAATCATTCTTCCCTTTTACTTATAACAGAATATCATTTTTTTTAGTTCCTAAACTCTCATTTTTTATTGTATATAAGTAGTGGTAGTTCATATTTTTTTTAGGTATGTTGTATTACGATATTAAGGTTTGGGTGTAGAAGTTTGATGGAATGAATTTTGGGTTCTAAAAGATACAGTTGGGGGGGATTGACTTCTATAAAAGGACATTGGTCTTTTGTGGACTAGAAACAAGCCAAAATGAATGAAAGTATAAGAATGGTAGAGGCTGAAAATAAAGAAATTAGATTAATCTGGATTTCACTTTCTCAAAATATTGTTTACAATATATAGGAAGTGAGGACAACATCAAAACTCATGAATACCTTATCTTATATATATGAGAAGACGACAGAAAAGTACAAAGTTTTCTAATTATACAGATTAATCATCATGATAATATTGTAATGATGATTTACAACTAATCATATAAATTACTTCAATTTCATTCAAATTCATTCATACTTAGTAAAGGTAACCTTCAGAGACCTAATCATGGCACTATTGCTACTCTCTTCACTTTTGAAATCATGGGACTTGATAGTGACCACTGTCAATAATTTTAGTGGAAAGGTAGAATTAATGTTCATGGAAATTAATAACCTGATTTTTAATGAGGATATTCATTTAAAAGATATTTAATAATCATTTTAAAATCTATACAATGTGGAGGGAATAGGACATACTACTGGATAAAAAATCAATGGAGGGGTAAATGAAGAAGAATCTAGAGCAGGAGTAGTACAGTAGATTGTTCTCACCTATGATGACATTATAGGAGTAAAGGCCAACTCAAGAAATATTGTATTGGACAATGAGAAAACTTCAAAAGGTACTCCTCCATAATCGGATATATTAATCTTGTATCGAAATATCAGAGTGGATTTCTCTTAAACACCACTAGTTTGTTAGTATCTTAGGTGATAGAATCCTGATCTTCATTCCAAACAATATTCAAGAGAGGAAGTATGATAAATTATATTTTTAAAATTTTTTGAAATTTTTATCTTGTAGATAATAATTCTCATGATATAGTGGGGAATGTGATGTTTCGGTCTGAACAAGGAATAGAAAAACACTGGAGTTGATGGATGTGCAATATATTACAAACCAATGGAAGAACTTAAATTATAATATGAATTGATGGTGTTAGTTTTTTTAAAACATTACTATATAATACATATAACATTTCACATGAATCCTTATTCATTCAAACAGAATTTAAAGATTACACTCTCTACCTTATAGGTTCACTAGAAGGAGTTATGCATTTTGGAGAGTTAAATTTAAAGATGTTATGGAATTGTTCTATTGGTCTCATTAGAATGAAGGGTAAGAAAATAATTACAATAAATGGATTGAAAAAAGATATAATCATGGAGTATGGAATGTACGATGATTTTTTCTTTGGAAAGAAATGAAAGTTTTCTTTTCATATTGAAGGAAAAACACTAAAGCGTCAGTAGTTGGAGCTAGTTCAAACAAATTTATTGGGACTGTAATCAATGTGTTATCATAGAGAATCACTCTTTTATATGAAATTCATTAATTATTCCACACATAGAGTGTGGTTTTTCTTTCTAACTCACAAGTTTGAGGTGTTTGGGACTTTATTTGGATGGAGGGATATGGTGTAGAAAGAGATTGGGTGCAAGTTAAAGTTCTTATATTCAAACAATGATAGAGAGTATTAAAGTAGTAATTTATAGAGTTTCTACTAGAATAATTGGATTTTATTTGAGAATATCGTTCTAATAACATTAGAAAATAATGGAGTTTTGGGGAGGATAAACTAGATACCAGAGGAGAAGAATGGGACTATATATAGTTCCCCAAGAAAAACATGTATTTATTTTACATTATTTCAAAAATTTAAACATTAAATCTCACAATAATCACACATATATTATAGAAACTTTTGGTTTAGGGTATTTGAGTATTATATATATAAGCAACATATTTTAACATTTCTACATAATCAAACTCCACTAAACTCCCTTCTAGACTTCCCACAATTTATACCTTTCTTCATAACCAAATAAAAAGAAAACATAAGAAAGGGGTGACCCCAAACACTCAGTAAGGGAAAAATGAACAACATGATATCAATATTTAGATAATAATAATGAAATAAAACATGATCATGGAACAAATATATAACTAAAAATAACATGGGACAATAATGGTTGTCTATAATTCATGATGAAAGGAAATGTAATCTCAAAAGAACAAACGTATACCATGTAAAAAGTGTGTCAAATCATGAAACATTAAATATGAGTCAAGGAACATAATAGTAGGCATATAGAAATATTTCATGTCATTGAATCATAGTATAATAAAGAATTATGGAACAAATATAAGAATAGAAAATATTAGGAATAAATATTTATATATAACATTCACAGAACTTGTGAACAAAGATTCTCGTATCTCATTCACACAAAAAACTTGTGAAAAAAATATTAATATATCTCATTCACACACAAAAATTGTGAAAAAATCTCCATGAATCACATTCATACAAAAAAACTTCTTAAAAAAGATTCTTGTATCTCATTCACACAAAATTTCATCATCCCATGTGATATGAAAGCTTAACCAATGCATTGGAGGGTGATATAGGAACCCATCCATCATCATCATAAATATGGGTTCCATAAGACATCAATCATTAAATATATCATAAAAACACATGGGAAATAAAATGTGTTTCATTTATCACATCATAAATAACTTATGGAAATAAAAATAGGTTTCACAACACTTCTAGATGATTTTACCAAAATTGACCTCAAGGATATAAATAGTTGATACCCAAAATTAAATCACCCCAAAAGAGTATTTCCTAAGAAAATTTATAGGGTGTTTCATCAAAAAAATCCAAATAAATAAATAATTTATAGATAAAGTGTAAATTAGTGGTGAAATCATAAGAGTGTTTTAGAAAATGATTTTATCTTTTGGTGTAAAAAGAAGTTACAGTTACATTGAAAGTTTTTTTTAAATGAGAAGTGAGAACAATTTGAAAACATATACTTCAAAAATAATCTTTAATAATAGATCTTTGAAAATTAATAAAGGTTATCAAAAATTAATTCATAGTGGAAGAAAAAACTTTTGATTTTGAATGGATGGAAAAATATTTTTAACATTTTTAAATAGCCTTGTTCAAAACCCACATCATAAAAAGAGTATTAAATGTTACTTTTGAAAATGGGTAAAGATAATTATGATAATCATATAGAATAATACATATTATCTTTCCTGAAAATACAGGAGAAATTTTGTATAAAGGAAAATATGGACTTGAAAAAAGATCCAATTAAGAGATAACATTATACTTTTAGGTGAAAGAAAAATCAAGTATAAAAATTTGAATAAAAATATAAATTTTCCATATAAAGATAAAATATAACATCATATAAAATAGTAAATCAATTAATAAAGAAAATATTTAAGGTTACAATTCAAAATAAACCTTATAACTCAAAGAAAGATATTTGAGTTACCAAAGCCCCTTGCGGACAACATAGTTAATGAAGAAATAAACTTTCCAAAAATGGATTATGTGTTAAAAAGGTAAATCCTCATAATTAAAGAAAAAATACCACATGATACAGTCATGGTAAATAATTTACCTAACCCATATGAAATATATTTAATAATAATAATATAACTCAATGAAAGAAAAATGAGTTAACAAAAACCCTTTCAACTTGAGGAGTGGTAAAATCAAAACTAATTATAAGAAAGAGATTTAAATTGAACTTAAATTACCATGAATAAAAGTTATTTCATGATATAATATCTCAATTATGTATCATATACACTACATAGAATAAATCTGGTTCATAATACAAAGCATGTATCAAAGAGAGGAATTCGAGATGAAAACATTTATAGATTAAGAAAGATTATAATAAAAAATAATTGAAATAGATACCTTGAAACTGAATTTAAAATACCATTAATAAATATAATTAAAGATATTATATATCCAGAAGGAATTATACACACCATTTAAATGATATTAGGTTCATAAAATAAAATGTGTCTCAAAGAATGGAATTTTTAAACGAAACCCTTACCATGTTCTTAATTCATTTTATGCACATGTATAACATCCTGAAAATAAAATTAAGTTTATTAGTTACCATATTATTAACCCTATAGTTTTTTATTTAATTTAATATAGACTATTTATTATCATATTCCATTCATTTATTATATAGTTTTATTGTCTGCATCGGTTATATGAGGTTATTCAGTCAATTTTTCCTTAACTCCTTATGTATGTTGAATATAGTAGAAATAATCATAAAATATTTTAATTTAATCCATAATATTAATAGTTTTATGTAAATAATTTTAATATATTAATTATATTTTTAAATTCATCCATGATGGGTGGTGATGACAAATGAATCTCATTACTCATGGAGGTGGTAGTCCACACTTATGCATGATTAATTCTTCCATTTATCAATTAATGAGAGGGAAAATAAAGTATATGATAATTTAAAATTTAAAAATCATATTTATATTGTAGATATAATATTTATTCATTAATAAAATTATTAAGACAAACCATGGGATGTGGCTATAAAAAATGGAATACATCTCTTCATAGAGGTGTTAGTCCATGCACACAAACTAATGATGATTTTTTCCTTAGTTGATGGAGATGAATAAATAATGATTTATAAATTTATATAATAACATCTAAATATAGTAATTAATCTGATTTAATTTTATTTTTATTGATATAATAGATTTTTAAGAGGATTATTAAGGAGAAAAGATTAAAAATAATTTAATACTTATATTGGAGACTTGATCTTCTCATAGAGATCTCCTTGGAAGTGAAGGCATTAAGATAAATTATAGAGACTAGAGTATTATGGATTAACAAATTAATTCTATGAGATTTAGTTTGGGTATATTTTCAAGGGTAAAATTAATGGGAAGTGTTACCATGGAGGCGTGGAAGTGATCCCCTTTATGAGTGATGAAAAGAACACTTTTAGGAATACCCTTTACACTTCATTGATATAATTACACTATTACTTGATCAATGACTCCAATTTTTCATAAAAATGGATTTTAGGGTGGTACTAAGTCGATAAATCCTCCACCAATACTTTCCAAACATGTTTTAAACATGTTTCAAGACTTTCACTATACGTTTTTACATTTTAAAATTTTTGATTTTTACCTTGGTAACTAGTTTTTCACTAAATAATTTATATTTCATTTAAAAATATAAATTAAACCCTTTTACAAATTTTTTATGTTTTTAAACTAAATTGAATCTTCATATATTCTAATTAAACTTATAAATATGATTAAATAAACTTTTAAATTAAAATATATAATATATAAAAAAACAGTTTTTGTAGAATGGGGATTTTTACCATTTGTGGTCTTAATATTTTTTAGTATTGATTTATAATTGAATGAGTATTAATATAATTAGATATAGGTTTAAACATGATATTATATTAATCATTTAAATCAGATCAATTTAACTAATTAGATAAAAATTACAAGATATAAATAAATCAATTAATTTAAAAACTCATTTCTCCATTATCGCGGTAATTATCATTAAACTTACTAATATTATCTTCATTCCTAAAATTTTACATTAAAATTTTAAAATAAAATTTAAATTTTGAAATAAAATAGGAAATAAATTTTTTATTTAATTTCTAAAAGTGATAAAGTCTAATTATTTTAATCTGAGCATGTTAAAATAGTTTTTTAGTGTGAAATTTTACTTGAGTTTCAAAAATGTTAAACATGTGTTTTATAATTTCCACATAGTATTTTTAAATGTTTTATATTAATTATTAAATATAAATATTGTATATAAAAATGGTTTCTTAAACGTTTAATTTGTTCTTGTATTATAAAAGTGCTAGTTTTTTACTAAATCAGTATTTTTACTATTCACCTAAACAATAATTATTTTTGAAAAATACAAAAAATTCATATTAAGATAATATTTTTATTGTAAATCCAAACATGATTCTCATTTTTTCAAATTAAAATTCAAAAATGTATAAATTCAATTAATAAAATCATCAAATATGATGAAAATTAGTTTTTATAAGAAAATAGCTTTTTAGGATATTAACCATTCTCGTTAATATTTTCTATCATTTACTATTTAAATTATTATTAACCAATTATTCATATAAAGTATAATTTATCATAATTAATTATAAGATTATTGAGATATAAATTCATATCTAATAAAAAATAGATTTTTAGAAAAATAGTTTTATAAAAAATCAATGATCTTATTAGTCATTTTATATAAACTAATTAAATTTCATTCATATTAAAAGTAGCCTTTATTTTAGTTATATATATATATTTCATAAATTTATTAATAAAATTCATTCATGCTAATTAAATATCTAGTTTTTAATGTTCATACTCAAATATTTATATTTTATCTAAATATAAAATTACTCATTGATGAAATTATGTGACAATAATCTTTACATATCCAACATTTGGGATAAAAGTATTAATATGACATCTAACTTACTTCTTTAAGCTATATCAATTTACTTATCCTTCCTCAAACAACATTAATATTTCATACAATCATATACCCAAGTATGTGTATACCCTAATCATATATTCTCCAATGGATACCTTTACTAAAACCATTTAAATTTCAATACATTAAACCATAATGAAATAATATATTACTTCAAAAAGTAACTCTTATCTTGAACCACTAGTTCATAAATTCATACACTAGTATATATATATTATAATCCCAAAAATTAGATAAAGTTCAAAAAAAATATAATAGATCACTTTTTCATTAAATTAATATTCAATTCCAATGCTATCAAAATTATCTAACTCACTTTTCACAAAGTTAACAAAACCTTTATTACTTTAACATCAAGAATATATTTATCCTGAGAGTTTTCTTTACATCAATCATGAGTTCTCCAATATTCATGCTCAAAAATATAGTATTTTCATAAAATCGCTTTTCAAGGTTATTGATACCATCTAATATATGTATCTAAACCTTTAAATTATAACTATTATAGAAAAATTCTTAGATGTATCACATAATCCTCATAAATTCTATAATATACCAAAATAGCATTGATAAGTATCACTCACTAATGAAAATGGATAAAATTATCAAACATTGATTTCTATTAAGATATAATCCTCAATATATTTGTTAAGACTAGAATACTCACCTTTTTATCATAAAATGAATATTCTAAGATTCTAAACTATTTAAGTATGTCACTATTTGGTTATAATGCATAGTGGTTTCTAGATATATATACCTTTTTTAGATTCATTTTCATAATCCTATTTCAACCAAACACTAAAACCAAAAATGGTTATCAATAAAATCAGAGTAAAATATCATGTAAAAATGAAAAATCAATCCTAATATGTCGTATATAGTGACACCATTACTTCATCCTTTTATACTTCAATTTCGATATAATTTTCTTTAAGTTAGGTTCTCTTGTACTTATTATCCTAATCTCGTGAAGTTATTGGAAAATAAATCCTTCATAATGGATTGTAAAATTAATGTGATTAACCAATGCATATCCCCTAAGAGTTTCTAGTTAATTGTGCAGTCTCAAGGACACACATCATACACTATACTGAAGTTTGATTCAATTCTCAATTATCCTCTTCTAGGGTGATTACCCCTAGGAGAAACAGTTCCATTGCCACATCCACTTGCCAGTATCCAGAAAAGGATATAATTGATAAGAAAATCACACAATATCTACTTTACCAAAACAATGGGATTTTATATTATACTTATACTTATCCCTTAGACTTATCCTTAGTTTTTTCACTAAATTTATATTTTTATATTCCCCAAATTAACTACACTAATTCTCGAAATTAACTAAACCCTTATTTGATGCCTGTTATAGTGACCCAATCTAAACATAATTTTATTTTAAATAATTTACATAATTTAAACATTACATATCACAATAATCTCACATATATTAGATAACCTTTTAGTTTAGTGCATTTTATGACTATCTATATAAGAAACAAATGTGAACATTTTTCCATAAGTGAACTCCACTAAGATCCCTTCTAAATTTCCCACAATTTATTCTTATCATCATAACCTAGTGAAAAGAAAACATAAGAAAGGAGTTATCTCAAATGCTCAGTAGGGAAAAACATAACATATAATAATGGTTTTGATCATTATCATGATAGAAAACATGAACATTGAATAAATATCCTATAAAAAAGAACATGGAACAAAAATAGTTGTCCATAAGTCATGATGGAAGGATATGTAATCTCAAATGAACAAACATACACCATGGGAAAAGTGTATAGAATCATGAAACATTAAACATGAGCCATGGACCATAATAATGGTCATATAGAAATATGAAATTTCCTCTAATCATATTATAATAAAGAATTATGTAACAAGCATAAGAATAAAAAATCTTGTAAGAAAATATTTCCAAATCACATTCACATAAAAAAATTAACAAAGATTCTTGTATCTCATTTACACAAAAAAATTGTGAACAAAGCTTCATGTATCTCATTCACTCAAAAAAATTGTGAAAAAAAATATTATTGAATCTCATTCATTAAACAAACTTGTGGCTAAAGAATCCTCATCTTGTAACGACCCGAAATTTTGAATAAATCTTGTTTCCTAATTTTATGTGATATTTTATTTTATTTTTATACTCAACAAAAATGTTTCATTTGATAACACGAGTATAATTAAAATGAGACCATTGGGTTTTGATTGTTATATGACCATTGGTCAAAATGACCGCTGGAAACTAAACGTTTTGATTATTGTCTCTAAATACAAGTAATCTTGGTTAATTAATATAGAAAGAAGATTTGATGGCCTCACCCAGTAGTCTTGGACCGATCGAAGCCCATCTAACAGAACTTGGGAAAGAGGTAGCACCATTGGGCTTTGCTCTACACCAAACCCAAGCTGAACTTCATCATGTGAAGGTAGAACGGGATCGCCTTCGCGAGAAGTTCAAACTGATAGAAATTACTACTTGTGCGATGTTGGACGAGCCTCCCTCGGATTCTCTCACCTTAGCACGCTTTACACTTAGGTCATATGCTGGTGTGATAAGGGGCTATGTAAGGAGATTGTAACTGCCTTGTGTAATCCTTTGTTTTAAATAAAAATTGGGATTTCTTCTTATGATGATGTTTATTACTTTTCAAATGTCCGGATAAATATAGTATGCATATTTTTGATGAATTTTAGAGAAAGGATATTTTAAAAAATGTTTATGTAAACCTTAAATAATTAAAAATGTGTAATGATTTTCAAAAAATGGTCTTCTACAATTATGTTCAGTACGAAATTTAGAGTAATAAGATCAACTTAATTTTTGATGAATAGTAAATTATGAATAGTGATTGTATTCTTAGGATTAGTAATGTGACCAAATGGATTAGTAATCTCACTTAAAGAAAGTATTAATATAATATAGGCACCTTGATTAAGTAATGTGATTCAATAAAATGGTTAAATAACGGTTTCATAAATTATTATTCAAGTATTAGTTTTTTCAGGTGAATAGTGTTTTTTAATTAAAAATTAAATTAAAAATATATAGAAAATTATTTTTATAAAGTGGATTTCATTTTTGAACTCAGAGCATCGATATTATGTTAAGGTAATTTTTGGGGATTTTTCAAAAAAAATAAATTTTCAATGAATAGTGTATTTATTTAAAAAATAAATTAAAAATATTTAGAAAATTATTTTTATAAAATGGAGTTCATTTTTGAAATCAGTGCATTAATATTTGGTTAAGGTTAAATTTTGGGATTTTTCTGAGAAAGTTGAATTTTCAGTGAATAGTAAAAATACAGTTTTAGGGTTTCGGTATGTTTAATGACATCATAACTGTGTCATGATGATTTCATGAGATATTTTAAGGTTTGGCCGACCAAAGGTGATGAATTATTGTATGGGGGCCCCATGTGGCCTAAATTTTTGGGAAATATCATGGAAGAGAACATGGTTTTTGAGAAACCCACTTATGAGGTGTCCCTTGGCCATTAATGCCTTGTACCCTCACTTTCCCTATAAATACCAAGCCATTTTCTCATCCTTTGGACACCAAAATCATTCTAAAAAAATCTCTGGTCTCCTTACCTCCCAAGGAGTCCTCCCAAGGATCCCTCAAGCCCCTCAAGGTCCAAACCTTTAAGTTTTAAGAGTTACGTTTTAAGGTAAGGGATCTGACCTCTCTCTTTCTTTTCAAGTAATCTCTTTTATGTCATTCCTTTTATGATCCATGTTATTATGTTGTAGGATGTTCTTTTATATTAATTATACTGTCATTTTTATGTTCATATGATGATAGACCCCCTCTTACTCTCATCATTTAATTTTATGAATGTTTAAGTGGCGCCGTTAGGCTACTGAAATTTTTGTAACGGATTCTTTCACCCTTCTCATTTTCAAGATCTATTTTCATGTCAAGTCTTTCAAGTTCCTTTTTATTATTTTGGGGTATGATATATGTATCTATCATACTGAACCCATATTTTCATATGATTAGAGACCCTATTTTGATCTTATCAATTCATTTTTGTTTGAAGTTTAAGTGACGCCGTTAGGCTGCCGAATTTTTAAGGGATTCGTTCGCCTTTCTCATTTTTCAATGATCTACTTTCATGTCAAGTATTTCAAGTTACTTTTGTATTATGTTGTGGTATTATCTCTATATCTATCATACTGATCTTTTATGTTCATATGATGAGAGACCCTATTTGATCTCGTCAATTCATTTTTTTTTTTTTTTGAAGTTTAAGTGATGTCGTTGGGCTGCCGAATTTTCATAAGAAAAATCTTATTTTTGTCTTCCTTTCATGTTCTTCATTTCATATGGTATAATGTTAAAATTTCATTACCATGTTCTCAAATCCTTTATATTCTGTCCTTATACTGTTTTATGGGTCATTTATGAGTGTTTGACCCATGTCCCCTCTCTTTTCAATGTTTTCTAAAACCCCGAAACATAGCCGTTATGCTGTAGAATGTTCGTCTCAAAATGTCTCTCTCTTTTTATAAAGTACTTTTATTTTATTAAGTGAATACTCAAAGATCTTTATTCAAAAAGGGTATTCAGATATATACCAAAAAAATTTATTTTAAATTCTGGGATTTACATACATGAGACCCGCTCTCCCCTTCCGTGGGTTTAAAGTGACGTAAAGATCATGTCTTTAAAGCAGTTTTTAAAACATTATGATTATGAAATGAAACCCATTTATTTTATTCTATATGGGTTATTTATGAAATTTTTGATGATGATATATATGTCTCACATGATAACAAAGGCAAATTTAAGGGTGCGCCCTGATAGCGCTCCAATCCATTGGGTAATGATGTAACCACTAGAGATTACAATTTTCACGTTATCTTGGTGAATAACCTTGGTAATTTTCAAATGAAACCTTGGGGATGGACCTTGGTGATATGTTCATGATTGTCTATGTTAAATGATGTAGAAACATCTTAAATTTATGAAAAATGTTATTTTTATTATGATATGACACATGATTTCTTTCTCATGCCTTAAAGTTCTTTTTCATGACATAGTTGATGTATCTCAAGTTCACATGTTAAATGTTTCTCTTGGTCCCTTACTGGGCCTTCTGCTCACCCTTTCTTTTGATGTATGTCCCCAGGTTATGAGATGCAGTAATAAACCTAGGATGAACTTAAGGAGAAGTCTTTCAAGTGTTTAAGAAGAATTTTTTATGTTGCTTTCATGTATTATGTTCCTGGTTTCCAAGACACTAAACCTTAAAGATCCTTAGTTTTGTGTAATGTAATGAAAGTTTATGTTATAAAAATGCGGGATTCTATAGTTGGTATCAAAGGATTGTTTAGTTATTTGTGGAAATTAGGATATTAAAACTTTAGGAATAACCCTATAGAAAATTTTAAATATAGGAAATATTCCTGGTATTTTGGTGAGTATTGAGTAAGGGGTTTCGAAGAAAATACATCCCTGTCTGGATACGAGCAGGTAGAGGTGGCTCTGGCATAGATGTACATAGGGGTAAAACCTGAAAACACCACTTTGATCTAGACTCGAACGGGAAATGGTACATAACAACAGGCCTTGCTGAACTCTTGGTTACGACACTCCTGGGGGATATGCTTTGGTAAATTCATAAGATTAGTATGAACCATTGTTAAAGGAACAAAGATGAAATAAAATAAAGATTCACATAAGAATATATGATCATGGATAACCTATATGGGAACCTAGGGGATCACAAGTTAGGGTATACTTTTCTTCTACAAGTTATCCTTATATGCTTTAAGTTCCTTTTCATGATTATTGGCTAAGTATTTAAGCCCCTAATTATACTTTCTCTTCTTAGTTAATGGTGGGAAATTGAAGAACATGTCCCAAAAACCAATGTGATAGGAAATGCGACGATTGCCGTATTAATATGACAGATATGATTAGGGGATTAAAAGATGATTATTATTTTGGAAGACGTTCACTATTTTGGGGACCCTATATGATCAAGGTAAATAGATTACTATGGTATTTTCATTGAGGAGTAAGCTTGACATATATTTTGAAGAATCGATGGATTTAAGGTGAACTAATGATAATATAGGTTACTTATGGAAATGATTAACCTATCTTGGGGAAAATATGTTTAGGTTAGTTACATTTGTTATAAGATGTTAGGAGTGGTTTATGTTGTTTGGAGATGAACGATGAAGTTTATTTTGGAAGAATATGTTATCAAATCCTTCTTGTACTTGCGTTTCAATCTTAGTTTGGTTTATTTTGAGGAATTTTAAGGAAAGTTATTTATGGAATGGTCTATGATGAACTTTGGGTGGTACCGTGGAATTTTGAAGATTTAAAGAAGTTTCCCTTCCTATGGGATTCTTTCTTTTTGAAGAGTTGTTTTATCTTACCCTTTATATTTTTGGGATAATAGAAGAAATAGATAGTTAATCTTTGGTGGATTATGTGATTCTATAGAAGATGATTCTTGTGCTTTTGATGAGACCAAGTGTTTTTGAATTCTCATCATTTGGAGAAAAGATTAGTTTTAGTAGAGACTTATTAAAGGATGAAACTCTACTTGAAGGTAGGTCTATTTTCTTATGCTTTTGTTCTATGTAGTAAATTAATTCCTCAAAATTATGAAAAGGAACGTAAAACAAAAACATTGTTGGTTTACGTTTCCTTCTAGGTAATCAAAGACCGTTTACACACATCATAAGTTTGGGATTTTCTTATGGTTAACTTTCTCCTAATCATGTTTTCTATCACTCTCCCTCAGAACATGGCCCTTTGTTTTTTCCTCCATGTCCATGTTTTCCTAAATGGAATCCTAGTGTGGGTTAACTCGGGTGACCTTTGTACTTCCCTTTCTTTCTTTTAAAGTAATAGTTTTACTGACTCCTTTTTCGATGTGGGACTTTCAATGAAATTTCAAAAGCCAATTTTAAAAATTGCGAGGACGCAATTTCTTAAGGGGGGAAGATTGTAACGACCCGAAATTTTGAATAAATCTTGTTTCCTAATTTTATGTGATATTTTATTTTATTTTTATACTCAAAAAAAATGTTTCATTCGATAACATGAGTATAATTAAAATTAGACCATTAGGTTTTGACTGTTATATGACCATTGGTCAAAATGACTGATAGAAACTAAACGTTTTGATTATTGTCTCTAAATATAAGTAATCTTGGTTAATTAATATAGAAAGAAGATTTGATGGCCTCACCCAGCAGTCTTGGACCGATCGAAGCCCATCTAACAGAACATGGGAAGGAGGTAGCACCACTGGGCTTTGCTCTGGACCAAAACCAAGCTGAACTTCATCGTGTGAAGCTAGAACGGGATCGCCTTCACGAGAAGTTCAAACTGATAGAAATTACTACTCGTGCGATGTTGGTCGATCCTCCCTCGGATTCCCTCACCTTATCACACCTTACACTTAGGTCCTATGCTGGTGTGATAAGGGGCTATGTAAGGAGACCGTAACTGCCTTGTGTAATCCTTTGTTTTAAATAAAAATTGGGATTTCTTCTTATGATGGTGTTTATGACTTTTCAAATGTCCGGATAAATATAGTATGCATATTTTTGGTGAATTTTAGAGAAAGGATATTTTAAAAAATGTTTATGTAAACCTTAAATAATTAAAAATGTGTAATGATTTTCAAAAAATGGTTTTCTACAATTATGTTCAGTATGAAATTTAGAGTCTAATAGGATCAACTTAATTTTTTGATGAATAGTAAATTATGAATAGTGATTTTATGCTTAGGATTAGTAATGTGACCAAATGTATTAGTAATCTCACTTAAAGAAAGTATTAATATAATATAGGCACCTTGATTAAGTAATGTGATTCAATAAAATGGTTAAATAACGGTTTCATAAATTATTATTCAAGTATTAGTTTTTTCGGGTGAATAGTGTTTTTTAATTAAAATTTAAATTAAAAATATTTAGAAAATTATTTTTATAAAGTGGATTTCATTTTTGAACTCAGAGCATCGATATTATGTTAAGGTATTTTTTGGGGATTTTTCAAAAAAAATGAATTTTCAGTGAATAGTGTATTTATTTAAAAAATAAATTAAAAATATTTAGAAAATTATTTTTATAAAATGGAGTTCATTTTTGAAATCAGTGCATTGATAGTTGGTTAAGGTGAAATTTTGGGATTTTTCTAAGAAAGTTGAATTTTCAGTGAATAGTAAAAATACAGTTTTAGGGTTTCGGTATGTTTAATGACATCATAACTGTGTCATGATGATGTCATGAGATATTTTAAGGGTTGGCCGACCAAAGGTAATGAATTATTGTATGGGGGGGCCCATGTGGCCTAACTTCATGGGAAATATCATGGGAGAGCACATGGTTTTTGAGAAACCCACTTATGAGGTGTCCCTTGGCCATTAATGCCTTGTCCCCTCACTTTGCCTATAAATACCAAGACATTATCTCATCCTTTGGACACCAAAATCATTATCAACAAATTTCTGGTCTCCTTACCTCCCAAGTAGTCCTCCCAAGTCGCCCTCAAGCCCCTCAAGGTCCAAACCTTTGAGTTTTAAGAGTTACGTTTTAAGGTAAGGGATCTGACCTCTCTCTTTCTTTTCAAGTAATCTCTTTTATGTCATTCCTTTTATGCTCCATGTTCTTATGTTGGAGGATGTTCTTTTATATTCATTATACTGTAATTTTTATGTTCATATGATGAGAGACCCCCTCTTACTCTCATCATTTCATTTTATGAATGTTTAAGTGGCGTCGTTAGGCTGCTGAAATTTTTGTAACGAATTCTTTCACCCTTCTCGTTTTCAAGATCTATTTTCATGTCAAGTCTTTAAAGTTCCTTTTTATTATGTTGGGGTATGATATATATATCTATCATACTGAACCCTTATGTTCATATGATGAGAGACCCTATTTTGATCTTGTCAATTCATTTTTGGTTGAAGTTTAAGTGACGCCGTTAGGCTGCCGAATTTTTAAGGGATTCGTTCGCCTTTCTCATTTTTCAATGATCTAATTTCATGTCAAGTATTTCAAGTTCATTTTGTATTATGATGGGGTATGATATCTATATCTATCATACTGATCTTTTATGTTCATATTATGAGAGACCCTATTTTATCTCGTCAATTCATTTTTGTTGAAGTTTAAGTGACGTCGTTGGGCTGCTGAATTTTCATAAGAGAAATCCTATTTTTGTCTTCCTTTCATGTTCTTCATTTCATATGTTATAACGTTCAAATTTCATTACCATGTTCTAAAATCCTTTATATTCTGTCCCTCTACTGTTTTATGGGTCATTTATGAGTGTTTTACCCATGTCCCCTCTCTTTTCAATGTTTTCTAAAACCCCGAAACATAGCCGTTATGCTGCAGAATTTCCGTCTCAAAATGTCTCTCTCTTTTTCTAAAGTACTTTTATTTTATTAAGTGAATACTCAAAGATCTTTCTTGAAAAAGGTTATTCACATATATACCAAAATGTTTTATTTTAAATTCTGGGATTTACATACATGAGACCCGCTCTCCCCTTCCGTGGGTTTAAAGTGACGTAAAGATCATGTCTTTAAAGCAGTTTTTAAAACGTTATGATTATGAAATGAAACCCATTTATTTTATGCTATATGGGTTATTTATGAAATGTTTGATGATGATATATGTGGCTCACATGATAACAAAGGCAAATTTAAGGGTGCACCCTGATAGCGCTCCAATGCATTGGGTAATGATGTAACCACTAGAGATTACAATTTTCACGATATCTTGGTGAATAACCTTGGTAATTTTCAAATGACGCCTTGGGGATGGACCTTGGTGATATGTTCATGATTGTATATGTTAAATGATTTAGCCACATCTTAAAGTTATGAAAAAAATTATTTTTATTATGATATTCCAGATGATTTCTTTCTCATTCCTTAAAGTTCTTTTTCATGACATAGTTGATGTATCTCAAGTTCACATGTTAAATGTTTCTCTTGTTCCCTTACTGGGCCTTCTGCTCACCCTTTCTTTTGATGTATGTCCCCAGGCTATGATATGCAGTAATGAACCTAGGATGAACTTAAGGAGAAGTCTTTCAAGTGTTTAAGAAGAATGTTTTATGTTGCTTTCATGTATTATGTTCCTGGTTTCCAAGACACTAAACCTTAAAGATCCTCAGTTTTGTGTAATGTAATGAAAGTTTATGTTATAAAAAGGCGGGATGCTATACATCTCATTCCACAACATTTTATCATCTCATGTGATATTAAACATTAACCAATATACTGGATAGTGATATAGGACCCCTCTCATCATCATCTATATATATGTGTTCTATAAGAAATAAATCATTCAACATGTTAAGAAAATAATTGGGAAAGAAAATGGGTTTCATTCATCATATCATAAATAACCCATGGTAAGAAAAATGGGTTTCACAACACTTTCAGATGGTGTAACCAAAATTTACCTCATGGATATAAATTCTTGATACCCAAAATCAAATCACCCAAAAATATTATTTCTTAATAACATTTAGAGGGTTATCCACAAAAAATAATTTCCAAAAATATAAATCCTTCAGATATAAATATAAAAATAGTGGTGAAATTATAAAAGAGTTTTTAGAAAATTCTTCTATCTTTAACATAAAAAGAATAAGCTATGGTTACTTTCAATGGTCATTTTTTAAAAGGTGAAGTGAAAACATTTTGAAAAAAAATAATTTAAAAAGAATATTCAATAATCGAACTTTTAAAATACATAAATATTATCAAAATTGAATTTTAATTAGAAGATAACCTTTGATTTTGAAAGGATGGAAAAATATTTTGAATATTTTAAAATAGCCTTATTGAAAACCCACATCATATAAATATTATTAAATTTCCCTTTTGAAAATGTGTAAAGAGAATTATAGAAAATAATCAATATTATCTTTCAATAAATAGAGGACAATATTGATGGTAAGAAAAATATATACTTGAAATAAAGATCCAATTAAGAGATAACATTATACTTTTAGGTGAGATAATAATTGAGTAGGAAACTTTGAATCAAAAGATACATTTTCACTATAAATTTAAAAGATAGTATCATATAAAATAATAAATCAATTAATAAAGATAATGTAGAATTTTTAAATTAATAAGAAACCTTATAACTCAAAAAATGATATTTAAGTTACCAAAGCCCCTTACAGAAAAAACAATATTTTTTAAGAGAATGAGAACTTTTACAAAATTAAAATACTCCTTTATTAAATAAAATAAAAGTTAAAAAGTTATGAAATAAGGATTTTTACAAAAGTACATTTGGAAGAAATAAGAGATCTCATTAGGAGCTTCATTGAAGCAGGTCAATTCTAGAGAAGAAATCCCTTTATTTTCTAGCCCATTAGCTAAATGGTTTTCTTCAAAATAATCATTTGTGATGATAAAATTCAGGTACAAAAGTGAGTTTCTTAATTTTATCCATTTAGTAGTCAGATTCCATGAAATATGAATAATACCATTTCTTATAGCTTGAACTACAATGGTAGGATCACATTTAAGCCAAAACTTGAGCCATAATCATTGCTTTTCCATTTCAACCACATTGATTGTAGTAATAATTTCAATGTTAAGAGATGAATTGATTCCACCTGGTCCATATAAACATCCCATGGCATCACTGTTATGATTTCTAAAAATTTCACCATAACTATAAGGACCTAGATTCCCGCTATAATCTCCATATGTATTACATTTTAACCATCCTAGGAGTAAAGGGATCCAAATGAATTCAAAGGTTATATAAGGAGGATAATAATTACTTGTAATTCCAAGGCCCTTAAGCATGGAAATATCATAAACATAATTATCACAATAAACTTCTTGAATAGAAATAGAATTTTTAATAGAAATGATGATTTGTGTAATATTAAACTATATATATAAGGAGATATTTTCATGAACAATAATTTTTCATCTATTCCACTACACATGAAAAATATTTAAAGTTAACCACCAAGAAGAGATTCATAATTTTCTTTGATAGAGTTAGCTTGGTACAAGTAAATAGGTGTTCTTATATGCTATAAGTTCATGGGATCAACACCTTAAACGTAGTAGTAGAGGTTTTCCATAAGGTTTCATTAGTAGAAAAACTGGGTAACAGATGATAAATTTCATCCCTATATTGATTATATAAAACAAAACTCAAGCATAATTTGATCAAAAAATACTAAAGAAAGCCATCTGTGGGGATTTTAGAATGCATCACCCTCTAAGTTAGAGAAATAATGGATGGGAGGATCCATCATATACTCAAAATTACATATTAGTTGTTATTATTCCCTTAAATTTCCTCATATTAGAATGATTTTGAGGAAATAAATCCATTATTTGTAGGTTCCCAGACTAAAAGTTCATCACCAATTATAAAATTGTAACTCATAACCATTTCTTTGATTTTAGTAGGAATGATTTCCAAAGAAATATTCATTTTCTATTTGATTGTCACATTTTTTCAAGTTATGGATTGGGATAATTTAAGAGATTGAGAATGTAACATACCATTACCTTTCTAACTAGTACATTTTAAGTCTTTTCATGATTTTATTTTCTAATTATCTAGGTTGGTTCAAGAAGAAATTGAGAGGATACCTATAATGGTGAACTCATAGATTTGTTGGATTCTTAGAATAAAACTTACTAGTTCTGTTGTCTTTTGGGGATTTATATGCCGTATAATGTGGTTACATGATGTGTAAATTCTAAAATATTAATAAATTATTTTTTAGAAAAAGGCAATGGGTTTTTTATTGATTTTGGGATTTGTCAATTACCCGATGCATAATTAGGTTACACATCATGTAAAGTCCTAAGTATTGTTTTTAAATAGGAATATTGGATGAGAATTTTATTTCCTCCTCTCCATACTTCCTTTTTCTTAACCCAATATCCATTTCCTATCAATTTTGGAGACCGGAAACCCTTTTGGGTCATTTCTTTCAACAATTGAATGTTGTTCCGATTTCGGTGTGAATTTACGGGTAATAATTATCTATATATCTTATTTACTTTATATTTGCTTCCTTGGAGTTTGATAGATCATATTGGGATTGATGGATATAAACTCCATGTTATTGAATCTTATTTCAAGGTTGAGTTCCAAGATCTTTTATGCCTTAATTCTTATTGGTGGGTTCCGTTGTGGGATTTGTGTTTCCATGTAAAAGGTAGGTGGTTCCGTTTTGATTAGCCAATTTAATTAACCTTAAATTTAATTATTTGATTAAATTGATTTCAATTAAATATGTGGTATTTTATTCTTATGAAATTGAATTTTTGAAAACCCAATTCCATTGAATTGGGGGATTTGGTTTTGGAAATTTGATTTTGGCATGAAATTGGGAAAAAAACCAATTACATTGAATTGGGGTGTAATTGTGAAATTAATGGAATTTGGTGGAATTTAAATTGTTAAATTTAATTGTTAAATTTAATTTTGAATTGATTTCAAATTCTTATTTTTGAAAAATGTCTTAAAAATAGTTTTCATAGAAACCATTAGGTTTCATTTTAGAAAAAGGCATGTTTTTTATTAAAAACTCATGTGTTGGTTTTTTAATGGAAAATTGTAATTTTTGAAATGGGAGAATGTGTTGAATTTTATTTTAAACAGTTTTAAAATAATTTTTTCACCGTTAATTTGTATTAGAGAACATGAAAGAATTGGGTACTTAGTGAGTTATTTGGACAGTACTCTATGATTTACAGTATTCCAAAACATAAATGCAGCATGTCACATCCCTGATGGGATGGTGATGAAGTCCTCTTGATTAGTGTCTAAGGGGTCATGTGTATACACATATTGTTGTGTCACCTTGAGTGTGTGGATTCCTATAGCTGGGAACTATTGTACCTTTTAGGCATATGACAATGTTTCTAACTTATTTGTATTTGAAATGAATATATTTCATTATTGTAAATTGTTTTACATGCCTTCTGATTTATATAAAATGTTCATTAAGAAAAAAAATTAAAGTATTTCCATTATTTGAAATGTAAAGAATGATTTTTTAAAATATGATTAAGAAATTCCAAGAATCTTTATTTAAAATTTAAAGCTATTTATTTGATTAATTAAATGTTTTCATCTCTTATAGAATCCTTGGTGAGACCCTACTAGGCTTTTAGATCACACCATACCCATGTCATCGGGTGTTTTTATATTATCTTCTTCTAGGTTCGATCAAGGTTAAGGGGTCACTTGAAGGTGGTGGTAGCTGTTGATCCTTGATCTTGGAGTGTTGTGTCCATTGGGACTTAGGTTTTTATATTATTTTCTAGTACTTTGTTGTAGTAATTTGGGCTGTTTATACCTGTTTGAATTCTAGTACACTTCTCCCTGTGGAGTTTTTTTTTTGTATTCATATTTACTTGTTTAACTTCTTTTGTAATGTTTAAGGTAAAATAATTACCACTTTCATTCTTTATGATGCCAGGTGATAGTCTCCAAACCGTGGGGATTGGGAATTATCTTTGGTCCATGTTAGGGTTGCATCGGTTATTGAGTTATCAGGGTACCTGGGATGGTTCATGAAAAAGTGGTATCAGAGCCTGGTTGAGCTTGTTTTGATGTCTATATGCAATTTTGTAATCTTTTTAGGACATAATAGGTAGTTGAGATTGAGTGTATGGACATCTCTCACCGCCAAAAACCTTAATTCACTAGGGGTGGTGTGTGAAAGACATCTTGAGGATTAGTTCTGGTATCTTCTCTACTTTTGATTTAGATGGATTAAAATCCAAATATTATGTCTATATGTTGGGATTAATTTTACCTTGTTTCTCATTTTGATTATTAATATGATGTATTACTTGTTATATGTTGATGTTTTGTAGCATCATTCCTCTGAGAAGATGTGTGAATCGGATCCAGGAGAAATTCATTGCTGAACCTGAGTGATCAAATCTTGTTGTGGACTCGAATATGGTTGAGTTTATTTTTCACACTATCTAAGCTCTAGAACGGGCACCTTCACCAGCTCCCATTCAGGATCCAGTTGTGGAACCTCAAAGGGATGATCTCCATAATCATTATCCGGAATTCCTTTCCAAAAGACAATAGTGTTCTAGGGCTCAAATGATCCTTAAGGGGTTTAGGAATTGTTGATAAAGATGATGCATTTGTTTGGTTTTATGGAGACACCTGATGAAATAAAGGTGAAGTGTTCCACCTTCATTATTGAAAGACCAAGCAGGACATGGTGGGACATGATGGTGACGGAAAATAAGCATGAGGTATTAGAGTGTAATGACTTAAAAGCTATTTTCACTAACCAATTCTATCTACACTAGTGCAGAAAACGTTTTTTACGTCACCATTTTTTACGTCGGTTATATAAAACCGACGTCATAATATGTAAAACGAGGTTTTTTACGTCGGTTATTTAATAACCGACGTAAAAACCTGTGTTTAGTACACCTTTAACGTCGGTTATTTTTATAACCGATGTTATTAATCACGCGGCTTCATTTTTTACGTCGGTTATACATTAACCGCCGTAAAAAACAGAAGCGGGGGGTGTTTATTACATTGGTTATTCAATAACCGACGTAACAAACTCTGTTTTTGAAGGCCTTTTTACGTCGGTTATTTTATAACCGACGTAAAAAAAGAATCCGCAGATGTTTTTGACGTCGGTTATGGAATAACCGACGTAAAAAAACGCGGATTTTGAGCCCTTTATAACGTCGGTTATAAAATAACCGACGTAAAAAAAGAATCGGAGGAAGGTTTTTACGTCGGTTATTGAATAACCGACGTTATAAATGTTTTTAAAAAAATTATAACGTCGGTTATTGAATAAACGACGTGATAACTCATTTAAAAATTTACCCAGACCCGTGGATTGTCATTCGCGAGTTTACCTTCGACAGTCGCGACTCGTCTCTCTCGCGCGTAAACCCGAATCGGCTCGTCCATTTCGTTGGTTTAGATTCGTTTTGCGATCATCGTTTCTCATATTTAATATCCTCGGATCAATCATCTAAACTCGCAGCACTCAGGTAATCCTCCCACTCGTTCGTTTTTTTTTTCACGGATAGTATATATATATATGTGTTGTGATTTTTTTGTTGAAACTAGCTAAGATTCTTCGATTGTGAACCCTTTTAACTCATTTTGGAACCATAATCTTATTTATCATCCCTAGATCTACTAGTTCGACTTGCAATATTGACTAATTTTATGATTTCACTAATTTTTCATCGTTTTCTATAAATCCTCGAGAGGGTTGGGGCGTGTCCATTTGGATGGGTTTCCCTTTTACAGTTGTTACTACTTTATTCACACACAACCATGGAATAGGTGCATGGATTTGGGATCACATCACCATTTTCACCCCCTGCAAACAAAGTTTCACGAGGAGGACTCGCCAGATTTCCCCTCGGCATGTTAAAAATTTTAGATACCCTCTTTTCAGCAAGTAAAAAATTAACTAGTTTTTTCTTCACTACTTATCCTAAACAAATAAAACCACCATTCTTTCTAGAACCTCTACTAGATCCATTGCATCCATCAACATACATATTTGGATCTGAAAGCATCCCTTAAGCCTTATGTTCGATGCTAACATCCTTTACTGATCTATAGAAAATATGATGGTCTGCTAATCTCTCCATTTAAAAGTCAAACCCCACCAATTATTCATCCTCATCATGAGAAAATGGCACAACATCTGAATTTCTGATTCAATCTCTTGGGTCACTGAACAAACATTAACTCCTTCAAATACACACCTGGAATAGACAACCTAATGTCGAGTTCCTTCTCTATCTATTGAAACTCAGTTCTTCCTCCACACCTAAAACATTCTTTGAATGGCCCAACTTCTTGTTATGGTAAATTTTCAGTGATTCCAGGGGGGTGGGAGGGCTATCAAGAGGGTTGGGGGGTGTCCAGGGGGGTGTCCAAGGGGGTAGGGTGTGGGGGGTGGTGTCCAGGAGGGGTGGGGGGCTGTCCAGAGGGGTCGGGGGGTGTCCAGGGGGGTTTACAAGGGGGTGGGTGGGTGTGGGGGGTTGTCCAAGGGTGTGGGTGGGTGTTGGGGGGTGTCTAGGGGGGTGTCCAAGGGGGTAGGGTGTGGGGGTGGTGTTTAGGAGGGGTGGGGGGCTGTCCAGAGGGTTGGGGGGTGTCCAGGGGGGTGTCCAAGCAGGTCGGGGGTGGGGGGTTGTGTCCAGGAGGGGTGGGGGTGCTTTCTAGAGGGGTCGGGGGCTGTCCAGAGGGGTCGGGGGTGTCCAGGGTGGTGTCCAAGGGGATGGGTGGGTGTGGGGGGTTGTCCAAGGGGGTGGCGGCCTGTCCAGAGGGGTCGGTGGGGTGTCCAGGGGGTGTCCAAGGGGTTGGATGGGTGTGGGGGGCTGTCCAAGTGGGTGGCGGCCTCTCCAGAGGGTATTTGGGGTTGTCCGGGTGGGTGGGGGTGCTGTCCACAGGGTTGGGGGATGTCCAGGGGGGTGTCCAAGGGGGTAGGGGGTGGGGGGTGGTGTCCAGGAGGGGAGGGGGGCTTTCCAGAGGGGTCGGGGGGTGTCCAGGGGGGTTTACAAGGGGGTGGGTGGGTGTGGGGGGCTGTCCAAGGGTGTGGGTGGGTGTTGGGGGGTGTCCAGGGGGGTGTCCAAGGGGGTAGGGGGTGGGGGTGGTGTTTAGGAGGGGTGGGGGGCTGTCCAGAGGGTTGGGGGGTGTCCAGGGGGGTGTCCAAGCAGTTTGGGGGTGGGGGTTGTGTCCAGGAGGGGTGGGGGTGCTTTCCAGAGGGGTCGGGGGCTGTCCAGAGGGGTCGGGGGGTGTCCAGGGTGGTGTCCAAGGGGATGGGTGGGTGTGGGGGGTTGTCCAAGGGGGTGGCGGCCTATCCAGAGGGGTCGGTGGGGTGTCCAGGGGGGTGTCCAAGGGGGTGGATGGGTGTGGGGGGCTGTCCAAGTGGGTGGCGGCCTCTCCAGAGGGTATTTGGGGTTGTCCGGGTGGGTGGGGGGGCTGCCCAGAGGGTTGGGGGATGTCCAGGGGGGTCTCCAAGGGGGTAGGGGGTGGGGGGTGGTGTCCAGGAGGGGTGGGGGCTGTCCAGAGGGGTCGGGGGGTGTCCAGGGGGGTTTACAAGGGGGTGGGTGGGTGTGGGGGGCTGTCCAAGGGTGTGGGTGGGTGTTGGGGGGTGTCCAGGGGGTGTCCAAGGGGGTGGGGGGTGGGGGTGGTGTTTAGGAGGGGTGGGGGGGCTGTCCAGAGGGTTGGGGGGTATCCAGGGGGGTGTCCAAGCAGGTCGGGGGTGGGGGGTTGTGTCCAGGAGGGGTGGGGGTGCTTTCTAGAGGGGTCGGGGGCTGTCCAGAGGGGTCGGGGGGTGTCCAGGGTGGTGTCCAAGGGGATGGGTGGGTGTGGGGGCTGTCCAAGGGGGTGGCGGCCTGTCTAGAGGGGTCGGTGGGGTGTTCAGGGGGTGTCCAAGGGGGTGGATGGGTGTGGGGGGCTGTCCAAGTGGGTGGCGGACTCTCCAGAGGGTATTTGGGGTTGTCCGGGTGGGTGGGGGGGTTGTCCAGAGGGTTGGGGGATGTCCAGGGGGGTGTCCAAGGGGGTAGGGGGTGGGGGTGGTGTCCAGGAGGGGCAGGGGGCTGTCCAGAGGGGTCGGGGGGTGTCCAGGGGGGGTGTTATATCTTACTATATTTTGTTTAAAAAATAATATTCAAGCATATTTTTTTAAATACAAATCGATTTGTTTTATATTTCAAAATTGTTTACATTCAAATTATGATTTTTTTCATATATACATATATTTGTCTTATCTAAAAAATATATATATTTTTTCTATTTGTTATAGGTAATAATGAGTCGAAGTTGGATTACAGCACATCGAATGAGCAATGAATATGAGGAAGGTGTTGATGCCTTTTTGGAATTTTCTAAACGAAATGTTCCAAGTAGTGACATTTTTTTCTGCCCATGCCTAAAATGTCTGAATATGAAGAAGTTGAAAAGTAGAGAGATAAAAGATCATCTGATTTGTCATGGTTTCAATCCGAGTTACAACCCTTGGATTTGGCATGGTGAAACTGGACAGAATGTCACTGATGATAATGAATCGCAAGATGGTAACTCTGATGGAATTGAAGAAATGATTCGCGATATTGTAGCAGAACAAATTGAGATAGAACCGACAGTTGCACGTCTATATGGTGATGCCGAAAAACCATTATATCCTGGTTGTACAGATTTTACGGTTTTGTCGGCGGTGTTAAGATTGATTAACCTGAAGGCGAAACATGGATGGAGTGACAGAAGTTTTACAGAGCTGCTGCAATTGATGAAAACATTCTTCCAAAAGATAACGATCTTCCAGATTCACATTATAAGGCCAAAAAAATATTATGCCCGATGGGATTGGGATACAGGAAAATACATGCCTGTCCGAATGACTGCATTATATATAGGAAGGAATATGAATTTCTGAAAGAGTGTCCTAAATGTGGGACATCACGGTAGAAGGTGAAAGAAAAATCACAAGCTGATGTAGATATTACAAAGCTCCCTTCAAAGGTATTTTGGTATCTTTCTATAATTCCTCGTTTCAAACGTTTATTTTCTAATTCACATGATGCAAAAAGGTTAAGATGGCATGCTGATGAGCGGGTATGTGATGGAAAAATACGTCATCCAGCTGATTGTCCACAATGGAAGAAAATTGATGCCCAGTACCCTACATTTGGAAATGAAATTAGAAATCTGAGACTAGGCTTGTGCACAGATGAAATGAATCCATACCGAACCCTCAGTAGCACACATAGTTCATGGCCTGTTTTATTGGTAATTTACAACCTCTCTCCTGAAGTTTGTATGAAGCGCAAATATGTCATGTTGAGTATCATGATCTCTGGTCCAAAGCAACCCGGCAATGATATTGATGTATACTTCTCACCGCTGATTGATGATTTGAACATTTTGGAAAAGGATGCAATTTTTATACTTTGTCATTTGGAAATGTATTTTCCTCCAACTTTTTTTGATATGATGGTGCATTTAATGATTCATCTGGTTCGAGAAATAAAGCTTTGTGGACCTGTATATATTCGTTGGATGTATCCTTTTGAAAGGTATATGAAAATATTAAAGGGATATGTTAAAAATCCATATCGACCTGAAGCCTCCATTATTGAAAAGTATATTTCTGAGGAGGTAGCAGAGTTTTGTATGAGCTACTTGGCTACGGCGCAACACATAGGTTTGCCTCCATCTCACCATGAACGAGTTAATAATGAGGGAAAGGGGATTCGTGGATTGAAAGTCAAATCACTGTCAGCTGAACAGATGAAGAAGTTAGAATCATACATCTTGAATAACATAGCTGATGTTCAACCGTATATCACATTGCATATTAATGGGTTGAAACAATGTCATCCAAAGAAGAAAGAAATGTGTATTTTGAATGATCACAACAAAACTTTTTTGCCATGGTTTAAAAAGACCTTGCTTGGTAGATCAGATGTATCAGAGACATTAAAATGGATAGTGGGTGGTCCATCTTTAAATGTGATAACATGGTCCGCTTATGACATTAATGGCTATACATTTCATACGAAAGCTCAGGACAATAGAAGTGCAGTTCAGAATAGTGGTGTATTGGTGTTTGCAGAAGCAATGCATTTTTCGAGTGCTAAGGACAGAAACCCAATTTCGGCATCAAGTGCATATTATGGAGTGATTGAAGACATATGGGAGGCTGATTACTTTAAAATTAAAGTTCCTGTTTTTAACTGTAAATGGTTTATCGGTAACAACAGTGTCAGACACGATGAATTTGGAATGACACTTGTTAATCTGAATAGATTGGAAGACACAGCTGATTCTTTTATAATGGCAACACATGCCAAACAAATTTTCTATGTAGTAGATCAATCAGATATGCAGTGGGCTGTTGTTTTACAAGGGAAAAAACAATATGTTGGTGAGGATGAATTTGATGAAGATGTTGATTTATGTGAGATCCCTACTTCCATGGAAAGATTAACAGAACATAATGATGAGTATGTTGAAGACATGGTTTGTTCCATAAGGAACGATCACGACGAAGGAATTTGGGAAAACAATCCAACTGTACATTCCTAAAATTACAGGTAACACATGTTTATTTCTTGTTTACATTTAGTTTTTTCATATAATGTTAGATATTGTAAATTTTTTACTTATTAAAACATGTATCAAACCAAAATGATAAAACAATAAAAACCGTAAAGAGGAGAAGTCCTGGGCGCACCGGCTGGCCGGTGGTGGATCACCAGTTGGCCGGTGGTCCAGACAGCAAAGCTCTGTCTGGTCCACCGGCCGGCCGGTGATGAGCCAGTGGCCGGCCGGTGGTCCAGACAGAGGGAAGGCTCTCTGTCTGGTCCACCGACCGGCCGGTGGTGATCCAGCGGCCGGCCGGTGGTTCAGACAGAGAGGAAGGCTCTCTGTCTGGTACAGCGGCCGGCCGGTGGTCCAGACAGAGCAAGGCTGTCTGGTCCAGCGGCCGGCCGGTGGTGATCCAGCGGCCGGCCGGTGGTCCAGACAGGAAGGCTCTCTGTCTGGTCCACCGGCCGGCCGGTGACACCAGGCAGTGGGCAAGTCTACTGCCTGGGTCCTCCGGCTGGCCGGTGAGCTCACACCGGCTGACCGGTGGACTCAGTGAGTCCACTTTTCAGCTTTCTTGGGCCAACTCCTTGGCAACCTTTTGCCTATCAACAAAAACACTTGAAAACAAGTTAGAACATAATAAGAGTGATTGTGGTCATTAAAATCCAAGAGAGAGGGGTACAAAAGACTGTGTTTACCATGTTTATCATTTTTTAACATGCTTACCATATTACCAATGTTTACTATTATGTAATTTAGTATTCTTTTTTATTTTATGATTAAGTAGTATTACAATATTTGAATTTGTATATTTGTGAACTAATGTTTGTTTTTTTGATTTGAAGGAAAATGACAGATCAATCAGTTGATCAGCCACATGATTCTGGAGATGAGCATATTGGTCATACATCTGGGGAGGAACATTCACATGCTCCTATTACGAAAAAGAGTTCAAAGGTTGGTAAGCGTGGGTGCACACGTTTACCAAAATTATCACTTGCCCGTACGAAGGAGGAGAGGATAGTCGTGGAGTTTGATGATGATGATCTTCCTAGAGGTCCAAATGCTAAAGATTTTAAGGGTTTTGTAGCAACTCAGGATAAGAGCAAAGTAAGCATTCTCTATGATGATTGGAGAAGTGTGGACAAGGCGATAATTTCTCAGCTGTGGGAGACCATTTTGGTAAGATCTTTTGCTATTGTTTGACAGTTCTTTAAATATTTCTAGTATATATAATATTTTTAACCTCTTTTTTATCAGATGACATTTGATATTCCTGACACTGGAAGAGTCAGGAAGAAATGCTTATCGTTGGCTGCTAGGAGATGGAGGGATTTCAAATCAACCCTCTCATCTGATTTCATTTATGGTCATAGGAGTCGTGAGAATCCATGTCGTATATGTCCTTTTATAGATGAAGACACATGGAGACAATTTTTTGAAAGTAGAAGAAAAGAATCATTTTTGGTAAGGGCAATGTAAACTTTTATAAGCTTTCTTATATAAATGATCTTATTATGGTTTTGTTAATGATTACTTATTCTTAATTTACAGCAAACAAGGAAAGCTCATCAAGAGATCCAATCTAAAAATTTATACCCTCATAGTTTATCTTGGGGAGTGTATGCATTATTGGAAGAACAAATGATGGCAGAAAAATTTCAACAACTAAGAGCTGAGTCTTCAAGCTCTGGAGAGGTGGCCCCTCCATCCCCTCCATCTAGACATGAGAAATGGAAAAGAGCTCGGAAGGGAAAAAAAGGACAATATCTTTCGGAAGAATCGAGACTCGTAGTTGAGAGGATTGTAAGATATCTATTTTATTTATTTAAGTTTACTATTTTCGTCATATATTTCCAATCATTATAGAAATGTTCAATTAATTATTACAGGACTCTCTTGAGGAGCAGAGTTCACAGGGGACATTTACACCATCTGGGAGGGAAGATATTTTATCTGTGGCATTAGGAAATCCTGAACATCCTGGCCGTGTAAGAGGATATCTGGCAGGTGTATCGGTAAGAAAAGTGTTGCCACGTTCCTCAACTTCTAACGTTGAGGGAGTTTATAAAAAAAATAGAATCCTTGTAGGCTGAAGTCCATAATATTAATGCGACAATGGAGGACAAGATTAGAGCATCGGTGCAGTTTATGTTTGCAGACTTGTAAAGACAATTTCAGGGTGCATCTCCCACTCCACCTCTCCCAGTAGCTCCCAATCCCCCACCTCAGCCTGCGGACCCCATTTTTGATCCTCCTCCTCCGCCGCAGATACCTACTTATTGTGAGTTTTATGTTGATGATCCTCAACATCATATAGTTTCATATGGGATGGTATATTGTATAGGAGATATAGTTCATCATCAACAGTTAGAGGTAGAGAATTAGAGGGTCACTGTACAGGATATTATAGATAGATCAGCTCGGATACCATTACCTACAGATGAGGTGACGACAGTTGGACATAGTATTGGCCATTTTTTACTTTGGCCATCCAGACTTCTTCGACTCATTACCATAGAGGTATGGATGTTATATCTTTTATTTTATATTTTTATTAATGTTTTATCATTTGAAAACTAATATATTTTTCAATTTATTTTTACAGGAATACTTAAAAGGTAAAGAAATACTGTATAGACAACAACAAAGACAGATAGCTATGACATCAGATGCAGATACTAGCAGTCTTGACAAATTGTCAAGATATTCAAATTTGTTGGCGGATCATTATGACTTTACAATGGAAGCTCATGTCTGTGGATGTGAACTAAGTGTGGGGATTATGAAAACTGATATCATGGAGTTTGTCACTGGAAATAAGTTGGGCATCAACGTGGTGCAAATTTTTATCATGTAAGTCTTAACACCTTTTCCTTGCGTTATATTTATTAAAAATTTATACTTATGTCTGCTTTGTATTAGGTATCTGTATAAAATTTGTGAGAAGAATGAGCTGACAGATGTATATGGATTCGTGGACCCACAATTGATTTCCCCTGAAGCATGTGCATTGGATGAGGAACAAAGAATGATTTATATTGCTGATAGATTTGAAAAGAATGTAATCACACAGTGTTGGATGATGCCTTTTTGTGAGAGGTATGAAACACATCCCTCTCAAAGAGTTAATTATCTTTTAACATAAAAAACCACTAACGTTAAATTTCCTTTTATCAGGGATCATTGGATGTTAGGGGTTTTTTTCCCTAGGGAGAAAGCACTTTATTGGATATGCTCTCTCCATGATGATGTGCGAGAAAGTTTTAAGAATATATTGGAAACGTAAGTTTCAATTTCACAATAGTTTTATATATTATGATGAATTTTAAATTTACCCCATTCGTATTATTTTCTAACAAGGCATGGGTCCACTTTTGAAAAAGCGCAAAGAAAAGGAATTTCAAGATCAAATATGTACATGCGAAGGTAAATATCCATTTATAATTTGTACATTTTGATTTATTACATAAAAATAATATATTGAATTTACACTCATTCAAACAGAAATGTCATGAGCAACAAGGCATCATCGAATGCGGGTATTACATGTTAAGATTTATGTATGAAATAATAACAACTGGGACAGTTCTGAGTTTTGACCTGGTAAGATTTCCTCTTTCTCATAATATTTCAATTTGATTTATTCATTATACACGTTGACTACTATCCTTTTCCTTTGTAGCTTTTTGATGACCCTCAACCCTTTACTGTTGAAGATATCAAACACTTACAAGTGGAGTGGTCAAATTATTTTACAGGTTTGATTGACTTTTAGTTGTTTGTAATGTAAAATGTAATTTTGAATATTGTCAATGTAATTGTGTATTTCGTAGTCGTTTAGGTTGGATTTAGTTTTTTTTTAAGTTGACAGTGTAAGTTTTGAATGTTATATAAGTGAATGTTTAATTTTTCTCTACTTCTTGTTTTGGTCTACTGTTGATGGTTTTTCTGGTCTGGATTTTGGTATGGGGGGAGAGGTTCCAAGGGGGTGGGTGGGTGTTTGGGGGGTGTCCAAGGGATATGGGAGGGGTTTACAAGGTGTGTTTGGGGCTGTCCTAGGGGTCGGGGGGTGTAAATGAGGGTGGGGTGTCCAAGGGGTGGGGGGTGTCCAAGGGATATGGGAGGGGTGTCCAAGGTGTGTTTGGGGCTGTCCAAGGGGTCGGTTGGGTGTAAATGAGGGTGGGTGGGTGTTTGGGGGGTGTCCAAGGGATATGGGAGGGGTGTCCAAGGTGTGTTTGGGGCTGTCCTAGGGGTCGGGGGGGTGTAAATGAGGGTGGGGGTGTCCAAGGTGTGGGGGTGTCCAAGGGATATGGGAGGGGTGTCCAAGGTGTGTTTGGGGCTGTCCAAGGGGTCGGTTGGGTGTAAATGAGGGTGGGGGGGCTGTCCAAGGGGTGGGGGGTGTCCAAGTGGTGGGGTTTGTCCAAGTGGTGGGGGTGTCCAAGGGATATAGGAGGGGTGTCCAAGGGGTGTTTGGGGCTATCCAAGGGGATGGGGGGTTTCCAAGGGGTCAGGGGGGGTTTACAAGGGGTCGGGGGGTGTCCAGGGGGTGGGGGGGCTGTCCAAGGGGTGGGGGTGTCCAAGGGGTGGGGGTGTCCAAGGGATATGGGAGGGGTGTCCAAGGTGTGTTTGGGGCTGTCCAAGGGGTCGGTTGGGTGTAAATGAGGGTGGGGGGGCTGTCCAAGGGGTGGGGGGTGTCCAAGTGGTGGGGGTGTCCAAGGGATATAGGAGGGGTGTCCAAGGGGTGTTTGGGGCTGTCCAAGGGGATGGGGGGTTTCCAAGGGGTCGGGGGGTTTCCAAGGGGTCGGGGGTGTGTCCAGGGGGTGGGGGGGCTGTCCAAGGGGTGGGGGTGTCCAAGGGGTGGGGGGTGTCCAAGGGATATGGGAGTGGTGTCCAAGGTGTCTGGGAGTTCTGTCCAAGGGGTCGGTTGGGTGTAAATGAGGGTGGGGGCTGTCCAAGGGGTGGGGGGTCCAAGGGGTGGGGGGTGTCCAAGGGATATGGGAGTGGTGTCCAAGGTGTCTGGGAGTTCTATCCAAGGGGCCGGTTGGGTGTAAATGAGGGTGGGGGGATGTCCAAGGGGTGGGGGGTGTCCAAGGGGTGGGGGGTGTCCAAGGGATATGGTAGGGGTGTCCAAGGGGTGTTTGGGGCTGTCCAAGGGCTCGGGGGGGTGTCCAGGGGTCGGGGGGGTGTCCAAGGGGTCTGGGAGGGGTGTCAAGGTGTGGGGGGTGTCCAATGGGTGTTTGAGGCTGTACTAGGGGTCTTGGGGGTGTAAATGAGGGTGGGGGGCTGTCCAAGGGGTGGGGGTGTCCAAGGGATATGGGAGGGGTTTCCAATGGGTGTTTGAGGCTGTACTAGGGGTCGTGGGGGTGTAAATGAGGGTGGGGGGGCTATCCAAGGGGTGGGGGGTGTCCAAGGGTTGTGGTGGGGCTCCAATGTGGTGGGGGAGGGCTGGCCAGGTTGTTAGGTGGGTATAGATGAGGGTGGGGTTCAGTTGGGGCTTGGGGGAGGGCTGGCATGGTTATTTTTGTTGTTTGGTTTCTGGTTTCTTTTTGGTGAGAGCAGTGCAATTATTTTTAAAAAAAATATCGCTTTCACATCGGTTATTTTATAACCGACGTGGTAAATAAATCGGTAGGGGTTTATCACGTCGGTTGTTTCGAGAACCGGCGTGATAAACCGTTCCCGGGCCTATTATCACGTCGGTTCTTAATATAACTGACGTGCTAAAAGGCCTGGGAATCGATTTACCACGTCGGTTATTGGATAACCGACGTGCTAAAACGTTTCCCAGGCCTTTTTATCACGTCGGTTATTTAAGAAACCGACGTGATAATAGGCCCGGGGAAGGGTTAATCAGGTCGGTTATGTCATAACTGACGTGATAAACGATATCCCAGGCGTTTGATCACGTCGGTTTAAAAATAACCGACGTGATAAACCCCGCCCCGCGCATATTTATCACGTCGGTTATATAATAACCGACATGCTAAACCCCCCCACCCGCGGTTTATCACGTCGGGTTTTAAATAACCGACGTAAAAAACGTTATTTATAACGTCGTCAGTATTAACGTCGCCTAAAAACCGACGTAAATAATGAAAAATAACCGACGTAAAAAATGTTTTCTGCACTAGTGCTAGATTCGATGTTTTTGTCCAAGGCTATGGAGTTTTTCAAACTTGAGTTGGCTGACAGAACCATGACAGAGTATTCAAACCATTTTATTGAGCTTGTTTAGTTCTCACCTGAGATAGTATCAAATGAGAAGATGAAGGATCAAAGGTTTTAGTTAGTAATTCTACAGGATATTAATTCTCAACTTTTCATGCAGGAGTTTCCTTCTTATGCTGATGTGTTGGATAGGGCATTGATGTTCAAAATGGACTTGGCTAATAAGGCATGGTTTTTTTGAGTTTCTTTCTCTCCCAATGGTGGTGAAAGTTCCTTCAAACGAAAGAGGAAGTGTGATGGTGGTGAAAGTTCCTTCAAAGGAGAGAGGAAGTTTGATGATTATCATAGTGGTTCTCGATAGTAGGGTTTTTCTAAACCTCAAGAAATGCCTAGCATAAGTTATTTGATTTGTTACCAGTATGTAAATATTGGGAATTCAAAGTGGGTTTGCGTTGAGGCACATAATAAATGTGGCTCTTATGGATTCTCGGGTCACCTATAGAAGTTCTACCATATCTATTACACTTCTCATAGTGGAATGGTATCATCAACTCCTTCTAAAACTGTAGGGAAATCAAATGCTTCACATATAAAAGAGTTGTAGCCATAGGCATCTGGAATGGGATTCTTCATGAAGTGGAAGAGTCTCTATAGGAAACAAATATGGGTGCAGAAATCATGAGAGGTACCATCACTATAACTTCATCATTAGTGACTTCTTTATTTGATACAGGTTCATCTTATTTGTTTATTTCAACTCACATTGGTAATCTACTAAATCTTTCTATGGATATTTTATCTTATGTGATTGATATTACTATATCCCTTATAATGAATAGAGAGTATGGTATTTGTAGTCCTGCTTGTGTTTTATCTCTATCCAATGTCGATCTTGCTTGGAGTTTTTTGGTTCTCGAGATGGAACTACTTGAAATCATTTTTGGGATGGATCAGCTCATCACCAATAAACCCCATATTGACTATTATCTTTGAAGGGTATCCTTCACTACACTCAATAGTGTACATCGTATATTTTAAGGATAAAGAGACCCAAGGTCGAGCAGACACAGGCCTACTTATCTAGAGTTGGGAAAAGTGATATATGTTTTTTCTTTTGATCTGAAGGGGGGATCTTTGAGTGGTGATCTCCCTCTAGTTGTCATAAATTTTCCCAAAGTGTTCCCATATTACTTCCATTAATTTCCACCAGTAAGAGACATAGAGTTTTCTATCAAATTAGTGCATGGAATTTAACCAGTTTTTATTCCCTCTTACCTCATGGAACCATTTGAAATGAATTAGTTAAAGACTCAGTTGGATGATCTTCTAGAGAAAGGATTTTTACACCTAAGTGTGTCACCTTGGGTAACACCTATTACTCTTGCTATGAAAGTTTATGGTTCACTCCACCTTTGTGTTGATTATAGAAAACTAAATCAATTTATGATAAAGAAAAATTATATATTACCATGGATTGATGATCTATTTGATCAGTTGAAAGGTTTTAAGTGGTTCTCAAAGATCAATCTTTGGTCGGGTTACCATCAGTTAAGGATAAAAGAATATAACATTCAGAAAATTAACTTTTTGGGTAGGTAAGGCCATTATGAGTACCTTGTTATTCTATTTTATCTAAAAAATGATCTTGAAGTCTTCATGGATTTGATGAAAAAAAATCATGAATATATTAACACCTTTTTGGTAGTATTTTTGGATTACATCCTCATTTACTCTAAGTTTGAGGAGGATCATGTGCGTCATTTGATAATAGTTCTGAGCTTGTTGAGAAATTTCCGACTTTATACCAATCTTTCAAAATGTGATTTCTAGATCTGGAAAGTGAATTTATTGGTATACATAGTATCTAAATAGGGTATATTAGTTAATTCTGAGAAGGTGAAGGTTTTTATGATGTGGGAGAAACCATGAAATGTCTTTGATATTTAGAGCTTCAGTTTAGTTGGGCATTATCACCGGTTCATTCAGGGCTTAAAGGAGTGAAGTTTTCTTTGGATGTAAAATGTCAGAGTTCTTTTGTTGATCTAAATAATCTTTTGAAAACTTATTCGATGTTGACTCTTCTTGAGGTTGGATAAGGCTATGTGGTCTTATTTGATGTATTAGGTTTATGTTTGGGTTATATTCTTATGAAAGGTGATCATTTTGTTGCCTGTGGATCTCATCATCTTAGACCACATGAAAAGAATTATCTGACCCATGACCTTGAACATATAGTTTTGATGCACCCACTTAAGAGTTGGAAACATTACCTTTATGGAGAAAGGTTTATTGTGTTCTCAGACCATTAGATCTTATGTTATATATTCTCACAAAAAGACTTTAATCTCCATCAAAGGTGTTGGGTGGAATACCTATAGTCTTTCAATTTAGACATCTATTATACCTCGAGGAAAGTTAATGTATTAACATATTCCTTGAGTAGGAAACTTCCAAACTAAACAATGAATTAATCATTAAAAGAGTGGAATTTGATGGATCTCTTTACACACTTACATATTGGAGTCTAAGAACCAGGGGATGAGGTTGATTTGGCTAGTGTTCAATTAACATACACTCTTCTAGAAATGATTCTTTAGGAACCGTAGCTTGGTGATGAGTTCCTTAGAATTAGATACTCTCTTTATGGTGGGGATACAATTGTTGAGTGGTTGTTCTCCAAAGAGGGCATATGATTCTATCAGAATTACTTTTTTATGCCATTAACAGTAAGGAAATATATTATGGTGGATTTCCATAATTCCCAATGGGTAGTGCAACTAGGAACCAAAAATTTGTTCTATGACATACAGCTTCAATTCTAGTGGCATGGTATGAGATGGGGTATTGATGAATTTTTCTCTCATTGTTATGCATGCCAACAGGTTAAGGCCGAGCACCAGAAGCCTTAGGGTTTGATTTAGCCACTTCCAGTCCCTACTTGAAAGTGGGATGAGATATCTATGAACTTTTTGGTTGGGTTTATGCATACCCAAATAAAGAATAATGAGATATGGGTTGTGATTGATCGGCTGACAAAATCATATCACTTTATACCCATTCATGATACAACCAAATTTGAGGATTTGGGAAGTCTATATGTGAAAATTATTTTTCATTTGAATAGATTTCCATCTACAATAGTCTTTGATAGTGATCCTTAGTTTACTTATCATTTTTTGAGATGCCTTTAAGAGGCACTAGGAACTTAGTTCTATTTGAGTAAGGTATACCTTACTCATTAGAATTTCTAGTCAGAAAGGTTTATATATATTCATGATGATATTCTTTATGCTTGAGTTCTTTACTTTGGTGGGGCATGGGATGATCACTTGGGTCTAGTTGAGTTTACTTATAATAATATTTATCATTTTTTGATCATAATGGATCCTTTTTAGGCCTTGAATGGCCGGCCTTACAGATCACCATTTTGTTGGTCATAGATTGGTGAAATTTTTTTAATTGGGCCAAGATTGGTTCAAGAAACAACATAAAAGATTCAGTTGATTTTCTAGATAATGTTGATGGCACACAACCGATATAAGTCTTATGTTGATCATCATCATAGGAATTTGGAATTCCCAATTGGTGACCAGGTGTTCTTGAAAGTTTCACACTGTTTGGTCATCAATGGATTGGGAGGAAAGGGAAACATGATCCTTATTTTTTGGGACCTTTTTAGGTTGTTGAGAAGGTGGGGAAATTTTATTCTCGTTTAAAACTTCCACCATATATGACATCAATACATAACATTTTCCATGTATCACAGTTGATAAAATATATATCTAATCTATCTCATATTCTAATTTGGAGTGATCTCGATGTCAAGACTAATTTATTCAGGACTAAATGGCCAGTCAGAATAATTAATTCTGAAACCAAGGTACTTCATGGGAGGTTGATACCTTTGGTTTTTGTGCTATGGAATCATAGTTCATATTCTCATGATACATGGGATCTTGAGGCACTGATGAGAGAGCATTGGCCTCACCTTTTTGATATAGAAGCTTCTTAATAGGCTTTCTAGGGATATAAAGATTTTATGATAGGGATATTTTAACATCCCATTACCTTTCTGATAGGTAAATTTTAACTCTTATCATGGTTTTGTTTTTTTAATTGTCTAGGTAGGGCTGAGAAGGAATTGGGAGTATACCTATAATGGTGAAGTTATAGATTTGTTGGATTCTCATCATAAAACCTGATGGTTATACTATCTAATAGGTATTTACACATCGTGTAATGTTGTTACATGATGTTTAAATTATAAAATATTAATAAATCCATTTTTGACAAAAATAAAAGGGGTTTTTTGGTGATTTTGGTATTTTCCAGTTACACGGCATGTTATCGGGTTGCACATCGTGCAAAGTCCCAAGTATTGTTTTTAAATAGGCAGCTCAGCTAAGAATTCTATTTACTCATATCTCAAATTTCTTACTCTTGGCCTGGGAGCTATTCCTGGGTGATTTTGGAGCCTTAAAACCCTTCTGGGTTATTTTGTTCAATAATTGAATGTGGTTCCAATTGTGGTGTGACTTTCCAAGTGTTCTTATTGTCTCTTCATCTCTTTCTATTTCATTCCTTATATTTTGATAGATAATCTTGGGATTGATGGATATAAACTTTGTGTTATTGAATCTTGTTTCTAGGTTTATTTCCTAGATCTTTAACACCTTATTTCTTGTTGGCGGGTTCCGTTGTGGGATTTATGTTTCTATGGAAAAAGTAGGTGGTTCCATTTTGATTGGCCAATTTTATTAACCCTAAATTTATTAATTTGTTTAAATTTCCTTCAATTGAATATGTGGGTTTTGATTCTTATAAAATTAAATTTTTGAAAACCCAATTACATTTAATTAGGGTATTTGGTTTTGGAAATTGGATTTTGGAATAAAATTGTGAAAAATCCCAATTCCATTGAATTGGGGTGTAATTATGAAATTGATGGAATTTGGTGGAATTTAAATTATTGAATTTAAATTATGAAATTGAATTGTGAATTGATTCCAAAATATTATTTGTGAAAATTTATTTAAAATGGTTTTAATAGAAACCTTTGGGTGTTATCTTGGAAAAGGGCATATTTTTTTATTAAAAACCCATGTGTTGGTTTTTGGATGGAAAATTGGAATATTTTAAATTAGAGAATGGGGTGAAGTTTATTTTAAATGGTTTTAAAATAAATTTCCCATCATTTATTTTTATTAGACCACATGAAATCCTTGGGTACTTAGTGAGTTATTTTGATAGAACTATATGATTTACAATGTTCCAAAACATAAATACAACATGTTACATCCTCAATTGGATGGTGATGAAGTCCTATTGACCAATGTCGAAGGGGTGTGTTTGTACACATATTGTCATGTCACCTTGAGTGTGTGGAGTCCTATATCCTATAAATATAATACCTTTTAGGAATATGACCATGTTTCTCACTTGTTTTTATTTGAAATGAATATATTTCATTATTGTAAACTGTTTTACATGCCTTCTAATTTATATAAACTATTTTATATAAAATTTTCATTAAGAAATTTTTTAAAATTATCTTCATAATTTGAAATGTAAATCATGATTTGTTTAAATATTCTTAATAAATGACAAGCTAATTTATTTAAAATTTAAATCTCATTATTTTGTTAATTAAATGTCGCAATCTCATATGAAATCCTTGGTGATACCCTACTGGGATTTTATCTCACACCCTACCTGGGTCTTATGGTTTTTTTAGATTATCTTCTTTTAGGTTCAAGTAAGGGTATGATGTCACTTTGAGGTGGTATTAGTTGATGATCCTTGGGCTTGGAGAATTTCATCTGTTGGGACTTTGGTTTTTATCCTATTTTCTAGAACTTTATTATAGTACTTTGGGTTTTTTATACCTATTTTAATTTTGATACACTACCCCCTGTTGATTTTTTCTTATATGCATGTTGACTTATTTAACTAATTCCATAATATTTATGGAAAAATCATTCCCATTTTTATTTTTTATGATGTCAGGTGTTAGTTACAAACCCATGGGGAATGGGAACACCCTTCAGGTCATGTTATTGATGGCTTGGTTATTGGGTTACTAGGGTACCCGGGATGGTTCGTGATAGAGAAGGGGAACACCTATCTAGTTACTTGACCAAAAATTTAGTGATGATTTGATTTTATCTAGACAGTGAGATTTCATTGATATTTTAGTAAAGGAATCATTTAGGGTAGGCAAAATTTAAGAATCTATAGAGTTTAAATTCTCAACATTAAGCCTACACAAGAATATACACCTCAGGAAGTTAAGACCCTGTGACTTCCCATAGATAAGTCTCAACATGAAAATAACTTGTAGATATTGATTAAATTTGTTGAGATTTTTTATATCAATACATAAATAATTAATAGGTTTCCAGCATTGCTTCCATAGAACTATATCAAGCTTCCATTGAAGGATTCTCCCACTCTAGACAAAAATTTAAATAGAAGTATTGATATTCTTAATGAGAGTGTCCCAAAATTTATATATTATAAAATAATATAAAAAAATAAATGATAACATCTTTCACTAGGCTAATCCTACCTTACATAGAAATAGTTTTTCCCTTCCCTGAATCTAACTGATTTTTTATTTAACTCACAATGTGAGAAAAATGACCAACACATGGCTTCCCCCAAAATATAAGAACACCAAGATAAGTGAAATGAATCACAACTTATCTGATTCCCAACTCATTTATGATACCCACTTTTCTAGTATCATGTATCTTTTTTCCAAAGTAAACATATGATTTCTTCCAACTGATCTCTTTACCAGATACTTTGTCATAATAAAGGATATCCTTTTTATGCTCTTAACATTTTCTTTATCACCTAGAGTTTCATAAGAATATAGTAAATATGTGGGAGAAACAATACCTCTATAATGTTTTATGGGATTTATTTTTTTGTTATAAACTATGTTGATAAAATTCCTACTTAAATAGTCTTCAGTAATAGATAAAATAATAGCTGAGAGAGGTTCACCTTATCGAATGCCTCTGAAGCACGTAAAGTATCCCTTGGGGGATACATTAATGAGTAAAGAAATAATTTATAAGCTCATAAGGATTATAATACATTTAATATATACCTCATAAAACCCAAAACTAGTTAAAACATTATAAAGGAAGTCCCAATCAAGCATATCAAAATAAATTAACATTAATATTGAGATAAATGTTACCTCATCTGGTGGATTTCTTAAGAATATTAACGAATTATGAAGTAATGATAAAGAATTCATGAATAGTTAATAATTTAATTAAACCAAAATAATTTTAGGACACAAATATATTGTAAATGGTGGTTATCCTATTATCAATTATTTTCCCAATGATTTTATAAATATTGTTGACAATATCCATAGGCCTGAAAAGATGGACGGTGTTTTCATTTTCTACTTTAGGAATGAGAGAAATAAACTGAGAATTGATGACATGTGTTAACTAAACACATTAAAAAAATATTGATAAGTATATAAACATAACCATGAATAATCTCTTAAAAGTCCTAAAATAAAGAGTTTTTTAACCCATCTGGTCCAGGAGATCTACTAGAATTAAGTCCAAAAATTTCTTCTTTAATCTCAAAATCAAGATGGATTGTAGTAAGAACTGAGTTATAATTATTATTAAAAACCATGGGAATGATTTATTCTATAAGGTCAACAATATTTTTGGTCCCATAAAATATATTCATATAATAAGAGACAACATGAGAATCAAAATCCTCTTTACTCTCAAAAAAACTCCTCAATGTCATTTAGAATAGCCAAATGTATATTAATTTTTCAAACCTTTTAAAGAGAATTAAAAAAATTTGTATTACTATAACCATATTTAATCCATTTTACTTTATAGGATTCACTTTTTATACCTTATTTGAGATTTATAAGTATATTTAGGTTATGTGTGACCCCATTTTCCAATTCAAGACCTATGGAAAAATCAATCCCAATGTTATTTTCTTCGATGATATGAAGCAAGGATTCTGGATAAGAAATGTTTTCATCAATGTGATTTAACCTCTCCCAAATCCAAAATTTCAAATTTTTATTCATGATATGATATCTCAATTAGTAATCATATTCTCCGCATAGAAAAAATTAGGTTCATAGTACAAAACTTGTCTCAAAGAGAGGAATTTGAGATGAAAACACCTTATGGAATAAGAAAAATTCTAATAAAACCCCCCTTGAATGATAGAGGTTAAAATTGAAGTTAAAAACATTAATAAATATAATTCATGATATTATATATCCAATGAGAATTATACATTCCATTTAAATTAAACTAGGTACATAAAATAAAATGTGTCTCAAAGAATGAAATTTTGAGACCAGACCCTTACCTTGTTCCATATTAATTTTGCGCACATGTATAATTTACTAAATAAACAGATTATGTTTATTATATAACTTCTCAGGAACCTTATTATTATTTATTTAATTTAATATATACTATTTATTATCATATGGTATTTATTTATTATATATTTTTCTTTCTTATGTCGGTTACTTGCGGTTATTTGGTCAATTTTTATATAACTCCTTATGTATGTTGACCATGGTAGAAAGCATCATAAAATAGTTTCATAGAATAAAAAATATTAATATTATTATATAAATAATATTTTTATTTTAAATATATTTTTAAATCCATCTATAATGGTTGGTTATGACAAATGAAACTCATTGCTCATGAAAGCGGTAGTCCACATGTACGCACGATTAGTGTTTCAATTTCTCAAAAAATGAGAGGAAAATAAAGTATATGATTATTTGAAATTTAATAATTATATATATATTGTAGGTATTGTATTTATTCATCAATAACATCACTAAAACCAACCATGATATGTGGTTATAAAAAACAAAAGAGGTCACTTCGTGGAGACGGTAGTCTGCGCACATGCACTACGACGCTTTTGTTTTCCTTAGTTGATGGAGAGGAATAAATAATAATTTTTATATTAATATAAAAATATATTATTATATTAATGGTATTTATTTAATTATATTTTTATATAAAAAATATATTTGGAAGAGTAAATTTAAGGAGAAAATATTACAAAGAAGGTGATACTAACATTTAAGACTTGATCTTCTCTTAGAGATCTCCTTGGGCATGAAGGACTTAAGATAACTTATAGAGAATAGGGTATTATGGATGAATAAATTAATTATAGGAGTTTTATTTAGGTATATTTTAAAGGGTAAAATTAATGTTAAGCATGATCATGGAGGGGTGGGGTGATCCCCATTTATAAGTGAAGAAAAGGGCACTTTGGGGAATTCCCTTTACACTTCCATGATATCATTACAATATTACTTGGACAATTACTCCCTAATTTTATAATAATGGATTTTAGTGTGGTATTGGGTATATTATTCTTAAAAAATACTTTCTATGCATGTTTTAAACATGTTTCAAGACTTTTACCATAGGTTTTTACATTTTAACACTTTGATTTTTACCTTGGTAACTAGTTTTTAACTAAGTAATCAATATTTTATTTAAAAATTCAAGGTGACCCCAATTACCAAATTTTAATGATTTTAACCTAAATTTAATATAATTAAATCTATAAATAATATAAAATCAACTTTTAAATTAAAATATATAATATAAAAAATAGTTTTTGTAGAAAAAGTCATTTAACCATTACATGTTCTCAATCTTGTTTATTATTGATTACCAATTAAATTAGTGTAAATATAATTATATAATGGTTTAAACATCATATTATAATATTCATTTAAATTAGATCAATTAAAATTATTAGATAAAAATTATATGAAATTAATAAAATAATTCATTTAAAAAACGGTTTCACCATTATCGCAATAATTACCTTTAATCTTAATAATATTATCCTTATGCATAAAAATGAAATTGAAGTTGTTAACTAATATTTATATGTTGAAATAAAATTTGAAATACATTTTTTATATTTAATTTCAAAAAGTTATAAAATCTAAAAATTTTAAAATAAGCACGTAAAAATGATTTTTTTGTGTGAAATATTACTTGAGTTTAAAAAATGTTAAACATGTGTTTTATAATTTAAAAATAGTATTTTTAAAAGTTTTATATTACCTTTAAATATAAATTTTTTATATAAAAATGTTTTCTTAAAATTTTAATTCATTCTTTGATAGTTTTTAGCAAAATCGGTATTTTTACTATTCACCTAAAAATTATTTATTTTGGAAAAATCCTGAAAATACATATTAAGATAAAATTGTAATTATAAATCCCAAAATGATTTTTATTTTATCAAATTCAAATTAAAAAATTTATAAATTCATTTTTTAATAAAATTATAAAATATAATGAAACAAATACAGGGAAATATCTTTTTTAGAATATTAACCATTCTCATTAATATTTCCTATCATTTAATAATTAAATTATTATTTACCAAATATTCATATAATTTATATATTATCATTATTAATCATAATTTTATTAAAATAAAAATTAATATCATATAAAAATGAAATTTTTATAAAATTACTTTTCTAAACAATAAATGATCTTATTGGTAATTTTAGTTAAACTAATTAAATTTAATTCATATTAAAAGTAGTATTTATTTTCTTTATACATATATTTCATAAATTTTTTTCTAATTCAATGACTATATTTTAATATTTATACTTAAATATTTATATTTTATCTAAATATACCACAGTTTCGATTTAGTTCAGTGTTGCATGTGGAGAAAGCTATCAAAATAATTTTTTATTTAAGAAAAAGTTTACAATGAAATCTTAGGTCATTACATTATGAAAATTCATATAGGTTTACCGAGGTTTTTTATGTAAAATATATAAATTGTTTGGCATAATTAATCATCCATAGTTTATTATCTCTAATTGGACAACACCTTCCAGAGATCTATTAGTCTAGAAGGAATGTTAATTTCAACCATATCAAAATCTTCAAAGTGGTCACCTATGTCCATGTTGATTCCAAATAATGAGATAAGCTAGAGGCCAAGTATTTAGAGTTTTAATTTTTTGTCTAGTAAAATAAAAAATATATTTTTCGACTCTAGGATAATGAATCTTGGAAAGAAATCAGATGTCAAAATGTGATCTTCAATGAAGAGATCCTATGGAAGGATCAAATCTAGAAAATGAATTTTGATGGGAGAAAAGTATCTTAAAAGGTTGATTTTTAGTTGGATAGACATCTAGAAACCATGGAAGTTTTAGGGGATCTAGTGAGCATGTCAATATTGAAAAAACTAAACCATTTGGTTGAATTTCCATAAGTAGGAAGTAAAGTTATGATGGTTTTACTAGGACAGATGTATTTTATATTTAAAGTACTATAGAAGCTAAATAACTAAAAGATATTACTCTATAATATGTATTATTGGGAGGAGCTCAGCCATAGGGATAGTTTTGGAGATATACCAGGGAGAGATTCCCATTGAAAAGGTACAGTGACAAATTTCACTATATTCTTCTAATGGTCGATGAAGAGATCGATATCCCAAAAGTAGAAAGGAGTTTCAAAAATTAATAATAGTGGGATTTATCCATGAGGGATGAACTATATTCCTTCCATGATTCCAAAACATGGGAGTTGATAGATATACCCATTGGAAATAAATCTTTAAAAAATAAATGGGTTTATCATACGAAGGTAAAGATGGTTGGAAGAAGGAGGTATAAGGATAGGCTAGATATAAAGGTCCTTTAACAAACTAAAGTTGTGTATTTATAATATATTTAATCATTAGTGGTTAAGGAGAAGACTATCTAAATATTTTTTAGTATATTTTCATTATAATTACTTCATCTAGAACATTTGGACGTGAAGAAAACATTTCTTCATGGGTACTTAGATGTAGAAATTTTTATGGAGAATCCACTTGGTTTAAAAGTTCAACAAAACTAGGTAATTTTGTATAACCTCAAACATAGACTTTATGGATTGAAGAGATCATGATGGTATTCGAACAGTTAGTTTAATAGCTTCATGGAGCAGTGATAGTTTGTTTGGAGAAATACCAACCAATACTGTTACTAGAAGGAGTTTGGTGATGGTGTCATTATTATCCTACTTCTCTATATCAATGACAGACTTATTATAGGTCTAGTGAATTAAATTATCGATAAGCTAAAGGTTGATTTTTTTGGAAGTTTTAAGATGAAGAACCATAGTCCAGCAAAGAGGATTTCAAGTATGAGGATCTTAAGGAGCCTAAGTTTTGATAAATTGTACCTAAATCAAGTAGACTATGTCTAGAGGATATTGGAGTGCTTCAGAATGTTTTCAGAAAATCTAGTGTCAACACCCCTAGCCAGACACTTCAATCTTGTTAAGGAGAAGTCACCATGAATAAAAGATGAGGTCAAGTAAATGGTGAAAGTTCCATATTCACCAATTATCATAATTTTGATTTATGTTATAGTATGTAATCATCTAGAAATTTAGAAAGAAGTGAGTTCCTTTAGTAGTTTTATCTTGAACCCCAAAATAGATCATTGGGTGGTTGGGAAGTGGATTCTCTGGTACATAAAGGGTTTATAAAGCACAGAAATTTGCTTTATAATAGGAAAGACTTTATAGAGTTTTTCATATTCATATTTTAATAGATATTTAGACACACATAAGATCATAATCAGTTATGTGTTCACTTTTGGTGGAATGGTGGTGAGATAGATGATTAAGATTCAACCATTAGTAGCACTCTTGATAAAAAAAATCATAGTGCATAAGATTGATAGAATCATGTAAGTAGTGGGAGTGGTTGAAGGTGTTACTGGAAGATCTTGGAATAGGACCTGAAGTTTTCATGTTATTTTGTGACTCATAATGCATGATTCACTTTGACAAAATTTTTATTTTCCATTCTCTAATAAAGAATATTTAACTAAATAACCACTTCATATGGAAGCTATTATAGGATGGTGTGTTTAACCTATTTAATATTGAAGTCATTCATAATTTAGAAGACATGTTTATGACGGTGTTTTCAAAGGAAGTATTGGGGTGATATTGCACCTCAATTGGACTTGGATGATTAGAAGGTATGGTTGGGAAACCGTAAAACTACTTTACTTAAGTTCAAGGAAGGATAGAATTTTATATAATATTATAGATATCTTAGTCATGGTGAATAATTTAAATGAATCTCAAGTGGGAGATTTTTATGAAACATGAGCTTTATTTCTGATGAATGAAATTAAGACCACCAGAAGGAGTGAAAATTTGGACACCGTATTTCCAACCACATGAAGGAGTAATGTATTAGTTATTTCTAGGTTCAGTTCACTGAATATTGAAAGAGGGTGACATTTGGGAGGGTATAGTGAAACTAAAAACTAAAATTTAATTTACTAAAAGATACACTAGGTTCAACATCTATAAAAATATTTGGAAGGAGAACAGTGAACTGAAAGACCTAGTTGAGGTGGTGCGAATACCTGACTATATAAAAGTTCATCTATGAAGATAGGATAAGGTGGATAGTTAATAAGGAATATTGAATGGCAGTGGAAACTAACATCAATGGTTGGGTACTCCTATATATTTTAGGGTGTAATAAATTTTTGTATTATTCATTAAAATGATCAAGTACGATCAATCATTTTAAATTTTAATTCCTTCAGTAATAGTAAATCAGTATTCCCCCATAGATTAGGATGCAAGTCTAAAACATAAAATCCTTATTGTTCTTACACTCTGTTTTCTTTTTGACCATTTCATTTATTAGTTCTTAAATGCATTATCTAGAGGTTTTATGCTACAGTGTAGGGTATTTGATGTGGTTTTCTTCCAAGATTTGTATGTTATATCATGGGGTTCATTCAAGATCTTTTTCTTATACATGTTAAGTTTTGGTTGTTTCATTTTGATGGTTTACTAGAATGTGACTATAAACCCAATATTTTGAGTCCAAAGAAGAAATTTATGATAATTTTGTTTCATGGAATAGGTTAATATAGTTTTTAAAATGTGATAAATGACCATGATATCCATGGTGATATGGATGTTTTAAAATCCATGGAATTCATATCTTAGTTGACCAAACCCATTATTTCATTGTGTATTATTACCACACTATAGTGAGGTTAGTCGAACCTCTATTATAAATATGTGTTTATTTCTTACATTGGTTTGGTTTCCTTCCATTCTCTTAAACCCTAACTGATCTTAGGATCTATTTTGGTTCCCCTTGGTTATCCCCTTATGGATCTAAGGTCCATTCTTTTCTTTGTCGATCCCATTTGATCTAAAGTAATATATCCACCATTTCCCTCAATTTTATTCCTCTTTTATTAATTAATATCATTTTATTTCCTTTGATTAATCCAAAGGTTTTTTATTTATTCTTGTTCAGTATTTGATGGAGGTTTGATGTCTATAGGTTTCTTGGAGTTCTTGAGAATCCTCACTAGTGTGATCATTGTTTTTCTTCTCATTATTAGGTTGTGGTCATCAAAGCTTCATTTGAAGTAGGGGATTAAAAATCTCTCTTAAAATATTATGTGTGAATGTATAATTATCATGATTTTTTTTTAATTGGTTAAATAGATATAATCGACCTAAGAAAATAATGAAATGGAATTAATGGAATTAAAAATGGAAGTTAAGACCCATATATTCTTTAAATGTTTAAATGATATTGATTATATGTTATTGATTAGATTGATTAATGATTTATTTGATTTAATATCATGATCCTTATGGATTGGTTTATCATTTTTATAATTGGATAATCACTTAAGGAAGTTAATAGAAGGAAGATGATCTAATCTATAAATTGATAAGTTAATGTTGAAACATGAATTTTTTAATATAAAGTAAAGTAAATTTGGGTATGATAAATATTGGTTTCTTACTACTAAAATTAAATTCATTAACTAATTTGATTAATATTATTTTTTTCTATATTTTATATTTTTTTCTAAATATTGTAGTTGTTATTCCTTATTACAGTTAGTATAGTTATTGAATGATTGTTTGATATGAAGTTGATGATTCATTATTTAGGGGTGATAGTGTGGGGTTTTTATAGTGGTGATTTGATTTGGTTGATGATGATATTGTGATAATTATGTTGATAAGTAGTATATTTGATGTTGCAATGGTTGGATTAAGATAATACGATTGTTTTTTATGTGTTATGGCATTGTTGTGGTGCATGATTTGGTTCAGTTGTTGATGCAGTTATTTTTAGAGGTTGATGTGGTTGTTCCATGGTTTCTTAGAAATTATTAAATGGTAATAAATTAATGAAATGATAAAATTAGTAAGTCTTGATATAATACAAATGGTGTTGGATGAATGGTTATGAAATGAATGATTTGATTGTGTAAAAGTGGTATTAGTTATGGTGGTATAAATAAGTGTGGGGTAGATGATGTGTGAAAATTTTAATTATAAAATTGAATTATAATTTTTTATATTTTATATAAAAATTTTATTATATATGTGACTTAATAAATGAAATGTATATGATAAATGTTAATGTTATTAAATATTAAGTGGTAATTTAATGTATAAATAAAGGATTAATGATGAAACATATATATTGGTTGATAATTGAATACTTTGAAGTAATTATGAGATATAAAAAGGTATAATCATACTAAGATGTGGTGTTATGTGGTAGTGGTGGACTTAGTTATTGATGTGGATAAATTTGGAACTGACGTAGTTTTGTGGCATCATTAGTTATAGATTTAGTTTCGTGTGTTAGGTAGTTGACCTTTAGGTTGGTCTTCTGTGTTATTCTATATATTTATTGTAGTTTATGTTATTTCATAATCACTACCACCTGATTTGGGTAATAAAAATAACTCCCATATGAGGTTTTGGGTTTCATGTGTTTTCCCCAATATCTAAGTAGCATACAATACAGATGGTTGGTCATTCCCTCTTCCCCACTCTCTCTTCCAAACATTTTATGGGTTGTGATAGTATATAGTTATATGGTTATGTGGTGAATTCATGGTGGGGGCATGCATGGGAGGAGGATGGCATGTGGTAAAAAAAATTATGATTGTAAACCTTACCATGAGGTGATGTATAGATATTGTAGTGATATGAATATGATTGGTTCCATGTGGCTATAGATATGAGTTTTTGTTTATGGGTAGGATATGTGTCATATGATTATGTGGTTATAAAGATATGGAGGGGATGGGAGTATCAGGACATATAGCGTTGGGGTGTGGGGGAGAATAGTTTAGTAGGGAAGTGGATTCATGGTACCATCACTCATATATTTTAATTATTATTATATTACCATACTTGTATGTGGATTTGGGTGAGTCATCCTTTGTGAGGATGAGAAATTAGTTGACCCGATATAGTTAATGTTTCAGTTTCACTATTTATTCAATAAGGCATCAGTATGATTCTTCCACACTTGCACATGAGGTTTTGGGGAGGATCCTACTAAATGTACTTTTATGTTCACCCATATATATATTTATCCATTTTTTAGGTATGTGGGGTGAGTTTGATGAATGATTTTTATATTACTATCTAATGTTGGTTGTTTGTGTTCGCTGTTGTTAATCAAGTTTCTATTTTAGGAGTTTCCTAATGGTATTTTAATTGGAGTTATGTTTTATGTATGAAATTATATTCATTGTAGGATTTTTTTTAATTATATTATAGAGTTAATTTGTATATTCTTTCTTTATTCCTAGAATTTATGTGGGAAATTCCTCCCATTTTTGTTTTTATATACCCTCAATGCTATTCATTAACCTATGGCCTATTGGAGGCAGGTTTCAAGGGTCGCACTTGTATTCACTATTATATTAGGATGGATTCCACTGTGTTTAGGTTATGAAAAAGTGGGATTAGATATTTTGGTTGAGAATTTGGATGAATTTTATATTTAGTAAATTGTGAGGGTTGTATTTGTTTGGTAGGGAAGAACTATCAATCAAACTTATCATGTGATGTAGGCAAGGGAAACCACTATGAAAAAGGTGATTACGTCCCCTATGATTTTATGTAAGGACCTTAATCTTACTAAGTATACTATGTAGGGTGGTTCTATTTTCAAGGTAGATAACTATGTGTAGTTATTGCATCATTCTTAATTGAACATTCAAGGTGTTTCATAAAGTAGTGAATGTTTTGGATGATTGGTATTTATGGTGGTATTATTGAAAATAAATTCAAATGGGATGATTTATGTTTACATTCATATTAAGAATCTAAAGTTCTTGCATGACATTTCATGTTGAATTTTTTTTCAATAGTTTTTTCAACATTCAATTGTACTAGATTTATAATGTATTTTTTTCATTTATGTTCTCAAGGTTTTTTTATGTCATGTTATATTTGTTTCCTAAGTTCATTCATACCAAAGTATAGTGTAATTTTGGAAAATCACCATGCAGATGAGATGAAGTGATCTAACTTGGGATCATGTTCATGGGAGATTCTAGCATCATATAAGGGATGACTATGAAATTATATTTCAAGTTTTTCAGGAACATAAAATAATTTTTTAGAGTTTATCATATTCCTTGATTGATCATGAAGGAGATTCATTAAAGGGTATGAGGAGCTATTTTGGAGTCTGGTCTTTGAAGAACACATGCCTTGACCAGATCATGAAGAATTCTTAGAGATTGGGGCATCACATGGAGTATTAAGAATAGGTTGTATCATGTGACTCCTTGTAATGATCAAGGAAGTTTTCATTGGAAATTTGATTTTATGTTTATTGAGGTATGGAGATATCTCATAAACACTATCTGGACTGATGGTGTGGTGACATAAACCTCTAAATGGAGTTGGATATGGATTTTATCAATTGATCAGGTGTTCATAAAACACTAAAATAGTTCATATACATATGTTTTATTGTTTTTTTTATAGTTAATCCTGAGGATTTATCCTTGTGGTTGATATATATAAGGCTTGATATATCACATACTTATCTCCTATATGATTAATAGTAAGGTTCAATGCGACTGAAAGAGCTTGAGGAGATCCTATGGAATAATGATAGTAGGATGAGTTTGATTTGTTTTAAAATAATCATAATTATGATTAGGATATATTATGGATTCTAGAGTAGACTGGAGAAGATGTAGAGACTTTAATATCAAGGATTTCTTTAAAAATATTATGTTATAGGAAATCATAGTGCAACATCTCTATGTTACACCATGATTTGGATCTAAAAGAGTTTATTGAAAATTTTTAATGATGAATCACACCACAATGCGGTGTTTCTCACTCCATAATGGAGTTAAGTAGAATAATATTTTACTATTATATAATCAATAATTTCATAAACTTAGTCATTGAACTATGAATATATTTCTTTGAGTATCACGAGGTTATCCTTATACCATAATGTGAAGTTGTGATCTTTTAGAGCAGGGATGTTCGAGGGAGATGAAGATTGTAATTCTATAAGTAAACTCACCAAATCATGACTAGGTATTTCATTCCACAAATCACAGTCATGAAAATTTTATGTGAAACTATTTTATAGGTTTTTCTCTTCACACCTCAAAGCCTATGTTCACACCACAACATGCCTACCCCAGATATGAGAAGATACGAAGAAAATTCCACAAGTAACTTTGTCACACTACAATGGTAGATAAAATTTAATGTATTTAAAAATATATTTAATCCAATAAATGTGATTTTTAGTTTTATATTTTGAATACTCATTTTATTCTGGGATTATATGTCTTGTTCCATAATACTGAGTGTCCTTCCATGATCTGGTTAGTTCTAGAAATTATAGATAACAAATTCCCTAACTTTTAAGTATGAAATAAGGACTTAAATTAGGAAACCTAAACAATCTATGAGATGAATTTGATTTGGGATTAAATAGACATAACACATGGAGAAAAATAAATCTATTCAGGACTTGAGGATTGATCATGATTGTTAATGGAGATATAGAAATATGAGATGCCTCTATAAATGGATTATCACTATTGTTTTGAAAGTTGTTCTTATCCTATAGGACCAAAGCAATGATATAATCATTGTAAGATCATGAGGAAGGAGAGAGATACCTATTAGGGTATTTCTTATGAGAAGAAAAGTGTGCACAACATATGTTAATAAAGAGGCACTTGAGGAAGATGGTGTAAGGATCAAACACATCCAAGAGTTCCTTTTTGTTGATAAATTTAACTTTTATTATATTTTAAATTCTTATAAGAGTTAAAAACTATCTGCATTCTTTATAAGCTAATTCATTTTTGATAATAAAATGCTGAATTGGATAGCAGGATGATGACCATTGAACACCAAGTATGTAACCACTTGATGAAAAAAGAGTTATACTAACATTGTAATCCTCATGTCATGTACGTTATTATTATCAATATCTTATGCCTCTCATAATCATCATCATTATTTTATTAATTACAACATGATCATTACACTAACTAGCAATGTGGTAATGGAATTATGAATGGAAAAATCTATTAATGTTGGAATTAAACCACTAATTCACCCCCTCCCCTCTTAGTGGTCATCCATTTCTTGGACCAATAAGAAACTAATGGAAGCTTTTATCAGTACTAAACAAGAATTGATAAAACTGGTCTTTTTATAATAGACATTATCAGAACCTTAAAAATGATGATAAAGACCTTTTTAGCATTGATAAATACCCAATATTCACAATATTTTTTGGGTACACAACTAATCATGTGGTGTGTAATATTTGAATCAATATTTGGTCATTCACTTATACAACAATCAAATATTATTCAATCATACTAATTAAGTTTATGAGTATAATAAGATATTCACGTGATATGTGGAAATATATAATTTTTTATTTTATTCAGAATAATCCATATAATTCATGTCCAAAGTTGTGAGAATAACTATCACATGTTTCAAACTCATACTCAATGAGTGGAGAAAAATATAATGTTTGATAATGTGCTTTTTTGGATAAAATAAACTCTCATATGACTTGGATATCAATTAATTCTTATATTATTTATTAACTTCTTCCAATAATGTAAATAGATCAAAGGTTCACATATATTAATGAAGATGTGAATCCTTATTAAATATGATATAATAAATTAAATTAATTAAATTTTTCAAATGATCAATTAAATTTAACGTGGAATTATTTAATCACATATGATATATTGAATAATTATATATACTTATATCATATTTGAATATATATGCATGAAGAAATTTATTTTATTTTCCTTTTAAGATTTATATGTTATGGTTCTTTATGTTCACCTCAAGTTTGAATGTGTTAAACATGAAGTGGATTTTTGAGATAATTCCATAGAGATATAACTCTTTGAAGTATTCAAAATGGTGAAATTATGTCATCCAAATTATAAATGGGTGTATGCATTTTATATTTTACTTTATATCTTGGTGCCTATATAAATATAAGACACCTAATTATTTCAAAAGTACTTCTTTTTAAAAACATTGAGCACATAAATCTCATTATTGTCTTATATATATTATATAAAACTCATTCACTTTATCACTACAATTATAAGGAGAAGTTTGAGGCATGTTCCATTTGAGTCATATTAATCTCTTTCACATGTATAAAAACATTATTAGGGTATAAAATTTTTCTAATTTGTATTTTTATTATATCATGCATGAGATATTTACCTTATTATATTTAATATGGAAATGGATTTTATTATCTTTCTTGATATGAATAATGTAATCACATGTGTGAATTCTATTTAAACATCCACACTTTCTCCAAAATTAATTGTTTTCACAATTTTTACAAAACCATTACAAGTTGGTCTATTTATATTAAATAAATCAAGTGATACTATAGTGACCAAATCCTTTTAAACAAATTATTATATTATCTTTAACATAAAAATACTATTAATACAACTAAAGGATCGAGAGGCCTACTATCATTGGAAGATTAGGTTCATAATACATCAAAAAGAAACTAAAACACAACATATTTATTTTATTCTCCATAATGATCACCTAAATACCTTTGATATCCTAAAACTTTGTAGTATAACTAGGGGATATATAAAATAAAGGGGTGATCTATAAATACTAGTAATTAAATAAACATGGTAATGAAGCATAGCATATGAGTCAGATAAAATAACATGATAACATAAAAGACAAGGATCATGAATAATCATATGGTTTCATAAGATAAAGAACATGGAATCATCAGATCATAGAAACATATCAAATTTTAAATAACATGAAACATGACATAAGTATAAGTTAAGGCTAACTGCCAAGACAAAATCACATGGTAGACAAAGCCTCATCATAGATTAGGTTCACTCCCTAATATCATAGATGAAATCACATGAGATAAATAAATCACCCAATGCATTGGAGTTCATGTTATGTGTTCTAAATATGAAACAAATATTAAGTCATAAATATAATAATTTCCTATGGAAATAAATGGGTTGTATAATCTTACCTCATATCATAATCAATGAGATTTCATAAAGAAGGAATTTGAGAAATATACATAATTCATGTATTACTCCATAAAATGAAGGTATAATAAGATAGTTATATATGTTAGAGACATATATAAATAATTTATAATCATTATATAACATTAAATAGAGAAAAAAGTTGAGTTAAGATAAAGAAAGTTCATAACCCTAATAAAAAGGGTGGTTCAGAGTGATCCCTTACCTTATGTTTCTAAATCATTATACTCTTGCACTTATCATCCTGTATAATAAGATTAAATTCATTAATTACTTAATTAATAACCTTTTAAAGATATATTTTATTTATTATAATTTTATTATGTTCATTTATAACTATTTAAATGAGATAAAAAGTTTAATTTTGTTGTTCTGAGGGCGTTTGTTTCATGGTTCCAATGTCGGATCACTCATGGATAATTATTGATGTTATTTTCAAATGGGAATAAAACACAAAAAGTGAAATTAAATAGTATTAATTTAATTAAAAAATTAATTGGTCCCAAATACCCATATGTGTTACAATATATGGATGATTCTTTTAGTAAAAATGTTAAATTTACATGGTTAGTTCATTTTGGAATTTTTACCGACCATCAAGAACTGGATTCATTTTAATTAATATTATGGACATATATTCATTTTATAAAATTAAATAAGTTATAATATACTTATTATAATCTCATTTAACCATAATAATAATTTTATGACCAAACTTGAAGATGGTGGAGGAAAACGAAGTGCATTGTTCAAGGAGGCGGTTAACCAAACATATTATAAACAATGATTTCATTTTAGAAACGAAATAAGGTAGGGTTTAAGATAGATACTCCAACATAATAATAACATATCATTATATTTAGGATACTTATGTTAATATGTTTATGTGGATGGGTAATATATGGGGTGGTAGAATAAGAATAAAATTGAAAGAGATTAGTCGATAATCATACCTCTTCCTTTAGTCGCCACCTATTAAGATACAATTTAAGACTCCTTGAAATGGTCTGTGGATGAGACCAGTAGAACTAAGACATGTGGGAAGGTTTGTGAATATATTTGGGTATATATTTTTTAGGCTCCAAGGCTTTCAAGTTGTGATGATAAGGCATGGTGAGGGGTAGTATTTATAAGGGGAGGAGAGGGTGTTTTTTGAATATTATATTCATTATTTTATTATTTTAGCTCAAGAATACCAATAGTACTAGTTCTTTTGAATATATATATTAAATAGTGCATTTTTTTCAAACTAGTGAGTTCTTACATCAACCATGACTCAAAAATTCATATATTTATCTTACAATAATAAATAATATATTTTATCGTATTTCATTATTCCCCAAAAATTAAGCTATTTTAGAAAAAAAATCACCCCAATCATTTTTCAATGTGTAGATTCCAAAAATATAATTCAATTTTACAAAAAAAATAATTTTCTAAATCTGAGAAATTTAAATTTTTAATTAAAATCCACATTTATTTGATAAATACCAATTTTAATATTATGATCAATTTTATGACCCTTTGAAAAATTACTTAAGGTATTATAAAATTATATTATCACTATAATACAACAAAATATTAATTTATAAATCCATTTTATGAAAATAAACTTTATTTTAAATTATTATTTTTGGTATAAAAATGAAAATAAAACATATATGTTTTACAAAAATATGAAAACTTGTTTTAGAATTTTCGAAACATATATTTACTTGGATCATGATATAAATATATTATATTTTTATTTTATATGATAAATAAATATTATTTTACACTTATATAGGTGAGGATACTATTCTAATGGTTAGGTTTCTATTCTTAACGGACAGATTACTATTTCAATGGTTATATTTTTAATGGTCATATGGGTTCCCTACTTTCAATAAATACCTCATATTTCATTCATTATAAATTAAATTATATTTCTATCAAGGTTATATATTTTAATTTTTAAAATTAATATTGGATTACTAACATTATACTTCATTTCTAAAGTGTTTTTTATGAGTATAGTTATTCTGGTGGATTAATCAAATCTAAATTTTCATATTTTAGGTTTCTTATTTTTCTTTTTTTATCCCATTGAAATATTTTCAATTATTATATCCATTTTTATCCTCTAAATTTAATGTATAAATAAATATAATAAAAAAATTGGTTCTATCATGTGGAGAATGGAACATTTATAAAATTAAAAGTTAAATTCTATTGATAGAATTATGGGTCGTTACATTATTACCACCTTAAGAAATTTCACTCTCAAAATTTTGTTTTACATACTAAGGTGAAAACATGTGAGGATAATTATGTTTCATGGATTACTCTGGTTCCCATGTATCCTCCTAGTACTTATGGTTTCTCTATAATAATTTGACTAGGTGGGTTGCCTTTTTTTATAGAACAGTATCTCTACAGTCCAAGATCTTCAATGAATTCTCTTCATAAGATAGATCATTTTCTAGATCTACCACCTATGAATTCAATTGATGTGATGAATCTGATATGTACATCCTCAATAGAGATACGTGGAAAATTTAGTTTACTTAAGAAATGGATGGTGATTGTGTGTGTCGATATTCCACAAGTTTGATGCAATCGATAATCTCAAAGGGGATGATGTAATTGGGAAATATCTTACCCTTCTTCTAAAATCACATGACTCTATTCCATGAAGATATGTGGAGGAACACTTTATCTCCAACATCAAACTCTAGGTCTCATAAATGATCGTTATAATATATCTTATATTGAATTTGAGTATCCCTAATGTGTTATTGAATGGTCTTGACCTTTTATACCATATCTTTGACCATTCCAGGACCCAGCAGCTTGTGTTTTCCAGCTTCATCCCAACACACAAGTCTATTCCTATAAAGGGATTCATATGGATCCATTTTTATTATTTAGTGGAAACTATTATTGTATGAGAACTCAAAAGTAGAAAGATTTTTATCTTATCCTCATTTTAAGTCTATCAAGCATGCTCTCAATATGTCCTTAATTTTCTGGAGATTCCACTCATATTGGACATCAATTTGGGGGTGATAAGTCGTAATGAAGTTTAAATTAGTGTTTAGATCATGTTGGAGAATCTTCCCGAACTTGGAGGTAAATATAATATCTTAGTCAAATACAATCGATAGTGTTGTCTCATGCATCCTCGCCACTTATCTGATGTATATCCTTGCATGTTGATCGAGAGATAAGTCTTATCTAATCATAATGAAGTGATAAGTCTTTATAATAAAATCCATCACATACCATATATAATTATTCTCTTTTTATTTATTCATAAGACTAGTGACAAATTCCATGGTGATGTTTTCCCATTTCAATATAGGTAAGGGTAATGGTTTCATCATACCCTTGGAATTTTTCCTTTAAACTTTCACTTGCTAACATACCGGGAATTTTGATGTACATTATGTGATATCCTTATTCATATTGTATCACCCATAATTATATTAGATATCTAGATACATATTTAGGATCTATCAGTGGATATAGAAGGTTGATTTATGTGAATTATTCAATAAATCCTTCTTTATATTGGGATTTGATGGCATATATAGTCATGAACCAAATCTTACAAATTCTTCTTTTTCAATTTTGAAGTCTGAGTATTTCAATTTTATTATAGCTTTCACCTTATTCTATATTTACATATCACCACTTAATGCATCCTTTATCTTCTCTAAAAGGTATATTTGAGAAATCATTTGATAAAGTAAGGATGATTTCCCTTCCTTTATGATTCCCATGTTCATCCTTTATAATTATAAGAAGATTGGATGATTCCCAATTCACATCATTGATAAGGCCACAGGATCCTTCCTACTTATAGCATCTTACACTATATTTTATTTCCTATGAGGGAAATGGATTGAGCATTCATAGTATTTGATCAGCTCTAACCATCTTCATTGGTATATATTAAACTCCTTATATATGAATATATACTTGAGGATCTTATAATCCATGTATATTTTACACTTCTCCCCATAGATATAATGATGCCATATTTTTCAATGTGAATATCACTACAGTTAACTCTAGATCATGCATTGGGTATTTTTTTCATGAACTTTTAATAGCCTTGAGACATAGTCTATCACTTTATCATTCTTCATTAATATATATCCCAATACCTTCTTCAAAGCATCATTATATATCATGAAAATTTTCCCACTTGTGGGTAGTGTAAGTATTAGCACAGTGATAAGCCTATTTTTCAATTACTTGAATCTCTCTTCACATTTATCAGTTTATAAAAACTTTATCCCCTTGTGAATTAGCTTGGTTATTTGGTTTGATAATCATGATAGGTTTCTCACAAATAATCAGTAATACCTAACTAGTCCAAGGAAACTATGGATCTTTATTACATATGTTGGAATGGGACACTCATCAATTTCCATTGCCTTATAAGGGTCCATATATATCTCTTTAGTGGTGAAAGCATGCCTTAAAAATGATACTTACTATATCTAGAACTCACATTTAATAAACTTTTTAGATAGCTTCTCGTATTTTAAATCCTTTAGAGTGGTATTAAAATGATCCTCATACTCCTCCTTGATTTTGGAGTATATCATAATATAACCTATAAAGACTAAAAAAAATTGAGCTAATCTCTAAAGACACTATTCATTAAATCCCGAAATATTACTAGATCATTATTGAGTTCCAAAGGGATCACTATGAACTCATAGTGTCCATACCTTGTTAGAAAGTAATTCTTGGGAATATCTTCATTATTCACTTTTAATTGGAGATATCCCAACTGAAGTTCTACCTTAGAGAAATATTGGTCCCCACATAGTTGACTGAATAATTCATATATTTTTGGTAGGAGGTACTTGTTCTTTATCATTATTTTTTTGATCTCATTATAATCAATGCAAATACACATTGACTCGTCCTTCTTATTGATGAAGAGGACCGGCGCACCCCATGGTGAAGCACTCATGCATTTAAAACCCTTATCCATATTCTCTTATAACTGCTTCTTCATTTATTCTAACTTGATGTTGGACACTATTTATGGAGTCTTAGATATGGGTATATATCTAGATATAAGTTTAATTAAGAAATCAACCTCACAACCAAGAGTAATATTGGGAAACTCTTTGAGGAATACATCAGTATAATCCCTCATAATGGGTATATATTCAAGCATGATTCTCACCTTTATTTTAATCATTTGATCTAGATATGATTTCTTATAAGGAAATAATATCCAAACTTTGGAAGAAGATTATAAAGGAGATTCATCCTCCTCCTTACACTTTTATAAGACCATAGGATGACTCAGGATGTGAAGAGTGATATCCCTCTCCCAACAGTTGGTGTTGGATTTATATAAGTATATCCAATCCATGCTTAATATATCATCAAAAACCACTAAAGGAATTAGTAAAATATTTTTTGGGAGGTTATTTCCACAAACATTAACTAGGGATGATTTATATACTAGGTATTCAATAATTTATCCATTTGTTATTCTCACAGATAGATCAACCTCTATGTTTTGAGGTGGTGTTTGAATAGTTCTACTAAACTTATAAGATATAAAATAATGTGTTGAATTATAATCATATAAGAAATTTTAATCTCATGAATGGATAATTAAAAACAAATTCACTATTTGATTTTGGTTCCAGTCATTTACAATTTCCAAAATAAATATATGCATGATTATAATTTCCAAATAGGCATATAAAAGGGAAACTCTGAACATATAAAAAATATCATGTAAATCCAAACTTATGAATCTCTAGGTTTCAATATAGGTTATCCATGGTATTTTTACTATTAGTTTTACTATCATAAAATATATATTCAAGCCCTTAATAATGGTTTGTAAAGAGTTTTTGAATTTTCCAAAGCATATCCCTTGAGAGTTTCAATCCAAATGTGCATCAAGGCATCTTTTTTGTGCACCAGATGATGATCAAGTTAATACCCAATGTTACCTTTTTAGGGTTATTACCCCTAGGTACAACTATACTAGATCCACCTCAAATTTTTATTATCTAAATAGGGATGTAATTTCTTGGAAACCAGTCACTCTATATTTCACTAAAATTTTAGGATATTTTCCTATACTTAGACTTATCCCTAGGGTTATCACTAAATTATTCTAGTCCTAATCACCAAAAATAACTAAACCATACTATGATACCAAATATAGTGACCTAATCCTTTTAAATATATTATTACATGACTTTTAACATAAATATCCAATTAATGTAACCAAGGTATCGAGAATCCTAGTGTCTTTGGAAGACTAGGTTCATGATATATCAAAAAGAAACTAAAAAACATCTTTATTTTATTCACCATAATGAGATCATAAATCCCTTTTATCTCCTAAAACTACATAGGATAAAAAGGGGAATATATAAAAGAAATGGGTGATCTATAAACCCCAATAAGGGAATAAACATGGTAATGAAGCATAGCATATGAGTCAAATGGCATAACATGATAACATAAAAGACAAGGATCATGAGTAATCATATGGGGAATTAAAATAAAGAAAATTGAATCATCAGATCATAGAAACAAAGGAAATTGGAAAAAACATGAAACATTACATAATCATAAGTCAAGGCTAACTTCCACGACAACATCATATGGTGTATGGGGTTCCATATTGGATTAGGTTCACTTTTTAATCTCATAAATGGCGTTTCATGAGACAAAAATATTAAGCAATGAATTGGAGATATATCTAGGAACACCAATTAAAACATGTAAATGATTATTTTTTATACAAAGGAAACCAATCATAATTCATAAAAATAATAATTACCCATGGAATGAAATGGGTTTCAAAATCATTCCTCATATCATAATCAAGGAGATTTCATAATGAAGGTATTTGAGAAATGAACATAAGGCATGTATTAACCCATCAAAGGAAGAGAGACTAAGCTAGGTATATATGTTATAGAAATATATACATAATTTAGAATCATTATATAACATTAAATAGATATATAAAGTTAGTTATAGAGAGATAAAGTTCATAACCCCAAGAAAAAGGGAAGTTCAATGAAATCCCTTACCTTATGTTATAGAATAATTTTGTTCTTGCAATTAATGTCCTAGATAATCAAATAAAATTAATTAATTAATTAATTCCGAAAATTTTACATCTATATTTTATTTATTATAATTTTATTATGTTTATTTATAAATATTTCAATGAGATATAAATTTTGATTTCATTGTTTCATGGGCATTCGTTTCATGGTTATAATGTTGGATCACCCGTGGATAACTATTGATGTTCTTTTCAAATGGGACTAAACTATATAATTGAAATGAAATGGTATTAATTCACTTCTTGAAAATTAAATTATACCAAATTCCTATTTGTTTTCTAACCTAGGGATTATTCTTTTAGTAAAAATGTTAACGTTGCTTGGTTAGTTCATTTTGGTGGTTTTATCGACTGTAAAAACTAGATTCATTTTAATTAATATTATGGATATATATTTATTATAAAATATTAAATAAGTTATAATATACTTATTATAATATTTTTTAACCATAATAATAATTTTATGACTATCCTTGAAGGTGGTGGTGAAAAATGGAAGTCATTTTTCATGGAGGCGATGAACCAACAATATTGTAAACAACGCTTTCGTTCTAGAAATGAAATAAGGGAGGGTTTAAAATAGATATTAAACCATAATAATAAAATATCAGTATATTAATGATATTTATGTAACTAATTTTATGTATATGGATATTATATGGGTTGTTAGAAGAAGAATAAAATTTAAAGAGATTAGTCAAGAATCTTACCTCTTCCTTTAGTCACCTCCTCTTAAACTTCCCCTTAAGGCTCCTTGAAATGGTTTTCAGATGATTATAGTAGCACTAGAACGTGGATTATAGGTTTTTTAAGATATTTGGGTAGTGATTTTGAAACATCCAAGGCTAATAAGTTTTGAGGAGAAGGGGTGGTGACGGGTGTTATTTATAAGTGGAAGAGAGGGATGTTTTTTGAATATTATAATCATTAGTTTATTATTTTGGATCAAGACTACCAATAGTATTGATTATTGTGAATATATACTATAAATGGTGTATTTTAGATCAAAATAGTCAGTTATTTCATCCGTCAAGACTCTAGAATTCAGGTATTTAGCTTATAATGATAAATATTTTATCTTACTGTATTTCACTATTCACAAAAAATCCAACTTTTTTATAAGAATGAAAAAAAAAATAAACAAGACATTTTTTCATGGGTAGATTCCAAAAATGAATTATATTTTTTAAAAATAATTTTATAAATATTGTAAATTTTAATTTTAATTAAAATCCTCCTTTAGTTGAAAAATACCAATTTTAACATTATGGTCAATTTTTCATCCCTTCAAATATTTACATAATGTATAATAAAATTATATTGTCAATATAATACAGCATAATATTAATTTATAAACCCATTTTATGAAATAAAAATTATTTTAAATTATTATACTTGTTATAAAAGTTAGAATAAAATATATGTGTTTTACAAAAATAAAAATACATATTTTAGCATTTTTGAGACATATATTTACTTGTATCATGATATTAATATATAATATTTTCATTTTATAAGGTACATAAATATTATTTTACACTTCTATATGTGAGGATACTATTCTACTGGTTATGTTACTATTTCTAATGGTCATATTTCTATTCCAACAGTGAGGTTACTATTCCACCAGTCGGATTACTATTCCAATAGTCATGTGAGTTACCTACTTTCTATAAATATTTCATATTTGATTAATTTTTATTTAAATTCTATTTCTCTCAAGGTTATATATTTTCATTTTCCAAATTCATATTGGATTACTAAGATCCTACTTCATTCCTGCGGTGTTTTTCATGAGTGAAGTTATTCTGGTGAACCAAGCATATCTAATTTTTCATATTTTAGTTATCTTATTATATATTTTTTATCCAATTATAATATTTTAAATTATTATGGCCATTTTTTATTATCTAAATTCAATGTTAAAATTAATGTAATAAAATGTTTTTAGTTTTATCATCTGGTGAATGAAGCATTTATAAAATTAGAAAGTAAATACCATTGATAGAATTCAAGGCCTTTACATTAAAAAATAAACAAATTGAATTATGATAAGTCTATAATTAAAGAGTACTTTAATAAGCTCATCATCACCTCCCCGTAGAAAATGTGATGCTAAAACTTGTTTGGGCTTCATGGGAAATGAAAAACCAATGAATTCATCATCATTCCACTTAAAATATCATGAATGAATTGAATAACTGGAAAACACATTAATATTTAAATCTTTACATGAATACATTTTCTTATATGTGGATAAGGTTAACAACCACATGTCCTTCCATACCCAAACTTGTGACTCATTCACTACCCTCTAGAAAATACCATCCTCTTATACCTGATGTCCCTCAAACAATACTCTTATGCATATGATGCTTTTTTACCAAGTATTGCATACAAAAAATCACATTCAGTAAAGTTGTGGGTTTTAAATACTTTACAATAAAAATATGAAAGAGTTTCTAACATTTTTTAATAACAAATATAAATTCATAGGATTGTGATTTCTAAAACTTACCACCTAAACTTTAGTTTCACAAATGGAATTATAAAACATTCAATTTGTTTCTCTTATATGGGTTTTCAATCCACCAATACTCAACTAAAAAAGAGAAAAATTTGTTTCCAACCTATTTAATAAGTTTATAACAATGAATATATAACATATATTAACAACAAAATAACCAATACATTTATAAAAATACCCCCATGTTTTCCCAAGGTTGATGCAAACAAATACTCGAGAGTGGGTGAATTGAGTCTCTTTAAAAAAATATCATTTAAAAATATCCTAATAAATTTGTTTGAATCTATCCTCTATTTATTTAATTAGTTATGAAACATAGATATAAATAAATTAAATAGAAGGACATGTGATATTTTAATAGTGGTTAATGGATACATAAAACTCCCCTAGTTCACTCCACCAATTCCCAATATAATATTGGTGTTTTTTATTCTAATATTTTTCTATGAGATCACAAAATAAAGTGTAATCAGATGTCATTTGGTACAATAAAGCTTTTTATAGGCCTTCTAGTCCTTTTAATGAGGACATTGAAAATTAAGTATAGTTATTTGAAACATCCATTGTGACTAAGTATAATTAGTCAACACTTTTCCTATAGCTAAGTATAAGTAGTTATCACATTGGTAGGAAATATAATATATATAGAAGAAAAAATATTTTCCACATAGTTTTAATAGAGTAAACTGAAAATAGATTAAATATCTTTCAGAAAATAAATCTTCAAGGAATTAAAAGTTATAAAGTGGTCTTTTTTTATAAAACAATCTCTAATTGGTATAGTATCCTGTGCAAGATATTAAATATATTGTAGGTCTCTTTCTTCTCATTTATTCTCAATCATAAAATTCCTTTTGATAGTGGAATAGAATAATAGAATATATAGTTGTTATGTCTAGAATTTTTCCAATCTATATATGGAAATATATAAAAAATAATAGTAGTCATTATAGTCTTCCTCATCCTACAATAAAAATTAATAAAATATAATAAATCTATAATATTCTCCATAATTTTTACATAGTTGTTGCAACTTTCATCTTCCTTCGAAAATATATACAAACTTAACTGGTAAATCCATCCCACAAAACTCTCATTCAATAATAGGCATTAAACTTCTTTTAGAAATAAAGAAACATTTTTAAATGTTAATTTAAATATTACAAATCATATTATGATATTTTAAAATCCTTAATTCATTTAATAAATTTAAAATAACTCCATAATAATCACAACATTTTAATTTGAATAATAATTACTCCAAATATTAGTTGTATCCTCTGATTTCTCTATAAAGTGTCATTAATATTATCTAATCATAGAATCTCTCTTAATCCTACACCAAACATTTTTCAACCACTTCACATAAATCCAATAGAATGAAATTATGAGTATCCAACTAATAAAATGTAATAAATAATAGATATATCATCAAAGTATATTGAAATATAAAAAAGAGGGGAAATAGAGTATATTAATATAAGATTTGAAAACTCTTTATTATAATTACCGAAGTCCCATTATCACATAAAATTAAAGGTTATATTAAATTAATATCACAATATTAAATATATAATTCAATTTACATGTATTAGCATGTAAGGCATGGATTTATTCCAATTTAAATCATAACCTCATGTACTATCATTTTCTTCATGTGGGTCATAAAACTGGTTTCTTCAATAGATCATGTAACTTCATCTTATGTTTTTAAATTTTATAATATCACATCCTTCCAATGTAACTATTAAATTCTCTATATCATGGAACTAAAAAATGTATAATGTGAAATTCATGCCATTATTTGTAATTCAAGTCCCCATATCTTACAATAATAATACATTTTTATGTATGATTCGATATCCATGTATGTTGTGGTGTAAGCTTCCTCCATTTAAAATCTACATTGGAGCCATCTTATATACATCCTATAGTGTGTTATCTAAGATGATTGAGTTGGTGTTCTTTTATTCCTGTCCCTGTATGATGTGGTTTCTATTTTCATGAGCTCTCCACATTGTTTTTCTTCTTTAATTTTCATGTGGGATCCATTTCTAATACCAGTAAAGTAGTTTAATCTTCTGCAGTAATGGTTTTACAGTAAATCTATTATAGAATGACTATATAGTGAAAACTAAAAGCATCATCTGCTTCCAGCTTAAGTTGCAAAGATATTTCCTATATATTTTAATCAAACCTTTTTTCTTCTAGTTCATAATGCATTTCAATACTGCTTGAGTATAAAATAGTGTAACATATATATACTGAATACCTATAGTTCTCTATTTATTTCATTCACATGAATCATATACTAAAAATTTTACATTTTTGTATGAGTCAAAGTACATTTTCTTAAGAAGAATCTTCATCTTATAGTTGTATTTCATGGTCTTCTCCCTTAATCTCTAGTTTAATCATTCTTCTTGAGTGTAAATTATCTCCATAAGGATGAATACTAGACCTACATAAGCATCATTTGAAATTTTCATTAACCTCAACTCTTGTCTATATAAGGATTTATAGACTTTTATAAGATTAATTTATAATTTTTGTAAATATTATCCTAGAAACTTGCATAAACATCATCTCACTTTTTTATAATGGTCATTCATATATTCCTTGTACAATTCCATTGTGATAATTCTATCCATAAACTTAAAATTATGTATTATCTAGATTAGGAAAAAATTTAAATCCTATAAAGATATTATTTAGCTTCTAGTCCATTTGACTTATATTTAGATAATTTATTTATCTTTCCAACAAATCAAAGATCAACTCAATCTGATATTTTAGCTCAAGATATCATTGAAATACAATAGAAAATAGTCTGAAAATATTTTAAATATAATAGAAATATTGCACAGATTTTGGACCAATTTGAGAATATATAAATGATTAAACCATCCTTCATTATAGTTTGAAAAAGGGTAGATAATATTCTTATCTATAAAATGTAATAAGAGGTGTGAAATTTTTATTTTTGTAACTCAAGTAATGATAAGAAAAAAATGAAAATTCAATACTTAAATATAATTTATAGATTCCATATTCCTTCTCTCTTTCAAATAACTTATTTTAAACAAAAATTCTCAAACATAAAATGTAAGAGTAATAAAATAATAATTTTCAAAATATTAATAAATAATAAAATTATAGATCATGATTCATTAATAATGAATAATAACAGTGAATAACCAAATTCAACATATTAATTATAGATAATAGTATAAGTTACTATATTTTATCATAGAATAAAATTAAAATATACAAAATATATAGAGGGTAAAGTAATTATCAAAACATAATTGAGAAATTTCAAAGATCCACTTAACCTTCTCCTCCTTTTTGATAATTACAAAACCTGGACATACAACCAAAATAGTCTCACCATTTTTTATGGATAAAAAATGTTAAGATATGAAGGGTATATCAATTAAAAATCACATAAATAATAAATAATAAATACTCCCACTTATAATATTATATAAATAAAATGCAAGTAACACAATCTCCTTCAACAGAATAAAAATTTAAACAGAAGGGTCCTGAAAACAGATTCACTTTCTAATATGAAAATTAGAATCTATCCTCTAAAATATTTGAATAAATAAGCACGAGGGATGTGAATTCATTCTTCACCTTGAAGGAAACAAAAAAAATAGCACACATCAATCAAAACTAGCATAATTAATTATCCTTTATTTTGGACGTGTTTAATATATTGATATAGTCTAGAGGAGAGTGAATAGACCTTATTAAAAATTAATTATATTAAAATAATATTGTTCAATATCAACGTTTAAAAACACATAAAAAATTGATAACTAATGTAATAACAGTTAAATAATAATACAATGAAGATATGTAGTAAAAATATAAAAAAATGAACATAAGATTTTTATATTAGTTTGGATCAAATTAGCTTACATATTCTCTTTACCTAATGGCCTGAAGGCCTTATTTTTATTTATTTTTGGATAATCATCCTTTTAAGGGTCAAAGGGGGACCCTTACATGACCCGTAGGCCCAAGGCACAATGCCTATACATGACCAAATACATGAACTTAAAGGCCCAAGACCTAACACACATGAAATAGACCCTCCCCAAAATCTTCATCTTGAAGGTTCTAATCTCCCCGCCTCACATGGTTGATCGGCTAGAATAACCTCGTGCATAACTGCATGATTTCTGGTCCTGATTCCAGTTTTCATACCCTCTCATTCTTCCAATCTAATTAGCACTGCTCCAACAGTTACTATTTTTGATCTGAATCCTCATCTGGGCCTACTCCTATGTGGTCTGCTTGTGCTTCTTGGAATTTTCTATGTCCCGAAAGCCCTATGGCCTGAATTCCATTAGTGGCCCAAAGTCCCTATAGCCTGAAGGTCCTATAACTCGAAGACCTTTGGTGACCTGAATGCCCTGAGACCCATAGGCCCAAACCAGTAGCCCGAAGGCCCAAATTGGGTGAATAGTGTTGTCTAATACAGTACAAAACAATACCTACTATAGTACTACTACAGTAACCTGGAAATTCACCACCACCCAGATTTGATCCTGGGTCTCTTGGATACCAAGCAGGAGCCTCTACCACTCAGGTACAGGCTCATTGGCATCCTATATCTACTCTTCACTACCCTCTAACTTAGTGAGAGGAATGGTACTCAGTAGAATGACCTCACTTCTAAAAGGAGTGATAAACTTTTACATACACCTACCTTTTTCTCACCATGAGGCACAACCTAGAAAATAATACATTCATTTTTATAAACTAAGGAACAACCAAGGAGATCAGTATTTTTTTAGGAGTCACAACCCAAATATATACCATTTTTAGGATGTATAACCAAAACTAGACTCTCTTTTGGTTAGTAAAAGCATAAAAATTTGATATATCACAAATAAATAATAAAAAGATATAATAGTGAAAACCAAGAATAACTAAAGAAAAGGAAGTCAAAGATGAATTATCTCAATGTATCTTTGTTCACTTTAGCACTAAAGGATTAAACATTGAATCTCCTTTGTGATTGAAGTAGGAATAGAAGTCACAACAATAAAGTTTTATCACTTCATAATTCAATTTGTGTAACTCATGTATTTTGTTTTGAATGAGCTATGTGCCATGTTTTTATTGGTATCCCGCAATTAAAATCAAAATGATACATTCCTTATAAAAAACTCCATGATCTTCATGATCATGTGAGTGTTTATTGATAACCAATCATAGGTATCCATAGTTATAAATATAATTATTAGGGAATAATATTGTTACCTATTATAGAAATATCATTCATAGTTTAAGAAATTATTCTTGTACTTAATACTTCAATAAAAATTTCAAAAACAGTTCACATTTCATCATTAATAATTATATATTTTTTTATAAATTAATAAAATATATAAAATAAATCAGAAAAACATACTGTAAATAAAATATCAAAATGATAGAAAAACAAAGTATTAAGATTCACTTAAAATGATAAAGTGTATTTTTTCATAAGCGTCATTTTTATATCTATATAAATATCATTTTACATTTCTCCCTAAACATCATTTTATACTTTTTCGTAATCATGAAAATTTCTTAAGCATGAAATATTTGTATGCTTCAAATTTTTATAATAATCATTTTTATAATAAGAATGAAATCCATAAGGGTCATTTCAAAATAATCATGAATTCCCTGTAAATATGAAAATCCAATAATCATGAATTCATAGTTTCCACATAAGCAAGAAATCTAACTATAAGGGTCATTTCACAATAAGGGTCATTTCACTCGTAAGCATGAGTTAAGTCATAAGAATCAATCCAACGTAAACATCACTTTTATATCTACGTAAAAATAATTATATTTGTATAAAATTGATTCACGTGAATCTATTTTTCATAAACATCAATTTCATAATCTACTTAAAAATGAGGCAAACATTGTATGAATTTGAAAAACTAAACTTTAGAAAAACACTAAAAATCCAAAAAATGTAGATTATTTATAAAAAATTATAAACATTAAACTACATAAATAATAATAATAAAATATAACACAACTATGTGTGGTCATAATTATTCATTTATAAAATTATTAAACAATTAATTTGAGGAATTTGTAAAAAATATGAGGTATTTGTAATATTCAAAACATAAAATATAAACAAAATTCAACACTAAAAATATCCCCAACTATCCAACTTAATTTTATCACTAAAAATATTCTTATTTTTGGTAATTAAAAAACTGAACTAGAGATTATATAAATTAAAAAAAAATATAACGCTTTTTTAAAATTTATCGAAAACTTAACAAAAATTTACAATTCATTTAAAATCATTTTTTAAATATATTAGAAAATATAAAAAGTAAAGAATTAATATATTATTTTTTTATGAAAACCAAATTTGATATAAGAACAAACTTTTAAGATCATTAGAATAAACACTCAGTAGATGATAAACATATATGTCTCCAAAGTGTACTTATGGAAATAAATTCAAATAATTGAAGCCAAAAGATTGATAAAAGATACATCAACACTAAAATGAACAAATAGTAGTAGATCAAAACATGAATGTCTCCAATGTTTAGTCCTTCATAGAACTAGAGAGAGTCATTTCTAGAAGATGTGACTCTCAGTATTTACCAAAAATATTGATTTACTTCAGGTCAAATAGATCCATAAATATCTCCTGATAAAATGCAATCATTGTAAACACATAGTGTGTTAGAAATTTAAATTTAAATACCAAAAAGAAATCATGACTTTCCTTTTAAATAGGAATGATTTAATCTATTGAATAAGTTACTTTGAATTAATCTTTAAAAATATTTAAGGAGATATTTACTCTGATGAAATTGTTATAAAAATCACAAAAAATAATCCATAATTTAAATATTGTGGATGACTAAGTCAAACATAGGGTTGCACTGCATAGGAATAATATTCAAAATTATAGTTGACAATGTATGGTTGATTTAAAAATTTGGTTTGATAAATAATATATTAAATACATAAACGTAGAGTCCTTCACAAAAGTATGGTTCTCAATCCTAAGGTTTAGACCAAACATAGGGTTCCAAAAGTAGTAATCCTTATAAAACTAGGGTTTATGATCCTAAAGTTCACTTAAAACATAGGGTTATGAACTATGATATAAAACTTCTTCAAATTGATCATAATACTTATGAAAAATAAACTTCATCAAAATTAAAACTAAGTGCAACTAGAATAAAATAATTATTCTAATAATAATTATCCTTAAATACACTTAAATAAACTTCATTAGTAACATTAATGTGGGTATTTTTTAGCATCAAAATCAATGAGAAATTACTAAAAATTTTGGATCAACATCTACCTAATAATATCCCCCCTTTTGATGATCTGAAATCCCATATAAAATATTCATAGAAATTTAAACACAAAATTTTAATTATTAATCTAATAAACAGAGATTAGATAAAATAGAGATTGTATCTATCTAGATTTCTTATCCTTTCTCCTCTTAAATTTTAAACAGATTTTAATATATAAGGATTTTTAAAACAACGCAGTATAGAATACCATAGGCATAGAAATGTTGTGTTTATCCAAATTTTCCCCCCTTTTGTGATATAAAAAAGAAAGTATAACAATGGAATATAACATAGTTGTTGTTTCATAAAACTATAAGTGAATTTTATATTAATATAAATATAAATTATTTTTAAAAATTGAATAGTCTTAGAGAATAAATTATAGTAAACATGATAATAAAAAGATAAATAATATATTAAAAAATCAATAAAAATATTTTTTTGTATTAAGAATATTTGATTACAAAAAGTTTTAAGCTCTAAAATTTTGGTTAGTCCAAGGGGTAGGATTAGAAGGTGGGTCGGGTTCTGTCTTATATAAAGAAGATTATAAGTTTATAGAATTGTGAACTGTCTAATGAATAGCCTTAATCTCTACCATAAACAACTCAAATTTTTGATTCAATGAACATGCACACTTATTCATCAACAGCTTTGACTCTTGACTCATATTCAGGTCTTCAACCAAGTTTACTTTTAGAAAATCATGAACAGATTCAACTGATTAGATATACTTGTCCATCATTCCACTAAGATGATTGAATAAACTTCTAACACCATATTCTAAAGATGTTAACCTTGTAACAGGTTTATTCAAATTGTCTAGAGGAGTGTGGAGTGGAATTTTATCTCACTGTAATCTCTTGACCCAATCATTTTTGACAGATAATATGGATATAATATATTTCAAATATCCTTATAAAATATAAAGAATTTTTTTTTCTAGAAGTAAAATCCCTTTCTTGGACTGTACTAGCTATGAAAAATTTAAATTGACTTCCCAAAAAATTATTCAAATATCCAGAATCTGACTTAGAATACGATTCATCTCTGATCGGTCTAATCTGATCAGCCATGTCCTCTAAAACATCCCAACCTGAGATCCACTAAACAGTGCCCTGAGCTAATGGTTCACATGGTCTCAAGTGTTCCTCCTCGTATTTCAAAGGCTACCAACTAGTAGCGAGGGTCTGTGATGGTACGGTGGGGAGACTATACCTTCATGATCATAGTAATGCATCGGTATCACAATTGAATAAATAATAGGAAGCATAATATAAATCAAGACATGAGATAACATCTATAAGACTATAAAAATAATAAATCCAAAATTAGTTTCATGTAAAATATGATGATCATGTTATATCTCTATACAAAATAGAAGGAAATACATGGAAACAAGCATCCAGTGCAATACATGTATTGAAGTACAAAAATCCCAAAAATGAACTATCTCAACCTAGAATTATGAGAATATCCCAGTACTATTCTCCCATGCTCCTAATAAATGATAAAATCAAGCATCGTAGAGTGGTAGTTTTCCCTAGTACCTACCTTTATCCATGAATTATGTTCGGGTACCCAATAGTGGCCTGAACAGGGTATAGGATAACACTCAGTAGGCCACCACCAATAGTTTCTATAACAAATCTGGTCTTTGTATAAACAATAAATCATTATGGAGAATATCATAGGTATAATAGTAATTAAATTAAAGTTTCAAAAGAATATATGATCTTGTCCAACCCAACATGGATCCTTGTGAACAATAACCAAGCACCCATAAACAAGGGATATAGTAATGAATGGAAAAATATCCACAATGGTCATGCCATGTATCAAGTGTATAACATCCATAATGTCTTATTCCATGTAATCCAATGTTATAGCACAAGATCCAAGGTATCCTCATCAATTTCATGGATCATCTTGATGGAAACTCGGTTATGACTTGGGTGGAGTCCATGGATCATGTCCACAGAGCATGTATAATATGAGTCCAAAAAGGATGAATCCAAGGGGTAGTAATGCCCTTAGAATCCTATGGAATTAGGATCCAAGGTGTATAAATTTCCCTAGAATCCACTACCATAATCAATATAGATCAATGGAGTAGAAATTTCCAAGTTATCCTATAGAATTAGGATCCAAGGAGTAGAAATGTCCACGAAATCCACTACCATAATTGGGATCCATGGAGTAGAAATGTCTATGGAACCTAATTAAATTAGCATCCAAGGAGATCTTCCAAGTCATCTACTACCATTATCAATTTCCTAATCAATTATTTAATCATTTCATAACCATTAAAATGTGTTCAACCAACTCATTATCACGTTTTCTATTCAAAAAATTTAATCAATTAACAACATGTAATAACATTTCAAATGAGGCATAACCTTGTACTAATCATTAACTAAATTATCATTCAATTTATTAAGGCTCCCAAAATAAGTGCCAATCTCACACTAACCCATCATGGTGGTATAACATAGGGAAGATATAAATACACACCCCATGGGTGGCCTAGGTTGGGGCTGAAAACCTCCAATGATAAAAAGGAACTAAGTGGGAAACCTAATCAGAATCTAATAATTTAATCAAGACATTTAATTAATTTTAGAGGAAATTCTAGAAAATATGACATGTTTAAAAATGGAAACAATGCATTTAAAACCCAAAACCTTTAGGAAAAGGTATATACCACCTACCATATACATGTGGTAGAAAACTAATCCAGTATCAACCTCTGATTCACTCCAAATCATAAGAAAAATGAAGAATAGATGAAACCCCAAGAAATATGGAAAAACTTCTTAAACAAAAATAACTATGTCAATACAAAGTAAAATGAATAATGACATAAGATGAATAAAGAACTTATCAGTGAGGATCCAATAAGATGAACGACTCTTGAATCAGAAATCATATGGAGGATTGAATCAAATCCTAGAATATGGATTCAAAGGAGCTTTCCAAATGACAAGGAGGCTATCCACTAGAATGAGGAGTAAAATATATTAAGGTTTTAAGAAATTCTAAGGTCAAAATTTCATTTCCCGCATTTTAATTGGGTTTTATGGTTTGGCCACATGGTTGGCCAAACTGTGTGCCAATTGTGCACCCCTCACTACCTCTTTAGGGAACTCGTATAGTTCATGAACATAGTTTGGAAAACCATGCATATATCATTCCATAAGACACTATCCCATGTCACCATTTTCATGTTCATGGTGCATAGTTAGAAAAACCATGCTCTAACCATGAATTTAGCCTCTACTAAAAATTTCATACATTTTTCATCGGTGTAGAGTCCTGGTTGTATGGTTTCCTTAAACCATGTGGCCTCCTAATACCCTATAAAATTCCCCACATGGTTAGTAGTAATTGATAATCCTGGGTCACATGAATCCTATTAACCATGTTTTATAGTTCTCTTTTTCCAAAAACCAATCCTCCTAGATCAAAACAAGCCCTAGACACCCCCGAAAACTCCCATGATCTCATTAGACACCCATATTAGGTCAAAACCAAGTAATTGAACTAAAATTAAAAATATTTTTGCCTCATAAGAAAACTTGGGATCTTACAATCTTCCCCCCTTAAAGCAATTTTTCCTCAAATTACCTTTCTAAGGGTGATCAATAATCACCTGAGAATAACTCCAGCCAATGATCATGTACGTCGGCCTCCCACTCCCAATTCTCATCCTATAAATGACCTTATTTCCATAGCACCCATACTAAAGGAACTGGCCAGTCATGATCTTTAAATGATGAATCTTCCTATAACTCAACCTCATCAGAATGAAGAGTATGCGATGAGTCTAAGTGATGATGGAAAAACTGAGATACATGGAAGATATCATGCATGTCTCGGTTCCTCTAAGGTGACTGAAACTGATATTCTATCATCCTGACTCTCTCTAGAATCTTGAATGGCCTGATATATCACTGTGAAAGCTTACCATATCTCTTAATCTGTATATGTCCCAGCCTTGATGAAATATTCAAAAAGACCTGATCCTTGGCCTTGAACTCTATAGGTCATCGATGGTGATCGGCATAATATTTCTTTCTAGAATATGTAGTAGCCATCCATTTCCAAATCAAAAGGACTACTCTAAATTCTTCTATATGAGACACAGTATGAGAACTTTTGCCTCTCCTGCCTCTAACAATCAAAGAGGTGAACAGCACGGACTACCATACAAATCCTATAAGGTTCCATCTATATAGTCTTCTAATATCTATTGTTGTAGGAAAACTCCACTATGGGTATATGCCTCTATAAAGAGCCCTTGAAATCAAGGATGCGTACTCTAAGAATGTCCACTAGGACCTATATAGCGTTCTTTTACTAGTCGTGAGTATGAGGGTGGTATTCTATGCTTAGAAGCATCTAGGTACCCAACTCTCTCTCCAAGCCTTTCCAAAACTAAGATGTAAACCAAGAATCCCTATATGATACCATGATCTAAGGAACCCCATGATGGTGCACAATCTCACAAATATAAAGTCTCCCAAACTCATTAAGTGATAAGGTCTCCCTGATAGGAATAAAATGGGTTACCTTCATGAGTATGTCCACAATAACCCATACAGCATCATTACCTCAATGTGACCTTAGAAACCCAATCACAAAATCCATCTTAGTATCATCTGATTTCCACTATGGAATGGGTAACTTCTATAAAATATCAATTGTTATCTAGTGTTCTACCTTCAACTATTAACAAGTGGAAACCTCGTGACAAAACCATCTACCTCATGTTTCATCCTTGGCCACCAGTATTGATGGCGCAAGTCATGATACATATTGGTAATTTCAGGATGTATTGCCCAATATAAGGCATGAAACGCTCACATTAACTTCTCACATATGTTTAATAGAATCCAAATACAGCCATGAATATAAAAAGCTTCATCATTTCCCACAGTCTAACTAGGAGGTGGTTCCTCACCTTCCACACTCTCCTATAGGACTGGTCCCTCAAAATCAGAAAATTGTATCACCCTCATTTTATCCAGAATATTGGATCGCACTGCTAAGGATGAGATAAAATTATTCCCTTATCCATCATGAATCTTTAGGTGAATATCTGAGAATAAATCCATAATATTTCACTCGCTATTTTCCTCCTTAATTTCATGTAACTGATTCCTCCTACTCAGTGCATCAGTAACTTCATTTCCCTTCCTAGGAATGTAGGCAACATCGAAGTCAAAAGACTATAGGTACTCAACCCACCTTCATTGCCTCAAATTCAAGTCATGTTTTATAAATTAATACTTGAGGGTTTTTTGGTCTTTGAACACCACAAAACTCTCTCCTAATAAATAATACCTCCAACAGCACAAGACATGAACAATAGCAGCTGGCTCTAGATTGTGTGTTAGGTAGTTCCTCTCATGTGGCCTCAATTGAAGAGTCTCATATACCACTTCTCACTCCTCCTATATCATAAATTCTCTTATCTCAATACCTAATGCATCACAATATACTATATAGATTCTTCCCAACTCTGGAATAATCATAAGTGGCACTGAAGTCATACTTCTTTTTAGCTTTGGAAGGGTTGTCTCATAGGTATCTAACCATATAAACTTCACACCCTTCTTATTAAATCCCATAAGATGTGTTTCTAAGCATGATAAATCTTTTATGAAATAATTTTAATATCGATATATCCCCAAGAAACTCTGTATATCAAATAAATTCTTAGGATACTCTTAGAAAAATACATCTCTCACTTTCTCTAGGTTAACTAATACTCTTGTCTCTGAGATAATATGACCCATGAATTAAAACTTATCCATATAGAAATGTAACTTTGTGATCTTATAATATAACTGATTATCTCTCAATATATCCAAAATGATCTCAAGATTTTTGGCATGGTCATGTTGATTAAGATAATATACTAATATATCATCCATGAATACCACTATAAACGAATCTAGATATGGGTGGAAAACCCGGTTCCTCAATTCCATGAAAAGTTTTGGTGCATTCAAATAATTAACGACATAACTAAATACTCATATGGACCATACCTACTATGAAAAGTTGTATGAGGAATGTATGTAGGTCAAAAATGTACATGGTGATGACCAGACCACCAATAAATTTTTGATAAAACCCGAGATCCTCGAAGTAGGTTGAAGGTATATTATATCTGTGGAAAAATATATTTGTTATTAACTATAAACTAGTTCAATTTTTTGTAATCCACACATAGCCTGAGTGTTCTATCCACCAATTTTTTAAAAAGGACTCGATAAACCTATAGGTAAGTATTGGTTTATATAAACTCTTTCACTTCTATGCCCTCTAGCTACCTCTTGAGCTCCTAAAACTTTGTAGTATCCATCTTATAAGGAGGAATGAATACTGGTGAAACTCTTAGAATGAGCTTTATGGAAAACTCAACCTATCTCTTAGGAGGTAAAATAGAAAAGACATATGAGAAAATGTCCCTGATATAATCAACCACTAGAGGGAAATATGTCTGATGTGATCCTTGATCATCTAGATACAAGCTATCAATCTTGGTTGTCATCCTGCCTAGCCCACGATGGTCTGGTCTAGCTCAACCTACCTTGACATATTATTCACCCTTGTGAATAAAAACTCTTCCATTTAGTGATTTCAAGGTCACCCTTTGAAAATAATAATCAACATGGGCATGATAAGAAAATAGCTAGTCCATCTCAAGTATAACATCAAACCCTATCATATGGAGGAAGAAAAGATTCAATATGAAGTGACACCCACCAAACTCAAGGGGGAACTCCCTACACTGGAACACATCCCCTTTTTTGATTCCTAATGGAGTATCCAGTGTCATAACGCCATCAAAATATTTAACAATGAGCCCAAGGATCTCCATAACAGGTAAATATAAGTTATGTGATGCACCTATATCCAAAAGGGGAAATACTAAATTAGAGGCTAATAAGATCATACCTCTAAATATATATGGACTGATTCTCTGGTCCTTAGGTGTAGGTTGTACATAATATATTTTTCATAAACTACAGCCCTGTGAAAAAACATCATTACCTAGAGCAAGACCACTATGCTATCACAGTAAAACTAGTGTCTGGCTACGTCAACCATGACCACCACCTCATCCTAAATGATTGGAACTACTCTAGTTCCCATATTAACATGGAGCTATGAATCCCGCTCTTGAACCTAGAGTTGGAGTTGATCCCCTTCCACTAAATGTTGGAGGGAAGGGCTTGAAAAAACATTGTACATGACCCATCCTACTACATGCTCGAAACTTGAATGGGTATTTATCACACTGACTCCACATATTTCCCCATCTCTTATATTGATGATATAATATATCACTTCCATTGATAACATCATGGATGGTATTCCCCTCATGAGAAGTCTTAGAATGTCACTTCCTTCCACTACAAGTTGAACCACTCAGTTGAGAGGCTGAACTTCCCTTCTCTACATACCCCATATTCACCCAAGTTTAATTCAGTAATCAGAACCTAATTCACTATTTCTATAATAGTAGTCAGTTGAAACATGTTTACCTATGATCAAACAACATTCTAGAGGCCTTCCTTGAAGTGTCTCTCCTTGATGGCTCATCATCAAGATAAATCAGTACAAAACTCTAAAGTTATGTGAAGTGTGCTAAATACTACATAATGGTTATTTATCCTTTCTCTAGATACATAAACTCACTGGCCCTTTCAACTCTTAGGGTCTTATAAAAAAATTAATCATAAAACCTAGATTAGGACTCCCTCAAAACCAAATATCGAAGAGTATCAACCTGGTTCAAAACATCCCACCACTGCTTACCTGCTCTCTGAAGAATATATATGTCGTGATCTTCACTCTCCTCTTAGGAGTTGACCCCAGATGCTTGAATATATAAAAGATAATCTCAATCCATGGCCTATAATTCTTTGGACTGCCATCCCCTGAAAATGTGGGAGGATGATACTGTTGGAACACATGCATCAGTTTTTCCATAGATGAGGTAGGTTGCGGAGCTCCCTTAAAATTTTGAATTAAGAATAATAAACCCTCACAAAACTAGGTATAAACACCCATATCAGGTAAAACTATTGGTGTCTTAACTGGAACTATAGGAGTATCTATGGGAAACTCGGGTCCCATCTCCTCTGAAGAATTGTTTTCACCACCCTCCTGACGCATGACTAGAGGTAATTGTGGTGGAATATCACTATAATGTCAACCACATGCCTTAGAAAGAATTGAGTAGAAACCAAGTCATGAATATAAAATTATATAATAGGTTGAATCCTTCCTATAAACAAACCACACCCCTCTCTATACTCATAAATCCAGGACTGAGTAAAAAAGGAATAGTCATAAAAAGCACCAAATACTCTGCCTACTACCCACTCTAAAGTTCGGTCTAGGTCAAGTTCATGGTTCCAATTTCAATTTAATTTAAATTTATATTCATATTAAAATTATATTTAAATGGTTGAACCAAATGGGTCACCACTTCTGATCCATAAGTTCCCATGCACCATATAAACCAAAATATGGAATCCATTTAATATAGACCATAACACTTTCTAGTCCATATGACCAATGGTCTATGACTCAATTTTCCATAATTGACTGCTTAGGGTGTATGTTATAGCCTATACAGAAAAACAGAGTTTAGATTATGGTAGGCACTCTGAGTACCAATTATGTTTCTCAATTCCCTACACAAATCATTTATCAACAACAGGTATATCACCCAAGGAACACACAATAATGTCATCTGGTAAATAAATGGATCCAATATGCCATGGAATATGCATCGCATGTGAATCCTATAATGTGCCTAAAATTATGCGTGTAATGGAATACCCTCATCTCATCGGGAAACGGTAAAATTCATAATCATAAGGAGCATAAAACATCAACTATTTCACCCAATGGTGGAATCAAATCAACTATAATAAGAAAAATATAGAACAACATGTCCCACTCTAGGAAATTTGGCTTTTTCTCATACATGGGTTAGCTACTCCTAGGACCAACACATTAACAAATTCCAACTCATTCCTAATATTTTTTCTATTGTCTCAAAATATTAAATCCATAAAATAAAAACCATTTTATACCACTTTGTAACATCCCGACCCAGAAGCCACTAAATGGTTCCTTGAGCGGGTAGGTCACATGGCCTCAAGTGTGCCTCCTCATACACAAGAGGTTTCCGACTAGTAGTGAGGGTTTGTGATAGTATAGTGGGGAGAAAATGCCATTAAGATTAGAGTAAATTAGTTGTTCCACAAGTAAATAAGTAATTGGAAGCATAATATAAATCAAGATAGAAGATAACATCTATAAAACTATAATAAAAATAAATCCAAAAGAAGTTTCATGTGTAATATGAGGATCATGTCATGTCTCTATAAAAAATGGTAGTCAATACATGGAAACAAGAATACAATACAATAAATGTATCAAAGTATAAAAATACCAAAAAGTAACTATCTCTATCTAGAATCATGAGCATAGATTGGTTTTATACCCCCCTCATCCTGAGAAATTATCAAATAAAGCATCGTAAAGAGGGAGTTTTCACTAGTCCCTAACTACATCCATGAATTCTTTCTAGGTTCCCAATGGAATCCTAAACAAGGTGTGATATACCACTTAGTAGGACACCACCAACGGGGACTATAACAAATATGGTATGTGTATAAACAATGAAGCATTGTGTAGTATATCACATGTATAATAGTAATGAAAGTAAATTGTCAAAAGCATATATGATCATGTTCAACTAATCATGGTTCCCTATGAACAATAACCAAGCACCCATAAACAAGGCCTACTATAAATCATAGTAAGATATCTAAAACATCTATGCCATGTATCAAGTGTATAACTGTAATGACCCAAAGTTTTATCAATGGAAATTCCCTTCTTATAATTATATCACATAAAATCACATTAGGAAACACAATGCCACATCATGCTTAAATGAACGACTAAATACTATGTGACCTTTATAGAATAGCTATTAAACATAATTTTTCCACTTCTGTATTTTGAATTTTAAAAATCTAACATACACGGTTGTGATTAGTATGATATTTAGAGTTTAATAGGACAAACTTAATTTCTGGTGAATAGTAGATTACCCTTATGAATAGTAATGTTACCCTTATGAATAGAAATATGGCCCTTATGAATAGTAAATTGGACAAGTGAATAGTATTCATACCAATTATATAATAAATAAAATTTATCCATCTTATAAGTGACAATATGACATTATATCATAGTATAAGTAAATAAATATTTCAAAAAATTATTAATTTAGTTTTGGTATTTTTATAAGTTATAAATATTTTATGATTAATTTAAAAGAAAATATATTTTCACAAAGTGTATTCATAAATTAATATTTTTATGTCTTGTGATTTTAAGAAATTTTTATGAGACCTTAAGTAATTTTTCAAAGTGTTACAAAATCAGTTATAATTTTAAAAATTTTATTTTCCATGTAAATGATGCTTTTAATTAAAAATTGAATTACTCATATTTAGAAAATTATTTTCATAAAATGGATTTCATTTTAAAATTATACATATCAAAAAATGGTTAAGTTAAATTTTTGGTATTTTTCTAAAATACTTGAATTTTTGGTGAATAGTAAAATATGATAATTTATGATAAATGCTAAAAACCTGAATTTTTTAGTCATTATTGAGTCATGGATAATTTAAGTGACCATTGGTTCTAACTAACATGAAATAATTACTATATTTAGTCATAAGAATTCTCACTATTTCTTATCTTGATCAAAATAATAAACTAATGATTAAAATAATAAGAAAACACCCCTCTCCTCCGCTATAAATATCACCCCTCACACCCTCTTCTCCTCACACCTCTCAATATTTGAGGATTGCCTATATTCTATCCAATAATATTCCCTAGTACCTCCCCCACATATAGGATCTATTTTTCTCCTCAAAAGACCAATCCTAGGTTACTTTAGGAGGATCTCAAGAGGAGAATTCAAGAGGTAAATCCTCTCTCATTTCTTTTAATTTCCTTTCAATTTCAATTTCTTTTCTTATTCTCTCATCATCTCCCTTCATCAAAATGACATTATAACTCCATTAAATTATATATACTATAATTATATAATTTAAATGGAATATCCAACATTAAACTCCTCCCCCTCTCTCTTTTATCTTAAAAATGAAATCGTCGCTTGTGAAGTGTCAATTTACCGACATCATGGGTGATAAACTTTAATTTTCTATAAATGCCTTCAAGTATGTTAATAAAATCATTAAATGGTTGAAAAAATATTTTAAATTGTATTTTTTAACCCCTTTTATGTTTTTTAACTAACTTATATACATAATAATAAATAATAAAACAAAACAAGCTCATTGTGATAAAAACAACGAAAATTAACCTTAAACGGTCATCATTAACTTTTTTCTAATGAATCATCCCCATGGTATATAACCAAATACTTAATAAGATCATTTAAACTTCTATAATTTCATTAAAAACATATAATAACAATTATGGATGTTTATATGCATCTTACATGAACTTTCATTCATGTATACAAGTGAACTGGTCATTAAAACTAAGAAAACAAACACTCTCGAACAATGAATGTAAACTCTATAACTCATAAAAAGGCCTATAAAATAAAATAATAAAACCATAATGAATAATATTAATGTATAAAATATTATTTAATTGTTAATTAATGAATCTAATTTGATTATATAGGATATTAATATGAAGGAATCTTTCAGACAAAAGGTAAGGGGATTTCTCAAACCCAACTCTCTTTCTTTGTGTTTTCCCTCTTTCACCCCATTTTCAGTATGTTTATTCCTTAAAAATAATTTCTTCATAATTATATTGTCTTTTATAGGATATATATGTTTTCTACTAGAGTTTATGACAAACACACTCTTTTCTAAAAAACTCTTCTTTTAAAACACACCTTTTACTTCTAACTCAATGTTGATGATTCTTATATCAAGTATGTTATTCCCAATTTAATTTGGGAACCCAAAGTTTATGAATGTATGATTATGTGATTAAATCCATTCATTTACATGGGTTATTTATGTTCATGATTGATAAATGTTCTGTGTTGCATGCATGATAATGTAAATGTTATGATGTGACGGGTGCGCCAGAAATTATATAGCACTCCAATGCATTAGGTAATTTGAAGAACCTCATAAGTAAAGTGAAATATGAATGAACATGATTCTAGATTTGTTCAAAACTATGTGTGGTAGTTGACCACTAAGACATTATGTTTCATTTTTATGAATTTCCACATTCTAAGCCACCTCTTAATGCCACCTCTCATGATTATGATCATATGCCTATGTTATGATAATAATGTTTATGCTCAACCCATGTTATATTGTTTCATGTTATTATATATCCTATTAGTAGGATTTTAGCTCACCCATTTTTTATGTATATCCTCAGGTTACTACTTGTACTAAGGAGAATTCAAGGGCCAATAAGAAGCTAGAGAATAAAGAATTAAATAAATGATTATGTTTTATTTTGTAAAAGTTATGTATGGTCCTAGTTTTACCAAGACACTAAAACTTTGGATCCGAGATGTGTAATTAATTTAAATTGTTTATCTTTAAAATTATGTAATAGTAATATAATAAAAACAGGGTCTCTTTAGTTGGTATCATATGATGGATTAGTTAATTTGGGAATTAGGATTAGAGAACCTTAGTGAAAACCTTTAGTATGATACTAAGTATAAGTAAGCACCCAAGATGCATTACTAAACATAGGTATCCCACAAGATATTCCTTTATACTAAATTGATAAAAGGAATAATTATATATTCATGACTTATTGACTTATGTTTTGTTCTGACCTTTTCTATTTTAGAAAATGGTGGGAACCAATAGAAATCATTCCAACAACCCATGCAAGGGATAGTGCAGCAATTTCCTTAATGACATCCCCAATGATTTGGGAGGTAGAGTTCAAAATTTCATGGTGATGCTTACCCATATTTCATTGGTTATTAACAATAACCAAAATAATGTGGAACATCCTCCTTCACCAAGGAGGGAGAAACTGACTATCGATTGTTTTATATGGAAATGACCACTAATGTTTAGTGGATCTTCTGATCCACTAGTTGTGGAACAGTGGGCCAACTCGATGGATAATAACTTTTTTGTGCTTCACTATTCTAATATGGAGAAGTTTAATCTTACTATTTATTGTCTAGAAGGAGAGGCCAATCAATGGTGGTATTTGATTAAGAACACCAATTTGAGGGAGTAAATTGAAGAGATGGAGTGGGAAGACTTTAAGATAATGTTTCTTAATAAGTATCTCCCTATAACTATTCGAACTAAGATTGAAATATAATTCATAGATCTAAACTAAAAGGAAAGAAAATCTATCATGTCCTATAAAGAAAATTTCACAAGGCTAGAAAGGTATGCTTTGGGTTTTTTATCAATAATGATATCAAATTTGATAGATTATTTAGTGGTTTAAAAACACACCTTAAAAATTCTCTTGTAATTAGAGACTTTTTGATTTTTGAAGAAGTTGTTCTATGTTCTTTCAAAGTGGATATAGAGTTTTGGAGAATAGTCCCATGGCTATGGTGATAAGAAACAAAAGATGGGGTTTCAAGCTGGAGGATCTAATGATAAAGGTGGAAAGAAAACTCAACCACCCACATATTAAAAATGTGGGAAGAAGAATCGTGGGAACTGCCTCAAAGGGATAGGTAAATGCTTCAAATGTGGGAGAGAAGGCCACCAAGATCATGAATTTCGAAAAGGCATGAAAAAGTTGGATAATGTGGTGGAGGAAAGGAGATCACCACCCATGGTCTAATGCTACAACTGTAGGGAGTAAGGGCACTATGCAATCCAGTGCACTAAACCTTGAGTTCTTGAGGGTAATCCGCATCATCATCCACCAAATCCAAAGGATTAAGGGAAGGCTTATGTCATCACTACTGTTTAATTAGAGTAAGAAAATGAAGTCTTACAAGGTACACATCCTATTCACTCAATAATGGAAAAGGTATTATTTGATTCTAGTTCTACGCATTCTTTATATATCACAAGTTTGATAGAACTATTGAATCAAATCCCCAAAACCTTGAATTATAGATATCCATAAAAACACCTGGTGGTGAAATCATTGCAACCCAAGTTTTGGAATCTTCACCTTTTAGAATATGTGGGAAGATTATTCCAGAAAATCTTATGATACTTATCTTGGTGTAATTCAATGCTATACTAGGTATGGATTGGATCTCTTTATATAGATAACATATAAACAGTCAGGAAAATAAAATATCTATTCATATTCTGAACCATCCCATGCTTCTCTACAAATGAAATATAGATCATGAATCTCCTTTGAAAAATCCATCAATGGTGTGGGTGTTGATTCCCTGTGAATAGGCATACCTCACTCAAATGGTTGAGTCAAAGGAAGTTATCCACCTAGGGTAAATACCCATCGTGAGATAATACAGTTATGTATTTTCTGAAGAGTTACCCAAACTACCCCCAGATTGTGAGATAGAGTTATCAATAGAACTCATACCCGAAGCTACTCCTATCTCAAAGTGTCCCTATAGGATGGATCCTATCGAACTAGAGGAGTTAAAGAAGCATCTACAAGAGAATTTGGACAAAGGGTTCATACGCCCTAGTGAATCACCTTAGGGTGAACCAGTTCTCTTTGTCAATAAGAAGAATGGATCAATGCGGTTGTGTATTGATTATTAAGAACTCAAAAAGATCACCATAAATAACAAGTATCCTCTTCTGAGGATTGATGACTTGTTTGATCGATTGATAGGAGATTGGTAATTCTCGAAGGTGAATCTCCATTATGGATATCATCAGCTAAATGTGAAGAAGGAAGATATTCTAAAGACTACCTTCTGTATAAGGTATGGGCACTATGATTTTTTTATGATTCCCTTTGGAATTACTAATGCCCCTACATTCATTATGGATTTGATGGATAGATTCTTTAGAAGTTACCTCGATAAATTTTTGGTAGTTTTTATTGATGAAATTGTCATCTACTCTAAGAGAAAGGAGGAATATGAAGATCATCTAAGACTTGTGTTTCTAACATTGAGGAAGAATAATTTGTATGCAAGTTTAGAAAGTGTGACTTTTGTATGAAAAAAGTCATGTTCTTGGGACATGTGATCATAAGTGAGGGAATTTATATGGACCCTTCAAAAACAATGGCAATTGAGGAATGGCTCAGACCCTCAAGTTTTATAGAAATGTGTAGTTTTCTTATCTTAGCAGGGTACTATAGATGTTTTGTGAAAAAATTATCATGATTTTCAAGACCACTAACTAAGTTAACAAGGAAAGGGGTAAAGTATGTCTAGGCGGAAGAATGTGAGGAAATCTTCAAGGAGCTAAAGAGAAGGTTGATCACTGCACATGTACTCACATTACCAAAAAGTGGAGAAAGTTTTGTGATATATAGTGATTCTTCCAAGAAAGGATTGGGTTGTGTACTCATGAAAAATGATAATTTGATAGCCTACACCTCATGACAGTTGAAGATCCATGAGCAGAACTATCTTATGCATGATCTAGAGCTAGTAGCTGTGATTTTTGCCTTGAAAATCTAGCAACATTATCTCTATGGTGATAAGTGTGCCATATATACCGATCACAAGAGACTAATGTATATATTCACAGAAAAGGATCTCAATATGCATCAAAGTATATGGTTAGAGATAATCTAATACTATGATTTCTCTATTCACTGTCATCCCGGAAAGGATAATAAGGTAGTTGATGCTCTTAACATAAAAAAACCTACTACTCTATCCATGTTGCGGATTAAGAAAGACCTTATCTTCATGGATATGAAAAGGATATATTCGGAAATAATCAAGGCAGGGAATACATCCTACCTTGTCCAAATTATTTCCTAACCAAAAATCCAGGAGAATATTAGGGAGGCCCAAAGGTATGATCTGGAGTTGAAAAATAGGTTGAATACAGTAAAGAAAGGGAATCTTCAAGAGTTTCATATCGATGGTGATGGTGTAATTTAGTTTGGAACAAGTCTTTGTGTGCCTTCATCACTTGGGATAAAGAAGGTTCTATTGGAGAATTCACATAGATCAACTTTCTCTATCCATCCTAGGAGTAACAAGATGTACCATGATCTCTGAGAATGGTTCTTGTAGGATAACATGAATAATAAGATTGTGGAATATATCTCAAGGTGCTTGATATGTCAGTAAGTTAATGCAGATTGAAAAAAAAATCCAAAGTGATGATGCAGCCATTGCCTATACCCATATGGAAATGTCAGAATTTCACCATGGAATTTGTCACAAGTCTCTCGAATACATCCAAAGAAAATAATGTGATGTGGGTTGTGGTGGATCGACTCACCAAGACTGCTCACTTTATCTCTATTTGGTAAGATCTCTCACTTGAACAACTTTCTAAGATATATTTGAAGGAAGTGGTGAGACTACATGGGGTTCCACTCTCAATTTTCTCTAATTGTGATCCCATGTTCATATCTAAATTTTGGATGAGTCTTTAACATTCCTTGAGTACTGAATTGAATTTAAACATAGCCTATCACCACCAAACTGATGGCCAATCTAAAAGACCTATTCAAACACTCAAAAATATGCTAATATCCTTCTTATTAGAATTCGAAGGTGGATGGGATTATCATATCTCATTGGTTGAGTTCTTATACAACAATAGCTTCCACTTGAGTATTAATATGGCTCCATATAAAGCTCTATATGGAAAGTGGTGTAGAACTCCAACCCATTGGGATGAAGTTAGATAAATAAAGATACTTGGACCTGATCTTGTACAAGAGATGAAAAAAAAGGTTAAATCCATCCAGCAACATATTAAAACTGCTTAGAGTCAGCAAAAGAGATATGCTGACAATCATTGAAGAGATTTGGAGTTTGACGTTGGAGAAAAAGTCTTCCTTTGAATATCACCATGGAAGAGATTCATGCGGTTTGTAAAGAAATGGAAGCTAATCCCAAGGTACATTGGCCCCTTTGAGATCCTTGATCATGTAGAATTTGTGGCCTATCATCTTACACCTCTACCAAATATGTCTCAAGTTCATAATGTGTTCCATATATCACTCCTAAGAAAGTACATACTAGATCTGTCACATGTTCTAAACTTAGAGGTGGTGCAGTTGGAAGATGATCTCTCTTGTGCGGAGAAACCAGTAAAGATTATGGACCAAATAGATAAGGTTCTACACAACAAGACAACACAACTTGTCAATGTATTGTGGAGGAACCCTAAGTATGAAGAAGTGACTTGGGAATCGTAGAAGGTGATGAAGGAGAATTACCCTCACCTGTTTTTGTAAAATAAAATTTTGAGGGAGAAATTTCAAAAGGGGGTAAGAATGTAATGACCCAAATTTTTATCAATAGAAATTCCCTTCTTATATTTATGTCACATAAAATCACATTAGGAAACACAATGCCACATCGTACTTAAATGAAATATTAAATACTAAGTGACCTTTATAGTCTAGTCATTAAACATAATTTTTCCACTTCTGTGTTTTGAATTTTGAAAATCTGACATACATGGTTGTGATCGGTAATATATTTGAAGTATGATAGGATAAACTTATTTTTTGGTGAATAGTATCTTACACATATGAATAGTAATGTTACCCTTATTAATAGTAATATGAACCTTATGAATAGTAAATTGACCAAGTGAATAGTAATCATACCAATGATAGAATAAATAAAATTTATCTATCTTATAAGTGAAAATATGATATGATTATATCATAGTATAAGAAAATAAATATTTTTCAAAAATTATTAATTAAGTGTTCATATTTTTATAAGTCATAAATATCTTATGATTAATTTAAAATAAAACTTATTTATGAAAAATGTATTAATAAATTAATATTTTGATGTTTTATGATTTTAAAATAATTTTATGGGACCTTAAGTAATTTTTCAAAGTGTTATAAAATCAATTATAATTTAAAATTTTGTATTTTCCAAGTAAATGATGATTTTAATTAAAAATTAAATTACCTATATTTAGAAAATTATTTTCATAAAATGAAGTTCATATTTTAATTCTAAACATTGAAAAAAAATTAGGTAAATTTTTGGGATTTTTCTAAAATACTTGAATTTTGGTGAATAGTAAAATACGATAATTTATGATAAATGTTAAAAACCATAATTTTTTAGTCATGGATGAGGTAATTCACTGTTGTTTTGAACTCACATGCACTGATTATTGTATTTAGTCACAAAAATCCTCATTATTTCTTATTTTGTGAAAAATAATAAACTAATGATTAAAATAATAAGAAAATACACATCTTCTCCACTATAAATACCACCCCTCACACCCCTTCTCCTCACACCTCTAAAGATTAAAACCTTGTCTATATTCTTCCAAATACTCTTACCTAGTACCTCCCCCAAATCCAAGAGCTCTTGGTATCATCAAAAGATCAAGCCTAGGTTCCTTGAGGAGGATCTCAAGAGGAGAATTCAAGAGGTAAATCCTCTCTCTTTTCTTTTAATTTCCTTTCAATTTCAATTTATTTTGTTATTATCTCCTCACCTCCCTTCATCCAAATTACATTATAACTCTATTAACATACATATACTGTAATTATATCATGTTAATGGAATATATTACATTAAAATCCTCCCTCTCTCTCTCTCTCTTCTATTTTAAAAATGAAATTGTCACCCGTGAAGTTTCAATTTACTGACATTGTGGGCGATGAACTTTAATTTTCCATAAATGCTATCAAGTATGTTATTAAAAACATTAAATGGTTGAAAAAATATTTTAAATTTTATTTTTTTCACCTCTTTTATGTTTTGGAACTAATTTATACACATAATACTAAATGATAAAACAAAACCTATTGTGATCAAAAATAGCCAAAATTAACCTAAAACAATCATCATTAACTTTTATCTGATGAATAATTCTCATGGAATATAAAAAAATACTTCATAATATCATTTAAACTTCTTTAATATCATTAAAAACATAAAATAACAATTCTGTATGTTTATTTGTATCTTACACGAACTTTCATTCATGTATACAAGTGAACCGATCATGAAAAATAAGAAAACAAACACTCCCAAATTTAAACCATAATGAATCATATTCATGTATAAAAGGTTCTTGAATTGTTAATTAATGAATATAATGTGATTATACATGATATTAACATGAAGGATGCTTTCGGACAAAAGTTAGGGGGATTTCTCAAACCCAACTCTCTTTCTTTGGGTTTTCCCTCTTTCACCCCATTTTTAGTATGGTTATTCTTTAAAAATAATATATTCTTCATTATCTTATATTTTCTAGGATATACATGTTTTCTTCTAGATTTTATGAAAAACACAACCTTTTCGAAAAGAACTCTTCTTTCAAAACACACCTTTTACTTCTAACTAAAGGTTGATGATTCTTATATCAAGTATGTTATTCCCCCTTTAATTTGGGAACCCAAAGTTTATGAAATTATGATTATGAGATAAAACTCATTCCTTTCCATGGTTTATTTTTGTTCATGATTGATATATGTTCTATTTTTTGTGCATGATAATGTAAATGTTATGATGTGGCGGGTGCGCCCAGAATTATATAGCATGATGTCAATGTTATGATGTGACGGGTGCACCTAGAATTATATAGTGCTCCAATTCATTGCGTAATATGAAAAACCTCATGAGTAAATTGAAATATTCATAAACATGATTCTATTTTTGTTCACAACTATGTGTGGTAGTTGACCACTAATACATGATGTTTCATTTTTATGCATTGCCACATTCTAAGTCTTCTCTTAATGATACTTCTCATGATTATGATCCTATGCCTATGTTATGATAATAATTTTTATTCTCACACCATGTTTTATTGTTTCATGTTATTATATATCCTCTTACTAGTCTTTTGTCACACCCATTGTTGATGTATATCTTCAGGTGACTACTTGTACTAATGATAATTCAAGGGCCAATAAGAATCTAGAGAAGAAGGAATTAAATGAACATTTATGTTTTATTTTTGAAAAGTTATGCATGGTCCTAGTTTGACCAAGACACTAAACCTTTGTATCCTTTATGTGTAATGACTTTATGTTTTTTATCTTTAAAATGATGTAATAGTAATGTAATAAAAGAAGGGTCTCTTTAATAACATCCACAATGGCTTATGCCATTTAATCAAACATCATCCCATAAAGGGACAAATATAAGGTATAAAAGACCAATGCATACTCATCGAGTCCATGGAGAATATCTATGGAAACTCGGTAATGATTTAGGTAGAGTCAAAGTATCATGTCCACAGAGCATGTCTAATGCGATTCCAAGCAATCCGGATCCAAGGGGTAGTAATGACCTTGGAATCCTATGTAATCGGGATCCAAGGAGTATAAATGTCCCTCGCATCCACTACCATAATAAATATGGATCCCTGGAGTAGAATTTACATGGAATCCTAGGGAATCAAGATTTTATGAGTAGAAATGTCCACAACTTCCACTACCATAATTGGTCTACTACCATAATTGGGATCCATGGAGTAGAAATATCCATGGAATACAATGAAACTGGGATCCAAGGATCATGTCCAAGACATTCACTACCATTATCAATCTCTCTATCAATTCTTTGATCATTTCATAACCATTCACAAACCATGCTTTCATCTAACTCATTTTCACATTTTCCATTCAAAAAAACTTAATAAATTAACCACATGTAATCACATTTCAAAGGAGGCATAACCTTCTCCTAATCTTTCATTAAATTCTCATTCAATTTATTAAGGATCCTCAAACAAGTAGTAATCTCACACTCACCAATCAGGGTGATATAATATAGAGAAAATATAAAGACACACCCAATGGGTGGCATAGGTTGGGGATAACAACATATAATGAAAAAAGGCACTAAGTGGGCAATCTAATTAGGTTACAATAATTTAATCAAGAAATTCAATTAATTTTAGGGTAAACATTGGAAAGTATAGTGTATAGTACAATGAAAACAATGAATTTAAAACACAAAAACTTGAGGTAAAGTTATATACCAACTACCATATACACGGGGTAGAACAATCATATAATATCAAACTCTGATTCACTCCAAATTAGGAGAAAAATGAAGAATAGATGAAAACCCCAGAAATAGGGAAAATCATCTTGTACCAAAACAACTCTATTGATAAGAAGTAAAATGAATATTGGTACAAGATGAATGAAGAACTTACCAGTATGGATCCAAAAACATAAATGGATCTTGAATCAAGCATTGTACGAAGGATTTGGATTAAATCATAGAAGATGGCTTCAAAGGAGCTTTATAAATTCCAAGGAGGAAGTCTTTTAGAATGAAGAGAAAAATATATTTAGGTTTTAAGAAAGTTTAGGGGAAAATGGTCATTTCCCACATTTTAAATGGGTTACATGGTTTGGTTGCATGGTTGACCAAACTATGTTCCAACCTTACACCCCTCACTTACTCTCTAGGTAACCTATATGGTGCATGCACATGGTTTGTAAAAATGTGTGTAGACTATTCCATAAGACACTATCCACTATCACCCTTCTCACAATCATGGTTCATGATTAGTAAAATAGTGTTTTGACCATGCATTTATCTTGTGCTAAAAATTGAAGACATTTTTCATGGGAGTGTAGTCCTAGATGCATGGTTTCCTTAAACCATGTTGTCTTTTTATTCCCTTCAAAATTCCCTATTCTTTTAGTAGTAACTATGTAGCCTGGGTCACCTGGTTTCTACAAACTATACGGCCCAGTTTCCTTTTCCAAAATCCATTCCTCCGGGATCCAAAAAATCTATGGACACCTATGAAACTTATGTTATCTCATCACCCTCATTAGTTTAAAACTATGGATTTAAATGAAAATTAAAAATATCCTTACCTCATAGTAAAACCCTATATCTTAGATCCCTTTTAAAAGAATCAAATTCTCTTTTTGAGGTCCATTTTTCTTTCACACTTTTCATCTGAGTCTATAGTGATTCTAAATTTGTTCTTATAATTGATGAACTTCTTAAGTATTCAAATGTTTAAATATCTCATTGAAATTAATCATTAACTTACTTTATCTAATTAAATTTAGAAATAATATCCTCAATATGAGAATAAATAGAATCAAAATATTCATTTATTGTTCTTCTTGATGGTTAACCTACCTCAACCAAGTAAGGGGACTGCACTTCTATTATTTCACTATATAGAGATGAAAAATATCTAAGGACTTCAATATAATCACTATCCTCACTAATAGTCTTTTCTAAGGACTCTTCAACAACAAAAACTATTTAATCTATAATCATTACAGTTGATTCATCTAAAGGGGTGTGAACAAGATCATCATTTTGAGATTCCTTATTAACCTTCTCCTCTTTATGAGAAACATTCTCTTATACATTAGCTACCTTATCATCTTGAACTTCAGCTATTATTTCTATAGAAAAAATAATAATTTTTTCTTCCATTTTTTCTTCAACAATAGAAGAAACTTATTCCTTATCTCTTTCTTCAAAAATGGGTTGGTATACCTCTCCAGCCTCATCAATTTCAACCTAATCTATAGGCTCTTCTCTTATTTATGGTCTTAGAATAATTGTTTCACCATTTTCCTTGATAGAGGATTCTTTAAATGATCTTGTGAGTTGAGTATTCCCCCCTAAAGTTATTAGGATTCTCACATCCACTCTCATTATTCTCACTATATTTACTGGAATGTTGGTTATAAAAATAAGCAGACCTCCAACTGCTTCTATTACTCCATTTACTATTGATTCTCCAACATCTTCATCATAAAACCTCACTGAACTAGCATACATTTGTCTTTGAAACTCCACTTTATCATGATAATCATATTATTCTTCATCTTCAACACACATGGGAATTAGTTTACCCATTTTTGTGCTCAAAAAAAATCCTCTTGTTCTAGAAAATAGAATGTTGTTATGGTGACATCTGATACTAATTCAGATGTCATAAATCATGCCTTTTTTATAAAAAAAACAAAGAAATAATCCTTTTATATGGATATAAAGTCATACTTGCATCCCTCTTACATCAGTGATTCATATATCATTGAATATATCTATTTAAATTTATCTTAATTTCACTCAACATAAAAAACATGATTTAAATATCATAAAAGAGAATCTTATCAAGCTCATCTATCCTTGGCACTATATTTGTCTAAATAAATATGACCAGTACCCTATTGTCAACTTCAAGATCCTTCACCAGCATCTTTCTAACTTGGGTAATTCTAAATAGAAAGTAAATTATATTTTCATACTTATATACTCTATCTCATATTGATCTTATACTAAATTGAAAGACTCCTTCATTGGGATAATGAAAAATCCAAACAATTTCCACTGCATAAATTGAAAATTCCATGTCATTTAGTTCCAATGAAATGATAACCTCACAATCCCTAAAAATAAAATAAGAATTTATATAAATTTCCATCAATTCGGTCTAGAAAATATTCACTGTATTTTCTCCATTAAAAATGAACTCCAGACCTTGAAAACCTAAATATTTCTTCAGCAGAAGTTTAATCTGGAAGATCCATTCAAATTCAATGACTTTCCCTTGAATAAATTTTATTTTTGAACATGATGTTCATTGATACTTCAATTCACTTGGTCATACTTCATTAGTTCTCTTAGTCTTCACCATTTCATATATTTGAAAGGTTTTAGGTTCAAATATTAGGGTTTGAAGAGAGATCAAGAGCTCAAAAGTATTAAAGGGTGCAAGATTAAAGGTGAGGAAGAGGTATAATATCTTTGATAATTTTTGAGTGATGTATTGGTTTCTAAATCCAAAAAAATATATAATTATTTTTAATTTTTAAAATTGAAAATAAAACCTTTAGAAGATAAAATTATGAAATTAATATTTTAAATCATAAATTGTATAATTGACCAGAATAAATTTAAAAAGAGATTATGTAAAATAGTTTAACCAAGAGGGATTAAAATAAAATTTGAGACTAATTATAAAAAATAAAAATTTTACTTAAAATTATATAAACCTAAATTCCCCTTAATAAAATCAAAACTAGTCGTGGGAAGTGGTTTAGTAAAAATATTAGAAATTCGATATTCAGTATTAATAAATTATAAAGATATATCCTTTTTTAGGACATGATCTCTTAGAAAATGGTGTCTTATATCAATATGTTTAGTCCTAGAGTTACTCACAATATTTTCTAAAATATTACCAGAAAGTTTAGGGAATATACCTATTTATTAAAAAAGAAAAAAGAAAAATTGGAAACCCTTTTGAACTGGGATAAGGGATAAATCATTACAAGCACAAAGGCCAGAGGTATATGGAATTTGATTTGAGTGGAAAGCATCCATTGGTACATAGTCTGTTACAATTACACCCAATAAAAATATGTCCAAACTGGCCATGATAGGCCCAACACAAATCCAAAATTAGTGAAACCCTAGACGATACCACCAAGTCGTCCGCACTAACACTGCTATAGTAACCAGATTCACCATCTGCCACCTGCCTGAGGCCGCCGAAGCCACCTCATCCTCTTCTCTTCTGTCTTCATGTAACCATATGAAATAGCTAGATCAACATCCAAATCCCTCATCATCACATTGAAGCACCTCCTTGTCACCATGGCACCCTATCGAAGGATAATTCCACTAAATTTCACCAAGGGGCCAATGCATGCCATCACCGCCATCAACACCCTCCACATCCCGCCTTACCGTCACAATACCAGAACCCCCAAAGACCACAAATGCCAACTTAATCCAACCATATTTGGCCTAAAATAGCAGATCTTGACCATATCTGACATGTTGACCACCAATCAAGACAACCAACACCATCGAGGCTGATTGTCGCCACTTAAGACACCACCGAGCTCTAAGCCACCCATCTCACTAAGACCGAGTCCGACCATCACACCAACAATCTCAAAGATGAAGTCGACCATCGCACCAATGACCATCTCACCATCGATCTTGAATCTGACCATCGCACCTCATCATCATGCCACTGGGAGTCTTTACTGAAGAAGTCGAATAGGATTCCATGGGTGAAACCCTACGTGAAGAAAATATCTTGACCAAATCCAAGAGCCTCCTATTTTTTAAAATATTAATTACATTAGTATTGTAATATAAAATAGGAATATGTTAAAAATTAAGTCAAAATTCTAGAAGATTGTGAATCATCCACAACACTTTTGCAGAGAAACTGTCGATGTAGATATACTTCACCTCAACTATTGATAATAAAATTGACTGTTACTTCTTACTAGACCATGAAACTAGAGACTTTACTAGAAGGTAAAAGTTCCTAAGGTACTTTTTCTATATAACCTACACCCACTAAAATAATCATTTGAATGTGAAATTAAATTAAAATTAGTGGTTTTTGGATAATGAAAAGATATAAAGATAGGTCATTTAAAATATCTAAAAATTATTTTAAAAATGGTTAGATAGGATTTTTTGGGTTTGTTTGAAATCTTACATAAAGACAAATAGAAAAAATAATTTTCAGTCAACTAGAAGTAAGATATAACAAACTACCACTCACACCTCTTTATAACTTATTGTACACTGGTTTTCTAGCTTCATCCAAATCAAGTTTCACATTATTTCACAAGGGAGTTGCATAAGTATTACTATTTTCAAGTCCAAACTTCTTCAATAAATAAATAATATAATTGCTTTGACTCAAAATATTTACAAAATATTTTTGATAAATTTTAAAACCAAGAAAGAAATTAAATTATCTCATCACTCTTATTTCAAATTATTTTTTCATAATTTTTAAAAAATCATTATAAATATTTTTATTAATTGAGATAAATATAACATCATCTACATAAATTTTTATTAAAAAATTTAAAAAAAAATTCTTAAAAAGGGTAGGATATTACAACCCCACTAAAAAATAATTTAAAAAAATAACTTAATCTTTCATACCAATACAATGGTGCATGTTTAAGACCATAAAGTTTTTTAGTAAGTCTAAAAATAGAATTTTTTAGTTGAGGGTTTTCAAAACCTAGATCTTATTCAATATAGACTTCCTCCACTAAATAACCATTTAAAGAAATATATTTTACATCCATTTGATATAATTTAAAATTCATATACAATATATAATCTAAAAGTGTCCTAATTGATTCTAATATAGAAATTGGAGAAAAGGTTTCCTCGTAATCTATTCCTTCTTCTTAGTTGTATCCTTTAGATTCTAAGTTGTCCTTATTTCTAGTAATTATACCTTGTCCATATTTTTTATTTTAAAATACCCATTTAGTTCCTATTATAGGATGGTTTGATGGCCTATAAAATAATTCCCAAACTTTATTTCTTTTGAACTGATTTAGTTATTTCTATATATATCATCTAACTCTCATATTTTAATCCTTCTTCTATAGTTTTAGGTTCTAACTAGGATAGAAAGACAAATAATTTAGCTACGTTTACTACATTCCTCCTAATCTTAACTCTTTTATCTAGTTATCCTATAATAGTCTCTAAAGGGTGATCCTTTAAGATTCTATACTGTCTAGGTAAAACACTTTTAGGTTTACCAATTTTATATTTTTCAAATTTGGAATTATTATAATCATATTATAATTTAATTTCAAATAAATATTTAGAAGAATAAATTCACATGTTATTCAAATAATCATTGACTTCATCTATCTGAATTTTATTGTGATCAAAAGGATTAATTTCATCAAACTTTACATGAACAGATTCTTCAACTATCCTTGACTTTTTATTAAACACTATATAAGATTTATAGTTATTATAATATCCTATAAATATTCCGTAATAAGACTTTGGAACAAACTTACCATGGGTTTACTTATTTTTCAAGATATAAACCTTTCATCCAAAAAAATTAAAGTATATAACCATAGGTTTTCATTTATTTCATAATTCATAGGTGTCTTTTTGGGAAAAGGCCTAATTAAAACTCTATTAATGATATTATGAGTTGTACTTACATATTATGACTAAATATAGGTAGAAATTTTATATTCATTTAATATATTTTTTTTAATTTCTTAAATATCCCTAAATCCCCTTTCTACAATTCCATTTTGTTAAGGTGTACTTGGATCAGAGAACGTATGTTTAATACCCAAGTCTGAGAAAAAATATTTTAACTCCTAATTATCAAACTCTCCTCCATGATCACTTATTAATAAAATTATTTTGAAATATTTTTCATTTAAAATAATTTTGTAAAGAATTACAAAAATATAAAAAGTATCACTTTTAAATTTTAGAAAATATACCCAAGTAAATCTTGAAAGATCATTAAATAAAACTAAAACATAAGACCTTATAGTCAATATTGATACTCTTTATAGTCCAAAAAATCCATGTTAATAGTCTCTAAATTTTTTGATATATAAACCTTATTAATAGATTTAAAAGATAATTTATCTTACTTTCCTATTTGGCATTCACCGCATAGTCTATTTTGATCAAATTTAATACTGGTAAATCAAAAACTAAATTCTTCTTATATAACATAGATAGGAAAAATATATTAAAATGTATAAGCCTCAAATTCCAAATCCATGATTCATTTATTTAAGCAGTAAAATAATTCACTTTATTTTCATGCAAGGAATTAAGATCTAAAGTATAAACATTTTTTATTTTAGGTGATTTTAACTTAAGTAGTTCATATTTAAATACAGTGAAATAATTGTTAGAAAAATCAATATAAAAACAATCATCACATAGTTGCTAAATACTTATCGAATTTTTCATCAACCCTTGAACATATAAAACTTTGTTGACTAGGATTGAATTTGGATCATCAAAGGATCCAACTCTAATGATTTTAACTTTAGAAATATCACTAAAGGTAACTAAGACACCATATACTTTTGACAGTGTATAGAGATTTGAATAAGTTCCACTCATGTTCATTGAGTATCCACTATCAATACACCATATTTATCTTTTTTCCCCATTTCCTTTTACATATTAAAACATTAAATAATAGTTTTTCATGGTACCCAAATTCTCTTGGGTCCAATTGTGTCAGCGAGCAGAGATTTAGGTAACCATATCTCCCAAATTTTACCAAAATTGACTAAACTAACTTCAAATATAATTTTAGAAATAAATAATTTCTTTATAGAACTAATCTGGGTATTTTTCAAACAATAGTTTTTAGCATAATGGTCTTCAATTTCGTAATAAAAACAAGTACTTCTAGACATGTTGTGATTCTTAGAACTGGAAACAAAATAATTTCTACATAGATTATATTTTTCACAATTTCCATTATTCCATTTTATTATTTTCTATAAAAATGGTTACCAAGAATCATATTTAAATATTCTTCTCTATTAGTAAGTATACTATTAGAACTTTTAAAGGATTCTAGTTTATCCTGCAACTATTTAATTTTAGTTTTATTCATAGTGCAGCTTGAAGTAGATTTGATAAATTTTCTTTTAATTTCATGTGTTGTTTTAACATGGAATATTTTTCAGTAAAAAAATTATTATAAATATTTTTTAGGAATTTAGTATTTTTTTTATTAAGGAATCATATTTGTCTTCAATTATAGAAAAGTATTCATCTATTTTATTATTTGAACATATTTTATAATTAGATTCAGAAGAATAATAGGATTTTTCCTCTTCTTCATTAGTTATAATGCACATGTTTGATTTCTACTTTGAATAATCTTGTTCTAAGTTAGAAGGTCTATTGGATCCTTCAAGAAAACTCTATGGATCCTTTATGGACTTTTTCCCTTTGTTCTCATAATCAAATTTTATTTTGAAATTCTTTTATTTCTTTTCAAATCTTTATCTCTCCTCTTTTATATGTTGGAACTCATGTTTGATATACCCCATCTTTTTTCATTTATAACATATAAATTATTTTATTTTTTGATTGTTTTTATTAAAATCATTGAAATTTTTTTTGATGTATTTATTATTCTTACAAAACTTACTAAATATTATGGCTAGATGAGTCAATACTAATCTAGAATCTAAAAATTCTGAATCATTTAAGGATACAATATCCTCTTAAATTTATTTTTATTTTTTAGAGAAGTAACTTTGAGAGTGGTATTCTCTATTTTTTATCATTCTATGATCTTCTACTTCAACTTGTATTTCAGATTAATACATAATTATGGTTCCAATAAATTATTTCAATAATAGATTTTTGACAAAATTGGATTGAATAATTATATAAGAGATTACATTCCTTCTTTAGGGTAGGAATCTGAGAACTTTTAACACTTGATTTGCCTTTGGAATTAGGGTTCCCATGGCAGCAACACTATTTACAATTTCAGTCAATCTCTAAATCATTTGAGTAATATTTTTCTATCATACATACATAAAACATCAACTTTTAATTTTTCTATGTTATACCTCAACTATATGACATTATCAATTCCTTCATAGGCAATAGAAATTGTATACCACGTCTCAAATGCAGTGGAACATTGAGAGAATCAATTGAAATCATTCAGACCAAATCCACAAATGATTACATTCATTTATCTTGAATTAACATCATAATCATATTTTTTAGTAGCATCTTATTATTCTAGTTCTACTGGAATTTCATAAGGTTTGATAATTTTTATGTAGGCTTTAAAAACAATATTTTTCAAATAAATGATCATACAATCTTCCCAACAACTGTAATTTTTTCCATTGAAATATGGCACTCTGATAATTGACATCCATTATTTGATTTCAACCATAGACATATTTCTTCATATAGACCTTTGATTGAAAATTTATAGATATTAACAAAATTATTTAAATATAAATCCTTTAATACTAATTATTTGTTCAAAATAATATGAGGACACAAGAGGGTTTGAATTTTTTGTTTTTAAAAATCCTGAAAAAATAAAACTTAATCCCTATTTTTGATTTTTAGTGTGGTGAAACTTTATTTTCTTTAAACAGATTATGCAGAAAAAAGATAAAGAAGATAACTTAGATATTTTTATAGTGTTTTAGGGCATAAAGAACCCATAGTACACTCCACCAATGATATCTCATAAATCTTGATGATTTTCACTAAACATTTCCTATTATTCGGAGATCACTATAACTAAGTGAAAGTAGTTGAAACCTTACAACAATTTAAGTTTTTTTACAGGGAACCTCAATAACCATAGCTTAGTATGAGAATATTATAATCTTCCATGACTAAGTACCAAAAATCATCACTTCAAGTGATAAGATGATAATTATAGAAAGATATTTGGCACATAGTTACAACAGAAAGTGATAAATGAAGAGTTCTTCATAGGTAAATATAATATCATCAATGTTCTTTTCTTAATAATAGTTTATAATATTTCTTATTGATATAATATTCTAAAAACACATATAACCATTAATAAAAACCTTTCAAGATCAATATAATAATAAATTGTATGATTATAAACATGTATGTCTCTAAAGTTTAGTCCTAGAAATAACTTATATGAACTATAGTAAAAATATTTACACAAGATACAGAAGTAGTAAAACAAAAAAAACAATTGATCAAAACATGTATGTCTCTAAATTTTAATCCTTTATAGAACTATATAGAGTCATCTTTAGAAGATGTGACTCTCATTATTTAATAATAATCTTGATTTACTTCAGGTCAAACAAATCCATAAATATCACCTAATAAAATGTGAACATTTAAAACACACAGCATGTTTGCAATTTTAAGTTAAACACCCAGATAAAATCATGAATTTCCTTTGAAATATGAACGATTTAATATATTTAATAAGGTCCATTTAATTGGTCTTTAAAAAATATTTAAATATATATTTCCTCTAATGAAACCATTTCATAAATCATGGAAACAACGTATGATTGGTTTCAAAAGTTGAGTTGATGAACCATATAATAAGTATGAAAACATAGAGTCCTTCACAAAATTATGGTTCTCAATCATAATGTTTAGACCAAATGTAGGTTTCCAAAAGTATTTATCCTTACAAAAGTAGTGTTTCAGTTCCTAACGCTCACTTCAAATGTAGGGTTATGAATAGTGATTCTAAACTTCTTCAAATTTCCCAAAATACTTAAGAAAATTAAACTTCAACAGAATTAAAACTAAAGTGATTCTAGAATAAAATAATTATTACAATAAATATTATCATGAAATCCACTTAAAACAACTTCATTAGTAACAGAAATGTGGGTATTTTGAGCATCAAAATCAATGATAAATTACAAAAAAAATGTTGGATCAACATGTTCCAAACATAAATAGATATAAAATATTCTTAAAAATAAATTTTTATTCCTAATAAAAGCATTGGCAAACTAATCTGCACTTATTTATTACTATATTTCTATATTCTTCCATTTTATTCCAAAAAATCCATTTAGTTCCTATAATTTTTTTATCTTTTTGAAGTTCAACTATACTCCAAACATTATTTCTTGAAAATTAGTTAAGTTTATCATGTATAGAAATAATCCAATGAGTATATTTCAATGCTTCATCAATATTATTATGCACAAAATCAAAAACAAAAGTAGAATTAGAAGATAAGTTCAAAACTAATTTTCAATATTGAATTCCATATTAAATATTTCCTATTACTTTCTCAAGAGGATGATCTTTAAGATTTATCTAGTTTTTAGGATTATATTGAGAAAAGATACGCTCCCCTTCAACTGATACATCATCATTTTGGTGATCATATTCACCAAATTTAAAATATTTAAATTATTTTTCTATGTTATCTAAATATGAATTCTTCTTGTCATTATTTTCATTAAATTTTACATATGCTAGTTTTTTAACTTTAATGGATCTCTTATTATATACTCTATAAACTTTAAAATTATTATAATATCTTATAATAATTCCTATATCACTTTTATCATAAAACTTATATAAATTTTCCATAGTATTTAAAATAAAAACTCTAAACCCAAATACTCTAAAATATTCAATTTTTGAATTTTTTTTTTAAATCATCATAAATTTTCTTTAAGAAAGTAATAATAAAAAATCACTTTAAAATATATATTTTTGTATTAACAGATTCTATCCAAAAATAATTTTTTATATTAAATTCATTATACATGGACCTAACCATTTCTACAATAGTAATATTTTTCCTTTTTATCAACACCATTTTATTATGGTGTTCTAGGAGTTGAAAATATATAAAAAACCCCATTATCTTAAAAAAATATAGATTAGAAAACTCACCTCCTTAAACACTTCTAATATAAATTATTAAATGAAATTTTTTATTTTTAACTAGTTTACAAAAAGAAATAAATTTTTTTAATGTTTCACTTTAATGAGTCAGAAATTAAGTCTAAGTGAACCAAATAAAATCATCAATAATTAAAAATACATGATTCTTACATCCTAAACTATCAGTTTTCATAGGTCCAAATAAATCAAGATGTAATAGTTCTAAAGATCTAACTATATTAACATTATTAATATATCTTCATGTTTTTTATACTACTTATATTTTAAATAGGAATCACAAAAAAATTATTTATTAACCTTAATATAGGGTAGTACTAGAACCTGTTCATGTTTTCCCAGTTTGTATAGTTGTTGAAAATAAACATGTCCCAACCTTTTATGCCAAAGAATATCATTTTTTTTATAGTATTAAGACACTTAACATTATACTCAGTTAGCTCAAAAAAATAATTGAATAAATATTTTCTTTTCTATTTGCATAAGATACGACAAAATTATCTTTAATAACTAAACACCTATTATATTCAAACTTAACACTCATTCCATCATAAAAAAAATTGATATACTAATTAAGTTTTGATTAATACCTTAAATATATAATTCCTTAGATATTATGATATATTTAAATATACCAACTTCTCCAAAGCCTCTGACCTTACCTTTAGAATTTTTTTTTAAAGTAACAGAGCCTCCATCATGTTAATTAAAAGATAAAAAGTTGTAAGAATAACCTACCATCTATCTAGAATAGTTTTTGTCCATGTATCATGTGTATTTGAGGTTCTAAGGTAGATTCCATGAAAACAGATTAAGTGGAAAAAAATGTGTTTCCCGTGTTATCTTGGGTCCAACTGGATTAGTGATAAAATTCTACCCCATAACATGTTAATTATCATAAATTATTATATTTACAGTTGTTAACTTTCTTAATTACCTTTTGATACCCATTATGATGATATTTTTTATACGTATTCTTAAAATATATATATATATATATCTTAATATATTTGTAAACTCATTGAGTAAATTTAGCTATTTCATCTTTCTTACTTTGCTGCACCTCAAAATTAGAATATTTAGTAGAAATATTTATATTATATTTAAGTTTTTTTCCTTTATTCTTTGAAATTTATTCCTTGAAAATATTATTTATCTCCAACTCATATTGAAGAATTTTGTAACGCCCCGACCCTAGTTACCTAGATTCGGTGCATTATTACATAACATTGGCATGATCAGAAGAAAGATCAAATCTCGAAAGACCGATTGGTTTAGTAGCCTTGGAAACACTAGATATATTCATAAATTTTACATTACATCATAAATTGAAAAACTACTACAAAAACATAATGTCTCCACAGTCCACACTATTATCCCCTCATAATATCCCTGCAGGTCATTCATAACTTACTTCTTCACATCCTGGGAAAAATAAAACATAGAAAAGGGGTGAGCTCAAATGCCCAGTAAGGATTACAAAATACCGGAAACTTTCATAAATAAGAATAAACATTTAAGGCTATGTATAACTAAAACAAAAGCCTTTTAAACTTTAACTTCAACATAGTATGGCAAAAGTAAAATGAAATAATGTCATTTACTTGTTCACATGGATATTCTACTAATCGAATAATCATATGCAATATCAATAACCACTTTCATAATGTTGGAATGCATAATGCCAGACTATCATAACCACATAGCCAAGGCCTCGTGCCAAGACTACAAATAATATTTTGCCAAGGCCTTGTGCCAAGACACTATTTTGTCTCATGAGACCTACCGATGCATCGAGGAGCTATAGCGGGCTCCACCCGTCACATATTAAGTCCAATGCATTCCCATATGAAAAGGTTTAAACATAACATAAACATTCGTATTAAAACTAGCATACGAAATGTCAATACTTTCACCATAAACCATGAATGGTATAAAAATAGCACATCCACAGTCAAACATATCACAAAACATTCAATACAATATAGAAGTTTTGTATCATAATAAAACAACTTCAAATAAGCATAAAATCCATCAAAGGATGTTGACATAGATGAAATCAAAACACTTTTTGGAGAAATATCTCTTTCTATTTTTGAAAGCATTTAAGATCCATATAAAATAAAACATTTTCTTGAAAATATTCTTATAAGCTTGTAAGGAAAGCTTTGAAGATTTTATAACGGCAGAAAATAACCGCACTCGCCGTATAAGTTAAAAAAAACATTCTTACATTAATTCTGTCGAAAAGGTTAAAAAGGACCTTATTTTGAAAACGACGGAAAGATTCCTCTTATAAAAAGTCAAACAAGGGTATAAATGACTTTAACCCATATTCTTGTAAATAATAAAAATGTTTTGAAATACATTTTTAAGAAACATGGATGTGGATGATAAAGAGATCCTAGTAGATTATTACGTATAAACAACCTCGGATAATGAAGAGATTGTGAAATAACCCTTACCTTGTACTTTTCCTTGGTTGGGGTAGGTTAACCTCCTGTATAATGGTGAAATAATTGTTATTAAATTATACAAGAATCATATACATTAATATGATATCATATATGATCTTTTAATATTGATTTGATAATAATATCTTAGTATTATCGTTGTTTCGGGTGTTAACTTACTTGTTTTCTTTTATATGTTTTGTTACGTAAGACATGTTTGTAAAGGATAGGTTGTATATTATTCATATCTAGAATGATATCAAGTCCTTAAACATCATTTTTTAAATCATAAAATGATAATTATACTTGAATGGATACGATGGAGAATGAATCTCATCGCGTTCGTGGAGACGGTAGTCCGTACGTACGCACGAGCGACAATATCATTCTTTTGATATTAAAATAATATATAAATGGATGGTATATCAAATATAAAGAATCATTAACATGTTATATTTATTATTTACATGAGTTACATATCATTATTATACCCATCCAAATAATAATATATTGAATATCAATTACACCACGACGTGGAGACGGTAAGCCGTACGTACGCACGTATGGTGACATGTTATTCAAAGGGTGGATAGAATACTGAATATGGTTGTACCATATTTATAATAACATCACAGTATATATATGATACTGGATTTATTATTTTAGAATGGTAACAACAAAGGAATAATAAGTGGAAGAAGAAATGAACTTGGAAAAGGGTGGTGAAATCATTACCTCTTCTTCGGGTTCTTTCTTTTTATTTGATCAAAAGGGCTCCTTAGGTTGGCTTTCTGATCAAACTAAGGCCTCTAGGTTGTATTGAGGAAAGTTGGGAGAGTATTTGGGCAGAGTTTGGCTGAGCCAAAAGTCTTTTAAGGTGTGAATAAATGAGAAGGAGGAGTGCCCTTTTATAAGAGGGGTGAGGGGAACCTTTGGAAAAGCTAGAGATATTAGTTTATAATAAATTAATATTCGGTTTAAAATGGCTAAAAAGTTGACTATTCAAAGGTTAAGGTGGTTATGGGTCGAAAAAAACTCAACCAATAGAATTTAGACAGGTTTGGGTACTTATATTAACCTTATCTTTAAGTATTAACTCTAAGTTAATTAGTTTCACTTTTACAATGTCTCTTTGTATTTTTATATAATATGGTTAATAAACTTACTATATACATCCAAGAGACCCCCTAAGTGGTCCATTAATGATTAACCTATCATGATATAAGTCTATTGGCCGAACCTTAGATTTTTAGGAATTTAATATCAATTAATAATATAATATTTGTTTTAAGAACTCTTTTATGTCAATTTTGACACTATTCAATAGTTGATTTTTTTGAAACTCATAACAGATTGATTACTTAGAAAAAAGTAAATTAAATCAATCCTAATATATCTTATTATCCTAGAAAATTAGTTTAATTCATTAAAAGTTTCATATTATATTTATTTGGGTATTTATAATATCAATTAATTTAATTTTTCAGTATTTTAGTAATTACTGCAACATCATTGTGTCATAAATAAAATAAATTATTTAATGTCTAAAAATTATAAATAAAATATAATTATGTAGGAAATCGTTTTATCTTTCTAATGAATATTTATAATCTAAAATCCAACATATATAACCCTATGTAATAATTGTTTTTCTAAAAGATATATGCTTGTGTCATTTTTGTATTCATTTTAACTTAATTAAAATAAAGTGTCCCTATCACCTACAAGTGGCACCATGGGGTCCCCAAATCGACACAAAGATGCCTATGGTCGAACATGTATCAACCAATAAGGCTACGACACGTTTTAGGGTAATTTAGTATTATTATAATATTATTTTTTAACCCTTATTTACCAGATTTACCCTTAACCATGGTAAATAAAATATTTACAACAGTAATTGTTAAAAATGTCTAAAAATAAAAGTTACCTATTTACACAATTTGTACATCCTGATTCCAAATATGGAATCCATTTTTCTAAATTCAAAACATAGAAGTGGCAGAAATTAATTTAAAATTAATTCCCGCTGTCAAAACAAAAAGCGTGTTTTAAGAGATAATAACTATCAAAAGATTGACACTTGTTTATGTTCGGTTTAATTGTAAAATTATGTTCAATGACCAAAATTATATTAAATGGTAAAAATATATTATAAATATACTTTAAAACCACTCAAATTCATAATTTATCACTATTAATTATTTTGATTAAAAAAGTTGTTTTTAATTAAAATTTAGTAATTTTCACTATTCATCAAAATATGAAAGTTATCCGAAAAGTACCAAAATTTCACCTTAGGCTAAATTCGATATTCCGAATCCAGAAATGAAGTCCATTTTAAAATATAAAATATATATAATTTCAAAATGTAGGTATTACTATTCATAACGGCTAGTTTGATTGGTTGTGGTGTGTGTTAAAACTCAAGGTTGCGTACAACACATGCTACTGTATTATTCAAAGAAAGCGTACCGTGGAAGCTTGGGATGTTTCATTTTAAATTTTTGATGTCCCCATTTAGTCAAAAAGTTTAAAATATTGTATTTAAAAAGGGTTCACTATTAAAAGTTGATAAAAGTGCAATACTGAAAATGAATTTGTTCTTGCATTATATCTAAGAAACTCATAATATGGATTCTAAAATTATAAGGATTATATAAAGTTTAAAATTTAGATAATACTATTCATAACCTCTTTTGAATGGCTTTTTTTTTGTAAGTCATGGAGTGATTGAACTCGGTGTTGCGTGTAGTGCAAGTTATTGAATTATTTTGAAGAAATAACACACTATGAAATCTTGGGGTGTTACATTCTCCCCTCCTTCAATAAATTGCATCCTCGCAATTTGAAATTGTTCTTCGAAAATAAAAGGTTGAAAATAGAAAATATATTTGTGGGAAAACCCACATCGGAAATTGGGTTACTAAATTTTAGTCTTAATATGAGGAAAAGAGAAATGAAAGGGTCACCACCAAATTATGATCTCGATTAGGAGAACATTGGTGGCAATTAGAGACATATAATTGGAGGAAAACGTAAATATTTATAGGTAGTGATTGAGGTCATCAATCACAAACAAGTATAAAATTGAGGTCCTTAAATTCATCAATCTATGATGATTTCAAATACCATCGGTTCTACAAAACATAGGGTATTATGATAACACATTTTTGACGTTTCAAAATATCTTAGTTGAAATCCCACATCGAAAAATGAATTAATGAGGCCTCTATTTAAAATAAAGAGTCGAAAGTATGAAGATTACCGAAAATAACACATACTAGGGTTCCATGTAGGAAAATATGGATATGGAAGAAAAATCTAACCATCAATTATCTGATGGAGAGTGGTAGGGAACATGGCTATGAAAAGGCCAACAATCCCAAAGCCATAAATTAGTGATGATTTAAGGTACCATCTAGGAAAACATTTTTGTTCTAAGTTGCTTTTCTTAATATTGAGGAATTTATTTATGATATTGGCTAAGATCATAAGGAGATATACTTACTTTATAATTAGAGTTTTATCCATTAATAAATTTCTACCACAAACTCATATTTCACTCTAAAAGATAATAGAATGTAAAAAAATTCTATTTACACTATTCGTATAGGGTTCCAAAATAAATGAATTTATAATTCATCTACAAGATCTTTTAATAAAAACTATATTATTTAATCCAGGACATCTCGTGGGCCAGTGGTAGGTGATACACCCTTGTCGCCCTTCGGTTGCGGGTTCAAGTCTCGCAGGCTTGCCGGACGCGACGGGTTGCCGCCCGACCTTCGGGTTGTCCTTTTATAGCAATCCAAAATAATCCAAACTAGAACTATCCAAAATACTTCTGTCCAAACTCACAGTCCAACATTTATAAGGAAGGTAAACATAATATAGATCCTTTTTACCCCGTAATAGCATATGAATACCTTCATCATGTATTACCATATTCCTTATTGATTACATTCATGCTCCCTTATTCCATATAGAATGCTGGATATACTTCATTAATCCAAAAAAAATTTAAACCCCAACAATGATGGAATATACAAATCATTAATCAGTTCCAAGGTAGTCAAGAATATCCAATATAATTTATCCAAAACAATCACATATTATTCCAAAATCACTACCTCAGTATCAGAACTATATTATGATTTATCATTCTCTCAACCATATATTTTCCAAAAATTTATCCAGCTATTGAGTCACTTTTCTTTGTTCCACACAATCTCAAGTCCTTAATGAAATAGTACTGCAGTACAATCCTTATATACTCCATAATTATTATAACAAGTACATTGTTGATACAACACTCAATTGACATAATAAACATAAGAACTCTAATCATTCCTCTTCATCTATGGTAGTATCATAACTTGATTATTATCCAATAACATCATTTGCGGCATAGTCTGATGACTGGGACATAGGTTCGCGTAGTGTCCAAACTCCTTGCAAATGAAGCATTGTACATTTAAAACAATTTTCTTACCCTTTCAGTCACGTACTTTGTGCCATTTTCCTCCAAACTTATAACAAACTCTTATTCCTTTCAGGCAAGTTCCAGGGTGTTTCTTTCCACAGTTACCACATATGGGAAAATTCTTCTTTTCCCTCTTCCCTTTATCCATCTTTCTCTCTTCCATCCTTTTCTTCTCTTTCTTCCCTTCAAAGCCATAGGACTCATTAAACTCTTTACTTATCTTATCAACACATGATATTATTTCTTCATATGATGATAATACATGGGAGACTATTTCTCTTATAAATTCTAGCTTAATACCATGAAAGATATGATCCTTCCTTCTCTTTGGATCATGTGCATTTCTGGAGTTCTCATTCCTTCTACTGGGCGCCATTTCTAAACAATGGCATACACTAGATCAGTTTATAAATCAAAATACATAATCCCATACTTATAAAACACTTAACATAAATTGAACTATTTATGGATATAATCCATAATCATAAAAATGTCTCCTTTGAGGATGTATATACTCATAAACCATTCATAATGGTTTGTAAAGAAAATGAGAATTATCCTAAGCATATCCCCCGGGAGTGTCGTAACCAAGAGTGCAGCAAGGCCCGTTGTCGTGCACCAGTTCCCGTTCGAGTCTAGCTCAATGCGGTGTTTTCGGGTTTTACCCCTAGGTACATCTGTTCCAGAGCCGCCTCTACCTGCTCGTATCCAGACAGGGATGTATTTCTCGGAAAACTCACAAAATCTCTACAATACCAAAATTCTAGGAAGTTCTTCTACACTAATCCTCAAAGTTCATCTTAGATCTACGTGCTCTAATCCGAGTTTATCTAAATCTAGCTTCCAAGGTTTGTACTAAACTTCCTCTGATACCAACTGTAACACCCCGACCCTAGTTACCTAGAGTCGGTGCATTATTACATAACATTGGCATGATCACAAGAAAGATCAAATCTCGAAAGACCGATTGGTTTAGTAGCCTTGGAAACACTAGATATATTCATAAATTTTACATTACATCATAAATTGAAAAACTACTACAAAAACATAATGTCTCCACAGTCCACACTATTATCCCCTCATAATATCCCTGCAGGTCATTCATAACTTACTTCTTCACATTCTGGGAAAAATAAAACATAGAAAAGGGGTGATCTCAAATGCCCAGTAAGGATAACAATATACCGGAAACTTTCATAAATAAGAATAAACATTTAAGGCTATGTATAACTAAAACAAAAGCCTTTTAAACTTTAACTTCAACATAGTATGGCAAAAGTAAAATGAAATAATGCCATTTACTTGTTCACATGGATATTCTACAAATCGAATAATCATATGCAATATCAATAACCACTTTCATAATATTGGAATGCATAATTCCAGACTATCATAACCACATAGCCAAGGCCTCGTGCCAAGACTACAAATAAGATTTTGCCAAGGCCTTGTGCCAAGACACTAGTTTGTCTCATGAGACCTACCGATGCATCGAGGAGCTATAGCGGGCTCCACCCGTCACATATTAAGTCCAATGCATTCCCATATGAAAAGGTTTAAACATAACATAAACATTCGTATTAAAACTAGCATACGAAATGTCAATACTTTCACCATAAACAATGAATGGTATAAAAATAGCACATCCACAGTCAAACATATCACAAAACCTTCAATACAATATAGAAGTTTTGTATCATAACAAATCAACTTCAAATAAGCGTAAAATCCATCAAAGGATGTTGACATAGATGAAATCAAAACACTTTTTGGAGAAATATCTCTTTCTATTTTTGAAAGCATTTAAGAGCCATATAAAATAAAACATTTTCTTGAAAATATTCTTATAAGCTTGTAAGAAAAGCTTTGAAGATTTTATAATGGCAGAAAATAACCGCACTCGCCGTATAAGTTAAAAAAAACATTCTTACATTAATTCTGTAGAAAAGGTTAAAAAGGACCTTGTTTTGAAAACGACGGAAAGATTCCTCTTATAAAAAGTCAAACAAGGGTATAAATGACTTTAACCCATATTATTTTAAATAATAAAAATGTTTTGAAATACATTTTGAAGAAACATGGATTTGGATGATAAAGAGATCCTAGTAGATTATTACGTATAAACAACCTCGGATAATGAAGAGATTGTGAAATAACCCTTACCTTGTACTTTTCCTTGGTTGGGGTAGGTTAACCTCCTGTATAATGGTGAAATAATTGTTATTAAATTATACAAGAATCATATACATTAATATGATATCATATATGATCTTTTAATATTTATTTGATAATAATATCTTAGTATTATCGTTGTTTTGGGTGTTAACTTACTTGTTTTCTTTTATATGTTTTGTTACGTAAGACATGTTTGTAAAGGATAGGTTGTATATTATTCATATCCAGAATGATATCAAGTCCTTAAACGTCATTTTTTAAATCATAAAATGATAATTATACTTGAATGGATACGATGGAGAATGAATCTCATCGCGTTCGTGGAGACGGTAGTCCGTACGTACGCACGAGCGACAATATCATTCTTTTGATATTAAAATAATATATAAATGGATGGTATATCAAATATAAAGAATAATTAACATGTTATATTTATTATTTACATGAGTTACATATCATTATTATACCCATCCAAATAATAATATATTGAATATCAATTACACCACGACGTGGAGACGGTAAGCCGTACGTACGCACGTATGGTGACATGTTATTCAAAGGGTGGATAGAATACTGAATATGGTTGTACCATATTTATAATAACATCATAGTATATATATGATACTGGAGTTATTATTTTAGAATGGTAACAACAAAGGAAGAAGAAGTGGAAGAAGAAATGAACTTGGAAAAGGGTGGTGAAATCATTACCTCTTCTTCGGGTTCTTCCTTTTGATTTGATCAAAAGGGCTCCTTAGGTTGGCTTTCTGATCAAACTAATGCCTCTAGGTTGTAGTGAGGGAAGTTGGGAGATTATTTTGGCAGAGTTTGGCCAAACCAAAAGGCTTTGAAGGTGTGAAGAAATGAGAAGGAGGAGTGCCCTTTTATAAGAGGGGTGAGGGGCACCTTTGGAAAAGCTAGAGATATTAGTTTATAATAAATTCATATTCGGTTTAAAATGGCTCAAAAGTTTAATATTAAAAGGTTAAGGTGGGGATGGGTCGAAAACAACTCAACCAATAGAATTTAGACAGGTTTGGGTACTTATATTAACCTTATCTTTAAGTATTAACTCTAAGTTAATTAGTTTCACTTTTACAATGTCTCTTTGTATTTTTATATAATATGGTTAATAAACTTACTATATACATCCAAGAGACCCCCTAAGTGGTCCATTAATGATGAACCTATCATTATATAAGTCTCTTGGCCAAACCTTATATTTTTAGAAATTTAATATCAATTAATAATATAATATTTGTTTTAAGAACTCTTTTATGTCAATTTTGACACTATTCAATAGTTGATTTTTTTGAAACTCATAACAGATTGATTACTTAGAAAAAAGTAAATTAAATCAATCATAATATATCTTATTATCCTATAAAATTAGTTTAATTCATTAAAAGTTTCATATTATATTTATTTGGGTATTTATAATATCAATTAATTTAATTTTTCACTATTTTAGTAATTACTGCAACATCATTGTGTCATAAATAAAATAAATTATTTAATGTCTAAAAATTATAAATAAAATATAATTATGTAGGAAATCGTTTTATCTTTCTAATGAATATTTATAATCTAAAATCCAACATATATAACCCTGTGTAATAATTGTTTTTCTAAAAGATATATGCTTGTGTCATTTTTGTATTCATTTTAACTTAATTAAAATAAAGTGTCCCTATCACCTACAAGTGGCACCATGGGGTCCCCAAATCTACCCAAAGATGCCTATGGTCTAACATGTATCAACCAATAAGTCTAAGACACGTTTTAGGGTAATTTAGTATTATTATAATATTATTTTTTAACCCTTATTTACCAGATTTACCCTTAACCATGGTAAATAAAATATTTACAACAGTAATTATTCAAAATGTCTAAAAATAAAAGTTACCTATTTACAAAATTTGTACATCCTGATTCCAAATATGGAATCCATTTTTCTAAATTCAAAACACAGAAGTGGCAGAAATTAATTTAAAATTAATTCCCGCTGTCAAAACAAAAAGCGTGTTTTAAGAGATAATAACTATCAAAAGATTGACACTTGTTTATGTTTGGTTTAATTGTAAAATTATGTTCAATGACCAAAAGTATATTAAATGGTAAAAATATATTCTAAATATACTTTAAAACCACTCAAATTCATAATTTATCACTATTAATTATTTTGATTAAAAAAGTTGTTTTTAATTAAAATTTAGTAATTTTCACTATTCATCAAAATATGAAAGTTATCCGAAAAGTACCAAAATTTCACCTTAGGCTAAATTAGATATTCCGAATCCAGAAATGAAGTCCATTTTAAAATATAAAATATATATAATTTCAAAAGGTAGGTATTACTATTCATAACGGCCAGTTTGATTGGTTGTGGTGTGTGTTAAAACTCAAGGTTGTGTACAACACACGCTACTGTATTATTCAAAGAAAGTGTACCGTGGAATCTTGGGATGTTTCATTTTAAATTTTTGATGTCCCCATTTAGTCAAAAAGTTTAAAATATTGTATTTAAAAAGGGTTCACTATTAAAAGTTGATAAAAGTGCAATACTGAAAATGAATTTGTTCTTGCATTATATCTAAGAAACTCATAATATGGATTCTAAAATTATAAGGATTATATAAAGTTTAAAATTTAGATAATACTGTTCATAACCTATTTTGAATGGATTTTTTTTTTTGTAAGTCATGGAGTGATTGAACTCGGTGTTGCGTGTAGTGCAAGTTATTGAATTATTTTGAAGAAATAACACACTATGAAATCTTGGGGTGTTACAAATTTAATAGATAATTTCATCCAATATGTGCCCTTTAAAATTCTTACTCTCATCTATTTCAACTTTCTTTTCATTCCACTTTTTAGGTAGTGACTGCAACACCCTTTCAACCAAAATTTTATTAACCAACCCCTATCCATGTCAACTCATCCCATTGATGATAAGTGTGAATCTATGAAATAATTAGTTCAAAGATTCATCTTATTTCATTATTAAGTCTTGGTACTCCACACCTAGAATTCCAATCTTTGTTCTTTTAAAATTTTCAAAGTCATAGTGAGTAACTTGAAGTATCTTTCAAAATTTCATGATCTTTATTACATTCTAAGACACGGATAAAAACATTATGAGCAATAACACAGTATAATATATTCATTACTTTGTAATTCAAAAACATACTTTACTATATCATTACCTACAAGTTTATTTAGATTAGAATCTGGTAACTTATATGGTTTCATAGCTATCATCCAATAATTAGTACTTAAATGCTTCGGGTATACCTCTATTTGATCTTTCTAATAGCCATAATCATTCCCATGGAATTGTGTAATTTTTTATGGTATCCAACCATCATTTGCATTCATGATTGAAATCTCAAAAATAATTTCCTTAGATTAAGAGGTTTAGGAAATGGTTAGAAAAATGAAAATAAAAGAAATAAAAACCTATACCCAAGAAAAAGAGACTCTGATACAAATTTTTGACCTAGTGTAATATATTGAAATAGTCTAAAGGGGGTGAATAGACCTTTAAAAATTAATAAGGTTAAAATAATAGTTTTCAATATCAGAGTTTAACATCACATGAAAAATTGATAATTGATATAATAATAGTAAAATAATAATCAAATGCATATATGTAGTGGAAATATAAAAACAATGAACACAAGATATTTATCGTAGTTTATATAAAATGATCCTATATATACTCTTTAATCCCCTATAACTCAATGAGAGGAATGGTACTCACTAGAATGATCTCACTTTTTAAAGGTGTGATAACCTTTTACATACACCATCCTTTTTCTCACCTAGAGGTGCAAACTATAAAACAAAAATTTATTTATATGGACTAAGGCACAACCAAGAAGTCCAAAAATTTATTTGGGAGTCATATCCCCAAGATGTTCCTTTTGTTTAGAAGGTATAACCAAAACCAGAATTTCATTTTGTTTGGAAAATCATAAACCAATGATACAACACAGACAAATAATAAAAAGATACAATAGTGAAAACCAGAAAGTAATGAAGAACAAGAAGTTAAATTTGAATATTTTTTATGTATATTTGATCAATTTAGCATCAAAGGATCAAATTTTGAATATATTCTATGATTTAAGTAGGAATAGAAGTCATGGTATTAAAGTTTCAACACTTAATAATTCAATTTGTGTAACTCATGTCTTCTATTTAGAATGATCTTGATGTCATATTTTTATTTATTTACCACAATCAAAATAACAATGAAACATTCATTGTCAAAAACTCCATAATCTTCATGATCATATGGGAATTTATTAAAAACCAATCACATTAATCCATATTTATAAATATAATTATCATGGAATAATATTTTTACCTCTTATGGAAATATCATGCATAGTTTGAAAAATTATTCCCTAGATTAATCCTTCAATAAAAAATTCAAAAAAAGTTCACATATCATCATTAGTAATTATATGTATTTTAAAAATTAACAAAATAGATAAAATAAATCAATAAAATTTGTAGTAAAACAAAATATCAAAATGATAGAAAAATAGGGTATCAATATACTCTTAAATTAATAAATTGATTTTTTTTATTAGCATCATTTTTATATCTATGTAAAAAAAATACATTTATACGTAAACATTATTTTACACCTTTTCATAAGTATGAAAATTTTGAAAGAATGAAATATCCATAAGCATTAATTTTTAATAATTATCATTTTTATCATAATCATAAAACTTGTAAGGTTCATTTCACTATAAGTATGAATTCCATGTAAGTATTAAAATACCATAAACATGAATTCATATTTTTTGTATAAATAAGAAATTTATCTATAAGGGTCACTTCATGATAAGGTTAATTTCACCTATAAGCATGAATTAATCCTTAAACAACAATCCAACATAAACATCATTTTACATCTACATAAACATGAATTATATCTATATAAACATGATTATATCTTTTCCATGAGTATTATTCTAGAAAGCATAAACATGAATCTAGTTTTCATAAACATCAATTTTAGAATATATGTAAACATGATACAAACATCATATGCCTTTGAAAAACTAAACTTTGGGAAAACATTGAAAATATAAAAACTACATTTTTTATAAAAAAAATTATAAACAATAAACTATTTAAATAATAAAAAAATGTGATTTAAAAAAACTATGAGAAATTATAATTATCCATTTATAAAATTATCAAACCATTAATGTGCAGTATTTATAATATTCAGTACATAATATATAAAAAACACCAACACTAACAATCTCCCCATCTATCAAACTTAATCCTAAAAATAACACTTTGGATACTAACATTCATGTAAAAATAATAAACAAACATGCTTCCAGTGCATTAAAAAATTTAACATTCATAAGTAACAAAGAATAAAAAATATAGATATCATACTTAAGAAAAAAATATAAACAACTTATATATCATGCTCAGATATTTTAGAAGTATAACTCCCCCTAAATTCATGCATATTAAAAAATATAAATAAATCGAAAAGATACAAATTGAAAAGATATAAACAAGTATAAAAGTAGTAAAATATCCCTTTTAAAGTATGCTTCTTCCACTAGAAAAGATAGAGCAGTGGGTTTTATCTAAGTGAAATCCGCCTACATAATACTTTTAACTTTAAGGATCCATGAAAGAGGTTAGAAATATTCAAATAATTTATAAAATTATTCGCAATGAGTTAGATATAACATCTTGAATACATTTCATAATAATAATTCTAAGAAATATAAAAGTAGTAATATTAACTTCCACTTAACATAAGCCTACATAAAACAATAACACAATGATTGATCAAGGAGCCACCAAATAAGTCAAAGATATTTAAATAATTAATTATAAATAATAATTCAACTTATGTTAATAAAATAATTATGGTTGATATATTTAAGATAACTCCCCCTTAAACTAATCATAATGATATTCAGGAAATTAAAGAATATATATTCAAGGAATTTATTTTAAAAAAAAATAGTTCATTATATGTATAATAAGGATGGATAATAATGCATAATAGTTGACCAAAACATAATAAAATAACATAAACTAAACATTTCAGCACAAATAGTACAGGGCATGAAAATGAACCAGTTGATATAAAATTAAACACGTGATTAATAACAAAAATAACAGCTTATAAATTAGTTCATGACAACATAATAATAAATAGGAATATAAATAACATGTATGTTCTCCATAAAATAATAATTTCAGTAGTCATTTTAGATCTAATTTTACTAAAACAACAAAAAATAAAGTAGAGGGACAAAAGATAAAAAATTTATAAAAATATTCTCTTATCATATAAGATAGTTAGTGCATAAAAAGAAAAAATATTACTAAAATATAAATGAAATAAATACTTACTATATTTACAATATATTTAACTCCAAAACTCTTTTCTTTTGCATTTCTCCAAAAGTACCATAACTTTCATCAATTCAATAATATTTGAAGTCTTTATAATTTAAATATACACCCTTTGATTTTACATTGAATTCCATGTGGATTATTCCTAAAAAATATCAAATATAACTATTTTTTGTACTCATATTATTTTGGTCCCAGTAGTGTTATCAATTAAAGACTTAAGTAGCCAAAATTATTTACTTTGAGAAGAAATTATAGATTTAAAGTTAAATAATTATCTTAAAAATTAGACATGTTTAACACAATAAAATTAAGATAATTTAAAACAACTATCATTTTCATAATGTCCAAATATTACACAATGAAAATTTTAATAATAGACATGCATTTATAATTTTTAACATGAAAAAAATAATTTTTGTATAAGTTTTTGAATTTCTCCATTAATACCAATTCCAATATTTACTTTATTGGCTTTATTCTTTCCAAGTAGTTTATTCAATTAATTTTCCCATTGTTAAAAATATTATAGTTCAACTTCATAGAATCATCGTCAACTAATAATTATTTAACATTATTATTATACGAAGTGAAAGACAGTTCAGTTTTATAAAATTTATGCTTTAATTCTAATTTTTTTTTGATAAATCATACTTTTTAAAATAAAAAATTATAATATTTTCTAGGAATTCTATGTTTTTTATTCAAATCATAAAATTTATCTTCAAGTATAAAAAAATAATCATTAAACTCACAAAATAAATATTTTTAGAATTGTTTCTATGAGAAAAATATGATTATATCTCTTTAGATAGATTCATAAGACATAAATTTACCATTTTATTTGAATACTCATCTTTAGAGTTAGATTTAGATTCATCACCTGAATCCTAATATGAAATCCAAGTTTCCTTCATGGATTTATTTCCTTCACTTTAATAATCTTAATTTTTATACTTTCTTTCATTTTCCCTTTGAGATTTAAGCAGGGAGAAATCATGTTTGATATTATCTCTTTTATTTCATTCATAACACTTTACTGCCTTCTCTTTATTCTTATTTAATTTTCCATTTCTCTTATGTTATAACTTTCTAAATTTTCTATTAATATCTGATAGATCATCATTTGAATTTGAATAATTATAATAATTATTATAATAGTTATAATTTGATGTAGAAACTTTGAGAGTACCATTTTCTTTTTGATATAAATGTGATTTTTAGTTTCATATTACATCTCATCTTCATACATTATTAATGTTCCAAAAAAATATTCATATTTAGCTCTTTGATTGGTTTATATTTTCCAATAGATAGATAAATATCACTCTATATATAAGGTAACACTCTAATTACTTTCAAATCCATATTAGATTCTATAATTAGAGCACCTAAGGCAGCAACATGATTAACTATTTCTATAAGTATTCCATTCATTTGAGTGATTCTTTCTCCATCAAACATTTTAAAGGTATAAAACTTTAGTTTAGTAGTGGTATATCTCAATTTTATAACATTATCCATACCTTTATATATAAATACTATATTTTCCCCCATTTTATATGTTGGGATTTTGTTGTTCTTTTCTTATATTTTATGTTTTTAATATTCCAATCCCTCAAACAATATTTTATATTAATATTTTTTTTCTGGAAATCATCTTTTTTACTAGATCAATATTTTTTTATAATATTGTGATATATAGTTCTTGGAATTTTATAATTACTATTTCATATGAAATATAGAAAAACTATTTATATTTTATTTAACTACTACAAATTCAAATTCAATATCTAAATTTTTTTCACTTCTGGTTCGAACATGTTTCATTCTTTTAGTTTTATATAAATTTTCAATTTAGAGTATGATTTAGTTATTCTATTATAACTTGAGTTATATAGCTTAGATATTCATGAAAGTTTTTTTTGGATATCCAATAATTTTATTTAAATTTATTTAAACTAAGTGTAATTCTAAAATCTTTGTTTTGGTGTTATAAAAATTTCCCAAAGTCTTTGCAATAGTTCTGGAATTTTATAATCTCTAGAATTGAATATTTTCTATTTTTCACTAATAAATATCATTATAAAACTTATAATAACATGTTTTTTTCTTCATTTAAAATATAATAAATTTTTATAAATTTCATTTAACTACATTAAAGGATAAAATTATCATTTAGATTCTTAAAAAAATTCTGAAGTTCTGAAATATTTTATTGATTTGTTCCACAACTTTGAGATAATATTTTCTATTATTTTTTGATAATATATTTCTATATATAACTTGGATTGAAGTTTTTTTAATCCATTGGAAAGATATTTATTTTTTATACATTTAAGTAAACTGGGCCATTTGAGGATTCTATTGTTTATATAGGATAAAAAATCACATAATATTTGGTTATCATATTACTGCATGAAAAGGGCTTATTGGTATTCTTCTTGAGTATGTCTACCACATGACTTGAGTGTACTTAACATGAAACCCATTTCAAAGTGACTGTGAGCCTTCCAACTTATCACATGTTGAGTTTTGGAAGTATTTACAATGTTTTTTACCTAAGTGATAGCATGAAGTGGCTCCTTTTAAAGTAACCAAAAATGTCTCCTCAAAGTAATTGCATGAGATGTTTCCAATTAAAGATTTGAACTTGGAGTACTCAAATAGAGTCGTTCATTACCTAATATACACCACCTTATGAAGCTCTCATAGTATAGTGAGAATCTATATAGGATCTCTCCTCTTTCATATAGTAAATATCTCATGTAATTCATGTATTTCTAAAACATGAAATGCAGTACAACTAATTTCAATCTTACAGTATTGATATTGCAATATGAAAATGAAATACATATTTTTTGCATGTAATTTACACACTATAATTTTATCTTGGTTATAGAACTTACAGGGTCACATTCCTTGATTTTTAACTCGGATACAAATGATAATTAGTATGAACATGGGTTATGTGACTCTCATTGAAGCCATTGCACATCACGGTAAGTAGAGTTAATGCATGTTAAATTTATTCATAATGGTAACTAAACTAACCAAATGTTGTACATTTCAACTGACCATGCATCATGGTAACTATACCTACCACATGATTAAATTTCAATTAAACATGTATTCGTGGTCAGTATAGTAACCACATGATATATTAACTGACCGCATGATATTTTAAGTGACTACATGTTGTTCACACGGTTAGTATAGTGATCGCATATTATTTATAAGTAAGCTTACATTATAATATTCTCATGATTATTATACTTAATATAAGACAACTTGGTATTCATTTTCAATTCTTACTTTATTTATTTTCTACTTATATCTTGAATTTTTAGCATGCTTTATTGTCTTCATTTTTGATATTTTGATTAACTACATGATTATTTTAATTGTTTTAAGTATTTTATTGTTTTATAAAATTCATATATATTATATAAAATCCATGATAAATTTTATTATAATATTTTAATCAATATTGAAATATGATTTTATTTATTCTTTATTCACACGTATACATCGATCTTATATTTCCTATATTTATGTTTTTATATTTTGATTTGATTTCTTTGTGTTATTATTTTATAAATTAATATTTGGTGACATGGGAATTATTTAAATTTATTTTTTAGCATTTAGTGTAGAATAATTTATTTTTTGAATAATTACACGCTTTACGAAATTATAAATTCTTTTGAAATTTATACAGTCCAATTTTCTTATGATATTTATGGAATTTATTTAAGCTATTATTATAGAGACTATTTGAATTATTTAATGGGTAATTAAAATTAGTTTGAATTATTCTTTAAGTTTTAATTCAAATTATTTTTGTTACTATTATTATGGAAGGATAATTTTCTCTCCTGGATAATTTTATAGTTTGAATTTAAAGTGCTTTAGCCAATTAGGGATTGGATTGTTTGTTTTTATAGATCTTATTTAAAGGATTCCGTATGAATTAAAAATATATAGGTTATGAGAATACGAACCTTTTTAGAACCAAATATTTATAATGAACTTTGAATTTTTTTACAAACCAATGTTATGTGCGATCAATTATTTCTACTATTGGAAGATCTCTTAAGGGATGAACAGAAACTTCTATGACTTCTTCTTCTCACTTGATGAGAAATTCAATCTAATACAACTCATTAAACAATACCTATGTTTTACTCTTCTTATATCAATTTTTCTATGGTTTCTTGAGTTGGTAACACTTCTTCCAATCTCTCATATGATTTAATTTTATGTTTATGATTTTACATTCAAAATAATTCTTCTTCACTTTATTGGGGTTATGAATCCTGAATTATAAAGTTGGGAATGTTTGGGTTGTGACTCCCATGGTCTAAAGACAATTTTTTAATTAGGTTGTGACTCTCCATACAAATTTTAAGTTTATTGGTTATTCTTCAACTAAAAAAAGTGGTTTTTAATTGGGTTATGATTCCCCCTCAAAAACCAAATAATTTAATAATGTATCTCTCACCGAGTAGAGATGTATAAGAGTAGACTGTGTCCACTTTGGATTGAACTACTATAAAAAAAATACTTGTGTTCTTTTCTTTCCTTTATTTTTTCTGCTACAAATTAACTCTCTTAATTATCATTAACAATTAATTTATATAATTAATATATTTCTTCAATAAATTTTAATCTACTCTATTCACCCCCCTCTAAATCATCTTTCATTACCTTTCTAGACCTAACAATTGGTATCAGAGCATAACCCTTTTAGGAATTTTCATTTTAGATCTATTTTAATATCCCATATTTTCTAGGTACACCCCTCTTGAGTTTTGGTTAAACCTCTTTTGGTTGGGTTTTCTTTTCTTCTTTAAACCTTGGTGGTCGAGTTTCTTTTGAGGATAGAGAGATTTTGTAGGGGGAAATGACCTAATTTTTGGGTATGCATGTTTATTTTAATTAATTGATTTTGAGTATAAATGTGTCAAAGGTATTATGAGAGTTCCTAGAGGGTTTGGAAAGTTTTAAATGTGGTTTTATTTCTTTCTGTATAATATAATTTAAGAGTTTTCTGCTGTAAAATTTCACATTGTGAGAGGTTTACATGATGTGAACATGTTGTTGGGTATATGTTGTTAGCTATTTTAGAGCATGAAATTTTTACACATCATGAAACTAGTTCACATCATGAAATTGATGGTCAGGGTTATTTTAACCCAAGGTGGTTCATTTTTTTATGTATCTTATAAATCAATAAATTCATTTCATGAAAAGGGTTCAGGTTATGAATATATCAGGATCGGCGGTTCTAACCCACACTGTTGTATGAATTAGTTTTATTCTTGGTGAGACCTTATTCTCAAACCCTAGGTCAATTCTAGGTGATTTTATATAAATTAATTCCCTTACAGACCTCTTGGTCTAGAATTTAATCCCCAGTGGATTCCTACACTTTGGTTTTCCCCTTCCTTTTGCTTTTCTCTATTAAAGCGATGTGATCTCATGAATATTGATGAATCAGGTTTTGATATTTTTGTTTGTGTGATCTAGGTTTTCCTTTTAATCTCTTTTGCCTTTGTTATTTATTGGTGTTCTATGTTTAGAGTGTTTCTTTGATCACCAGATAAAGTAGGTGGTCTAGAACAAATCCCTATGGTTTGTTTCTATTTTTTAAGCGTGTGAAATATTATGCTATTACACTAACTCAATATGTGTGTTAACTAATAGAATAATGGGTGATGATAATCATGTGTTTGGTCTACTACTTGGATGCCTTTAGATACATTATTGTTGAAGCCTAACTTGTGGCTACCCATATGGTGATCCTACCCTAGAACAATAATGAATTGGTTAATGGATTAAAATATGTTTTAGCATGTCATGGGACCTCAGGTGATTTATTGTGATAGATTCACCTTGGAAAATGGATTACTTATTTATTGAAATGACTGATGATAATTTTATATGAGATGTGTGTGTACACTGATATGTTAACAACTTAAGATATAATTTGATGAATGAATGGGTAATTGAAAGAAAAATGGTAATTGTATGGATTGACCATTGTGGCTTATTATGTTATGTTGTGTTATTCCTTCCATTATGACTTATGTTGTGATTCATGCTGAAATTTGTATACAAAGGTATTGGACTGGTTATACTAAAATGGTTATATAGAGGGATTCACCCAATTATGTTGTAATTCTTATAAGTCTTGGCTCGTTTATGCTGAAATGCTTATATAAATGGCTCGGCGCAGTTATATTGTAACGATTATAGGCCTTGGCCCAATTATGATATAATTATTATAAAGCTTGGCCCAATTAGGATGAAATTATTATATGTAGTGATTGGACCAATTATGTTGAAATGATTATACATAGGGATTTTTCTCAGTTATGTAATTATGCCATGGACTTGTGGTTACAATTGGTATGGTAATACTATATGCTCAGAGATATTCCGGCATAGTGTCGAAGTAAATCGATTATTATACAGTATTAATTTATTAATTAATACTCATGTTTTATCTCTTTATTTCATGAACTTAACATCAAACTGGTTTTGTTTAGACATGGTGGTGTTGACCTACTAAGTTATACTCCTGACCTATTTAGACCGTTGTTTAGTACCTGATCAGATTACATGGATATAGGTTTGGACAAGGGAAAATGGACCTTGTTGTTGATTGTTACTTTCTGGATGGGTTGGAGCTTGGAGACTGGACTGAGTAGGGATTCGAGACTGGGGACTTTTGAGTTTATTTATGTTAGATCAGTCTTTTATTTGTATGAATTCTAGTATTTCATTTAGTTACATTTCTGTATAACATTACATGGTTCATTATTATTTTATTTATTTGGTTCGTCCTTTATCTTATATTTGTATGATGTATTGTTTTCACTATTTACATTAATCTTATATTTGTTTATTTCTACTATATTGAAACTTTGTACCAGGGGTATGGTCTCCCCACTATGTTCTCTAAACCCCAACTATTAGTTGGCAGCATCTGGAATATGGGGAGGTGCACTTGAGGTCCAATAACCAACCTAATTTATCCACATGAGAGAGTACCAGATCTAGGTACATTACTCTATTGTCTATTTATTTATAGCAACAATTGGTATTATATCGTGTCTCTATTATGAATTTATTATTTTATTTTTTATTTGTTCTAACTCATTACTAGACCTCAAAGTCTAAGGTAAAAATATTTAAGACAGAAGGAATAAATTTAAATGATTCTTGGATTCCTCAGAATCCACCTCCATTTGATGGGAATGATTATGGCTACTGGAAATCTAGAATTGAGTCATACCTCAAGAATTTAAGCATAGAAAACTGATCAATCGTGAAAAAATTGTACAAACTACCAAAAGATGACTCAAATACTCTTGTAGGAAATTATGATTCTAGATATGTTTTAAAATACAATGTTGTAAATATTTTATATTTTTTTATTAATAGAAGTGTGTTTGGAAATTTTTATGCATGTAAGAAAGCTCATGAGATATGTAAGATTCTAAATGTTACTCACCTTAGCTTAGAAAAATTCATCTGAACCAAACATGGAATGCTTCGAGCTGAGTACCAAGACTTCAAGATGGGTGAAGAAGAAACTATAAACCAAATTTTTCAATGATTCACAAGAATTATGAATGGAATTAATTCCTATAGAGAAAATTTGTAAAATCTAGTAATTCTAGAATAAGTTCTAAGAGAAATTCCAAATAAATTTCATGTAAAGAAGGTTTTCATTAAAGAAATTAAAAACTTAAAAGAGTACACTCTTGATGAATTGATTGTACGGCTACTTCAGTCTGAACTAGAATTGAAGAATATCAATGAAAATGATACAATAAAAAGGAAAATTTTAGCTTTTAGATATTTAAATGTTGTTTTTACTAACCATTCTGATTCTGAACTATAGGGTAGTGAAAAGGAATATATATCTTAAATTATGACTAGAGTATACAAATGAATGAAAAATAAAGGATTCAATAACTGATTTAGAAGAAACCCTAAAATGAAAAACAAAAGTGAGATAATAATGGTAGTACTGATTATAATACTTCATATATTAATTTTTTTAGTACATAAAGAAAGGGAATATCAAGCTAGACTTCCCAAAACTAAATAATAAATAAAAATGAAATAATAATTAAAAAATGGCATTGAAAAATAGTTGGATTTGTACTAAAGAATCTAATTATAATGAAAAATATAGAAATGAGAAATAATATATTTACTTATGCTTCATGTATTCTCTGAATAATTTTAGGGATTTTGTTTTTTATTTTGTATGTTATGATTCTTACTATGATTTTAAAAATCTGAATGTTTCTAAGTGAAATGAAGAAACTGAAAGTTTAAGAAAATTTATTTCCAAATATGATGATTTATATAACAAGCTTAAAGAAAATAATGAGAAATTTTTTTATGAAAATCAAGTGATCTTACAAGAGAATGAAAAAGTATGGAATTTAACTTCTACTTCTCATTATAATGTTTATGATGATTTGAAACCTACTTAGGATTTGAATGAAATTTTGAAAAATGAGGTTGAAATAATTAAGAAAATATTTTCTACTGTTATTAAAGGTTGTTAAAAATATCATAAAATGGTGACTTTGAGTAAAATAAATGAAAATAAAGATGGTATTGAATATAATATGATATTACCTCAAACTTATCAAAATCAGTTTGTGAAAAGTAAAAATGGTTGTACTTATATTGTTACATGTTCTCAATGTGGTATGAAAGACCACTATATAAATGATTGTTCTATTATATTCAAATAGTATTTGGGATTCATGAAGAATTATATTTCTAAATATTTTATTATCTATAGTATCATACAATACTTGTTTAAATTATGTGTGGTTACCTAAAATTGTTTTATTGATCTAATTAGACCAAAAGTAACTTGGGTACCAAAATTGAAAATTAATTGATTTTTATAGGTAAAATGGATTGGTTGTCTCAAGAATGAGATATTGTATATGTACAATGGATTCTCTAAGAATATTATTGGAGACTCATTAATGTTTATCACTTATAAAAAAATTATGGAGGCACTGTTACATTTAGAGATAATTCCAAAGGCAGTGTAAAAGGATTTGTTAAAGTTTGTATTTATAATTATACTTTTATTTATAAAGTTTTATATTTCAAAGGATTAAAACATAATTTAATTATGATATCTAAATTATGTAATGATTTAATGGAATTAAAATTTTAAAATGATAAGTGTTTATTTTTTAGGGATAATTCTTTATTATTTTATGCTAATTAAAAGTAAAATATTTATACTATTGATTTTTCTTAACTAACTATTCAACATGTTAAGTTATTGAATATCATGAAGAGTGATAGAATTATTTGGAATAAATTGTTAAGTCATGTTAATTTTAAAATCTTACATAATCTATTAAAACATGATAATGTGTTACAGCTACTTACTATAAATAAAGAACAACTTCAACTTTATAATTCTTGCATGAAAGGGAAATGATGTAAAGATTCTTTCAAAACTATCAATCAGATAAGTACTAATAGACCATTATATTTAGTACATATTGATCTATTTTTTCCTACTCAATTTTTTATCCTTAGAGGAAAGAAAGATACTTCAGTTCTTTTGGATGATTATAGTAGATTTACATGAGTTTATTTTCTTCCACATCAAAATGATACTTTATCTATATTTATTGATTTTTTTAATTTAGTTCAAAATAAAAAAGGTTTTATGATTGTTTCTATTCATAGTGATAAAGGATGTGAATTTCATAATTTTGAATTTTAAAAAATTTATAAAAAAAATGATTATTTTCATAATTTTTATTCTCCTATAATACCATAGAAAAATTGTGATATGGAACAAAAAAATAAAACTCTTATTGAAATGGTCATAACTATGTTAAGTGGATATAATTTTCCTATATATTTTTGGGCTGAGGCTATTTTGTTTTCTTTTTATATTTCAAATATAAATCTAGTTAGAAAATTGTTGAATAAAAATCCTTATAAATTGTTTAAATTTAAAAATCCTAAAGTTAGTTATTTTAGAGTTTTTGGTTGTAAAGTTTTTATTTTTAATTTGAATTATAATTTAGATAAATTTGATACTAAAAGTGATGAAGGTATTTTTCTTGGTTATTATAATAATATCAAAGCTTATAGAGTTTATAATAAATGAACCTGTTTATTAAAGAATCTATTCATGTTATGTGTGATGAAAATAATGTGAAATTTAATTTTAGTTCTGATGTTCTTTATAATAATTTTAGAGATTTTAACTTTGGTGAAGAAAAAACTTAGGATAAAGATGAATCAATTGAGGGGGAGATTACTCCTTCTCTACTTGATCCAAGATCATGGAAGATTCATAGTGATAATCATGTGGACAATGTTATTGGTAATTTTGATTCTTGTATTAAGACTAGAAATTTCATTTTATTTTATTTTTTTGAACATTATTCTTTTATTTATGATTTTGTTACTAATAATGTTGATGATGATTTAAATGGTTCTAATTGGATTGTTTCTATGCAATATGAGCTTAATCGATTTTCTAGAAATAATGTTTTTCTTTAGTCTACCCTCTTTTAGATAACCATGTTATAGGAAATAAATGTATTTTTAGAAATAAGATGGTTGAATATAGATATGTTGTTAAGAACAAAGATATACTTGTTGATAAAGGTTATTTTTAAGAAGAAGGTATCTATTTTTATAACATCTCGACTTGGGAGCCACTAAAATAGTTCCCTAAGTCGGTTGGTCACATGGCCCCAAGCATGCCTCCTCGTATGCTAGATGTTATCGACTAGTAGAGAGGGTCTAATAGAGGTATATTAGAGATATTATACACTCTATATTAGTAATAAAATAGAAAATAAATAAATAATATAAATAGTGAGAGATGATAATAACTGCATAACTCAGATAGTGCCAAATAAACATCTATTCATGAATGACAGCTCGCGAGGCGTTGTTAATTCCTATGGGGCTACAAAAAATTAATAATTTATTAAACTCACACAAACTAACTAAAAATGTAGTACTTATAAAGTCGAGTGTCTAACCCTTAGGGATGATCTGTATGTTCTAAATTAATTAAGGAAATTAAAATTTCAATTGTTGGGTTTGATTGAAAGGAATGATAAATAACAGCAATAAATATTGGGTTGTGAATCAAGATGAGAGTCATGAAAAGTTTAGTGATTTTCATGTTCATGTTCTAGGGATTTGATTGATAATTTATTTATTCAGGTTTGGTGTTAGAATTAGGTCAGAAAGGATCCTTGGTCTGGCTACTCTGCCATAATCTTATGATTTCACCTTTGTAATGGTCACCTACTTGGTACAAATGCATAACTAGGTAACCCAAAACCATAATTAAACATAACCAACCTAGATTGTACAATGTTAATAGAAAAACTAAGTCAATTAATTGATGTAAAAAAAATAGAACTCCTCAATTCACAAGCAATGGTCATGAGATTGCAAAAGAAAGAGATTAGAATTGAATAAATAGTATTGCAGCAATCCAAAACATGAATAATAAAATAGAATAATCCCTAGCATCACATCCCCCTACAATAACATCACCCAGCACTAATAAGACTACTCTATCATGAAATTCATGATGAGAATGAGTAGCATGGGTACCTGAAGAATAAAGGCGGTGAAGAACAGTGGTGAAGTCGGGCCACGGATCATCACTGCACTGTCTGACACTCTGTTGATGTCACTCCAACTCATTCTGGTCCCCCAGTATATTGGAAGGGTGGTTTAGGGCCTCTATTTATAGGAAAATTCATCACAACCTTGTTCATGTCTACATTTAATTTTTTTCTGCTTGTCAACAATTACACGACATGTAACTAGGTTACACGTCATGTAATCTTAATCCGATTTTGCCTCTTCATTGTGTGAATCTCGTACATATATTTGAATCTTTAAATCACTTCACATTAGGCAATCATGACTCACAATGTGTAACTATATTTCACAGATTGTAACCTCTTCATGAATTGTCTAGCACGACAAATTCCTTTTGAAAAAATCACGATGTGTAATGAAATTACACGACATGAAATCATTCTACTTCATTTTTTCTAGCTTTGTTCTTTCTTAAAAATCCAGTGTCACGCAGCTTTTCTTCGCTCACAGCGTGAAGTGTCTTTTAGCTCATATTTCCATCCATTTTCATTCCTTGTCCAAATATTCATTGAATCCTTTCATAAATCATAAAACAAGTTAAATCACTCAAAAATTGGAAATATTAATCATTTAAATATAAAATCAATACATTAAACACTATATAATATATGCATGAAATACACTTATAAATGAACATGATGAATCATAATATAAGTAGACAACATAAAGTAGGTACATAATATAAGGATAGAAAGTCAAAGGAAATAAATAAATAAAATAAAATAAAAAACACTTATATAAAGACTAATTATAAGCCCAGCCCTTAGCTCCATGTCATGTCCTAGTCCATAGTAAGCAACAAGAAGAAGCATAAGACAAGTCCTAACCTATAGCCATGAGATCTGTCTAGGTACTCGGTGGTGGCCCAAATAGGGTGTGAGTAAAACTTAGTAGTCCACTACCAATGGTGTATAATGCATAATTCAGTATATGTATATAAAATAAATCAATGTTTAGATATAAAGATGAGTTGTGTACTGAGTAAAATAAAACACATGTCAGCTCAAGTTTCCTATGGAATACTCGGCAGACCATACCTACTTCATCCAAAGTAGGAATATCTCTAGACATGACATTATTTATATATACACACATGAATATGTATGTGTGTGTGTGTGTGTGTGTGCAATGGAAAGGACTCGAGACTTAATCCTTATGCGTCCTCATAAGGATATCATACAAGTCTCATACTTTAAGAAAGGAACCTCATACCCAGTGATCTCAATGGATGATAAGGGGCACCACACCTAATGTATCAGTAAATGATAATGGATTTCATGCCCAATGTCTCAATAAATGGTATGGGATACCATGACCAATGTCTCAATAAATGATAAGGGAAACCATGCCTAATGTATCAATAAATGATAAGAGATTCCATGCTTAAGTTCTTAATAATGATAAGGGATGACATGCCTAAGTTCTAAATAATGATAAGGGACACCATGCCCAAGGTATCAATAAATGATAAGGGATTCCATGCCTAAAGTCTCACATCAAGGGAGTGTGAATCACCATGTCCAACACTTTCCTTAACCATGGAACAACAACCAATATCCATGATCTACTAATAATAATAAAATACATTACCTTTAATAATTTAATGTAAGCCAAGGGATTGTCTCCCAAACATTTAAATTTTAAGATATAGATAATGTCCATGAGGAAATTCCATGCCATATAACATGATTCATCATGGTCATTTTATTTATAAATTCATTTAAAATTAATAAAGGGGGCATGTTTAAATACATGCCTCAATATAATTCAATTAATTTAATCAACAATTCCATTTGTAAACAATTAATTGATAAAATATGGTATTAAACCATTTAAAATTTCATTTTATTCATATATAACTTTCACTAATAAGTGGCATGTTCAACACACCCATGGGGTGATTTGGTCACAAGACAACCAATGATGGTTATAAGAACTTACTCAAACTCAACTTCAATTGTGATACAAGGTAATTCATCAATATATAACCAATTCAAGGGGTCTAAAAACATTAAGTTTGTGCTCTAAGGATCTAATTTAAGGTATTTTTACATTTTAGAATCAATATGTGAAAATTATGGTGTGCGGCATAATGACACATTTTATAAATAAAACAACTTTTAGGGAAAACAATATAGACCACCTACCTCATTCTTATAATGCTTCACTCATCCAATACTTGGATTTTATTTGATTTATAATGAGAGAAATTAGAATAATAGACGAAAACCATGAAATAGGTCATATAATCTCGCATGGAAATAGAATATGATATGACAAGGTAAATAAAGAAAAGAATGAATATGAATCATAGAATAACTGGGGTCTATTCAATGAAACCTTCAGTGACTTATTCTGAGCCCAGATGAATAAGATCCATCAAAACCTAGGAGGAGGACATGGGAGGAGCTTGAGAAGCTACCTGGTGTGGGAGAAATGAGGTAAATAAGGGAGGAGGAAAAGATAAAGGAGACAAGGAAAAATATTCTTTTAAGACCCTTTAAATATCCACATGGTTTGGATGTATGATTTTGAAAATCATGCACCAACTATGGGATGACACTATAAAAAGGGACACCCCCTCATACGGCTAGGCACACAGTTAATCAAACTATGAATAGCCTATGTGTGGCCACTACTAGAAGCTCCATCCATACCTCACGATTGTAGTGCATGATTAGATAAATTGTACACCAACCATGTGACTACCCTTTCACCACTACACCAATTTTCACGGTTCACTAGGCCCTTCACATGGTTTAAAAAAACCATGTTCCTGAAAAAATGGGCCACACTATTTGAGGTGTAGGGTTTTCACTAACCGTGCACCCCAGCCTGTTTCCCTCAAAATCGAGTCTTTGAAGATTGATGATCTTGAAAATCATCTGAACTTACAAGTCACCACTTGTTCTTTAAACCTCATATAAAAAAATATGATTAGAGGGTTCCAAATCTCAAAATTTTATTCTAAATCTCAATTAAAAACTTGGTTTATCCACCAAAATGAAAATTTCAAAATCTTTTAAAATTTTCAACCCACTCTAAAATATGTGACGTTACAATTTTAATGAATATTTTTCACCTATTTATAAAATTGAATCTATTAGATTTTTGTAAGATTTTTCTACTTTTAAAGGTTTTAAGTTATTTCAAATGGATGTGAAAAGTGAATTTTTAAATGGTTTTATTTATAAATAAGTTTATGTTTATCAAACCCTAGTTTTGAAAGTGAGAAATTTTTAAATCATGTTTTTAAGTAATAAAATATTTATATGGTTTTAAGAAAGAACCTGATGCTTTTTATTATAGAATTATATTATTTCTATTTAAAAATGGTTTTAATAATAGTAAATTAGATTCTAATTATTTTATAAAAAAATAAAATGATATTTTAATTGTTCACATTTATGTTGATGATATTTTTTTGGATCTTCAAATGATTTGATTCCTAAAGAGCTTTTAGATTTGATGGAAAATGAGTTTGATATGATTCTTATGGGAGAATTAAAATTCTTTCTTGGACTTCAAATTTTTCAAAGAAATGATGGAATATTTTTTAATCAATCCAAATATGTTAAAGATTTAGTCAAACATTTCAGTATTAATTATTTTAAAACTTTTAAAACCCCTATGAGTGTTAGTTGTAAATTATATTATGATATTTCTAGAAAATATATTGATTATAAATTATTTAGAGTAATGATTCAAATTATATGGTATTTAAACGCTTCTAGACCTGATATAATGTTTAGTGTTTCTTTATGTGCTATATTTCAATCTGATCCAAAAGAATCTCACATGAAGGTTGTTAAATGTATTATTTTATATGTTAAAGGAACTATTAACTGTGGATTATTTTATTCTAGACAAAAAAATTTTGATTTTATTATTTACCCTAACTTTGATTTTATAGGATTTCTACTTAATAGAAAAACACATCATGTGTGTTTCGCTTTCTTGGTAAGAATTTAATTTCTTTGAGTTCAGGAAAACAAAACTTTATTACTTTTTTCAACTACTGAAAGTGAGTATATCTCTAATTCATCTTGTTGCTCTCAATATTTATAGATTAAAAAAAATTCTAACTATAGTTTTACATTTGAAAATATTCCTATTTATTTTGATAATTTTTCTGTTTATATTTCAAATATCATGTTAATTTATTCTAGAACTAATCATATAGACATTCTCTTTCATTTTCTTAGGGATTATATTAACAGGGGTGATATTATTCTTGAATATATTCCAACTGAAAATTAATTGGTGAATTTTTTTCCAAACAATTGGATTTTTAAAAATTTGAGAAAATTAAATCTGATCTTGGAATGTTAGAAATTTAATTTGAAATTTATATATTATTTTTTTAATTTACTTTAATAATCATTCATTAAGGGGGTTTTGAAATTGCTTGTTTTTATAATTCGTAATATTGTATTTCTAAAAAATTTTAAAATAGGGGAGAATTTTATAAAATATTTTTTTAGTTTTTTAATTTTAAAAAAGGGGTATTTTTTGGGGAGTTTGTTATTCTTTGTTTATATTTCATTTTTTGAATATTCCAATCCCTCAAAAAATATTTTATTTTAATATTTTTTTCTAGAAATCAACTTTATACTAGATCACTATATTTTTATAATATCTTGATATATAGTTCTTGGAATTTTATAATTACTATTTCATATGAAATATATAAAAATTATTTATATTTTATTCAACCATCACAAAGTCTAATTCAGTATCTAAAATAACATGTCGCATGCTTTTAGTTTTATATCAATTTTTATTTTAAAGTTTTCTTTACTTATTCTATTGTGGCTTTAGTTATATAGATTTAACATTCATGTAACTTATTTCATTGGATATCCAATAGATATATTTAAATTTCATTAATCTAAGTGAAAATTTTAAATCATTATTTTAGTACTCTAAAAAATTCCCAAAGTCTTTGAAATAGTTCTAGAATTTTAAAATTTCCAGAATTGAATATCTTCTATTTTAACTAATAAATCTAGATATTTAACTCAAAATTACACATATTTTGTTGAGTTGAAAATATAATAAATTTTCTACATTTCATTGAACTACATGAAATGCTGAAATTTTCATTTAAAGACTCAAAAATTTGGTCGAAGTTCTGTGATATTTCAATAATTTTTTCTGGAGATTTGAGATAATATTTTCTATATTTTTTCAAAGATATATTGATCTATATTATTCAGATTAGATTTTTGTTTTATCCATTGGGAAGATCTTTATTTTATCTATATTTAAGTCAACTAGACTATTTACTGATTTGGTTTTTTAGATGGGATAAAAAACACCAAATCTTCATTTTTCATGTTACTGCTTGAAAAGGGTTTGCTAATATTTTTATTGAGTTTACCTACCACATGAATTGAGTTTACCTATCTTGAAACCCATTTTAAAGTGACTGTGAGCCTTAAAATGTACCACATATTGAGTTTTGGAAGTCATTTCATGGTTTTTTTCCTAATTAACCACATGAAGTGGCTTCTTTTAAAGTAACTAAAAATTTCTTTTCAAAGTAACTACATGAGAATTGGCCAATTAAAGCACTGAAATTTCATTACTCAAATATATTCACACATAACCTGTTATACACCACCTTGTGAAGCTCTAACAGTGTAGTGTGAAGCTATACAGGATCTTGTCTCTTTCATCTAGAAACTCCCTCATGCAATTTGTGGATTACTAAAACATGGAATGAATTGCAACTCATTTCAATCTTCCTGTGTGGATATTTCATTATGAAAATGGAATGCACCACTTCTTCATGTCATTTACATAGTATCACAATATCTTGGTTGCAGGACTTATAGGGTCTTGTTCTATGGATTTTCACTTGGATACATATGACAATCAGTATGAACATGGGTTATATGACTCTCATTGAAGCTGTTGCATGACACAATAAGTAGAGTTACTACATGTTACGTTTATTCATCATGGTAATTATACATACAGCATGTTTAACATTTCAAATGACCATTCATACCTACCATATTATGATATTTCAACCAACCGTGTATTCATGGTCAGTATAGTGATTGAATGATATATCAATAGACTGCATGATATTTTAATTAACTACACATTGTTCACACAATTAGTATAGTGACCTCATGTTATTTTTTAGTGACTACACATTATAATATTATAATGATCAGTATATAAACTTCAAGACCACTTGGTGCACATGGTCAATTCATAATTTATTTATTTATTTCTTAAATATAAAATTTTTAGCATGCTTATTTTTTCTTCATTTTTGATAATATGATTAACTACATGTTAATTTTAATAGTTTTATGTATTTTATTGATTTATAAAATTCATATATATTATATAAAATCCATTTTGAGTTTTATTAAAATATTTAAATCAGTTTTAAAATATAATTTTATTTATTATTTATTCACATGTATACATACAACATATATTTTCTATATTTAAGTTTTTATATTTTGAGTTGATTTCTTTGTGTTATTATTTTATACGTTAATATTTAGTGACGTGGAAATTATTTAAACTTATTTTTTAATATTTAATGTGATATAATTAATTTTTTAATAATTTGAATTGCATGAAATTAGAAAGTATTTTGATATTTAAACAGTCAAATTGTATTATGATATTTTTGGAATTACTTTAACCTATTATTATGGAGACTACTTGAACTATTTAATGTGTAATTGAAATTATTTTGAATTAGTATTTAATTTAGAATTCAAATTATTTTTGTTATGATTATTCTAGAATAATAATTTTCTCTCTCCTGGGTAATTTTTTAGTTTGAATTTGAATTTCTTTACCTGGTTGGAGAATGAATTGTTAGTTTTTATAGATCCTATTTAAATTATTTGGGATGCATTCAAAATATACATGTTATAAAAATATGATACATTTTAGAACTAAATATTTATATTGAACTTTGAAGTGTTATATAAACCAAGTCTTATCTAATCAATTTTTTCTACTTGTGGATGATCTCTCAAGGGATGAACAAAAACTTCTATGACTTCTTCTGCCTTGATGAGACGTTCAATTTGATCCAACTCAAGAACAAGTGCTTGTGTTTTATTCTCCTTCTATTTATTTTGTTCTGGTTTCTTGAGTCTGTAACACTTCTTCCCATCTCTCTCATTATTTCATTTTTTATTTATGATTTTACATGCAAAATAATTCCTATTTTCTTTATTTAGGTTGTGACTCCCAAATTATACATTCAATATTGTTCAATTTGTGACTCTCAGGGTCTAAATTTAGTGTTGTAATTGGGTTGTGAATCCCCATAAAAAAGTTATGTGTCTTTTTTATTCTTCCACTAGAAAAACTAGTTTGTAATTGGGTTATGATTCCCCCTCAAAAATTAGATTAGTGCACAATGTATCTTTTGCTTAGTATAAAGGTATAATGGTAGACTAGGTCCAATTTAGACTGAACTACTATAAAAAATATCCTTATATTATTTTCTTTCCTTTATTTTTTCCACTAAAAATTAAATCTATTAATTATCATTAATAATTTATTTGTATAATTAATATACTTATTTAAGAAATTTTAATTTGGTCTATGCACCCCCCTCTAGACTAGCTTTATTACCCTCCTAGGCATAACATCATAAACTCTATTGAACTCATTAGGTATTAAATCAAAAATGATGAAATTCATAACTCTAGAATTTAAATCATATTCTTCTTTTGAATATGGACTCTACTTATTAGGTTCTCCTTTTGGGATTTCATAGGATTTTACCACCCTCAAATAGACTTTTAAACCATGTTTCTTTATAAAAATGGTCATCCTTGATTTCTAGCAGTCATGGTTATAACCATTGAAATAAAGAGATCAGATCATGGATATACCTCTACTTAAATTTTCCATGGTAAATAATATTTTTCTATATAGATATTTATCTCTATATTTTCAAGGTTGAAAATATAAAACTATGAAGAGTAGGCTTCAAGATTCAATCAACTTCAAGTGTCTATCTTTGATACCAATTTTTCCCTAAGGTTGATACAGATAAAAACTCAAGAGGGGGTAAATTGTATACCTTTAAAAACCTTGTCTCATTAAAACTCCCCTCTTAAATTAGATTGAATATGTCCTCTATTTCATTAATTAGTGGAAATATAAAGAAATTATAGATTAAGACACATGATATTTTTATATTGGTTCATGTAGGGATTTAAATAAGTCTAATAAAACTTATTAGATATAGTGGAAAAAATAAAAATCCTTTACCTAGGGATATCCATGAAATAAATATAAAACCTGTACAAAACTAGAAATGATGAAATACTATAATACTATAAATATGGTATATAGTTCACCTAATAGAATATGTATCATCTTCTTCCCTTTTTAACTTCTTAAAATGTGCTTGATAAATATCACTAAGTGGTAGTCAAAAGATGTCCAACCTTCATAGGTATTCATGGGATAACTTGAATCATCTGATATTCATATGGAATTTAACTTTTATACATGACATTATAGTGCCTATAACATAAAGGAGGAAGATTAAGAATGATTTGGTTGAAGAGTATTATCAGCTAGGCATGAATCAACTCCACACATACCACTTCCATCATAAGGCAGTGATATATATAATCACCTAAGGATTCTTATTAAGTTTTGTCTCAATTATTCATGTGTTTTGATACATTATTAAATACTATATACTATAAATTAATTCATTACATGAATGAATCACCTCCCAATAGTTTTATCTTATTAAATAGTTCATTTCATGATAACATATATGGGGGAATCACTAAATGATAACAGTTTTTGATTTATACTACCAACACAAGTTTCATGGAATAATATACCAATTTTGAATGAAAATAATAATTTTCATACAATAAAATTTAACTCATCAGTATATCACATTAATACATGGATTTAAGGCATATCGCATTTAATCACCCACTTATACTAAATCCTAAAAATAATTTTTTCAATTTCACCTTATATTGTATCGTATACAATAACTTGTGAAATAATATCAAAACCACTTTTGGATATATTCTAAAGCTATTTTATAATGATATAATTAACTTCACCTTGTATAAAATTGTATGAAATACCTTGTGAATAAATATCCAAAACACATTTAGATTAAATATAAACCACTTTTAGAGTATCTCTCTGACTCAAACTCAATCCTAATTCAGTCAACCACAAAGTGTGCCCCCATATGTCTTTATAGCATTGACAACAAATATGAATCTAAGGATTTAGAAGTGTAAGAAAAGAGTAGTCTCTAGAAAATCATAAATACTACTTAATCTATAAATGGATCTAGCATGATTTCTATCAAACACATATATCTCTATACCTGTGTCCATTAGTCTATATCATATGAAAACATGTATTATCAAATTTTCCCTATATACAAGACATCGAGTGACCACAGGACATGAAGTATGTTAACCCCATATATCCTACTCATATATTCTCGATTCACAAAGTATATACTGAACTAGTTGGTGAATATATCACATGTCATTCAACCTTATGGATAAGTACATCACATGCCCCTTTTCCAAATAGATAAGCACATCATATGTACCTAGGTGTGGCCACAAAATCCACAATATATCTCAATCAAAGGCACAAATTCCATAAAAATCATAAAATAATATAAATCCCTTCTTGGTTGAGCTCTAATAGATGATGTGATCATCAATATACCCAACCACAACCATATTAGATAAGTTATTTTTGAACTTTTGTAATTATTTTATCAAATTATAAAGGTTCTCATGCTAGTTATCTTACTATCCTTAGGTATTGGGGACTCAAATATGATCTATGAACCCCTAGTTTACCAAATACATTTATATAACACTCCATTTGGTATACTTCATGGGTCATCCAACACACACAAAGAATCATATTCTTTGTTTTGTGCCTCATGATCAGATTTTGTATCACTATACATGAATCTCACACATGATAACCTTAAAATTTATTTATATCCTATAATACTCCATGATGAACATCGGTTAGGGATAACTCAAAGTCATACTTTGAGAGGCGAATTATCATTGCACTTAAAAAATTATATCTATATATACATATATGCATCCAATATTAAATAATTATAAAATGGATATTGCCTTTTATATGATGCATTTTAATATTCCTTAACTCTTTTAATAATACTTAACAAATCTAACATAATTGGATACCTATAATGTCATATATAATAAACTGTCAAATCAAGCTTATTTATGCTACAATTTTGGGGTTTTGTTAACTTATCACGTCATATGTAATTCCTATCACATATTTATGTGACCATCTCGTAAAACCCTCCCACTAAACTCTTTTATTGAGTAACATCCATAAAGTAAGACAGTTTGAATTATGGTGAGATTTAGGAATCATATTCCTAACTTTTAACTGCTTGAACATATTCAAACTCTTTAAATTCACAACAACAAATGTTATGATGTCAACTTATATTGTCTACTTAGAACTCTTTCTAAGTTCATCATTATACTCATCCTTGTAACTCTTTACATCAAACCTTTTCCTTAAAATATTTTGATAAATGTAACTATTTACATTATTTATTTACCAAAACATCCAAAACCCTTTTAGAATAAAGTGACATTAACTTTGTAAATTTGAATCCTATAATCCTTTATGAAATATCAGTTTTCACTTATTCACGATAACTAAATATAATTATTTACATAATTATTTATCATCACACATCCCAAATCTTTAAAATATTAAGTGAAAAATCAATTTAATCTTATACTGGTATAATTCTTTAGGAAATAGTGGTATCCACTTTCTATAGTAATTAAATGTAACTCTTTACATTTTTATTTACCATTACACATCCTAAACTCTTTAGGATATTGAGTAGAAATAACTCTAACTTTATACTAGTAAAGTACTTTATTTGTTAACTTTGAACTTCTTTAAGTCCAAACATAATCCCACTAACCTCTTAGTGACTATATTATTTTCATAATATCTTGTTAAGATATAAAAAATAGGAAATAATATTCATTTCATTCTAGTGGGAATATTAACTAATAAACTTGTTTATCCATATCATATATGATATTCTATGTGTCTGGCGTATTTCCCCTTTTTAAAAGAATACTTTTTTGAATTATACCACTGATGGGATGTGGGAACACATTCCCTTATATTTTAAAAAACATTTAGATACACACTTTATCATGGATAAAATATTTTTATTCATATAGTCTCCTCAAAAAATGTTATATAATCCTGATGAATCATCAACCATGTGTGTAAAATTAATCATATCATGTTGTCCACAACAACACTTTGTTATTGAATCACTATTCTTATCATATAAGAGAAATGAGATAAAAATACACATCCTTTAAAAAGATTCATATGAGATTAATAAATTCTTTTAAATTAAAATTATTGATATAGGACCTCTTTTCTTCATTGTTTGAATTAAAACTATCAACTATATCCGTTTTTCCCTTGATATTGAACTATTATACATTTAAAACACTTTTAAAATAAACATTTGGTATAACATACCCTTAAAAATTAAAGAATTGGTTTATATAACACTTATACATGACATGGACATTCTAGAGTTTTTCCTAAAATCCTTTAGGAATCTTGGACAATCCAATCATATTGAATTATTACATTTCCTCCCTAATAACCTTAGACTTAAATTTCGTTTATGAACTTCTTAAAGAAAAATTATTGAACCCTTTAACTAATTTTTATTCTTTAGGTTTGATCTAGTACCTACTAGCACTATCTATAAAACATTTTAGAACTTACACATCATATGATTAGTTTATATATATTCCCAATAATTTTTGAATATTAGGTAAACTTTTCATGAATTTAATCATATTGTTGGAATATTTCCATAAATGATAATAGGATGAATTCCTAACCAGAAAAAACCATTTTATTCTCCCTTAAAGCCTGTTATAGAATTGAAAAAATCATAAACTATGTGTATTAAAAACTCCTATAACGTTTTATTAAAAAAAAATTACATGATATTCTCAAGTTAAAAATGAGATAAATAATACACATCTTATGGTAGGTTCATCTAAGTTTTAAAGTATCTAAGTCTTTAATGTAGAAAATATTTTGCTCTATTACTTGGAAAAACTTTAATCTTTAACCTTAAATTCTTTACCATCTTATGACCTTTCTATATATTTCAACTTTTTTAAAACATACAGTTGATATCAAATATCTTTCAGAATCAACCTTATGGAAACCTTTAGTGTCTCCAAATCATTAACATGTTCAGTCATATTGAATATCATTTGGCATACCCAATTATATTTAGTATATGAGACTAAAATTACTTAAATTTTCCATTTAACCAATCATATTGAGTACATGAATGGAGACTAATATTACTTTGGTCATTTTGAAACTAATTATTTTGAAACCCTAAATAAATCACACTGTGATTCCATAAGCATCTAGATTCACTTGTTGAACAACATAAATAGTTGGTTAGTTGGGAAGTTGTTTCTCTAACACATGGAACTTTTTTCTTGATTAATAACTTTTCTTAAATCACCATCCTTATTTAAGAACTTTTCTTGTGTTACCAGTTTTAGGAGTAACTTACATTAATCTTATACTTCTAAGGATTAATCTCAAATTTTAGTTTAAGGATGATTGTGTTATTCATCTATAATAAAATCTTTTATCATATGAGTGTCATGTTTTATAACCATTTAATAGGGAATTTTATTAAATGTTCTCCCACTAAATTGATGACCCCTTTTATATACATCATATTTATCAGTAGGCCAAGATCCATATTTCATTAATAAATGATTTTACATTAGAATTTATCTCACCATTTTGCTATTTAGATAGGGAATCATCCCAATCATATCATATATTACTCTTGAATAGTTGAGTGGATAACTCTTTATCTAATCCATTATATGGATAAACCTAACTATATTCATATTATATCCTAATTTTTTGGGTTCCCCATCTAAGAATAACCCTAATAAATTTTCAAAAACAAGCTAACACAAGTCATTCCATGGGAACCCGACTTTAGCAAGAAACTATCCAAGGAAAATCCAATGTCACCCATTACTTGATTTCCTTACAAAATATAATCCAATGGAACTTGGATTTGGCATAAAACTACTCTGCCAGATGATCGAGGTCTTAAAAAGTGTTATTTTGGAAGAAATATAACACTTAGTATTTAAAGAGGATTTTAATCTCACCATCTTATCTCATGTTATTCCCTTTATATAAGAATGATTCTAGTGATTTATTTTTAAATCATATTCCCTCTAAAAATCCAATATGCTCAAACCATATTGATGTGTAACTCTTTACATAACCCACGGTTTGTGTTACTCATCCAAAAATAGAAGTTAAACATATTCATACATAAACAAGTTCATTTTATGCATAAGGTACATGAACTATTAATGTAAAGGCATAGAGTTATATAAAATTAAAAAAACACTACATAAGTAATCCTGGAGTGATAGATAGCCAACCCCAATCACCTTTTTAGACATTACATAAGCCTCCATGCCAATAGGTAGTCTGACCTCAAGTCTCTACACCCAGGGAGAATCTACTCAAGAGAGAGTTAAATTCATTATAACTCTAAAACCTAATATTAATAAACTATATTAAACAAATAAATTCAAGTTCATAACTTTAATTTACAAACTGATGTTAAGGTAGATGAAAAACTAAATTCATTTTCATGCCTAGAATGTAATTCAAGGCTCAATTTCCTAGAAGTAGTTTAATATTTAAACCAAATCGTGCATTAATCATCAGATAAACAATTTATAATTATAAATAAAACTGGTAATAGCATTTAAATAAATTAATAATTCAAATATATAAACATGAGATAAATATTTATGACCAATTCATAAATAAAATCTAACTATAAACATTTTATAATTTTAGCTTTATATTACAGTCATTACATAATTTTGAATTGAAACACTTTATATTCATGTTTAATATGAAATCCTTCATATTATTCATTATATGGCATTTTAACTTTAAATATATGATATTTTATGAATTATAAAAAAATTATAATCCAGTTTTTATTATATAAACATTTTACATAATCTAATATCATAGACATAACATTATTTAAAACAAGATCATATCAATCATAAAAATTCCTTTTGATATGGTTTAAATAATATTTCAAGTATGGACATTTAATTTAAACAATTAAAATTAATTAATTATGAAGAATTAATTAATAAAATATAATCATATTTATATTTTGTCCTTAATTATGTAATTTATAACTCTTTATAAATTACACCTTATGAATTTAAAATAAACACTTTTATTTCTAAATCATAATACATGACATATAATTTGTTTAAAGGTATTTCAAATATTAACATTTAATATTTGAGGGATATTTAAAATTAAAAATCTAATTAATTAAATATAAACCTTTTATAGTTAATTAATTAATAAATAAATTCTTTATAAATTAAATATTCTTAAAATACCTTTTATTATGATATATAAACATTTTATAAACCATTAAACCATTTAAAATTTTAAATACTAATTTTTTAAATCTTTTCTCTTTACCCTTAAGCAGAATCCATATTCTTTGTAAGGGTATACTCCCACTACCCTTACATAAACTATATACATAAGGGTGGAAGCATATGACCTTTACATGTAGTAACCCCAACCCCAGAAGCCTGGAGTTGGTGCCTAATTTAATACATTGGCATAAGATATAAGGAATCAAATCCCAAAGGACTTAATAGTTTAATAGTCTTAGTAAAATAGATACATATATGATTCCAATATTACATTTGAATACAAAAATTGCAACATAATTTTTTTTAAAAAAAATAACATTATTCCCTCAAGAATATGCTTTCTTATCATTCGAGTAAACTTCATGGATTCCTGGGAAAGGAAACAAAATAAGGGTGATATCAAATTCTCAGTAAGAGTTAAGTACAACAGAATCTATCATGAATAAGTAAATAATAATAAATATTTCCAGGTAAATAACTAAACATGCATGCCATTTAATCAATAAATTGGATATAATTACATAATTTATAATCAATATGGAAAGGTAAATAACTAAAAACACATGTCATTTAATCAATAACATGAATATCATAACTGGATAAGGTATAATCAATATGGCAAGGTAAATAACTGAAAATGCATTCCATTTAATCAATAACTAAGAATCAAATGCATCCAGAGATAATATCATTGTGAAAATATTATGGATAATAACAAATGAATTCTTAATGAAGGTGATGCTTAATTATTGTATTCCAATATCTCAAGAATCATGATACCTCTATAGTCAATACCTTTCACAAGATGGTTTAAAACTACATGTAAAAACTTATTTAATGTTAGCTTACTGATTTGTCTCATGAGACCTACTAATGCATCTATAGTCTATATAATGCCAGGCCCCACCCATCACTGTAGATCAAAATCATTCCTCGTACATCGAATAATTGATTTAACTCATGAACAATGTTCCTTATCATCAAATATCTATATTGAGTAATGGATATGTATTTATCAATATTTTTCCCATGAATTGAATAATTTTCAAAGTAAGCACCATATGTAAAACTGATATAAATTTTAGGAAATAAACATATCCATAATAAATAATAAGGATATTTAGGGGAAATTTAATTTCTAATGATCATAGTAAAGTGAATATTTCAAGGGAAAGTTAATGATTACAAAAACAATTCAAGAAAGTGAATTTCAATACTTTCCTTGGTTGAAATGATAATAAACCATCTATAGAAAGAATAATTATGGTATCAATATAATATATACCCATTGGAGTAAGAATTAAGGGTTTTTTGTTGGTGAATAGAAATACTAAAAAATATCTTTAAAAACATTCTTGAGGAAAATATCCTTTTTATTTTGAAAATAACCTTTTAAAAATAAATTTCACAAAACATTTTGAAAATAATTTTCTTGAAAATATCCTTTGAAACTTGTAGAATAAGCTTTAACTCATTTGATCAGTCATGACAGCTGGAATTTCGTTCATACTGTGCATGTTAAATCAAGGATTCCTTTCACTTTTTCAGTAAAAGTTTCATGACCCCCACCTTACAAAGATACCCCTCCTTGGTTGGAAATAGAAAAAGGGATGTAATGACCCTCAAGTCCTGCCTCTAGTAGGCCCTAGGTTGGTGACTAGCACCAAGGGTATATGAATCTCACAATACGGGAGGCATTACCCTTTATAAGGAAAAAATATTGAGAGATATGATGGATCATCCACAAAGAAACTCTAAGACATATATAAAAGAAATCAAAAAACCATCCTATATGCATACATAAAAATATAACTAGTACAAATACAACAAAACTCCAAAGTAAAGTACCCAAAAGCAAGCTAAATCGTGACTCAGCAACTATCCCAAATCCTGAGCTAGTAACGCCTAGCACGGTCCACATAATCCTATTTGAAACCTAAAATTAGTTTTATATATGTAGGGTGAGCATACAAGTATACTCAGTAGGAAGACCAAAGTTTTTTATGCACAAATGAGAGAAACATACTAATGCCTCTGTGAAAAAATATCAGAACCAAACAGCGCCTAATAGGTATACTAACCATCCCAACCTCACCAAGGCATGCTCACAAAGTAATGAATTTCAAGTAATATAATATAATGAAAATCAATGATAGGTTACCCCACACCACTTCCCACTGATTAGCCACTCTTTCCTAACAAAAAACGTCCTCATGCTCCCACCTCTTCTAAAATTACCACGTCACAACCCTTCAACACAAACATGGGCCTCACAAACCACATCACATCCTTCCTATAGACACCTGGGTCACAAACCACATCACATCGTGCCCACAGACACCTGGGCCATAGACCAAAACCTCACTTTGCCCGCAGAAACCTAGGCCACAAACTGCAACATCATCCCGAAGACACCTGGGAAAGCATAACACATCTCATCCCAAAGACACATGGGAAAGCACAACTCTCTCGCACACACCTAAGACTCACAAACCACAACCTACCCAAAGAATCTTAGGTTATCACCACCTAGAAGAGGGGGCAGGGAAGAGTGGGTGGTCATTCATCCATCCTCCCACCAGGATGTTTTGGAAAGACACCCTCTCCTATGACGATGGGGGTGTTCGGCACATAGTGATCAACTAGGGTGGGGTGCATATAGAAATTAGAAGGAAAATAATGGTATATACATATACGATACCAAAAAATTAGGCCCAATCTATGGGTTCCCAAATAGAAAACATCTCACAAACTACCACCTTTTCTGCTACCTCTAAGTGAAAAATACCATACAACAATCCAAAAAAACTAATTCACATTCCCAAACAATTTATTTAACCAATTTCGTTATTTATTAAAAAAAAGTCATTTATTTGTTCCTCCACTACCCAAGAAACTACTAAGCACAACACATAGTAGGAAACAAAGTTCTCATAAGGTGAAGAGAACTAATAAACTAAAGGGACTTCACATTAAGGACACATCGTTCAATGTTCTCCACATTTTATACCCATTAATGGTATATCATATATTGATCTCTAGATACTAGGTGAAGCTTTCTGCATGTTTCTCATGGAGAAACTTCAAGAGAATTACCCATGACAATCACTAATTTCCTCCTTAAAACTTATCACGCTCGGGTCACATTCTAACAGAACTAAGGCCCAACTTACTACCCCAACTGATAACACATTACCGCATAACCAATTTTGTAGCCCTGTTGCACAAAACTTCTCATCCATTCTACAATCAATCAACCTCTTAACTTGATATTCCATTACACTACCCAATTCATCCCACAACACACAACCGAGCTCACAACCATACTACAACACAAAACAAAGTAAACCCACACATCACATCACCCCATGTACCAAGTAAAAACACAATTCCAGATTTAACAAGGAATTCCTTATTTAATTCCACTTGTTTAATTCAGGGGTTATCACAAAATTGTATGATCCTAGGGAATCCATTCATTAACTGGATATACATGATTAACCAATTTCCTTTTTTAGTTGATACCAAACAATATTGATCAAGAAAAAACTACAACACACATACCCATCACAATAAAATCAACCAACATCCATAATTTTTAGGGGGGAATCAAGCCCATATAATTCACAATATCAAAACTGTAAAGGTATGAAAAATGAATCCCTCTACCCCTTTCAATTTCATTTAACCAAATCTTATCTTTGATTAGCCTGGAACAACGACAATCTATAGTTGAAAAAAAGTAGATCCACCCCACGTGATGCACAAATGAATATAAACAAAGGAAATCCTACCTCAAAAGGGTTTCAATGATCCTCGCACTATAACAGGTCACGCAACGTTCTTCAATTACCTCTCCCACAAGATCTGAATCCATCTGAGGATGATACGGTACCACCGCACCATCAAAAACCAAATAGAATCCCATTTAGAACCATGTTAGATCATCCATAATCACATGGAAATAATAAATGGGAGGATAAAGAGACCAAATCAGAATAAACTGTAATAATAGAGGAAGAATGCACCTTAGATCGAATATGGATTTCTACGGATCAAAGGAGGGAAGATAGGAATCAATAAATGATGAAGGAATCCTCAAAACACCAAATAGGTGTCACCGGGTCATCTGGGGTCGAGGGAGGGTCACTGCAGATATAGGTTTTGATAACTTGAGTGGATGGAAAAGCATTTAAAACATTACAGTTGTGGGGTATTATATGACGTGTAATCCCCTTTCACGTTGTAAAATTATTTGAGGTTGACTTCCGCCAAAAAACTCATCACCTTTAGATTTATTTTATTTTTCTAAACCCAAAACATTACATGTCGTGAACCACCCAAGACAAGATGTGAAACCAAACTTTACATTATGAAATTCAGTTACATGACATGTAATCTTCCTTCTTCCAGCTTTTTGCAACTGAAATTATCCAAACTCCTCTGAGCCTCCTCTGAACACCTCCAACAATCAAAACTAGAAAAGTAAAGGAACAGGAGGGCACAGACTGTTACATTAGATACCTATCAAATGATTCTCACCCTTGAGAATCCAAAACCAAACCCAGAAGAAAAAGGGGTCTGAACAACCACCTTGCAAGATGCCTCTCAAGGATATCATCATACCTCAAGCATTACTATGAGCCAAATACACCATACCAAACAACCAAAAACATAGTGTACCACCTCATCATCATCACCACAAGTCATTTCCTCCCACACAACCATCGCATAACTGTATTACCCTATGCACATCCCAAACCAACAACCGCTATGGACAACGAATTGCATTGTCCTAAACACATGAATTAGGGAATTCCATCCTCCATGTCAAGATATTATCCACTTTGGGTGGCACTGAATCACCTACATAGGTTTAATAGAATCATAGTTAATTTTTCTTGATTAGTAATATGATCCTCCCCTATTTTTATTTAGGAATTTATCACATGCCATACCACACACACCACAAAATAATGTGAAATAGCTCGTTTCATAAAACAAGGTTCAAACATCACATCACAAGGAAAAACAGAACAAGGAAAAACTCATAACAACTCTAGGTCCTGGGTACGCATCTACATTTCTCACTCCTAAATACTCTCCTCCAGGCCACTATGCCTCTACAATACATGAACCAAGGGAATGTTCTGCCCAAGCAGTGCCTTCTCTCGATGATCCTAGATCTCCACTGGCCATTCCACAAATGTCGCTTCATTCTCAATATCCAACTCTCCCTAGTCAATGACATGGGAGTTATCATGAAGATACCAAAGAAGTTGAGAGATATGGAAAACATAATGGATTCTCTCAAACTGTGTTAGAAATTCTAATAGGTATGTCACCTCGCCAAATCACCCCAACACCTCAAAGGGTCCAACAAACATGGGAGAAAGCTTACTCCCTTTATAAAATCTTCACTGCTCACATCGAGGGGAAACCTTTAAGAACATGTGGTCTTTGGTCTTCAAATCCAAGGACCTCATCTTGTAATTAGCATAAAACTCCTTCCAGTCTTGTGCTACTTTCATCCTCTCATGAACAAGCTGAACTTTCTCTGTCATGCTCTACACTACCTCAAGACCAAGAACAGTTATCTCCCCAACCTTTGTCCAGCACAATGGAGAATGACACGGTCTTCCATAAAAATATTCAAACAGATTCATTCCAATGGATTAATGATATCTATTATTATAATAAAACTCTACCAAGGGTAGTTTTCATTCCCAAGATCTTCCAAAGTCCAAGACACATGCTTGTATCATATCTTCCAATGTCTGGATAGTTCGCTCTATCTATCCATTCGTCTGAGGGTGGAAGGTAGTGTTGAAGAATAACTGGGTGCCAAAGGCATGCTGCAATACCTTCCAGACTCGTGAGGTAAAATGTGTGTCCTGATCTAAGACAATGGACCTCAAAACTCCATGAAACCACACCACCTCATCCACATACCTCTTTGTCAAGGCATCCATTGTGCCCAACTTCTTGATCGCTAATAAGTGATCTGATTTTTTCAGTTGATCCACTACTACCCAAATAGAATCTTATCCTCCCTGAGCTCTGGGTAACCATGTGAAAAAATCCATCAAAATGTCATTCCACTTCTGCTCAATAACATCAAAGGATTGTAACAAATCGTCAGGAACATGGTGCTCAGCCTTTACTCGCTGGCAGACTGAGCATCTTGCCACAAACTCTGCTACTACCTGCTTTATCCTGGGTCACCAAAATTGTATCCTCAAGACACAGTACATTTTATAAACTCATAGGTATACCACAAAATGTGAGATATAAAACTCATGAAGGACCCCACTGCGCATCACTACTGGAACAAAAAACCTCCCACGAAACAACATCTGGTTCTGACCATTCCTCCAGAGCATCACCATGGACAACATGATCATGAATCACCTACACCTCTGAGTATCCCCAATGAGACTCATCTACCTAATACATTAGAGAATAATACACCATTATCTAAAACAAATATCCTTTACCACCATCCACTCTTGAATTTAAGTGAAAGGCTTCCAACTCCTCCATATCTTTCCAAGCATCTGTAGATTCTCAAACAACCTCCTTTTGTGACTTCCTTCTTAAATCATAATACATGAAATTCCCCATTCCTGAAGTGTAGTAGATATAAAAATTCTAGTCCTAAAGAAACTCCATCAACCTCCTCTGTCATAGATTCAAGTCTCACTAGGAAAATATATACCTAAAACTCTTGTGATCTATGAAGACCACAAAGTGCTCCCCAATGAGGTAGTCTCGCCACAAGTTTAGTGATAAAACCATCGTTGTCAACTCCATATCATGGGTGTTATATTTATTCTCCTGGGTACATAACTTCCTAGACCCATAAGAGATCATTTCCCACTTCTACATCAAGATGCATCCCAATCCCAAAAGGGAAGCATCACAAAACACCTAAAGAATTACTCCTTCCTCAAGAAATCATAGCACTGGAGAACTAACCAACTTCCCCTTAAGACAACTTAAAACTAATTGGCACTACTAAATCCACACAAAACCTTGATCTTTCCTGGTCAAATCTATCAACAGGTATGCAACTCGAGAGAAATCAGGTACAAACTTCTGATAATAGCCTACAAGACCAAGAAAACTGCGAACTTCGACCACATTCTTGGGTTCTAACCAAGAAAAAACTACTTAAAAATTGATAGGTCTACTACCACACCCTGATGAGATAACACATCCCTTATTAAATGAACCTATCATGTCAAAAACTTACACTTGGAAAACTTTCCATAGAGTTGGTGGTGTCGAAAACCCTGCAAGATAGTTCTGAGATGCTCGGAGTGCTCCTCCTATGACTTCGAGTAGATTAAGATATCATTGATGAACATGATTATGAAATGATGTAGAGACTCATGGAATATAAAATTCATAATACCCGTGAACACAGTTGGTGTGTTTGTAACACCGAAAGTCATGAACACAAACTCAAAGTGCCCATACCTGCATCTGAAAGCAGTCTTCGGGATATCACCCTCCTTAAAACTTAACTAGTGATATCCTGAACATATATCAAACTTATAAAAACAATTTTACCCTATTATCTAGTTGAAAAGATCATCTATCCTCATAAGAGGGTAGTGGTTCTTTACTTTTAATTGATTCAACCTCTAGTAGTCTATACACAGCATCAGACTACAATATGCATTCTTGGAAAACAACACCGGAGCACCCCACAGAGACACACTGGTTTGGATAAAATCCTTCTTCATCAGATCATATATCTGAATCCTCAACTCCCATAGCTTAAAGGGGGTCATCCGATAATGGTACATCAAAATCAGAGAAGCATCGGGTTGCAAGTCTATCCCGAACTCAACATCACATCGAGGGGTAGCATCACAACCTCCTCAGGGAAAACATATAGGAACTCCCCAATGAACAAGGGAACCTCCACCATCCCAACATCTATTGATTCCACTGACAGATCATCCAAAAAGGATATAAGGGGTTCCACATGCCAACTATCCATCTGACAACTCTGATCTCCAATGAAAACTGCATGTTGGTCATCCACGCTTGAAAACACGACTCTCCTTCAAAAAAATAAATAATTGTATACATAGAATACAACCATTAGATTCCAATAATGGCATAATATGGATGCATATATAGCAAGAAAATATCCCCATGGTACTGATGCGGTCACATCATCAATCTACATCCTCAACACACATCAAAAAATATGCTCTGGCCTCTGATTAGCGTACTCAACACCAGGGTCATGGGAATCCTCTCTACATCTAGTCCCAAATAATGTTCTATAGTAAGTGAAAAAAAAGGATTGTGAATCTTCTGAATCAAACAAGGAACAAACAATAGTACTAAACAAACTAATCATACCTCTAACGATCTATGGACCTGTTGAAATTACCGCCTCTACTGCGTGCAACTGACCATGCCCGACTTCTCTACCTATCTGTCGATGACCACCTCCATGAACATGCCTTGTTTGAGGCCCATGAACACAAGGAACATCCTGAGGTCATCCTCTACCTACTCTATCTCCCCTCAGCAGATCAAAATCCTACTACCCCTGCTTCTGAAACGGCCTAACTGGAAACTGTTATTGAGGTTGGCGTTGAACCTCTCTACCTCCACCATGTTGAGCACAAAAAGTTGTTGTATGTTGGTTCTAAAGATTTTTGTGAACTCCAAAAAATAAATACCTCATCCCCAATACCATAGGAAAATCATGGGAACCACTGGAACTAGAAGGCTATAAAGAAAGTTGTTGAGTTCGACTCCCTACCGATTAAAACCTCGAAGGTCCTAGCGCTAAAGACCTACCACTAGTAACCCTACCTCTCGAATAACTCTATTAGATCCTCTCTCATGGTATACCCCCACATGAGTGAATCCTCTCGATAACCTATAACTTTTTATGAACCTTTAAGTATGTTGACAATGTAAAAGGAGTAACCACATACTGGATAGAGGGACGAAGTACCTCCTCAAGATGTCTCACACAAGACTCATCATTTGGAAAGATATATAGGGAAAAACAAAGGATATCCTTGAACTTGATCCCCAACTACTGCACTGACATACTCCCCTACTAAAGAGAGAGTATTTTATGCTTATTCTAATCCTTTATGGTTGATAAAAGGAACTCTACTTGAAATTCCTTCTCAAATTCGACCCATAAAATGTCAGCGTCCTTTCTCTCCCTCAAATAAAGTGTCTGCCACTAATGTGCAGCTCCTTGCATCTGACTGGATACCAAAGAAACCCATTACTCCATCATGGACTGAATTAAACTGAAGGTGATCTCAATATCCTTGATACATCTTTCTATCTTCATGTCTGAAACACTACCCTTGTACTTTCCCAAAGCCTTCCACTAGAAAGTACGCAACTTACTCTACCACTGGTCATCCTCCTCAACTAGATCAACCCTACATTGATCAACCAGATCAGCCTTTTGAGCCCCAATTACCCGATCCACATGTTGAAGATGACCAGGATATATAGTTTAAAAGTAAACAAAGATTTCCTAATCTTAGTAGTATGGAATTTTTATTTAAGATTCATTTTAACTCATTTTTTTATTTATTTCAACTTTCCAAAAACAACACAATTCAAACAATAATACAAGTCATTATGATTAATGTACCTTTCCTATGGTCTCTACCCTACAAATGGTGTAGCCTCACTTGGTCATTCGGTAGGCTTAGATTCCTTACATAGGATCATGAAGGGCCCTAAAATATCATGTCCTAATCAGTCTTCTCTAGCCTATGTCATGCACCAAGATCACCTAACACTATTTACCTACCAACCCATTCCATCATCATTATGCCTAACTCCAAAATCAATCCTATATATCAACCATAACCTATTATACCATTATGTCATGACCCCCTCCTTCCAAAGATACCCCCCATGGACTGGCGATGGAGAAAGTGAGATAATGACCCTTGAGGCTCACCAATAGTAAGCGCTGAGTTAAAAACTAGAACCAAGGCTACACGAATCACACAATATGAGAGGAATTACCCTTTATAAGGAAATAATATCAAGAGATGTTATGGATCATCCATAAAAAACATCCAATACATATATAAAAGAAATACAAAAAACATCCCATATGCATGCATAAAAATATAACTAGTAAAAATACAAAAAAACTCCAAAGTAAAGTTCCCAAAAGCAAGATAAAGTAGTGACTCAACAAGTATCCCAAATCCCAAGCTAGTAACACCCAGCATGGTCCACATAATCCTCTTGGAAACCTAAAAGTAATTTTATATACGTATGGTGAGCATACAATTATAATTAGTAGGAAGACCAATGTTTCTCATGCATAAGTGACAGAAACATACTAATGCCTTTGTGAGAAAACAGCAGAATAAAACAGCACCTAATAGGTATACTAACCTTCCCAACCTTACCAAGGAAAGTAATTAAAGTCAAGTAATGTAATATAATGCACATCGATGATAGGGTACCCTAAACCACTTCCCACTGATTAATCGCTCTTACCTAATAGAAAACATTCTCGAACTCTCACCTTTTCCAAAAGTACTATGTCACAACCTTCCCGTACACACCTGGGCCTCACAAACCACACCACATCCTATAGACACCTGGTCCAAAAACCACATCGCATTCCACCCGTAGACATCTGGGCCACAAAACACATCAAATCTCGGCCACAGACACCTGGTCCACAAACCACAACCACACCCCACCCACAGACACCTGGGCCACAAACCACAACCTCATCCCAAAGACACTTGGGAAAGCATAACACATCTCATCCTGAAGACACCTGGGAAAGAACAAGTCACCCACACACACCTGAACCTCACACACCACAAACTATCCAAAGAATCTTGGGCTATCACTACCTTGAAGAGAGAGTAGGGAAGAGTGTGTGGTCATCCATCCATCCTCCCACCAGGATGTTTGGTAAAGACACCCTCCCTTGTGATGATGGGGGTGTTTGGCACATAGTGCTTAACTAGGGTGGGGTGCATATAGAAATCATAAGTAAAATACAGGTATATAAATATATGATATCAAACACTTGAGTCTAACCTATGGGTTCCCAAATAGAAAACATCTCACAAACTATCACATTTGTTCCTACCTCTAAATGCATGATACCATACAACAAGCCACAAAACCCGATTCACATTCCCAACCAATTTATTTAACCAATTTAATTATTTATTAAATAAGTCATTTATCCATTCCTCCACTACACAAGAAAATACTAAGCCCAACACACAATAGGAAAAAAATTATTATAAGGTGAAGATCCCTAATAAACTAAATGGACTTCACATTAAGGACAAAGCATTCCATGTTATCCACATTTGATACCCATTCATGGTATATCATATATAAATATCTAGATGTTAGGTGAAGCTTTCTATATGTTACTCATGGAGAAACTCTAGGAAAATTACCCATACCAATCACTACTTTCCTCCTTCAAACTCATCATGCTCAGGTTACATTCCAACAAAACCAACCCCTAACTCACAACCCCAACCAATAACACATTACTGCACAACCAATTTTGCAACACCACTTCACAACACTTCTTATCCATTCCATAATCAATCAATATCTCAACTTGATATTCCATTACACCACCCAATCTATCCCACAACACACAACCAGGCTCACAACCATACTACATCACAAACCAGAGCAAACCCACACATCACATCACCCCATGTACCAAGGAAAGACACAATTCTTTACTTAATAAGGAATCCCTTATTTAATTACACTTGTTTAATTCAGGGGTTATCACATAACTATATGATCCTGGGGCATCCATTCATTATCTAGATATATGTGATTAACAAATTTCCATTTTTAGGTGATACCAAACAATATTGATCAAGAAACAACCACAAGACACATACCCAATTCAAGAAAATCCACCAACGAACACAATTTTCAATGGGGCATCAAGACCGTATAATTTAAAATATCACAATAATAATATCAAAACTATAAAGGCATGAAAAATGAATCCCTCTGCCCATTTCAATTTTATTTAAATAACTCTTATCTTTTATTATCCTATTACAACCATGATCCATAGGTGAAAAAAAGTAGATACCTCCCACATGGTGCATAAATGAAGATAAATAAAAGAAATCCTAACTCAAAAAGGTTTCAATGATCCTCACATAAGAACGGGGCACACAACGGATCTCTGATCACCTCTCCTACAAGATCTTCATCCATCCAAGGATGTCACAGCACTACCATAGTAATAATAACTGAAGAGAATCCCATTTATAACCATGGGAGATCATATGTCATCACATAGAAAGAAGAAACAGGAGGGTAAAGAGACCAAAACAAAAGAAACCATAAAAACAGAGGAATAACGCACCTTATATCGAAGATAGATCGCTACAAATTAAAGGAGGGAAGATAAGAATCAATCCTTGATGAAGGAATGCTCAAAACTCTGAAGAGGGTCGTCGGGTCTTTTGGGGTCGAGGGAGGGTCACTGTAGCTGTTGGGTTTGATAACCCAAGTGGCTGGAAAAATGTTTAAAACATTACAGAAATGGGGGATCATACAATGTGTAATCCTCTTTCATGTTTTCAAATCCATCGAGGTCCAATTCCACTAAAAAAAACCATCGCCTTTCGATTTATTTTATTTTTCTAACCCTGAAACATTACATTCTATGAACCACCCAGGACAATCCATGAAACCAAACTTCATGTCGTGTAATTTAGTTACACGATGTGTAATCCCCCGTCTTCCAGATTTTTGCAATTAAACTTCTCCAAACTCTTCTAATCCTCCTCTTAACACCTCCAACAACCAAAACTATCAATGTAACGAACTAGGAGGGCATGGACTGTTACAAAAATTTAAACAGGCATTATTTTGAAAATGACATGGATATTCCTTTAAAAAATTGTAAAAAGTAATAATGGTTAAAATTTTATTTAATAAATAATTTTTAAAAGGTTAAAAACATTTTTTAAAAAACTTTTTGAAAACATGGTTTTGGAAGAAAGTAGATTTCTGACTAAAGAGAGAAATAAATTTGGATGTTCTTAAAAACATTTTCTCAGACATTTTAAGTACCAAAGAGTGGGATAATGGTACTATTACTCTAAAATATCATGAATAAATAGATGAGAAAAAAATACAATGGTTTTATTAATAAATTTTCAATTAATTTCCTTCAATTGAAATTCATGAATAAACAATCTTGATTAGAATGATATTGTAAAATAAACCCCTACAATGATCATAACATTGAAGTGGGAGTTAACCAATGAATAGATTATGTGTATAAAATTTAAATACACATAAAATAAGTTTAAATAAAATATAAAGTAATCAAAATTCATTAAAATAATAATCTTAGAATATAAAAGACAACAAAGAAGTAAAATAACCCAATGAAACGAATTTGAGTTATGAAATTATTTACCACTTGGTGACTTTTAAGTCAAAAACCCTTGGATGAAATAATTCAAATTGAAACATAAAATTCCAAGAATTGGTAATTAATCATGAAATTACATGTAAAATTGGTATTATATACACTATATAAAATAAATTAGGTGCATAACATTGTAATATGCCTCAATGAAATGAAATTGAGACGAAATATCTTACCTCGTGCTTATTTTTTGGTTGAATGTGATTTAACCTCATATATAGTGGTTTTAAAAAATTTATTAACTTATAAAATAACAATATTAATATTTATAATATCATATATGTTCCTTTTATAACATATTATCACCCAATCATTAATAACCTTTCATTATTTTCATTGTTTCGGGTGTTAATTACCTTGTTTTCTCATGCGTGTTTCATCATGAAAGATTTGGTTATAACACATATTATATAGTTATATCATATTAATAATAATAATAATGAAATAATTATCATATTTATACATCAATTTCATGTTTAAAACAAATCATTAAATATGGTTTTTATAAATGAATTGTGTTTTGATCATGAAGACGGTAGGTTGTACATACGCATGAGTAATGTTTATATTTTTAAATGATAATTATAGAAATAAATTAATATTTTATATTTATATAATTATAATAATATCATATATATCATATTATTTCTTTAAATATGCATATATATATCATCCATGTGATGTGATGATGAAAATAGAGTCGCATCGCATCGTAAAGGTGGTAGTCCACACATACACGAACGATGTTATCATCTTTAAGTGAGTGAAATTGAAAGAAAATAAAATGATGTATTATATATTTCATATGATAAATTTTTCATTAATATCATATTTATTTCATTTATATAACATATATTCATTAAATTTATCTTTATCACCTTCTATGTAAAGTGTTAGTGAAAAATAAATCACATCGCTTCATGATACGACAGTCTATCATACACATGAGTGATGTTATCATATCCCTTATGGAATATAATGTAAAAATTCATATATTATAAATGACTATATAGGTATAATTATGTTATAAATATCATATATATACTTCATATCTATCATCATAACCAATCATGAAAGGTGGTAATAAAAAAACGAATGACATCAGTTCGCAAGGAAGTGGTCCATTGTACACATGAATGATGATTTCGTAACCCATTTGATGGAAGTGGAGGTGGTTTTAGGTAACTATATTTACATAAAAAACATATAATTATATTTGATATACTTATTTTTATTATATCATCATGGTTTAAAAATAATTTAAGTGGGTGTAGGTTATTATCTTAACATAAAAAATATATAATTATATGTGATATACTTATTTTATTATATCATAATGGTTTAAAAATAATTTAAGTGGGTTTGGGAATAAATAAAATTAAAATGTTCGTTGAAAAATATCACATCTTCATCGGGTATCCACCTTAGATTTGAACCAAAAGTATTCCTATGTTGGATTTATTCCCAAAATAATACTTATAAGATGAGATGAGTGAATTTGGTAAGTTATTTTAGTAGGTATTTTTCATACCAATAGGTTTTGAAGGTGTTAAGTGTATAGGAGAGGGGTGGTCCTTTATAAGTTAGGTGAGTGGCACACTTGTAATTTTTTGAAAAGATTCAATAATACCCATGTTTTAATCATGAAAAAGCCTAAAAAATAGTTCATTATAAAACCTAGAAGATATAATATCTAAATATGTCCATAAAATTGGTGTTGGAAAATTTTTTAGGTCATTTTTACCCTTATCTTCTTAGTTTAACCCACAGTAAATCCATTTTTACTTTAACCACGGTAATTAATTTTTACTATTTTCACTATTCATTTTGGTAAAAAATTATATTGACCTTGTTAGAAAATATAAATTATACTAATTCCAAATATGGAATTAATTTTTAAAAATTCAATTCACATAAGTGAAAAAAATTAAATTAAAATTAATCCCGCTGACGTGATGAGAAAGCAGGTTTTAAAAGAGAAAATGTCCAAAAGTTTACAAAGTTTTTATATCAAGATTCAATATAAAAATTATTATAATGACCTAAATTAGATTAACTGATTTAAAATTGAGATAACTTTACTTTAAAACCAATTCAAAATATAATTTAACCTTATAAATTATTTAAACAAAAATGTAGTTTTCAATTAAACTTTAGTATTTTCACAATTCATCAAAAAATGAAACATTTAAGAAAAATCACAAAAATTCTCCCTAATATAATTTTGATATGATGATTAAAAAATTAAGTTTATTTTATAAAATAAATTTTCTAAAATTTTTAAAAATTAATTTTAAATTGTGTGCATAAAGCACGATTAAACCATCTTTTAGAAAAATACGGTTTTTTAGAAAATATTTATTTTTCTATTAAATGATTATTTTTTATTTTTAATCAATAGATAGAAATAATCTTCATAATTTAGCTATTACTATTAATATCTTCCATTATAATGGATAGTTAATAACTATTATATTAAATAATAATATTTTAATAATATTTTACATTTCGTTTAAACTCAGTGTTACATGTAATGCAAGCTAAACTCAGTATTGTGTGTAATGCAAGCTATTGAAGAGATTGAATTTTTTTAAAAATATATATTTTAAATTCTTAGCGTGTTATATTTTATTCTAAGATTGGTATTTCATTACACATACACTATCGAATATAATGTTCTTATTTTAAAATATTGGAGTGTTACATTCTCTCCACCTTAAATAAATTGTGTCCTGGCAATTTAAACTTGATCTTGGTAATCAAGGGTATGATATTTGTAAATACCATTGTTGAGAAACCCAAATCATAAAAAGGGTTAATAAAATATTATTTTAATAAGGGATATAGTAAAGTACAAAGGTCATATGGAATAACATATAACTAAGTTTCTATATAAGAGAACATTAGTGAAAATTAAATATGTGGACATGGAAAAAAAGCATAAATAATTATAGAGAATGATAGAGATCATTGATCATAAAAAAGTGAATGATAAATGGAAATTTAAGGACCTCAAAACCAAAAAAACAAATACTTATGAAAAGGGTCATTGATATCATCAGAAATGATAGTAATAGGATAACATGTTATTTCAAGATCTTTTTTCCTAAAGTTAAGGAATTATTTTACTATCTAAGAATATAAGGAAATATATTTACTTAATACATTTATATTTCATAATCACAATTTCATCCTTTGATTGTGCTTTGATCAATTTACAATTCATTCCTTACTCTAAGAAATGAATATCCAAAAATTAATTTTTCATGCCTTAAGAACTAAAATTCACTTTTAATGGATCGTAAGGTCTATAAAAGAGTGACAAGTATTTATATCTATCTCTAAATATTTTACAAAATTGGTATGGTTATCACAAGTTATCCAATATAATAATTTAATCTCTAAACCTCAAAAGTAACACCACTAGTTCATGATTAATATTTATTTTTCAAATAATTTAACTAAAAACAATGACATATTAACGAGGACATAATGTAGACTAGTGGTAGGCGTTAAACCCTTATCATCCTTCAGTCATGGGTTCAAGCCCCACGGCCTTGTCAGATGCAACGGGTTGTCACCTAGCATGCAGTTTTTTCTTTTTCTAAAATAAATTAATATAATTCCTATAATTTTCCCAACAAAATATGATGAACATCCTGGAAATAAAATTAATCATTTAATATCCTTTATATTAAGGTTTTCAATACAACCATTTTTCAAAAATCCTAATAATATTATCTTGATATTATTACAATATCATTAATGAATATATTAACCATAAAGGTTGTCAATACCTTTAAAATTATGTCTAAAAAATGTAGAGGCATTATTCCTCAAATAAATTTCCACTAAAACATATGGTTGTCGTAAATTTCTCCAAAAATATCCTTAATCTTGGTATAATCCCATCACCTAAAACCCAAAAAGAGGTGTTTAAGACTTTGAAATTATGATAAATCTAAAACTCATTAACCCATGATGGTATCCATAACTCTTAAGTTAATGAATACACAAATTCTCTTAAAATTTAACACAATCCTTAAATTATTCATGATTCTTATAAATAAAATACCATTGGTAAAAAAATACTTCTATAATATAATTCTATAATCTCAATAAATACTCCAACCATTTTATTTCAACATGGATCCTTCCTTGCTCTAGGAGTTAACCTTAAGAGAAGGTAATTGACTCGGATAATTCCATGTTTCCCCACATTTAATACAATGAACTACAAATATATCCCTATGATGAGATTTATTTCCTTCCATCATACTCTTCATTTTTCCTCAGTAATTTATTACTATATGTCCTTATTTTTCACATATAAAACATTTTACCACTCCTTTGAGACACCTTATTTTCAATTTAATATGCCTTATTTGTAACTTAGTTCGTTCATTGCCATCATCTATTAAAATTTTTTATAATGGTTTATAAAAAAATATGGATTATTCAGCATATCCCCTGGGAGTGTTAAACTTAGTGCACATTAAGGCTTGTTGTTATGCACCAAGTGATTATCGGTTCAATCCAAATGTAACCTTTTTAGATTTATTACCCCTAGGTACTTTTTTCTAGAACCACATCCACTTGTAGTGTCTATACAGGGATGTATTGATGGGAAAAAACCATATAATCCATTCTTTACCAAAACTTTAAGATGTTCTTCTATAATTATCCTCAATTTATATCATAGGGTTATGATCCCTAATCTATGTTTTATCCTAAATCTAGTTTTCAAGGTTTCTACTAAACTTCCTATGATACCAACTATAGTGACCCCGACCCTAGTATCCTAGAGTCAGTGCCTACTTTAATACATTGGCATAAGATACAAGGAGTCACATTTGGAAGAACGGAATAGTTTAGTAGTCTTGGTAAACTAGATACATACATGATTCCCATATTATATTTGAATGCACAAATTACAACATAATTTTTTTGATAATATAATTATTACCTCTATAATATCCTTACATATCATTTGTAGTACACTTCATGGATTATTGGTAAAAGGAAACAAAATAATGGTGAGCTCAAATGCTCAGTAAGGGTTAAGTACAGTGGAAGCTATCATAAATTAAAAAATAATAATCAATATGGAAAGATAAATAAATAAACACACATTCCATTTAATCAATAAATTAGCAATAAGTATATAAGTCATAATCAATTTGGAAAGGTAAATAACTGGAAACACGTGCCATTTAATCAATAAAATTACTATCATAACTTGATAAGGAATAATCAATATGAAAAGGTAAATAACTAAAAACACATGTCATTTAATCAATAATAGAGAATGAAATGAATCTATAGATAATATCATTATGAAAATATAATGGATAATAATAACTAAATTCTTAATGAAGATAATGATTGGTTAATGGATTTCATGATCTCATACATCATGATACCTCTACCGTCTAGACCTTTCACAAGACAGTTTAAAACTACATGTAAAAAACCTATTTAATTCTAACTTACTTATTTGTCTCATAAGACCCACCGATTCATTGATGTGGTATATAATTTTAGTCCCCACCCATCGCTATAGGTCCAAAAACTACTGGGATATGAACTTTTTTCGATGGAGAATTTGCAACAGGAACTTATCGTAAATGGATCATAGCTAAAAAATGCATCTCAAAAAATATTATTGTGACGGGTGTCTCATCTATCACAAAAAGATTTACTGGTTATTTATACCCCATTATTTTTTATGGGATTATGTACATATCATAAATAATTATTTATGATGGGTAAATAATCACATTGAAAATAATTTAAAAAAAAATAAAAAAAAATAAACTAAAAAATAAAAAACATAAAAATAATAACTATAGACATATAAATTAATAATATTATTAAAAATAATATGTTCATTAAAAAAATTATCATAATAAATGTGTTAAGAAAATACATCAATCACTGAGGAGGGGGGGGATCATCTGGAGGGGTGGAAGAGGGAACTACATCCCTATACCCTGCGCCAAGCATCGCATGTACTCCATCATCTGTTGCAGCTACTAATCATGCACTTGTCGCTACTCTCCCTATTGTTGTTGTCGATGAAACTCTTCCTCCTATCTATGTAGGGTCCCTATAACCTCATCTTGAGCTCCTATATTCTCCTTATACTTTGTATCCAATGATTATGACTCTTTATGATCTCCCCTCTAGATAGACGATGAAAACACAGTATTCCCATAATAAATATCAGGAATAAATCGAGAACTAATGCTGACAAATTTTCCTTTCTTGAAATCATACTGATTTGCCTATAGCCCTAATACGTCATCAAATTCTGATGTACTGGTGCCCTGACCTTCAATCTTGACATGAATCTCATCATGTGTGTGAGAAATCATGGTCATATATGAATTCATTAAATGAAATTTGAAATTAAAATAGTTAAAAACATTATTTTCAATTAATTTTAAAACTCAAAAAAAATATAATGACCATAATTTGACATTGTCGACCACCAATAATATCTTCAGTGAAAGAATCAATGTGCATCCTCTTATAAACATTAAACTTCATAATATCAGGATGCTCAACTACCTATATGAATAATAAAATAAACATTTTACATTTACAGTTATATAAATTATTAAATAAAAGTATTTACCATATGTTATATATGAGTGCTGAAAGTATGACTACAAGATCTATGCATGACCTCCCACCTCTCCTGATTCTGTCGACCAAATTATTATCTCCTCTAAAAACTATTTTTTATCCAGTATAAGCATAATTCATCCCAAACCTGAACAGATATGTAAGCAGGTTGATTGCTATATAAAGACTAATCAAAAACTGTGACTTTATCTTTCTTCATGGATATCTTCCTCAAATTATGAAAAAACTGACGAAAATACTCATACATGTAGGCCTCCCAAATATAGTTCCTCATGTTATCTTAAATGGGATTCCATAAACCCTAAAAATAACTAATAATAGAAAGTTAATAATTAAATAAATTTCAAAATAACTATTCTTTATTTACATATCATCCAATGATCAAACATGTGTTGTTGAAAATTAATGAGAATATGATCCCACTTCACCCATGCTCTATAAAAACAATTCCATAAAATAGCACTCCCCTATCCAATAGCTATATGCAAAAAAACTGTGGTAAAAAACAAATAATCAAAAAAAATAGTATATAAATAAATTAATGAAAGTTAATGATAAATAATGAAAATATACTAAAATACACAACTTAACATACCTTCATATGAGCGGATCGAAATCAAGATATGGAAATCACTCGGGAATGGGGTTGGGAATCATCAATCTCTTAAGAACATGACCCCTCTGATTTGATGATGAGATGCCTACAATGTGAGGGTCAGATGATGAAGCATTAAGCTCATTACTGGGAAGCATAGCCTCCTCGAGGTTATGGAACATCTCATCAAAAGTCTCATCAACCATCTGAAACATGAAAAGAATGTTGTTGGAAAATATTTGAAAATGAATATTATATATATTAATTATAACTATAACAAATATATAATTGTGTCATTATTAATATTCATCCTCATCTTTATATAAAACAATGTCAATATCTTCATCTTCCTCCTCAGTATCATCAATTTTCATAAGATTTTCAGATTCATCGTCTCTTGTTAATTAAAATTCATTTTTTACATCATCAACATCATCGTTCCCATCAACTCGTAACTATGGGGAGTCATCATAAATATTTGTTTCTTTTCATTGAAAATATTTATTTGGAGATGTCTCTTAAAAAAACAATTTTGTACACTTCAACAGAACCACATTCACTTTGCATAAACTGATTTTCATGGGATTTCATTTTTATAATGCTCCACCAATCAACTAACATTATTTAAGTAGAACAATAATTCTAATAATAAATTTAATGTTCTTGATGAGCCAATAAAAATGGTTCATTTACTACAAGAAGTATTTTATATTTAATTTTGATGTTTCTAGGGCATGTATGAACATGAAATCCTCTCTCAGTATCAAACCAATGGTATTTAAACATCATTACATAATTCTATCTCAGATAAAATAGTTTAATTATTTCATCCAGTATACTATAAAAGTCAATTTCACTTTCTATATGATGAGATCCTCTCAACAAAACACCATTATTCATTATTTTTTATTCACTATATCCACATGTATGAAATCAAAAATCATTCACCACATATGCATTATAATATTTAACCATTTTGGATGGTGAGTTACTTAATACACATAATTGATTATAAATGTTATCATCATGTTGTGATGTTTGAAAAATTGAAAAATAATTATCAATATAACAAATAATAAATTTATTGGATATGTTAAACAATTAACAATTTACTTTACTAGTCTTTGAAACCAGTGGGAAAAATTATGTTGCTGGTGTTCTTTAAAGGTAGCTGGTGTAATTTGTGGAAATTTTTTCTCGATATGATCATCATATAATCTACAAATAAAATAATATTAATTTACTTTTAATAAAATAAATAATAGGTGAAAGTAATACACATTATAAAAATCATGTAATTTCTTCAAAATTGAGAAAAACATATGTATAATACCTATAATGTTCATCATTAGAAAACCATCATTAATGAACTCTACTAAATCCAAGTTGAGGTTGATTAAAAACTGATAATTTAATTTTCATTTAATCATTATAAATTCCCTCACTATGAACCATTCGCTTATGTTTAAAGGACATTATGGTTAGAAATAATGGGTGAATAAAAAATAAATTTCCTCCTATAAATAAGATTCTACTTTGACCCTTCAACTGAAGATTTGTTGTGTCATTTTTTCTTCAATTTATGCATGCATATCTCCTATGGTTTCATCCATTATAATTATACCAAACCTCCACATTTTTATTCATGTGGAAAATATAATATTAAATGTCACATTGAATCAAAGAAAGAAGGTAGAAATTTGTTTTCCCAATTTACATAAAATTAAATCAACTTCTTATTTCATTCTACTAAGTGCATCATGGTTTGTTGTCATAGAACAAATGTATTGAAAAAAATATGATATGTTTGTTAGTGACTACCAAATTTAATAATTCAAAAAAACTCTAAATCCAATCGGTATAATTATTCCCATTATAACATGAAAATAATGAATTTTTAATTCAATACTATGACTATTTCTAACACATCTAGCCAAATTGGAAACTTAACCATCCGATAGCCTCAAATATGCAATCTAATAACAAAATATAAATTATTTTCTTTGGAAACTATATAATCCACTTTTGGATTCATTATATTCTATGATATGTTATTTTCAAATAAATCAAGTTCTGGTCACCTGTAAATTTGGAAAATATCTAATCATGCATTTAAATTATATTTGGTCTTACCAGGTGTGTCCAAAACTGTATAAAATACATTATCAAAAAAAAATTCTCAATATGCATGACATCAAATATGTGACATACCAAAAAATTAGACAAATATGGTATATCCAAAAAAATACCATATTTTATACAATTATGATCTTTTCTAAATCCATCTATTTTTTGTTCGTTTATAGTATGTCCAAAGGCAATGGGAGGTAATGAAGAGAAAATTTATTTTAAATCAATACCTAAGATCATTTATGGAGGTCCATCTCCTTCAATTTTAATTTTCTAAAATTATTTTTGTTCCTTTAGAAATGATGATAAATATGAAGAAATATGTGATGGCAGTTGAAAAAATAATGTTTTATCCCATTAATGAGTATAAATACTTTGTTGTCACTCATATAGTATGGGGATGATTTTATACCATGCATACTTCAGCTAGATAACATGTAATATGTTGTAAAGTCACTAATTTTTCATATTAATACATATTTCATTGGGAAATTTTTTTTACAATAACATCATATGTACTAACATCATTACTCTACAATAAATTTAACTCATCAATAAATGGCTTCAAATAAACATCAATATTCTTTTTTGGATGTCTTGTAGTTAATAATGTCAAAAATATATATGGTTCGTTCATAAAAATCAAAGTAGGTAACTTGTATGTAGTTATAAATATGGACCAATAAGAATATTGACTACCATAAGAACCAAATGGACAGAAACCGTCAGTAAAAAGACCTAATTGCACATTATATACTTTTAAAGAAAAAGAAGAATGTACATGGTCAAAAAAAATTCATGAATCGCCATTATAAGAATGATTTAAGATTTTACCTATTAAAATATTGGATTTGTGCCATGACATCAATGATGTTGTGTTCTCAAGATATAAATAAATGTTGTAATTTAGGTGTAAGAGGGAAATACCTCAATTGTTTAATGGTAACCAATCTATACTTCCCTTGTTGAGCATTTTTATACTTTGATTGTTAACATGTGGTAAAACTAACTAATGATGCATTTTTACCATAATATAAGATGAAATCATTTGAACATGCATGAGTATTCTGATATCCAATACCTAAATTATGAACCAGCCTCTTGCTTTTATAGAAATTGGTTGAAAACACATTTCATTTAGTTAAAAGTGATTTAACTAAAGGGAATATCAGATCAAAATAGTTATTTAACAATCCATTATCTGATTTAGTAGCCATAAATTTTGTAATTTCTTCAAATTCTCTTATCTTGCAACCAGGATATAAGGAATCTTCAATAGGCTTCAGTAACTCATAAAATTGAGATGGTTCTAACTCAAGAGTTAAATCAATATCATTCTAAGCTTTTATTTGTTGAAAATATGGACCAGAAACCTCATATACTAATGTTTGAAACCATGATGGGTTTGGAAATAAATTATTAGTATCTTATTCATAACTATGTTCAGAATATTGATACCAAAAAACACAATCTTTCTGAAAACCAAATGCAATAAATGATCCCCAATGTTGTCAAATGTCTCAAATCTCATCATATCACATTTCTTACACGGACACTTAATTTTATCTTATGAAAAAAATTCTAGTTTAGATGATACAAATGATAAAAAAGATTTAACACCCTCAATATATATAGTATTTATACCAAAACCATTTGGATTCCTATGATGATTTATCCAATAATGATCTTATAATAAAGAATGTCGTCTACTTTCTTGTTCTAGATTTTTCTAAAAAATAGAGAATACAAATATTTCATATATTTAATCTGATATAAGAAAGATACTTGTCATGAATTGTATCAATGGGGTGAATGTTGTGACTCCCCAAGCCTACCTTCAATAATCTAGGGGCTAGAGACTAGCGTCGAGTAGGCATATCACTAAAAAGGAGGACTTAGCCTAAGTACCTATAAACATAAACACATCTCCAAACCTATACAATGATGAAATGTAAAAACAACTGAACATCCATGAATGCATGCATCTAAATCCCACAACCATAGTATGAAAGAAAGGTAAACAGCGCCAAAAAACCCACTAAAAAGAGTATGAAAACAATTCCAATCTATAAAGAAAGATAGGGACTATTTTTAAAATATCGCAGGAACGTGCCTTGATCTGTCTGGTCTCGCTAAGCACTGTCTATTCTTAGTCCATCTAGGACTTTTTCAAAATGTTGATCATCTTTAAAAGACATGACATGTGCAGGAAAAGACCATGTAGGGGTGAGTATAATGATACCCATTAGGAAACCCTAAAACCAAAAAACATACAATAAAAGAATACAGTCAGTTCTACACATGTATATGTCTACAGAACATATAACAAGAATATCTAGATATACTTAACAATATACACAGTCTAAAGGTAAGTCACAACCATAAATTCAGCCTAGGATTCTAGTTCAAAGGTGCCACATAGCACTCATTCGGGATAACACACTCCTGATTCTGATAACAATTATGGCATCCATCCGAGAGGTAATTATCATCAGATCTCATCATAGGAAGTACACACTAAAATTCCAAAGAGATACAATACACAGATAAAGATCACTCCCAAGGCCATGGGGTATACCAACAACTCAATATGGATTAACTTTATAATTAGAGGATCGACTCTCATGTAGTTTTGGTCATGACAAAACCAAGAAATCCACCTGGGGTATGAGGATAAAAAGAGTATCTCACTTTGGGCCACATGGAGGGATCCCAACAAATCTATCCAAGAATTCCTACTGAAGGGATCATTGTCTTAGGAGTAAGAGGATATTCCATACCAACCCTTAGGGAATGGATAAGGGGAACACACCCTAAAAAAACATGTCCAAGATGTAGAGTAAAAGGTCTCAAATCCATGTTTTAAGGAGTACATGGTGTGTAGTTGGGTTACACACCATGTCCCTTAACCTCAGGTCTTACCCTTATAAACAACTTGTGTCTCTTGCTCATTTCTATGTAACAGTACATGGCGTGTTTTCTTTCCATGTAATATTCCCATGTATCAGTACATGGCTTAGCCCGTGTACTTTTTTTAGGCCGTGTTTGTGTGGGATTACATGGTGTGTTTGTGCCTATGTACTCCAACCCATGTATGTGTACCCTCCGAGGTATATGTTGAGTTCACCAAAGGGGACCACACACCATGTGATAGGGTCAAACACCTTGTGATACTTTTCTCCCTCTTATAACCCTAGCCATGACTAGGATGGTCCCACATGGTGTGTGGCTCAAGTTACATGTTGTGTAGTTCAAAAATTTCTATATTTTTAGATCTGTTTTCACACATTTTCATTCGCTCATCCAACACCTGAATTCACTATTTTTTCTTACAATCACACACATAGAACTCGAATCTAGTTCAATCGAGGCTGATCATAATTGGAGTGATGATTTCTAGTGGCCTCGTTCATTCGGGAATCATCTTGAACCTCAACCATTGTCGGGCATCCAATAACTACACTTGTGCATGCCAAACTAGTCCCAATCCGGTTTTTGTTGTCATCATCACATAATACCTATGCCATACCGACTCAGGATCTACAATATCAAATTGTTGCAACAAAAAATGGTTGTGTAACATTCAATTACTCATTATTTGGGTCAAATCACCAGGAAAACAAAACCTCGATGATGAATTCACGTAGAACAATGGGAGAAAACCATGAAGCATGCAAGAATAGGAATAGACCTTATTTGTGTTCAGTTAGCCTTGATTCATTGTTGTTATAATGACAAATAAAGAACCATAATAAATAAACTCCCAAAAGAATCCTTGTAGAAATAATCTCGTCCCACAATACACACGATTCACAGACCAATCTGTTAGTTTATTGATCTATGTTTGTTATAGAAAATAAAAAATGAGGAATAAATACAATCAAAAAAATTTCATGTCTTGATTAGGATCGATCACTGATGAAGAATGATGTGTCTTCATTGCCATTGGTGATATCCTTCAATTATATTGTGCGTCGATCGTTGATCCAAGATCTAATAAAAGTTAGTCTGAGAGAGATCCTTCAAAGTTCTATTCAACTTCTCTAGGGTTATGCAGCTAACCCTATAATTTCATCAGAGTATTCTACTTAAATTCTTGTCAGTCGTTGCATCAAAGAAAATAATAATAATAATTTATTGTATTATTTTATTCATTTCCACACATGTGATGACTTTTCCAAATATTACATGTGATGACAAAGGTTATATCATGCTTAGGGTAAAACCCACATGTTGAACTCAATGGTGCACTAATATTTCTAATTTTTACCCTCTTTTAGAAGTTATTCAAATATTTCGATGAAACTACATGCATGTGATATTAAATATATTTAATATATTTGAAACATTTATTCTGAACACATCAGGCCTCAGAATTGCATGCCGTCTTAGTTCTTGTTATTGAAAATAATCCATACAATATTCAAAAATAATACGTGGAAAATATGATTCATTAAATTCTCCCCACATTGGGGATTTATATCCCCAAAAATCCAAAACAAGGGATACATAAAGAGATGTGGGTACTTAACATGAATACGAGCCTCCCACTCCCATGTGATCTCCAAAAGATTCTTGTGCTACCACCAAACATGAACTAAAGCAATCTATATCCCATGAAGGATACTCCCCTATCGATCCTCAATATCTACCGTGTACTTATCAAAGGTATCTCCATCCTTGATGTCCAGCTTGCTCCAGTCGATAACTTGTGATGGGCCATGCGTGTACCTCCTCAGCTGCGAAATGTGGAAGATGTCGTGTACCTGGTCTAACTATAGTGGTAGTGCTAAGAGGTATGCCACCTCGAAAACTCTATGCAGTATCTGGAAGGGGACAATGAATCTCTGAGATAGCTTATCTACTCATCCAAATCTCTATAATCCTCATTGATGTGAAACCCATAGGAATACATGGTCTCCCTCCTCTAACTCCAAGGGCCTACTTTGTCTATCTATATAAGAATTATGATGGATATATGCAGTCTTTATCTACTCCTGGATGGTCTTCACCTTGTCATTAGTATCTCATACCAACTCTGGGCTCATAAGTGTTGAATCTCCTAGGTCAGTTCATCAATGTGGTGACCTGTAGGGTTTCCTATACAAAGCCTCAAATAGTACCATACCGATGGTAGAATGATAGCTATTGTTGTAAGCAAACTCCATCAATGGTTGGTGATCCTCCCAACTACGACCAAAGTCTAACATGAAAGCTCGCATTATGTTCTCCAAGACCTGAATGGTTCGCTCCATCTATCCATCATTTGGGGGGTGAAATGCTATGTTCAAGCATAAATGATTCCCAAACACCTCCTATAATCCCTCCCATAATCAGGATGTGAAGTGAGAATCATGGTCAGAAACAATAATCCATGGGACTCCATGGTGTCAAACTATCTCCTAAACATATAGGAATCCCAATATCTCTACTGAACTCTGCTCTTAGATGGATAAGAAGTGGTCTAACTTGGTGAGTTGGTCTGCGATCACCCAGATTAAATCATGTTCCCTAGACCTACATGGTAAGCCCATCATTAAGTCCATGGATATCACATCTGACTTCCCCTATGGCACCTCAAGGGGTTGAGATAAACCCACTGTAAATTGGTGTTCATCCTTCACTTTCTAGAAATTAAGGCATCGAGAGATAAACTATGCAACTCCTTTCTTCATCCTTGACCACCAAAAATGACATCGAAGTTCCTGGTACATCTTTACCACACCTGGATGTGTGGCCAAAGGATATGTATAAAACTATCTCATAACCTCATCCTGCAATGTCGCTAGTATCACCGTGTGTCCTTTGAAAAGAACAACACACTCCCCTACCTTTATAAAATCTATTAGGTGTATGTCCCATAGACATCTGAGTATGTAGGGTATCACAGTCAACATCCCCAAGCTTCACCTCCCTAAATCGCTATAAAAGCAAAGGTGTAACAACCATCGACTATAGGTAAGATGTTTTTTCTCCATCTATAAAGTATAAATACAAAAAGGCCAACTGATCTGACTCCTTGTTCATTAATTGAGAACAATATTTCATGTTTAGATCATCTACTACCACATTACCCTTCTTAGGAGTATAGAAAATTTTGAATTCATAATCCTGGAGGAAATATATCCATTGCCTCTATCTCAAGTTAAGATCCTTCTAATAGAAGATATACTTGAGACTCTTGTGATCAGAATAAATGATAAACCTCTCACCCATCATGTGGTGAAATCACCACATGTCTCTACATTAGAACACATCCAAGACTGTTTCTTGATACATCACAAAACACTAAGTACTAGACACCCTCCTTCAGTGATCTCAATATGGGAGAACTCATCAATTTCTGTCTCAACTGCTGAAAATTCAGCTGGCACCTTTCTGTCACGTGAATGGATTACCCTTTTAGACCAAAGATTTCAAGGGAACTGATCTCCTAGAGAAATTAGGTATGAATATTCTGTAATAACCTACCAATACAAGGAATATTTTCACTTCCATAATGCTCTTGGGTGGCTCCCAAGCTAACATTGTCTCAACCTTGGTTGGGTCCACTGTCACTCCATCTACTGAGATAACATGTCCTAGAAAGTGGACTTCTTAAATCCAAAACTAGAATTTAGAGATATTCTTATAAAGTTGGTGCTCTTGGAGTATGTCCAGAACCATCCTCAAGTGTCTCATTTACTCCTCCTTAGATATTGAGTACACGAGGATGTCGTCAATAAAGACTATCACAAACCAATATAAGAAAGGGTGAAAGATTTGGTTCATGAGTCTCATGAACACTGTTGGGGCATTTTTCACACCAAGGGTATCACCAAGTACTCATAGTGATCATATCAAAATCTGAATGTCGTCTTCGGTATATCCTTTTCTCATACTCGTAACTAGTGATAGCTTGACTTAAGGTCAACATTCGAGAACCATCGTTCCCCTCTCAACCGATCAAAGGGGTCATTGATCCTTAATATTGGATAATTGTTCTTCACGGTCACCTAGTTCAGGCTCTAGTAGTCCACAAGTAACCTCAAGCTCTCATATTACTTCTTGGTGAACAAAACTTGGGTTTCTCAGGGTGACGCATCTGGTCTAACAAATCCCTTACTCTATAAGTCCTCCAACTGCACCCTTACCTTGAAAAGCTCTTCAGGATCCATCTGATATACTGGCGTAGATATCAGTTTCATACCAGGATGTAGATAAATGTATAATTCCATCTCTCGGTGAGGAGGTAAACCTGGAGCATTCTCAGGGAAGACATCCTCGTACTCCACCACCACTATAAGAAACTGGAAACTTATAAAATCCACTGCACCAAGGGTTATTCTATCCAAATTATGAGTAATAAGTTTCACCCTTCTATACATGAGTTCATCCAGTACTGTCTGGGTTTCCTTTTCACCAAAAAAGGAGAACCTAGTTCCATCACTACGGACACACTGCATCCTCCACCTAAAACAGTCAATCTAGGCATGAACTATAGATAACTAGTCCATACCTAGGATAACATCGTAAGGCCTCATCACTGCTACAAAAATATCCTAATAGAAACTCTTGTCTCCAAGAGTTAGGTCACACTGATGGAAAAGGTGTGTGATTTTTGAGTCATATCCTATCAGAGTCTCCAAGCTTAAAGGTTGATCCATGGCTCAATCAGAATATCTAAGTCTCAAACAAGATATGTGAAAATAAATGAATGACTAGCACATATTTCTATAAGTACTACAGCTAAGGTATAAAAAACACTAATCGTACCTAGAATCATTCATGAAGCCTCTGGGTAGTAATCTTCGGACACCTATGGTTGTCCCTGTCCTTTCCCTCTGGCTCCTTGAGCCTAGTGTGGACCACCTGGGGGTGGTGGTGGTAACAAGTCAAATTGTCTACCACCTTCTACTTCACTCTAATATCCTCTACCAAATATTCCACCAAATGGACCTACCTACTCTTAACACTGCCTCTCCTTCGGTGGCCCATCCATGGTTTCTCTATTAGTCATATTGTAGGTCGGACAATATCTACTGTCACGTGAGTGTTACCACCTCTCTTTGGGATGACTAGACCCATCCTGAGAGCCCTAAACCACAAAACCTCTATCTTGGTACATCCTCCTAAAATGTATGTCACATCCAGGTCCCTAATACTAATGTCTACTCCCTACTTACAAGGTCTCTATTCCTACTTTCCCACTACTAGAAACCACTAGTTGTATCTACTTAGATAAGAAACTCTCAACCACAAAATCTTGCTCTAGAACCCCAAAATAGGTAGAAATGCATAGAGTTATAACACTAGCTCAGATATATCTATGAATCCATCACTCTAAGTTCCTATCCCTAAAGAACTGGCCATGAACCATGTTCATCAAGTACCTAGAGAGGTTAGTAAACCTCGATGAATACTCAGCTACTATCATGCTGCCCTACTGGAGCTATAAAATCTCTGGTATGTATACAGACCTCAACATGACTATATAGAGATCCTCTATGAAAATTTGTTCAAACTATTACCATGCTAGAGTCTTCTCATCATAATACTTGGTTACTAGCCCCCACTATTGTCATGTTTAACCTTGAAAAAGGATTAATTACAGGACCACCTTTGATCTATTGGTGTCCTGACCAGACAGAAAACATAGGTCACCTATTTAAGTCAGTCCTCACCTACCTTTAGGTTGGGATTTACTCAGAACCTAATGGTTTTATGCAGCTGAAACTCATGAAGTGCACTCAACCTGTTCACATCATCCACTGGTATTGTGGGTACCATGTGTTGTTCTACAGGTGGTGGTATAGCTGGTGCACCACCCGGAGGTAGAACCTCTGGAATTGGTCCTTGTATTGATGCCTCGTCACTGAGGGTATCATCCTCATGATCATGATTCTTAATACTAGTTATCATACATCACAAAGGCATCTTGAAAGTAAAAAAGATGTACCATGGTAAATGAGTATATCTAGAGAGCTGATTCAATAAGGACATGGAAACCACAACTCATTCCTATATAATTCATGTACCATTATTTTCCCTAAAACTAGTGTTCTTATCTACTGTGTCGTAAATTAGGTGATTAGAGTCTTATTGTATGGATACGGCATCCGCCGCACCAATACTGGAGTCCCTGGACTAAACGCTGAACTTGAAACACTTAACATTATTTCCCCAAACCAATCTCACAGACTCTGGTCCTAAAGTAGAACTGAATACTCTGATGCCACTCTTTCATGAACCGTCCTAATGGGGCCCATTGTGTGACTCCACAAACCCACCTCCAATAGGCCAGGGGCTGACAACTAGCACTAAGTAGGCATGTTACTAACATGGGAGGCCTTAGCCTACATACATTTACACACGCACACATCTCAAAGCCTATACAATACTGAACTATAAAAACAACTAAACAACCATGTATTCATACATATAAATATCACAAACAAATTAAGATAGTAAGTAAAGGAAATTAAATAGGGCCAAATCCACCACAAAAATTTTGAAAACAAGTCCAACTTGTAAATAAAGATAGGGACTGATGTTAAAATACTGCAGGAACACACCTTAGTCTGTCTGGTCTTGATAAGAATCTTCTGTTCCTGGTCTGTTTAAGACTTTATCAATGGGTCAATTATCTTCACAAGACACAACACATGCAGGAAAAGTCCATGCTTGGGTGAGTATAACGATACCCAGTAGGACACCCTGAAACTACAAAACATACAACAAAATAATACAGTCATCTCTACATAGGTATATGTCTACAACACATATAAAAAGAATATTTAGATATACTCAACAAGACATAAAGTCTAAAGTTAAGTCACAACTATAATTTCAGTCTAGGATTATAGCTTGAAGGTTCCACATAGAACTCGTCCCGTAGAATATAGTCTTGAGTCTGGTAACACTGATGACGTTTTTACGAGAGGTAATTCCCATCCGGTCTCATCATAGGAAGTACATGCTGAAAGTCTGAAGTTATATGATACACAGATGAGGATCACTCCCAATGCCATGGGGTTTACCAACAACTCAATCTAGATTAACCTACTAAGTAAAGGATCAACGCCCACATAGTATTTTCATGATGATACCAAGAACTCTACCTAGGGTGTGAAGATGAATAGAGTATCTCACTCTGAGCCTCACAGATGGATTCTAACAACTCTATCCAAGAAGACCCACAGAAGGGATTATTATCCTAGGAGTAGGAGGTGATTCTATAACAACCCTCAGGGAATGGATAAGGGGAACGTACCCTAATGAAACTTGTTGAAGATGTAGAGTAAAAGGGATCCAAACCATGTTTTAAGGAGTACACAGTGTGTAGTAGGGTTACACATAGTGTCCCTTGACTTTGGGTCCTGGGCATTTAAAAAATCTGTGTCTCCTTCCCAATTATGTGTAACAGTACATGGCATTTCTTCTACCTGTGTACTCTGACCGTGTACTAGTACACGGCTTAGACCATGTACTTTTTTCAGGTCATGTCTGTGTGGGAGTACACAGCATGTCCATGCTCCTATACTCCAACCTGTGTTCATGTATCCTTTGAGGTACACACTGAGTTCACCAAAGGGAACCACATTCCATGTGATAGGGTCACACTCCGTGTGATACTTTTCTCCCTCCCGTATTCCTATCCACCATTAGGAGGGGCCCACATGGTGTGTGTATCCAAGTTACACACCATGTAGTTCAGAAATTTCTAGATTTATAGATATAGTTTCACACATTGTCATTCGCTCATTTGATGCAAAAATCTTCCATCATCACCACCAATCACACTCATATAACTCGAATTATGGTCAATCGAGGTCTATCATCACCATAGATATGATTTTAGATGGCCTAATTCATTCAGGAATCATCCTGAAAATCCATTGTTTCCGCACATCCAAGAATTGAACTTGCATGTGCCAAACCATCCCGATTTTCTTTTCATTTTCATCATCACAAAATCTACATTCCATAACAAGTTAATATCTATGATATATAATAGTTTCACCAATAAATGGTTGCGCAACAATCGATTCCTTGGTATTTGGGTCGAATCACTGGGAAAATGAAACCTTGATGATGAATGTGTGATGAACAATGAAAGAAAACCATGAAACATGAACGAATAGGAATGAACGTCGACCATGTTCAGTTGTCCTTGATATTTTGTCATCAAAATGAAAAATGAATAACCATAATAAATAAACTCTCAAAATAATCCCTAGAGAAATAATCTCATCCCATAATACGCACGATTCAAGGACCAATCTGTTAGTTGATTGATCTGTGTTTGTCAAAGATAATAGAAAATGAGGAATAAATCCAATCAAAATAAACATCATACCTCAATTCGGATCGATCACTAATGAATCACAATGTGGCATTATAGTTTTTGGTGTGATCCTTCGATTATGTTTCACGTTGATCACTGATCCAAAATCTAATGGAATTCCATCTGAGAGATATCCTCAAAAGCTCTCTCCAATGACTCCAGGGTTATACGGTTAACCCTAAAAAAATTCATAGTATTATAGTTAAGTCTCATCATTCATTACGTTAATGAAATAGAAATAAAATAATTTATTTAATTATTTTATTCATTTCCACGCTCGTGAAAACTTTTCCAAAAATGACCCGCACCGACAAAGGTTATGTCATGCCTAGAGAAAAATTCACATTCTAGACTCAATGATTCCCTCAAATTTTTGATCTAGGATCCCATTTATAATTTATTCTTCTTTTTTAGGAAAATTGTGTGTACGTGCTATTAAATATATTTAATTTATTTCAAATAATTATTCTGGACACACCAGGTCTTAGAATCACACGTCATCTTAGTGCCTGGTCTTGAAAATAATCCATAAAATATCCAAAAATAATACATGGAAAATCCGAGTCATTACAAGAATATCCAAAAAAATAATAAATAAAAAAATTATAAATTGCTTATAAATATTATCAATTTTATATAATTATCGATAATTTTTTGTAATTCCACAAATTACCACTAATTTTTTCTGATTAACATTAATTACTATTAAGGGAAATGGAATTTTGATCTAGGGGTGTGATAGGACTATGGAGTGGAGGGGATGAAGGCAGTGACAGAGTGAAAGAATTCACGTGCCCCTATGCTTAACCGTTTGGAGGATAGGTAGTCATGGGTAAACCAGTGAGATTACCCATTACTGCCTCTCCTCCAAATGGTCTAAATGTAGGGACACTAGAATTATTTCACACCATCACCTTCATCCCCACCTCTCATTTCCCCTAATTTTTACTAATTTCCACTCATCTTCACTATTTTTTACTAATTATTGCTCATTGTCGCTAATTTTTACTAATTACAACTCATTACCACTAATTTTTACTAATTTTTACTCATTTCCGCTCATTATCGCTAATTTTTTCTAATTATCATTCAATACCACTAATTTTAACTAATTTCCATTCATTTCTACAAATTTTACTAATTACCGCTCATTTCTGCTAATTTTCACTAATTACCAGTCATTCCCACTAATTTTCACTAATTACTATTCATTTCCACTAATTTTCACTAATTACCACTCATTACTACAAATTTTGACTAATTACCATTGATTCCTACTAATTTTTTCTATTATTGCTCATTTTCACTAATTTTTACTAATTATTGCTTATTTCTGCTAATTTTTACTAATTACCGCTCATTTATGATAATTTTCACTAATTACCACTTATTACCTCTAATTTTTAATAATTATTATTCATTTATACTAATTTTTTCTAATTTTTACTAATGCTCGCTAATTTTTACTAATTACCACTAATTTCTACTAATTAAAGTTAATGTCTACTAATTACTAATAATTTTTAATAATTACTGCTACTTTTTTATAATAACCATTAATTTTTACCAATTACCTCTAATTTGTAATGAAACCGCTAATTTTTAATGATTATTTTTAAATTATTAATATTTACCGTCAACTACTAAAAATTAGTGTTAATTACTACTATTTACTAATTAATGTTAATTATTAATGATTATTGTAAATTATTACTTCTTATTACTAAGATATGTGAATTATTATTATGTTTTTTTAATTAGTACTATTTATCTATCAATTATAAATAGTTAATACAAATTACAACTACTTACTGATAATTAAAATTATTTACTTCCAATTAAAACTAATTGCTTCTAATTAAAAAAATTACTACAAATTAAAACAAATTACTTCTAATTAAAAAAATTGTTTCTGCTTAAAACTAATTACTTATAATTAAAACTAATTACTACTAATTAATAATACTAATTTCTAATATAAAATAAAATAAAATAATTAAAATTTAAAAAAATACCTAAAATTGATGTTTTATTGGATGTGAATCTGAAAATATTACTTCCCTGTAAAAATTAAAAAATTTATAGGAAGAACTAAATAAGTGGAAATAAAGGGAGAAGAGATTTGAGTAGAGGTAAGGAGAGAAAAGTGAGGGGAAATCGGTTGGAAGACATATATATATGTTAGATTAATAGTGATGAGACTGTTTGCGATGGTAGACCTGACACAAATTGTACCCATTATAAATAAAGGTGTCGGTGATAAAAAGTTATTTGCAATAGAACCCATCACAAATTGTCTTTTTCTGACAAATTATTTTTGATAGGGTATAAATTCCCGTCGTAAATAACCAGAACTTGAATACTATGTGCAACGGGAGAAAATACTCCTCACAAATAACGATTCCCGCCTTATAGCGCACCAAAGGTATTGGCGACGGGAAACCTTTCCTGTCATGAATAATATTTTATTTACATTTATTTATGATGGGATTATTTTCTTAGAACAAATATTCATGCCATAAGGACTATTTGTGATGGGAAAAAGGCCCATCACAAATAAACTTTTTCCCTATAGTGAAATCATTCCTCATATAATGAATAATTGATTTAATTCATGAACAATATGTCTTGTCATCAAATATCTGTATTGAGTAAAGGATATAGGTTTATCAATATTTCCCTCATTAATCAAATAACTTTCAAAGTAAATACCATATGTAAAAATAGTATATGGTTTAGGAAATAAACATATCCATGATAAATAATGTGGATATTTAGGGGAAATTTAATGTCTAATGATTGCAGGAAAGTGAATATTTCAATGGAAAGTTAATGACTGCAAAAATGTTTCATGAAAGTGAATTTAAATAATTTACTTGGTCAAAATGATCATAAACCATCCATAAAAAGAATAATTATGGTATCAATACAACATATACTCATTAAAGTAAGAATAAATGGTAGTTGTCATTGGTGAATAGAAATACCATAAAATATTTTTTAAAACATTCTTGACGAAATATCCTTTTTATTTTAAAAATCACTTTTTCAAACTAAAATTTTAAAAAACATTTTGAAAATACTTTTCTTTGAAAATATCCTTTTAAACATATAAAATAAGATTTAAAATTTTTGATTGGTCATGACGGCTGGAAATTTCATTCATGACGTACACATTAAAACAAAGATTTCTTTCACTTTTTTGGTAAAATACAAATGAGTATTGTTTTGAAATCTACATGAATATATATTTCAAAAGATTTTTTAAAAATTAAAAAATAGGTAAAAATTTATTTAATAAATCATTATGAAAAAGTTAAAAATATTTTTGAAAATATTTTTTGAAAACATTGTTTTGAAAGAAAATAGATTTCTGACTGAAGAGAGAAATGAAATTGGATTTTCTCAAACACATTTTAAGTACCAAAGAGTTGAAAAATGGTACTATTACTTTAAAATATCATGAATAACCAGATTATAATAAAATAAAATGGGTTTATTAATAAATTTTCAAATAATTTCCTTTAACTGCAATTCAAGAATAAACAATCTCAATTAGAATGAAATTGTAAAATAAACCCTTACAATGATCATAACATTAAAGTGAGAATTAACCGATGAATAGATTATGTGTCTCAAATGTAAATACATATAAAATAAGTGGAAATAAAATATAATATAATCAAAATTTATTACATACATAATCTTAGAATATGAAAGATAATGAAGAAGTAATATAACCCAATGAAACAAAATTGAGTTATGAAATTCTTTACCACTTGGTAAATTTTAAGTCAAAACCCCTTGGATTAAATAATTTTAATTGAAACTTAAAATACCATGAATTAAGAATTAATAAATATATTACATTTCAAAGGTTCAGTATATACATCTTATAAAATAGATTAGGTGCATAACATTACAATATGCCTCAATGAAATGAAATGGAGAAGAAATCCATTACATCGTGCTTATTTTTTGTTGAATGTGCTTTAACCTCTTACATAGTGGATTTAAACATGTTATTAACTTATAAAATAACCATATTAATATTTATAATATCATATGTGATCCTTTTATATAATCTTATCACCTATTTGTTAATAATCTTTCATTATTTTCATTGTTTCGGGTGTTAATTGCCTTGTTTTCTCATGCGTGTTGCATCATCAAAGATCCAGTTCTTGTGCATATTATATAGTTCTATCATCTCCATAATAATAATAATGATATAATTATCATTTTTATACATAATTTATACTTTTAAAACCAATCTTGAAATATGGTATTGAGAAATGAAGTATGTTACAATCATGGAGATAGTAAGTCGTATGTACGCATGAGTAATATTTCCATTTTCAACGGTCATTATGGAAAGAAGGTAAGTAATATTTTATCATTAAATAATGATAATAATATCATATATATCATATTATTTCTTTAAATATACTTATATATATCATCCATGTAGTGTGGTGATGAAAAGAGAGTCACAATGCTTTGTGAAAGCGGTAGTCCATACATACACAAACGATGTTATCATCTTTAAGTGAGTGAAAAGGCAAGAAAATAAAATGATGTATTATCTTTTAAAAATGATAAATATGTAATTATTTCATATTTATTTCATTTATATGACATATATTCATTAACTTTATCCTTATCACCTTTCATGTAAATTGTTAGTGAAAAACGAATCACATCACTTTGAGAGGCGGTAGTCTGCCGTATACATGAGCGACATTATCATATACCCTATAGAATAGAATTTAAAATTTTGTATATTATATAAAGACTATAGAGGTATAATTTTTATATAAATACAATATATTTACTTTATATCCATTATCATACCCAACCTTGAAAGTTGGTAATGGAAAAATGAATGGCATTGGTTCACAACGTTGTAGTCTGTCGTACACGCAAATGATGATTTCGTAACCCATTTGATGGAAGTGTAGGTGGTTGTAGTTCATTAATTTAAAATAAAAAATCTCATTATATTTAATATAATTATTTTATTATATCATCATGGTTTAATAAATAATTTAAGGAGGTGTAGGAAGAAATAAAACAAAAATGTTCGTTGAAGAATGTTACCTCTTCTTTGGGTATCCTCCTTAGATTTGCACCAAAAGACTTCCTGGGTTATATTTCTATAAAAAAATAAGACTTATAGGATTAGAGGATGTAATTTTGGAATTTATTTAGTAATTTATTGGCTAAAAAAATGGTTTCAACATGTGAAGTGGAGAGGATAGGGGACCTTTAATAAGTGAGGTAAGTGGCACACTAGTAATTTTTTGAAAAGATTCAATGATACCCACATTTTTATCATGAAAAAAGCCTAAAAATGTATCATTATAGATACTATAAGTTATAAGGTCTAAATATCATTATTAAATGGGTATTGGACATGTTTTTAAGTCATTTTTGCACTTATCTTCTTAGTTTAACCCCCTGATAAATCCATTTTTACAATAACTGCAATAATTACTTTTTACTATTTTCACTATTAATTTTGGTAAAAAATTAATTTAACTATATTATAAAATATAAATTATGATTATTTAAAATATGTAATCCATTTTTTTAAATTCAATTCACATAATTATCAAAATTTAATTTAAAATCAATATTGTAGATGTGATAAGAAAGCAAGTTTTCAAAGAGAAAAGGTAAAAAAAATATAAAGTTTTTATATGAAAATTCAAAATGAAAAATATTAAAATGACATAAATTAGGTTAATTGATATAAAATTGATCTAATATTACTTTAAACCAATTAAAAATATAATTTAACCTTATAAATTGTCACAACCCCCTCCCCACAAGGTGTACCCTTCCTGGGATAGCAATGTGAGAATAGAGATAATGACCCCCGAGTCCAACCTCCAGTAGGCTCCTGGTTGGAGACTAGCATAGAGGGTATAGTAAACACACAAATGGGAGGTATTTCCCTTTAAGATAACACATGTGAAAGTAACAGATAAGATAGTGTAAGAACCCAGATCTTCGTGCAGGTACGTTTTTCCTTTTTCTGGAATTTTTGAAAAAATGAATTTTCTAGAAATTTTAGAAGTACAGGCCATGTACTTTCTGAGTACATGCCATGTACTCTGTTCCAGATCGAAGTCGTGTTCTATCCGTGTTTGGACCACACACATGGTGTGTAAAGCTGAGGTGGAGGCCGGTTATTTTGGAGTACGGAAAAATTCGAAGTACACGTCGTGTACTCAAAAAGTACACGTTGTGTACTTTATTTTTTTTCATTAAATGGACAGGGGTCGCACTTAACCCCCATATTCGTCTTCTTCTTCAGTTTTCGACCGTCCGAGAGCGACCATATGGCCGGATCTTTGACAGAGTCCTACCACGCCGTCCATTCTCCGATTCGAGCACGGTCAGTTGCGTTGGAATCGCAGCGGTGAGTTCTTCCTTCTGTTTGAGCCTTGTTTCTTGATACCTCCTTGTTTTCAAGTTATCGTGGGATGAAAGTTTTGTGAGTTTTCTCATATCTATGTCGTTCTAATGGGAATCTGTCATCGAGGTTCATGTATATCGATCTCCTAGGATCGAGGTAGGTGGTTTGTGCCTTTCTGTAGAAAATATTTGAGTATTTTGTGCAAATTCCACCAATACCCTTGAACGGGGTATTGCATGTTTCCTGTTTTTCCCTCATTTCTTGGCTGATTTGCTTGATTAATTTAGTAGAGGTTATTTCTTGTGATTAGAGTATTTTGTTTGTGCTCAGTTTTCTTTGTCATGCTTGTTCTACCTGTTTGGCGTTTTGCCAGTTGCCATGCCTAGTCGTAGGATAGTGGAACTGTTGTTTTATTATTGTTGTTGAGCCTTAGTTGATAGCCAAGTAGTTCTTGAGGTTTACTTGGACAGTATACACGTGCTGAGCATGTTTAGTTACTCAGGACTGTGAGAACCTAGAGTAGTAGACCAAAGGGAGAATTGACGGAAGGGCTTCTCCAGAGTGTCTTTTAATCACGATGTGAGACCAAGTGGAGAATTGATAGAAGGGATTCTCCAGAGTGTCTTTTAATTACGACATGGGCTATAGGGGGAATTGACATTGAATGCTTCCCCAGAGAGCCTTTAGCACGATACGAGACTATAGGGGGAATTGACGGTGAGTCTTTCCCCAAAGAGTCTGTTTTTTTTACGTAGCTGAACCAGAGGGGTGAGACTGTGTGTGCCTCTCAGAGGGTTGCTAGTACTTAGAGGTTGAACCATAGGGGTTAGACTGTGAGAGCTACCCAGAGGGTTACCTGTTTTCTTCTTGTTGTTGGCTTCTTACTTGTGTGTTATACTTGTTAGAACGGTGGATTGTAGTTGTTTGTGCTTTTCTGTCTACTGCTTCTTGTTTTAGTACTGCCATGTATTAATTTACTGTTTGGCACAAATCTTTGGGTGATTGCCTACTGGGATTGTATCTCACACCCTGTTTGGACCATGATTTTGGTCCCAAGCAGACTACGTTGCTGCAGGTATAGACAAGGGAAAGCGTCCTTCTTCTTCAGGATCTTGACTGCACCAGGAGCTGGGGAGCATGGGACCGAGTCGTGGCTCGCGATGCTGAGGAGCTTACTTTGTTTTTCTTTTGAACTTGGTTTCAGTTGTATTTCATCACTTTTTTGTGTTTGTTTTTTTCCTTAGATACTTGTATCTGCTGCATCATTTTCATCATAGTTATATATCTACATTGTTTCCGCTGTTTGGTTTCTGTTGTTATGCATGTTGTTTACTACTTCTGCTATTTATTGTTGTTTTATTACCTTGTATACCTTACCGAATGAGGGCATAGTTTCCCCATCGACTCACCAAGTCTCTCGCTGCTAGTCAGCAGCCTCCAGCGTTCGGGGAAACGTGCTTGGGGTCATGTGGCGAACCGGGTACGGGGCACCAGTGGAGGGGCTCCGGACTCGGGTCGTCGCAAAGTGGTATCAGAGGAGTTCTTTTCTCTTACTTTACTGTTTGGAGACTTTATCCAAGGATAGGACGGATTCGGTACTTGGTATTAAGTTGTGCCCGGGAGTAGCTAACCCGTGTACAAGTAAAAGCCATACTACCTCGTTAACTGCAGTTTTCTGGTTTTGAGATTTTATGGTTGGTATGTTTTCACCTAGAGTGATTTGTATGACTTGTGTGGTTATTGTTTTGATATTTCGGTTCTATTTTTATCGCAACCCAATGAGATGAGGGTATTCCATCTCATGCATCATATAGGCACTTGTAGAAATCACATTTCATGCATTCTTGCCATGTCATCTAGGGTGCATTAGCGATTGCATGCTGTTGTGATAGGCTCTGTGTAAATTATGCATGCTGTTATGATAGATGCTTGATAGATTCTCTATTTTTATGTTAGAAAACTGTTTGTTTTGTTCCTTGCTTAAAAATGAACGCCGAATTTTGGGTTCTTGAGGTGTTATGGACCCTCACGGATCAGAATTTGGCACCTTTTCCCTTGTTTTAGTGTTTCTAGAATTCTGCGCAGTTTCTGAGCTACTGCCCAAAAAAACCCAGAATACACGGCGTGTACTTTTCGGGCACACGCTGTGTAGTTTTCAGGCTGTTTCACTGACTGTGTGAGCATAACACGGTGTCTTAGGAGTAACTTCGGGAACACGTCGTGTACCATTGGTACACGCCGTGTGAGTTCGGACCCGTGTACCCGGCCGTGTCACTAACAACACGGGCTGGGGAGGCTCGGGTAGAACACGTCGTTTCCATAGGGAACACGCCGTGTAGTCCTGTCCAGGTACCCGGTCGTGTCACGAACAACATGGGTCGGCATGACCTTCTTTTCCGCACGCCGTGTCCATAGGTAACACGTCGTGTAGTCTTGTCCAGGTACCCGGATGTGTCACGAACAACACGGGCCGGCGTTACCTTCCTTTCCACACGCTGTGTTTGTTTAGAACATGCCGTGTAGTCTTTCCCAAGTACCCGGTCATGTCACAAACAACACGGGACGGTTTCGCCTTCGCCTATGCACGCCGTGCTTGTTCGGAGCACTCCGTGTAAGGTCCAACCGTGTAGACGGCCGTGTAATCAACAACACGGACCGCCGGAGCCTTTTCTAGTGCACGTCGTGTTTGTTTAGAACACGCCGTGTAGTCTTGGGTTGAGTCGGACCGTGTGGGTTAGCCGTGTAAGGAGACTCGGGCAGGGTAATAGTTTTCAAGTACACGCCGTGTGTGGGGGTCAACACATCGTATAGTTTGTAGTGTACACGACTTGAGGGGCAGGAGTACACGCCCATGTCAGTGGTTTAAGAAGACATGTCGTGTAGTTTTATACATGCTGTGTAGTTTTATACACGCCGTGTAGTCATGTTTTTTCAATCTTGTGTGTTTTTTTCCCCTATCCCCGTTTTTGTACTCTTGTGTTCCTTGTCCTTGTTTTCCTGATCTAAAGTGTGATTTTGATCTTTCAGAGCTATGCCTCTGAGACGTCCTCCGATCGTACGTCTGTCGTCAGGCAGTGATCAGACGCCAAACAGGGATGATCAGGGACTTCCTGTCGATCCCCCAGTCGAGCCAGCCTTGGCACCGGTTATTGTACCAGTTGCGGGCACTGATGCGCAGTTCAGGGAGGGTTTCATGAGGATGGTGCAGGCCTTCCAGGGAGAACCACCTCCTGCCTCATATATGTTAGACTTGATGCGGGTCTTTCAGCAGTAGCATCCTCCCACGTTCTCGGGGGAGGGAGGACCTCAGGCTGCAGAGTCATGGCTGGAAGCCATGCTGACTATATTCGAGCATCTGGAGATGCCTCCGGAGAGGCAGGTCAAGCTCACCACCTACATGCTCCGAGACTCCGCCAAGAGGTGGTGGGACATGATCTCACAGGTGGGTCAGCAGTAGGCTATGGCTTGGGAGGAGTTCTAATGCGTTTTCTACGACTACTTCTACCCGGAGACCCTGAGGGCCGATTGAGCCCGGGAGTTCATGATCTTAGAGAAGGGTACTCTATCTGTCATGGAGTATTCCTCTCGTTTCACTGAGCTACAGCATTTTACACCCCTTCGGGATGGTAGTGGGGTGTTCTTGGCGAGGAAGTTTGAGGATGGACTCAAGCGGGAGATCCGCTCGTAGGTGAACATCTTCCAGCTGACTTCCATTACTGCCATCATCAACTAGGAAGTGATTGCGGAGCACAATCTGAGAGAATCTGGAGCCGCGAGTCAGGGCAGTTCTACTTCCAGAGCTAGCTTCCCTTCATATGACAGCAAGAAGTGCCATAGGGAGCCTACGCGCGGTGATGCGAGGAAGTGAGACGCATCATCAGGCAGCCATGTGACATGCTACCAGTGTGGCCGGACAGGGCACACGAGGCCGCAGTGCCAGAGAGACCCCGTGGAGTGCCGATCTTGCGGCAAGATGGGTCACCTTCAGTTTTTCTGCCAGGTTTTCCCATAAGTAGCAGGTGACCAGGGTTCTTCTATGACTCCTCGTTCAGGAGAAGCCCCATCAGTCTCTCACCAGTCAGGGAACTAGAGTTCTTCTGGCCATTCGAGCCGAGGTGGAGGTTGAGGCCATGGCGGTCAGCCACCAATCCCTCAGCACCAGCAGGGAGTTTCAGCTCAGAGTGGTCAGTCAGGGGTGCAGGGCCGCGGTACAGGCCAGTCTTTCGCCGTGGAGCAGACTTATCATGAGCAGGATCTCGTCCCTTCTACTGTTCGAGGTATGATTTTAGTAGCCTCAGTTTTATCTTCAGCCCTTTTCGATACTGGTTCTATGCATAGTTTTATCTCTTTTGTTGTTGTGGAGATCCTTGGACTCTGCATCTTTTCTTCTGTCGACTCGTTGACACTAGACACACCTTTGGGAATGAGGACATCTAGTGTACGCTAGTGTAGATAGTGCCCTCTCAAGGTTGTAGGGTATCACTTCTTATGGGATCTCTATGTCCTAGAGATGACAGGATATGATGTCATCCTCGGCATGGATTGGTTGATTCCCTTCCAGGCAGTCATTGACTGTTATCACCGCAGAGTCTGTTTCATTTCACCAGAAGGTGAATCTTTCCTTCATAGAGGCGAATGGGACGTTCGGGTGAGTCGGGCGGGAATCGAGCATCTTGGTCTAGGAGGGGTGACAGCCCAGATTTCTAGTCTTTATCTGGATGATTAGGGGACTCCACAGTTGGACTTTCCTCCAGTGGTGGATCACTTCAGGGATGTCTTTCCAGAGAACTTTTCAGGTTTGCCTCTAGAGCGTGAGGTAGACTTCTCTATTGAGCTCATGCCAGGAGCGGCACCGATGTCCATTACTCTCTATAGGATGGCCACACCTGAGTTGTAGGAGCTCAAGAAGCAGTTGGAGGAGCTACAGGATAAGGTTTTCATCCGACTCAGTACTTCTCCTTGGGGTTCGCCTGTTCTGTTTGCGAAGAAGGCAGACGAAAGGCCATTCTGATCACCCTTATGCTGGCTGGAGGCAGGAGAGGCAGCTTTGTTAGGACCTCATCTTGTTCAGGAGACTTCAGAGAAGATAGAGCTGATTCGGAAGAGGATGGCTACAGCACAGTCTTGGCAGAAGTCTTATGCTGATCAGCGGAGGCGACATCTGGAGTTCGAGGTCGGTGATCAGGTTTTCCTACGTGTTTCACCGAGGTTGGGACACAAAAGGATTCGGAGACAGGGTAAGCTTTCACCGCGGTACGTCGGGCCATTTGAGGTCTTGTAGAGAGTGGGGTCGGTCGCCTATTGGTTGCATCTACCTCAGAGATATCAGGCCATGCACGACGTCTTCCACGTCTCTCAACTCTGATGTTACTTTTTAGACACTTCTCACGTCTTCTAGCCCGAGGAAGTCGAGCTTGAAGCGGATGCGTCGTTCAAGGAGCATCCTATCCAGATTGTCGATCGTAGTATGAAGGTTCTCCGTGGGTGGTCTGTTCCTTTGGTACGAGTGCTATGGCAGCACGGGCAAGTACAGGACGAGACCTGGGAGAGGGAGGCTGATGTACGATCACAGTGGCCGGAGCTCTTCGGGGATTCTTCTTCTCCACCTCGTTAGGTAAATTTGGGGACGAATTTCTTTAAGGGGGGAAGTTTGTAAGAATCTGGATCTTCCTGCAGGTACGTTTTTCCTTTTTCTGGAATTTTTGAAAAAATGAATTTTCTGGAAATTTCAGAAGTACACGCCGTGTAATTTCTGAGTACACGCCATGTACTCTGTTCTGGCTTGAATCCATGTGATGTCTGTGTCTGGGCCACACACATGGTGTGTAAGGCTGAAGTGGAGGCCGGTTATTTCAGAGTACGGAAAAATTCGAAGTACACGACGAGTACTCAAAAAGTACATGTCGTGTACTTTCTTTTTTTTCATTAAACAGACCAGGGTCGCACCTAACCCCCATATTCGTCTTCTTCTTCAGTTTTCGACCGTCCGAGAGAGACCATATGGCTGGATATTCGACGGAGTCCTACCTCGCCGTCTGTTCTCCGATTCGAGCACGGTCAGTTGCATTGGAATCACAGTGGTGAGTTCTTCCTTCTGCTTGAGCCTTGTTTCTTGATTCCTCCTTGTTTTCAAGTTATCATGGGATGAAAGTTTTGTGCGTTTTCTCAGATCTACGTCATTCTAAGGGGAATCTGTCATCAAGGTTCACGTATATCGATCTCCTAGGATCGAGGTAGGTGGTTTGTGCCTTTCTGTATAAAGTCTTTGAGTATTTTGTGAAAATTCCACCAATACCCTTGAACGGGGTATTGTGTGTTTCCTGTTTTGCCTTGTTTCTTTCCTTATTTGCTTGATTGCTTTAGTAGAGGTTATTTCTTATGATTAGAGTATTTTTTTTGTGCTCAGTTTTCTTTTCCATGCTTGTTCTGCCTGTTTTGCGTTTTTCCAGTTGCCATGACTGGTTGTAGGATAGTGGAACTGTTGTTTTATTATTGCTGCTGAGCCTTAGTTGATATCCAAGTAGCTCTTGAGGTTTACTTGGATGGTATACACGCGCTGAGCATGTTTAGTTACTCAGGACTGTGAGAACCGAGAGTAGTAGACTAAAGGGAGAATTGACGGAAGGGCTTCTCCAGAGTGTCTTTTAATCACGATGTGAGACCAAGTGGAGAATTGATGAAAGGGCTTCTCCAGAGTGTCTTTTAATTACGACGCGGGATATAGGGGGAATTGACGTTGAGTGCTTCCCCAGAGAGCCTTTAGCACGATACGAGACTATAGGGGGAATTGACGGTGAGTTCTTCCCCAGAGAGTCTTTTTTTTTACGTAGCTGAACCAGAGGGGTGAGACTGTGTGTGCCTCCCAGAGGGTTGCTAGTACTTAGAGGTTGAACCATAGGGGTTAGACTGTGAGAGCTACCCAGAGGGTTACCTATTTTCTTCTTGTTGTTGGTTGCTTACTTGTGTTCTATACTTGTTAGAATGGTGGATTGTAGCTGTTTGTGATTTTCTGTCTACTGCTTCTTATTTTAGTACTGCCATATATTCATTGACTATTAGGCACAAATATTTGGGTGATTGCCTACTGGGATTGTATCTCACACCCTGTTTGGGCCATGCTTTTGGGCCCAAGAAGACTATGTTGCTGCAGGTATAGACAAGGGAAAGCGCCCTTCTTCTTCAGGATCTTGATTGCACCAGGAGCTGGGGAGCATGGGACCGAGCTGTGGCTTGCGATGCTGAGGAGCTTACTTTGTTTTTCTTTTGCACTTGGTTTCAGTTGTATTTCAGCATGTTTTTGTGTTTGCTTTTTTCCTTAGATACTTGTATCTGCTGCATCATTGTCATCATAGTTATATATCTACATTGTTTCCGCTGTTTGGTTTCTATTGTTATGCATGTTGTTTACTGCTTATTCTATTTATTATTGTTTTCTTACCTTGTATACCTTACCAAATGAAGGAATAGTTTCCCCGCCGACTCACCAAGGTCCTCGCTGCTAGTCGGCAGCCTCTGGCGTTCGGGGAAACGCGCTTGAGGTCATGTGACGAACCGGGTACGGGGCACCAGTAGAGGGGCTCCAGACTCGGGTTTTCACAGATAGATACTAACCTACTCCAACTCAGGCAACAATGTAAAAGAAAATCCCAAGTACACATATGTAATGTCATACAAAACTACTGCAACTAAACGTAAAAAACTGCAAGCACCAAAACAAAGTAAAAATGGAAGCAACCAAAAAGAACAAAACTCTTATGCAACCCCAGGCTAGTAGTAACCATCCTGATCACCAACCTTATCTAAGTGACCTGTAAAACATTTTATATAGATAGGGTGAGTATAATAGTATACTCAATAGGATCCTCCTCAGAGCCTCTCTTTCAAAAGTAAAGAGAACATGCTAAAGCACAGTGAACAACAAGTGAAACTAACTCATCACCTAAATAGGTATACTAAGTTCCCATCCTCACCAAGGATACTCTTACCAATTATCTCATATAAGAGTATATAATATAATAAATAGTATCAAGGGAACCCCGCAACCACTTCCCCACCAGTTTGCTGGTTTGCCCCAACGTTGCACGTCCTAAGCATATCCCTCCAAAAAGGCTTGTCTGTAGACACCTGGAAGAAGCACCACAACATGCACCTCATGCAAAAAAACCATCACTTCCATATAATCAAAGTAACCAGGTAGTTTCTAGGATCCACCATAGCTCGCATAATGTGTATCATACGTCGGGCATTATACCTCAAGCCATTACAGCCCACACACCGAGTAAGGATCCTCAAGCCATCACATACTATACATGTTACACCTATAGTATTCCATAGGAAACTATATCAATAATATATGTTTGTGAATAACCACAAGCCATTACAGCCCTCTACACACATATATGGGGAAAACTAATTGTTGTACCTACCAGCACAAGTAACTACCAAGAGAAGAGAGCGGGTCTAAAGGGGGTAGTCATCCATAAATCCTCCCATAATAATGTTGGGGAAAACACCCTCATAGGGATAAAAATCCCCGGGGTGTTAGTTTCCCTAACTGATGGGGTGGAGTAGCTTATAAAAACATAAAACGTACAGAATATACTATAGCTCACATGTAACGCCCTGACCCCACTAGACTGGAGCCGGTGCATTACTTATTACATTTTAATGGTTAGAAAGAATGAAATCCTAAAGGAACAATCATTTTAGTAGTATTGAAGAAACTAGATACATATATGTAACTCAAATTACGTTGGAAAAGTTTACAAAATACAATGCATAACAAAAACTAAAAACTGTATCCACAGAAACTTAATAAATGATCTCCTCTTCATAACCTGTTGAAGGTAATAAAATTAAATGGTTGAGATCAAATGCTCAGTAAGGGTTACAAATATCAAAAGCATGAATTAAATAATATGTGAGTCATAAACAATTTGACATAATCAATATGGCATAGTGAATAAATGAAAAACTCACGCCATTAACAAACTGAGAATGAAACTGCATCCATAGATTTTTTCATAGTGAAAACATCATGGATAGTAATAACTGATAATGAATAAAGAGAATTATTATTAATTGGATTTCATGTATCAGGCACATGATACCATAATACTGTTAAAACGGTTTAGTTCTGTGGGTAGAAACCCATCTAATTTTTTGAAACAAACTCGAAGGGTTTGTCGCCAATTGATTTGTCTCATGAGACTTTTGAATGCATCGAGATTATATAGAAGGTCCCACCCACCACTTCATGTCCAAATCATTATTTATTAATTGATTTAATATAGAATCAATATTTATTTTCAATATCTGTATAGAGTAGAGGATACGGATTCATCAATATTTCCACAGTTAAAACAACATTCCAAATAAACACCGTATGTAAAATGGTATACGATTTAGAAAATAAACTTGTCCATGATATGAGAATATGGATATTTAATAGAAATATAATTTCAAATTAAAAGTGATCTAAAATGAGCTTAGGTACATCACATAAGAATTATTAGGTGAACAATACAAAGTAAGTCGCAACGAAATAGAAAATTGAGACAAAGCTCGTTACCACATTGTAATCAATCGTTTCGTGTGACCAAGATTTAATAATCATCAAGTGAATCTTTGAATACCATGAAAATAAAGAGAACCATGATATTATACATTTAATATAGTACACATATACCACATATAATAAATAATAGGCAAACAATGGAAATCCCACAGAATTGAAAGTGAGATGAGAAAACCCCTTACAAACATTTTGGCATGGTATCAGGTGTTCTTGTGAGGACTTAATGAGAGGTAAATGGGTATCCCATTATTTATATATCATAAGGGAAGTATGGGGGAGTTTTGAAAACATACCTCATCATTAGGAATTAAAAATAAAAGGACACAAATAGGGGGAATTATTGAATAAAAGTGAGAGAGAGGATCCCTTACCAAGAATGTATCATTAGATTGAGGACAAATAAATGACATAATTATGTGTGACAAACATAAACCCACACAATAAAAGTGGATATAAATAATAAAAAAATTATATATCATTCACACATATTCTAGGAAAATATAAAACCAATGGAATTGATGTTTAACTCAACAAATGGAAATTGAGTTAAGATATCCCTTACCTTATGCTCGAAGGTGTTCTTGATTGTTCTTAATAACCTAACTAATCAAATTCAGATTAATTAATTAATAATTCCAAAACCTCATTAACATTTAATTGATATGGTATAACCTTATTAGGTTCATTAATGGATTTTTTTATGGGTTTAAGAGGTTTGATTTTATTGTTTTGGAAGAATTTTCTTCCTTGGTTTTCATGAACCGTTTACTTGTATTCATGAATGGAAGTTCGTTTGAAATGTGATTAAACATCCAGAATTGTTAATATATAATATTAGTAACATAAAAAAGATATAAATGATCTTATAATTATTCTGGTTATATACCATGAGGATGACTCATTCAATTAGTTAATGATAAACACTTGGATCTGGCTTGGCGGTTTTCTGCCAAATGAACTTGTTTTGTATTATTATTCCATATTATGAGTGTGTAAAGATTCCATAACATTAAACAATACAAAATAAATATAATATGATCTTTTTAAACCATTTAAAAGGTTTCATGACCAGTCTTGAAGATAGTAATGCAAATTGAAAACCCGCCTTCCTTGAGTGTGATAAATTAACAAATCTCAGGTAGTGTTTGCATTTATAGTATAAAAGGAAGGGAAAAAAGATAGATTATGATGAAATATTCCATTATAATAATGAAAATATAGTACATTTAAGTTACTATAATTATCATGGAATTTGGATGAGGGGAGGTGAGGAGAGAGAATCAAAAGAATGGAACTTGTAAAAGAAATTGAAAGAAAATAGAAGAGAGGATCACCTCTTGAATACTCCTCCTTGAGAAACTCTTTAAGGCCTTTGTTTTTGGACTGTTGGTAAGACCAGAAGGTCTTGGACGTGGGGGAAGAGGTTAGGGAGATATTTGAGCAGAATTTAGGTAAGGATTAAAGCTTTAGTGTTGTAAGAGGAAGAGGGGGTGAGGGGTGGTTTATATAGTGGAGGGGAGGAGAGATTTTACATTATTTTAATTATTATTTTAATATTTTTGCTCAAGACTATGAATATTCTTGATTCATGTGATCTCAAATAGTAATAATGGCATGTGAGTTCAAACCAAGTGGTCTTACATCATACTTTCATCGCCTATGATGCAGTAAATCAAGTATTTAGCATTTATCGTAATTTATTGTATTTTACATTCATTAAAAATTTAAGTATTTCAAAAATATCCCAAAAATTCACCCTAACCATTTTTCAATGTGTAGAATCCAAAAATGAACTCCATTTTTCAAAAAAAATCTAAATATGATAAATTTAATTTTTAATTAAAATTATTATTTAATCGAAAAATATAAACCCCTGAAATATCCATCTTCATTTTTAAGGTGACTAAATTTATGTATACATTCATGGGTATGGATACCCTTCATAAGAGTAATATTAATATTCATACGGGTAAGTCACTATTCATAAGGGTAGGTTACTATTCATAAGGTAGGTTACTATTCACTGAAAATTAAGTTAATTCTATCAAACTCTAAATATCACCCTGAACACAACCATGTATGTCATATTTTCAAATTTTGAATCACAGAACTGGAAAATTTAAGTTTAATGGATAGGTTATGACTATATCCTATAAATAACCAAGTTTTGTTCCATAGAGTCTCAGTTCTTTATGAAATATAGGCTATGAATATAATGTATTTAAGAGAGCATACCATAAAATGTTTGGGGTGATACATTATTCCCTCCTTCAGAAATTTCATCCTCGAAATTTTATGTATAAAGCCCACCAAAAATATGTGGGTGGTTCTTCTTCATAACATCCTTAGGTTCCCAAATTTCTTCCTCCATATTATGGTTTATCCAAAGAAAATTTACTAGATGAGTTTTCCAATTTCTCAATACCTTCTCCCTTATGTCAAGAATCTAGATAGTCTCTTCACAGTATGACAAATCAGGTTCCATCTCCATTTCTTCATAGGTGAGTACATGCATTGGGTCTGGCATGTATTTGTTTAACAATGACATGTGGAAAACATCATGAACTTTGGAGAGACTTGGCATAATTTCTAAACAATAAGCTAAAGCTCTGATTCTTTCCATAATTTCAAATGGTTCATGAACCTGGGACTCAATTTCCCTTTATTACTAAAACTAAAGATGCCCTTCCATGGAGATACTTTCATAAAGACATGATCTCCCACTTGGAATTCCAAATCCTTTCTCCGATTGTCATCATAACTTTCATTCCTACTTTGGGATGATTTAATATGGTCTTGAATTGTCTTTACCTTTGCTGTTGTCTCTTCAATAAGTTCTGGGCCTATAAGTTTCCTCTCACCAACTTCATCCCAACAAGTTGGAGTTTGACATCTCTTTCTATATAATGCTTAATATGGAGCCATTTGAATACTAGAATGGAAACTATTATTGTAGGAAAATTCCACCAAAGTCAAGTATTGATCCCACATACCTTGAAAGTCAAGATAGCATGATCTCAACATGTCTTCCAATGTTTGAATAGTCCTTTCATATTATTCGTCGTTTTGGGGGTGATAAGTAGTACTCATATGAAGCTCAGTATTCAAAGACTTCTAGAGACTTTTCCAAAAAAAATTATGTAAAATGGGGGTCTCAATCAGACACAATCGATAGTGGTGCACCATGAAGTCTCACAACTTCATTAATATAAAGTCTTTCCATACACTCAAGTGGTAAATCCTCCCTTATTACAAGGAAATGTGTAGATTTTGTGAGAAGAACAACAATTACCCATATTGCATCATTCCTTCTATTCGTCCTCGGTAGTCTGGTGAAAAAATCCATTGTAATGTCATCCCACTTCTGCATAGGAATAGGTAGGTGTTTCATCACCCCTCTAGGATGTTGTCTCTCTGCCTTCACTTGTTGAAAAACTAGGCACCTTGACATGTAGTCAGCAATCTATCGCTTCATATTATCCCACCAAAAATATTCATTCAGATCTCTATACATATTTGTGCTACTCAGGTGTATATAGAAATTTGAGCTATGATCATTGTCTAATAGTTCCCTTTTTAGCTTAGGTACTGATGCAACACATAACCTCCTCCCAAATTTCAGAACTCCTTATTCATACATGACGTCTTCCAATCTCCCATCCTCGACAGCATTAATTTTCTTATACAGATTTTCATCATTAGATTGAAAGATTTTTATCTTCTCTAGTAAAGATGGTTTAGCAATCATTTGAAAGAGGAAATATGTTTCCCCTTTCTTAATAATTACCATATCCATATTTAGTAGATCCATGAATATAGGATCTCTTTCAATCCTCATTTGGGTGAGGAGTCATTGATCTTTCCTGCTTAATGCATCTGCCACCTTATTTGCCTTTCCTGGGTGGTAGTGTATTGAACAATCATAATCTTTGAGTAACTCGAGCCATATCCTTTGCCTCATGTTGAGTTATTTTTGTGTGAAAATGTATTTCAAACTCTTTTGGTCTGTTTATATCTCACATTTTTCACCATAAAGATAATGCCTCCATATTTTCAGAGGAAATATTATAGTTTCTAACTCAAGATCATGATTTAGATAATTTTTCTCATGGGTCTTCAACTGTCTTGATGCATAAGAAATAACTTTATCATTTTTCATAAGGACGTAACCTAGACCATTCTTTGATGCATCAATGTATATTACAAATCCATCACTTCCATACGGAAGAGTCAAAATTAGAGTATTGACCAATCTTCTTTTCAATTCTTTAAATCATTTTCTACATTCTTTCGTCTATACAAACTTAACCCCTTTACATGTGAGATTGGTTATCATGTTATCCAATCGGGTGAAATTCTAAATGAAACGCCGATAGTAACCTACTAAGCCAATAAAACTACGTAACTCGATTATATTCGTCGGATTGGGCCATTCTTGGATTGGCTCTATCTTCACAGGATAAACTAGGATTCCATCCTTAGAGATAATATGGCCTAGAAAAGAAACTGATTGAAGCTAGAATTATCACTTTCTAAACTTCTCATATAATTCATTTCTTCTAAGGGTTTTCAGAATAATCTACAAGTGATTCTCATGGTCTTCATAGATTTTGAAGTATATCAGGATTTCATCGATGAATACCACAACAAAGTTATCAAGGTATTCATTGAAAAAACTATTCATTAAATCTATGAAAACAGATGGTGCATTAGTCAGTCCAAAAGGCATCACTGTAAACTCATAATGCCCATACCTGGTTCAAAATGTTGTCTTTGGAATATCTTCCTTCCTCACACATAGTTAATGATATCCAGATCGAAGGTCAATCTTCAAAAAGTATTGTGATCTATGAATTTGATCAAATAAGTCATCAATTTGTGTAAGAGGATATTTATTCTTTATTGTAATAGCATTGATTTCCCTTTAATCAATGAATAGCCTCATGGATCCATCTTTCTTCTTAACAAAGAGGACAGGGGCTCCCCATGGAGAAACACTAGGTCAAATAAATCCTTTTTTCACTCAATTATTCTAGTTGTTTATTTAGCTCCACTAATTCCAGAGTGGCTATTCTATTGGGATTCTTTGATATAGGTCTTTCACTAGAAATTAAATCTATAGAAAACTCAACTTCTCGTTCTAGAGTATTTCCAGGTAAATCCTCTGGAAATACATCAATGTACTCTTGCACTATATTTACATATTCAATTTGAAAATTTCTTTCCTCACCCATAGATATTGGGTTCTATTCCTCTATAATAATTTCATTCAGTAGGGATACTGGGGTGGATCTAGATAGGAATCATATGGAGATGTTTATGCTCTAAAGATAAGGGATTCTACACCATTTTCAAAAATTGTAACTTCCTTCTTCTTGAAATAAATCATCGCATCATAATTTGATAGCTAATTCATACTAAGTATTATATCAAAGTCATTCATTGGTATGATGATGATGTTATAAACTAAATCACATTTATGTGTCCTTAGGGGGGCTAATCGACATGCCTTTGTTGTAATGATACATCCCCTAAGAGTTTTCACTAATAAATCCTTTATTAAATCAAATTAGACATGTCTAATTTTCTCAGAAAACTTGGAAGATATAAATGAATAAGATGATCCAGAATAAAATAAAGCATTGGTTAAGTTTGAGGAAACAATTAAAGTACTTGTCACCACATCATTAGGAACTTCAACCTCTGCGGTTGTAATCGCATAAACTTTCCCTTTCTCTCGTGACCTTTTCTGATGCAAGTTTCCTTGGATATTAGGAAACTCATTTTCATAGTGTCCCAACTCTATACAATTTTAGCATTGAATGTCATTGAATTTTTTCTTCCCCTTTCATTCATTAGATCGATGGCCCTTTTCTTTACACTTATAGCAGACTCCCATGCCTTTCAAGCAATTCCTGAGATGATTCTTTCCACAGTTCTCGTATAATGGGAATTTCTTCATTCCTTTATTCTTCTTTGGTGCATCACCTTTTCCTTGTTTATCAGAGTGTCGCTTCTTATCTCAGTTTCCCTTGAACAAAATTGATCTAGAAAATTCCTTCTCTGTTTTGATTTCACTTGATACAATTTCATCATATGATGAAAATGTTTGAGAATCCAGTTCCCTTTGAAGACTTGGCTTAAGACCTTCAAATAAATGATCAATCTTGTCTTTCGTGTCATGTATGTAATCTATAGCATACTTGGATAGCCTTGTGAAGGTATCCTCATACTCTGCAACAATGACTTCTTCCCTTTGCCTTAAGCCAAGTAATTTCCTCTTCATTTTGGTACGTTGCTCACGAGGGAAATATTTTTTGAAGAATATTTCCTTAAAATTACTCCATTGAATATCTTCTATTTATTATTCCTCCTTGGTATTTTGGATCAAAGACCACCATTGATCTGTGTCACCCTTGAGACAATATACTTCCAGCACTACCTTTTCATTTTCAATGCATCTTAATGCCATCAATATATTTTCAAGGGACTTTATCCACTGCTCAGCTACCATCGGATTAGTAGTCCCACTAAAATATGGGGGATTTTGTCGCATGAAATGATCCAACACAAGTGTATCATGTTTATTAATCATGACCTAAGTAAGTTCTCCCAATATAGTCATAATCTAATCTTCTCCGACATTGACTACTTGCTCAGTGGGGACCCTACATTGTCCATGAGTATTGATTCCCCTTCTTCCATTAGTATCCATTTCTAAATAATGGCATACAGTAGATTATTTTATGAATCTAAAATAGAAAATCACTTAACATAGATTTAAATTATATTCATAGGTAATCTCATAAACATGGTTTCTTTGAGGAAAAATTTACATTAAACTCCTTAATAATGTCTTGTAAAGAAAATGTGAATTATCCTAATAATATCCCTCAGGAGTGTCAATACCAAGAGTGAAATAAGGCATGTTGTCATGTACCAAGTTAACCTGGGTCAATCCCGAAACTCCTTGTCGGGGATTTCACTCCTAGGTACATCTATGCCAGAGCCACCTCTACCTGTCTGTATCCAGATAGGGATGTATTTGCTAGAAATATCCACATAATCTATTCCTTACCAAAATACCAGGAATTTCTTGTATGTTTATCCTCAAATATTACCTTAGGGATTTTTTCCCTAATATAAATTTTCCAATCTAGTTTTCAAGTTTTCCACTAAACTTCTTCTGATGCCAACTGTAACACCCTAACCCCTCTAAACCAGAGCTGGTGAATTACTTGTTACATTTTCATGGTTAAAAGGAATGATATTCTGAAGGAACGATCAGTTTAGTAGTCATGAAGAAACTAGATACATAGATGTAACTCAAATTACATTGGAAAAGGTTACAAATACAATGCATAACAAAAACTAAAAATTGAATCCACAGAAACTCAATAAATGATCTCCTCTTCACAACCTATTAAAGGTAAAAAAATGAAAGGGGTGATCTCAAATTATCAGTAAGGGTTACAAATAGTGGAATCATGAATTCAATAATATGTGAGTCATAAAAAATTTGACATAATCAATATGGTATAGTGAATAAATGAAAAACTCAGGCCATTAAAAAACTGAGAATGAAACTGCATCCATAGATTTTGTCATAGTGAAAACCTCATGGATTGTAATAAATGATAACGAATAAAGAGAATGATTATTAATTGTATGTCATGTATATAGTACATGATACCATAATACCGTTAAAATGGTTTAGTTTTGTGGGTAGAAACTCATCTGATTTTTGGAAACAAACTCGAAGGGTTTGTCGCCAACTGATTTGTCTCATGAGACTTGTCGATGCATCGAGGGGCTATAGAGGGCCTCACCTTATTCTTAATATCCAAATCATTATTTATACATTTATTTAATACAAGATCAATATGCCTTTTCAATATCTATATATAGTAGAGGATACTGATTCATCAATATTTCCACAGTTAAAACAACATTCCAAATAAACACCATATATAAAATGGTATACGGTTTAGAAAATAAACATGTCCATGATATGAGAATATGGATATTTAATAGAAATATAATTTCAAATTAAAAGTGGTCTCAAATTATAATTAGGTACACCACATAATAATTATTAGGTGCACAATACAAAGTAAGTCATAACGAAATGGAAAATTGAGACAAAGCTCGTTACCACATTGTAATCAATCATTTCGTGTGAACAAGATTTAATAATCATCAAATGAATATTTTAATACCATGAACATAAATATAATCGTGATATTATATATTGAAGATAGTACACATATACCACATATAATAAATAAGAGGCAAACAATGGAAATCCTACGGAATTGAAAGTGAGATGAGAAAACCCCTTAAAAACATTTCGGCATGGTAACAGGTGTTCTTGTGAGGGATTAATGAGAGGTAAAGGGGTATCACATTATTTATATATCATAAGTAAATTATGGGGGAGGTGCGAAAACATACCCCATCATTAGTAATTAAAAATAAAAGGACACAACATAGGGGGAATTCTTGAATAAAAGTGAGAGAGAGGATCCCTTACCAAGAACATATCATTAGATTGAGGACAAATAAATGACATAATTATGTGTGAAAAACATAAAACCACATAATAAAAGTTGATATATATAATAAAACAATCATATATCATTCACACATATTCTGGGAAAATACAAAACCAATGACATTGATGTTTAACTCAATAAATGGAAATTGAGTTAAGATATCCCTTACCTTATGCTCGAAGGTGTTCTTGATTGTTCTTAACGGCCTGAATAATAAAATTCAGCTTCATTAATTAATAATTACAGAACATTATAAACATTTAATTGAAATTTTATAACCTTATTAGGTTCATTAATTTCCTTTTTTATGGGTTTAAGAGGTTTGATTTTATTGTTTTAGAAGAATTTTCTTCCTTGGTTTTCATGATCCGTTTACTTGTATTCATGAATGGAAGTTCGTTTGAAATATGGTTAAAAATCCATAATTTTTAATATATAATATTAGTAACATTAAATAGGTATAAATGATCTTATAATGATTCTGGTTATATATCATGAGGATGAATCATTCGATGACTTAATGATAAACGCTTGGATTTGGCTAGGCGGTTTTGTGAAAAATGAACTTGTTTTGTATTATTATTCCATATTATGAGTGTGTAAGGATTCCAGAACATTAAAAACAATAAAATACATATAATATGATCTGGTTAAACCATTTAAAAGGTTTAATGACCAGTATTGAAGATAGTAATTCAAATTGAAAACTCATCTTCCTTGAGTGTGATAAATTGACACATCGCGGAAGGTGTTTGCATTTATACTATAAAAGGAAGGGAAAAAGAGAGATTATGATGAAATATTACATTATCATAATGAAAATACATTACATGTGAGTTAATATAATTATCATGGCATTTTTATGAGGGGAGGTGAGGAGAGAACATCAAAATAATGGAACTTGTAAAAGAAATTGAAAGAAAAGAGAAGAGAGGCTCACCTCTTGAGTACTCCTCCTTGAGAAACTCCTTAAGGCCTTTGTTTTTGGCCTTTTGGTGATACCAGAAGGTCTTGGACATGGGGGAGGAGGTTAGGGATCTATTTGATCATAATTTAGGCAAGGATTAAATCTTGAGTGGTGTGGGAGGAAGAGGGGTGAGGGGTTGTTTATATAGTGGAGGGGAGGAGGGATTTTACATTATTTTAATTATTATTTTAATATTTTTGCTCAATACTATGAATAGTCTTGATTTATGTGATCCCAAATAGTAATAATCGCATGTGAGTTCGAACCAAGTGGGCTTACATTATCCTTGAATCACCTATGATGCAGTAAATCAAGTATTTGGCATTTATCGTAATTTATTGTATTTTACTATTCATCAAAAATTCAAGTATTTCAGAAAAATCCCAAAAATTCACCCTAACCATTTTTTGATGTGTAGAATCCAAAAATGAACTCCATTTTTCAAAAATAATTTTCTAAATATGATAAATTTAATTTTTAATTAAAATAATTATTTAATTGAAAAATATAAACACCTAAAATATTCATCTTTATTTTTATGGTGCCTAAATTTATTTATAAATTCATGGGTATAGATACCTTTCATAAGAGTCATATTACTATTCATAAGGTAAGTTACTATTCATAAGGGTAGGTTACTATTCACCAAAAATTAAGTTAATTCTATCAGACTCTAAATATCACCCTGAACACAATCGTGTATGTCATATTTTCAAAATTCAAATCATAGAACTGGAAAATTTAAGTTTAATGGATAGGTTATGACTATATAATATAAATAACCAAGTTTTATTCTATATATTCTCAGTGATTTATGAAATATAGGCTATTAATAGAATTTATTTAAGAGGACATACCATAAAATGTTTGGGGTGCTACATCACAACCACACTATGGGCATAACCTAGTCTTAGACTCAAATGAAGCTAACATCTCTCAGACTCTCGGCTGCCACTTCTAAGACTATGTATCCTATAAACACACAACCATTTAAAGAGCTTGATTACATTCCTTCATTAACTTTTTATTGGTTTCTCTTTACATTCATTAATTCTTTAAACATTAATTAACTATTAATAATTTCCACATTATATTTCATTAGCATCACACCCAAAGTCCATTGTTCCTTTAAATTGTAACCTCAGCATTGCGTCCCAGCGAGCTTCAACCTAATGGGTTAACATCATTTATTAAATAATTTATTAAAAACATTATTACTTTCCCATATTCCCATGAATTCTAGAAAAACATTCTAAGATACTAAACACAAGGGGGCTCAATGCGGTAAGTAGATGAACTACTTGTCGAGTCTCTTCCACCTATAGCAAGAGCATAGACCCATCCTCCCCCAAAAATCTAAACACGGAAACCACATGGAATACCCCATGCGTATTCACCCCTTTTAGAAGGAGGGTAACCAAACCAGCTGCCTTGAGTAGTGGGGAAAGTAAGGAAGATAAAAACCCAACAAGAAACAGAATGCATCCAAATATTCACATCCAACCAGTTCCATCATCTCTGGTGTCCTCCCCGACACCCACATGCATAAACCGATGCATCTCGCCACTCTAGGCGTCAACAGCTGCCAAAACAAATAGGCCTCCTTGCCCCCACATATCACAACAGTCTTCCAGGATCACATCACAACACAAGAAACAGGAAAACAAATATCATATCAATTGGGATCTTGGCCCTTAAACAAGGCACCCAACCTTCAAACACAATGAGCTCTCACAGCTCCAAGCATAAGGATCTTGGCCTTTACAAGAAAGAGGGTAACTCGAAACCCTAAGAGGCATTAACTTTTTATCAAATAGATAGTTATTTAATCCATCTAGAATTAACTAATTTATTATTTGTAGGTTCCAACTATGGGTAACCTAAACACCAAGCTATCATGTCCATCACAAATTGATTAAATATGCTTACTGCATCAATTTGATTAACATCAAGTTATAACAACAACAATAACCATATTTATTTGCATGACTCTTTATCTTTATCCAAACAATTATCAATTAATTTTTCGGCTTTATGTTCTTTACCAATTTCCATCAAGAATGAATATCTAAACAAAGCAAGCATAGATATCACACTATATAGAAAAATAAGAGGAAATAACATACAATCGATATCAATTTATTTATCCATTTAAAATATTTATTATGCCAATTCCACTGTGATCCAGTGGGATAAAACATGATAACTCTATAGTTTCATGTAAAAGAAAAAAGAAGAAACAAATGAGATGGTATGGCACCTGCCATCAGGACAAGCCTGTGCATGCACGGGAAAGCCTAGTTGAACAGTCATGCGAAGGTGGAGAGCTAATTTCACGATGAAAATGCTAGGTAGGAGTAGTTCCAAGTAGTTAGTCTAGGTTGTATGTAATGTTTGAAGCCTATGGGCAATGAATTCCTCTAAGGCCTACGGTGCATGTAATACTTACACCTATAGGACTTGTAAGGGTTCCACCTCACCCCTTGAAAGGTGGATTATCAAAAATCAATAAAAAATGATGGCCTTCGGGCCATTGGAGGAGAAGCAATGAATCCCCTACCTCAAAAGGTTTCTGATACTCTTTGAACAGACTAACAAAACAGATCACGATCACCTCTCTTGGAGGACTACATCCACCCGAGGATGCAGAGACACCACCACACCGGCCAACACCCAAGAAAATCCCATTAGGAACATGGATATAACATTACATAAAAGGTAAAGTAGAAATAGGAGGATATGAACCCAAAACAACGACGATAGATCATACCTTATATCAAATATTGATCGATACTACTTGGTTGCACCAAAAATAGAGGGTGAACTTGTAGTAATAAGAAATTCAAGGGGAACCAATACAAGGAGGAAAGTTTGATCACACAACTTTTATAGGAAGGAAGGAAAGGTTCAAGAATCTTGAACCAGAGAACAAGGAGGAAGAACAAGGGAGGAAGATATCTTGTCCCTTTAGAAGATTTAATGGAGAAGTGGTTTAAGATACGCTGGATTTTTAATTAAAAAAGTATTGCATTAAAATAAATGGTTTGACCAAGTAAAGGCATCTCGAGCCTTAGTAAAATTAATATAGGAGTTATGGTCTTTGAATCGGCCTTAAATCCCTTAAAACAAGGTTTTAAATGCGTTTTACGTCCAAGGAAATGTCAAAGGGGCAAAACTGTAGGAAGCTGGAAACACTATACACTAAACTTGAAATTTGATAAAGTGTTGGATGAATCACTGGTCTAGAAACCTCACTGGTATGGAAAAACTATATAACCTCACTGGTCTGGAAAACTCACTAGTCTAGAAACATTTTAGAACCTCACTAGTCTGGAAACCTCACTGGTTTGGAAACACTGTAGAACCTCACTGGTCTTGAAACCTCATTGGTCTTGAAACACTGTAGAACCACACTGGTCTAGAAACCTCACCAGTCTGGAAACACTATTCATGAACTAGAAATTTGGACAAGAGAAAAGCCTGTTGTTGGGAACATCCTGTTGTTGGGAACAGCCTGTTATTGGGAATATCCTGTTGTTGGGAACAACCTACTGTTGGAAACAACCTGTTATTGGGAATAAGTCACCTTGACCTCCCAAAACAACTCAAACACCAGATTTCAACAAAGTAATGGACCGAAGAGGTCTGGGCCATTACATTAGATACCTCTCAAAACATTATCGTCCTTGAGAATTAAAAACTAACCTAGAAGAAAAGAGGGGTTTGAATAGCCACCATGTAAGATACCACTCAGGGGAAAACCACCCTGAGTTGTTCGAAATCTAGAACAGAACCTCAAAATACAAGAAAAAGGGAACAATCATTCTATATCCAAACAAGTCAATCATAAAATCACATAAAAGGTACAAAAACATCAAAGAAAAACTCAACACAACAACTTAAAACAGCTTTGGGTACTGGACACGCATCTGGGAATCCTGATCCCAAGTACTCTCCTTGATACCACTGCGTCGCCAGAAGAAATGAACCAAGGGAATAAAAAGTCCATGAAAAACCTTCTCCTTGCAGTCCTGGATCTCTACCGGCCTCTCCTTGAAGGTTGCATCATCGTCAGCATCAATCTTTCTCCAATCGATGACATGTGAGTCATCATGAAGATAACGACAGAGCTATGATACATGGAAAACATCATGTATCTGGATCATCTGTAGGGGAATTGCTACTCGATACGCCACAGCTCTAACATGATCCAACACCTTGAAAGGACCAACAAACCAGGGAGAAAGCTTACTCCCATGACCAAACCTTCATTGCCCACGATATGGAGTCACCTTCAAAAACACATGATCCCCAACGTGAAACTCCAAAGGTCTTCTTCTTTGATCAGCATATGATTTATGACAATCTCGTGCTGTCTTCATCCTCTCATGAATCGCCTGAACCATCTCTATTGTATTTTTCACTAGTTAGAGTCCAAGAATTGTTTACTCTCTAACCCCAGTCCAACACAACGGAGAACAACAAGGTTGTCCATACAAGGTTTCAAATGGAATCATACTAATGGTGTATTGAAAACTATTGTTGTAAGAGAAATCCACTAAGGGTAAGTGCCTCATCCACGAACCTCCAAAATCCAAGACACAAAAGCGTAACATGTCTTCAAGAGTCTGGATAGTCTGCTCTGTCTGGTCATCCGTCTGCGGATGAAAAGAAATGCTAAGGCATAGATAAAAACCAAAATCATGTTAGAGACATCTCTACACCCTATAGGTAAAATGAGGATCTCGATTGGAAATGATCTTCCTCGGGACTCCGTGGAGTTTCACAACCTCCTCCAGATACTGCCTTGATAAAACTTCCACTGATCTCGACTCCTTGATTACTATAAAATGGGATGATTTCGTTAAACAATCCACTACCACCCAAATCGCATCATGTCCTCCTGAAGCTCAAGGTAAAATAGTAACAAAGTCCATTGAGATTTCCTCCCACTTCCACTGGGGAATATCTAATGGTTGGAGCAAACCATCGGGGACATGGTGCTCAGCTTTGACCTTCTGGCAGACCAAACATCGAGACACAAACTCCGCAACTGCACGCTTAAACCCAGGCCACCAAAACTGACTCCTCAAGGCTCGGTACATCTTTGTCACACCATGATGCACCGCTAAAGGTGAACTATGTAACTCTCTGAGAACTATCTCATGCATCACCAAAGGAAAAAATATCCTTTCATGATACAACACTCAGTGTTTTTCATCCTCAGAACAACCATCAGGGGCCTTTCCACAAATAACTCGGTCTCTCCAGACCTCCACCTCTAGATCCCCCAACTGGGACTCTTCCACCGCTGCATCAGATATGACTACACCATCATCTGAAAAAGATAACTTTTTCTCCCAACTTCTCCCATATTGAGACGTAATACTGACAGTTCTTCCATTACTCTCCAAGAACCACTAGATTCACAAACTACATCACTATGTGACTTTCGGCTCAGTGCATCAGTTACAACATTCCCCTTTCCAGGTGTATATGATATTTCAAAGTTTTATTCATATAATAACTCCATCCATAAATGATGTCGCAAGTTTAATTCATGCTGGTAGAAAACATACCTAAGGCTCTTATTATCGGTGAAAACCAAAAAGCTCTCGCTAATGAGGTAATTTCTCCACAAATTCAGAGCAAACACCATAGCTTCCAACTTAAGATCATGGGTGGCATAGTTATGTTCATGGGGACGCAACTGTTGAGACCCATAAGAAACAATAGATATTTGTTGCATCAGAACACATCCTAACTCTAGATGCAAATCATCGTAGAAAAAATTAAACTGAACTCCCTCTGTTGGAAGACAAAGAAATGGGGCACTTACTAACTTCTCCTTCAGATACTCGAAAGTTTCCTGACACTGATCAGTCCACATGAACACCTGATCCTTCCTAGTAAATATTTTCTGAGGAGTCACAACCCAAGAGAAATCATCTACGAACCTCCTGTAATAGCCTGCAAGACTAAGGAAACTTCACACCTCTACCACTATCTTGGGGGATTCCCAAGACACAACTGCTTCTATCTTCGATGGATCCACAGTTACTCCCTGTTGGGACACAACATTCCCCAAGAAACAGACTTATCGAGCCCAAAACTCACACTTTGACAACTTCCCAAATAGCTGATGTTGACGAAGAACTCCCAAAATAGCGTGTAGATTCTCTTCATGCTCCTCCTAATATGCGGAGTACACAAGGATTTCGTCGATGAAAACCACCATGAACTTATCTAGGAACTCACAGAACACAACGTTCATTAATCGCATGAACACAGCTGGAATATTCGTCATACCGAACGGCATTACAATGAACTTGTAATGCCCATGACGACAATAGAAAGTAGTCTTCAGGATATCCTCATCCTTCAAACGCATCTGATAATATCTTGACCGCAATTAGATCTTTGAGAACCAACTTGCACCCTTCATTTGATTGAATAAATCATCAATCTGTATAAGAGGATAGTGATTCTTCACTATCACTTTATTTAAGTGACGATAATCAATACACAACCACAAACTGCCATCAGCCTTCTTCATGAACAAAACTGGTGCACCCCACAGTGACACACTCAGCTAAAAAACGCACTGTAATAGACTATCAAGCTATATACGTAGCTCTCATAACTCGAAAGGGGTCATCCTATATGGAGACATAGAGATATAAGATTCTACTGGTTATAGCTTGATCCCAAACTCGATCTCTCATTGAGGGGGTAATTCTACAACCTCTTCTGGAAAAACATCATGGTACTCTTATACAACCCTAAGAAATTCCAACTAATGAATCTCTGAAGAACTCAGCATCAGCTCATCCATCATGGATGATAAGGACGGAACACGCTTATGACCCATCCAAGTGTCTCTCTCGCCAACAAACACCGGTGGCTCTCCATATGCATCGAAGAACACCACCTTCCTCCTAAAGAAATCCATGATAGACTACACCAAATAAAACCAATCCATGTCGAGTATGACATCATATGCTTGTATCTATAAACATAGAAAATTTCCCCAAGAGCGGTGCTTCCCCAGCACTAGATCACAGTCTCTACATACTTCAAACAAGTTAGTTCGACCTCTAGATGGCGTAGTCAACTCCAAGGGAACTGGAAGCCTCTCTACCTCAAGTCTCAAATCATGGAAAATGGTAGGTGATATGAATGAGTGTGTCCCTATTGAATCAAATAAGGCATACGCCCAAGTAGAAAACAAGCAAAGGGTACCTCGAACGACATCAGGATTGCTTGGCGCTAGAAACGCTAAAGCATGAAGCTGACTACGACCTCCTCCATGACCTCTATGACCCTAATGACGAACACCACCATGGCTAAGCTATGATCTTTGAGGATGGGGATAATCATGGGGTTTTCCTCTACATACCCCATCTGCTCTCTACTGATCCAAATCTGGTGCAACCTGCTGCTGCTACCTTGGCTGGAACTGACTCAACGGAGGAACCTGAAGCAGAACACCTACGCTAACTACTATGAAAGTTCGATAAATCTCTATGTTGATGACCTCACCCTCCACAAAAAAAAAACAAACACCATATCCCTTGTCATAGGCCTGAGAGCCTCCACCCTTGGAGAAATGCAATGCTAAGGGCTGGGACCTACCCCCAGCTAAACAGAAACTCTTCTTCCCTAAAATCTGAGAACCCCAGACCATAGCTCTACTTTTTTAGGAATCGTTAAGACTCCCCTCTCACGAAGATCTATTTATGGTCAATTTCTTCTTGATGACCTCTTCCCTCACTATCACCTCAAGATATTTCTTAAACATAAATGGGGTGACCTGGTGTTGGATCTCTGGATGCAAAGTCTCCTTGAAATGCCTCGCCCTAGCCTCCTCTTCAGGAAATAGGTCGGAAGCATATCATAAAAGGTTCCTGAAATGGATTCCAAACTCTCGCACATTAGAGATCCCCTGTCGAAGGTTAAGAAGTGACTGGCGGTTGGACTCCATCGCGGTTAAAGAAAGAAACTTGACTCTAAACTTGTATTGGAACTCCTCCCATGAGATCGTCGACTCCTCGCAATACCTGAGGAACAAGAACCACCACTGCCTTGCTACTCCATGTAGCATCTTCACAACCAAAGACACCTGGTGCTCCTTCCGAGCACAGATTGAACTAAATCCTATATCAAACTCCTCCAACCAGTCTTCTGTGACTATATCTGAAATGGGGCCCTCATACTTCTACATACTATGGTGCTGAAACTCCTGGAGTGTCCTCCTCCATGTGTCTTCATCATTAACCTCTACCATATGACGATCTTCTAGCACAGCCTGCTGAACATCTTCTATGAAAACCTGACGAGGACGTCGACCCGGAGTGATACCTTCAAAATAAAAAAATAATTATAGATCCTAAACCTGGAATATGAAAGACTCAGCATTAATTAATTAATTGTTTTCTTTTATTAATTTTAGTTTAAACTATCTCATGGTCTACCCATTCAAACATAGGCACAAAGAAGAATGATGCATGATCCTTTCCTAGGTCTAAACCCTGCAGCAAGTATCACCTTGTTTAGTATCCATTGTAAACTTAAAGGTTCGTTCATCAGATCATAGGGGGCCCTAAACACCTATGTCTCGACTGGTCTCAAGTGTTTACATCACTTTCTAAACATGAAGGACATTGTTTCCCTACCAACCCATGAAACCTCACATGTGCCTAACACCAAAATCCATCCTATCCCTTAACCAGACCTATGATACCACTCTTTCATGACCCCCTCCCCACAAGGTGTACCCCTCCTGGGCCTAAAATATGAGAATAGAGATAATGATCCCTGAGTCCCACCTTCAGTAGGCCCCGGGTTAGAGACTAGCACCGAGGGTATAGTAAACACACAAATGGGAGGCATTACCCTCTGAGAGAACACATGCGAAAGAGATAGATAAGAAAGATACCAACCAAATCCAAGTCAGACAATAATATAAAAGAAAATCCCAAGTACACATATTTAATGTCATACAAAACTACTACAAATGAACAAAAAAACAACAAGCACCAAAAAAAGTAAAAATAGCAACAACCAAAAAGCCCAAACAGATCCTGCAAACCCCAAGCTAGTAGTAACCAGACTAATCACCAACCTGCTCTAAGTGACCTGTAAAATAGTTTATATAGATAGGGTGAGTATAACAGTATACTCAGTAGGATCCTCACCGGAGCCTCTCATGCAAAAGTAAAGAGAACATGCTAAATCATAGTGAACAACAAGTGAAACTAACTCATCACCTAAACAGGTATACTAAGTTCCCAGACTCACCATGGATACTCTCACCAAGTATAGCATACAAGAGTATATAATATAATAAATAATATCAAGGGTACCCTGCTACCACTTCCCCACTAGTTTTCCACTTTTCCCCAACATCACACGTCCTAAGAATCTCTCTCCAAAAATTCTTGCCTGTAGGCACCTAGGAGACGCACCACAACATGAAACTCATGCAACAAAACCACCATGTACATGTAATCAAAGTAACTAGGTAGTTTTCAGGAGCCACCACATCTCGCATAATGTGTATCATATGTCAAGCATTATACCTCAAGCCATTACATCCCACACACTAAGTAAGGATCCTCAAGCCATCACAACCTATACATGTTACACTTATAGTAGTCCATAGGAAACTATATCTAGAATATATGTGTGTGTGAATAACCACAATCCATTATAGCCCTCTACACACATATGTGGGGAAAACTAACCGTTGTGCCTACCAGCACAAGTAACTACCAAGAGAAGAGAGCGGGGCCAAAGGGGGTAGTCATTCATCCATCCTCCCACCATAATGTTGGGGAAAACACCCCCATAGGGCTTAGAATCCCCAGGGTGTCAGTTTACCTAACTGGCAGGGTGGAGTAGCATATAGAAACACAAAAATTACAGAATATATTATAGCTCACAACCACACTATGGGCATAACCTAGTCTTAGACTCAATTACAGCTAACATCTCTCAAACTCCTGAATGCCACTTCTAAGACTAGGTATCCTATAAGAACACAAACATTTAAAGAGATTGATTACATTCTTTAATTCCCTTTTTATCGGTTTCACTTTATTTTCATTAATTCTTTAAACATTAATTAACTATCAACAATTTACACAATATATTTCATTAGCATCACACCCAAATTCCACTGTTCCTTTAAATTGAAACCTTAGTATTGTGTCCTAGAAAGCTCCAACCCCATGGGTTAACATCATTTATTCAATCATTTATTGACAACATTATTACTTTACCATATTCCCATGCATTCTAGAAAACCATTCTAAGATACTAAACACAAGGGGGATCAACATAGTGAGTAAATGAACTACTCATCGAGTCTTTGTCGCCTATATCAAGAGCGTAGACCCATCCTCCCTTAAGATCTAAACACGGAAAACACATGGCATACCCTATGCGTCTTTGCCCCTTTTGGAAGGACGGTAAGAAAACCAGTTGCCTTGAGCAGTGGGAAAAGTAAGGAAGATAAATAACCAACAAGAAATATAATGAATCCAAACATTCACATCCAACCCGTTCCATCATCTCTGGTGTCCTCCCTAACACCCATATGCATAAACCGATGCATCTCGCCACTCTAGACGTCAACTTCTGCCACAACCAATAGGCCTCCCTACCCCCACATATCACAACAGCCTTCCAGAATCACATCACAACACAAGTAGTGGGAAAAAAACGTCATATCAATTGGTCTCTTAGCCCTTAAACAAGGCATCCAACCTTCAAACATAATGACCTCTCACAGCTCTAAGTATAAGGCTCTTGGCCTTTACAAGCAAGAGGGTAACTTAGAACCCTACAAGGCATTAATTGTTTATCAAATAGCCAATTCTTTAATCCATCTAGAATTAACCGATTGTTTATTTGTAGGTTCCGACTATGTGTAACCTAAACACCAAGCTATCATAGCTATCACAAATTGATTAAAGATTCTTACTACATCAATTTGATTAACATCAAGTTACAACAACAACAACAACAACAAAAACTAGATTCATTTTCACGCCTCTTTATCTTTATAAAAACAATTATAAATTAATTTTTGGCTTTACTTTATATACAAATTTCCATAAAGAACGAAAATCTAAACAAATGAAGCATAGATATTACACTATCTAGAAAAACAAGAGGCAATAGCATACGATCGATATCAATTTATTTATCCGATTCAAATATTTATTATTTCAATTCCATTGTGATCTAGTGGGATAAAACATGCTAACTCTACAGTTGCACATAAAAGAAAAGAGAAGCAATGAATACCCTACTTAAAAAGGTTTCTGATGCTCTTTGAACAGACTAACAAAACAGATCACGATCACCTCTCTTGGAGGACTTCATCCACTCGAGGATAAAGAGACACCACCACACTGGCCAACACCCAAGAAAATTCCATTAGGAACATAGAGATAACATTACCTAAAAGGGAAAGGAGAAAAAAAAGGATATGAACCCAAAACAACAACAATAGATCATACCTTATATTGAATATTGATCTATACTTCTTGGTTGCAGCAAAAACAGAGGGTGCACTTGTAGCAAGAAGAAATTAAAGGGGAACCAATCCAAGGAGGAAAGTTTGATTGCACAACTCTTATGGGAAGGAAGAAAAGGTTCGATCATCTCGCACCAGAGAACAAGGAGGAAGAACAAGGGAGTAAGATATCTCTTCCCTTTAGAATATTTAACAGAGTAGTGGTTTAAGATACGCTGGATTTTCCATTAAAATTAGATCATATTAAACCACACAGTTTGACTAAGTAAAGACATCTCGGGACTTAGGAAAATTAATATAGGATTTATGGTCTTTGAATTGGACTTAAATCCCTTAAAAATGTTTTTAATGTGTTTTACGTTAAAGGAAACGTCAAAGGGGCGAAACTATAGGAAGCTGGAAACACTGTACACAAAACATGAAATTTGGGTGTTGGATGACTCACCGTTCTGGAAACCTCACTGGTCTGGAAACACTGTAGAACCTCACTGGTCTGAAAACCTCACTGGTCTGAAAACACTGTAGAACCGCACTGGTCTGAAAACCTCACTCGTTTGGAAACACTGTAGCACCTCACTGGTCTAGAAACCATATTGGTCTGGAAACACTGTATAACCTCACTGGTCTAGAAACACTATTCATGAAATAGAAATTTGGAAAAGGGAAAATCCTTCTATTAGAAACAGCCTGCTGTTGGGAACGGCCTGCTGTTGGGAACGGCCTGCTGTTGGGAACGGCCTGCTGTTGGGAACAGCCTGCTGTTGGGAACAGCCTCTTGTTGGGAATAAGTCACCCTGACCTCTTAGAACACCTCAAACACCATATTTCAGAAAAGTAATGGACTAGAGAGGTTTGGGCCATTACATAAATCGTTTAAACAAAAAGGTAGATTTCAATTAAAATTCAGCATTTCCACTATTCATCAAAAAATGAGACTTTTCAAAAAACCCCAAAAAAATAAACCTAATCTAATTTTAATATGATGATTTAAAAAATTAATTTACTTTTTAAAATAAATTTTCTAAAAGTGTTATAAATTAATTTTAAATTATGTACGCAAAGCATGATTAAACCGTCTTTTAGAAAAATACTATTTTTCAGAAAACATTTCTTTTTATTTTAAATTATTATTATTTTATTTATAATAAATAGATGACCATAATTTTTATAAGTTAGTTATTACTATTCATATTCATCATTCCAATGGATAGGTGATAACTATTATATTAAATCATAATATTTTAATAATATTTCATATTTTGTTTAAACTCAGTGTTGAAAGTAACGCAAGCTAAACTCAGTATTGCATGTAATGAAAGATAAAATTAGTGTTTAATATAATGAAATCTATTGAAGAGATTGAATTTATTTAAAATATATATATCATAAAGTCTCAAGGTGTTATATTCTATTCTAATCTTGGTGTTGTGTTTCACACACGCTATTGAATACAGTGTTATTATTTTAAAATATTAGGGTACTACATTATGAAATATTAACCATGTAAAGGTATATTTGATTTTATTTTACATGAAATAATTAATGTAAAGGTAATTTTTTTGTTTAGAGTGAGTAAATCAAGTGGGGGTTGAATTTAGTTTCCAATAAAAATTTCTGTTAAAACAAGTTTAAATAAAATCTCCCAATTAAAATAAAATCGACCAATTAATCAAAAGAGTAGTTTAATATAATTTTTACCTTTTAAAATATTCCTCAATGAATGATTATAGCTTAGTTAAAACAATATGAAAATTACTTTAACTTTTGAAATCAATTTACTCAATCAAATACTTATATAAACATTACTTAAGATTGACTATCAAATTATAGGTTTTGTTTACAGTTTAAATCAAAATAGATTAAAGCTTTGTAAATAATGGAAAAAAACAAAAACACATGTGTGTCAGTATGTGTGTACGCACGAGGGAGCCTTCTTTGATTATAAAGCATTGCATGATGGAGTCTGTTTGAAGAACAATCATCATGATCTTTCTGTATCCTCTTACTGAGCTCTAAAATAGACATTAATATTTTCCTACAATAATTAAAGAATAATAATTTAATAATCATTCATATTAACTTTAATAATATAGTCATTGGGATCATTTAATTCAAATTTTTCAGAATAGCGATGGTGGGTCAGCCTAACGGCAACTCGTGTCTGGTGGTGAGTCAGGCCAATGATGATTTAGGATGGCGGTAGGACGTCTGATGGTAGGTCATGTTCAGCAATGAACTAGCTCAATAGTGAATCATCTCAGTGGTGAATCATTCTAAATGGTGACTTGTCTCAGTAGTGACTCGTCTGAGCGGTGAATCGTCTAACGGTAGGTCATCTGATGGTAGGTCAAGTCTGGAGGTGACTCATCTAATGGTAGGCCATATTCAATGGTGACTCATGTTCAGTGGTGATTCATTTCTAGTAGTGACTCATCTTCAATGGTGACTCATTCGTGGTGGCGACTCATCTTCAACGGTGACTCATTCCTGGCGGTGAATCGTCTTCAATGATGAGTTTTTCCTAGCGGTGAGTCTTTTCGACACTTTATACAAATTTTCACTATATTTCCTTATATTATAAAATTCTATAACATGGTTTGTGATCATTAAAACATGGAGGTGACAATAATCTCTCCCTTATGATGATCAAAAATCATGGCATTTTAGAAACTGTGTATAGAAAGAACTTTGACATAAAATAGATCTATTTGAAAATGAAATGATATATGATTAACACTTTAAAAAGATAATATAAGAGGTTTGAACATAAAGTCTAAAAACATATAAAATAAACAAATAAATATGCTATCAGAGATATTAAATAAAAAATATTAGAGGTATGGTATTAAATAATAACATAAAAGTAAATATGCATAATCATGTTTCCATAAAATAAATTCCACAAAACTTATCCTCCTTTTGGGATTATTAAAAAATGAATAGAATAAATAATAAATTCAAGGAAACAAGAGATGAATAAAAATATAATTTTCAATAAGGACAAGAGTGATTATGTTACAGCAAAAGAGAGATACAAAAAGTCACTATCAAAGGGAAAAGTATAATCTCAATCACTTCTCATCCTAAGTACATGGATCAGTAGGTGATTTTACCTTATCATAGGAAAAGGTCATAAAAATATAGGCTGAGGATGAGGTATTGGTTATAAGAATATAAGTAAAAGAGGGTATCTCCTTGATGATCATTAGACGAAGGTGTTGTATTGCTTCCCTAGGAGAGAGACTGAGAGGCTGAAACTGAGGAGGCAAAGAAGCATTTGGATCCCTGACAATGAATGGTCTAAAAAACTCTAGGGAAGTAGCTGGATGAGTTAGATGAGAAGTAACTATAATCTCCTCATGAGTTATTACTATTTTACCATAAACATGAAATAAAGGATTCATCATATTTATGAAGTCCATAATGATGTTTCCTCCTCACTCCATGGAACTAAAAATGTCATTTTCTCTTCTATAAACAACCTAATTATAGGGGTCATCACTTTCATCTGATTAACTTGTTCCTAGGAAGCCTGTGAAACTAGATACATCTAAAGATTCTTGGCAACGAACTTAAAATGGGAGTTTAGATCATGATTTTTGTAGATTTGGGAAAGATTGTATTTTATAGCCTTGGTAATTGTTTCCCGATTAGCTATGAATTCATTAATTCATTCTCTTAACATCTTATACACATGATCTATATTTTGTTGGATCTGATTCAAAATTTCCTAAGGAATAGTAAGAAAATCTCCAGAAATAGTATGAATTTATTCGCTAACAACTAACTTGGTTAACTCTATATCCAAGGAAGGACGGTGAGAACTCGAAGTAGAAGCAACTGAAGAAAAATTATCCACCCTATCCAACAAAACTGACAAACTCTTAGAAAAATAGTCCTCATCTCCTCAATCATAGTTCTCAATTACTCTATTTAACTAGATAACCTCTTGTTCTCTAACTCAACCTCCTGAATATGATGGTTCATTTTTATCTAAATGTGGCATACCACTAACTCAAACAAATATATTTCATCTATTTCACTAAGATTTTTGACCAGTGGTGGTTGATTACTTAGAATACCATAAAAGTCAAAAATAAACCTTTACCTAAAAGACTCTAAATCGTCTTTAGACACAACATCAATAGGCACGGAAGAAATAGAAGGTGATTTAGCAGCCTCCGCTGGATCAGATCTGGAAGGTACAACTATAGAAAATATCTAAATCTCTCCTAAAGTATTTATCTGGTCAACCATGAATCCCTTGAGATCTATCTCATCTCTATCTAGAATAATAGGTATGTCATTCTTTGGTGGATATCTCTCATCATTATCTAAATAAAAATAATTTATACTAATACTTACATATTCCAAGAATCATTCCCACTCATAAATAACAAATACATCCAATCTGGATGAGGAAACCACTATAGGCTCAACAAGTTCTCCATCAGTAGGGTCAACTCAATGACTAACAAAACTGGTGTTTCCTCCCCCTCAAAAAATTCTCACATCTCATATCTTGTAGCTTCATCAACATTTTTAAAAACTCTTGGTCTCTCCTAGGACCTAGAAGCAATAGAAAAACCTAGAGAAGAAACATGTGTCTTAGTCATCTCATGATCATCTAGACCACCATGGTCAGATCCACCATCACTATCAACTTTATTATTATCCTCTTCATTTCCATCATCTTCTTCACTTTCATCATATCCTTCTTATTTTTCATCTTAATTTTCATTATCACCATTAATTTCACTATTTCCATTACTTTCTTCAGTTCCATTATCTTTATCATCATTAGATACATCCACAATCTCCTTAGAATATTTGGAATAGGGGCTCTTAAACTATTCTTCTTCTTAAAATTTTGTTTCCTTTTCTTCACTTACTTCACTTAAAATAGTTTCTTTAATAGGTAGATATCTATTAGGGATGGATAGAACAAAAGTAAAAGTTGTTCTCTTAGGGATATTAGGGTCATTTCCCTCCTAATATGGTAACTCATCCTCATCACCAGATGCAGCGACATCTTCTTCTTCTTGTTCTCCGTTAAAATAGTCAACCACTTCATCTGGCTCCAATCCAGGTTCAACAAGATTCTTCATTCTTGTAGGGTGATCAATATGATTAAAATCCTCATATATCTTATCAAAATCATCAACCCATTTATTCATCCATGGGTTTTAGTTAATATTCATTTTTTTTAAATCGCTTTAGTAAGGCAAAAACCTCTACATTTCACCTCAAATTCTTTATCCTCAACAACTAGTCCCTTAGCCTCCAGCATGGACAAAATGAACTTGGGATAAATAAGAGAGTTTGACCTGGAATATTTATTACACATATCCATCATATGCACTATCAAATATCTACGCAGGTTGATTTCATCTCCTCTTTTTATAATATAAAGTATATATACATCCTAATATCTCATTATGCTGAAATCTCCTTTTCGAGGACACAACATGTGTTGTATAAACATAAATAGAAAATAACACTCACCATCTAATCCATTTGTAGTAAGTATCCTTTAATTTTTATCTCTTGTCAACTCTACCAAAGAAATATCATATACAAACAAATCAATATCACTTGGAATTTTCCCTTGATAGTAATTTAAAATGCCTTAATGAGGTAATTTAATATATCTATCCCATTTATTTGGAGAGAAAACTACCTTCTGTCCATTTATTTTTTTTCAAATCTAGTCTTTATCTTCTCTAAAGTTAAACTCAACGTTTTGATAAAGCTAATGCACTAACCTAGGATAGAACAGTCTCTTATTATTTGAGAATCATTATTCCCATCCCTGGTCCTAGATTACTTTAATCACCAATGATCTATTGTATAATAATGACTTGGGATTCACTTATTTATTAGGTACCACTGTATGATTAGCGATCTGTGAGTTCCACGAATCCACAATCGTTCGACTTGAATCTCCTCGTTTCTTCTTCGAAGGTTATGACTCCTTAGGATTCAACTCAGTTGGTTGCTTCATTATAACCATTCAAAACGGAGTGGAAGGTTCGGGTGAGGTCAAGATAAGGTGAAATATCATGAGATAAAGGTATCAGAAAAGATTGAAGGTCAAGATCCCCAATTTATATCATTTAGGTATTTTAAAATTGGAAATAAAAGTAACATATTTAAATAAAAAATAAATGAAATAATTAATAGTAAAAGAAAATAAAATTATCAATAGTGGCTTAATACCAACAGTGGGTCATTTAAAATGGCGGGTTATCTCCAACGGTGGGTCATTTCCAATGGCGGGTCATTTCCAACAGTGGGTAATTTCCAATGATGGGTAATTTCCAACAGTGGGTACCCTAAATTTAAATCTAATCAAAATTTATCATTCCTAATTCATGTTTTATGAACTTTAATCTCTCATAATTCAATGTCTTAGTGAAAATATCATTAAGATGATGCTCATTTCCTATGAATTCAAGAGTTATATCACCCTTTTGAAAATGATCTCTCAAAAAGTGATGTCTTACATCAATGTTCATTGTTCTAGAGTGAGACACAATATTCTTAGAGATATTTATAGCACTTAAATTGTCATAATTTATAGGGACGTGTTTGAATTGATATTCATAGTCTAGTAGAGTGCACAAAATCTGAGCACAATAACTACCTGCAGCTATGTATTTAGATTTAACAGTAGATAGTGAAACATAATTTTGTTTCTTACTACAATAATAAACTAGAGAATTTCCCAAAAGATGACATGTTCCAGAGGTTCTTTTTCTATCTAACTTGAAACCACCAAAATCAGCATCTTAATAACTCACTAAGTTAAATTCTTATCCTCTAGGGTAGAACAATCCTAAATTGGTTGTATATTTGAGGTATTTGAAAATCCTTTTAATAGCAAGTAAATGTGACTATTTTGGGTTTTCTTGAAAATGAGCACACATACACACACTAAACATAATATTAGGTCAGTTAGCACTTAAGTATAAAATACTTCCAATCATTCCTCTATAACTAGTTTGATCCACTGGCTTCCCAACTTCATCAAGGTCCAACTTACAGGTGGTACTCATTGGATTAACACTACTCTTATTGATATCCAAACCAAAATGTTTTAAGAGATATTTGGTGTACTTAATTTGATTTAAAATAATCCCTCCTTTATTTTGAAAAATCTAAAAACCAAGAAATAATTTCATTTAACCCATTAAACTCATTTCAAATTCATTTAGCATCATTTTTGAAAAATCAGTACATAAAGAATTTTTATAAGATCCAAATATAATATCATCTATATAGATTTGAACAACTAAAGAATATTTTGAAATTATTTTTATAAAAATAGTAAGGTTAGCTATACCATTTGAAAATCCTTTTTAAATTATAAAAGAGATTAACCTATCATACCAAGATCTAGGATCCTGTTTTAAACCATATAAAGATTTCTTTAGTTTAAAAATATGATTTGAAAAGTGAGGATTTTGAAAATGTGGGGTTGTTCTACAAAAACATCCTCAACTATATAACCATTCAAGAATTCACTTTTGACATCCATTTGATATAGCTTGAAATCCAAATGTGTTGTATAGGCAAGCATTATTCTAATGGATTAAAGTCTAGCTATAGGTTAAAAGGTTTCCTCATAGTTTATACCCTCTTCCTGACTATAACCTTGTGAAACTACTCTAGCATTATTTCTTATTATTGTGCCAAATTCATCGAACTTGTTTCTAAAAACCCATTTAGTGCCAATAGTCAGGGTGCCTTTAGGTCTTCCAAAAAGTTCCCAAACTCTATTTCTTTTAAATTGGTTAAGTTCTTATTACATAACCATTACCCAAAATTCATCATTAATATCATTAGTGATGTTCTTAGGTTCAAGTTGTGATAATAATGCTCGATGTTCAAACTAATTCCTAAGAGAATCTCTAGTCCATTTACCTATATCTAGGTCTCTAACAGCAACATATAGAGGATGGTATTTAAGAGTTATAACAGCTCTATGAAAACAGGTTTAGTCACACTACTACAAATTGGGGCTTTAACAGAGCTAGTTAGAGGGTTTTATCAGTGCTTCAAAAGTGTTGATATTGTGAATGATGTTAAAATGGGGGGTTTAACAGCTCTTTTAAAGTCACATTTTATCAGCACTTTTTTTAGTGATGTTAAAGGGTGCCTTTAACAGTGTTTTTTTAGTGTTGTTAAAGGTTGGCTTTTAACAGTGCTAAAAAACCGCTGTTAAAAATATGAAAAAATATATATATATTTTCATGCACCCCCACGCCCCTTTCTCAGTTCTTATAGACCCTTTATCAGTGATTTCTACTACTCCATCCTCTATCATTCATCCCACCTGCTTCCTTAACACTATAAGGCTATCGCAAATACCTATGCAAGCCTGGATTTGATCCTAGGACCTCCCTTATGTGACTGAATGTTGTTCACCATTATGTAGTGCATATTTTGTTGTATATTTAATGACTTTTATATTTATTTTTATATATTATTAAATTTTTGATATATCTATATTCAATTATATTTATTTAAATATATTATTAATTAATATTCATTTATTTATATTAGAATATAAATATATATATGTTTATTAATACACACACATATGTATATATAAAAATTATATACACATATTATTGCATTTTTATAAGGTAACTAAAATGAAATTTTTTTTAATTTAAATAAAATCAATGATAAATATTTATTTTATATATTTAAAAATACATTTTTAGGTAAATATGTCGATATATGTATTTATACAATTGATTTATTATAAGTAAATATAAGAAAATAGGCATATGTTTAATTATAAATAAAAAAAATATGAAAAATGATAAAATTTCAAAACCATAATATCAATATAAATGTAATACCTAGGAATAAATTCAGTCTCCACTAAAAAAAGACAATAATACCCCCTTAAACAAGGCTGAAAATCCATCAAATGATAAATAATTGGGGTACCCCAACTAAAAACTCAATTTTTGGAGGCCCTATGGGCCTCTTTTGACCACAAAAAAAATATTTACCAGGGTCCCCCCAGTCAACATGGTATAGATCTTGTTGCGGGGTTCGATTTGATATGTGTTAGAGCCCAAACGGACACCCAAATCAAAAGTTATGGTCGTTTGAAGTTCGACTTCTGTTTTCAACTTATTTTAGATATTTTATCAATTTTTTTATTTTTATTATCTTTAAATTATTATTAAATGACTATTAATCACTAATTATTATCAAATAATTAATTAAAAATAATTTTTAATTATTTTATAAGTTTTTTTCACTAAATATCTTATATATCAAGTGTAAATGATTATTTAGCCTTATTTAAAACATATTTAATATATATATATATATATTATATTCATATAAATATAAATATATTAATATATAATTTTTAATGAAATATAGTTTTTTTTTTGAAATATATGCTTTATCAACGCTTTTTTACAAGTACTGATAAATAGCCCTCTTTATCATCGCTTTTTTAGAAGCGCTCATAAAGATCCCCCTTTATCAGTGCTTTTTTACTAGCACTAATAAAGGGGGAACTTTATCAGTGTATTTTTACAAGTACTCATAAAGGGACCCCTTTAATAGTTTTTTTTGCACTATTAAAGACTCCCTTTAATAGCGCTTTTTCTAATGCTGACAAAGGGGGTCTTTAACAATGCTTTTAGCTAGTGATTTGAAATCCCAATCACTGAATAAACCCAGTTTTGTAGTAGTTTCATCTCATAATCTCTTACAGATTCAGGTTTGGGTTATGAAAGTTCTTCATAATGGGATGATTTTTATGATTTTTTCACAGAAGTGTCAAAAGGTTTGGTATTTATGTCCAAAGTTGATAAATCATCCTCAATGTTTTATAAAGGAGTTTTAAGTTCATTTGGATTTGTCTCATAAAACTTAACATGAACATACTCTTCCACAGTTTGGGTTTTTTTTTTAAACACCATATATGAATTACTAGTAGTTGAATAACTGAGGAAAATTCCTCCATCACTCTTAGAAGAAATTTTTTCAAGATTATCCTTAGTGTTAAGAATAAAGACCTTGCAACTAAAAACTCTAAAGTAATTAACCTTGGGGTTTATATTATTCCAAATTTTATAAGGGTTTTTATTTAAAAGATGTATGATTAATACTCTATTAATTATATCACAGGCTATATTCATAGCCTTTTCCCAAAAGTAAACAGGGAGATCATATTCATTAAGTATAGTCCTAGTAATCTCTTGAAGAGTTGTATTTCTTATTTCTAATACACCATTCTATTGTGGGTTCCTAGGAGCAGAAAAGTTGTGAGTATATCTATTCTATGAAAAAAAGGATTCAAATTCTTGATTTTAAAACTCACGGTCATGATCACTCCTTAAGGTTTTAAACCTAATTCCACTAAGATTTTCTACAAATCTAGAATACTCGGTAAAGTAAGACCATAATTCAATTTTTTGAGCTAAAAATAATACCCAAGTATACCTAGAAAATTCATCTACAATAACATAGACATAGTTATTCCCATTTAAACTAGAAATTATAGATGGTCCAAAAAAATCCATGTGAACCAACTCTAGGGGTTGAGAAGTTTAAAAAAATTTCTTTGATTTGAAAGATATTTTTTTCCCTTTTTGACATGGGTTACAGAATTTATCATTTGAGAATTCAATTTTAGGTAGATATTTAACTAAACCTTTCCTAGTTATATTTCTAAGTGAGTGAATTTTGTATTGTTCTAGTCTTCTATGTCAAATCTAATATTCCTTATGAAAGGAACTTCAATAAAAAAAATTAAGAAAATAAAGAATCTAAATTAACAGCATAAACATTTTCATTTCTCAAAGTAGTAAATACTAAAACATTTTTAGAATCAAAAACATTTCAATCATTGTTTTTAAATTTCTCATGAAAACCATCATCACATAGTTGTGAGATGCTAATAAAATTATATTTTAAACCATCAACAAATGATACTTTATAAATTAAAATTGAGTTAAAGTTACTGATTTAGCCAAGGCCAATGATTTTCCTATTAGCATTGTCACCAAAGGTGACATTTCCACCATCAACCTTTATAAAGTTTTTGAAGCTTGAGTAATCTCTAGTCATATGTCTGGAATAGCCACTATCCAGGTACCATCATTTTTTACTGGAGATCTTCAAGTTGGTTCCGTACAAAATAATTTTTATACCAAAAATAATTTTGGTGCCCAAGTTTTTTTGGGTCCAGAAATGTTAGTAATTCAAGATTTAGGAACTCATATTTTCTTAATGGGTTTCTTGTAAATAGATTTTAAACTATTTGAAATAAAAAAATTATTAGGTTCTATTGAATAAAAACTATCAGTAGAATTTATAGAATTGTATTTAGGAATAAAAGTGATCTTGATAATTCTCCTTTGTCCATATTGGTAACTTATACCATTAATATACTTAGGTGTTATTTTTTCTAAGTATTTGAGTGAGAGTATTTCTACCATTAGTTAATATCTCTAAATATTTCTTTAACTACTCATTAGACAATTTCATTTCTATGTTTTCCTTTAATAGTTGAGAATTCTTCTCATTTTCTATAGAAAAATCATATTTAACATTAACAGGAAATTCATGTTGTTTATTCAAAATTTTATAATTATCTTTAATCTCGTTAAAAGAATCTTCCATGATGTTAAAATATTCAAATATCTACACATTTGACATATTTTGATCATTATTCAAATATCTACTCATTTATCAGTTAGTTTGTCACCTCTCCTCTATTGCACTATTATTACTCGTTGCACCCATTCTTTTTCGGTGGGTGGTTCTTCATCTTTGTCATTCGACATTCATATAGATATCTAGATAGAGGAGTTATAGCTCTCCTCGACTATAGACATGCACACCCCTACTCTGGTGATCCCCTTCAGTGGAGAGATCGCTTCTTATGATCCTTATTCAACCATTACGCCTACAAGAAGTTCCAACCTCAACAATTCCATTGATATTATTTAGAAACATCTTCTTAGGTTCTTGGTTCAGGCCTAAGTTTGTAAGGCTGTATTTATAAGTACCTAACCTTAAACATTACATAATCTATTAATTTTTTTTAGAATTAACTTCCTTGCATTCATAAAGATATTTTTGGCTTAGAGTTTTAGAAAATTAGAACATAATTCATACATATCAACCCACAAGAATACAAAGTGGGTACTGCTAAAATAGTATCTATTCTTCCATAATATAAAAGTTTTTAATAAAACATGATCTTTTCATGAAAAATCTTCACAATATTTAGCTTGGATTCTTATTTTATTTTACCCATCCTTAAAACCTATGAATTTTTTTTTAAAACTTGGGATGATCACAAAAATATTAAGGTACATAAAAAGAAAGAAATAAAATGTTAGTCCATGAATACTTATAAACATATGAAATCATTTTCACACAGATATATTCCTCACCCTTAAAGTATCATATACTTTGTGAAAACATGAGATTTCCAAAAAACATATATAACATAAATAAATACATAAAGGTAAATTAGGGAATTACTTACTTAATATTTTAACCCCCACAACTACCATATGATTTATAACCCTTACATCTACCTTACAATGTAACCCTCGCGGCTACCTTATGGTGTAACCATCGTAGTTACACTTGGAGTAACCATACAGTAAACCTCCAACATAAACAAACCCAATGCATTGGAGGGAGATAATGGTCCCAAAATTCATCATAAAAAATTCCCAAGAACCATAACATAATAATAAAACAATAATACTTGAACCATAAAAACAATCCTTTTGAATTTTGTAAAAAAAAATAAACTTAAAAGAGGATTTTTAAAGAAAAGTCCCTTAACTCGGGTTCGTTTTACTTAAAATGTGTTAAAACCTCCTATATAATGGTTTAAATAGTGTTATTGATATATTAAATAACTATATTGAAATCTATAATACCTTATATTACTTTTTTATAACAAATTTCCACCCCATTTAATGATAATATTTTGTTATTTTCATTGTTTCAGGTGCGTTTATTTCATGGTTTCCACGGTTGGTTCATTATGGATTTTCTTATCGAATGGATGAAAAACTACATAAGTGGAATGAAATGGTATTAATATGTTTCAATAATTTTAAATTATTAAATATAACATTTTTTCTGATATTAAGATGATTCATTTGATAAAACATTAATGAAAATGATTTAATTTATTTTGGCAGTTTTTACGACCATCACAAACTTATATCATTTTCTTTAATATCATGTTTATATATTGGTTCCATAAAATTATATAACTTATAATTTGTATAATAAAATCTCATTTAACCATAATAATGGTTTTATGACCATCCTTGAAGGTGGTAAAAGAAAATGAAAACACATCATCCACGATGATGGTAAATTTACACATCACAGACAATGTTTTCATTATTTTAGAATAAGAGGAGAAGAAGAGAGGTTAAATAGTTGATATTCCATTAACATAATAACATTAAATATATTTAATATAATGTATTTATAATTTCACTTGTATTAGGTAAGGTTAGGAGAGAAAAATAAAATAAAATAAAATGAAAGAGGATTTTACCTCTTGAATTCTCCTCCTTGAGAACCACCTTAAGAAACATGGTTTTGGAATTTTGGTGAGACCATTTAGTCTTGGACGTGGGGAAGAGTATTGGTAAGATAATTGGGAAGAAATTAAGCAAACTAAAAGGCTTTGAGGTGTGAGGAGAAGAGGTGGTGAGGGGTGGTATTTATAGTGGAGGAGAGGAGTGTTTTCTCATTATTTTATTCATTAGTTTATTATTTTGGATCAAGAATGTGAATAGTTTTATAATTATCAATAAATATATCAAAATAATGAATTATGATTCAAGATTATAGTGCTTATAATATTTATGACTCAATAAATAGTGTATTTAACTTATAATGTATATATACCGTAAATTATTTTATTTCACTATTCACCAAAAATTTAACTATTTCAGAAAAATCCCAAAAATTAACCCTAACCATTTTTCAATGTGTAGAATTTAAAAATGAACTCCATTTTATGAAAATAATTTTCTAAATATTAGAAATTTAATTTTTAATTAAAATCATAATTTATTCAAAAAAATATCAATTTTAAAATTATAACTTATTTTATGAAACTTTGAAAAAATAATTAAGGTCTTATAAAATTATCTTATAATAATAAGACAAAAAAATATTAATTTATGAATATATTTTATGACAATATATTTTCTTTTAAATCATTATATTAATTATAAATCTGTAATTAAATATTTATGTTTCACAAAAATACCAACACTTAATTTATCATTTTCAAAACATTTATTTACTTATTCCATGATATAAATATATCATATTTTCACTTATAAGATAAATAAATTTTATTTATACTCTCATGGGTGGGGTTAATATTCTATTAGTATATATTCCTTAATTTCTATAAATATCACTTATTTCATTATAAATTTATAATGAATTTAACTATTTAATTATAGAATGAAAACAAATTATTTTATAAGTATCTGGATCATTACATTCTCCCCACCTTATGGAAATTACGTCATCATAATCTTTATTTACTTATTAAACAAGTGAGTGTGCATGACCCCCTCCCCACAAAGTTTACCCCTCCTGGGCCGACAATGGGAGAAGAGAGATAATGACACCTGAGTCCCACCACCAATAGGCCCCAGGTTGGAGACTAGAACCGAGGGTATAGTAAACACATAGATGGGAGGCATTACTCTCTAAGAGAACACATGAGAAAGAGAGAGATAAGATAGACACCAACCAACTCCTTCTTAGACTACAATATAAAATAAACCCAAGTACATGTATGTAATGTTATGCAAGAACTACTACAACTGAAAGGGAAAACTACAAGTACCAAAAGAAAGTAAAACGGTAGTGACCACAAAGCCCGAACAGCTCTTGCAACCTACAAGCTAGTAGTAAACACCCTGATCTCAAACCTTCTCCAACTGACCTAAAAAATATTTTATATAACTTAGGGTGAGTATGACAGTATACTCAGTAGGATCCTCCCTGGAGCCTCTCATGAAAAAGTAAAGAAAGCATGCTAAAGCACAGTGAACAACAAGTGAAACTAACTTGACACCTAAACAAGTATACTATGTTCCCAGCCTCACCATGGACACTCTCACCAAGTATCATATACAAGAGTATATAATATAATAAATAATGTAAAGGTTACTTCGCTACCACTTCCCCATTGGTTTGTCGCTTTGCCCCAACATTGCACGTCTTGAGCATCTCTCTCCAAAAAGGCTAGCCCGAAGACACTTGGGTGAACCACCACAACATACACCTTGTGAAACACACCACCACATCCATATAACCAAAAGTAACAAGATAGTTTCTGAGATCCACCACAACCCGCATAACTTGTATCAAACATCAGGTATTATACCTCAAGCCATCACAGACCATACGAGTAAGGATCCTCAATCCATCATAGCTTATACATGTTATACCTATAGTATCCCTTAATAAACTATATTTAGAATATATTTGTATTAAATAACCACAATTTATTACATACCTCTACACACATATATAGGAAAAAACTAACCATCGTGCATACTAGCACTAGTAACTACCAAGAGAAGAGAGTGGGGCTAAAGGGGGTAGTCTGCCATCCATCCTCCCACCAGAATGTTGGGGAAAACACCCCCATAAGGCTCAGAATATTCGAGGTGTCAGTTTCCCTAACCAACAGGGTGGAGTAGCATATAGAAACACAAAAATTGCATGGTATAATATATCTCACAACCACACTATGAGAATAACCTAGTCTTAGAATCAAATGCAGCTAAAGTATATCGGACTCCTGACTGCCACTACTAAAAATATATATCCTATAAGAACACAACCATTTAAAGAGCTATATTAAGTTACTTTATCCCTTTTTATTAATTTCACTTTATGTTAATTAATTCTTCAAACATTAATTAACTATTATCAATTCCACATTAAATTCCATTATCATTCCAAACAAGATCCATACCCCCCAGGCATAACCAAACCGAGTCCATAGATTTTCAGAAATATAACCTCATCATTGTATCCTAGCAAGCTCTAAACCCATAGGTTAAACATAATTTATTCATTTATTCAACAACATTACCACTTTCCATATTTCCATATTTCCAGGAATTCTAGGAAAACATCCTAAGCTACCAAACACAAGGGGCTCAACACGGTGAGTATATAAACTACTTGTTGAGTCTTTTCCACCTATAATAAAAGCGTAGACCCATCCATCCTTGAGAATCTAAACATGAAAATCATATGGCATACCCCGCACGTCTTTTCCTCTTTTTAAGGAAGGGTAAGCAAGAACATTTGCCTCAAGTAGTGGGGAAAGTAAAGTAGATAAACAAACAACAGATTCAACAAGCATACAACTTTCACAATAATGGGTAAGCCCAGCTTAAACCTGTTCCATCATCTCTAGTGTCCTACCTCACACCAACATGTATAAACTGATGCATCTCGCTACTCTAGGAATCAACTACTACCACAACCACTGGGCCTCCCTGCCCCCACATACCACAATAGCCATCCAGACTCAGCCATCCTAATCTCACGTCGCATCACAAATAGTAGGAAACAAACATATAATTGAGATTTTGTCCCAAAAAAGGCATTTAGCCTTCACACACAATGATCTCTCATGGTTTCAAAAACATAAGCCACTTGGCCTTTACAAGAAGGGGGTAACTCAGACCCTATAAGGAAATATATTTTATTCATACAACTGATTCTTATTCCATCTTGAATTAACCAATTCATTATCATAGGTTCCAACTAAGGGAAACCTAAGAAACAAGATATCACATCTATCAGAACTAATTTAACATTTCTTTAATACTTTTATCAAAAAGCATCAAACATACTTCAGGTTCATTAACCAAATTAATTAAACATTCATACTACATCACTTTGATTATCATCAAATTGCAGCAACAACCGAATTCATTAACATGCTTCTTTAAACTGTTATCCAATTAATTATCAATTAATTTAGGCTTTAAGTTCTTTACCAATTTCCATCAATAACGACATGCTCAACAAGAAAAGCATAGATTCACACTATCTAGAAAATCGAGAGGCAATAACATCACTAAGAAATTGATACCAATTCTTTCATCTGGTTACAATATTTATTATGTCAATTTCATTGTGATCTAATGGGATAAATCATGCTATCTCTATAGTTTCATGTAAATAAAAAGAGAAGCAGCGAATCCCCTACCTCAAAAGGTTTATGACTTTCTTTTCATGAGAATGACCAACACAATGGATCATGATCACCTCTCTCGCAATGACTACATTCACCTGAGGATGGCATGACATCACCATTCCAACCAATAACTGAGAAAGCTCCATTAGAAACATGGAGATCACATGACATCACATGGAAAGGAGAAATGGGAAGAAACAGATTGAGGAACCCAGATGAACGGAGGTAGAACATACCTTATATCGAAGACGGATCGACACTTCCTGTTTTCACCAAAATAAGGGATGCACATGCAGCAGGAAAACTCCAGGGGGGACACGATCCAAGGTTATAGCACAATACATGACTCCTACAGGAGGAAGAACTCTGGGCATCCTATACCAAGTAAAAACAAGAAGGAAGAACAAGGTGGAAGATATCTCATCCCTTTTGAAAATCTAAACGGAGCAACGGTTTAGATTTTTCATTAAAGGAAAATATGGTCAAGATTATGCATTTTGAACGAGTAAAGGAACCCTGGCCCTTAGGAAATTTTATATAGGAGTTATGGGCTTTGAATTGGACTTAAATCCCTTAAAAAATACTTTGAATGCATTTTACATCAAAGATAATGTCAAAGGGGTGAAACTGTAGGAAGCTGGAAACACTGTTCATGACTCGTCGTTGGATGAGTCACCGTTGGACGAGTCACCATTGGACGATTCACCGTTGGATGAGTCATCTTTAGACAAGTGACCATTTAGTGATCTACAATTCAGCGAGTCACCATTCGGTGAGCTACCATTCGACGAGTCACCATTTGGTGAGTCACCATTCAGTGAGACATCGTTCGGTGAGTCATCATTTGGTGAGACACTATTCGGTGAGTCACCATTTGGTGAGTCACCATTCTGTGAGCTACTGTTCGGTGAGTCACTCTTTAGGGAGTCACCATTTGGTGAGCTGCCATTTAGTGAGTCACCGTTCTATGAGATGCCATTGGAAAACTGTAAATTTGGAAAACTCTTGAAATGAGTCACCTTGACCTCCCATAACACCTCAAACACCATATTTTCACAAAGGAATGGATCGGAGAGTTCCAATACATTACATAAGATACCTCTCAAAATATTCTCACCCTCGAGAATCCAAAACCAAACCAGAGAGGAAATAGAAAAGGGGTCGTCTGAACAAACACCCCACGAGATACCTCTCAAGGATCTCAACACCACAGGAGCTCAACTGCTTCGTAAAAGGAACAACATGAAACCACATTACAACCACAACCATCTCATAAGAACTCTCCTAGAGGAGATACCTCTCAAAAGAGAGCAAGCCACAATAAGAAACAAGATAAATTCATCTCATAAACGAAAAGTGTTATATAACCACCAAACGAACAACATTGCAAGAGAAGAGATAAACATAAAATAGCTCGAGGTATTGAGTGTGTATCTACGACTCACATTCCCAAGTACTCTTATCTACGCCAATATTCCACCACAAGAAATGAACTAAGGGGATATCATGCCCGCACAACACCTTCTTTTTACAGTCCTAGATTTATACAGGCCAATCCTTCAAGGTCACATCATCGTCAACATTGATCTCACCCCAATAGATGATGTGAGAGTCATCATAAATATAAATACAAAGTTGTTACACATGAAAAAACATCATGTATCAGGCTCATATATGGGGGAAGTGCTACCTGATATTCCACGGCTCCAACACGAGCCAACACTTCGAAAGGCCTAAAAAACTGGGGAGAAAGCTTACTCCCATGACCAAACCTTCAATACCCATGATGGGGAGTTGACTTCAGAAACATGTGATCCCCAACATCAAACTATAGAGGTATCCTCCTATTATAGGAATAGGATTTCTGACAATCCTGCACAACCTTCATCCTCTCACAAATCACCTAAACTATCTCTTTCATGTCTTGTACCAGTTCCGGCCCGAGAATTACTGACTCTCTGAACCCAGTACAACACAAAAGATAAAGGTAAGGTTGACCATACAAGGCTTAAAATGGTATCATATCAATGATGGAGTGGAAACTATTGTTGTAAGTAAACTCTACCAAGGGGAAGTGTCTCATCCACGAACCTCCAAAATCTAGGAAACAAGAGCGCAACATGTCTTCAAGAGTCTGGATAGTCCATTCTATCTGACCATCCATCTATGGATGAAAAGAAGTGCTAAGGCATAACTTATAACCAAAAGAATGATAGATACCTCTCCACACCCTGGAGGTAAAATGAGGATCTCGGTCAGAAATGGTCATCCTTAGGACTCCATGGAGTCTCACCACCTCCTCTGGATATTACCTCGACAAAACCTCCACTGAGCTCGATTCCTTGATCGCTATAAAGTGGGCTGATTTTTTCAAATGATCCACTATCATCCATATAGTGTGATAGCATCCCTGAGCTAGAGGTAAACCGGTAACAAATTTCATCAATATGTCCTCTTACTTCCACTGAGGAACATCTAACAGTTGGATAAAACCATTAGGAACGCAATGCTCGGCCTTCACCTTCTATAAGAACAAACATCGAGACACAAACTCTTCAATTGCACGCTTCATCCTAGGCCACCAAAACTGGCCTCTCAAATATTCATACATCTTTGTCATGCTAGGATGTACCGCTAAGGGTGAACTATGGAAGTATTCGAGAACCATCTCACGCGACGCCAAAGGAACAAAAATCCTTCCCTGAAACAACACTTTGCATTGTTCAACCTCAAACCAACCATTAGGGGCCTCACCACAAACAACTCGATCTCTCAAGACCTCCACCTCAAAATGACCCAACTAGAACTCTTCTACCCGCTGCACTAGAAAAAAACTACATTTTCATCTGAAAAAGACAACCTCTACCCCCAACTTCTCCTATATCCAGGTGTAATGATGAATGTTCTTTCATCACTCTCCAGGAATCACCCAATTCATGAACTGCATCATTATGCGAATTCCTACTCAGCGCATCGGCTACACCATTCCCCTTTCCAGGTGTATAGGAAATTTCGAAGTCGTAATTCTATAAGAACTCCATCCACCAATGTCGGTGTATGTTCAAGTCATGTTGGGAGAAAACATACCTCAAGATTTTATGATTGGTGAAGACCACAAAGTGATCTCTGATGAGGTACTGTATCCACAACTTCAAAAAAACACTATTGCCACTAACTTGAGATTGTGGGTTGCATAGTTATGTTCGTGGGGATGAAACTGATGAGACCCATAAGAAAAGACCGATATCTACTACATTAGAACATAGCCTAACCCCGTACGTGAAGCATCACAGAAAACCTCAAACTGAACTCCTACTGCTGGCAGAAAAAGAACTTGATCACTGACCAACTTCTCTTTCAGATGCTCGAAAGATACCTAAAACTAGTAAGTCCACATGAATGCTTGATTATTTCTTGTCACCGTAGTTAAAGGAGTCACAGCCCGAGAGAAATCGGCTACGAACCTCCTGTAATAACCTACAAGACCAAGGAAACTTCGCACTTCTGCCACTATCTTGGGGGATTCCCAAGACATAATTACTTCTATCTTTAATGGATCCTCAGCTAATCCCTGTTGTGATACAATATTCCCCAAGAAACGCACTTCTCGATCCCAAAACTAACACTTCTATAACTTCCTAAACAACTTCTCATGATGAATAACTCCCAAAACAACACACAAATACCCTGTATGATCCTCCTCAAACATAGAGTACACAAGGATTTCGTCTAGGAAAACCACCATGAACTTATCTAGGAACTCACAAAACACATCATTCATCAACCCCATTAACACAGGTAGAGCATTCGTCAAACCGAACAGCATCACAATGAACTTGTAATTCCCATGATGACAACATAAAGTAGTTTTCGGGATATCCTCATCCTTTACACACATTTGATGATATCATGACCAAAAATTGATCCTTAAGAACTAACTTGCACCCTTCAGTTGATCAAATAAATCATCAATCCATAGAAGAGGATAGTGGTTCTTCATTTTCACTTTGTTCAAGCGACAATAATCGACACACAATCACAAACTACCATCAGTCTTCTTCACAAATAAAATCGATGCACCCCACGGTGACACGCTTGTCTGAATAAAACCACACTACAATAGACCATTGATCTATATACGTAGATCCCGAAACTCAGAAGGTTTCATACTGTATAGAGACATTGAGATAGGATACACGCCTGGCTATAACTAGATCCTGAACTCGATCTACCATCGAGAGGGTAATTCTACAACCTCTTTTGGAAAGATATCAGGGTACTGTTACATGACCCTATGAAACTCCAACCATTAAACCTCCGATGAACTCAACATCAGCTCATCCATTAAGGATTAAAAGGAAGAAACACACCTCTGACCCATCCGAGGTTCTATCTCACTGACAAACACTTCTATATCTCCATCAGCATCGAATAACACCACCTACCTCCAAAATAAATCCACGATAACTTACACTAAATACAAACTATCCATGCTGAGAATGACATCATATGGTTGTATTCGTAAACATAGAAAATATCCTCAAGATCAGTGTTTCCCCAGCACTAGCTCACGGTCACTACATACTTCAAACAAGTCATATCGACCTCCAACTGACGTAGTCAACACCAAGGGCACTGTAAGTCTCTCTACCTCAAGTTCCAAAGCATAGAAAATGGTACATGATGTGAAGGAGTGTGTCACTCCTAAATCAAACAAGACATGTACCCAAGTAGAAAACAATCAAAGGGTACCTCAAATGACGTTTGTCTCTCCTAGCACTGGCAATGCTAACACATGAAGCTGACCACGACCTTCTCCATGACCTCTCTGACCCTACTAATGACCACCTCCACAACCGCACTCTGCTCTCTGAGGATGGGGAGAATCCCGGGGTTGTCCTTTGCCTTCCCCATCTGCTCTCTACTAATCCCAAACTAGAGCAACCTGATGCTACTACATCAGTTAGAACTGCCTCAATAGAGGAACCTAGAGTGGAAAACCTAGAACATGCTAACTGCTCAGAAAGGTCAGGCACTCATTCCACTAATGACATCAGCCTACATAAGAAAAAACAAGATCATGATCCCTTGTTATGGGTCTGAGAGCTTCTGCCCTCAGAGAAACTAGATATAGAGGGAAAGGACCTACCCCTGGATGATTGAAAAATATTCTTCCCTAAAAACCAGGAACCCCAAACCATAGTTTTTCTTCATGAGGAATCCTGACGACTCCCATCTCATGACGATCTGGTTCTGGATAACGTTATCTCAATGACCTCTACTCTCACCAGCACCTCGAGATATGTCGTCAGTATAAATGGGGTGACCTTGTGCTAGATCTCTGGACACAAAGATTCTTCAAAATTCCTCACCCTAGCCTTCTTATCTGGAAATAGGTCCAAAGCATATCGCAGAAGGTTCCTGAAACATATTATGAACTCTCGCACATTGGAGCTTCCCTGTTGAAGGGTAAACAACTCCTGGAGACTGGACCCCTTCATGGTCGAAGAAAGAAACTCTACTTTGAACTCCTCTCGAAACTTCTCCCACTAGATTGCTAACTCCTCACAATCCCTAAGAAATTAGAACCACTATTACCTCACTATCCCACACAGAATCGTCACAACCAACGATACCCAACACTCCTATCGAGCACGGATCGAACTGAAGGCTATCTCAACCTCATCCAACTAGTCTTCTAGGACTGTATATAAAATAGATCTCTCATAATTTTGCAGACTCTGGTGCTGAAACTCTCAGAGTTTCCTCCTCTAAGTGTCATCGTCATCAACCTCTACTCTACGGTGATCTTCTAGCACAACCTGCTAGATATATTTTGCGCAAACCTAATGAGGATGTCGACCTAGAGCCATACCAGTAAAAGAAAAAATAATTAGAGCTATTAAACCTGGAATATATAATATTTTAACATTAATTAATTGTTTTATTTTATTCATTTTAGGTTAACCTATCCCAAGGTATGCCCATTAAAACATAGGCACAAAGAATAATGATGTGTGGTCCTTTCCTAGGTATCTACCCTGCAACTAGTATCACCTCATTTAGTAGCCATTGCAAGCTTAAAGTTCTGTGCAACAGATCACAGGGGGCCCTAAATAATTGTATCTCATCCGATCTCCCATGTTTACAGTGCTTTCTAAACATAGCTAACATTGTTTCCCTACCAACCCATGCAGCATCACCTGTGGCTAACTCCAAACTTCATCATATCCCTTAACCATACCTCTAATACCACTCTTTCATGACCCCCTCCCCACAAAGTATACCCCTCCCAAGCTGGTAATGGGAGAAGAGAGATAATGATGCCAAAGTCCCGCCTCCAGTAGGCCCTAGGTTGGCAACTAGCACCGAGGGTATAGTAAACACATAGATGGGAGGCATTACCCTCTAAGAGAACACATGTGAAAGAGAGAGATAAGATAGATTCCAACCATCTCCTAGTTAGAATAAAATATAAAAGAAACCTAAGTAAATGTATGTAATGTCATGCAAGAACTACTACAACTAAAAGGGAAAATTACAAGTACCAAAAGAAAGTAAAACAATAGCAACCATGAATCCTGAACAACTCCTACAACCCACAAGCTAGTAGTAACCAGCCTAATCTTCAACATTCTTCAACTGACCTAATATATATATAACACAGGGTGAGTATAATAGTATACTTAGTAAGATCCTCCTCGGAACCTCTCATGCAAAAGTAAAGAAAGCATGTTAAAGCACAGTGAACAACAAGTAAAACTAACTCATCACCTGAACAGGCATACTATGTTTCTAGCCTCACCATGGCTACTCTCAACAAGTATCACATACAAGAGTATATAATATAATAAATAATTTCAAGGATACCCTGCAACCACTTCCTCATTAGTTTTCCGTTTTTCCCCAACATCACACATCCTGAGCATCTCTCACCAAAAAGGATAGCCTGAAGACACATGGGCGAAGCACCACAACATGCACCTCGTGTCACACACCACCACATCCACATAACCAAAAATAACCAGGCAGTTTCTGAGATCCACCACATCCTGCATAATGTGTATCAAACATCGGGTATTATATCTCAATCCATCACAGCCTATACGCCGAGTAAGGATCCTCAATCCATCACAGCCTATACACATTATACCTATAATATCACTTAGGAAACTATATCCAGAATATATGTGTGTGAAATAATCATAAGCCATTACAGCCCTCTACACACATATATGGGAGAAAACTAACCGCCATGCATACCAGTACTAGTAACTACCAAGAGAAGAGAGCAGTCCAAATGGGGTATTCATCCATCCATCCTCCAATAGGAATGTTGGGGAACATAACCTAGTCTTGGACTCAACTGCAGCTAATGTCTCTCAGACTCTCGGCTGCTACTGTTAAGACTAGATATATTATAATCACACAACCATTTAAAGAGCTATATTAAGTTACTTTATTCCTTTTTATCAGTTTTACTTTACATTAATTAATTCTTTAACCATTAATTAAACATTATCAATTCCATTATCATTTCAACCAAGATCCATGCCCCCCAGGCATAACCAAACCATCCCACAGCTTCTCAGAAATATAACCTCGACATTGAATTCTATCAAGCTCTAATTCCATGGGTTAATCATCATTTATTAATTTATTCAATAACTTTAACACTTTCCATATTTCCATATTTCTAGGTATTCTAGGAAAACATCCTAAGCTACTAAACACAATGGGATCAACACAGTGAGTATATGAACTACCCATCAAGTATTTTCCACTTATAGTAGGTGAGTAGACCCATCCATCCTCGAGAAGCTAAACATGGAAAGTATGTGACATACCCTGTGCGTATTCACCTCTTTTGGAGGGAGGGTAAGTAATATTATCTACCTCAAGTAGTGGAGAAAGTAAAGTAGATAAACAAATAGAATATTAAACAATCATCCAACTTTCATAACAATGGGTAAGCCTGACTTTAACCTATTTCATCATCTTCGGTGTCCTCCCTGACACCCACATGTATAAACCGATGCATCTCTCCGCTCTAGAAATCAACTGCTGCCATAACCACTAGGCCTCCCTACCTCCACATACCATAAAAACCATCCAAGATCAACCATCCTAAGCTCACATCACATCACAAGAAGTAGGAAACAAACATAGCAACGGGCTCTTGGCCCCAAATCAAGGCATTCATCCTTCACACACAACGATCTCTCACAGCTCCAAAAACATAAGGCACTTGGCCTTTACAAGTAGGTGGGTAACTCAGACCCTATAAGGCATTATATTTTATTCATACAACTGATTCTTATTCTATCTTGAATTAACTAATTCATTATCATAGGTTCTAATTATGGGAAACCTAAGAAACAAGTTATCACAGCTATCACAACTAATTTAACATGCCTTTAATACTTTTATCAATAAGAATCAAACATGATTCAGGTTCATTATCCAAATCAATTAAATATACATACTAAATCACTTTAATTATCATAAAATTACAACAATAACTGGATTCATTAACATGCTTATTTAAATAGTTATCCAATTAATTATCAATTAATTTCGACTTTACATTCTTTACCAATTTCCATCAAGAATGACATGATAAACAAGAAAAGCATAGATTCACACTATCTAGTAAATCAAGAGGCAATAAAATTGCTAAGAAATTGATAACAATTCTTTAATCCAATTTAAATATTGATATATCAATTTCATTGTGATTTAATGGGCTAAATCATGCTAACTCTACGGTTTCACATAAATAAAAATAGAAGCAATGAATCCCCTACCTCAAAAGGTTTTCGATGTTATTTTTATGAGAATGGCCAACACAATAGATCATGATCACCTCTCCTACAAAGATTTCATTCACCTGAGGATGCCATAACACCACCGTGCCAACCAACAACTGAGAAAGTTCCATTAGAAACATGAAGATAACATGAAATCACATGGAAAGGAGAAATAGGAGGAAACATATTAAGGAACCCATAAGAAAGAAGGTAGAACATACCTTATATTTAAGATGAATCAACACTTCCTGGTTGCACCAAAACAGGGGGTGTGCATGCAGTAGGAAAACTCCAAGGGGAAAAAATCCAAGGCTACAGCACAACGCATGACTCCTATAGGAGGAAGAACTCTAGTCATCCTGTACCAAGGAAAAACAAGAAGGAAGAACAAGGAAGAAGATATCTCAACCCTTTTAAAAATCTAAACAGTGCGGCGGTTTCGATTTTCCATTAAAGGCAAATCTGGTCAAGATTACGTGTTTTGAATGAGTAAAGGCACTCCAACCCTTAGAAAAATTTAGATAGGAGTTATGGGCTTTGAATAGACCTTAAATCCCTTAAAACAAGGCTTTGAATGCATTTTATGTCAAAGATAACATCAAAGGGGTGAAACTATAAGAAGATGGAAACACTATTCATGACTCACCATTGGATGAGTCACCGTTGGATGAGTCGCCATTCGATGAGTGACTATTCAGTGAGATACCATTTGGAATGTCACCATTCGATGAGATACCATTTGGTGAGTCATTGTTTGGTGAGTCACTGTTTAGTGAGCTACCATTGTAAAATTGGAAATTTGGAAAACTCTTGAAATGAGTCACCTTGACCTCCAATAACACATCAAATGCCAGATTTTCACAAAGGAATAGACCAAAGAGTCCAAACCATTACATGAGTATACTTTTCCCTCATAGAATTTTCATATTCTCATGTTGCTTCTTGAAGCATGTAGTTTATCCAAAAAACCTTAACCTGGTGAATTACCTTATTCCATAATACTTGCTCTCTACGATCAAGAATCTGAACAGGATTTTCCTCATAAGAAAGGTTCTCTTCCAACTGAACTAATCAGTAGGCAACTGGTCTAACTTTATCCAAGATTTCAAATAGTCCAATGAACTGTGGACTTAGCGTTCCTTTCTTACCAAAACATATAACACTTTTCTAAGGAGATATTTTTAGGAAAACATGATCACTTACCTTAAAAGAAAATTATTTCCTCGTGTTATCTGCATAACTTTTCTTTCTGCTCTGAGCTGTCCTCATGTGTTGTTGGGTCATATTCACTTTATCAGCTACTTACTCTACTAATTTTGGTCCCATCAACTTCCTTTCCCTGAATTCATCCCAAAATGCATGAGTTCAACATCGCTTTTTATATAATGCCTCAAAATGTGTCATCTGTATACTAGAATGAAAAATGTTATTATAAAAAACTCAACTAAATAAATATTTTGATCCCAACTTCCTTGGTAATCCATTGAACAAGCTCAAATCATATCCTCCAATGTCTAAATTTTTCACTCGGTCTGTCAATCATATTGAGGATGAAAATAAGTGATGAAATTTAATTTTGTTCCCAATGACTTCTGAAGGCCTTTCCAAAATTTAGGAGTGAACCTAGGATCATGGTTAGATATAATGGAGAGTGGAACACCATGTAACCTAACAATCTCTTTGAGGTACAATAGAGAAAGATGATCTAGACAAAGAGTGCCTTTAATATGAAGGAAATGTGAAGATTTAGTCATTCGATCAATAATAACCCAAATCAAATTGTTACCTCAAGAAGTATTTGGTAGTCCCACCACGAAGTTCATGGATATATTTTCTCATTTCCACTCTAGAATTGGAAAAGGATTAAGCATCCCCTTTGGTAGTTTTCACTCTACTTTAACCTGTTGAAAAGTCAAATATTTCATTGTAAAATCAGCAATATATCTTTTTATTCCATCACATTGGTAATACTCCCGAAGGTCTCTATACATCTTAGTGCTTCCAGGATGAACTAAAAACAGAGAACTATGATATTCACTTAATAATTCTTTCTTTGACTGTGAATCATAAGGTACACATAATCTCTTCCCAAATCTTAAAATACAATCTTTATCAAAATTAAATTCTAGCAACTTACCCTTTGACTACCACTGGTCGAATTCACCTTCAAAATAGTAAATAGAAAGACTAACCTTTTGATTATCTGAAAACCCCATAACATCAAATATCTTTTCAAGAACTTTAATTTACCCTTCACCCACCATTGGGTCATAAGATCCACTGAAAGCAAGAGGGTGTTTCCTTATAAAATGTTTCACTATCTTCATGTTCATTTTTAGTAGCTCTGGGAATTCTATTGTATAGATGTAACCTCCATTTATAGTCTACATGAACTGATTCATTACTACCACAAACTTCTCGGTTCCAATTCCCATCATTCCAAGTTGTGGATTCAGAAAGATATAATCCTCTCAGTGCCTTCCTACTTCAGCATCCATGTTTCTTCTGCGGAAAACCATTCTAAACAGATATATCTTAGATGAAAAAACATATTAATCTTCAAATGATATATCATTTCAACATAAAGATATGGTTAAAATTGTTTACGGTATTCTATTAACATCATCTTAAACCCTAAAGTTATCTAAACTATGCTTTGATACCAACTATAAGGACACGACCTTAAACATTACATAATCTAGTAAATTCTTTTAGAAATCACTTCCTTACATTCCCAAAGATATTTTCGGTTTAGATTTTTAGAAAATTAGAACATAATTCATACATATCAACCCACAAGCATACAAAGTGGTTACTACTAAAACAGTATCCATTTCTTCCATAATACAAAAGTTTTTAATAAAACATGAAATCTTTTCATGAAAAATCTTCACAATATTCAGCTTGGATTCTTCTTTTATCATACCCATCCTTAAACACTGTTATTTTTTTTAAACTTAGGATGAGCACAAAAATATCAATAAGGGACATAAAAAAGAAAGAAATTGTTAGTCCATGAATACTTATAAACATATGAAATCATTTTCTCAAAGATATACTTCTCGCCCTTAAAGTGTCATATACTTTGTGAAAACATGACATTTCCATAAAACATAGAGAACATAAATAAAACCATAAAGGTAATTTATGGAATTAATTACTTAAGATTGTAATACTTGTAGATACCATATAACTTTTAACCCTCATGGATACCTTATAATGTCACAATCATGGCTACCTTATGGTGTAACCATCACAGTTACACTTGGAGTAATCATACAATCGATCTCCAACATAAACACAACCAATGCATTGGAGGGAGATATAGGTCTCACCCTTAATCATAAAAAATGTCCAAGAACCAGAACATAATCATAAAACAATAATACTTTCAACATAAAAACATTCCTTTTGAATTTTGGAAAAAAAAGAAATTTAAAAGAGGATTTTTAAAGAAAAGTCTCTTACCTCAGATTCGTCTTACTTAAAACGTGTTCAAACCTCTTGTATAATGGTTTAAAGAGTGTTATTAATATATTAAAAACTATATTCATATCTATAATACCTTATATGATCTTTTTACAAAAAATTTCTACTCATTTAATGATAATATTTTGTTATTTTCATTGTTTCAGGTGTGTTTGTTTCATGGTTTCCATTGTTGATTCGTTATGGATTTTCTTGTCAAATGGATGAAAAACTACATAAGTGGAATGAAATGGTATTAATATGATTCCATAATTTTAAATGATGTCATATATAATTTTTTTATGATATAAGGATGATTTATTTGATAAAACATTAATGAAAATGATTTAATTTATTTTGGCGGTTTTTACGACCATCACGAACTTATATCATTTTCTTTAATATCATGTTTATATAATGGTTTCAGAATAATATATAACTTATAATGTGTATATTAAAATATCATTTAACAATAATAATGGTTTTATGACCAGTTTTGAAGGCGATACAAGAAAATGAAAACACATCATCCACGATGATGGTAAATCGACACATCACGGACAATGTTTTTATTTTTTTAGAATAAGAGGAGAATAAGAGAGGTTCAGTGATGAATATTCCATTGACATAATAACATTCTAGTATATGTAAGATACTGAAGTTATCATGTCACTTTTATGATGAGAGGTATTGAGAGAAAAATAAAAGAAAAGAAATTGAAAATAAAATAAAAGAAAATGAAAGAGGATTTTGCCTCCTAAATTCTTCTCCTTGAGAACCTTCTTAAGACACTTGGTTTTGGCCTTTTGGTGAGACCAGCGGGTCTTGGACCTGGGGAAGAGGCTTGGAAAGGGAATTGGGTATAAATTAAGTAAGCTACAAGGCTTTGAGATATGAGAAGAATTATAGCATCCCGTCTTTTTATAACATAACTTTCATTTCATTACACGGAACTGAGGATCTTTAAGGTTTAGTGTCTTGGAAACAAGGAACATAATACATGAAAAGAACAAAAAACATTCTTCTTAAACACTTGAAAGGATTCTCCTTAAGTTCATCCTAGGTTCTTTACTGCATCTCATAACCTGGGGACATACATAAAAAGAAAGGGTGAGCAGAAGGCCTAGTAAGGGGAACAAGAGAAACATTTTACATGTGAACTTGAGATACTTCAATAAGGACATGAAAAGAACTTTAAGGCATGAGAAAGAAATCATGAGATACATCATAATAAAAATAACATTTTTTATAACTTGAATATGTGGCTACAACATTTAATATTGACAATCGTTTCGTTTCACCAAGGTCCATCCCCAAGGTGTCGTTAAAAATTACCAAGGTTATTCACCAAGGCGTCGTTAAAAATGGTCATCTCTAGAGATTAAGTCATTACCCAATGCATTGGAGCGCTATCTGGGCGCACCCTTGAAATGTCTTTATTATCATGTGAGACACATATATCATCATCAATCATTTCATAAACAACCCATATATCATAAAAGAAATGGGTTTCATTTCGTAATCATAACGTTTTAAAAACTGCTTTAAAGACATGATCTTTATGTCACTTTAAACCCACGGAAAAGGGAAAGCGGGTTTCATGTATGTAAATCCAAGAATTTAAAATAGAACATTTTGATATATATGTGAATACCCCTGTAGAAATAAGAGTTTTTAGTATTCACTTTATAACAAAAAAAATAATTTTGATAAAAGAGAGAGAGGCATTTTGAGACGAAAATTCTGCAGCATAACGGCTATGTTTCGGGGTTTTAGAAAACATTGAAAAGAGAGGGGACATGGGTAAAACATTCATAAATGACCCATAAAACAGTAGAGGGATAGAATAAGAAGGATACATGAACATGGTAATGAAATTTCAAGGAAATACCATTTGAAATGAAAAACATGGAAGGAAGACAAAAATAAGATTTCTCTTATGAAAATTCGGCAGCCTAACAGTGTTACATAAACTTCAACAAAAAATGAATTGATGAGATCAAATGGGGTCTCTCATCATATGATCATAAAAGATCAGTATGATAGATATAGAGATCATACCCCAACATAACAAAAAGGAACTTGAAAGAATTGACATGAAAGTATAACTTCAAAACGAGAAGGGTGAAGAACCACTTAAAAATTCGGCAGCCTAACGACGCCACTTAAAACTTCAAAATACTGAATTGAAGAGATCAAATGGGGTCTCTCATCATGTGATCATAAAATATCAGTATGATAGATATAGATATCATACCCCAACATAACAAAAAGGAACTTGAAATACTTTACATGAAAATAGATCTTGAAAAAAATGAGAAGGGAGAAAGAATCCGTTACAAAAATTTCGGCAGCCTAACGGCGCCACTTAAAACTTCATAAAACGAAATAATGAGAGTAAAAGGGGATCTCTCATTATATGAACATGAAAAGGGAAGTAATAGGAGTATAAAATAACATCCTTTAACATAAGAACATGGAGCATAAAAGAAATGACATAAAAGAGATTTCTTGAAAAGAAAGAGAGAGGTCGGATCCCTTACCTTAAAACGTAACTCTTAAAACTCAAAGGTTTGGACCTTGAGGGCTTGGGGGCACCTTGGGAGGACTTCTTAGGAGGTAAGGAGACCATAACTTCGTTGGGGGAGAGTTGGAAGTGAAAACTAAAGGAGGAAAGGGTGGGTATTTATAGGGAAAGTGAGGGGACAAGACATTAATGGCCAAGGGACCCTCACAAGTGCTTTTCTCAAAACCATGTGTTCTCCCTTGGCATTTACCATGGAGTTAGGCCACATGGGGACCCCAAAACAATAATTCATCACCCTTGGCCGGACAACCCTTAAAATATCTCATGACATCATCATGACACATTTATGATGTCATTAAACATACCGAAACCCTAAAACTGTATTTTTACTATTCACTGAAAATTCAACTCTCAGAAAAATCCCAAAATTTCACATTAACCAAATATCAAGGCTCGGATTTCAAAAATGAACTCCATTTTATAAAAATAATTTTCTAAATATTTTTAATTTTATTTTTAAATAAATACACTATTCACCGAAAATTCATTTTTTTCAGAAAAATCCCCAAAAATTACCATAACATAATATCGATGCTCTGAGTTCAAAAATAAAGTCCATTTTATAAAAATAATTTTCTAATTATTTTTAATTAAATTTTTAATTAAAAAAAACACTATTCACCCGAAAAAACTAATACTTGACTAATAATTTATGAAACCGTTATTTACCCATTTTATTGAATCTCATTACTTAATCAAGGTGTATAAATTATATTAAAACTTTCTTTGAGTTAAATTACTAATTCATTTGGTCACATTACTAATCTTAAGCGTAAAATCACTATTCATAATTTACTATTCATCAAAAATCAAGTTGATCTTATTCGACTCTAAATTTCATACTGAACATAATTGTAGAAGACCATTTTTTTCAAATCATTACACATTTTTAATTATTTAAGGTTTACAAAAACATTTTTAAAATATACTTTTTCTAAAATTCATCAAAAATATGCATACTATATTTATCCGGTCATTTGAAAATTCATAAACTTCATCATAATAAGAAATCCCAATTTTTATTTAAAACAAAGGATTACACAAGGCAGTTACGGTCTCCTTACATAGCCCCTTATCACACCAGCATAGGACCTAAGTGTAAGGTGTGCTAATGTGAGATAATCTGAGGGAGGCTCGGCCAACATCGCACGAGTAGTAATTTCTATCAGTTTGAACTTCTCGCGGAGGCAATCCCGTTCTAGCTTCACACGATGAAGTTCAGCTTGGGTTTGGTCCAGAGCAAAGCCCAGTGGTGCTACCTCCTTCCCAAGTTCTGTTAGATGGGCTTTGATCGGTCCAAGACTACTGGGTGAGGCCATCGAATCTTCTTTCTATATTAATTAACCAAGATTACTTGTATTTAGAGACAATAATCAAAACATTTAGTTTCCAGCGGTCATATTGACCAATGGTCATATAACAGTCAAAAAACAACGGTATCATTTTAATTATACTCATGTTATCAAATGAAACATTTTTTTTGAGTATAAAAATAAAATAAAATAACACATAAAATTAGGAAACAAGATTTATTCAAAATTTCGGGTCGTTACAATCTTCCCCCCTTAAGAAATTATGTCCTTGCAATTTTTTAAAATTAGGTTTTGAAATTTCATTGAAAGTCCCACATCGGAAAAGGAGTCAGTAAAACTATTACTTTAAAAGAAAGAAAGGGAAGTACGAAGGTCACCTGAGTTAGCCCACACTAGGATTCCATGTAGGAAAACATGGATATGGAAGAAAAACAAAGGGTCAAGTTCTGAGGGAGAGTGATAGAGAACATGATTAGGAGAAAGTTAACCATAAGAAAATCCCAAACTTATGATGTGTGTAAACGGTCATTGATTACCTAGTAGGTAACGTAAACCAACAACGTTTTTGTTTTATGTTCCTTTTCATAATTTTGAGGAATTCATTTACTACATAGAACAAAAACATAAGAAAATATACCTACCTTTATGTAGAGTTTCATCCTTTAATAAGTTTCTACCAAAACTAATCTTTTCTCCAAATGATGAGCATTCAAAACTACTTGGTCTCATCAAAACACAAGAATCATCTTCTAGAGAATCACATAATCCACAAAAGATTAACTATCTATTTCTTTTATCTTTAAAAATTATCCCAAAAACAGAAAGGGTAAGGTAAAACAACTCTTCAAAAAGAAAGAATCCCATAGGAAGGGAAACTATTTTTAAATCTTCAAAGTTCCATGATACTACCCAAAGTTCACCATAGACCATCCCTTAAATAACGGTCCTTAAAATTCCTCAAAATAAACCAAACTAAGATTGAAACCCAAATACAAGAGGGATTTGATAACATAGTCTTCCAAAATAAACTTCATTGTTCATCTCCAAACAACATCAACCACACCAAACATCTTATAACAAAAGTAGCTAACCTAAACATATTTTACCCAAGATAGGTTAATCATTTCCATAAGTAACCTAAATTACTATAAGTCCACCATAAATTCATTGATTCTTCAAAATATAAGTCAACCTTACTCCTCAATGAAAATACCGCAGTAATCTATTTACCTTGATCATATAGGGTCCTCAAAATAGTGAACGTCTTCCAAAATAATAATCATCTTTTAATCCTCTAATCATCTCTGTCTTATTAATACGGCAATCGTAGCATTTCCTATCACATTGGTTGTTGGGACATGTTCTTCCATTTCCCGCCATTAACTAAGAAAAGAAGCTATAATTAGGGGTTTAAATACTTAGCCAATAATCATGAAAAGAAACTTAAAGCATATAAGGATAAATTGTAGAAGAAAAGTATACCCTAACTTGTGATCCCCTCGGTTCCCATCTAGGTTATCCATGATCATATATTCTTATGTGAACCTTTATTTTATTTTATCTTTGTTCCTTTAACAATGGTTCATACTAAGCTTATGAATTTACCAAAGCATATCCCCCGGGAGTGTCGTAACCAAGAGTGCAGCAAGGCCCGTTTTCGTGTACCAGTTCTCATTCGAGTCTAGCTCAAAGCGATGTTTTCAGGTTTTACCCCTATGTACATCTGTGCTAGAGCCACCTCTACCTGCTCGTATCTAGACAGGGATATATTTGCTTGGAAACCCCTTACTCAATACTCACCAAAATACCAGGAAGATTTCCTATATTTAAACTTTTCTATAGGGTTCTTCCTAGAGTTTTCATATCCTAATTTCCACAAATAACTAAACCATCCTTTGATACCAACTATAGCATCTCGTCTTTTTATAACATAACTTCCATTTCATTACACGGAACTGAGGATCTTTAAGGTTTAGTGTCTTGGAAACAAGGAACATAATACATGAAAAGAACAAAAAACATTCTTCTTAAACACTTGAAAGGATTCTCCTTAAGTTCATCCTAGGTTCTTTACTGCATGTCATAACCTGGGGACATACATCAAAAGAAAGGGTGAGCAGAAGTCCCAGTAAGGGAAACAAGAGAAACATTTTACATGTGAACTTGAGATACTTCAATAAGGACATGAAAAGAACTTTAAGGCATGAGAAAGAAATCATGAGATAAATCATAATAAAAATAACATTTTTCATAACTTGAAGATGTGGCTACAACATTTAATATTGAAAATCGTTTCGTTTCACCAAGGTCCATCCCCAAGGTGTCGTTAAAAATTACCAAGGTTATTCACCAAGGCGTCGTTAAAAATGGTCATCTCTAAAGATTAAGTCATTACCCAATGCATTGGAGCGCTATCTGGGTGCACCCTTGACATGTCTTTATTATTATGTGAGCCACATATATCATCATCAATCATTTCATAAACAACCCATATAGCATAAAATAAATGGGTTTCATTTCGTAATCATAACGTTTTAAAAACTTCTTTAAAGACATGATCTTTATGTCACTTTAAACCCACGGAAAAGAGAAAGCGGGTTTCATGTATGTAAATCCCAGAATTTAAAATAGAACATTTTGATATATATGTGAATACCACTACTGGAAATCGGATCTTTCCCAACACTTATATATACCCTTTCCCAACGGTTCTCCCAAACCGTTGGGAAAGGGGGGTCTTTCCCAACGGTTTGGGAGAACCGTTGGGAAAGGGTCCTCAAAACCCACCTTTCCCAACGGTTCTCCCAAACCGTTGGGAAAGACCCCCCCTTTCCCAACGGTTTGAGAGAAACCGTTGGGAAAGGTGGGTTTTGAGGACCCTTTCCCAACGGTTCTCCCAAACCGTTGGGAAAGACCCCCCCTTTCCCAACGGTTTGAGAGAACCGTTGGGAAACCTCACCCCCAAAACCAACCTTCACACTCCAGGAAATTTCCACCTATCCCAACAGTTTTGAGAACCGTTGGGATAGGTCTATCCCAACGGTTTTGAGAACCGTTGGGATAGATTCTTTCATTTCTTCCAGGTCTGCTACCCGAGAACATTATATAAATCTAAATTTTAAATAATTATGATAATACATATATATATTTATGAAATTATGTTTACAAAAGTGATGTTAGCTTAGTGGTTAAGTCGTTCGATTATAAAGAAGGGGTCGTGGGATCAAATCCCAGCACATGTTTTTTTTTTGAAATACATTTACCAACGGTTTTATATCCGTTGGAATAGATTTTCATATTACTTATACCAACGGTTTTGTAAACCGTTGGGATAGGTCTATACCAACGGTTTTGGGAAAACCGTTGGTATAGACCTATCCCAACGGCTTACTTCGCAACGGTTCTCCAAACCGTTGGTATAGGCTATACCAACGGTTTGGAGGCCTATACCAACGGTTCCAAACCGTTGGTATAGGTTAGTATTCTACTAGTGTACCCCTGTAGAAATAAGAGCTTTTAGTATTCACTTTATAACAAAAAAAATAATTTTGATAAAAGAGAGAGAGGCATTTTGAGACGAAAATTCTGCAGTATAACGGCTATGTTTCGGGGTTTTAGAAAACATTGAAAAGAGAGGGGACATGGGTAAAACATTCATAAATGACCCATAAAATAGTAGAGGGACAGAATAAGAAGGATACATGAACATGGTAATGAAATTTCAAGGACATACCATTTGAAATGAAAAACATGGAAGGAAGACAAAAATAAGATTTCTCTTATGAAAATTCGGCAGCCTAACAGCGTTACATAAACTTCAACAAAAAATGAATTGATGAGATCAAATGGGGTCTCTCATCATATGATCATAAAAGATCAGTATGATAGATATAGAGATCATACCCCAACATAACAAAAATGAACTTGAAAAAATTGACATGAAAGTAGAACTTCAAAATGAGAAGGGTGAAGAACCACTTAAAAATTCGGCAGCCTAACGGCGCCACTTAAAACTTCAAAATACTGAATTGAAGAGATCAAATGGGGTCTCTCATCATGTGATCATAAAAGATCATTATGATAGATATAGAGATCATACCCCAACATAACAAAAAGGAACTTGAAATACTTTACATGAAAATAGATCTTGAAAAAAATGAGAAGGGAGAAAGAATCCGTTACAAAAATTTCGGCAGCCTAACGGCGCCACTTAAAACTTCATAAAATGAAATAATGAGAGTAAGAGGGGATCTCTCATTATATGAACATGAAAAGGTCAGTAAGAGGAGTATAAAAGAACATCCTTTAACATAAGAACATGGAGCATAAAAGAAATGACATAAAAGAGATTTCTTGAAAAGAAAGAGAGAGGTCGGATCCCTTACCTTAAAACGTAACTCTTAAAACTCAAAGGTTTGGACATTGAGGGCTTGGGGGCACCTTGGGAGGACTCCTTGGGAGGTAAGGAGACCAGAACTTCGTTGGGGGAGAGTTGGGAGTGAAAACTAAAAGAGGAAAGGGTGGGTATTTATAGGGAAAGTGAGGGGACAAGGCATTAATGGCCAAGGGACCCTCACAAGTGCTTTTCTCAAAACCATGTGTTCTCCCTTGGCATTTACCATGGAGTTAGGCCACATGGGGCCCCCAAAACAATAATTCATCACCCTTGGCTGAACAACCCTTAAAATATCTCATGACATCATCATGACACAGTTATAATGTCATTAAACATACCGAAACCCTAAAACTGTATTTTTACTATTCACTGAAAATTCAACTTTCTCAGAAAAATCTCAAAATTTCACATTAACCAAATATCAAGGCTCTGATTTCAAAAATGAACTCCATTTTATAAAAATAATTTTCTAAATATTTTTAATTTTATTTTTAAATAAATACACTATTCACCGAAAATTCATTTTTTTCAGAAAAATCCCCAAAAATTACCATAACATAATATCGATGCTCTGAGTTCAAAAATAAAGTCCATTTTATAAAAATAATTTTCTAATTATTTTTAATTAAATTTTTAATTAAAAAAAACACCATTCACCCGAAAAAGCTAATACTTGACTAATAATTTATGAAACCGTTATTTACCCATTTTATTGAATCTCATTACTTAATCAAGGTGTCTAAATTATATTAAAACTTTCTTTGAGTTAAATTACTAATTCATTTGGTCACATTACTAATCTTAAGCGTAAAATCACTATTCATAATTTACTATTCATCAAAAATCAAGTTGATCTTATTAGACTCTAAATTTCATACTGAACATAATTGTAGAAGACCATTTTTTTCAAATCATTACACATTTTTAATTATTTAAGGTTTACAAAAACATTTTTAAAATATACTTTTTCTAAAATTCATTAAAAATATGCATACTATATTTATCCGGTCATTTGAAAATTCATAAACTTTATCATAAGAAGAAATCCCAATTTTTATTTAAAACAAAGGATTACACAAGGTAGTTACGGTCTCCTTACATAGCTCCTTATCACACCAGCATAAGACCTAAGTGTAAGGTGTGCTAAGGTGAGAGAATCTGAGGGAGGCTCGGCCAACATCGCACGAGTAGTAATTTCTATCAGTTTAAACTTCTCGCGAAGGCGATCCTGTTCTAGCTTCACACGATGAAATTCAGCTTGGGTTTGGTCCAGAGCAAAGCCCAGTGGTGCTACCTCCTTCCCAAGTTCTGTTAGATGGGCTTCGATCGGTCCACGACTACTGGGTGAGGCCATCGAATCTTCTTTCTATATTAATTAACCAAGATTACTTGTATTTAGAGACAATAATCAAAACGTTTAGTTTCCAGCGGTCATATTGACCAATGGTCATATAACAGTCAAAAACCAACGGTATCATTTTAATTATACTCATGTTATCAAATGAAACATTTTTGTTGAGTATAAAAATAAAATAAAATAACACATAAAATTAGGAAACAAGATTTATTCAAAATTTCGGGTTGTTACAAGAATAGGTGGTGAGAGGTAGTATTTATAGTTGAGGAGAGAAGTGTTTTCTCATTATTATATTCATTAGCATTTTATTTTGGCTCAAGACTATGAATAGTTTGAGCATTATCACTAAATATATTAAAATAATGAATGAGGATTCGAGATTATGGTGTTTATATCAGTGATAACTGAAGGAATAGTGTATTTAACTTATAATGTATATATACCGTAAATTACCGTATTTTACTATTCACAAAAATTCAACTATTTTAGAAAAATCTCAAAAATTGACCCTAACCATTTTTCGACGTGTATAATTCAAAAATGAACTCCATTTTATGAAAATAATTTTCTAAATGTGAGAAATTTAATTTTTAATTATAATCATAATTTATTTGAAAAATACTAATTTTAAAATTATAAATGATTTTATGACACTTTGAAAAATTAATTAGGGTCTCGTAAAATTATCTTATAATCATAAGATAACAAAATATTAATTTATGAATCTATTTTATGAAAATATATTTTCTTTTAAATCATTGTATTGATTATAAAATTGTAATTAAATATTTATATTTCACAAAAATACCAACACTTAATTTATCACTTTCAAAACATTTATTTACTTATTCCATGATATAAATATATCATATTTTCACTTATAAGATACATAAATTTTATTTATACTCTCATAGACGAGGTTACTATTTTATTAGTATATATTCTTTAATTTCTATAAATATCACGTATTTCATTATAAATTTATAATAAATTTAACTATTTAATTCCAGAATGAAAACAAATTATTTTATAAGTACCCAAGTCGTTACAATATTTGTTTTGTTGTTTCAGCTCTGTGTTGTATTTATTTTCTTCCTTCTTGCGCGGTTTGTGTTGGGGTTGACGTGTGTGAGTCCATCCTGTCTGGGGGTGTATGTTATCATCATCGGTCTCAGTTTCATCACGAGTCCCTGAAGTGACAAGGACAGGCATGGATAGTTTCTTTGATCCATGCGTGTTTCTCTTCGCTCTTTCTTTTTTATGTTGTATGTTGTTTTTTTTGCATAATAATAATCGTTGTGGTGATGTTCTTGTTGTGGAGTAGAACCAAACTGGTCTGAACCACGTAAATACCTGTGTTGATCTTCAATTTCTTACAATTTCTTTTTTGTTTCGCTCGTTCTTGCTTCCGACTTTCATCTGTCTTTGTTTTCTTTTTGTATTTCTTCTATCATCGTCAAACCGATTCTTCATTTCTCTTTTGTTTGCTCCGGACAACCTTCACTGGGTCTGTTCTAAACTTCACATCATATTTACCCCTCCTCCCGTTTAAATGAAATCAATATATTTGATGAGATTTGTTTTCCATTTAAGAAATAACTATGCTGAACAACAACACTTTATATGGATAATTAACATTCACAATTTAATTGTAAATCTATTCTGGATATAATAAATTTGATATTATTATTCTAAATAAATATCAGAAATAGTTACCAACTGATCATTTTTTGAAATAGATTGAAAACAAATATTTTTTGCGTGGTCATATCAGTAATTTTGGCATAGTTCAAGGGCTATTTCGTAGTCACATTCGCCAAGGAAGAAGAACCACCCCACCCGCCCGCCCGCCCACCCTCCCGCCGGTTCCCACCTCCCCGTTCTCCATCCCCCTCCATAATTCGGCGCAAGCTCACGGGAAGAGCAGGGAGGAAACGGAGCATCGGTTTTATGGATTTGAAGCGCGTTGCAGTTGTTATGGTTGCGAAAATTTCCTGCGATTCGTTTGCCCCTCTAAATCCGTTATTGTTTCGAGCTTCCGATGTTTTCCATCCTTTCTCCCTTCGATTGACGCCTTGGATGCGGGACCTGCGTTTTTTTCCTTTCCGGTTAGCATAGTGGGAGGTCTTCAATCTGCTTGTTTATTGCTTCCAGGTGAATTTCCTTATATCTGACTCTATCTTCCTTTTCTCCATGCCTGGAAATCCGTCGTATCGCGCAACGGTCACTGTTATTTTATTCATCATCATCCTTAGCAGTGATCACCATCGATCGATTAAATCTTAAAAAAGTGTCGTGTACTGGATTGTTTGGACTGTTAACGATTTTTTTTCCTCAGCTTTCAGTTCATATCCAGGGAATTGATATTCCCCCTGATGATGTAAATTTGCTCTTTTGAGATCGTTGTTATAGTTTCTGCTGTACCCTGATTCATAGCCGGCTCATCCAAACCATTGATTGTATTTTGTAGCACTGCGGATCAAAGAGAGATAAACTCGTTAATCCTAAGCAGCAGCGGGTCGCTTCCCAAGAGGGGTTCTGCTTTGCAGAAATCAAGTTTCTGAGTCGTGAAGCAGAATGCTTTTGCCTGAACTTTTTCTTTCAAATGCTGAATATGTCGTGGAGGAAAGGTAAAACTCCTGGCTGGGCTTCTTTTGATCGCAAACACCGAAACAAACACAGCCTTGATGCTGGAATTGACGATGAACCCTTCCCACCCATGCCTACCCCTCTTCGCCCATGTAAAAGCCTTACACAGGGCAATGGTTTAAAATTCCCAGAGAAGTCCTTTTCATCTGTCGTGGTGCCTCTGGCAGCAGGGATTCACCACCGTAAAGAGCCGTTAGGCTTTGCTGCATCTGGTAGTGAGCATAAGAATAGGGCTTACAGGAAGCTTAAAGACCTCCACTGCTGGGCTGACGAAAGCTTGATTAAAGATGTCATGGAAGCTGTAGATGATGATGTTGTGAAGGCTTCTGCTTTATTAGAAGAAATGGTTTCCACTGGTGTAGGAAACAACGAGGAAGATAAACATGGTCTTTTGAGGGAGGATGCGTGCTTTTCGAACCTGGGCAATGCTTTGGAGGGCACATTCAATGATACAGTTTCTACCGATAAATATTTCTCATGTGATGATAGAATCCTCTCTGAAGACAATGAACATTTACAGTACAAGCTGGGTCAGATGAGCTGCGTCCCTTTCGAGCCTGAGTGGGAAGAGGATGACATCTACTTGAGACACAGGAGAGATGCACTCAGGATAGCAAGGTATACTTCTCTCTTGATTTCTGCTGGGTCTAGTTCATCCATTGATGTTTTATCATTTATGTTCATCATGGTAAGGGTTTAAATTGCCTTGTTGGTTCCATCTTTAGGCTATGTTTGGTGTGTGGAAAACCTTTTTGATGAAAAAGGAAAAAGCATGCGTTAGAACAATGGACTAACAATTAGAAAACACTCGTACTGTCTTTTATTCAGATTAAAAGAACCATATAACATTTGCAGAAGAAAAATGGAGATACAATAGGTTTTACAGAAAGAGATAACGAGTGAAAAGTCCACTCTCAAGCGCTACCACTTCCCGTTGAGGTGAGGAGGAATAGGAGAAAATCCACTTATCCTAGCGGCTGCTACCAAGCAGAACACTTTGCATGCCAATTACCCGATCCCTCTCCCCGAGCTCAGCCTCCAAATATATAGACGGGTGCACCTATGTAAGGCTAGTGAGCCGGCGCTAACTGAGTTGCGTATAGGTGTAGGCCCCCACATAAGTGTAGCTAATTGAGTTGGGTATAGGTATAGGCTCCCGTGTAAGGGTAGCATTCCTAACCCGCATAAGGGTAATACCCTTCCGGTGCTAACTAAGTTGCATAAAGTTTAAGGCTCCCGCATAAGGGTAACATGGCCAACCATACCCTTATGGAACCTTACCCTTATGCTGCATGGCCAACCTGCGTAAGGGTAAGACCCCTCCAGCGCTAACTTCCAGCCTTACCCCTTCTTCTCTCGTTTGTATTATAAGTGGTCTGGGAAAAGTTATCAGGCCGTCCTCCCCAGTCCTCCCCAATGCTAACAACTCGCCCCTCCTCAAATCCGCCCTTGTCCCCAAGGCAAAAATCTGGAAACTGTTCAAGAATATACGCAACATCCTCCCATGTAGACTCCTCTTCGGGTTTTCCTTGATGAGCCACATGCCACGTGGGTGTCCAGGAGTTTCCTTGGTAGCCAGTAGCTCAGCCGATTCGATCAAAGGAATTGGCTCAGTTTCCCATAAGTCTGGAGGCACCGACTGCACAACTGCTTCCCCTACAACCCTTTTGAGTTGTGACACATGCAATACAAGGTGTAAACGACTAGTCTTTGGCAAAGCTTACTTGTAAGTAGTATTCCCGATTTTGGACAAAATATTGTATATCTCATAATAATGAGCGGGCAATTTAGAAAAAGTGTGTTTGGACTTAGTAGCCTGGATATCGTGCCTCAGTTTTACAAAAACAGACTCACTAACAGTGAATTCCACAGCTCTTCTGTGCTTATCTGAAAATTTGGTCATCAACCGTTGAGCTCAGCAGAGGTTGTGCTGGAGTTGACTTAAGACTGTATCACGCTTCACAAGGGTCCTAGCCACAATATCCACTGGTGTCTCTCCTGTGTAACGAGATATGGTGGGTGGTTTGCGGCCATAAACCACCTCAAATAGAGAGTTGAGTAGATGAATGCGTGGCTGTGTTATAACTGTGCTTCGCCCATGGCACCCAACGTGCCCATGATATAGGGTGTCTAGAGGCAAAACACCTTAGATAAGTGCCCAATCACCGGTTGACAACTTCGGCTTGTCCATCCGTTTGTGGATGATATTAAGAGTTCATTTTCAAGATCGTTACTTCCAAACGGAAGAGTTCTTTCTAGAAATTACGTATTCCGTGCAGTCGGACTATTTTCCGAACAAATAACTCGACAACTGAAATGAAATGTGCGTATTTAGATGTACGTATTTGGATGGCCGGTCCACAACCACTAGTAAGACATCATACACATGCAATTTAGGCAACTTGGAAACAAAATCCATGGAAATTTGGTCCCATACCAATTCTGGAATTGGCAACGGTTGTAGCAACCTCGCCGGTGACATGACCAGATACTTATGTCGCTGGCACGTTTCGCATTCACGGACAAACTGCAAGATACGCTGTGTCATCCCCTTCCAAAACAGACCCGTCATCAATCCCTTGTATGTTTTGAGAAATCTAGTGTGTCCACCTAGAGGAGATGCATAGAAACTTGGGGATAAGAGTGGATTGTTTGGACAACACCAACTCACACGAAAAAAACAACAATCCATTCTGGAAAATGTATCCAGGTTTGGACCCAGTTTTCTGTTCAAGGGCCGCAATAATACTTGACAGCTCAGGGTCCTGTTGTAGCTCCCTCTTGAGAGTATCAACCTCCAGCCAGAAAGGTTCCGAAACAGCCATCCCCAATATAAGGCCATCTAAACACTCCTCCTTGCCCTCTTCAACCAATCTGGACAAAGAATTTGCTGCTTGATTTTGTCGGTCTGATTTATATACCACCTCAAAATCTAAACCCAATAATTTTGCTTGCCAATTTTGTTGTTCGGCTGTATGGTATCGTTGATTAAGCAAGGGCTTTGTGATCTGTATAGACCACAAAATGTTTTCCCAACAAATATTGTCTCTAATGATTCACGACCAAAACAAGTGTCATAATCTCTTTCTCATAAACGGATTTCGATAAATTGGTTTCGGCCAATGCCTTACTGTGATATGCAACTGGTCGGCCAGACTGCATGAGTATTGCACCTATTCCCCTTCCGGAAGCATCACTGTCAATAGTAAATGACTTTTGGAAATCTGTTAGAGCCAACATCGGTGCCGTAGTCATATTCTTCTTTAATTCTTCAAAGGCAAGCTTAGCTGCATCATCCCACTTGGACCCATCTTTTTTTGTCAAATCAGTCAGGGGTTTAGCAATCTTCCCATATCCTTGGACAAATTTTCTCCCGTGAGTCCTAGAAATCCTCTTACTCTCACATTCTGCGGTCGTGGCCAATTTACAACGCATTCGATTTTCTTGGGGTCCATTGTCACTCATTTTGCAGTAATAATGTGGCCAAGGTATTCCACTTACTGCTGGCCAAAAAAACATTTTTCTCTGTTGACTTTAAGCTGGTTGTCCAGTAGTGACTAAAACACTAATTTCAAATGCTCTAAATGTGATGCCCATGTTTTGGTGTAGACTAATATATCATCAAAGATGACCAAAACATACCTTCTCAATGCAACCTTAAATAATGGATTTATGGTTGATTGAAATGTTGCCGAGGCGTTCATTAGCTCGAATGGCATAACAAGAAATTTATAGCGACCTTCATGAGTTTGGAATGCTGTCTTGGCGACATCTTCAACCCTCACCTGCAACCGATGAAATCTAGACCTTCAAGTCTAGTTTAGTAAAGAAGCACGCTCCACATAGCTCATCCAGTAATTCGTCAATAATTGGAATCGGAAATCTGTCCGACACAGTGAGTTGTTAAGTGCTCTGAAACCCACGCACATACGCCTACTTCCATTCTTTTTCTGTCCTAAGATAATAGGACTGACATACAGGTTATTACTATGTCTGATAACTCCGCTTGCCAACATTTCCTGGATTTTCTTTTCGACCTCATCTTTCAAATAATGAGCTAATTTATAAGGTCAGATATTCATTGGTTCCGCCCCTTCAATCAGTGTCATCGCATTTGTCACCTTGCTAGGAGGTAGCTCCCTTGGTTCTCCAAAGAGGCCTTGGTAGCCCTGCAAAATTTCCCGGAGCTGCAGCTGTTTAATGCCGACTCTCTGTTTCTCCGTTGCTTCTGGTTGCTTCAGTTGCATCTGCCAAATCCACCCTTTCATTGGCATCGTTCTCAATAGTAAACACTGCCCCAACTTCGAAAACGTCCACCGTCCCTCGGTTATTCCCTACAACTTGATCTTTTTCTTCCCAAACGAACTCCATAGTCTTGATTCCGGTTTGTCAGTACAAACCCCAAGCTCTTCAACCACTCCATGCCTGGAATCAGATCCAGGCCTACCGTCTCAAAAATATATGCCTCCACTGCCAAAGAGAAGTTCTCCAAACCAACCACAATGTTCCTGCGAACTCCCTGTGAGATAGGTCGATTCCCATCTCCCAACTTTACACCAAACTGCCTGGTTGGTCTGATCACGACATTCGCCATTTTGGAGTGTCTTAGAAATAAAATTGTGGCTAACCCACTGTCCACAAGCCCTTCCACCCATACCGCCGATACATGACCCAAAAATATCATCGAATCGGCTCTTGCCTCACCTAAACTGCGTAGCTCAAATATCTCCCCTGCTTTCTCTTCTGTCTGTCCAAGTGATTCCATTCCTGATGTTCTTCTGAGGGTCATTCTCTTCCACATTCTCTTCCATGGTTGGTTCTTCTGTTTCCCAAACCAAAAATTTTAAGTGTTTGTTCAGGCAGCGATGCATGGGAGAAAAAAGGCTGACCACAGCGAAAGCATAGACCCTTCAACTTTCACTCTTCCCTTTCCTACTGACGCATAGTCTTCATCCCATTCCATCGTTCCTCACCCACGGCTCTCCTGATATCCTCTTCTCTTTTACCCCGGTCCACCACGTGCCTGCTAGTAGGTTGGTGAAAAACAACTGTTCCAAATCCTCATGGAGCTGGGAAAACAACTGGTCTTGCACGGAGATTTCTTAGTACACCACTGATCAATTCCCTTTCTACCTTCCTGGCCAGAACCTGCATTTTATACTTATTATCAGGTTCATGTGTCGACACATGATTTTCAATCTCTGGACGTAATCTGCCCATAAACAGGCTCATATACCACGACTCTGGGAACTCAGTTATCTGCAAAGCCACTTGTTCAAACTCTTCGATGTACTCCTCCATCGTTCCAGTTTGTCGAAGTGTCTTCAGATGCCTCAAGGGATCGCCGTCAGTTGACTTCCCAAACCGATCCATAAGAGCTGGTTTCAACAGTTCCCATGCCACTCCAGGATTCGCACTTCGCCAAGAAAGAAACCAGTACAGTGCAGAGCTCTCTAAACGGATCTGTATCAAATGTAGTTTCATATCTTCCGAAGTTCGATTCACAAGAAAATATGTTTTGGCTCTTGTAATCCATCCAAATGGATCCGGTCCTGAAAAGGTTGATAGTTCCACCCGCCTCGTCACATTACGACTTTTTTCTTCCTGGAGGCTGACTTCCGGATTTGCGTTTCCTCCGAAGCCACATCCGTAATTCGATCTTCCTCGTCTGTCTCCTTCAGAACTCGTCGGAGCTGCCTCACTTTGATTTCTGGTTCTAGGTCTCTGTTCCTTTCGCATCTCAATATCCTTTCTTTCTATAGTCTGCTCTTCCAGGTTCCGCACTCTATGAGTAACGTGCTCCTCTGTTTGTTGCAAGCGTTCGTGCGTTGAATGCTGACTATCATTTTGTCCTCGCAACAATTTAACTAAATTTTCTTGTATCGACGATATGGTCTGGTCTCTATCACACTCCTTTTCTTTGTTCATCTGTCTGAAACTATTGAAAGCCGATTCGACTGAAGCAATTATAGTCTCCATTCTCATCTGCATCCACTTGCTGGCTTACTTGTGCTATCCGCCATCAGGAAAAAATGGCCAATGCAACTCGTTCCTGTCTCCCGCTCACTCCGGAAGCTCCTGAACAGGTGCACAACACCGACTGCTCGTCGGTTCCCCAGCGGAGTCGCAAAAAAATGTTAGAACAATGAACTCTAACAATTAGAAAACACTCGTACTACAATTAGAAAACACTCGTACTATGTCTTTTATTCAGATAAAGGAACTCTAACATTTGTAGAAGAAAAATGGAGATACAATAGGTTTTACAGAAAGAGATAACGGGTGAGAAGTCCACTCTCAGGCGCTACCACTTCCTGTTGAGGTGAGGAGGAACAGGTGAAAGTCCCCTTCTCCTAGCGGCTGCTACCAAGCAGAATGCTTTGCATGCCCATTACCCGATCCCCCCCCCCCCCCCCCCCCGAGACTGCTGCACCTGCGTAAGGGTAGTCAGCCGGTGCTGAGTTGCATATAGGTGTAGGCTCCCGCGCAAGGGTAGCTAACTGAGTTGGGTATAGGTTTGGGCTCCCACATAATAAGGGTAGCATGCCTAACCTGCGTATGGGTAATACCCCTTCCAGCACTAACTAAGTTGCATAAAGGTGAAGGCTCCTGCATAAGGGTAGCATGGCCAACCTGCGTAAGGGTAACATCCCTCCAGCGCTAACTTCCATTTCTGTCATGTATTATCGGTGGTCTAGTCAAAATTATCGGACCATCCCCCCCCCCCCCGTGCTAACAGCATGTAAGAAAGAACGAAAGAAGGATTGGTGGGATCCTGATCCCCTTAAAAGATGAAACCGTCACTCCATCTTTCTTGTTCTATCATCCATTCCTTTTCCTATACAATTGTTCTTTCTCACCAAGCGTAGCCTTCAGCAAATTCCATTGAAACTCAGCTTTTCTATTTGAATTTCTCAGGGCGGCCTCTCAGCACTCAAAAGCAGCTAGTAATGCATTTGCAAGAGGGGATCATTTTTTGGCCCGAGAACTTTCACTAAATGCTCAGGAAGAATGGATGGATGCGGAAAAGCTCAATGCTGCAGCGGCAAAGAAGATTCTAAGCATCAGAAACGACAAGAACGAATTGTGGAAATTGGATCTGCATGGCCTTCATGCTGCAGAAGCTGTTCGTGCTGTGCAAGAGCACCTGCAGAAGATTGAATTTGCATCGATGTCCAATCATTCGGTCTCTCCGGGTAGACCCAAGATGGGTATGGTGCATTCTTCGTCTTTTGAGTCTTTCGAGTCGCTTAGCTCTTTGGACAAGGTGAAGTTGGACAAGCCGCGGGCTTTTGCTAGAGAAAAGCAGTACTCCCTGCAAATTATAACAGGCATGGCGGTTACTTAGCTCACTTCATCTGTCTGCACATAATCTGTTCGGTAATATGAGTGAAAGATGTGTTTTTGCTGTGTTTGTTGGTTTTGGGCAGGGATCGGCAATCACAGCAGCAGGGGCCAACCTGCTCTCCCAGTGGCTGTGAGGAGTTTCCTGGCCGCAAATGGGTACGGTTCTTCCTCATCCAACGGCTGTGATTCCTTATCATGTGTTTTTTTGTTGTTTTTTTTTCTGCAGCTACATCTTCCATGAACCCCGGCCGGGCGTCGTCTCGGTTCGTCCGAAGTTCCGTCGCTAGCCATGTTTCAGAATGCAGTGGGTGGATGCTGAATTTGTGTAGAGTAAATCTACATTATCACATTATTAAGTTCATTCATAAGGTTCAAGTAACATGCTGTATTCTTCTTTATTTGAGAGTGACAATCATAATGTGCACTGTTATGGATATAATTTTATTATGAACTAATACTCCATGCGTCGAATCATATTTTGCAAAATTAGAAATCCACATTAATATTGACCTAAACCACAAATAAGTGGTACATAATAATGGAATATGAGTTTAGAAATTGTTGGGATATTAGAAAATATTTAGTTGAATTAAGAAGGAATAAAAATTTATATTGGGTATTTATGATGGAGAAATGAATTACATGAATGAAAAAAAGTGGTCATTTAATTGGTTTAATGGAAAATGGATTGGTGTGGTTTAATAGGCTATGTGAGGCCTGGTCACATTGCATGTAATGGCTTGATCCCTTGATCCCAACCCAAAGGCTGCAACACCAACACTCCATTCTTCATTGAAGTGGTGTGGACTTTCCAGTAGAGAAATTCAGTGGTGCAGCAATTTCATGGACCATGGTGCTTGATGTTTCTTCATGTTAGGCCGATCGATGCACCTAAGGCTGCAGACTTGGTCTGCAAGTGGATTTGTTGCAATAGATGGCACCTAAAGGCTTCAAACAGATGGATTTCAAGGGCTTGGGCTTGAAAAGTGAGCTGCAACTTGAAGAAACATGCTGCAAGGGTTTATAATTTGTGTGTATCAGTAAGATAAGAGTTTGCAAGGATGCTTCTGTAGGTCATGGGCACGGCCAAATTAGCAATGAACTGAGCTCGAACAAATTGCTTTAGAAATTCTAACCAAGTTATGAACAATATTATGAAATTTCAATGGGAGCACTAAAGCGTACAAGCATTGAAGAAAAAAAAAGGAACCATTAGACACAATCCATTATATTGCTACAAATCAAAATTTCCTAGGATTATAACCATCAACAGTAATAACGCAGTCATCATGTAAAAAGTATCCTCATGATTTCATGGAACCTGGACTTTATATATTCAATCAAAAACCAAAATCAAATTAAAATAGTATTTTTGGTATCTGTAAACAACTTATTGTATTAGTTCCTGGAAAGAATAGAAGCATATGCAACATCTATATGAGATGAACTGTGGAGACCGACTTCAGACATGATTCAATCACATCCACCACTAATATTAACAAAGATAACAACATCAATTATGTTATAGGAAATAAGACCTTCAAGTCAAAGCAAAATGACATTTTTGAGACAATATCAGAAGTTAAACAAACCTTGTGTGTTCTGGAAACGCAGACAAAGAAGAACCCCCTTAAAAGCCCTCTCAAAGAAAAGAAACCCAATCGTCAATATCAATGAAGAGCATACTGGTTGCGCGAAATTTATGGTTTGGTAACCTGCAAATAGAAATATCACATCATGTTTAAATTTTGATCAATAGGAACAAAAAATGACATCACGATGTTAGGGCAACAGCTAGTATTAAACACCTTGGAACTTTGATAAATGACATAATCATTGTTATAATTTGTGCTTCAATGTTAGAAGGATGGTCACCAAGCGCAACCTTTGTTATACCAGACAAATCCACCAGGGTAATATCAAGGACATAAGGTGAAAAAAAATTCAAGTGGATCGGCTTGTTTGGAACACCTTTAGGTTAGTAATTATGTTTCTTATGTGTTTTATATGATTATTATTTTTCTGTGTTCTCAAGCCAGCACATACGATTTGTGATAAAAAAACACATAAAGTAAAATACAAAAAATTCTAATGAAATGCCACAAAACATTTAACATCTTTACAAAATATCCACCATAAGCAAAACATGTTATCAATATTCAAGGATTGATAGTGTTTGAAGTTCAAAAAAGCAAGAAAAGTCATTATGAGCATAAAAATTGAATGAGAAATAATACATGAGATCTAAAAGTTAAATCCCTCAAAGAATATAAGCGACAAAGAATTTTAAGTTGAAAGAATGATAGTATATTCAATGAAGGAATGATGGGAAACGATATATATAGCAGTACCAAAATGAATTATAATAAAATATGTACAACTTATATATCTAAATAATATGAATTATGAAAAAATATACGCAGACTAAAGCAGTTGTAGTGAAATAAAGAAATCGAGAAGTCAACGAAACAAACATATTTTGGTTAACAATTTGAACACTAAATGGATAAACTAAAATAAGAAAACAGTTTGTACATAGGCATTACTCAATAATTTATGTCATGGTTACCCATACCGCAACAACTTTTGGTTTGCTGGAACAATGAAGCTTCCACCCTGAAAAAACAAATGAAAAAAATCTAAGATAAAAATAACATGAAAAATATCAAAAGACAGTTGGAATTAGTACAAAAGGTATAAAGATGATTGAACTGTAGGAGGGTCGATGGAGGCGCTCTGGATTTGCGCGGATGTAGGCTCAAAGATGACAGTTGCAGAAGACATACAAAGACAGGAACTGGTCTAAATAATATGTATTATGAATATATGTATAGACTAAAGCAGTTGTAGTGAAATAAAGAAATCAAGAAGTCAACGAAACGAACATATTTTGGTTAACCATTTGAACACTAAATGGATAAACTAAAATAAGAAAACAGTTTGTATATAAGGCATTACTCAATAATTTATGTCATGGTTACCCAAAATATGTATTATGAAAAAATATATACAGACTAAAGCAGTTGTAGTGAAATAAATAAATCAAGAAGTCAACAAAACGAACATATTATGGTTAACCATTTGAACGCTAAATGAATAAACTAAAATAAGAAAATAGTTTGTATATATGCTTTACTCAATAATTTTTGTCACGATTACCCATACTGCAACAACTTTTGGTCTGCTGAAACAACGAAGCTTCCACCTTGAGAAAACAAGCGAAAAAAATCTAAGATAAGAAAAACAAGAAAAATATCAGAAGACAGTTGGAATTAGTACAGAAGGTTTAAAGAAGATGGAACTGTAGGGGGGTCGATGGAGAGGCTCTGGATTTGCGCAGATGAATGCTTAAAGATGATGGTTGCAGAAGGCTTACAGAGACATGGATTGGTCTAAATAATATGTATTATGAAAAAATATATGCATACTAAAGCAGTTGTAGTGAAATAAAAAAATCAAGAAGTCAACGAAGCGAACATATTTTGGCTAACCATTTGAACACTAAATGGATAAACTAAAATAAGAAAACAGTTTGTATATAGGCATTACTCAATAATTTATGTGATGGTTACCCATACTGCAACAACTTTTGGCATGTTCGAACAACGAAGCTTCGACCTTGAGGAAAAAAAACCTAAGGTGGGAAAAACAAGAAAAATATCAGAAGACAGTTGGAATTAGTATAGAAGGTTTAAAGAAGATTGAGCTATAGGGGGGTCGATGGAGGCACTCTGGAATTGCACAGATGCAGCCGCAAAAATGACTGTTGCGGAAGGCATACAAAGATAGGAACTCGTCTAAATAATACGTATTATGAAAAAATATATGATGACTAAAGTGGTTGTAGTGAAATAAAGAAATCAAGAAGTCAACAAAACCAACATATTATTGTTAACCATTTGAACACTAAATGGATAAACTAAAATAAGAAAACAGTTAGTATATAGGAATTACTCAATAATTTATGTTATGGTTACCCAAAATATGTATTATGAAAAAATATATGCAGACTAAAGCATTTGTAGTGAAATAAAGAAATCAAGAAGTCAACGAAACGAACATATTTTGGTTAACCATTTGAACACTAAATGGATAAACTAAAATAAGAAAATAGTTTGTATATAGGCATTACTCAATAATTTATGTCATGGTTACCCATACTGCAATATTTTTTGGTCTGCTAGAACAATGAAGCTTCCACCCTGAGAAAACAAACGAAAAAAAATCTAAGATAAGAAAAACATGAAAAATATCAGAAGAGAGTTGGAATTAGTATAAAAGGTTTAAAGAATATTGAACCGTAGGGGGGTTAATGGAGGCGCTCTAGATTTGCGTGGATGCAGGCTCAAATATGATGGTTACGAAAGGCTTATGGAGATAAGAATTGGTCTAAATAATATGTATTGTGAAAAAAATATATGCAGACTAAAGCAGTTGTAGTGAAATAAAGAAATCAAGAAGTCAACAAAACAAACATATTTTGGTTAACCATTTGAACACTAAATGGATAAACTAAAATAAGAAAACAGTTTGTATATAGGCATTACTCAATAATTTATGTGATGGTTACCCATACTGCAACAGTTTTTGGTCTGCTGGAATAATGAAGCTTCGACCTTGAGAAAACAAACGAAAAAATATAATATTATAAAAACATGAAAAATATCAGAAGAATGTTGGAATTAATACAAAAGGTTTAAATAAGATAGAATCATGTGGGGGGGGGGGTCGATGGAGGGAGAGGGAGATGGTGTTATAGGTAGAGGAGCCAGAGGCGAAGCAACCATAGGTGGAGCAGGCAGAGGCGGATCAGGAGGAGGTGAAGCAGGCGGAGGCGGAGAGGGGAGGCGGAGCAGCCATACGCGAAGTAGGGAGAGGGAGTGGGTGTCAGAGGCAGAGTGGACGGAGGCAGAGAGGGTAATCAAGGAGGGAGAGGGAGCCGAAGGTGGTGGTAGAAACCCTAGGTGGAGAGGAAGGAACATGAGAGAGGAGCTATTGATTTTGGATGAAATGAGTAGCGAAATTGTTTTGGAGGGAAAAGAAACCACGAGGGGATGACACATGTACAAGAGGAAATTCAACTTTAGTATATATATAGATGTCTGCATTCTGAATATTATTATGAACGTTTGCATTTTGAATATAAACATACGCATCAAAAAATGTGAGAAGTGTTTATGCAAGGGTGAGTATGAATCTTACCTTTTACACAAGCACAATCTTCAGTTGATCTAATATTTACTTATTTTAGTGTACTCACCAAGAAATTCCCTCTAGGGGTATTTTGTTCATTTTTCATCCCAAGAAAAATTGATAATTTTGACCTTGTTATCAAGTTAAAAATAAACTAGTATCCTACACACATATTTTGTTGGCATTACAATGAACTAATATAAAAAAAGAAAAAATGGAACCAGAATGAAAATATGTAGTCATCAAACATAAAAAATGGAACTGGAAATATGTACTCATCAAACATATGAAAAATGGGAAAATTATAGCAAGTGGAGAATCACCATAAATGAAGTCATCAAACATCACCAGACATCCATATAAATGCAAATTCTAACAATATTGGACACCAAACACCCACTGCACAGAGGAAATACATTGAGCAATAAGTGATGAGTTTTGTTTTATGCACAAAATTTGATTCAATTCTCTATCTATATGAATATTTTTCTAAAATATCCCCCTAATGATGAGTATAGAAACAAAGAAATCCATAAAAAACTCGCAAAAATAACAATACTCAACCACAATGGAATAGAATTCAATGATGAAGATCGATCAAGTGATAACACATCACTTGACATCCACATAAATGCAAATTCTAACAATAGAGGACACTGAACACCCACTGCACAAAGAAAATACATCGGACAATAAGAGATGAGTTTTGTTTTATGCACAAAAGTTGATTCAATTCCCTATCTATGTGACTATTTTTCAAAAATCTCCCCTAATGATGAGGACAAAAACAAAAAAATCCATAAAGAATTAACGAAAATAATAATACTTAACAGCAATGGCATATAATTCAATGATGAAAATCAATCAAGTGATAGCTTGTCCTTCCTGATAAGGATACCTAATATATACCCACCTCCAAAATTTCAAATTACTAACAATGTGGGAACTCAATTTAAAAACATCCACTAATTTTGAAGAATGAACCAATGATATTTGGGCTGAATGAAAAAGACGATGAATGTGGAAGTTTGAATAATTTCAATAAAAAGATATTTTATATAAGCAAGTTCAATTAATTTAAATAAATTTTAACTCCAAAAGAGTTCATTACACAACACCAACAATGAAATTTGACCATGCACTGATGAATTCAAATAGGAAAAAATAGAAGCAAAATGAGAAAAATAGGATAAATAATTTATGGGAAAAAACTAAAGAATGTGGGATGTTCGATTATTTTCAATAAATGTCAAAACAATACAGGAAAGTTCAATTAATTTCAATAATGTTTAACTTGACAGGAAGTTATTTCACATAACCAATAAAGAAATTTGGCCCTGGTATAATAGATTTGAAAGGAAAAAATAAGAGCAGAATGGGGAAAATATGATGAATAATTTACCACGGGGGGTTGACATACTCAAAATTGGAAAAACATAAGAAAACAGGATGGAATATGTCAAAAAAATATTACATATATACAAATTCGATTAATTTCAATAAATCTTAACTCCATGGGAAGTCATCGAGCATCTGTAACAAAGAAATTCAACCCTGATATGAAAGATTCAAAAGTGAAAAATAGAAGTAAAACAGGAAAAAGAGCATTAATTTACTAGAAAAAAATGATATACTTGAAGTAGGAAAACATAGAAAAATAGGTCAAAAAATCTATTAAAATATATTGATAAAATATATACAGATAAACATGGCAAGAATCATCCCATAAACATAAATCATTTTTGAATTAATATTCAAGAAGATATTAACAATGACTATAATAACTCAGTTTCAGATTTCCTAAGTCAACATAAACAATTCAAAATTTATATCAATTTTTTTTACAAAGACACATTAGCCATACATTACTCATTGTGCGTATAAAAATAAAACTATAATTATGTTTTTTAATTAACTATACAATAGATTTGTTAAATACATTAACATAAACCTTATTGCGTGCTAACATTTCAAAAACCATAAAATGAAAAAGGAAACATTAAGTCAATGACTAGAAAAACAACATGGTGTTGGATGTCCATATAAATTAACAAAAAATATATTTCATTGATATATTTATGCAATCATGTCAATCAATCATAAATCATAGGAAAACCTAATATGTTAAAGGTAATTAAAATAATATATCACTACCTTGTAAGCACACCTCATCTCTATTTCAATATCATGCTCAACAAAAGCATTCCCAGGTGATGCACCAGCCACTGTAAAGAGAATAAAAACATGAGTTTAAAAATATAAAATTATAACATGATTTATAGGTGTAGGAAGATTCTATGGATCTACCACTGCATGCTCAAGTTCCAAAATGTGATATAGAATACTGAAATATGATTTTTTTCAAGAATCTATAAAATCAATGGGTATGTTGGTTGGTTTGAAATCAATGAACAAGTTTATATATTATTTACAACATGATTCATATCATATATGATCTTTCACAAGTCATGAGATTTTTATGTTGCATGTACGTGACGCCATATGAATTTATGTGATGTAATATTCTCATGTTCTGAAATCAGTGCCGACACATTAAAAAGAACTTATGTTAGCATATGTTTAGTGCATGCTAAAGTGGGATCCCAAGCATGTGGATATTCTCTAAGTAGTTAGAAATGGAGAAGATTGTTTAGGGATTAAAAATGTTATAAAAAATGAATTTCCTATTGATTTTCCATGGAAAGCCTAGTATATCTAGAAGTTTAAATGACCAAAGATAGTTATATCCACCGCCCTAAAGTTTGATCTTGATTCAATTGTATTTTGAACAATAGAGAAGAAAATCTAGGAAGTTGTGAGTACATGTACATACAAGGGAGGATCAATGGGAATAAAGATTGATTTAAAGTGAAATTATGTTGGACTCAATTTATGCACGCTGAAGTGATAAAGTTTGATGCATAATACTGAAATATGCTTCTGTTTTCAGGAATTACTAAAACAAATGGGTATCTTGGGTGGCTTGAAATCAATGACCATACATACTATAAAAATTGGTTCATGTCATATATGAACTTTCACATGGCATAAGTTTATATGCTGTAATCGACACTTTCATATAACTTTATGTGTTGTAATCTACTCATGTTCTATAAAATGTGCAAACACCTTGAACATTACATCATGGCTAAATTGATGATTGCGGATTAAAAGCAAGGAGAAGGCGACATGTATTGTGGAGTTCACACATTTTACTATAACTTTAGATATTCAGGACATTTATATACATACAAAATATATAAATTCTCTATTTACATACAAAACATAAAGAACATATACATATATATTTAGAACATGTATACACATAATATATATATATATATATATAATATGTTATATATATGTATATGTTCCATTCATATACAAATTATATATATGTTCTATATATAATATGTATATTTTCTGTATATGTTCGATATATATATATATATATATATAATTCAAACTCTCTAAAATAACATAGTAAGGAGAAACAAAACAAACCTCATAAAAGCTAATTATAACATCTTGAGGTTTTCAAACAAACTAATTCTTCTGTTGAAGAGACTCTCAAGAGAATTTGACTGGTGGAATCAAAGGGGTTGATTGTTAATTCTCAAGAGGAATCACTTCAAATTCCCTCAATGAGAAACTTATCATTATGGTTATATACAACCCAACTTCACAATCTAATTTTAATGTAGAAGAAACTGACATAGGAGTGGTCATTTTTCATACCTAAAATTATAGAATAATAATTACATAAGTTAAAAATGAATAGAATAAGGGAAAGACAAAAAATGAAAATTATAAATACAATTGTTAAGGGAAACTCACTTTTCATACCTAAAACCAAGTAGAAGTAGTTTCATTTCTTATGAATGTATAATGGCCTAAAAAATTGTCACCTTTCTGAACTGCCTGGAGGTGAAATATTTAGTTTAGAAAAATTCATACAAATAGAAAATAATATTAAAGGCCCAAAGACAACTATATTAGCGTGTTATTTCATTACCATTTTCCCAAGTCCTTCTAAAGTGTTAAACAATCAACTCTTTGAATCAAATGAGTTGGTAAGAATAAGTAAAAAATTCAACATGAAAATTAATTTCTTGAACAAAAAATACAGTTATGAGAACATAACAAAGATAACTAGAATAACCTCTCATTATGGTTATATATAACCCAACTTCCTAATCTAATTTTACTATAGAAGAAGCTTATATAGTAATGGTCATTTTTCACACCTAAAATTATAGAATAAGAATTACATAAGTTCAAAAGTAAAGATAACAAGAGAAAGAATAAAAAACAACAATAATTAAGAACAAGTACAAAATTCAACATGAAAAGTAATTTTAAAAACCAAATAACTTGATCCATTACAAATACATAAAATTTAATAGTAGAAGATAAGTAATATGTAGTTGAAATTTAAATTTAAATGTAAACTACAAGCTGTCATATATATAAAATATACAATTAAACAAATGTTTACAAACTTGTATAATTGAAATATTTTTTTTACTACATTGATAATCACCTTTATAATTTAGCTTCCTTGCAAATTTGTATTTGAAATGATTGACTAACATATTTTTAATGATATAATAAGAGATATGATAAAATTATGATAGTCATAACTTATATATCAGAATTTTTTTTGAAAACTGAATATATTATAATATATGTAATGCACATGTTAAGAATTGTATTCAATTGAGTAAATATTTTAACTTATTAATTAATAAAACCAATACTTAAAAGTATTAACTGAATAATGCATAACTATTACATGGAATTTTATATCCAAATAAAATAATAAAAAATTTCTGCACTCCATCCAAACTGGGGAAAATATTGTAGAAGTAACCAAAATATTGGTACATGTAATATTAAGATTGATGGAAATCATTCTTATATATTAGGATATCAGAATTTCTAGTTGAAGGTTAAAAAAAACAATGATTATTATGATGGATGTGTAAGCGGTAATATCATTGATTTTTTTTAGAAAATAAAAACCCGGAAGTAATGGGAAAAAATGTTAAAAGATGGTAATTGAAGAATCAAGAGGTGGCGAATGATTATAGAAAAATATAGTAGAAAATTCAAACAACTCAAAAGTTTAGTAATGAAATACACTAAAAGTAAAAGATTTATAGATTTTTAACATCATGATAACCACATGGTTACCAATTCACCAAATCATGGAGATTAGAGAACTGGATCATAGTCGTTTTTCATCATCGATGAAGATAATATTTAAAGAAAGAGGCAGAAAATAAAAAAATATTCCTATCACCATAGACATATAATAAACATAGAATGCAATAGTTTTGAAATATAAATATAAGAACATTGTGATGGAAAGGAAGAAAAGGAGATAAATTGAGAGAAAAGTGGTCAGAGAATGGGCATACAAGATTACAGAATTAATTTGAGCGTAGGAGATTAGGGATTGAAAATAAAATAAATATAGAAGTCAAAAATCTATATTAAATTTGGGGATAATGAAATATATACCTTCCATAAATTTTTTGGGACAAGATCCTACAAGATTCATGGGGCTCTGGTTTGTGGATCTGGGAGGGTGGCGATCTACAATCCATGAGGTAAGCGATTTGTGAGGGAGATCAATAGGGATGATCTAAGAGGAAGAGCCAAAAATTGAATCGAGAATGTATGGGGGGAACCAACGGAGGTGAGGATGCAGGGACACAAATGCAGGAAGAAGGAGGTGGGGATGTAGATGTGGGAAGGGGGAGGTAGGGATTCCAGAAGGTGGAGGTGGTGGTGGTGACCGGGGGAGGTGAGGAGGAGGTAAGGACGTAGATGCAGGAAGGGGGAGGTAGAGAGGAGGAAAAAATGTGGAGGAGGAAGAGAGTCAGAGGCGGTGATAGGGGGAGAAGAGTTAAGAGTGAAGAGTGAGGGAAAGTGGGTTATCATGGAAGTGGAAAATTATAGGGGAAAAAGGTAGTGGGGAGAGTGACACGTGGATTGGGAGCCATGGATTTTAGTATGAATAATAGATGTTTTACAATTACTGATCTTAAAATGGGATTTTTCTGATGAGGTGATACTATCATGTCATTTTGAGATAATTGATTTTTCAATTCATTCAATTAGACCCAAGACTATTAGAGGAATATCTCTTTAAATTCATCTTCAAGTCTAATCCTAAACCTATTCATCTTCTAATTTTTGGATCATTAATCTCTCTTTTCATGTAGCACTTTTCACATGAGCCTCAGCCCGGTTGGTGAGGACTCTTAAGTGAATCCAGGTGACTTGGGATCAAATCCAGGCGGAGGCACAATTTTTAGGCACTGTAGCAGTTTTGTAGAAGGTACTGTAGCGGGAACTGTGCAGTACTGTAGCAGGTACTATAGTGCGAACCGTAGTAGGCACTATTTGGCACTGTATCAGTCAGGAATTTGCCCCCGTTTGGGCCTTTGGGCCACCGATTTGGTCCCCGAGTCCTTTAAGGCCTTCGGGACACCCAAGCCTTCGGGCCAGTAAGGCCTTTGAGCCACCTCAAGGCCTTTGGACCACCTTAAGTGCAGATGTAAACTAGACAACCTATAAGGAACAAACTCTATAAGGAGGATGAGCAAGGAGCTTTCACCACAGCAGAAGCTACATGGATTATAAGAATGAGAGGGTATGACACCTGCCATCGGGACAAGCCTGTGCATGCATGGGATAGCCTAGCCGAACAACCATGCGAAGGTGGAGAGCTGATTTCACGATGAAGATGCTGGGGAAGAGTAGTTCCAAGTAGTAAGTCTTGGTTATATGTAATGTTTAAAGCCTACAGGAAATGAATTCCTCTAAGGCCTAAGGGCCATGTAATACTTACGCCTAAGGGGCTTGTAAGGGTTCCACCTTACCCCTTGAAAGGTGGATTATCAAAAATCAATAAAAAAATGAAGGCCTTCGGGCTATTGGATGGGATGTAGCACTTTCCTCTCCTCTGACATTAATCAATAGTTGCGGTGGCGATTGGAGGTAGGGTCTCTTCAATATCTCTATGACATTCATGGTTTAACTCATTATAATGCATTCTTGGTATGTTTCTCATATAAACTCCTGATTATTCTTTTTATAATTGATTTTATTTTATCTAGAGGCATATGGTTTCAATTATGTGATTCCTTTAATTATTAGAAAAACTTTGGATGATGACCTCATATTTCAAAGATGTTATAAAATTATAGAATTTATCTTTACTAAAAAATTGTTACTTATTTTTATAAAACCATTTAGTGATCCATACATGGAAAAAAATATGTGTTAGAACCTTAATGATTAAAAAATATTGATTCTTAATCATGGATTTTTTTTTATTTCATATATTGATCACAATTTTATTTTTTATTCATTCATCATTCTTGAAAGGAATATTAATATTATGTTTACAACTTTTAGGAAGGAAGATAAATATAATGAAAATCCTATACTATTACATAGGAAAGAACTTGGTAATACTTGAACTCAAAACCTTATCGAGACCCACAACTGGGTATGATTTTCTTTGATTTTAGGTGAAATATTATCATATAAACATTCTATAAACGGATTTTATCATGTTTGGCGGCTTGTTTGATTAGTTCTGGGTGTTTAATCGACCAATTTTTTTTTATATTATTGTAGAATCGTGCTACAAATGGATCTAATCATGTTTGGATTCTTGTTTTATTATTTTTGGGTGTTAAGTCAACCAATGTTTGTATTTTTTTTTATTTTTAGAAGGTGTCTTCAAATACCAAAAAAATTCTAGGTTTTCCACCAAAGTCTTATAGTGAAGTTGACATATAGGCTGCCTTATGAGGATAACAATTCTCCTAAGATAAATACAGGTAGCATGATGGGCTTGGTGTAACCTAAATAAAGGCGGGGTGATAGAATGAAGATAGTGCTGTTTCCATGATAGAAGTGCATACAACTGTCAGTCACAAAAGGTAGAATGATAAGGAAGGTAAACACTATTGGGGGTATTGTAGTATAAAATGAGACTATAAATTTTCATCCCACTCAAGGTGTAATTTGATCAGATGAAATATCTTTCAATCAATTTAGAAAATATCATAGTTTATAAATTTAACGTTCACTAGAATGAATTCTATCAGTAGTTATAACATTGTTCGATAAAATAACAGGCATAAAGAAAACAAAATGGTTGGTAGTTTAACAAATTAAACCAAAATATAAAAGTAAACACAAGTAAGAAAAATTTTAAAAAATAAATAAAACAGGTATTGGATTATAATCCAAATACCTAAAATGATATTATTTACCAATACAAATTCCAATAAAGGAATCCTTCACTTTTAGACCAAATAGATAGGTGTTTCATAACCTAAACCAAGGTATCCTTGATCCAAGACTAAAAAATCCTCAAATATAAACCTATCAGATGGTACCAATGTCCCATATATGGAAAATTTGTCTTCCTATCCATGGATGACCTCAATCAACCAAATCAGACAAGCTATGTCTTCCAAATCATAGAATCTCTCAATCATGAAGGATCAAATGAGTCATCTATCTTCCTATCCACAAAATCCCTCAATCTTAAAGGATATAAAAAACCAAATTCCAACCCCAGAAGCTCTTCAATATCAATTATTATAAAAAGATAAATTACAATAGAAAAACTTATCAATTACAATTAAAACATCACACAAATGCTTCTCTAAGAAAAGATCTATGAATAAAATACAAACATAAGCACTCTTAAAAATACACTATTGCAAACTTCAAAATGAATGAAAAATATTTATCTCACTTGAGTAACTACTTAAATTCTTTAAATACTCAAATACCCAGGTTCTATTTATATACATCTATGAAACTAATTGTAATGGTTGGGTTTTAAGTTATTTGAGTTAATTTTCAATGACATCGAATGTTGTACGCTATCATCTTTAATCTGGATTGTTCACTAAGTCCAAATTCTATGTACCATTAAAACACACAAGACTATTTTGATAGATTTATAGATTCAGTCAGTTTATCAGAACATGTCTAATGAACAATAAAACCGTGTCACAAAAAATCAAAACAAAAAACTCAAAGATTAATCAAATTTCTTCAAGGGAGTATTGTGATTTTAAAAACCAAGAATAAAAGAGAGTCTTTGAATCACCAATCCCATTATTTTAAAAAAACACAAACATGAATGAAAGATTAATATTGATTATAGAAAAATGAATATAGGCATATCATATCATATAGAAATAAAAATTAAAAATAAGCAAATCATAGTATTATAAACATAGAAAATATAATGTGAAATTATTCCAATTTTTAAATTATCAGAATATAGGATAGTTAATATCCAATACACTATTCATATAAATAATTTTAAAAATATTTCAAAATATAATCATAGTAGAAAAAATGAATTTTTTTTATCATAAAAATGAATGAGGTGAACCAATATTTTCATACATAAATATTACATCATTTTAGATGAATATTAACTATATAAAATTATGATCCATACTAGAGCTGTAAAAGTTTAGTGTATTTAGAGAATAAAATACATAAAAATATTATTTAGGTACATTCTTCATCATCTCTCATAAATTTATTCTCACTTTGTACCTTTATAGACATACCTTACTTAAAGCCTTTCTTCATAACCTAGGTGAGTAAAAAATAAGAAAGGGTGAGCTCAGATGCTTAGTAAGGGAAAACAAGAGAGATAATGATTATATAAAAGCATAAGATAATCATAAGGGTATGAGATTATGATTATAACTTACAAAGATCATACCCAATTTATCATGGATTATAATCATGAATAATGACATAAATCTTTATAACATGAAAGAAATGAATTGTAAGAGTGAGAAATCATCACTAATCAGTCATGAACCATGATTTAAAATTATAAGTGTAAAAGCATTTCATAAAAGTGTGACACCTTCATAGGTATAGAAACCATTTCATATGTCAAGGTTAATTATCGAGAACATAAAATCACAATGGTTCAAGAATCAAAATCTATTTATAATATCATAATGGATCAGACATAATCACTTATTTTCTATAGTGGATTAGACATCCGTACCTATTTTCCATAGTAGATCAAGCACATAAACTCATTTCCCATAATTATCACATGTGATATAAAGATTTACCTAATGCATTAGAGGGATATATAATTTTGGGTCTACCCATCACATAATAAAAACTATATATATGTGTTCCACAAGATCATAAAACATTCATTATATCATCATAACATAACTCATGGAAAGGAAACATGTTGGATAAATATTTCATCATTTCATCATAGCATAACCCATGAAAGATAAATGGTAATATCACAAACTTATGTAGACGTCTTGTACTAATTTTAAGGCATTATTTTACCTTTTTTTTTATCATAACTTGGTTGGTTATTTCTTAGGGTTTTTTGGGTGAATTTGAAGAATTTTTTAAGACCATGGAGCTATACACAGTTATGGAAAATCATGTAGTTTTCCTTAGGAAACCTTGCACCCCATTTTGATCTACTGGAAGGGGGTTCACAATTAGACTAAACCATGCAGCCAACCTCCCCAAACCATGAACCTTGAGACAAAGGGGAATCACATGGTTGGAGAATGTCTAAAAAAACCGTACACTCACTTAGGAGTAACCATGCACCCTAAATAGTAGGGGTGCATGGGTTGTCAAACTACACAACCAGCTTAGGAAATCATGAATGAGGGATTTTAAACCCCCTAAAATTTAATTAAAAATTACCTAAACCCCAGTTTATATCCCCAATCATTAATTCTCAACCTAACATGAATTAATTTAATCTTGGAGGATCCCAATAGGATTCCTAGGCTCCTCAAACCTCTTCCGGTGTGAATCGAAGATCCGATGGAAGGATTGACTACTATTTGTTAAGTGATATCTTCCTTGTTTAAGTTCCTATATCTCTCTTCTTTATTTACCTTTGAATTAAGATGGAATTTACTCTATTGTTGATTTTTTAGATCTTGGTTTTAATAGATCTTGTTTCAATGGATCTTGATCCTAGGTTTTGATCCTAGATCTCCTCTGCCATTTTGAATTCAACCATTCTACATTGAACTGAGGGCTAAGGTTTGGTGAGCATTCATCAATTATACTAAGGTAGGTGGTCTAAATTATTTCCCCATAGTCTTGATTATGATATCATGTATGTAATTTTTCCATTGTGTTTCCATGTTGTGAAGTTTAATTTTAATTAAAAAGGTGAATTTAAATCCATGATTTTGAGGGACCCTTATCAGACCCCATTAGATCTATTAGAGATTATGAGACTGGGCTTGATGGAAACCCATGGGGTGTGGCGATTACCTTGAAATGATGATAATGGAATGTATAACGTGTAATTATGGGTTTATGAAATTGAACTAAATCCTTATTTCATGTTTTTAATGTGATTTAAAGGGTTGATTGGCTTAACCTTGAAGGGTTAATGAGTTGTGTATCAATTGATGATAAATGAATTAATGGGGGAATTGTTCACGTTGTTCCTTGTGATAAAATTAAACCTTGGTTGTTTTTGATAAATGAAATTGTTAACCATGTTGATAATGGTTGATAAATGAGTTATGAGTATGGAACCATGATATGTATATATGTAAATGTGAACAATGAGTTGTGGGTGAGGGAATGATGCTCCAAGTACCCATGGGGTGCCGAACTGCTTCTCTAGGCCCTTTTTTCATGCATGTTAATTGGTGATATATGTTATTGATCAATGAGTTATGGGTGAGAGACTTCTTCTCCAAGTACCCATGGGGTTACATACTATTGCTCTTAGCCTTGATGCATGATTGTGAATTGGTGCCCGGACTGATGCTCCAGGGTACCGAATGAAATTGAGATGAAACAAATAATGAAATCCTATGAATGAATGAATTGTGAAATCACTACGATGCATGGTTCAAACTTTATAATGGGTCGAATCAGGTATGATTGGTTCATGTGTCATCATGAACCCAGGGATAACTTGGTTGTCTAAAGAATAATAAATGAGAAACTTATTTACCTTATTGTTTTATCATTATTCTTTATAAAACTGAATACACTGTTATAGATTGGATATTTATTTAGAAAATGTTGATGGTGTTCTAATGAGTTGTACTCACACCCTACTCAGGTTTCCTAATTGTTACCTATATATACTTCATATTTTCTGGAAAATATAAGGGAAAGAGCCCTATGTTAGATGGATGAGGTGGGATTCAGGATGGAGCATGGATAAGGGAACTAGGCATGATGTCAGGACCCAATTATGAGTTTTTAGTGTGTTTTTATTTTGGGTTTTCATTAGACACTTAACACTTGTATGGAATGACATATTTACTATTTTGGTTTATGGTCATTTCCCATGTTTTGGATTTATTCATGTGTTTTTTGGTTGATTATTGATTATTATAGTATCTTGGTTATATTTGATATAAATTTCCTATATTGTGATGATTTGATAAAGTTGTTATAATCTCCCCATGTTACATATTATACCCTTACTACTAGTTGACAACCTATGACATATGGGGAGGTACGCTTGAGGTCATGTGGTGAACTGACTATGGGCATTGGTATGTGGAACCCAGGTCGGGGTGTTACAAAGTGGTATCAAAGGAGGTTTTTTTCCAGTTGTATTACTATTTAGGAAAGTTAGATAAAAGACTAGGATGAGTCAGGCCTTGGTCATGCTCTTGTTCATGGGAGTAACTAACCCATGTGCAGGGGGGAAACTCAAGTTCCCATGGTTGGTTTTTTTGTTATTGATGTTTTCTATTATAGTTGAATGTTATTTCACCTTGAGTGATAAAATTTTTGTCCGATGTTATTGTTTCCTGATATTTTACTCATGGAATAATATGGAAATATATTTGAGTACGCATTAATCATTCTAGGCACTCAATATTTTATATGAAATTCATCATTTTAGGAATGCACAAAAAGCAAGTTATGAGTAAGTTGTGGGTAAGAAAAATTCCTTTCCTTGCTTTAGAAATTTAAAATGAAATGGTTCCTAATAAGGAATTGATAATTGTAAATGATAATAAATTTGGTAATTTGAAATGGTTAATAAATGGGTATTTAATGATAAATTTATAAAATGAAGAGTTGTTACCCTATTCTACACATGGCCTAGGTTAGAGATGGTTGAGGGTAGTACTATTGCCTCAGTTTTGAACATGGGGTGGTGTATGTGGGATGAATTTTTATAGAATTATGTGAATCTCTCTTTTGAAAATGTGTTAATGACGTGTTATGTTTCCTAAGATGTGTGCTTGGCATTATAGAGACATGCCTCCATGACAATGATTTTTTGTAGGAAGAAAAAAGGGAATTGATGAAAATGTGTCTCCAGTAGTGGAACCAGAGGCCCCAATAGTTCCATGTGAAGGTCTGAGAGAGCAGTTTCATGAGAAATTTTCTTACTTCATGTAATTCTTGGAAAGAGACCTGGGGAAAGCTTGTGGAATATGTGTGATATGACCCAGGAGTTCCTGTTGCAACACCCTCCACCCTTCATCAGAGAGGGTGGTCCTGAGGTAGTTGAGTTTTGTATTGAGTCAATCCAGACCATCCTCAATCATTTAGAGACTTCTCTAGAGAAAAGAGTCAAATTAGTAGCCTATATGTTATGAGGATCAGTGAAGCACTGGTGGGATATCTAGGATCAGAATGAATAGTTAAAGGGTGTGGTATGGAATGAATTCTAAGATAAGTTCTTGGAACAATTTTACCTAGAGACACTAAGACAAGAGAGGGCATAATATTTTATGCATTTGACCCAATGAAGCATGTCAGTGATGGACTATTCTAGTCGCTTCAACAACTTGTATCAATTTGTCCCATCGCTGGTTGGGGATGAGTAAACTATGGAGAAACATTTTTAGGACAAAATTAATTATGAGATTAAGTCCCAAGTTAATATATTTTGGTTGAAGAATTTTTTTTAGGTGGTGAATTAGGATCTCATTTTTGAGGGGAACCTAAAGTAGGATTCCAGTGGAGGGCAGGTGGTTTCTGCTGGACAATAAAGAGGTATGTCTTCTAAGGTTAGGAAGTGTCACTATGAAAGTTTTAACCAGGTCAGTAAAAAATAGAGTAGCCAGAGAGAAGGACTGGTTACTCATGGTAGTAATTGAGTGTTATGCCATCAATGTGGTGGGTTGGGTCACTTTTGTAGCTAGTGTCCCCAACCACTGGTAGAGTTCCAAGATTGCAGTAAGATGGGAAACTTATAAAGGTATTGTAGGAACCCACAAAATATGGATAGTGATGGAGGATTTAGACCAAACTAGAGTATGGGAAGGGGGTGTTCTACACCATACTAGTCTGGCATTTGGAGTACTACTGGCCATGCTAGTTAAGGTGGTGGATGTGGTATATTAAGGAAAAAGAACCCATATTAGCAGAGTAGTGTGACACAGGGGATTCAAAATGAAACACAAGGCATAAGGATAGGGTTGTAACATCCCAGCCTTGGTGCCATGCACCAGTGACCTGAGACAGTTCACCACATAACCTTAAGCATGCCTCCCCATATGCTAGAGGCTTCCGAATAGTAGTGAGGGTCTCATAATTAAATCATGGGGAGACTATACCCTCTTTGATCAGAGTAAACACCAATGGAAATAATAAAAAATAGAAGAAATATATATAATCATAAAAAATACTAATATCTCAAGATAAAAAATGAAGAAAATACAATATCCAACTAAAATAGAAAACATGCCATGCTGAATTACATGCCAAGTGTCTAAATGTAGACTGAAAATAAAGACACTGACATCTCCGAAGTGGGTCCTAAACCATGTTTGGTTCCCTCAACCATGCTTCATTTTGACTCAGCCATATAATACGGTCCCCTTACCCTTAACCTGTCCTACATCAATAAAGTCTATTTGAGTACTGATCAGGCAGCCTGAGTAGGGTGTGAGTACAACTTAGTAGGCCACCACCAACAGTGTCTAAAACAATATCCAGTCAAATAATAGTGTATAAATTTGTATAAAGAAATAATTACAATGCACAATTAAATAGTTATCACATTATCAATTAATATTTACTGAAATATATAAACCCCCGGGTTCCCATGGACACCTGAAACTCAATACTTACTTCACCCCATGCTGAAGTATGATTCCCTTTTATCAATTCACAATTCCTTTAATAAAAGGGATTTAATTATCCATTTCATTTCATTTTACTATTATCATTAATTGGATCCATGATCCAATGTCAATCTCATAGGCATAGATCATCATGTCTAACACCCCATGGGTATTTGGAGTGTCAGTCTGTGTCCCACACCCCATGGGTATTTAGAGAATCATTCCCTTTCCCATAAAAATATTTGCATGCATTCAATTTTTCATTATATGGATATTTGGAGCATTAGTTTGTGTCCCACAATATTTCATCAATCAATTGAACATGGGTATTTGGAGTGTTAGTCCGTGTCCTATAATCATTTATCATTCATTCACATGCACCACAATATCACAAGTTTCACTATATCATTTTGTTCAAGATTAATCAACATTAATCTTCTTATCACTATAAATCTCATTAATTAATTAAAAAATTAATTAATCCATTTAATGAAATTAATTAATTATATAACTAATTAATAATCTTAATCACATTAATTAATTAAAAAATTAATTAATCACTTTCACCCCATTAATTAATTGTACAATTAATTAATCATATCCTTCTTGTTAATTAATTCAATAATTAATTAATCACTTCCATCACATTGAAAAAATATTAACATGCCAATAATTAATTCAAAAATTAATTATTGCAATTCCAAATTAAATGTCCCAATAATTAACTCATCAATCAATTACCCTAATTCCATGATTCCATTGTTCAATCAAATCTCCAATTCCCCAATTAATTATTTGACCACATTAATTAATTCTACTTCTAAAATTCAATTACTAAAAGAACCCTATAAATTCTATAATCACAGACACATAAAAAATATGAATACTATGGGATTTGATAAAATACTACCAACCTTTATTTTTTGATGATGATCACCCAACAGAAATCTCCAAAATTGGGCAGCATAACAATGTATATTTAGATCCATATCTCACAACCCCAAATAAAGATTAAGGGAATCAAGATATTTCCAAACTAGATCTAGATATAGAATCATAGATATAGATATCACAAGATAGATATAGATTTAACAAAATAATGGATAACTTCCATCAAAAGAATGAGGAAAGGAAGGAGGATGAATAAGAAAGCATTGGTATGATATCCACTTACCGAGAGAGGAGCGAATATTTGATTTTAGCATTGAATCATGAAGAATTTTGAATCCCTCCATAAAGCTCTAAAATCATCCAAAATCATGTTGGTCCATGTTTGGGTCGAATGGGGAATGTTTTTGGGGTTTAGGGAATTTTAAAACCAATTTTATGACAATTAAAATTACCATGCACAGTTTCCTAGGCAGGGGCGCACGATTGGACCTAACCGTGCGCTAGTTATTTTTGTGGTGCACGTTTTTTCTTTTCAGGGCACACGGTTTGAAAAATCATACACCATCCATGCAGGCCCTCACTTTCCAAGGCTAGAAGGTTTCCTAGGATAGGGGCATGGATTGCTCTAACCATGCACCAACCATGTACAACCACTTTTTCTTCCTCTTTTCTTAATTATCACCCAAAAACACCCCAAGGTAAAAATAAAATGAAATTTACTTAAATAAAAAAAATTATCTTATTTCAAGCCCGATTCAACTCCAGAAAAGGTTGGGATATTACAAGGATAGTCACAAGCAGTTCAGTCTGCACTTGTTGATAGTAAGGCCGGTTCGTCGAAAGTAAGAGGTACTATTCTTGTAGATTCTATGATTTATAGTGTTTTATTTGATAAAGGATCCTCAAATTATTTTATATTTTCTCAACTTTTGAATGTTTTGAGTTTGATGGTGGAGTTTGTGAGTGGGGTTATGATGATCAACACGCTATTGGGAGTGCAGTTGAAGAAAAATTTGTCTATTCATGGGGTGCTCCCTCGAGGTTTCTCATTATCATTTCCTTTGAGATCTTTAAGTACTTTAAATGTCAGTTTTTTAATTTATTTTGGGTATGGAATGGATGATATCATACCCATCCCACATCAATTATTACCGTAGGAGAGTAACCTTTATATCTCCTAAGGGTAATAGTTATGACTATCCCTGAGAATGAGATATCCAAGAAGGACATACAAGGCCAGTTCATTAGCAATTGGGGGAGATCACCGCCCAGGCTGTGACTCTTATATTGGATGACGAGGGTGTGCAATTTTTTATTTTCCACCCTTAGTGGATTATTTTCGGGACATGTTTCCAGAATACTTCTCAGAGTTTCCACCTAAGAGAGTTGTTGAGTTTACAGTTAAGATCATGTTTGGGGTTGAACTAGTTTCCATTTCACATTATTGAATAGAACCAACCAAGATTTAAGAGTTTAAGACTCATCTGGATGAATTGATGGATAATGGATTTATTTGTCTGAGTACATTTTCTTGGGGTTATTTAGTATTTTTTTCTAAGAAAGATAATGATACATTATTTTTGTTTATTGATTACCAAAATTTGAACCAGATGATAGTTAAGAACCCATATCCTCTTCTGCACATCAATGATCTCTTTGACCAGTTTAGAGGAGCTTGTGTATTCCCCATGATTTATTTGAGATTGGGGTATCATCAGTTGATATTTAGACCTTTTGATATACCTTGGAGTGATTTTAAAAGTAGGTATGTCCTATACGAGTTCATCATGTTGTCATTCAGGATGAAAAATGACATGACTATGTTTATGGATGTGATGAACCAAATATTTCACCTGTACTTGGATCAATTTTTGGTTGTTTTTGTGGATGAAATCTCGGTGTACTTCAAGACTCATGATGAACATTACCAACATATTGACATCATCCTGAGTATATTAAGATAACATCATCTATATGAAAATCTATCTAAGTGTCAATTATGGATTAACAAGGTATATTTCTTGGGTCACATAATCTTTGAGAAAGGTGTGTCAGTAGACCCAGATAAAGTTTATGAAGTTGTTTCTTGGGAGAATATTGAGACTTTTTTTGATATCCAATTATTTTTGAGTTTAGTGGGATTTTATCAGAGGTTTATCCAGGACTTTTACCATTTAGAAGAACCAGTTTTGTATTTTAATAATAAGGGGATCAAGTTTGAATAATATGAATCACGTGAGAATTATTTCTAGGAGTTGAAGAAGTGCTTTAATACTACACCAATTTTGATCCTACCCAAGCTGGTATACCTTGTTTTTCGATGCTTCTAGGATCATAATTGGAGAAATGTTGATGTAGAGCGATCGAGTCATGGTGTATGGATCATAGTATTTGGTTCTACATGAATGGAATTATCCTATTCACAATCTCGAGTTAGCCATAATGGTTTATTCCTTCAAGTGTTAGTGAAATTACCTGTTGGATGAAAATTTTATTGTATATACCAACCAAAAAATCTTAAAGTACATATTTTCATAGGGATATCTGAACCTCCAGTAGCAGAGATGGGTTGAGTATATGCAGTCATTTTATCTTGAGATAACCTATACATAGGGGAAAGTAAACAGTGTTGATGATGCTTTGAGATGGAATACACATACTTAGCTAATCTAAGAGTCTAATTCTAAGTGGAAGATGATGTAATTATTCATTGAGATTCATGTGGATGTTAAACAAGAGTGGGAATGGATGACCCTCGTATCCTTATCGACAGATTCTCCACTTTTGAGATAGATCAAGGAGAGGTAGTATGAGGATCCAAAATGTTTTTCCTTGAGGGAAATCCTTAAGGGTGGGAAGTTACCTTCTTATTGGACTATAAATGAGGATGAGATCATATATGTATGGGCTTGCGTTGTTGTGACTATGTGTATGCGAGAGGATTTGATGCGTGCGTTTCATGCATCAAAGTGGGCGGTGCACCCTTTTTTGACCAATATATACCATGCTTTTTGGAAATAGTATTGGTGGCCTAGAATGAAAAAGTAAATTACAAGTTTTGTGACATGATGGTACACCTATTAGTAGGTTAAGAATGAGAATCAATGAATAGGTAGGTTGTTACAACCATTTTCCATTCCATAATGGAAGTTGGATGATGCTACCATGGATTTTGTGGTAGGTCTTCTGAGGATGCCTCAGAATAATGATGCAATATGGGTGATTGTTGGCTGATAGATGAAAGTATTCCATTTATTTCAAATTAGGGATACTTTCATAGTTGATCATTTGGGTGATATGTATGTTTAGGAGAATTTAAATTTTCATGGGGTGTCATAGAGTATAGTTTCATATCGTGATCCATGTTGTACTTCACACTTCTGAAAAGACTTGTAGAAGGAACATGGTACCCTGGGAAATCCAAGCGTACTATCCAAGTGCTTGAGGACATGCTGAGGGAATGCATCCTAGAATTTTGTGGATCTTGGGAGAAGAATTTAGAACCTTTTGAGTTTTCCTATAATAATAGTTATCTGGAAACTATTCAGATGGCACCATATGAGGTAATTTATGGTAGGCCATAAAAATAACCTCAATGTTTGATAGAGGTGGGAGAATCAGTGTTTTTGGGGTTGAGTCTCATACAAGATACATAAGAATAGTTTCAGTTGATTCAGAAAAATATAAATACAATGAAAAGTAGACATAAGTCTTATGATGATCAACATCATCAACCTCTTGAGTTTATAGTGGGAGACTCTGTATTCCTTCAAGTGTTTCCAAGATTAGGTCACCATATGATTTAGAAGTAGGTAAAGGTGGAACCTAGGTTTGTTGGACCATTTGAGATTATAGAGAGGATCAGACCAGTGGCATATTTATTGGCTCTTCGACAGAGGTATAGTTCTATCTATGATGTTTTCCATATATCACATCTTCAAAAAAATCACTCTGATGATTCTCATGTGATCTACATTTATGATGTTGAGCTTGAGGTTGATACATCCTTTGAGAAGCATCTGGTTCATGTTGTGGGTCATAGTGATACTTTTTTAAGGGAAATACTATGTTGTTGGTCCAAGTACTATGACAACATGGATGTTTTTAGAAGGAAACAATAGAGAGAGAAGCAAATATGTAGGCCCAGTGAACTAACCTTTTTACCTCATAGGCTTAGTAATTCTTGGGAGTACAACTCAAGTATGAGCAGTTATAAGGTGAGGATATTGTAATATACCAAGATTCTGGAGATGTCTTGTAATCATTTTCAGGTATTCCTTTACCCTTGTTTTTATCATACCTTGGTTGGTTATTGATTCAGGGTTATTTTGGGTAAATTTGGAGAATTTTGGAAGCCCATGGGATTTTGAACGATTGGTACATGGTTAGGGAAATCTGTATAGTTTTCCCCAAGAAATTGTGTACTCCATTTTGATCTACTAGAAGGGGTTTTATGTTTAGAATTACTATGAGAACACCCTCCCCAAACTGTGAACCTTGATATAGAGGATAATCTCATGGTTGAAACATAGTTAAAAAAACTGTACACCCACTTAGGAATAACCATGCACCCCATACAATAGGGGTGCATGGTTAGGGTGCACAATTTGTCAAACCATGTGGCCCATTTAGGAAACTATGCACATGGGATTTTAAACCCCTAAAAATTTAATTAAAAATTCTTAAACATTTGGTTTATATCCCTAATCACCCATAATCAATCTAACATGAATTCCTTTTCTCTTGGAGGCTCCCAAGAGGAATCCTAAGATCCTTGAACCTCTTCTAGTGTGAATTGAAGATTTTGTGGAAGGATCAAATCCTATTTGGTAAGTGATATATTCCTTGTTTAGGTTCCTCTCTCTACCACATTTCTTTACCTTTAGTGAGAAATGGATCTCCTATATTGTTTATAGTTTAGATATAGGTTTTAATGTATCTTATTTATTTGGATCTTGATCCTAGGTTTTGATCCTAGTTATCCTCCGCCGTTATGAATTCAACTATTCTACATCGAACTGAGGGATAAGGTTTGGTGAGCATTCATCAATGATCATATGGTAGGTGGTCTAAATTCTTTTTCACATTGTCTTTATTATTATCTCTTTTATGTAATTATTCCATTTCATAACTATATTTTTAAATGACATTTAAATTAAAAAGTTGAATTTAAATCCATGATTTTGAGATATCCTTCTGATATCTTATTGGATCTGTTGGAGATTATGAGACTGAGCTTGATGGAAACCCATGGGGTGCATCTATTACCTCGAAATGATGATAAATGGAATGTATAAGGGTAAATTATGGGTTTATGAAATTAAAATAAATCCTTATTTCATGTTTGATAATGGAATTTAAAGGGTTGATTAGCTTTACCTTGAAGGGTTATTGAGTTGTGTATTAATTGGTGATAAATGGATTAATGGGGGAATTGTTTATGTTTTCCTTATGATAAAAGTAAATAACCTTGGTTTTGTTTGATAAATGAAATGGTGAACCATTTTTAGAATGGTTAATAAATGAGTCATGAATGTGTAACCATGATATGTGTATATGTAAATGTGAACAGTGAGTTGTGGGTGAGGGACTGATGCCCCAAGTACCCATGGGGTGCCAGATTGCTGCTCTAGGCCCCCATTGAATGAATGTGAATTGGTGATATATGTGATTGATCAATGAGTTGAGGGTGAGGGGCTGCTGCTCCAAGTACCCATGGGGTTCCAAACTGCTGCTCTAGGCCCCAATTCATGATTGTGAACTGGTGCTCAGACTGACGCTCTAAAGTGACAAATGAAATTGAGATGAAATGAATAATGAAAGACTATAAATGAATAAATTGTAAAATCACTATGATGTATGTTTTATAATACACCATGGTCCGAAGTAAGTATGATTGGTTTGGGTGTCATCTTGAACCCATGGATAACATGGTTGGCTAAAGAATAATAAATGAGAAACCTATTTACCTTATTGTTTTTTCATCATTATTTATAAAACCGCATACACTATTATAGATTGGATATTTCTTTAGACACCTTTGGTGGTGGCCTACTAAGTTTTAATCACACCCTAATCAGTCCTCTTGATTATTACCTGAATAGACTTCATGTTTGCAGGATAAGATAAGGAAAATAACCCTATGTTAGATGGATAAGTTGGGATTCAAGATGGAGCATTTAAGAGGGAACCAAACATGATGTTTGGACTTACTTGGGAGTTTTCAATGTATCTTTATTTTGGGTTTTCATTTGACACCTGGCACTTGTATGGCATGACATATTTATTGCTTTGGTTTATGGTCATTTCCATAGTTTTGGATTTATTCATGTGTTGTTTGGTTGATTAATGATTATTATAGTATCTTGGTTATATTGCATATCGGTCTCCACTATTGTGATACTTTGATAAAGAGGTTATATTCTCCCCATGTTATATATTATACCCTCACTACTAGTCAGCAACCTCTAGCATACGGGGAGACATGCCTAAGGTTATCTGGAAAATCGGCTCGGGGCACCAGTATTTGGTACCTGGGTCAGGGCATTACATAAACATGTTTCATAAAAATTTCATCATCATAATCATAAAACTTCTAGAGAAATAATAAACATGGTATCATTGGATTATATCCTCAATATAAAATAACTAACATCAAAGGATGTTACCATAGATGAAAATTCTTTAAAAATCACTAAAATATTTATTGAGGAAAATACCCTTTTCATTTGGAAATCACTTATTTAAAATCTAAATATTTATAAAATATTAAAGAAATAATTTTATTTGAAAATATACATGAATTATTGTAAAGTAACATTCAAAACATTTATCGTTTATGGTGACAAGAAATTCCATTCATTATATATATGTTAAAACAAGGATTCCATTCACATTTTCAGTAAAAAGTCAAAAGTACCTTGTTTGGAAAACAACAGGAAGATTCCTTTGAAGAATTTTTTATAAAAATTAAAACATGGGTAAAATTTAATTTAATAAATCTTTGGATAATAGTAAAAACATTTTTGAAAACATTTGAAAGAAAATATAGACATAGAAGAAAAAGATTCCCGACCAAAGTGGATATCAAGTCAGTTTTTCTTAAAATCATTTCCCAATCATTTTAAGTACCAAAGAGAGAAAAATGGAACTATTAATTGAAAATTAAATGAATAACCCAAGTATAATAAATTTAAATAAATTTATCAGATAAGAATCATATAATTTACTCAATGAAAATTCAAGCATAAACAATCTTGATTAAAATGGGATTGAGACATAAATTCCTTACCTTAAGTCTCATATTGATTCATATGTGTTTGAACCTCATGTATAATAAGTATATATTTATTATAAATATATTATAGAATAGTAATTATATATATAATACCATATATTATTTAATTATAACATTTTATCACCTATTTATTATCAATTCTTAATTAAAATCGTTGTTTCAGGTGATAACTGATTTGTTTTTCAAGCATATTTTGGTTCGAAAATCTTGTTTATTGTACTTTGATCTTGGTAAAATAATATTTATAATTTTAAACATTTCATGATTTTTATACTTAATCATTATATTCACTTTTATAACTATTCATATAAATCGGTGATGAAAAATGAATTACATCACTTCGTGCAGATGGTGGTCCGTACGTATGTACGCATGAGTGATGTTTCAATTTTTCAATAGAAGGAATGAAACAAAGGTAAAAAATAATACACCTTTACATAAACATAATAATATCATATATATAATATATATTCATTAAGTCCATTATTATAATAATCAATGTGAATTGGTGAAGGAAAACGAAATGAATCACTTTGTGGACGTGGCAGTCTACACATACGTAAAGACGATGTTTTCATTTCTAATATGTTAGAAAGGATGTGGATAATGAGTGTTAAATTATTATAATAACAATTAAAAATATTTAATATAATTAATTAATTATTTTATAATGGATACCATATATTTAGAGGTGGTAGAAAAATAAATAAAATTGAAAGTACTCGGTTAAGAGTTATACATTTTCGTTAAAAAACCTTCTTTGGATCACACCTTAAGCCATGAAAGGATGACATTTTGGAAACAATATAAAATATAGGACATGAGTAAGTAATCTATTAAGTTATTATGGAAGTTATTTAATGAGATATAATTCTCAAAATGTGTGTGTAATAGAGGAGAAGAGGTTCTTTTTTATAAGTGAAGGTATTGGAACTATTAGAACTACTTAAATTATTAAATTAATATAAATTAATTTTCATTGAAATTTGGAAAAAAATTGATATTTTATGAAAATAGGATCATTATAAGTCTACATACTCTCATAAAATAAATTTTAGACAAGTTTAGGTGATGTTTTTACCCTTATCTCTTTGTTTTAACCCCTATTAACACTTTTGACAATTACTATAATATCAAAGTTTTTTTACTCTTTAAGGGTCAAGAATGTTACCATAAAAAGAAAAGTGACCCATAAATGGATCATGGTTTATATTTTCAACCATATATAATTCACTTGACCTAATATAAATTTTTTTATAAATGTTAAACAATTTAATAAAATATTGTTTATTATAAACTATCATTAATGTCATTTTTAAAACTATTCATTTAATTTGAATTTAATTTCATCAAGATAAAAATGGAATTTGAATCTAAAATTTTAAAACATTCATATTATTTTATATTTATATATTTTTTATCATAATAATTCACCAAAATTTTAATACATTTAATTTTTTTTAAATCATTTTTTTTTCTATTAATTGAATAAATTTTGTGTCGGTGTTCTATAAGCCTTTAAAGTAATTATTCAATCACTAAAAATTAAAAATAAATTATCATGATAAAAAAATTAATTCATATTTCAAATAAACATTTATAATTGAACATAACCAATTTTTATTCTTATTAAAAAATATTAGAGATATTAAATTCAAGAGAGTGACATTTTGTATTTATTATTTTCTTAAAATAATATAATGGTAAAAATCAAATAAAAATTGACACCATGTGGCCATATTTTTGGGATTTTTATGATAATGGTCAAATGACACTCTTCCAATATGATAAAAAAAGTTTTAGATAAATTTTAAAGCCTTATACTAAAGTTTTAACCATGTTTTACCTAATTTTACCCATATTGAGGTGATAGATATTTAATACGTTTACTTTTAATAATGTAAAAAAGATTAAGTTTGCACTATTAAATAAAATTAATTATGGTGATTATAAATTTTAAATCCATTTTATCAAATTCAATTCATATAATTGGTAGAATTTAATTTAAAATTAAACCAGTAACACGTTATGTAAAATGATTTTCCAGAAAAAATGTCTTCTTATATATAATTTATTTATACCAAGATCAAGAATAAAATTGATTATAATGACCATAATTGGATTATTAAAATATAAATGAATTAATTTAACTTTAAAATAATTTTAAAACAAAGTGAAACTTTTTAAATGCTTGAAACAAAAAGGCATCTTAAAAAATCACTATTTTTCACTTATTCATTAAAAAATAATTTTTTTAGAAATTTCTAAAAATTTAACTCTAAGATGGTTTTGAAATTATTATTTCAAAAATAAAGTTTATTTTTCAAGAAATTTTCTAAAAATGAAACTAATTATATCATTTTCTAAAAAAAACATTTTGAGGAAAAATATATTTTTGAATCATATAAAGACTTTAGTAAAAATGGGGTACTTATTTATCAATATATTTTATTTACCTAAAGAATTTATAAATAATTTTAAAAATATATTTATTATTACATACTTCACCAATTTAACGGCTAGGTTATAACATTATACTATAATATGATTCATTTAGACTTGAGTTTGCATGTATCATAAGCTATCAAAGAAATTAAATTTATTTGAATAGAAATATATCATAAAATATCTAGGTGTTACATGATACCCCTATTAAAATGTATATACACCTTAAAATTCTATCATTCCAATAAAAATAAATGAGGATATATCTATTTCATCATGTCCTTGGGTTCCCATGTATCTTCTTCGAATCTCTGATTCCTCTAGAGAACTTTAACTAGGTGAGTAGTCTTGTTTAATAGCTCTTTATCTCTACAATCCAATATTTCTATCAGTTGGTATTTATAGTAAATATCACGATCTAATGGTAAAACCTCTAAGTTCAATACATGTGAAGGATTAGATATATATTTCCTCCGGAGAGATGCATAGAACACATTATAAACTTGGGAGTGGTTCGGTGGAAGAGTCATGTGATAAGCTACCATACCTACTTGATAAATAATATTGAAGGGTAAAATATACAAAGGGTTTAACTTTCCATACTTTTCAAATATCATAACATTTTTCAAAGGAGATATTTATAGGAATACCTTTTCACCAACTTTTATCTCTATAACTTTCCGGCGATGGTCAACATAACTTTTCTACTGATTTTGAGCTACCCTTATGTGTTGCTGAATGAATATAACATTCTCTTCCATCTCCTTAGATAAATCATCCCCCAATAAATTTCTTTCTCCAACTTCTTCCCAATACATTTGAGTTCTACACTTGTTTCTATAGAGTAATTCATAAGGAGACATATGAATTATTGAGTGAAAGCTATTGTTGTCATGACCTGACCAACCAGAGGTTTCCTAGCTGGTGGTAAGACAAGAATGAAATCCCAAACTTGTCACTAATAGTCTTGGAGTTGATGAATATCATTGAGTAGGAATATCACACACATGGGAGGCCTTATCCTAAAGTACTAGTATACACGTACACATCGCCATACAACGGTATAATATAAAAATATAAACAAATGATACTATAGATATATGTATAAACACTATCCCACATTATAGCACAAAAATAAGTACAACAGAAATATAAATATCCAAATACAAGCCCACAAAAAACTATAAAAGAACCCAACCTACTGACAAAAAGGGTGCATCTACCCAAAAGTAACTCCTTGAACCATCCATGGTCTGTTTAGCACAAATAAGATCCACCTGCTCCGGGTCCACCTAAGACTCCATTGAAAATCATTTCATCTGCATAAAACATGACTTGTATGGGTAGATCCTATACAAGGGTGAGTATAAAATACTCAACATGACACTCCAAAATCACCAAAGAAAAATCATCAAAGAGATTAGTTATCTCTTCATCACAAATATATTTTAATCAGAATATGAGACATAAAAATAATAAAAATAATAAAATAGATATGATCAAAGGTAAACACCAAGTCTATAGCTATGGTCACTTCCTCATTACCATCCTAGAATTCTACTGAAGGTGCAAAGTAACACTAATCTGGGAGAATTAATTTGGGCTTTCAATCCATGTAATGGGATTTATTCCCACTAGGCCTATGAGATATGTACTAAATAAATAAGGCTTGGTGGGTGGGATATCCCCTTGGGGGGGATATGGCCTACCTTTCCAGCCTATGTGTGTGGTGTGTGTGTGTTTAAATGTAATTATACCCCCAAGAACCTAATATATATATATATATATGTCTCACTCATTGGGTATTACTATATTGATATAACTCATCCAAGAGAACATAATCATTAGGTATTTCCATTTAGAAGCACAAAAGAACTAAGAGGGATCATTTAAGATAATCAATCGGTCAAAAAAACTTACCAGAAGAAAACATAAATCAATAAACAGATAGGGGATCACACCTAGAGCCTATGGGTACACCTGACCCTAACTAGAATAATCTTCTAGATAGGGGATCATGCATGTGTATGTGGTCACATGATTCTTGAAACCCTACCTAGGGAATAAGATGATGGGAATTAGAATACAAAACCTGAGCCTCATAGAGGGATTCCATCTCTAGTCCACCAAGAGGATGTTATCCAATGATTTGAACAAAATTCTACACTGAACCCTAAGGTGGACTGAGAAAACTCACTCCAAAACAACATAAGGAGGGGACACACCCACACAAATACAGTTCGAGATAACTCACCTAAGCTCATACTAGAGTTGAAATAAGAAGAATAAGAGTTCTAACTTTCTCTTGAAGAAGTACATGATGTGTCTTTAGGGGTAAATGGTGTGTATCACTAAGCCTAGAACTTCCCATGTCTCGAAGTCTCACATGACTTTTTTTTTCTCTAAATACATAGCATGTAAACTAGGGGTGCATGACATGTAGAGTTCGATCAGGTACTCAATGTATCTTCAATTATAACCCATGTATTATGACCCATGCCCATGTACTTAGGGTATTCCTATATACACTGTCCATGCTTAGGTACTTTTTGAAGTACATAAGGTATACTTCATGCCACATGACATGTAGGTGCTGGTCGACACTCGGAGTGTGCCACCCACCAAAGATCATGTACCTTTTGAAGTACATGTCATATTCCCCACCATTCATGGAGTGTGGGTCCATATGGTATCTTGGGTGTATACACCATTTACACACCAATCCATATAATAAGGGGTTACATGACATGTGAACCCACCACATTGCATGTGGGGTCACATGGTAACCTAGGAGTGTACTCCCCATACACACCGATCTGTTTTCCAAGGGTTACATGAAGTGTGATCCAACACACACAGCGTGTAGCACTACATGTCTTTCTAGGTGTGTACTCCATGTATGAACCGAGACGGATGGATAAAAGACACATTATATGTGATCATATCACATGATGTGTGATATTTAACTCAAAACATAAACCCTAGCCACTTTAGAGAGGGAATTACATGGCATGTGATCCTCTGAACTACATGATGTGTAGTTTGGAATTTTATAGAGACTCCAATTCTTCACAAAACTTCACTTGCACCTCTAATTCCATTTGGAATCATGCCGCAACATTCAAATCTGAGTTAAACACCCTCCACAGTTGGACGAAAGTTGGATTTTGGCCATTCTTCATCAAAAAATAATCCATAATCACCATCCTAATGTTCTATATGACCCAACATGTAGAAATCATGTTGTCCACACCAATACTAGGTCATTGTTTTCACCGGTGGTCAGATTTTTGATACCCGTTGCATGGAAACACCCATCATTGGTCCTTTGAAGAGATTAAATCAACCTAGTTTGAAAATCTACCATTACTTAATACATTATCCTATTATCATCATTTCCAACACAAATTTTTCAAATCTCTAAAACCCAACACCAATCATATGACCATGATCTGTTGTGCCAAAGGATGAACACACAATGATCAATCATCCTAAGTAATGTTGAATCACCAGTCAACTAATTACTGATGATGAACACCAAGAACAAAGAGAGAAAGGCACATAACATAAAGCGATCTTCAATTGAAAATCGTGTTCATTTGGCCATCGTTAGTGGAATCCAATTAAAAAGAACTATCAATGCAACAAGAATCAATTAGAATAGATAAATCTCAAATTCTTGGATCCAAGAAGTTAAAAATCAACCCCTGTCAGACCAATGAAGAATGATCCATGAATTAATTTAAGAGGAATTAATTTGTTTCCATATCTGGTAATTCCCTACCTTGGGTTTGGATAAATCACCAATGAATAATGTTTCTACATTGATTCTATTGGTGATATCTAAGAATCCTTTCAATGATGATGATCCTCACGGTACTTTGATCCCTGATCCACAATCCTATGACCATCCACCAACACAACCATCACTAGAGTGCTCCCTATGCATCCTCTCATTCTCTCTAGGGTTATGAAGATAATCCTAGGGAATTTTATATAGAGGAAATTATATAGAGGATCCATTATAGTTTTCAAATAAATGATAATTAAATTAATAAATTAATAAATTAATAAATTAATAAATAAATAAATCAATAAATTAATAAATTAATAAATTAATAAATCAATAAATAAATAAATTAATTTAATTCATTTAATCCACCCATGACTATACTCTATCAAAACTTAATGACATGAATTATGTCATTCCTAGGATAAAAACCACATTATAAATTTAACACAGGTCTTAGATTTTCTATCTGGAACACCATTTGGGAGATATTCTATTATTTCTAAAAAATTCATGTGTGTGATATAATATATTTACTATATTTAATATATCCACATCAAGGATCTTCAGTCCTTGTAATTCCATTATGAATCCACACCCAACTCCAAAAATATTCCTTAAATTATTCCAAAGTGTTACCTAATGAAAATAGAGTCGTTACATTCTCCCCACCTTGAAGGATTTTTGTCCCAAAAAGTAGGAACCTACTCATATAGGAGGGTACTAAACTCGCATATGGATCTCCCACTCCAATGAACTCTCTTGGAGGTCCATATTCTATCAACAAATACACACCCAAGGTAAAAACTCACCCATGACGGGTATTCTCCCCCCTAGTTCTTAAAATTCACCAAGCACCTTGAAAAGATAATCGCACCCTCGATGTACAACTCACTTCGATCAACATCATGCAATGAGTCATTCACATGTCTCCTCATCTACGAAATGTGGAATGCATCGAGTGCTCAGGTCTAATTGTGGTGGTAGGGATAAGTAGTACACCACCTTACTAACCCTACATGATAACTTGGAAAGGGCCTATAAACTTCAGAGATGGTCTATCATCTCAGCCAAATCTCTGTAATCCTAGATGAGGAAATATACTTAAAACAAATGATCTCTTCATCAAACTACCAAGGCCTCCATAGTTGGTCTATAAAGAACTCATGAATACATTGAGCAGTCCTCATCTTACCCTATATAAAATGAACATTCACCACCATCATTCTTACTAACACTGGACCATAAGCACTATCTACCACTGGATCTAACTAGTATAGAGGTAACCTATAGGGTCTTCCGTATATAGCCTCAAATGGTGCTAAAATGATGGTGGAGTGGTAACTATTATGATACACAAACTCCACTGCAGGTAGATGATCCTCCCCACTACAACTAAAAATAAAATATAAACTCGAAGCATGTTTGTCAGTCCCATTTTTTTTGTCATTCTATTTATTTTATTTCTCTTGGAGTCGGGAGATTTTGTGTAAGTGCGGGTGAGTCCCGGTTTAAAATTTTAATGTTGGGATGAGTTTATGGTTTGGGATAGTGTGTGAACACCGTACGTTTAAGACGCGCAGTCCGCTTGGGCACGTGCTTTCCGCTTGGGTATGTGCAGCCCGCTTGCAGTCCGCTTGGGTATTGTACAGTGTGTGAATACCGCACGGTCATCCAGTTTTAACATTATTAAATTAGTTGGTTGAGCGGATAAATAAATAAATATGTGTATATATGTTTATATATGTTTATGTTTTAACGTTATGTGTATATATATATGTTTATATGTGTATATATGTTTATATATGTTTATGTTTTAACGTTATGTGTATATATATATGTTTATATGTGTATATATGTTTATATGTGTATATGTATATGTTTATACATGTTTATATATAGGTTTATATGTCTAAATATGTATATATATATATATAGATATGTGTTTATATTTTTAAATGGTTTTATTATTATAAATGTTTTGATTATAATAATAATTATTATTATAATTAACTTATTATTATTATTATTATTATTTTTAAACCCTAAACCTACCCTACCCGCATCACTTCGCCCCTCCCCCATTTTTTTCCTGCACAGCACCGTGGGTCGCGCCTCCCTCCTCCTACGCAGCGCCCGACCACCAGCCCGCCGGCCGCCGCCTTCCCATCTGGCTCGCCCCCCCTGCTCGCCCTCCCCCATGATCGCCCGCACTCCCCCCGCTTCCTCGGTCCAGCGAAGCTGCGAGCCTAGGCCCTCGCCTCCCAACTCCTCCTCGGTCCAGCGTAGCTCCCTCGGTCCAGCGCACCCCTCTCGGTTCCAACAAAACCCTCCATATCCAGCTTCAGCGTCTGCCCTTGGCCGCTCGCCCTCCCCTGTAGGTCCCTGCTAACCTCATTCCGCCCTCAAGCTCTCGCACCTGCCGCACCTCCAGCTTCATCCATTCCTTACCCTGACTGCATCCTCCGCACAACCGGCCTCTCGCACCAGCGGGTCCCCATCACCCTCGCCTCACACCGCCGCTGTCCGACGACCTAGCCATGTCCAGTATCCCCTCTTTGTGAGGCCTCTCCTTGCGTGACCCCTTTTTCTGGTGTTCTCATCTTCCGGTATATTTCTTTTTTTTTTATTATTTTGGTGTTTCTTCTCTTCATTTTAACCAATTATAAAAGATTCAGGTTGTGTTCACGCACCTTGTTTGGTGTCTAGGGTTTACAATTGGCCCGCAGAGCGATGCGCTTTCCTCTGTTGTGGTTCTGTTGCTCTCGCACGTGTCTAGGTAGGCATTTCATGCCCTTTTTCTCCCAATTACAAGTCATGCGGTGCTTATGTGTTGTTATTTGATTTCTAAAACATGTTTCACACTTTTATTACATACATAGTTAATTTATAGTGGTGATTTCGTAGTGTTTAAATTGATCGTAATTAATTTTTTTGATGTCGTTCTTTTATGCACATGTAAATGCCTTACCTTTCAGTATTGAATAATTGCCACTTTATTTTAAAATGGTATTGTTGGTTATTTCAAGGTGCGTTTCAGATATAAATCCTTTTGGGTAGTGTTTGGTTGTGTTTTATAACCTGTACAATTGGTTTATGTGAGTCCTTGGTGTCTTGTTGGATGTGCGATGGTCTTTGCCGCACTAATGTTAGGTGTCAGGACTTGTTGCAGGGAGTTGAGATCATTTCTAAGTGCGCACACACATTTTACCAGGTATGGATATATATATATATACGCCTTTTGAGTGCGTGTTCCCTCATAGCGCAGGGAACACGTGCATCAGTTTAAAGATGTATATATATATATATATATGGAAGTGCGTGCGCGCGTGAAAGTGAGGTGTTTCTTAAGTTAGAAAGTTTCAAATGGACTTCCTTGAGGTAGGAAAATCCATGCATTTACTTTCCATTGCTTGTCCTTAATTCTTGAGGTTGTCGTTATATTATTATCTTGCTATGCATCTTCATGGAACCTCTTTAAAGCTTCTTGTGGTGTTCTAAAATTATTTGGTGTTGTTAATGATAGGGTTTACATGAATCGTGGTTTAGGCCTTGTATATGATGCCTTTGGTGTTTGCGCCGTTTGTTTGTTTGAATTGTTTTGAGTCTGTGTTTATGCATTTTAGTTGTGCGGTTGTTGTAGCGTGTCAGGGAGGAAGACTCTCCTTTCTGCGGTCGGTGGCTTGCGCGTGTTTGTGCGTCTGTGCGAGGTGTGACGTGCCACTGTGTTTGGACTGCGAGCAGAGGCAGGTCCCCCACTACACTCACCTTTAAATTTAGAAATCATTAATTGTTTGATGTTTTATTAATTTTAATGAATGAGAAATAATATAAGATAATTAATTTTTAAATGATTATTTGGTGTGAAAAGAGTCGTTTATTTTATACCGAACACTTGAAACATTTTCTTGACGAGCGGACACCCAGTATTGAAATAATGACCATTTGGACTTTAAACATAATTCATGGAATTTCAAATGTACTTCTAGTTTTAAAGATAAATGATTTCTTCTGAACAAGTGTTTTGGGATTTTTTGATAAATGAGGTTTTTCTTTAAAATTTGTGAAGCCCCATTTGGCACTTTAATAAAATAAATTATTTTGGAAAACCCATTCAGGGGTGATCTTTGGTGTGCATTGATTTTGTGAGCTGTATGTGATTTTTGTGCATCATGACTGATTGATTTACATTGTGGGTGCACCCCTTTTTATTGCTTGTGTTGACATGGGAACCTGGCATATTGAGTGAATCTTCTGAGAATGATTGTTGCACTAGTTTAGATTATGTACTGGCTAGTGGCCCCATAGTAGGGGAATACTGAGTTATTGCTACTATGGGGATTGGGCCCCTCAGTTAGGCCATGCAGGGCTATGCCGAGCGTTAGGGCGTTATGACATCATCGAGTTAGAGCATGCTTTTAGGATGAGTCAGATGTATAGTATGTTCTGGATTGTTCACGATCTCCTAGGTTCGAACCATGTTTCATTTAGTGTTTATTTGTGCGTGGCGCACAATTGAGAAGTCTAGTTCGGTTGCTGGCTCGTGTGTGCCATTTTTTCCATTTCCCTTGGCGTGTGTTGTGTGTTATGTGTAGTTTTACTTTTTGGCTAATAACTAATATTTGGTTTTCTAATTGTTCAAAAAAGTGTTTTAAAATGCAATGCACCTGTTCCTTTCAAACATTAGAAAAAAATTGTTTTTTAATTTTAAAGGGCAATGGACTGATACTTGTTTTAGAAATGAAAGTGTGTGTGTGTGAAAACCAATATCTTGTATATTTAGTTCAAACCTGGAATTAATAGATTTCTTTATTTAAAGGTAGTGCATTGGGAATAGATATCAGGCTAGCCTACTGAGTTTTTATACTCACGCCTATAGTTCTTTTCTGTTTTTAGTGTTTGTGCAGGCTACAACTTGGGTGCGTTCGCCTTGGGCGATGTTTGGTCGTGAGTTGGAGAGTGACCCACGAGGTCACGTGGAGATAGTGGTTGTCTCTTTCGGTTATTTTTATTTTCTTTTGTTCTTGTTTAGTTACTTTGCTCTATTTATTTATTTTGCGCTGCTCTGTTTTATTTTAGCTGCTTTATTTATTTATTTGTTTTGGGTGAAATCGTTCCCACAACCTCTGTTGATGCCCTGGAGCTTGTTGCCACCCCGAGAGGATCGAGAACGCCTCTCGGGCCATGTCGCGAGCCGGATTGGGTGACCGGTTTAGGGTCGACCCGGGTTGGTTCGTGAAAAAATGGTTTCAGAGGAGGTCGGCTCTTAGCGGACCCAACTTTTCAGAGCGCCCTTTGTTATTTGGGATTTCCATTAGATGGAGATTAAGACTATCGGGGCTCAGGAGGTAGGTTAAGGGTCGGTGCCTGATCACCACCGCTTGTGACGAGACCTGAGTTACCAGGGTTAGTTCGGGATTTGAGTCTCTTATATTTGGTTGATTTGGATTGAGGGATGACAATGGAGGTGAATCAGTTCACTTTACGGACTCACATGGGGTGGTGACCCATGTGGAGTCCAAGTGTCCGGCTCAAGGTCCTCTTAGAGTTATGCTTTACCTGGGGCATGGCTCACCACTATGTCGCTGGGTCAGACATATGTACTAGTTTCTCATTCTAGTGGGTTATTACTGCTTGTGTTTTGTTTTAGTCTCAACTGATTTGAGGGTGCATTAAAAGTGAAATTGGTTTTTTTAAATGGAAAAGTGTTTCTTTCAAATTTATTTTGAAATTACTAAAGTGGGTTTTTAAAGAGAAGGTGTATTGGTTTGAAAAAACTTGGTGTGTGTTTGAATTTGATAAGGAAAAGAAGTGTTTGAACCTTGGCACTCCTTATGGAGGGTCACACATGAGTGGGTATGTATGGAAGTGTGTGGGGGAACTTGTTCGCAGATGATGTGAGCGGTATTGAATAAACGCACGAGTGATGGTTCATAAGGTGCCATAGGTGAGTTTTTAGAATTTTGAAGAAATAACGGTTTTGGAAAAGTGATTTTTGGCTTGGGTTTGTATATGTTTGGATTATGGGCCTGTTTCCCCTTGGCTTATGTTGTTTCTTTGATTGAGTTTTGGATTGATTCCAGTTTCGATGGTGTTTTTCGTGTTGTCATGAGTATGCCGCCCAGAAAGCCTCCAAAAGTTGTTAATGAGTTATGCTCAGTTCTAAGTTCCCTTTTTGTGTTTCTTGCTTTTCGAGGTAACTGATATCTATTAGATGTAGTTTTATAGTTATGAAAGATAGTGTGTCTTCGGGTTATTGGGAACTCCTAGAGTAGTTAATGTTCGTACCTCCCTATAGTTATTTGAGGGTTCAGTTCTGGACTAGTAAAGATGAAATGTCTCATCGCCGTTAGAGTCTTGGGTGTGATTAATGATGGTCGACTTCTACAAAGGTTCCCCACCTAGAAAGGAGTGCAGGCCGGTGGAACCTGTCCCCAAGAAATCATCCTTGTCGATACCGACTCTTAGTTCGTCGGACCGTTCTCTTGTGCATCACCAATATGACCAGTTTGGACATTCCAAGCCATCATGTTGCATCCCTTTGAAAATGTATGACCATCATGGTTGTTTTAATCATCGAATGGGAGGAGTTAGATACCAGAAGATAAAAATGTCTAAATGTGAGGCAGGAGATGCTTCAGCTATCAGGGCCCCATCCATAGGTCTCGAGGTGAAGCTCGCACACAGTCAAGAGTTGCCGAGGGTGTGTGGAACCTCATTCCAGATAACGTCTTCATATTTGGAATGGAAATATCCAAAATTTACCTTGTTCTATTCTCATAGTTGTCATAATCTCATCCTTGTTGTGGTAGCGTGATGATATCGTTCCCCCACGATCCAAGTGGTCTTATCTACTCTCAGTGTGGTTCTTAAGTTGTTTGGTCTCTTTGAATGGTGTGGGCCTATGAATAAAGGGACATGTTCTAAATTTGAGTTGGTCTCGGGTGTGTTCGTTAGGGAGGTGTTCGTTTCGTGAAATTGATGGGAGGTGTTGAGTGAATTTCTCATCCTCAAGTTGTTGGATTGTTCTGTAGCAAGCTTTTCATCAAGTCTTAGGTGTTTTGTTCGATATATGTGAGTAAAATTAATGAGTTTGGTTTGGGAGTTCCCGCGTTTCCCCCAGGGGGTGATGTGCTCGGGTTTCAAGGGTTTCGGTATTAGTGAATTCTTATTGTGGGGAGAACCCTCCTGTGTTCTCCCCTCAACCTCAGACAATGATTGTACTCAAGTTGGTCGGGTGTGACTTGTGTTGGTAATGGTCACCCTAAGCCTCTCAGTTTTTCTGGTTTTGCCTGGGCACAGACTCGAGTTATGCTAACTGTTGGCTTGGTGACTTTCTGGGGGCAAAAAGTGTTTTTGGTGGGGAGAATTGTCACACCTATTTTTTTGTCATTCTATTTATTTTATTTCTCTTGGCGTCGGGTGATTTTGCGTAAGTGAGGGTGAGTCCCAGTTTAAAATTTTAATGTTGGGATGAGTTTATGGTTTGGGATAGTGCACGAACACCATACGTTTAAGATGCGCAGTCTGCTTGGGAACGTGCTTTCTGCTTGGGTACGTGCAGCCCGCTTGCAATCCGCTTGGGTACCGTATGGTGCGCGAATACCGCCAGTCATCCAGTTTTAACGTTATTAAATAAGTTGGTTGAGCGGATAAATAAATAAATAAATAAATATGTGTATATATGTTTATATATGTTTATGTTTTAACGTTATGTATATATATATATATGTTTATATGTGTATATATGTGTATATATGTTTATGTTTTAACATTATGTGTATATATATATGTTTATATGTGTATATGTATATGTTTATACATGTTTATATATAGGTGTATATGTCTAAATATGCATATATATATATATAGATATGTGTTAATATATTTAAATGGTTTTATTATTATAAATGTTTTGATTATAATAATAATTATTATTATAATTAACTAATAATAATAATAATAATAATTATTATTATTATTTTTAAACCCTAAACCTACCCTACCCGCATCACTTCACCCCTCCCCCATTTTCTTTTTCCTGCACAGCACCGCGGGTCGCGCCTCCCTCCTCCTGCGCAGCGCCCGACCACCAGCCCGCCGGCCGCTGCCTTCCCATCCGACTCGCCCCCCCTGCTCGCCCTCCCCTGTGATCGCCCATGCCCCCCACTTCCTCGGTCTAGAGAAGCCACGAGCCCAGGCCCTCACCTCCCAGCTCCTCCTCGGTCTAGCGCACCCCTCCCGGTTCCGACACAACCCTCCCTGTCCAGCTTCGGCCTCCACCCTTGTCCGCTCGCCCTCCCCTGTAGGTCCCTACCAACCTCGTTCCGTCCTCAAGCTACCACGCCTGCCACACCTCCAGCTTCGTCGATTCCTTACCCCGGCCGTATCCTCCGCACAACCGGCCTCTCGCACCAGTGGGTCCCCGTCACCCTCGCCTCACACCGCCGCTGTCTGACAACCTAGCCATGTCCAGTAGCCCCTCTTTGTGAGGCCTCTCCTTGCGCAAACCCTTTTTCCGGTGTTCTCCTCTTCTGGTATATTTCTTTTTTTATTATTATTTTGGTGTTTCTTCTCTTCATTTTAACCAATTATAAAAGATTTGGGTTGTGTTTACGCGTATTGTTTGGTGTCTATGGTTGGAATTGGCCCGCGAAGCGATGCACTTTCCTATGTTGTGGTTCTGTCACTCTCGCACGTGTCAAGGTAGGCGTTTCATGCCTTTTTTCTCCCAATTTCAAGTCATGTGGTGCTTATGTGTTGTTATTTTATTTCTAAAACATGTTTTGCACTTTTATTACATACATAGTTAATTTATAGTGGTGATTTCGTAGTGTTTTAATTGATCAAAATTAGTTTTTTTTATGTCGATCTTTTATGTGCATGTAAATGCCTTACCTTTTGGTATTGAATAATTGCCACTTTCTTTTAAAATGGTATTGTTGGTTATTTAAGGTTTTTTTTAGATATAAATCCTTTTGGGTAGTGTTTTATGACCTATGCAATTGGTTTATGTGAGTCCTTGGTGTCTTTTTGGATGTGTGATGGTCTTCGCCGCACTAATGTTAGGTGTCAGGACTTGTTGCAGGGAGTTGAGATCATTTATAAGTGTGCACACACATTTTCCCATATATATATATATATATATATATATACGCCTTCTGAGTGCGTGTTCCCTCATAGCACAGGGAACACATGCATCAGTTTAAAGATGTATATATATATATATGGAAGTGTGTGCACGCGTGCAAGCGAGGTGTTGCTTGAGTTAGAAAGTTTCGACTGGACTTCCTTGAGGTAGGAAAATCCATGAATTTACTTTCCATTGCTTGTCCTTAATGCTTAAGGTTTTCATTATATTATTATATTTCTCTAAATCTTCATGGTACCTCTTTAAAGCTTCTTGTGGTGTTCTAAAATTATTTAGTGTTGTTAATGATAGGGTTTACATGAATCGTGGTTTAGGCCTTTTATATGATGCCTTTGGTGTTTGCGCCATTTGTTTGTTTGAATTGTTTTGAGTCTGTGTTTATGCGTTTTAGTTGTGTGGTTGTTGCAGCGTGTCGGTGAGGAAGACTCGCCTTTCTGCGGTCGGCGTCTTGCGCGTGTTTGTGCGTCTGTGCGAGGCGTGACGTGCCACTATGTTTGGACTGCGAGTAGAGGTAGGTCCCCCACTGAACTCACCTTTAAATTTAGAAATTATTAATTGTTTGATATTTTATTAATTTTAATGAATGAGAAATAATATAAGATAATTAATTTTTAAATGATGATTTGGTGTGAAAAGAGTCGTTTATTTTATAACAAACACTTGAAACATTTTCTTGACAAGCGGACACCCAGTATTGAAAGAATGCCCGTTTGGCCTTTAAACATAAGTCACATAATTTCAAATGTACTTCTAGGTTTAAAGATAAATGATTTCTTCTGAACAAGTGTTTTGGAATTTCTCGAGAAATGAGGTTTTGCTTTAAAATTTATGAAGGCTCGTTTGGCACTTTAATAAAATAAATTATTTTGGAAAACCCATTCAGGGGTGATTTTAGTGTGTGTTGATTTTGTGATCTGTATGTGATGTTTGTGCATCATGACTGATTGATTTACATTGTGGAAGCACCCCTTTTTATTGCTTGTGTTGACATGAGAACTTGGCATATTGAGTGAATCTTCTGAGAATTATTGCTGTACTAGTTTAGATTACACACTGTCTAGTGGCCCCATAGCAGGGGAATACTGAGTTATTGCTACTATGGGGATTGGGCCCCTCGGTTAGGCCATGTAGGGATATGAAGAGCGTTAGGGCGTTATGAATTCATCGATTTAGAGCATGCTTTCAGGATGAGTCAGATGTATAGTATGTTCTGGATTGTTCACGATCTCCTAGGTTCGACCCATGTTTCATTTACTATTTATTTATGCATGGTGCACAATTGAGAAGTCTAGTTCAGTTGCTGGCTCGTGTGTGCCATTTTTTCCATTTCCCTTGGAGTGTGTTGTGTGTTATGTGTAGTTTTCCTTTTTGGATAATAACTAATATTTTGTTTTCTAATTTTTCGCAAAAGTGTTTTAAAATACAATGCACCTGTTCCTTTAAAACATTAGAAAAAAATTGTTTTTAAATTATAAAGGGAAATGTACTGATACTTGTTTTAGAAATGAAAGTGTGTGTGTGTGAAAACCAATATCTTGTATATTTAGTTAAAACCTGTAATTAATAGATTTCTTTATTTAAAGGTAGTGCATTGGGAATAGACATCGGGCTAGCCTACTGAGTTTTTATACTCACACCTATAGTTCTTTTCTGTTTTTAGTGTTTGTGTAGGCTACAGCTTGGGTGCGTTCTCCTTGGGCGACATTTGGTCGGGATTTGTAGAGTGACCCATTAGGTCACACGGAGATAGTGGTTGTCTCTTTCGGTTAGTTTTATTTTATTTTGTTCTTGTTTAGTTACTTTGCTCTGTTTATTTATTTTGCGCTGATCTGTTTTATTTCAGCTGCTTTATTTATTTATTTGTTTTGGGAGAAATCGTTCCCACAACCTCTGTTGATTCCCTGACGCTTGTCGCCACCCCAGGAGGATCGGGAATGCCTCTCGGGCCATGTTGTGGGCCGGCTTGAGTGACTAGTTCAGGGTCGACCCTGGTTGGTTCGTGACAATGTCCTCCAAGACCTGAATAACCCGATTTAACTGGACATATTCTTGGGGGTAGGAAAGCTATGCTCAACCAAAAATGAGTCCCAAAGGACCCATGAATCCTCTATATAATATTAACATTAAGTGACCATCAAAGTATGAAATGATCTTTAAGGGAACTCCATGAAGTTAGAATACCCTCAGCATGTATAGACATCCCAAACTCTCTACTCTTCTTTCATTTGGTTATGAAGTGGGCCAACTGGCTGAGTCAGTATATGATCACTCATGTAGCATAATGAACTCTCACTAATCATGGAATCCCCATATCAAAAACCACAAAGATACCATCCTATTTTCACTTCCACTAGGGAACCTCAACCTTCAACTATTAACAGGTTAGATATTAAGGGTTAAAATCAACAACCCACTATAATAGCATTGGCCACCCAACCTGATTATAAAAGTTCCTAATACATCATCACCTCTCCTGTATGTAATACTAAGGGAAAAAAACCTCCTCAAAACCTCCTCTCACAACATGAATGGTGTCATCATCCCTCCTTGAACAAGGGTGACATGATCTCCACTTCTAGGATATCCATTAAGAACATGTATAATGGATATCTAGTCATGAAATATCTCACAATCGATATCTCCAAATTATACCTCCTTAACTTGATAAAGAAGTGGATGGGGCAACAACCATCAATTGGAGGTATGCTGCACCATCCTCATCCTTAAGTTTCAACTGTAAAGTGTATAACTTATCTATTACATTTCTAAAAAAACAAACAATTTTTTTTATATGAGAATATGCTACAATAGCCATTACCTTGGGTGGATATCAAGCTAGAACTACCTCAAACTTTACTAGGCCCATAATCACCTCCACATTTGAGAAAACACATTATAATAAGTGAAACTCATGAATACAGAACCTACACTTCAAGAGCTTACCATAAGGATAGTTATCTCAAAGCATTTCTAGAAACATTATCAAGTGTCTCTCATGCTCCACCATTAATGATGAGTAAACAAGGATGTCATAAAAAAAGAATACTATGAACTGATCTAAGAAGTGTTTAAGGATCTAGTTCATAAGCCCCAAAAAACACTATTGGGGTGTTCAACTTGCCAAAATTTATCACCATTAACTCAAGGTAAACATAATGACCTTGGAAAGTCACCTTCAGTATATCCTCCTCTCAAACTTAGAGCTGGTGATAACCCATCCCGAGGTCAAACTCTAAGAACCAATTCACCCCTAACCATATTTCAAAGAATTCATCAATTCTTAGGAGTGAATACTCATCCCTAATAGCCACCTGGTTCAGGAGATTTCAATCCACACATAAACTCAAGTTCTCATCCACCTCCCAAGTGAACAACATTGGGCTACCCAGGGGAACACAATGTGTCTAATAAATCCCCTACTCTATAGGTTCTCTAACCGCACCTTCAGCTCTCATAACTACATGGGGTCATCCAAAATGTTAGCATAGATATCGGGCCATCCATGTTTACAAGTCTATATAGGAAACAACATTTTTATAGGGAGTTAAGTATGAAACATCCTCAGGGGAGATTTTTCATACTCTTCTAACACCATAGGAAAATGAAAGCTCATAGAATCTACTACTTCAAGGATTATACTATCCAAATGATAATAAACCATTTTTATCCTCCTACACATGATCTTATCCTATTATGCCTAGGATTCCTTCTCACTAAAGGAGGAAAATTCTATCTCTCTAACTTTGGTACACTAAAACCCCCATAGGTAATAATTAACTAAGCATGGATGGTAGGTAACTAGTTCATACTGAGGTAAACATCATAGGGTCTCATAGCTGCTATGGAAATATTCCTTGTGAGGATTTATCTCCTCTTAGAGATAGGTCACACTATCAATGGAATTGTGTGATCACTAAACCTTCTCTTCTAGAGCCTTCAAACACAAGGTTTGAGCTAAAATTATTCAATATCATAACTAGGTCTTAAATAGGGGTTACATTTATATAAAATTGGCTTATGACCATGTATTAAAACTATAGTTGGAGAATAAAAGACATATGTTGTACCTAGATCCACATTCAAATCCCCTAGGGCATAAAATTTTACTATCTGAAGCTATCATTTACCTTGATCACCTATTCACCACAACCAGAGATCACTCCAACACATAATCATATCAAAATGACCTAAAACATACAATTCAAAGAAACTCATCCACCACACCTTGACACTCAGCACTTCGGGTGATAATGATTTATCCAAACAATTTAAAATTACATCACAAGAACATGCCTTGGTGGGGTAAGTCTCCCTCTTCCTTTCATACCTGAATCTACATAAAACATCACCAACACAAGGCTCTAATAATTCCCTAAATCACTCTAGAGAAGTCTTTCTACTAGGACCACCATCAAGAGGGGTTCTAACCAAGCATAAAATTCCCACCAAAGGCTCAAGCCAGTCCTTTAACTCCTGAGAAGGGGGTCTATCCCACCATGAAACCTAGAAAATCTCTATCTTTAAAACTCATGAAACACACTTAGTATAGGTTAATCATCTACTAGCACCACAAGAAAAAACTGTTTCTCAACCTAACGGGGAGCATCCACCTAAACCATAGAAGGTAGGTTAGCATGATTCTTAATAGGTGGAGACATCACTCTCTATCCACATAGAGGTACTGACTCCTAAACATGTCTATAAAATAAAGCCTCATCACTAAGAGGATCATAATCATGATCCTAGTATGGAATCCTAGTTGGATGTTATCATAGAGGCATCCAATGATAACCAAAACACACAATTTCCAAAAGAGAATATTTGTGTAGATGGCTTAAGAAGCACATGAAAACCATAACCCATTCTTATATGATTAATATTATAATGTTTTCCCTAAAAAAAGTGCCTACATGTTATGAGTTAACAAGCAGATTAGTAAAATCCTAGTGAATGGATACATCGGTCACTACACTAATACTGGATTATCTGGCCTAAAATCAAACTTGAGACACTTTAACACTGTTTCCCTAGTTCCCAAACCAAACCTCATAGCTATAAAATCTCCAAACTTTGGTCTTAATATGATCTGATATGCTTCCAATCTATTATGATCCAACCCTCCAGAGATCATTTGGATGACAGGAATATGAGAATGACATCTAAATCCCACCTTCAATAGGAAAGGGTATGGTGACTAACACTAAGTAGAAATATCACACAAATGGGAGGGATTAACCTAAAGTTCTTATACACAATCATATATAGCTATACACCAGTATAATTTGGAAATATAAACAATTGATACTATATATTCATGTATAACCACTATCCCACATCAAATTACAACAAGAAGTACAACAGAAGTATAAAGGGACACAAACCAACCCACCAAAAACTATAAAATAACCTAACCTACTGAGAAAGGGGGGTAGCTACCCAAAATAAACTCCTAGAACCATACATGTTTCCCCTATCATAACTAAGATTCACTTTCTCTTGGTCTACCTAGGACTCCATTGAAAATCCCTTTGTCTTCATAAGACATGACATGTGTAGGTATAGACCATGCAGGGGTGAGTATAAACTTACCCAATAGGACATCCCAAAATCAAAAAACAAAAAGCATCAAAGAGAGTAGTTATCTCATCATCATGAAGATATGTTAATCAAAATATGAGACATAAAAATAATAAAAACAATATCCCAAATATTCTCAAAGGTAGACACCAAGTCTTTAGAAGAGGTGACATCCTCAATGCCATTCTAGAATTCCACTAGAGGATCAAAATAACATTGATATAGGAGAAATCACTCCATGAGTCTTACCATCACTGATGGCACTCATACGAGAGGTATCAGTCATTGGGTCTTACTATACTTATGGCACTCATCCAAGAGAACATACTAATCGGGTCTTTCCATGAAGAAGCATAAAGTAACTATGAGGGACCATATGAGATACTCACTCGATCAGAATAACTATTCGGAAGATAAAAGATGTCAATACACATATAAGAGATCACCCCTAGGACCTATGAGATATAATTGACCCTAACAGAAATAACCTGCTAGATAGGGGATCACACCCACGTGTATGGTCACGTGATTCCTGAAACCCTACCTAGGGAAGAAGATGATGTGAATGAGGACACAAAATCTAGGACCCACGAAGGGATTCATACTCTAGTTTGATGATATAATCTTGTACAATGCTCTGAAAAAACTAACACAATAAACCCTCATGGAGGTGGATTGAGAAAACTCACTCCAAAGAAACAGAATGATGGAAAACATCCACACAAATAAAGTTTGAGGGAACCCCCAAGCTTATACCAGAGTTGAACTGATAAGAAAAAGCGATATAACTTTCCATTGAAGAAGTATATGATGTATATCACTAATATTGGAACTGATTGTGCCTCTCAATCTCACAAGAAATGTTTTTCTCCAAATATATGGTGTGTCCAATAGGGATACACAGTGTGTATAGGTCAATCTGGAACTTGGAATTTTGTTTGGTCTAGCCCATATACTATGGCCCAATCATGTATACTCAGGGAATTCCCATGTACCCTGGCCATGCCCAAGTACTTTCTGAATTAAACGGGGTGTACTTCATGCCACATAGCGTATAGGGTCCATTACAAAACTTGATGTGTGACACCAGCCAAAGCATGTGTACCTTCCGAAGTACATGGCATGTGGCCCACCACACATGATGTGTGGGGCCATATGGTATCTTGGGTGTGTAATCCCTGTACACATCAGGCTGTATAATAAGGGGTTACACAACATGTGATCCCACCACATGGTGTGTGGGGTCACATGGGCACCTAGGTGTGTACTCCCTCTACACACAAAACTATTCACCAAGGGTTACATGATGTGTGATCTAATACACACATCATAAAACACTACATGGATTCCTAGGCATGTACACCCTATACATGCTGATCTGTCTGGCTAAAGGATACATGGTGTGTGATTATATCATAAGGAATGTGATATTTAAATCAATGCATAAAACCTATCCACTACACAGAGGGAACTATATGGCATGTGCTCCTCGTAACTGTACATCATATAGTTCATAATTTTATAAAAACTCTATTTTTTTCATGTGGATTCACCCACACCAACACTGGGTCACTACTATTATCAGTGGCCAGATTCCTGCCACAAATTTCTTAGAAACACCAGTTTTTCTTCTTTATAGATATATGCTCAACCAGGATCACAAATCTACCATTACCCAATCCTTCACTAGATTATCATCATTTCTTACACACCTCCATCGCGTCTCCAAAACCCAACACCAATATTGTGACCATGATCTATTGTACCAAAGGAAAAACACACAATGATGGGTCCTCCTTGGTATCATCGAATCATCGGTAAACTAATTATCGATGATGAATACCAAGAATAGAGGGACAAAGAAACATAACACAAATTGAGATTCAATCGATGGCTATGTTCATTTGGAAATCATTGTCAAAATCCAATGAATTGGAATTATCAAAGAAATAAGAATCAATGGGGATAGATAAATCTCAAATTCCTATATTTGGGAAGAGAAAAATAAACCATTGGTAGACTAATGAATAACAACCCACAAATTAATTTATGAGGAGTTAATTCATGTTTTTCTTAGGTTATAAATAGGAATTAAAAACACAAAGTAAAAACACTAACTCAATTTTGAATTGATCACTAATGAATAAAATTTCTACATTGATTCCATTGGTGATATTTAAGAACCCTATTGATGATGATGATCCTTGCAGTACTCTAATCCACAATCCATGATCCTATGACCACACACCAATGCACTCATCACCAGAGTGTTCCCTCTTCATACTCTCATTCCCTCTAGGGTTATGAAGCTAATACTAGGGAATTTTATATAGAGTATATTATATAGAGGATCAATTAGTGTTTGTCAAATAAATGAAAATTAAATTGATAAATTAATTTAATTTATTTAATCTTAACATGACTACACTTTATCAAAGCGTCTGATTCCAACATGACTCATGTATTTCTTAGGGTAAAACCCACATTATAGATTTAATGGTGGTATAATATTTCCCATATAGAAAACCATTCGAGATATATTCCATTATTTCTAAAAAACTATGAACAAAAGATATAATATATCCATACCAAGGTTCTCTAAGCCTCATAACTCCATACCGATTCCCTGATCAACTCTATAAATATTCCTTGAAATATTCCTAATTGTTACCAGATGAAAAAAGAATCATTAAAATTATTGAAAGCATGCTCAACTAGAGGAAGGTGTTGGTCCCAACCACATTTTAATTCTAGAGAAATATATCTCAACATTTACTCTAGGTTTTGAATGATTTTCTCAGAAAATATTTCTAAGGATGATAAGCAGTATTGAAACACAACTCTGAATCTAGATCTTGATTAATAATTTGACTGATCTTTGAGGTAAACCTTGTATCTTGATCATATACAATATAATGTGTCACTGTATGAAACCTTTATACTTACTTAATGTATTTTATAGAGTTATGATCAAGAGATAAATCTTTTCTGATTGAAATGAAGTGTCCTAACTTCATAATATGACCGACTAAAATCTAAATAGTTTTGTTCCCTTTAGATGTTTTCAGGCGTCTGATGCTAAAATCCATAATAATGTTTTCCCATTTTCATTCTGGTATGAGAAATACTCATAAAATTCTTTTAGACTTCCGTCTCTTAGAATTAACTTGCTAACATACCAGGTATCAAGATACATACTCTGTAACATCCCTTCTCATGCTGTCATACAGAAATATTCTTTATGATATCTATATATATTCCTCCTAGGATGAATAGAAAATTATTAACTATGATATTCAGATAAAAATTTATTCTTCAATTCTCGTATTGACGAGACAAATACTCAATTCCCAAAAATTATCATTCCATCATAATCATGGTTGAAATCAAAAAAAATTATGTCCTTCTTTTATAGTTCAATATCTTCCTTCTATTTCTATTTAATCCTCATATGGATATATGGTTGAAAATTTATATGATAAAGATAATATTTTTCCCATTTTCTCATGATTTCAGTTTTCATTTTGGAAAATCCATAAGTATTGGATCTCTTTCAATCCTCATCATGGACAAATAAGAATGGTCCTTCTGACTTAGATCATCAACCATCTTGTTTACCTTCCTAGGGTGGTAATGTATCAGGCAGTCATAATATTTAATCAATTCCAACCATCTTATCTATCACATATTCAACTCTTTACATGTGAATATATAATTAAAACTTTTATTATCTGTATATATGTCACACCTTTCACCATAAATATAATTCCTCTATATCTTTAACACAAAAATCACTACTGCTATCTCTGAATCATGAGTCAAGTATTTTTTTCTCATGTATTTTCAATTGGCATGAGGCATATTCTATTGCCATATCATTATGCATAAGGAAACATCCTAGTCCATTATTTGATGCATCACTATAGATCCCAAAACCTTCTACACTAAAAGGTAGTGTAATAATAGGTACAATGACCAAATTTCTCTTTAGATCCTTTAAATTATATTCACATTCATCCATATACAAGAACTTAACCCCCTTATGAGTCAACTTGGCGAGTGTATTAGATAATCATGAGAAATATCTCACTAATAATCAATAATATCTAGACAAACCAAGAAAAATATAGATCTTAGTCATAATGGTTGTTCTGGTCTAATGTTAAATAACTTTTTTCTTTTATGGATCCACCTATATACCCTCTCTTGATATTATATGACCCAAAAATAAAACATTATGTAGCCAAAATTCACAATTGGTAAAATTTTCATACAAATTATCCTTCCTTAGGGTCTTCAGTAAAATACTCTAGTAATATTCATGCTCTTCCTTACTCTTAGAATATATAATAATATCATCTATAAATACTACCAAAAAATGATTAAGTAAATATCTAAAGACTCTATTTATTAAATCCATAAAGAAAGTAGAGTCATTATTATGAACAAATGACATAACTATAAATTCATAGTGTCCATACCTCGTATTAAATGCAATATTAGGTATGTATTCAATTTTGACCCCCAATTAATAGTATCTATATTGAATATTAATCTTGAAAAAATATTTATCTCTTCATAATTGATCAAAAAAATTATCAATATGAGGTAGAGGATTCTTATTCTTGATTGTGATCTTGTTAATTTATTGATAATCAATGCAGAGTCACATTAATCCATATTTATTCTTAATAAAAAGAACAAGTGCACCCCATGGTGATACACTTGGATAAATTAATACCTTATAAAGATTATCCTAGAGTTTCTTTTTTAATTCCTGCAACTCAATCATGTCCATTCAATATGTATTTTTTAAAATATTTGTAGTACCAAATATGAGTTCTTTTGAAAACCCAACTTCATGATTTGGAGGAAGACCAAACAATTATTCTAGAAAGGCATAAAAAAAAATCTTATATAATAGGAATATCCTCAATTTTGAGTTTTTCCTTAACCATATGAGATAAATACCCTTCAAAAATAGGAATTAAGACCCAAAATATAGATGTAATATTCATTGAAAGTTAATATTCATCCTCACACTGATAAATGATCATAGGTTCATTCAGAATATGAAATGTGACTTCTCGTCCTTGGAAATTGATATGGGATCTATATAAATAAATCCAATACATTCCTAAAATCACATAAAACTCAACTAGATAAAGAATCAAATGATTTATAGGAAGCATGTTACCACAAAATTTAATCAGAGAGGAATTATAAACTTGAGATTTGATCATCATACCATTAGGAGTTTTCACCGTTAACTCAACATCTAACCATTGAGGTGGTAATGTTATAACCATATAAAATTACTTAGATATAAAAGTGTGGGTAGAACTAGAATCAAATAAGAAATTAGTTATTCTAGAGTGGATGATAAGTGTACCTTTCACCACATCATTATCATAACCCACTTTAGCAGTTCAGATTGCATGAGATTTCCCTTTTCCATTAAGATTAATAGGATGTTTATACTGATAATCATCATAGACCTTCATATTCATATACTATTTAGAATAATGCCCATATTAATTCAAGTAATTTCCATGATCTTTCTTAACACATTTCTGGCATGTAGATGGATGGAATTTCTTTCCACCATGCAATTTATTCTAGTTTTCTTGAGACTCCATCTTCCTTTTCTTATCAAAACGATGATAATGATGGGAATATCTAATTTCTATTTTAAAATTGATTTCACATCACATTATTTATTCATATCTATTAAATTATATAATAACTAATGCCTTCAGTGAATTGGTTTTAAGCCTCCAAATAGTCAATAATTTTTTATTTTAGAGCCGATAATTAAACTAGAATCATACCATACAAGTATTATAAAATTTACCTCATAAGTACCAAATGATTCACCATCCTTCTGTTTAAGATCAATAAATCCCTTATCGATTTTTGTATGTAGAATACAAAGAAATAAATTACTAAAAAATATTCTCTTAAAATCATCCCATTTCAAGCAGTTAATTTCTTTCTTTTCCTCATATTCCACCACTAATTTACTTAATAATATTACAACACTGATTTACTTATCCTTCCAAATGATAAATGAGGAATTTTTTTTCATGCTCTGAGCACTATAGAATAGAAAATATTTTCTCAGTGGTACTGATCCATTGCTCAACCACTTGTGGATCAAAAGACCCACTAAAAGAGGGTGGATATTTCCTAATGAATGAATCAATAATACATTGTTCCCTCATTTTCTCATTTGGAAGCTCATCATGATTCATAACTTGAGAAATTTTCATAAGCATAACAACAATATTTTTCATTCCATCTCCCATAACATTTGGTTACTCAGGAGGTCAATCATTACATTTTCCATAACATTCACCATTAAAATGGTTCCTTTGGGTTACATCCATTTACTAAAACTAAAAATCATAGCGTGAGAAACAATAGTCATAGTGAGAAGATAAATAATTATGAAAAATTATTTATAGGTTATCTTATTCATGACACCTTATTTTCAATATATGTCACCTTAGTTTAACCTAGGCCATCCTGGGTCATTATATATTTAAATCCTTCACAATGAATTATAAATAAAATGTAAATTAACCTAAGAATATACCTTGAGAGTGTTAAAAAAGGTTAATTAGAAAGGGAACATTCACTATAAACCAGAATTATGACTGAGATATAATCAAATAACTATTTTTAGGGTTTTTACCCATAGATGAATCTGTTCTGAAACCACATCCCCTTATAGTATCCAGAAAAGGATATATTTCTAGGAAAAGTACATAATCTCTATCTTACCAAATTTTTTGGATGTTATCCTATACTTAGAATTATCCCCAATGGTTTTAATACATTTCCTTAATACTAATATCCAAATATTGAATAAACCATTCTCTGATATCAACTGATATAAGCCAAAATTTTCGTACATAAATATTACATCATTTTAGATAAATATTAAATATATAACATTATTATCCATGCCAAAATTGTAACACCCTAACCCCAGAAGCTCAGAGTCGGTGCCTTATATTATTACATTGGAATATATACAAGGAAGATGTATCCTGAAGGACCGATCAGTTTAGTATTTTTAGAAACAAGATACATACAAGAGTTCAAAATTACAACTAAAAACTAAAAACAATATAATAACTTCAACGGAAAATCCCATAATCTCTTAGATTAACCCTAAAATTCATTCATAGTATAATCATCCTAATAACCTAAAAGGATAAAACATAAGAAATGTGTGATATCAAATGCGTAGTATGGGTAAAAAATATAATAGAAGGCATCATAAACATAAATATTAGGCACGATGAATAACTAAAAACACATGCCTTTAAAAATGAACTTGAACACATTATGGCAGTAATAAGAGTTGAATAAATAATTCCATATTAAAGTATAAACATGGGTATTCTACTAGTCAAATAACCTCATGAACTTTCAATTACTAGTTTCATAACGAGGGAATTCATAATACGGGACATCATAACCATACTGTCAAGGCCTCATGCCAAGACCATATATATCCATTTTGTCAAGGCCTCATGACAAGATCATAGTTTGTCTCATGAGACCTACTGATGCACCGAGGGCCTATATCGGGACCCACTAAAAACCTACTAAGTCCAATTCATTCCTATTATGAATGGGGATAACCATAAACAATATACACATTCATATTGAAACTAACATATGAAATGTAAATAACTTTCCCCAATCATTAATCATAAACACTAACCATTCAGAGTAATATGGTGAATGGTTTCAAGATAGCACATCCACAATCAAAATAATCATAAACCATTAAATAAAAAATATTGGATTATATAATAGGATATAATACTCAATTAAGTACAATATTCAATAAATTACGTTGACATAGATGAAGATACTTTTAAATGAGACCATTGAAAAATCCTTGAGGAAATAATCCTTAAACATTCTAAAGTGCCCCATACCACCTTGAAAAATTAAAATTATAATCCCTTAGAATATCATGATAATAAGGATAATCTTGATATGATATACCAAATTTCATTACATACACCAAAATAAATAAATAAGTGGTGAACAAGGCATATATCTCATAAAAGTTAAAGTGAGATGAGAAAAATCTTTTTTTACTTTGGAAAGAAGAGTTCTTTTGGAAAATCATTTGTATTTGTCATGAAATAATATTGTAAACATGGATATAATATAAAATAAAAGTTAAGGTCATTTAAATTATATTTTAGGCTTAAATAAACTCTTATTGACATGAAATCATTTAAAAATAGTTTTTAAAGAAGCTTTAAAAATAAAACATTTTAGTGCGGTTTAAGGAAGATATTAAAGGATTTTAAAGTGAAAAGGCATGTTTGATTTCATAAAACCATAAATAAACCAAAATATATTTTTCATGTTAAAATTTTTGATTTTAGAAATATAAATATGGATTAAAATATATTATAGAGTGAACTTTAAAATAGGTAATAATTTGCGAAGTATCTTGAATTGGCCGTGCATTTCAGAACAATTTTTGAAATATTCTTTTAAAACATGTAACTTTCTATAAAATAAAGAAGGATTATGATTGGTACACATATATATAGCATTAAATAATAATTTATTAGGAGTAAATATGAATAAATAATAATTTCATTGAGGTGAGTATAGAATAAGAGAAACCCGAATGAAAATGGAGGTTCGGGTAGAAAATACTTAAAACTTTGTAATCAATTGAATTGTATTCCCCAAAATTAATAATCATATAATTATACATTGGATATAATTAAAATAAATATATTAATTATATTAAACATAAATGGGAAGTATACATACACCATAAACAAGTATTAGTAGTGAATATGGAATATCTCACAAAAATGGAAGTGAGATGAAGAAACCCTTACAAACATTTCAGCATTGTAACATGTGTTATTGTGAGGTATAAATGAGAGGTAAAGGGGTATAACGTCATTTATATATTATAATTCCATTATGGGGGATGTGAAAAAATATACCCCATCATTAGGAATTAAAAATAAAAGGACACAACATAGGGTGGATTCTTGAATAAAAGTGAGAGAGATGATCCCTTACCTTAAATTTGAGAGTGTTATTCGCTTGATCTTAATGACCTGAATAACCAAATTATGTTAATTAATTAAAAATTAAAAAACCCTTTATAAATTTATTTGGTTTATTATGAATTTATTAAGTTAATTCATGTTATTTTATATGGGTTAAGGGATTCAATTTCATTGTTCGTGAGTGCTTGTTTTCATAATATTCATGATCGACTCACTTATAAAAGAGTATGGTAGTTCATGTAAGATGGGAGTTGAAGTACAAAATTTATTTTATATTTTATTAATGAAAATTAATAATATTAAATGGTTATAAAATTCATTTTGTTATTTATAGTGAAGGTGAATAGTTATATAAAACATTAATGATAAACACTTGGATTAATTTGGAGATTTTGCTCAGAATTTCCTTGTTTTGTATTATTATTTTACATCATGAGTGAATAAGGATTACAGAAAACTACATAAGATAAAATAAATATATAATAGTATATTTCAACCATAAAAATGGTTTTATTTTTAGAGTTGAAGAAGGTAAATCAAATTGAAATCATCTCCATCCTTGAATATGATAAATCGACACATCTCGAACGATGTTTCATTTTTAGCATAAATGAGAGGGAAAGGAGAGATGAAGATGAATGATAACATTAGAATAAAAAAATTCCAGTACATGTATGGTATTGTAGTTATCATACCATTTTTATGAGGAGAGGTTAGGAAAGAAAAGAGAACAAAGGAACATGAAAATGAAAGAAAAGAAAAGAGGAATTTTACCTCTTGAATTAACCTTCCTTGAGAGCCTCTTAAAGGAAGAGGATTTGGTATTTTTATGAGACCAAGGGCTTCTGGTCATGGGGTAGAATCTTGGGAGGATATTTGGGTAGAATTTGGAGAAGGCAAAAGGCTTGATATAAGTTAATAGAATAGGGTGGAAGAGGTGGCATTTATAGTGGAGGAGATGAGGGTTTTCTTAATATTTTAACCATTAGTTTATTATTTTTCCATAAGACAAGAAATAATGATTATTACATGACAAAAAATAGTAATATGTTCATGTGAGTTCTAACCATTGTTTATTACATCAACATAACATCATCAATGACTCAATAAATCAATTATTTAGCATTTATTTTAAATTATCGTATTTTACTATTCACCAAAAATTCATGTATTTCAGAAAAATACCAAAAAATCACCCTAACCATTTTTCAATACATAGAATCCAAAAATAAAGTCCATTTTTCAAAATTAATTTTCTAAATATGATTAATTTAATTTTTAATTTAAATAATAATTTACTTGAAAAATATAGTTTTTAAAACATTTATTTACCTATTCCAAAACATAAGTACATCATACTTTCACTTAAATACTATATATATATATACTATCATAGGTGAGGTTACTATTCACAAGGGTATGTTACTATTCATAAGGATAACATTACTATTCATAAGGGTATGTTTCTATTCACCAAAAATTAAGTTGGTCATACCGGACTCTAAATAACTTACTAATAACAATCGTGTATGTCATATTTTTGAAATTCAAATCATAGGGGTGGTAAAATTATTTTTACTGGATAGTTTATAAAAAAGTGGTATTTTTTAGAGACTTAGCGTTTAATGAATTCAATAGTAAATTTATTTTCAAAATCTTGGGGTGTTACAAGAACCGTAATGTTTTAGTATCTTTGGAGAATAGAATACATCAACATCTTATTTAGCTACATTATTCATCATATCTCATAAATTTATTCTCACTTTGTACCCTTATGTACATACCCTAACTGTTGGGGCATCTCGAATTGGAAATTGGTTCTTATAGGCTGCAAGTACTTTCACATTTTATTCAATTCTCAAACTGATCTTGATAGAGTATGGAAATTAGGTAACATCCAACTTAAGCCTTGATTGCTTAGGATTTTTGAATGGGATTTTTACTTTAATCCACACACCCATAGGAATACAATGGCCCATGTATGGGTTATATTGCATGGACTAAACTGGTATTTTTGGCACCCTAAGATCCTAAATGATATTTTTTCGTGTATTGGACTACCCCTAAAAATTGACCAAAGAACTCTAAATGCTAATTTGGGCCTCTTTACGAGGGTAATGGTAGAGGTAAATCTTTCTTCCCATCTTCCTAATTCAATAATATTCAATGTTAAAGATTATAAAATAGAAATTAGGATAGAATATGAAAAAAATCCACCATTCTGTGAAATTTGAAAACTTATTGTCCATACCATAGAAAACTATAGGGTGATTAGGAAACAAGTGGTCCAACCACTGGAGAATGAATGGAAGGAAATGAAAAATAATAAAAAAGGTAATCCACCCATCATGGATATTCCCAAAACATCAAAAAAGATAAATGAGCTATGGGTGAAGAAGACCAATAAACCAAAAAATACAATGAACACCTCGAATACATCATGGGATAAACTTGTAGAAGAAAAAGAAAACAATGATCAACACCTCCTTAATGAACTATAATCCATGGTTATGGAGTCATGTAAAAAACAACAGGAAACTGATTAAGGAAAGAATGAAATAGGTGAGGTATCCTCACACCACACCGTTTCTGTAACTTCTAAGACTTCAGCCTCAGGTAAAACTCACTTGAACACAAGCGATGTTATGTATGAAGGTAAGAAAAATGAAAATGTTTTTGAGCATCTTTTTAGTGTACTGATTAATGAAGGAACATAAAACCAATAAGAGAACCCATCTTGAAACCACTTTCTCCCATACTTGGGTCTAGGAAAGGATCCAAGAGATTCTCCTTTAGACCCCTCTAAAGACCCTGATGCAAATCAAGTAATCCTACTACCAGTGTCCAAGCAAAACTCTATGAATGATCCTGAGAAGATTCAATGAAAACCCATACTGGGTGCATACCTGGGTAGTGGAAAGTTAAGAGGATACTCATAACAACCATTAGGCATGGACACTACCCTTCTCAAGACACCCGAGCCTTTGGATGCTGCAAATTATGCTCTTCCCCTGGATGGACCCCTGAATTTGTATGGCTCGGGCCTGTTGGACATAATTGGTGCTTCAACTCAAATGTATTTGAAATAGATCCACATGGACCTGGATATCAAACCTATATTGCCTCCAGGATCTAAACAGAACTCTGATAATTACTCAGGTACCTCTAAGCATGGATTTTCTGCTGAAACTGCTTTAGGTATGCCCTATTGACACTTTTACAGTCAGTCAGTAGATCCTTCTCAATCAACTGTTCCTATTATTTTTCTTGTGAATTCTGAGAAACTGACTAGTCAACCTGATAATAAACATAATGCCAATAAAAGAACTATGGTTTCACCTATGAAGGGCATCATTAAAACTGATAGTTCAAATAGCCCTTCTAATGCTTCTAAAAGTAGTCAGGAAAAGGACAAGATCCCAAATACTACCAAGTAGAACGAAAGATCTACTAGGAATAAGGGTTTGAGAAACACAAAAAAAGGGAGTTCTAACTCCAAACTCAGGTTCAAATGAAAATTATTTTTTGGAAATGTCATGTTATTGCTAACTCTGACACCCTTTCTATCTTAAAAATAATGGTTAATACTCACTTCCCCATGTTATTGGCTATTGCTAAACCAAAAGTCAATTTCTCCTCCAAGTTTCAGCACTTATGTCAACATGGATACTCCTTTACTAGTGCAACAAAAAACTCCTCCTTAGTTGATTCTCTATTAATCTTTTCACACTTTTCTATTCATAATATTAATATTTTTAACATCTTAGAGCAAGCCTTAACTTGTGATTTTGTCTTCGATGGCACTTCTATTTTTTTCTCCTTTGTTTATGCCAAGAATAGATACCAAGATAGAAGGCTCCTCCGGGATGATCTTACTTTTCTAGGTACTAACATCAACATTCCTTGGTTAGTTATTGGATATTTTAATGCTATCCTCAACTCAAATGAGAAAATTGGTCCCTCACATGCTATGATATCCATGAGAGAATTAAAATCCACTATTTAAGACAACAATCTCATTGAAATAAATCTTATGGGTCCCAAATAAACTTGGTATAGGAATCATTACAACATGATGGTTGGATCAAAATTGGATACAGCCTTTACGAATGTTCCTGCTTTAGATTTTTGGAACTCCATCACTAGCACCACATTGCATAAGCTCCACTCTGATCACCATCATATTCTGGTCATTCTCTCTGCCGACACTGTAAAACATCCTCTTCTTTTTAGATTCAATAACGCTTGGTTCACTAACACTGAATGCACTAACATCATTAAAATCTTTTGGATTTCTATGACACATTACAATGATTCCTTTTCCTTCTCTTTCAAACTAAAGTCTCTTAAACATATGCTTAAAGGTTGGTGTAGCCTGCATGCCAAACAAATCAAAAAGGATATCCTACTCCTTGAGAATGAGATCAACCAACTCCAAAACCACAACACTAGATCTAATTTTAGAATTGATCCAAATCAAGAAATCAACACCTCAATAAAGCTCAATTCCCTGCTCACATTTAAGGATAACATGAGGAAGCAAGCCTTTAAAGTTAAATATATTTCTGGTGGTGATAGAAATACTAAGTTCTATAAATATCTTCAAAGATCACATAGAGCCTATAGGCCTTTTGACACTCTACAATATGGGGACAACATTTTAGACAATGAAGATGACATTGCTAACTATATTGTCTCTTACTTTGAATCTATCTTTAATGGCCCTGATAACAACAAGGATCTCTTACTAGGGATCATTCCGATGGTGGTCAATGATGAAGATAACACCTTTCTTCTTAACACTCCTCTAGATCATGAAATTAAATATATTGTATTCAGTTTAAATCCTGATAGTGCTCCTGGACCTGATGGTTTTAATAATGGTTTCTTCTATCACTATTGGGATATTATTCAATCTGATGGTTGCAAGCTTTTTAAATCTTTTTTCACCAATAGTGTTCTTCCCCATAGTCTAAATGCCCAATTCCTCTCTTTAATCCCCAAAGTTGATAATGCTTCTGAGATCCATTTGTTTAGGACAATTGCTCTTATCAACACCCTTTACAAAATCATTACAAAAATAATTGCCAATAGGCTCTCATCCATCACTGATAAAATAGTCTCCTGGAATCAATTTGGGTTTATCAAGGGTAGATCCATCAAAAATTTCATTTTCCTTGCTTAAATGTGTGTTAACACTTTAAAAAAGTCAACAGAAGAGGTAATATTTCCTTTAAGATTGACATTAAAAAATCTTTTGATACAATGGACTAGAGTTTTATCTTTAAGGTGCTTCAATATTTTGGTTTTAGTAATGATTTTATCACTACTATCAGAACCTTATTCAATTTGGCTTCTATTTCCATTCCGATAAATGGTTCCCCTAGAGGATACTTCAAATGCACTAAAGGTGTAAGACAGGGGGATCCCCTCTCTGCTATCCTTTTTTCAATTGTGGAGGATTATCTTATCCATTTACTCACTTGTCTTGTTGATCAAAATAAACTAAATCCCATTCATGTATTGCGTAATTTGAATGCTCCCAGTCACCTGTTATATGCTGATGATATAATTCTTTTTCTTCAAGGCGATAAAAGAAACATCCAAAACCTCAAAAAATCTCTTGCTCATTATGAGGAGATTTCTAGACAAGTGATTAGATGATACAAATATTCTATCTTCTTTGGGAAAATTTTCCACCTAATAGAAAATGAAGCATTATAAGTGACTTAGGTATAAAGGAGGGATCTTATCCTTTTAAATACCTAGGTTTCCCCATCTTCCAGGGAAGACCTAAATCTTTACACTTCTCTAAAATTTCCAATGAGGTTATAAATCAACTTTCTTCTTAGAAGGGAAAATATCTTTCTGTGGAAGGTAGAATCTATCTTTTTAAATCTAATATTTTCTCAAAAATGGTTTACTCTATGATGGTATACAAGTGGTCTATTGGTCTTATTAAAAAAATAAACACCTCTATTAAAAATTTTGTTTGTACAGGTAGCACGGTGGAAAGGAAACTTGTCACCATACCATGGTTAACCTGTTGTAAACCCATTGATAAAGGAGGCATTGACATTAAAAATATCAAAAACTTTAATGAGATGATTCAATCTAGGATCACTTGGGATCTCCTACATAATAATTCTAACTCAACTATCATTATTAAAATATATTTCTTGAAAAACTTAAGAAAGTCAACTAAACTTTTCTTGCCTCCTCTATCTGGCCTTCCATAAAACAGTATTTTTCCTCCATTATGAATAACGCCTGTTGGATGGTCTCTAGAGACTCCTCTTTGAATTTTTGGTTGGATAATTGGACTATAACTCCTTTAATTTCCATAATTTATCTTGACCAAAGTCTTGAGAACACAAACCTCTCCATCAGATATTTCCTCTACTTCCAAAATGATCATATTCCTAACAACATCATTAATGTTATTGATACCTATACTTTCTCCATCACCGATGTTTTCTTAGTCTGGTAACCTTCTCACAATGGCGTTCTTAAATCAAAAAAATATTACAAACACTATTTTTGTAACTCTGAAAGTGATTTTGGGTGGATAAATCTCTTTGAAAAACCTTGGATAAAACCTTCAAGATTTACCCTCATCTGGTGGTTTTCTCACAACAGGATCCCCAATGACGATCGCCTTCAATTGCATGGTATTCAAATCTGTTCTAAATGCTATCTCTGCAACCAACACAAAGAAGATTCTAGTCATATCTTTCTTTCTAGTTCCACTTCTTCTGCTCTTTGGAATTATATTTTTGACATTTTTAACTGTAGGTGGTTAATTCAAGACTCTATCAAATCTCAATTAAAGAGATGTGCATAGATTGATAATTCTCAACAGATTAAGAATATTTTCCTTGATATTGTCACAGATCTTCACCATGTGATCTGGTATGATATAAATTCTCTTATTCATAATAAATTCTCATTAAGTCATGTTTCAGGCCATATGAGGATTCTCATTTCCATACGTGAAGCTGCTTCAATCCAAAAGGGACACTACAACAACATGGTGCACAACTTTGGAATTCTGCGATGACTCCGTATTGATAGAAATTACCACCAACCTCATCGCACTTTTGAAGTCTTTTGGCATTTCCCTCTTCCTGGTTGGATTAAAGTTAATGTGGACGGTGCTTCCAAAGGCAACCCGGGCCCTGCGGGTTGTGGTGAAATCTTTATGAATCATGCTGGTCAGATCCTTGGATGATTTTATGGTAGCTGTGGCATTAACTCTTCTCTAGAAAATGAAATGATGAGTATGATTCATGCCATTTATTTTTCTAAACAACATGGCTGGAGAAATCTTTGTATTGAGAGTAACTCGACCACCATTGTGCAAGAAATTTGGAATGGTGTGATACATCTTGCGTGGCCGATCAACACTCACTAGATGAGCTATATCCGCACTCTTCTTGACATAAACTACATCATAAATCATATTTATTATGAAGATAACATGGTTGCTGATGGCCTTGCAAATAAAGGGGTTAATTGAGATATTACCTAGCTTGATGATCTTCCCACTGATCTGATCCCCTTTCATTACAAAGACTGTAATATGTTTCTATCTTTTAGACTCTTGTAGCCTTTTTATTTATAATAATTGTTCCTTGGCCTTCTGTCCAGGAACCACCTTCTTAAAAAAAACCCATAAAATCATAGTATATTAGGCATCAACACCTATTTCCCATATCAAAACAGATAAAGTATCACCACCTATTTCCCATAGTAGATTAGGAATCCCTACCCACTTCCCATAATTATCTCATGAGATACCTAATGCATTGAAGAGCTATATAATTCAAAGAACACCCATAAAATATTTAAAACAATACATATGTGCACCATAAGATCATAAAACATTCATAATATCATTATAACATAACCTATTTAAAGGAAACAAGTTTTATAAACATTTAATCATTTTATAAAATAATAACTTGTGGAAAATAAAAAGGTTTCATAAAAATATCATCATCATAATAATAAACCATCTAGATAAAGAATAATAATTATATCATTTTATTATATCCCTAGTATAACATAATTAACACCAAAGAATGTAATCATAAATGAAAATTCTTTTAAAAGATCACCGAAATATTTCTTGATGAAAATAAAATTTTCATTTTGAAATCACTTATTTAAAATCCAAATATTTATAAAATATTAAGAAAAAAAATTTTATTTTAAAAGAACCATGGATGATTATAAAGGATAACTTAAAATATTGATTGGTCATAATGGTGGGAAATTCCATTCATGCCATGTATGTTAAAAAAGTATTCTATTCACATTTTTGGAAAAAAATAAAAATTACACCATTCAAAAAAAGATAGGAATATTTATTTGAATAATTTTTATGGAAATTGAAACATGGGTAAATATTAAGTTAATAAATATTTTTAGAATAGTAAAAACATTCTTGAAAACTTTTTAAATAAAATATGTACATGAAATAAAAATATTTCTGACCAAAGTGAATATAAAGTTGGTTTTTATTAAAAGAAATTTCCCAATCATTTTAAGTACCAAAGATAGAAAAATGGTACTATTACTTTAAAATAACATGAATAAACTGAGAAGAATAAAATTAAAGGAATTTATTAGATAAATATGATATAATTTACTTAATGTAAATTCAATCATAAATAATCCTGATTAAAATGAGATTGCGACATAAATCCTTTCCCTTAAGTTTTATCTTGCTTAATACACATTATAAAATACTATATAATAAGTATAAAATTATTATAAATCTATTAAAAAAACATATTTATATATATCAAAACATATATTATTTACTTATAACATTTTATTACCCATGTATTTACAATTATTTATTAAAATCACTGTTTCAGATGATAACTATTTCATTTTTCAAGCATGTTTTGGTTCAGAAGTCCTGATCCTTATACTCTGATCATGGTTCCATAGTATAATTTTTTAATCATGTCATTATTTTTATATTTAATCACTATATTAACTTTTATAACTATTCATATATAGTGGTGATTAAAAATGAATCACATCACTTCATGGAGTGATAGTCTGTATGTACGCATGAGTGATGTTTTGATTTTTAAATAGATATAAAAAGAAATATAAATAATAATTCACCTTACAAGAACTATAATAATATTATATATATCATATATATTTAGTAAGTACATCTTTAGAACCATTAATATGAAGTGGTGATGAAAAATGATACACATCACTTCGTGGAGGTGGTAGTCCACACGTATGAATGGATGATGTTTTAGTTTATCATATGATGGAAAGTAGGTGGATAATGGATGTTACATTATAATAGTAAAAATTAAGAATATTTAATATAATTAAGTAATTATTTTATAATGGACACCATAGATTTAGGGTAGGTAAAAGAAGAAATAAAATTTAAAGTACTCGGTTAAGAGTTATACCTTTTAATTGAGAAACCTTCTTTTACTTACACATTAAGCCTTGAAAAAAATATAATTTGGAAATAATAGAAGCTCTAGGAAATGGAAAATTAATCTATAAATATATTTGTTGACGCTCCTTTCGTCATAGAATCTAAATATTGTAAAAGGGGAATATCTGAGCTCAAAGTGATTCAACCTTTGGAAAAATATCAAAAATTGACAAAGGAATGAATAAGAAGAACATTGCACAAGGGTCATGCAAGTTCTACAATGGTCGCGCAAGTACACTTGCGCACCGCAATGGTCATGTAAGTAAACCTGCACGCCGAAGTTGGTCATGCAAGTCACTTGCGCGCCCTAGGTGATAACCGCCCGAGGCCTTTTCCAGCCTATAAATAGACCCCGTGGGCCCCCATTACGAAGAGGAATTTTTTTTTTCAGAATTCATATACATAGCTCTGAACGCCCAAGTCTCTTCTTCAGGTCTTCTGAACACTTCTAAGGTAATTCTTTACCTAGAATGGAAGGTCTAAACAAGAGGAGTAAGGTCTAAGTGTTAGAATTCACTAACACTTGCGCGCCTAAGTGTTTTACCCTTAAGGGAAATGAACACACTTGCGCACCGCCCTACTTATTCATCAGAACTTGCGCACCATCCTCTGGAAAGCCTCTAGGGATAATACCAAGGGTTTGTGCCAAGTCTCGCCCAAGTATTACTCAAGGACTGAAAATCGTGCAAGTATCCATGTGTCGCGCAGGTATACCTACGCGACCAGGACTTGCGCGCCCACACAATACCTACGCGCCTGCCAGGACTTGTGCACCCCTACCTTTTTGGGTGCCTTTTCTTCTCATTTCACCCCTCTTATGTCATTACACCTCTCCTATTCAATATTAAGTCTTCAAGACACTCTTCAAAGCCATTTATGGCATGATTTCTTGATTTGGCTTCCTTATCTGAAAGGAACTCCATGGAACATCTCTCAAAATCTAGTGATTTATAGATATTTATGTCACCAAAGATTGAGATTTCAGTAATTCAACCTCATCCTTTAAGATGAGAGAATCCTTAACCTGGGCCTCCTTTTCAGGAATAAGCCCCAGTCATAATTCTCAAATTTGGGAATCCTCTTTAGGGATTATCCCCAAGTACTCTAATTTGGGCATCCTCCTTAGGAGTAAGCCCCAAATCCCCTAACCTGGGCCTCCTTTTCAGGAGTAAGCCCCAGTCATAATTCCCTAAATTATGGGAATCCTCCTCAGGAGTAATCCCCAAACCTTAATTCCTTTAACTTGGGCCTCTTTTTCAGGATTAATCCCCAGTCCAAGTCCTCATTAATTTGGGCATCTTCTTTAGGATTAAGTCCCAAGTCCCCTAATCTGGGCATCCTCCTTAGGATTAAGCCCTAGTCTTAAAGTCTCAAATATGGGCATCCTCCTCATGAGTAAACCCCAACCATAATTCCCTTAACCTGGGCCTCCTTTTTAGGAGTAATCACAAGTCTCAAATATGGGCATCCTCCTTGGGATTAAGCCCCAAGTCCCTTAATTTTCAAATCCATTTAACCTGGGCCTCCTCCTTAGGAATAAGCCCCGGTCTTAATTTCTCTTAACCGGTCATAATTCCCTTTTGATCTGGTCTTCCTTCTTAGGAGTAAAACCCAATCATAAGTCCCCTCCTAACTTGGGCATCTTCCTTAGGAGTAATCCCCAAGATTAGAATATCCAAATCTCCATGAAGCACATATACCTTTATAGACCCTGTTCATGGATTTCTTCCCTGAAGTAAATCTTAATCCTCATCTATTTTTGGGCAGTCATACATACATAAGCCCCACATCATTTCTTATGATTGCACCTTTCATGGCACAATTGTCTGGTTTTACCAATACCTCTTGTTTCTCACACTGAGTATGACTCACGTGAGCTTAGAGTGTAAAAGTAATTATGACATCTTTCTTTGAGCCATCAATCATAAACATCATACTCCCTTACTCGAACTACCTGAGTTCTGATTCCTTTTCCAAACAAAGGATACGTAGGTAGCCCATATGCGGGTACGATCCCAACATTGAAATAATCTATGTCCTCCTGAATGAAAATAAACTTCAAGTGCCCCACTGAGTGGCTTTAAAACTAGTATGGCCATCATAATGACCAAGAGACTTTTATGTATTTAAGGATACCATCAACTAAGAATCTCTAACAAATACAGATGATTCTCTATCGATGAATAACCTCAAATACATATAAAAGATTCTCTAAATTTAATTCATATCAATCATTGATTGTCAGATCTAAAGGAAAGCGCATTTTATACTTGGTAATGTAATAAGGATTCACGAACATAACTTAAATCTATAAAGAGAGTCCTGGAGTAGACAATAATTCCCCTCAAAAAGGTGTGATGAGTCTGACCTCCCATCCTCTCGACCAATGCAAATTCCTAAGGCTCATCAGTCCACAACTAATGAGCACCTACCTTTGGAAAGTAGGTCCAAATGGATATGGAATCATTGGATGTTTCCAGTTCTATGAACAAACCCTTTAGAAACCAATTTTAATGTTTGAACCTTCAATCAACGAGGTCATCCCCGATTCCAGAGGGAAACAAAAAATGGTGAACCCGATGTGAATCCTTAACCAAGTTAAAATTATGTTTTTATTATTTGTTAGGACCCTATTTAAACTCAATGAGAGATCTAACAAAAAAATCATTGAAATATGTGATCATCCAAAAGATGTAGTGGATGAATTTATCTTGATTACGTCTGTTATATCAAAAAGGCACTCTTTTCTAAGATTTTCTGCATTCTAAGAAATGGCTGCTCTCAAGTTCACACCTGTGAATACTGCTGCTACGAATGCCACTACTGCTACTCCTACTGGATCGTCATCCGCTCTGAGGATGACATCACCTACTCAGCGTCTTCAATGCTGGGTATCAAACGCGCTGGTTAAGGAGTACCGTCAAAACGGTACTATTCCAACTCTGGTGGCTGCCTGACAAGCCCTCCAGGTAAACAATTCATCCTGTTCGTCCGGAAAACAACGACCAGTGATCAAGAAGCAGGTGGTGCTAACCACCATCTCCAACCGTTTCAGGTCATTATCCCCAGAATGAAATCACCATTCAATCCCATATTTTGGGGAGGTGAATGAGAAGGTCCCTCAGGGCCTTAATTCAAGGAAGCAGGAGTCCTTCCCGAGGGCTCCCATAAATAATCGCCACCAGAATCGTGCGGCAGTGCGCCCTCAACATGATGAGGGTGTTGACTCCATGCATTCGGCTCAGGTTCCTCGAACCCAAGCAGGCAAGATGAATCGCCATAGGCGAAATCTGATCAACAATGAGCAGGTTCTCATCTCTTCCATCTCCGGAGAAGTCCACCAACCTAACTTGGTTGAAAGCAACGAGCAGGCACACACACCTGTCCATTTTAATTTCACTTTCCAGCAGAATCATCTGGCAGCATCACGTCAATCCCACCAGGAAATTCCGGTGGAGTACTATAGGCAGGAACATACACCTATTTATACATCATCAGCTAGTCAGTAGGCTCGTCTGACTACATATGATGGAGCTCGTCAACCACGTTCAGAGATGTATTATAAGCAGGCACATACACCTGCTAGTATTAATCAAGCCTACCAACAGTCTCTCTTGGTAGCACACAAAGAAGTCAATCGGAAAGCTCCGACGACAAACAGGAGGCAGACTCAACTCTCTGCCCCCCACACTTGAGTACTGTCAGGATTCACCGACAGGAAAAGGAGGACAGAAGCAGACACATACACCTACTCCAAGCACAGAATGGATGTATATCCCCGTTCTGGCAGCTGAAGTCACCAAGCATATTCTATCAATGGTGAAAGAGCAGAAGCAAATCCCTGCTCATATTCTGGATGCCTGCCAAGATATTATAACAGCTTCAGCAACATCTCAGGTAAAGACACATAAATCTATCCCTACCAGTGGAGTGACACATCAACAGTTCACTCCGGAACAGACACACACATCTGTTCCAGTCCAAGAGGGTTGTGGGGCATACTCCCCCATATCATATGGACAACCAAGTCAAGCACATACACCTGATTTGAGTAGAGATCGTCAGCCTAACCTGGCCATCTCTCCTGATCAGGCACATACACCTTCTCAGAGCATCCACTTTCGTCAATAAGTGGTTTCCAAGGAGAGTAAGAAGGCGTCTAAGAAGAAGACCCTCCCAACACAGTTAGGAGATTAAGAGCCAATCTGTAACAAGGCCTTGCTCGATGCTGGAGTTCTTGAAGCCCTCAGACAGTTATCTGCTGGAATTCAAGATTCTACTCCCTCATTTCCCAATAATGGGAACATTAATTCCGAAGGTCTTCAATAGAAACTTCCTCATGAAGGCTTGATTCATGAAAATTCGGTCGATCTTGAAGTTTCATCTTCAGATGAGAGCCACAGGAACCCTCTGTGTGGTCAGAAGACCAAGGAGCAAGAGATATCATCTTTAACTGTAACCCACCATGGTGGTCCTCCCCATGATGATGAATTTCACTGCAAAAGTCCTCTCCGTAGTAGTGATGCACATTGCCCGGAAAATGCTCCAGTGGACAATGTAGTGTCGAGAAAGCCCTCTTATCTTGAGGCACTTGCAAACGCGAAACCATTCATTTCTGATGATTTATCGCTAGTAGGTGAAATACTTTCTCAATAGGAAGATAGCCCAGGGTGTAGGTCATTCTCCGAACCACCCCTAAGTCATTAATTTTCTAGTTTGATCAGTGATTTCTCTACCAATATTGTTGAATCCAATGAAGCAATAAGGAAGCACCAGCTCTGGTCAAATCAGGTAGAAGAATCTTCATTGAATTATAAAGAGGAAATACTGAACATGAGAAAAAAACTGGCAAAAGGTGAAGTGCCAGTCATGTTTTGGCCTCTGGCTGACTCTCAGTATGACATTCCAGAGATGCTGACGGAAGATGGAATTCATGATATTCGTCTCAATATATGGAAAACTCTTTGTCAGTTGAAAAAGAAAGTATTATCTTATGATGAATATGAATATCATCTTAAGATAATAGAAGGGTTACAATGTCAAATTGACTTGGCATCTCTATCAGTCTCTCGATATCCGAAGGCTGAAAAGCAGCAGAGAGCCCTTCAGTGTTCATGCCTTGGCACACTAAGAAGACTACGCCAGTTAATTGCCAATGCCCTATCTGGTATTCATGTCAGAGGATGTGGTGTTCATGGAGCACTAAATTTCACTGTGCTCTCCAGTCATCAAAGCTTTCTGAAAATGGTCTCATGCAATGTTATTGCCCATGGACGACCACAGTCAATGGGTTTTGTTTATAATCAAAAGCTTGCCCAAGAACAGGCCTCAACTAGTTCCTCTCAAAATCAAGAATACAGAGAAAAAGTTGTTGAATTACTCTTGAATCAAGAAAATGAGAATATTGAACAGGCCTCTCGTATGGAGCAACCACATCATCAAGTGACAGAAGTGTCGGAAATCATCCAACGGTCTTTTGAACCGGGTGATAAAAGTGGATATAGGTTGATGCATCCAGCTAATTTCTGGACTAAGGTCCGCAAGATCAAGAGAGATTTTAAGAAAGTCTCAGACATAGCATGTCAAGAGCCACCCCAGCTTGCCAGGCTGGGGACTCTTTTAAACCAACCCTCGGAATCAACAAATAGGATTCAAGGAGTTGAGAAAAGACGGAAAGAACAGCCCCAGTCCACCGGACTGGGGACTTTTTCAAATCATCAATCCCCTCCTCAGAGAAAGTCAGTCTTTTCTCGATTGGGGAAGAAGCCTCAAGAGGAACGTAGAGCCAAATTATCAGGATATTATCTCCAAGTTACGGTTCGTCAAGAAGTTCTTGAGGGATTGAATCAACAAAAGGTAATGTCTCATCAAATACATGGACGAAGACAATATCACAGAAATGCTGATAGAAGGGATGCAATGCGTTATGCATCAATTAATTTCATCAATGCCGTTGTTGCTGATCCACCAGATGAGGCTCATTCAGAGGGATCAGATGAAGAGATTCCTGCTCAAGAAGTTGTACGCACAGACACAAATGAAGAAGGTGTGCGTACACGAAATCAAAGGCTTACCCAGAATCTGGGTTTTCCTTCAAGTAACCCACTTCCCCCTCTCCGAAAGGGATCAAACAAGGGGAAGGGAAAGAATCAGGTTACATATCCTTCCTCTGGAGAAGGCCAATCGCTCTCACTAGAGCAAAGATTTGCGCAACAAGAGGAATAAATGAAAGAATTGAGGAGGTTGAACGCAAAACTACTTCAAGGTAGTCTTCCTCCTAAGCATGATGGAATCAGTCAGCCAAGGGAGTTTGTTGCAACTACTAAGGTGGATCAAGAATATCGTCCTTTATCAGTACACCCTCACAGGTCTAATCCTATGGGTCAAGTGCAACAAAAATTGGCAGTGCTGCCATCAGTTGCAGTACTAGCTGTCATACCTATCCAGACTCCAGTCATTGCACCTTCCCAAGTCCAAGTTCAACCAGATGTTTCTCAAAAGTTAATAACTATCATTGAGTCATTAACAGCTCTGTTAGAGACTATGGAAGGGAAGCGTGTGCAGGTTCAACCGGAAAAGAAAGCTTACCCTGAATGGGTAGATTCAATCTCTCCCCCATCAAATTTTGGGAACCCTATATTCCCTATTTTCAATGGATCAGGAAACCCTGAATAGCATTTGACGCATTACGTGTCTTGTTGCGATCCTATGATGGGAACTCTAGAGCAGCAAGAAGCAGTGAAACTCAGATGCTTTGTGCGAACCTTGCAAGGACCAGCCTTTGTCTGGTACACAAGCTTGAAATACCGGTCAATTAACAGATAGGAAGATTTCCGTCAACGATTTCTTCTTCAATTCAGCTCAACTTTTCCAAAGACAACAGTTTTTGATCTTATAAACTGTAAGAAAAGGGAGAATGAAAGAGTCTCTGATTTCATTGCTCGCTGGAAGGGATTAACATATCCCCTGAGCTTAGCACTCCCTCAAGAGGAACTGTTGCCAATCTGTGTAGCAAATCTACGCGATGAATTATGCACGCCATTGATCCCTGTGAAATAAAAAGGAGGGTTTCGATACCTTACTTCAATCGCTCAACAGATTGAAGATTATCTTATACAGACTAAGGCTAAATCTCGTGTAATTCCATTAGCTCTAGGAAGGAGAATGGGTAAAGCAGAAACTGCTACAGTTATGCTTAAACAAGCACATGTACCTGCTTCTACCTCAAAACCTTCATCTTCTCGAAGGGCTCCACCTTCTGAGCGTCAACAACAAAGGATGTTTCATCAAGACGATCAAAGAGATCAAAGATGGAAACAATTTGAGGATCTGAAGATAAAAACATACTCTTTCTGAAATGAACAAGTTCCTGATTACTTCATTTCAGCTCTGGAAAATAATTTGGTTCAGTTGCCAAGGCCCAAAAGGACAAACAAGGAAGGAGATGAAGACCGTCCCAATTATTTCCCCTTTCATCAAATTCTGGGACATCACATCCAAGAGTTTTTTGTCTTCAAAGACCTCCTTCAAAAGATGGTCGACTCGGGACAAGTCAAACTGAAAGGCTCTTCAGTCCAGGTAGCATGTGTCACTGCTACAGTTCCAGAGGAGGAAGGTGAGTGGCAATAAGTCAAAAGCAAAAATGCACAAAAATATGATGATTGGATGGTCAGAAAGATGATCAACCGAACTCATGCTATTTTTTGAACACAATTGAAGAAACCAATTGTACCTTCTGCCATGAATGCCACAGCAAAACCCTCTTCGTTAGAGGGAAAATCCTCAAAGAAACGGCATGATTCAAAGAAAGAAAAAGAATCATAAGAAGATGAGTACGTGTCAAATCCTAAGTTGTCTTTGATCCTTATAGACTTCATGCCATCTAATTCAAATCAACGGGCACCACCCCACCAAACGGCACAACCTAAATTGGCTAGTCAGGGAGAATCCTCATCGGATGAAGAGTTGATTTTCGGTTCTGTTAATATGATTCAATTAACAGATCCATATTCCAGTCGCAGTTTCGATTTCGATGAGCCTGAATTCCCTGTATCAAACAGAGGAATTAGAGGAAGTTACGGAGGCTCAGGATATAGGGGAAGGCATGGATCTTTTAGAATCCACTATTCTAATTCTACCCCTGCTAGAACTGTGTACGCAGCAAAAACTCGTGGTAGAGCCCTTCGGCGAGCTCAGCAAGAACAAGCAAGTTCTTCTACCAATAGAAAATTCAGTCCTGACACAGTTATTCTGGAAGACCGGTTGAAGGTTACATCTTCTTCCTCTTAGAAAGTGAATGGATCTAATCAGTCTAATCTTCCAAAACCAGGAATATTGCCAACTCCTATCCCGATACAAGATGCATCAACTTCCAAAGCATCTGCTTCCAAGGCACCTATTAAACCACATGTTCCTGTTGGTAAACACCGACCTCTGGATCAAAAGTATGATGTAGTGAAACACTTGGCCCAAGTACTAGCCAAGTTATCAATTCTGTATGCTTTGAATCTGTCAAAATATCTTCAGGAGACACTCATCGAGGCTTTGTCAAGTCCTCAGGAGTTTGAAACTGAAATTGCTGTAGTTGAAGTCTATCACATAGAGAATAATCCTACAGAATTCCATGAAATAATATCTTTTACTGATGAAGATGATGTTGTGCATGGGCATATTAGACCTTTTTAATTATCTGGAAAGGTCAATGGCATAGACGTTCGAAGAGCTTTCATTGACAATGGTTCAGGAGTCAACCTCATGCCCATTCATACACTTCGTCGATTAGGCCTCATAGAATCTGATTTATTTCCTTCTACCATGATGTTACAAGGATATGATAAAAATGAACAAGAACCACTGGGAAAAGTTACACTCAGAAATCAGTTTGGAGATCTTGTATCCAATTCAGATTTCATGGTTTTTGATCAAGACTCAGCTTTCAACATCTTTCTTGGAAGACCCTGGCTACATCAACATGCGACTATCCCTTCATCATACCATCAATGTCTCAAATATTGTTTCGATGGTCAAATTGGAACATTGTATGGTGATAAATCCCTGTTCAAGACATGTGAGTCTCAATACATTGAGGCAGAATTCTATCACATGAAGGGAATGGAGAAATCCACAACAAAAGAGATTACCAAAGTTAATGCTCCATATGGTTTAGAAAAGATTCCAGTAAATCCATTTACACATGTGAGTACAGATTATGTGTTTCCTATCAGTAAAATTGATAAGATAGACCCAAATCAAAATACTCTTATGGAAATATCCATAATGTCAATTACAGCAATAGAGCCAGACAACATGGGAGAAATTGGTGATCCTCCAAGCAGTGATGAAAGCCCAAATGGTGATGTCTTCATTTCATCTGCTGAAATCCAACTAGTCTATAATTCACCAATTAGGACAGAATAAGTTATAGCAACATCATAGGTGAACAATAATTTCGATTCTCAATCCATCATCTCCTATTTATTACCCAAAGAATACCCTTCATCATCAATCGGGTCAGAAATGGAAGCTTCTTCTTCAAGATGTGCAAATTTTGACATCTCTTCTGATCATGAAAATTCTGCTTCATCATCTACTATTCAAGTAGAAACGGAATAAATAACACATGTTGAAGAAGAAGAGGAAGATCTCAGAGATGCTCCTCCAGTATTTGAAGAGGGTATCTCTACCACCGTGGATGAACTCAAAGAAATAAATCTGGGTACAAAAGAAGATCCACGCCCCACTTTAATCAGTGCAGCCATGACTCTTGAAGAACAAAAGATGTATATTTTCTTTTTAAAGAAAAATCGAGACATATTTGCTTGGAAATATACATAAATTCCCAAGCTTGATCTTGATGTTTCTACTCATCATTTGGGTTTACCAGAAGAACATCGAGGATTTAAGAAAGCCGCGAGAAGAACACACCCAACTTATGCTTCCAAAATTGAAGATGAAGTGGATAAGCTTAAGCTAACTTCGTCAGAGAAGTTCAATATCCCAAGTGGTTGGCTAATATTGTCCCTGTAAAGAATAAGAACAGACAAATTAGAGTTTGTATCGATTTCAGAGATCTTAATCGGCATTGTCCTAAGGATGATTTCCCAGTTCTGATTACAGAACTTTTAATTGATGCGACAGTTGGATATGAAGCACTTTCCTTCATGGATGGATATTACAAATATAATCAAATCTGAATGGCCCCAGAAGATGAGGAATCCACAGCCTTCATAGCCCCTCAGGGTGTGTTTTTCTACTGGGTAATTCCCTTTGGCTTAAAGAATGTGGGCGCTACATATCATCGTACCATGCATCGTATCTTCAAACCCTTTCTAGGGAAGTTTGTTGAATGTTATGTGGATGATTTGGTGGTTAAATCCAAACAATGTTCTAATCACTTGGCTGATTTTGAAGTCATATTCTGTAAGCTTCGACAACATAATTTGAAGATGAACCCCTTAAAATGTGCTTTTGGGGTAACCTCAGGAAAATTTCTCAGCTTTTTTGTACACCATCGTTGTATTGAAGTCGATCCTGAGAAGACAAATTCAATCCTTGGTATGTCACCTCTTCAAAATTTGAAAGAATTAAGAGGACTTCAAGGACACTTAGCCTATATTCGGTGTTTTATCGCCAATTTGGCAGGCAAAAGTTTACCCTTCACCAAATTGATGAAGAAGGGAGTCACTTACCAGTGGACCGAAGAATGTCAAGAATCATTCGATATTCTCAAGAAATACCTCTTGAGTCCATCGGTACTCATGCCACCTATTGAAGGAAGACCACTTATCCTCTACGTGACAGCTTTAGAGTGATCATTGGGTGCCTTTCTTGCTCAGAAGAATGATGCTGGGAATGAAAACAGCCTCTATTACCTCAGTCAGACTATGCTTGAAGTAGAAACCCGGTATTCAAGTATTGATAAGTGCTCCCTGGCATTAATCTTTGCAGTGCAGAAGTTGAGACACTACCTGCAACATCACGAGGCCCAATTTGTATCTCGAAATAACCCGCTCAAATTCATCCTTAGTCGTCCAATGCTTACAGGACGTCTGGAAAGGTGGGCAGTTATTTTGCAGCAATTCGACATTCAGTATGTGTCTCAAAAGGCAATAAAGGGCCAAGCTCTGGCTGATTTCCTGGCTGAACACCCTTCAATGGAAGACACATCTTCAGATATTGAACTCCCTGATGAGGAAGTATTCTCTATTCAATAAAGTCCTCATGCATGGGAAATGTATTTTGATGGTGCTTCCAGAAGTCCAACAGGGAGGAAAATGGAAAATCATAAATTCAACAAAGTTGGATTAGGAATTGTGCTCATTTCTCCAGAAAAGGCAGTGTTACCTTATTCCTTCTTATTGTGGGAAGGTGGTACCAATAATTAAGAAGAATACCAAGCTCTCATCACAGGCTTGGAATTGGTGCTTCAAGCACAAGTGAATCACTTAAAGGTGAAAGGTGATTCAGACCTAGTAATCAAGCAAGTCAATGGGGATTATGCCATCAGAAAAGAAGAACTAATCCCTTTGTATGATTACATCAGAGAGTTAATGGCAGAATTCCCTTCAGAACCGACATTTTCTCATGTCCCGCGATCATAAAATGCTCAAGCTGATGCATTGGCTAATATAGTCACAGCTCTGGCAGATCCAAATCAGGACGAGACAACCATCAATATTTCCCACCGTCGTGCAATTTCACCTTATGTTCGAATCAGAACAGAGGAAATTAATGAAATTAGTTCCATTCTTGAACTTTATGGTCATACTACAAGATGTATATCACCTATCAGGGAATACCTTCAAAATGGAACACTTCCACCTGATAGAGCCGAGAAAGAACAAATCCGGCGACGTGTGGTCAATTTTACTCTTTATGATAGCCCAGATCACCTAGAGAAAATTCTCTAAAAGCGTGGTTTTGATGGAATTCTCTTCAGATGCATTGATGGTGAAGAGACAATGGCTGTCATGAAAGAAGTGCATGTAGGAGTCTGTGGTGCCCACCTGTCTGGACATAGACTGTCTGATCAGATTCGAAGGCTTGGATACTTTTGGCCTTCAATGATACAAGATTGTTTTGATTTCACAAAAAAGTGTCATTCATGCCAATTGCATGCCAACTTCATTCATCAACCTCCAGAGTTACTTCATACAGCTAAATACTCATGGCCATTTTCCACATGGGGAATAGATGTGGTGGGACCTTATCCTTCAGCTACAGCCAAGCAGTTTAAGTATATTCTTACTACTACTGATTTCTTTTCCAAATGGGTAGAGGAAATACCTATCAAGGAATTCAGTTCTAAATGCATTGTTAGCTTCATCAAGTTTAACATCATTACCAGATTTGGTGTCCCTCATACCATATTGACGGAAAATGGCACCAAATTCTGTTCATCTGAGGTGAAGAAGTTGTATCAATAATACAACATCAAATACAACCATTCATCTCTGTATCATGCAGCGTCTAATGGCTAGATAGAAGCTTTCAATAAGACTCTTTCAAATATACTGCAAAATATGGTGGATAAAGATAAGAAATCATGGCCTGATAAACTCTTCCATGCTTTATGGGCTTATCGGACTACCACCCGCACTGCAACGCGGTCAACTCCATATTCACTGGTATATGGAACAGAAGTAGTCTTGCCAATTGAAGTTCAATTACCCTAGCTCAGAGTTGCCATTTGTGATCATTCATCTATAGATGAACAATATCAAAAGCGATTGAATGAATTGGAACAGTTAGATGAGAAAAGATTGTGCACTTTGCATCACTTGGAAGTCTATCAGAATCGAATAGCACGAGCTTTTAACAAAAAAGTTCATCTTCGTTCATTCACTAAGGGAGAATTGGTATTAGTTCTCAGAACTCCAATGATACCAGGAAAGAAACCTCCCAAGCTTGAGCCAAAATGGGAAGGACCTTACTCAATACATAGGGTCTACTCCAATGGAGCTTATTCATTAATCTCAATGGATGGAGAACTAATCACTACTCCAACCAATGCTAGATTTTTGAAGAAGTATTTTGTAAAAACACAAAATATATCATCATGGTCCGGTATGACCTTAAACTGCACCACCGTCCAGCAAGACGTTAAACTCCATAACCAACGGTCCATGCATATGACCCTAAACTATTTTCAATTCCCTTACGTCCAGCAAGACGTTAAACTACATCATCAACGGTCCATGCATATGACCCTAAACTATTTGCACATACATCCAACATGATGTTAAAATGTGTATCCTTCATCATCCTTGATATATGAAATTAAACTATACAACAATGATCCATACATATGACCTTAAACTATTTGTACTTTCGTCCAACGTGACGCTAAACTGTGAAAAAGTTCCCTAATTCATCCAACATGACGTTAAATGGTGTACTCTTTTGTCCTCACTACATGACATTAAACTGCACAGTCCCCTTTTCATCCAACATGACGTTAAACTATATTTTCCCCATTGTCCTAACTACATGATGCTAAACTGTACATAAATTCCTTGATACGTCCTATATGACATTAAACTGTACTTTGTCCCTGCTACATGACACTAAACTGTGCAGCACTAATAGTCCTAACTGCAAGACTTTAAACTGCATAGTCCCTTTATATGTCCTACATGACATTAAACTATGCATCGTTAAGGTTGTTTTTAACTCTTGTTTCTCACGCCGAGTATGAATCACATGATCTTAGAGCGAACTTCAACCATAACACTCTCTCTGGGCTACTAACCATGTGTAAGTCCCAACAACATAATTTTTTTAGGTCGTTGTCCTCAAGAACAACTTGATCATTAATTCATTCTTTAATTGAACTACGTGGACTTTGATCCTTGCCTTCCAGACTGGGTAAGTAGTCAACCTCCCAAGGTTCAAGCCCAAAATCAATCTCTTAACATTGGTTCACCTCTATCTCATATGATGTTGATTCATGAAACCACCCCTAGAATCAATATCTTTACATTGGTTCACTTTCATCCTTGCTATATGACGTTAAACTATATAGAACTGTTTTGTCCAGTATGACAATAAACTAAAAATATTCTTTGATACCCTCACCAGAGAGGAAATCATTATTTACATTGATTTTTCAATCATGTTATATTCCAAAGACTACATGCATACATGGCAATGCCTGAACCTTTTATCTTGGATTAAACCATCATTGTACTAAAGTCCCCTTTCACCCTTCACATGTACGAACCAAATTTGTACAAAGGGTATTTCTAGAACTACGTGGGATTGATTACCATCCTCATGGGATACGTAGGAATGTTTGAGTGTCCCTCGAATCTAGCCTCAAGTCTTTTGGGCCTAACCCCAAATTCCACTTTCAGTCCCATAGCTGAAAAGTCCCCATGAAAACACAAACTGTGTATTTCTTATAATGGTCCAAGCTCTATGACCCTAAACTAATATCTCTAATTCTTTTTTCCCACACAACGTTAAACTGTAGTTCAAGAACTACGTATGGCTTGATTCCCATCCTTATGGGATACGTAGTGAAGTCCAACATTTCAATTTAGGACCCAGCCACAACATGATTATAGTTAACCTTGATCTTTGTATCTCTGTATACATTGGAAAATACCCATATTTATGTGTCATAATCCTAACCTTAAATATTTTCAGATCTTCATAACCCTTTTCTTGAATTTTAATCACAAAAATGTCAAATTTCTGAGAGTTCTTTTACCTGACTATGCAGTACGCGCCCTTAGGCGGCCTTGCATAAACAGTCTACATAATGGACCTGTCAGCCAAAAGATGCTATTATTTAACTATGCAGTCAATTCCCTTAGGTGGACCTGCATAATTCAACCCCCTAACGGTTTTGTTAAATAATGGTAACTTCATTCTTGGGAAGAAATCTTATTTTGTCCTTATTTGTCTTAATGAAAATATGTAGGGATTCGCAAAAATAGACATCCTTAACATACTTGTACCATATCCTTTCTCATGATCTGAAAGTATTCAAGTCTATAGTTTATATTCTCCTTCCCTATGTTTGGGTCAGACCTTCATAGGAGTGATATTCATCCAGTTCTTCGATAATCTTGTTTGGAAATATCTTCTCCATATTCAAGTACCTCTTTCCATACACAAAATCTATACTTTGGAAAATTTGAATCTTCATAAACTTTCATAGGCTTTTTAGCACTAGGAAAGTAAATTTCTAAGAGTTCTTTTTCCTGACTATGCAGCACGTGCCCTTAGGTGACCTTGCATAAAGAGTCTACATAACAGACTTGTTAGCCAAAAGATGCTATTTATTTGACTATGCAACCAATGCCCTTAGGTGGCCCTGCATAATTCAACCCCCTAACGGGTTTGTTAAATAATGGTAACTTCATTCTTGGAAACTACTTCTTCTAATGCCTTTTAGCTCTTTTTCATATCATTCCTCATATTCAAATATTCTTAATTCATAGTTTACATATTTTTTTCCCTCATACTTGAGTATGGTAATGTGTTTTTAGATAAATTTTCAAGGAATTGAGTCAATTCTAATCCATTTCAGTCAAAGCTATTTTGACCTTAAACATTAGCCTTTTCATGTCCGATATGCATGAATTTAAACTGCAAATAACCAAAAAGACCCATGGTTTCTCCTTTTTTCCTCAGAGTCAAATCCTCTTTTATTTTGGATCCAACTCTGAGGGGGGACTTTTGTTGACGCTCCTTTCGTCACAGAATCTAAAGATTGGAAAAGGGGAATATCTGAGCTCAAAGTGATTCAACCTTTGGAAAAATATCAAAAATTGACAAAGGAATGAATAAAAAGAACATTGCCCAAGGGTCGCGCAAGTTCTACAATGGTCGCGCAAGTACACTTGTGCGCCGCAATGGTTGCGCAAGTACACCTGCGCGTCGAAGTTGGTCGCGCAAGCCACTTGCGCGCCCTAGGTGATAACCACCCGGGGTCTTCTCCAGCCTATAAATAGACCCTGTGGGCCCCCCATTACGAAGAGGAATTTTTTTCAGAATTCAGATACAGAGCTCTGAACGTCCAAGTCTCTTCTTCAGGTCTTCCGAACACTTATAAGGTAATTCTTTACCTAGAATGGAAGGTATAAACCAGGGGAGTAAGGTCTAAGTGTTAGAATTCACTAACACTTGTGCGCCTAAGTGTTTTACCCTTAAGGGAAATGAACACACTTGCGAGCCACCATACTTCTTCATCAGAACTTGCGCGCCATATTCTAGAAAGCCTCTAGGGATAATACCAAGGGTTTGATCCAAGTCTCGCCCAAGTATTACTCAAGGACTGAAAATCGCGCAAGTACCCATGTGTCGCGTAGGTCTACCTGCGCGACCAGGACTTGCGCGCCAACACAGTACCTACGTGCCTTCCAGGACTTGCACGCCCCTACCTTTTTGGGTGTCTTTCCTGCCCATTTCACCCTTCTTATGTCATTCCACCTCTCCTATTCAAGATTCAGTCTTTAAGACACTCTTCAAAGCCATTTATGGCATGATTTCTTGATTTGGCTTCCTTATCTGAAAGGAACTCTATGGAACATCTCTCAAAATCTAGTGATTTATAGATCTTTATGTCACCAAAGATTGATATTTCATTAATTCAACCTCATCCTTTAAGATGAGAGAATCCTCAACCTGGGCCTCCTTTTTAGGAATAAGCCCCAGTCATAATTCTCAAATTTGGGCATCCTCTTTAGGAGTAATCCCCAAGTCCTCTAATCTGGGCATCCTCCTTAGGAGTAATCCCCAGATCCCCTAACCTGGGACTCCTTTTTAGGAGTAATCCCCAGTCATAATTCCCCAAATTATGGGCATCCTCCTCAGGAGTAATCCCCAAACCTTAATTCCTTTAACCTGAGCCACTTTTTCAAGAGTAATCCCGAGTCCAAGTCCTCATTAATTTGGGCATATTCTTTAGGAGTAAGTCCCAAGTCCCCTAATCTGGGTATCCTCCTTAGGAGTAAGCCCCAGTATTAAAGTCTCAAATATGGGCATCCTCCTTAGGAGTAAGCCCCAACCATAATTCCCTTAACCCGGGCCTCCTTTTTAGAAGTAATCCCCAGTCTCAAATATGGGCATCCTCCTTGGGAGTAAGCCCTAAGTCCCTTAATTTTTAAATCCCTTTAACCTGGGCCTCCTCCTTAAGAATAAGACCCAGTCTTAATTTCTCTTAACCAGTCATAATACCTTTTTGATCTGGGATTCCTTCTCAGGAGTAAAACCCAATCATAAGTCCCCTCCTAACTTGGGAATCTTCCTTAGGAGTAAGCCCCACGATTAGAGTATCCAAATCTCCATGAATCACATATGACTTTATGGACCCTGTTCATGGATTTCTTCCCTGAAGTAAATATTAATCCTCATATATTTTTGGGCAGTCATACATACATAAGCCCCACATCATTTCTTATAATTGCACCTTTCATGGCACAATTGTCTGGTTTTACCAATACCTCTTGTTTCTCACACCGAGTATGACTCACGTGAGCTTAGAGTGTAAAAGTAATTATGACATCTTTCTTTGAGCCATAAATCATAAACATCATACTCCTTTACTCGAACTACGTGGGTTCTGATTCCTTTTCCAAACAAAGGATACGTAGGCAGCCCATATGCGGGTACGATCCCAACACTGAAATAATCTATGTCCTCCTGAATGAAAATAAACTTCAAGTGCCCCACTGAGTGGCTTTAAAACCAGTATGGTCATCATAATGACCAAGAGACTTTTATGTATTTAAGGATACCATCAACTAAGAATCTCTAAAAAATATAGATGATTCTCTATCGATGAAGAACCTCGAATACATATAAAAGATTCTCTAAATTTCCTTCATATCAATCATTGATTGTCAGATCTAAAGGAAAGCGCATTTTATACTTGGTAATATAATAAGGATTCACGAACATAACTTAAATCTATAAAGAGAGTCCCGAAGTAGACAATAATTCCCCTAAAAAGGTGTGATGAGTCCGACCTCCCATCCTCTCAACCAATGCAAATTCCTAAGCCTTATCAGTCCACAACTAATGAGTGCCTACCTTTGGAAAGTATGTCCAAATGGATATGGAATCATTGGATGTTTCCAGTTCTACGAACAAACCCGTTAGAAACCGATTGGAATGTTTGAACCTTCAATCAACGAGGTCATACCTGATTCCAGAGGGAAACAATATTATATTAGATATTTTCCAAGCTAGAGTTCTCAAAAGATATGTGTAAGATAGGAGAATATGTGCCCTTTTATAAGTGAGGGGAGGGGCACTCTTGGAATTACTTAAAGTATTAAATTAATATAAATTAATTTTCATAGAAAAGTGACACCAAATTGATATATTTTAAATATAGGATGTTTATTAGTCTAAATATTGTAATCTAATAAAATTTTGAAAATTTGGTTGATTTTTTCACCCTTATCTCTTTATTTTAATCCTCTGTTAACCCTTTTGACAATTACAACAATACCAAAGTTTTTTTACTCTTTAAGGGTAAAGAATGTTACCATAAAAAGATAAGTGATCCATAAATAGAAAATTATTGATATTTTAAACTATATCCCATTAACTTTGCTAAATATATTATTTTTATGAATTTTAAATAATTTAATAAAATATTATTTATTATAAAATATCATTAAATCCATTTTTGAAACTATTCATTTAATTTGACTTTAATATCATCAAGATAATAATGGAATTCAAATATAAAATTTTAAAACATAATTATTATGTTATATTTATCTAAAAAATTCATGGAATGCATAGTTCACCAAAATTGTATTACTTTTAATATTTTAAAAATTATTTATTTTATTTTTCTATCAATTGAATAAATATTTTGTTGGCATTGAATAAGAATTTAGGGTAATTATTCAATCACTAAAAATTAAAAAATAAATTTCCATGGTAAAAAAATTGATTAATATTTAAAATAAATATTTATAACAAAAAATATCCTCCTTTTATCCTTATGACAAAATATTAGAGGTATTAAAGTCAATAGAGTAAAATTTTGTATTTATTATTTTCTTATAATAATATAAATATCATAATTAAATAAAAATGATAGCAGGTGGCCATATTTTCAAAAATTGGATGATAATGATTGAACTCCACTCATCCAATAGGATAAAGTTAAGTTTTAGAAAAAAATTAAAGCTTTATCCTATAGTTTTAACCTTGTTTTATCCATTTTACCCTTATCGAGGTGACACATATTTAATATGGTTACTATTAATAATTATAAAAAATTAGGTTATCCCTATAAAATTATGTTAATTATAATGGTTAAAAATATGGAATCCATTTTATCAAATTTAATTCCTAGGAGTGGTGGCCCAAATAGGGTGTGGGACACAATACTAGTAGGAAACCACCCAAGGTCTAGTGCCATCCAGTCAGTGAATATATATAAAAGAATGAGGATAGTAATAGATTAAGCAAGAAAGTATTGAAAGTAAACATTCTACAAAGTCCAGGTTCTCATTTTATAATCGCAACCATCTAATGATTCAATTCCATTTAATTTATAAGTATCAAGACTCAATGCATAGCCTAGAATCCCTCATGAAATTAGGTAACCAACAGATTCCTGAACAGGCCATTCATAAAGTATGACCAAATATCAAATCCAAGATTTTATTTTGGCTTGAAAGACATGTCACATAACTCATATCATTTATAATTCAATTTAAAGCATGAGGCCGCCCATGGAATTTCTAATTTTGAATCCAGGTATCACTCTAGGTTTAATATAAACCAACACCCTAAAAGACCGTCCATGGAGAACCTCTCAAGAACCCAAGTATCACTCTAGGTGTGGTATAATGTCACAACCACTAAAGTCCATCCTTGGCGGTCCCCTAAGGGATTCCAAGTATTACCCATTTCATAAATAATCAAATTATCTTTGATTCCATCCTTATAATTCCTAATATGGGATTCAATTATCACTAGATATATAATAGTCAATCCTTTGAGTTTGTCCTTAGTAGTCCACTAGGGAGTCCAAGTGTTACCCAGTCATAAGCATGGTAAAATTCAATTGAGTCTATCCATGGAGTTCTCATATGAATCCATGTGTCCCCCAAGGTATATAAGCATTTAACAAATCCAAAACCATTTAATAAAATTCATTTAAATATTTCAAGGTTAATAACAAGAATATTTCATTTAAAACTCACCTTAGAAGGCAACTCAAATCATGGGATAATATTTTATGGCTTTACTCTTGATTAATCACATGTGAATTTCATTTAAACAAGAATCTCAATCTTAAAAAGCCATTACATGGAAAGGGCCAAGGGTCATGGTCATTAATCCCTTCCCATTAATCAATTAAATTACAATTGATACCACAATTTAACTACATATCCTTTTACAATTTAATTCACATTTAACAATTCAATATTAACATCCCATAACATGGGGTAAAGGGAACACCCCAAGGGTATCCAAATCACATACCATCATAATGGTTCATTTAATTAAACAATACACCTAAAGGGGTGGTTCCAATTTCAAGTTCCACAACCTATAACCATTCATTGATGGGCTTCTTTAATTATACAGACCATGATAAACAATTCAATTCAATAATTAAAACTCATTTCAAGGGTGACACTCCGAGAATTGGGTGTGCGACACAATAAAAATACATAAACAATTTGAATTTTAATGAAAGGAATGAGACCATCTACTGTAGGTATGTAGAGGATAAATCATCCAGTCAAAGATCCTAATTTGACTTAGATTAGAAGAAAACTAAAGAATAGACTAAGAACCTAATAACAGGGAAAATTAGCTTGCACCTAAATAGCGCAACCAATACCAAACTAAAAGAGGAACCACACAAAATGAATTGAGAAATTATTGATGCAGATCCAATGAGACAAATGGTTCTTGAATTAGATATCAGATAGATAGTTAATAGAAAATCCTAGTTTATATCTCAAAGAGAGATTAAAAATGGAATCCTTTTCTGTGCGAGAGATAAAAGTGAATTTTGGTTTAGAAATAGATTTTTAATTAGGGAAAAAATTGGAATTTCACTTAAAACATTGGCTTTCATTGTTTAGGTGCATGGTTTTCAAACCGTGTGCCAAACCTGCACGGTCAGCTGTAGAGAAACCCCACATGGTTTCCTTGTACGGTTTGACTAACCATTTAGAAATAGTGAAAAACCCAATTTCAAAATTGCAGACATGTATACATGTCCATGAACCCCATTTCTCATGTTTTAGACTAACAGTGTGATCTGTAACCTCTCATTATGTATCCTCACACGGTTTTATAAAACTGTGCAGCCTACCCCGCATAGTTTAAACTAACCATGCGCTAGGTTAATTTCACCCCAAAAATTGGGTTCTGGACTCCGAACCAGCCCTATACACACCTGATACCTTCATGAACTCAAAGGGAATTCATATTAATAAATATCCAAGCATTTAAACTAAAATTTCATGGAAATTAAAGGATTTGTACCTTAAGAAAGAACTGAGTTATTAAAAACTTTCCCTTTAAATCAATTCATCCTTGAATTGACCTTACAAGTGTGGTGAATCATGATCCAAGAATAACTGTAGCCACTATGATCGTACATTGACCTCCTATTCCCAAGTCTTGTCTTATACTTAGTCGTGCTGTTAGAACACCCATACTAAAGAAACTGACAGACCTCAAATAAATTTCATGCTATGATCCACAATACGTATAGGATACTCCTAAAAGGACACATATACATATAATATAATATCTTCAAGATGAAAGGAATGAAATGGGTCAAAATAATAGCAGCATAACTGAGATACATGGAAGAAATCATGCATGTATCAATACCTTTGAGATAATTTCAACTGATAGCCTACGATACCGACTCTCTCTTGAATCTCAAACAAACCAATATAACACGGTGAAATCTTACCCTGCCTCCTAATTCTCCTGTGTCCCAACCTCAGTGAAAAACATAAGAAAAAAAAATCCCTGACCTAAAACTCTAGAGGCCATCTGTGGTGATTGGCGTATGATTTCTTTCAAGACTTTACAATAGACATTTTTTCAAATTAATTGAATATACTCTGTGGTCTCCTAAATAAGATGAGGTCCCAACATAACTACCTCTTCTGCCTCTAACCAACATAGGGGTGCTCAAAATAGCCTATCGTAAAAATACTCATGAATCGCCATCTGAATAGAAACATAAAATCTATTGTTATAGGATAATTCAACTAGGGTTATATGCTTCTCCCAAGAGCCCCTAAAATCTAGGACGCATGATTACAACATATCCTCAAGCAATTTAATCATGTGCTCTGATTGGCCATCTATCTGGGGGTGGTATGCTGTGCTCAGAGGCACTTGTGTACACAACGCCCTCTTTATCCCTTTACAGAACCATGAAGTAAACTAAGAATCCCCATCTAAAAAAAATAGTGCATGGGACCCCGTGAAGTCATACTATCTCACATATGTACAACCTCCCAAGATAATCAATATTGACGGTTTTCATTGACCAGTAGGATATGTAAAACCTTCATGAGATTGTTAACAATAAACTATAAAACATCATTAACTCAAGGTGACCTCAGTAAACCTATCACAAAATCCATCACGACATAAAACCATTTCTACTTAGGGATGGGTAACTACTATAAAAGTCTGTCTAGTCACTGGTGTTCCACCTTCACCTATTAATAGGTGGAAAATCTCATTTCAAAACTAGATACATCTCTTTTCATACCTGACTACCAGTATTGGTGATGTAAATCCCAATACATCTTTGTGACATCAGGATGCACTGCCTAAGCTGAAGTATGAAAGTGTCTAATCATCTTCTCACACATGTATGAAGAAACCCATATGTGACCATGTACACATAAAATTTCATCCTCTTCTATGGTCCAACTAGGAGGAGGGTCCTCACCTGCCACACTCTCTTGTAGGACTAGGCCTTCTGAGTCCGATAGCTGCCTCATACTAACTCTATATAGAAGGGTAGAGGTAGTAGCTATGGATGATATAAAAGTCTACCCCTGACTATCGTGAACCTCTTAGTGCATCTCATAGAACAAATCCATGAGCTTCCACTTACTGCTGTCCTGTATCTAAGTCCTCCTGCTTAGTGCATCATCCACTTCATTATCCTTATCAGGAATGTAGGTGATCTATAAATCAAAATATTATAGTTATTCCACCCACCCCTACTTCCTCAAATTCAAATCACACTATGTAAATATGTACTTGAGGATTTTGTGGTCAATGTACACCAAAAACTATCTCCAAGTAAGTGATGTATCGAATGATGCAATGTGTGAACAACAATAACTAACTCGAGATCATGTGTTGGGTAATTCCTCTCATGTGTCCTTAATTTCTGAGATCCATATGACATGAATCTACCCCTGCATAAGAACTGCTCCTAGACCAATACCTAATGCATCATAATAATTTGTGTAACTCCTGCTAGGCTCTGTAAAAATAAGTATTGGCACTGAATTCAATCTCTCTTTCAGCTTCTAAAAGGCTGCCTCATAGGAATATGACCATACAAACTTCACACCCTTCTTATTCAAGCCCATAAGAGGAACTTCTAGGCATAATAAGTTCTGTATAAATGCATGTAGTAACCAGCTTTCCACAAGAAACTCCATACCTCAAATATTTTATTGGGATTCTCCCAGAAAAATATAGGTCTCACCTTATTTGGGTCAACTAATACTCTTATATCTGAGATAATGTGACCTAGGAAGTGAATATGATCCATCCAAAAGTGAAACTTTGTGAGATTAGCATATAATTGATGCTCTCTTAGTGTATTAAATACAATCTCAATATTTTTGGCATGGTCATGTCGATTTTGATAATACACCAAGATATTGTCCACAAAAACCACCACAAATGAATCCAAATAAGGATCGAAAAGTCGGTTCATCAGTTCCATGAAGACTTCTGGTGCGTTCATGAGATCAGACATCATAACCAAATACTCTTATAGAACATAAATTCTTTGAAAAGATGTGTGAGGTATATATGATGGTATAAAATGAACTTTATGGTAACCGAATCTCAAATCAATATTCTAAAATACCCAAGATCCTCAAAGCTGGTCGAAGAGATCATCTATCTGCGGTAGAGGATACCAGTTCTTAACTGTCAGTTGGTTTAATTTCTAGTAATCCACACATAGCCTGAGGGTATATTCCACCTTTTTCACAAAAAGGACTAGAAAACTCCATAAATAAGTACTGGGTCAGATAAAACCCTTTGCCTCTTAATCCTATAGCTTTCTTATAATCTCTTGAATTTTAGTAATAGATATCCTGTATGTAGGAATAGATACTGATGCAGCTCATAACACTAGATCAATGGAGAAATCTACCTCTCTCACTTGATGAAATCCTAAAAAGTAATCTAGGAAAATGTCCCTAAAATGATCAACCACTAGAGGGAAATATATCTAAAAAGTTTCCTAATCATCCATACATAAACTGAAATTTGGGCTATCATCCTGCCTAGCCCATGATGATTGGGTCCAACTCGACTCACCTGGACATTCCATTCACCCTTGTGAATAAACTCTCTACCCTTTGGTGATGTGAAGGTCATCCTTTGGTGATAGAAATAAATTAAATAATGAAAGTAAACTAAACATTCCATCCTAAGAATGATTTCAAAACCTTTATTATTGAAGATAAAGAGGTCCCATGTGAAGTGACACCTACCTATCTCAAGGGGGAACTCCCTGCATTGATGTAAATCCTCTATTATAATCCCCAACAGAGTGTTAAACATCATAACACCATCATAAGTAAATACACTGAGCCCAAGGATCTCCACAATGGGAACAAATATAAAGCTATGTGAATCCCTTATATCGAAAAGTGAAAAAGCAAAAGTAGAGGATAATGGAATAGTACATCTGATAGTAGAAGGTCTAGGATCCTACTCCTCAAGGATCTGTTGCACAGTGTATATCTGGATTGAAATGCGACCCTATGATACTGCCTAGCTACCTTGAGCAGATCCACTTTGTTGTCCCTATAAAACTGGGGTCTAACTACCATGGCTATGACCAACACCTCAGCCTGATCATCCAGCTATACTCCAACTCCATACCTGCTGAGAAGCTTATGACCCTAATTCTAAATATGGAGTCAGTGAATAACCTCTCTCACTATCCACTAGAGGAAAATCTTTGTAGAAGTGCTATAGATGACCCATCTTTCCACAATATCAGAACTCGACAGGGTCCCTCGTACACTGAGGCATCATATGTCCCAGATTAATGCACTGGTAGAACCTCACCTGGATACCTAAGTATGTTCTCTAACTACTAATATCACCACATGGAAGCTCCATATGACACTTCCTACTACTAGTTGATGCAGTTCTAGATCTAGGTGATGAACCTTCCTAGCTCGCACCTCCAGCCTCTCTTAGGTTACACTATGTGATAAGAACCTGATTCACTATTCTAGAAATGTTAGTAAACTAGAATAAATTCACCTGTAATCAGATTTTTTACTTGATACCATCCCTGAATCACCTGGATTTAGATAATTCGTCACCCATCAGAATAGGTGCAAAGCATTGGAGCTCAGTAAAATGGGTCAAATATTCCATAACTGATAACACGCCCTCCTCTAGGTGCATGAACTCATGGGCTCTATCAGCCCTCAATGTCTCAAGATATAAGTATTCATATAAGTTCATATGAAAATCCCTCTAATACATCTCCAGATAAAGATTTGTATGATTTATAACATCCCACCATCTCTTGGAGGAATCATGTAGCATATATGTAGCGAGCTTTAACCTCCTCTTAGTAGGCGTATCTAGATTCTAAAATATGGATAGCGTGGCCTCTAGCAATGAATCCATATCATGTGGTCCTCCATCCTCTAAAAAGATGGGAAGATGCGGCTGTTGGAACTCACACATCAAATCTTCCCATAGTTGGAGCGGGTCACAGTGATCTCTAAATGGTATACAAGAATCACATAAATCCATCATGAAATTATGACTCAGTACCTCTATCCAATACTACAACTGGTGAATTAGATGGAACTACTAGAGGATCTACTGGTATCCCATGGATCACCACCTTCGGGGTATGGTCATCGCCACCCACCTGACGTATGACTGGAGGACATCACAGTATCATACCTCTACAATTTACAAGACCACACCTTAGATCAAGATCATTATCAAAGTTCATAGCACAAAAGCACAAAAACTGAAATAGGGTAGGTACAATACTTCCTATATAAGAACACACCCCTCATCTTTCTCTTAGAGTCATGTTTAGGTTATGTACAAATCATATATAAGAAAGAGATATGACCTACTACCCACTACTAAGGTTGAGACTGGGCCGAATTCTCTACTATAAACAATTTCAGTTTTTGATTCATTTTCACTTGAATTCACACTGATTTTTATTTGAATTCATACTCATTTTCATTTGATATAACATTTCATTAAAAATGTTGAACCAATGGTTCACCAAATTCTAATTCATTATTGAAAACAAGGTTATTATTTTATAGAAATGGAGTATGGTATGTGTTTGTTGTCAATTCTCACATGGAAGATTAATGAGTTTTCAAGGAAAGGGACTTTATAGTTCAAGATGACAAAAGTATTGAAGGTGTCATTGTTTCCTAGTGTTTGCCAAATTTTTGGGGTCCAAAATTTGTAGGATGGATTTCATCTTGAAAATTGTATCTCCTTGAAGGCCTTATGAAAATATGGAAAATTCACGAGTTTTTTGAAGATTGGACTCCTGAATTGTGTTTCATGAAGTTTTAAAGAAAGCCGATGGTGATCTACACAAAAATGATGAGCATCATGAATAAATAAGAATTGGAGCATCATAAATGGTGAGGGTGATATCCACAATTACAAGAATTAGAGAATCACATCACATGATGGTTTGATGAAAAGCCCCACTGTTACAATGATCATCACGAATGACAAATTCCCATAGGGCTTCACGATAGGAGGATCACCACAAAGATGTTTTTGAAAGATTCGGAAAATCTGCTAAGAGGTGGTAGAGCATCACGAATAGCCGAGCCTATAAATACGAGTCTACCCTTCTTCACTTATAATGATGTTTTTTAAAGAAAATTTAGAATCACTATGATTTTTTGAATCTAAGGGAGCTTTGTGAATCTGGATTTCTATGTGAGCTTGAGCATTACGAAAATATTATTAGTCTTGACTGATACCAATGCTTTTGATTAAAGGGTGCTTCACGATGATGAGGTATTCTATGTTGAATTAGTTAGATTCACAAAGGATGTTTGTTCTATGAAGGAAGTGAACTTCATGAAGGGATTTTGTTCCATGAAGGCTGGGAGATTTAAGAAGGTAGGTATCTTCCTGAAGGAGTGAGATTTGTAAAGGAGCTTCTAAAAGGAAGTTTTGAATATCAGTTTTTCAGTGAACATGGCTTTTAAAGTGCATCAACTCAGGTATATGGTGTAAGCAAAGTCTTGTGCTAGACTAGGAAAATGTCTTTAATACCAATCCATTGAAGCGACCTTCAAGTAAATAAACTCTCAAAGTAGTGATCTAGGGGGAGTCGATAAAAGTGTTCTGAGGGACGTAGTGTGCTATCCCTAAAACCTTATAAATATAGTGTTCCAGGAAAAAAGTGACTATTTAAAAACTTATGTATTCTACATCTAGTAAATATATGTAGATTTAGGTATGACCAATACACTGTCGGCATATGTGATGTGGCCTTAAAAACACATGTTTTTCCACATCTATATCCTTAATTTTTAATGATTTAATTGGTTATTTTTTGTACTTTTTACTAAATATTAACACTTTTGTGTTTCTATAAACAAATTTATCAATTAATCAATTTTTATAATTAATCATGTATTTAAAACACTAAATTTGTTAATTTAAGTTTTACTTTATTTTATAGTCTAAAATCTTTTTTACTTAGCCAGTTGTTTTTGTCTACTAATTTAATAGTTTAGCATTAATTAATTAATTTGGTCTTTGTACATGATTAATGTATTATTAGTCTAACATTGCATGTATTAAATATTAATTAATTTAATATAACATAATCTAAATTTTAGTTGTCTTTTAACAATTCATTTTTTATAAATTTAAGTTTACAAACTCACTGCATCTCTTTAATCTAATTAACATTAATTTTTTAATAAAAGAATAGTTATCTGATTACCTTAACTAATTTAATTTGAAATAGTAGACTTTTATAAATAATTTTAATTTGATATATAAATGATTAATTTTATTTTAATCTTTAATAATTTAGTTGCTTCTTAATTTTAGTTTTAGTATAGTAACAATCTAAGTTTTATTAATTAAAGTTAATAATAATTTAATTTAAGTTTTATTTGTTTCATATATTTTATTTTAGTTTTTGAGTAACTTAAAGTTTCAATTGTTTTAATTATTTTTTAGTTTTAGTTATCTATTTTTTTCATATTTTATTTAAGTTCTAATTTATTTTATCCTTATGTATATTTTGCAGTGTTACAGTGGCATAGTCTTAATCTCATGGTGACACCCTTGTCATGGTGCCTCAACTTTTTCTCTTTTACGGTGACACCATAATTCCTCCTTTTTACTGTCTCACTGTATCTTGTGTGCCACCAGTTCAAAACGGTCTCACCAGAACACCATGCACCATTTCTTACTTTTACTGTCTCACCACTTCGCTCACATTGCCACTACACACTATGGCACCGCTAAAACCCTGCGCCGTCAATTCTTTTTCCTGCCACACAACACTCCTTCCTTTCACGGTGCCTTCATTCTTTTGTTCCACTGTAACTCTTCCTTGGAACCGTATCCCTTAATGGTTCTACCGTCAATTCCTGTCTTTTCCATGGAAATGTTTCACAACTCTTCTACAACGGGTGCCTCTACACACTGTTTCTTCCCAGACTGTGGCATCGTATTCCTTCACGGTTTCACTCCACTGGTGGCACAACAACATCCTTCCAGCCACCATTACATTTCTACACATCTCACCGGATCCTCTTCATCATCATCCGGATTCATATTTATCACAAAGAAACATAACATTTCATACCAGTTTACACTAATCAAAAAATTACTTTTTTAGATCTGAACCATTGTGAGTCGTGTTTCTTATATGGGTAGTGTTTCACCACATTATCAATCCGAACACACCCAGAGGACCACTGATGTCTAGAAGATTAACTGAAATTAAGCTATGATTGAGGATTTGGGAGCACCGCTGGTCGCGCCGTCTAAAACTCCAAACCGCCACGCTGTGGTCTGAAATCCGAGCTGAGGAAAGATGAGCTACCGAAGGGACTCGTCACACTGTGGAGGAGTCGAGCTAGATGATCCTGACACTGGTTGAAGTACAGAGAGAGGCCTTAATCAGGATTCGCTGCTCTGAATCAAACCCGATGCAGTGCGCCGTTTTTGCCCTAATGCCAGGTTGGAGAGGGCTTTGCGGTGCCGCGTGGAGGTGGGATGTGCGCTGAAAATCTAGTTTGAAGACCTATCATCATCACTGGAACAAGGATCCGCAGACCATCTTGGAAGAAGAAGACCGACTCCCCTCATGGGAGGGCTTTGTTGTAGCATCCATGGGAGTTAGAGGAGGAGAATTTACCTGGATCCACTGCTTCTTGAAGTCCGGTGCGCCATAGGAGGGTTCCAGAAGAAAACCAAATTTCCTCCCTCACCCTTTGCTGCGTGGAATTTTGGGGGGTGGGAGGAAAGAATAAGAAGATTAAAAAATAATTAAAATAAAGATAAAATAAAAACCTAAATTAAAAATTACTAAATTAAAATATAAAACAATTGTAATTATAAATAAATAATCAATATAAAATAATTAATTTATAAAATAGAATTAATAATTTAATTAACTTTAATAAAACTTTAATTAAACTAAACTAATTAATAAAAATTAAATTTAAATTTAATGCGGCATACTAAATACTTATTTTTTAATATAATTAAATACTTAATAATAATTTATTATGAACTAAAATAAGCTAATCTAATTAATATAAATTAGAAAATAATTTAATTTTATAAATAATAATAAAATTTATAATTAACATTAATAACTTAAATTTCTAAAAATCAATAAATTAATAAATAATAACATTATTAAATCTTTTAAGACTTTTATTAAACTCATGCCTTTAATTATAAATAATTATTTATTTATTATTCTGTTTGTTTTATATTGTGCAGGTTCATGCAGGAGACCTTATCTCATCCAGATGCATTCAACTAACTCACGAGAAGTTTGTTACAGGGGTTAAACTAGTGTGACGTGCTAGTCACGAAAAAACACATGTTTGCAGTGTACAAGTGAGGTAATTTTAAAGTCGGTGGAAGATGAGTGGTGACATGCGGAAGATGACAGTTGATATATAAAGTAGAGCAACAACAGAATTTGGAGGGGGGACTCTCTCATTCATTCTACGATTACACCCATCCGAGAGTAGATAGAGACTCTTAGGAATTCCACGAACACACCAGGGAGTGAGAAGAGGGGGAATTTCATTCGATCAACCACTTCCTTCGAGAGCAGAGTAGAGAACCTAGAGCGAACCCTGGAGCACTTCTCAAAGAGTCATTGTTCAGAGTTCTGAGGACTAGGAGCAACAGTAATTCATGCTAGTAGAGGGAGTTTTCTTTCTCTGTTTTCTTTCAGTTATCTTCCTCTGTAATTGAATGAATTTAGTTTGCATAATTGAAATAATGATAGGCTAAATACATCTGTTCAGGGTTAAAATAGAATCTACTGGTTATCATCTTTATCTCTTCTCACTATCTTTTTTAATGTGATCGGAATTGATCGGCGAGATTAGTTCTGATTGTATTCATTTGCAACATACCTCCTGCACTTAATCTTGGAATTATACATTCATTTGGTGAGATTGATTGTGGATTAATTTTATTTTATGTTTAATTGAAATAAAATACTACAAAACATACGGCAAGTTTGTTCTGTAATCTTTTTCAAACCAGAATTCTCAAGTTGATTAATCTAGGAGTGGAGAACTCCAGGACTTGTCGGCTTGAGCGATTTATCTCCTGGTGAGGGAAATAAATCAATCCTTTTTAGTGGTATTAATTGTAATCACTATTGTGAGAAGGAATGTTTTCAAAACCAGTGGAGTTGATATTTTCCCCGAACATATTTCTCTAGATTGTTCACTTATCAACATATTAATTCTCTGTTACTCACCGTTTTTAGCCTATTTCTTGCTTCGATATAAGTTAGAACAAAAACTTAAAAAGATTGTGAAGTTTTATTTGAGCCTTATAATAAAAAAAATTAAAAAAATTAGAAAAATAGAAACTCAACTCCACTACTGACATCAGTGGGGTCTTTTTGTTAGTTTTTAGAAGAATAGTGGTCAAAATTGCCTTCTCTGTGGGTTCGACCCTGCTTGCCACATACACTATAGTTAGTAGGATTATAAATTTTAAACTTTGACCGGCTTCAACAATGGTTTAGGTCAAGTTTTTGGTGCCGTTTCTGGGGAAGGTGCGAGCCATTACTCTAAAAAAAACACATATATAAAAATCTTAAATTTTTTTTTGGAAAATTTGAAAATTGTTTAAAAAAATATATTACTTGTCATTATGAATTGTTACTACTGAGTACTGTATACTATTGTTTTCATGAGCACAAGAACTTCTGGTGCTAGATTAGAGCCTCTGAACCTTGAATTAGACAAACATCTCAGTGCTCTAAGACAGAAGAACAAAACTGAAATGGAGAACATAGAAAATTGAGTTTCTGAGCATAATAAATTTCAAAATAATCAACCAAAACTCTTAGATGAACAGGAAAGACCTAGGATGAGGGAATTACAACTCCCTCAACTTTCAAGCAATCCATCATCCATTAGGTTATCTCATAAATTCAGAAAATATGAATTGAAACAATCACACATTTATCTGTTGCCTACTTTTAATGGGATCTCTAATGAGGACTCTCTGGCCTTCATTAGAAACTTCTATAACACTGCACAACAATTACCTCTTCTAGGGATCATAGAAAATGAACTAAGAATGATAGTTTTCCCTTTTTCCTTAAGGGGAATGCTAGGAATTGGTTTCTGAGTATATATGAGAACATTTTTGAAAACTGGGATCAAGTGTATAACTCTTTCATCCCCAAAGATTAAAAGGTGAACTTAGAACAAAGATAAATAGTTTTTATCAATAGGATGTAGAAGCTTTTCAGGAAGCCTGGGATAGATTAAGGGATCTTCTTAGAAAGTGTCCCCATCATCAACTCCCATCACACCTTCTTATGGATACATTCTATGAAGGGTTTTCCTCCTCTGGACAGAATATAGTTGATCAAGATGCTTGGGGTAATTACAATGATAAGACAGATAAAGAACTTAGAATTTTTTTTAATAATATTGCACTGAATTCACAACATAAAAATTCAATAAGAAAAAGATTCAATAGAAATGTTAACCCAAACACTGGTTCAATAAATGAAGCTCAAGCTCAACTGGATAAAATCACCAACCAACTTCAATCCTTAATGAACCAGAATTCTAAACAAATTGTTAACCAACTTGGTTATCAAAACACCAACCAATCTTTAAGGGAACAATGTGTCCAGTGTGGTATGTTTGGGCATACTAAAAATTTTTGTTCTAATTTTGATATGCCATCTCAACAACAAGAAAACTCAAAATTTATTAACTATGGTCCTAGAATGCCTCCTAAATAAGATCCATTTTCAAATAATTACAACCAAGGATATAGAAACCGTCCAAATCTGTCCTGGAAAGATCAAGGCTTAATCAAACAATCCACTTCCCCTAATTTCTCTAATCAATCAAGACCAAATTTTCAGAATCAACAAAGGGGTGAGTCTTCGAATGTACAAGGAAAACAATGATAATCACATGTCTTATAAGATTAATCTAATATTGAACAAAATCTACTCCCAAGAAGAAATATACATGACTCAGCTATCTAAACATTAAAATCAATATGAGTCAGATAAAATAAAAACTGATGTGAGAATGCAAAACATGGAAACACAGTTAGTTCAAATTGCTAGATTTTTTTTGTCTAGGGAAAAAGGTAAACTTCCTAGTACCACTAAACTTAAACCTAAAGAGAATACCATGGCTGTTGTCATTATAAGTGGGCTTAAAACCCCAATTGTTGCTGAAAAACTCACTGAAAATGCCCGAAATGAAAATCTGCTTCAATCTGGAAATAAAAATCTGCTCAGTTTACATGCTGGAAATTCACAGAAAAGTAATGAAAATGATCAAAATTTGAATTTGTCACCTGAAACTCAAGATGAAGCTTCATCTAAAAATATAAAGAATAAAGGAAAAGAAAAATTTGAGGAAGAGGTGAGGGATATACCTACTATCCTTAAAATTTTTCCCCACCCATCCCTTTCTCTGAGAAGTTGAAACCTCAAAGTAACACCAAGGCTGAAACTCTTCAGTTCCTTGGACTTATTTCCAAGCTTCAGGTAAGCATTCCTTTAATTCAATCCTTAATTCAAATCCCATCTTAGTTGATATCTCTTAAGAAAATTGTTTCAAACAAAAATACTCTAGAAGAATTTGCTACTTACAGCCTCACTGAAGAGTGTAGTGTTGTACTCCAAAAGAAAATCCCACCTAAACTAAAAGACCCAGGTAGTTTTTTAATTCCTTGCACACTAGGAAACTCTAACCAGCTTAACTATTTGTGTGATTTAGGTGCTAGAATTAATCTTCTCCCATACTCACTGTTTCAATAGTTGAGGTTGGGTGACCTTCAACCCACCACAGTCATATTACAGTGAGCTGATAGATCGTTCACTCATCCTATGGGTAGGGTAGATGATTTTATAGTTGGGGTTAGAAAGCTGTTTTTGCCTGCATACTTTTATTCTTAGATATGGAGTGTGATTAAGAGGTGCCCATCATCTTGGGTAGGCCATTCTTGGCCACATGAGGTGTTGTTATTGATGTCTCTAAGGGTCAATTAATTTTTAAAATTGTAGAACAATAAGAAGAGTTCAATGTGTTTAAAAATGTTAAAGGACCAACTTTTTCTGAAAATTGTTCAATGCTAGAGTCTTTAAAAGATGATAACTCAAATGAAAATATTGAAAAATCGGATAATCAATTTTCTGATGATGAAAATAATTGTGAAGCTGAAAATCCTATTGAATCTATTTTAAAAATTGAAAATTCTTCTCAAACACCTAATCTAGAAAATTTTCCAAAACTGGACAACTGTTCAGTTTCTGTTGTAGAAGAGTCCACTATTTCTGAACTTAGGATCTTTTTGAGTGAATTTGAGGGTGTCTCTATTAAAACCAACCTTTATGAAAACTTTTATGATATTGAGGGAGAACTTAGAAGACAATTAGATGATTATTCTATGATAAACTTGTTGAATTATAATATGGAAAACTTAGACAGTGTGCTGCCCACTTTGGACAGTAGCACTATTGCTTTTGAATCTGAGCATGAAATTGAAAATTTTTCATCTTTCAATACTCCTTACAAAAGATATATTGAAGATCTTGGACCTCCCAGTCCTAAGAGTCTTCCTTATAGTGTAGAACCACCCACTCTTGAACTGAAACCAATCCCTTCTCATCTTTAATATTCATTTCTAGGTGAGAACTCTAATTTGCCTGTCATAATTTCTGCTAAACTTAATGAAAACCAAGAGGAAAGATTGTTGAATGTTTTGAAGAAGTTTAAATCTGCCATAGGCTGGACAATAGATGATATCAAGCATATTATTCCCTCATTATATATGCATAAAATACCTATGGATACTGAACATAAGCCTAGGATAGAGTTTCAAAGAAGATTGAATACAAATACGAAAGAAGTTGTGAGAGAGGAAGTGATTAAACTGCTAGACACTAGAATGATATATTCCATTTCTGATAGTGCTTGGGCCAGCCCTGTCTAGGTTTTACCCAAGAAGGAAGGTTTCACAGTTGTTAAAAATGAAAAAAATAAAGAATTCCAAGTTAGGAAAGCCATAAAATGGAGAGTCTGTATAGATTATAGGAAGATTAATTCAGCCACTAGGAATGACCATTTTCCAATGACCTTTTTGGACCAAATGCTTGAGAGGATTACTGGAAATGAGTTTTTCGGTTTTCTGGATGGGTATTCTGGTTACAACCAAATTCTTGTTGATCTAGAGGATCAGGAAAAGACCACTATCACATGCCCCTTTGGAACATTTGACTACAGGTAGATGCCCTTTGGGTTATGTGGAGCTCCATACACCTTTCAAAGGTGTATGATGGATATCTTTTCAGATATTATTGAGAGAATCATTGAAGTTTTCATGGATGACTTTTCCATTATGGGTAGTAATTTTGATACTTGTCTTGTAAATCTTGAGGTATTCTTGGAGAGATGCATTGAAACCAATCTTGTTCTTAATTGGGAGAAGTGTCAATTCATGGTCACAGAAGGTATTTTTCTTGGTCATAAAGTGTCCAAAAGAGGTCTAGAAGTCAATACTGCTAAGATTGATGTTATTCAAAAACCGCCTCCTCCGGTAAATGTTAAGGGTGTTAGAATTTTTCTAGGGCATGCCAGTTTCTACTGGAGATTCATAAAATATTTTTCCAAAATAACTAATCCATTGTGTTCTTTGCTGGTCAAGGATGCACCTTTCAATTTTGATGAGAACTATTTGAAATCATTTAATCTTTTTAAATAGAAACTCGCTACATCACCCATTATCACCGCAACTGATTGGAAGTTAACTTTTGAACTCATGGTTGATGCTAGTGACATGGATGTAGGTGCTATCCTTGGACAGAGGAAAGATAGGAAACTGCATGTGGTGTATTATGTTAGCAGACTGCTAGATGATGCTCAAAAAAATTATACCACTACTGAAAAAGAATTTTTAGCTGTTGTGTTTTCTCTAGATAAATTTAGACAGTACTTGTTGGTCTCTAAAGTCATCATTTTCACTGATCATTCTACTTTAAAGTACTTTTTTGTCTAAGAAAGAAACTAAAACCAGGCTGATTAGATGGATTTTGTTGCTACAAGAGTTTGATTTAGAGATTAAGGACAAGAAAGGAGCAGAAAATTTAGTTGCTGATCACTTATCTAGGATTCCTCTTACTCAATCTGAATCTAAATATCCTAGGGAGATAAACTCTTATTTTCCTGATGAGAAGTTGCTCACTGTGTCAATCTGGCAATCTTCTTGGTTTGCTGATTTTTCCAACTTCCTTGCAGCAGGTGTCTTTCCCAAAAATCTATCCAGTAACCAAAGAAAAAAAATTCATTTCTGAACTTAATATTATCTTTGGGATGATCCTTTGCTTTTTAAGAGATATTCTGATGGTATCCTTAGGAGGTGTGTTCCTGAGGAAGATATGTTTCCTGTCTTAGAAAATTGTCACTCTTCACCTTGGTGAGGTCACCATGGTGGTGAAAGAACTGCTCAAAAAGTCCTACAATCTGGTTTCTATTGGACCACTCTATTTAATAATGCTATAAGCTTTGTGGTTGGTTGTGATAGGTGTCAGAGGCTAGGCAATGTGGGTAGGAAGTAAGAGTTACCCCAAAAAGGAATTCTGGAAGTAGAAATTTTTGATGTCTAGGGTTTAGATTTCATGGGTCCCTTTCAATCATCTCATGGGAATGAGTATATTCTTGTTGCTATAGATTATGTGTCAAAATGGGTTGAGCCAGTTGCACTACCCAACAATCAAGCTAATTCTGTAATTAAGTTTTCCAAGAAGAATATCTTTACAAGATTTAGAGTCCCAAGAGATTTTATCACTGATAACGAAACACACTTTAAGAACTAAAAATTTAAAGCTTTTATGGATAAATATGGTTGTGTTCATAAAACTGGTACTCCTTACCATCCACAATCCAGTGGACAGGTGGAAATTTCAAACTAGGAACTGAAAAAAATACTTGAGAAAACTGTGTCAAACTCTAGGAAAGACTGGTCTCTTAAATTGGATGAAGCTTTATGGGCATATAGAACTGCTTTCAAGACCCCAATAGGTATGTCTCCTTACAGGATGTTGTTTGGGAAATGATGTCATTTACCTGTGGAGTTGCAACATAAGTCTTATTGGGTAGTTAAGGCTCTAAACTTTGATATTAAGAGTATTGGTGAGAGGATATTACTTGAGTTGAGTGAGTTGGATGAGATTAGAAGAGAGAGTTATGATAATTCAAGGATTTATAAAGAGAGGACTAAAATATTTCATGACTCTATCATACAAACCAAAGAATTAAAACCTGGATAGAAGGTAATTTTCTTTAATTCTAGACTCAAAATCTTTCCTATAAAACTTAAGTCCAAGTGGTCTGGACCTTTTACTGTAGTGAGAGTGCTTAAGAATGGATCTTTTAAAATAGTAGGTGAAGAGAATAAACCCATGTTAGTCAATGGGCAGAGAGTGAAACTTTATTTTGAGGGACAACCAAATGGCTTGGTTGCCTTCACTGTACTTGAAAATTGTTCTTGAATGAAGTCTGGCTGGAGACTTTAAATCTAGTGCTACATGGGAGCCAACCCATGGGTTTTTGTTGTGTTAATAAATAAAAAATAGTAATTAAATAAAATCTAACTAAAGACTTTAAATTCAGTTCTTCATGGGAGTCAACCCATGCTCTATCTTTGTTTTCTATTTTTTACTATTTTTCATTGAATAAAGTATTGCTTTTTTACCTTCTATATGCTCTACCACTGCTAGATTTTTGTTCCTAGTTTTCATGCTTTGTGTTTTTATGATGCTGCTGCTGTTAATTAAGGAGTGGAATTCCCATAATGAAGGATTAATGGAAAAACCTTAAGTCAAGGAAGTACCTTACTGTTAAATTCTGTTTCATATCTCTGCTCCTTAATGCTTTAGAGAAAAATCTGCTGCATGTCTTGTATGAAAATAAATTTTGCTTACTTTAAAAATTCTGTTGCATGTTTGTTGTCACTACAAAAGTTTGTTTTTATTACAAAAAACTCTGCATGTTCCTCCTTGTTGTAAATTGAATTTCACTATTTTTAAAACCATTCACTACTTGAAACTAAGTGTGTGTGTGTGGGGGGGGGGGGTACATGATGCTGGTCTTTTGAATTTGCTTTAGGTTGGGGTGTTCTAGCATTCAATGTTATGCTATATTGAACATATTATTAAACTTAATATTTTAAAATGCTTACACCCAGTTCCTTATGCACCCACAAATTACATGATATTTCTTGAACTGAATTGAAGAATTATGTCACAAGACTTAAATATTAATGTGTGCACTTTCTTGTGAACCTTCTGATCATTTATTCATTGTGGCAAGAAAAAATTTTGAACTTTAATGTGACCTTTATACATGTCATAAATCTTCTCTATTGAAAATCTATTTTGAACCTTAACTGTCAAATTGTTCTTCTCCACTTTGGAAGTTAACTTTGGGGACAAAGTTGGGTTTTAAGTGAAGGGGAGGGGGTCAATTCTTGACTGTTATAAACTGTGCTTAATTGTAAGCCCATCAATTCCCACTGCAACTCAAAAGTTTTTGTAAAAATTGTTATTTTTTTTCAAAATTCTTACATAATTTTAGGTTTTATATTATTTCTCGAATGAGTCTTTCCTAAGGACAATGCCTTGCTGGTAGTAGAGAGTAGCTTTGATTCTGAAATTTTTATGGATGGATGATTGCTAAGTGGTCTTACTTAGTGGTATAATGAGATCTTGGTTTGAGACTATTTTTGAGATTAATATGGGTACCCTTTTAATGAAATTATGATCATAACCCTTGGAACTGGAAGTTTGAATTGAACTTAGGGGACTCATTTTTTCTTTAGTTAAAAAAGTAATTACCATAATGAGCCAATATAAATGATTTTTGATATAAATATTTTGAAACTGGAGTAATTTGGGCATCTGGGATCCCACAGTGAGTCTCTGAGACCCTAGAAGCTGGGTGTGTTTCTATTTACTATAATCCCTCTGTACACTTTGAATAAGTGCATTGCACAGTGATCAGCACAACGATACATGGCTTGGGAAAAATAAAGTGTCTAGGGTCAAAAATGAGTTCATTAAGGTGAGAGGAATGATGAACACCAGATGAAGAAGGGGTCAACTGGTTTATATGGGAGTCATTTAGACTGTTTCATTAAGGTGATTTTAAGAGAAATTATTATTTATTGTTGGAATCTAGGTGATGAGTCAAAGTACAAAGTTCCATTGGTTAAGTTCTTAATTCCAAAGAAATTAAACCTCTTGTTACTCTTGAAATTAGAACTTAAGCCTGGATTGAAGTTATTCACCTAGCAATATCACATATGAGGCATGACAACTTCATTTCTCGATGATTCATAGATATTTTGATAACCCTCTGAGTATTTGTTCTTGGCAAGATTCATATGACCAATTTATTTTCTAAAATCCTATTGACATGTTTTTGAAGTCCTCTGCTAAAAGTTCTAGACATGTTACATTTTTAGCAATTCAATATAATTTTTTTTCTATTTCTCAAAAATAATAAAGCATGAGATAGTTTGAGGACAAACAATGATTAAGTGTGGGGGAATTTTATGTGGCCTTAAAAACACATGTTTTTCCACATCTATATCCTTAATTTTTAATGATTTAATTGGTTATTTTTTATACTTTTTACTAAATATTAACACTTTTGTGTTTCTATAAAAAAATTTATCAATAAATAAATTTTTATAATTAATCGTGTATTTCAAACACTAAATTTGTCAATTTAAGTTTTACTTTATTTTATAGTCTAAAATCTTTTTACTTATCTAGTTGTTTTTGACTGCTAATTTAATATTTTAGCACTAATTAATTAATTTGGACTTTGTATATGATTAATATATTCTTACTCGAGAGCAGATCGAGACTCTCTGGAATTCCACGAACACACCAGGAAGCGAGAGGAGGGGGAATTTCATTCGATCAACCACTTCCATCAAGAGCAGAGCAGAGAACCTGGAGCGAACCCTAGAACACTTCTCGGAGAGCCATTCTTCAGAGTTCCAAGGGCCAGGAGCAGCAGCAATTCATGATAGCAGAGGGAGTTTTCTTCCTCTATTTTCTTTCAGTTCTCTTCCTCTGTAATTGAATGAATTTAGTTTATGTAATTGAAATAATGATAGGCTAAATACATCTGTTCAAGGTTAAAAATCGAATCTACTGGTTATTGTCCTTATCTCTTCTCACTATCATTTTTAATGTGATCGGAATTGATCGGCGATATTAGTTCGGATTGAATTCATTTGCAATGTACCACCTACAATTAATCTCAGAATTCTACATTCATTTGGTGAGATTGATTGTGGATTAATTTTATTTTACATTTAATTGAAATAAAAGACTACAGAACATACAACGAGTTTGTACTGTAATATTTTTCAAAACAGAATTCTCAAGTTGATTAATCTAGGAGTGGCGAACTCCAGGACTTGTCAGCTTGAGTGATTTATCTCCTGGTGAGGGAAATAAATCACTCCTTTTTAGTGGTATTATTTTTAATCACTATTGCGAGAAGTAATGTTTTTAAAACCAGTAGAGTTGATATTTTCCCCAGATATATTTCTCTAGATTGTTCACTTATTAGCATATTATTTCTCTGTTACTCACTATTTTTAACCAGTTTCATGTTTCGATATAAGTTAGAAAAAAAAAACTTAAAAAGATTGTGATGTTTCATTTTTGCCTTATAATAAACAAAATTAAAAAAAAGTAGAAAAATAGAAACTCAACTCCACTGCTGACATCAATGGGGTCTTTTTGTTAGTTTTTAGAAGAATAATGGTCAAAATTGCCTTCTCTGTGGGTTCAACCCTGCTTTACACATATACTATGGTTAGTAGGATTATAAATTTTAAAATTTGACCGGCTTCATTGACGTTTTAGGTCAATATGCTCCTTGGACTAGACCTTAGTGGAGAACCAAGTAAAACTACTATGTTCTCTATTTGCATGTGAATGTTTTATTAATGAACCACTCTAATAGACATGTTTAACAAGTTCCTACCAATGTGGGAACAAGATCCACCATTTTAGAAGAAAAAGTTAACACCCTAATTAACTCATCCCCTCTCAAGGTTCTTTGGGGTCCTAAAAGTCGTATCATAGAGAGGTTCATGTATGTTGGATACTCTATAGTAAATCTATTCTCTTTTGAAGATTTAAGTTTCTTGAGTCAATAATGAAGTGAAATTTTGATGAAGACCTTGTTATCTCTGAGCATAAGTCTATATCCACCAATAAAATGATGAATAATAAAAATAAAGAGAATAGATAGTTGAATAAGTCCATATTATCTAAATAAGAGGTAGTATCTAGTTCTCCACGCCTTTCTGACAATGAAGATATAACAAGATTAGAAGGTGAAGAGAAGGTGGATCAAGTTTTCACCAATGAAAAGGGAAACACTTATACCTCATGTAAGTCAAAATTATCAAGTGACTAGGAGGCATACGTTATCACCTTTGAAAGTTGTCCTCAAAATAAAGATCCTAGAATAAGTGGTTATGTTGATCAATCTATAACCTCATATGAATTTGGAATTGAGAGATTATGAAAATATCTGTATGATATTCCCAAATAAAGAGTCACATTTGTTTGTAGAATCTTTCAATGTATATAGGTATGGATCACCCATCTAGAAGGAGGAGCTAATTCGATGAAAACGATATTGGAAGGGAAAATTCTTGAGTGTTTAAATCATTACAAATAGTTTGGAACCTTTAAAGTAGCAAATAGGGAACTTGAAATAAGTTCATCAAAATACATCAAATAATTTGAAGAGAAAGAGGTATTAAAAATACTGTTGAGGAAAAGATCCATGTGCTTGAAAAAAAATTGAAAAATAGTAATGATGTCAAGGGTTTACAATTGGAAGAAATATCCAAGAAGATCAAGGAACATGACTCCTTGATTCATAATAAAGTTAAGATGCATGAAGAATAAGTTGTTAAAATGAAGAAGGATTATAGGGAAAAGATTATTATGACTGAAGATCATAAAATCATCCTCAATATGAAATGTCTAGATTTGGAAGTTCAGTTGGACAATCTCAAGAAGACATTTATTTTGACTTCAAAAAGAAGGAAACAATTGCTTCATCTACTCAATGCTCACAGGAGGATTCAAAAGTTAAAAGACCACCAACATGTGATAAGAAGATCATGACATCATTTGATGATATATCTCAAGTAGTTGAGAAGAAATAGGTACCATCTATACCAACTTGTGTTAATTTCTCTAAACCTATTACCATGAAGATTGCAGGTTATAAAATAGGTATTGGAAAAGTATGGATGAAGAAAGGTGATAAGAAACCTACCACCATGACTAGGATGGATAAGAAAAAGAGTATGAAATCGGGTTACCCACAAAGAGCACAAAACATCACTAAGAAGATCCAAAAACCTTATAAAGAATATATAAGGAGATCAAGGTTCATTGTTCAATGTTGGTACTGCAATAGATTTGGGCATTGTGCATTAAATTTCTGGTACATTCCTCAAAACGTGAAAGCACAAAGGAAGCCTATATCATGGGGGAGAAATCCCAATATGAAAAAGCAACATCCACATATACAGAAGAATCTGTTTACTAAAAACAAATTTATAATGCTTGATAACATATGTGAGGTATGAAATGGAAATAGTCACAAGGTTGGTATATTATAATATCGACATGTATCCTAAGTTTATAAGAAAACAAGATCACAAAATCTGTCTAGGAATGAAGAAGAAACCTTGGGAATAAATTAGAAGAATGTTGTGAACAAAAATCCTCCCAAGAGGGTATCAATGAATTATTGTGAGAAGACCTTGGATTCTAAATCCAGGAAGATGAAGGGTAGTGAATCCAAGAAAACTATTAAGATAGATGACAATCAGATGAACCCATGTGGAAGATTCAAACTTACTGTAATAGTTTATAATGACATGTTAGTTATTTGTCCATAATATTTAGACATAATAAGGAAACTTGAAGATACACAAGCCAAAGTTGGTGCAAAAGGAAAAGAGAAGCTTCCACGTGATGAAAAAAAGTTCACAAGAGTTTGAAAAAAAAGGAAACTCATGTATTAATGAAGTTATATGTGAGAGATGCATGCAGTCTGGTCACATTGAAAAAGGATGTTTAACATTAATACCAGATCAAGAAGTAGTCCTTATGAGGAGTAAGATTGTATCATCCATGATGGTTGTTAATAATAAAAATTATCCACACAATGAATAAGAGAATGTGAAGAGATCCATTCCATGACAACATAAACCAGAACATATATTCATATGTTAAATCATGAAGACTGGATCAAATGTGGAAACATGGTTGAGAATATCATCTCAACTGTGCAGTTCATATTGACAAATCAAGAAGTAACCAACCTATTCCCTTAATATTTTTTGTATTGTATTTTTTCTTATAATGTAGGGATTTTAAGGTGAAGCAATTTCTCAGGGGTGGAACCTAAGAAGCTGATAGGGATTTCAATTATTGATAGCCAAGATGAAGAATTCACTATCTATGAATGATTCCTCAATTCGATATTTAAATACAAATATGAAAGAGGATATTTTTTTTGATGAATATAAAGATGTTATATTCTCTACAATTAGGATAAAGAAGGTACCATAATTGATTGATTGATTTATGGTATCCTAGAGAACAAGTGTTCATAAAGATTATCCTTAGTGATGATGTGAAAATTTTCTAATGTGGACAATCACAAGATGAAGAACCATTATGGTGTTTTCTCCATGATGAATTTTTTTGAAATCCATTCTTGATGAGATCCACCATTAGGTAGATGTTGAGAAGTATTTCCCTTGAGGGGGAGGAAAATGAAGAATGATGAAGAAGCTTCCAAAATCATTTTTTAAATTGTTATCTAACCTGATTATTTTATAAATTTCTTAAATATCATGTCATTGGGAAAAGAGTTTCAGGTATCATGATTAGTGGTTAAGGGAAAAATTCAGATGCTGAAATAGTGGAAGACCTGTAAATTTTCTTGGGCTGACACAAAGAATATGACCCATAATTAGAATCAGAAGAAGAAACAATGGCTGAAGAAACTTCATCTGAACCTCATAGGGGAAACAATAGAGCTAAAATTTATCAATCCAATATCATTGGGGATTGGACCGCACCCACACTTACACATATAACAAGGAATGATGCAAAGTATGTATTTCTATCAATTGTTTAACCAACCTCATTTAAATAAGCTGTAAAGGATAAATCATGGGTTAAAGCCATGCATGAAGAGTTAGATTAGATTGATAAGAACCAAACATGGAATCTTGTCAAAATAGATTTCTTAAATGGTTCTCTTGAATAAGAAGTAAACGTATACTAAATAGTGGGTTTTATGCTTGGTAATGTTGAAATAAAGATTTGAAGATTAAAGAAGGCACTCTATGGTTTGAAGTAGACACGACAAGAATGGTATTCTTAATAGGATTATCATTTAAAGAATCTCAAATTTAAAATAGGAGGAATGGATCACAATCTCTATGTGAATAATTCTCAGAAAGATTATTTCATGGTATTGGTATATGTGGATGATATTATATTTGGTGGAAGAAAGCAGTGATCAGTGGAAGAATTTTCCACTCACATAAAATCAGAATTTGAAATGTCTATGATTGGTGAACTCACATGCTTCTTGGGGCTGAAAGTGATACAAAATAAAGACTACACTTTTATTTCTTAGAAAAAATATGTAAGAGAGTTACTGAAGAAATTCAATATGAATGACTCCAAACCAATGTTGACACCGATTTCGGTTGGTACAAAACTAGGAAAGCATGAGGATGAGACATCTATAGATCCCAAAATGTACATGAGAATCATTAGAAGCTTATTGTACTTGAAAAAGACATATAAAGATATTTTCTTTGCAACATTCTTGGAAACCCGCTTTCAAAGTAATCTAAATGAAGAACATATGGTGGCGATGAAAATAATTATGAGGTACATTCAAGGTACACACAATTATGGATTATACTTTACTACAGGAATAAATGGTGAAATTTCAGTGTTTTTTGATACTGACTGGGTTGGATATATTATTGGTAGAAAGTCCACAAGTTGTGGAGAATTATTTATTGTAAATAAATGTGTGGGATGGTTGAGTAAGAAATAGGAAAGTAATTCTCTGAGTACTACTGAAGATGAGTATATATCTTCTACAAAGTTTTTCAATTAGCTACTACGGATAAAGGAACAACTCATTGATATTGGAGATGAGGTGAAACAACCAATGGTGATTAAATGTGACAAAAAGAGCGCGATCTATCTTACAAAGAATCTTGTTCAATATTCTCATATGAAAAATTGATTGAAACTCAGTGTTCATCCACCTCCCAATGAATGAGGAGGTTACTAGTGTTCCCCTCTCCCTAGTTGAATTAACTATTTTAATCTTTTTGTTAAAGTGATGTAGGTTTATGGGGGAGATATGATCTAGGGGGAGTATGTTTTGAGCTGTACAAGTAAAAATCAGTTTTTTGGGTTTATTTCCAATGGGGGAGAATGAATATATTCAATGGTTCAATAGTACAAAGTTGGAGAATGAAAAATTTATAGTTGTCTAGTTGTAGGAAAATTGAGAATGAAAAAATTCAATGATGAGTTACAAACTCGGAGAATGAGTTTCAAAGTCAGATACTGAGAATGAAGAAAACAATTTGGTGTTATAAGGAAACAATCATAGCTTAGCTTGGACATCTTTAAGCATTATAAGACACAAGAACCCAATTCATGCTCTTCTTTTTTTCTACACTGATATTTTCTCACATATACTTAGAGTGTTGGATGAGTTGTTTCTTGCGTATCAGGTTTTGATAGTGGCTGGTGCTTCATTGAATTTATTTACAGATTGCCAAAAAACCCAAAGGGGGACATTATTGAAACCAAGGTTGTTTTTTGCTGGAAATGGAGTATGGTTTGGTTTTTTTTTTCAATCCTCACATGTAAGATTAGAGAGTTTGTAAGTAAAGGGATCTTATAGTTCAATTTGACAACAGTATTGAAGGTTGTGTCATTTCCGAGTGTTTGCCAAATTTTTGGGGTCCAAAATTTGGAGGATGGATTTCATCGTGAAAAGTGGATCTCATTGAAGGACTTACGAAAATATGGAAAGTTCATGAGTTTCATGAATTGTGTTTTGATAAGGATTAAATAAAGATGACAGTGATCTATGCGACAACAACAAGCATCACAAACGACAAAGAATTAGAGCATCACAAACAATGACGATGATCTCCATAATTACAATAATTGAAGCATTATGGAACACAATGGTTTTATGGAAATATTCATGGTTACAATGAGCATCATGAATGAAAAATTTCCATCGAGATTCGTGAAAGGAGGAGCACCGTGAAAATGTTTTTTGTAAGAACCTAGATCTTCTTTTCAGGTATGTTTTTCTTTTATGGTTGTTTTTGAGAAAAAGAAGAGTTTTTGGAAATTTCAGGAGTACACACCATGTACTTATATGTACACACTGTGTAATTGTTTTCCGTGGGTAACCGTGTGCTGGCCATGTAATGGCCAAGCACATGGCCATGTGTGGTGACCTGGAGACCGCCTAAAGCGGGGGATGGTTAAGGCACGTACACACTATGTACTTTTTTTTCATTAAATGAACTGGAGTCGCGTCTAATTGATAGAACTATCTTATTCTTCACCCATATTGTCTAGGAGAGACCGTATGGTGCAAATATTCACTAATCCCCTAACTCTCTGTTCATTCTCTGATTCGACCTTTGTCAGTTGCGTTAGAATTACATCGGTGAGTTATCCTTTCTTCTTGAACTTCATCTCTTGATTTCTCCTCTTTTATGAGATATCATTGGTTGAATGTTTTTAGCATTTTTTTAGATCTACGATGTTCTAGGGAGATTCAAGGCTTGAGGTTTATGTATATCATTCATACAAAACTGAGGTATGTGTTTTGTGCCTTTCTGTAGTTAGTATTTGAGTTATATGTGCAAAAGTGCCCAATACCCTTGTTCGGGGTATTGCATGTTTATGGTTGTTAGCCCTATTATTTCCTGCTATGCCTTGTGTGCTTGAGTAGAGTATTTATGATTATAAATAGGGTTATTTACCTTACTATGGATGTGTTGACCATGTTTTCTTGATATTGACCATTTGGTCTAGCATTACCTATTAGGCTATTTTGTTTTCCATGCCTAGTATTGTTAGGATAAAGTGATTTTATTTGACATGCTGTGATATGCTATAGACTGTTTAGACAAGTAGTTCTTTAGGTTTTCTTTGGATTCCATATATTGTTTGTGCATGATTGTTTACACAAGGTTGTGGGAACCTGGTGTAGTAGACTATAGGGAGAATGGATGCTGAGGGCTTCTCCACAGTGTCTGTTTACTTTACGTTGCGATACCATAGGGGGGATGGACGTAAGTGCTCCCTCATTGTGTCTATAGTTCCTTGTTATGAGGCCACAGGGGGAATTTGACATTGAGTGCTTTCCCAAAGTGTCTATAGTTTCCGATACGAGACCACAGGGGGAATTGACGGCGAGTGCTTCCTCAGAGTGTTTTTGCTAAAGCCGAACTAGAGGGGTTAGACTGTGAGTACTTTCTAGAGGGTTTCTTGTGTTTGTTTGGTTGAAAAAAGAGGGGTTATGATATGATTAATTCCTAGAGGGTTACTTATGTTTGTTTATTGATTAAATAATAAATGAAATTAAATTACATTAAACTATAAGATTGTTTACTTTGGAGTACTTTCTTATTGTCCACTTATTTTGCTTATTGCCTGTCATATATATTCACTGACTTTTAGGCACAGATCTTTGGGTGGTTTCCTACTAGGATTCATCTCATACCATGTTTGGGTCATGCTTTTGGGCCCAAATAGATTATATTGTTACAGGTCTAGATAAGGGAAAAATCCCTTCTACTTCAGGTACTTGATTGCTGTGGAGCTGGAGAGCATGGGACCAAGATAAGGCTTGTGATGCTACTGCAGTTATTTGTCTTCTTTGTACTTTGAATCTAGCATTTTATTCCATAATTGTGACTTGTTTGGCTGCTTTCCTAGAAATACATATCATGCATCATTTATATATGTGCTTCAGTTGTTTATTTCCTCAGTCTTCTACTATTTATTGTTGTATGGTATTATTACTTTCTCCGCTATTGTTATATATTTATTTTTGCTGCGTAACTCTACCAATGAGGGAATAGTTTCCCCACTATCACACCCAAGGACCTCGCTACTAGTCAGCAGCCTCTGGCATTTGGGGAAATGAGCTTGAGGCCATGTGACCAACTAGGTACGGGGCACCTCTAGGAGGCTTTCAGAACTGGGACGTTACAAAGTGGAATCAGAGGAATTATTTTATTCTTGACTTACTGTTTGGAGCTTATAGCCAAGGATAGGAAGGAAATATGTACTTGGTAATAATCTATGCCCGAGAGTAGCTAACTCGTGTACAGGGAAAATCCAATTTACCTCGTTATTTCAATTTTTCTAGTTTTTCAATTATTACAATTGATTTGATTTCACCGTTGGGTGATTCGCATGTTTTGTGCTGTTATTGTTGATATTATTGAGGTTCTATTTCTGTTGAAACATGATGAGATGAGGGTATTTCATCTCATGCATCATATAGGCACTTACTAGAGATCACATATCATGCATTATTGCCATGCCATTTAGGGTGCATTACTGATTGCATGTTGTTGTGATAGATGTTGTGTTAGATATGCATGTTGTTGTGATATATGCCTTGATAGAATACCTATTATTTGATAGGGTATTTCTAATATGTAAGTTTTAGTTTGAATGAACACCAAACTTTGGTTCTTGAGGTGTTATGGGACCTCATGGATAGGAATTTAGTGAATCATTGCTCTGTTATGTTTATATATAACATGTATAAGATTCCAATCTTTGATTCGCGGGGATTATGGGACCTCACAGACTAGAATTTGGCACTTTAATGTTGTTTCAGTGTTTTTATAGGGTTTCAGAGTAGTTTCCAAGTCTTACTTTCTGAAAAAACCCAGAATACACAGTGAGTAATGATGAATAGATGCCATATGTCCTTCTGTTCTGGAAGGAAATATTTTTCTTAAGTACATGACGTGTACTTATGTACATGCTGTGTAGTCTCTAACCGTGTCAATGGCTGTGTGGGAAAAGACATGGGGTTGTAAAATCCTTGGTGGGACACGCCATGTACCAGATGTAAACGCCGTGTTTTGTAGACCATGTGTCCACCCATGCGACTAATGACATGGATGGATAAAACTTAGGTTATACACACCGTGTAAAGATTGAGCACACAGTGTAATATAACCCTTTTATCTGAATGTGTAACTAACAACACAGGGTAGTGGAATCCTTCTAGTACATGCCGTGTAGAGTCAGCCGTGTGTCCACCCGTGTGACTAACAACATGAGAAGTGGAAACCTAAGCGGTACATACCGTGTCTGGAAAAAACATTCTGTGTAGTCTTATTCTAGGGGAACCGTGTGGGTTAGTCGTGTAGAAGAAATCAGGTAGGGGAAAACGAATCAATTACATGCCATGTCTTGGGATAACACTCCGTGTGTATGGGGTGTTACATGACTAGTTTTGGAAGGAGTACACACCCATGTGAAGGCTTAAAGGAACACGCCGTATAGGAAACATACACGCTGTGTATCCATGTTCTGAAGAACTTGAATGATTTACTTCTTCTGTTCCCTTCTTGAACTTCTAAGTTTCATTCCTTATTAATCTTGTTTTAGGGTGTGCGTTTGACCTCACAGAGTCATGCCATCGCGATATCCTCCAGTTGTACGCTAGTTGTAGGGTAGTGATCAGACACTGAACATAGAAGATCAGGAATTACCAGCAGATCCTCCAGTCATTCCCTTCTTGGCACCAGCCGTTATCCTGGATGCAGGTACCGATGCACAGTTTCGAGAGGGCTTCATGAGGTTTATGCATACCTTCTGAGGAGTACCACATCCTGCCCCTTCTATGAAAGAGTTGACACAGGTTTTCCAGAAACAACATCCTCCCACCTTCATAGGGGATGGATGGACTTAGGGAAAAGAGTCATGGTTAGAATCCATGCTATCTATCTTCGAGCATCTGGAGACACCTCCAAATAGGAGGGTGAATCTCACTATTTATATGCTTTGGGATTCTTCCAAGAGATGATGGGATGCAATCTCACAGGAGGGACGCCATCAGGTTATAACTTGGGATGAGTTCCAGCATGACTTCTATGACTAATTATACCCGGATACTTTGAGGGATGATCGAGCCCGAGAGTTCATGAGTCTGGAGCATGGTACTCTTTCAGTTATGGAGTACTCTTCTCACTTCATAGAGTTGTAGTGCTTCACACCTATTCCAGGAGGTGATGAGTTATTTCTGGTGAGGAATTTTGAGGATGGTCTCATGCACGACATCCGATATTAGGTAAAAATATTCAGGTTGACTTCCATCACTTCTATAGTTAACCATGTGCTGATCACAGAGTGTAATCTGAGGGACTCTGGGGTTGTGAGCCAGGGAAGCTTGACATTCGGAGTTTGTATCCCTCCTACTGATAGTAAGAAGCACCGTAGGGAGTCTATGTGCGAATACCTGAGGAAGCATGATATTTCTTCTAGTATCCAAGTGGTGTGCTACTAGTGTGGGAAGAGCGGGCATACAACGCCACATTGCTCGAGAGACCTAGTGGAGTGACAATGTTACAAAAAAATGGGTCATCTTCAGCACTTTTTTCGGTTCTTCTTACCAGTAGCTGGTAGTTGGAGTTCTGCTATGACTCCATGTTTAGGATGAGTACCACCATTTTCTTATCATTCTGAGAACTGGAGTTCTTACGGCCATTTAGACCGAGGTGGAGGTCATGGCCGCGGTGTTCAAACACAGATTTTTTGGAAACCATAGGGTGAATCAACTCAGGGATCTCAGTCAGCTTCGCCGGGCCACGATGCAGGATAGGATTTTGCAGTGGATCAGACCCAACAAAAGCAGGATCCCATACCCTCTACAATTCAAGGTATGATCCTAGCTTCCTCAGTTTTAGCTTTTGTGCTTTTCGATACAGGGGATTCCCATAGATTTATATTTGTTTCTATTGTGGAGAGCCATGGGATCTGTATATTTTCTTCTAATGATATATTATTGCTAGGCACTCCATTGGGGACTAAAACGTCTAGTGTATATCAGTTAAATGAGTGCCCTATTGAGGTTGGTGGGTGTCACTTATTATGGGACCTTTATTTACTAGAGATGACAGGTTATGATGTCATTCTTAGGATGGACTGGTTAGTTTCATTCCAGGAAGTTATCAACTGTTATCTCCATAGGGTGAGTTTCACATCACCATAGGGCGGATCATTTCTTCATAAGGGAAAATGGGATGTTCAGAAGAGTAGAGAAGAACCCAAGCATCATGGGTTGGGAGAAGTTACAACCCATATTTGAGGTACGGAGTTTTCTAGGGTTGGATGGATATTACAGATACTTCATATAGGACTTTTTACACTTAGTAGTGCCACTGATGGGCCTGACTAAGAAGGGTGAAAAGTACTTATGGTCTGATTATTGTGAGTCATCCTTTCAGGAGCTGAAAGGAAGGTTGAATTTAGCACCGATACTAGTATTACCAGAGCCAGGAAAGAGCTATACTGTGTATTGTGATGCATCAGGTATTGGGACGGGAGCTATGATTATGCAGGGGGAAGGATTTGTTGCGTACGGGTCTCGAAAGTTAAGGCCACATGAGAGGAACTACCCGATGCACAATCTCGAGTTGGCTGTAGTTGTTTATGCTTTACGCTGTTGGAGAAATTATCTTCTGGGAGAACATTTTGTGGTTTTCACTGACCACAAAATTCTCAAGTATATCGTCAATCAACGTGATCTAAATATGAGATAGAGAAGGTGGGTCGAGTACCTTCATTACATTGACTTTGAACTTGCCTATACGCTTGGGAAAGGCAATGTAGTGGTTGATGCGTTGAGCAGAAGAAATCAGATATAGGTAGTTCAGGAGGACAATAGTGAGTGGAAGCTTATGGATCTATTCTCTGAGATGCATTTGGAGGTGCACGACAGACATGGGCAAGTGTTTCTTTATTCTATGGCTATTACCTCTACTTTACTTGATCGAGTGAAAATGAGGCAACTATCAGATTCTGAAGGCCTAGTCCTATGGGAGAGTGTGTCAGGAGAGGACCCTATTCCTGGATGGACAGTAGGTGAGGATGAGATCTTTCATTTTCATGGACGCATGTGGGTGACAGCAGATATATGTGAGGATCTGATTCATGAATTTATTTCCTCAGTTTGGGTAGTTCATCTCTATGTCACCAAGATGTATCGAGATCTACACCATTAGTATTGGTGACCAGGTATAAAGGGAGATGTTTCTTGTTTTGTCATGAGGTGTTCCACCAGTTAGTAGGTGAAGGCAGAGCATCAGTGACCAACAAGACTTTTTCAGCATTTACCCAATCCTGAGTGGAAGTGGAATGATGTAGCAATAGACTTAGTGACAGGTTTTTCGAGGTTTCCTCAAGGAAATGATGCAGTTTGGGTTGTCATTGATAGACTCACGAAGGTTTCTCACTTCTTACCGATCAAGGAGACCTTCAGTGTTGATGAGCTCGGAAGTTTGTACATATGAGATATTGTACATTTACATTGAGTTCAACACTCCATTGTTTCAGACAGGGATGCTTGTTTTACTTCTCAGGTCTGGCGGGGATTACAGAAGGCTTTGGGTACACAGGTAATTTTGAGTATAGCTTACCACCCCCAGACAGATGGCCATTCCGTGCGTACGATTCAGGTACTTGAGGACATTATTTGAGAATGCATCCTGGATTTTAGAGGTTCATGGGAGAAGAAAATACCTCTTATGGAGTTTGCCTACAATAATATTTTTCAAGAAACTATTTAGATTAAACCTTTTGAGGCATTGTATGGTAGGCCATGCCGATCACCCTTATGCTGAATGGAGGTAGGAGAGACAAATATGCTGGGACCTCATCTTCTCTAGGAGACCACAGAACACATATAGTTGATTCATAAGAGGATGGATACTACACAGTCACAATAAAAGTCTTATGCTGATCGACGAAGATGACCTATGGAGTTTGAGGTTAGAGATCAAGTTTTTCTACATGTCACACCGAGGTTAGGACACAAGAGGATTAGGAGATAGGGTAAGATTTCACCGAGATACGTTAGGCCATTTCAGGTTTTTGGAGAGAGTCGGAATGGTTGCTTATCGGCTACAATTACCTCAGAGGTACCAGGCTATGCACGATGTCTTCCATGTTTCTCATCTTCGACGTTACTTCTTAGACCCATATCATGTTTTCAACCTGAGGAGGTTGAGATGGAGTTGGATGAATCATTCTAGGAGCATCCTATCCAGATTTTTGATCAAAGTGAGAAGGTTATCTATGAATGGTTTTTTTCTTTGGTACGAGTGATATGGCAGCACAGGCAAGTACGGGATGAGAATTAGGAAAGGTAGGCCGATGTACGATCACAATGGCCAGAGCTATTCGAGGATCCTCCTTAAATGACTCCTTGCTAGGGAAAATTTGGGGATGAATTTCTTTAAGGGGGGAAGTTTTTAAGAACCCATATCTTCTTTTCAAGTATGTTTTTCATTTTTGGTTGTTTTTGAGAAAAAGAGGTGTTTCTGGAAATTTCATGAGTACACGTTGTGTAGTTATAAGTACATGCCGTGTACTTGGTTACTGTGGGTAGCTGTGTGCTGGCCATTTAACGGTGAAGCACAGGGCCGTGTGTGGTGACCTGGAGACTGCCTAAAGCGGGGGCCGATTAAGGCAAGTACACGCAGTGTACTTCTAAATTGCATGCCGTGTACTTTTTTTTTCATTAAACAAACCAAGGTCGCGTCTAATTAACATAACCATCTTCTTCTTTGCCCATATCTTCCATGAGAGACCATACGACATGAATCTTTTCCCAACCCCCGACTCGCCATCCGTTCTCTGATTCGGCCTCTATAGGTTGCATTGAAATCGCATCGGTGAGTTCTCCTTTCTTCTTGAACTTTATCTCTTGATTTTTCCTCTTTCATGAGATATCTTCGATTGAACGTTTTTAGTGTTTTTATAGATCTACAATGTTCTAGGGTGACTCAAGGCTTGAGGTTCACGTATATCATTCATAAACCACTAAGGTAGGTGGTTTGTGACTTTCCATAGTTATTCTTTGAGTTATATATAAAAAAGTGCCCAATACCCTTGTTCGGGGTATTGCATGTTTATGGTTGTTAGCCCTTTTATTGGTTGCTATGCCTTGTGTGCTTGAGTAGAGGATTTTTTATTCAAAATAGGGTTATTTACCTTGCTATGGATGTGTTTCCCATGTTTTCTTGATATTGACCATTTGGTCTAGCATTTCCTATTAGGCTGTTTTTTTCCATGCCTTGTATTATTAGGATAGAGTGATTTTATTTGAAATGCTGTGATATGATATAGACTGTTTATCTAAGTAGTTCTTGAGGTTTACTTTGTATTCCATATACCATTTGTGCACAATTGTTTACACAGGACTATGAGAACCTGGTGTAGTAGACCATAGGGAGAATGGACGTCGAAGGATTCTCTAGAGTGTTTATTTACTTTACATTGCGAGACCATAGGGGGGATGGATGTAAGTGCTCCCTCAAAGTGTCTATAGTTCCTTGTTAGGAGACCACAGGGGGAATTGGATGTTGAGTGCTTCCCCAAAGTGTCTATAGTTACCGATACATGACCATAGGGGGAATTGACGGTGAGTGCTTCCCCAGAGTGTCTTCGATAAAGCCGAACCAAATGGGTTAGACTATGAGTACTTCCCAGAGGATTTCTTATGTTTGTTTGGTTGAACCAGAGGGGTTATGATGTGATTAATTCATAGAGGGTTACTTATGTTTGTTTATTTCTTAACTAATAAATGAAATTGAATTCCATTGAACTGTAGGATTGTTTACTTTTGAGTAATTCCTTGTTTTCTGCTTCTTTTTCTTATTTCCTTCTATATATATTCACTGAATATTAGGTATAGATATTTGGGTGGTTGACTACTGGGATTCGTCTCAAACTCTATTTGGGTAATGATTTTGGGCCCAAACAGATTATATTTTTGCAGGTCTAGATAAGGGAAAGTGCCCTTCTACTTCAGGTACTTGATTGCTATGGAGCTAGAGAGCATGAGACCAAGATGAGGCTTGCGATGATGTTGGAGTTATTTGTCTTCTTTGTACTTTGGGTTTAGCACTGTATTATAGCATTGTGACTTTTTTGGATGCTTTCCTAGACATACATATCATGCATCATTTATATGTGTGATTCAGTTGTTTATTTATTCATTCTTCCACTTTTTATTGTTGTATGGTATTATTACTACTTCCACTATTTTTATCTATTTATTTCCACTGCGTTACTCTGCCAATTAGGGAATAGTTTCCCCACTATCACACCCAAGGACCTCACTATTAGTCAGTAGACTCTGGTGTTTTGGTAAATTCACTTGAGTCCATGTGACAAACTGGGTTTGGGGCACCTCTGGCTGGCTTCCGGAACCAGGATGTTACATTTTTGAATGATCAGAAAATCCTCTAATAGGTGGTGGAGCATCGCGAACAGCCAAGATTATAAATATGAGGATACCCCCTTCTCTTAGAATGAATTTATTCAAAGAAAATCCATAATCTATATGATTTCATGAATCTAAGGTAGATTCATGAATCTAGATTTCTATGCGATATTGAACATTAAAAAAATAATATTAGTCTTGACTAATGCTAATGTTTTTGATTAAAGGGTGCTTCATGATGATGGGGAATTATGTCTTGACTCAGTGAGCTTTGTGAAGGGAGTTTGTTACATGAAGGAATTGAGATTCGTGAAGGAAGTTTGTTCCATGAAAGCTGGGAGCTTTGTGAAGGTAGGGACCTTCACGAAGGGGTGAGTTTCGCAAAGGAGCTTCGTAAAAGGTGGTTTTTAATATCAGTTTTTTAGTGAACAAGACCTTCAAAGTGAATCAACTTAGGTCTATGGTGAAAAAATATTATCGTGATAGATAGGTATAAAGTATTTAATGCCAATCCATTGAATCCACCTTCAAGATGATAAAATGAGTAGGACTTCTCTCAAAGCAGTGAACTAGGAGGAGTTTATGGAAGTGTTTCGAGGGATGCAATGTGTTATCCCTAAAACCTTGTAAATGAAGTGTTCCTGTCATAGAGTGACTATGTCAAAACTTCTATATTCCACATCTAGTAAAGATTAGTGTATTTAGATATGACTGACACACTGTCGGCGTATTCTCCTTGGACTAGCCCTTAGTGTTGAACCAAGTAAAACTACTGTGTTCTCTCTTTGTATGTGAACATTTTATTACTACACTACTCCAACGGATAGGTTTAACAAGTTTATACTAATACAAGAACAAGATCTGTCAGTTTAGAAGAAAAAATTGACACCTTGATTCACCCCTTCCCTCTTTGGGTGCTTTGGGGTCCTACATTCATGAGGTACCATACTCCATAGGAACCAAATTATAGAATCCACCTAATTCACAACATAACTTATTCCAGAATACCTATCACAACAATAGGTATATCTATCATGAAACCTATCACAACATCATGCAACAAGTAATGTATCCTAAATGGCATGGCATAATGCATGGCATGTGTAGAGACCCAAAGCTTGACGTACATGGACATTACATTAATTTTTTGGAATACTTAATACATAACAAAAACAGACACACAAGGATCGTAATAGTTTAGTGTCTTTGGAAACTCGGAATATAAACTTCTAATCATGTTGAAATATCTTCAACAACTCCCATAACGATATTCCCCTTTTTGTTTCCTTACCTAAAACCATTATTTATTTCCTGGGGAAAATAAAACATAAAAAGGGTGAGCTCAAATGCTCATTAAGGTAAAACATAGATAACATAAAACAATCCATAAACATTTGGAAGAAAAAACTAGAACATGAAATTTAAACATCAAAATCTTGAGGAAAGACATAAATCGTGGAAGTACATAAGGCATATATCATAATGGAACATCAAACATGATAAAATATAATGGGAATAAAACATGTAATTGTGGCAACCATTCAGCACATGTCATGATTTCCATAGTATCCAAGGCATTGCTTCCAAGACCATCTTAGTAGACAAAGTCCCTTTCTGAATCGAGTTCACTCCTCATTTCAGTCCTGTAACACTGAACCGGATTAACTTACCATTCCAGCCATGTCTATCTCATGAGATATAAATCTTTACCCAATGAATTGGAGGTAGATATAGGTCCCACCCATCTCATAATGAAATCATTCTTACTTGTTCCACAAAATAAACATACATCATTCATAATAACCCAGCGAATACAATGGGTTTCATAAACATCATCCCATTATCACCTAATCCATATAAAAGAAATAGATATCAATTCATAATAAGAAAAGTGAAACCATGTAAATCATAGAGACATTATACTTTAAACATACACATATGAAATAATATCATCTTAGATGAAAAATGGTTTTGATAAAACACTTGAAATGAATTCTTGAAGAAAATATCATTTTTCTTCAAAATCATTTTATTTTCATAAAATTTTCATGCAATTTTAAAAGAAAAGGATTTTTTTTGAAAATAGTCATGAAATCTTTTGGAGGAAGCTTCATTAAAATAAGGCTTTATAAAAACATAAAAATCCGTTGACGTCGTATATGTTAAAAATAACATTCTCCTCGTACTTTTGTCGGAAAAGTCAAAAAAGTACCCCGTAACGTAAACAAAAGAACGATTCCTTACATACCATGTAGTAAAAGTCAAAAATGGGTAAAAATGACTTTAAACATACATGAAAAAACTTTTATAAAACATGGACACAGATGATAGAAATAACCCCAGTAAATACTTACGAATAAACAATCTCGGATAAAAACGAGATTGGAAAAGTTATCCCTTACCTTAGGTCCGATATGCTTCGTATGGTTCCGAACCTCATGTATAATGATTTAAATAATTTCATTGAATTATTAAATGATCATATTCATTGTTATTATATCATATATGTTTCACTTATGACTTTATATTACCCGTTCTTTTGTAAATTCCATGTTAAATTAGCGTTTTGGGTAAAATCTTTTCATTTATCATATGTGTTTCGACTTGTCGTTTCTTGATATTATTACTTATATCCTGATTTACATAATTCAAGAATGTAAAACATGATTTATATATAATATATATTCATCATATACATATATATTATTGATCGATAAAAGGAATGAAATACACCGTTCATGGAGACGGTAGGCCGTACGTACGCATGAACGCTGTTTTCGTTTCCTTATTGAATTGAATGAAACTAAATAGATGACATACATATATATATACATAAATCCAGTAGCATTATTATTTCATATATTTCATTATTATTCATTATATAAACTTTATTATCATTCATGTATGGTTAATCATGGAGAATGAATCTCATCGCGTCGTGGAGACGGTAGTCCGTACGTACGCACGAGCGATGATATCATTCCCATAATTATAAAATTGGAGTGGATGGTATAATATATCAGAATCAGTATGATGTTATAATAACCATATATATTTATTCTTTACACCATTATACCCATCCATGTAAGGTGTTGGTGAAAAAACAGATTACACCACGGCGTGGAGACGGTATTCCGTACGTACGCACGCGCGGTGATTTTGTTTTCTGTAGGATGGATAGAAGGTGAAATAGGGTTGTTTCATATTTATAATAACATATCAGTATATTAGGTATACTTATTTTATTACTTTATAATGAAACAACTAAATAATAAGAAGTATAAGAAGAAAGAAAATTGAAAGAATCAGTAACGGATATTACCTCTTCTTTGACACGCCTCTTTGAATCCTCCTCTTAGGGTACAAAAATTGTTCTTTAAAGAAGACCAGGACCTCTAGAATGTTTCTAGGGAAGTTTATAAGGAAAATTGGCAGGTTTTGGACGAGCTTAAAGGCTCAAATTTGTGTGAGGAAGAGAGGGAGGAGGTTCCCTTTTATAAGGGAGGAGAGGGGCACCTTTAGAAATCTTAAAAATATTAATTTATAATAAATCTAACCCCACTTAAAAACCTCAAAAAATGACTCATATTAGAATATTAGATGATATAGGGTTGTAATATCATCAACTAATAAAATTTAGACATGTTAGGAATTTATTTTCAACATTATCAACCTGATTTATCCTTATTTAATCAATTTAATTTTATTTGTGGTAATAACATTCTAAATTTTAAATTATAAAAAATAATTACTTATTTGTTGTGAATTGTTTATAATTGGATAATTTATAACATTTTATACCATATAAATTTAAATTTATAATTTTTAAATATTTTTGTGATTTTTAAACAATTTTATAATATGTTATTTTTATAAAATAACAATAGTATCAATTCTGACACTATTCATTTATTTGAATTTAAATAAAATATATACAGAAGATATGTTCAAAATAAAAGCTTTAATAGATTAATAAAATGTCATATGTATCTAGAAAATTAGTGTAGCACATTAAATAGTTCATATAATATTTATTTTATTATTTTTAAAACCATTTATTTGGTTTATCGCTTAATAAAATAATTACTACATCATTTTGTATAATTATTTAATATACTTATTTGTTGCATAAAAATTAAAAATAAAATTCTAAGATTAATATAAATCTATTAACTTTCACAATAATACTTTTAATAGAATTTAGCATCTTAAAATAACAATATTTAAATTGTTATATTTATTAAATTATGAAGGTGACAACTTTGGAATCATTTAAAATAAAATAATATAAGTGTCATAATCACTTTTATAAGGATCCAAATGGTCTAATATTCTACCATTGGATGATTATGGTTTAAATTTACATGAAAAATAAGTTTTGGTCAGGGTTTTGTGCCTTTTATGGTCACTATTAGTTTAATAAAAACTATATTCTTGATTTTTCACTAGATAAACAATTTCTGCATCACTATTGTGTCACAATTAATGATAATTATTTAATCCCTAAAAATTATAAATAAATTCATATGATGTAGATAATTTCATTATATTTCTTTAGACTATTCATGTTCTAAGTTTCATGAAGTTTATCACTAAATTAAAATTAATATACTTATAATATTTAAGAGAGTGACATGTTGTCACTTTCTTTGGGTTTAATAATAATTAAGTTATTTTCATGGAAAAAATTCCATTAAATGATTCTAATCTTACCCTTAGGTGATATGGGTCCACTTTTAGTCATCCAATAGGATTTTGGTAGGTTTTAGGGTAATTTTATAATCTTATATTTACCCTTAATTACTCGATTTACCTTTAACTATGGTAAATAAAATTTACCGTAGTTAATATTTATAATGCCCAAAACTAAAAAGTAGTATATTAATATAATTTGGACCCACTGATTCCAAATATGGAATCCATTTTTCCAAATTCAATACACATAAGTTTCAGAAATTAAATTAAAATTAATCCCGTTGTCGAAAGAAAACGGGTTTTTGTTTAAAACATTGCAAAAGATTGAATTTATTTAACCTACAAATTCAATGTAAAATCAAGGCTAATGACATACATTATATTAAATGGTAAATATATATTCTATTTATAATTTTAAACCATTAAATATTATAATTTAATCACATAAGTTATTACGATGAAAAAAAAGTTGTTTTTAATTAAAATATAGCGTGTTTTTAATATTCATTAAAATATGAAAGTTATCAGAATAATATGAAAAAATTATCCAAGGTAAAATTTTATATCCTGATTCCAAATAATAATTTTATTTTGTAAAATTGAACTTATAAACATGTCAAAAACTAGATTTAAAGTGGGTGATCCATCAAAAGGCAGTAGAACTGCATTTTTTGAAAAATACTTATTTTACCCGAAAAATTTATTTTGTTCTTATACCATGTTCTAGAAAATGTGTAAGATGAATAATAATGTTATAAAATTCAAAATTTAGTTAATACTATTCATAACGGCTAGTTCATAATAATATTATAATAATATATCATTGTTTAGTAAAACCCGGTATTGCGTACAACACATGCTATCGAGGAAGGTCACAATTGCGTGTAATGCAAGCCAAGTCAGGTTTGCGTGTTGTGCAAGACTCTTCTGTTGTTTCGTATAACAGAATTCAACCATATTTCATTTATACAGTGAATATATATATATATATATATACACACACTCAATGTTTCGTAGAATAACTACTATCAAAATTGTGTGTAACATGATCCAAGAATAGTGTTGTGTATACTGCAAGCTCATACGGTGTTGCGTATAGAGCAAGGTAATCTTGTTTTAGCTTAGAACACAAGAAATCAATGAAATTAAAAGAATATTTTTTCATAAAATCTCAGGGTGTTACATTCTACCCCCCTTAAAATGAATTTCGCCCTCGAAATTCGTCGGGGTTATAAATTGTTTACTAATTATAGAAACCCACATCATAAAAAGGAATAATAAAACTTAATTTTAAAAACTAAAGTATGAAATGTAACAATTACCCAATGAAACTCATCACTAGGTTTCCATATAGGAGAACATATGTGAAAATATGGATATGGAAGAAAAATCTAAACATCAAGTTTTGATGGAGAGTGGTAGAGAACATGGCTATGAAAAATCCATCAATCACAAAGCCATAGATTTGTGATGATCTAAGGTACCATCTGATTCCTCGAATATAAGGGCACTAGGACAACATTTTTGGTTTTCAAGATCATTTCCCTAAATTTGATGAAATTGGAATTAGAAGAAATACTTTTGTGATTTTAGTACAGTCTCACCGTTGGTCGTTCTTTGGACAATTTCCACTTCATATCTTAATGAAATGAAGTTGAATTTGTCATTCGTGAAGTGTTAGCAGATCATGTGATAGAATGATGGGTCATTCCATCTGTCTCAAACAAAAGGTTATAAAAGTTATCAAAAATACATAAGTCCATCTATAGTGATATTAATCATATATGGTTCCTAAAATGGACTTATACTTCATATATCATACTACTTAATATAATAAAACTAGTTTCTAATAAACAGGGACTTCCTGTAGGCCAATGGTAGGCGATAAAGGCCAGTCGCACTTCAGTTGTGGGTTCGATTCCCACAGCCTTGTCTGACGCGATGGGCTGTCGCCCGTCCTGCAGGTTGTCCTTTTTCTAAAACTACATTACTATAACATCCCATCAATAATATCGAAAAAATTTCTATCCTTAAACAATACTAACTTATGTCCAAAATAATCCATTCCAATATTTAGGCTTATCTAAAATACTTCGGTCCAAGCTCATAGTATAAAGAAAATGATTACTTGAAATGTCACATAACAATCAAGTGAATGCCATCATTTGTCCCCCATATATCATAAGATATATCTTGTTGGTCAAATTACAAACATGGGAATTCCTTAATCATGTATTCTCTTGAAGAATGAATACCCATTGAACCTTAGTGAAAACATTAATGTTGTTAAATTTCAACACTTTACACATACCAAAATACCAAAAATTCTATATACTCAAACCATAATATCACTTAGTCCTTATATCAGTCATGATCTCATGAATACAATCAAACATCTCATTATCTTCTTATCCTTTCATTATGCGCATATCATCTACTTTCCAAAAATATCTGAATAACCTTTCATGGTTACCGGTACCATTCAACATATACTTTTAAATACTTTAGAAAAAACAATAGTGTAACAATACTTAGATGATTCTTTATTCCATAGTACCATACATTATTCTTTATAAACATACAATCATTCCACTAACTTCTTAAACCACTGATTGAGCTTCATCATTTCTTTCATCTCATATTTCATTTGTAGTCTCTTCATCATCATCCACATAAATACTACTCATATGACCATGCTGATTCTATTCATGAGATTTTCCCTTAGGGAATTGGTTTGCATAATGCCCATACATTCCAAATTTAAAACATCTAATCATTGTTGATGTCGTAGCAATACCATTATCCTTGTCCATGTTGTTAACTGAACCTTTTCCTTTGCACTTACTGGTTTTGTGTCCTTATTTTCCACACCCAAAGCATCTTCCAATTCCTTTGAAACAATCTCCCCGATGCCTCTTCCCACATGATTTACATGAGGGAAATTGATCTTTCTTTCCTCTATGATCATCATGAAACTCCATCTTTCTCTTATTATATGAGTCAGGAAACTTACCAAAGTTGAGATTATTGATTATATTATGAGATTTCTGATTAGGCATAATAACGATGTTTATACTTCCAAATCCCTTTTCATTGGTTTCTTATGAATAATATCATTCCATTGTCCGTCATATCCTCCATTATAGTGAATCTTCCTGTTTCCAGCCATATTCTAAAACCCAAAAAGAATAGTGCGAGAGGAAAAAATCATGCTAGGGAAAACAACATAGTAAAGGGGAATTACCCTAAATATCTAACATCTTAGGTTAAATTCTAAGATCATTAGCGCAATTCTAGGACTATAACCTATACGTATACTTAACCTTAGGGACATCCTTAGACATACCTTAGACATATCTCTAGGGATCTCACTAAAGTTCTCGCATCCTAGTTTCCAAAGGTTGACTAAACCTTTCCTCTGATACCAACTGTAGAGACACAAAGCTTGACATACATGGACATTACATTAATTTTTCGGAATAATTAATACATAACAAAAACAGACACACAAGGATCCTAATAGTTTAGTGTCTTTGGAAACTCAGAATATAAACTTCTAATCATGTAGAAATATCTTCAACAACTCCCATAATGATATTCCCCTTTTTGTTTCCTTACCTAAAACCATTATTTATTTCCCGGGGAAAATAAAAAATAAAAAGTTTGAGATCAAATTATCATTAAGGGAAAACATAGATAACATAAAACAATCCATAAACATTTGGAAGCAAAAACTTGAACATGAAATTTAAACATCAAAATCTTGAGGAAAGACATAAATCGTGGAAGTATATAAGGCATATATCATAATGGAACATCAATCATGATAAAATATAATAGGAATAAAACATGTAATTGTGGAAACCATTCAGCACATGTCATGATTTCCATAGTAGCCAAGGCATTGCGGCCAAGACCATCTTAGTGGACATAGTGCCTTTCTGAATCGAGTTCACTCCTCATTTCAGTCCTATAACACTGAACCGGATTAACTTACCGTTCCAGCCATGTCTATCTCATGAGATATAAATCTTTACCCAATGTATTGAAGGGAGATATAGGTCCCACCCATATCATAATTAAATCATTCTTACTTGTGCCACAAAATAAACATACATCATTCATAATAACCCAATGAATACAATGGGTTTCATAAACATCATCCCATTATCACCTAATCCATATAAAATAAATGGATATAAATTCATAATAAGAAAAGTGAAACCATGTAAATCATAGAGACATTATACTTGAAACATACACATATGAAATAATGTCATCTTAGATGAAAAATGGTTTTGATAAAACACTTGAAATGAATTATTGAAGAAAATATCCTTTTTCTTCAAAATCATTTTCTTTTCACAAAATTTTCATGCAATTTTAAAAGAAAAGGATTTTTTTTGAAAAAAATCATGATATATTTTGGAGGAAGCTTCATTAAAATAAGGCTTTATAAAACCATAAAAATCCGTTCACGCCGTATAAGTTAAAAATAACATTCTCCTCGTACTTTTGTCGGAAAAGTCAAAAAAGTACCTCGTAACGTAAACAAAAGAAAGATTCCTTACATACCATGTAGTAAAAGTAAAAAATGGATAAAAATGACTTTAAAAATACATGAAAACAATTTTATAAAACATGGAAATGGATGATAGAAATAACCCCAGTAAATACTTACAAATAAACAATCTCGGATAAAAACGAGATTAGAAAAGTTATCCCTTACCTTAGGTTCGATATGCTTCGTATGGTTCCAAACCTCCTGTATAATGATTTAAATAATTTCATTAAATTATTACATGATCATATTCATTGTTATTATATCATATATGTTTCACTTATGACTTAATATTACCCGTTCTTTTGTAAATTCCATGTTAAAGTAGCGTTTTGGGTAAAATCATTTCATTTATCGTATGTGTTTCGACTTGTCATTTCTTGATATTATTACTTATATCCTGATTTACATAATTTAAGAATTTAAAACATGATGTATATATAATATATATTCATCATATACATATATATTATAGATCGATAAAAGGAATGAAATACACCGTTCATGGAGACGGTAGGCCGTACGTACGCATGAACGCTGTTTTCGTTTCCTTATTGAATTGAATGAAACTAAATAGATGACATACATATATATATACATAAATCCAGTAGAATTATTATTTTATATATTTCATTATTATTAATTATATAAACTTTATGATCATTCATGTATGGTTAATCATGGAGAATGAATCTCATCGCGTCGTGGAGACGGTAGTCCGTACGTACGCACGAGCGATGATATCGTTCCCATAATTTTAGAATTGGAGTGGATGGTATAATATATCAGAATCATTATGATGTTATAATAACCATATATAGTTATTATTTACACCATTATACCCATCCATGTAAGGTGTTGGTGGAAAAAAAGATTACACCACGGCGTGGAGACGATATTCTGTACGTACGCACGCGCAGTGATTTTGTTTTCCGTAGGATGGATAGAAGGTTAAATAGGGTTGTTTAATATTTATAATAACATATCAGTATATGAGTGATACTTATGTTATTACTTCATAATGAAACAACTAAATAAGAAGATGTTGAAGAAGAAAGAAAATTGAAAGAATCGGTAACAGATATTACCTCTTCTTTGACACGCCTCTTTGAATCCTCCTCTTAGGGTACTAAAATTGGTCTTTGAAGAAGACCAGGACCTCTAGGATGTTTCTAGAGAAGTTTAGAAGGGAAATGGTCAGGTTTTGGATGATCTTAAAGGCTAAAATTTGTGTGAGGAAGATATGGAGGAGGTGACCTTTTATAAGGGAGGAGAGGGGCACCTTTGGAAATCTTAAAAATATTAATTTATAATAAATCTAAAACCACTTAAAAACCTCCAAAAATGACTCATATTCTAATATTATATGATATAGGGTTGTAATATCATCAACCAATAAAACTTATACATGTTAGGAATTTATTTTCAACATTATCAACATGATTTATCCTTATTTAATCAATTTAATTTTATTTGTGGTAATAACATTCTAAATTTTAAATTATAACAAATAATTACTTATTTGTTGTGAATTTTCCATAATTGGATACTTTATAACATTTTATACCATATAAATTTAAATTTATAATTTTTAAATATTTTTGTGATTTTTAAACAATTTTATAATATGTTATTTTTATAAAATAACAATAGTGTCAATTTTGACACTATTCATTTATTTGAATTTAAATAAAATATATACAGAAGATATGTTCGAACTAAAAGATTTAATAGATTAATAAAAGGTAATATGTATCTATATAATTAGTGGAGAACATTAAATAGTTCATATAATATTTATTTTATTATTTTTAATACCATTTATTTGGTTTATCTCTTAATAAAATAATTACTACATAATTTTTGTATAATTATTTAATATACTTATTTGTTGCATAAAAATTAAAAATAAAATCCTATGATGAAGATAAATCTATTAAATTTCACAATAATACTTTTAATAGAATTTATCATCTTAAAATAACAATATTTAAATTGTTATATTTATTAAATTATGAAGGTGACAACTTTGGCATCATTTAAAATAAAATAATAAAAGTGTCATAATCAATTTTAGAAGGCTCCAAATGGTCAAATATTAGACCATTGGATTATTATGGTTTAAATTTACATGACCAATAAGTTTTGTTCAGGGTTTTGTGCCTTTTATGGTCACTATTAGTTTAATAAAAACTATATTCTTGATTTTTCACTAGATAAACAATTTCTGCATCACTATTGTGTGACAATTAATGATAATTATTTAATCCCTAAAAATTATAAATAAATTCATATGATGTAGATAATTTCATTAGATTTCTGGAGACTATTCATGTTCAAAGTTTCATAAATTTTATCACTAAATTAAAATTAATATACTTATAAGATTTAAGAGAGTGACATGTTGGCACTTTCTTTGGTTTTAATAATAATTAAGTTATTCTCATGGACAAAAGTCCATTAAATGATTCTAATCCGACCATTAGGTGATATGGGTCGACTTTTAGTCATCCAATAGGGTTTTGGCAGGTGTTAGGGTAATTTTATAATCTTATATTTACCCTTAATTACCCGATTTACCTTTAACTATGGTAAATAAAATTTACCGTAGTTACTATTCATAATGCCCAAAAATAAAAATTAGTCTATTAATATAATTTGGAACCACTGATTCCAAATATGGAATCCATTTTTCTAAATTCAATACACATAAGTTGCAGAAATTAAATTAAAATTAATCTCGTTGTCGAAAGAAAACGGGTTTTTGTTTAAAACATTGCAAAAGATTGAATTTATTTAACCTATGAATTCAATGTAAAATCAAGACTAATGACATACATTATATTAAATGGTAAAAATATATTATATTTATAATTTTAAACCATATAATATTATAATTTAATCACATAAGTTATTACGATGAAAAAAAGTTGTTTTTAATTAAAATATAGCGTGTTTTTACTATTCATTAAAATATGAAAGTTATCAGAATAATATGAAAAAATTATCCAAGGTAAAATTTTATATCCTGATTCCAAATAATAATTTTATTTTGTAAAATTGAACTTATAAACATGTCAAAAACTAGATTTAAAGTGGGTGCGCCATCAAAAGGCGGCGAAACTACATTTTTTGAAAAATACTTATTTTACCTGAAAAATTTATTTTGTTCTTATACCATGTTCTAGAAAATGTGTAAGATGAATAATAATGTTATAAAATTAAAAATTTAGTTAATACTATTCATAACGGCTAGTTCATAATAATATTATAATAATATATCGTTGTTTAGTAAAACCCGGTATTGCGTACAACAAACGCTATCGAGAAAGGTCGCGATTGCATGTAATGCAAGCCAAGTCAGGTTTGCGTGTTGTGCAAGACTCTTCCATTGTTTCGTATAACAGAATCCAACCATATTTCATTTATACAGTGAATATATATATATATATACACACTCAATGTTTCGTAGAATAACTACTATCAAAATTGTGTGTAACATGATCCAAGAATAGTGTTGTGTATACTGAAAGCTCATACGGTGTTGCGTATAAAGCATGGTAATCTTGTTGTAGCTTAGAACACAAGAAATCAATGAAAATTAAAAGAATATTTTTTCATAAAATCTCGGGGTGTTACAACATGTGATTTCTATAAAGTTACTAACATGACGCACGAGATGGAATAACATCATCTCATAGGTTTTCTAAAAAATAGAACCCATAATAATATCAATAATAATATCACAATTCAAGTTCATCACCCAACTATGGAATCAAATCAGCTGTAATAGTCAAAATCCAGTAAACAATAATTTAATTTGAGGTAATTTGGATTTTTCCTATACACGGGTTAGCTATGCCCAGTCACAACTCATTACCAAATCCTAATATTTTTCTATCCCTTTCTATCGTCTCAAAATAGTAAGGAAAACTATAAAAGAAGCTCTGATTCTACTTTGTAACATCCTAGGCCTCGACGCCACTCAATAGTGATCCAAGCTTGGTTGACCACATGAAATCAAGATCATCTTCCAAAATTCCAGAGGATGCTGACTAGTAGAGAGGGATTAGGGTGTGTTTGTGGGGAGAATATGACCTATTATCAGAGTTCCACACATCATAATATCAATAATAGATAAGTATAAGAATAATTAAATCATACATTCAATAGATAATTAGTAGGAACAAATGAAAATATCAAAAGAAATCTCATATACAATGATGATGATGATACATGTTATATGTCTCTAAAAAATAGTAAAAAAAGTAAATAAAAGTACAATATAACACATGTATCAAAAGTAAAAAAAGGGTAAAAAATTTCTACTTGCATCATGATCCTTAGCTTGTTCTCATTCTCCCCCACTCCTAAGTAGCAATCAAGAACCTGTATTAGGGCACTTGCCCTTATCTATACCTGCAATCATATAGTCTATTTAGGTAACCAAAGGTGGCCCAAATAGGGTGCGAGACATAATCCCAGTAGAAAACCACCCAAGGTCTAGTTCCATCTAGTCAATGAATATATATAACAAAGTACATGAAGTAATAGAGTAAGCAATAAAGTACTAAAATTAAACATCCTATAAAGTCTAGGCTCTCATTTTATAACCAAAACCATTTAATGATTAAATTCTATTTAATTTTTAAGTCTTGATACCTGATGTGTATCCTAGCATCCCCCATGAAATTATCCAGCCAAGAGATGCCTAAAAATCCCATCCATATAATATGAACAAAGACCAAATCCAAGCTTATTATTTGTCTTGAAAGATGCATCACAAAAATCATATCATTTATAATTTAATTTAGATCCTAATACCATACATGGAATTCCTAAGTTGGAATCCAGGTATCGCTCTAGGTGCAATATAAACCAACACCCTATAATCCCATCCATGGAAAACATCTCAAGAACCCAAGTATCTCTCTAGGTGTGGTATAATGTCACAACTACTCGAGTCCATCCTTGGTGGTCAACTAAGGGATTGCAAGTATCTCCCATGGAATAAATGATCAAATTCTATTTGATTCTATCATTGGAAATATTAATATGGAATATAAGTAGCACTCAACATATAATAGTCAAGCCTCTGAGTTTTTCCTTGGAATTCCACTAGGGATTCCAAGTTTCACTTGGGAATAAGCATGGTAAAATCCAATTGAGTCCATCCATGGCATTATCATATGAATCCACATGTCACCCAAGGAATATAAGCATTTAACCAATCCAAAACCATTTAATAAAATTCATTTAAACATGTAAAGGTAAATACTAAGAACATTTAATTTAAAACTCACCTTAGAAGGTGAGTCAAATCAAGGGCTAAGCATAGGAGGCTTACCTCTTAATTAATCATGTGAGAATTTCATTTAAATAAGCATCCCAAGCTTAATAAAGAATTACATTCCAAGGTCCAAGGGTCATGATCATTCATCCATTCCCACTAATCAATTCCATTACAATTGATATCACAATTCAAATCACATATCCTTTCACAATTTAATTCACATTTAACAATTCAATATTAACATCCCATAACATGGGGTAAAGGGCACACCTTAAGGGTATCCAAATCACACACCATCATAATGGTTCATTTAATTAAATAGCACACTCAAAGGGGTGGTTCCAATTTCAAGGTCCACAACCTATAACCATTCATTGATAAGACTCTTTAATTACAAAATCCATTTTAAACAATTAAATTCAAAAATTAAAACTCATTTCAAGAGAGACTCTCTAAAAATTGGGAACATGGAATAATGGAAATATATAAACACTTTTAATTTTAATGAAAGGCACGAGAACACCTACTGTAGGTCAATATAGGATATCTTGTCCAGTATTAGCTCCTAATTTGACTCATATTTTAATGGCCTAGACCTCTCCGGTCCATTACTTTGTGAAATTTTGGTGTTGGAGGTGTTCTGGGAGGTCAAGGGGACTTATCCCCAACACATTGCCAATTTTCCAGTTCTGTGAATAGTGTTTCTAGTTTTATGAACAGTAACAGATCGGTCTCACAGATCAGTCTGACAGATCGGTCTCACAGATCGGCCTGACAGATCGGTCTAACAGATCGGTCTCACAGATCGGTCTGACAGATCGGTTTCACAGATCGGTCTGACAGATCAGTTTCACAGATCGGTCTGACAGATCGGTTTCACAGATCGGTCTGACAGATCAGTTTCACAGATCGGTCTGATAGATTGGTTTCACAGATTGGTCTGACAAATCGGTTTCACAGATCGGTCTGACAGATCGGTTTCACAGATCGGTCTGACAGATCGGTTTCATGTACAGTAACAGTGGGTGAATAGTGTTTCCAGATACCTACAGTTTTCCCCTGTTGACGTTTCCTTTGACGTAAAATACATTTAAAGCCTTATTTTAAGGGATCTTAAGTCTGTTTCAAATGCCATAAATCCTATATTAAATATTACTATGGCTGGGATGTATTTACTTGGTCAAACCGCGTGGGTTAATGCGATCCATTTTTAATAGAGAATTAACCGGATCTTAAACCGTCGCCCCATTAAATCTAAAAAAAGGGACGAGATATCATTCTCCCCTGTTATTCCTCTTTGTTCTCGGATATGAGATGCTAGAACCTTTCAATCCTTCCCATAGGAGTTTCACAATCAAACTTTACTCCTCGGATCAGTTCCGCTCTGTTTTGATGCAACCAAGCTGTGTCGATCATTCTTCGATATAAGGTATGTTTATCATCATTCCTTCGTGGGTCATCTTCTCTTGTTCTCCTTTCCATATTAGCATGTAATCTCCATGCTTTTAATGGGGGTTTCTTGGGGTTTGGTTGGTGCGGACGTACCGTGGCATCCTCGGGTGGATGCAGTTGTCGCGAGAGGAGGATCGTGACCCGTTGTGTGGATAAAGAATGTGAGGAACTGTTTGAGGTAGGGGATTCATGGATTATCTAATTGTATATGTGAAATCATAGAATTAGCATGATTTAGTCCTTTGGATCACAATGAAATTGACCTAATTAAATACTTGAACTGGATTAAAAGAATTGGTTGATCACATGTTGTTGCTTTATACCGTGATAACGTTTTGCCTCATGTTTTTCTTGATAGAGTGATATCTATTATTTCTTTGATTTATTGTTCGTTCATGATAGAAATTGATAATGAACATAAATCCAGAATTAATTGTTAATTAATTGGATAAAGATAAAGAGGCATGTAAATTAATCTGGTTATTGCCGTTGTGGTAGTTATTCTAATTTGAGGATAATAAAATTAGGGAAGTAAGCATGGTTATTAAATTGTGATAGCTTACTGATTAGGTATCCCATAATTGGAACCTACGAATAACAAATCTTCTAATTCAATATGGATTAAAGAATAGATTATGTGGGAATTTCTAAAAGGATTCTGAGTTACCCTCTTGATTGTTAAAGGGTCAAGAGCCCATGTTTGTGACTATTGTTTTCCTTCTGCTTGTGCTGTGATGTGATCCTGGATGGATGTTGTGATATGTGGAGGCATGTAGGCCTTGTGGTGGTGGCAGCAGATGACGCCTAGAGTGGCGAGATGCACCAGTTTATGCATGTAGGTGTCAGGGAGGACACCAGGGGTGATGGAATGAGATGGATGTGGTTGCTGGATGCTTGTGGTTTTCTTTGAATGTTAATATGCTTTGCTTTTCCCCACTGCTCAAGGCAGCTGGTCTTGCTGCCCTTCTTCCGAAGGAGGCGAAGATGCACGGGGTATGCCACGTGCTTTCCGTGTTTAGACTCTCGAGGGAGAATGAGTCTATACTCTTTCTATAGGCGGCAATGACTCGACGGGTAGTATATCTACTCACCGTGTTGAGACTCCTTTGTGTTTAGAAGCATAAGATGCTTTTCTAGAATGCCTGGGAATATGGAAAAGTAATTCTGTAATGAATGTTTGATTAAATGGTGAAAATCCACGGGGATAGAGATACTAGAATTTAAAGGTGATGTGAATCTTAAAAGGAGCAGTTGATTTTGAATGTGATGTCAATTCAGTTTAATGTGGAATTGTTCATGGTTAATTAATGTTTAAATAATTAATTAACGTACAGTGGAACTGATAAAATGAGAATGGAGTAATCTAATAAAACTCTTCAAACATTTGTGTGCTTATAGGATACCTAGTCTTAGAGGTAGCAGCCTGGAGTCTGAGAGATGTTAGCTGCAGTTGTATCTAAGACTAGGTAATGCCCATAGTATGGATGTGAGTTATATATATATTCTGTACTTTTTGTGTTTCTATATGCTAATCCAACCTGTCGGTAAGGGAAACTAACACCCCGGGGATTCTGAGCCCTGGGGGGGGGGGTGTTTTCCCCAACATTCTGATGGGAGGTCGAATGGCTGACTACCCCCTTTGGCCCCGCTCTATTCTCTTGGTAGATACTTGTGCCATGAGGCACATCGGTTAGTTACCCCATATATGTGTGTAGAGGGATGTAATGGCTTGTGGTTATTCACACACATATATTCTGGATATAGTATCCTACGGACTACTATAGGTGTAACGTGTATAGGCTATGATGGCTTGAGGATCCTTACTCGGAGTATGAGCTGTAATGGATTTCGGTATTATACCCGACATATGATACATGTTATGCGAGCTGTGGTGGCTCCCGGGAACTTACCTGGTTACTGTTTGTTGTGAGGATGGTGTGGTGCTTCGCCCAGGTGTCTGCGGGTAAGCCTTTTTGGTGCACGAGGTGCAGATTGTGGATCTTAGGCTAGGTGTCTGCGGGCAAGCCTTTGGAGAGAGAAGCACATGACATATGTCGTTGGGGAAAAGAAGAAAACCAGTGGGGAAGTAGTAGCGGGGTACCCTTTATAATCTTTACTATATGCTATATTCTTGTATTCGTTACTTGGTGAGAGTAGCCATGGTGAGGTTGAGAACTTAGTATACCTGTTTAGGTGACGAGTTAGTTTCACTTGTTGTTCACTGGGCTTTAGCATGCTTTCTTTACTTTTGCACGAGAGGCTTGGGGAGGATCCTACTGAGTATACTGTTATACTCACCCTATATATATATAAACTGTTTTTCAGGTCACTTGGAGCAGGTTGGGGATCAAGTTGGTTACTACTAGCTTGTGGTTGGAGGAGGAGCTGTTCGGGCTTGTGGTCGCTGCCGTTTTACTTTCTTTTGGGTACTTTAAGTTTCCCCTTTTAGTTGTAGTACTTTTGCATGAAATTTCATATATGTACTTGGATTTATTTTATATTTCAGTTCTGATTTGGAGTTGATTGGAGTCTATTATATCTCTCTCTTCTGCATGTATTCTCTTAGAGGGTAATGCCTCCCATTTGTATGTTTATTATACCCTCGGTGCTAGTCGCCAACCCGGGGCCCACTGGAGGCGGGACTCGGGGGTCATTATCTCTCTTCTCACATTTCCGGCCTAGGAGGGGTACACTTTGTTGGGAGGGGGTCGTGACAGAGTGGTATCAGAGGTCTGGTTGAGGGATTGGATGGAGTTTGGAGTTAGGTACAAGTGAGGATGCATGGGATGGTAGGGAAACAATGTCATTCATGTTTAGCAAGTGGGGTAAACACTGGAGACTGGCAGAGACATAGGAGTTTAGGGCCCCCTATGATCTGTTGCACGGACCTTTAAGTTTACGATGGCTACTAAACAAAGTGATACTGGTTGCAGGGTAGAGACCTAGGAAAGGATCATGCATCATTATTCTTTGCGCCTGTGTTTGAATGGGTAGACCTTGGGATAGGTAAACTAAAATTAATAAAACAAAATAATTAATTAATTAATGTTGAGTCTTCCATATTCCAGGCTTAGGATCTCTAACAGTTTTTATTTTACAGGTATGGCTCCAGGTCGACATCCTCGTCAGGTTTGCATAGAAGATGCCCAGCAGGCTGTTCCAGCAGATCGTCGCCGGGTAGAGGTCGACGATGATGAAACTTGGAGGAAGACACTCTGAGAGTTTCAGCGCTAGAGTCTACAAAAGTATGAGGGCTACGTTTCAGATGCAGTCACAAAAGACTGGTTGGAGGAGGTCGAGATAGGCTTCAGTTCGATTTGTTCTCGAAAGGAACACTGGGTGTCCTTGGTTGTGACGATGCTGCGTGGAGCAGTGAGGAAGTGGTGGTTCTTGTTCCTCGGGGATCGTGAGGAGTCAGCGATCTCATGGGAGGAGTTTCGAGACAGGTTTAGAGTCGAGTTTCTTTCTTCGACTGTGAAGGCGTCCAGTCGCCAGGAGCTTCTTACCCTTAGAAAGGGGAGCTCCAGTGTTCGAGAGTTTGGAATCCATTTCAGGAACCTTCTACGATATGCTTCAGACCTGTTACCAGATGAGGAGGCCAGGATGAGGCATTTCGAGGAGGATTTGTGTCCAGAGATCCATCACCAAGTCACCCCATTTATGCTAAAGACATATCTTTAGGTGCTGGCGAGGGCAGAGGTTGTTGAGAGGACTTTGGCTAGGACTAGATCGTCACGAGAGGGGAATCATCACGATTCTTCATGAAGCAAAGATGTGGTCCGGGGATCCTAGTTTTCAGGGAAGAAGAGTTTCCGTTCACCTGGGGGTAGGTCCCAGCCCTTCCCATCTCGTTTCTCTGGAGGCAGCAACTCTCAGGCCTATGCCAAGGGATCAGGTGCTTGTTTTTCTTGTGGTGGTCGTGGTCATCAGAAGCGGGAGTGCCCGACTTTTCAGAGCAGTCATCATGCATCGGGTGCTCTGCTCCAGGTTCCTCCATTGAGGTAGTTCCAGCCGAGGCAGCAGCAGTAGGTTGCACCAGCTTTAGATCACCCGAGGGTAGATGGAGCAGGCAGAGGACAACCCCATGATGCTCCCCGTCCTCAGAGAGCAGAGCGCGGCCATGGTGGTGGTCGTCATCAGGGTCAGAGAGGTCGTGGAGGAGGTATTGGTCAGCTTCATGCTCTAGCGTTGCCATCCCCAGGCGAGCTAGATGTCATTTGAGGTACCCTTTTCTTGTTTTCTACCTTGGTGTATGCCTTGTTTGATTCAGGATCAACACACTCCTTCATATCACCTACCCTTGTCCATGCTTTGGGACTTGAGGTAGAGAGGCTTCCAGTGCCCTTGGCGTTGACTACGCCAGTTGGAGGTCGATCCGACTTGTTTGAAGTATGTAGAGACTGTGAGCTAGTGTTGGGGAAACACCGCTCTTGGGGAGATTTCTTATGTTTACGAATACAACCATATGATGTCATACTCGACATGGATTGGTTGTATTAGGTGCAGGCTATTGTGGATTTCTACAAGAAGAAGTTTGTTTTCTTTGATGCAGATGGAGAGAAAGTGGTGTTTGTTGGTGAGAGAGATACTCAGATGAGTCATAGATGAGTTCCATCCTTTTCATCCATGATGGCTGGGATGATGCTGAGTTATTCAGAGGTTCAATAGTTGGCATTTCCTAGGGTCGTAGAGGAGTACCCTGAAGTCTTTCCAGAAGAGGTTGTATCCTTACCCCCTCGACGAGAGATCGAGTTTGGGATCGAGCTACAGCCAGGAGTGTCTCCTATATCTATGTCTCTGTATAGGATGGCCCCTTTTGAGTTACGATAGCTACGTATTCAGCTTGATGGTCTGTTGCAGTGCGGTTTTGTTCGGCCAAGTGTGTCACCATGGGGTGCACCGGTTTTGTTTGTAAAAAAGGCTGACGGCAGTTTGCGGTTGTGTGTCGATTATTGTCGATTAAACAAAGTGACAATAAAGAACCGCTATCCTCTTCCACTGATTGATGACCTATTCAATCAACTGAAGGGTGAAAGTTGGTTCTCAAAGATCGACTTGCGGTCAGGATATCATCAGATGCGTGTAAAGGATGAGGATATCCCGAAGACTGCTTTCCGTTGTTGTCATGGGAATTATGAGTTTGTTGTAATGCCATTCGGCGTGAAGAATACTCCAGCTATTTTCATGGGGTTGATGAATGCTGTGTTCCGTGAATTCCTGGACAAGTTTGTTGTGGTTTTCATCGACGACATCCTTGTGTACTCCACATCTGAAGAAAAGCATGAAGAGCATCTACGAGCCATTTTGGGAGTTCTTCGCCAACATCAGTTGTTTGGGAAGTTGTCCAAGTGTGAGTTTTGGGCTCGAGAAGTTAGTTTCTTAGGGCATGTTGTGTCCCAACAGGGAGTAGCTGTGGATCCATCGAAGATAGAAGCAGTGTTTTCTTGGGCAGCCCCCAAGACCGTGTCAGAGGTGCGAAGTTTCTTTGGTCTCGCAGGCTATTATAGGAGGTTTGTAGCCAATTTCTACCGAGTTGCGACTCCTCTGACAACTTTGACCAGGAAGGATCAAGCGTTCATATGGACTGATCAGTGTTAGGCAGCTTTCGAGTATCTAAAGGAGAAGTTGGTAAGTGCTCCAGTCCTTTGTCTTTCAGTAGAGGGAGTCCAGTTTGATGTTTTTTGTGATGCTTCATATCTGGGGCTAGGCTGTGTTCTCATTCAGTAGAGGTCAGTTGTTTCTTATGGGTCTCAGTAGTTGCATCCCCATGAATGCAACTATGCCACCCATGATCTTGAGTTGGCAGCCGTGGTGTTTGCTCTGAAGTTGTGGATACATTACCTCATTGGTGATCACTTTGTGGTTTTCACCGATCATAAGAGTTTGAGGTATGTTTTCTACCAACATGACTTGAACTTGAGGTAGTGTCGGTGGATGGAGTTCTTGCAGGAATACGACTTTGAAATATCATATACACCCGAAAAAGGGAATGTTGTAGCTGATTCACTAAGCCGAAAGTCACGTAATGATGTTGTGCGTGAATCTGGTGATTCCTAGAGAGTGATGGAAGAGCTATCAGCTTTGCATCTTGATATGGGAGAAGTTGGGGGTAGAGGTTGTCTTTTCCAGACGACGGTGCAATCATCCCTGATGCAGAAGGTGGAAGAGTCTCAGTTGGGTGATCTAGAGGTGGAAGTTTGGAGAGACAGAGTTGTTTGTGGTGAGGCCCCTGATGGTTGGTCGGATGATGAACAACACCGAGTGTTGTATCATGGCAGGCTTTTTGTTCCCTTGAAGATGCGCGAGACGGTTCTCCGAGAGTTCCATAGTTCACCCTTGGAAGTACATACTAGTGTGGCGAAGATGTACCGATCCTTGAGGAGTCAGTTTTGGTGGCCTGGTCTAAAGCGTACGGTTGCAGAGTGTGTGTCTCGATGTTTAGTCTGCCAGAAGGTGAAGGCCGAACACCGTGTTCCTGGTGGTCTTCTTTAGAAATTTGAGATTCCTCAGTGGAAGTGGGAGGACATCTCAATGGACTTTGTTACAGGTTTAACTCGAGCTTAGGGAGGACATGATGCTATATGGGTGGTAGTGGATCATTTAACAAAGTCGGCCCACTTCATAGCGATCAAGGAGTCGAGCTCAGTGGAGGTTTTGTCACACTACAAAAAAAACTAGGTTTAGCGGCGGTTTTGTGGCGGCGGTTCACAAAACCGCCGCTAAACATTTTTGGTGAAGGTTTCGCGGCGGTTTTTAATAAACCGCCACGAAACCCAAATTTTTTTAAAACACCACGACCCTTTCCCCCACCCCGACGTTCCCCAAACCCTATCTTCCCCGATCCCCCCGGCCTCGGAGACCGCTGCGCCCCCCGCACCCTCCGGCGACCCCCGCACCCCCCACACTCCCCGCACCCTCCGGTGAAACCCGCACCCCCCGACGCCCCCCTCGACCACCGGCGACCCCCGCACCCCCCGCGCCCCCTATGCCATCCGGCGACCCCGACACCCCCCACTCCCCCCCGTGGCCTCTGGCGACCCCCGCACCCCCCGACGCCCCCCGCGACCCCTTTCGACTTTGGCAATTTTTAGTTCTTCCTTGATTCTTTGATTGCTTCTCATAAACGATGGATAAGTCATTCATAGTAATTGTGGATTATTTATTTTTGTGGTTTATATATTTCTCCTACATTTATTCATGTATTCATTACTAAAAGTCATGCATAGTAATTGATACCTCAACCTTGTTCAGTGTGTTATTTTATTATAGTTATTCTAATTATTTTATGTCTTCTTGCTTGGTATCCAACATAGGTTTGATTGTTGAATTTTTATTTAAAGTTTTCTCTCTAAATAATTCATTGGGAAAAAGAGAGGATCCCATTAGAAGTTCCTAAATTATGTAGCTGATATTTTTGGATATGTATATCTTTGGAAATTAGTCATTATAGTGATGAAATATTTCATTGTAATTTTTAGTATAGACTAGTTATCACATTTTAAAGCATATATTTATTGTTATTAGAAAAGAGAGAAATTCTCTCCATCTTATGATAAATCATATGTTATTCTAGTTGAATAAGATTATAATTCCAATTGATCAAGATATGATTATTGGAAAATGGGGATTACTATATCTCTAGTGGTATGGATGGATCTCAGGTTAGCTAATGGTGTTTCAAGTGTTGTTTTCCTCCTACAATTAATAAGTATCAGGATGTTTTTTTTGAGGACTTTATAAGGTTACCTCTAGAGATGGAGGTGGAGTTTATGATTGAATTAGTACAAGGTATCGAGACTATCACAATATCCCATTACTATATATCTCTATGGGATATTAGATAGATAAATATTTACTTGGGAGATCTTTAATCCAATGGATTTATTAATCTGAGTGTGTCTACATAGGGTTATCCATTTCTTTTTACCAATATTTCAAGAGTGAGTTATTGATTTTATATTATCTATTATAAATTAAATCATGTTACTCTTAATAATTGGTATCGTTTTCTATGAATTTATGGTTTATTCAATTAGTTTAGAGGTTCTTTATGGATTTTGAAGATTGTTCATCGATTAGGTTATCAGCGGTTAAAGGTTTGAGCTAAAGGTGTGTCCAAGATAGAATTTCAAACACTATATAGTAATTTTGTGTTTTTGGTAATTCTATTTAGGGTAATGAAGAAACCATATGTATTTATAACTTTGATAAACCATTTTTTATCCTTTTTTTTTCATTCGGGACTATATTTATCAATGATATATCGGTATGATCATGATCCTATGAGGAGCATGAAGAATAGTTGGTTATGTTCTTAGACACATTGAGATATCATCATTTATATGCCAATATATTGAAATTTTATTTCTATAATCAATAGGTGACATTTTTTGGTTGTGAGTTCTCTAAATCTAGGATATTAGGGGATATTGAGAAAGTAGAATCTATAATTTCTTAATAGATTCATACTAATATTGTTGAGATTCATATTTTCATCGGTCATGTGGTTTCTTATTCTTGCATTATCTTTGAGTTTTCTCACATATTCATTAAAAATATAGTATTGACTTGGAATGGAGTGAATTTTTAGTGGGATGATAAATAAAAAGATTCATTTTATGAGCTAAAAAATATATTGACATCTACACCTATTCTTATTTGACCAAAGACAAGGATGCATTATAAGGTCAATAATGAGGCCTCCAATGTGATGTTAAGATTTATGTTGATATATAGGAATGAGTTTTAGTAAATGGGTCTTGAAACTTATAATAAATGATAACAATTATCCAACTCATGATATTGAATTAGTCATGGTTATGCATGCCCTCCAATGTTTATGAAATTAGTTATTCAATGATAATTTTGTGGAATTTACAAATAAAAAAACATGTAGTAAATATTTTATCATAGGGATAAAAATTTATGATAGAGGATATGGGATGAATATATTTATTCATTTTATTTGGATTTTAATTATACTCCAAGAAAGTGAAATTTCATTATTGATGCTCTAAATATAAATTATCAAGTGCATGTAGTTTGTACGTCGAAAGATGAATGTAAATTTATATTACTTTTCTCAGAGATTCATCATGATGTAGTTAATTATAAAGGTCATGTCATTATAGAAACCTTGACCATCACTTTATCTTTATTTTTTTATTTAAAGAAGGTATGATTTCATATTATGTGTATTGGGTTTTCCATGAATGGTTTTATAGTATGGATTTCATACCTAGGTATATACTTAGTGAGAATTCTCTATTGTATTTAAATGGGTGTAATTTTTTTTATTGACCCAATGAGAGGAAGTAAAGACAGATTTTTATAATTTTTTATTATATTTTATCTTGGTTTTACTAAGATATACTATGGTGTTTGATAATACTTTTGTTGACTAGGAATGAAAAAGGACATGTCTAGTTTCTTTTCAAGACCATTCACCTATTAGTGGGTGAAAGGTATAAATAAAAGGGTATCATGTAAGATTAAATCATTACACAATTCATATTAGAAGTGGTATGATATTACCATAGATTTTTTGATAGGGTTCTCAAGATCATAGAAAGGGAAGGGTGGCATTTGGTTCATTCTTAATCATTTAACTAAAGTTTCATATTTTATTTTGATTATGTATACTTAGATATTTAGGGATATTGGGAAGATTTATATTATATAAATTATTAGAATTTATAGAATAACCAATATTATTGTTTTAATCAAGATGTGAGATTCAAATTTTTTTAAAGGATTTTAGAACTCTATGGGTTCTTAAGTGAGGTTGATCACATATTATCATCCATAAAAGAATGTCCAATTTGAGAATACTATTAATATTATTATGGATATGATTTTTGGATGTATTCTTGATTTTTAAGGTGTGTGGGAAGATCATACATCCTTGATATAGTGTGCTTATGAAAATACATACCAATAATCTATTTAGATGGATCTATTTTTGGCTTTATATTAGTGTTCATGTTAATAACCCTTGTGTATGATGGAAGATAGAGAGGCTTCATTATTTGGTTTGGACCTAGTATAAGAGTCTTATGATCAATTATAAATGATCAAACAGAGATTATAGATGACTCAGAGTATGTAGAGGTCACATTTTAATCCTAAATGCCATCTGTATGAGTTTTATGTTGGATATTGTAACATTATTTGTATCTCACCTCATTTGGGAATCATTGGTTTAGAAAGTAAAGGAATTTTAATCCTTGATTTTTTGGACCACTTGAAATCTTTGAGATTATTGGTGAGGTTTCTTGTAATTTTTCATTACCACTAATTTTTAGTGCAATGATTGATGTATTTCATGCATCTTAGTTTAGGAAATTTTAATTAGATTCATTTCATATGATTAATTATGATGGTGTGAAATTTTATTCAAATACATATTTTATAGATAAACTATTTCACATTATTATATTATGCATACTTTATGATCAATGGTTCATCTTTATTATATTATGTTTCGGTAATCTGACACTATCGTATATTTTGTGTAGGCACATTGTGATATACATGGATAAAAGCTGGATCACATTACCGAGGAACACACCTCAATATGTTAAGGGTTTGAATGAGTTTTTAGATTTTTCAATTTCTAATCGATCCGTTGAAGGGAGAATAAGATGTCCATGTCCTAAATGTAAATTTAGAACATGGTTGAAGAGAGATGAAGTCTATGAACATTTAATACTGAAGCAATTCCCTGATCAATATTTTTGTTGGATTTGGCATGGAGAATCAAACAATATAGAAAGATTGAGGACTGATGTTAATCCACAGAATGAGGTCCCAAGTTTGTCGCCAATGGAAAATGAAATGCAAAACCTCATAAATGATGCATTCAGCACTAAAAGACACCACTATGAGCATCAAAACATATCAAAACAACCAGAAGAGGGTGCTACAAATTACAACGTGACAAGTGATGTTTTTGAGACTGTAACACAAGCAGATCAAGATTGTAACATATCATCGGATCCTACTCTTGATTATTTGGAGCCAAATGTAAGGGAAAACTTCAGTGAGGAAAATGCGTTTCATGATTTATTTGACGATGGAAATCAAGAGTTGTATAGTGGGTGTTTGAAATATTCAAATCTTTCATTTCTGCTGAAGTTGTACCATATCAAATGTCTATGTGGAATTACAAATAAGGCAATGTCCATGTTATTGGAATTGATTCGTGATGCATTTCTTGAAGCAAAAATCCCGGAATCGTTCTATGAGATGAAAAAAGTTGTAAACAAGCTTGGTCTGAATTATACAAAAATACATGCGTGTCCCAATGATTGTATGCTTTACTGGGGAGAGGATTTAAGTAGACAGAATTGTAAGAAATGTTATTCTTCTAGATGGAAGTCAAAAGGTGATGTTGGAAGTATGACTGAACATAATTTCATGGAGAAGAAGAAAAGGAACACACCTGCAAAAGTTTTGCGTTACTTTCCTTTGAAGACTCGATTGCAAAGATTATTCAGGTCATCAAAAACCACCGAACACATGAAGTGGCATTCTGTAGATAATAACAATGATGGGTTAATGATACATCCACAATATTCCCAATCATGGAAGACATTTGATTCATTACATCCAGATTTCTCAGCTGGTCCTAGGAATGTTCGATTGGGATTGGCTGTCGATGGATTCAACCCATTTGGGACTTTGAGTACGAGTTATATCATTTGGCCAGTTGTTTTGATCCCTTATAATCTGCCTCCGTGGATGTGTATGCAACAAACATCTTTTATCATTTCGATGATTATTCCTGGAAAACAAATTCCTGGAAATGATATTGATGTATACCTACATCCTTTAATTGAAGAATTGTAGGAGTTATGGAGCAACAGTGTTGAGACATTTGATGTTTCTTCTAAAACAATGTTCAAAATGCATGCTGCTTTAATGTGAACCATTAGTGACTTCCCTGGGCTTAGGAATTTATCTGGTTGGAACACTTATACGGGTTTGGCTTGTCTCGTTTGTAACTTTGATTTCGAGCCCAAACGGCTACCTCACAGTAGAAAATGGTGCTTCTTGTGCCATCAAAGATTTCTTGATGCATCTCATAGATTTCGGCTGAACAAATCAAAATTTAATGGTTCTATTGATCGTAGACCACCTCCAAAGTTGTTAACCGGTTCTGAAATATTGACATAGCTTGAAAATGTTAAAACAGAATTTGGGAAGGTTCATCATTTGACTGATAGCGGAAAACGAGTGCGAAGTGCATCGTCAAGTGAAATCAGAACGCAACAATGGAAGAAAAAAAGTATATTCTTCAAACTTCCGTATTGGGAATTTAATTCTTTGCGCCACAATCTTGATGTGATGCATATTGAGAATAATGTATGTGATAATTTGATTTTCACATTATTTAATGAGTATGGAAAGTCGAAGGATCATCTCAATGCTCGCAAAGACTTACAAGTAATGAACATAAAACGTGATCTCTGGCCAGATGAGAATGAAAAGTATGCTCAGAGCATTTTTTTCAATGAAAAATAGGGATAAAGATGCGTTACTTCGAATTTTAAATAATGTGAAGGTATCTGATGGGTATTCGAGTAACATCTCGAGGTGTGTTGATTTGAATAATCATAAGTTATATGGATTGAAAAGTCACGATTCACATGTTTTGTTACAACAGTTACTACCATTGGCATTGCGTACATTATTACCTGAAAAAGTTACTACTATTGTACTGCAATTTTGCATATTTTTCAGGCAATTATGTGAGAAAACTCTACATCCTTTACAACTTGACAACCTACAGGAGAGGTTTGTATTGACCCTTTGTGCAATGGATATGATCTTTCCTCCATCGTTTTTTACTGTCATGATGCATTTAACTGTGCATTTGGTTGACGGAGCTAAATTAGGAGGCCCCGTTCATTATCGATGGATGTATCCAATTGAGAGGTATTTTATTTATATGTTTCCAGTTAAGTAAACAATATTTCGAATTTAAATAAATGCATAATATTATTATTATTTTTCACAGATATCTTGGGCATTTGAAAACATACATGAGAAATAAAGCTCAACCAGAAGGCTCTATTGTTGAAGGCTATTTGGCCGAGGAGTGTCTCACCTTTTTTTCCAGATATTTGGATGATATTGAGACAAGATTTAATCGAGTTGGACGTGTTTACGACACATCAACTCAATTTCAAATGCATCAGAAATCAAAAATATTTCCTTCTATTGGCTGATCAGTTGGGAGGACCTCATACGCGACACTGAAAGAATTGGAGTTATTACAGGCACATAGATATGTGATACTGAATAGTGAAATTGCAGATCCATTTATTGAAGAGTTGAGGATACAAACAAAGAGACGAATGAGAGGCCGAACACTAAATGAAAAAGATATAACGAAAGCTGTGAATAAAGAGCAGGTAGAATGGTTTTCACGACGTGTAAGTTTATAAATATTGCAATAAATACGAATATTAGTTTGACACATACAATTTTCAAATATATTAAATTATATTTTTATTCTTCAGATCATGAATACTGATACTCGAGCAGACTTGTCAGAAGATTTGAAGTTTCTTGCTAGAGGTCCTATAAAACAAGTTAGAAAGTTCGACGCTTATAATGTGAATGGTTTTAGATTTCGTACAGTTGATCGATAAATGGGTTTGAAAACACAGAATAGTGGTATATTTACATTTGTTGAAGTGGAATACTATGAAAAGTTGCATGATATTATTGAATTAAACTACCACGGGAATTTTTATGTTGTTTTATTCAAATGAAAATGGGTCGATATTATCAGAGGTGTTAAAAGAGATTCCTTGCAATTTACTTCTGTAAACTTCTCTCGCTTGATGGATGTTGGTGATCGTGAACTGCATGATCCATATATCTTAGCATCGCAGGAAAAAATGGTATATTATGTGAATGATTTTGTGGATGAAGGGTGGAGTGTAGTTACTCACGTAATACAAAGATATTTGTATGATATGGGTGATGAAGTGAAAGATTTGACCTCTGCAATTGAATTTCATCAACAACAAGAAGCAGAATTATTTGTCCATCATGATATTGAAAATATTAGTCTAGCAAGGATGAATGAAGTGGATGAAGCAATGGAGCAGGAAACCGATATGATTAAAGGGGAAAATGATTGTATGTACAATTATTTATTCATTCAGCAACCACGTGTTTCATTTCTGTAGTCATTCATTATCATTGTTATATATATTTTGTTTGTTAGTACTGGGCATCTATTATCATTTTTAATTTTTTTTCTGCATAAATTTTTTGAAATATATATTCTGAACTTAATTTTATTTGATTAAATGACAGGAATACCAAGGAAGAAGCGGTACACCATTTCATCTACTTATGCGACAGATGACGATCCGTCTGTCCCCACGGCATCTGAGGCAGCAGCTGCCTACATCCCTGCATCATCTCCCCCTAAACCATCTCTGAGATAGTCAGTGGATGTCTCATTAGAGGATGAGTCATCTCCTCCCCCTATAGGAGGCTCAGCAGTGGGGCAGTGACACGCCCCTTCCAGTTCATCACGGACATTCTGGAGGGTCACAGTCATAGGTACAAATTTTAATTAAATTAATTTATTGAATTTTGTTTATATTAATTGTTTGCTAATTGCAGATGAAAAAAATGAAACCGTGGAAAAACAATTAAAAAGTTATGATGTTTGGAACATGAATGGAGAGAATATAGTGGTTCCATTTGATTATTATGGGGTCCCGACGGATGACGCCGCAGGTTTACTTGGTCAGATTATAGGTCAGCTGGCAGCGGAGCCCATTTCCCTACCTATTTCATATGATGATTGGAGGCATATGCCTTCAAACTGAAAAAATGAAGTTTTTGATTCTCAGATAAAGGTAATTTTATTACTTTATGGTTTAATTGAATGTTATGTTACTAATATATTCAAAATGAATTTCTGTATACAGATGTTCTTCCACTTTACCGTTGCTGATGTGATAGCACGGAAGTGGACATTGAAAAATCTTGGAAACAAATGGAAAGATTTAAAATGGAGGTTGTGGTGTGATGTCAATGATACTTCGTTGACCATGCAATAGATTTATGAGAAGCTACCCAGTGGGGTACCAAAAGAACAGTGGAAAGTTTTTGTCGATAGCCATTGTGATGAGAAGCGGATGGTATTGAAATATATATTATTATATTATCCTCATTTTACATTTATACATGTACATGAAGAGGAGATAGACATTGAATACATTACTGTTAAATTTAATTTTATTTATTTCAGGATCTCTCAAGACAGAATGCATCAAACCGGGCAAAACAAGTCATCCCGCACACTACGGGCTCAAAAAGCTTTGTTAGAAGCCAAATGTCATTAGTAATATTTTAATTAGTTTAAATATTTATAAGAAAATATTATCTATTTAACATATTTAATTGTTTATTTATCTTTGTTTAATGCAGTCACATAGTTTAGGGCATGAAGCATCCCTAACAGAACTGTGGCTGGATGTTCATAAAAAAACAGATGGAAGTTTTGTTAATGAACCTGCCAGAGAAGTTGGGGTATGAAGTCAATTATTTATTATAATAACTTATTATCAGTTTTTACTGTGTTAATATATATTTATATTTTATTTATATTTAAAAATTAAAGAAATATGGGATGTCAATCCTGAGCAATCCTACTCAGTCTCCCAGGATGACCCGGTTGGTAAAGTCCTTGGGAAGGAACATCCTGGTAGAGTGCGCGGGATGGGTTTTGGACCCGTACCATCTGAGGTCTTTGGCAGGCCATCAGGGATTTCGGATACATCTACTCCTAATTATAGTCATTTCATACCTGAAGATACTCAGAGAGAGATGTATTCTCTATGAAACACAGTTCACCAGCAGGGGGATCAGATATCTGCTTTGCAGAAAGAGTTGCTTGAAATACGTCAGCATATGAGCAGATATTCCCCCGGTGGTAGTGCATCGGCTAGTGGTGAGCAGGTTAATCACAAAAAAATCAAAATCATTTAGTTTGAACACTTTTATTGGTTTTAAGTTTAATTATAAATATGCAACAATATTTAATTTTCAATATAATGTTCTTATAGGTGGAAGCAGGTAGTGGAGATGAAGGTGGAGAGGGTGACGATGCAACATAAGATGATGAGTAGTAGTGTTGTTGATGTGTTGAACAAGTATGAGAACGGTTGGTTTGTATATGTAAAATGTATATGGCACATAGTTGCCACCAAACATTTCCATGTCCTAACATTTTTTTGATTTCTCATGTTTCCTTCTATGCATTTTATTTATTTATGATGTTTCATTTTATGTCTTGATTTCTCGAGTGTGGTATACATCATTCCATTTAGGCCTGTGTTTGAATTGGTACCACATCCAATGAGAATACCATATATGTAACCCATATTCATACCATTTCTACTATATAGCAGCATTCGGGTAGCCCCATTGTGTAAGCTCGATTCATACCATAACTGATTCATAGAAGTACCTAGGCAGTCCAACTGTGTAAGTCCCATTCATATCATTGTTGCTCCATAGCAGCACCTGGGTATCCTAGCTGTGTAAGCCCAATTAATACCATCACTATCAAGGCCCAATGAGCCACAACACATTACACAGGCATGAAGAAATTCCCACCTAACAGGCTAATCTTAGACTATACAACCAACATACCAATTATGCTGATAAAGAACTCACGCTCTTACTGACATGGAAAGAGTGTATCTTGGAAACCTCCCAAAATACCTAAATTTAACCGTTATTAGTATAACATGAATCTAAGAATGTATACACTCTATTAAAACACCTAATATGCATCATTACAATAACATCCAGATAATCATAGTTTAACTTAACTTATCCCCCAAATAACCATGTCAATTATTCATGTTAGACTTAACAAAACACAAGCACTACCCATGATTTTACATTCACAATACCAAATACAATGATATTACTAACTGAATACCAAACCACAATCCACCTATATACCATCACTATAGAACAAAGTGTCTAAACTTACTTTCATTTTTTTAATGAACTCATAGACCTAGGATAAGTCCTCTCTTGGATTACATACATAAAAGAAAACCCTCATCAGGTGGAAATGAGAATTGCTATTTCACTTGATTAGAACACTCCAATCACCAATATCCCAAGATACATCTCAATATTACTATTCTCTCTCAACCCTAGTTCACATGTCACATCCTATATAGGATACAACTCATGGAGAAGCATCTATGAACCCATCTCAAATATCACAAGGAAAATCATAGGCCAATATACCCACTCGAGGGTTCTCATGCATATCACAAATCCCATACCCAATCCAACTATGAAATCTAGGTTACTAATCCTAACTAGAAATCGACACACCATACTTCCCCTGAAGGATAAAGATCACATACATGCACATATATATTAATGACATTATCTTATGATAATAACTATCGTGAAAAATCAATATCATTTGGTTTGGTTAAGTATAATTCCACCAATAAGGTATTTAGGAAAATATTAGATAAGTTATTGAAATTTTAAAAAACTCAAACCTATTTTCTTTAACGAAGTCAATAACAACTATATCATGATGCATCCCATCCAACCTGCAACATGATGACCATCTTGGGATGTATACATGAAACTCTTATCTCATATCCAATGACATAACTCAAATCCTCAATAGGAATCATCTATAACCTACAAGATCATAAACCATACTCTCTCAAGCACCATGCATGGTTAGCGTGTTGTCCAACCTAAAACACACGCCAATTCACAAGTTACCCATTTTCTATAGTAGGCATTAACAACCAACCCAAAACACACAACAAACCATACCATAACATACATTCTATAACTACTCAAACATCCATCTTTGGAACAAATTATATACCCATATAAACATAATTTGTTCTATCCCATAACACAAATCCATTGTTAAAAAAACCCAACCCATATCACAATCCACCCATGGATGTTATATCGGCCAACTTAGAGCATAACCAATTACATATCATTACACATCACCATGGTTAGCATGATCACATAAATTGTATCAAAATTCATAACCATTTATTATATAGAGTATTAGTATCCATATAATATAAATCAACCCTTCTTAAAACACATAAGAAATTAAAGAAGCTAAAACACATATACATCTTGGGGGTCACATGGATTGGTTACTCACCAAATTGTGATACATACCTTTCCTTAGGTTGGACTCCATAACATACAACATTTTCTCATATCCTATTTTTCAATGAATACTACCATGTTATTTGTTTGTATGGTGTCTCCTGTTCAATATTCTGGTTTGATTTGTTTTTCAGGGCAGTGGTGTGGTAGGAGCAGAATTTTTTTTTTCCAGGTCAACATTTCACGGCGGATTTAACCGCCGCTAATGCCTTACTGGTCAGCATTTATCGGTAGTTATAACCACCTCTAATGCCTTACTGGTCAGCATTTAGCGGCAGTTATAACTACCACTAATGCCTTATTGGTCAGTATTTAGCGGCGGTTATAACCGCCGCTAAATGTATTATGTTTAAATTTAGCGGCGGTTTTCACCACCGCGACATTGGTGCATCAAACGCCAGAATATAGCGGCGATTAAAACCGCCACGAAAAAAAAGTATCATCTACGCATAAAACCTCCGCGAAATGGAAAAAAAACCATCGCGAAAAGAGGCATCTACGACACTTTTCTTAAACCGCCGTGAAATAGTAAAAACCGCCGCTAATAGATTGCCACCGCGAAATAGTAAAAACCGCCGCTGATCGAGATCCTCGTTTTACCTCCAGGGTGTGGAGAGTTCTCCAGCATGATTTTGGCTCTAAACTGTTCCTTAGCACTGCTTTTCATCCTCAAACGGATGGTCAGACAGAGCGAACCATCCAGAATCTTGAAGACATGTTGCGCTCTTGTGTTCTTGATTTTGGAGGCTCATTAATGAAGCACTTAACCTTGGTAGAGTTCGCTTACAATAATAGTTTTCACTCTACCATCGGTATGGCACCGTTTGAAGCCTTGTATGGCCAGCCATGCCGTTCTCCATTGTGCTGGACTGGGGTTGGAGAGTCAGCAATTCTCGGACCAGAACTAGTGCAGAATACAACAGAGATGGTTCAGGTGATTCGTGAGAGGATGAAGATAGCACAGGATCATTAGAAATCATATGCTGATCAAAGAAGGAGACCCTTAGAGTTTAATGTTGTGGATCATGTGTTTCTGAAGGTGACTCCCCATCGTGGGAAGTGAAGGTTTGGTCATGGAAGTAAGATTTCTCCCCGGTTTGTTGGGCCTTTTGAGGTGTTAGCTCGTGTTAGAGCTATGGTGTATCGAGTAGCACTTCCTCCTTAGATGAGTCGGATACATGATCTGTCATACCGATCACAATTCCACATTAAACTGACAGATCGGTCTCATAGTCCTTTGGATCACAATGAAATTAACCTAATTAAATACTTGAACTGGATTAAAAGAATTGGTTGATCGCATGTTGTTGCTTTATACCGTGATAACAGTTTGCCTCATGTTTTTCTAGATAGAGTGATATCTATGATTTATTTGATTTATTGTTCATTCATGACAGAAATTGATAATGAACTTAAAGCCGGAATTAATTGTTAATTAATTTGATAAAGATAAAGAGGCATGTAAATTAATCTGGTTATTGCCGTTGTGGCAGTTGTTCTAATTTGAGGATAATCAAATTAGGGAAGTAAGCATGGTTATTAAATTGTGATAGCTTACTGATTAGGTATCCCGTAATTGGAACCTACGAATAACAAATCTTCTAATTCAATATGGATTAAAGAATAGATTATGTGGGAATTTCTAAAAGGGTTCTGAGTTACCCTCTTGATTGTTAAAGGGTCAAGAGCCCATGGTTGTGACTGTTGTTTTCCTGCTTCTTGTGCTGTGATGTGAGCCTGGATGGCTGTTGTGATATGTGGAGGCATGGAGGACTTGTGGTGGTGGCAGCAGATGACGCCTAGAGTGGTGAGATGCATCAGTTTATGCATGTAGGTGTCGGGGAGGACACCAGGGGTGATGGAATGGGATGGATGTGGTTGCTGGATGCTTGTGATTTTCTTTGAATGTTAATATGCTTTTCTTTTCCCCACTGCTCAAGGCAGCTGGTCTTGCTGCCCTTCTTCTGAAGGAGGTGAAGACGCGCGAGGTATGCCACGTGCTTTCCATGTTTAGCCTCTCGAGGGAGAATGGGTCTATGCTCTTTCTATAGGCGACAATGACTCGACGGGTAGTATATCTACTCACCGTGTTGAGCCTCCTTTGTGTTTAGAAGCATATGATTCTTTTCTAGAATGCCTGGGAATATGGAAAAGTAATTCTGTAATGAATATTTGATTAAATGGTGAAAATCGATGGAGATACTAGAATTTAAAGGTGATGTGAATCTTAAAAGGAGCAGTTGATTTTGAATGTGATGCCAATTCAGTTTAATGTGGAATTGTTCATGGTTAATTAATGTTTAAAGAATTAATTAACGTACATTGGAACTGATAAAATGAGAATGGAGTAATCTAATAAAACTCTTCAAATGTTTGTGTACTTATAGGATAACTAGTCTTAGAGGTAGCAGCCTGGAGTCTGAGAGATGTTAGCTGCAGTTGTATCTAAGACTAGGTAATGCCCATAGTATGGATGTGAGTTATATATATATTTTGTACTTTTTTTGTTTCTATACGCTAATCCACCCTGTCGGTATGGGCAACTGACACCCCGGGGATTCTGAGCCCTGAGGGGTGTTTTACCCAACATTCTGATGGGAGGTCGAATGGCTGACTACCCCCTTTGGCCCCGCTCTCTTCTCTTGGTAGATACTTGTGCCATGAGGCACATCGGTTAGTTACCCCATATATGTGTGTAGAGGGCTGTAATGGCTTGTGGTTATTCACACACATATATTCTGGATATAGTATCCTACGGACTACTATAGGTGTAACATGTATAGGCTATGATGGCTTGAGGATCCTTACTCGGAGTGTGGGCTGTAATGGCTTGCGGTATTATACCCGACGTATGATACACGTTATGCGAGCTGTGGTGGATCCCAGGAACTTACCTAGTTACTGTTGGTTGTGAGGATGGTGTGGTGCTTTGCCCAGGTGTCTGTGGGCAAGCCTTTTTGGTGCATGAGGTGCAGATTGTGGAGCTTAGCCCAGGTGTCTGCGGGCAAGACTTTGGAGATAGAAGCACAGGACGTATGTTGTTGGGGAAAAGCGGCAAACCAGTGGGGAAGTAGTAGAGGGGTACCCTTGATAATCTTTACTATATGCTATATTCTTGTATTTGTTACTTGGTGAGAGTAGCCATGGTGAGGTTGGGAACTTAGTATACCTGTTTAGGTGACGAGTTAGTTTCACTTGTTGTTCTTTGGGCTTTAGCATGCTTTCTTTACTTTTTCACGAGAGGCTTGGGGAGGATCTTACTGAGTATACTGTTATACTCACCCTATATATATATAAACTGTTTTTCAGGTCACTTGGAGCAGGTTGGGGATCAAGTTGGTTACTACTAGCTTGTGGTTGGAGGAGGAGCTGTTCGGGCTTGTGGTCGCTGCCGTTTTACTTTCTTTTGGGTACTTTTAGTTTCCCCTTTTAGCTGTAGTACTTTTTCATGACATTTCATATATGTACTTGGATTTATTTTATATTTCATTTCTGAGTTGTAGTTGATTGGAGTCTATTCTATCTCTCTCTTCTACATGTGTTCTCTTAGAGGGTAATGCCTCCCATTTGTATGTTTATTATACCCTCGGTGCTAGTCGCCAACCCGGGGCCTACTGGAGGTGGGACTCGGGGGTCATTATCTCTCTTCTCACATTGCCAGCCTAGGAGGGGTACACTTTGTGGGGAGGGGGTCGTGACACATATCGGGAGAAAATTTAAGAATGGATGAAGAACCTAATAATAGGGAAAATTAGCTCACACCTAAATAGTGCATCCAATACCAAATTAAAATAGAAATGACAAAAAATGAATCAAGAACTCACCAATGTTAATCCAATGAGATAGAAATTTATTTAATTGGAGATCATATATAGAGTCGATAGAAAATCTTAGTTTAGATCTTAAAGAGGGCTTTAAAAATGGTAACCTTTGCTGTGTGGGAGAGAAAAGTGAATTTAGGTTTATGAATAGATTTTTAATTAGTGGAAAATTGTAATTTCACCCAAAAAATAGGGTTTCACAGTTTAGTCACATTATTTCAAAACTATATGAAAACTATGCATAGTCATTTGTAGAGAAAGGGAACCCCACATAGTTTCCTCGCACAATTTGACTAACCGTGTGTAAATCATGCAAAACCCCATTGTCAAGATTACAGACTTGGATGCAGGGTTTTGGACTCCATTTCTCACAGTTTAGACTAACCATGTAGCCTATATCCTTCCACTATCTAGCCTCACATGGTTTTATCAAATCGTGTGGTCTGCCCCATATGGTTTAAACTAACCTTGCTCTAGGTTAATTTCACACCAAAACTTGGGTTTCGGGCTATGAACCATTCCAAGAAACCCCCGATACCCCCATGACCTCAAAAGTAATTCATATTAGGCTATATTAAAGAATTTAAAATGAAATTTTATAGAAATTAAAGTATTCATACCTTAATAAATAACCATGTTCTTACAATTATTTTTACATAAAAAGAAATAAAACATTTTTGGAAAAAATATATTTTTGAATTATATAAAGAATTTATTAAAAATTGAGTACTTATTTATCAATATATTTTATTTATCTAAAACCTTTATAAATAATTTTAAAAATGTGGTTATTAATATTCACTCTTCCAATTTAATGGCTAGGTTATAATGTTATACTATATTATGGTTTATTTAGACTTATGCTTTCATGTATCGCAAGTTATCTAAGAAATTAATTTTTTTAAAGAGAAATATATCATAAAATCCCAGGGTGTTATAATAAACCAATAAGTAAATTTTACCTTACATAAGTTATTTTATATTGTTATTAATTAAAAATGAAGTAACTTCCCACATGTGTAGTTTCAGTGAAAGTTCATAATTTTTTCATAAGTTATGTTAATTTTCTTTGTTCATTAATCTTCTAAAAGATATAAAATGCTTGTATGAAATGTTAGTAAAATTATAAAATAAATAATTTCCTCTATATTTCTCAATTTTTTTTTTCAATTTTAGTAGAAAATTAAAATAATAATCTGACCTTATAATTAGTTTGGATTGATTATACTAAGCTTCTATTTAATATATTTAAATCTATAGGAATTTGAGGGTTTTGTGAAAATGTTATCAAGATGATTTTAAATTTTGATAAACTTAAGAATAATATCACCTTTTTGTGTGTTATCTTGAAGAAAGTGGTATTATATTTCTATGATCTTAACATGAAAGTGATGTTATCAATTTATAGACAAATATATTGTACTTTTATTATCACAAAGAATCAAAATTTGATTAAAAATCAAGAAAAAATACACGAGTGTGTGTTTCATCCCCAACAACTAAGCACAACAACTTCCATCTTCCACATATTCAGCTTTAGTAGTGGCTAGTGAAACTAGATATTGTTTCTTTATAGACCATGAAATTAAATAATTTCCTAAGAAATGAAAATTTCCAAAGGTTATCTTTTAACACATTTTAAATCTTCCAAAATTAGCATCAGAATAACTCTTATGTAAAAATTCAATTCGGGGTGAATAAAATAAACATAATTATCGAGTATCTTTAAGGTAGTGTAAAATACACTTTAATACTTTAATTTATAATTCATTTTGATTTTATTTGAATGAAACACATAATAATACAAAAAAAAATAGTGTTTAGTAGACTGGTTATTAAATATAATAAAATTCCAATCATCTATATAAATAATTTTTAATCAACTAGTTTTATGGATTCATCAAGATCTAATTTTCAAGAGTTACCTACCAGATTAATTATATTAGAGGAATTTTCAAAACCAAATCATTTAATTAAATCTCTTATATATTCATATTGAGTAAAATTAATCCCTTCCCTTCTATAAATTTTTTTGAAACCAAGGAAGAAATTAAGTTGAACCATAATGTTCGTTTTGAACTCACTTTGCATAAGTTATGAAAAACTATCCATGAGAGTTTTTTTATTTGATAAAAATATAATTACATAAAAATAGATTCGAATAATGATGGATTAATTGAAATTTTATTAATAAAAAGAGTTGGTTTAACCATGCCTTTAACAAAGTAATTTTGAATAAAGAAACCAGAAAATCGATCATACCAGGATCTCCGAGCATGTTTAACTATGTAAATAGATTTAGTAAGTTTAAAAACATATTCTAATGAACTTATATTTTCAAAACCATGGGATTGTTCTACATATAATTCTTACTTAACATTTCCATTAAGGAAGATACTCTTAACATCTATTTTATATAGAGTAAAATTATGATGAGATTCAATGGATAGTATTATTCATATGGATTCAATCCTAGCTACCAAGGAAAATTTTTCTCCATAATATATTGATGGATTTAATATAATCTTATAATGACCAATTTTAGTGGAATAAAAACCAAAACATGAGCAATATATCTTCAAGAAATAAATGTGTAAATAATAAAAAAATGTTGCACATGAAATTCATGAGAAGTAGTAGTTCCCATATTCATTGTGCGGAGAGTTTTTAAGGAATATCATGAGGAGAAATGAACTAAATCACCTTGCCTTCGTGATGATACACTGACCAATGGATCCATGATCGTATCATGAGTATTCTCAAGAAACTGAAGGGGTTCTAAAACCATATCAGGTGTGATTATTGATGCTTGGGAAGAAGATAAATTTTAAAGAGGCTTATCCACATTGCACACCCAGTAGGAGAGGATCTCATCCTCTTATATATCTGAAGCTCAAGACATCTTTTATTCATAACACATTAGATGCGTTTTTGACTATTGGGGTATAATTAATTAATTTTTTTTCAATGAATTTAATAAAAATCCTTTAATCCATTTATAATGGATTATAACAAATGGATAAACCATTGAGGATAAATAAATAATATATATATATATATATTTATTATATTCATGCATCACATGCATAAAAAATACATGTATCATATGCATACATTAAATGTACACTATATATACTATAATATATATATATATATATATATATCATTCATAATATGAATGTGTACATGAATCTCATGAATATACATTTTTATTGCTCATCCAATAATCTCCCACTTGCACTAAAATCCCATAAGTACTTTATATAAAACTTTAGAACTCAATATAAATCTATCCCAATTCTTTTGGATATTGGTTTTCACCAAACTCTATTCATTTTGAAAAAACACTTTGTCCAAAATTTTATCCTTATCCAAGGGATTAACTATGTGATCCTATGTGCCTTAGAATCATTGAAAACAATCATGAAATCCATATTTCATAGATATAAGCTAAGGGAAGCCTCTAAAAGAGCATCAATACTAGTCAAGATACTAAGGGGTATCGTGTTCTCTCTATTAAACATAATCATATCCTTATAAAAACATGTACACCACAATATGTGTCATATACATCATATTTATACATATAATCCATTTTCTATGACATCAAGTGACCACCAAACATATAAACTTTCAATATAGTTTAGTCATCTCATCTTTTCTTGATTTTATGAAATAGACTGACCAAGTAAATGAATACATCACATGTCATTCATCTATCTGATATGTACATCACATTTCAATTATCTAACTAGTTGAACACATCATATGTGAAATAACTAAGCATGGATATGAATTTACTTAGTCTAATCCATTTAAGGTTCAGATGTATTTAACTTGATATAAAAGTGGAAAAATCCCATCTTGGTTGTGCTCCGATCTATAACATGATCAGAAACATGCCCAACCACCCTTGTATTAGCTAAGTTTATATGTTAACTTTCATAAGAAGGACATCGATGTAATAAGGTTCTCATGATAGTATCTCACCGACATCAGGTAAGAAGGATTGACATTAAGAATACACCCATAAGTATATCTATAACCATATGATATTCCATGTGATATAATTTCATGAATCAGTCTAAGTAATAACTCTTTACTCACTACCTCAAGAATATATTATTTATATCTCATATAAAATCCTTTTTAATAGATACAATAATCTATTTAAGATAACCATTACATATCATCACAACCCATTATACTCCATGATGATCATTGTTTAAAGAAAAACAAAATTATTAATTTTAAAGGATATTTATCATTTTACAATTCATGTAAAGAAAACTGCAACACACATGAATGAATGATAAATGGATATTTTCTTTATTACAATTACATGATATATTTTCAACCATTACAACCAATCTCTTAAGTGCTTAATATCTAGAGATTCTAAATGACTCTCATGTTTTTTGTTCTAGTAATGAATTTTGAATATAAAATCTATATGTAATTTCTATCAACTCTTTATACAACCATATGATAAAATAATCCCACTAACCTCTTAGTGAGTAAAATTTATAAATCAAGTTATTTTGAATAATAGTGATACTTATGAATCATATTACTTAAGTTTAACTCTTTTAACTTATATTCAAACTCCTTACCTTCATAAATTTAAATGTTATAATGTTATGTTTTTTTACTTAATTAAAAGTATTTCTACATACATCATCATCATTCTTAGAACCCTTTCAAACAAAATTTTTCCTTGAAATCTTTTGTAAATAATGTAAATATTTACATTATCATTTTACCATAACTTCCTAAACCTTTTTAGGATAAAGTTAGATCCACTTCATTATGGTAAATAATATAATGTTTTACATCTCTATTTATGTCCATACCCTAAAATCTTTTAGGATACCAAGTGATACACTTTGTATAAACATTTATGTAATAATGATATTCACTTGTTATGGTAAAATTTTTTTAACTCTTTACATTTTTATTTGTCATCACATATTAAAATATTCATTGGGATATTAATTTAAGAATCACTATAATATTATACTGGTATAATATTTTAATAAAAAGTGATATTCATTTTCATGTGGTAACTCAATATAACCTTCTATAATATTATCACCACATATCCTAATCTCTTTTAGGATATAAAATTAAAAATCACTTAATATTTATTTTTCAACTTTGAACTTCTCTAATTCTAACCATACTCCCACTAATCTCTTAGACATTATATCATTCTAAAAATATTTTACTAAGACTCAGCAAAAACTTCTTTGTGTTAGGAAATAAAACTTATTTCCTTTTAGTTGGACTATTTAAAAAATAATTTATTGTTTCTATATCTCATATGGTATTCTATGTGTTTATATACTTTTATTTAAAAAGTATTTTTTATTCATAAAAATACACCATTATTGGGTGGGAATCAAATTCCATCATATTTTAACAAATAGTTGGATAAAAACTCTATCTTGGATATTTTTTTATCCATATCTTCTTCTCAAAAAATGTTATAAAATCTAATGAATCCTAAACCCATTGTATATAATTAATCATCTAATCTTGTTTATAACACCTATTTATTAACACCTCTTATCATATAAGAGAAGTGATATGAAGATGCACTTAATTTAATTATATTTATCTAAGATTGATAAATATATTTACATTCATATTTTTGATGTAGAAACTATTTAATTCATCACTTGAATGAAAACTATAATCTCATTTAATTATTTCAATGATTTTGAACTCCTGTATATATACAACACTTGTAAAACATACACTTGGTTTCACATACCCTTCAAAATTAAATAATTAAATTCTATAACATTAATACCTAACATAGAAATTACATGGAGTTCCCAAACCACTTCAATTATTCTATACAATCCCATCATATGAAATTATAACTCCTTACTGATAATACCCTTAGGTTTAAAATAACATGAAATGGATTCTTGAAGAAATATTATTAGACTTCCAAACTTTTCCTCTTCCATTTTTGAAGTTTTACCTCTTTTTACTGTCTGTATTGTACCAGAACATAAACAACATATGATTAGTTCATTTATTTTATTTTTTTTGAGAATATTGGGTAAATTTTTATTGAATTCATCCATATTGCTGGAACATTTCCATAGATGAATATAGAATTAATTAATTAACTAGAATAATCCTGATATGGATTCTTAATTCTCTCTAAACATATTTAATCATATTGAATATCATTAAAAAAATAATAGTGAGTATATGAGACTAGAATTCCTTAGGTAAATAAAAATTTAGTGCCTTTGAAACCTTAAATAAATATTTCTATGTTCTATAAACATCAAGTTTAACTTTTTGAGCAACTTTAATATTTTGTTTCTCTGGAAGGAAATGTTCTATCATATAGAATATTTATCTTGCTTAAGAAAATTTCTTAAGATACCAGTCTTATTAGTTACTTATTTTAATCTTATCATTTCAAGAATTAATTTCAAAGTTTAGTTAGATGATTATGGTGATTTTATCTACTATAATATTTTTATCAGATGAATATTATGTCTTATATCTTTTCATTAAGGACTTTTAATGATAATTATCCCATTAAAATTGACAACCTCATACATCATATTCATTTAGTGATCCAAGATCTATATTTCACTAGAGAATGAGTCGGTTTTAGTGTTTCTATAACCACTTAGTTATTTAGGTTGGAAATCATCCCAATCACAATAGTTGTGACTCTTGGATAGTTTATTAGATAACCCTTTATCTAAATCCATCATATAGATATGATTAAATCTATTACTTTGGTAACCTAATACTATTATCATATCCTGATTAGTGTGACCTAAAGTAAATACTAATAATAAGATAACAAAATATGATCAATGGGAAGCTAACTTTGGAATGAACAACCCAATAGGATAATCCAAAGTTACTCATAAATTTATTTCCATACGTAATATAATCCAGAGGCACCCAACTTTGGAATTACCTACTCAGTTGTATGATCGAGGTCTTGGTATTTTTCTCTTTGGAAGGAATATCACTCTTAGTATTTGAGGGGTTTTGATTTAAAGTCTCACCAATTTAATATACATTATTTGCGTATTAAATTCATAACTATTACATCTTATGTATTCATTATCTTCTCATGTTTTATTTCCTTTAGTGTATTCTTGATTATACTGATTTATTTTTGGAATAACTATTACAACCACCAAATTAATACATTCAAACCACATTAATGTTTAACATTTACATAACCTAAAAGTTTATGTTAATCAACCAAAAAAAGAATTCATGTATATTCATACATATCTAAATTCATCATATGAATAAGGTACATGAATCATTCATGTAAAGGCATATAATTATATGATATTGAAAAAAATTCACGTGAGTAAGCCTAGAGTGATAGATAGACAACCCCATTCACATCCCTAACCAAGGTATGCCTCCATGAAAGTAGGTGGTCTGACCCCAAGTCCCTCTACCTTGGGATAATTTACTGAAGAGAGAATTTGATTCATGAAAACTCTAACACTTAATATGCACAAACTATGCCCAACAACTATTCTCAAGATCATAACTAAAAATACAAACCAAGTTCAAGGTAAATGAAAACTAAATTTTATGATATCAAACCTAGCATGATATGCATGGATATATCATAGAAGCAATTTATCATATAAATGGTCGTACACAATATTCATATTTCATAAACAATTTACAAAACATTTATATCAAGGAAATTTTAAAAATAAATAAACAATTTATTATTTTCTAAAACATGATACATTTATGAACTATTCATAAATAAATGCTAATTATAAACATTTTATAACTTAGTAAGAATATAAAATTTTTATATTAATTTTAATATGATCCCCTTCATATTTTATATTAAATGACATTTTATGATATTCTATGAATTATAAATATTTTATAATTCAATATCTATTATATAAACATTTTATATAATCTAAATATCATATATATATATTTAACTTATAAACACTTTATAAATCTCCTCTTATGATTTCTAAATAAACCATTTATTTCTATATCATAAGGCTCACCATTTAATTTTTCAATAGGTATTTTAAAATATTAACATTTAATATTTGGAAATAATATTTGATAATTAATTTATTAATTAATTATAAAAAATTTATAATTACTTAATTTATAAATATATTATAAATTTAAAAAATCTGAAAATAAATTTTACTATGATTTATAAACATTTTATAAAAAAAATCATTTAATATTTAAAAATATTTTTTAAATATTTTTTTTGAATACCCTTACACATAGAATAAAGGTAATACATAGATTACCTTTATTTAGATCTCTTATTTAAAGTTGTTAACTTTTAAATACTCCTTCGTGTAAGGGTACTATGAATATTTCATACACCGTGTAAAGGTAAACATCTTGGACCTTTACCAACATATCTAATAACTTTACGCATAAGTGATAAGTTCCAATGAACCTTGTGTAAACCCCATATGCATAAGGGTAAAAGATTTATAAAACCCATTTTCATAAATCTAATAATGAGGTTACCATTTCACAGACCTTCTACACAAGGGTTTGAAATTTATGTAACCAACCTTCATAAGAGTAAATCAAATTTACCCTTACATAGCTCATGTAAGGGCCTACAGTCCTCCTCTAGTTTTATGAAAACATTGTTTTTCATTTTTACTTTGAAAAATAGTGATCAAAACTCATTTAATTCTTGAATAAAATACCTCTTATATCATTTATGTATTTCATATGATCATTTGTAGTGAAGGATAATCAAAACATAGACAATATATCTTCAAGAAATCAACATGTAAATAATCCAAAAAACCAAGTACCTAAAATTAATAACCATCAAAAGTTTCCATCTTCCTTCCATGGTGAGTGTTTGAGGAATATCATAAGGATCAGTGAACAAAATCACCCTACCTCTAAGGTTATACACAGATCAATGGATCCATGATCATATCATGAAGATTCTTAAGCAACCAAAGGGGTTCTAATGACTTCTTGGGTGATATGAACAATTCTTGAGAAGAAGAGAAATTTGAAAGATGATCATCCACATCATACACCCAAAAGAGAGGATATCATAATATTATATAGACTAATCCCAAATAATCTCTTATTTATAATACATCATATTAATTTATGAATGTTGGGGTATAATTTAGTAAACGTTTTCAATGAATTTAATGAAAACCTTTAATCCATTCATAATGGATTAAAAATTATGAATAAACCATTAAAGAGAAATAAATAATATATATATATATATATTATATTTATGCATCAGATGAATGAAAAATACATGAATCATATTCCTATATTAAATGTACACTATATATAACATCATATATAATATATAAATATATATGTCTCATACATGTGTGTATAAATCTAATTCATGTACATTTTTAATAAACATCCAACATATATGCCATCTTCTTGAATATAACCCTTAACAACTAGTCTTTCCTTATTTCTGACAATAATACTATTTTCATCACTGTTATTTCATAAAACCCATTTACACCTAAAATTGATAGATCTTTTGAATGATCAAACAAATTCCAAAACTTATTTGGTTTAAATAGAATAAGATATTATTGCAATATTATTATCTAAATCTCATCATCCAAGACTTCATCTTCCATTTTAGGTTCAATTAGATATAAGAATGAAAGATGATCACATTCATTTGTAAGGAATTTCTAGTTAGTTCTTAGGTAAATAGGAATTCTTATATTCATATATTGATGGATTTATTTATATTAAAATAGATTCTAAAAGTTGATCTTCCATTATTCTAATTTTTGATACATTATTATGAGATTGATGTGACTCAACTTTCGGTAATAAAACAGAAGGGGTTTCAAAATTTCAATTTATATGTATAACTTTTAGATGTTTTAAATTTAAGTATGAACCATTTTCATAAAACTTGACATTTAATATATTTAATACTTTGTGTTCATTTATTAAAAAATTTATATGCCTTACTAGTAGTGTAATAAAAAAGACATATTACTTCATTCAAGTTTGAATCAAATTTGTGAATATTATCTTTAGTATTTAAAATGAATACTTTTAATCCATTTTTTAGAGGTAACTAAGTTTAGGTTTTTTTATGATATGCAATTCATAAGGGGTTTTATTAAAAACTAAATGAAATAAAACTCTATTTATAGTATAGGTACTTGTGACTTCTAGCCATAAATATTTAGCTACTAAATATTCACACAACATTTTCTGTGAAATTTATTATAGGGTTCTATTCCTTCGTTTGAATAGTCTATTCTATTGTGAAGTTCATAGTATTGAGAAATTATGTGTTACGAATTTTTCACTACAAAAGGTTTCAAAACTATAATTAAAAAACTCACCACCTCGATCACTCTAGAGAGTGACTACTGGTAGGTTTTTTATGTTTTTAACATTAAAAACAAAAATTTTGAAAATAGCGAGTTCTTGTGATTTAAGTGTTAGAAAAAATGACCAAGTGTATCTGGTGTTATCATGAAATAGAAAATATATGAAGTGTTTTCCTCCAATACTCCTAGTTTGTGTATGAAAAAGAGATTTATGTGTACTAATGTAAATAAATTAACTTTCAGACTTCACCAACATGATTAAATCTATACTTATATTATTTACCAAATTGAAAAGGACCACATGCCTTGGGATAATTAAATTTATGTCCCATTAGACCTCTGACAAGTACTTTCCTAGATATCCTAGTTAGTTTCCAAACATTATAGTGTCTTAATATTCTATATAAAATTCAATAAGAATATTCTACTATGCTAAGATAAGGTAAATTCCAATTAGAAAGGTTTTTTAAGTTAATTGTGTAGACATTATCATTCCTTTCTATAAATAAAGTGTGGACTTTGTCCAAAATTTTAATAGTATATCTATCATTGAAAAATTTTATAGAGTGAACTTTATCGTATTATTGAATAATGATAATGAGGTTGTTATTAATTATTATAACATAAATGAAATTATAAATTAAAGCCTTACTAAGAAAAAAATGTTACCCATAACATAAATTTGAATTTTCACGTGTTGTCTCTAAAAGAGACTCAACCACTATTTACTTTTTGTAAGTTTTAGAAGTTGGTCCTGTCTCCAATCATATGTTGAGAATAACCAATATTAATCTAACCATATGTTCTAGATATTGGTACTAATCCTTTATTATTGAATAAATTAAAACTAATAAATTGGTACCCAAACCTTCCTAGGTCCATTAGAGTTAGTAAATAAACATTTAAAAACCCACATACATCTATTTTTTTATATTGAACAGTTACTTGTTCTTTTGAGATATAAGACTTATGATGTATGAGATATTAGAAATTTTTAAAATGATTTTTTTTATAATTTTAACCTCTCTAACATTTAGTTTAAAAGGAGGCATAACTTGGTACAAAGTAATTATTTTGGTAATAACATATTTCAACTATTTTTTGACCAAGATCCGATAATGTTCTTTTGGGTTTTAATCTTTTTTTTAAATTTTCAAATGAATCTATTCCAGTTATAAATTTTTTCAATAATATCCTTAAACTTTAAATTTATTATTTTAGATTTATATTATCATCCTTATATTCTAATGAAATTACTGATTTTTTTTAGTTTTCAATTTAATAGTTAAATAAAAAATTTCTCTCTTATATTAATCCAACTTATTTTAATATCTTTATTATTCAACTTAGAATGAGATTTAGATCCATCAAATGAATGTTTATAAATTATATATTACACTTTAAAAAAATTTCCTTAGTAAGATTTAGTTCCTTAGTTAACCATTTATTTTTCTTTTCAAGACAAGCCATATATTTGGGCATTTATTCAACTAAAGGAATATCATCCTCATCTTTTGATTAAGTAGAAATAATTTCATTACCAGATTAATATGAAATAATATCATTCAAATATAATCATGTGAGTGTATTAAGAGTTACCTTTTCTATTAATTAAATATCATTATGAGGAATATTCAAATAGAAACTGATGATATTATGACTATGACCATCAAAATTACAATTTCTATGAGAAAATGGATCCTCAATGACACTCCACATATCATTAGTCACATGGAAAGCCTTTCTTTATTTTTATATTTGAATATTTTACATTATTATTCTTTCTCTTTAACTTCAATCAATTTTAATTGATATTCTCGGGTTTCTTGCAGTCATTTCAAATAATATAAAAATACCCTTTATTTTCATACTTATCTTTTTTTCTTCCGACGATCATTCCAGAAGTTATTACCGATAATATTATTCAATATTCTCACAAGTTGAATAAGTTTTAATTCATTATATCTAGTATTGTTATCATCTGATTGATATTTAGATTTATTCTTCTCAGTAGTAGATCTAGTTGTTTGAGGAAAAAATTTAAAATACTTGAGGTAAACATGAAAGTAACACCATTATTTATTTTCTCATTATCAATATATTTTTTCAACCAATTATTATATTGCATTAAGGTAACAATGAGATCATCAAGACTAAGATTTTTTAGATTTATAGTGTCATCAATAATTTTTCTCTTTTATTCTTATTCCTTATGGAAAATTTCAATCACTTTCTTCACAATCCGTTCATCCATTATTTACTTCACTCTTAAAGATTTAATTCTATAACCAATAATCGAAAATCATTTATGCCTTTTTGGAACTGATTTTCTTAGAAGAAAATTAAAAGCCTAGTAGTCATCTCTTAACATAAATCTTTGAGTTTCAAGAACTTTGTAACTTCTAAAGTGAGTAATCTATAACTTCTTCCATATTCTTTTCACTATTTCATATGATGAAATTTTATTGTATATATTATGTGTCATTGAGAAAAGAAAAATGATATGGAATTTATAGTTCACTTGATACTCCATATTTTCACCATGAGTAAAAGTAGATATTTACTTCTTCAAAATTCAATAATTTATGGTCATCATAATAAAATGACCAAATCATATGTTTATAATGAATTTATTATTCCCTTGACACAAATATTCATAGTTGACACCATAAAAAAACAATGGTTTACTAGGATCAAGGTTATCTAAAGATTCTATATGATGTCCATCCATGTTAAAACAAAAAGAAATTTCCTCTTCTACACATTAGTGTATGGAAATTGTTATATGTTATGATCAAAAAATGGATAATAAAAAAGTCAATGTCTGATATAATATCCCATAAAAAGATCTAAAATCCAAGTAGAGAAAGGTACTCATACAAAGATAAAATAAAGAGATGAGTTTTGATACTAGGTTTTGGTCCTGAAAGGAAGAATGATAATATAGGTAAAATACTACAAGGAGGGGGGGGGGGGGGTGAATTGTAGTATGAAATGTGACTATAAATTTTCACTCCACTAAAGGTGTAAGTTTATTATATGATATATCTTTTTATCAATACAAAAAATATGAGAGTAAAAAAATTAAAGTGTAATAAAATTATTTTTTTGATAGTTAGCTTACTATCCAAAAGAATAGTAAACATAACGGAAATTAAATAGTTGGTAGTTTAACAGACTACAATAAAATATAAAAGTATTCACTAGTAATAAAAATAAAAAATAAGAAACAAAATGGGTATTTAATTATAATCTAAATACAAAAAAGGATATTATTTACCAAAATAAATTCCAATGAAGGAACCCTTTACTTTTGGACCAAAGAGGCAGGTGGTATGTAATCTAAACCAAAGTATCCTCGCTCCAAGACTAGGATTTCCTGAAATTTAAACATGACATACAATATCAATTTTCTATCTAAAAACACTAATTATTCTTAGACATGGAATCCCTTGATCAATCAAATCTGACAAGCTCTATATTCCAAACCATGGAAGCCCTTAATCAAGATGGATCAAACACACCCTCTGGCTTCCTATTCACAAAATTTCTTGATCTCGAAAGATTACACAAAACTTCATCCATCCTTGAAATCTCTTTGATCTCAATGATCAGAAAAAGAGTGATTAAAAAAATAAACTTAGAGAAATTAAAATGGACATATCACATGAATTCTCTAATAAAAGATCTTTGAAGAAAATATCATCATAAGCGCTCTTAGAAATAATATATTTCAAAACTTAAAATTGATTAAAAACTCTTAAAATCACTTGAGAAACTAATTAAACTTTCCCGACCCTTGAATATTTGGGTTTAAATTATAGATGTTCATGATATTAACTATAATGATTAAATTATGAGTTCTTTGGGTTTAGTTACAATGGAATCAGACACTATAATCCATCATCTAATGGATATAGATTCAATATTCATTATCTGAAAAGTATAACTTATTTGAACCATTAAAATGTAAAAACATGTTTGTGTAGATGTATTGGTTTGGTCCATTCATTAGAACATGTTTAATAGACAATAAAACTACATTAAAAAAACTCAAAATAAAAAAAATCAAAGATTAATGTTTTTTTCAAGGGTGTGTTGTGATTTGTAAAAACAATAATAAAAGTGAGTCTTTGACTTAACAATAACAAAACATTATTTTAATGTAACCCACAATAAGAATACAAGTAAAATTTTCACTTAATGCAGCTTTTAGTAGAAGGGAGGTATATTTCAGACAACTATAAAGGATTAATGTTTCCTAAATCAATGGTTCATGAATACTATTTGTGTAACACCCATGATTTTAGGTAATAAAGACCCTTTTTGATGTTTTTATAACAAATTTTTTTATTTATTTCCAAATAAATATTGTTAAATAATGTTTTTTTAAAATAGGTGAGAAAGAAAGCGTTGAAATTTTAATGAGGAACATTGTTAAGAATATTTCATGAGAATGTTTTGTTAAACTGTTATTGAAAATAAAGAAAGTTAGAAAGTTAGAAAGTTTATTTTTAATAAATTTCTAACATTAAATAAGTTTATGCTATAATGTGCAATAAAAGTCATTAAAATCATGAAGAATTCATGATACTAGATGAATTTTGTTAAAAGGAAGAGAAATGAAAATCTTTCCAAAGTTGAAGTTCTAGAAAAATTATTAAAACATACAATTGTGAAGTTTGAAAGAAGTGAAATATTTTTTTTTCAAGTAAAGAAGTTAATAAAGTGAGGATGTTACAAACTGATAATTGGTTAAACTCTTCAGACATAGTTTTTTTTAAGAAATAGGTAGTGAGTTTGTTGCATCAGATGAACATCTAATTAGAAAGTTTGCAAAGTGAATAATTCTGGATAAAGTTGTTGAAAGAGAAAACTAGAATTACTAAGTTTATGATTGGATAAAATTAACCAAAAAAACTTTCCATTAAGTATTTTCCACACTAACCATCAGATGGAAAAAGTTTATAAGTATTCAAAAGATGATTCATTAGTCAAAAATTTTGTAAGGAGTTCTTACTTTGTCATTAGACAGAACAAATTCAGAACATCAGAAAAACCAAATGATGATCACCAGAAAATATAACCAGTTAATGTTTTTGGTGATGAGTTTGTATAGTTTTTTAAAATTTTAAATAAATTCAAAGTGGCTCAAAACATTAGATTAGAATATCTATACAAATACAAGGGTGGGATTCAAAGGATTTATAACCATAATTTTGGGTTGAAGATGTTTTTTTTCAATTATAGTACTTTTAAGTTTCAATAATGTAGTCAATTATCTTTACCTAGTTGTTAGTATTTTTCAATAGGTTAAGAAAAACAAACATAAGGAAATGTGATTTCTAGACAATTTTTTGGATAAGTAGATTTTTGTTATGAGATGAGTAAAGGTCAAAGTTTTGAATTCATAATGATGTGCACTATGGAAGAAAATCCATTGGAAGAAACTTTATAAGAAATTGATGTTTAATGTTTGAGTAGTGTAAAAGAAACCAGATAGAGAAACATCAATCAGTTGGACAAAACTTTCTTACAAAGGATATAAGTAGAAGTGTAGGTGAGGTTGAGAGATTAGAAAAATTAATTCAGACAAAGGTTTTATAACCAAGTCACTAGAAAAACATTTCACTAGATAAATGAAGTTTCTAAAAGTGGCATCAGATGAACTTTTTCCAAATGGAGTTTTAGGATCTTTATACCAATCTTTGTAAATATCCTCAACATGATGATGATGTACTATGTTTTTCAAGTGGTTTATAATATTTCTAAAAAATGAGTAATTTTGAAGAGTTATTTAACATGTGATGTTAAACATGTTTTTGGAAGGTTGGAATTAAAAGAGAATTCTGGAAGATTCAAGAGGATTATAGAAGAGTTGAGAAGCATCCAAATGAAATTAAAATATATAAGAAATTTGGAATTGTGAATTTTAGCGAGCGGGAAAATAAAAAATGTTTCCCGCTTTTACCATTATGGAGAACCTATAAATAAGAGGGAAAAATTACATTGATACTTGAAATTGTTCACATGTAAGAAAAAATTGAAATGCTATAGAAGTTATGTCAGAAGTTATTTTCTAACCAAATACTAGTTTTAGATTGAAGAAATATTCTGGACAGAGTAATTTATGATTAGAATAATCATATATAGTTCAAGTTCAAGGTACTAGAAAATAATTTTGGATAGAGTTTTCATGCAGAGTTTTGAGGTGTTAGGTTTTGATAATAGGATAGATATTAGTTTATATCTGGTGTAGGTTTTTTGTGAATCTCATTGAAAGGAATTTCATTGAAAGTATAAAGGGAACATTTTAAGGACATATAAAGTATGGAGGAAATCATTTGGAATATTTTTTAAATGAACTTTTATAAAAAAGAATTTACAAAGTTTTATAATTTTTTTGTGAATCATGTTTTTTTAGTAGAGATTTTTAGACTGATGATAGTCAGTATAATCATACTTATTGGGAGATATAAGGAGTCTAATAAGAGTTGAATCAATGTTTTGTTTAGTTATTTTTAATAGTTAATTTTCATAGACCTAAAGGAGTAGTCATAAAAAGGATGTAGGTTATCACAATAAGGTCGAACCTTTTAAATATTTCATGCCTTTTTTACTTTCTTATATTTTAATTACTATAAGATTATTATAAAATTTGATAAGGAAAATTACTCTAACAAGTTATAGGAGTTAAAATTTCTTAAAGATGGATTTTTTTAAATGACCATAACTAATTCAACCCCCATTCTCAGTGGTTCAATGATCCTTAGAAACTTCAATTGGAATTAGAGAACATGTTATTATGTTAGATATTTATCACGGAAAATCTCAATCCATTAAATAATATAGGTATTACTATTTTCAATGGATAAAATTATCATGGTTGGAAAAACAGAATGATACCCTATATTATATATCTCAGATTCAAGGTAATTTATGAGATCATACATGGTTTCCCACCCATTGAGAAAGATATTCCTATTTCATTCAATGATAAAAAAATATTGAGGTTGATGGGAATGCTATAAATTCTATTCGCAAGTATTTTTTAGAAAATGTATTCATGACGGTTACAGATCTCAAAATATCTAATGAAACTTGTGAAAAACTTGAAAGTATTTTTGAGGGAAACACTAAAGTGGAATAAGAAAAGTTAAAAATATGGTGTAGTAAGTTCGAAGACATAAAAATGGAAAATAAAGAAACTATTTATGAGTACTTCATCAAAGTTAATTAAGTTGTGTGAAACATTATAGGATTAAAATATTTCATGGAATATTTTACCATCATTAAGAAACTCACTAGAAACTTTCCTAATAGGTTAAATTCTAAAAATTCTGCCTTAGTAGATAAAGATGATTTATCAGTTGATGAATTGCATAAATTTTTTGTTGATTATGAGTTGATTAAATCTATAACATTCAAATAAAATATCAAGGATTAAATGGATTTTAAATATTTGATAAATATAAAAATCCAAGATACTAGAATTGTTAATCTTAGTGGTTCATAAGAAAATAAATATACTGAAATAAATGAAAAGATCATGTCTCTTATAAACAAAAATTATAGGATAGGTAGAGGAAAGTATATAGGAAAACTTCCACTCAATTTTTTTGAGTGTATAGGAATTGAGAAATTTGACATGAATTTTAACAAGAAGAAAGTTAGAGAATATGATGATCATTCTGAAGAAAAACATCAGTGGAATAAGTTTAACAAAACTTCTAAGGAAGATAAGAATTACCCTCATAGTAATAAAAGGTTCATGATAAAAAAGATGTATGTTAAGTAAGAAAATCAAATATAAATATAATAAAACAAATTCTTTAGAATATGAAATTTCATAAATATTTAAAACCTTATTTTCAAATGTTGATAAAAAGGAATATTCATCAAAGAGTATAGAAGAAGAAGGAGGTGAATAAAACTATAGATAATATCATCTCAGATTAGAACTTGTAGCATGTGTTGATTAGAAAACTATACTCAAGAAATAAATAAAATTGATAAATAAATAAATTTGAAATAATGATTAAGGAAAGAAATATATTCTCAAATAATAAGATGAGTACATTCTAGAGATTATAAACCTTAAACTAAAAGTTTCTGAATGAGGAAAGATAATGGATAATATTAGTAAGAAATTTATAGATAAGGAATATGAGGTTTCTAAAACTGAATAAAAAATTATTTATATAGAAAGTACATTAATAAATATGAATTAGAGTTATAAAAAATCTTCAGAGGTAAAATATGAAACTTCTCAAGCTAATGAGAAAACTCATCCTAAGAATTAGATGAAATACTCTTCCACTAAAAGAAAAATTTCATCTAATTTCTAACCTTTTAGATGTAAAGAAAAATTCTGTAAAATATTTGATTGATAAAGGATGTGAAAAATATATCAAATCAAAAAAATTTGAAAATATCTCCCAAAATAAAGTTGTCCCACCCTAGGAGAAAACAAAAGCAGAAAGAAGTTGCGAACCACAACAACCTTATAATTGGGAAAGATTCTATTTTTATAGAAAACCAAGATTCAATGGTTTTTGTTGGTACTTTGAAACTTATAGGAAAAAATATTATAACTTTTGGCACAAGATGCCTCTCCCCAAAAATAGGAATAAACTCAGGGGTAGAAATAGTGTAAGTAAAGTAAGTAAATTTACTAAGCAATAGGAAGTTAGAAGAGAAAAGTCAAAAGTTGTTATAAAACTTCCAATAAAAAATTATTTTGAGTTCCTGAAGGAACTTTGTGGAAGATTTGACATACCAGGTTACATTATTGAAGAATTTTTAACAAGTATTTTAGGAAAAATTTCTTACTTGAGTAAAGAAAAAGAAGATATAAAGAAGAAAGTTTAAGAAAGATCCTTTGTTGTTGAGACAACTATGAAATAAATAAAAAATAACAAACCATGGATTATATATAGTGGTTTTACCTCACATATGACATGATACATAAATATATTAAAGGATATTGAAAACTATGAAGGAGGATCAATTACATTTTTTAATTACAGTTACTTAAAAATCTTAGGAATCGAAACAGATGAGATTGAATCTAAGAAAATAAAATATAATAAAGTTTCATATATTTATAGAATCAATCAAAACTTAATTAGTGTGAGAAAAATTTGTGATGATTTAAAAGAATAGATATTCAGGAAATATTCATGTATCATCAAAAGTGTGAAAGATGGTAAAGTTGTTACCAGGGAAGAAATAACCAGTTGAAATATCTTCTAGATAGAACTTTGTAACAACTTTTGTTTGAGTGCTAAAGATACAAATATATTATGGAATCACAAAATTGGGTATCTTAGGAATACGATTATTAAAAAACTATCCAAATTAGATGTTGTAATAAACATTCCAATAATGAAAAGGAGGGAAGATTATGTTTGTATAACATGTCATAAAAGTAAGATGATTAGAAGAATCCATTAGAAAGTTAAAAATTAGTCTATAAGACCCCTTGAGATTATTCAATCTGATTTATGTGGGCTGATAAGACATCAATAAATGATAGGATATTTTCATTTTATCAATTTTATTGATGATTTTACTTAGATGACCAAAATTATGTTTATTAATAAAAAATAAAAAATCAATAGAAATGTTTATATTTTTTAGAAGAGAAGTTGAGAGAGAAATGAGTGTTTATATAATGAAGCTTAGAATTGATAATGGAAAGGAATAAAAAATAAATTATTTTGAATCATATATGAAGAATTGTGAAATAAAATATCAGTATAGTGCTCTATATACCCCTCAACAAAATTTCTTTTTAGAAAGGAAAAACAAAAGTTTGTTGGAAATGGGAAGAAGCATGCTGGCAGAGTTTAACTTTTTAAGTTTTTCTGGAGAGAAGCTATTAGTACTAATATACATATAAAAAATAGATTTTTATTAAGGCTGTAATCCAACATAAATTCATATGAAGTGTGGTATAACAAAAAACCTTCATTGAAACATTTCAATGTTTTTGGAAGTCCTTGTTTACTAAAGATCAAAAATCCAGATCTTGGAAAATTTGATTAAAAGGGTGAGGTTGGAATTTTCATGGGATATTTACCCAACATAAGAAGTTATAAACATTGGCAAAAATATTTACAAAACTTGGTTGATTTTTATGATATGGAAGTTGTTGAAAAACCAACTTCCTTAACAAAGGTTGTTGAAAATTTGGTGGAAGATAAATTAAATAATTCCAACAGGAATAAAGAAGTGAAGATGAAAGTAATAAAAAATGGGTGATGGAATATTAATAAGAATAATGTAGTGAGATAAGTGAGATAGGAATAAAAACTTTGAAATTTTATAATATAAAATAACAGGTTGAATCCAAGAATATTTTTGGAAATAAATAATATCCAGTTTATAATAGGGGAAAGTTGAGTTTATAAAATAAAATATCACTTATATAATAGGTTGAACCAAAATTAGTTTTATAATTATTTGAATATAAATAATGGGTAGATTCTATGAATGAAGAGTTAGATCAGATTGAGAAAAATTAAACCTAGGGGCTTGTTCCAATTCCAACAATAAATATTATTATTGGGACAAAATGGCTGTACAAAAACAAGATGAATGAACATCGGGAAGTTTTAAGAAATAAATCATGACTTTTTTGTAAAGTATATTCACAGGTATAAGGTTTATATTTTGAACAAAATTCTAAATCTGTTACAATATTGAGAACTATAATAATGTTCTTATCAGTGGCTACACATCATTTTTATAAATTTTTTTAGATGTATGAAAATTTAATTTATTAAATGGAGATATTAGGTAATAAGTTTAAATTGAAAAAAATTTTTGTTTTTAATTAATAAAGATGAAACTTAGGTTTGTAGGTCGAAGAAATCGTTGTATGGATTGAATAAAACTCCACGAGAATGGTACTCCAAACTTGATATTTGTTTGAAAAAGTTAATTTTTTCTAAAGGGAAAGTTGAGAACAACTTATATGTGAAGGGTTTGAAATTAGGTATACTCATTTTTATTGTCTATCTCTATGAAATAATTTTTGTAGGGGATAGATAAAATGCATGCAATGAGTTTTCTGAAGAAATAGAGAAAAACTTTGGAATGTAAATGCTCTAAGAAATATCTTTCATTATGGGACTACAAGTTTAGTATAAGGAAAGATATATTTTTTTATCTCAAGAAAAGTATTTCAAGGAATTGTTACAGAATGTTGGAATGAAAAATTATAAATAATTTTCTACTCAAATTTTAGTTATCATGAAAATGAGTAAAGATAAGACTTGTAAAAGTGTGAATCAGAAAGATTTCTAAAATTTTATAGGAAGTTTTCTATATATTAAAAATTCAAGGCTAGAAAATTTTTATGATATTACATTGTATTCTAGATATCATAGTGATCTAAAGGAATCACATATATTGGAAGAAAAATAGATTCTTAGATATTTTAAAGGAACATATTTTTATGATATATTGTATAAAAGAAATAGTTATATAAAATTTCATCGATATAATGATGTTGATTGTCCAGGATATTGCAATGATATAAAACCAACTTCAGGAGGAACATTTTTCTTTGGAAAATGTTGTGTGAGATGGGATAATAAGAAATAGAGTTAAATAACCTTGAGTATAGTGGAATCATAATATGTTACCACCACCATTTCTTTTACAAATGTGATATGGAAGATATTTTAGTTGGAATACTTGAGGGTGAATGTATCTATACCATTTAAGATACTTTCTGGTAATCAAAGTTCCAATGATCTTTCCAAAAACCCTGTACAACACTCAAGAGAAAAGAACATTGATATTAAGTATCATTTTATAAGATAAAAAGTTTTTAGTAGAGAATTTATGCTTGATTACATTTCTATTAAATATAAAATTGATTATGCTTTCATAAAAGCACTTACAAAATATAGATTTATGTAGTTGAGGCTGCAACTTCATGACCATCCTCCACCAAATAATTTCTAACATCTATAAGGATTATCCCCACTAAGATTTTTATTATGTTGAAAATGGGGGAGAATATATAAAACTTATTTGTCAAAGGGGGGAGAGTTATATTTTTCTTGAAAAGGGGAGAGTAATTAAAATTTCTATAAAAAAGAATATAAAGCTATGGTTATCATAAAATGAGGTAAAAGAAAAATTTGAGAGAAGAAAAGTGAGGGGGGTTTATCTTAACATGGTCACAAATTTTCTTGTCACTAAGGGATGAAATTCCTTAAAAAACATTACTTTATCTAGTAGTGTGGTGTGAGGACCTTATTTTTAATAAAGGCTACATTTGGATAAATTTTAGTAAAAAGTGAGTTGTTACAAAAAATTAGTTGTAAAAAAGTTTAAGTGATTAAAAATGGAGAGTGTTAAATATTGTTAATGAAAGTTGTTATCAAATACAAATGGGGACATTGAAGATCCTTTATAATTTTTTTGTAATAAAGTTTTTTATTTTTGTACAACTAACTTTCGTTAAGGATTTTTTTTGTAAGACAAGTGAGAATGAAAGTGATGGAAGTTTATTAAGTAACTTTGTTAATATTTTTTGGAGATAATTTTTTTATAAAGATGTTTAAAAGGAAGAAATTCATAAAGTTAGGAAGTTAATTTTTAATAACTTTCTAACATTAAATATGTCGATTCTATATTGTTTAATAAAAGTATTCAAAATCATAAAAAAGTTATGATACTAGCTGAAGTTTGTGAAATGGTATAGAAAATAAGAATTTTCCAAAGTTGAGGTTTCATAAAAAATTTTCATACATGATATTGTGAAGTTTTAAATAAGTGAAAGAGGTTGTTCAAGTAAAGAAGTTTTTGAAGTGAGGATTATAAAAACTAATAATTAGTGAAACTCTCTAGGTAATGTTTTTGTATGAAGAAGTAGGTAGAGAGTTTTATGCATGAGATTAATATCCATTAAGAATGTTTGTAAAGTGAATAATTATAAGGGATTTTTTTTCAAGAGAAACTAGCATTACTAAGCTACTGATTAGATATAATTAATCAGAAAAAATTTATATTAATTAGTTTTCATAATAACTATTGGAAAAATTCTCAAATATTTCATAAGTTGATTTTTTGGTCAAAATTTTTTCAAGGAGTTCTTACCTTTTCATCGGACAAAAAAAAAATGTAGAACATCAGAAAAACCAAATTATGATCTTTGGAAAAACATATTCGGTTGAAGTTTTTGTTACTGAGTTTTTATATTTTTTTTAAAATGTGAATTAAATTAAAAGTGTCACACAATTTTCGATTAGAATATCTGTGATAGTACAAAGGGGAATAATTGAAAGGATTTATTACCAGAATTTTGGTTTGAAGATGTTTTCATGAAACTAAAGTTTTAGAAGTGTCAAGAATATAGTCAAATATCTTCAGTTAGTTGTTTAGGAGTACTTCAATAGGTCAATAAAAGTTGACATAGGAAAATTAGATTTCTAAATAGACAATTTCTTAGGATAAGAAAAGTTTTGTTATGAGTTGGGTAAATGTAAAAGTTTTGAATTCATAACAGAGTTTGATAAATAAAGGATTCTATTGGATGAACCTTTATAATAATTTTATGTCTAATCCTTGAGTGAAAGAAAAGGAACTAGACAGAGAAAAATTGATCAATTGGACAAAAATTTCTTATAAAGGATATTTGTATAATAGAATTTGAGGTTGAGAGATTAGACAAATAGATTCAAACAAAGGTTTTCTAACTACGTCCCCAGATAAAAATTTCATCGGATGAATGAAGTTTCTAAAGGAGAAATTGAATGTTTTTTTCTACAAGGAGTTTTAGGATATTTACATTAATATTTGTTAATCCCCTCAATTTGATTATGTTGTACTATGTTTTTCAAGTGGTTTCTCATCTAGCTGGAAAATGAGTAAGTTTATTTAATTCCTTAATGTGTGATGTTAAAGAATTTTGAGGAAGGTTGGAAGTATGAGTTAATTCATGAAGATTCAGGAAGATTATAGAAGAGTTTAGAAGCATGAAAGTGAAATTAAAATGAGTAATAAATTTAGAATTCTGAATTTTCGTGAGAAAAAAATTAAAAGTGTTTCCCGCATTTACCATTTCAGAGCACCTATTAATAAGAGTGAAAAGTACATTGGTACTTGACAGTGTTCACATGTACAAAAAAGATAAAATTCTATAGAAGCTTTGTTAGAAGTTATTTTCTAACCAGAGATCAGTTTTAGGTTGAAGAAAAGTTATGGATATAGGAAGTTTCAATTAGAAGAATCAGACACAATTTAATTTCAGAGTACCATACAAAAATTTCTGATAGAGATTTTTGCGCAGAATTATGAGGCCCTAGGTTTTGATAATTAGAAGAGATTAGTTTATATATAGTGTAGTTTTTCAATGAGGTACACTGGATATAATTTAATTGAATGTAGAAAGTTTGAACTGGATAAAAATATACCAGATGGAGGAAATCAGATGAACTATTTTCCATACAAAATTTTTTAGATTAGAATTTAAAACATTTAATATTTTTGTTTTGGATCCATTTTTTTTAATAAAAACATTGTAGACTAACATGAGTTAGTATAATCATACCTATCAGAAGATAGAATATGTTTAATAGGAGTTGGCTCATGGTTGTATTCACTTATTTCTAATAAGGAATTTCCATGGACCCATGGGAGTGGCCATGATAAGGATGTAGGTTATCACACTGTAGTTGAATCTTGTAAATCATGAGTTCCTTATTTACTTTCTCATATTTTTATGCTTGTGATATTTTTATAAAATTTGATATAGAAAATAACTCTAATAAGTTATAGGGTTTAAACTTTCATAAAGTTGTAATTTTTTTAAAATAACACCACTAATTCAACTCTAATTATTAATGATTCAATGATCCTTAGTAACTTTAGGAAATTTAACCTTTTATTGTATATTATAAACTTATATAATACTTGGGTTGAGTTTAAAAAGTTTATGGTTAGTTTTGGAGTGTTTTGGAAATTTTTAAGGGTTTATAGTTTGATAAAATTTAGGGGAAACAATGAAACTTTTAAAGGAAACCGTAAAAGAGATTCTAGGAGTTTCTAAGTAGGATCACAGTATAGAAAAACCTTACGGGTTCTAGGTAAAACTGTGAAATTAGATATAGAGGGTAAAATCATAGTTGGTGCACAATTTTTAAAACCATGCGATGGGGTAGTTTGGAGGAAGTAACATACACATGGTTTCCCAAACCATGCATCCTAACCATGTGACATGAATTTATTATTCTAAAAATTATATTTTAACTCGATTTTTAACCTCAAAACCCTCACTTATCTACTCCTATATCAAGATATTGAACTAAACTCTTTCCATAAACATTCTTAGAGGTTCCCTTTGATCCAAAATTTGGTTTTGATAGATCAAAGTGAAGTGTATTTTTTGAATCATTGGTAATTTTCCCTTTTCTCTCTTTCTCATTAGATCTTCTGATCTCCTCTCACCCAAAGTGTTAGATATAATCCATTTTGGATAAATATATGATCTATAATGTGTTTTTATGAGAGATTTATTGGTTATATTGAAGGAAAGAGGTTTTTATCCTGGTTTTAGAGGTTTCTTAGTGCTGTTCACCATTTTTTTCACTTATTGTTCGCACTCTATTGTTTCTAGAATTAGAAGGTTTAGTTTTTCTATTTTTTTAAATTTTAAAATAAAAACCCTAGCTATTTATTAGTTTAAAAATATTATTTTCCATGGATTTAAGAAATTTATACTACTTTTTTGATTAATGGTTACGACTCAAATAAATTTTATAGGACCATGTGGAAGCCTCTTTTTTTAATGGTTTGAGAATGAATATTATATTTCAATGATTTTTTGAAAAAGAAAAGTTTTGTTTTTAATATAAAAATTATAGAATATGGTATTGGAATACAAGGTGGTGTGTGTCCATATTGAATTGTATGAGGCCTTTTTTGTTGGGACTTAGTGCTCAATACCAACTGGAAAGGCACATGTGATTATCACCTTGTAAGGACTTAGTGAAGGATGGATCGCCCCTCACGAGTATTGGGATTATCAATCATCATGTATATGAACATGCATGTATAAGGAACATGGAATGAGTATTCCAACTCCAAAAAATAATGAACAAATTTATTTAGTTCAATTATTTTTCTTTAACTGTCGTTCTTATGGTAATTTTTTTGACATTATCACTCTCAATTTTGTATAAACTTTGAAATAACTTGTTTATGGTCCTAATTTAATGTGTGAGAAGTATGTTTAAGAAATCCTACTAAGTATGATTACTCACCCCCGGAATATGAACTTTGGTTCATATGAAAATTTTATTCTACATGACATAAGTAAATGAAATATCTCATACTTCTCTAGTTGAGAATATTGATGCTAGATTTTTAGGATGGAGTTAGATCTTGGAGTTTATATTTTAAAGTATTTGGAGTGATGCCACATTAGTGTTTCTATGTCGATATGAATTTTGGTTTTCTTGATTCTATTTTCTAAACTTTTTCACTACTACTATGATATTAATGTTTTATTGGTTTTTATTTGAGATGTATTATTTATAATCATGCATCATATATTTTCTTTGGTTTTCTTATTTAATATTTTTAGGTTACATTTGTTATTCAGGGAAAATCATCTCCCAATGTTTTACTAAGATCTTGAAATTTATTACTAGCCTTTGGTGTATTAGGAATGTCACCTAATGTTAGTGTCACCTCTTACCCGACCTAAGAGAATGGGTTGGGAGGGAATGTTAAAAATGGTATTAGTCTTGGTCAGTTCATCATCTTGGGATTATAGTAAGGAGATTTGAAAAATTTTAACATAAAATGTATAACAAAAGAATATATTACTAACCTATTTATATTGAAAGTTAAGTTACCAGGGTAGTTCGAGTACAAAATCTGTTTTATACACATATATGTGTGTTGTTATCTCATCATCATGGGTTTAGATGATTCGTGGTTCTTATCATGCATTAGTAAAAATACTTACCACCAGTATTTCATTAACCATATTATGTTTTTTTTGGAAAATGGTTATAATGATTTCTGATTTTGATTACTTGAAATATTGTAAGCCTTCAATTGCTAATGTGTGATGACTATGTGGTGTTTTATTCTGGATATAGATAAATGTCACCAGTTAGACGTCATAAAAACCTATAAGAAGAGGCCTTGGAAAACATGGTTTCACCTAATACATAGGTAAAAAATAGATTGTTATAAGATTCATTCAATCTTTTCAAGTTTTTGATAAGGGGAATCAAAATTACAAACCATTACAAGTAGTCTGTTTTGTGTAGTTTCAAAAATAGATTCCACTAATATCTATGGGGTATTAAGAAACTAAAAAGATATAGGTGTGTCTTAATCAAATGAATAGAATATTTTATTTTCTGAGAACACTAGATGATATAAATTTAAAATTATCATTCTACACACTGAAGGATCTTGCATTCCAATGGTGGGATTTATCCTATCCAAGATAAAGTCGACCAAGGCCTTACATGGGAGGGATTTAAAGAATTGTTCAACACAAAATTATACTCCCACACCTTCAAGATAGTAAGAATAACTATTTTTTTCATCATAAAGCAAAAAAATACATCAGTGATGGAATATACAAATTTTTTTTTATGAATTTAGTTAATTTTGATTCATAAGTAGCAACTATATCATCCTTGAATACACACATCTTTGAGTCTTGAATGAAACCAGAGATTCATTATAAGATATTTTTTCTTTGTATTACTGATTATACATAGATGGTTAATAGAGTGATAGTGGTGTAAAGTGATATATTTGGAAATATGAATGGAGAAAGTATGTATGTATCCAAGGGAATAAGTGGAAAGTCAAATGCGAGGAACAAGTAGAAGTGGGATACCTACTTTTAAGGTGACTAAGAATCCCAAAACTAGACCAATAAATCATTTATAATTACTCATCATCCCAATACTAAGACTGAATGTTTCCAATGAGGTTCATTCAACCATATAAAGTGAGCTTGTATTTCACTACCCAGAGAATGTTACAACTGTAGTAAGACGGGACATATTTTGTGTTATTTCTATAGTGTTACTAAGTTAGCTACTGGGAATACACCTCATGTGTCTTATACATATTATGCTTCAATGAGATGATCACACCAGAATAGTTCTCACTCAAGGAATTCAGTAAACCATGGTTATTGGAGGAACACTCAGACTCCTCAGTCAATGAAAAAACAACACGGAAATAAAGAACAAGGGAGAGTGAGTAAGAAATTTTATGGTGTTGAGTATATGATCATAGAAGACCAATTAGGTATTTTGAACTTATGAGGAACAATTATTCTTAACTTAAATCTTATTTAAGTTCTGTTTTATATTGGTGCATCCCACACTTTTATTGCTTTATGTGTAACTAATCAAATGTTATTTCATATGGAAATGTTTCCACACATGATGAGTATCCAAACACCTCTCAGGCAGTGAGAGTGCATTGTATTTAAATGTGTAGATTGTTCTATAACAAATTATAGAGTCTAGTTTGATAGGCAATTTTCTATTTTGGAATGGATGACTTTGAATTGATTATGAGAATTGATTGGTTAGCTACTTCCAAATCCCATATCAATTTTTAGGTGCAATAGTTAAATCTTACATCTCCAAATGGGACAAAAAATCTATTTAAAAGAGGACGATATGTGTTGGATAGAAAAGCAAGAACTTTAGAACTAATGTTTGGAACTATTTCATATCAATTAGTCACTATTAATTTGGGGACTAATGAAATAATTGAGACTATAAATTTTCCTACCATTTTTGATCAATATCCCAACATGTTTCCTGAAAAATTCATTAGTCTGAAACCTGAAAGGGATGTGGAATTTTTTATTGACCACCTTATATCTATAAATAATATTTCAACTCTATTATATATAATGAAACAATGGAATTAAATGAGTTAAATATCCAATTGTAATAATCATAAAGAAAAGGTTTTATAAGACCAAGTATGTTTCCTTGGGCTTATCCAGTTCCATTTTTTAATAAGGAAGATGGTTCATTATGAATCTTTTTTTATTATTGTAAAATGAATCAGACTATGATAAAAAATAGATTTCAAATACTTTAGTTTGATGAAATTTTTGATTAATTTAAGGGATCCCAATGGTTCTTCAAAATTGATCAATTCTTAGGGAATCACCAATTCCAAGTTAGGAATGAGGATATACCAAATACAACTTTTAAGAGTCGCTATGATCATTATAAGTATGTGGTCATTCCCTTTAGTATTACAAATAAACTAGTGTTTTCATAGAATTCATGAATTGTGTCTTTCAATGGTACCAAGAATATTTCAATGTGGTATTTGTGGATGATATTATGGTGTATTCTTAAACTCCTAAAGAACATTTATGGATTGTATTGATCATTTTGTGATAGCACTAGTTATATGCAGAATTTTTTAAATGAAATTTTTGGATACAAGAAGTTTGTTTCCTTGGCCATTTTATCTTTGATAAAGGAATATCAGTAGATTTTGTGAAGATAAAAGTTGTTGTATGTTGGAAAATACCAAATAAAATTATTGATATTTGCATCTTTCTTAGCTTAGAAAATTACTATCATTATTTTTTTTGAGAATTCCCATGACTCGTATCACATTTTAAAACACTCAATAGAAATGTAAATCCATTACATTAGAGAAAGTATTTCCAAAAATTCATTCTAGAGCTTAAATAAAGGTTCACTTACGCACTAATTTTTATTTTCCCAAAACCTGGGAAGGGTTATGTGGTTTATTTTGAGGCATATAGAAATGGACTTGGATATGTTATCATGTAAGGGGATTATGTGGTTGCTTATAGATCATGGTAGTCATAAATTCATGAAAATAATTATCCAAGACATGATTTTGAATTGTTTATGGTAGTTCATGATTTGAAAACATGGAATCATTATCTCTTTAGTGATAATTTTACTATGTTTATAAATTGTAAAAGTTTTAAACACATCTTTTCAAAAAGGTATTTAAATCTAAGACAAATGAAATGGATGAAATATATCTAGATTTTTAACTTTTAATTAGTTTATACACCTAAAAAAAGGAATTATGTGGTTGATTATTTAAGTGAATAGTCATATAATCAATTAGCCAAAGAAGATCATGATCAGTGGAAATTGATGAGTATTATTGTGAATATGCATTTGGATTTCACATTGAAAAATAAAGTTAAAATGTTTTATCCAGTGAATCTTATTCCTGAATTGGTTGAACAAGTTAAGGATTCTATAATAATGGATTATGATTTCCTTACCATTACATCAAAACAAAATGATAGGGATACCATTGACAGATGGAAACGAGATGTGAAATTTGTGTTTCTTTTTCATGACCGAGTTGTCATTCCACAATATTATCAGAAGAAACTTATTTTTTCATACCACCACTCAAAATGGGATATTTATCCTAGAATTAAAAAGATGTATAAGGTTTTTAGAACCTATTTTTGATGGACTAGAATAAAGAGGAAAGTGGTAGAGTTTGTCTTGAGATGGATCACTTGTCATCAAGTCAAGGTTGAGCACTAATTACCAACTGATATGTTGCAATCTTTACCCATAACCATCTAGAAATGGGAGCACATAGCTTTGAATTTTTTTATAATTCTACCAAGAATGGTTATAAAACCTAAATATATATAGATTATTATGTATTTAATCACAAAGTTGGATCACTTAATCCCTATTCATTAACCAAATATGGTGCAAAACTTGACAAAACACTGTATTAGGAATGTTTTAAAGTTGTATGGAATACCATTTTAAATATTCTATGATTGATATCCTTGTTTTACCTATCATATTTTGTGATATTTACACCAATATTTCAATACCCATTGAACCATGAGAATGAATTATCATCCTAAAATAGATAGAAAATCAAAACAGATGATCCAAACATAGAAAGACATGCTCTAAGCTTGTGTTTTGAATTTCAAAGGCTCATTGGAGGATCATATACCATTAATAGAGTTCTATTACAATAATAGTTATCATACCTTGATAAATATGTATCATTTTGAAGCATTGTATGAACATACTTGTTATTCTCCACTTTTTTGGGAAGAATAAAGAATCTTCACCATTGAGACTTGGTCTTGTTTAAGAGATGATTGAGAAAATCATAATGATTAGGAAAAGGATGATGATAACTCATAGTCATTATAAATCTTATTCAGATCATCATTGTTGGCCATTATCATTTGATGTGGGAGATCATGTGCTCATGGAAGTCTCTCCAAGTCTAAGGAATCAACATTTGGGTAAGGTAAATTGTCTCCTCGATACATCGACCCTTTTGAAATACTAGAATATATTGGTGATGTGTATTATCAGTTTCATTTACCACCATAGTTCATCTCTATACACAATTTATTTCATGTATCTCAATGGAATAAGTACCAACCTAATCATGACCATGTGATTTGATGGGACCATGTTGATCTTTCACTATATTCTACTTTTCTACATGTGTCAATACAGATTATGGATAGAAAAATAAAGTGTTTTGGGAAATAATTATCTTTTTGGTATGAGTTTTATGGAAGAATGGTCATATTACAAAAGATACATGGGAAAGATAAGACTTTATACTAGATAAATGGCCTAAACTTTTCCAAAGCACCATAAATATCTATATTTCCAAGGACATAAATCCTAATGACAGAGAGAATATAACACCTTTGGTTTTAGTTAATTTACCTCTTTATTATATATTTTTAATTTATATAATACTTAGGTTGAATTTGGGATTTTTTGGATTGTTTTGGAAGGTTTTTTAAGGGTGAAAAATTTGAGAATAGTTAGGTGAAACCATGAAACTTCTCTAGGAAACTATGCAAGAGATTTTGAGAGTTTCTGGGAAGTTTCAAAATTGGTGAAAAATTTGGACAAACTATACAGGTGCCAAGTGAAATAGTGAAAGTAGAGATAGATGAAAAAATAATGATTGGAACATAAATTTTTAAATCATATGATCCAAATGTGTGAGGGGGTGTTTTATAGTTAGTAGTATACACATATTTTGCACAAAATTTCTCAAAATGTACGACTTAACCATGTGATGTGATTTTGTTGTTTTATAAATTAGAGTTTAACATAGTTTTTATCACTGAAACCCTCATTTTTATTCTCCTATCCTAGGATATCAAACTCATAAGCTTAACTAATCATTCTTGGAGGTTTATTTTGATTTGGAAACTTGTTTTGATGGATCAAAGTGCATTGGATCTCTAGAACCAATGGTAAGTCTCCCTTTTATCTATTTCTCTTTCAATATTTTTATCTCATCTCACCTAGAGAATTATATATAATCATTTATGTATATATATATATATGATTTATGATGTGTTTTTATGAGACATTTATTGGATTTATTGAAGTCAAGGGGGTTTATTCCTGGTTCTAGAGGTTTCTTAGTGTCGTTCACCATTTTATTCACCCATTGTGAGGTAAGTGGATTCTATCTCACTACATTATTTATGGAATTATAAGTCTTAGTTTTTCCAAACTCTATTACTATTATTTTAGAATAAAATAACCTACTATTTATTAGTTTTAAATTGTAGGTTTACATGGATTTAAGAAATTCACATTACTTGTTTGATTAATTGTTGTAACTCATTTTTTTGAAACTTTTAGAAGACTCGTTTTTAATGGTTTGAGAATGAATCTTATATTTGAATGATTTTGTGAAAAATAAAATTTATGGTTTTGTTAAAAAAATTATGGAATATTTTCTTGGAATACATGGAACCCTATGTTCATATTGCATTATACATGACCTTTTTGGTTGATATTTGGTGCTTGATGCTGATTGAAAAGGCACATGGGATTATCACTTTGTAAAAAATTGTTGAAGGATAGATCAGTGCTTATGAGTATTGGGTTTTTCATTAAACATGAATGTTTGTGTGTACAGAACATAGAATAAATATGGAAATTAGAAATAAATAATGAAAAAAATTATTTAGTTTAATTTTTTTTCTTTAGATTTTTATTTTATTTTGGTAAACTGTTTTGATATTCTTACTCCCTATTTTATATAATATATAAGCTAAATTATTTTTAGTCCTAGTGACTTGTGTGGTAAGTATATTTTGGAAAGACTATTGGGCATAATTTATCAACCCCTACATATCCACGTTTGTGTATATTCATATGTTATTATACATGACACTGGTAAATAAAAGATCTCAACATCTTGATGCTAGTTTCTCAAGATGGTTTTAGATCTTGGAGTTTCTCTTTTAGAGTCTTTAGAGTTATTCCACACTAGTATTACTATTTTGGGATGTATTAAGGTTTTACTGAGTCACTTTTCTATATTTTGTCATTACTACTCTGATATTTATGTTTTATTAGTTTTTATTTTATTTGTATAATTTATACTCACTCAATATACAGTTACTTTGGTTGTTTGTATTTTAACTTATCTTGTTATGTCGGTTCTTTAGGGAAAATCATACCTCAAAATTTTAATAATAACTTGGAATTTATTTATAGCCTTTGGTTTATTGGGGATATTACTTAATGTTAGTGACACCTCTGACCTGGACCAATCTAATGGGTTATGAAGGGATGTTACAATTCAAATGGTTTGTGAACAACATTTAGGGATTATCACAACCCATGTTTAGGTATGTGAAATTTATTAGTTTTCATTTTTGATATAATTTAACTAAATTTATAGAGTTCTAATTTATTTGAATTATGGAATAAGGATTAACATAGATATAAATAAAGGTTTATTCCTGGAAACATGTGCATTGCAAATGCTGTAATAGGATTATCACTGATCATGCTTAGTAAAACCAAAGGAAAATGGGTTTCATGGATGGTGACAGATCCATTTTACTATCCATATTGTAAAAATTATTTAAATTCTATAAATAATATTAGTTGTGTTATGTTGAGATCGATATTATTATTTAATACCTATTTTGTTATATTATTTGGGTGGAGTCTTTGAGTAAGGGAATTGTGAAGATTAGTGATGGTTTTTGGAGGATCTATAGATTTTTTTACTTTACAAGCACATTGATTGTGGAGTGAAAATATTATCTTGAACCATTATTGAAAATTATAGTGATCATGGGGTAGTAGGTTTGTTCATATTGTGAGAAATTCATATGGATGAAAATGGAATATTATCAGATGATTCCTAAAAATGTAGTCATAGTGTATGAAAAATAAATGAATCATTTTCAAAGTTACACTATAATTATGTAGAATATTTGGAATATTGGAACGTGAAAATTATTATTCCCATCAGTTTTAAGAGAAACAAGATAGATAATATAATAGAGAAAAAAAAGTTTGGAATATAAAGAGAAGAAGCGTAGTTCTCAAAAAGACTCTCATAGTGAAGAAAAAAATTGGTGATGGTGAATTTATGTTGATAAATGCACATATGTTGTGAATTTTTTTTTTCATATTTTTTTTTTATGATTTTGATATATGTGAGTTTTAGAGTTAATTATCCAAACTTGGGTTGATAATGAGTCTTCCCCCAATATTTGTACTTGTAATTAGTGCAATTATAGTGAAACCATGAGAGGAGTAGTGAGATACCTCACACCTTGTATGTAACCCATATTAGGAAAACCAAGTAAATTATTGTGTCTCTTTATATGTTTTTATTTCCATAACATCCCATATGTATAAAAAAATTGGTCTATCCTAATAAATAATATAATATTAATTGTTAGAATATATATTCATTAAAAAATGTGATAGAAATTTAAAGACCCAATTCACCCCCTCTTGGGTCATTTATTGTTTTAGAAAATTTTATTTTACTATTAATTTTTTTTACCAAAGCCCTAATTATATAACCTATTTTTATTTATGTGGTTTTTAAACTATGAAATATAGATATGTTAGTGAACCATAATTGGATACTAGTTTTTTATGGAAATAAATTTCAACCATGAAGAGTAGGATGCATCACTACTTCATATCACTTAGGATATATGTTTTATATGATACCATATATGGAATAGATGCTTCAAATAAATTTGTACATAGATGATAGAAATGGATAAAAAAGATCTTTTGGGTGATTCCAAAATTGTTAATGCACTTTGATGAGCACCGTCTGATGTCATTTACACTAAAGTGATGCACTGTAAACCATCTAATCTATGTGGGACAAACTTATTAACATTTGTGAAATTGTATCCAAATTTATAGAGGATAACATCTAATATTTATATATTAAAATTAATTCCTTAAAACTTACATGTTTCATAATTAGATTATTTCCTTAGATTACTAGAGTATACTATAAATAAATTGTATACACCATATAAAAAAACAAAAAACATATTTTATTTCATAATATAAAATTACAAATGAATGATGAATAAATTATATAAGATTAATAATTTTATAATAAAGAAATAATAATAAGTAAATAACAATACTATATGTTTGAAATCTAATAACTTATGATCTTTCATGAATACTACAATAGTCAACATCACTATACTAAGAAGAAAACAATAGAAATAGTAAATATATTTTTCAAAAGGAAATATCACCTTTAGAGAAAACTAACTGAACAAAGAATGAAATAATTAATATTTATGTATAGGAAGTTTAAGGGCTATATTATCATTACAAATGAGGTAAGATAGATAGTGGAAACATGACTAATAAAATAGTAACCGGACCATTAAAATAGTATCCTAGCCATTGAAATTGTAAAATTATTTTTATTGTATCTGATGAAATAAACTTATGAGTAATGTTTATTTTGAATAAAATAAGTAAATATAAGTATTAAAATATAAAAAATAATTACTCAATCCATGAGAGATGTTGTAAATTGTAAAAACCACATGTCACTGTAGTGATTATTTTTTATTATTATTTATTATCTTTGGTCACCCTATGTCTTGGTAAATTTAATGCTTAAAAATTGGAGTTTATATAGTTTTTTGGGTGTTTTAATATTTACCCACATGATTAGTTGTAACCATGAAACAATCATGCAGAAGGTAATTACATGGAGATAGTTTAGTTTTATACATTCTTTTAATGGTTTTAAAACTATGAAAATATTCCCTAGGAAACTTGAACCATGTATTGCGAGTAACGTTACTCACATACGATTGGCACACAGTCTAAAAAACATGTGAAAAAACTACATGGTCTGCTCAGAATCAATTAAAAAGTAATTTTACCTTATTACCATCTTGATTTTTTATTCTTTGGAACTTCTCCTCCCTCCCCACAAGTTCTTACAACTTTAAGGATCCCAAATGGGAGCTCCATCATTCTCCTCTTTTGATTCTTAGCCAGTTATTCTTGATTCTCAAGTGATTTATAAGGTAAATCCTCTTATAAACCCTATTGATTCCTTTCTACCCTCTTTCCTCTTGGTTTAGGTTTCTCCCAAAAACTATAGGGGTATTGTTATCTGATTTATGGTTCAAGGTAGACCTAATGTTTGGATTTTTGGTTTCTAGGGGTTATAAATGTTGTCTCTTTACTTATTTAGGTGGTCATCATCAAAGAAAACATGTTTTGGTTTGGTTTCCTTTTCTTCCAAGTAGATATTTTATTTTTTTTTATTTTGGAATTCAAAGTATTATTGGGATTTCTAAATATTTTTTATTTAAGGTGTGAATATATGTGATATCTATGTAGTGTTTCTATATCATTTCAAATATATTTATTCTTGGAATAAAGGGGTTCTCTTTTATATTCCATATTTCATATTTGAAATGGAATGTTTTTAAGTGCCAAGAATTTTTGAAATTATGATGTGGCTTTTTGAAATGGTTTTGAAGGTTTATTGTGTATTTTAATCCCTTTTGGTTTTCAAAGAGTAAAAAATAGGTTTTAAAGAGAGATTTTTTACAATGAGGTGTTGTCCTTGAAATTATTTAAAATGGAATCCTATTATGAATTACAAATCTTTATTTAAATGAGTGTGTATCTACATTCATTGTGAAAATTCCTTAATATATCTTTAAAATGTATTTGATGGAAATGGGTGGCCCTTTTCCTTATTTTGAATTTTAAAGAGGAAAACCCATATTTTAATTGGAGGCATTGAAATGTAAATGTTATGTGTGGTTTTAATGGATTTATAAATGATATTTTAAGTAGTGTTTTATGAAATGGAAAGATGTCAACACCCTATGTCATATTTTATGGAAAAGGTCCATTTAACACTTTATAAATCATATAGTTTAATGCTTGGTAGACCCTCTTGATTTCCCATTAGCGTTTGTTTCTCCTTTTATGGATTATTTATCACTATGTTATGCTTGTTTCTCCCTTTTGTGGAATGTGATATATTTATGCCATGGATTTATGATGTGAAAAGGGGATATTCATTATGACCGTGTTAAAGGTGAGGGAGAAATATGCCTTGTGCCTTATGTGTTGATGTTGGATTTCTTATTCATTTACCCATTATTTACTTTTAGTCATGGGAACCTGGGTTCTAAGTGGTTGATCTATATTTATGTTACACTAGTTTTTTTGCACATTGCTAGTGTCCCTCCAGTTATATTAGGTACTAGGGCTAGGAGGTGGTTCGATTTGCAATGAGGCTAACATGGGATAATTGGATGGGTTGTGATGGTTTGGAATCAATATATGGTGGCAGTTGATCCATATAAAATTGAAAAAATTAGATTTCATCTCACATTAAGACTGAGGGTAGAGCCCATGAAACACTCATTTCTTGATTGGTGGTTTACATAGGGGATATCTATCTTTTTCTTTATTGTATCTTCCTATTTCTTGTATTTTTTGTGTAACCCTGATATTTTTTATCTTTATTGTAAAACTTTGGAATTTTGGTGACTAATTTTTTCATGTTTGACTTATTGTGTTTGAGTATTTTACTTTTAAAGGGTTTTCAAATATGTTTAGAAAACCTATTTTGAATTAAATACGCTTTTTTTTTTATTTTTAAAGTGGATTTGAAAATGGGTGTTTTGGATTAAAATAAGGATTAGGACTATAGAACACTTTTAAATTGATTTTTTTACATTTAAGAAAATAAAAAAGAAATATTTTTTAAGGTGATTGTGGAGTTGATATTTAATTTTCATCTATTTATGTTTGAAAAACCTTTTTTCTAGTTGTATTTGGAGACTAAAATCTATGAAATTAATTTTTAAAGAAATTATATAGATTTAGTAGGTGGTGACATACCAATTTGTTTAACTCATGCCTATATATTTCAGTTTTAGGTTTCAAATGGAATCATATTTTTTTTCTTTTGGACAATATTGGGAATGTTGGGGTGGTGAGAATCCATAGGTTACATGAGTGGATTAAGGCTTGGATCTAGTTTATTTTATTTTTAGTTATCATTATATTGGTTAATATGACCATATTTGTAACTAATTCTTGTTATTTTTGTTTTATCTGTTATGAGATGCCATATTGAATCATTTATGGATGTTATTTTATATTTATAAAAATGAGTTGAATAAGTGTTTTTAGTTATATAACATTTGACATTCCCATTTATTTTGATTATATATACTTGATGCTATATGGACATTCAATTTAAGAATGGTCTATGCTAGAACTTTTTGGTAAATTTTTATATCTTATTTTTATTTGTGGTAAAAATTATTTTTAAAGGTGCTTCTTATAATGCCCAGAACATGAGCCTCATCCCAGTTGGTGAGGTCTCTCTAAAGTGCATCCATGAGACCTAGGTTTGAATCCAGGAGGAGGCATAATTCTAGGTACTGTAGCAGTACTGTAGTAGATACTATTCGGTACTATAGCAACCAAAACTATTCACCATGGGCCACTGGTTTGGGCTTGGAGTCTTTAAGGCCTTAGGGCCACCTAGGACTTCAGTTCAGTAAGGATTTAGGGCCACCTTTAAGGCCTTTGATCCACCTCAAGGCCTTTAGGCCACCTCAAGGCCTTCAAGGACACCATATATGTAGATGCCCAGACAAATTCTACAAGGAACCAGCTCCAGAGGAGGATTCAAGAGCAGGGTGCATTCACCGAAGTAGGGCTAATAGATTTGGAAGAATGAGAGGGTATGGAATTTCGATCAGTGTTGATCCTATGCATATATTTACATGACAACTAGCTGAATATCCATGCAAAGGTGGAGAGTTGATCATGATATAGTTGCTGAGGAGGGGTGATTTCAAGTAGTCATAGTCTATATGAATTACTTAAGACCTATAGGTCCTGTAATGTCTCCAAGATTACGGGAAATGTAATATTTTATCCTACGGGCCTTGTAAAGGTTTTCCCCATCCCTTGAAAGGAGGGTTATCAAAAAAAAAGAAGGACTTCAGGCCATTTAGGGATGATTCCTAGACACTATTTTCTAGCCCGTGGGGATTGGGAATTACCTTCAGGACAATTGGAGGATTATTTTGGGTTCCAAATGGATGAAAGAACAAGATAGTTTTTTATAAATAGTATAAATCCTAGGTGATTTGGTGGGATCAAAGGTTTCTTGAATAACACATTTTTATTTGAGGTGTGTCATGGTAGAAATGATATTAACGTTTTTGGGGATTGAGAGGTAAATACAGGGAGAGTCTAGAAAGATCTTTTTTATCACAAGTCTCAAGCTACCAGGGTATGTTGAGTTTAAAATTTTGAATTCAAGTTTTTTTTAGTTTTTTATATTTTATTTTTATGTTGAATTATAATGTTTTGATCTCCTTTGATTATATAAGTGATTTTAGGGGTTATTATTTGCTTTCAGTGTGAAAATGGATTAGAAATTGAGCTGCATGGTTAGATCGCATGGTTTAACCAACCATGAAGTATCCATATAGTTTGGGTCTATAAACTTTACAAATCTTGTAAAAAAAATTTCCCAACCCATGTGATTGGACTATGAACGACCCTATTTCTTCACTAGTTTACACTACGGGAAAAAAAAATTATTGCGATGGGGTATTTGCGACGGGCCTTATTCCCGTCGCAACAAATCCGATGAAAAGAGTTTTTGCGATGGGAATATATTCCCATCGCAAATGGTCAGCTATTTGCGACGGAAATACAGGTCCCGTCGCAATTGCAATAGCGCGGTTTGCGCGCCAAAACGCGGGAAGAATATTTACGATAGGTAAAAGGCTACCCGTCGCAAGTACCCAGTGATGGTAAATAGTATTTGCGACAATAAAATTTCCCCGTCGCAAACAAATATTCACCAGGAGTTATTTGCGACGGGCCCCGTCGCCAATACCGGCCACTGTAAAGCCTATTTGTGATGGTCACCTTCAACCCGTTGCAACTACCTGCGGTGGTAAATACTTTTTTGCGATGACACTATTTATCCGTCGCAAAAGAGCATCCAATGGGCGGTATTTGCGATGGGACCCGTCGCAAATACCGGTGGCAGTAAATACAAATTTGCGACGGGGATATCGGCCCTTCGCTAATGGTGGCTATTTGCGATGGGCCCTTCATAGAAGGCCTTTTAATCGCCGCCCGTAATTAATGGGGGCAGAGGTATTTGTGACGAGCCCCGTCGCCAATACCGGCGGCGGTAAATACAAATTTGCGACGGGGATATCGGCCCGTCGCTAATGGTGGCTATTTGCGACGGGCCCGTCGCAAAAGGCCTTTTACCCGCCGTCCGATTTAATGCGGGAAAAGGCATTTGCGATGGTATCCCGTCGCAAATACTAGGTATTGCGCTGGGATACCGTCACAAATATAACCGTCGCAAATAATCTAACCTATATATACACCCCATCCATTTTTTTCCCATAACATTCAGATCTCTGATCTTCTCTCTATCTAATTTTTAGTTCTGAGTAGAATTTTTTTTGTTTTAATTTTTTTTTCGAGAAGAGGAAGGAAGGAGTTAGAAGGCGCAAATTACTTTAATGGTATTTATATTTTTTAATTGTTAATTTTATTTTTAATTGTTAATTTTATTGTTTTTTAATAGAATGTTTAACTATATAGTTTAATTAGTTTATGTGGTTGTACCAAATAATCCTTGTCTGGATACGAACAAGTAGAGGCAGCTCTGGCACAGATGTACCTAGGAGTGAAAACTCTGACATGGTGTTTAGAGCTTGACTCGGGGTAACCTGGTACATGACAACGGGCCTTGCTGCACTCTTGGTTCGACACTTTGAGAGGATGTTTTTGTAATAATTAGAAATAAATATATAATTATCAAATAATTAAGAAATAATTAGATTTAATTAAAACAGTAATCAAATAATTAGGAAATAATTAGATTTAATTGATTCGAAATAATTAGGAAACAATTAAAATAATTAGGAAACAATTAAAATAATTAGGAAACAATTAAAATAATTAGGAAACAATTAGATTTAATTAGGAAACAATTTGATTTAATTAGGAAACAATTATATTTAATTAGGAAACAATTAGATTTAATTAGGAAACAATTAGATTTAATTAGGAAACAATTAGATTTAATTAGGAAACAATTAGATTTAATTAGGAAACAATTAGATTTAATTAGGAAGCATGATTTACCGCTCATCTACCTTAATTTTTTTTCATTTGTGTGTTGAGCCTTGACAGGAAACTTCTGTCTCTGCATGTAATATCTGCTTTTACTGTCAAAATTATCAACCTCCTCGCCAATATAGAGGTGAGGAGGTTTATAATTTTGACAGTAAAAACACATATTACATGTGGAGGCAGAAGTTTCCTGTCAAGCTTCAACACACAAATGAAAAGAAAATTAAGGTAGATGAGCGGTCAATTACATTTGTTTTTCTATTCATTGATTGATTTACCACCTGACCTATATACATATCTTTGCATTTCTAATTAGTAATATAATTAGTAACATAAATAGTAACATAATATAAAATATTATATTACTCTAATATTAATAGTTAAATAATACTTATAATATAATTATTTTATTATTATATGTTTAATATTTATAAAAAATATTAATATTATTAAAATTATAAAAAAATTATAAAATATTACAATTATCAATATTTTCAACAAGTTTTTCTTTAATCTTAACAGTTCAAATCTTAAAGGGTCGCGAATTTTCAGGTCATTCCCAATAGAAAGTTTGCATCAACCGTGTATAATGTAAAATCTATAATTGTTCTTGCTTGGTTGATCACCTTGCAAGTAGCGTTGCAATAGGAAAACCCAAGTCATGTCTTTCTCATTACTTGTGTCGTCCTATTGCAACACTACTTGCGAGATGATCAACCATGTAAGGACAATTATAGATTTTAAATTGGAAAAGGTTGACGCAAACTTTTTATTGGGCATGACATGAAAATTGACGACTCTTTAAGATTTGAACATGTTAATAATAGAGAAAAATCTGTTGTAAATATTGAGATTTGTAATAATTAGTAATAATTACTAATAAAATTAATCAAAAATCAAATAAATTCAAGTACATGGTTATAAATTGGCACAATTTCTAGTGGATTGATGGCTACCTTTTGTTCAAGGTCTCATATCTTTGCTACTTTTTCCCACTGAAATCAGTATGAAAAATGTGCTCTAACGTATGTCAGATAAAGTTTTTCATACTGATTTCAGTCGGGAGAAAGTTAAAAAGAGATGAGCCGTCGGACAAATCAGAATAATTAGTAATATAATTTCCACAACGATGATTACAACATTTTATTTCATTATTCATGCATATTTCATTTTGCCAAGTATTTCTAAGTATTGCTAAATTAATAATAATTAGTGGGGATGATTACAAACTAACCGTGTCGCCTATAATTATTGGTAATTACTAATAAATAACTGTAATTATGTATCTTCTTTTTTAGGATATTGTTTCTTATATCAAATTATTTAACAACAGTAATGGTTTTAAATTTTGTAGAAACATATATCTGAATATGGAACAAGGAAATCGACATCAATCATTATTAGATGATCATGCTTGGATAAATCAGCGCAGAAATCCAAACGGTTCTAGTTTAAATCCTGTATATGTTGATGGTGTTGAAGCTTTATTATCATTTGCATCATCAAATCTGGAATTTGTTTCAGAAGGGACAATTAAGTGTCCTTGTAAAAAATGTGCTCTGAGAACATTTGAGACATTTGACATCATTGGGAAACATCTCTTGCATTATGGTTTTCAATCAGATTATATTTTTTGGTATCAAGACGGTGAACGCAGTTCCAGAGAAGATACTAATAATTTGATTTCGGATCCATCACGGTTTCAGAATTTAGTACATGATGTTGCAGGGTCATCTGTTCAGCAAACAAAAATCGAGGATGATGTTGATTTACCTCCCGAGTTGGCACCATATGAATTTGCTGAGTTGTTCAGGTCTGGTGAGGATGTATTATATCCTGGTTGCAGGATAAAAAAATTAGAAGTAGTTGCAAAATTTATGGCTATTAAATCAGATAATGGAATGCCAAATAACTATTTTGATCAGATATTTTCTTTGGTTAAAGCACTGTTACTTGAAGGAAATGTGCTGCCTGCTAATTATTATGAGAGCAAAAGACTCGTTCGTAATCTAGGCCTTAGTTATCAGAAGATCCATGCATGTTCAAATGATTTCATCTTATATTCTAGTGAAAATGAGTCATTGGATAGTTGTCCCACCTATGGACAATCGAGGTTTAAATAAGCTCAATCATGGAAGTCTAGATTTTTTTTTTATAAAACAGTTGAGATATTTCCCGCTTACACCTAGGTTGCAGCGTTTATTTATGTCTCAGAACACAACGACAATGATTTCATGGCACAAAACCAATATTTCAAATGGTAAAAGCTTGATTCATCCATCTTATGGTGATTCATGGAAACATTTTGATCAAGTGCATCTGTCTTTTGCTTTAGAATCACGGAACGTGTGATTGGGTCTTTCTACTGACGGTTTTTGTCCATTTGAATCTTTTGGTAGTCAGTATTCCTGTTGGCCTGTCTTTATAACTCCGTACAATTTGCCTCCATGGATGTTGATGAAAGAGCCTTATATCTTTTTGTCATTATTAATTCCAGGACATCCGAAAAAGAATATTGATGTTTATTTGAAACCATTGATTGATGAGTTAAATTTATTGTGGAGTCATGGTGTTGGTACATATGATGCTGCTGTGAAACAAAATTTTGTAATGAAAGCTTCTTTGATGTGGACAATTAGTGACTTCCCGACATATGGTATGTTATCTGGTTGGAGTACACATGGTCCAAAATCATTTCCTTACTGTATGGGAGACAACAAAGCATTTATGCTCGTGAATGGAAAAAAAACTTGCTATTTTGACTGTCATTGTAGATTTATTCCAATCGATCATCCTTTTTGGAGGAATAAATCTCATTTCAGAAAAGGCAGAATTGAAAGAGATGAACTTCCAAAAATGATCTCAGGTACAGAGTTACAATCAGTTGTATTTTCATTACCTTCCATCACTTTTGGACCGACAATAAACCAACAGAAAATTCATGGTTTTGGGAAAGAACACAATTGGACAAAACGGAGCATTTTTTGAAATCTGCCATATTGGTCTGATTTGTTGGTCCGACACATGTTGTATGTCATACATATTGAGAAGAACTGTTTTGATAATTTATTTCATACAGTTTTGGATACACCGGGTAAAACCAAAGATAATGTAAAGGCATGATTAGATCTTGCCCAAATTTGCAGGCGACCAGAACTTGAATTGTTTGAAAATGTCAGATCACAGAGATTAATGAAGCCAAAGCAGCTTATACACTGACCAAAGAGAGTCTCTTATTATTTTGTCAGTGGATTGCAGATTTGAGACTTCCAGATGGCTATGCTTCCAACTTGGGAAGATGTGTTAAAAATGGTCATATTACCTGATTAAAAAGTCATGACTGTCATGTTATAATGGAAAGACTTATGCCTATTGGATTAAGAGGTTTGTTGAATTCTAATATTTAGGATTCGATAATAGATATATCATATTTTTTCCGAGACATGTGTGTGGATACAACAGACTACGATACAGTAAGAAAACTGGAAGAAGCTGTTGTTGTAATTATATGCAAATTGGAAAAAATCTTTCCGCTAGCTTTCTTTGACTCGATGGAACATTTGATATTACATTTACCACATGAAGAAAAATGTGGAGGTCCGGTTCAGTTTCTATGGATGTACCCATTTGAGAGATGCATGCAGAAATTGAAGAAAAAAGTTTGTAACAAAGAATCAGTTGAAGGCTAAATTGCTGAAGCTTATTTTCAAAAAGAAATTGCTTTATTCTGCTCTCATTATTTTGAATCTGAATATCCCTCAAAATTTAACTGCATGGGCCGGAATTAGGGGAATGTTGATGATGATATGAACAATCAATTATCAGTTGTCAATCAGCTCGAACTTGGCTTTGGTGGAGTTCATGATAGATGGCTTTCAGATGACGAACATCATAGAGCTTATACATATGTTCTACTCAACTGTGAAGAAATGTCACCAATTATACAGTGAGTTATCTTATCCCTTATTCTATAGATTATGTTATAGTAAATTAATCATATTGTATTTGTAGGTTATATGATGATCATATCAAGAAACAATTTCCACAAATTACAGCAGCTGGCTTAGAAGAACGTCGGTAAAAAAAATTTTCCTACTGGTTTCAAAAACTGGTAACATATATTCTTTTTTGGTTTTACATATAAAATCAATTTATTACTTGTAATAGTGATAAATGTTTTACAAATTTTCAGGTATCTGTACATGCTGATAAGATTGATAGTTGATTGCGTATATTGAGTAGTCCACCATCCAAAATGGTTAAATCTTATAATGCATATGTGGTGAATGGTTATCGCTTTCATACACGTGCATATGGGGAATCAAAGAAAACAATGAATAGAGGTGTTTGTTTGAAGGGATCACATCATAGAGATATTGAAGTTGACTTTTACGACATGCTTGAAGAAATTATTGAACTGTGTTATTTGGGACCGAATTATGTAACAATGTTTAAATGTCGATGGATGGATACTGAGAGAGGCTTGCGTATTCATCCGACTCATGGAATTGTTGATATTAAACATAAAAGTCTTCTTGCAGTAAATGAACCATTTTTATTGGCTCATCAAGCACATCAAATTTATTATGCAAAATACTATGCTACTGCAAAAAAGTTGGATGATTGGTGGAGTATAATAAAAGTTAAATCTCAAGAAAATCAGTTTACTCAAACTGAATGTGGTTCCACTAAAGTGCAAGGAAATGAAATTTTTCAAGACACTCATCAAAACACATCTTTTTCACAAAGAGACATGAATATCGAGGATGACACCCCACTGTTAAGGGTCGATGGTGACGATGTTGTCAATGATGTTACAACTGAATTTCAAATGACAAGAGATGATGAAAGTGAAACTAATATGGAAATTGATGATGTTGATGAGAAAGATGAAGGCATTGACATTGAAAACTATGAAGATGATGATGAAGATGAACATTGACACAGTAAAATGATGGTTAGAATCATAACAAATATATATCTATACATAATAGTTATTTTCAACTTTTTGCTAATAACAATCATTTCATGTTTCAGATGGACTCAGAAACATTTCGTCAGTTGCTGGAGGCTGATCTACCTATGGATGATGAGGTTCTTGAGTCATCTAACCCTCAGGCTGTTGAAACTATAGGGAGCACTCAGAGGGTGCGTGGTCTTTCCAGACTGATGATTCTAGATCCTATCCCGGAGCGACGTCCACCTCTTGGATTCGATGCGCACACACGATGGTATGGTAACCTGTGTATTTTAGTTATCTTTCATTATAATTTATTAATATTATAATTGTTTGATTATTTGTTCTTTTTCCACAGTTTTATGCATATAGATATTGGACAGGGGAGCGCTATCTTGCGCAATTATTTTTCTCAGCCCTGGATCACATGGGATTAGATTTCCGCTGATGTGCAGGCCGCCATGTTCGATCATTGGCTGGAACGTAATTAAATATTATTTATTTTGAAATTTAATTCATTAATAACTTTATTATTAGGGTTTATCGTATCCCATCAACGAGAGCATGCATGCCACTATCCACGCGGCATGGGTGGTGTCTATGAATGACCATTTATGTCAGGTTTTGCATAATTTGAGAAAGACGGCTGTGAAGAAAGCCGGAGTGATAGAATTTGATGAGTCCTGTAGAGCCCACCGACCAGAGTACATTTCATCTCACGTTTGGGATGGATTATGTACACACTAGTTGGGTGGTGGGTTTTAGAGGAGATCTGCATTGGGTCAACAGAATCGGGGGAGACAAGAGGTGACACATCGAGCCGGTAGTCGTACATTCAGTGCGCATAGAGAGCGTCTGGTAAGTACATTTTTTTAATATTTTATACAACTTTAAATATAAAAAGTTTATTTTATATTCATATTGGAAGCCGAGCAACCCGGTATTTTGGCGTACGGCGTTTATCGGAGGATGTACACTGACCCAGCTACTGGAGAGATTAGAGGTGACCGCCAGCGTCAGATTATGGTCTGTATTATTTTCTTTTCAGTTTTCAAATTAAATGCATATAATCTTTTCATTATTTTAATTTATAATTGAAACTTAAGGAGTCATATGAGGCCGCGACCTCTCAGACACAGGCTGAGAGTCAAGACGAGACAGGTGATCAGACTAGTTCCCACCATTTTGATGAGACGACATGGATGCAAGCGACCCAATATGGCTTCGAAAAGGGCTGAGTAGTTGGTATCAGCTCTCATTTGACTCCTTCAGATTATTATGGTACTGCTGCGATGTCGGCGTCCAGCTCGAGAGGAGCTCGTGGAGAGACATCACCTTCTGCCTCACAGTATCAGGAGCAACTGCGTGCTCAGATTCTGCTTATAGAGGATTTGTGTCTGGGGCAGGAGCAGATGCGTCAGCAGCACGATGAGGAGATGCGTCGATGGCAGGAGCAGATGCGTCAGCAGCAGGATAAGGAGAGACGTCGATATGAGGAGCAACATCAGGAGTATATGGAGTATATGCGTCGTCTGACTCACAGTTTAGGGATGGAGTTTCCTCCACCACCTCCTCCAGGTCCTCCAGATTATCCACCCCCAGTGATTTTTTTAGATGTAATAAACATTTGAGTTCTTAGTTTATTGTCATATTAACTATTTACAATTCCTCTTTCATATTGGTACGAATATTACATGATTTAATTTGTTTTTATTTTTTTAATATATTATTACTTATTAGTATTATTTTTAATGTCTTCTTATTTTAGTAATATTACTTTTAATATTTTATATTTATTTTTAATATTGAGAAGTTTATAAATTTATAATTTTATTAATATTAATAATATTAATATTATTTTTTCATAAATATGTATGTTTATTTTAATAATAATAATAATAATATATTAATTTTTTATATTAATAATATTAGTACTATTATTATTATTTTTTGATATTAATATTTCATAATATATAATATTATCTTATTTATATTCATATTATTATTATTTTTTGATATTAATATTTCATAATTATATTATATATATTTTTTATTATTAATATTATAATAATATAATTTATTTATATTATTAATATTAATATTATTATTATATAGATAGTTTAATAATAATAATATTATATTAATTTTTTATATTATTAATATTAATATTATTATTATTTTATATTAATATTTCATAATTATATTTTATATATTTTTTTATTTATATTATAATAATATAATTTTTTATATTATTAATATTATTATTATTTTTATATAATATTATACGATTTGTAATAATTATTTTATTTATTTTATTTTTTTTAATATTTGCGATGGGGACATTTGCGACGGGATTTCCCGTCGTAAAATATTTTTACTGTACCATTTGAGACGGGACCAATACCTGTCGGGAAAACCTTTCTGCGACAGTCCGTCACAAATACCTTCGTCGCAAGTATTTTTTTAAATTTCGCATTTGCGATGAGATTCTGACCCGTCGCAACTAATATATCTGCGACGGCCCGTCACAAATACCTTTTTTATATATAAACGAAAACTCGTTTGCGATGGGGGAAAAATACCATCGCAAATACTCTTTTTGCGACTGGATGACCACAAAAACATCTATTTGCGATGGAGTCCCGTCGCAAATCGTCCGTCGCAAATATTCTGTTTTCCTGTAGTGTTACTTTTTTGACTCATATAGATTTGAAATTTCTTTTAAAGTGATTCTCACTTGTTTTAGATGAATTTAGGAGGGTTTTTATTCTATTTGGGTGTGGTACTGATGTAATTTTTTTGATGATTATGTGTCACCTTAATGATTCTTGGTTTTAAATATTTTTTTGAGAAATGGAGAATTTTTTTGAAATGTATAATTTTGATTTTTTTTCATGGGTTGTTTGAAAAGAAAATTCCCTTAGTTTTATTGAAATATTTTATAAATTGGATATTTCCATTTTGGGGCTTGGAAAATAGTTAGAGGAAAGTGGGATGTTTAATTTTTTTTCTTTTGGGGAATTCCAAAAGGTGATTGATTTCAAAAAATAAATTTTGAATTATCTTTAGTTTTAAAAGGGGTGTTTTGTTGAGAAACATATATCTTAGAAAAATAGTAGTTTTTAATGTGTTTTTAGTGATTTTTGTTCCACTAAGGTTGGTTTGTTTTCAAAAAAGGGTTTGAATTAGTTTTCAAGAATATGCCTTGGTAGATTGTGTTTTCAAAATTCCTTGGTGTAATTTGATAATTTTGAAAGAAATGTTACTTTCCCTGGTGTGGAGTTTATGTATTTGGTTATGGTGAATCATTATTTTTGGATTTTTTATATTTTGATAATGGGATTATTTGGTTTATGTTTTGAGGCTTGAATTAATGTTGATCATATCTTGTGTTGTTTATAGTATGCTTACCAAATTGATCAAAATGAAAAGTATAAGTCTTGTATCTATGGATGATCCTCTTGGTGAATCCTATGATTGATTGAAAAGAGTTCCTTTAGTTCTATAATATACCTAGTGTCCAAGTAGAGTGGTGGAATCAGAACCTTCTCTTCTCTCGAACCCTATTTCAGAATCTTAATTCAAAATTTTCCATCTTTCTGAGATTATCAGGGGTTAATCGAAGTGGTTAGGTGGTTATAAATGATTGATGTGGTTATTAATTCTCTCATAACAACTAAAAATTCATAGGTAAGAGATTTAATGAGTTTTTTAGTCGAATCTAGTTGAGTTTCGTGGGATTCTATGGTACTTTTTAGCTACATAAAAGTATATCTTGGATGTTTTTTAGGATGTTGTTTATCCATTGATTCTATCCCAAGGTTATGAAGGTGGAGTGAGATATCTATCTTGTGATCCTTTAAAAGGTGAGTGATTAGTGAAATATTACATCGAAAAATTCTCAGAGTTGGTTGTCTTCTCTTTGGGATAGGTTTTCAATGATTCTTAGATAGCTCATTTCTTTGAAGGTGGTCTTCACCCAAATTTTGGTTAAGATGTTCTTATGTTTAGGATAACATCCTTTTAGGAGGTTATTTATGAGGTCATTCGGGCAGAATATGACTAGTTTAGGCCACATGTGGTGGGTGACACCTTGGTTCCATATAACGGGAGTGAGGATTACCTGGTAGGTTGGGGGTAGAAGTTAGATGAGCCTGGGTTAGAGGTGAGGTTTCCTTCTCATAGAAAAAGAGTCCTCCTGTGTGATTTTATTGTGGGGATTGAGGGAATAATAATACCTCCTTTATTAAGGTTCCTAGAACTTTCCTTCATTGTGATTTTTTAGGTCACCTTTAGAAGTTATATAAGTTGGGTTTTTAGAAGAGGTATCAGGTTTGAAAATTTTGTGGTTGTTTACTTGTTTTGGGGACCTTTTATTTTATTATTGTGATATCACTAATATTTTAGGCTTATACTTTTTTTTAGAATCCATTGGATGTATATTTTATGGAATATCCCTTGTGGATGGATATAAATGTTATTTTTTGGCATGCCTTATTATTATTTTGATGGTTATGAGAGTTGGTTTTATTATTACTCATTATTTTGGTGAATCTATATTGATAGATGTGGTTTTTTCTAGTTGGTTATGTTGATATTTTAGGGTTCTCATTTGGTAGACATGAGGAAAGTCCTTGGGTGAATGATTGGATAAATTGGGTGGGTGAATAATGAGTTGAGATTATACACCATTTAGTGTTTTTATTGGACTATTATGGATTCACCATGCTAGGGTGATCCAGTTTTTTACCCTAGGTTATCTGTGTGTATTATAGACCAATTTCAGATCTCATGTCACTATTTGATGATTTTGTGGGTTATTCTTCCTTTTTTAGTTTAGAAGTGTTTATAGTTTGAGGGTATTTTCTATCATGGTTTCTTAGTTGTTTTGATGATGCATCTCATTGTTTTTTTCTTTAGTTCCACTATATTAGAGGAATTATAAATAGTGGGGTGACCATGTTAGGTATCCTTTTCTTCTTAGGACTTTTAGTTTGATGTGTGTGTATTATTTATGCTTGGAGACATTTGGAAATATTTTTTGATGGTTAGTTAAATCATTTAAGGATCTTGGATGTTTGGTTTTGAGGTTGGATCATTATGAGTGGATCTCCTTGGATTTGTCTTCTTTAATTTTTTCATATCTGATGCCTTCTATTTTCAACAAAAAAATTTCTAGGGGGATAAAGTGGAATTGTAGGGAGAATCGCGACACTAACATGTCAGTGATGATTTTTTATTATTTTATCTTATCTTGGACTAACTTGAGTCCTTATAAATTTGAAGCTTAAATTTCTTAGTTTTTTAGTTTTCTAGGTGTTGAACGGTTTACCCAAATAGTTAGTAGTAACCACATGGAAACCATACAGATGGTGCTATCATAGAGAAAATTAGATTTTTTATGGTTTCTGAATTTTTTTTCAAACCATTTAGAGATTCCCATGGAACTATGTGCCATGTTTTTTGAGCAAGGTTACTCCCACATGGTTGATTCTTGTTTTGAAAAACCACATGGATAAACCGTGCAACCGGCTTAGAATCACTTAAAAAGTGATTTTACCCTATTTCCCTCTTAGTGTTTTAGCCTTTGACACCTATCCTCCCTACCCATTCACTTTTTTTGACTTCAACTATCCCAAATGGTATCCCCATACTTCTTCTCTGACTCTTGGACCATTCTTCATGATTCTCAAGTGATTTATAAGGTAAATACTCTTCTAAACCCATATTTCTTACTTTCTCCCCCCTTTTCACTTGGTTTTTGTTTATCCTACAAACCATTGGGTTCCTATTGGATAATATAGGATTTGGGGTAAACCTAATGTTAGGGATTCTAGTGTCTAGGATTTATAGAGTCTATCCCATTTCTTATTCAAGTGGCAACCATCAAAGGAAACACATTTCAGCTTGGTTTCCACTTTATCCAAGTAGGTGACTATGTAATTGTTTTATTTTGGAATTAAAAGCACGTGTGTGATTTCTAAATCTAATTTTATTGAAATTATAAATATATGTGATATCTATGTGTTGTTTCTAAATCCTTTCTAAGATATTTTGGATTGGTATAAAGGTTTTATCTTTTTAATTTCATGTTTTCATGATTCAAATGAAATGTTTTTATGTGCTAATAATTTATTAAATTATTATGAATTTTTTTTGAAATGTTTTTGATGGTGTGTGATTTATTTTAATCTCATTTGGTTTTCAAAGAGTGAAGACTAGGTTTTAAAGAGAAATTTGATTTATAATGAGGTTTTAACCTCAAAATGATTTAAAAGGGGTCCTTTGATGAATTTAAAATGTTTATTCAAATGAGTGTGTTACTATGCCCCTTGTGAAAATACCTTAATGGATATTTTTTTTTTCTGTAAATAGAAGTCCCTTGGACTTATTTTTAATTTCAAAGAGAAAAACCCATGTTTTAAGTGGGAGTATTTGAAATGTAAATGTTGTGTGTGGTTTTAATAGAGTTATAAAGGATGTTTAAATTATTTTTTAATGAAATTGATATGGATCAACATATCAAGTGATATTTTATAGTAAATCACCATTTATAACTTTATAAATCATGTGGTTTAATGTTTAGGAAACCCTATTGATTTTCTTGTGGTGCTTATTTTCCCTTATGTAGGTTGTTTATCACTTTGTTATGATTTTTTCTCTATTTTTAGGGATGAGATATATTTATTCCATGGATGCATGATGTGAAAAGGGGATGTTATTTATGAGGGTGTTAGAGGTGATGGATAGTTGTTTCTTCTACCTTATGTGTTGATCTTGTCTTGCTTATTCACTCACCTATAATTTAATTTTGGTCATTGGAACCCATGTACTAAGTGGGAGATATATATTTATGTTATATTAGTTATTTAAAAAACTACTAGTGTACCTATATTCATTTTAGGAAATGGGGTTAGGTGGGGGTTCTATTTAAGATGAGGCTAATGTGGGTAGTTAGATGGATTGTGATGGTTTAGACTCTATATATATCGATATTTGGTCCATGTAAAATTGACAAAGAAATATTGAGTCTTATTCTAGGACCTAGGGTAGATCCCATGACAAAATCATTTATTTATTGGTGGTTTATATAGGGGATACATATCTTATGATTTATTGTATCTTACCCTAATTCTATTTTTAGGGCACTATCATCTTGATTATCTTCATTGTCTATATTTGGACTTGTGGTGCCTATTTTGACCATGTTTATCCCATTATAATTGGGTTTTTTCCTTTTAAATCATTTTAAAAGATGTTTGGAAAACCCTTTTTGAAATAAATAATCTTATTTTAGGTTTTTAATGTGGATTTCAAAATGCGTGTTTTGGATTAAAACAAGGCTTAGGCCAATGAAAAAATTTTAAAGTAATTTTTTTATTTAAGAAAATAAAATAGAAAGGGTTTTCAAGTTGATTATGGTTTTGATATGGGGTTTTCATATTTTTATGTTTAAAAATCCTATTTTATAGTTATATTTTAAGACTATAATTTATTAATTTCATTATGAATGAAATTTCATAGATTCAATGGGTGATGATCTACTGGTCTATTTAGATCACACCCATATATTGTAAGTTATAGGTTTAAACTTTACTTGAGTTTTATTCTTATCGTAAATATTGTGTGAGATATGATATGGTAAAACCTAGAGGTTTCATAGGGTTGGATTTAGGCTTGGCTCAAGTTCATTTTATTTTTAATTATCATAATTTTGAACACGATAAACATCTTTGTAGCTATTTATAGCTGTTTTTTTGTATCTGGTTATGCCATGCTATATTGCATCATTTATGGATGAATTTTTATATTTATGAAAAATGGGTTGAATCAGTTTTTTTGGTTATGACCCGTTTGGAATGCCTATTTATTTTGGTTATATATACATAATTTTACATATATATCCAATGTGAGGATAGTCCATGTGGGATCGTTTTGGTAAATGTTTCTGTCTTTTATATCTGATTTGAGGGAATAATCATTCCCAAAGGTGCTTCATGTGATTCCTAGGAACTAGTTTCCAGAAAGTGGGGATTGGGAATGAATTTTGAGTCTAAGATAGGATCATTTTGGGTACCAAGTGGATGACATCCTGGGCTGGTTTATTACTTAAACATAAGCATACATTTTTAGTAAAACATATTTTTCATTATTCAATAAAGCCCTTAGTTTTTACAACAAACATAAATGTTTGAATTGTATAATTTAGAAATTTAATTTGGTAATTTTTTTTTATTTTTTTGAATTAGAACATCAAAATTAGGTAAGAGTGATTTTTTTAATATATTTTCATAATTAGTGAAATATAGAGGTAGATAGTGAAATACGGTAAAATATGATATTTTATATCAAGGTAAATACATGAAAAAAAATTCCATTATATATTAATGATATAGAAAAGGATTTAATAAACCTAACATGTAATACTTTATTGTAATTAGTCATAAGAAATAATACTATTCATAATGTTGAGCAAAAATAAAAAAATATTTAATAGTTTATTCATAAACACCCATCCCCTTTACCTATAAATACCACCTCCTCCACCAATTTTTTGCCACATAAAAAAATATTTTTCTTAAAATTTTATAAAATATCACTCTAAAATATCATATCTATGTTTTGGAAGCTTTTTTCTATTTAAAAGACCACTATTATAATCTCTAAGGTGTGTATCAAAGGAGGTGTCTCAAAAATCAAGGTAAATATTCCAAATCCCAACTCTTTCATTTTCATTATCCAATTATCCATTATATGTCTAACTTATCATTTTTATAACATGAAATAAATATTATAATTATATATCAATACAATTATAAAATAAAATATTGATTACTTTTACTTTATTTTAAACCATTCTTAAAAAAATTATTCACACCATGGTAAATCTATACTACCTACATGGATGATGATGTTTCCATTAACACCATTCATGAATGTTTTTAAAAAATTAATTTATATATAATCATAAAATTAATAATTAATTTAAATCTTGTTTAATATTATTTAATGATAAATAATCTTGATATTACTAATATTAAAAAATAACCCATTATGGTTATTTTAACCACATAAAATAAGATTACTGAGAAACATTTCATGATTATAACCTATTTTAGAGTATATTATAAACTATATAAACTTTATAATTCTGTAATAACATTAAACCAATAACATTATACTTCTAGATCTTATAGAAACATTGGAAACATTCTATCATGAACCAATTCATACCACCCTTAAACCGAGTATTGGGGTCATCCTATGGAAAGGCCCAAAGGGTGCTCCTGATCACCATGGGATAACAATTTATTCGTGGGATTTATGGAACTTATTTGGGAAATGGTTTTCTTGTTAAAATCGTCAAACGATTCTATGCCATGAACTCATCATGAACATTCCATACCTTGGAAATTCATGATTCAAAATAAAATGGGTCATGATCAATAATATTTAGATGTAAAGGAATAAAACAAAAATCCAAGACACATTTAAACAATATAAACATCAAACCAAAATAAAATTTGAAAGGGAAAGTCACAAGTATGCACAAAAGTAAAGAAAAGAAGAGTATATATGTATAGAAGGAGATAAAAAACTAGACTAAGCCAACAAAAAAGAAAAAAAGAAAAATACCCATCTCCATGTGACATGAGGGTCAAGTCCCCATCATGTCACAACCACCAAATTTATCTCCACTAACAAGAGTACCCACTACCTTTATGCGGAACCTTCCCTTTACCTAAAACATTAAAAACATTATCAATATACACCCATTAATTGAATGTAGGGTGTGATAAATAAAATACCAGTGGGATCCCACCAAGTTCTTAATGGGTGACCCTTGTTATATCAATACAAACATGATAGTTTGAAAAAAATTATGAGAAAGTAATATTTTAGAAAATAAAGGTAGGAAAACAAGTAACATGATCAATAATTTGGAAATAAAAGTAAATTTTATGAAAACAAACATTTCATAATCATGCAACATGGGAGATCTATATGTAATCTAATGTTTCATGCACCATAGGTCCTATTAAAACTTATGATCTAATAGTTAATTCAAGTGTACAAAAAAAATAAGTATTTCATTCCTTAGACTATTGGTATATTGTCTCCCATCCCATAAAACCAAATCCATCCAACCACTATGGAGTACATGACTTGATATAATGGTGTGGTGTTTCCCATATACATCACTTTGAACTTCATCAATGTCTAATATAGTTAGTTATAGTGGAATAATATAAAAGGAATTATTAATACTATTCATCTCCCTTTAGACACCTAATTTCCCATGTGATTTACCATTTCAAAAGTATCATGTACTAATAAGAAGGTTCTTTCCTCAACCCACCACAATACATTTCCATTTATCATATTCAAAGTGATATTTTGAAACCAATTTTCCTCTAAAATCAAGGGAAAAAATTTAAACCATACATGGGGTATATTTTAAATCATCAACACTATCATAACATATATTTAATTAATTAAAACAACCTTGATAAAACATGGATAGAATTATTGTTTCATAAAACATGAGAATTACATGAATCCACCTACCTTTAACCAAGAAAAATCCTTAGAAACTAGTGAACATCACATACCTATGATGAGATATAAATTATAACGAAAAGAGGGATCATAAAGAGTAAATAAAAACACTAAATTCCCAAATCCGTACCATAAAAATCATCCATTTCAAGACCTTAATTTTAGAGATTGAAGTGAAGAGATAAATCTAACATGGAAGGAAGAAAATACCAAAAGGAATGAAGAGGAGACCCTTATTTGAGTTTTAATTGAGGAATATATCCAAAACACCACCAAAATCACACCTAATATGAATAGTGAAGTCCATTATTTGTTTAGGAGGAGCTATAGGTTGTGAGGGGAAATAAAACAGGGTTAGATACTTTAATTCAAAGAAGGGTGCGTTGGTAATTTCCCTCTTTCATTTTTTTAAAATACATAGTACATGTCACACCCTGATCCAAAACTACTCTATGATATTATTTATTTTTGGATATCTTTTTTCTCTCTATCCTTAGGGGTAGTTTTTTTCAAAATTTTATAGTTTTGGGCATGTAAATAATGTCGCATGGTTAAGACACACAATTATCTAATCCATGTGAAAAACTCTATAATTTTTTAGATCATGCACACAGTTAAGGCACATAGTTTAGTAAACCATGAATTATTCCTATGTGAGGTTCTCCATAATCTCATTATATAGTTTATAGTTGGTTCAATATTTTTTATACCATGTTTTCAAACCGTGTTTAGTGCCTAGGTTCATTAAAAATGGTATTTTACCATTTTATCCTCCTTAGTTTTAACTAAAATCATCCCCATCCCCTCTCATTTGGGCCACATTACTCCAAGTGGTTCCTCACTTATTCTCCCACACCTTAAAATCCTTTTATTAGTGATTTGAAGTAGATTTATTCCAGGTTTTTGTGTGATTATTCAAGGTAATCTCCTTATAACTTCTTTTATTCCATCTTATATTTTCTCTTTGATTATTCTTATTCTATGGTTTTGGTGGTCTAGGGTTCATGTTTATTTTTTTTATTAATTGGAGGTTTTTGTTTTCTAGAATTCCCCTAGGCATCTCTTTCTTCTTTGGACCTCTTTGAGTTGGATTTGAGTTGCTGTTGTCAGAGGTGAAAATGTTTGAGGTAAATTACCCTATATCCAAGCCTTTAAATTAAAAAATATGGTTTCATAATTATTTTTAAGCATGTTTTAATTATTATATAAAGTGAATATACTATATAAAATGGTTTTGGATCTTGTAAATGTTTTCTATCTTGTTTTTCATATTTTTCTCTAAGTTTTCAACATGGGTCTCTTTTGTTAAAGCATGTTTTAAACATTTATTTGAAATTTTAGGCATCCCAAATGCTTGATTAGTTTTCCAAATGATTTCCATCACGTGGAAAGGAAAATTCCCATAAGTGTTTTGGTCTCTTGATTGGTTTTCTATAATTCCTAATGTCATGTTTAGTTTCTCAAATATCCTCTAAGAGATTTTTAATCTTCAAACTAATTAAATGAGACTTATACATAGATACAAATATATATGTATATTTGGTTACCCTATTTGTGCATATTCACTCATGGTGGTGTGAATATATGCATTGGGATAAGGGTAATATATATACATTTCAATTTGTATATGTGTGCAATTATAAAGCATGGTTTTGGAACTTGAATGCTTTGGGAAAAAAGGTGGTTATTCAAATGAATGTTGTTTCATTTCAAATGATGAGTCCTTATTAGTACTTTGAGGTTCTTCCTTGGAAATGAAAACCCCTATTAAGGCATTCCTCTTGGTTGTGGAGTTGGTATGGGAGTTGAATAGGGTGAAAGTTTATAATTTATAATGTTTTATGTAAGCCCAATGAGGTGGGATCATGTATTGTTTGTGTATTATGGAAAGGGAAAATGGGATTCACTTAAAAGGGAGTTCAGAGGTGAGAAAGTGAATGGTTATTTTAATGAAAATTGAATGATACATATGTATATTATAGTTAGATAAAACTCACATCCATTTATATTCCATGGGAAGTCTTGGGTAGTTAGGAGGGAGCTCCAGGAACACATTCTACCTCATTTAGTATTACACTCTGACTAGTGGCCCTGAGTTAGATCACTCATCTACTTATGGGGTATGCCCCTCAATTGATCCAGTGAGGGTAAAACTATGTGATGATTCAAGTTTATTATTATGTTTAGAACCAAAGGATATTTATTATGATAATACTGATAGATCTATCCTAGATCGTCTTAACTAGCTTCTAGGTTCCCATGATAATGGATTTACATGTATTCTACTTTCCACTATTTTGTATTACTTTTATATAGTAATTTACACTATTAAATTTTTCCATGAAAACTCTTATTTTAGAACAAATTTCTTTTTATAATTGTATTATTGGAAATTCCTTTACTCTTTAAAAATATCTTTGGAAATTAAAAGGAGAAAATGGATTTTCTGAGGTACTGACTGGATACTTGTTTTGAAAGGAAAAGAAAACCTTATTTTTATATATTTATAATTTCAAGCTAGATTGAAATGGTTTCCTATTTAATGTTAAAGCATAGGGAATGTTTTCTCTTTTATAACCCTATAGAGTATTGTAGTACTCATGCCAATATTATCATTTCCAGTTTAAGTATGGGCTTGGATTGATTTTCTCATGGAGCGAGCATGGTTTTCGGATGGTGGTGACCCATGAGGTCACCTGAAGATATGTTTAGTTGTTTATTTCATTTTTTATGCTAGTGTATGATTTATTTATTATATTATTGTTAATTTATCTATTTTTCATGGGTATCAATCATTCATAACTAAGTTATTCTTGATTCCTAACACTAGTTTCCAACACGAGAGGATCAAAAATGCCTCTTGGTCCTTATTTCAGGTTTGATCATGTGATTAGTTTAGGGTTTAACTAGGTTAGATCATAAAAAATGGTATCATCTCATCATATATTATTATTTAGGGTTTTCCAGTAGTTTGGAGGTAGGATAATCATAATTTAAGTGCTCAGTCATGTGTAGGTTCTTGATCACCACCTTTTTAGAAGGATGCTTGAGTTTTTAGGGTGGTTATGGATGTTTTTTTCTCAAATATGAGCTTGGTTCTTGGATTTTTTCTTGGTTTTGGTATTAATTTGAGTGTTTATGATTGAAATTGAGAGTTTATGGGTTATTTTGAATAATCTAAAAAGTTTTGAGTGGATTTTAGAGAGATTTAGAGGGTTCATGATTAATGTATATGGTCTAGAAAACCATGTAGTGAGTGTACGACTACCATTATTAACTTTCAGTGAGTTTTACATCATTGGTGCATGGTCTTCCAAACTATGTGGCCAAAAAATTCACAAAAACCCTTTCTTTAATTTTTTTTAAATCCATTTCTTTTAGTGTTGGGTTACTTCAATTCATTCCTGTTTTTGGTTTATGTTGATTTAAGGATGTTTGATTTGAATTTTAAAATTATTTTTGGATTATCAAAGATGGATTTCCAAATTAATAAACCTGGGTTATTTGAAAATTAAATGAAAATTGTTTAGGATTTTAAAATTTTTATGGAAATATGGAATAGAATGTGAATTAGGAATTTAAAAATGTTTTTTTTTGATAAAAAAGGTATATTTAAATGAATTGGAAATTTTTAAATGTTTTTAAATGGTGAAAAATGGGTTTAAATGGTTAGGTTACCTTAAATTACAATTTGAAGAGTGACCCCATAATTTTTATTAGATCCTTAGTATTCCTTATAGACATTCACATATATGTTGGTGTGTGTTAAGTATGTGTTTACAATTGAACATGGGTGTACATATAAGTGGGTACATGCATGTATATGTGTGAAGTTAATATAATACTATTTATAAGTATTTGGTTTAATAAGTTTGACTTAGATCTCTAAAATGGTTTTTATAAAAAGGAATTTTAGAATTTTGTTGATTTAGTAATTAATTGATGTTTCCTTTTTGGGGTTTGGGACCTTATTTTGCGGTTTTTGGTTTTATTATATTGGAAGTGTTGTTAAAATGGTGTTTTTAGCTTCAGTTACTGATTTGCATTTGATATTTTGAGTTTTGGTTTATGGTGTATTTTTATTTTGTTTCAGGATTCTTGTTTTAGAGTGATCCCCCACCAATATATGAGGAATCTAGAATAGGATCTATGGGCGGTCCTTTCACCACATAAATTTTGGTTAATCAATTATTATCCTAATAATTTTATTCATACATTTTGGGAATGGAGCCTAGTGGTCCTAAAACAATGACTCATTATTAGGAGTTAGTATAGAAGTTTAGAGAGTCGAATCCTCTTCATTTCTTCAGACATACAAAATCAGGGAAATATGAGGAATGATTGAAATTTATTTAGGATATATTTATTCAACTTAAGATTCCCAAGCCTATTAAGCTCATCTTTTCAACTTTTATGTTAGAAGGCATGAGTTGGAAGTGGAGGAAGTCCATTATTTGGACCAAGCCACAAAATACCACTCTTAGGAAATCTTAAAATCCTTATTTATCAATAATTATTTCTAAAAATCCCTAATAATTCCAAATGTAAGGGAGTTTTATTTTCTCTTGTAATGTAATTAAATAGTGTTGGTGTATGTTAATAGTTTTACTGAGTTGGTGTCATATCTTCTAGATCTATCTGAAGATGAATCCTTAAAGGCTTGATTCTTTTGAAGGGGCCTTTAACTCAATCTCCTTCTACCAGTGTATTCACTTACCCTTGATATTTATGAATATGTAGTGAGGCAGTCTATTTGGGCCAAAGATATCTTAGATGAAGTACCATAGGTAGTTGATGTCTCATCTATCCCTAAGATTGGTGATGGTGATTCTAGTAAATAGAAATGGAAAAAAGATGTGTCTAGTTAGTTGGGAAGTGGGATGAAAATGCCATCATGTTTATTCTCACTAAAGTCATCTAAGAGTAAGATATAGGTATAGAATCAATGTGGAAAGTTAGGGAATAAGAAGTCATAATTCCAAGAATTGGAGAATAATTTTCATACCTGTGGTTATTTGGGGAACTTGGAAAGGTTCTGCAATAATGTTTTCAGGGAAATATGTGGAGAATGATTCACTTCTCCAAAGAATATTATAGCTTATATGGATGAACATGATATTTATTCAATCTATGTTTAAAGTTTCTCACTTTTTAAATGTTTCCTATTTTGGGATCATTGTTTTATAGTGTTTTTTTTTTGTTTATTAAAGGAGAACGTAGTTGTGGATCTTCTTGGAATTTTGTTTTTAATGTAAATTATTTTCTGGAAATTCTGAATATTTTTTTCATGGAGTGGTGATCTTTCTCATTCCTTTCTTCATTTTTTTTCATCCTGGTTCTTTCTAGTACTCATGAGTTTTTCTAGATTAGAAAAATTAGTGTTTTTATGAAGTCCTAATTTAGTGGGAAGACCACTATAGAAGAGGTTCATGGAGAATCTGGTCTATAATCCTTAATGTTCCTCATTTTGGGAATTTTTAATTCTAATTATTGGTTCAATTCCTTATTCATGACCTCCCAAAACCAACCATAATAGTTTGGTTAGATTGGACTTTGGATTGTGTGATAGATTCTCATAGAGATCCTGTATAGACCATGATTATTTTATTTTGTGATTTCTATGCTAGGGGTTAGAGTGTTCTTTATTTGAGTTGTGTTTATAGATACAAGTATCTCGTTTGATTCCTTCATTTGATGGTTCAAGATCTTTGGCCTTGCTAGTTGCCACCATAAATATTTGGTTTTATTCATGAGTATAATATTTCTAACCTATTTTTGGTTTCATAATTTTAGGTTTTTTTAATGGGATAGTGAATTTTGGTTCTTCGGTCTTTGTGTTTGAGGAGACTCAACTTGGGTGTTAGTTTGTTCTTTCCATGTGTCATATTCAAAAAAACCTTTTTTTAGTATTTTTTGGGGAAGAAATTGTCATATTGGGGAGAATTGTCACACCCTATCATAAAAATACTCTATTGTTTTGTTTATTTTGGGTATATTTTATTTCTCTCTACATCTAGATAGTTTTCCCTGGAGTTTGGAGTTCTGGGAATACATAGAATATCGCATAGTTAAGGCACACTATTTTCCAAACCACGAGGCTACTATGAGACAACCTTTATAATTTGTTAGAGAATGTATGTAGTTAAGGTACATATCTTGGTAAACTGTGTGGACTACCTGTTCAAGGTTCTTTAGTAACCCAGTAGAGGGTGCACCATTTTCCAAACCATGTAGCCAAACCTCATTCAGTACCCATGTTCATTAAAAATAGTATTTTACTATTTTTCTATCCTAGTTTTTTAAACCAAATCACCCCTATCCCCACTTGTTCAGTCCTCACAACTCCAGGGGTGCCTTCTTCTCCCATTCCTTCCAATCCTTTCCTTGGTTATTTCAAGTAAATATCTTCAAGGTTTTTGTGTGATTATTCAAGGTCATATCCTTCTACCTTCTTCCTTTCCTTCCTTCTTGTATATTCTATTTTTTTCCTATTAAATGGTTCTAGTGGTCTAGGGTTCATATTTCGTTGTTTCTTAATTAGGGGTTTTAGTTTTCTAGGGTTCCTGTTTGTCTCTATTTCTCCTTTGAACCTCCTTAAGGTGGGTTTGAATTTCCATTGTAAGAGGTGACAAGGTTTGAGGTAGGTAACCCTATGTACAAGATTTTAAATTGAAAACTATTAATTATTAATTATTTTTAAGTGTGTTTTTATTATTATATAAAGTGAATATACTATAAAAAATGGTTATGGTTCTTTAAATTGGTTTCTCTCTAGTTTTATATATTTTTCTTTAAGTTTCCAATGTGTGTCTCTTTTGTTAAAGCATGCTTTCAACCTTGATTTGAAATATCATGCATCCTAAGTGATTTATTGGTTTTATAAATGTTTTTTGTCATGTGAAAGGGAAAATTCCCATATACTTTTTAGTCTTATGATCAATTTTATATAAGGTCTAATGTAATATTTGGATTATCAAAATTATTAAATATATCTATAATCTTTAAACTCATTAAATGTGACCTTTTCACACATACATATATAGATATATATTTGGGTACTCACTTTGTGCATATTCACTCATAATGGTGTGAATATGTGAATTGGTATAAGGGGTGATTATATATATATATATATATATATATATATATATATATATATCATGTTGCATATGTGTTTAAGTGTGAAGTGTGGTTTTAGAACTTGAATGCTTTAGGTAAAAAGGTGGTTATTCAAATGAATGTTGTTTCCTTTCAAATGATGAGGCCTGATTGAAAAATTGAGGTTCTTCCTTGGAAACGAAGACCCCTATTAAGGAATTACCCTTGGTTGTGAAGTTGGTATGGGTGTTGAATGGGGGGATAATGTATAATGTATGATGTTTTACATAAGACTAGGGAGGGGGGATTTTGTATTGTTTATTTATTATAGAACGGGAAGGGGGCATTACTTAAAAATGAGTCCAGAGGTGAGAAAGTGAATGATTGTTTTAGTGAAAAGTGAATTATATTTAAGTATATTATATTTGGATAAAAATCACCTCCATTTATATTTAATGGGAATCCTTGGGTAGTCACTAGTTTATTTTCATGCTCTGACTAGTGACCTTAAGTTATATCACTCTCCTACTTATAGTATATTCCCCTTGGTCAATCTAGTATGGGTGACACCGTGTGATGGAGTGGGTTGATTGTGGTGTCTGGCACTAGATAAATGTCGACAGCTCTATCCTAGACCATCTATAATATCTTAAAAGTTCCTATGATAATGGATTTATATGTATTCTACTTTCCACTATTTTTTGGAACTTTTATAAAGTAATTTCCACTGTTAAATTTTTCCAATGAACCACTATTTTTAGCATTCATTTATTTTTATAAATATTTTATTGGAAATTCCTTCAATTTGTAAATATTGGTTTGAAAATGAAAATAAAAATATGGATTTTATGAGGTACCGACCGACTACTTATTTTGAAAGGAAAAGAAAACATTATTTTTAAATATTTATATTTTCGAACTATCTTGAACTGGTTTTTTATTTAAAGGTAAATCATAGGGCATAGTTTCTCTCTTGGAATCCCTATTGAGAATCTCAGTGATCATTCCTATATTATCATTTTTAGTTTCAAGTTGGGATTAGCTTAAGTCTCTCATGGAGCAACCATAGTTTTATGGATGGTGGTGACCCATAAGGTCACATGGAGGTATGTTTATTTGTTTATTTCTTTTAGGCTAGTAGCATATGATTTATTTATTCAATTCTTGTTCATTTATCTATTGTTTATGGTTAGAAATCATTCCAAACTTAGTTATTCTTTATGAATGGAACTAGTTACCAACCTGAGAGGATGAAGAATGCCTCTCAGGTCCTTATTGTGGGCTAGATCAGGTGACCGGTTTAGGGTCGAACTGAGTTGGTTATTGATAGTACACCATGGTTGTCACGCCCTGGCCCCAGACTGCCCTGAATCTGGTGCAGAGTTTAAATAAAACATGGCATGTAAATTTTTTTATAAAAAGAAAATCTGAAATCACACACACATGTTCTACTAGAGAGGATCATTTTGGTTTAGGTCCTATAGAATCAGATACAATTATTATAATTCCTTTAAAACTGAACAAAAATGTCTTCATTAAGTAGTCACCAAATAGAGGGACTCTAATCTAATAAACCTATAAAAGAAAATAGATTGAAACATAGGGTGAGCATATGAATTCCTAGTAAGGGGTTTTTAAAATAACATAATATACTAATTAAAACCTTTTGGAAACATGCCTCTAAAATTGTCCATAAAACATTTTCTTAAGGAATGCTGTAACACATGTATCATAAGATAACATTTATTATAAGAATTATAAGAGCATATTTCAAGGAATACTAACAGAGTTAAAAAGAAACATGATTACATTATAAGCATGCTCATTTATAATAATAAGTAAGAGACATTATAACTTTAAAAGGTATGACATGTGAATATGCTGGTACAAAATTTATAACTAAGAGTAATACATGTTTAGAGTTGTGAATAAAATAATAACTTCAATTTCATCCTTTACTACTATGAAACATACACTGGATGATGAATCTATGAGTGCTGAATAATTAATAATACATAAGATTTTACTTCTTTTAATTATAATAAACATAAGCTCTTTAACCAAGAATATTCTACTAGTCAAATATTCTTTTGGCTAATTAAATTACAAAGTCATAATGAGGAAAGTATATTTGCAGGACCACGTCAAGGCCTCAGCCAAGATGTCTAATTATTAAGGCCTTGGGCAAAATCCATAAATCATAAATTTGTCATGGCCTTATGCCAAGACCGTAGTTTTTCTCATGAGACCTACCAATGCATCGAGGGGCTATAGCGGGCCTCACCCGATAGTACATAAGTTCAATGAATTCCTCATTTCTCTAAATAAAAGTGCTCATACCACTTTGGTTTATTAAATTAGTTATCAATTATCATTCCAAGTGTCACATATTACTTGGTTTATTATTTCATATTATTCAAAATGTTCTATACCACCTTGAATAATTTAATTTCTTAGTTCATATTATTCAAAGTGTCCCATACCAATTTGAATAATTTAAAATCTTTATTCCTTAAAATTCCTTTTGAGTTTGATTAAATTCTTTACCATTTATATATAAAATGTAAATCATTCATTTCAGTGTTAATAATAATACTTTAAATTGCATGGATATGGAAATAAATGGAAAGTATGATAAGAAGATTATAGCATATGTGATGACAACTAATGCACAAAAATAAATACAAGTTTTTTCATATAAAATGATAACCATAAATTTTAAAATATTATTAATAAAATACATATTGAAAATTTGTCATGGATTGGATGCATAATTAATTTAAAGGTAAACCAAATATTTCATGTGGGGTATTAAACACATAGGTCCAAACATTTATTACTGGTATGCTTATGTATAACATATCACAAGGGTACACACAATGTTAAAAATGAAAAGCATGAAATTAAACAATACCTAATACCATTTATTGTTTATGAAAATAAGTGATTCACACATATGTATATAAGAGTAGAAAAACCCAAAAATTATACTCATGAATTCTACATAATTAATAAACGATTAGGGTTAGGTGTTGTGTAAATACGTTTATACATGAGGGTGTATATAATGATTTGTATTTTTAAATAAAAAACCTTTTATATGTAAAAAACCAAATTTTCAATTAATTCTAATCAATCTTGGAAAATATAAATTAGATTTAGAATCCAAAAATCCAATGACACCTATAATGACATGAATATATTAGGCACATTAATTAACAAGGGTCCCTAAATTTTAAATCATGATATAAAATTTAAATGGTTCATTTATTAAACAAATTCATAGATATGTTTACGTAAACATCGATATAAATATATAATTTATGTGTATAAATGATTATATATAGTATATATAAGGGTATTATACCAAGTGTAAATGACACTTACACGTTTTAAACAAATTAGGGACATTTTTTTAAAACAAGGGTTCATAAATTTCAAAATGTTCCATTTCATATAAAAGTTTTGTTTATGAAATATATATATATATATATATAAATGCTTATGTATATTTAAATTTATATAGAATCACAAAACATCACACATCCTTTACATGATAAAGGATTAAGAACTTTATGTAGGATTAAGGAATCACCATCTTAGAAGGAATCAGTGGGTCTTATACTCAACCACACACACACACACATATATATATACATCTATATGTATATATATAATAATCCAAACTGAAGAAAGGAAAGAAAATATAGGACCCTTGATTTTAATGAGGAGGAGAGGTTCGAGGAAACTCGAAGGAGGCACTGGAGAACTCCCTGGAGGCTTGAGATGAAAAGGACCTGAAAGGTTAGGGGTGAAATGATTGTATATAAACTATATTATATAAATTATCTTTATTGACACTTGCAGGAAAACTGAGACCTACTCAGTTTATAATATGAATGAGGGTGATTCTTGTGGAAAATTAGCGAAGGGAGGGCCCACCTATGTCACAGGTGGAGAAAAAATAGAGGATAAAGTGGAAAAGGAAACTGGTGAAATGCATGCAAAGAAGAAGAGGGCTATGAGGGAGAAAACTGGAAAAATAATGAACCGCTAGGATCTAACTGCGAGAAGATCCATCATCTGTGGAGCGTCTATGGATTTTAAAAGGAATTAACGGTTTTGATCTGAGGGGGAGATGATCGGACGACTATAATTGAAGCGTAATTTTAAAAATAGATGGATGACCATGATTATATTTTTCAGGATCAGATGACACAAAAAAATGCAGAAGGTAAACCACGGCCGCTGGGGATCAAAAGACGAACTGATCGAATGGACCAGATCATGTGCGACGTGATTGGACGTCCCAGATCCACCCCTAGAAGAAAAATGGTCATACCACTTCAAAATGGAGCAAGCTCTGTGGCTCCTTTATAAGTCTGGATCTTAGAGCCATTGCTTAGATTAATCCTTCCCCCTTCTGGTACCGCCCCATACCGAGTTCTCTACGGACACGCTCCTGTGCCCACCCACGCTTCCATTCCACCCCACATGATGGCACACTCAGTTCCTTGCACACACACCTGTGTTCTCCTTTAGGGGTAACTATGCCCCCTATGCGTGCTAGAACTAGCATGCACCATGCGTGCACACCGCCCCTAGGCCATTGCCAGGGGGTTGTGGGTGAGATGCCCACCAAGACATTGAGTGGATGTCTAAGGTGGCCCTCGGCTAGGTGGGGTACTCACCTATATTTTAACAAAGTAAATATTTATTTTTTGTTAAATATAAAATATGTTTTCATATACTTATATAGGTGTATTCAATCAAACATGAATTCTATTATTATGACTAAACAAAGTTCTAAAGCCAATATTTTCCTTAGTTTTCTAAATGCTAAAGTTTTAAAACACAAAGTGATAAATAAATGTTTAATACATCATTAAGAAAATATTATACTAGTATTAAAAAAATCAAAGACATATTTTTAGTTAAAACTTTGGTTTAAACATAAAGAATGATAACATTTATAAAATCTTTTCAACACATTTGAAACATTTGAAAAGTATTTGAAATGCATACCTAATTTTGAAATTTTACTAAGTGTAGATAAAATATTTATGAAAAGAGTTTCAGTATTTAATGTTATAATTTCAATGCATACTTTAAATATTTTGGAAAACTAATTATACTTGGATATTTTAATTTAAACCACCAAAATGACCAACAGATATAATTATAGTCATTAGAAACTCAACAGTCACCTAAAGAGGTAACAGTCAGATTAAGGCTTTATAAAGACATGAATTAGGGTTTTCCATCTCTAAAACGACTTGGCAAAGATGGTGCACATCATTCCACTGATGCTCAATGTGGTTGTAGTGGATTTGGACATACTGATGTTCATTGTGACAGATCTGAAGGACCCTTACTATCTTCTTGGGGTTTTTGTTGTATTGGGTGGTATCCCTATAATTTTAATAGGTCTTTTAATATGTATTTTTGGGTAGTATGGTCTTCCTTTGATCTTACTGTAATGAAAACACTTTGGTGTTTAATAAAATGCCTTGTGTTTTGTTTGCAAGTTTTGTTAAGATAGCATGAAATTTAAATAGAATATAACCATATTATTATTATTACATGTGAAAAAGGTTTGGGTCATCACAATATCCCCCCATTCAAAGAATTTCATCCTCACAATTCTAAAATATCCATACACAACCCACTAGAAAAACCAGGCTCACATCACCTCCGATATCCCCTCCTAAAGTCGGCCAACGTGGTCAATCTTCTGAATACCCCCAAGTGAATCCCTAGATTGGTTTCCATTCCCTAAACTTATTTAACCCAAATGCACCGAGAGCACTGAGAGCATCTAGGATCATCCCTATGCATAAAGCATTCGAGTTTCCATAAGAAGGATTTTGCAGTATAGAGATCAGTGATGTGAGATTGGACCAGATCTCTATAAATCTCTCAAGATATGTCGTGCTTGAAAACTTCAAAGTTGTAGAGCACTCCATACATAGTAAAACTTAGAACTTGAAATAGATAAACTGCCCGAAGGTCACCCTCCAAAGTAGCTTCCTAAAACTTTACCAAAGCTTGATAGTTTTCTAACAAGGTGAAACAAAGGAAAAGAACTTCGTGGTACTTCCCCTTTTTCCTATACGTTGAAAATTGGGCCTCTGCAATACGGTGATAAATGTAGCTTTCTCCTTCAAAGGAACATATGATATTTGTGCTGAGTTACACTTTATAAAGTCATTTTCAAGTCAGACATAAGCTTACATAGGGTTGGTATTTTTCTAATCATGTATTGACAATTATAATTTCTAAATGTTCGGTAGGAAGTGATAGAATATTGGTTGGTGAACTCATGTCTTCTATCTGAAAATTTCACGAGATGTGTTATTCAGCAAGGAATAACCATGTAAAAATAAAGACTTTATTTGAGAAAAAAAAACATTTTAAAGTATCAAAACATATAACATTATTTAGTTATACAAATTTCATAAACCCAAGGTGTTATATAACTACTCGATCACTCTCAAAACACTAGTATGGATTCCCTAACGTCCTTCTTTGTAACACCCTGAGATTAAATGAAAAATATTCTTTTTAATTTCATTAATGTCTTATGTTGTACGCTACACCAAAAGGAGCTTGCACAACATGCATCCTTGACTTGCCTTTCATTACACGCAATCACGACCTTCCTCGATAGCGTGTGTAGTACGCAATACCGAGTTTCACTAAACAACGATATGCTCTTAAAATATTATTAAAACTAGTCGTTATGAATAGTTATAACCACTTTTTAAAATTTTGTAAATTTTTTTTTTCAAAATGGACTTCATTTTTGGATTCGGAATATCGAAATTAGCTTAGGGTGAAATTTTGGTACTTTTCGGATAACTTTCATATTATGATGAATAGTGAAAATTACTAAATTTTAATTAAAAACAACTTTTTTAATCGAAATAATTAATAGTGATAGATTATTAATTTGAGTGGTTTTAAAGTATATTTAGAATATATTTTTACAATTTAATACAATGTTGTTCATTGGATGTAATTTCACATTTAAACCAGACATGAACAAGTGTCAATCTTTTGATAGTTATTATCTCTTAAAAACACCCTATTTGTTTTGATGATGGGAATTAATTTTTAAATTAGTTAATGTAACTGATATGTTTTGAATTTGGTAAAATAAACACCATTTTTGAATTCATAATATCAAATATATCTTAGGCCTAATTTTTTGTATTTTTTTGGAAACTTTCCTTTTTTGATGAATAGTGAACCACTAAGTGGTAGTTAAAAAACTGAATTTTTTCATAAAACTTAATTTTACCGCTTCTGTGAGTGGTATTTAAAAAATCCGAGAGACACGGTTGATGTCAGTAAGTAAAATGTGGTTCAATGAGATGAAAATAATTTTTGGTGAATAGTAACTTTCTACTTTTTTTTTACCACGGTTAAAAGTAAATAGGGTAATTAAGGGTAAAAATGATATTATTATTACCCTAACACATGTCCTAATTCTATTGGATAAGTGTAATTCGACCAAAAAAAACCTTAGGAATAAAATATGACCTTTTAGGCCCACTTGGATTAGATTAGGACATTTATTATTATTTAATTCAAAGAAGAGTTAAAAGAGTTAAAATCAAAGTTTATTTACTAAAACATTTTTAATATAGGGTTATACATAAGATAAATTCGATTGTAAATATTCATTAGAAATATAATAAGATTTCATACATAAAGATATTTTATTTATAAATTTTAGACATTAAATAATTTAATTTATTTATGACACAATGATGATGCAGTAATTACCATAATAGTGAAAAATTAGAATAATTGATATTATAAATACCCAAATAAATATAATTTGAGACTTTTCATGAATTAAACTAATTTTATAGGTTAATATGGAATGTTAGGATTGATTAAATTAACTTTGGTTGAAGTAATCATTCTGTTATGAGTTTCACAAAAATCAACTATTGAATAGTGTCAAAATTGACATAAAATAGTTTTTAAAATAAATATTATATTATTGATTGTTATTTTATTCTTAAAAATTTAAGGTTCAGACAAGATACTTATATCAAGATAGGTGTATCATTAATGGACCACTTGGTGGTCGCTTGGATGTATATGGTAAGTTTATTAACTATATAATATAAAAATACAAAGTGACATGGTAAATGTCAATCTAATTAACTAAGAGTTAAAAATAAAAAATAAGGTTAGTATAATGACCTAAACTTATCTAAATTATATTGGATGAGATTATTTCGACCCATCCCCACCTTAGCTTCTAAATAAATCAATTTAGAGCTATTTACAACCGATTTGGCTTTATAATAAAATAATATGTTTAGTTATTCCAAAGGTGCCCCTATCCTCCCTTATAAAAGGGCACCTCCTCCCCCTCTTCCTCACACCACTTTGAGCCTTCAAGCTCGGCCAAACCCTTCCAAATTCTCTTCTCCACTTCCCTAGAAACATCTTAGAGGTCCTGGTCTTCTTCAAAGACCAATTTTAGTGCCCTAAGAAGAGGACTCAAAGAGGCACTTCAAAGAAGAGGTAATGTCCGTTACCGATTCTTTCAACTTTATTTCTTCTTAAACTTCTTCTTCTTAGGTTGTTTTATTATGAAGTAATAAAATAAGTATCACTCATAAACTGATATGTTATTATAAGTATGAAACAACCCTATTTCACTATCTATCCATCCTACGGAAAATGAAATCACCGCGCGTGCGTACGTACGGAATACCGTCTCCACGCCGTGGTGTAATCTATTTTCCCCCACCACCTTACTTGTATGGGTATAATGGTGTAAATAATAACTATACATGATTATTGTAAAGTGATATTGATTCTGAAATAGTATACATACACTCCAATACGATTCCACGATCATGGGAACGATATCTTCGCTCGTGCGTACGTACGGAATACCGTCTCCACGATGTGATGCGACTCATTATACATGATATTCATTGCATAATGATTATATAAATGAATTTAATGAATGAATATGATATATATTACACTAATAATATTCTGGAAATGAGGTATCTATAACCTAAAGAGAAGAATAATAATTTATTCGACAAAACACGCATAAGAACAAAAAGTAATAAACACCCGAATAACAAATAGTAATGAAATATTACTAATAAGAAGCTAAGAATATGACCATATATGATATCATAACAATAAGTATGATTATTTAATAAGTCAATAACATTATTTAAATCATTATACAGGAGGTTCAGACACTTACGAAGCAAATCAGACATAAGGTAAGGGAAAATATCACAATCTCATTTTATCCGAGATTGTTTATACTTTGGTATTTACTGGGGTGTATTTTATCATCCACATCCATGATTCTTCAATATGTAATATTGTTTCCATCCACCTAAAATTGTTTAAATCCAATTTTACCCTTCGGTGAGTTTTTAGTAAAAGATATAAAAGGAATCTTTTGTCGTTTTTCGTACGAGGTACTTTTTGACTTTTCCGAAAAAAGTACGGGAAGAATGTTTTTTTAACTTATATGGAATGAATGGATTTTTAAAAAATTATTTCCAAGAAGATTAATTTACAAGTTTTAAAGTTTATTTTTAATAAAATTCTTTTAGTTTAAAATTGTATGACATGTTAAGAAAGGAAAATGTTTTTGAAGTAGAAAGGATATTTTCCTCAAGAATGGAGTTCAAGTGTTTTATCAAAATTATTTTCCATCTAAGATAATATAGGGTTCTGTTTCTATCCCTATTATTAAATTGATATGATTATGTTGTGATGGAATTATTTTTATGAAATACTTTATCTTATATGAATTGTTTTATGATGTCATGTTGTTTAAGAATCCCATTTTTATTACATGGGTTATGCAATGATGTATGATTTATGATTTTGTGGCACACATAAGAATGGTATCATTATGAGACGGGTGGGACCTATATCTCCCTCCAATTCATTGGGTAAAGATTTTATATCTCATGAGATAGACATGGCTGGAACGGCAGGTTAAACCGGTTCAGTGAAACAGGATTGAAATGAGGAATGAACTCGGTTCAGAAATGGACTTTGTCCACTAAGATAGTCTTGGAAATGAGTCTTGACTAATAAGAAATGATTCTCTATGATTATGTGTGTACAACACAAACTTTCATGTTTTATGTTATGATTATTGGGATTACATTTCACTACTATGATTTATCCCATGTTATGATATTATGATCTCTTTTGCAGGTTAAGATTTCCAAAATGTTATGTTATTATGAATATGATGTGATTGATATTTCTTTTGTTTACCCTTAATGAGCATTTGAGCTCACCCTTTTATGTTTTCTTTTCCCCAGGATATAAAGAATGGTTTTAGGTAAGAAAAAAGGGAAGATCTTTATGGGAGATGTTGAAGATCTTTCACCATGATTAGAAGATTACGTTCCGAGTTTCCAAAGACACTAAACTATTATGGTCCTTGTGCGTGTGTTTTTGTTATGTACTAATTATTCTGAAAAAGTAATGTAATGTCCATGTACGTCAAGATTCGGGCCTCTACAGTTGGTATTAGAGGAAATTTTTAGTCAACCTTTGGAAACTAGGGTGCGAAAACATTAGTGAGATCCCTAGAGATATTTCTAAGGTATGTCTAGGGATGCCCCTAAGGATAAGTATACGTATAGGATATAGTTATAGAACTACGGTAACAATCTTAGAATATAACCTAAGATGTTATATATTTAAGGTACTCCGCCTATATTATGTTGTTTTCCCTAGCATGATTTTTTCCTCTCACACTATTCTTTTTGGGTTTTAGATGATGGCTAGAACCCGAAGGAACCGTGTTGATCAATGCAATGGACAATGCAATGATTGTCCTCCTGAACAAACAAATGTTATGGGATATGGAGTGAAAAATATTATTGCTATACTTACACAAGCTATGAATCATTCTAGACTTCCAAATGAGCAGAGAAGGGAACAATATTCTATTGAGTCCTTCATGAGGCAACGTCCACCTTCTTTCAGTGGGTCTTCTGATCCACTTGTTGCTGAATAATGGATTAGTACCACTGAAAAGATATTTTCAGTTATTCAATGTTCTGAACATGATAAAGTCATCTTAACAGTATATCGTTTGGAAGGTGAAGCTGATCAATGGTGGAATCTTATCAAGAATATGAGGCAAAGAAATGAAATTGAGTCCATGGAATGGGACGAGTTCAAGAACTTATTTTTCAATAAGTACTTCCCTTGTATTCTTCAAACAAAGATGGAGAAGGAGTTTCTTGAACTAAAGCAAAAGGATGATGAATCTATTGGTATATACGAAGAAAATTTTAAAAGGCTTGCAAGGTATGTATCTGGATTTATCATCCAACCTGAAAGTAAAGTTGATCGATTCTTCAGTGGCTTAAAACCAAATCTTCGAAGGGAATTAGCTATAAGAGACTTCAGTAGCTATGAAGAAATTGTGCGTTGTGCTATCAAGGTAGAAATGGAAGTTGGTGTTACTTATCCATCTCATAGTTTTGACAAGAAACGAAAAATGGAGTTGAAGGATAAATCTTAGAATAATGGTAAAAATAAGATGAATGTTTCCTTATGCTCAAAGTGTGGAAAGAAGCATGGTGGAGATTGTCTTAAAATGACAAGTAAATGTTTCAAATGTGGAAAGGAAGGTCATCGGGCACTTGAATGCCGCAATGATGGGAAGAAGATGTCTAATGATGCAAACAAAGGAAGGGATACACAGAATGAACCTACTACACTTCAATGCTTCAAGTGCAAGGAAATGGGGCATTATGCTAATAAATGCCCTAATCCAAGGGTTAGTGATGATCGACATGAGAAACCACTTATGGCAAAGGACAAAGGGAAGTCACATGCGATCACCATTGGTGATGTTGAATATGACAACGATGTGGTGGAATGATTAAGTGTTTATGTAATGGGATTCCAAAATAATGTTGTATATAGTATCGTGGAATATTGGAATATTTATGTATTGGTATATTGTGGTTTTCAATAATTTTATGGTACCGGTAACCATGGAAAGTGGTTGAGATATTTTTGGAAAAAAGATGATATGCTCATAATGAAGGGATAAGGAAAAAATGAAATGTTTGATAGTATTCATGAGCTCATGATTGATATAAGGACTAAGTGATATCATGGTTTGAGTATATAGAATTTTGAGGATTTTGGTATGTGGAAAGAGTTAACTTTTAACAGCATTTATGTTTTCAATAAGGTTCAATGGGTATTCATTTTTTTTCAAGAGAATACATGATTAAGGCCTTTGAATGTTTGGAATGTGACCAACAAGACATATCTCATGATATATGGGGATCAATAATGGTATTAACATGCTGGTTGTATGAACTCTTTGGTAATAGTTTTCACTATAATATGAGATTAGACAACATTATTTTGAATAAGCCTAAAGATTGGAATAGATTATGTTGGACATAAGTTAGTATTATTTAAGGATAGAAGTTTTTTAGATATTATTTATGGGATGTTATAGTAATGTAGTTTTAGAAAAAGGACAACCTGCAGGATGGGCGACAGCCCATCGCGTCAGACAAGGCTGTGGGAATCGAACCCACAACCGAAGTGTGACTGGCCTTTATTGCCTACCACTGGCCTACAGGAAGTCTCTGTTTAGTAGAAAATAGTTTTATTATATTAAGCAGTATGATATATGAAGTATAAGTCCATTTTAGGAACCATATATGATTAATCTCACTATAGATGGACTTATGTATTTTTTGATAACTTTTCTAAACTTTTGTTTGAGACAGATGGAATGACCCATCATTCTATCACATGATCTGATAACACATCACGAATGAAAAATTCAACTTCATTTCTTTAAGATATGAAGTGGAAATTGTCCAAAGAACGACCAATGGCGAGACTATACCAAAATCACGAAAGTATTTCTTCTAATTCCAATTTCATCAACTTTAGGGAAATGATCTTGAAAACCAAAAATGGTGTCCTAGTGCTCTTATATCTGATGAATCAGATGGTACCTTAGATCGTCACAAATTTATGGCTTTGTGATTGCTGGCTTTTCCATAGCCATGTTCTCTACCACTCTCCATCAGAACATGATGGTTAGATTTCTCTTCCATATCCATATTTTCACCTAGGTGGAAACCGAGTGATTAGTTTATTGGGGTAACCGTTACGTTTCATACTTTTGTTTTTAAAGAATGGTTTTGGTATTCCTTTTTACGATGTGGGTTTCTATTAAAGAAACTTTCGAATAGTAAACCATTTATAACCCCGACGAATTTCGAGGGCGAAATTCATTTTAAGGGGGTAGAATGTAACACCCCGAGATTTTATGAAAAATATTCTTTTTAATTTCATTAATGTCTTGTGTTGTACGCTACACCAAAAGGAGCTTGCACAACACGCATCCTTGACTTGCCTTGCATTACATACAATCGCGACCTTCCTCGATAGCGTGTGTAGTACGCAATACCGAGTTTCACTAAACAATGATATGTTATTAAAATATTATTAAAACTAGCCTTTATGAATAGTTATAACCACTTTTTGAAATTTTGTAATATTTTTTTCAAAATGGAATTCATTTTTGGATTCGAAATATCGAAATTAGCTTAGGGTGAAATTTTGGTACTTTTCGGATAACTTTCATATTCTGATGAATAGTGAAAATTACTAAATTTTAATTTAAAACATCGTTTTTAATCGAAATAATTAATAGTGATAGATTATTAATTTGAGTGGTTTTAAAGTATATTTAGAATATATTTTTACAATTTAATACAATGTTGTTCATTGGATGTAATTTCACATTTAAACCAGACATAAACAAGTGTCAATCTTTTGATAGTTATTATCTCTTAAAAACATGCTATTTGTTTTGACGACGGGAATTAATTTTTAAATTAGTTAATGTAACTGATATGTTTTGAATTTGGTAAAATAAACATCATTTTTGAATTCATAATATCAAATATATCTTAGGCCTAATTTTTGGTATTTTTTTGGAAACTTTCATTTTTTGATGAATAGTGAAACCACTAAGTGGTAGTTAAAAAATTGAATTTTTTCATAAAACTTAATTTTACCGCTTCTGTGAGTGGAATTTAAAAAATCTGAGAGACATGATTGATGTCAGTAAGTAAAATGTGGTTCAATGAGATGAAAATAATTTTTGGTGAATAGTAACTTTCTACTTTTTTTTACCACGGTTAAAAGTAAATAGGGTAATTAAGGGTAAAAATGATATTATTATTGCGGTGGGTGCGCGATTTCTACGCTCGTGTCTCGAGGTGGCTCTTCGGAAATGATGTCGGGCGATACGCAGACTGAAAACTGGAAAGCGGTCTAAGTTAGGGTTTTTTTAATTTGAAATACTTTGCTATGGAGATGGCGGGATGTGTGTTTTTGAAACTTGTGTTGTAGGGTTCCCACTTTTCCTTAAAGTGGTTATTTGAAAATACCAAAAAAAGAATTTGGGAAAAAATGATATTATTATTACCCTAACACATGTCCTAATTCTATTGGATAAGTTTAATTCGACCAAAAACAACCTTAGGAATAAAATATGACCATTTAGGCCCACTTGGATTAGATTAGGACATTTATTATTATTTAATTCAAAGAAGAGTTAAAAGAGTTAAAATCAAAGTTTATTTACTAAATATTTTTTAATATAGGGTTATACATAAGATAAATTCGACTGTAAATATTCATTATAAATATAATAAGATTTCCTACATAAAGATATTTTATTTATAATTTTTAGACATTAAATAATTTAATTTATTTATGACACAATGATGATGCAGTAATTACCATAATAGTGAAAAATTAGAATAATTGATATTATAAATACCCAAATAAATATAATTTGAGAATTTTTTATGAATTAAACTAATTTTATAGGTTAATATGACATATTAGGATTGATTAAATTAACTTTGGTCAAAGTAATCATTCTGTTATGAGTTTCACAAAAATCAACTATTGAATAGTGTCAAAATTGACATAAAATAGTTTTAAAAACAAATATTATATTATTGATTGTTATTTTATTCTTAAAAATCTAAGGCTCAGCCAAGATACTTATATCAAGATAGGTGTATCATTAATGGACCACTTGGGGGTCGCTTGGATGTATATGGTAAGTTTATTAACTATATAATATAAAAATACAAAGTGACATGGTAAATGTCAATCTAATTAAATAAGAGTTAAAACTAAAAGATAAGGTTAGTATAATGACCTAAACATGTATAAATTCTATTGTATGCGAGGATTTCGACCCATCCCTACCTTAGCTTCTAAATAAATCAATTTGGAGCTATTTACAACCGATTTTGGCTTTACAATAAAATAATATTTTTAGTTATTCCAAAGGTGCCCCTCTCCTCCCTTATAAAAGGGCACCCCCTCCCCCTCTTCCTCACACCACTTTGAGTATTCAAGCTCGTCCAACCCCTGCCAAATTATCTTCTCCACTTCCCTAGAAACATTCTAGAGGTCCTGGTCTTCTTCAAAGACCAATTTTAGTGCCCTAAGAAGAGGACTCAAAGAGGCGCTTCAAAGAAGAGGTAATGTCCGTTACCGATTATTTCAACTTTATTTCTTCTTCCACTTCTTCTTCTTAGGTTGTTTCATTATGAAGTAATAACATCAGTATCAATAATATAATGATATGTTATTATAAGTATGAAACAACCCTATTTCACCATCTATCCATCCTACGGAAAACGAAATCACCGCGCGTGCGTACGTACGGAATACCGTCTCCACGCCGTGGTGTAATCTATTTCCCCCACCACCTTACTTGGATGGGTATAATGGTGTAAATAATAACTATATATGATTATTGTAAAGTGATATTAATTCTGAAATAGTATACATACACTCTAATACGATTCCACGATCATGGGAACGATATCTTCGCTCATGCGTACGTACAGAATACCGTCTCCACGATGTGATGCGACTCGTTCTACATGATCTTCATTGCATAATGATTATATAAATGAATTGAATGAATGAATATGATATATATTACAGTAATAACATTATTTAAATGAGGTATCTATAACCTAAAGAGAAGAATAAGAATTTATTCGACAAAACACGCATAAGAACAAAAAGTAATAAACACCCGAATAACAAATAGTAATGAAATATTACTAATAAGAAGCTAAGAATATGACCATATATGATATCATAACAATAAGTATGATTCTGGAATAAGTCAATAACATTATTTAAATCATTATACAGGAGGTTCAGACACTTACGAAGCAAATCAGACCTAAGGTAAGGGAAAATATCACAATCTCATTTTATCCGAGATTGTTTATACTTTGGTATTTACTAGGGTGTATTTTATCATCCACATCCATGATTCTTAAATATGTAATATTGTTTCCATCCACCTATAATTTTTTAAATCCAATTTTACCCTTCGGTGAGTTTTTAGTAAAAGATATAAAAGGAATCTTTTGTCGTTTTTCATACGAGGTACTTTTTGACTTTTCCGACAAAAGTACGGGAAAAATGTTTTTTTAACTTATACGACATGAATGGATTTTTCAAAAAAATTATTTCCAAGAATATTACTTTACAAGTTTTCAAGTTTATTTTTAATAAACTTCTTTTAGTTTAAAATTTTATGAAATGTTAAGAAAGGAAAATGTTTTTGAAGTAGAAAGGATATTTTCCTCAAGAATGGAGTTCAAGTGTTTTATCAAAATTATTTTCGATCTAAGATAATATAGGGTTCTGTTTCTATCCCTATTATTAAATTGATTTGAATATGTTGTGATGGAATTATTTTTATGAAATCCTTTATCTTATATGAATTGTTTTATGATTTCATGTTGTTTGAGAATCCCATTTTTATTACATGGGTTATGCAATGATGTATGATTTATGATTTTGTGGCACACATAAGAATGGTATCAATATGAGATGGGTGAGACCTATATCTCCCTCCAATGCATTGGGTAAAGATTTTATATCTCATGAGATAGACATGGCTGGAACGGGAGGTTAAACCGGTTCAGTGAAACAGGACTAAAACGAGGAATGAACTCGGTTCAGAAATGGAATTTGTCCACTAAGATAGTCTTGGAAATGAGTCTTGACTAAAAAGAAATGATTCTCTATGATTATGTGTATACTCCACAAAGTTTCATGTTTTATGTTATGATTATTGGGATTACATTTCACTACTATGATTTATCCCATGTTATGAAATTATGATCTCTTTTGCAGGTTAAGATTTCCAAAATGTTATGTTCTTATGAATATGATGTGATTGATATTTCATTGGTTTACCCTTACTGAGCATTTGAGCTCACCCTTTTATGTTTTCTTTTCCCCAGGATATAAAGAAAGGTTTTAGGTAAGAAAAAAAGGGAAGATTTTTATGGGAGATGTTGAAGATCTTTTACCATGATTAGAAGATTACGTTCCGAGTTTCCAAAGACACTAAACTATTACGGTCCTTGTGTGTGTGTTTTTGTTATGTACTAAGTATTCCAAACAAGTAATGTAATGTCCATGTATGTCAAGCTTCGGGCCTCTACATTCTTTACCAGGTCCACCATCGTCAAAGAATTTCTTGGTAGGTTCTTCAAGTTAGATTGATTTCCAAAACATTCTTAAATTCCGCAATTTCATTATCCCAGATACACTTCTCACAGCTCGAGTCAAACTCATGTGGGCAATAGTAGGTCCTCGAAAGGGTGGCACAAGAGTGTAGAGTTCGGAGATATCGGAATGAAAGTTGTTCCGATAGACCAATCAGATGACTTGTTTTTCTAAAAAAAGATGTTGTAAAGCCTCCAATACCTACTAAAACTCAATAATTTGAACATATAGGCCGTGCGGGGGTCACCCGCCTCTGTTGCTTCCGGGAACTTCTCTAGGGCTAGATAACCCTCAGATAGGGTGAAACACAAGAAGAGGAATTCATAGTAACTTCCTTTGTATGCATAAAAAGCAAGTTGCACTTGCAACATGAGGTAGTAAACATGACTCGGTCTATGATAAAGTCGAAGGATATTTGGGTTGTTAAACACTTGATATAGGCATTTATAGGTTAGATGTAGGTTCACAAATGACAGGTATGTATCTGAACATGACTGGACAATTATATGTTCTAGTAACTCAGTGGGGAGAGGCAAAAGACTTGTTTCGTCTTCCATCTGAAAATTTTAAGAAGACTTATACTTAGTGAGACATAAACAAGTTTTTAGTATTGTTCTAATTTTCTAGGGTTTTCAAAACTAATCCTCTGATACCAACCATCATGCCCCGACCTCAGACTGCCCCAAAGTCGGTGCAGAGTTTAAATAAAACATGGTGTGTAAATTTTTTTTATAAAAAGAAAAGTTGAAATCACACACACATGTTCCTCCAGAGTGAATCATTTTGGTTTAGGTCCTAGATAATCAGATACAATTATTACAATTCCTTCAAAACTAAACAAAAATGTCTCATTAAGCAGTAACCAAATAGAGGTACTATAATCTACTAAACCTTGAAAAGAAAACAGATTAAAATGTAGGGTGAGCATATGAATACCTAGTAAGGGGTTTTAAAATAACATAATATACCAATTAAAACCTTTTAAAAACATGCCTTTAAAATTTTCCATAAAACATTTTCTTAATGAATGATGTAACACATGTATCATAACATAGCGTTTATTATAAGAATTATAAGATCATATTTCAAGGAATACTAACATAGTTAAAAGGAAACATGATTCAATTATAAGCATGCACATTCATAATAATTATTAAGATACATTCAAACTTTAATAATTATGACATGTGAATATTCAAGTACAAAATTTATAACTAAGAGTAATACATGTTCAGAGTTTTACATAAAATATTAACTTCAATTTCATCCTTTAATACTATGAAACATACACTGGCTGATGAATCTTTGAGTGCTGAATAATTAATAATCCATAACCATTTACTTCTTCTGATTCTCATAAACATAAGCTCTTTAACCAAGAATATTCTACTAGTCAAATATTCTTTTGGTTAATTAAATTACATAGTCATAATTAAGAAAGTGAACATACGGGACTGCGTCAAGGCCTCAGCCAAGACATCTAATGATTAAGGCCTCGACCAAAATCCATAAATCATAAATTTGTCAAGGCCTTGTGCCAAGACCATAGTTTGTCTTATGAGACCTACCAATGCATCGATGGGCTATAACGGGCCCCACCCAACAATACATAAGTCCAATGCATTACTCATTTCTCTAAATCAAAGTTCTCATACCACTTTGATTTATTAAATTACTTATCACTTATCATTCCAAGTGTCACATATTACTTGGTTTCTTATTTCATATTATTCAAAGTGTCCCATACTAGCTTGAATAATTTAATTTATAATTTTATATTGTTCAAAGTGTCCCATACCACTTTGAATAATTTAAATTCTCTATTGCATAAATGTCCATTTGAGTTTGATTACATTATTTAACATTTACATATACAAAGTAAATCATGCATTTCAGTGTTAATAATAATACTATCAACTGCATGGATATGGAAATAAATTGAAAGTATGATAATTATATTATAGTATATTTTATGAAAACTAATGCACAAAAATAAATACATGTTTTGTCACATAAATTGATAACCCCATAAATCTAAAATCTTATTAATAAAATACATATTGGAAATTCATCATGGATTTGATACATAATTAATTTAAAGGTAAACCAAATATTTCATGTGAGGTATTAAACACATAGGTACAAACATTTATTATTGGTATGCTTATGTATAACATATCACAAGGGTACACACAATGTTAAAAATGAAAAGTATGAAATTCAACCATACCTAATACCATTTATTATTTATGGAAATAAGCGATTCACACATATGTATATAAGAGTAAAAAACCCCAAAAATTATACTCATGAATTCTCTATAATTAATAAATGATTAGGTTTAGGCATTGTGTAAATCCGTTTATACATGAGGGTGTATATAACGATTTGTATTTTTAAATAAAAAACCTTTCATATGTCAAAAACCACATTTTCCAATCATTCTCATCAATCTTGAAAAATCTAAATTAGATTTAGAATCCATATATATATATATATATAAATGTATAACAAAATATACATGGTGTATATAAGGGACTTATACCAAAAATCCAGTGACACCTATAATGACATGAATATATCAGGCACATTAATTAACAAGGGTCCCTAAATTTTAAATCAGGATATAAAATTTAAATGGTTCATTTATTAAACAAATTTATAGATATGTTTATGTAAACATTATTTTACATATATAATTTAAGTGTATAATCGATTATATATAGTATATATAAGGGTCTCATACCAGGTTTAAATGACACTTACATGTCTTAAACATATTAGGGACATTTAAAAAAAAGGATTCATAAATTTCAAAATGTTCCATTTCATATAAAAGTTTTGTTTATAATATATATATATACATATAAATGATTATGTATATTTCAATTTATATAGAATCACGAAACATCACACATCCTTTACATGATAAAGGATTAAGAACTTCATGTAGGATTGAGGACTCACCATCTTAGAAGTAATCAATGGGTCTTATACTCAACCACAAACACACAAACATATATACAAGTATATAAATCTATATGTATATATATAATAATCCAAACCGAAGAAATACAAGACAATATAGGACCCTTACTTGATTTGAATTAGGAGGAGAGGCTCGGGGAAACTCGAAGGAGGTGATAGAGAAATCACATGAGGCTTGAGAGGAAAAGGACCCAGAAGGTTAGGGGTGAAATGGTTATATATAAACTGTATTATATAAATTATCTTTATTGAAAATTTCTGAAAAAATGAGACCTACTCGGTTTATAATATGACTGAGGGTGATTCTTGTTAAAAACGAGCGAAGGGAGGGGCCACTGGTGTCATGGGTGGAGAAAAACAAATGGAGAAAGTGGAAAAGAAAACTGGTGCAATGCATGCGGAGGAAGAAGAAGAGGGCGATGAGGAAGAAAACTGGAAAAATAATTAATAGCTAGAATCTAACCGTGAGAAGATCCAATGGCTATGGAGCATCCACAAATTTTAAAAGGAATGAATGGTTGTGATCCAAGGGGGATATGATCAGATGAATACAAGTGAAGTGACATTTTAAAAAGAGATGGACGACCATGATTAGATCTGTTGGGATTGGACGGTTCACAAAAATGCGGAAGGTAAACCGCAACCACTGGGGATAAGAATCTGAACTGATCAAATAGATCGGATCACGTGCGGTGTGATAGGATGAACCATATCTACTCCCAGAAGAAAAATGGTAGTCCCACATTGAATCGTAGAAATCTATACGACTCCTTTATAATCCTGGAGCCCTGAGTCATTGCTCAGATTACTCCTCCGCCCCTCCCAGTATCACCCCATACCGGGTTCTCTGTGGGTGCGCTCCTGCTCCCACCCAGGCCACTGTGCCTCCCCGCATGATGGTGCGCTTTGTTATTTAGATACACACCAGTGTGTTCCCTTAGGGGTAATTATTCCCCCTGTGTGAGCTAGACCTAGCACTCACCATGCGTGCGCACCGCTCCTGGGCCATTTCTAGGGGGTTGTGGATGAGATGCCTACTAAGGCCTTGAGTGGCTGCCTGAGGTGGCCCTCGGCTAGGTGGGGTGCTCACCAATATTTTAACAAGGTAAATATTTATTTTTTTTAAATATAAAAATTGGTTTTCATATATTTATATAGGTGTCTTCAATCAAACACGAATTCCCTTATTATGACTAAACAAAGTCCTAAAGCCAATATTTTCCTTAGTTTTATAAATTATAAAGTTTTAAAACATTCATGGTCTTTACTTTTTTATACATTTTTTAAATCAATGTGTCACCATTGACAGAAGAATTTGATATGAAGATCAGTTCAATAATCATCACATTTCAAAAAGATAACCTCCAAATCACGAAATCCAATTCCATTATTTGAATCTATAAAAATAGTCTAAGAATCACAACTTCTCACCATAAACTCCCAAACACTCCTTGAAAGATCATTGATAAAAAATGAAACAATAGACCTAATAATATCCTCTTTTTATTTTTTTGATATAAACTTTCCACATTTAAATTTCAATATGTGTATACAAAATTTCTTCCACCTTACTGGTAATCAATTATGATGTATATATGGGGGTATTACCATCTCGTTAATTCTTCAAAAATATTTTTTCCTCCATTATATGTTTTTTCATGATAATTTATGATATAGGGTGATATGACATGTTTTTCTTAGAAAATATACATTATTTAGTCAACTCTAAGTCTAGGTTGGTGAATATAGTGTAGAAAAGAAGAGAGATACAACCAAGGTTTTATATGCTCTCCTTAAACTTCCATTCATGTTAAATAATGATAAGAAATTATCAATTATCCTTTAAGTTGTTTTATATTAAAAAATTTATCAATAAAATTATAATTCCTTCACACACTTCAACAAACACATCATAATGTTTAGGTGAAAAAGATATATCTCCATATTTGTCTCATTTTGTCATCAACCAAGAAACCCCCCTTAATTGATATGATTAATACAATTCAAAATAAGGGATGGATGTTTGATTGGATTACATTATACTCTAGGTATGAAAACTATCCTTAATTTTTAGATTAAATATAATTTAATAAAATGGAAGATCCCACTCAAGGTGGATCCCCCTTAAGGGATGCACTCTTTTCTCCCATTTCATGAAAATCCGTAGACTACATGAAGTACAATGTCTTCATGCTATCTAGAAGTTGTAGCCTAAAATAACTCATTCAATTATCTTTATCATTAGTAAAAATACACACAAAGACATATATATATATATACATATATATAGGGCGATAAGTTGGAACATTATTGTTTTTTAAAAGTAATAATCATAATAAGGACTGCCTCATAACCTAAGTCATTATTTTATCCCGAAAAACTCAATTTCTTATGTTATTTGTGATGAATACATTTTCTACATTAGTTTTTATAGCCACTTTGTTTCCTTTAGATTTAGAATTATTTTCATATTCCTCTAATTTTTTAGAAAATATCAGTTGATATGGATACACAACTAAGGATTATTTCTTGACATTATATGTCTTCTCAGATTATTCACCTGATTTTCCACTTTTTTGTTGAGGTATATTACATTTTATAGAATATGTAACATGTCATGGAAGTCTTTCAAGGAATTTATCAACTATGTGATCCTTCTATTTACATCTACCATCAACTTATTTTAAGCCTTTATTTCAATTTTTCTTTCATCTTTTATGAATTTTTGGTCAAAAAATTCTTTCACCAAGAACTTATTATCATATATTCACCTTTACAAACCCTTTATTAATGCATACTTCTTGGAAATGACATGTTATACCAATAAGAGTATTATTTTTCCAATAAATTTTACTTTACTAAAAAAATTTGAACATATATCATTCAAATTAATATTCATTTTTTGTCTTGATACTTGTTGTTTTCATACTTATTTAAATTGAGCCTTCTTTTTTATTATGGTATGTTACCTTATTTAAATATTTATTTATAATATTTATGTAGTAAAGGATCTATCATTATTCTTATTAGTTATTGTTTTTTAAAAATATTATTGTTTTGTTTAAATCTCAAGGATGACATAACACCTTTCATTTTATAGGGATTTGTCTTGTCTGGTGCAGTTCTTCCCTTTTCTTCATCTTTTTTATCCTTAAATTCAGGATTTTATTAACCTTATGAATTTTCATATTAATCCAACATTCCAAAACCTGGTTCCCAAATTCTATGTAAAACCAACTATATCATATGATCCTTATTCTCTTCTTCTCTGGTGTAATCTTTTATATTTGATAAATTTTGAACCTTATAGCATTTGAGTGGAACCACCACTTTTTAGGACAATTATTAGGGAATATATATTCACGATAATTTTATCATAAAACCTTGATGTGGTGGATCTATCACCATTTTCACTATCAATACTTTCTCATAGTTTTTACTAAAACCCATTTCATCACTTTAAACAACATTAATACAAAAGATATTTTTTTGGTTTAGGGTATAACTTATTCTTACAGGATGCTTCCATTTGATTGGTTGATTTTCTCATACTATTTTTGGATTTTTTATCCTCAATGAAAAAATGAGATGATGTTTATTTTTTCCATCAATATCAGATGTTATAGCATATGTTGATTCCTAATTATTTAATCTCAACTCCAGATTAAAACATTTCATGTTGAGGGAGTTATTTTCATCCCCAATTATTCTCATCTTCTCTTATGAATTTTCTTTCCACTTATTTTTCTGATCATAATTTATTTTTTTGATTCTTGAAAATAATTTTCAACCTTATTTATGTTAATTTATTTATCCTATAGTGAGAATATTTTATATATAAATAAACACTGTATAATTTTTCAAATCCATTTAAAGTTTCTAAAAATACTATCTCAAATAAATATTACTTTAAAAATTTTCATTGAAATTTCTTAACAAATTCATCACATCTATCATTTTGAAAAAGAATTTTTTTGTTCTTTTTCATTCACAAGTTTTTTGAGAGTTTTGGATATGAAAATCCTTTTATATAATGCCTCTACCATTAGATTGGCCTCTTCTTTCAGCTGCAATTTTCTAAATAAAGACCCTTTCTGCCTCAAAAATTATATTATACCACTTATTTAAGGATTTTCATCAGATATTATTTTAATAAAAATTAAATATTACAATATGATATATCATCATAACAAATTAGCCAAGATTCATATGAAGAATCATAATAATGATAATTATTTGAAGATATACCAATCCAATTACCTGAAATCTCTACATTTACCATAAGATTGTTTTTATATTTATTTACTGTATTTTACTTATATTATTTTGTGTCTTGAAAGAAATATCCATATTAGTTTCCTCAGTATAATCTTAATTTTTCTTAATATGAGTTATGTCACTCATTTCTAGAAAATTTAACTCCATAATGACACTATCACATCCTGAACCGATTTTCTCTATAAACAGTAATGAGATCAGTTAGATACTGGGCCTTAAAAGCACCTCTCCATACTCCAGAGTCTACTGAATAAAAGAAAGGACTTACGATGTGTACATGGAAAGACTATTCCATCTTATTATAGAATAAAAATAGTTTAAATAACCAAAAATAATCTATAAAAGTAAATAATTATTGTGTAAAGAAATAAATTTAAAACAACACATAATGATAAAATGAAATGATGTAAAGGCATGTCCGACCATGTCATACTTACAACACTGATCAACTAGTAGGATGATAACATATACAGAAGTATATAAAAAGGGAAAAAATAAAATTACATGGTTATAATTCTTTTTTTGAGCCTAACCACCTACCCAATATCCAATATAGTGCCTAGCTACTGCAATCCGGTCATAAGAATCAATAGGATTGACTCTACTCAATCATGCAAGCTTGGGGCTCAACCCTATCCATCATATATCCATTAAAAACCTGAGAGAAAAAATAATAGTTATATGAACACTTATATTCATGTAGAAGTGGTTAGAAATAAATATTATTAGTTGACCCCTAATGGTGAACCTCTAATCTTCTACCATAATTGTTTGCACATGAAATATGGTCATCCTAATTAAGACACAACTGGAAAAAATAAATAAGGTAATACCATATTTGATCCTTGGGTTCATTATCCTGATCAATGATACTTGATTAATTAAATTCTAGAAATATCTCCAAGAATTTAAATAATATAAATAAAATCATGACATGAGATATACAACCAGGAAATCCATTTATAATGATAATCAAGAATAATTTAAATAAAAACAATTCCATTTAACCTATGATCTTATCCAATTCATTCCAAACCAGTATCCAAATATCACCTATGGTGTGATATAATGATGAAAAAATAAGGATAGATCAATTATATAAATAGATAGATAGACCCATTTCCATGAATGTTTGGAAAATGCTGTAATAATGTGTCAAACTCAACCTTGAGGAGTATATTAGGCATCACTCGGGGATATCATCATCAATCCATGAGAATATAACTATATCTAAATCTTAAGGGAAGTTAATCCACTAAACAATATCATCTTTAGAACTCTATTTCCATGAATATCACAAAAAACCATGGAACTTCATATACACTGTGGAATTCCATGTCCACTAATCTCAATCATTACTATGGAAATCAATATCCACTAATTTAAATCATAACTATGGAAGTCCATGTCCAATGATTTCATTCATAACTATGGACTACCATGTCAAATGATCTTAATAAATGATGGGGTATTCCTTGTCCATCACCTAATCAAGTAAGGATCATAAGATGAATCCCTTAAAGTACATATGGGCATCCCAATAAATAGTTTCTAACCAATAAGGTTTAGAAGTCAGATCCAAGTAAGTTCATCCAGGCAAGCCGATGATATGTCACATAACTTTAGGTTCATCATCCGAGTTCTAGGATTAAACTTTAGAAATTATAACTATGTTTAGAGTATCCATGTGAAATAATAAGTAAATAGAGATGGTGGGAGAATACCTAAACCCATCACTACTTCCACAGATCTATGGGATCACAAGTTCAGTTTGTGTTCTAGGGAGACACCCACTACCATATCTACCCAAACCCCTAATTCACTAGATCAGGGTCATTAAAACACTATTGTAACCACAAGTTCCATCAAGTTAAAATAATTGAGAGGAATCCCATATGGGATCCTCAAGAAGAGTAAGTAAGTGGAGAAATCCTATTTGGAATTCTCATAAGAAGTATGCAAGTGAAGGAATCCTATATGGTATCCTTAGAAACTATAGGAAATAAGAGGAATCAAACACAAGATCCTCAGAAATAGTAGGTAAGAGGAGGCATCCTACATAGGATCCTCAGTCAAAACTAAGCTCTTGTGGTATTCACATTTTAAGAACATGTCTCTAATATCTCATAGACTTCTAGTATATAAGGTTACACCTTACAAGGGAGATTTCATCAAGGGAAAATCCGTGTAAGCATCTATCACGGGTGATAACTCATGGATCATCTCAGCTTAATGTATCACTGTAGGTTGGTCACAATTAAAAACATATCCATCTCCTAAAATTTCATCCCAACCCCACTAACCATTTACTATCCCAAGAATGTCTCTGAATGAGGGTATTTACAACCTCATGTTAGTCCCATAAACCATTAATCTCACCCCTCAGCTGGGTCTCATTCCATGTATCACTTACAGAATATATCTATATTCATTTACTAGAGAAAGAACCTCTCCATTACACCTCAATTTCTCCAAAATTAAATTTAGGATTACCCAAATCATCCCATGGTTTCCACCATCAGGATATATGTATAAAAACATTCATAATGTACTAATGTTTTCAATAATGACTTTGAGGAACCAAAACATAAAAAATCTCAAATGGATAACAAGGGAGAAGTACACGACATGTAAAATAGAGTATAATATATGTATCCTCAATTCTACACCTAGGAATGAACTTCAACTGGAATTGGAATTTATAACCTAGGTACACAGTGTGTAAGTAATGTACATGGTGTATATAGTACATAGAGTACCTGCCTGCGTACCTTGTGTGTCTTAGCCCTATGTATTTTCTAGGCTATGTACTTCTATATGGTGTGTAATCCACATGAGTTTTTGTCAGTGTAACCTATAAATCCATGTGACACTACCTAGGCTATCTGGATATGTACTCAACTACATGGCCAATTACGATTATATCACATTTACCTTGGGAAAATGGTGTGTATTTCCAAAAAACTACATATGCCTATGTACTTGACTACATGGAAAATTTCCAGTACATGGTGTGTAATACAAGGAAATAAAATGTATTTAAAAAAATTCATCTTACAAAAATATGAAGAACGAAAGTTGTGTGTTTATAGAATCATGTGCAGTGTGATATGGATATCCCAAATAAAATCATTACAATCGGCCCGATACATTGTTCTTCTCCCAGTTAAGCTTAGATCAACCACATGGGGTTTATAATAGTTATAATTGGTCCTTAAAACTACAAGTCCATAAATATATTGTGTTTTATTAAAATTATTAAAAATGGACTAACTTTCTGTGGACTAAACCAAATCTACACCCATTTCCATGTTACAACATTTTGAATGATATTTTGCTCTACCTGAACTTCAGGACAACACTTACATTACTCTTTCACTCTTTATATCTCTCTACTTATGCATTTTATCTCTTGGATGTGGTAATAGAGAGTCCACATTGGGTGTATGTGAGAATCTAGTGGGAGGATAAAAAAGAAAATAAGATAAATAAAATGAAGAAAAAGAAAAGAAAATAAAAAGGGGGAATGATCCTGACTTTGATACCCAACATGAACTCGTTCATTGACTAGAAAAAACCCATATTTTGGACTCAATATCATAGAAATAATATCAATTAAATTATCAGGTCAATATATATCTCCAAAAAACATAAACAAATAAATTAATATTTATTAAATTTAATAAAAAATTTAAATTATTCTGTGAAAATTAGAACGAGGGAGATTTTCACTAAACTATAATTCTAGTGTAAAAAAAATATTCCAAAACACATAGAGTTGTCAAGAATATTATATGAGGTCATATGGTAGAGAAAAAAAATACTATTTTTTCCTTTTTGAGATTTCGAAAGAAAAAATTCAAATTTCTGCTCAGTTTTTATATTTCTAAAAAATACGGGTCTTTACAAACTCCCCACTATAACCCTTCCCATCCACAAGAATATTTGGTCATAAAATAGCATCCATGACCTCATGCTAATAATATTCAAAACTATTCTATCTAGGTCATCTAATGATCGGTTTCAGATCATTAACAATTCTCCACATAGGGAAGACATTTAACCACGATCTCTCTGGTACACCCCACCAATGGGCTATCCTTATCATCACCTTGAAACTAATAACCAAGATCCATGAACCACACCCCATATATCATTAAACATAATTATCGGCACATTCAAAACCACTCATTCCCAATTTTTGAGCACCCCATCAAAACATAACACGTTCCCACATATTATGAATGATTCCCATGGACATTGAAATTTTTTAACTCATCATGAGGTTCACCACCCTTAAACAGTTCAATATGAATTCCCCACTATATAGATTACCATATACCACTCTTCGAGAAAAAATACCATGGAGTTAATTTTTTAAACTCGAAAAAATATTTAAAAATCTTGGAACATAGCCGATGCTCTCCAAGTGTATCAAGACGATGTTAAGATATTAGGCATGATAATATCTTGAATATGATTACACTAAGATTACATCGATAGATGTGTATCAATATCCTAGTTTTATTCTCACATCAGACCAAGATACACTTTCTGTTAACCAACCCCTAACACTACATCCCCTAGAAATGTGTGTCCATGTATATTCATAGTTCAAATACCTTGTGGAACCATATTAATTATTGATTTATCCTATACCACAGAGGATCATTCCTCATTTAATCACAAATCTTGTGATACCATGTCAGCATCACTTCTTTGAAACATCGGTCCTTGGGTCACAAACTGCCTCTCATCAATTTATGACTTAAATGGTACCACACAAAATGATCATATATCATTATCACCCAAATCATTCTTCCATGATTCATCCATCAAAGACTACATTGACCATGTGATAAAAAATGTTAGTATCATTAATCCAATATCTCCCTTGAAACTCCTCTTTAAAATCAATAACCTCTCTTGTTCTATGATTTATTCCATGATAAACTATCACATAGTTTCATTTTACGAGATTAAATTATTAACAACAGAACCAATGGATAATAGGGCCAAACACTCGAACAATCCTATACATATAAGTGAGTCTTTATTCATAATAACCCTATCTATTTTATCAGAAACTAAATGAATCATCATTACTATACCTAAAAATCCTAGCACCTCTTCTACATCAATTTCTACACAAGAGTACAACCAAGATCTCTAACATTAAAGGTATATGTAAACATGGGACATCCCCTCTCATAGGTTTCCCTTAATCAAACCAAACATATACATATAAGGGTCTGAGTCACAAATAAGGTCCTATAGGTCTCACACATAGACCTACTAATAAATTCTCATATTAGGGTCACTACGTCTAAACACATAACCTAAAACAATACACCATATCACAAGGTTGCATCTCATAGGGTGTTATTCATGCACCTGTCTCACCACAATGAATATTACCTCCCTGAAAGACATTTCTATGGTAGGTAAGGACATAATCTATGTAAGAGGGTAAAAAAATATCAACATAAGATCAATTATATAGTATTTCAATTCCATGTTATAGAGGCAAGCACCCATGATGTTGTTATTAGTATCTTATTTAATTTCAACCCGTTGATAACTATTAACTTATATGAAATATCTTTGACAATATTACCTACCATGAATTAGAAAATTAGTCCATAATACCCTCTAATAATCCTCATAAATATTATTCCCTATAGTTTTATTATATGAGAAAAAAATATAAGAAATTACCCTCACTGGGCATTTGGATTTGGCAATACCCCTCAAGGTTCCATTTAACTAAAAACATTGAGGTACCTTTCAACTTGAAACTATATGATATCACTAGGTAATCATAAATAAAGGTTAGTTAAGTAAAATATGATAATAATATAGATGGAAAACTCCATGTAGGTTATTATGAATCTTTAATTTATCACACATGAAAAAGATGCACCCACAAGGGGATACTAAAAATGTATCACTACCAACATTAACCTAAACGGGTAAATAGTACACACATAATACCATATCAGTGATCTATTTTATACAACACTTACACAATATGGTTAAGTTTAATGTCAGTCCATGCTATGTGAGGAAAAAAATATAGGTTTTCACTGACATTTAAATAAATGAACCTAAGTAAAAACACCATATGAGGAGTCCAACACCTAGGCATCATATGCCCTATCAACGAATTAGTGTCACTGCACCTTCTATGCATGAGGAACGAGTCATCATACTCACTATAAAACATCTCACCATAGATCCAAATGACCTTCCAATAGATAGAAATACATGTATATGACTATTTAAATGAGTATAATTACATAAAGAACCTAAATGGGAAAACACTAGTTAGTTTTTTTGAAACATTAAATCATTGAAATAATAATTAGTATTAAAATTAATCCCTATGTGGCCTATTACATGTGAACTCTATATGATAGATATGATGAATGAAACACCTCTTTCCTTTTCTGTACTAGCGTCAATTAGTTATTGGCCTCTTTCCAATGTGCCAAGAGAATTAAATCCATAATTAATCATACAATCCAAACCACATGTGCACTATAAAAATTGAAAATCTTAAACAATTGTAAATACACTATCAGGGAAAATAATCCCATATCCTTGGAAACCAAAACTTCTCACTAGAACAAGTATTATGGAGGCACCAGTATTATATCCATCACATGCTCTAGAATATTCATAATAATCATGTCTACTATGTCCCAAATAGAAATAAAATTGAAATAGAACTGTTTGATATCACTTTTTTCACATCCCGATCCAGGTTACTTTTTAAATAGTAACTAGATTGGTTGGAAACTAGGCCACAAGTGCACCTCTACAAAGGTTAGAGGTTGCTAAATAGCAACAAGGTTATAATGTGTCTTTGTGGGGAGAGTATTACCTCATATCAAATTGAGAAAAAATAAAAAATAACTTAGATTCATATATAATATAAAATAATCATATTTCAGAAGTAATCAATGTAAACAAATATGTAATAATAAAATGAAATGTAGTAAAGGCCTGAATGAACTTATTATACATAAAACATTGATCTACCACTAGGAAAATTATATATAAATGATTAAATGAAAGAAAAAAATAAATTTAAATGGATATATTGATACCTCTAATATAAAAAATATAAATGGTCTCCAAGATGCTTCCATACTCATCCAGCTTGGTCATAAGAATATACATGGGAAAAATATTCTCAACCATGAAACCTTGATCCTCATCCCTATATATCACACTTATCTTCTCAACCAAAAATAAGACATAAGTTTTCACGTACAACAAGGAGAACATATAAGGGGTGAGAAATAAATATTACCAGGATACCTCCAAAGGTGAACCTATAACCTTATTCCATGAGTTCATGCTCATAAAATATGCTCAGACTGGTCCAGAAAAAACTAGATAGAATGAATAATGTAAATCTATAGTTTATCCTTGGGTATGTGTTCCTGATTGATGATACCTTCTTTGGACAACACCTAAAATTTAACAAAGAATTTTACAATATATAAATAAAACTAATACCCAAGGTATGTTACCAGGGAATCTATGTATAATGATAATTAATGATAAAATAAATAAAATAATTATATTTGACTTATAGTCCCATTTGTGGTGATCGAATCAAAATATAGGTATTTCCCATTACATGGTATAATGAAGCTCAAATCAAGACATATTATTTCAATAAAAAGATCGACAAGACTAGTATAAGGATAGTATGGACAATTCAGTGATAGTGCATCCACCCAGAACTTGAGGAGTATCTCATGCATCACTCAAGTTGATCATCAACAATCCATAGTAATTTAAAAACATCTAAATCTTGGAGGAAGTGTTCCCACCTTGAAATATTTTTTGTTGAACTCCATGTCTAGAAATATCACACATAACCATGGAACACTATGTCCACTGTGGAATGCCATGTCAACTTATCTTAGTTATATATATGGAATTCCATGTCCACTAATTTCAATTATAACTTTAGAATTCAATACCCACTAATCTCAATCATAACTATTAAATGACATGTCCACTAATCTCAATAAATGACAAAGAACAACATTTTTATCATCTAAAAAAGTAAGGTTCATAATATGGATCCCAAAAAGTATATATGGGAATCCTAGAAAACAAAATCTAACAATAAGTCATATAATCCATATCCAAAGAAGTAAATCTAGAAATCTTGATCATAAATTACATCACATCATGCTAATCTACCAAGTTCTAGGAAGAACCTCTAACAATCATAAATTCATCAAGAGTAACCATTTGAACAATTAAGTAAATTGTGTAGGTATTTGAACACCTAAAACTGTCACTAATTCCATAGTACCTTGGGCTCCCAAGTTCAATATGGGTTTTAAGGTGACACCCACAACCATCTCTACACAAACACATAATAAACTAGATTAGGGTCGGTCAAACACTAGGGAACCACCTAGGTTGCATATTCCATCACACTATAGAGTAATCCTACTTGGGATACTCAAAAATAGTAACTAAGTAGAGGAATACTTCTTGAGATCCACAAAATAGTATGTAATTAGAGGTAAACTACATAGGATCATTATAAATAGTAGTTAAGTGGAGGTGTCCTAGACAAGATACTCATGAAATGTGGATAAAGAGAGGCATCCTACATGAGAACCTTGGTTGCAACTAAGATATCTAGTTAAACACATCCCATAAACCCATATCTAACATGTCACAAACTCTTGGGCCATAAGGTAACATCTAACAAGGAATACATTCTTTAGGGAAAAATGTATATAAGCATTAGTCAAGAGTAATAATTCATGGATCATGTCAACTCAAGGTCTCACCCTAGGTGGGTCCAAACACCCAACCTATCCATCTCCTAAAAACACAACTGAGCCCTGCTAACAAAGGAATATCCAAATAAAGTCATAAAATGAACAAATTTGTGACCTCATTCCAAGCACATCAAACACTAATCATGAACCTCAATTTTGTATCATTCCATTTCTCTCATATAATTGATATCTATAATGATTTACTATAGGAAGAACCTCTAAATTAAAGATTTATTTAACCAAAACACCATTTTGGAGTCCTTAAATCAACCCTAGGGTTCTAATATCATGTTTTATGTTGATAAATCCTCAAAAGAGACTACTTATGTGTCCAATTTTGACTTTGGGACACCAAAACATAAAAAACATCAAAATGGTAGAAAGTGAGAATCACAATGAATGTATAATTGAGTACATAGAGTATACCCTAAAATCCTCACATGGGTGTGTAATTCATCTATAAATGGAATTTAAAACCTAGGTACATGTTGTGTAAGTCATGTACATTTTGATTACACTACACGGAGTACCTGTCTATGTACCTCACATGGCCTGGCCATGAGTCATTACCTATTTGTGTACCTATACATGTCATGTAACCCACAAAAGGTCTAGCTGTATAGACAACATGGAAAAGTACCATTATACAGGATGTATGGGTATACACTTGTCTACATGGCTAGTTAAGACTACACAGTCTGTACCCTTGGTACATGACATGTAGTTCCAAAATCTCCATCTTCCCATGTACCCCCTTTACAGAAAGGTAATAGTAAATAGTGTGTATTATAAGTTTATATAATTACATCTAAAAAGTAATCTTATCAAAATAAGAATAATTCACGACATGAATTCATAGAACCACATGTCGTGTGATTTGGATTTCATGAACGAGAACCCCTACAGTCAACCTGATACCTTGTTCTTTATAGGTTAAACCTAGATAGACCCCATAAGGGTATAATCATCATAATAGTGCCTTAAAATAAAAAATTGTTAAATCTATGAAGATTTATTGAAAATTATTAAAAATTCCCACCTTTGGGTGGAATCTGAAAAAACTGCACACATTTCCACATTCCAGAGTTGCTGTATAATGATATGGATAATCCCAAGACCCACAGTGGAACCTCACCCACTCTATCACCCCTATCCATTTTAAATAAAGTTAATGAAGAAGGATAACCCACATGAGGTATACATGAGAATCCAAGTGGAGGAGAATAAGGAATAGATGAGAATAGAAAATAAGAAAAAAGGTTCCCTAAAGTAGTGTCGACGACCGATGTGAATTTATTCCATGAATACGAACCCCAAAATTATGAAATCATGAATGGTGAAAAAATTTATATCCAAGGATCCGATAAAAAAATATCACTGACTGAACACACATGAAAAAAATTAATATTTAATTAAATAAATATTATATAATAATTGTTATATGAAAACTCAATGGCTTCGATTTCCACAAAACTATTATCATAGTTTAAAATCCATATTTCAAGACCAATTTATTAGTCAAAAATATTATTGAAGAACATATGATAGTGTAAAAACACAAATTTACCCCTTATGAGGATCCAAAATAATAGATTCAAATTCATACTCAATTTCACTATCCAAAAAACATGATTCCATATATAATCACTTGGATCATTACAAGGAGACTATTCTTTGATACCACTTGTGGATCCCTAAGATGGATTGAACATTATGTGGGGAGGGATGAATTAGTGTATTATTTTTATAAATTCATTTTCATTCAATTAAACCTCTTGAACTTGTTAAGGTTATTGATCCACACAATATTATATCTCAATATCACCTTATGGACAATAGTAAAAATGAAGAGAGTATCATACATGATTAATAATGTTTGTAAGAAATCCTACATCCTGCTACAAACAGTTATTACCCTCAGTTACAAATTATTCACTATAAAATAAGTGATTGTAATGCTCCCAACTCTAAATGAGATAGTTATTATTCTCTGACTCTAACCAATAAACTAATTCTACATCCTTCTCCATCCAAAAGGCTTATTATTCTCTTTATCTATCCACGAGAGTCATTCTCATAGCACCAACCTAAAGACTTCACCTTCTCCCAAAACCAACTAGAATATTTCTTCTTTTCATATTTGATCAAATGAAGGATAATCTATTTGATCTTAATCCAAGAGATTCTAGGATTTTACTTTATTATGTACCTTTTTATGAACCATTAATAACCACTAATTAACTCTATCAATCATTCTCCATAATTCTAATAACCTGTATCCAATCAGTTTCACCAGTGAAAAAAAATGATAGGGCAATTATTTGTTCTAATTTTTGAAGTCCAAAAAACAATTAATATGTTTGAAGGTAATGTAAAAAAACTCTTCAGAAATATTTTATACAATAAATAACATTAACAAACTCAATAAAATCCTTCATGTTGAGTTATCATTAATCTCAAAAAAAAAACTTCGTGATTGAATTTCATGGGATTATCAGAAAAAACCCTAGAACATAAAATTGGGTTTTATTATAATTTTATTTTTTACATTCATGTTATGTTTCATCTATACCCTTTTATGGTTATGAATCCATGTATTCATGAATTTACAAATTAATTCATGAACTCTTCTCCTTGCCTCAAGAATTCTTCTCTTTTGTGAAAGTTCTTATTTGCATAACAATATATATGGATACTTAGTTTTGTTTCATGAGTATAACAAAATATCTCTTATCCTATTCTTTTAACATGAAATAAAAGGTACGTGGTATAATATTATGTTCACAAAAACCAAGAAGTATAAGTGTAAGGGTATCACCCAACCCCAAATGGATTCCCAAAATATGATATTCAAAAAACCCTTTTAGTATGTTAAAATAAATTCAAATGTATGTGTGTTTTATTATCCTTCAAACAAGTTAAAATCATTACAAGATTTGTTTTTCTATTCTCAAAATATTTGTTTCATGGTGGCTCTGTTTTCAGGAAAATACATATGTTCTATCAATATTATCATCATCATTTATCTTGAGTTAGAAGATCAATATTTATAGGTGAGTTTCACCACCATCGATTTGAGAAAATGTTACATCAAGGCCCTAATAAAAATTACATGTCACTATATATTAAAAAAATCAAATGTTTTCAGTGATCCTCAAATTATCTACGCCAAAAAACAAGGAATATTCTCTTATGTGAGTTCAAATGTCATCCTCAAGTTAAAATTATATGGATCACATGCTTATCCACATTTTAAATCTCAAATGCATTTTTGAATACGAAATCATGCAAAATAAATTTTCAAATACATATCATATTCTTCAGTATCATTTTCCTCAACTCTTTTATTCATACAATGTAAAGATTTCTTGAATAGAGGTTTGTAGTCTCATATTCTCATAAAATGGATTATTGATGAATTACATCAACCATGGAAGTTTATAAATGTTAAAAATATGGTATATAAACCCTGAAAGAGTTTAAAGTTGAATGAAAAGTCATGGTGTCTAGAGAGAGATTGAATCTACCATGATAAGATAGTCATTATTATGTATGTATATTTTAATGTGGAGGAATAGTAACATATATCCACTTTCACTCATTGACCTGCACATTGGGATTTGTCTACAATATATTACAAGTCATTACACTACCTCTTTGACCCACAAAACTAGTCTGATCACCCAAATAACCTTGCACTCCAAGCCCCCATAGGCCACTCTACAATTACGAGGTCCATAGGAACCCGTATGGGTGCTATAAACCCTCCCACATGATCCATATTTGAACTATTCTCATCAATGTATTGCCTTATGGTCCAGGAAATATTTACTACAACCTTGGATTCCCATGTGCGATCTAGCTCACACATAGTTGAGATAACTCCCATATATGATAGAGATGTCCTCCTCAAGTTCATATGTTTAGCCCCATTTTTTTAATAAGAACTATAAAATAAATTAGAAAAAAATATTTACAAGAACAGGTAAAGATAATAAATTCCTAAATCCTCATGAAAAATACTATTTCACATGGTCTTCTTATTTATTCTTTTTTGTTTATAGAAATCAATTTTTTCATGGTATGTCACGACCCGTCCTCGGGTCCCGTGCCGTGACTACCCCAAGCTCGCCTTCCATAGGTCAGGGGCTGGAGACTAGCACCAAAGGCGTAAATCCCAATAACTAGGAAGGCATTGCCTTTATAAAAGTAAAGAAACACCATAGAGTACAAGCGGAAGTAAAACACTAAGTACAAAAGAAAGTGCTGAGAAGTAAATGGGCCAGAATACAAACCCAACTGAAAGTACAACTACAACTGAACAAAAGCACAACAGAAAAAGACTAATAGCTGGAAGAAAGGAAGAAGCTCTTGGGTCGTCCTCCTCAGATCCTACTTGAAGGGTAGGTATAGATAGTGCAACTCCTGGATCGTCCACCACGGATCCTACCTGAAGGGTAGGTACAGATAGCGCAACTCCTGGATCGTCCACCACAGATCCTACCTGAAGGGTAGGTACAAATAGCCTCCACAATGCTCTCGCCCGTCAACCTCCTCCGAGTGTCGTCTCGCCGTGAAGTCCACCTCCGGTATTGACTAGTCGTGTGGTCCACCTCCGGTACCGTCCAGTCCTCGAACACTCAGCCTCTGGCAGCGCTGCCCGTCGTCTGCAACCAACACAACGAGGTGCGGGCATAGCCCATACAGGGGTGAGTATACGATACTCAGTAGGGACCCCGAGACCCTCAAGGTCTCACTAAATCCAACAAGGATAACCACAAAGAAGGATCTCAGCAGATAACCTTTACTTAGGTATAAGCCCATACTTATACCTAAGTTATCAAGTAACCCATCTCAATCACGAGGAAAAAAAAAGGTTATGAAATCAACGGATAACCACCACCCAGGTATATGCCCATACATATACCTAAGTTATCAAGTGACCCATCTCAATCATGAGGAAACACAAAGGTCATAGACTCAACTCAAACCAGGTTTTTTATTATCGAAACCGTAACTACTGAAGATCCCCATCCCTGAAGTGTACAGTGGTCCTATCACAACTCCGAGGTACTGCTCACTAACCTAAGACTGCTGAGGTACTCCTCCTGTCGAGTACCGCAGGTCAGCCACCCAAACATAGTAGTGCTTCCCACCGGGGTATGCCACCCAAACACAGTAGTGCACACCCCCTAATAGCCTGCAGAGGTACTCTCCGGACGAGTACCGTGGGTCTGCACTGTCACACAGGTAGTGCTCCATCCTCCATGGGTCTGCACCCAAACAAAGTAGTGCTCCGTCCACTGGGCTAGTCGACTCACTCCAAGTCGAGTCGGTCAAGCAGTCGTTAGGTCTCATTCGGCTACACGGTCTCCGTACTCCGCACCCTCGTCTCTGGGAGGGTCCAATCCACGAGCTACAGGTCGATACTCCAAGTATCTCAAAGTCCCACAAAGAATTATCTCAAGGACTGCCTCGTCATAGGGGTCTCAACGCAATAGACAGCGCGTCAATCGGACGCCCGGTCTGTGAGTTATTAGCCTTTTCGTACCAGGGGACCGGTTGGTTTCGTGTACGAACCAACCTGACCGTATCTCAAATCTACCCCGAGCTCACATAGGGTATACTTATAGGGACTTTTTTTCAATGTGATCACCAACTCCGTTGACGGTTCGTCAAACGGACGTCCGATCAGAAAGTTATCAGCTTTTCCGTTCCAGGGGCCCGGTTGGATTTCGGGTTAAATCCAACCCGGACACTATCCAACTATGTCCAAACCTCGGGCGGAGTATGCCAAAAGTTCTGTCTCATCAAGAGGAATCCAACAAAGTCGACGACACGTCAATCAGACGTTCGGAGCTCAAGATATAAGCGTTTCTGCTCCGAGGGCCCGGTTGGTTTCGTATCCGAACCAACCCAGCCATACTCAAAGTTCTTCGAAACCTTGAGTGTAATATATCAAAATGACAGTCTCGATACAAGGATTTCATCTCAGCTGACAGTGCATCGATTGGAGGTCCGTGACCTAAGATATGGGCAAAATACCAAAAAAGGTTAGGAAGTGGGGGTTCGGGCCCAGTCCGACCCGGCCCGGCACCCCCTGGGTCGGCCCGAACCGGGTCGACCCGACCTGGGTCCGGGTCCAGCCCGCTTGGGCGCGACCCAGCCCAGCTGGCACGACCCACGTGGCCGGACAGCTCGGCTCGGCCGAGCTGTCGTGGAAAGGGGGGGGGGCTCCGAGGAAGAAGGCCGAATAAGGTCGGTGAAGAAGCATCGCCGGCGTTCTTTGCGTTCTTCACTGGAGAAAGAAGTTCTCTCAAGCTCTCCACCAAATGGCGCAAGAACGTGCCCAAAATAATAGAATATAATCTATTATTCTTGGTGGCGGAAATTAATTAAGTGGGCCCCACTTAATTAAGTTCACGATGTTTGGCACAATTCAAAATTCAAAAAGTGGAGAGGCTCCACCAAATTAATTGCCCGAGTGGATGACATAATTAATTTTGGGAGTCTAGAGGGGGGTTTAGGGTCCCGGGTGGTTCCCACCTAATTAATAAAAAGAGGGTCAAGGAGTTTCCTCCCATTAAATGGGTGGGGGGGGGGGGGTTGAGGAGGTTTTATTCTCCTCCATTAAGAGGGGAGTTAGAGATATTTCTTCCCCTCCCATTAAATGGGGGGTTAATCCCCGTGTGGACCCCATGTCATAACCTCTCATGGGAGGTTATGCAGCTCGGGTGGTCCCCACCCTAATTATCCTCCCATGGTAGGTTAGGGTGTGGCGGTCCCACCACCAACTCCCATGTGGAGATTTTAACCAACACTATCCACATAGCGTGGGTTCAACAAAGATAAAATAAGTTGTCACTTATTTTATTTTATTATTCCATGTGAACCCAAAAACCAACTCTCAAACCCGATCATCTGCCGTCGAGGTGAAAGTCCTCTTAAGAAAAAACCAGCGCTGCGATTCCATCGGTGCCCTCAGAAATCGATTCCGAGCATCGGTCTAAAAGTTAGGAAAACCCACTCGTTCGTTCACTGAACGTACCCGAGCTAAACTTTGGAAAATGATTCTGGGCACACCGGGCCTCGGAATCAGGTTCCGTCAGAAAATACGTTCTTGTAAAATCCCAAAGAAATTAAGAAAAAAAATTTCTTTGAAATTTCCGGGTCTTTACATTACTCCCACCTCAGGGCTTTACGTCCCCGTAAAGCTTAAACACAAACTTGGGATACAAAAGTGGTACTGAGCACACATCTAAGCATTCCGCTCCCATGTGCTCTTCTAGAGGTTCCCGTGCTACCAACGAAAGCGCACAAGAGGAATCGACCGTTCTCCTAAGACCCGCTATTTTTGATCCTCAACCTCTTCTGGAACCCCGCAAAAGTCACCCCATCGCCAAAGTCCAGCTCCCCGTGGTCGATGATATGCATTGGGTCAAGCACATATCTCTTTAGCTGAGATACATGGTAGTCGTCGTGCCCCTGTTTCAACTGAGGTGGATGGGTCAAGCGGTAACCAACCTCGCCTACCCTGCTGAGGACCTTGAAGGGTATCATGAAGCGCAAAGATAACTTGCTCCCTCATCCAAATCTCCGTAATTCCACGTCGAGGTGAGACCCAGAAGAAAACGTGGTCACCATCTTCAAACTCTAGTGGTCTCTACCTCCTGTCAACATAAGACTTCTGTCAGCTCTGAGCTGTCCTCATCTACTCCTGGATGACCTGGACCTTCTCTGTCATGGCTTGGATCATCTCTGGTCCCACAAGAGCTGCTATGATTTCTTCTTTGCTGATAAGAGAAATCCGGTCTCATCCCCTGGATGAACCACGTTCTTTGCCTAATACAGCCAATCCAGACATGAATGATGCATTCATGCCATGGATAACGTCGTAAGGCCTCGAAGTTAATACCAAGAGATCCAACCATCACTCTCGCCTCTAAGGGTCGAGTCACACTGTCGGCATCAGCGTGAGGTAACTGGGTCTCCTCGAGTATGAATCTCAAAAGTGAGGGTCAAGTCAACAATTTTAAACTGGGACCTCTCAGTATCAACCAAACAAAAGGACAGGAAAGCAAACATCACAAGGATCAGTGTCTTTTTATTATTGCAGCTCATAGTACAAGACACGAATACAACAGCAACATGGAACTAGAAGTACAAGGGACGTATCCACTAGTTCCGCTCCTATCCACCTGCTCCCAGAGCTCTACTGCCTTGTCCACTGCTCGGCTGTTGCTCAAGCACCCGCCGCTTCTTCTGCCTTGGTGGCTCCTCCAACGCCTGCAGATAGACTGTGCGGGGGGTCGAACAGTCACGTGCCAGGTGACCCTTCCTGCCGCATTCATAACACTTCTTTCTCCTCATACGGCTGGCTCTGGTCCTCTTGGACCTCTGAATCATCTTTCTACTGCCCACAGATGACTCGGCTACTGATCAAAAATCCGGTGGCAAAGGCAGCATCTCCTGTACACACTCGGGGTGTAGAGCTACTGGCACAAACTCCACCCTGAAGAAGGTCTCGAAGTCTTCCCATGTGAAGGTCATCCCGTCACAAAATTGGAACAAGTGGCTCCACCACCTTCCTACTGCTGCCTGAAGAAGGCTGGCAGCAAAGATCACCATGAAATCTACTGGCGTCCCCACTATCCTGAAGACTCTCACCACAACCTCCAGCCAATCCTCAGCCGCCCGCGGGTCCGTCTCTCCTAGAAACCTGGGTGGCCTCTGGCGCTGGAGATCGTGCAGTGCGCTCAGGTGGCGTGCATCGCCTACTGCTAGGGCTGGTGGCATCGGTGGCCCAACGTATGGTAGTATTGCTGGTGCCTCCGCTGGTGCTTCAACTGCAAGATGGACCTGTACCGAAGCCTCGTCGCTCGACAGGCTGTCAGTACGCACATCCCTCTGGGCTCTAGCTGGTCATCCACGGGGAGGCATCTTGAAAGAAACAGACGTGACACAGTCAAACGATTTATACCTGGTGAGCTGACCTGGTTTGAGCTATTTTAAGGGAAAACTTTTGAAAACACACACGTAATCAGTGTTTTCGTGCACAAAGTCGGAAATCAGTTGTCAGGGTCCTGGTGTATGGATACGTCAGCCGCTCGCACAAACACTGGACTCCCTGAACTTAAAACCACACTCGGTACCCTTAACACTATTGCATCACAGAAAGAAAATATCAGAGTTATAAGTTCTACGGTAGAACTGACTCCTCTGATACCAATTTGTCACGACCCATCCTCGGGGCTTGTGCCGTGACTACCCCAAGCCCGCCTTCCATAGGCCAAGGGCTGGCGACTAGCACCAAAGGTGTAAATCCCGATAAATGGGAAGGCATTTCCTTTATAAAAGTAAAGAAAACACCACAGAGTACAAGCAGAAGAAAAACACTAAGTATAAAAGAAAGTGCTGAAAAGTAAATGAGCCAAAATACAAACCAAACTAAAAGTACAGCTACAACTGAAAGAAAGTACAACAGAAAAAGACTAACAGCTGGAAGAAAGGAAGTAGCTCCTGGGTCGTCCTCCTCGGATCCTTCTTGAAGGGTAGGTACAGATAGTGAAACTCCTGGATCGTCCACCACAGATCCTACCTGAAGGGTAGGTACAGATAGCGCAGCTCCTGGATCATCCACCACGGATTCTACCTGAAGGGTAGGTACAGATAGCCTCCACAATGCTCTCGCCCGTCAACCTCCTCCGAGTGTCGTCTCGCCGTGAAGTCCACCTCTGGATACTGACTCGTCGTGTGGTCCACCTCTGGGTACCATCCAGTCCTCGAACACTCGGCCTCTGGCAGCGCTGCCCGTCGTCTGTAACCAACACAACGAGGTGCGGGCATAGACTATGCAGGGGTGAGTATACGAAACCCATTAGGGACCCCGAGACCCTCAAGGTCTCACTAAATCCAATAAGGATAACCACAAAGAAAGATCTCAACATATAACCTTTACTTAGGTATAAGCCCATACTTATACCTAAGTTATCAAGTAACCCATCTCAATCATGAGGAAACACAAAGGTTATAAAATCAACAGATAACCACCACCCAGGTATATGGACATACATATACCTAAGTTATCAAGTGACCCATCTCAATCATGAGGAAACACAAAGGTCATAGACTCAGCTCAAACCAGGATTTTTATTATCGAAACCATAACTGCTGAAGAGCCCCGTCTCTGAAGTGTAAAGTGGTCCTGCCACAACTCTGAGGTACTGCTCACTAACCTAAGACTGCTGAGGTACTCCTCCTGCCGAGTACCACGGGTCAGCCACCCAAACACAGTAGTGCTTCCCGCCGGGGTATGCCACCCAAACACAGTAGTGCACACCCCCTAATAGCCTGCAGAGGTACTCTCCGGACGAGTACCGCAGGTCTGCACTGTCACACAGGTAGTGCTCCGTCCGCCATGGGTCTGCACCCAAACAAAGTAGTGATCCATCTACTGGGCTAGTCGACTCACTCCAAGTCGAGTCAGTCAAGCAGTCATTAGGTCTCAACCGGCTACACGGTCTCCGTACTCTGCACGCTCATCTCTGGGAGGGTCCACTCCACGATCTACAGGTCGATACTCCAAGTATCTCAAAGTCCCCCGAAGAAGTATCTCAAGGACCTCCTCGTCATAGGGGTCTCAACGCAACAGACGGCGCGTCAATCGGACGCCCGGTCTGTGAGTTATTAGCCTTTTCGTCCCAGGGGCACGGTTGGTTTCGTGTACGAACCAACCCGACCGTATCTCAACTATACCTCAAGCTCACATAGGGTATACTCATAGGGACTGTTTCTCAATGTGATCACCAACGCCGTTGATGGTTCGTCAAACAGATGTCCGGTCTGAAAGTTATCAGCTTTTCCGTTCTAGGGGCCCCGTTGGATTTCGGGTTCAGTCCAACCCGACCACTATCCAACTGCGTCCAAACCTCAGGCGGAGTAATCGAAAAGTTTTGTCTCATCAAGAGTAATCCAACAAAGTTGACGACACATCAATCAGACATTCTGAGCTCAAGATATAAGCGTTTCCGCTCTGAGGGCCCGGTTTGTTTCGTATCCGAACAAACCCAGCCATACTCAAAGTTCTTTGAAACTTTGAGTGTAATATACCAAAAAGACCGTATCGATCCAAGGATCGCAACGCAGCTGACGGTGCATCGATCGGAGGTCCGTGGCCCATGATATAGGCAAAATACCGAAAAAGGTCCTGAAGTGGGGGTTCGGGCCCGGTCCAACCCGGCCCGGCATCCCCTGGGTCGGCCCGAACCGGGTCGACCCGACCCGAGTCCGGGTCCGGGTCCAGACCACTTGGGCGCGGCCCGACCCGGCTGGCACGGCCCGCGTGGCCGGACAGCTCGGCTCGGCCGAGCTGTCGTGGAAAGGGGGGGGGGGCTCCGAGGAAGAAGGCAGAAGAAGGTCGGGGAAGAAGCGTCGCCGGCGTTCTTCGCGTTCTTCGCTGGAGAAAGAAGTTCTCTCAAGCTCTCCACCAAATGGCGCAAAAACGTGCCCAAAATAATATAATATAATCTATTATTCTTGGTGGCGGAAATTAATTAAGTGGGCCCCACTTAATTAAGTTCACGATTGTTGGCACAATTCAAAATTCAAAAAGTGGAGTGGCTCCGCCAAATTAATTGCCCGAGTGGATGACATAATTAATTTGGGGTGTCTTGAGGGGGGTTTAGGGGCCCGGGTGGTCCCCACCTAATTAACAAGGAGAGGGTCAAGGAGTTTCCTCCAATTAAATGGGTGGGGGGGGGGGGGGGTTTGAGGAGGTTTTATTCTCCTCCATTAAGAGAGGAGTTAGAGAGATTTCTTCCCCTCCCATTAAATGGGGGGTTAAGCCCCGTGTGGACCCCATGTCATAACCTCTCGTGGGAGGTTATGCTGCTTGGGTGGTCCCCACCCTAATTATCCTCCCATGGGAGGTTAGGGTGTGGCGGTCCCACCACCAACTCCCATGTGGATATTTTAACCAACACTATCCACATGGTGTGGGTTCAACAAATATAAAATAAGTTGTCACTTATTTTATTTTATTATTCCACATGAACCCAAAAAACAACTCTCAAACCCGATCATCTGGCATCGAGGTGAAAGTCCTCTTAAATTAAAACTGGCGCTGTGATTCCATCGGTGCCCTCAGAAATTGATTCTGAGCATCAGTCCAAAAGTTAGGAAAACCCGCTCGTTCGTTCATTGAATGTACTCGAGCTAAAATTTGGAAAATGATTCCAGGCACACTGGGCCTCAGAATCAGGTGCCGTCAGAAACTACGTTCTTGTAAAATCCCAAAGAAATTAAGAAAAAAAATTTCCTTGAAATTTCCGGGTCTTTACATTACTCCCACCTCATGGCTTTACATCCCCGTAAAGATTAAACACAAACCAGGGATACAAAAGTGGTACTGAGCACGCATCTAAGCATTCCACTCCCATGTGCTCTTCTAGAGGTTCCCGTGCTGCCAACGAAAGCGCACAAGAGGAATCGACCATTCTTGTAAGACCTGCTCTTTTCGATCCTCAACCTCTACTGGAACCCCACAAAAGTCACCCCATCGCCAAAGTCCAGCTCCCCATGGTCGATGATATGAGTTGGGTCAAGAACGTATCTCCTCAGCTGAGATACATGGTAGTTGTCATGCCCCTGTTGCAACTGAGGTGGATGGGTCAAGGGGTAACCCACCTCGCCTACCCTGTTGAGTACCTTGAAGGGTCTAATGAAGCGTGGAGATAACTTTCTCCCTCATCCAAATATCAGTAATTCCACGTCGAGGTGAGACCCCTAAGAAAACGTGGTCACCATTCTCGAACTCTAGTGGTCTCTGCCTCTTGTCAGCATAAGACTTCTGTCATCTCTGAGATGTCCTCATCTGCTCCTGGATGACCTGGACCTTCTCTGTCGTGGCCTGGATCATCTCTGGTCCCACAAGAGATGCTATGATTTCTTATTTGCTGATAAGAGAAATCCAGTCTCATCCCCTGGATGAACCACGTTCTTTGCCTAATACAGGCAATCCGGACATGAATGATGCTTTCATTCCATGGACGACGTCGTAAGTACTCGACTTTACTAACAAGAGATCCAACCATCACTCTTGCCTCTAAGGGTCGAGTCACACTGTCGGCATCAGCGTGAGGTAACTAGGTCTCCCCCAGTAGGAATCTCGAAAGTGAGGGTCAAGTCAACAGTTTTAAACCGGGACCTCTCAGTATCAACCAAACAAAAGGACAGGAAAGCAAACATCACAAGGATTAGTGTATTTTTATTATTGCAGCTCATAGTACAAGACATGAATACAACAGCAACATGGAACTAGAAGTACAAGGGACGTATCCACTAGTTCCGATCCTGTACACCTCCTCTCGGAGCTCTACTACCTTGTCCACTGCTCGGCTGTTGCTCAAGCACCCGCCGCTGCTTCTGCCTCGGTGGCTCCTCCAACGCCTGTAGATCGACTATGTGGGGGGTCGGACAGTCACATGCCAGGTGACCCTTCCTGCCGCATTCATAACACTTCCTACTCCTCGTACGGATGGCTCTGCTCCTCTTGGACCTCTGCGTCATCTTTCTACTGCCCACAGATGACTCAGCTACTGATCAAAAATCCTATGGAAAAGGCAGCATCTCCTGTACACACTCAGGGTGTAGAGCTACTGACACAAACTCCACCCTGAAGAAGGTCTCGAAGTCTTCCTATGTGAAGGTCATCCCGACGCAAAACTGGAACAAGTGGCTCCACCACCTGCCTGCTGCTGCCTGAAGAAGGCTGGCAGCAAAGATCACCATGAAGTCTGCTGGAGTCCCCACTAGCCTGAAGACTCTCACCACAGCCTCTAGCCAATCCTCAGCCTCTTGCGGGTCCGTCTCTCCCCGGAACCTGGGTGGCCTCTGGTGCTGGAACTCGTGCAGCGTGCTCAAGTGGCGTGCATCGCCTACTGCTGGGGCTGGTGGCATCGGTGGCCCAATGTATGGTAGTACCGCAGGTTCTTCCGCTGGTGCCTCAACTACAAGAGGGCCCTGTACCGAAGCCTCATCGCTCGGCAGGCTGTCAGTACGCACATCCCTCTGGGCTCTAGCTGGTCGTCCACGGGGAGGCATCCTGAAAGAAACAGACGTGACACGGTCAAACGATTTATACCTGGTGAGCTGACCTGGTTTGAGATATTTTAAGGGAAAACCTTTTAAAACACACACGCAATTAGTGTTTTCATGCACAAAGTCAGAAATCAGTTGACATGGTCCTGGTATATGGATACATCGACCGCACGCACCAACACTGGACTCCCAAAACTGAAAACCACACTAGGTACCCTTAACACTATTGCATCACAGAAAGAAAATACCAGAGTTATAAGTTCTACGGTAGAACCGACTCCTCTGATACCAATTTGTCATGACCCGTCCTTGGGGCCCGTGCCGTGACTATCCCAAGCCCGTCTTCCATAGGCCAGGGGCTGGAGACTAGCACCAAAGGCGTAAATCCCGATAACTGGGAAAGCATTGCCTTTATAAAAGTAAAGAAAACACCACAGAGTACAAGCGAAAGTAAAACACTAAGTACAAAAGAAAGTGCTGAAAAGTAAATGGTCTAGAATACAAACCCAACTGAAAGTATAGCTACAACTGAACGAAAGTACAATAGAAAAAGACTAACAGCTGGAAGAAAGGAAGCAACTCCTGGGTCGTGCTCCTCAGATCCTACCTGAAGGGTAGGTACAGATAGTGCACCTCCTAGATCATCCACCACGGATCCTACCTGAAGGGTAGGTACAGATAGCGCAACTCCTGGATTGTCCACCACGGATCCTACCTGAAGGGTAGGTACATATAGCCTCTACAATTCTCTTGCCCGTCAAACTCCTCCGAGTGTAGTCTCTCCGTGAAGTCCACCTCCGGATACTGACTCGTCATGTGGTCCACCTCCAGGTACCGTCCAGTCCTCGAACACTCAGCCTTTGGCAACGTTGCCCGTCGTCTGCAACCAACACAACGAGGTGCGGGCATAGCCCGTGCAAGGGTGAGTATACAATACTCAGTAGGGACCCCGAGACCCTCAAGGTCTCACTAAATCCAACAAGGATAACCACAAAGAAGGATCTCAGCAGATAACCTTTACTTAGGTATAAGCCCATACTGATACCTAAGTTATCAAGTAACCCATCTCAATCATGAGGAAACACAAAGGTTATGAAATCAACGGATAACCACCACCCAGGTATATGCCCATACATATACCTAAGTTATCAAGTGACCCATCTCAATCATGAGGAAACACAAAGGTCATAGACTCAACTCAAACCAGGATTTTTATTATCGAAACCGTAACTACTGAAGATCCCCATCCCTGAAGTGTACAGTGGTCCTCTCATGACTCCGAGTTACTGCTAAGGTACTCCTCCTTTCGAGTACCGCGGGTCAGCCACCTAAACACATTAGTGCTTCCCGCCGGGGTATACCACCCAAAAAAAGTAGTGCACACCCCCTAATAGCCTGCAGAGGTACTCTCCAGACGAGTACCGTGGGTCTGCACTGTCACACAGGTAGTGCTCCATCCGCCATGGGTCTGCACCCAAACAAAGTAGTGCTCCGTACACTGGGCTAGTCGACTCACTCCATGTCAAGTCGGTCAAGCAGTCGTTAGGTCTCAGTCGGCTACACGGTCTCTGTACTCCGCATGCTCGTCTCTGGGAAGGTCCACTCCACGATCTACAGGTCGATACTCCATGAATCTCAAAGTCCCATGAAGAAGTATCTCAAGGACCTCCTCGTCATAGGGGTCTCAACGCAACAGACGACGCGTCAATCAGACGCCCGGTCTGTGAGTTATTAGCTTTTTCGTCCCAGGGGCCCGGTTGGTTTCGTGTACGAACCAACTCGACCGTATCTCAACTGTACCCCGATCTCACATAGGGTATACTCATAGGGACCATTTCTCAATGTGATCACCAACGCCATTGACGGTTCATCAAACGGACGTCCGATCTGAATGTTATCAGCTTTTCCGTTCTAGGGGCCCGGTTGGATTTCGGGTTCAATCCAACTTGGACACTATCCAACTACGTCCAAACCTCGGGTGAAGTAAGCCAAAAGATCCGTCTCATCAAGAGGAATCCAACAAAGTCGACGGCATGTCAATCGGACGTCCGGAGCTCAAGATATAAGTGTTTCCGCTCCGAGGGCCCGATTAGTTTCGTATCCGAACCAACCTAGCCATACTTAAAGTTCTCCGAAACCGTGAGTGTAATATACCGAAACGACCGTCTCGATCCAAGGATCGCATCACAGCTGACAGTGCATTGATCAGAAGTCCGTGTCCCAAGATATGGGCAAAATGCCGAAAAAGGTCCGGAAGTGGGGGTTCGGGCCCAGTCCGACCCGGCCCGGCACCCCCTGGGTCGGCCCGGCTGGCGCGGCCCGCGTGGCCGGACAGCTCAGCTCGGCCGAGCTGTCGTGGAATGGGGGGGCTTCGAGGAAGAAGGCCGAAGAAGGTCGGGGAAGAAGCATCGCCGACGTTCTTCGCTGGAGAAAGAAGTTCTCTCAAGCTCTCCAACAAATGGCACAAGAACGTGCCCAAAAGAATAGAATATAATCTATTATTCTTGGTGGCAGAAATTAATTAAGTGGGACCCACTTAATTAAGTTCACGATGGTTGGAACAATTCAAAATTCAAAAAGTGGAGGGGCTCTGCCAAATTAATTGCCCGAGTGGATGACATAATTAATTTGGGGAGTCTCGAGGGGGGTTTAGGGGCCCGGGTGGTCCCCACCTAATTAACAAGGAGAGGGTCAAGGAGTTTCCTCCCATTAAATGGGGGGGGGGGGTTGAGGAGGTTTTATTCTCCTCCATTAAGAGTGGAGTTAGAGAGATTTCTTCTCCTCCCATTAAATGGGGGGTTAAGCCCCGTGTGGACCCCATGTCATAACCTCTCATGGGAGGTTATGCTGCTCGGGTGGTCCCCACCCTAATTATCCTCCCATGGGAGGTTAGGGTGTGGCGGTCCCACCACCAAATCCCATGTGGAGAATTTAACCAACACTATCCACATGGCGTGGGTTCAACAAAGATAAAATACGTTGTCACTTATTTTATTTTATTATTCCACGTGAACCCAAAAACCAACTCTCAAACCCGATCATCTGCCGTCGAGGTGAAAGTCCTCTTAAGTGAAAACCAGCACTGTGATTGCATAGGTGCCCTTGGAAATCGATTCCGAGCATCGGTCCAAAAGTTAGGAAAACCCGCTCGTTCATTCACTGAACTTACTCGAGCTAAACTTTGGAAAATTATTCCAAGCACACCGGGCCTCAGAATCAGGTGCCGTCAGAAACTGCGTTCTTGTAAAATCCCAAATAAACTAAGAAAAAACATTTCCTTGAAATTTACGAGTCTTTACATGGTAGTTACATCTTTATCAATTTTTATAAAAATATGTGTAAACATTAACACGTGTATTTAAAATGAATATTAGTTCAAAAATTCCCCAAATTAATAGGGAGAATTTCATAAGCATGACATCCATTTCCATTATTTGAATCCTTAACGATTATCCAAGAATCACCACTTATCACTATCAACTCACAAAACACATATTGAAACATCATTGAGAAAACATGTAACATTGAGACCAAAAAGTTCAACTCATAAATAGTTTAATATATTTAGATATTCTTTAGAGTCTTGATATGAATTTTATATCAAAATAAAATATGGATAAACTATTGATAGTGGTGGTAGATGAGATGAACTATTTATTATTAGGTCACAACACTGTGATAAACAATTGTCCAAGAGGGGGGCATGAATTGAACTTCTTAAGTAATTTATAATAATTTTGAAATTTGAAATATTCTATTTGGAAATAAAAATAATATTAACATAACGATTTTTATATTAGATAATATCTAAACTAACCTATGTTTAATCTTTACTCCTCTCAAATATATAGAGAAATGAAACCCACTATAATGGAATCTTTGAATTTTTATGGGGAGTAAGAACCCTACAGGAATAACCCAATAATAAATTTTACTCATGTAGAGTCACTAAATAGTTAGCTTTCTTTTTAATTGGTGGATCAAACCAAACCTACCTTTTTCTTGACCAGGGAATAACCAAATTCCCTTAACTTTTACTAATTGGGAACAAACAATAGGTACCCTTTATTTGGTGTTGTATAAAACATTATTTGTAAATTTTATGGTTAGTATAACCCATTAAAATAACATTAATAATGTATAATAGTGATATTTATGACCCATATAAACTATTTGAATAATTTGAGAAGTAGTTTCTAGGTATACTTGTTTCATTTAGGTAGAGAATGACCAGAATGATTTAGCTTCAGCTAAGAGTGTTTCAATGAATCAAAAAAAAAAAAGTTTACAAAAGTTATATCTTGAAAATTTTCTTAACCCCTTATATTGATATGATTCTATTGAACTTAATATATATGGTTTATTTTATACACAATAATAACTATAAATAAAATAACTTGCACAAAACATCAAATATTTTATCTTGTGTGCTTTCTTATATTCCAAAAATTGTCACTCATATGATCTCAATGGACAACTTCAGTGTTGGGTATAATTTTTTCAATCTATAAAATCAAAATACAACTATAAAACAAAACCCATAAGAATAATTAATAAAACACCAAACATTAATAATAAAAAATATTTATTTTCTTTGGAATACTTCCATAATAAACGTGAAGAAAAATTTTCATATTGCAAACATTTAAAATTTAAAAGTGAGGATTTTCCTTGTATGTAGTGCCAAAATTCATCCCATGTGATGATCATCTTAATTAATATAAAAAACAACAAAATTAATTTCCATAGTATAAGAATAATTATTATGTAATTAAAAAATAATTAAAGAAATGAAAACTTCTAGTAAAAATATATATCAAATAAAAATATAAAATAATTAGAAAAATAGAGCATACAAAAATTGAAGATAATATTTCATATGGGAAATTTCTCATACAGTTCATCATTTAGGGTCAATCTTCCACCTTATGGTCAATTCATTCATGGTCTATCATTTATCTTATGGTCAATTCATTTTTCTAATAGTTGATTCATTACTATTTCTATATTCTACAATGAACTTAATTTTCAATGTAAAATAGTATATATAATCAGATTAATATTTATCATATATATATACAATGAATGCAATAACCATAAATTCTTTGTGTATTTAGAACAAACATTCATAAAAAACTGGTGCATAAAATTACCACATCATTTCCTATTAAGTTCTTCACTAATACAACCCTTTTTAGACATAATATACTTAAAAACATTCTTCATAACCTAGGCATGGGAAACATAAAAAGGGTGATATCAGATGCTCAGTATAGGTAAAAAAAGAGATATCAATAAATGATAATTATTGAGTATAAGATAAGCATAAGGGTGTGAGAATATGATCATGACATACAATAATCGCAACTAATTAGTCCAAGATCTTTAATCATGAAACAAGGCATATGTTTTTCTAAAACAAAATTCATAAGAAATAAGAGTATAGAATCCTCAAAAATCAAAAATGAGACATGAAAACATAAGATAAGAATAATGAATATATTTTTGGAATAAACATAAGAATAGAAAATCATTTCCTTAGTAAAGGATCACTTACAACACTATCATAGTGGATTGGGTTCACTCCTCATTCCATTATTTCTTTTTCATGGTTAACTACCAACACCGTCTTATTAAAAAAAGTCTATTACCAAACTAGGTTCACTCCACCTTCAAGTCTTTATTATCTCATGAGATATTTATATTTACTAAATCCATTATAGGGACATATAATTATGGACCCACCCATCATATAATGAACACTATACATAGGTGTTTCACAAGATCAAAAAACATTCATCATGTTATCATATTGTATCCTATGGAAAGGATACATGATTCAAAAAACATTAATCATGATAATAAAAAACCATCCAATGAAAGAATAAATATGGTAACATTATATCATATACATAGTAAATTATATGATACATTACTAAATTTTTAGATGAAAATACCTCTAAAATACCTCTAGAAAATTTATCAAGGAAAATACCATTTAATTTTGAAATCAAAATTTTAAAATATAAGAATTTAAAAAATATCAAGGAAATAATTTTCATTTAAGAGAAAAAAGGAAATTTATAATTTAAGCTTCAAATTAAAGAGTATTCATGATGTTGGAAAAATCAATTCATACAGTATACGTTAAAATAAAATTAAATTACACATTTTTTTTAAAAAAATGCCAAATTTAGAAAATATTAATAATATTCCTTTTAAAAAATGGTAAATAATGCCAAATATTTTCAAAAATGACTTTAAATAATCATTATAGAGTACTAAAAATTTTCTTGGAATTATTATAAGGAAAATATATACATGGAAGAGAACATTCATAACTGAAAATAAAATCAAGGTATGCTTTCCCAAAAAACATTATTTTGGTATAAAAAATAGTTAAATAGATGAAAATTAAAGGAAAAATTGTAATATCTGTAAATAACTAGATAAAAATAAAAATAATAATATTTATTAGATATAGATCATATAATTTATCCAACTAAATATATGCATAAACACTCCTGGTAAAAATGTGATTGAAACTTAACATGTTTACTTCATGTTATTATTTCTTCATAAGAACTCTAAGATCATGCACAATAAATTTAATTTCACTATAATTATATAATAGAACCATATTCATTCTAATAATACCATACACGGTTTACTTGTAACATCTTATCACCTGTTCATTAAAAATATTTCACTATCATCATCATTTTGTCTATTAACTTTATTTTTCACGTATGTTTTGATTAAATAGTTATAGTCCTTGAAACATATTCATAATAAATTAACATAATTTATTTAATAATGATAAAAATAATATATACATTCATTATACACATAATTATATTCATTTATATAAACTCATGATGAAAAGTGAATTACATCACTTCGTGGATATGATAGTCTGTACGTATACATGAGTGTTGTTTCAATTTTTTATGGATGGAATGAAGGAATGTTAAATAATAATTTATATTAAAAAATTATGATATAATAAATATAATATATAAAAATTAAATATAACACAATAATCAACAATGAATTATGGTGGTGGAAAATGAATTGTATCGCTTCGTGGATGCAATAGTCCGCATGTACGCATGAGCGATACATTCATCTCCCATTTGATAAATAAGAGGTGGTTAATGGATTTTAAATAATAATAATAACATATAATTATATTTATTATACTATATACAGCAATTTTTTATGGATACTACAATATTAGATAAGTATAAGAAGAAATGAATTTGAAATATCTTGGATAATATTTATATCACTTCTTTGAAAGATCCCATTCATCTAACACATTAATCCTTTATGAATTAGTCATTTAATAATTCTATAAGAACTAGGAATAATGTAAGTATTATAGTAATTAATTTTATTATTTATTGTCTCAGATATATGGCTCAAATGGTCTCAATAATAGATCATTAGTATAGAAATTTTATACATGAGGGGTGGGACATATATGGAATTTCTTAACAAATTTTGATGATCTATGGTCACTTTCAGGGGGAAGTTGATAAAAAAGGAAAATTATTTAAAGGTAGTACAACATAAGGGTTAAATATATTCAAAAAATATTTATTTGTAATGTTTTTGTGTAAATCTAACCCTTAAATCTTGGTTTAACCTCCCGATAAACCTGTTTTAACCATAAATATGGTAACAAAATTTGACTATTATTATTATTAATTATTACAAAAAACTATAATGAATATATTAAATTATATTAATTATTATTATTTATAATATTAAATCTAATTTAATATATTATATTTCAATAATTTTTTAAAATTAATTTTAAATTAGTGCATAAACTGTAATGAAATCATATTTTCGAAAAATGCATTTTTAAGCAAAAAACTGAATTTATATCCATTCCATTATTTATAAAAATAATAAAATGAATGTTAAAATATATAATTTAATATATAATCTATAAATTTCATCAAAAACCATAATAAATATAGATTTATTTAATTTATTAATATGAAAACACATTCCATGTATATAATTGTTTTTAGAAAAATGTGTTTTAAACCCCAAAATAATATTGTACCAAAATAAAGTATAAGGAAGATTCATTTTTAATTAATTAGAAAAAATTTATAATATTTTATAAATATGTTACTTAAATATCAAATTAAAAACAAAATAGAACTTTTAATTGAAATAAAAGTACAATATTTACAATAATTGATATTTTTTTCTATTCATAAATGAATAGATCTATTTTAAAAAATACCAAAAATTCACCCTAATAAAATATTTACATGATAATTTTTAGATTTATATTCATTTAATAAATAAAAATTTCCATAAAAATTAAAAATTAATTATAATGTTCATGTGTGTATAATGCAATAAAACTCATTTTTGAAGAAAACATATTTTTAGAGCATAAAATGATATTACTAAAAATTGAGTATTTATTTATTTTTAGTTAATCAATAAATTTAAATTATTGAAAATATTTTTTCATAATTTTATTATTACTATTAATACCTTCCAATTTAATTACTGATTTAAAATGGATTACTAAATTACATATCATTTAGGCTCAAGGATTCATGTAAGGGAAGCTATCAAATACCGCAAGTTTATTTCAATGTAAATACAAATAAAATATTAGGGTGTTACATTATACCCCCATAAAATGAATTTAACTCATTAAATTTAGTCAATATAGATAAAAATAAATAATTATATCTCTTATTTATCTCATGCTTAGGTTCCCATGTCACTTCCTCAAATATGTGATTCCTCTAAAGAACATTAACCATATGGAAAGTGTTGTTTTATAGAACCGTATCACTGTGATCAAAGATTAATACTCTTTGTTCTTAACTAGAAAGATAATGGTCCTATGGTAAATACTCTATATTCACTACATATGAAGGATGAGTTACATACTTACTCAGAAGAGATATGTAGAAATCAATTTGAACTTTATAGGGGTTTGATGGGAATACCAAGAAATAATCTACAATACCTAATTGATCAAGAATATCAATGTGACATATATACCATGGTATCACCATTCCATTCTTTTTGAATCTCATAGCATTACTCTATAGATAAATTTATATTAAAACCATCTCCAAAAATTTGATCTCAATATCTCATCTATGATTTTCACCATTACACTTCTATTAACTCAATGGTACTTTGATGTGATACTGAATGAATCTAACCATCTATGTGATTTCCTCATCAAGATCAGGCCACAAAATATTTATTTCTATAACTTTATCCTAACAAATAAAAGTTTTATACACTTTTTTATAGAGGTATTCATAAGGATCCATCTAAATTATCAAGTGAAATCTATTATTATAATATAATTTGACTAGGTGATGGTGTTTATCCCAACTATCTTTAAAATCTTGTGAAAAATTACTAACCCTATCCTCTAGGATTTTATTGCTCCTATCAGATTGAACATCATTCAATGGATGATATTAGTATTGAAACACAACTCTGTATCCAGAGTTTGCTGATGACTTCTCCAGAACATTGAGGTAAACCTCAGATATTGATCAGATACAACATAATGTGGTACTCAATAAAACCTTAACACTTTATTATTTAATATAATAGAAATATTATCATGATAATAATCTTGCTCGACAAGAATTGAGGGTGTTTTTAAGGGGATCAACTATAACCAAAATAGCATTATAGGCTTTATACATTTTTGGGAGTCTGATGATGAAATTAATGGCGATGTTTTCCCATTTCCATTCTGGCATAGGTAAAGGTTTTGAAATTACCTTATAATTATATCTCTTATCCTTAACTTACTGACTTATGAAGAACTAAGATACATAATCTACAATATATATCTTTATGTTTCCCGATTAAAAATAATATTTCAGATATCTATAAATATTTGTACTTTAAGGATGAATAGAGAAGGGTGAGATATGAGCTTCATCTAATAACTCTCTCATCATTTCTAGTATTTAAAACACCCATTATAAGCTTCTAAACCTTATCACTCCATCATAATCAAGGTCAAACTCAAGAACATTTTTCACCTTATTTTTCATCTCCACACCCTCCTTCCAATCTTTATTCATATTCTTATGGATAGATGGTTGTATAATCATTTGAGTAAGATATTATTTATTCCATTCCTTCAATATTTAAATTTATATCTTTTTAAGATACATAAAAAATTAGATCTATATTGATCCTCATCATAGATAAGATAGAATGGTACTTTTGACTTAAAGCTTTAATAAACTTGTTCACTTTCATAGGGTGGTAATTTATTGAGTAGTCAGAATGTTTAATCAACTCCAACCATCCTATCTAGTGAATATTCAACTATTTTTGGGTAAATATATAATTTAATATTTTATGATCAATATAATTTTCACAAAATTAACTATAAAGATAATTAATCCATATAATTATTTAAATAATTACCAATGTTAAATACCAATCATGATTTGGGAAATTTTTCTCATGAACCTTTAATTATCATCATGCATAATTTATCACCATATCATTCTATATAAGAACACATCCCGACCACTTCAGTAATGTATCACTGAAAATAAAAAACCATTATCCACTATATGGTAGTGTTATTATAGGTTTATTAACCAACCTTCAATTCAATTCCATGACATTTTATTCACATTTATCAGTTCGATGGAACATAAATCCCTTCTGAGTTAACATGGATAGTGAATTATATAGACATGATAAATCCTTCACAAATCACCAATAATATCCATTAAATACAATAAAAATTCAAATCTATGACATAATTGTTAGTATAGGACAATGTTTAATAAATTTTTTGTTTGATGGATCCACTGATATACCCTATATTGGGATTACATGACCCAAAAAATGAAACGTGATATATAAAAAATCGTCACATGATAAATTTTTCATATAAAATTTCATTCCTTATTAATTTTAGTATAATACTCAAGCCACCTTTCTGCTCCACCTCACTATTTGAATATATGATAATATCATCTTTAAATACTAACACAAACCAATCATGTTAATCTCTAGAGAATATATTCATTAAATCCTAGAAGATAGTTGGTGAATTAATAAGACCAAACACAATCACTAAAAATTTGTATTTTCTATACTAATAATATAAGGCTATATTGGGCGTGTATTATTTTTTCACACTTAATTGATATTATCTAGATCAAGGATCATTAAATAAAAAAATTGAACTCATCATAATTGATCAAACAAATCATCAATATGAGGCAGATGATACTTATTATTGATCATGATATTCTTAATTATATGATAATTAATATTAAGTCACATTGATCCATCTTTCTTCTTAATAAAATTATTGGTGCACCCCAATGTGGAACACTTGGATGAACAAATCCCACACCAATATTCTCCTAGAGTTTTTCTTCAATTCTTGAAACTCAATTAGGGAAATTCAATATAGAGACTTTTATATAGGTGTATCTGTAGGTATGATTTATATTGGAAACTTGATTTCATGATTTAAGGAAATATTATGAAACTATTCCAGAAAGAACTTAAAAATTTCCCATATAATAGGCATATATTATACATTTCATTTCTCTAAAAAGAACTGAGATAAATACTCCAATTGAATGATAATAAATACCCATTAAACATATATAATTTTCCTTTTATGTTAATATTTACCCTTACACTAATAAAAAATCATAGGTTGGTTTGGGATATCCAATTTTATTTTCTTACTCAAGAAATTTATAATGGATATGTATTGAGTTAGTTGATCAATGCTAAAAATCACATAAAATTCAAAAAAAGGATGGAAATTTTTTTATAGGGTATATTATTAAATATTTCTACATTAAATCCTGAAACATATAGTGCACTTAACTGTCATGATTTTATTCAAGGCTAGACATATAATTTTCCATTCATTGGTCTCAGATATAGCCCTTGGATTTAGGTATCAACATAGATAATGTCCATGTTTCCCGCATATAACACATTGATCTGATATTTGTGACCTAGGATGAAAATCATTTCCCTCCATTGAACTCATTATTTTTCCTTGATAATTGTATTATTTTTTCCATTATACTCACCACACAAATAATTATCTATTTCTTTTGATACATTTCTCAAGGTGCTTCTTCCCACATTATTGACATGTAGGAAGCTAAATCTATTTTCCTCTATAGTATTCATGAAACTCCATTTTTTCTTATTAGGTGTGTTTTAAAACTCACCCAAGTTGAAATTTTTAATAATATAATGATATAGATAATAATAAATAATCACAATGTTTTAAATTTCTACTCCTGTTTCATTTGGTTTCTCATGAGGACAATCATTAAATTGTTAATCACATTTGGCATCAATATGATTTGATTTGGTTCCAGACATTTATGAGAACAAAAACCATAGTTTGAGAAATAATAATCATATTTTTCAATCATATAATCATGAAATTAATTTATATGATATCTATATATTGACACTTTATTCTCAATCTAGGACACCTTATATTTTACCATGATTATTCATGGTAATTATATATTCAAAGGCTTTATAATGGATCATAAATAAAATATGAATTAACCCAAGAATATCCTCTGCAATTGTCAAATGATGTTCATAGTAATGTCTCATTCATCATAGACCAAAATGATGGATGAGATATACATGACTAACACTTTTTATGGTTATTTCCCCTAGATCTATCTAGGATAAAAACAACATCAACTTATGTTATCTAAGAATGAATGTATTATTAGGTAAACTACCCTTATTTATTTTCCCTAACATAGGATTTTATCTTATACATTGTCTTATCCTAAGGGTTATCACAAATGTTTCCTCATACTATTTTGAAAATGTAACTAATACATTCTCTAACACCAAATATAAAAACCCATAATTTTCCTACATAAATATTAGGTCTCATCAGATTAATATTCATTATATATCAATATGATCCATGTCATAACCACAAAGGTTTAGTGTCTTTAAAAACATCACAACATAAAAAAATGGAACATAAAATATCTACATCATTTCCAATTAAGATCTCTATAAATTTTTCCCTTCTTAAATATATTATATATAAAACCTTTCTTTATAACCAGGGGAAGGGAAAAGTAAGAAAGGGTGACCTCATCTTCTTAGTAATAGTAAAAATAAAATATATCAATCAATGATCATGACTAAGGATAATATAAGAATAATTGTATGATAATATGATTATTACATATAATAATCATATCCAAACAGTCAAAGTTATTTAATCATGAAGCATGGTGTAAGTTTTTTTCAAACTAATTCATAAGGAATAAGAGTGAGAAATCATCAAAAAGAAATCATTATCCATGATAACATAGCATAATTATAATGAATTCATTTGTGTCATACACATAAGTGTATAAAATCTCACTTTAGTCTCATATCACTGATAAGACTATCATAGCGAATTGGGCTCACTCTTCATTCCATAATTTCATTATCCAAGTTTCACTCTGAAGACTATCAAATTGGACAAATTTTGTTACTATAATAGGTTCAATCCCCATTATAGTCATTATTATATCACGAGAATTCCATCTTTAGCCAATTAATTTAATAGATATATAATTTTATTCCCACCCATCACATAATGAAAACCATATATATGTGTGCCACAAGATCATACAACATTTATTATATCATCATACCATAACCCATGAGAAGAAAAAGTGTTTCATAAAAATTTCATTCTTATAATAATAAACTATCCTATCAATAATAAAGATAGTAACATTGTATTATATCACCATTAAATCACACTAAACATTGAAGAGTATATTATTGATAAAAAACTCATTTAAAATATCACGAGACTATTTTTGAGGAAAATATCAATTCATTTTTAATTTTTTTAAATATTAGAATTTCCAAAGTAGAAAGGAAAAATATTTCTTTGAAAATAACCCAAGAAAATTATATTGGAATATTTAATGAAAAAATTATTCATGATGGTGGTGAAATATGTTCACGTGGTGTATGTTAAACCAAAAATTCCTTTCATAGTTTTTATAAAAATACAAAAGGACCATATCTGGTAAATGATAAGAAGATTACTTTTAAAACATGTTAAATAAATTAAAACATAGTCAAAAATTAAATTAAATAATATTTAATAAATAATAAAAATATTATTAAATAGATATTAAAAAAATATGGACAAGGTGGAAAAGATTATTGACCAAAGATAAAAACAGAGTTAATTTTCCATAAAAACATTATTTCAGTCTCTTGAGTACATAAAGAGATAAAAATGAAAGGAAAACATGTAAACTCTATAAATTAATAGAGTAGAATAAAAATAAAAATATATTAGATAGATATATATTATAATTTCTTCATCATAAATTTAAATAGAAACAATCACACTAAAAAGGAGATTGTAACATAAAACACTGACAACATTTTTTTCTTTGATAGAACTCTAAGATCCTATATAATAAATTGAAATTTATTATACTTATATAACATAACCATATTAATACATAAAATACCATAGTTTAATTTTATCATATTATCACCTTCTCATTAATAATATGTCATTATCATCATCATTTCATCTGTAAAATGATTCATTTTTTATGTATGTTTTGGTTCAACAGTTGTGGTTCTTTCACATTTATCATTATTAAATAATCTATAGAGTATTAATATTTATATAAATATAATTTATATTAATTATAAACATATTTATAATAATTAATTTAATTTTATGACGAAAAACATATTAATTCACTACATAGAGTTGGTAGTGTGTACATACACACATGTCCAGTTTCCATTTTTTAATGGATGAAATGAAAAATAGGTAAGTAATAAGTAAAATTATTATATATTAAATATCATATACATTAATTAAATATAATATAAGTACCAACCATGAAACAATGTTGTGGAAAATAAATCGTATCTCTATGTGGATTTGATGGATCACACTTACAGACACGAGATACTTTTATCTCCCATTTTATTGAGATTAAGTGGTAAATGGTGGTTAAATCATCATAATAACATATAAATATAATTATGATATTGAATTAATAATTTTTTTGGATATAGAAATTTTATATTAAGAATAAGAAGAAATAAAATTGGAAGATTATGGTTATGATTTATACATCTTCTTGGAAAGACCATAATAGGATTAAACCATAAGCCATGAAGGATTGATCATAGGAGAATAAAATAAGTTATAGGACGAAGTGAAGGATTACAAGAATGATTTTTAGTTGGTATTTTCTAATATAGAAGTCTTAAATTATGTGAATAATGGAGGATAAGAGGGTCTCTTTTATAATTGAGGGGAGGGACATTAAAAAAATTCTTAAAATATTTGAATGATATTGGGACAATTTCAAGAAAAAGTTGTCACAAATAGTCAATTATCTAGAGATGTGGGAATATAGGGTTTTAATTTAAGAACTGGGATCTTCGTTTTTAGGTATGTATTTACTTTTTCTGGAGTTTTTGAGAAAAATTAAGTTTCTGGAAATTTTTCAAGTACACACCGTGTACTTTCTGAGTACATGCCATGTACTCTTTTCCCACTCGAAGCCGTGTGCTGGTTGTGTCTGGTCCACACACACGGTGTGTAGGGGTGACGTGGAGGCTGATTTTGAAGAAGTACGGAAAGACCTAGTACACACCGTGTACACTAAAAGTACATGCCATGTACTTTTTTTCATTAATCGGATCAGGGTCGCACCCGATCACTATAAACGTCTTCTTCTAGGTCTGGTTTGACCGAGAGACGCAGTATGACTGTAAAAATTCTCCGGATTCTCGAGCCTCCATCTGTTGTCCGATTCGAGCGCCGTCAATTGTGTTGGAACCACAGTAATGATTTATTCTTTCTTCTTGAGTTTCATCCCTGGATTCTTCCTCTTTCTCAAGTTATTGTGGTTTGAGTATTTTAGATGTTTTCTCAGATCTACGATGTTCAAGGGAGAATTAGTCATCATGGTTCAATTATATTGATCTCCTAGGATTGAGGTAGGTGGTTTGTGCCTTACCATTCAAAGTCTCTGAGTTTTATGTGAAAATTCCACCAATACCCGTGAACGGGGTATTGCGTGTTTACCTTTTTGCCCTTGTTGTTTTCCTTCCTTGATTTTATGATTGTGTAGAGGTAATTTAATCATTTTAGAGGATAATTTTTTGTGCTTGGATGTTTTTACCATGCTTTTCTCTATTTACGACCTTTGTGTCTTGTTAGCCTTTGGCTGTTATGACTGTTTTCCATGCCTTGTGTCTATAGGATGGAGTGTTTTACATTACAAGCTTGTTGCCTTGTAGACTGTTATCCAAGTAGCTCTGTAGGTGTACTTGGGCCTTATGGAATTATCACACACTGATTGGCATGGGGCTGTGAGAACCTAGTGCTATAGACTATAAGGGATAGACCGAGTGAGCTTCCCAGAGAGTCCTTGACATTATAGACTACAGGAGGGTAGATCGAGTGAGCTTACTCAGTGAGTCTTAGACATTATAGGCCACAGGGGATAGACCGAGAGAGCTTCCCAGAGTGCCTTCAGATTTTATAGACTACAGGAGGGTAGACCGAGTGAGCTTCCTCAGAGAGTCTTACCTTTTTTGATTTCTCTTTAAGAAACTTCCCAGGCTAGAGGAGGAATTGACCGAGTGAGCTTCCTCAGAGAGTCTGTGGTATACCTGAGGCTATAGGAGGAATTGAAAAAGATAGATTCCTCAGAGAGTCTCTAGACCATGGGGATAAGAGGGTTCGATCGCGTGATCTTCCTCAGAGAGTCCTTTACTACCCTAGACTATAAGGGAAATTCACTGAGTGAGCTTCCCTAGAGAGTCTCATAAATTTGTATGACCAAGCCAGAGGGGTTAGGATGAGTGTACTGCCCAGAGGGTTGTGGTACTTCTTGGTTAGGACCAGAGGGGATGGCTGCAGGTACTTCCCAGAGGGTTTCCTATTTGTGTTAGCTGTTTTTCTCACTGCTGTTGTTGGTTGTAGATTTATTATTGTTGTGTATCAGCCTGCTTCACTACTTACTGTTTACTGCCTACTGCTTGCTATTGCTGTTTACTACTTATTGTACTTTTACCTTCCTTATACTCACTGACTGTTAGACACAGATATTCGGGTGGTTGCCTACTGGGATTTTATCTCACACCCTATTTGGGCCATGCTTTTGGTCCCAATCAGACTATGTTATTGCAGGTATAGACAATGGCAAGCGCCCTTCGACTACTGGAACTTGATTGCTTGGAGCAGGAGAGCAAGAGACCAAGTTTTGGCTTGCGATGCTGAGGAGATTTTTACTTTTATTTTGTACTTGTTTTGGCACTATGGTGTTTTCAATATTGTGACTTGTTTGGCTGCTTTCCTAGAGTTGTATCTTGCATCATTCCATATATACATATGTGCTTCAGTTTGTTGATTTAGTCTTCTGATGTTTATTATTGTTGGTTATTCACTGCTTCTGCTATTGCATGTTTATTTATTTCCACTGTGTACTCTGCCAATGAGGGCATAGTTTCCCCACTATCACACCCAAGGCCCTCAATGCTAGTCAGAAGCCTCTGGCGTTTGGGGAAATGCGCTTGAGGCCATGTCACCAATCGGGTACGGGGTACCTATGGGTGGCTTCTGGAACCGGGACGTTACATTTAATATCTTCAAAAAATAATAATTAGGAATTTATGGTTGGAAATAATACTTTCATCTCTTAGATTAACACCATGTAAACCCATTTTAATGTTAACCATGATAACCAAATTTTACTTGTTTTAATATTTATTATAAAAAAAATAAGTTGAACCTATTAAATTATATTAATTACGATTATTTAAAATATTGAATCCATTTTACCATATAAATTTTTCTACGTTGTAAAATTTAATTTTAAATAAGAGTGCAAAACAGCAATGAAACACATTTTAGAGAAATATATTTTTAACCATTAAAAAAATATTAAAAACATTAATTTTAATGTGAAATATATAAAATGAATTTTAGAATATATTATTGAATATCTAATATATAAATTAAATTAAATCTACCAATAAAAACAGATTAATTTAATTTATTAAGATAAAATAAAATTTTTCTCAAAAAAAATAGTTTTTAGAAAAATTTGTTTTATTCTCAAAAATGAACTTATACCAAAATCACATATAATGATTTTTCATATGTAACTAATTAGATAATATATAGTTAATATATATATATATATATATATATATATATTTTATATAAAATTATGAACATAATTATTCTTTTACTTAAAAATAAATGACACTTTTTTTTAAAAGAATTGATATTTTCACTATTCCCTGAAAAATAAATATTTTGAGATAAATAATAAAAATTAAACCCAAGATAAAATTGAAAAGGTAATTTTAAAATATATATTTATTTCTGAAAAATAATTATTTTTAAATGGTAAAAAATATTTATAATTTCTATAAATGCAAAACGCAATAAAAACCCACTATTAAAGAAAAAATATTTTCGAATAATTAATTGTCATTTTCAAAAAATGAGTTTTTTTACAATGAATTAATTAATAAATTTTAATTATTTCAGATATTTTTTATAATTTGGTTTTTAAAATTCAATATATCTAATTTAACAAATATTTTTTAATGAATTAATTTATTATGGTTCATTTTAATCTAGAGATTCATGTAAGGTAAATTTTTAATACTTTGCGTTTATTTGGAAGGAAACACATATAAAATCATGGGGTGTAACACATAAAGCCATTAATTTTTTCATGAGGTTTATCTTTAATCCTATGGTCAACAAAAATGGTCGATCTATTTATGAATCATTGAATCGAAATGAATATATGATCAATCAATGAATTTTTAAAAACTCCAGTCATGATCTATTGATCTATATAGTCCATTAAAACACAATTTAAAATCAATTAAACACTCATAAAATTTTCAATTTTATGAAATCATCGATATCCCTATTGCCGATAAATTATTTTATGGTCGATCAAGGATATACAGTTAATCCATTTTTTCATATAGTGGATGATTTTACAAGTGTTCAATGCACTGCCTACCTCATAGGTCGATTAGTATACATGAATCACAGTTTCTTAACATCCCTGGTTGATCTAATACGTAGTTTTATCAAAATATAATAACAATAAAATTAATAGAATATTATATATTAACCCATGTTGCGATGTATTTTTTATAAAATTTGTTCATAAAATATATAACAAACCAAAATAACAAGAAAATATAAAATATCGAAAATAATGTTCCTTCTATAAGAAATACAATATGAAAACACTTTTTGTAAATCATGCTAGAGGTAATAAATTTTAAAAAAATAAGCAAGAAATTATAATTAAACAAAAAATAGGTTCTTATTATCAAAACATAAAATAAAAAAGTGGTTATGGGATATATATATATATATATATATATCATATATACACTCTATCATTATGGAATTGTTGAGATAATTTAATTTTTTTAGATATTGGTGGGATCTAGATCTTACTATGATGATTTTTTTCTCTAATTGTATCTGAATTCTTATGATTATGGATCCTGTGATGATGTTTAGTTTTAGATGATTCAAATACATCCATTGGTTCATTGGAAATTATGTTTGATGAATATTAACCATTGTAAACTTAAATACAAAACTACAGGGGGTGAAAAGTTTTTGAGGGAGAAGAAGTCTATGGAAGTTTTAGTGAAGAAAGGGATGAAATATGGATAGATCACCAAAACATTAACAAAATAATCCACCTATATAAGAAAAAAATTATTATGTGAGTAAAAATAAAAATAAAATTCAACATAAATATGAAAAAATACATTAATTCCATGGACAATTATTTTACTATGAAAACATCCAGATTGCCTCTGTGATTGAGTAGAGAAAACTTCATTGTACTTCATGAAAAGGAATGACACAAGGATAGAAATATTCTAAAATAAATAAACTATGTAAGGAATAATGAAAATTAAATTAAAATTCTATTATAAATTTTTTGTTAAAATATAGAAAGTATATTTTAATATTACCTTGCATCTATCCATAGGGTTTTGTTCCTTATAGTTTTTAATTCTATGGGATTGATAACAACATCACGTGTAGAATACATTGTCTACATGATTATTCAACCATTTAATTTCTATTATGTTAATGTAGTAGAGAACATATAATATTATTAGGAAAACATAATATATTAAAAACACTTTTAATTTCTCATTAAATTATCTTTCTTTTCTTAATGCTTTCAAGGATTTGGTTCCTCTTTTGAGAATGAAAATCCCATATTTGTGGTCCCGTATAATGTATAATACATTATCTATATTTGGACCAACATGAATTGATTTTGATGTCATAAATAAAGGGTTATCATCAATTGGATTTTCATATGAATCAACATTTTTTTAGTCTCCATCAGGACAATCAAACAATTCTTGTTTTTTTGGATTAGAAATATAAAATAATTGCACTACTTGTGATGCCATTATAAAGGGATTATATTTTTCCCCTTTTACACTGAAATTAACCTTCAAAAATCCCATTTCATAAAATTTCACTCCATTGACATTTTCAACCTATTTGGAAAGTAAAAGCATCAATTGAAATATTTTATATCCCAACTCGTATATCTATTCGATAATTCCAAAACATGGAAAATTTTCATAAATTGGATTTCTATCCTTGGAACCAGATATGTACATCACTTCAGCTATATGTGTAACACTATTATTTTTCATCGTACTAAAGTTAGAATTTTCTTTTGTATAGAATTTATAACCATTTATTACAAAACTAGTGAAAGATATACCCTTTTCATTCGGTCCTCTGTCTAGCCATTGAAGTTGTTCGGTAATTGAATTCAAATTCTCAGATATGTCCTTATAAATTTGATATCTAACCATCCTATAAACTATTTATGATGTGTATTTGATATCAATCCTTCATCCCTTAATGGATTCAAATCTCTAATAATTTCATTGTCAACTTCAATATATGGATCTATATATTCACTATTACATAATATGTAAAGATATTCTTGCTACCACTCTGTCAAGGTAATTGTAACAACATCTCTTCTGGAAGTACCTTCTCCCATAAGGCGTTTGTTATGATGAGACTTTGGGAGACCGATTCTTTCAAAATTTGATTGGAAATTGGTAAAGTATTTAATATCTTCTTTAACAATATATTTTTCACAATACAAACTTCTAGAGAACTTCTATCCTTAACATACCCTTTCAAAATATTCATATACCAATAAATGGGGTACATCCATTTGTAATGGAAAGGACCACATAGTTGAACCTCTCTGACTAAGTGAACCACCCAGTGGACCATCATATCAAAGAATGATGGTGGGAATAAAAAATCTAATTCCTATAATATGACTGCAATATCCTTATACATGATAAGAAACTTCTCTATGTCTACAACTTTACTACATATGGATTTGAAAAAGAAGAAGCGAATGGTTAATTTATGTCATCCATTTTTAGGTATAATGCAATTGAAAATAATAGGCATTAAATCTCACATCAAAACTTTATAGTCATGTGATTTTAGTCCTTGTAACATCAAATTATTCATTGAAATTAAATTCTTGATATTTGATGAATACACATGTTTAACTTTTACACTAGTAAAGAAAAGGAAAAAATTAAATTTTTTCTTTTCTAAATAGAGTGTATGCTATTGGAGGAAGTAAAGTCCATATTTTACCCTTCACCGGTGCCAAATCTTCCCTTAAACCCAATTCAATCAAGTCCAACCTAGACTTGATGCTATGTTTTGTTTTTCCAAGAATATTTTGTAACATTCCAATAAAACTATAAAATACATTATTTTTATACATTCATGAGATCATGAAAATTTCTGACATACAAACAATTCCAATGTATAAATTCAATGAATATTGATATCTTCTTCTAACATGATTTTTATGGTTTTTGAAAAATTGTTTACCGAAAACATTGGCAATATTTTTAACTTTTTTGTACTGTTAACAACCTATTACTGGAGACAGTGTTGTACATTATTTGATATTCTCATTGAATGATATCATCTAGGATTGGTATTTATGTCATCAAGGTAAAAACTTTCAATGTATTAAAAACACAGCCTTCGAGTATTGTTTCCAACGAACTGATTATGTGCTTTTTTTAAAAAATGGGACCCCACAACATTCTTGTAACGGTATAGCCTAATAAATTTCCATTAGTGGTGATATCATTTATCATTCTATACAACTTGGACCTTAATGTGAATTCTTCACTCATATGATCATCATACATTGTAAAACTTGTATCTAACATTAATTTTAGATCTTCGATAAATGTATCCAAATAGACATCAATATCATTAATAGGTTTATTTGGTCCAGATATAAGCATAGACCACATAATGTATTTGTGCTTCATATATAAACATGGTGGCATGTTGTAATTTAAAAACATGAGGGGTTGTGTACTGTAAGTACTACTATGTACAAAAAAACAATTTATTACATATCTAAATAATGGAAGTTGAAAGTTTCTCGAATCATCTCCAAATTCAAGTAACTCATAATATATTTTCTTCCACTGAGGGGAATCTGCTAGATGATGCAGGTTCCTATCATTAATTATTTTATCTTAATTCCATGTTAATTGCCTTGAAGTTTTCTAATGTTCATATATTTTTCTAAAAAAAGGATTGATAGGAAATTACAATACATATTTTGAAGGACTTGATTCATTTTTCATATATCAATCTATGCCACGCTTAGGTCATTTATAAGCAATTCATGGTATTTATGAAACAATATGAAATCATTTGGACAATAATGTATTTTTTATAGATCATTCCCATTGAATATAACATTTATTTAGAATCCTATGTTTGGTATGGTAGTTCATTTTATTATGGTAGCATATCTTTCAAAAGACCAAGTAGTTCTATAAATTTGTTATCACTCCATCCACTGAAAGATTTTAAATCATATAAATTTAATAAAAATAATAATGTTGTGTATTTAGTAAAACTGGTATATAAGGGTTTCTTGGAATAACTATTTAACTCCTCAAACAACTTTGGAAAATCACAAAGGTCATCTTCAATTGCCATTGTCATTTCCTCCATGTGAACTTCATCATATTTTAGAAAGGCATTCATTCCAAATGATTCATAAACCATTGTATCAACCTAATAGAAGTTTAAATTCTGGTTTCCCTATGTTTAGTACAACATTTATAGTTCCAATATTTTTTTTGGAAAATAATATGTTCTTACAACTCTTCTAGAATAATTTCTCTTGACTGAAAACAACATAATCATGGATAAAGGATTTTAGAAGGGTCGTCTGCATGATCTCTGGAAAAATTAATGAGCCCTTTAACTCTATCTTCATATTCATTTGTTAAATGATTAATGTGCATCTATTTTCAGTTCATATCCATTCTAATGGGTTCATAAAATATTAATTTTATATAATATATAAATAAATAAATAAAAGATATTTGTTATCAAAAGTAAATGTTATAAACAATTATAATTAGGGAAATATGTCTCATATAAACTAGAATATCTAAGTGCCTAGATATTCCAAATCAAATAATAAGGGATGTTGAAATTTGAGAAAATAGAGGGAGATAAAGGCAGATAATAAATTATATCACCCCCTAACATTATAGGTGTAAACTGGAAGATGGATTGTGTAATAACCCTAGCCTGAATTACCTAAACAATAGCAGGTTAGATCATCTTATGAGATCTAACACACCACAGAGTCAATAAAGGATGGTTTAAACATTTGGTGTAAAAAACATAAATGGGAGGTGGTTCCACCCCCCAAATAGAATCAATTAGTACTAAAGTATGAGAAAATTCTATCATGACCCTTGGGGATATTTGACATTCATACCCAAAATCATCAGTACCCAATATAAGAAAACTTGTTAGACATGAAACTATGGAAATAAAATATGAAATAGATATATAGAGACATATACATTTTATTCTAGTATAAAAAATCCCTTATTATCTATAAAAAATCTAAAATAGATAAAAACCTGAAATTCAAACATAACGTGAAATAAAGGCACCTTAATTATTTAAAAATTGAAGGCTTGATGTGATACCACCTCATGAACTTAATGTGGGATTACCCCTTTGAATATGCTTTATAAGAAAACTATGGACCATAGTGATTTCTAAGTGGAACTAGATCATATGATACATATAACCAATAGAAGAACATACATCACTCTACAAACCTGGTTCCTGAAAAATAGAATCTGAAGTTTCATGTTCACTAAGGTGTCATCATATATATAATCATTAGGGAACCACCATTGTGCCTCAAATAAGTAGTCAATAAACTAGAATATACATGAAAATTTCTAGACATTTATATACATATATGAAAAAATTATTTTGTAAAAATGTATAAAAGATAGCTGTAAAACAACAGTGAATAAAACCAAGGTTCAATGTCAGATATAAATAATGGATTATACATCAATGGTCAATACAAAAAATGGACCACAAATTTTTCCACAAACAACAGATAAAAAAAAAATCATAAATAGTGGATCATAAACAAATCGTAGAATAAGAAATCAAGAAGGAAAGAAAAAATACACAACGAAAATAAGAAGGAATACCTCGTTAGGTTAAATAAAATTTGAGAACCTTTTGGGAAATCCTAACTAGAATCAAACATCAGATGTCAGATGAGACGTTTGAGAAACTAGAGGTAGTTGAGTGGTGTGACTTTACCTTCGATTCAATGAGGAGGAGCGCCGACAGCGGGTGGCTTCTGTAGAAATCTTCTATATTGTAATGAGTTTTCAAATGGTTAGGGTTTCAAAATAGATCATGTCACTTTTACTAGTGCTAACAACTAAGTGCTGATAAAGATCCCTTTTATCAGTCCTTATTACTTAAGAGGTAATAAAATCAATCTTTATCAGTGCTTATAATTGAAGTGCTGATAAAGGATTTATAATTATAATTGTAAATAATAAAATAATAAATATTTATATATTCTTAATAAATATGTATAAATATAAATATAGTAAATATATTTCTTTATAGAATTAATTATTATAATTTTATAATTACTTATTTATAATTATGGAAATATATTTTTAAAAATAATATTTATATCATTATATATATTTATATAATTATACACATATATTTTTAATATATATATAAATGTAAATATATTAAATATATTCATTATTTAAGTAAATTTAATAAAAATTTAATAATTATTTAGATATATATAATTATTTAGTTTTAATCCTATAAATAATTTTAATATATATATATATATATATAATTATAATTATAAATAAATAATTGTATTAATATATTAAATGTACATTTATAAATATTTTTTTACAAATAATATTTAACATTACTGATGAAGATCTAATTTTAAGTGCTTGTATATATGATAAAAATGAGTGAAATTGAATAAATTAAGAATAAGTACACTATATAAACATTGAAAAAATGGATATGTTTTGTGTGTTTGCATTGTATATAAAAATTCACTAATTACTTATATGTGAAATCAATATAACACACATTTGATCTATATTAAATTGAAAAATCAAATGACATTCAATTAATAAAACCATTTTTTAATTTTATTTTTTTAATTATTTCATTTATTTATATATATTTTTGTCATCGCTAAAAATGATCCGATGAAATAAATATTTATCAGCACTCAAAATAAAGCACTAATAAAGGGTGCCATTTATTAGCGCTAAAAATAATGTTTTGATAAAGGATACCCTTTATCGGTGCTAAAAATAGTGTACTGATAAAGGATACCCTTTATCAGTGATCATAATAATTTTCTCATAAAGGTTCCCTTTATCACCACCGGTAAAAGGTTAAATTTATAATATATTTCTTTATCACTAATAAATATTCCATTTATCAGCATTTTTTCTAGATCTGACAAATACTAGCACTGTTAGAGGCCTATTTTGCAGTAGTGTGTCCGATTTGTTCTTCACATGTGACTTAATTTATAAAACATTTGATCCTTATACTTATATAATGTTTTATAGAACTTAAACCATAATATTAAAATCATTAATATTTAGTATATTTCTGTTATAATAATCTATATAATATTGAATTATTAAATTGAATACACTATTCATGGATATAGTAGGCCGTACATACTCCTGAACACTGCATCCATTTTATTGATGTATTGAATGAAATAATGTAAATAACATATATGTATATTTTATAATTAAAGTATCATTATTATTTCATATATATCACATAGTTTCAGTAAATATGTCATTAATACATTCCATGATTTGTGTGAATGAATCACATTTCTTTGAGGGGGCGGTAGTCCACACTTCCTCAAAAGAAATTATCATATTTACAAAAGATTCAAATCATATGGGTATTCTATAAAATAAAAATTACATAAGAATGAATAAATTATAAATATCATATATATCATATATAAATATGGATTCCATCCTAATTTCTACTATGAGAGGTGGTAAAGTAAGAATGAACAATTATCATTTCGTGAGGTGGTAGTTCATCGTACAATAAACAGTGTGTTTGTTACCCATTATATGTATGTGTGTGTAAGAGTAGGTATAAAACATCATATAAAAAATTTTAGTATATTGAGGATACTAGTGTTGTTATACAATAATTTAATAAGAACAATTTAGGGATTGGAGAATGGAAATAAAAGAAAGGATCTTGAGGGAGGGTGTTACCACTTAATCGGGCCACTCCTTTTGGTTTTCACCAAAGGGATTCCTTGGATTGATTTCTTAAAAAAGGGTGGATTGAAGGAGTAAGTGAGGGATTCTGGGAATTTTATTGGGAATATATTTTCCTAACCTATGTGGGTTGAGATGTTTGAAGAAGTGGGAGAAGTGGTGGCCTTTTCTAGGGAAGGAAAACAGACTCACTTTCAACTTTTGAAAAAAACTTATATATACCAACGTTTTTACCTACAAAAAGTATTAAAAAACCAAAAAAATAAATAATTTAAGGTGAATGGATGTATAATTTCCAAATAATGGGTTTTTTATTAGTGTATAGGTTATTTTCTCACTTATGTTGAAGGTTAATTCACTTGTTAAGCTTAATTTTACCTTAATCTCTATATGCAATTTTAATTAATTTCACTTATCATCTTGGTCAAAAACTAGGTTTACATTATTATAAATTGTAAATTATTCTAATTCAAAATATAGAATCATTTTTCTCTAAATTCAAAAAACAGAAGTTGAAAAAATTAATTTAAATTTATTCCCGCTGGATGACACTACAAGGTTTTAAAGTAAAAGCATCCAAAAGTTTGATATGTTTTTATAGTAAGATTAAAATTTAAATAGATTCCAATGAACTAAAATGGATTAATTGATAAATATTTTATCAAATTAAACTTTAAATCCAATTTAAAATTTACTTTCACATTATAAATAAATTATATTAAATGGTTGTTTTGAACTGAAATTCTGTATTTTTAATTATTCATTAAAAAATGAAACCATGCACAAAAATTCCAAAAAATTACCCTAATATAATTTTTATGTTTCTATTTCATGTATGAAGTTTATTCTGACATATATAATCTATAAAAGTTCTAAAAAATGGATTTAAAATAGGTTCTACATTACATGGTGTTAAAAATACCTTAATAAAAAATGGTATTTTATGCATAAAATTGGGCTTTTTTCATAAGCCTTTGAAATCTATTGGATGAATATAAAAAATATTTTATTTAATATATAATATATATTAGCTTATTTTAACTCACTAATTTTAATTAATTTAATTTATCACGATAAAATATCTTTGTGAGAAAAAATAGATTTCTATAAAAACATTCCCCAAATTTTCAATTATAATTCATTTGTAACTAATGAATTCAACCATGTATTTACAAAAGTTAGTTAATAATATTCATAAAAATTAAATTAATATATAGGTTATATCATATTAAATTAAATATTTTTTTATATTATCTTATGGTTTGGTAACACTCAGTTGTATGTGTTACGCAAGCCATTGAAGGAATTCAATCTTACATGTAATGCATGATAACCTCAGTGTTCTATATAGAGAATGTTAAACAATATGTTTCATTTAGTTCATTATAAATTTGGGTTTCATATGACTCTATCCAATCATATTTCCTTAAAATAAAAAACTATTTTATGTGATGCATTAAATAAAAATATCAACAATAATTTATTAATTTCAAAAAAAAAATATTTCTCAAAATCTCAGGGTGTTACACAATAGTTAAGAATAATTGAATAAGAATACTAATATGATGGGTTACATCCTAATAATACTCATGGTGAATATTTGTTTGGGAAAAAATAGGCCAAGTGAACCTTTTTATTCTCTTCCCCATCAACCTTTATAAATTTTAAAGGGTGTTAATCTAACTATCAAAGGTATTCCCTCTATAATGAGTAGAGATCTCTAGACCTATTTTTAGCTTCATATTTAGGATAATTTATACAAGAATCTTGGTAAAATAGAAAGAAATAAATATCTACCATCCACCTCACACCAATACCTCCAAAATTTTGTATCTCCTCTAAGACCTACCAAAATAAGAAACATTACAAAGGAAGTGGAAAATAGTTATTGTTTGAGAGTGGAAGTCAATGAATACAAGTGGAAGTCATGTGAATTTTAATGTTCATTCCTTAATTTTTTAAATTTAATATTTTAAAATCCATAATTAAAATTTCATTTAAGTTATTTATAAACCTATGTGGATATAGAGTTCTTATATTTGAGATAAAGGTGAGGGAAAAGGACGCGTAACATATGTTAGAGCTGGTGCAGCTCAGTGGGAATGAGTTGATGTTATCAAGGTACTTTCAGGGACTTTTACTCTCTTGAATAGTGATTATTTAATTTTTTTCTTGAGACTCATGCCCCATATCTTCTATGCTTGTTTTGAAATTATCTAATAGTTATTCATCCATAATGGTCACCAATACCTGGTAAGAGATTATTTGAAGAAACATATGTGGATGTACAAAAATGTTGGGGGATAGATATAAAGAAACATAATGAAATAATAACTATTCTGTAGGTATGTCATTGAGGAACTTGGGAACCAAAATGATGGGAGGAAGGATTGTTTAAAAGAGGGAGTCCAATCTGTTGAGCCCTCTGAAAGATTGTTCAAATTCTTCCTATTATTGCTATTTTAATAATCACAAATCATCAATTACTTAATCCGGTTGGATTTCTCATACACATAATCACAATCTCTTAGTGAATCTGTGTATATTGGCTGGATCATGTTTTTATCTCTTTGTTATTGATTTACAAGTATTCTGGAAGTACTCTGGATCAAAGGACAATGGTCGCACCGATCCATATCAAAGGACAATGGTCACACCGATCCATATCAAAGGACAACGGTCGCACCAATCCATATCAAAGGACAACGGTCGCACCGATCCATATCAAAGGACAACGGTCGCACCGATCCATATCAAAGGACAACGGTCACACCAATGCAGATCAAATGAGTCACCGATCATGAAACACCAGTGCTGATCATCTGAGTCACCGAAGATGTCTCACTGATGCTGATCAAATGAGTCACCGATCATGACACACCGATGCAGATCAAATGAGTCACCGATCATGACACACCGATGCTGATCAAATGAGTCACCGATCATGACACACCGATGCTGATCAAACGAGTCACCGATCATGACACACCGATGCTGATCATCTGAGTCACCGAAGATGTATCCCTGATGCTGATCAAATGAGTCACCGATCATGACACACCGATGCTGATCAAATGAGTCACCGATCATGACACACCAATGCTGATCAAATGAGTCACCGATCATGACACACCGATTCTGATCATATGAGTCACCGAAGATGTCTCACCGATGCTGATCAAATGAGTCATCGATCATGACACACTGATGCTGATCAAATGAGTCACCGATCATGACACACCGATGCTGATCATCTGAGTCACCGAAGATGTCTCACCGATGCAGATCAAATGGGTCACCGATCATGACACACCGGTGCAGATTATTTGAGTCACCGAAGATGTATCACCGATGCTGATACTGATGACCTACTGATCACTTGACACACTGATAGTCATAAACAGTTGTTTGAATTTCTTTATCTTTATTTAATATAACCAATGGTCATATTAGGAATATTTTAATGCTCTGTCATTTATTTAATGAAGGTTGTTGGATGTCAGGGAACCGTACCTCGTACCTGCAAAAAGAAATCATTTCTTTTATTGGAGCTCGTGCCATAAATACAAGAAGCCCCTGCTGGTGCATTCAGATACGGGGGTAACAACGACAAGACAATAGAGCACAAAGAGTGGTGGATGAGATAGTCGTAGAAAAACACAGAACCTCATACACACTCAAGATTACTCAAGAAGAGTTCTGTACTTCCACGAAGACATTGAAGAACTTCATTCACTACATTTCCCACTATCTCTGAATCTGGATACCAAGCAGACGACACTCTGTTTTTCAGACAAAAACTAGACGAGGACTCAGAATCATCTCTGATCAAACTCAAGGAGTCCAAAGCTTCATTGCAATCACTAGAGCCATTTCAAAACTCTATATCTCTGCTCTGTGATTTATTATTTTACATTTCGAGCAGTGTGTGTTATATTCTGCATTTAACACACACACTGTCTCCTATACTTTAACTAGAGGATCTGTAAATCCTCCCTCAAACTCTTACATCTTCTATTTCCCACTGAGATAGTGGTAGAGGTTGTGTGTGACCTGGACAGCTGGTTGCAGTTGTTCTATTTCCCACGAATAACAGTGGTAGAGGTCTTGGACCTGGACATGTGTAAACTATTGTGAACCCCGATCCAGGGTGTGGATCAAATTTATTCAAATTGTTGAGAGGACTAAGTCTCGGCTTGAGACTGAACCTCTTGGTTATATCTGCTGTGCTATATCTGTCAAAGTTATTCTTTTATTCTACTGCTAATTTCTTTAAAAACAAAACTGTTTTAAAGTCACTTTGATAAATAAATTATTAAGTGTTTATATTAGTTGTAAATCCGTAAGTTGGTTTCAAAAGTTAATCAACCTTTCTGTTTTGATTAACTGGGAAATAATCAATCTCTTGAGAACCCAACCGAACCCTTACTTTGATATAAATTCACTACAATTTAATTCAGTATTTTATTTGGGGGTTTTAAGAAAAAGTTTTAAAACAGAAATTTTAAATTGGAAATCAATTCACCCCCTCTTGAGTATCCACTCCAACCAACAATTGGTATCAGAGGTAGATTTAAATATTTTCTAAAAGTACTCTGTTTTTCAACTGTGATTTTAGTTGTATTTTAAAGTTCTTAAAATTTATGTTATTTCTAAATTTTCATCTCTTTAAAATCTTTTCTTTAAGTAAGCTATCATGGATAATAGACTTGAAGGTGTTGCTACCAATAGACCACCATTTTTCAATGGCACTAACTATGCTCAGTGGAAAATCAAGATGAAAATTCATTTAGAAAGCATGGGTTTTGATATTTGGACTGCTATAGAATCAGAATATAAAATTCCTACTACTGTTAGAACTACTTGGAATGAAGCTACTAAGGCTACCTACAATAATAACTGCAAAGCTATGAATGCCTTGTACTGTGCTTTAGGAGATGAGGAATTTAATAGAATATCTGCTTATAAAACTGCTTATGAAATTTGAGATACCTTAGCTGTTTCTCATGAAGGAACAACTAATGTTAAGGAAATGAGATTGAACACTTATACTATTAAGTATGATAATTTTAAGATGAAGCCTGATGAACCCATTTCTGACATGTATCTCAGGTTTAATGAAATTTTCTACACAATGACTTCTCTGGGAAAGGATGTTCCATCAAAAGAACAAATTATGAGAATTTTGAGATGTATACCTGAAAGATGGAGGGGAAATTCTGTCTCAATTAGAGAATCATGTGATATTGGTGAACTACCAGTCAAGGAACTAATTGGAAAGTTGATGATGTCTGAATAGGAACTCAAGGTTAACAAAGAAGAAGAAGATGAACCTAGAAGGAAGTCAGTTGCTTTCAAGACTTCAACTTCAAAGAACAAGGATAAGGAGAAGCTTCATGCTATAAATGAGAGTTTAAGCTGTGAAGACAGTGAAAGTGCTTCTGATAGTGATGCTGAGATGACTTACATTTCCAGAATATTTAAAAAGTTTTATAGGAAGAAGAAGTTTTTCAGAAAATCAAATTATAAAGGTAAGTATGATAGCAAGGGACATTGGAAAAATAATTGGAAGAAATATGACAAATCAGATGAAGTTGTCTGCTATGAGTGCAAAAGAAAGGGACACATAAAGGTAGACTCTCCAAAGTTGAAATACAAGAAGAGGTATGATTACAAATACAGTAAGTACAAAAAGGATATGAAGGATACTTGGAGTGCTTCTGAGGATAGCTCCACTGAATCTGAAGTTTCTGAAACTGAGTACAAAAATAAGGCAAACATGTGTTTTATGACAAACACTTCTGAGGTAACATCTGAAACTCCGGCTTTAAATTCATATTATTCCGAAGGTGATTCTGACTCAGAAAACATGTCAAAATCTGAACTATTTGAATATTGTGATATGTTAGAAGAAACCTGTAATGATCTGAAAGACAAATACAAAGGGTTAAAGAAACAGTATGCTTAAACTGTTAAACATATATCTGATCTTGATATTGAAATGGAAAAGAATGCTCAATTGATTAAAGAAAACACTGAACTAAAATTATTTAATGAGAAACTCAAGAAAGACTTAGAGAAATTTACAAATGGTAAAGATAATCTTACTCAGAAGCTAGTTAATCAAATAGAACCTAGATACACTACTGGTATAGGATACCAACCTGGACAAAGGAAGATTACCAAAACTAAATTCATTCCTAAATCTGGACAGAATGTAGCTAGTTCTGAAACTTCATATGCTTCAACTAGATATATTCATAGTTATGGATCCAATAAGGTTTACCTTTCAAAATCTGTTGATTCTACAAAGTTTATGAGACCCATAAGACAAATTTGGGTACCAAAAGATCTGATTGCTAACCTGTCTTGACCCAAGAAGATCTGGGTACCAAAATCATTTCCTATCTAAATCTGTTGTAGGGAACCTGCTTAAAGAGATCCTGTAGAAAGCCTTGGTATTTGGATAGTGGATGTTCAAGACATATGTCTGGAGACTTCTCATGCTTTAAAATCTTAGTCAGTGTTGATGGAGGTTTTGTCACCTTTGGTGATAATTCAAAAGGGAAAATCATCGGCTTAAGCCAGATTGGTAACACTGACTCAGTATTAATTTATAAAGTTTTATTTGTTGATGGACTTAAATACAATTTGTTAAGTATTTCTTAGTTATGTGATGATGTTTTTTATGTTAAATTTGAAAATTATTCTTTCAATGTTTTTCATTCTAAAAATGTTTTAGTGTTTGCTACTTTGAGAAATGAAAATGTTTATGCTGTTGATTTAAATTCTTTAGCTAAGAAAAATATTACTTGTTTAAATGCTTTTCATAAAGAGTCTTGGCTTTGGCACAGAAGATTAGGACACTGTAATGTGCATTCACTTAGAAAACTTTCTAGGAATAACTTAGTTAGAGACCTACCCAAACTTGAATTTCCAGCAGACAAAGTTTGTAATCCCTGTCAAAAGGGAAAGAAACATAAAGTTTCTTTTAAATAAAAGAAATAAGTTTCAACTTCTCAACCTCTCGAGTTGGTTCACATGGATTTATTTGGACCTTCTAGAGTTTCTAGTTTAAATGGGAAGCATTATGTCTATGTTCTCGTAGATGAATTTTCTAGATATACTTGGGTATATTTTCTATCTCACAAAAGTTAAGACTGTTCTTGATTTGTAAAATACTCCAAGTCTATAGAAAAACTTAGTGGACTTAAGATTAAAACTCTGAGAAGTGATCATGGACGTGAGTTTGAAAATCATGAGTTTGAATATTATTGCTCACACAATGGCTATAGTCACAATTTCTCTACCCCTAGGACACCTCAACAGAATGGTGTAGTAGAAAGGAGGAATATAACCCTGCAATAAATTTCTAGAACTATGCTTAATGAGTATGACCTACCTGTTTATTTTTGGGCTGAAGCTGTAAATACAGCTTGTTATGTTATCAATAGAGTCTTGATCAGACCTGTTCTTAAGAGGACCCCTTATAAGTTGTGGAACCATAGGAAACCTAAGGTTAACTACTTCAAAGTTTTTGGCTGCAAAGTCTTTATTCTTAATACTAAAGACAATCTCGACAAATTTGCATCCAAGAGTGATGAAGAAATTTTTATAGGTTACTCAACTTCTAGTAAAGCCTATAGAGTTTTCAATAAAATAACCAAATGTGTGGAAGAATCTGTTCACATCAAATTTGATGAAACTGATCCACATGAACCTAAGATCTCTCTTGAAAATCTTGAAGATGATCTCTCTGGTTTGAACCTTAATGATAAAGATAGTGGACCTGTAGTTAAAACATCCAGTTCTGGAAATTTTCCAGACCCTGCTTCTGTTGAATCTCAACCTGTAGATGAACCTGAAATCTCGAGCTCTACCTTTTCTAGATCAACTAGAATTCTGAAGAATCATCCTTTAGATGCTATTGTAGGAAATCTTGATAGAGGGACACATACTAGAGCTTCTCTTAGAAATCAGGTTGAACATCAAGCCTTCTTGTCACAGCTAGAACCTAAAAATATCAATGATGCTATCAATGATGAATTTTGGGTAATGGCTATGCAAGAGGAACTAAATCAATTTTAAAGAAACAAAGTCTGAAAATTAGTAGAAAGACCTAAGGACACTATAACCATAGGCACAAACTGGGTGTTTAGAAACAAAGTTGATGAATCTGGAAATATCATTAGAAACAAAGCTGGGCTAGTTGCACAAGGTTACAATCAAGAAGAAAGAATTGACTATGAGGAAACCTTTGCACCTATAGCTAGATTAGAGGTTATTAGGATCTTACTTGCCTATGCATCACATCTAAATTTCAAGTTATATCAAATGGATGTGAAAAGTACTTTTTTAAGTGGTTTTATTGTTGAAGATGTTTTTGTAGAACAACCACCTAGTTTCACAAATCCTCATTTTCAAAATCATGTCTTTAAACTTTCTAAAGCTTTATATGGTTTAAAACAAGATCCAAGAGCTTGGTATGAAAGACTTTCAAACTTTCTTATTTCAAAAGGATTTACAAAAGGAATAGCTGATCCCACTTTTTTTATAAAAAGGATTTCAAAAGATGTGTTAATAGTAAAAATATATGTTGATGATATTATTTTTGGATCTTCTAAAAATTCTTTATGTACTAAATTTTCAAAGGTTATGCAAAATGAGGTTGAAATGAGCTTAATGGGAGAGCTTAAGTATTTTCTTGGATTTCAAATCTTTCAAACTAAAGATGGTATTATTCTAAATCAAAGTAAATATACTAAGGATTTATTAAAACGTTTTGGTTTAGATAGTATTAAGGAAAGTGATATACCTATGAGTACTACCTGTATGTTGGATGTTGATGAAACTGGGAAACCAGTTGATCAAACCTATTACAGAGGCATGATTGGGAGTTTACTTTATCTTACTGCTAGTTGACTGGATATTATGTTTAGTGTGTGTATGTGTGCTAGATTTCAAGCTAATACTAAAGAATCACACTTACTGGCTGTTAAAAGGATTTTTAAATATCTTAAGTATACTGTGAATTTAAGTTTGTTTTATCCAAAAGGACAATCATTTGACCTAACTAGTTATTCAGATGCTGACTTTGCTGGATGTAAGTTAGATAGGAAAAGCACATATGGAACATGTCATTTACTTGGAAAGTCCCTAGTATCATTGTGTAGTAAGAAATAGAACTCAGTTGCATTGTCTACTACTGAAGCAGAATATATTGCCGCTGGTAGTTGCTGTGCACAGATTCTGTGGATGAAACACACTTTATTGGACTATGGATTTGATTTTAAACAGGTTTCAATTAACTGTGACAATACTAGTGCGATAAACATATCTAAGAATCCTGTGTCTCACTCTAGGGCTAAGCACATTGATATCAGACATCACTTTCTAAGAGATCATTATCAGAAAGGTGATATTTCTCTAGAATTTATTAGTTCTGAACATCAATTAGCTGATATTTTTTCAAAGCCTTTATGTTCTGAAAGAATGAATTTTATTAAACAATAATTGTGTATGATAGATCTGTGAAACTGATCTATGAAACTGATCTGTGAAACCAATCTATGAAACCGATCTGTGAAACCGATCTGTGAAACCGATCTGTGAAACCGATCTGTGAAACCGATCTATGAAACTGATCTGTGAAACTGATATGTGAAACCGATCTATGAAACCGATCTGTGAAACCAATCTATGAAACCGATCTTTCTTTATATTACTTTTTATTTTGTTGTGATTAATTAACTACTTTTATCTTTATTATGGGAACCCTAAATGATAAAATAAATGATATGCAACTATTTCTATTCCCCAAACCGTCGACCTTTCATTTCTTTCCCGCCAAACCTTATTTCCTCTCTTTTCCTCTACTTCGAACCTTCAAACTCCTGCTTTCCCCAGAATCATCAAATGGCTAAGCAGAAGAGACCGAGAAAAGGATCAGAAAGTCTTGTACCTTCAAAGCGTGCTCGAGGCGAGTCGAGTAGTACCACTCAAAGATCAGTAAATACGAACCTGGAAACTCGGATTGTTGCTGTAGAAAAGGAAGTCAGCTCCGCCTAGCTTTTGACAATTAAGTCACTATTGTTACAAGTTTTAGATTCGCAAGTATGGAAAGCCTGGTTCTCAGATAACACTCGTATATACTACCCAAAGCTAGTGCATGAGTTTTATATAAATCTTCAAGTTACTTTAGATGGTTCCGAGGCTGCCAGAATGTCTTCTGTAGTGAAAGGAAAGAAAATATCTTTTTCGTCTAAACAATGGGCTGAATGTTTGAATGTACCCCATGAGGGTCGGTATGAGGATTATGCTAGAAACATTCCTCCAACCACTGAATACTTCTCTTATGAGTTAGCTTTGGAGCTTTTGACTAGAAACAGAGAGTTAAGGAGAATCACAGCCTCAGAGCTGGATGGTGAATGTAGACTTCTCTTTAAGTTTATTCAGCACCAAATTTGCCCTAGGAAAGGAGATTTTTCTGCTGTAAGATACCAAGATGTTTTTATATTGTTTTTACTAAAGACCCATGAGAAGATCAATTTGTGTAGATATCTAATGGTGCACATAGCTGGAATGGTGAAACCTTCTAAGAAAGCCACTGCCCTGTTCCATTCCAAAATGATCTATGCTATGTTAAAGAATCTGGAATGTGTTGATGAAGCTGATGAGATAGCCGAATCTGATAGTGCTTATTGTGTTAATAAAGAAATTTGTAAACGGATGAAAATAAACTGGAACCCATGGAAGAAATGTTGGGTTGCTGATGAGGACAAGTTGTATGAATCTTACAATCCCACTGATCATGGAAAGAGGCCGAAGGGTTTGAGAGCCCTTAATTTGAAATCAGATGAGGAGCCAATTTATTCTGATGATGAGGAATAAGTAGATGTTGAAAGGAATAAAGACACTAAAGAGTCTGGTAAAAAATGTATGGAAGAAGCTGAAACAAAAGAAGGAAGTATGCCACCTCTTGATGATAGGAGTGAACCTGATACTGTGAGCCCTAAGAGAAGAATAGACTTTGGATCTACCAGTCCACCTTTACCCTTACCTGAATCAGAACCAGTTCTTGGTGATGAAGAATCTAGTGACACTGAAGTATCTGACAGTGACGTTTCTGTAAAGAGTGGAAATGAGAATGGAGATGATGATGATGATGATAATGATGATGATGGTGATAACCGACCAGTGGATGGTCTTGCTGTACCTCCAATAGAAACACATCAAACTGTACCAGAAACAGATGCCAATGGCAAGAGAGAATCTCTTGAAATCAGTGAAAAAGAAAGTTATGATAAACCGAAATACACTCCGTGTGCTGCTGTCTGGGATGATTACCCTGTTTTTGATGTTTTGGGTTTAGAGTATTCTGAAGAAGATGAAGAAGAATCAGAATCTACTGCGTTTATGATGGAAAGCCAACCAGTTGAGGCAAGGTCTGCTCATGGTGTTGATGCTGCAGGTGCTCATATACATAGTTCTACTGTCTCTCAGTCTGATTTTGATAAGTTCAAAAGTGAGTTGCTTACTGCTGTGAGAGATACAGTCAGAGAAGAGATTTCAAATGCTATTAAACCAGACCTGGCCAATACTGGTGAGTTTATTGGCAGGCACATAGCCTCTCTAAATCAGATTCTGAAGGATCTATAATCTGGCTTAGTTTCTTTATCCAACGAATTTAGATCCACCATCTCTTGTATGATGGAAGTGTTGAGAAATCTGATTGAACATCTTAAGAAGTCTGATCTGAGAAAGTTGAAAGCTAAGATAACTCAGATAGTTTCTCAAGACAGTACAACCAAAGTAACCAAGATCACTACTCGTGAGTTAGAGGCTCCAAGGAAGATTGTGCATGATGAATTGGCCACCATTAGGCAAGTTCTTGATTTGGACTCGTTGAGGAAGATGAAGGAGCACAATGATCACATTCATAAGATGGTAACAATATATTCAGCAGATGCCACTAAATCTCAGAGAGAGATCAAGGAAAAGGTTGATCACTACTTTTCAAAAATCTATACCCAGCATGAGATGACCGCAAATTTCAAAGTGTTAGCTGACAATCTGAGACTACCTCCAGTCACTCAAGCTTTCAAGACTCAAGTTCGACAGTTGTAAGATTTTACTCCAACCTTGGAATGGTTCATGGAGAATAAGGATGATTTTGAGAAGGCTATGTAGTATGGTGCAGAAGTTATTCAGAATTTCATAAATCTTTTGAAGCCTTATCTGAATGCACAAGCCACCGCCATTGTGCTTCCTACTGCTGACCCTCTCAGTGCCTCTGATGTTGCTTCAAATCAGATCTCCGTTGCTCAAGCTCTATCTCAACTCTGACCAGTTCCTCAGCAATCTTCTCAACCAGCTCCTACAGCTCCGCAACAAATCCATGTGGCATCCTCTCCTCCAACCTCCAGAGTCATCTTACCACCATTTCAAATTCGCCCAGTTCAACCTGCCTCCAAACCTTCCAACTTACAAACCATTGATCCTTCTGACAAGGGCAAATCCCCGTTACATCCCCAGAAATAGTTGTGCGTTATTTTTGATAGGGTGAACCCTGTTGTGATTGTGCTGTGATGTCTTATAAACTTTATTCTCTTTTCTTTTTATTCTCATTGATGCCTTATTTTAATATCTTTTTTATCTGTTTTCCCTCCTTTTTGATTATCCCAAAGGGGGAGAAATCTGTATATCTATGGATCTATGGAGATATGGGGGAGATGCATCTCTTAAGGGGGTGATTTATATCTTTTTATGGCAATGTTTGCATAAGTATTTAAAGGCATAAATTCAGGGGGAGATTTATATCTCATTATGTTTTTATTCTTATTGTGCCTTATTATTGATAATATATTATATTTATTTATGGCTAAGCTTTGTGATTGGCTAAGATTTGTTATTATCAAAAGGGGGAGATTGTTGAGCCCTCTGGAAGACTGTTGAAATTCTTCCTATGATTGCGGTTTTAATAATCGCAAATCATCAATTACTTAATCCGGTTGGATTTCTCATATACATAATCACAATCTCTTAGTGAATCTGTGTATATTGGTTGGATCATGTTTTTATCTTTTTGTTATTGATTTACAAGTATTCTGGAAGTCCTATGGATCAAAGGAAAATGGTCGCACTGATCCATATCAAAGGACAATGGTCGCACCGATCCATATCAAAGGACAATGGTCGTACTGATCCATATCAAAGGACAACGGTCGCACCGATCCATATCAAAGGACAATGGTCGCACCGATCCATATCAAAGGACAACGGTCGCACCAATGCAGATCAAATGAGTCACCGATCATGACACACCGGTGTTGATCATCTGAGTCACTGAATATGTCTCACCGATGCTGATCAAATGAGTCACCGATCATGACACACCGATGCAGATCAAATGAGTCACCGATCATGACACACCGATGCTGATCAAATGAGTCACCGATCATGACACACCGATGCTGATCAAATGAGTCACCGATCATGACACACCGATGCTGATCATCTGAGTCACCGAAGATGTCTCACCGATGCTGATCAAATGAGTCACCGATCATGACACACCGATGCTGATCATCTGAGTCACCGAAGATGTCTCACCGATGTTGATCAAATGAGTCACCGATCATGACACACCGATGCTGATCAAATGAGTCACCGATCATGACACAACGATGCTGATCATCTGAGTCACCGAAGATGTCTCACCGATGCTGATCAAATGAGTCACTGATCATGACACACCGATGCAGATCAAATGAGTCACCGATCATGACACACCGGTGCAGATCATCTGAGTCACTGAAGATGTCTCATCGATGCTGATGCTGATGACCTACCGATCACTTGACACACCGATAGTCATAAATAGCTGTTTGAATTTATTTATCTTTATTTAATCTAACCAATGGTCATATTAGGAATATTTTAATGCTCTGTAATTTATTTAATGAAGGTTGTTGGATGTCAGGGAACCGTAACTCGTACCTGTAAAAAGAAATCATTTCTTTTACTGGAGCTCGTGCCATAAATATAAGAAGCCCCTGCTGGTGCATACAGATATGGGGGTAACAACGACGAGACAGTAGAGAGAAAATAGTGGTGGATGAGATAGTCGTAGAAAAACACAGAACCTCATACACACTCAAGCTTACTCAATAAGAGTTCTGTACTTCCACGAAGAGATTAAAGAACTTCATTCACTACATTTCCAACTATCTCTGAATCTGGATACCAAGAAGACGACACTCTGTTTTTCAAACAAAAACCAGACGAGGACTCAGAATCATCTCTGATCAAACTCAAGGAGTTCAAAGCTTCATTGCAATCACTAGAGCCATTTCAAAACTCTACATCTCTGCTCTGTGATTCATTATTTTACATTTCGAGCAGTGTGTGTTATCTCCTGTATTTAACACACACATTGTCTCCTATACTTTAACTGGAGGATCTGTAAATCCTCACTCAAGCTCTTACATATTCTATTTCCCACTGAGATAGTGGTAGAGGTCGTGTGTGACCTGGATAGCTTGTTGTAGTTGTTCTGTTTCCCACGAATAACAGTGGTAGAGGTCTTGGACCTGGACAGGTGTAAACTGTTGTGAACCATCATCCAGGGTGTAGATCAAATTTTTACAAATTGTTGAGAGGACTAAGTCTCGGCTTGAGACTGAACCTCTTGGTTATATCTGTTGTGCTATATCTGTCAAAGTTATTCTTTTATTCCGCTGCTAATTTCTTTAAAACCAAAACTATTTTAAAGTCACCTTGATAATTAAATTCGCAAGCGTTTATATTAGTTATAAATCAATAAGTTGGTTTCAAAAGTTAATCAACATTTCTGTTTTGATTAACTGGGAAATAATCAATCCCTTGAGAAACCAATCGAACCCTTACTTTGATATAAATTCACTACAGTTTAATTCAATATTTTATTTGGGGGTTTTTAAGACAAAGTTTTAAATCAGAAATTTTAAATTGGAACTCAATTCACCCCCCTCTTGAGTATCCACTCCGACCAACACAATCCATCATCAACAGATGGAGACAATCTACTGTATAAGGATAGATTAAATAAAGGTAGTGAAGGTTAGTTGTACTGGAGTATTAAAGTATTATATATTTTTCCATGAAAGTAATAATATTCAGGAAAGATGCCTGAAAATGTGGACTTTTATACATGAAGTGTATTGTATTGTGGTCTTTCAAGAACAAATTAAATGTTTTAATACTCTTTCAGACAAATTCTTCAACACATGATGATGCATCCAATACTGAGGAATAAAATATTTTTTATGATTAAAATGCATAATTATTAGTGGATCAACAACATGTTGATGGAAAAAACAATGACACAAAATCACAGTGGTGAAAAAAATAATCACAACAATAAGTCATAGTATTAAATTTTAGGTTGGTTGGGATAAACATGGCCAACTTATTGACCCCAATAAGTCAATGTTCATTAGTAATTTTGGGGTCATAAAGAGGATGAATGTGATAATTAATATTGATTCATGTCTCTACATTCAACCTGTAATAAAGGAAATAATATGAAAACATATAACTGTAATGTTACCATATAAACTCTATTTTTAAATAAATGTTATATAATGAAATGTTTATTTAATTTTCATTATTTATTGAAGATTTATCCTATGTTATATGATTTTTTAAGAAATTTTTCTTAATGGACACTGTAAAATCCCATAGATGATTCTAGAATATTATTACTAAATTATGTCATAGGGATGTTGAGGGGAAAATAAAGCCCCACCCACCAGTTAGTTATACACACATTATAATGAAGGAAACATGGGATGCATTCATCAATTGTAGAAATGAGAAATCATTTCATGTGAATTGTAGTCGATTATATATTATTGGACATTATATATTTTATCCAACTTTCTTCAATTTTTTTAATTTATTAGGCATAAAAAGAGTGTGGAAAATAAAGAACGTTCATCAACACCAATATACCCCTATCTCAAATCAAGGATGGGGTATGATTCATTAGAGAAGAAATTGTTATATATTTTAAATCAATAATAAAATTTTAATTATTTCATATGAAACAACATATATTCCTTTTTTATATACATATTTCTAAATTAAAATATGAAGTCACCTACATACCACATTATGTGCTATGGAAGTTGAATCATGTAAATAAAGAGGGTAAATTAGTTGATGAAAATGAAAAAATAGAGTGGGAAGCATGTGTATGTTAGCCATAATTATAATACATTATTATTTATAAAAACATTATATAAAAATATCTTTTAATGTTTATATTTTTTTAAGGTTTAAACACAAGAATCTGCAATGAGATTACTAGAAGATGAGACAATTTTAGTAGATTTGAAGTGGCTTGAACAATATCATTGCATTAGAGGATTGGGTTTTTGAGACTCTCCTAAAACATATTTTTATAATATAAAACAACATAAAGATACATATAATATGTTCAGACTATTGTAGAAACAAATAGACTTGTTTCAAGATATTATTTTGCACTCCGTTTTAGTAGACCAATGTATGAGAAATGATCAAAGTGAACTGGGAGTGGAGAAAAGATATGCACATGGACCAAATTAACCCACTAGTTTTGAGGCAAGTCATTCCCCAAAACTGTATACCTTCCCAGGGGTAATCAATTTTTTCGTTACTCTTTCTCTAAAATGAATATCAAAGAACTTTTAATAACTTTATTTTACTAGAACTAAGCAGAGTATAGTTGTATGGGATTTGTATCTGTCAACACCCACACAACGCTATGTTGCAATGGGTACAATGTATAAGTCAATGGAGACAAGATAATAAATCAAGAACTTCCAAAAGATTACATTATATTGGGGATAGTGTTGTCTCATGAGATGACTACTTAGTTTCCTATCCCACTTGATGATCTAGATTTTATAACGGTCATTGATCTTGTTATAGTTTCATATAATGGCCATATAATCTTATAAAGACACATGAGGTACATCATTAATAATTTTTTCATATAAAAAACCTACAAAAGTTTATGAAAAAAGGTTTGAAGTGAGGTGTGATATTACAGATGGATAAATCGGTATACAAACAGAAGATCAAATAATGAAAATATAATGAATCCACTAAGAAAAAAACTTTCCAAGAGTACCTTCTCACCGATAATTCCACGGAAACATTTATTTTAATTAAAATTTCTTGTAGATATAGTATTTAAAGATAAATCTATGTATTACATTGAATATGAAGAAGAAATATATTGAGATTCCTTGATAGGCAGAATTGGTCTTGAAACTCTAAAATATATTCATAATCATTAATGTCTTGGCATCTCAATTGTGAATAGATATATAAGGTACATTATCATAATTCATCTATCCAAATATTATGATAATATGTTTTTAAAGTTAAAAACTATAGATATTTTTTATATGAATTTATATTATAACTATATAAAGGGAATATTGTTTGAAGCATGACATGGATTCATTAATCCATGCATCATTTCTATAACAGAACTTACTTTGGATAAGAAAAAAATTGGAATGAAAAATATGATTTACTCAAAGAAATTAATAATAAAGTATTAGATTAAAAACATTTTTTGATTACTCTAATACAAAGGTAAAACCCTACAATCTAATCACATAAAATATATTTTTAATATTTTCATTTCATAATTGTTTTCATATTTTTAGGGCGCACTGGATAATGATTGCAGTCAATTTGGACACCTATAATTTTTTTTGATCTAATGATTTAATATAAAACCATCTTTATAGAAATGATGTGTATTGTGAATATTTAATACACTTCAATTAAAATTTTATAGATAAACTTCAAATTCTATGTTCAGTCTATATTTTAATTTTTTTTGTTATTATAGGGTGGTTGTTAAATATAGGTTAGATCATGGCATAAAGTAAGTTTCTAATGGGATAAAGCCTATTAATCACTAAAAATGGAAATAAATTAGGGTATATATAGAAAAATTTACTAACAAAACATATCAATACAATTTACTTATTTTGGTCAATGTTTCTACAGTGTCCAAAACAAGACAATGACATAAATCATGGATATTACATTTGCAAATTTTTGTTAAAAATCATAAATATTGAAAAATAGTATCCCCAAAAGGTAATTTCTGAAGTTAATTAAGATGTTTTAAATATATTTCATAATCATTTGTTTATCTATATTTTCTCAGTACTATCAAGATTCCTGAAAACCTAGATACTCAAAAGAAGAAATAAAATTTTTTAGAGATGATTAGGAATCATATTTTTTGTTAGAATGTTTTATAAAAATAAATTTAGGTGATTACCATCTATTTTTGTGATCTTGTAAGTGTTTTTACCTTGGAAATATATTTGGGGTGTGAAGCATTAGGGTCATAATTATTATATATTATTTTTGATCTCTTTCTCAAGGAGAAGAATAATAGAGGAAATAAATTTGTTTAGAAGCACTGGTTGGAAATTACAAAGGTAGAGGTGAAGGAAGATGTGGAGGTGAAGGTATAGGTGGGGTAAAAGGTGGATGTAGAGGAGGAGGTGGAGGTGGAGGTAGAGGAAAAGGTGGAGGTAGAGTCAAAGTCCAAAACTGATGTGCTGGAGGATGTAGAGGTGGAGACCGAAGTGGAGACTGAGGTAGAGGAGGAGAAGATGTGCTGGATTGAAAAAAATGAAATTGCTATGTAATGAAGTACAATGAGGACCATAACAAAATTGTGTATAAGAAAAATTGTTGAAAAGTGAACACACCACTTGTCACATAAGATAAGATCTATTGTGTTAGTGTTTCTTTTGTATTATTGAAATAATGTTTTCAACACATTTTTAAAGAATTTATATAGGGTAGTAATCCACATGTAATATCATTATGTTTTGGAAGCTTCAGTTTCCCCTCTAATGAAATTTAAGAAAAAATTTGGACAACTCCCAATCATAAAATAGGTATATAATCCAACTTATTTATTTGAATAAATATTTTTTAATCAACCAATGAAGTCAGCATGTGTATGAACGAACTATTGAAGGAAATCCAGCATTGATATATCAGGTTCATCAAGCTGAGATGGTGTAAAAGTGTCTGTTATCTCTTTAAAATTGAAATTTTAATACAAAAATGCGTCACACACTGAAACCCAATAAAACAAACTCATATTGTGTTGATAATTTATGAAATCTATTCATATTTCATTTTTAATGCGTATAGATTTGTCTAATGTCAAACCCACACACAATACGACTTCTACGACTCAAAGAACATGTTTCCAGTTTAAAATGACATTTTAGTAAAAAATAGAAGTGGAAAAAATCAAAACCTAGGCAATTCATTCAGAATTTTTTTGAAACATTGGGAAAATGATCCATATATCATTTGAGACTTGTCGGAATCATCCTCACATAAATCTGACACACAGTGTGATCGGTATGACTCCAAGTACATATTTTTTATTCAGAATTGGAAGTAATTATAGTGAACCAACAACTGACATAATCAAAAACAAGAAAACACATTTATATTGTTTTTTATTTTAGGAAAATTTTCCATAAGTCATGTGTGATATGTAAGTATCAACCTCACCTCAATCTGACTCATGATGTGACCAGAATGACTCAAAGTGTCAGTTATCAGTTTTAAATTAACATTTTAATAAAAAAAGTTCCACACATTGAAATAAAGAAAATTTTATTGGATAGTCAAGATAATTTAGAAAAAAATATTATTAATTCATTTGTGATGGGTATGGATTAGTCTCATGAAAAACCTAAAAATGATGAGACATGTATGACTCAAAGTGTCTGTTTCCATTTTAAAATGACATTTAAGTAAAAAACACAAGACATATACTCAAAACATAGGAAACACATTATGATTGTTTTTATACTCTAGGAAAACAATCTATAAGTCATTTGGGATTTATAGGAATTATCCGCACCACAATCCGACACATGGTGTGATCGGTATGACTCCAAGTGTTACCTTTTATTAAAAATTGGCTTAGATTTTAGTGAAAACAACTAATTTACTCAAAACCAATAAAATTCATTTTCATTTATTTGGTACTTTAGGAAAATGATCCACAAGTAATTTGCGATGTGTAGGAATCATCCTCATATCGATCCGACTTATGGTGTGACCGATATGACTCAAAGTGTCTGTTATCCATTTAAAATTGACATTTTAATAAAAAAGTGTCACTCATTAAAAATTGTGGAAAACACTCTTGGATTGTCTTAATAATTTATGAAAATGATTCACAATTCATTTTTGATGTGCATGAGTTAGTCACATGTCAAATTGAGACATGATGCCACCTTTGTGACACAAAGTTCATGTTTCCCGTTCAAAATGACATTTTAGTAAAAAAAAGAAGTGGCATAATCAAAATCAAGGAAATAAATTCCTATTTTTTTTGATACATTATAAAATTATTGAGTCATTTTCGATGGGTTTAATTCATCCGTAACTTAATATGACACACGGTGTGACTATTATGGCTCCAAGGGAGTCTTTTTATTCAAAATTGACATTAATCTTCGAGACAAAAACAACCAAAAAACTCAAAATTGATAAAATCCATTAGGATTGTTTTGGGAATTTAGGAAAATGATCCATAATTCATTTTTGATGTATTGGAATTTTCTAAACCTTAATCTGAATGATGGTGTGACTGGTATGACTCAAAAGGTCCATTATCAGATTAAAATTGTCATTTTAGTAAAGAAGTGTAAATCAATGAAACCCAAGAAAACATACTCTAATTATTTTAATTACTTAGTAAAACAATTTATAAATCATTTTTATGTGTATGAATTGGTATCATGTCAAACCCACACTAGATGCCACCTGTATGACTCAAAGTGCCTCTTTCTAGTTTAAAATGACATTTTAGTTGAAAAACACACGTGACATACTCAAAAACTAAGGAAACACATTGAGATTGTTTTGATACATTAGGAAAATGATCCATAAGCCATTTGGTATGTGTAATAATTATCCCAACCTCAATATGATGAATTGTGTCACCGATATGACTCTATGTGTGTTTTTATTCAAAAATGACATGAATTTTTATAAAAAAACTACTAACATACTCAAAACCGAGAAAAAATTGGATTGTTTGGGTATTATAGGAAAATTAACAATAAGTCATTTATTATGTGTAGGAATTAGTCACACATCAATCTGATTTACAATGTAATCGGTATGACTCCAAGTGCGCCTTTTTATTAAAAGTTGACATTAATTTTAGTAAAAAAATAACTGATATACTATATAATAGTTTTTTCTATGTATTTTTGTTTGAAATTTTATTTTATTTAAATTCAGTATTTCAATCTAATTTTGGTACTTTCATGTGCTATTTCTGGTGATGGAGAGTGTTGTTATATCACATTGCATTCCCTATTTCTAGTGCTGTAGTGTGTTGTAACATCACACTCTAGTATCCCCCTTTATCAGTGCTACTGAATATAATTATAGAGGATCCTTTATCAATGATTCTAAAAGAACTAATAATGATCCCTTTATTAGCACTTTATAAAGCACTGATAATGATCCCTTTATTAGTTTTTTTGAAAATAGTTGATAAAGATGCCTTTTATCAACGCTTGTAGAAAGTACCGATGAAGGGATTTTAGAGCGATTATAAAAGTGCTGATAAAGAGACCCTTTATTGGTTCTTTATAAAGTGATAATAAAGGGATACTTATCATCTTTATTTGAGGCATTGATGAAAGGTCTCTTTATTAGCAGTAAATAAAAGTGCTGATAAATTGGGTCACTTATCAGAGTTTTTCAAAGAAATGATAAAAGTATTCTTTATCCAATTTTCTTTGCTAAAAAAGATACCCTTTATCAGTGCTTTTCCAGTGCTAATAAAAGACTTGTCCTTTTTACCCCACTATAGTAGTCAACACTTTTATAGTGCTGATAAAGGTATGTTCTAGCACTGTTAAAGGTTTATTTTGTAGTAGTGAACTCATTATGTGGTCCTGCTCCACTGCCTAACTCTATGGCTAGAAGTACATGGACCTCATATAATGTAGGGTACATAACATTTCAGGAATATACAAGGTTTCCCCATGCTGTTCTGGTTCCCACCTATGTGCTTGGTCATGTCTATATATCAAATCCATGTCCCTGTACTTTAGTACACAACATGCCCCTTCACACAAGGTTCCACCCATGTGCTCTGTCTGTGCCTATATACTTAGGCACATTGTGTGTTCTTGGATATGTGATATTCCACAAGGCTCATCCACTTAGGAAAGGGGGTACATGAAATGTTGGGTGGCTACATGGAATTTTATACTTATGAATTACAAACACCCATGATGCCACAACGAAGGGGAAACACACCATGTGATCTTTACTATAGACAAAATGTAGTCATGTTTTTCACAGATTTGAAGACCCATGATCCACACACTAGATATGATATTTAACTTTTATTTAAACGTTATTATACTTTAAAATACTGGATCCAACTTTGATTCATCATTTTCAGTCATCTTTTGGAATAAAATCGATTCTGTTGAGTATTAGAGGTCTGTTAGATGTCTAACAAGCCTTAGGTTCCTCCACATATGATGATCAGACCTATGGTCATTTAAATGATCTATTGTAACTAAAAAACTCAGATCTATCCTTGATTCATCAATCCATCCATAGTGTTTCATTTAGTCACAATTCTAGGGGACTAATCAGGGTCGGTATCACCCAGCAATGTTGAACCGGGACTGCGGTGTATAACAGGTGAAGAACATGAATTAAAGGGGTAGAAAGTCACCACAAAAAATATTTAAATTATATTTTCCATGTGTTCTTTTCCAAATACAAATAATGAGGTTATTTGGGGTTTGAAAACAAAGATTAATAAATTTAATCTATACACAAGTGAATGAAAATTCCAAAATTAGATCATATCTCTAGAGGAGATTGATTTGATAAATCAATTTAATAAAAAATAGCATAAACCATAAATTTAAGAGTCCTATATAGAGATTGGATCCTTCATGTTCTATGAATAAACATGACAACAAATGGATTATGTCATTGAATTTTCTGCATTCTGATATGCTCAGAACAATCATTTTGTCATCGTATGAGGTGACTCACCAATATAAGGAGGGGATGAATCTCTAGAATCCTACTAAGGATTATGTGGCTAAATATAGAGAATTATCCATGGTTTTATTCTTATATAAACTTCATTTATGTTAAAATAAAAATTTTATAAAATTAAATTAATTAATTAACCAATTAATCATAGTTCCAACAACCAAGATGTTCAAATGCCCCGCATTGACCTTTTTAGGCCAGTCCTAGCATAAAAACTTCATTACAAACTCAACTATTATATCAAATTTATTTTAAGATATTCTGTTTAATATTTATCCAATTTTCATTAAGAAACTTCACATTCATAATATAAAATAAATTTAATATTTTTATAAAATTAATTCCGGGCTCATCGGGCCTTAGAATCTCATGTCAACTCAACAACTAACTCTTAAAATATATATAGATATATTTAAAAGTATTATGAGGAAGAAAATAGGTCTCTACATCATTGCCTACTAAATATTTTCAATCCTAAATAGAAAAACCATACAAATAACTTGGGTTACTGAGACCACACTTGGCTCTCCCACTCCCAACAGATCTCCTGCACGTTACTATGTTTCCACAACATACAAACCAAGGGGATGGTATGTTCATGAAGTTTTGTCTCTTATCGATCATCGATCACCCCTGGGTGATCTTGAAAGGTTTCTACATTCTAGATTTCCATATCTCCCAGTCGATAATGTGCATAACATCATGCACATATCTCCTCAACTGTGAAATGTGGAACATGTCGTGCACCTAATACAACTATGGGGGTAGGTTGAGGTGGTAAGAAACATCTTTAACTCTCTTGATGATATCTCGAAGAAATATTGCCTCCCCCACCTAACCTTAATAGTCCTTGTCATGGGGAGACTCTTAGGAAAACATGGTCTCCATGGTCAAACTCTAATGGAATTAGAATATGATCTATATAACATTTATCCCTTCTATGGGCCATCATAATAGACTCATAGATGAGCTAGACCATCCATATCATCACCTTCTCCATCTTTGGACCCACAATATATTTCTCTCCAATCTTTAACCAGCAGATTGGTGACCTACATGGTCTCTTGTGCAGGGCCTCAAAAGTTGTCATTCTAATGGTAGACTATTATTTATTGCTGTACATGAACTATACCAAGGGAAAGTGATCCTCCCAGATCACGAATAAGAATAAAATGAAGGATCTAAACATATCCTCCAACACCTGGATAGTGAACTTGGTATTCCCATCAGTCTAGGAGTTAAAGATTGAACTAATCATCATTTGGGTCCCAAATTCCCCATGAAAGATTCTCCATAATCACAATGTAAACTATACATGAAAATCATAGAAAATCATTGAGGGAAACCCATGAATATAAATGATCTCCCATTAGTAAAACTTACACAAAATCTCCATCAAACCATTCTTGCTGATATCAAGGAAGTGTTCTGACTTCAAGAGTTTGTCAACTATAACCTAGATTATGTCAGAGACTTTCATTATGTGTGGAAGCCTTGCCAAAATGTCTATGGATATTCCATCCCATTTCCCCTCCACGATCTCAAAGGGATATAAAAAACTATCCCAAACATGGTTCTTAGCCTTCACCTACAGATAGGTGAAGCCCCAATAGATGAACTTGACTACGCTTTATATTATTCTAGACCATGAAAACTGCTACTGAATATAACCATACATCTTCCCTACATAGGGATATACAACTAGTGGAGAAGTGTGGAACACTCACATCACCACCTCTTATATCGTGAATGGGACCACCATCCATCCTTGAAAAAAGATGATGTGATTCCCTCCTTTAGAATTTCTATCAAGTGAATTCCTCATGGATATGTGGTTATGAAAGACTTCACAGTTTATGTCTCCCATATGGGACTCTCTCACACGATCGAGAAGCATAGGAGTTAATACCATAAACTATAGAGATGTTGTACCTTCCAAATCCACTAGGGTCAGATGTAGGGGATCCATGTGATCAAAATACTCATGCACCAAGAAAGCACAAAACTTCCTTTCAAGGGAAACTACAACTATGTTTCCCTTACCCAAAGTATAGAATATCTCAAATTTATTGTTTGGAAGAAACCCTAACTAATGTCGTTGTCTCAGGCTCAAGTCCATCTGCATGATGATTTACCTAATACTTTAATGTTCTGAGTAAACCAAAAAGAACTCTCTAAGAAGATAGTTTCTCCACATCCTTAGGGCAATGAATATCACTGCCATCTCTATGTTGTGAGTCATGTTGATCTGATCATGGGGTCTTAACTACCTCAACACATATGTGATAACTACATGCCTCTTCAATAACACGCTTTTGAGCCCAGCTCCCAAGGAATCTCAATACACTACATACTTCGTGCCCTCCTCTGGTAGTCTCAACACAAGAGCACTCATCAGCCTCAACCTCAACTCTTCCAAGGACCTAGGGCACTTCTCAGTCCAAGTAAATGGTTTACCATTCCACATTATGGTGTTAAAAGGGGATGCTATTTTAGAAAAGTCTACCCCTATCCTATTATATTATCCAACAGACCCAAGAAATATCCTCACCTCTAATAATCCCTTGGGTGGATCCTAAGAAAGTAGTACATTGATCTTAACTGTGTACCTGAAAACCATGATCATAAATGAGATCGCCCTAAAAGATAACCTTAGGAATCCAAAACTGGAACATTGAGAGATTTCTATAATGTTTTTATCTCTAAATAAATATATAACCATCCTCAAGTGATCTTTACACTCCTCCTCTAATACAAAGTATATGAGTATTTCACTGATGGAGATGACCACAAACTAGTCCATGAATGGATAAAAGATATTGTTTGTCAAATCCATAAACATTGAGGGGTAGTTTGTCACACCAAAGGGAATCAACAATAACTCTTAGTTTCCATAATGACAATAGAAATCCAGATTTCTAATATCTACCTCGCGAACCTTCAACTGGAGGTAGATGGACATGAGTTCGATCATCGAGAACCACATCGTTCCTCAGAACTAGTCATAGAGAATTTCAATCCTTAGTAAGAGGTAATTGTTCATTATCCTAGCCTTATTCAGGAAATGATAATCCACACAAAGTTGTAAACATATGTTTTTCCTTTTCATGAAAACACATGGATGCCTAGGTGAATGCACAAGGTCTTATAAAACCCTAACTTTGTAGAAAATCCAACTACACCACTGGATCTTGAAGAACCATGGTGTCATCCGATGTGCTAATTAAAACATTGATCTGTAACTTTTGAAAGTATATATAGAGTTAAATATCATAGTTTGGAGGTAAAACTAATAATTCATTACACCCCACCATCGTTGGAGGGATATGAGAGCTCAAAACATCCATAATTCCAAGGGTAATACTAGAAAAGTAATAAATCAGTTGTAACCTCCTATGAACGATCTCATCCTGCTCTATATAGGGATCACTCATCCTCAATAACAAAACTCAATCCCCTAACCTGGAAGTAATAATGAACTCATTGGTAGCAATCATCTAAGAGTGGATGGTCAAAAACTAGTCCATAATGATGAAAAATCATAGGGTATTGCTTCCATTATGAAATGATTTAGTGTGAGGCTCTCTCCCCTTACAGAGTAAGGTCATCCCATCAGTTAGAACATGCAAACACCAATCCTATATATAGGTACTCATAGATAAGGGTTGAGAAAAGGGCCTTTTATAGTATTGTTAAGTCTTGAGTATTGGCTATTCATAGGGAAATATTCATTTCAACTATGTGCTCACAACTACTGCTAAATAAATAGTGACATAGGTCATACTACTAATGACACTCAATCCTCCCAACCAGAAGCCCCATCTATTGAGAGCTCATCCTTTACCTTACATACCTGATATCCTCAACCAATGCATACTCTGAAAACCCATCACATCTGCACAAACCAAACATGTAAGTAAAATTAAATCTTCCACCACACCAAAATACTATCCACTTTGGGATGACACTGACTCACCCCCACTATTTTTAATCACCTCACAAGGACATGTCTCGGTGGGGTAAGTGTATCAATTCCTTGTATGTCTGATTCCACACTAAAAGCATCTCCATCACAGGATTATATCAATTTCAAAAATTATCCCAGAGATTTCTCACCATAATGATCACCATCGAAGGGGATCATAACTAAGTGGGATATCAAAACCACATGATCGGGCCTGACCTTAACCACCTATTAAGGGAGTATGAATCAACACAAAACCTGGGTAATACCTATCTCTAGAACAAAAAATTCACACTTATCGTAGGTAAGTCATCTACTAGTACCACAAAAAACATCTTCTAAGATAATATGAGAACCGATTTCCAGTGAAAGCATTTAATTAGTTAGGATCTACATAAGTCTAAAAACTCAGATCATTGACTGAAGACAAACATCTGCAACCCAGGAAGCTAGCCCATTGTAGAAACTCAGTGACCTCAAGCACTAGAACTCATGGGGTGTGATAAACCATCACGCGTCTTTAACCATTATGGATGATATGATCAACTCCTTGATAGGTGGAGGTGCTACTAATTTTCCATCAGGAATAGGAAGATCACAAGATGAACCCTGAACTGAGACCTCATTATTAATAAAATATTCATCATGATCCCAAACTCGTATCCTGGATGGATATCATTTCAGAAGCATATATGAAGTGTTCAAGTCATTACATGGTCATATGATCATATATATATATAAACAAAATGGGGAGTTGGCTCAAAAAGGATAGTCAAATAATTGATCATAAAAGATGCATGTACTATTTAGTCATACAACGAATTTTTCAGTATGATGATTCAACAAGAAAGTAATCAAGGTCCTAGTGAATGGATAGGTCAGCCACCCATAACATCACTGCATTCACTAATCTATGAGCCATACTTGAAACAATTTTACACTATTTCCCTAATCCCATCCAAATCCTTATAAGGGTACTACTCCAAAAATTTTCTAAAGTAATGAACTACTCTGATTCCAATCTTTCACGACCGCAACCAATCTAAGGCTTGGTATGAAACTACCCCAAGACCACCTCAATATTCTAGGGGGAATAGAAAATCTTCTAAAGACTTATCCAAAATGGAGGCCTTTGTATAAGTTTTTATATGTATAAATAAAACCATATCAACATAGAAGTGCAAGGAAGTAATTATAAAAAGATGCAGTAACTATAAAGTAAGCCATTTATTAAAATCCTCTTGATTGTTCAAGAGTAAAATAGTGTAAAATAAAAAGAAAAGGGAAAAATACACACCCAAATAGAAATATGTCTGGACTTGACAAAACTGGAAAATTTAAACGTAGGGAGATCCCAAATACTGATATTCATGTTGTAACTGTCATATGTTGCCCAAAGTACCAGGTATCCCAAAGCACCTATGAAGACACCACCAACCATTATATAGTCTTCATAAGACATGAAAGATACCATAAAATCCCATGCAGGGGTGAGTATATACATAAACAGTAGGATGAATCAAAATATAAAGTGGGAGTAGTAATAGATGCAAAAGGAATAGAAAGATAGTAGATAGTACACAGGATGCACAATATGATAAAAGAAAGTCTATCAACCCAAACCAAGATAGAGTGACCTAATCCAAACACAAGGGGATTAAATATTTTTATATATAAACTACACATTGAGTCGTTACTACATAAAGTTGTAGAGTATATATATCCAAACATGAGAATCTAAACATGGGAAGAATGTGGCATACTCCACGCGTCTTTCCAACCCATGGAAAGTGATTAACCAAATCCAAATATATGGATATAGATGAGTATATAAATATTCTCATTCAAAAGAAACCCATTTGAGAGAGAAAGGGGATCTATATATTATAGCTTCACCTAAGTATAATAGTCTATAATAGTTCTAAAAGTCCACAAAATATTCCCACCATCTCACACGTCTTCTCATAAGTTATTGTCCATGTCAATTTGTTCCTCAGAACTGTGCCACATAGTCTAGGGCTATAAACTCTAATTGGAGGACCCACACCCTAGTGCATCTGGGGGTTCCAATTTGTAATTATCTAAATAGGTAATACACCCAAGATGATTAGGGGATCCAATCTAGTGTCACATGTACCCTCTCCTAATCCGATAGGGGATTCACAATCAATAGGTAGAGGATGTAGGACCAATATGATAGGGTGTTCCAGAATATAGGTCAAGGAATCATTACATAGTGTGACTGGGGGTTCTACACTAGACATTGAGGATACATCCCTTATCTGTTAGAGGGTTCCAGTAAGAAGTTAGAGGATCCACAAACAAGATAATTAGTGGTTTCTCTCTGGTCATTGAGGACCCACACCCTATCTGATAGGGTGTTTCACTTGGAGGGTAGAGGTCCTACTCCCATATTAAGGGGGGGGGGGGAGGGGGGTCCACCATAATGTCATGAGGACCTGATCCCTAGTGTGATAGGGGTTTCAATGGGTAAGTATTTGTAGAGTAAGAATTCTCATGTTGATGGGTGTGTTCCACTCTATAGGTTGAGGACCCACACACTGGTGTGATAGAGGTTTCCACTATAGTGTCTATAATTATCTAATTTCTAATCACTAATATCGTTGAGTATCACCTAAATAAGAGTCATCCCTGGAATAGTTCACATAATATCTAAAAATATAAAACCGAGGGAGCTATCACATTCTATATGGGAAAAAACTTTGCAGAAACTAATCATGGGCCAATTTTTGAGTTAAAATAAAGAAGATATATAGGATTGAAGTCTTCTAAAAAGAAACCAAGGGAGACATGATGTGTGAGGGGAACCACACGATGTGTGGTCTTAGTTTTCCACCTTCCTGGTTACTTAGAATTACATGGATAACCTACCATGTAGGGGTGTATAGAATGTGAGGTATATCCATGGTGTTCTAATTCCACTTGGGGTCCCACCTATGTACTTGTTCGTGTCCATGTATCTAAGATGTGTTTGTTTACATTAGTACATGACATGACTCTTCACATGTGCTTGTACCAGTGATCTATGGTCTTGCCCATTTACTCGGGAACATAGTGTGTGCCTAGCCATGTGCTCTTCCACATGTCTCATCCACATGATAAAGAGGGTAAAAAGTGTGTAGGGTGTCTACATAATGTTCCATCCATATAAATTCAAAAAACCCTAACTACCACATCCAAGAGGCTACACACCATGTGTTTATCAATATACATGCCATGTAGTTGGGGTTTTCATAGATTTATAGATCCACAATCAACACACCAAATATGATCTTTTACTTTAATTTTGTCCTCAATTGCACCGAAAAATATTTTATCTGACTCTGATTCATCATTTATGTCCATCTTCTATATGAAAATAAATTCTGTCAAGCATCATTGTTTTTTCATATATCTTTCACAACATTGGTTCCTCCACTTTTGAATATCCAGCCTCAGATAATTGAAATGTTCTCCCATAACTCTAAAAAAACCCATATCAAGAACAATTTTTTTTATCCATGATTCATTCATTATTTAATCAGGATTATAGGGGTCTGATCAAGATTGTTATGACCTACAAACATCGTACTAGGAAAATGATGTCCAACTGGTGAAGAAAACAATGAAAATGGAGAAAAATTAACCACAATAATTGTTTAAATGATTTTTGCAAAGTGTTATTGTCCAATGATCAAGAAAAAGGATATTTGGGGTTATAAAAAATGATTAAATAAATTAATTAATTTATTATTGGATAAAAATTCCATAATTGGTGCAGATAAAAGGAGGAGATTGATCTACTCAATCAGTTTAATAAAAAATGGAATAAAAAATTGAGGAGTCCTACATGAAGATTTTATTGTTATTCATTAATAAACACACCTTCTAGTGAATGGAAGATTTTGTTACATTCACTGCATCCCGATCTACTGTGATCCAACATTTCATCATCATCTAAGGTGATTCACCAAAAGAAGGAGGGGAAGAAGCTCTGGAATCCTCTTAAGATTTACGCAGATAACACTGGAGGATTCTCCATGGTAGTATCATTACAGAAATTTTATTTAGGTTAAAATAAATAATAAATTTAATAAATTTAATTTATTAACAAACTAAAAATTCCTCCGATGGGAGAGATGTCTGAACTCCCCACACCGATCTATTTTAGGTCATGCCTAGGGGGAAAACAATGTTCTAAACTAAACCATGGCATCATATTTCTAATATGATTTTTTAGAGTAATTCTTTTTTATTTACCAAACTATTAACACATAATATAAAAAATATAAAATATTTTAATAAATTAATTTTGAGATCATCAGGCCTTAGAATCACATGCTGTCTCATCAACTAACTTTGGAAATATATATAAAAATATTTAAAACTCTTATAGGGGAGAAACTGGGTCTATATGTTGAAAATAAAGGATTTCATGTGCCTAATACCTAACATTTGATAATTACTCATTTCCTTCATTTCAGTTATCATTATTATCCCAGATATTTTTACTTTGATAATATCTATGGATGAATATATTTCTTAATATATTGATTAAATGACAAGTAATTTTAGTTATTTACATTGAAATATTTATTATTCCTTATCCAGTTAGTCAACTGAATTCTGTTATTAGTTATTTACCCTTCCATATTAATTAAAATTATTGATTCATTATTTATTTAACATCTCTTAAACCTTACTAGGTATTTGATCTCACCCTTATTTTGTTTCCTCCTCCCATGATATGAAGATGAATTCTTCGAATGAGTTTCAAGAATGCTAAGAATTAAAATATTTATTCATTACATTATTTCCACATTATAAAATGGGTATTATATATGTAATCTATATTTCAAAAACTACTAAACTTTTTTATCCTTTGAGATCTGATTCCTTTTAATCACACCAATGTAATAAATTAAGGCACCGACTCAGAGTTTCATGGGTCTAGGTGTTAGAATTGGTATCAGAGAAATTTTATTAGAGGATTTAGAAACTATATTTATAGAAACATAGATTATATAACAAAACTATATGATTGAAATTAAGGATAAGTATAGAATAATGTCCTAAATAAACCATGTTTATGACTATGAGATCATATACACATAAATTTTTCAATATACGTTATGTATTTCACTGGTTTTGAGATTATTCATTATTTTATATAATGATATGAGTTAATCTAGTATAAATCATCATTTAGAAATAGAATGTTGAATATGTAATGGGAATATCACAAATTCACGTGATCCAAAGAGTAATAAGGATCATATATTTTAGTGTCTCATGAAAATATTATGAAGGGATCTAGTATTACAAATATTATAATCATATGTGGAGATAATATCATGTGCTAATGATATAAATAAATAATTATATATGTATTATGGATTGTTAGGGAAGAATGAGAAAAATATGACAATTTGGAAAAATATAGATAAAGGGAATAATAGAAAGAATGATTTTCAAACTTGTGATAACTTTGGAAAGAAACACCATAGTACTTTCATGAAGGGAATGCGAGTTTATATAAGTGTGTAGATATAAGTATCCCTAATAAAGAATGAAAATGGAATAATTAAAAGGATATTATTTAGTGTTACAATTACATGAAGATGGGTAACTATGAAAATGAATTCCCCAAACATGATGGAAATATTCCTCAGAATAATCCAATTGATCAAGGTCAAGATTATGTTATTGATAGAGATGAATTGGAATGATTGTTGTGACTCTTTATTTGGATCCCTAAGTAATGTTTTAAAATTGTTTTGTCAATGATGTTTGGGTTATATGAGTTATGAAATATATAGGTATTTTACTTTGGTAGTTTTTCATTAAGGATTTCAAAGAATATGTTGAATGGAATCGATGACCAAGAAAAAAAATTCATGGGCCAGTAATAATTCATGAAAAACACATGATTGAGGGAAAGAAAACCATTAATATGTTCCTGATTTTGATATATTGATTCTTGGATAAAGTTATGATTGGTATGGATAAAATAAAGTTGATATTATATATTAAATCGGTTCTTATTACTTATTTATTAGAAATGTGGTTATGCAATCATTTATAGAGTCTATTTTTTTTGGATTTAAGGAATGTATTAAATATTATTTTTTACATATGGAATAAGGAAACATACATGTTTTGAATAATGTTTTATATATATTCAAGTTGTTATTTTGATTTAAGATAATACATGAAGAATGCATTCACATGATGAATTAAGAACCACTTCTTGTTATTTGGGAATTGATGATATGATCATTTTGAAAATTTAGCTACCTTCTTTATAATGTCTTGGATCATACTAATTTAGAAGGTTCGTAAGGTTAACCATTTATGAAATTGATTATTTTTAACATTAGATAATGTTTTAAAGGGTAATGTATAACTTTACATCATGATGAAACCCATGATGTAAAAATAGTTCAAGGAACAACAAAAGTATAAGATTGTGTTTATGAAATATAAATGTTTGAAGTAAGTATATTTACTTATATTCCATGAGTGTGAAAGAATTTTTCAATTCTTGAAAAAGCATAATGAAATAAATATGTTATCCTATTATGATATTTTTTTATGATATAAATGAAATTTTGACACCTCTATTGTATGTTTTTATGGTTTTTCAGATAAAAAATTCTCATAAACCTATTATCTATCACTCTCCATCAAAAAATGATAGTAATTTTTCCCTTCTATGTCAATTTGTTTCACTAATGTTCACCAATTCGAAATCCTAGTTTTCTGGTGACCTTAAAATTTCCTTTTCCCTCATTTTAATAAGATTCTTTATTAAAAATATTTACAATGTGGGTTTTTAAACAATATTATTTTCAAATATCAATCCCACGATTACTGAGATCAAGTTTTAATTGTGAGGAAATAATTTATTTAAGGCGGGAAGATTGTAACACCCCAATAATTTATAATATTTTTCTTTTATAAAAACTCTTATTTTCATAGTCCCTTTATTTATACACATAATAAATTTAATATTATTATACAAAAAACGAAAATATTATCTTGTAGTACACTCAAGACTATGTTTTATTATGTTACACATAATATAGAGTTCCTTCGATATCTTTCCTTTCACGCAAGACTATGTTTCAAAAAACTACAATATACTATTATTGTTATTATTATTTAATTTCATAGTTATAAACTAGCCATTGTAATGAAATAAATGAAAATGGTTAACTAAATTTTGAAAATAAATTTTCAATATATTTTTATAACTATTTGGTTACCAACTGATTACAAGTGAATGGAAAAACCAATTGAATATAAACGAAATGTTTCATGAAAACTATAATTATGCACCAAAGTCATTTTATCATAATAAATAAAATTAATTACTATTTGTGAATGATATTAATGATATATATATATATATTAAATCAGTTTTTAACATTTATCCAATATGTTTTATAGATATAAGATAAGATCAAATCCCATTTTGTGCATAAAAGCTATATTTCTCTAAACATAGTTTTTCATCCTTTTAATGAATGAATTATTTTAAAACTAAATTTTGAAACTTTCTAAAATTTTACATGATAAAATGAAATTCATTTTTTAAATAGTAGTATCATAATTTACATTGGGTGAATATTTTTTATTTTTTGAGAACATTCATTTTTTATGAATAATAACAAATATTGATTTTTGATTAAAAAATAAATTTTCATATAGATAATTTATAGTGTGAAATTATATTATTAATTTTTATAAATTATAATTGAATAAATTTTATACTATTTAATACAATTAATTTCATTTAAATATTTTTTTAATTTATTATAGATACAAAAACATAGAAAATATTTGGACATTTTCACTTTCAAAATCTTCTTTCATTTCAGTTTTATGAGATTAATTTTAAATTAATTTCTACCACTTATATGTTTTGGATTTTTGAAAATGGGTTAAATTTTTAGATTAAGAATAATTTATAAATTATAAAAATGTAAAATTATTTTTTGACCATAAATATTAGTGAATTTAATTAAAATTACTTATTGTGATTAAGGTGAATATGAGTTTACTTAGTCATTAAGCATTAATTTTAAGGGGCCAAATAAACTGAAAACATGTCCAAAATCCATTATATTTTCATATGAATAACCAGGAACCTGTTTGATTTAATTTCGTTCATTATTAGTGGATCATGATCTAAGGGAGACCTCCCAATAGTGTTTATCTTTTTATATTTACAAGAATGCCACTCTATGTCCACTATAATAGAGAACTCATCCCCCTCATCAATTAATGCCTATAAATCCATTTGGAACTCCAAAAAAATTCCCAAATAATCTCACAACATCTCTAACCACATCCTAGAAGCTTCACTTTGGTCATAAATCCATTCAAGTAAGGCTTTAGGTATAAACCAAAATGAGTTATCCAAAGAAGAGGTAATGTTTGTCAACAAGCAATTTTGTTTTATTTCTTTATCAAAAACTGAAATTCATTTTATATAATTATTAAATAATTAACTAATTATTTTTAATATATTTTTTTGTTAAGGGTACAACCTACACTATCCCACAATTACATAAAATGGGATACACAATCATTGTTCTTCTATACGGTGGACCACTACCTCATGAACTAATGTCGTTCGTTATTACATTACCACTTTTCAAGGTCAGAAATAATTTTGGATTTATAGTATATATATGATATATATTATATAAATAATTTATCAATTATTATTTAATTATTTATATAACACATCCCTACATGTATTCTATTTTTTCAGAATATGATAACATTATTTGTGGATGTGTGGACTACCACCTTCTCAAAGTGATTTGATTCATTCTCGCTTTACATGGAATGTATTAAGGAATAGTTTAATGAACATATGTGATATATAAGAAATAAATATGATAATATAATTTTAACATACATATATATATATATATATCATTTATCATCTATTATTTTAATAAAAAAGGAAAATGACAACAACATTCATGCGTACGTACAATATACAATCTTTAGGAATGGTGTAGTTCATTCCCTATCTACAAACATTATGGATTACTGTAAATAAAAATATAATGAATATATAATATTTAAATTATGTTTTAAATTATTTAGATGATTAAATCATTATATATTTAATAGGAACAAAAATTACCAGTCAAAACAAACTCGTAAAATAGGGTAATTAACACTAGGAATAGTAAAAATAATGAATGATTATTAAAAAATTGGTAATAAAATATTATAAGACAATATATGATATTATTAACATGTGTATGATTCTATTTTAAGTTAATAAAATTCATAAAATAGTTATATATTATGTTAAATATTGTTCAACCAAAAGGGGTGTAAGGTAAGGGGATTTGTAGTCTCACTTTTATTTCTACGAGACTTATGCCATAATCACCACATGTTTATTTTCATTAGTGTATATACATCCATATTACATGTTATATCCTGAATTTAATTTAATTTATGTTATTAATATTTTCAATTGAAATATTTATTTCAGGGATCTCACTATTCAAAATTTTCACAAGTAATAAAGGATTTCCTCTCAATGTACATTCCATTGAGACATATATGTTATTATGAACAATAAACATTTATGTGGTGTATTTAATTACCCTATAACATGTAATATCATTAATAATTTATTATTCATGCTTTTTAAGTTCCAATTTGAATTGTATCATCCAAGGGGATTTTTTTTAAAATTAACAAGTGATGTATGTTATTATAAAATCTCACATTATTTTCTGATTGTTAGCTCTCTATAGAAATTATCACTTTATTATAATTATTTTTAATTGAAACATTACATTTATCCTAAATATATATATCATTATCAAGGATATGATCATTTATAAACCGTATACCATTTTTATATATAGAATTTACTTTGACAGTTAGTTTCTTATCTAGGGAAATATTGATAAAGCCATATTCTTAACTCAGTATGGATATTTGATAAGGAACTTTATTAATTAATTAAATCGATTATATTATATATGAGGAATTAATTGGACATATAATGATGGGTGGGGCATGGAATTTATATATCCCCTCGATGCAGCAATTGGTACTCATGGGACAAATCAATTGTACAAATTAAATGGGTTTCTACCTATAGTTTTAATCTATGTAGAGGATCGTTCTTAACAGTAAAGGTTTTATGGTGCCTAGGGAACAAAGTCGGATAATACATAATTTCCTAAATTTCAGTTATCATAATTATCCATTATATTTTCACTGTGATAAAATCTATGAATACACTTCATTCTCAGTTTATTTATTAACTGAAATGTGTTTTAAATTATTTACCTTGTCGTATTGATTATTCCCTATCTAGTAAGTTAAATGTAATGTTTTATAAGTTATATGAAATTACTTGTTTATTGTGGTTATTTATTCATTATTTATTCCTATATAATTAACCCTTAATGATTATTTGATCAAACACTTATTTTTTTCTTTTCTCTAGGATTTAATGATAAATTCTTAGAATGAATTTCCAGGATGATAAGATTTATATTATTTAGGATTTATTTTGTTTCCCCAACATTATATTGGAATTATGTATGTAATATGGATTTCCAAAACTGCTAAACATTTCAATCCTTTTATATTTTATTCATTGTAATCATGCCAATGTAATAAATTAAGGCACTGACTTAGGGATTTTAGGACCAGAGTGTCACACTTCTATTATACATTATTCCTTCAGATCACTCAAATATCTTGAAGACAATGTAAGAATGTAGACAATGACTAACCATAAAGATGTAATAAAAAGAAAACCTCTTATATACTTCCTAAATTATTTTAGATTCATCCTTTTCATAGTTTCATTTTTACTCATCCTCCTGCCAATAGACATGGGAGTAAAAATGTATTTTGAATCCACCATGACATTTTTTTATAACTAAATAGCATACATTTCTTTTGATATAAAGATATATATCTACCTATATTAAAATTTTAAGCCTATAAAGAAAGTTAATTCACTTAGCATTAACATATTAATGTTTTCTTCATTTTTTCAGAAAACTCTTTATAAGATTTATCTCTATCCCAATAGAAGTTATTTCACCAACATAAACAATAATAATTGCATAACTGAGTTCATATACTTTACATATAAGTTTTTTTAACTTTCTATTTAGGAAATTAAGCATTTTTTATGAAACAATCATGTTTTTTACCATGAAAGTAGACCATTTTTCAAACCATACAATGAATTATTCACCTTACACACCATAATTAAATCCTTAAAAATTAATAACTAGCAAGGTTTATCGATAAAAAATTATTCATCAATTTCTTAATTAAGGATAGATAAATTGTAATCCATAAAGTAAAATTTTTATCTATGATGTACATTGAATTCCAAGAACATTATTATAGGCTCTAATGTCATAATCTGGGTAAAAGTTTCTTTAAAACAAACACCTTCTGACTGTAAATAACATTTAAAAACAAGTCATGATTTGTTTCTTCAAATTTCTCCATTTTTATTAATCTTGTTTTTGAAAAACCATTTTCATAATAATATCATTTCCATATAGTCATGGAAGAAGTTCCCACCTATCATTTTTCTCAATCTAATATAACTCTTCATTAATATAATCAACTCATTATTTATTTTTAACAACAATTAAAAATTGATTCTGGTTCATCTTATAAGATGAGTGATGTATTATTATCTTAATTCAACTTCTTCTAGTATGAACCATGGAATTCTACTTTCCAATGAGGTTTTTAGAGTCAACCTATTAATGTAAATATAAAATTTCTTTGTTTTTATACCTGTATGACATTCCTGAAAAAACAATTCATCTGAGTCATCATGTACATGTTTTTACTCAAATTATTTTTTTTATTTTTTTATTCATATTGTATTTCATAAATTTTTATTATAAAAAATTTTCAATTACTTTTGTTTAGGAACATGGATTTTCAACAACATTCACATCATAGAAAACTACAAATTTTTTTAAATGTTTATTGGAACAATTGTAAGTTCTTCTATTTGGTGTGTGACTTATAAAATTTCATTCCTTATAATTTTTCCATTAACATTCAAAGATCCAAAACTCTTATATTTATTACAAGAGTACTTTTTGAATACTTAAAATAAATCCATGTATGTTTTTTATTATTATACATCTCATATAAATTTATTTTGGATAATTGCCATAAAAAATCAGTTTTTAATGTGAATATTAGTACTAATAGCTTCTATACATAATGTAATTGAATGAATACATTAAAACAACACACTTATTACAATTTCCATAATTTTTTTTTACTTTCCGAAACTCCATTTTTTGGAGTGTGTGGAGAACTATATTTTTATTCGTTAGATTTTTAATCAGGTAGGATTCAAATGCATTACTTATATACTCTACTTCTTTGTCATTTCAAAACATCAGTATATAAGTACAAACATATTTTTCAAATTACCATCTAAAATATATATACAATTATACAAAATATGATTTATTATTCATAAACATTATGTTGGTCATCTAAGTGAAGTTTTCAATATAAGTGATAAATTAAATATCCAATTTTATTGATTGTTATCACATTGGACAAAAAATATTAGAGCATATAAGCTCATGTTTTATGGTGGATTAGAGTTCAACTTTATTATGAATTCCACTATCCATCTTTCCATTTTGAAATGTTTTCATAAAAAACCATATTTACTTTTCAAAGATGATAAGTTTCTAAGAAAATTTTCTTTATAAAGTCCCCTCGTACATTTCTAGAAATGATTCCCTTGTATTCGATTCCAAAATTTATTTCGATCCTTAACACTTAAGTAACATATGGTATAAGGATCTCCAATATGGAATAGACTTTAGCCAGCTATTTATTCATAAATTTCTTTCCATCTTCTATATATCTAAGGATATAAGATTATTTCATGAAAATAACTTATTTACAATCATCACAATGTTTTATAAAACCAAAAAACATTATTTGATCCCATCAATATATAAAACTTATTTTGATTTTAGTTTTTCAGTATCATTATCAAAAGTTATAATTCCTATAATATTTAAGGAACTTACATTTCTGAATGTAACTACTCTTCCTTCATGATCATTAACACCTATCAATATATTTATATCACCTATCATGTCTGAGGAACAATGATTATAAATAATCTAAGGTTTGTTTCTTTTTCTAGATTTCAATGATATCTCAACAAAAAATCACTTTCTTAAACTATTATATTTCAAAAATCCTTTTAATTTATACCATAAAAAACATTTTATGAAAGAGTTTTAAAAAATTCCTAAAAAAATAACCACATTTTTCAAATTTCCTACAAACTTTCTCAATGAAATCAGATTAATTTTTTATTATAAAATTTCTATCATCTTTTGATTTTTCCTTTATTTTTTCTTACATATTAGAAAAATATATTATATTTTCTTACACTATTTATCTCTATTCTCTCATGACTATTTTTGAGTATAAGAATGATATGAAAATAATAATAATACCAGTTCCCATAAATTCCATATCACTAATAAAAATAACGTAATGTCATTCTTATATAAAGGTAATATCTTTTCTTGTAAAATATTAATTTTAGGTTCATAACATTTTCATGTCATTATTTTTTAATAGCATAGGGAAACATTCTTATGGAGTTAATTTTTAACTGTTGTTTATGAGTGTGTTTTTTAACATCCTTTTACAACCTAATATTTCCTAACATTTTTTCTAACACTTTCATGGATAGTATAGTCATATGAAATTTTAAATTTGGTTGATATAGATGTCACCTAATTCTTGGAAAAATATTTATTGGAATATTGAGATGATAAAACATATATTTATGAATACTTGATGAAATTTTCACTCATATTCATCAAGTTACTTTGAACCTCTATAAATCTTAATTGATTTATACAATCCTTATCTTCTGTAGAATAAATTTTCATAATAAGATTATCCATAATATTTCCTTGTTCAAGAAATCTAAATTTTAGTTTTATGATATCATTTAAATTATCATCTTCTTATTTGATGATATATTTACCTCCATCATTATTCTTCCCACTTTACTTCTTCCATGTTCAAATATATTTCATTAGTTTTTTTGATCAAGATATGAAATTAGATCCGATATCAGATGATACTTTCACTAATTTTCTTCAACAAGTTTTCTACACTAATGGATGAATCTTCAACCTATTCAACATTGAAAAACAAATTTCTAAACATATATAATCATTTATCCTTTGATGAAAACTTATTAGAAGTTTAATACATAATATTTTTAATTAGAATACTGTAATTGATTCCAATTATTTTTTTCTTACTTCTGGTGGATTACGTATCATACTTGGAAGTTTTATTCCACTTTTATTGATGATATTTGTCTTTATAATTATCATCATATTCTCCAAAATAATTCTTTTTAAAATTCATATAAAAACTACCAACTCCACCATACAAAAAATTTTTGTGTGCGAGTTTACCTATATACTTTTATTATCCTCTTTATAAATATTTGACAATAATATACATGCACTTTTTATTCACTTCATTATATTTATTATCTACTAAATCATTGTGATAAACAATCACCAAACTTGTATTTTTATCTTTCCAATAGATCCAAAACCCCTTCCACCCTTGATCTTATTCTATAATGATATATCATTACTTTTCTTATATTTAACAAGAATGTTATTAAATTAATCAAGATATAAATCATATTCATCTTCTAAAGAAAATATTTTGCAATTAAACATGGAATGAAAGTTTCACTTGAGTTTATTAATATTGTAAGAATCAACCAATTAATCTTTTAATCGTTTTATTTTAGAAAAATACATTATCTTTGGTGAAATACTCGTCAATAATTTCTTTATATGCTACTATGATATCTTCTAAATTTAATTTCTAGTTTTATATCTTTTTCTCCTAACATTGTTGTTATTCTCCAAGGTACTTTAGAGTTTTTCCAAGGATTTATTGGTTTTTTTGAGACCCATAGAATTCATGAAATATTTTTTCAAATAAATAAATAATAATAATATTTCTATATTTCCCATCAACATCAATTTTTCTTATTTTATAAAATGACAAAGGAGAATTTATCTTAATGGGTAGAAAAAAATTTTAGCTGCATTAATTACATCTAAGTGATGGAAGATAAAGTATCTTGTTGTTTTATCAGACATGATTATTTTTTCAATTGATTATTAGAATACATATTCAATTAAATTATTTAGATATTCCATGTTAAGGAACAAACATTGGAACCTTGGATTTAATATCATTTGATGGTTTTAGGTTTTTTAGGACCATTGACAAATGGGGGGATTGATTTAGTGGTTTTATTTTTACAAATTAAAATTCTTTAAAATTAATCCTTATAAAATGATAGTGTTATTATGCTTAACAATATTATGAAACAATATAAAAAATAATGTAATTATAATAATGTAAACAACACATGAAAGATTTAATACATTTGAATTCTTTGTGAGAACCTATATTGTTTCCACGGAGACTCTCCCTGGCTCCTTTAAGTTCACTATTAATAATAAGTGAATTTAAGTTGACCTATCTCCTATTATAATACTTATATATTTTTATAGGAATGAATATATATATATATACTTATACCATATTATAAAGTTCGTTTTACAAAAATAATCCCAAAAAGTATAAGATAATTTGTAAAATAGCACTAGAAAGTTCATTTACAAATATCTATATGATTTACTACAATAGGTAAGTGTTTGTTTGTGATCCTTCCATCATTTGGTATTCTCCATCTACTATAACCCACTAAAACTGGGACTACATTATATCGTAATTTATTTATATTATATAAAACTATTACACCTCAAACTATTCTTTGAATCACTGTTTGATAGTACCGATCAGTTACATCAGAATGGTAGCACTATTATCTATCTTAAATAAAAATTTCAATCAAATTTTACTGATCAAAACCATTACCAATTTTTTCTAACAAGAAACTATTTGTGACTCCTCATCTTTAACCAAAAAGTAATCTTGGTTGGAAGATCAGACTAATAGAAAATATCTACTTGTTGGGTTTTCATATATGTGAATAGTTATGTGCATTTTTACTTTTCACCCACATTATATATGTGCTCTGAAAATATAAAATATAACATCGAAATTTCATTTTGTAACTCATCTAAAAATAAAATGAAGCTTATTCTTCCTTCAGATGCATTCCAGAATAATATTAAACATTTATGAAAAATGGATAAATTCCAACCTTATTCGATCTTCCTTAACCTCATGCGTTAAAGGACTCATACGAACTTCCATAATGATGGATAGATAAACAATAATTGAAAAATAATCATAAAATCTAAAAAGTAAGAACTAATTTAAAATTTTGTGTAATGTTTAATTGAAATATATGTATATTTAAATTATTTTCAGAAGTTTCCTTTAGGAACTCCTTTATCAAGAGAAAAAACATCACCTCTTCACATTTATTCATCTGTCTGACTATTTATGGTATTGTTACATAAACTCAAACTTTATTCACCACATGTAATTCCTTATATACAATGATAAAACACATATGAGTCATTTATCTCATGACATAAACTTATTCTTTCTAATGTTCATCCATCCATAGTATATTCATCCGATAGATCTTCATCTCATGGACTCGATCTGATGGTATTACTTAAAAATATCTCTTCATGACATTAAAAACATGAACATTAAATAGTGTGTAAAACAAATCTTTTCCAATCGATCATTTTATAAGCTATATATCTAAAAAGATAAGTTTTATTTGTTTGGTGAACAATGCTTTTTCTGTTCAGAAACCCATGTCCAGTAACAATGATAAATAATTTTCATTAGATAATGAAGTTGTAATTATAATCCATTTTTACAACCTCTTTAACCAATAACCTTCCATTCTATAATTTGTGTATGGTGGTATCTTCCCTCGTTCATTTCTTGAAAAAATTTATTTCACCACTTGTATGAAATGAGCTCAGATCACGACTTTTATGATATTTGAAACATTAAGGAATGATATAGAATCATCCAAATTTATAAAAATGTGATTTAAAAAAGCTGTGAAAACATTCTAATATCCTTAAAAAAATCATTATGAAAATTTCTTAACAACTTATAAGAGTTTATTTCTCACCTATTTAACAAAAAAATTCATTACAAAATATATTATCAACTAATACAAAAAAATTATGATAACATCACAAAGGTTCTTAATTTATAAACCATATTCACCTTCTAATACATTATTCTACCAAATTTTTTCCTAGAAAATTTATTTCATCTACTTCATTTTAAAATTTTGGAGGCTGATACAGTTTTCTATAAAATTCTTTAGATGGTTCCATCTGTATACTTTTATGAATATTGTTATTTTAAGAAAATTTTTCTAATGAAAGATGATGACCCCAAATTCCTGGGTTATTTATTGAACAATAATGAAGTATGTTTTCTATGGTATGGATCATTTTTTGGACTATTCATTTTCTATAAGATAAAAATGTGTGATGATATTTAAATTAGCACCGACAGACATCTAAAGGCCTTTCCAAAAATTATAAGTAAAATAGGGGTTACCATCAGATACAATGGATAGTGGAAGTGTAATGCCCTGACCCCAATTACCCAGAGTCGGTTAATTATTTCGTAACATTGGCATGATCACAAAAGATCAAGTCTCGAAAGACCGATTAGTTTAGTATCCTTGGAAACAATAGATACATTCATAAATCTTACATTACATCATAAAGTAACACAAAACTAAAAAACATTCTGTCTTCATATCCCCTCATACTATCCCTATAGGCCATTCATAATATACTTCATCACATCCTGGAAAAATTAAAACATTAAAATGGGTGAGATCAGATGCTCAGTAAGGATAACAATACAGCGGTAACTTTCATAAATAAACATAAACATTAAAGGCAATGTATAACTAAAACAAGCCTTTTAAACTTGAACTTCAGAATAATATGGAAAAAATAAAATGAAATAATGCCATTTAATTATTCACATGGATATTATAATAGTCGAATAATCACATGCAATATCAATAACCTCTTTCATAATGATGGAATGCATAATGCCAGACTATCATAACCACGCAGCCAAGGCCTCGTACTAAGACTACAAATAAGATTTTTTCAAGGCCTCATGCCAAGACACTAGTTTGTCTCATGAGACCTACCGATGCATCTAGGAGCTATAGCTGGTTCCACCCATCACTTATTAAGTCCAATTCATTCCTCATATGAACAGGTTTAAACATATCATAAACCATAAATTAATCGTATCACAAAAAACATGCAAAAAGGAAACATAACATTTCCACATTTCAATCACAAGATATCAATAAAACACATTGATATAATAAAAACATTATCAAAACCATTTTCAATACCAAAATAAAAGAAAAGTAAAACTTGGTATTTATTTTTCATTTAAAAAAAGTTATGGCTTATAGAGGAAGCCGAAACTCAAATAATAGTCACGACGGTGGAGAAGTCGTTGTCGCCGCATACGTATGACAAGAAAACAATTCTTGTTTGTCGGTTAGTAAAACGCTTCGTATAAAAAGATTCCTTTTGAATAAACGTAAAAGTCAAAGGGGTTTATACACTGTATAAAAGAAAGTTGTGTATAAAACAAAATATGCCTCAATGATAGGAGATTGAGATGAAGTCCCTTACAAAGATCATTTTTTAAATAAAATAGATCTATTATGTGCATTCACTATAAGTACACATAAAGAAAGTACAAATACAAGATAGGGCATAATAATATCATGACATAATTTGAAAGTAGGAGATTAACCCAAAGAACAGAAATTGGGTTAAGAAGTTCCCTTACCTCGTGTCCGACTTGATTCGATCATTCTTTAATCTCCTGAATAATAAACAAGAGTTAATTTTTACTTTATTAAGAACCTTTTTAATGTTCATTATTTTTTTTATATCACTTATTACCATGTTATGAACATTATTTAATTATTTAAGTTAATAACGGTTGTTTTGTTGATCTTTGGTACTTGAGTCAAAAATAAACTTCTTATAATTACACGTTGTTCATGTGGTAAAATATCCATTATATCCATAATTATATTCATTATTTAGATATAATATATATCATATATAACCAGTATATACATTCATTTATAAGATTACATAACATTTAGAGGTAAGAAATGAAATGCACCGTTCATGGAGACGGTAAGCCGTACGTACGCATGAACGCTACTTTCATTTCTATTTCGTATTTAATGGAATGAAATCACAATGATATAAAGGTATATTATAATTCTAGTATAATATCATATATAATATCATTTACTCCATCCTTTATACATCCCACATATGACATTAACAATTCAAATCACTTTGAGGGGGCGGTGGTCCGCACTTCCTAAAATGAAATTATCGCGTTTACCCATAATAGAAATCATAAAGGTATTCCATAAATGAGAAATACAGAAGCATAAGGAAAACATAAACATAATATATATCATATATAAATATAGTTACATCTTAATGGCTACCATGAGAGGTGTTAAAAGAAGATTGAACAATCATCGTTTCGTGAGACAGTATTTCGCCACCCACAGAAACAGTATGTTCATTAACCATTAGATGACGGTGTGTTTAAGTGTAAATCAAATACTTCTCCGAAAAACATAATAATATATTTAAGATACTGGTTTTTTTACAAAATAAAGTAATAAAAAGATTTTAGGGGGTTGGAGAAGCAAAATAAAACAAAAGAACACAAGAGAAGACATTACCTTAAAATCGGGTAACTCTTTTTGATTTGAGCCAAAGGATTTCTTGGGAATACTTTTGCCCAAAGTGAGGCTTCTAGGAGTAAGAGAGAGAAGTTTAGAGAGTATTTGGGCAGAGGTTTGCCGAGCCAAATGGCTTGTAAGGTGCGAATAAGGTGGTAGTGGTGGGGGCCTTTTATAAGAGGAGAGGAGGGGCACTCTTGGAAAGTCATTAAATATTACATTATTATGAAATTATTTTCAGATTTTAGAGATCCCAAAATTATATATTTGAAGGATAAGGTGATAAGGTTTCTAAATGTACTCATACAATAGGTTTTTGACAAGTTTAAGTATTATATTTTACGTTATCTTTTCATTTTATTTTAATCGTTAATTAATGTGGTAATCGTTGCATCATCATGGTGTTATAAAAAATTTAATTTATTTAAAGTCTAAAAATTATAAAAAAAATACCATGATGTAGGAAATCTTTTTAGAATTACAATGAATATTTATAGTCTAAATTTTAACTTTTATAACCCCATGTAATAATTGTTTTATTAAAAAAACACATGTTTGTGATAATTTTATTTTTACTTTAAATAAAAAGTTATTAATGTCATTTTCTTACCCAAGTGACTCCATGGGGTCCCCAAGTTGACCCATGTATTTTCTTGGTCAGCCATGAATCATCAAATAAGGGCAGGACAAGTGTAAAGGTAATTTCATATTATTATAACATTATATTTACCTTAAATTACACTAATTACCTTTAATCGCGATTAATAGAACTTAAAAGTTACTATTCATAAAAAAAATTATTTTAATACCATTTAACCACATTTTTCTTCCTAATGACAACAATGTATGTTGGATTTTTGAAAATCAAATCACAGAAGTGGTAATGTTTCATTTACATGAAAAATTAGTTTATAAACTACCACTTAGTGGTTTCACAATTCATAAAAAATTGAAGTTTTTCAGAAAAATACCAAAAATTTACCCTAAGCTATATTTGATATTCCTAATTCAAAAATGAGGTCTATTTTAAAAAACTTAAAAACATATAAGTTGGTTTAATTAATTTAATAATTAATTTCTTCTGTCACCACAAATAGCGTGTTTTTAAGAAGCAATATATATCAAAATATTGACAATTGTTTATGTCCAATTTCAAAGTGAAACTAATTCTAATGACCACCATTGGATAAAATGGTAAAAATATATTCTAATTATACTTTAAAACCACTCAATAGTATAATTTATCACTATAAATTATTTTTATTAAAAAATTTGTTTTTAAGTATTTTCTCTATTCATAGAAAATTGGAAGTTCTCAGAAAATTACAAAAAATTCAACTTAGGATAATTTAGATATTACGAATACAAAAATGAAGTCCATTTTGAAATATAAAATTTATATAATTTCAAAAAGTGGGTATTACTATTCATAACTGCTATTTTGATTGGTCGTGGTGTGTTAGAATCTCGAACTTGCATACAATGCAAGCTATTGCATTATTGAAAGAGAAGCGTATCATGAAAGCTTGGGGTGTTACATTCTCCCCTCCTTCAATAAATTGCGTCCTCGCAATTTGAAAATGTTCTTTGAAAATAAAAGGTTGAAAATAGAAAATAACTTTGTGGAAAACCCACATCGGAAATAGGGTTAATAAAAATATAACATTAAAAGAAAGAAAGAGAAGCACAAAGGTCACCTGAGATAGCCCATACTAGGATTCTATGAAAATATGGATATGGAGGAAAAACAGACCATCAAGGTCTGATGGAGAGTTGTAGAAAACAGGGTTAGGAGAAAGTTAACTATAAGAAAATCACAAACTTGTGATTGGTTAAACAATCATTGATTCCCCAGTATGAAAAGTTTACTAAAAATGTTTTTGTTTTATGTTACCTTTTATAAAGTTTAGGAATTTATTTAGGAGATTTACTAAGAACGTAAGGGAATATACATACATGTCATGTAGACTTTCATTCTTTAATAAATTTTTACCACTAACCCCTCTTTCACTCAAAAAGATAATAGAACTCAAAAATATTATATTTATCCTAATCGTACAAGGTTCCAAATATTAACACATACCATTTAGATTAGGAAAACTATTTTGTAATAACCAGGGACTTCCTGTAGGCTAGTGGTAGGTAATAAAGGCCTGTCGCACTATGGTTGTGGGTTCGATTCCTGCAGCTTTGTCCGACACGACGGTTTATCCCCCGACCTGCAGGTTGTACTTTTCCTAAACCTATAGTCTTATAATATTCTAAAAATAATCTTCAGAAATGTTTTAACCTTAAAAAATACTATCCAAAGTTCAACTTAATCCATTCCAACCTTTATAGTTATCCAAAATACCTCTGTCCAGACTTTCTCTAAAAGGTCTCTAAATTCCAAAATCAATTGTATCATCGGATTCCTCAAACAAAGAAAAGTTTCTTTTATTGTCACATACAAAAATATGATTAACTTCATCATATTAAATCCTTAATGAAAACAACAAGTACTGTAGTACAATCCTTATATATATCACATTATTCTTATAACCAGAATATAATCCTTGAGTCCAAAATCACCAATACATTAATTATTCCACTTCAACTGTAGTAACAACATAAGATTGTTTTTTATCCCTTGGCCTATTCTGAGGTATGTTTCCCTGACGCTTAGGACATTCATTTGCATAATGCCCCATTTCCCTATAATTGTAGCATTCAACATTGATAGCCTCTTTCTTTCCCTTGCAATCACGAGCCTGATGACCTTTTTCTCCACATTTATAACAAACTTCCATTCCTTTTAGGAAAGTACTGGGGTGATTCTTCCCACAATTATCGCATAATGGAAAATTATTGTTTCCCTTTTTTCATTTATCTGTCTCTTGTTCCACCATTCTTTTCTTCTCTTGCTTTACTTTATTGTCATAAGATTTATAGAATTCCTTTTCTGTCTTGATAGCACATGAGACAATATCTTCGTACGACGAGAAAGTTTGTGAGAATAATGCTCAATGGAGAAATGGTTTTAACCCATCAAAGAAACGATCAATATTACTTCTTGGGTTATGTATATAATCTGCTGCATGCCTTGATAACCTTGAAAAGTTAGCCTCATATTTTGCGACATTATCATCCTCCTTTTGTCTCAGACTCAGAAATTGCCTTTCCATTTCTGCTCGATGGTCACAAGGGAAGTATTTTTCTAAGAAAAGATCTTTGAACTCCCTAAATTCCCTTCTTGATACTTATTCATCTTCCTTTGTGTTTTGAATCAGCGACCACCATTGATCGACATCTCCAGTGAGGCGGTAAACTGCCATGATAACCTTTTCCCTTTCAATACTCCCCAAGGCATGAAATATTTTCTCTAAGGAGTTTATCCATTGCTCATCTACTAATGGATTTGTACCACCATTAAATGTTGCTGGTTGCTGCCTCATGAAGCGATCTAACATTGATCCTCTATGCTGCATATCAGGGTGCTCCATATGAGTAAGGTTATTATTCATAACCTGAGTGAGTTGTCCCTGTATAGTGATAAGTTGATCAGCACCAGTTGTATCACCAGCTCCACTATAATTATCTTGAGCAGGAGGGAAATCCCTACATGGAGTGCGTGCATTGATACGCTTTCCATTCCTTCCACTAGGCGCCATTTCTAAACAATGTCATAAACTATATTAGTTTATGAATCGAAATACATAATAACAAACTTAAAAAACACTTAACATAAATTGAACTATTTATAGATATAATCCATAATAATAAAAATGTTTTCTTTGAGGAAGTATATACTCATAAACCCTTAATAATGGTTTGTAAAGAAAATGAGAATTATCCTAAGAATATCCCCCAGGAGTGTCATAACCAAGAGTGCAACAAGGCCCATTATCGTGCACCAGTTCCCTTTTGAGTCAAGCTCAAAGCGGTGTTTTCAGGTTTTACCCCTAGGTACATCTGTTCCAGAGCCTCCTCTACCTTCTCGTATCCAGATAAGGATGTATTGCTCGGAAAACTCACAAAATCTCTATAATACCAAAATTCTAGCATGTTCTTCTATAATAATCCTCAAAGTCTATCTTAGGGCTATGTGCTCTAATCAGAGTTTATCTAAATATAGCTTCCAAGGTTAGTACTAAACTGCCTCTGATACCAACTGTAACGCCTCGACCCCAGTTACCCAAAGTTGGTGCATTATTGCGTAACATTGTCATGATCACAAAAGATCAAGTCTCAAAAGACCGAATAGTTTAGTATCCTTGTGAACACTAGATACATTCATAAGTCTTACATTACATCATAAAGTAAAACAAAACTAAAAAACATCCTATCTTCATATCCCCTCATACTATCCCTACAGGTCATTCATAATATACATCATCACATCCTGGAAAAATTAAAACATTGAAAGGGGTGAGATCAGATGCTCAGCAAGGATAACAATACAGTGGAAACTTTCATAAATAAACATAAACATTTAAGGCAATTTATAACTAAAACAAAAGCCTTTTAAACTTGAACTTCACCATAATATGGCAAAAATAAAATGAAATAATTCCATTTACTTATTCACATTTATATTATACTAGTCAAATAATCACATGCAATATCAATAACCACTTTCATAATGATAGAATGCATAATGCTAGACTATCATAACCATGTAGCCAAGGCCTCGTGCCAAGACTACAAATAAGATTTTTTCAAGGCCTCATGCCAAGACACTAGTTTGTCTCATGAGACCTACCGATGTATCGAGGAGCTATAGCGGGCTCCACCCGTCACTTATTAAGTCCAATGCATTCCTCATATGAACAAGTTTAAACATATCATAAACCATAACATAATCACATCACATAAAACATGCATAAAGAAAACATAAAATTTCCACATTTCAATAAAAAGATATCAATACAACACATTGATATAATAAAAACATTATCAAAACCATTTTCAATACCAAAATAAAAGAAAAGTAAAACTTGGTATTTATTTTTCATTTAAAAAAAATTTATGGCTTGTAGATGAAGCCGAAACTCAAATAATGGTCACGGCGGCGGAGAAGTCATTGTCACCGCATACGTACGAGAAGAAAAACATTCCTTTTTGTTGTTTAGTAAAACACTTCACATAAAAATATTTATTTTGAATAAACGCAAAAGTCAAAGGGGTTTATACACCATATAAAAGAAAGTTGTGTATAAAACAAAATATGCCTCAATGAAAGGAGATTGAGACGAAGTCCCTTACAAAGATCATTTTTTAAATAAAATAGATCTATTATGTGCATTCACTATAAGTACACATAAATAAAGTACAAATACAAGATGTGACATAATAATATCATCACATAATTTGAAAGTAGGAGATTAACCCAAAGAATGGAAATTGGGTTAAGAAGTTCCCTTACCTCGTGTCTGACTTGACTCGATCATTATTTAATATACTAAATAATATACTATAGTTTATTTATACTTGATTGAGAACCTTTTTAATGTTAATTATTCCTTTTATATCACTTATTACCATGTTATGAACATTATTTAATTATTTAAGTTAATAACGGTCGTTTTGTCGATCTTTCGTACTTGAGTCAAAAATAAACTTCTTATAATTACACATTGTTCATGTGGTAAAATATCCATCATATCAAGAATTATATTCATGATGTATATATCATACATATCATATATATCCATTATATGCATTCATTTATAATATTACATAACATTTAGAGGTAAGAAATGAAATGCATTGTTCTTGGAGACGGTAAGCCGTACGTATGCATGAATGCTACTTTCATTTCTATTTCGTATTTAATGGAATGAAATCACAATGATATAAAGGTATATTATAACTCCAGTGTAATATCATTTACTCCATCCTTTATACGTCCCACATATGGAATTAATGATTCAAATCACTTTGAGGGGGCGGTAGTCCGCACTTCCTAAAATAAAATTATCACGTTTACCCATAATGGAAATCATAAAGGTATGCCATAAATGAGAAATTCAGAAGCATAAGGAAAAAACAAACATAATATATATCATATATAACTATAGTGACATCTTAATGGCCACTATTAGAGGTGTTAAAATAATATTGAACAATCATCGTTTCGTGAGGCAGTATTTCGCCACCCACAGAAACCATATGTTCATTAACCATTAGACGAAGGTGTGTGTAAGTGTAAATAAAATAATTATCATGAAAACATACTAGTATATTTAAGATATTTTTTTTGTTACAAAATAAAGTAATAAAATGATTTTATGGGGTTGGAGAAGCAAAATAAAACAAAAGAACACAAGAGAAGACATTACCTTAAAATCGGGTAACTCTTTTTGATTTGAGCCAAAGGATTCCTTGGGAAGACTTCTGCCCAAAGTGAGGCTTCTAGGAGTAATATAGGGTAGTTTAGAGAGTATTTGGGTAGAGGTTGGCCGAGCCAAATGGATTTTAAGGTGTGAATAAGGTGGTAGTGGTGGGGGCCTTTTATAAGAGGAGAGGAGGGGCACTCTTGGAAAGTCATGAAATATTACACTATTATGAAATGATTTTCGGATTTTAGAGGTCCAAAAATTATATATTTAGAAAATAAGGTGATAGTGGTTAGAAATATACTCATCCAATAGGTTTTTGACAAGTGTAAGTCTTAGATTTTACATTATCTTTTCATTTTATTTTAATCGTTAATTAATGAGGTAATCGTTGCATCATCATGGTGTTATAAAAAAATTTAATTTATTTAAAGTATAAAAATTATATAAAAAAAAAATGATGTAGGAAATATTTTTATCTTTCCAATGAATATTTATAGTCAAAATGTTAACATGTATAACCCCATGTAATAATTGTTTTAGTGAAACAACACATGTTTGTGATAATTTTATTTTTACTTTAAATAAAAAGTTATTAATGTCATTTTCTTACCCAAGTGACTCCATGGGGTCCCCAAGTTGACCCATGGATTTTCTTGGTCGTCCATGACTCATCCAATAAATTTAGGACAAGTGTAAATGTAATTTCATATTATTATAACATTATATTTACCTTAAATTACACTAATTACCTTTAATCGCGATTAATAGAACTTAAAAGTTACTATTCACCAAAAAATTATTTTAATCCCATTTAAACACATTTTTCTTCCTAATGAAAACCATGTATGTCAGATTTTTGAAAATAAAATCACATAAGTGGTAATGTTTCATTTACATGAAAAATTAGTTTTTAAACTACCACTTAGTGGTTTCACTGTTCATCAAAAATTGAAGTTTTTTAGAAAAATACCAAAAATTCACCCTAAGCTATATTTGATATTCCTAATTAAAAAATGATGCCTATTTTAAAAAATTCAAAACATATAATTTGGTTTAATTAATTTAATAATTAATTTCCGCTGTCACAACAAATAGCGTGTTTTTAAGAAGCAATATATATCAAAAGATTGACAATTGTTTATGTCCAATTTCAAAGTGAAATTAATTATAATAACCACCATTGGATAAAATGGTAAAAATATATTCTAATTATAATTTAAAACCACTCAATAGTATAATTTATCACTATAAATTATTTTTATTAAAAAAGTTGTTTTTTAAGTATTTTCTCTATTCATAGAAAATTGGAAGTTCTTAGAAAATTACAAAAAATTCAACTTAGGATAATTTCAATATTCTGAATACAAAAATGAAGTCCATTTTGAAATATAAAATTTATATAATATCAAAAAGTGGTTATTACTATTCATAACTGCTACTTTGATTGGTCGCGGTGTGTTAGAATCTCGAACTTACGTACAATGCAAGCTATTGCATTATTGAAAGAGATGCGTATCCTGAAAGATTGGGGTGTTACAGGAAGTCCATGTAACATGACTATATCATTGATCTATAATTGATAAAGAATATATAAATACATAGTATCTTGAATTGGAAGGAACTGTACTGATTCATATAGTAAATCATCAATAACCCAAGTCATATTATTACCCCGAGATGCATTTGTAAATATTACCATAAAATCCACGGATATATTTTCCCATTTACATTCTAGACCTGAAAAAATCTTATGAATACTATTTTATAATTATATTCTACTTAAAAATATTGACAAGTCAAAAATTTTATGGTAAATTCAGAAATACATATTTTTATTATATACCACCATTAATACTCTCAAACGATTCATTACATCTTAGTGCTTCTAGGATGAATGGAAAACTAGAAACTATAAGTTTCACTCCATAATTATTTATAAAACTGATAATTATAAGGAATAAAAAATTAAATTTTATATATGATACAAACTATACTGTCTTAGTCTACATATTCCATATTTTATTAATTAAAAATCATTTTTGTGGTGTTTCTAATTCATTTCATGTTTTATGAATAATACCACTTTTTTTTTGAAAAATATTGATTTTTTCCAACATCTTTACTGACTGTAATGAGTATACAAAAATACTGTTAACCATGATTCTGAAGTTTAAAAATTTTATAAGTATTAGACTGAACACACAATAGATGAAATGAATGTGAAATACATCTTAAGGAATTTCATGAAAAACCAAGAGACTTCATGTTGTATCTCAAGAAACCGATTTAATAAATATTTTCACAAGGAAAGTTAGATCAATCATGTGAAAAGTGGATTAAACACACAACTAAAATAAAAATTGTAGATGATTTATCAAAATCTATTGGATAAAACACAAGGAATGTTTTACTAACCACATGAAAAAATCAGAGCTTCCATAAGATTCTAATTAACTGCATGTTGAAGGAATGTGACCACAAGAGAAATTTTAAAATATATAAAATTAATGAAGTAACTATGTGCCTTGTCGAATATACCATGGAATGAAGTCATAATTTTAATATGTGATTTACCATAAGTTCATGTGATCAACTATAAGTTTGAAATGATTGACCATTAGTTAATATGATCTAATGTAAGTTCAATTGATCAATTGTATACTCAAGTGAACAACTGAATGACTTACCAATAGATATGTATAGAGTTCTAAAAAATTATTGATGCTACCATTGATAATGAAATGGTAGAATAAAAGAGACCTCATCTAAAATTATTTATTATATTTATTAATATATTTATACACAAAAATTCAATGTATAATTAAATAATAGTTAGAATCATTTAATAAGCTTGGATTTCTTGCTGATCAAGAGGATCTCCAATGATGAATTTTCAAAAACAATTTTTCGAGAATTTATTTTTAGATGAATAAAGATAGAGAAAAATATTATTAAGGAATATAGATATCAGGTTTTTTCATGAATGAAAAAGCAAACCAATATAATATTTTCTTAAAAAAATGACACTCCATTTTCACCTAAACTTTAATGACAAATTATATAATGACCTTCTCTCTTCACACATCAATTCTGAATCAAAATAATAAATTGAGAAGAGAATAATATTTTATAGAAAAATAATTATCATATATCTTTTATATATATATATATATATAATTATTTCATTTCTATTACACTTTTTGACTCATATTTCATTTCTTTCTTACTATAATTGCATATTTATTGAGAATAATCTATTGTATTACAACAGAGAGCAAAAGATACTCTCTATTTAATTCTTAAAATTTTTTATCTTACATATAACTATGGTATAGGATGTATGTACCTAGTAATTGTTGTTTTTAGTTTTTATTAGTAAAAAATAAACCTTGTTGTGGATCACTTTACATGATAAATAAATTGACTTGAAGTGGGTAATTTCTAAGAAGAGAAAACGAGGTATTATATTGAGACCAAGCCACCTATTTTTATTTTTTTGTGTATTTTCCTATGTTTTTACTCTTTTTTAAAAGACCCTTATTTTAGTTTTTATAATAAAATAGTAAAACACTAAATTTATAGTTAGTTTTGATAAGTAATTTATATACTATGTCTGATACAAGTTAATCAATTTTGAAAGTTAAAAGTGTTTTGAACATTTTATAAATGAGTTACAATCAACGGTATAATAAGCACATTGAAATATAAAATAATATAATTCCATAGTTTTATTTATTTAAATTTATTTTATAAAATGGGGGATTTAGTTTAAAATGTTTTTTAGAAAAAAATTATTTGGAAACAAAATTAAACCCCCTCTTGAGATGTCTACTCAGACCAAAATTTATTATCAATAGTTTTTCTATCATTATTTTAACTATGATCAGGTTTGACCCAAAAGATTAAATTTTATTTCTAAATTTATATCGTTATAAAAAAAATTTAACATGAAGGGGATCATATAAATAAAAATCCTTTTTTTAATGGTTCCAAATATACTCATTAGAAAATAAATTGTAAATAAATATTGAGAGGATGGGATTTTATATTTGATCTATAATTGTGAAAAAATATGTATAACCCAAAGGCTCTAGAGTTTATTAGAGAAATTCCACCAATTTCATTCACGATCATAAATTTAAATTCAAGAATATATTATACTGTGCATTAGGAGAGGACATGTTCAATATAATTTATTCTTATTTTATTACTTATTAAATTTAGGATAAATATACACTTTATCATAAAGAAAAATAAATTGTTAAAAACATATTACAGAATATCTATAATATTAAATATGATACATATAATATGTAACCATTTGAATAAATTTCTTACATGTATCTCAGGTTCAATGGAATTATCAAATAAATGCATACATGTGGGAAGAAAATTCATGACAATGATGAATTGACGAGAATCATTCAATATATACTATTTAATTAGAGAGGAAACTATGTATCCATTATAGAATCATGAGACATAATTAAACTATATGTGAATGATATTATTTGAAAAATCATAATGTATGAGGAAGAACTAAAAGTGAACAAAGACAAAGATTAACCTAAAAAAAGGGAATATATTTCAATACTCTTGAGTCAATGATGAAGAAAAATGCCAATGATTGTAACTATAAAGGTAAATAGAGAGTAAATAATTTTCATATTTGTTAATATGATTTCAATAGTTATATTAATTATGAAAATATTATGTATTTTTTTTAAATGAAATAATTGTAACTAAACTCCTTTCATATAAAGTTTTACTTAAAAGAATGATTTATAAATTTTATTATTTTAATTTGATAAAATTAATATCATTTGATAAATTATTATATCAAAATTTACTTTTGATGAAATTTTGGGATTTTTCAAAAATAATTATTTTTAAGAGAATAATGAGAAAACATATTTTTTATAATGAATTTTCTTTTAAATATAATATGTAGAGTTACAATATTTTCTAAATATGATTTATATTAAAATATTATTATTTATCTATATTTAATCAACTTAATTTATTTTTAATAAAAATTAAATTGGTTTTTCGTATAAGCTTGTTTTAGGTTTAAAAAATGGGGTTTGGTAAAAACTTTTTTAAAGTGCATTAGGATTCTAATTTTTAATTAATTAAAATAATCCCTAATGGGGAATGTTTAAATTAAATTTATAGATTATATATCATTAAATATTAATTACGTTTCATGAAATTATTTTTATTAGTCATATAGTTAATAGTTAATCAACCTTTTCTAAAAAATATTATTCTTAAAAACCCAATGTCTTGTCGCATATGAGAGATTAATATTAAATTAAAATTTTCCAATTAGGTGAATTCAATTTGGAAAAATGTATTCCACATTTGGAATCAGATTCATATATACTGTTAAAAATGTTAACTTAATCTTTTACCAATGTTATTAGTAAAAAAAATTAAAATTAATTACTACAATTATGGTAAAACCAAGTTTACTTAGTTGTCAAACATAAAATATAATTTCTAATAATGAACCAACACTTATTGAAAACCCATTGGATAGACATAGTTAGACCTTATACTTACAAGGATAAAAAATTGGACATTATTGTAGCCTGGTGTTATGATGTTTCAAACCCAGATTCCATTGATGTTTCCCTGACCCAGGTTGACTACATGGCCTCAAGCGCATCTTCCTGAATGCTAGAGGCTACTAACTAGCAGTGAGGGACTAGGGTGTGTTTTTGTAGTGACTATGTGGATCAAAAAAAATATAATATATAATTATATTTTAATAAGTAGTGGATGTAGGAGAAATAAATATATGTGATAGAGTAAAGATACAATATAAATAATAACTGAAACTACTGAAATAAACGATAACAATATACAAAAATGATGATGTTATTTCATTTCATTATAAATTTTGATAACATGTATTTAAATAAAGAAAAAATAATTCTATACAAAAGTATAAGAAAATACAAAATCTATCACAAGAATCTGAAGATCCAACTCTTTCATATTCTACCAGATCCATCCTAAAACAATAATCAATAAAGTTTCCCAAGAAACCCACTTCCCTTTTTCAACACTTTAATACATATAGTCTGACCGTGTACCAAATAGGATCACATATTAGGTGTGAGAAAAATCTTAGTAGGACACCTCTAATGATTTATATAACATCCTCTCTTTGTAATATGAACTGAAAGGTGTACACACATGCATATATACAAGTAAAGAAGTATAATAATTTAAATACCTAATTACTTACTTCAACCCTCGACTGGAGTCTGAACATTTAACCAATTAATTAATTATGTATGTTTTAGTCTATGTAATTATGTCACATGAGGTATATCCAATACTGACATCACCCCAAGATTGTACTAGTAATGTTCAAATATGTAACAAGGCATCATGAAATGATAATAATAATAAAAGAAGGGTTCTAAGGTAGTAACTAAGGCACACTATATCTAATGAGTTTCCAACTTAGTAGTAAATGTAGCCTAGCTAAAGGTGTAAGATTATAATTCAAGTAGAATCTTCCAAGGCACTACACAAGAGTAAGATCTAACTGAATTGAAGGAAAAATAACCTAGGAAAAATATGAAAAGTAATGGCTGGGACCAAGGATAAAACTGAGACACCTCATGTATGTAGAAGACATGAAAGATCTAAGGAGTATATCCAATTCATACTATAATATTAAATTAGGGATCCTACAGTTTCATACCTGACATCCACTAATAGAAGAGAAGTAAGTTCTAAGGAGGGTCTTAAACAAGGCACCAAATATCCTTGAATCAGAATGGATTTCTCAAGTTCTCAAGGAATTCCCTCAGGTATCCAAGATCTAACTCACGTTTGACCATTCCTATAAAAATTTGAAGGTCCAAATTTTTAATTAAGATCCTTACATATAGTTAATTTAATATGTTAGTCCTTGTGTAGTTCAAAAAATTTAATAAAGAGAAGAGGTTCAAGCCTTTGCTTTCATTAGTGTTATAAGGATAAGGGGTGTGAAACCATTTAATTCATTTCATATATAATTACTTGATTCTACCCTTTACCTTTAATATTATTACAATTTTGTTCTATGGATGAGAAAACAACCATTCATTTATAATCCAATAGGACAAGTCATATATATACAATATAATTTCCAAAACACCATTTAACATATAATAAAAAAGTTCAAGATATTATCTTAGGCATGTAAAGTGCTTAAGACTCATGGTACTTTCAATGATCAATTCAAAATTCAGTCATCATCTAATATGGAAAGGCTTACCATTAGGATGGTCAAGCTCAAGCACACCTTAATGGTGGCTCAATGGTGTCAATACAAAAAAACTCAATTATGGAACAACACCCTATATAGGGTGGTGGAAGTTGTGGATGTAATCACCAATAATGAAAAACACATAAGGAAATGGTATTAGATCACATTATTAACAAATATAAGACTGACATTTAAATTCAATAAAAAATTTCTAATGAGATCAACATGATGATATGATAAATTCCAAAGTGATGAAACTCAAACGATGAGTTATATACCAGGATATTTAAGATTGTAAGACTTTTATCATCCCGTATTAGCCATTAGTTATTCATGGATTAGAGAAGATCTAAAGAATGAATCAATTCCTTGAAATTGGGGCTTATGGGAATGAATATAAATAGCAACATCAAAAAAAAGAAGAAAAACATAAGATTAAAATGTAATTGAAAATGTACTAGTGTAGATCCAACAAGATTAATGATGGTCGATTTAGACTCTAGATAGATGATCTTTCTCAAAATCTTGATTAGTCTTGAAAGAGGATCCAAATGGGAGAATATAGGGTCTCATGTCCACTGGAAAACTAAAAGAGAAGTGGGGTTTAATTAAAACATTACTTAAGGTAATAACTATCGTTTTACCCAAAATTTACCCTTCACATGGTCTGGCCTCACAGTTTGGAAAAATAGTGTGAAAAGCATTCATGGACAGATGTAGGAAGGGGAACCCACATAGTTTGATCATATGGTTAGGGATAACATGCACCAAACATGAAAATTACCCTTTCAAAATTACAAAATATTATCACATGGACATGCGGCCTAATTCTTATAGTTTGGGATAACCTTCTACCCTCTTCTTCTCACTTTCCAGACCTTCAAAGTTTAAACTAACTGTATGGACTACCTCACACATTTTAGAAAAACCATGCACCATTCCATATTATCCCAAAATCTATTTTCTGGGATATGAACAAGCCTTGAACACCCCAAGGCCTTCACTAACTCATTAGGCATCCATATTAGGTCCAAAATAAAGAATGATACCAAAATCAAAATGATCTATACCAGAGTGAAAAACCGGGTTATTATAGTATCCCCACCTAAAGGAAATTGTCCCTGACTTGTCCTTCCAATCATACTGAAACACTATTTGAGAACAACTCTAGCCACTGGGAACATATTTTGGCCTCCCGCTCCTAAGACTCCTCTTCTACATAGTTGTTCTACCATAGCACCCATACTAGAGGGACATATGGGCCTCATAGAGCCTTTTTTCTCTGATCGATGATGCATTAAGGATACTCCCCAAATGAAAAATTAATATCTAACTCAACTTCCTAGGTATCAAAAGTATGAGATCGGTAGGCATGATTCCAGAAAATCCATGAAACATGGAATATATCGAGGATGGAGCGATACCTCTTAGGTATTAACAACCAATAAGATACCAAAATGACTCTATATATAATCTAAAATTTCCCTACATAACTATGAGGCAACTTACCTTACCTCTGTATCCATCTATGCCCAATCCTGGGCGATACCTGTAAGAAAAAATGATCTCCAACCTCGAACTCTAGAGGTCTTCATTGATGATAGACATTCAAATTTGGTCTAGACTGACCAGTATTCATATGCATCATGATCAGCTAAACCGACTCCAAAGTCTCCTTCATGGGACGCATACCTAGTAGGACTGACTCACCTACCTCTAGCCTGTATAGGGGATAACAACATGACTTACCGTGAAATGCCTAAAAATGATACATCTGAATCATTTCTCAAAATATGACATTGTAGGCGAATTTGATGAGAGGGATATGATTCTCCCAAGAACTTCCAAAACCAAGGATTCATACTCAGATCATGTCCTCTAAATTTTATATTATCCATCCCGACGATCTATAGTTATGATTGTGAAAGGTTGTTCTTAGAATAACTTTTATACCCATAGCTTTCTGTAAAACCTTCTAGAACCATTACATGAAATAAAAATCTTTATTTAAAATGATAGTATGAGGGAACCCATTTAGTTTTATGATATCATAGATATATATTCTTCCCATTTCATCAACTGAGAAATTCTCCCAGATAGAAATTTAGTTGGCCACTTTCATCAATCGCTCAATGACAATCCATACCAACTCACTAACTCTAGGAGGCCTAGGTAAGACTACTACAAAGTATATGGAAACATAATCCATTTAATTTCTAGGACTAGAAGTGGCATTAATATGATTAGAGGTATCCTATTCTCTTCCTTCACCTATTGGTAGGTGGAACACCTAGTGATAAAGCATGCTATCTAATGTTTCAACCAAGACCACTTATACTAGTGACACATATCTCAATAAATTTTTTATATTCCAGTATTAAAATCACATTAAGAATTGTGAGATTATGACATCAAAACCAATCCTATATTTGTAAAAACTTCGACACATCCATGTATACACAAGATTACATCTATGTCCATAGTCTAATCCAGAGGTGGGTCATCCCCTTAAAGACTCTCATAAAGAACTAAGACCTTAGGATATGAAAATTTCTTACTCTTCACCTTGTCAAGGAGGGAAGAGGTAACTATCAATGATGAGAGATATGTCTTCTCATTACTATGGTGAAACTCCAAACGAAACTCATAAAAGAGTCCTATTAATTTCTATTCATCACTGTATTCCCATATGGCTTTTGTCTAATTTTTCTAACTCTGTGAATCAGCTACTGAATTTCCTTTTACAGACATATATGAAAGATCCAAATCAAAGGACTGGTGATATTAAACTCACATTTCCTATATGATATTCAATTCATTCTATGTAATGATATACATGAGGCACTTTTGGTTCATATACATGAAAGAGTGCTCACCCAATAGATAGTGTCACTAGCAACGTAAGTCATGGATAACTACAAGTAGATGAAGTTCATGATTTCAGTTGTTTCTATTATGAGGAATCAACTTCCAAGAACCTTGTGCAACAAATCTGTCCTTCTATATCAGAACCACTCCTAGGAAAATTCCCTATGCATCAAATAACATGGTATAAACATTAATAGGATCTGATAGTATCAGAATAGTTTCCATGATAAGCCTCCAATTCAACTCTTAAAAGCCTTTCTCTCACACTTATGACCAAAAGAAGTTAAAAACATTATTTTTAAGACTAGTAAGTGGTGAATCAATGAATGAAACTCCCTTTATGAAATTCCTATAGTATCAAACCATTTATAATAAAACTTTTATAAAAAAACATTCTTGGGATGCTCCTAGGGAACCACAACACTAACCTTAATTTGGTAAATAAAGAATCCTGATTCCGAGATTATATGGCCGAAGTAGTAAGATTTTTTTATCTAGAAGTGGTAATTATAATATTTTTAATAAGGTTTATTCTTTCTTAGTGTAATCATAATGATCTCATGGTTCTTAGAATGGTCACTATGGGTACGAGAACACACAAATATATAGTTAAAATATATTATGTCAATGAAATACAGATTGGGTTGGAACACCCTATTCATTAGATCCATGAAAATAGAGGGTGTGTTTGTATGACCTAATGACATAATGAGGTACTCATACATGCCATACCCACTACATAATGTTTTAAGATGTATGTATGATGGAATGAATCACACTTGATTATTTCTCAATCTTAGGTTGATCTTAGATAATACCCTATCACAGTGGATCTGGTCAATGAGATCATTCATTTTAGGTAGTGAATATTATTTCTTGATTGTATGATAGTTCAAATATATGTAATCCATTCATAGATGAAGGGTCCCTAACAATGTCATGGCGAAAATAATGGACGAACACCAAGAGGAAGTACAAGGTTGTATAAAACCTTTGGACCTCTAACTATATCTTAAGATCTTGGAGCTCATTAGGTTAAATATTTTATGGAGTAATGGACTGTTGAGCCACTTCTGAAACAAGTTCAATATTAAAATCTACCTCTCACAAGAGGTAAGCCAGAAATGTCACAGGGAAGGATGCACCTGAAAGAATCTACTACTGTATAAAAATCAGCCTAATTTAAACCCTAATCCTCTATAAAGATATTGGTAATGTGGGGGTCCAGTCCACCTATCCCATGCTTCTTTGGTCTATATTTTAATAAAGGACCTCCCGATAACCCTTATATAGATATCTGATTTCCTCTGGTGATGTAAACGATACCCTATAATGCGTGTATTCTATAAAGGCATGACACATAGCCAACCAATCCATCTAAACAATGAAATTGCAGCTCATAATATTGAGAAAAAAAGGCCCGATAAGAATGAATAACTACCTACCTCAAGGGGAAGTCCCTATATGAGTGAATGCCCTATGACCGTACTCCCAACAATGTGTCTAAGGTAATTACACCATAGTAATAATGTATTTATATCCCTAGGATTTCGATGATAGATAAATATATAAATGTGTGTAGAGAACCTATATCAAATAAAGTAGATACTATAGTGGAGGCTACTAAAATAGTACCTCATACTAAGAAGTTCATATAACATGATCCTTAGGTATCAGATATAGTGCAAGAAACTGAACTGATCCAAGGACCTATGAAATAGTTGGACTACCATGGTCAAAACTACTATACAGGCACTTCTGGTGATCAGGAGTCCGAATACCATGCCCATAACCACCTCCTCTGCTAGTGCAACAGGTTTTACTCTAACTCCCCACCTAATGTGGTGTAAAAGAACCTTCTCCTAAAAGTGGATATGATTCAAATACTCTTCCACTATATAATGATGGAATGGTTCGAAATAATATCATAATGTTCCCCAAATGACCACAAGCCTGATAATCTAGAGGATCTCTATCACATTAAGGCTTTAGGTGCACCTATTTTCTACACCAGTGACACATCATAGAGATACCATAACAGGTACTCTGGTTACCACTTCCCTAATGAGAAACATATAGGAATCACTTTCTTCTATCAGAAGAACTAATGGCCTACCTCATCACTGGTCCTCTAGGCATAGTATTGTCTCCATCCCTTAGGTTTCACGCAGTGATAAGAGCCTAAATGACTATTTAAGAAAATGTAGGCAGGAAAATGAAATTCACCCGAGTAAAGATGGAATAAACCTTCCCATCCTTAAAGCGTCTAGCGTGTGTAATCTCATTACCAACTAGAAGTAGTGAAAACACTATAAATCATTGAAACACACTAAATACTCAATAACTAACATATAAACCTTATTGAGATTCATGAATTATCTGGATATATTTTCTCTCATCATCTAAGGAAATAAATAATCATATAAACCCGTCTAGATGTCAGCCAAAACCATGCCCAGATGGTGATCAGCCTGGGTAACTACATCCCACCAATGCTTGGATGAATCATGAAACATATTCGGAGAGAGATTAACCCTCCACTCAAGAGGAATCTCTAGATTCATATTGATAGACTAGGTGTACTCTAGATAAGAATCAACAGCTTTTAGACCACTATCTTTTGAGAAGGTAGAAGGATAACTATGCTAGAACTCAGGAGTCAGATCATTCATCATTGATTTAGGCCATAGAGCACCATGTATAGACTTCATTAGACATAAGAAACTATCAGTAACATGATCATCAGTGCCAATATCAGGTAAAATAGGTTGTTCCACAATTAGAACTCATTGAGGTAAGACTGGCAGTGTAGGGCCCACCATGTTTGGAGCATGGTCATTTCCACACTCATGGAACATGACACAAGGACTTTATGAAGACATTGGTCTAAAGATTCCAAGAAACACCTCATAAAAATATACAATAATATATATTACAACTCCAATGGATGATGAATGTAAGAAAGGGATCACTATCCATGGTATAATACCCCAACTACCCTATTAGAAGGAAAGGTATTATAATGTTCTCATGTGTTAGTTTCACAGGTTCTAGTAGATGAATGGTAAATAGAACCTTTTCATATCATTTATTGGAAAACATTCATTTATTTAATATTTAATTAGCACCGATCACCCTTTTACATTTCATAAACACAAAAAGGTAGGATAAGGTTGTGGAACCATTAAAGTTTAGAATTAAAATTTCACTTTTTAAATTGTATGTTATCATGTTCATATACCATGATTCATTTAATATGATTTTTATGTATCAGTGAATCAGGACCCATACTCCTCATCACTGAGATTAATGCCCATTTGAATTTTTAATTAAAAGATTAATTCAGTAAATTACTCATTCCAACCCATGAGGGCCCATAAAACCTCATGAATTGAAACATGAAATCACCCAATAAAAACCTCAAAAGCGAAACAAGCATATATACAAAGCAATGTACACTCATCAGTCATATTCATTTTAGGAAATGAAAATAAGTTCAATTCCCTTATATGGTATGGAAATATGCATGAAACGAAAAGTATAGGTGCCTATGATGATTCTTGTAACAATTCCCCTTTCACTCATAACATCGGGCCAAGGATGGAATAAAATATTAATCATAATAATAATAAAAAACACCACATAAAATGGTCCTCACAAATAATGAAATGTTTTCAAGTGTCAAGAAATCTTGGTACTTACCATGATCAATTCAAAATTAAATTTTTATCTAATATGGAAAGGATTACCTTTAGAATGATCAAGCTTAAGCACATCCAAACGATGGCTCAATAGTACCAAAACACTAAAAACTCTATTATGGTACATCACCCAACATGGGGTGGATGAAGTAGTGTATTTAACCACCAATAATGAAGATAAACATATATAAAGGGTCTAAGAACATGGTTCTAATGACTACATGTAAGAAATATACATTTAACAGATGATGACAGATGAAATTGGTGGGATGATACAACAAATTCCAAAATGGATAATCCCAATGGATGAATTTTAGAACACCAAACTTAGGATCTTATGACTCTCCTCATTCAGTATTATCCTTTAGTTTATCTAGGATTGAAGTAGATCTGAAGAATGGATCAATTCCCTGAAATTGGGGCATATGAGCCTGCATCTATCTAGCATTGTAGATAAGAATAATAATGATGTAAATTGAAAAGTAATTGAGAATATACTGATGTGGATCCAATGATCCAAATAGAGGTCGATTCATACAATTTATAGATATATCTACCACAAAAGAAATGTTAGAATTGAAATAAACTTCAAAAGGGAGAATAGAGTGTCCCTTGTCTGCTAGAAAACCAAAAGAGAAGAGGGGTTGAATTAAAACATGACTTAAGGAAAAAATTTCATTTTAACCAAAATTTACCATTCGTCTGGTTTGGCTACATTATTTTTCCAAAACATGTAAAAATCAGGGAAGATAATCTATAGTAAGGTTCACCCACATTGTTTTTCTACACTGTTAGGGAAACCACATGCTAATCGTGTAAAATGGAACTATAAAAATTGAAGACATTATCACATGGACAAAAGTCCACTACACATTATTTAGTCTAACTGTGCACCCTTCTAATAGTTAATGTCTAGTCAAATATGGTTTGAACTAACCATTCGACCTGCCTCACATAGTTTTCATAAACCGTTCGATAATCCATTTTCTCCAAGAAATCCTGGTTCCAATCTACAAACATTCCCTAAACAACCCCAAAACTCTACTAAATCATTAGGCATACGTATTACATCCAAAATAAATAATTAGACCAAAATATATTGGATTCATACTATACTTAAAACCTAGGTTTTTACAGGTTTCATGAATGAAACATGTGAGGAATTCACTCCTTCGAAAGAATTACAAGTGTTCCACTCACCTCACGTATGAAAGGAAACAACATATTCTTCTCTATTCACACCATGAAAACCAATCTTATTAGTCAATACCTAAACAATTCACTCCAAAATTCTGTCCTTTCATTTTAGAAAACTCACCTTGGGAAAAAATCTAACCAAGGAAGGCTTTTGGTGCAAGCCAAAAGGACTTACCTGAAGAAGAGGTGACATTATCCAATTAGTTTATTTTATTTTATTTCATACTATTCCCATTCAATTATTCTTATAAAATGTAGATACAATTACCTAATTATCTTAAATATACTAAGATGTTTTTATGGTAAGGTTACAACCTAAAACATCTCACACTTCCATCAAATAGGTTAAAAAATATTCATTTATATGAACAACAGACTACTGCCTCATGAAACGACGTGCTTTGATTTTATATTACAAAAACTGATAGATGGGTATTATTATTGATTTATAGTTTATAACTGATATTTATTACATAATTATACCTATTTAGTCATTATATTATATATTCCCTTTTATGTTCCATTCCACAACAATTACAATAACGTTGCTCGTGTGTTTGTCCGACTACCACCTCACGAAGTGATGTGATTCAATTTTTGAAAAAGTGTTATGTGGAAGTTAATAAGGGTAATGATAATAAATATATGTAATCTAAATAAAATATTTATTATATTCATGAAACATTTATCATTTTATAAGTGTAATATTACTTTTTTTGTTCTACCCCTTGAATCAACAAAAAAATTCTAATGTCATTTGTGGATGTGTGGACTACATTCTCCTTGGCACTATGTTATTATATGATTCATCCCCAAATAAATGAAAAAATATGACTTAGATTCTTTCCATAATCATCACTAAAAAATAGAATCATTACTCATGCCTACACATTACCTACCATCTCTATGATCGTAACATTAGTTCATTTTTCAAAACCATCATTCATGATTGATTTTAAAAATTTATTTGATTTATGAATATAATAATTATGTAATGATTATTATTCTATAGTTTTTAATATAATGTTCTCTTTGATCATAGTTGACCTACTAAAATTACTTTTGAAACATAAACCAAATATGATCAAAACATCTGATGTAAACTTAATTGATTAATTAATTTTATATAACTTGGTAATAAGTGAAATAAAAGTAATAGTAAAAATGAAAAAGTTTCTCAAATAATTAAATATTTGAAATAATTTTATTATTTTGGAATATAAAGACATGTGTTCTAAGTCATACTCAAGGAAAGGGACTTCATATCAATTTATTTTCATTGAGGCATATTTTGATGTTATGAACCTTTATTATTTTATAAGGTGTATATACGTCCCCATTGAAATGATATATCATTAATTTATTTATTATAATGATATTTATTATTTTTTTAATGATATTATTTAATGGGGTTTACAATTAAATCGTTTCCCAGTTGATGATGTTCTTTTCTGGAAAAAAAATCTCTTTTAATATTTTCCATCTAATGGTTACATTCTCATGTCCATGTCATTGAAATTATTTTTTGAAAATTTTATATGGACATAAAATATTAATATGGTGTATCTTTTTTCTCTTTTACTTTATTTCAATAGATTTCAAAAATGAATTTTTTTTATTTGTTTATATGAAACATTTTGACAAAATACAAAAGGAATTTTATATTCTTAATAAACACGATGACACTGACTTTTCTATTTTCGTGACCATTATTTTATTTCTAGTTTACTTTTCAAGATTTCATTTTCTATTCAAATAAAAACATTTTCTCCTTTTTAGTTATTTTGTTATTGAAATTGGTATTTCAATAGAAAATGGAATTTTGGTATTGAAAATGGGGTAAAAAATGACAATTTTATCTTCAAATGTGATTTGTTTATGCATTTAAAATTGTTTTCCAAAAGTGAAAATATAAATAATTTTATTCATTTATGGTGATTTAGAATTATACCAGAGAAATGGGTGTGCCTGTGTAGCGTCGGGTAAACCCATAACAAATTATATGATGTGGCATTCTAAATAACACCATGTGGTCCCATTACAGCTTATACGAGGAAGTGGACCAGATAACACTTGGTGATCCCATAACATTTTACAATATGGGGTGGACCACATAGTCCCATTGAGTCTTTTATAGCTTAATCATTGGGTGAACCCATATATATCTTCAATGAATTAGGTAATGATTATATTTTATGTTGGTCTTATAGTTATTTTAATTAAAATGGGCTTGAAAGGGTTTAATGAATATGAATCTCTAAGTCAATAAAAAAGGTTTTTAATTTATTTATATGGGATTTAATTAATTTATTTAGACAATAAGTGTCTTTTTTTTCAAGTGATAAATTTTTATTTGATATTCTTAAAGAAAATTGATGATATGGGTAAACATTATATAAAGTTTTTATGTTTTAATTAGAATAATGGTTTCTTTCTTTTTATATCAATTACTGAAATTTTTATGCTCATTCCATGATTGTAACTATTTTTAATAGGATGGGTAAGGGAAAGGATGAAGTAGAGTTGAATGTTCTGAATTTTTTTCAGGAAATAATTTTTTTTTTGTTTCAAAATGTTTAATTTAGTGTAAAAATAGACATTGATTGATTGTTTCCACTTTTTAGTATGTGGTTTTTTAATTTAAGAGTTATGTCCTAATTTAATAAAAATATAAACCTAAAAAGTTCTTAAAAGTGATGGAATGCAAATTTTTGAATAAAATTAAATATTATGTAATGTTTGAGGCTGATTCCTTATAGTTGGTATCGTATAATGGTTTAGATAACATTAGAGGTTAGGATAATGTTAATAACATTCCCTTGATAGATTTTAATTTACGGTTAAGTTAAAATGATATAGAATTTAAATATGACCATGTTTTTTCATCTAAAATACTATTTTTCAGAATGTTTTCCACCATAAAAATAGGGAAGATGTTGTAGGAATATACTGAGAGTAAAATATTCTTCCAAATTAGCATCCTTAGATGGATGTAATCAGAATAGAATATTTTTTTTATAGATATGGATAAGTTGACACAATATATAAATGGTGAGGGTATCCATGCAAGAGAGGAAGTTGATCTTCAAGGAAAAAACATGATTATTTTAGAGAATTTCACGAGGAAACATCCTCATATTTTAGTGTATCTTCTACCCTAATTAAATATAAAGGATGTATTATGGCCTTGGAGAATATATTTGATATCATGGGATGTAGAAATTCCCAAATGAAACTCTTGAAATTAAATGTTTTGATTGTGAAGCTAATAAATTATGGCATTTGGTTAAGAATACAATAGATAAATACAATATTTATTCCATGGAATGGGAAAAAAATATAAGACCTTTTTCTTGAGAAATATTTCTCAAAGGTGGTTTGACTCTATATGGAAAAAAATCGATGTTATTCAGTCAAAAAAATAATGATTATGTAGTTGAATATGATGAAAACATCAGGATATTAGATAGGTTTGTGCAAGTTTTTTTTGGAATGATGAAAGTCAAATTAATAGATTTTAATAAATATTTAAACCATATCTATTATGTGATTTATATATATGTTAATTTAAAAGTTATGAGAGAGTGATTCATTGTTCTGAGAAATTTGAGATGGAGTTTGTGGACATGTATGTTCCTCAAGATGACAATTTTATGAAAAGGTAAAGGTGTTAAGAAATAGGGAAAAACCAGCTAATAATTTTGTAGGTAAGACCCAAAAATGTTCTAAGTGTGAAAAATAAAATTTCATGGAATTATTAATGGTATCAGAAAAGTGTTTCTTGTGTGGTTAGTTTGGTCATATGGATCGTTAGTGTAAATAAAAGAGTCATAATCAACTAGAGAATGGGGTAACTGATAGTTATCCAATGATGAGGTGTTTTAGTTTCAATGAGTTTGTTTATCATTATTATACATATTCCTTGTTAGTTTCAAAGGATTGAAATCATCATGATATAAAACAAATAGATGTAACAATGTTATCTTCTACTACTACAATTGATTTTTGGCCATAAAAGGAAGTGGAGACAACTGTATTACTTGTGTATTTGAATTATACCAATACCCTGTTTGACTCTAGATCTTCACATTATATTAATTCTATGAAATATTCTTGTAAATTGGGAATATCACCTCATGAATGTATGAAATAAAATTAGTTGAAAGATCCGGGTTGAAGTATTGATGAAATTAATATTTATAGTAATCTTCTTATTATTGTTAGTGTGATGGTATTTTTAGAAAATCTTATTGAACTTTCCATAATGGAATTTGATATCATTCATGGTATCGATTTGAATTTAGTTAATCATGATAAGATATACTACATAACTAAGAATGTTTTATTTAGTGATTCCATTACATCAATAACATACCCAAAAAATGAGAAATTGTTTAGATATAGTAGTGAATGTTACCTAGATCATATTATTGAAAACAATGAAACTGTTCAAATTAGTGATGTGTGTGTAGTAAACGAATACATGGATGTTTTTCATGATAATTTTCTTAGTGATATTCCTAATCAAGAGGTTGATTTTATTGTTAACCTAGTATGTCATGCTAATCCTATTTATAAAATTCCTTATCAAAATGATCACATGGAAATTTTAGAATTAAAAAATAAATTTCTGGAGTTATTAGATAAAGGTATCATTTACCTAGAACTTCACCATGGGATACTTCTATTTTTTTGTTAAAATGAAAGATGATTAAATGAGACTTTTCATTGATTATAGATGCTTGACTAACATAATTGTGAAGAATAAGTATCATTTTACTCTTAATAATTACTTTTTTGATCAGCTCCAAGGGTATATTATTTTTCAAATATTGACATGATGTTGTGACACCATTAGTTAAAAGAGAAGGAAGTGAAAATTCCAAAAAACTACATTTTAGTTTATATATTTTCATTATAAGTTTGCAGTTATAAAATTTTGTTTATATAATGAACCTACAATATTTATGGACCATATAATGCAAAAAATTTATTTCCTTGGACATAGTCTTTCTAATGATGGCATGAATTCTAACCATGCTAAATAAAAAGTTTTTAATGAATGAATACACCCAAAAAATGTAATATATATTCATTTTTCTGGATTAGTAGATTAATAACATTGAATTATTGAATAATTTTCTAGGTTGTCTTTGCCACTAACTAAGTTAGCTCGAAAAGGGGTTGAATCCGTCTAGAAAAAATAATGTGATCATTGTTTTTAGGAAGTAGAAAATATGATTTTTGAATGTTCTTTGTTTAGATCCACCTTCAATAAATAGTGTTTTTTTATCGACAATTCTGCTTTATTGATATTACTTGGTAGTTTTATAATGTATAATGATTAGGTAATTGATTATTCCTCACGCCAGTTGAAACCAAATGAGTTAAATTACCATACAAATGATTTGGAATTAGATACTTTAGTTTCTTCTTTAAAAATTTGGAGGAACCATTTTTATAGGGTAAAATGAGAAATATATAATGATCAAAATAGTTTGAAGTATATATTCACTCACAAAGAATTGAACATGAGATAGAGAATCTGGTTAGAACTGATAAATGATTATGATTGCATGATTCATTATAATCATAGAAAATGTAACAAAGTGGACAATGATTTGAGTTAAAAAAATAATTCTAAACTTACCATGATACATTTATAATGTGACCCTTTGGTTAATGATTTGATAAATTTTAGCATATATGTTTTAAAAACATGGCAATTCTATATTATGCTTTAGGTTTTATTTTAGTCAAAATTTATCATAAAGAATTAATAAATCACAAATGTAGGATCTAACATTATAGGAGAAGGTAGGATCCATTAATTAGGGTATGTTTTCTTATTATAATATTGATTATGAAGGTATTTTAAAATCTGGGAAAATATAATGTTTACCTTGTTATTTCTAATTGAGGAGAGAGTTATTGAGTGAATCTCAGGGTTCTCAATTATCCATTCACCCAGGAAGCACTGAGATATACAAAGACCATCAAGAGTATTATTGGTGATATGGAATGATAAGAGACATTACTGACATTACCATGAAGTGTTCAACTTGTCATCAGGTTAAATCCGAACAAAAAAATATAGAAGGGAAATCAACAACCTTTCCTAGCGTTAGAGAGGAAGTTGGAAAATTTATCCATGGATGGTGTAATTTCCAAGAACATTAGGAGGTAATAATATGATTCAGGTTTTTATTCATTGATGAACTAAATATACACATTTATTTTCCATTAGATAAATAATGCCTTTATTTTAGCTCTATCAACTATATTTGAATGTGATTTTTAGGTCATATACAGTCTCTTCACTGTATTATACTATCATCATAGGATGACATCTAATTTCTAGAAAGGACATCAGATTTCATTAGGTGATGAATTAATTTTTTGTACAGATTTTCATCATCAATCTGATGGAATGTATAAGAAGAAAATTCAGACCATGAAATATATAATTTTTTCTTGTTTAATGGATTACCAAGGAAGTTTAAGTCATCATCTTTCTTTGTTTGAGTTTTATTGTAAAATTTTATTTTATTATAGTATACAGATGTACCCATTTGAAAAGCTATATGAAAGGTTGTGTCGTAAAAAATAATTTTTTTTGGATTAAGTAGTAGAAATGAAGTCGATTTAACTAGATTTGGTAGAGGAAATGGATGAGATGGTGTAGTTGATTCAAAAATATATGAGGATGGCACATAGTAGGAAGAAAAGTTATGTGGATAACTAGAGGAATGCCCTTTCTTTCAAGGAAGTATATTAAGGATTTCTCAATGTTTCTCCATGGAAAAGTGTTGTTTATTTTGGTAAAAAGGGGAAGCTAATTCAATGATTCATTGGATTATATGAAATATTGGAGAATGTTGGATTGGTTACCTACCTAGTTTCTCTAATTCAGAGTTTATCTTAGGTACATAATGTATTTCATGTTTCAATGTTAAGGAAATATATTAAGGACTCATATCATGTTTTTATCCACAATCTAGTTTTTTATGAATATAATATTTATTATGAGTAAAAACTAGTGCAGATACCAAACTATATAGAGAAGGTGTTGCGTAATAAGGTGAATCACCATGTTAAGACCAAAATGTTAATTTTTTATTAAAATAGGGATAAAAGATCCACCAGAATACAATGAAAGACTAAAGGGGGATCAAAATTGTGAATGCTAAGGTAATCCCCTTGAATAAATCTTTTACATTACAATGGGAGAGATCCCAAACTATCAATGAAGAATAGAGTTTAATTTGGATTCCTAATGCGAGAAAGAGCGTCAGTTGAAAAACTGGCTTCTCTTCATATATGCCTCACCAAATTTCCTCCATTAGTATTCGATAATAAAATTATAGAGAGGTAATCCAACTCCCAAGGAGTGTCATATTTCCCCTCAATAATTCTATCCAAAACATCAGATTTATACTCGATTTCCATCACATGAAGGCCAAACATTTTACACAATGTGATGCCAGGATGAAGTACCCTGACATCCGCACCCAATGAACCGCCTGGACCATTTAAAGCACTGAACCCAAACCAAATAGAACCCACTGAGTCTATAAGAATCTCCCACATCACATCTGTCCACTCAAGAAAGGTCCATCAACATTTAGATTTAGTCCATTCAGAGGAGGCGACCACCTAATCCATTACCCCTTAGACCTGTTGACCATGAGATGCATGTTCATCAACCTGGAGAGAGAGATTATATTTTGACACCCATTCCGAAGGGATCCAAATTCCACAAACAACAACGACATTGTCATCTGGATATAAACTATTGAGCGACTATGACCCATTATAACATGGTCACAAACTTCTCAAATATTCCAAAAAAATAGTAATTAAAATGGTACTCCAAAACATGAGATCCACACTATTCTGATCCGATCAATGTAGCCATGAAGCGATGAATGTTTGCATGTAAAACATCCCCTCTCTAAAGCAGACCTGTTGCTCGAAAGGGGAATAAAGGGAAGAAGCACATTCACTATGGAAGAAGAGGTGCAAATTAGATTCTGTCTTTGGGATAGCACAAAAAAAACAATAGGAGGCCAGGGGAATACCCATCCTTTGGACATTATCATCAGTTGAAATTGCCTTGTTCCTTAAGCACCAAAAAAGGAAATTCAGCTAGGTGAGGAACTCCTTGCACCATAACAGACCCGCTCATGCATCATGCTCCACCCATGCATGGTGGTGCATTATGTAATCACAAGAAGAGAATACACCCCAACAAGAACTAGTGAAACAACATCTATATGCCTCATCATTTAAGATAATATTTTCAAACACCTCCCACTACTCTTGGGAAATAAGTAGCCTTACCAGTTCGGGGAACCCACTCACATCCCTGAAGTAACTTCCTGGGGCCGAACAAATAGAGTAGAAAAAACTCTCCCACACCTAGTTTACATTCCAGAAATTGATATTGCCTTTCCCCACAATCCATTACGAAAAACCCTATAACTCTTATGGAATGGGAAAAAATCATCGCGCTATGGTAGAGGGATGACCTCTATGAGACTCTCCACCCTCTCATTGATTACCATATCTGGATCTAAAGATGGAAGCCCAAAATTAATCACCATCAATGATATCCCATGCAAGATGGGATTTCATGCCTTTCATGGTTTTAGTAATGTCATGTAATCCAACACCACCTTCATCAACCGACATGGACATACACTTCCTGGAGGCCCAGTGGAAATGTCATATAAGATTATCATTCCACAAGAAATCCATCATAACCTTCTCCATCCTATAAATCATTCCTTTTGGAAAAGAAAAGGTTTAATGAATATGCATGGGGATGGATGTTAACACATTGTTAATCAATTCTACTCTTCCACCAAAAGACATGAATTTATTCTTCACTTTTTGAATTCTTCCCAAAATACTATTTACGATATCATAAAAAAAGATCCTCTTGATACATCCAAACGAAAGATTGGTTCCAAGATAGGACATTTTAAATTTTCCCTGTTGTATCCCCACTAGACATTGAATTTCCCTACATCGCCTGCCAGAACACTTCTTTGAGATGAAAACACGACTTTTCCTTGGATTAATCTGTTGTCTGCTCAAACCTCCATAGAAGGACATAACATCCATGAAACCAAGAACATACCTTTTCCTTCAATTAAAAAAAAATGTCATATGGAAAAATTAGGTGAGAATCAATATATCTTCTCCTTTGATTATGGAATGGAAGAATTCTTCTTTCATGCATGCTACTATGAAGATTCTGAGAAAGAGAATCTTGAGTAAGAATAAATAAAGAAGGTGAAAGGGGGTCACCATGACATACACCACACATGATTTTTAAGAACCAAATTCCTTTCACTATTAAATAAAGAGAGTTTCAGGGAGAAGAGAAATACTTGAAACAAAGTCCGCAAAACCACTTATGAAAACCAAATTTCTTCAAAAGCAAAATGATGAAGATACACTCAATTTTTTCCTATGCTTTATCCATATAGAATTACACGATAACATTGGAAACCATGAAACTTTTTTGATATCCTGCACTATATAATTTTCAATCACAATTTCACATTGGATACTTCTGTGTTTAATAAATCCATGTTTTTCTTAGGACACCCACTTTGGAATGAAACTGTTCATCCTTCTAGTGATAATACAAGAAAGAATTTTATAGCAAACATTACAAAGGCCTATGAGTCTATAGTGGTTACGTCTTGAATGGTACCTAACCTTAGCAACCAAGATCACTCTCAAGGAATAGATTCTCCTAAGGAGGGTTCCACCCTGAAAATAATCTTTAATGGCCTTTACCACATTACCACCCACAACGTCCCAAACCACCATATAGAAGGCCCTTGAAAGCCATCTGGTCCCAAGGAACTGTCCTGAAACATATTGGAAATAGTATCATTGATATCCTAATAATTATGTGACATAATTAAATGACCATTATCAAATATATCCATTATACATTCTATCCACTCCATAAAACCATCCTCAAATTCTGCCAAATGAGAGGCAATATCCCCATTAGAAACTGTTCCTCCTAACAATCCCTCAATGTGTTCAAGATAAATCTTACCAGCCAAATCCATATATGATGTAAAGGAACCATTACCCATTGTAATATTAATTTTTATTAGTTTCTTCTCCTTCAGACATGCCTAGAATAATTCCATGTTCTAGTCTTCCTCTTTCATCCAATGCAAACATGCTTTTTTGGTAGCTCATTTCCATATCCAAATTTTTTTATCTAGTGGAACTCTCTTATCACCAAGACTGGAGAAATAAAACTCATCCCACCTATATTGAATATCCTCCTCTATAATATCAATTTCCTCCTTCAACATTTCCACACTAAAGTACTCCTTTGGATTGTTAACCAATCAAACATGAATGTCTTTCTTAAGTCACTTTAGTCAATTAGAAATGATAACCCATGAACTACCCTCCTCTTGATATCTCTATGAGGACCTCACCATTTCTATGAAACCATCAGTCTGATTCTATGTAGATGAGAGAAATAATGAACTAGACCCTGTCACAGTCATTTTAAGATCCACCAGCAGTGGGGCATTCTCAGAGAGAGAGTGAAGTAAATGTTTAACCGATTCCTAGACAAAGGAGTCCAAGCCATTGTAGATTTTTCTGGAATATATCAATAAGACCCCAGATGTCATTATTACCCTTTTTATTATTTCATCATGTGAACTTGTTACCAGCAAACCAAATATCAACAAGACACTTCATTCCAAAGAAATTATTGATATCCTACATGCCACTTTTAAAGATCCCCATCCCGTATCTTTTCTTTGAAATATCTACAATGAATTTTAAGTCACCTCCCACAAATCAAGGAAATCCATTTAAATTAAAGGACTCCATAAAACTCCATAGAATGCGTCTTCTATGGATATCAATACTATCGTAAACAACTAAGAAGAAAAAATAAAACCCACTTACTGAGTTCTTGGTATTAATACACAGTTCCATATGCTTAACTAGATCAACATGAAGGCCATTCTTCTAGAAAATTCAAATATTATTATTAACAAGATACCCAAGAAATAACCACACACACTCCAAACTCATCAACACGGAAACAAGTCTGGTAGGGTTCTTCATTATCTCCAAAATGACAACCAAAGAGGACTAAAACATTATGGCCTCAGAATTAGCGAAAGCTCATTTTTCCTGCACCCCCAAACCTCAAGCATTACAAATAATCATGGAGATCATTACAAGAAGATAATAATGGTTTTTTTTCAGATATACCACACAAGAAAAAGGAACAAGACTCCCCACCTCCTTCTAATTTGATCGAGTGACTGGACCAAAAACCCCCTTTGACTAACCTCACCTATTCGAAGAAAGAGTCTTCTGTTTTAGCTATTGTAACGCCCCGACCCCAGCTACCCGAAGTCGGTGCATTACTTCGTAACATTGGAATGATCACAAAAGATCAAGTCTCGAAAGACCGATTAGTTTAGTAGCCTTGGAAACACTAGATACATTCGTAAACGTTACATTGCATCATAAAGTGAAAAACTACAATAACAAAGTCTCCATAGTCTACACTCATATCCTCTTCTGACTATCCCTGCAGGTCATTCATAAAATACTTCTTCACATCCTGGAAAAATATTAAAACATTGAAAGGGGTGAGCTCAGATGCTCAGTAAGGTTAACAATATAGCGGAAGCTTTTATAAATAAACATTAACATTTAAGGCAATGTATAACTAAAACAAAAGCCTTTTAAACTTGAACTTCAACATAATATGGCAAAAGTAAAATGAGATAATGCCATTCACTTCTTCACATGGATATTATACTGGTCGAATAATCACATGCAAAATCAATAACCACTTTCATAATGAGGGAATGTATAATGCCAGACATTCTGAAACATTTTGTCAAGGCCTCGGCCAAGACGTCTAAAATGATTAAGGCCTCGGCCAAAACCATAAATCAAATTGGGAAAGGGCCTCGGCCAATTCCACGTCTAGTTGTCTCATGAGACCTACCGATGCATCGAGGAGCTATAGCGGGCTCCACCCGTCACTTATTAAGTCCAATACATTCCTCATATGAATAGGTTTAAACATATCATAAACCATAACATAATCGTATCACATAAAACATGCATAAAGGAAACATAACATTTCCACATTTCAATCACAAGATATCAATACAACACATTTATAATAAAAACGCTTTCAAAACCATTTTCAATACCAAAATAAAAGAAAGTTAAAACTTCGTATTTATTTTTCATTAAAAAAATGATGGCTTGTAGAGGAAGCCGAAACTCAAATAATGGTCATGGCGGCGGAGAAGTCGTTGTCGCCGCATAAGTACGGAAAAACATTCCCTTTTTTCGTTTATCAAAACGCTTTGTATAAAAAAGATTCCTTTTGAATAAACGTAAAAGTCAAAGGGGTTTATACACCGTATAAAAGAAATTTGTGTATAAAACCAAATATGCCTCAATGAAAGGGATTGAGATGAAGTCCTTAAAAAGATCATTTTTTTTAAATAAAGTACATCTATAATGTGTATTAACTATAAGTACACATAAATAATGTAAAAATACAAGATAGGACATAATAATATCATGACATAATTTGAAAGTAGGAGATTAACCCAAAGAATGGAAGTTGGGTTAAGAAATTCCCTTACCTCGTGTCTGACTTGACTCAACCGTTCTTTAACCTCCTGAATAATAAACTAGAGTTAATATATACCTTATTAAGAACCATTTTCAATTTCACTATCCTTTTTATATCACTTATTACAATGATATGAACATTATGTAATTATTTAAGTTAATAACGGTCGTTTTGTCGATCTTTGGTACTTGAGTCAACAATAAAATTCTTATAATTACAAGTTGTTTATGTGGTAGAATATCCATTATCTCCAGAATTATATTCATGATTTAGATGTCATATATATCTCATATATCCAGTATATACATTCATAATATTACGTAACATTTAGAGGTAAGAAATGAAATGCACTGTTCATGGAGACGGTAAGCCGTACGTACGCATGAACGCTACTTTCATTTCAATTTCATATTTAATGGAACGAAATCATAATTATATAAATGTATAATATAATTCCAGTATAATATAGTGTATAATACCATTTACTCCATCCTTTATACATCCCACATATGGCATTAACGATTCAAATCACTTTGAGGGGGCGGTAGTCCGCACTTCCTAAAATGAAATTATCACGTTTTACCCATAATGGAAATCATAAAGTATGCCATAAATGAGAAATACAGAAGAATAAGTAAAACATAAACATATTATATATCATATATAAAAATAGTGACATCTTAATGGCCACCTTTGGAGGTGTTATATGAGTGTTGAACAATCATCGTTTCGTGAGGCAGAAATTAGCCATCCACAGAAACCGTATGTTCTTTAACCATTAGATGTAGGTGTGTGTAAGTGTAGCTCGAATCCTTCTTATAACAACATCCTAGTATATTGAGGATACTGGTGTTGTTACAAAATAAATGAATAAAAAGATTTTAGGGGGTTGGAGAAGATAAATAAAACAAAACAACATTAGAGAAGACATTACCTCAAAATCGGGTAACTCTTTTTGATTTGATCCAAAGGCTTCTTTGGGAAGAGTTCTGCCCAAATTGAGGCTTCTAGGAGTAAGAGGGGGAAGTTGGGAGAGTATTTGGGCAGAGGTTGGCTGAGACAAATGGCTTGAAAGTGTAAATGAGGTGGAAGAGGTGGGGGCCTTTTATAAGTGGAGAGGAGGGGCTCTTTTGGAAAGATTGAAATGTTACATTATTACACAATGCTTTTCGAATTATAAAGGTCCCAAACTTATATAATTCGAGGATAAGGTGATAAGGGTTCGATATATCCTCATCCAATTGGCTTTGTACAAGTGTAAGCCTTGGATTTTGCATTATCTTCCCATTTTATTTAAATCGTTAAATAATGAGGTCATCACTGCATCATCATGATGTCATAAATAATTTAATTTATTTAATGTCTAAAAATTATAAAAAAAATACTATGATGTCTGAAATCTTTTTATATTTCTAATTAATATTTATAATCAAAATTTGGACTTGTGTAACCCCACTTAAAAACTATTTTAGTAAAACAACTCATGTTTGTGTCAATTTAATTTTAACATTAAATAAATATATATTAATGTCATTTTCCAACCAAAGTGGCTCCATGGGGTCCCCAAGTTGACCCATGGGTTGTCTTTGTCGGCCATGACTCATACAATAGGAGTAGGACATGTGTAAAGCTCATCTTATATTATTAAAACATTATTTTTACCTTAAACTACACTAATTACCTCTAATCGCGATTAAGAGCTTAAAAGTTACTATTCACCAAAAAATTATTTTAATCTAATTGAACCACATTTTACTTCTTAATGACAACCATGTATGTCGGATTTTTGAAAATCAAATCACAGATGTGGTAATATTTTATTTTAACGAAAAATCAGTTTTTAACAAGCACTTAGTGGTTTCACTATTCATCAAAAATTGAAGTTTTTCAGAATAAGGCCAAAATTTCACCCTAAGCTATAATTGATATTCCGATTTCAAAAATGATGTCTATTTTACAAAATTTCAAACATATAAGTTTCATTAATTAATTTTATAATTAATTCCCACTGTCACAACAAATAGCGTGTTTTTAAGAAACAATTTATATCAAAAGATTTGCAATTGTTTATGTCCAATTTCAATGTTAAAATAATTCTAATGACCACCATTGGATAATATGGTAAAAATATATTCTAATTATACTTTAAAACCACTAAATAGTATAACTTATCACTATAAATTATTTTGATTAAAAAAGTTTTTTTAAGTATTTTTCACTATTCATAAAAATTTTGATGTTCTCAGAAAATTACAAAAAATTCAACATAGGATAATTTCAATATTAGGAATACAAAAATGAAGTCCATTTTGAAATATAAAATTTCTATAATTTCAAAAAGTGGTTATTACTATTCATAACGGCTACTTTGATTAGTCGCGGTGTTTTAGAACTCGAAGTTGCGTACAATACAAGCTATTGCATTATTGAATGAGAAGCGTATCATAGAAGCTCGGGGTGTTACATTCTCCCCTCCTTCAATAAATTGCGTCCTCACAATTTGAAATTTTTCTTGGAAAATAAAAGGTTGAAAAGAGAAAATACCTTTGAGGAAAATCCACATCGGAAATAAGGTTAATAAATATATAACATTAAAAGAAAGCAAGATAAGTACAAAGGTCACCCGATATAGCCCATTCTAGAATTCTATGAAAATATGGATATGGAGGATAAACAAACCATCCAGGTCTAATGGAGAGTTATAGAAAACAGGATTAGGAGAAAGTTTAACCACAAGAAGATCACAAACTTGTGATTGGTTAAACGGTCATTGAATCCCCAGTTGGAAAAGTTAACCGACAACGTTTTTGTTTTAAGTTACCTTTTATAAAGTTGAGGAATTTATTTAGGAGATTTACTAAGAATGTAAGGGAATATACATACTTTTTATGTATACTTTCATTATTTAATAAATTTTTACCACAAACCCACCTTTCACTCTAAAAGGTAATATAACTCAAAAATATTCTATTTATCCTAATTGTATAAGGTTCCAAATATTAACACATACCATTTAGATTAGTAAAACTATTTTGTAATAACTAAGGACTTCCTGTAGGCTAGTGGTAGGTAATAAAGGCTTGTCGCACTATGGTTGTGGGTTCGATTCCTGCAGCTTTGTCCGACGCGACGGGTTATGCCACACCCTACAGGTTGTCCTTTTTCTAAAAATATAGTATTATAGTATTCCAAACATAATCTTCAGAAATGTTTTAACCTTAAACAATACTATTCAAAGTTCAACTTAATCCATCCCAACATTTATAGTTATCCAAAATACCTCTGTCCAAACTTTCTCTAAAAGGTCTCTTAATTCCAAAATCAATTTATCAGATTCCCCAAACAAAGTAAAGTTTCTCTTATTGTCACATACAAAAATATGATTACCTTAATCATATTAAAACCTTAATGAAATCAACAAGTACTGCAGTACAATCCTTATATATATATATCACATTATTCTGACAACCAGAATATAATCCATTAGTCCAAAATCACCAATACATTAATTATTCTGCTTCAACTGTAGTAACAGTATAAGATTGTCCTTGATCCCTTGGCCTTTTCTAAGGTAAGTTTCCCTGATGCTTAGGAAATTCATTTGCATAATGCCCCATTTCTCTACAATTGTAGCATTCAACATTGATAGCCTCCTTCTTTCCCTTACAATCACGAGCCTGGTGACCATTTTCTCCACATTTATAACAAACTCCCATTCCTTTTAGGCAAGTACCAAGGTGATTCTTCCCACAATTATCACATAATGGAAAATCCTTCTTTCCCTTTTTCCCTTTATCTGTCTCTTGTTCCACCATTCTCTTCTTCTCTTGCTTTACTTTGTTGTCATAAGACTTAGAGAATTCCTTTTCTGTCTTGATAGCACACGAGACAATATCTTCGTATGATGAGAAAGATTGTGATACTAAAGCTCTACGGAGAAATGGTTTAAAACCATCAAAGAAACGATCAATCTTACCTCTTGGGTTACGTATATAATCTGCATCATACCTCGCCAACCTTGTAAAGTTGGCCTCATACTTTGTGACATTCTCATCCTCCTTTTGTCTCCGACTCAAAAATTGTCTTTCCATATCTGCTCGATGGTCATGAGGAAAGTATTTTTCTAAGAAAATCCCTTTGAACTCCCTCCATTCCATATTAGATAAGTCATCATCTTCCTTTGTATTTTGAATCAATTACCACCATTGATCGGCATCTCCAGTGAGGCGGTAAACTGCCATGATAACCTTCTCCCTTTCGCTACTCCCCAAGGCGTGGAATATTTTCTCTAAGTTGTTTATCCATTGCTCAGCTACTAATGGATTTGTACCCCCATTAAATGTTGGTGGTTGTTGCCTCATGAAGCGGTCTAACATTGATCCTCCACGTTGTGGATCAGGGTGATCCATACGAGTAAGGTTATTATTCATAACCTGAGTGAGTTGTCCCAGTATGGTAATAAGTTGATCAGCACCAGTTGTATCTCCAGATCCACAATAATTATCTTGAGCAGGAGGGCAATCCCTACACGGAGTGCGTGCATTGATACGGTTTCCATTCCTTCCACTAGGCGCCATTTCTAAACAATGGCATAAACTAGATTAGTTTATGAAATAAAATACATAATTCCATATTTGTAAAACACTTTACATAAATTGAACTATTTATGGATATAATCCATAATCATAAAAAGAAATGTTTTCTTTGAGGAAGTATATACTCATAACCCTTCATAGTGGTTTGTAATGAAAATGAGAATTATCCTAAGAATATTTCCCGGGAGTGTCGTAACCAAGAGTGCAGCAAGGCCCATTGTCGTGCACCAGTTCCCGTTCGAGTCTAGCTCAAAGCGGTGTTTTCAGGTTTTACCCCTAGGTACATCTGTGCCAGAGCCGCCTCTACCTGCTCGTATCCAGACAGGGATGTATTGCTCGGAAAACTCACAAAATCTCTACAATAACAAAATTCCTGGAAGTTCTTCTTTACTAATCCTCAAAGTCTATCTTTGGGTTATGTGCTCTAATCAGATTTTATCTAAATCTAGCTTCCAAGGTTAGTACTAAACTACCTCTGATACCAACTGTAACGCCCCGACCCCAGCTACCCGAAGTCGGTGCATTACTTCGTAACATTGGCATGATCACAAAAGATCAAGTCTCGAAAGACCGATTAGTTTAGTATCCTTGGAAACACTAGATACATTCGTAAACGTTACATTGCATCATAAAGTGAAAAACTACAATAACAAAGTCTCCATAGTCCACACTCATATCCTCTTCTGACTATCCCTACAGGTCATTCATAAAATACTTCTTCACATCCTAGAAAAATATTAAAACATTGAAAGGGGTGAGCTCAGATGCTCAGTAAGGTTAACAATATAGCGGAAGCTTTCATAAATAAACATTAACATTTAAGGCAATGTATAACTAAAACAAAAGCCTTTTAAACTTGAACTTCAACATAATATGGAAAAAGTAAAATGAGATAATGCCATTCACTTCTTCACATGGATATTCTACTGGTCGAATAATCACATGCAAAATCAATAACCACTTTCATAATGAGGGAATGTATAATGCCAGACATTCTGAAACATTTTGTCAAGGCCTCGGCCAAGACGTCTAAAATGATTAAGGCCTCGGCCAAAACCATAAATCAAATTGGGAAAGGGCCTCAGCCAATTCCACGTCTAGTTGTCTCATGAGACCTACCGATGCATCGAGGAGCTATAGCGGGCTCCACCCGTCACTTATTAAGTCCAATACATTCCTCATATGAATAGGTTTAAACATATCATAAACCATAACATAATCGTATCACATAAAACATGCATAAAGGAAACATAACATTTCTACATTTCAATCACAAGATATCAATACAACACATTTATAATAAAAACGCTTTCAAAACCATTTTCAATACCAAAATAAAAGAAAGTTAAAACTTCGTATTTATTTTTCATTAAAAAAATGATGGCTTATTTAAAGATTGGATTAAAAAAAGAGATAATTTTTAAAATAATTTTCTTAAAATAAAAAAAGAGATAATTTTTACTAAAATCATTACTTATATGGTTTTATTTAAAGATTGGATTAAAAATTTAGAATTTGAATTTAATAAAATTAATATAATACTTAGAATCATCATATAAAAATTTACTTTGGGTTAAATTTTGGGATTTTTTGAAAAATATTTGGTTTTCAGGGAATAGTGAAAGATATCATTTTTTATAAAAAGTATTTTCTTTTTAAATAATTAAGTAATTTAGGAGTCCTAATAAGTTTTTATATAAATTAAACTAAAATAAATATTATTTAATTATATTTAATCTACTTTATTACTTTTTAATCAACTTTATATTAGGTTATAGTATAATTTTTTTTTCAGTTTAAAAACGTGTTGTTCTAAAAGATGTTTTAAAATGCATAATGTTTCTCCTTTTTAATTAAAAATTATAATAACCAATGGAAAATATTTTAAATGAAATTAATATATTATTCATTAGTTAATATTAATTTGTATCATGGAATTATTATTATTATTAATAGGGTTAATATAAAATAACCTTTTTATAAAAATAATACTCTTCTTAAAAACTTGTTGTCTGGCCGCATTTGTTAGATTAATATGAAATTAAAATATTCCAATTATATGAATTTAATTTTAAAAAATAGATTCAATATTTGAAATCATAGTAATTTATCATTTATAATAAGTTCAACATAATTTTTGATCGTACATATTAGTGAAAATAGTTAAAATTAATTAGAATGATTAAGGTAAAAGTGAGTTTAATTAGTTGTTAAACATAAAATATAAGGTTTCAAAATGAACCAAAAATTCTTCAAAACCTATTGTATGACCATATTTTCACATTATAACTTATGTTATCTATAATTTACCATTATTCAGGCTCTATGATATGAGGACATGTGGGTGGAATTCCCTCATTCAAACAAATTACAAGTGTAACACCCACCTCAATTATAAAAGGTGAACCCTATCCTCCACAATTAAAAAATTAAAAACAAATTGGTTTAGAAAATACCAATAAAAATAACTTATAAATATATATAATATCATCCAAAAATCCATATATAAAAATAAAATCAATCCAATTAAGTATTTTGGTGAAAACTGAAGGAGTTAACTAAAAAAGATGTAATGTTTTCCAATAAGAGTTTTTCATTTACTCATCCAACCCTTAAATTAATCAAATAACATGATGATATAATAGCCCAATTATATTCCACATAATAATATGTTTATATGTATGACGAACTACCGCCTCGTGAAATGATGCCATTAATTTTTTCATTACCACCTCTAATGGTCAGTTATAATGATGGATAAAAAGTAAATATGTTATATTTACAATGTAATTATAATTATATATTAATTATATCATATATAATCTTTTATGGTCCATTCCATATGAGATACACTAATGTTGATCATGTGTATAACAGACTACCACCTCACAAAGTGATGTAATTCGTTTTTCACTAATACCGTACATGGAAGGAAATAAGGGTAAATGTAATAAATATATGTGATATAAATGATATATTTATAATATTCATGATATATATATCTTTATGTAATTATAATATGTAATTTAATTTCCTACCTTTTCACTCACGGGAAAAAAGATGACGTCGTTCATGGATGTGTGGACTACTACCTCCTCGAAGTGTTTTGAATCATTTTTTTATCACTACATCACAATAATTATATAAAGGTATAATTAATTAAATAATATGCAATTTTTTATATAAATATCATTCTAATATTACTAAACTTTTTTCCATAGTGATCATTGAAAAATGGAACTGTTATTCACGCATACGTATGACCTACCGTCTCCATGATCGTAACAATGGTTAATTTATCAATTTTTTTAATAATTTGTTGTAAAATAATAATTTATATATAAATATGATAATTATTAAATGGTTATTATTCTATATATGTTTTAATAATGACCAATTTTAACATCATGAACCTACCAAATCCATTTTTGAGACATAAGAGGAATACAGTCAAAACAACTTATGTTAATTTATTTGATAAAGTAATTTTATATAACATAGTAATATGTGAAATAAAAGTAATATTAAACTTGAAAAATATTATAATTTTTTTTATTAATTTATATAATTTTATTATTCCATAATATAAATACACACATGACAAGCCAGGCATAAGGTAAGGGACGTCGTCTTATGTTCCTTCTATTGAGGCATATTTTGATGTTATGCACATTTATTATTTTATTAGGTGTATATGAACCCAATTTGACATGATATATCATTAATTTATCTATTATTAGTATATTTAATATTTTTAATATTATTCTTTAATGGGGTTTATTTTTCCATTGTTTCCAAAGTAACGAGGGAATTTTCTTGAAAAAACTATTATCTTTTAATGCATTCCCTCATACTCTTCCTATTATATTTCCATGTATTTAAAATGATTTTATAAAATTTTTATATAAATGTAAAATATTTATAATGTAAATTTAATGTATCATTTACTTTATTTCAATGGTTTTCCAAATGTAATATTATTTACTTGTTTTATATGGATATTTTTGACAAATGAAAAAAGGATTGTTTTATTATTAATATAAATTGTGAGAGGGAATTTTACACTATTATGACTATAATTTAATTAATATATTAAATTAAATGATTTAATGTTTTATTTTAGGAAAACCATTTTTGATTTATTTGGTCACTTTGTTATTAAAAATTTGGTTAAAAAAGAGTATTTTGGTATTGATAATGGGTTTTAAAAGGAAAATGTATTTTGAAATCCAAAAGTATTTTTTTTCGGGTTTAAAATAATTTTTCAAATGGTCAAGAATAATTTATTTAATCATGTTTTCATACTTGAGAAATATACATGTGAAATGGGTGCACCGAGATAGCACCAGGTGTGTCTGTTATAGATTAGATGATCGGAAGGCCCAGATAGTTTTAGGTGATCTCAGTATAGATTATATGATGGGGAATCCCAATTATTTTTAGTTGAGATCGTTTAAATCTTGTATGATGGGGTAGCCCAGATAGTTCTAGATGATCCCATTAGAGCTTAAATGATGGGTGCATCCATATAGTTCTCCAAATAATTGGGTTATGATTATATTTGAAGTCACATTCCAATTTAAATGGTGTTGAAAGGGTTTTATGAATATGATGCTATATGTCACTAAAAGGAATTTTAATGGATTATTATGAGATTTAATGATTTAATTTGAGAATTTTTTTTTGTATTTCATTTTAAAATGTATAATTTCATATTCTCAACAAACTATGAATATAATTTTAAACATCATACGAGTTTTCATATTTTTAATAGACTAACCGTTTTATTCCATTTATATCCCTTATTGGGCATTTTGTGATTATCCCAAAATTATAAATTTTTTTCATAGGATGGGTAATGAAAATGAGGATGTAAAATTGAATGTTGTAATGAGTTTTCATGAATGAAATAATATTTTTTAAATAATTTTATATATTAAGAAAAATGGATACTGATAAAAAGTGTCCACTTTGTATTATATGGTTTTGTAATGTATGATTTATGACCTAACTTTATACAACTATAAACCTAAAAATATTTTCAAAGTCAAAGAGAGTAAATTCTTCACAAAAATTCAAGATTAGTTAATGTTAATGTATAGGTCCTTATAAAGATGATAGTTTAAGTGAGGATAAATTACCATTTTATGGTGATGAGGACATGGTTCACCAAAAAATTATATTTATAAAATTCTATTACATGAATAAATTCCCCAAGAAGTCAAACTATGGAAGAATGTATGAAAAAAGAGTGAATTATATAAGGGAGAATAAATTATGTGAAGTGGAAAATTATGAATACAAAATAAAAGGGAATATCTAATATTAACATCCAAAATTAAAATATAAGAAATTATATAAGGGTAAATGAAAAAGGAAAAATATCTATAAAAGCTACATGGAGAACCTGTAATGACAATTCCAATGAATCTAACTCAACTAGAAAATAAAAGCAGATAGAGTAAATATGTATTTTATTACAAACCCATCTAATTTACTAGAAACTATTTTTAAATATCCTTCTAATATTTCTATGATTTATGAAATAGAAAATAATGATAAAAATATGAGTAGTAAATATTTACTTGAATAATATAATATGCTATAAAAAACTTTCAATGAAATGAAAGATAATTATAAAAGTCTAAATAAACAACATAACTTATATCCTAATTTTAAATTTAATATTATTATAGAAAAAAGTGAAGAATATTTTTAAATTTTTTGGAATTAACACAAAATTTAAAATTAAAATATCAAAAAATTATCCTCAAAAGTTTAAAAATAGAAGGGAAACCTTCACTAGAATTATTTCTAAATAGACATCCCCAAAATACACAACAATGAATTTTTAATAGCCTGACTAAAGGATAATTTATAATTATAAATTTATTCCTAACCTATGTCACATTAATTATATAAACAATACATATTATTGTCAAGATAATTATGTTTTCATTTTTAAACATATTAATTTTGTTTATAGTATACCTATTAAACAATTTTGGATTCCAAAATAATTTATTATTACTATTTTTGTACTGAAGAATTTATATGTACCAAAATTATTTCTTATCTAAATATGATGTAGGGAATCATATTGAAGAGTACCAGTAAGAACATATGGTATTTGGATAATGGATGTTATAAAAACGTGAATGGGGACTACTAACGCTTTAAAAGTCATATCTTGGTGGATGGTGGACATATCAATTTTGATGAAAATGCCAAAGGGGAAAATAATTGTACGTGATCAAATTAGTAATTATAATTTTTTTTATTTCTAAAGTATTGTTCTTTCATGGTTTAATGTACACAATTATATGCATATAAAAATTATTTCATGACGGTTATCAAGCCATGTTTGAAATTAATGGTTGAAAAATCCAGGATTCCTATAATTCTTTAGTTTTTACTACATTACATAATAATAATGTTTATATATTTGAGATAAATTAATTATTTTCTAAAAATACTTCCTGATTATGTACCTTTCAAAAATAATCATTAATATATAATAGGTTACTAGAAAACTAAAACCGTCAACTCATGAAAATCTTAATAGTAATGTTTTAGATATGGATATTATTAAAAAATAATTCCAAAAATTATTTTTTAACCCATGTCCAAAAATAGAAAGAACATAATATTTCATTCAAACCGACAAAATAAGTTTCAAATTATAAACCCTTATATTTCATTACAAATGATTTGTTTGGAAATTATAGAGTTTCTAGCTTGAATGGAATGAATTATTTCTATGATCTTATAGATGAATATTCTAGATACAATTGGTTATTATTTCTATCTCACAGACATGATACTTATTCCAATTCTGAAAAAAATCTAAAATCTATTGAAAATATTAGTGGGTTACTATTAATACCTTAATGAGTGATCATGGATGTGAGCTTTGAAATAATGAATTTGAATATTTATACACACAATATAACTACAGTGAAACATTTTGTACCCCTAGGTCTCCCCAACATAATGGTGTTATTGAAATAAAGAATAAAAATATTCAAGATATTTCCTTGACTTTTCTCGATGAGTGTGAACTACCTATTTAGTTTTTTCCAGAATCTATCAATGATAATTTCTATACTATCAATAGGTCTCTAACTAGACCAATTTTAAATAAGACTCAAATTGAGTTGTGGAGTTATTGAATACCTGTAGTTAAATACATTAGAGTTTTGTCTCCAATGTATTTATTATCAACAAATATATGAATTTATAAAGTTATCATCCAAAAGATATAATGGAATATTACTTGGTCATTCGACCACAAGTAAATAATATAGGGTGTCTAATAAAAGAACCAAACTTATGAGAGAATCTAAACATATCAAATTTGATAAAATAGATAAACATAAGACTAAGTATTATTTAGAAAACCTTGATAATGATCTTTAGAATTTCTATTTTATTATCTCAAACAAACCTAATGATGTTTCAATAAACACTTCTATAGAAAAATCACCTTGTTCTAAGAAATTATTTAAATCACAACCCAATGAAGAAAAATAAGTGCTATGTACTTATCTTCCTAGATCAATCATGATTAATAGAGTCCAATATTTAGATTCTGTAGATTAAGATATAAATAGAAGAAATTACACATGAGATTCTCTTAGAAACAATGTTGAACAATAATATCTATTTTCTTATATTTATTAAAAAAACATCATAAAATAAATATATTATTAATTCTAGGTAATTGAAAAGGAAAAAGGGTTTTATGAATTAGAAGTAATTAAATTTTATAAACTATTAGAAAGAACTAAAGATGTTCTGAACATTGACACTAAATAGGAGTTTAGGAATAAAATTCATGAGCCTCTCAATATAAATAGAATGAAATATATATTGGTAGGACAATGGTAGAATTAAAAATAAGGCATTGACTATAAAGAATCATTTTTACTAGTAGAAATGATTGAATCCATTAGGGTACTAATTTCTATTGTAACACATCTAAATTTAAAATTTTTTCAAATAGATAATAGGAGTGATTTCTTAAATAGTTATACTATTGAGTATTTTTTGACCAAACCCTATCTTTTCAAACCCTCATTTTCTATATCATGTTTCTAAACTAATAAAAGTAGTTTATGGTTTAAAAAACCTCATAAGGATCCATATAATGGCTCCATATTTTTTATTTGAAATATATTTTCAAAAGTTATTTTAGATCCTACATTATTTCATGAAGAAACATGAACATATTTTTTAGTTACAGAAATTTCTATTTATGATATTATTTTTTAATCTTTATAAAATTATTTATGTATTAAAATTTTCAAACATATGATTTTTTAAATGAGTTTTATGGGTGAAATAAAATTATTTCTTGGTTTTAAAATTGTTTAAAATAAAGATGAAATTATTTTAAACTAAATAATACATCATAAATACCTTTTTAAATCATTTGTAATGGATAATGAAAAATAAGGTGATAATATAATCAGTACCATCTGTAAACTGGATCTTGATGAAACTAGTAAACGGGTTAATAAAACCACTTATAGATGAATGATTTAGAGTACAGTATATATAATATCTAGTCGAACTGATATAATTTTTACTGTGTTTCTGTGTTCCCGATTTCAAGAAAACACAGTTTAATATTATTTAACTGTAATTAATATATTTATTAAATACCTTATAAAATAAAACAAATTTTTGAAAATTTTATTTTATAGACATGATTTTTATCGAATTAGTTATTGTAATGTTGACTTGAGTGAATATAAATTAGATATAAAAAGAACCTATGGAACAGGTCACTTATTGGGAAATTCTGTAGTTTTACAATGTCGTATGAGACAAAACCCTATTAAATTGTCCACTGATAAAGCTGGATACATATCTACAGGTAGTTGCAATACTAAGATTTGATGGTGGAATCTTATGTTACTAGATTATGGATTTCAATTCAAACATGTACCTATAAAATATTATAAAAAAAGTTCTATTGACATTTCTAAAAATCATATATCTCATTTTTGGAAAAAATATTGTTATAATATATCACTTTTAGAGATATCACTTTCAAAAAATATATATCATTAAAGAATCTATTAGCATATAACATCATCTTTATAACATTTCTATATATCCTTTGAATTATGAGAGTTTAATTTTTTTGAAACATGAGTTAGTTTTGATTAATTCTTTCTTAAAATATTTTATTGAATACTTTTCATATTATTTTTAATCTTCTTGAAAATATATATACATATATTTTTGGTATATAAACAAAGTTATTTTATTTAATTTTCAAATATATCTCATGAGTTTTAAATATGAGAAACATTTTTTTGTATTTCGTAGGTTTTACTATCATAAAAATCCATAATAAATGAAATATATCAAATTAAGGAACTGGATTTCTTCTCAAACCAAACCTTCATTTAAATAATCCCTCACTAAAACCATATCCTTTAAAATATGTAAATATTAGTGTGATTTGTTAGAGATAATTAGATCATTTGTATAAGATATTCTGGAATCATCAAATTATCCTTAGAATGAAAAGGAATGTATAATTGATCCTCATAAGCTTTCAAGGATGCATCTCATTTCTTATTATGTTATTACAGAAAATGATGAAAATGATGACTGTTTTAGGACTAGTCATTCCTTGGTATGGTGAGAAATTGTTCATTATTGATGGATGTGTTTATTTTTTGATCATAATATCCCCTTATTTACATGTATGGTTCAAGAGTTCTATTTGAAAATAGTTTTTAATCTGAAGATCATGAGTTTGTGAATATGAATGTTATTGGTAGTCATGAATAAAATTCCACTTCGACCATTTAGGTTGAATATTTAAGGGTTCCACAATATAGATAATTTAATTATTATTATAATTAGTATCTTGTGAATTAAACCTACATTGATATGGGTAATATTCTATAATAACTATGGGATGACTAAAACTAATGAATAACAAGTGAAAATGAGCTATGTGGAGAATGCAGGTTGTTATTGATGTTCATACAACACAACATACTCCCAAAAAAGTGATAATTTAACACGATCATGTATCAAGATAATTTCATATTGTACATTATGGTTCATTGTATCAAGATCAGTCTTACTGTATTCTTAATGAGGCATATGCAAGAACTGATTAAATCTTCATAAAGATTCAATACAGTTCCATACCCATTGTTTATCTATATTATAATTTAATAGAAATGGTTAATTTATAAGGGAGTGTATATTTCATTATTTTTAGTGGAAATTATTTAAATTATCCCAAATTTAAATGGATAATGTTTATTTTGAATCATTATAAGAAAAGGTGGGTAGTTAATGATAAAAAATTGTTTGAAAAGTTCAATCCATTAAATAATCACACTATATTGAGGGATATCATTTATCTAGGCATAGAAAAAGACAAAAAAATTTAATCTAATTATCATTTTGATGAATATAGTCATAATGATCCTATTGATATTTCTAAAGAAGACATAAGATATAATAAATAGTGTTTAAATATCCCTTTCATTCATGAGGTTTCAAAGGAATTTGAGATTCCCGATGAGGTCGAGTGTATAATATTAGAAACATATCCTCTTAAATATGCTTCAAGGGATTTAGAAGTACCTATTAGAAGTGTTTTCTTAAGGGAAAAATAATTAACCCCTAAATGTGAGAAATATACAAGGTCCTTGTTGTTTGGACCAATTTTCACTAATTCTTAGAGTGAAATAAGAAATGATCATGTTGGTGATAGTACACCAATGTTTGAGATATGAGATATTTTATCATTGACTTCTCACATTCCATAGATGAATCTCATATATAAAAACATTTTTATGATATAGAATTATTTTGTTCTACCAATGATGTTGATATAAAATAAGATTATGGTGATGACATTATTAGACATCCACATAGGTTGGAATGTTATTACATTTTCTTCTTCAAAATTTATAGAGCCTACTGTACCATGTATTTCTTCTCTAGTGGTATATAATGTTGAACCATATGGTGATTTTTTGAGACTTTTTTGGCACACCATCCTCTCTTGTACTTATATAAAAAAACATATTTTATAGGGAACCTGTATATGATTCATCACCTTAGATAGAGTGGTGGCTAATGAAGATTTAGAGGAAGAATCACATGCCTATCTTAGAGAATTTATGAGACCCCATAGTGTTTTCTATCATGAAGGAGAACCTTTGAGAAGATATTCAAATTTTGAGTTCAGTGACTCTAGGTATTCCTACTTTTTTCATGTTATTAAAGAACATCCATAATTTTTTTAAGATAAATATGATCCATCTGAGTAAGCTAGACATTCCTCTCCACCTTCTTCTATGATCACTTCTCCAGACATCATTTAGCTAAAATAATATTTTATAATAGTTGAAGGATGTTTCTTTATGTATTAGTTAAAAAAATAACCATGATAGTGAGGATGGTTTTTCATAAACTATTTTGTGTGTAGTTTTATATATCAAGGTCTTGTTTTTCCTCAATATAAATCATATACATCAAGATAATTCATGTTATAGATTCTAAATGGATAACTATAGTGGTAATATTAGATCCAGATAAATTGATTTGATAGATATTTTGGATATAGTGGATAGAAGTTTCCTCTTAGTTATTACCATTCCTTATAGTCCATATAAATCAGCCTCAAAACCTCATACATTAGTCTCTATTAGTGAAGAACTCATTAAAATATTAATCAAAAATGAAATTAAATATATCATTGAAAATGTGAGGACATCTAGAATCAAGTGTAAATAAGTTTCACTAAATAGGGGAAATTTTTTCATGATTTGGTTAAAGATGAATCAATAAAAACTAAAAAATTAAAAGCTGTAATAAAGGGTTCCATTAGGTACTATCTTAGATAAATTCACAAAAGGAAGATATCAAGAATCAGTTTCTTTCATTGGAATGAGACTTAAAAATTCCTCATATTGCTATATATTTTAAAGATATTGAGGAGAAACAATTAGTTAGGAATACTTTTCTCAACTGTTTTATGTCAAAAATGGATGAGTTTATTCAAAAAATGGAACACAGATCCAGGGATATAATTGATATTACCCAGCTTATAGAGCCTTATATATATATATTGAAAATTTTCATGTTCTATAAACTCCTTCATTACATATTTTGAGTATATCTTCATCTCTGGCTCAAGATTTGATATTTTCTCTAGCCTCTATTTCTACACATTTCTCTACTAAAACCTCTACCTCACATGATTCACCTTCAACATGACCATTTAATCTCACCCTTTCACATTCCTTACATCATATCAGACCAACGTCCAAGAGTATCATAATTATATGAGCTACTATAATTTACCACACTTCATATTATCTACTATTTATTTTTAATTGAAATAACCACTTTCTCGCTTATACCTTTCCAAGCCATGCTGACTCAAATTCTTATTAGTATTTTGATAGGTCAAATGTAATATTTATTACTATTAATTAATTTTTTCTACTTTCTATCAATTCAATTTAATTTTAAAGTTTCTTTTAATTTTTTAAATCTATCACCATCTGCAAATTATTTTTTATTATCTCAAAAGTGGGAGTAAAATATGTCATATTAATAAACTCACATAATTACTTATTATGTAAAATTTCATGTTACAAAAGAATGATATTTTTTACATTGTATTATGTATTCATTAATTCCTTGATTTGTGATCATCAAAAGTGGAGATATTGTTTTCTTAGATGAACAATTCCTTGTTTTAATAATGAAAAATCATGTTTACATTGTTTTTATTCCATTATATTCTTTATGAAATATAACTCTTTTTTTGGAAGACACTAAAAATTTTATTAGGTCTTGAATTAACAAAAAATATTAGAGATAAAGACGTTAAACTATGATTAAAATGTGAATAAAATCAAACAAGAATTAGATCAACCACACAACATATGTATCCATTGTGTAAGATATCTCAAGAGACCATAAGATAATCCAAGTGACTGCATTTCGTATCTCAAGAGACCACAATGATTAATATTTTGTCATGGAAATTTAGACCAAATGAAGGTTAATTGTATCGACATAAAGCTAAAAATACAGAAAGTAAATGATTTATCAATACCTCTTGGATTTAATACATGAAATTTTTTATCAACCGAATAATAAAATTATAGATTCTGTAAGATTACAATCAACCACACACTGAAGGAAATATACCATATTAGAAAGATGAAATTTTGTAAAAGAAATGAAGTGATTGAGTGTTTTGTTGAAGCAAACAAGTAAATAACTATAAAATATGATTTTTTGATCCATCATAAGTTCAATTGAATTATTAAAAGTGAAAATGATCAATTATAAGTTCCAATGATTGACTATAGGCTCAAATTTGTAACATCTCCACCCGAACCTCCGTGTCCATGATAGAGTGCAACATAACCACATGTGTGCCTCTACATGTGAAAAAGGTCTCCGAATAGTCATGAGGATCTAGAGTGGAACCATGGGGAGGTTATACCCTCAAAATAATATTATAGGAATAATGGATGTAACAATAAATATAATGAACATAATCAGAGTACCCCAAAAAAAATGATAAATTGAATACATTCCATACAACAGTAGAAACACCAAATGTGACAAGTCTATGCAAAGTATAAGTAGTATGTAATAAAAATAAATAATAGTGGAGTCCACTAATGCCCATAATATTCTAAAACCAGCTCCATACTCTCATATTAAGCCACCCACCAAAGTACCCTTTCCCTTTTTGGGTCTTCAGTCATAAAGTATATAAGCATAACAAAATTCCTGATTGTCACATTAGTAAAATACTTAGTGGGAACCCACCAATAACCCATAAAATTATCTCATAAAATATAAAAGTGAACTACATGAACATAAACATGGTACAAGAATAAAAAAACATATCATAGAAGTTACAAACATATTACAGTTCCTCAAGACCATCTTTACATGCTTCGTCACTATCCCATGAGAAACATACCTACTTGACACAATTCCAAGTGGAACATTGGTAACCATCCTTTGACATTATCCTTTAGTGGGTATCCCTAAGCATGTGAAACATTCTTCCCGGTGGGACTGCTCAAGTACACGATGACCCACATCTAGTATATCCATTATGAGTGGATAGACCAAATATTCATGAAATGTCACATGTCAACCCAAGTCCATCACATAACTTATATGTAGATATCCCCATACATGTGACACATCCCAACACCTAGAATTTTCATGTACATACTAACACAAGTCTCGAAGATCCCTCTCATTGGATTGTCCCAAGAATGTGTCACATCTCACATGTCTATCAAATCTGTCAAACCTACATTCTCAACTACTATAGAAATGTATACAACATATACAATACAAATAAAGAAAATTATAAATCAATATCACATAAAGTAAAAAAATACCATAAAAATAGTGATCACAATTTATATGAAATCAACACAATCATAGGTCAAACACTACACACACAAATTATGTGATCAAGCATCAAACATGGGTCTCACAGGTTGCAATGCATGTTAAGAAATCGTGCCAACATCCTGTAATAAAATATACGATGAAGGAAAGTCCTTCCCAAGTATATATATTTCTTCCAAAATTCATGTTAATAAATATTTTAATACAACCATGAATGTTAAGAACCTATTACCTTGGTTTTAATATAATATTTTGAAAAGGGTTGACTTCCATGTTTAATTTCACCTCTAAATCCTCAATTCCTTGGGAATAAAAATTTGGTTTTAAAATTTTCTCATCGTGATAAACTCAATAACAGTGACAAAGCATCAATCTAATGAATATCTCAAGATATATATAAGAGATAATTTTGGAAAAATAACAAAATAAAATAACAAATAATTATTGTGAGAGAGGGAGAGAGGTGAGAGAGAGGCATGAGAGAAGGAGAGAGATGTGAGATGGGGAAAATCCCAATGAAATAGTTACAGGTGCAACCACTTCCCAAAAAACATTTTATAATTTTTTAACCATAACATTTCTCTTTTAATTCTTCCATTTATGACATCATCTCTCCATATGAATTATATGGATAAAAAATTTAAACACCTCCCTAACATGTCTTTTCCATGCACTAAGTCTCCTCTCTTCCATCAATTATATATTTTACCATTTATTATATTATTCAAATTTATTTATTAGATTATATCTAGTATTGAAACTCTCAATATATATAAATATATATTAGGAGTAAATTATGTATATATATATATACATGTCATACATACATACACATATATATATATTGGAATTCCAAAACTAGCGGTCCACTTAATCGATGCCTTATGTCAGTGGATTGTATGGACTTAAGTGTGCCTCCACATATGCTAGAGGATGCTAACTATAATTTAGGGTCTAAGGTGGTATAGTGAGGAGAATATACCCCCAATATCAGAGTTACATGATGGTAATAATAAATAAATAGAAATATAAGATTCATGATATGAAAAATAGAAAAGTAGAAACAAGTATAACAACCAACCATGGAAGCATAAAAAAAATAACAAACTGAAAATAATCAAAATACATAGGATATGTAATATAAATGATGATTTCATGGAATTATGATATATAAAAATGGGAAATAGGTGATATAGGGCACAAGAATATACAAAATGCTATATAAAAATACAAAAGTCCAAAAGAAAGCTCAACTAACATCATAAGCATATACTCGTTCCTCTCCTCCCATGCTCCTAGATTTAGTAAAATAAATCAAGTATGCAAGACATATAATTTTACCATTTCCACACTTAAAGTCATGAAGTATACTTTGGTACCAATGGAATCCTGAGTAGGGTGTTAGATAACCTTAATAGGCCCCACTAACTATTTCTAGAATAATCCATCTTGTGTACATAACATTATAGTGTGTAGTTACAATGAATAATGAACAATGTCTGAAAAAGAAATAACAGTCAACTCAGGTTTCTATGAGACAACTCACTAACTCTACCTACTATAGCATAGGATGAAATGTATGATTAATAACCCTATATATATTAATCACACACACATAAATATATATATATAATATATACATGTATATTACCTACAAAATGTGAGAAAGTTTATAGGCATATAAATGGATACTAGGATATCGCTAGACCCAAGGCCTAACATAGGTGTCAAGAAATAGTCTATCAAGCTATTAACTCCAATATACGGTATAATCCCTAAATATCAAATGAATGTGATACATATTTACCATCACTCAATATGGTGGAGTGAGTCATCATTCGCAACCCCTGATACATAGGAATGGGTAGCGCATTCCCATCACCAAAATTAAAGTATATTGGTATGAGATGTCATTCCCATAACCAAACATAAGGGATCATAGAATTTCATTATCAAAAAGTCCCCTAACCATTTTTCAACAACCAATAACCATATAATACTAATAATAAGATCAATGAGGATTTTCCTCTAAAAAATTTATCATCACCTAGAAAAATAAATCAAGGCTTCTTAATTTATATAATTAACATTCATAAATATATAACATGTGGTGTGGCCTTTCCATAGACTTTTATTCTATTAACTCAATACATTTTGTTATCAAATTAAGTAAATTCAATTTTCATGTCAACCCGATCACTTAGAATATGTATTGTTTATCTAAAAATTTATATAAAATATGGAATTTCATTGGACACACTAAAAGGGGTGGAAATCAACTAGGTAAAGATCATATAATAATTGAATATTGTCAATGAGAGTAATTATATATTGTTAAATTTATTAAATAATAAAGAATACATTTTAATTAATTTTATGGAAATTTATAGTAAGTGGAAAATCGAAAAATTATGTGAACAAAGAATGCATTAATGAAAATTTACTAGACCACCAACCCTAGGTCTGTATATGACCACTCATTAGGAATCCACATATGATTCAAGTAAGAATGAAAAAATGGAAGAATTTTCCAACTCCTTGTAAATAGTTAATATGATATTATTCAAAAATGAAATAAGATATGAGAAGGAAAATTATTATAGAATGCAAGAGGATTGCTGAGACTACCATTTAAAATCCAATGCTTTCGATGATGATGAAATTAGACTCTGTATATGGGTGTTATCAAAATCCACAACAAGGAGAAGGGAGAGATCTTCATGGGAAGAGAAAGGGTGTTCCTCCACTAAATGAGAAGAAATAAAATTGGTGTGAGGTTTTAATATCAGTAATCTAAAACCCATAAAATCACCCTTAAAAACTGTTTCACGTGGTTTGGGTGCATGGTTGGAAAAAACGTGTATCAACTGTGATGCCTCCACTATCCATGAGCCCCCTGCACATGAGATAGGTACATATTTTGACTAACCATGTGAAATCCATGTGAAACACCTATATAAAAAATTATTTCAACTTCACATGAGTGTGTGTCCTAGATCACATGTTCATATAAAACCCATGTATCGTCTCTTTTACATTGGGTACCTCACATGGTTGAGTCAAATAGTTATCACTAAATGTGTGATAACCAAGCATCCCACTCTATATGTCCAATTTTCAGTGCTCCTGGGTTCAAAAAAAAACCCCTTAATTTTCCCAAAAACATTCTTAGGACATAGGGAACATTTACCAAGATAAAAATATTTACAACTAAAATAAAAATGGGTCATACCTTTGTGAGAACTTGGGTCTTTACAACCTCCCATCTATAAAGAAACTCATCCCCGAGTTGGCCTTTTGATGGTTAAAAGGGGTCATCTAATAAGATATCCAACCACTTGTCTTGTATGTTAGATTCCCACTCATAAGACTCATCACTTACTCCTCCAAGCTTCCATAGCCCCGATACAAAAGGAACTTACCATCCCTAGAGAGTGTTTTTACTCAGGTCTGTGGTGAACACTAGATACTACATAAAGGAAGAATACATATCCAAGTCAACCTCATCAAGCTATAAAATGTGTGACATGTTTGTATAATACTGATATAGATATTAATCATGGAATACATCATGTATATACCAAAATATCTGAGTATGTTCTATCTGGTAATCCACATTTCCAATTCCCTCTCAGAACTCAAAATGACCAAAGAATCTAGGTGAGATATTATCCTGCCACAAAATTTATCAATGGACCAACCTAGGAGAAACTTGCAAGAAAAATTTATCACTGACATCGAATTCCTGAGGTCTTCAACATCGATTGTCCTAATTCTATTGTTTTTGCTCAACTGTCAACATGTGCTTCCTAATTAGCTGGACTTACTCTAAAGGATCTTAAATGAGATGTTGTCACGACCCGTCCTCGGGGCCCGTGCCGTGACTACCCCACACCCGCCTTCCATAGGCCAGGGGCTGGAAACTAGCACCAAGGCGAAAATCCCAATAAACAGGGAAGGCATTGCCTTTTTAAAGTAAACAAACACCACAGAGTAAGCAAGCGGAAAGAGAAAACACTAAGTAAAAACTGTAACAAGCTGTGATGAAAGTAAAAGGGGCCGGAAATACAAGCCCAACTGTAAAGTACAACTGAAAGGGGAAAACATCAACTAAAAAGAAAAGCCGCAACGTCGAGCCGTCCTTTGGAAGTCCCACCTGAAGGGTGAGTACAGAAAGCCTCCACTGCTCCTCGGTCCAGCCGTCCGCTCCGAGTACGTCCCGCCCAGTGGTCCACCCCCAGGTACCGTCCTACTCTGCAAGTCCCCACCACGATCAGCGTTGTCCGTCATCTGCAACCAACACAACGAAGTGCAGGCATAGCCCGTGCAGGGGTGAGTATAAGCTACTCAGTAGGGACCCCGAGACCCCCGAAGGTCTCCCGAAATCCACAAAGGAAGGTAACAATCACGGAGTAACAACCGACACTGCCTAGGTATATGCCCATACATATACCCAAATCATCAATTCCTGATCGGCTCCAACATCCGAGCCCAAGAACAACCCAGTCCACACAGGAAAGAAAAACGTATACCCACACAGGATAGCACAACGCAATCCACGAAGGAGAGCAAAAGTAATCCACATAGGATAGTTCAACACAATCCACAAAGGGAGTAAATAGTAAATCCACACAGGATAGTTCAACACAAAGGAGAGTAACACAAGATTCAGCCCACACAGGTATACTTCTTCGGATGACTATAAAGATGATCACTGATCCATCTAAGTCGTCGGACCCACAAAGGATCGATAGCTACTAACCCCCGCAAAGACCCACACATGATCGGGCCCACACAGGACCTATAGGTGCTGGCTCACACAGAACCGCTGAGCGCTGACCCACACCGGATCGGATCCACACAGGATCTGTAGCACTGATCCACGTAGGATCGCTGAGTGCAGTAGTCGTCGCAGTCCACTGAGGATCCCTGCACAGTCGTCGTCGTAGTCTACTTAGGATCTCTGCACAGTCGTCGTCGTAGTCCACTAAGGATCTCTGCAAAGTCATCGCTGTCGAAATCGCAGCCAGCACTAGGGTTCCCGCACACAACAAGCTCGTTCGGGAGGGTCCGCTCCACGAGTCGAGAGGATGATACATCAACTGACACAATTTCCAGAGTTGATGTATCCAAAAGTTCCGTATCGTCAACAGGAACTCATCGTCGCAGACGGCGCGCCAATCGGACGCCCGATCTGAGAGATATTGGCTTTTTCGTCCCAGGGGCCCGGTTGGTTTTTAAGGAAAAACCAACCCGACCATACTACACCTGCGTCCAAACCTCAGGAGGAGTATTCCAAAAGATCTGTCACACTTAGAGGAACTCAACGAAGTCAACGACACGTCAATCGGACGTCTGAAGCTCAAGATATGAGCGTTTCCGCTCCGAAGGCCCGGTTGGTTTCGTGTACGAACCATCTCGGCCGAAATCAAAGTATTCCGAAACCTTGAGTGCAATATACCAAAACTACTGTCTCGATCCAAGGATCGCGTCGCCACTGACGGCGCGTCGTTTGGAGTCCCGTAGCTCATGTTATAAGCGAAAGACCGAAAATGTCCGAAGATGGGGGTCTGGGCCCGGGCCGACCCGGCCCGACCCCCCCTGGGTCGGCCGAACCGGGTCAACCCGACCCGGTCCAACCTGGCCGGACCCGGTCCGGCCAGGCCAGGGCACGGCCCGGCTCGGCCGTCCAGTTCGGTTCGGCTCGGCCGAGCGGCCGAGCAGCGCCGATGCCGCGGGGTGCTGCCCCCGCGGGTTGGAGGTGTCGCGGCCCCGCATGGGGCCCCGCTGGATCAGCGGATGCGGCATGTCGCCGCGTCCCATGCGTGTGAGCCAGACCTGCGCAGCTGCGTGTCCGCTAGCCGCCGCCGCTGCGCCGGTGACCCGTGCCGCCGGTAGCTTCCGCGGGCCACCGGAGTTGCTCCGGTGGTCCGTTTTCCTTCCCGTCTGCGCCGCTGTTCCTCCCAGGTTCTGTTCATCACTGTGGGATCATCAAATCGACCTTGCATCACGTTTTGTCATCACCCGCCAAATCCGCACAACCACGAAGAACAACGGAGGGTTGTCGGGCCGTGTTCGTTTGGCCCGCACCCTCCGCGTTAGATAATAACAACGGGAGAATTATTCAACACATGAATACATAACCAAAAACAAATTTTAATGAATCAAAATTGTTTTTATGAACCGGGTTCTTCATTTTGAACGGAAACAAACATGGGAATGTAAAACATCCAAATAATATCCCTACCTCGTCAAGTTTCGCACGCGCGTTCTTCGCGGAATTGATCGCCGCAGAAGGAGGCGCGTCATCGCGGAAGGGCGTCGCGTCGTCGCGGAAGGGTGTCGCGTCGTCGCAGAATATGGTGCTCGTCGACGAACTCCGAGGTTCAAGAACATATAGATTTAATTAATAATAATTAAATCCATATTGTTGTTTTAACCACAAAGAAATTTAAAGAACCAGAATCTCTCACCTCAACGGATGATCGAAGCTTTTTATTGCGGATTAAGGAACGTCGCCGAAGTACATCGCGGGAGAGAAAACGTCGGCATCGCGGCACACAGCGTCGCGTCATCGATTTCTACGGGTTCGGCGTTATTCATCAAAGACCGGAGTTCTTCGCATTCTTCGCGTTCTTCGCGTTCTTCACGAAGAAGGTTGAAGAAATCTTGGTTTCTGTCAAATCCTCTCAACGAGTATTTTTCCAGAAGTCGTGCGTTGGTCTTATTTTATTATTACACCAACGGATTTCAAACAGGTTAAGAAACGATTAAATTAATTCATAGAATTAATTCAACCAATAAAACCGCCCAATTAATTCAATGAATAAAACTGCCCAATTAATTGGTGCGTTAAGAATTTAAGAAAACACGTCAGTTGACTTTCATAATGATGGGTTTTCGCGGGTGCGTTACTTAGCGGAAAAGAAACGGTGGGGCTCGTGCGGGCCCCACCCCACAAATATACTACCAAGGGGGTAGGATATTTTTGGATAGCACCCTATCCGTATCAACTCCGCTTAAGCAGATTTAAGTGGCTTCCAAGTGGCTTAAGTGAAATAAAAATAAAATTGTCGCACAACTTTATTTTATTTCATAACTTAAAACCCAAAAATTAAAAACCACACCCGAGCAAACGCAACTCCGGAAGAGGCATTTCTAAGCAACTTCCGGCGCTGTGATTCCATCTGTTCCCTCAGAATTTGATTCCGGGCACTGGTTAAAAAGTTACAAAAACCCATTCATCCGTTCATTGAACGTACCCAAGACAAACTTCGGAAAATGATTCCGGGCACACCGGGCCTCGGAATCAGGTGCCGTCAGAGGCTGCGTTCTTGTAAAATTCCAAAGAAAATTAAGAAAAAAATTTCCTTGAAATTTATGGGTCTTTACAGATGTGGTCCACACAAATCTACTTCTCCTACCTCTAACCAGTATAGTTTTTATCAACATGGAATACCATATTAGGCCTCATAAGGATCCACCTATATGGTAGCCTAAAAGATGTTATTATAAGAATGCTAAACTTGGGGTTTGAATTTCCCCCAAGAACCTCCAAATTCAAAGATATATGAATGGAGAATATATTGTAACACCTAAATCGTGATCTCTTTACATCTTCCAGTATAGGGGTGTTTGGCTAGGATCTCAGACACCCGTGTTCCCAAGGCCTTTTGTAACCCCTGCCAGAACCTAGATGTGAAGAATGTATCTTTTTAGGGTATGATAGTATGAGGAGTCCCATGATGATGTACAAGATACCTAAACTATATTCTTCCTATAAAATCTACTTAGAATGTCTCTTGAATAGGTAAGAATTGTGAAACAATCATCAAATGATAAAAAACTACCCAAAATGTATCATTTTCAAGAGGTGGTCTAGGAAAAACCATTATTGATGTCCATGGAGATATCATACCATTTACACTTTGGAATGTACAATTACTAAAAAAGTCATTCTAGTTTATGATGTTCCACATTCACCTTCTCACCTAGGGAACACTAACTGATAAACACATATATCTCCCATTTCATACATGGACACCAATACTAGAATAGTAACACTAGATACTTCTTGGTGACATCGGGATGTACTTACCAAACTAAGGAATATGATTCCTATATCAACTACTTCTGGATGTTTGATGGAACCCAAAATTTCCCATAATATCTTAAGGTCACATCCTTATCCATAATCCCATTAGAAGTAAAATCATCATATGAGATAAATTCCCTTAGTAACAAGTCCTCATGATATAAGAGTTTCCTCATTCCGAACCATTCTAGATGGGTAAAGGTCACTACAAAATCCAGAAGTATATTATGACTATAATCCTCTTGAAGCTCAACATGTATCTTTGGTAATGTTCCATGAGTTTCCACCCACCATAGGCCTTAGGAATCACCTATGTCCGAGTATTTCATCTTAGAGCATCGGGTACAACATTGCCTTTTCCAAGAATATATGCATTCTCTAAATCAAATAAACATTGATAATTAACCCATATTCACTTATCAAGATTAATATCACATTGAGTGAATATATAATTGAGGATTTTATGGTTTTTGAACACCAAAAAATTCCCCCATGAAAATTCTTTCTCCAATAGCGTAATGCATAAACGACCGCTTTTAACTCAAGGGTTTTCATGGGGGAAATTTTTCTTATGAGGACTCAAATAAAAAGACTTTTATGCTATGAATCACTCATTATAAATTAAAACTATTACTAAATTGATACCTGATGAGTCATAGTAAGGTGTATATATCCTTCCTGGCTCAAGAATAATTAGGATTGGTTCTGAAGTATTTCATCCCATCAACCCCTAAAAGGCTAAAACACAAGCTTCTGGCCACATGAATTTAATACCCTTCTTATTTAAGACCATATATAGTGAATTTAAGAATGATAAATCCTAGATGAATTATCTATAATATAAAAAAATATCCAAGAATATATTTATCCAATATGTTCTTGTGTTTCTCGTAGGAAACATTATCCCTCACCTTGTCAAGATCTACTAATACTCCTTACCTCAAGATGATATGACATAGGATGAAAACATTATCGATCTAAAAGTGGGATTTTCTGATCTTTGAATAATTATGGAACTCTCTCAGTGTATTCATAATGATATCAAGATGGATAGAATGTTCATGTTGAGTGAGAGAATACACAAAGATGTCACCCACAAAGACTACTATGAATTAATATAGATATGGGTGGAAAACCTAATTTATCATATCTAGGAAAATAGAAAGTGAATTCATGATACTGAATTATATTACCAGGTACTCATAAAGACCATACCTACATCAGAAATCTATATGAGGTATATATGAAGATTTGTAATGCACTTTATGATTTCCCAAACTCAAATAAATATTTTAAATCACTTATTATTCTTAGAGATGATCAAATAAGTTGTTTATTTGAGACAATGGATACTATTTATTTACTGTGTGTTGGTTCAACCATTTTTAATCCATGTAATGCTTGAGGGTACCATTGGCCTTCCTAGAAAAAGACCAGTGTACACAATGGAGATGTTTTGGTTTGGATAAAACCATTATTTTCAAGGAACTCCAACTACATCTTGAGATCCAAAAGATCTATAGGATCCATCATGTTGGGAGGAATATACATTAGTTATGAACCTGAAACTACCACAATGGTTAATTATGCCTCACAAGATGGAGGTAGCCTAAAAAATACATTTGGGAATATGTACCTAAAATTATCCACCTCGAGAGGGAGAAGAGTAGGTCATAACCCCGAATCATCAAAGAAAAGACTTGTGATCTGGGTTGTCAAATTACCCAAACCCTATTTCTTAGGTCCCTACCGAGACACAGACATCCCATCATCCCTTGTGAACATGTCTAACACCCTCTTGTGATGTTAACATCACCCTCAGATGATAACAGTCAATATGGGATTGATAGGGAACTAACCATTCCATCCTATTAATTACATAAAACCCTATAATGTCAAGTGTGAAAAGATTCCTTATGAAGACATATATGACTATCTCAAGGGTACATTCAATTCAATGGTGAAAACAATTTGATCAGATACCTAATGGGTTATCATGTTTCTTGATTCTATATAAGTATTCTATCTCTTTGCCCAGACTCTCTAGAATTTCTGTAGATAGAAAATAGTGTGATGAACCTATGTTAAATAAATCATAAAATAATGTAGATGCTACTATAATAGTACCTAAAATAGTATATTTTATGGAACTACCCTCCATCGACATAGATTTTACTTCATGTAATTGGCCCATACAATCACCTCGAGTCACAACCTAACTACCCTTAGAATTCCATCTCTACTAGCACTGCATATATTGAGTCTGATTCCCTCTGCCTCAACCACCACCTCAGCCTAAGAGGCTGGTAGTATTCAAGCTACATTCCTGGTGAGATATTACTGGCCCCACTCTAGAATGTGGGGTAATTTTAGACCCTATCTTATTGGACACAAGTTGAAATGTCTTACATAATCACTAGATGTGTATTATCCTCCTACAAACTCTAAAAACCATTGGATCTCACATACACCGAGGTTTTGTGTGTCCAAACTTCCCACAATGGTGAAATATAAGAAATATATTAGTATGAGATATTTGAATGATTCAACCCCCAAAAGAAACCTTGACACACCACATCCTTCCCAATGAAGATCCACTATCAGGCCTGGGTATTGAACCACCCTAGTTCCCAACATCTCAGATTCTTCTATGTAATGAGGGAAATGTTTATTATTTTAGAAGTAGTATTGAATCATAAGAATTTAACTTATTTAGGATGATACATACCACCCCATCATAGATACTCCTTGAAGTTATGATCTCATCACCTGTTAGAGTCAGTACGAATCACTGAAACTCTGTAAAGTGAGTATAAAACTCCCTGACAGATATGGGTCCCTACTACATGTTTATGAACTCTCTTACACAATCATCACTCAACATATTTTGAATGAATTAATCATATAAGACCATCTGAAATTCCTTCCATATCATGACTCAATCTCAGTCTACCTGGGTAATGTTATCCAACCATCACATGGAAGAACCATGTAACATATAAGTAGAGAGTTTGAAACTCTTCTCAGGAGGCATCTATTAATGCTCAAAAAGAAAAATCATGGCGTGAATACATGACTCTATAGAATGAGGACCTCCATAACCTAAAAATGTGGGAGGATATTACTACCGGAACTCCCAAGTAAACTCCACTATAGTAAGGGAAGGTTGAGAAACATCATGCATATTCTACATCATACGTATGAAATCCTCCCAAAAATGTTTATCACTACCCATGTTAGGAATGAAAGGTGGTTCCAAAAGTTGTACTATAAGTGGTATCATTGAATGCTAAGGGACCCATAGCTCCAGAGAATGATCATCACCACCCTCTTAGCATATAAGACATGGATTTCATGGTCGCATTATTCTATAATGCCAAACACATGACTTAGAAAATAATTTATCATACGAAATGGTTACAAATTGATAAAAGAACAAGAACACAACCATCTTATAGAATAGGTAACACCACTCCTCTTACTTTATAATCCATGTATAGGTTATAAGGAAAAACCATAACATGACTTAAAAACATAATAAATAATACCAAAAAGCCACTGTTAAGGTTAATTTTTGGTCTATGTTTCATATAACATAAAAAGGTTCTGATATATGGAGTGTAAACTATAAGGTATAGAGGAAAAACCCTTCACTTTGAAATTGGAATCCCATTTACCAGTAACTAATTAATTTAAAATTGGAATGAGGAGCTATTGAATTATGTCGATACTCATAGTAGTGAAAACGATCCACCATCCATCCATATAAATATTAAAATTTCCTACTAAGATGATATAGGGATATTCCATCCTATATATGAATTAAAAGTTAATAAATACAAGAGAGGGTGAGAATGAACAATTCTATAGGTTTTCCCTCTACCAATGAAACTTCCATCATCAGAGTTCCAACTCAGACATCGGTATAATCATCATGGGATAGGTAAATCCATCAACATAGGAACATAGAAAAGAAACTTTCTAGTTTGAGTGCTGGAGATACATCTAGATAGATCCAATAACCCCATTTGGTGTATTTACCCACCTTGAGGGTAGAAAATTATGGACCCAGTATTCATCAGGAATGTTGGGATTGATGAGCAATGGTGTGGCATAAATTCAGCATAAGACCTCCATGTCATAAAAATAACTCTATCCAATATTATAATGGAATGAGTGATCAAGGGTGGATAGGTTGACTAGGAAACCCCTATGTTTTGACTAGAAGATCTCTCACATGTTGAGATACTTGCATTAAATTCTTCTAGATATTGGCTATCAATAAAAATTCATCATACATATTTCCAATTATGGGGATTATTTTTAGTTGATATATATCCCATAAACTAATCTCTATTTCAATATGTGGCAAGTGTAAGGTATTTTCAATCGAACATGATTGGATAATAAATTCAAAAAAACATCTCTGTTAGTGAATAAATTAAAAAATAATAAATCTATATAGCGTGTTATAAATTAGTTTCCTCCAATTGTTCGGTAAATTCTATGTAGTTTTGGTTCACAAAGAAAACCCATGCACATTCATCTAAGATACTCCCTATGAACTTTAAATCTAATTTTTAACTCTACCCTCCATTAGGATTACCTCACGAGAGGTTGAGAATTGGGTAATAATCCCTGATGAATTAATCTAAAGGTGTATCATGGTTTTGTCAATTTATTTGTATCCACATTTATCCATTCAAAACCAAGACATTCCCTCCATATAGACGAGATGTGATTTCACATGTAATAGAAATTTTTACTTGAGAATGCTCCCAAGACATTTCAAACCAAGGAAAGGAATGTTTGTCATCAATCGGTGGAAGGGGAATCACATAATGGGGTTCAAAATTATAAAGTGATAATCGGCTAGAAAATATATAGCTCATAAGGTTTTATGAAAGAAGGTTCATTTTGATGCCCTCCTGAGGAGTAATTTAGGATCAAAGATTTTCACAATGTTTCTAGCCATGACAATTCTTCTCCTAGTCACATTAGTTGGAGAAGAATCTAGGGACATTGTTGTCCCTACAATGGATCATCCAATGTATAATAAATTTATTTGAATATAATTCAAGGGAATTCATCGTAAAACATAAAATGATATGTTTTTCCCATGAACCAATAGTTCACATAGTCACCTGCCCTCAAACCAGCTGTTCATAAAGTCTAAGAGATGGCTAGCGAGTGAAGAATTAAATTGTGAATCAATGGATCATATAATTCTCAGATCCACATGATGTTTACCCAAAACTATATAGAGTTTCAAACATACCGTTTAAAGCTATTCTTTTTAGTTCATGGATGAAGGAATTCAGTTCACAGATGAGGGAACCTGCAAAATAGGTAGTACGTGAAAGAAGAAAGAGAAAGATAGAGTTAAAAAGTGTTCTGATTTCAAAAAGATAAATTATAAAAGAAAACTTATTTAGAACCCTATATATAGGTGTTCCCCCCTCCTCCGAGTCCACTCACATACGGGAAAATAGTTAAAAATAGTACTGCTTTATACATCGGAATAGTTTCCTCTTCATCCTGATCAGAACCCATTCTAATGGGGGATTTTTTTGTTTCATAAAAAATAAGAAAATAATATTACAATAATTCCAGCTATTTGGAAAAGGAAAAAAAGAATAAAAGAATAAAATTTCAAGGAAAAATATTCAAAGGGACGAAATCACGAAGGAAGAACCAACTATGAAGCATGAAACCCTTCACAAACCAGCAGTCCACATAGTGGTTCATGGCTTTAAAAACCACCAATGAAATAAGTAGTTCATGGAATGGAGAAGGTGTCACCGACCCCCAAAAGAAACCAAAGTCATTTTTTGGAAGGAGGTAGTGATATCCTACCTAAAAAACAAATATCCCCCATGAACGAAATAGTTCGTGGGATGATGTGATATCGTCAACTCCCAAAAAATTAAAATAAGACATTTATAGGTATGAGATAGTGATATCTATCCACACAAATGATGGAACCCTTCCCCGAATGATGTTCTTAGTAACTAAGTCATTGGGGGGTCCAAGAGTCCTTCAAAGGCTTCCGAAAAAGAAGGATCACATCCCAAAATGGATGACAAGCCACACCAGTATCCATTACCTACACTCTTCTATAAATATACCTTGAGGGGGACATAAGAATGGGATGAAGAAAATATGTACACAATGGAATGTATGAATTGAATTGATATAAAGGAAGGCACTAAAAAAATCCGGATCCCTTCGATGATTCGCTGTAGGTAAAACCCACCATAAAGCATTAAGGATGAAATAATAAATCATATACTAGTATGAAAACTCGAAACCCTTTGTAGACATAATTCCAACAAGGTGAAAATTAATGGACCCTTTTGTATAGGCTTCCAGCATAGAAATATTAAATGTGGGTGGAACCCTTCCCAGGAAAACACTATCAAGGCAGAACCCTTCCACATGTAGAAAAATGTTAAGCTGGTGAGACTCAACCTCGCTTAGTAAGATGCTACAAGGGACAAACCTGGTCCTGCGTAGCAACATGCTATTTGGGATGAACCCTAGTATGTGCTATAAAACACTACATAAACTATCCCCTTACCTTTATAGTGACACTATAAAAATAGGTAACCCCATCCCATGTAATAATATGATTCTAAAAATGAGGAATCCTAGAAAATTCTACTCTCATACTCTAACCATTCTCTTATATCGCATCATTAGTTCCCATGTTAGAACCTCCTTGAACTAGTCCAATTAAATTAGGATAAGGAATCTTGAAAAGGCACCTAACATGTATTATAAAGTTATCAAGAACTTCATTATGTCTATTCTATTTTATAAACCTATGGTAAGTTGAGTCACATGGGTATTCTCTGTAGAAAGGAAGACCCTAAATGTATCCTCAAGTATACATTCCCATGGTAATGTGGGTTCCATAATTGAGATGATTACATGAACTTACTCATTAAAGGAGTTGAGAGGAACAAATGACCATTCACATTGATGAGGATAAGTGTTGAACATTCCTCTCTTTATCAGAACTAATCTTTGGTAACTCCTCCCGAGGTAATCCCCTAGATTTTCATACAGAGGGAAAATGTTTTATTCTTTTTTCCTCCTACTAGGACGTATCTAGATAGATCAACAAATGTGACTATCCATGACATGAAAAAGAGATAGAATGAGCACACTTAAATCCCTATCTACTACCCTTTGGTCTCCATCACCATCCATCATCAAATAGGGTGAGATCATGTCATTATTAGATCTACTATATCCTCTTGTTTCTCAAAACTAAAATGAATCACACGGTCTTAGAGGTTAGTGGTGATTATGTCATATACATGGTCCCAAATATTATATGGGACACCCACACATTATATTTATCAAAACCCTAATTCAACCTCCAAAGAGACATATTCCCAAAAAATTAGAACCAAATGGGTAGCTTCCATGCATAAGCCCCGGAAACATTAAATCAAAATGGAAGCTCCTATGCATAAGCCTTACCCATGTCCCTGAAATGGGACACCTATATGGTGTAAGACCCAATAATATTTTCTCAAATGGGAAGCTCCTATATGTAATCCCAAATTATGCCACCCATTTAAATGGGTAGCTTTCATGCATATGGACAAAACTTATCGAAATATGTAGGCTTTGATTCCCAACTAACTGGTATACATAGGAATCCTATATGAGGTCAAAACCTAACACCCAAATAACCCTAAGGTTCTTTGGGCCACATTCATGTAGGGAAATATCTACCAAAGTCACCAAATCTCTTCTGGGTACCTCGGTCCGCATCTACCTAAGTCCCACACCATCCTTGAATTGTCACCCATTGCCTGAACGTCCTTACCCTTTGACATTAAATTGCATCATTTAATCAATGTAACATGACCTCAAAAGGTGATGTGCCAAGTTAAGTTGCACCGAACTATGTGGGTTATCATTCTCAAGATGAGAATATTTTAAAATCCCTTTTTGTCGGTTCAATATCAACATAAAAAAAACTCATGTACCCATTGGATGTTGATAAACTCAAGAGCACCCTGTCACATGGTAGAAAACCAATGATGCCTCAGTAATAAAACAAGGAGTTATTTATTTATCTATAAAAGGGTAATATTGAAAGAGAACCTCAAATATATACAGATATCTCTATTGATAGATATCCTTAAGTATATACAAAATGATTGTAAACCCATGCGTATTTACGATCAATTAGTACTAATGGACAGTCTACAGAAAGATACTTGGGCATGAAGCAAGAAATTGAGATCATATCTTTAATTTATAAGTGAGTCTCATAACAAAAAATAGTTCCCCCCCAAAAATGGTGTTATGATACTGACTTCCCATCCTCTTGAGAAATGGGAGTTCTTAAGTTTCATCAGCCAAGTTACATAGTGAGTGCCATCCTTTGGAATTTAGGTCCAAGAATCATGGATATGAGATCCATTGGGAATTTTCGAATCCATGAAAAAAACCCATTTGAGCCCATTTTGTAAAGACCTAGAAATTTCAAGGATTTTTTTTCTTAAATACTTTGGAATTTTACGAGTACGCAGTTTCTGACGGTACCTGATTCTGAGGCCCGGTGTGCCCGAAATAATTTTCTGAAGTTTAGATCGGGTACGTTCAGTGAACGAACGAGTGGGTTTTTCTATATTTTGAAGTGGTGCTCGGAATTGAAATCTGATGGCACTGATGAACTCGTAGTGCTAGTATTTTCTTAAGGGGACCTTTACCGTAGTTTCATTTTAGGTGGGCCGAAAGTTAATTTTTGGGGTTTAATCTTAAAACTAAATAAAATTTGTGTGGTGCATGATTTTATTTGTGAGTTGGTTATTTCTTCCCAAGTGTGGATATTTGTGAGGTGGGGCCCACATGAGCCCCAAACATTAACTCCCAATTAATTCCCTGCTGTTACTTTGAAAAAATGCACATATTCATTATGGTAGAGCCTTCCTACCTCTCTAATCCCATTAAATGTGGCAAATCATTTAATTATTATCAACATCAGGTTAATTGGCACCGCTTCAGAATTCATAAGAATTTCATGACAATTATATTAATTGGAGATCCCCTTATTTCCTTTGGCATTGGAAAATTACTTGGGGAAAAGGCTCTAGTGAATTAAAAAGGGAGGAGAAACTTCATCGATGAAGAACATCACCAGCGAAGAATGCGAAGGACTTATTCCTCGGATGCACCTCGACGTCAAGGAGCCTACGCCGCCTATTATAGAGACCCTTACTCCATTGTTGATAGAATGACACCGTTCTTCTACGACACCCGTCTACCGTGATTCTCGTCTTCTGCGGATCGACGACGTATGGCAACAACTTTGAGGTAGGGGGATTTGTATATTTTATTTATGTGATTTATACTCTCGAATATGGCGTTTATTTGTTGGGTGATGATTTGAGCCACTTACGCGGTGGTTATGGACTACCGAACAAGTCCGGACCCACCAATAATTTGATCTTGATGCACGGAGAGTTTGGAGACAACGAAACGGGACCGCAACATCGATTTGGGGACTTCGTAGTGGAGTTCGAGTCTTGAGACGACCGCAGGCACTGATGAGAGAAAAAACGGACCACCAGAATGACTTCGGTGGCCCAGGAAAGACCCCGGCGGTGCCCCAGTGCGCCGCTAGTAGAAGCCCGCCATGGCATCGGTCGCAGCGGCAAGGGAAGGATCGCACGGCCGCGTGGGATCTGGGGAGTCCAGCGGTGCCAGCCTGGTGCCGGGTCCGCAGAACAGGGGGCCGCGCCCCCCGCTCGGCCAGTTGGCCGAGCCAGCACTCCCCCCGGCTGGGCCGGGGTGGGTCACGCGGACCGGGCCATGCCCTACCGGGCCAAACTCGGACCCAGGTCGGGTCGACCCGATTCGGGCCGACCCAGGGGTTGGGCCGGGTCGGACTGGGCCCAGACCCCCACTTCAAACCATTTTTCGGTATTTTGACCATAACATGAGATATAGAGCTTTGATTGAAGCTCTGTCAATTGCGTAGGAATCCTTGGATCGAACGGTCATTTTGGTATATTACACTCAGGGTTTCAGCGAATTTTGGGTATGGCCAGGTTGGTTCGAACCCAAAACCAATCAGGCCCTTAGAGTAGAAACACTTATAACTTAAGGACCAGACATCTGATTGACATGTTGTCAACTACATTGAATTACTTTTGTTGAGATGGTTCTTTTGGAATACTCCACATGAGGTTTGGAAGCTGTTGGTGTATGTTCGGGTTGGTTTTAGCTTAAAAATCAACCGGGCCCCTCGAACGGAGAAACCAGTAACTATCATACCGGGCATCCGATTGACGCGCCATCTGTCGCGTTGGGTTTCTTTTGATGAGACAGAACTTTGGGATAAATCAACTCTAGAATTTGTGATAGTTTATGTATCAACCCCCCCTTTCTTGAGGAGCGGACCCTCACGGAATCGAGCGTGCTGTGTGTGGGAACCCTAGAGCTAGCTGTGACTACATCGACTACTGTACTGGATTCTCCCGTGGGTTCGACAACGACGACTACCATACTGGGATCCTCCGTGGCTTCAACGACGATGACTACTGTTCTTTTATCCTGTGTGGGTCCAGCAGAGTAGCTGGTCTTGTATCCTGTGTGGGTCCGACAACTTAGCTGGACTTGTATCCTGTGGGGTTCGACAACTTAGATGAATCAGTGACTACATCTGATCATCTCTATCTCTATATGAAAGATGTATACCTATGTGAGTTGAGTCTTGATTTTCAATCATTATCATTGATGTGATTTACTTTCTTTCCTGTGTGGAATGGGTTGTGTTTTCCTATGTGGACTAGGTTGTGCTTGGGCTCGAGAGTGGGAGCCGAACTATAATTGATGACTTAGGTATATGTATGGGAATATACCTAAGTAGATTCGGTTGATACTTTGTGATTGTATCTTTCCTTTGTGGTTTATCCTTTGTGGATTCTGAGAGACCTTCGAGGGTCTCAGGGTCCCTAATGAGTATCGTATACTCACCCCTTCATGGGCTACGCCCGCACTACATTGTGTTGGATATAGATGACATACAACACTGATCGAGGTGGAGGCTTGTGGAGATAGACGGTATCCGGAGGTGGACCACTTGGCGGGACATACACGGAGCAGATGACCGGACCCGAGGAGCTGAGGCGATTATCTATACCCACCCTTCAGGTGGGATTTCCAGAGGACGACTCAGTTTTGCTATTTTACTTTACTATTGTTGTACTTTCTTTTCAGTTGTACTGTACTTTCAGTTGGGTTTGTATACTGTCCCATTTACTTTTCAGCAGTTACTTGTACCCAGTTCTACGTAGTGTTTACTTCACTTGCATACTCTGTTGTGTTTTTTTACTTTATAAAGGAAATGCCTTCCCTTTTATCGGAATATACGCCTTTGGTGCTAGTTGCATGCCCCTGGAATATGGAAGGCGGTCTTAGGGTAGTCACGACATAGGCCCCGAGGATGGGTCATAACGAATTGGTATCAGAGGAGTCGATTCTACCACAGAACTCAAGACTCTGATCTTTTTTTTCTGTGAAGCAATAATGTTAAGAGTATTGAGTGTGGTCTTCAGTCCAGGGAGTCCAGTGTTGGTGCGGCGGCTGACGTATCCATACACTAGGACCCTGACCTATGATTTCTGAGTCAGTGCACGAAAAAACTGATTGAAAGTGTGTGTTTCAAAAGTTTTATTTGTGATTACTTTGTTTCATCTCACTAGGTATAATGTTTGACCGTGGCACACCTGTTTCTTTTGAGGATGGACCCCTCGAAGGCAGCCATCTAGGGTTCCCAGTTACGTGCGAGATGGCAGGCCACTGAGCGACGAGGCCTCGGTACAGGGCCCCATCACAGTGGAGGCACCAGCGGTACCACTACCCACTATTCCACCGATGCTACCAGCCCCAGTGGTGGAGAGTGCACGCCTCCTGAGTGCATTGCACGAGTTTTAGCAACAGAGGCCACCCAGGTTCCACGGAGAGATGGACCCTCAAGAAGATCGTCAGAGTCTTCAGATTGGTAGGGACACCAACTGACCTTATGGTGATCCTTGCCACAAGTCTACTGCACACAACAGTAGGTAGATGGTGGAGCCTGATACTCCAGGTACACGATGAGGCATCTCAACTTTGGACAGACTTAGAGAGTCTCTTCCGCTTAGAGTTTGTTCCATCCACCCTCCGTGTGGTGTACATTCAGAAGTTACCTCATCTGCAGTAGGGCAACATGATTGTAGCTCAGTACTTTGCAAGGTTTAATGACCTCTCACGCTACTCCACAGATATGGTACGAGAGCCGTTCTTTAGGGCCTGGACCTTCAAGTAGGGACTGAGGCATGAGATCAGGGCTTCGACGATTCCCTTTCAGCATCCCGACGTAGGCAGGGGTGCTGGAGTGAGCCCTTTTAGTGGAGAGATTTCTCACTGAGCAGCCACCAGCAGCGAGACCCACCACAGGGTGACACGTAGCAGAGTCTTCTATAGCTGGCAGTAGACATAAGTCACATGGGTCCAAGCGGACCAGGCCATTAGGTGGGCGATCTTAGGATATAGGTTCAGTTGTGCGGGGAACACAAAACAGAGCCAACCTTACAAGGAGAAGACAATTTTATGCATGCAGCAAGCAGGGCCACATGGATCGTGACTGCCCGACCCACCATGCAGATGAGAAGCAGACAGTGGAAGGACCTCCCAGGAAGAGGCATAGGTTTGACCGTGGCGGTCTGCAGGGAGCAAGAGGACGAGACAGAGGAGCTGGCCACAACGGGTGGTGGACGACGTTTCGAGGCTCTACCACCACCACCCTAAGGAGGTCCACCCCGACCATAGGGAGCTGGTGGTCAGAGGCAGGCTTAGCTCCATGCAGCGGAGGCTTATAACCACGGCGCACCTGAGATGATTTGAGGTACTATTTTTGTCTACTACACCCTTGCTACAGTTCTTATAGACACAGGTGATAGTCATTATTTTATTGCTGCTGCCCTTGTTTGGAGCTCGGAGATTCCGATGGACCCGTTGGCTCGATCCATTTGGCTAGAGACTCCTACGGGAGCAGACTCGACGATTACGCACTGGTGCCGAAAGTGTGAGATTACTCTAGGAGGCGAGAGCTTCAGATGGGATCTTCTTGTAGTGGCATTGAGGCCTTACGACATCATCTTGGGTATGGACTGGTTATCTACAGTCCATGCTCAGATCGACTGTATTAGGCACAAAGTGTGGTGTGACTGCACAGATGGGACCAGGTTCACCTTCACCAGCGAGAAGAGAGCCTTTGCAGTACATGATAGACTTACGCAGAGGAGAGGGAATCCAATCACACATCAGTTGGTTAGTCTCATCCTCGGGGCAGTTGATGTGCGAAGTCCAAGTTTTCCTATTGTGGTGGAGCAGTATGTCGACTTTTTTCCTGACAACGTTCCAGGACTACCTCCTCTAAAAGAGGTAGACTTCTACATAGACCTGTACCCTAGGACAACACCGATATCTACTCCAGCATATCGGATGGCTCCCGCTGAGCTTTGTGATCACGAGTACAACTGGTGGAATTGCAGGGAAAAGGATTCATCCTACCTAGTGTTTCACCATTGGCTTCTCTGATTTTGTTTGCCAAGAAGGTGGATGGGAGATTGCGACTGTGTGTCGACTATCGTCGCTTGAATCAGGTGACTGTAAGGAACAAGTACCCACTTCCAAGGATTGATGACCTCTTCGATCAGCTCAATGGAGCACGATGTTTGTCGAAGATAGACCTCAGGTCAGGATATCACCAGCTCAGAGTTCGAGACGAGGATGTGCAGAAGGCGGCCTTCATGTGTCGGTATGGCCACTACGAGTTCTTGGTTCTTCCCTTAGGCCTGACCAATGCTCCTGCAATGTTCATGAGTCTCATGAACAGGATCTTCCAGCCTTACCTTGATCGGTTTTTCGTAGTCTTCATTGACAACATACTGATTTACTCAACCACCGAGGAGGAGCATGCCTACCAATTGTGGGTAGTATTGGATACACTCTGAGAGCACCAGCTTTATGGTAAGATCTCGAAGTGCCAGTTCTAGATTCAAGAGGTTCACTTCTTTGGTCACGTCATCTCTGAGGCAGGAGTTGCTGTGGATCAAGCGAAGACCGAGGTAGTGCTTGCTTGGGAGACACCCAGGAGCGTGACAGAGGTGCGGAGTTTCATAGGTCTGGTAGGGTAATATCAGAGATTTTTTCCAGACTTCTCTAGAGTTGCAACACTGCTTTCAGCTTTGACGAAGAAGGGGAAACCCTTCGTGTGGTCAGATAGATGCCAGTAGAGCTTTCAGGAGCTGAGACAGAGATTGACCACTGCGCCCATCTTGAGGCTACCAGAGGAGGGCGTAGGGTACGTATCTTACTGCGATGCATCAGGGACCAGACCCGGGTGTGTCCTGATGCAAGAGTGATTAGTGATCGCTTACGGTTCATGGTATTTGAGGAATCATGAGCAGAACTATGCTACAGATGACCTGGATTTAGCAGCAGTGGTCTTCACCCTGAAGATGTGGTGACACTATCTGATGGGAGAGCGCTTTAGAGTCTATTCTGACCACCAGAGTCTCAGGTACATCTTATTGCAGAAGGACCTAAACCTGAGAAAACGATGATGGCTCGAGTTCCTCCAGGACTATGACTTTGAGATAGTCTATACCCATGGGAAAGGGAACGTTGTGGCTGATGCTCTCAGCAGAAGATCGGTCATACAACTTCTAGGGGAGGATACGAAGGAGCTATCCGCGTTGCAAATCACCTCTGTGCTGGACTGACCCTAGGGAGTTAGCACTTGTTGGACCAGAGATGGTTCAGGCTACGATGGAGAAGGTGCAGATCATCGAGGAGCAGATGAAGACTGCACAGAGCAGACAGAAGTCCTATGCTGATAGGAGGTGGAGACCACTGGAGTTCAAGGATGGCGACCACATTTCCTTATAGGTCTCACCCCGACGAGGACTACAGAGATTTGGCCGAGGTGGAAAGTTATCTCTGCACTTCATAGGGACTTTCTAGGTCCTTAGCAGGGTAGGCGAGGTGGATTACCGCCTGGCCCTTCCACCTCAGTTGCATCGGGTGCATGAAGTCTTCCATGTATCTCAGTTAAGGAGATACGTGCACGACCTGACCCATATCATTGATCCCGGGGAGCTGGACATCGATGACGGGGTGACATTCACGGGGGTCCCAGTGGATATCGAGTATCGATAGGAGCAGGTCCTACGTGGATGGTCGATTAATCTGGTGCGCATCTTTTGGCAGCACGGGAACCTCTAGGAGAGCACATGGGAGCAGGAGGCTCAGATGCATGCTCAGTACCCTAATTTGTTTCCCTAGTTTATGTTGTAGCTTTATGGGGACGTAAAGCCCTGAAGTGGGAGTAATGTAAAGACCTAGAAATTTCAAGGATTTTTTTTCTTAAATACTTTGGAATTTTATGAGTACATAGTTTCTGACGGAACCAGATTCCGAGGCCCAGTGTGCCTAGAATAATTTTATGAAGTTTAGCTCAGGTACGTTCAGTGAACGAACAACCGGGTTTTTCTATCTTTTGAAGCGGTGCTCAGAATTGAAATCCGAGGGCACCGATGAACTCGCAGCGTTGGTATTTTCTTAAGGGGACCTTTTCCGCAGTTGCGTTTTATTTGGGTCGAATGTTATTTTTTGGGGTTTAATCTTAAAACTAAATAAAATTTGCGTGGTACACGATTTCATTTGCGAGTTGGTTATTTCCTCCCAAGTGTGGATATTTGTGAGGTGGGGCCCACATGATCCCCAACCTTCAACTCCCCATTAATTACTTTCTTTTACTTTGACATACTCCACATATTCATTATTGTGGAGCCTTCCTACCTCCCTCATCCCATTAAATGTGTGAAATATTTTAATTATTTTTAGCGTCAAATTAATTGGCACCGCTTCAGAATTAATAATAATTGCATGACAATTATATTAATTGGATAGACCCTTATTTCCTTTGGAATTGGAAAATTACTTGGGAAAAAGGCTCTGGTGAATTAAAAAGGGAGGAGAACCATCATCGACAAAGAACAACCCCGACGAAGAACAAGAATGACTTCTTCCTCGGATGCACCTCGACGTTAAGGAGCCTAAGTCGCCTATGATAGTGACACTTACTCCATCGTTGATGGAATGACACCATTATTCCATGACACCCATCTACCACGATGCTCGTCTTCCGCAGATCAACGACGTATGACAACAACTTTGAGGTAGGGGGATTTGTATATTTCAGTTATGTGATTTATACTCTCGAATATGACGTTTAATTGTTGGGTGATGATTTGAGTCACTAACGCGGTGGATACAGACTAACGAACAAGTCCAGACCCACCACTAATTTGTTATTGATGTGCGGAGTGTTTGGCGACGATGAAACGAGACTACAACGGTGATTTGGGGCATTTTCAGTGGAGTTCGGGTCCCGAGACGACCGCATGCGCTAACAGGAGAAAAAACAGACCACCAGAATGAATTCGATGGCCCACGGAAGACCCCAGCGGTTCCCCAGTGCACCGCTGACAGAAGCCCGTCATGGAATTGGCCGCAGCAGCGAGGGAAGGATCCCACGGCCGTGCGGGATTCAGGGAGTCCAGCGGCGCCAGCCTGGCGCCGCGTCCGCAGAACAGGAGGCCGCACCCCCCGCTCGGCCAGCAGGCAAGCCAGCACACCCCCCTGGCTGGGCTGGGGCGGGTCACATGGACTGGGCTGCACCCAACCGGGCTGGACCGCACCTTACCGGGCTGGGCCGACCCTGGGGGGGTTGGGCCGGGTCGGACTGGGACCAAACCCCCACTTTGGACCGTTTTTCGGTATTTTTCCCATAACTTGAGCTACAGACCTCCGATCGACGCACTAGCAGGTGCGTAAGAGTCCTTGGATCGAGAATGTCATTTAAGTATATTACAATCGAGGTTTCAGCGAAGTTTGGGTACAATTGGGTTGGTTTGAACCCAAAACCAACCGGGCCCTTGGAGCGGAAATGCTTATAACTTAAGGACCGGACGTTCGATTGACATTCCTTCAACTACGTTGAATTCATTTTGTTGAGAAGTTTCATTTGGAATACTACAATTGAGGTTTGGATGCATCTGAAGTATAGTCGAGTTGGTTTTATCTTAAAAACCAACCGGGCCCATAGAACAGAAAAGCCAATAACTCTCAGACCGGGCTTCCGACTGACGCGCCGTCTGTCGCGTTGGGTTTCTTTTGACGAGACGGAACTTTGGGACACATCAAATCTGGAAATCATGAAATTTGATGTATCGACCCCCCTTGCTCAAGGAGTGGACCCTCCCGGAATCGAGCATGCTGTGTGTGGGAACCCTAGAGCTGGCTACGACTGCATCGACTACTGTATGAGAATCCTCCATTAGTTCGACAATGACGACTACCATAGTGGGATCCTCTGTGGGTTCGACGGTGATGGCTAATATTCTTTAATACTGTGTGGGTCTGTTAGTATTGACCTCTGTACTTGTATCCTTTGGGGGTCCGAAAGAGTAGCTGGTCTTGTATCCTGTGTGGGTCCGACATCTTAGCTGGACTTGTATACTGTGGGGTCAGACAACTTAGATGAATCAGTGGCTACATCTGCTCATCTCTATCGATATAAGAAATATGTATACCTATGTGAGATACGTCTTGATTTTAAATCATTATCATCGATGTGATTGACTTGATTTCCTATGTGGACTGGGTTTTGTTTTCCTGTGTGGACTAGGTTGTGCTTGGGCTCGAGAGTGGGAGCCGAACTGTAATTGATGACTTAAGTATATGTATGGGAATATACCTAAGTAGAGTTGGTTGATACTTCATGATTGTATATTTCTTTTTTGGTTTATCCTTCGTGAATTCTAAGAGACCTTCGGGGGTCTCAGGGTCCCTACTGAGTATCGTATACTCACCCCTGCATGGGCTATGCCCGCACTACGTTGTGATGGATGTAGATGACGGACATCACTGATCAAGGTGGAGGCTTGTGAAGCTGGATAGTACCTGGAGGTGGACCACTTGGTGGGACATACACGGAGCAGACAGTTGAACCCGAGGTGCTGAGAATACTATCTGTACCCACCCTTCAGGTGGGATTTCTAGAGGACGACTCGGTGTTCCTATTTTACTTTACTATTGCTGTACTTTATTTTCAGTTGTACTATACTTTCAGTTGGGTTTGTATACTGGCCCATTTACTTTTTAGCAGTTACTTGTACCCAGTTCTACTTAGTGCTTACTTCACTTGTGTACTCTATTGTGTTTGTTTACTTTATAAAGGAAATTCCTTCCCTTTTATATGGATTTACGCCTTTGGTGCTAGTCACTAGCCCCTGGCCTATGGAAGGCAGGCTTGGGGTAGCCGCAACATGAGCCCCAAGGATGGGTCGTGACACATTTAAAGCTCTAGTACCCAACGACATTGATTTCACACCATTTAATCCCATTGCAATCAACCATTCGAGCCACAAATATGTCTTTGAGGGGGGAAAATAGTGAATATGATGTGAATGACTAGATATGGATCATCCTTTTCAATATAAAAAGGATACACTTGGTGTCATCATTAGTCCCTTTCATTACTTACCCTAAAGGACCCTTTAGTGGAAACAAAGATGTATTATGAACACTCCTTAAATAAACGTTATCAGGATCAACTGATATTATCTATATTTGTTAATCACCATATCATGAATAAATATTTTAATTATTTCACTTTTTCATCATAATTTCTTTTAAAAAATCTATTGAACATACATGAAAAACATTTATGGATATCAAAATACCCTTTTTGTTTACAAATCCATTTTTAAAACTAAAATAAACTGAATAAAGGGAAGGATGATTTTTTTTATTGAAGAAAAGATAAAATATTTTGAATTAATAAAAACATCTTATAATGGTTAAATAGGTGGTAAAATACATTAGAAAATTTTTATTAAAAATATAATAATCATTTTTACTTTTTAAAGTAACATTAAAATATTTCTTTAAAAATTTGTAAAAATATTCCTTTTCAAAACCTTTGAATGAAAGTAAAAAATTTCATAAAATGGTCACTATAAATCATTTATTCCAATATAAATACACTCATAAAATAATTTTAAGAATATATACAAGTAATATTGGGATTTATAAAATAAATCTTTAAGGCATATAAAATGTTGTTTTGAGATAAAGTGTCCTTTACCTCAACTCTGAATCATCACGTACATTCATTATCTTCCATCCATTCAGACACCCTTCATGGATTTTACCTTATTCCACGAAGACTTTTTAATTTGGTAAGACAATGACCTATAGGATGTTGGGAATGAATGGAGATACTGGGGATGGGCTTGGCCAAAATAGATTTCTCAAAATGTGCGAGGAATAGATGAGAGATGGTTCACTTTTATAAGTGAGGGGAGGGGCACATTGAGAATTACATAAAGTTTTAAAATAATATAAATCAATATTAATGAAAAAATTTATTCAAACCAAAAAAATTATAATAGATTGGTCCACTGAACATGGAAAAGTTCTCTAATACAAGCATGGAAATAGCCAGAATTCTAATCCCCCTCCTGAAGCCATCTGACTCTAGCACCCTCTCTATCCATCCACTCCTGACTCAGAAGACTATCAGTAAGCATATCCTTTTTATTATTAGTTCATTAAATAGAGAATCATCCAAGTCCAGTTTCAAGAGATTCTCCAAAAGTTCCACCTCTTTACTAATTTTGACTAGGTCATGATCATGAGTAGGTATCTTCTTTGACAAGGTGTAGAGAATATTTTGGAGCTGTCTCAACTTGTTATGAAGAGTGGTCCACAAATTCCCCTGGGGATGGAGATCCCATGCTTCACTAAATACATCTGAGAAACCCCTTTCCTCCAGCCACATTTTGGAAAATACACCACGATCTTTGCTGCTCAGCCCTGCACCTAGAGAAACCCGAAGCTGAGAGTGATCTGATAAACACCAGACAAAATAAACGAATTTGGAGTTTGGAAATGTTGAAACAAAAACCTTGTTTAACAGGAATCAATCAAGACGAAAATAATTACATCTCCCTCATCTTTGTTTATTACACCAGGTATATTTTCTTCCCTCAAATCCGGAATCCAGAAGGCCATTCCTAGCCATAAAAGAAATGAATACGTGACTGAAATTTCTGGGAAAATAACCTTCCCCTTTATTCTCCTCAGGGCTAGGGATAATATTGAAATTTCCCTCGACTAGCCAAGGAACATACTATGGGTTAAAGTCATCTAACTCACGCCACACGGATTCCCTGAACTAAGCATCTCACTTGGCCTAGATGAAGGATAAAATAGTCACTTGATTCCCAACTGTGATCCTGGTGGTCAAAGACTGATCCGGCACGCTCAACAGAACAACAATAACATGATCCTTCCAAAATAGCCAAATATGGGAGTTAGGAGGGTCCCCATGCAAAAATCCTTGAACCATGAGCCTCTGCGCATACTCATTTATCTTGTTAGACACCGATTTTGGTTCCATGATAGTGACCATAGAAACCTGATTGTTTCTGAGATCATTGATGAGGAAGTCATACTTCGTCCTGGCCCCAAGACTATGAGCGTTCCAAATTAAAACTTTAGACATTGAATCGGGCACATATGGATTTGGCCCCAGACTTATGGCCCTCTATAGTATGAGGTGATATTGCACATACCATCACACTGGATTTTGATTGAGATCTTGTTCGAACACCAGTATGAACCTGTGAGAAAATTTCCCCTGAAGAGACCAGTCCTCTTGAATACACCTTGCTTGTAACTTATAGAGAAATAAAATCCTTCCCTTCCAATGAAACTTCACCCAACATCGGAGGAAATGAAGGAGAGTGAGGAGAGGAAGGAGACTAAACCAGTGTTGAGGAAGACGGAGGGGAGAACACCACTAGAGGTGGGATCCAGGATTGAAGAGAAAGATTCCTATTCAAGGAGAAAGAGTAATCTTCATGATCAATTAAATCATTCATCATGGTGATCTCTGATATACAAATGTGGGATGGAACCCAATCCCCCACAGACATAGATCACATACAAAAGGAATTGCTAAGGGTCAATCCCATAGGGTAGGGATCATTCTCTAGAGCCTGAACCCAGGAAGAATCACCCCTTCCACAGTAGACAGGAATCAGATCATGAGAAGAGGTAGATCTCCCATCACCAAAGACAAAAGGACATGATAAAGAGGCCTCAGATGTCTGAACAGAGGGAACCAAAACAATTCCTTTTCCCCGATCGTAGCCCTCAGGCCTTAAAGGGACCCACAAGCGAGAATGTTGAGGAAAGGACCTCAGAACACCCCCAGAGTTGAAATCCTCCCACCGTGCTTTGTGGAAAACTTGTAAGGTATGACCAGAGATACATAAAAGAGAACAAAACCTAGGAAAATATGGATAGAATAGATGCTGGTGAATATCCTTTATTCCATCATGGGGTGTTAAATTATCCCACTTTAAAAAATTGGATCCTTATGATTTTTATTATCACAATATAATAAAATTATCCACATGTATATAAAATATATAAATAACACAAGATATACATAAAAATGATTTTTCTTATTTTAAATCTTACATACTACTAGAAAAAATGTCTTTTTCCCTCATCAGGTTAACCAATTACATCATCCTTCCTTTAAAAATTGTTTATCTACTCGATCCTTTGATATACATGAAAAAACTTGCAGTTCTTTTGAGGTATTACCATGGGTGATTCTTCCAAAAATTTTGACACGTTTGTAATTGAATCTTATTTACATCATCATCTTATCTCACCAAAAATTCAATAAGACACCATAAATATCTTATTTTATGTGTTTATATGTTAAACATTGTTATATTTTTTATTTATAATTCATAATTTCTGATTCTGAATAATTACAACATTTTCCACCCAACTTCTTATTAAATCTGGTTACTCATTAGGACCACTGATGAATTATCCATAATATCCAATATTATCTTGCTTATTTCTAGATCCTATCATTCATATAACTAAAAGAGATGACATAAGCTATTAAACCTTACCATCATAAGATAATTATGAAAAATTTATTGTAAATATTCCATATTGTATGACGCTATTTCTGTTTAATTTAAGATATATCACATTGGGTTCAACCTATGTTTTTTAGGTTTGGTTCTTTAATACTCACAACACTACAAAATAAGGGTCCCAAATAACCAAAAACTTTATTCTTATATTTTAAAACTAAATATAATTTAAATCAATTCTTCCAAAATTCATCTCAATTATTATGCATAAAATCACATATCAAGTTATATATACCATAAATTATTAATCTACATGATTTAATATATGGTAAAAAAGATCATTAACTTATTAGTTTCTCTATAAAATATATTTTAGTCCTTTATAATTGTTCTTAAGTAGTATTATAATAATCCAAATAAAATCATTAATGAGTGTATAGCCTTGTGAGCAGTCATAGGCCAACTAATTGCTCATCATGTGAAGATCAAGTTGGTACACAACCAAATTTTTCGGGTGATTACACTTCGGTTGATCTATTCCATTTTTATATCCTTAATCCATTATCCACCTAGGGAAACAATTTCTAAGAAAATACACACTCTATAGTTTTAAAAATTTTAGGATGTTACCCTATACCTAGATTTATCCCTAATGTTTCATTGTAACTTTTTCTCATCCTAATAAACTAGAATAACTAAACTAATATGCAGTGATCTAGTAAATCCAATATTTCCAACCAAAAGGTTATCTATACCATTGAAATAATAATAAATATAAAACATACTAACCAATATTGGTATCTACCATACTTAGAATATCCTTAACAGATAATATTGTATCCACTAAATTTATCCAAATGCTACTATTATACCAACTGTAACAAAAAAAATGTAATTTTACCACTATTACAGGATTTAAAGAAAATATCCCATTATATACATTCCCATTAACATTTATGATTAGAGTTTTATAGAATTAGGATACATCAATAACTAATATGGACTATGTATTTATTATAAAATGAAAACTTTTCCCTCTATATATGAAATTACTTAATCCCTAATAAATCATTGACATATCCTATAAATTCTCCACTAATTTTATTCTTCTATAAATATCATGTGTAATGCTTTTCTTGATAACTTGGGTAAATAGATGCATAATAAGGGTGTGCTTAAATGGTCATTAAGGGAAAGTATATACAATATTATTTTATAGAATAAAAAATGATTGAATAATATTGAGTTAAATAAATTATAATCAAATACTTCCAAATGACTTATAATAATATCTTGAAAAAATACATGGTTAACAATATAAATGAATACATGTATTATAATAAATTATTTCATGGTGAAGGAATAAATAATTATAGTCATTTTAAGGCCTCGAGAAAATATATTATAAACTATAAGGTCCTTCTTCCAAGACATCTACTTGTTGTCAAAACCATAACCAAGACATCGAAATAAATGGGTAAATATACACCAAATACCAAGACTAGTTTGTCTCATGAGATATAATGATGCGTTAAGGGGTTATTATATGACCACTTATCAAAAATAAAGTTCACTTGTTTCATCATATAATGAAATTAATAAACTGTGAAATACATACCCAAAAAGCATCATTAACTAATAATTATTTGTACTAAAATTAAATGTATAAAATTTTCAATATTTTTCAAATCAAGAAATGGAATATATTTCATTGTAAACATCCATAAAACCAACACCATATAGGGTAATTATATACATTTTATTGAATATTTTTTCCAAATCAACCAATAAATGCATATTTATGTGAATTACCTTCAAAACAATAAATGAAAAATATGTTATTCAGAGATGAATGGAATTAGAAGAAAAAATATTAATACAAACAATGGATGATTAGAGAAGACAACTAAAGTAATAATTTTTTCATGAGCTTAATTACACATGAGAATGTATAATTAAAGGATTTAGAAGTTAATCCTTGAATCATAACTTTTATGTAGGTAATTTTTTTAACATCAATAGGAGAATGGAGTTGGGATAATAAAATTGTTTTAATAAATTATTTTTCACAATATGATAAATATAACAATCTATTAGTCACATTTAAAAGTAATTTTAAAAAATCAGATGTAAAAATTTCAAAATATTTATTTTCAGAAATAATCTATAATGATAAATCCTTGACAATTACATAAAGGTTTTTCGATATAATTTTTATTTATATAATAAAATAGATGATAATGGAAGGAAAAACATTTCATAAACTTTATAATTCCATTTTTGAAAATAAAATTCATAAAAAGGATTAACAAAATTCAATTTAATAAGGGATTGTGAGAAATAATAAAAACACATGAAATAATACATAATTTTTTCCAAAAATAAGGATAAAATTGGCAATAAGAAAAAATGGATTGGTAAGGGAAAAAATAGTAAAAGAGGATGAGAATTAGTATAAAAAATGAGATAATTTTGAGGTTGAAACTCATCATGTTAAAATAATTGAATTTATTATAAATTTTAATTCTTGGTAAAGAGAATGTAATTTGAAAAAAAAATTTATAGTGGAAGAAACAAATAATAGAAGAATATTTTGTAGGATTGATCATTATAACTCCATGAAAGGGAATTAAGATAGAAAACACTATTGTGACTTTGAAATTTTTTGATTCAAATGAATATAACATTTTGAAAATGAAATAGAATTATAAGAAAAATTAATTAAATTTTAATGATGATAATATAGTTTTATATTTCCAAAAGTACTCTATGAAATACAATCTGGTGTATAATAATAAATATGTCCCCAGAAGAAAAAACAGAGAAAAAAAACCTGGAAAATATCTAAATTTAGGAATTAAGTACCATTTTCAAATGGGTTATTGTGATACAAATGTACATAAAATAAAAATAGAGAATAATTTCAATATAATACAATAATTTCATAAAATATGACAATGTTATAATAATAATGCTCAAGAAAAAATATCATAACTAAATAAATGTAAGGGGAGTGAAAAAACCATACCTTTATACCTTCTTAAGTAATATGCTCTAAATTCCAATATAAAAATATTAAATATCTTAATGACCTATTTTTGAACCTTATTAATGATTATATCCTTTATAAAATTCATTGAAAATCATTTATTACAATTATATTTGTTAGTTTTAATTTATTTCCATCCACGAATGTAATTATATTTAATTACTTTGGTAGTATTAGTTCCGTAATGGTGACACCTATTATTATTTATAATTTAAAATTTAATCATTCAAATATTATTTTATTTTCAAGAATAGGTGATTTATAGTTTTCTAATTTTATTTCAGAAGTATTTTAGTTATGATTCATGATATTTAATTTAGATAAAATATTGTTTGGGTAATTTTAACAAATGGGGGCATTTTCCTAGTAATGGGTTGGATATTAACATTACCATTTAAAAAGTATATAATTATTATTTTCAAATATAATTAGTGATTATGTTTTCTCAATTATCCATGATATAAATTTATGGAATTGTTGATGTATTTCGTTTAACCAATCTAAAAAAAACAAGCTATATTTTTAGGTTTTGCGATGTTAAAAAAGTGATTATTTTCAGAAAATATCAATATTATCAAATGAAGTTGTATTATTAATATTTTATTAAGGTGCTAAATAAAATTAAAATATGGTTGGATAAATAAAAAAAATACAATTTTGGGCAACTAAATATGTCACTATAGGGGTGGGGTGGGGTGGGGGGGAGTAGTCTATATGTATGCATGAATGAAATAGTAATTTTTAATAAATTGGGTGGAACATTAAGAATGATTTTTTTTCAAAAACAATTATAATGTTATAAATATCATATTAATCATTTAAATTTACTTTTATAACCCTCCATATAAGGAGGTGATGAAAAATCATGCATTTTATTCATGGAGGTGATATTACTCATGTTTGCATGATGGAATCTTTATTTTTCAAATGGTTTTGGAGTAGGTTAAAAAACTGATATTCCATCAGTATAATAACATTTAATTATATTATTAATACTGATGTTATAATAATCTCTAGGATATAATAGGTTTTGTGGTGTATTATAAGAATATATTTTTCCCAGCCCCGAATCATGTAGCCTGGAGCCAGTATCTGTTGTATTGCATTGGAATAGGAAAAAAGAAATAACATCCCAAAAAACTGAATACTTTATTAGTCTTAGTAAACTAGATACATAATTGATTCTGATTATAAAATTGAATAAAAAATTGATGTATTTTTTTTGATAATATCATCATTACCTCTAGTATATCATTGTATATCATTCATAGTACACTTCTTGGATTCCTGGGAAAGGAAAAAAACTAAGAGTTACCTAAAATTCTATCTAAGAGTTATGTAAATAAGAATATATCATGAGTAAATAAAGAATTATGAATATGGAATGGTTAATATATGAAAACACATACCCTTTAGTAAATAACTTGACTAGTAGGATTTGATAAGGAATAATCACCATTGAAAGGAAAATAAATAAACACACATTCAATTTAAATAAATTAACTACATTTAATAAATAGTGAATAGTCAGTATGGAAAGGTAAATAACTAATAACAAATTCCATTTAAAAATAATTACTATCAAGAAATGATAAATAATATTCAATATAGAATAAAAAATAACTGAAAACATATGATATTTAAATAATAAGACTATCATGAATAAATAATCCATAATCAACAGGGTGAGGTAAATAATAGAAAAGAAATTTCATATAATCAATAACTAAGAACAAAATTCCTGAAAAGACAATTTCATAGAAAACATCTCATGGATGAAAAATAAATGTTTTCTTAATGAATGAAAAGCCTAATTATTGGATGCCATGATATCACAAATCATGACATATATACAGTCAAAAACATTCACAAGATGGTTTAAACAAAAGGTAGAAAACGATTTATGATATATTTCTAATTCACCTCATGAGACTGCTAATGCATCAAGTGGATATATAATTATAGGTCACAACTATCACTTCTTTTCCAAATAATTCCCCATATATTTAATTGTTAGGTCACAAAGACAATAGTGATAACACAACATGGGGTGAATTGTGTTCTTTTAAAAATTTCACAATTTTATTGATTCACATCAATAGCTGATAGAGCTGGCAACGTTTTTGTATCAGAGAATATGAAATGGATATGGGAAAAGAACAAAGAACAACAATTTATAGTGGTTCGGGGCATGATGATCCCCTAGTCCACTCCACCAATCACCCTCTCAGTGGGCTTGGTGAATTTCACAAGTAAGGTCCTTGTATCATAATACAGATCCACAACTGAGTGTAGGTAGTTGTCACCCTTAGAAACAAAGGCTTATAAAATAGATCCTTTTGGTTCTTTTATAGGGAACCAATAAAACCGCAGCTTAGTGCTAGAAATTGACACTCCACCACAACTAAATATGAGCAGCCAAAACTCAAGATAGATATGATATAGTTTGATGAGAAACAGATATATCTCGTCATTGTAGCATCACACAACTAATAAAAGAATGATCTTTTACTTCATGAGAAAATAAACTTTGAAATATATTTTAAGAGATTCGGTTGCACAACAAATCTTCAATTTTAAGAACAACAACAAAAACAGAGAATCACACTTCCAGAATTAAACATTTATATCTATAAAATGTAGTCCTTGTTTTTGAGATAAAAGATCATTGTGGCACTATAAAAAAAATTCACAGGGATAATTCAATAAATAATATTTTCACATGTATTTGAGAGGCATTAAAAAATATGTGAGTTTTATAGATGATAATCAAAGAGATATATAATGATAAATATACATAATGATTTATGATCTACAAAAGATTCCTAATAAATCAAGTGAATTCAAATTAAAAAATTACAGCTCAGAGTAGTCATAACTTCCCTTAATAATAGGAGAGAATATCTCCGCTGTAAAAGGATTTTTAAAGCACTTATGATAATTTTTTAATCAAATAAAATAGAGAATTAAATCATTCAAAAATTCCGCAAAGACTGTTTCAATACAATCCAATAAATATGTAAATTCAAATTCATAATGTTGAAGAGTCGAACAAAAGGTTCCTTTATAAAATAAAAAAACAACAAATGTAGGGTTCAGATTCATAATATAGGGTTAATGGACCATATTTTTATCTACCTCAGCACAGGCCACTAAATGTAACATTGATTATCCATACGTTCACTTTTCCCAAATTAAGGTTGATAATGTAAGGTTTATTAAAAAAGTATGGTTGATGATCCATACATTTTTAAAGATCCATACTTTTGTAGGGTTCTTTAACCATATTTTTCTTTTTGAAAAACGTAAGGTTCTTATCCAGATGTAATATGCTTCTTCAAATGTAACATTGATTGACCATACACAATGATCCTTCAATATAAATGTATGATTTTTCCAAATGGTAATTTCTTTAATGTATTGAATGAAAAGTATTTACAATAAAAAAAATGGTGAACAATGTTTCCAGAATACTCTTAAGAGCATTATGAACACTTTAAAAAATATTCCTTGAAAATAAGTAGTTTAATATTACTTCATGATAACAATATACATTTCCAAAAATACTCCCAAAATAAAATCATTAGTAAAAAAACAAGGGTTTTTGTGAGCATAAAAATTAATAACATTTATAGTGTATTGATGAAACATTACATGAAAAACAATATCCCCCTTTATGATTATCACAAAAACCATAAATTAAAACTATAATATTAGAAATATAATTTATAATTTTTTAAATATTAAAAGAAAATAATTTTTATTTGACAGAAGTATTTCGATAATGAATAAATTTTTAAAGTTCTCCGCCAGAGGTAATTTTCAAAGAAATATTTATGTTTATATAAATTTATCAAATAAAATAAATGTTGTGTTAATATAAATTTCTCCCCCTTTTGTGATTTCAAAATTAATGTGTAGAAATAGTTTAAAACACATTTAATATTTAACAGAATGTTAAGTGAATGTTATAAGTAACTTTAATGAATAAAGAGAATCTTATTTTGACTAACAGACAAAAATATAAAAGAAGATAAAATAATAAAATGCAACATATTGACAGTAAAAAAGTTCATTTATCAGTAAATACATTAATACAATAAAGATTAAAACTAATAAACTAAAACTGTCATTGTCATGGTTCATGGTAGGATAAAAAAAGAAAGGCTGAGGATTGGCTGGGTTGGAATTTTGAATGGCTTCAAACATCTCCTTTAGCTCAGCCATCTGCAATCTTACCTTCTTCATCAAACTATCTTCTAGCTAAATTATCAAAATCCTGGAGTCATTATTGTCATGCAGATTCTCCACTATTTTGACCTTCATAAAATCATGAAGACTTTCCTCTTACTTCATGAATAGCTCTAACTTTTATGAAAATTTAATCAACATCAATCTAATGCTAGGATCTCCTTGAGTTAATTGATCAACAAGAAATTTCTGGATTTTAAAATAAAACTGATAAAGGTGCATGATTTTATTGATGATTCTGAAGACAAGCATTCTTGTCTGCCATAACAAATGTAATAGCATGAAATATTCTAATAAAATATGGACTTGTGGTAGAGGTAAGACTAGATGTACTGGCCTGATTTACCGAACCATTAACCGATTCAAACTAACTTCCAATGTACCATTTTAAATTAGAAAAATATGTTTTTGAAACATCATTAGATCTGATTTTCCCAATCTAATTTAACATGTCTCTCTTGAAGGCATCAAAATCACTTATAGAAGTAGTTTTTCTCATTAAGTTCTTGAATCTTTTTCTTTTCAATTTCTAGCTCTGGATGCAGAGTGGCATTATCTTCTTGATACTTGTTGAATTTAATCCCAATTTATTTAACTTGATGAGATAATGAATTAGATCATAGCATTATTTTCACCCTCAACAGGTAAAGAATATTCCACTATTTTCATTACTGATTCTTTACATGAAATGGATTGATTATCTAAAACATTAGCGTGAGCACCAAAAATATGATTTGACTATCCCATAGTATGATCTACAATAAATGATCGAATTTATGTAATTGATTCTTGTAAAATATTCAACTAAAAATTTTAAGTTTGGGTATTGTTTTCTGGTAATATTTCTACTAAAATTCCGTCTTTCACCTGTTCAGTCATAAGTGGTACAATGGAAATCTCTCTAGCTTGACTCTTCACTAGAATTTCATCTTTAATAATATTTTCTTCAAATGAAACAAGAATATTGCTTCTCCAAATGCCAAAAGTTTCTCTTCAACTTGATGACCATATCACTTTCTTGGTTTCATAAAAAGTCCTACTTGACTCTGTTCTTCCTCTTCTTCTTCTGTGTTAAATCTAAGCCTCATATGAGTCGGTTAAAAAATTACATCTATTCACGATTCAACTACACCCTCCTTTTTAACACTTTCTTTCTCCCCCTGAAAAAAATATCCTAAGCTTTGTTCTTCCTCATCTTGAACATGAAATATATTACATTTTATAGTGCTCTAGAATAATCCATGTTTTCTTAACATTCAAGCATTCAAAACCTTACAATGGTGACATTTGACTCTTGCATCAACTAGTCTGATCATGTCCTTCTTAAATAAAATCTTTGAAATTATCCATCTATATGGATAGAGATTCATTCTTTCATCTGGTAAACAACAATAATAAAGATACCAAAGTAAGTATCATAGAAAATTCAATTTGGTATAACATAGAAAAAGAAACATGATATACATGTCTACGTAATGAATTTTCTCCATCTAAACCATCCTTAGTTCTATTCAAATTTGAATAAACATCATCATGATTTGATGGTCTGCTTCTAAATCCCTAACAAACATCTTTATGATACACGTTGAGTTGAACAAAAAATACATAATGTCTTTAGAAGAATTTTCCTTATCTCTAATCAATTTAATATCAAAATGGGAAACTCTTTCATGTGGGAAGTTCAAAATATTTGCAACCTCAGTAGAAGAAATAGAGAAATCCCTATCTTTGATATTAGAAGAAATCATATCCTTTGAATCTATGAAAATAAATTATACACTCTTATAAAAATAGTTCATCTCTACATCAAATAGAAAATCCGAGTTGATGTCATTGAATGATGTCTCAATTCCTTGAAAATACAATGTTTATTTTAGGAGTAAGTTATAATGATATAAAAATTCAAGATCAACCACTTTTCCCTAAAGAATTTTTCTACATGCATATATTTTCCATTTTTTGTCACTTTTGTCTCCTTCATCGACACTCTTGGTTTTTGTAAATTGGAAAGATTTGAAAATCTGAGATTTTGGCTTCTAGGGTATGGAAGGATGAATGAAGATTGAGGGTTAGGAGAAACTATTTTTCTGGTTAAACAAAGGGTTTGGAAGAAGACGGGTTTTTGAATAATGACACATGTCCTCATTTCTCATGTAACAGAGTAATAAAAAAATATTAATAATTACATAGCGTAAATAAATTTAAGACCAAATAAATTAACTGAAATAATGTAAGATTAAAATAAGAAAAGTAACTTGATTTATAGAATTAATTTCGGCATAAAATAAAGTTAAAATAAAATAAAAGAAAATAAAAAAATAAAAAAATTTAAATAAACCTAACACCCCCTTAATAAAATCAAAACAAGCATTTAGAAGTGGTTTAGTAAAAATTTCATTTAATTGACATTTCGTGTTAAAAAATTTGAAAGTTATATCTTTTTTATTAAGATAATCTCTTATAAAATGATGTCTAATATCAATATGCTTAATTCTAGAATGACTTATTGGATTTTATGAAATGTTTATATCACTTGTATTATCACATAAAATAGGAGTATTATTAAAATTAAGTCTAAAGTCCTTTATAGTTTTTTTCATCCATAAATATTATGAACATCAACTACCTGCAGATAGATAATCTTCTTTGGCGGTTGATAGTGCAACCGAGTACTACTTCATACATGACCATGACACAAATGATTTTCCTAAAAATTATCAATTTTATGATGTTATTTTTCTATATAATTTACATTCTTTAAAATATGTATTTGAATATGATAATAAATTAAGATCAGATGTTTTTTTGATAAAGAAGATATTGAATAACTGTCCCTTTTAAATATCTAAAAATCATTTTAACAATAGGAAGATAGAATTATTTTTGATTTGATTGAAATCTTGCACAAAGACATACTAAAAACATAATATCAGGTCTGCTAGAAGTAAGATATAGTAAATTTCCAATCATACATCTATATAACTTGTTATCCACTAGTTTTCTAGCTTCATCCAAATTATGTTTAATATTAGTACACATGGGATTTGAACATGACTTTCTATTTTCTAGACCAAACTTTTTCAATAAATCAGTAATATATTAAATTTTATTTAATACATTTCTATAATTGTTTTGATAAATTTTATGTCTTAAAAATAAATTTAATTCTCCCCTCATGGTCATTTCAAATTCTTTTTGAATAAGTTCTTAAAAATCATTACAATGTTTTTTATTGGTTGATCAAAAAATAACATAATCAAAATAGATTTTAAATAATAATAATTTAGAACAAACTATTTTCTTAAAGATTGTTGGGTCTGCCAAACCAATAGTAAAACCATTTTTCAAAATAAATGAACTCAATCTTTCATACCAAGATCTAGGTGCTTGTTTAAGTCCATAGTGAGCATTAGTAAGTTTATAAACAAAGTTTGATTTTTGACAATTTTCAAAACTAGGATGCTTCTCATCATAAACTCCCTCAATTAAATATACATTTAGAAAGGAAGATTTTACATCCATCTAACATAATTTAAGTTTAATATGAGATGAATAGTCCAAATGAATTATAATTGCTTCTATCCTAGCTACATGAGCAATTTTATCGTCATAATCTATACCTTCTTCTTGATTATACACTTTGGATACTAGTCTTGATTTGTTTATAGTTATAATAACTTGATCATAATGTTTATTCCTAAAGAACCATTTAGTTACTATGACTGGATAATTCGATGGTCTTTCCACTATTTTTCATAATTTTTTTAAAACTGATTTACCTCTTGCATTTCTAACATACAAATTTCTTCTTCTAAGGCTTCTTCAAATGACTTAGGATCTATCTTAGATATAAAAGAAGAAAATTCCATGAGGTTTCTTACACTTATTCTAGTTTTTATTCCTATGTCAAGATCTCTTATAATAGTCACTAAAGGGTGATTTTTTAGAATTCTAGACTATCTAGGAATACTACTTTTAGGTTCATCATTATTATGTTTTTCTTAATTAGACTAAATTCTATTTCTATTTTCAAAATTAATTTTCAAGTTATCAATTCTCATGATGAAAGAAGAATCATCTTCTCCATATGTTTTATCATTCCAATTATTAAAAGGTTTAGTTTCATCAAAATTTACATGAACTGATTCTTTAACAATCCTTGAATTTTTATTAAATATTATATAAGTTTTAGAAGTTTCAGAATATCCTATGAATATTCCTTCATCATCTTTTGGATTGAACATTCCAAGATTATCTTTGGTGTTCAAGATATATACCTTGCATCCAAAATCCTTAACATACATTACCTTAGGTTTTCTATTATTCTAATGTTCATAAAGAGTATTTTTGAAAATAGGTTGAATTAAAACTCTATTTATAATATATCTTTATGTACTTACATTTTTTTCCCAAAAGTAGGTTGGAAGAATGTATTCATTTAGCATAGTTCTTTACATTTCATGAATTGTTCTATTCCTTCTTCCAGCAATTATATTTTGTTGAGGTGTTCTAGGTGAAGAGAAGGTTTGTCTAATACCCATTTTTGAGGAAGAAGAATTAAATTATTTATTCTCAAACTCTCCACAATGATCACTTCTTAATAAAATTATCTTAAAACCTTTTTCATTTTCAAAACTTTTATAAAAACATTCAAAAATAGAAAAAGATCCATTTTTGAGTATTAGAAAATATACCCAAGTAAATAAAGAATAATCCTCAACTAAAACATATACATATAATTTACCAGAAAAACATACTATTCTATATGGTCCAAAAAATCCATATGAATAATTTACAAGGAATTTAAATTAGTAATTTTGTTAACATATTTTAAGGATGATTTTTGTTGCTTTCCAATCTAACATGAACAACAAAATCTATCATTATCAAATTTGAGACTAGGTAATTAGGAAACTATTTTTTTCTTAGATAACTTATATAAAGAAAAAAATATTCCAATGACCAAGTATTTTGTGCCAAATCCATAAATAATTTACAATAGCAGTTAAACAATTCACTTTCGGTTTATAGTAAAAATTTAAATTTAAAGTGTAGGAATTATCAGTTCTGGGTACTCTAAATTTAAGAAAATTAAATTTAGAAATATAAAATTAATTATTATAAAAATAAATATAGTATCCATCATCAAAAATTTGAGATATATACTTGTCATATTTTTCTTTGATTTTGATATATAGAGTACTTTATTAACTGAGACAGTATCTAGATCTCTAACTGTTTCGAGTCCAATATTTTTTCCTTTGGAATTGTCATCGAAGGTGATTAGGCCTCGATCTATTTTAATAAGAGTACAAAATTTGATGAATTTCCACTAATATGCCATGAAAATCCACTGTCTATATACCACATATAATTTTCATTTATGTGTCATGTTAGCTACAAGGTCAAATTAATGAAAATTTTGATTTGGTACCCATATCTTTTTGGGTCTAACAACATTAGCTATCAAAGATTTAGGAATCCAAATAGATTTATTTTTATCAACACTGTTATAAATAAAAATTGATAAAGCTTTTTAATAATGAACATGCTTGATACCACATAATTGAGGTTTTCTTAAATAGTAGCCATTAGCATAATTTCCATTAATTCCACAATAAAAACATTTAACAGTAGATATTCCTTTTCTATTAGAATCTAGAACAAAATAGTTTTTTTTTCAGTTTGGGTTTTCACCCTTACTACTAATACCAAAATTTCCCTTTTTAACAGCTTTTCTCAATAATTGCATTCATTTTATTTTCTCCTTTTTTGAAAATAAGAGCAGTAGATTTATAGGTTTCTACTTCTTTCTATAGAGTTGTAATCTTACTATCATGCGCGTCATAGTTTTTAGCAGTTGAATTAAATTTTCCAACAAGAACTTGGTGATGTTTTAGTAATGTATTTCTTTCACCTATAATAGAATTATGAATAGTTTTTAAATATTTGTGTTTCTTTAATAGAGAGTGATATATTTATTCTAGCATAGTATAGTAGGCTGCCATTTTATTATTTGAGTAACTATAATCAGAATTAGATGAATAACAGGGTTGTACGTTATCTTCTTCAACTATAAAGCAAAAATTATCTTTTATATTCAATTATTTATTCATTGAATTAGAGATTGATGTGCTACTAGAGTCTTCAGAAACACTCCATTTAGAATTCATTGCTTTTATTCCTTTGTTTTCATAATCAATATTTTTCTGATATTTCATTTTTGTATTTTTTTCTATCCTTTAAATTGGAGACAATCATGTCTTATATGACCCAATTTTTTGCATTCATAACATCTTACTTCCACTGAGTCTTTCTCATCCTTTTTAAGGGTCTTATGAATCCTTTATTCTTCCTATATAATTTAATTATTTTTGTAGATAATTAATCCAGCTCAATTTCTGAATCATATGATTATATATTTCTTTCTTCTTCTATCATTTTTTGTTCTTTTTTTGGGATGTAACTTTTAAAGCAGTGTTATCTTTTTTACTATGACTTTTTTATCTTTATCTTCATATTGAATTTCAGCCTCATAAATCATCAAAGTTACAATAAATTCTCTAATTTTCATATTCTTGACATGTGCTGATTGGTATATTACAGCAGAAATTCCATTCCACTTCACAGGTAGAACTCTTAGATCTATCATAGCTTGATCAAGTTGGTTGATAGGCTTACCTAAAGATTTTATATTACTAAAAATTTCTGGGAGTCTTCCACTAATACTTGTGATACTCTCTCCTTCATTTATTCTGAAATTATCAAACTTTAATTTCACTGTAGAATATCTCATTTGTCTAACATTATCAGTACCTTCATAGGATACCACAGTTGTATTCCACAATTCATAGGATATTGGTCATTATGATACACAGTTGAATTCATCTGGTCCAAGACTGCAAATAATATAATTCATTTATTTTGAATACATATCATACTCATCCACTGTAGTTTTAGAACATGTTTCAGGTTTAAAAGGAATTGTATAAGGAGTAATAATCATTGAGTATCCTCTAAATCCAAGATTTTTTAAGTAGATTATTATTCAAGACTTCCAATATCCATAATTCTCACCATTAAAATATAGAGTATAAACCATTGACATTCCTTCCTTGAGGTTCTCTATTACCATCACTAATATAGATCTTATGCCTTAAGTTTGTTATAGCTTGGTTGAAAAGATCAACCTATGATACCAAATGTTAGGTTGAAAAAACAATAACAATAACACAAGAGGGGCATAAATTGTGTTCGTTTAAAAATTTCACAATTCTATCAATTCACATAAATAGTAGATAGAGTTGGAGATGTTTTTGTATCAGATTATATGCATAAGATATGAAAAAATAATCAATCACAATAATTTAAATTTTTTCGGGGCACGGATATCCCCTAGTCCACTCCACCAATCACCATATCAGTGCTCTTGGATAATTTCACTAGTAAGTTCCTCGTATCATAAGAATGATCCACAACTAGGTGTAAGCAGTTGTCACCCTTAAAAAAATCCTTATAAAACAGAGCCTTCTAATTCTTTTATAGGGAATCGATAAAACCACAGGTTAGTGTGAGAAGATTACACTCCACTATGACTGAATATGAGTAACCGAAATTGAATATAGATAATATGTAGTTTTATAAGAAACAGAAATAGCTCATAGTTGTAGCTACACGTAATTGATAGAAGAAGAATCTTTAACTATAGATGAAAATAAACTTTTAAATATATTTGAAGAGATCCGATTGCACAAGAGATCTTCAATTTTAAGAACAACAACCAAAATAGACCATCATGATTCTATAATTAAAAATGTATATCTCCAAAATGTAGTCATTGTTTCTGAGATGCTTGATCGTTGTAGCACTGTAAACAATTTTCAATGGAGTAATTCAAAAAATAATTTTTTTTACAGATATATGAGTGGTATTCATAGATCCAATAGTTTTATAGATGATACTCATAGTGATATATAATGATAAATATCAAGCACTATTTTAGATCTAAAAAATATGCAAGATAAATCGAGTGAATTAAAATTAAAAAAATACAGTTCAAAGAAGTCATAACTTCCCTTAAGAACAGGAGATAAAATCTCAATTGTAAACAGATTTTTAAAACATTTAATACAAGTTATGAATCAGTCAAAATAGATCACTAAATTTACCAGACATTTCGCAAAGACTGTTGGAAAACTCTCCGATAAAGACATAAATTAAAATTCCCAACGTATAAAAGTAAAATGTAATGTTCCTTCATAAAACAAAAAACAACTAATGTAGGGTTGATCTTCATAATGTAGGGTTGATGATCCATACATTTACCCATATCAAGATAGATCCCTGAATGTAGCATTGATTCTCTATATGTTCACTTTTCCCAAATGTAAGGTTTTTAAAGTAAGTTTGATTACAGAAGTAAAGTCGATGATTCATACCTTTGTAAAGTTCGATACTTACGTAGGGTTCATTGACCATACATTTTTATTCTGACAAATGTATGGTTCTTATACAAACATAATGTTCCTTAACAATACATTTCTTTAAATGTAAGGTTGATTAACCATACATGATGATCCTTCAATATAATGTTAAGGTTTGTTCTACACGCTACTTTTTTCAATGTATTGAATGAATAATATTTCTAGTAAATGAAAAATGGTGAACAATGTTTCCAGAATATGCTTAAGAGTGTTCCAAGCACTTTAATGAATATTTTTCGAAAATAAATTGTTGAATATTATTTCAAGATAAGAATATATATTTCTTAAAATACACTCAAAATAAAATCATTAGTAAAACAAAAAATGATATTGGTGAGTATAAAAATCAAAAATATTTATAGAGTATTGTTGAGACAATACATTCCCAACATAAATAAATGATTTAATTTCTGAAAATTTTCCCCATCATTAAATATTTGTATTGAGTAAAGAATATTGAATTATCATTATTCCACTAGATAAAAAAATAACCTTAAATATACGAAATTTTATCTAAAAATTATATATAGTTCATGTAATAAATATATCCATGATAAATAATATAGATATTTAGGGTAAATATAATGTCCAATGATCGTATGAAATGGAATATTTCGATGGGAAATTATTGACTACAAAATTTAATCAAGAAGGTGAATTTTAATAATTTCTCAGTGCAAAATAATCATAAACCATACATATTTAGAATATGGATTATATCAATAAAACATATCCCAAGTTGATTACATGTATAATAACAGGTTTGTGTTGTTTATGAATATAAATACCATGAAATATTTTAAAAAACAATATCGAGTAAAACACTTTTTCACCTTGAAAGTATATATATTTTTAAATATGAGACATTATGTAAACGTTTTAAAATACAATTCATTGAAAATAAAATGTGAAACATATTAAGTAATATTAAAAAAAATTAATAGACATGATGGTATAAAATTCCATACATTTATACATGTTATCATAAACAATCCATTCAGATTTTTGATGAAAACTATAGATGCATTATTTATAAATTGAAATGAAAATTAATTTAAAAACCTTTTATAAAAATCCATAAATTGGTGAAATTTATTAAACAAATCATTTTCATAATGTTAAAAAAATTGAAAACATTTTTAAAAAACAAGGTTTTGGAAAAATAATGATTTTCAAGTGAATATACAATGAAATTATGATTTTATTAAAAACATATTCTCAAATATTTTAGGTACGAAAGTGTGAAAAAATGGAAATATTATATGAATAAAAAACGAATAACTATAGGAAAATAAAATTAAAGTGGTTTATTATCTGATGATCAAATAATTTCATTCAAATTAAATTCAACCATAATCAATCCCGATTTAAATGAGCTTGTGAAATAAAACCTTACAAAGATCAAAATGTTGATGTGAGGATTATAATATAAATAAATTATATGAATGAAATTTAAATAAACATAAAAAAATGGATATAAATATTAATATAGAAAAAATAAAATACACATTTAATAATATAATTTTAATGAAGACGACAAAATATAAGAAAATAAAAATAATTTGGGTTATCAAATTCATTACCACTCTATTATTTTGAAGTAAAAAACACTTGGATGAAAAAAAAAATTGAATATTAAAGTAACATGTAATATTAATGAATCTGGATATTACATTTCAATAGGTATGTATATACACCCCACAGATGAAATTAGTTGCATGAAATTTAAATATTCTTAAATGAAAGAATGTTGAGACAAAGTCCCATAGATTAGGTGTCAGAAGACAGTTTTTCCTTTGAGGTGGATGATTTTTTCCTTTTCTTTTTGAGTTGTTTGGGAGAAAGATGGGGAAAACTAGGTATTTCTTGGTTGTGTAATGGGTATACATGGCATGTTTAGATGTTGTCATGTGTAGAGATAATTAAGCAAGCAAACGCCGTGTATCCCTTACCACATGTCGTGTAGTCCTGTCAGTAAGTCTTGGAAAGAAATTTGGCAAAAAATAGTGGCCAAATGAATAGTTAAATAGTGTACATACCGCTTATACCTATTTACATGTTGTTTAGTTTCTAATATTTTCATAAAAGGGGCTGTAGCCTCATTTTTATGGTTCTTGATAGAGCCTATAAAAAAAGGTGCTCAAGAATTCAAATCCTTCCGGACTCTTCATATGAAGTTGGATTCAAACACCTTGGGATCCATTGGAACCATCTCCGAATTCTCTTGATTACTCTTAAGCCTTTCATCTTGATTTCTTATTTCAACCATGTTAAAGGGGGTTTATCATTTATGATATTTGTATAGATCTACCTTGTTGTATACCAAATTAGAATCTGAAACTGGATAAGTGTCATCATACGAGTTTGAGGAAGGTGGTTCATACCTTCATTTTTGTTTTCAAGAACATTTGGTCATTGAATTTGTTATTGCAAAGGTTTATTTTGATAGGAACCTTGTTTTTACACATTAATTTTATTTTTAGACTATGAGGGATTCTGTGGGCATGCCCTGTACCTGTTATTCTTGATCGAGGTCGGGTGATAGGCCGTTACTCATTTGAGTTATTTTGGATGCACATGAAAAATGATTTAAAATGAATTGTTTTGATCAAACTACTGAGTTTAATTTGTGAAATAATTTTTAGACTTGTTAGAGGCATTCATCACCTCAGTGCAGGTATGGGACAAGTAATGGCTAGTGCAATTCAACAGTAAAATTGTTTTTCCTATTTACAACTATTTAAAATGTGATTATACATATTTGATGTTTGATATTTCATATACTGAAACCCTTGGGGTTATGTTGGGATTGGACCATATTACTTGAGTGGTTTGACCATAGTATTGGGAGTCATGGACATCATTTTGCAGTTGTGTGACTATTAGGTTGGGCATGGACTTGGATACATGGATGGAGAGCCCATCAGACATGAGGGACACAATGGTAGGGATATGAGGTGTCAGAGATATTTTGGCTTGGGTTATTCCTTTTTTGATTACTGCACACCCGTGATTTGAGTCATGTGAACATAGGTAGACTCAGTGATGAGGTAGATATGACCACTCGTGTGGGTTGATTCCCTCGCAGTTGCGACTAGGTGATTATGATTACGGGTGCTTGCCGTGGAAGCCACGTGGGAGGTGAGGAGCCTTCAAGAGATAGCTATGAGGATTTCATGTTGGGAAATGAGGTTCACTGTGATTTGAGGGAAGACGTCGTTGTCCCTCTGTTTAGATATCTGAGGGTGGAAATCACTATACATCTAGTTATTTATTTGAGGATAGGCGTCAATGCTCCTATGGTTTTCATTACATGGGAAAACATGTGCTTTTGAGTTGGGTTACTATTGGTTTAGCATGAATTTGGGACATCGTTACTTGAGACACAAGTTGTCAGGAGGCTCATGGTTTTAGGTTTTATGTACGAGATTCCGGCATTTGATGAAGTAGGTAACACTCCATGGTGGCTATTAAGCACCAGTGGAGGTTGTGTTTACATTGTGCATAATAATGTATAATTTCCTTATAGATTCATGCCTTATTAAACACATATAATAGGTACTCACCATTGGGTGGTATTCTATTTAGATTCATCTCACACCCTGCACGAGCCCTTCGGGATGGTTATAGACTTTATGGTTTTATGTACATGTAAAGGTTCAGCCTCTGGAGATGGATTGTAGTGATGTTTTTCATGGAGACTGGTATGGACCTTGAGGTCATTCCTAGATAGAGTTTTATCTTTTATTTAGCTTTCATTCTTGTATAGACATCCCTACATTATTTATGTATCTACTGGTGGTTAGCCATAAGTTCCCTTTCTTATATCAACATTTATGACCTACTATTGATGCATGCTTTGGTTGTTTTCAGCAGTAGTTACAAGTGGTGTTTAGCATGATGTTAGGTTTACTTTACACTACCATTGATTCTATATTGGTTATGTTATTTATTGATATTTAATATGCTTCTGCTCTGTGGGTCTGGTTTGAGTCTGCTGAGTCATTTTATTTTCACTACATGTTATATTATTATTCTCAAACCAATTCCTTGTCTTCCTCTAAGTGGGTATAGCCTCACCACAATTCTTTTTTATACCCTCATTGCTAGTCAATAGCCTTTGGTGTTCAGGGAGGTGCTAGTAAGTTTATTAACACCCTTCCCATTAGCACTATTTGGGTGGATCTTCGGATTTGGGGCATTACAAACTGGTATCAAAGGGATTTGTTCTTGACTCAGAATAGTAGTAGTGTTTCAATGGATAATAATGAGATTGATACTTCTTTACGTTCCTATTGGATTACTATTTTGGATATGGTAGTATGGAGATAGGTTGTGGTTGAAAATGGGTTTCTAGCTTGTGCATGGGTTCCTATAGAATTAGGTATATGGGATATACCATGTTACCTTGGTTGGGAATTGTGGTTTTGATTTTTCTCAGATTACAGTTTATATGGTTTCCACCTTGGTGGCTCACTTGGGTTGAGATGATTATTGATTGTGATATGTTACCCCTGACCCGGTGAGGTAAAGGAGAATTAGAACTTGGACTAGTATGGAAAGGCATGATTGTTTGGCTGTTGATAGGAACATTTTTATGGTATCTCAATTTCATATCTTCATGCATGCTTTAATAAGTGATAATACGATGTGAATAATATAAATTTCCATGTTTTAGATGATTATAAAATATGAAAGGAAAAATTTATGATAGAATTGATTATATATTAAAATGTAATATTCCTTGATTTAAATTATGTAAATTTTTATGTGGCATGATATTTGGCCTCGATCATATATGAGAAGTCAGGTACTATGACTGAGGTGAGGTTGAGAATCAGGATTGGGTGACTCGGTCGTCGGTTTGAGGCTATAATGGTTGTTAGGACAAGCATAGCCTGAGGCAAATTTTATACTTGGCTATGTTGAAGGTAGTAAAGGAGTCCATGAGGCCATGATACTATGGGGAATAGTTATAGTGGGATAGAGTAAGGTTAGCTTTAATATGTAGCATTTTACTACTTTTCCTATCAGTGTGAATATATTGTCATATATATGGGTTGTTTGATGATTTATGGTATTTAGTGGGTTCCTCCTAGACAACTCGATGGAACGTCATGTGGGTGATGGAAGAGTGTAGTAGGAGAATGATGAGGTTAAAACCCTTGAAGAGTAGGCAGATCATGAACCGCATGTATAAGCTCAGGGACAAGATCAAGTTAAGGATCCAGTGCTAGAAGGGAAGATGCCATGTTTGATAGCGTTCAGGCCATGGCTTGACGAGCAGCTCTGAACTAGTATGGTATGTGTGTTGTAGGAGATTAATGGAGGTGATAAGGGAACATAGCCCTCTATGTATTAACTTACTTGGGAATTCTAGTTGCAGAACCCTCCACTTCTTTAGGGTGTGTGTGGTGTGTAGGTGGAAGAGAACTAGATAGAAAGCATGCATATGATCTTTGGGCCGCTCGAGATGCCTCCAAATAGAAGGGTAAAGCTAGTGACATACATTCCAAGAGAACCAATGAACATCTAGTAGGATGTGCAGGTTCAAGATTGTAGACACGAGGTACTGACCTAGATGGCCTTTGAGGACTCGTTCTTCGAGCACTTTTTCTAAGAGATGCTGAGGGCAGAGAGAGCTCAGAAGTTCTTGAACCTTTAGTAGGGTGAAATTTCTATCATAGACTATGTAGCTACTTTCATTGAGCTGTCTTGATTTTCACTAGGTATGGTATGTGATGACACCATGAGGGTGAGGAGCTTATGGATTACAGTACACCATCAAGGTGCAAGTAAACATCTTTAGACTGGCCTCATTCTCAGAGGTGGTGAATCAGGGGCTCCAAATTGGGGGAAACGTGATAGACATGTCTCACTTGTGGGAGATGGCTTCAGTTGATGGTTCAGATGGAAGTAAATGAGGACTGGTTGAATTACATCAAAAATGTCAGACCAAGGTCTAAGCTGGACCAGCTCATGGTAGTTCATTTGTGCTTTTATTTCAGTGTGGACTACCAGTGCATCTCTGAACTCAGTGAGATATTCCTCCAAAGAGGTGTCAGGAATTTTGAAATATTGGGAATCTAAAGAGGTTCTGTATACCGTATTCTTAGATAGTCAGAAAGTAGGGACCGAGGTAGACATTAGTGTCTGTATTTAGTTCAGGTTTGGTACTGGGAGAGTGTAGCTGAGGTTCAGCTGCACAAAGAGGCTGTGGCCGAGATAGTGGGACCTATCATTAGGGTCAATGGATAGTGTCTAGTGTAGCACTGCTGGGAGGATGTGATTTAAGAATCTGTGTGTTAGGATTGGTGCATGTCATGGAGCTACTCAAGGATGAGAAGGTTGGTGAGTCGACGATGGTCAGAGGTACACCACATGTGTGGTCGTGATTTCCGTTTTATTTTCTTTTGGAATGGACTATTGATGCATTCCTTTTCTGAGTGCATGAGTTTCACTTGATATATATTGATGTTCCAGATGTTGGTCAATAGGTTATCACCATCTCAGGTGTGTGATTATATTTATGTATGAGGTGCTTGGCATTATAAGCATCATGGATTCAGGTAACATGAGGTGCTGAGGCATTGGGGAATCCGAGGGATATAGGTTACATGAGGTTCTTAGGCACTGAGGCATCCATGTGATGAAGGCTACATGATGTTCTTAGGCATCAGGCCACCCAATAGATGTGGGTTACTTGAGGTTCTTAATAATCGGCGCATCCATGGGTTGAGGGTTACTTTCGGTGATGAGAAATTGGGGCATCCATGGGATGTGGGTTACTTGAGGTGCCTTGGGAATCAGGGAATAAAGGATGCCGTTGTTATTGAGGTATGAGGAACTGGGTTATTTTAAGAATCCACGAGATGTATAACCTTGTTGTATCATGGGTTCCATGGGATCGAGGCCGACACCGATGTAGTGTGGGATATTTTTGGGTGTCGAAAGAAACACAGGAGAACCTGATGAGGTGATGGAGTGACAATGGATCACATGAGGACCAAGGGTCCGGAAATAAGTCAATATACCTTTGATTGATTTGATCTTTGGGTTCAAATTGTTCGATAATGTTCCTTCAACACCCTTGGAAGGTAAATTTAGGGACTAATTGCTTTATCAGAGGAATTTTGTAAGAACCGGGTTCTTCCTTTATGGCATGATTCTTTTTTTTGTTTTAATTTTGATTTGTTTTTTAGAAAACTATGGAAAAATAGGCATGTACAGTAATTTTTGGGTTACACATTGTGTACTCTAAGTACACTCCATGTATGTATTGGCTGTGTAAGGTGTTTACGTGGCATTGTGGGTTGCTAGAAAGGGTACAGAGAATTAAGCATGTACAAACCATTTATCTCCTACCACATGCAGTGTAGTCATATCATAAGGTCCTAGAAAGTATGTCATTGGAAAACAACCACAAAATATATAGTTAAAGAGTATAAACGACATGTATACATATTTACATGATACATAGTTTCAAATTTTTTCATAACATGATATGTAGCCTTATTTTTTGGTTCTGGAAAGATCCTATACAAAACAGGTGCCTAAGAATTCCAATCCTTCACGATTCTTCATCTGAAGTCGGATTCAAACCCCGTCAGATCCTTAGAACCCCCTTAGTAAGATATTTATTACCCTTGATCCTTTTGTCTTGATTTCTTATTTCGACCATGTTATAGGGGGTTGAGAATTTATTTTCGTTTTAAAGATCTACATTGTTCTAGGCCAAATTAAAAGTTGATACTAGATGAGGATCAACTTACGAGTATGATATAGGTGGTGCATAACATCTTTTCTATTTTTGAAGACATTTGGGTGTTACTTATTTTAGATAAATGGATTTTTTTCAAGTGGAGCCTTATTTTTAAATATTAATTTGATTGTTATACCCTGAGGGATGTTGTGGGCATGCCCTGTACATGTTATTCTTGAGTGAGGCTGGGTGAGAGGTCATTACTCCTTTGGGTTATTTTGGCCAGGCTTGCCAAAATGATTTAAAATGAACTGTTTTGATCAAACTTCTGAGTGCAATTTTTGAATGCATGTTTATACTTTTTAGAGGCGTTCAAGACCCCAATACTGGTATAAGACAAATAATGGCTAGTGTAATTCAACTATTAATTTTTTCTCCCTATTTACTGTTTTTTTAAATGTGATTATACATATGTGATGTTTGAGATTGAATATGTTGGAACCCTTTTGGTTGTGTTGGTCATGGAAGAATATTCTTGAGTGATTTTGATAATAATTTGGTCTTGGACTAGATTACATGAGTAGTTTCACCAAAAGATTGGGCCTCATGGACATCAGTTTGAGGTAGTGTGAAAGCCAGGTTGGGCATGGCCCATGATACATGCATGGAAAGGCCATCAGACTTGAGAAACATGGTATTAGGGACATGAGGTGTCAGAGATGTTGTGTCTTGGGTTCTTTATTTTTTGATTACCACTCACTTGTGATTTGAGTCATGTGAACATTGGTAGACTCCATGATGAGGTGGTTTTGACCACTCATGTGGGTAGAGGCCCCCCTAGTTATGGCTAGGTGAATATGGTTGGGGGTTCTTGCCATGAAAGAGACATGGAAGGTGAGTATACTTTAGTGGATAGCTATGATGATATCAGGTTAGGGGTGAGGCTCTCCATCATTTGAGGGTAGACATCACTGTCCCTCTGGTTACTTATTTGAGGGAAGACATTGTGGTCCCTCAAGTTATTTATTTGAGGATATGCATTGCTAATCCTTTGGTAGTAATTCCATGTGAAGACATCATATTTCAATAAGGGTTATAATTGGTTGGGTGTACCTTCAGGATGTCATTACTTGAGACATGAGGTGTTATGAGGAACATGGTTCTAGGTTTTATGTTTGAGATTTCTGGTCGGTTGAAGTAGGTAACACTCCATGGAGGCTGTTGAACACAAGTGGAGGTTGGGTTTACATTTTTCATTGTGATATTTTCTTTCATTATAGATGCATTCCTTCTTAAAAACCTATACTAGGCATGCAAAATTGGTTGGTATACTACTAATATTAATCACACACCCTGTACGGACCCTTCAGGATGTGTGTAGACATTATGGTTTTACATACATGTAAAGGATCTTCTTCATGATATGTATTGTACTACTATTTGGCATGAAGATAGGTATGAACCATGAGGTCATTCCATGATGGATTTTTATCTTCTATTTATCTTTCATTCCTGTATTAGCATGCTTAATTTATTTATGTAGCTATTTATGGTTATCCATATGCTCACTTTTTATATCAACATGTATTCCCAACTATGTATGCATGCTTTGAATGTTTTTAGTAGTGGTTACAAGTGGAGTTTAACATACTGTTCTATTTACTTTCCACTATAGTGAATTCTATGTTGCTTCTTCTATTTATTGATATTGTATATGCTTATTCTCTACGGGTCTGGTTTGACTATGCTGAGTCAGTTTACTTTCATTACATGTTATATTATTATGCTGGGACCAGTGAATTATCTTCCTCTGAGAGGGTAGAACCTCTCTAATATACTTTTTTACACCCTCACTGCTTGTCGATTGCCTTCAGTTTTTAGGGAGGTGCACCTAAGGTTAGTAACACCCGGCCTCTTAGCACTGTTTGGGTGGATCTTCGGGTTTGGGAAGTTACAAAGTGGTATCAAAGAGTTTTGGTCTTGACTTATATTTAGTAGCAGTGTTTCTCTAGATAATAATGAGTTTGAGACATCCTTTCATTCTGTTAGTTTACAATTTGGGATATGGTAGACTGGATATCGGTTGTGATTGGAATAGGGTTTCTAACTTGTTCTTGGCTTCCTACATCCCCTGGTAAAAGGGAAAAACCATGTTACCTTGGGTGAGAATTATTGTTTTCCTTTTTCTCATATTAAAGTTTATATGGTTTCTACCCTGGTGGTTCACTTTTTTTTGTGATGGTTTTTGACTGTGATAAGTGACCTTTGACCTGGTGAGGTGTGGGAGAATTGGACATTGGCCTAGTATGGAAAGGTGTGATTTTTTGGTTTTTATAGGCACATTTATAGGATATTTCAATTTCATATATTCACGTATGATTTGAGAAGTGATAATACCAAGTTAATTATATCCATTGACATGTTTTAGATGATTTTGAAATGTGAAAGGTGAAATTCATGATCAAATTTCTTGTGTATTACAATTTAATATGCCATTATTTATATTATGTAAAATTTCATGTGACATGAGATTGGGCCTGGATCATGTACGAGTAGGTAGGTACTATGAATGAGGTGATGTTGATCATCCAGGTTGGGTGACTCGGTGATCGGTTAGAGGTAACATTTGATGTTATGATTGACATAGCACAAGGTACATTTGATACATGTATCTGTTGAGGGAGGGTAAGTATCCCATGAGGTTCAGATGTTGTGGGGAATTGTTGTAGTGGGAGAGAGTAAGGGTAGTTTTTAGACCCCCCTTTTCTACTTGTCCCATCTGTGTGAATATATTGTTATATATAAATATATAGAGTGTATTACCATCTATGGTATCTAGTGGGTTCCGCCTAGATGACTCGATGTAATGTCAGGCGGGTGGTGATACAGTGTCTCAAGAGCATGATCAGGTTCAGACCACTAAGGGGAAGGTAGATCACGAGCCGTAAGTATAGGATCCTAGACAAGATCTAGTTTAAGATTAAGTGCAGGCAGGGAAGCTACCGGGTTTGATAGTGTTTGGGGTGTGGCTTGACGAGAAGCTCTGAACTAGTTTTGTACGTGTGTATTAGGGGATTTATAGTGGTTCTTAGGGAATAGATTCCTTTATGGGTTACCTTACTTGATAATTCTAGTCATAGAACCCTCCATCTTTTCAGGTTGAAGCTGGTCCATAGGGGGTAGAGAACTGGATAGAGAGCTTGTAGATGATTTTCGACCAGCTCGAGATGCCTCCGGGGAACAGGGTCAAGCTGGTGACGTACATGCTGAGAGGACAAGTGAAGCACTGGTAGGATGTGCAAGTTCAGGCTAGAAGACATGAGGGACTATCTTGTAAGGACTTCAAGGATAGGTTCTTCAAGAAATTTTTCCTAGAGACACCGAGGATAGATATATCTCAGGAGTTCTTGATCCATCAATAGGGTGACATGTCTGTCATAGACTATACAGCTACTTTCACTAAGTGATCTTCCTCTACACCAGGTATGGTAAGCGAGGAAACCTAGAGGGTTTGGTGGATCGATGATGGCTTGAGGTAAACTATCAGGGTGTAGGTAAATATCTTTAGGCTGGTATCATTCTTAATGGAGGTGAATCAATCACTCATAGGTAAAGGAAACCTAACAGACATGCCTTACATGGGCTGGGCGGTGGCTTTAAGTGATGGTTCAGATGGAAAGAATGGAGGAAGGGTTGAGTTAAAATAGGGAGTTCTTGCCAGGGTCTCATATAGACCACCTCTTGGTAGTTTAGTAGTGGTTTTTTTTTCTGTGTGGGCAGACCAGGAATGTCTGGACTCACTGTGATGGGCCTCCAAAGGAGTGCCAGGCTTGTGGACATGTTGAGCATATCAAGAGGTTCTGTAGAAAGCCTTATCAGAATGCCGTTAGGTAGGGACTAGTGTAGATAATGGTGGCTGGATTTGGTTCAGGTTCAGAACTAGGAGATAGTATCCAAGGTTTAGATGCATGTGAAGGACAAGGAAGAGATAGTGGGACCCATCCTTGGGTAAATGGTCAGGGTCTGGTGTATCACTGTAGGGAGGATAGGCTTTAGGCAGCCGAGTGTCAGACCAGGTGCATGCCACGGAGCATCCAGGGGATGAGAAGGATGGTGAGCCAATGATGGTCAAAGGTATGCTGAGGGCGTGACTGTGATTTCCTTTTTTTCCTTGGTAATGGCCTATTGAGTCATGTACTTTTTCAGTGCCTGTGGTGTAGATAATTTATATGGAATGTCTAGACGCTGGTCAGTAGGTTTGCACCATCTTGGGTTCACGATTATATTTATGTATGAGGAGCTTGGCATGAGGAGCATCATGAATTCATGTTACATGAGGGGCTTAGGCATTGGGGAATCATAGGTATGTAGGTTACTTTTGGTGCTTATGCATTAGGTCATCCATAGGATGCATGTTACATGAGTTTCATAAAAATCAAGGTATCTTAGGGATGTGGGTTACTTGAGGTGATTAGACATTAGGGCATCCATGGGATGCATGTTACTTGAGGTGCTGAGGCATCGTGGAATCCATGGGATGTGGGTTACCTGAGGTTCCATTGGCATTAGGGAATTGAGGAGGCAGTTGTGATTGAGGTGTGGGGCCCAAGGTTGTTTTGAGCATCCATGGGATGCATGAACTCATTGTTCTGTGGGTTTCATGTGCTCGAGGTGGACACTGATGCGGTGTGAGATATGGTTGGGTGTCAAAAGTGACATGGGAGCACCTGATGAGGTGTAAGAGTGATGATGCATCACATGAGGACCAAGGGTCTAGAAATAGGTCTATAGAACTTTGATATATTTGAGCTTTAGGCTGGAATTTTTCTGGAATGTTCCTTCACAATCCTTAAAAGGTAAAATCAGGGAAAAATTTTCTTAAGGGAGGATGTTTATAAGAACCTGGTTCTTTTGTTGAGGTATGAGTATTTTTTTCCTTTTGAGTTGTTTTTGAGAAAATTGGGAAAAACTGGACAAGTACTGGATTTTTTTGGGTTACACACCATGTACTCTGAGTACACATCGCGTATGTATTGGCTGTGTATGGTGTTTAAATGGCGTGTTAGTATGTCGCCAAGGGTAGAGATAATTAGGCATGTACATGTTATGTATCCCCTACCACAAGACATGTAGTCATGTCTGTAGGTCTTGTAAAGTATGTTGATGGAAAAGAGCTTCCAAATGAACAGTTAAAGAGTATACATGGAAGGCATACCTATTTACATGTGTTTCAATTTCAAAATTTTTCATAAAATTGGCATTAGGACCTTTTTTATGATTCTTGACAGAACTTATGCAAAAGAGGTTCCTGATACTTTAAATCCATCCCAATTCTTTATATCATGTCATATTCAAACCCCATTAGATCCATCAGAACCACCTCAGTAATATTTAGATAATTCTTGAGCCTTTCATCTTGATTTATTATTTCAAACATGTTATCAGGGTGTGATATTTTATGCTCATTGTGTTGATCTACTTTGTTCTAAACCTAATTAGAAGTTTATACTGGAGGAAAATTATCATATGAGTATGATGTAGGTGGTACATAACTTCTTTTGTATTTTCTCAGACATTTGGGCATTGAATGTTTTAGTGAAAAGGTGTGTTTTTTAGTGTAACCTTGTTTTTACATATTACGTTGATTGTTAGACTATGAGGGAGGATGTGGACATGCCTTGTACCTATTATGCTTGAGAAAGGTCAGGCGACATGTCATTTCTCATTTAGGTTATTTTTGTTCGGGCATGCAAAAATGAGATAAAATGAATTTTTATGATAAAACTGTAGAGTTTAATATGTGAAAGAATGTTTTGACTTGTTAATGGTGTTCAACACATCAATGATGGCATGGGACAACTAATGGCCAATGCAATTCAGTTGTTAAATTGTTTTTCTATTTTAAAAATATTTAAAATGTGATTATATATATGTGATGCTTGAGATTGGATATGCTGAAACCCTTAGGGTAGTGTTGGGAATGGTCAGATATTCTTGAGTGATGTTTATCACAGGTTGGGCTTTGCCCTGATTACTTGAGTGGTTTGACCATGAGATTGGGTGTCACAAATGTTGGTTTGAGGCATTGCGACTGTCATCTTGGGCATTGCTCTAGATAAATTGATTATGAGTTCATCAGACTTGAGAGACATAGTTGCGGGGACACGAGGTGTCAGAAATAATCTGGCTTGGGTTATTTAGTTTGTTATCACCACTCACCCATGATTTGAGTCATGTTCCCATAGGTAGACTCCATGATGAAGTGGTTTTTACCACTCGGGTGGGTAGAGGCCCCCATAGTTGCGGATATGTGAATATAGTTTGGGGATATTGTGGTGAATTTCATGGGGAAGGTGTAGAGCCTTATAGAGATAGGTCTGAGGTAATCGGGTTGGGGGATGAGGCTTACTATGATTTGAGGAAAGACATCATTGTCCCTCAGGTAACTTATTTGAGGGAAGATATTGATGTCCCTCCTATTATTTATCTGATGACAGACATCACCATTCCACCGAATATCATTCCATGTGAATATGTGATATTTAGAACATGGTTACTTTTGGTTGGGTGTGCCTTCAGGACATCATTACATTTGACATGAGGTGTCAGGAGGCACATAGTGCTGTGTTTTATGTTTGATATTCTGACGTTGGCCGAAGTAAGTAACACTCCATGGTGGCTAGTGAGCACCGGTTGAGGTTGTGTTTACATTGTGCATTTTACAATTTAATTTAATTATAGATTCGAAACTACTTGAACACTTATACTAGGTTCTCACTATTTGGTGGTATCCTACTGAGATTCATCTCACACCCTGTATGGGCCCTTTGAGACACTAAAAGACTTTATAGTTTTACGTACCGTTAAAGGATAATACTCTAGAGTTGGATTGTAGTGTTGTTTTCCATGGAGACTGGTATGGACTTTGAGGTGATTCCTAGCTAATGTTTTATCTTATTTTTATCTCTCATTCTTATATAAGTATAATTACATTATTTATATAGATACTACCGGTTAGCCATAGGTTCCCTTTTTTATATCAACATGTATAACCTGTTATGGATGCATGCATTGTTTGTTTTTATTAGTGGTTAAATGTGGTGTTTAGAATGTTGTTCTATTTACATTTCAATAAACATGATTAGATATTACTTATGTTGTTTGTTGATATTGGATAGGCTTCTGCTCCATGGGTCTAGTTCGAGTCTATTTAGTCATTTTATTTCTGTTGCATGTTATATTATTATACACAAACCAATTCCTTATATTCCTTTTAGAGGGTATAGCCTCACCAATATACTTTTTTACACCCTTGTTGATAGTCAAAATTCTTTGGATTTCAGGGATATGAGCCTATGTTCAGTAACACCTGGCTCGTTAGCACTGTTCGGGTGGCTCTTCGGGCTTGGGGCGTTACATCAGACTTCCTTTTAGTTGAACATGATTTATCCTCCAATATAATGGTTTAAACAAAGTTATTAATTTATACAAGAATAATATTTATATTTATATTATCATATATTGTCCTCTTAAAACAACTTAAAACCCTTTATTGAATGATCTTGAATTATTTTCATTGTTTCAGGTTTTAATTTCCTTGTTTTCTCAAACATGTTTTCCATGTATGTTCTATTTATTTTTTATAGTATATAGACCCATAATATCTATAACTATATTAATGTTATAAAAATTATTTTTTTCATTATATATATTTTTATAATCTCTATTGAAATTTTGACATGGAGAATGGATCACATCACTTCAGGGAGGCAGTAGGTCGTAGTTATGCACGATCAACATTACATTTCCCTTAACAAGTGAATGGTTAAGTATATATGTGATATATTAATTTTAAAGAATAAAAATTATTTCATATATATCACATATATTAATTAAATTTATCCTTATTACATTCAATGTTAAGCATATGTGAAAAATGAATCACACTCTATTGTGAGGAAACAGTCCATCATAAAAACCAGTGATGATATCATGATTTAAAAAAAATGGAATTTAAGAAGACATATATTGTATAATAATTAAATAAGTATAATAATATCATAAAAATATTATTAATAATATTAATAAATCATTATATATAGCCTTTATAGGTGGAAATGGAAAATGAATTACATCGGTTCTTGAGGCAGTAGTCTACTATACACACGATCAACGACTTTGATTCCCATTTTATGGAAGTGAAGACAGATATAGGTTATGAACCTAATATTGTAAATTATATTTTTATGTATCATAATTAATATACTATATAATAAAATTTTAATAATATTTTAAGGATGTGAAAAAATAAACAAAATAAAAACTCTCATTTGAGAAAATTACCTCCTCTTTGGGTAACTTCATTTGTTTTGCACTGAAATAATTCCTAATATGGATTTTTTTTTTCAATAAATAAGATATGTGATGATTTTTGGTGATTAAGGAAGTTATTTGAGTTGGTATTGGATTATATAAATAACTCTGGATGTGTGACTAGGGGAGGGTAGGAGGTGGCCTTTTATAAGTGTGGGAGAGGACACACATGTAACATTTGAAAAGAAAAAATCACACAAATGTTTTTATCATGAAAAAATAATAAAAAAAGGGTCCTTCTCAGACCTTATAGGAGATAAATTTTAAATATTTCCATCAAATGGGGTTTTTAGAAGTAGATTGGTCATTTTAAACCTTATCATTTTTGTTTACCCCTCGGTAAATAAACTTTTACCTTAAGTAAAGTAATTAATTTTTATTGTTTTACTTATTAATTATAGATTTTTTTTTCAATTTATTATATAATATAATTTATTTTCATTCCATAATATGGAATCATTTTTTACAAATTTAATTCATCGAAGTATCCTTGTACAATTTTAAATTATACTTGTAGTTATAAAGAAAAAGTGGTTTTCCAAAGAGAACATTCTTATATGTATAAAAGGTTTTCATATAAAAATTTAATAATAAATTGATCTCAATAATCTAAATTAGTTATATTTTAATAAAATTTATCTTATTTTACTTTAACAAAAATTTAAAATATTAGTTATCTTTGTAATTAATTTCATCAAAAGGTAATTTATATTGAAAAGAAGAATTTTTTAATATTCCTAAAAAAATAATCTTTTCAAAAAATAAAAAAAATCACCATAAGATAATTTTCATAAGAGAAATACTAAAATCAAATTAATTTTATCACATAAATTTTATAAAAGTGGTAAAATTTAATTTTAAATTATATGCGCAAAGCTAAAATAAACTATATTTTACAAAAAATATAATTTTTATGAATTTTTTATAGAAATTATTATTCTTTTATTTCTAGTAAATATATAAAAATAATTTAAAAAATTTATTTTGTAATATTCATACAAAAAAATTTAATGGAATGGTTATAATGGTATACTATTTTATAGTTCATTTAGGCCCAGGGTTGCATTTTCCACAAGCTATCAATCTGATTAAATTTAATGAAATATACCTGATGGCTTATTAATCTCATTGTTGTGTTTCACATACGCTATCAAATCCAACCTTATTATTTTAAAATATCAGGGTGTCACATTAACCCCACATTCAATAAATTCTATTGTCTTGATTTAAACTTGTGGTCAGAAGGTCATGGGATTTCAATCTAAAAGTTCTGTTTCAAAACCACACATTATAAAAAGGGTTATTGATATATCGTCATAAAAAGAATAAAGGGGAAGTAAAATGTTCATATGGAAGAACACATAAATAAGGTTCTAAGTATGATAATATTGGTTGAAACTGAAAATATGGAAATGGAATAAAAGAATAAATAATTATAGAGAGTGATAAATGTCATTGATCAAAAGAAATTTGATGATCAATATAATGTTAACAACCTCAAAACCAAACATCTGTGATGATTTAAAGGAATATTTTACTCATCCGATATGATGTTAATATGATATTTTTTTTTGATTTAATATCATTTTCTTTATTTTGATAAGTTCATATATTTTCTAAGAATATACAGAAATATAATTATATAATATCTTTCTATTTCATAATCATAATTTTAACCTTTGTTGTGTCTAGATCAATTTTAAATTTGCCTCTTACTATAAGAAATGGATATAAAAAATGAATTTTGTTTTCCTAAAGCACTAAAATTTACTTTTAATAGGTAATAAAATAAATTAGTGATAAAAAATTATTTCTATATATCACTAAATAATTTAAAAAACCAATATGGTTAGTACAAGTTTTCTAATATAATAAATTAATCACTATACCTAAACAGTAACACCATCGGTTAATCATTAATATTTCTTCATCAAATTGATTAATTAAAAAAATTAAATATTTTCTAGAATGTAATTTAGTTTATTGGTAGGTGTTAAACCTTTATCATCCTTCAGTTCTGGATTTAACTCTGCATCCTTTCCATATGCAAAGGATTGCCACACGACATGTGGGTTGTCATTTTTCCAAAATGATATATATATATATATAATTCATATAATGTTCCCAAATTGTAATAACCCATAATTTTCAAAACATTAAACATAAGATAAACATTAATGGTTACCGATAATAATAATATTATTTCCTTAAAATGTGATAGAATTATTCCTTAGATAACTTTCCATATTCTAAACTAATGAGATGCATTACCATAAATATTCTTTTAAAATTTAATTAATCATCTTAAAATATTATCAAATAGAAAACTACTAAAAAGCAGGGTTTATCCAATGATAGGGATTTAAGAGTGATAGCTAAAAGAACTGTTAAATACCCCCTTTGTTAGTGATCATAAATAACTATTAAAGGGGGACTTTAACAATGCTGAAAAGTTCTATTAAAGGGGGTATTTATCAGTGCCTATAAAAATGTGTTGATAAATTGTATATTTTATAAAAAAAATATTTCATTAAAATTAATATATAAATATATTAACATAATATATATATTGTAAATAATCTTTAGATAACATTAAATAGGCATTTTCACATAATATATACGATATTGAGTGAAAATACATTATAAAATATGTTTTAATAAATTATTAATAAATAATTTTATAATTATTATCATTTAATGGTTAATTAATAATAGTTAAATGACATGATAATTAAACTAATTAATGAACAATAGAAGATAAGCTGAAAACATGACTTGAGAATTAAATGATTATAACATTTTCTCTGAGTGTCTGTTTAGAATCTACCACATATCAAATAAATGCTGGTGATGAGATATACAAAATGGTGACTACGGGATCCCCAATTCACATTTTTCAAGGCCAAATCTGCAAAAGGCCTCAAAATATAAGTTTTTAGTTGGGTTATCCCAATGTTTTGGCATTAAATAGAAATTCATCCACATTTAAGGGGGTATTATTGCCTTTTTTCACAACAGACTGGATTTATTCTCAGGTATTACAATCATATTGATATTATGGTATCAATGTTTTATCAATTTTCACAATTTAGTTTTATTTAACATTAAATAAATTCACATTTTCTTATATTTACATACATCATTCATGTGTATAAATAAATATATTAATATATTTATGTAGAAATGTGTTTTTAAATATATAAACAAAATATTTATTATTCCTTTTATTTAATGTATAAAATTATCCATTTCATTTACATTATAAAAATGAACTAATATATATATATATATACAAGTAATGTTTATATATAAACATGTGTGTGTCAATAAATAAATAAATATTTTTATGTGAATTCTAATATTTTAAAATAAATAAATATTGGGAAAATGTATTGTAAAAAATATATGACCATTTTTAACATTATAAATATATATATATAAGGATTATATATACATATATGTGTGTATTAATAAAATTATATATATTTTTATTTTATTTTAGTATATGTTAATGAATATAATATATAATATATTTAAATAAATATAGGAATATATATATCACACTCATACAAAAATAAATTTTATAAGTGTTTTTAAAAATAATTATATAAATATATCAATGAAAAATATATATGTGTATATACATATTAACAAAATTATAGTTAAAGATAAAACAAAACAACATGGTACAATGGTAAAGGGATTCCGTCATTATGGGATAGGTGAAGGGTTCGAATCCAGGCATACACAAGATGTTGGAAAATCATAAAGTAATTTTAAAGGGGATATGGGGTGAAAAGTGCTGATATGGGGATTTTTAGTGCTATTATATGTGTTGTGGAGGCAACAATAAAGGAGTTAGGATCATATAGGTCTGAAAAAATATATTGTTACCCCCTTTAACAATGATTTTAAGCACTGATAGAGGCCCCTTTATTAGAATTAAAAAAAGTTATATTAAAGGACCCATTTAATAGTTCTTTTTGTGATCACTATTAAAGCCTTCCATTTAACATAGCCAGTGTAGAAAAAACCTTATAAGCATTATTAAAGGCCATACACTTATGCTGTTAAAACTCCATTTTCTAGTTGTGCATTCACATAATGGGTATTTATTCCATTTCTAATTTTATAAAACATACACCTATCAACCTAATAAAATCTATTCTTAAATATGTTAATAAGTGGTCAACATATTTTCAAATCCATCAAAATGGTTTATAATGAAAATTTTAATGATATAAAGAATATCCCCTAGGAGTGTCAAAATAGGTGTATAATAAAGCCTATTTTTGGTTAACAAGTAAAACTCATGTCAATCCTAATACACCTTTATTAAAGTTATTACCCATAGGTATATCTATATTAGAACCATTTCCACTTGTAGTATATAGAAAAGGATAATTTTCTAAGAATAACCACATAATCTAAAACATAACAAAGATTTAGGATTATCTTATATAATTATCCCCAATGTTTATCATAGGCTTAAGTTCCCTAAACTATGGTGTCCAAAATATAGCTACCACAGTCTTTATTAAACATACTAATGTACTAAATATAATGACCATGACTCTAGTGTCCCATATCTTGTGTCTTTTTTATTACATTGGCATAAGATAAAAGGAATCACATACTGAAGGACTAAGTAGTTTTGTAGTCCTAGTAAACTAGATACATACACAATAAAAATATTACATTTGAATTTAAAAATTACAACAGTTTTTTAGATAATATCATTATTCCCACTAGAATACCTATATATATCATACATAGTAAACTATATTTATTCATGGTGAAGGGAAAAGAATAAGGAAGTGGTCAAATTTTTAGTAAGAGTTAAGTAAGTGGAATCTATCACAGGTAAATTAAGAATAAATAATTTATAATAATTAACATGGAAGGGTAAAATGAACACACATTCCATTTTATCAATAAATGAACCATCATGATTAGATAAGAAATAACCAACATGAAAAGGTAAATAATTAAATACACATTCAATTAAAATAACATGAATATATTGAAAAAATAATAAATAATATAAATTGGAAGTTATATAATTGAACACACATGGAATTTAAAAAACTTGACTGTCATAAATAGAAAAGGAAGAATAAATACAGAAACGTAAATAAAAACACACACACACCATTTAAATAATTTCACTATTATAGATATATAAGGAATAAACAATATATAAATGTAAATAACTGAAAACACTTACCATTTAATCAATAACTAAAAAAGAATATCATCTATAGATAATATCATTGAAAAATATCAATGATAATAATAACTAAATTCTCAATAACTGAAATTCTTAATTATTGGAATTCATGATCTCGGTAATAATGATACTACTACTGTCAATGCATTTCAGAACACTTCTTAATACTATATTTTGAAAAAAAATTAATGATAGCTTACTGATTCACCTCATAATAATACAGATGAATCGATAGGAAATATAATTCTTCCCCCACCAATCACTGCATGTCTAAATTATTACTCAAATATCTAATAATGAATTTAACTGATGAACAATGTTCCTTATCATAAAATATCTATATTGAGTAAAGAATATATATTTATCAATATATCTCTATAAAAATATCAATTTCATTATAGAACACTATATGTGAAAATGATATATGGTTTAATCAATAAAAATATACATGATAAATAATATATCCATTTAGAGGAAACTTAATGTTCAATGATCAAATAAATGTAAATATTTTAATGTGAATTTAATACCTTAAAAAATATATTAAGAAAGTGAATGACAATAAATTCCTTGGTCAAATGATCATAAAAAATCCATAAAAATATTATGTGTGGTATCAATACAACATATCCCCATTAGAGTACCAGTAAAATAATGGTTTGTTGTCATTGATATATTGAAATACCATAAAAATATTTGTAAAAACATTATTGAGGAAAATATTTTGTTCACATTCATTTTTTTTAAACGTTATGTTGAAAAAATATTTTTAGAATAGTTTTATTTAAAAATAATATTTCAAAATTATAATGGGGTATTTAAAAAATTCAGCGGTCATGAATATATGAAATTCTGTACATGACATAGATATACAGACAAAGTTTCCTTTCAAATTTTCATTAAAATACAAATAGGATTTGATTGAAAAAAAAAATTATTCCATTTAATTTTTTAAAAAAAATCCACATATGGTTAAAAATTTCTTTAATAAAAATTTTTAGAATTTGGAAATAATTTTTGAAAATATTTATAGAAATACTAGTTTTGGAAGAAAAAGGATGTTCAACCAAAGAATGAAACAAACATCCAACATTCGTAAAATCATTGTAAAAAATTATTTAGAACAAAAGAGTGTAAAAATATACTATTTCCTAAAAATATAATTCATAATAATACGAGAAGAAACTGAAACTGTTTTATTAGCCAATGATCAGATAATTTACTTTAATGGAAAGTCAGGCATAAACAATCGAGATTAAAATGAGAATGTGAAATAAACCCTTACAAAGATCATAATGTTGAAGTGATAATTAGAAAATGAATTGATTAAGTATATCCAATGAAACTCCACCGAAAAATTGTATATACAATATAATATAATAAAAATTCTGTACACCCATATTCAAAGAATATTAAAGTCAATGAAGAAGTAATATAACAAATTTAATATTAATTGGGTTATGAAATCCATTACAACTTGGTAATATTTATTTTATGTCCCCATGGATGAAATAAATAAAATTTAAATATAAAATAACATGAATTGTTAATCAATCATGATATTACATGTTAGATGAAAATTATATAGACCATATAAGAGAAATCAGGTCTATAACATTTCAATATTCCTCAATGAATGGAAATTTAGCCAAAGTCCCTTAGCTCACGCTTCTTTTTGGATTAATTTTTTTAAATATTGTATAATGGTTATAATCATGTTATTTATTTATAACAGAATCTTATTTATTTTTATATTATCATATATTATTCCCTTCTGAGAACTTATGACCTGTTCGATAATGTTATTTTATATTTTCATTGTTTTGGGTGTTAATTTCATTGTTTTATCTTGTGCGGTTTTTAATGAATGTTAAAATTATTTTTTATAGGATATAGATGCATAATATCCATAATTATATTAATGTAATAAATATTTTTTTTATTTAGATACTTTTTTATAATTATTAATTAAATTTGAATATAGGGAATAAATAAAATCACTTCCTGGAGATGATAGGTCGTACATACAAATGAGCGCTGTCATTATTCTCAAATCATGTGAAAGGGTATGTATTAGGTGATATTTTAATTTTTATTAAGAAATATAATATCATATATATAACATATATTCATTAAATTTATCATTTTTCTATATTCTATGTAATGTGTAAGTGAAAAAATAATCAAATCGTTGTATGAGGGCATAGTCCATTGTACACACGAGTGGTGTTAACATAATTTAAATGAAATGAAATATAAAAATGTATATTAGATATACTTTTTTAATAAAGTATAATAACATCATAAATATAATATAAATTAGTTAAATACATAAATCTATTCATCCTTGAAATGTGGTGATGGAAAACGAATTACATTGGTTCATGAGGCAGTTATTTTCCATACACACAATTGACGATTCAATTTATATTTTAGCCAAAGAGAAAAATTATATAGGTAATTAACTTAAAATAATAACATATAAATGGGTTGAATAAATTATTTTTTAGTTTATGATCATGGTTTATTGAAAATTTATTTTGGGGGCAGATGAATGAAAATAAAAATACTCATTTAATAATGTGACATATTCTTCATGAATATTCTTTAGGTTTTCACCATATTCCTTCCCATGTAGGATTTACTATAAAAAGGCTCTAGGATGTTGTAGGGATTAAATAATAAATTTGAGTAGTTAGTGGATAATGTAAATGGATTTTTATTTGGAAGACGAGAAGAGAGGGGGTGACATTTTATAAGTGGGGGAGTAGCGACACATAGAATTTTTTAAAAGAAGCAATTACAACCTAATTTTTACCATGAAAATATCATAAAAATGGTTAATTATCAAAAATTATATATAATATGGTCTAAATATTTCTATACAGTGGGTGTTGGACATGTTGTTAGGGTATTGTAACCTATATCATTTAATTTAACCCCCCATAAATCAGTTTATACATTAACCACAATAATTTATTTTTTACTTTGTTCAATAATAATTATTGTGAAAAATTTAATTTAATCTAATTATATAATATAAATTATTTCAATTCACAAAATTTGTAGATTATAATTTCAAAGTATACCAATAGACACGACAACAAATGGGTGTCCAAAGAGAAAATTTTAATAATTATAGAAGGTTATAATATCATAATTTAATATGAAATTTACTACAATTTCCTAATTTATTTAATAAATTATACATTTTATCAAATTTAAAATTTAGTTTTTCTTTGTAAATGATTTTAATTAAAAGGTAGTTTTCATTAGAAATTAGAAATTGTCATTATTCATTAAAAATTAATGTTTCTAAAAAATTCTCAAAAAAAATCCTAAGAAAATATTTATTTTTTGATTTCAAATATGAATATAATTCTTTAAATAAATTATAATTTTTTTGAAAATTATTTTTAAACAATATGTACAATGTCAAACTAATCCATCTTTTAGAAAAACACTGTTTTCATAAAACATTTATTTTTCATTTAAATGAATCTTATTTTATTTACAATGAATGTATAACCATAATTTTGGAAATATAGTTAGTACCATTTATATCCATCAATTTAACACCTAGTTTATAACAGGATATGATTTTTTTATTAATTTTGGCTTGGAGTAACATGTTTGCAAGATACTGAATATTTTAAATTTAAAGAAATATATCTTTTGGGATGCTCAAGATTGGTGTTTTGTGTCACACGAAATATCAAATAAAAACTAATTATTTTAAAATCTTATGGTGTTACATTTTTCCCACCATTAATAAATCTCATCGTCACAATTTAAACATTTTCTAGGAATATTAAGGGATTTCTATTTGAAAATTCATTTTTGAAAAACTAACATCAAAATAGGGTAAATAAAAATCCTATTAATAAGAGATAAATATAAGTTTAAATATTATATTTAATAACCCATAACTAGGATACTATGTAGTGGGTCATTGGTGGAATGTGAATATATATATAATAAAAGTGTAAAAAAATATAGAGAGTGATAAAGGCTATTTATCATAAGAAATTGAATGATCAATGAAATGTTTCAGACATAAAAACCATAAATATGTGATGATTTAAAAGATAATTTGATTAGATATGAAGGTAATATGATATTAAATTTTTGAATACACTTTTCAAAATGTTTAGGAATTAATTTACTATAAAATAATATAATGAAATTTAATTACATGATATATTTAATTTTTATAAGAATGATTTCTTCATTTGGTTGTGCCTTAATCAATTTCCAATTCATTACTTACTTCAAGAAATGAATATACAAAATGATTATTTTATTCATGATGCACTTAAATTCACATTTAATAGACTGTAAAATCCATAAAAGTGTGAAATAAATTTTTGTACATATCTTACTAAATTACAAATCTAATATGGTTAGTATAAGTTTTCCAATATAATATATTAATCATTATACCATAACAGTAACACCAATATTTCATCATCAATATTTATTCATCAAATTGTTTAAGTAAAACTAATGAAACATTTACCAGAATGTCATGTAGGCTAGTTGTAGGCACTAAACCCTTATGTAAAGGAAAATAACTGAAAACAAATTTCATTTAAATAACATGACTATCATGAATAGATAATAAATATTAAATATGGAAGCCTAAATAATTGAACACACATTTTATTTAAATAACTCAACTATCATTAATAGATATGGTTTAATCAATATAGACAGGTAAATAACTAGAAAACTTCACATTTAAGAAATAATAGATAATGAAATGAATCCAAAGATAATATTATTATAAAAATATCATAAATATTTATAATTTAATTCTCAATGAAGGAAATTATTAGTTATTGTATGTCATAATATCTTACTTTAAGATACCTCTACTATCAAGACAATTCACAAAACATTTTAAAAATACTAGTAAGAACTTATTTAATTATATCTTACTGATTCACCTCATGAGATTACATATGCATATAGAGGCTCTATAAATTTTGGCCCCACCGATCACTACATGTCCAAAGTATTCATCATATATCAAATAATCAATTTCATTCATGAAAAATGTGTCTTTTCATCTAATATACATACAGAGTGAAAAAATTAAATATATAAATATTAACTTAGAAAAACTAATAAATTTTAATATTTAACACAATATGTATAAATGATATACATATTAATTAATAAACATATCCATGAAAAACAATATGTATATTTATGGTAAATTTAATTTCCAAAGATCATAGGAAAGTGAATATTTCAGGGGGAATATAATGACTACAAAATTGAATCAAGAAAGAAAATTTCAATACTTCACCAGGTCAAAATGATCATAAAACATCAAAATAATGAATTATTATCATATTAATAAAACATATACCCAATGGAGAATAAGTGAAATATAGGGTTGTTTCCATTTATGAATAGAAATACTATAAAAATATTTTTAAAAATTTTATTGATGAAAATATCCTTTTAACTATGAAAATAGATATTTTTTAAACTTAAAGATCACAAAATATTAAATAAACGTTTTTTTAAAAAAACCATTGGATCATATAAATTAATATTTTAAAAATTGGGTTTTCATGATGATAATAAATTCCATACATTCCAAACATGTGAAAACAACGATTATTTTCACATTTTGAGGAAAATCCAAACATGACTAGTTTGAAAAATGACATAAAGATTCCTTTCATTTGTTTTTGTAAAAATACAATAATGGTTAAAAATTACATTGATAAGTCATTTCAATAATGTGAAAAATACTCTTTAATAAATTTAAGAAAACTCTATTTTAGAAGAAAAAGGATTTTCAGCAGAAGAGAAAATCAAATTTTGATTTTTTGAAAAAAATTGTCTCAATAATTTTATGTTCCGAAGAGTGGAAAAACTATAAAATTAATGAAAAAAATAATGACTGACCATAGTAAAATAAAATGAGATTTTTTTATTAACTAATTAATAAATAATTTTCTTTATTGAAAAATCAAGAGTAAATAATTTTGATTAAAATGAGATTGTTAAATAAACCCTTACAAAGATCATAACATTAAAGAGAGAATTAACCAATGAATCCACTAGGTCTATAAAATAAAATTCCACACAAAACTAGTGGATATAAGATATATTATTATAAAAATTCAACACACACACAATCATAGAATATCAAATACAACAAAGAATTATTGTAACCAAATGAAAATATATTGAGTTATCAAATTCATTGCCACTCAATAGTTTTCCAGTAAAATCCCATTGGATGAAATAATTCAAATTGAAACATAAAATAAAATTAATTGTTAATAAATCTTGAAAATAAACTTCCAATGGTTAGTATATACACAATATAAAAAATTTATCCGCAGAACATTTCCATATGCCTCAATAAAGGGAAATTGATATCGAGTCACAAACCTGAAGATTCCTTTTGGTTGAAAATTATTTGAACTAATGTTTAATGGTTTAAATCATGTTATTAATTTATAATAGAATCATATTTGTATTTATAATATCATATATTTTTATTTTATAACATCTTATAAATAATTTGATAATGATATTTCATTATTTTCATTGTTTTAGGTTTTAATTTCTTTGTTTTATCATTTATATTTGGTTAGGTCATACATACGCATGAGAAACATCATCATTACTTTAATAGAAGAAATGGTAAGGAATTAAGGGATATATTAATTTTGAATAACCAATATAATTTCATATATTTCACATGTATTTATTAAATTTATCTTTACTATATTACGTGTAATACATATGTATAAAATGAATCACATACCTTCACGTGGTGATAGTATACTATACACTTCAGAGAAATTATCATAATTTAAATGAATTGGAAATTAAGAAGGTATGTGTGATATTATAATATAAGATAAATAATAATATCATTAATATAATATACATGAGTAAAATTCACCATTATATACAACCATGAAAGTTTCTTATGGAATAATAATTATATCGTTTTGTGGGATGGTAGTTCATTGTACATATGATCAATAGTTGAATTTATCATTTGATAGAAGAGGAGATGGATATAGGCCATTAATGTAGTATAATAACATCATAGTATATTTAATATTCTTTGGATATTATATACGAATTTTCTAATTAAAATTTAAGGATGTATAAGAAAAAACAAAATAAAAACGTTCATTTAAGAACATTACATTTTTTTCAGGAAGCATCATTAGATTTACACTAAAATACTTCCAAGGTTAGATTTATGATAAAATAATTTGATATAGAACATTTTTATGGGACTAAGTTAGTAATTTTTTAATTTCATGGGAAAAATAAAATGACTTTGGATGTGCGAAACAAGGAGGATAGGGATGGCCTTTTATAATTGGGGGATATGACACATATATATATTTTGAAAAGAATTAATTACATCCATATTTTTATCAGTCCAAAAGAATCCAAAATTTATTATTATACAAAATTAGATGTTTGAAAAATAAAACATGGCCATTAATTGTAATTTTTACAAGTTATTACTTCCTTCTAAATATTTCCTTTTGAGTTTAACCCATGGATCATCATTTTTTTCCATAACCATAGTAATTAATTTTGACTAATTTCATTATACATTATGGTCAAAAATTAAGTCGAACCTTTTATATAATATAAATTATAAATATTATAAATTTGGAATAAATTTTCTAAAATTGAATTAATTTAATTTGATGAATAAAATTTAATATTATACCCACTGAAGATATAAAAAAACTACGTTTCCAAATATAAAATTCTCATAAGTATAAATGGTTATAATATGAATATTTAATATTAAAATGACTAAAATGAAATATATTATTTAATATTAAATTGATTAAAATTAAATAAATTATTTAATATTTAATATAATTAAACTAATTTTACTTTAAAACCAATTTAAAATATTATTTAACTTTGTAAATAATTTAAACGGAAGGGCAATTTACAATAAAAATCAAAATTTTACACTATTCATCAAAAAATTATTCTTTTTAGAAAATTATCAAATATTTACCGTAAGATAATTTTTATATTATGATTCCAAAAATGAATTTCTTTTTATCAAATTTTATTTTTTAAAAGTGAAAAAAATAAATTTTAAATTATATTTAAAAATCAGGACAAAACCATCTTTTAGAAAAATAACGTTTTTTAAAAAACCTGTCTTTTTATTTTCAATGATTATTATTTTATTTATAATCAAAATATAACCAAATTTATTTTAATTTATTTATTACTATTCATATCATATAATTTTTCTTCTAGGTTATACCGGTATACTGCATTATGGTTAATTTCGGCTTCGATATGTGTGTTTCCTAAGCTGTCGAAGAGATAAAATTCTAGAAATATTTCTCATGGGGTTTTTAAGCTCAATGTTTCATGTCTCTTATGATATTGAATGTGAAATTATTATTTTCAAATATTGGGGTGTTATAAGAAATATGATAACTTTTTTGAGAACATTAAAACTCCCTTAGGATGTTATTCATCGGGAAACACTTTAGGGTTCCTTAGATTGTTATTTTGGAATAAAAAAGATTCTATGATGTGGGGAGAGGGTTTAAGAGAGACTATGGTAGAATTTTGTGTTAGATAAGGATTTGAAATTTTTAGGATAAATGTGGTAAAATTGATATCCTTTTAATATATAAGAAAATGGAAATTTTTAAATACCCTCTTAGTTTGCAATGATGGAATGACACTATTAAAGAATCAATGGATCCAAAAGTGGAAAATAATTAAATGTATGGTGTCATAAATTTAACCAAGCCTCAAACATTCATTTTAACACATGTTTTAAACATGTTTCTAGTATTTACCCTCTATATTTTTTTGTCTTACCATTTTGGTTGTTATATTCGTAACTTGTTTATATCAAAGTAATTTTTATTTTATAAAAAATATAAGGTAACACATAACATGAAATATTAATTTTTTTGGATATTTATATTCCATATTATCTAGCTAAATTTATCAATAATAGAAAAATAAAATTTAAAATAAAATTCTATATATATAAGATTAATTATATACCATTAATTAATAATTAAATGAGTGATAATATATTTTTATGTATTATTAAAAATCATATAGAAGTAATCATATAAAATAGTCCAATTAAATTTAACAAATAAAAATTATACAACGTTTATAAAACAATTATTTAAAAACAAACTTTAACTATTATCATAATCATTAAATTTAATCATAGTAATCATAATTTTATGAAAAAATTAAATTTAAAATATTATATACTATTAACATGTCAGTAAAAATTGTTAAATAAATTTTTAATATTTAATTTCTTCACGTGATGGATACCGATTTTTAATATATGTGAAAAAAAATTTTGAGAGTAAAACATTTCTTATATTTTCAAAAAAATTATACATGGGTACATTTCATGACCCCTACCACCAAAGATACCACTCATGGGCTATAAATTAAAAAAGTCAGATAATAACCCTTGATTCCCACCTCTAACAGGTGCCGAGTTAGAGACTAGCTCCAATGGTATATATTTTCTAATACAATGGTTGGAATTTCCCATTTTATATTGAAAAAAAGATCGATAGATAAGATGTATCGACTTCATAACAATTCAAATCCATATGTATAAAAGAAATCCAAAACCATATATCATGCATGTTTAAAAAAAATTGTTAGAAATACAATGAAAACTACAAAGTAAATACCAAATAAAATAACATATAAACGTAACAACTATCCCAAAGTCTAAGCTTTTAAGGTATAGCATGGTCCATGTAATCCTCCTAGAAACATGAAAGAAGTTATACTTAAATAGGGTGAGTATATAGACATACTTAGTAGAAAAACTAAAGTCTCTCATGCACAAGTGAGAGAAGCATTCTACTACTCCTATAAGAAAACAACTCAACGCAACAACACCTAACAAGGTATACTATCCATCCCAACATCACCAAGGAACACACACCAAGTAACACAAGTTAAGTAAAATAATATTGTTAGAACATTGATGATTTGGGTACCCCACACCACTTACAACTATTTTAGCTGCTCTTGCAAAATAGAAAATGTCCTTTCACTCCCACATCTTCCCAACACAACACATGAAAACCCTTCCACCCACACATTTGGACCTCAAAACTAGTCCTCTCACATAGGAAAATGAATAACATCATATCCTTCCCACACACACCTAGGCCTCACAATTAGCCCATCACCGAGGAAAATGATGAACATCACATCACACATGCACAAACTAGGGCCCCATACCATATCACACTAATCCCATAGAAACCTAATCCCTAAACCACATCATATCCCAAAAACATCTAGAAAATAAAAACTTTCATGTACACCCCTAGGCCTCACAAACAATCACCTTATATAATAATCTTGGGATACCACTTCTTGTAAGAGGGAGTAAGGAAGAGAAGGTGACTATCTATCCATCCTCCCACCAGGTTGTTTGGGAAAGACACCCCCCTTGATGATGGGGTGTTTTTCACATACTTCCCAATTAGGGTGGGTGTGTATATAAATCACAAGGAAAATAAAATTATACATATATAATTTTATGAACTCCAACCCAACCTATGTGTTTACAATATACAACCAACTTAATATACTAACAGCCTCTCTAATAACCCTAAAATGCACAAAAAAAACATATTTCAGAATTTGAACATCCTAATAAACTAATATTGATTCAAACTTATTCCACATTTAACACCCATTCTTGTTTTCATAATTGTTACTTCTATACTATTGTCTAAACCATCCCAAATTGTTCCATACATTATTTTGAAATTCTTTTATTCATCACATTACTACCCAGACAACTAACACAAATAACACAACATAAAAAGACACATTAATGAAGAAGAACCATAGTAAATTAACCCACTTCAAATTACTCTTTGTTTAACACCCAAACCAACAACTTCCATCATCATTATTCAATTTTATTCCACAAAATATATCCACTAAAAATATGAAACCACAAACCTAAAACTGTAGCCAACAACTGATAACCACAAAACCCAATTATAGACCTACTATAAAATAATTCCCATTGAATCAAAAATCATGAAATCTCTCAACTTAATATCCCATTACACATCCCAAACTACCCCACATCACACAACCATTCCTTCAACTATACTACAACACAAGTCATAACAATCCTACAAACAACACACCGCCACAAAAATCAATGAAAATAATATTTGGATTTAACAAGGCATTCCTCACTCAATTTACACTTATTAATTCAGGGGTTATCACATAAACCGTTTGATTAGGGGGAAACCATTTATTTTATACGTATGTACATGGTTAACATATTTTTTATAATAGAGGTTCAGGAGAAAACAAAAAACATGTATCCCAAAATATATTCAGTGCGAAAACAAAGACCACCATCGACTATGTTTTTTAGTATGAATATATCCTATACAATTCAAAACATTTCTCAAAAATATAAAAAAAACAATATGATTATACAACACTTTCCCCAAGCCCTATAGATTGATATTAGTTGGTTTTATTATCTTGTTTAATCCAAATTCATTTGTGTTCTCAAGAATCATTGATACAACAACCCCACATGATGCACAGATAAAATAGATTTAAAGGGATACTTACTTGGAAGAATAAACAATAAAACCTTCCTTATTGTTCCAAAGTAGAGGGTACACATATAGTAGGAAAATAATACAAGGAATACTAGATCAGAATGCCTTAGCACAATTCATGAATCCTCGTGGAAGAAATATTATTGGGGTGTTTTGTAGCAAGATAAAGGAAGAGTATTTAATGAAGGGATAAAACATTCTTAAAAGGAATATATTTGATACATATGTAATATAAAATGGTTTTGAATTTTCATTAAAGAAAGATCTCAATAAAACCATGTGGTTTGACTAATTAAAATTCCATGAACTCTAAGATTTAAGGATATGACTTATATCCCTTGAAATAGCTCCCAAATCACTTAAATGTGGTATTAAACTCATTTCATGTCATAAAAATTTGTTAGAAGGTAAAAATTGAAAAAATTGGAAAAAACAACAAACTATTGGAAATAACTCACCATTATATGAGTCACCACTATGAGTCACTAGTGCGAGTCACCAGTGCGAGTAACTAGTCTAAGTCATTGGTGTGACTCACTATTGGGCAAGATACCATTGCAACTCACCATCCTGAATCGTTGGTCTGACTCACCAGTCTGACTCACCATTCAGACTCATCAGTGCGGGTCACTATTGTGAGGTACAAATGTGAGTCACCTTGATGACTCACTATAAAGACCTACCATTGTGAGAAATAATTTCAATTAACTGTCATGACTTTAAATCAATGACCTACCATTGGAAAACTAAAATTTTGGTAAACTCTTGAATTTTTTCACCATAACCTCCCAAAACACTTCAATCACTAGATTTTCAAAAAATAATTGACTAGAGAGGTTTGTTCCACTAAACTAGATAACTCTCAAACTATTCTCTCCCTAAAGAATCCAAAACCAATCCTAGAAGGAAGAGGGGTCTGAAAAACAACCCTGAAAGATACCTCTCAAGGATCCCACTACACTTGAAACACCACTAACAACCAAACACATTAATGTCCAACAATTAAATAACCATATGTTGTTATAAAGCTAGATTGGAAACCTCCTCATCCTAGAAAACCTCCTATGAAATTCTCTATCCTAGGAAACCTAATGTCACACCATACAAGCATAATAACCACACTGTCCGAACATGAGAACCAGACAATTCTATCCTCCATGTCACAATATAATCTGTTCTGGGCATTACTAACTCGATTGAAAGGGTTTACTAGCAATGTAAATAATTTTTCCTGACAAGGAATTGAGTCATCCCCTATTACAATGTCAGGGATTTTTTACACATTATGTAATAGGGAAACCACTCATCTCATAAAAAATAAGGTTCAAACATTAAAACATAAGGAAAAATAGAAAATGGAAAATCTAAAAACAACTCTGGGTAATGGGCATGCATCTGCGCTTCTCACTCTAATATACTCTCGTCCTGGCCACCATGACTCCACAACATGTGAAACAAAGGAATGGTATGCCCACATATCACCTTATCTCAATGATCCTAGATCTCTACTAGATGCTCTATGTATGTTGCATCATCTTCAATATACAACCATACCTAGTAAATGAAAAGGGAGTCATCATGATGATACCAACAGAGTTTAGAGACATGAATGTTTTCAGGGATCCTCTTCAACTGTGGTGGGAGATCCAACTATAAGGCCACCTCATGAACTCTCCCCAACACATCAAAGGGTTCGATGAACATAGGAGAAATATTACCCATACCAACCCTTCACTGTCCACATCTGGGGAAACCTTCAAGAACACATGGTCCAAAACCTCGAACTCTAAGGGACTTCCATTATGATTAGCATATGACTTTTGCTTATCTTTTTCTACTTTAATCCTTTCATGAACAAGATGAACCTTCTCTATTATTCTCTGCACCACCTTAGTATGTAGAACCGTTGTCTCCACAACCTTTATCCAGAATAAAGGTGAAAGACATGGTCATTCGTACAATGTTTCAAACGGAGCCATTCCATTGGATGAGTGATAATTTTTATTATAAGAAAAATCTACCAAGGGAAAGTGTCATACCCAAGATCTACCAAAGTACAAGATGCATGCTTGTAACATGTCCTCAAATGTATGAATAGTTCATTCTGTCTCCCATCTGTCTAAAGGTTGAAGGCAGTAGTAAGGATTAACTAAGTTCCAATGTCAAGTTTAAATCCCTTGAAAACTCATGAGATAAAAAATTTATCCCATTCCATGCTAATGGATCTTAGAACTACATATTGTCACACTCCCTCATCCACATACCTCTTGGAAAAGGAATCCACCATGCCTGACTCCTTGATTGCCTAGATGTGAGATGATTTTATCTGCTGATCTACTACTACCTACATAGCATCACAGACTCCTTGAAATATCAATAACTCTATGAATAAATTCATTGGGATGTCATCCCACTTCTACCTAAGGACATCTATGGGCTACAGAAAACTAATGGGAAGATAGTGTTCAACCCTCACATGCTAGTACACTAAGCAGTTCCCCTCAAACTCCACCACTACCCATTTCATCCCATGCTACCAAAGGTACATCCTCAAGCCATGTTACATCTTTGAAACTCATGGTTGTACTACTAAGAGTGAGACATGAACCTCTCAGAGGACTCTATCATGCATTGTAACTATAAAAATATCCTTCCATGGAACAACAATCAATTTTGACCATCCTCTGACCATCCCTCTGGAGCATCACCAAGGTCAACACAATCATGCATCACCTCTACCTCCAAGTCTCCCAATTAAACTCCAACACCTTAAACATTATAGAATAATACAACTTAATCAAAAAAAAATCTTTTACCACTTTCCACCCTTTCATCCAAGTGAAAGGCTTTGAACTCTTCCATTTCCTTCCATGAATCTGTAGATTCCCGAACAACATGATTCTGCGACTTCCTACTCAAAAAATCGGTCCTGAAATTCCCCGTTCCAGAGGTGAAAGAGATATTGAAATCATTTTACTAATGAAACTTTATACACATATGATATAAAAATTTAAAATCTCATTGGGAAATGATATACCTCAAAATCTTGTGATTTGTGAAGACCAAAAAGTGCTCTCCAATTAGGTAATAACTCCACACCCTCAGAATAAACATTACTATTGGTATCTCTGGATCATGGGTGGAATATTTATATTCATGGGGATGGAATTTCCCCTACCCATAAGAGATAATTTCTCATTCCTACATCAAGAAACATCCCAATCCCAGTCAGGAAACAACAAAAAACACCTCAAACAACACCCCTTCCTTTAGAAAATAGAGCACTAAAGTACTGACCTACTTACCCTTTAGATTGCCTAATTTTGCCTGGAACTACATGCTCCAGAAAAAATCTTGGTATTTTCTAGTTGAGGTTTCAACAAAGATGTAAGTAAAGAGAAATCATATAAAAACCTCCATTAATAACATGTGAGAACATGAAACCTTTGAACTTCCACCACTTTCTTGGGTGATTCCCAAGAAACAACTAATTCAACCATCGATGGGTCCACTACTACACCCTACTAGGACACCACATGTCCAATTAAATGCACCTATTGTGACTTGAACTTCCTCTTAGAAAAAATTATATAAACCTGGTGGAATCAAATAACCTATAAGATGGTTCTGAGATGCTCAACATGATCCTCGTATGACTTAAATTAGATCAAGATTTTTTAAGGAATTCGATAGTTTACTGGTCTATAATCTCATATAATGTTGAGTTAATTAGCTCCATGAACACAGTTGATTCATTAGTAACACTGAACTCCAGAACTACGAACTCGAAGTGCCCATACCAACATCTGAATGTAGTCTTCAGGATATCACCCTCCATCACCCTCACATAGGGATACATAGACTATAGAACAATCTTAGAAAACCAACTAACCCCTCTCAGCTAGTAAAAAAGATCATATATCCTATTAATGAGGTAAAAGTTCTTAACCATCACCCTATTTAGCCACTTGTAGTCTATTCACAACCTCAGACCACCATCTGCATTTATTTCAAAAAACATCAAAGAACCCCATGATGAAATAATGTGATATATAAATCCCTTCTACATTAGGTAATAATTCTAAATCCTCAAATTTTGAAACTAAAGAGGTACCATCTGATAAAGATCCATAAAATTTAAAGAAGCACAAGGCTGTGGGTCTACTCCAAACTCAACATCACATCGAGGGGGTAACATCACAACCACCTTGGTAAAATCATCTAGGAACTCCTCAAATACACCAAGAACCTGCACTATCCCAATGCCTTCTAATTACACTAATAGATTATACAATAATAAAACAAATGGATCTACATGTTGAATTCCCACCTGACATCTTCCCTTGCAAAGGAAAACCAAATACCATTTATCCACATCTAAAAACAAAACTATTCTATGGAAGAATTGGATAACAGAACGTATGGAATACAGCCGGACCATGCTGATAATGACATTGAATGGTTGTGTTTATATAAATAAGGGATCCACATGGGACTGATGTAGTCCAAAAATTAGTCTACATTTCTGGCACAAATCAAACAAGATGGTTTGACCTTGTACTGGAGTACTAGCCACTAGAGATGTGGGAAGCCCATCTACATATTTTCTTAGAGAATGGAATAGACTAGCTATAATAGAGGAGTTCAAAGGTCACGAATCAAACAAATCATAATAAAGGGTACTGAACAAGATGATCATACCTATAACGATTTTTGGCCCTTCTCAAACTTCTTCCACTACAATGTGAAAATGACCATGCCCAGATCCTCTACCCCTCTACTGATGATCACCTCTATGAAAACACCCTGGGTCAAGGTCCTTGAGGAACACACTGAGGTTGTCTTCTACCAACTCCATCTCCCCTCGGTGGAGCATGATCCTACTGTCCCTACTACTGAAATGATCTAGCTAGAAACAACTATTATGGCTGGTGAGGAACCTTTCCACCTCCACCATATTGAGATCAAACTGCCACTAGGCACTGGTTCTGAAGATGACCATGTACTACACAGATGAAGCACCTTGGTTTCAAGTTCATAGGAAATGAATGAGGATAAGAAGGTCAAAGCAGAAACCATTGAGGTCAACTCCCAACTAGTCGAAATATCAAATACCTAGAATTTGAGACCTATTGATGGTAACCTTTAACTTTGAATAATTAACTAGGTCCCCTCCCTTGGTATACCTCCTTGCGAGATAATCCTCTAAAATTACTTGCACATTCTTCTGAACCTCAAATTATGTCAACAACATAATGCGAGTAATCATGTACTGGATAGAAGGAACACATTCCCCCACTTGGTGTCTCACAAAAGAATCCTCATCTGGAAAGAGATCTAGGAAAAAACAAAGGAGATCCTGGAACAGAATCTCTAGCTCACATACCATCATACTCCCTTGCTAGAGGGAGAGAAACTCTTATATCTTCTCGGTCATCATGGTTGATGAAAGGAATTATTCTTCTAAATCCTTATTGAAATCAACCCAAATAACGTCAAACCCCTTCCACTCCCCTTGGTACATTGTCCACCACTAACATGAAACTCCACGCATCTAGATCACTACCAAAAGAACTCAATACTCTATCAAAACCCAGATCAAACTGAAGGTAATATCAATCTCCTGTAGATAGCTCTCTATATCCATGTATGGAAACACTACCCTTGTACTCTCCCAAGGCCTTCCACTGGAAAACACGTAACATTATCTACCACTGGATCAACCCTCATCCAATTAACAAGATTGGTATACTAAGCCTCAACTTCCCTATCCACATATGGACAAATATTGGGTACTATTTCTGAAAGATGTAATCCAAGAATTCCAGACACTGAGTAGTATGAAATTTTATTTAAGATTCATTTTAAATCAATTAACTTACGGTTTTACCCATTTCAAACTCCCCAAAATAACCCAATTCATACAAGGAAATAAGTCATATTGATGAATATACCTTTCTTAGGATCTATACCTCATAAAAGATATAGCCTCACTTGGTCATTCGGTAGACCCAGAGTCCTTGCATCGGATCACGGGGCCATAAAATCATGTGTCCTAGATTGTCTTCCTGGGACTATGTCATTCACCTAGGTCACTTGACACCCTTTCCATATCAACCGATGCAATAATCATTATTCCTTACTCCAAAATCCATCTTATATGTGAACCATCCCTCGGATACCATTATGTCACGATCCCTCCCACAAAAGATACCCCATATTGGAGTGGAAATTATGAAATGGAGATAATGACCACTGAGTCCTGTCTCTAGTAGGCCTCGCGGTGGCGAATAACACCAAGGGTATATATTTTAAAAAAATGGGTGGAATTGGACTTTTAATTTTGAAAAAACATTTGGGGCATAAGATGTATCAACCAAAAAAAACTCCAAGACACACACACACACACACCAACACACACACACACATATATAATAAATACAAAACCATCTCTCATGAATGTTTAAATGAAAGTTATTAAAAATACAACGAAAACTACAATGTAAATACCAAATAAAGCTATGTAGTGGCATGACAACTATCCCAATGTCTGATCTAGTAAGGTCCATTATAGTATACATAACCCTCATAGAAACCTAAAAATAATTATATATAATTAGGTTGAGTATATAGATATACTCATTATAAAAACTAAAGTATCTCCTATACAAGCGAGAAAAGCATACTAATGATCCTGTGAGAAAACAACAAAACCCAATAACACCTAACAAGGTATACTAGCCATCCCAACCTCACCAAGGCATAATCACCAAGAAATACATGTCATGTAAAGTAATATAGTAAGTACATCGATGATTTTGGTATCCCACTGGTTTAGTTAATCTTTCCTAATGAAAAACATCCTTGTACTCCAACCTCTTCCCAATACACCGCATCACAACCCTACCGTACACACCTTGGCCTCAAAGATAGTCCTGTCACCTAGGAAAATGAAGCACATAACATCCCATACAAACAAACCTGGGCCTCAAATCTAGTACTGCCACCTAGGAAAATGTATCACATCACATCTCAACCGCACACATGAGGGTCCCATTCCACATCACATCCTGCTCACAGACACCTTGTCCACAAACCACGTCATATCATAAAAACACCTGGGAAATAATAGAGAATCTCACCCAATGACACATAAGGAAGCATAACTCATCTCATACCGAAGAAACCTAGGAAAGAAAAACTCACCCCCACACCCCGGGTCCTCACAAACCACTACCGACATTAAGAATCTTGGGATACCACCACCTGGAGGAGGGAGAAAAGAAGTAGATGTGTCCATCCATCCATCCTCCCACTAGGATGTTTTGGAAAGACACCCCCATGAGACAATGGGGTTGTTTAAAACATAATTATAAACTATTTTGGGGTGAATATAGAAATCACAAGGAAAATACAAGTATACGTATATAATTTCATGAACTCAATCCCAACCTATGTTTTTACAATAGACAACCTACTTACAATACTACCACCCTACCTGTTACAACTAAAATTCACAATAACACACAACAACATGTTCTAGAAGGAGAATATCTTTACATACTAATGTGGATTGACACTTATTCCTCAATTAACACCAATTATTTTATATATAATTATTAATCCTATTCCATTTTCCAAACTTTCCCAAACCATTCCATTTTTTATTAAGGAATTCATTTATTAATCCCATTACTAATCGGGTAACTAACAGACACAATAATATAGAAAAAGGAACATAGAGGAAGAAGAATTATGGTAAAATAACCCACATAACATTCCTCTTTAATTATCATCCACACCAACCACTTCCGTTATCATTCGTAAAATTCATTTGGCCTAATCCATCGTCTCAACAGAGAAAAATCGCAGCTTAAAATAGAACCTGACATCACATAACTGCACAACCCGATAATATACTAGCTATAAAATACTTCCCATCTATTCAAAAATAAAACAATCTCTCAACCTGAGATTATATTAAACCACCAGGAGCACCCACATAACACACCTATGCCCACAACCCTACTACATCACAAGTCAAAACCATCCCACACACAACACACCACCACATGAATCAAGTAAAGGCATATTCAAATTTAATAAGGCATTACTCACTCAATTTAAATTTGTATATTATGGGATAATCATAGAAATAGTTTGATCCTTGGGCATCAAGTTATTTTTTTCGAATGTACATGGTTAACAAGTGTTCATAATAACAGTTCAATAGGAAAAAAACATGTAACCCAAAATCTATTCGATGAAAAAAATAAAAACCCCCAATGGCCACAATTTTTAGTAGGTATATAGACCTTATAACTCACAAAATTGATTAAAATATCAATAAAATAGTATGATCATATGCCACTTTCCCCAGGACCCGTAGATTGATCTTAGCTGGTTTTATTATCTTCATTAATCCAAATTCAACTATGTTCTCAAGAAACATTGACACTCCCACCCAACATGATTCACATATAAAAGAGATATGAAGTAAAAACTATTTGGAAGAAGAAGATATCTTCCCTTTTTTATTGCACCAATGCAGATGGTTCACATGCAGCAAGAACAACCTTTAAGGAATACTAGATCTAAAATAATCTATACAACACATGATGACTCAGGGAATAAAGGTTATAGGGATGTATAATATCAATATAAAAGAGAGGGAATAAATTAATGGAATTCCCCTTTCTTAAAATTTTTAGATCCAAGACATAGAAAATATTGAACAATTTTAAATTGAAATTAATGTTGGATCTTAATAAAACCATGTTTTTTGACCAATTAAAACCCCTAGAATCATATGGATTTTAATATATGACTTATATCCATTGAAATTAATTAAAAAAATACTTAAATAGGGTATTAATCTCATTTCATGTTAAGAAAATATGTCAAAAGGTCAAAACTAGAAAAACTGAAAAAAGAACAGACTATTAGAAATGATTCACCCTTAAATGAGTCACTGTTGTGAGTCACCGGTGTGAGCCACTAGTGCTAGTTACTAGTTTGATTCAATGGTTTGAGTCACTAGTGCGATTAATCTACGTGGATATTCATTCAGAGAGGAACCATTATAGCTCACCGTCCCGACTCACTAGTCCACGTCACTAGTCTGACTCATCATTCTGAATCACCAATGCGAGTCACCATTGTGAGCTACCGGTGCGAGTCACTATTATGAATCATCAGCATGACCTAGTGGTGTGAGTCACCATTTCAACTCACCATCGTGATCTACCACCAATGACCAACCATTTGAAAACTGGAATTTGGGAAAACTTGTGAAATGAGTCACCGTGACATCCCAAAACACAACAATTAATGAATTTTCAGAAAGTAATGGACCGAACAAGTCCAAGCCATTACAATTATATAAATTCATCCTAGTTTTTTAAATTAATATATTTAATATTTAAATAATTTTTATAATAATAAAAATATTTATAATTTTTAGGTAATACATAATTTTTAATAATGATATAAGGATTACAGTATTAGTTAAAACAATATTTATTCTATATTTTATTTTGATTAATATTTATAGAAAAATTATCAAAATTAATATTATTATAATATTTTTATTCTAATTCAAAAAATTAATTTAATATGGTGGAACTAAAATTATCAATTTTTAGAATTTAACATTTATTTAAATTAATAATAATAGAATGAAAAAATTTCAAAGGAATTATTTTTAAAATAGTAACTATTTTAATTATTATTCGATAATAATTACTAATTATATTATTGTTAATATATTTCTCATATAAAAAACATTTGTCCATTATATATTTATTTTCCTAAAAATATGGTTCTTAAAAACTAATTTTATAAAAAATACATTTTTTGATAGAAAATGATCATATTAGTTTTTAGAAATTATTCTTGAATTACACGAGTATATTATTATTACAATTTATCTTTGTTTTTATTTACTAATAAAAGTCACATGATGGTAAAATATATTTATAACCACAAATTAATAATCCACTATATAGTAGATATATAATGTTTCATTATTCATTTTGCTTGGGTTCTTCTTATGAATAAGTATATAGAAAGAACTAGGTTCTAGAGGAAACAATATTGTATAAATTATCATTAAATTAAAGTTTTTATGTAAGATATCCAATAATAAATAAAAGATGACACTTTACATGCTAAGAATGCGTCAATTTTGACTAATTATATTAATAACTTGAATAAGTAACAATCTAAAATGAGGAAATTGAACATTGGAATGGAAAAGAATGATTAAGAGAAAGTTAACAATCTTATAGTTTTTAACAGAATTTAATCAGAGAATATAATAAATTTTTGAAGTATAAATATAAATTTTATAATTCTATTAAAGAAGTTAGAGAAATCACAAAGAAGAAAATGATTAAAAATGAAGATGCAATGTATTATGTGAAGAAATTCATTTTTTTGGAAATTAAAACAAATATAAGAAATCTATAAATTCTTTGAATGAAAACATGAATGTGAAATATTCTATAACTCAAAATTCCACAATGTTAGTAAATAATACTAGAAATAATAAGAACATGTTAGGTTTATAAAATAATTTTTCTTTTAAAAAATCATTAAATGATTATAGTTAAAAGGTGGAAGAATATTATAAGTTTACATATAGAAAACAATATGTTTTCAAGATTAATTACTCATTTTCATACTTGTAATGGATTTTGGTAGCTTTTTATGCAAGTAAATAATTTTTTATTTTAATTTAAAAAAAATATATAAACATTTAAAATATAGTTCATATAGTTTTAAGGGGAATATATAACAACCCTGAACCTATACGACTGAATTTAGTGAAAAAATGTAAATTATTTACATGTTGGATTTTATTCAATAAAAAATACCAGGTTTTTTTCCTTTATAACATGGAAAGAAATATTTCTTCAATTAAATCAAAAAGTCCATTTTAGGTTTTTATTTTTAGATAATTCATATAATCTCAAAAATAATAATAACTACAAAATTAATTCATCATTTTTATCATAACAATAAAATTTTATTCTATGAATTATATTGTAAAAATATCCACAAATAACATACATTAAATCATCCTTCATGATGAGGAGAAATTGAAACATAAGACATGGTGATCTCAAATATTTAGTAAGGGAAAAAAGAGAAATAACTATTGACAATCATAATGAAAATGAGGTAAGAATAAGGGTGTGAGAGTAGCATCATAAAATCATTCAAAAGAATTCATTGAACATAATCATGAATCATGGTGTAATACTTTAGTAATTTATACAACATAAATCACAATATAATCAAAGATCATGATCCATTGGAATATAAATTTGGAATAATAAAATTTTATAAGCGAGTTTTATAATCCTTTTAATAGTCATAATCTTAGAAATCATTATCAATCCTATATATCAAGAGATTAAACACATGTTAAGAGTGGGGTAAACACCCATGCACTATCTTTTAGAATGTGATAACATCCCATATTCCCTTTTTTGGGCATGATATAACCTCTCATGTATACTTTTATCTCATAAACAGTAATAATTACCCAATTTATCAGAGGGTGATAATGGACCCACCCATCATATAATCATAACCCATTCATATGTTTTCCACAAGGTCATGGAACCAATAATTATTTCTTCATATCATAACCCATAAGAAATATTTGAGTTTATTAAATATTTTATCATCATAAACTTAAGAAATCCTAAGATAGAGTAAGAATGATACCATTAGAACTTATATCCAGTTGAGTATAACAATAATAATAAATTATTTCATTGTTGAAATATACATTTAAAATAACATCGAAACATTCCTTTTAAAAGTAAGTGATATATATATATATATTCAATCCTTTATTAGAAAAAAATTTGAAAAAATTTTTGTAACAAATTTATTATATGTAATAATGGAAACTTTTAAAGGAAGCTTCAATGGTAATAGTAGTCATGATTATGTAAAATGGAATCCAATCTGTATATGATAAATACATTAATTTTTACACTTTGTACAGAAAGCCAGAATTATCCATATGAGAAAAATTAAAAATATAAATCTTTAAACCATTGTAAATAAATTAAAATATTGTTTTCAATTAAAATAATAAATCATTTATTTGTAAATAGGAATATTCTTTAAGAATTTATGGAAAATATATTCCTAGATGAAAATCATTCCAAACCTAAAAGAATAGAATAGGTATATATCACTTATAAAAAATTATCATTTTTTTAGGAATCGAAAGAGGTAAAATGGAAAATGAACTTATAAAACACATGAAAAACTGAAGGATTATAAGGGAGATTAGGTTCATAGAAGAGATATAATCCAATTTATTTCAATAGAAATGTATACATAACATATCCTGATCAATAATGAATTTTGAAATAAAACCCTTACCTTATGTATGGATTGAATCATAAGTTCTCTATCACATGTACAATAAATATATATTTGGTATAATAATATAATGGATTCATATATATAATTATAGTATCTTATATGATCCACTTATATAATTTTACCACCCTTTTATTAATAAATATTTATCAAAATCATCATTTCCAGGTATTAGCTATTTTATTTTTAATAAATGTTTTGATCTGGTAGTTTTAGTCCTTGAATTTTGATAATACATTCATTATTAAAAGAATATTATCAATTTTTTTGAATATAATATATATTCAGTTTATATTTCTTTCAAAATAACAATTATATGTTGAATATAAAAAATGAAATACCCCATTCATGGAGATGGTAGTCCATACCTATACTTGGCCGTTGTTTTCATTTTCAAATGAAAAGAAGAAATAAAAAGTAAATAAAATATAATGATTAGATAATAATAATTAAATAAAAACATATATTTTCATTAAATCTATAATTATAACCTATAATGAGATGCATTGATGGAATATGAAATAATATGCTACATTGAGATGGTAGTCCGTACGTATGCACGAGTGATACATTCATTTTCTTTTGGATAGAATCATAAAAAGATAGGTTATATCTACTAATAATAGAAAAATAATTATTTTATAATAATTATATATAAATATTATATCTATTATTATAAATATCCATGAATTTTTACGAAGAAAAATAAAATACGTCCCTCTGTGGAGGAGGTATTCTGTACATACACACGAATGATGATTTTGTATCTCGTTAGATGAAAAACAGATGAATAAAGGTTGTTCCATAAAAATAATTATATTTTATTAAATTTATGATACTGATGTTATTATATCATCATGGTTAGTATTAAATTTAATGAGGTAAAATAAGAAATAAAATTATATAACTTGATTAAGAGTTATAACTATTCGTTGAGAATAATCCTTCAGATCTCCTAATAAGGACACCTTGGTTGGTCTTTTAAGAATAAAAAAAATAACATTTTTATAAATAAGTTTAGAATATATTTTTACAAGGATTAATAGATTTATTTTTCTCAATATGGGTGAAAAATATAATAGTGGAGATATCCATTTATAAGAGGGGAAATGACACACCTGTAATTTTTCAGAACACTTAAAATAAATAAATATCAATGTAGTTTCAGGTGGAACCAAATGTAAATAAATTTTTATATATTATAGGTAAATATAAAAATCCTTACAACCAATAGAAAATAGATAAATATAATTAAAAATTGTAATCTTAGATTTTGGTTTATCCCCCACTTTAACACCTTTTAACTTTAGTTGTGGTAACAAATGCTTTAGTTTTAAATGAATATAAATATACTTCCATGTTGTAGTATAACTCAATAATGTTCCATGGATGAAAATTTCTCTGATTTTTAATTTAATTGGTTCTTGTTAAATATTTTTTTTTATTTTAAAAATATATTTTAAATTATTATTTAACATAATATATCATTAAAATCATTTTTGGAACTATTCAAAAAATCTGATTTTAAAGACATCAAGATAACAATTTATTTTGAATATAAACTCTTAAAAATTAAATTATATATTATTATTAGACATAAAATTTAATTAAAATCATAATTCATTAAAAAAGTATACTTTTAAAATCATAAAATATATTTAATTTTATGTTTCTACTACCTGAAAAAGACCTATGTTTGGGTTGCATAAGTCATTAAGGTAATTGTACCATCTCTAAAAAACATAAATTAAATTAATTGCATAAAAAATATTTATGATAAAAATAATCTTTCATAATCATCCATAACTTATTTTTATCAAAATGAAGACATGTAAGAGATAGTAAAAGTAAGAGAGTGACATTTATATAATTATTCTATAAATAATATAATATTATTGTTCAATGAAATGAAAATGAAAATAATATTCCATATTTTCGAATCGTATATATTTATTTTCTATAAAAACCGATAAAATAAAATTAATACATGTTTCAGATGATTTTTAGTTCTTATCTCATAGTTGTAACCCTATTTTAAATGTTTTACCACATACCACAGTAAAAACATTTTTACTAAGGTTATAATTCATAGTCACCAAAAAGAAAAGATTCTTATTTAAAAAAATTTAACCTTCTAATAAAAAAATATGGAATTCATTTTTCATGATTGAATTTTTATAGGTGGAACAAATTCATTTTATTATAAATGTTTGAAACACAATATAAAAATGTTTTCAGAATATTGAATTTGAAGCCTAAAAATTAGGTTTTTCCAAAATCAAATATGATGATAATTATTTTTCAATTAATTTAATTATTTTTTTTAAATTAGTATTATATAATTTTTAGGGATAAAAAACATTATTCTTCTTTTAAATTACTTGATTTTAGGAAAATAATCTACTGTTTAAAGAAAAGATATTTTCCAACTAATCACCAAAAATAAATCTTAGAAAAATTATCCCAAAATTTTACCCTATGCTTTAATTGAAATGGTTATTTTAAAAATTATATTCATTTAATCAAAAAAAAATTATAACATTGGTATTAATTAATTATAACATCCATTCACCAATTTTAATAAAAACATTTTTCATTGATAATTAATTTTTGAAACATAAAATGACTTTACTATAAATTGTATTCTTATTTAATAATCATTAAAAAATAAATTTTCATTATGCAAGGAATTTTTATATATATATATATTTCATAATTCTATTACTTCTGATCATACCCGCCAATCCAATTACTATGAAATAATATATTGTGGTTTGTTTGAGTTATGAGTTTCATGTCAAGAAAGCAATCAAACATGTGATATTTATTAATGAGAATTTTATTCAAAAATTTAAGGGTTTTACATCCTTTACCGAAAATGATATTTTATCATTTAAATTTTAATTTATTTCATACTAAAATATATCATTTTTCATAATATAATATGTATAATTTATCAAGAACATTAATTCCTAGTGAAAGAATAAGAAACCTATAAGTTATAAAATAAGGGTTTCTTGAACTACTCTATAACAATACTAATTTTGTGAATGAGATTATGAAAACATAACATTGTATTTGAGTGATGTGTAGTACACCTGACCCAATTACCCATCCGATCAGTTCTATCAGGCTGGGTTCCACTAGCCTTAGGAACACCTCCCCAAATGATAAGGGTTGTCGACTAGCAGCAATGTTGTAAAGAGCTATAGTGATGAGGCTATAACCTCAAGTGATGACAAAATAAATGTTTAAGTAATAATATATAACATGCTGCATAAACTTAAGACTTAGAAGACTCGAAAAAAACTCACCAAATGTGGAAGAACAATTAATATCAGTAATGTAGCAGAAGCAATATAACAATAGAAGCAACAAAAACAATGAAACAAACTAGTATACTACTTTTAAAAACAAAACAAAGCATTCATATCATTATAGGTCATACATGTCAAAATACATGATGGGTTTCTCATGGATAATCATAATAGCTTTATATATATATAATATTTATGATAAAAAGAAACAAATGGAATACTAAAACTGAAAGATCCTACCAAGGCATGATCTCAAGGTCCCTTGCCTTCTATCTTTGCCAAAAGGATACTAAGATCCATCCTCTGAGCCTGAACCCTTACCCGAATGTAATGATATAAAGTCTACACATGTCCCTAAGGGACCATTTGGGGTGTGAGAATGTGTATTAGTGGGATACCACCCAACTGTACATACCCAATTTGAATGTTTAAGAATAAGTGAAATATAAAATATGTAAAGCATTATAACATGCTTCTAAATAAATAGACATTTCACTGGTTCTCAAAACCTCTAGAAAACATTCACCTACATCCCAAAATTCCAGAATCACTGGATAAGAGAGGATCATTGGCCCATGCCCCAATGTATCCCTTGATGTCTTAGAGATCTGGTGAACCATCATGTTCCACCTCAAAATCAGAAACTCATAAAAACATGCCTCCTAACACCTCATGTTTCAAATAAATCACTGATCTCCCAATGACATGACCAAACAAATCACTAGTCCCTCATGGATTTATCTTCCACATGGATTTCATTGACAAGCACCCCAAACACAATGTTTTAATCTATACAACCAAGGGCTTCTACCTATATTAGTTGTCAAAACCACATAATATATGAGTCCTACAGTGTAAAAAAGAGTCAAATTGGTGCATTCACCATCACGAGTGAGCTCCAACCACTAAATAAATACCTATTCTACATTTAACTAAAACCACATGCCCTTATTGACATGTAACTCAATTATGATAGACATTCCATCCCATATTACATTCTATGACCTCATCCTGATGGCCTCAATACCTCAACCAATATCCATGACTCTGAATCGATTATCAACACCACCCAAGTAATATGAACCATGCACAACTAGATGATCAACAATGCCTCAATTCTGAATGGCCAATTCTATCACAACCTCAAGCCAAGCTCTTTATGAAACCATGTGTTCTATATCATTCAATTCAGTCATGTCATATAAATACAATTCAATTTAATATTAAATTGAATTTAATATGACTAAATTTAAAAATTTATTTCAACACAAAAAAATTAATTTATTTATTTTAAAAACTGTAATTGAAATTATCAACTCAATTTAAATGATAAATTCAATATAATTGTATTTTTATAACTCAATTAATCAAAGAAAATCAATTTAATTCAAAATGACTAAAATTATGTCCAAACAAACCCCTCCATAGCTACCCAAAGTGGTAGATGTCCTCTAACCTAGCCTAAAATATATGTAAAGGGTTAAGGAATTACTAAAAGAAACCCAAATGGTAAAATGTTCACTTTAATATGAATAAACATGGTCTCACCTAATACCTAATGACATGTTGAAAATATATTCCCCCCAAACATCTAAAATAGCATAAAGAAAGGTATAAACCACCTACTATGGGCTCATATACGTAGGTATGTATGATATCAATCTTTAACAAGAAGTGTATTGGAAGAAATCATAATTTCATTTGAATACCATGCAAATATTTTAAAATGGATTGGATGTATTTTACAGTCTGTGAGGCGAAATAAAAACGATTGATATTAGTGGGTGTGATAAGCCTTACCGAGACTGTTCCATCACACTTGACATATTCAAATACAGATCACTGATGATGGAGATAACTCAATGGAAGAGGAGAAGAAAAATGGAGGGTTTCCTCCACTACTATGTGCATCCCATGGGAGGAGGATGAAAAGAAAAAAGAAAAGGGATAATGAAGAATAGGAAAATGTTATTTTTCATCATTTAATGGGCCCCACAGTTAGCTCACATAGATTTCAAACTATTCAAAAACCATGTGGACTATAGTGAAGGGGTACTGCCTTAGAAGAACTACCCATGTGGAATACTGTGTTGTTTTCTCTAACCATGTACAAACCATTAGTAAGCATATGAAAAAACTATAGATAGGGCAGCACAAGTGTGTGATGCCCCACATGGTTTACCCAAGCTATGAATAAGTTCAAAACAAGGGCACACAGTTAGATTAAAGGGGATGTACTGTTTACCCCAAACTGTGCGCCCTAACCTACAACTCCAAAATAGGTCTTGAAGACTCCAATGCTCCCCAAACCCCTTCTGAGCACCCGAGGCACTCTCAAAGCATCTAAACCCATCTGAAAACATGATATAATGGTATTAGAACTCTTATAACATTGTTTTGATCAATAAAAAGGAAAAAGAATCCCCCACTTATTTAAAAATTAAAAACATGAGTGGATTTGAACCCGATTAAAAAACATGTGATGTTACAATACCCCACCTTAACATAGCTCATATTGAAACTCTAAAATGAAATATGAAAATAGTACTGATCATTCCTGTCCCATTTAAAATACTCTAGACTACCCTAGTCATATTGTGTATAGGTCCAACACCTCAAGGGGCTACACACCTTAGGTGGGACTTACCCCAGTATCATCCCGACACAAGAACTGAAATTAAGTAATACTGCATTGACTAATTTCAATACTCAAAGGTCACCCCCCGTGATGTATCATATCTCTTAAACCCTTTTAGGTTATCTTGTGTCATTCAAACACCCATCAAAGTCTCTCACTATAGTAGTTCCCACCCCATGACCATGGATCACATGGCACCTATGAGGCCATGCATCTCAATATATGCTCAAAAAATACTAGTGCCTTGCACCTCAATCTTGTGTTGTATCATGGTGGTGCCCAGATGCATATGCACCTTATATAACTACATTACTGTGATGACCCAGTGCCTAGAACATTAGTAAATCATGCATCAATCAATGGTCAAACATAAAACATGGTGTGTCACACCTCAAATATAGATATCTCACACCTAATCTAGTGTTAACCTACTTATTAGCATATGGTTTGTCCATTCATAGCCTGATCACTGAGTGAACCCACAAATAGACATGTGTCAACAAGGCTTTCCAAATAAAGGAAAAAGAACTAGGCTATTCCCATAGTGTACCTATAATCATCATCATCTCACTAACCTACTCATCCACTTTAGCATGATGAAATTAACATGGACTAAAGTTTGACTACCTAAAACTTGACTTCCCTATAGTGATATGACAACCACCTACCACTGGGCCCACTACTGGGTCCCTCTATCTCTTCCATGACCTCTGTGTGTAGTTGAAGTTTGTCTACCCTCACCTGGTACTGATCTTGAAATGATCTTAGTGGCCTGAGTCTGACCTATTCTCTGACCTCTGTTTATCTAATAAGGATTCTTGAAGATACTCTCAAGATTTCCAAACTTCCCCACATGACTGAAACTTATTTGGTGTCCAATCACACTGATTCCAAACATGTACTGACTTCCCACAATGAAATAAGACCATATATGATCAACTGTGTAACATTATATCTGTGTCCTTGGCCAGACTTCCCTATTGGAACTCATCTAAGCTTCACTTCCTTCCATATGATGTGTTTTGATTAAAATCACTTGAAGCCAATATCTGACTCAAGTAAGACATATCCATCATGTTTCCCATATCTGTGAGAAAATGGTTCACCACCTTTGAGAATGAGGCCTACCTAATGTCGTTAACCTATAACTGAATGACATGATGTAAATCACCCTTGAAGTTCCTAACCCTCAAGGTGGCATCAGTCACCATGCTGGGTGAAAAGTGTGATAATTAAATGAACATCACTACATATTCCATGATAAACATGTCACCCTAATGAAGTCTTTAAGATCTTCCAAGCCAATTCCTCCCTCAACATATCCAAAAAAACTCTTGAAGAACCTGGTCTCAAAGAACATCAAGTCCATCCCCTCGTGTCTTTCTTATTAAACATGAATCTACCACCATTTGTTAGCTAGTCCTATTAGCATACAAGTTTATAACTTTTCCCTCTTCCTTAGAGGCATATTTAAGTTCTAGAATACCATCTTCATGTAATCGATCTAATTCTTAGTTACCTAAGGACCACCCTCACCCTGAAAAAGTGGTGGGTGATGATACATGAACTCCCATGTCAAATAATCCCTGGACGGATCTGCTCGTTGAGCAACCTAGTCAATACCCTAGATAAACCACACCATGATCACTCGGAGCTACTCATTGATCCATTACTCAATTTAAATCGGATATGGTAGCTTTTCTGCCTTAACTGAAAGATATACTTGATCATGTACCTGATCTTCCTACCCCTATGGTGTCTGATCCATCTCATGCTCCTATGACACTATTCCATAACCCACACGACACTCCATCTGAGCCATCTAAGAGGATCCAACTGAATACCATAAAATGGTAAGACATCCCCTAACAGATATATATATATATATATATATCACATAGATAGGAAAATTAGTAAAAGTTATCACATCAACACTACACTTAACCTTTCATACCGCAACCATGGAATCCCGACCTCATGTTTTCCTTACCCACCCTCAACAGAGCTTTGTATCAACTTATACCTAGTCCATGCTCATCCTGACAACCAACATTACCTCAATCCGATGACCACATCTTCCAACCTATTTATCAACATCACCCCATTTCATAGTACCTACATGATTCTATAAGATACATGAACATATCCGATCACATGCAATATATATATATATATATATATATTTATATATCATTGAATATAAAATTCCTAAATAATTTCATCTTTGGTGAGAAAATTTCATAGGTCCATGATTATAAATTACCAAACATCATATCTTGTTCATATTAATAAAGGAACAAGCATGACAATAATGCCTTGACTCACTAGGCCAATGTTCCATATCTCATTGCTTTACATACCAAGACTAAGATCTAAAGTCACATATCATAATAATTAACCATTTACATTTCAAAAAACTACTCAAGGTGAAAGTCATAAAAATTTTAATTTGAGAAAAGTAGAATAATAATTCCCACCCATGGGGACTTTGTTCGTCCCTCATATGTGGTGCTGTAATAACCCAAGATTGAGATATGAATGCAGTTCTGACAACACCTAGTATCTAGTCTACCATATCCAGGATAGTATGACAAAAAGAAAATAAAACATATCAATATTAATCTAATTGTAACACAATCATACATAACCACTAAATACGAGTCGAGAACTGCTCTAATAACACTTGTAGATTCCCTGACCAAAATTTTCACCCAAAAAGTTATATCAGTCTAGGTTCCACTAGACTTAGTCAGACCTACCCAAACAAAAAAGGATTACATCTAGAACTAGGGGTGTAAAGATGTATAGTGGGGAGGATATACCCTTAGGTGATGATATAACAATGTTTCGAGTAATAATATGTAACATGTAGTGGAAAATTAAGACATTGAATAATCAAACCAGAACCTCCAAAAGAGGAATCAAAATCAATAATTTTAATGTAGTGGAAGAAATATAAAAAAAGAAGTTTTATAAATAAGGAAACATGAAAGTATACTCCTTGTAGCAACAAAAATGATAATGAATATCAATATAGGTCATACATGTCAAAAGAGAATTGGGTCCACCCATGGTCGACCACATTAGCTATACACAAACACACACCAACACACACACACACACATATATAAGCAAGCTGATATAAAGAAAAAAGGAAAAATAAAATATAAACTTCCAACCAATGAATAATATCAAGGTAAATTTCCTTTCATCCATGCCAAACAGCTACTAGGATCTATCTCTTATGCTTAAAACCTTACCTGAACGTAAATGAAGAAAGTCTACATGCATCCTGAAGGTCCCATGTTAGGTGTGAGAATGTGTATCAGTAGGATACCACCCATGTTCAAATATCCAACACGAGTTTTTAAAAAGTGTTTAACAATAAAATAATTAAAGTAGTATCACATTCTTATAAATAAACACACATTTCACTGGTGTTTATAATCCACTGGGAAAATGTCACCTACATACGCCAATATCAGATTCACTAAATAGGGGAGGATCCTTGGCCCATAGCCCAATGTATCCCCTAAATTATCATAGAATATATATACCATCATTTTTTCCCATCAAACAAAGCAACCAAACTCCACATAACTCATGAAACCTCTTTTCTCAAATAAATCGTCAACATCCCAAAGTCATGTCCAAACAAGTCACCTATCCCCCATACCCCTACTCAAAAGTAGCAGTTGGATCAAATCCCGACATCCTGAGGAACTACGATATATTTCCTAAAATAAAATCATCAGTGTATCAAAACAAGATGTCCCAATTAATGGTGAAATATATCCTTCAATATAAATCCAGACCCAATGACCTTAATATGGTGTGCCTTCATCCCCCAAATGATAACCTCATCACTATCAACTGAAGGATCCTTCCATTTCACATGGATTTCTAGGACAAACACCCCCAACACAATTTTCTATGGCATATTATCGAGGGTCTCTACCCACGTGAGTGGTCCAAACCACCTCATCATTGAGCCCTACTGTGTGCACACTACTCAAATTGGTTTTTTGGCCATCATGGGTCAGCGATAATCACCAAATAAATTACAAATCCACATCCAACCAATACTTCATACCCTTGAAACCATGTTCATCAAGTTTTAGGGCCTTTCCATCCCAAATAATTTGAAATTACCTCATACTAATGTCCTAAACACCTCAACAGACTTCTATAATGCCCTGCAGATGGTCAACACCACCCAAGTATTCTGGTCCAAGAGCATCTAGATGATCAACATAGCTTCAATTTCTAATGGACAACGCCATCCAAACACCGATATAAGCCCTTCATGACCCATTGGGTAAAATATTAAAATATTAAATCATTTTATATAAATACAACTCACTTTAATACAAAATTAAATTTAATATGATTGAATTTTTCAATTTAGATCAACATAAAAATTCAATATAATTGAATTAACTAACTAAACATCAAATGATCAACTAAATTTAAATGATCAATTCAATAAAATTGACTTGAAAAACATAAATTAAAAAAATAACAATTTAAATCAAAATAATGGAAATTTTTTCAAAACCACACCTCTGTATGGCTACCAAAGGTGATCTACAACATCTAACAGAGCCTTACAGATAAGTAATGGGTTAAATCGTATCTCGAGGAATCCGAAAAGGTCATATGTTCAATTTAATTTGAAGAAATTGGGTCTCAATTAAAACCCAATGATTCCCTAAAATTAAATGCCCCCAAGAGTTCACAAAAACAAAAAATAAAGTTATGCACCGCCTACATTGGACTCGTAGATATAGGAATGTCTAATATCAAGATCTAACTTGAAACTGATTGGAAGAAATATGATCATATAAAAAGATCCCTAAAAATAGTGTAAAATGGATCATATGGATTTAATAGTCCATGGGATGAAAGAAAAACTAAATATATTCAAGGGTGTGTTAAGACATTCCATGTTGGTTCTAATGAACTTGATATATCGGAAAATGGACCAAAGACGAATGATATTTCTCAAAAGAAGAGGAGGTGGAAAATTGAGGTTTTCCTCCATTTTAGTGCATGACCCATGAGAGAATAAGGATTAAAAGAATAGATAAAAAGAAAAATTAATAAGATGGAATAAGTAATTTCCTAACATTAATGGGTTGTATGGTTAGCTCACATGGTTTTCCAAACTGTGCTTGAACTATTTGGTCTACAGTGCATGGAAACTATCTATGTGGCCCTACCCAAGTGGAAAACTATATAGTTTTATTTATCCATGCACAAACCATGCATACAACTATGGTAAAATTGTATAAAAGGTCACACATCCATGTTCCACCCCATACAATTTACCCAAACCATGAAACAATTCAAAACAAAGGCGCACAGTTAGCTGTAAGGGGCCGTACAGTTTACTCAATACCATCAGCCCTGACTTTCAACTCCAAAACAAGAATTCAAGCTTATGATGAACCTAAAATCTCTTATTATAATCTTAGATAATTTTCAGACCTCCAAAATGATCCAAAAAACATAACATAAAGGTGTTGGGACTCTCTCAATTTGATTCTGATCAAAAAACAAAAGAGAATGTCATCCCCACTAGTTCAAAAATTGAAAATATGAGTGGTTTTCAACCTAATTCAAAAATTATATAAATTACATGATGTTTCCCAAATAAGTACCTATATATTTTTATTCCTCTTATTTAATCCAAATGAATTTATTTTATATTAACATGGGGAATATAAAATGTCATAATTACATGATACACAATTTTATCCTTTGTATAAGGACCCGCACTTATTTCATACATAATCTTGAATTTATTTAAGAAAACACTTCATTATACATTAAGGATCTTTTCAAGTTTAGAGCTTTGGAGAATTAAGACAAAACATTCATAACATTACACATTGTTACATAGTGGATACCATAAAATCAGTTTCCATTATCCTCAGAATATAAACCATTAAATCACAAAACAAGACTCCTTGACAATTCTTCAACATTTAACAAGTCTTCCTTCCTTGTATTACTCATCATTAACCTGTGAAAAATCATTTAAAAACTTGGGATGAGCACAAAATCTCAGTAAGGTATGAAAAAGAAGGAAAAATCACATTAGTCCATGAATACGCATGACGTATGAAAACATTTTCAAAAGACATGCTTTCCACCCATAAAATATTACTTAGAGTAACATGAGATTTAAACAAGATCCACACAAACATAATTATAATAATATAGGTAAATTGGGGCATTACTTACATAATCTTGTAACCATCTTGGCTACCTTAAAATTTGTAACCCTCACGGCTACCTTACTTTGTGTAACCATCGCAGTTACACTTGGAGTAACCATACGGCCGACCTCCAACTTAATCATACCAAATGCATTGGAGGGAAATATAGGTCCCACCCTTCATTATAAAAAATTCCCAATAACAAAAACATAATCATACAACATAAACAATAGCATAAAAACATTGCCTTTGAATCTTATAAAACAGAATTAAAAAAAAAAGGATTTTAGAAGAAAAGTCCCTTATAAACATTATATACTTGAAGTGAGACTTAATTGAGTGGATGGAATATGTATATACTCTGTAAATAAACATAATTAAACATAATATAAACAGAACCCATCACAGAAACAATTTAAATAGCACATAAATTATAAAGTATAAGGTTAACCCAAAGAATGGAAATCGGGTTAAGAATTCCCTTACCTTGGGCTTGTCTTACTTAAAAATTGTTTAAACCTCCTGTATAATGGTCAAAAGGGTGTTATTAGTATTTTACAGAAACATGTTCATGTTTATAACATCTTATATGTTCATTTCATAACCTCATTTCATCCCTTATTTGTTAGTATTTGGTTCCTTGCATTATTTTGGGTGAGTTCTTTTGTGATTTTCACAATCGGTTCATGATGAATCGTTCTTGTTGATTGGAAGTGAAACTCCAGAATTGTAATGGAGTAGTATTAACATATTTACAGTACCATAAATTATACCATTTATCACTTTGATGCTTTATATGATGATGATTTATAAGTTAAAACATTAATTATGTTCGTTTAGATCATTTAAGTGGTTCCTTGATAATTACAACCTCATTTAGTCTAATAAATTTGAATCATGAGTACAAAATAATTCCAGAACCTTATATGATTCATAAAACATATATTATAACCTGGTTCAACCATATAAATGGTTTCATGACCAGACTTGAAATAATTAATGGAGATTGAAAATACATCGTCCACGATATCGGTAATTCGACACAAATGGACAATGTTTTTTTTATTCTTTAAATAAGTGAGAGAGGAGAGGAATAATGATTTGTAATTTTCCATAAACATGAAAAAATACAGAATATACATGATTATGGAGATTTCATGCCTCTTGGATAAGAGGGGGTGAAGGAAGAAGAAAAGGAATCATGAAATAAAGAAAAATTGAGAAATTTCTTACGGAAATTCGGCAGGCTAACGACGTCTCTTAAAATTTCATAAAAACAAGATTGATGAGAAGAATGGAATATCTCATCATCATACAAACTTTGGACAGTAAGGGGAAATATTTAATGAAATATCCCAACAAAATACAAAGGGAAAGGAAGAGAATAACATAAAATGGAAGAAAAGAATGAAAATGAAAGAGGATGTTTACCTCTTGATCTCTTCTCCTTGAGATCCTTCTTAAGGGCTTTGATTTTGGTCTTTTGGTGAGACCAGAAGCTCTAGGACGTGGGGAAGAAGATTGGGGAGGGAATTTGGCAGAAATTAGACAGTGCTCAAGGCTTGAGAGGTGTGGGAGGAAGAGGGGAGTGAGGGTGATATTTATAGTGGAGGAGGGGAGGTATTTTAGATTATTTTAATTATTATTATAATATTTTTATCAAGACTATGAATAATCTCAAATCAAGTGGCCTTAATTAGTGAAACTATCAAGTGAGTTCGAGGCAAGTGGCCTTTCATCACTTATGATGTCATAAATAGTGCATATTTACCGATAAATTGATTATACGGTATTTTATCGTATTTCACTATTCACTGAAAATTCAAGAGTTTCAGAAAAATACCAAAAATTTACCCCAACCATTTTTCTATGTGTAGAATTCAAAAATGAACTCCATTTTTCAAATATAATTTTCTAAATATTATTAATTTAATTTTTAAATAAGGTCACAGTTAATTCGAAAAATAACAATATTTAACTGCAACTAGTTTTATGTGACATTGGAAAATTAATTAAGATCCCATTATCCTATTGACATGGGGAAATAAAATAATAATATTATTTACTATTCATGTGGTCATATTACTATTCATATTACTATTCATATTACTATTCATAAGGGCATGTTACTATTCACCAAAAAAACAAGTTTGTTCCATCAGACTCTAAATAACATACTGAACACAATTGTAGATGACAGTTTCTTGAAATTCAAAACATAGAAGAAATAAAATAATGTTTAAAGGATACTTATAAATATATACCTTAAACAAAATTTCAAGCATTTTCAATTTATTTTCAATTTATTTTTAGAAAACCTTGGGATGTTACACTTTGATTATGTTTTAATCTATTTACTCCTTTAACTCATCTCACATTCCAATTATGAAGGACCAATATGATTTATTTTTTCTTGAAGTACTAAAATAAAATTTTAATAGGTATTGATATCAATAAAAGGATAATAGTATATTTTAATAGTGTGTATCCATTTAATAAAGACAAAATAGGTAGCTAAAGATAAAATAATACTCAATAAACATTTATATGATTATGTAAGACGCCAATCTCAAAAACATCATCAATAAAACCCATGGTTAATTATAGACAATTTATATAGTAACTAAACCATAAAAATATTCTATGTATTCTTAAATAAAAGTTTGAAACCAATTTTTTTAGAATATTTGATTATATAACAATATTTTAAAAAATGTATGTACCCTAATCATGTATTCTCTAATATATAATATTAGTTTCCAAACAATAATAAGAATCAATATATATATAACCGTAATATAATTATATATTATTTCCAAAATTATCTTAATATTGGTAACAAAAATTCTTTCTATAAAAGAATCACATACTAGACAATAATATATAATTTTCCACCAAATATAATGAACTTATTCAATGTAACAGTAATAATTATTCTCAATGTTTATTGGAATAGTTAAAAACACGTCCCTAAAAATTTAATAAATCCCTTTACATTAATTACCATATAATAAAATCACATAACAATCATAATGGTTATCTATCCCTCAATTATGTATTCCTTCTTAATGTATATTTTTCAAAATTTTATTAAATATCTTAGAATAATATTAAATAGATTATCTATAAGTTAATAAATAATTCTTCCTAAATTACCTCAAATAATAATCACATGACACCTTAAAAATATATCCATTACATTGAATCAAATTTTCAAGAATAAAATTTTAGACCCATGATAGAATTCCAAACATTTATGTTATCCTAACATTAAAGCATTATAACAACCAAAGTTAATAAAAATTTTATTATGATACCAATAGTAACAACCTAGAACCTTTACAACATGATTTAATACTAAAAAATATATTCATTACATGTTGAATTTGATACCAATTAACATGAAATAATTTTTCACCTTTACAAAAACAATATTAATATTGATTTATTTACATTAGAAAGAACTTTTTAAATTCAATGTTTTATTAAATTATGAAAACTCTTAAATAAACTTTCCCATGTATTTATGTGATAATTTTTACATAATACACATATTTTATTATTCTAAAAAAGTGGTTAATATATATAAAAATATATCCATGCATGAATTAATTAATACAATTGTTCATAACTTGGGGAATTAGTCACATAAGATGGGGTAAAATCAAATTCTTAGTAAGGGTAAACTTGAGAGAGGAAATTTGATAATCATAATGCTCATAAGAAAAGAATACTGGTATGAGATAATTTTATTAACATAATAAAATCATTCCAAAAAATTCATTTATTATAATCATGAATCACGGAACAATAATTCTTATGCTTTATACATGATGAATTATTATAGAATCAAATATCATGAGCCATTATAATTTATCTTTTTTCACAAAAAAACATGTCATAAAAGAGTGGTATAAAGTGTCTCATAATCATAATCATAGAAATAATCTATCACAGTTATGTACTAAGATATTCATCACATGTTGGGAATGGTATAATCACTAGTGAAACCCCTTTGGTATTGGGAAAAACTCACTTTTACCCTTTTTTGGCTTGAGATAACCTCTTATTCACCATTTGAGATCATAAAAATAAAATATTTCCCAAAAAATTGGAGGGTTATTATATAATCACCTATAACATAATCAAAATCCATTTATTTGTATACCACAAGTTCATGGAAACATCTATCATTGCATAAATTAATAACTTATATAAAATATATTCTTTTTCTCAATATTTCATCATCATAATAATAATCCTTATAGAGAAACCATAAGCATAGTATCACTAAAAATATCTATATTGGAGAATAATAATCATCCCAATTTTCTGAAGTAGATGAAAAAATCATTTAAAAATAACATTGTTACATTCCATTAAAATGTAAGGGGAAAATATACATTTCTTTATCAATAATTTATTATCAATAAAATAAATCCAAAATATTGGGATATTTTTTTGTTTGTAATGAATCATAGAAAGTTTTAAAGTATGATTCATTGAAAAAATATCCATGATGGTGGAAAAAATATTCCCACATCATATATATATATATATAAAACATTATTTTTCACATTGTAATGAAAGTGAAAATGTTCCATAAGATAAAAATTAAATAATTAATTTTAAACCCTTATAAATAAAGTCAATAATAGTTGAAAATTAATTTAATTAATCATTACAATATAAATATTAATATTGTTGAAATATATTTAAAAATTATGGTTATAGATAGAAAATGTTTCCAACCTAAATGAAGAGTTAATGTCGGTATCACCTAAAAACATTTCCTAATTATTTCATGAATCAGAATACAGGAAATTGTTAATAATAATTAAAAACAAATATATTAAAAATTATAATTAAATATATATGGTTCATTAAAGATATATAACAAAATTTCTGTCAAAATAAATTTAAAAATAACCAAACATAATCAAAAGTGTTCTTTATAATAAAACACTTACCTTAAGTATGCTATTATGCTATAGCACAATAACATCTCATATAATAAATTTATATTTTTTATAATTCTATATAATAACTGTATATGTACTTATAATATCATATATTATCCACTTTTAACATTTCAAATCCAATTTATTAATAATTTTTTTAAAAACGATGTTTATATATGTTAATTGTTATATTCTTCATGTATGTTTTGGTTCGATAGATTTAGTAATTTCTTTTTTATAATAGCTTTATCATTACTATAATATTATAAATTTCATGAAAATATATTTATTCATATTATATTTTAATACAATCCATTATAGTTTGTAATATAATGTAAAAATACCATGTTTATGGGGATAGTAGTCCGTACGTAGGCATGAACTTTGTTTTCATTTTAAATTGAAATAATAAAATAATGTTACATAAAATTAAATAATCAAAAAATTATATTTAAACATAAATATGATATATGGTCATTAATCCATCATTATTTGAATCCATGTGAGGTGGTGATATAAAATGAAACTATTCACTACATGGATACAATAGTACGTACATACACACGAGTGATACTTTTATTTTTTATTGGATAAATCATAAAAGGTTGATTAAATATTTTAATTATATCAGATTAATTATATTATAAATACTAAGTATAAAAATTATAGCCATCATAATAATCATCCATGATTGGTGGTGATGAAAAATGAAATACATCACTATATAGAGGCAATAGTCCGCACATACACACAAATGATGATATTGTTTCAAATGTTATGGTGAATTAAAATAATAATGGTCATTAAATTAGCATAAAAACATAAAATTATATAAAAGATACATATTTTATCATATCATCACTGTTATGATATAATTAAAGGTTGTAAAATTAGAAATAATGTGATAAATAATTGATAAGGCTTATACCACTTTTTTTGGGAAACCCTCATTTTATCTCTACTTAAGGACACTTGGTTTAGACTTATAAAATTACTAAAACCTCAAGAATGTATATAAGGAAGTATTAATTTTTTTTGGTTTTGGTGAATATAATGGGATCAATAAGTATGGAATCGAGAGGAGAGTCAGTGTCTTCTTATAAGAGGTAAAAAATCCACTTCTAATTTTTAAGAACTCTAAAAAATAATAAATATAACAACCATGTCAAGTGGAAGAAAAGGGAAATATAATATAATATAGGATAGGTAAATATCAAATTCCATATCACCAATATTTTTTATTTTTAAACTATAATTTTAAACATTGTAATTTTGTTTAACCACTTAATGAAATCTTTTAATCATTAACTACAAAAATAACATATTCAATATTTAATGGTTTTGTGTTTATATATAATGTGTAAAGTAATAAAAAAATTTCTATGGATGATTTTTTTTCTATTTTCTATTCCATGGGTCAACTTTCATGTTTTTTATAATTTTATAATCCTTTAATAAAATCTTATTTCACATAAAATATGAAAAATTTATTTTTTAGACAGTTCATAAAATATAACATTATAAAAATCAAGAGAAAAATGTATTTTAAATATAAAATATTTAATGATAAATTTTACTTTATTAATAACCAAAAAATTTATGGAGCATCATAAGTCATCCAATTATTTTACTTTTCTTGTTTTTAATGCCTTTTAAATTTAATTTTCTTCTGCTTGAACAAGAATTCTGTCCTCATTTCATAATCATTTGACGTAATTATACCATCACTACAAATTAAAAATATTTTATAATCCTAAAATAGAATATTTATTTTTAAAATAATATTTTATATTTAGTAATAACATCTTTTTATCTGAATTAAAATTTATAATATAAATTAAATTCAATAAAGTGACACTTTTGTTGTTATATATTAATTATAATAATATAACAGTTATAATAATTTAAAATTGGAATGAAAATTATATATATTTTTAGTATATAAGAGATATAGTAACAAAAATCATAAAATAAAATTAATACAACCATTAGAAAGATTTTTAGGACCTAATTCATAGTTTTAACCTGGTTTTACCTTTTTATACATTATTAAAGTGACAACATTTATACCAAGTTTACTACTTATAATAAAAAAATATAAGTGAATAAGAAAAATTTGAACTTCATAATTCCATATATAGATTCTATTTTTCATTATTACATTTAAATAAGGTGTTATAAACCCATTTTTAAATGAATTCATAAAACCCAATGGAAAATAATTTTTTGAAATAATAATTTTTAATCCTGAAAATAAGCTCATAAAAAAAATATGATGAAAATTATTATATAATTAATTATATTATGTATAATTTAAGGGTAATTATATGAATTTAATACAAAATAAAATTTAATGGTAAAATAAAATAACATTACATGAAGAAAAGAAAAAATTATTTAGGAATGAATCTGTAATTTTTAGCAATTCACTAAAACATAATCATTTAAGAAAATCTAAAAAACTCACCCCAACCAATTTTTAGATTGTTTATTTTAGAAATTATGTTAAATTATTCAAATAATTTTTTTATAATTGTCGTAAACTAATTATAACATCCACACAAAAAATTATGTTCATAAATTTTAATGATAATACACTATTGAAACATAAAATGAATTTTCAATAAATTGCTCTTTATTTCCTAATATTTAAATAATAATTTTTCAATATTTAATAGATACAAAAATATAAATATAATAATGTTGTTACTTTTATTCACACTCACTAATCCATTGACTATGAAATACTCTTTCATGGTTTTTTATATTTGGTGTTGCATGTCAAGAAAATTATAAATCAACAAAATATTAATTAGAAATATATTCTAAGAATTCAGTGTGTTACAATGTAAAACCACTTAATGAATAAAAATTTATAAAAAATATAAAAATAATAAACTGATGTTTGGAAATAATATTCAACTATTATATGATTTTGTGAAAGGTATTACTAACTAGGTAACTTTGTTAGAGATTGTATCACTATACTACCTTATCAAAAGATTATTACCTATAATACTCAAAATATTATAATGAATAAAGGGAAATTAAAATAAATACTAGTATTTTTTGAAGTATAACTAAAATAATCTAAAAAAACCATATATTTGGATAGTTCTTTCTCTCACATATGATATTTAATTTAACTTACATGAATATTTATGGAGGTGAAAGGAAGAATCAGGGGACATTTGCAATTATGGGTCACTCAAGATAAGAATATTTGATTCAATGAAAATAATAGAGACTGAGATAAATTCAAATAAAACTTTATTTATGGACCTATTTAATTATAACATTATAATTATATCACAATATTGTTATGATTGTAATAAAGTGGTTTTTTAATGTATGAATCCTATTTGAAGAGATTGACTGATGGATGTGTTTTTTTCAAGAGGAAAACAAACATAGGGTAAATTATTTTAGGTTTGTGATGCTGAAAATTCATACCACATGAGCTTAAAGTAATTAAATAAACTTTTGAATGAAATACATTACAACTTTGGTCAAAATAATACGAGTAATATTACCAAATAAAATTATGTTTACGATGTGACTATATAGAAAAGAGAGATATATTGTATATTCTCTTTTTTGAAGAGGAAGAATTTTAATTATTAAAACTATAAAAAGTGATTAAAATATCTCACCCATTATAGACCATTAATTTAGATATTTTTTTCCTCTAGGGAAGAAGAAAATTAATGGAGATACATATTTTTTTAATGATTTTACTATTATTAAATATATTATACTCCGGATGTATGATCTAAAAATCTTGATGTAGATTAATAGTATTAATAGAAGTGTAGAAAAAAGAGTGTGGCATCTTCTCGTGGATGAATAATGATACTAAATACACAATTATAAAATTAAAATTATATGTTATAAAGTGTGATATTCATTATGAATTTAATACGTGCTATAACCCATTGAAAAATGTTAATTTTAGTGGAAGAACCTGATTTTAGTAGAAATGGATTGCACCATGTTGGCCGAGAATTATAATTCTCTATTTTTTGGGAGGCAAACTAATTATAAAACAATTAAGATTTAAAAACTATTGTTTATAACAAACCTATTCCAGTATGAAACTATATGAGATGCGTTAAAAAATTAAACTAATCATGAAGTAATATTGGTTATTTAAAATCCCATGCATTATCAAGGATCAAGGTGAGAACATACACATTTTTGAGAAAAGTGGAGTTTAAGACATCTTACTTGGATAACATCAAAATGTAAGAGGATATCATTGATACATTAAGTAATTAGTGAAGTTTTAGGATAATTATATTGTGAATTCATTGGAACACTTAATGATTTAAGACACAAATTAAGAAGAGAACCCCAGAAGTGAAAAATATGAAGAAAAGTTTAATGATAAATAGGATGATGTTTCTAAAAATAACAAAAATTCTGAATAATTATAGATTGATTATGAATAATAACCCATTTATATGTATTAATAACAACCTCATTAAAATTATTAATGGATATAAAGTTGGTGAATGTCTTGAATCTCATTAGTCCTTAAAGATAGATGATTAAAACATGGATAAATTTTAGAATAATGATATATAATTAATTTTTTGTCTGATTTATCCAAGAAATGTAAAATAATATTTTGGGAATCAAGATTAGATTAATGTAATGAATTCTTTGATTGGTTAAATTAAGAATAATGATAATCTGGAGTTGATTCCCATACCATCAAATAAAAATGTTATCATAACAAAGTGGTTATTTTGTAAAAAGTTGAATGTTAAAGGAGTGGTGATGAGAAATACCACAAAGCATATGTGTAAAGGCTACAAACATGTGAAAGGAATTGATTTAGAGGATAATTTTTTGGCAGAATCTAGTTTTAAGCCATTTGGATATTTGATTCTCTAACCAGATAAAGACAATACAAGATCTTCTAAATGGATGTCAAGTCATACTTCCAGAATAGAGATTCATAAGAGAGATATTATTTTAAGAAGCTCAATATATTCACCTTAATTAAATATAAATAATATGTTTTAAATTTAAAGGAGGATATATATAGATTACAAAAATCCCCAATAGTATGGTAATAAAAGTTATAACCATTCGTGAAGTCTCTAAAAATCATGATGTAAATATTATAATTCAACCTCTTCATTAATAAAGATAAAGTGGTATCATGAATTTTTATTTATTATATAGATGATATTATATTTTTTTGAAAATAAAATTTATTTTTTAAGGAGTTTTAGTTTTATATTAATTATAATTTTTTGATGCCAATCCTTGGAGAGATGCAATATTTCATATATTTTCAAATTTATCAACGAAAATATCATATTTTTCTTTTACAAGTGATATGTGCCCAATATATTCTTGTGATGTTTGGAATAAATGATGAAAATATGTCTTATACTCTAAATTTAGTGGATACAAAGAAATCAAATGATATAGATAGAAAATAGATGGTTCAACTGATTTAAAATACTAATTGGGATTTTACTAATCTTTATTGCATTATAACTAGATCTTGTATATGCTATTACATTTTGGGAAATATTTCAAAGTAAATTGATGGTTGAAGATATTATTAGTATATATTGGATTATTTAAAATATCAAATAAATAATTAATTATGGATTGAAATATAAAAATAATGGATGGTCTGATCTATTTCTACAGAATAACATGGATTGAGTTTGAGATATGAATAATCGATTATCAAAATCCATTGGTTTATTATTTCTTAAATAGACTTGTGTGGAATTATAACACTAACTACAATATTATTTAGGTAATACATTGAATTATTCATGAAAGTAAAAATTTTATATCAAGATATTCCATGACTAGTTTTTATTTATTTATAAAATGTCATTGTCATGTTATTGTATATTTCATAGGGTCATGAAGTGCGTGTAATATATATTTTTTGATTTAAATAATTTTTAATGAAAATAAGGTGTAATGGAATATATTTTTTGATTATTATATTATTATTATAATTATTATATACCAAATCATCACTCTAATAGGCCTTATAGTGGAAATGTAGTTGGAATTGTAGTATCCTATAAATTTTTCTAAAAGGACCGATGATACATGTTTATAAATACATGAATCCCGAATCAAATGTTATTTGGGTCCTAGAATGTCAGAATTACAGAATTGTTTATTACTATTGGATAATTGATGATGGGTTAACCCCTGAGGATGGGGAGTTAGTGGTCAAATTGAAATAGTTCCTTGTGCGGGGTGTGTTTTTTGTTACTTTTCATTATAACCCAAATAATAGAATAAATTATTTCCACTACATATTTTTATATTATAGTGTTGGTAATGATTAATATTACTTAATAATATTATGTTATTATTTATATATAGGTGTTAAATGTGTCGTTTTATAGAAAAATAGTTATAAAATTTAATATTATAATTTTATTATTATTATTTATGATGTTTTTGTTCTTGTTGTTACTATTGGTTTCATCTAATTATATATTAAAGGGATAAAATATATACTATCTATACATATATTCTCTCATGAGTAGCCATAGGAATGGAATACCTCACCCCCTTCCAACTACTCTATGATTTTTTTTATTTTTCCAATAAAGGATCTACTCTAAAATCAAGGTATTGATATCTCTTCTCTTCTTCACTCCCATTAACATTTCCAATTTCAATGATGATAATTCATAGGGATATTTTATTGTTGTGTTTTTTAAATTTAATGGAAAATAATTTCTTTTCAAGGTGGATTTATAATTCAAAGGATTTAGTACTCACTATCTTACCTAAATACTCTTCAAATTGTTGAATTTGATAATGTTTAATCACTTTTGGGTAGGTTATTCTATCATCAACCCTTTATTTAGAATAACCATTTGTGATTATGAATTTTAAATTGATTTAAAAAAAATTAAAATTCCTTTTTTATACTGTATTAATAATAGTATTCCATTGGTAAATAATCATTGTTGTTATTATTTCAATTTTTCTATAGAAAATATATGAAAATTTTAGACTCATATTTGTAAATATATATGTTATTTGATTAAAATAAGTCATTTATTTTTTCAGAATAAAATGAAATTTATTTTATGAAATTACTTATTGTGAATTATAATGAGTTACCATTAAGCATTTATAACTAATTTCAATTATTAAGAGTGAGTTTCGTTACCTTAAAGTTCGAATTTTCTATAGGACTAACAATTATAATTTATATATTTTCTGATAGAATATTGTTTTTTGAAATTTATAAAAATTATATTCCACATAAATTGATAATTATAACTAATATTTATATTAGTATAAAATTATTTTTAATTATTTTGGTATTGGATTATAATCTATAATGAATTTTGGGAAATAGTTTGTAGTGGAATTCACGTGACGAAGTATTTTTTTAATTTGTAAACCCTTGGATTTATTTATGAATCCTGGGATAAAATTTGGACTTATATGTTAGGTCATATAATGATAATAAAATTTAGTTTTTTTAGAAAATATGACTATCTTATTCTCTCATAGTCATGACAAGGATCTGGATAGGGTGGTTAGTCATGATTTTACTCTGGGAAGTCTATTATTGGATTCAACACTATTTTAGTTCCACACTCTATATAGTGGTCTACACACAAGTGGTTGTTGTTATGAGTATGGATGTGGTTAAGGTTATGGATTTGTATTTGGTTTTCCATATGAAAATGTATATGTATATTAAAATTTTAATTTTTATGGTTATATTATATGTGTGGATTCTTGATGTCCCTACACCAATTACGTAAGTGATCATCCCATAATGTATATTTAAAACTTTTATGATAAATTATATCAATTTTTTATTTCAAAAAAGTTCATATAAAAATTATTTTATTTAGATGTAGAAATGATCACTTTTTAATTTATTTTTGTAATGGAATCCTATATTAATTTCATGCCTAAACGGTAAAACTAATGATACATTATATATTTATTTTCAAAAAAAAATATATATGGTTTTTAGAACAATGGAGTTTATAAAATACTTGGTGGGTCCAACATGGATTTAGATAACACCCAACATAATCACATGTTGTATATAAATCCATTTATTTTCTTGGATTATTTTTTATGTATGATCATTATATATAGTTCATAGGTGTAGACCCTAGATTTGTCTTGGAGTTATGGAGGAGGTGTCATTATGGGTTGGACATATGGTATATTGAGTCATATGGGTATTTAATTTTTGTGTATTATTTCTTGGTTACGTATAAATTTTTAATTTTTCATTTTATGGTGTAATGAAATTATTTTTTATTTGTATAATTAGATAATATTATTATTTTAATGTTATTATTTATAGTTTAATAAATGGAAAATTATTCCCATTTTCCACATTTATTAATTTGAAAGTTTTTTACTGCTATGGTTATCATGAATTATCTTTAGGATTTTTGAAATGGTGAATAAGGTATCATGGATAGATATCCTGGCTGATATGTGATAAAATTATATAAGAGAGTTAATAGGTAGTTGGATTGGTAATAGGTTGGGGTAGGATCATTAAACATGATATGTAATCCATGGATGGACTGTATTAACCCATTCATGATGGAAACTCAAGTTACCATTCAATTTTCAAGATTTAGGGATATTCACCATCACATTAACAATATCTCATTTTCTTTTATCTTATTATCCTTTTCAAGGAAAGGTGTTTTGAATTACATTTCCTAAGATAAGATATGTATTTAAAAATTTATAAGTGTTGACTATTTTTTATTGATGTGATTCCATTATAATCTTGAAATTTTAAATCAAACTATTATAAGTGGTGATCTAGCTGATTCATCCAATACTTAAATTTTCATGATTTTTTTTTTCATTTCATATGATATGTGAGATTGAGTGTCTGATTGGTTGAGTTGTGTTAATATGTAATAATGAGAAAAAAAGTAGAATGGTTATTTTTAAAAATTTATAATTCAATATTATTTATAATAATGTAATTTCAAATAAATCAAAGGAATAAGTAATTTATGAAAGTGAATGAGATTCACCAATATTTAAAGAATTAATAAGGTATATTTGTATTATTTTTGAAAATTCCATTGGGTAAAAATATTTATTTTCATTTATAAGGTACTCAATGTTTTTAAATTAATTTCAAAATGATGTTTGATATTGTGGTATTTTCATTAATAAAAAAATATAAATTAATTAGTAAAATTATTGAGGATTAGTAGTTTAGAATATTTTTTGAAAAGGAAATGGGTCTAAATAAATTTTGATATTTTTTATAAATATAGGATATCTATAATATATAAACAATTACTCTATTGTTTCTAATTATTGTCACATGGTGTTTGAGGAGTAATTTAATTTTTTATATTTTGGTTAGATCGTGTGTTATTATAAATAATATTTACTTCAATGTGTTTGGTAAATTGTGTTAGGACACCATAAAATATAACATATCAGACTCAAATATAATAGTCAGAAAATAAATTTCATAACTATGGATGAATGTTTTTTTTAATGGTGACTTAATCAGAAAAGGGATACTGATTCATTTTAATGGATATTGTTTTTTTGTTTATACTAATGTATATACAGTGTTCTGGATGAATTTATTGTAAAAAATAATGATTTTAGAACTTTGTTTATGTAATAAATTGTATCATTAGTTTTATTTTGAGATAAAAGGATATTCAGATTAAAAATATTGGTAAATTCCAATTAAAAATTGGGTTTCTTATAAACATGTTTCATTCTTTTAATATTATGTAAGATTCATTTTATTATATCAGGTATATATCCTTTTAATTTTTAGTTAAACTTTTATTGAAGATTTGTTTTGAATTAAATCATAAAGACCACATTTAGCCTGGTTGAATTGTATTTGGAAGGAGGGTTGGAGGGGTGATGGAACCTGGATTTAGGAGAAATCCATGGAGGTTATTTTTTTTTGAGGAAAACAGATACATGAATTGGTCACCTAATTCATACGCCAAGAACATTTATTAAAACAAAAGTATTACAATACATTGTCGAGGTGTAATGAGTTTACACCAACCTGAAAATGAGAGTGATACATGATGAATGATAAAAAATGGTCATAAAAAAGCTCACTCAAAATGCGAAAAACATCACGCCTTTAAGTAAGAAACCACCCCAGACAAAGAGTGCAACAACTCCAAGCAAGCTTCAAGTCTTCAAGATATGATGTCACGAGGAGGAAAGAGAAAGGAGAATTAAAATGAAGAAAACAACAAAATTGACATAAAAAAATATTGAGAATAGTCTGTATATGACATAACACTATCAAAAGAAGTGATCTCCCCTAAAAAGCAGGTCCAGCACACCTAGACATGTTGAAAAAGAAAGGCCCGACGCTCCCAAAAGTTGAGACCATCAAGTTGGTTAAAAGAATATCTCTTCCAACATCAAAGATGAGAAGCCAAATTTGGTTTTTTTTGTATCTAGTAGGTATGATAAAAACCAGATGGCTTTGTCCATCCCAAAAAGCAGTGACAGATCGCAAAAAACCCTTAAAAAGGATTTCCAGACTTTGGCTTGCATGCTTCACACTTGGAGAGAAGCCAGTCTGCCAGGGAAGAAACATCAAGTAGCTCTAGTACAACAGCCAGAAAGAGAAAAAAAAATAATAACCACAAGGGTTCATGATACAACCACCCACACTTTAATTTGAGAAGATCAAACCCATGGTATTCATTTAAATTTTATGTTAGGATTCTTTTTGTATTCATCTCCAATCCTTGTATACATTTGTTTTTTTAATTTCAAGGTATGTGTCAGACTAAATCTGATGACATAGATATTTTTTGTGTATAATTTCATCTTGGTCCTCCTACCATGCTAAAAATTCATCACTCACCTCAACAACCTCCGAGATCTGTTATGCATCTTTGTATGCAGGATCTTGTTTATAGACAATATTCTCCTCCTTGTTAGCAATTGAAACCGTCTCAACCAGCTATTTGGGAGGATCAATGCCTTTTTTAGAAGCTTGAAGGGACCTTGTGACTATTTTTCTTTCTAAATTTGAATAGTATCTTTTCTTCCTAGTCTTATTAGGATTTTGGGTAATGTATCCATCCACATCCACCATCAGTTTTTACCTTTCCAAGCATTGGATTTGAGATACTCTTCCTCAATTCTATCTGATGGATCTTCTTCTTCCTAAAGAGAATCAATAGAGAGAACTCATTTTTACTTGTCCCTAAAATTAGAAGAATCATGAATATCCCCCTGATCCATCTCCATGGAAACAGTGATATATTTAAGACTAGGGATAGTTAGAACAACATCCATAATGCCTGGAAAATCCTTACTCTCAGAGGGTTGACCATCTTTATTAACATCATTTTATGGCCCTTCACTAGTGAATCAGGATATACCAACTTTATTTATCTCATCAACTCTGAGCTTTTGGAAACACTTCACAAACCATGTGGCTCTCTTAACCTCGAGATATACATTTTTCTATCCACAAACATTGTAGGCATACCCATGCTTGGAGAAGAGGTGACAATAATTTGGAATATGCTCATACACAACTTCCTGAGAGAATCTATACTCTCCATTTTGGATCCAAATATGAGAGGTAATATCTTTATAAACATCAATTTATTTATAAATAATCACAATAGAGGGTTGTTAAAGAGACTTTGTTTCTGAATCCAATTTCAAGGGAGTACCAACAAGGTTAGAAATCAGAAATAAAGCCTGATGTTTAAACAAATTCAAAGGTAGTCTAAGAAAGGAATCCCAAATTGGCATTATAGGGGATTTAGTGGAGGGATTAAAATCCGGGGTCCATTTTAGATCTTTCACAGAGGATCCCACAAAATACCATGAATCCTTTTCCTAAAATTGATAGTATTCATCCTCACGGGAAAAACAAAATACAACGTATGATGAGTTGAGTAGACTGATGTGAAATCCCAAAAAACCCAATTGTTTCAAGGGATGAATATAAAAATTTCATCAAGGGTATATGCTTAAGGAGTTTCCCAACCATAAAAAAATAAATATCACCAAAAAGAAGGCTAACCGTATTGGTTGAGAAAGATATCACTCGTTGACCGCGATGAAGAAAATACCTAGGATCTACCTGAAGTCTAGAAGCCGCAACATCCTATGGTGTAGATATAGCATTTTCAGTCTTTCTCCCAACCAGAAAATCTACAGAGGAATGATGAAATGCATTAGGGTTTTCATCACATCATGTCTGGACCTCGGGATCGACGAGAATCAGCCTCTCCACCCAACATTCTCTTCAAGAGTCCCCATGGAGTTTATTAATTACATGATATGTTCTAGTTCGAGCAGACACTTTTCATGGTGTGAATTGGTTTTCCCTAGAAAGAAATACCTGAACATCAAACAATATGTATAGTATTAGCACTATATAAATTACATGGGTCATCTTTTTTAGAAGGAGTTAAGGCCTCTTGTTTCTGACAGAAGGTCACCCCCTTATTTTCTCCCTCTTACAGGAGGTCCATCATTTGAACTCCCCTTTGGTCCTAAAGTTGGTCTTTGATTCTATCAGATCATTTGGACCCCAGTTCAAGATTTTTGTGTTAGGTTGGATGGGAAATGGTATTTTCTCCACTAATTGGTCTCCACACATTATTTTTATTCTATTAATATTGTCATTTTGGTGCAAGAAAAAATTCCATATTTTCTGGGTGTTTATCAATTCATATATTTTCTTCCGATATAGGAATAACTAAGGGTTGATACTGGATGAGACCTCTAATAAAATCATAATTTTAGTGGTATATGATTCGTCCCATAAATTATCACCATCTATATTTTTTTTTTGGTTTGTGCATTTCAACTTCACCAAGAATTGATCATTATATTCACCTACATTAAAATCAATCTATTAAATTTCAAGCAATGTACCTTATAGGATCTAATTAACACTATTGGTGGTTGAAACCGTGATGAGGAACACCGATTTGTAGTATGTTTATAGAATCCATTTCTTTTCATACCATAACACTACATAAAATTTTCGGAATACTTAAAGCATTATACTAACAGAATCCAAAAGATCATACTAGTTTAATACCTTTAGAAACATGGAAACATAAACATTGATACATAAATGAGATACATTGTCTCCCCTTAGTATTTCATTGACTAGAATCATTATTCGGAGCACCATAAATACGGAATATCTTCATAACCTAGGGAAGGAAACATAAAAATGGATGAGGTCAATTGCTCAGTAAGTTTAAACATAGTAGAAATTTAGGCATAATCATGAGAATGAGGGTATGAGAACATGCCCACAAAAATAAATGATCATACCCTATATATCAAAGATCATACACATGAATCATGGTTAAAACTTAACAGTTCATAAGACATGAATAATAAGGAAATAAATAACATAATACATAAAATCATAACAACAAAATAAACCATGGAATTTTGGCAGACAAAAAAGAACATATAATTTGATTTACTTAGTATCCAAGGAATCAATGCCAAAACCATCATGGTATTATGGGTTCACCCTATACCATCTTAGTAGTCATGGTTCACTCCAATGGATATCTTAGTAGCATGAATTTACTCCTCATACAATCTTGGTAGTTATGGTTCACTCCCATGACCACATTAATAGTCAAGGATCATTCCTAGGACCATCAAAATATATCTCATGAGATATAAATATTTACCCAATGCATTGGATGGAGATATAAGTCCCACACACATCATAGTCCAATCATACATAACTATTCCAAAAAATCATAATCAATCATATCATAACACATGAAATGAAATAGGAATCATAAACATGTAATCATTTCATAACCTGTGAAAAAAGATACAAGTTTCATAATCATTTAATAGAAAACATAAAACGTGAATGAAAAACAACTTTCATAAACATATAATCTATGAAGGAGAAGGGATTACCATAAATACCATTACATAAAGAATAATAAATTTAGATAAAGAATTCGAATGGAACCTTTAGATTATTTTTAATAAAGGAATGTGTAACATCAAAAAATGTGACCTTATATGGAAATTATTTTTTAAGTATCATTCCAAAACAATTGTTGAACAAAATATCATTTTCTGTACTAAAAATTATTATTAAAACATAAAACATTTTGAAAAAAAATATTTTAAAATAGATTTGAAAACATATAAAATATTAATTGAAAACCATAAAACATTTTTAAAATAAATTTTACTTGAAAATAGGTTTCATGATCTTTTGATTTTTTTTTGAAAACAAGGTTTTTGAATAAAATAGATTTTTGATAGGAGAGAAAGATGATCATATTTTCCATAAAAACATTATCTTAATTACCAAAGAGTGGAAAAATGGTAATAATATGTGGATATATATTGAAAAAAAAATGTACAATGAAAATCATGAGTTTTCTTGAGAGAAGGACCATAATATTTCATCAAAGGAATGATAAACACTATCAATATTGAAAAGAATTTAGACAATTTTAATAAACTATTATAACATGGTAAAATGGGATCATAATCTCTATATAAGAAAAGAAAATTAAATGAAGCCTCAAATATAATTAAATGAACAAAATTCATGATATAACATGTAAAATGGAAGTATATACCCATTGAAAAATAATTTATATGAATAAAAAACACCCGATTCAATGAAGGAATATTGAGACATTTCTATTTTACCAATTTGGTTTAATTAAGAACATGAATCCCATGAATGAATTATCATAAAATGGATATTTTAATACTCATAAATTAAATTATAAGATATATATAGTAAAATAATGGTAATTAAATACACCAAACAAAAGGAAAGAGTGGTGAACATAGCCTGTATCACTTGCAAATAAATTGGAGATGAAATCCCCTTACCTTGTCTCATGACTATCATCATACTCGTCAAAAAAAATGAATAAAGTGAATATAAATTTATTATAAATATTTTACAGAACCATATTATTATAAAAAATATCATATATGGATTTATTATGAACTTATATTACCCTCTTGTTAACAATCATATGTTATGGTTTCACTTCGGGTAATGTCTAAATTGTTCTTCGCACGTGTATTAATTTTTTATATCATTGGGCCTTATAATTATATCATGATTTTATAAATTTAAACACTATATAAATATAATTTGTATTCATTATACTTGTTTTATAATAATATATGGGATGTATAATTATGAAATGGAATACACTGTTTTTGGAGACGTTAATCCATACGTATGCACAAACACTATTTCCATTTTTAGTATCATATTGAAAGAATTAATGAAAATGGTATATATGAATATATGTATATAAAATCACAAAATTATAATTAAAATCATATATAACATTAATATAAGTTCACTAAACCCATGAAACGACCCAAAAATTTAATTAATGGAAATTTATTTTGATCTAATAAAATGTCTTATTATGTAAAATGGTTATAAAAAATGTTAACTTCATTGGATTTATGTTTTTAGATTTTTAAATATCGTTATGAATTTTGACCATTTCTAATATAGTCATTGAATAGTTATCACAATATTAGCATAAATATAGGGCTTTAATAGATCCAATTTACTCAGATAGAGGAAGCGACAACCTCATCTAGTAGACTTTCCCCATACAAATCCCATTTGTCCGAGATCAGAAAAGAGGTGGAATCTTTGGGCTTCACTCTTTACCAAGTCCAAGATGAGCATGAATACCTTAAGATCATGCTGAACCGCCTACGAGATAAGTTGATGTTGATAGAGATTACCACCCGAGCAATGTTATCCGAGCCACCCCAAGTGTCTGTCATCGTCGCGCACCTTAACCTAAGGTCTTATGCAAGAGTTTTAAGGGGTTATATAATAAGAACCAACAAATATGATTATGTACATTATTTTTTTATATCATAAAGAATATACTTTCATTTTATTATTGTTACATTGTAACTAGTTTTTGAAGCACAAATAGTATTTTTAGTTAATATTCAATTAAGAAATATATTATGATTAATAAATGGATTTTTGAATTAAATAATATTTTAATAAAATATTATTATTATTAAATTACTTTTTATTAAATATAAATGATCGTATAATTTTATGAATGCAATTGTAATTTTTATTATAGTTTGAAAGAAGTTTTTGTCAAAACCAATGAATTTTCTATAAATGTCAGTTTTTATTTTAAAATTAAAAAATTCACATATTTAGAAAATTATTTAAATAAAATGAATATTATTTTTTAATCTGGATATCGAAATTATCAAATGGTCAAATTTTCATAATATTCTGAGACAGTCGAATTTTTTGGTAAAAATTAAATACTATTTAAATATATAAAGTGTTTTATGACATCATAATGACCCAGTAGTGATGTGATAAAATACTATAAACAATATTTTCGGCTAATATATGTTTTAAAATTAAAATAATGTTATTTGGGGTTTGCTTTTTTATTTTACCAAGATTTAGTGGACCCTCCATGACTTATAAAACATTTTATATTTTTAAATTCTTTTCCTTGAGAGCGTGACTCACGTCCACATAAGAAACCCTATTATTTTAATATATTCATATATTGGCCTTATATAATATTTTTTTCCAATCCCTTTTGGAAAAAAGCATGGTCTGGTTTGTGGTATTGATTAGTTTAATGTGTGGTGACCCAAACCTAAATAATAATGAATTCCCTCTCCTTTCTTATATAAACACACCCAATATCCTACTTCCTATTCATTAAAATCCTTTAGAGTTCATCCAACCTCTACCATCCTCTCTCAGTAATCCTCGCAAGGCTCCCCAAGTTCCCAAGAATCCTCTCTCAAGCCTCTCCCAAGCCTTTGGGATAAAACTTCAAAGGGATTTCCTCTTTTCTCATTTTTGTCTCAATTTCATTATGTTATTATACCCTTTTAATTTTAATTAAAAATTTTGGGGTATAATTTAGCACCTCCATCATACTTTCCTCTATATTTTTGAATTATTAGAAACCCCTTTCACTCTCATTTAATTCCTCCCATGAACACCCGTTACCATGCTGAAATTCCGTAAGGAATTTCTCTCTCCTCATTTACATTGAAGAAAGTATTTTGTATTACGTATCTAAATTACATTACGTTTGTTGGGACGTTTATTTATATGACCCCCTTACTATCCATTTCATGTACATATTATGAGAAACCCATTTCTCTCTCATCAACCATTTTTACAAATTTTGATGTCACGTCGTTAGGCAGTTCAAATTGCACCGTGATTTTTCAAGTCAAAATCATTGTGTAGTGAATAACGTACCCATGTATCTATCAAGGGTATTCACCTTTATGAACATATACATATTGGATGGTGATTTAATGTGTGTATTACACATTTCTTAACCATGTAATAACTTATAACGTTGAATGATTCCATGTTATAGGATCCATGTGGCACACTTATGTATGAAAAGAAATGTTTAATAAGGGTGTGCCCTGATAGCACTCCAATGCATTGGGTAAATATTAGTATCATGAAAAATCAAGTTAATAGAGGGTTTACTTATGACAATTCATGTGAAATGGGGGTTTACTAATGCTCTATGTGCAATGAGCCTTGGATCATGAAAAATCATGCAAAATGTTGTGGCCACATTTCCATGTTATGATTATCATGATTTATCATGTATTTATGTTTCTCTTATGATCCATTAATATGACTATTGTCTAACACATACTGTATTCCTCATGATATTCCATTTTTATTCCCTTATTGGTCTTTATATCTCAACATTTTCTTATACATGTCCTCAGGTTATCCTATGCAATGCTAAGTATGAGGGAATGTAGTGGTCATGTAAAGGAAGCTTTCAATAAAGATATTTTATTTCATGTTTTAAGTTGTTATGTAATGATCCTAAGCCCCAAATACACTAGAATGTTTGATATTCTATATTGTATCAAGTAAATTTTATGTAATAAATCATGTTTATGTGTGTAATAAAGAGCATGGTTGTTGTAGATGGTATAAGAGGATAGGTTAAGTTATTTGTGGTACTAGGATTAGAAAACACTAATGAAGCCTTAGATACAAGACTAAGTATAATAAAAACATCCCTAAGTTTTGGTGATTACTGAGTAAATGGATTATCAAGGAAATACATCCCTGTCTGGATATGAGCAGGTAGAGGTGGCTCTGGCATAGATGTATCCTAGGCGTAAAACCCGAAAGCACTGCTTTGAGCTAGACTTGAACAGGAACTGGTGCACGACAGTAGACCTTATTGCACTCTTGGTTATGACACACCTGGGAGATATTATTCGGTAAATTCACAAGATTAGTATGAACCATTATTAAGGGACTAAAAAATTACCTAAGAATATTTGTTAGAAAGTAGGTCATGAATAACATAGATTGAAGCCTATGGATTCATAAGTTTAGGAAATAAAAGCTATTTCTAAGTCATCTATTTTTTTATTGAAATACCCTTTATTTTTTCCCCTAAATTTCATTTTATTTCAGCTAATAGATGGTTATAAGAGGACTTAGGCTGACATACGATGTGAAGATCAATGTGATGACTGTGATATTGAGATGCCCAATGTGATGAGAGAGGGAATTACAAAAATTTTGACGCTTCTCTCTCAGTTTACTCAATATTTGAATAGAAATATGGGTAAAGATGAATGTTCAACCCACCTAAGAAAGTACATGTCACTATCGAGAGCTTCATGAGACAAATACCTCATACTTTTAATGGATCATCTGATCCTTCAATCTCCAAACAATGGATCAAATCCATTGAAAATATCTTCTCCATCCTTTAATGTTATTAACAAGATAAGGTTCTACTTTCTTCTAATCATATGGAGGGTGAAGCTAATTGTTAGGAAAAAATCCCTCAAGGTGTCATTGAATCATTTTTGAGGTGATTGTGTTTGTTGACAAAGTGGGCCTCCATGTTGTGTTTGTTGACAAAGCAAACCATGATGTGAAATTTTTTTGACAAAGGGGATTTTATGGTGGAATGTAAAGTTCAAGGGATGTTGTTAAGGGTCCATGATTGATTCAATAACACCGACAAAGGAATGATCGATCTGGAGGCGGTTCAAAAAGAGCAGATACAAGGTGGAGCTGTTTTCTAGTGTTTGCCAAATTTTTGGCCCTCAAAATCAAAAAATGGAGAAAAGTGTTATTGGAAAAGGGAATTCAGATCCAGTGTCTTGGATTCTTGGAAAAATGCATTCCATATGTTTTTCAAGATCATAGCATTAAAATATGTCAGAGGAAAAAATGGGAGCTCATGTTTTGGGTTTTGGCCACGCAAGTGACTTGCGCGGCAGAGACTAGGGCAGCTGGACTTGCGTGCCAAGAGGAAACTTGTGTGCCATTGCACAGGGTGTCCAAATGTCTATAAATAGAGGTTGAAACCTCTTAATTCAGTAGAGAGTTCAACACTTAGATAAATTTAGATCTCCTGTCGTGCAGGTTTAGTGGTCGCGTAAGTGGTGGTGTGGTTGCACAAGGATAAATATTTTCTTAAGTTGCACACGAGTTGATAGTTGCACGTCCAAAGTGGTTTGTGTGAGAAATATTGTGAGTCATACAAGTTTAGAGTTGAATAAGGGGGTTTTGCGCAAGTGTTTTGGTAAAACTTGCATGCCAGGTTTTGAAGAAGCGCGACAGTTGATGATTGCGTGACAAAATTGGTTTGGGCGAAAAAGGTTGTGAGTCGTGCAAGTTTGGAGTTGAAGAATAGAGTGTTGCGCAAGTGGTTGAGGAGAACTTGCGCACCGGTTTGAACATGCATGCTGGGACATGCACGCCGGCTTGGAGAAGGGCACTAGGTATGGTTGAAGCACAATGGTCATTTAAGAGTTGCGTGAAAGGTGGAAGATTTCCTGATACCTTCATAGCAAAGTGCGATTCATCTACAGGTGAAAGCTGGACTTCAATATAGCATCTACATAAAATAGAGGATGTATTCATTAGTGATAATGAAGAGACCTATAGGTCTATAAACTGTGAGTGGATCCTTTCCAAAGCAGTGACCAAAGGAAGAGGAAGAAGATGATCCTCTCCACCGGCAGTGATCCAGAGAGAGTGAAATAGGGAGTGACCATTGGGAAAGCAGTGAGATGACCCTAATCTTTGTAAAGGCAGTGAACCTAGGATTATAAGTGATCTATCCTGATCTTTGTAAATAGTAGTGTGCTTTTAGTGGATTTGGTACATCGGCACATCACCAGTGTATGCTCCTTGGACGTATCCCAGTGAGGGTGAACCAAGTAAAAATCATTGTGTCTTGTGCATCCTTTAGTTTTTGTTTATACTGTGATGTTGGAAAGAGAGAGAAGAGAGTCATGCTTAACAGTGAGAAAAGATCAATAGGGTAAATTGTTTTAATCTTTCATACCCTGATTCACCCCCCCTCTCAGGGTATCTAACCTTGTAGACTTAACACTAATCAATTGTGGAAATTGATAAAAATATATGAATCCTGAGGAGAAGATCGAGGTGTTAGAGTGGAAGGATTTCCGGAATATGTATTTTGATAAATATTTTCCATGCACCCTATGAATTAATATGGAAAGGGACTTCCTTAACATCAAGAAAAAAATGACGAATCTGTCAGATCATATGAGAAAAAATTCACAAGGCTTTCAAAATATGCCTCCGGCTTTGTCGCTAACCCCGAATGCATTGTAGACCACTTATTTGGTGGGCTAAAACCTAGCTTGCGGAAAGCACTGGCGATCTGTGACTTTTACAGGTATGAGGAAATTGTCCGATGTGCCCTCAAGGTTGAATTAGAGATCGAAGAATCTTATGGGTATCATGGGGATAAGAAGCATAAGGTGGACTTCAATACTAGTGTTCCGATGGATAAATCCAACAATGCTAGGAAGATACAGCACCCCACTTGCCAAAGGTGAGTAAAGAATCACCCTAATAATTTCATAAATGGGATGAGGAAATGCTTTAGGTTTGGAAGGGAAGGGCACCTGGCTATTAAATATCGGCCAGAAAAACCTGCGGATGTGACAGAAAACAGGAACACTCCGCTCAACCCTCAACGTGTTGTTCATTGCTTCAACTACAAAGAACCGGGGCACCTTTTCAAATTAGTTCCCTAAGCCATGAGTTTTCGAAGGCAACCAAAACCCTCCAAGGTTGCAAGGGAGATCTTTTTCCCTCACTACCACTGAAGTGAACCCCAACAACAAAGTGGTGGCAAGTACTCTAGTTATTCATTCCAGAATAGAAAACATAATTTTTTATTCTGGTTCTATTCATTCTTATATATCCCCAAAGTTTAGTAGAAAAATCCCCAAACCACCACAAATCATGGAAGTAATGATGTTAGTGAGTATAGAAAATGGGGAAATCATTGCATCCCTTGAATATAACTCCTCCCCTATCATAATCTATGGACTGAATCTCCCAGTGATCCTTGTCATACTCCCTCTAGTGGAATTTTATGCTATTCTCAGCATGGATAGGCTTTCCTTATATAGATCCAACATAAATTTTTTTGAGAGGAAAATCACTCTCTCTGTGGAGAATCAACCCCTGATTCTATACAAGTGCAAGGAGGAAGATGAATCTTCTTTAGCTCTATCATCTCAAGCATGGATATTATTGCCCTATGAGCACGTGTATCAGGATCAGATGATTGATTCCAAGGAAGCAACCATATTTCAAGACATTCCTATTGTGAGGTAATTCACTAAAGTGTTTCTTAAGTAATTTCCTAGTCTTCCTCCTAGAAGAGATGTTGAATTCTCAATTAATCTTATACCTAGGTAATTTCCAATATCCAAGAATCCATATAGAATGACTATTGTGGAGATTGAGGAGCTAAAGAAACAACTATAGGAGAATCTTGTTAAAGAGTTTATATGCCCAATTGCGTCACCATGGGGTGCACCAGTCCTCTTCATCAAGAAAAAAGATGGTTCAATGTGCCTTTAAATTGATTATCGTGAGCTTAAAAAAATCATGAAAAAGAACAATTATACTCTCCCATGAATTGATGACTTGTTCGATCAGCTTCATGGAGCATAATACGTCTCCACTATGGATTTGTAGTCAGGATATTATAATGTAAGGGTGGAGAAGGAAGATATCCCCAAAAATACTTTTCATACTAGATACAGGCACTATGAATTCATAGTAATTCCTTTCAGACTCACTAATTATTCAACAAGCTTCATGGACTTGATGAATAGAGTCTTTAAAGATTGCCTTGGAAAATTTGTGGTCGTATTTATTGATGATATGCTGATATACTCCAAAACCAAGGAGGATCATGAGGAGAATCTAAGAACTGTACTAGAGACCTTGAGAAAGGAGAAGCTCTATGAAAAGTAAATCAAGTGTGAGTTCTGGTTGAAGGAGGTATCATTCTTATGACATATCAACACAATAAATGTTATATATGTGGATCCCTCCAAGACAGCTGTAATAGAGGGATGACTGAGGCCAACATCGGTAAGGGATATCTACAGCTTCTTGGAATTAGCTGGATAATATCGATGATTTGTGAGAAATTTATCACTATTATCCAACCCTATTACCAAGATAACTCAGAAGGGAGTAAAGTTTTCTTGGAGTGATGAATGTGAAGAATACTTCATGGAGTTAAAAAGGAGGCCTATCACTACGCCCGTGCTCAATTTACCCACAAGTGGAGAAATTTTTGTTGTATTTAGTGATGCTTCAACGAGGGGCCTGGGATGTGTGTTGATGAAAAGTGACAAATTCATTGCCTATGATTCAAGGCAATTGAAAGTTCACGAGCAGAATTATCCAACACATGATATGGAGTTGGTTGCGGTGATCATTGTTTTAAAATTTTGGCCGCATTATCTTTTTAGGGAGAAGTGTGAAATATATACAGACCATAAAATCCTCAAATATATATTCACATCGAAAGAGTTGAACATGAGCCAACAAATATGGTAAGAGATGATTGAAGACTATGACTGCTCAATCCATTACCACCCAGGGAAAGAAAACAAGGTGGAAGAAGCTCTAAGTAGAAAGGAACCAAAAATTCAATCTCTCATGAGAATTGAGAAGGATCCAATCTTTATAGATTTGATGAAGATGGACAGGAAAATCATAAAGAAGGGAACATTATAAATCCTTTCAAAAATGATTGCTCAACCATCTCTTTTGGAAAGGTTAAAGGATGATCAAAAGGATGATGTGAGAATTCAGAAGAAAGTGAACGCTATCAGAAGAGGCAAATCCTCAGAGATCAATGTTAATGAATAAGGAATTTTGAGATTTGGGAAAAGAATATGTGTTCCATAAATTTCAGAGCTAAAGAAGGAACTTTTAGATGATGCACACAGTTCAAATTTCTCTATTCACACAAGAAACACACAGATGTATCGAGATCTCCAAGAGCATTATTGGTGGGATAATATGAAGAAGGAGATCAGTGAATTTAAATCAAAGTGTCTGGTGTGTCAGCAAGTGAAGGCTAATGGACAGAATTCTAAGGAAATGATGCAACCATTGCCCATACCAGCATGAAAATGGGAGAACATCACCATGGACATTTTCACTCGACTTCCGAAGACATACAAAGGAAACAATGTAATCTGATTTATTGTGGAATGTCTTAAAAAGTCTACACACTTCATTGCAATTCGAGAGGATTTCTCATTGGATCAATTGGACCGAATATATATCAGGGAAGTAGTAAGTCTTCATGGAGTACCACTATCTATTGTATCCGATCGAGATCCAAGATTCACCTCTATGTTTTGGAAGAGTCTTTAACATGATCTGAATACTGAACTGAACTTCAGTAAGGCCTATCATCCTCAAACAGATGCCCAATCCTAGTAGACTATTCAAACACTTGAGTACATGTTGTGAGCGTTCTTAATGGACTTCAAAGGAGGATGGGATCAACATCTTCCTCTGGTTGAGTTCACTTATAATAATATTTTCCAGACAAGAATCCTAATGGAACCTTATAAAGCCCTATATGGGAAGAGGTGTAGAACAATAGAATTTAGGGTTGAATTTAGAGAGCGTAAGCTGCTATGACCAGAAATGGTTGAAGAAATGGTGGATAAGGTGAAAACCATTCAGCAGCATATCAAGACACCCTAGAGTCTACATAAGAGTTATATAAATAACTATCGATGATAACATGAGTTTAAAGTTGGAGACATGTTATTTCTATCCATATCCCTATGGAATAAGGTTATGAGGCTTGGAAATAAAGAGAAGTTATGTCCTAGGTACATCATCCCCTTCGAGATTTTTGGTCGTGTCGGGGTTGTGGACTATTGACTAGAACTTCAACCTACCATGGCCAATGTACCTTATGTCTTTCATGTATCCCTCTTAATGAAGTACATACCATACCATTCAAATGTACTCTCTTCAATGGTGGTACAGTTAGAGTATGATCTTTCTTACGAGTATCAACCAGTGAAGATCTTAGATCGTAGAGAAAAAGTTCTACGAAATAAGACTATACCCCTCATCAAGGTGTAGAGGAGAAACCACATGTTTGAAGAAGCAATGTGGGAATCAGAGAAAATGATGAAGCAGAGTTACCCACATCTATTTTAGTGTGGGAAAAGGAAATTTCGAGGGAAAATTTTATTAAGGGGGGAAGATTGCAACGTCCCAAAATTTCATTAATTGAAATTAATCTTGATCTAATTAAAATTATTATTATGTAAAATTGTTATATAAAATGTGAAATTCATTGGATTTATGTTTTTTGATTTTTAAATACCGTTAAGAATTGTGACCATTTCTAATATAGTCTTTAAACAGTGATCACATGATTAGTATAAATATAGAGCTTTAACAGATCCAATTTACTCAGACAAAGGAAGCGACGACCTCATCTAGTTGACTTTCCCCATACAAAGCCCATTTGTTAGAGCTTAGAAATGAGGTGGCATATTAGGGCTTCTCTCTTGACCATTACCAAGCATAGATTCAATATTTTATGTTCTAGTGTAACCTCCTATGAGAGAAGTGAAAGTTGATAGAGATTACCACCCGTGCGATGTTATTCGAGCCACCCCAAGAGTCTACCACCATCACACACCTTATCGTAAGGTCTTAAGTGGCTGTTTTAAGAGGTTATGTAAAAAGACCCTAGAAATATGATTATGTACATAATTTTTATATATAATAATGAATATACTTTCATTTTATTATTGTTACTTTGTAAATAGTTTTTGAAGAGAAAATAGTATTTTTAGTTAATATTCAACTAAGAAATATATTTTTATGAATTAATGGATTTTTGAATTAAATAATATTTTAATAAAATATTATTATTATTATTAAATTAATATTTATTAAATATAAATGATCCTATAATTTTATGAATGCAATTGTAATTTTTATTAAGGTTTCAAAACTGTTTTTTGTTAAAACCCATGAATTTTCTATAAATGTCAGTTTTTATTTTAAAAGTAAAAATTAACATATTTAGAATTTTTTTTAAATAAAATGAATATAAATTTTGGAATCAAGATGTCAAAATTATCCAATAGTGAAATTTTCATAATTTTCTAAGACATTCGAATTTTTGCGTAATAATTAAATACTGTTTAAATATATAATGTGCATATGACATCATAATGACCAAATTATGTTCTAATAAAATACTATAAACATTATTTTAATCAAATATATGTTTTAACATTAAAATAAGGTGATTTTGGATTTGTTTTATTTATTTTACAAATATTTAGTGGACCCTCCATGACTTATAAAACATTTTATCCTTTTAAATTGTTTTCCTTGAGAGTGTGACTCACCTCAACATAAGCAACCCTATTATTTTAAGAAGTTCGGCTATTGGAATTATAAAATATTTTCTTCCACTCTCCTTTTCAAAAAACCATGGGAAAAAACCATGGTCTTGTTTGTGGTATTGATTAGTTTAATGTGTGGTGACCCAAACCAAAATAATAAAGAATTCCCTCTTATTTCCTATATAAACCCACCCAAGCTCCCACTTCATCTTCAATAAAAGCCTTTTTAGTTCGTCCAACCTCTTGACTACTCTCTCTATAATACTCCCAAGTTGAACCAATCTCCCAAGAATCCTCTCTCAAGCCTCTCCTAAGCCTTTGGGATCACACTTCCATGTAATGGATTTCCTCTTTTCTCATTTTTGTCTCAATTTCAATATGTTGTTATACCCTTTTAATTTCAATTAAAAATGATTGTGTTTAATTTATCACCTCCCCCATACTTCCCTACATATTTTTGAATTATGAGAGACTCCTTTTACTCTCATTTAAGGCCTCCCATGTACACCCGTTACCATGCCAAAATTCCGTAAGTAATTTCTCTCTCCTCATTTATATTCAAGAAAGTTTTTTGTATTACGGATATAAATTCCATTACATTTGTTGGGACATGTATCTATATGAACCATTTAATCTCAATTTCATGTAAATATTATTAGACACCAATTTATCTCTCATCAACAATTTTTATGAATTTTTATGTCACGTCGTGATGCTGCCGAAATTGCACTGCAATTTTCTAAGTCAAAATAATTGTGTAGTGAACACCATACCCATGTCTCTATCTAGGGTATTCACCTTTATGCACATATACATATTTGATGGTACTTTCTTGTTTGTATTACACATTTCTTAATCATGTAATAACTTTTTATGTTGAATGATTACATTTTATATGATCCATGTGGCACACTTATGCATGAAATGAAATATTAAAGAAGGGTGAACCCTGATAGCACTCCAATGCATTGGGTAAAGATTAGTATCATGATAAATCAAGTGCAATGAGGGTTTACTCATTATAATTCAAGTATAATGAGGGTTTACTAATTCACCATGTGTAATGAGCCTTTGATCAGGCTAAAATCATGCAAAATGTTGTGGCCACATTTCTATGTTATGATTATCATGCTTTATCAAGCCTTTATGTTTCTCTTGTGCTCCATTGATATACCTATTGTCTATCATATACCGTATTCTTCATGATATTCCATGTTTATTCCCTTACTAGGAATTATATCTCACCCTTTTCTTATGCAATTCCTCAGGTTATTCTATGCAATGCTAAGTACGAGGGAATGTAGGGGTCATGTAAAGGATGTTTTCAGAAAAGATGTTGTATTTCATGTTTTAAGTTTGTATGTAATGATCCTAAGCCCAAAATCCACTAGAACATTCAATATTATATGTTTTATCAAGTGAATTTTATGTAATAAATCATTTTTAAGTATGTAATAAAGAGTAGGGTAGTCATAACCCATCCATTATATATTCCATGTACTGTGTGAATGAATCACATCGCTTTGAGGGGGTGATAGTCCACACTTCCTCAAATGAAATTATCATATTTACACCAAATGGAAAGTAAAAAAGTTATCTATTATAAATAAAAATATAAGTTTAAAGGCATACTAAATACAATATATAATATAAATAAACAAATTGTACATCATAATTTCCACCATGAGAGGTGGTAAGGATAATTGAACTATCATCATTTTGTGAGGCAGAAGTACACCGTACACATAAACAATCTGTTTTCTACTCATTAGAGAAGGTGTGAATAAGTGTAGGATGAAGAAATAGCTTAAAAATATTTTATTATATTTTTTATAATGTTGTTGTTGTAGAATCATTTAATAAAGAGAGTTGAGGGGTGAAAAAAAAACTAAAAGAAAGGAGATTGAGAGAATATGCTACTTCTTAATCAGCTAACTCCTTTTGGTTAGTGGAAAAAGAATTTATTGGAATGACTTTTTCCCTAGGGAAGTATTATAGGAGGAAGGAAGTTATGATGGGAAATTTATTAAGTATATTATGGGTGATCCTATGTGGAATGATTGGTGTGGAGAAGAGGGGGAGGTGGTAGTATTTTATAGGGAAGAGAAAGGACCCACATGGCATTTTAAAAATATATAAGGTGTACCAAAGTTTTTACATAAAAAATGTCCTAAAAACCCAAAAAATACTAAATAATGGAAGGTTAGTGGCCGAATAATGTCAAGAATATGGGTTTTAAACATGTTTCTATGCCATTTGGGTCTTTAATTTAATTGTTAGTCTTTAGGTAAGTTTAATTTCACTTTATGCGATGTAATTAATTATAATTAAGTTCATTAATAATTTTGGAAAAAAATAATTTGACCTTATTAGAAATTTTATGTTATTATTATTCCAAAAATGAAGTTATTTTTTTAATTCAAATGATAGAAGTGGTAGAAATTTTTATAAATTTAATCCCGCAGATGGGACAACACTGCAAGTTTTTAAAATAAAATCATTTAAAAGTTTGGTATGATTTTATATCCAATTTCAACATGAAACTCATATCAATGACCTAAATTGTATTAATTTATAAAAATATTTTCTAATTAAATTTTTAAAAGAATTTAAAATATTATTTAACCTTCCAAATAAATTATATGAAAAAGAATATTTGTACTAAAATCCAATATTTTAAGTATTCATTAAAAAATGAAACCATACTGAAACATACCAAAACCGTTATCCTAACCTAATTTTTATCGTTAGATTCTAAATATGAGCTTTTATTTTTTACATATTAAATCTATATAATTTTTATAAATTTAATTTAAAATGGGTCCTCTATGAAAAGGTGGTAGAACTGCCTTTATAAAAAATATTGGTTTTTATACATAAAATTATGTTTGTTCTTATGTTATGTCTGTCAACTATATTATATGAATAAAAAAAATATATTATTGAATATATAAAATATATATTACATTAAGACCACTAACCTGTTATAATAAATTTAATTTATTATGGTAAAAAAACTTATAATAATAATAGTTTTATTTATATTCAACCATATTTTATATTAATTTCTAATTAATAAGTAAATTATGAATTCATTTTATGTTTGTGTAAACCATATATTTTCATAAATTAGTTAATAATATTCATAAAAGATAATTTAACAAATATATTATATCTTTTTATATAAAATAAAAACATTTTAATGATATACTATAATTTGTTAGAACTCGGTCTTGTATGTTACGAAATCCATTGAGGAATGTTGTTATTGTGTGAAACACAAGATAACCTCAGCATTCCATATAGAACATGATAAAATTTATTTTAAGTGTAGTGAATGATTGACATGGTTTTGTATATAACTCAATCCGAACATATTACATTAATATAACATAAATTATTTTAAGTGTTATGGGAAATGAAAAATATCAAAAAGGATAAATTAATTAAAAAAAGAATATATTGGGTTGTTACATTCTACACCCCTTAAAATTAATCTATCCTATGAAATTTTTATGGTTAATCAATTTTTTAATACATGAATGTACCTTTCATAGAAACCCACATCATAAAAATAAAAAACATCCCTTACAGAGGGATTGTTGGGACCATAATAGTTACCCAAAGTAACATAAAACTAGGTTTCCAAATAAGAGAATATAGGTTGTGAGTGAATATTGGACATGGATTAAATGAATAAATATTTATAGGTATTTAATGAGGTCATCAATAATAAACATGTGAATGATTAAAAAAAAATTGAGGGCATCAAATTCAAAAATCTGTGATGATTTATAAGGCCACCTGTTTAACAAAAATTAAGGTATTGTGACAGTGATTTTTATTTGGATCATTATCTTAATATTGATAAATTATTTTATTAACCGATAATATAAAGAAATATACTTACATGATATATTTCAATAAAAAAATTTATTTTTTAGTTGTTATTTTATAAATTTATACTTCATCAATTACTCCACAAAATGGATGTCCAAAAATTAACTTTGATGCCTAAAGTGCCAAAATACAACTTTAGCAGATATTAAGGCCCATAAAAGATTGGAAATCACAACAATTAATCTATGAATATTCATAAATATCAATATAGTAATTAAATTAATCTCTAAACATACAATGTATTCCCGTTTTTTCATTATAATTAAATATTCATTAAAAATAATTATACATTAACTAGAACAGTGTGTAGGCCAGTAGTAGGCATAAAAGCCTTAACATCCTTCAGTTATGGTTTCAAGACCCGTGACCTTTCTATAAATTATTGGTTGTCCCCCAATATACAAGATATCCTTTTCCAATACCACACTAATATAATTTACAAAATAAATGTGGTTGGAATCTTTCAAATAATTTTCAAAACTAAACAGCCTTTTAACCATGTTTTTCAACACAAAATCTGTTCATAAATACTTCCTATAATTTTTAACATAAACATTTCAAGAATGGTTAACCTTATAAACCATATACAATATGAAAAAATATACCTTTTGAATTTGAGTCACAAAATTATCTTGAAAATGATTCCCCCATATATGAAAAAGTAGCACTTGGTTGTGACATTCCAAACATGTGAATACCCTCATCATATATTCTCTTGAAACAAGGTAATAACCTGAATTACTAAAAATTATTCAGGAAAACATGCCTGATTCATTATTCCATAGATTACTGGATATATTTCATATACCCAAGAATTTTTAAAAGAAATTTGTGATAACATAAACTGATTTCCAAAAAGACCTTTTTTAGTTCAAATGTTATCATTACCTTCTAACTTATATATTCATATCCCACTAATATTTATCCAAACAAAATTATCATAACATAAGGAATATATTAAGGTTTATCATTTCATTAATCATGTGTTTTTTAAGGAAATAAACTTTCCATTATATCCCTTTTTTTCATCATAAGCATTCGATGTGTTCTTGTAAATATGTAGAGAAAAACATAAACTGAACTATCCTTATATATTTCACCTTTTATATAACATAATTCTTGAATAAAAATACATAAAATATATTATTATCGAACATTATATTCATTCCATTAGAAATGAAACCTCATCCTATTACATAATACCTCTTCCCATTCACATTTTATCTATTGTATCTTCATCATCAACATTGTAACCATTACTCGTACCACCTTGCTGATCCTCTTCAGGAGATTTCATCTTTTGAAATTGAGTTGTATAATTACTATTTAATAAAAACGTAAAAAAACAAACATTTGATGATGTCTTAAGGAGTAAAATATTATCATCCATTTAAATAACTGAACTCTTCACCCCCCCCATATCCACTTTCTTTATCTCTTACTTTTCCTATATCAAAACATCTTCTTGTTACTCTAAGACATTCACTTAGGTGATTCTTTTATCATTATTGACACAAAGGAAAATGATTATTCTTTCCTCTATGGTCTCCATTACCATAACACTTAATGAACTCCTTATTTATCCTTCAAGGTGAGTTTGATATTTGGTTAAAGTACACATTGTTAATTGTGTTCCATGAAAACAGATCGGGCATGATCCTAACTTCTTTCACTACAGTGATAATCCCACTTGGCTTCTCACCAAAAATTAATCTATCACATTTAAAATCAATCTAGTTCCTTCCTATTCCCTCCATTTATTAATACAAAAATCATATTGTGATCATCACTTATCATACCATAAAACCACATAGTGGTGAAAATAATTTCTTATAATATGTCTAAATCGTGAAAACTTCATTAATCTATGAAAGCATATGTTCATCCTAGTTTATTCATATAAAATGTATATATAAATCCTCCATGACGGTTCATAAATATTTTATGAATTCAAAAAGCATATCCCCTAGGAGTGTCAAACTAGGTGTCCAACAAGGCTCGTTGTTATGTCTATGATTACCCCATGTTAGGCCTGGAACATCATTTAAATGTTCTTAACCCTTGATACATTTTTACAAAATTCATATCCACTTTTAGTATACATAAATGGAAGTATTTATTGAAAACCACTCACTATATCCTTTAACAAATTTCCTAGACATTTTAATAATGTTAACACATCCCTATACATATCCTTAAGGAAATCTCTTGATGTAACACCCCAAGCTTCCACAGTTGGTTTCCCTTTGAATAATGCAATAGATGCATTGTATGCAACTTCAAGATTCTAACACACCGCGACCAATCAAACTAGCCGTTATGAATAATAATACCCACTTTTTAAAATTTTATAAATTTTATCTTACAAAATGGACTTCATTTTTGGATTCGGAATATCAAAATTAGCTTAGGGTGGATTTTTTGTATTTTTATTAAAACATTCAATTTTTGATGAATAGTGAAAACAACACTGCGTTATTGATTAAAACCGACTTTTTATTTAAATAATTAGTTATTTTATTTTAGTTTATTTTAAGTAAAAATAGATACATAATATAGATATATGTTCAATATGATTCATTGCAATCATTTTATAATAAGTTTAGATATATAAAATTTTATCGAACTTTTAACTGTCTTTTACACATCTCCTAGGAGAATTTGCAAATTTGTATAAAGCTTAATTTTACCACTTCTGTGAGATGAATTTCAAAAATCCGAGAGACATGGTAAGTATCAGTAAGTAAAATGTGGATCAATAAGATGAAAATAATTTTTGGTGAATAGTAACTTTTGACATTTATTTACCACGGTTAAAAGTAAATAGGGTAACTAAGGGTAAATATGATATCATAATTACCCTAACACATGTCCTAATTTTATTGGATAAGTATAATTCGATCAAAAACAACCTTAGGAATAAAATATGATCCTATTTTCTCCACTTGGATTAGATTAGGACAATTATTATTATTTTATTTAAAGAAGAGTTAAAAGTGTTAAATTCAATGTTTAATAACTAAATTTTTTTTAATATAGGGTTACACACAATATAAATTAGACTAAAAATATTAATTATAAATATAAAATTATTTCCTACATAATGGTATTTTATTTGAAATTTTTAGACATTATATAATAAAATTTATTTATGACACAATGATGATGCAGTAATAACCTTATTATCAAAATATTAAAATGATTGATATTATAAATATACAAATAAATGTAAATTGATAATTCTGATGAATTAGACTAAATTTATAGGTTAATATGACATGTTAGCATTGGTTAATTTTTTTTATTCTAAGTGATAAAGTTTTTATGGCTTTCATAAAAATCAAATACAAAATAGTGTCAAAATTGACATAATTGAGTTTTTAAAACAAATATTAAATTATTAATTGATATAATATTCATAAAAATCTAAGGTTTGGCCAAAGGACTTAGATAAGGTTACATATATTAATAATGAACCACATGGGGTTCTATGGTCTTGTTATAGTAAGTTTATTAACCATATAATATAAAAAAACAAAGAGACATGGTAAATGTCAAACTATTTAACTTAGAGTTAAATCTAAAATATAAGGTTATTATGATGACCTTAACCTATCTAAAACCTATTGGTAGAATTTTTTTCTACCCATAACCTCCATAGAATTGAAATAAATCATTTTGGGGCCATTATAAACCAAAAATGCATTTATTATAAAATAATATTTCAATCTTTTCCTAAAGTGACCATTACCTCTCTTATAAAAGGGCACTTCCACTTTTATTAATTTCACACATAAAAAGCCTTTTGGATTGGCCAATAGCTTCCCAAATATCCTCAAAAATTTACTATATTCATCTTAGAGGCCTTCCTTTTGTCAGAAATCCTTCCTAATTAGCCCTTTTGATCAAATCAAAAGCAAGAACCCGAAGAAAAGGTAAATATTTCATCTTCTATTTCAAGTTCTTTTCTTCTTCCACTTCTTATTTCATTGTTGTTTCCATTATAAAATAATAAATACAATATATAATACATACTTTTATGTTATTATAAAAATTTTACAACCATATTCATTATTCTATCCGTCCTATAAATGACAATGTCACCATATGTGTGTACGTACAGATTACCGTCTCCACATCGTGGTGTAGTTTTCTATTCAAACACTTCATTATTTGGATGGGTATAATAATGAGTATAACTGATGTAAATAATAAATATAACTTGTTAAATATTATTGATATATGATATACCATCCAATTACATACTATTTATTCATCAATATAATGATATTGTCGCTCGTGCATACGTACAGATAACCATCTCCATGAACACGATGAGATTCATTCCCCATTGCAATCATTCAAGAATAATTTTCATTTTATGATTAAAAATAATGTTTATGAAAATAATATAATTCTGTATATGAATCAAATATATCATATCCATAAGAAACATGCCTTATGTAACAAATCATATAAAGGAAAACGAATCAGTTAACACCAGAAACGATGATACTACAAAAAATATTATTAACAAAGAAATATTATAAGATCATATATGATATCATATTTATGTATATAGTTCTTGAATAATTTAATATCAACGTTTTAATGATTATACAGGAGAATAACATACCATCGACTAAGGAAAAGTACAAGATAAGGGATAATTTCACAATCTCTTTTTTATCTAAGGTTGTTTTTACGTAAGTATCTAATGAGACCTCATTATCTTCCTCATCCGTGTTTTCTTAAAAATGTATTTCATAAAATTTTTATTATATAATGAGTTAAAGTCATTTATACCCTTATTTGACCTTATGTGTTTTGAAAGGAATCTTTCTGTCGTTTTCCAAACATGGTACTTTAATACTTTTTGACAAAATTATGGTAAGAATGTATTTTTTTATTTATACGGTGGGTGAGGCTATTTTTTCCTTTGTAACATCATCTAAGATTACCTTAAAATATTATAATAATATTTTTAAAATAAATGTTTTCTTTTATAATTATATAAATTTTAAAATATTTCATAATAGAAAGAGATATTTCTCTAAAAAAAGTTCTGATTTCATATATGTCAGCATCCTTTGATAGATTTTAAGCTTGTTTGAAGTTTATTTATTATGATAGAAAACTTCTATATGGTATTGAAGGTTTTGTGATATTTTTGACTGTGGATGTGTTATTTTTACACCATTCATGGTTTATAGATAAAGTATTGACATTTCGTATTCTAGTTTCCATACAAATGTTTATGTTATGTTTAAGACTTTTCATATGAGGAATGAATTGGACTTAGTAAGTGATGGGTGGAGCACACTATAACTTCTTTATGCATTAGTAGGTATCATCAGACTAACTAGTGTCTTTGAAAAAGGCCTTGAAGAAATATTATTTTTAGTATTGGTACAAGGCTTTGACAAAATATTATTTTTAGTCTTGGAACAAGGCCTTGACTATGTGGTTATGTTGTCTGGAATTATGCATTCCATCATTATGAAAGTGGCTATTGATATTGAATGTGATTATTATAATAGTATAATATCCATGCGAATAAGTAAATGACATTATTTGATTTTATCTTTGATATATTATGCTGAAGTTTAAGTTTAAATGGATTTTGTTCTATTCTAATACATTGCATTAAATATTTAAGATTATTTATTAATTTTTCTACTATATTGTTATCCTTACTTGGCATATGAGCTCATATATTTATATGTTTTATTTTTCCCATGATGGGAAGAAGTATTTTATGGTTGGCCTGTAGGGATAGGCTAAGGATATAAGTGTGTTCAAAAGGGGACAAAATGTTGTTGATGTTTTTATTTAATGATGTAATGTAAAACTTATGAATGTATCTAGTACTTCAAGGCTACTAAACTGATCGGTCTATCTGGAAATTATTCCTTATATCATGCCAATGTTATGTAATAATGCACCAACTCCGAGTAACTGGGGTCGGGGCATTACGCTAGAAATATCCTTATAAATATACCGAGGGATCTCACTGATGTTTTCTCATCCTAGTTTCCAAGGGTTAACTAAACCTTTTACTCTAATACCAACTATAACTACCCCCAATTTTTATACCTTAACAATACATAACATTAAGGGAATACTTAAATCATTAAATATACACCTAAATACCATACTAGTCTAATGCATTTGGAAGTATTTAAACATAAACACTGATAAATAAGTGAGTTACATAATCTCCCACTAAGTTCTTTTTGACTAACAGCCTTATTAGACACATATTACATAATATATATATTCATAAACTATGGAAGGAAACATAAAAATAGGTGATCTCAAATTCTCAATAATGGTAAAGAAGCGATATATGTAGGAATAATCATCGGCATAAGGGTATGATAACATGATCATGAAAATAGAATATCATACCCTGCATATAAAGGATCATATACATGAATAATAAAATAAATCATTGTTGTTTGTAAGACAATAATTCTAAGGAAATAAATAACAAAATACATGAAATCAAAACATAGGAATAAAATATGGAATTTTAGTAGATAAGTAAGCATATATAATATTATATCTATAGTATCAATGAAATTTCTACCAATACAATCTTGGTAGTATGGTTTATCTCCCCGTACAATTTAGTAGACATGGATCCTTCCAATGGTCATCTTAGTAGAATGAATTTACTCCTCATACCATCTTGGTTTTTAGGCTTCATTGCCATGTCCCTTTTAGTATCCAAGGTTTATCCGCCAGACCATCTTCATCTATCTCATGAGAAATAAATAATTACTTAATGCATTAGAGGGAGATATAGGTCCCACCCATCTTCTAATGAAATCACACATACATGTGAAAAAAACATAAACAATCAAATCATAACCCATAAAATGAAATGTGTATCATAAGAATTTAATAATATTAGAACCTATAGAAAAAGATACAATTTTCATAATCATTTTATAAACATATAACCCATGAAATAAAAATGGATTTTATAAAGACCTTTACGTCATGATTAATCCATTCAAAGAAATAATATGAATGGAACATTTACATAATTTACAATAAGGGAATGAGTAACATCAAAAGATTTCATCTTAGATGGAAAATAATTTTGAAATATCTTTCAAAAACATTTCTTGAGGAAAATAATTATTTTGCATTGAAATCACTTTTTAAAACATAAAAACTTTTCGCAAAAACATTTTTCGTTGAAAATAGGTTTGAAAATATATAATGGAAGCATTGAAACCCATAAAAATATTTTAAATAAATTTTCCATTGATATGGGATTAAAGACATTTTTAAAACATTTCTGAAAATATTTTTTTAAAAATGGGTTTTAAAAACAATAGATTTCTGACTAGAGAGAGATGATAAGATTTTATTTAAAAACATTATATTAGGTTCCAAATAGTGATTTTTTTTTTCTATTACATGGATATATCCTGAATAAATTTAGGACAAGAAATCTCATGAGTGTTCTTGAGATATGGTTCATAATATTTTTTCAAAGTAATTATAAACATAAATAATATCAAGAAGCAGTGAGACTATTGTAATAACCTCTTATAACATGGTAATTTGGGATCATAATCTCTATGTAAAAAATAATTTTAAATAAAGCTTAAATATCATTAAAATAAGTAAATTCATGATATAAAATTTTAAATTTAAGTATATATACCTTGAGAAACAATTTAGGTACATAATAAAACATGAGTCTCAACGAAGGAAAATCGAGGAAAAACTATTTTACTAATTTGGAAACATTCAAAATATAAAACCCAGGAAATCAAGATCGTAAAATATATATGAATATAGCCATAAATTTAAGTATAATATATATAGAATACAATAATGGGAATTACATATACCACACAAAAGGAAATAGTAGCGAAAATAGCATGTAACTCATAGAAATAAAAAGTGAGATGAAATCCCTTTACCTTGTGTCTGGACTCCCGTCTTACTCATTCAAACCTACTGTATAATAAATAAAAATTTATTATATATATTTTATATAGAAATATTATTATATATAATACCATATATGGTTTCATTATTTATGTTTATTACCCTCTTATTAAAAATCCCATGTTAAGGTTTCACTTTGGGTAATATCCACATTGTTCATCACATGTCTCTTAATTTGTTATATATTTTTTCCATATACGTATATAATTATTTAATGAGTATAAAACATGACATAAATATAAATTATATTAATTATATGTGTATTATAATAATCTATGTAATATATAATTATGAAATGTCATACACCGTTTGTGGAGAGTATATGTTGTACAAATGCATGAACAATGTTTCTGTTTCTATTATCGTATTAAAAGAAACAAATATAATGAAATATATTTTTTATGTGTATATAATATCATATATTATAATTATAAAGTTATATTTATCATATAATTTTGTTAACACCATACTTAATACATTTCGTGTAGTTTGTGAACGAATCACATCGCTTTGACGGGCTGTAGTCCACACTTCCTCAAACAAAAATTATCAAATTTACATATAATGGAAAGTAAAAAGATATGTGATATAAAATTAATACATAATATTAAAATAATAATAAATATAATATATAATATATATAATTGTATTGTCCATTATAATTTTTACCATGAGAGGTGCTAAGGAAAATTGAATAATCATTATTTTTTGAGGAAGAAGTTCAATGTACACATAAAAAGTAAGTTTTCTACCAATTGGATGGAGGTGTGTGTAAGTGTAGGTAAAAAAAATATAATAAAAAAAACCTAGTATATTTAGTATAATTGTGTTCTTATAAAATCTTGGAATAAATATATTATATGGGTGGGTAAAGAAAATAAAAGAAAGGAGTTTGAGAGAATATGTTACTTCTTAATCAGGTAACTCCTTTTTGTTTGTGCCAAAAGGATTATATAGATTAGCTTTTTTCCAATTTAAGGATTATATTTGGAAGGTAGGTATGTTTCTAAGTGGATTTTTCAGATATTTTATGATCCTATTAGGTTTTATAGGAGTGAAGGAGAGAGAGAGGTGGTGACCTTTTATAGGGATGGGGAACGACACACTTGGCATTTTTGAAATAAATTTAGCTGTACCAAAGTTTTTACCTAAAAACTTCAAAAGAAACGAAAAAAAACTCAATAATTTAAGGTTTAAGTCTGAATAATTACCATAAAATGGGTTTTGGATGAGTTTCTAGGTCGTTTTGGGTCTTAAATATCATATTTACTCCTTAGTTAAGTATAATTTTACCTCAAGAAAAGTAATTAATCTTAATTAGCTTCAATAATATTTTTGAAAAAAACTAATTTGAACTTATTAGAAATTATATATTATTCTAATTACAATTATGAAACAAAATTTTCCAAATTCCAGTCATAGAAGAGGTAGAAAGAAATTTAAATTTAATCCCTCTAGCAGGGCGACACTGCGGTGTTTTAATGTAAAAACATTCAAAAGGATGAAATGTTTTTATATCCAATTTCATTGTGAAATTAATATAAAAGACCAAAATTTTATTAATAAATAATAATATTATCTAATTGAAATTTTAAACCAATTTAAAATATAATTTATCCTTATAAATAAATTAGATGAAAAAATAGTTTCGAACTAAAATCTAGTATTTTTTACTATTCATTAAAAAATGAAACATCATAGAAAATACCAAAAAATTATACTAACCTAATTTTTATGTTTCAATTCAAAATATAATGTCTAATTTTTACATATTAAATCTACATAAGTGACAAAAAATGGGATTTAAAATGTGTTCTCCATTAAAAGGCTCTAAAACTACATTTATAAAAATATTGGGTTTTATGCATAAAATTGGGGTTGTTCTCTTATTATATATATATATATATAATATATTAGATGAATTAAAAAAATATTTGATTGAATATATAAAATAAATAATAAATTATTATGACTCACCGATTATAATTAATTTAATTTATTATGTTAAAATAACTTATAATAATAACAATATTATCATTTGTATTCAATCAATTATCATATTCATTGCTAATAAATTTTAACTTATGAATTCATTTTATATTTGGGTAAAACATGTCTTCTCATAAATTAGTTAATAATATTTATAAATTCTAATTTAATGACTAGGTCATATCTTATTACATTATAAAATAACATTTTAATGATATACTATTATTTAGTAAAACTTGGTCTTATATGTCATGCAAGCCATCAAGGAATGTCCTTGTTTCTTGTAATGCAAGACGACATCAGTGTTCTTTGTAGAGAAAGTTAATATTTATGTTGTGCACAATGTAAAATTAACATGGTTTTTCATATAACTCAATCCAAACAGAGTACTTTAATATAACGTAAAGTATTTTCAGGGTTTCATGAAATGAAAATTATGAAAAAGGATAAATTAATTAAAAATAATAATAAATATTAGTGTATTATAATGTTCTTTACTTATTCCCTTTTGACCTATAATGAGGTCTTCTTTGATATCAGGTGCATTGACTTGACCTTTGATAAGGTAAGTGTTATTCATAAATAATAAATCATTAATTGAATTTTGTGGAAAGTTTATATGTATAGACATCACGTGGACATAGATATGTATTTAAAAGGATATATAGTTTCTTTCTATTTATCTACCTTTTCATGTTTAATGAATGGTAATGTAATGAAACAATAAATGATTATGTAATTAAATTGATAATTGGTTTCATATCCTTAGTTTACATTGTCAAGTATGTTGAAAGGTAATGGAATTAACCTAATTAATATGTATTTGGAATGAGTATTACATGGACTATAAATACATATGTATATAAAGTAATTTATTATAAGGTGCCTATATTCTTTCAACCTATTTCATCTTTATTAGAGTGGTCAGATTTGAGTTAGCCTTGGATTTTTGATGGAATTACTTGTTCACTCAGTGGATTCCATTTAGATTCATTGAGTTTATTTCCTTGGGAGATAGCCACCACAAAATATGGTCAATGTATTGTTATGTTAATGACTCATAGTTGTATCGACAATTCACCAAATGTTTTTCTAGATATTAGAATTCCTTGGACACAATCCTAGAATTCCACTTGATGTCTTCAAACACACAATACAATGAATTCACCTTATTGGGCCCATACATTCTAATACCAATATTTCCCTATATGAGCTCTATAAAATCTATTATAATCTTTACTAGTATAATTACTTGGGAGTACCTATTTTATTACACTCATAACCATATTACTGAAATGCATGTGTTACTACTATGATTCTTATGACACCTAAGGTCAAGGAAGCCTTGGAATGACCTTGGATCTTCATTAATTTTTATTATTTCTAATAATAGTACATCAAAAACTTTTAAACATGATATAATAACTATAAAGTGACTCAAAAATAATTAAATTATTACAATTTTAGACACTGAATAAGGATAAATAATGTATTAATTGTTTATTTTATATTACATTAATTTTACATAAACATGCACATTGTTTTAGTTTATATACAAGGATTTAATTTTTATAGATTTTATTTGTGGTATACTATTGATATTTATCTCAAACCCTATCTAGTAATCCATTGGTACTTGGGAAGATTATTTGATAGCAGGTGTGGAAAAGGGGAAGCATCCCACTTTGTACACCTAACATTCTTGATTTAGGATGGGATCTAGGAAGTAGATGACTGTGTCAGGGCTCGGGATTCATGGATAACATTTATTTCTTTAACATTATTTTGTATATCATGTACTGTATAAACATTCTACTACCATGTTTGAATATTTTACCTTTTATAGAGAAATGGAATTACATAATCTTTTGTATATAATGCAGTTTAGAGTTCTTGAGTCGGTTATTTATTACATGGATCTTTATACCTATTTTTGATTCCATATTAATTATCATTATTCCACTATTTATTCATGTTATATCTATGTTGTGATCCACTATGACATACTGGAAGAATATCCCCACATACACAACCTAGTCCCTTTCCATCATTTGGTAGCCTCTGGCGTATGGGGAGGTGTGCATCATGCTATGTTGCTAATTGGGTAGAGTTAATAAATAGTGAACAAGTTCCATAATTTCATAGATTAATATTCGATGGTTTATTTTATTTCCATACTATTTTTGACTATATAAATGATATTTGGAATGTGTTGGGATGTGGTTATAATCCATTATTGGGAGTAGCTAACCAATGTTTGGGGGAAACACCATGTTTTTAGGAAATGAAGAATTTTTGTTCTATATCCTGTAGGTTATTGTAGACATACATTCACTACTGGATTATGGACATGTATTTCTAGATTTTTGATGGTTTATGGATATTATATTGTGGCCCCATATGGTAAGAATCAATTTGACATGAATCATTATAGGAACCCAGGATTCACATCCCATGAATATTCCATATATTATAGGATCGTTATATTGCTTTCATTTCAGGTGTTTTTAGTGATTTTTTATTGATCCATGGTTGTAATTAATTCCTATTCTACTAACGTATTCTACAAGAAAATAAAATGGGTTGTTTAAAATGGAAGTATCATCCTAAATGGTGTTTTCCCACATATATTGAATATGGAATCTTAAATATCCAATTTTTAACCATGTAAGGTATAAAACCCTAGTTACATGAGTTGGGAATTGACTGCAATTTCATGACTGCCAATTTAAAATTTTAATGTGTATATACCCTTATAAATTAGAAAGGATAATTAATTGGGATATAGATATAATTTTTTTATATGTTGAATTTTGAGACCAGGTGTAAGGTATGGTGGTAATTAAATGGGTGTCTATATAAATTTATAAATTGTATGGGAAAATATAAACATGTAATGACATTTATTTAATAAAACCATTTACTATTTATAAAATTACTTATGAACAAAAATGGTTAATTAGGAATTATAAATTAAATGGTTTCCAATAAATGAGAAGTCTAAGGGAATTTTAAATAGTATTTTCCTCTCAAAAATTCAATAAAACCTCCATACAACAGAACCCATATAAATAAAACTTTCAAAGACTTACCAATATCCAGGACTTTTAAGTTAGTAGTAGGTGTAGTATGTTTGGTAGTTAGCTTGTTTATTTATTCTCTTCTTTTTTTAGTAATCCTATATGACATGGTATCGTTTTCTATTTTGTTTTCTTATAATTTGAAAAGTTATGTTACCAAAACATTATCTAGTGAAGCTCTTGGATGTAAGAGAGGAACATGCCTTAGAGGTGTAAGTCCCTAATCCACCAATGATATCTTTTGCAATACTACCTGAGGCAACACCTCATATTCCCAAACTAGTAACTGACACCCAACTTCGAGATGGGTTGCTAAATTTTATGTAGTCAATACAGGGTACACCATGATATGAACCAATGGTGTATGATTTTAATGATGAGGTCTAGCATAAATATCCTCACACGTTCTAAGGGTATGGTGGTCCTCGAGCATATGATTCACAGATAATTCATTCTATTTCTCATTGATCATCTGGAGATGCCTTTTAATTGGATGATCGATCTCGCCACCTACACGCTTCTTGGTTTTCTCAAGAACTGGTTGGATGTGATTACCCAGTATAGTCATCAATAAGGAATAGCCTAGGTAGACTTTTAGACTTACATCATGGATTTATTTATCCCTAATATACTGAGAGATAACCAAGCCATGGATTTCATTCACATGAATCAGGGTTCTATGTCTGTCATGGAATATTTACATCATTTCAATGAGCATCATTTTTTTTCACTACATCTTGGTTGGGATGAGCTACCATGAGTGAGAGACATCTAGTATGGGACCAAGCGTGCTATAAACTCACAAGTGAATGACATTCCCTTATCTACCATTTTTGAGATCGTGAACTAGACTCTTATCAATTAGTGAATCCTAAGGGAAGATCATATTATAGGGAATCAAGGTTTAGTGCTGAGACAGAGAAGTAGTTCATTCTATAAAAGGAAGAATAGCCTTTTTGTTTCTCATCAGAGTAGTGGTGGACAGAGTATCTTCAATTGTCCCTATGTTTTATTCCATCAATGTGGATAGCAGAGGCATGTAAATCTATAGTGTGACAGAGACACACTTGGGTGTTTTACCTGAGTCCATATAAGAAATCATAATAAAAATTTTCATATAATTACACATTATTCTAGTAAAATATGAAAATCACTAGATCCTCCTTTAGAAGAAGGATTAGTTATCTCACAACAGGAAGAAAGATGGAGTAGTACCAACCAAGTAGGTTGAGGAGGAGGTCATGACCATGGAAGCGAGACATGTGATTTTGAGTTCCATCAATTAATAAATGATTAGGGTAGTCCAATAGTAGCTCAAGGAGGTCTATTATTTATATTTCATGAATTATATCTAATATACGAGGATCATATAGTATGACCATCTATAGTACAAGGTAGAATTCTAGTAGCCTTTGATGTTGTATTTGATTTATTCGATATTGTTTCAAGTCAAAACTCTAACTATTTATCAATTATTGAAAGTCTAGGGTTTGAAATTTTGTAATTCAATATACTGATAACTATAGACACACAATTCAGTGTGCAGCCAGAGGGTATACACTGATTAATGGATTTTCCCCTTGATGTTGGAAATTATCATTTATTATCGCACTTCACTATTATAGAGATTATGGGCTTTAATGTCATTCTTAGGATGTATTGGTTGGTTCCCTATCATGCAAATGTCAAAATTTGTATCCATAGGGTGTTGATTACGTTACCATAAATAGATTTTAATCTTCAAAAGGGTGATTGGTATTTCTTGGAAATTAGATATGGACCATAGCATTGTGGGATGGGTGGAGTGGAATCCATGATTGATATCCTTTATATGGCGAAACAGGGAGTGCATCTAAAAAATTTTCCTCAAATGGTGAGTATTTTTATGGATTTATTCCTAGAAGAAATATCTATAATACCTCTTAAGATAGAGGTATAGTTTTCAATTAATATCTTTACAAGAGAATCTCCACTACATATTCCTCCATATTGGATGGAACCTACTAAGATCCATGAGGTCAAGTGAAAACTAGAGGACATAGAATCTAAGTATTTTCTCTAACCCATTACATTATCAGGGGGTTCATTGATGATATTTATCTAGAATGTAGATGTGAATCTTAGTCTATGAATGGATTATAAGTGATTGAAACAAATATATCTAAAAATATGTATGAATTTCCTTGAATAGATGATCTCTTCAACTAGCTTAGAGGAGGTAGAAATGATTGACATGATATCAATATATCATTTGGTTTGAGTTCAGCCATCACACATATCATGTATGACAATACAAATTTTTTATAGTCTATATGAATACTTGGTTATTTCATTTGGTCTTACTAATTCTCTTTCCTCTTTCATGACTATGATTAATAGGGTTGGAAAACCCTACCTGGATTCCTTTACCATTGTTTTTGTGGGTGGTATTGTGTTGTATTCTCATACTCAATGTAACGATGGAAAACATTTTGACATCTTATTGAGTAAACTAAGGGACTATCTATTATTTTACAACATCAAAAGTGTAACATCTAGATTGAATAAGTTCACTACATGGGTCACATTATCTAGAAATTAGAAGAATAAATTGACCTAGAAAGGGTGCGTTCTATTATTTACTAAGAGAATAACTAGAATGTGATTGATATAAAATGAATTTTGTTACTATTTGGATATTACATTAGTTTCATATAGGGCTCCTCACACCTTAAGGAATCCCATTACGGTCTGACTAAGAATTTTTTGATGTTCATGTGGTCTAAATCATGTTAAGAGGCCTTTACAGAGCTAAAATAAAGTCTTACTTCTGCCCCGATCCTCATTCTACCTAAGATTGGAAGTGGATAAAAAATTTCATTAATGCATAATTTATAATGATGTGGTTATTATTGATATATTAGGATTGATTTTTTTCTTACGGGTCTCAATAGTTTAGGACTATTGAGTGTAACTACCAGACACATGACCTCAAGCTTGCAATAGTGATTCATGAGTTACATTTTTGGAGGAATTCTTTGATTGGGAGTGAATTGTAGTGTATAAAGACTACAAAATCCTCAAATATTTGTTTATGAAGTGTGAATTTAATCTCACATAGTGAATATGGTTCAAATAACTTTTATACATAAACATTGAACTCGGCTATATCTATGGAAATGGAATCCCAATAGCTTATAAATTGAGAAAAAAAACTCAAGATCAAGCTATATATGAAGCTAGTGGTGAATAAAAATTTATGGACCTTCAATCTAATTTGTATTCGTACTTTCATGAGAGTCATGATAAACCTTTTCATGGATCCATAAAAGTTACCACATCACTCCTTAATAAGGCGAAGACATGGAAGTTCTGAAAGTTTGAAGGTTTGTTCCTGTGGTTAATTATTTATGTATCGAACAACTAATGTATTGGTCTTTAAATGGAGATGTAATCCTATATATACATGGAATATCTTGGTTTCAATAGACATGTGACAGGATCTTATGTAAGAGTATGATGCTTATGAGTTGGTAGGGTATCTATGTATCTATATGATGTAACGTGATATGGGTCGCAAGTATTGATGGCTGGGGATGAAACGTAAGTTCACAATTTTTATCACTATGTATTCCAACAATCAATAAGAGAAGGAAAAAAACCAATGTCTTTTAGGCTTGTTACAACAATTACCAGTTATAAAATGGAAATGGGATGGCTTCATGATGGATTTTGTTGTTGGTTTACAGAGGTTTCATCGAGGTAGCGACATGCTTTGGATAGTTGTTGATCAAATGATGGTGGTGGAACACTTCTTTATTATCTAGGAGACTTTATTAGTGGTTTTTATGGGAGGAATATATGTTTATTAGGTTATATGGTTACATGGTTCCCCTTTATACAATCATTTCATACAGGGACAATCATTTTGTTTTGTGGTTCAAGAAAAGGTTATATGAATCATTTTGTAAACATCCTCTTTTGAGTATGACTTTTCACACATAAACAAATGTCTTGTTATAATGGAATATAAAGTTATTGGAGTAAATGATACAAGTATTATTATTTAATTTAGTATTTTACTGAGGGAAACATATCCCTCTCGTTGAGTTTTTCTATAATAAAATATTTTTGGGAAAAAATTAATTTTTCTCAAAATGAGGCAATATGTGGTTAGACATACTACTAAACAATTTTTTGGAAAAAGGAATGGAAGGTAGTGCTAATAGGTCCTAAACTCTTGTAGAAGACTTTAGATAAGGTTTTTTTATTAAGAATAATATTTCTACCGATCATTCTAGATAGTGTTTATATGTAGAACATCGTTGATGACCACTCGAGTTCAATGTCAGGGATCATGTTTTTATGGTTGATATTTTCTAGTCTTGTAAATAACTGGATATAGAAGAAATGGATGATATCACCCAATTTTTTGGTCTGTTCGAGATCACAGATTTAGTTGTTCTTATAGCCTATCAGTTGTTATTACCCCTTCGGTACCATTCCATGAACAACATATTCTTTGTTTCATAGATTCACAATTATCATGTTGTCCCATATCATAATTTTGATCCAAAGGATGAGAAATTAGATTATAATTTATTTTTTGTAGAGTATCCCATAACCATATTTGAATTGAGCATAAAGGTTATTTAAAGACAGCCTTTCCCTTTTATACAAGTTCCATGGTTGCACGAACATGTAATGATGAGACTTGGGAGTAGTAATGCGATGTCCATTCCCAATGAAAATAATTATTCCCAGATAAATTTATACCAAACATGGAAGGGAAACATGGGGAAGTGTTATTTAAGAGGGTATGACCATGTGATCATAGTTATCCAATAGGGTAAAAATACTGTTATTTTTTTGGCTAAACCCTTGTTGAGGTTCTCTTTTGGATGATATCTAAAACTACACCTTTAGGATGATTGTCGTATCTTTCAAAGGAATTTTATTAATGGATAAAACTAGGACGGAGGAAAATTACACAACATGTAATAAAAACATGACGTTATATGGTCTTTCCAGGCCCATTTCATGTGATGTATGTAACACCCGGGATTTTTATGAGAAATATTTTTTTTATGTTATATACATTATCAAAGGAATCTTTCACTACACACAACACTAGCTTGTCTTTCTTTACACACAATCACGACCTTCCTCGATAGCCTGCGTTGTACGCAATATCGAGTTTCACTAAACAACGATATGCTATTAAAATATTATTAAAACTAGACGTTATGAATAGTAATACCCACTTATTAAAATTTTATAAATTTTATCTTTCAAAATGGACTTCATTTTTGGATTTGGAATATCGAAATTAGCCTTGGGTGAATTTTTGGTATTTTTCTGAAAACATTCAATTTTTGAGGAATAGTGAAAACACTAGGTTACTATTTAAAAACCAATATTTATTTAAATAATTATTTATTTTATTTAAATATATTTTAGGTCAAAATTGATACATAATAACCATATAATTTCAATTCAATTCATTGGAGTCATTTTATAATAATTTTAGATATGTAAAAATTTTATTGAACTTTTCACCGTCTTTTACCCACCTCCTAGGAGAGTTTGAAAATTAACATAAAATTTAATTTTACTGCTTTTGTGAATGGAATTTCAAAAATCTGAGAGACACAGTTAATATCAATGAGTAAAATGTGGTTCAATAAGATAAAAATATTTTTTTCTGAATAGTAACGTTTTACTTTTATTTACCACGGTTAAAAGTAAATAGGGTAATTAAGAGTAAAAATGGTATTATTATTACCCTAACACATGTCCTAATTCTATTAGATAAGTTTAATTCAAACAAAAACAATCTTAGGAATAAAATATCACCATTTAGGTACACTTGGATTATATTAGGACATTTAATATTATTTTATTTGAAGAAGAGTTAAAATAGTTAAAATCAAAGTTTAATAACTAAAACATTTTTAATATTGGGTTATAAATAAGATAAATTCAACTATAAATAATCCTTATAAATATAAATATATTTCCTACATAATGGCATTTTATTTATAATTTTTAGACTTTAAATAATTTAATTTATTTATGACACAATGATGATGCAGTAATTACCTTATTAACTAAGTATTAACATAATTGATATTATAAATACCCAAATAAATGTAATTTGGGAATTTTTATAAATTAAACTAAGTTTATAGGTTTATAGGACATATTATTATTGATTTAATTAACTTTGATATAACTAATCAGGTTGTTATAATTTTCACATGAATCAATTACCAAATAGTGTCAAAATTGACATAAAATAGTTTTTAAAACAAATATTATATTATTAATTGTCATATTATTTCCTAAAAATCCAAGGTTCGGCCAAATGACTTAGATAAGGTTATATATATTAATAATGAACCACTTGGGGTTCTTTTGGCTTGTTATAGTAAGTTTATTAACCATATAGTGTAAGAAAACAAGAAGACACGGTAAAAGTTAAATTATTTAACTTACAGTTAAATATAAATGATAAGTTTAAAATAGTAACCTAAACTTGACTAAAATATATTGGTTGAGAGGATTTATACCCATCCCCACCTTAGATTCTAAATAAATCAATTTTGAGCTATTAAAAACTGAATATGACTTTATTATAAAATAATATTTTAGGTTTTTCCTAAGATACCCCTCTCCTCCATTATAAAAGGGCACCTCCTCCCTCTCATCCTCACACCAAATTGAGCCTTCAAGCATGGCCAAACCCTACCAATTTCTCTTCTCCACTTCTTTAGAAACATCCTAGAGGTACTGGTATTCTTAAAAGACCATCTTTAGTTCCCTAAGAGGAGGTTAAGAAGAGGCGCTTCAAAGAAGAGGTAATGTCCGTTACCGATTCTTTCAACTTTATTTCTTCTTAGATTTATTCTTCTTTAGTTGTTTCATTATGAAGTAAAAACAACAGTATCACTCATATACTGATATTTTATTATAAATATGAAACAACCCTATTTCACCTTCTATCAATCCTACAGAAAACAAAATCACCACGCGTGCGTACGTACGGAATACCGTCTCCACACCGTGGTGTAATATGTTATCCACCACCACCTTACATGGATGGGTATAATGGTGTAAAGAATAAATATATATGATTATTGTAAAGTTATATTGATTCTGAAATAGTATACATACACTTCAATACAATTCCACGATAATGGGAACGACATCATTGCTTGTGCGTACGTACGACCTACTGTCTCCACGATGTGATGCGACTCATTCTACATGATATTCATTGCATAATGATTATATAAATGAATTGAATGAATAAATATGATATATATTACTCTAATACCATTCTAGAAATGAGTTATCTATAACCTAAAAATAATAATAATAATTTATTCGACAAAACACTCATAAGAACAAAAAACACCTTAATAACAAGTAGCAATGAAATATTACTAATAATAAGCTAAGAATATGACCATATATGATATTATAACAATGAGTACGATTATGGAATAAGTCAATAACATTATTTAAATAATTATATAGGAGGTTCGGGCACGTACGAAGCAAATTGGACCTAAGGTAAGGGAAAATATCGCAATCTCATTTTTATCCGAGATTGTTTATACTTACAGAATTTACTGGGGAATATTTATCATCCACATACATGTTTCCTAAATATGTAATATTATTTCTATCCTCATAAAATTGATTAAATCAGATTTTACCCTTCGGTGAGTTTTTAGTAAAAGATATTAAAGGAATATTTTGTCATTTTTAGTACGAGGCACTTTAATGACTTTTCTGGCCAAAGTACGAGAAGAATGTTTTTCTTTAAGTTATACGACATGAATGGATTTTTAGAACATTATTTCCATGAAGCTTCCTTTACAAGTTTTCATGTTTATTTTTTATCAACTTATTTTTGTTTAAAATTTTATGACATTTTAAGAAAGGAAAAATGTTTTTGAAGTAGAAAAGATATTTTCCTCAAGAATGAAGTTCAAGTGTTTTATCAAAATTATTTTCCATATAATATAATATAGGGTTATGTTTCTATCCCAATTTTTACATTGATTTTATTATGTTATGATAGAATTATTTTTATTATTCCATTTTATCTTATATGGATTATGTTATGATGGCATGATGTTTAAGAATCTCATTTTTATTACATGGGTCATGCTATGATGTATGATTTATGATCTTGTGGCACACATAATAATGGTATCATTATGAGATGGGTGGGACCTATATCTCCATCAAATGAATTGGGTAAAGATTTATATCTCATGAGATAGACATGGCTGGAACGGCAGGTTAATTCGGTTCAATGATACATGATTGAAACGAGGAGTGAACTTGGTTCAGAAATGGACTTTGTCCACTAGGATAGTCTTGGAAATGAGTCTTGACTACTAAGAAATGATTCTCTATGATTATGTGTGTATGCCCAAAAGATTCATTTTTTATCTTATGATTATTGGGATTACATTTCACTACTATGATTTATCCCATGTTATGAAATTATGATCTCTTTTGCAGGTTAATATTTCCAAAATGATATGTTCTTACGAATATGATGTGATTGATATTTATTTTGTTTACCCTTACTGAGCATTTGAGCTCCCCATTTTGAAGGTTTTCTTTTCCCCAGGTCAGGAAGAATGGTATTAAATAGGATATGCCAAAAAGGGATTCTATATATGATGAAATAAATGTGAGACAATGTAGATGCTTTATGAACCAGTTGTTTATGTTTCCCAGTTTCTAAAGACACTATACATATACGGTCCTATTGTGGTTTTGTTATATGTTGTAATAAGTATGATTCAATTATAAAGTAATAACAATGTTTTTTAAATTATGGGTTATAATGTATTAGTTTTTCCCATGAAGTAAAAACCCAATCATTAAATACCACGTATTGATTAGACTACATATAAATGCCCAAGGTATTTTTAAAAAAAGGATCAAGGCCCTCATTTTTTATAAAATCTCACACCGCTCCTTTATGTATATCTATCTCTCTTAGGAGGTTCACTATTAGATCTCCCCTTTGAGTCTAAATATAGAAATTGATCCTATCACTTCAGCCAGAATCTGATTCGATAATATATTTTCATGTTGTATAGCCATAGTTAAACTCTATACTCTTTAGGATCCAATAATCAGTTGTATTTATATTGATGACACTATATTGGTGTAATATCCTATGTAATATTTTATTGTTGTTTATATGTTATTCAATTTTATTCTAATCTAGGACAAACTAAGGGTCATTAATAGAAGTGGTGTCTACTACAATCATAAGGTAGGTGGTTTATGAATCACCCCCTAAAGTCTATCCATTTATAAATTATTTCCAGTTTACACATGCTATATTCATAGGTAATTTCCTATTATATACATCTTCCTTAAATTAAATCTGTTTAAGTGAAGGCTATATCCCAAGTACAGTCCCTTTGACACCATTTGACGTTGATACCTCAATGCAACTCATCTATATAGTTTGAATTATTTATTTATGCATTGGTGACCTATAATGAGGTTATATGTGACCCCCTTCTAGTTTATTGACTTGACCATTGATATAAAAACCAATCTTCATGACTAATAAATCCTGAAATGAATGTTACTAAAAGTATATCTATTTAAATATCACTTGGATAGGGAAGATCGTTTACATTGATAAATGTTTTCTTATCCTTTATCAACCTTTTAATTAGTAATGAAATGTAACAGAATGATCCTATTAAATTATTATATAATTAAATTGATAAATTATTGCATATCCTTACATTAACTTGCCAGGTATGATGAAACGTAATGGAATGGACCTAATAAAAATTTATTTGGCATGAGTGTTATATATCATATGATTATATATGTATTTAAATGAAAGTATTACAAGGTTTTTACCCACTTGGGACCTTTTTCATATTTATATGAGTTGTTAGTCTTGATACATCCTTGTATTTTAGAGGTAACTCCTTGGGAACTCATAGGATTCCATTCAGATTAATTGAGCAGATTTATTTTGGAGATAAACACCATCGAAATGGTATTTTCCTTATTATGTGAATTCCTTGGTTTTTTACCGATGATTCACTGACTCTTTTCTAGAAATTATAATGCCTTGGATACACATCTTATATTAATCTTGATGTGTTCAGAAAAACGATGACATGTATTCACCACATTAGTCTTAGTAATGCTTATCTAGATATTACTATGGGTGAGATCTATAGACATGGTTAGAATCTTTTATATTGGAACCTTATGGAAGTACTCCTTCATTTACAATGGGACCCTTATTTATAGACTGCATGAGTTTCTACTATTAGTTGATTGGCCCCTGAGTTCAAGGATATGTTAGTTTCACCTTAAATCCTCATTTATTATTACTATATCTTATCCTAGTATTACTGAAACTTTTAAACATGATCTCATAATTATAAACAGAATCATATTAATTAAATATTTAAATATTGAGACACAAACTGAGTATAAAGAAGGAATGGGTTGTTTATTTTGTACTATGTTACTTTAATATATACCTATACACTATTTAATTTTATATTCATAGACTTGATTTGTATATATTTAATTGGTATTTACCTACTGAGATTTATCTCACAACCTATCCGAGGCACCATTGGTACCCAAGTAGATTATATGATCATAAGGTTGGGCAAGGGGAAGCATCCCACATTGGATGGCCGACCTGCCAGATTTAGGATGGGAGTAGGGTAGAAGATGATTGAGCTACATATCGGGATGCTTGGATAGTTTTTTCATTTATTACTCTTTTGTGTATCATGAATTTTACTAACAACCTGCTACAATGTTTTCTGGTTTTCCATTTATTAAAAACATTACATTACATAATCCTTAATATGTGACACTGTTTAGATATCTTTAATTGATTATTTACTACATGGATGTTTATGCTACCATATGTATTCCCATTTTTTCAATGATTATTCATGTTATATCATCATTGTGATCTACCCATCCATTACGGAATAGTCTCCCCATGGACACACCCTAGGCCCTTAATGATAGTTGGAAACATCTAGTGTTTTGGATGGTACACTTGAGTCCATGTGTTCAAATAGGTATTATTACTGAGGAGGTAATCAGGTTAGAGACATCACATGATAAATGGTTCATATATGTTTAGTTGGATTGAATGTGTGTATTTCTGGATGTTTCCCCCAGATTAATTATATTTAAATCGAGCTTTAATAAAGGTTACATGAAATTTTAATAATTTATGTTTTTTCAAGAGTTTGTATATATTATTTTATTTCTATGTGTTTTATTTATGAAGTTTGATAAATTTAAACAAATATATATTTTAAATTAGTTTATCCAATCGTTTGAAATATGAATTGTGAGGTTTCACGATATATATTTGAGTTTTTTCAAATTTAATATAAATTATATGTATGTTTATATAAGTGTGGTAACTTAGACTTAATAAAAACATGTCTATTATGATTTTTTAGATTTTCATAATAAATGTATCTAATTTTTTGGGGATTATCTAATTTCATTGATTCAAAAAATGTGGATATTTTAGTAGTACTTTAACGATGTATTATGAATACCTTAATATTTATCAAATTTTATATTTTGATCTTCATATTTTGTATGATGGTCCCCTATGACATTAGGCCCCTAAGGACCTTCATGAAAATGGTTATATGGGTATTCCTCTCACTTTAGTGAAATCTAATAATAGCCTCAGTCAAGAAGATTGAGATAGAGGCAAAAATTGCTAAAAAAGTATATAGAAGTAGTCAATGAGGTATATGGAATCAATACACTAGAAAATGAATACCCACCTCAATGATGGGGTGAAAAAGAAACTATAAATTAACAATAATGAGATTATTATAGAAATTTGATGGGGGTATCTGGGGGAGGTTGACTTCCAATACTGTAAACTTGTGCCCATTATTTCTCATTCCATGTATACTGGTAATCTTGGACATGTTTCTGTTACCTATAAACCCAATTTAAAAGTAGATTATATGATTAATAAATTTGATGACCTCAAAATTAGGGATGAAAACTTATTTTTGATATATTGAACATAGTTTCAATGTATTTATGGATTTGAAAGTGTTTTCTGGTAAATATTCCTTCAAAATGTTATAAAAACCCCATTTGATAAGTTTTGGCTCTATATAAGAAATGATATTTTAGGAATGCGAGTTTGTTTCCCAAACTATAGTTTTTTTGTTTTAAAATTAAATTTTAAATAGGCATGTTGGACTTTTATTTTATACTATTGATTTATAGTAATTATGCAGTTACATCTACAATGAGATCATTTGGTTAGTGTCTTTTTCATGGGATTTTTTATTATGAAATGTATTCATGATATTTTAATGTTATAAACTATTTTTATGAGTATCATTTTGTTATGCTAAAATTTATTTGGTGGTATTTGATTTTTATTGTGGTTTTCACTGAATTTTTACCAATTCATTAAATGAAGACTTGTTTAAATGTCAGTTTTTTATAAAATTGATTATTTTGTAATGGTTTTGTAAAATTTGATAGCTATGGGTCAGTTTAACATCCATATGGATTAAAAATTTATAATTTAATTTTAAAATATGTTTAATATTCTTATGTAGGGTTATTATAAATTATTTTTAAATTATTTAAATGAGAATTGTGAATTTTTAATGTTGAATTTGTAATATCCTCACTTGTTTTCAAAGTATGATATGTTAAGGTAAATGAAATTATATTTTCCCTAGATTTTTTTCTATACGATATGAGATGATTATTGGTTAGATTTGTGTGAAATGGTTTTGTGTTTACATGGTGGAAGAATTACATAATGGTCTAGGTGGATGATGGTAGGAAGGAAGGCATCACTTGAAAGTGGAACCCAAAGAAAACAGGTGGGATTTTAGTTGCCCTACAAGAATTTTTAGGCCCACAGGTTAGTTATTAGGGTTAAACAGACTTTTTAGAACTAGTATAACATAAGTGGTTTTTCTAGGGAAACCGGCTAGCTTGTGGCCTATTAGTGGCCTAGCAGTGGTGCCATCAGTTTCCCAATGAGGCCCACTAAGTAACTAGTGCAACAAGTCTGAGGGTGAAAATAATGAAACCTATATGTTTTTAATTCCACTTTACATTGACTCACATTATTACTTAAATTAAAATCCCATGGATTTTTTTTGAATTTATGGCCTTATATGAATAATATATACTCTCCTATTCTCCTCCCCTTTTCTCTCTATTATTTAACTAGTCTAATGATGATATATCAAGAATTTGTTCTCAATATCTATGATGAATTTATTTTCTTCTTTGTGTTATAAAAATATTCCTATTTGTTTTGGTTTCCAGGAAGATCAAATGTTTAATTCTTCCTTTCTTCATAAATCGGTGGAAATATAGTGAGTTGAAATCATTTCATTATTGAATCATGATCTTCAATTGAAAAATAATGTTTTACAAGGAAGAGTTATTAAAAAACCATTCAAAACCTATTATTGATTGTATATTGATGATTGAACCATAATCAATAGATGACTCCATGGTATATTGGTGGAGTATTCGACATATCAATAACAATACCCCTTTAGAGAAGAAAAAATTCTAAATAATATTTGATGATTCTGTGTAAGACATGTAAATAAATCACCATGGGATCTTTTCCATATTATTATTCTTCTTAATTTTCATTTTGATACTCTTTTATATTGATGTACTGATGATGGAATAATTATTTTTAGCTATACTCGATTCCCTCTTCTAGAATTGACATTGAATTCACAATTTTTTCAATCAGAAAAAGATTTATTTAATTAGAATTTCTTCATTTGATATACTATATAATTAACTCGATTGATGGAATCCATACGGTATGTGATTCTAGAATTACAATATTAAATTGTAATTATTTTGATTATTCATTCGAAACATCTTTATTAATGAACCAAAATTAAAATGAACATCATTAATATGTGATAAAATTATTCGTGGGTGTGTGATGTGTTAATTCCATGATCCTTTGATGAACCGCGGAGTTCTTTATCAAAATTCTTTAGGCCAAAATTTCCTTACCTTTTGGGCCCCTTATATTCTCTTATTTCCTTTATTCCACCTGTTTTGCCATAAATTGTTGATCTTGATCAATTTTGATTATTTTTGTGTGTGTGTGTACTGTCTTGATAACGTTATTTAATAATAATTTCCATGAGTATGGATATAATAGTTTGTTACCCTGATTGAGTATGACCACATGTAATAATATGATGCAATTATATTAATGTTATTTCATTATATTATTGTCTTATTATAATCTTTATTATTATGTGAATTTCCATACCATTGGAGTTTTTTCATGTTGTTTCATGATAGGAGACCGTCATGGTTTAACTACCTATTAGAGGTGGGAGTGCACTCAATATGTAGTGATGATGATGGTGGATCCTACACTTGGTAGGAACCTATTAACCAAATGTACCATCTTGAAGTTGATGTAATGAGGATACTGAGTAATAGTATGGAACATGATGCCTTGTAGATTCTTTATAATGCATCAAATAGATCGTATGAATATAAATTAACATGTTCACATTCCATATGGATTTTATTAGTATCTTTTTAAATTCATAATATTATCCTTCAGAGGTAGAGATGTATATTCAGACATGGATTATGGTGCCTTGGTTAGCACAAAGTTACCAATCACATGATTGATATAATTGTGTGTGTGTGTGTTTTTATTATAATGAAATATAATGGTTCTGCACATGAGCATGTTTTATTGATATATTTTGGGTGTCCTATGGTGTTTTATTACCCACACCCTTCATGGTAATCTTGATGTGCATGCATAGTTTATTATAAGGATCCAATTAAGTGTAATAGACATATGGAAGAAAAATGATTCATTGAGTATAGTCCCGGTGGAAGAAACGTCCAAGACATCGAAAGATTATGTAGATTTTTATATATTTATTCACCTCCTTACACTTATACTGTATTTTTAGTTCTAACTATGGGATCTATTTTATTTATCTACATAACACATGTTTTTTTTATATCTATATTTTCTTATGATAATTTTATTATTATATTGTATTATATTTTTTTTATTGTGTGTAGTGATGACATGATACTAAGGGTATAGTCTCTCCAATGAAGGATTTTAAACCCTAAATACTAGTAAGCACCCTCCTCTATTCTAGGAGGCATGCCTTGGGTCATGTGACTACCTATATCAGACCATATCGTTTAGGTCACAACATTTCAAAAGAGTTTCATAGAGTAGTATTTTTCTTTTCTTTTTTACTAACTTGGGATATTGTAGAAATGATATTGGCTATTTGGGACAAAGGTAGGTGAGTTACCATGTTCCTAGCCAGCTCATGTTTTATAGACCTCCTAGTTTCCATTCAATTAATTTATATTACTAATTTATGGGATTTTTGGCATGTTCAGGCATCATGACTAGATATTAGGATCATATCCCATATATATATACATATTCTTTCCTATATAATTTTTGTAAATATAATCCATTTATTTGAGATATCTATACGAGATCGAATTCCTTGATTGAGTGATATATGTCTTTTTTCGTACTGTTGTGATATATATATTGTAGATAATTATAAGGTCCATAATATTACATTATATATATATATATATTTATATAATTCTATATGAATATTACTAATCTAAATGGTTGGAGACAAAGGAAATTTATAGGAGGGTTATACTTGGGATATTAGTAGACTCTTAGGGAATATTTTTTGTGATCCCTTAGAATAATTAGGATCAATATTAACGATTATTAATATTTCCACTCATGTTATAGAAGATGCATCTTCATAGAAGATGAATGGTACCACTAGAAGATGTGCTCTAGGGTACTCCCACGATGGAGGATACATAAGATCCATTTCATGATGTACCTGATGGTTCTTCATAGCATAACCCAACAATTTATCTAATAATATAGATTGTAGGACCATTATAGTAAAAAAAACATACTTATTATTATTCATTATCACAATGGATATAGTGACCCTATCTTTTCATATAATGGTATTACATAAATTTTGTGGAATAATTAGAACATTATACAAACTGACGCCTAAAGTTCGTATTACTCTAGTTCCTTTGGAGGCATGGAAACATAAAAACTTGTAAATAAATGTGTTATATCATCACTCAATAGGTTCTTATTAACAAGAAACCCTCTTAGCCACATCAGACATAATGCATATCATAATAACACAGGAGAAGGAAACATAAAAAGGGGTGAGATCAGATGCTCAGCATGGGTAAACAGGGGAGATATGTAAGAATAATCCAGAGCATAAGGGTATGATAACATAATTCTAAATATTGAAGATCATTCCCTGCATATCAAATATTATATTCCTAAAATGTTGTATAAATATTTGATGTTAACAAGACATGAATTTTAAGGAAGTAAATAACATAAGAAATGAAATAATAACATAGGAATAAAACATAGAATTATGGAAAACACATAATATTATAATATTATTTCCATAGCATCTAAGGAATCACTACCAAAACCATCTTAGTAGTATGGGTTCACTCCCCATACCATCATGGTAGTCATGGTTCACTTTCTTAGACATCTTAGTAGCATGAGTTCACTCTTAATACCATCTTGGTAGTCATGTATCAGTCCAATGGCCATATTAGTGGTGAGGTTCACTCCCAAGACCATCTTAGTCTATCTCATGGGATATAAATATTTACCCAATGCATTAAAGGAACATATAAGTACCACCCATCTCATAATGAAATAATATATACAAGTGAAACATGATCATAAATAATCATACCATAACCCAAGAATTGAAATTGTTATTATTAACATGTAATCATATCATAACCTGTGGAAAATGATCGGTTTCATAATCATTTAATCTAAAATATACCCCATTAATATAAGCAGATTTCAAAAGAAAATAACCCATGAAGGATAAATAGGTTTCATAAACATCATTCCAAAAAAGAATTATCCATTAATAAAAATAATATCAATGGAAACATTAAATAATTTTCCCAGAAAGAAATGAGTAACACCAACAAATGCTGTCTTAGATGTGAAATAATTTTGAAATATGCTTTAAAAAATAACTTGAGGAAAATAACTTTTCTGTATTGAAAAATTCCTTATAGAGCATAAAATATTTGAAAATCCTTTTTCTGGGAAAATAGATTAGAAAACGTATAAAGGAATCATTAAAATCTAATTTATGTAATTAAAATATTTTTCCCCTGAAAATGGGCTTCAAAGATAATTTTTGAAAACATTGTTTTTGAATATAATTGATTTTTGACTGAAGAGATAGAAGATCACATTTAACACAAAAATTTATTTTCTGTTAAAAAAGTGAAAAATGGTAATAATACACAATTCTATCTTGAATATACATATGAGAAGGAAATTAATGAGTATTCTTGAGAGATGGATCAAGATATTTCATTAATTGAGTCATAATCACAACTGATCTAGAAAAGAGATGATATTTTTTAAATAATTTTTTATCTATTGGTAACATGGGATAATATGCTCCATGTAAGAAAATAAAATTATATGAAGCATAAAATATCATTAAAATAAGGAGATTCATGATATAACATGTCAAATATAAGTATATACACCTTGGAAAATAATTTTGGTGCATAAAAAAACATGATTCTCAATGGTGGAAAATTGATACAAAACTATTTTACCAATTTGGTAACTTTGGAAACATAAACAACATGAATGAAATATTATAAATTTCATATGTCAATAATCATAAATTTTAGTGTAATATAAATATAATTAATTTATGGGAAGTACATACACCATAAAAAAAGTGAGTGGTGATTGAAGAATGTATCTCACGGAAACAAAAGTGAGATGAACCCCCTTACCTTGTGTCAGGACTATCTTCTTACTCGTTCAAACCTCCATTATAATAAAATTAATTTCTTTTATACATATTTCATAGAAAAATATTATTATATATTAAAACATATATAGTTTTATTAATACCATGTATTACACTCTTATTAACAATCCTATGCTAAGGTTTCACTTTAGGTAATATCTTATTTGTTCTTCACATGTGTATTAATTATATATATATATTTTACTTATACTTATATCACAATTTATATAATTTAGAATGTGATATAAATATAATTTATATTCATTATATTTGTATTATAATAAACAATAAAATATATATTTATGAAATTGAATACACCGTTCATGGATACAGTAAGTCGTACATAAACATGAACATTGTTTCTATTTTTTTATTAAATTGAATGAAAGAAGGTAAACGACATATGTGTTAAAGAATTTATATATATATATATCAATATTATAGTAGAATTATTATATCATATATATCATATAATTTCACTAAAATCATCCTTAATACATTTCTTGTAGCGTGTGAACAAATCACATCGAGTTGAGGGGTGGTAGTCCACACTTCCTCAAATGAAATTATCGTATTTTCATCAAATGGGATGTAAAAAGTTATGTGTATTACAAGGATGAAATAAGTTTAATTACATAACTAATATAATATATAATATATATTGAATTAGTTTCCATCATAATTTCCACTATTATATTCGGTAATGTAAAAAAAGTATAATCGTAGTTTCGTGAGGAAGTAGTTTTTCATACCCGTAAATAGTAAGTTTCTTACCCATTAAAAGGATGTGTGTGTATGTGTAGGTAAAACCCTTAGCATAACAAAATCATAGTACATTTATTATACTATTATTATTCAGTAATTTAATAAATATATTGAATTAGTGTAGAAATAAAATAAATGAAAGGATCTTGAGAGAATACGTTTCCTCTTAACTAGGTAGCTCATTTTGGTTTGTGTAAAAAGGATTCCATGAATTGATTTGTTTAAAAATGTATGTTTCAAGGATTAAGGGTGGGATTTTGGGTATTTTATTAGGTATATATTTTCCAATCCTAAGTGGTTTGTGGGGTTTTAAGAAGATGAAGAGTGTTGGTAATTTATATTGGAGTAGGATTAGCACTCTTAATTTTTTGGAAAAGAGATACACCACCCATGTTTTGTATTTCCAGTGGATCCAATAATGATAAATATTATATAAAATGAAGGATAGGGTCTAAATATGGACACAAAATATCTTTTTGACAGTTTTATCAGGTTTTGGGCCATATGGTTATGGTTTAGTCCCTTATTAAGCTTAATTTAACCTTAATCACAGTAATTAATTTTAATCACTTTCACTAATAATTTTGGTAAAAAAACTAATTTTACCTTTTTATACATTATAAATTCTACTAATTCAAATTAGGGAATCCATTTTTTCAAAATATAATTACATAAATAAATAAATTATTTTAAAATAAACCCCATTATCATCTCAACAATAAATGTTTTTAATATAAAAACATTCAAAAGTTTTCTATGTTTTTTTACCCAAGTTTAAAGTGAAATTGATCTCAATGACATAAATTATATTAATTGAAAAATATTATCTAATTAAACTTTTATAACAATTTAAAATATTATCAATCAATATAAATAAATTTGAATAAAATGTATTTTGGAATTAAATTCCATTATTTTTCAATATTATTCCAAAAATTATGTTTCTCAAAAAAATACAAAAAATTATCCCTCAAAAAAATTTATATTTTAGATTAAAAATTTTGGTTTATTTTATCAAATTAAATTTATAATTTTTTCTAAAATTAATTTTATTATATTTCACAGAAGGACGTTCAAAGTAGTTCATTTGAGAAAAATGGTATTTTGAAACATATAAGGAATTTAACAAAAAGTATATCTTTCATTATCAATATGATTTATTTAAATAATAAAATTATAAACAATATTTTAAAAGTATGTATTACTATTCATATATCAATGTCTATAAACTGAGTTATAATTATCTGATTTAAATAATTATAAAAAGATAACGATGTTTGGTAGAAACATTGGTGTTTTGTGTAACATATACCATATCGATTCTTCATGTAACATACATGAAGTCAATGATGTGTGTAACATGTTCCATGTTGGGGTTCCATGCAACATATGCCAAGTTGATGTTTGATGTGACCTACTCCAGTTCAGTGTTGTATAAATGAAATGTTGGACTTTGTGCATTACAAGGCCCAGATTAAAATTTAATTTATTTTAGTGAAAAATAGTCTATAAAAAATTGCGTTGTTACATTATACCCCCAAATGAAATTGTTCCTCAAAATTTGTCAGTCAAGTAAATAAAATGGGGATACTTCTTTTTCATCATGCCCTCATGTTCAAACATATCTTCCTCTAACTAGTGATTTCTCCAAAAAACATTAACCATGTGAGTGGTCTTGTTTTACTTAAATTTTTCTGTACGGTCCGTAATTTCAATTAGTTGATCATCGTAAGAAAGATCATACTCTAGCTGTATGAATTATGAATTCATTACATGTGAAGGGTCTGGTATATACTTCCTCAAGAGAGATACATAGAAGACACCATGGACTTGAGGGATATTTGGAGAAGGATCCAAGCGATATGCTACCATCCCGATGTAATAAATAATTTCAAAGGGACCAATATAACTAGGAATTACTTTCCCTATCATCTTTAATCTCATAACTTTTTATAGAGATATTCGTTGAAAACAAATTCACCTACATAAAATTCTATATCATGCCAATGTTTATTCGAATAAATTTTCTTCTGACTTTGAGCTGGCTTGATATGATGCTAAATGGTCATAACCTTCTCTTCCATTTCCTTAGAAATATTATACCCGAAAGATTTATTTCTCCAACCAAATTTGAGAACATTTGATCTCTAGATTTCATCCCATATAGGATTCATATGGTTCCATCAAAATGCTTGAGTGAAAGGCAGTGTTGTAAGAAAACTCAACTAGAATAATGTGTTGATCCCAAACACATTTAAAATCTAAAGAACAAGATATCAACATATCCTCTATAATTTTAAATGTTCTTCCAAACTGACTATTTTTTTGAGGATGATAAATTGTGTTGAAACCCAAATCTGTATCATGTTCTTGATGAAGACTTCTCTATAACATTGAGGTGAACCTTAGATCCCAATTTGATTCAATAGAATGTTATAACCCTTAAAACCTTACAACTTCCTCAATGTATATCCAGGTCAACTGATCTAGAAATAAGTCTTCTCTGATAGCGATTAAGTGTGCTGACATAGTAAGGTTATCGACTAACACCCATATATAATTAAACCCTTTATAGGTTTTGGGTAGTCCAAAAACAAAATACATAGTGATGTCCTACAATTTACATTCTGGTATGGTTAATGGATGCAATATTCCCTTTGAATTTGGTCTATCAGCCTTAACTTGTTGGCAAACCAAGGATTGAGATACAAACTCTATGACATGTCTCTTCATTCCCTCCCACCAGATGTATTCTTAAAAATCCATATACAACTTTGTACATCTAGGATGAATAGATAACGAAGAACTTTGAGATTTCTATTATAGTTCCATCTTCAAATCTAGTATGGAAGGAACACATATACAGTTCCTGACCTCATTATTCCATCCCGATTATAGAAAAATATAGGAACATTTATAATTTTATTTTGTAGATCTAAATTTTTATGTATGCACATCTTTAATATCCACTTGGATAGAGGATTCAAAATTCATTTGAGAAAGATAAGATATTTCACCTTTAATCAGGATTTCAAGATCCATCCTTTGAAAATACAACAATATTGGATCTTTTGTGATCCTTGTCATGGATAAGATAACAAGATCCTTTTGACTTAAAGCATCGACCACCATGTTATACTTACCTTTTTAGTAATGTATTAATCAGTCATAATCCTTTATCAACTCCAACCATGTTATCTAATGCTTGTTCAAAAACATTTGTGTGAATATATATTTCATAATTTTATGACTGATGTATATATCAGACTTTTCTCCATAAATTTAGTTCCTCCACATCTTTAATGCAAAAATTATCGATGCTTACTCAAAATTATGAGTTGTTTTATTTTTCAGATAAATCTTGAAATATCAAAAGGCATTATCAATAACCACATTATTCTATATAAGAACACATCCCAATCCCTTCTTTGATGAATCACTAGAGATTAAAAAAGCTTCTCTACTATAGGGTAATGCAATAACAGGTTCACTAACTAATCTTATCTTTAGTTTCTTGAAATTTTCATCACATTTATCTCTCCATAAAAACATAACACCATTACAAGTTAACTTAGTCATATGATCAGATATTTGTGAGAAAATTTCCAAAAAAATATTATTAATATTTACCTAAAAAAATTAAGTTATAGATCTAAATCACCGTGGTTGGTCTAGGCCAGCATTCAACAGCCTCCTTCTTTGATATATGTATAGTTATATCATCTATTGAGATTATATTACCCATAAATGAAACCATTTTCAGAAAAACTTCATACTTTGAAATTTTTTTAAATAACTTTTCCTTCTTTAGGGTCTTTCTTAAAATTATCAAGTGATATTCATTATATTCCTTTACCTATTAATAGATAATAATATCATCCATAAATACTACCACAAACTGATCAAGGTAATCTCTAAAGACTCTATTCATTAAATCTATAAACATAATAGTGGTGTTAGTAAGAATAAAAGGCATCAATATATATTCACAATGTCTATAACATATATGTAATGTCATATTGGGTATATCCTCTATATATACCCTCAATTTATGATATCCAAAATTAAATTCAATCTTAAAAATGTATTGAGATTTGTTTAGTTGATCAAAATATTCATCAATATAGGGAAGATGATACTTTTTCTTGATTGTGATCTTGTTAAACTCATGAAAACTAATGTATAGTCTCATTGATCCAAATTTATTTTTCAAAAAATGAATAGGTTCAACCCAAGGTGACACACTTTTTTTAAATTAATCCTTTATCATGGTTTTTATAGAATTTCATTTTCAATTCTAGCAACTCAATTAGAACCATTTTCTAAGGAGTCTTTGGAATTTTTGTGGAACTAGGGATGAATTCTATTGGGAACTCAACATCAAATTTTTGTGGAAGTCTAGGAAAATATTCTATAAAGGCATCCAAAAATTGTTGTATAATAGGCACATCATTGATTTCGATTTTCTATCCAACCATTTGAGATAAAAAAACCAATTTCAATTGGAATTGAGACCTTTACACTGGATATAATCTCTTTATGAAGTTCATGCTTATCGTCACATTGAAGGATGATCATAAGAGATTTTGAAATACCAAATGTAGCTTCCATTCCCTGAAAATTGGTGTAGGATTTATGTAGATAAAGCAAAATCCATGCCTAAGATGAAAAAAAATTCAACCAAAAGAGAAATTACATGTTTTTTAGGTAGAACATTCCCACAATCTTCAACTAGATAGGAATCACGGAAATTTGATGCAATAATCATAGAATTAGGGGGTTTCACATGTAATTAAAAATATACTTATTTTGGGGGAATCTGAACACCCTTAGAAAATTATTTAGATATGAATGAGTGGGAAGATCTAGATTCAAATATGACATTAGAAGTTCATGAGTGGATGGTAAGTGTAACTTTCATCACATTTTTATTTCACCCCCATCTTAAATAGCTACCAAATGAGATTTCCCATTTTTACTCTTCTAATGATGTTTCTAACATCGTTCACCATCACCGGCCCTTGGGTTTGGGCACTAGATAGCATAATGACCATTCTACATACACAAGTAGTAATAAATTTTGGGAGGTTCATTTGGTACTGCTTTTACCAATTCAAAATTTTAGCTAAATCATTCCGATCACTTCAGTAATAAAATGCTTGATGACCTTCCCTTCCACACTAAAAAAATTTATTAGACCCCTTAAGGAAATTCCCTCCGTGCTTATACCCACACCTAGCGAATAAAGGGAATATTATCATCTTCTCTTCATGGCTTTTATATTATCCATTAAACTCTATCTTCATTTTCTTGTCAAAACGACGAGATTGATACATGAATCTAACTTCCATTTCAACCATGATTACACAAAGTACAATATCTTCATAGATAATAATGTCTCTTATGACCAAAACCCTTTTCAAACTTTTCTTTAAGACACTAAAGAACCTATCACTTTTACATTTAGGTTGGATGATAATTCCTAATGTATACCTCACTTATCTTGTGAAATTAGCCTTATAGGTACCATCAAACCCATTATCCCATTACTTCAACTTGAAGAACTCTTTATCCTTATTGGTATGAAGAATCCAAAGAAATTAATTTTATTTAATTTGTTCTTGAAACCATCCCAATCAATGGATTCAATCTTATCTTTCTACCTTTTAAACTTGATTAAATTTCATCACCGATATGATTTTCCTTATAACCAATAAAGTGTTAGAACTAATTTGTCATGCTTTGAACACTAAATAATAGAGAATATATTTTTAGTAGTATTGATCCATTATTCAGAAACAAGTGGATCAGAAGACCCTTTGAAAAGAGGTGGAATTTCCCTCCTAAAAGACTCAACATAATGTTATTCCCTCCTTTTCTCAATTAGAATTCCTCCCTGATTTATAGATTTAGAAAGCTATGTTATCATTGCAATGAGGTTTTTTATTCTTTCTCCCATATAATTATGTTTCTCAGGAGTAAAATCATTGCATTTTCCATCGCAATCATCGTTAACATGGTTCATTTAGGTTCCATTCATCGACTAATACAAAAATCATACTGTAAGAAAAAGTTATCATATTGAAGAACCATATAATAATGAAAATTCTATTATAGGATATCCAAATTATTACTCGTTCCATAATCTATGAAACCTTAGTATTATATTAGTTTATTCATATGCAAACTCTATATAAATCTTTTATGATGGTTCATTAATAGTTTGTTAATTCGTGAAGCATATCCCCTGGGAGTGTTAAACCAAGCGTGTATCAAGGCCCATTTTCATGTACCAGATTACCCCGAGTCAGGCATGAAACATATTTTCAGAGTAGTTAACCCAAAGTACATCTATACTAGAGCTGCATCCACTTGTTGTATCTACACTAATATGCATTTATAGGAAACCACTCACTCAACCCTTTTGAAAAATTCAAGGACATTTTCTTATAATTTTCCTTATCCTTAGACTTATACCTATACATGTCCTTAGGGTTGTCACTATGGTTTTTATAACCATATCTTCTAACAGATAACTAATCCATTTCTATGATACCAAGCATGGAAACCCTCTATTTTCAGAAAATAACATTACATAGCTTTTTTTTGATACTTAGAACACTATAAAAACAAATGTTCAAATATTCTATTAGTCTAGTGCCTTTGGAAACATGGAAACATAAACCATGGTATATATGCGAGCTATATCGTCAACACTAGTTTTTTCTTGACTATCACCCTTCCTAGAAACTTAATACATAATACAGATCTTCATAAACTAGGAGGAATTAATCTTTAAAATGGGTGAGCTCAGATGCATAGTAAGGGTAAAAAAGGGAGATATATAAGCATAATAATTAGCATAAGGGTATCATAGAATGATCATGAAAATAGGATATTATACCATTCATATCAATTATTATATGCATAAAACATATTATAACACTTATAAGTTCATAAGAAGTAATTTTTAAGGAAGTATAGAACATAAGACACGAAGGAATAACATAGTAATAAAACATGGAATTTTGGAAAACAAATATAAATATAATATGATTTCCATAGTATTAAATGAATCTCTTACAATACTATCATTATAGTATGGGTTTGATCCCCATACCATATTGGTAGTCATGGTTCCCTCCCATGGCCATCTTAGTAGCATAAGTTCACTCCTCATACCATCTTGGTAGTCATGGTTCACTCCCATAGACATCTTAGTAGTCAAGGTTCACTACCAAGACCATATTAGTTTATCTCATGAGGTATAAATCCCAAACTAATGCATTGGAATGATATATTTCTCCCACCCATATCATAATGAAATCATACTTACATGTCACACATGTTTACAAATAATCAGATAGTAACCCATGAAATGAAATTGGTATTATAAACATGTAATCATATCATAATGTGTGTAAATAGAAAAGTTTCATAATCACTTAATAAAAAACATAACTTGTGAAAAGAATCAGGTTTTAAGAGAATATAACCTATCAAAGAGAAATGAGTTTCATATATAGCATGCCATTAAATCATAATCCATTCAAAGGAAAAATATGAATGAAAATATTGAAACATTTCCCCAGGAAGGCATGTGTAACACCAAATAATTTCATCTTAGATGGGAAATAATTTTGAAAGATCTTTTAAAACATTTCTTGAGGAAATATTCATTTTTGAATTGAAAAACATTTTTTATAACATGAAACCTTTCAAAAACCTTGTTCTTTGAAAATTTATCTAAAAATTTATAATATAATAATTGAAAACCATAAAACGTTTTTTCAATACTCTTTAGTTGAAAAATAGCTTCATAGGGTTTTTGAAAATATGTTTGAAAACATTTTTAAAATAGGGGTTTTAATATAATATATTTACAACCGAGGAGAGAGGCTGTAAGATTTTAGTTAAAAAAATATTTTAAGTATAAAGAAGTAAAAACTGGTAATAATACCTGGGGATATGATGAATTACCAGAGGAAATGAAATATAATTATTTTTATTGAGATATATATCATGATATTTCATTAATTTAAGAATAATAATAAATAAAATTCAAAAGCAATGAGGTTATTTGAATATACTCTTATCAATGGGTAACTTTGGATTATAATCTCCAAGTAGGAATAAAAAATTGCATTAATTTTAAAATATCATGAAAATAAGATGATTCATGATATAAAATGTAAAATGGATGTATACCTCAAAATATAATATAGGTTCAGAACAAAACATGAGTCTCAAAGAATGAAAATTGAGAAAAAACTATTTTACCAATTTGGTAACTTTTGAAACTTAAAACACATGAAATAAATATCATAAAATAGATATGAAAATATAAATAAATATGAGTATAATTTACATATTATATAATCATGTTAAGTAAATACACCCCTCAAAATAAATGAGTGGTGATTAAGGAATCTATCTCACGAAAATAAAAAGTATGATGAAATCCCCTTATGTTGCTTCTTGACTCTCATAATACACATTCAAACCATATGTATAATAAATATAAATTTATTATATAGATTTTAGAATACCATATTATTATATTTAATACCATATATAGTTTTATGTTGAACTTATTCTACCCTCTTGTTAACAATCATATGTTAAGGTTTCACATCAGGTAATATCCGCTTTGTTCTTCACATGTGTCTTAATTAGTGATATCATTGGTCCATACACTTATATCATGATTTACAGAATGTAAAAAAATATATTAAAATCATTTTTATTCATTATTTATTTGTTATAATAAAATATATAATATAGAATTATGAAATGGAATACACTGTTCATGGAAATGGAAATTCGTACGTATGGGTCAATGTTGTTTCCGTTTTGTTATCATATTGAAAGAAAGAAGGTAAATGAAATATGTATATATATGTATATATATATTATTCTTCTAGTATCATTTTATTTCATATATATCATATATTATTACTAAACCCACCCTTAATACATTCCAAGTAGTGTGTGAATGAATCACACCGCTTTGAGGGGGCGGTTGTCCACACTTCCTCAATAGAAATTATCATATTTACACCAAATAGAAAGTTTAATTATATGTATTATAAAGTAATTAAATAATAAAAATACTATAATGAATATAATGAATAATATATATAAATATTGGTTCCATCATAATGTACACCCGTAGAGGAGGTAAAGGGAAAATGAACAATCATCGTTTCGTGGGGAGGAACTTTTCCAAACACAAAAACAGTTTGTCTGTTACGCATTAGATGGAAGTGTGTGTAAGTGTAAGTTTAAAAAAATAGCATAAAAAATAATATTATATTAATAATACTATTTTTTATAAAATAAAAAAATAAATATAGTGTATGGGGTGTAGAATGAAAATAAAGGAAATGAGCTTGAGAGAAGACATTACCTCTTAGTCGGGTAACTCCTTTCGGTTTGTTCCAAAAGGTTTCCTTGGATTGATTTCGGCCCAAAGTGAGTCTTAAAGGAGTAATGGAGGGATTTTTGGAATCTTTATATATCGAATTATACTAAATGTTTTGATAGGTGCGAGGAAGAGTGAGAGGTAGAGACTTTTTATAATGGAGGATGAGGGATAATTTTAAAATTTTGGAAAAGGGAAACCCCACCAATAGTTTTTATTTAATGTTGATCCAATAATGATCAGATGTATATAAAAGGGAGTATAGGGTTGATATATGTCCCTAAAATTGATTTATGAAATGTGTATAGGTCATTTTGAGCATTATGGTTATGGTTTAGTCCCTTATTAAGTGAAATTTAACCTTAATCATTATAATTAATTTAAAACACTTAACTTAATTTTTTTGGTAAAATATAAGTTGAAAATATTATACATTATTAATTATTCTGATTTAAAATATGGAATAAATTTTTACAAATTATAATGAAATAATTGACAGAAATTAATTTAAATTTAATCCCACAATCGGGTCGACAATGCGGGTTTTTAATGTATAAACATTTAAAAGTTTGCTATGTTTTTATACCCTAGTTCAATGTGAAATTGATATCAATGAACTAAATTTTATTATTTGATAAAAATATATTCTAATTATACATTGAAACCAAGTCAAAATAGAATTGAGACATATAAATAAATTCTATGAAAAGTAAATTTTGATTTAAAATTCGGTAATTTTTACTATTCATCAAAAAAATGTTGTTTCTCAGAAAAAGACAAAAAAATAACCCTAAGATAATTTCAAAATTATAAATTAAAAAAGGAATTTAATTTTATCAAAGTTAATTTCTAAATGTTTCTCAATTTTTTTATTTTTTATAGAAGGACATCAAAAGTAGTTTACTTGAGAAAATAGTATTTTTAAACATATAAGGGAGTTACCAAAATATTATATCTTTAATTATCAATATGTTTTATTCATATAAAATAATTATAAAAAATATTTTAAAACTATTTATTACTATCATGTAACTATGTTTAATTTCTAGGTTATAATAATTTCATTTAAATAATTATATCTGTAAAATGATGTTTTGTAGAAACATCAGTGTTGTGTGTAACATACGCCAAGTTGATGTTGTGTGTAACAAATACTGATTCGATGTTTTTTGTAACATACACTAGGTCTATGTTCCATGAAACTTGTTCTATGTTGATTTTCCATTTAACTGACCCTGAGTCAATTCTATTTGATAGAAATGTTTTACATTTTGAATTGTAAGATATAAACAAAAATTTAATTTATTTCAGAAAAAAGACAGTCTATAAAAACATGGGATGTTACATTTGTGGGGCCCTAAGGTCTATTTTTGGCTATATCAGTGACATCCAGTTATATAATTGACCATCCATTCAAGTAATTGGAGTAATGAAGGTTGCTAGGGGCTAGATCGAAATCACCAAGGGTGTCTTTGATCTCATTGAGATACCTGAGGATAGGAAGGTGAATATGGTTTTGTTCCTTATTTAGGGGTCCACCATGAGGTCATGGAGATTGATGGGATATGATATCAATAATTAGCATCACTCATGGGACAGTTTCCAGAACCCCTTATTTTGGAAGTTTGACCATGACATACATAATCAATTCTGATCACATGAATTTATGGAGCATCAAAAGGAGACCATGATGGTATCATCATGATCAACTCATTTTACTAAGATACTTTGCAATACACATCACTTAGGCGGAAGTGAGGAACTAAAGGCTAGGATGTTCATGATCAAACATCTACTCGATATGAGATGATAAGTTTGGATTTTTGAAATAGCTATACACTTAGAGGTTTTAAAAACATGATTGACCATAGAGAATGTTATTGCGGAGGATCAAGAAATTCATTTTCATCCACCCATTAGAACGTAGGTGGGTAGAACTCTAACAATTTAGGTGTGCTTCTCCTATAGTATTAATAAGTGTAATACTAGGGATGTGTATCTATGTGGTAATAAATATTTAGTGATTTGTGCATAATTTTCAACAGCCTCATGAGAATCCATACAGTGTTATAACCCTGAAAAGTTTGTTCATTATCACAAGTTCGATGAAACACCTTAAAGAATATTTTAGTATTGTAAAACAAAGGTAATATTTTATAGCTATACTCTAAGGATTCAAGGACAAGTTTACACTTAGGTACATGATAGACATAGTCTACAAATTTGGGATTTAGTTGGTGTCTTTTATAGAATTCTTTGGTGATGATGACTCTAACAAGTCATGTGTCTCATTGACATAGTCATGAATCTATGGTAGGTCTAATTTATGATGTATATCATACTCTATCCAATGGTGGAAAGGTATTTTCTAATATTAAAGGTACAATCATGATCACATCTACATTAAATACTTCCTTACTTAACAATGGTTATTCCAGTTCCTTCACATTTGTGCAAATTAATTCTATATATGACTTATAGATCATGTCATCTTGTAAGTATGTTTCCCTTGATAAACCATTTTTCATGAATGTGGACCTTCTTCAGTTAAACAAAAAATTCTCTATATTCATTTTTGGATATGATTTTTTTATTCTTTATGATTCTAGAGAAAAAAACCTAAATATGATTCATGGTATGTATTGGTTGAAAAAATTCAAAGCTCACATTGATGGTTATTGAATATGGGTATCATTTACATTTACTAATGGAGATATGTATGTTATGACTTGATACAGTGAATTTGGATAACGTAGAGTTGGTTCAGACATGATTAATCTTGGGAGGATCATAACATAGATTATGGAAATGAATCATCAATATATATCAATAGTAAACCCATCATAGTTTCCCCCAGTCATGGATTTGTATCAATAAGAATTTTCGAATGACTTCACTATCATTCCTCTATATATAGGAGTTTTCTTTGAGAGTGAGCTCCTGTTGGGTGAATTAGCTATATTGTTAACACATTATCTATGTAACCAAGTTATTTAACTGATATCAATGTACAACTTGTGGACTTAGAGAAGATGGATTTTATAAAACTGATTACTGCCCCATTGGGAGAACCTATTGTGTTCTTTAAGAAGGAAACTGGAAGTCTTAGAATCTATTTAGATTAATAGAAAATGAACTAGGATACATAGAATAACATATATCTATTTCCCAAGCTCAATGATGTTTTATAATAGTTACATGAAGTCTAATGATCTAAAAATGGATCATTGATTTTTCTATCAATAATTGTATGCTAGAGTTATGTATATTCTAAATATGGGGATCCAGATATGGTCTAGAATATACGAGTACATGGTGATTATTTTTTTATTAAGTAATGCACCGGAAGTGCTCCTAACTCTCAAGAATAAGATTTTCCACCCATTTATAGACTTATTCATCATGGGTTTCTTGGAATACATACACATATAATTTCCAAACCCAAAGTAGTATTCTAGAAATCTTGAGATAGTATTGAGCGTTAATTGTGAAAATTATATTTATTCCATGTTTTTAAAGTTTATCTTCTTGATTCTAGAGGTGAAATTCAAGGGGCCTGAATTTTTAGTGAAAGGTATATCAATGAATGGGGAGAAGTCAGAGGTATTGCTTACTTTGAAACATCCCCTATACAAATTTAATATAATATGATTTCAATTAAAAGTGGGAGGATAATGAATATTTATCCATGACATATCTGATTTATCAAAACCAAAGAATGCATTGAAAAAGAAGGGAGTAAAGTTCCAATGATCGGTCAAATGTTAATATGTATTTATTTCATTGAAGACAATGTATACTAAAACACTATTTTGAATCATTCATATGCACAATATTCTATATAATTTATAATACATTTCATTGGGTGTTGGTTTGGGATAAATAATAATGTAGAGCGATCATGTTTTAGCTTAGGGGTCATGTCAAATATTACCCTAGGTGAGGAACTATCCTAACAATCAGTCGGATCTGGCACCCATAGTCTATGATTTAAATTGTTTGTGACACTTTCAATTCAGTGAGATGTTTCTTGTCTATGTCGAACAAAATTTCCTTTGATATATCTTCACATAGAAGAACCTAAACATGAAGAAGAGGCACTCAGAAGAATATTTAATTAAATTTGAAATTGAGGTGGATTATTCACATTGTATGTGTAAGTATACCCTTTAGAGGAAAAATGGGGCCTGATGAGAATTCAGGAGGACTAGAGGATGTATGATTCTAATGATGAGGTATCGATGAAATGTGACCCATTAATGGCCACATCTTTCATTTTAAACCAGGTAGAGGATGGAAATGATACTTACCTAGATTGTACTATAGTGATAAAATAGCCAGTTGGAGGTGACCTGATACCTAAGTAGTAATTGAACAATGAACACATGATCCTTATACATATAATAGTTTTAATTCATAATTACATCAATGAATATAAGATTAGAGACATTGATATCTCTGTTTGGGTATTCTTTCTCATTTTAGAAAATATGTACCATGTGTTCATGAAGATGTTTTGGTGGATAAGGATAAAGAGGGACATTGAAAGATTTGTTTCTAGATGCCTTACCTAATAGAGGTAAAAATTCATGTACCAATATACTGATTGTTTTCAATTGTCACTTGTAGTTCTTGTGTGGAAGTGGGAATGCATCATAATTGAATTTTTTAGGGGGTTACCAAGGTTACAATGGATTCGTGACACTATCTGGGCTATTTTTGATAAACTAATGAATGATTATCATTTCTTACAGATCCATGAAACTCACACAATAGATGAGATGAGAAATCATTATGGATGTGAGATAGTATTCTTAAATTAAGTCCACATGACCATCATATCTGATAGAGAAACGCTTTCAAAATTGTATTTATGAAAGGGATTTCTGGTTTCCTTAGAGATGTAGCTAAGATTGATCATTACATACCATCCCTAGACTAAATTATAATAAGAGAAGATTATTTTCATATAAGAATACATGCTTCAATCATGTTACACATGGGCGGAGATTGGGATGCTTACAAATACTTGGTTGTGTTCTCATATGACAATATTTACCACGATTTAACTAAAATTACACCTTATGATAATATTTATACTAGGTCTTTTTGTTCGCCTCATTATTGGAACAAGGCTGGCAAGGATGTCTTTATCAGGCTAATATAGAATAAGAGACGTTTTAGAGATTGAATATAATCAATAAGAGGTTGAACAAAACAAATAGTTAGAAGAAGTCATATTCTAACCATAAGAGAAAAATTGGTGTTCTCTATATGAGACCTATTTTTTATGAGAGTTACCCCTGGTTATGCCACTGAAATTTGAGGAAACATGGGAATTTATCACCTCACTATGTTAAAAACTTCAGGATCACTGAGTTGATAGGGATAATACAATACCTTATAAATAATTATTTTCACTACCATGGTTTTCATGATATGTTTCATGTGTGACATCTTAATAGGTACATTACAAATTCCCCACTTTTCATCGATTGTGTGGATGTTGATATGATGTCTTACACATCATACATGGATAACCTAGTGTATATTGTAGAATGGAGAGATAAAGTCATTCCAGTGAAGATAATACCACTAGTCTACATTATATGGTGTCACAAATGGATCCATAGTGATAAATGGGAGAGATATTCTTATGTTTAGGTCAAATTCCATGAGTTTGTTATGTAGAACCATTGAATTTAATTATTGTATATGAGATGTCATTAGAGGGAGATAATCGTAACATCCTTATTTTTCATTGATGTATAAGATGTTAAGGTCAATAAAAATTACTTTTAACAGGATCTATCACCCCTGATATGGGTTTTTAGTGGTGTTATAATTATGTAAACGATTTTAGGATTCAAATATAGAGGAATTTGAGGAAGGAATAAGCTGATTGTGGCTAAATGGAATCCACCTACAGACTAGTGGGACCCATTGGCTATCCAGTGGGATTCCTATAGTTGTAAGGTGATCTATAGAGACCACTATATTGTCAGTGGGGTTGCACCATCAAGATAGTGGAACTTTTAGAGCCCTTGAGGTTTATTTTAGGTGAACCCATTTTTAGGTGGCCTATAACATGTCCATAGATGGTGCCACCAGGTAGTCAGTGAGACCCATAGGGATGTCATTACACCCAGTCCCATGATACAATTAATACAACCACATGGTATTTTAATTCTATATGTTCTTGAATCTCTTTAACACGAAAATTGGAACTCCCAAGATTTATAACAAATTGAATTCCTCCTCTCAAGAATAAATACTGCCCCATTCATCTCCCATCTCCCCTATAGTATTTTAATAATATAGGGATGATAAATGGGTTTTTATCTATTAATAAATTTAATATTAATCTTCTACTTTATGAGATATAAATGGATTTTTTTGATCTATTTTTTACATGAATATACAATGATTACTTCTCCATTTATTCATTGATTGGTTATAAATCTATTGAGTGGACATAATTTATTCATCAAATCAAGATATACTATAGGAAAATAATTTGTTATATGTAAGAGTTAAGGAAATACCTTCTTAAAAATCTTCTTGATGGTGGATTAAATTTGGAACCATAATCCATTGATGATTCCATTATAAATTGTTGGAGGATTTGATGTTGAAATGATAACACCCCCTTGTCCAAATCTAAAATTATCAAGAATAATGTACATTTTTGGAGTATTCATCATGAATAACCATCATGAAATATTCTTATTTTTGATACTAATATAGAATATATTCTAATTTAATGTATTTTTGATAGATAAATGATCATTTCCTATACCTAATGAACTCTTCTATAATTGAAAATTTATTCAAAAAACATTCTTTTAGCAAGAAAATTCACCGAATTTTCTTTCCTTCCTATGAAATACATTATAATTAACTCTCTTGACATAATCATTAAGTTATGTGATTCTATAATAACCTTTATAACTTGAAAGTATACAAAATATCAATTTTAAACCTTTTTTATTGATGGATTAAAACTGAAAAAGAAATATTTGTTGTGTGATATCATTATTAATGGGTGTGAAAAATGCTCGTTAATTGATCCATTGATGAAGCATGGAGTTATTCATCAACAACCATGAGGTATTAAGTTTCTTAATTTTCAATCCCTATGTATTCTTTGTCGCATTTATTTCTCTTCTATTGGAAGGACTTGTTATTATTTATTTATGGTGATTGTTACTGGCTTTATGAATTTATATGATAACCAAAATTGATATTTATTTAAATTAGTACATATACAGTATATTTTTACCATTTTTTAGGATTATAATATGTTTTTATATACTTATTTTATATTATCAAGGTTTCATGATAATCTTATCCTAATATGGTAAGACTTTTTATGTAAATTCCCATGCCATTGGATGGTTTTTCTTGATATTTTATGATAGTGTTTCTTCCTGGTTTGATTAACCATTAATGTGTGTGTGTGTGGGGGGGTATTTAAATGTGTGGTAATGAAAATGTTGGCCCCTATAGAGGGTAATAGGTTGTTAGCCTTATGAACTGGATGCAACTTAATTTCATGAGGATACTGTGTAACTAAAAAAACTTGATTCCTTATGTATACAGAGTAACATGTTGAATCAAGGTCCAGGGGATATCACAAACCTTTCTTATAAGCCTTGGGTATTTTTTGTTCACCTCTAATATATATATGATTATCAATCTAGTGTGGAGCTAAAGTAGGTATAACTAGGGCTCGTGGTGGCATGGAAAGTACACGGGTACTCAACACATGATTCATATGAATGTTTCTGAATTTATTATTATCATGGAATAAACCTATATGTGCATGATAATTTTTTAGTAACACATTGGCAGTTTCCCATTTGGTTTATTACTCACACCCTTCATGATCATTTCAACGAATGTGAAGACTTCATGTATATGTATTAGAGCAAGAGAAATGGTCCCATGGTAGATACTTTATTCATGTATCATAGAGATGGTGAAAGAACTAGGATAAACTATAGATAATTTTTTAGAGTTTTATTTTTATATTTATTTAATTTCATGCACTTATACCTTTTTTCTTACCACATTGGGATTTTATTAATTTATCTATACGAATGGTCTGCCTTTTGATATTTTGTTTTCCACATGACACTTTTATTATTATATTTTATTATATCATGTTGTGTTTATTGTGTATAGTGAATAAATTATACTAACAGTATAATACCCCCACTGATGGAATTTAGATTCTTACTACTAGTTAGTAGCCTCTAGTGTATGGGGAGGAGCCTATGAGGTCATATGATATAGTATCTTAGACCCGACGGTTCTGGTTGGGGATTCACAAAGTGCATGAATGACATTGAAAATAATATAAAATCAATATATTTTCTAAAGATAAACATAATGGAATGAGTGAAACTCATTGAATTTCGTTTACAAATGTTATAAGATATGCTAATAGGCCTATTTTAGTGTCTTAATGGTCATTGTAATGTTTGGGACTGAAATATTGGAAGCAGACTGAAACCAAAAACTTAGAGGCTGCATGGTTACTATATGGAGAGGGTGCATGGTTAATTTTTAATTGGTCAGGTAACCATGAAAAAAACATAAGTGTCAGTGGGGTTTGAGGGTATCTTTCAATGATGTGCATATTTCCTATGTATTTAAAAAATAAACATGTTTGGTGGAGGGTTGTTGAATGTGTAGAGTAAACTATCTGGGACCCATGTACTGTTCCAGTGAAATGTAAAAAACTCCTAGAAAAAATATTTTTACCCTCTTTAAATACTATAAAATATAAATGTCATGGGTTGTGGCCTCCTCACTTTCACAACATCATAAGAGATGTATAATGTGAAATTTAAACTTCAATTGATAGTAAATTATAATCCAAGAGTCTGTTTCGGTTCTATGAGTTGTAAAAATGATGCTTTTGGTGAGATATGTGATTAATTGTATAAAGGTTCCATTTTTATATATTTTATATAGGTCAAAATAGGTATAAAAGTATTCAAAAACAATGTTTAAAATTTTACAATCAAATTTTACATGTATGGTGGAAAATTTTAGGTACACATCTGGTAAATTTAAATATATTTATGTCAACAATTTTTAACTAAAAATTGGGTTTTCATATAATATATTATATTTATAAATTAAATAAATTTTACAAAATGATTTTTTATAAACAAACATGTGGTTTTCATCAACTAGATGTGATATGTAATGAAATAAGAATCAACTGAGATGAAAAAATAATTGTATAATAGATTCACTGTCTATGAGTATTAGTTATAGGAATCTATATTATAGTAGGGATTATCCCACACAATAATAGATTTACAATACATAGATCCATGAAATAAAATTATTCTATAGTATGAAAATTTCTATGGTGGGGAGAACCCACCAATTCCATTTAGGTAACATGTTAATTGTTTTATTTAATCATGACATATTTTATTTCAAAAATGAATCATTTATGTTATTTTTACAAATGATTATTTCTTAAAATACATTATTACATTGAAATAATGATTCCTAAAATTGGAATTTATATGGAAAAAAATGTTATGGTGGTAATAATTATAACACCCACACCTTTAATATTTTGGCATACTTATTATATATGTAACACCATCAATGATTCACAAACATTAAAAATTCATATCAGGGTTTTCTATGATGCAATTTAATTTTTTAACGAAATTTTATAAACATTTTATTTTATATTTTATAGAGTCATTAAGTGTGTGGAATATATTTTAGTTATTTAAATTAGGTTTAATAAAATTTATGTGTATAATAATTTACTATATGATTATATTGTTATTAGTTTTTAGAAGATAGTGTACTCACCAGTTATTATTATTTTTTTATAATATTTGATTATGTGTATACAAATAGTAAATGACGTTTTATAGTGAAAACAAGAAATAAAATTTAATATTATAATATTACAATATTATTAATATTATTATTTTCTAATTCTATGTAAAATAGTGAATATATCCTCTCTCACACCCTCTTATCTCATGATTGGAAAAGGGGTGGGGTCTATGTTCTCTTTAACGATATCTATGTATTACATCTTCTTTATCCAAATAAGGAATAAATCTAGATTCAGGGAATGCATTTACCTTCTCTTTTTCATTCTACATATGTATTATTCCTTTCCCATACATATTTTTGTTGTAGAGTTCTTTGTAAAGTGAGATTCTTTCAATGTAAAAGAAAAAATGACATTTTCCATGGTGATTCTAGTATGAAAGTGTTAGATTGATCACATATAATGTGAATCAAAATAATATTTTTTTGGAGAAATAATTTATTGTTTCTTTAGGATAGATGATTCTAACCTCTCACCCTTTTTAGAACCCCCTATTCTATTTTTTCATTTTAAATTAATTCAATAGTTTTAAAATGGATATTTAAACTCTTTATGGTGGATTTATAATATTAGTCCTCAGTTGATAAATCATTTTCATTATTTTCAATGGTATTTTTATAGAAAATATTAGTATTTTTTACTTATATTTCTATGGATTTAAGGTGTTTTATAAAATGATAAACATAGTTTTTTTATGAATGACTTAAAAGGTATTTTAGAAAATTATTTCTTATGAATTATTATTACCACTATGATTTTATTATTATTTTGAATAATTAAGATGGTTTTCAGTTACATTAAATTATAATGATTTTGGGAAAAATAAACTTTTCATTTTTACCTATATTAATTTTATTCAAAGTTTTATTTGATATTATAAAAAATTTTATATACATTGATATGTTTTTTCACCCCAAATTTTGATACCATGATATGGGTGTTAATGTGTGTGGGGGGTGGTGAATTATGGTATGATAGATTATAACCATATATTGTTCATATTTTTTTCATAATTAAATAAAATATTGTTCCAAATATTTCCCATAATAATGTATGAGAATAGAAGAAAACATGCATTGTAAAACCCAAATTTACTTTGATGAACCTTAATTGGTATAGTTTGGGGAGCATAAAAAGGGAAAATTCAAATGATCCATATCCATTTTAATGCATTTTTATTGAAATATTCAAAGAAAATTCACTATCCCTCAATGTTTACTAACAATCACAATTAGAAATTACACTTCCCTCTCAGCTAAAGTGTACTCATTATTCTTTTAGTAAATGTAAATTGATTTCAAAAATCAATGTTGTTTACACCTCATTTGGTATATTATGATCCTATAACTTCATCCAAGTGATGAATATAAATTTTCCATATAATTTTATTTTCAGTTTCTTATGTTTCATGTAACTTTATCATCCATGAAACCTTTTTACAAAATTAGAACAACTTCCCATCTTGTATTTATCTTTTCAATTTATCAATTAACTAAACCATTCTCTCAACTTATTAGAATTTCATGGAACACAAAATTTAGTGAAACATTTTAACTTATCACAAAACTAACATAGTATAATAGACCCAAGTCTCTTTTATTCACACAAAGTTAGTTTAAATCACTGCTTCTTTAAAGAAATGACTTCTCTTAATTCTTACAAGAGTTTAGTTACCTGATATTCTCTAAGGGTTATAAACATTAAATAAGGGGGGTAGAAGCCTCTTTATAGATATTACTGATCCTTAAAATGACTTCCTAATCGGCCACCAACATTGTGTGAAAATTTACTAGTTTTACCATCATCAATGATTATGAAATTTCTATTATAATGGAAATTAATACCTTAATAAAACATATAAATTCATTTTCCATGTTTGTGTAACTCTTACTATGTCTCACAACTTCAATTTTCACAAAAAATAAAAAAACATTGAAAGAGCCTTACCTTTTCTATATTTTGAGGATGCGGTATCTGATATTATCTATTTTGAAACATCATGAGTATCTTTAACCTATTCCTAAAACGTTTTTTACACCATAAAAAATATATCTTTTTCTTAAAAATAATTTCTCCTTCCACCAAATGTTAGAGCCAAAAAATTGGTAATGACCAGAATATACTGCCACATTTTATGTGAAACTTCTTTAACACCATCTAGAGATTATATACATTCATACTCCATTATTTTTGATTGATTTAATCAAAATATTAGAACATTTTCTTCAATATCAAATAATCCACCAATATACTAGATATTGTCTAAATAACTTTATCAACAAACATGAAAAAAATTCAAAATTTAGAGATTATATATATATACATATTATATTACTTATTGATCGTAAATAATAACAATTTGTTTTTAAATTAGAGATCAAACCTCAAATACCATGTATTAATGAAACTACATTATCCATAATAACTATATGTAGGCTTGAGTCACTATAATATTTTTATCCTATATAGTTCTATGGTAAATGAAATCTTGTTTTTTTGGTGGAAAATAAAAACATGTTTCCCTAATAGAAATTTACACATGATTTTGAATTTCTATCATTTAATTAACAATCCTAATTTATATATGTTAAACAATATAACACATGATGATATCTATAATTGTTTAGAAAACTAAAATCCACTGTGACTTTGATATACTGAATTATTATTTCCACTAAAATTATGTAACTTTACATGGTATTAATTTGATACCAATCTAGCTATAATGTGTAAAAAATAAAATATATTCATGTCTATTTTATGTATAATAGGATTTCAATGATCTATTAATATTTGTGACATTTTACCCTTTAACATCATCATCACTAGTAAATCTATTTTTAGTAGAAACAAGTGTTTTTATCTCTCTTAAATCAATACTCCAAATCATCTTAGAAATACCTTATAATATTGTATTTGAGAAATAATTTTTTTAATTAATTATTTTGAAACCTAAAAATGAAGGAATGACATTAAATATATAATAATAGAACTTTATGACTCTAAATTTATGAATTCTATAAACTATTCTCATTGTTACTGTCACGACCCGCCCTCGGGGCCCGTGCCGTGACTACCCCAAGCCCGCCTTCCATAGGCCAGGGGCTGGCGACTATCACCAAGGCGTAACTACCAGTAAAAAGGGAAGCCATTGCCTTTGAAAAGTAAACAAACACCACAGAGTAAGCAAGCGGAAAAGTAAACACTAAGTAAAAACAGAGTACAACTGAAAGTGCGGAAAAGTAAATGGGCCAGTATACAAACCCAAACTGAATGTAAAGTACAAATCGAAAGGGAAAACAACAACTGTAAAGTAGAAGCCGCTACACCGAGCTGTCCACTGGAAATCCCACCTGAAGGGTGGGTACAGATAGCTCCACTGCTCCACGGGTCCCACCATCCGCTCCGAGTACGTCCCTCCCAGTGGTCCACCTCCAGGTACCGTCCTGCTCTGCAAGCCTCAACCACGATCAACGCTGTCCGTCGTCTGCAACCAACACAACGTAGTGCAGGAATAGCCCGTGGAAGGGTGAGTATAAGCTATTCAGTAGGGACCCCGATACCCCTTAAGGTCTCCCAAAATCGAAAAAGGATAAACCATAATGGTGAGATACAAACACGAAGTAACAACCGACACTGCTTAGGTATATGCCCATACATATACCTAAGTCATCAATTCCAAAACGCTCCAACCTCCGAGCCCAAGTACAACTCAGTCCACATAGGAAAGTATACGTATTCCACACAGGAAAGCAAAACGAAATCCACACAGGATAGCACAACACAATCCACACAGGAAAGTAACATGATTCAGCTCACACAGGTATACTTCTTCGAAAGACGAAAAAGATGATCTCTGATCCATCTAAGTCGTCGGACCCACGAAGGATCGATAGGTAACTAACCCCCGCAAAGAACCACAAAGGATCGGGCCCACACAGGACCTGTAGGTGCTGGTTCACACAGGACTGCTGAGCGCAATGACCCACACAGGATCGGACCCACACAGGATCGGGCCCACACAGGACCTGTAGCACTGATCCACGTAGGATCGCTGAGTGCTGTAGTCGTCGTTGTCGAATCCACTAAGGATCTCTGTGCTGTCGTCGTCGTAGTCACAGTCGCAGTAGCAGTAGCAGTCACAGTCGCAGCCAGCACTAGGGTTCCCGCACACAGCAAGCTCGTTCGGGAGGGTCCGCTCCACGAGCCGAGAGGCTGATACATCAACTGTCACTAATTCCAGAGTTGATGTATCCAAAAGTTCCGTATCGTCAACAGGAACTCAACGCAACAGACGGTGCGTCGATCGGACGCCCGGTCTAAGAGTTATTGGCCTTTTCGTCCCAGGGGCCCGGTTGGTTTTTAATGCAAAACCAACCCGACCGTACTCCACCAGCATCCAAACCTCGGGCAGAGTATGCCAGAAGATCCATCTCACTAAGAGGAAAACAACAAAGCTGACGGCACGTCAATCGGACATATGTAGCTCAAGATATGAGCATTTCCGCTCCGAGGGCCCGGTTGGTTTCGTGTACGCACCAACCCATCCGAACTCAAAGTATTCCGAAACTTTGAGTGCGATATACTGAATCGACCGTCTCGATCCAAGGATCGCATCGCCGCTGACAGTTCATCAATCGGAGGTTCGTAGCTCATGTTATGGGCAAAAGACCGAAGTCGATTTGAAAACGGGGGGTCCGGGTCCGGGCCGACCCGGGTCCGACTCGGCCCAGCCGGCAGCGCGGCCGGCGGCGGCGTGGTCGGGGCACCGCTCGGGTGCCACACGCGGGGGGCAAAGCCCCCGCTTCCCTGCTGGCGGCGCGGCTGAAAGCCGCACCTTTGAGAAACCGACCCCCCCTCGTGGGGGCCTGCCTTTGAGAAACCCCCCCCCCCCCTTTGTGAAACCGCCCCCCCCCCCCATTATGGGGGGCCAAAAATAACCGCCCGGGAGAATTTAATTCCCCTGGTTTTGCACCATCCCGGCCGGCCCGTCCTGGCCGGCCGGCTTCCTCTCAACAGGACCGGCATAGGCCGGTCCTCTTCCTTTTTCCGGCACGAGCGGCCCGGCTGGCCGCTGGTCATCACGTCCTGCCGTGGCCCGGAACCGGCCGTGGCCTTCGTCGTCCGGAACGGTACGACGACACCGTTCCCTTCCGCCGCGGCCCCGCTCCGGCCGCGGCGCCTTCAGTTTCCATTGACGCGGCGCGACGGCGTCGCGTTCATAATGAATCTTTCCACGGCGTGGCGCGACGGCGCCGCGCAATAATCGTCGAATGATTCCCACGTGGTGCGACGGCACCACACCATCTCGTTCATCACAATAAGATAATAATAATTAAGAACAAAGGAGGGGGGATTCAGTCGTGTTTGTGCGGTCCGGACCCCCTCTCGTTAGACGATAACCCTTAAATATTTAACCACAAGATTATCATGCTAGAACCAAGAACGGGAGTGAATAAATAATCAACAACAAACCCCTACCTCGGTTTCAAGAGAGATGATCATCAACGACCCGCGGAAGACGAGCGTCGCGGTGGTTGGCGTCACGGAAGAAGGACGTCGATGTCGTGAAGCGAGGATTCAAATTTCTTTGACGACGATTTCGTCGCGGGAAATCATCGCGGAAGAAATGAAGCGGAAGGAGTACGTTGTCGGTGTCGCGGGTATGGCGTCGCGGAAGACGATTCCCGAGAACGTGGCATTCTTCGTCGATGCTTGAAGGTTCTTCACGTTCTTCATCAAAGTTTGAAGAAGAAGAAGAAAGAGCTCTCCAATCCTCTCAAGAGCAAAGGAAACCAACCCAAAATAATAAAATAAGCTTAAGCTTATTTTATTACACAACCTTCCTCTTAGAATTTCAAAGGTTTGAAATTCAAATTAACCCTCCTCAATTAATTAAGCCAAGTTGTCAAACATTAATTGAAATGGGTTAAAGGGGAGTTTTTTTGAGAGAAGTTGAGGAGTTGGGGTTTGTGTGGGCCCCACCACACTTAATCCTCCCAAAGGAGGTTTAGTGGTTGTGGGTCCCACCCCCAACTCCCTTTGGGAGGTTTAAAAAAAACAACAAGTTAAAATAAAAATTTGTATTCCACAAATTTTATTTAACTTTTTCTAAAAACCCAAAAACTAACTTTCAACCCGCAATAAACGCAACCTCGGAAAAGGTCCCCTTAAGCGAATATCGGTGCTGCGAGTTCATCGGTGCCCTCGGAATTTGATTCCGAGCACCGGTTCAAAAGTTAGAAATTCCCGCTCGTTCGTTCACTGAACGTACCCGAGCCAAACTTCGAAAGTTGATTCCGGGCACTCCGGGCCTCGGAATCAGGTGCCGTCAGAAACTGCGTTCTTGTAAAATTCCAAAGAAAATTAAGAAAAAAATTTCCCTTGAATTTTACGGGTCTTTACAGTTACACATCTACACTACCAAATATTATGTCATCCACATCCACTATAACCATCTTCCTTTACTTACTATCATTTTTAACATAGTTATTAGAATCAAATACATAATAATGGAAATATATATACTCTAAATATTAATATTTTCATGAATTAAAATCTCTTTTTTCCTATTTAAATACCTAAATTTTTTTATTCAATTAAAAAATATTCTTAATTTCATGAATGAGAAAACCATCTAGATTTTTTTGAAACCACAAATTATTTTCATTTAATTTTCCATTATAAGTTGAGAAGGGTAAAGACCCAAAAAAATATTAATATATTCTACAAGAAGGTATTTTTAATGGAATCAATGGCGAATAATTTCTTGATTATGGGATTCATTTTATATGGTAATATATTATGTCCTTTATTTTACCCATTTTTGAATTTTTTTTTATTCTATGTATTTTAAGTGATCATTTGGTAAACAAATATCCCATATATGGAATGAAATCTATCCTTTTTTAACAAGGGTTTATGTGGTAATTTCCTCAACTACACTCAAGAGCTATAAAAAAATCTAGCACATGTTGGAATGAGTTAGTGAATGCATATTCACACATGAAGGAGGATAAGCGCAACAACCCGAGTTAACTGTGTAGTGGATGAGAAGGCCATTATGGGCTAGTGTTAGTGAATATTAGGAACTGAACTTGGTAGTCGCTTTTTGAATATTAATGGAACACACTATAATATATGGAATCACTTGTACATGGTGATGTTTTATGTGGGATGTGAGTTGTGTGTAGAAAAGTTACAAAGTTAAAATCATATTCATATAATGATTATATTGTGATTGAGTGTGCAATCTTCCTTGACCTCTTCTCATCCAACATACTCCCTGACAATTCTAGTTATCATCTTTAAGCCACACTCGACATTAGTAATCTATTATAATCATATATATATACAACCAATACTTACTCAAAATTCCTAAGGAATTTTTGAAACATATTTGTTCATGTATGCAGTGCTTTGGAAAAATAAGCTCTCTCATGTATATGACCACACGTAGTGATCACAATATATTGTCGAAATATGTTACTTGGGTCGTGTAACTATATGAATAAAATTATTAATACCTCACATGACCATTAAATTTCATTTGAAGTCATCCCAATGATCACAATGGAATCATATAATTCCATCACTTTATCATGTGACTGATCACATGAATCGTGTGTTCATTGAGACACCATGTTTTTGAAAGAGCCTTCATCATCAAAAAATTGACCTCAAAAGGGGTCGCTTCAAATTAGATCAAGTCATAGTGAAATAAAATATTTTACTTGATACAACCAAAGTGTGATCAACTAAACCACATAAATCTATCATGATAAAATTAAAGGGACGTACAATCAAGTGATGATGATAATTAGAATCCATACAAACATAATTATGGATTCACATGAAAAAATAAATATTCCATTAGTGAGAACCATAATTTTCTTACATCACTTTAATTAATTAATAAATTATATTTTTCCTGTGTTTTTCAGCTAACATTCTTCACAATCATACAGTGCTCTTGAAGCAGTCATGCGAATCCCTCAATAATTTCACGTGTCTTCCAACTAAGATATCACATGATCATCCAAATCCTGTGATATGAAGGTATTAAGAATTGAGTTATCAAAATGTGATCACATGGTCATGTATCAACCTTTTCACCACATAATAACGATGAACACTAAAAGATACATATCTTCAAATATATGTCTGCCATTGTTTCAAGTTGGTGCATGTAATGACTTCACCATGAAAAGATGGATATGTTTAATTTCCTTTTACTATATATTTATAAACATATACTTCTATTTGAAAGATATGTGAAGGAAATTGTGTGAGAGAAATAATTGATAAAATATCAGAGGTGAAATGGAGAAAGGGAGAATATTATCTAGGAAACAATGAGACTACATCATGATGACTCATTGTGTGATCCCATTGAGGTCACCAAATCAGATGATCAATTGAACAACATGTTAGGACCTCATGTGGAAACCCTTATTCTTGCGATCTCAAGACACCTCATTCATCATGAAAATTGGTCAGGCATAAATGGTTATACAACCTTTGACATATACCCTCACAGCAGCCTTGGGGAAAAGTTTCAGGAAGAATAGATGAGAAACACTCTAACTATTTGTCTAAATTATAAGACATTGGAAAACATCTGCAATAATAGTTTTTATATCCTTCCATGAGACCCCATAATGTGATTCTTTTAATATTAGCTGATCAAATTCACCCTTTTCATGTGAACACTCCATGAAATATGTCCTTGAAATTAATCTAAACCCATGGACACGAACTCTACATCCATTCTAGACCTAGAATGTGTGACCTAGACATGAACCATGATCCATAAAACCCACCTACCTGAAAACACATTTCTTTTTTGAGTTAGTCATGTGAATAAATAATGTGATCTTATGATTAATCACCTATCTCATTATACCATCATGTGGATGACTTGATCAGCTTATGGATCATAAGAAACCACCTAGAAAAAGTCAAAATTGATCAAAAAGAATCCCTAGGACATGTCATTATTGATTATAAAACACCCATGGACATGTCATATTTGATACCTAAATGAACTCATAGACATTTAATCTTTGATCATGATCTAACCCTTGGACATTTCATCTTTGAAAATGTGATATCACTCAGGCATGTCATCGTGATCACAAAACAAACCTCAGAAATGACAGGTAGAAATCCTCAGAAATGTCCTCAATATTTGGAAAAATCACTTAAAAATGTTAGGTAGACACCTTAAACAAGTTATTATTTATATGTAAGAATTCCTAGATAGGTACCATGTGAACCTATGACCATGAAACTCTAGCTGAGAAACCCCTTTAAAAGGATAGAATACTTAGTGAGATATATTTTCACACTCAACAACCCTATTCGTGTTATTCCCTTTAAATGGTATTTGTACCATATAAAAATATCATATCGACCTATAATGGACATTATAGTTCATCATCAATGAAATTATATATAATAAATACTTTCCTCTTAATTTGTTAGAGCATAAAGAAGGAAGACATAACAATGCCCTCGATTTTGGTATAAGTCCTTCTATATTCCAAATAATCTTACTCATTATTCCCAAATTACCCTTAGAGCCTATCATACGTCTTAATCTATTATAGGATGATAGGTTTTTTCATAAATGGTCCTCTACCTTGGTTTAAGTCCCTAGGAATATCCGAGTACTTCCAAACTCGAGGGAAACAATCCTTATGAGCAATGATTATCTTTCCTCATATATAAAAAGTTTAGGAAAAAATTTAACTACAATGACTATGATTCCATTTATGAATATGATATATTCGATTCCCTTATAAGGGACAATATAAATACCATATTTTCCATAATACGGTTAATAATTCCTCTCAAATGGAATCATTATTGTTTAATACACTTCTAGATATACTCTCATGTGATGTGTCTAATATTTTTCTCTCACTTTTTTTCACATCAAGCATGACAGATGTGAACATTGATATTGGTGATGATTCTAAAGTCAACATGACTCAAATGGACCCATGTGGGCCTCCTTGAGGATGTATGTTTGATTATATATCAATTTTCTTTAATGGGATATACCATTAATAAGGATACCTCAGGAATCCATATATGCATAAGTCCCATACAATCCTCTTTCTCCAAACATTTTTTGACACATATACTCAAAAAAACTATGCGAACTATAATTTATATCTAAATAGGATACATTGGGATCCCCTCTAAGGCTTGTTATCCATACTCAATATTTAAATACCCTCATATACATCTATCACATATGACATTAAACTGCATTGTACATTCCTATCATATAACCATAAAATATGTCAAAAGAACTATTTGGGTTATGATTACTATTATTATAGGACACATAGTATTCATCAAAAAGGTTCAATCATGTTTTTAATAAACCATACACCTCCCTAAATGGAAATAAAATCCAGAGATCCTAAACAAGTATATACACTAGAGAATCATAAATAGGTTGGAGAATAATAGAGAACATGTGACACACACAACTATTCTCATCAACAAATGGTTCTGACAAAGTCATTAGAATAGGGGTATCTAGTCTTATATTGGGTATTGGTAAGGATTCACAAACAAAATTTAAATCCATATGATTGTCCAGAGTAGGAAATAACTCCCCCAAAATTGTGTAATGAGCCTGAACATTATTCTTCTTGACCAATTTGAGTTCTTATGGGTCATTGAGTTTGAAACACCAAATTATCACCTACCTTTGGAACATAGTAATGTGTTTTATTATATATTTCTTAACCATTTGTTGGTTCTCTTAGATAAAAATAGGTGAACCTAAGAAAAACCTCATAAAAACTCTCTTTAAAACACATCTTTTTTAGACAAAAATGGTGAACCTGATGTGAATAGATGGTGAAACTATATTTTACCCCAACAATATATATTTTGGACATATCTTCTAATAATTAAAGTGAATTGGTCTCCATATGTCAAAAACGTCATTTTTCATGAAAAAATGGTGAACCCAATGTGAATAATTAAAAACTATCATAATATTCATGGGTATAAATGGATAGATTAGATTATCCCAATTGAATATTTTTCCCATGTAATCTATACTAAAAAATGGCGAATTTGATGTGAATCCATTAATAGTGTCAAACATCTCACAAGAAAACAAGGCACAAATTTTTATCCTTTAACTTTAAATGCAAGTGATCGTCCACACACTCTTATATTAGTTATTTCTATAATAAGGTCTATTGTTTTATCTCAAGGAATTTTGAGATTACATAAAATTATAAGGGAATTATAAAATATGAAAATTAATTCCATGATCATTGGAAAAGTTGGTAATTCTTACAGATCACCATAAGATGCTATGGACAACCAGTTGAAAAGAAACCATATGAAACATTCACCATGGTGACATTTCACCTAAGGCCTCAATGAATTATATCACTAGTTCAACACCTTTAGATCTTATTAGTGAACATCCTAGTTCAGGAGTATCACCAAAATATCTCCACCATGTATTTAGAGGTATCCCATAAAATACTATTGAGGATAAAGGACCGTTGGACATCTTTCACATGTTAGTCCGTAGAAGAGAGGGTATCCCATATTTTAGCGTAAAAACAATTTGAGATATTTTCCCTAGACAAAAATATCATATACATTTACTTACTTGGTGAGGTGGATGATGAAAATCATCGTGTCCACTCAATAAATTAGGAGGTGACTAGGAGGACCCCTATCTATTCTAGGTATTGTGGTTTACAATTGACCCTAGCTCCATAGGATGGTATAGAAGAAGTTTTTCCACCATAACTATCCAAACTAGGGAATATGATACGAGATCCCACTTGAGGTATCCAAATAATGAAACTCCAAAACATGTATATAACCCTACCACTTCTAATCTATTTGAGTTCCATCAAGATATCTGGACATAATCCCCAAATCAATTCAAAATCATCACTATCCGGGAGTCTCATATTACATCAATGATGGCCTTGGTGACTTATGGATATCAAAGGTGAACCTCAAACCATAGTTTTGGGGAAATTTGTTAAATTTTTTAACCCTAGGATCATTTCCATTACGAAATCCATCCCCAAAAATGGTAAAACATGAACCATCCCACCAAACATTGCATCAGGCACAAACCCATCAAATGAGATACTCCTTTGAAGAGGTGAAACAACCCACCAATGACTGCATTAACATAATATAATCTAGACATAAGGACTATAAACTCTATTAAAATGAGTTCACTATTGATGAGGACGATTTTACCCTTTTTTATTCATCTGATCCACAATAGGTTGGCCATTATTCCACCCCCTACAATAGTAGATTGTGGCTCAATGGTAATTCCATGCATCTATAGATATAATTATCAACACCATTGGTGGTTTAGTGCAAAATTTTAATTGATCATATTCCCATTGGAAGTAGAATATTTATTTTCATTGGTCCACACTAAGACTCTCATCATCATCCCACCTCCCTACCGTTGACATTGGAATGGGTTTCATCATGAACTCTACCAGTCATCCCCTTAAGGATGGCATTCTAATTTCTATAGAAGAATCATTTTCTCAAATACCATGTTATAATGATTATATAATAGAAATAAATGTGATAATTATCTTTAGATCACTTCCAAATAATGACATACTCGAACCTTTATACATATTTCCTACTAGAATTCATGTTCCGTACCTCGTAAAGAAGGGGATATTTTAATTTTCTTCATCCCCTATATAAAAAAAAATTCGTATATTGTTACACCAACCCCAATCCCATAGGTATTGGTGGAATTTTAATATATTAAATAACAAAAACCCACAAGGGTAGTGAAATTTCCATATTTCACCCACTCATTATGTGAACTCCAAACACAATCTAACCATAGTAGTAGCCACGTGGCATACAGGAGAGTCAGGTTCCTCCAAATCTTGAGATGTTTTTTCATCATCAGTATCCCACAATACATCAACACCTACCACTAAATTGATAAAGATAAGGGCTCCAAATCCCAGGATCTAAATGTAGCCATGTTCCCAGGTTGTTAGAAGCAAAAAATTCATATAGGGAAAATATCATGGTCATCAATCTCTTGATGAAAGAAAAGGAATGGAATATTATTTCCAAACAAAGATTGTCCTTTAGTATATTGAATATTCCTTTGAGATTGTTTTTATTGAATGACCAAAAATGAGGAATCCCAATGAGTTAGATTTTAGAGGCTATGTCAATCACATACCCCACCACTAACATCATAGGAATGTAGTATTTAGTTTCATTAACATAAAGGTCTAACTTTAAAAGAAGAAAGATGAGGGGATATTATAACCATCATCACCTAAATCCCCACTCCATTCTTGTGATCACTCAAAACCCAACTTTTATGTTGTTCAAAAAATATGGGATAACTATATCCCAATGATAGATGATCATCTCAAAGTACTAAATGAAACAAGGTCTTTTTCTTTAATGATATCCATTTCACAACATAATTGATGTGTTAAGCAGAACATGACATTATTAAGATCCTAAGGGATAAGAGACCCTTGGAGATAGCCATGAATTACCTTTAAAATTATTTTCCTTACCATTCAGTCATGTGGAATACAATTTATGGACAATTAATATTTATGCGTCAGCTATAGAAGCAAGTAAATGAAGGGTTGATAGAGTTAGAGAATACTGATACTCAGGAAAAAAGCATAAGATTTATCCTATCTCCATTAGAAAATTATCTATCCAAACAATATCTGTCAATTGACTTCTTTGTCACATTATGTTAAACTAAAAAAACAACATAGTGGTATAATGTTAAGATTCATGATAATCACCCATTTTCATTGAATTATACTTCATGAAAATGTTCATGTAACATGATGTTAAACTGTAGAACAATGCCCCTATCCTAGGATAGTAAGATATAGAACATCTCAATCTCTATGAGATATCATTAGCATCATGTGTAAAATATACTTCTAATAAATTACCACCGATATAGTAAAATCTCATCCCTATTAATTGAAAGAAAACATCTGATGCCACTCATTCACTTTCTGTGGGAATCATCCGATATTTCAACTCCCTAGACACTTAGCTTTGGGGACCAAGGATATCTCATGAGTTACAGAATTCCATGAAATAGAGAGAGAATGATTATATCTATACTATCCTTGAAAAATGTGGCCATCATATTCCAGTAGAGACCAATGGGTGGGAACATATCCCTACTCATTCAAACTATGTATGCTATTATATTTTCACACCAAGAATATGTTAGACACATATCCACTCCCTAGGAATAAAAACCATTAGCATAATACAATGGTGTGAGGCAGACATGAGTGGGTATACATGCCAACTCTAGTCAAATATGTCAATGAACAAATACTAGAAATCGAGAGTGTACAACAATATATCCCTATATGTACCATTATAAAGTTTTAACACATTTTGGAAATAATTGATAATATTCTACATTATATTCCAATGATGATACAAGGATAGATACACATTTATATCCAATAGATATAGAATCATATAAATGTTATCAAAATAAATAGTTTTCTAATCCATAGAAATCACATAATCATACTCCATTCCATGTATTTTATCAGCATATTTTGAAAAAGGATGTGGAATCAGGTTGTTATCATACCCCTGTTTCAACTTGGGTGCATAAAATTATATTGTAAATCACCTAATGAAAGGTTTACATTCATACAAAATACATCTAGCAGTGGACTTCAAATGTGAAACAAGGATAGACTCACACCCCTATTCTTACTTAGGTGAATCAAATTAACTTGTAAATCACCTCTATATTTTTGAACAGTCCTTTCAATAAAATTTAGAAATATAATCCAAAGGTATTGGAATGGGATTATACACCCATTCCTAAAAATGAAAGATTATATAATAATAATTAAAAGAATATACAGGAGGAGGCCCATATCACTTATACCATTTTAGATTTTCTTCAGAATTCTATGAGGTGGAATGAAAATTTAAATCGGGAATATACTATGTATTCAATTAGGGTTGAACTAAAAACTCCAGAAACCACCCAAAGGTAGGATCAAATTCCCGTCAACAATGTATAATCTCACACATATACTCTACTAGCTTCTCAGTAGTGGTATCACATTCCCATGGAAACATAGGATCATAAATATACTCTAGGTACCACCATGCAGTATCCCCACATTCCCTCTCAAACCCAAAATACAGTTCAACATATTCCAAAAAAAACATAGGATGAAGCTCATATCCCTCTTGTACATAATTCTCGTGTCATTGAGGTTATATAATACATAATTGAAAAAACTTAGGTGTTAATCAACTTTTCATCTAATGTATAAGGTTAAAACTACAAAAATTTTCCTCCTAGCAAAAGTATAGAGATATATTACAATAATATTATTCTAGTAAAACTCTATTGATAACCTCCCCATGGTTATTTCTCTCCAAGGAAAGGATATCATCTCCTTGTAAAGAAATAATTTTATAGATAGGTTCCCTAAACAATGGATTTAACCATATGTAGTCCCACATAAAATCTAGAAAAAACATTACCATATTCATTAGGAGACCTTGAAAATCGAATTTTATGGTTAGAAAAGATTAAGTAGTATGCCAAATATGTCCTTTGTAAATGAAATTAATATTCAAAAATTGTCTTGGTTGTAGGACCTTCAACTACACAACATGTGCTTATATTAGGAGAAATTCCTACCCTCCTACGTATGATCTATGTCTAGGATTTTTTTTGGTTTATGGTTTTACTATCTCAATTAGTTTTCAATCCCATTACCCCATTTGAGGACAAGGTAGTCCCATATTGATCATATAACTGAATCCTCATCCATGGAAAGCATCTTTCCATTTTAATACAGGACATCACCTCATTAAGGATTTACTGTAGAAGAGATGGATATTTTTAGAAGCATAGATGAGGTTCCCCTATCACCATGTGATAACAAGACTTGCATAATTGTTCATATATAAGAACTATATTTGGATGTATTCCTATTACCATAGGATAACTAATGATGCCTAGATCTCAAATCCTTGTTACATTAATAATAGAAGAAATCATGCCCCATCCATTGTGTTTGGGTCAGATATGAAAGGATATTTTTTTGAAAACACTATTTATTGATTGATTACCATAATATAGAATATACAGTAACACCTAGATCCTATATTTTAGGTCGAACCTCATGTTCTCATCACTCCAAACTATGTTCCACAAAGGGAAACAATTTTTTTTGGGATTCCAACTCATGTCAAACTATAGATTCACCCCCATATTCCTTATCAAGGTGTATCATGAGAAATAATATACTAAACTATTTCCATATAGTTCTCATGACGAGCATGAATCACAATAGCTTAGGGAACCTAAAAATATGCTCAGACAAGTTCGATCTCGGTTCATTCTTTATTAATGTTAAATTCAGGTAACATACCATTCTAAACCAATTCTACCTTTTTATGCAACTCACTTTCTTCTTTTGGTGCATGCTAAAAGTTGTCTTATAGAGATTATTTTAAAGCTACCTAAAAAAATAGAGTAATTCCCATCACCAACAACTTCCATTCAAAATTCATCAAATCAGAAACCAAAGGATCTCATTCCCAATAAAGTATGGTTAATATAGCCTTAATGTTTCAACTCTAAGCATCACCCACATCATTTTATTTTCCTAGATGGTAATGAATCATGAAATCATTATCCTTGATTAATTCAAGAAATATCCTCTGACTCATATTCAATTATTTCTATGTAAATATATACTTCAATATTTTATAGTCAATATATATTTCGCAATTTTATCCATATAGATGATGCCTCAAAATATTTTAAGAAAAAAAATAGTTAATTCCAAATCCTATTTAGGGTAATTTAACTCTTGAGTTCTCAACTGACGTGAAGCATAAGAAATTACCTAATGATTCTTCATTTGGACACAACCAAGTACCTTCCAAAAAGAATCACTATAGATAACAAATGCACTATTTCCGAAAGTCAATGCCCAAACTATATAATTCAAAAATAATCTTTTCAATTCATGAAAATATTGATCATATTATTTTATCCAAATGAACTTATCACCTATCAGAGTTAACTTAGTCAGTGGGCTAGATAACCATGAAATTTTTTCAAAGAACCTCTGGTAAAAACCTACTAAACCAAGAAAACTATAAATTTTAGATATATATGTGGGTCATGGAAATTATTCAACAACTTTGGTTTTAGCATGATCAATAGTTATGCCATATTTAGAAAAAATGTGACAAATGAATGAATTTTTTTGAAACCAAAATTGAATCTTTCAGAATTTACCATACAATTTATTTTTATTTAAGGTTTGAAAGAAAACCTATAAATGACTATCATGCTCCTATTTACTTTTATAATATACCAGAATATCATCAATAAACACAACCAAAAACCAATCCAAGAACTCACAAAAATTTCTATTAATAAGATACATGAATTTAGAAGGTTCATTGGTTAACCAAAAATGCATAACTACTAATTCATAATGGCCATATCTTATAATAAATGTGATATTCAGAATGTATGCTTCCTTTAATTTCAACTGATGGTACCCAGACCTCAAGCCAATTTTCAAAAAAATTCTAATCTCCCTTGATCTGATAAAACAAATCATTGATATGAGTAATATGATACTTGTTCTTAACAATGAGATTTTTTAAGGCTCTATAATCAATGCAAAGTCTCATTGAAACATCTTTATTTTTAACAAACAAGACAAGAGCACATGATGGTAATGTGCTAGGTACAAATGAAACCTTTATCAAATAACTCATACAACTTCTTAGTTAAATCTAAAAGTTTAATTTGAGATATTTGATAAGGGGGTTTTGAAATTGTCTTCGCATAATGTGCCATGTCAATAGTAAATTCATATTTTTAATCATGTATTATACTAGGATCCTCATCCTGAAACACATGAAGACACTCATTTACCACAAGAACATCAATAATTAGAATAGTACCTTTGTTTTCCACAATATATGAAAGATAACATCCATTTCTGTCTTTTACTATTTTCTCACCTTCCAAATATGTTTTCAAAAGTAAGGGTTTATTATTGTACATAAACTAATATTCTTTATAAAAAGAACCCTTTTCAGATCTGTATTCATTCTAAGTATGATAAATGGTAAGGCAATCCATAACAAAAGTAACATCGAACACTACTGTAGGAAAAAAATAAGGTTTTTAGGTAGATTCTTTATACACACAAATTCAACGAATTTCTTATAAATTATTCTTGTCTTAAAATTTCCTGAGGGTGTTTTTACAAAAATTTTAGGATTCATATTATGAGATGGAATTCCCAATTTACTAGACATTTTCTCAGAAATGAAAAATGGTTTAGACCCAAAATCAAACAAGACATTGTCATAATATGAATAATGAATTGTTCTTAATAATACATAATTTGATGGACCAACATCTGATGAAATAGTTACAAAGGATTTCACCACCCCTTATTCCTGTATTCTGGTTGCTTTCCATCATTTGGGTTTTACATTAGACACTCATTTGTGCAAAGACACATTTCGTTGCACATAAAACATTTTACTGACTATATATCATATTTTATCTTACCACCACCCTTATCTTTGTTAGTTCATTTACGACCCTTATGTCCCATTTTACCACTTTAAAAGCACTTACCATAATTCAAAAGGCATTCCCTAGTGTGATTTTTACAACACTTTTCACAAACTGTAAACATAAGTTTCTTTCCATAAGAATTTATTAAAGAGTTCATCCCTTTATTATGCCACCTCAACCTCCTATTACATTGTTTTTCAAAGAACAAATGATCATAAAAAAACTTTGTTTTCTCCTCCACACATCATAAATGTTTTTCATAACTTTTAAACTCACAAGAATGTAATTCCCTTCAATAATATAGTTTTAATCCTGAGTAAAAATGATTGAATTTACTATTAAGATACCATATGAAATTTTATGCATACCTTTCCAATCGAGTGAATTTTTCTTCTTAAGCAGCCACTAAGTAATCCTCATGCCTCGATTCCATGAATTCTTTTTCCATCCTGTGTAAAATTGTCGTAGGAAAATTATTCTCAAGAAAAATTACTCTGAATGAATCCCAATCAAGGGAATAAATCTCCTCACTATCCTTGATATTTTTAACCATCAACTAGCACAGATCAACTTCACATTCAAAATGGTAAACAACATACTAACCTTTTGATGTTCTAAACAACCCATGACATTGAAAATCTTTTCTAGTGCTTTAATCCACCCTTCATCTAGCACAAGGTCAGATGATCCTTTGAATGATGAGAGATGTTACCTCATGAAATGATCCACTACATACGTGTTCCTTTATTATTGATCTTCCTAATCTCATGCATGGATACCACCACTATTTATATCCTGAGTCAACTATTCCATCACTAGATCAAATTGTTCACTTCTGATTCCAACAATTTCTGGAAGGAGATTTGGTAGGTTGTTTTCCTCTTTTTTCATCCCATCATAGCTGACCTGTTTCCTATGTGGAAAACTATTATGAACATAGACATTTTTTAGATGAAGCAACATGGTAATATTCAAATGCTATATCATTTCAATATTACTATTAAGTAAAAATAATTTATGGATATTCATTCAACAATATCCTAACTCCTAAAGTTATCTAAACTGACCTCTAATACCAACTATAGGGCCTCATCCTTAAACTTTACATAATATTGAGTTATGTTAAGAATTCAAATTAAGGATCTTTTCAGTTTTAGAGTTTTAGAGAAATATTTTATAACTATTACATTACATCTCAAAAAATACAAAGTAGAAACATCTACTCTATCCAATATTTTCACAATAATAAAAATCCTTATATTAAAAAAATATCTTTTCTTGATAAAAATCCTTTTGAATTCATTATTTTAATTACCCATCCTTATACATTGTAAAAAACATTTCAAAAACATGGGATGAGCATAAAAATCATAGTAATGTATATAAAATAAGGAAAGAAAACAATAGTTCATGAATGCATTCAAATAAATGAAATTATACTTTTACTCATAAAATATAAGCTCCTTAACATACCACATGAAATCATAACATTTATGAATTAATGATAGAAATCATAAATCATAAAGGTAACTTGTGGCTTCAATAACATACTTACATTTTAGATTTTATAGCTCCATTGGGAGTACCTATCATTGTAGTATTTTATTACCCATCAAAATATATTCCCAAAATAAACTTTAAGAAACAATATTTTTTACCTCTATCACATTACCCAATGAAATGGAGAGCTACTTCATACTCACCCACCCTCAGTTTATCATGGAACCAACTGTACATTTAAACAATGCCCAAGAACAATAACATAAATATAACACATAAAACGAGAATAAAGGAAAGATAACATTTCCAAATTGTAATCACAATATATAATTACATTATACTGATATAATAAATGATTTATCAAAACCATTCTCAATACCCAAATACATAAAAAGGGTATATGTTATTTTTTTTAAAAACATTACATCTTGTTAAGGAATCCAAATCTCAAATAATGCTCCTGGCAGGGGAAAGGACGTTGTCGCTGCATACATTTAAAAGATACATTCATTTTTTTGTAAAAGTATTTTTAGGAAAAATATTCTATTTTAATGAAATTAAAATTCAAAGGGGTTTATTATAAAACATATAAAAAAGAGTCATATATAAATCAAAATATGCCTCAATGAAAGGATATTGAGACGATGTCATTTACATTTAGTCAGACTTGTATCGTTCATTCTTTATATTAGTAAATAATAAACACAGGTTAATTTATACTTGATTTAGAACATTTTTCAAGTTTATTATTCATTTTATATTAGTTATAATCATGTTATAAAAATTACGCAATTATTTAAGTTCATATCGGTCGTTTTTTCGATATTCGGTACTTGAGTCGACAATGAACTTAGTTTGATGTAAATTGACTATGTAGTCAAAATTCCATTATCTCCATAATGATATTAATGATTTAAATATCATATATATCCATTATATTTGTATTTTATAATAGTCTATAACATTTTTAGATAATAAATGAAATGCACCGTTCATAGATATGGTAGGTCATACGTACGCAAGAACGCTACTTTCATTTTTTTGTCATATTAAAGGAATGAAAATTAAATTATACATAGGTATTTTATAATTCAATTATAATATATATTTTATACAAGTTACATAATTTCAGTAATTCTATCCTTTATACGTTCCATGAATGGAATGAACGAGTCATATCACTTTGAGGGGGTGGCAGTCTGCACTTCCTCAAATAGAATTATCACATTTACACATCAAGGAAAGTATAAAAGTATGATGTAAATCAAACCTAAAGAATAATATAGACCATATGAATATAATATATTTCAAATATAAATACAGATCCATCAAAATGGCCATGATGAGAGGTGGTAGGAGAAAATCGAACAATCGTCATTTCGTGAGGCATTAGTTTTCCGTACACAGAAACAGTATGTTCGTATCCATTACATGTAGGTGTGTGTTATTGTAGTTCAAATAATTCTAATAAAAAATCATAGTATATTTATTATACTGTTGTTGTAATGTAATCAATGAAAAATAAGAGCATATGGAGTGAAAAATGAAAATAAAATAAAGAAACTTGAGAGAAGACATTACCTCTAAATCCGGTAACTACTTTTTATTTGAACCAAAAGGCTTTCTTGAATTGCCTTCTACCCAAAGAAAGGCTTCCCATAGTAAATTAAAGATGTTGGGAGATTATTTTATCATAATTTGGATGATCCAAGGGGCTTGAGTGGTGTGAGTTATTTGGGTAGAGGTGGTTCCCTATTATAAGATGGAGGAGGGCACATTAGGAAAGTCTTGAAATATTAATTTATTATAAATTAAATTTCAATTAAAAAGGACCCAAATATAATTTTATTAAAATATAATATAATTTTGTTTCAAATACCCATCATCCAATAATTTTTATACAGGTTTTTAATATTCTTTATCCTTATATTTTTTGTTTAACCCTTATTTTACCCTTTTTAATCTTAAAGTGATCACTGGTTATTTACACATTGTGGGTTAATGTATTTATTATATCATGTCAATAGACCCACAATAAAGTTATTTATGACATATTTGGACGTATTGTAACCATTTGGCCAAACCATTGAATTTTATGAATTTAATATCATTTAATAAACTATTTTATATTTCATGTTAGGAGTTGTGCCAATTTTGGACACTATTCATACTTGATTTTTTTAACAAATCCACAACATGGTTATTTCCAAAAAACACTGCATCCATCCTAACAAGTCATAATGACCTAGATAATCCATGGATGATATTAATTATGTCAAATAAAATTTATTTTAATATTTATAATATCAATTTTGAATCCTTTATTAATGAAACAATCACTACATCATCATTGTCTCATAATTTAAATTATTTATTTAACATATAAAAATAATAAATAAAATATCATGATGTAGATAATGTTTTTATCTTTTAATGATTATTTATAGTCGAATATTATAAAGAACCGACCATAAACATTACATAATCCTGAGTTAAGTTAAGAATTCACATTGAGGATCTTTTCAGGTTTAGAGTCTAGAGAATTAGGTCACAAGTTATACTTAAAAACATGAACATTACATGTAGAAACTTATACTATATCAAAAAATTTCACAATAATAAAACAGGAGTTTTTTTCTTGATATAAATCTTATTGAATTCTTCCTTTCTTTTACAATTCCATATACCCTATAAAAAAGATTTCCAAAATAAGGGATGGGAATAAAAAGCTCTGTAAGGGTTATAAAAATGGAACGAAATCATTAGTCCATCAATAAATAAAAATCAATGAAATCAAAATTTTCAATCTTTAACATACCACAAAAAATCATAAGATAAATGAATAACACATGGAAATCATAAATCACAAAGGTAACTTCTGGCATCCATAACATACTTTCGTTTTTGCTTTCACAGCTACATAGAGAGTTACATTTGGAATATCCATCACAGTATATTCCCTAAGTCTTTTAGGAAAAAAATTAACATTCACCTCCGTCATGTTACCAAATGCATTGGAGAGCTATCTTGGGCTCACCCACCTTAGGATTATCATGGAACCACACTTATGTGTAAACAATTCCCAAGAACCATAACATATTACTAACACATAAAACAAGCATAAACAAAAGATAACACTTCCATATTCTAATCACAGTATAGCATTTCAATATAATAAAATAGTCGATCCATTTCTAAAACCACTTAAAACATTTAATAATTATATTTTTGAATAAATGTCACAACCCGACCCAACCTGGGCTCGAGCCGCAACTACCCCAAGCCCGACTCCATAGGGCAAGGGCTGGAGACCAGGGACAAAGGTATAACAACTCGGGGAGGCCTTTGCCTAAGTACCTGTACACACACATGCAACACACTCAATGAAAAGGTACAAAGTAAAAAAATCAAAATATCAACTGCTATAAATAGACCACAAGAGTGCATCGACCTCTAAACAGTACAAAGTAAAAGCTGAAAAGAAAAGGGGAAAAACACATGCCCAACCAGAAAAGTGGTACAACCCGACAACAGGTAAACAAAAGAAAAAAAGCTTGAAGGGTCCCCCACCTGGAATCCGACTCCGACCACCGCATGTGGTCCAAGCTCCCAAACTCCTAAGCTCTGCTGAAGCCACGACCAACCTGTCCATCGTCTACAAGGGCACACCAAGTGAGGGAAAATCCCAAGCAGGGGTGAGTATAAAAATACTCAGTAGGATACCCTAAAGGCTTGAGGGAGCAACAAAGGAGGTACCGAAGGGTGATCAGTAGATTGACCAGGGGAAAGTAAAGGAGTACAACCGAAAGTTCACTAAAGAGTAAAGTAGATAGTCCAGCTCAACCCAACAAGAGAAAGGAGGTAGACTCATCCAGACACAAGGAGCTGGAAACAGTGAGAATATGAACTTCTCGTCGAGTCTTTTCTACCTATAGCAGGAGAGTAGACTCTTCCAACCATGAGAAGCTAGACACGGAAAGCACGTGGCATACCCCACAAGTCTTCGCCTCTCCTAGAGGGATAGTAATCAAACCAAGAAGTTGGTACTAGAACAAGGTATACATATATATATTCTCAACAAGAAGCCCGAAAAAGGTCGTAAGGTGATCTCCATCTCGTAGCTCAGCCCAAGAAAGTGAGTAGCCAACAATCGCAGAAGTGAACTCCATCGATGCCCAGCATCCTGCACGTCTACCCCAAACTACAAGTCAAGGGGCTTAAATAACTGCATCTTGACACTATCCTCTTTGGGTGGCACTAACTTGCCCGCACGGTTTTAGGTCACATCGCAAGGATGCGTCTCAGTGGGGAAAGTGCCCCTCGTACTTGAGAGTTCTGTGGGAACGTCAAGCCACACCTCTTCACTGCCCCGTAGTCAAGAGGTCTCCTCAAAGTCAACAGGAGACCCCCCGTCCAGCCCCGCTGGAGGGTGATCCCTGGAATTCGATGGGTTCCCACAATAGGGAGACCCGACAAGAGTTGACGGGTGCCACACTGCCCAGTCCCGTAATAGGGTAATCCACCAGAGGGCGACCCAGCTAGAGTCGTCGACGAGTCCCAATGCCCTATCCCATAAAAGGGTACACTGGAGGGAGGCTCAGAACCATCATCAGGGACCACTTCCCAGCCCTAATGGATGTAAAACCGGCATCAGGGACCACTTCCCAGCCCTGCTAGAGGTAAGCCCAGCATCGGGGACCACTTCCCATTCCCACTGGAGGTAAACCTGGAAACGCTCTGGCCATCCCGGTTGGATGGTACTACTAGGTGAACACTGATGTACTGGAAATCCCTGATGGATGGTAACCCACTGACCATCCCTGCTGGATGGTACAACTAGTGAGCCCTACTCGAAACAACCTCAGCCCTGCTGGAAACAACCTCCTGGGTAGAGGATCAGTGCCCGTATAATGTGTTGGTCACACTGAATCCACAATAACTCTACCAGGGAACACGAAGGAATGGGAGAAACTCCCCAGGTCTCTCAGGGCGATCACACTCCAAACCACTGAGTCACTGTCGAAGTGGACCGAGTCAACTCATCCCAAAAAGTGGGGAAAACACCCACACTATATGAACACCCGTAGTCGCAAACGGTGCCGCAGTCCGGTGAAAGGGCACAGTACTGAAACCCCTCACTACTGAAGAAATAGATGAACCAAACCATCACTGTCGGCCAAATGAGAACAGTACCAGGGGAAAACTCAACCCTGCTGGTCAACAAATGAGAACCGCACAAGGGGAAAACTCAACCCTACTGGTCAACAAACAAGGACAAAGGGACACTCTACATCGTGAGAGGTCAAAAGTATTTAAAGTAGAACACGACACACACATGGGGCCCACACGATGTGTGACCCCAAGTCAACCCCAACTAAGCGCACAAACATTCTCAGGTACCAACATCCACATGTACTTTCCAGCATTCCTGTATACTCCCAGAGTATACCACGTCTCCAGCCCAAAGGCTATCAAGCACACGACACCCAACGTCAACATAAAGGGTTTAAACGCAACAACTCCAACTTGCACCTCATTGGCCCAGCCATGACCAACTAAATATCTTCAAGAATTTAAATCACTCACATGGGAGTGCACGCGATCACATTCCAAGGGTCCGCTACAAACACGGTAGAAGAACCACCACCCAGGCACCTTCACATTTCTGCATTTAATAAGATCGTGTATGAGGCTACGCTTGCCTGAATAGATTACACCATTGTAATCCTCGTGGAAAAAAATGCGAGATCGACTACTTACTCACCTCAAACGGATATCCGATGGAAAGGTCGCCAACACCGCCTTACACCCGAACAGCGTCCCATGGTCCCGAGCCTCGACCCCGAAAACAGTCGGGCGCATCGCACCATTGTTATCCCCTCGGGAAAACACGTCAAAAGGTATTCTCACTTGAGTTGAATGGATATCCAGAGAAAAAGATGCATCCCGGCGCACCGCACATGAGTGGTGCTTCGTGGGACACGCATCCTGGTCCCGAAATAGAACAAACGGATCACACCGTTGTGATCCTCTTGAAAAAGTACAGAAGATGGACTATTCACTTGTCCAAAATGGTCACCCGGTGATAAAGCTGGAAAATCACCATCAACTCCCGAAACGGCCCTCGCAGGGCCTGCAACAGCGTGCGAAATTAAAGAGGGTAGACTATGCCAATGCAATTCCCTCGGAAAAACACCCTGAAACGACTGCTCGCACGCCCCGAACGGACGTCCGATGAAAAAGTTACAGAACGCTGCTCGCAGCTTAACAGACGGGTCATGGGGCCCATGCCTCAACTCCAGTTTTAACGCCCGAAACCACACTGGAAAACTCCGCCTCGGCACCAGTGTCGCAACACCACTGATGTCGCTCAAAACGAACATTTGGTATGTCCGCGCCGCCCAAAACAACCCCCCCCCCCTTCGGAAAAACACCAATTCACTTAAAGACATGTCACGCCTCCGAGGCCCCTCATTTCGGGAATTAAAAATTCCCAAAACCATCTCAAAATGATCGTCTTAATTTAAGGGACGTGTCGCCGCAGACGGTGCCCAAATAACACACCCTTTATGATATGAAAATCATTTTCATAATAATAATAAAAATATTATTATTATTATTATAAACCATTTCTTTTTTTAAACAAACCCAGACCGGCCAGGAGGGACGGTCTTCTTCCACACACCGCCAGTAGGACCCACACTTCGTGGGACTTTGCTCCCCCTTGCAGACCGTCTTCGGCCGGTCATCCTCCTCTAGAACAGGACCCACGGGATGCAGGTCCTTCTTCCTCCAACTGGTGACCCAGGTCGCCTCCCGAACACCGACACCCTCTGCCCCGACGCCCTGGCCGCTCGCCCGCAGCCCCAGCGGACTGCCGCCGCAGCCCCGCTTCCCGCGGATCCTACTGCCGACGACCCCGCTGACGCCCCTCTCGCTGTCCGCGAGCCCCGACCGACCCTGCCGCCTACCGCTGAAGCCATTCGCACCGGCCTCCACTGCCGAGGGACCCCTCCGTCGCGATATCCGACTTCCTTTACCTGCGCCGCCGTGACCGCCGTCCCGGAAACGCCGCGCCGCCGCCTGGGCCTCGCCGGACCGCCGAAAACCCCCCAAAAACTCCCGAAATTCCCGCAACTTTCGCCGGACCGCTGCGGCCTCCTCCGAACTCGGATTCCAATTCTGAAAGATGCGATGGAAAGAACAAAATGTATACTACATGACCATGGGATTTTTTTTGAATATTTAATAGCAAATCGATGCAAATAATCGAGCTCATAGTAGGTGCGGGAAATAAAAATTGTTACCGCAATGATCCTACCGTGTTGGGCTTCGCCCAACACTTCACGAAGTGTCCGCCGCCGCACCGCTGCCTTGCTGGTGGGGAGGAGAGGAGGAGATTGAGGGTGGAGGTCTTATTGGGTGAAATTTTACGCTAGGGGGTGCCAAAGGAGAAGGAAAAGGGTGGGTTTGGTTTAAATAAGAAAATTAATTAAAATTTTAATTAACTTAAACCCCTAATTTTAACCGGCATCCGAAACTTTTGGCGCGGTCAAAATTAAACCTCCCCTAGGGTAAAAACCACCTCTCGAGCACAACGGTGGTCTCAAAATTTGATTCTGAGCTTCTGTTTGAAATTTATTATGCTAAACGCCAGTGGCCACCAAATTACGAAAACGCCCCTGGGGACATTTCTCATAGAAGGCCCGCACCCGTGAAACTTACACCCCTCCTTGGGTAAAAGGCATATTACAAACTCACTGGTGCCCTCGGTTTTCCAATCCAAGCCACCTTTTAGGAGATACTTGAGTTAATCCGTTAAACGAATAAATTAATTATTTAATTTATCCGTTCCACGCTCCGGAAGCGAGCGAGGGGTCCAAACATCCTGCGCCGACATGTTTTATGTCATTCCTAGTGTAAAAACCCCATTTCGGACCCATCCGTGCACTCAGATCTCTGATCCGGATCACTGTTTAAGAGTCATCCTATCTATTTTGCGTTCTTAGTGTGAACGCACTGAAAATTTAATTTTGGTCACACCGGGTCTCGGAATCGCACGCAGTCAGAAGGAACTGCTCTGGGATAATATCAATAATATTCCAAAGTCTTTCACATCCAAAAACTAGGTTCTTACATCATTACATCCCACAAGATTTTCTTCCCCGAAAAGTAAAACCAGGGAACAACTCAGGGTACTAAGCCCACACCTGGCTCTCCCGTACCCAGAAGAATTCTTGCACAGTTCTGCCTCACCGCACATAGACCAAAGGATTGATCCATTCATGCGAGGTCTACCCTCGCAGATGTCGTGCTTAGGAGCACGCACACTTCTTCTCGAGTAAGCCACGTGGGATACATCATGCACCCAATCTAGACTTTGGGGGGGGGGGGTTAGGGCAAGGTGGTAGGGAACCTTGCCATCCCTTCGGATGGTCTCAAACGGTCAGAAGGACCTCGGGGGTAGCTCACCTCCCCGATCGAACCTCTACATCACATGCCACGACTGGAATCACCACCCATACCTGAAACGAGGCCCGATGTTTCCCTCCTTTAGAATATCCATATGGTGAAACACCCAAGGATATCTAGTCACGCAAGGTTACATAGTCGATGTCCCACAACCAAGGCTCTCTTACACGCTCGAAGAGTGATGGATTCGACACCATCGACTAATAGAAAAAGGTTCCACACCTTTTATTCCTTTGTCATAGGGTTACACCGACGCTCTACGTCACCATGGAGACACCTAAAACATGGAGCATGGAGAAAATCATTTCACGCACAGAATCTAACAATTTAACCACAAGAAGTAGAAGAGTTGTAGAGTGTACCTCTTATAACCTAATGATATACAGGATCGTAGACATCCAAAGCTCGCGGCTGTCTGCGGTCCCAACTGTCTGCTCCCAGAGCCTGACGTGGACTGCCTAGTGGTGATGGGAAGACCTCATAAGGTCATCCTCCACTTCCAGCTCCTCCCACTCCTCTGATAGAACCACCTATCTGGTTACTACTCCGATCATGGTGCTGCCTCTGTTGTGGTGGTGCACCCACTACCTGCCCCGCATTCTCAGCGGGCCTGGTAGGGCAGTCCCGTGCCAAGTGACTACGCTCATCTCAAGCATAGAACCAGCACTCTCTGGGCTGCACTGGTGCCCTCTGGCACCACTGTGGTGTACGACCACGCCCCTGAGTTCCGTTGTCAGAAAGCCACTTATGTCGAGGTTCTGCTTGCCGACGCCTGCTAGCTGCGGAAGACGTCTCGGCTCCAACGTGCCTGCTGCCACCACTAACTCTAAAACGTGACATGAAGCTCTCTATCACCAACACTTGCTCTAGCACCCCGACATATGTGTAAATTCCCAAGGGTACTATGACATCACGAATCTCTCGGCGGAGACCCTGCTCAAACTTCCTCTCTCAGATGTTGTCATCATGGACCAAGTCCGGGTAAAAGCATGCACGGTCGACGAAACTAGCTGCATACTCAGCCACCGTTATCCCTCCCTGCTGAAACTGCAAGAGCTCCTGAATATGAACAGAGCGCATGCAGAAGGGGAAAAACTCCTCACGAAACAACAACTGAAAGTCTCCCCACGAAAGCGACGACTCGTCATGAAACTGAGTTACCAGACCCCACCAACGCCAAGCAGCTGCGCATAAAAGGCTGGCAGCCAAAGCCACCATAAGATATACCTACGTCTGCACAAGACTGAAGAGGCGAACCACTATCTCTAGCTAAACCTCTGCTGCCTGAGGGTCTGGCTCACCACTGAACCTTAGCAGTCTCTGTCGTTGGAACTCATGGAGTGCGCTCAACCTGCGCTCAAGCTCAGTCTGCTCTACTGAAGCTGTCTGCTGCTCAACAGGTGGGGGTGCAGCTATTGGCCCACCTGGAGAAAGGGGCTTGCAAGATGGGTCCTGGACTGAGGCCTTGTAGCTCACAGGGTCATCATCACGAACCAAAGCTGGTATCCTGGTTGGCTATCTTCACGGAAACATCCTGAACATTATCAAGGAGTGCTGTTATCAGATGAGCATATATGTATATACAAATAACAACAATGGGGAGCTGACTCAATAAGTACATTCAAAGACTCAATCCTATGTGATGCACAAACCAATTTTCCCTACAATGAGTGTCTCAGTATTTCGAATCGACAAGCAGGTTATCATGATCCTGGTGAACGGATACGTCAGTCGCCACACTATCACTGGACTTCCTGTCCTGAGATCCGCTCTTAAGACACATTAACACTATTGACCTAAATACCAACCAATTCCTTTTTAGGGACATCTGCACAACATCCCAAGGAACAAACTACCTCTGATACCACTTTGTCACGACCTGACCCTACCCGGGCTCGAGCCGCAACTACCCTAAGCCCGCCTCCATAGGCCAGGGGCTGGAGACCAGCGCCGAAGGCACAAAAACTCGGGGAGGCCTTTTCCTAAGTACCTGTACACACACACACGTAGCACACTCAATGAAAAAGTGCAGAGTAAAAAAAAGAAAAATACCAACTGCTATAAATAGATCACAAGAGTGCATCGACCTCTAAACAATACAAAGTAATATCTGAAAATAAAAGGGGCAAAACACATTCCCAAACAGAAAAGTGCCACAACCCGGAAATAGGTAAACAAAATAAAAACATTTGGAAGGGTCCCCCGCCTAGAATCTGATTCCGAACACCACACGAGGTCCAAGCTCCCAAACTCCTAAGCTCCGCTGAAGCCACAACCAACCTGTCCGTTGTCTGCAAGGGCACACCAAGTGCGGGAAAAGCCCAAGAATGGTTGAGTATAAAAATACTCAGTATGATACCCCAAAGGCTCGAGGGAGGAACAAAGGAGGTACCGAAGGGTGAGCAGTAGAATGAACAGGGGAAAGTAAAGGAGTACAATCGAAAGTGTAGTAAAGTGTATAGTAGAGAGTCCAGATCAACCCAACAAGAGAAAGGAGGTAGAATCGTCCAGACACAAGGAACTTTAAATGGTGAAAAGATGAACATATCATTGAGTCTTTGCTACCTATAGCAGGAGAGTAGAATCATCCAACCATGAGAATCTAGACACGGAAAGCACATGGCATACCCCGCGCGTCTTCACCTCTCCTAGAGGGAGAGTAACCAAACCCAATAAGTGGGTACTAGAACACGATATACATATATATATGCTCAACAAGAAGCCCGAAAAAGGTCGTTAGGAGTTCTCCATCCCATAGATCAGACCACGAAAGTGAGTAGCCAACAGTCTAAGAAGTGAACTCTATCGATGCCCAACATCCTGCACGTCTTCCCAGAACAGCAAGTCAAGGGGCTTAAATCACCGCGCCTTGACACTATCCGCTTTGGGCGACACTGACTCGCCCGCACGGTTTTAGATCGTGTCCCAAGGACGCATCTCGGTGGGAAAAGCACCCCTCATACTTGAGAGTTCTGGGGGAACGTCAAGCCACACCTCGTCACTGCCCCACAGTCCAGATGTCTCCTCAAAGTTGATAGGCGACCCCCTGCCCAGCCCCGCTAGAGCGTGATCCCTGGAAGTCAACGGGTTCCCACTACAAGGAGACCTGACAACAGTCGATAGGTGCCACACTACCGAGTCTCGTAATAGGGTAATCCAGTAGAGGGAGACCCGGGTAATGTCATTGACGAGTCCTAATGCCCATTCCAGTAAATGGGTACACTGGAGGGATAATCGGAACCATCATCGAGGACCACTTCCCAGCCCTGCTGGAGGTAAACCCGCTATCGGGGACCACTTCAGAGCCCTGTTGGAGGTAAGCCCGACATCAAGGACCACTACCGAGCCCCGCTGGAGGTAAACCCGGAACTGCTCTGGCCATCCCAGCTGGATGGTACTACTAGGTGAACACTCTTGTACTGGTCATCCCTTCGGGATGGTAACCCACTGGCCATCCCTGATAGATGGTACAATAGGTGATCCCTGCTCGAAACAACCTCAGCCCTGCTGGTAACAACTTCAGCCCTGCTGGAAACAACCTCAACCCTGCTGGAAACAACCTCAGCGCAGCTGGAAACAACCTCCTGGGTAGAGGATCTATGCCCGAATAATGTTTTGGTCACACCGAATCCACAAGAGCTCTACCAAGGAACACGAAGGAATGGGAGAAACTCCCCAGGCCTCTCAGGGCGATCACGCTCCATACCACTGAGTCACTATCGAAGCAGAACGAGTCAACTCATCCAAAAAAGTGGGGAAACACCCACACTGTATGAACACCTGTATTCGCAAACGGTGCTGCAATTTGGTGAAAGGGCATGGTACTGAAACCCCTCACAGCTGATGAAACAGAAGAACCAAACCATCTCTGTCGGCCAAACGAGAATAGAACCAGGGGAAAACTCAACCCTTCTGGTCAACAAACAAGAACAACACCAAGGGAAAACTCATCCCTGGTTGTCAACAAACGAAGACAAAGGGACCCTCTATGTCGGAAGAGCTCAAAAGTACGTAAAACAGAACACGACACAGACATGGGGCCCACACGACGTGTGACCCCAAGTCAACCCCAACCAAGCACATGAACATTATCAATTACCAACATCCACATGTACTTCCCAACAGTCCTCTATACTCTCGTAGTATACCACGTCTCCAGCCCAAAGGCTATCAAGCACATGACACCCAATGTCAACATGAAGGGCGTAAACGTAACAAGTCTAACTTGACACCTCATTGGACCAGGCACGACCAACTACATCTCTACAAGCATTTACATCACTCACACGGGAGTGCACATGATCACACGCCAAGGGTCCACTACAAACACGATAGAAGAACCGCCACCAGGGCATCTTCACATGTCCACATTTAATAAGATCGCGTATGAGGCTCCACTCGCCTAAACAAATTTTACCATTGTGATCCTTGTGGAAAAACATGCGAGATCAGCTACTTACTTGCCTCAAATGGATATCCGACGGAAAGGTTGGCAACACCGCCTTATGCTCAAACAACGTCCTGTAGTCCCGAGCATCGGCCTCGAAAACAGTCGGGCACATTACACCATTGTGATCCCCTCGGGAAAACATGTCAAAAGGTCTGCTCACTTGAGTGGAACGGATATCCAGAGAAAAAGATGCATCCCGGCGCACCGCATACGAGCGGTGCTTCATGGGACCTACATCCTGGTCCTGAAACACAATGAATGGATTTCACCATTGCGATCCTTTTGAAAAAGTACAAAAGATGATCTATTCACTTGTCCAAAACGGTCACCCGGTGATTAAGCTGTAAAATCATCGTCAACTCCCGAAATGGCCCTCATGGGGCCCGCACCAGCATGTGAAATTAAAGCAGATAGACTGCGTCAATGCAATGCCCTCAGAAAAACACCCAGAAATGACTGCTCGCACGCCCCGAACGGACGTCCGATTAAAAAGTTACAGAACACTGCTCGCAGCTCAACAGACGGGCTGTGGGGCCCATGCCTCAACTTTGGTTTCAACACCAAAAACTAAATGGAAAACTCAGCCTCAACATCAGGGTTGCAACGCCACTGACGACGCTCAAAACGGACATCAGGTATGTTTGCGCCGCCCAAAACGACCCCCCCCCCCCCCGAAAAAATGCCAATTCACTTAAAGATGCGTCGCGCCTCTGAGGCCCCTCGTTTCGGGAATTAAAAATTCCTGAAACCAACTCAAAAAGATCGTCTTAATTTAAGGGACGCGTCGCTATAGACGATGCCCAAATCGGACGCCATTTATGATATGAAAATCATTTTCATAATAATAATAATAATAATAATAATAATAATAATAATAATAATAATAATAATAATAATAATTTTATTATTATTATTATAAACCATTTTTTCCCTTTTTTTAGACAAACCCAGACTGGCCTGGAGGGCCGGTCTTGTTCCACATGCTGCCAGCAGGACCCGCGCTTCGCGGGTCCTTGCTCCCCCTTGCCGATCGGCTTCAGCTGGTCTTCCTCCTGCAGAACAGGACCCGCGGGATGGAGGTCCTTCTTCCTCCAACCAGCGACCCAGGTCGCCTCCCGCACGCCGGCACCCTTTGCCCCGGCACCATGGCCGCTCGCCCGCAGCACCAGCAGACCACTGCCGCTGCCCCACTCCCCGTAGCTCCTGCTGCTGACGACCCCGCTGGCGCCCTGCTCGCCGTCAGCGAGCCCCGACCGACCTTGCCGCCTGTCGCTGAAGCCAGTCATACCGGCCTCCGCTATCGAGGGACCCTGCCGCCACGACCTCCAACCACCTTATCCCGCGCCGCCATGACCATCATCCCGGAAACACCGTGCCGCCGCCTGGGCCTTGCCGGACCGCCGAAAACCCCCCAAAACTCCCGAAATTCCTGCAACCTTCGCTGGACCGCTCCGGCCTCCTCCGAACTCAGATTGCAATTCCGAAAGATGCGATGGAAAGAACAAAATTTATACTACATGGCCATGGGTTTTGTTCGAATATTTAACAGCATATCGATGCATATAATTGAGCTCAAAGTAGGTGCGGGAAATAAAAATTGAAAACGCAACCATCCTACCTTGTTGGGCTTCGCCTGACGCTTCACGGAGAGTTCGCTGTCGTGCCACTGCCTTGTCAGATGGGAGGAGAGGAGGAGATTGAAGGTGGAGGTCTCCTTGGGTGAGCTCTTTCTCCAGGGTGTGCCAAAGGAGATGTAAGGGGGTGGGTTTGGTTTAAATAAGAAAATTAATTAAAATTTTAATTAACTTAAACCCCTAATTTTAACCCGCATCCGAAACTTTTGGCGAGATCAAAATTAAACCTCCCCTAGGGTAAAAACCACCTCCCGAGTACAACTACGGTCTCAGAATTTGATTCTAAGCTTCCTTTTGAATGTTATTAAGCTCAACACCTGCATCCACCAAATTACGAAAATGCCCCTGGGGCCATTTCTCACAGAAGGCCCGCACCCGCGAAATTTACACCCCTCCAACATGTTTTATGTAGTTCCTAGGGTAAACACCCCATTCCTGACCCATCTGTGCACTCAGATCTCTGATCTGGGTCACCGTTTATGATTCATCCTATTTATTTGGCATTCTCAGTGTAAACACACTGAAAATTTAATTCCAGCCACACCGGGGCTCGGAATCGCATGCTGTCGGAAGGCGCTGATCTGGGATAACATCAAGAATTTTCCAAAGTATTTTACAGCAAAAAATCGGGTTCTTACAATAAAAGTATCTCATAACACTTTGAAACATTTAATGGAATTAAAATTATAAAATATTAATGTCCATATAAATAATTCCTAAAACCCATTTTGAATACATGGACATTAATGTGAAATATTTAGAAGAATAAATCATTAAAACATTTAAAACGATGTTTTAGTTAAAGTGTATCTTACCAATTGAGACACACTTGAATAAAAATCATTAAAGAATAAAATTACAAAAAATCATTAAATATCATGAGAATATACTAATTATTTATATAACGTGTCAAAAGGTTTTTATATACACAGTATAGGAAAATAATGGTGCTTTACATCGAGATGTGCCTTAATGAATGAATATTGACACAAAGTCCCTCACAAAGATATTTTCATTACGTTAAGGATAAATTAATGACATAACTATGTGTGACAAACATAAATACACCCAATACAAGTCGATATTAAGTGTAAAACAATCAGATGTTATTCACACAAATTCATCACACCACATAATCAATAATTAGAAGTTTAACCCAAATAATGGAAATTGGGTTAAGAAGTTCCCTTACCTCATGTATGAATTGACTTGTTCACTCTTTAATCTCATTAATATTAAACTAAAGTTAATTACTAATTTCTTCAGATTCTTTTTAAAGTTTATTATTAATTTTATATCTCTTATTACCATGTTATAAACCTTAAATAATCATTTTTGTTAATAAATGTGTTTTTTTTGATATTTGGTACTTGAGTGAAAAATGAACTTCATATAATTAGAAGCTGTCAATGTGGTCAAAATTACATTATCTCCAAAATTATATTCCTTATTTAGATATCATATATATCATATATATCTAGTATATATATGTATTTATAACAGTAAATAATATTTGTAGATAATAAATGAAATGCACCGTTCATGGAGACGTTAAGCCGTATATACAGATGAACGCTACTTTTATTTCTAATTTGTATTTATTGGAATGAAAACCTAATGATACATAGGTATATTATAATTATATTATAATATTATTTATTATTTTATTAACTCCATCTTTTATAATTTCCACATGTGTAATGAATGAGTCATATCACATTGAGGTGGCGCTAGTCCACACTTCCTCAAATGAAATTATCATATTTACTCATTATGGATACAATAAAGGTATGATATAAATGGAAAATAAAAAATTATAGAGACAATATAAATATAATATATATGAAATATAAATACAGTTCCATTAAAATGGCCACCATGAGAGGCAGTAAGAGATAATTGAACAATCATCGTTTCATGAGGCAATAGTTCTCCGTCCATAGAAGCCATATGATCATATCAATTAGATGGAGGTGTGTGAAAGTGTAATTAGAATCCTTCTCATAAAAAAATACTTGTTTATTTAGGATACTGTTGTAGTTATAAAATAATGGAATAAAGTGTGTTTAGGGGGTTAGAGAAGGAAGATAAAAGAAATGAACTTGAGAAAAGCCGTAACCTTTAAATTGGGTAACTCCCTTTGGTTTGAACCAAAATGATTTATTGAATTGATTTATTCCTAAGTTAAGGATTCTAGGTGGAATAGAGGGATGTTGGGAGCATATTTGGATAATGTTTGGACGAGGCAAGGGGGATCTAGAGGTGCGAGTAAGGTTTATAAGTGATGGATTTTTATAAGGGGAGGCAGGTCTCTTTAGGAATGTTTGAAAGTATTATTTTATTAAAAAATTAATTTCACTTTAAAAAGGTCCAAAACTTTTTAAATTATAAGATAAGGTGCATATAAGTCGAAATAAAATCATCTAGCAAGAATTGGACTGGTTTTGGAAATTTTTAATCCATATCTTTTTGTTTAACCCTTTGTTAACTTATTTAGCTTTTACCATGTCTTCTTATATATTCACACTATATGGTTAATATATTTAATATAAAATTCAAAGTGACCCAAAATGGATCATCAATTATATATGAAACATCATATATTTCTTTTGGCCAAATCTCAGATTTTAATATTATTTTATAATTTAATAAAATATTAATTTTTTAAAAAACTCATTTATGTCAATTTATAAACTATTCATATCAAGACATTTAGAAAAATACATAACAACATGATTATTTATAAAATACTTCATTAATTCGAAGATAAAAAGTCATTATTTTCTCTAAATTTTTTTATGTCATAATAAGTTTGAAAATAAATTTATTTTAATATTTATAATCTCATTTATTTAAAACATTCATTAATGAGGTGATTATTACATCACCATTGTGTCATAAATAAATATATTGATATGATATTTAAAAATTATAAATAAAATACAATGATGTAGGAAATGTTTTTATCTTTCCAATAAATATGTATTTTCGATAATATAACTTATACATCACTATATAAAAATTATTTTACTAAAAGATATATGTTTATGTTACATTATTCTTAACATTAAATTAATTTTTATAAAGTTTCATTTTCACTTACAAGGGGCTCCAAGGGGTCCCAAAATCAACCCAAGGATTCCCATGGTTTGAAATTAATCATCCAATATGGTTACGAGATGTTATAGGGTAATTTAATATTATTATAATATTATTCTTTCTACCCTTATTAACAGTATTTACCCTTTAACCATGGTAAATAAAATATTTACTAAAGTTACTATTCATAATTTATAAAAATATAATCTACCTATTTAAAAAAAATTGACCTCATAATTAAAATTATGGAATCCATTTTTCCAAATTCAAAATACAGAAGTTTCAGAAATTAATTTAAAATTAATTCCCATTGTCAAAACCAAAAAAAATTGTTTTTAAGAAATAATAACTATAAAAAGGTTGACATGTGTTTATGTCCTATTTCAAAGTGAAATTACATTAAATTTAAAAAAATTCATTGAATTATCTGAATATAATTAAATTTAATTTTAAAACTAATTAAAAGGATAGTATAATCATATAAATAAATTATATTACAAGGCGGTTTTGAATTAAAATGTAGTATTTTTCACTATTCATAAAAAAAAGAACTTTATCAAAAAATACCAAAATTTTACCCAAAGTAAAATTTGATCTCTATAGTCTAAAGAAGAAGTTTATTTTTTCAAATGAAACATATAACAGTGACCAAAACTATATTTAAAAAGGTTTCTCTATTAGAAGGCGGTAAAACTGCATTTTAAAAATATTAGAGTATTTATGCTTAAAATTGGATTCATTATCAATTTAAGCCTCTAAATTTTATTGGATAAATGTAAAAACATTTAACAAAAATGTTAAATTATATTTTAGTTTGTTCTATTCATTCCCACCAATAAAATGGCTAGGCATTAACATCCATTTAAAATAATAATAATATTATATTATTTTTCGGTATTACTCAATGTTGTGTGTAACATAAGATTTCAAAGAAACATGTTGTTTTGTGTTGAGTAAGCAATCAAACAACTTTTCATCATTAATATAAAATTATTTTTTTATTCATAAATACTAATAGATGTGAAAAAGTATTATTCTATAAATACCTAGGTCATTACATCCTTCCCCACTTTTGGAAATTGTTTCCTCGCAATTTCAAAATTGGACATGGAAACTTCATTGAATGTCCCACATTAAAAAAAGGCAATAAAACTATAACTTTCAAAAAAATAAATATTAGTACAAAGTTACCCCAAGATAACCCATACTATGATTCCATATAGTAAATCATGTATATGGAAGAGAAAAAAAACCATGAAGTTCTAATGGATAGTGATAGAAAACATGATTAGGATAAAGTTAACCACCAGAAATCACAAACTTGTGATAGGGTAAATGGTATTTTTTCCCCATTAAGAAAAGTAAATGGAAAATTTTGTTTTTCTTTTATGTACCCTTTCATAAATTTGGAGAATTGATTTATGATATTCCATAACGACGTAAAAATATACACTTACTTTTCAAGTAGAGCTTCATACCTTGATAATTTTCAACCAAGAACTCATCTTTTCTCCAAACGATGAGAATTTAAGATGACTTAGTCACACCTAAAGAACTTGAATAAACTTATATAGAATCACATAATCCTCAAAAGATGAAATATTTATTTCCCATATCATTTAAAATTAACCAAAACCAAAATGGTTGGTATAAGATCAGATAATCCCCAAAAAGGATAATCTTTTATAAAATGAAATACTACTCTTGATCTCCAAAATTGAATAAACAATACCCAATGTTCAACAAAGAACAGTCAATATAAATTTTTCATTAAACAATTCTTCAAAATAATACTACTAATATTGAATCCCAAAACATAGAAGGATATTATCACATGGTCTTGTACAAAAATCCTAACATTTATCTCCAAATAACATTGGTTACTCTTAAAGTCCTATACTGAAAATTAATTAATTTAATCACATATTCTCAATGATAGGTCAAAAATTTCCATAACTATCCAAAATCTCTATAAGTTCCCAATAAAAACATAGATTCTTATAAAATTAAATTCAAACCAATACTCCAAATAAGAAATCCCATATTATTCTATTTTTCTTTAGCATATAGTGTTCCAAAAAGACAGAACGTCTTCCAAAATAACATATATCACTTAATTCGAAAATCATTTTCTAATACTAAGGATATCATTTTGATAAAACATAACATCCCAAATAAACTTTATTTTTGTCAATAAAATCATTTTACTAATAATAATAATTCATACTAACTAGGGAATTTGAGTAGGCCAACGGTAGGCGATGATCCCTTCTCACCCTTAGGTTGTGGGTTCAATTCCTGCGGCCCTGCCAGATGTGACGTGTTGTCACCCATCTTGCGTGTTGTCCATTTTTGTAAAACTCAAAAATAACCCTAACCTGATTTAACCTAAAAGGTTGTATCATTTTAATCCCAACTCATGAAGACCTAAATATCTTAATTCATAATTTCTTATATATGTTGTCATATTTTACCTCTATAAAATAAAACTATTCCTAAAGAAAGAACATCGTACCTTGATAATGGTGTCCACCTGGTTTCATTTTCATATTGTTCACCTTCATAGATTGTCCATGTATTGAAACAATGATTTAGATATCTTTCAAAATCAACTGCTTACTTTATCCAAATACACCTCTTATAACATGGGTCATATGGGTGTTCACAGAAAAATAGTTTCAGAAAATAATCATGTATGACATATAATTTCAAAACATATAATAAAACATTCTTTTTACAAAATAATCATACTATGTTTGGGATAAAACATTCAATAAATGGTCCTTTTAAAATACCATATGTATGTGATTAAAGACTATAATTTTAAAAGAAAATATAAATAGGCTGTGCCAGGGTCTCCTTCTTCAAAGCCTTTTTGAAAATCATAATATTCTTCAAAATCTTGTGATAAGGTAAAATATTTGAAAATTCATTGATAATATTTACCTTTCATGAAAATATGATAATATTGATAAAATAGGATTTGAATAAATACAACCCATGATCCCTGAGGGTATCAAGTTATAGTTGAGTTTTTTGATATCTCAAACAATTTAATGCAAGTGAGTTGTATGTTAGAAAATGTTTCAGAATCGTTTGAACATGACTTTGCAATAATTATGGAAAGAAAGTCATCAGGAAGAGATAGGAAGGTCATTTGAGATCTTCCTACTTCCATTTGTAATAAAAATTCCATGATCTAAAAAAGTTACAAAATAAGGATTTAACTTAAGGAGTATACATAGAGACAAACCATATGTCTATCAAAAACTCATAATCCCTAATGTTCTTTAAACAGACCTCTGATACCAACTATATAGACTCGACCTTAAACATTACATAATCTAGAGTAAAGTAAATAATTCACATTGAGGATCTTTTCAGGTTTAGATATTTATAGAATTATGTCATAACTTATACATAACAACTTGAATATTACATGTAGACACTTCCACTCTATTTGATTTTTTCACAATAATAAAACAAGAGTTATTTTCTTGATATAAATCTTCTTGAATTATTACTTTCTCTTACCCTTAGTTATACCCTATGAAAAAATTTCAAGATCATGGGATGAGCATAAAAAGATCAGTAAAGGTTATAAAAAAAGGAAATAAAATATTATTCCATCTAAAAATAAAAATAAATGAAATCATACTTTTTAATCTTTAACATACCACACAAAATCATAAGATATATGAATAACACATGGAATTAAAAAATCATAAAGTTAATTTGTGAGATATATAACATGATTATGTTGTAGCTTTCAAATATACATATGGAGTAACATTTGGAATTACCATCACATTATATTCCCTAAATCTCTTAGGATAAACATTAACATTTACCTCCATCATGTTACCCAATGCATTGGAGAGCTATTTTGGGCCCACCCACCCTTGATTTATCACATAACCACCCGTATGTGTAAACAAATGCCCAATAACTATAAAATATTCATAAAAATAAAACAAGAATAATGGAAAGAAAACATTTCCCCATTCCAATCACAATATTACATTTTAGGATACTGAAACAGTCAATCCATTTCCAAAACAATTTAAAACATTTAATAATGATATTTTTGAATAAAAGTGTCCCATACCATTTTAAAATCATTAATGGAATTAACATTTTAAAAAATTAATGTCTATATAAATAAATACTAAAATTCATTTTGTGAACATGGACATTAATGAGAAAGATTCAGAAGAATAAATCATTAAAACATTTAAAATGATGTTTTAGTTAAAGAGTCTCTTACCTCATGAGATATAGTTAAATAAAAATAATTAAGGAATAACATTAAAACAAAATTAAATATCATGGTAATATAAAAATTCATGATATAACGTGTCAAAAGTTATTTATAAACACTATAGAATAATAAAGGTGAATAACATCAAGATATGCCTCAATGAAAAGAGATTGAGATAATGTCCCTTACAAATATCATATCATTACATTAAGGATAAATTAATGACATAATTAAGTGTAAAAAACCTAAATACACTCTATATAAGTGGATATTATGTTTAAAATAATCAGAGGTCATTCATACATATTCATTTCACCACATAATCAAGAAGTAGAAGTTTAACCCAATGACAGGAAATTGGGTTAAGAAGTTCCCTTACCTCGTGTCTGAATTGACTTGTTCACTCTGTAATCTCCTGAATAATAAAATGAAGTTAATTAATAATTTCTTATTAACCTTTTTCAAGTTTATTATTCCTTTTATATCACTTATTACCAATTTATAAACATTACATAATCATTTATGTTAATAACGGTGGTTTTGTCGATATTTGGTACTTGAGTCAAAAATGAACTTCATATAATTACAAGTTGTCAATGTGGTCAAAAGTACATTATCTAATAAATTATATTCATGATTTATATATCATATATATCCTATATATCTAGTATATATATGTATTTATAACAATACACAACATTTGTAATAATAATTGTAATGCACCATTCATGGAGACGGTAAACTGTATGTACGCATGAACCCTACTTTCATTTCGAAATTGTATTTATTGGAATGAAAACATAATGATACATAGTTATATTATAATTATAGTGTAATATCACATATATTTTAATTTACTCAATCTTTTATAATTTCCACATATGGAATGAACGAGTCATATCACTTTGAGGGGCCGGTAGTATGCACTTCCTCATATGAAATTAACGTATTTAACCATTATGGAAACCATTAAGCTGTGATATAAATGGAAAATACAGAATAATAGAGATGATATAAATATAATATATATGAAATACAAATACAGTTCCATCATAATGGCCACTATGAGTGGCAGTAAGAGATAATTGAACAATAATTGTTTCGGGAGACAGTAGTTTTCTGTCCATAGAAACCATATCTTCATATCCATTAGATGGAGGTGTGTGGAAGTGTAATTAGAAAAATTCTCTTATAAAAATCATAGTTTATTTAGGTTATTGTTGTTGTTATAAAATAATGGAATAAAGTGTGTTTAGGGGGCCAGAGAAGGAAAATAAAAGAAATGAACTTGAGAGAAGACGTAACCTTTATATTGGGTAACTCCCTTTGGTATGAAACAAAAGGATTTCTTGAAGTGATTTATTCTAAAGATAATGCTTATAGGTGGAATAGAGGGATTTTGGGAGCTTATTTGGATAGAGGTTGGATGATACAAGGGGGATTGAGAGGTGTGAGTAAGGGTTAGAGGGGTGTCTTTTTATAAGGGGGAGGAGGGTCTCTTTTGAAATGTTTGAATTTATTATTTTATTATAATTTTTTTTTCATTTTCAAAAGGTCCAAAACTTATTTAATTAGAATATAAGGTGAATATAAGTCTAAATAAAATAATCTAGTTAGAATTTGACTGGTTTTCGAAATTTTTAATCCTTATCATTTTTGTTTAACCCTTTGTTAACTTATTTAACTTTTACCATGTCCTCTTATATATTCAAACTACATGGTTAATATATTTAATATAAAATTCCAAGTGACGCAAAATGGATCATTAATGAAATTTAAAACATCATATATGTAATTAGGCAGAATCTTATATTTTAATATTATTTTATCATTATTACAATATTAATTTTTTTAAAAAACTCATTTATGTCAATTTATAAACTATTCATATGAAGACATTTAAAAAAATCTATAACAACATGATTCTTTCTAACAGACTTCATTAATTCAAAGATAACAAGTAATTATTATCTCTAATATTTTTATGTTATAATAAGTTTGAAAATATATTAATTTTAATATTTATAATCTCATTTATTTAAAACATTCATTAATGAGGTGATAATTACATCACCATTGTGTCATTAATTAATATATTGATATGAGGTCTAAAAATTATATATAAAATACCACGATGTAGGAAATATTTTTATTTTTCTAATAAAAATTTATAGTTGAAAACATAACTTATATAACACCATATAACAATTTTTTTACTAAAAGATATATGTTTATGTTACATTCTCCTCAACATTAAATTAATTTTTATAAAGTGTCATTTTCACTTACATGTGGCTCCATGGGGTCCCAAAATCGACCCAGAGATGCCAATGGTTGGAAATTAATAAGAAAATTCGGTTTAGACATGTTTTAGGGTAATTTAATATTATTATAAAATTATTTTTTCTACCCTTATTTACAGGATTTACCCTTTAACCATGGTTAATAAAATATTTACTGAAGTTACTATTCATAATGTCTAAAAATACAATTTACCTTTTTAAAAAATTTTTACCTCATAATTCCAATTATGGAATCCATTTTTACAAATTTAAAATATAGAAGTTACAGAAGTTAATTTAAAATTAATTCCTATCCTCAAAACCAAAAAGCGTGATTTTAATAAATAATAACTATCAAAAGATTAACATGTGTTTATGTCCAATTTCAAAGTGTAATTACTTTAAATGACAAAAAATGGATTTAATGATAAAAATATAATCAAATTAAATTTTAAAAACAATTAAAAGGATAGTATAATCATATAAATAAATTATATTACAAGGGAGTTTTGAATTAAAATGTAGTATTTTTCACTATTCATCAAAAAATGAACTTTATGAGAAAAATACAAAAATTTTACACAAAGTAAATTTTTATTTCTCACATATAAAGAAGAAGTTTATTTTTTCCAATGGAACATATAAAAGTGAAAAAAACTAGATTTTAAAGGGGTTCTCCATCAAAATGTAGTAAAAATGCATTTCAACAATATTAGAGTATTTATACTTAAAATTGGATTCATTATCATTTTAAGCCACTAAATTGTATTGGATAAATGTTAAAACATTTTAAAAACATGTGAAATAATATTTTAGTTAGTTCTATTTATTTCCACCAATACAATGGCTAGGAATTTACTAACATTTAAAATAATAATTATATTATATTATTTTTTGGTATAACTCAAAGTTGGGGGTAACATAAGATTTCAAAGAAACTAATTGTTGTGTGTTGAGTACTCTATTAAACAACATTTCATATTTAACATAAAAATAATTTATTATTCAAAAATATTAATAGTTGGGAAAAAGTATTATTCTATAAATACCTGCATCGTTACATCCTTCCCCACTTTTGAAAATTGTGTCCTCACGATTTTAAAATTGGTCCTGGAAACTTCATTGAATGTCCCACATCGAAAACAGAGTAAATAAAACTATAACTTTAAAAGAAATAAATAGGAGTACAAAGGTCCCCTAAGAAAACCCATACTAGGATTCCATATAGGAAATCATGGATAAAGAATAAAAAAACAATGAAGTTCTAATGGAGAGTGATAGAAAACATGATCTGGAGAAAGTTAATGTAAAGACCCGTAAAATTCAAGGAATTTTTTTTAATTTTCTTGGGAATTTTACAAAAACGCAGTTTCTGACGGCACCTGATTCTGAGACCCGGTGTGCCCGGAATCATTTTCCGAAGTTTGGCTTGGGTACGTTCAGTGAAAGAACGAGCAGGTTTCTCTAACTTTTGAACCGGTGCTCGGAATCGAATTCTGAGGGCACCGATGGAATCGCAGCGCCGGTATTTTCTTAGAAACGCCTTTTCTGGAGTTGCGTTTTCTCGGGTGTGGTTTTTAATTTTTGGGGTTAAGTTAAGAAATAAAATAAAAGTTGTGCGACACTTTATTTTATTTCACTTAAAGCCACTTAAAGCCACTTATGCTAAGTTAAGCGGATAGGGTGGAACCCAAAATATCCTACCCACTTGGTAGGATATTTGTGAGGTGGGGGACAAATGAGCCCCAACGTTTTTTCCCTCCTAAATAACGCACCCCAACCCCCTCTTTAATGAAAGTCAACCATGCGTTTTTTTGTTAAGAAACACCTCATTAATTTGGGCAGTTAAATCATTACAATTAATCCATCGAATTAATTATTCGTTTCATTTCCTTTTTGAATTTTAAAGGGTTGGATTGTGCGTCAATAAAATAAGTCTACTCTTATTTTATTTCTGGGAGAACTTGTTGCGTGGAGAGGATTTGGAGGAAAGCGTTCTTCATCGACGAAGAACGAGAAGAACAAGAAGAACGAGAAGGACGTGAAGAACGCACCAATCTCCGATGAAGAATGCAAAATCATCGGAGGTTGACTATGCAACACCGTGTTCCGTGACGACAATGACGCTTCTTCCGTAATGCCCCTTCCGCGACGCGACGATCATCTTCTTCCACGACGGTTATTTCCGCGACGAACTCACGTTCGACGACAACGTTGAGGTAAGGGTTTATTGATTATTTTTTGTGAAACATCCTTTGTCGTTCCTCGCCTTATTTTTTTTGGGCCGCTTGTCATCAACTTAACGGGAGGAGGTCGGACCGCATGAACACGACTGACCCTCCTCCCCCTTTGTTATTGTGTTGTTGTGGTTCGGAAGATGGTGGCGCGGTGTGACGGCACCGCGCGGGATCCTAGAAGGATACAACAAGGATGCGAGGCACCGCCGCACCGCGCCGTTGGGACCGACCGAAAGTGTGGTGGTAGTCTGGGCCGCGTAGGCGAACCGAAGTCTCCACAATTTTGTGCTTTTGACGTGCGGATTGACGGACATTGATGGAAGGGGCCGCAGATACGATTTGATGATTCCACAGTGAAGAACTGGACCCGGGATGAGTATCGGTGCAGACAGAATTGAAAACGGACCACCACCGGCGGCGCCCCGGAGCGCCGCCTGGAGAAACCATTGCGGCTGAAGCCGCGACGGCGAACGTGTGGTTCGCACAGCCGCGCGGGATCCAGGGGGACGCGGCGCGCGCCGCGTCCGTAGAGCGCCAGCTCGCTGACCAAGCCAGCGAGTCACCCGGCCGAGCTGGGCCGCGCCCTTCCGGGTCGGACCCGGACTCGGGTCGGGTCGACCCGGTTCGGGCCGACCCAGGGGGGGTTGGGCCGAGTCAGACCAGGCCCAGACCCCCCATTTTCGGATCACTTCCGGTATATTTCCCATATCATGGGATACAGACCTCCGATCGATGCAACGTCAGTTGCGTAGCGATTCATGGATCGAGGCGGTCGTTTTAGTATATTACACTCATGGTTTCGGAGAACTTTGGGTTCGGCCGGGTTGGTTCGGATACTAAACCAACCGGGCCCTCGGAGTGCAAACGCTTATATCTTGAGCTTCGGACGTCCGATTGACGTTCCGTCGACTTTGTTGAATTCCTATTGATGATACGGAACTTTTGGCTTATTTTGATTTAAGTTTGGACACCATAAGAGTGTGGTTGGGTTGGTTCGCTCACGAAACCAACCAGGCCCCTAGAACGGAAAAACCAATAACTCACAGACCGGGCGTCCGATTGACGCACCGTCTATCTCATTGAATTCCTCTTGATGAGACGGAACTTTTGGAATACTTTGCCTAAGGTTTGGATGTAGTTGGATAATGGCCAGGTTGGATTGTACACGAAATCCAACTGGGCCCCTGGAACAGAAAGGCTGATAACTTTTAGATTGGACGTCTGTTTGACTAGCCATCAGTGGCGTTGGTGATCACGTGGAGAAACGGTCCCTATGATTATACCCTATGAGAGTTCAGGGTATAGTTGAGATACGGCCGGGTTGGTTCGCACACGAAACCAACCGGGCCCCGGGGACGAAATGGCTAGAACTCATAGAGCGGGCGTCCGATTGATGCGCTGTCTGTTGCATTGAGAGCCCTACGACGAGGTGGTCCTTTGAGATACTTCTTCAAGAAACCTTGTGATACTTTTAGTATCGACTAGTAGCTCATGGAGCGGACACTCCCGGAGACAAGCGTGCGGAGTACAGAGACCGTGTAGCCGGCTGAGACCTGACGACTGCTTGACCGATCATCTCGGTGTGTTTCAGATAGCCCAGTGGGGAGCGCTTGGTTGTAGAGGCAGACCCATGTCGGAGGAGCGCTTGGTTCTAGTGGCAGACCCACGGTACTCATGAGAAGGAGTACCTTTGGAAGCTATGAGGGGGAGCGCTTGGTTGGAGCGGTAGACCCACGGCGGAGGAGCGCTTGGTTGTAACGGTAGACCTGCGGTACTCAACAGAAGGGGTACCTCTGGAGGCTATGAGAGGGAGATCTTGGTTGTAGTGGAAAACGCATGGCGGAGGAGCGCTTGGTTGCTACGGCAAACCTGCGGTACTCAACAGAAGGGGCACCTCTAGAGGCTATGAGGGGGAGCGCTTGATTGTAGCGGCATACCCATGGTGGGAAGCACTTGGTTGTAGCAGCAGGCCCACAGTACTCGATAGGAGGAGTACCTCAGCAGTCTTAGGTTAGTGAGCAGTACCTCGGAGTCGTGATAGGACCACTGTACACTCCAGATACTGGGCTCTTCAGCAGTTACGGTTTCGATAATGAAAATCCTGGTTTGAGTTGAGTCTATGACCTTTGTGTTTACCTCTTGATTGAGATGGGTCACTTGATAAATTAGGTATATGTATGGGAATATACCTGGGTAGTGGTTATCCATTGATTTCATAATCTTGTGTTTCCTCATGATTGAGATGGGCTGTACTTGGTCTCGGAAGTTGGAGCGTACTGGAATTGATGACTTAGGTATATTTATGGGAATATACCTAAGCAGTATCGAATCTTACTTAGTGATTGTATCTTTCCTTTGTGGTTTATCTATTATGGATTTTGGGAGACCTTCGGGGGTCTCGGGGTCCCTACTGAGTAGCTTATACTCACACCTTCACGGGTTATACCCGCACTACGTTGTGTTGGTTGCAGACGACGGACATCGCTGATCGGGGTTGAGGCTTGTGGAGCAGGATAGTACCTGGAGGTGGACCACTAGGCGGACATACTCGGAGCGGACGGCTGGACCCGAGGAGATGTGGAGGCTATCTGTACTCACCCTTCAGGTGGGACTTTCAGTGGACGGCTCGACGTTGCGGCATTACTTTCGGTTGCTGTTTTCCCTTTCCAGTTGTACTTTACTTTCAGTTTGGGTTTGTATTCTGGCCCACTTACTTTTCCACACTTACTTTTGTACTCAGTTTTTACTTAGTGTTTACTTCTACTACTTGCTTGCTCTGTGGTGTTTGTTTACTTTACAAAGGCAATACCTTCCCTTTTTACCGAGATTTATGCCTTGGTGCTAGTCGCCAGCCCCTAGCCTATGGAAGGTGGGCTTGGGGTAGTCATGGAACGGGCCCCGAGGATAGGTCGTGACAAATTGGTATCAGAGGAGTTTGGTTCTACCGCAGAACTCAGGACTCTGATCTTTTTCTATGTGAAGCAATAGTGTTGAGAGTATTGAGTGTGGTTTTCAGTCCAGGGAGTCCAGTGTTGGTGCGGTGGCCGACGTATCCATACACCAGGACCCTGACTTCTGATTTCCGACTTAATACACGAAAACATTGATTGCATGTGTGTTTCAAGTTTACACTGTGATTACTTTGTGTCGGCTCACCAGGTTTTCTGTTTAGCCATGGTGCACCTGTTTCATTTCAGGATGGACCCACGACGGCAGCCAGCTAGGGTTCCGAGCATTGTGTGGGATGACAGCCCACCGAGCGACGAGGCATCGGTACAAGGCCCTTTGACAGCAGAGGCACCGACGGTACCTCTACCCGCCGAGCCACCGATGCTACCAGCCCCAACCGCTGACGGTGCACGTCGCCTCAGTGCACTGCACAAGTTTCAGCATCAGCGACCGCCCAGGTTCCGTGGGGAGACGGACCCTCAGGCAGCCGAGGATTGGCTGGAGGCAGTTGTATGAGTTTTCCATTTGGTAGGGACACCAGCTGACCTTATGGTGGTCCTTACAGTGATCCTCCTGCACGCGGTAGTAGGAAGATGGTGGAGATTGATGCTCCAAGTGCACGATGAGGCATCTCTCATTTGGACGGACTTTGAGAGCCTTTTCCGCTCAGAGTTCCTCCCAACCACCCTCCTTGCGGTGCGCATCCAGGAGCTAATTTAGCTGCGGCAGGGCAGCATGACAATAGCCCAGTACGCGGCGAGGTTTACCGATCTCTCGCGCTATTCGACGAACATGGTACGGGACCCATTCTTCAGGGCCCAAACCTTCGAGCAGGGGATCAGGCGAGAGATCAGAGCTTCAGTTGTTTCTCATAGCTTTCCTACACAGGCATGGGTGTTGGAGCGAGCCCTCTTAGTGTAGATTTTTCTTGCTAAGTAGTCTCCAGCAGCAGGACCCACCACTAGCCGGCATGCAGAAAAGTCTTCTGTAGCAGGTAGTAGACAGATGACGTAGAGGTCCAAGAGGACTAGACCTACAGGTGGTCGACCACATGACACAAGATCGTTTGTGCGAGGCACCTGAGGTGGAGAATGACTTACCATTCACGGGTAGCGTTACTCATGCGGTGGGGTTGGTCACATGGATCGTGACTATCTGACCCTCCATACAGAAGACCAGCAGATGAACGAAGGACCTCCCATGAAGAGGTAGAGGTTTTATCGAGGCGGACCGCATGGAGCAGGAGACCATGGCAGGGGAGCTGGCCCTACTGCTGGAGGTGGGTGATGCTTCGAGGTGTTTCCACCACCACCACCAGGAGGTCCACCCCGACTGCAGGGAATAGGTGGACGTGGGAGATCTCAGCTGTAGGCATCTGAGGCCTATGATCATGGAGCTCCGGGAGCATATGGACAGGAGCGGGACTAGCTCCAGACCTAGAGACTTTTGTTCATGTTGCTTCTAGCTCTGTTGATGTTTGTTTGTTGTTTCTTGGAGTCTTTGTACTTTGAGCTGCAGTAATAAAAAGACACATTTCTTGTGGGGTTTACCTTCCTGTCCTCTCTTTTAGTTGTTACTAAGAGGTTCCGGTTTAAAAACCGTTGGCTTGACCCTCACTTTGAGATACCTATTGGAGGAGACCTAGTGACCACACACTGATGCCGACAGTGTGACTCAACCCTTGGAGGTGAGAGTAATGGTTGGATCTATTGGTAGTAGCGTCGAGACCTTACAACTTCATCCTTGGTATGGATTAGTATCATCCATGTTGGGATTGACTGTATTAGGTGAAGAACGTGGTTCATCTAGGGGATGAGACCAAATTTATCTTATCGGCAAAGAAGAAATCACAGCAGCTCTTGTAGGACCAGAAAGGTCCAAGTCATCCATTAGCGGATGAGGACAGCTCAGAGCCGGAAAAAGTCTTATGCTGACAGGGGGCAAAGACCACTAGAGTTCAAGGTTGGTGACCACGTTTGCCTACGGGTATCACCTCGATGTGAGTTATGGAGATGTGGCCGCGGCGACAAGTTATCTCCGAGGTTCAACGGACCTTTATTGGTCCTCAGCAGGGTATGCGAGGTGGTTTACCGCTTGACCCAACCACCTCAGTTGCACCAGGTGAACGACGACTTCTAGGTATCTCAACTGAGGAGATACAAGCTCGAACCTTCGCTTTTCTTCGACCATGAGGAGCTGGACTTGGGCGATGGGGTGACCCTCACGGAGGTTCCAGTGGGGATCGAGGAACGACAGGAGCAGGTCCTACGAGGATGGGTCGATTCCTCGGGTGCCCTTTCACGGGCAGTACGGGAACCTCCAGATGAGCACATGGGAGAGGAAGGCTCAGATGCATGCTCAATACTACTTTTTTTCCCTAGTTTTGATGTATCTTTACGGGGACGTAAAGCCCTGAGGTGGGAGTGATGTAAGGACCCGTAAAATTCAAGGATTTTTTTTAATTTTCTTGGGAATTTTACAAGAACGCAGTCTCTGACGACACCTAATTCTGAGACCCGGTGTTCCCGGAATCATTTTCCAAAGTTTGGCTCGGGTACGTTCAGTGAACGAATGAGCGGGTTTTTCTAACTTTTGAACCGGTGCTCGGAATCGAATTCTGAGGGCACCGATGGAATCGCAGCGCTGGTATTTGCTTAGAAATGCCATTTCTGGAGTTGCGTTTTCTTAGGTGTGGTTTTTATAATTTTTGGGGTTAAGTTATGAAATAAAATAAAAGTGGTGCGACACTTTATTTTATTTCACTTAAAGCCACTTAAATTTACTTAAGCTAAGTTAAGCGGATAGGGTGGAACCCAAAATATCCTACCCACTTGGTAGGATATTTGTGAGGTGGGGCTCGCATGAGCCCCAATGTTTTTTCCCTCCTAAGTAACACACTCGTAACCCCCTCTTTAATGAAAGTCGACCGTGCGTTTTTTTGTTAAGAAACACCTCATTAATTTGGGCGGTTAAATCGTTACAATTAAATCATCAAATTAATTGTTCGTTTCGTTTCGTTTTTTAATTTTAAAGGGTTGGATTGTGCATCAATAAAATAAGTCTACTCTTATTTTATTTCTAGGAGAACTTGTTGCGTGGAGAGGATTTGGAGGAAAGCGTTCTTCTTCGACGAAGAACGCGAAGAACAAGAAGAACACGAAGGAAGTGAAGAATGCACCGATCTCCGACGAAGAATGCCAAATCATCGGAGGCTGACTACGCAACTCCGTGTTCTGTGATGACAACGATGATTCTTCCATGACACCCCTTCCGCGACGCGACGATCATCTTCTTCCACGATGGTTATTTCCGCGATGAACTCACGTTCGACGACAACGTTGAGGTAGGGGTTTATTGCTTCTTGTTCGTGAAACATCATTTGTTGTTCCTCACCTTATTTTTTTTGGGCTTCTTGTTATCAACTTAATGGGAGGAGGTCGGACCGCACAAACACGACCGACCCTCCTCCCCCTTTGTTGTTGTGTTGTTACAGTTCGGAAGATGCTGGCACGGTGCGACGACACCGCGTGAGAACCTGGAGGGATGCAGCAAGGATGCACGGCGCCGTCGCGCCACGCCGTTGTGGCCGAACGAAAGTGTGGTGGTAGTCGGGGCCGCGTAGGCGAACCGAAGACTCCGCAATTTTGTGCTTTTGACGTGCAGATTGATGGGCATTGACGGAACGGGCCGTAGAGACGATTTGATGACTCCACAGTGAAGAACGGGACCCGAGATGAGTATTGGCGCAGAGAGAATTGAAAACAAACCACCAAAGCAACTTCGGTGGCCCGCAGATACCACCGGCGGCCGGCCGCCCGGGGGCGGCGGCGCCCCGGCGTGCCGCTTGGAGAAACCACTGCGGCTGAAGCCGCGGCGGTGAGCGTGTGGATCCCGCAACCGCACGGGATCCAGGGGTACGCAGCGCGCGCCGCGTCCGTGGAGCGCCAGCTCGCTGGTCGAGCCAGCGAGTCACCCAGTCGAGCCGGGCCGCGCCCTACCGAGTTAGACCCGGACCCGGGTCGGGTCGACCCAGTTCGGGCCGACCCAGGGGTTGGGCCGAGTCAGACCGGGCCCAGACCCCCCATTTTCGGATCACTTATGATCTTTTGCCCATATCCTGGGCTACGAACCTCCGATTGATGCAAATTCAGTTGCGCAGAAATCCTTGGATTGATACGGTCGTTTCGGTATATTACACTCAAGGTTTCAGAGAACTTTGGGTTCAGCCGGGTTGGTTTGGATACTAAACCAACCGGGCCCTCGGAGCGGAAACGCCTATATCTTGAGCTCCGGACGTCCGATTGACGTGCCGTAGAATTCATTGAATTCCTCTTGATGAGAAAAAACTTTTGGCTTACTCTGATTGAGGTTTGGATGCCATCAGAGTGCGGTTGGGTTGGTTCACTCACGAAACCAACCGGTCCCCTAGAACGAAAAAGCCAATAAATCACAGACCGGGCGTCCGATTGACGCACCGTCCGTCTCGTTGAATTCATCTTGATGAGACAGAACTTTTGGCATACTTCACCTATGGTTTGGATGTAGTTGGATAATGGACAGGTTGGATTGTACATGAAATCCAACCGGGCCCCTGGAACAGAAAGGATGATAACTTTCAGACTGGACGTCCGTTTGACGAACCGTCAGCGACGTTGGTGATCACGTGGAAAAAACGGTCCCTATAAGTATACCATATGAGAGTTCGGGGTACAGTTGAGATACAGACGGATTGGTTCGCACACTAAACCAACCAGGCTCTGGGAACGAAAAGGCTAGAACTCATAGATCGGGCGTCCGATTGACGCACCGTCTGTTGCATTGAGAGCCCTGTGATGAGGCGGTCCTTTGAGATACTTCTTCGAGGAACCTTGTGATAGTTTTAGTATCGACCAGTATCTCGTGGAGCGGACCCTTCTAGAGACGAGCGTGCGGAGTACGGAGACCGTGTAGCCGGCTGAGACCTAACGACTACTTGACCGATCGTCTCGGTGTGTTTCAGATAGCCCAGTGGGGAGCTTTTGGTTGTAGCGGCAGAACCACGGCGGAGGAGCACTTGGTTGTATTGGTAGACCCGCGATACTCAACAGAAAGAGTACCTCTAGTGGCTATAAGGGGGAGTGCTTGGTTGTAGCAGCAGACCCACAGCGGAGGAGCGCTTGGTTGTAGCGGCAGGCCCGTGATACTCAATAGAAGGGGTGCCTCTGGAGGCTGTGAGGGGGAGCGTTTGGTTGTAGAGGTAGACCCACGATGGAGGAGCGCTTGGTTGTATTGGAAAACCCGTGGTACTCAACAGAAGGGGTACCTCTGGAGGCTATGAGGGGGAGCGCTTGGTTTTAGCGGCAGACCCATGGTGGGAAGCGCTTCGTTGTAGCAGCAGGCCCACAGTACTCGATAAGAGGAGTACCTCAGCAGTCTTAGGTTAGTGAGCAGTATCTCGAAGTCGTGATAGGACCACTGTACACTCTAGAGACGGGGCTCTTTAGCAGTTACAGTTTCGATAATTAAAATCCTGGTTTAGCTGAGTCTATGACCTTTGTGTTTACCTCTGGATTGAGATGGGTCACTTGATAACTTAGGTATATGTATGGGCATATACCTAGGTAGTGTTTATCCGTTGATTTCATAATCTTGTGTTTCCTCATGATTGAGATGGGTTGTACTTGGTCTCAGAAGTTGGAGCATATTGGAATTGATGACTTAGGTATATGTATGGGCATATACCTAAGCAGTGTCGAATGTTACATAGTGATTGTATCTTTCCTTTGTGGTTTATCCATTGTGGATTCTGGGAGACATTCGGGGGTCTCAGGGTCCCTACTGATTAGCTTATACTCACCCCTGCACGGGCTATGCCTGCACTACGTTGTGTTGGTTGCAGACGACAGACAGTGCTGATCGTGGTTGAGGCTTGTGGAGCAGGACGGTACCTGGAGGTGGACCACTAGGCAGACATACTCGGAGTGGACAGCTGGACCCGAGGAGTTGTGGAGTCCATCTGTACTCACCCTTCAGGTGGGAATTCCAGTGGAAGACTCGACATTGCAGCTTTACTTTCAGTTGCTATTTTACCTTTCCAGTTGTACTTTACTTTTAGTTTGGGTTTGTATTCTGGCCCACTTACTTTTCTGCACTTACTGTTGTACTCAGTTTTTACTTAGTGTTTACTTCTATTGCTTGCTTGCTCTGTGGTGTTTGTTTACTTTACAAAGGCAATACCTTCCCTTTTTACCGGGATTTATGCCTTGGTGCTAGTCACCAGCCCCTGGCCTATGGAAGGTGGGTTTGGGGTAGTCACGGCATGGGCCCCAAGGACGGGTCGTGACAGTTAACCACAAGAAACTCACAAACTTTTGATAGGGTAAATGGTCTTTGATTCCCCATAAGGAAATGTAAACAAGTAATGATTTTTTATTTTATGTCCCCTTTTTAAATTTAGAGAATTTATTTATGATATTGACTAATGACGTAAGGAAATATACTTACTTTTCAAGTAGATTTTCATACCATAATATCTTTCTTAAAAAACTCATCTTTTATCCAAACTATGAGTATTCAAGATGACCTGGTCACACCTGAAGCACTATAATCAACTTTTAGAGAATCACGTAATCCCAAAAAGATGAACTATTTATTTCCATAGTCATTAGACATTAACAAAAACCAAAATGGTTAGTACAAGATCAGATAATCCCCCAAAAGGATAATCTTTTATAAAATGAAATACAACTCTTAATGTCCTAAATTGAACAAACAATACCCAAAGTTCAAAAAAGACCATTCAATACAAAATTGTCATTAAAAAATTCTTCAAAATAATCCTAATAAGATTGAAACCCAAAACATAGAAGGATATGACCACATAGTCTTCCACACAAATATTAAGATTTATCTCGAAATAACATTGGTTACTCTTAATGTCTCATACTGAAAAGTAGTTAATTTAATCACATACTCTCAAATATAGGTTAATCATTTCCATAACTAGCCCAAATCTCTACAAGTCCACAATAAAAACATGGATTCTTCTAATATAAAATTTAAACCAATAGACCACAAATCAAATCCCATAGTATTCTATTTTCCTTTGGCATATAGTGTTCCCAGAAGAGAGAACATTTTCCAAAATAACCTTTATCACATAATCACCAATTCATTTTCATATACTAAGGATATCTGTTTGATGAAGCATAACATCCCAAATCAACTTATTTTTTATCAATGAAATCATTTTTTTAAAAATAATAATTCATACTAACTAGGGACTTCATGTGTGCCAGTGGTAGATGATGCACCCTTATCTCCCTTCAGTTGTGGGTTCAATTCCTATGGCCTTTCCGGACGGGATGGGTTGTCACCTATCTTGCGTGTTTTCCCTTATTATAAAACTCAAAAATAACCCTAACATGATTTAACCTAAAAGGTTGTCTCATTTTCATTACAACTCATTAAGACCTCAACATCTTAATCCATAATTTCAAATGTATATTGTCATTTTTAACCTCCATAAAAGAACACTATTCCCAAAGAAAGAACATTGTACCTTGATCATGATGTCCACCTAGTTTCATTATCAACATGTTCACATTGATAGATGGTCCATGCATTGCAACAATAATTTAGATATCCTTTAAAATCATATTCTTACATTATCCAAATACACCTCTTACAACTTGGGTCATATGAGTGTTCACAGAAAAATAATTTCAAAAAATAATCATGAATGACATATAATTTCAAAACATCTGATAAAATATTATTTTTATAAAATAGTCAGAATGAGTTTGATTTAAAATTTTCAATCAATGGTTCTTTTAAAATACCATATGTTTGTGATGAAAGACTATAATTTAAAAAGAAAATATAAATAGGTTGTTCAAGGGTCTCATTCTTCAACACCATTTTCAAAATCATAATATTCTTCAAAATCTTATGATAAGGTAAAATATTTGAAAATACATTGATAATATTTACCTTTCTTGTAAATATGAGAATATTGAGAAAATATGATTTGATTAAATACAACCCACGATCCATGATGGTATCAAGTTATAGTGGAGTTGATTTTTATCTCAAATAATTTCTTGCAGGTGAGTTGTATGTTAGAAAGTGTTTTGGAATTGTCTGAACAAGACTTTGCAATAATTATTGCAGGAAATTCATTAGGATGAGATAGGAATATTGTGTGAGATCCTCCTCTGTCCATTTGTAATTGACATTCCTTGATTTGAAAAGGTTACATAATAAGGATTTAACTTAAGGATTATACATAGAGACTAACCATGTGTCTAAAAAAAACTCATAATCCCTAAAGTTGTCTAAATCGACCTCTGATACAAACTATAACCACTTTGCCTTAAAAATTACATAATCTAGATTAAAGTCAAGAAATCACATTAAGAATCTCTTTAGGTTTATATATTTATAGAATTAGGTAGTAATTAATACATAACAACTTGAATATTACATAGAGACACTTCTAATCTATCCAAATTTTTCACAATAATAAAATGAGAGATATTTTCTTGATATAAATCTTATTGAATTATTTCTTTATCTTACCCTTCCTTATACCATATGAAAAAAATTTCAAAAAAATTAATGAGAATAAAAATATCAGCAAGGGTTATAAAAAAAGGAAAGAAAAATATTAGTCCATCAATACATACAGATCAATGAAATCATAGTTTTCAATCATTAACATACCACACAAAATAATAAGAATTATGAATAATAGATGGAATTCATAAATCATAAAGGTAACATGTGTCATCCATATGATACTTACATTGTAGCTTTCAAATCTACATAGGGAGTAACATTTGGAATACCCATCACCATATATTACCTAAATCTCTTAGGATAAACATTAACGTCAACCTCTATCACATTACCCAATTAATTGGAGAGCTATCTCAGGATCACCTACCCAAGCTTTATCACAAGACCACCCGTATGTGTAAAAAATTCCCAACAACCATAAAATATTCATAACACATAAAACAGGAATAAAGGAAAGAAAACATTTCCACATTCCAATTACAATATAACATTTCAGGAAACTAAAACAGTCAATCCATTTCCAAAAAAATTTAAAACATTTAATAAATATTTTTTTAATAAAAGTGTCCCATACCACTTGGAAACTTTTAATGAATTAAAATTTTAAAACATTAATTTCCATTTAAACAAATCATAAAAACCATTTTGATAACATGGATATTACTAATAAATATTTAGAATAATAAATCATTAAAACCTTTAAAATGATGTTTTAGTTAAAGAGTCTTTTACCACATGAGATACAGTTGAATAAATATCATTAAGAAATAACATTAAAAAAAAATTTAAATATCATGGTAACATACTAATTCCTGATTTAATGTGTCAAAAGGTTTTTATATACACCATATAGGATAATAAAGGTGAATAACATCAAGATGTTCCTCAACAGAAGGACATTGAGATGAAGTCCTTACAAAGATCATATTATTGCATTAAGGATAAATTAATGACATAATTATATGTGAAAAACCTAAATACACTCAATATAAGTGTATATTATATGTAAAAAAATCATAGTTCATTCACACATATTCATTTCACCACATAATCAAGAGGTATAAGTTTAACCCAATGAATGGAAATTGGGTTAAGAAGTTCCCTTACCTTATATCCGACTTGACTCGTTCATTCCTTAATCTCCTGAATAATAAACTAAAGTTAATTTATATAATATTCAGAACATTTTTGAAGTTCATTATTCCTTTTATATAACTTATTACCATGATATAAACATTACATAATCATTTTTGTTAATAACAGTCGTTTTGTCGATATTTGGTCCTTGAGTAAAAAATGAACCTTATATAATTACTAGTTGTCCATGTGGTCCAATTTCCATTATCTACAAAATGATATTCTTGATTTAGATATCATATATATCATATATATCTGGTATATATATATATATATTTATTTATTTATAATAGTACGTAACATTTGGAGATAAGAAATGAAATGCACCATTCATGGAGACGGTAAGCCATATGTACGTATGGATGGTATTTTAATATCTATTTTATATATAATGGAATGAAAACATAATGAAAAATAGGTATATTATAATTAAATTATAATATCATATATAATTTCATTAAATCCATGCTTTATAAGTTCCATATATATCATTAACGAGTCATATCACTTTGAGTAGGTGGTAGTTCGCACTTGCTTAAATAAAAATATCGTATTTACCTATTATGGAAACTGTAAAGGTATGATATAAATAAAATATACTGAATCATAGAGAAAATATAAATATAATATAGTTCCATCATAGTTGCCACCATGAGAGTCAGTAGGAGATAATTGAATGATCATCGTTTCCTGAGGCAGTAGTTCGCCGTCCCCAAACACAGTATGTTCATATCCATTAGACAGATGTGTGGGGAATTTTAGTTCAAATACATCTCATAAAAACACCCTAGTACATTTAGGATACTTGTGTTGTTATAAAATAATGTAATAAATAGAGTTTATGTGGCTAGATAATGAAAATAAAATAAATGAACTTTAGGGAAGACATTACCTTTAAATTGGGAAACTCTATTTGGTTTGAACCAAAAAGCATTCTTGATGTGCCTTCTATCTATGTTAAGGATTCAAGGTGGAAGAGAGATATGTTTAGAGTTTATTTGGGTAGAGGTTGGATGATTCAAATGAGCTTGAGAGGTGTGATTAAGGGTTAGAGGTGATGACTCTTTATAAGGTGGAGGAGGGGCTCTTTTGGAATGTTTGAAAGTATTATTTTATTATGAAATTACTTTCTGTTTCAAAAGGTCTGAAACTTATTTAATTAGAATATAAGGTTCATATAATTAGATATAAAATAATCCAATAATAATTGTATAGGTTTTTGATATTTTTTAATCCTTATCTTCTGTTTAACCCTTTCTTAACTTATTTAACATTTGACATGTCCTATTATATATTCATACTATATTGTTAATATATTTACAATAAAATTCCAAGTGACCCAAAATGGATAATTAATGAATATTTTAACATCATATATGTCAGTTGGATGAATATTAGATTTTTAGGAGTACTTTATCATTTAATAAAATATTAATTGTTTTAAAAACTCATTTAAGTCAATTTATAAACTATTCATATCTATAATTTTAAAAAATCTATAAAAACTTGATTCTTTCTAAAAAACGTCATTAATTCAAATATAAAAAGTCATTATTCTCTCTAATATTCTTGGATGTTATAAAAAGTTTCAAAATAAATTTATTTTAATATTTATAATCACATTTATTTAAAACATTCATTAACGAGATAATCATTATACCACCATTGTGTCACAAATAAATTTATTTATATGGTGTCTAAAAATTATAAATAAAATACCATGATGTAGAAAATATTTTTATATTTATAATTACTATTTATAGTAGAAATGATAACTTATATAAAATCATATAAAAATTGTTCTACTAAAAGATATATGTTTATTTTACATTTTCCTTAACTTTAAAATAAATTTTATAAAGTGTCGTTTTCATATACAAGTGGCTCAATGGGGTCACAAAATCAACCCAAGGTTGCCCATGGTTAGACATGAATCATCCAATAGGGTTAGGAAACGAGTTAGTGTAATTTAATAATATTATAAAATTATTGTTTACCCTTATATACTAGATTTACCCTTTAACCATGGTAAATAAAATATTTGCTAAAGTTACTATTCATAATGTCTTAAAATAAAAGTTACCCTTTTAAAAAATTTGGAATTAATGATTCCAAATATATAATACATTTTTTCAAATTCAAATTACAGAACTTGCAGAAATTAATTTAAAATAAATTCCCATTGTCAAAACCAAAAAGCGCATTTTTAAGAAACAATAACTATCAAAAGATTGACTTGTGTTTATGTCCAATTTCATATTAAAATTCTGTTTAATGACCAAAATAAGATTAAATGATAAAAAAATAATCTAATTAATTTTTAAATCCAATTAAAAGGACAGCCTAATCATATAAATAAATCATATTAAAAGGCATTTTTGAATTAAAATGCAGTATTTTCACTATTCATCAAAAAATGAACTTTATCAGAAAAATACCAAAATATTACCCAAAATAGATTTTGATGTCTCACTTCTAAATAAGAAGTTAATTTTTTCAAATATAAGATATAAAAGTGACAAAAACTAGATTTAAAAGTGGTTCCCCATCAAAAGGTGGTAAAACTATAGTTTAAAAATATTAGAATATTTATGCTTAAAATTGGATTCATTCTCATTTTAACCCTCTAAATTTTATTGGATAAATGTAAAAACATTTAACAAACATATGAAATCATATTTTAGTTAGTTATGTTTATTCCCTTCAATACACTGGCTAGGAAATAACAACCATTTAAAATAAAATACTATTATATTATTTTTCGGTATAACTCAAAGTTGTGCGCAACATAAGCTTTCAAAGAAACCTATTTTTACGTGTTGAGTACGCTATCAAACAAACTATCCTATTTAATATAAAATTAATATATTATTCATAAATATTAATAGATGTGAAAAATTATTATTCTATAAATACCTGTGTTGTTACAAATATATAACTTATATAACCCCATAAAAATTGTTTTAGTAAGAAGATATATGTTTATGTTATTTTTCTCGTTATAGTAAATTAATTATTATAACATGTCATTATCAAAACCAAGTGGCTCCATGGGGTCCCAAAATTGACCCAAGGGTTCCCATGGTGGACATATCTCATATAATAGAATTAATACATGTGTTAGGGTAGTTTTATGTTATTTTTGTACCCTTAGTTACCGGATATACCCTTTAACCCTGGTAAATAAAAATAATTATTGAAGTTACTATTCATAATGTCCTAATATAAAAGGTAATTTTTTACATAATTTGGGACTTCTGATTCCAAATATGAAATTAATTTTAAAAAATACATAATATATAATTTTTAGAAGTTAATTTAATATTAATTCTTGTTTTCCAAACCAAAAAGAGGGTTTTTAAGAAGTACAAACTATAAAAAATTTGACATGTGTTTTTTTCCAATTTAAATGTGAAATTACTTAAAATAACCAGAATTAGGTTAAATGATAAAAAAATAATCAAATTACAATTTAAAACCAATTAAAAGGATAATTTACCTATATAAATAAATTAGAAGAAAAAGTAGTTTTGACTTAAAATGCTGCAATTTTCACTATTCATTAAAAAATGATCTTTACCAGAAAATAACCAAAAATTTATCCAAAGTTAATTTTTATTACCGTCTTCTATAAAAGAAGTTTATTTTGTCAAAAAGAATATATAAAAGTTACAAAAAAAGTATTTTTAAAAATTGATCTCTATCAAATGGTCTTAAAATGACCTTTTAAAAATATTAGAGTATTTTATGCTTAAAATTTGAACCATTCTCATTTTAGGCCTCTAATATTCATTGGATAAATGTAAAAACATTTAAAAAATATGTAAAATCATAATATAGTTAATTATGTTCATTCCTACCAATATAATGACTATGCATTAACAACTAGTTAAAATAATAATATTAATATAGAATTATTTTTTTGTATAACTAAACATTGTTTGCAACATAATATTTTAAATAAACCCTTTATTGTGTGTTGAGTACACTATCATAAAAATAGCCCTCTTTAACTTAAAATGAATATCTTATTCATAAATTTTAATAGATATGGAACAATATTATTCTATAAATACCTAGGTTGTTACATCATTCAACCTTTTAGGAATTGTGTCATCGCAAATTTACTCACTAATCAAATATGTGGGGGTATTTATCCATCATAGAATTTTTATATTCCCAAGATTCCTCTTCAACCATATGGTGTTTTTACATAACCTTTACCTGATGAATTACATTAATCTGTAACACTTTCTCTCTATGGTCAATAATTTGGACTGGTTGATCATCATAAGAAAGATTATCTTTCAACTGAAATACCTCTTGAAAAAAATATGAGATGGATCTGACATATAATTTCTGAACATATAAACATGAAAAACATTATGTACCTAGGATAAACATGGAGGTAAATCCACTCTGTATGCAACTGATCCAACATTATCCAATATTTCATAGGATCTAATGTACCGTGGACTCAACTTTCCCTTCTTACCAAAACACACCACTCATTTCTATTAATATTTAGGAAAGACCTAATCACTTACCTCAAAAAATGATCCTTCCTCTAGTTATTTGCATTAATTTTCTACCTTCTCTGAGCTCTTATCATGTGGTTCTGAATCAACTGAACTTTTTATGCTATCTCTTTAACCAATTCGGGTCCCATCGACTTCCTTTCACCTACTTCATCCCCAAAAGAAAGAGTTCGACACCTATTTCCAAATTTTTTTTCAAATGGTGCCATCTGTATACTTGAATAAAAAATGTTATTAAAAGAAAATTTAACCAATGAAAGATGTTGGCTCCGACTTCCCTAGTAATCCATTAAACAATTATGTATCATATCTTTCAAAGTATGAATTTTTCATTCTGACTGCCCATATGATTGGTAAAGAAAAGCTGTACTAAAATTTATTTTAGTACTAAATGACATCTGAAGGCCCTTCCCAAAGTTATAAGTGAATCAGAGATCACAATCATATACAATGGAGAAGGTAAATCCATGAAACAAGACTATATATTTCATATAAAATCATGAAAGTTTATCTTGAGATAGGGTACCCCAAAAAGGGCGAAAATGAGAAGATTTTGTCAATCGATCAATAATAACCAAGATTTCATTATTACCAAGAGAATACTTCATAATACCAATACAAAATCCATGGACACATTTTCCCATTTCCACTTTGGAATTAGAAAAGGCTGAAGAATCACTTTCAGTGATTTCCATTCTACATTAACCTATTGACAAGTCAAACACATCATAGTAATGTTAGCAATATAGATTTTCATTCTATCCCACCAGTAATAATCCCAAAGATCTTTTTACATCTTATTGCATATAGGATGGAATGAAAATTGAGAACTATGAGCTTTACATAACAACTCTTTATTTAACTTTGAATCATAAATAACACATAATCTATTTCCATACCTCAAATAATAGTATTTATCCTTGTTAAATTATGGTCACACACACTTATGAATCAATTTTACCTTTTTCAGAAACTTACTGTCTTTTCTATTCTTTCTTAATTCTGTATGATAGAGATGATTTTACTTCCACCTAAACCAAAATAGAGGAATTCCCTGCACCCACAAAATTCAATAAAAAATTCAACAAATCATTAACCAAAGGATTTCATTCCAATCATATCATCATTAATATTGCATTACTCTTTCGACTCAAAGCATCATCCACTTTATTTTCCATTATTGGATGGTAATGAATCGTGAAATCACAATCCTTGATTAATTTCAGCCATATCCTCTATCACATTCTCAATTTTATCTGACTAAATATATACATAAAACATTTATAGTCAATATATATTTCACATTTTACTCCATACAAATGATGCCTCCAAATTTTTAATGAAAAAACAACAATAGCTATATCCTTATCATGTGTAGGGTAATTTAAATCTTGAGTTTTCAACTGACCTAAAACAAAAGCAATTACCTGATCATTCTAAATTATGACATAGCCATGTCCTTCCAATAAATAATAAATGTAGATAACAAATTCACCATTTTTGGAAGGTAGTTCCAAAACTAGAACATTCACCAATATTCTTCAAAAATTTTATAAACATTAATCACATTATTTTATCCAGATAAACTTAATACCTTTTCAAGTTAACTTATGTCACGAACCAAATCTGGTCGCCGCCAAAACTGGCACCAAACCCAGCCCGTGACATGACCCAAAGGGCGTTCCCTATCCCCACGGGCTGGAACAAGTGCCCGGGTATCATTTATTTAGGTTTGGGAACGATTTACCCGAATATGAAATCATAAACAATTAAAAACAATCAATAAAATGAATCTGAAAATTTACACCAAATGATGTTTAAACAAAAACCAGAACTGAATACATAGGTTTAGAGTCAATACAAAAGGTCCAAAGACACAATGGAACAGAAACAAAACAGCCCCATGGACTCCACATGACAAGGGGTCATCACCCCCAAGTCGTCTCCACTACTCCGCCCCAAGGATGAGGACTAACACCCTGAACCGCCATCACCCTTAGCCTTTCCTTTACCTGGGTCAAAAAAAAGGTCTACTTACACCCAAGGGGTGTAAGTAGGTTGTGAGCCTAAGCCCAATAGGATACCACCCTATGATTCCAAAGTGCATGCAATACAAGGTGAAAAAGCAAGCAGTTTTAATATGCAATTAAAAGCGGTGAAAAATTCCACAAAATGAAACTTTTAATTGAAAACATTTTTTCAAGATAAAACTTTCAGAATGTTAACACATTTAAATAGGAATATTAGATACTGCATTATAATTCCAAATACACCCAAAAACAAGGGCAAATACCACAAATCCACTGAGCAACAAAACCGGGAACACCCCTAGGCACTAGATAGTCTCAGGCCCCATGTACCTCGTACCTCAGTGTAATGTAACCATAGTAAAATCCTTTCTCGTGCACGAGCCACTAGAAGGGAACATACCCATAACCTAGTGGTCCCCAATAATCATCCACATAGTTTAGTTAGAGTTGTCGTTATCCAAATGCTAAGTGAAACATGGACAAAACTTATCCGGTCCACTAGCCGTACTAGTACAAATCCGCCCCACCTAGGTACCCGGGCTTCCCCCTTTGTGCTCAAACAATTTCAGGATTTAACACACATCCATTTTAATGTAAAACACCACTAATGGTCACATACACCAAATACAGTAGCTATCTCATTTTCTACCACTTAAAACACACAACAAACTCTTTGAATTTGAATAAATCAATTTCACAAAATCTTGTGTAGTTTTGCACACAAAACCCCTTAAAAAAACCCACTTGTACACGATGTTCACAATTGTAAGTTACCAAAATAGTAAAGGCAGCCCAATAAATATAAATTAAAACAACAAATCAATTTTTGGGCATCCTCATGTTAAACAAGAAGTGTTCTCTTTGTAAAACCTTCATTTTCACACAAAAGTGCAACCAAAACTTCACTTTCTTTACAAGCACAATTAAAACTCATTATTTGCAGCAATTACCAGAGGGGATAAACATTATAAACAGTATTTTATGCCTTATTACAGATCAATAAAAACAACTAAGTATTTATAGGTCATCCCCAAATAAACAAACAAAACACTTCTTTGGAAAACCCCAAATTTCACACCAAATTGGCATTTTAAATTCAATTGCAATGGAAACATCATTAGAACCAATTTTTGTAACAATAATAAAATTATATAAATCTGAAAATATGATAAATACAGAATGCTAATACACAAAGATTGCATCAACATTGGAATCACCTACCAAATCAAATGAAACCATTGAATCCTTTGTGTGAAAACACAAACGCACCACCGCCGCACCTCAAGAAGGGTAGATCAAACCTAAAAATAGAAAATTGGACCAATAAAACCCAAGGTTAAACCTTAGGTTCGAACCCCTACCCACTGGTCATTGTTCACTTCAATAAAAATGGAGGAAACCCTAAAAAAAAGAATGAAACCCTAATCAATTTGAAAGGGGAAAAGAAATGGACAAACTTACTTGAGAAATCTAGAATGAATCTCCCCAAAACACTAGTATCTGAAATTTAAAACATCCAAAACTCAGGGGATGGTCTCACAAGAATTATTAGGTCATTTATGAATTGGAATGGAGGCAAAATATTAAGAATAGAAGGAGTTATGAAAGGATCAATTTACCTCTCCAAAATCTGGACGATTTCTGAAAGCCAGAAAGTTTCGACTATTTTCGCGACTTTATAGAGCTCCAAATTGTGGGAGGAGGGCATGGGGCCGCGCCTGGGCTTCTTAGGGTCGATAGGGAGGTGGAATCACCGAACAATCCATTTTAATGAATAAGATATTAATAAATTAATTAAACAATTTAAAACTGGAAAATGGGCCTTCGGGTTGGCTCAATTCTCAAATAAAAACAAAAATCCCCCATGCTTATGGATTTATAAAGGCCCCAAATTTAAATTTGAGGTTAATATATCAGGTTAGAACAATTAGGAGTTGGAATGAGTCAAAAATATTAAAAATTGAAAAAGTTATAAATGAAAAAAATTTATTTTTAAATCTGGAATTGGGCTCGCAGTTTGGCCCAATTCATGAAAACTCACCTATTCTTAATAAAACATTTGGAAACCACCAAAACAAATCATGAGTGGAAAATAAATTTAAAATAACCCTAAAATAGGTTACGTACGTGACAATTCTCCCCACCTTGAAAACTTTCCGCCCCGGAAAGTCACAGCAAGGTCAAAGCAACAACCAAACCCAACTGAGAAACCAATAGGTACACCCTTGCCAGGTTTCACCCCCAAAGGTCAAAACACCTCCAGTGATCAATGATGGAAGGAATACTGTCACAAACCAAACTTACACCACTTTCCTGAAACAATAATGTACATTCAGGATTTATCCCAAATGAAAACTCCTCAAATACAATCTGAACAATACTCAATCAATTTACCCAAAAAAAACAACAACATTGAACAAGGTTACACTTCCCTACTATAACTAAACCATTGGAAACTCTCCAATATCAATGTTTACCCAATGAATGTGTAGGTAGTTAGATATCTTCGAATGATAATACCTACTTCCCAGACAAGTCCAAAGAAAAAAAATATGAGTTACTCGTATGAAGAGACACAAATGGGCTTTCCACTATAAGAGACAACTTAAATTGTTTTCCCGAGACAGAATCAAGACACTAATAGTGGGAGGCCCAAACATACTCTCTAGTAAAAGGTATATACTTCCATTAAATGTTTATGAAGGAATATTCATGAGAATCATAGTGGGTCTCCCCACCATAAGAACTGACCATCTTAACCGACCAGCATGGGCCGACACAGAAAGACCCGAAAAGAAATCAAAGATTTAGGAAGGGCGCAGGATTAGTCTGCATGGTTTGGGAAACTGTGAACTAACTATGAATATAATTCTTTCTACATGGCTTCCTAGCACACGGCCACTACTAAACGTGCACAAACTATGTGCTCAACCATGACGAAACCATAGGTTTGAACTATTCCCATCTTTCATACTAAGGATAGGACTTTGTACAAGGGTTTAAATGGCCCTGAGATTTTTCCTGACTACGAGCCAGCTTCTCTCCGAGACCTATGGCTGGAGCTCAAAAGATTGAAGCATCTTCGGCCTCGTAGTTAATATTTGGAAACTCACTGAATGAGAATTCTTCTTTTCGGTGCCACCAAAAACTACACCGCAGTCCCAAATACGTTTTCTAGACATAACACATTCCAAACTCACTTTACCTTATCCCGATATTTCACTAAAACAAGGGCTGAGAAGATACACACACATCACAACTTGTTTCTTCAGGTGAGAAACAATATAAGTAAAGAACACCTACACTCACATTCCTCTAAAATAGATGATTTTGAAGTTTTTCCAAGGGAGACATTTTCCCAACATAACAGGGACTCTCAGAGGATTTCACTACTTTCACCTATACAGTCAATCGAGTACATGACATCATAAGGCATCACCAAACATGACCATTTCAACTGATATAAACAATTCATGGAGAGGGACTTTATACAACATCCCCAAACAACACACAATTCTAGAAAGTGGCCACAATATCCTATTGTGACCATATTTCCCACACCGGTGGTTTAACATGAATTAATGCATCAAAGAAACTTTGAAGAACCCAAAGGTCCTCTTAGACACCATCGATACACTCATCCACACTTACAACCAAAGAACACTTCCACCTTCGATGAATAATGAAACATTAGAAACTATGGTTTCTTTCAACCTTCCACAATAACTTTACCACTACAAGAGGATCCAAAAATCAACGAAATGAATGGGTGTAGACTCAATCAACAATGATCGATAAAATATTCCTTATATTGATCAACTGGAGGATTTTCCAATGGAGAAACAATATGGATTGCACTTCAGTTGTGCATTAACCCTTAATGGGGGCATACCTTATCCAATGAGAGAACCCAAGGACCCAACCAATCTGGTCCATTAGTCAAAACATGCCTCAAACCAGCTCCAAACACATGAAGGGAACCACCGTAAAGGCATCCCAAAACATTTTTCAAAAGAGACCACTAATCGTACCTACAACACAACTTACTGAACAAACCCAAACCCAAAACACAGTTCAAACAGGAGGGGTTCTTGGACTCAAAACATCCCACAACATCAACATTTTCCGAAAACACATAATATACACCATCCCAAAAAAATGATCAAGAAATCATGTTTTTTTTTATTTAAAAACATTTCTTTGAAAACAAATGGTTCAGCGGTAAGCGCATCCACCAATGGTACCCCATGGGCCTTACACATGCATGTTTCTATGCCACACCAGGCACCCTCTTCATTTCCATCCCGACACTCATCCAGTCATGTCATCAGCCATCCCTCTTCCCATATAACCCCATGCATGTGGTTGCTCATGAAAATACCAAAGGTTAAAACAAAAATTCTTTCCACTTTTCAAAACCAAAATGGTCAACCAACACATCCTTTTTCTCAAAACCACTAACCACGAGATCAAATTCCAACTCACATCTTACAAAACTTTTCAGAAATGCACAACCATTTAAAAAAAATAACTCACTTTCAATATATTCACATCAATTTTAAAACATCTCATCCCATTAAAACACACTCTGATTGTTTAGAAAACTCTATTGGAAACACTTTTCAAAACCAACATCAATATAGTTCCTACTTTCAAAGAGGTGTAAGCACACCATTTTATATTTCAAAACAATTATGAAAATTAAGTTCCGCCATTTCATAAACCAAACCATTCCCTTTTTTATTTGAAAATCATTTCACAAAAACTTTACACTTCTTAAAACCAAAGTGCTAAGGTTTCAAAACCTAAGCACAAAACAGTGCAAGAGGAAACTAGTTTCAGTGGGTGACTTGGAAATATGGTTGGCAGCCATATTCCAATCACCTCACTGTCACAGAGAGTGTTCTAGGGAATATCCTTGGCTCCACATGGCTTGGCAGGCCTTGCGAGCTCACTAGGACCATTAACCCAACTCTCTTTTCATTTCCCTTAATCATTATCGAACCAAGAAAACCGAAGGACTTAGATAAATACTGACATCTCTTGGAAACATGAATCCCATTATGAGGTGTGGTGATCAGGCACACTACCCATAACTAGAATTCCATGTCCCAAAAATCCTAACTCCATACTATCCTGACTCTTCCCCAAATAACATGACCCAAAGAGTTAACCTGAACCTCCTCTGATACCATTTTGTCACGAACCAAATCTGGTCGCCGCCAAAACCGGCACCAAACCCAGCCCGTGACATGACCCGAAGGGCGTTCCCTATCCCCACAGGCTGGCACAAGTGCCCGGGTATCATTTATTTAGGTTTGGGAACGATTTACCCGAATATGAAATCATAAACCATTAAAAACAATCAATAAACTGAATCTGAAAATTTACACCAAATGATGTTTAAACAAAAACCAGAACTGAATACATAGGTTTAGAGTCAATACAAAAGGTCCAAAGACACAATGGAACAGAAACAAAACAGCCCCATGGACTCCACATGACAAGGGGTCATCACCCCCAAGTCGTCTCCACTACTCCGCCCCAAGGATGAGGACTAACACCCTGAACCGCCATCACCCTTAGACTTTCCTTTACCTGGGTCAAAAAAAAGGTCTACTTACACCCAAGGAGTGTAAGTAGGTTGTGAGCCTAAGCCCAATAGGATACCACCCTATGATTCCAAGGTGCATGCAATACAAGGTGAAAAAGCAAGCAGTTTTAATATGCAATTAAAAGCGGTGAAAAATTCCACAAAATGAAACTTTTAATTGAAAACATTTTTTCAAGATAAAACTTTCAGAATGTTAACAAATTTAAATAGGAATATTATATAATGAATTATAATTCCAAAGACACCCAAAAACAAGGGCAAATACCACAAATCCACTGAGCAACAAAACTGGGAACACCCCTAGGCACTAGATAGTCTCAGGCCCCATGTACCTCGTACCTCAGTGTAATGTAACCATAGTAAAATCCTTTCTCGTGCACGAGCCACTAGTAGGGAACATACCCATAACCTAGTGGTCCCCAATCATCATCCACATAGTTTAGTTAGAGTTGTCGTTATCCAAATGCTAAGTGAAATAGGGACAAAACCCATCCGGTCCACTAGCCGTACTAGTACAAATCCCCCCCACCTAGGTACCCGGGCTTCCCCCTTTGTGATCAAACAATTTCAGGATTTAACACACATCCATTTTAATGTAAAACACCACTACTGGTCACATTCACCAAATACAGTAGCTATCTCATTTTCTACCACTTAAAACACACAACAAACTCTTTGAATTTGAATAAATCAATTTCACAAAATCTTGTGTAGTTTTGCACACAAAACCCCTTAAGAAACCCACTTGTACACGATGTTCACAATTGTAAGTTACCAAAATAGTAAAGGCAGCCCAATAAATATCAATTAAAACAACAAATCAATTTTTGGGCATCCTCATGTTAAACAAGAAGTGTTCTCTTTGTAAAACCTTCATTTTCACACAAAAGTGCAACCAAAACTTCACTTTCTTTACAAGCACAATTAAAACTCATTATTTGCAGCAATTACCAGAGGGGATAAACATTATAAACAGTATTTATGCCTTATTAAAGTTCAATAAAAACAACTAAGTATTTATAGGTCATCCCCAAATAAACAAACAAAACACTTCTTTGGAAAACCCCCAATTTCACACCAAATTGGCATTTTAAATTCAATTGCAATGGAAACATCATTAGAACCAATTTTTATAGAAATAATAAAATTATATAAATCTGAAAATATGATAAATACAGCATGCTAATACACAAAGATTTCATCAACATTGGAATCATCTACCAAATCAAATGAAACCATTGAATCCTTTGTGCGAAAACACAAACGCACCACTGCCGCACCTCAAGAAGGGTAGATCAAACCTAAAAATAGAAAATTGGACCAATAAAACCCACGTTTAAACCTTATGTTCGAACCCCTACCCAGTGGTCATTGTTCACTTCAATAAAAAGGGAGGAAACCCTAAAAAAAAGAATGAAACCCTAATCAATTTTAAAGGGGAAAAGAAATGGACAAACTTACTTGAGAAAACTAGAATGAATCTCCCCAAAACACTAGTATCTGAAATTTAAAATGGCCAAAACTTAGGGGATGGTCTCACAAGAATTATTAGGTCATTTAGGAATTGTAATGGAGGGAAAATATTAATAATAGAAGGAGTTATGAAAGGATCAATTTACCTCTCCAAAATCGGGACGATTTCTGAAATCCAGAAAGTTTAGACTATTTTCGCGACTCTACAGAGCTCTAAATTGTGGGAGGAGGGCATGGGGTCGCTCCTGGGCTTCTTAGGGTCGATAGGGAGGTGGAATCACCGAAAAATCCATTTTAATGAATAAGATATTAATAAATTAATGAAACAATTTAAAACTGGAAAATGGGCCTTCGGGTTGGCCCAATTCTCAAATAAAAACAAAAATCCCCCATGCTTATGGATTTATAAAGGCCCCAAATTTAAATTTGGGGTTAATATATCAGGGGAGAACAATTAGGAGTTGGAATGAGTCAAAAATATTAAAAATTGAAAAAGTTATAAATGAAAAAAATTTATTTTTAAATCTGGAATTGGGCTCGCAGTTTGGCCCAATTCATGAAAACTCACCTATTTTAAATAAAACCTTTGGAAACCACCAAAACAAATCATGAGTGGAAAATAAATTTAAAATAACCCTAAACTAGGTTACGTACGTGACAACTTAGATAGTGGGCTAGATAATATAGATTTCATTTTCAAAAACACTTCATTAATAACCTAATAAAACAATAAAACTACGAATCTCTGTAATATTTGTGGGTCTTTTCCATTCTTAATCAACTATTTTTAACATGATTAATATTTATTCCATCATTAGAAACAATGTGACCAAGAAATGAAATTTATTTTAACCAAAAATCAAACATGATGAATTTCCCATAAAGTTTATTTTCATTTAAGGTTTACAAGACAACCATAAATTACTTTCAAGATCATCTTTACTTTTAGAAAATACAAAAATATCATCAATAAACACAACAACAAACTTATCATAAAATCATAGAAAATTATATTAATATGATCCATGAATACAACATGTGTATTTGTACACCCAAAAGGCATAAATAAAAATTCATAATGGAAATATTAAGTATGAAACATAGTCTACGAAATATATTATTACATTAATTTCAACGTATAGTATTCCAACATCAATTCAATCATTGAAAATATAGAGCTCTCTAGAGCTGATAAAAAACCATCGATATGAGGAAAATGATATTTTTTATTTATAGTCATGTTATTTAAGGATTTATAATTGATGAAAAATCTCATTGAAATATATTTATTTTTAACAAACAAGATAGGATCACCCCTTGGTGATAATCTAGGTTGAATGAATCCTTTATCTGATAACTCCTATAACTGCTTCTTTAACTCTAAAAGTTCAATTTGAGACATTTGAGAAGGGGATTTTGAAATAGGCTTAGAATCAGGAACCAAATAAATAGTAAATTCAACCTCCTAACTAAGTATTATACCGGAAACCATATCAGTAAAAACATGAAGAAATTGATTTACCACTGGTACATAATTAATCTGAACAGTTCCTTTTTTTCACCAATCTGTGCAAGGTATCTTTCATTTCTGTCATTTACTTATTTCTCAGCTTCCTAAAATTTTATAACACATAAGTGTTAATTCTTGTAAAAAAACTGAAATTATCTCTTAAAATAAACAAATTTAGATCTTCAGTAAATCTTATCATGATAAATGGAAAGCCAAACCATACCCAAAATAACATCAATTTTTACTAGAGGCAAAATAATAAGGTTTGCAGGTAGATTCCTTCTATAAACAAGGTAATGAAGGTTCTTATAATTTATTTTTGTCTTAATATTTCCTCAGGGTATTTTTATAACATGTTTAGGATTCATATCTTGAGATTGAATTACTAATTTACTAGAAAATTTCTCAAAAACAAAAGAATTTGTAGACCCAAAATAAAACAGCAGATTTGCATAATATGAATAAACAATAAATTTTCTTGATAATACTTCATTTGGTGGATGAACATATTTTTAAATAGTTGAAAAGGATTTCACCACCCCTTTCTTCTTGTAGTCTGGCTTCTTTCCATCAGTTGAGTTCTTCATCAGACACTCATTTTCATAATTATGTATACCCATTTAATTACACTTAAAAAATTTACTGGATGTAAATCATATTTTATCTTACCACTACCCTGATCTTTTCTTGTCAAATTATGAGCCTTATATCACATTTTACCACATCATAAGCACTTTACATAATACAAAATACATTCTCTAATGTGATTTTCACCAGAATTTTCACAAATTATAAACTTAAGTTTCTTACAATTATAATTTTTTAAAGAGTTCTTCCCTTTTATCGACCACATCAACCTCTTATTTTTTTGTTTTTTAAAGAACACATGTTCATCGAAAAACTCCATTTTTACCATCTCTACACATCAAAAATGTTTTTCATAACTTTGGAATTCACAGGAAGCTAATTCCCTTTAATAATTTGGATTTAATCATGAGTAAAAACAATTGATTTTACTCTCAAGATCCCGTATGAAATTTGGATCATACCCTTTAATCCGAGTAAAGTTTTCTTTATAAGCATCCACTGATTCATCCTCCCAACTCAATTAAAAAAATGTTTTTCCATCCTACGTTGAACAACCTTAGGAGAATATTTCTCTAGAAACATACCATTGAATTTATCCCAATCAAGAGCATCAATCTCTTCAACATCCCTGATATTTTTAACCATCGACCACTAATGATCTAATTCACCTTCAAAAAAGTAAGTATAAAGACTAAACTTTTGATTTTATAAACACACCATGAAATAAAAAATCTTTTCTAGTGCTTCAATCAACCCTTCAACTAGAACATGGTCAGATGATTCTCTAATTGTTGGGGGATGTGGCCTCATGAAATGCTCCACTACTAACATGTTCCTTTGTGGTTGATCTGGATGGTCTCATTCATGGATACCACCACCATTTGTATCCCGAGTCAATTATTTTATCCCTATAACAAATTGGTCAGTTCTAATATGGACCATTTTTGGTCACTTATTAGGTAAGTTGTTTTCCTCTTTGTTGTAGCCCCATCACAGCTACCCTATTTCCTTTACTAAAAATAATCAGAACATAAAAATATCTTAGATGATGTAACACGGTAATATTCAAATTCTATATAATTTCAATCTTACCATAAAGTAAAAATCATTTATGGATATTCATTTAACAATATACTAACTCTTAAAGTGATCTAAATTGACTCCTAATACCAACTACAAGTCCCTAACATTAGTCATTACATAGTCATTAGTAAACTCAAGAATTTACACTGAGTAACTTTTTTAGGAGTATAGATTTAGAGAATTAGGCCATAACTACTACATTACATCTCAAAAATTTCAAATTAGACACTTCTACTCTATCTAATTTTTTCACAATAATAAAAATCATTAAATAAAACAATAATTCAATTTTTGTTAAACAATTTCATTAATTCTTCCTTTCTCTTACCCTTCCTTATACACTAGGATTTTTTTCAAAAAACATGGGATAAGCATAAAAATATTTGTAGGGGATATAAAATAACGAAAAAAAGCATCAGTCCATGAATACAAACAAATTAATGAAATCATACTTTTTACACATAAAATATAATCCCTTTAACATACCTTATGAAATCATAATATTTATGAATAACTCATAGAAATAATAAATCCTATCAGTAACTTGTGGAATCCATAACATATATACATTGTAGTTTTCACAACTACATAGGGATTCACCTTCATGGTTACGTTTGGAGTAACCATTATAGTATATTCCCTAAATCTCTTAAGAGAAACCATAATGTTTACCTTCTTAACATTACCCAATTCATTAGAGAGATAACTTGGCCTCACCAGCCGTCATTTTATCATATAAATAGCCATATATATAAACAATTTCTATGAACTATAACATAATCATAACATATAAAACAAGAATAAAGGAAAGATAACATTTACATATTACAATCACAATATATTTGTTCAAAAAATTAATGTAATAAATGATTTATCAAAACCATTATTAATAACAAAATACATTAAAAGGCTATATGGTATTTATTTTCCTTTAAAATACATTATAACTTGTTAAGGAAGCCAAATGTCAAATAATTCTCGTGAAGGCGGAAAAGTCATTGTCGATATATATGTTAAAAATGAAAATCCATATTGTCATTATATAAAATGATTTGTAGGAAAAATAATAAATTTGAATGAAATTAAAATTAAACCGGATATATTATATGTTTAATAAATTAAGGTCATATATAAATCAAAATATTCCACAATAAAATGATATTGAGACAAAGTCCCATACCGTGAGTTTGACTTGTCTAGTTCATTCTTTATATTCACGAATAATAAACATAGGATAATTTATACTTGATTCAGAACATTTCTCAAGATTATAATTCATTTAATATTACATATCATCATGTTATAAAAATTAAATATTTATTTAAGTTCATATCAATCGGTTTGTCAATATTCATAACATGAGTCGAAAATGAACATGTTTTGTTGAAAATTGTCAATGTAGTCAAAATTACATCCTCTTAATAATTATTTGAATGATTTAAATATCTCAAAATTCTAGTATATATTTATTTTATAGTAGTCTATAACATTTGGAGATATGAAATGAAATAAACAGTTCATGGAGGTGGTAAGTTGTATGTACGCATGAACGCTATTTTCATTTCATTGTCATATTAAAGGACTAAAAATTAATTGATACATAGGTATTTTATAATTCTAGTATAATATCTATGTTATATATGTTACATATGTTCATTAATTCCATTCATTATTTGTTCCATGTTTGGCATGAATGAGTTATATCACTTTGAGGGGGTGGTAGTCCGAACATCCTCAAATGAAATTATCATATTTACATTTTATAGAAACCATAAAAGGTATGTTGTAAATAAAAAATAAAGAAACATAGAAATAGTATAAATATAATATATATCACATTTAAATACATTTCCATCAAAATTCCTACCATGAGAGGTGGTCAGAGAAAATTGTAAAATCATCTTTTTGTGAGGTAGTAGTTCTCTGTACACAAAAACAGTATGTTCATATCCATGTGATAGAGGTGTGTGTAAATTTTGTTTGAATCATTATGAAAAAATCAACATATTAAATTTATCATAATTGTGCTGTTATGTAATCAAATAATAATAAGATCATAGGGAGTAAAGAATGGAAATAATAGAAAGGAACTTGAGAGAAGACGTTACCTTAAAATCCGATAACTTTTTTTGATTTGAGTCAAAAGGTATTCTTGAATTTCTTTCGATCCAATGAAATAATTTTTAAAGAAAATGATGGATTGTAATGTCTTGGATTTTACATACTTTATTCTTAAAAATAAATGGAATTATTTCAAGACCAGACTCTGAGACGATGTGTAGTTCCGAGTCCCGTTGAGCCCAGAACAAATGATTGAATTTAATTTAATAAATAAATTATGCGCGTGTGCGGTTTTCTGGAAAAGTGGAATTACTCCTGAATGGGTACATGGATCAAAAATCTGATGGCACCGTTGCGTTCAGAGTAGCGGGTTTACCCTAGAAGGGACCTAACATCGACTGGCACTTGCCGGTGGTGAAATATGGGTTTTGGACGTAATTGTTATAAAATATTTAATTTAAAATATATTATTAAATCCTTGTTGAAGTGAAATATTTTTATTATTTTTAAATAAAGATTTATCAAGGGGTCAGGGTTACTTATCTCATAACCCTGAATCTCCCTGGAAAGCTCTGGAGAAAACCTCCCAATGCGACGACTGTGTTCTTGACGAGCTTCACCGGCGACGACGACGCGGTGACCAGATCTTCGCCAGAAAATGCTGCAAATCCAGGAAGGATGTTTGTTTTTGATTTACCTTTCCCCGTTCTTGATTCTTATGACAAACGCGGACTAATCAAAGAACCGATTAGCCTGTGGATCGATCATTTTGTGGGCGGGTGTGATTTGAGGTTTTATCAGGAAATCAAATACTAGAGAATTAAAACCTGTTGATTATTTTGGCTTTGATCTAACAGCGACAAACCCGGATCATCACAAACAATGATTGAGGTTCTCCCCTCTTGTTCGATTATTTTTATTTTTCTCTCGCGCGTTCTTCTTTGCATTCTACGTGTTCTTGGAGGAAATCGATCATTGCACATTCGTTTGTTGGCGCAATGATCCGAGATTGTAGATCCAACCCCAGAGCGATGTCACGGAGGTGCGACGATGGTTTTGGCAGACAATTTGGAGCGGATCAAGAGTTATGAGTTTTCAGGCGTTTTTATTCGGATGGATCGTTCGAGGTTTATGATCCTATTTAAGGACCGAAAACACCTGTTATGGTTTTCTTATGATGAAACAAACCAACCTTTTGAGTATCGGGACGAACGGATGAGAGATCACGGATCTGGAAGATTGGATGAAGCGCGAGGAAGAAGACGACGTTCTGGAAAAATCTCAACTACATGACGTGTATTATGGGATACCCGGTGTGTGTTCGTCGGCGGGTTTACCTGGCGTGTACTTCGGGAGTACACGGACACGAGTTGGGTACACGGCCAAGGACATTCCATGTATACCCCTCCCCGGCCAGACCCGGCCAGATACACATGATACCCCGTGTGCTGGTACACAGGCAGGAGACACGGACATAGACCATGTATGGGCACATGGACAACGTACACGGAGTGAGCCCCAGGTGCCCAGACACGGTGTGTGATTATTCTACACACCGTGTAGTTACATTCTATTCGAAAAGCCGAATGTCATGGGCCGTTTACACAGGCAGTACCTGGAGTCATGGAACACTATGTGTGATCAATCTATATTCCATGTAGTTGGGATTTACATAGCTTGGACGAATTACATGGGCCATATACATGGGAAATAATCGGAGTCAAGGAACACAACGTGTGATCCTTATAAACGTCGTGTAGTCTAGTTTTACACAGGCTGGATAGATGACACGGGCCGTTACACGGGCAGTACCCGGGGTCTAGGAAGATGACATGTAACCATACTACACGCTGTTTAACCAATTATTCATGGCTTGATCCACTTTTCTTCTGTGACTTGGACTAGTTTTCTTAGGGCTCATCTCCTTGGTCTTTCTCCTGAAGGTTCTCGGTATCATTTCCTACATATTGGAGTATGATCCCTTCAGCAGGAATTCTTGAATAGAGTTGTTGGAATCCCCTCTGTGAGACATAGAGAAGGATCCTCTATACATTCCTAGAACCCTAGGTAGATTTCTTGGTATCGATGTGAACAACTTTAACCAGGCACCGATCCACTGCCTAGCAGATTAGCTCAGACTGAGTTATTGGAATCACCCCTTGGTGATTGGTTGTCATCCTCATCTGAGAATTATGTTCTCAAGTACTTATAGAGTGTGTTATGCCAGAACTAGTACTTCGTATCTCTCTTTTCGGACCTAGGAGTGTGTTCTCCCAGTCACGTGCTTCGTGGAATCTTCAAGCTGGATCTTAGTGGTGGTTTCGCGATAGTCGATCATGTATGAGTATATCAAGATATTATTGTTATATGTTCTGTAGAAATATACTATGTGGAGATAACTGTATTATTACTTTGTGGTATTTCCCTTGTTTTATTTCCATTGTGGTTTCGGGGTGTCCTACTGGGTATTGTTATACTCACCACTACACGGGCTTTTCCCACACATGTCGTGTCTTGTGGAGACGAGCGAGACTTTGATAGGATTCTTGGTGGACTAGGACCAGACGGTACTCAGTGAGATCAGACAGGCCGAGGTGTGTTCCTACGGATACATACTGTAGTCCCAACACCTTTCTTTATAGGTTGGACTTTGTTACGAACTCTCTTTTGGTGGGCTTGTACTTTTGGACCAGGGTTTTAATTTCTTGTACTTTACATTCCTATCATACTCTGTTGGTTGGGTTTTAGTGTATGCATGCATCTTTTACATTTTTATTAGTTTTTACTTTTCAGCTTTGTGGGCTTGGAAATGTGTGTGTGTGTGTACATGTTTATAGGCAATGCCACCCATGTTAGTAGCATGCCTACTCAGTGCTAGTCACCAGCCCCTGGCCTATTAAAGGCGGGATTGGGGAGTTGCGGCTCGGGCCCCACTAGGACGGCTCGTGATAGAGTGGTATCAGAGGTGGTCTGTTTTACCGTAGAACCGAGAGTCTGTGAGTTGGTTTGGGGAATTAGTGTTATGTGTTTCAAGTTCAGATTTTAGGCCAGGGACCCCAGTGTTGGTATGGGCGGCCGACATATCCATACACCAGGACTTTCATAACATGATTTTTGACTCAGAACATGAGAACACTAGTTGTAGGGGAGAATAATGGTACATGCATCATATAGGAATGTGTTGTGGTTTCCATTTCCTTCTTAAGTCAGCTCTACAGATATACTCACTGACTAAGATACATCTATATTCTTTACAGGATGCCTCCGCGATGCGAACTCGCTAGGATCTAGTAGCTCGATCATGAGGATGACCCCCTCAGTGATGAAGCTTCAATTTAGGGACCGAATCCCCCAGTTTTACCATTGGCTGGTGTGCCAGTTATCCCGCCACCTGTGGAGCAGTGTTTAGTGCCTGCTGTACCAGTGTAGCAGGAGCATAGGCTGAGTGCACTCCACAAGTTTCAGAGATAGAGACCCCTCAGGTTTCGAGGTGATCCTGAACCTCAGTCAGCAGAGGACTAGCTTGAGGCAGTGAACAAAGTCATCCGTTTAGTCAAGACACCAGCAGACCAGATGGTGATCCTGGAAGCTAGTTTTCTGCAGCGATCAACATGGTGATGGTAGAGTTTGGTTAACCAGACTCATGACGAGGCGACTCTTGCATGGTCAGAGTTTGAGCATCTCTTTAGAGGGGAGTTTTCAACAGTTACCGTAATAGCAGTACATATACAGAATCTTCTTTAGCTCCAGTAGGGAACCATGACGGTGGCTGACTATTCATCGAGGTTTACCGACCTCTCGCGGTACTCGATGGATATGGTCAGAGACCAGTAATTCAGAGCTTGGACTTTCGAGTGGGGCTTGCACAGAGATATCCGAGCTAGAATCGTCCCTATAAGCATTCCCACTTATGTTGGGGTGCTCGAGCGGGCTTTGGTGGTTGAGAGCTTTTTGGAAGAGCTTAGATAGCCGGTAGTTATCAGTAGTGAGAGAGCTGGAGTAGAGACCTCGATAGTAGGGAGCCGACGTCAGGGACCCAAGCATGGGAGATGTTTTCAGAGGAGATAATAGGAAAGGGGATCTTCCATCAAGGGTTCAAAGGGCACATCCATCCAGCCTCGAGAGAGGCGATGCTACTAATGCAATGGAAGGGGACATCTTGCTCGAGATTGTCCGACCCACTGTACTAATGAAACGGGAGCAGTGGATGGACCACCAAGGCCGAGTCAACGTGTGGACCAGACAGATCCGCGGTGCGGCGGATGTGGTATAGGAGCTGGGAGAGCAGTTGGAGGTGGTCGACGTTTTGAATCATTACCACCACCACCCCCAGGAGGTCTACCCCAGGCTCAGGATGCTGGTGGACAGAGGTAGGGACAACTGTAGGTGGCAGAGGATTATGACCTAGGTACTCCCAAAATGATTAGAGGTACAATCTATTTATTTTCTACTTTTTCTGTTGTACTGATAGACATAGGTGCTAGTCATTCCATTCTGGATGCTTATGTTGTTTGAGACCTTGAGATTACAGTTGAGCCATTGAATCAACCCTTACGCTTAGAAACAACAACTCGAGAAGATTCAAAGATCACACACCTCTGTAGACAGTGTGACCTGAACCTTGGAGGTGAGAGTTTCAGTTGGATCCTCTTGGTGGTAGCGTTGAGGCCTTATGATGTCATTCTTGGTATGGATTGGATTTCCACAGTTCATGCCCAGATCGACTGTTTTAGGAGAATGGTACAGTGTGTCTGGAGTGATGGAACAAGTTTCTCTTTTGTCGGTGAAAAAGAGACCCAGACCATGCATGATGGACTCGTGCGTATGAGGGTGCAACTGATATCCTATAAGTTGGCTAGCCTAGCCCTTGGAATATTAGATGTTATGAGTTTCGAGTTTCCAGTAGTAGTGGATGAGTACGAGGATGTCTTTCTGGAGGATGTCCCCGGACTACCTCCCCATCGGGAGATAGACTTCTGCATTGAGTTGCTACCTAGGACGACACCGATATCAGCATTAGCATATCGAATGGATACTGTAGAGATTTGTGAGCAGAGGGTGCAACTGGAAGACTTGCAGAAGAAGGGCTTTGTGAGACCCAGCATTTCACCTTGGGCGACCCCAGTGCTGTTTTCCAAAAAGGCAGACGAGAGCTTGAGACTATGTGTGGATTACCGGTGCTTGAATCAGGTGACCCTGATGAACCGGTATCCACTAACAAGGATCGATGTCCTCTTCGACTAGTTTAGAGGGTCATGATGGTTCTCAAAGGTTGATATATGAACAGGATATCACCAGTTGCGAGTACATGATGAGGATGTACAGAAGACAGATTTCAGATGTTTCTACGGTCACTATGAGTACTTGGTGAGGCCCTTCGGCATGACAAGTTCCCCGAAAGTCATCATGGGACTCATGAACCAGATCTTTCAGACCTATCTAGATCGGTTCGTAGTAGTCTTCATCGATGATATCCTTGTGTACTCTACGTCCGAGGAGGAGCACACGAGACACCTAAGGATGGTTCTGGACACACTCCGAGAGCACCAGTTGTATGGGAAACTCTTGAAGTGTTATTTCTGGATACAGGAGGTCATCTTTCTGGGAAACATTATCTCAGCTGATGGTGTAGCAGTGGCCCCAGCCAAGGTGGAGGCAGTTCTACCATGGGAGCCACCCCAGAGCGTGACGGAGGTGCGGAGTTTCCTTAGGTTGGCAGGCTACTATCAGAGATTTATTCTTGATTTCTCCATGATTTTAGAACCCATGACTGCTTTGACCTGAAAGGGGCAGCCTTTCGTGTTGACCGAGAGATGCCAGCAGGATTTCTAGTAGTTGAGAGAGAGTCTGATGAGCGCCCCGATCTTGAGGTAACTGGAGGAGGGTGTCGAGTACGTAGGGTTCTGCGATGCATTAGGAACCGAGCTTGGTTGTGTCCTGATGCAGAGGCAACCGGTGATTGCCTATGGCTCACATCAGTTGAGGCCACACGATCAGAACTACGCGACCCATGATCTTAAGTTGGAAGTGGTAGTCTTCATGTTGAAGATGTGGTAGCACTACCTGATGGGCGGGCAGTTTATCATCTACTTTGATAAAAAGAGTCTCAGATATATCTTTTCTTAGAAAGATCTGAATTTGAGATAGATGCGGTGGCTTGAGTTCCTCCAGGATTACTACTTTGAGATCTTTTATACTCCTGGGAAAGGGAACGTAGTGACAGATGCTCTCAGAAGGAAATTCAGTTTGCAATTTCTGGATGAGGCGACGAGGTAGTTGGCCTCCTTAAAGTTATCCTTCATGGATGGAGATGAGGGATCCTACCTTCAATCGATGGTTGTTACCCCTCCACTCTTACTGCGATTCAGGGAAGCACAACGTGAGGATGCTAGCTATGAGACTCTACGTGCTCAGATATCCACAGGTGTTGCGGGTGATGGATATTCAGAAGGTGGGGATCATATTGTTCTTTTTAGAGGGCGTACAATAGTACCAGTGACGTTGTGGGAGGAGGTTCTAAGGAAGTTCCATACATCCACTTTGGCGGTGCATCTAGGCATGGAAAAAATGTATGAGGACCTCCGACGTCAATTTTGGTGGGCAGGAATGAAGAAGTGTGGGGCAGAGTTTGTTTCTCGGTGCCTTACTTGTCAGCAAGTAAAGGCTGAGCACCAGGTGCCAGAAGGCTTGACTCAGCCCCTTGAGGTGCCAGAGTGGAAGTGGGATGGGATATCCATGGACTTCATGACAGGTTTACCACGTACGTCCATGGGACACGATACCATCTGGGTGATCGTTGATCGGCTCACCAAGTTGGCCCACTTCCTAGCCATACGAGAGCAGAGTTAAGTAGGGATCTTGGGACGCCTCTATGTGTAGGATATAGTTCAACTTCATGGAGTTCCATCCACGATCGTCTCAGATCGTGATGCTCATTTCACATCCCGGTTGTGGAGGGGATTGAATGAAACTTTTTGGACTCAGTTACACTTGAGCACATCGTTCAATCCTTAGACTGATGGTCAGACGGAGCAGACCATCCAGGTTCTGGAGGACATGCTTCGAGCTGGCATACTTGACTTTGGTCATAGCTGGGAGGATCACCTACCACTGGTGGAATTTTCTTATAATAACAGTTATCATTCCACTATTGGTATGGCACCATTCGAGGCTCTGTACGGGCGACCTTGCAGGTCACCACTAACTGGACTGACCCAGGAGAGTTAGCACTAATGGGCCCAAAGATGGTGAGAGATACTACAGAGAAGGTGCAGGTTTTCCAAGAGCAGATGAAGACTGCACAGAGTTGGAAAAAGTCTTATGCCAATAGGATGCAGAGGCCCTCGGAGTTCGAGGAGGGAGACCATGTGTTCTTTCAGGTCTCACCTCGATGGGGATTACAGAGATTTGGCCGAGGCAGCAAGATATCTCCGAGGTTCATTGGCCCTTTTCAGATTTTGAGTAGATTTTTCGAGGTGACATATCTCTTGGATCTACCTCCTCAGATGGATTGAGTACACAATGTCTTCTATGTGTCCCAGCTATGGGAGTACGTGCATGATCCATCACACGTCATCGACTGGGGCGAGCTGGACATCGATGATGGACCGACCTTTGCTGAATACCCAGTGGAGATCGAGGATCATCAGGAGAAGATCCTTTAGGGGTGAGCTATTCCCATGGTGTGTGTCCGATGGCAGCACGGGAATCTCCAGGAGATCACATGGGAGTGGGAGGCTCAGATTCTTGTGTAGTACCCACAACTTCTAGAGTAGCCTTGGTTTTGACTTTTCAGGGAAGTAAAATCCCTAAGGTGGGTGTGATGTAATGTATCCGAGTTTCCATAATTTATTCTAAAAAATAATGGGAATTATTTCAAGACCAGGCTCTGAGATAGCGTGAAATTCCGAGGCCCGGTGAGCCCAGAACAAATGTTTGAATTTAATTTAATAATTAAATTACGCGCGCGTGCAATTTTCCTGAAAAAGTAGAATAACTCCCACACAGGTGCTCGGATCAAAAATCTGATGGCACCGTTGCATTCATAGTAGTGGGTTTACCCATGAAGGAACCTAATATTGACTGGCATAGGCCGGTGGAAAAATCTGCGTTTTGGACTTAACCGTAATAAAATATTTAATTAAAAATATTTTATTAAATCCTTGTTGCAGCGAAATATTTTTATTCTTTTCAAATAACGATTTCGCAAGGGATCAGGGTTACTTTCCTCATAACCCTGAATCTCCCTGGAGAGCTCTGGAGAAAACCTCCCAACGTGGCGATAGTGTTCTGGATGAGGTTTGCCAGGGACGACGATGCGACGACTGGATCTTCACCATCAAATGCCACGAATCCCGGTAGGATGTCTTTTTTTGATTTACCTTTCCCCGTTCATGATTCTTAAAATGTACACAGACAAATCTACGAACCGATTAGCCCGTGGATCGATCGTTTTGCGGGTGGGTGTGATTTGGGGTTTTATTGTGAAATCAAATACTAGAGAATTAAAATATCTTTATTATTGTGGTTTTGATCTAACGGCGACGAACCCAGATCGCCACAAAAAATGATCATGGTCCGTCCCTCTTGTTCGATTCTTTGTATTTTTCTACCGCACGTTTTTCATTGCATTCTATGCGTTCTTGGAGAAAATCAATCATTTCACATTCTTTTGTTGGCACAACGATCCGAGATTGTAGATCCAACCCCAGAGCAATGTCAAAGAGGTGCAATGATGGTTTCAGTGGACGATTCGGAGAAGATCGAGAGTTATGAGTTTTCGGGTGTTTTTCTTCGGATGGATTGTTCGAGGTTTATGATCCTATTTATGAACCGAAAACACCCGTTATAGTGTTCTTATGATAAAACGAACCAACCCCTGGAGTATCAGGATGAATAGACAAGAGATCACGGATCTGGAAGATCGGCCGAAGTGCGAGGAAGAAGACGGAATTCTGGAAAAATCTCGACTACACGACATGTAGTATGGGCTACATGGCATGTGTTCATCGGTGGGTTTACCTAGCATGTACTCCAGGAGTACACGGATATAGGTTGGGTACACGACCACAGACACGCCGTGTCTACCCCTCCCCGGCAAGACCTGGCCAGATACACGGGATACCCCGTGTGCTGGTACACGGGAAGGCGACACGGACAGAGACCGTGTATGGGCACATGACCAGCGTACATGAAGCGAGCCCCAGGTGCTCGGACACATCGTGTGATTGTTCTACACGCCATGTAGTTACTTTATATCCGACAAGCTGAATGACACAGGCCGTTTGTACGAGCAGTACCCAGAGTCAAGGAACACGGCGTGTGATCATTCTACACACCGTGTAGTTGGGATTTACATAGCTTGGAAGGATGACACAGGCCGTTCAAAAGGGCAGTACCCGGAGTCAAAGAACACGGCGTGTGATCCTTCTACATGTCGTTTATTCTAGTGTTACACAGACTGGACAGATGACACGGGCCGTTACATGGGCATTACCCAGGGATAAGGAACATGGCGTGTAACCGTAATACATGCCATGTAACCAATTCTTCATGTCTTGAGCCACTTTTCTTCTGTGAATTGGACTAGTTTTCTTAGGGTTCATCCCCTTGGTCTTTCTACTAATGCTTCCTAGTATCATTTCCTACAGATAGGAGTATGATCCCTTCAGTAGGACTTCCTGAAAAGAGTTTTTGGAATCCCCTTTGTGAGACTTAGAGACAGATCCTCTATTCATTCCTAGAACCCTAGTTAGAGTTCTTTGTATCGACGTGACCAACTTTACTGGGGAACCGATCCTCTTCTTAGCAGATTTTCTCAGACTGAGTTGTTGGAATCACCCCGTGGAGATTGGTTTTGATCCTCATCTGAGCATCATGTTCCCAAGTACTTGTGGAGTGTGTTCTCCCTGAACGAGTACTTCGTATCTCTCTCTTCAGACCTAGGAGTGTGTTCTCCCAGTTACGTGCTTAGTGGAATCTTCAAGCTGGATCGTAGTGGTGGTTTCGCGATAGTCGATCTTGTATGATTATATCTGGATATTCTTTTTATATGTTCTGTAGACATATACTGTGTGGAGCAGACTGCATCTTTCCATTTTTGTATTTACCTTGTTTTATTTTTTTGTGGTTTCAGGGTGTCCAATAGGGTATTTTTGTACTCACCCCTGCACGGGCTTTTCCCACACGTGTCGTGTCTTGTGTAGACAAGTGAGCCTTTGACACGATTCTAGGCAGACCAGGACCGGACGGTACTCAGTGAGATCAGACATGCCGAGGTGTGTTCCTACAGCTACAGACTACAGTCCCAACAACTTTCTTTATAGGTTGGACTTTGATACGAACTCTCTTTTGGTAGGCTTGTACTTTTGGCCCAGGGTTTTACTTTCCTGTACATTACTTTCTTGTCGTACTCTGTTGGTTGGGTTTTAGTGTATGCATGAATCTTTTCCATTTTTAGGAGTCTTTACTTTTCATCTTTGTGGGCTTGGAAATGTGTGTGCATGCATACATGTTTATAGGCAATGCCTCCCATGTTAGTAGCATGCCTACTCGGTGCTAGTCACTAGCCCCTGGCCTATTGGAGGCGGGCTTGGGGAGTTGCATCTCAGGCCCCACTGGGACAGGTTGTGACATGGATGTTGGGAGCTAATTTGATCATAATTAGGAAAAGACAAGGGGCATGAGAGGTGTGAGTTATGTGGGTAGAGGTGGTGGCCTTTTATAAGATGGAGGAGTGGCACTTTACAAATGTTTTGAAATATAAATTTATTATAAATTCAATTTAGATTAAGAATGGTCCAAAACACAATTAATTTTATGATTAGATGATTTGGGTTCTAATAAACATAATCTAATTTTTTATACATGTTTTGAATATTTTTTTATCCTTATTTTTTTTGTTTTAAACTTATTTTATTCATTTTAAAATTATAGTGATATCTTGTTATTTAAAAACTATGGGTTAATGTAATTTCAATATCATGTCAAATGACCCAAAATAAAGTCATTAATGATATATTTGTACTTATATTATCCATTAGGGAAAATAAATTTTTTTTATGAATTTTATAACATTTATTAAACTATATTATATTTTAAGTTATGAAATATGTCAATTTTGGACACTATTCATTGTTGACTTTTTTTTACAAAATCCTAAAACCACAATTATTTCCAAAAAAACATATAATCAATCCTAACATTCCATATTCACCATGAAAATTCGTCGATTACTTTAATTATCTCATATAATATTTATTTTAATATTTATAATATCATTTATTTGAATATTTTACTAATGAAGCAATCACTGCATTCTAATTGTGTCATAATTAAAATTATTTATTTAATATTTTAAAAATATAAATAAAATATCATGATATATGAAATGTTTTTATCTTTCTAATGAAAATTTATTGTTGAATATATCTCTTAGATTATCCTATATAAAAACTGTTTTAGTAATAAGATACATGTTTTTGGTATTTTTCACTTTACATTAAATTAATTATTATAACAAGTCATTATCACACCCAAGTGGCACCATGGGGTCCCCAAATCTACCCAAGGATTCCTATGGTCTGAAATATCTCATTCAATAAGATTAGAAAATTTGTTATTGTATTTTTATTTTATTTTCCCCCTTATTTACCTGATTTACCCTTTAACGATGGTAAATAAAAATAACTATTGAAGTTACTATTCATAATGTCAAAAAATAAAATTTACTTATTTAAATGATTTTTACCTTTTTATTTAAAATATTGAATCCATTTTTAAAAATTCAAAACATTTAATTTTCATAAATTAATTTTAAATTAATTCCTATTGTCAAAACCAAAGAGATGGTTTTTAAGAAGTAAAAAAACTATTAAAAGATTAAGATGAATTTATGTCAAATTTAAAATAAAAATCACATCCAATGACCTAAATTGGATTATATTATAAAAAAATAATCCAATTACATTTTAAATCTAATTATAATGACAATCTAACTATATAAATAAATTAGATGAAAATACAGTTTTGACATAAAATGCGGTATTTTTACTATTCATTTAAAAATGAACTTTATCAGATTATTAACAAAAATTAATCCATAGTAAATTTGGATGCCCCATTTATATATAATAGGTTTATTTTATCAAATATAACATATAAATGTGACCAAAAATATTTTTAAAAATGGTTCTCCATCAAAAGGCTATAAAATGACCTTTTAAAAATATTAGAGTATTCTATGCTTAAAATTGGATTTATTATCATTTTAAGCCTCTAATTTTCATTGGATATATGAAAAAAATTAACTAATATGTAAAATCACAATATATTTAATTCTATTATTTCTCTTCAATTCAATGTCTAGGCGTTAACAACCATTTAAAATAATAATAATATTATTTCATTATTTTTCGGTATAACTCAACATTGTGTGAAACATTAGATTTTAGAGAAATTCATTATTGCATGTCGAATATGATATTAGAAAAAGTGTCATCTTTTACATAAAATTAATATCATTTTCATAAATTTTAATAGATATGAAAAAGTATTATTCTATAAATACCTAGGTTGTTACATCATTCTCCCCTTTTGGGAATGGTGTCCTCCGAATTTTTTTTCACTTATCAGATAAGTTGGGGTAATTGTACCTCAAAGCATTTTTAGATTCCAATGTTGCCTTTTCAACCATATGTTTTCCCCATATATCAATTACCTGATGAATTTCCTTATTCTACAAGACCTTCTCTCTAAGATCAAGAATCTGGACTGGTAGTTCCTTATCAGTAATATTCTCTTCCGAATTAACTACCTCTGGAATCAAAACATGAGATCAACATGGAATATACATTCTCAACAACGAAACATGAAACAATTGTTCACCAGGGATATCCTTGGAGGTAAATCCTCTCTATAGAAAACTGATCTAACATTCTAAAAGATTTCATAGGGTCCAATGACCTGCAGAGTCAACATCCCATTATTACCAAAACACCTCACACTTTTCCATAAAGAAACATTGAGAAAGACATGATCGCCTACCATGAAAGAAAGATACTTTACACAGTTATCCTGATAACTATTCTACCTACTCTAAGTTGATCTCATGTGCTTTTAAATCAACTTAACCTTTTCATCAATATCTTTTACCAATTCTGGTCACATTGACATCCTTTTATCTACTTCTGTCCAACAATAAAGTAAAGTTGATCAAATTTTCAGTGGCTTAAAACCATGTTTTCGAAGGCCATTAGCTATAAGAGACTTCAGTAGCTATGAAGAAATTGTACGTTGTGCTATCAAGGTAAAACTGGATGTTGGTGTAACATATCCATCTCATGGGTTTGACAAGAAACGAAAGATGGAGTTCAAGGAGAAATCTCAGAACAATGGTGAAAATAAGATGAATGTTTCTTTATGCTCAAAGTGTGGAAAGAAGCATGGTGGAGATTTCCTAAAAGGTACTAGAAAATGTTTTAGGTGTGTAAAAAGAGGTCATCAAGTAGTTTATTGTCGAGGTAATGGGAAAAAGTTTGTTAATGATGTTAATAGAGAAAAAACTACAGAGAAATCTCCACTAACATTTCAATGATTCAAGTGCAAGGAAATGGGGCATTATGCTAATAAATTCCCTAATCCATGGGTTAATGATGATCAACGTGAGCAACCTCTTAAGGAAAAGGATAAAGGGAAGTCTCATGCGATCACTATTTGTGATGTTGAGTATGAAAATGATGCCGTGTAATGATTAAGTGTTTATGTAATGAGATTTCAGAATAGTATCATGGAATCTCATTTATGGTATTGTGGAATTTTGGAATATCTATGTATTGGTTCTCAATAATTATATTGTACTGGTAACCATGAAAAAGTGATTTAAATGATTTTGGAAAGAAGATGAAATGCGCATAATGAAGGGATAAGGAAACAATAATATGATAGTAATCATGAGCTCATGACTAAAATAAGGACAAAGTGATATCATGGTTTGAGTATATAGAAATTTTGGGATTCTGGTATGTGGGAAGAGCTAACTTTTGAAAGCATTCATGTTTTAACTAAGGTTAAATGGATATTCATTTTTCAAGAGAATACGTGATTAAGGTATTCACATGATTAGAATGTGATCAACAAGATATATGGGGGATAAATGATGGCATTCATGTGATTGTTATGTGACATTTCAATTAATCATTTTCTTTATACTCTGATCTTGGACCGAAGTATTTTAGATAATCCTAAAGATTGGAATGGATTATGTTGGACATAAGTTAGTATTGTTTAAGGATAAAACTTTTTTTGATATTATTGATGGGATGTCATAGTAATGTAGTTTTAGAAAAAGGACAACCTGCAGGACGAGCGACAACCCGTCGCGTCAGACAAGGCTGTGGGAATTGAACCCACAACCGAAGTGCGACTAGTCTTTATCGCCTACCACTGGCCTACAGGAAGTCCCTGGTTAGTAGAAACTAGTTTTATTTTATTATGTGGTATGATATATGAAGTATAATTTCATTTTTGGATTCGTATATGATTAGCCTCACTATAGATGGAATTATGTATATTTGATAACTTTTTCTAACCTTTTGTTTGAAACAGATGGAATGACCCATAATTCGATCACATGGTCTGTTAACACTTCACGAATAACAAATTCAACTTCATTTCTTTAAGATATGAAGTGGAAATTGTTCAAAGCAAGAACAAAGTGAGATTGTACCAAAATCAAGAAAGTATTTCTTCTAATTCAAATTTTTCAACTTTAGGGAAATGATATTGAAAACCAAAAATGTTGTCTTAGTGCTCTTATATCCGATGAATCAGATGGTACCTTAGATCATCACAAATTTATGGCTTTGTGATTGATGGATTTTTCATATACATGTTCTCTACCACTCTCCATCCGAACTTGATGGTTAGATTTATCTTCCATATCCATATTTTCACCTATGTTCTGCTATATGGAAACCCAGTGATGAGTTACATTGGGTAATCATTACGTTTCATACTTTAGTTTTTAAAATTATGTTTAGTATTCCTTTTTACGATGTGGGTTTCTATGAATAGTAAACGATTTATAACCCCGACGAATTTCAAGGGCAAAATTCATTTTAAGGAGGGTAGAATGTAACAACCTGATATTTTATGATAAGTATTCTTTTTAATTGATATCTTGTGATTTATGATACAACAATATTATCTTGTGCCATACGCAACATCATATTAGCTTGCAGTATATGCAACACTATTCTTAGATTGTGTTACACACAATTTCAAGTTCGTTTTATAATAGTCATACTATGCAACATTGAGTGTATATATATATGTATAATTATATATTCAATGTATAAATGAAATATGGTTGGATTCTGTTATACGAAACAATGAAGGATTCTTGCACAACACGCAACCCTGACTTGGCTTGCATTACACGCAATCGCGACTTTCCTCGATAACCTGTGTTGTACGTAATATCAGGTTTTAGAAAACAATGATATATGGTTATAATATTATTTTGAACTAGCCATTATGAATAGTATTAACTAAATTTTGAATGTTATAACATTATTATTTCATCTTACACATTTTCTAGAACATGGTATGTGAACAAAATAAATTTTTCGGGTAAAATAAGTATTTTTCAAAAAAATGCAGTTTTGCATCCTTTTAATGGAACACCAACATTAAATCTAGTTTTTTACATGTTTATAAGTTCAATTTTACAAAAGAAACTTCTTCTTTTCAATCAGGATATAAAAATTTACATTGGATAAAGTTTTGATATTTTTATGATAACTTTCATATTTTAATGAATAGTAAAAACATGCTACATTTTAATTAAAAACAACTTTTTTTCATCGTCATAATTTATATGGTTAAATTATAATATTTAATGTTTTTAATGTATAAATAGAATATATTTTTACCTTAATATAATGTATTTCATTAGCATTGATTTTACCTTGAATTCGTAGGTTAAATCAATTCAATCTTTTGCAAAGTTTTAAACAAAAACCTATTTTCTTTCGACAATGGGATTAATTTTAATTTAATTTCTGCAACTTTTGTGTATTGAATTTGGAAAAATGGATTCCATATTTGGAATCAGTGGGTCCAAATTATGTCAATAAGCTATTTTTTATTTTTTGGGCATTATGAATAGTAACTACGGTAAAATTTATTTACCATAGTTAAAGGTAAATCAGGTAATTAAGGGTAAATATAAGATTATAAAACTAACTTAACACCTGCCAAAATCCTATTGGATCACTAAAAGTCGACCCATATCACCTAAGGTTCAGATTATATTCAATTAATGGACTTTTTTCTATGATAATAATTTAATTATTATTAAAACCAAAGAAAGTGACAACATGTCACTTTCTTAAATCTTATAAGTATAATAAATTTAGTTTAGTGATAAACTTCATGAAACTTCGGATATAAATAGTCTCCAGAAATATAATAAAATTATCTACATCATATGAATTTATTTAGAATTTCTATGGATTAAATTTTTATCATTAAAAGTGAAATAATAGTAATGTTGAAATTATTTTATTAAGAGAAATATCAAATAAATGGTTTTAAAAATATTAAAATAAATATTATATGAACTATTTTATGTCCTCCAATAATTTTATAGACAAATATTACATTTTATGAATCTATTAAATATTTTAGTTTGAACATATCTTCTGTATATAGTATAGTTAAATTCAAATAAATGAATATTGTCAAAATTGACACTATTGTTATTTTATAAAAATAACATATTATAAAATTGTTTAAAAATCACAAAAATATTTAAAAATTATAAATTTAAATTTATATGGTCTAAAATGATATAAAGTGTCAAATTATGGAACATTTAAAACACATATGTAATTATTTATAATAATTTAAAATTTAGAATATTTTTACCACAATTAAAATTAAATTTATAAATAAGGATAAATCAAGTAGATAATGTTTAAAATAAATTCCTAACATATATAAATTTTATTGGTTGAGGATATTACAACCCTATATCATCTAATATTTGGATATGAGTCATTTTGGAATTTTATAAGTGGGGTTGGGATTTAATATTAACTAATATTTCTTATATTTCCAAAGGTGCCCCTCTTCTCCCTTATAAAAAGGCCCCTCCTCCCTCTATTCCTCACACCATTTTGAGACTTGAAGCTCGGCCAAACTCTGCCCATTTCACTTCCCCACTTCCCTAGAAACCTTATAGAGGTACTGTCCTTCTCAAAAGACCAACTCTAGTGCCCTAAGATAATGTTTAAAGGAGGCACTTCGAGAAAGAGGTAATACCTTCTACCGTTTTTTTCAAGTTCCATTCTTCTTCTACTCCCTCTTCTTTAGTTTTTACATTATGAAGTAATTAGATCAGTATCCATTATATACTCTTATGTTATTATAAATATGAAACAACCCCATTTAACCTTCTATCCATCTTACAGAAAAGGAAATCACCACGCGTGCGTACGTACGGAATACCATCTCCACGCCGTGGTGTAATTTGTTTTTCCACCAACAACATACATGGATGGGTATAATAGTGTAAATAATAACTATATATGGTTATTATAACATCATACTTATTCTTATATATTATACCATCCACTCCAATTCTATTCAATAATTATGGGAACGATATCATCGCTCGTGCGTACGTACGGACTACCGTCTCCACGATGCGATGCGATTCATTCTCCATGTTAAACAGACAAGAATGATCATAAAGTTTATATAATGAATAATAATGAAATATATGAAATAATAATTCTACTGGATTTATGTATATATATATATGTATTTCATCTATTTAGTTTCATTCAATTCAATAAGGAAACGAAAACAACGTTCATGCGTACGTACGGCCTACCGTCTCCATGAACGGTGTATTTAATTAATTTTATCGATCTGTAATATATATTTATATGATAAATATATATTATATATAAATAATGTTTTACATTCTGGAATTATTTAAATCAGGATATAAGTAATAATATCAAGAACGACAAGTCTAAACACATACGATAAATGAAATGATTTTACCCAAAACATTGCTTTAACATGGAATTTACAAAAGAACGGGTAATATAAAGTCATAATTGAAACATATATGATATCATAATAATGAATATGAATATATAATAATTAAATGAAATTATTTAAATCATTATATATGAGTTTTGGATCCATACGAAGCATATCATACCTAAGGTAAGGGATAATTATTCCAATCTCATTCTTATCCGAGATTGTTTACTCGTAAGTATTTACTAGGGGTTATGTTTATTATCCATGTCCATATGCTCTCAAAATGTTTTCATAAAATGTTTACATTACTTCCAAGTATGTTTAATACATTTTTACCCTTTTCTTACTTTTACCACATTTTATGGAAGGAATCATTCTTTTGTTTACCATACGAGGTACTTTTTGACTTTTCGGACAAAAGTATGTGGAGATTGTTATTTTTAACTTATACGATGTGAACAGATTTTTACTGTTTTATAAAGCCTTATTTTCATGAAGCTTACTACAAAAGATTTCATGACAATTTTCAACAAAATCCTTTTATTTTAAAATGTCATGACATTTTGTGAAATGAAAATGATTTTGAAGAAGAAAGGATATTTTCCTCAAGAATTCATTTCAAGTGTTTTATCAAAAACATTTTGCATCTAAGATGATATTATTTCATATGTGTATGTTTCAAGTATAATGTCTCTATGATTTACATGGTTTCACTTTTCTTATTATTAAATGATATCCATTTATTTTATATGGATTATGTGATGATGGGATTATGTATATGAAACCCATTTTATTTGTTTGGTTTTTATGAATGATGTATGTTTATTTTGCGGCACAAGTAAGAATGATTTCATTATGAGATGTGTGGGACCTATATCTCCCTCCAATGCATTGGGTAAATATTTATATCTCATGAGATAGACATGCCTGGAACTGTAAGTTTATCCAATTCAGTGTTACAGGACTGAAACGAGGAGTGAACTCGATTCAGAAAGGGACTTTGTCCACTAAGATGGTCTTGGCAGCAATTCCTTGGATACTATGAAAATCATAACATGTGTTGAATGGTTTCCACAATTACATGTTTTATTCCCATTATATTTTATCATGGTTGATGTTCCATGATGATATATGCCTTACGTACTTCTACGATTTATGTCTTTACTCAAGATTTTGATGTTTAAATTTCATGTTCAAGTTTTTTCTTTCAAATGTTTATGGATTGTTTTATGTTCTCTATGTTTGCCCTTACTGAGCATTTGAGCTCACCCTTTTTATGTTTTATTTTCCCTAGGAAATAAAGAAAGGTTTTAGGTAAGGAAACAAAAAGGGGAATATCATTATGGGAGTTGTTGAAGATCTTTCAAAATGATTAGAAGTTTATATTCCATGTTTCCAAAGACACTAAACTATTAAGGTCCTTGAGTGTTGGTTCTTATAATGTATTAATTATTCCGCAAAAGTAATGTAATGTCCATGTACGTCAAGCTTTGAGCCTCTATATTAAAGATATTTTGGGGTGAGAAATACCCTTTCATAGTATGTCATGGGTGCCATAGATTCATCAATCTACTACGTGGAACCTCTAGAAACACTTTGGTTTAGATGAAACAACTACTATGTTCACCCCCCAATACAAAATAAGTAATGGGTCATCCATCTACTGAGTAAAACCTCCCTAGTTCCCAATGGTGCATGTTTTTTATCTACTGATGAGTACCCCATGTGACACCTAGGAACATGTCCTCTATTAGATATTGTGGCCACTCAGGCTGTTTAACTATGGTGACGTGAAGGTCCTCCACTTGAATTTATAAGAAATACAATTGATATGATGGGTATCAAACATGTAAAATTTTAACTAAATTTCAAATCAATATACTTAGATGACCTGTGGAGATAGATATCCATTTTCTATCTCATTTGTGTTTCTTTATGTGAATATATACCGTTTATCCCCTCTAAATATTGGTTAAGCTAACTTCTAATATATATTTCTATTAATCCCTTTTAGTTTTCTAGGGAATCGAATATGGTATAAATATTATATCACTATATGTGATTATCCCACACATGTCATGAATTTGTCTGATAGCATGCATAGTAGAAGCAATATCAGTAGATATTTTTGATACAAGGGTGCATTAATAGCATAAGGTGGTCAAAAATGGAGATCATGAGATAAAATTACTTTAGCAATTATTTATTCCACATTTCATCAAGTTGGGACATCATTTGAAGTTGAGTGTTCCATCTTCCAATTTTTTTACATTGGATTTATAAATTCATACATTTCTATATTTCCTAGATATTATTTCATACATATTTGTAATCTAGATGTTTCAGTATTTATAATATTAATCTACAATATTTATTAGTGATTTTTGAGTGAGTAGATACATGTACTTTCAGAAAAGACTCACATTTTAGCTATTCCTTCTCATCCCATGTCACAGTCTCTAATCATATTAGATGTTGTCTTGGAATGGTCACACTCGATATTCTATTGGAGATACATGCCTCAATGGGTCTATTCGTGAAAAATGGTGACCCTATTTTAAAATAAATAATTACCATTAGTGGCATATGAACTATATTCTAGTATGAAATTTACCTGATATAGTGTGAAACATACCTATTAGTTATTTAGGTAGGGAATAATCCCAATCATATTATATATGATTCATTAAAAATTGAGTGAATAATATTTTTCAAAACCAACATATGGATAAAAACATCTTAATTCTTCTAGTATCCCAATACTTTGGGTTTCTGAGCATGTGTCACCCAATAAATGTAAAAAATGGACTAAACAAAAGATAATCTAAGAGAAAAACTCTATGGACTTATACTATGCAAGGAAGATTCAATGAAACAAAGTAATTATTTTAAATACACTGGATATTCTAGAGTAACCCCACTATATTCTGAAACGACCCAGTTATATGATTGAGGTATTAAAAAGTGAAAAATTGGATGTAATATAATATTTAGTATTTGAAAAGGATTTTAATCCCTCTATCATATCACAAGACAATCCCTTTATTTTTTTCATTCTTATACTAATTTAGTTTGGAATCTTATTTCATTCACCAATGTATATATAATTACATAACCCACAATCATATGATATTTATATTAATATTGAAGTCGAACATATTCATAACTTTCAAAAATCACAATATTGAAAAGGTATATGAATAGTTCGTGCAATGGAAAGAGATATATGAGATTGAAGATCTAGAAATGAGTTATCATGCTATGTCTGATAACCAACCCTATTCTCTATCCTAGATAAGTCATAAACCTCAAGGTAGGTAGGTAATCTCACCCCAAAGTCCCTCTACCTCATGAATCATTACTAATTAGATAATACAATTCATTATTATAGTAACACCTAATAGGAAAGAACTATATTTAATAAATAAATTCAAGTTAAAAACATCAATGAAAATCCAATGACATGATAGATGAAAAACTAAATTCATTAGAGAAATTCCAATCATGTAATGCAGGTCAATATCCTACAAGAAGTTTAAAAATGAAACTAAATCATAGAAAGTATTAAAATTTATAAATAAATTTAATGATCATCAATGTTGTAGAGAATTTAATTTTGAATAGACTTACAATTAAAATATTTAATCAATATATACAAATTCATGGAAAATTCATAAATCAAATATTATTATAAATACTTTAATAAATTTTAAAATTAAAATTATTGACATTAAACAATTATCAATCCAAAATTTTCAAACTTTTAAATATAAACACACTATTATCATTCAAATATAATGTCTCTAAAATTATTCATTATATGGATTTTCCATTTTAAATATATTATTTTAAATGAAATATAAATAGTTTACAATTCAATTTCAATTATTTAATCATTTCACATAATCTAAATCTCATATACCAAACCATTATTTATTATTTGATCATATCAATCATCAAAAAATTTATCAAATGGATTTAATAATATAAAAGTATAGGGCCCTTTAGTTTTGAAAAATTCAAGATAATTAATTATGAACAGATCATAATTTAAATATAATCTTTTTATATTTTCCCCTATTATGTAATTTATAACATTTTATAAATTATTTTAATTTATTTATAAATAAACACTTGTGCTTCTAGATAATAGGTTATTCCATATGACATATTTAAACTAAATTTAACATATTAACATTTTTCAATTGGAATTATGAATGTTTCATAACGATTTTTTTATAAAAAATTTTAATTCATTTTTTTAATGTTTGGGGCCGAAGCCTCAATTTATTTTTTAAATCAAAGACCTCTTTATACTGGGTAGAGGGAGACCCATTATAGAGCCCGAAGGCCCAAGGCCATGTGGCCTGAAGACTAGGCTTGAAAGCCCATTTTTTTGGCTCAAAGAGCACCTCGGTGAATAGTACTACTACAGTACCCAGACTGCTACAGTACTGCCACCGCTACAGTTCCTGATACTTAGCCTCCACCGCTATAGTGTTACCAGTGCTACAGTACCCGGAAATTAGTCCCTGCCCGGATTTGATCCTAGGTCTTTTGGATGCCAAGCAGGAGCCTGTACCACTAGGGTACATGCTCATTGGATTGAATTCAATAATTAATAAAACATTTTATAAAAAAATATACCAAAATACATTTTATAGTTATTTATAGACATTTTATAAAGCATATAAATAAAGTTATACATTGAAAATTTATCAATTTTTTCATTTACCCTTTTGTAGAAACCAATTATTATATGAGGGTATCGTCCATTTATCCTTATGTAAGTAATCTACGTAAGGGGAAGTCTCAGAAACCCCTTTTATAGACCACTGGAACTGCTGTGAAGTTGTTAGACCACATTTTACATTTACATTACTCTATGAAACCTCTCTGCATCTTAGAATAACCTTTATGTATCCATCACATGTATCGGTAAATGGTTGAATATATTTACAAGAATATTGGAAAATACGCTTTACAAATATGTAATTAATTAAATCTATTATTTTGTATAGAAGCTCATAATAAACTCTATAAAAGCTATAGAATTACCTTTTTTCTAATTTAGTTAACATTTAATTTACTTATAGTGAACATCTTCATGTAATGTTAAGTAAACCTAGTACCCTTATGGAAAAAATCTATATATGGGTGATATCTCAGTTACCATTACGTTGCCATGTCAGGTTAGTGTATAACCTATAGGTACCCTTTATGTATAATGGTTATTTCATGCGATCCTTAGGTAAAACAATTTATGAATGGGTAAAAATGATAACCCTTACGCCGAACACACTGTGTAAATTAAAATCCATAGGTAACCTTAAGCATATAAGATGTATAAGGGCAAGGTGTTGTTATCCATGTTAATGCTCAAAAATTGATGGGTAAACAATATTATGATATCAAATTTGAAGAAAAAAGAGACATTGAATTGTTTTTTAATGTCCTTATTCACTTCATTTCATTTATCATATAAATAATGTATATAAATCCTATCATGCCACTGAAGGTTTATGTTAGATTCTAAGGGCATTTATTAGATCCAGGGGATTTTATTAGAAACCATTTTCTAAGGATCCCCATGAAAGATAGTATGAAACCATGATAAACTAAAATAAAGGACATGATCTAATTATTTTTACTGTTCAACAAATATCCAATTACTTTTTTGACAACAATTAAACATATTTTAATATTCTTGATAGAAATATTTTTTTCGAAAAACAATATCACATTCATCATTTATCCGCTGACTGATTTGAATGACAAGTTATACAAGCTAGATTTTAAATTATCAAATGAGGTTCCCGTATATTGGAATTAAATTGAATTAAAATATTAGTGATGTGGATACCTATGAGTATAGTAAAAAAATCACTCATAAAAAACATCAAAACCATCATATGGTTATAGGATTTATATATCATTTTAGGACACTCTGTGATAGTGAATGCATTAATATTTCATTTATAACATATGTATATATTTTATGGTTTGTTTATGCATTGTTTTAATTTACTCTATCTACATTTATTAGAAATATGATATTATTACATTTAATGATATAATATGTGGTAGAAAACAAAAATTATAATCACTCTTCTTTTTTTTGGAGTCACATATTTGACAATTTATTACTATTTCCATATGTATATTCAAAACATAATTTTCTTGCAACATGAAACCAAATATATTTATATATACTATATAATGATTTAGGGAATATTACCATCACTAATTTCACAAAAGAAATTTAAATGGGATAACACCAATACAAATACTATAGAGATAGTAAAATAAAACAAATTCTTTCAATGATTCTATTATAATTTTGGCTAAATTCAAAAAATAAAAAGATATTTTATCCAAAAGGAATAGGTCTATATGATATATTATAATAGTTCTTGATAGAGCTCCATAACATGATGTTAATGTAATAATTTTACATAGGGCATAAATGGTGTATGTGAATCTCCCAACACATGGGATGGAATTCATTCATGCAACTTTATTCTAGAAAATTTTATAAAATTATTTTACACAAAATAGAGTGAGAAATAATGATTAATCCATGGAGTTAAATTATAATGATTAATGTAAAACCATTTCATATTATCCTGAATGTTTATATCGGATTCACGGATTCTACTTGATTACTATTTCAACCATCCATGTTTTGCAAAAACTATTGAACATTGAAACCCACTATAATCCACCTAAAACATATTTCGAAAACGAATGTGAAAAATAACTCTGCATATGATCATTTTCTAACAATAATAATATTAAATAAATAGTAAAATGATGATCCAACTAATACATGATGAAATTAATTTTATAATATGATAAATGGGATGTTATGTAATGAAAAATATAGTGTCATTCCCTAAATCATTTTATTGTGATCTTCATTAAGACATTATTTTTACCGGATGAAACTATGAAATAGTTTTTATCAAAAAGATCATTGATTATACTGTAGTTAATTTTACTATAAAATCATTCATCCATTTGATTACGTGAGTGGATTAAAATATCCCAAATTAAGTGACATTGTCATTGTACAGGGAAACCCCTTTTACCACGTCATAAAGAATTTTAGTGGTATTTTATTTTCTCAATATAGTATTTCAATGGACAAAATCTATTACCAAATGAACCATGTTCTATATTGGATTTTTATAAACCAAAACAAACATTATTTACTTATTATATGATTTCTTATAGTAGCTGACATACTATTTTTTATCAAAATGTATTGGTTTCCCATAAAAATAGATTGAGGTGTGTTTCTCAAAGTTTACATGGATATAACCACAAGGGGATGAACAAGATGTCAAGATTATTCAATAATAATATTATTATATTATCTATTAAAAATAATGATAATATAGGCAAGAGGATATATATTGAATATTATATAGCATACAATTATGAAAATAACTTTATCCAAATTAATAAATGACTTTATTATTTTCCCCTAAAATCATTCATTGTCACTTTGTGTTATCAATGTACAAATTCAACTAAAAATGTAACAGATATTCTACTGTTATAAAATTCATTCCATATTGTCATTGTTTTTTTATAGTATACCCCAAATAACATACAATTTTGTATAAAATATAGTACAATAACATTAAAGTTATTGTCATTAAAGAGTATTAATTAATTAAACACTGAATTGAATCATGTTTTAATTATTTGATGGTTTTTATTATTGAATTAATAGTACATAGTGACTTTCCTATGAAGCTATGTAGTTGTGAAGTGACAATGAAATTGCATGATCCAATTTATAGGGCCTTGGTAATCTCTAAAACATGAGTTTCAGTACTAAAATAAAAAGATATTCAATTAGGGTTAATCTAAGTGTTCAAAAATGTTCTTATAGATGTTGTTTTATTTAGTGGCAAAAATTATATCTCAGAATGATCTCCATTAAAAATATTAAATTTGAATCAATAAATTTTTGAAATATTAAAATTCTTAATTACAATTTTGGTATTCATATTAATGGTTATTTATTGTAAATCAAAATATTAAATTATATATTTATTGAAAATCATCCATTATCTATACTGAAGATTGTAAATTCTTAACGATGTGTAAAATTCATAGAAATTAACCTATACGTGTCTCCCTCTACTTTAATTGCACTCATCCTCCACACACCCCTACCAAATTTCTCAATATTCCCATTACTATTCTCTCTCTCCACTCCTACTTCCCCATCTCCCTCCCTGATTCCCCTCTCCACCTCTACCTCCCTAACACCCCTTCTCCTCTACCACCTTCGACATTGCCTCCACCTTAGCATCCACCCCCACCAACACCTTCAGGTACATCTCTAATGATGTTTACTTTACATCGATCTCTATATAATCTACCACCTATGCATAAATCTCCACCTCATATTTTACCTCCACCTCAACCAACACCATTACCTCCTCCAAACACTTCTCATCCAAACCCATATCCTCAATAAATCTCTGTAGCATATTTTCCTCCAAACCCCATCTTCATCGGTTCTCAGTTTCATCTCATTCAGGTTCCAATCTCATCTCATTTGTTCAATTTTTCTTTATAGATGCATTCCTTTTGGTCCATAGAAAAACTGGGTCATCCTTGACATACATCTTTCATAGGAGTCCTCTACTTCCAATAATATTCTTTTGAAATCATCCTTCATCACCAGTTCATAATTTATATCATTCAGGTTCTCCCTCAGCCTCCACCTCAATCTCTAACACTTAACCTCATTATAATTAATTCCTATCTCCCCATTGTTGCCTCCCTACAACCACCTCTCCAACTCCATCATACACTTCATATTCTTTACCTCATCCCCATTTACTCAACCTTCATGTTCGATGAAGATTCGTCATCCAGACTCACATTGATTTCTCCTATTTATATTCTCAACATTCATTCTCTGTGAAGATTCCTCCTAATGTCCCTCACAAGTTTACCATTTGAGGATGTTCATAGATGCATCTATGATCTAGTGTTGTATAAAAATCCTGGATAAAAAATTAATCATTTTAAACATTATATAATTTAATATTACTTATAATTAAATATTGAATACCTTCTAAATTATTTAAATTATAAGCATTGGTTTTGTGTGTGTTTCAACTACACATATATTATGCAAAAATATTTTTGAAAATCATCAAATAATGAAGATCATGTGGGACAATATCCACCAATTTTGGTAAACATATGGAGAATTTAAAACAATTTTCTTCATATTTATCTCCAGCATGTTCCTATTGATATTAATTTTTATTATGATGGAATTTGTGATTACTAAAAATGTATATTTATTACATTACTCAAAATCCATATTATCAAATTGTTTAATGAATCATAATATTTCAATTATAATTTTTTTCAGTAATGGTTCATGAGATCATTTATTAGTGTCACTAATAAACTAAAATCATGGTTTTTTGTGAATAATGTCACTAATGTTTTAATATTCCTTGTTATGTTTTTTATTCTTACAATTTATTTTGAAATTTTCATATTATATCTTATAGTTTTCCCTATTTTCAGTTATCTTTGGATCACTATGACATATCTCATAATCAATATGTTGGAAATTTTAATTCGAATATCATAATTAGTTGACTGTATTTTTTTAGAGGGGATTAAATTTATTATTTGAGGCTAATATTTTTATAGCCTAATTTTTTAATTACACATATATTATGAAATAATCTTGTTTTGAAAATATTCATATAATAATGATCATGTTATACACTATCCAACGGTCATGATTAACATAAGGTGAATTAGAAACTCATTTCTTCTCCTTCCTCTCTTTCATATTCTTAATCATTTAATATTATTTGTGTTTGATTTTGTCATTAATTAATGTTAATATATTTACATTAATCATCATCCATTTTATACCATTTTTTCATGAACCAAATTGATCACATTCTCAATTTTTTCTTTAATGGATCCTAAAATGTTACATTAATATTAGAAAGACATCCCAAGGATGATAATTTTAAGACAACGTCACCGAATGTTTAATACTCCTTGTCATGTTTTTCATTATTTTGATTTTTTTTTACAATTTTCATTTTAAACATATAGTTTATTGTATTTTCAGGTAATATTGGATCACTGGTGCATGCTTCATAAATGGTATGTTTGACATTTTCTCTCCACCATCATCATGAATTAAATAAATTTTTTATTAAGAGGGGATTCAAGTTATTGTGGTAGGTCAATATGTCCCTATACTATATTTTAATTACACGTATATTATGAAATTATAATTTTTAAAATATTCAAAAAATAAAAACCATGTGCAAAAATATCCATTAGTTAATGTCAATATAGGTTAATTCAAAGTCACTATCATTTCCATCATATCATTCATAGTCCATTTAATAGTAATTTTAATTATGATAAATTTTATGATTATTAAAAATGAATATTTCTATATTTCTCATTATCTATTTTATCCCATATTTTCATATAGATAAATCATTTCACATGAAATTTTTCATTAATGGTTCAAGAGATCTTATATTTATTAAAAAAAGGCATTTAAATCATGAAGTTTTTAATTATAATGTCACAAAACATTTAGTAATATCGAACAAGATTTTTATTCTTTCCATACATTTCAATTTTCATTATATAACATATAGTTTACTGTATTTTAAGGTATTTTGAATCATTTGTTAATTCCTCATAATTTTTATGTTTAATATTTTCTTCCACAGTCATCATGACTTGAATGAATCTCTTATTTATAGGGGGGTCATGTTATTGATGAAGGATATTTTCTAATGTGAAAATATTGAACCAGTTATTGGTGGAAATGTGTTTTATACATCCAATTATTAATACTTCATAAGAATTAGTGAATTTCAGGTTAATTTACAATAATTATACATATTTTTATCTTTTATTATTCTTTTAATATTGGGATTTATTTTAGAATAACTAATTCCCAATTACTAAAAGCATTAAAAATTTAATCTTATTAAACATCAAACACAGAGGAAACATAACTAATATTTTCAAAAATATTAAATTTCTAATGGAAACATTTTTTACTTTATTCTGGAAAATAACACAAAATTCATAATCTAATCTTGATAAAAGAATCAGAATTTGATATTAAATATTTTTTCCAATAAATCTATCATTTCAATTTCTCATAATGAAATATAGAACAACGCATGGAAAAAGAGAATTTTAAAAAATGTAAAATAAACATGCATTATTATTAGGGGTCATTCCATACTGTCACATTATATTTGATTATTGTTTTCAATTTTCATAGGTATATTACAATGATCATGATCAATTTGAAGTTATAATTAAAGAAGTTATAAAATTTAGGAATACTAAATTTCATGGAAATCATCATTCATGGAACTAAACCGATCTTTCTTGATAAGGGAATCTATTGAAAACATATCTATAAATTGATGGCAGATTCTATGATTCATATCATACATGATTATTTTTTGTTTTTCACATCACCTAAAAAAATTAATATTTGAATACTTACTATTTATATTAACTTATTAAGCTTCTTGATATATGTATATATTCATCTATTTGTATACACATAGAAAATGATAGTTCTATTAACTAACTAGCTATCAATGTTACCCATAGTAGTAGATCAAACAAAATTATATGGTTCTTTTTTGTTTTTGAATTTTTTTCATGTTTTTAGCATTCATATTTTTGGTGTTAGTGTTTTCATAGTTTACCAAATATGTTTCTTGAAGGAATTAAAAATGGAACTTTCTTGAATTTGTTTTATCTTACCCCATTATTATTTTATTCATTTGAATATTTATTTCATTCATTTATGGTTTTTAAACTATATATTACTTTCTATCAGAACCATTAATGTTTATTTTATAGTTACAAGGGTAACGAGATAATCATTGTACTGTATAATATATTGGAAGAAATTCAAATATTGAAATTTATTACCCTATAATGTCAAACAAAGATAGTAATTAGGATTTTAAGTTCAATGAAGGATTTAGAAAATGTGTCACAATTTTTATTTCCTACATTTCTATACTAAAAAAATTAATTTATTTTAATTTGAGGGATATTTCCATGAAAATATATTGATTTTGGATTCATTTTGGTTTTTATGATTAATTTCCATTAGGACATCATTCAATTACAGGCTAAGAATATACTCATACACATGTAACCATTGATCACATCATATTGGGAAGGATACAATGAATTGATTTTTTCTTCTGGGTGGAATGAATGGTAATGATATACCCAAAGGTAGTAATTATAGTTATATGCTGTTGGGTTTGATGAATTACCTAGAACTAAATTCTACATATCTCTATCTACGCTTCAGAAAAAAATGAATTTTACACTAAACATTGATACATAATTATTTGAAATTCTCCATATTATAGAGAATGCACAAAATATTAGTGATTATAATAATTATTTAAAATAAATAAGAATATAACCTCCATAAAAAATTTAGTTTTGCATTAAAGGGATCCTTAGATTTGTTTTATTTTGATATATAAAGTGTTTAGAAAAATATATTAAGTTATTCTACCTCAAAATTTTCCATTATATACAATACATAGCATTTATTCTAATACTAAACCCCCAAAAAATTTACTTCTGCAATATACCATCACCATTTTTATATCAAACAGTGCATATTATGTTCTTTCCGAAATAATTTACCCTTATATGTTACACACAGAAATTGACTTTCATTCATTATTATTGTTATTAAATACATCCATTTGCATTAAGGATGATCCCATTAGTCCCCCCTTTGACAAGTAACTAAAATTATTCCTAAATTTTTTGAAATAATAAATATAACAATTATATGTTCATACTATATTCATAATGAACTAAAAATACCTAAAATTACATTATTATAGTTTACCTTTTCGAAAATATGTAATGAATTACATAGAACCACATTATTTGTTAATATAAATGCTAACCTTTTTTATAAAATTCCATAAATTAAATTTTTAATGTTTAAAACATGAATTTACCTTTATTATTTTGATAGGATATTAAAATATATGCTGATAAAGAAGATGGTGTCCTAAAACAAAACCATTTATGTGCTGTATAATTTTAATTTTTTAGAAGCAAATGAAAACAAACCATTTTTCAAATAGTATACATATATGTTTTAACAGTACAATAAATACTTTCAATCCATTTTTCCCCAAAACATATAATTTCAAACCATCTTTATGAATATTGTTTATTAAATGATATTTACTTTGTCTATCTTTTATGTTATCTGATCATATGTTACAAATATATTTTTAGGCATCTGTTTTTTTATTCTGTCTGTGTGTACACTTTTTTGCATAATTTTGTTCATTTAATCAATAAATACAATTGATTTTGATGTGGTTATATTTTGTTATGATATTGGGTAATTTAAAATGAAATATTATATAAAATGATGAATGGTTATGACTTAGGTATTTTCAAATTTGTGTAATTGACCTTTTCTTAAAATTTAAACTAATAACCTTTTACATTATTCATATTATATAAATAGTTTTTATATTTCATTACATTTACATTAAATTATGATTTGAGTTCAGATAATTATTTCTTGTATTTCTTATTTCAGGTCATTTTCATGTGTGACTATATGGTTTAGAAAAAATATGATTCCAACTTGATGAAATTTAAGAATGGAATCATATCATATATATTTTTTAATGATAGTTACCAATTTATTATAATCTCTAGACATTTCTTTAATCACATTGAAATATTTTCTTTTATCATTATATATTTTATAATTAATCCCACCACCTAATAAGAATAATAGGTGATGGTTTTTAATGTTTTGTTTTTATACATACATTTTTTTGAGGAAGTGATAATTATTTTAATTTATCTCTATATCGTGTCATTTAGAATGTGTGTGAGGGAAGTGTCGGTCAGTGTTTCTAGGGATTCAACTCCATGGATGTTCCTCCTCTTTGATTCTATCTCTATTAAGAACTTTATTTAAGGGAATTTTATTGACATTTCGTTTCATTTTATTACTTGAATTTGGAGCTCCAGGACTACGAAATGTATCATCCCAAGAACATACCAGACATATGATGTCTGATTACAAAATTCAAAAAATGAATAGACTAGATTTCACATTTTATTTGAATATATTCACCTACACATTTTTTTCATCATAAACCTCATTATTCAATAATATATATTTGTTGATTCTATATTTTAGTGTTTATATTATAACATCACATGATTCCATATGTTAAATTGGAGAACAAAAAACAATGAAACTACTATAATCATATATATCTTTTTAGAAGTAGTAATATCAATGATATTATTCTTTAAATGATGTTTTTTTAAATTGTCAATCATTTAAGTGATTAGTTTTTGATATTAGAAACCTAGAAACGTATTAAATTTGAAAATATAGAAGGTTAATGTCTATCATATTTGAAAAATTACAAGATGGGGGCAGCGTGCATTCACACACATGATCTATCTAAAACCAATATTAATATTAATATACTTACTATCTACAATACATTAATAAACACCACCATGTTGAGTAAATGATTTACTTCATTTATTGATAAATATATATTTATTCATGTAACTCTATCAACTATACATTTCTAAAATACAAGGATAGATGGAAGTACGACACCACGATGAGAATGGTGAACAATTAATCCCCAATCTAGTTAGTTGAGGAGGGATTCTAGGTTTTCACGAGATCAATCCAAGAAGGTATCGATTTTACTATTCTTTAACCTCCTTTAGTTTTTCATTCAATTTATTGATGTGCTCTTCAGAATGTATGAAATTGTGCCAACTATGACCAGAAATTTGTCCCTCTTTATAGAATTATTCCTCACTGTCAAAGGTAGGAATGTTTTACTTGAAATGTTTCTATGATTTTCATAATTATGAAATTTCCTATGTTAGAACTCTTACTTTTTTTACTGATTCTATTTCTCCCCACCACTCTTCTAGAATTTGTATACATATAGGTATAATCGAATGTTGTATTATTTTATTCTATTAAATATATGGTCACTTACTCAATAAAACATACATGTTAAGAGATTTATTTTTCTTATTTGATTAATGTACTATAGAGTTTATTTCATTACTTTTATGGTTGCTTATTTTATTTTATTCCAATGATTTTAATGTTTAAATATTCAAATATATTATTCATTGATTTTAGTAGAACATAAAATGAGAATTATGTTGTCCAGATACATAAAAGTTATATTTATATCTATTTTTTGGGATTCATTTTTTGAAACTTTATTGGGAGATATAATGATGAAAAAGATATTTTATACTAGCTAATTTAAAACCTAAAAACCCAAGATTCCATGATGAATACTACTCTTTGAAATTTTATAGTATGAATATTTTACCCAACAAGTCAGGAGATAGATGAAGACCTACTCCTAAAAAAAATATATTAATCAAAAGTAAAAGTACACAGGAGAGCAGAAACACGAAATTGATCAAGAAAGATGGGTATACACCTTACCACAAATATAAGCCTGGACAAGATCATTGCAAAATTCAGGCGTGATGCAGGACCAATTCGAATTGACTTCAAATATTTCTCTCCTGGACAGAGCATCAGTAACCCGATTGGCCTCATGATAAACATGCGTTACTTCAAGAGAGAGTACCTCTGACAGATGTAGTCATTCAATCCAGTCAGGCAAGATCTTCCATGGTACATTTTTGGATCGATCACGAAGAATTTGATCAGTAGTGGTTGATTCAGACTCCAACCATAATTGGTGCCAATTAAAGTGGACAACATATCTGATTGCTTTAATTATAGCCCAAAGTTCCTCTTCAATTACGACACTGTTGCCAATAAAATGAAAGAAGCATCCTTTCACAAATCCACGAGAGGTTCAGAAAACACCACCGCATCCAGCCGAACCCGGGGCGCCCGAGGCCGCATCATCAACTTTGAATTTGATCCAATTGGGGATGGATGGTATCCACCGGACATACTTCATCGTCAACAGTGTCTTGGACTTTCCATGTACACCAAGATATCTCAAAATCACAAGATCATCAACATCATTATTCATGGAACCTGTTTGTAAAAGGGAGGTCGTACGAATTTCACGATGAATGCACAAAACACCATTATGAAAGGTTGGTTTAATTCTGTTGAATTCTAAGTCATTCCTCACTTTCCAGATGAAGGAGAAGACACTCAACACAGCGGCCAACCGGAGAGAAAAAAGCTGCTCATTGCAAATTTTTTTGCATATAGAGTGCAGCAGATCCTTCAAGGATTGAAGGTCAAAACAGCAATGGAAAATACCCTACAGATAATTGCAGAATTGGATCATGAATTTGTTGGAGAGAAAGAGGTGCTGATGTTTTTCTGCGGAATTCAGGCAGAGGTAGCAGGCAGTAGCCAGTTTCATCCCGGCCCGCTGCAGCAGATGCTGGACTGGGAGGCGCTGTTTCCAAATTTTCTAGGTGAGAAGTGTTGTAGAAGGTGGAATAAAGGCTCTCCAAACTGCTTTAATCCAGGAGGGTGGGTTCAAGGGAGGACCACAAGACAACTCATATCCCTACTTTGTAGAAAACTTTCCGTTCAGGTTAGGCATCCAGACAATAGTGTCAGAGTCCACATAATTATACCTTGCAATCTGCAGATGGAGATGATCAGGTAAAAGATCATTCATATTGACAATATCACGGATATCAGCAATAGCATGATCCATCAGGGACGTAGGAAAAGAAATATCATTACAGATGGGTCGAGATAACCAAGGAGTTTTCCAGATATTATGATAGGAGTTCTCACAAACCAACCATTTTTAATTTTCCATCAGACCATTATAGGCCTTCTTAATGGAAGGCTAGACAGAAGAAGTCATCTAATACCCATAACCCTGCTGTAACTTGTCAACAAACCTAGAATAGAGAAAATCTGTCGAGGGATCATATCTGGATAGCAGGTTCCATACAAATTTTTTAATCAAGGCATCATTAAAGATCCTCAGATCCTTCACCCCCATTCCCCCCATTTGGATCGGTTTAATACAATCTTTCCAGCTCACAGTGATGATTTTTCTTTCATTAATAGATCCAGTCAAAATGAAATTTCTAATATTGCTCATCAATTCTTTAGAAAGTTCCCTTGGCCATCAGTAAAGAGAAAAGGAATAGACAAACATTGAGGTGATTACTGAATTAACCAAGAAAATTCTTCCAACTTGAGACATATTCTTCCCATTCCATTTTTCCAGTTGATTAGTAATTTTCACAGCGATGCCCTCAAAATAACACCACCTCACTCTTCCCCAAAACAGAGGTACACCGAGATATTTAATGGGAAAATTTCCCCGCTTCATGCCAAGTTTCAGAGAAATTATGTTCTGTCTCGAGATGGTAATGACTTTCCCAAACATAACTGAAGACTTATGCCAACTAATAACCTGACCTAAAACCTCCTCATAATGTGAAAAAATCCCTTTGATACAGGAAATGGTCCCATTCTCTGCCTATCCGAAGAGAAGAATATCATCAGCATATAACAAGTGGGAGGGAGCAATAAGGTTCCTTCCAATTTTTATCCATTGAATCCAACCAAAATTATCCAGATCATTGAGACACCAGCTCAAGAATTCCTCAACAATTGCAAAAATCAGACCAGAGAGGGGGTCTCCTTGCCATACCCCTCGTGTACACTGAAAGAAACCTCTAGGGGATCCATTAATAAGAATATAAAGTTTCACACTGCTTAGGATAGATTCAATTAGCCCAATAAATCGCTGTGAAAACCCATGTATTTTAAGAATAGTGAAAAGAAAGCTCCACCTAAGAGTATCGAACGCCTTGGAGATATCAATCTTAAAAGCCATATCACCACCCTTTTTCTTCCTCTCCATCAAGTTGACACATTCCAAAGCAGTGAAAAGACAATTCTGAATATTCCTTCCTGGCACAAAACCAAACTGATTACTGGAAATGAGCCCCTTAGTGATTTCACCCAGTCTCTGGGTCATGATCTTACTGATAATCTTAGGTATGGTATTCCCAATTTCCACTGGCCGAAAGTCTTTAATATCAAGGGAAAATTCATTCTTAAGAATTAAGGCAATAAAGTTAGAATTCATACCAAAAGGCATGTGAGAGGACCTATAGAACTCCCTTACTACATTGACAATATCCTGATTTACAATATCCCAATAGAATATAAAAAACATGTTGGTGAATCCATTAGGACCAGCCACATTATCAATATTTAATGATAAAAGAGAATCATAAATCTCCTTAGCATTGGGAATTTCAGTGATCCTATTATTATGTATATCAGAAATAGAGGATTCAAAACAGTGTATAATTTTGTCAGAGTGATCAGCTCCATTGTCAGAGTAAAGCATCTCAAAGTAGCCCGTGACAGCTTAAAAAATTTCACTTTCAGAATAATACATATTTCCATCAATAGAAATGGCATTGAGACTCCTTTTTTATCTATTTTCATTGTGCAAGCAACGAAAAATCTTTGAATTCCTATCACCCTCCTTTAACAATCTCACATTTAATTGATTCTGATCTAATATATCCTTAAGATTCAAGAGGTTGTCAAGATTTGAAGCAGCCTGAATCTCCTATAGGGAAGAAACATCAGGAAGGATATTATCCTTCTGATGATTCAGCAAACAAATTTCTGCTTGATTAATGTCATTATCAAAGGAGGAAAACAATGCCTGGCTGTAATGCCTTAATCTGGATTTGACTTCTTTTAACTTCAAGCAGATAACATGGGAGGGACTTCCCAAGAAGTGAGAGTTCCAAACATCTAAAAAAATCTCCCTAAAACCCGTCATGACCATCCATGCATTATTTAATTTGAAGGGGATCAGAGCTGACCTTATTTTTCCATCACATGCCTCAAGAAGAATTGGATTGTGGTCAGAATGTAATCTGGGCAGGGCAATTCCAAACACATCCATTGAACTATCTCCCTTATCCAATTGTATAAAACATCTAACCAGTTTACTTGCCTATCTTCCATTTCTGGTATACCTGCTCCATGTGAAATCAGCTCCAGACACAGGAACTTGGACAAAACCACATTTGTCAATGCAAGCAGAGAACTTAAAGGCTTAAGCGCAACAAAACTTATCTCCTATATTTTCATCTGGACCCAAAACGGTGTTAAAATCTCCAAGAATAATCCAGTTGTTATTGATATTTTCATAGAGGTCCTCAATAATACTCCACAAATTTCTTCTCCTTGTGTATAGATTAATGTCATAAACAAAAGTAACCGAGAAGTTGAAGTAGTTTAGGCTACAAGAGATAGTCATAGATTTCACATCATTCAGGGAGGAGCTCACAAGAACACTATGATGCTTCAGAACCCATAAATATTTAGCATTATCACCCACTTTATTACTAGAAACATAAGAATATCCCAACGAGGACCATTTAAAAGAGGACCAGCTTTCAAAATTAATTCTTGGCTCATCAATACCAATTAAAAGAGGCTTATTGGTCAAGATGAGATGCCTAAGGGACTTGACCATGGGAGAATTCCCAATACCTTGGCAATTACAAAATAGTATCTTCATTTTTTTGATCTGAGGCTAGTGTTAGGCCCACCATAATTGTTTTTCAAGTTTTTAGTAAGTGTATCAGTGTTCAGTTCAGCATGAGTAAGATCCGTTGAATCTCGGATCACTGAATATATTTCATCACCGTCTTCACAAGAAGTCTCAGGTGTGAGTGATGAGAATCTATTCATGGATTCAATGGGAGAAAGTAGAGTGGCAGGGAGTCTTCTCTTCCCAACCTTATTTGGATGTCCTTGAAGGAATTCTCCAGGCTGCTGTCCAAAATTCTGCTCTGCTCTTGCATCATCACCACCACCGGAAGGGAGGAATAAATCATTCGAGACTTCATCAAGACTTTCATTATCTTGATGTGCCTGAAGTAAATCACCAAGATGCTCAACATTCTGAACTGCATCTGCATCCCCACCAGCACTGGAAAGGGGAGGAAGATGCTTTGATTCACCCTCAGAAATCTTTTTATTGACTACAGCATCACCAGAGGGAGGTTCCAAAGGAATCACCAGATCTTGTACACCATCACATGTAATACATATCTGCTCATTATTCGGCATGTCCTCCCAGTCACTAACCGCAAGGGGAGCAGGATGAGAAGGTCCTGAAGGATCTGGAGGATCTAAAACTTTATCATCCACCTGTGCAGATAATTCAGCAGGAATTTTCATCTGTTCGGTATCTCCCATAGAAGATGGATCCCCCAATTGAGTATCCCTCTCATTCGGTTTACCTGAACCACCTTCAATTTCAGAGGGATCGGGTCCAGCAACCTTGCCCTTATTTCTCCTGCAGCTCGATACCTCATGCCCTCTGATTTTGCAGAGGCTACAGATTTTGTGTCGATTGCAATCCGAAACCATGTGTCCAAATAATTGACAATTCGATCATAACTTGGGCTTCCTCTCATAATGAATCCCAAGAGTAAGACTATCATCCTTAGTGGTCAACACCACCTCTTCCACACGAGTGAAAGACATGTCAACCTCAACCAAAATCCTAGAATAATGACCGAAGGAGGGACTGTCAGTCTTCTTATCCAACCTAATTGGATTTCTGACTGACGAACCAATGTCCCATAATATCTTTGGATGCTAATATATCTAGTTGAGATTACAGACTCCAATCCATATCTGAGCATATGTATTCTTTACAGAATTCAGATCAAAATTGTGGTCCCATTCATGAATTCGTAGGAACCCAGGCTTCAAAGGTACTGATCCAAAACTCCATGCACACCTTTTGAGTACATCAAATGGAAACAAAATATGATAGAGTCCAAGACCCATTGCCATCATTTTCTAGTCCGAAAATCCCCATATCACTTTAAGACTATCAATTAGATCTATGAACCTCCACGGCTTCTCCCCTTTCGGAATTAGAACCTGAGAAATTATTGAAAACTTCCACAAATTCACTCTTTCTTCAACAGCATTCTGATTTGCCACAACATGTGCAACATGTCCTTTTCTAATAATCTTACATGATGAACCAGATTTTCAATCCAAAAAGGAGAGCTGCCCATATTTTTCACCACATCTGCAATGATTTTTCGTGCTCCATCTCTATCCCGCGCATCACCCAATTTTGGGTAACCCTTCGCACAAAATATGACATCTTTCCAATTGGAATAGATTCATTTAGAATGTATTCATTTTTTTATATTTATAATAATTCAAAAATAATTCTCTTTGAATTTAAATTTTCCAGTTCATTGGTAAGATATCTTATCCATTATTAATTCACATCACTTATCCTATGTGAAATTATAATTGGAGAGATTTTTAATTTCCAATTAAACTGGGGCCTTAGTTAATAATGACATAGAAGCATTGGAATACAATTATTTTTTTCTGTATTATAAATAGTTAATCATCTATGATAATGATTATTCTTTATTTGTATTATTTTTTTGGGCTTTAATGATAACTAAAATTATTTGAAGTACATTCTAGATTATTACAGATAATTTTTTTGAGTCTCAATTATCTAAATTATATTAAAGTTAGAAATTTAGAAAACATCAATATTGTGAGTAATTACACCATTTTTTCCCATTTATCCTTTGGCCATTAATCTATGTAATTCATCCTAAGATTGATGAATATTTTTTTTATAAATATTTGATTAGGGATGGAATAAACATATATAATAATGAAGGTTAACGATGTTTGTAGATTATGTATATGTAACATTTGGAACTAATCTCAATATGAATAGTTAATGTTCAAAAGGTGATTATTTATTTTAACTCAAAGATTGATGTATACATAATGTAATAATTCATATCCTAGAAAGTAAGGTTTTAAAATTGGTAGACTGCATTATTTATGGCTTTCTTATAATATTTATGTTCTTTCATCATCTACAAATATGTATATATTTGAAAAATATTTTCATTTATATAAGTAATGTAGTAAAAATTTGTGTTCTTCCATCAGATATATTATGTATTGTATTTCAATAACTGCATGCATACTATCTGCATATGATCCATACACTCCACTGATAACAATATGCATAATAGTTCAATGATTTACAATAATTTATATCAATTTCATCACTTTTTTTAATTTTTTTACCAACACCTTTCTATTAATAGAATTTCTATCATACACCATATTTGTTATTGAATATGATGTATTACATAAATGTGATATTTTATTCTATGTCATGAACTTAAAGTGTTTCATTTATTTCCTTTTTTGATATTTATTCTCATTCATTATTTTTACAATGTAACAAACTCAATAATCAATAAGATGTGAATAAAATAGTTTTCATCAAATGATGTGAGACTTCTCAATTACTATCCTTATATTAAATTGTCTACATGGATGGGTATGTATAACTGAAACATATGTTAATAAATAATCTCTCATCTTCAAAATTATATCACATTTCTCAAGAACAATAATTTCTTTATTGTATATATGCTATAGATATTTTTATGTTTAAAATGTCTCCTATATAGTCTTAAAATATTTTAACAGCTGTCTCTGAGATTGATGATATATTATTATTTTTTCCTCAAATTTAAATACTATTTTTTATTAATGAATTACCAAATTCATTAATGTTTTTATTTTTAAATCACCGTTATTTCTTGAATTTGAATGGAATACATGCGATAAGGCCTAGACAATGGTGAGACCGGGCTTGGTAGTTTCAGTGTGGAGTGGTATCTAGGTTTGTGAAGAATTTTCTAGTGGTAGTGAATCTTATCAGTTTTTCTAGGGGTTGCAGTGGCATGAATTCAATTGTCCTCTAATGAGTTCATCATCACCCCCTTTCAGAGATTCATGTTTTGTATTCAAAGCTATATTGGTCAAAAATGTGACATTGATTTTTTCATAACATTTGGTTCAAAGATAAAGTTAGGATAGCATAATAACTATGGAGATTCAATATCATGGGGTATAAAGGTCACATAATTGAATGTGAGGTGATCTTGTGTTAGGTTCGGACTATACATGCATGGTCACATAAAACAATTGAAATTATTAGATATGAATTTTTTTTATTAATGAATGTTACAAACTTATTGATTTTATCAATCTTTATTTTTCAATATAGACTTTTAAATCATTTCAATACAACATTCATCAAGCTGTTAACAATATATTCATTAGATATGTCTCTAATGCAATTATAGTAATCTTTCCTTTTCATATTCCTCCATTGAGTCTTATAAATTATGAAATTACATATAGTGTGATATATATAGTATTCACAAATTTTTTGAGATCACACACATATATTCATACATGATGCATATATTGATTTAATTTATATACATATCTACACATAATTTCACAGTACAATTATATAAAATGATTCTACCAGCATGTGTCACCAACTATCTTCACTTTATTACCATGTGTCATGAGTTTCTCACTCACTTCATTTCTTCTTCCAATTTCTTCACTCTGAACGAGTGACATAGATCTCATAGATCATCATCAAAATTTGTGGATGGTGTATGAATTTATTTAAATTAAATTACCATGACATGAAAATACATGAGTTTGGTACTAATTAATATTTATGTATTACTTAAAATTTTTATATTATATTAATATAGAAAGAAATATTATATTTATATTAATTATATTTTATTAAAAATATATACATATTTTTTATTATATTAGTATATTTTTTAAAAAAATATACAAATTTTAATAAGGATAAATTATAATACAAAATTGAATTAAAAATAGAAATTAATTGTTAATATTCATATGTTTGTATTCCAAGACATATTAATAAAAATAAATTTCAATAAAAGTTAATATTTATAAATATAAATTACATTTATTGAAATAATAAATTAAATATAACAATATATTTATGTCTATGTGAATTCTCATATATTTATATTAATAAAAAAATATATATTTTATCAAATATATATATATATATATATATTATATGAATGATTAAATATATAAACATATTATTATAAAAATATATTATTAAAAAATTATTTTTTGAAAAATTATGTTTTATGTATAAAAATATAAGTTATTATATAACTATTATTATAAGTTATTATGTATATATAATGTTATTATATATATATATAATGTATTATATATATAATGTATTATATATATAAGTTGTAATATCTAATGTTTTAAAATATTTACATAAATGATTTATTTTTTTATAAGTATAAATATGTAGATTATATATAGTTATATATATTTTTTATTAATTATAACATATATATAACAATATTTATATTATTATTTTGTAGATATAAATTTACATGTGTGTATGTGTGTCAATTATTATAAATAAAGATGTATATTTTTAATTTTTTTTAAAATAATATTTATATAAATAGGATTTTTGAATATTTTTTATCTGTATGAATTATAACATACAAATATATTATGGAAGGATTTTTTTAAATTTATTCTTTTTGATAGCTTAAGTTTCATGCATCACCCAATATTATCATACAATGGGATATTATTTTATCATATCAATTAAATTCATGGGAAATGAATATTATTGACCATATAATTTATTGTTTATATATTTTATGGTTTTAAAATTCATCCGAGAGATTTTATAGACATAAGAGAATAATGAATCCAATTTTACACATTAAAATGGTATTATTTTTTAAAGGCAGTTTTGTAGACCTATGATGAATAACATTTTTTAAAACGAAATATTGAAAATTTTATAAAATTCATCCAACAAAATAAAGGTCATTTTCAAAATATGAATATCAAAATTTAATTTGGTTGAATTTTAGGTATTTTTATAATATTGTTAATTTTTTTGATGAATAGTAAAATATAATGCATTTAAATTGAAAACTCACCTTTCATCTAAATAATTTATGATGTTAAATTATATTTTAAATTGGTTATAATATAAATTTTTATAATAATACATCAGAAAGTACAATTAAGGTCATTAGAGTCAATTTCAGTAAGAATTTGGATAAAAAACATCTCAATCTAATGAACGTTTTCAGTTTAATAACATGTTTACTCACCCAATCAATGAGATTAATTTTATATTCATATCATCAAATTATTTTTTATTTTATTTTAAAAAATGGGTCAATTTTCTGAATCATAAGGTAAAAATTTATTAATTAGTTCAATCTTATTTTTGTACAACAATAATAGTAACTTTAGTATTTCTTGTTACCACAATGAAGGGTAAATCAAGTAATGAAGAGTAAAAAATAATATAAATATTAGAAAATTATCCTAAAACATGTCATTAAATTTTTCATTCTATTAGGGTACAAAAAAACATCCTTGGGCCTATTTTATCACATATTAAAGTAAATTTAGTTTCATTATGCTTTTATATTATTTTATTTATAATGAAGTAAAATTTTTCACACTCATGTTTTGAATAAGCATTACAGTTTTAATATGTGGTTATTTATAACATAATTTCAACTATACATATTCATTTGAAATATAAAATTTTAATATTCATAATTGAAATTCATTCTTATTTTTTAGGAAATAAATAGTTATCTTAACAGATTTCATAATAATTATGTATTAATTATTTAATTAATGGAAATATAAAATTAATGATATTAAATATATTGAATTAAACAAAATATGTTATAATTAATCTCATAAACAACCTTTCTAGATAACATTTACATTTTAGTGACATATTTAAATATAATTCTAGCAGATATAATGTTGTTATGATATTTTTAAAAATAAAGTAATTAATAGTATCAAAATTGAAATTTATGATATTTTAAAAATAATAATATTTTATTAAATGATATAACTTTTTTTAAAAAATGAAAATCAAAAAATTATTTTAATTATGATTTAAATTTTATAACTTACCCTTTTTTTATTTCATATGAATGTAACTATATTATCAATTAATGAGTAAAAACACATCTTTCCATGGTAAGAGTTAAATGGATGAAATAAGAGTCACGAAAAAAAATAAGTGTAATAATGTGACCTAATTTTATTTTAAAACTAAAATTTTTAAATAATTTGACCCGTATTCAACTTATCCCCAAAATAAATATCTTTTTAACCATTTCTATTTCATAATTAATTTATCTTAATTATATATTTTTAGGGTTTCTAAAAGGTCCCCTCACCTCAATTATAAGTGGGAACATCCTCCCTGAAGTCGTCATACCACATTTATCCATCTAGCTCTTCCAAATCATGACAATGCATCTTCCTAACATCCTTATAATTTATTTGACCATTTTAATCAATAAATAACATCCATATATCCCTTATAAATATAAAGAAACAATGTCCACCAATGAAGGGGTAGTGGTTTTTACTAACTTATCCTCGTTAAGTTATTTTTCTACTTCCACTTCATGTGTTGTTTCCATTAAAAAATAAATAACTAAAATAGAATATATATCCTGAATGGTTAATATGGTAATGGTACAAAAATGTTTCTCCTATTATCCATCTGATTGAAAATAAATGCACTGCATGTGTGTACGTACGCCTTAACTTCTCAGCTCAATGGTGTAATTTTTTTTATCACAACATTATATGGATGGGTATAATGGATATAAATAATAAATATAAAATGAAATATATTGATTAAAAATTAATATACTATTAAATTCAATAACCTTTCTTTATCAAGTTAATGATATTATTGGTCATGCATACGTATCTACCATCTCCACAACACGATTCGATTCATTTTACCAATTGACCTTTCAAGAATGATTATAAAAATTTATGATTAAATATTATATATATGATCTTAATATAATTATTGATATGATGGAACTACATAATATAAAAAATAATCATGATGTAAACAATGGAACATGTATATTAAATTCAAAAAGTTAACTCTCGAAAAAAGTGTAATAATAAAATAGTATTAACAACTAGGTAATAAGATAATTTAAGAGGATCATATATGATATCATAAACCTGAATATGTTTTGGGTATAAATTAATTACATGATTTAAACCATAATAAAAAATATTCTTATATGTTACATGGAAATAAGACCTAAGAAAAGGGTTATTGCATAATTTAATTTTTATTTGGGATTATTTAAGTTTACGCCTTCATTGGAGAACATTTTTCAACCATGTCCATGATTTCTAAAAATGTTTAAAAAATGGTATTTAATATTATAATAAAAAATTATTTATTTTTACCCTTTATTGTATATTTATAAATTGGTTTTAAAGGAATATTTTAGTCATTTCCCAAACTAGTTACATTATCACATTTTTGACAAAAACCCATAAATAATGTGTTTTGACATATCTGGAATTATCATATTTTTCCACAATGAAGATGCCTTAATATTTTTAATCCACCATTACATGTTTACATGGATATTTTCAATGATATATTTTTTCATATATAATTTCATGCATTTAAAATAAATTATTTCAATGTAAAAAAGGTCATTTATCTCAACATAGTTTTAATGACATAAAATGAGCATTTTCATCTATGTCAGCATACTTTGTTGGATGTTGAGATTGACTGAAGATGATATATTATGATATATTCTGCCATATTTTATTTAATTTTTATAATAATTTTGACACTAAATGTTCTGTTTTGATACCATTCATGTTTTATGTTGAATGTATTTCCATTTTGTATGCATGTTTTTCAATACAAGTGTGAATGACGTTTATGTTTCATCATTTCCATGTAACAAATGCATTGGACTTCGTATGTGATGGGTGGGGTCGATTATTGCCCCTCAATGCATTAGTAGGTATCATAAGACAATCTATTTGGGTATTGGTCGAGGTATTACCTATTTATGTATGGTGTCTTGGACAAAGCATACAAAATATGTTTATGTTGCATGACATGATGAACTCCCCAATTATAGGCCTAGTTATTGATATTCCTTTTGATTATTTAAATGGAATTTTTTTAAGTTTTTTACCTAGAAATTTTTTATGCCATATTTACACATATCTTATGTTTTACAAATACATTTATCAATAATTTGATACCACCCATTTCATATGTGATATATTTTATAGGATCCCTTGAAGTATATTATGATAGATATGTAGGGTAACAAAAATGGGGAATAATGGATGACTCAACAAAATTCCTTGTTTAATTTATGTTTTAAACTGTAATGTGGGTTTCAAGCATATTTCTAGTATATCAATACTACTAAAATATTAAAACCTTTTGGATTTTATTCATTTTATCTTATTCAAATATAATAATTTAATAATCGACTATTGGATGCAAGGTTCAGGGTCTTTATAGTTTTCACCTGATCATGTTTTGTTGAAACCTTGCGTACTAGATTTAATAAAACATGTATTATAGAAAATAACTCTATGATTGAATTTAAAGATAGGTCTAAGTATATAATATCAACCAATAGATTTGGTAATAACATCAGTAACCATGGGTAAACCTATTGATTCATATATTAAGAAAATGTCATGATTTAGACGTCATATAAATGATTCTTAATTAATATATCACTATGATTTGTGTTACTGACATTGTTCATTGGGTTTTAGTAAATTTTTAGACTCAAAAAGGTTATATATGTAATGATTTTACTAATGATGATGAAGAGACTACAAAAGATAAATCAAATTAATTAGGTATTGGAGAATAAGTTTATGAACAATTTTTAATTGTTTAAGAATGAAGTACAATGAATAATTTTATTGTGGATTTAGGTTCAAGAATTATTTCATCCATTGTACTTTGGTGATAAGAATAATGAGATATATACGTTCTATATGGTAGTTCTTACAGTTTATGGATTTGGAAGCATACATGATTGATTATGGTTTTTAAGGATATAACATATTTTTTATATGATTTTAAGAGGTGCATTACATTGTTTCGAGATTCTAATGTTAAGATTTTTTTTAGAAAATTAGATACCTTTTAGGATTAATGTATTTTAGATTTTCTGAAGGATGGAATATGTAATTTTGAACAGCTGATATTATTGGTTGAGGTTAATGTATGATTTATCATATTTTACAGTGGTGTTAAACATTTTGGATTTTATAAATATATATAGGAGGATTTAATTACCTGAGAAAATTATGATTCAATAAAAGTGATATAGGTATGAAAAATTGACAATAATGATTCTTTCCAAGGTATTAGTGATGAATTATAAATAGATGGACTAATATAAAAGGATGAAATTATTATTTTGACATTTAAATAAATAAATTATATTTATTATCTCATTTGTTTATCTGATGGAGACCCTAAAATCTAGGGAAATAATTATGGATGAAAAAAATAATATCCATTAACATTTTATTCTGAGAAATAATTGGTGACATTACCAATCATTGATTAATAGTTTTCTAATAATCATCTTTTTAATTACAGTAATTCATATCACTCTACATCATAGAATAATAATGTTCTCTTATAATAAATAATGATTTTTTGTGGCTTATTCATTTCCCTTTCTAACTAATTTAGATGAAGTTTTATTAACCCTTTTTTCATGTGAGTTTCCCAAAAAGAAATTTTATTCTATGAAAATTATATTTTTGAAGTGCAATTTAAAATTGAGGGGATGAAGATTTTTTATGTAGGAGAGAATGTAACAACTTTTGATTCTATGGTATATATTTTTTAATTAATCATTTTGATATCTTACATTGTACACAACACACAGCTTAAACCTAAAATGGAGTATTATTATTATAACATAGCCATTAAATTAAAGGGAATTAATTATATTAAACACATTAGTAATTTTATATACATTAATTTTTTTACACTAATATAACATATTTTATAAGAATAAGATAATAATGAATCACATTTTACGTATTAAAATACTATATTTTTCTAAAGGAAGTTTTGTTGCCTTTTATTAGTGCCCTTTTTTTAAAATATAATACTGAAAAAATAATAAATTATATTTGGCAAAATGAACATCATTTTAGAAATAGTAATACCAATATTGAATTTAGTTTAACTTTTGTTATTTTTCTGATATGTCTCATTTATTTATGAATAGTAAAACATACTTTATTTTAATTCAAAACGAAAAATTCTTCAAAAAAATTTATGATGATTAATAATAGTTTAATTTTTTTAATTTGAAATTTTATAAAAAATACATTTATTAATCATATTTATTCCATTGGAATAAAATTCACATTTTACTTGGATATAAAAACATTTCAATATTTTGAATGTTTTCAGTTTCGTAACCAATTTTCTGACACCATTAATGTGACAATTTCTATAATATATTCATCCAATTACTTGTTTTTGATTTTATAAAAATATATTACATATTCATATTCATAGTTTAAAAATTCAGTAAATAGGTCTCTCTTATATACCTAAAATATGAATTGAATCATTAATAATTTTTACTACCATTAGGTATTTAAGAGTAAAGATAATATTATTAATATTATAAAATACCTAATAAATGTATTAATATTATTATATGATTGAGTGTTAACTAGAATAATATTTTCTCTAATTTTATGGCCTATTTGATCCACTTAGATTACATTAATCCTTTTATTGTATTTTATTTTATGAAAAGTCAAATTTTCCATACTCTTATTTTTAATAAGTATTAAATTCTTAATATGTGGTTATTCAAAACATATCTTCAACTAAGAAATGGTAATTTAAAATATAAAATATTTATAATCATCATTACAATTTATTTTTAATTTATGGATAATATATAATTAATAGAAAGTCTATCACACTAATAATGTAGTAATTGTTTAATTACATTAAATATCAAATAAATGATATTAAAAATATAAAAATAAATATAAGTTGACATAATTAATATTATAGTAAAATTTTATAGACAAAATATACATTTTATTAATATTTTAAAATATTTTAATCAAATATATCATGTTCTAACCATATTTTTAAAATGTCATGTAATGAAAAGTGTCAAAATTGAAATTACTGATAATTTAAAATAAATTATAGCTCACTAAATAATATAAAAATCATAAATATTTATAATTCATCCAAATTATAAGGTTAATGTCTAAAATATCATAAATGATCTATTTATGGTTCTTCTGTAATTTTATTGTAACTTTATTAACCACTAAGGAGTAAAAACACATGTTTGTATGTTATGAGATAATGGAACTAAATAAGTGTTAATAAAAATAGTTAAGGGTAAAAATGTGTCCCATAATTCAATAATTTTTTTTAAATATTATTGAGACCCAAATTAATCTTATATTTAAAATAAATTAGTTTGGATCATTGTATTATTGAAAAATAATTTATAATTCTATTATATTCTTGGAGTTTACTAACGTACCCCTAACCTAAATTATAAAAGGGAACCCCCTCCCTCACTTCCTCACAACACATTGAGTCTTATAGATTGACTAAAACATTCCAATTTAATGTAAAAATATCCATATAAACATTATTGAGATCCTCACATTCCATTAATATTAACCCTTAATCCCTTAATAAGAGATGTAATGGAATTCCACTGAAATAGAAGTACTGGTTTTTACCAACTCGTCCATGTTATTTTATTATTGTACTTCAAATTTATTTTTTTCATTATAAAGTTATAAATATAGTATAATACATATTAATTGATGTTATTATGATTACGGTACAATCATATCCCCCCTTATTATCCATCCTACACAAAATCAAATCACTATGTGTGCATACGTATGGTTTATAGTCTCTATGCCGTGGTGTAACCTATTTTTCATCATCATATTATTTGGATGTGTATAATGAATGATATAATGGAATAAAATAATAAATATTAATTTCTATTGATTCTATAAAAATTTATATATCACACACATACATACCCTGTCACCATTAAAGGAATGATACAATCGCACGTGCATATGTATTGTCAACCGTCTCAACGATGGGATGTGATTCATCATCCATGTTTAGTATTCCATAATGATTATTAAAATTATGAATAAATACAATATCTATTTCTTTAAAATCATTCTTGACATGAAATAACTATATCAAATTCACAATAATTACCATATATATTATGAAACATGTATATAATGTTGAAGCAGTTAATATCTTAAACAAAGGTAATGACAATATATTATTAACATCCTGGTGTTAAGATAATATTAGAGGATCATATATGATATCATAAATATGATTTTTTTGTATCAATTTGTAAAATATTTAAACCATTATATAGTATTTTTAGATATATACCAAGTAAATTAGATATATCATAATGGTTATTACACAATATCATATTTATTCGTGATTGTTTATGTTTAGGTCTCCATATAAAATATTTTCCCTCCATGCACCTGTTGTAACGACCTAAACATTCATTAATGGAAATTCTTCTTGATCTAATTAAATGTATCATTCTGTAAAGTGTTTATATAAAATGTGAACTTCATTGGTTTTATTATTCTTGGATTTTAAAATTCCGTTAAGAATTGTGACCGCTGAAAATATAGCCATTGAACATTGATCACATGATTAGTATAAATATTGGCTTCTAAAAAATCCAATTTCCTCAGAGAAAGAAAGAGAATGCCTCATCTAGTAGACTTGCCTTGTATGAAGTCCATTTTTCAGAGCTTGGAAATGTGGTGGCATCATTGGGATTCTCTATTGACCAATCCCAAGTTGGGCTTCAACATGTTAAGCTCGAACGGAATCTCATACGAGAGAAGTGGAAGTTGATAGAGATTACCACCCGAGCAATGTTATACACGCCACCCCAAGAGTCTATCACAATCGTAAACCTTACTCTTCAGTATTATCTGGGTGTTATAAGGGGCTATGTAACAAGGCCTTAGCACTATGATTATGTGCATATAATAATGAATATACATTCATTTTATTATTGTTTCTTTGTAAATAGTTTTTAAAGAACAAATAATATTTTTAGATAATATTCAACTAAGAAATCTATTTTGATGAATTAATGAATTTTTTAATTAAATAATATTTTAATAATAATAATAATAATTATTAAATTAATTTTTATTAAATATAATCTATTATATAAGTTTCTGAATGCAATTGTAATTTTTATCAAGGTTTGATAGTTCCTTTTGTCAAAACCATTGCATTTTCGATAAATTGCGGTTTTTATTTTAGAAGTAAAAATTCACATATATAGAAAATTATTTAGATAAAATGAATATTATTTTTGGAATCAGGATGTCAGAATTATCCATTGGTGATTTTTTCAAAATTTTCTTAGGCAGTCTAATTTTTTGGTAAAAAATAAATACCATTTAAATATATAATATGTTTTATGACATCATAATGACCCAATAGTGATGTAATAAAATATTATAAATGATATTTTGGGAAAATATATGTTTTATCCTTAAAATAATGCGATTTTATGTAAAGACCTAGAAATTTCAAGGAATTTTTTTCCTTAAATTCTTTGGAATTTTATGAGTCCGCAGTTTCTGACGGCGCATGATTCCAAGGCCCGGTGTGCCCAGAATCAATTCTTGAAGTTTTTTTGGGTACGTTCAGTAAACATACGTGTGGGTTTTTCTATCTTTTGAACTGATATGCAGAATTGAAATCTGAGGACACTGATGAACTCATAACGCTGATATTCTCTTAAGGAGACCTTTACCATAGTTGTGTTTGGTCGAGAGAGGATGTTTTTTTTTGGGGATTAAATAAAATTTATGTGTTACCTAATTTTATTTTAGGTGGTGGTTATTTTCCTCCAAAGGGAAGTTAGAGGTGGGGCCCACACCCAACATAACTTCCCATGGGAGGATGTTTCGTGGTGGGCCCCACACAAGTTCAAACCTCTCAACTCCCCTTGAAACCCCCCATTAACTCTTTAACTCCCCTGTAATTTATTAAGGCCAACACCCCTCATTTATTTTGGTGGAGCCTCTTCACCTCCCTTCTCTCATTAATGTGCCAACACCATCAAATTAATTAATTAAGCTCCCTCAATTAATTGATTAATGTGAATTGTTTTGAAATGAATTGAAATACTAAAATACAGGGGAGCCTATTATTTTATTGGCCTTGGAAAATTATCTGTTGGGAGGCTTTGGAGAGTTAGAAGGAAAGTGTTCTCCCCACGAAGAACGCAAAGAACATCTTCCTCTCCACTAAGAATGAAAAGAACATTCCCTCCACTTCTTCAACTGGGGAAAGAACGTGAGGCGATGCCCACAAGGAACTCCATCTTCCTTCCTCTTCCTATGCGTCAAGGGAGTAGACACCGCCCGTGAAAAACGTCACCAATAATGATGCTTCCTCCTCGGATGCACCCGATGTAAACAAATCGATGCCGACGTCAACGAATGAACTTTGAATCAATGTAGTGGGTTTTGTATAATTTTAAATGAATAGAATTATACCCTCATTCTTGATGTATTATTTGGTTCGTCTTTTTCCATTTGATATCACTTAATGCGGAGGGTGTGGGCTGAACAAACATGGCCCGATGACCCTCAGTTGATTCTTGTTTGTGTTGGAGACAGAGGCAGTGTTGGAAGAGGCAACGACAACCGAAGTCAGCAACGACTGGAGGAGGCAGCAACCGGAGGCCGCGGTGGCCGCGCGCCGACTACATGAAGAGACCGATGGCCGGCCAGGCCACCTGGCCCATGGGATGATTGTCCGGACAATCCTTCCGGCCCGTTGGGAACTGTGGCACCCACAGGTGCCGCGCGACGGAGGGCACCACAGCTCGCAACTCTGGGCCACTTGCTGGACGAACCGGTCGGCTATGACCGGCTGGGTAGAAGACCGCGGCGCTGCCTAGCACCCCGCTGCAGAGAAGCCCATGACCCACAATTCGCAGGCCGCTCGGTAGGAAAACCAGTCGGCCGCCTACCAGCCGGGCTGAAGGAAACCGTGACGACACTTGGCACTGCGTGGAAGGAACAACAACCCACTGTGCGGGCCAATCACGCCGGATAGAACCGGCCCGCTCCGTGGGCCGGGTCCGTGGGTGGGCCGTGCCCCACAAGGCTGGGCCGACCCCCCAGCTGGGCCAGACTTACCATATCGGGCTGGGCCAACCCCCAGCAAGGTCTGACCCACTGAACCTGGTCAAGCCGACCCACCCGCCCACTGGGCTTGATGGGCCGGGCCCGTTTCTCCTAAATGCGAATATCATCAAAACCGCGATTCCAAACGACGCGTCGTCTGCGGCACTGGCACCTTAGTGACGAGGTGATCCTTTTGTGATAATATAAGTGAGTTTTGGATGAAATTGGAAAACGTCCGGGTTTGGATCGAGTGTAAATCCAACCGGGCCCCTAGAACGAAAAGGCCAATAACTCTCAGACCAGACATCTGATAGACACGCTGTCTATCACATTGGGTTCCTTTTGATGAGACGAAACTTCAGGATACATCAACTCAGGGCTTCGTGATAGTTGATGTAACGACTCCTTTGCTCACGGATTGGACCCTCCCGGAATCGAGTGTCCTATGTTTGGGAACCCTAGAGCTGGTTGCGTCTTCGACGATGACTACCGTACTGGAATCCTCCGTGGGTTCGACGATGACGACAACTGTACCGGAATCCTGTGTGGGTTTGACAGTTCTGACAGAGTAGCTGGTCCGGTATCCTGTGTGGGTCCAACATCTTAGATGAACCAGTGACTACATATGATCATCTCTATTACTGTAGAATAGCTGGCCTGTATCCGGTGTGGGTCTGACAGCTTAGCTGGTCCTCTATCCTATGTGGTTCTAGAAGCCTAGATGATCAAGTGGCTACATATGATCATCTATATCTCTTTACTATTCTGGCATACCTGTGTGAGATGATTCATTTCTTTCAACCATTATCATCGTGGTGATTGACTTTACTTCCAGTGTGGGATGTGATGTGCTTGAGCTCAAGAGTTGCATCTGGAATGTGGTTGATAACTTAGGTATATGTCTAGGAATATACCTATGAAGGGTTGGTTGATACTTCGTGAATGTATCATTCTTTTGTGGTTTATCCTTCGTGGAATTTGGGAGACCTTCGGGGGTCTTGGGGTCCCTACTGAGTATCGTTTCACTCACCCCTTCACGAGCTATTCCCGCACTTCGTTTTGTTGATTTCAGACAATGGACAACACTGATTGTGGTAGAGAGTTGTAGAGCTAGACCATACCTAGAGGTAGACCACATGGTAAGATGTACGAAGAGTGGACAGATGGACCTGGGGTGCTGAGGAGGCCATCTGTAACCATCCTTTAGGTGGAATTCCTGGAGGATACCTTAGTGGTTGTTGTTTAACCTTTCTGTAGTTGTACTAACTTTCATGTTGTTTGTACTTTACTGTTGGACATGTATTTCCGGCCCCTTTCCTTTCAGCACTTTATTTTATATACAAATTCACTTAGTGTTTACTTCCAGTTGCGAACTCTGTTGTTTTTGTTTACTTTTTAAAGGAAATGCCATCCCTTTATTTATCAGGATTACTCTTTTGGTTCTAGTCGCCAGCCCCTGGACTATGGAAGGCGGGCTTGGGGTAGTCACGACACGGGCCCTAAAGAAGGGTTGTGAAAAATTGGTATCAGAGTAGTCAGTTCTACCGCAGAACTCAACACTCTGCTCTTTCTTTTCTGTGAAACAACATTGTTAGGAGTATTGAGTGTGGTTTTCAATCTAGGGAGTCCAATGTTGGTGTGGCGGCTGATGTATCCCTATACTAGGACCTTGACCCTTGATTTCTGACTCAGGGCACGAAAACACTGATTGCGTGTGTGTTTCCTTCAAAAAAGTTTTTTCTTTGTGATTACTTTGTGTCAGCTCACCGGGTATACTGTTTTAACTGTGGCCCACCTGTTTATTTTTAGGATGGTGCCACGAAGGCAGCCAGCTAGGGTTCCTAGTTATGTATGAGATGGTAGCCCACCGAGCGACAAGGCCTCAGTGCAGGGCCCCATCACAGTGGAGGAACCAGTGGTACCACTACCCTCTGGGCCATCGATACCACCAGCCCCAGCAGCAGAGAGTATACGCCGATTGAGTGTGTTTCAAGATTTACATCGATAGAGGCCGCCCAGGTTCCGGGGAGAGACGGAACCATAGGTAGCTGAGGATTGGCTGGAGGTTGTCGTGAGAGTTTTCAGATTAATAGGGACACCAACCGACCTTATGGTGATCCTTGCCGCGAGTCTCCTGCATGAAACAATTGGTATATGGTGGTTCCTAATGCTCCAAGTGCATAAAAAGGCATCACTACTGTTGGCAGACTTCGAGAGCCTGTTCCGGGTGGAGTTTGTTCTAGCCACCCTTCGTGCTGTGCGGATCCAGGAGTTACTACATCTACATGAGGGCAACATGACAGTAGCTCAGTACTCAGCGAGGTTTACCGAACTCTCATTCTACTCCATAGATATGGTGTGGAATCCATTATTTAGGGAACATACCTTCAGTTAGGAACTCAGGCATGAGATCATGGCTTCAACGATTACCCTCATCATTTCGACATAGGTGAGGGTGCTGGAGTGAACACTTCTAGTGGAGAGTTTTCTCACTGAGCAATCACCAGCGGCGATACCCACCACAGGGTGACACATAGCCAAGTCTTCTGCAGCTGGAAGTAGACAGATGTCGTAGAGGTCCATTTGGAAAAGGCCATCAGGTGGGCGATCTCAGGATATATGTTTGGTTATGTGGGGAACACGAGACAGAGTCAGCTATACGAGGAGAAGGCAGTGCTATGCATGCGACGGGCAGGGCCACATGGTGCGTGACTACGTGAACCGCCTTACAGATGAGCAGAAGATAGTAGAGGGACCTCCAAGGCAGAGGCATAGGTTCAACCGTGGTGGTCCACAGGAAGAAGGCAGACATGGCAGAGGAGGTGGCCGAGCAGCGGGTGGTGGATGACGTTTTGAGGCTCTACCACCACCACCCCTAGGAGGTCCACCCTGACCACAGGGATCTGGCGGATAGAGGCGGGCTCAGCTCCAGGAAGCCGAGACCTAAGACCTCGGCACAGCTAAGATTATTCGAGGTACTATCTGTGTCTACTCCACCCTTGCTGAAGTACTTATAGACACAGGTGTGAGTCATTATTTTATTTTCGCTTCCCTTCATCGGAGCTCGGAGATTCTGATAGTGATGTTGGCTCAATCCTTATGGATAGAGACTCCTACGGGAGTAGACTCGACGATTTTGCACTGGTGACGGTAGTGTGAGATTACTCTAGGAAGCGAGAGCTTCGGCTGGGATCTTCTTGTAGTGGTGTCAAGGCCTTACGACGTCATCTTTGCTATAGACTGGTTATCCACACTTCATGCTCAGATTGACTATATTAGGCACAATGTGCAGTGTATCATGATGGATGGGACCAGGTTCAACTTCACTGGAGATAAGGGAGCCTTTTCATCCTAGGATGGACTTATGCAGAGGAGGGGGCAGCTGATCACACATCAGTTGGATAATCTCATACTCGGAGCAGTTGATGTGCGGAGTCTGAGTTTTCCTATTGTGGTGGATCAATACACGGATGTTTTCCCTGACGACATTCTAGGACTACCTCTTCACAAAGAGGTAGACTTCTATATTGACATGTACCCCAGGAAATCACAGATATCTACTCCAGCATATCGAATGGGTCTCTCCGAGCTTCATGAGATGCGGGTACAACTAGAGGACTTGCAGGGGAAGGGATTTATCCGACCCAGTGTATCACCCTGGGCATCCTTAATTTTGTTCGCCAAGAAGGAATATGGGAGCTTGAGACTGTGAGTTGACTACCGTCACCTAAATCAAGTGACCGTGAAGAACAAGTACCCACTCCCGAGGATTGAAGACTTCTTTGTCCAGCTCAAGGGAGCACGATGGTTCTCGAAGATAGACCTCAGGTCAGGCTATCACCAGCTCAGAGTTCGAGATGAGGATGTGGAGAAGACGGCTTTCAGGTGTCGGTATGGCCACTATGAGTTCTTGGTTATGACCTTCAGCATAACCAACACTCCATAAGTGTTCATGAGTCTCATGAACATGATATTCTAGCCTTACCTCAATCGATTTTTCATAGTCATCATCGACGGCATACTGATTTACTCGACTACTAAGGTAGAGAACGCCTACCATTTGCAGGTAGTACTTGATACAATCCGAGAGGACCAGCTTTACGGTAAATTTTCTAAGTGCCAGTTCCGGATTCGAGAGGTTCATCTCTTAGGACACGTCACCTAGGAGGCTGGAATTGCAGTGGATCCAGCGAAGATCAAGGAAATACTTTCTTGGGAGCCACCTAGGAGTGTGACGAAGGTGCGGAGTTTCCTGGGACTGGCAAGGTATTATCAGAGATTTGTGATAGACTTCTCCAGTGTTTCAGCACCACTTTCAGCATTGAAAAAGGAGGAGAAACCCTTCGTGTGGTCAGAGAAGTGCTAGCAGAGCTTTCAGGAGCTGAGGCAGAGGTTGACCAGTGCTTCCATCTTCGCCATGAAGATGTGGTGACACTATCTGATGGGAGAGCATTTTGCAGTCTACTATGACCACCAGAGTCTCAGGTATATCTTCTTGCAGAAGGACTTGAACCTGAGACAGCGATGATGGCTCAAGTTCCTCTAAGACTATGACATCGAGATAGTATATACTCTTGGAAAGGTGAATGTTGTAGCAGATTCTCTCAGCAAGAGATCAGGAATTCAGCTTCTAGGAGAGGCGACAGAGCAGCTTGCCACATTGTACATATCCTTTATGGATAGAGATGGAGATGGATTTCTGCAGTCTCTCATAGTCACTCCTCCACTCCTTCAGTGAGTCAGGGAGGCACAGCGTGAGGACATTGACTATAAGACGTGACATGCTCAGATATCCTCAGGGCAAGCACCTGATGGATTTTCTGAATGTGAGGAGAACGTCATCCTCTTCAGAGGACGTACCATGGTACCAGTTTCACTATAGGAGGAGGTGTTGAGGGAGTTCCACACTTCCCCTTTAGCGGTATATCCAGGAGGAGAGAAGAAGTATCATGACCTCAGACGAAAACACTAGTGTCCATGTATAAAGAAAGAAATAGTAGATTTTGTCTCTCGATGCCTCACTTGTCAGCAAGTGAAGGCGGAGCACCAGGTTCCAGCAGGCATGGTTCATTCCTTTGAGGTTCCAGAGTGGAAGTGGGACAGAATATCCTTGGATTTTGTGATGGGGCTTCCATGTACATCCAGAGGACATGACTCTATCTGGGTGATCGTAGACCGGCTCACCATGTCGGCTCACTTCCTACTGATTAGAGAGTAGGGCTTAGTAGAGTGCTTGAGAGACCTCTACATTCAAGAGTTCATATGGATTCATGGTGTGCCATCGACTATCATCTCTGTTCGAGATGCTCGTTTCACTTCCCGACTATAGAAGGGGTTACATGAGGTTTTTGGTAGGAAGCTTCACTTGAGCACCGCCTTCCATCCTCAAATGGACGGTCAGACTAAGAGGACTATTCAGACTATCGAGTAAATGCTTCGTGCATGTATCCTCAAATTTGGTCACAGTTGGGAGGATCACTTACCCTCAGTGGCATTTGCATACAACAACAACTACCACTCCACTATCGGTATGGCCCCTTATGTGGAACTGTACGACCGACCTTGCAGATCACCTATGTGCTGGACTGACCCAGGGGAGTTAGCACTTGTAGGACCAGAGATGGTGTAGGCTATGATGGAGAAGTTACCGATCATCCATGAGCGAATGAAGACTACACAGAGCAGACATAAGTCCTATGCTGATAGAAGACGGAGACCACTAGAGTTCGAGGATGGCGACCACATCTTCTTAAGGGTTTCACCTCAACAAGGTCTGCAGAGATTTGTACGAGGAGGAAAGTTATCTCTACGTTTCATTGGACCATTCCAGGTCTTCAGCAGAGTAGGAAATGTGTCTTACCTCCTAGCCCTTCCACCTCAGTTTCTCTGGGTGCATGACGTATTCCACGTATCTCAGCTGCGGAGATACGTGCATGACCCATCCCACATCATCGACCACATGGAGCTGGACATCGATGATGGGGAGACATTAACAGAGGTTCTAGTGGAAATTGATGATCGACAAGAGCTGTTCCTACGTGGATGATGGATTCCTCTGGTGAACGTTCGTTGGAAGCACAGAAACCTCCAGGAGAGAACATGGGAGTGGGAGGCTCAGATACGTGCTCAATACCCCCTTTTGTTTCCCTAGTGTGTGTTGTAGCTTTACGAGGACATAAAGCCCAGAGGTGAGAGTAATGTAAAGACCCATAAATTTCAAGGATTTTTTTTTTCATAAATTCATTGGTATTTTATTAGTCCGTAGTTTCTGAAGGTGCCTGATTTTGAGGCCCGGTGTCAATTACTGAATTTTTGTTCGGGTATGTTCATTAAATGTATGTGAAAGTTTTTCTATATTTTTAACTAGTGCTCAGAATTGAAATCCAAGCAAACCAATGAACTCGTAGTGCTGGTATTCGTTTAAGAAGACCTTTACCGCAGTTGCGTTTGGTCGAGAGCGGAAGTAAATTTTTGGGGATTAAATAAAATTTATGTGTTACATAATTTTATTTTAGGTGGTGGTTATTTTCCTCCAAAGGGAAGTTGGAGGTGGGGCCCACACCGAGCATAACATCCAATGGGAGGATGTTTCGTGGTGGAGACCACATGAGTTCAAACCTCTCAAATCCCATTGAAACCCCCCTTTAACTCTTTAACTCGCCTTAAATTTATTAATGCCAACACCCCTCATTTATTTTAGTGGAGCCTCTTCACCTCCCTTCTTGCAATAACATGCCAACACCATCAAATTAATTAATTAAGCTCCCTCAATTAATTGATTAATTTTAATTGTTTTTAAATGCATTGAAATATTAAAATACTAGGGAGCCTATTATTTTATTGGCCTTGGAAAATTTTCTGTTGGGAGGCCTTAGAGAGTTAGAAGGAAAGCATTATTCCCACGAAGAACACGAAGAACATTCCATGCACTTCTTCAACTGGGGAAAGAATGTGAGGTGACACCCACGAGGAATGTCATCTTCCTTCCACTTTCTCCGCGTCGAAGGAGGAGATGCCACCCACGAAAAACATCACCAACAATGACGCTTCGTCATCAGAAGCACCCGACGTCAACAAATCGACGCCGACGTCAACGAACGAACATTGAATCAAGTTAGGGGGTTTTTTATAATTTTAAATGAATATAATTAAACACTCGTTCTTGATGTATGATTTGGTTCGTCTTTGGCCATTTGTTATCACCTAATGCAGAGGGCGCGATCCGAACAAACACGGCCTAAAGACCCTCTATTGATTCTTGTTTGTTTTGGCGATAGAGGCGGTGTTGGAAGAGGCAAAGACAAACAAAGTTGGCGGCGACTGGAGGCGGCGGCAACCAGAGGCAACGGTGGCCGTGCACCGACCGCGTGAAGAGACCAGCGGCCTCTTGGGCCGCCTAGTCCGTGGGCTGACCGACTGACTAATCCGGATGGCCCGCTAGGAACTGTGACACCCATCGGTGCCACACGGCGGAGGGAACCGTGGCCCACAACCATGGGCCACTTTCTGGAAAAACCGACCGACTATGGTTGTTTGGGAAGAAGACCGTGGTGCTGCCTGGCACCGCCCTGCAGAGAAGACCACTACTCGCAATCCATGGGCCGCTCGGCGGGCGAACCAGCCGGCCTCCTGCCGGCCACGATGAAGGGAACCACGACACCGCTTGGCACCACATGGAAGGAACATCAGCCCAATGTGCGGGCTGCTCGTGCTGGACAGAACCAGCCAGCATCGACTGGCCAGGCGGGGAGAGGCGGCGCCTCTCGGCGCCACCGATCGAACTGGACCATGCCGCTCTACTGGCCGAGTTCACGGGTGGGCCATGCCCCACCGGGCTGAGCAAACCCCCCAGTCAGGTTGGACCCTCCAAATAGGGCTGGGCCCACCCCAGCTGGGTCGGACCCACCGAACCAGGTCGGGCTGACCCACCAATCCACTGGGCATGACAGGCGAGACCCGTTTCTTCGAAATGTTAATATCTTCAAAACCACCCCTCCGAACGACGCTCCGTCTATGGAACTGGGACCCTTGAGACGAGGTGGGCCTTTTGCGATACTCTAAGTGAGTTTTGGAAGACTTTGGAAAACGGCCGGGTTTGGCTTGAGCATAAATCCAATTGGGAACCTAGAAAGGAAAAGCCAATAACTCTCAGACCGGGCGTCCGATTAATGCACCTTCTATCGTGTTGGGTTCCTTTTGATGAGACAGAACTTGGGGATATATCAACTTAGGACTTCATGATAGCTGATGTAACAACCCCTTTCCCCAAGGAGCAGAACCTCCCAAAATCAATCGTGCTATGTGTGGGAAAACTAGAGTTGGTTGCGTCTGTGACGATGACTACCATACAAGAATCCTCCGTTCGTTCGATGATGTCAAAAACTGTACCAGAATCCTATGTGGGTTTGACAGTTCTAACAGAGTAGCTGGTGCTGTATCTTGTGTGGGTCCGACATCTTAGATGAACCAGTGACTACATCTGATCACATCTATTAATCTAGAATAGCGGGCCTATATCCTGTGTGGGTCCGAAAGGCGAGACAAGATAGCTAACATGTATCCTGTGTGGGTTCGATAGCTTAGATGAGATAACTGGCCTGTATCCTGTGTGGGTCCAAAAGCTTAGCTGGTCCTATATCCTATGTGGGTCCAACAGCCTAGATGATCCTATGGCTACATCTAATCATCTATATCTCTCTACTATTGTGGCATACCTATGTGAGCTGAGTCATGTCTTTCAACCATTATTATCATGGTGATTGACTTTACTTCCTGTGTGGACAGGGTTGTGCATGACCTCGAGAGTTTGATCTAGACTGTGGCTGATAAATTAGGTATATGTATGGGAATATACCTAAGAAGGGCTTGTTGAAACATCGTTATTGTATCTTTCTTATGTGGTTTATCCTTCGTGGATTCTGGGAGACCTTCAGGGGTCTTGGGATCCCAACTGAGTATCGTTGTACTCACCCCTGCATGTGATATGCCTGCACTTCGTTGTGTTGGTTGCAGATGACGGACCAAACTGATCGAGGTAGAGAGTTGTAGAGATGGATTGTACCTGGAGGTAGATCACTTGGCAAGACATACACAGAGTGGACGGACAGACCTGAGGAGTTGAGGAGGCCATCTTTAACCACCCTTTAGGTGGGATTCCTGGAGGACGACTCAGTGGTTGTTGTTTTACCTTTCTGCAGTTGTACTACCTTTTCAGTTTTTTGTACTTTACATTTGGGCTTGTATTTTCGGCCCCTTTCCTTTCAGCACTTTATTTTGTATACAAAGTTACTTAGTGTTTACTTCCATTTGCAAACTCTGTTGTTTTTGTTTTCTTTTTAAAGGCATCGCCTTCCCATTTTTTTTTGAGGATTACACCTTTGGTGCTAGTCACCAGCCAGTGGCCTATGAAAGGTGGGTTTGGGGTAGCCACGACACAGGCCCTGAGGATAGGTCGTGACATTTTAATTTTTTTGAATAATTTTATGATGCCTTAGTGGACCCTCTATGACTTATAAAACATTTTATCTTTTTAAATTGTCTTCCTTGAGAGTGTGACTCACCTCCACATAAGAAACCCTATTATTTTAAGATTTTTGGACCTTGGACATTTGAAATATATTTTTCCACTCTCCTTTGGAGGAAACCATGTGCCAAAACCATGGTCTAGCTCATGGTATTGATGCATTTAATGTGTGGTGACCCGAACCTAAACAATAAGAATTCAATCTCCTTTCCTATATAAACCCACCCAAGCTCCCACCTCCTCTTCACTCAAAGCCTTTTTAGTTCATCCATCCTCTACCCTCCTCTCTCAATAATGCTCCCAAGGTTCCCCAAGCTTCCAAGAAGCCTCTCTCAAGACTCTCTCAAGCCTTTCGAATCACACTGACAAGTAAGGGATTTCCTCATTTCTCATTTTGTATCAATTTCATTATGTTGTTATACCATTTTAATTTCAATTAAAAATGTTGGGAAATGATTCGACACCTCCCCTATACTGCACTATTTTTTTTTGAATTATGAGAGACCCCTTTCACTATAATTTAATGCTCCCATTCACACTCGTTACCATGCCAAAATTCTGTAAGGAATTTCTATCTCCTCATTTACATTCATGAAATTCCTTTGTACAATGAATCTAAATTCCATTACATATGATGGGACATATTTCTATAAGAAACCCTTACTTTCCATTTCATGTTAATATTATGAGACACCCCTTTCTCTCTCATTAACTATTTTTATGATTTTTTATGTCACACAATTATGCTGTTGAAATTGCACTGTGATTTTAAGCCAAAATCATTGTTTGGTGAATACCATACCCATGCCTCTATCATGTGTATTAACCTTTATGAACATATCGATATTGAATGTTACTTTCATGTGTGTATACCAAATTTCTTAATCATTGAATTACTAATGATGTTGAATGATTCCATATTATATAATCCATGTGGAACACTTATTCATGAAATGAAATGCTTAAGAAGGGTTCTCCTTGATAGCACTCCAATGCATTGGGTAAAGATTAGTATCATGATTTGTCAAGTGAAATGAGGATTCAATCATTCCAGTTCAAGTTAAATGAGGGTTTTCTCATGCTCCATGCGCAATGAGCCTTGGCTCATGCTAAAATTATGTTAAATGGTGTTGCCACTTTTCCACGTTATGATTATCAAGTTTTTTCATGTATTTATGTTTCTCTTTTGATCCATTGATATTCTTATTGGCTAACACATATTGTATTCCTCATTTAATCCATGTTTATTCCCTTAATGGGATTTATTGCTCACCCTTTTCTTATGCATGCCCTCAGGTAATCCTATTCAATGCTAAGTACCAGGAAATGTAGTGGTCATGTAAATGATGTTTTCAATAAAGATGTTGTATTTCATGTTTTAAGTTGTTATGTAATTGTCCTAACCCACAAAGACACTATAAATCTCTATCTACTATGTTGTATCAAGTGAAGTTTATGAAATAAATAATTTTTAAGAGTGTAATAAAGATCAGGGTTATCATAGTTGGTATCAATGTATATGTTTAGTTATTTAAGGGATTAGGATTAGAAAACCCTAAGAAAGCCTTAATGATAAAACTATGTAGAATAAAAACATCCCTATATTTTTGTTTGTATTGATTAAGTGGTTTATCCTGAAAATAAATCCTTATTTTGATACAAGAAGGTAGAGGCGGCTCTCGCACAGATTTACCTAGGGGTGGAAACCCTGACAAGGAGTTTTAGGCTTGACCCATGATATCCTAGTACACGACAACGAGCCTTTCTTCACTCTTGGTTACGACACCCCCAAGGGATATGCTTTGGTAAATTCAAAATAATATTATGAACCCTTTTTAAGGGATTTAAAAAATTCCCCTAAGAATACATGTTAGAAATTAGATTATGGATAACATATATTAAATCTTATTGATTCATAAGTTAAGGAAATAAAAGTTATTTATAAGTCATCTGTTTTGTCCCTGGATTACCCTTTATGTGTTACCCCTAGTTTTCTTTTCATTAAGGAGTAATAAATTTTTATACTTCAATTAATTTAATATCACAATTTTTTCATGTCTAGAGGGTAACTCAAAATTTGATATGTTTCGTTATTAGGATAAATGATATTTTCGAGATGGAAGGGGAAGAACCTCTTAGAACACTCTTGTCCCTTCCCGAGGACTTACAAGCTATAATTATTGTGAAGTCAAGCTCACATACCATCGAAATATTTTCCAATTTCCCACATTATTATAAGACGATCTATGACATATAAAACACCTCCTCCATACCATAGAATCATCAGGGATCATGGATCACCTATGATCAAATATTCACCTCCAAACTCTACCACCTTTCAAGATGAGGGAGGTACCATCATGGTATTTTCAAATATTTCACCCTATCAAGAGAGTATGATGCACTATTTGATTTTAGAATAGCTGCTGAAGAGGGATACCTCCGAGCAGCCAATATATATATATATATATATATATATAGCATTGTCTTCCAATCTTTTTGAAAAAAATAGACAATATAATAGAAGAACCATATTTCAAAAATTCTAAATATGACTTTGTTATAAAATTTTACAAAAACCTAGTAAATGGTGATGTTTTGAAAATATACTTTAGAAAAAAAATTTATTTCAAAAAGTGCATCAAATTTTCCATTGGTATGATCCAAGTTGCATTGATTGCATCTGGACTAAGGAAGTGGAAGACTTTGAATGTGCATTGGGGTATTGTTGCACTGAGTGGACCCTCATTTTAATTGATTGATGTGATAATGTGGGTTGGGTAATTCTTAATGGTGGTGGGTAAGCAACCCTGAAGTCGTGTTTAAATTTCAGAGTTCTTTTTGTATGTAATCAAATTGGAAGGACACAATTTTTCTTAATGGGGGAATATTGTAACTACCCAAACATTCATTGATGGACATTCCTCTTGATCTAATTAAATATCTCATTATGTAAAATGTTTATATAAAATGTGAACTTCATTGGTTTTATGTTTCATGTATTTTAAAATACCATTAAAAATTGTGACCGTTGCTAATATCACCTTTGAATAGTGATCACATGATTAGTAAAAATATAAGGCTTTAAAAAATCCAATTAACTCAGAAAAAGGATGTGATGGCCTCCTCTAGTAGACTTGACCCATATGAAGCCCATTATTTAGAGCTCAGAAAGGAGGTTGTGTCATTGGGCTTTGATTTTGACCAAGTCCAAGCCGACTCATTTTAGGTCATGCCTTCGGTAAAAACCATGTTCCAGAACCAAATATGGTCTTTTAATTTGGATCTAATTAACCATTTAAGTGTTTTCCAATTATAAATAATTATTCATGCATGGTAAATATGAAATATATTTAATATTTTTATAAAATTTATTCTGGCCACATAGGCCATGGAATTTCACTCTTTTTCAGCGGATAACTCTGGAAATATATTTAAAAATATTTAAATTTTTTACATGAAAAGATATGGGTCAATATATCATTCCCAACTTCAAAATTTTCATCCCTAAAATTAAAAAATTGGAAAACAACTCTGGTTACTGAGAAATAATCTGCCTCTCAAACTCCCAAGAACTCTCCTGCATGATTCCGTCTAGTCCTAACACACGATATAAATCGATGGTCCATCCTCTCAAAGTTTGATCCTGTTAGTCCTTGATCACCATTGGGGGATCTAAAAGGGGGTATCCATCCTTAATGTCCATCTCACCCTAATTAATGAAGTGTGTAGGGTCATGCATGTATCTACCCAGTTACCACATGTTGAAGACATTGTGCACCCGGTCATGCCCTTGGGGTAGGACGAGGTGGTAGGAAAACTCACCTACCCTATCAATGATCATGAATGGCCTGATGATCCTCATGGATAAATTTCCTCCATTGAAGAAACTATACTATCAAGAAGATACAGCCTCCCTGTTCAAACTCCTAGGATCTACGAAATAAACCTATGTTGGATTTCTGTCTCCTCTCGGGTGCCTTCATCCATTCATGAATGGACAATACTTTATCTGTTGCCACCTTCACTAATGGTGGGCCTATAAGACATAAATCTCTAATCTCTATCCTACACAAGGGTGACATAAAGGGTATTCTATATAGGGATTCAAAATGTTTCCATGACTATGGTATAGTGGTAGTTGCTGTTGTATGTAAACTCTACCAAAATACGATGATCCTCCCATTTCTAGCTGAAATCCACAATGAAATCCCTCATCGCATCCTTTGCGGTTGCATAATGTACTTGTTCTGCCCATCTGTATGGGGGTCAAAGGTTGTACTCACCCTTAATTTGGTCCTTAATTTCCCTATATAACTCTCCAAAATTAATATTTAAATAACATGTCATAATCATATACAATCATTGAGGGTACCCCCTGAATCTAGCTGATCTATGATACATAAAACTACCCAAACACTCCTCAAAATTCATATCCCTTACAGAAAGGAAGTATATCTACTTAATGATAAAATCAACTATCACCTATATGGTTTCATTTCCCTTTACTGTTCCCAAGAAGCCCTATGATGATGTCCATCTATATGTCTTCTCATTTTCACTCTATAATATCTATAGGCTACAAAAAACCCACTAGAAAAAGGTGATACCCATTCACCTATTAATATGAGAGGCACCATGAAATGAAATCAGAAACATTTAAAAACATGATGAACCACTAAAACATCCACCAATGATCTCTGTACATCTTTTCTACAACGGGATTTACATCTATGGTAATAGTGTGGAACTCCCACTTCACCACCTCCCATATCGTGACTAGAAGAACTATTATCCCTCGTAACAAGATCTCATGATTCCCTCCTTCAAAATACTCATTTGGGGCATCTATGATATATATTTGACCACACAAGTCCTAAAAGTTGATGTATCTTAACTATAATTCCCTCACATGCTCAAGTAGTGAAGGATTCAATAACATTGAATGAAAAAAAGTAATGCCCTCCAACATTACTAGGGTCAACCCTAGGAAAGATAACTACACTGAATCATCCTACACAAAACGAACTTTGGACTTCCCACTATCGGAATCTGAAACAACACATCCCTTCCTTAGATAATTTACTATCTCATATTCATAGTTCGGTAGTAACTTCAACCTATATCACTACCTCTGGTTCATGAATCTCTGAATGAAGATGTACATGAGTAACTGGTGGTTTGAGTAATCCACAATGTGATCTCACAAAAGATAGTACCTTCAAATCCTCAATGAAAAGACTACCACTACTATATCTTGGTAATCGGTCACATAGTTCTGCTCCAGGGGCATCAAATTCCTCAACTCATGTGTGATAACTTACTATCTTTTCATCAACAATAAACTGAGCCATACTCTTGAAGATGCACAATACACCATGAACTCAATGCCTTCATCTAGTAGCCTCAACACTAGAGTGATTTCTATCCTCTATCTCAACTCATCAAAGTCCTTATGGCACCGTTCAGACCAAGTAAACGATTGTCCCTTTCATGTCAGTGCATTATAAGGTCCCACAATTCAAGAGAAGTCTACCAAAAATCTACTATAGTACCCTGTCATGCCAAGAAAATAATAAACCTCTGATACATTATATGGGTTTTCCCAAGAAATAACTATAACAGTCATTACTGGGTCCATAGATAAACCTTGTTCATAAGTGACATTCCATAGAAATTGTACCTCAAGTATCCAAAACTAGCTCTTCGAGAGCTTCATGTAATTATGGTGCTCTCAAAATAAATCAATAACCATCATCATGTCTTCTTCTTGGTCATCATTTTTTATAGAATAAATAAGTATTTCATTAATGAAGATGACAAAAAACTAATACATGTATTTCTAGATTACGTGGTCCATCATGGACATAATGACAAGAGAGGTATTTTTCACACCAAAGGGAATCTTATGGAACACATTGTTTCTATAGTGACATTATAAATATATATTCGGCAAATCAGCCTCATTAACAGGATGCTTGTCAGAGTCATAACTAAGATCAATCTTGGAGAACCATCTCACTAATCGGAATTAATCAAAGTGTTCCTCAATCTTTCACAAGGGGTGTTTTTCTTTATCGTGTCCTAGTTTAGGCAATGATAATCTATGTAATTTTGTAAGCTTATTAGTTCTTTTTCATGATAGAATTGGAGCTTCCCATGGGGACACACTGGGTCTAATGAAACCATTCAAATGATGGTCCTCCATCTATAAATACAGTTCCCGTATAATTGGAGGTTCCATCTGATATACTGCATAAGTTATTGGTATAGTACTAGGTTAAAAATCTATAAAAACAATATCTCCCACCTTTAAGGTAACACAAGAGCATCTTCAGGGAAGATAAACATATAATTCTCTACAACTAAAGGATCCCATATTCCTAAAGAGACTACTGCACCAAGGGTTATTATTTCAAACTGATAGGTAATAAGATGAAATCTTCTTCTCACATCAGCCGCCTATCCTACTATGAGGCCTATCTTAATGGAAAAGAAGAACCACATCCCATTTGCATGTAGGAATAAGACTAGTTTGTTGTGATAATTGATTTTATATCGAATAATGTAAATACATTACATTCCCAAAACATGTCATAGGGTTCCATCGTGATGAACCACAAGTCCCACATGAACCTCCCTCCTCTAAGATATAGTACACACTGCTAGGAGAGAAAATGCACAAAGGAAGAATTCCCTATAAAAACCCAAAGACAAAGTAGTGGTACTAGTGTCTCTACTAGGATCTATATTTTTCACACTGATAGTGAAGAGATATATGAATGAATTCTACTTGTGTATACAAATACCAAGACAACAGTATAATAAACACATATAGTAACTCAAATCATCTTGTATTCCCCAGGATCATAGAAATCCAAATATTGAATCTATCTGCAGCCAAAACTACCAACTCCTTAATCTAGATATGGGATACATGGTGGTGGTTGTGGACAGAACTCATAGTTCCATCCTCCACATTAAGCTCATTATGCTCTTCTTCTAGTCCCACTACCCTCAGGACCACCCTATGACCGTCTGGGAGATCACTAATAACAACGATGTCTCTACTGTGGCGGTCCATCTACTATCTTCCTATGATTCTTAGCTTGTCTGGTTTTGATTTATTGTGATATGTGACCAATACAATATAAAACATTGCACTTACCCTCCAAGGTCTTCATTGGTGCTCTTCGCTTCCCCTGAATTATATGACCACATCCTTGAGTATTCTCATAGAAGGGTATCATATTCAAAGTTCCCTAGTGGCATCTTAATTCTATATATGACCCAACACTGTTCCACCCACTACTAACTCCATCTATCTTGCATCCATATGATTGAATTATCTCTCATAAGTTCCTATTTCATCACCTCAGCATAGGTGGGGATGCACAAGGGCACTGCACAGGCACAAATCGTTCTACAGAGTCCCTACTCAGACTTCCATCCATGTAAGTAGTCATATATGATCATATCAAGGGATTAGTGTGCATGTTATATGAACCTAGAAAAATATCCATCCACGATCATCCCTCCCTAGTGAAGCACCACATGCTCCTTATTCTGAATAGATTATATGCATGAAGAGTAATACTTCCCACAAAACTAGTGTTAAAAGTTATCCCATATATTTTCAACTCACCATGCATATAGATAACTAGGATCCACTAATTACCAACCCATCAGTGGAAAATACTAGATTTAAAATTCACCATCTAATCTATTTGGGTCTAAAACTGCATAAATATATGGACCACAAACTCTATCCAATCCTATGATGATTGAGGGTCTGGTTCACCGTGGAAGAATAGTAGTATCTGATTCTAGAACTCATAGAGTGCAATTTTCTTGCACACTTCCTCTGCCTAATCTGTTAGGAAAATCCACTAGTCTACATGTTGAGGTGATTATACCTTACCACATTGGGGAAGGGAATCACGAGATGAACCTGGAACCGAGGCCTCATCACTCCTAGGGTCACTGTCAAAAACCAAATCTGGTATCCAATCATGATTTCATCTAAGAATAGTCCTAGAAATTATCAATGATTAACACAGTTAGATGATTATATACATATATATCAAGAACAATTGAGATCTAACTCAATAAGAGAAGTTACAGACTAACTCATACATGATTTAGGTAACATTTAACCCTACATCAAATGTCTCAGTATCCTGGGTTGAAAAGCAGGACAACAAGGTCATCTTGAATAGCTATGTCAGCCAGCACACTGTCTCTAGACTCATTGACCTGATAGCATCACTTGAGACACTTTGACACTATTTCCATAACCCAATCCAAAAAACCATTATTGGGAGATGTCTGAACTACATCTATAGGGTCTAACCACCATTGATATTAATCTGTCCCAACCAGACCCTAGCCGGGGCTCGAGCCCCCACTTCCCCAAGTCTGACATCATAGGTTATGGGTGGCGACAAGAACCAAATTCACACTAAAAATGGAGTGGAATTTTACTAAAAAACTATAAAAACGTACACAACCGACTCCATGAAAATTATTAGAGTGGAAGAGATTAATGAATAGTTCTATAAATATACCAAATACTCATGAACCACTAAACCGAACAATGTATGGTAGTTTATACGGAAATTATAAAGTGAAAAAAAATTCCCAAAACATGAATATGTCCCAGCCTAAACAAACTAGAAAAGATTAAATAGGTGGGAGATCCCTGCTTCTTTATCCCAAGATATTACCACTATACATTGTATAAAAACCATTTATCCCTAAGCTCATCTGACATCATGATTTATAATTTTGTAATCTAATAAAGACACGACACATGTTGGGTAAAGCCCATGCAGGGGTTGGTATATACATACCAAATTGGATGACCCAAAAGGGTTAAGCTGAAGTAGTAAGAGATACAATTGAAGATGAAGGTTGAAAATAGAAATAGTAAGAGTAAAATAGTACAACTCATCCCAACAGAAGAGTAAAGGCGAACTCTTCCAAACACAAGGATATTAACACAATGACCATATGAAATTTTCATCAAGTCCTAACTACCTATATAATGAGAGTGGACTCATCTAATCACATGAATCTAAACACAGAAATCATGTGGCATACCACATGTGTTTTTACCTCTCCTAGAACGGGGAGGTTCACATACCTACCCCCATGCATGAATTCTAATGGAATATTATGATAGATTAGGGAGTAAATAAGTGGACTCATATTACCTCTTAAATTGGTGATTTATGATAGTATATAGTAGAGATAGAAAATGTGAAGGCTTACAGTCCTGCACACAAAGTGCTAAAGATTCATTAAAACAAATAAATATCTAATGAACACCGTTAGCATATTCCAACACTGGTAAAATTACTTTAATAACATTATTTTTTAATCCCCTCATCATGGTATGTAAATAACTATGATGAGTACAAATACTATGTTTTTCTAGAGCAGAAACACATTCTAGATCATGAACTAGAGGATAGTCAGCATATTTTAGTAAAGGATGCGACACTGCACCGTGATTATAATCATGTTCTAAATGAAACTCACCATGTAAGACCAAAAAATGCATTAGGATAAGGGAACATTACTGTAGAAAAATATTGGCATCATATTCCAAAAGTCCCATGATCATGCTCAAATAACTGTTATGGTCAGTGAACACCCAGAGAGAGTGGAACATGCCTTAGGATATGGTCACACTCCAATCAAACAGAACCATCATCATAATCTAATGGACTAGGATCATGATCATATCTATGTTATAACTGGGGCTCTCCAACAAAGAGTGTCACACACCTTAGGGTATGTTCAAATTCCTATCAATAAATCTACATGGAATATTCCAATAGATCATGAAATCCAGGATCATATACCAAATTTCGCTGATTAGAGACTGCATCAACGTCCATATATGTCTATGAAGTAGGAGGCTCATTAACCTTATCCCATTCTTGGTGCCTGTTGACCTATTTTTATGGGGAATGAATATTTTGATTGGTCTTATATTCCCTCCCCGACCCGGGCTACTCAAGTGAGTGAAAAAACAACTATAGGACAACACATATTCCTATAAAAATGATTAGTGGAATACTAAAAAGGTTCAATGTTAAGCTTATATTCCTATCCCGACTATGGTTCACCATGTGAGAGAAGTACATGCCTCTGGTAAGAATGATATTCCTTCCATTAATGAAGAAGCTCATAGGCATATTCCAACAAAATATTAGTAGTGATATCTTAATCCCAGGGTGACAAGAGGATATCAACATAGTACATATGTTTTTATATGACATGCTCATATCCCATCACAATTTCAGAGGGCATGTTAGCATATTCTAGCCATGATGTAGAATGAGGCTCATAATCCTAATATCCTCAAATCAAATGTCCCTGAGGATGTTCGACACACATTATCAACACCACAAGACTCTATAAACACTTCTATAAATGTATAAGTCAATAATTACCATTATTTTCCTTCTCATTTTGTTGTGAAGGTAGATTTGAGGGAATATAATCATTACATTCAATGTGGTCAATCACCCCATGGTGTTATCTCCCCTGGACAAAAAACCCCTCCAATTTTCCAAACACCTCAATATATATTGGTGATCGGAACATAAATGAATTCATATATAATTTTTATTGAACCATTAGGGACAATAATATATAGTAACCAATCAACTCCCATAAATAGTCCTCTCTATTCAGTAGGAAACCTCAAGAAGAACATTTTGTGGATTGAATACATGGAGTAATGTATGTCTAATGAATATGGAGATGAAACTTACATGATGATAGAGTTATCCAAAAATATCCTCCCAATATTGATCATAACCCATAACACTTATGTTTATGAGATATCAGATGATCTAGAAATGGAGTTCATTCCTTATCTATGCCAAAATATTTGGGAATCTCATCAGTGATTGAAGGATACACATATCTATTATATAGGATATGAGAATCATCTTCAGATAATGAATACTGTATCCTTCCAGATTTATATGGCCATATTTTCTTTATCCTAGAACCCAGGGATTGATGATAATGAAAAATAAATATGGAGTGTTTGTCTCTACATATCAAAAACAATCTTCTATCTGATTTATAGAGCATTTCCAAAAGTACATTTTGGATGATGGGGTAAAAATATATAATTTCCATGCACTATGTCCCTATAAGAATAGAACACCTTATATATGGCATCTATCATCTTAATAGCCTCTTGGGGAATAAAAGGACTATGTAACACATGATCTAGATGGTTAATAAAATAGAATTATCATGCTTCAATGCTTCCAAGTCGTCATGAATATAGGGAGATAGAATACCACAAATCATTGAACATGTACCTTGAAGAAATGTGAATATATTCAGAAACTATATTTTCATTTGTGGAAAAATTAATAAATTCAAATAGAAACTAACTCCGATCATTTTTTGTCATTTTAATTATCTTATATACAAGAAAAACTACACCACATAAAATAGGTCATAGTAGTATCTCCCATAGAATTGATCCCAGCGATAACCCATCCCAATGGGTCATGGGAATATCAACCACTTCCTCCATAACTTATATTTTCAATTCATAAGAAGTTTCAAGAAATATCAATAGCAACTGAAGAAAATCCCTAACCAGTTGGGCTAAGTGAATTTATCTCTCAATCTCCATCACTAGCAGTTCAAGATCGACCAGAGTATAAAAGTCTAAGTGTATCTATATCTCAAAATCCATCCCAAGAGTCATAAAATCATTAACAAGAATCATTGAATTCTCAAAAAAATACCAATCAATTCCAATTGTGGCCTTGAAAATTCCCCACCCCACTAGTCTTGGAAAATTTTCCTCATCATCATCATTGAAGAGGGAATTTTAATTCTATCGGTTGGGAGGTATATATCTAAAATAAGGATACCATCAATTACTCCCACCAGAAAATAAACCCCCACTATTCAGGGAATTTTTACCAATCATTTCTGAAAACTCATTCAATGTCACTACTACTATGACAAAATTGGATAACCAAACGATAAAGGCAATAAAACCCCATTAGGGCCAAAATCCAAACCAAACCAATATGGATAAGGATTAGAATAATGACACTAATGAAGGTAGTGAAAAATCATTAGGTTTCATTGAATATAATGGGAAAACTAACATTTCTCGATACACATCTGTAATTGTCATAAATTAAAACAAAACATATATTTTTGCTAAAGAAACAAAATTAAAGAGATAGAATGCAGGAAAAATTCCATCAGAGGAGGACAAGGATGCAACCAAAAAGTCTCCACATACATAGAACAAGATGAGAATAAAAAACATGTCACCTAAAAATATCAAGTTACACCTCTATAAATAAACAATTTCCCAGATAAATTTAAAGGTCTGGATACATCCAAATCATTGACGAAAAGGACAGAAAATCCATCCATTTAAGAATAGTTAAAGTTATATGAGAATGAAATTTGAATTATGTGAAATATAAATGAGGAGATACTCAAAGGAATCATTCCCACCATGTATCAATTTCATTAAGAGATGAATATTCATACTTAAGGAGACAATATTCTTACAAGAGAAACATTTGAGTGTCGTAATACCATCATATCTTGCAGCCAATCTATATAAACATTAATGTCAAAGATGATCATGAATTACCTCTATTATTCATACATAATTTCCCCCATCATGGTAATAATTATATATTTTTAAATGATGATAATAATTTGTATATTAAAACAGGGCCACCACATTAGTCCTTATCTAATCTATATAAACATAAGGTGACTCTTACTATAGTACAACTAGAATTTTACGATGACGGCGAGTCACGTGATGATCTATTGATTAAATGGAAGGGTGATTCACATATATGAATTATAAGACAAATACACACTCTAAATACATGGATAGAACTTTTATTCCTCCCAATATTTACAATCCAACCATCTCCACCTTTGACGGTGTAGTAGACCCCGAAGAACATATCATATACATTGTATCTCGTTGTGGTCTGATGATGGGGACATGAGATAAATACAAGGTAAAAAATATGATATATTTTGTTTAGACTCTTTTTGGTCCATCCTTTATTTTGTACAATAGCCATTTAGTAAGATCATTTTCTTGATTTTAAGGCATTTTTCATCAATCTGTAACTAATTTAGATACACATTGTCATTAAAGAAAATTGTAAACCAGGAGAACTGAAAGAGACATGAAAATGATTGGATGTATAACATCATAGACATATGGAAACATATAACATATTCACTCAATACCTCTATCAAACTTAAAAAATCTCTATAACTCAACTCTATAAATCTTCATAATGATATGTAGATGCCTCTAATTCAAACAAAATATCTTTTAGGATTCCATGAGTTTGAGAAAAAACAATGTCTAGAAGACACCATTCAATTAACCAGTGATGAATCTCAGATCATGCCTTCAAAAAAGGGGAAAGGATTATAAATTTAGAAACCATCACTGTCACCCTCAAAAAAATATCCACTCCCATTCATGCACCTAGGAAAGCCATGAATTTCCCAATTCATCTTGTCGAGTACCAAAAACCAAAAAATAACAATTGAAAAGAATCCAAAAATGGATCATATTCACATATGATTTGAGAAATAGATAAATAATTCATACTACTTTTGAATTGAGAATATCCCTAGTAATTTCCTTGCGTTCTTGGATAATAACCTTCTTAGGCTTCTATAACCTAGGAAACCAAATTATGGGACCTCACAAATCATATTCAGTACTTCCCATTCCATAAATTGTTCATTCATCAACCATAGGATTTCATCATCTTCAATTATGTCCTGTAACACATTGTTAATTCTAGAAAGTTGAGTTTGAATAGATCCCCAAAATAGGAGACCTAAAGAACCATTTCCCAAACAGAATAAGAAGGTAATTGGAATAATGGGAAAAAGATCAACAACTGGATGGATCAAAATATGGTTGACCAAACTCATGACACCATGAGAGAATAGATTTGGAGACCCATAATGATCCCATCACCTATAGAGGTCATATCTAACATACACACTGATTGTTGTTGTAATCACCAAACACATGATGCTTCAAAAGCATATGAGTCATATTTTACTCTAATAAAATATCCGAATTTTATAGATTTATTAAATGGAACATCAGAAGAACAATATCCATGTCACAAAATGAAATCTTAATAAAAAAATTAGCTCATATTTGGATTTTTCAACATTATACATTCGAAAGAACCATTATTCAATGATGAATATGCCATTAATTATGAGTTCCCTATAGATATTCGTGTAAATAGAGGCCGCATATGCTAGATCTAATTATACTGCAGACATATTTGGCATGGTCAAACCCTGTATTTATTTCAAATCCCCTCAATATATATATATATATATATATATATATATGAGACTTATGAAGAAGTAATGTAGTTTTTCAAAAATTGATATGGAGGTTTCCTAGATCCCTCCATTGGTTTTCTGTACCCAGTGGACTTACATTACCTCTTATTGGGGATGATATTATCTTAAAATTCCATAAAAAATGGAAGGAAAGAATGAAACATTTTATTAGTTTAAGATGATCCATAAAACTATACAAACACACCATGTTCATGCACCTTAAATGCCTCAAATCTTGAGCCTCGTAATAAAGAGAAATCTAACTTTGGGAAGCACCAAACTATGAAAAAATGTACGACATTCAGAAAGAGATTGCAGTGGGCATAGCCAATATCTCAATCCTAGATATTATTAATATTTAAAAATATAATAGGTAGTAACTAATTGAAGCACTCCAATGTCCACTAGATATCAAGACAGAAGTAGCTGCAACTGAGGTCTATTGAGGGGAGACCATAGAAATATAGTTTCAGGATCACAAAGTAGTCATCCAGGGACATATCATACACTAATATGTTTATAGTAGGCCTAGTAATGTTTAAATAAGAAGAAATATTATTGAAAATGGTTCTTGGATCAACCACTATTAATTCTAACCCTCCATCGTTTGGGGTATAGTGAAGGGTATTTTTAACTCACAAATATAACCATTCAAAGGTATGATAAGTTTGATCAAAGAACCCATGGTATGATCAGTCTCAAATCCCAGCTTTTGGATCTCATATCTAACACCAAGATTATGGGTATCTAAGATAAAAACACTTAAAATGTCTGGATCAAAAGGCCATGGATCCATAGCCATGTGGTCATACCCTCAACATTCCATAAATTCTTGAAATACCCTATCGATGAAAAAAATAGACATTTAACATGGATAAAGTCCCCCCTTCAATGCTTCATAAGACACATATCCTAGGTAAAATTTAAATAAAATTGAAGGTAAATAAACTAATGTATTATAATTATATATAGGTTGTCACCTTAATGGGTTGGGGACCACCCCTGAAAATCATTATAATATTATCTACATAGACTATGTGCTCCCAATAAATCTAGTTGATGCAATATAATTTATACAATATGTCCAATAAAATTATTTCCAATCGATATTTTCAAAGAAAATAGACTACAGATTAAATCTAAAAATGAATCTAGAAGTAGGGGATGAAAATTTCTTTCTTATGTCCTCTGTCACCTTGACAGTGATAGTAACACACTCAGATTTTTAACATCATTTATAAATTACTCCGTAGAATTATTTATGGAATAAATAGAGGATGACCTTAAAAAAACTACTCCTCCATTGGAGTAAGTAATATACTCCCCCATTTATGAGCTCTGGTAGATTAATCTTGGAATAGAAGAAGTCATATAGAATACACTAATAAGTGTATTCATGCTTCTTGAGGAGAATGAGATTTAAATTTAATTTCTAAAAAACAATGAAATGTGTATGATTCGAATTATAAAAAAATACCAGGACTGAATCAAGATGTGGTCACACATTATCTATACTTACTTGATGACCAATGAGTTTTCATATAGCAAGATGGAATGATTAATATCTCTCATTATACTAATGTGGAGGTGGATGTTGGAAAATTGATCAAAGATAGATTTTTAATTGAAGTGAAATTCCAAAATGGTATTCCAACAACATCCCTATCATGATGAAGAATGATAATATTAATCACATCATCAATTTTGGAGACCTTAATCAGCATTTAAAAAATGTTGATTTCACATTATCTATCATGGAACACTTCATCGATGAATCTGTTGGCTTCTAGGAACTATTTTTTATGGTAATTCAGGATACAATCAGATAAATATGTCACACGATGATGAGGAAGCCTCTACCATTAAATCACCCTAGAGGTTATTTTTCTATAGTTCATTCCTTCTGTATTAAATAAAACATGCACAAAATATCAATGATCTATTAATCATATCTTTAAACCTTTCATCGGACAAGTAACTTAATTTTTTGTTGATGACATGGTGGTCAAATCCTGAGCCCAATGTGATCCCATAATAGATCTTCAAAAAAACTTCCACAAGCTATGAAAACATATTCTAAAGGTAAATGCACTAAAATTTTCATTCATTTTATCCTCCAAGAAATTCCTTGGATTTTTGGAATTCCATGGTGGCATTTTGATTGACCCAAAAAAATCTAGTGATATTCTAGCAATGTCACCCAGATGAGTATCAAATAAATATGGGGGATCCAGGGTCACCACACTTACTTTTGGAATTTCATATCCAACCATGATGGAATATATATCCCCTTCACCAACCTAATAATGGAGGGAGTCCAATATTAACAGGATTACGACTATAAATAAGTCCTCGATAGTCTCAAATAGTACCTTATCCACCCATAAGTCCTAATTCTACTTGGTGATGGAGATCTGTCATCTTATTTGTGACCTCTATGGAAAGATAACATGATACTATACTCAAATGGATGAATGATGAAAGAAATGTGAAAAGTATCTACTACCCCAACTAGAGAGTTCTAGGTATTGTGACCCAATTCTAGGATCTCTAGAAGAACAATATCATATTCATATCTTCAGTGCAAATGAGGATTCAATACATTAATCACCATGATTTAAACTTTTTATCACATTTTAATCTCCTCATGATTCTCCATTGATTTCTTATGCTGATTTGGTTATTATCCCAATGTGTATTTATTTTTCAACACATTAAAATCTAATTTTTATCATATAAGACAGAGAAAGGGCATGACCTAGATGATTTCATCATAGAACATCCCACGCCAGAAGTTTAGTTGGTGGATGCTAGGATTTTGAATCAAGAGAATTTAGGGCCCATGAAACTCCCAAAACATGGGATTTGTATTTTCATTGCTCCTCCAAAAGTCACATCAGAAAAAGGATTCAAAATCCAATGCTCCACCATTTTTATTAAGAATTGTACTTATCTCTCCTACTAAAACTATTTTCCCAAATATTTACCTCCTTAAGAAGTCTACATGTATTACATGGCCAAATATCGAGCCCTAAACAATGGTTTTGGAATTATCACTATAGGTGAAAATAACCTACATGAATATCGAATGGTATTTATATCATGTTATAATTAATATCAATGGAGAATAATTCATCATCAAGGAGGAACTATCCCCTCTCATTGGGTATGCCTGAATGGTTAATGGTAGATTTACCTTATGATCTCACAATTCATCATGTTTTATTGTCACATAATGCAAATGATGACACATTGGCCAATGTAGCCATAGTCCTGTATGTCCCTGATTAGGGTAAAGTAATAATCCACCTTATGTACTAAATAAGAATAGATTGATGTCGATTTGTTAAAAACATATCACAACTATGATGTTCATAAAAATCATATCTAATGAAGATTCAATTAAAATTTACACCTCTATTCATTCCTTCAAGGATAATTGTCTTTGGATCTAATAAACCCAATGATAATATAAAATAATCCTCAAAATCTAGAAACAAAATGTGTAAAACCTTTTACCATACAAAAGGTATGTCACAATAGATCATGCTCATTAGACAAAATGGATAGGAATCATTTTACACCCCTACCAATGCATGGTTTCTCATGAAATTAATTTCATATTTTTCATCAATTTTCCATTTTCATAGTATCATGATGTTTTACTACACAAATTCATCCTATTATCATGATGTTTAATAGCTAAATGTCGTCCTGGTTTCATGGTGTTAAACTATGAAAATTCATACTTGATGTATGATATTAAACAAAACATCATATCTTGGCCTAACATTTTAGTAAATTATACCGAATATGTCATGAACACATGACATTAATATATATGGAAAATTACCTTACCACAAGACACAAAAATGTTGAAATGATGTCCAAGACGCATGACTCTAAACTCAATGGGAATCATTTTCCCAACGACGATCCAACACACATGAACTAGATCTATATAATATAGAAATGAAGTTCCCCCCATCCATATGTGAGATAAATGTCGTCATAGATAAACATCCAAATTTATGAACTATGTGTTAATTGACTCCCACCCCACATGATACACTGTGATACCCATGACTGTTGACATGGATTCATTCATAGTGTTCTATTTCATGTCGGGTAACCTTAATCTTCATTGAATGATGTAAAACAACAAAAATCCCAAATATTAATCCTCTTATATGTCTGGTGACCCGCATCCATAAGGGAATACATTAAATTTTACACTTGATTTAATCATCACATGACACTAAACTGCACAATTTCCATGAACTACAAGTGGATCCATTCCTACAAGCATTGGACACATAGTGACACCCAATTATACATTCATGGGCCTTATTGGAGAATTTCTCTTATTTAATGTCATTTAACGTTCATCCTTACTGCATTAGTTAAACTCTATTGCTCATGAACTTTATTTATGATGTTAAACTACATAAATTTATAGATCTATAGACATATTGGTTCTCAATATAATGAGATATGTAGTGAAACCCAGATATTATATATTATCCCAACCACCCCATGATAATAGAATACCCAATCTATTCCTCATACATGTTTATACAATAATATAACTCCTTCCATTTATTGTTTCTCATATTGAACATGACTCACCTAGGTGTAGGAATATTAGTAAGGTATTCCCCCCAAAAATAGTGACATGTCATCTGTCAACAACATTATCAAGGTCTAAAACCCATGACCATAAAAGGAAAACCATATTTTCTCCCTGAATGAAGTTAAACTACATGATTTATACCCTTTACATGACATAAATCAATGCATTACTTTGAACCTCACCCAATATGACAAATACTGTTAGTGTTTCTTTCCCTATACTCATTTGTTCAAGAACTATGTATAGAATTATTACTAACATCATGAGATAAATAGTGATTCATGGATCCCCAATCATGGAACTATCAACAATAATTAGATATAAAAATTCCCCTTACTTGCATATGTGTGAAACCTATACTAGGATATTTTATTAAAGAACTACGACTGGAATGATTCATATCATCATAAGATACATAGTGACACCTAGATCGCATGTATTGGGTTTAACATAAATATTCAAATTTTACATTGAGAAGCCTATTTCCTTATCACATGGCGTTAAAAAACATGACTTGTCAAGAATTATATGTGGATTTATTCATATTCTCACATGATACACAGTGATGCCGATATTACGAATCCTCAGTCCAGCAATAGCAATTAATTTTAACAATTCCACCCCCTGTGTATGATTCAAACCTCTAAATTTAATTTCACATTATAGAACTATGTATGGATTTATTCATATCATAATAGGATACATATTTACTCGCAAATATTCAATACTAGTCATAGGTATAAAAACTAATAAAAAAATACACCACCAATATAGAACTCCAACTAATAAAATCTCGATTTTGTTATGTATGATTCACGTCAGTGTAAGGATATCTTTCCCATGTAATACATATTTTGGATTTCTTCATGTTTTCTATGATGTACTTACTGTATAAATTTAATCTCCTAGGGAAAAAATTTCTTTACCACATGATGTTAAATTGAGACATATCAAACAGATCATCATTTCATGATATTAATCTATAATGGAATCATCCATACTGCATGATATTAAAAAGTAATGTAAAATACATCCCTAAAACATGATGTTATAAAGTGCATTCCATAAAACATCTTTATCACTTCTACAAGGACAACAAGTTCCATACCCAAGACTACTAGAGTTTTGGGTGATTATTCTATAATTCAATCGACATTGCCAAAAATTCACAACTCATGAATTTATCACCAAATCTATCTACAAACCTTTCACACACCTTAGGATGTTACTGATATATATTTTCTTGACCATACTATCAATGAAAGTTTTTTAGACCAACCAATTAGTAACATATTAGAGCTATAAAAAGATCTTCTAATCCTTGTGAGCCTGACATCATTCTAGTAGAAATCATCACTTGAGGATGTTATGGGCCATCTATGACCTGACTTCCACATTCCACTACCCATGACCTAAGAAAATCAATACATTATTTACAACATTTTCATCTACAACTCAAAATGAAATTGGAATACTCCTCACCAAGGGTATCCTAATTTGAATCATGTGTAACATGATCCTCATATTTGGTGTGTGTGTGTCACGACCTCTAACTATATAAACATTAGTCAAATCTATATGTGCTTATATATTATCCTTTTAATGACCAAATTATAGGACATTAAATTTATAGAGAAAGAGGGAAACCAATTTTATTGAAACCCCAAAAAGGGAGACCTTAGAAAAACTCATGTCTTCACTAACTAAAATCATAATATTTATTGTTTAGAAAAAAATTATGGCATAATTAAATGAGGCATAAATGTCATTGTTCACACATTTTAGCCCTATTAAATAATGAATAATGCTTCCTTTACCCCCTTGTCTATAAAAATGTTATTATAATTGCTTTCACATATCCTCAACCTAATAATATGTTCACTAGCTAAAGGAAAAAATTTTAGGGTTCTCAAATCCTATTAAAATATTAAATGTTCCATAAATATAATGGAATGATTTTTGTTCTTTGGGTCATCAAAATCCATTTATGGCCCTTGTAATGGAAAAGATATCTCATATTTTTCATTTCGAATATTTTCTAATGGCTTGGACCTTCCAACCAGAGAAACAATGGCCATATTTAGAGGGATTTATGATTCATTTAATCCATGATGTCATCATGGATAACTCATTAGTGTGTTATATACCATTCATAACATGATTATACCACACCATCCTCATGAATCGAACACATTGGAAAATGATTTAGAATAAACATATACAAACTATTAACACATATTTGACATCCTCCACATTGTGTCACATTATATTTGTAACCTTTCTCAATGAAGGAATGGTACAATCTATTACTAAAAGATTTGGTGGAATATACCCCAAGACATGAAAACACATGGTATTGGGATCAATCTTCACACAAAAGACAAATTTCCCTTGCATGCTGGAACCCTTCCTCTATAGTCCTCTCCCCATACCCAAATAAGGCCCATTCCTTAAACATTACATAATCTTGAGTTAAGTCAATAATTCACATTGAGTATCTTTTAAGGTTTAGTGTTTTATGGAATTAGGCCATAGTTATAACATAATAGACCCATACATTACACAAGGGAAGTTACACTCAGTATCAACTTTTTCCAAAAATGGAAACCCTTTAAACAGAATATGATTTTTGTCTGGATAAAAATATTAGTTAACTTTTCGTTTATTTTATCCATATTTATACCCTATGGAAACCATTTCAAAAACATTAGATGCACATAAAAATCATAGTAAGGAATATAAATGAAGGAATAATACTGTTGGTCTATGAATATTTAAGACCCATGAAAACACTTTCAAAAAACATACTTTTCACCCATAAATCATAAACTATTTAGCTTACAACATGTAATAATTTTCTTACTACATATCATCATAGACATCATAAAAAATAATGTTAACTTGTGTCATTCATATAATAGTTACATTTTATCTCTTAAAACAACATAGGGATTAAGCTTCAAGGTTATGTTTGGAATACCCATCACTGTATATTCCCTAAATCTCTACAGAGGAACATTATCATTGTCCTCTTTTACATTACCCAATGAATTAGAGAGATATCACGAGCTCACCATCTTATGATTTATCACGAAACCACTCACATACATAATCAATTCCCAAGAACAATAACATAGTAATAACACATTATAAAACATAAATAAAGAAAAAAAATTCCACACTACAATAATAAGACATTATTTGAAAATATTTATATAATCCATCTATTCTCAAAACCATTTTAAATAAAAAAATACATATAAAATGAGAATTTTATTTAATTTTCTTTTTAAAAACATTTTAGAATGTAGAGAAAGTAAAATACAATAAAATGGTCACAGGGGTGGAAAGGTCATTGTTGCTGCATACATTAAAAACATTCCATTTTTCATTTATTAAAAGGATTAGTAGATAAAATATTATTTTTGTAAACCATTGAAGGAAATTAAATGTCAAAATGGGTTTATTATAACCCATATAAAATATGGTTTTGTACTACATCATAATTTTCCTTGATGAATGGAGATTTATATGATTTATCTTACAAAGATAGTATCATTAGATTAAGGATAAATCAATAACAATATTATATGTGAGAATTAAAATACCCAAAATATAAGTGTACATTTAGTATAAATCAATTAGAGTTTATTAACATATGTTATTTAAAAAAAAATACAAATGTCATAGATATTTAACTCAATGAATGGATATTGAGTTAAGATTGCCCTTACAATGATCGTTTTGTTAATCAAATAGATCGATTATGTGTATTCACTATAAATCCAAAAATGGAATGTATAAATACAAGCTAATATATAAAAATTAATTTCTCACATAATCATATCATGGAATAGTCAATAATTAGAAGATCAAACCAATGAAGGGAAATTGGTTTAATACTTTTCTTTACCTTGAGTCAGACTTATCTCATTCATTCTTTAATTTCTTGAAAAATAATCTTTGGGTAATTAAAAAATTCTTTAGAACCATTTTCAATTTTATCATTTATTTTATATAACTTATTACCATGTTATAAAAATTACATAATTATTTATGTTCAAATCGGTCGTTTTATATATATTCAGTACTTGAGTAAAAAAGAACTAATTTTTATGTAAATTTTCATTTTGGTAAGAAGTCCATCATATAAAAAATACTATTCATGATTTAAATATCATATATAACTAGTATATATGTATTTATAGTTGTCCATAATGTTTGGTGATATGAAATGAAATGCACTGTTCATGGTGATGGTAGGTCGTACATACGCAATAACATTTCATTCATTTTTTGGTCATGTAAAATGAATGAAAAATAAATGGAACATAGGTATATTATAATTAAAGTATAATATATATATTATATATTATACATATGTTAATTAAATACATCCTATTTACATTCCTTATTTTTATGGAATGATTCATATCACTTTAAGGTGGCAGTAGTACACATTTCCTCAAATGAAATTATCATATTTACACATTATGGAAAGTATAAAGTTATTTTTTAAAGTCAAATTAATGAATAATAAAGATACTATAAATATAATAGTCTTTATATTTAAATATAGTTCCATCATAATATTCACCATGGGAGGTGGTAGGATAAAATTGAACTATCATCATTTCGTAGGGTAGTATTTCATCATGCAGAGAAATATTATGTTCATATCCATTAGATAGAGGTGTGTGTAAATTTGGTTTAGATAAATCACATAAAAAATACTAGTATATTTAGGATACATGTTTTGTTATGTAATCATAGAATAAATAGAGCATATGTAGTGAAGAAGGAATTTAAATGAAAGTAACTTTAGAGAATATACTACCTGTAAATCGGGTAACTATTTTTTATTTGAGCCCCAAGGATTTCTTGAATTTAATTATGCCCAAGTTAAGGATTATATGAGGAATTTATGGACTTAGGGAGATTATTTGAGCATAATTTGGATGAACTAAGGGGTGTAAGAGGTGTTAGTAAGTGGGTAGATTTGGTGGCCTTTTTTAGGAGGGAGGAAGGGCACTTTAATAAAGTCTTGAAATACTATTTTCTGATATTAAGAATCGATTTTCAAAATATAATATATCAAAAGGGATATATTTCTAGGATAAAATGAGTATGAGTCTAAATCCTATCAAAAAATATGTTTTAGAAATGATTATGTCGGAAATTTAACCTTATCTTTTAGGATTTGACCCTTAGTTAAATAAATTAACTCTTACCATGTCTTCTTGTATTTTTACGCTATAACGTTAATATGATTACTATAAAATGAAAAGAGAAATTAGAGTGAATAATTAATGAAATTTTGTACATTATATATGTAATTTGGTCGAATCTATGATTATTATGGCAATTATATCATTCAATAAAATAGAATCTCTTTTAAAAACTCATTTATGTCAATTTGTACGCTTTTTAGTATTTTTTTCAAGTCAATACAACTTAATTAATTCAAATAACTTAAATTAAGTCAATGATATCATCTCATAATAATCCATAAAATTTTTGGATGACATGAAAATTTTCAAATTATATTTATTTGAATATTTATATTATAATTTATTTGAATCTTTCATTTATAAGGTAATCATTGAATCATCATTGTGTCATAAATAAATAAATTTATTTAGTGTCTAAAAATTATAAATAAAATACCATGAATTAGGAAATATATTTAGATTTCAAATTAATATTTATAGAAATATTTATCAGCTATATTACCTAATATGAATATTGTTTTAGTAAAAATATATATGTTATGTTATATTTCTCTTTACTTTAAATTAATTATTATAAAATGTCATTATCATACCCAAGTGGCTCTAAAATGCCAAAATTTCTTAATATTGGATTTTTGGTCACCCATGACTCATCCAATAATATTAATACACATATTAGAGCAGTTTTATTTTATTATAATATTATTCTTTTACCGTTGTATACCTAATTTACCCTTTAACCGTGGTAAATAAAAATAATTCCTGATGTTTATATTAAAAATGTTCAAAAATAAAAGATACCTATTTACAAAATTTGTAACTTAAAATTAAAAATATGGAATCCTTTCTCCCAAAATCAAAACAATGAATTGGATGAAATTAATTTAAAATTAATTTTTGTTGTGAAGACCCAAAAGTGGGTTTTTAAGATCTAAAAACAATCATAATATTAACATGTATTTATGTCCAATTTCAATGTAAAATTACGTCAAATTCCAAACATTAGATTACATGATAAAAACATAATCCAATTACACCTTAAAAAAATATTAAGTAAAATCTAATTAATTAAATAAATTAGATGAAAATGTAGTTTTGAATTAAAATGGAGTATTTTCCCTATTCATTAAAATATGAATTTTATCAGAAAAATACAAACATTTATCCAAATTATATTTTGATGTATCTATTCTAAATTAGAATTTTAATCTATAAAATATAAAAATAAATGCAAGAAAATAGATCTAAAATGGTTCAATATCAAAAGGTTGTAAAATGACATTTGATGAATATTTTATGCTTAAAATTTTATTCATTCTCATTTTAAGCCTCTAAAACTTATGGGATAAATTTAAAAACACATAAAAAACATGTGTAATAATATTTTAGTTAGTTCTACTCATTCCCTCTAATTCAATTCCTAGGAATTAACTAGTATATAAAATATAAAAAAATATTTTTGTATTATTTTTTGGTATAACTCAATGTTGTGTGGAACAAAATATTTAGGATAAACTCATTGTTTCATGTTGAGTATGATATCAATCAAAGTGTCCAATTTAATGTAAAATTAATATCTCATTCATAAATATTATTATATATGAAAATGTATTATTATAGAAATACCTAGGATTTTACATCCTTCCCCCCTTTTGGAAATTGGGTCCTCACAATTTTAAAATTTGGTTTGGTAATTTCATGGAAAATACCACATTATAACAAGAGTAAATAAAACTTCAATTTTAAAGGAATAAAATATAAGTAAAAAAGTTCACCCGAGATAACACATACTAGGATTCCATGTCAGAAAACATGGATATGGAAGAAAAACTAACTATCTTGTTCTGATGGAGAGTTATAGAAAACATGATCAGGAGAAAGTTAACAATCTAAAAACCTCAAACCTGTGATGGGTTAAATGGTCATTGATTTCTCAGTAAGAAAATTAAACAAAAAATGTTTTTATTTCAAGGAACTTTTCATAAATTTGAGTAATTTTATTTATATTATTGAATAGTAACATAAGAAAACTATCATACTTATCAAGTAGAATTTCATCCTTTAATAAATTTATACCAAAAACTCATCTTTTCTCTATATAATAAGTATTCAAGATGACCTGGGCACAAGTAATGCACTAGAAACTTCTTCTAGAGAATCAAATAATCCAAAAAACAACTATCTCTTCATCTTGTCATGAATAATTAACCATAACCAAAATGGGATGGATAATAAAATACAATTCTTCAAATAGAATAATCATTTATAAGAAATAATGATATTTTAATCTCTAATATTCATCAGTAATACCCAAAGTCTAACATGAACCATTTAATAAATAATTTTCCATATTATTCCAAAAAAATAATCCAAACTAATATTGATACCCAATATTTAGAAGGATCTGATCACATGGTTTTCCATGCTAAATCTTAATATTTTTATCCAAATAAAATTAACTACTCATAAAGTGTCATACGTTAAAGTATTTATCCAAATAAAATATTCTACATGATAGGTTAATCATTTCCATAAATAACCCGAATCACCATATGTCCACACAAAAAACATAGATTCTTCCAAAAATAAAATTCAACAATTACTCCTCAAAAGAAATACCATATTATTATATTTTCCTTTTCCATATAGCATTCCCCAAAGATAGAACATATTATAAAATAACATTAGTCACAAAATTACCAAATAATTTTCCAATACTAAGGATATCCATTTAATAAAATGAATGTTCCCAAAACCAACACATTCTTAATTCATAAAATTATTTATCTAAAAATAATTAGTCATAATAACTAGTGACTTCATGTTGGCTAGGGGTAGGCCATAAATCCCAGTCACACTTAAGTTGTGGGCTTGATTCCCATAACCTTGTATAACATGGTAGGTTTTCAAAAAAATATCATGTTTTCATTTTTCAAAAAATATATAATTTTATAACATTCCAAAAAAAATGAGATAAAATATTAAAAAAACCATAACATATTTTATCCTTAAAGTTTATCTCATAACTCACATTTAACAGAAAAACAATTAATAACCCCTAATTTACTCAAAAGTGAATGTCTCCAAAAATAACTTTATAAATATTAATAATTTAGATAATAAATTCTAAAAAGGGGTTACTAATACTTTGATATTATGATGTTCCTTAAAATTATAAACACATGATGATATCCCTAACCCTTAAGAAAACTTCCTAATCACCAGAGTTGTCTAAAAAATCCTATGATACCAACTATAATACCACAACCTTAAGTATTGCATAATCTTTACTCAAGTCAAGAATACACATTTAGGATATTTTCAGGTTTCGAGTTTTCATGAATTATGCCATAAAGTTTAATTAATAGAATAATACATTATATGTGGCCAGTTTCACTCAGTATCAAATTTTTTCACAAAAGGAAATTATGTATACAAAACATACTATTTTGTCCTAAGAAAAAATATTCTTGACATCTTATTTTCTATCAACCATACTTATACCCATTGGAAACGATTTCAATAACATGTTATGAGAATAAAATGATAATTATAGAATATAAAATAATGAATAAAACTGTTAGTCCGTGAATATTTAAAACCCATTAAAATTATTTCATGAAACCATACTTTTCACCCATAAAACATACACTATATAGCTTACATAATGTAATTAAAATATTCCTAAAAAAAATCCTGGAAATCAAAAAAAATAAAGGCCACTTGTGGAAATCATATCATACATACATTTTAGCTTTTACAACTACATAGGGAGTAACCTTCATGGTTACTACCCATAACAACATATTCCTTAAATATCACAGGATAAACCTTATTTATTAACTTCATAACGTAACCCAATTCATTAGAGAGCTATCACGGTCTCACCCATACTCAATTTATCATGGAACCACACAAATACATAATCAATTCCCATGAACTACAACATAATCATTACCCATGAACAAGAATAAAAGAAACATAACATTTCCACTTTGCAATAATAAGACATCATTTAAAAAATATTGATGTAATCAATCGATTCCCAAGAAAAATTTAAATACCAAAATACATAAAAAAATTATTATGGTGTTTAAATTTATTTTTGAAAAAATTACGGCTTATAGAGGAATCCAAATACCAAAAAATGGTTACATCAGTAGGATGGTCGTTGTTTTTGCATAGATTAAGAAAAATTCTGTTTTTCATTTATTAAAATGATTCGTAAAAGAAAGATTACTTTTGTAAACCATTGTAAGAAATTAAATTTCATAAGGGGTTGAATATAGAATGTATAAAATAAGGTTGTGTATATCATGAAAATATATCTCAATGAAAAGAGATTGAGACAAAGTGACTTAATAAGATCTTATCATTAGATTAGGGACAAATCAATGAAATTAAAATGTGTGAAAATAATGATAAAATGAATATAAGTGGATATTTAGTGTAAAACAATCATAGGTGATTTACAGATATTAATTGAAAAAGAAAACCAATGAAATGTATATTTAACTCAACGAATAAATATTGACTTCATATTTCCCTTACAAATATCATTTTGTTAATCAAATCGATCGATTATGTTTATTTACTATAAATAACCATAAGGAAATTATAAACTAAAGATAAGAAATCAAAATTAATTTCTTATATAATCACATAATGAGACATTCTTGAAGTAGAAGATCAAACTAATGAATGGAAATTGGTATTAGAAGTTCCTTTACATTGCTTCTGACTTGTCTCATTCATTTTTTAATTTACCAAATAATAAATTTAGGTTAATTTACATTTGATTCAAAACCTTTTTCAAATATATCATTTATTTTATATAACTTATTACCATTTTGTACAAATTACTTAATTATTTATGTTAATATTGGGTGTTCTGACAATATTCGGTACTTGAGTTTAAAATGAACTTATTTTGATGTAAATTGTGCATGTAGTTAAAAGTAAATCATATCTAAAATATTATTAATGATTTAAATGTCATTTATATAGAATATATATGTATTCATAATATTCCATAATATTTTGCGACAATAAATAAATTTCACCATTCTTGTAGATGGTAGGTCATACGTATGCATGAACAATACTTTTATTTATTTGTTGTATTAAAGGGATGAAAAATAAATGATACAAATGAGTATTATATTTCTAGTATAATATATATGTTATACATGTTACATAGGTTAATAAAATCCATCATTTATATGTTCCATGTATTTAATGAAGGAGTCATATCACATTGAGGGGGTAGTATTCCACACTTCCTCAAATAAAATTATCATATTTACACATTATGGAATTCCTAAAGGTATGTTGTAAATAACAATTAAAGAATAATAGAGAAAATATGAATATAATATATAACATATATGAATATAGTTCCATCATAATATACACAATAATAGGTGGGAGGAGAAATTGAAAAATCATCATTTTGTGAGGCGGTAGTTCATTGTACACAGAAACAGCATGTTCATATCTAGTAGATGAAGGATTGTGTATGTGTGGTTAGAGTAGATCTTATAACAACATAATAGTATTTTTAGGATACTTATTTTGTTATGTAATAATATAATTCTATGATCACATGGAGTGAATTAGGAAAATAATGGAAAGGATCATGAGAGGAGATGCTACCTCTGAATCGGGAAACTCCTTTTGATTTGAGCAAAAAGTATTTCTTGAATTGACTTATTACTAAGGTAAGGCTTATATGATGAAAATATGGATGTTAGGAGAATATTTGTGTAAAATTTGGACAATCCATGAAGCTTTGTATGTGTGTTTATGTGGGTATAAGTGGGGGTATTTTATAAGAGGGAGGAGGGTAACATTATGAAAGTATTGAAATGTTATTTTATTATAAATTTATTTTCTATTTGTAATTGATTTAATGTTATATATTTCTAGGATATGATATGAATGGGTTGAAATCCCTTAAAAAAAGAGGTTTTATACATGTTTAGGCCACAAAATTAACCTTATATCATGTATTTAACCCTTAATTAAATAAATTAACTCTTACCATGTTTTATAGTATTTTTTAAATATAAATTAAATAAGGTTACTATAAAATGGAAAGTGAAACTCAAGTGGATATTTAATAAAATTTTCAACATTATCTAAGTCAGTTGGGAGAATCTAATATTTTAATTACAATTATTTTATTTAATAAAATTTTATTTGTTTTAAAACCTCATTTATTAAAATTTTGACACACTTTAGTAATTTATTTTTGATAAATTCAAAACAACTTGATTCATTCAAATAAACTACATTAACTCAAATATAACATGTCATTAACACACCCAGGTGGCTCAAAAATGACAAACGTATTTCCTAATGATTTTTTTGTTCACCCATGAATCATCCAAAAATATGAGGACACGTGGTAGGGTTTTTTATATTATTATAGTATTATTTTTTACCCTTATTTCCTTAATTTACAATTTTAATAGTGGTAAATAAAAAAAATTATTGAAGTTAGAATTCATAATATTAAAAAATAAAAGCTACCTATTTACACAACATGGACCTTATGATTCCAAATATTGAAACCATTTTTCAAAATTAAAAAACACATAATTTTTATATATTAATTAAAAATTAATTTCCATTGTCAAAACCAGAAAGCATGTTTTTATAAAGTAAGAACTATCAAATATTGACATGTGTTTATGTCCAATTCCAATGAAAAATTACTTTTAATTTAAAAAATTGTATTATATGATAAATACATAGTCCAATTACACTTTAAAACCCATTAAAAGGACATTCTATCTATATAATTAAATAAGATGAAAATGTAGTATTGAGTTAAAATGGATTATTTTTAACTATTCATTAAAATATTGATTTTATCTGAAAAATATTAAAATTTAAACCAAAGTAAATTTTGATGTCCTAATTCTAAATAAGATATTTTTTATCAAAGAGAAAATATAAAAGTGAAATAAATTTATTTATAAATGCTTCATCATCAAAAGGCGATAAAAAGTCCTTTTAAAAATAATTTAGTATTTTATGCTTAAAATTTTATTCATTTTCATTTTGAGCCCCTATATTTTATTATAAAATTGTAAAAACAATTAAAAAATGTGTTATAATAATTTAGTTAGTTCTGTTCATTCCCATAAATATTATTATAAGGTGTTAACTACAATTTAATATAATAATAATAATAATATTTTATTTTTTGGTATAACTCAATGTTGTGTGCAACAAAAGATTTCAAAGAAACCCGCTTTTGTGTGTCATGTACGCTCTAATAAAAAGAGTCCCATTAAAGTAAAATTAATATCTTATTCATAAATATTATTAAATATTAAAATTTATTATTCCCTAAATACCCGAGATGTTACACCCCACTTTATTGAACAAATGGTTGATTCATCACAAATCATTTATGGACCTAAGAAAATATCGGGGACAAATATGTTGGACCATACTATCAATACATATGTGTTTTTTGTTAACAACTAGTGTATAATCTTGATTGTAAGAAAGGATCTTTGATCTGTGTGGGCCCTAGTAACACTATGGAAGAGCACAAAACATTAGGGTGTTATGGGCCATCCTTAGAATGCTGGACATATTCCATATTCCTTTACATAGAATTATGTTTTTTTACTTACATAGGCCATATTCCAACTATCTACGTATAACTATTATCCTTATAATTTAACCTTAATTTAATTCTATTACAAAAAATCATTAAAAACTCTATAGAAAGTGTTCAAAATCCATTGTTTGATAAAGATACTGACACTTAAGAGATTTGGAGAACAAAAAAAGGAATCAACTACTTTTAGTAATGCATCACTAATCACTATGAGCCTTAGAAACACTATGGATGAAGTAATCATCCTAGGGGGATTTGGTTGAACAATCCATTTTCATCCCCATATTCAATAATCCTTATAAAATACCTAGAAATAGTACTATAAACTGCATAACATCTCAATGTACATTCTAAAAGACCCTAAATTTCATCGATATGAGGTCGGAATTGAAAGAATATAAACTACATCGATATAAGGCCCAAGGTAAAATACTGTAAAATATAGTAATAAAAGGACAAAAAGAAAAGAACCAAAAATATAATGACAATTGTTCCCAGCTAAAGGACCATAAAATAGAGATATATGAGTTAAAATCTAAAATATTATAAACTAAAAAAATATAAGGTATGAGCTAAAATAACAAAAAATATAATAAAAAATTATTCAATATGAAAGAATAAAAAATAAAAAATTCTTGTAATTATCACCATATAGAATAAAAAAGAATCAATCTATTCTTGTTATGTCCAATGATATCAACCAATCTTATAGAATTCTCCCTCGGAGACATATATTGTACACAAATTATCATGTTCAAAATTAGATAATTTAAAGACATCTTGAGCAGTTATATGGATGAAGAATAACATTTATATGGGATTTCCAGAGCATTTCTCAAGAATGTTTTTTAATTTAAACAATCAAATACATGCATTCATGTTTTCTTTATATTAAACAGATGATGGTTATTGTTGAAGATTCATACTACATCATTTCATTGATGTATCATGCACATAATGGATAAAAGAATACTGGAAAATGATATATATTATTTGGAAGATATTTTCATTGATATTGTGAGAAAGGATGAATCCATAATCATTTTAATATATGGAAAAGTGATTTATATTGTCCTTAGAACCAGTTCCATTTTGTTTTGAATGAATCTATTTCTAAGGGGGCATTTTGTTGATAATATAAAACATCCTCCACCAACTACTGTGTGGATAAACACAAGAATTGATTTTATAGAAGATCATGATCTATAATATCATTTAATAATGATGTTTTGGGGAATATTACAGGTGTATAAATGAATTATTATGTTATCTTCCTCAACCTTATAATACTGGTGTTTCAGCTTACCTTTTTCACAAGGGAGTGATATCATGTACCAGTAGAACCTTGAGTGCATGAGAATTATCATAAAGAAAATCCAAAGTCCATGACATCTAGTTGAAATATTTTCAAATGAATATACAAAAACTGGTATAATAAAAATAAAATAAGTAACTAGGTATATTATTACATGATTAATAGTAGTAGTGTCCTCTTAGATCATCTCAAAAGGTGACACAAACTATAACTCCTGGTTTATTCAGATAATTGAAGGTGTTTTGGGATACATTGAAATATAACACATGAATCTTGTGATGTTGGTCTAAAGAATTAAATAAAAATAATTATTTTTTATAGTTTGAATCTTATAGATATATATTATATTCCATGATAATGGTAAGAGGGTATGATCAGAGAATGACGTATCTTACCTGCAAGCATCAACATTGATGGTCTGATCATGAATGAGACTACAACAAATAGAGTAGAAAATGATATCCATATAGAAGGTCATCATCACATGAATTATTCTCTTGATGATAACATGAATATAATATACACTAATCTAAAAAATATATCATAAATTGAAGGCAGTGATTCTATATACAAGATACTCTGAAGAATGAAGGAATGTGAATATTGTATGCACACTAAGAGTATCCACTATGAATGAGGAGGATAATAAAAAATACCTATAGTTCAATGATATTTTTATACCTCTCCATCAAATTCTAGAAGAATATATTAAAACAAATGAATCATCTAGGTAGAAATGAAATATTAGAATGGTTGTTCATGTATTGGATTTGATTATGACACATGCAGTTCCCACTGATCAATTTGGGTTTCCAATCCATTCTAAAATATATAGCAGATGATGTACATGTGTGTGTCAAAAATTTATATTATTCACCCAGATAATAATATCCTATTATTTATCCAATTAAGCAAATATATAGACTACACTAATAGATCTTGTGGTGGTGGAATTGTGTGAGGTCACCACTACAAAATTATACAATTCCTGAGTCGGAGAAACTATGACAATATATATTTTCAAATATAAACTTTTAATAATGAATAACCTTATCTCATTAATGAAACATTACATGAGAATCACATGACTAAGTGAAATCTCTATATGGTTATGTTATCATGCGTATTCAAATGCACATCACAAAATTAATACCCAAGGTTTCATTTCATTGAATAAATATAATGTTGCACCATTATTCTTGAATCTACAAATGAGTATGCCAGTATAATAAATGGGGAAGAATATTTATCAAACATGACACCATTTAACAATGTGAATATGTACTTAATTACATCATAAGTAAATAATTTTAGATAATGAGTTGGATATAGACACTCTGATTCGATCAAAAACCTTATCCAATTTGTGATGAAAATTAGATCATCAAAATTCCACATATGGGTTACATGAAGATGCATGTGATATCCTAAATAAGGGTTTTGTGAAGTATATCATGTGAGAATGCATCCCTTATTTCAATTAAAGAATCTATGGAATTATATAACCATTCATTCGAAAGGTTGTGGCATCACCAAATTAGTCTTGTGAAGGGGTTGTTATACCATAAGGGGTTAATAATCCTATATATAGAAAACAACGATCATACATACATGTAAAACATCATTAGAACATAGAAATAATCACATATCATAACCTACCTCTTCCCAATGTAGATAAAATTACCACAAACTAGAATATGTTATGAATTGTGAACAACAACTCAATAGTTGATGATCAGACCCTAATTTTGTTTATGCAACATGAATTTGGTGGATGAATATCATTAAAGGATCAATTAATCTTGTTGATTATATAGAAGTCCATACTATACACAAGTAATATTAATTTGTTCATTATAACCTCCATGATTAAATTTATATCCTCATGTGAAGAGGATAAAAATTATGTGTTTGCATATTTTATGAATGATAGGTGATTTCTGTGTTAGATTTTATCACTTGACCCCCTCTAAGAAATCACAAGAAGGCATGAATATCAAGGTATACCCTTATGGTAACCCTCAGATGCATTATTAATTCATGAAACATGGGTTATACCATGTAATCATGGAATTAATTACAACAAGATACATCAAACCCTAGATTACACATCACCTTCGATCATGGGAACTTAGTCTCATGATGCCTTCCGGGGAACATGAGTTTTGGAATCATTGTATGCCATGGAAATGCACCATGATTCTTAGAATCATATCCACTAATGTGTGACATATAACTTGAAACACGAACACTTTGAAATTTTTAATTGATATGAACCTAGAAATGCATGTTTAACCTTTGGTTTATTGATGACCTTTTATTGTATCAGATGATTTCCATGTTCTCTTAAATGATACATATTGGATATTACCCCTTCATTATGTGATGTAATCATATTACATATATTTAATGATCCATATTATTTGATCCCATGACACTTTTAACATCACACAGTGCATCTTTTGTTCCACATATATGATGCATGACCATTAATAAATATGTCTTCACTCCTTCATGAGACCAATTAATAATAAAATAAAGGATAAAAATATGATAAATAAGTAGGATGCATGTATTTGATTAAATCATTTCCACATGCTCATACAGTCCCAAATGATCTAAAAATACCATGGTAATATGTCTACTTTAAGACAAAATATCCACTTGACTTGTAACCCTCATCATGGGAATGGTTCTTGTCATTTCCAGTCGATGTTGTACAGCCCCTTCGGCTCTATAAGACAAAGGAATGTCCATTAAAATTCTCTCTCCTTTCAACAAGAACCATTTTTTCAGGTCATGCACCACAGGAAAGGATATTTATTTTCATTTAAGACAATCCCATGATTGGGTGTGATCTCCAAACCTTTTAAAAATTTGATGGGTATAAAAAGGGGAACGATGGAATCTTCTTGCAATGTGTGATTTCATTATGCTTCATATTAGAGGGGTATTATTCCATGAGTGATCACCCTTGGTCATGTGATTCCCCCTCGACAATAGATCATGATCTTTCAAGAACCCTTGACATGTCAACATGATCCCATGTAAGGCCTCTTGACATGATGATGTATTATCGCAAATATACCCAGATGAATCCCTTTGATCATATGAAAGCCTTTACAAAATAATTATAATCTCGTGAAGGTTGTTGGACATATTGGACTAACCCTATGGAAGTGCCTTGACATGTCCATATGAAAAGGTATGATACCTGGGATCGGGAACACTCCAATAGATGGTGTGATGACAAGATTTTATTAATGTCATAGAAAATCATGCGACTCACTGGGGATGAACTATAACAAGAAATTTTAGATCATGTAACATCAAATCCCTACCCCAACTGCAATGAAAATCTAAGAGATATATGAAATGAAAATTGGAATATAATTGGGGTGGTGAGGACTATAAATCCCCCATTCTAAAAAAATGAATCCTTGAATCCATGCATCGATGAATCTAAGAGAAATATCAGTCTTATTAGAGTGGATTATCTCTTGATAACTCAATATTATTCTAGGTAAATATCACGGGAATATACTAATGGGATCTTGAGGAATGCACATTGACTCATCATGATCACTGGATATCATCTAAATAACATTTGGAAATTTTTCCATATTATGAAAAGAAAATACCCCAAATATATTGAGTCACCGGAGACATAATCAAGCTATGTCTGAACAAATATAAGATAAATATGAAATAAACGGATACAAAAAATTCTAAAAAATCAGATTCTTATTATTAAAAGATAAATGATGATTCTATAGTGCTTCACATAGACCACCTAGATCAGTCCACAACACTATGAAAATACTCTTAGATAATGTAAAACTCTATTAAAATACTATTTAGATCATGAAATGTCCAATGGAAATGTCAATGAAGTTCATAAACACCCTCTCAGAATAACCTTAATCTCACAAAATCATATGGGATCACAAACTTGACCATGTAATGTCCTCTAGTAAGGTCACCAAGATCATATGATGGCACAAGTGCAAGTCATTGAGGTCTCTAGATGGAAATAGGGGATATAAAATGTCTCTCCTAGGGATCTCTACATAATAAATGAAGAACTCACAACACACTCCAAGCATTATAACCGAAATTCATGACAACTACATGAAATTTATGCCTAACCATGAAAGACCCTCTGAGCATGCCACCCGAGATATTGAAAAATAATATAGTACATGTCATACATGTTTTGTAATTCCCTCAGAGCATGCCAGTTGATAAAAAGCGATGTCCTACATGACATGTCAGACATGTATTGGGACTTCTTCTAGACATTTAATCCTTGGTCATGTGATGGCCTTTAGAAATTCTATATAGATTATGTGAGATCCCTCAAATAAGCCAAAATATCCAACGATTGACTTTATACTTGTCCACAATTCTACAAAAAATGTCCAAACATCCTCCAACATGTCAGATAGAAACTCAATTCATGTCATGTAGATAACAAAGTAGGTCAAGAAGGCAATAAAACCATGTTATGAAGGAGACCCCAGACATGAAAACTTTGTCCTTTATACATACTAAGGAAACATCATTGTGTAATCCATGATCAATGGCATGATATGATGGCCTACATACTAGGGAAACACTATTCTATATTCCCTGATCAATGGAATTATACAACTTCCTATTTTATAGGGAAAACCCATTGTGTAAGCCTCGATCAGTGGCATGATATGAATTCTTACATACTAGGGAAACACTAGTGTATAAGCCTCAATCAACATAACTATGAGGACTCAAATTACTGCAATAACAATGATACATATGATGCCTTAATATTTATCAAACTCAAATAAATATTCACTTTAGTGAATGTTCCCTTGATGTCTATGACATTTTAACTATATGGACCCAATCCATCCTATGGGATTGTTTTTCAAGCTCATCTATCAGTATAATGATAAGTTAATTTAACTATGAATACAATAATTCCCTAAATAACTAAGATATATGGGACACCTTCATAAGGCCTGCTAATTATATTAAACAACCAAAGAATATTCCTAGTACATAATCCCTACATACATATGTGGTGAGACTAGTTACTTTATATTCATTATTCCCAAACTAATGATGGATCATGTAAGACAAGGGAGCTGCAATGGTCCTATTAATACCATCATGGGTCCCCACTATCTAGGGAAACCAAAGTGTGTAACCCATTATCAATGGCATGATATGACTACCCCATTAAGGGGTATTCTCCTTAGGGTTAGTCCCAAGGGTGTGAAAAAACTAAAATTAATTGAATTATTTCTATAACATTGATACGTAGGATGTCTTCTTAATACTGAAGCTGAAATACATAATGAACATGTTCCTTCCAATTTGAATTTTTAGAATGATGTCATAATGAGTTGGGTTTAGAAATCTTTTTGGGGTTTTTTCTTGATACAAAATGGATACATATGATGCCTCATAATGGATCAATCCCAATATCTATACATATATTAATATAAAACTCCAAAGTGCTTGGTGATATGGATTATATATATACTAAGATACCCATTATGGGAAATAGATGAATAAATTTAGATACATATAGATGAATCAATGAAAAAGATGCCCCTTCACATAATTTTTTTATCCCATTATCATTCTATTAGGGTAAATAATTCTATATCAGGATTATAAAGAGCTTATAGATAATATCATAAATACATAATAATGTCCATTTTATCCCAAATTCCCCCCAAAATTGTCTGATGAACCCAACCTCCCATCCTCTTGGCCAATGTGATTTCCTAAGATTAATTCAGTTTTAAATCCAAATGAACCACATTCTTTTATAATGTTGGCTTGTACCTAATTATAGACTTGAGATCCATTGGGAGTTACAATGAATAATAATCATGAATTATGAATTTTGTGTGAATGATTTTATAGGCATCAGACCCCCACAATGAAAACATCTGAAAAAACCCACGCATAACATTTCCAAAAAAGCAAAAATGGAGAACATGATGTGAAATCATATAATGGTAGAATATTTTTAACAAGGTAAAAATAATATAATTAATAGTATTCATCATAGAATGTCGTTATCTCTGCATGGGTGATCACCATCAAAATGAATTTCAACCAACTTAAATATCTCATTTATTTATATCTAAATGCATTTTTAGGTACACAATTTTATGGAATTAGATTAAAAAAATACATAAAAACAAACATAATAAATGTGGAAACATTCCCTCAATGTCAATGTATCAAAAAATATAACTCTTTTAAAATGAATCCATTTTTATTTTAATGAATATTAATCATGACATTAAACATCACATCTACATTATTCATACTCATTGTTAAACAATGTGAATGAAATTTGACAATATGCGATGGGGAAAATCCATAGTAATGGATAGTAAAGGAAAAAATTATTATTCCCTTGAAAAACTAAAAAATAATAAATTTTCTATATTTTACAAATTATTCATTCACTGAATAGAATAAATAATATTCATATGGGAAAAATACTTTTTTCACCAAGAATTTTTTACAATCATATTTCATAACAATTAAAAACCTTATAAGGATTTTTGGGCATTATATTCATAAAATATATTCACATGGCTTTGAAATAGAAGGAGCCTCATTAATTATAAAGGAGAAACCTCCACACATATATCCTTTCCCCTTGGCTTTGGTGAGAACAATCATTAATTAATATATTGGAGAGCCACATTTGGCTCAACTATCATATAAGATGTATTTGGATTGCATGTATTATATGTTATATCAGGCTCACCCATCATCATATATAATTATCATATACTATTTTAGAAAAAAAAATTATTTCAAGTTAATCATCATGAATCCATTTAAATAATACTTTTATCATATAAGAAAAAGCATCCAATTTTCACAGAAAAATGATGATAAATATCTTTCCCTTTTAAAAAAACGCATCAGAACAAAAAAATACAAAAATATAGGGAATATAATATTTATTTTGAATCCATTTAAATATTAAAATTAATATAGATAATGAATAAAAACTATGATGTTTAGAAAAAGGGGTCAAACACTATATAAAAAAAACTTTTATTTTCTCACTTAACGTAAGATGAAACCAGAGAGGAAATGTGAAGAAAACTATTTTTAAATTATTTTTGAGGAATAAAAATATAATAAAGATTTAAATTAATAACCATTAATTTATAAATGTGAATATTTATGAATATTTTAAAATAATCGGGATATGGAGATGAAATAGTATAAATCATTCTAATAAATGTTTAAAAAAAACTCTATTACATTTACTCTAGTTTAGCATTTTACATTCTCTAATTCATGAATAGAAAAATTATATCAATTGTTTTATTTTTTTCCATTTTGATATTAATATTATTTATTTTATTTCAATTATTATCATATTTAATTTAGTTAAAAAATTGAAATTATTCTGCGTGTAATTTTTCTATCTTATGATTTATAACCTCAAAACCACATCAGTTCATTGACCATGATAAATTTTATTATTTTTGAATTATCTCAATAATATTAAACATGTTTTATTTATTATATATATGAATTATATAAACTTTTAAATCCCCCAATAGAAGGTAGTAATTGAAAATGAACCACGTCATTTCATGGACACAGTAGTCCATACATACAAATGTTTGAAATTTTCATTTTTATAATTGATTAAAAATAAATAAATTAACTAATATTATACATTTATATAATCATAAATATTATATAGTTTTAACATATATTCCTTGGTTCCATTCTTATTTACAACCTTATATTTTTAAGATGAAAAAATCATCACATCATTTCTTGGTGGGGCAATTCCACAGGTGTTCAAGTACAACATTATCAATTTTTATTCGAAGGATTGATAAGGATACAGATTTTATATTAACATTATAGGTTAATAATTATGTCATTAATACTATTTATATTACTTATTTTATTTAAATTTAAATTTTTCTAGGAAATAGTGATTAAAAAACAATCACATCACTTCATGGATATAGTAGTCCCCTCACACACATGAGTGATGATTTCATTTTCCATAATATAGAAAATTTGAGCAAGAAATATTATACAATTGGAATAGTAAATTATATATATATGGTATATATAGATATTTTTATATCTAAATATTTATGATAGGTTATATAGTGTTAAAAAATAAATAATAATAAAACTCTCAGTTAATAAAATTACACCATCTTTAGACAACCTTTTTAGGTTTATACATAATGCCTTTCTAGAATGTTATTATGATCAAATCAGGTCCTATAAAATTAGATTTGGGATATTAGGAATGTATTTGGGTCGGTATTGACATATATAAAATGGTATTTATGCATGTATAAGATAATAAAGGGTGTTCTTTTATAAGATTGAAATATGGCATACTTTTATTTTTTGAGTGATTACAACATATTATTGTTTTTCTCGAACCAAATGGCTACAAAATGATTCTTATTTGAATTAGATATGAGTCAGTTTCAATATATTACCATACAAAAGTATTATGAAGGTTTTTTAAGAAATATTTACAATTAGCTTTTTAATTTTATCCTTTTTAACCTGTTTTATCTATTATCCGTGTAACAATTCTTTTTCTAATGACTCTATACTTAATGAAAAAAATGAATGTGATATTGTTAATAACTTTATAAATGATAATTAAAAATTGGAATTCCATTGTCTATAATTCAATTTCTCTAAGAGTGAGAAATTATTTTTAATATAATATGAATAATGCATCAAACAATAGTTTCTAGAAAAATGAATTTTTAAGTATATAAATTTTTTAATACTAGAATAAAGTATAATATTTAATATAAGGAAATTTATTTTATTTTTTATTTAAAATAAAATAATGAAATTTTAAAATAATTGAAAATAAAATGAAACTTTTTAAATATAATAAATAATATATTATTTTCTTAAAATAACATATTTTTCAATCGAATACTCAAGTAAATATTTTCAAAAAATTAAATAATATTTTATCTATAAAAATTTTAACATGATTATACAAAAAGATATATGATTTTTTAAAATTTAAATATATTTTTTTTTGAATTTTTAATTTTAACTAAAAACATATAATAGTTGTAAACAATTTTAATAAGATTAAAATAATTGTTTTTTGATTGAAAAATTAATTATTAATATTATAATTAATATATATATATATAATATTATTAAGGAATATTAATAAGGAATGAAATTAATTAATTAATAATATTAATTATGTTGAAGAATTCTTCCATCCTTTAATAAATTTAATCATCACAATTTTAATTCTTACTTAAAAATGTTAAGAGATTGTTCCCCTATTTAATTTCATGATGCTAATGTTTCTTTTTCAATAATATTTTTATAACAGGAAACCATAAAATGATGATTATAACATGTACTAAAACAACTATCCTCTATGACCATGGATCTTAATGGTTTTTTCCTTATATCAAATATTCAATTTCACCAGTATTACTTATGGGCTCCTAACATGGGATGCATTTCATACATATTTCCATAATAATAAAAGATTAAAAAAATATGGTACATGTGGTAATCCCAAAGGAAATAAAAACAAATAATTTAAAAATTCAACCTTATTAATAATTTAATAGTTTCCAATGAACTATGGAATTGACATTTACTTTCTACCAAAACACATAACATTTCACCATTGAGATAATTTAAGGAAATATTTTTTCTTACCTCAAATGAATTTTTTTTGATTAGTTTTTGCAATAAATCATTTTCTTACAAAGATATATACTTATATTCTAGTTAATCATATATAATATTTCACCCATATTTTCTATAAACTCTTGTCAAAACAAGTACCTTTCACATTCATTATCCCATCAATTTAGAAAATTTTAAAAAATTCATATTATGTATTAAATGTTTTCATCTATAATCTAAATGACTATTATTATATAAAATCACAACTAATGAAATATGTTGATTACAAAAACCATGGTAATACATTGAACAAGCTCGAAGCATATCTATAAATGTCTATAATTTTTTATCTGAATTCCCATTATATTGTAGATGAATTTTTTTCCATGAAGTAAATTAAGTACACGTGTACTTCAAAATAAATCTACAAAATATACAATTAAATTTGGGATCACATATAGGTATAATGTGAAAATAAATTTCATGAATCATTCATATCTCCTTGAGGTATAATCAAGAATGATTTTCTAAAAAAATATAAACTCTAATAGGAACGAAATGTGTAGATTTTGCAAATAGATCAAAATTATCCCTAACTGTATTATAACATCTCATTTATTTGGTAATTTATCATGAAATCTATAGATATATTTCCCATTTACACTACAATAATTTTATATGATATAACATCAAATTTAAAAAAAAATTTGTTCAAAATTAACCTATTTGGATGTAAAACATTTCTTGATAAACATTATAATATGTTTCATCATTATAACTATTATAGAACAAATATTATTACACCATAATTAATATTTTTTCATATTATAATACGTTTAATAAAACCACATATGATAAAATTTCATACTGTGTTTTTTTAATTAGTTTTATAAGACAAACACTTTAAAATATGAAGAAAAGAATATTATTTTAAAACTCAAAACATTCCCTTATATTCTTTGAACCTTATAAAACATCATGGGAAAACATAGGGTTGTAAAAAAGAAATGGTTGAGCTATAAATCCATGTAGGGGGAGAAAAAACATATATTAAAGAAAACCAGTACATAGGATCAAATTGGGATAACCAAGTAATATAAATGATGTTATAATCATAATAATAATCAATGTGGAATTATATGACATGAAGAAAATTCAATATATGAAAGTGGAAGCAACATAAAACCTAAAATCATTAAGAAAATTAAAAAACAACCTCCATGAAATAATTAAATATCTCTCTGAGGATAACCTCTTACATACCATACGTTGAATATTATGAGATAAAAACATTACCTAATTAATTGGAGGGCTATATAACTCTCATCCCACCTATCAAACTCATTTTATGTATGTGCATATTTACATCACATAAATCATACGACATAAGTCCCCATATCATAAATTTTTATCCATAAATGAAGCGTTAGTTTTTTTATAAATTAAAATCCCAGATAATGGATGGATAATTAAAAATAAGTGAATACCCTAGAGTTTAAATGGATCTGTGTATTTATTATAAAAACCATTGGTATGGAAAATAACACAGTAATTTTGCAGTATAACAATTGCACATAAATTCTTATAGAGTTAATTAATTATTTGGGAAGCAGTTTATCATTACATGAGTTTCATAAGTATATAAATATGTATGTTTGAAAACATATCTAAAAATGATAAATTTTTTAACCAAATCCATGAAATAAAAAAGTTCCTTAAATAAAGAAGAGTATGAGATTATAAAATACTTTGAGATGAAACTTCTAAAATCCTAGTATAAGATTATTAAGATCTTTGGGGAACCTTGAGAGGTATCAATACACATAATACCATATAAAATTTATGATCTATTTTTTTTAGTGAATAGGATTAAGGGGATGGATGGGTTTTTATAGAAAAATCATAGAGAATCATTTACTAATTTTAAAAAATAGGTTTTGGAATTTATATGATAATACAATAAATATATAAAAACATTCCCATGGTTATTCCCTTGGTTTTAGAAAAATATATTAATTTTTTCATTTATTTATATGGATAATAAAAAACAAATTAAAATAATTCTATTGGTAACGTGTACGTGATCCATGTTTATAAATAATTGATTTTAAAAAAATTAAAATATAATATCATTTTAGGATAATTCTTTAAGGGTTTATAAAATTTGGAACATAATTTTAAAAACTCATTACATAATGTAGAAACATATGTTTTTCCATTGATCCATTTTATATGTTTTTGAAACACTTTTGTGAACTAATGATTTTAAAATACATATAATATAATTATATTATATTTAATTAATACTGACATATTTTATTATCATGATAAGTTATGAAAAAATAAACAATGAAAATTTTCCACATGATGATTTTAAAAAAATTATCTAAAATAATTCTACATGTATTGTAATTTACTTTTTTAAATAAAAAATGACAATTTATTAAAAAATAATTTTTTTGACAATAATAGTTTTATGTACCTCATGAAAAATATATATTTCATTATAAACATATATTTTCAATTATATTTAATAAATATATTCTAATAATAATATTTTATTGAAATATCATCTATTTAAAAGATTAATTATTTCCTTAATTTTTTTATTAGTTTAATCTATATAATTCCTAAAAATACATTTTGTCTTTCAAATTTTCAAAATGAAAAATTTTATCAAAATTTTATAATCATTTAAAAAGTAATATTAAAATGTTTTAAATTTAAATATTTCTCTACAGGAAAGGATAAAAATTCATATTAATAGTGTCTATATATGATTCCCTTTATAACACCAACGAATACCTTATGGGTATGGTGTGTACTGGTGATATTTTCATGGCATGGTTTTAGAGAACATGGTTTGGGCCACGAACATAATGATTAAGAAAATATCACATAAAATATTTTACTAATTATTAAATTTTTTTAATATATATTTGCTATCGGTATATGGTAAATCCTAGTGATGCTATATCCCTCAAAATATCCAGTGAATGGTCTTTATATGGTATAATACAACTATTTGATGACATTGATTCATTTTTCTATATCAAAAGGACATTATCTTAAGCCTTAATATGTTAATCATAACGGTCACCTTTTAATTTCTATAATATTAATGATTATGATTCCTTAGGGATTTTAAAATATTTCAGACAGTATAATGACAAAAAACCTATGTAGTGCACATTTATTCTAGAACCTCATTTCATAAAAATGAAATTTTAATTTTAAATAAATAATTTCAATAATAAAAATATGGGTTGTTATATTATTCCCCTTAAAAAATTTCTTCTTCATAATTTTCTATTTATTAAACGAAGATGTTGTTACTTATACTTCCTCACCTCAAACTATTCCCATGTATATTTCTCAATATTCTAGATCCATAACAACAATTTGACCATGTTAGTTGTGTTGTTTCATAAAACTATTAATCTATAACATAATATCATCAATAAATTCTCCCCATATGATTGTTCATTCTCTAATAGTATCCTCTCTAGGTTGAGTACATCTGATGGGTCTAGTATGTACTTCATCAAAGAGGGATACATGGAACACATCACTTAGATGAGATATGTTACGTGGGAGTTCTCGTCTATATGCCTCCACTCTTATGTGATCATGGATCTAAAAGGAGCTGGCATATTTAGAACTTTGTTCTCCCTTCCTCCCAAACCTCATGAACTCCCCCAATACTAATATATGATGGAACACATTATCTCTAACATAAAATTCCTAAAATCTTTGATGAATGCATTCACTGATTTTATATAAAAATTATTTATATTTCATTTGATTCTGAAAGGTTTTATCCATAAAATTAATTTCTTCAACATGATCAGTTCCCATCATCTTTTGATTTGTAAATTTATCCTCGTAGGTTAATGTCTAACACCTATTAACAAATATATTCTAAGAATATTTCATTCGAATTAATGATTGGTAATAATTATTAAATGTGAAATCTAATATGGGAATGTTTTTATCGCAATATCCTCATAAAAATATTCAACATTATTGTTTCATATCATCTTAAGTTTTAATGTTCTTTTTATAATGAACACCATTTTGAGGGTGACAAGTAATGATGACGATCTTTTCTATATCCAACACCTACAAAAGGCTTCTCCCAACCCCCAAGATAATCCTCAAATCGAGAATAGATATGAAAGGGTTGAACTCAATGCAGTCTTACCACATCTATTAAGTATTTTAATGATAGGAGGTTAATGGTTATGTTTTCGTTGATATTAATTAAAAATACGGGCTTTGAAATGTGATTGAGTACCACCCATATGGTTTTATTTACATTTTTATTCCTAGGGATTCCTATGATGAAATACATGGTTAATTATTCAAACTCCCATATTTTTAGAAAAAAAGGTTGCATCATACACATAGATTTACATAAATATGCCTTAACTTATTAGAATTTTAATCATAGAGATACAAACTTTACAATTTCCCAAATCATGTTTTACCTCCAAATGTTTTTATTAAATTTGTGTCTATATGTTTTTGTCCTAGATTAATTGATAAGGATGTGTTATACATATAATCCACAAGATCACTCTTCAGTTTTTGATTTTTGGGGAACTTATCTTTGATTCAAACCTTATTACTCTATCATCAGTGTAATTATGCTTCTAAATATTTTCTACCTTATTCTGTAAAAAAAACATTATGATCTTATTTATTCTTCTTAAGAACATATGGTTGGGATGTTATCTAAGAAATTTAAGATTAATATCATTTTATTAAACCCATTTTCATCATCTCCATGTTCAATAATACATTATCCCTCACAATCCTCATCATAAATAGGGTTACAATATCTTTTTACATAGATAATATTTCAGTGTTTTTATTTTCCTTGGATGTTATAGTATTGAAAAGACACAATAATTTATGAGACCTAAACACTTTTTATGTTTATATTGATATCTATTTATGTGAATATATACATGAAACCTTTATGATCCATATTTATGTTACACATATCCCTGTAATGTAATGTCTCCAAATATTCATTGTGATGATCATTGTAACCGATTATAGAGATTTTTTTTGGTACCTCTAATCATGGATCCTTATTTTTTAGGTTGATCATTATATAAAATTTTCAACTTGAATGAGTAAAAAACCAGATACCTTTCTATATATATATATTAAAGAATCTTAAATCCTTCTCCAATGGTGGGTAATGTGAAAATATGTGTATTTATTTTCCTCTTCTTTAACTCTTTAAATATTTAATCAATTTAATTTCCCTATAGAAGTATGAAACCATTTTTGAGATATCTGGGTTACTGTTATTTAAAATCCATATACAGTTTTCACATTTTCTGATAGCATTCCCCACAAAATTTTCATTTTCAAGCAAAAAATGACATTCACTGTTAATTGAAAATGACACTCCCATGGACAAGGTATTTGGTAAAATATTTAAATCCTCTCTTTATACCTACATTCATCTAGAGTATAAAGAGTATCATATATAAAGACTAGTTTAAATTTTTTTGTGGTAATATTTGAAGACTCTATTCATTATGTCTATAATAAATTATACAGAATTATTGTGTCCAAATTGAATCATAATGAAGTTAAAATGCCTAAAATTTTCACAAAAAAAAATATTCAGGAAATCCTTATTCTTTACTATTACATGATAATAACCCATCCAAATATCCACCAGAGAAGTAATAGGCTCCAAATATTTGATTAATAATGAAATATATCCATGGTAGTGGATACATGTTATTTATCAAGAGGTATTGAGGTCACAATAATGATGAAAGATTTATATTGAACTATATTTCTTAATATTTAAGAGGATCATGGGAACCCATAGTGAAGGACATGGGATTATGAAACCATTATCTACATTATCCTATAATTTTTTTTCATCACCTTAAGTTAGAATGTGGTCATTTTATATGTAATATTATATATTGGAAAATATCCAATTATTACATCAATTTAGAAAAAAATATCACATCTAATAGAATGGCCAATAAATTCATTGGGAACCACATTACTGAATTCCCTTATAATGTAATTTTTATTAGGGAATATAATTTATTTAGTCTCAATAATTTTATCTTGATACTCATTATTAGAAAGAAATAATATCCATTCTTGAGATATTGGTAATAAATGAAGGTCATCCTAACACTTGAACATATATATAATCAGAGGGAATTTTTGCGATACAAAATATGACTTCATTCACTTAGATATTTAGGTTTTTTCTATATAAGGAAATCAAATCCATGACCATAATAGTATCTAATTCTACCAAAGGGAGTATCATAGGGTTGTCTATGAAATTAATCCGACAAAATCAGTAAAGGGGATTTGTTTTATAATTGGGATTAAACAATTCACCAATTTTTAATTTTCACAAACAATAAGACTTCCATGATTTGAGGTGTTATTTAAATAGTTGTACTAAATATGTGTGATATAAAATAATGAGTTGAACTAGAATTAAAGTTTATGAATTTTATTCTTGAATGAATAACGAAAATATATGTCATAAATTCATTTTTGGAATCACCTTAGAAGATGTGATGGAATATGCTAACCCATTCACTAAAGGCCTTGGAAGTTTTGTCATTAGTTATAATTGAAACCCCGCTGATTAGAAAATTGATTTTCATAATTTCCTATTTCATATAATTTAAATATTGGATGATATGATTATGGTTGATTAGGGAATTTTTTTCTACCATCAAATTGGGGGTTTCTTCCATCCAAAATCTATGGCTTGGATCATTTCTATCCTACAAATTAAAATTTTCCTTTTACCATTTATTAAATATTTTGGATGATTCATATGATAGTCTTGATTAATTTTATGGTAGAGTTTTTTACTCCCATTATAATTTTCCATCACTCATATAGAATTAAATTCCATTACACTATTATAGTTTCAATCCCCATATAACCCTTGAGATTATATAAACTTTATTTCAACTCTAAGAGAGTATGGAAAAATTTCTCTGTATCCATCAATGTCTATAATATCTAACTCTTCTCATTGACTTTGTTTTACCCACCAGAAAAGTAAGAAAATATTACTGTCATGGTTAATGAAAATGAAATAGGAATATCATAAATGTCTTCTAAAGTATTACAAAAATTTTCTTATATATTCCTCATCCTTTTCCTTGAGGATAAATAAATTCCACTCCATTTAATGTTACATAAAATGAGGAAAATATTTTTTAAAAATCATTTTTTTGAAATTCATTCCACTCCATCTCTTTAATATTGTACATTGGATTTGTATTATTTACCAATGTCCCCCGTTGATTAGATCATGCCTCTTAATGGTAAAAATATATATTGACCTTATCTTGATAATTACATTTCCTGATGAAAAATATCTATTCCATGGAATTGATTCATTTATCAATGATTAATGGACTATAAGATCCACTAAATATCAAAGTTCATTATTATATAAATTTATTAATCGAAATATTCTTTTTCTTTTAAGGGTTTGGGTATTCTTCTAGATATTTTTTTAATACAACAATTATGTTAATTGATATGATATTGTTATAGATTTCCTAAATCCTTCTCTTGTTAGGTTGGGCATCTCATTTGGGAAGTCATATCATTTCCCATCACATTGGTTATTGACTCGGTTTCTCCTATTTTCTATGATTGAAGAAAATAACGGGTAAATTGGAATGTGGAATTTTAAAATATTAAGGCCATAAAAAAACTATGAACATTAAAATGATATGTCATATATTATTTCAACTATTAATTTATATATTTCAATCTATTTTTTTATGATCTATATCATAAAATAAACTTTTATGTGAATATTATTCCCTTTAATAATGATTCGTATTGAGCTTATGAATTTAACCTAGATTATACCATGTCATTTTTATAATAGGTTTTTACTAAGGAACATTTATATGCAGCAGGTGATGATTGAGTTGAGACCAATGCTCCCATTTTGGTTTTATTATCCCTAGGTACAACTATTCTAGATCCACATCCATATGAAGTATATAGAGAATGATATATCTTCCCAGAAACCACTATATATACACATTATTAATAATTATGAATGATTTTTAATTATTATTTTAAACCATAATTCTTTCACTTTATATTTTTAATCTGAATCCCACAAATTAACAATATATTTCTCTGATATCAACAATGACATACCATATCATTAGTACACTATAATTCATTATTTATTACATAATGGTAAACTTATTATAACTATAAGAAGATTGTGAGGAATAGTTTCATTAGTATTTTATGTACATAACACATCAACATTATATTATAAATTAATCAAAATTATATAACATATACAAAACATTCCCTTATATTTTATGGATCTTCTAAAACTAAACAGGATAATATGGGGAAATACATAACAAAGTGGTGTGAAATTAATCTAAAAATGGGAATAATCAAAAAATAGTAAAATTTAAATTATTACATGTAATCCAAGAAGAATATAAAGGTAACATAAGAGGGGTGAGACTAATAATCTTTAGAAATGAATAATCATATAAAATTATAACATAAAAAATATAAATTTTTTAAAATCATATAAAACATGAAATTTTAAACATAAATATGATCTGACCAATAAGAAATCCTAACATAGTATTATTTGGATTACCTCCTAGGAACCATTAATGTAATATCATGAGATAAAAACATCAATCAATTCATTAGAGGGATATAAAATTTCATACCCTTCTACCACTTTCAAATCATGTACATGTATAAGTTTGAAACATAGATCATACAACATAATAATGTATTTCATCAATTTTAACCTCATGGTTAAAGAGTAGAAGAAAAATTAATTTAAATAACAAATAAATTGACGATATTTAAAACTGGGTGAATAACCTTGAGTGGAAATGGTAATTGGTTTTCACTAAAAAATGTTAGGTGCCGAAAGTTTAAGGATAATTTGATAACATAAAATGTTTTTATAAAAGTATATAAAAATGGTCAAATAAGAGAGATAATAGACTCACATAATAATGGAATAATCAGGAATGTAAGTAAGTTGTGTAAAAATATATCCCAACTTAAACAATTTGAAATTCAAATCCATTACAAAAAGAAGGTTCTTAAACAAAGATTATTTGGAGAGGATCCCATAAATTGATAGAAAACTTCTAAATGATTTGAGGGAGATTCATAATAGCCTTCATGAACCTCAGAAGGGTTATAGATATGGAAGTTAATATTAAAATCATTATATGATTATTTTTAGTTAGTGGGAAGGGGTGGATTTATGGGCTCATATAGAAAAATTTAGGATAACTCTTTATCAATTTCCAATCATAATTTTTGGACTCACATTGATAAAATAATCAAAACCATAAAACATAACACGGGGTTTCCCATTTATTATTCCAAAAAACTATTTTTTTCATTATTTTATTTGTCTAATATCCAAAAACATTAAAATAATTTAATTTTTTACTTGTAATTTATTAATTATTATAAATAATTGATATTAAAATTTTTATTTTGATATAGTTCTTGGAGGATTCGTTAATTGTTTATTAAATAAATAAAATAACTTCAGAAAAAATTAATTTTAATGTTTGAACATAAATTTTATGTGGAATTTTTTTATTTTTTTATATCACTTTTGTGACTTGATTATTTACAAATAAATATCATATAATTATACAAAAAATTTAAAATTATTATTAATTAAAAAAAGAAATTTCAGATATGAATTCTTTGGTTGTTACACTAACAAAACTGTTATACTTTTTTAGGTCTCTGAACTTTTTAGTAATGCTATGATAAATTCAAGATGTACAACAATAATAATCACTTGTTGTTTATTTTCTAAATTTATAGATAACTAAATCACCTAACCATTTTCCAAATCTCAAAACACCATTTTTATTAGTGTTAAATTTATGCCCCTTAGTTTTCTTAACCAGTTATTCATTTTCTTGAAAATAATTATCGTAAATAAAATATTTATTATTTATTTATGAAGAGTATTATTTTACTAACACCAAAAATAAGAAAGGGGGTATTTCTACCTACTCAAACATGATGAAAAAAAAATCATCAAATCAGTAACCAAAGTATCATGTTTCTAATATGGGATATTTAATGACTCAATATTTTTTGAATAAAAAATTTAAATATATTATTTCTTGATCTAGATAGTAATAAATAATATAATAAATATTCTTTTTTTGATTAATCCAGAATCTATGCATCATGTTGTTGTATTTTATAGTGAATATTTATTTCAATATTTTATTATTAGTATCTATTTCACATTGTACTTTATATGATTGATGTGATCAAATTTTAAATGAAAAAAATAAAACAGATTGTTCTAGATCATGTTTATGAAAATTTATCACATGAGGATAAAAGTTATGTTATGTATATGAAATTAAAAAATCATTATACATCAGAAAAAAATCACCTATTTTCAAAGAATCATCATTTAAGATAAAAAATTCACCACTTATCAATGATATGGAAAAAGTATTGTATTTAACGTTATTTTTTTAGTTCCATGAAACATTTTTTACACACATTAATCCATGTAAATTTAACTCCTTTTTGAGTCAAAATAATTGTAGGAATTGATAACTTAGAAGTGATTTCATCAACCCAATGGTAGTAACCCACAATTGAAAAAAACTACGTATCTCATCGACCTTTTTAGGTCTTTGATATTCTTTGACCATTTTAGTTTTAATGAGATCAATAGATATGCAATGCAGTGAAAATATATTTATAGTAAATGAAATTAATTGTTACCAAAATATTAGTTTTCAAAATTTTCATATAAATTCCATTTTTCATTGTTAAAAAATGCACACCTTATCATTCATGATTTATGTGAATTCTTCAATATACCAAAATTTCAACAATAAATAAAACCATAAATTTATCCAAATCTTAATAGAAAACTCTATTCATAATAGTAATGAATAAAAATGGTTAGTTGATATTACTAAGGTAATAAATAAAACCTCATAATTCCTATAAATATTATAAAAACAAAATATTCAGAACATTTTCCTTCATTACCTTCAACTAATGGTATCTGGACCTAATATCAATCCTCGATAATTAATTATCTCCCTAATAGAGATGAAATAAATAATTTATTTGACATAAACAATACTTCTTCATAATTGTAATATCCTTATATGATATACATGGGACATTATAGTTGGTATCACCTGAAATTTTTAGTTAATCAACATGGATGAGATAAATTTAATTTGATCCCCAGTTATATTTATAAGTATATTTCTTGGGGTGTATCTAAAGAAAATTATATTGATGGGATATTGTTTTTGAAAATGGCTAGGACTTTTGGTAAAGGATAGAGAGAGTGGTTTCCTATAAGTACATACACATCTGGATAATATATGTGGATGTTGTTCAAGAATAGATGTACCATGGACTCAAAAATTTGACGAGGTGCATCAGGCCTAACTTGAGAAGAACCTCGTACCCAAAAACGAGCCTTACTATGAAAATGGTTTTTGAACACCAGGAAGATATGTAACACCTCAACCCCAGTTACCCATATTCGATGGATTATTTTAATACATTGGCATGATTACAAGTAATAAAGTCCCAAAGGACCGATCAGTTTAGCAGTCTTGGAAAATATATTACATACATTAACTTTACATTAAAATTTCAAACATAAAACACCGCATAGATAGTTCTTTGAGAATTCCATTATTCCCTTTAGCTTAACCCAACATATCAATAATAACACACTTCTTGGAATATTGGAAAAATAAAACATAATAAAGGGGTGAGCTCGAACACTCAGTAAGGGTAAGCAATACAATGGAAGATAACATAAATATCTGGCATGGTGAATAATTGAAAACACATGCCTTTAAAAATTATAAACCTGAAGACTTTTATGGAAAGAATATGAGATGAGTAAATAATACCATAATAAAACATAGTCATGGGTATTATACTAGTTGAATAACCACATGAACCATAAATATTATTTTAATAATTAGGGAATGTATAATGCTAGACATTCTGAAATATTTTGTCAAGGCCTCGACCATGACATCTAAAAATGATTAAGGCCTTGGCCAAAACCATATATCAAATTGGGAAATGCCTCGGCCAATTCCACGTCTAGTTGTCTCATGAGACCTACCAATGCATCGAGGAGCTAAATCGAGATCCACCCATCACTTACTAAGTCCAATACATTCCACAAATGAAAAGGTTGAAATATAACATAAACATTTGTATTAAAACTAGCCTACAAAATGTCAATACTTTAAAAATAAAACATGAATGGTATAAAAATAAAAGCTCCACAGTCAAACATATCTTAACTCATTCAATACAATATGGAAGATTTTATTATAATAAATCAACCTCAATCAATAATAATATCCAGTAAAGGATGATAACAAAATTGAAAATGACGACTAAAACTTTTTGAGATAAATAACCTTTTTGTAAAATAATTTAAAAGTCACAAATTTATAGAAAAAGTAATTTAGAATAGATTTTTGAATCAAAGTGTCCCATACCACTTTGAAACTATTTAAAGTAATTACCATTTAAAAACATTCACGTCTATATAAATAAATCCTTAAATTCATTTTGAAAACATGGACATTAATTAAAAATATTTAGAAAGATAAATCTTTAAAACATTTAAAATTATGATATTGATAAAGATTACCTTTAAAAAATCCTTAAAATATTCATTTTGAAATTATTTTTTTGAAAAATCGACATGGATTATAAAAATTTCCCAGAAATACTTAAACATAAACAATCTCGGATAATAATGAGATTGGGGAACTAACCCTTACTAATTTGGTAACTTACGAAACATACACCCCACGGAATAAGTATCATACAATGAATATGTAAATACACATAAATTAAAGTGTATTACACAAAGAGTAAAATTAGGGGAAGTACATAGACCAAATAAAAGGTAATATAGGGAATATGGAATGACTCTCACGAGAATAAAGAGTGATATGAAAACCCCTTACCTTGCGCTTTCCTTTAGTCGAGGGTATGTTTAACCTCCTCTTCTTCGGGTTCTTCATTATGATTTGATCAAAATGGATCCTTAAGTTGGATTTCTAACCAAAGTAAGGCCTCTAGGATGAAGTTATGATAGTTGGGAGGATTTTTGGGCAGGGTTTGTCCGAGCCAAATGGATTTTGAGGTGTGATTTTGAGAGAAGGGGAAGTGCCCTTTTATAAGAGGGGTGAGGGTCACTTTAGGAAAAGATTAAAGTATTAATTAATTATACAATAATATTCGGTTTATAATAGTTCAAAATGAATTTATTTCGAGCCTTAGATGGTTATGGGTTGAGATAATCTCAACCAATAGGTTTTAGACAAGTTAAGGTTACAATTTTAACTTTTTCTTTTAGATTTAACTCTTTGTTAAATAGTTTAACTTTTACCGTGTCTTCTTGTATTCTTACTCTATATGGTTAATAAAATTACTCTAAACATACAAGAGAACCACAAATGTCTCTTTAATGACATATATAATATTATTTAGGCCTTTTGGACGAACCTTAAATTTTTAAGAATATTATATCAACCAATAATATAGTATTTGTTTTAAATATTAATTTATGTCAATTTTGACACTATTTGGTATTTTGTTTTTATGAAAGTCATCAAAAATTTATTACTTCAAAAAATATAACATTAATCAGACATAACATGTCATATTAACCTAGAAAATTCGTGGATGTCATAAAAAATTTGAAATTATATTTATTTTAATATTTATAATACTATTTATTTGATCCTTTCATAAATAAGGTAATTACTCATCATCATTGTGTCATAAATAAATTTAATTATTGAATGTATAAAAATTATAAGAAAAATACCATGATGTATTAAATCTTTTTATCTTTCCAAATAATATTTATAGTAAAAAATATTTATTATATACCACCAGAAAAAAATTAATTACTAAACTATTTTTGTTTGTGTCAATTTTGTCTTTACTTTAAATTATTTAATCTAAAGTGTCATTATCATTTATAAGTGGCTAAATGGGGTCCCAAAATCGACCCAATGATTTCAATAGTCAGTAATTAATCATCCAATAAGGTTAGGACATGTTTTAAGTTAATTTTTAATTATTACAATATTCTTTTTACCTTGAATTACCGTATTTACCTTTAACCGCGGTAAATAAAAGTCAAAAGTTACTATTCACCAAAAATTATTTTAATCTTATTGAACCACATTTTACTTACTGAGGTTAACCATGTCTCCTGTATTTTTGAAATTCCACTCTCAGAAGCGGCAAAATTATGTTTTATGTGAATTTGTAAATTCTCCTAGGAGATGGGTAAAAGACGGTGAAAAGATCAATAAAATTTTTATATATCTAAAATTATTTGAAACTGACTCTAGTAAATTAAATCAAATTTATATAGGTATTATTTATATATTTTGACCTAAAATAAATTTAAATAAAATAAATAATTTTTTAAATAAAAATCCGGTTTTAAACAATAACTGAGTGTTTTTCACTATTCATCAAAAATTGAAAGTTTTCAGAAAAATACCAAAAATTCACCCTAGGATAATTTAGATATTCTGAATCTAAAAATTATATCTATTTTACCAAATTAAAAACATAGAAGTTGAAATTATTAATTTAAAATTAATTCTCATTGTCAAAACAAGAAGGCATGTTTTTAAGAAATAATAACTATCAAAAGATTGACACTTGTTTGTGTCCAATTTCAATGTGAAATTACTTACAATGACCATAATTAGATTAAAAGGTAAAAATATAATCTATTTATACTTCCAAACCATTAAAATTTATAATTTAACACTATAAATTATTTTGATTGAAAAAGTTGTTTTCAGTTAAAATATAGTATTTTTCACTATTCACCCAAATATGAAAGTTATCAGAAAAACACAAAAAATTTATTGAAACTAAATTATTATGTCTAGATTCTAAAGAAGAAGTCTATTTTGTAAAATTTAATATATAAAAGTTCCAAATATTGGATTTAAAAATAGTTCGCCATTAAAAGACTGTAAAAGTGCATTTTTTGTAAAATACATCGTTTATCTGGAAAAATTAATTAGTTCTTAAATTATGTCTAAGAAACTAATAATATGGATTCTAAAATTATAAGGATTATATATAGTTCAAAATTTAGTTAATACTGTTCATAACCAATTTTGAATGGCTAGTTTGGTAAGTTGTGGTGCGCTTGAACTCGGTGTTGCGTGAAGTGCAAGTTATTGGGTCACTTTGAAAAAATAACGTACTATGAAATCTTGGGGTGTTACATTCTTCCCTCCTTCAATAATTTTTTTCCTTGAAATTTGAAATCTTTATTCGAAAATAAGAGGTTGAAAATAGAAAATACCTTTGTGGAGAACTCATATCAGAAATTGGGTTAATAAAATTTAGTCCTAATAAGAGGGAAAGAGAAATAAAAAAGTCACCACCATATAATGATCTCGTTTATGAGAACATTGGTTGAAATTAGAGACACATAATTGGAGGGAAAACATAAATATTTATAGGGAGTGAGTGAGGTTATCATTCATAAACAATTGTAGTATTGAGGGCCTTAAATCCATCAATCTATGATGATATAAAATATCATCGGTTTAACAAAACATAAGGTATTTGGATAAGACATTATTAGTTTTAAGGTCCCTACCTAAAGTTTAAGGATAAAATTTTTCACAGAATAAGAGAAGAAAAAATACATACATACATACATACATACATATATATATATATATATATATATATACTTGACAAGTAGATTTTCATCCTTCAACTATTGTCAACCACAAACTCATCTTTCACTCCAAAAGATTTAAAAAAAGATTCTATTTATCTTAATCATATAGGGTTACAAAAAAAATGAATTTATAATTCATCTATAAAACCCTTAAAAAACTAGATTATACAATCCAGGGACTTCACGTACTGTAGTGGTAGGCAATAAATCCCAATCACACTATAGTTGTGGGTTTGATTACCACAGCTTTGTCCGACACGACAAGTTGTCACACGGTTTGTGTTTTTTCCTTTTTATAACAATCCAAAAATAACCTTATCAATAGTATCCAATTTCAAACTTAATCTATTCCAACCTTTAGACTTATCCAAAATATTTCTATCCAAACTAATAGTCCTAAATTTATAAGGAAGTTAAACAAAATGAAGATCCTTTTTTCCACGTAATAACATGTGAACACCATCATCATTTTTTATTTTAAAACATGGTAACACACTAAATTACCATAAAACCTTATTGATTACATTCATGCTCCCTTATTCTGTATATAATACTGGATATATTCCTTAAATCCAAAAATTTGGAATATTTCAAAAATAATGAAATAAACAAACCATTAATCAGTTCCAAGATAGTCAAGAATATCCAATATAATTTATCCAAATCATCTATCTCTTATTCCAAAATTACTACCTTAGTATCATGACCATATAATATCAAATTCTCCATGAAATAGTTCTGTAGTACAGTCCTTATTTATTTCCATAATACATATAACCGGCACATCGTTGATACAACACTCAAATGACAAAATAATTTAATAACAACATAAGAACTTTTAATCATTACTCTTCTTATTTCCTAGTATCACAAATTGATTATTACCCAATAGCAGCATTTGGGTTATACTTTGATGATTTGGACATTGATTCGCATAGTGTCCCAACTTCTTGTAGATGAAGCATTGTACATTTGAAACGTTTTTCTTACCCTTGCAATCACGTACTTGGTGTCCTTTTTCTTCGCACTTATAACAAACTCCCATTCCATTCAAGAATTTACCAAGGTGATTCTTTCCATAGTTATAACATATGGGAAAATCATTTTTTCCATATTCCCTTTATCCATCTTTCTCTATTACATCCTTTTCTTCTACTGCTTCCATTCAAATCCATAGGAATTAGAAAATTCTGTACTTATTTTATTAACACATGATACTATTTATCTTCATATGTTGAGAATACAAGTTGGCCTATTTCCCTTTTAAATGTTGTCTTAATAAAGTGAATGATATGATCCTTCTAAGTCTTTGGATCATACGTCTTGCTGGAGTTCACATTCCTTCTACTGGGAACCATTTCTATACAATGGCATACCCTAGGTCAACTTATGAATTGCAATGAATAATTCCAAACATGAAAAATACCTAATGTAAATTGAACAGTTAATGGATATAATCCCTAAAAATATTTTCTTTGAGGAAGTATATACTCATCAATCCATCATAATTATTTGTAATGAAAATGAGAATTATCCAAAGCATATCCCCCGGGAGTTTCGTAAACAAGAGTGCAGCAAGTCCCGTTGTCGTGCACCGGTTCCTGTTCAATTCTAGCTCAAAGCAGTGTTTTCGGGTTTTACCCCTAGGTACATCTGTGCCAGAGCCACCTCTACCTGCTCGTATCCATATAGGGATTTATTTTCTTGGAAAACTCACAAAATCTCTACATTACTAGAAGTCTAGGAAGTTCTTCTATACTAATCCTCAAAGTCTATTTTAGGGTAATGTGCTCTAATCAAAGTTTGTCTAAATCTAGTTTCGGAGGTTGTTGCTAAACTTCCTCTGATACCAACTATAAAACCCCATCCCCAGTTACCCAGAGTGGGTGAATTATTTTAATACGTTGGCATGATTACAAGGAATTAAGTCCCGAAGGACCGATCAGTTTAGCAGTCTTGAAAAATAGATTACATTCATTAACTTTACATTACAATTTCAAACACAAAATACAGCATAGATAGTTCTTTTAGAACTCCATTATTCCCTTTATATTAACCCTGAATATCAATCATAATAAAACTCATGGAATCCTGGGAAAATAAATCATAATAAAGGGGTGAGATCAAACACTCAGTAAGGGTATGCAATACAGTGGAAGATAACATAAATATTAGGAATGGTGAATAATTGAAAAAACACGCCTTTACAAATAATAAACATGAACACTTGTATGGAAATAATTTGAGCTAAATAAATAATGCCATAATAAAACATAGTCATGGGTATTCTACTAGTCAAATAACCACATGAAACATCAATATTATTTTCATAAGGAGGGAATGTATAATTCCAGACATTCTGAAATATTTTGTCAAGGCCTCAGCCAAGACGTCAAAAATGATTATGGCCTCGTCCAAAACCATATATCAAATTGGGAAAGGCCTCGGCCAATTCCACATCTAGTTGTCTCATGAGACCTACTGATGCATCGAGGAGCTATAGCGGGCTCCACCTATAACTTACTAAGTCCAATACATTCCTAATATGAAAAGGTTGAAGTATAACATAAAAATTCATATTAAAAATATCATACGAAATGTAAATAATTTAACCATAAACCATGAATGGTATAAAAATAGAACATCCATAGTCAAACACATCATAAGTCATTCAAAAAAATATTGAATATTGTATTATAATAAATCAACCACAATCAAAATCATATGCAAAAAAGGATGCTAAAAAAGTTGAAAAGGACAAGTAAAACTTTTTGAGAGAAATAACCATTTTGTAAAATCATTTAAAAGTCACACATTTATAAAGGAAGTAATTTAAAAGATATTTTTGAATCAAATTGTTCCATTCTACTTTGAAACTTTTTAAAATAATTATCATTTCAAAAACATTCATGTCCATATAAATAAATCCTTAAAATCATTTTGAAAACATGGACATTAATTAAAAAGATTTAGAAAGATAAATCTTTAAAACATTTAAAATTCTGATCTTCATAAAGAGTACCTTTCACAAATCTTTAAAATATTCATTTTGAAATTATTTTTATGAAAAATGGACATGGATGATAAAAATATCCTTGTAAGTACATACACATAAACAATCTCAGATAATAATGAGATTAGGGAATTAACCCTAAACCATTTTGGTAACTTACGAAACATATACCCCATGAAAGAAGGATCATACAATGAATATGTAAATACACATGAATTAAATTGTATTACAAAAATAATACAATTATGTGAAGTAAATAAACCACAAAAAAGTTAATAGTGGCAATATGTCATGAATCTCACAGGAATAAGGAGTGAGATGAAAACCCCATACCTTGCACTTTCCTTTAGTCGAGGTTACATTTGACCTTATCTTCTTCGGGTTCGTCCTTCTGATTTGATAAAAAAGGATCCTTAAGTAGGATTTTTGACAAAAGGATGGCCTCTAGGATGAAGTTAGGATAGTTGGGGGGATATTTGGGTAGGGGTTGGCAGAGCCAAATGGCATTGGAGGTGTGATTTTGAGAGAAGGGGAAGTTCCCTTTTATAAGAGGGGTGAGGGTCACTTTAGGAATACATTAAAGTATTAATTTGTTATACAATTATATTCGGTTTACAATGGTTCTAAATTTATTTATTTAGAGCCTTAGGTGGTTATGGGTCGAAATCCTCTCAACCAATATGTTTTAGTCAAGTTTTGGTTACCATTTTAACCATATCTTTTAGATTTAACTCTTAGGTAAATAGTTTAATTTTTACCGTGTCTTCTTGTATTCTTACTCTATATGGTTAATAAAATTACTCTAAACTTACAAGAGAACCTCATGTGACTCATTAATAAAATATATAATATTATTTTCCCCCTTTGGCCGAACCTTACATTTTTAGGAATATTATATCATCCAATAATATAGTAATTTTTGAAATATTAATTTATGTCAATTTTGACACTATTTGGTATTTTTTTAAATTCTTAACAACTTTATTACATAAACAAATTCAAATTTGATCATCCCTAACATTTCATATTCACCTAGAAATTTTTTGGATGTTATAAAAGCTTTGAAATTATATTTATTTTAATATTTATAATACCATTTATTTGATCCTTTCATTAATAAGGTAATTACTGCATCATCATTGTGTCATAAATTAATTTAATTATTTAAAGTCTAAAAATTATAAAAAAATACGATGATGTAGGGAATATTTTTATATTTTAAAATAATATTTATAGTCAAAAATATTACTTATATAACACCACATAAAAATTAATTTCTAAAAGACTTTTTTATGTCAATTTTGTCTTTACATTAAATTAATTAATAAAAAATATCATTATCATTAATAAGTGGTTCTATGGGGTCCCAAAATAGACCCAAGGATGCCCATGTTCAGAAATTACTCATACAATAATGTTAGGACATGTGTTAATGTAATTTAGAATTATTACAATATTATTTTTACATTGAATTACCCTATTTACCTTTAACCGTGACAAATAAAAGTCAAAAGTAGCTATTCACAAAAAAATTATTTTCATCTTATTAAACCAAGTTTTAATTAATTTGGTATAACATGTCTCTATTATTTTTGAAATTCCTCTCACAGAAGCAGTAAAATTAATTTTTATGTGAATTTTTAAATTCTCCTAAGAGGTGGGTAAAAGATGGTGAAATGTTTAATAAAATTTATATATATAAAAAATTATTAAAAACTGACTCCAATGAATTAAATTGAATTTATATATTTATTATGTAGCTATTTTGACCTAAAATAAATTTAAATAAAATAAATAAATGTTTAAATTAAAAGCCTATTATAAACAATAACTCAGCGTTTTTCAGTAGTCATCAAACATTGAAAGTTTTTAGAAAAATACAAAAAATTCACCCAAGGATAATTTTGATATTATGAATCCAAAAATGATTTCTATTTTACCAAATTAAAATCAAATAATTTTCATTTATTAATTTAAAATTAATTCTTGTTTTTCAAAACCAAAATGAGTATTTTTAAGAAACAATAACTATCAAAAGATTGACACTTGTTTATGTCCAATTTTCAATGTAAAATTACTTAAAATGACCAGAATTGGATTAAATGGTAAAAATATAATCTCTTTATACTTTCAAACCTTTGAAATGTATAATTTAACACTATAAATCACTTTTATTAAAAAATTTGTTTTCAGTTCAAATATAATATTTTTCACTATTCACCCAAATATGAAAGTTATGAAAAAAAACCAAAAATTTATTGAAACTAAATTATTTTGTCCCGATTCTAAAGAGGAAGTATAATTTTTCAAATTAAATATATAAAAGTTTCAAATATTTTCTTTAAAAAAAGGTTCTCCATTAAAAGGCGGTAAAAGTGCATTTTTTAAAAATATATCTTCTATCTGAAAAAATGAATTAGTTCTTACATAATGTCTAAGAAACTCATAATATGGATTCTAAAATTATAAGTATTATATATAGTTCAAAATTCAGTTAATACTATTCATAATCGCTTTTGAAGGAATTTTTTGGTAAGTCGTGGTGGGCTTGAACTCGGTGTTGCGTGTAGTGCAAGTTATTGAGTTACTTTGAAGAAATAAAGTAATATGAAATCTTGGGGTGTCACAGGATATGCTTTGGGAATTAAAAAAATCATTATGAACCATCATAAAGGATTTAAATCTAATATTATTAGTAATAACATGTGATAAACAAAAGCTTTCAGGGATTAAAGATTCATTTTTCATTGTTTAGAAGTCTGATAACTAATTTTTCTTGATTATGCATTTCTATACTATGATAATTGTTTCTCAACCTATTTCATTCTCATATTATTAAAAAGAAATAAATAGAATGAACTTGGTTAATGTTGAGTGTTTTTTATGTGGAATATATGAAAATGATGAAAATATATTCCCTAATTGGAAATATCCTGAAGAGAATCAGGATGATCCTTGAGTATTAATTATATTACTGAAGGTAAAGAAACCACAAACGAAATTTGTAAAGTATTTAATGTTATTCCATTATTTTTTACACTAAAATAATCAGGAATGATTATATTAAGGCTAAGAAACTATAAGACATGATTCATATATCAGATTATAAGAAATTGGTATTAAGGGTTAAGATGATGAAGCCTTATAAATGGTTTAAGAATATGGTTGTATGATTAATGTGTATATGTTTTCAAATTCAGTGATTATGTTATAAGATTCATAAAAAATATAAGTATGAATAGTAAAAGATATCCATTATAGATTTCAAATGATATGATCAATTGTGATGAATACCAAGAAAAATGATTTAATGGAAATAAGATAATTTGAAATAAGGGAAAAACTTGTAATGTGTTAAATAATTTGAGAAATTTTTGTTTCAATTGTATATAGAGTTGGTTTATTTTAATAAATTAAATTGGATTGAATTTGTGAGCTCATAACTGATAATTTATTTTTTGAAAAAACGGATTTTATTGTCATAGATTTGTTTAATACTCCATGTATTTACATAATATATTTTTTAATCTTTTGAATAATGATTCATTTATGTTTTCCAAAAGGTTTTATGGTTATTCATGTTGTTACCATTTTTAAATAGAATACAAGATGAGGGTAGACACATGATTGGAAAGTGAATATAATGAGATAATTTATGACATACGGGGGATCAATATTAATATCATTTAATAAATTTATTTCAAAAGTTTATTATTTTCATTTTTCAGAATGATTATATGGTTGACTATTTATGTAATGATTAAGTTTAACAAAGGATTACGTTTTTGATATTAAAATTTTGTATAAAAACATGAGGATTTATGCATACTGGATAACATGTTTTAAAATAATTCTATTGATTACAACTCCTGATAGATGTGATGGGTTTTAATTGATATTGTGATGTTTTAGTTCTTTAAGAATAAAAAGTCCCTATTATTTTTGGAGATGGAGATGATGTGAAAATTTATCAAGGAATGCCAAAGGGTGAGGATGTCCAAAAATCATGGATTTATATATAGTCAGGAAAATTATTCAACTTAATGGAAAAATATAGAAATAAAATGTCTTCAAAATGCATTTGTTTTTGTTTAACAAATGACCCTATAAATCATCACATATTTGTGACTTTTACGCCATCAATATTATATTGATCGTTAATATTTTTTGATTGATTACCTTAATAACTAATTACAAATATTTTCTATTTTCCTCTAATTCAATGTATTCTCTTTCCACTAATGTTTTTCTCGGTGGAATCTTTGTTATGAGTTACTTTTTCTACCCATCATGTATCAAACATTTTTTTATTGGAAGTTTTATTATTCATTTTTATGATGTGGGTTTCTATGAAAGGAAATTTCATGTTTCAAGACATTAATTACCATATTAATTTAGATGGATATATTCATTTTAATTGGGATATAATTTAACAACTTGATATTTTATTAATTATATTTTTAGAATTAATTTATTATTTTGATAGTTTTTTATTTCACACAACACCAAATATAGGTTTTGTTATAGGAAACCACTACGAGTGAATTTATTTATACGCAACATGATGTAATGTTTTCACAATAAAAGACACATATATTTGATACTGGTACACACAACACTATGTTTTGATTTTATTACACAAAATATCAAGTCACATTAATATCTCGTGTCACACGCAAGGTTGAGTTTTACTGAACTACAAGATACTATTATTTATATTATTAAAATATTTTTATTGCTACAACTTAGCTATTGGAATGGAAAACACAAATACAATAAACTAAATTGTGAAAATATTAATTAGATATATTTGAAAAATGAATCATTTGGATATAAATTTTTATAGTCGAATTCAGGAACTATTTAAGAGAAAATGAATTAATTTTCTTTGAAAACTACTTTCCTATGCACAAAAAAAGTTTGTTTGAATAATTTAAACAAAAAATTTTAGATTAATGTTTTCAATAAAATTCATATTTTATACATTCAATAAATATTTTTTATACTCATACAATAGTCTTAGTAGGTCTAAGATAAGAATAAATCTAATTATATGAATAAAAAGATGTATTTTTCTATAAGGAAGTTTTCCAAATATTAATGGAGAACCCATTTTAAATCACAATATAAACATTTTTATAATTTTTTGTGATAAAATAAACATCAATTTTGAAACGTGAACATAAAAATTTGATTAGGGTGATTTTTAGTACATTTTGTGATGTTTCATTTTTGAAGAATATTGAATAATATAGAACGTGAAATCCTAAATAAATTTTTCATATAAAATATTGAAAAGGAACATTATTATTTGTTTTATAGTTTCATTAGATAAATTAAATGTTAATTAATCAAATTTATGTCATTGGAATCAATTTCACTTTGAAATTGGATATAAAAACTTACCAAATGTCTAGAAATTTTTACATTAAAACACCTCTATGTCATACCATATATGGGATTAAATATCATCTAATATATAATAAATATGTGATGGTAATTTTAAATAATTTAGTCCATATTTGGGATAAGTATAATTTATACTTTTTAATAGGTTAAACATATTATTTTGAAAAAAATATATTACTAAAAGTGATTAAAATTAATTACAACAATTAAAAGAAAATTAGCTTCAAAAAGAGTAAAAATAACAAATAGGGGAAAAATTATGTAGAATCTTGTAAAAATCCATTGGATATCAATATTTAAACCCTATCCTATATTTGATATATTATTTATCATAATTGGATCCACTTTTCATATGAAGAACGTGGGTGGAATTACCTTTTCAAATATTTACTTGAATGAAAATCCTCCTCCACTATAAAACGGAACTCACCCATAAAAAATATTCACATCTATAAAGCCCATTAGATCAACCATAATCTACTATAATAATCTACAAAATTTTATAAACTCTTCCTTGAATCAATACATTAAGATAAGAAGGATCCAAGGATGTACATTGGTGAAAATGAAAAGGATTTACCTGAAAATGTGGTAACCTTATAAAACAATCACATTTGATTTATTTATTTAACCACACCTTAAATTGTCTTTATTACATGATCATATAATAAAACAATTTTCCATAATATACTTATATGATATTATTATAATGGTTATACATTCAATTATATACCCTTACATCTAAGGGGTAATGAACTTACCATTCTCCTGTATAGAGAACAACTGCCTCACCCAACGATGATTTTTGATATTTAAAAACAACCTATCATGGTCAAGATTTGTGTTGGAAATTATATATATATATATATAATTAATGGTGTCATTATGATTTTTTAATTTTTATATAAAACATACCATCATGTTTTTTGTTTTGGGTAAATATGATAACTTCATTTGTTGATGTGTGGACTACCGCATAATCGAAGTATTGTGATTCATACACACGTTACATTGAAAATATTAAAGATATGTTTAGTAAATATATATGATATATATTATTTTGATATCTATCATTTTTCAATAGGTGATGATATGATGAAATTTTAATAATAACCATTTCATTCCATGAGTTTTGAAATGATGTTTTTGAAACCCATCATTTTTATGGTTTGGGATATGATTCTTGTTTTATTAAGTTTTGCCACATATAGGAATGATTTAATTATGTGACGTGTGGGACCTATATCTCCCTCCAATTCATTTGGTAATGAATTATATCTCTTGAGGTGATAATGGGAAACATTTCGATGATATTGATCCAAAATGAGAAATATGTTCTTCCTAATCCACTATGGTAACATGGGAAAACCTAATCCACTATGGAAAGATGGGTAAACCTATTACACAATGTCAAGATTGGAAAAATCAATACACTAAGGGAATATGTGGAAACATGAACCACCATAATGAAAGGATTACATATATAAATGATCGTTTGTCCTTCCCATTAGGTTTAGTCTATATGATGTTCCATGATATGTTTTTTTTCAATGGGCCTTATCTTATAGTGAATGATGTTACATGTTTATATATATACCTTAAATCCTATGTCTGATTACATTGATATGATCACATGGTTCATTTTATTAGTAATCATACAATTCATGTCTTATAAATTTTTAATCATTTTTACATGTATCAGGATTATGATCTTTTTTTGTAAGTTATGTTATTTTAATTTTATCCCCATTTTAACATACTCTAATGTTCATGTTATGATTTTGTATTTTCAATATGTAACATTTTAGAGAATTTGAGATCACACCATTATTATTTTTCATTTACCTGGGTGATAAGAATGTTTTTGTGTAGATGTATTGATGGGGAAGATATTTAATGAAGATGTTGAAGATCTTTCACCAAACTAGAAGAATGTGTTCATTGTTTCCACAAACACTAAAATAGTATAGTCCTAGAGAATATTTTTTTTAATGTGATTAATATTCATGTAAAATGACGTATTAGCTATGAATATTATTTTTGGGTGTCTATAAATTCTTAGTGGAAGTATTATGGTGTGGTCATAAAATATTTGACTAGGTATGAACTATGAAATCATTATATTTCCTTCACTTGAGAAGGAAAAATAATAGTTTGAAAAAATAAAAGCAATAGAATGGATTTCCTATTTTTAAGGTAATGAACATTATATTTCTAAAAAAACAATCATTAAAATAAGAACATGTTTTAGAGGAACATTTACCAACAATTTCTAAAATATTACTTTAAAATATACAATTCTAAAAAACATCAAATAAATGAAACTCCCACATGCAATGATATAATTCATGATGAATCCAAAGAAGTAAAAAATTATAATAAATAATGGGAATATCATAAGATAATCATAATATAGTAGTGAATCACAAAAATCAAATGTTGTATGAATGTAATGGTAATAAATACATAATCATGTGAAATTATTTATAACCATATAAAGAGGTTATATCTGTACTAAGTAAATAATCATATACATCATTTTTTTGAAATTAAAATACTTATACGAAAATTGTCTTGGAATTCAATATATATTTTCTTACCAAGGCTTCCACCATTCAATGGAATTCCAAACAAAACTGAATGTAATAATATGACCATTTTATCAAAGGTAAAAGTTTCCAAGAATTCAATATATATATAAAACATATAAAATCTATTTTGAAAACAAATTTTGGAAAAAAGAAAATTTTAATCCCGATTAATTGTTGAATTCATCCAATGAATTGTTTCTCTATATGTTAATACGTACAATAAAATTTATGTATATATATATATGAAAACAACATATATATGTTTGATAAATCACATGAATATATATATGTAGAACTTAATATTAATTGATAATTAAACATCAAAAAACACATTCCATGTCACCGATCTATGTATAAGAATTTCGTAAAAAGAAAACTCAAACATCAGAAATGGATATATCCCAAATAAAATAAAATATATCTTATAAATGTACATAAAATATTAAAGGTTAAACATCATTAAAAAGGAAAATTCATTGAAAAACACCACATTTTTTTTAACAATAACATAGTATACAAATAATATTAAAAAAAATTATAAACATTGAAATCTATGAAGATTACCCTTTTTAATAGAAATCATTGCTCCATGAACCATTAAAATAAAATTAAAAAAATCCATAACTATAATAATTTATATTTGTATTATATTTGAGAGCCCCTTAAATATTATATTGTAATTTTAAAGGACATTGACAAAGAAACAAACCATGAATATTTTTGGAGGTGATGAAGCCTTTGAATATGAAAGGAATTCGTACAAACATACCAAGAACACATGTATATTTCAACATAAATAACATATATTTATTAAAACAAAAAAGTTTATTTTTATAACTTTGAACCTATTGCAACCTAGGATTCTCATAAATGGATAATACATCTTTCTAGTTGAAAACTCTTACATTTCATAAAAAAACCTAAGGGATATAATATTTTAGTGAATTTGGAAACATGGAACAAAATCATCTTAATTCCTCAAATATGATTAGTAGAACCCATTAGGACATTAGTATTTAGTAATATTCCAAGACATACCCTACATAAACCTTTATTTATTACCAGATTAGAGGAAACATATGAAAGGGTGACATTTGATTCAAATTTAGGTTAAAAAGGGAGAATCATAAGCACAAAAATGAGCGTAAGGGTTTGTGAACATGGGGGTAACATTTAAAAAAAATGACATATATATCAAATAAAATAATCACAAGTCATGGAATAATGCTTTGCAGTATATAAGACTTGAATCATTTGAAAATAAAAGAACATGAGTGAAGCCATAATAAAAATCTAACAAGGCATACATTTGAGGAAAATACATCATATTATGAAATTATAAACATGTATTAATAGATATAGGTCCACTCATTATGTTATGGACATGAAATTAGGACCTCAGATAAACTTATAGACATTACACTAGGTCCAAAAATAATTACGGAATTAAATCACAGGTCCAAGAAGGAAATTGTGAACATGTATTAAATTCCACACATAACATTGTGAACATATAATCAGGTTAATTCTTAATATTATAGACATGAAATATATTTCCACTAATAACATCATATTAGTCAAGGTTCACTCCTAATAATATCATATAGGACATTGTCTCATAATAAAATCAGTTTACTCTCTATTCTAGTCTTGTCTATCTCCTCATATATAAATTAGTCCCTATTTAATTTTAGAGTGATATTGGCCCCACAAATCAGATAATGATTATAAATGAAATTTTATTCAAAATACCATAAAATATTCAGTATTACATGACCAAATAGAATAAATTGGTTTCATAAACATTTGATCATGTTAAAACCAGTGGAAAAGGGACTAGTTTAATAATAATTTCTTTATATCATCAAAGCTTAACCTGTAGAAAAGAAAATGGGTTTCATAATAGTTCTTTTATAGTATAACACAAGGATAAGAAATGGGTTTCCCAAAAATCTTTTCATACTAATCCATTCAATGAAAGAATATAATGGTATCCTTGATTCATACACCAAGGAAAGTATTAGTTACATCAAAATATATCATATCATAAGGAAAATAGTTTTTTAAGATAAATCTCTAGGAATATAACATTTCATTGAAAATATTGATTTAAAAATATAAAAGATTTTTGGAATAATTTTATTTTAAAATAGAATAGAAAATATATTATGGAAGTGTTAAAAATCCATAAATTTTTTTCGAGGAAAATATAAATCCACTTAGAAAAAACACATTCCATTAACATATAAAACATTATGAGAATAATTTTCATTTTATATAATCTTTAAGACATATAAATTTATCGCCAATTTAATGATTCTTTATTATGTTTGAGAGTTTTGTTCACATCGTACATGTTAATATTAATATTCTAGTCAATTTTTTAGTAAAAATCCAAAATGGATTTTTTAGATTAAATTATGGTTCATTATATTTTTTTTCGAAAAATCCATACATGGGTAAAAATTTCTTATAAATTCCATTAAAATGTTTGTGACACATTTTGGAAATCTTGGAGTTGTAAGAAAAAAATCCGACATAAGAGAAAAATAATTTTTTTATTTTATAATAACATTTATATTAAGTAATATAGAGTATAAAAATTGTAATAATAATTTTACATATTATTAATAAACATAAGATAACAAAATTCCTAATTTTCATTAGAAATAGGGTGTAACACCAGGAAATTATAATGTATGAACATTGTATTTGATAATATGTGTGACATGCAATACCATGTATAGAATGGAATATTATGACCCTTGAATTTAATATATTTTAAATATTTTAAATAAATTTATCAAATAGTTTATAATTCATGAAACAACGACTTATATTATATTTCATTCAAAAAGTATTTTGTATGGTAGTTTTTGTTACACAAAAGAGAGAGTTTTACTGAACAACAATGTATTTTTATGATATTATTATAATATATAACATGATATTGTGTTAAAATTATTCAATATGAATATGATTAACTAACATGTGATAATATGTTTTTTAGGTCATTGATTAAAAATTAGTTGGAAATGAATCTACGAACCAGTTAAATATCATAAGAATGTTTTTACAAAAAACAATTTTTATGATCAAAATGACTTTTTATAATAATAAATTAAAATAACTATAATTATTGAGTGATATTAATTAAATCTGTATATTATTTTTTTAGATAAATATTTGTGAAATTCATATAATATATTTGATAAGAATAAGCAAAGAACAAACCCAGTTTTAAACATAAAAACCTATATTTTTATGAAAGAATTTTTACTTCTTTTTGATGGATATATATTTTTTATTCTAAATTATTGATTTTTTATAAGTTTAATATTAAATAATAGACATTAATTTTGAAATTAAAACATACTAATTTTGTTCGACTGAATATATTGTATTTTTCTATGAAGCTTTATTTTTTGCTGAATAATAAAAAATATTAAATTTTAATTCAAATATTTTTTTTGTCTTATTTATTTATAAGGATAAATTAAATTTTTGAATGGTTTTAAATATTAATTATATCAATTTTATATTTATTAATGCAATTTTATCAATTTTATCATTTGTAATTTTAAATTGGATATAAAAAACGTGGAAATATTTGGAATTCTTTTAGTTTAATCACCATCATTATCGTCTCATATGCAAGCTTAATTATAAATTTATTTCTTCCACATCAATGATTGAAAATTGGAAAAATGTATTCTATATTTTTAATCATCATGAGTTACAATTTCTAATATCGTCAACTTATTTTTTAACAAAAAAATATTAGTAAAAGTGTTTTAAATTAAATACATATAATAAGAAATAATATATATTAAAAACGAATAAATATTAAAAATAAGTGAGTAAATGAACAATACACTAGTTTAAAAGATATCAGTTGTGTATATATCGAACCTATCATTACATATATCAGATTTATACCATTATAGGAGCAACATTTCCTAGAAAAAATGTGGGTGGAATTCCCTTTTCAAAAATAAACAAGAATGCCCCTCCTCCTCCACTATAAAATGTCACTCACCCCTCCCACATATTCCCAAATATAAAGAAAATTGTATCATTAAAAATATACTAAAATAATATCCCAAATTTCTTATCCTAATACTATAAGCAAACAATTTTGATTAAATTCATTCAAGAAATATCTTTGGTGCAAACAAAAAATATTTACGCAAAGAAGTTGTAATATTCTTCCTCAAGCACATTTGTATTACTATTATTATAAACCCTCTAATGTATTATTATTACATTCTTATGTATTAAAATTAGTATCCAAAATATAGAAATATATTTTTATATTAGGTTTTTATCCATCAATTACACACAATTCAATCAGAGGGATAACAAACTTACCGTTAGTCTATACGATGAACAACCGACTCACAGAATGATGTCGTTCAATTTTACATTAACAAATTTTATGATTAGTAATTATGATGGTCGTGATACTATTATATGATATATATGAATTTTTTTTTTCATAATACATATTTAGTTTTTATGTGAAAAATACTCTCGTTTTTTTTTCATTTTTTCAAAATATGATAACATCGTTTGTGGGAGTGTGGACTACCTCCTCATGAAAGAGATACATTTCATTCCAAATTTACATGGAATGAATAATGTATAGTTTTAAGAAACATATGTAAAATATATAAAATATATATGATAATGGAATTATAATATACATATATATAACTAAATTTTACATATTTTAATATGGAATGGAAATTAAAGTTGTGTTCATGCATATGTACAACCTATCGTCTCTATGAACGATGAATTGCACTTCATATCAAGAAATTTTATAGATTGTTAAAAAAATAATTAATGAATATATATGATTTTTTAATCATGGATTACATTATATATATTTTAAAAATATTATTTATGTAATTGTAATAACAAAAAATTCAATACATTTTTGATAAAACAGTCTATTAAAATCATGAATAATGAAAATAATGAATGTTTACTGACAATGGGTAATAAGATATTATAATAAGATCACATAAGATATCATAAATATGAGTTTGTTTATACTAAAAAAAATACTAACATGATTTAATCTAATATAGAGGAGATTAAATACTAATCCACAAAAAGGAATGATAATGTAAGTGATTCTTGTCATAATATTCTCTGTGTGAGGTGTACTAAATGTTTAGTAATAATTTTTTTGTAGGGTATAAACTTCCAATATTGATATATTATATCTTGAATAATTTTATATTCATATTTTTTGAAATAATTTTGAAGTTATCTCTTTGTTAGGTCTTATAATTGAATGTTACTATATAGCATTGTATTTCATCTCAATTTCCAATCATTGAGACATACAATATTATTGTGATGCTAATTTATTATATAAGTTTAAAATACATCAAATGTTTTATATAATATCATTATTTAATCATTATTCATGGTAATTTCTGTTTTTCATATCGAATTATTTCATCAATATTGATTTGAAATAAGAGTTAAAAATTTGAAAATAATTCCACAACCCAATTTTTATGGGCTATATTACATCCTCGTAGTTGGTAATAATATAATATAATGTTTCTATTAAAATTTTAATATATATTATTTTATTTATAATTTTTTATGTGGATATAAATTTGACATAGATAAAATATATATGAATATATATATATATATATATTTCTTCTCACATCATCATTATTATCTTTTAGATAGTTTACCTAATAATTTATATTAGTTTAGGATTGTTTAAAATTGAATTTATATTTATGGAAAATATTTCTTAATTATTTAATTTACCATTTAATTATCATTTCCTCTAGTTATTCAAGAAATTTTCTATATAATAGTACTAATATTATAATATTTAGAATTCAAAATCTTTTATACAATTTTTTTATATAATCTAGACTTTATTTTCCACATTAGTCATAGATCTAAATTTATTCTTAAAAAATGTTTTCTAAAAAGGCATTAAAATATTTTTAACCATTTTAAAATTATTTATATAATAATTTTTTTTCCCATTTTGTGTTTTACAAATGCTTTCAAATAGATCTTTGAGTTTCTTTCTGAATACCATATTTTTAAAATTATTTTATTGTGAAAAAGGAATGATATTTTTTTCCTTATAAAGCAAGAAAAAATTTACTACCCGTCACTTCTTCAAATCTTGTTTTGCATGAATAAAAGAAAAAAAATTCAGGAAAATTTCATAAAATTTTTTTTCAGTGAAAATTATTTTCAAAATAAATAGGATATTTTCATGAAAAAAGATGTTTAATATTATTTTTATAATATATACATTCACCAACGACACAAAACCATTAGGTTTACATAATATGGAAAATGTTTTATTGATAGAACACTTATTTTTTACTATAGATGTTTGTTGATTCATTTAGAAAAGGTTATTATTTACATTCACTTAATTGATTCCTTTTTTAAGACACCTTGAAATATTAAAGTCTATATGATCATTGAGCATTGAATTCCCCCTAAATGTCCATTTTAGTTATGGTGGATATGATTATTTCCTAAATAACATACCATTAATATATATGATGTTTACATAGAGAGTTATTTGATATATGGGGATATAATGAATAATCCATGTATTTTACTCAATGATGATATTTTATATGTCATATTTTCCCTCAATTAAATATATTATTCAACATATGAGAAATTCTTTGGATATGTATCCCATAGGTGAGGGAAGGTTATATATAGACCCTTGATTCATTAGTAGTTTCCTAGGTTGAAATCAATTGGATATCCTAATAAAATTTGTTTCATACCAAGAGTATTATAAACCATCATATAATATGTATTAACTGAAAAGGTAGCATTTACCTTAGAGTTATGCCATCCAATAATGTACCATTTCCTCTATTTTTATTTATTTATTATTATCCATGATATTTTCACTATGGAAAAAATTTATTAATGGATTTCATTCTCAGTTTATTGATTATATGTCATCGATTTTAGTTATCTTCCCTTCCATATTTACTATTCACTATCCATTTATTTACATGGAATTTTTCATAATTTATTACCTTCTCATATTTACTATTATCATTGATTAATTGTATATTATTCTATATGTTACAATTAATAACTATTTTAGATCATCCTTATTTTTTTTCATTCCTTAAGAATCTATGAAGTGTTATATTAAAGATATTAAAGGATATTATTGATCGAATAATGATATCCTAAAATAAAAAATATGTTGTAATTACTATATTCATTATTAATACAAGACCAATGCATGTTTTTGTTTTACAAAGAATTCTAAAATATTCTGCCCTTCAGGTCTTTATTACATGTAATCATGAAAATTTAATGTTAGTTGACACCTGCTCTGAGCATTATGGGGTCGGGTCACTATAGTTGGCATCAACGAATGCTTAGTGTAAACGTTGGAAAATAGATTTATAAATCATAAAATAGGTAATATAACCCTAATATAGTCTTTAAAGATAATTATTGAAGAATATACTGTAATTTTGGTATAGTAGAGATTATGTGGGTATTTATAGAAATAAATCACTATCAAGATACAAAAAGTTGATGTGGTTCTAACCCAAATGTCCCTACAGGTAACAAATCTAACAATCTTTGTTGGTCCTAACATGAGAGTAACCTATTACATGACAACATGCCTTATTACACACCTAGTTTGACACTCCCAGGGGGTATTAATAGGGTAATTCACATTCTATTTACAAACCATTATAAAAAATTTAAATTTAATGATTTTCCCAATGAATCCAATGTTTATGATTCTATGATTTACAATGAATAAATATTTGATATGTGGAATACCATATTTGAAATTAGCCATTAGGATTTTATAAGCTATTCTACTACATTCCTTTGTTTATAAATAATGAATAGAAGAGAGAATGATATATGTATCTTGTGGACAATGTAGTGGTTTTCCTACAGAGAATGATTATATAGATTGAATTTTAACTTTGTATGTTTTAAAAATATATGGTTAACGTAATTAAGTTATGAAAAATAAACTTTCTCAAGTGAAGTAAATTCTTCCATAGAAATAATCTACTATGTTGTATCATGTTTTGTGATATATTCTCCAATTATTTAGTGGGACTACTAATACAATTGTAGATGAGAGTTTTATTATTTATTTAGATAATTTAACCTCATAAGCTTCCATGTTATGCTTCTTTTTATTAAATCAATAGCTTGCGTTGCACACATCACTTAGTTCGAGCACACCATGACCTGCCTTTTAAGAAGAGGTTATGAGTGATATTAACCACATTTTAAATTATATATATTCCATATAATTTAAATATTCATTTCATTTGTCTCTTGGAAGTTATATAAGAACAAATTCAATTATTCAAATAAAAAAAATTATTTCAAAAAATATAGTTTTTCTACCATTTAAGAGAGAACCCATTTTAAATACAATATTTGACCCTTTTTTATGTTCAATTTGACAAAAATAAACTTATAATTTTGAAGGTGGACATAAAAATTTATTTTGGATTTTTTTCTTTTTCTAGTAACATTTTTATATTAATCAATACTAAAAAATAAAGTATTTTAATTCAAAATGTATTTTCATCTATTTTTTTATTATCATTTTAATTGGTATTATTTAATAATTAATTGTGTTTTTATTATTTCATATAATTCAAATCATTGTAATTATTTTCATATTAAAATTTTATATAAACACCTATCAATATTTTGATGATTTTTATGTTCAAAAAAATATTTTCTCATTTTTTAATGGAAATTGATTTTAAATTAATTAAAGAATGTTATAGGCATTAAATCGTGAAAAATAGATTCCATATTTGGATTCAATTATTCCAAATTATGTTAATGGGATACTTTTATTATCGGGCATTATAAATACTAACTTTAGAATTTTTTTTACCATGGTTAATGTTAAATCAAGTAATTATGGGTAAAAAAATACTTTAAAATTATCTTAACACACATCAAAATCCTATTGGATAACAAAATTATAGCCTTATAATCAATGGTTCAAAATTTAATAACTTAATGTCCACTTTCCCTAGAATATGACATGAATATAATAATAATTAATTAAACTTACCAAATTTCACACTCTCATTTTACATAAGTACATTAATTTTAATATATTGATAACCATAAGATAAAATTTACTATAGATATTATATTGAAAAATAAAAAATTACCTATATCATAGAAATTTATTTATATTTTTTAGAGATTAATTAATTACAATTAATGATGACAGAATAATGATGCAAATATTATTTTATTAATATAAATATCAAAGTAATGGTTTAAAAAATATTAAAAGAAACAAAATTTCAATAAATTGAGGTGATAAATTAATTTTATGGATTATTATGACATGGTGGGAGTATATTAATTTTTTCTGATGTTCCCTTCTGTGAGAATATTTTTTAAGTCAAATAAATCAATAGTGTCAAAACGAACACTATTTATATTTTATAAAAATAAAATATTACTATTAAATTAGTTTAAAATAATAAGATTCATAAAAAATTTAAAATTTCATGTGATATGGTCTAAAAGAATATAAATATTCTTATTATATAAAATTTACACCAAATATGTAAATTTTTATAAACATTTAATATATAAAATATTAAACTTAAATTGATTAAATAAAGATAAATCAAAATGATAAGGTTTAAAAATAAATCACAATATATCTAAATTTTATTAGTTCTAATAATTTTGACACATAAGCATCTTATCTTATAAAAAATACACATTGGAGCCATTTTTATTAAAAAAATATTTTATATTTATTTAATATTTTAATATTTTTTAATGGTGCCCCACACCTCTTTTATTAAAAGAAAGTTCTCCATAATTTTAGTTCATAATAATAAATCCTTTCTAATAGGCAAACCCCTAACTCCTTAACCTCCCAACACCTATAACTTCATCATAGAGGTCGTACTTTGGACAGGAAGCCATTTTATGGAGGTCCTTTCATGAAAATGAAAATGATATACCCGAAAAAGAGGTAACTGTTTCATCACCTCTTTCAAAGTTATTTTTTATTATACTTCCTATTTCACTATTTCATACATATAAAAATAATAAATTCAGTATCATAAATATAATATTATTTTATTATAATTATGGAACAACCATATTCCTCATTTTATCCATCATTCGAATAAAAATACCACCAAGCGTGAATAAGTGCAACTTACAGTCACCATTATGTGGTGTAATTTGTTTTTCAAAACAAAATTATTGTAATGGATATGATGATATAAAAAGTAGATATGAATATTTTTTATAACATGATAATTATTGTATATAATTTATATACCATCCAATTCTGTACTATTTAACCATAAAGGGAACAATATTGTCGATAGTTTGTATGTACATCTTATCGTATCCATGACGTGATGAGATTCAATCACTATGTAAACTATTGAAGAGTAATTATAAAATAAACATGATGAGTAAAAATATTAATTATGAACTTAATATCATTATATAAATAAATTATATACATCCTATTAATAAAAAAAGAATTAGGCAACCAAAATAGAATGGGAAAAAGAAGCAGTTGACACTCAAAACAATGGTATTATAGAAATAACGTCAACAATATTATATAAGAGAATCATATATGATATCATAATTATAAATATTATTGTTTAATAAATTAATAAATTTTTTAGCCACTATAAAATATAATAACTAACCCTCTACTAAAATAAATATTATGTTAAGGGTTAATTTAAAATTTTCATTATTATCTAATATTTTTTATACGTAAGTATCTACTGAGACATATTTATCATCCATGTCCATTTTTATTAAAATATAATTCAAAATATTATCAACAATTTTATAAATTCAATTTTACCTATGTTTTACCTTTTAAAATATTTTTCGAAAGTAATCTTACCATCGTTTTCAAAATAAAAAACATTATTACCATTAAGAGAAATAAAGGAAAGATTTTTTTAAACTTATTTGGTGGAAGAGGCTATTTTTTGTCATTATGAAGCCTTAAAATTTTTAATCATTCATTACATGAATATAATTTTATTTTAAAATGAAATGATTTCCTTTATAAATTTGAGGCTTTTATATGATTTCAATGTATAAAATGGATATTTCTCTCAAAGAGTTTTAATGAATTTATTAAAATAATTTCATCTATGTCAACATCCGTAGGGGGATTTTATTCTTGATTGAGGTTGATTTATAATGATACAATCTTCCATATTTTATTGATATATTATGATATGTTTGACTATGGATGTACTATTTTTATACCATTCATTGTTTATGGTTTTAAAATTTCGTATGCTAGTTCTAGTAAAAAATTTATGTATTGTTTCACCATTTTTATAGAAGAAATGCATTAAAAATTTTAAGTGACATGAGGCCTCATATAGCCCCTTGATGCATCAGTAGGTCTCAGGAGAAAAACTAGTGTTTTGGAACAAGGCCTTGACAGTATGGTAATAGTCTTGGGATGAGGCCTTTATGGTATGGTAATGGTCTTGGCCCGAGGCCATGAATTTATAGTTATGATAACCAGTATTATGCATTTTCTTGTTATGAGAATAGTTATTGATATTTCATGTGATTATTTGATGAGTAAAATATCCATGTGAATGATTAAATGTTATTATTTATTTTATTATTTTCATATTAAGTTGAAAATTTTGTTTAAAATGGTTGTCCTTCAATTTTATAACTATCTTTATAAAATTATGCTTATATATGATAGCTTCCATTATATTGTTTATCCTTATTGAGGATTTGATCTCACCCATTTCCTTTGATTCATTTTTCCTCCGGATGCAAAGAATTATATTATGAATGACTATTAGGGATAGGCTAAATATTATGAGTGGTTTTAACATGTATAATAAGTTGTTATTAATTTCTTAATATAATATAAAATGTTTATTTGTATCTAGTATTTAAAAGCCTACAAAAGGAATTGGTCCTTCTGGATTTGATTTTTGTGTGATCATGATAATGTGAAATAATAATTCATCAACTTTAGGGAATACGAGTCTGAGCATTATTGATGGTATGGAATAAATTTTACATGAAACCATTGAAACTAGAATTAGGAAAAACATTCATTCGGGAACATTACCCTAAGATAGAATTTGAGGATAAGTATAGAAGAACATACTAGAATTTTTGGAAATGTAGATATTATGTAGGTATTCAAAAAAAATACAACCATGTATGGAAACTACAAGTGGAAGTTGTTTTGTCACAAATATAACTAGGTGTAATAAATTCAACAAGGTGTTTCGGGCTTGACTCAGGGTAACCTGGTACACAGTAATGGGCCTTAATAAACAACTAGTTTAACATTCATGGGGTATATGCTTAGGATTATTCATATTTTCATTACAAACCATTTTTATGGATTTATGATTAACTATTTACTCAAATAAACCATGTTTAATATTATAGACTAGATATGCATAATTTTATCAATATATGTTTATTATTTTTTGAGTTTGGAATTATGCATTATAATGCATAACTGAATCTATTGTTTGGAATTGTAAATAAATGGAACCTACTATATATAATGGAAACCGTATCCACACACGTAATCCAAGTTGGGATTTCCCTACTATGCAAGGTAATGATTATAGAGTTGGTGATATAATAGGAACCGAAAAACTTATATCCATATTGGAATAACTAGCTCAGGTTGTGAATAGTAACCTTACCATAGGTAGTAACCTGATCCACAACATAGAGGATAGATTTTAGGTCTCTTCATGAAGAAACAACCCCCAATATTAAATGGGACTAAAAGTACTTTTTTATATAAACTGTATAAAAGGTCCTGAGAAAAAATATTTCATTCTTTGGTGAGTATCAAATGAAAAATTGTTTTCATGCCAGTCTGTCTCATATCAAGATTATTACATCAATTTTGGTCATTAATTCCAATATTTAAAGTGGATGAAGAGGTTGAAAATATTAAATTGAGTGAATTTAAAGAACTCTTCCAAGAAAAATAATTTCTTCATGATCTAAGAGCGTATATAGAGAGGAAATGTCTGAGTCTGATGCAGAATAAGGATGAGAATGTCAAAAAGTATTAATCTAGCTTCACAAGGATGTTGAGTCGTGATATGAAATATATAAGTAACACAATATGTAATATTGATCTATTATTTGATGGGTTAAAACCCTTCCTCGGATAGGAAATAGTCTCATAATATTTCTCATCATATGAAAATATAGTCTCATGTGCTATCAGGATAAAAAAGGAATTATCTATGTCTTATGAAATTAATATAATACACGAAATAAAGAGAATAATGGACCGAGAGATGGATAATGTTAAAAATGGAAAGAAATATTTTACCTTAAGTGATAATTATGGGAAGAATCACCTTGTTATATTTTAGAAAGGAATGTGAGTTTATTACTCGTATGGAGAAAAAGGTCAACAAGATCTCATGTTTAGGGGAATAAAGAAGATGTAAATTTGAAATTATATACTTGTAATGAGATAGGACATTATGAAAATTATTTTCCAAAGTGTCAAGGAAATATGGCTCAGAAGGAGAAAATGGATCAAGGTCAAGTTTATACTGTTACTACAACCGAAGTAGAATTATTAATGTATTTATGTTTTTGGATTCAAGAATTGGATTACTATATTTTTGACTGTACTATAGTAATTATTATTTAAGGATTTTAAATCAATAATTATTTTTTTAATTAATATGTGGTTATAAAGGAACTTCTCAATAATGGATACCTTACATTGTTTTGAGAATATGATGTTACAATTGATTTTGGAAATGTAGAGATCTTTTTAGACTGTTAATTAGGACATAAGTATTTTGGAAAATAATTATGGTTTTATTGGATTAATTTTTACATTGGATAGTATTTTTAGAGGTTAAACCATATCTTTTGGTTATTTCTACAATGTTATAATTTGAGAAAAAGGAAAACCTACAGGTCGGGTGACAACTCATTATGTCAGACAAGGATATAGGAATCGAAACCACAACTGAAGTGCTATAAGGGTTTATCACATACCATTAGCCTAAAATAAGTCCTTGGTTAGTAGAATAATGTTTTGTTAATTTAAATGAAATACATTTATAATTGTCACTATATATGATTAAGATAAATATAACATTTTGGAGTTTTATTATCTCATTAATAGAAAGATGAGTTTGTTGTTGGAATTAGAAAAAAGATAGAACTCTAAATGTCAATTAAGAATTCTTATACATGTTCTTAGTATATTTAGTTTATTAATTCTACAACACTGGGGAAAAATCATAAAAAAGGATTCCTTAGTACATATTTTTTAATGAATCAAACGGTCCCATGGTTCATCATAGATTTATAACTTTGTGATCGTAAATTCTCCTAATAATATCCTCTGTCACTCTCCGTCAGAACCTATGGTAACATTTTCAATCATTTCCATTTTTTCGTACATGTAACCCGAGTATTTGTTACTTCTGGTAAGCTTCAAACTTCCCTTTATTTATTTTAAAATAGAGGTCTCTATAATCCATTTTGTGATGTTGGATTTTAACAATGATATTATGAAATGTAAAAACTCTCATTTATAATCCTATGATTAAATTACGTGGATATAATTTATGGAAGGTGTGGAAAATGTATCACCCCAAGCTTCCACTATACGCTTCCTTTAAATAATTTAATAGCTTTCATTGCATGCAACACTGAGTTCGAGCACACCACAAATAGCCATTTAAGTTTCTATTATGAATAATATCAACTATATTTTGAATTTTATATATTCCATTTAATTTTAATATTCATCTCATTTTCTTAATATATATTATATAAGAACAAATTCAATTTTTTGAAAAAAAAAGTATTTTTCAAAAAAATACAATTTTACAGCATTTTAATAGAGAAACCAGTTTAAATATAATATTTGATACTTTTATATGTTCAATTGGAAAAATACACTTTTTCATTATAATCATGACATAAAAATCTTATTGGTGATTTTTTTTGGTTTTTCTGAAAACTTTCATATTTTAATGAATAATTAAAAATACTAAATTTTAATAAAAAACTACATTTTCATATGATTTATTTATGTTGTTTTATTATAAATTTATTTGTTTTTAAAGTATAAGTATATTTTGTTTTTATTATTTAATATAAATCAATTCATTGGAATTATTATCAAATAAATATTTGATATAAAAATATGTCAATCTTTTGATGATTTTTACATTTAAAATCCCTATTTTCTCATTTTGTCAATGAAAATTTATTTTATTTTAATTTTCTGAAAATTAATTATTTTTAATATTTAAATTTGGATTCCATATTTGGCATTAGTGGGTAAAAATTATGTTAATAAGAAAATTTTATTTTGGGGCTCTATGTATAATAACTTTTGTATTTATATTTATTACCATGGTTAATGGTAAATCGGGTAATTAGAGGTAAAAATAATATAATAAAATTACCTCAACACACGTAAAAATACTATTAGTTGACTAAATTAAACCCTTATCATCTATGGTAAGAAATTTATTCAATTAATTTCTACTTTCACATTAATATGACATGAATATAATAAAACTTAATGAATGTGAAAAAATATCACACTCTCATTTCATATAAGTGTATTAATTTTAATACACGAATAAATATGAGATAACATCAACTATAGGTAGAATATGGAATTATAAAATAATTAACTACATCATAGTGTTTTTTATACTTCATAGTTATTAAGTAATTTCCATTAATGTTGACACAATAGTAATATATAAAATATTTTTTTATTAATATAAATACCAAATAAAAAGTTTTTAAAAAAAATTAAAATTAATATTGTTTGAACTAATTTAGAATCTCCATGAATTTTATAGAATATTATAAAATTTTGGTAGTATATTAAATTAATTTGTTTGAAGTTATTTTCTATGTGGATTTTATTTAAATTCAAATAAATGAAATGTTTAAAAATTGAGATTATTGATATTTTATATGAATAACATATTATTAAATTAAATGAAAGACAGAAAAATATTTAAACATTAATAAATAAAAATTATACGTTCTAAAATGTCAAAACGTTTTCAAGTATAGTCAATTAATGCCGTATATAAAATATTTAGAACCATTTAATATTTTGAATATTAAAACTAAATACATTAAATAAGGATAAATCAAAATGATATGTTTTAAAATAAAATCAAAACATGTTGAAATTTTACTGATTTAGAGGATTTTGAATAATAATCATCTTATATTTAATATAATCTACTTAAATCCAATTTTATTTTGAAAAAATCTATATTAATTGAATATTTTAGTACATTCCAAAGGTTCCCCTCACCTCTCCTTTAAAAAGGCACTCATCCTTATCTTTAATTAACACCTACAAAGCCCTTTTGGATCATCCAAACCCTTGCCACATCTACTACTGAAATACCCCACTACATCCTAGAGGTGATACTTTGGGCATAAATCCATTCTATGGACACTTTTTGTACAAACCAAAAAGAAGATACCCGAAAAAGAGGTCATTATTCTTCCACCAATTTCAATGTTCACTGATTCTTATACATCCTAATTCTATGTTTTTTTTCATATCAAAATAATTAATTTAGTATCATCTATATACTGAGATGTTATTATAATCACGAGACAACTATATTCCTTATTTTATCCACCATACGAATAACAATATCACCAAGTATGTGTAATTACGACTTACCATCTCCACGTTGTGGTATAGTTTGTTATTCAACACTAATATAATTTAATGGGTATTAAGATGAGGTTATTGGATATAAAAAATCAATATAACATGATAATTATTTTTTATTTTTAATATACCATCCAATTACATACCATATAATCATCACGGTAGTGATATAGTCGCTTTTGTATACATACAGCCTACTATCTCCACGACATGATAATAATTATTAATTATGTTAACCATTTATGAGGTATTATAAAATATTTATGATGAGGAAAAATAATAATTTTGAGAATATATAATTCTTGATATAAAAAAATCCACCCTATGCATAAAAACATAACATACACAACAAAAACAGAATTGGAAAATGAAGCAGTTAACATTTAAAATAATTGTTATACTGAAATAATATTAATAAAATGATATAATAGAATCATATATGATATCATAAATACCTATATGATCCCTTTACAATTTAATAACAAGTTTTAGCCATTATACAAGAGGGTATCTCACCCTCTACTTAATTAATGTTTATGGTAAGGGTTAATTTCACAACCACTTTATTATCCAAGATTGGTTATATGTAAGTATCTATGAGGAAATCCTTATCATCCATGCCCATGTTTATTAAAATGTAATTCAAAATATTGTTGAAAAATTTGTGAAGTTATTTTTACCCATTTTTGAAATTTTATAATTTTTTTGAAAGGAACCTTTCCATCATTTTTCAAATAAGGAACTATATAGCTTTTTCAATAAATTTTGGAAATAATGTTTTTTTAACTTCTACAGCTCAAATGGCTATTTTCAACTATTATGATGCCTTAAAATTTTCAATCATTACATACAATATTATAAGGTTATTCTCAAATGAAATGGTTTCTTTTATAAATGTGTGTATTTGAAAATATTTCAGAGTAAAAAATGGATATTTTATCAAAGATTTTTAATTAATTTGTTTGATTATTCAAATCTATATCAACATAATTTTTTGGATGTTATGCTTGATTGAGGTTGATTTATTATGATATAATTTTACATATTTTATTTATGGTTTTATGATATGTTTGATTGTGGATGTGTTGTTTTTATACTATTCATGGTTTTTGGTATAAACATTTTATTTTCTAGTTTTAATAGGAATGTTTATGTTATGTTTCCACGTTTCAATAAAAGGAATGAATTGGATATAGTAAGTGAATGGTGAGGCCTACAATAGTCCCTCTATAAATTGGTAGTTCTAAGGATGCAGACTGGGGTCTTAAAACAATGCCTTAATAGTATTATAATTGTCTTGGCATTAGGCCTGGACAGTATGGTAATGGTATTGGGATGAGGCCTTGATAGTATCATCTAGATGTTTCACATTATTAGTTTCCTCATTAAGAGATTAATTATTGATATTTCATGTGATTATTCTCATAGTATATTATCCATGTGAAAGTTTAAATGGAATTATTTTATTTATTCTTTCTATATTATGCTAAATATTATCTTTATAATGAATTTTTTCAGTTTTATAAATTTCCTTAAATATTATACTAAATTATAGTACCTTACTAAATATTGTTTATCCTTACTGAGCATATGAACTCACCCCTAAATTATGATTTTTTCCCCAGGATATGAAGAAATATATTATAATTGTCATATAAGAATAGTCTAAGGGATATCAGTGATTTCAAAGAGGATAATATATATATTTTTTTCATTTCAAGTTATAATGTAAAACTTATGTTTATTTCTGGTATTTCCAAGGACACTAAATATATTGGAACACCGGTATTTTATGTTCCTGTGATCATTAAAATTTAATGTAATAATGCAGAGAGTCTAGGTATCTTGGGTCGGGTCGTTATAGAGAAGTTATTCATGGAATTATGATGTGGTGAAAATAAAAAGGTTAGAAATGCAGTGTCTTGTCTCAATCGAGATGTAGTTCAATGGTGGATGTTGATTGAGAATACTAGATAGGAATAAGAAAATAGAACTCATGGAATGTATAACTTTTAAAGAGACATTCACTAAAAAATACTTCCATCATTATCAATAAATAGAGAGTGGATAATATTCCTTACCTTAATGAAAACGGATGAGAATATTATGATAGATTATGAATAAAATTTTACATGGTTATCTATGTATGATATATATTAGAAACGGAACACAGAGTGCAATATTGAACTCCTCATTAATGTTATTATGCCTAATATCCAAATGGAATAGGTTTCTTATACGTTTTCCTCACACTATGGGATAGTTTTATTTACAATCAAAATAGAGATGGAATTTTCTTAGATCAGTATATTCAAGGGTAATATTATTAAAAATAAGTAATTTGAACAGAAAGAGAAATGGATTTCATCAAATAAGACGATGAAGAAATTTCCATCACGTGAGAACTATGTAATGAATAACATTGGGAAATAACTGAATGGAATTGGAGTTTGTTATAATTGTGTAGAAAATGGTCCCAAACAAAATATGTGATGACGGAATAATAAAGAAGGATATTATTCAGTGATACAAATACAATTATATAGGGTAATATGAAAATGAATTCCCTATGTTCCAAGAGAAAATACCTCCTAATAAGCTAAGGGATCGATCTCAATATTTTGTTATTAATACAGATAAAGTGGAATCATTATTAGGATCATATTTAGATTCTATAATTATGTTAGTTCAAAATTTTATCAATGTTTTTTGGGTTATTTTAGTTAAGAAATATTGAATGGTTTTATTTCACTTCTATGTTAATGAGGATTTCAGATCACACATTTAATGGTTTTGTAAAAATTGAATCAGTATCAAGTTTAACATTTTTTTAATGCATGTTTGAGGGAATGATAATTGTTAATATGCTCATACTGTTTTTATAATGAGTATTGATATAGAAAAGTAAATCGGATACTGGTAAATACCATGGAAATGATTCTATAATGTTTTATCACAATATTTTATAAAGTTTAATAATGTATGAAGTGGAATAAGTTGATCGTTGAATGAAGATTTAGAGGTTAGCGTATTATTTTAGCCTAGGAAGAATCATGTTCTAGTAAATGATGTATAAATGTATTGGGGAATTATAGTAGGATAATATTATGATTATGAAATATAATATATCATGTTATTTTATTTTATTACATTATAATAGAGTGGAATAATTCCTCAACTCTAGGAAAAGTGTTTTCAAACCAAAATGTTTTCATATTGTCATCATTTTTTATATATAAATGTCATATTTCTAACCAATAGTTTATGGAATTTTTTTCATCAAATTTAAACTGATCATTTTCTCTAACACTCCACATCAGAACATCAGGGTTAATTTTTTTCTCTATGTCAATTGTTTCATTAATAGTCACCAATTTTAAAGCCTGTATTTATTATGACATTATCATTTTATGCTCTCCCTTACTAATAATCTATGTTATTAAAGAATATTTAAGATGTCGAATTTTCAAAAATAATATTTTCAAATATCAATCCCTCAATTTCCCAAATCAAATTTTAATTTAAATTATTCAATTAAATTAAGGGGGAGAATGTAACACCCCGAAATATTGAATGAAATCATTATATTTAATAAATGTTATAACAAGAAAACCCTTGTCTAGAAAGGTATATAATGACTCAGGAAAAGAATATATATCTAATATTTCAAATAAATATATTCTATTTATTTTAATTCATGAAATACTATTTTTCTTCCATTACATGAAATAATGACTTTCATCAGTAGTTTGTGTTAAACGCAAGACAAAGTTTTACCAAATGAAATATATTATTGAGCTATTATTATATAATATAACATGTCCTAGATATAAAATTTATGGTTATAAATAACAGGTAATAAAATCATAAGATATATTTTTGAATTCATTGTTCACAAATTATTCTTAAATGCATATAAAAACAAATGGAATATAAAGAGAAGGTTTTTATATAAAACTATTTTTATGCTCAAAAAGTCATTTTATAATAATAAATTAAATTAAATATAATTTGTGGGTTCTATTAATGAAATATATACTTTTTATTAAATAAAATAAATTTGAAATGCATATAATATATTTTATAGGCATAATACAAGAACAATCTCAATTTTACACATAAAGTCTTATATTTTTATAAAATTAGTTTGACAATATTTTGATGTAGAACCCTTTTTAAAAATAATTTTTTTCACTTTTAGTAATTTAATATGAAAAAATAAAATAAAATTTTGAAATCTAAAAGTAAAAATTATGTCAGGGTAAAGATTTGTTATTTTTCTATGATGTTTAAATTTTTATTAATAGTGAAAAATAATGAATTTGAATTCAAATCATCTTTTTAGTATAATTTATTTATAATAATAAATTAAATTTTTTACTGGTTATAGAAATAAATTATATAAATTTTACATATATTAATCTAATTTTGTTCATTTTAATCAATTTAACTTTAAAATTGTATTTGAAATCCGAGAAAACTTTTTAATGTTTCTTCTTTAGAAACACACGTTGTCCACCCATCCTTGGGATTAGTTTTATATTAATTTATTTAATTTATTTGATTTTAATTTGAAAACAAGGATTATATATTTAGAATCATAATTAATTATAATTTTTATTGAGGTAAAATTATTTTTTTAACAAAAATATTAATAAACATGTTTAAAATTAATTGCAACAATTAAGAGAAAAATTATATTCATAAAAGATTATACCACAAACTAAAATGGAAATAATGAACTATAAATTTATAAAAAAGCTATTTGATTGAAATATTTTGACCGTATCCTCAAATTTATTTTATATGGATCATTATTGGAGCTAATTTTCATTGGAAAAACGTGGGTGAAATTTACTTTTTCCAAAATTTTCATGAAATTTCCTCCTCCACCACTATAAAAATGAACTCACCACTCCCACTCATTCACACCTCTAAAATACATTTTCAAATAAAAATTATTTAAAATAATATCCTCATATACTTACCATATTCCAAGGATCCTAACTTTTTAATGAACCCATCTAGAGAATGTCATTTATGATAACCAAATGTGGTTACTCAAAGAAGAGGTAACATCCTTCCTCAAGCTCTTTTGTTTTACTTTCATTCTTGAAAAACAAAAATTATATTACTCCATAATTAAATAATTTCATAATTATCCTAACTATACTGATAATTTTTTTATATTAACGGTTATACTTAAACTTATATTATATTCCATCAATTGGGTAATGATTATATCATTTGTGTGTACTGTGAACAAACATCACTTTACGATGTCATTTGTTTTTCCTTTACCCACATTCAAGGCTGGGAATTATGATGGAAATAATTTTTTTGATTAATATGATATTTACCATTTCATAATACTTTTTTAATTTTTGTTTAATAAAAACTTTAATTATTTCAATTTTTAAAAAAAATGAAAAGATCATTTGTGGAACGGTGAACGACCGCCTCCTCAAAGCATTGTGATATGTTTACCTTAAAACTGGAACGTACATAGTATGATTTCAAGAAACATATGTAAAATATCTAACATGTATATTATATTGTAATTATAATATACATATACAACATTTTATTTACATTATTTTATTATAGGAATGGAATTAATGTATTGTTCAGGCGTACGTACGACCTACCGTCTCTATGAATAGTGCATTTCACATCATATCTCCAAAATTTATGAATTATTATAAATACACATATATTTTTATTTTTTATTTTTTTCTTCATGGATTTAATTATTTATATGATGAAATCATGATTCCATTATTAGGAACAATAAATACCATGTTAAAACATTAATGTGAAACTATAAAATTAACTCCTTTAAATGTTAAAATAATTAGGGATTACTAACAAACAGGTAGTATGATATTATAATAAGATCATATATGAGATAATAAATTTTATAATTATTCTATTATAAATTATTAACATGTTTTTTATCACTATATATGAGCTGAATGTCCTCATAATAAAAACGAAGGATAAGGAAAGAGAATTTTGTTTTACATTTATTTCTGTAATACATTCTACATTTTCACCACATAATTATTTTTCGTGGTGAATCCACTAAAGATTTCAATATATTATATAATGAATAATTTTATCTTCATTTCATTTCATGTTTATTTTTAATACATATTTCAAGGGGATTATAATTCTAATGTTACACAATAGTAAGTTATTTCGCCTTAATTTTCATTCTTTGAGACATACTATATTGATGTGAACCTAATTTCATGTATATCATGTACATGTTTAAAAATTTGAATATTATTCCATGATTAAATCATTCTTAATTAATTTTTTAGTTTCTAATCAAATCATTTCATCAAAGGGTATATGAAATAATAGTTACCATGATGAAATTTTTTATTGTAATATAATTTCTATTATTTGGGTTATATTACATTCTAATTTTCATCAAAATTAAATTATTTTGTGTCAGATATATTTTCAATATAAAATTTATTTATTATCACTTTTTACTTCAATTTACATTTTACACTAATAATAAATTTGTATATTTATTCTCATATGAACATTACTTTCATTTTAAGGGTTTCCTTCACAATCTCATTTTTTTAAATTTCATTATCACTTGAATTTACATTAAAATAAATTATTTGATTTTTATTTTATAGTAACATTAATTTTTGTACCCATTGGTTATTTATGAATTTTTAAAACTAATAGCCTCATTTTACAGTATTTTTTACTCAAACTGTTTTATAAAACTTTATAAAAAAACTGAAATTATTTATCACATTAATCATATACCATGTTTTCATCAATAAAAATTGTTATCTAAAAATATTTTCAATTTTTTTAACAAAATAAAAATGATTTTGTAATGTAATTTAACATATTTTTAATTTTTTTAAAGGAAACTGATTTTTTCATTACTGAAAATTCATTTTCTACCCACATTAGAATGGAAAAAGAATTTTATTTTTTTCTTTGTACGAATTGTACATATTTATCCATCATCACTTAATTGAACATTCAATTGGTTACTTAAAATTTAATATTTGTTGAAAATTTCATAAAAATTGATATTTAATAAAATTTATTTTCAAAAAAAAATAAAAATTATATTTTCCTCAATAAATATTATAAAATATCTTTTTATAATATTTCACTTTCATTAATAACAGAAATCATTTTTTTACTCTACCTAGGATATTCTATAATGATTCCATACATACTCTTACTTTGGAGGGATTTTCATTTATTTGGTGAATGATAGTATTTATATTCACTCCGTCGATTAAATTTTTAAGCCCCCTTGAAATATTCAACTCTATATGATCGTTGAATATTTATTTTTTAATAAATATCCATATCATTTATCCGGGACATGATTATTTCCTAAACTCTATACTATTTTTAAATATTATGTTTACTTTGAGAGTTATTTGATATCTATTTAAATATAGATAATTCTAAATATTTTAATCAATACTAACACCGGATAAGGCACATTGTTTATGAATTAAATTGTTTATTCTATATATGAGGATTTTTTGGAGAGATAAATCAAATGTGGGTCTTAGGTATAATTATACATCTGAAAAATCTCTAGTCTAATTGTAAACAATTAAGTGTATATCAGTGGATAATGGTATTTTTACATAGTATCCTATAAATTATCTTGTAAATGGTATTGGAAATAAAGGAAATATGTACTGAGGAATCATGGAATCCAATAATTAAGAATTTCCTTAAAATTTCTTCAATATTTTTTTCCCATGATATTTTCTTGGTGGAAAAATTTGGTGGATACATTTCTTTATCTGTTAACTAACTAAATGGAATGGTTATAAGTTACTTACCATTCCATATTGATTACATTTTTCAAATTATTTAGATAGAATGCATGTTCATTTATTTACCTTACTATATTTTTTACACACATCCTTTTTAATTAATTTATTACATGGTGTATGTGTCTCATTAATACCTTTCAATATTTGATATTATCATTTATTATGTATTTATTCCTCTATAATTAACCCTTATGTGGAGTTTGAGGTCACACTTATTTTTCTCATTTATCTTATAATCCTTGAAGTTTAGAAAGAAATATATTCAAGGACATAATATATGGAATATATTTATCCTTTAAAGACAAATAACTATGTTGTAATTATTGTATTCATTGGTAATAGATGACTCAGGTATGTATCTAGTTTACCAAAAATAATACACTCATTAGTCATAGAAATTTTGTTAATTGAAATCATACAAATGTAAAGGTAGTTGAAAATGGTTCTAGTATTACTAGGGTATGGTAAAAAAATGGGCTATAATATTTCATCATTGGAAGTATAATCAATTAAATCTCAATAAACAATGAGACTGAAACATAAGACATCGACAACATTTGTTACATTAAATCAAAATTCCTATTAGAAAATAACATTTAATTAAATAAATAATATCATAAAATAAAGTTATTTCAACATATAAAATTTTAATTCGGAAATATATACACATCATGGAATATGGATGGTGTATAACATAACTCTATCACAATGATGGAAAATTAAGACAAAAATCATATACCTCGTTGGTAACATTTGAATCATAATCACCATGAAATAAAGATACTAAAAATCATATGAAAATAAAATAATATTTAAGGATAATAACAATAATAATGTACATTCATGGGTAGTATATACACCATATAAAGGATGCACATAGTGAATATGACAGTTCTCACAAAAAAAATAAGAGTGATATAGAAATCAAGTATCGTAAGTATCAACATCTGTAATATTTATAAAAAACACACATATAATAAATATATTTTCTTAATATATGTATTAAATAACTATATATATCATACAATATATAATTTACTTATGTCCTTTAATTACATGTTTATTATCTATTACTTGTTAATAACATGTTTCAGGTAATAATAACTTTTTTCATATGTGTTTTGATTTCTTAAATTTAGTCATAAATATTTGATCATAGTTTCATGATATTCTGAATAATAATCATAAAATAATTATATTAATAATAAAATAATGATAATTTTAATACTAATTATGAAATATGGGTTTGAGAAATGAATTACATTACGATTGTGGAGTAGCGACCTGTACATACACATGAGTACCATTTCCATTTTCAACTATCATTATTTTAATTAGTTCATTAATATAAAATCATTATAGAATGGTAATAATATAATAAGTACTATATTTTTTAACTAAATATGTGTATACATATCATCCATGTGGTGTGGTGATGAAAATAGATTGACATCACTTCGTGAAGGCGATAATCCACACGTAGTTGAACAACGTAATCATCTTTCAGGGAATAAAAATGTGTGAAATAAAATTCTATAAAATGGTTTAAAAATGATATTATTTTCACTAGTCTCATTATTTATTTCATTCATATCACTTATATCTGTCCTTATTATATTCAATGTAAAATGTTCATGAAAACGAATCACATCACTAGATGAGGTAGTAGTCATTCATACACATGAGTGATGATTTCATCTCTCCAACGATATTGAAAGTAGAAAAATATGATATAAATATTAAATAGGTTTAAATATGTTATAAATATAATATATATATATACTTTATATCCATCATCACATACAACTGTGAGTGGTTTTAATTGAAAAAACAAATGGTATCTGTTTGCTAGGAGTTAGTTTTCAATATAACAAATGATGATTTTTAATCTATTTGATGGATGTGTAGATAGTTTTACATATTGATATTATCCCTAAAATATCTTAGTATGTGGAATATAATGATTTTGTTATATAATTATAGTATAATATTAATTGAATGAGGTGGATAATAAAATAAAACAAAAAAATCTCATTGATGAATGTTAGGTCTTCTTTGGGTATCCCCCATAGAATTACACCTAAAGGCATCAGATTATGTCTTTATATCCAAAGTAATGCTTTTAATATTAGAGTATGGATTTTGGGAATTTATTTATTATGTGTGTTTCTGAACAAAATAGTAGTGATCTTTTGAAGATAAGAGGAGAGGGGTGACCTTTTAAAAATGGGTTGAGTGGCCCAATTGTAAATTTTTTAAAATATTCAATTATACACACATTTTAATCATTAAAAATTATTCTATAATGATCCATTATCGATCCATGAAAATATAAGGTTTAAATATTCCAATCAAATGTATTTTTAAAATTTTTGGGGTCGTTTTTGACACTTATCTTCTTAGTTTAGCCATGGTAAATAATAATGACTATTTTTCCAATTCATACATGATCGAAAAATAAATTTAACATGTTAAAAATATAAATTATGATGAATGCCAATATTATACACAATATTTTTCAAAATCAATTCAAATAATATTTAAGAATTAATTAAAACTATACTGACAGATTTGAAGAGAACAATGGCTTTTAAAAAGTAAATGATCAAAACATTAAAATGTTTTTATATCCAATATCAATATAAAATTGATTTCAATATAATAAATTGGATATATAGATACAGTATTGAACTAATTATATACTAATTTGTTTTCAAATATAAGTTAAAACTATAAATAATTTAGGTTTAAAGAAAGTTTTCAATTAGAATTTAGTATTTTCTCTATTCATCAAAAACTGTTATTTTTTTTGAAAAACCTTGATAATTCACCCTAGGAAAATTTTAGCATTCTAGATTCAAAAAATTAATTCTTTTTATAAAATAAAGTTTCTAATTTTTTTTTAAAAAAATTAATTTTTGAGAGAACAAATGAAATTTTTAAAAAAAAATCATATTTTAGAAAAATATAAAGGCTTTGCCAAAAATTGATTAATTTATTATCAATATATATTATATATATATAACCATTGTTACTTATATATAAAAATTATTTATTAATATTAATATAACTAAGTTTAATATCTATACAATAATTGTCACTTTTAAATAACTATATTAATAATATATTATGGTTTTGATAAAACCTAGTATTACATGTAATATAATCAAAGTCAGTGTTGTATTTAGGAGAGGAATAAATTATTTTTTTTTAAAAATTATGTAACACAAGACTTCATTTAAATTTAATTTATTTGATAAACAATTATATGAACATAATTTATAGAACTAATCAATGGAATGAAATAAAAACTAGAGTGGAAGGATATGGAATGATGAAAACATATTTAACATAGGCTAAAAACTATGGAAGGAAAGTGGGAAGTACTCAACAATATAATTTTAATTAGGGGAAATATTTTTTGGAATCCAGTAATTGTTTCTCATTTTAATAAGTGATAGTTGAATTTTTGGGTCATTTAATAATATAGGGTAGAAATGAAATTCAATTTCTAAGAAAATTATTTGATATTCATTGTTTTCTAAACAATGTATCAGATGTACAAAATTTATGGGATATAACATAGAGACCTCATCACTATACTTCACAGAAATAAAAAAAAATATGTCAACCATTAAAAATAGATCGACTAAAAGTTTCATAAATTAAAAATATTGAAATGGTTTGTACTAAAGTCATATGATAATCGTGTCCCATACTCTAAAATCTTAAAAAATTAAAATTTAAAGACATTTCACCCGACACAAAAGGAAAGGACCAAAAAAACAATATAAAAAATATGGAATAGAAAGGATAATGATTGATATCCTATGAAATTAATTGATATTTTGTGGGATACACCAAAAATGTATGATCTCTATGTCACTATTATAATGTAATAATGTTAGAAAGATTCAATTAATAAATAAAAATTAGAACCCTTTCAATATTAATGATCTTCATAACCCCTTGAATGTTGAAGGAATTAAAGGCCACCTAATGTCATTTATATAATTTATAATTATAAATATAAACTCATATTAACATAAATATAACTAAATATATATGTATATTTACTGAATGATTTTATAGGAATCAAATATACCTAAATAAAATTTAATAAAACATAACATTTGACCTATATAATAAGGGTGATAATAAAATAAAATAAAATAAATTAATTAAAAACTACATTTAGATTACTATAAATCATTATCATTGGTCTATCAATGAAGTTAATGGATGTGACATACAAACAATTAGAAGGTTCTTTCCTCTCAAATAGTACACCAACCACAAATTTTAGAATTCATCGGTCTTATCTATACTCCATTAAATGCACAATACCACCAATTCATAGAGATTAATTGTGGATAATATAATAGTGAGTATTTTTACTTTTCATATGATGATGGTACACAACATAACATAATGTAAATGTGGAAAACGAAACATCCTTTTATATTTTAGTTAATTTATTCATGTTACTCCAGGTGTGAATAAATCTTGGAAAAACATTAAACTTTTTATTATATAATGTTTATAATGTTTTCCTTGTGAATTTATGTAAATGATAAATTAAATTTTTTATTAATGGTGAGTAGATAAATTATAACGATTTCGAATTATAAGATAATTTCATTTCAATTGGAATAATTTTGGGACTCAGACCTCATCATGGGTTTCATCCTTAGTGAGTATATCAACAAATTACCTTTTTACATAATCACATTCCAAAAATTAAATGAAATTTTACAATTCATTATTAATATATAGAAATGATTAGATACTAAAATTTTAACACAAAATCTCTCAAATCCTGTATGAAAAAATTATACCACTATGAATCCTTATTCAATAGAATAACTATATGACCCTATAAGATCTATTAACATTTGTAGAAATTGTTACTTGACTAATCTATAATTATTATCCATGATAGGTACATTTAAAAATCTTATTTCAACTCATGATATAAGGGTCCCCATCATGATTTAAATCTATCAAAAGTGTATCCCTATATGAATATTTTCGAAATGACATATATATCAATATAAAATATGTATAATTACATATTTATGTACTCAAAGAAATTAATTGTCCACTAGAGAATGAAAATTTCAATATAGTATATTTCAACTTATATATTATCAATTCTCTAAAATACACTCTGTATAATGCATGAATATATAAAATATTATTCATTCAAGTAGATTATAATGTCATATGCCACTAAAATGAAAATAGAAATACATTTCCTAAATTTAATACAACCCCTCATTAGATAAATTCAATTTATGTCATGATAAAAAAATACAAAATGATCCTATACATTTATTAATGTCAAACTATGTATTATAAATAAATCAATGCAAATATGTTTACATGAAAAATATCTATTCAAAATCGTGAAATAAGAAAACATGTGATGGGTACACTCTTAAGTATATTAAAAACTGAATGATTGTTCTTGTTATATAATTTCATGGGTCAATCCAACAAACAAGTAATATATTTTTATATTATGATTATTGTATTTATCAAATATGATATTATTCTTGAGCTAATCATAAAATATCATTTCATCCAATGATTCTCAATGGAAATCATGAGTTAGTGATAACTAAAGTCATATCATTCTATTTTTCATATAATTTAACCAACATAAATAAATTTATGAAAATATTTTATTTATGAAAACCATTAGATCTAGTGTCCCATGTCTGTAATACCTAGAAAAATTTCAAGATTATAAAAACATTTCATCACTAAATTAATTTTTAATTGATCTATTACATCAAATATTGCAGATACCAATAATATATTTTCATCACCATCGTCATAGTTTTTTCTAATATAATAGTATTTTCAAAGGATATTTTGATTCCTCTAGTATTACTATGGTTTCATTGTATATGATACTACTCTATTATTTTCATAATAAATATCAATTTCTCTAAAAATATAGAAATTATCCAACATTTGGTAATTAAATTTGTTATCCAAACAACATAAATCATATAATATAATATATTAATTCATTTTATGTATTTTTTAGGTCCACCATGTTGGGATGTCTAAAAATTGTCTAATTGTTATTTCCACTATTGACAAACATGTGAAAAATTCATATTTAAATTAAATATTCTATATTTAGATATTATAATTAGTGTATGTTCTTATAATGATCCCAATGTAACCACATGAGAACAAATACATGTATCACCAGAAGTACATAATAAATCATTCATATATATAAAATGTTTCATCAACATTGAATGGTTATATATGTAACAGTAAGAGCCTTCACTTCATAATTCATTTACATATGATCAGAATCAGTTAGTCGCCAAAGTTTTGATGGGGTTTCAGTATTGTTTTAAGTAGAAATGATTTTATATATTGTCATCGTTGATCACTAAATGTGACTTTTAGAGAAAAAATAATAGTCTTTATTTTGTAAACTAAACTAGATAATTTTTCTTCTACAATGTTAATGGATTAGAAAAAAATAGTATATTTGTAACACCCCAGGTAAATAAAGAATATGACATTTTCATATTTATCCATATTTTTGAATAAAATATTAATATGACTTTAAAGGGGACGCTGTGCTCGATGGCGTACCCAACACGCAACAACGAGTTTCTTGGGAATCTTACGTTGCACTCTAATAATAAAATAATATTATTTTAAATGGAAGTTAACATTTAGCCATTGTATTGGAGAGAATGGATAGAAATAACTAAAATATGATTATATATGTTTTTAAATGTTTTTACATTTATCCAATAAAAGATAAAGGCTAAAAATACGAAAAGAATTCAATTTTAGGCGTATATGCCCTAGTTTTCACTAAAGGTTCACTTATCACCTTTTGATGGAGAACCCTCTTTAAATATAGTTTTGGTCACTCTTATATATTCTTTTGGACCAAATAAAATCCTTCTTTATAATTGGGACATCAAAATTTACTTTCTGTATGTTTTTGTTATTCTTCTGATAAAGTTCATTTTTTATGAATACGTGAAAAATGTTGTATTTTAATTCAAAACCTCTTTTATTATAATTTATTTATATGATTAGATTATCTTTTGAATTGGTTTTAATGTGAAACCATAAAATATTTTTACCATTTTATTCAATGGTGGACTTTGGAATTAATTTCACTTTGAAATTCGACATAAACAAATATCAATCTTTTGATATATATTGTTTCTTAAAAACACGCTATTTGTTTTGACAGCGGGAGTTAATTATTAAATTAATTAATTCTACTTATATTATTTGAATTATGTAATATAAACATCATTTTTGAATTCGGAATATCGAATATAGCTTAGAGTGATTTTTTGGTAATTTTCTGAAAAACTCCAATTTTTGATGAATAGTGAAACCACTATGTGGTAATTAAGCAAACTGATTTTTTTAGTTAAATGAAAGTTTACCACTAATGTGTATTGAATTTTGAAAATCCGACATACATGGTTGTCATTATTATGTAAAATGTGGGTCAATGGGATGAAAATAATTTTTTGGTGAATAGTAACTTTTTTTCATTAATCGCGATTAGAGGTAATTAGTGTAATTTAAGGAAAAAATGATATTATAAAAATATGGAAACACCATGAAACTTGTCCTACCACTATTGGATGAGTCATGGCCGACCAAGACAACCCATGGGTCGATTTAGGGGACCCTATGGAGCCTCTTGGGTGAGATAATGAATTTAATGCCTTTTTTTAAATAAAGGTGAAAATGACACTAACATAAATTGTTTTACTAAAACAATTTTAAGAAGGGGTTATACTAATCATATTTTTGTCTATAAATACTCTTTGGAAATATAAAAATATTTCCTACATCAGGATATTTTTGTTATAATTTTTAGACATTAAATAAATTAATTTAATTATGACATCATGATGATGCAACGATGACCTCATTAATGAACAGTTTAAATAAAATGAAACGATAATATAAAATATAAGACCTAAACTTGTCCAAAAACTATTGTATGGGAAAATTTCTAAGCCTAATCATCTTATCTTCGAAATATATCAATGTGGGACCTTATAAATTCGAGGCACTTTTGAAAATAAAATAATAGTTTCATGATTTCCAAAATTGTCACTCCTCTCCTCTTATAAAAGGCCCTCACCTCTACCTCATTTCACACACTCATCAAGCCTTTGGCTCGGCCATCCCCTTCCCATTTACTCTCTCCACATTTCTCTCTTCATCCTAGAGGATTTCCTTAGGTCAGCATCCTTTCAAAGGAAGCCTTTAGGCTCAAATCAAAAGGAGTTACACTTTTAAAGGTAATTCATTCTCTCATGTTCATTTGTTTTATTTTGCTTCTCCAACCCCCTAAACTCTTTTAATTTACTTCTTTTGTAACAAAAACAGTATATTCAATATACTAGGATGTTTTTATAAGATTTATTAGAGCTACACTCTCACACAACTACATCAAATTGTTAAGGAACATACGGTTTCCGTGGATGGCGAAATTATGCCTCCTGAGACGATGATTGTTCAACACTCATTTAACACCTTCAAGGGTGGCCATTATGATGTCAATATTTTTATATATGATATATAATATGTTTATTCTTTCCTTAAGCTTCTGTATTTTTCATTTATGGCATACCATTATTGTTTCCATTATGGGTATACACGATATCTTCATTTTAGGAAGTGCGGACTACCGCCCTCTCAAAGTGATGTGATTCGTTAATGCCATACGTGGGACGTATAAAGGATGGATTTAATGTTATTATATATGATGTTATACTGGAATTATAATATACCTATATATCATTATTATTTCTTTCCATTAAAATATGAGATAGAAATGAAAGTAGCGTTCATGCATACGTACGACTTACCGTCTCCATGAACGATGCATTTCATTTCTTATCCCCAAATGTAATGTACTATTATATGTACATGTATATAATGGATATATATGATGAATGATACATATAAATGATGAATATAATTCTGGAATTAAAATATACATACCTATCATTTAGTTTTAATTCCATTAATATGACAAAGAAATGAAAGTAGCGTTCATGCGTACGTACGACTTACCGTCTCCATGAACGGTGCATTTCATTTCTTACCTCTAAATGATTATTTAATATTATAAATACATGTATATGTTGGATATATATGATATATATTCTATCCAAATCAGGAATTTCATTCTGGATATAAATAACCTTTGACCACACGAACAACATGTAATTGTAAGAAGTCCACTTTCGACTTAAGAACCAAATATCGACAAAACAAACATTATTAACTTAAATGATTACATAATGTTTATAACATGACAATAAGTGATCTAAAAGGAATAATGAACTTAAAAAAGGTTTTTAATAAAGTGGAAACTAACTCAAGTTTATTATTCAGGACGTTAAAGAATGATCGAGTCAAGTCGGACCTGAGGTAAGGGATCTTACTCCTCTCTTTCTTTTTAAGTACACTCTTTTATGTCATTCCCTCTAAAGCTCATATTTCTTGTTATTGGGATGTTATTTTATATTAAACTTACTGTAATTTTTATGTTCATGTGATGAGAGACCCTATTCTCTCTCATCAATCCATTTTGGAAGTTTTGAGTGGCGCCGTTAGGCTGCCGAATTTTCGTAAGAGATCTAACCTTTATCTTTCTTTTTAAGTACTCTCCTTTATGTCACTTCTTTTAAGCTCCTCTTTGTTATGTTGGGGGATGTTATTTTAAATTACTATTTATATAAACTTTAAGTTAATATGATGAGATAACCTATTTGATCTCATCAATCCATTTTTGTAAGTTTTATGTGGCGTCGTTAGTCTGCCGAGTTTTCGTAAGGGATTTTTCATCTCACTTTTATTCCCGTGAGATTTATAATACATTTTCCACAATTTCCTTTGAGTGGTGTATGTACTTCCCCTTATTTTACTCTTTGTTTAATATACTTTCGTTTATGAGTATTTACATCAATGATTTATTGTCCTTCTTTCATGGGGTGTATGTTTTGAAAGATACCCAAGCCGGTAAGGGAACCTTTCACCCTCCTCTTTTTTTAAAAGACTTCTTCTGTTGGGTCTTTTAATTTACATATTGTTATGTTGGGATGTGTTCTACAATATCCTTATTGATGTAAATATTATGTCCAAGTGATGAGATACACTTTTTATCTCTCATCATCTCATTTTGATGTGACGCCGTTAGGCTGTCAAGGGAACTTCTTAACCCAATTTCGATTTCTTTGGGTTCAACATGTAGTTATTGAATATGTCATCCTTTGAATATGTGTTAATGACCTTTTATTTTTTTACACTTAATATCCAATTATATTGGGTGTATTTATATTTGTCACACATAATTTTGAAATTGATTTATTTTTAATTTAAGGATACCTTCTTTATAAGGGATTTCATCACATTTTACATCTCTATTGGGACTTCATTGTTGTTATGCACCAATTCACTCTTATATGGTGTATATACTGCCCTATGGAATATTATATCATGAATCCATTTATTCTCATGATAAAATAAATTTCTGATTAAATGTTATTCCTCAATTATTGTATTCAAGTTTCTCTAATTTTGGTAAAAACCCTTTAACCAAAATATCGCTTTTAAATGTTTTAATGATTTGTTCTTATTAATATACATGTTTTCAAAATGGTTTTAAGGATTTATTTATATGGATATTAATGGTTTAAAATGTTAAAATCTTTAAGGTGGTATGGGACACTTTGATTCAAAAATCTCCTTATTAAATGTTTTAAATGGTTTTGGAAATGGTTTCTTTTTGAACGGATTCATTATTTCAATATAATAAAATGTTATATTGTGATTGAAATGTGGAAATGTTATGTTTCCTTTATGCATGTTTTATGTGATACGTTTATGTTATGGTTCTTGGGCATTGTTATGAAAACGGGTGGTTCCGTGATAAACTAAGGGCGGGTGAGCCCGATATAGCTATCCAATGCATTGGGTAACCCGAAGGAGTGAAACGTTAAGGTTTCTATGATGATATTTAGGGAATATACTATGATGGGTATTCCAAACGTAACCAAGAGGGTTACTCCCTACGTAAGAATGTTATGAATGCCTCAAGTTACCTTTACGTCTTATTATTTCTTTGATTTATTCATGGTTTGATGAGGTATGTTAAAGTGCCTATGTTTTATGGGTAAAGTATGATTTCATTGTTATGTATATATGAACTCATGTTTCCTTTCCATATTTTTATAACCCTTAATGAGCTTTTTATGCTCATCCCAAGTTTTTGAAATGTTTTTCACAGGTCAAGGGAAAGGTACATGATGTGATGAAAGTGTCAAGGATGTGTCAAGAAAGAATCCGTGTTTTATTTTAAACATGTTTTCGTTGATGGGGAGAATGAATAATGTCTTTTATGTAACCACTTTGTTTAAATGTGGAATGTAATGCAAGTTTCATGATCTAATTTTCTAAAACTCTAAACCTGAAAGGATCCTCAATGTGTAATCTTGTAATAACTCAAGATTAAGTAATGTTTAAGGCTGGGGCCTTATAGTTGGTATCAAAGGTCGGTTTAGATAACTTTAGAGGTTAGGGTATTCTTTAAGTATAAGTGACATTAACATAATGGTTAGGATTTTAGAAAGAGTCCTAGTTTTAGATAAAGTGAATTAGTAAGTATATCTTAGTGTTTACCTTCCTCATTAGTACATGATGGTTTTGTTGATATACTCACACTGACATTTCTGTTTTTAGTGAATGGATGAATCTAGCAGGCACCAAAGAGACAACAAGTTTGAAGGAAACTGTGGTGGTTCTATGATTAAGATACTAGATAAAATGGGGGATTCAATGAGGAATCTCATGGTTGTTCTAAACCAACTATCAAGGAGTCATGATCAACCACTTGAACCTTGGTATGATCTGTAATGAATCATGTATGAGATGACCAATCAACGTGGAGGTTCAGGTAATAATTATAGAGTTTATATGATCCTTACTTTTGAGGTAATCATGGGTTATTATATGATATGATGGAAAATGAAAGCCATGAGATTAACTTGAGGTTAAAATATGCTATGATTATTTTTGATGAATTTATCTCTTTTTGGGGAATGATTTAAGAATTATATAGTTTTGGAAAAAGGACAACACGGAGACCGTGTGACAACCCATCGCATCGGACAAAGCTGCGGGAATTGAACCCACAACCAAAGTGCGACTGGTATTTATCACCTACCACTGGACTATGCGAAGTCCCTGGTTATTTTGACTGATTCTTTTTAGTTAGATGATTTTATGAATTAAGAGTAAGTTGGTTTTGGGTTATTTAAGAAAATGATTAACCTACCATGGAGGATATGTGATTAGGTTAATTACATTTCAATACGAGACTTTAGGAGCAACTGATATTGTTTGGAGATAAATGTTACGATTTAACTTAGAAGACTATGTGACTAAATCCTTCAAATATTTGGGTTTCAATCTTAGATTGGTTTAATTGAATAATTTTATGGACAAATTGGTTATCGAATGGTCCTCGTTGAAATTTGGGTTTTGTTGGACAAATTTTGAGATTAAGAATAGATTTTCTTTTTATAAAGGGTTATCCATTTTTGGATTATCTGACCTTGTACTAGCCTTTTTGGTTTTGGTTTTGGTTAAAGTCTAAAGACATGGGAATTATATAGTTCTCTTCTGTGGATTAGGTGATTCTCTAAAAGTTCATTATAGTACTCTTAATGTGAACAAGTCTTCCTAAATACTCGCCTTTTGGAAAAAATATGAGTTTGTGTAAGGAATCTAATAAAAGTTGAAACTCAACATGATAAGTGATTATGTTTCCTTATGAATAAATTCCCCAATAAAAAGTATCTTAAAACAAAAATGTTGTCTATTAACTTTTCCTACTGGGGAATCGAATACCGTTTAACCCATCACAAGTTTGTGATTTTCTCATGGTTAACTTTCTCTTAAACATGTTTTCTATCACTCTTCATCAAAACACGACCCTATGTTTTCTCCTCCATGTCCATGTTTTCATACTTGGAATCCTAGTATGGGTTAACTCGGGTGACCTTTGTACTTATCTTTCTTTATTTTAAAGTGATTGTTTTACCGACTCTTCTTCCGATGTGGGATTTTCAAAGATGTTTCCAAGCCCAATTTTAAAATTGCGAGGATGCAATTCCCAAAAGGGTGGAAGGATGTAACACTCAGGTAAATATAGAATATGACATTTTCATATTTATCCATATTTGTGAATACAATATTAATATGACTTTAAAGGGGACGCTATGCTCGATGGCGTACCCAACACGCAACAATGAGTTTCTTGGGAATCTTACGTTGCACTCTAATAATAAAATAATATTATTTTGAATGGCAGTTAACATGTAGCCGTTGTATTGGAGATAATGGATAGAAATAACTAAAATATGATTATATATGTTTTTAAATGTTTTTTCATTTATCCAATAAAAGATAAAGGCTTAAAATACGGAAAGAATTCAATTTTAGGCGTATATGCCCTAGATTTCACTAAAGGTTCACTTATCACCTTTTGATGGCGAACCATCTTTAAATATAGTTTTGGTCTCTCTTATACATTATTTTGGACCAAATAAAATCCTTCTTTATAATTGGGACATCAAAATTTACTTTGTGTATGTTTTTGTTATTCTTCAGATAAAGTTCATTTTTTATGAATAAGTGAAAAATGTTGTATTTTAATTCAAAATGTCTTTTAATCTAATTTATTTATATGATTAGATTATCTTTTGAATTGGTTTTAAAGTGTAACCATAAAATATTTTTACCATTTTATTCAATGGTGGACTTTGGAATTAATTTTACTTTGAAATTCGACATAAACAAATATCAATATTTTCATATATATTGTTTCTTAAAAACACGCTATTTGTTTTGACAGCGGGAGTTAATTATTAAATTAATTAATTCTACTTATATTATTTGAATTAGGTAATATAAACATCATTTTTGAATTCAGAATATCGAATATAGCTTAGAGTGAATTTTTGGTAATTTTCTGAAAAACTCCAATTTTTGATGAATAGTGAAACCACTAAGTGGTAATCAAGCAAACTGATTTTTCAGTTAAATGAAAGTTTACCACTAATGTGTATTGAATTTTGAAAATCCGACATACATGGTTGTCATTAGTATGTAAAATGTGGTTCAATGGGATGAAAATAATTTTTTGGTGAATAGTATCTTTTTTTCATTAATCGCGATTAGAGGCAATTAGTGTAATTTAAGGTAAAAATGATATTATAAAAATATGAAAACACCATGACACTTGTCCTAACCCTATTGGATGAGTCATGGCCGATCAAGACAACCCATGGGTCGATTTAGGGGACCCTATGGAGCCTCTTGGGTGAGATAATGACTTTAATGCCTTTTTTTTAAATAAAGGTGAAAATGACACTAACATAAATTGTTTTACTAAATCAATTTTTAGAAGGGGTTATACTAATCATACTTTTTCCTATAAATACTCTTTGGAAAGATAAAAATATTTACTACATCAGGATATTTTTGTTATAATTTTTAGAAATTATATATATTAATTTAATTATGACATCATGATGATGCAACGATGGCCCCATTAATGAACAGTTTAAATAAAATGAAACGATAATATAAAATCTAAGACCTACACTTGTCCAAAAACTGTTGGATGGGAATATTTTGAAGACTTATCATCTTATCTTATAAATATATCAATGTGGGACCTTAGAAATTCTAAACACTTTTGAAAATAAAATAATAGTTTCATGATTTCCAAAAGTTCCCCTCCTCTCCTCTTATAAAAGGCCCCCACCTCTACCTCATTTCACACACTCCTCAAGCCTTTGGCTCGGCCATCCCCTGCCAATTTAATCTCTCCACATCCCTCTACTCATCCTAGAGGATTCCCTTTGGTCAGAATCCTTTCAAAGGAAGCCTTTAGGCTCAAATCAAAAGGAGTTACACTTTTAAAGGTAATTCATTCTCTCATGTTCTTTTGTTTTATTTTGCTTCTCCAACCCCCTAAACTCTTTTTATTTACTTCTTTTGTAACAACACCAGTATCTTCAATATACTAGGATGTTGTTATAAGATTTATTTGAGCTACACTTGTTGGGTCGGAAGAAAACACGGGGAAAAGATGGCAAGAGGGGGGGTGAATTGCCTTTTAAAAAATTGATTAACAAATTAAAAATCAAAGTAAAGTGCAGCGGAAATAAAGATGCAAGACACACAAAATTGATAACGGAGTTCGGCCAAAACCCGGCCTACGTCTCCGCTCCCAACTCAACCGTTGAGAGATTCCTACCGCTTTCTTTTCAATGGTTTTAGCAAGAAACCCACTAGGCTTTGAGGTAGCACTAGGACCTATTACAGCTTGCTTTTTGTGGTTTAGCAAGAACCCACTTGCTTTTGATGGTTTAGCAAGAACCCACTAGCCGTTTTAACGGGTGAAGGCTAGCTCACCGAAACACAAGCCTTTTAAAAGGAAAGGCTTGAAGAAACCTCTTCACACTTTAATGGTGATGTGAAACCCAAAAGAAAGGGAGATGAGAAAAGGGTTGGGATTTGTAGGCACAAACCCAAATTTAAAGCTCAAAATAAATATACAGTAAAAACCGTATTTTGAGAAGCCTTGGGCGCCTTTGATTGGATGGAGATGTTGAAGCCCGCTTCCAAGCTTCTTTGGGAGAGCTCCTTGGATGTGGAAGTTGTTGGAGCTATTGGGGTTCCCTTGGAGGAAGTCGCCGGAGGTTGGCCAATTGATGAAAAATATGTCCGTGGGCTTCCGTATTGTTCCGGTTAGGTTCCGGGGCTTCCTTGGCCTTTATTTATAGGCATGGAACCCATTGGGGGCCTTCGGAGCCGTTGGAGAGGTCCTCGGAGCCGTTGGAGGCCAAAAGATGGTTGACTGGTCAAACCCAACGGCTAGTTTGACTGGGCTACCGGCTGGCCGGTGCAGGGCCACCGGCTGGCCAGTGCCTTGGCAGAGGAGAAGTGATTTGGTCCAGGCTCCACCGGCTGACCGGTGGAGGAGCCACCGGCTGGCCGGTGGGAAGACAGTAGCTCACACTGTTTGAGCTGGGTGCCACTGGCTGGCCGGTGACAGAGCCACCGGCTGACCGGTGGAGCCTGGCAGTGGGCAATGCCTCTGCCAGGTCCACCGGCTGGCCGGTGCTATCACACCGGTTGGTCGGTGGACTGCAATTCAGTCCATTTTGCCATCTTTCTTGGGCCAATCCTTTGGCAATCTTGTGCCTATTATCCACAACACTTAAAAACAATGTTAGACAAAAATGGAAGTGATTGTGATCATGAAAATCAAAGAGTGTGGGGTACAACAATCTCCCCCTATTTTGATGATCACAATCACTTATCTAAGCAATGTAAAAACTTAAAAGAAAGGCATGCTTTAAATGATAAATTGAAAATAAATACTAAGCATGAGAGAAAAGATTCTCCCCCAATCAATCAAGAAATTTCTCCCCCTTTGTGATTATCAAAATAGAACGGGGCATAAAACTTGATTGAGGGAAAGCGTTGAAAAACAAGATTTGAGATTTGAAAATCAATTGAAATTTGAAATTTGAATTGAAAGTTTTGAATCAAGAAAAATATGAAATGAGAATTTCGAATGAAAATTTTGAATTGAGAATTTTGAATTGAAAATTTGATACCAAGAGTTGAAATTGAAGGTTTGAATTGAAAATTTTGGAATTGAAATCAAAAGGGCTTATTTTGAAAGTTTGAATTGAAACAAAAAGCTTAAACAAACCTAACTCCCCCTAAATAAAAACAAAAAGTCACCGGGGAGAGGGATTTTGAAAAGAGACAATTTTAGGCCCGGAGAGACTCGCTAAGAGGGATTTTTCAATCCACACTTGCCTTGTAGCGGGTCTTCTCCTATAGAATTCATCCGAAAAGAAAATACTTTTGGGTTGACCATAACGGGCGTTTTTACAATTACATTCATAAATAAGGTGCCCGGGTTTTTTGCAATAATTACAAAATTTAAATTCGGAGCTCCCCCTTGCAAAAACAGTTTGAGCATGGGAGGAGGAGGCTCGGTTGGTATAGCCAAGTCCATTGGTGGTTCGGGATACACGTTGGGAACCAAGCAATTTTGAAAGATTTTGTTCCCCTTGGGTGAATTTGGCTAGGGATTCTCTAAGGTCTTTGATGGTTGATTCCATGGAATCAACATTTGGAAAATTTTGGATTTTAAGGGTCAACTCTTCCTTCTCTTTAAGAAGTTGTTCTTTTTCGGAAGAGAGTTTTTTGAAAGACTTTTTCAAAGAAATGAATTTTGAAGAAAGCTCATGAAAACCATTTTCATGTTGGTCTCTAGCGTGTGAGAGTTCATCATAAGATAGATGATTTAAAGAATTGGAATTTGAAGAACAAGAGGAGGAGGAATCGGAAGAAGTTACCTCATGGAATGCCATTAGGCATTTTGTACCTTGGTCGCTCGAGGAGGAGGAGGAGGAGGTGTCACTCCATGTGGCCTTGAGGACCTTTTTCTTTCCTTTCTCGTTTGGCGTGGCCCGTTTTTTGTTGAGTGGGCAATCGGGCTTGTAATGGCGCTTTTCGCCGCACCCGTAGCATTTTACCTTGGGCTCGGATTTTTCGGTGGGTTCTTGCTTTCGGTGCTTGCGGGATTTCTTCTTCTTCTTGTGCTTCTTCATGAATTTTTGCATTTGGCGGGCGAGATACTCCATTTCCGAGTCGCCGCTTGATGATGAGGAAGATGAGGAGGAAGAGGATGAGGAGGAGCTTACTTCCTTTTGTACCTTGAGGGCAATGTTCTTTGGTGTCTTGATTGGTGTGCCCTCCTTTTGAGCTTGCCTCCTCATTGTGATCTCGTACGTCATTAGGGATCCGATGAGCTCTTCGACCAGCATATTTTTGACGTCCTTAGCTTCTTGGATCGCCGTCACCTTTGGTGCCCATGAGCTCGGAAGGACCCATAAGATCTTCTTGACCATCGTCTCGGCTGAAACATCATCACCAAGAGATTTCCTTCCATTGCACACGTCAGTAAAGCGAGTAAACATTTCAGAAATTGATTCATTTGGGTGCATGGAAAAAGACTCAAAATCCTGACGGTACATGTCCAATCGAGTATCCTTTACTTTGTTGGTCCCCTCATGGGTAACCTACAAAAGTTTCCAGATCTCATGTGCGGAGGTGCATGTGGAAACTCGATTGAACTCATTTCGGTCAAGGCCGCAATGGAGAGCATTCATGGCTTTGCCATCAAGCTCGAAATTTCTAATGTCGGCTTGGGTCCATTTGGATTCATCGGGAGAGGAGGGGGTGTAACCTTGCATGACTATTTTATAAATGGGATAACCTATACTTCTAAGAAAGGTGGTCATGCGGGTTTTCCAATAATTATAGTCGGTCCCATCAAAAAATGGCGCCCGACCCAATGAGAGGCCCTCGGGGGCGAAAGAGGTAGATGCCATCACAATGGATCTTTGAATTTGAAACCTTTTAAGGTATTACTCAAATTACCCCTCTGATACCAATTGTTGGGTCGGAAGAAAACACGGGGAAAAGATGGCAAGAGGGGGGGTGAATTGCCTTTTAAAAAATTGATTAACAAATTAAAAATCAAAGTAAAGTGCAGCGGAAATAAAGAGGCAAGACACACAAAATTGATAACGGAGTTCGGCCAAAACCCGGCCTACGTCTCCGCTCCCAACTCAACCGTTGAGAGATTCCTACCGCTTGCTTTTCAATGGTTTTAGCAAGAAACCCACTAGGCTTTGAGGTAGCACTAGGACCTATTACAGCTTGCTTTTTGTGGTTTAGCAAGAACCCACTTGCTTTTGATGGTTTAGCAAGAACCCACTAGCCTTTTTAACGGGTGAAGGCTAGCTCACCGAAACACAAGCCTTTTAAAAGGAAAGGCTTGAAGAAACCTCTTCACACCTTAATGGTGATGTGAAACCCAAAAGAAAGGGAGATGAGAAAAGGGTTGGGATTTGTAGGCACAAACCCAAATTTAAAGCTCAAAATAAATATACAGTAAAAACCGTATTTTGAGAAGCCTTGGGCGCCTTTGATTGGATGGAGATGTTGAAGCCCGCTTCCAAGCTTCTTTGGGAGAGCTCCTTGGATGTGGAAGTTGTTGGAGCTATTGGGGTTCCCTTGGAGGAAGTCGCCGGAGGTTGGCCAATTGATGCAAAATATGTCCGTGGGCTTCCGTATTGTTCCGGTTAGGTTCCGGGGCTTCCTTGGCCTTTATTTATAGGCATGGAACCCATTGGGGGCCTTCGGAGCCGTTGGAGAAGTCCTCGGAGCCGTTGGAGGCCAAAAGATGGTTGACTGGTCAAACCCAACGGCTAGTTTGACTGGGCTACCGGCGGGCCGGTGCAGGGCCACCGGCTGGCCGGTGCCTTGGCAGAGGAGAAGTGATTTGGTCCAGGCTCCACCGGCTAGCCGGTGGGAAGACAGTAGCTCACACTGTTTGAGCTGGGTGCCACCGGCTGGCCGGTGCCAGAGCCACCGGCTGACCGGTGGAGCCTGGCAGTGGGCAATGCCTCTGCCAGGTCCACCGGCTGGCCTGTGCTATCACACCGGTTGGCCGGTGGACTGCAATTCAGTCCATTTTGCCATCTTTCTTGGGCCAATCCTTTGGCAATCTTGTGCCTATTATCCACAACACTTAAAAACAATGTTAGACAAAAATGGAAGTGATTGTGATCATGAAAATCAAAGAGTGTGGGGTACAACAACACTTTCACACAACTACATCAAATGGTTAAGGAACATACGGTTTTTGTGGATGGCGAAATTCTGCCTCCCGAAACGATGATTGTTCAATACTCATTTAACACCTTCAAAGGTGGCCATTATGATGTCACTATTTTTATATATGATATATAATATTTTTATTCTTTCCTTAAGCTTCTGTATTTTTCATTTATGGCATACCATTATTGTTTCCATTATGGGTATACACGATATCTTCATTTTAGGAAGTGCGCACTACCGCCCCCTCAAAGTGATGTGATTCATTAATGCCATACGTGGGACGTATAAAGGATGGATTTAATGTTATTATATACGATTTTATACAGGAATTATAATATACCTATATATCATTATTATTTCTTTCCATTGAAGTATGAGATAGAAATGAAAGTAGCGTTCATGCGTACGTACGGCTTACCGTCTCCATGAACGGTGCATTTCATTTCTTATCCCCAAATGTAATGTAATATTATTAGTACATGTATATAATTGATATGTATGATTAATGATAAATATAAATGATGAATATAATTCTGGAATTAAAATATAAATACCTCTCATTTAGTTTGAATTCCATTAATATGACAAAGAAATGAAAGTAGGGTTCATGCGTACGTACGGCTTAACGTCTCCATGAACGGTGCATTTCATTTCTTACCTCTAAATGATTATGTAATATTATAAATACATGTATATGCTGGATATATATGATATATATGATATCCAAATCAGGAATGTCATTATGGATATAAAGAACCGTTGACCACACGAACAACATGTAATTGTAAGAAGTCCACTTTCGAATTAAGAACCAAATATCGACAAAACAAACATTATTAACTTAAATGATTACATAATGTTTATCACATGAAAATAAGTGATATAAAAGGAATAATTAACTAGAAAAATATTCTTAATAAAGTGGAAATTAACTCAAGATTATTATTCAGGACGTTAAAGAATGATCGAGTCAAGTCAGACCCGAGGTAAGGGATCTTACTCCTCTCTTTCTTTTTAAGTACACTCTTTTATGTCATTCCCTATAAAGCTCATCTTTGTTGTTATTGAGATGTTATTTTATATTACACTTACTTTAATTTTTATGTTCATGTGATGAGAGACCCTATTATCTCTCATCAACCCATTTTGGAAGTTTTGAGTGGCGCCGTTAGGCTGCCGAATTTTCGTAAGAGATTTAACCTCTCTCTTTCTTTTTAAGTACTCTCCTTTATGTCACTTCTTTTAAGATCCTCTTTGTTATGTTGGGGGATTTTCTTTTATATTCCTATTTCTATAAAATTTAAGTTAATATTATGAGATACCCTATTTGATCTCATCAATCCATTTTTTTAAGTTTTATGTGGGGCCGTTAGGCTGCCGATTTTTCGTAAGGGATTTTTCATCTCACTTTTATTCCCATGAGATTTATACTACATTTGCCAAAATTTCCTTTTAGTGGTGTATGTACTTCCCATTATTCTACTCTTTGTGTAATATACTTTTGTTTATGAGTACTTACATCAATGATTTATTGTCCTTCTTTCATGGTGTGTATGTTTTGAAAGATACCCAAATCGGTAAGGGAACCATTCATCCTCCTCTTTTTTTAAAAGACTTCTTTTGTTGAGTCTTTTAATTTACATATTGTTATGTTGGGATATGTTCTAATATATCCTTATTGGTGTAAATTTTATGTCCAAGTGATGAGATACACTTTTTATCTCTCATCAACTCATTTTTATGTGACGCCGTTAGGCTGTCAAGGGAACTTCTTAACCCAATTTCGATTTCTTTGGGTTCAACATGTAGTTATTGAATATGTAATCCTTTGAATATATGTGAATGACCTTTTATTGTTTTACACTTAATATCCAATTATATTGGGTGTATTTATATTTTTCACACATAATTTTGATATTGATTTATCTTTAATTTAATGATACCTTCTTTATAAGGGATTTCATCACATTTTACATCTCTATTGAGACTTCATTGTTGTTATGCACCAATTCACTCTTATATAGTGTATATACTATCCTTTGGAATATTATATCATGAATCCATTTATTCTCATGATATTATAAAATTCTGATTAAATGTTATTCCTCAATTATTGTATTCATGTTTCTCTAATTTTGGTAAAAACCCTTTAACCAAAATATCGCTTTAAATGTTTTAATGATTTGTTATTATTAATATCCATGTTTTCAAAATGGTTTTAAGGATTTATTTATATGGATATTAATGGTTTAAAATGTTAAAATCTTCAAGGTGGTATGGGACACTTTGATTCAAAAATCTCTTTATTAAATGTTTTAAATGGTTTTGGAAATGGTTTCTTTTTGAACGGATTAATTATTTTAATATACTAAAATGTTATATTGTGATTGAAATGTGGAAATGTTATGTTTATTTTATTCATATTTTATGTGATACGTTTATGTTATGGTTCTTGGGCATTTTTATGAAAATGGGTGGTTCCGTGATAAACTGAGGGCGGGTGAGCCCGATATAGCTCTCCAATGCATTGGGTAAAGGGAAGGAGTGAAACATTAAGGTTTCTCCGAAGATATTTAGGGAATATACTGTGATGGGTATTCCAAACGTAACCAAGAGGGTTACTCCCTATGTAAGAATGTTATGAATGCCTCAAGTTACCTTTATGTCTTATTATTTCTTTGATTTATTTATGGTTTGATGAGGTATGTTAAAGTGCCTATGTTTTATGGGTAAAGTATGATTTCATTATTATATATATATGAACTCATGTTTCCTTTCCATATTTTTATAACCCTTACTGAGCTTTTTATGCTCATCCCAAGTTTTTGAAATGTTTTTCACAGGTCAAGGGAAAGGTACATGATGTGATGATAGTGTCAAGGATGTGTCAAGAAAGAAGCCGTGTTTTATTTTAAACATGTTTCCGTTGATGGGGAGAATGAATATTGTCTTTTATGTATCCACTTTGTTTAAATGTGGAATGTAATGCAAGTTTCATGTTCTAATTCTCTAAAACTCTAAACCTGAAAAGATTCTCAATGTGTAATCTTGTAATAACTCAAGATTAAGTAAGGTTTAAGGCTGGGGCCTTATAATAATTTATTTCATGATGGAGTGTTTAACATTGGGAGGATGTTGAAGAATTTATCTGTGATGAATATTTACAATTTCATCCATGGTAATTTGTTTGTTTAATTATATAAAAAAGTTAGTAAAGGTTAAATGTACCCTATCCCTAATTCATATATTCATATTCGCCTTTAATAGTGATCTCTTTTGGGGATGTTTTTTATAAAGGGTGTTGCAAGAGAATATATGATCTATATTGGAGATAAAGAATGAATGGAATGACTTACAAAAGTTATGGATATTTAGGATTTTTATTTAAATTTATATTGATGAACGTCTCTCTTTTCATTCATCATTAAAATGAGTATTTTATAATGATATTATTATACTCAATATGCACACATTATAATTTGGTTAATGAAAAATTAATTAACAATTTTTCATAAATTTTCCATGTAACATTATCTTTTTAAATGCTCCCTCTATTATTCAAGGGAATAAGAATATTAATAAAAAAGATATATTCTTCAATGATAATATATATTTACTCTTGTTTAAAATTATGTATTTTTTTAACATTTAGTTTATTATTTTAAAATATATCTTAGAGATATTAAATAATTATGTTATTGAATAATATCAATATTTATTAAAATATAGTTAAAATTAATTATAATACAATATTTATATAGGGATATCTATTTTAATTACACGTGGAATGGAATGATTTTGGACAAAATATAATAAATTAATTTAAATATATAATAGAGTTAAATATGGCCTTTTTATCTTCAATAAAGAATTTATTAAATATAAAAATTATTTAATGATATAATTTTGATGTTTCTGTGGTCTACATGGTCAGATAAAGTATCTACTAATATTTTCGAGCATTGTAATTAACTCTATCATTCTTTAATGAACTATTTTGTTTGGAAATGATGTAGGTGAGAGACTATCGAAGGTGTACTGGGGATATATTAGTGAACTAATTTGTGATCAGATGACTATGGATTCGAAAAATAGACTTATGCGTGGTGTTGAACATAGGTACCAATGGTCATGATTATAAGAAATTATCTCATGATATAATATATTATAAAACGATGTCATATTGGTCCATATTCCCTTAATTTTCCCAACACAACCTTTGAGAATCTTATATAGTGAATTGAATGATTAAATTACCCTAATTGAATATATGGGTAGACTAAATCATCAGATACATGACATAACTACGGTTATTCCATCAACATGTAATGAATGATCATTTGAATCATGTCTAGATAATTGTTGGACAATTCTAGGTATTAGTGTCCTGTATGTGTAGGTGCCACCTGGAACCCCGCTAATGCTACATGATGCAGGGATGTGTGTCCTCATTCACGATGAACTATTGGTATAGAAAAACATATTTTATATTTCTTGAGATGTTATTATGTCAATGACACTTTTTATATCATTCATAAAGTATACGACTGATGACTTTTTTGAGTGAATATTGAATTATGTTGAATATTTATATTATTAAAATAATAATAATAATAATAATATGATAAAACCTAGTGGTTGTGATGTTTAAAATTATTATTCATAAATAAATAATTAAATGGGGATAAAGAACATAATAGACTATTTAACACTTGGTTAGGACGATGTAATTTAATTGAGTTGATTATATAAATATTAATCTGGTTATATATTAATAAATATGGATGTGTTGAGAAAAATTATAAATCTTAGTATACTATAGGGAAAATTAGAGATATAGTAAATGTGAGGGTTAAGATATTAAATAAATAATATATGTTAGATGATTTTTTTATGAAATAATATTATCACTAAAATTTGATAATTATAAGATTCTGTAAAACATAACTAATTGAATAGTAAAGTAGCATTGGAAGGATTCAGGAATTATTATATTACATTAACATGGTAAAAACTTTATAGGTTTAGTTAAGAGATATTAATGTGATCATTTATATCGGGACATGTATTGAGGATTAATCAAATAATTAATATGAATTAATTTTTTCAATTTTAATACGTGTAAATGGAGGATAATGTTAAATTAATAATTAAAATTTTATGAATGTTCAAAAAAAAGTTATGAATGGTTATATTTGTTTTTAAGTATTGATAGTTTGAATCTATATGATGAATATTTAAATTTATTTGTAGTGATTGGGGAACTAGTTAAAATAAATTGGGTTTGTTTTGATGTCCCAAACATTGCATGCCATAAAGAAAGTATTATATTATGTGTGGTGATATGTCTACAAGGGAAGTTCAAAAAAAATTATCTTCTTTTGAAATATAACTTAATCCATATAGATTCAATATTATTACATCTTTGTGGATGTAGTATCATGAATAATGCATTGTAACTCTTGAATGACTAATATGAGGGTCCCTTGGGTTTGAAAGGGTAGTTTATTTTGTGTAATAACTATCTATAATTTCGATATAACTTACATATGATAAATATCTGTGTAAAAATATATAGCGATAGATCTTCATAGAAATCACCATAATGATAGGGTGATTATGATTTGAAAGTTACTACAACCTATATCAACCCCTCTTCACTGTTAATAAGGATACTTAAATGTTCTTATGTGAACAACCACCCAATCATTTCTCTTATATTAGAGACATTTCATATTTCTATGTCCTAGTGGGTAAGTAGAAATTTCAACAATATCATAGGTATTAGATAGATGGTGATGGGCATTTCATTTAATATTATTGATTTTGAGATATTTTATTTGTGGTTGGATGAGATGGGTAGTACTCTAAACATTATATATATGTGAATGTTTATTAATGAATGTGGTGACGCCCCTTATTTCCAATAGCACATAGATCAAGGTGGATGATGGTGAAACTAAGGATATCTCTACTACCCTATAAAATTTCTAGTAACTAGAGTACTAAATTTTCATCTGTAGCCCAAAATATATTTATTTCATATAGTATAGATATATGTATCTATATTTCTAGTGATGTGTATTTACTCTGGCATTATGACATCTATATTTTTTTAGATATTAATTTTTTCATTATGTGGACTTATTTATTTCCTTTAGTAGAATAGATATATTACAAGTTCCGTATTTCTACATATTCCATCATCATAGAATGGTCAATGCATTTCCCCCAACCTCACATAATCCTTTGATCTATGCTAATATATTACACTGGGATATGATTGATTGTTTTATTAGTTACTATTCAATGATTAATAATATAAGAAATCATTATTATTTGGAAAACTCATGTCACTAGAGCTATGAGTACCTCGATGTTGGTTCATTATGATTTTATCAGTGTTGTATATTTCATTAGGTAAATTTGTTTGTATACCTTATGTTTCACATTTCATTGCATAAACACTAGATATTTTAATGGGATACAATACTTCATGGAACGGACTTACTTGATATTTTAATACTCTACCTTTTATTGCAGATCCCCATTATTCAATTTGTTCTTATATATTACTACAAATGTATTTAATTATTGACCAAAATGTTGAGGTATATGGGTATCTAATTAATTGGGAATTTTTATGGTATCCACCATCAAACCATCATTATTTTGTATGCCACCATCATTGGGATGAATAATTTACATTCATTGATTCAATTGTATAAAATTATTTCATTATATTATTTCAACTTATACTATTTTTTTATTTTTATTTACAATTTATCATGAATTAGTTTTATATATATGCATGTAAATTTTTTATTAATTTTATTCATCACGAATGTTTTGGTCGAAGTTGATGTATAGTATCTAGTGAAAGGTAAAATTAGTGGAAATGAATTACATTATGAATTGGACATAACTAACTTAGTAAATACCCCCTATCCCAATTGTGGTGTGAATGGAGAGTTCATATAGTATTGAACCATGATAAATTTTCTTTAATCAATACCATTCTATATGGATAATGGAGTTGGGGATAGTTATGAATGATTAATACAGTGGATATATAGTACACTTCTTCATAATAGAAGAAATTTTAATGGAAAGAATAGTATAAATGTTATTCAATGTGACTCTTAATGGGTACACATGTTTGAAAAATTAGAATTTTAAAAATTCACATAATGTTGATATCATGCATCATATCAATCATGGACATAAATTTTTGAGTTCATGATTTATCTAATTAAATTAGTAGGTATCTAATATAACCAATATGATAAAGGAGATTTCCAAATCCTAATATTTTACTATGGGTTTGAGGTTAAGGTGTGATCCATGTGATATTGGGAAGGGATTATTGGTATTTGAAGTTATGGTGTGCGTAAGTGGTTGTAATTATGATCCATCATAGAGATATCATATTTTATTCAATGTACTTGATATTAATAATGATTCCAGAGCACCCTATAAAACATATATTGTAGTCTTAATATTTTTGGAAAACAATTTATTGTAGGTTGAAAGATGAATTCCCTAATGTTTTAGGATTTTTCTAATTATTTATTTGTTTATTAAGAATTTTAATTCTTACAATGTTTTATTTGAGACTATGTTAAATTTTTAATCAATTAATTATCTATATAATATCATCCATGATGATTAGATTCCCCCCCCAATTAGTTTTTTAGTGTTTTTGGGTCCTCATTATTAGTATATTCTCCACAAATCATGATGTTGGTTAGTTTAGATATAGTTTTACAATATTAAAACTTGTTTAATTTGTATATATAATAGTTTTTCTCATCAAAAACATAAATTTATAATTCTCTAAAGGGGTGTTAGAAGTTCATTTATTCTACATTTCACGAAAAGTGGGATCTATATGTGAATATACTATGACAATTTTAATTGAGGTTTCTATTTTCAATATTTTGGTTTTATGAAATGTGGTTTATTAACTGTAATATTAGATTTTATATTATAACATGATTTTTATTAATATATTATGGGTCATCATTGGGGTTTCCCCGCACATTCTTTGTGATATACTATTCCTTAACCAGACATTTCTATTAGTTTCTTTGTGTATTAAACAGCCTATGTCATCAATAGACTTTTTTTTTCAATTTAGAAATGATTTATGTCATAGAATTATAGTATTGAGTAGGTGTTAGTATGATAATATTAAATAAATAGGGTGGTTTATATTTTACCTTTAATAGGAACTGGGATATGGTGTATTATCACCATTCTTGGATGAATTATGGCTATGAGTAACTCATTGATGATTACCAAATGTTCATTTATTTTCATTCATTATGATCTAGTGTGGTGACTATTATATTAATATTATTTTTTAAGAGAATAAATAACCACAGTTTAATGAGGATAATTGATATTTTTAATTGGCATCATAGTGATATTTTAGTGATAACGGAATATATCATGTAGATGTTCATTCCCTTATGTGATAATTTTATCTACATGGGATTATTTACATAATGTAATTAAGTATTGTTAAAATGGATGAAGTGCATATCTATGATCATATAAATATAAGTAACTTATTAGTATTGTATTGTTATTCATATTTATTTGTCCCTTGATTAGTGGATTCATTTATTATATGTATTATACCATTGATTCATGCTTATTAGAGATATGAAAACACTCATTAATGACCATGGAATAGGGATTTGGCAGAGTATGAATGAATTTATGTGGTACATTAGTGTTAGACCAAGATATTAATGCCCACCTATTTAGATGTGATGAAATTTTAATTGATGCTCGTCATTTCTATTCAATGGAGACAAATTCTGTTGTATTTTTGGATGGAATTTAAGACATGTGAAAATTAATAGTATGTGACTGCAAGAAAAAAATCATCATCAAGTGTTCATGAACCCAGAGTTCAGTGTTCACACATGAAATATGGTTTCTAAATTTTTTTTATAATCATATATGTTTTTACAAGACACCTAGGTGCTATCATTAATTGGGGACACCAAAACTCTTTCATGGGGGAAAAGGATAATGTGTTCCAGGTATATAAGAATGTGTAGAGGGAGGCTTAAAAATTTAAAAGATGATAAAAAATGATAAGGTTAATGACATAGGTGTTGTATAAGTCGATCTTATTAGAAAATCGTGTTGGAGTAACAGTGTAGTTTTCTCTAGATATAGATATTACATATTTTATTTATTGTATTTATAACCATGATGAATGTCTCATCATTAGTAGGGAAAAATCTTACTAAAATTAACATCTAATATGGATAAAATAATAATGATTGGAATAATATTAATGTGTTTGGTCATAATTATGAGTGTTTTTTAGAACGGTTCATGTTAACTACCAAGTGGGTAAATTTAATAACATCAATTGGATTCTAGATTTGTCGAGGGATCCGTCATTATGATTAAACATTTATGAATGTATTGATCAAGAAAAATGATTTTTTATTTTATTTATAATGAATTGTTTTATAGTGGTCGAGATGTAACCATACATGCATTCACCTTGGAATTGAATTCATTTTGATCAGAATATGACACTTGAATTAGTGTTGATCAGATTTCAAGAACTCATTTATAAATTTTTTCTGTATTATTGTATTAGTTAATTTTTATGTTATTTATTTATCAATGTTATTTAATTTTTATAAATAAATATACATATATAGTATATTAATTTTTTTTCGATTCTTATGGGAAAATTAATTTGCACAATTGATATAGTAATATGTTTTTTACCCTAGGTTGTCCATTTCAAATAAAACCATATGTCATCCAAGGTGATTATTTATGATGTGTTATAAAAAATTAAAAATAGTCTTTAAATGAAATGAAATAAAAAATAATAAAAATATATTAATCATTAGGGGGGATTTGGTTTTTGGGAAGTGGAATTTTCCAAATAACCATGATAGATAGTAGAATTTCCCTTCTAGCGATGAAGAATTAATTTAGATAAATCAATGAAATATATGATACATTGTAAAATTTATGCCTTTTTAACCGATTTAGTTTACCGATTTTTTTATGTGGATAAATTTTATGAAAAACATTATTATCAGAATTCTACTAATAAATTAGAACACATTGGTTCTTATTTATCCAAAATATAAAAAATGAATTTTTATTAATTTTAGAGATAAATTGTAATGTCTAAAATTTCACTCTTGAATTCAGAGACCTCAATCATTCAGCATTTTTTTTATTCATGTATACTAATTTATAAAATTTCATTCATGTTGAGACATTATTTTATATTTTTTATTCATATTATTATACATATCTTATATATATATATATGAAATGATACTATTATTAGATAATTTCCTGATCTTATAGAATATTGGAATCATTAACAAAAAATATTTATATCCATTGTCCTGTATACTCAATATGCATAACTAAAAAACAATTTACAAATATTTTAATAAATAGATTGAATGTTTTCATAGAATGAACTTTGGATTATGTTGAACCTCTATCTAGAATTTATATTCCCTAAATACTAATTAATTGTATTCTTTTTATATTTTTATGATTTATATGATTAGATTAAGATATTGGTGATGTTTTTGAGAATTTTTACTTTCTATACCATTATAAAATATTCATGGGTGGTATAGCTAGTTAAATCCCAACTTACATGTGATTAGAAGGCATGATCCTTTTTATCTATAAAAATATGGTTATGTGGGGGGACATTTTGGTGCATAGATTGATTCTAATTTAGGTCGTCATGTTGGATTTCTATCACATAAAATTTTCTTAAATATTTTTCCAAATTTCCGTGATTAAATTTATGGGTTATATTTATACCCATTTGTAGCATATGACACATTAAATTTCTTATAAAATATTCTACTGAGATAAAACAATATTAAAATTAATCAATAATAATCCATTCATACAATAATCTTAAATATTTTAATCTCAATTGGTGATGTGTTCAATCTCATTCTTATGTATATATAAATTTTTTATTTCCTCTAAAGGTATCCGGAGGACTATAGAATCCCTAATTTTTTAAAAAGACCTCATTTCCTTAAATGTTGTGGTAGAACTACCTCTAAGTCCTATATAGAATCAAGATCATAATAGACATTAAACCATGTGATAATAATAAATTTTTACCTCCAATGAAGTGGTTCAACAAATATTTACATTGGACACACATATCAACTGAATGTTCCGATTGGAAATCATAAATTTTTTTCTAATATAAAATGTCAAAAGTGGTAAATTATAAAAAAAAAATTAAACAATTTTAACATTAAAATTCATGTTTATTTATCATCTCATGATGTGACTTTTCAAGATTATTAGGGATAATCACATTTGAAGAATCTTCTTATTATAATCTCAAAATAGTCTTAGATGTACCATTAAATTGTTTAAAACTACTTTATCTAACATATAAAATGATATTTTTACAATAAAGTTGAGAATCTATATGATTTAGTGATTACATTTCATTATGCACCGCCACTTGTTTCCTTACTCTTATTAAATTATAATTATCATATTAGTAAGGAAATTGTTTTCCTGATAGATAGGAGATCACTAATATAAAATCATGTAGTCATAGGGATTATTTTTCATTGATTTTTTCTCTAATATAAATAATGAATATATAATACACTAAATGGATTTAAAAATTTCATTTAGACTGTGTTTTTAGATGTATATATCTCAGGGATGAGTTCCTTCTATTGACTAGTGTGTACATGTTAGGGAATCATTTAGTAATTTGTAGATGTAGTCGATTTATCATATGAGGAAATTTTCATATTACAGTAAGGTTATTAATTATATCATAGTGATGTATCATTGATCATAACATAAGTCAGGTATTTTTCCTCTTTGAATCGAGTTATAAACAAACCTAATTCGCATTAATTACATAAAGCAATGAAGTCATGTAAAAACACAAAAAATGACTATAAGATTAGATTATTAATCGTCACATCTACGAATGGTTTTTTTTGTTTTTATAGTCACTTTATTGGTGGATTTGTTGTGATATTTATAATATCAATGTTTTTTATGGGTCAACCATTGTTGAGAAACATGTATTACCGTGGAATTAGAAAATAAATGAGGAAGAAAATATTTTTGTGGTATATTAAAAGTATAAAAGTATATAATTATACCATTTCATTATGATCATGTAAAAGTTTACTTGAAAGTCATCATGGATATTTAAGCATGAAATTATGTGGGTGTTTTTAATTATGCTCTGATCCCCAGCATGATTGTTATTTTTTTTGTTTTATGGATCTAGTCATCATCGAGTGTCGATATTCCTTGAGTTATGGGATGACTCATGAGAAAATTCAGTTTAAAATAATTGTTATTATTATAATTATTTTTTGATAAAATACAAGTTTAATTAATTATACATGGGATGTTGGAAAATCTTTCTATGTGTAGATCGATTTTATTAATAATGTATGGAATAATGTGTTGAGTAAGACTCACACCACCAAATAATGATATCAAAAATATCAAAATTGTTGATTGGGTAGTTTATCAAATCATTTCATATCTTTCGATTATTTTATTTATAAATGAATTTTATTTTAGTGATGGATATTCCATTTTATATTAAAAATTTTCCAGAATTTTAATATTATATCATATTTCATCATAAAATAACCCTTGAACTAGTTAGACCTTTAATTAGTGGATCAATTTTAACCAATTATCACATTATTTTGAGAGGTTATTATAGAAGTTCATACAGAATACATGCATAATCACCTTAGTTCCCATATTTGGACTGTGTTTGTTTGGGGTGTCCCTTCATTCAAGATAAATGGTTAGTGAATATTTTAATCACAATTCATGCAGTTTTATTAATTTTATTGACTAAATAATAAATCGATTGATCTTGGAAACAAAATGTTTCTCAAAAGAAGAATTATTTTTCATTTTATTTCAATAATATACATGACTTAGTTTAGATTGTTTTTATAAAAAATTAAAATATAAAAAAACTAATTTTCTAAAAAAACTATCAACATCAGCATTTAAAAAAAATCATTTTTAATTAAAAATAGAGGGAATGTAAATTAACATTCTTTAATGTGTCATAATTGAAAGTAGACTATGTTTTTGAGTCTGAAATGAGGTATTTATCATAAGCTTGGTTTTTTATAATATTAATCTTATATCACTAGGGCATATGTTTTGGTATGATCATATTTAATTTCATTGAACACTCATGTATTTTATTTGTTTACAAATGGATAAGGTGTTGGAATAGAAACCAATAGTCCATTATATATTATTTTCTACTAATGGAATAAATATTTTCTCTAGGTTGTTAGAAAATTTACTGTATTGAGTCTATCATGTCATAAAAACTATTGGTCAGGGAATGATGGGTGTATATGTGAGATTAACATCTCATCATGTAATTAGAGTTACAACTATCTTTATAGGAATCAATATATAGTGGGATTTCATGGATGAATATTAAGGGGTTGTATAAGACTACTCCCTTAGAAAGGGATTCATGGAATTTTTGGGATTTCAGTAAATTATTATATATAAGAGTCCCCCTTTTGTATAGGTACCACACATTGATGATAAAAACATATATTATTTAAATTTTTTTTATGGAATTGTATTTTTCCTTAGTAGTGTGTGGATCAAACCATGATGTGGAGTGTCATGATGTGATGTAATTATATTATGGATTGAATTTATTATTTATTAAAAATTTATGTATTATTTAGAAAGCCTCATGTAATTATCATCAATAAATTTATGATGATGGATGGAAATTTCATTCCCTCTTTATTTTTAATGGAATTTTTAAGATTTATTTTTCCATAATGGGAGGGTTGACATATAAATCATGGATGATATGGATATTTTTTAAATAAAGGTGAAGAATATTACATGTTATTTTGTAAAATAAGATTCAGTTTTTCTTCCTGGGTGGGGTATGGCATGTTGTTTCTAGAAGGGGCCACACTATAGGGTAGACCCAAATGGGGTTTTCTATTTTCACATATATGGTCATTTAATAATGACTAATTTTGGTATTTTTTTAAAAGTGTTGGATAAATAGTTTCAAAATAACTATTTAATTAATCAAGGTTTTTCTTTGTAATAGTAACACACCTTATCCATTTGGATCTCCCTAAATCATTCATTCTAAAGTGTATTCTATTTTATTCTTCTCTAAAATCTTATTTTGTTTGATTTATGACCAATATTATGGTCTATATTTTCTTCCTATTTAGTTATTCATTATTTCCACTTCGTATTATATATCTTTACATGGATTTGGTTGTTTGATCCATATTTCATATTTTCTCAACATTTATTGATTTATTCCATTGAATATCATCTCAACTATTGATATTCAATATACGGGCTTCTATATTAATATGATTGGTTATCATTTTGTGATCATAAATCTATAATCTTGAATTTTTTTAATTATGTATGGTCACTTTGATCGAATATGTGTTAGTCAAAAAACATAAATAAATGGAATATAATGAAACTAAATGAAGAAATGACAATATTTGTGTTATTAATAGTTCAATAATCACTATAGATCATTTGAAATTGGATACCATTAGTTGAAATAATTTATCTAATGAAATTAGGAATGTTATATATTACATGAGGGGTTCTCTAAATGAACAGTAAGATGATATTGTAAACATGGGTTTACTAGTATTACACCAATGTTGTGAATGTGTTGTAAATTCAGGCTAGAATTATTTTTTCCCTATAGATAACAGTAGTTATAACCTTGTATGGGTGTGTTGGAATCACTTGAATTTAATATTATGTTGTTAATAATTTATAAAATTTGTTTTAATGATACAAATTCATGATCCCATGTCACTAGGGTATACCAAATTTTGATATGTTATTGGAATCTCATAATGTTTTTTTCTAACCATTTATATTTTTATTGGATAAATATGTGGTGTGGTGCTATTCATCCCAAGGTGTAAATATATATGATGGTTTCAGATTGGGGAACCATTAACCCATTGTTAGTTTTTTCCATGTTCAAAGGTATCAAACACTTTCTGGAGAATGTTTGGGAATTCCTAGGTATCACTAAAGAACTAAAGGATCATTTGTTGTTTATTTATTTAGTATATTGTGTAACATATATTTTTACATTATTTAGATGATATATTTTTAGACTAACCATTGGTGGTGGAAAATTTAGTTATATTCACACCAATCATGTTATGGTGGATACATGAGCGGAAAACATGAATAGATTTCTAAAGTAAAATGATGAATTCTTGATGATTGATTTGAAAAGTTGGGATAAAGCAACATATATTAGATTGAATAGTTTCTTAGGACTAAATTGTTCTCTTTTCTTGATTTTTATAACTTTTTGGGTCTTTGTGTATATTATACACCCATGAGAGATCATAGTTTCATTAGTTTTTTCATAATACCTATAAAGTTGTTAATATAGATATAGTATGAGTTGATTTATTGATAATGGGGGTTATCTATAATTGTTTCTTATTCTGATTTATCAATATGGGTGTAATAGTTTTCTAATTTAACTATAATTTATGATTACCTGATCCACTGTATATATTTCCCCCATAATATTATCAAAACCAATATAATATATGGAAATATATAGAATATAATGAGTAAAATGTATAGTAAGTAGAAAAAATGCATTAGAATAACCGAAGAGAACCAAGCTGGGTCATCAGAAAGTAGTAAACAAGATATAAGTCATTTCATTGGATTTACTATTTTGGAATGGTAGATATAATAATATATATTATCAGAGATTCAAAAATAACTTTTTTCATAGTAATAACTAACCGAAATATGTGGGAAGTCCAAGTTACCTATGTTAGGGACCATTGTTCATGGTTTTCAATTTCTTTTTAATGGTTCCAACAATAAATATGATTCATTTTAATTGTGATTTATAATTTCTAGAATTTCAATATTAGTCAAGGGTGATAATAGAGTTTTTTTAAGAATTATATCTATCTTATAGGAATCATATATCTTTTGGGTGCTTGATTTTAATTGGTTATTGTTCTTACAACATAGGGGTCATTTTATTAAATTATGAGAAAAAAATTATATATTGTGTTTATATATTACATGATGGTAACATCCCATATATAAAATATCATAAAAATGTTTATTATTATTTTGTGTGACTAGTTTTAGTTATTTATTATTGTGTTAGTTAAATTGAATTCAAATTGAGACATATAAAATACTTTTCGCTATAAACTTTTATTAAAAATTGATTTAACCAAAGAAAATAGTAGCTATAATATAAATAATGACTAAATTTATTGAAAATATGTTGATCAAATATGTATTTAATGACGGCCTAGGAAATTATTATAATGGTATAAGAATATTATTAGGTTGTGATATGCTCATGATATTAGCAGTGTGTATATTTAATAGAGAAAAACTATGTCTATTACCACTTTTTCTGGTTATGATATTAAATATTTTGAATGAAATTTGTTTTCATATCTATTATTGTTATTATTGATGCATGTAACTATGAAGAGTTTAGTAACAGGAGGGTGGGATTGGATTCCAAACTAAAAGTTGTGCCAGATTACCAAACATAAAAAAATAAGGATGGATGATCAGTTATATGAGAGCTTATAGTAGGCTATACAGCCCATGGATAAAAACACTCCATGATATAAATCATTTATATCTGAGATAATCTGTGAGTTTTAGATACCGCACCCAATTTTTCATATGGGTGAAGGTGGCTTATACGATGATGAGAAAGGGGTAGAGTTGATGAAAAAAAAATTCTCATCTGGAGACACAACCTAATAGTAGATTGAATTTTGGGACTTATATGTTTTATGGAATTGCTAAGATAGAGAGTGATATTGTGGTCTTTTTATACTTGAATGAATGGTTATCATAGAGGATATTTCATGTTTAGTTATATGAATATTTCTTCTCAAATACCTTTATAGAGGAGAAGACCAAAAAAATTAATCATATTACACTTACAAGGATAATAATAATGGAGTAATAATTGTTCATTACTATGCCTTAATATTTTACCTAATATTAGGTAGGAATGGGTTAGTTATGGTTATATTCTTTGAGTTTTTCTTGATATATGAAATTTAGGATTAATAAAGTATAATTTTTACAATAAAATTTTCTATATATATTGAATTATCCATTTATATGTATGAGGAACTAAATGGAAGGTATAAGTTCATGCTCATTTATTTATTTTGAGGGGACTGATTTCTGGATCCTCATGATGTAGTATTTTCAATATTAATATTTGGAACTAGGGTTGTTTTATAGAGAGTATTAATGTTATTTTATAAAATTGTGATTATATAAGTAAAGTTTTAGTGGATTTCTAGAAATCCGGTATTCATATTCATTATCACTCTTAGGGATTTAATATTCATGTTAAACGTTGATTATGCATGACAAAATGTAAGTTGTAGTGTTATTTTATAAGTGATCAATAATTATTTTGTCATATCAGATTTGGATAGGTGTTTGGTTTATAGAATTTTTTGTGTGTGCAAGAGTGGTGTGTTAGCTAGAGTTCTAATGCTATTTAGTTCGTTCTTGTGGAATAGGGATAAGGGACCGGACAATAACATCAGTAAGTATTTGCATCTAAAGCGATCCATGTGGAAAATGCTGCTCATGGTTTTTTCAAATTGAACTCTCTCAATCATCGTAAATTTAATCCTGATGTCATTCCACTTATAGTTTATGATATATTTTATGACCATAACTATGGAATTTCATTCTTTTACACATGTGTACTACATTATTTTACACCAACTTGGTTTTATATTTTATTGGGAAATATAGAGTATATACAGGGTGATGTTGCTCAGTACACCATTATGGGAAGGGTATGAGGGTATCATGAGTTTTTGAGAGTTTTCCATAATGGTCGATGACTATAAACTATTTTGATATTTCTTTTTTTCAATATATGAGTAGTTTTTATGTGATCTTGATGACGAATTGGTTGGTTCATCATCAAGCTCACACTAACTGCTATTTTCAATGAGTATTATTTACATCTACCGAGGGAGATAGTTATGTATAAACTAGATATTTGAATATATTGGTTATTATTTCCAAAAATAAACCTCAACAGGTGAGTGAAATCGTATAACAGTTTTCTAGTTTCTTTTTGGATAAGGTAAAGAGACCCTAGGTAGTCATTTCCACAGTAGTTATATTGTATCAAAATGTTTATCCATGTGGTTCCCACCTGAGTGAATTCTAGAGTTCATGATTGAGATTTCCACAAGAACATAGCTAACATCTATTGCAAAATATTATATATATCACATAGAGAATCAAAACATTATGGATCCAATAAAGGATTTAAATGTAATGTGGTTTATATTGAATAATACAACCCCTTGAGTTGCTCCAATTTTTCCACTAAAAATGAGGATGGTTCAATGAAAATTTTTGGAATGTGTTACAAGTATAACCATGTGATAGTCAATAAATTATATCCCTTTCCCTGTATTGAGGATCAATTTAACTATTTGAGAGTATATTGAGTGTTCTCTAAGTATTAAATGAGATATAGATATTTTCAGTTAAGGGTAAGAACTATTGACTTACATTATACTGAATTTTGTAGATCATTTTTTTGATATGATATCCTTTTGATTTAATTATATTTTATTATTTTTCTATCCTTTTTTATGTACATGATGAATTATGTCTTCCAACCCTACATTAATTTTGTTTGTGTTTTTTGTTGATATAACCATTTAATCAGGTTGAGGGTAGAGTACACACGACATATTGAAGCTGTATTCAGTAAACATATATATATAGTCAATTTTCAACTAAGGACCCATTGTATTATGAATGGATTGATCATGTAATCTTTATGGGTATATTTATATTGGATCCCAATGTATCTTTTTTTCACTAAGAATGTTTTGGTTTTGGCTCTTTTATATCATTCAAAAAAATTTATATGAAATTCATTGTTTTTAGTATTGTATAATTACAACAATAGGTTTATATAGTATTTATCCATATTAATAGTTTAATGATATCCCTTTAAATTAATGGGATATATCTCCTCATGTTGGTTATGCGTGAGGGATTTTTTCAAGAGTTAAATGGTGGTGTTGATGATAGTATGAATTATGGACATAACTTTGTTGGGTAAATAATTTATGATGTATTATGATGCTATAGAAATTTTTCAAGATTATTTTTTAAATTATAGATGGTTTTGTGGATACTTAATGTGTCGATAAAATAGATGTATCATGTGTATAAATACCAAACAAATGATCTTTAGTTCATAGAAGTCATTTCTGACCTATAGTGCTAGGGGAACTATACTTTTGGTGAGAGGTTCATGTTTTACACATACAAAAATACATTGTTGTATATTATATCACATCATGTCTTGAACATCCATTTGTGACGATGGATTTTGAATCCAAATTCCACCAATTTTGAGGTGTAATATACCCATGATATGATTATAATTATTTCCAATACACTATAAAAATGACTTATATATATGTGGTGCATGAGTCTAGATGTGAGTTTTAGATGATTAATATTTTCACTGCATTATGTATTAATAATTATTTATATCAATTTTTACATACAGTCATGTCCTTTAATATTAACTTCTCACTCATTAGAAGGATGATAGAGAGTCATTTTTTAGTTTTTTACTATCCAGTGATGAGGAATTATATACATCGTTGTTTTAAAATACCCTATTAGTCCCATCATCACAATGATATTTATTTTGTTGGGGTCCTATTGTGGTCCCTATGAGCATGAATGGAGATAAAAATATGTAATCACATACTTGAAGATGGTCTATTCACTAAGTAAATACTAACAGGTACCAAGATATTTCTAGATAGTATCAGAGTCCTAGAGTGATAAGGGATATATGAATATTTTTTACATTGTTCCCAAACTATATATGGTTGAAATTAAGCCACAAAAATTTCACTATTATTATATAGTCATTACAAATTATAATTTTTAGGTGTGATGATGTGAGAAAGGTTTTCCTTATAGGTTTGATAAGTATTCTTTAAGGAATGTAGGTAATTTTGGTTCTTATAGACCATATGACTTCAATTTCTCATTTTATATTAATTATGGAGATATTTTAGGATAATGATATTTGAAAGATATTTATATGGGAGGAAATATAAAATATAATTCATTAATCATACCAATTTTAAATTTCCCTTCTAGATAGCGGTGTGGACGGTTCATGGAACACAGATAAATATAAGAAATTATTTCTGTCCTAAAATAAATAGTAGTGTAAGCATACCATTATTACATTGGTTGGAATATGGTGAGAATCAATTATAAATTTCAAGGGTGTATGGGAGATCCACTTCATACATGAATAGTTTACATAAAAAATATATTTTTTGATTCAATTTATATGAAACTATGTGTGGATTTATACAGTCAGTTATTTTCGGACCACTATTATAGGGAAGAGGATTGAGGGATAATTATTATTAAACTAAGTCTTTTTAAAAATACATTGGAGTATTTCTGGTATATTTGTAATGGTTTAATTAACCCCTTATAGTAGTGAGTGGTCATTTTTTACTATAAACTCCTTGATTTTGTGTTAAATTTTTGATATTGAGTATTTCTATTACTCTATCACATAATGGGGAATCGTTGTGTTTAGAGGAAGGGGAAATTGGAGTCATTATTTATTAGGATGTTTGATCTGATGTATAATATTTGTATAGTAACATAATGGTGGGATCTTTCTCATCATTATAGTAATATTCATGATTTCCTTAAAGTATAAAAACATCATAGTTATCATCCAAACACTTCACATGTGATATATACGTACAATAATAAGATTAAGGATGATTCTTCATTTGATAAGAGTAAAATTCATTTAGTTCTTTAGAGTGATTAAAATATTTATGGGACAAATATTCCTCTATTATGATTACAATAAAGGAATTGGAGTATCCATGAGGGTATGTGGGAGTAGTATTGTAACATATGTCTAAAAAAGGGATATTTTTTGATGATACATGATGACACTAAAACATTTATCTCAATGATTAATAGTTATAAGGTGTAAATGATGTAAAACCCTAGAACATTATTTGGTATGAACCTATTTATTATTTTTTCAATTATATTATTTTTTCATTTATAAATGTCTGAATCATTTGTGGGGATTATATGATTAATTTTCAAATGTAATTTCTAATATAGACTATGATATTTCAACAAATTGATGAAATTAAATAACAAAGAACCATAACACTATATTAGGTTTGAATCATGATGTAAAGGGTATTTTCATGAGATTATGTCTTCGTAGATTCCGAATAGTTCAGTAAATTTCCTTGGAATCATGGCTTGGTGAATTTTTTTGTGTAATTGTAAAGTAATAGTTTAGGGCCACACCACATCTAAGGACTACAGAAAAGGTATTTTCCTATAATATAGATAAAATTTATTGTGTAATTATTGACCATAAATTCGTGACTATCATTTCGTGGAAAATTTCTTCACAACATGATTAATATTCTTAAGTGTTGAGTAACACGGTATGGAAACATGTACCAATAATTTTCATAATATGGAAGAGTGTGTTACACTGTTGTAATATCACTTATGTATAATCTGGAAAATCCCATAGGTACCCATATATATTACTTGATTAATTAGATGATCATTACATTTTAGGGGATTTTTGGTTGTGATTTAATTTTCAAATACATTATATTTCATGTGCATCATTTGGAAAACAACATGCATTGCCTTTGTGTAATTTCATGAGGAATGTTCTTCACAATATTTAAATTGGGTGTTTCCATGAAGTATGTGAAGGGAGTGTATCATGGTGGGGTAATTTCACTATCAATTGAGTTTGAAAAACTGATTCTTACTTTGAAAAAGAATGTACAAATTATGATCTCCAAGAATAAGTGATTATTTTTATGCCTATTAGGGGTGCACCATTTTATTACTAGAACGGGAACCAACATGGGGGATTCCAATAAGTATTAATTTACCATGATTATTTTAAGATATATATGATACATAATATAGTGGTTTCCAAAAATTTGATTGAATTAATTTTTTTAATATGAAAATTCAACTAATGGGGGTTCTTTATTCTCATTGGAATGAACATTATCCCATATCACATATCTTTATCATTTTATTTCTAAGATGAATTCCCATATCTTCTTCACCTAATTCAGGTTTTTTGAGTAGGGTGAATAATTTTGGTATCTTATCATTCCTCTTTGGTTATCTATGGATTCTTGTTCATATACTATTGTATTATTCTACTTATTAAAGTTTAATTAATATTTTATCGCTTTATATTGATTTTTCTTACATTAGAATGAATATGGATCAATTTTTTATATTTAATAGAATGCTTACTTTAAGAATATTGTTTTTATCAAAAATATATTTCAATGATTTTATAATAATTTTATATGTGTATTAGTTGTGGACACATCGACCTAATGTGAACATAAAATAAAACATTATTAAATGTTCAATTCATTTACTTCATGTTGGAATCAAACTATTCATACCATGATTTTCAAGATAATAATTATATAGCCTAATCCATTTTGGACAATGTGAGGATTCATATGAGAATATAAAATGGGAAATATTGGTCTAATTCTTTGGGATTCTCAAAATGAAAAAAATAACAAGTTAGTCTTAATGTTTAATCACCCAGATGACCTCTAAGATGTGAAAATTTTGTAAAATTTGGATAAAATGATGAAATACCTATGAAATAATAGTTTATAACCATGGTTGGGTGAGTATCGACTTCTTAAATGGAATAATAATATGTGAATTTTGGAATTTTCTGTTTTCAGAATGATGGTAAACTATAAAACATTATCACTTGGTAGTTTCAAATAAGAACATGGTATTTTTTTCCAATGAAATAATTGTAAAATGATATCTATTTATATAGTGACTACGGTTTTGGGGATATCCCCAATTGGTGGAGATATCTGAGATACTTTTTCGGTGAGGATTCATTCCACCTAATAGGTTTTATATCTGATTATAGAAATTTGGAATTTAAATAAGAATGTATTTCCCTTCAATGGTTCACCATGGAATACATTGATCAACATTTATTTATTTATGTAATATTTTAGTTATTTATTATGCAATATCTACAAATAATTTCTTTAGAGTGGATTTAATTTTTGACAATATTGTTGGTGTCTGATTGAGTTGTACTAATACACTTCTCTGAAAATTGATGTACCTAAGAAGGATTAATTTTTATCATTTAAGACAGAAACTAAGTCCTTATAAAGTATATCTACACTTTTTATCTAGTATGAATAATGGTTGATAGGACCAGTTCATTAGTCATGAATAATTATTAATTATATTACATGTTTTTGGTTATGAGTGTTTATTTTTTCTATTGGTGTATCTGATCCCCCCATGAGAGATCTTTATTATATTTTATTTTTATGTTCAATGTCTTTATATATATATATATAGTGTGTATTGAGAAATTTTTTATTGGAAATTGCCTATGTTAATTTTTTAATTTATTTAATCTTGGTGGTTTCTATTTTTGTTACATTATTTTATAATTATTTTTACCTAATCCTTGGGTCATGATCTCCCACAAAATATTATTAGACATGTTATTCTCTTTAAAATCATAATTAATATACAAAGAAACACACCAAGTTTATAAAATCCATGTTTGGGTGAAGAAGAGTTGAACCAAGCCTAGGATGACACGTATATGATATAGAGACATTCTTCCACTAGTGGGTAGTATTTTTGATAAACAATTAAAAATATTTAAAAACATAAACACCACAAACACGTAATTCATCATATTTTAATAATATATTAAGTGGAAATTGGTTCAATAAGAGGAGTCCCTATTAATATAGTATTTTGAGTGAATAGATTATATATACTAAAGATCAAATAATAATCAGATCTTCTAGAAATGGTATTGTTAGTTAAATTTTTTAATTAATTTATTACCATTAATCTCATAAATTCCCATTCATGAAATGAATAAGTTAATTTATTAATTAAATATCTATAGGTTTTATACTTATCAATATGAACACAGTTGACAATGGATTCTAAAAAACTATCTAATGAATTTTGTGTAATTCCATATAGAATAATATCATTCCTAATCATCACTCATAAATTATGAAGAATAAATATAAGAATAAAAACTGTGAATATATTATTTTTATCTAAATATATTGTTTCTAATAATATTTTATTAGTTAATTTTTGAATTTTAATTTCATATATATCTTTGAGAGATGAATATTTAGTGTTTGTAGATAATTTTGAGATCTATTGAAATCTTTCAATAAAAAATCCCTATATTAATATTTTTTAATACACATCTAATTTCAATAATTTATATTCAATTAGATAATATTATTTAGACTTATCTAACAGAGACAAGTTTCCCCATTTAAAAAATATAATATAATTTAGATGAATTAATGATTGGTCGGTGAGATCTTTTTTATCTATGGGATGAGATGATGTTTATGGATAAATTTGTTTGAATTACAAGTCTCTCAATCTCTATAAAACATATATAGGTTGATAAAAGTATCTATATTAGCTACAGATATATGGATGTGAAAAAGAGAGGTGAGTGACTCTCAATCAACAATCATATATATATGAATTCACCATATATTACGAGGGCAGGGCTTACTAAGACAAAATTTAAATATGGAGAAAACATTACCCAAAATATAATAAGATGATTTGATGGATTCTTCTAGGAATATGGATCCAAACTCGATTCATGAGGAGTGATATCTCAAGAATCTATCTATGTGAATAAAATTCATCTGACCAGATTATAACACAACTTTGATTATACATAAGGGTATTATGAAATAGAGACAATGTGGCCCTATGATGGTCATTTCATCATCCCGACCAGAATAATTTGATTACCCACATTCCAATGATGGGAATACTATACTTATTTCATATAGCTCACACATAGGGGTGAAGAGTGAACCCCCCTTAATATCTTGATAGTAATGAGGTATATGGGGGGAGGGGTTATATTGAGGGCTCTAATTGGAACCAATAATTTTACTGGATACCTTTGAACATCCCAAACATAATATATCTTAGTTTATTGATTTATAGATACACTGGTATATCATTTTATTAGATGAATAATAGAATTTTGTGAGAATTTTTATTTTTCAAATAATAATATTTATTTATTTATAAATTACTATTATAGAAAAAAATCTTCAACCTTGAAAAAATTATTAAATAATTTTTTTTATGAACTGAATGTATGTGGTAACAATGGATCGGTATTTCATATTTATATTTTATTTATTATATAAATATTATTAGTGTAAAAAATTAATAATATATAATTTAATGATGTGATAAATTTCCATTCCCATTTTCAATTAATGAAAATCATAGATTGGGTAAATTAATGGTGTTAAGATATTAAACAGTGAACCGAAGGTGTGGTTATTGTGTTATAAAAGTGGACTGTATATGAAATTAGGTCATGTGATGATTAAATTAAACATAAATAATTAAATAAGAAATTAGAGTTGAAAATAGTCGGTGAATTATTGAATCATGTAATTAGGTTTTAAATTGTGCAATGATTAGTGGGTGATATTAATGTTATCAAATCATTAAATACACGAAATGATTTATAATAAATTTTAAATGTGTATTAAGTGATTAAATTTCATAAAGTCAATGTGGTTTGTAATTATTAAATAATAATGATTATTTTTAATGATGATAAGGGTTTTAGGGATGGTTATGTGGTTTTTATAGTATTTAGAAAGAGAACCTCCATAATGAATATCTAGGTGTCATTACAGTGATTTAGGAACTAAATAATATACCTTTAGAGAATTTTTATTGGTAAAAAATTTCTATCAAAGAGGAATGAAATATAATTGGTGTAGCGATGTGGCTTGATTTTCTGTTAAAAAACGACATTTATTTGTTTTTAAATTGAAATTCACTCCCTATTAATTGGTATATAGTATTTCATAATGGAAAATGTAGTAATTATATTGAAATGTAAAGATTATTCTACAATATATAAGAGATTCATTTGATTATTATTGTACGATATGTGTACCCATTAACTTGAGAAATGATATGGCCGATGATATATGGATTTCATGGGTAACCATATTTGGTGATGTTTCATTGAGAAATAACCTAGAATATAGGGTTAGAGTTATATTAAAGTGAAAATATCATTTCTTAACAACTATTCTGGGATAAAATTGATGAAAAGACGAGATTATAACTTCTACCACTAATGCATTTCTCTACGATAAGATAGGTTTGATAATTTACATTGAATTTCAAGGATTTATAATCCCAACATTGTATTTGATACATGATATATGTTGATTGGTAGTACCTCACATATCCCTAATTGAAGACATGATATATTGGATGAGTAAAAATTTATAATACCTAAACATCTCAAGTATTTGAATGTGATATTAATAATAATCCAAAGTGGTGATGAATCATGTTTCCCATTATAAATTGAAAATGCTGAATTAAGATGCAACAAATCATATCCCTAAAACCAACACCTTACTCTTGTATTATGAGTAACCAATATTTTTCTAAATTTTGGAAGATATGTATTTTAGCTTTTATAATAGTATAGTGTTTTAGCACGGGTGATGTGTATTTCATCCATTTTCCTGAAATATTTTTAATTAAATATAAATATGTGTGCGTGTATTTACTTTTATGGATATGTGTATTTCAACCAACTATTTTCACATGGGTGGAGACATGTATTTCCTCCACACTCAAATGAATTTTTCATCTATGGTGAACTAATTGAATAATAGTTTATAGTATTTATGATCAATTTAAACTCAATGATCAATACTATAATTATGTTTTTTATTTATATTTTTCATTGTATGTGATAAATTGGTATGCTGGTATTATTTTATTATGATTATATATATGGATTTATGATGATGGGTGATTCTAGTTGTCTAATCTATATCAATATTTTCTACATGTAGACACAAGATGTTTTATTTTTCCTACCCACTAATTTGGACAACCGTATTGTGTATTATTATGTTGACCCCAACATGAGTACATGCATGTGTTTCTCCTTGTGTGCATGAAAATATTTCAGCGAAAAGGCTGATTAATAGTGGGGCCTTTTTATAGTTGTATATGATTATATCATGGTGAGTTGAAACTCTTATATTATCCACCCTTAGACCATCAGTATTCATAATACCATCTATATTGGATTTTATTAGATTTATCCAGTGTTTCTGTCATACCAAATTATTTCATTATATCAACATTAATATTCTCTAGTAGTTCTATTATATCAGTTTCATTATATAACATTTTGTATCAATACATTTAGTTTATTATTCATCTTGTATTTCATTTATATTTTCATAAATGGTGATCTATGATATTAGGTTGACAGTATATACATAGAAAATTCTTCCCTATCTTCAGTATTTAATTTGGTTCTTGTCAATAATCCATTGGCTATTTGGGGTAGTATTTGTGAATTCACATACTTGATCCCTAATGTGTATCCATCAACTAGTTACTCTCAAATCATATGAGACATCATGATGAGTCTTTAATTTTTCATACTTTATAGATGCTATTTATTTTTCATTTGGAATCATTTACTTATTTCTTTTTTCCATCACATTATATGGAAACTCATTCAATATAAGACACATTCCATGAAATATTGATAAAAACAAACTCTTAAAGTTTTAAATGATAATTAACATAATCGCTTCACTAATATAATTATTCAGAGTTAGTATAACATTTTTTAGGTTGAATCTAATATAGTTCATACAATTAATGTTGTATTCTTCAAACATTCCTTTAAATTGAAGTAACATTCATAATTATACATTTATAAAATATAATTACCACACATCTTTCCTAATTATAATTATATTAACTATATTCAATACAAAAGTATTACATCACCCTAAATAGAATACTTATATAATAATGTTTAATCCATGTTCTAAATGAATAAAAACTCATTAATTTCATCATTAAACCATAACATAGAAGGTTTAATAAATCGATAAATCGATCATTGAAAATTTCATATCATAATATAATCTAATGGAAATTGAAAACCATTATAAATTATCTTATAAAAATATTCTTCTAATTTTATTTGGATGGGAGAATTTGAAATACCATTGGAATATATAAAAATCATACTACACAGTAATGAAATGAAATATCTAAATCAACTTTATAACAAAATCTATTGAAATATCCTCTTAATAATGACTTTAGTGAAATATTTTTAGGAACTTTCCATGTTGACATATTTATAGTAATATTCACAACCATCCATGGATGGTTTCTTATAGAAATACTATATACTTCGTGTATAACTCTGCCTATTGGGGTATCCACCAATTTCCAAGTATGGTAACATAAAATAGTTTTTATCTAAAATCAGATTACATATAAACATTTCTTAGAATTTAAAATCTCAGTGTTGAATATATATATTTTGGAATTATCCTAAAAAAATTAAATTCCCCCCATTTTACAGAAGAAATATCTATATCATGGGAACTTGATGAATCCTATGTGAAAAATAATGTTATCTTAAAACTAGATTTGATTTAATATTCATAACCTTTTATGAAATAGTAACAATTTCAATCTTAGGGTGAATTTTTATTTGTTTTTTGTGAATTTATCCAAGATCAACTTCCACCTAATTGATTCATTAGTTTATATGTTCATTTTCTTGAAACATACAAAAGAAATCACTAAAAAAAATTGTGTTTAATTATATTATAGAAATATTAACCCTTTATTTACCTGATTTGACTGTATATAATCCTCAATATAATTTATATCCATGTTTTTTAATATAACCATAATAAATATACTACACATCTAAAATGCCCAAGAAAAACTATATGATCACTAAGGGGGGGGGGATGGGTTAATCAATTTTCTCTTTTTATATTACATTTTATATTATCTATTGGAACCATTACCTATGAATAATGAGTTATAAAATTTTAGAAAAAAACTCATAAGAACAACCTTATAAATGTAAATATTTATAATGATCACTACTCATGAATATTAGTTTATACTATTATTTGTTTGAAAATAACACAATAACACACAATCCAATTGAAAAAAATACCACAAATTTTGTTAAAAATTATATATATAATCCTTACCATTACGTTTCTATATGAATAAAAAAACAGAGCATGTATTTTTTTTTCAGAAAATTATGTAACAAATATTTCATAATAACTATTAAAAACAATCACCAAAAGTCTTAGAATGTTGTTAATGTGAAAATTCTACCAAAATATAATTTTTTACTATTTCAAAACGCGTCATCTTATATTTATTACCATGAAAGAGGTATGAAATTTTTCTACATTATGACTATTCATATGGATTTGTTTCTGGTTTTTATGTCCAATTCATTCGTCTCGAGGCTATGTTTGGTGCATTATGATAATAAAAATAGATATTGTAATTTTTTTGCATCTAGTTCCAAAATATTTTAATAGTTTCCTAGGGGATAAAATATATGTTCATTCATTTATCACATAACATATGATTTACAAGAACTTCATACCCGATATAAAATAAATGCTTCCACTGTTGGACCCTTCTCAGTAGACACAATCCTTTATAAAAGCATCAAAAATATATGTCTAAAACCAATTCACTATCAATTCAACTTTAATCATGTCTAAATAGTACAACACACCATACATTTACATACTATATTTCATTGATTTTATACAATTATAAATGGTGGGAACTCCAAATTAATTTTCCATATCAATGAATACATTATTTTCTAAGCTCTTTCTCGGTTAAATTGACAAAATCTCCATAGGATATCAAGAGTGTTCATAAATTTTATGTAAAATTACACAATAAAAAAGAGTATTCTTCCTTAGTTGGAATCATAGGTATTCCTTCCTTGATATTTGAAACATTAAATGATTAGTACAACTTAATCAAATTAGACACCTTTTTGAAAACATAGTAAATATGTTCGAACCAATAATTATTGTAAAAAAACATTGTCAGATTCATTTTAGAATATCCAAAGTGTTTATTTGTATGATTAGAATACATATATTATTATAAATTTATAAATATATTTGGAAAAATTATATAATATGTTCATACAACATAACATCATTTCTTTTTTTCTATTGAGTGCACCTTAATTGGTTGAATTCGATTATAATTATCATTCAAAAATCATCATACATCATCATATATAAGATGAAATATATATAATTTTTTTTTAGTTGGGGTTTGGCTTATTGGTAAGAACCCTGTAATCCTACATAAAAATTGGGGTTCAAAACCCATGTGGCATAGGTTACTATACAAATACTGTAGTGGTACTGTAGCAGCGGTGGTACTGTATATTGGCGGGGACTGTAGTGGCGGCAGTGCACTATAGCAGCAGCGAGCACTGTAGAAGTTAATATTCACAGAATGGGCCTTAGGCCAAAAATTTGAGCCTATAGGCTATTTAATGGGCTACATGCCCACTGGGCCTTCGGGCTATGTAATGGGTCTCCCTCTACCCAGTTAAAAGATGTCATTTCTTTGATTTAATAATAAAATGATTCTTTGGCCCTAAACATTAATATATATATATTTATATATATATATTTCATTAATTTATATTATAGTAACATCAATTGAATACCTTCATAAAAGATTTATTGTGTTGAAATTTTTTAATTTTTTCTCCAGTAACCTTTTCTTTAGAATAATTTATTTGATTTTACAGCTTATGATTCCTCTCCTAAACATGATATCCTTAATTTGAATCATTCAATTAATTTCCAAACAAAATAATTCTCGAACACAGGTTTCATTTGACTAAATAGTAAAAAAAATAAAATTAATTTTTTTAATAAAAAATTCTCCCAGACATTTTAGAAAGTGTTTTTGCACCAAAATTTATCCAAATACTTCATATATTTCCATTGTTCTCTACCACCTTTGGAAATTTGGTGACTTTAATCTATCCATAAGACATAAAAAATAAATCACAAACCTCATATGAATACATGTGCCAATATTAATAAAAATCAAAATTTTAACTCTTTGAATTCAATAAAATATATTATTTGGGTTTTAGGATGATTTAAATAAAACATTGGAGTCATAACATTGTACAAACCAAAAAGAATTATGCCCCATTTTACTAGACACATGGAACATTATTTGATTCATAAATCATGATATATGAAACATTGAGAATAGAAATGAAACAATTTTTTTTTCTAAACATTTATTTTCTGATTAAACAGTAAAACCATGTAATGATAAACATCAAATAAAAAAACATTAACTTATTTAAATCCTTAAAAAAATAAGTCGAATTATTTTTTTGAATCCAAAAAACCATATTGAAAGGGTTTTCAATGTAAAGTTATTTTTTATTATTAAAAATAATATATTTAAAAATTGTAATAAAAAAAATTAGAATTCATAATGCACTATTATATTGAACAATAGCTTCATAATATATTCATCTTCTTAAAAAATTATTAAAGCATCCGTGAGAAATACATTGGCGAGAATAGTCCCAAAAATCACCCCATTGGATTTTTTTGTCAATGATGAATCATAAATCCCTAAAACATTGTATCTTGAGCTATGAATTATATATCCATCAATTTTCATCTAATATGAGAGTTATTGATATCAGAAATGATAATCATTTAATTGAAAGAACATGTATTCCATAATTATCGAGTTATGAATATTCTTACATACATATTTAGATATTTTTCCAATTACCTTTAAAATTAAAAAATAACTTACATTCGCATGAAAGATCAATGTTTTAAAAATCCACTTCTAAAATCTCTTAGAACAATTCACACATGTTGAGTTCAATGATTATCCATTTTACAATATCCCCATAAACATGTACTTCCTTTAAACGTTTTAAGCATATACCAAAGATATATTTATGTTTCATTAGATTTAACCCACTTGTAAAAAATATCTAATGAAAATTTTAGTCGTGGGACATTTTTACTTATCTAATCATTCAAGAGAGGGGTGTTGGATGACCATGTTTATCCCCATTTTATAAAAATTTCCGTCAGTAATGGTTTTATTAATATATCAATTGTTTCCATTATTGAAACATAATTATAATTTAGTTTATTAATCTCAATATTATCATTCCTGATTTTTTTGATATATTATTCATTGAATGAGAATATTGTTATAAATATTATGAAATTTTTTTTGCAATATAATTATCAATTACTATTGGAAGGGGTTTCTCCAATTCAAATTACAAATAATTCTACTGAGTCTTAACACCCATAAATTGGATTACATCATTACTAGGAACAGTAACATTGAATAATTCATTCTAGTAGTTATTGAAATTTTATTTTTCGAATTCAAACATGCTCAACCATTCCATATAAATACAGCTTTACCAGATGTTGATATTATATTGTTAGAATTTATTTCCCAATTTACATTAGTACATCTAAAAAATGAACATTTTCTTATTTTTCATATTTTATAACCAAATTAGTTATGTCATTGATATATATAATAATAATAATAACTTCCATGAGATTTGATTATTTTGGATAAAAATGATATTTGGAATATTATGTGATATGATACAAAATGTATGGTATTGAAGTTGTCTGATACAAAAAAATAGCATCTTTATTTAATTAGCATTCAACTACATTCCTTTAAAATCATTAAAAAAATTGTTTCTATTGAAATTGGTTTAGAAAATGATATATAATAATATGTTCCATGTTTCTCAAAAAGATCCTTAAAATAATTCTCTTGAGATATAAAAATATATTTCTTATATTTTACCACCATATCCTCAAAAAATATTTTAGAATTTTCTTCATCATTAAATAAAAATATTATATGATCACAAATAATTAAAATTTATGAACCCACTTTATTTTATTTCATGAGGAGATTAAAATAAACTAAAACGTTTTTGATGTTTATCTTTCATAAGAATATATACATTTTTTAATTCCAAGATCTATGATCTTGATTCAACCTATACAAATATTTATTAACCTAATAACATAATTATTTTATTACCCAATCATATGAAAACATTATTATTAGATATAATCATAATAATCAATTTGACCATTAAAGAAATATTATATAACATTCATTTGAAAAAGGTCTAATTTTCAATTTATTGTTATTGAAACAATGATTCATAATTTTACTAATATTACCTACAGAGAAATTTTCTCATCAAAATCAATGCTTTAAATTAGTGAGTAACTTTTAAATAGTAGTTCTTCATATTTTTTATCACTTATCTATCTTTTAAAAAATTCATTTCCAAAATTATTCAAATAAAATAATTATTTTTTTGGTTAATTTACAATATCCCATATATCATTCCTATGAATCTTTTCAATTTCTATATTCATAAAATATATCCAATATTAATGATAAAATTATTTTTCAATAAAGCTAAGAATAATTTTTTAGAAAAAGGGATAATGTGAAACTATCCTTTTTTCCCATCTATCTCAAACTTCTAATGGATAATGAAGAATGCTATTTTGATAATGCATATAAATTATCATCCTAGAATGAGACATATTAAGTTATTTCCAGTCACATGAGATAGTTGTATCCAAATACTGATCTAGTATAGAATTAATATAGTTATTATATTTATGTTCATTTTCATTTTTCTCAATCGTAACTTCGTTATCATTAATATCTTTCACATCTACATATGATTTTTAGACATTCATATCAAATTTTTCATAAAACATTAAATAGGTAGAATAAAAAATATATCCATTTTATTAATTAATACATATTTATCCACTTACATTATGAGTATAGGTAAAAATTATTCTATCAACACCTCTCCAATCAAACATACCATGATCCCCACCCATTAATTTTATTATGAATGGACATTAAAACACAATTAAATTATTTAAAAATGGGTATCCATTATAAAACAATTCATAGGATGTAATATTAGTGTTTCGTCTATAGAAAAAAAAATTACAATGATCAACTATTTTACTGATATCTACCCAAAAAATGTAATGAGAAGTATCATGTTGAATTAGTCAAGTTCTCTAAATCTCCAATAAAAATATTTTCTTATTTCTATAACACTATTTTTTGTGGTTTTTATTGTGAAATGAACTGAAGATGAGTTCCATTATTTTTAAAACATAATATATTATCACTATATTTTTATATGTGATAACATTAGGTTTTTATATCTTCTTTAAAAAATATCCACATTATTATTATTCTCTTCTCTTAAAACTCATAATCATTTTAGAGCCTCTATATTACGTTTTAAATACATAAACATTTTATGTGATTAAAATAATCAGTGAATCAAATAATATACTTATATCTATATATATTTATTTTTCACCCTCTATCCCACATATATCAGGATGAACCAGCTGCATGGGATAATTCGAAAATATCTCAGAATTTTTATGAATAGAGTTTGTAATCATCCCATTAATTAAAATAGAACAAAACTAGTCTCATTATATTATCATATTTGAAAATACAATGATACTATCTATCATTATTGTTTTTTTATTATTATTGTAAAACATTTACCCCAAAATATTATTACTTATATTTTATTCTTCCATCATGATAAGATAACATGAAATTTTTACACAGTTGACATGACACAAAATTCAAATCATTCATTGGATTTTGTAACAATTTAACCATATTATATAATTTTCAAAACAAATTTTTTTTTTGAAAAAAATATTTCCCCGGTAATATACTTCTAAAAAACCTAATATGTGGTATTTAATACCATTAATAGATAAATATCTTTTCTATTTCAAATTTTCATCACCAATAACTAATAATCCAATGCCCTTGATTACTCATGAATCATCACTAATGATTATCATTGTACCTTCTATAAAAACATTCACATTATTCTCAATATTCAAATGACCATGCATATATAAATATAACCTATTATCCAAAATACAATGTTGATCACCTTATGTATCTTCAAGAGTTGTGTCAATAACAAGATATTTTTCCTTCCCTTTTCCTATCATTGTATTCGACAATTGAGATGTTATATATTTTTTTTTTCAGATGATATCACAATACATGTCTCATAAATGACTTTTTTTAAAAGTTATTTTTCATTTAATTTCTATTATTTCTTTTTTGGGGGGTTTCCCATTCATTTTGGTGGAAATGGTGGGATTTCAAAATTTAGGTCAAACAGTGAGCCCAATACCAGATTAGAAAATAATTTTTTTTTGATAACTCCTTCATTTTTCAACTTTCTTCATCCATTTTAATTATTACATGGCCTCACCTAAACCATTAAAACCACCATATTAATTTTGGCAATTTAGGAATCCATAATCTCGCTGGATTTGAGTTTTCATTTAAGGGATTGGGCCTGCCTGGAAGCCCATTTCATGTTTTAAAAATAAATTTTGTTTATTTACTAACATATTTATTTTTTTATATTTTTAGGTGATTCCATATCCCACTCGAATCCAAAAAATCTTCGTCTCTCCCCCAGTAGCGAGGTTTCCTATTTGGACCTCATATCCCCCGCGGATTGTAGAGAGATTCATAAATAGTTGTCAAATCGACCAGATTTGAAGAGGTAAAATGATTCTTTCATAAATCCCTCAATTTTTACTCTTTTTAACCCATTTTAGTCCCCAATTGACCTAATATGACTCTTTAGAGACTCCATACTAGTTTTGGTTACATATATACTCATAGTTTTGTGTATTTAGGGCGTTTTCTTCAAGATGTATGCAAATAAGTCATTCTATCTTTGATTTGTTCCCTTTCCATAGGGGGTTTTCACCCTTTCTTGAGTTATAAAATGTCAAGAAGTTAATGTTCATGCCTAGGGTATGACTTCATGTCTTTTTGGAGAAATATTGAGGTTTTTGGTTTCTTTTCACTTCCTTGAGGTACGGCGGTGGTGCGGTAGATGTTTTGCACAAATATTTGACAGTTTCGACACATTTTGTAGGTGATTACAGGTGTAATAATTTATAGAAGAGTTATTTTGCTTGAATTAATTATTTTTCATGTTTCTCATATGCTGTGTGTGGTGAGAAAACTATTTATGATTTATTTGGATAAATATTTCAATTTATAGTTTCATTTTTTTCTTTAAATTAGTTGTTTTTCATGTGTAACCCTTGGGGTATTGTTTGGGTGTGTTTTATAACATATGAAATTAGTGTAATAAATATTTCTGGGCTTCCAATTATTCATTAGTAGGGTCTTTGTGTGCTTTTTGGTTTAAAATATGGTTCTTGAATGGGTTTTACATGTGAAACCATGTAATGCCTCTTGAAATCATTTTATGAAAATGTGTGTTTTTCATGTGTATCTTTCGAGGTATTATTTGTGGTGATTTTATAATACTTGAGAGTGGTTAAATATATATTTCTAGGACATAAAATTTTGATTTGGATTTGTAGTGGTGTGATTTTGGCTTTGAAATAGGATTTGGAATTGGGTTTTGTGGTTAAAACATAGTTATACCCCTTGGGTTGGTTTTATGAAAATTGTAAATGATATAATGAGTTTCACAAAGTGTAAAATGGTTTATTATGTACTATTTTTGTGGTAGTGTGTTATTAAAATGAGTTTTTGAAACATAAAGTGGTCAATTGTAATGTCAAACGTTTTGGTAATATTTTGTAATTTGTTGAGGTGATTTATGAAATTGTGATGTGGGTGAAAAACAGTTTTTCGGGCTATTTTGTGTGAGTTCGATGTGAAAAATAGAATTTCTTTACGAAAATGGTGTTATGTAACATGTGAGTGGGCTGTTATGTGATTTTTATCATATTAGTAATGATTTTATAAAATTGTTAACTGATTTGTGGGATTGTGAATGCTGTGCAAAATGTGTTGTGGGATTTTTTGGTGTGAGTTTGATTTCAAAATCAATTTGAATGAAAAAGTGGATTTTGTGACTTCTGTGATGTACATGAAGAAATTTTGGTGAATTTTTGATGTTTAGGTGATATTTTCTTGTGAAAATTATATTTCGGGTCTTGTTTAATTTGTTTGAACATAAGAGGGAAACTTGAGTATCTAGGTGGGAGGACGTGTACTAGTATGCTAGTGAATCTGTGGGGTTTGGCCTTAGTTTCACATAGAATGTTTGACACTTATAACACTAACTAAACATTGATGATGATGATTGGGGACCACTAGGTTATGGGTATTTTCCCTACAAGTGGCTTATGCATGAGAAAGAATATTATGATGGTTACTCTCATTGAGATACAAGGTACCTGGGACCCACAACAATCTAGTGCCTAGAGGTTATTTCCTATTTCTTATGATCATTAGTTACTTTGTGATTTCTATTAGAATACATTATGGTTGGATAGAAAATTCTGTAGAGTTGACATTATTTTTAATAGTGATGATTCTTAATGATAGACCACTTGAAAAATGTTTTATTTTTTAAGTTGTATCTTTTACAAATTGTAACTATCATTTCCTATTTATGAAACATGCAAGCTTTTCATCTTTGACTTTTTATCACATTTAATCTCTTAGTAGTAGTATCCTACTGGGAAATGGATCAAACCCTACTTACACCCTTTGGTGTAAGTAGACTTGGTTATTTTTGTTGTCACAGGTTGGGTACATTTTTTATTAATAGTCATTTGGGTTTCTCGCAGGTCATTGGTGGTGAATTATTTTAGAGATGGATTAAGGGTTGTACCCCTTGACACGAGGGTTCTTGGGATGTTTTCTTTTGGTTTGGTACAATTTTTATTGTCTTGGTTAGGTGTTCTAATCTATGTAATTATTTTATTAATTTTTGTAAAAGATAGTTTGGTTTGAAAAATCCAGATTCGTTTTATTGGATTCATTTGTAGATTTAAGTTTATAAACTCAGGTAAATCATTCCCAATTATCTTATTATGATACCTAGGCACTTGTTCCATTTAGTGGGGATTGGGAATATCCTTTGGGCCTTGTCACGGGGCGGGTTTGGTTCTGATTTTGGTGGTGACCAGATTTTGTTCGGGAGAAAATGGTATTAGAGGGGGTTCAAGTTAACTCTTTGGGTCTTGATATTTGCGGAGCAGTCGGGATAGTCTAGAGTTAGGATTGTCGAGAAGTTGAATTATGGTTATGGGTATTGTGCCAGATCACCACACCTCATGATGGGATTCATGTTTCCAAGGGAAGTCAGGATTTATCTATGTCCTTTGGTTTTCTTGGGTTGATGATGATTAGGGGAAATAAAAATAGAGTTGGGTTAATGGTCTCAGTGAGCTCGCAGGGTATTGTAATCCATGTAGAGGTGAGGATATTCCCTATAAAACTCTCTGTGTTGGTGAAGTGGTTGGAATATGGCTGCCAACCATATGTCTATGTCACCCACCAATACTATTTCCTATCGTATTTTCTTGCGTTCTATAGTTTTGAAATCATGGAACTTTGGTTTTAATGGGACATGGTTTTAAGAAGAGTAATGTTTTTGTGAAATGATTTTCAAATAAATAGTGAATGGTTTGATTTATTAAATGGTAGATATAAATTTTTATAATTTTTTTGAAATGTAAAATTGTGTGCTTACACCTATTTTAAAATTTGGGATTATATTCAAGTTGATTTTTAAAATATGTTTCTAATAGAGTTTTATAAAAAATAATACGGTGTTTTAATGGGATGAGATTTTTTGAAATTGATATTAATAACTTTAAAGTGAGTTCTTGTAGAGACCCGGATCCTGACGTACATTGACCTTACATTACATTTGTGGAATACTTAGTACATAACAAAAACACACACACAAGGATCGTAATAGTTTAGTGTCTTTGGAAACTCGGAATGTAATCTTCTAATCGTGGTGAAAGATGTTCAATATCTCCCATAAAGATCTTCCTTTTTTTTACCTAAAACCTTTCTTTATATCTTGGGGAAAATAAAACATAAAAGGGTGAGCTCAAATGCTCAGTAAGGGTAAACAAAAGAAATATCAATCACATCATATTCATAAGAACATAACATTTTGGAAATCATAACCAGCAAAAGAGAGCATAATTTCATAATCATGGGATAAATCATGGAAGTGAAATGTAATCACAATAATCATAACTTAAAACATGAAACTTTGTGGCATTCACACATAATCATAGAGAATCATTTCTTGTTAGTCAAGACTCATTGCCAAGACTATCTTAGTGGACAAAGTCCCTTTCTGAATCGAGTAACCCTCGTTTCAGTCCTGTTTCACTGAATCGGTATAACCTACCATTCCAGCCATGTCTATCTCATGAGATATAAAATCTTTACCCAATGCATTGGAGGGAGATATAGATCCCACCCATCTCATAATGATACCATTCTTATGTGTGCCACAAAATCATAAACCATACATCATAGAATAACCCATGTAATAAAAATGGGATTCTTAAACATCATGACATCATAAAACAATTCATATACGATAAAGGAATTCATTAAAATAATTCCATCACAACATAATCAAATCAATGTAATAATAGGGATAAAAACAGAACCCTTTATTATCTTAGATGGAAAATAATTTTGATAAAACACTTGAACTCCATTCTTGAGGAAAATATCCTTTCTTCTTCAAAAACATTATTCCTTTCTTAACATGTCATAAAACTTTAAACTAAAAGAAGTTGATTAAAAATAAACTTGAAAACTTGTAAATAAATCTTCTTGGAAATAATGTTTTAAAAATCCATTCATGTCGTATAAGTTAAAAAAACATTCTTCGTACTTTTGTCGAAAAAGTCAAAAAGTACCTCGTACGAAAAATGACAAAAGATTCCTTTCATATCTTTTACTAAAAACTCACCGAAGGGTAAAATTGGATTTAAAAAAAATTGTAGGTGGATGGAAATAATATTACATATTGAGGAAACATGGATGTGGATGATAAAATACACCCCAGTAAATTTCAAAGTAAAAACAATCTCGGATAAAAATGAGATTGTTATATTTCACTTACCTTAGGTCCGATTTTCTTTGTACGTGTCCGAAGCTCCTGTATAATGGTTTAAATAATGTTATTGACTTATTCCAGAATCATACATATTGATATGATATCATATATGGTCATATTCTTAGCTTCTTAGTAGTAATATTTCATTGCTACTTGTTATTTGGGTGTTTATAACTTTTTGTTCTTATGCGTGTTTTGTCGAATAAATTCTTATTATTTTCTTTAGGTTATAGATACCTCATTTCCAGAATGGTATTAGTTTAATATATATCATATTCATTCATTCAATTCATTTATATAATCAGTATGAAATGAAGATCATGTAGAACGAGTCGCATCACATCGTGGAGACGGTATTCCGTACGTACGCACGAGTGATGATATCATTCCTATGATCGTGGAATTGTATTTAAGTGTATTTATACTATTTCAGTATCAATATCACTTTATAATAATTATATATAGTTACTCATTACACCATTATACCCATCCTTGTAAGGTGATGGGGGAAAATAGAGTACACCACGGCGTGGAGACGGTATTCCGTACGTACGCACGCGCGGTGATTTCATTTTTCCGTAGGGTGGATAGAAGGTGAATTAGGGTTGTTTCATATTTATAATAACATATTAGTATTTAAGTAATACTGATGTTATTACTTTATCATGAAACAACTAAAGAAGAAGAAGTTGAAGAAGAAAGAAATTGAAAAGATCAGTAATGGATATTACCTCTTCTTTGGAACGCCTCTTTGAATCCTCCACTTAGGGAACTATGATTGGTCTTTGAAGAAGACCAGGACCTCTGGGATTATTCTAGGGAAGTGGAGAAGGAATTTGGCAGGGGTTGGCCGAGCTTGAGTGCTCAAATTGGTGTGAGGAGGAGGGGGAGGAGGTGTCCTTTTATAAGGGAGGAGAGGGGCACCTTAGGAATATCTCAAAATATTATTTTATATTAAAGTCAAAATCGGTTTATAATGGTTCCAAAGGGTCTTATTTCGAAGATAAAGTGGGGATGGGTCGAAATACTATCAACCAATAGGATTTAGACAAGTTTAGGGTATTATTTTAACCTTATCAATTAGATTTAACTCTAAGTTAAATAATTTAACTTTTACCGTGTCTTTTTGTTTTCTTTCACTATATGGTTAATACACTTACTATAACATGCCAAACGAACCCCAAATTGTTTATTATTAATATATATATCTTTATCTAAGTCATTTGGCCGAAACTTAGATTTTTAGGAATAAAATAACAATTAGTAATATAATATTTGATTTAAAAACTATTTTGTGTCAATTTTGACACTATTTGATATATGATTTTTGTGAAAGTCATAACAGAATTAAATTTTCGAAACAAGTTGATGAAATCAACACTAATATATCATAGTAACCTATAAAATTAGTGTAATTCATAAAAAGTCTCAAATTACATTTATTTTGGTGTTTATAACATCAATTATGTCAATATTTCATTAATAAGATAATTACTGCATCATCATTGTGTCATAAATAAATTAAATAATTTAATGTCTAAAAATTATAAATAAAATAAAATCATGTAGGAAATCTTTTTAGATTTCTAATTAATATTTATAGTCGAATTTATCTTATGTATAACCCCATATTAAAAATGTTTTAGTTATTAAACTTTGATTTTAACTATTTTAACTATTCATTAAATAAAATAATATTAAATGTCATAATCTAATCCAAGTGGACCTAAATGGTCATATTATATTCATAAGGTTGTTTTTGGTCGAACTAAACTTATCCAATAGAATTAGGACATGTGTTAGGGTAATAGTAATATCATATTTACCCATAGTTACCCTATTTACTATTAACCGTGGTAAAAAAAAGTAAAAAGTTACTATTCACCAAAAATTATTTTGATCTCATTGAACCACATTTTAGTCCTTGATATTAACCGTGTCTGTCGGATTTTAGAAATTCCATTCACAGAAGCGGTAAAATTAAGTTTTATGCAAAATTCAGTTTTTAACCTACCACTTAGTGGTTTCACTATTCATCAAAAATTGAAAGTTTTCAGAAAAATACCAAAATTTCACCCTAGGCTAATTTGGGTATTCCGTATCCAAAAATGAATTCCATTTTGAAAAATAAAATTTTTAAAATTTCAAAAAGTGGTTATTACTATTCATAACGGCTAGTTTTAATAATATCTTAATAGCATATCGTTGTTTAGCGAAACTTGGTGTTGCGTACAACACACGCTATCGTGGAAGGTCGCGATTGCGTGTAATTCAAGCCAGGTCAGAGATGTGTGTTGTGAAAGCTCCTTTTGGTGTAGCGTATAACACAAGAAATTAATGAAATTAAAAAGAATATTTTTCATAAAATCTCGGGGTGTTACAGTTCTTACATAAATGGTTGTATCTTTATGAAATGTTTTGTAAGATGTGAATTGGGATTTTGATCTCATGGTTAGCAGTTTTGAGAAAAAGGATGTCTTGGTTGACTGTTTTGGTTTTGAAAAGTGGAAAATACTTTTGTTTTATCATTTGGAATTTTTTTTTCGAGACCACTTGCATGAGGTTATATGTAATTATAGATGGTTGATGGCACGAATGTATTAGTGCTGGGACATATATGAGGAGGGTTCCCGGTGTGGCACAAAAACATGCAAGTGTGAGGGGCATGGGGTACTATTTGTGGATACACCTACCTCTGAAACCATTTGTTTTCAACAAAATGTATTTAAAGAAAAACTTGAATTCTTTATGAATTGTTTGGGATGGTGTATATTAAGTATTTTTGGAAAATGTTGATTTTGTGGGATGTTTTTATTCCACTAACCCCACCTATTCGAACTGTGTTTTGGGTTTGTGTTTGGTTGGTAAACTAGGTAGAATGACCAGTGATTAGAGTCTTCTAAGATATTTTTCGAGACACCTTTATGCTTGTTCTCTTAAAGTGTTTGGATCTGTTTTGTGTCATGTTTTTACCAATGGACTAGCTTGGTTGGGTCCTTGGGTTATCTCATTGGATAAGGTACACCCCCATAAAGGGTTAATGCACAACTGAAGTGAAACCCGTATTGTTTCACAATTTGAAAATCCACTTGTAGATCAATATATGGAATATTTTATCGATCTATGTTGATTGAGTCTTGAACCATTATTTTATTTCTTTTTTTGATCCTCTTATTTTGGGATAGTTCTCATGGAAGGTTGAAAGAGTCCTTAGTTTCTTAAGTAGTATGGTTCGTTGACGGTGGAAGTGGTCTGGGGTTGTTACTATGGAGGAGTGTCTCAATGGTGTCTAAGAGGGCCTCTAGGTCATTCATAGTCTCTTTGAAGCAAGGGTTTACATTAAACCGATAGTGTGGGAGATCTAGTCCTGAGAGGCCATTATGGACACGTTTTGGAATTGTGTGTTCTTTAGGGATGTTGCATAAGGTCCCTCTCCATGCAATGCTTCTATCTTTCACAATGGTCATGATCAGTGAGGCCTTGTGATGTCATGCATTCATTTGACAATAGAGGTGAAGGTCGTACAATCCTATGAGAGTCTTTTTTATGTTGGGAGTATGTCTCCCATTAAAAAACATTAAATCTTCTGTCTTAGAAGAAGGTGTTTATATGTGTCCTTTCCTACTGTTGTTTCTCAGCTGAAGAAATGAGGTCTGATTTGTGTGCATCTTCTAAGCCCCTTTTTCACTGAAATGATAGGTTTTGGTAAAGTGAGTTCTAGAGTGTGTTATTTCTTGGTGAACCCATCTTGGAATGAGGTGTTGTTGTTTGTAGCACCAAAAGAAGAAGTTCAGTTTGGGGGTTTCCAAAGCATAACTATGAGGCCTAATATGCTTCAATAATTTGATCTCTATCATATGTCTAAAAAAAGATGGTGCGTAGTCAGAGGAAAACCTAGGTTTGATCAAACCCTTTTATAAAGTCTTATCCTCATAATGAAATATGGGAAGAGTTTAAACCACCAACGTTGTCATCTTAATTTTGTTGTTACTGTTCAGTGGAAAGAGGTGTAGGTCCTTGATCCTATGTTATCACCCAATGCCATTCTTTTCCCCATTGTTTTCCTTTGACTTTTTGGAGTACGGTTGGGAATTTGGCTAGATAGTTTGAGGAAATGATTTTCACATGGTTGGTTGTAACTGTTCCCCAGAAAACCATATAGATATAAGGTTCTATATGGTTATCACACAGTTTCCCTAACAGTGCAGACTAACCGTGCGACCGTCCGAACTCTTTAATTTTGTGGTCTTTTTATACCGTCCCATACTGGTCAGTTAAGATGGTTGGTTCTTATGGTGGGGAGACCCACCATGTGTATCATGTATATTATTTTTTAAATGTCTAATGGATGTCTACCCCTTGTACTAGGGAGTCCGTTCAGGCCTCCCCCAGTTAGTGTCTTGAATCTATCATGGGAAAATATAAGTTGTCTCTTAATGTGGGGAGACCATTTGTGTCTCCCCATACTAGTAACTGAGATTCTTAGTTGGTCATAGCTAGGTGGGAGGTAGTCTCATTCGGAGCTATCTAACTACCTAAATCTTCCTGGGGTAAACATTGGGATTGGAGAGTGCCCCAAAGTTTAGTTTAAGCAATGTTAGTGTAACCTTATTCCTTATTGTTGTTCTTCTAGGTATATTACTTGATTCTTATTCATATAGTGTTTTGAGAGTTTCATTTTGGGGATAAAGTCTGAATATTTTTGATTGTTTCAAGAAAGTTGTGTAATTTTGTGTAGTGAGAGAAATCCTTCCTTAATTGATCACTGGAGTTGTTTTGTCCCTTGGGGGTGAATCATGGCAAATAAGTACATCTTAGTCTATCAATTGGGTTTGGTTTTTTTCTTATTTTGGCCTTACTGTGGCTTTCTGGGGGTGGAAAGATTTATGGTGGAGATAATTGTCACATACATTACTTTTTTTAAAGTTATTTTTCATTTAATTTCTATTCTGGCATTATTTTTGGGGTTTCCCATTCATTGTGATGGAAATGGTGGGTTTCCAAAATTTGGGCCAAACCGTGAGCCCAATTATAGATTTAAAAATAATTTTTTTTTCTTTATAACTCCTTCATTTTTAAACTTTTTTCATCCATTTAAATCTAACTTGGCCTCCCCTGACATAGTAACACCACCATAATATTTTGGACAAATTATGAATCCATAATCGTGGTGGATTTGAGTTTTTATTTAAGGGAGTGGGCCTGCCTAGAAGCCCATTTCCTATTTTAAAAATGAATTTTTTTTATTTAATAACATATTCAATTTTTACTACATTTAGGTTATTTCACCTACCACTCTAAGCTAAACACCTAAGGATCACCTCAATTATTGAGGTTTCCTCTTTGGATCTCATCTCCCCCACATATTATGATGAGATTCCAAAAATTGTTCTCAAATTGACAAGATTTGAAGAGATAAAATTATTCATTCCTGACTCCCTCTATTTTCACTACATTTCAACCATTTCATTACCCACCTGAACTAATATGACTACATAGATCCTTCATACTAGTTTTAGATATGTATAGATTAAGAGTTTTATTTATTTAGGGTGTTTTCTTCAAGATTTATGCATGTAAGTCTTTCTCTCTTTGATTTCCTCCCATTCCTTAGGGGTTCTTTCACCCTTTCTTGAGTTATAAAATGTCTAGAAGTTAGGGTTCATCACTATGGTCTATTTTAATGTCTTTTGGGTGAAATATTGAGGATTTAGGTTTCTTTTCACTTCCTTGAGGTGCAGTGGTGTTGTAGTTGATGTTTTGCACCAATATTTGAGGGATTCGACACTTTCAGTAGGTGATTCCATGTGTAATCATTTCTAAATGAGTTAGTTTTCTTGAATTAATTATTTTTCCGGTTCCTCATTTTCTTTTTCTTGTGAGTAAACTATTTATGATGTATTTGGTTAAGTATTTAATTTTATAGTTGCATTTTAGCTTGAAATTGGGTGTTTTTCATGTGTAACCCTTGGGGTATAGTTTGGGTGTGTTTTATAACATAAGAAATTGACATAATAATTATTTTTGGGCTTTCAATTTTGCTTTGGTAGGGTCTTGGTGTGACTTTGGGTTTAAAATAGGGTCTTCGAATGGTTTTTATGTGCGAAACTAGGTAACGCCTATTGAATGCATTTTATGAAAATGTGTGTTTTTTATGTTCATCTTTCGTGGTATTATTTGAGGTGATTTTATAATACATGATAGTGGTTAAATAAAACTTCTGGGACTACCGTTCGGAATTTGGATTGGTATTGGTGTGATTTTGGTTTTGAAAGAGGATTTGGAATTGAGTTTTGTGGGAAAAATAATGATATACCCCTTGGGTTGGTTTTATGAAAATTTTAAATGATTTAATGAGTTATAGAAAGTGTGCAATGGTTGCTTATGTATTATTTTGGTGGTATTAAGTTCATAAAATGATTTTTTGAAATATAAAGTGTTATGTTACGATTTCAAACATTTTAGTAAGGTTATTTAATTTTTCTAGGGGATTTATGAAATTTTGATGTGGGTGCGAATACTGTTTTTGTGCTATTTTGTGTGAGTGTGATATAAAAAATGGGCTTTGATTATGAAAAGGGTATTATATAAAATTTTAGTGGGCTGTTATGTGATGTTTAGCATCTTGGTAATGATTTTATATAATCGTTATCAGATTTGTTGAATTGTGAAAGATGTGTAAAATGTGTTGTGGGATATTTTGGTGTGAGTTTGATTTCAAAATCAATTTGTATGAAAAAGTAGATTTTGTGACTTGTGTGATGTACATGAGGTCTATTTAGTGAATTTTTTATGTGGAAGTGATATTTTCATGTGAAAATAATATTTCTTGTCTTGTTTAACTTATTTGAGCACAATATGGAAACCTAGGTATCTAGGTGGGTGGACGTGTACTAGTATCCTAGTGAATCCGTGGAGTTTGGCCTCAGTTTCACGTAGTATGTTTGATACATAAAAAACTAACTGAACTTTGATGATTATGATTTAGTACCACTAGGTTATGGGTATGTTCTCTACTAGTGAATCATGCATGAGAATAAATATTGTAATGGGTACTCTCACCAAGATAGGAGGTACCTGGGACCCACAACGATATAGTGCCTTAGGGTTATTTCCTATTGCTTGTGCTCATTAGTTACTTTTTTCATACCATTGGCATACGGTACGGTTGGATGGAAAATTCATTATGGCTGACATTATTTTTAAAAGTGTTGATTCTTAATGATAGACAACTTGAAAACTGTATTAATTTTTATGTTGTATCTTTTAGAAATTGTAACTGGCATTTCTTGTTTATGAAAACTTGCAAGATTTTCATCTTTTAATGTTTATCACATGGAATCACATAGTGGTGGTATCATACTAGGCATTTTCTCACACCCTACTTACACCCTTGGTTATAAGTAGACTTGAATATTTTTGTTTTCATTGGTTGGGTATAGTTTTTAGTGCCATTGGTTCGGTTTTCTCATAGGTCCTTGGTGGTGAAGTCTAGTGGAGATGGCTTAAGGGAGGTTCCCCTTACCATGAGGGTTATTGGTCTATTTCATTTTGGTTTTGTTCATTTTTTATAGTCCAGGTGAGTTCTTTTAAACTATGTAATTCAGTTTGTAATTTTTGTAAAATATGGTTTGGTTTGAAAAATCCATATTCGTTTATTAGATTCATTTGTGTTTTTATGTTTATAAACTCAGGTAAATCATTCCTAATTCTCTTAATATGATAATCGAGAACTTGTGACAACCTATGGGGACTAGGAACCCCCTTTATGAAATGTAAAGGTTTAGGATTGGTGCCCGTTTTGGCGGCGACCTGATTCGGTTCGTGACAATACATAATTTTGTAATATATTTATTCTATTCAGATTGTTGAAAAATAGTTTACATGTGTAATAATTTATTTTCAGTCTTTACACAAACATTCCAAGGTATCCTTCCTTGAGTGGGTTGACTTCCCCTTAAACAATAATTCAATTTAATATTGTAATTATTGTAATTTTGATAATTAAACAAATACAAATTCATTGTTTGGATAATATCTGAAAATACAAATAGTGACCCTAAAATGAATATTTTCCTCTAAAAATTTCATACTATCTAGAGTTGGGTATGTATACACCATCAACATTCTTTCATTATACTTTAATAACTTGTTTCACAACAAAGTTATTGTTATCATATGATATTCTCATCTTTAAATTAGATATCCATTCACCGTCAATAAAATCACCTATAGTAGATATTATAGTTTCAAACATTTAAATTTTAGAATCATAAAATTCCTTATTTTTTGTTGGTTTTGAAAACATATATTATTTTTCCAATATTCTTATTCCTTAAAAAATCATAACTATTATAATATAAATTTTAGGAAATATATTTTTATCCTTATTTGATATTCAAATATAAGAACATTAAACATCTTATATAAATAATTTTGAGTAAATTTGTAATTACCTTCTTAGATAACTATATTTTTGTTTTGTATGATAAATATCTTCAATATATACCATTAACATTTAATTGTGCACAATATAGGGAGTATATATTAATAAATTTACTCATTAAAAACGTAAATCACTTTAAGAGAAATGATTTTTTTTTCAAGGAGAAATTCATTATTGTTTTTCAAGATATTATCAGTCTTAAACATCTTATTTTCTAGTTAAATTATTAAAATATTCTAATTACATTATTTAAACTCAATCTTCAACAAAATTCCCTCTACTTATATTCTTTTTAAAACCATCATATTTCATCAAAGGTGAACATTAGTCATCATATTTTTCAATATATTTATAGTCTATAGATTTTTCACTGAGGTTTTAATCCTCTCCTTCATTGGTTTTATGTTTATCATATTTATCTTAAAAGCATCCTATTTTTGGTATAGATAACATTATATCCATTATCTATGAATAGAATTTATATTTCCAAACATTACTCATAAAAGATGTTTTCAATTTTATATCAACATTAAATTATACCCCATCAGTTATTCACTAGAAATTTATAACAAACTACACAATATCTCCCTGACCAAATAATTTTATTGGTAACATCACATCGTACTTTCTTGTTCTCCTTTTTATATATTTAAAAAAGGATACACAGTAATAAAAAATTATTCTAACCTTTTATTCAGTGATATAGTCACTATCATCTTCATCATTAATAACCATATTATATTTTCATTTATTTTAATCTTTTATGGGATTTTCTTGATCAACCTCGTCTAATTCTATATAAATTTTTTTATTCTTATTTCAAATGTGATGAGGGTTATATTTATATCATCTAGATATAGAGTTTCAGGATCACTATCTTCCAATGATAAAATTATGGAATCTTATTTATCTATATGAATTAATTATATATTTTCAACAATGGTTTAATATTCCATATCATCTCCATGTTAACTTATTATTCTTACAATTAAATTAACTATTGAATAAAATTCACAAACAAATTCATTATAACAAATTTTGTGATCATTGTACTTCAACCATTGAAATTTAGAAACAAATTTCCTAATTTTTTTACTAAAATCATATTTTTTATTAGAAAACAATTGAATTCCATTAATAGTCCCATCTCCAATAACTCTATGAAATTCACATTCAGAGTGTAAGTATAGTATTTAATTTCTATCTCCCTCTTAATTATCCTATTTTTTATACCGTCACTTATTGTAAGAATATTCTTAGAATGTGGAGGGAAACTATCTATCACATTATCAAAATATTAATTTCCACCATATGTATGATATAGAAGCATTATATTATTATAGATATGATAGCCCTCCCAAACTGAAATCAACTTACAATTCATGGAATTCATATCATAAAAATCAACTGATATTTTATTCCAATACTAACTAAGTTTCAATGATGGGAACCTTTCCCTCAAATACCAACTGAAATGCTAAAAAATTATATCATTGATCACTCATTAGTGAATTAGTAATATCCTTTTATTTTATCTATTCATTATTATTAAACAAGTATATCATCCTACTATGATGTTATAAACTTTCTAAAAAAACAAACTAATAAGAAATACCATATAAAGAAAATTATTTATAAGATATACTACCAAAAAAGAGTAGCTAGTACATATCATGGTTTGTAAATAATATAATACCTCACAATAAACTAGTAAAATTCCTTTTATTGTGGTTATATTAAGTATTTAAGGTACATAAACTAGTGTTCTGATATAATAAAAAAACTAGTACATGTGACTTCTGTACTGGTAGTGATTTAACATCGATTTCCTAAAAATGTTTATAAACATTAACCAAAAGGCGTAAAATGTTGTCATTTCCTTACGTGAAAAAACTTCACATTTTTATATTCTAGACAAACTCCTCTTTTTTACATCCATATTATCCAAAAATTATGAACAATGTTCATTTTGTCACATTTAATATTGATTCGGTGACTGATTTTTTTATCAGAATCATCCCTTGAAGAAGTCTATCTGGTTGATTCTAATAATAAATATAGCTACCATATAATTTTTTAATTTGATTCAACGTGATAAAAATGTATGTCTAAGAACTGAATTTTTTGTCCCATTCACAAATCACAGAACCATTGACCATTATCAACGTATTCTTCAAACTTAAATAAGAGATCCCATTATTGTAAACATAATTATCAAAAATAGTTTTTATAATATCAATAAAAAATAAATTCAAAAACAATTCTATTTTACTTCATATTCTACTAACATGAATAATATGACAAAAATATTCTTTTTAATTTTAGACACTATTTTTATTATACATGATTATTGTATCATTTTAAATATAAAAAATATAATACTGATACCAAAATAGGATTCAAAGGATTTGTGTCTTTCAAAAAAATATAACCATACAAAACTTTTTCATAATAAATTATAAATAATATTTTAATTGATTTTTCATTATATTATTATTAGCCATCATATTCTCCATAGTACAGGTATTCTCCTAAGGATATACATAAAAAATGGGTGACAAAAATCCCTTTTAATATGATGAATAAGAGAAATTAATATGGGTGATCATATTCATAATCATAACATCACCATCATAATTAGAAGTGGAATCATTTAGATATAGGCATGTAATGTAGAAATTTACTAAAAGAACCCATCATGTCATACTTGTCAAATACCTCAAAAGGTTGTGAAAATATATAGTATCATGTTCACTTGTGTTTCAATTTTTCCCATGAGATTCATCACATTTCCCAACTTATTAGAGTAGTATATCATTTCATGTTCACCCCTCATATCATAAAATTTACATTATCTGGCATAACACCCAGAACATATATCTATATTAGTCTTAAAATAACCCATTGAATGAAATGGGCTTAATTTTAGAATTCATATATTCATGAATAAACATTGGGGTTAATAAAATAAATATGTAATAAATTATTGAAATAAGAATCATCAATATTGGGTGAAGAATAAAAAATATCAAGAGACGTAAATAGTGTGTTTTTTTGAAACAAGTGTTATTTTAGAAACATTATGATTGTTATAAACATAAGTTGAAATAATTTTTATCCTATAAAAGGTAATGTGAGCATAAAAAAATTATATTTTCTGTTTATTAAATGAATATATATAGAGATATTTTAATGAAATAGGGAAAACCCAATGGAATAGAGTTGGTTTTGAGAAGCCCCTTACCTTATGTATGAATTTTCTAGTCACTTTACTATCTAGAAAACAAAATTATAATCATTAATTAAAAAATATAAAACCTTTTATAAATTAATTTGTTTCAATATAGTTTTTCAAGATCATTTATGGCCTTTTTGACGAGTTATAGTGTTTAATTTCCATATTCATGGTGTTCATTTTTATGGTTTTCCTGATCCATTCGCTCGTATACGAGTATGGAAGTTCTTGTAAATTTGTAATCATTATCAAGAATTGAAATTATAGTTTACTAATAAATTTTAATAATATTAAATTATCTAATATGTCATTTTGTTATGTGGTAAGTGGATGAATCATTAGATAAACTATTATTAAAAATGATTTAATTTATTTGGTGGATTTTATGACCATCATGAACTCATATTATTTTATTTAATATAATTTTTATATATTTCATTCATACCAATATAAAACTGATAATATATATAGTAAAATATTATTTAACCATAATTATGTATTTATGACATATCTTTAAAGTTGTAGTAAAAAACTAAATTGGGCCATCCACTGTTGTGATAATTTGACAAACCATGGGTGATATATTCATTTTTCAATAAAATAAAATAAAAGGGGAATATATTAAAATATGAATTTTTACATTAACATAATTATATTATAGTATATAAATTATGAAGAGTTTTCATTCAACTTGGATATGTGGATGTTAGGAAAGGATAAGAATATAAATGAAATTGAAAAATAATTAAAATAAAAAGAGAGATGATTTTACTTCTTGAAGACTTAACCTTGAGAAGCTGCATAGGGAAGAGAGTTTCTTCATTTTATAAGACCAATTTATCCTAGACGTGGTGAGGATGTTGGGAAGAGTATTGGGTCTAATGTGGAAAATCATTATGGTTTTGAGGTGTGATGAGATGTTGTGGTGAGGGGTGGTGTTTATAGGGGGAGAGGGGTGTCTTCAGATAGTTTTATTAATTAGTTTTTATATTATGGAACAATAATAATAATATTTTTAATAAAATAAATAAATAAATATATAAATAATTAATGATAGTTTGATATTATGTTCTCACTTCTTCCATACATCATCTTGGATTCAATAATTTATATATTAAGTTTTTATCTAAAATTATAATGTTTTACCATTCACAAAAAATTTAACTATTTTACAAAAATCATGAAAATTATCACTAACCTTTTTTGAATGATTTAAATTTAATAATTAAATTCATTTTATGATAAAAATATATGTGAAATTTTATTTTAATTAAAATCACTGTTTACATAGAAAAAAATTATTTTAAAATTATAATTGATTTTATTACACTTAGAAAATTTTATTAAGGTTTCATAAAATAATAAAACAATCCTAAGAAATAAAAATTTTAATTTGAAAATCTATTTTATGAAACCAAATTTTTATTTAATTAAATATACTAATTATAATATTATAAATAAATATTTATGTTTTATAAAAATACCAAAACCATATTAATAATTATTTAAATATTTATTTAAATATACTATGATATAATTATATAATATATTCATTTATAAGATGCCTATATTTTATTTATAATGACATAGGTGGTTTTAATTTTCTGTTGCCTAGATTTACAATTTTTAAGTTTCATATTACCATTATAAAGTTCATGTTGCTATTATATTGGTATTGGTTCCTTAACATCTAAAAATACCTCGTATTTAATTCATTCATAATTTATAAGGTTTTTATTTTTCAAAATGTGATTCCATGTGGTTGATTTGATAAAAAATAATTATAATAATGTAACTTATATTGATAAAATTCTAGGTTTTTATAATCTTCCCCCTTTGGAAATTTCCCAATTGTGATTTCATTTTACAAACTATGGAGAAAAATTTGAGTGTAATTAACCTACACTACTTCGTCTAGTTCTATTATTTCCTCTTCATACATATGGGTCTGCCATAGTACATGGAACAATTAAGTAGTCATGTTATTTACAACATTATCTATATGGTCCATGATCTTTATTGGTAACTATTCTAAAGAGAGAACATTTTCCAACAATACCAGCTCTGTATTTAGTACACACTAAGGGATCTAGTATGTTGTTCCTATATAAAGGTGCATTTAATATATCATTTTCTTGAGACATGGTAGGTGGAAGAACTAGCCTATATGTCTCATCTCCGACTTGATCAAGAATGTCAAAGGGATGGTGAACTTGGGACTCATCTCTTTATTCTTCCAAAATATCGTTATCATCTTCCATGAAGTTATATCGAGGAAAAAATATATTCTACCTTAAACACTAGGTCCCTTTTATGATTTTTTACATATCTATTATGTCGACATTGGGTGTACGTGATCAGCTACTGAATGGTTTTAATGTTTTCAACCATTTATTTGACCATTTATGGTCCTAGAAGAGTAAGTTCACCAATATTTTCTAAATATGCTGCTGTTCTACATCTTTCCCACAAAGGGATTCATATAGATCAATTTGGTTGGTAGAGTGGAAACTATTTTTGTAAGATAAATAATTTTGAGGTTGTTTTTGGTTCATTACTCCATTTAATTCTATTAAACATTATCATAACATGTCATCTAGTGTCTTATTTGTCTAATTAGATTATAAATTAGTTTGAGGATGATAATTTGTACTAAAGTTCAGCTCTGGGATTAGAGATTATTGAATACTTATCTAGAAATTGGAGGTGAATATCATATCTCAATAAGATATAATAAAGAATTGTACTCAATGAATCCTTACCAATTATTTAATATAAATACATATAATTTTATCTTGTCAGAATTCAACTCAAATTGTGATAAAGTGAGATGTATTTGTAAGTTGATCTACAAGAACCCATATAACATTTCATATTCTTTTTGACTTCGAAGGTATAATGAACAATTATATATTGATGTTTTTTCATTTCCATGTGGGCGTGAGTAATGGTTGAATCATCCCATTATACTTTTTTCATTCATCCTTCACTTTCTAACATACTGGGCCCCTTGATTTCTATTTAATGATATTTTTCTTCATATTTTCCATCCAACAGTTACCTTAGAGATCTCGATACATATTTGTGCTCCATATGGGAATAGAGAATGTTGAGCCATGTGAATTCTTTTGAAGATCCATCATTATCTCAAAATTTGATAGTAATATATTATTAACTCAAATCATACAATTTATTCCTCATCAATTTTATATTCTGTGGATATATCTATTCTCATATCATCAATATTCTTCAAAATTTCCTCATCAGTTCTTTTAGAATATTTTATTTTATATATGAGGGATTGTTGAACCATCATTTGAAAAAGGATTCATGATTTTATCTCTTAATTATTACCATGTACATCATTTTCAAATAGAAGAAGATTGGATCCATATAAATTCCCATAATTATAATTTTTTTGGATCATCTCAACTTAGAGAATCCACCACATTATACAGTTGTCTATAATGGTAGTGGATTTAGTAGTTGTAAATCATGATGATCTCTAACCATATTCTATAGAACATATTTCTCTTCTTCTATGTGAATATATATTTTAGGCTCTAATGATCAGTATATATTTCACACTTCTCCCAATATAAATAATTTCACAAAATTTTCAATGCAAAGCTCATAGCTGCAATCTCCATATCAAGCGTGTAATAGTTTTGGTCATGAATTTTTACCTTCATAGTGGCATAGACAATAATTTTTTAATTTTTCATTAGTACACATCCTAATATATTATTTCATGCATCTTTGTGTACCACAATGAGGTACCCACTTGTCGAAAGTGTGACTTCGAGCATAGTGATAATCCTCTTTTTTACTATTTGATGCAATCTTCACGTTCGTTGGTCAATAAAGTTTTTTATCCCTTTTGAGTATTCTTGGTTAGTGGGTATTAAAATCATGAAATGTATCGGAAATAATGTATAGTACCCATAGAGACCCTAGAAACTATAAATATCCATTATATATTTTTTCTAAGTCACTCATTAATGGAAATTGTCTTGGAGGGGGCCACAAATATTCTTTTTCTTATGACAACATGCCCCAACATTGATACATCAACCATCTAAATCTACAATTTACTATAAACAACATAAATATTCTCCCACTATAATTTCTTTAGCTCAGTATTCAAAATCAACTCATGTTCCCCCTTCTCTTGGAGTATGTCTTAATATCCTCATTAAAGACTAGCACAAATTTGTTGACAAAATATATAAGTACTCTATTAATTAATTTCGTGAATATTGATGGAGAATTAGTGATTCTGAAAGGCAACACTATGAACTCATAGTTTTCATACCTTGTTCATAAGTTAGTCATGATAATATCTTCATTCATTAACATTAATTGGAGATATACCCTATGAGGTCCACCATTTTGATACAATTTTCCCCACATAATATATCAATCAAGCAATATTTTAGTGGAAGGGGATACTTTTTCATTATCATGACTTGTTGAGATAATGATAATCAATTTATAGTCAAATTGATCCATTATTATTCTTATTTAAGAGAATTATCACACCCCATGATGAATCAATCATGTGTATAAAACCTATGACAACCCATTAAAAACATACAGTCATCACATCACTTTTCTAAACATATTAAATCAATATGAAAAAAGATTCCCAAATATCATATTAGTTTAGTGACTTTTTAAAAATTGAATCACAAGCATCGGTACATTATCATGCAAAATTATCTACAATAAGGTTCTATCTAACTATCACCCTTCTTAGACACATCATACATAATACATATCATCATTACATAGGGAAGGAAAAATAAAAATGGTTGAGATCAAATGATAATTTAGGGTAAACAAGGGAAATATTTAAGATTAACCAAGAGAATAAGGGTATGACAATGGGATCATAACATTAGAAGACCACACACCATACATCAAATATCATAAAAATGAATTATTGTACAAATCTTGGTAATTTATAAGATGTGAATCATAAGTATCTATCCAACAGAATCCATAAAATAATATCATATCAATAACCCATGAAAATTTGGAATACAAATTCATTTGATATAATTCCATATAATTCTATATTAATTGATATAACATATCTAGGATCATCATGGGAACAACACCTTATATGTAATACATACCACCATCCCTAGTCTCAGTCTTCTCATTGTTTGGGATCGGGTTTCCCCATCATCCCCTAGTGGATTTGGTTTCCCTATCATCCCATAGAGGATAGAGTTTCCCTATACTCCCACAGGGGATAAGTTTTCCCCATATAATAGTATTGGATTGGGTTTCCACATCTTCTATCTACATGGTAACTACACCTACTGGGCGGGATACACCACAATCCCCAATCAAGGTCCTTTCCTTGTAAGATACTAGGTTTTTTCCAATCCTCCCAATGTAGATCATGCCATAAAAAATGATTCACACAACTATCTCATGAGATCTAGACCATCAATCAATTCATTAGAGGGAGATATAAGACTTCCCATCAAATAATAAAATCATTAATACATGTTCCATAATATACTAAAACTAACATCATATAATGACCCATAAAAATAAAGGGTTCTTTAAAAATAAAATAATTACACATGAAATGTAATGGATGTCATAAACATTAAATTACATCACAGCCCATGGAAAAAGGATATGTTTCATAATCATTCCATCAAATATTATCACATTAAAAGAATTGTGTTTCAAAAGCATATAATCAATGGAATATGATAGGTGTCTTAATAATCATTCCGTAAAAACATAATCTATTCATGAATTTATATGAATTAAACCATTAGATCATTTATTATAATTGAATGAGTAACCTATAAAGATGCCTTTATATATTTATAATAATCTGGAAAGATATTTTGAATACATTTCTTAATGAAAATTTACATTCTTTGTTTAAATGTCCTCCTTCAAACATAAAAACTTTTGAAAAAAATTTCATTGAATGTACTTATTAAAATATAAAGAAGTCTTTAAATGATTTGCAAAACGTTTTTACTTGAAAATATATTCAATAATACTCATGATATTTATAATAAGTTTTTCTTGGAAAATACATTTAAAATATATAACTAAGTATTGAAAACATATAAAATACTTTTTAAAACATAAAACCTTATAGAGAACGATTTTCATTGAAAATCACTTTAAAAACAATGAATGTCCAAAATATTTATAAAAACATTTACTAAAAATAAAATTGTAAACATATGATGCAAACTTCAATAAAATGGTAGTCATGAGGGTGGGTATGTTTGTACACGATGGGTATTCCATTTTTATCTAAAAGGATAAAAAAATGACCTTCTATAAATAAAATAATAACATTCAAGCTAAATATGTTTTACATAACATTTCATCAATGAGGTCATAATCATCCACAATCTTGATAAACAATGAGACTATAGAAATAAACTATTACCTTTCTGGTAACAACAATTCATGAGGGAAAAAATATTACATGAAGGATGGAATAGCATGAAAATAATTGTATTCATTATATATCATATCATAATGAAGTATATAAATGTTGTAGATGTTTATAGGTGCATGAAAGGGTGTGTATCTCAAAGAATGAAAATTGAGACAATGTTACTTTACCAATTTGATAAGTTTTGAAACACAAAACCCGCAAAATAAAAATCATAAAATAGATTATTAAATATCCATAAAATTAAATATAATAATAATAAAATACACCCATGGAAAGTATATAAATAATAAATACAAAACGAGTTGTGATTAAGTCTTGTATCACACGAAAATAAAAAATTAGATGAAATACCCTTACATTGTGTCTTCACTATCATCATATTCATTAAAACATCAGGTATAATAAAATAAAGTTTATTATAAATATTTTATAGAAATAAATTTTTATATATAATACTATATATAGTTTTATTATGTCTTTATATTACCCAGATGTTAACAATTTCTTGTTAATGTTACGCTTCAAGAAATATTCACTTTGTTTTTCACTTCTATCTTAACATTTCATATATTTTTCCCTTATAATTATTTCATGAAATTAAAATTTAAAACTATGATATGTATATTTTTTATATTTTTTATAATAATATATATAATATAGATGAATGAAATGGAATACACTATTCATGGAGATAGATGGATGTAAATATACATCAATGCTACATCTATTTTATTAACGAATTGAAAGAGAGAAATCACATGACTTAAATGTGTATGTATATATGTATATAATATCACGAATGTAAAAAATTTATGTAATAAATTTCATATAGGTTCAATAATTATATCCTTAATAAATTTCACATGTTGTGTAAAAGAATCACAATGCTTTGAGGGTCGGTAGTACACATGTCCTAAAACAAAATTTTCATATGTCCACAAAATGTCAAGAATAATGGTATGATCAAAATAAAAATATAAAAAACGTAAATAAATAATAAAAATTATATATATCATATATATAAATATTGAATATCATAATTTACACCATGAAAGGATATAAAGGATAAAAGATCAATCCTCATTTCGTGAAGTGATAGTTCATTATACACGTACACAGTATGTCTGTTACCGATTAGATAAAAGTGACTGTAAGTTTAGGTCAAACCATTATCATAATAAAATACTATTATATTTGGGATAATATTTTTATAATAAAACCATGGAATGATATGAATTTATTATGTGGGTAACGGAAGTAATAGAATGATCTTTGGGGTGTTACCTCTTAATCAGGGAACTCATTTTTGTTTGAACCAAAGGGTTACCTTCAAAGACATCCTTCCCAAAGGTTGGAATCCACACTAATTTTAGGTTTTTTATAAATATATTGGTAAGATTTTGATGAAAATAATTTGTTTTATAGGTGTGATGAAGTGGGAGAGGTAATGACCTCTTATAGGGAAGGGAAGGGACTCACTTGGCATTTTCTAAAAATAAGTAAGATGTACTAATGTTTTTACAGAACAAAAGTCATAAAAATCTAACAAGAATTGATAATGAATTATTTAAATAGTCAATATGTCTATAAAATGGGGTTTTGACAATATTATAGTTCATTTGGGCCCTTATGTGTAAGGTGTATTTCTTTGTTAAGATTAATTTTACGATAATCACTGTAATTAATTTTAGCTGCATTCACTAATATTTTTTGTCATAAATTAAATTTAACTTATTATAAATTATAAATTATTATTATTTAAAATATGGAATAAATTTTTAATAAATAAATCACATACGTTTCAGAAATTGGTTTCAAATTAATCACATAGAGGGGACAATAGTACATGTTTTTAACGTAATAGAATTATACAAGTTTTCAATGTTTTTATAATCAATTTCAAAGTAAAATTTATTTTAATTATCAAACATGGATTAATTGATTAAATTATGATGTAATTAATAATTTATAAAAATTAAAATATTATTTAACTATATATGTAAATTTGGTGAAAAAGTAGATTTGAATTAAAATACAGTCTCTTTAACTTTTAATTAAAAAATGAAACCCTATAAGAAAAAAATCCAAAACAATATATCCAATCCTAATTATTATTATTAAATTTAAAGTATAATGTTTACATAGTATTATTAAATCTAAAAAAGTTCCAAAATTTTTATTTAAAATTTGTTCTCTACTAAAAGAATGTGTAACTGCATTTATAAAAATATAGGTTTTTATGTATAAAATTGGGTTTTTTATTATGTTATGTGTATCAAATCTAATGTATAAACATCAAGAATATTTAACTTAATATATTAAATATTTATTTCATTAATGTTACTCAGTAATTGTAAAAAATTAATTTATTATGACAGAACAACTTTTAGGGAATAAAAATAAAAATAAATCCTTTATATTCAATTAGTTCATAAATTTTAATTTTTAATAAATTATAAACCAATTAATTCATATAATAATTGAGAAAACCATATATTTTGAAATTTTAGTTAATAATATTAACAAAAAAAATTTAATTATTTTCTTATATCTTATTATACTAAATAATAATATATTATTGTTTGGTAAAACATGGTCTTGAATGTTACATAAACCATCGTGGAAAGTCATAATATAACCTCAATGTTCCTAATAAATAAAGTTATCATTTATATTTCATGTAGTTCACAATTAACATGGAATAGTTCAAAATTAAATCCATAAATAGTTCCTTAATGTCTATAAAATAACTATTTTTTACTATTGAGTACAATAGAAAATATTATAAAATTTAAATTAATTTGAAAAAAAAAATCCAAAAATATCGGTGTGTTACATTATACCCCCTGTAAAATGAATATATCAATTGAAATTTATTTGGGTTATTGAAGGTTTAATTATTGAAATTTATTTTTTTAAAGACCCACATCATAGAATTAAACACTATAACTTACTTTTATAAAGGAAAGGTATAAACATAATGTTTATCCGACGTAACATATAACTCGATTTCCAAATGGAAGAACATAGGTGGGAAATAATAACATATACATGGAATAAAAATTTTAAAGATACTTTTAGGATTGGGAGTGATAGAGAAAAAGGTCATGAGAAATATAAAAATCATAAACCCATAAATCTGTGATGAACTATCAACCCATCTGATTCATCTGAAATAGAGGTAATAGGATATTTTTTTTCTCTCAATATTATTTTGCCTAAATATAGAGTCTTTTCATAAAAAGATATACATATATGATTTTAGTACATCCTCATCATGTGTTATTCCCTCATCTACATGACTTATTTCTCAAAAAATGATGGCTAATTTTTAATTATTGAAGCACAAACAGATAATGGGATTCGTGATAAGGAATCCAATTTGTAATAAATTATCTTCAATACGAAGTTGTTTGGACAAGTTATCCAATATGTATAATTCCTTTTATTGTGAGAAAATAAATTATTCTCAAAAACCTCATATAAAGTTTAACTTATTCATTCCATACACAGTTAATCATATAAACCTTTAAAAAATGAAAATTAAATATATTTGATTGATTTTAAAGAAATAAAATTCACATTGTTTTTCTATATATCAAATAGTACCACTTGGTTGACACATTCCAAACATGTGAATACCATCATCATACATTACCTTGAATCTTGGTCATAATTTAAATTACAATAAATCCCTTTAAAAAATTCATAGTTCTTTATTCCAATTATTATTGGATACATTAATTGAATATAAGGAGTTGTAAAGTTCATCATTGATGATATAAGAAACTTTTACCACCCACCAATAATCAGATTCAGGGTAATCAGTGTTATCCAATTTATTTTGTCCAAAACAATCCTATCATCATCCATGAAAAACAAAATTTCTCAACATATTTATCACATTAAGGGTTACCTTACCTAAATCAAAATATAACTTTTATATAAAATGAATATTCTATGTATTCATTACCATTATAAATGTAATTTTTAATATATGATGAAAACTTATTCTAAAAATACTTATATATTTCATGATTAATATAACATAAAATTTTAAATAAAAAGCATAAATACTTGATTTTTAGAAAATTAATCTTAGACCATTACATAGGCGTCATCAACATATTTCATAATACCTCATTCCTATAATATGAAATATAAATCAGGAGTAAAGGTTTTTAAACCACAATTTAAACATGATTCTTATGTTAAATGTATAAAATAATATAAGAACATCACATACCATTCACATGTTGTTTGTAATCTCTTTATCTTTATTAGTATATCAAATAACTGTACAAAATTCTTGATTCTATAGATGATATTTCTACATAGAAAATCTATTTTCATAATTCCCATAATTTCAAAATTTATTGAAGTCATAAATTAATAAATCCATATGGAGTCCACCATTCTCATCCATTAGGTTAACTAAACTTTTCATTTTCCATTATCAGTTAATTGTGTTCTAACTTTTGTTTCCACAGTCAAAACATCTTCTTATTCCACTTAGACATTAAATTAGGTGATTAATTACAAATTATAGACAACAAGTAAACCATATTTCCATTACTCCATAGTCTTTATAGCCTATACACATATAAAAATATTTCATTCTATTATTTGGTGAGTCAGAGAGTTGGTTAAGGTACCCGTTGTTAATCATGTTCTATGAAAACATATTAGTCGTTAAGATAAAATCATTTTCAACTATGATCATCAAATTTAAATGTCCATATGAAAATTTTCTATAAAATTCAACATTAACCCAATTCATTCTGGTTTCTTCCATTTACTAACACCAAAATTCATAGTGTGGGAAACAATTATCATAGTGGAAATCCACATTATCAGGAAAAAGTAATACTTATATGATACCAAAATCATGAAACCATCCTTAATCCATGATATTGTACGTTTCTCCATGGTTATCCAATTGAAATAATAATTTAATTACATCATTATGGTTTTTCAATAGTATATGAATTTCTAAAGCATATCCCACAGAAGTTTCAAACTAGGTGTGCCGCAATGCCCATTTTTCATATACAGGATTATCTTGAGTCATGTCTAAGACATCATGCTAGAGTTTTTAGACCTTGTAACCTATGTACCTAAGCTACACCCACATTTAGTATACATACATTGACCTCTTTATAGGAAACCAATCTCTCTATCATTATCCAAATTTCAAGTACATTTTCAGATACTTTTCTTTATTCCTAGTCCTATTCAAACAAATGTCTATATAGTTCTCCCTATAAATTTATTACCCTAGTTTCCAAAGGGAAACTAAATAATTTTTCTATTACCAACTATAAATACCCAATATTAACGTACATAGACATTAAATGACTTTTATATAATACATAAGTCAATATAAAAATATACACACAAAGACCGTATTAGTTTACTGTATTCGGAAAGAAAAACAATCAGTATATTAGTCAGCTACATTATCTCCCACTAGGTTCTTAATGTCCACAAAACAACTTAGACAAGTGATACATAATGCATATCTTCATAACCTGGGGATGGAAACATAAAAGGAGTGGAAAAAAATTCTCATTAATGCTAAATATATTAGACATGTAAGAATAAACATGTAAATAGGTGTATGAGAATGTGATCATAAAATTATAATATAATACACTATATATCAAAAATCATAGACATGAATGATAGAAAAACTATTGAACATCATAAGACCTGAATCATACATAAATGGTGAACATAATACAAGAAATCCTATTATAGTAATAATACATGGAATTATTCATACATAGATAGGTGATATCAATTCCTATAAGTCAACAATCATTTCTATGACTAATCATGGAACATCATGGAAACCACACCTACTACAACGGATATAACACCATCCCCATTTGTGTACCATTCCTGCTAAGGGATCAAGTTTCTATATCTCCCCTTAGTGGAAAAGGATTCCCCATATTCTTATAGTATATCAGGTTTTCCCATATCCCCATAGTTGTTCGGGTTTCCCCAACTTCCCATAGGAGAATGGGTTTCCCTATGTTCGATATTCTTGGTGGTTATACCTACTAGGAAAGACAAACCGCCATACCCATTCGTAGTCATTTCCTTACATGCATCATGTTTCCACGTCTTCCTATAGTGGATCAAGCCTATCAACTTGATTTGTATCATTATATCATGATATATGAATATTTACCCAATGAATTGGAGGGATATATAAGCCCCACCGATATCATAATAAAATCTTGAATAAATATTTTAAAAGATAATAAATCATTCATCATATTAAGAACCATAAAATGTGATGGGTTCTAAAAACATCACATCACAACCCATGATATGAATTTTGTACCATTAAAATTTTGTCACATAATAACCAATGGAAAATTGATAGGATTCATACAAACTTCATCAATAAAAACCTATGAAATGAAGAAGGTATCAAAACAATATAACCTTTGAAAGAGAAACAAGTATAATAAGAATCATTTTATTAAAGTAGAAATCATTAAAGAATGAATATGAATGATGCCTTTTGATAATTTACATAATGGGTTGGATTATCATCAAAAAATGCCATCTTGGATGAAAAATAACCTAGAAATATATTTTTGAAAATATTTCATTAGGAAGATATTCTTTATTATTTAAAAATTTCTCCTAAAAACATAAGACATTTTCCAAACCCTTTTCATGGAAATTACAGAAAAACATTGAATGATGGTTTGAAATAATTTTTAAAAACTTTTTCCATGAGAATACATAAAATATTTTTGAAGAAATTTGGAATTATATTTTTATTTGATTATATATTGAAAACATATAATGAATGATTGACAAAATTTAAGTTAAATGTTAATTTTTTTTTGAAAACAATAATCATTGAAACCCACATTAAAAACAATGAATGTAAAAATTATTAAGAAAAAAAATTCCTTAAAAATAATTTTGTAAACATAAAATAGAATTATAATGTAAATTACAATGATAATAAAAGGTATGTCTGTACATAGTGAACAATCCATTTTTACATTAAATGTTTAAAAAAGTGACTTGATTGAAAAAAAAGAAGATTCATTATAAAATCAATTTTTATGATTTAAGACGTGGTTAAAAATGTCCTATAAAATTATTAGATAAGTGTAAAACGTTTTTGAAATAATTTTTAGAAATCATGATTTTGGAAAAACATATATTTTCAACTATAAGGAGAGAAAATTCCAGATTTTCCTAAATTATTTTTGTATCTTTAGAATAAATTAGTATAATAATAGTACCATTACATGGATAGAATATTTATTTCTATAGGGTAAGAAAATTCCTGATTTTTCTTGAGATCTATAGTATAAAATTTCAATAGTGGGAGTATAATCATTAACAATCTCGATAAATGTAACACCCCAGGATTTCAGAGTGTGTTATTTCTTAAAAATAATTCAATAACTTGCACTACACGCAACACCGAGTTCAATCACACCATTAAAAGAGGTCATGAATAGTATTAACTACATTTTGAACTTTATATAATCCTTATAATTTTAGAATCCCTATTATGAGTTTCTTAGTCATAATGCAAGAACAAATTCATTTTCAGTATTTCACTTTTATCAACTTCTAATAGTGAAACCTTTTTAAATAAAATATTTTAAACTTTTTGACTAAATGGAGACATCAAAAAATATAAAATGAAACATCCCAAGCGTCCACGGTACGCTTTCCTTTGGATAAAACAGTAGCGTGTGTTGTACGCAACTTCGAGTTCTAACACACCGTAACCAATCAAACTAGTTGTTATGAATAGTAATACCTACTTTTTGAAGTTATATATATTTTATATTTTAAAATGGACTTCATTTTTGGATTCGGAATATCAAATTTAGCCTAAGGTGAAATTTTGGTACTTTTCGGATAACTTTCATATTTTGATGAATAGTGAAAATTACTAAATTTTAATTAAAAACAACTTTTTTAATCAAAATAATTAATAGTGATAAATTATGAATTTGAGTGGTTTTAAAGTATATTTAGAATATATTTTTACTATTTAATATAATGTTGGTCATTGGACATAATTTTACAATTAAACCGAACATAAACAAGTGTCAATCTTTTGATAGTTATTATCTCTTAAAAACACGCTTTTTGTTTTGACAGCGGGAATTAATTTTAAATTAATTTCTGCCACTTCTGTGTTTTGAATTTAGGAAAATGGATTCCATATTTGGAATCAGGATGTTCAAATTGTGTAAATAGGTAACTTTTATTTTTATACATTTTGAATAATTACTGCGGTAAATATTTTATTTACCATGGTTTAGGGTAAATCCGGTAAATAAGGGTTAAAAAATAATATTATAATAATACTAAATTACCCTAAAACGTGTCTTAACCCTATTGGTTGATACAGGGTCGACCATGGGCATCTTTGTGTCAATTTTGGGACCCCATGGATCCACTTGTAAGTGATAATGACACTTTATTTTAATTAAGTCAAAATGAATACAAAAATGACACAAGCATATATCTTTTAGAAAAGTAATTGTTACATAGGGTTATATAAGTTGGATTTTAGATTATAAATATTCATTAGAAAGATAAAAAGATTTTCTACATAATGATATTTTATTTATAATTTTTAGACATTAAATAATTTATTTTATTTATGACACAATGATGATGCAGTAATTACTATAATAGTGAAAAATTAAAATAATTGATATTATAAATACCCAAATAAATATAATATGAAACTTTTAATGTATTAAACTAATTTTCTAGGATAATATGATATATTAGGATTGATTTAATTTACTTTTTTCGAAGTAATCAATCTGTTATGAGTTTCACAAAAATCAACTATTGAATAGTGTCAAAATTGACATAAAAGAGTTCTTAAAACAAATATTATATTATTAATTGATATTAAATTCCTAAAAATCTAAGGTTCGGCCAAGAGACTTATATCATGATAGGTTCATCATTAATGGACCACTTGGGGGTCTCTTGGATGTATATAGTAAGTATATTAACCATATTATATAAAAATACAAAGAGACATTGTAAAAGTGAAACTAATTAACTTAGAGTTAATACTTAAAGATAAGGTTAATATAAGTACCCAAACCTGTCTAAATTCTATTGGATGAGTTGTTTTCGACCTATCCCCACCTCATCCTTTGAATAGTCAACTTTGGAGCCTTTAGAAACCGAATATGAATTTATTATAAATTAATATTTCTAGCTTTTCCAAAAGTGCCCCTCACCCCTCTTATAAAAGGGAACTCCTCCTTCTCTTTTCCTCACACCTCTCAAGCCACTTGGCTCGTCCAAACTCTTCCCACATAATCTCCCCACATCCCTCTCCTCCTCCTTGAAGCTTCCCCTTAGGCAGAAAGCATTTCAAGAAGTCCTTTGGTTCCAACCAAAGTGAGTTACCTAAATTAAAGGTAACGGTTTCTCTTAAATTATTTTCATTTATTTTGCTTCTCCAACCCCCAAACTCTTTTTATTTCCTTTATTTTGTAACAACACCAGTATCCTCAATATACTAGGATGTTGTTATAAGAAGGATTCAAACTACACATACACACAACTCCATCTAATGGATGATGAACATAATGTTTCTGTGGATGGCAAACTAACGCCTCACGAAACGATGATTGTTCAAATACATCTTACCGCCTCTCATGGTGGCCATTATGATGGCACTGTAATTAAATATGATATTAATGATATATATTTTATATATAAGCTTCTGTAATTCCATTTTATTTCATACCATTATTCGTTTCATGTTTTATATACATACGATAATTTCATTTGAGGAAGTGCGGACTACCGCCCCCTTAAAATGATATGACTCGTTCATACCACACATGGAACGTATAAAGGATGGTGTTAATGAACTTAAGTAACATATATAAAATATTATATTATACTGGAATAGTAATATACCTATGTATCATTTGGATTCGATTCTTTTAAAATAAAAATTAAATGGAAATAGCGTTCGTGCGTACGTACGGACTACCGTCTCCACGAACGCGATGAGATTCATTCTCCATCGTATCCATTCAAGTATAATTATCATTTGATGATTTAAAATTGATGTTTAAGGACTAGATATCATTCTGGATATGAATAAGATACAACAACCATGGCTTATGTAACAAAACATATAAAAGAAAATGAGTAAGTTAACTCCCGAAACGACGATAATTCTAAGATATTATTAACAAATCAATGTTAAAAGATCATATATGATATCATATTAATATATATGATTCTTGTATAATTTAATAACAAATATTTCACCATTATACAGGAGGTTAACCTACCACAACCAAGGAAAAGTACAAGGTAAGGGTTATTTCACAATCTCTTCATTATCAGAGGTTGTTTATACGTAATAATCTACTGGGATTTCTTTATCATCCACATCCATGTTTCTTCGAAATGTATTTCAAAACATATTTATTATTTACAAGAATATGGGTTAAATTAATTTATACCCTTGTTTGAATTTTTGTAAGAAGTTTATAAAGGAATCTTTCCGTCGTTTTCAAAACAAGGTCCTTTTTAACCTTTTCGACAGAATTAAGATAAGAATGTTTTTTTAACTTATACGGCGGGTGCGGTTATTTTCCGCCGTTATAGAATCGTCAAAGCTTTCCTTACAATCTTACAAGAATATTTTCAAGAAAATGTTTTATTTTATATGGCTCTTAAATGATTTCAAAAATAGAAAGAGATATTTATCTAAAAAGTGTTTTGATTTCATCTATGTCAACATCCTTTAATGGATTTTACGCTTATTTGAAGTTGATTTATTATAATACAAAACTTCTATATTGTATTGATGGTTTTGTGATATGTTTGACTGTGGATGTTCTATTTTATACCATTCATAGTTTATGGTGAAACTATAGACATTTCGTATGCTAGTTTTAATCCGAATGTTTATGTTATATTTCAAAATTTTCTTCAAATGAATGTGCTAAACAAGTATGTTCCGGGTTGGGGACCGGTAAAAGTAAGCCCTCCAGGTTGGGGACTGGTTAAAGTAAGCCCTCCAGGTTAGGGACTGGTAAAAGTATGCCCTCCGGGTTGGTGTCCGGTTATTAGAGGCACTCCGGGTTGGTGTCCGGTTATTAGAGGCACTCCGGGTTGGTGTCCGGTTATTATAGGCACTCCGGGTTGGGTTCCGGTTAGAAGTAACCCCTAGGTCTTGGGATGAGGCCTAGACAAAGAAATTAACGTTTATCATTATGCATTCCAACATTATGAAAGTGGTTATTGATATTGCATGTGATTATTCGATTAGTAGAATATCCATGTGAACAAGTAAATGGCATTATTTCATTTTACTTTTGCCATACTATGTTGAAGTTCAATTTTAAAAGGCTTTTGTTTTAGTAATTAATTGCCTTAAATGTTTATGCTTATTTTGAATGTTCCGCTATATTGTTATCCTTACTGGGCATTTGAGCTCACCCCTTTTCTATGTTTTATTTTTCCCAGGAAGTGAAGATGTAAGTTATGAATGACCTGCAGGGATATTATGAGGGGATTGTAGTGTGGACTGTGGAAACATTATGTTGTTGTAGTAGTTTTTGATTTTATGATGTAATGTAAAACTTATGAATATATCTAGTGTTTCCAAGGCTACTAAACCAATCGGTCTTTCGAGATTTGATCTTTCTTGTGATCATGCCAATGTTATGTAATAATGCACCGACTCTAGGCAACTAGGGTCGAGACGTTACAGTTGGTATCAGAGGAAGTTTAGTACAAACCTTGGAAGCTAGATTTAGATAAACTCTGATTAGAGCACGTAGACCTAAGATGAACTTTGAGGATTAGTATAGAAGAACTTCCTAGAATTTTGGTATTGTAGAGACTTTGTGAGTTTTCCGAGCAATACATCCCTGTCTGGATACGAGCAGGTAGAGGCGGCTCTGGCACAGATGTACCTAGGGGTAAAACCCGAAAACACCGCTTTGAGCTAGACTCGAACGGGAACTGGTGCACGACAACGGGCCTTGCTGCACTCTTGGCTACGACACTCCCGGGGGATATGCTTAGGATAACTCTCATTTTCTTTACAAATCATTATGAAGGGTTTATGAGTATATACTTCCTCAAAGAAAACATTTTTATGATTATGGATTATATCCATAAATAGTTCAATTTATGTTAAGTGTTTTATAAGTATGGGATTATGTATTTGGATTCATAAACTGATCTAGTGTATGCCATTGTTTAGAAATGGCGCCCAGTAGAAGGAACGAGAACTCCAGAAATACACATGATCCAAAGAGAAGGAAGGATCATATCCTTCATGGTCTTAAGCTAGAATTTATAAGAGGAATAGTCTCCCATGTATTATCATCATGTGGAGAAATAATATCATGTGTTGATAAGATAAGTAAAGAGTTTACTGAGTCATATGGATTTGAAGGGAAGCAAGAGAAGAAATGGATGGAAGAGAGAAAGATGGATAAAGGGATGAGGGAAAAGAAGAATTTTCCCATATGTGGTAACTGTGGAAAGAAACACCCTGGAACTTGCCTGAAAGGAATGGGAGTTTGTTATAAGTGTGGAGGAAAAGGGCACAAAGTACGTGACTGAAAGGGTAAGAAAATGGTTTCAAATGTACAATGCTTCATTTGCAAGGAGTTTGGACACTACGCGAACCTATGTCCCAGTCATCAGACTATGCCGCAAATGATGCTATTGGATAATAATCAAGTTATGATACTACCACAGATGAAGAGGAATGATTAGAGTTCTTAAGTTGATTATGTCAATTGAGTGTTGTATCAACAATCTACTTGTTATAATAATTATGGAGTATATAAGGATTGTACTGCAGTACTATTTCATTAAGGACTTGAGATTGTGTGGAACAAAGAAAAGTGACTCAATAGCAGGATAATTTTTTGGAAAATATATGGTTGAGAGAATGATAAATCATAATATAGTTATGATACTGAGGTAGTGATTTTGGAATAATATGTGATTGTTTTGGATAAATTATATTGGATATTATTGACTACCTTGTAACTGATTAATGATTTGTATATTCCATCATTGTTGGGGTTTAAAACATTTTTGGATTAATGAAGTATATCCATCATTCTATATGGAATAAGGGAGCATGAAGGTAATCAATAAGGAACATGGTAATGCATGATGAAGGTATTCATATACTATTACGGGGTAAAAAGGATCAATATTATGTTTACCTTCCTTATAAATTTTGGACTGTGAGTTTGGACAGAATTATTTTGGATAGTTCTAGTTTGGATTATTTTGGATTGCCATAAAAGGACAACCCGGAGGTCGGGCAGCAACCCGTCGCGTCCGGCAAGGCTGCGAGACTTGAACCCGCAACCGAAGGGCGACAAGGGTGTATCACCTACCACTGGCCCATGAGATGTACTAGATTAAATAATGTAGTTTTTATTAAAAGATCATGTAGATGAATTATAAATTCGTTTATTTTGGAACCCTGTACGAATAGTATAAATAGGATTTTTTTTACGAGTGAAAGATGAGTTTGTGGTAGAAATTTATTAATGGACAAAACTCTAATTATAAAGTAAGTATATCTCCTTATGATCTAAGCCAATCTCATAAATAAATTCCTCAACATTAATAAAAGGAACTTAAAACAAAAATGTTGTCCTAGATGGTACCTTAAATCATCACTAATTTATGGCTTTGGGATTTTTGGCCTTTTCATAGCCATGTTCTCTACCACTCTCCATCAGATAATTGATGGTTAGATTTTTCTTCCATATCCATATTTTCTAACATGGAACCCTAGTATGTGTTATTTTCGGTAATCTTCATACTTTCGACTCTTTATTTTAAATAGAGGCCTCGTTAATTCATTTTTCGATGTGGGATTTCAACTAAGATATTTTGAAACGTCAAAAATGTGTTATCCCAATACCCTATATTTTGTTGAACCGATGGTACTTCAAATCATCATAGATTGATGAGTTTAAGGACCTCAATTATACACTTGTTTGTGATTGATGACCTCAATCACTACCTATAAATATTTACGTTTTTCCTCCGATTATATGTCTCTAATTTCCACCAATGTTCTCCTAATCGAGATCATAATTTGGTGGTGACCCTTTAATTTCTCTTTTCCTCATATTAAGACTAAATTTTAGTAACCCAATTTCCAATGTGGGTTTTCCCACAAATATATTTTCTACTTTCAACCTTTTATCTTCGAAGAACAATTTCAAATTGCGAGGACGCAATTTATTGAAGGAGGGGAGAATGTAACACCCCAGGATTTCAGAGTGTGTTATTTCTTAAAAATAATTCAATAACTTGCACTACACGCAACACCGAGTTCAATCACACCATTAAAAGAGGTCATGAATAGTATTAACTACATTTTGAACTTTATATAATCCTTATAATTTTAGAATCCCTATTATGAGTTTCTTAGTCATAATGAAAGAACAAATTCATTTTCAGTATTTCACTTTTATCAACTTCTAATAGTGAAACCTTTTTAAATAAAATATTTTAAACTTTTTGACTAAATGGAGACATCAAAAAATTTAAAATGAAACATCCCAAGCGTCCACGGTACGCTTTCCTTTGGATAAAACAGTAGCGTGTGTTGTACGCAACTTCGAGTTCTAACACACCGTAACCAATCAAACTAGTTGTTATGAATAGTAATACCTACTTTTTGAAGTTATATATATTTTATATTTTAAAATGGACTTCATTTTTGGATTCGGAATATCAAATTTAGCCTAAGGTGAAATTTTGGTACTTTTCGGATAACTTTCATATTTTGATGAATAGTGAAAATTACTAAATTTTAATTAAAAACAACTTTTTTAATCAAAATAATTAATAGTGATAAATTATGAATTTGAGTGGTTTTAAAGTATATTTAGAATATATTTTTACTATTTAATATAATGTTGGTCATTGGACATAATTTTACAATTAAACCGAACATAAACAAGTGTCAATCTTTTGATAGTTATTATCTCTTAAAAACACGCGTTTTGTTTTGACAGCGGGAATTAATTTTAAATTAATTTCTGCCACTTCTGTGTTTTGAATTTAGGAAAATGGATTCCATATTTGGAATCAGGATGTCCAAATTGTGTAAATAGGTAACTTTTATTTTTATACATTTTGAATAATTACTGCGGTAAATATTTTATTTACCATGGTTTAGGGTAAATCCGGTAAATAAGGGTTAAAAAATAATATTATAATAATACTAAATTACCCTAAAACGTGTCTTAACCCTATTGGTTGATACAGGGTCGACCATGGGCATCTTTGTGTCAATTTTGGGACCCCATGGATCCACTTGTAAGTGATAATGACACTTTATTTTAATTAAGTCAAAATGAATACAAAAATGACACAAGCATATATCTTTTAGAAAAGTAATTGTTACATAGGGTTATATAAGTTGGATTTTAGATTATAAATATTCATTAGAAAGATAAAAAGATTTTCTACATAATGATATTTTATTTATAATTTTTAGACATTAAATAATTTATTTTATTTATGACACAATGATGATGCAGTAATTACTATAATAGTGAAAAATTAAAATAATTGATATTATAAATACCCAAATAAATATAATATGAAACTTTTAATGTATTAAACTAATTTTCTAGGATAATATGATATATTAGGATTGATTTAATTTACTTTTTTCGAAGTAATCAATCTGTTATGAGTTTCACAAAAATCAACTATTGAATAGTGTCAAAATTGACATAAAAGAGTTCTTAAAACAAATATTATATTATTAATTGATATTAAATTCCTAAAAATCTAAGGTTCGTCCAAGAGACTTATATCATGATAGGTTCATCATTAATGGACCACTTGGGGGTCTCTTGGATGTATATAGTAAGTTTATTAACCATATTATATAAAAATACAAAGAGACATTGTAAAAGTGAAACTAATTAACTTAGAGTTAATACTTAAAGATAAGGTTAATATAAGTACCCAAACCTGTCTAAATTCTATTGGATGAGTTGTTTTCGACCTATCCCCACCTCATCCTTTGAATAGTCAACTTTGGAGCCTTTAGAAACCGAATATGAATTTATTATAAATTAATATTTCTAGCTTTTCCAAAAGTGCCCCTCACCCCTCTTATAAAAGGGAACTCCTCCTTCTCTTTTCCTCACACCTCTCAAGCCACTTGGCTCGTCCAAACTCTGCCCACATAAGCTCCCCACATCCCTATCCTCCTCCTTGAAGCTTCCCCTTAGGCAGAAAGCATTTCAAGAAGTCCTTTGGTTCCAACCAAAGTGAGTTACCTAAATTAAAGGTAACGGTTTCTCTTAAATTATTTTCATTTATTTTGCTTCTCCAACCCCCAAATTCTTTTTATTTCCTTTATTTTGTAACAACACCAGTATCCTCAATATACTAGGATGTTGTTATAAGAAGGATTCAAACTACACATACACACAACTCCATCTAATGGATGATGAACATAATGTTTCTGTGGATGGCAAACTAACGCCTCACGAAACGATGATTGTTCAAATACATCTTACCGCCTCTCATGGTGGCCATTATGATGGCACTGTAATTAAATATGATATTAATGATATATATTTTATATATAAGCTTCTGTAATTCCATTTTATTTCATACCATTATTCGTTTCATGTTTTATATACATACGATAATTTCATTTGAGGAAGTGCGGACTACCGCCCCCTTAAAATGATATGACTCGTTCATACCACACATGGAACGTATAAAGGATGGTGTTAATGAACTTAAGTAACATATATAAAATATTATATTATACTGGAATAGTAATATACCTATGTATCAGTTGGATTCGATTCTTTTAAAATAAAAATTAAATGGAAATAGCGTTCGTGCGTACGTACGGACTACCGTCTCCACGAACGCGATGAGATTCATTCTCCATCGTATCCATTCAAGTATAATTATCATTTGATGATTTAAAATTGATGTTTAAGGACTAGATATCATTCTGGATATGAATAAGATACAACAACCATGGCTTATGTAACAAAACATATAAAAGAAAATGAGTAAGTTAACTCCCGAAACGACGATAATTCTAAGATATTATTAACAAATCAATGTTAAAAGATCATATATGATATCATATTAATATATATGATTCTTGTATAATTTAATAACAAATATTTCACCATTATACAGGAGGTTAACCTACCACAACCAAGGAAAAGTACAAGTTAAGGGTTATTTCACAATCTCTTCATTATCAGAGGTTGTTTATACGTAATAATCTACTGAGATTTCTTTATCATCCACATCCATGTTTCTTCGAAATGTATTTCAAAACATATTTATTATTTACAAGAATATGGGTTAAATTAATTTATACCCTTGTTTGAATTTTTGTAAGAAGTTTATAAAGGAATCTTTCCGTCGTTTTCAAAACAAGGTCCTTTTTAACCTTTTCGACAGAATTAAGATAAGAATGTTTTTTTAACTTATACGGCGGGTGCGGTTATTTTCCGCCGTTATAGAATCGTCAAAGCTTTCCTTACAATCTTACAAGAATATTTTCAAGAAAATGTTTTATTTTATATGGCTCTTAAATGATTTCAAAAATAGAAAGAGATATTTCTCTAAAAAGTGTTTTGATTTCATCTATGTCAACATCCTTTAATGGATTTTACGCTTATTTGAAGTTGATTTATTATAATACAAAACTTCTATATTGTATTGATGGTTTTGTGATATGTTTGACTGTGGATGTTCTATTTTATACCATTCATAGTTTATGGTGAAACTATAGACATTTCGTATGCTAGTTTTAATCCGAATGTTTATGTTATATTTCAAACTTTTCTTCAAATGAATGTGCTAAACAAGTATGTTCCGGGTTGGGGAACGGTAAAAGTAAGCCCTCCAGGTTGGGGACTGGTTAAAGTAAGCCCTCCAGGTTAGGGACTGGTAAAAGTATGCCCTCCGGGTTGGTGTCCGGTTATTAGAGGCACTCCGGGTTGGTGTCCGGTTATTAGAGGCACTCCGGGTTGGTGTCCGGTTATTATAGGCACTCCGGGTTGGGTTCCGGTTAGAAGTAACCCCTAGGTCTTGGGATGAGGCCTAGACAAAGAAATTAACGTTTATCATTATGCATTCCAACATTATGAAAGTGGTTATTGATATTGCATGTGATTATTCGATTAGTAGAATATCCATGTGAACAAGTAAATGGCATTATTTCATTTTACTTTTGCCATACTATGTTGAAGTTCAATTTTAAAAGGCTTTTGTTTTAGTAATTAATTGCCTTAAATGTTTATGCTTATTTTGAATGTTCCGCTATATTGTTATCCTTACTGGGCATTTGAGCTCACCCCTTTTCTATGTTTTATTTTTCCCAGGAAGTGAAGATGTAAGTTATGAATGACCTGCAGGGATATTATGAGGGGATTGTAGTGTGGACTGTGGAAACATTATGTTGTTGTAGTAGTTTTTGATTTTATGATGTAATGTAAAACTTATGAATATATCTAGTGTTTCCAAGGCTACTAAACCAATCGGTCTTTCGAGATTTGATCTTTCTTGTGATCATGCCAATGTTATGTAATAATGCACCGACTCTAGGCAACTAGGGTCGGGGCGTTACAGTTGGTATCAGAGGAAGTTTAGTACAAACCTTGGAAGCTAGATTTAGATAAACTCTGATTAGAGCACGTAGACCTAAGATGAACTTTGAGGATTAGTATAGAAGAACTTCCTAGAATTTTGGTATTGTAGAGACTTTGTGAGTTTTCCGAGCAATACATCCCTGTCTGGATACGAGCAGGTAGAGGCGGCTCTGGCACAGATGTACCTAGGGGTAAAACCCGAAAACACCGCTTTGAGCTAGACTCGAACGGGAACTGGTGCACGACAACGGGCCTTGCTGCACTCTTGGTTACGACACTCCCGGGGGATATGCTTAGGATAACTCTCATTTTCTTTACAAATCATTATGAAGGGTTTATGAGTATATACTTCCTCAAAGAAAACATTTTTATGATTATGGATTATATCCATAAATAGTTCAATTTATGTTAAGTGTTTTATAAGTATGGGATTATGTATTTGGATTCATAAACTGATCTAGTGTATGCCATTGTTTAGAAATGGCGCCCAGTAGAAGGAACGAGAACTCCAGAAATACACATGATCCAAAGAGAAGGAAGGATAATATCCTTCATGGTCTTAAGCTAGAATTTATAAGAGGAATAGTCTCCCATGTATTATCATCATGTGGAGAAATAATATCATGTGTTGATAAGATAAGTAAAGAGTTTACTGAGTCATATGGATTTGAAGGGAAGCAAGAGAAGAAATGGATGGAAGAGAGAAAGATGGATAAAGGGATGACGGAAAAGAAGAATTTTCCCATATGTGGTAACTGTGGAAAGAAACACCCTGGAACTTGCCTGAAAGGAATGGGAGTTTGTTATAAGTGTGGAGGAAAAGGGCACAAAGTACGTGACTGCAAGGGTAAGAAAATGGTTTCAAATGTACAATGCTTCATTTGCAAGGAGTTTGGACACTACGCGAACCTATGTCCCAGTCATCAGACTATGCCGCAAATGATGCTATTGGATAATAATCAAGTTATGATACTACCACAGATGAAGAGGAATGATTAGAGTTCTTAAGTTGATTATGTCAATTGAGTGTTGTATCAACAATGTACTTGTTATAATAATTATGGAGTATATAAGGATTGTACTGCAGTACTATTTCATTAAGGACTTGAGATTGTGTGGAACAAAGAAAAGTGACTCAATAGCAGGATAAATTTTTGGAAAATATATGGTTGAGAGAATGATAAATCATAATATAGTTATGATACTGAGGTAGTGATTTTGGAATAATATGTGATTGTTTTGGATAAATTATATTGGATATTATTGACTACCTTGTAACTGATTAATGATTTGTATATTCCATCATTGTTGGGGTTTAAAACATTTTTGGATTAATGAAGTATATCCATCATTCTATATGGAATAAGGGAGCATGAAAGTAATCAATAAGGAACATGGTAATGCATGATGAAGGTATTCATATACTATTACGGGGTAAAAAGGATCAATATTATGTTTACCTTCCTTATAAATTTTGGACTGTGAGTTTGGACAGAATTATTTTGGATAGTTCTAGTTTGGATTATTTTGGATTGCCATAAAAGGACAACCCGGAGGTCGGGCAGCAACCCGTCGCGTCCGGCAAGGCTGCGAGACTTGAACCCGCAACCGAAGGGCGACAAGGGTGTATCACCTACCACTGGCCCATGAGATGTACTAGATTAAATAATGTAGTTTTTATTAAAAGATCATGTAGATGAATTATAAATTCGTTTATTTTGGAACCCTGTACGAATAGTATAAATAGGATTTTTTTTACAAGTGAAAGATGAGTTTGTGGTAGAAATTTATTAATGGACAAAACTCTAATTATAAAGTAAGTATATCTCCTTATGATCTAAGCCAATCTCATAAATAAATTCCTCAACATTAATAAAAGGAACTTAAAACAAAAATGTTGTCCTAGATGGTACCTTAAATCATCACTAATTTATGGCTTTGGGATTTTTGGCCTTTTCATAGCCATGTTCTCTACCACTCTCCATCAGATAATTGATGGTTAGATTTTTCTTCCATATCCATATTTTCTAACATGGAACCCTAGTATGTGTTATTTTCGGTAATCTTCATACTTTCGACTCTTTATTTTAAATAGAGGCCTCGTTAATTCATTTTTCGATGTGGGATTTCAACTAAGATATTTTGAAACGTCAAAAATGTGTTATCCCAATACCCTATATTTTGTTGAACCGATGGTACTTCAAATCATCATAGATTGATGAGTTTAAGGACCTCAATTATACACTTGTTTGTGATTGATGACCTCAATCACTACCTATAAATATTTACGTTTTTCCTCCGATTATATGTCTCTAATTTCCACCAATGTTCTCCTAATCGAGATCATAATTTGGTGGTGACCCTTTAATTTCTCTTTTCCTCATATTAAGACTAAATTTTAGTAACCCAATTTCCAATGTGGGTTTTCCCACAAATATATTTTCTACTTTCAACCTTTTATCTTCGAAGAACAATTTCAAATTGCGAGGACGCAATTTATTGAAGGAGGGGAGAATGTAACACCCCAGGATTTCAGAGTGTGTTATTTCTTAAAAATAATTCAATAACTTGCACTACACGCAACACCGAGTTCAATCACACCATTAAAAGAGGTCATGAATAGTATTAACTACATTTTGAACTTTATATAATCCTTATAATTTTAGAATCCCTATTATGAGTTTCTTAGTCATAATGCAAGAACAAATTCATTTTCAGTATTTCACTTTTATCAACTTCTAATAGTGAAACCTTTTTAAATAAAATATTTTAAACTTTTTGACTAAATGGAGACATCAAAAAATTTAAAATGAAACATCCCAAGCGTCCACGGTACGCTTTCCTTTGGATAAAACAGTAGCGTGTGTTGTACGCAACTTCGAGTTCTAACACACCGTAACCAATCAAACTAGTTGTTATGAATAGTAATACCTACTTTTTGAAGTTATATATATTTTATATTTTAAAATGGACTTCATTTTTGGATTCGGAATATCAAATTTAGCCTAAGGTTAAATTTTGGTACTTTTCGGATAACTTTCATATTTTGATTAATAGTGAAAATTACTAAATTTTAATTAAAAACAACTTTTTTAATCAAAATAATTAATAGTGATAAATTATGAATTTGAGTGGTTTTAAAGTATATTTAGAATATATTTTTACTATTTAATATAATTTTGGTCATTGGACATAATTTTACAATTAAACCGAACATAAACAAGTGTCAATCTTTTGATAGTTATTATCTCTTAAAAACACGCTTTTTGTTTTGACAGCGGGAATTAATTTTAAATTAATTTCTGCCACTTCTGTGTTTTGAATTTAGGAAAATGGATTCCATATTTGTAATCAGGATGTTCAAATTGTGTAAATAGGTAACTTTTATTTTTATACATTTTGAATAATTACTGCGGTAAATATTTTATTTACCATGGTTTAGGGTAAATCCGGTAAATAAGGGTTAAAAAATAATATTATAATAATACTAAATTACCCTAAAACGTGTCTTAACCCTATTGGTTGATACAGGGTCGACCATGGGCATCTTTGTGTCAATTTTGGGACCCCATGGATCCACTTGTAAGTGATAATGACACTTTATTTTAATTAAGTCAAAATGAATACAAAAATGACACAAGCATATATCTTTTAGAAAAGTAATTGTTACATAGGGTTATATAAGTTGGATTTTAGATTATAAATATTCATTAGAAAGATAAAAATATTTTCTACATAATGATATTTTATTTATAATTTTTAGACATTAAATAATTTATTTTATTTATGACACAATGATGATGCAGTAATTACTATAATAGTGAAAAATTAAAATAATTGATATTATAAATACCCAAATAAATATAATATGAAACTTTTAATGTATTAAACTAATTTTCTAGGATAATATGATATATTAGGATTGATTTAATTTACTTTTTTCGAAGTAATCAATCTGTTATGAGTTTCACAAAAATCAACTATTGAATAGTGTCAAAATTGACATAAAAGAGTTCTTAAAATAAATATTATATTATTAATTGATATTAAATTCCTAAAAATCTAAGGTTCGTCCAAGAGACTTATATCATGATAGGTTCATCATTAATGGACCACTTGGGGGTCTCTTGGATGTATATAGTAAGTTTATTAACCATATTATATAAAAATACAAAGAGACATTGTAAAAGTGAAACTAATTAACTTAGAGTTAATACTTAAAGATAAGGTTAATATAAGTACCCAAACCTGTCTAAATTCTATTGGATGAGTTGTTTTCGACCTATCCCCACCTCATCCTTTGAATAGTCAACTTTGGAGCCTTTAGAAACCGAATATGAATTTATTATAAATTAATATTTCTAGCTTTTCCAAAAGTGCCCCTCACCCCTCTTATAAAAGGGAACTCCTCCTTCTCTTTTCCTCACACCTCTCAAGCCACTTGGCTCGTCCAAACTCTGCCCACATAAGCTCCCCACATCCCTCTCCTCCTCCTTGAAGCTTCCACTTAGGAAGAAAGCATTTCAAGAAGTCCTTTGGTTCCAACCAAAGTGAGTTACCTAAATTAAAGGTAACGGTTTCTCTTAAATTATTTTCATTTATTTTGCTTCTCCAACCCCCAAACTCTTTTTATTTCCTTTATTTTGTAACAACACCAGTATCCTCAATATACTAGGATGTTGTTATAAGAAGGATTCAAACTACACATACACACAACTCCATCTAATGGATGATGAACATAATGTTTCTGTGGATGGCAAACTAACGCCTCACGAAACGATGATTGTTCAAATACATCTTACCGCCTCTCATGGTGGCCATTATGATGGCACTGTAATTAAATATGATATTAATGATATATATTTTATATATAAGCTTCTGTAATTCCATTTTATTTCATACCATTATTCGTTTCATGTTTTATATACATACGATAATTTCATTTGAGGAAGTGCGGACTACCGCCCCCTTAAAATGATATGACTCGTTCATACCACACATGGAACGTATAAAGGATGGTGTTAATGAACTTAAGTAACATATATAAAATATTATATTATACTGGAATAGTAATATACCTATGTATCATTTGGATTCGATTCTTTTAAAATAAAAATTAAATGGAAATAGCGTTCGTGCGTACGTACGGACTACCGTCTCCACGAACGCGATGAGATTCATTCTCCATCGTATCCATTCAAGTATAATTATCATTTGATGATTTAAAATTGATTTTTAAGGACTAGATATCATTCTGGATATGAATAAGATACAACAACCATGGCTTATGTAACAAAACATATAAAAGAAAATGAGTAAGTTAACTCCCGAAACGACGATAATTCTAAGATATTATTAACAAATCAATGTTAAAAGATCATATATGATATCATATTAATATATATGATTCTTGTATAATTTAATAACAAATATTTCACCATTATACAGGAGGTTAACCTACCACAACCAAGGAAAAGTACAAGGTAAGGGTTATTTCACAATCTCTTCATTATCAGAGGTTGTTTATACGTAATAATCTACTGGGATTTCTTTATCATCCACATCCATGTTTCTTCGAAATGTATTTCAAAACATATTTATTATTTACAAGAATATGGGTTAAATTAATTTATACCCTTGTTTGAATTTTTGTAAGAAGTTTATAAAGGAATCTTTCCGTCGTTTTCAAAACAAGGTCCTTTTTAACCTTTTCGACAGAATTAAGATAAGAATGTTTTTTTAACTTATACGGCGGGTGCGGTTATTTTCCGCCGTTATAGAATCGTCAAAGCTTTCCTTACAATCTTACAAGAATATTTTCAAGAAAATGTTTTATTTTATATGGCTCTTAAATGATTTCAAAAATAGAAAGAGATATTTCTCTAAAAAGTGTTTTGATTTCATCTATGTCAACATCCTTTAATGGATTTTACGCTTATTTGAAGTTGATTTATTATAATACAAAACTTCTATATTGTATTGATGGTTTTGTGATATGTTTGACTGTGGATGTTCTATTTTATACCATTCATAGTTTATGGTGAAACTATAGACATTTCGTATGCTAGTTTTAATCCGAATGTTTATGTTATATTTCAAACTTTTCTTCAGATGAATGTGCTAAACAAGTATGTTCCGGGTTGGGGACCGGTAAAAGTAAGCCCTCCAGGTTGGGGACTGGTTAAAGTAAGCCCTCCAGGTTAGGGACTGGTAAAAGTATGCCCTCCGGGTTGGTGTCCGGTTATTAGAGGCACTCCGGGTTGGTGTCCGGTTATTAGAGGCACTCCGGGTTGGTGTCCGGTTATTATAGGCACTCCGGGTTGGGTTCCGGTTAGAAGTAACCCCTAGGTCTTGGGATGAGGCCTAGACAAAGAAATTAACGTTTATCATTATGCATTCCAACATTATGAAAGTGGTTATTGATATTGCATGTGATTATTCGATTAGTAGAATATCCATGTGAACAAGTAAATGGCATTATTTCATTTTACTTTTGCCATACTATGTTGAAGTTCAATTTTAAAAGGCTTTTGTTTTAGTAATTAATTGCCTTAAATGTTTATGCTTATTTTGAATGTTCCGCTATATTGTTATCCTTACTGGGCATTTGAGCTCACCCCTTTTCTATGTTTTATTTTTCCCAGGAAGTGAAGATGTAAGTTATGAATGACCTGCAGGGATATTATGAGGGGATTGTAGTGTGGACTGTGGAAACATTATGTTGTTGTAGTAGTTTTTGATTTTATGATGTAATGTAAAACTTATGAATATATCTAGTGTTTCCAAGGCTACTAAACCAATCGGTCTTTCGAGATTTGATCTTTCTTGTGATCATGCCAATGTTATGTAATAATGCACCGACTCTAGGCAACTAGGGTCGGGGCGTTACAATAAATGATGAGATTATAGAATGAAACTATTACCATATTGTAAAAATTAATTAATGATGGAAAAAACAATATATGAATCATAAAATGTATTTAATATAAGTTGATTAATGATATATCATATGAAATTTTAGTATATACACCTCATAGAGTAGAATAGGTGCATGACATGTCATGTGTCTCAATGAAGGAAAATCGAGATAAAGAAACATTACTTATTTGTTAAATTTTGAAACATAACCCTCATTAAATAAAAATAATTAAATGTATATGTAAATACCAACAAACATAAGTATAATAATTATATAATACTTCAATAGGAATTATACACATCACACAAACAAAATGAGTGGTGATTATGGCTTGTATGTCTTCAAAATAAAAAAGTGAGATGGAATCTTCTTGACATGTGTCTTTACTCTCAAAATACTAATTCAAACATACTGTATAATAATTGTATGATTATTATAAATATTTTATATAAAAACAAATTTTTATATAAAAATAATTTTTTATCTTATACTATAGATGACTTGATTATGAATTTATATTACCCGCATGTTAGCAATTTCATGTTATGGTTGTGCTCTAGGTAATATTTACTTTGTTTTTCACTTATGTCTTAATATGTTAGATCTACGAGACTTATACATTTATAAAGATTTTAATAATTTAAAACACAATATTAATATTCATATATTTTATTATAATAATCTATAAAATATAAAAGTATGAAATGGAATACACTATTCATGGAGACGTTAGGTCATACATATGAATGAACATTGTTATCAGTTTATTGATGTATTGAATGAAATAAAATAAATGAAATATATTTATATGTATATGTATATATAATTTAATTTAATTTTATGTATTATTTCATATATATCATATATATTCATCAGAAGTATCAATAATACAATTCATGTAGTGTGGGAATGAATCAGATCACATTAATGGGGTGGTAGCCCACACTTTCTCAAATGAAATTATAGTATTATACCAGATGGAAAGAATAATAGTACGTTCTAAATAAGAATTTATGATTCATAAATGCATTTAAATATCATATATATCATATATAAATATATTTTCTATCACAATGCCTTCCTTGTTAGGTGGTAATGGAAATATGAACAATCATCGTTTTTTGAGGCGGTAGTTCACTATAAACATAAATTATTTGTTCATTATCCATTAGATGGAATTTTTCATAAGTGTAGGTAAAACATTTATCATAAAAACATCCTAAAATATTTATTATAATGTTTTTTATACAATAATGTAATAAAAAAGAATATATAGAGTTGGGAATGGAAAGAATAGAAAAGATCATAAGGGAGGGTGTTACATCATAATCATGTAACTCCTTTTGGTTTTCACCAATGAGATTCCATGGAAGTATATATACCCAAAAGGAGGTTCTAATATGTAAATTATTGTTTTTGGGAATTTTATTTTTTAGAAAATTCCCAATCCAAAGTGGTTTGATATGTTTTATGAAGTGGGAGAGGTGGTGTCCTTTTATCAGGAATGTAATGAATAGACATGGAATTTTTGAAAACAATTTTGGTGTAACCCATGTTTTTACCTATTTAAAGTATTAAAAAATCAACCCAAATCTTGGATGTATGGTTTATTGCCAAAATATGTACATAATATTGGGTTTTTAAATTGTTGATAGTTCATTTGGGCCCTTACGTTTATGGTTTAATTATTTTTTAAGCTTAATGTTACTATATTCAATGAAATAAATTTTAACTATATTCATTATTATTTTTGCTCAAGCACATGCTGTGTTTTTATACCAAATTTAAAAGTAAAATTAATTTAAATCACACAAAATGGAATTATTTCTAAAAATATTATATAATTAATCATTGAATACAATTTAATTTTTTTAACCTTATATATAAATTATATGAAAAAATATTCAATTAAAATTCTATATTATAAACAATTTACTATAAAAAATTAAAATGTTAAAAAATAAATTTTATTTCCTAACATAAATATAATATTTCTATTTCAAAGATGAAGTTTAATTGAATATATAAAACCTATAAAATTTCCAAACAGTGTATTTATAATGTGTTCTCTTTTAAATGGTTGTATAACTACCATTACTAATATATATTTTTTAATAACATAATATGGGGTTTGCGACTATATTATTAATATAAAATGTATTTTATGAATATAAAAAATATTTTATTAAATATATAACATATTTATTACATTAATATTACTGAGTAATTTTAATTAATTTAAATTATTCTGACAATACACCTTAGGTGGAATAAAAATAAAATAAATAAATTTTATATTCAATTGGTTCTTAAATATTATTTTATTATTACTTTATAACCTGTCTATTATTATAATAATTGTTTATAAAATATATTTTCTTAGTTTAGATAAAACAATTCCTAATCACCAATTTAACTGTTAGTTTATATCTTAATATTTTAAATAATAATATATTGTTTTTTATTAAATCATGTTCTTGCTTGTTATTAAAGACATCAAGGAATTAAGACCAATTTTTTTGGGAGGATAGGTCCACAAACAATTATCCTTGGACGAGTTATATACATCTGATGAAAATGTTTCGCCATATTTTTTCTCACATATAAGCCAACTTCCATATTTTTATCTGGTGTTTGAATAATTGTATGAAACATGAAAAATTTGAAAGAATTAATAGAACCATATCAAATAGTACATTCAATATTCTTCAATGAAATATCGGTGTTCTTATCATCAAATAATTATTGTGATCCACCTCAGTAGTATTGAAAACATTATTTCTAATTTTACCTTTTTTTCTTTAGTGATTATTGACACTAATTTCCATCAAGGAGTAAAGGATGAGTGCCCTAGATTATATATACCCCTTTCTCCTTACAACTGAAGCATTGTACCATGGGTGGTTATCTCCTTTCTTCTACCAAATTTTCTAAGATCCTTACTTCACTAAGATATTAATAAGCTTTGTTTCCATGTCTCCAAAACTTAGAACATCTCCTTATGCCTTTTAGGTAGTTCCAATGATTTTTCTTCCCATGTTTTTTTACATGTGAGTGATGGAGTTTTATTTCAATCTTTTTCATTAGATCCCATATCTTGAAATACAATCTTTCATTTCATATCCCCATATCCACATAACCATTCTCAAAACTCCATGTACACTTTTAGAAAAAATTCCACAACTTCTTCTTAACACCCAATGTCTCTAATTTCTATATCCTTTTGATATTCTGGTCTTAATCCACGAAATAATCTATCTATTTCTCTATCATTTATGATAACAAAACCAGAAACATACCTTGAAAGACATGTGAAATTATATTTTTTCCATAATAGAATCACAATCCATTTTCTTCATCTCTATGAATTCTCTATCAAATTTTGTATGATGATCTTGAGGGATATACTTGTTATTAAAATTGAATTAACGTCTTCCCACTCAATCTCTTAAAGTTTTTCCTTCATATTGTTATTTTTAATAAACACCCACCATTGATAAACCTCTAAATATATATGATTAATGGCCAGATTCACATTCTCCTTCTCCGAATAATAGATGAAAAAAAATTTGTTCTCTTTCAAGTTAACCCAAAATTCCAAGAATATCGGTTCATAAGATACCCTAAATATCAATGTTTGTTTCCACATAAAAGGCTATATATCCAGTTTCCCTATCATAGGTGATGGAGTAAGCTCATAATTATGTAGGTAATTGTTCATATCATGAGACATTATGGCAAGAATATAAAAAATTAACACCATCCCCAAAGAATTGGGGATATTTTTCTCGAAATTATTACATTATGAAACATAGTGTTGTTTATCCTAGTTCTTCCTAGTTCCCACATTTTTTTTAAATATAATTGGTTCGAACAAGACATTAGTCATCAATTAATGAATACATAATTTATTAATTTTTTAAATTACCTTTAAATTCATATCCTATGGGATCCTTATGTTTATAATTTTTGAAAAATATTATTGTGTTCTTTTATATACTTAGTCTCACACTAAGGGTTTTCATGAGTGTTCTATCATACTATTTCACAAATTTACTAAATTGTGGTATAAAAAAACTACAGCTACATTGATTTTTCTTATATAAAAATTATGTCATATTAATGATAAATAATATAGTAGTTCTAAAAAACTAGAATCGAAAGGTTTTGTTTCTTACACAAATTATGACCATAGATAATTGTTACAAAATAAATCATAATCATTTATTAAATTCATTCTTATCTAGAATCTTATTATCCCTCTTGTTCTTCTTAGTTCAAGTATTCACCTAAGTATATACATAAAAATAAGTTCTAAGCTAAAATCTAAATAAGAGTATAAATAAGAGACATAGAATATGGTCAAGAATATTAATCATCAAAACATCATCATCAATTAAAAAAATGAAAAATGTAAATGCCTAAAATTAAGAATCATGTCATAGTGTTCAAATACCACCAATAGTTTTTATCAAATATAGATTCATGTTCATGAATATTTCACTCTTTCTCATGAGATACGTCACATTACCCATTGCATTGGAGGACTATAAAATTTCATTCGCATGTGTCACATCATACCATTTACATTATCATATTGTCCACATAAAATGTATACCAAACCCGAAAATAAAGAAACCCATGGAATCAAATGGAATTCATTTCACAAAAAAATACATTAATGAATAATGTTTTGGGTTCCCCAAAATAAATATGGGATAACATACATTGTATAATGATTTTCCATCTTGAGTGAAGAAGAGAGAATCTCAATAAAAGTAAAAGATGTGTTTTTAAAAAAAGTGTTATTATTGAAAACATAGTGATTTTCAAAAACTCGTGTAGAAAATATGTATATCCCTTAAAATGAAAAGTTAAAATTAATAAATTATATTTAATGTCATTAAATGAATATGAATATTGAAATAGTTGTGAAAGAAGGAAATCCCAAGGAAGTGTAGTTGGATTTGAGAATCCCCTTACCTTATGCCTGAATGCATTCTTCACTTTAATATACTAGATAATCCAATTAATTTCAGTAATAAAATAACTAGAATCCCTTTATACATTAATTAATTTATTTATGTTTTATTAATATCATTTATAATATTTTTTATGAGATATATAGTTTAATTTCATAGTTTGTGAGTGATCATTTGTTTGGTTTAATGATTGGTTCGCTTGTATATAAGTATGAAAGATCATGTAAAATTTAAATAGTTATTGAAAATTAAAACAATATATAATTAATTAATTTTATGAAGATTAAAATATCTTTCATATCACTTAGTTAACTAGTTTGTATATGAATCATTAGATAAGTAGTTAATAAAATTAATATTTTTACAGAGGATTTTATGACCATCACAAACTCATATAATTTTATTCAATATAATGTTTATATATTTAATTCAGAACATTATATAACATTTAACATGTGTAACAAAATTTTATTTGACTATAATTATGGTTTTATGACCAGACATGAAGGATCAAGTGAAAAATGAAAGCGTATCATCCACTGTGGTGGTAAATGAACACACCATAATTGATATTTTTATTTTAGCCATTGAAAGAAAAGGGAAAATATTAGAAGATGAATTATTCCATTAATATAATAAAATTACAATAATTAAAATATAATGGACATATCAATCCACTTGGATAAGCGAAGGTGAGGTGATGATATGAAATGAAATGAAATTGAGAAGATATTAAATGAAAAATAGAGTGGGTTTTAAGTCTAGATTTCTCATCCATAAGAAAATACTTGAAGGGGTTTTTATTCAGATGAGATTAAAGGAACATAGATATTGGGTAGGGGTAAAGAAGAGTATGAAGCATAATCTATAAAATTTTCTAGACTTTTTATGTGTTATGAGAGGATGTGCTAAGAGGTGGTGAAATAGTAACTTTATTAATAATTTTTAAAATATTTATTTCCTTGTAATGTGATATAATTTTATCATATTTTCATTTATAAGATGACATAATTTTATCTATACTTCCAATTCGAGGTTACTATTTTTTGGTTGTATTTACTATTTTAAAGGGTCATATTACAATTATTTTGGTCAAGTTACTATTTCATCAGTATTGGATCCTTAAATTCTATAAATACCTCTTATTTCATCCATTCATAAATTATAAAGATTTGATTATGTTAAAAAATAGGTTTATATTATATGTAATAATTATAAGAATGGAATTTATATTGATAATAGGCAATTAAATATTTTTTACATTCTCTTTAATGAGAACTGATGAGAATGCTAATTTATTTTCAATTTTGAATAAAAAATAAATTTCTAAAATAACACTCATAAAATTCACTAAAATATCATTTAGACTTAAAGTTAGTCCCAAAATCATATCATAAATTCAAACTTCATCAAAATTATGTCCTCATCAACTCCTATCATGGTTCTTTCTCTTTAGATATTTGGATCATTGAATAATTAGTGAATATTTGAAATAATATATATCTATAAAAGACATCATTATGAAAATTTTACTATTAATAATCAATAAAAAATCTTCTAAAAAACGTTCTTCATAGAACATAAAAGTGTTTCATCCTTATGTGATAATATATGTCGGATTAATCATTCATAACCAACATTTGATAATTTATATAACATGTTCTTTTGGTAGAATGTTATGTATTTTCATATGTTTGATGAACCATTATCCAAAGACATACATCATAACCCGAGTTTAGCTATTTTAATAATTAATTTTCCATTTGAAGATCTTTAAATACATATTTAATCCATTCATATAATATTAACATCAACATTATAACATTTGACATGATATTTCTGATCAAAATTATAGCAATTGGTCATCCAATGAATTTCTCTACAGATACTACTTTCCATTAGATTTTTTTGAAACATTTCTTTATAAATATTTCAAATATAATAAAATTTAATTGCTTAAACCAACATAAAAAATAATAAAAAAATATTCATCTAATTGTATCTTAATAACCACATCTTTACAAATTTATAAAAAGAATTCTAATATACATTTAATAAAAAAACAATTTACTCTTGATTTCATATGAATAGTTCATCAGTTTCCATTATTGATCATGTTGTTTTATTTTTTATTAATTTTCCTCTCCCTTTTATCCCTTTCAAAATACAATCATCTCAAACTTTTAACATTGAAAACATAAAAAACTATTTCAAAAAAACATTCAAACTCATCTTAACAAAGTCTCATTCCAATTTTTTTGTCTAGCGAATAACATTGAACATTGAAATAGGAAAATTTTACAACATATTACGTTTATCCTTCATTACTATAGGCTCTTGGATCATGAGATCATTCATAAATAATGAAATTGGAATCATTATGAATAGTAAATCATCACCTAAAGTTATTTTTGAAAAACTATTTTTCTGATACATTTAATTTATCCATTTATAGATAAATTTAAATAATAAAAACATTAACCAATGGACATTATTATAAAAATCGTCTTTTTAAGTCTAAACAGATTTTATAAAATATAACTAAATATAATGTAATCTTTTTACCTAACCAAGTCATAATTATAAATATTGATCAAAAAATAAAATTCTTCCAGTAAATACCTTATCACCAACAACATCGTAACATCTTCATCTTTATTACAAAATCATTCTATATACATCAGATATCGTTAACCATATAAATCCTAAAAAAACAAATTCATATAATTGATTGGGACATCATCATGTATGAGTCTCAAATATTGTAATTATGAATTCTATATATTTAACATGGTGATGTAAGAAATCATAATCCTTTATAAAATATCATTATAATGAATTTTTATGGTAAAAAAATAATAATAAATGACAAAAATTCATCAAATAAATAACAATTCATCCACTTAAACAAACTATTACATCATCATATTACAAGTGGAGTGAGTTATAAAACAATAATATGGATTATTAAATGATCACTGAATTGATGACATAAATGATGTGCCTCAGGACTTCACTCAATGATATAGTTATAAAAATATTTTCTTTAAGAACTTTGTTAGATAAATGTGATGGGAACCTATCATTTCATTACATCATTTCATGATTTTAATCACTACATAGAACAAATAAAGATATAATCCTAGGAAAATATGGGTTGGTTTCATTAATGATCAGCTATATAAGAATATTATTTTATGAAAATTGGGAATATTTCCTTATAATCAAACAACATCAGAAACCCTTATGATCTTATCATAGGTTATACTCATCTTCAAAATTGGTGGATTAAAAATATAATAATGTGGAGTTATCAAATGATTATAAAGGTGAAATAATAAACAATCCATGATGGGTCATATCATTAGAAAATGAGAATACATGATTTTGGGTGGAACATATTATTAAAAATAATGAGGAAATATAAGATCTTTTCAGAAATAATAGTCGAATAACAAGTAACCTCAATGAACTCATGTAAGACATATTATTTTATTGGGTTAAAATAATAATGGACCATGTTACATAAATGTAGGAACATATAAACTATGTAAATACATTGAATCCATGCATGATAATATGTTATGGAATAAAAATAGTCATAAAAAATCTTTTGAACCAAGATACCCACATCACATTCATGAATTGAATTATGGATAATGATTTTTGAATCATGTTCAATAATATGTGAAATTTTTTTTGTAATAACATTCTCATAAAGAACTAGTAAAAAAACATACCACATTATGTTAACATAAACACTTATAAAAAATAATGTGTGCATCATGTTCAGAAAAGAAACATCAATTCTAATATATCCACATCATCTTCAAATTAAATTTCATTAAATAATGTGATATAAAATATTAAGTAACTCATTGTAGTGTAATATTTTAACCCACATTACAATGATCAATGAAGTAGTGTATAAAAAAATTTCATGACAACATAATAGAGGCTTGGAAGGAAAAATATATTTAAATATATTTATATATGGAATAAAAAAGTGACTTCAATAATAAAAATTGACTATTAAAAAATTTAATTAGACTATTTTATTACTTGAAAATTGTATTTAGATTATGATGGATAAGAAGATATTTTTATAGAAGAATAATTCATTATATATAATGAAATAACGGATGTGAAATCATAAATTTTTTTTTTATCTAGGACATTAAAGAAGATGGTATTGTCACTTTGAAAAATCATTATGAAAAAATTAAATTCTAAATAGAATAATAAATAGTATAGTAATAAAAAAAAATTGATATTTGAAAAATGTGTAGTGAACAAATACTAAAAATATTAATTAAAAAACTAATACATTAATAATTGATCCTTGAAAAGAAGAGAAAACATTTCCTGAAAGTTAATGTGAAACAATTGAGAAAAATTAACTAATAAAAATAATATTAAATAATAAATTTTTCAAATGATATGAATTATTTTTAATGATGATATGAGGAAGATGATAATTTTTTTTATTTTTAAAGGATATTGAATATTTTTTAAATTTATAAATATCATTTTTAATGTGTCTTCATAAGTGTTTTCATTGCCGTAGGAAGTATTCATATACTTTCAATTAGCAGAAAACTAATATATTAATATAGGATTTATAAATGAACTCAATCTAGGATTGATTTTCTGATAAATTGATTTTATGCGTTTTACATTAATTTTTATATTCAATTATTAATATCTCATATTTAATTTCCAATACTAACCTTCAATGATTTTAATAATATCGAACAATCATATTTTTGTAACACCATCCCAAGGATTTCATGTACTACTCTACACATATTTTTTCTAATATTATTTTTCATCATATTTCTTAGTGTTCATATTGTGTTTTAGTAGGAAAAGGGGAAAATGTGAGTCTTATTATATATTGGTATTTGTTTGTTCTTTAACCTATTGGTGAAAGAGAATTTACTTGTCTATTAGCTTATTGGTAATGACCACCAACCAGCTAGTGGGATGTCCAAAAGTGTATGAATACTTACTACACTACTTTCCAAATAAAAATATGGACAATAACTTCTTTGATTTTATAGATTCCATAATCATACTAGTTTATACGTTATGAGATAATTAATTGGGTGGTTATTTTTTATTTCATCCCTCCCAAACACCCATTTTAATTATAAAACATTCTTATTCAACTATACATAGGTTCATTCCACCTGGAATATCTATTTGGGTGATCTTATCTATCTAAAATCAATTACATAGTTGATCAAATCATCAATCAACTCCTTAAATATCCACTGGTTAGTTGATCTTCATGTTATTAATGGAATCTATTCTTCTTCTAGTTCATCTAGTTTCAAACATTGAATCAGCTTCCTTAATGATGGGAATTTTTCAGTTTATGATTATAATGTTTTTCATTAATGAAACATTTTTGTAATTTATGAGTGTTTATCATATAATCAATCTTCCTGGTGTATTGACTGAGAACCATGGTGGTATGTGATCTTTTTGGATCTTCATAATTCAAGAACATGTCAATTTAGAGATTTAATATTTCTAATTCATTTTCTACGACCTGTCATTGGTTCTTATGATCCTCAGCTCATTATTTTCCTATTTGATAGTTATGGGTGTTTATATTCAATGTGTTTCAAGGTACATTATTTCATTATTCATCATTATTCAATGAACCCTATATTATTTTACATCTAAATTTATTTCAAATTTTTATTAAAGGAATGAAAATGATTTTGATACAATAATGTGGTTTTTCATATTTTGAAAGTTTATAAAACCACCTTTGTACTTTTATGAATAGTATAATGCATGATTTATACGGCTTAAATGATTAAATTACATTGAATTATATTTTTATTTGACCACCAATTCGAATTAATGATGTCATATGGATCCATCATTGGGGATGAATTCATCCCCTTCCCCCACCATAGACATTTTCTTCTTGTTTATTATGTAAATGAGGTTGTTATTGTTTAGGAAATGAACCAATATCAGGAGAATTATCTTAACCCATTAACATGTCATGGTACGGTATTGTTTATACATTTTGGAATTCTACGGAGGATAATAAAATTATGATCCTCATTGATCTAGAATTTCTAATACACATGTTAATTATTTCTCCATTGTTTATCATTGAAATGATTTTTTTGTATGTAATGAATGAATTTTATAACCTTGTTATTTAATTTCATTAATGATTTATGAAACTATTGTTTTCTATACACATAATGTTTAATTTAATCTCATTCCATGTTATATATTAGATGAGAATAATTGGTTTATTTTATAATGCTTTCCTATGAAACACTTGGTGGGATCTTATTAGGATCATTTTCTAACACTCCCAATACAACTTTGTCATGAACCATACCTAATTTAATCATCTATAACCAATCCTAGTTGGAAATATGGCATTAAATACACCTCCCCATATTCCTAAGGGTACTAACTTTAATTTAGGGACCAAGGTTCTATAGTATAGAGAATATACCCTCATGATCATAGTTTCAAAATAGTGATAAAAACAATAAATAGATTAATCATAATAAAGAAAAATAGGGAAGAACTAGTAAATTATCCATAGATAAGTAATAATCAATAAAAAAGAAGAGTCATATAAACAATGACATGTAAGTTATGGTCCAATAATAAAATGGATATATACATAGAATAAAGAACAAATACATACATGTAAATCAAAAGAATCATATAAACCAAAAAGGTTATCTATAATAGAATCAGAAACAAAACACTGAACATATAATTTTAAGCTCTCATGATATACAAAAACCTATCATCTATGAAAAATAACTTTACCTTATCTATACCATTTTCCAAGAAGTCTATCCATGTAAAAATTAGTGTCTCAAATAGGGTTTGAGATATACTCAGTAGACCACCACCTTCAGTGTCTAATTAAATACATACTATGTATATAGAATACAACTATGTGCAGGTAAAATGTAAAATTTGATAATTGAATGATAGATGAAAACATTTCCATAAAAATTGGTTGTAACAATGACTTAGAAATATATAATTAATATTAGTATATAAATGTAATGTTTTTGAGTTACTACTATATTGGGGATACACCAAATTTGATAAAATATTAGACATACTTGGGTCTTGTCCAATGGATGAAGACCATGGGGACATTCTCGAGTCCAAGTAGTATGCCCAAAGACCGTGTACAAGGTAATATCATAATATTGTAGAACTATATGGGAATGGATCCTAGGTCCAATGGATAACACATCCTAATATATTGATATATTATATATATCAGGGTTAAAGGTGGCATACCTCAATCCTCTCATTGTTTCCATACCGTAATCAAAATTAGTTTCAAACTATTAATCAACATCCTTTCCATATGAGGATTATGTTAAAAAAAGGTAATAAGAATTTAAATGACTATATTAATGTCCAATCCCATGTAAAACAACCCATATAATGGAAAATCCAAGACATGATTCATTCTATAACTCATTTAATTTACTTATGTCTTCTATAATGGGAGGAATTATCAAATACCATAAACTATGGATTTATCATAGGGAAGATGAATAAATTCACCTAAGAGGTGGTTTGGGATTAATATGACAACCACTAACTAGGTGAATGTTCTAGGTTGGAATCAAATTATTTCTCAAAAAATTAATTTAATAGACTAATTAATTTTAGAACAGAGCCTCAAATGATCTGACATGTGGCACAATTATGATTATATAATTAGTGAAAACCCCTTAGAGAAAAGTTATAGACCAACTACCATATGTAATTAGTGTAAAATCCTATAGTATCGACATATGATTCAGAGTAAAATTAGACAATATGGGTAAATTGACAAAATATATGAAAATAGATTGCATGTTGATAACTCAATGGACATAGAGAAAAACAAAATCAAGATGGTAGTGGATATGTGATCTTACTATTGGTGATCCAATGTGAAAAAAAAACACGTGATTTAGATTCTAGATTAATAAAGGAATAAAAAACTTAGAAGAATCCATGGATGATATTTTCATGTGGGAGGGTATATTAGAGAATGAGAAATAACATAGCGATCTTTGTATTAAAATTATGGAGGAAAAAAATGAATATTCACATGAATTTAAGGGACTATATAGTTTAGCCACATAGTTGGTAAAAATATCACGAACCATGTAACAATCACAATTGAAAGAGATCTACCCATTTCATGATTATCATATAGGGCTTTGGAAATATATTCTCCAACTATGTGGGTTAACTCCAAATGCGGTACTAAGGGGTCTAGGTAGGTGTACAATTTTACAAAAAAATTAATCTATAAGTTTACATTTAATCTTGCACCAATCATAATCCTCAAAAATATTCCCCTATATCCAGTGCTTTGTTCTCCAAAAAATACCTAAATAGTCTTGAACCCTTCCTCAAACTGTAACAATCTTTTTAAAGTATAAAATTATTGATTATAATTGAAATTTAATGGTTTTATATGTTTGAGATAAATTAGGTGTTTATATCCTCCAACTAAATTAAATTAATTTCTAATCCTCCCTTCTGTGTGTTATAAAATGTCATTGAGAAATGCTCAGGATGTGGGGTACATACGTCACCATATATATATATAGATAACGCAACATAAGAATCCCAAATATAATTTCTACTTTATTACATTGGTATATGATAGAGTGAATTGTATCATAATGGAATGAATATTTTATTAGTCATTGTAAATTAGATATATATGTAGGACATTCAATACATTTGAAAACATAAGTTACAACCTATTTAGTTTTCTGAGAATAAATTTATTCCATATAGTATATCCATCATTATAATTCATAGTAATCTTCACGGACTCCTAGGACTGAAAAAAATAAGGGTGAGGTAAAATGATAAGTAAGGGTTAAGAATAGGGGAATCTATCCCATATCAATACAGATAAATAATTATAGAGAGTTAAATAATTGAATATGCATTCATTTTTAATAACATGATTTCATATATATAATTAATTATCAATTTGTCCAGGTCACTAACATAAGAAAATAACAATGAATTATTAAACCAATAATGAAATACGTCCATATGTATTATCTTTATGATAATTTCATGGAAAATAATAACTTAATTAATTATTATGTAAATGATTAAATATTGGATTCCACGGAACCTATCATCTTGGAAACTCCATTATCATGAATATCCAAAATAATGTATAAAAACTATATGTAGAATAAATTTTAATTTGAATAACTTATTTTTCTTATTAAACCAACCTATTCAGTAATGCTATATACTATAATAGGCTATACAGATAACTATAGGTCCTAATAATTCCCCAAATATTGATTTATCGACTTAATCCTTCAATCAATATTCCATGTCATCAAGTATCTATATTTATTATAGGATACATATTTATAAATATTTCTTCATTTAATCAAAATAAGTAAAAAATAAAAACCATATTTAATAAACGTATACAATTTTAGTAATTATTAAATCCATCATGCAAGAGTATGGATGTTTGATATAAATTTACTATCCAATTACAAATGATTACATGGAAGTGATTGTTTCAATTCAAAGCTATGAATCACAAAATAAAGCGATATTTTACAATAACTCGTACAACATGGTAATTTTCAATCAAATAATATTCAATGTAATAATTAAAATATATATTTAAAATACCTAAATACATGAATGAATAATGATATTACTTTCCACTAGAGATGTATATATAGATCATAAAATTAAATTGTGGCATAATAACAAACATGTCTCAAAGGAATGAAAATTGAGACTAAATATTTTAACTCAAGTTTCATTTTTTTACATTATTTACCATATTTTTTATTTAGTTTAAACATGTTATTTACTTATAAAAAATAATATTAATATTTATAATATCATACATGAATATTTTACGACTTGTTATAACCCATTCGTTAATAATCATCCATTATTTTTAATAATTCGGGTGTTAATTGCCTTGTTTTCTCATTCATTTTTGTTCACGAAAGTTACAGTTCATGATAAGCATATATAGTAAGATCATGACAATAATAATAAAAATTAAATAAAAAAATTAAATGAATTATTCTTCTAAGAACATTCATTAATGATGGTTTTCAGAAATGATGGTTTTCAGAAATGATGTATCATACAATCATGGAAATAATAGGTCATACGTACTCATGAGTAACATTTACATTTATAACTGATCTTTATATAAATGAGGTAATTTATATTTTGTTGTTATATAATTTTAATTATATCGTAAAATACCTATTGTTTCTTTAAAAATAAATATATATACATATCATCCATTTGGTGTGGTGATGAAAAAATAGCTGGATCCCTTCGTTAATTTAGTATTCCCTACATACATGAACAATGTTATCGTAGTTTAGTGTGAATAAATAATACATTATCATATATGAATGTTAAATATTAAATTAATATCATAATTATGTAATATATATCACATATATACATTATCATTATACATATGACCTTCCATGTAAATCATTACTTAAAAAAGAATCAAATCACTTCAGGAGGCAATAGTTCACCATAAATAGCAGCGATGTTATCATATCCTATATAGAATGGAATGTAAAATTGTATATATGATATAATCACTAATAATTTATGAATATTTAATAAATATCATCTATATAATTTTTATCCATCATTATTCTCAATAATGAGATGTGGTAATGGAAAACCAAATGACATCTTTGCGTGAGGCGGTAGTCCTCCGTACACACAAATAATGATTTTGTAAAAAATTATAGAAGTTGGTATTATTTTATTTTATTCATTTAACAAAATAAAATATTATTCTATTTAATAAACATATATTACTATATCAGAATTTATTAATAGAAATAAATGGATATAGATAAGGAAATAAAATTAAATCTCACATTGAATAACATTATATCTTATTTGGGTATCATCCTTTCATTTTCACCAAAATACATAATATGATGGATTAGTTACCAAAATTAAACCTATTTTACACTAAAAGGTAATTTGAGAAGTCATTTGGGTAGCTATTGGACAATGAAAAATGGAATTATGTCATAAACATGATATGGTCTCCATCTAAACTGGCACCCGACCCAGTCCATGACAAGGCCTGAAGGGAATTTTAGACCCCCGCAGATGGGCACAAGTTCTCGGGTATCATGACTGAATTTTTGGTACAATTTACCTAAATTTATAATCATAAAACATAGAACAATTTCTAATAAAATGAAACTGAATTTTTCCAACCAAACCATCCTCTACAAAAATTATGAAATGAAATACATTGGTTTATATAAATTCCAAAGACTACCACATGGGAAGAAACCTAAAAACAATATCCCATGAATCACTTCATGGAAAAGGGAATTTCCCTCAAGGCATCTCCATGACACCACACAACGAAGGACCACTATTTACTTGATCCAATGTCTCTACAATATTTACCCAAACCCAAAGAAAACATTACCAAGTCTACTCAGACCTAAGGGTGTATGTAGGGTGTGAGACTACGCCCAATAATATTCCACACAAAATGATTCCATGAGATAAACATTATAAGAAAAAAATTAATGTTTTATAAACAGTAGATGCTAGTAAAAATTTCTAAAAGTTAAATCCTAAATGAAATCAGTTTTCAAGATGATTATAATAAAGAATGTACACATCTAAATGAAAATCACATGCTACTGAATATTACAACAAAACACACCATATTCTGATAGTATGTATAATACATCCAATGATTACTAGTCATAGGAACACCCCTAGGAACTAACAACTTGTAGGGACCGTGGTACTTTGTAACATGGTGTAAAAGTATCCATACTCAATAAACTTATCATATATGAGCCACTAAGATTGGATACCCAAGTGGGATACTGGTCCCCAACATCATAATAGTTTAGTTGGAGTTTTCATCGTCAAACATGTAATGTGAAATAGGGACAAATTTTCTACTGTATCACTAGCATACATGTCATTGTCCACCCACATAGATACCTGAGATTCCCAACTTATGCTCAATTAAAAAAAACATGTAATAAAATACCAATTTCATCTAAAAATTCCATTAAATATATACACACACAAAACCTACCTCAAACATGTCACGCAATTCTATTTTCACATTCATGTTCATGATAATATCATACTTACACCAAAATATCCCACAAAAATGTCTCTCACCATTCTAAAAATTTAATAAATCGTTCAAAACATTTATAAATCCTTCTAGAAATCTTTGAAATCAGAAATAATCACTTTCTCTTTCAGGAAAAAATTTTAGAACATTCACCCAAAAAAATATAACCTAATCATGTTTTTCAAACATTTTGTAACTCAATAAACCATTTGAGAATTTTATAAAATAACTCTAAGGAATATAACAAGTTTTTTCACACAAAATCTATTCGAGAACTCCATTTCAAGGAAAACTACACACTAATTATAAAATAAGAAAGAGTTGGAATCCCTAGTAACTTTAATTAAACAAAATTTATATGTTATAAAAAACATCAAATGATACCACATGAGTTACACATTAAAAAGAATCACATTCAAGATAAAAATACGAATTTAAAATTTAACGTATTAACCAATTCCACAGAAAATGGTTTCTACACCATACACAATATACGAGGAAGATGCTAAACATGTAAATCAGGGGAAGTTAAATCATAAAGTAATTCATACCCAGGGAATCACCTAACATAGATACCATAATCCATAATCGTTGTGCGAAAATTCAACCACACAACTATTGCACTACAAGGGAAATAAAAAGAACCCTAACTAATAAGATTGTACCAATAAACTCAAAATTATACCCTAGGTATAATGCCCTATTTTTTGGACAGTTGAAATTTAAACCAAGAGGGTATAAAACCTAAAGAAATAGGAGAAAAAAATAACGAGTTCACTAACTTGAAAGAATATTGATGTTCCTAAACCAAAACACCCAAAAAATTGGGATCCAAATGAGCCTGGTGTATTTTGGTAGACTTTCAATGATATAATGGTCAAACTTGAGATTAATAGAGACAAATAGGGTTAATCCATTAATGGATAAATTGTAATTACATGTAAAAAATAATGTGATTGACATTCTATGTGGTTTGGATGCATGATTTTGTAAACCATGAGGACAAACTGTGCGGCCAAACCGTGGGACATGTTATGTCCATAAAAAAAATCCATTATTTTCTAAATTCATGGGGGGGGGGGGAATTGTGGTTATTCATGAAGAACATTGGGGGTAAACAAGGGGAACCTATGAGGGAAATATAGACCAAGAAAAGAACAAGATAATTCCCCAAAATTTCAACCTCGTCACACCCAAATCTCGAGGAAATGACCATGAACCTAAACAATCTTAAAGCTAATGCCCAAGTGAGATAATTATCCTCACCATAAAGCATTTTTTCCTCATAAATCCACAAAAATGTCAGATTCAAATTGAAAAACCAATATTATTTCAACAATCAAAGGGGATTCTCAATGACAAGACAATAAGGACACTACTAGTTGGAAAATAGGGGTATTAGGTAACTCGAGTAGGAAATATGGACTCCCCCTCCCTCCACTAAGGGGAACACACCCCCAAAATATAAAAAACCTCTAGTTGACCAAAAAGAGGAAAAGAAACCCTCACTAACAAAAATTTACACCATTTTCTTGAAATGAGAAAACTTAATCGAACCAAATCCCAAGACAAAACACCATGAACACTGCCATAAAAATCTCATGAAAGTTAACAAAAATTATCAAAGAATTAGAATTAGTCCCCCAAAATATTACATCAAACAAACCCTTCGGCGGGCTCCTATGAAAACATTTCCCTAAGGAAAAAATTGGTCATCAGATTGTTCCAAATGAGACTACCTACCACCAAGCCCACACCAAGGACAAAACTGAGTTACTGATACAAGGAGTCTCAAGTAACTCCATCCATATAAATTAACAAACACCCAAGACAAAACAAAAAAACAATTATGGGGTTCCCTAGACAGACTATACACCATTAGAGATAACATAATTTCCTAAAACAGAATTGGGACACCAACAGGGGGACACCCGAATGGACTCCCCACCATAATGGTTAGATGAACATTATAATTATTCCAAAAGAACATTCATGAGATACTTGGTGGGTATCCCCACTTTAAGAACCACCAGTCGTAACCATCTAGCACGAGCCAACACGAAATAGACCATATAAGACCAAATCCCTACTATAAGGGGAGATGTGGTCATTCAACGAACATCCAAACCAATAGAAACACTAAGAAGTACATCAATCCCACGAATGATTAAATAATCGTATGAGTCCAACCTTGAATGAGAGCCAAAATATCATAACTGGTTATTCATACATGAACAACCATACATAGTGTTTCACCCAAAAATGAATCTAGTACTGGGTTTGAGAAAAATACACTTGACTCCCTATAAAGAAGGAGGGACTTTTCCAATTACACAGATTACAACTCTAAGGTACAGGGTCCACACATCCCCTTCCACCACACTAGACCACTTATAATGGAACCACTACATCGAAACCTCAAACTGTCTCCACATCCTACACCAGAGACATAAGTTAATACGGAATCCCTTATACTAGTAGTTTCCCTGGCTATGGGAAAACTTCAATCAAAGACCTACAGCTGGTGCTTATGGGATTGAAGCATCACTTGCCTAACATTCAGGCACAAAATCCCTGGAAAATAACTTCTTAATATGGTGGCATAAGAAATAACACCACAATCCATCAACATCAATATGAAATAACACATGTCATAAGCCATTGTACTTTTTCTGGAACCTACACCAAGATAAGGCCCGAGAATATTGACATGCATCACCTCTTTCACTCCAAATAAGATATAGTAGAAGAAAGAACACATGGAAGACAACTTCACTTAGAAAAAGGATTTCAGAAATTTATGAAAGAGAAACATACTTCTATTTATGAAAAAGCCCTCAAATGGTTCCACAAAATCATATATTTTTTTAAAAGTAATCAAAACACAACAGGACACCACCAAACATGACCTTAGAAATTGAAAAACACATTTATATGAGTTGATCCTTGAATAGTGTTTTAAGAAGAATGAGATTACCATAAAAAACCACAACGGCATAAAAACACAAAATTTATTTACACTTATATTCTAAAATGATCCCTTTTTTTGATGAAAATATCTAATGTCCCAAAGTCCCTTTAGGAAATAATCATACATCGATAACCCCAGACCACTCTCACCTTCCTCACTGGAATTACCATGAACCATTTCCAAATAAAACCTATATAAACAACGGTGTCAAACATAAACATTGAAAACTAAGGAAATTTAACAGACTAATATCTATTTCATCCTTCCACAACCATTGTACTTCTATAAGATTATCCACTTAACTGTAAAAGAAGAGGGGGTAGACTCAATATCCATTGCTCAAGAACCATGTCCTTATGATGATCAACTGGAAGATCTACCAAAGGTGAATCACCCATGGTACCACATTAATCATCCATTAACTCTTTGTGAGGGAATACCCAACCAAACAAGAAAACCCAAAGACCCATCAAAGTTGTTCCTATTGTCAAAACATACCACAAACTAGGACCAAATACATGAGTGGAACCACCACAACATCTTCCCAAAACATTTCTTGTAAAATACCACTAACCAACACATCAAACCTTTATACCGATGAAACACAAACCCAAAATATCCCACAAAAACACTCAAATAAATAAAAAAGGATACAAAAAGATATTATTAGTTATCATGACACAATATTTTCTTTCAATTTTTTTTTGAAAACATAACTCGATTGGTGGGTTGTGCATTCACTAATGGTAACTCATGGGTCTCACACATGCATGTTTCTGTGCAACCATGGGCACCCACATCATGCAAAAATGGGAACTCATACACTTTTTAATACACATAACTCATGCATGTTGTAACCCATGAGAACACCATGGATCAAACTAATGTTTTTTACACTTTTCAATACCAAAAAAATTTCATTCAACTCAAAACAGAAGTTCAAAACCAAATTTAAAATCGTCCTTAATTTCCAAACCATCATTTTTGAGAATATAGATGATTTTATTATAAAAATTAAAAATCCTCATACAAAATAATTATTTCAAATAAATGAAACTTTCCAAAACCTCACTCAAAACTATTTCAAAGCCCCATTTTCAATCCTTTTGAAAATCACACCATTCACACATTAAAATCCCATTTAAAAAAGATTTTCAAAACCCTTATTAACATAACTTACACATTCCCAACAATTAATTTTAGTAAAAATCATTTTTAAACTATGAAAATCCACTTCCAATAAACTCAATACCATTTAAGAAAAACCATTTCCATTTTAACATCCATTTTCTACAATTTTAAACATTGATTTCCCAAATCATTTTCCCAGACCCATAATGATTCCATAAGAATCAATGGCAATCTAGTTCTAATTGGTGACTCCAAAATATGGTTGGCAACCATATTCCAGTCACACCACCATTTCCAATAGTATTATATAATAATAAGCCTTTTCCACATGACTCTCCATGGTCTGCAAACTCACAGAGACCATTGGCCTAACTCCCATTCCATTTCCCAAATAAAGAACAACCAAAAGTCCCAAAAGACTTTGATGAAACCTAAAATCCACGAGAATTCATGTCCCATATAAAGGTTTGTTGTCCATCCACCTTACTAATAACTATAATTTAGAGTTCTGAAAAACCTAGCTTTGTTCTACCTAGACTCTTTTCAAAAAGAACATGTCCCAAAAAGAGAGAACCTCCATTGATACCATTTGGTCACAAATCAGATCTGGTCTCCATCCATACCAGAACCCGACCAAGACCATGCCATGGCCTGAAGGGTGTTACTGATCCCCAAGGTCTTGTACAACTACCCAAGTACCTTTATTAATGGTTGGGAACTATTTACCTGAATTTTTGATCATAAAACATTAAAGAGAGGCTAATAAAATAAATTTTAAATTTTCAACCCAAACCATGCTTTACAAAAATTCAGAACATAAATACATAGGATTATTAAAACCCCAATGACTACCACAGTAAGAGAAATCAAAAAATAACATCCCAAGAACCACCCTATAGAAAGGGGGAATCACCCATAAGACATCTCCATAACACCTCCCCAAGAAGGACTGCTAGTAACCCGAACCACTGACTCTAAAATATATACCAAATCTTGTGACAAACATTACCATGTCTACAAACACCCAAGGGTGTATGTACATTGTGAGACTAATCCCAATATCATTCCACCCAACATGATTCCATGTGTTATAAATTTTAAGACAAAAATAATGCACATTTTATAAACTATAAGTGCTAGTAACAATTTATAAAAGATACACCTTTAAATTAAAACAGTATTCAAAGGGATATTTTAATGAATGTAAAATTTTAAATGAAACACACATGTTACAAAATTTTCAAACAAAATACTTTGTTTGTCGATGATAAGTACAATAAATCTAATGAAAACTAGTCATGGGAACATCCCTTGGAACTAGCTAGTTGTGGGGCCCTAGGTACATATTATCTCGGTGTAAAAGTATCCACAATCAACAACCTTCTAGTTCAAAAGCCACTAATAGGGGAACCCTGAATGGCTTAATGGTCCCAACATCATCATGGTTTAGTTTGGGTTTTCACTATCAAACATGATATATGAAATAGAGGTTAAACTTCTACCAGATCAGGAGCATACTAGTCATAGTCTACCCACCATGATACCCGAATATCCATTTTTATGGTAAATTAAATTCCACAAGTTAGAAAAAACCAATTTCTCATAAAAATTTGATTTTAAAATTATACACACAGATAACATCCCAAAAACATGTCACATCCTTCCTTTTTCACCTTCAAATTCATTTTAATGTCATACCCACACATAAAATCCCAAAAACTTGTCTCCCACCTTTTAACAATTTAATAAATCATTCCAACCATTTATAAAACATTCTCAGAATGTTTGAAATCACAAATCATCACATTCTAAAAAAACCCATTTTAGGAATAAAAACCCACCAAAAAAGTACATAAAGATCTTTTCACACATTGTTTAACTCAATAAACCATTTTAGATTTTTATAAAACATCACTGAGGAATATAACATGGTTTCTCAAATAAAATCCATTATAAACCCCACTTTAAAAGAAAAATAGATACAAATACTAAATAAAAATAGAATTGGATGCCCTATAAAAATTTAATAATCCACATGAATATGTTATAAAATGACCTCAAATGATATCACATGATTTAAACATGAAAACCAATCATTTTAAAGAAAAGAATGATACATTAAAATTAAACACTATTCCAATTCCATCAAAAATGTTTTTTTGAACCACACACAACATATTAGGGATATGCTAAAAAAATAAATAAATCAATGATAACTCATAAAAGGATTCATACACATGGAATTACATACCTTAAATTCAAAAATCCAAATCTTTTGTGCAAAAAAACAACTACACCACCACCCCACTACAAGGGAACTAAAAAAACCCTACATAATAAGATTTCAGGAATAAAATAAAAAATAAACACTAAGTAAGGATCCCTAGTTGATGGACATTTGGAACTTCAATAAGGAGGGATGAAATCCAAATAAAATGGAATAAACATATATGTATTTCACTTACATGAAGTAATATTGATTTTTGGCCACCAAAAACCCCTTTAAAATTTGGTTCCAAATGATTTTGGCTGGTCTTGGGAGCCTTCCATTGTTATAATGGTCGAATGGGGGAAGAAAGAGGAACACTAAGGTTAAGTGAAGAAGGTAAAATTTGGAATTACCTTATAAAAATTAATGTGGGTGACACTTTGCATAGTTTTGGTGCATGTTTTAGTAAAATATGCAGTGAAACTATGAGGAAGGTTCTGTTTACCCAAAAAAATCCTATTTTGATCCAAATTCTAGGGGAACCAAGAGTAGAATTCAAGGGGAACTTTGTGAGGATTAAAGGGGAACCAAGGAGGGAATTATATTCCATGGAAAGTAGAAAATAATGAACGAATATTTAAACCATATCAATCCAAGATCCCAAATAAATGACCAAGGATCCGAACAAAGGTAAAATTAAATCCCATGTGTGACATATAAAGGTGTGAAGAATATTGGAGATGGGTGGATTTTTATATGTTAGGTGAGTTGAAAACATATAATTTTTTAAATAAGGAATTTCAACCACATTTTTTTCTTGTAAAATGAATATTATAATGTTCTATAATGATCCATAAAGAGATAAGATCATGATTTATGAATAAAATATATTTTATAGATGTTATTTGATAATTTAATTTCTTATATATTTACATTAACCACCTAAATCAAATTCTTTACTTTAAATATGATGATCAATTATTAGTTTTCTCACTATTATTTTGGTTAAAAAAATAGGTTTTCCATATTTATAATTAAAAATAATAATAATTCCATATATTTAATCCATTTATTCAAATTCCATTCAAATACATGGAAATTTTTTATTTAACTTAAAACTTTAGATTTGATGAAAAAGTGGGTTTTCAAATACTCAATGTTTTATGGTTTATAATGTTTTTATATAGAGTAAATATGAAATTAACAGAAATTATTAAAATTGGACTAATATTAATATTATTCAAATAATTCAAATTTAATATTATAATATAATACATTTTATATTTATTATTAATTTAGATGAAATGATAGTTTTCAATTAAATTTCAGTATTTTTTACTTGTAATGAAAAAATGGTAATTTGAAGATAAATCTCAAATGGTCACCCTAATCTAATTTTCGTATTATTACTTAAAAATAAGTTGTATCTTTTAAAAAAATGAATATAAATTTTTTAATTAATTTTCATAAAGAATGACTATTCCATTATTTAGAATAACATATATTTTCAAAAAAAATATTATCTTTCTTTTAAATGATTCTTATATTACATATAATCAATAAATAAACAAAATTTTCATATTTTAGTTTGTAATATTCGTACCCTTATATTCAACATATTGGTTATATGGGAACACTATATTATGCTTCATTTATAATCACGGTATTGCTTTCTGCAAGCTATTGAATATATTAAATTAAATTAAATGTATTTTGTGGGATATTGAAGCTTAGTGATTCATGTTACATGTGATATTGAAAAAATTATATTTTTTTTAAATAATGTGGTGTTATATTCACTCCTCCTTAAATAAATTTTGTATTCTCAATTTAACCATGATTGTAGTAATCAAGTGTTTTATATTGTAAAATTATTTTGTTGAAATACTACTTTGTAAAATGTGATAATATATATAAATATAAGGGAAAGGGAATTAAAATAGTTATATTGTTGCACCCTGACCCCAAAAAACACATTTATTTTATCTATTATCCCTCAATTTTTCCCCTGAGTTTCCTGTAGTTTTTTGGATGAAATGGTGGTTTTCAGTCTAAGAAGATTGTGGTGTATGATGGGAACATGGTTGGTAGAAATTTTATGCCATACCTTTTAAATCCATGTTACTAGATAGTAGGACTGTCATGGATGCACAAATAACAACATTGTCATTTACCATCTCCCTTCCTACCATGAATCCCATATAGAAACACTTTCAATCATGCATGATTATCCACACGACCATATGACTTCCTCTTTTGAACTATTAAACTCCATCCTTCTTTGGATAATGAAACTCATATTGTTCGGAAATGGTCTAGATGACTGTGTGAACAAACTATGTGGCATGTTCTGTCATATAAAATGATGTTGTTTACCAATTTTTAATTCTAAATTTTAACCCAAATTACCCATATTTCTTTGATTCAACCCCTAGATGTCATGGTGCCCCTCCCACGCTTCTACCCTTGGTTTCTCTCATCCTCAATAGTAATATATTGTGTGTTATTCAATATTTTTTGTTGATATTCAATTTCAACAACTTTATTCTCCTTCTTATTCCTTATTCTTCCATATTCTTCATGTTTTAATCCTCCATGGGTTCTTACACCATAGAGTTCATGTTGACCTAACTTTAAATTGGGTCTTTTGATCAGTTTTAGTTCTTCATTATTCCTTTTTATAACTTCGGCATCTTAGAAGCGATTTTTGAGTTTCCAATACCATGTAAACCAAGATATGATATATGTATCCCTATGTATAAGATCTTATAATTAATTTGTTGAATTTATTGTTTTTATGTTTTTATTGTTATATGAAATATATATTCTATGTAATTTTTTAAATGCTTGGAATTGGGTTCTTAGTTGATCTATAAATGTTTTATATAGCCTTTTTTGAGATTTCATTGATTTCGAGCAGTTTTTCAAGATTTTATTGAGTGGAAATACATTTAAATCATTTAAGTAATTTTCCAAAATGATTTTATATTCATATTAAATGTTTACATCATCCCCCACTTTCCAAGAATATGGTTTTAACCTTTTCTTTAAGGAAATTTGTTTTCATATGATGATGAGGCCCAATTCCCACATTGATTTGTTTTATTAAAGGGTAAACCCAATACTAAATCATTTCATGTGATTTGGAAATATGATCTATTTTATAAATATGTGGTTATTATTATGTTCATAATGGGAGAGGCTTTATCTTTTTGTGTGTGTGAATTATAAAGGGATTTTTATTATTGTGGTATATCAGAGTGGAAAAGAGAAGTAAAATGATGAATAGAGAGGGCGATGCATATATATATATATATGATACCTTTATGAAACTCACATCAATTTTAATTTTCATGGGTATACATGGGATGTAAGGGGAGATACTAGTATTCATACTAAAGAAGTTGAGATTATTCACTAGCTAGTGGATATAAAATCACTAACATATAAATTTATGTTCCCCTTGGTTGAGCTGAGGAGGGTGTCACCAAGTGTTTGGGTTGTGTTTATAGATAATTGGTACCATTAGATATTGATTATGAGATTGAATTTATAAATAATTTATATGCCACCTCGAACAACTCATGAGATCCTTGACACCAATTTTATTCATACTCTACATTCCTATATCATCTTGTTTCATTATAAAGTGGCATTTTTATTTTTGTTTATTATACTTATAAAATCTATTCCATCAACAATTACCTTTTTGGGTAATTTACTAAAATTTTTCTTTCTTTGTAAGGTATTTCATAAAATTGTTGGAAAACAATTTTTCATAATAAATAAATCATGATAATTAATTTTATCAAACCATAGAAAACCTTATTCTAATATACCTATTTTTAAAATTTCATGACGTTATTAATATTTAAATATGTGGAATAGGGTGTTGTTTTTTCATGCCATTTCTATTGAGAATTATGGTGCTCATTTCTATTTTCATTATCATTTTTTAGTTTCATGTCCCTCACCTCTGGTTCTCTCATGGAGAGAGTGTGGTTCATTGGTTGACGGTGACCCAAAAAATCATTTGGATGAATTTTTAGAGGTTTAGATATATTTATTTTCTATTTAATAATGTTCCTTTGTTTTAAAATTAAATTTATTTATTTTAGGAGATATAGTGTTCCCAATTCAATATCCATGATTCCCAACACATGTTTCCAGCCTGATAGGATCAGGAACTCCTCTCAATCCTTTATACATTCCATATTGGGTGCGTTATTGGAGGTTCAAGATGGTTGTTTCATGGAAATATGGTATCAGATAAGGTTATAAATTTTTATTGGTAGATTTCACATAGTTAAAATTAGTCCTTTTATGACTAAAACATGTTTTCAGTGGTGGGTTCTTGATCACCACATATTTAGAAGGATTTATGAATTTCAATTATGGTACGGGGTGGTTATGTCTCATAATATGATCATAGATTATGTTTTTTTTTGAAAATTTTTATCTTTGATTTCGAGTTTCTGGTTGGATATGAGAATTTCATGGTTATATTATAGGAATTTATAGCGTTTAATATATTCATTTAATAGTCTCAAAAACCATGTACAAACCAATAGAAGAAATCAATTAATCTATAGTATTCTTGAATGGGGAGAACACGGTCCACTAAAAGATATAACCGGGTTGTGTGTAGAAGAAGTATTACTATGATTTATAATTTTCAACAAATAAGTGTTGATTTATTTTTGTTTAACATTGATATGGATTCATGATGGTTTTTTGTTGTTTCTCTTTTGATTTAAAAATCAATTTTGGTTTATTAAAATTAGATTCTAAAGTGAAAATATAACTTTTTTAAAACCAAAATTTTATTTTAAAAAAATAATTGTAAGGATATTTATTTCCAATACTTGATTTTTTTGTAAATTTTAATCTTAAAAAGAATTTTAAATTATTTATTATTATATAAGTTCATTTTATGGTGATAATACTGGGTTTAAAATTTTTTTGGTGTATTTTAAAGTGGATTGTTATTTGATAATGGTCTTTTATTTGACTTGTGGTATTTAAATGAATGATGAAATATATGATTGTAGATCGTTAGTCATATGTGTGGTGGAATTCATCAAATGGTACATATGTATTTATACGTGATGATTCATGTAACCCAAAATTATTGTTTTCAATTACTAAATATTGTTTTTTACTTATGAAAATGGTTTAAAAAAAAGGGATTTACAAAGTTGGAAAAAAATACACATTGAGTGATTCTTTTATTCTATATTGTAGGACTTATTTTTAATCCTTGGTTTTTTACAAATTTCTATATGTGGAAATTGTTTTTGATTTGGGATAGATGATTTTGATTCGGATATGGAGACTATTATTTTTATTGTGTTTTGTTCTGGGCACCCATCATATTTTAAGGGTATTCCCCAACATAGTCATAAGAGATCCTGAACATCATCAGTTCATGGATCTACCACTATATTTATGTGGTTAATAATGCTTTTACATAGTTGTTTACTATGTTTTTTATGTGTAATTAGGTGGTCCTTGATACCATGGATTCATCCATATGTTACATGAGTTAAACCCTCACCATTTCTTCAAGAAATGGATTCTTTTAAAGATATTACAATGTTTCTAATAATTTTGGTGATTTTAATTTATCTTCATCTACCTTAGACACATAGGATCAAGTTTACAAACTTTAATAAATAATTTTTAGGACATACATTGTGTATGTTCATTTACCAGTCCCAACAACGGAAGGTCCATTCATTGGAATTCATCAAGGATTTATTCATCAAGTTTTATTTCACCTAATCGAAGATGGTACTAAAGGAGATAGAGTTGTATCAACTTTGAAAAGAAGATTCCACTATTTTGGAGACTGCTATTTGATTTTCAAATATATTTTCATATCTACCATGTTATTCTGAGGATGAATCATTAAAGGATCAATTTTTTTTAAAAGGGATGTTGACCAGAAGTACTTTTTCTAATTTTAATTTTTTCTCGACACTTATGAAGAAGCACTGAGGTAGGATATTTAGCCCGTAGGTGGATTATTTAAATAGAAAGAGATGATTGATGTCTCACATATACCTAGGTTAGTGGTGGTGGCTCCAACAATGAAAAACGGAATGGATTTTTTCTGTCATGTTGGGAAGTTATATGATGTGGACATCATGTGTATTCTCATTAGAATTGTATGGGAGTAGGCTATGTTTGTGCAATCATATAGGGAATATGGGGAAGAATAATTCATCATGTTTAGAAGAACCAAGGTCATCTTTTACCTATGGTTTGTTTATTCATTCGTAACAGCCTTTTCATAGTATTTCTATGAAGTTATGTGAATCCAAATCCACACCTTATAGAGATGAATATACCATTTTGATATGAATAGTTATATTGTGTACTCTATTTAGATCTTCGTTTTATGTAAATGTTTTATAGTTTTGAGATGTTCAGCACACTAGTGTGGTATTTTGTTAGAAATGGGGGAATATGTTTTATGTCTTCTAGAAATTAAGTATTTTTTTCAGCTATGAAATTACATTACATCATATTTTGTTTATCATCTCTTATAGATATAGTTCGATTATAATTTTTTATCTTTTCATGGTATAAAAAGTTAGTGCTAGCCAGAGTCTTATAATTGCGGGGAGACCAATAATGGTGAGTTCATTATGAAATCAGTTTTCCCAAATCTCATGGTGGGATATTTCATTCACCTCATAATCCATAACCCTATCCATAATAACTGATTAACCATGTATATGTTTCAAGTGGAATAAAATTCTTGATCAATATTTTATGTGAACCTTTCCAGATTTTTATGTAATGTTTTAAGGTGTTCTATGTTTCAAAAATCTGAAAAAATATGACTCCAAAAATATGTGTTATTATTTTCGATGTTTGTGACCTATAGTCAGTTATTTTGTTTCTATACATTTTGGTGATTGAGTCTTTGTTTGTGTGGAATTATTCATTTCCAAGTGATTTGGATGGAATGATTTTTGGGAGATTTTTCGGAAATAAAATATCAATGGTGTAGAGAATTGTACCAACCTGACCGACAAAACCACATTATAATATTAATTTTTTTATCTATTTTTATTTAATTTTATTTCACTATAAATTTTTTAATAAATTGGGTTTTTCTATCCAGGAATAGGAAGGCGCGAGATTTGTGCATTATCAGTAGAAACTTTGTGTCATACCTTTTCAAACCACACATCCCAAAAAAAACTAATTTTTCATGGCCACACATCTATGAGAATGACCATGTTCTATATCCCTTCCAACCATGATGCCTAAAATAAGGCATTATCCATCCAACATAGTTATTCACATGACCATTTTTTCCCCCAATTATAATTTTTTCACCCTCCATCTTTAAATAGAGTAACCCAAATGGTTGGCATGTGTTCTTGAAGACTATGAAGATAAATCATGTGGCCTTCAAGTTAAATAAAAAAGTGATATTTTAGAATTTCTCTCTTCTCAATATTTATCCAAATTCATACAATTTCTCATTCATTAAACCACTTGTAGAAATAGATCCCCACCCACATCTCTCATCTTGGTTTCTTTCCCCCTCTGTGGTGGATTCATGTATTTTCCTCATGATTTGACGTGGATCTACAATGTTAATCTATCCTTCCTCCTCCTCCTTAAATTTTATTATTTGATTAATATATATAAGGTTTGTACCACTTAGGGTCCTGTATTCCTTTACATTAAATTTATGGTTTGTAATTATTAGGGTTCTTCATGGTTTTTTATTCCTAGGACTTCATTTAACTAATTTTTATATTCCACCACCTTTGGAAACATGATTTGAGGTATGCCTCCAAATTTTCAATATTTTAACATGAATTTCCCAATTTCAAGGTGTTTTAAATATTTTTATTACTTTTATATGAAATTTATATGCTATTTAATTATTAATATCCTTGGAATTGGGCACTCATTTGATTTATAAACATGTCCTTTTTTCCTTTTTCAAGTATTTCCTTGATTTTATGGATTTTTTATATATTTTTATATAGTGGGAAAACATCTCAATAATTCCAATTATTTTAAAAATATTTTGATACATCTTTTAAAAATTTCACCTAAGCCCAGACATGGGATATCCATTTTAATAATATGTTTTTATCCTTTTTTGAAATGAATTTTTTTATTAGATGATAAGGACCATTTTCCATAATTATATTTTTATTCAAGTAGCTACCCCTTTTAAGGAATTCCCCTTGAATATCAATTATAGTGTGTGTGATATATCTGAGGTTTTCTCTATGCCTAATTTAAGAGGCTTGTTCTAGGTTTTTGTGTGACATAAAAAGGGGATTCACTTAAGGTTGGAGTTCAGAGGGGAGAATAGGGATGTAATTTATTGTAAATAAATTGATATATATATATATATATTCATACAATACCATAAAAAAATAGTCTCAATTTTAATAGTAATGGGTAACCTTTGGTAGTTAGGAGGGACCCAAGGTAAACATATTGCACTAGTGGAGATTCTGCACTAGAATGTGTAGCTATGTAGATCACCATACATCCCATGGGATGTTCCCCTAGGAAAATCTAGCGACAGTGTCTCTATGTGTCTAGGATGTGTTTATGGATAACTGGTATCAGTAAATATTTATTATTATATAGTATTTATATATTTTTCCTAGTCTATCTCAACCTTTACCTGACATCCCATGACAATTATTTATCATTTAGAATACATTACAATGACTTTTAGTTTCATTATATAGTGACTATTGAACACAATGGGAGATTATATTTCCTAATAGGTCTAATCCAAATCTAAATCATTAAAAAACCCAAACTATGATCCTAAATTAATTAAAAATTTGTTTGATGAAATTTGGATGTTAAACCCTCCGACATAGTGAATAATTTTAATTAGGTGTTCAATATATTTTTCATATTTAAATTGATGAAAGAGGTAAAGAATATATGGGAATGATTTATTTTAAAAAGTTAAATAAAATTAAAATTTTTGATTAGGAAATTGTTTTAAAAAATGAAAAAAAAAATTAATGCACACAAAAATTTTGTTTTGTAATTATATTGTAATGTCATGACAACATATTATTGACACAGTCTTTATATACAATTTTATTTGGATAAATAAGTTGATTAATGCATGTAAAATGTTGTAGACAAGACTAGGGAGATCTAATGGTCATGGTATCTCCTTCATGACATGAAAATCATTTATTTCCCAGGGTCTAGTTATTTAGTGTATCACTGAATGTAGTTTCACCCAAAAAAAATTTATACCCCATTTCCATGAATGCGAAAAAGGTCATCCATTAATTAATTAAAACTATCTGAACAATTTAATATGTATCTTTTATTTTTAAATAAAAATGTTCATGATAAAGGAAAATTAAGGTGACTAAAATTCATTAAAGACATTTTGTAATAATAGATACAAGAAGAATGAAAACAAAATAAATCCAATGAAACATTCCCCTTATTTTACAGAACCATAGAAAAATTCAATTTGTTCACTGAATTATAGTGACTACATAATAATATGGATATAACGAAATAAGTTAAATAATAATTAAAAACTAGATGTCCAACAAGTGAGGACCCTACACAACACATTATCTCACACCAAGATTTGGTCTCTTGGATTACTCAATAGAAATATCTCATCCATCTATTTATATACTCCCAAAGGGATGGTTCTATATTTAATTACATAAAATATCATCCCAAAGGATCCTATACTCATTCAAATGTTTGTGGATAAAAAATTCCCATAAATTATTCATAACTAGGTTCGCACAAAAATTAAATGTCATTAAATTTTTAGAAGATGTGAAATATTTAGAGATTTTCACTGAAATTTAGGTCACTTCACATCATGTCTTGGTTTCATACCATGTACTAGTTCACAAAATGTAATGACTACACAATGTGTACATTCATCTTTCAGCTGTGAATGCTCTATTAATCCATATATATTGAGTTTTATTTTCTCTGATCATCTTATTTTTTTCAACTTCATTGGAAAACTTTTTGATTTTTTGGTGTCACTCCATGATGTGATTTCATGTTTCACAATGTGTCATTTTCTCCTCAAAATAATTTATTTTATTCTAATTATAAATAATGAATTTACCCTTCCATTAATCAGAGAAAAAATTACACTATTTCAATATTTGAAACAATATAAATTATATTACAGAATATAATATTTTAAATCATAATAAAATCTATGTATGAATTATATACTTCAAATACACCCTCACTTGAATTATTGCATGTCATAAATGATAAAATATCAATAGCTATAATGATTTCTTAATATACCATGATTTAAATTCAAATTAAAAAAATGATCAAATTGAAATTAAATGTTTGAGAATCACATGTATAAAATTTATCAATGCTTCATTTTTTAATTAATATGAATCACCCATGTATTTTACTTTTGAAATTTTGAAATATTAAAGAATTTTAAATCATCCAAATTCCTTATTAAAATTATTATTAATTAGTATACCCTTTCAAAATTATCTCACATAATCTTTTCTACTCATAATCAAGATTTGAATGAATATAGTGATGCACAAACCTCAAGATCATGTCACATACCATTGTATCTAAAGGCATAAAGTGACTCCTCTGTATAAAATAAATCACATATAATCACAATGGATTCACTGTTTAGGATCAAATTACTCTAAGGATTTAGTGTGAGGTAAATGATGTAGAAATAATATTTATAAAATGAAGTTTTCATTATAAATAATTTTTTATTTTATCAAATGAAAATATCATATAATACCCCTATCATTAATGGTATTTATCTCTTCCCCCAAAAAATTTCAAAGTTGGTCCATGAGACAAGTAAGTACACTTAATGAATGAACACCACATTATCAATTTTTCTTTCATTTTTTTTCTTTTTCAAATTTTTTTTCCCAAGACAATTCTTATATTCACCACCATACCAAAAATTATCTCCTTATAAAATAATTTTGAATAATTATAATAGTATCACTAATCCCACATTGGATATTTTTGAATTTCCTAAGACACAACCCATATTTTTCCATGAGGGTGTGCAATAAATACTATGAATTTGTCTTCCCAAAATCTCATGGTATCCCCCCCCCCACTTCTTCATTTAAAAATACTCATCCCTATCAATCATCCCCATCTCCTCCACTCTTATTTTTTTCTTTTAATTCAAAATATATAAAAAATGTTATGAAATGATTTGATGGGTTTATAACATAACTCTTCACTATAATGTGATTTCATGGATATGGTGGGATTTATAATGGATTAATTAAAGGTGGATATTCAAAAAATGGAAAATATAAGTGGTCTCAGTCCTATTAAAAGTAATTTTGTTCATTCATATTTTTGATAAGATGAAAAGCATGTTTTAGAAGGGAACTTTAACGAGTATCAAAATAAATATACTATAAAATGAAAATTAAATATTAAATTGATGGATTTCGTTTGAATGAAAAGATTTTTGGGATTACTATTATAGGCAATGAGAATGAATAATTAATTCAATTGATTAGATATAATAAATCCAAAATCCTAGACCAATTTTAGAAAACATTCATTTCCCTTAATACAAATTGTCCCCTATATCATGATTTTTTATAGCATAATTCATATTTTATAACTACAAATTCAATTCCATAGTATATAAATTCAAATTTATTTGAAAATATATGTAATTTCATGTGAGGTTAATTATCCTATGTAGTTTATGTCTCCTAGTTCAGTCGATTAATAGAATAATCAAATGTGAGTCATGAAATCTTTAGTTAAATCACTAAAATATTCTCCTATAGGAAATATAGTATACAATTTCAGGATTGAAACTATTAATCACCTCTTGATGAACATTTTATACTTTAATGTTCACATTCCACCTATACGGGTTCACAAAATGTAATTTTCATATATCTTTTTTGAATGATTTTTATCTCCTTCTTCCATATTTGGTATTAATGGTGCAGAAAAAAATTAAACAAAACAAAAATGAAAGTTTGGGCCATAGTCTATTAATTTTAAAATATTATATGTGATAGAAAATTCACCTAAAAACCAAATAAATATAAATACAAAAAAGGTTTTCATCAAATGAGAACACTTTTTTACCATCATTGGACTGACTTTACCTAATTTTTCTTCTACAAATGTGATAGATGATAGAATGTTTTTACAAATATGGGGTCTATGAATTGTATCGGTTATATATTATCCAAATCAGTCGAACCTTTTCCTTATTCTTCAAATATATTAATTATTTATTATTGGAGAACATTCTTAATATCTATTGGTTTGATCCAAGATTTCATCCACAGTCATGATCAACTAAATAGATTGTAATGCATAATCCATGTATGTTTTCCTTTCAGAAATTTCATCATGTCATTCTCTTCCCTAGTTTCAACATTCTTGGTCCCTATATCTTCTTTTGTCTTCATGAAGGAATATTCTTTTAGAACAACTATTTACACATGTACTTATTTACTTTTAGAGACAACCACATCATTATATGTTTTGTCTATTCCAAACTCATTGTCCACACAAGCTTCATAGTTCTTCATTTACAAATATATTTTGAATCTAAAATGATCAAAGACAAATCTCAGATAGAGTGATCTTATTAAGAAATTTAATAGTTCATGACCATTGGATAAAAATTGTATCCACATAATGAGTTTGTTTCGCCTCTCTTCCTTGTCCAGTACTAAAAATTCTATTGGTATGATAAAATTGTATACACTGATCAATTTTTTTATCAGATCCCTTATGGATTTTAGTATTGTGTATGAAAAATAGTGATGTACTCTTGTTGAGTTTAGGCCTTATATCCCGAAACCCTTGAATGTTATATAGTAAATGATATTGACACTCATAACTAAGTCACACAATTCTTTTCCACAGTTTATATCTTTGAAAATATGGGAATCAAAAGGCTCCCTAGATTATGTTGTTTCTATGAATTTTCCATTAGTACCCTCATCAATCACTCTTATGGGAGTGGATTGGTTCCAATTTCTAAAATCCTCTTCTTATTGGTTACTTTCGCTTTCATGAATTTTCATAAGTTGGCATGTTTTTGAGATCCACTAAAAAAGGTATATTAATAAGAAAATCTATAAAGTGTTCAAAAAAATTTCCTTTTTTGGCATCCATCTTAACTTTTTCCAATAATTATGGAAATTGAAGTATTTTATTATACATTGGTAGTTCTTCTTTTTATTCTTCAATTAAATTGTCCTTTTTATTTTTTATCTTCATTTTCACTTTCATCAACAAGTTGTTGTCCTATTAATTCTACACCATTTTCATGTCTATGTTTCCCACTTTTATGAAGTTCCACTTTTAAATATTCACATGGGCGTACTTCAGGGAATCCTATAATTATTCTTCTAGGTATATTGTTGAGATACTAATAAATTTTGAAAACATGAATCTATATATTATTTAGTGTGGCCTATTGTTTTGTTGATTCCTCTTTTATTTATTTGAGTATACCCCTGATTGGTGTCCTGATTGTTTCCAACATCACTTATAGCATATGGGACCTTCTTGTTTCTATGGTACCTTCGGGTGCATATAGTTTTTACATATATGGTACTACTGAAAAAAATTCCTTATTCTTTTTGACGTCTAGAAACCTGATATTTATTAATATTATTTTAATCAACATAACAGTCATCAACTATATACATAAATTGTGGAGTTTTCTACTAGAACAAAATGATGTTCGTCTTATTTCTTAATGATTAATTATATTCTTCTATGTATTCATTACTAATTATTGTGTGGGTGTATTTTTGTTTCATTCCTTATCCTTTCTTCTAGAAACTTTTTCTCATAATTTAGTCAAAAAATTTGTACCTCTCTTTTGGAAACACCCTCAACAATGATCCTATAGTAGTACCATAAAAAATTAATATATTTCACTGAGATAAAACCTTATAAAATGTAACTATTTATAGTCCTTTATATATACCATGGAGGTGGATTTATGAGTAAAATATTTAAAACATTATCATGTAGAGTATATTGATTTTTCTTCAAGGTGATAGATGTTTAGCTTGTTTACCCATAAATCCATTGATTTAGAAGATGGAACGAATTAGTTGAGAATGATTCATTCCATCTCATTTAATTTTTTTAATGAATATGAAAGATGGAATTGGATATTATCCCACCCTATCCCATGTAATTAAAATTGGAAAAGATCGAGCCTTACCACATTACAAGATTTTATTTTTGAATTAGAATGTGTTATATAGATTGTGGAAGATTCCCATATGTCTGTTTGGATGTTCATAAAATAGTCTGGTAAATTTTAGACTCTTTGAGATCATAAAAATTATTATATTAGTGATATCTATGTTGTTTTCAACAAGGTTAGTGATAGGATGTGTGGTTACAATCCTTCATTTTATGGATTCATATAGTCCGCAGGCATATACACCCCAAGTTCACTTTGACGATCCATAGAATCATGGCTTATTTATGCAATAACAGTGTATATATTTATTCAACTTATTAGGATTTTCTCTTTTTTTGAATTGATGTTCAAAATTTCATTTCTTTTTCCTATGTGTTTTGGTCAATAATTATGATTCAAATCATTCAAAACTACATAAAATAACCTAGTTTAAATAGGAAATTTATATGATGTAATTAAAAAATTAAAAATTAATTAAATATAAAAAAAAACTTGTACTCGTCACCAAAAAAGAATCCACAATTAATTGTCCCAAATAATTTCATTGTTACCATATGGTTATATTCATAATATTAGTTTTATAAAATCTCAATCTAATAAATTCATTTACATAAAATTTACTATTAGGAATTTTATTGGTCAAAACTACATATATGGAGAATCAGCTTATTTAGGTTTTATAATTATTTTAATTATTTAAATTAAGAATAAATATTAGGAAAATGTCGTTCTATAAATTTAAAAAGGAATATTAATTAAGGATTTTATGTTTTTGAATGAGTTTTTATAAAATGATTGAATACAGAATACAAATAAAATTGTTTTGGTTATATTCAGATTAGAATGACATCCCTTGGTTTTGTAGTATTAGAGATCGAGTGAGATTGGATTTTATAAAATAAGTTTATTAATCCTTTTATCGTTTTAGATATGAGATGTGTGATATATAATGGTCATGGTATCCCCTCCTTAACACAAAAATACCCTATTTCCCATGGTCCAGTAATTTAGGGTTTCTTCGAATTGATTTTGAGTCAATTAAATTTATAAACATGGTAACCATGAGTGTTAAAATTTCCATGGATTAACACAATATTTTCAGTCTTGAAAATTTTAATTATAATTTTTGTTTCAATTTATAATCTTTATGTTAAATGTAAAAAATGTTATTGGAAATTGATTGAATAAACTGCAAAAAAAATACGTGAATAATGAAAATAAATAACAGAAACATCCCCATTATATAACATAAAACAAGGAGAACATGATTTTTCCCCAAAAAAATGTTAAAATATAATTATAGGGAATAAATTAAATAAAGGAAATCATAATGAAAAACATGATATGTAATAGGCGAGTACCCTACACAACACAACTTCTCTCTCCAATATTTTTTCTCTCGGATTTCTCCATAGCATAAGGTTATCCTTTTATTTATTGTTTCCAAGGGGAATCATGTAGTATTTAATATTTAAATACCATTTTCAAAAAGTAATCATGGAAGATCCCATGGTTACAAAAATGTTCATCATTAGAAAAAACCATGTCAAAGTCTCATAACTTGGCATGTATGACACTTTCATGTCATGTAATGATAATATGATATGTAATGATCAAGTATTTTTTTAACATAAAATTTATTCACTTTACATTATTTCATGGGTTAAAAACATGTACTGGTACACAATGTGTAATGATTTCATGACATGTACAATCGTATTCCAAAATTGAAAGCTCTCTTTCAGCCTATTTCTCTAGTTTTTTGTTCCGGGATTGTACCATATGTATTAAATTTCAATGAAATTCATATAGTCTTGTAGTGTCAAATCAAGACATGATGTTGAATTACTCAATGTGTATTCTTATCCATAACTTCATTTTTCTCCTTTTCTAATAACAGTTTTATTCCACCATAAGACACATATCATGTTAAACAATTCAAATATTGTAAATTATATTAGTCACATTACCAAAATGATTATATAAAAATATAATAAAAGTTATGTACAAAAAATAGGTATTAGGGAAATTTCAATTTTTTTATTTATACTAGGACACTTATTCTAGAATAATATTTCTTTTTATGTAATTAAATAAAATGATTCATGTTTTATAAACTATTTTGAAATGGTGATTGAAATTAGTTTTAAATAAAAATCAAATATTTTTAATAGATTTTCTCAAACAATTGAAAACCATATTTAAATATACATTTTTTCAAACTATCATGATTATATTTCGTAGTAAATGTATGGAAAAGGGAATTGTTTATCCATGGTTACACCATTGAGAATAAAATTTCTTAGAACTACTATATTTACAGGTTTTTTGTTTTGGGTCTCTCATATTTAGTTAGATCCTGAGGTATGTCTGGTTCTACGGTTAAGTGACCCATGAGTTCACATGGATATATTTTTAGAGGATTAGTTTTATTTATTTTCCACTTCCTATCATGCCTATATTTTTGTATATTTTTGTTCATTTAATGGACAAATCATTTCCATTTATCTATTAGGGATTCCAAATAGTATTTTCTAAACTAGGAGGATCAATAACGCCTCTCAAGCATTGTTACAAGCTGACATATGTGATCATTTTGGAGTAGTCCCAGGTTGGTTCCTAAAAAATATTTAATAACACATAACTATGTATCTATGTAGGAGAAAATTGGCTACAAGTGATGATATGAACATGGAAGAAAGGAATAAATAATTATATAAATTGAATGAGGTGATTTATAAAAAAACATTAATTATCACTATAATGTTAAGGGTGTCAAAACCATAAATCTTTGTTGATATAAAAAATAATAATATCGATAGGTTATGAATGTAAAATAATAATTTTTTTGTATGGATATCCATTTGATAATTATGAGGAATTATATATATATCTCAGAATATAATGAAATATAATTAACAGATATATTTTTAATTCATAAGAAAAACTTAACCATTTGGTTAGTCTTTGATAAAATTCCAACTCATCCCTTAATAAAAGAAATTAATATCGAAAAATTTTATGTTTAAGGATTGAGGAAATAAATTCACATTTCATTGATCATAATACCCATAAAAGTGTGGGAAGTCATTCATTGTATATGTACCTAATTTATAAAAAAATATGGGTATGACAATATATTTAATAAATAAATCATAATATTTCAATATTAACACCATTAGGTAAAAATTAATATTAATATATCTAATAATTTAAATATAAAAATGAATTATTTAATATGACATAATTTAGTCTACTTATAGGAATTTAAAAAATTATCTCCCTTATATATTTGATTCAAGCACCGTTCCCTATGGAAATCTATGGGATTTCAGTCATCCTGTGGATTTTAATTTTCTAAAATGATATTAAATAATTTCTATTTTATTCCCAAAAAATTGATATATTTAATTGAAATAAAAGTAATCATTAAATTATTTTTTAATTATTTTTTCAATTCAAATTTTTTTTATAAGAGAGAATAATCTTATTTATCTGTTAATAAAATTCCATTAACTTTCATATTAACCCAAAATGTTATCAATGAATTTAAACAAATACTTATAAATTGTAAAGTAATAATTCTTCAAATTTAATTTCCCCAAAAACATATAGATTCCATATAATTATTATAAAATATCTTTAATCATGGAAGACTTCATTAAAATAAAATGAAATGGAGGTTATTAAAACATTTAACAAATAAGAAATTAAACTTTTTAACTATTGATTGTATCCATTAATTTTATGTTAATGAATCGATCTATGCTTCTAAAATTTAATAAATCCAATTATGTATCAGGATTCAAATAATCAAAATAAGAATTGTATAAAAATTAAAAAAAATTATTCATGATTCTCAATACATAAATATTTAATCCATTTTTTTACACAAAGTATTTTCCGTTTCCTAGGTTTAAAACTATAAAAGAGTTTACAGGCTCAGATAATTCCTAGGTTCTCTATATTTAATAAAATAAAATATAAATATATAAAAAGGAAGATATATATCTCCTTTCATCATACTAATCATTTTCCTACAGAAATTCCTTACTTTATTCCCCTAAATTACCATAAATAAAACATTATTCGTTCAATTTAGAAATGTTTATCAATCTAAAACTCCATAGGATTAACTGAGGTCATTCATTGTCATCATATATTCAAATCATTTATATTAGTTTTAAATTAAATTTTAATTATTCTAACAATATCCTCTAGGAGTGCGAAAATGATGAATATTAATGCATGTTCTCATATTCCATGTGATGATAAAGTCAATCCCAAAGTTTCCTTTTTAGAGTAATTTTCCATTGGTATATATATTCTAGAACCATGATCTCAATTATTACCCATAAATTTATGTGATTTCATAGAACAATAACATAATATATCATTACCAAAAATATAGTTTCTTATTCTATCCTTATCAAAAAATAATATCATAGGTTTATGATTATAAACTTACTCTTTCAGAAATATAGTTCCAAATTTTTATATTAAAAATCATATGATAACAACTATATCACCCCCAACCTCAATTGCATAAAACTGGTGTCTTATTTATTATATTGGCATAAATATAAGGAATCACCATAGGAATGATTGAATTGTTTATTTATCTTGGTAAAATAGATAATTTCTTGAGACATAAATCATATTAAAAAAAATTACAACATAATTATTTTTGAGAATAATTTTATTCCACCAATTATATCCTTTGATATAAATTATAGTAATCATCAACGAATCATGGTATAGTAAATGAAAAAAGTGTGATATCAAATTATCAATAACAGTTAAGTACCATTTAAGATATCGTGAACCAAAAAAATCAATATAAAAATATAAATAGCCAAACAAAATTTCCATTTAAATAACATAACTTCGTTTATTGGTCATGAATATTTAATATATCATGGTAAAAAATAAAAAACACAATCAATTTAATAAATAATCTAAGAATGGATTGTATCAAAAAAATAACACCATTATTAAAGTATCATGGTGAGTTAAGAATGAATCCTTAATTAAGGAAATTATTATGTTGGATGATATTATCATACGTGTACTGATAACTCTACTATCAATACATTTCTTATGATAGTTTAAATATTATTGTTGGAAACCCAATTAATTTTCCCAACCTATTTTCCTCATTAGACCTACCAATGCATCTGAGGACTATATTATACCCTTCTCCACCCATTACTATAGTTTATAATCGTTCATCACATATCAAATGATTTATTTAATCTATAGATCAATATTCCTTATCATTAAATATTTTAATTGAGAAAAGGAAATATATTTATCTGTATTTCACATTTTAATCAAATAAAATTAAAAAAAATTCCATAAGTACCAATGGTATACAGTTTATGAAAAAATTATATCCATCATTAAATATTATATATCTTTAACATAAATTTAATTTACAATGAAAAATGATTACAAGATAGTAATTTTATTAAACAAAATCTAACAATCACAAAAGATAATCAAATTATATTATATATTTTAGCACCTGGTAATTTTTATGTCAAATCCTATTGGATAAAAAATATCAATGTAAAATTTAAAGTTCCTTTAAAATTGAAATAATTAATTCCCTAAATGTCAAAGGTGAAATATTTACACAACTTGATTGTATATTGGTGCTTATTAACAAATACATTTCAATTGAATGTATATTCTAATGAAATCTCTTACATCGCTCTTCCTTTTCGTCAAAATTCATCAAAATATTTTATATTGGTTTTAAATATCTTATTTAATTATACCAGAGCCATGTTAAATTATTTAATTTCATTTATGATCTATTTATAATAGCGTATAAGACTATTGTTATTAATTATACATTTTTTTCAATGTTTTAGATGATAATTTATTTGTTTACACATTCTTGTTTTTTCATGAATGTTATGGTTACTATGCATATCACATAGTTCTATCATATACAGAATAATAATAAGTAAATTATTATCATAGTTATAAATCATTTCTTCTTTTAATACAAATCATCAATAATGGTTTTGATAATTGATATACTTAATGATCATAGAGACTATAATTCATACGTAAAAATGAGTAACATTTCTATTTTTCAATGATCAATATTGAAATTATTTAACTAATATTTTACCTTTATAAAATTATCATAATATTATTAGTACCACATTATTCCATAATATATATATATATATATATCATAAATGTGGCATGGTTAGGAAAAGAGAGTCACTTCGCTTCATGAAGGTTATTGCCCACACATACTTGAATAATGTTATAATTTTCGATGATAGAAATAAAATGATATATTATATTTTAATAAGGATAAATATTACATTAGTATAATAATAATTACATTCATATCACATATATTCAATAACATTATCTATATTACTGTTAATTTATGGAGTCAGTGAAACATAAATCACATCGCTTCGCGAGGAGGTAGTTCACTGTACAAAGGAGTGACATTATTGTATCCCCTATATAATGGAATTTAAAATGTGATTTGTGAAATAATGACTCCAGAGGTATAATAATGTTATAATTATCATATTTATAATTTATTGTAACCATCATACACAATTGTGAGAGGAATTAGTGGAATTATTAATGGAATTGGTTCATGAAGTAGTATTCCTCATAATACATCGATGAGGATTTCATAACCCATTTCATGAAATTTGGGATGGTTTTCGTTCGTTCCATAGACAAAAAAATATATAACTATATGGATTGTAATATATTTATTTTATCATCACAGGTCAATTATTTTTTATAGATGTAGAGGAAGAAATAAAAAAAACTCTTGTTGAATATTGTAACCTCTTCTTGAAGTATCCTCCATAGGTTTGCTAAAAAAATCCGTCCTGTGATGGATTCATATCAAAAATAGTGTTTCATTGATGGTAGTATTTATTTTGGGATGTTATTTAGTATGACCATTTCTATTGAAAAAAACATTTAATGTGCGAAAAGAGATGATAGTGGGTGACCTATTGTAAATGAGGCGAGTGGTACATTTGTAATTATTGAAAGGCTCAATTCCACAAACATTTTTTTCCTAAAAAAGTCTCAAATAACGGAACCTTCTCAATAATACAATAGAGAAGTTAAGAATATTTAAATATAATAGATTTTACCCAAATTGTAGTTCTTTTTTAGCCTTATCTTCTTAGTTGTATCTATAGTAAACCGATTTTTACCATATTTGCGTTAATAAATATGTATTGATTTTACTATTCTTTATTATAAGAAATCTTGTTCTGCATATTAGTAATTATTATATATTTTTATTCAAAAAATAGATCTCATTTTTTAAAATTAAATTTATAGTAATGGAAAATTTTAATTTAAAATTAATCCTGCAGGCTTGACCAGAAAGCGGGTTTTAGAAGTAGAAAATTTTACAATTTAAAGAATATTTCTAAATAAAATCAATATAAATATTATTCAAATGATATAAATTGGACTAAAATGAATATAATTAAAAAAAATCATTAATAATAATTTATAATATTTTTTTTCCTTTTAATATTTTTAAGATGAGAATGTATTTTTAAATTACAATTTAGTATTTTATTCTATTCATCGAAAAGTGAAACTTCAATTAAAAATATCAAAAATATCAAAATATGGTAATTTTGGTGTGATGAAATTGAAAAAAAAATTCTTCAGAAATAAATTTTTAAAAATTCGTAACAATTAATTTTATATAAATTATTCAAAGCATAACTAATCTGACTTTTAGAAAAATAGAGTTTTCATAAAAAATATATTTTTATTTTAAATGATTGTTATTTTTTTTTAATTAATAGAAAACAATAATTTTCTTAATTTTTTCATTACTATTTATCCCCTACGATTTAGCAAATAGGTTATAATGGTACACTATATTATGGTTCATTTTGACATGGGGTTTCCTATCCCATAAGCTATGAAAGATATTAAATTTATTGAAATATATTTCATTGGTTGTTTAATATCTATATTGTCTGTCCCATATGTAATTGAAAACAATGATATTCAATCAAAATATTAGGGTGTTACACTCTCCCTCAAGTCTTTTAAAGTACATGTTTATTCTACCATGTCATCAGGAATAAACGAACAAACCGAACTCAGATAGCATTAATGCTATTGTCCATGATATGAATAGGATGCTTTTAAAAATATGAATCCACATCAAGTTCCAAATGAGAGAGATGAAACACATGATATGAGTCTGAGTAGTAGTGATGTAACTAATAAATGTGAAATAAATCATGTATATCTCAATATATATGATTGAGTTCTATCAGATATTCTACTAATCCAACACTCTATTGTACCTCAAAAGGACAAACAAAAAGAGGCAACATATTGACTTTTTTTCTATACCATCAATTCCCTAGACTAGAAGAAACTAGTGATAATACCAAATCCCTAACCATGAACTCTATTGGTAATCAATTTTGATCTCAATGTGACTTTTTTCAAAATATATGTTCTATACATTTGATTCAGGGTCATATAAGAATTCTCTAAAGTCTCCGAAATGAGATAAGGTCCCTGTATTGGTGCCCATGTCCATTAACAAGCACAGAGGTGATCATCATGGCCTACCAAATAAGTCCTAATATTGATACATTAATGTCAAACCCTAAAATATATAATTATAATTCCATTCATATGGAGGTATATGTTTCCCCCAAGAAACACCATAATTATGTATTCATGAAGGAAGCATATCTACTAAAACCTATATTGTGTGCTCAAACCACACATCGGTATGAGTGTGGTGTTATCTACCCATGATTACCTATGTCCCTAAAACCGTCTACATTCCTTTAAAAAACAATAAGTGAAACAAAAAAAGTTTAATACACTATTTTATAGTAATCCATGGAGTCAGATAATTCTTATGACATATATCCTTCAAATATCATCCATGGAAAAGGCCTCCATAATAGGAAAGAAATTGAATGAAATTTGAGATCTTTTCAATGATAACCCATAATGAATCATTCCCTTGATGAGATCTAGGTAATAAATTGATAGAGTCCATGGTGACGTAAAAAATTTTACACTCAAGAGTTGAAAACTACTATAAAATCATTTGTGGTCACTGGTGTAGTGCGTTAAACTAATGAATTGCAAAACATCATATAACATAACCAATTACTAGAAACATAATTCATATTACATATTCAGAATATTAGTGAGTAACACCCTATTATAACCATGAGACTCTCACATAAATCCCCTCATATGTCTCTTGGAACCTAGATGTGTCCATGGATTCAAAAGACCTAATCCTCTACCATGATCTGGAATGGTGGAATGGTCTTGCATAATGCAGTATCTATTAGGATTTAATCCTAGAGATCTTCTAGCTAACTATATTTACACTATTAATTATTTAAGGGGTCACTACCAAATCAATAAGGATGGGACACTCATGTTTCTCCTAGAATAATAAGTGAATATTAGAAAACATAGTCATTAAATTCCACTCACTGATAGCCTCATGAACAGGATGGATCTATGTCCCCTAACTCAGATAATTCACTAAAAAAATTCTTTTTTCAATCATATAGGAAATATGGAAATCAATAGACTAATGGAATTCAACCAACTATCTCTTTCTAAGGTTCAAATCATGATATTTGATGATATAATTTAGTCTTTGTGGTCTGTATAAATCAATAAAATGATCTTCTAGTAAATAATGCCTCAAAATATTTACGGAATGAACCAAAGATGATAGTTTTATATCATGTGTTAGATAAATCCTTTTGTTTTTCCTCAATTGAAAAGACTCATATGCAATGACTTCCTCTCCCGACATTAAAACATCACCTAGCCTGATACCTAATGATATATAGAAAACTATGTATCTTCTTCTTGGATTTGGGAGAATTAATATTAGTGAAAATTTATTTCTCCTCATCAACTCATAAGAGGCTTTCTGACATGACTCAAACCAAGAAATCATAATACCCTTCTTTGATAATCCTATTTTTTTGTTAAAAGAAGTGGTAAATTGTTAATGATGTGCCTGTAATAGTTGGAAAATACCAAGAAATACTATATGTAAAAAATTATTTTTAATTTTTCTAAGAGACCATAGCTATAACCCTTTGAGTTTCAATGGATAGTATAAACTATGATATTATTTGATGCAATAAGTTCACCTTATCAATCCAAAATTTTCACTTATTGACCTTAAAAAATATACTATTTTATCATGTTCTAGTCATCGTGATTTCTATATTTTTGACATGGCATGTCGAGAATGAGGATACACAAAGAGGTCACCCATGAAGACTATGAAAACTAAATTCAAATACAAGAGGAAAAACATATTCACAAGAGCCATGAAAATACATAGTGAATTCAAAAAGCCAAATGAATAACCCGATACTCATAAAGACTCTATAAGCTATGAAATGATATAATATTTTTCTATGAATGTCTCACTCATACTTGATGGTAATCCAACCTGATATAAATATTGGAGGAAACCCTTTATTCTAAATGATAGAAAATTAGGTCATCTATATGAGACAATGGATACCAGTTCTTCACAACATGTGCTAAATTATTTTTTTATAATCTACCAAAATCTAAAGGATTTAATCTTCCTTATTAAAGGAATAAATTAGTCAACCATATGGAGAAGTACCAAGTCATTCAATAATCGTACCGTCCATGTCCTTTAGCTATACCTTGTGCTATTTTAATATAGTAGTGACTGTCATATATGGTGGAATGTAGTCTTACAAATATCTCATTATAGAACTAAACATCCCTCTCAGGAGTTAGTATTGAAAATTACTTGGTAAAGTTGTCACTGATGAAATCCACTATTGGTTTTATGCCATCCCCCATCCATCACTGATAATCCTTATATCGACTAGAAATTTGGGAATTCACTGCACCCAAACCATGAAGTTCTACTGTAGCAAGAATAACCTCGATATCACATCCACACATTTAAATATATTTATCACCCTCCCGAGTTGTGGACCCTTGGAGAAGATATGAATTGATAAAATAGAGTTAAGAAACTACAGGTCCCTTTAATAAATGACATAAAATACTAACCGCTTGATGATAATTAATTACAATAAGAAATGATTACTACCTACCTAAAGGTGTAATTCCTTGCACCGACATGCATTCTGTAATCATATTCATATGGGAGTATCTAATTATATCATTCAATGGAAATACTAATTCTATTCTGAATGATTTAAATGACTATTATAGATATAATTTAATGGGATACTCATGAGCCAAATTAAACTGATAAAATGGTTGATGATACTAAAATTTAACCTAGAACTGTAGAATATATAGGAATCTAATCCCCCAATATAGGATATACTACATAGATTTTTATTTTTACACATACCTAATATAGAACCAGTTTTCCCCAAGTACTCACACTATATTTCCATTATACCACAAGTGTCTGGTTCTTTTGAACATGAGTACCCCATTAGCTTTCTCATTCAATATAACTCTAGATCCTTGCCTACAACAAACGTTCTAATAATTATCTAGTAAACATAGTCATTTCATGGATTATCTCACCCAAAACAAGATGTATTATACATAAAAATCCAATATAAATGGATATTCCTTTCATATTCCGAACTGTAATGTCCCTGACCCAGGAGCAACTAAACTGGTGCCCCGAGATGGGTAGTTACATGACCTTAAGCATGCCTACCCTTATGTTATAGGTTGTCGACTAGCTGTGAGGGTCCAATAGGTTAACTGGGGAGACTATACCCTCAAACATGAGTAAGACATAATATATAATAATTTAAATAATAGAAACTTAAGATAACAATATATAACATGGATAGTAACCAAATCTCAATACATCGTACAATCATTAACAGCCATAAATGTGGCATGCCATGCTACAATTCCAAGTGAAAAAAATACAAAAGAATGAAAATATTAGAATCCCCAAAATGGTATGGTACTTAAGTCTGGAACCTCACCAAGACATGTACCATGTTAAACTCTTCTCCCTAGCATAGGAACCTTGACCTTGTCCTGACCTGCAAGCATGAAATCTACTCAGGTACCAAATGGAGGCCCAAGAAGGGTGTGTGTATAACTTAGTAGGCCACCACCAATGGTGTCTAAAAAATATCTAGCAAGGTATATTGTGCATTTAATTTTTAAATAAATTCATTTTATGGTATATAGTTCAATATGCTATCTTTATTTATGTTCCTTTATGTTAATGTACCAATTAACCCATGTTTATTACCAATACATTTCATTTATCATGTCACCCTTTTCATGTGTTTGATGGATTAGGAATGATAAATATTTTCAACATATGGGAATTTAAAATTACCTATCTCACTAGGAATAATTCGACAAAAAAATTCCAATATCCTCACCTTGATGCCTCAGTCTGGGTGGAATGCAACTGTTAGGGGGAATTGAACTATGTCCCCTTCCATAACCCGTGAATTTAGGGAAGGATATAGAACATCAGTCTGACTCAACCTAAGGGCGTAAAACCTCAATTCAATACCCCACTCTACTAAGCTATGTGCACATGCTTATTATCAATCACCACAAATCTTCATATCAAAACAACATATCCAACACCATTTACAACATCACAATAATCTCAATAAATTAGAAAATAACATTATTTTCTCTATCCATTAACTCATTCATTATTTTAATTACTAAACTCTTTATCCCAATTTCCCATTTCCCATTCCTATCTCACTAAGAATATTAAAATATAAGCTATTCACCTATAATTTCCCTTAAATACATTTAATAATATTAATTCATTCATCAAGGGATCTACATTCTTGCACAATGATCATACACTACTTAGCTAATTCAAAGTCTGGAAAATATTGTCACACCACATGGGTGGCCCTAATTATATTGAGTCATCCTCCTTGCATCCCATGGAGATCAAGGTGGGTTAATTTAACCATTTAGACACCCATTACCCCTTATTAAGTCAAAATCCCCAAAAACACATCAATAGTGGTAATGAATTAAAACCATACATTAACAAATCAACACAAAACCCAGGGGATATAATTTGGTAGAACACCCACCATGAAAATGTTGGTAAACACACTCCTAAACTAAGACTTAGATATAAATTCAACCAAACCCTGATGAATTATCCGAAAACTCATAAAAAAGGTAGGGTTTCAGAGATTTATATGGAGGCGGAAAAGAATTAGAAACCATAAACTCAAAATAAAAGAAAGAGAGATAATATCCATAATGGGATCTTCAATTCGCGTCTAACGGCACTCCAAATGGACATGAATTTAAAGATATTGATCCTTGTGAGATCTTACACCCCTTTGTTTCTTAATAGGGCTGCAAGGGAGGATGTGGATGAAAATCACAAATTAGTTGTAAAATCTCTGAGTGGAATTTTTTGTAAATTTTTAATGGTTAGTGGGCCGCACGGTTTCCCCAAACGGTTTGCCAAACCCTGCACAAACCATGGGGATGATTCTATCCTAAAAGATCCCCTTCACATGGTTTACCTTCATGGTTTCCCAAACCATGAACAAACCATGTTTAGGGTCTTGTCCAAAATCCTTCCTCATTCATGGTTTACCACGGTTTCTCGCATGGTTAGCACTAACTCTGCGCAGACCGTGCGACTAGCCCAAAAACTCATTTTCCCACTTTTTCATGTCCCGAATCCCAGGAAACACCCCTATCCACCTTTATGACATTATAGAGAAGTCAATTGACAAAAATAAAAGGGTCAAAACTGAAACATAAATAAAACATAACTTACCAAGACATACAGGATCTTACAACCTCACCACATTATAACGGATCGTCCACGAGCCAATCTTCTTGAGCATAATGAGTTTATAAAGGAAAGAAATTGGGCCACTAGACCCGCATATCTGATTCCCTCTTACAAGTTTCATCTTGAACTATTTCCATGCTTCCAATAACATGAACCAGGGCCACAACATTACGGCGACAAAACATTCTCACAATGATACACAATAAGAACTAGGTGGTCCTCAATGGACGCATTCGCCTCAAGCTCTACATCCTCGGAATTTGTCACTTGATATGGATTTGGGTGATACTATTAGAGTTGTGAAAGATAGATAATTTCATGCATGCCACTATACAACTATAGAAGAGCCAATCGGTAAGCCACTGGTCTGATTCTCTCTACAATATCAAATAGACCCACATTTGTAGGTTCCAACTTGCCCTACTTCAAAATTCGGTGGTGACCCAACCTTGACAACAACCGAAGAAACACATTATCACCCACCATGAACTAAAGAGGTATATGATGATTTTCTTCATATGAATTCATCCTACTCTAACTTGTTTCCATACACTTTTGAATCAAACGATCCTTCTTCGACGTATCCTGCACAAGACTCGGCCCTAACAGCTCAGACTCTCCAGCCTCTAACCAAAACAGTGGTGATCTACATAGTCTCCCATAAAGTGACTCCAAAGGTACAATATGAATAGTGGCCGAAAAACTATTATTATAAGCAATCTCAACAAGCGACAAGTTCATTCCCAATGAAACACTAGAAATCTAGAAAACATGTCTCAAGTTGTCTCATAATACCTAAATTGTACGCTCCGACTACCCATCAGTCTGTGGGTGGTAAGCCATACTCAGAAACACCTGGGTACCAAGTGCCTAATGTATTATCATCTAGAAGCATGAGGTGAAACACATATCAGAATTTGATACTATGGTTCTCGGAACACCATGAAACCATACTATTTCGCAAACATAAAACTCCCTCAACTAGTCGACTATATAGGTTTATTGAATTGGAATGAAATAGAATCATTGGTAAGCCGATCTACTACCACCCAAATGGAATCATTCTTCCAAGGGATACTCAAAAGACCCACTACAAAGTCCATCATGATGTAATTCCACTTTCAATCAAGAATAGGCAATGACAACAACATCCCACTTGGGTACTGATGTTCATCGTTCATCACCTAAAAGGTAAGGCATCATTCCACAAAACTACCCACATACTTCTTCATTATCGGCCATAAGAACTATCTACATAGATACTGGTACATCTTAGTCAATCCCAGATGCACTGACCACTTTGACATGTAGAATTCATGCATCAACTCTTCTCGTACATTTGTCAGCACCACAACACGACCATGAACATGAGCAACTTCATCAGTGCCGAAGGTCCAACCAAAAGGTGATTCCCCACCTTTATGACTTTTCTTCATATCCAATAACTATATATCTACAAACTAAATCTCTTTAACTCAACTCAAATGTGTGTACTGAAATTTTATAGATGTAAGGTTCATCTACTCATCCTCTCCTATACCTCCAAATGCATCTCCAAAAACAAGGCTATCATCACCCACTCTAAACTGGAATCTTGTACCACTTGGTCCTGAGTCTCCCAGCTCAGAGGATCACTGACACTATTCCCTTTTCTGGGTTTTTAAACCAATTGAAATTCAAATGACTATACGTACTTGACCCACTGTCATTGTTGAAAATTAAAATCCCATTGAGAAAAGATGTATTTGAGACTTTTGTGGTCGATAAAACCCGTAAAGGGTTCTACAAAAAATAATTACTCCAAAACATTAAGACATGGACCATATAAGATTTATCAAAGTCATGAGTAGGGTAAATACTTTCATGTGGCCTCAATTGTCTCAGCTGATAAGCTATAACTTGATCATCCAGCATCAAAACTTCCCCAAGTCTAACACAAGATGCATCGCAGAACAAGGTATAATTCTTACCTGGTTCTAGTAAGATCTCGATCAGTGCGGTAGTCAACTACTTCTTCATCTCCTAGAAAGATTTCTCACAAGTCTCTAACCAGTCTAACTTAACCCCCTTCTTGGATTGACATGTGAGAGGCGCTGCTAAATGAGAGAAGTTGCTAAAAAACCTTCAGTAATAACCATACAAACCTAGAAAAATTAAAATATCAGAGATGTTCTTGGGATGTTCCCAAGACACCATATCCTGAACCTTCTATGGATCCAACGACAGGTATGACACATATAAGATATGTCCCAAAAAGTGGATCTCATCAATCCAAATCTAAAATTTTGATAGCTTAGTGTAAAACCTATACTCTCTTAGAGTAATCCAAATGATATAATGATGTTTGGAATGATCGTCTTGAGTTCTGGAGTACACCTGGATTTCATCATCAAAAACAAATACAAAATAATATAGATATGGGTGGAATATCTGGTTCATCAAGGCCATAAATGCATATGGTTCATTAGTCAAATCAAACAGCATTACCAGGAATTCATTCAACTAGTACCTTCTTCGGAAAGCCATATGAGGTATGTCAGTAGGTCTCACCCTCAAATTATGGTATCCTGATATAAAATTAATCCAAGAAAACACCAAGGCACCTCTTCACAGATCAAACATGTCATTAATTCTATGTATAGGGTATTAGTTCATAACTTCTATTTGGTTCAGCTACCTATAATCAACACATAGCCTCATTTATTTATCGTCCTTCTTAGAAAATAACACAGGGGATACCTGAAGTGATGTACTAGGATGTATAAAAAAATTATTCTTTAATTCATGTAATTGAAAATTCAGTTCTTCTAGCTCTACTGAAAGAATTTGGTAAGGTGAAATGGAAATTAGCTCCACTCTAGGAAACAATTCGGTCATAAAATCAACATCTCTCTCATGTGGTAACCCCGAGAAGTCCTTAGGAAACACATCCTAAAACTGGTCCATAACAAAAGGGAATACTGGACTTCCTTTATCCCCATCATCAGTCATAAGGCATTCCACATGGGCTATGATCTACCCCATCTAATGGTGTAGCATCCCTATATGTCCTCCCAAATATTCCACTAACCACAGAGGATATTATTTCTCTCATCGAGAGATGTTAATTTTACCCAACATGGGTAACAATCGATATGGGATTGATATAACACCAACCAATACATTCCCAAGATTATGTCAAAACGTAATATATCTAGGACAAACATATCCCATAGAAAACAATACCCACCAACCTCCAGAACACAAAAATTAAACTTATTGATGTCCTCGACTCACACTCCTAGTGGAGTATCAAGTGACCTTACACCACATGCTGTATCTATGATTAATCCCAATAGAACTACAATATGTGATGAAATAAAGGAATATGTAGTTCCTGTATCGAATAAAGCACTAGAAATGTGGATGTTACAGGAATCGTACATCAAACAGTAGATGGAACAGCCTTATCACCTTCAGGTACTTCCTGAACGGCATGGAGGTGACCTGCCCATTTACCCTAGGCTCCAACCAGTGTACCCTGCACTGCACTGCTCTATTGGTAAGGGTGATCACACCCCAAAGTTCCACGCCCACCACCCCTACTAGTACGTCATGTGGAGATTCAACTACCTTCATGATATGTGGTATCCAACCCCATTCCTATAATAGGAATTTACCTATGACCTACATCATTCCCCGACATTCATGGGTTCCTGCTAAATCTATGCACGTGGCCTAGCCTTTCGAATGCTCGCTACTAAACTAGTGGGCGGGGACACTGGTCATGCCTATGCACTGGCCTGCCACACTAAAAACATGATACCTAGTCACGACCCTGAGAAGCTGACCCCCTCTTCTGACTGCTCTGCGTTCTTCCCCTAGTAGGAAGGTTCCAAAGAGGCGGTTCTTACTTTCAGAAGCCACACCACTTTATCACCCAACCAGTGACACAAGTTTACTTCCTAAATATCACTTCATATTTTCTTCTGATATAATGGCTTGATCCACCACATCATCAAACATTTTTCGTGAAAATATTTTCACCTAAGACCTGATCTCATGTCTGAGCCCATCCTGGAAGCATCTCACCACAACTGCCTCATCTCTCATCAACATCGGAATGAAGCGTCTCAAATAGGTGAAATGGGTAGCAAAGTCCTTCATTGAAATTGTCCCTTGATTCAAACTCATAAAATCTATAGCCTTCTCCTACCTCAACGTTTTTGGATAGATGTTCTCAAGGATCTTCTTCTGAAAATCTTTCCACATCATCCCCTTAGCCTGCTCTATCGGAACCAAAATGTCCCACCAAAATTTTACTTGACCCCTCAACATATTAGTTGATAACATGAGTCTCTTCTCGAGAGGAGTCTCTACCTGGTCTAGAATAGTTTAGATAGACTCTATCTAGAACTCTACTTCTTCCAGCCCACCCTCTCTAGTAATGGTCGGAGGGTGCTGCATCTAAAACTCCATATTCAGGTCAAACATGCTTGGCGCAACCCACCATGGGTCTCCTTCCATCATCTGCATAAAACGAGAAAAGTTATCACAGAACTACACTTTCATATCCCCTTGTATCACCATGTTCTCTTGCTCCACTAGTAGAGGATTGTTCTTGGATACTTCATCAATACGCCCAATCAGTGCACATATTCGAGGTGTCATTTTTCTACAATGCAAAACAGGATCTTTATAATACATCCATAAATATTATATGAGAAGGAAGAGGTATAGATAAGTTAATCACTTGTGATAACCAACATTGTTTGTTTACAATACTCCAAATGGACCACTCAAAACTGGTTCACTACCCTCATCCATCTCCCTATGTTCATGGCCAACACAGTATATAATCATTAGGGTTACAAGCCTTATCTTTTACTCCCATTTGACGCATTTTCATATTCCAATTTAACCCTATAATAAATAAATCCACTTTTAAATATTTATCAAATAGAATTTTCTAATTACTAATAGGTATTTTTACTTTCCCTTTTTATTCATTTATTTTATCTTATTTGGAATAATTAATTACATTTAAAAGAACAATGCATCCTAATATTTACATCCCGCACACCCATCCCATGTGTGTGCCTATCTTGATGCATGTCACTTTCCTACATAGGTTCCTAGAATGATGCATGAATACACAACCTTATACCGTTTTTCCATGAGATAAATATATGAAAACCATCAAATCACACAACATGTGCAGCAACCAATTGTGAAATATCATCAAATGTAACCACACACCACAATGACAACAATCCCTTCCTTGTGTGACATGGGATTTTACCCCAAACATGAGTTATCTAATCCCAAGAACGAGCTCAATACCAAGGCCCGACATATTCCTAATCTCTTGTCTACCATCCCCAAATTATAAGAGAAAAAAACAACCCCCTCTGATACAACTTTGTAACATCCCTGAACCAGGATCCACAAAACTAGTGCATCAAGCCGGGTAGTTACATGACCTCAAGAACACCTCCCCATACGATAGAGGTTGATGACTAGCATTGATAGTCCAATAGGTCATTTTGGGAGACTATACCCTCAAAACATGAGTTATCCAACATGTATAATAATTAAAATAGTAAAAACGTAATAGAAAAATCCATAACATGCATAATAACCAAATCTCAAAACTGGGTACAATCATAAACAACCATAAATATACCATGACATGCTATAGTGTCAAGTGAACAAAAACCAAAAGAAAGAAAATAATAGAATCCCCAAAATGGTCAGGACTCTATGTCTTTAACTGCACCAAAATATGTCCCGTGTCTAACTCATCTCCCTAGCATAGGACCCTTGCCCCTATCTTGACCTGCAAGCATGATATCTAATCAGGTACCCAATGGAAGCCCGGGCAGGTTGGGAGTATAACTTAGTAGTCCACCACCAATGATGTCTACATAATATCCAACATATTAGATAGTGCATGTAAATGATAAATAAAGGAATGTTATAATAGATACTTCCATATGCAATCTTTATTTATGTTACATTATGTTAAACTACAAATTAACCCGTGTTTATTACCAAGACATTCCATTTATCATGTCACCCTTTTTATGTGTTCGATGGATTAGGCATGATCAACATTTTCCTCACAATCCAAAAAAGCGATCTTCATGTGGGAGGGGTTGTTGGAGAATATGTTTTTTAAAAGGATGTTGGGAAATTTTTACATTAATGCTACATAAAGGGTAATCACAATACTTCCACAATATGGAAAAACCATGCACCAACTATGAGACAATCATTGTCCAATGAGAGCCACCCATCACACAACTATCCATAGTTTTTGAAAATTGTGATCTAACCATGCATGGTCACTTCTTATGTAGAAGTAATGGTCCAAGATAGGAAAAGTATTTTCCAAACCATACATACCCTCTAATGGTTAGCAATGCAACCAGTATATAGTATTTCATATAGCCATGTAGCCTTCATCAATTGGAATTTATATCCATGATCCCTTCTATGTGGGCTTAACGATTAAGTTGTATAGTCTCTATTAACACTGCACGAACTGTCTGAATCATATATCTTCTTGAAATTTTGGACCTTCTAGCTCTAAAGAATCCCTGAATTCTCTTGAAATATTCCATAAACTCATAGAAACACTCAAAAATAAAACTAAAGTTTGGAAATGAAAATTAATATTGTCATATCTTATAAAATACCGATGGTGTTAAAACCATTATGTGAATATTGATTTTTTATATCTATTTCTGGTAATTGAAATTCATTATATAGTGATGGTTGGTTTTTTTAGCTAGGTATGAGAGAATAGAGGTGACATTCTGTAACATTGAGTTTTGTATCATAGTCCATATGTTTCTGAGCTATTTTTTAATTTATCAACACATTCTTTCATGATAATTGTATCCATAATATAATTTCATATTTTTATCAAAATGATATATTCTATATATTTTTCACCACATTTCAAGTTATTTATGTGAATATTGTTCCCAAAGATAGTCTTTAATTCCCAGATTCTTGTTACTAGAAAATGGGTATTATGAATGCTCTTCGGATCAAGTCAACACCTATTTATGTTATGTATTATTTGGATAACCTATGTAAATTTACAAGAATTTATTATTAAAATACGGATTACCTATTTCCATAATATATATGAATTTTTCGGATGTAGTGGAAAATAATATATAGAAATTTTGAAAGCTATGGGGTAGGTTATTATCATGTTCATATATAATTCTCATCAGGATGAGAATTATCTTTCAATATATTTCTAGGTAATTTGATTTTATGTATTTGGATAGTTTTAATCCTAAAAAAATAAATTTCTTATCTTTGGGTAATTTATTTTTTTGTTCTATTATTAAAATGAATGGATTCATGAATCTTTTCTTTCTTTAATATTTTTCTATTGATGTGTAGAACGAATCCCCCAAGAAGACATTAAATGATATATCATATTGGTGTTATCCATATATCAAGGATGGATAACCATATAAAAAATTATATTTTTATGGATGTGGTGGGGAAAATGGTCCAATATATGTAAGAATGTATGGAACTTATCCATGTATAATCTACGGAATAATAACCTCAAAGGGATTATGATAAGATTCAATCTAATGAAATTATTTTCTAGAACCCACTATCATTATATGGGATAAATTATCCCTCAAGGGATTATGAATTATTTGTAAATCATAACATTTCTTTCAAATTCTTACAGACTCCTCACTTATTCAATATGGAATATTATTTATCTAAATTTGTAGTCCCATGATGAAGTTTCTTGGAATTTGTCTGATAGATAATAAGCACAATGTCATAGAGTGGAAGAACTTCAAGGCCATTTTAACAGAGTATTTCTTCCCTTAATAAATGACCATGGTAAAATCTGTAGAGTTTCTCAATATTGGGAAAGGTGACCATTTTGTAATGGAATATTCTAAATTCATCACTAAGATATCTATGTTTTTTATGATATCGTGTCTAATGAGATTATGAATTCATAGAGGGTTTAAATTTTCCATAAAACTGATATATGGTCATACATATTAATGTTATAAATGACCACATATTCAATATTATTGGGTAGAGACTTAATGACGGTGGTATTCTTGGCAGGTATGATATGATTTATTGGAGTTTCTCATTTTTTTATTAATACATTCATTGGAACATTCAATTGTAATGGAAAGAAGAATGTGTTTCAGGGGGGGATGATAGGTGGGTCTTCTTATAGGTATCTTCCTTCACCATCATTAGTGGATAGTGGCTTCAAATTTTATAGGTTTGGATATATGGGACACATAAATAATTGTTTTTCATGTATCTATTGTTTTTCAACTCTTGTGGGTTCAATGGTAATTTTTAGAATTTTTTTAACGAAATGTATTTTAATTTTTCTAGTAAATCCTCATAGGAACCATGATGATCTACATTTTAGTAAAATTCTTCATGGATAGCATGTTTTATCCATAAGCCTATGAAATGATGAAATTATATGCATTTGACTAGTTTCAAATGGAATTTTATACGGTTCCTACTACTATGAGAGGTACTAATTTTTCCTCAATAGAAGACACTACACATTTTGACCAAGGATCATTTGAATAATTGATATCGACTAATTTGGTGGATGTTATAATACATCTTATATGACACTTTCAATTAGAAATGCTAATTAAAATTTATATATGAAGAAATTAGAAACAACATTTTAATTTTCACTAATTATCTTTATTTATGTGTGACATAATTAGGGTATGGTTTTTCATAGTTCATGAGATAGACTTATTCAATGTGATTATTGGGATGGATTGGTTTATTTATCATAAGGATTTAATCAATTGTTACCATTATTATGTTATCCCCAATACATCATATGTGATAACTTGTTTGTTTCCAGGACATTGGAAAACAATGTCCATTCATGGTTAGGTATCTCTCCTAGAGAATATTTGGTTATTTTTTGTTATTGATATTCTTTTTGGAAATGGAAACTAGTAGTTGTATCCTTTATTCAGTTTTCAACGAGTTTTTTAACGTTATTCTTGGTGACATCACCAGTTTTTACCAATAGAGGTGGTAGACATGTATATTTCATAAGCTTTTGGAACTCTATTGAAAATTATTTTTTTATACCATATAACTCTAGATGAGTTGTAGGTTAATAAAATTCATGTTTATTCTTTGAGTGATAAGGTATTTATTCATCTAAGTGTATAAAAATGGGTAACCCACATTATTTTTTCCTTGAATATTTGTAAGAACCCAGGTTTTTGTATGAGGTACAGATCCTTTTTCTTTTCTGTTTAACTATCTTGTTGAGGCCTAATGAGGATGCTTAACTTGACCGAGAGAGTTACGGAGGTGTCCGGGGCTTGTTCGGAGCCTGGAACCAAATTTTAGCCTCGAAATGGCATGGAACATGGTTTTCACACGACCTGCGCATGGACTAGTTAAATAGTGCGCCTTGGTGCAGGCTTAGCAGAGGCAGGAGCATGACCTGCACATGGTTTGAGGAAACTGTGCGGGGGGGGGGGGGGGGTCGTGCGGTTGCTACTTTCCTTCCAGTAAGGTTCGTAAGGTTTCCGCACGGTTTGTCCAGGCCGTACAGGTAAACGGTGTGACCTGATGTATTTTGATATTTAATTAATTTTTAATTAAATTAATTAAATGTTACAAAAACCTAAACAAACCGTCCTCTTCAACCAGACAGTAAGGGGGATGCACCTTGGAGAGCTCTAAAGGAGGCTACAGAAGTTTTTGATCCTGCTTCTTCTTCCGATCTCGGTTTCAAACGTCGTTCATCTTGTTACATCTGAAATGGTAAGTCCTCAATTCCTTTTTAATCTTTCTCAATTCTTCTGGTTATAATGAACGAAGATTGGATTAAGGCTCATATGCCCTAATTTCACGTTCATCATTTTTTATTTATATATCTTCTAAATCATGACAAATCAGAGCCTGATACTAGACGAGGTCTCTTGCACGAGCCTAAGGTAGGTGGTATCGTGCTTTTCATTGTTTTTCAAGCTGTTTATATATGTCGGAGTTCCACGCAACCACTTTTCAGGTGTCACATGAATTTTGAACTTAACCCTGTTATTACCTAGCATGTTGTAGTTAATCTGAATAGGATGGTATGTGCTTGAGTTTGGTTGTACACCTTGGATAGGAACCACCCCTTGGGTGAATTTCCTTGAATGGATCTTGTAAGGACTTTGACCCAGGATTCCTATGAGTAATTCCTTTTCTTTTCCTTGTGGGTTGTTAAAAATGGAAATTGAATATGAATAGAATTTCAATTAGATGAAATTGTAATTGAAATGGTTTCAGGTATTGGATGGAGTTTTTCCCTTGTCCCTTGTATGCTAATTCTTTAATTGCTAGACCACGTGAGTTAAATACTTTTGAACTACTTAAAATTTGAAACAAAGTCATGAGTGAACCATGGAACTAATGTGTGTTTCCATGCACAGACTCATATGAGACTTGTTACTGAAATGCCGAGTGAATCATGGATCCAGAGTGTGACTCCATGGACGAAATCAAAAGGGAATGATATGTCCTGGGCGATACCGGGATCTTATTTATAGGATCCCGAGGATGGGCTTAGATGACGAACTATACCACACCTAGTGCGAGGATGGGTACCTAGGAGGTTCGCTGGAACGGGCTTGTAGAGCGATGTCGGGTTCCAAGAGGTTCGCTGGAACGGGCTTGTAGGGTTTTGGAGGATTTTCTCCCTAAGAGATACCTGGTTTCTGAATTGAGTATTCCAGGAACGGGCTCAAGGAATGGTTTGAACACATGAATGAAGTGATTAATGAATGGAATGGATACATGGAGTGATTTCAAGCCAAATCACAAGATTGGGTATGTCTTGCTAGTTTCCTTGTTTACTGCTTTCCATATTATATTGCCTATTTTATATATTCAATGAGATATTAGCACAGATCATTGGTGGTTTCCTACTGGGATTTAGTCTCACACCATGTTTGGTGAATGTTTTTGTACCCAAGAAGATTTTATGATTTCAGGTAGTGAGAAGGGAAAACACCCTAGTACAGGTACATTAATTGTTTCTCGGTGTAGGAGTGCATGGGACCAAGCGGTAGCTTGCGATGTGACAGGGGATACATTTTCGTTTCCTTTTAGTATTTTTTATACTTTTATTGTATTGTATTGCCCTGCACCATCCTATATATATATATATCAGATCCTTATATTGGTTATCTATTTCTTCTTTCAATCTGTTATCTACTAGTTACCTTTTTCTGCTATTGTATGTTTGTAATTCCGCTGTGATACTTTAGTAATGAGGGCATAGTCTCCCCATAGAATCACCTAGGCCCTAGCTGCTAGTCGGTAGCCTCTGGCATTTGGGGAGATGCACTTGAGGCCATGTGGCGACCGGTTCGGCTACCGGGTTTAATGGTAAGTCAGGTTGGGGTGTTACAAAGTGGTATAATAGGGATTTACTTTTCATATTTGACTTACTATTTGGAAACTATAGACATAAGTAAGAATTGAAGGGACTTTGGTAATAAATTGTGCCCGGGAGTGGCAAACCCGCGTATAGGGAAAATCTAAGTTGCCTCGTATGGAATTGTGTTTCTGGTTTTAATTATTACAGCTGTTCTGATTTCACCATTGGGTGACACACATGGTTTTTCTGATACAATTGATATTATTGTGGGTTTTATTTCATTGCAATCCGATGAGATAAGAGGTTTTCATCTCATGCATCATATAGACACCTTGTTAGGAATCACATGTCATGCATTATTCCATGAAATCTAGGATAAATTAGATATTTCATGTTGTTTTGATAGGTGTTGTGATAGAAATTACTTGCTGTTTTGATAGTTTATTGATAGGTGTGCCTACTGTTTTGTTAGATTGGGTGCAATGAATGAAGAGTGACGTCATATTTCAATTCATAAATTGTATGGGCCCTTATGGATTGGGAAATGATGCACCGATGGGATGTAGATGCTAAATGAAATTGAATTGCATGGTTATATGGGAATAAAATTTCGATTCATGAGGTGTTATGGGCCCTCAGGGATCAGAACATGGTGGACCATTGGTTAATGCTTTTGAACAAATGTATGTCAAAAGAATGAATGTTGAAAATAGAGCCTGACCTTGACCCGACTTCTGAGTGGGAAAGAGGTAGTGAATCTGGTGGTTTTTGGTGACTGTTCCTTTTTCAGTCCTGGATTTAGAAGCAGGTTATGGGTTGACGTGGTTTTTAGGAACTTCTTGACCTGTCCTATCCTGATTCTTGTGCTTGTGAGTTTCGAATCTCGTTAAAAATCGTGAACTGCGGCGTTTTTTGGCATTGCTGAGTCATTCCACCACGGAGACCTCCAGTCGTATGTCGGGAGAGTGGTGAAGACCACGTTCCAGAGATGGTAAGACATGGGATACTAGAGGAAACTCCAGTTGTTCCAGCTGAAGCACAAGCGGTTGTACCAAACACAGGTGCTGAGGCATAGTTTCGTGATAACTTGTTGCATTTTATGAAGATCGTTCAAGGAGAACCGTGACCTACCCCGACTATGGCAGAGTTGACGTGTGAGTTTCAGCAGCAGAATCTGCCTATATTTTCAGGGGATGGTAGAACACATGCTGCAGAGTCCTGGTTAGATTTGATACTAGCTATCTTTGAGAATTTGGTGATGCCTCTAGAGAGGAGGGTCAAGCACACTACGTACATGCTGCATGATTCCGCCAAGAGGTGGTGGGACGTGATCACCCAGTCGGATTGTCATCAAGCGATGGATTGGATATAGTTTCATACGAACTTCTATGATTTTTTTTATCCAGAGACTTTGAAGGCCAATCGAGCGCGGGAGTTCTTGCATCTGGAATAGGGTGTGTTACCAATGATGGAATACTCGGCCCATTTTACTGAGCTTCAGCACTTCGCACCTATCCTGATGGGCGATGAACTGTCGAGGGACAGTCATTTTGAGGATGGTCTGAGACATGAAATCCAATCTGAGGTAAATATCTTCAGGTTGACTACCATTTCTATAATTCTAAACAAGGCACTAATCACAGATTGTAACGTGAGAGAGTTTGGAGGTGCGAGCCAGAGCGGTTCGACATTGAGATCATGTACTGCAGCGACTATTAGTAGGAAGCGTCGTCTGGAGCTTCCACACGGTGATTATGGCCACCCGAACCTATCTTCGGTTAGCAATATGAGGTGCTACCAGTGTGGTAGTATGGGACACATGAAGCAGCAGTGTTCGAGGGACCCGGTTGAGTGACAATAATGTGGCAAGATGGGTCATCTTCAAAATTTCTTCATAACGCTTTCACTATCAGCCAGTGATAGAGGGTCCGCACCGACTCCATATGCAGGACCAGGGTCGGTAGCTTATCATCAAACATGGATTTTTGGTGTGACTGGCCGATCAGACCGAGGTAGTGGTTGTGGCAGAGGTAGTCAAGCATAGGGTAAACTGAGATGTTAGAGTGGGCCAGTTTTGGGTAGTGAGGTTATATCACTGGGTCGTGGTTCGGGCCAGATGTATTCAGTGCAGCCTACATCTAAGGATCAGGGAGCAGGACCGTCTACGTTGAGAGGTAAGATCTTAATAGCATCTTTTATTTCATCTTCCCTCTTTAATACAGGTGCAACACACAGTTTTATATCTGCGCCTGTAGTGAAAAGCCTTGGACTAGTTGTGTTGTCTTTTGATGGAGTCTTGATGCTAGAAACACCACTAGAAGTTAGGGCAGAGGTTGTATACCATTGCAGAGGGTTCCCCCTTGAGGTTGGAGGGTGTCACATAGTCTGGGATCTTTATGTTCACGAAATGACAGGTTTTGAAGTCATTCTCAATATGGACTGGATAGTAGCTTACTGAACCTACATTGATTGTTACCATCAGAGGGTGATTTTCACATCACCAGAGGGTGCAGTGTATACTCTAATGGGTGAGTGGGATCTATGAGAAAGCTAAGCTGGACCAGAGCATCATGGGTTGGATAGGATGACACCCCAGATCACTAGTTTCTTTCTAGATGACCAGGGAGTGAGTCAGACAGACTTTCCTCTAGTAGTTGAACACTTTAGGGATGTTTTTCCTGACGACTTTTCAGGTTTACCTCCTAAGAGAGAGGTGGAGTTCTCCATTGAGATAGTTCCAGGAGCTACACCAGTATCCATTCCTCCTTATAGGATGGCTACGATGGTGTTTCAAGAGTTCAAGAAATATCTCGAAGATTTGGAGGCAAACGGCTTTATTTGACCTAGTACTTCTCTGTAGGGTTCGCCAGTCTTTTTTGAGAAAAAGGAGGATGCGACTCTTAGACTGTGTGTGGACTATCAGAAGTTGAACCAATCGACGGTTAAAAAAAGATATCCCTTTTCATGGATAGAAGACCTGTTTGATCAGATTTGAGGAGCTAGGTTGTTCTCTAAAATTTATTTGAGTTCAGGGTATCACCAGGTGCGTGTTCGCCCTATATACATACCTCATACAACTTTTCGTAGCAGGTATGTTTTATATGAGTATCAGGTTATGTCGTTCGGTCTCATGAATGCGCCAATGGTTTTCATGGATTTGATGAATCACGTGTTCATCCTTACATGGACACGTTCTTCGTGGTTTCATGGATGATATTTTGGTGTATTCTCTAAATCAAAACAACCATGCCAACCATCTTGAGATCTTCTTGAATACACTAAGAGAGCATTAGCTATATGAAAAGATTACTAAGTTCCACTTTTGGATGGATCATATTGACTTCTTGGGCCATGATATCTCTATGACAGGAGTATTTGTAGACCTAGAGAAGGTTAGAGCTGTTGTTTCTTGGGAATAGCCTAATAATGTCTTTTACATATAGAGTTTCTTGGGGCTTGCTGGTTATTATCGTCATTTCATAGAGGATTTCTAATTCTTACCAGTTCCACTGATAGGCCTGACTAAGAAGGGTGTGAAATTTGTATGGACAGATGCTTGTAGAGCAGCCTTTCATGAGGTGAATGGAAGGATGACATCTGCACCAGTCCTGATACTGCCAGAATAGGTCAAGAGTTACACGGTCTATTGTGACACATCAGGTATTAGGCTGGGTGCATTGTTGATGTAGGGAGACAGAGTTGTGGCATACAGATATCGATAGTTGAATCCACATAAGAGGAATTATCTGACGCACAATCTTGAGCTAGCAGCATTTGTTCATACGATGCGCTATTGGAGACACTATTTATTGGGAGAGCATTTTGTGTTGTACACATACCATAAGAGCCTCAAATATATCTTTAGACAGCATGATGTGAATCTTAGGCAGTGACAGTGGGTGGAGTACCTACAATCCATTGATTTCGAGCTTGCTTATATGCCTGTTAAGGGTAATGTAGTGGCCAATGCATTGAGCAGAAGGACTCAAATACAGGAAGTGCAGCAGGCTTGCAATGAATGTAAGCTTATTTCCTTGTTCTCTGAGATGCATCATGATGTGAAGAATAGCGAAGGGCAGTATTTTCTATCATCCTTAGCTATGACTTATACCCTCCTCGACAGAGTAAGGATGAGACAACTATCAGATTTGGAAGGAATAGTTCTACGAAAATGTTTTTCAGGAGAGGACCCTCCTCCTGGTTGGACTATAGGAGAGGATGAAGTTATTTGAATCCATGGACATGTATGGGTTCCATTGGATATTAGAGAGGAGCTAATGCGGGAGTTTCATGCTTCGGTTTGGGTAGTTCATCCCAGATTCACTAAGATGTATCGTGACTTGCGTCGACAGTACTGGTGGCTAGTTATAAAGAGGGAAGTGGCTAGTTTTATCACAATATGTTCCACCTATTAGTAGGTGAAGGCGGAACATCAGTGGCTAGCTAGGCTTTTACCGTAGCTACCTATCTCGGAGTAGAAATGGGATGATGTTGAGATGGACTTCATAACTGGTTTTCTGAGGTCACCTCGAGGTAACAATGCTGTGTGGGTTGTGTTTGATATGCTCATGAAGGTTTCTCATTTATTTCCAATCAAGGAGACCTTCAGTGTGGATGATCTAGGAAGATTGTATATTCAGGAGATTGTACGACTCCACGGGGTCCCACGCACCACTGTTTCAGACAGGGATGCTAATTTTATGTCACACTTCTGGAAGAGTTTTCAAAGGGCACTGGGAACACATGTGCTTTTGATCACAGCATACCACCCTCAGATTGATTGTCTGTCAGAGCGTACGATACAAGTTCTTGAGGACAAGTTGTGAGCATGCGTTTGGGATTTTGTCGGCTCATGGGAGAGGCATATCCCCCTAGTTGAGTTTGCCTATCACAACAGTTATTAGACGACTATACAGATGGAACCGTACGAGGCTTTATATGGTAGGTCATGCTGATCACCCCTGTGCTGGTTAGAGGTAGGTGAGGCAGCTTTACTGGTACCGCGTCTTGTTCAAGAAACTTCTGAGCAGGTTTATTTGGTACAGAAGCAGATGGCTACCGCAAAGTCTTGTCAGAAGTCATATGTTGATCACCTCAGATGACCCCTAGAGTTTGAGGTCAGGGATCAGGTTTTCTTGCATATTTCACCGAGGATAGGACACAAGCGGATCATAAGATAGGGTAAGCTATCGCTAAGATATGTTGGGCTTTTTAAGGTTCTATAGAGGGTGGGCCAGTAGCCTATCGGTTGAAGTTACCTCAGAGGTACTGAGCCATGCATGACGTGTTCCATGTTTCTAAGTTATGGAGATATTATTAAGACCCATCTCATACCTTACAACCATAGGAGGTCAAGCCTCAGGTAGATGCATCCTTTGAGGGTCATCCGATTCGTATCATTGATAGGAGCACGATGGTTCTCTGAGGCCGGTCAGATCCTCTAATACAGGTGCTACAGAAGCATGGCCCTTTACAGGGTGAGACTTGGGAGCGAGAGGCTGACATACATGCTCTATGGCTAGAGAAATTTTCAGAAGAATCTTGACCACCCATCAGAGAGCAATTCTGGGATGAATTGCTACAAGGGGGGAAGATTCTAAGAACTTGGGTTTTCGTACGAGGTACAATTCCTTTTTCTTTTCGGTTTAACACCTCTATTGAGGCCTAATGTGGATGACTAACATGACCGAGGGAGTTATGGTGGTGTCCGAGGATTGTTCGGTGCCCGAAACCAATTTTTATCCAGGACATGGCCTATCACACAGTTTTCACATGGCCTGCGCATGACCTGGTTAAACCATGCGCCTTGGTGCAGGCTTGGTAGAGGTAGGAGCACAGCCTACGCACAGTTTGACAAAACCTTGCAGGGTGGCCGTGTGGTTGCCCCTTTCCATCCAGTAAGGTCCGCATGGTCTCCGTACGGTTTTTCCAGGCTGTGCGGGTAAACCGTGTGACCTGCTGTATTTTTATATTTAATTAATTTTTAATTAAATTAATAAAATGTTATAAAAACCTAAACTAACCCTCTTCTTCAACCAGATAGCAAGGAGTAGGCTCCTTGGAGAGCTCTCAAGGAGGCTATGGAGGATTTTGATCTGGCTTCTTCATCCGATCTCTGTTTCAAATGTTGTTTGTCTTGTTAGATCCGCAACAGTAAGTCCTTAATTCTTTTTTAATATTTCTCAATTCTTCTGGTTATAACAAATGAAGATTGGATTAAGGCTCATATGCCCTAATTTCTCATTGTTTGTCTGTTCTTCAGATTTCTTCCAAATCAGGATGAATCAAAGCCTGATACTAGATGAGCTATCTAGTACGAGCCTAAGGTAAGTGATCTCATGTTTTTTGTGTTTTTCAAGCTGTTTATATATGCCGGAGTGCCGTGCTCCCACTTTTGGGATATCGCTGGAACCTGCAATTTAACCCTATTATTTCCTAGCATGTTGTACGTAATCTAAATAGGATGATAAGTGCTTGAGTTAGGTTATAAAACTTGCACTGGAATCACCCCTTAGGTGAGTTTCCTTGAATAAATCTTGTAAGGATTTTGACCCAGGATGACTATGAGGCATGCCTTTTCATTCCCTTGTGGGTTGTTAAAAATGGAAATTGAATATGAATGGAATTTCAATAAGATTAAATTGTAATAGAAGTGGTTTCGAGTATGGGACTGTGTTTTTTCCCCTTGACCCTTGTATGATAATTCTTTAATTACTATCCCACAGGAGTTAAATGCTTTTGAATAGCTTAAAATGTAAAGCAAAGTCATGGGTGAACCATGGAACCAATTTGAGTTTCCATGGATGGACTCATACGAAACTTGTTACTGAAATGCTGAGTGAAACATGGATCTAGAGTGAGATGCCATGGAAAGTCTCAACAGCGCATGATATCTCATGGGCGATACCCGGATCGTATTTATAGGATCTCGGGGACGGGCTCAGATGATGGACTATACCGCACCTAGAGTAAGGATGGGTACCTAAGAGGTTTTCCAGAATGGGATTATAGACAGATGTTGGGTTCCTAGAGGTGCACCGTAATGGGCTTATAGGGTGTTGGTGGATTTTATCCCTGAGCGATGCCTGGTTTCCAAATTTAGTATTCCAGGAACAGGCTCAAGGAATGTTTTGAACACATTAATTAAGTGATTAATGAATGGGATGGATACTTGAAGCGACATCAAGACAAAGCACAATCTTGGGTCAGTCCTTCTAGTTTCCTTGTTTACTACTTTCTATATTACACTACCTGTTTTATATATTCACTGACAGATTAGCACAAATCATCGGTGGTTGACTACTGGGATTTATTCTCACACCTTTTTTGGGTCATGTTTTTGGACCTAGGCAGATTATATGATTTCATGTAGTGAGAAGGGAAAACACCCTAGTACATGTACTTGACTTTCTGCTCGGAGTAGGAGTCCACGAGACCAAGCTGAGGCTTGCGATGCGATAGGGGATACATTTTTGTTTCTCTTTGGTATTTTTTATACTTGTACTGTATTTTATTGACATGCACCATCCTATATATATATCAGATTCTTCTATTGGTTATCTATTTCTGCAGTCTATGAGTTGTCTACTGGTTACCTTTTTCCGCTATTGTATGTTTATAATTCCCCTGTGATACTTTGTTAATGAGGGAATTGTCTCCCCAAAGACTCACCTAGGCCCTCGCTACTAGTCGACAACCTCTGTCATTTGGGGAGATGCGCCTGAGGCCATGTGCCGACCGGTCTGGCTACCAGGTTGAATGGTAAGTCGGGTTGGGATGTTACAATATTGATTAAAATCGTATCTCCATCAATGATTATTCAAATATCAATAAATTAATAGTTATAAAAAAAGAGCATAAATTACATCGATGATTTATTTGACTTGTTGAAATGGGTAAGAGTTTTTCTGAAATTAATCATCAATCTTTTTATCACCAGGATAAAATCAGGTGACTAGATATTCCATTAGAAAACATTAGAAGGGGGTATAATAATTTTATGTACCACATAATGTCATTTTCCATACTAATTCACTTTATATTTTATAGAATTGTTGAAATTAATCTTCCCTGGTTTTCATGAATCATTTTTTTAGTGTTCATGGTTGATAACATGGTTTAATCTATGACTAATGAAGATCTTATACATCACACGATGTTTATATTGGTAATTATAATTTATCATCGTCATTATGATAAATTTTCAAAGTTACAATTATTGATCCATGGAGTCATAATCTTGGGAAATGTGATCTCAGAACATTACATCTACATTGATACTAAAATTTTTACATTTTCTATTTTATATGAATAAGAATATAATTTATTTAAACAATGTATTCTTTTGGGATATGAAGGATAATATCGGAAATTTATAAAGGAATTATTGAATAATTAATATCCTTTGAATAATCTCACCTTGATGGTGTTGTAAATTTTGTGGGATTCAAGTGGTATCATTCTTATATTGGATAATGTGTCATTTGGATTAAAAAATATTCACATTACCAAATATTATATTGGGATATGTTGTTTACAATGATACTTTAGTTTCTAGTTTTTCATCCATCATAATACATGGATACCATATAGAGGATTATAACTCTATTTAGCTTCTACATCTTGAGTTTAATTACACCACTTGTGATATGTTATATTCATTTGTTTTCTACGCCCTCATATTATGGAATCACCACCTTTTCAGGGAATGTATTATCATGTTATGTGGCAATAAACATATGGGGTATATCTTTTCTAAAAATGAAATAAACCTCCAATAGAGATAGTGTGTAGTATATTTTGTCATTAGACACTGATATTACCAATAAAATAATGAAATATATAAATGTTTATGATGATATTTGTAGATAGTAACCTCCTAGGGCTATGGTGGAAGAAAAAGAGGAATTCTAGATGATTGTATTTTTTCTCAAATTCATATGAGAATCAGGGAAGAGAAGTATCAATAGATTATGGAATGTGTTTATGTGGCATCCACTCTTCTTGAGACAATTATTATAGAGTATAAAGTAGATTATAAGTTATACAGTATCAAGGATTCATTATATAGTGGGGAGACCATTGTCGAGATTCCACATTGCTCATATTGTATCCATTTCCACATAAGATTATATTTTTTCTCTTAATATAAATAAAAAGTTATTCCTGGGTGATTATCTGTATTCCTTGAGGATTTTACACCCTAGAACTATAATATTTTCCCACAACATGAAATAATATTTTGATTCTTGAATATAAAAAAAGAGATAGAAGAATTTGAATCAAGTTGTTACACGTTCCAATAGATTAATGTTAAGCATCATAAGGGATTATTGGTTTCATCAACCTTTTCTTATGCTAAAATCAAAGGGATATGAAATTTAAATGGATTTAATTAACTATTTAACTTGAACCCCAAGATATATAAATTTCATCTATTTGGTGATTAATTAGTTGAGAAAGTCATCCCATTTAATAATTATCTGTAAAAAAATTGGAGGACCTATGAATATTTTATTTTAAATAGATTATAATGATTCATGGGATTCAAAAAGGAATCACATCATACAGGGACCCTTATTTGACCCCATAATTATGGAAGGTTATATAAGTCAAAATGAAAACTAAATCCTAGTTAAGAATAATATATAATACCCAAAGTGATTTGAAAATAGAAATGGATAATCTAATTGATTGTAATATGAATTTTGTTCATGTCTTGTACATTTGAGTTGATTGTGACAACCACTTGGGGATTGATGAATATTCATTTAAAATTTGTTACCAGTGATCCATCTGAATGGATCCCTTTAAAGCTTTGTATGGATTTTACTATAGATCTACAAATTTTGGAAAGGTTTAAGTAAATTCAAAGGATGGATTGATATTGGATTGTAAGAGATAAATGATAGTCTAGTTGGTTCAACAACATTCAGGGATGAATTAAATCATATAAAATTTTGAAAATGATTGACATAATCATTCAATAGAATTGTCATTAGGTGATTATGTGTTCCTTAATGTCTCTCACTGATTACGACACTAGAAACTGTAAATGTAGAGGAATATCAATCCTTGGTATTTTTGACTTTTTAAGATCATGGAACAACATGGAATGGTTTCTCTTCACCAAGATTTACCAATTTTTTTATCACCTATAGATAATGTTTTCGATATGAATAAAATCAAAATTTATAAACTAGACCTCTACATTATTATCAGTTAGAAATTTCATGATTTAGAACCTAATTTTTCTATAACCAAATAATAACATTAGATTATTGATTTTGATTTAAAGGTTCAATATGGGCTGTATTTATATTTTGATTGAGTGATTTGGTAGGATGATTCAGAATATCATTAGAAATTGGAATGAGAGTATTTAATGAGGGAGTATTGGAAGTAAATATTTTAATTCCTATCATCATTTACATATCTTTTTAGAGAAATAATTTAATATATTTGAGATAATTATTATAATATGCATATGTATTATAATACTACTCATCTTTTGTTTCATTTTTAATTCTCACTATTTGTTTATGGTTTTTTTAACGTTCATATTGGGTTTTAGATGGAAAAGTGTTCAGGGTTTGTGTTCTTGTAATTTAGTATCTATGTGGAATGAAAACTATAGCTAAATGAGATAAAGACATTCTATGGGAGAATATATTATCACCACATGCCAACCAGCAGAAGGCTGGAAGGAGTTCCTTAAAATAATCCCATAATCATTCTGATTGAATCACACCATACAATCAGTGGAGTGTCCATAGGTACAATAATTCAACCTATACATCCAGCTATCAAGTGAGATCCCACATGTTTGACATTTGGAAGGCCCATATTTTTTTCATTTATGTAGAATACACTAGAATGACGGTGGATGAATTGTATTCTAATGAAGTGATGGGTGGTATAATATTAATACCACCCAAAATGAGTATATTATTACTTAATTTATCCCCATAAACCCAAATTTGATTCCATTTACATTGAATCTCTCTTTCTGTGTCTCTTTGATCTCATTACTCAATTCATTAGTTATTCAAATAATTTATTCAATCCAAAGAAATATCTTCATATATTTATCTTTATATTATTCATGGTTTCTATTTTTCATCCAATTCATATTATTCCCTCAATAGACCAAGATATTCACCAATGAGAATTGTTTTTTAGGGATTCTAATAATTTCCTTTATAGATTTAAAATTTTATATTAGAATCTTCATTAGATATTGAGTTATCTTGTGGTTTTTATGAATAATTGTTGTTTTATGTGATCATTGTTTCTTTTCTTCATTACTAAAAACATCATTACCAAAAATTATGATTATTCACTTATAATATAAGTCCCTTAAATGGTTCTTAAGTCCCTAAGATCCCCTAATATCCACTTTTATCTTTGATAATTGATGTTAATGGTGTTTCAATGTACACAGATTCATTATTTAGTTTTTTTCTATGAACCTTTATTTATTTCTTTTCTATATTGAAATTATGTTCATCTAAAGGCCTGAAAATGATTCAAATAACCTATGGTGTTTTTAATATTTTTTTTAAGATTTATTCACCCCATGGAACATTTAATGAAGATTATTTTAAATCATGATTTTTGTTGTTTCAAATATGAATTTCTCTTAAAGTATATTTTATTGTTAAACCCAATAATTATATATGATGAGGTAGGTAATTGTACAATAGATAAACTCTTTACCCTAGAAATATTACGTTAGGATAAATCATTTACTATATTGCTAATTCTATGGTATGGAAAAACTCTTGGGAGAGTATTATTATCCCAAATCATGTTCTTCTGGGGTTTTGAGCATACTATGTTTCCCACTGATTACGATAATGGAAAAAGTATCATCATTGACTTGGTCTTGTTTTTACTCATGGGTATTATCTATCTATTTGATATAATTGAAATTATTTATAAGTGTGTGTATTCAAATTATTTTATTACATGTGTATTGGATATTAATTATTAAATTGTGAAGGGGTTTTTTTACCCATGCATTATATTAAATTGTATCTTATAAATTGTTTATAATTATCTAAGTATAAATGGAATATTTTATAATTTAATCCTATGAAACACCTGTAAATAATCTATTGGGATATTTTCCTTACATCGAATATACAACTTTGTGTGTGTATATATATCATCATATGTGATAGAGTTAATATAATGGAATATCAGGTAGGCTACATGTTTTTTCTTTAATGGGGTGTCAAAGTCTTGGGTGATATCACCTTAAATCAAGTTTTTTTCTTTGAGTACATGGGTAATTTTCATGTATAGAAGAATGATTTCATTTATGATTATATTTATATTGTATTTTCTTATTTCCTTGTACTAACATGTTCTATAAATTTATCATTATGTTTCGTATTTTCATAAATTCATCATCATGTTTTTAAATGAATTATTTTACCTTAAAAGTGTTTTTAAAATATATTAAATGGGATCATTGAATTTTGACTCATTAATTTATTATCATAATGTTATATAATTTATTGTATTTTAAAAATATTTTTTTTTTCAATATACCAAAAAAAATATTTTTTAAAAAATATTATAAATATAACATTGTCTAATTTGATATTTCAAATTCAAAAAATATTTTAATGTTAAAAAATCATGATTCTAAAATTTATAATTTACCTTTAATACTAAAATTAAATATATTTAATAAAAAATTATTTTACTCAAAAATTTGTTTTTAAGTTTTTAACCATTATTAATCAAATTTCCTATGAATTTTATGATTTAAAACAATTATTTTATATTTAATTAAAGTTTTGTTATTCATAAATTTTTATGATATTTAATATGTAATGTATTTTTTTGGTCGGGTGTTGTGTGCGACAGAAGATCTGTAATGAAGTCTTAATTTAGATATATATATATATATATCATGTTGTTACATTCACCCATAATTAAAATGTTTCCTTATATATAATTGTCATTCACTAAAGGTATAATCTTTTTAATCAATAAAAAACCCAAAATATATCTTCAATAGTGATATATGCCTTGCAACACTTCTAATACTAGTAAACAATATACCGTAAATATTATTCATTAGGAGTTTATTGGGACATGCCTTTCACATCAAAATTTTCATGATCCTATTTCTGACTAAATAATAAAAACAAAAATGAATATAATAGATTCCATTAATGTCAAATTAAATGATTATATGAATATGTAAACATAGTCCAATTGTGTATTCTCTAATGAAATAATAATGTCAACAACTAATATTTCTGTCCCAACTGTGTTATAAATTGATCAAGATATGAATACATAATTTTTACCTTATCATTACATGATAATAATCCTTTTATGATCATTATCCAAATATGTTATATATTACATACAAATATTTTTTAAAGCCTTTATAATGGTTCATAAATAGACTGTGAATTATCCAAGACATCTCCCTCAAGAGTTTCTATCTATGTGTGTAGACATAGGCACACTCATCATGCATCAAGTGAATGTTGAGTCAATTATTAATCATCCTTCTAGGTTTATCAGTTCCAGAGTCACATCCTGTTATCAATATAAAAATTATGAAGTAATTATTAGGAAACCACTCAATATTATCTTTATTAAAACATCATTATGTAAAACTATTCTTAAAAGTATAAAATAGAATAATACATATTGTTTTCACTAATTTTTTCAAAACATAATCCCAAAAAACAAATAAAATAATCAATATAAATATGTAAACTTCACTCTCATATCGACCATAGTGAATCAAGATAAAATAATCCTCATTATACATCATTTCCATAAGTTAATCATAACATATCACTAATATTATCAAAATCTCATGAATAAAAAGGAGTTATTCTATTGAGGACCAACAACATAAGTCAATTAATTTACTATAATTTTGATCATTTCTATATAATGGAAATGCACTATACTCTCTTATATACTTATTATAGGTTATACTGAACCTCCTTATATGGGGAGTGGAATCAAAAGAAATGAGTGACATCAAATTCTTAGTGAGGGGAAAAATAATCAAGAGACCATCAAATTAATATCATAGTAATCGGATAAAACATTTTTAGGGGAGAAATATATTGATATAAATAAAAAATAACTATAGTATTTTTTATCAATTCATTATTACATGACATTTAATCTCAAAAAAAATTAATACACATCATCAAAAATGTTTCTCAGGCTATAATCATAGCCTTGTGGTTAATTTTATCCAAATTGAAAATATGAAATTAATGTAATACAAAAAAATGAAGATGTTATGTTAAGAAATAGAAATACATATAATCTTATGAACCATGTTACATGCATCACGTTCAATCAAAAAATGTTAACAATTCATCCCACACCATGTATACACACAAAACTTGTGAACAATGGTTCATACATATTTTTAACGCAAACACAAATATATATCTAATATTTAATACATCATGTTCAAACAAAAAATTTGTGATCAAAGGTGAACACATTTAATTGATGAAAGAAAATTTGGAACAAATATTCCTACAATATGTTCAGGGAAAAAATTTATCTCACATTATATGAAATATTAACCAATACATTTGTGGGTGATATAGGACCACACCCGTTATCCATAAAAACATATTCATTACAATTTAAAATAATAATTCATTATATGATAAATATCTCATGTAAATAAGAATAGTTTTTATTACATTCCAAGATGGTGCCTCAAAATTTTACTTGAATAATGAAAATAGTTGATTCCCAAAATTCAATCACCCAATAAGAGTATTTAAAAAGTGAATATGGATTCTTATTAATGGAAAATTATTAATTGGGAAATAAATCCTTTATAGATAAATATTAAATGGATGTGAAATCATAAAATTGGTTTTTGAAAATTCCTATATTTACTGTGGGAAAGATGAATTTATATTTATTTTAAAATTTATTTTTTTAAAAGAATTTTTTAAAACAATTCAAATTGTTTAATTTTTTTGAGTATTCAAAATTTTATCCCTAATTAATAAATTATTTTATAAAAATATATATTTCCAAAAATATTGAAATAAATTACATGTTAAAATATATATTATATAAGAATCCATGAGAAAAAGATGTAATGGATTCAAAAACATTAACTAAAAACCTGTAAAAAATTAACATTTATAAATAATATTCATTAATATTTATTTGAAAATTAGAAAAAAGATTTATTTTGATAAATTCTTGTTGATGTGAAAAACCATTTTATTTTATGCAATGGAAAAACCTTTTCAATATAGTTAAATACCTTTATTGAAACACTAAATCATAAAAATATTAACCAAAATGTAATTTTGAAAAGTGGAGAATAGAAATTTGATGGTCACATGAGTAAAAGCATACATGGATGTAAAATATTAAAATAGATCATTTTTTAAAAATTATAACTTTTGGAATGATTGTAAAAGAATATCTAAATGAGATGAGTTGTTTTCTTCAAAAAAATCCCTTTTATGATAAAGATATTCATCGAGAAAGGGACATTGAGTTGAATAACTATTTTCCACATAAATTAAGTAGGAAATATCTTATTAAATAGGTAATACTTCAATTTATCAAACATAGATTAATTAAGATAAAGGAATAAAATGTTGAATTAAAAAAATTAATTCTCAACTAACCAAATCCTTTATGGATATTAAAATTATCTAAGAATATGACATTTATGAATTTTTTTATGTAGTAGAAAAGTAAATAAAAAAATAAAATTGAAAATTAAACATAATAATAATCATCCTCATAATGTTCCCAACATATATGGAATATGTAATGGCATAAAATTATAACACTATTTAAGATAACTGAGTTCCTAGGAAAACTTACATTAATGGAAACATAATAATAAAGGAGCTACAATGAAATTAAAAATAATTTCTCCAGAAATGAATTTATTTTTTTTATAATTAGAGGAAATGAATAATTTAATATACTATATAAAAGAAAATATCAGGTTGAATATTAAAAATATATAATATATTATAAAATTAGAAAAAGAAACCATTTCCTTGGTCCTTATTCTCTTTTCACATGTTACAAACTTCATGAATAACAAAATTAATTTAGTTATACAACTTATTATGAAACATATATATATATTTATTATTTAATATAGACATGTTATTTGAATTTTTAATACTTATATTATATATTTTTTATTACTTATTTTTTTTGATATGGTTCTGTGAAATTCTATGTAACCATTTACATATATTGACAGTGGATAAATGTTTTTTATAAAAAAGCATAAAATAGATAAAGTTAGTGGTATCCTACATATATTATTCTATTAGACTAATTTTTATACTATTATATATGTTTTTATTAAAATAACTCAGGTTAATAAAAGAACTCTTTTTTGTTCATTTTTTGTGAGGAAGTTAACTAATGTTTATTATTAACATCACTTATAGAATGTGAAATATAATCCATTTTTAATAATTATATATTCTTGAAAATATTTCTTCATTAAAAATAAAATTTTAATGAGATCATTATTATGATGGGATGAATGTAATTTATGTTTCTCCTTGGATGTGGAAATCCTCAAGTACACATGATCGATGCTCATTATATTTTTTATTCGTTGGAAATGGATAAATAAAGATTGTTATATTATTATAGTCACACTTATGTATAATAATGAAACTAAGCCTATGATATAAGTATGATTATGATAATTTTTTATTATAATTATAGAGAATAAAATGATAAGTATTATATTATACTCACAATTGGATTATTAACATTCTAATGAAAGTTTAATTGGATGTGAAACAAATATGATGATATAACGTGACTAGAGGAATCAATACAACTAGGGGACATAGATGAAAACTAAAATTTGGTTGGATTATTAGTAATTTTAAAGGTGATGTGTATCATTGATTTGGTTAAACTGATCCCCTTTTATATGTGCATAAAATGTCAATATTTATACTCACGCATTACTTATTAATAGTTAAATGACAGTATTATAGAGTCAATGATTAAAAAAGTGTTAAATAATGGACATTTAGGTGAGATAATGTTGTTTCATCCCCCACCACTAATCTTATACAAATTTTATAAACATAAATTAAACCTTTTACTCATTGATTTGTTCATTTTACCAATTTGGATTTGTCCATCATATTTAGTTTTTAGCACATTTGTTTATATTTTAATCTCTACCTAGTTGATGTGGACTCGAAAAGTGCATCCAAGTGAGTGGAGATTAAATCCAAGTGGATAAATATTTCCATGTTAATCTTGAAGGAACTATAGTTGTACTATAGCAGGTTCTCCAGCATGTACTGTTATGTGCTATAACATCCAAAACTATTCATCTATATGGTCCTTCAGGCCAACAGTTTTGTTATTGTGTCCTGTAAGGCCTTCAGTCCACCCATGGCCTTTGGGCCAGTAGTTTCTAAAGGCCTTCGAGCCAACTCAAGGCCTTCAAAAAACCTCAATGCCTTCAGGACACTTGAAATTTCATATAATACCAGTCAAGACAAAAATGGATAAATCTACAGATAATGATTCCTAGTAGGCGCATCCACCAAAGAAGAGCTAACAAGAATTGACAGACTAGATGGTTTGTTATTTCCATCTAGACCAGTTCTATTTGGATCTTCATAGGAAAGCTAGTCGACTACCATTGAAAAGGTGGAGTGCTGATTGCCTGAAATTTTCTGGGGAGAGGAAGTTTTAGGGTGTCTTGTCTGGTCACTTCCTCTAAGACCTATAATTCAAGTAAGATATAAATTCTTTTGTCATTTTAAGGGTTTAACCTCATACCTTTAAAGGTGGATTATCAAAAATAAAAAAATGAAGCCCTCTAGGAAATTCAGAAAGTTAACTACTCTAAAAAATTATGATGTTCATAACCAAATTTTGTACTCCATAGTGTATATTTAAATATTTTAATAATATAAAATTTAATTTTAGATTAGAAAATTTTAATATATAGAAAAACTGTTTTGAACGACTATTTTTAACATATCTTATACATAATATAATATAACCTTTATATTTAATTAAATGATTGATAAATAATTTTATACATGATAAAAATTATATAAAATAATTTAAATAATGTATATAATTTAATATATTAGATAAAAATATTACAACATTAATAAAATAATTATTTTAAATTTCCCCTTCACTATTATAATGATCATTATCTTTAATAATAGTTATCACAATAAATGGTTAAAACGAAATAGGACTTATTAAATAACATCCCAATTTTGGTATAAAATATAAATCAGTTTTTTGTTATTTAGTTTCTATAATTGATGAAATGTAATTTTTAATATTTATGAATACAATAGTTTTATAAAGTGAAATATTTATTTTGTTTCCAAAACATTAAACATAGGTTTTATATACTCAAATGAGTGTTTTCTAGTTATTTATTCCACTATCCAGATATATAATTTTATTTAAATAGGTTTCAATGTTTTTAATACATTACTATATAATGATAATTTCACAAAATTGATGTTATTCATAAAAATTTGTATTACCTTACTATTCCCCTAAAAATGGTTTATTTCAAAATAATTTCACGAAATAAGTTTTGGATTATTTTGATATTTATAATTTAAAAATGATGTTATGTTTATGGAATTAAATTTATAAAATTAATAAATTCATTTTATAAATTTAATTTAATTTTAATTAAATAAAATATCATTTTATGGGAAAATAAATTTTTAACACATTATGTGTATAGAATAATGTTTTTATTTAATTTTATAATTAATAGCAATATTTTTTTTATTTACTAGTGGTTTTATTATTCACAAATTTTTTTCCTTTCAAATATTTCACCAATAATTATAGTTTCTCATTTCTTATGGAGAAAAATACCAGAAATAATATTAATATAGAATATATATATATATATATTACAGAATCAAAGGGAAATAAATAATCTATTCACCGCCCCATTTATATGGAATTATATTTATAATTTTTTGATGATTATATAATTCATTCTTGAACACCCATACTTATTCAATAGTTTCAAGATTATGACTCCTCAAAATAATAAAAAATATTTATCAAACCCTTATTATATTTTTTAAAGAAAAAACCCTCAAAATATTATGGAATAATTGATGGTCTAAATACCTTATTATATATAAGTTCATATATCCCACTATTTCCCTTTTCTTGTATAATATTATATTTTCAAATTTCCTTATATAGTATATTCAAAATTTTAAAATGATTTAGAACAGAATGATTGAAAAAGTCCATAATAATAGTCTTTGGATTTCATTCTTATTTATATTCAAAATATGACAATGATTATTCTAAATCGTTTTGTAATTAGCAACTTCAAACTTATAATATAAAAAACAATTTATTATAAAAATATATATTATAAGCACCATTCATCATATTTATAAATTTATAAAACATTAAATTCATGTTATCAAAAAATCTATTTTTCTTAATCTTTAATAAAAACCCTATATTATTTAAAATTAATATATTTTTATGGATCTTACATAGTCAAAGAATTAAAATTATTAAATTAACCCACTAGGTACACAATAATAATATGTTATTATTTATATTACAATAATTCTTTTCCCATTACCAATATGAAGATTAATGTATACTTTCATTAATTATATAATATTAATAGATTATAAATTATCTGCAATGTTTTTTATAGAAAAAAGTATCAAATACCCTTGGAATAGAGTAAGATAAATTTATTTTTTTTAATATTAAAATTATTAAACTCTAAATTCCCCTCCCCTCTTTGATCTATACCCATCCATAAATAACTATATATTAAATTATAGGACATATCTCTAATATATCATAAAATTCAGATCATAAATGATGAAATTAAAAAAATTATTTATATTATTATTAGTATATGATTTTGACCATTTTAATAAGTTCATTTACTAAATTCACACCCAATAAAACGTTGAATCCAATCATATTTACCATCTATTGTGACCAAATATTTATTTTAATTATTTTTGAGTATACTTTTGGAATAAACTCATTACGTAGCTATTTGGGAAGAAAACCATTTTATTTATAAGAAATTTTATCGTTGGATATTTTCATGAATAACTATCCTCACAAGTCCTTCATATTGGTACAATAAATTTTATCTCTCTAGAATCTATACACATACATAATCCCATCTATGTGTAACCTAAGGTTCAATTAGGACATGTTTACTAAACACTAGGGGTAAACTTATAGATACCAAAGCCTTTTCACATAACATTACATGATTTTAAGCATAATTATACATCTGGGTGCAAGAAAAGGATCATGAAGTTTTGTGTCTATGAATAATACATTCATAAAACAAAAAACATGGAATTAAATATAATATATATATATTTAGTCTTCATAAAGAGATCCTAACTTATTTTGATCCCTTACATATACTTAGGGTGCCCTGGGCATCATATGTACAAAGGGATGAGATAAAAACCACATCAAAGGAATAATCATAAGAATAAAGCTTTTGAACATTGGTTAAAAGGAAAAACATGTTGTCATCACATGTCATGTGAAATATAGAATCATATAAACATGGATCTATATAAGTGTTCTACCAACTTATAACATGACATTAGTAGGAGTCAAATCTAACTACAATGATCATTTCACATAGTATCACAAGCCACGACTAACTGCCAAGACTGTCACACATAACATCTCATGACACTTAACATTACCCAATGCAGAGGAAAACTATATAGGCACACCCGTATAAACTTTTTTTAAATTTTATTTCCACATAAATAATCATACACTATCAATCACACAAAAACATAATGGTTTCCCATAGAAAGAATTATGTACCACAATCGTGTCATAAAGAATAAAAAATAGTCATATCATAAAAGTTTCCATGAAAGAAAAGAAAGAAAATATATAAGGACCTTCATAAGAAAGAATAGGTATGTATCATGTTATGTGATGTCATGTATAAGTGACAACATGTTATAAAACTATTCAAGAAATTTTAGCATACAAACAATTTTGAGCAGTTAATAGATCCGTCAAAATAGAAATGGGAATAAACTATTATAAAAAACTATAAGTGAGACAAAAAGGATTTCAGAATAAAAATACTTATTTTATAAATCAAATTGTGTCTTGAAATAGAAGATATAGTGAATTTTAAATCAACTATGAATTTGGGAAGTTCCCTCAAATCAAGATTTCTTATCGGGAAGTATTGAGGAGGGAATCACAAAAAAACATGTATATTTCCAAAAGAGATTGAGGGATGGATATTAAAAACATGAGTTTGGATATTATAAAAATTATGTAGAAGTTTTAAATAAAATAAATGGAAATAAAATTTTGGTAAAAATAATGACAGAGAATCCCAATGAAATAAAGTCAGTTCTGGAGGAATCCCTTACGTAATATTATCATTGTATCAGGTGTACAAAAGAGGTCATAATGAGAGAGAAAGGGATTTATCATATTTTATACATCATGAGAAATGTATGGGGAATTTTAAATATCATACCCCATCATTATTAATCATACATAGAATGGAATAATATAGAGGAAATTCTTGAATAAAACTGGAAAAGAGAGGATCCCTTACCTTTAGTCCGATAGTGTTATCCAACTGATATAAATGACCTGAATAATAGACTAGGTTCATTAATTTATAATTAAATAACATATTATATATTTATAATATTTATTATAACCTTTTTATTTTCATTTCAAACCATTTTGATTGGTTATAAGGTTCAATTACATTGTTCAAGTCCATTTGCTTTCTTGGTTTTAATGATCAGTTCACTTATACTCATGTTAGGATTAACATGAATGATGATTGCAGTTGTAAAAAATGTAAGTTATATTTTATTATTTATCATCTATATGTTTACATGGTTTAAAATTAATTTTTTTTGACTTGGAGTGATGTTGAATAATTATAAAAAATATTAATGATAAATGCTTGAATTAATTTGGAGATTTTTCTCACAATTAATTTGTTTTGCATTATTATTTTACAAAATGTGTGAAAGAGGATTCCATGAAAACACAAAATATAAAATACATATTTAATATTATGGTTCAACCAAATAAAAATTTCATGAAAAGAATAAAATATGGTAATAGAAATTGATAAATTGCCATCTTTAAATGTGATAAATTATCACAACTCAGACAGTTTTTTTGTTTCTTTCGTATAAAATAATGGGTAAGGGAGATGATAATGAGATGCACCATTATAATAAAAAATTAATGTACATTTATTTTACTGGTGTTATCAGACTATTTGTGTAACCCCCCAAACTTACACGGTACACTTCTCTTTCAATAATGCAATAGCTTCCATTGTATGGAAGTTCGAGATTCTAACACCCCGCGACCAATCAAAGTAGCCATTATGAATAGTAATAACCACCTTTTGAAATTATATTAATTTTATAATTCAAAATGGACTTCATTTTTTTATTCGGAATATCGAAATTATCCTAAGTTGATTTTTTTTTTAATTTTCTGAGAACTTCCAATTTTCTATGAATAGTAAAATAATACTTAAAAACAACTTTTTTAATAAAAATAATTTATAGTGATAAATTATAATATTGAGTGGTTTTAATGTATAATTAGAATATATTTTTACCATTTTATCCAATGGTGGTCATTATAATTAATTTAACTTTGAAATTGGACAAAAACAATTGTTAATCTTTTGATTGATATTATTTCATAAAAACGGGATATTTGTTTTGAGAGCGAGAATTAATTATAAAATTAGTTAATGAAAATTATATGTTTGGAATTTTTTAAAATAGACATCATTTTTTAATTTGTAATATCAATTATAGCTTAGGGTGAATTTTTGGTATTGTTCTGAGAAACTTCAATTTTTGATGAATAGTGAAACCAATAAGTGGTAGTTAAAAAAACTAATTTTTCATGTAAATGAAACATTACCACTTCTATGATTTGATTTTCAAAAATCTGACATACATGGTTGTCATTAGGAAGTAAAATGTGGTTCAATGAGATTAAAATAATTTTTTTGGTGAATAGTAACTTTTATGTTTTATTAATCGCGATTAAATGTAATTAGTGAAATTTAAAGAAAAATGACATTATAGAAATATGAAAATATCTTGACACTTGTCCTACCCTTATTGTATGAGTAATGGCTGACCATTACAATCCATTGGTCAACTTGGGGACCCCATGGAGCCACTTGGGTAAGAAAATGACATTAATAACTTTTTATTTAAAGTAAAAATAAAATTGTCAGAAACATGTGTTGTTTTACTAAATCAATTATTACATGGGGTTATATAAGTTAAATTTTTTACTATTAATAATAATTGGAAAGATAAATAAATTTCCTACATCATGGTAATTTTTATATAATTTTTTGACATAAAATAAATTAAAAGTTTTATTACACAATGATGATGCAGCGATTAGCTCATTAATTAACGATTTAAGTAAAATGAAAAGATAATGTAAAATCTAAGACTTAAACTTGTAAAAAACCTATTATATGTCTATATTTAGAACCCTTATCACATTATCCTCGAAATATATCATTGTGGGACATTTAAAATTCAAAAACCATTTCATAATAATGTAACATTTCATGACATTCCAAGAGTGTCTCTCCTCTCCTCTTATAAAAGCCCCCACCTATACCATCTTATTCACACCATAAAAGCCATTTGGATCGTCGAAAATCTGCCCAAATACTTTCCCAACATACCTCTCTTAATCCAAGAAGCCTCACTCTGGGCAGAAGTCTACCCAAGTAATCTTTTTGCTCAAATCAAAAAGAGTAACCCGATTTTAAGGTAATGTCTTCTCTTATGTTCTTTTGTTTTATTTTGCTTCTCAAACCCATTAAACTTTTTTTATTCCTTTGTTTTTTATTAACACCTGTATCCTAAATATACTAGTATTTTTTTATGATAATTATTCGAGCTACACTTATACACACCTTCATCTAATGGTTAAAGAACAAACTGTTTCTGTGGGTCGTGAATTACTACCTCATGAAACGATGATTGTTCAATATTCATTTAACACCTCTCATGGTGGACATTTTGATGAAACTATTTCTATATATGATATATATTATTTTTATGTTTTCATTATTCTTCTGTGTTTTTCATTTATGGAATAACTTTATGATTTCCATTATGGGTAAACGCGGTAATTTCATTTTAGGAAGTACGGACTACCGCCCCCTCAACGTGATTTGAATCGTTAATTCCATATGTGGGATGTATAAATGTGGAGTAAATGATATTATATATGATATTATACTGTAATTATAATATACCTTTATATCATTATGATTTCATTCCATTAAATACAAAATAGAAATGAAAGTAGCGTTCATGCGTATGTACGACTTACCGTCTCCATGAACGGTGCATTTCATTTCTTACTTCAAAATGTTATGTAATTTTATTAATGAATGTATATACTGGATATGTATGATATATATGATATCTAAGTCATGATTATAATTCTAGATATAATGGATATTTCACCACATGAACAACTTGTAATTATAAGAAGTTTCTTTTTGACTCAAGTACCAAAGATCGACAAAACGACCGTTATTAACTTAAATAATTACATAATGTTCATAACATGGTAATAAGTGATATAAAAGGAATAAAAAACTTGAAAAAGGTTCTTAAGCAATTATAAATTAAATCTAGTTTATTATTCAGTTGATCAAAGAATGATCGAGTGAATTCGGACACGAGGTAAGGGAATTTCTTAACCCAACTTCCATTCTTTGGGTTAATCTCCTATTTTCAAATTATGTCATGATATTATTATGTCCTATCTTGTATTTATACTTTCTTTATATGTACATATAGTAAATAAACATAATAGATCTATTTTATTTAAAAATGATCTTTGTAAGGACTTCATCTCAATCTCCTTTCTTTGAGGCATATTTTATTTTATACACAACTTTATTTTATACATTGTATAAACCCCTTTGACTTTTATGTTTATTCAAAAGAAGTCTTTTTTATATGAAGTATTTTAATAAATGACAAAACGGAATGTTTTTTTTCGTATGTATGTGGAGACAATGACTTCTCTGCCGCCGTGACCATTATTTGTGTTTCAGATTTTTTTACAAGCCATAGCTTTTTTTAAATGAAAAAAAAATACCAAGATTTAATTTTCTTTTATTTTGGTATTGAAAATGGTTTTGAAAGTGTTTTTATTATATCAATGTGTTGTATTGATATCTTGTGATTGAAATGTGGAAATTTTATGTCTCCTTGATGCATGTTTTATGTGATATGATTATGTTATGGTTTATGATATGTTTAGACCTATTCATATGAGGAATGTATTGGACTTAATAAGTGACGGGTGGAGCCGACTATAGCTCCTCGATGCATCAGTAGGTCTCATGATACAAACTAGTGTCTTGGCATGAGGCCTTGAAAAAATCTTATTTTTAGTCTCGGCACGAGGCCTTGGCTATGTGGTTATGATAGTCTGGAATTATGAATTCCATCATTATGAAAGTGGTTATTGATATTTCATGTGATTATTCAACTAGTAGAATATCCATTTGAATTAGTAAATGGCGTTATGTCATTTTATTTTTCCCATATAATGCTAAAGTTCAAGTTTAAAAGGCTTTTGTTTTAGTTATACATTGCCTTAAATGTTAATGTTTATTTATGAGAGCTTCCGCTATATTGTTATCCTTACTGAGAATCTGAGCTCACCCATTCCAATGTTCTAATTTTTCCAAGATGCGAAGAAGTATATTATGAATGAACTACAAGGATAGTATGAGGGGATATGAAGACAAGATGTTGTTGTAGTTTTGTTTTTCTTTATAATGTAATGTAAGACTTATGAATATATCTAGTGTTTTCAAGGCTACTAAACTAATCGGTCGTTCGAGACTTGATCTTTTGTGATCATTCTAATGTTACGCAATAATGCACCGACTCTGGGTAACTGGGGTCGGGGCGTTACAGATGGTATCAGAGGCTGTTTAGTACTAAACATGGAAGGTAGATTTAGATAAACTCTGTTAAGAGCACATAGCCCTAAGATAGAATTTGAGGATTAGTATAGAAGAACTTCATAGAATTTTGGTATTATAACGATTTTGTGAGTTTTCTGAGAAATACATCCCTGTCTGGATATGAGAAGGTAGAGGCGGCTCTGGCACAGATGTACCTAGGGGTAAAAACCGAAAACACCGCTTTGAGGTAGACTCAAACGGGAACTGGTGCACGACAACGAGCCTTGCTGCACTCTTGGTTAAGACACTCCCGGGGGATATGCTTAGGATAATTCTCATTTTCGTTACAAACCACTATGAAGGGTTTATGAGTATATACTACGTCAAAGAAAACATTTTTATGATTATAGTTCAATTTATGTTAAGTGTTTTACAATTATGGAATTATGTATTTTGATTCATAAACTAATCTAGTTTATGCCATTGTTTAGAAATGGCGCCAAGTGGGAGGAATGGAAACTGTATCAATGCACGCACTTCATATAGGTATTTCCCTCCTGCTCAAGATAATTATTGTGGAGCTGGAGATACAACTGGTGCTGATCAACTTATCACCATACTGGGATAACTCACTCAGGTTATGAATAATAACCTTAATTGTATGGTGCACCCTGATCCGCAACGTGGAAGATCAATGTTAAACAGCTTTATGAGGCATCAACCACCAACATTCAATGGGAGTACAAATCCATTAGTAGCTCAGCAATGGATAAATTCCCTAGAGAAAATATCTCAGGTTTTAAGGAGTAGTGAAAGGGAAAATGTTTTCATGGAGTTTATCGCTTCACTAGAGATGCAGATCAATGATGGTCATCGATATACAAAGGAAGATGAAGAAGTATCAAGTATGGAATGGAGAGAGGTCAAAGAAATTTTCTTAGAAAAATACTTTCCTTGTGACCATCGAGCAGATATGCAAAGGATATTTCTAAGTCTGAGGCAAAAGGAGGATGAGAATGTCGCAAAGTATGAGGCTAACTTTTCAATGTTAGCAAGGCATGCAGCAGATTATATACATAACCCAAGAAGTAAGATTGATCATTTATTTGATGGGATAAAACTATTTCTCTGTCAAGCTTTAGTAACACAATCCTTTTCATCGTATGAAGATATTGTCACGTGTGCTATCAAGACAGAAAAGGAATTCTCTAAATCTTATGACAATAAAGTAAAGAAAGAGAAGAAGAGAACGGTGGAACAAGAGACGGATAAAGGGAAAAAGGGAAAGAAGGATTTTCCATTATGCGATAATTGTGTGAAGAATGACCCCGGTACTTGCTTAAAAGGAATGGGAGTTTGTTATAAATGTGGAGAAAAAGGTCACTAGGCTCGTGATTTCAAGGGATTGAAAGAGGCTATCAATGTTGAATGCTACAATTGTATAGAAATGGTTCATTATGCAAATAAATGTCCTAAGCGTCAGGGAAACTTACCTTAAAAAAGGCCAAGGGATCAAGGCCATGCTTATACTGTTACTAAAGATGAAGTTGAATAATTATTGTATTTGTTTTTTCGGACTCAAGAACTATATTATGGTTACAAGAATAATGTGATATGTATATGGATTGTACTGCAGTACTTTTTGTTTTCATTAAGGTTTTAATATGATGAAGGTAATCATATTTTTAGTATGTGACAATAAGAGAAAATTTACTTTGTTTGGGGATTCTGATGTTACAATTGATTTTGGAATTTAGAGACCTTTTAGAGAATGTCTGGATAGAGGTATTTTGGTTAACTATAAAGGTTGGAATGGATTAAGATTAACTTTGGATAGTATAGTTTAAGGTTAAAACATTTCTGAAGATTATTTTTTTGGAATATTATAATACTATAGTTTTAAGAAAAGGACAACCTGTAGATTGGGGGATAACCCGTCGCGTCCGACAAAGCTGCAGGAATCGAACTAACAACCATAGTGCGACATGCCTTTATTATTTACCACTAGCCTATAGGAAGTCCCTGGTTATTACAAAATAGTTTTCTTAATCTAAATGGTATGTGTTAATATTTGGAACCTTATATGATTAGGATAAATATAATATTTTTGAGTTCTATTATTTTTTGAGTGAAAGATGGGTTTATGGTGAAAATTTATTAATGAATGAAAATTCTACATGAGAAGTATGTATATTTTCTCACATTCTTAGTAAATCTCCTAAATAAATTCCTCAAAATTATGAAAGGTAACTTAAAACAAAAACATTGTTAGTTAAATTTTCCTACTGAGGAATCAATGATTGTTTAACCAATCACATGTTTGTGATTTTCTTATAGATAAATATTCTCCTAATCCTGTTTTCTACAACTCTCCATAAGACCTTGATGTTTGTTTTCTCCTCCATATACATATTTTCATAGAATCCTAGTATTGGCTATCTCGGGTGACCTTTGTAATTCTCTTTCTTTCTTTTAAAGTTATATTTTTATTATCTTTATTTCTGATGTGGGTTTTCCACAAAGGTATTTCCTATTTTTAACCTTATATTTTCAAAGAAAAATTTCAAATTGCAAGGACACAATTTATTGAAGGAGTTGATAATGTAACACCCCAAGCTTCCATGGTACGCTTCTCTTTCAATAATGCAATCGCATGCATTTTATGCAAGTTCAAGATTCTAACACACCGTGACCAATCAAAGTAGTCATTATGAATAGCAATAACCACGTTTTGAAATTATATTAAATTTATAATTAAAAATGGACTTCATTTTTGTATTCTGAATATCGAAATTATCCTAAGTTGATTTTTTTTTTTGTAATTTTCTGAGAACATCCAATTTTCTATGAATAATAAAAAAAATACTAAAAAACAAATTTTTTAATCAAAATACTTTATAGTGATAAATTATACTATTGAGTTCTTTTAAAGTACAATTAGAATATATTTTTACCATTTTATACAATGGTGGTCATTATAATTAATTTCACTTTGAAATAGGACATAAAAAATTGTCAATCTTTTGATTGATATTATTTCATAAAAACATACTATTTGTTTTGATAGTGGGAATTAATTATAAAATTAATTAATGAAAATTATATTTTTTGAATTTTGTAAAATAGAAATCATTTTTGAATTCGGAATATCAATTATAGCTTAGGGTGAATTTTTGGTATTGTTCTGAGAAACATCAATTTTTGATTAATAGTGAAACCACTAAGTGGTAGTTAAAAAACTAATTTTTTGTGTAAATGAAACATTACCACTTTTGTGAATTTATTTTCAAATATCCAACATACATGGTTTTCATTAGGATGTAAAATGTGGTTCAATGGGATTAAATTATTTTTTTGGTGAATAGTAACTTTTATGTTTTATTAATCGTGATTAAAGGTAATTAGTGAAATTTAAGGAAAAAATGATATTATAAAAATATGAAAATTTCTTGAAACTTGTCCTACTCTTATTGGATGAGTCATGGCAGACCAAGACAATCCATGGGTCAACTTGGGGACCCTATGGAGCCACATGGGTAAGAAAATGACATTAATAACTATTTATTTAAAGTAAAAAAATAAAATTGGCACAATCATGTGTTGTTTTAATAAAAAAATTATTATGTGGGGTTATATAAGTTAAATTTTTGACTATAAATATTCATTTAAAATCTAAAAATATTTCCTACATCATGGTAATATTTTTATAATTTCTAGAAATTAAATAAATAAAAAAATTTATTACACAATGATGATGTAGCGATTACCTCATTAATTAACGATTTAAATAAAATGAAAAGATAATGTAAAATCTAATACAATACTTGTCAAAAACCTATTGGATGAGTATATTTATAACATTTATCACCTTATCCTCTAAGTATATCATTGTGGGACCTTTAAAATCCGAAAATCATTTCATAATAATGTAACATTTCATAACTTTCCAAGAGTTCCCCTCCTCTCCTCTTATAAAAGGCCCCCACCTCTACCACCTTATTCACACCATCAAACCCATTTGTCTCAGCCAAATACTTCCCAAATAATCTCTAAACTTCCCTGTCTTACTCTTAGAAGCCTCAATTTGGGAATAAGTCTTCCCAAGGAAGCCTTTGGCTCAAATCAAAAAGAGTTACCCGATTTTAAGGTAATGTCTTCTCTTATATTCTTTCGTTTTATTTTGCTTCTGAAACCCCTTAAACTCTTTTTATTACTTTCTTTTGTAACAAAACAGTATATTAAATATACTAGGATTCTTTTATGATAATTATTCTAGCTACACTTACACACACCTTCGTCTAAGGGTTAAAGAACAAACTGTTTCTGTGGGTGGCGAATTACTGCCTCACGAAACGATGATTGTTCAATATTATTTTAAAACCTCTCATGGTGGACATTATGATGAAAATATTTCTATATATAATATATATTGTGTTTATGTTTTCATTATTCTTCTGTATTTTTCATTTATGGAATTAATTTATGATTTCCATTATGGTTAAACGCGATAATTTCATTTTAGGAAGTGCGGACTACCGCCCCCTCAACGTGATTTGAATCGTTAATGCCATATGTCGGATGTATAAAGGATGGATTAAATTATATTATATATGATATTATACTGGAATTATAATATAACTTTATATAATTATGATTTCATTTCATTAAATATGAAATAGAAATGAAAGTAGCGTTCATGCGTACGTACGGCTTACCGTCTCCATGAACGGTGCATTTCATTTATTACCTCTAAATGTTATGTAATATTATAAATGAATGAATATAATGGATATTTATGATATATATGATATCTAAATCATGAATATAATTCTAGATATAATGGATATTTTACCACACGAACAACTTGTAATTATAAGAAGTTTATTTTTGACTCAAGTACCAAAGATCGACAAAACGACCAATATTAACTTAAATAATTACATAATATTCATAACATAGTAATAAGTGATATAAAAGGAATAATTAACTTAAAAAAGGTTCTTAACCAAGTATAAATAAACTCTAGTTTATTATTCAGGAGGTTAAAGAACGATCGAGTCAAGTCGGACACGAGGTAAGGGAATTTCTTAACCCAATTTCTATTCTTTGGGTTAATCTCTTATTTTCAAATTATGTCATGATATTATTATGTCCTATCTTGTATTTATAAATTATTTAAGTATACATATAGTGAATACACATAATAGATCTATTTTATTTAAAAATTATCTTTTTAAGGACTTCGTCTCAATCTCCTTTCAGTAAGGCATATTTTACTTTATACATAACTTTCTTTTATACGGTGTATAAACCCCTTTGAATTTTACGTTTATTAAAAAGTAATCTTTTTTATATGAATTATTTTACTAAACGTCAAAAGGGAATGTTTTTTTGTCATACATATGTGGTGAAAATGACTTCTCCGCTGCCATTACCATTATTTGAGTTTCGGCTTCCTCTATAAGACATAACTTTTTTTTAAATGAAAAATAAATATCAAGATTTAATTTTCTTTTATTTTGGTATTGAAAATGGTTTTGAAAGTGTTTTTATTCTATCAATGTGTTGTATTGATATCTTGTGATTGAAATGTTGAAATGTTATGTTTCCATGATGCATGTTTTATGTGATACTATTCTGTTATGGTTTATGATATGTTTAAACCTCTTCATATGAGGAATGTATTGGACTTAATAAGTGATGGGTGGAGACCACTATAGCTTCTCGATGCGTCGGTAGGTCTCATGAGGCAAACTAGTGTCTTGGCATGAGTCCTTGAAAAAATCTTATTTGTATTCTTGGCACGAGGCCTTGGCTATGTGGTTATGATAGTCTGGCATTATTAATTCCATCCTTATGAAAGTGGTTATTGATATTGCATGTGATTATTCGACTAGTAGAATGTCCATGTGAATTAGTAAGTGACATTATTTCATTTTATTTTTTCCATATTATTCTGAATTTAAAGTTTAAAAGGCTTTTGTTTTAGTTATATATTGCCTTAAATGTTAATGTTTATTTATGAAAGATTACTCTATATTGTTATCCTTACTGAGCATCTGAGATCACCCCTTCCAATGATTTAATTTTTCTAGGATGTGAAGAAGTATATTATGAATGACCTGTAGGGATAGTATGAGGGGATATGAAGAAAAGATGTTGTTGTAGTTTTTCTTTTCTTTATGATGTAATGTAAGACTTATGAATGTTTGTAGTGTTTCCAGGGCTACTAAACTAATCGGTCTTTTGAGACTTGATCTTTTGTGATCATGCCAATGTTATGAAATAATGCACTGTATCTGGGTAACTGGGGTCTGGGAATTGCAATTTGGGTGAAGGGACATGAGTAATGAAAAATGAAATGAAAATAACTTGAAAGGAAATAAAATAATTGGAAAGAGGAATTTACCTCTTGAGTTTATCTTGTTCGAGAACCTCTTATGGGGAGAGTTTTTGATCTTTTGATTAGACCAAGGGCTTTTATATGTGGGGAAGGATGTTGGGGAGATATTTTGGATTAATTTAATTATTTCTCAAGGCTTTAGAGGAGTCATGAGAAGAGGGGAGTGTCAGGGGATTTTATAGTGGATGGGAGGAGGGTTTTTTTTAATATTTTCATCATTAGATTGTTATTATTTAATAATGAAAGAAATTGTAATGATTATTGTGACCCAAAATAGTAATATGTGAATGTTAGTACGAACCAATGGCAATTTAAATCATCTATTTCTCATGTATGATGAATAATTTTATGTTTTAGTGTTTATTGTGAATTATCGTATTTTACTAATCCAAAAAAATTCAAGTATTTTAGAAAAATGAAAAAATATCATCCCAACCATTTATCGATGTGTAGAATCGAAAAATGGAATCCATTTTTCAAAAATTTCTTTCTAAATATGATTAATATAATATTTATTTAAATTCACTATTTACTAGAAAAATAACAAGTTAGAATTGTTTATTTTATTATTCCAAGATATAGGTATATCATACTTCCACTAGAATCTTATTTATATACTATCATATGTAGGGTTAATATTCATTAGATTATTTCACTATTCATAAGGGTATGTTAATATTTATAATGGTTAGTTAATATTCATCAAAAATATTAATTTTTTTATATTAGAATCCAAACATCTTACTCATCACAATTGCGTATGTCAGATTCTCGAAATTCAAAACATAGAAGTGACAGAATTATGAATAATGGTCACATAGTACATAGTAGTTCATTTTTTTGTGATTTCATATGATTCTTTGACATATTTATAAGAAATAAATTTCCATTTAAAAACATTGGTTCATTACATTCTTCCCCCTTATGAAATTTCACCATAGAAATTTAGTTTTACATTTTATGCCATAAATAGGTCAAAGTACTTTTTGTTTATTTCCCCCCTCCAGTTCCCATGATTCCTCTTCTTACTCATGGTTCTTCCATGGTATATTCACCAGATGATTAGTCTTGTTATGTAGAACATTATCTCTATGATCCAAAACCTTCACTGGATGATCCTCATAAGAAATATCATCCTCCAAATGTACCACCTCTGAAAAGGGTACATGTGAAGGATCTGGTATGTACCTTCATAAGATTGATGCATGAAAGAAATAAAGTTGATTAGACATGGTATGTGGATTTTCTAGTCTATAGGCCATAACTCCAACTCGATCAAGGGTCGTGAAGGGGTCGATGTACCTGGGAATTAAATTTCCTTTCTTTCTGAACCCCATGACCTTATTCTATAGAGATATTAATAGAAATACAATGTCTCCAACATTGAACATACTGTCTCATTGAATTTTTTTTTCATAACTCTTATATCTACTTTTGGATACCTTGATATGCTTATGAATGGTTTTCAACCTCCACAACATTTCTTCAACCATTTCAGGTCCTTGAATATTATTCTCATCGACATCATCCCAACACACTGGTATTCTACACCTTTTCCCATAAAGATCTTCATATAGTGTCATTCATATGCTCTAGTGGAAACTATTATTGTCAGAGAATTAAACCAGTAAAATATATTGGTCCATTCATCCTTTGATGTCCATATAAGATTCTCTCAACATATCTTCTAGTGTCTGAATAGTTCACTCAGATTGACAATCATTTTGAGGATGATAGGTCGTACTGATGTTTAGTTTAGTGCATAGAGCATGTTGGAGACCATTCCAAAACATTGATGTGAATCCCAGATCATGGTCGGATATAATAGATAGAAGTACTCAATGCACCCTTAACACTTTTTTGATGTAAATATGTGTATGTTTATCCAATGATAAGTCCTCCCAAATTACATTAAAGTGAGTTGTCTTTAAAAAACAATCCATAATGACCCATATAACATTGTTTTATTTGGATTTACTTTGATGTATAGTGAAGAAGTCCATGGTATTATTCTCCCCCTTCTATGTTGGTATGGGTAATGGTTGTATCATCCCATTATAGTTCTTTCTTTCCAAATTCACTTGTTGATATACCAGTCACTTTGATGTATACTCATCAATCTCTGTTTTCATATTTTCCCACAAAAAGATCTCTTAGATATCTCGATACATATTTGTGATCCCAGGGTGAAAAGACAAGGTTGAGCTATGTTAATCATTTGAAAGCTCTTTCTTTATCTCCAGATCAGATTGCACACATAAATGTGACCCAAATCTTACTACTCCATCCTTTTCAATTTTGGAATAAGTGGATTTCCCATTTCTGATAGCTTCCACCCTTTCCTAAATTTCCACATCATTTCATTGAGCATCCTTTATTTTCTCCATGAGAGATGGTCATGTAATAATTTGAGAAAGGATTGATGACATTTCTACCTTAATGATTCTCAGGTCTATACCCTTCAAATCTATGAAGATATGATCATTTTCAATTCTCATTATTGATAAAGATGCAGAATCCTTTCAAATAAAGCATTTTCCACATTGTTTTCCTTACTAAGGTGGTAGTGGATTGAGTAGTCATAATCCTTGATGATCTCTATCCATATTAGTTAGAGAATATTAATCTCTTGTTGTGTGAATATATATTTGAGACACTTGTGGTCATTATATGTCTAAAACTTCTCCCGATAGTGAAAATGCGGCCAGATTTTTAATTCCAAGATCACTACCGCCAACTCCAGATTTTGAAAATGATAGTGTTTATCATACATATTCAGCTACCTTGAGGTGTAGGTTGTCACTTTATCAATTTCTATTAGAAAAATACCTAATAACTTCTTTTAATCATCACTATACACTATAAAGAGGTCTCCACTTTCTGGGAGTGTGAGTACTTGTGTAGGTATTATGCTCTTTTCCAACTCCTTAATGAAGTATTCACATTCTTGAGTTAAGAAAAACTATACTCCCTTCTATGTTATATTGGTAATTGTGTTTTAATATAGTGAAAATTTCTTAACAGATCATCGATAATACCCATCCAGACCTATAATAATGCAGATCTCTATTACATATTATGGTATGAGCCACTCTTCAATTGCCTTTGTCTTAGAAGGGTATACAGATATCCCTTTGATGGAGATATTGGGCCCCAATAATTATTCTTCCTCCATTTAAAACTCAAATTTACTATACATTTCATACAACTTTACCCTTAATAAATAATTTAGGATAGTATTCAAATACTCTTCATGTTCCTCTTTCTCATGGTGAATATCAGAATATCATCGATAATAACTACCACAATTTTTTCGAGGTAATCACTAAAGACTCTATTAATTAAATCCATGTAAATTTCTAGAGCATTAGTGAGTCTTAAGGGCATCACAATGAACTCATAGTGTCCATAAATAGTTTGAAAGGTATTCTTTGGAGTATATTCTTTCCTAGACTTTAATTGGTGATATCCTGACTAAAGTCCTCCTTCGAGAAACAACTAGCACCACGAAGATAATCAAAAAAGTAATCTATCTGAGGTAGGGGATACTTTTTATTTATTGTGATTTTATTGACCTCATTATCATCAATGTAGAGGTTCATTGAACCATCATTATTCTTGATGAAGAGTACTGGCACTTACCATGGTGAAGCTCTCGGGAATTTAAAACCTTTATCTATATTCTCTTATAACTTCTTCTTCAGTTATTCCAGCTCTACGGTGTCCATTCTATAATGTGTATTTTAAATAGGCTGATATCCATGAATAAGATCAATTTAGAACTCAACCTCTAGATCAGAAGGAAGACTAGAAAACTCTTTAGGTAATGCATTAGTGTAATCCCTCATGATGTGAATTTATTCATGCATGATTCTCACCTTTTCCTCAATCATTTGAGCTATAAATGATTGCTCCTAGTGAATTAATTTCAACACATGAGAAAATGATTCTAAAAAAGATTTATCTTGATCTTTACATTTATAATGATTTTGAGGATGCTTCAGGATGTGAAGAGAGATCTTCATTTCTTGAAAGTTGATGTTGGCTTCATATAAAGATAGCCAATCCATGACCATGATAGAATATAACACCACTAAAGGATGTATTATGGGATATTCTGGGAGGTTCAATCCAAAAACATTAACTAGGGAGGATTTATATTCAATGGACGCAATAATTGTCCCATTTTTTGTTCCCACATATAACATGTCCTCCAAATTTTGAGGTGGTGTTTAAATAGTTGTACTAAACTTAAAGATATGAATGAATGCATATAACCAGAATCAAATAGTAATTTCACCATTCTTGAATGAATAACTATCGTACCTATCACCGCATTGTTTTCTGGATCCTCCTCATCAGTGGTGATAGAATAACACCTTCCTTGTTGGATTGGTTGTTTTTTTTATTTCCTCTAATAACCCTAAACTTCGGGAAATTGTTCTCATAATTCCAATGTTATTTTCAGTTGTATCACTACACCACTAACTGATAATTTATCTAAACCATTAATTAATCTTCAATATTAGTTGTATTTTCCATATTCCTTCAACGGTTTTATTCTATATGTCCCAACATTCTACATTTGAACTAATTACTAGATCCCTTTAGACAGCTCCCAAGATGCTTCTTCCCATAAATTTTACCAGTGGGATAGTCAAGATTCTTTCTATCATGAGATTTTTTTGTTGATCCACCCATGTTATTCTACATTTTTTTATTCTTGTCCCTGGGACCATGAGACTACTAAAATTCTTCAATCTCCATTTCAACCATGGGGGCACAATAGAAAATCTTATCATAACAATCAATGTCTTGAATCGCCAATACCTTCCATAGACAAGGATATAGTCTACTAAAGAAGAGATCAACCTTGTATTAGTTGTTCCTGACAAAGCCAGAGGTGTACCTTGAAATCCTTGTAATGTTTTCTTCATACGCCCCGATTGACTCATCATCCTTCATCTTGAGTTTATGTAACTCTCCTTCCATCTTGAGATGGATGGTTCACATAAATTATTTATTGAAAATCATTCTCTTGAATTCCTCCCATTACATGGAATAAATTTCCTCTTGGGGATTTTTATTCTTGAATAGTTTCCTCCATTGATCATCTTCCCTATCAAAATGATAGACCTCTAATATGATGTTCTCTTCTTATGAGAACCAGAGCAGAGAGAACATCTTTTCAATGTAGTTAATCCATTTTTCTTCAAGAATGGGATCAGAATATCCACTAAACATTAGAGGTATTTTCCACATGAAGTATTCTATGGAGATATATTGTTTCATTGAAAGAGGAGGGTGTTCCAAATGATTCATGTTATTATTCATAAACAGAGCCAGATGAACATGTACTTGGATGATGTTTTGAGTGCTTGTTTCCATTATATCCGGTATGTCATTATACCAATATTCACATTCCATATCACATTGATTGTTTTCATGAATTCTTATATTTCCTTCCATTAACTCAGAAAAATAACGGACAGTTTGAGGGCTTGAATACATATCTATTGAGAATCAAAAAAAATCTTTGAACATAATAGGGTAAACTTGTAAAGGAGAATTATATCATAACTTGTGATTCCATATGATTCAATATATGTTATCCATGATCTATTTCTTATCTTATATAACTATGGGATTTTTTATTCCCTTAATAATGGTTTATACTAAGATCATGAATTTACCAAAGCATATACGCCAAGAGTGTCAAACCGTGAGTGAAACAAGGCATGTTTTCGTGTACCTAGATACCCTAGGTTAGGCCCAAAACTCCTTTTCAGAGTTTTCACTCCTAGTCACCTTAATTCTAGATCCACCTCTACTTGTTTTCATCCAGATATGTATGTATTTTCTTGATAAGCCACATACTCTATACATACAAAAATTAATGGATGTTTTTTATAATTTATCCCATTAATAAGTTTCATAGTGTAGTTCCATATTCCTAATTTCAAAAAGTAACTATACCATCCTTTGATACCAACTATAGAGACCCTTTCCTTTTAACACAACATTACATGCTTTTAAGCCTAATTATACATCATTGTACTAGCCAATGACCGTGAAGCCTTGTTTCATTGAAGACTACGTACATAAAACTGAAAACATGGAACTAAATATAAATTATCATTATTTAGTCTTATTAAAGAGATCTTAAATTCATTTAATCCCTTACATCTTAATAGGGTACCCTGGGGATCACATAACCAAATGTATGAGCTAAAAATCGCAAAAAAATAAATAATCATAAGAATAACGATTAAGAAAATTGGTTATAAGGCATAACATGATGATGTAAAAATCCATGTAACATATAAAATAGTAAAATATAAACATGGAATCATATCAACATGGTTTCATAAAAATGTGGAAGCAATAAAAAGCATGACTTTAGTATGACTCAAGGCTAACTACCAAGATTGTTTTACATAGAAACACATCTGAAGGCTAAACACGAGGACCGTGTAACATAACATCTCATAGGAATTTACATTACCCAATACATTAGAGTGATATTTGGGAACATCCATCTTAAAATTTCATGAATATTTTTTCAAGATAATGAATCATGCATAATCATAAGGGTTGCCAATGGAACGAACTGGGTACCACAATCATGTACTAAATCATAACAAATAGTCGTATAATAAAAGTGTCCAAAAAGGAAAGGAACTAAAATATACAAAGAAATTAATAAGTGAGAATAGTCATGTATCATGGTAATTTAGGTCAAGTAGAAGTTACCATATATAAGAAATACATTCATGAAATTATTGAATAAAAACATTTTTGAGCGGTTTTATGGAGAATACTATATAACCTTTAAAATAAAAAATGGAAAAATAATTTATAAAAAACCAGAACTAAATTGGGAAGGTTTTCATAATAAAATAATTAATTTATAAAGACTATATTTTCTTAAAATATAATATATATTTCACATTAAATCGGCTTAGAATTCAGGATGTTCCAACAAAACATGTTTTCTTATCGAGAAGTATTGAGGTTGGAGTCACTTAAAAACATGTATATCCCCAAAAGAGAATGAGGGACTGATTTATAAATATTATTTTGTAGAATATAAAAATTATGTAGAATATTTACATAGAATTTATGGGAAACTTAATTTGGTTAAAAATAATGATAGAGCAACCCGAAGGAATAATAGATGTTCGGGTGGAATCCATTTCGGAGTATCGACATGGTATCTGGTGTACTTTAGAGGTTTTAATGAGACATATATGGATTTATATACATTTATAAATAATTTGGGAAGTATTAGGAAGGTGTAAAATCATACCCCATCATTATTAATTATACTTACAATGGCATAATAGAGAGGACATTCTTGAATAAAAGGGGAAAATAGATGATCCCTTACCTTAAGTATGATGGTGTTGTCCACTTTATATTAATGACCTGAATAATAAAATTATGTTCATAATTAATAATAACATAACCTATTTTATATTTATAATATTTATTATAACCTTTTTATGTTAATTTATAACCATTTTTATCGGTTATGAGGTTCAATTTCATTGTTCGGGTCCGTTTTCTTACTAGGTTTTAATGACCGGTTCACTTATATTCATCTTCGTATAAACATGTATGATGATAGTGGTTGTCCAAAACTGAAGTTATATTTTATTATTGATCATATAAAAGTTTACATGGTTGAAAATTTAATTTGGTTACATGGAGTGAATTTGAATCATTATATAAAACATTAATGATAAATAATTGATGTAATTTGGAGATTTTGTTCAGAATTAATTTTTTTGCATTATTATTTTACATAACGTTTCAAAGAGGATTAAAAAATAACACATAAGATAAAATAAATATTTTATTGCCTTTTTCAACCCTTAAAATTGTTTGATGACCATAATATGAATATGGTAATAGAAATTGATAGTCTGTTGTCCTTGAATGTGATAAATTAACACATGTCAGATGGTGTTTTCGTTTCTTTTGTATAAAAGAAAGGGAAAATAGAGATGATAATGAATTATACCATTAGAATAAAACATTCAAGAAGATTTATGTCACTATAGTTATCATTCCATTTGGGTTAATAGAGATGAGTACTGAAAAATTAAAAGAAAGGAACATGAATGGAAATAAAAAATTGGATGAAGGAATTTACCTCTTGAGTATATCTCCTTTGAGAACCACTTAAGGGGAGATGTTTTGGTCTTTTGATGAGTCCAAAGGCTACTATACGTGTGGAAGGATGTTGGGATGTGATTTTGGAAGAATTTAAGTGACTAACAATGCTTGAGATGAGTGAAGAGTAGAGGGGAATGTGGGTGGTTTTTATAGGAGATGGGAGGATTGTTCTCTTAATATTTTAATCATTATTATATTATTTTTCCTTAAGAAAAGCAATAGTAATGATTATTCTGACCAAAAATATTAATATGTGCATTTGAGATGGAATCAATGTCCATTTACTTCATCCCTGACTCAAGAGAGATGCATAAATTCTATTTTTAGCATTTATTGTGAATTATCGAATTTTACTATTCATCAAAAAAATTCATTTGTTTAAAAAAAATCCCAAAAAATCCCATATCCATTTTCTGATGTGTATACACTGAAAAAGAAATCCATTTCTCAAAAAAAACTATATATGATTAATTTAATATCAAATTTAAATCATAATTTTCTCAAGAAAAACGATTTTAAATTATTTATTTTCATATTCCAAGATATATGTATATCATACTTCCACTTGAATATTATTTATATAATTTCATAATCATGGTTAATAGTCATTAAGGTATATGTCTATTTATAAAGTTATGTTACTGCTCATAAGGGTAGGTTACTATTCACCAAAAAATTAAATTTGTCACATTAGACACCAAACATCTTACTAATCGCAACCGTGTATGTCATATTTTAGAAATTCAAAACATAGAAGTGTCTAAATTATGATTAAAGGTCATATACTACTTATTAGTTCATTGGATTATTATTTCATGTGATTATATGACATATTTATATGGAATTAATTTCTATTAAAAATCATTTGGTCATTACAAAACTAATCCTATAATAATTATACAAGGTAATTCATTTACTCCACTCTTTAGGAGAACAAACCCATTTTGATGGCCAGGGTCTTAGAAAAAGAATTTTAACAAAGATATATCAAAAATATTTTTAATGGGTTTTCTTTATGTCTCACCATTTCAATATTCATCATATATATATCTCATTTATAATTATTTTATATCATTAAATATTTATATATTATGTAATTTTAATATATTTTTCCTACAACAAATAAAGGAGTTTCGAATCCCTATTTCATTGATCATATTTTCAACGTATAATAATTTTGATTTATAACACCTTATACAACTCATGAATTTAATTAGTTTTACAAATTTATATGATAAAAATATTTATATATATCCAAAAGAATCTGTTTCACAATTAATATGATACCCAAACATGTAATTTTTTTGAATTAAATAAAACTAAAATCATGAAATGTGAATGTCTAGTGGGACAAGTATCCAACAATGAAATTTTTAGAAAGATCTAGATATTTTAGATTATTGGGAAAAATTTCCCTAAATATCATGATTTCTAAATAAAAACTTATGATTGACCAAATTTCTAGAAAAATTGTGAGACCAATTATATATAAATTATAATCTAACTTTTAAATATTATTATATGGAATATTGTAAATCAAATTTTTTTAAAATGGAAATGAATTATTTTTTTCAAACAAAACCTTATCACTTATATACATCGTTAAAAAATTTATAATAATAAATATACTTAATTTTAAATAATGTATACATATATTCACATTATACATATAGATTATGTCGATTTTTTTTAAATTAAAAATTAAATAAATAAAATGATCATGTTAAAATATTTAGATATGAAATTTTCATATATATATATACACGTATATCATAAATAATGTGATTATAAACAATTTATATTAAAAATTATTTTTATCAAAATATAGTGTATAAATAAATCATAGTAGTTTAAGATTATGTAAACTTGTTGAAATAATATTTCCATATATTAGTAAACATGTATTGTTAAAATATGATTCAAATGGAATTTGTATAGTTGGAATTTACACTCAGGTAATTTTTAAACCTATGATGTTTGTGTACAATATTCATGTAACTAAACGGATGGTAATACACAATGTCAAAAAATTATTTATAGTCCCATAAATATATGTAATTACACTTTTCAATTATAAAAAATTAATCATTAATCAATTTTAATTGTTATGTTATTCATTAATCAATAGAAAGTCACTAATTGGACTGAACGATTTTATAAGAATCATATATGCCATAATCTAATGAATGAGGAATAATACACATACTGAGATCCTCTTATAAGTAAATATATATTATTAAATGAATAAATATAGTATTATTTTTACCTTACTATATATCATCAACAAAGGCTAATCGATTGGTTTATGGATATTTCATTGAACGAAATCAATGTTTTCTTCTTCCGAAGGTATACATGAGACACTAAAATAATTGAAAATTTATTACTATCCCTTATTAATAAAAGGTTTATTATAACCCCTATTACAAGGTAAATAATTATAAGATAATATGGTGAGTTTCACCATGGAATATGATGGTCATACAACACATTAAAAACCCTAAATCAAGAAAAAAAGCCTTCATTTATATTTTTAATTAATTACAAGTTATTACACTAACATTTAATAAATATTAGCCTCCTATATGGAATATGATGTTACATGATTTATAAAGTATTTCTCATTAATTAAATTAATTTATAAAATTCTCTTATAATTAAATAGAATATCATATAATATTAATAGTCATTAATGTTTAAATTTGATATCATGTGTCCTGATGTGTTGACTCTCCCCAAATAATGGGTTTTTAGTTATCCATATATATATATATATATTATGCATATATACACATATAATGATGAGTTTAAGGCTTATATGGTGGATACAGTTTTTCATAAATGGTCTCTCTCTAATTTGATTCTCATTGGAGATCCAGATTAACTATTTTGACTCTATTGTAAGTTAATTTTATATCAATAAAAAATTTTATAAAATAGTATCCTTCATAATAGAGGCATTTATAATGATGGGAAATATTTATGTTGCATCACATTTCAAAACATAACATTTTTTTGTTTGAATGTTATTTCCATAGACCATATGAGGTTTATAGTTATTTAAATTTTTGTAAAAACAAGATTTTATTACCATATAAATAGTGTAAAAAATAAAGATATAATTTTATATTAAAATGTAACATTACAAACGATAGATGAATATATTTCATTTGATCCATAAAATTATAAATTGATTATAAAACATGGTAAATGATATAATAATAATTTGTAATTAGAATGGGTTGAGGCCTACTTGAATTTACAAAACCTTGAAAAACACTTTAATGAAAATGTAAAAATTTGGAATGGTTTAAATTTTATAAAACAAATAATTCAATAATACCTAAAATTGATTGAATGGAAAATTTAAAATATATATATATGAATTATAAGAACTATGTTGTTATTAACATTGTTACACTACTATTAGATTATTGAACTGACCATTGGTAATAAATAAATACATAAAAAATAATATTTACACAAACAAATTAGTAAATATAAATATTATAATGAAATAATATATTACTCCAAATCATGAAACAGGATGAATATATAGGTGTACAATTTTTATAAGATATATTTTATCTCATTTTATAAGAAAATAATTTTTATATTCAATTCATAGGTATTATATTTACATAATATTATAATTTATTTAGATAAACTGAATGTTATTTTTTGAATCATTAGGATGAAATTATATTATGGTGATTTTTATATATTAAATTTTGAAAGATTATCATTTTTAGGTCAATGTTAGAAATATTGTTTTTTAGTATATGGTTTGATTTATGACAATGTTTTGGCATATAAATGAAAATTTATATATTAAGGAAAACTAATAAATAAGAATTTATTAAATAGTTCAATAAATATATTTAAAAAATTCAATTTCAAAAAAAAATGTTACATGAAATTCTAATGGTTAGATTATATTTCATAATAATAAAAATATATTATTCATTAATTTCTTTTAAATAGATATTATAATGATACTATTAAATTTTGGAATTGATCATGTTATAAATAAATAAATATATATATATATGTATCAATTTTTTATTATTTTGTACAAAAATAAATAATATTCTTAAAAATAAGACATAAATAATATATAAATCTATAACAAAACTACCCCTTTATTTTTTCATTAAAAACACTCCCACTAGACCAATTTATTTTCACCCTAAAAACATATTCCAATGAAAAATATATTACAAAATATCCTTCCATTCCACCATATACATGTTCTAGAATTGAAATTTTAATAAAAATAAAGTTTTTTAATACTTAAGATGAATATGAAATGGTGTTTCATAATGATCATGTAAATCCATAAAAATTATGATACTTTATGTTTTATTCTCTACATTCTAAATATATATATAATTCATTATAAAAATTATTAAAAAAACTATATTTATACTATAATATATTTATCAAAAAAAATATTGACTACTTTTTATATACATTTAAATTCTACTAAAATCATTCTCCACCCTTGTATTTTTATAATCCATATGTGACCAAGGGTGTTTTATTTTAACATGAACCATTTATATCTAGTTTAAAAGTACATTCAAGACTACTAATAATAAAATAGTAAATTATAGTCGTGAATAACATAGTACAATGATATTATTTTATGTATATTAATATTATCAATATTAATCCATCATGGCCTATTTGACCATACATAAGAGGATTATCCAAGAAACTCATGTTGAATTGGAAGTATTTTTATAAAACATTGAACTACTAATATAATTTAATGAAATGAAATAACACATATATCTTGATCCATTTGGTGTAACTTCCTCCTTTTAATTTTTATTGACTCCCCCTTTATATTTTTAATTATATGTCCTTTCATTTTAAATAAAATAAATTTTTAACTATTTTTTACCCTAACCAATGGTATATGGGTTGCATAAGGGTATGCCCCTGTATTCATGAGTTTAAAGGTAAATGTTAATTTTTCTTATTTCTACATGGGTAAACCCTTTTAGTAGTAATATGGGTCGGGATGATGTTCTCATTGAATAATTGAATGGGAGAAATATTATAATCCATATAATGGTTGGGATGACTTGTGTGCGGCTAAATCCATTTGTTTATATTCTATATATGGTTTTGTTATGAGTTTCATAAGGTCATCTATGGGTTTTCAATAGACTCATATGGTTTCATAGGTGTTGTGTAAGGTTATCCCAAGATGTTTAATTCTTACATATTGGTAGCTCAGTCACTCTATAAGGGTAGATTCATGTTGTGGATGCACAAGGCCTTTCTTAAACGTGCAATAAAAGGGTAATATGGTTTTTCATAAGGGTAATATAGGTAAATTTCCAACATAAGTATATAATGAAATGCGCTTATATGATTTAAATAAGTTCTATAATTGTAACTATGTTACCCTGTCAAGATGACATTTTTTATTAAATTATTATTAAACACTTATTTTATTCATCTTCTTATGGAATGACCTGTAAGACCTATTATTACATTTTAATGAAATATTTAATATAAATTGATTATTAAATTTTTTAAAAGATAAAAATCTATTCATAATTGATTTCAATCCCTCTCCATTTACTATCTTATTAAAATATAAAATTATGAGGTTGTTATAATTCTATATTTCTAATAATGAGAGAAGCTATTGTTTTTAAAATAAGAATTATATGAACCATTAGTTCCATAAATTTCCCTCTATCCTCTTGATAAGTGTTCTTGGAGTTCAACAACCATAGATTAATATACATTTATATTATTTTTCTTTATGATTTTTTGTGTTTCCAAAAAATTCTAACATATGTGTTTTTATGGAATTCCTTCATTTTTTATTTTTTGTCCTTCTAAAATAATATATATATATATATATATATATAAGTTTCTATGTATATATCTATGTGTTTTTTCCTAACACAATATTTTTAAATTTTTTCCTTTAAATTCCTTTTGAGTTATTCTTGGATCCTCTTCTCTATGAATTTAACTTTTAATGGATAAAATTAAAGAGATTTAGATTCCATATCACTGTTTTAATTACATATTATTTACATGTTTTTTAGTCAATTATAATATGATACAAAAAAGGAATTTTATTAATGATTGAAAATAGGCTAGATTTCAATATCTAAAGATAAATTTCTTTATTTTTAATAAAAAAAATATTATTTTTGAATTGTTTTATTCATTTTTTTGAATGATCATTTTTTTGAAATGTAAAAGATTACATTTTTCTTATTATAAATTTTTATAATGGTGGAATCCATAGGGGACATTTAAAGAATTATTTTTTCATGTGAAAAATGGTTTTGACCCATGTAATAAATTCAAAACAAGACTTTTTAATTGTTAAAAATTATCTGAATAATTTTGGGAGACTTTTAAAATAAATTAATTTTTTAAAGTATCATTTATAATGTTAATAATGAATGGTGAAATTAAGTGAGATGATAACCATATTTAATATTTTTTTGATGTACGAGATTTACTAAAGTTGAGAATGTTATATGGTCAGGTTGGATCAATGTGCTTGTAATAATTTTTTATAATTAATAAATATGAGTTACCCAACTCTTTTGTTTCCGATTGATGGTAATTGAGTATGAAATTAACAACATTGAGGGAGCTCAGGGGAGATTGAGAGATTTGAACAGAATTTTTTGAAATTTATACGAATTAGTCCCACTGTGATATTATTTAGGATCCATTTTTATGATAATAGTAACATAATTATCCCACTCACCATATTTTAATATTAATGGTTACCTTGATAGTTATATGAGATTACTAGGAGACTAACAGACCATATAGTGGATCAATAGACAATATTATTCATTCAGGTTACAGATGTGTGTCTATGAATGTAGGTGTGTGTGGAGTTGGATACATGAGCTCATGGGGATTCATGTAAGCCAATAAATTATATTTGATTTATTAATTATCATAAATGATATGGACACATTATAGTATCATAGTTATACCCATTAAATCATTACACTTGTTACGCAAAACATTTCATTGTTTATTTTCACTACATGTCACTAGAGATTCCTTTCATTATTTAGTATTGTTCATTATTAACCTACTTATTGAGATGATACACCTTAATTATATTATTTTGAAACTTGTATATCGTGTTGATATCTTGTAAACTAATAAATTATAATACATAACACTAATTTAACTAAATATAACTTACAAAATGGTTTTCAAATATTTTAGAGAAATGTTTTTGAATTTAAATGATTAAAAGAAATATTTATTCTTTGGATTACTAAGTTATTTTGAAAAAAGTAATGTTCTATTTTAAACAAATGGACTTGTTTTAATATGATAATGATGTCTTTAGTGACATATTATAAAATGTATATCCTTGTTTACTATTCTTTTGAAACCCTTATGGGAATTTCAATTAAATTATAATGTAACTACATATAAAAATTTATGAAATAATAATGAGATTTGAATCTCACAACATTCATATTCCATTGGGTGTTTATATCCTTTACATTCATATAGAATGTGCTCAGGTTCTCTTATCCATTCATTGGGGGTTCTTTCTTTGTTGGTAGAAGGATGGTGACATTGGTCATGCTGGTTAGGAATGGATCACCAATAGATGTGTTTTGGGAGTTTTTTATACATTTTTTTGAATCTATTCTGTGTACTCTAATGTAGTTGTGTTAATTTATTTATCATGTGATGTTTCTCAAATGTACCATTTATTATTTTTATATTTATTTACTATAAAAAAATCCATAATTTAATTTTTTGATGCATGGGTGCTAGTTACTATCCCTTAGGGGTGAGAATTCGATTCAAGTAATTTTATGATCTTCTTGAATATCTATTTTGATGGTACAATAGGTTGGTTCAATACAAATGGTATTAGAGGAGGTACTTCTTTAAAATAATTTAAATATTCGTGAAATCCGTTATTTCATTTGAGTTTTGTAGTAGAATAAATGTTACTAATAATATTTTGGGTCTCAAGTAGTAGTTTGTGAGAAGTTTCATGATCACCACCCTTTCAGGATGAGACTTGTTTTACCAAGGAATATATGGACCTGATTAATTATTTAGAGAAATTGGATTCCTAATGATAAATTTTATTCACATTAATGATGATATTGAATTTTATTTGGGATTTTTATTATGATTTTTAGGTTAAATCGGAACGATGAACTTAAACATAGTATACCAGTGTAGTGTAGAAAACTATGAGGAATCAGTGTGGGTGATAAGGAAGTAAATACCTGAATAATAGCGTGGTTGGTGTGTAGTTCACCATCCCTTGTGACCAATCCAAGAATAGTTCAAAATCAACCCTAAACCTAAAACATTTCTTATTTTCTTTAAATATAACTTCTGGTATATGAGGTTTTTTTGGAGTGTTATGGATGTGCATTTTTATTTCTATTATTTTTTTGTTACAACATTAATACCATTGGTTATGATATTCAATCCTTTTGGAAAATAATTTTGTGAGATAAAATAAATCTTATTTGAGTTTTTTAGATTTTTAATACCATTGGTTATTAGTATATGTTTCATAATATCCAAAAAATTATCTGCGAGTGTCATTTTAGAATTATACAATATTTATTTTTTCAGCTTATATTTCTGAGTAGTCCTTGGTAGTTTTCAAAAGTGATGTATCATGTTAATGACTACACTAAGAATCAAAATTGAGTGGTAGAGTTAAACACTTTCCAGCCATTAGACCCCATAAATTTCTTATTAAATTTTACTCCTTCTTATGGAAGAGAGAGGGGTTTAACTAAATGAATGTTTTTGTATAAATATTCGATGATATATTCGGTTCTTTATGACTCTCGATTCTTAAAATTCATGTCAATAAACACCTGAGAGAACCAGCCAAGAGTTTTGGGATTTCATGATTTCTTCTAATCTATATAAAATAATTACTTTAGAATTCATAAAGTCGGTATTTATTCAGTTTCATTTTTATGTAGAACTATTAAAGGATAATATTATTGAGTTCATGAGTTTTGGTCACGGTTAGATATTTCTAGTGGATTATACCATGAAATTATAATATTTGGTATTTTTATTACATTATCTTTTTTATATTGTCGTATTTAGGGATATCGATTTCAGAAAATTTCATCACCTAGAACATGGGACTGTCATGTAAGCATCATGTTCGAACTATTTTTTAGTGTTTATTGTAATAAACATTTTAGCATAATCATGGCATTAAAAATGATCAAAGGGAAGAATTCCTAATTCATGGATGGATTTTGTATATATTTACCATTTTATGGTTTCCAAAACATTGGTTTAACATGGAATTTATTCTCAAGAATATATGAGGAATTTCATATGCATCTATTATGGTGTAAATGTTCATTCTAAGAGGCAATTTTTTAATTCTCAGAGAGTTTATAAACAATTAGTTCTCTTGAAACACGTAAAAAGATTATATAAAATGGTCCATCAAAATGTGTGTCTTCATCATATAATCATAGATTATAACAAAATTAAGGATTATGCATCTATAGAATTTTGTTATATACCTTTTACTGGGATTGAATATTATAATATAGTGGAGGATATAATGGTTTGGGTTTATGTGGTATGGCATGCTGTTTATGATGTTGGAGTTAAAATAATTTGAGTCTTAATATTTTAACACGTCATTCATGGGATATATTCTTGTTTTATTAATCTTTTGTGGCATTGTTTTGTTTCTTTTTGTATGTTACCTTTTCAACCTTGGTTATGATCAAAATGACAATTTAATTTTCCAGTTATATTTTATGTGTTTCCTATGGGTATATACTCATGGGTGGATAGAAATTATTTGTAGCATTGTTATTCCCATGAGTTTTAATGATATCTTAGGTATGTACTGAAATTTTATGCTAACAAAAACTAAATACAATAGGTTTTTTTCAATATCCAACATATCGACTCTAGGAATATGTGTCTTCCATCGGTTGGTGATTGACATTTTTTTATTTGATTGTTTTCCCTTGGTATCCTATGGGTTTTTTTAATAATATTTAGAGATCAATCTTGATGTGATAGATGATTTCAATTTTGAGAGAGTATATCTATCCTATGAAATAACCCTAATGATTTGATATTTTATTGATTGGACATGCATAGTCCATTGGAATTTACATATTTAGCTTTGACGATTTGTATTCAGGATGAAACAATAACAAAAATGTTCTATTCATTTATTTGATGATCTCGATGATGGATGTGGCTCCTTTTTTAAAATTTTAGGTTTCTATAAAGTAAATTACCATATTAGATACAATTTTGAATTATATGTCATTTTTGTAGATTTTTTGGATATTTGATTTATATTTAGAGACTGGCTACTTTCAGAATTTATGAGTTTGTTTGGATTTTCCTCTCCTTGATATTTTATTTTCATCTATACGGTGATTCTTTGTGACATGAGATCATATTATCTTCATTGAGATATAAAGATGTGTTTTATTTGATATTATTATTCATGATTCACAATTTTATTGAAGCATTCAATGATGGGAGACATATTCTTGGTTTATGTTTTTTCAGTTGTTTTCAAGGCCCTTTAACTATTTCTTTGTTTCTTTACTAATGTGGGATTATCAGGTAGTTTTATCTTATAGCTCTTTGTGTGGGGCTTGTTTTATTTCATGGACTATTCACCTGACAATTTGAATGTGGGTGTTATTTTAGTCTAGTATATTTTCCATCATTTGGAATGTAATAATTATAGTGGAATAAATCCTTTTAGTGGGTAGAATTTTAACACCCTTATTTTTTTATGATAAAACACCTTTTTCGATTTATAAGACATTATATTTAAAATTAAATAATGTTCAAAACCATTATAAACATTTTTAATATTATATTTGATGCAAATTAGTAAGACCCCCCTTTTGAGTTTTGAAATGGTACATAAAAATATTTCATAATTTTGTACTGGTGGCTTTTTTAGACCTGTGTTTTGGTAGGGGATCCATTCCACTACACAGGGGTGATGGCGAAAATCAATACATAGTGAAAAGGAATAATAGTCTTGTATAATGGAAAATACCTTTGTTTATATGTTTTTTAATGGTAAGGTATTAAATTATGATGGTTTACATGGGTTTTTAAAAACATGTGTAATAATACATAACATATACATACGGAAAACTTTTGATTTTTTTCTTATACGAAAGTAGCTCTGTCGCTGTATAATTGTCGATGAATGTTTTGTAAGGGTAAACCCATTATTCTAAATTGTAAATAAGCATATGTTAATTTTATGTAAGGGTAATACAAAAATATATACTTGGTATGTTCAAAAATTCGAACCATTATGTAGTGGGTATGATAAATATATGGTTAAACCATGTGACCCATGCACAATGCCTTTTTTAGTATATTTTTTTAAAATGTTTTATTTCAATTATTATTCTTCTAAAACATTATGAAACATATTTTAAGAATTTTTTATATATAGTAAATAATTAAAATATATTATTTATCCTATTTATAGTATTTTAACCCAATATGAAATTATTTTAAACATTTCGTGCTCAAGATTTGAGTGAAATATAAAATCCAATGGTAGTTTTATGTCTAGGGTTTTTTGATGCAAACACATTTTTTTTTTATTTAAGAAATATAATTGAACCCTCATGGACATAAATTTTATTATATAATCAAGGTAAGAGTATTATCATTTTAGATAATATATGTTAATATCTAGGTCCCACAATTTATAATTTCTGTGATTTTAGTTTCCATGAAATTTTGAGGGTTTTCTATGTACTTACTTTTCTTTGTAAATTTTTATCATTAAAAAAATTTATATATATCTATTTATTCTTTTATAACTCATACTATATTAATTTTTTCTTTAAAATTACACATGAAATCTTCTTGTATCCCCTTATATATGATAGGAACATTGTATGGGCTTAATTTTTATGGTCTATACTTCCTCTCAAGATTTTTTATATATAAATTACACATTGGATTTAATTAATTTTTCAATGACTTTTAATAAGATTTTTGGTCAAACTGATATCATTGTATTTATTTTTATTTGGGATATAAAATTATTTGATTTAACACAAAGATGTCAATTTATGAATTTTTTACGAAATGGTATGAATATACCTATTTCTAAAATCACCAAGATTCATATTGGATTATTACAATTATTTATAAAGTGGGAATGATTAGGTTCTTCAAAAATAATGATTTACTTATGTTTAAATGGTTTTTTCCAATGTCATAAAAACACATCAGTACTATTAATTTTTTTAACATATTGGTATTACCATATTCCATCTTTGTAAATAATTGATGGTTTTAAGGGAATGTATGAAATTATTTTATTAACATGTTGATTTAAGTGGTTGTGATTATCCTTTTGAATGTTTAAATGGAAATAAATATATAATTGAAATTGATGATTATTGATGGCCCTTTTTGAAAATTTCTGGATCTTATCTTATGTTATTCCCCGAATATGTCATACATGTTTTTTTCCCTGTAATGGGTATTGAAAAAATGTATTATTCCCATTATGGGAGTTAGAGGGTGGGTGAAATATATAAATTGATAGTGTTTGATATTTTTATGGATTTATAACATGATGAAATTAAAAATTGTACCCTTTGTGATCATTAAAAATTTATTATCACATTCAAAATATTTTATTGGTGATGGTAACCTCGGTAGATAGATTATATGAACTAGATTTATTAATTTCTTGTGGACTCAAAACTATTTAGTGTATCTATTGAGAAGAAGATATTTACATTCTATAAAATTAATGATAGGAATGTCGATGAGTCTAAACAAGGTTTTCATGAGAACCATGATACTTTTTATATGCCCAATGAACATAATTATTTTTTATTAGTTTTAATATGGAATACTAATTATCATATCTTAGTCCTACATATGAAATTATTTGACTTGATACGCAGTATAACATAGTGTTCATTGTCACTACTTAGCACTGTATTTTCCTTTCATGATTGATTACTGTTTTTGATTAGTTAAATTATTAATATGATTCACCGTTATTATATTATTTTTACTCCTGTACAACATGTAAATATCTGGTAGTTCGATCTATGATCATATCTTATTTTGATTTAACATACTATTTATTTTGAAATGGGTACAAATTAATTTCATGAAATAATATGGTTTTTAAAGGATGAAAAGGAATGTTTCAAGTATATATTTCATAAATGATTTTCAAATATTTGATTTAATTTTTTTTAAAAATCATGTAGTAATATGATATCGATGAATTTAGTTACATATTCTTCATTGTAAAGCCCAATTATATATTTCTGTACTTAGTTTAAGAAAATTTGGATTTCACAATTAAATACAAACATAGACACCTTGGTGAAATCAATAGTTATTTGTATCTCACAAAAATAATTGTCAGATTATTTTTTTATTCATTATGTTCTTATTGTAGGATCCCATGTTCTAATCATTTTCTTTTATGGGATTTTGGTTTATTTATTAATTATGGGTAACTTGGGTTATGGTGTCTGTTCATAGAACTCCAAGAGAATAGCTTTAGTATTTTTTTATTTTTGTTTTTGGATCGATCCCATGTACACTATAATAGTTGTATAGAATTATTTATCTGATTTTTTAGTGTTACATCGATTATCATTACATTTTGTTTGCTAATATCAACCCAAAAGGTTGCTTATTTATGCTTGGGTGATCGTCACCAGCCCAGGGGGGATAGGGAAATCATTTGGGTCAATAGTGGGTCTAGTCTGATACAGGTATAAATGATACCCTAGTTTGATTTGTTACATTAGGGTATTATAGAACAATTGTAAATTCCACACCTACCTTTACCAATAAACTAATGAAATATTTGGATGATGGACTAAAAAAACCCTAATAATTAATATTACTAATTTAATATATCAAATGAATTATAAATGGTAATAAATGAATAGAAATAATATATTTAATAAATAATATGTTCATTTATTGTTTTATTTAAATAGGTGTTTTGGTTACTTTGTATGTTATGTAATCATCCAACATGAGTCAGGACTCAAGGTAAAGGGACACATTCCAATTTTATTTTTTATTTAATTATTCTATATTTCAATTTTCTAATATATTTATCTATCCTATATCTAAATACCTTATTAATTTCTCTTTTTTCAGATTATCTATCATAATTTATTTGAAATATATTCTTTACTTACTTCCAATTATTTTGGTAATGACCTTTCATTCAAAAACACTCTTCAATTCTTGAAATACCATTTCATTCACAACTAATTTTTCATAATGGCTTATACTCTATTATATTGGGATAATCCAAAAACCTGTAAAATGAATAATATAGTAGAATCCCCTCGTTTTTATTGATATCTAATTGATTAGTCATCAATATATATATAATAACATTATAACATAACCCAGTTAATTCCAAAGGTTTATTTCAAGTTTATGAGTATAGATTGTTTCTTCACTATGTTGTCGACATAGGCATCACATATTATGATTTATTTGGTCCAAATAATTTGGTTAATAATTACATCTATTGAATTTCATTTCTTGGTGATGTGAAAAAAATCCTTTTACATTATTATATGATGTATTGGAAATTATCCTTATGTAATTTTTATAATAATATATTTTTTATTTATATATAATTCATATGATTTTTATTCTCATGTGACAAGATTTTTTTTATTCAATTATTCGATGTGATAATTTATGATCCATATATTTTGTGGTTCTATTTTATGATTATTGACATGTATTTCATTTTCATTTTTATTCTGTTTGAATTATAATTTGGTTTATAAGTAACCATTTTATTTTAATGATTTTTAAAATATATATCAATAGTTTATAGAATCATGATGAGATATAGTAATATAGTATAAATATGGTAATAAATTTCTCTGTTGAGTAATAAAAAATTTTAATATTAGACTACTCTACACAAGAAACACGACATGAAAATTTCATACTGAATCTTATTATATAGTTTTTATTTTAAAAATGATGTATTGTATTGTGAATTTGATACGGGTTGTTATATATGGAAGCGTATAGTTGTCTTGTTTTTTTGGAAATTAGATTTTTTTGATGATCAAGGGAAGAAATATTAATTTTTCTATACTAAAACATGTGAAGAAAAAAGATTGGATATACTTTTGATTCATTAGAATTATTTAGAAGGTAATTATTTTAATCCTGTATGTTTTTTATTTAGATTATCTCCATCACTAACAATACTTTCTTATAGTAAATATATTGTAGTAAGATGTTCTATGGCAGTAATCAACGTCATGGAAAATATAATGATTACTTGATAGAGTTTTCTAATATGATTGATGAAGGAAAAACACATGGTGGTACTAGATCAACTAACTTAAGTTATTAATAGTATCTTTAACCATATAGAGCTCCCTACATCCTTCAATAAAGAGAAATGTTTTTCATTTTATTCATTTTGAAATATATAACCTCATTTAGAGGACATTATTATCCAATAATTATAGATAAATTAATTAATTAAATATAAAATATATTTTAAACCCATTAATAGTCAAATAATTATAATGTTATCTTGGTTGTTTATCACATAGTAGGAAAATATAGTCAGTATATTGATAATTATTACGAACACTAAGCCTAAGGAAAACAACAAAATAATGAAATGAGTTGAATCAAAACAAAAGTTCATAAAATATATACATTTTCTCATTATAATAAAATAGAGACATATTTTATTATATTTTAGAATGGATAGTAAGAATTTATTAGCTATTTCAATGAAAACCTTAATGGTATTTTAAGGAATGACATTCATTTTTCATTAACTAGGAAATTATAGTTGAACATTTTTTAACTCTCCTAAGATTAAATCATTAAAATAATTAAGAAATTTGGTTCACTTATATGAATGCCTAAATAATTAAATGATCCCTTATATGTATATATATATATTAGTTAATCTTACAGGTATTATGCAATTGAAGATAATAAAAAAATAATGAAATTAAATTTTGGATTTTTATAAATTGGTTCTCACATAAGTAAGAAAATAAAACTACCCAAATTTCTTATGTGTAAGTAGAAGAACCTAGTAAACAACTAAAAACTGACTGGGAAATGCTTTAAGTATAGAAGAAAAGGGTATAATTAACTACACATATGAAGGGAAATGAATAACGAATGAAATATGATTAAAAATATATTAATTTCCATCAATCCCCCATACATGATCTAATGATTCAACTTTGTGAAACAAATACTTAGTGAAATTCAATGCAGCAACACAATGAGTATTTAGGATAATGAACATCACCAACCACTAAATACATAGAATAAAAGATGTTATATACTATCAGTACCTCTATAATGGATAATTAAAATTAATAACATTGAAGTGATATTTTTATTTATTCATGAATAATGTGTATGATATTTGATTCTAGTTACATGAAAAATATATAACATTAAATTTTCAAAGAAATATTCTTTCAGTACCTCATGAAATCGATTTTGAGTTATCATTTAAGAGACAAAATGCATAAAATATATCTTTCAATGTAAATACGTCATCATAAATTAACATTTATGGGAAGAATCATCTTGTGAATCCAGTTATTCTCCATTTATAGTAATTCAAATATATAACCATACTCAAATTACATAGAAATTAAGGTATAATTAATAATATTATTTAAAAACTCTATCTTTAGTATATATATTTTTTCTTTTTGAAAAATTATATATTTATCAAATTATTGTTGATAAAGGAATATATTATCCCAGAGGATATTATCACTGTATTAGAATAAAATGATGTATTCTTAGATGATATTTTCAGTATTTTATAATATTAAGAGGATGAATTCATAGTATAATATATACCTAATTTTCTTCCCATATACAAGATGTTATATAAGTAATATTAATTCAAATATATGGATTAATTAATCCAATGTATATTAATTTTGAAAATGGTTTTATGTACCTTTAATAAATTACCATGGGGTTCACTAGTCTACTTTATGAAGAACACGGTGGATCACTACATCATAATAATGATTATCATTTATCAAAATCATGAAAGCTATCTGTAATCCTCTTATGTAGATTGGTGGACCTATTTATTCGAAAAAATGAGCCCTATTACATCTCAATGGTTGATCATTGATTAGGATATCATCTACTTAATGTAAAAAAGGGGGATATTTTAAATACTAGAATTTATAAAAGATATGTACAATACATGTTCCTAGTGATTCCATTCATGATAAAAAATTCTCATATAATCTTCTTGATCATAATAAATATATTTTTAAAATTAAATTTAAAAAAATTGTGTGCTATTTACTAGTGATTCTTTAATATACCCTTAATCAATGGAATAATGTGAGATGAATTTGAATATTATGATAAATACATTGAAAAAGGTGACCCATTACACAATGTATATTAAATGTGACTTTTAGATATATTAAATTACATTCATATAGAATGTGATCATAAGAAAATAGATATATATTGATCCTAAAATGAGAAAATTTATTAATAAATTGTCTAAGCCCATATTATTAAATAGATCTATAGTTTTTATGGACTATATTTCCACTATTGATTTTTTTTGAAGAATTTATCAACATTTTCAATCACAGACTCCACTATAACATAAAGTGGATAAAATATTTGAATTTACATTAGAGTGTGTAGATATAATGAAGGAGTTAATGAAGTAGCTTCTCGGTCGTTTTGTGCCAACACTATCCTCATGTAGAAAAGGACGTCTGATACATTGAAAATTAACAATGAAGTGTTTCATAATTGGGAATTTGGGTCATACTATAACTCCCCAACCCTAGTTACCCAGAGTCGGTGCATTATTATATAACATTGGCATGATCAAAAAAGATCAAGTCTCGAAAGACTGATTAGTTTAGTAGCATTTGAAACACTTGATACATTCATAAGTCTTACATTACATGATAATGTGAAAAACTAAAAAATCATAGTCTCCATAGTTCACACTCATATCCCCTCATACTATCCTTGCAGGTCAGTCATAAAATACTTCTTCACATCCTAGGAAAAATAAAACATAGAAAGGGGTGAGCTCAGATGCTCATTAAGGATAACAATATAGTGGAAACTTTTATAAATAATCATAAACATTTAAGGAAATGTATAACTAAAGCAAAAGACTTTTAAACTTGAACTTTATCATAATATAGAAAAAATAAAAATAAATACTTCCATTTAATTATTCACATGGACATTCTACTAGTCAAATAATCACATGCAATATCAATAACAGCATTTATAATGATGGAATGCATAATGCCAGACTATCATAACCACATAGTCAAGGCCTTATTCCAAGACTACAAATAAGAGTTTTTCAAGGCCTTGTTCTAAGACACTATTTTGTATCATTAGACCTAGTGATGCATTGAGGAGTTATATTGGGCTCCACGCGTCACTTACTAAGTCCAATGCATTTATCATATGAATAGGTTTTAACATAACCTAAACATTCGTATTAAAACTAACATACGAAATGTCAATACCTTATCCATAAACCATGAATGAAATAAAAATAACACATCCATAGTCAAACGTATCTCAAAAACATAAATACTATATGGAATTTTTGTATCATAATAAATCAACTTCAAATAAACTTAAAATCCATCAATAGAAGTTGACATAGATGAAATCAAAACTATTTGAGAGAAATATCACTTTTTTTAAAATAATTTAAAAGTCACATAATTATAAAATTAAACATTTACTTCGAAAATATTTGTATAAGCTTGTAAGGTAAGGTTATAAGATTTTATAACGGCAGAAAATAGCCACATCCTCCGTATAAGTTATAAAATATATTCTTACCTTTATTTTGCTGAAAAGGTTAAAAAGGACCTTGTTTGGAAAACGATGGAAAGATTACATTATAAACATATTATAAAAAGTCAAACAAGGTTATAAATGATTTTAAACCATAGTCTATAAAATAATAAGAATGTTTTGAAATAAATTTTTAAGAAACATGGATGAGGATGATAAAGAGGTCCAAGTAGATAATTGCGTATAAACAACCTTAGATAATGAAAAGATTATAGAATTAACCCTTAACTTGTACATTTCATTGGTCTAGGGTAGTTTAACCTCCTGTATAATGGTTAAATAATTGATATTACATTATACAAGAATCATATACATTAATATGATATCATAGAGGATCTTTTAACGTTGCTTTGTTAATAATATCTTAGTATTTTCACCATTTCGGGTGTTAACAGATTCGTTTTCCTTTATATTCTTTGTTATATGAGTCATAATTGTTATGGATGGGATTTATCTTATTGATATACATATTGATATTAATTCTTTAAACATTATTTTTAATCATCAAATGAAAATTAGTTTGAATGGATATGATCAGGAATGAATCTCATTGCTATGTGGAGATAGAAATCCGTACGTACGCACAAGCGACAATATACTTCTTTTGATATTAGAATAATATATAATTGGATTTTATACCATATATACAGAATCATTATCATTTTATATTTATTAGTTACATCATGTACACATCATTATTATACCCATCCAAATAATAATGTATTGAATAACAATTACACCATGACGTGGAGACGGTAAGCCGTTCGTACGCACGTATGGTGACATCTCATTCAAAGGATGTGTAGAATAATGAATATGGTTGTGACATATTTATAATAATATCAAAGTATATATAAGATACTGGATTTATTATTTTAGAATAGAAAAAATAATGAAAAAGGAAGTGGAAGAAGAAAGGAACTTAAAAGAGATGATGGAATATTTACCTCTTCATCGGGTTCTTCCTTTCGATTTGATCAAAATGGCTACCTAGGTTGGATTTATGACTAAAGTAATTCCTCTATAATTAAGGGAGGACAGTTGCGAGGGTATTTGGGCAGAGTTTGGCAGATCAAAAATTCTTTTAATGTGTGATTTATGGAGAACGGGGAGTGCCCTTTTATAAGAGTAGTGAGGGGCACCTTAAGAAAAGCTAGATATTTTATTTTATAATAAAATATTTTTCGGTTTCTAATGGCTCAAAAATATATTATTTAAAGGATAAGGTGGGGATGAGTCTAAAACCACTCAACCAATAGGTTTTAGACAGGTTTGGGTCACTATATTAACTTTATCTTTTAGATTTAACTCATAGTTAAATAGTTTTACATTTACCATGTCTCTTTGTATTTTTATATTATATATATAATAAACATAGTATATACTTCCGAGACAACCCCAAGTGGTTCATTAATGACGAAACTATAATTATTTATGTCCTTTGGACAATCGTTAGATTTTTAGGAATAGAATATCAATTAAGAATATAATATTTGTTTTAAAAACTATTTTATGTCAATTTTGACACTATTGGGTATTTTGTTTTTTCTAAATTCCTAACTGCATTATTACCTCAAAAAAATAATATAACCAACCATAATATATAATATTAACCAATAAAATTAGTTTAATTCATACAAAGTCTGAAATTACATTTATTTGGATATTTATAATATCATTTATTTTAATAGTTCATTAACTTGGTAATTACTGCATCATTCTTGTGTCATAAATAATTTAACTTATTTAATTTTTATAGAATAAAAATAAAATATAATTATGTAGGAAATATTTTTATCATTCTAATGAATATTTAAAATTGAATTTTTTATATGTATAACCCCATATTAAAAATGTGTTAGTTATTAAACTTTGATTTTAACTCTTTTAACTCTTCTTTGAATTAAATAATAAAAAATGTCTTAATCTAATCCAAGTTGACCAAAGAGACTCATATTTTATTCCTAAGGTTTTTTTTCTCAAACTAAACTTATCCAATAGAATTAGGACATGTCTTAGGATAATAATAATATCATTTTTACACTTAATTACCCTATTTACTTTTAACCGTGATAAATAAAAGTAAAAAGTTACTATTCACAAAAAATTATTTTTCTCTTATTGAAACAAAATTCTACTAACTAATATCAACCGTGTCTCTCATAATTTTTAAATTCCACTCACAAAAGTGGTAAAATTATGTTTTATGTCAATTTTCAAATTCTCCTAAGAGGTTGGTAAAAGAAAGTGAAAATTTCAATAAAATTTTTATATATCTAAAATTATTATAAACTAACTCCAATTAATTAAATTTAATTTATATAGGTAGTATGTATATATTTTGACCTAAAATAAATTTAAATAAATAAAAAATTATTTAAATAAAAAATTTAGCTTTAAACTATAACTTAGTGTTCTTCACTATTCATCAAAAATTGAAAGTTTTTAGAAAAATAACAAAAATTCAATGTAGCCTAAATTCGATATTCCGAATCCAAAAATAAAATCCATTTTGAGAGATAAAATTTATAAAATTTCATAAAGTGGGTTTTACTATTCATAACGGCTAGTTTGACTGGTTGTGGGGTGTTAGAACTCTAAGTTGCATACAAAACACACTACTATATTATTCAAAGAGAAGCGTACTGTGGAAGCTTGGGGTGTTATATTCTCCCCTCATTTAAATAATTTCATCCTTAAAATTTCTATAATATTACTGCATAAAAATACGTGGGTGGTTCTTCATCATAAGTTCCTCAAGTTCCCACATTGCTTCTCCCGTCATATGGTTTCTCCATAGAACTTTTACCAGAGGAGTTGTCCGGTTTCTCAGCACTTGTTCTCTTGTATCAAGAATGTTGACAGGATCTTCACAATAAGACCGATCGGGTTCTAGTTCTAATTTCTCTTAGGTGAGTACATGCGTTGGGTCAGGCACGTATTTTCTCAACAGTGATACATGGAACACATTGTGAACATTGGAGAGAGACTTAGCAGCATTGCCAAATGATAAGATACAGCCCCAATTCATTCTAGAGTTTCGAAATGTCTGATGTACCTTGGACTCAATTTTCCCTTCTTACTGAAATGTATAACACCCTTCCATGAAGATAACTTCAAAAAGACACAATCATCTACCTGAAATTCCAAATCCTTCCTTCGGTTATCGGTATAGCTCTTCTGCCTACTTTGAGCTACTTTGATGTGGTTTTGGATTCCCTTTACCTTTTCTATCATTTCCTCCACCAGTTCTGGGCCAGAGAGTTTTCTTTCACCAACATCATCTCAACAGGTTGGTGTGCGACATCTCTTTCCATATAACGCTTCATATAGTGCTGTTAGAATACATTAATGGAAGCTATTGTTATAGTAAAATTCTACCAAAGTTAAATATTTATCCCACATAACTTGAAAGTCATGTGAGCATGAACACAACATGTATTCTATGGTTTGAATAGTTTATTCTTATTTTCCATCAGTTTGGGGGTGGTAGGTAGTGCTCAAATGAAGTTCAGTATCCAGGGCTTTCTGAAGACATTTCCAGAATCATGATGTAAAACATGGATCATGATCAGAAACAATCGACACTGGTACTCCATGAAGTCTCCTAACATCATTAATATATATCTCTGATAGAATTTCAAGTGGTAAATCTTTTCTTATAGAAATAAAATGTGCTGACATGGTAAGACAATCATCAATGAACCATATTGCATCATTCCTTCTAGGAGTCGTTGGTAGTACCATGAAGAATTCTATCGTAATATTATCCCATTTCCACTCCGGTATGGGAAGAGTTTGCATGACTCCTCCAAGCTGTTTCCTTCCAGCATTCACTTTTTGAAAAACCAAACATCTTGACATAAAATCAGAAATCTCCTTCTTCATGTTGTCCCACAAAAAATGTTCATTCAAATCTCTATACATTTTGGTGCTCCCAGGGTGTATTGAGAAATTGGATCTATGACCATCATCCAACAATTCCCTTTTTAGATCAGGCATATCAGAAACACAAAGTCTCTTCCCAAATTTCAAAATTCCATCTTTATACAAAAATTCACTCAATCTCCCATCATTCACAACTTTAATTTTCTTTTTAAACTCTTCATCATCGGTCTGATAACTCTTTATCCTTTCTAGTAAAGATGTTTTCGAAACCATTTGAAAAAGAATTGATGTTTCACCTTCCATGGTGATTCCAATATCTTTCTTTACTAGATCCATTAAAATAGGATCCCTTTAAACTGTCATCTTCTTCAAAACTCCATGATCATTTCGACTCAATGTATCTCCCACTTTTTTCCTTCCCCGGGTGGTTGTGTATCATGATATCATAATCCTTGAGTAGTTCAAGCTATCTCATTTTCCTCATGTTGATTTCTTTCTATGAGAAAATATACATCAAACTCTTGTGATCAGTATAAATCTCACAATTTTCACCATAGAGATAGTGTCTCCAAATCATTAAATAAAAGATTATAGATGCTTACTAAAGATCATGAGTAGGATAGTTTTTCTCATGAATTTTTAGTTGTCGTGATGCATAGGCAATAACCCTATCATTATACATAAAGATACAACCAAGTCCTTTCTTCGATGCATCCCTATAAATAACGAAACCATCATTCCCCAATGGTAGAGTCAATATAGGAGCATTGAATAATCTTATCTTCAGTTCTTCAAAACATTCTTGAAACTCTTTTGTCCAAATAAATTTAACCCCTTTTCATGTGAGCTTTGTTAATGGGTTAGTCAACCGGGAAAAATTCAGGACGAATCGTCGATAATAACCTGCTAAACCAATAAAACGGTGTACCTCAGTTATACTTGTTGGTGCTGACCATTCGTGGATTGCCTTGGTCATAGAAGGATCAATAGAGATTCCATCCTTGTAGACAATATGGTCAAGAAAAGAAATCTCCTGAAGCTAGAATTCAAACTTGCTAAACATCCCATATAATTCAGGTCTTCTAAGAGTCTTCAGGATAATGTGCAAGTAATTTTCAGGATCTTCGTAGCTTTTGGAGTACACCAAGATATCATCAATAAATACCACTAAAAATTCATCAAGATATTCTTTGAAAACTCTATTCATTAGATCCATGAATAAAGAGGGTTCATTAGTCAATCCAAAAGGCATTACTATAAACTCGTAATGCTCGTACCTGGTTTGAAATGTTGCCTTCAGAATGTATTCTTTCTTCACACACAACTGATGATATCCAAATCAAAGGTCAATCTTTGAAAAGTATTGAGCTCCACGAAGTTGGTCAAATACATCATCAATGCAAGGTACATGATACTTGTTGTTCATTATTATAGCATTGATCTCCCTATAGTCAATGCACAACCTCATAGATCCATCTTTCTTCTTAACAAAAAGGACAGGGGATCCCCATGGAAAACACTAGGGTGAATAAATACCTTGTTACTCAATTCCTCTTATTGTTTCTTCACTTCTACTAATTCCACATTGTCCATTATTTAAGGGGTATTCGACATGGGCCTTGAATCAGGAATTAAATCAATGGAAAACTCAATTTCTTATTCTGTAGGATGTCTAGGTAAATCATCAGGAAACACATCAACATATTCTTTCACAATAGGTACATATTCTATTTAAACATTAATTTCCTCACCCATGGTTATTTCATTCTCTTCCACCCCAATAATTGAATTTAGTTGAGCTACTTGGGATGGATCGAGATGAGAATCAGGTGGTGAAGATTCTGCTATAAAGATAAGGTATTCATCATCATCATCATCATCTAAAATCTTAACCTCCTTCATCTTACAATAAATCTTTGCATCATGGTCCGAATGAAAATCCATACCAAGGATTATATCAAATTCAATCATAGGTATGATGATGAGATCAGTAGATAAAGAACATTTATAAGCTCTAATGGGAACAGATTCACAAAATTTGTTGCGATGATACTTCCCTTACGAGTTTTAACCGAAAACTCCCTTGTTAAATCAAATTGGAAAAATCTATTTATTTAGAAAACTAGGAAGATATGAAACAATACGATGATCCAAAATCAAATAAATCATTTTCTAAACTTGAGGAAACCATTAAATTACCTGCACCACGTATTTCATAGATTCTACATTAGAAGTAGTGATAGAATAAGCATGGCCTTGATCCCTTGGCCTTTTCTAAGGTAAGTTCCCCTGAAACATAAGACATTCATTTGCATAATGTCCCATCTCCCTGCAATTGTAGCATTGATCATTGGTAGCTTTTTTACCCTTGAAATCACGAGCTTGGTGGCCTTTTTCACCACACTTTTAAAAGACTCTCACTTCCTTCAAGTAAGTACCGAGGTGTTTATTCCCACATTTACTGCATGATGGAAATTCAACTTTTCACTTCTTCCCCTTATTTACATTTCTAGATTGATCAGAAGATCCCTTCTTCTCTAGCTTTGTTTTAATGTTGCAAGACATAGAGAATTATTTTTCAATCTCTATAGCACATGAGAAAATATATTTCTATGATGAGAAGGATTGTGAGACTAATGCTTTATGGAGAAACGATTTTAACCCTTCAAATAAAAGATCAATCTTACTTCATGGGTTACATATATAATATGTAGCATGCCTCGCTACCCTTGTAAAGTTACCCTAAACTTTGCGACATTCTCATCCTCCTTTTTCCTCAGACTCAGAAATTGTCTTTTCATATCTGCTCGATGGTCACGAGGAAAGTATTTTTCTAAAAAAGCTATTTAAACTACCGCCATTTCATATTTTATACATCATCATCTTCCTTTCTGTTTTGAATCAGTGACCACCATTGATCATCATCTCCAGTGAGGTCGTAAACTGCCTTGATAACTTTTCCCCTTTCACTACTTCCTAAGGCATGAAATAATTTCTCTAAGGAATTTATCCATTGCTCAGCTACTAATAGATTTTTACTCCCATTGAATGTTGGTGGTTGTTTCCTCATGAAGCGATCTAACATTGATCCTCTAAGCTGTGGATCACGGTGCTCCATACGATTAAGGTTATTATTCATAACCTGAGTTAGTTGTCCCAGTATGGTGATAAGTTGATCAGCACCAGTTGTATCACCATCTCCACAATAATTATCATGAGAAGGAGGGAAATCCATACCTGGAGTTCATGCATTGATACAGTTTCCATTCCATCCACTAGGTGCCATTTCTAAATAATGGAATAAACTCGATTAGTTTTTGAATTGAAATACATAATTACAAACTCGTAAAACACTTAACATAAAATGAACTATTTATGGACATAATCCATAATCATAAAAAAATGTTTTCATTGAGGAAGTATATAATAATAAACCCTTCATAATGGTTTGTATGGAAAATGAGTATCATTCGAAGCATATCCCCTGGGAGTGTCGTAACCAAGAGTGTAGAAAGGCCCGTTGTGGTGCACCAGTTCCTGTTTGATTCTAGCTCAAAGTGGTTTTTTCAGGTTTTACCCATTGGTACATATGTGTCAGAGCTGCCTCTACCAGCTCGTATCAAGACAAGGATGTGTTTCTTGGAAAACTCAAAAAATCTCTACAATACCAAAATTATAGGAAGTTCTTCTATACTAATCATCAATGTCTATCTTAGGGCTATGTGCTCTTATTAGAGTTTATCTAAATCTAGCTTCCAAGGATTGTACTAAACTTCCTCTGATTCCAACTGTAACACCCCAAACCCAGTTACCAAGATTCAGTGCATTATTACATAACATTGGCATGATCACAAAACATCATGTCTCGAAAGACCAATTAGTTTAGTAGCCTTGGAAACACTAGATACATTCATAGGTCATACATTACATGATAAAGTAAAAAACTACAACAACATAGTCTCTATAGTTCACACTCATATCCCCTCAAACTATCCCTGAAGGTTAGTCATACAAAACTTCTTCACATCCTAGGAAAAATAAAACATAGAAAGGGGTGAGCTCAGATTCTCATTAAGGATAACAATATAGCGGAAACTTTCATAAATAAGCATAAAAATTTTAGGCAATGTATAACTAAAAAGAAGCCTTTTAAACTTGAACATCATCATAATATGGAAAAAATAAAATGAAATAATGCCATTTACTTATTCACATGGATATTCTACTTGTCAAATAATCACATGCAATATCAATGACCACTTTCATAATGATGGAATGCAAAATACCAGACTATCATAACCACATAGTCAAGGCCTTGTGCCAAGACTACAAATAAGATTTTTTCAAGGCCTTGTTCCAAGAGGATCGTTTGTCTCATGAGACCCACCAATACATCAAGGAGCTATAGCGGGCTCCACCCGTAACTTACTAACTCCAATTCATTCCTCATATGAACATGTTTAAATATAACATAAACATTCGTATTAAAACTAGCTTACGAAATTTCAATACTTTATCTATAAACTGTGAATGGTATAAAAATAAAACATCCAAAGTCAAACATATCACAAAACCTTCAATACTATATAGATGTTTTGTATCATAATAATCCAACTTCAAATAAGCTAAAAATCCATCAAAGAATGTTGAAATAGATGAAATCAAAACTATTTGAGATAAATATATCTTTTTTTAAATCATTTAAATGTCACATCATTATAAAATAAAATATTTACTTTGAAAATATTCTTATAAGATTTTAATGGAAGATTTGACGATTTTATAATGGTAGAAAATAGATACAACCGCCGTATATGTTAAAAAAGACATTCTCACCTTAATTTTGTCGAAAAGGTTAAAAAAGACCTTGTTTGGAAAATGACGGAAGGATTATTTTATAAAAATATTATAAAAAGTCAAGGAAGGTTATAAATGAATTTAACGTATAGTCTATAAAATATTTAAAATGTTTTGACATACATTTTTAAGAATCATGGTTGTGGATGATAAATAGGTCCGAATAGATAATTACGTATAAACAACCTCGGATAATGAAGAGATTGTAGAATTAACCCTTACCTTGTACTTTTCCTTAGTTGAGGGTAGGTTAACCTCCTGTATAATGATGAAATATTTGTTATTAAATTATACAAGAATCATTTACATTAATATTATATTATATATGATCTTTTAATGTAACGCCCCGACCCCAGTTGCCCAGAGTCGGTGCATTATTGCGTAACATTGTCATGATCACAAAAGATCAAGTCTCGGAAGACCGATTAGTTTAGTATCCTTGGAAACACTAGATACATTCATAAATATTACATTAAATCATAAAGTGAAAAACTACAATAACAAAGTCTCCATAGTCCACACTTCTACCCTCTTCGGACTATCCCGGTAGGTCATTCATAAAATACTTCTTCACATCCTAGAAAATATTAAAACATTGAAAGGGGTGAGCTCAGATGCTCAGTAAGGATAACAATATAGCGGAAGCATTCATAAATAAACATTAACATTTAAGGCAATGTATAACTAAAAAAAGCCTTTTAAACATGAACTTTAGCATAATATGGAAAAAGTAAAATGAAATAATGCCATTTACATACTCACATGGATATTCTACTAGTTGAATAATCACATGAAATATCAATAACCACTTTTATAATGATGGAATGCATAATGACAGACTATCATAACCACGTATCCAAGGCCTCGTTCTAAGACCAAAAATAATATTTGGTCAAGGCCCCGTGCCAAGACACTAGTTTGTCTCATGAGACCTACCGATGCATCGAGGAGCTATAGCAGGCTCCACCCGTCACTTATTAAGTCCAATGGATTCCTCATATGAACAGTTTTAAACATATCATAAACCATAACATAATTGTATCACATAAAAAATGCATAAAGGAAACATAAGATTTCCACACTTCAATCACAAGATATCAATACAACAAATTGATATAATAAAAACTTTATCAAAACCATTTTCAATACCAAAATAAAAGAAAAGTAAAACATGGGATTTATTTTTCTTTTAAGAAATGTTATGGATTATAGAGGAAGCCGAAACTCAAATAATAGTCACGGCGGCGGAGAAGTCATTGTCGCTGCACACGTAAGAAAAAAAACATTACTTTTGTCATTTAGTAAAATTGCTTCGTATAAAAAGATTCCTTTTGAATTAATGTAAAAGTCAAAGGGGTTTATACACCGTATAAATGAAAGTTGTGTATAATACCAAATATGCCTCAATGAAAGGAGATTGAGACGAAGTCCTTACAAAGATCATTTTTTAAAATAAAATAGATCTATTATGTGTATTCAATATATTTACACATAAATAAAGTATAAATACAAGATAGTACATAATAATATCATGACATAATTTGAAAGTAGGAGATTAACCCAAAGAATGGAAATTGGGTTATGAAATTCCCTTACCTCGTGTCCGAATTGACTCGACCGTTATTTAACCTCTTGAATAATAAACGAGAGTTAATTTATAATTTATTAAGAACCTTTATCAAGTTTTTTATTCCTTTTATATCACTTATTACCATGTTATGAACTTTATGTAATTATTTAAGTTAATAATGGTCATTTTGTTGATCTTTGGTACTTGAGTCAAAAATATACATCTTATAATTACAAGTTGTTCATGTGGTGAAATATCCATTATATCCAGAATTATATTAATGATTTAGATATCCTATATATCATATATATCCAGTATATACATTCATTTATAATATGACATAACATTTAGAGGTAAGAAATGAAATGCACCGTTCATGGAGACGGTAAGTCGTACGTACGCATGAAGGCTACTTTCATTTCCATTTCATATTTAATGGAATGAAGTTATAATTATATAAAGGTATAATATAATTCCAGTATAATATAATGTATAATACCATTTACTCCATCCTTTATACATCCCACATATGGCATTAACGATTCAAATCACTTTTAGGGGGCGGTAGTCCGCACTTCCTAAAATGAAATTATCGCGTTTACCCATAATGAAAATCATAAAGTATGCCATAAATGAGAAATAAAGAAGCATAAGGAAAACATAAACATAATATATATATCATATATGAAAATAGTTTCCTCAAAATGGCCACCATTAGAGGTGTTAAAAGAATATTGAACAATCATCGTTTCGTGAGGCAGTATTTCGCCACCCACAGAAACAGTATATTCTTTAACTATTAGACAAAGGTGTGTGTAAGTGTAAACAAAATACTTATTATAACAACATCCTAGTATATTTTAGATACTGGTGTTGTTACAAAAGAAACGAATAAAAAGAGTTTAAGGGGTTGGAGAAGCAAAATAAATCAAAACAACATTAGAGAAGACATTACCTTAAAATCGGGTAAGTCTTTTTGATTTGAGACAAAAGCTTCTTTGGGACGAATTCTGCCCAAGGTGAGGCTTCTAGGAGTAAGGGAGGGAAGTTGGGAGATTATTTGAATGGAGTTTGGCCAAGCCAAAAGGCCTTGAAAGTGTGAGTAAGGTGGTAGTGTTGTGGGCCTTTTATAAGTTGAGAGGAGGGGCACTCTTGGAAAGTAATAAAATGTTACTTTATTATACAATGCCTTTAGGATTATAAAGGTCCCACACTTATATAATTCGAGGATAAGGTGATAAGGGTTCGAAATATTCTCATCCAATAGGCTTTGGACGAGTGTGATTCTTAGATTTTACATTATATTTTCATTTTATTTAAATCGTTAATTAATGAGGTAATCGCTGCATCATCATGGTGTCATAAATAATTTATTTTATTTAATGTCTAAAAATTATAAAAAAAATATCATGATGTAGGAAATCGTTTTAGATTTCTAATTAATATTTATAGTCAAATATATGACTTGTATAACCCCATTTAAATTTTTTTTTAGTAAAACAACTCTTGTTTGTGACATTTTTATTTTAATATTAAATAAAATGTTTTTAATGTCATTTTCCTACCAAAGTGTCTCCATGGCGTCCCCAAGTGGACCCATGTATTTTCTTGGTCGGCCATGACTCATCCAATAGGGGTAGGACAAGTGTAAAATTATTTTCATATTTTTATAATATCATTTTTACCTTAAATTTCACTAATTACCTTTAATCGTGATTAATTAAACTTAAAAGTTACTATTCACCAAAAATTATTTTAATCCCATTGAACCAAATTTTACTTCCTAATGACAACCATGTATGTAGGATTTTTGAAAATAAAATCACAGAAGTGGTAATGTTTCATTTAAACAAAAAAAATCAGTTTTTAACTACAACTAAGTGGTTTCACTATTCATAAAAAATTGAAGTTTTTCAGAACAATGCCAAAATTTCACCCTAAGCTATAATCGATATTCGGAATTCAAAAATGATGTCTATTTTATGAAATTCCAAACATATAAGTTGCATTAATTAATTTCATAATTAATTACCGTTGTCACAATAAATAGCATGTTTTTAAGAAACAATATATATCAAAAGATTGACAATTGTTTATGTCCAATTTCAAAGTGAAATTAATTCTAATGACCAACATTGGATAAAATGGTAAAAATATATTCTAATTATACTTTAAAACCACTCAATAGTATAATTTGTCACTATTAATTATTTTTATTAAAAAAGTTGTTTTTAAGTAATTTTCATTATTCAAGGCAAATTGGAAGTTCTCAGCAAAATACCAAAAATTCAACATAGGCTAATTTTGATATTCCGAATCCAAAAACGAAGTCCATTTGGAAAGATAAAAGTTATAAAATTTAAAAAATTAGGTATTACTATTCATAACATCTACTTTGATTGGTTGTGGCGTGTGTTAGAACACGAAGCTGCGTACAACACACGCTACTATATTATTCAAAGAGATGTGTACCGTGGAAGCTTGGGGTGTTACATTTAATATTTCTTTGTTAACAATATCATAGTATTATCGTCGTTTTGGGTGTTAATGAATTCATTTCCATTATATTCTTTCTTATGTGAGACAAAATTTTTATGAATGGGATGTATATTATTCATATTCAGAATGATATCAGGTCTTTAAAAATTATTTTTAATCATCAAATGAATATATTTTTTGAATGGATATGATGGAGAATGAATCTCATCGCTTTGTAGAGACGGTAATCTGTACGTACGCATGAGCAACAATGTCATTATTTTGATATTAAAAAAACATATAATTTGATGTTATATCATATATAAAGAATCATTATAAAGTTATATTTATTATTTACATCAATTAAACATAATTATTATACCCATCCAAATAATAATTTATTGAATAATAATTACACCACGACGTGTAGACAGTAATCCATACGTACGCACGTATGGTGACATGCCATTCAAAGGATGGATAAAATAATGAATATGGTTATACCATATTTATAATAACATAAAAGTATATATAAGATTCTATAGTTATTATTTTATAATGGAAACAACAGAGAAAAAGGAAGCGGAAGAAGAAAGAAACTTGAAAGAGGTGATGGAATATTTAACTCTTCTTCGGGTTCTTCCTTTTGATTTGATCAAAAGGGCTACATAGGTCAGATTTATGACTAAAGGAAGGCCTATAGGATAAAGTTAGGACAATTTAGAGGGTATTTAGAAAGAGTTTTTCTGAGACAAATGGCTTTTAAGGTGTCATTTAGAGAGAAGGGGGAGTGCCCTTTTATAAGAGGGGTGAGGGGCACCTTAAGAAAAGCTAGAAATATTATTTTATAATAAAATAATATTCAGTTTATAATGCCTCAAAAATAGATTTTTTAATGTTTAAAGTGGGGATGGGTTGAAAACCACTCAACCAATAGGTTTTAGACAAGTTTGGGTCACTATATTAACTTTATCTTTTAGATTTAACTCTTAGATAAATAGTTTGACATTTACTATGTCTCTTTGTATTTTTATATTATATAGTTAATAAAAATATTATATACTTCAAAGCGAACCCCAAGTGGTTCATTAATGATTCTCCTATAATTATAAAATTCCTTTGGATAAACCTTATATTTTTACGAATATAATATCAATTACTAATATAATAGTTTCTTTAAAAACTATTTTTTTTCAATTTTGACACTATTGTGTATTTTTTTTCTAAATTCATAACAGCATTATTAATTCGATAAAAAATTAATCTAACCAACCCTAATATGTCATATTAACCTAGAAAATTAGTGTAATTCATAAAAAGTCTCAAATTACATTTATTTGGATATTTATAATATCAATTATTTTAATAATTCATTAATTAGGCAATTACTGCATCATCATTGTTTCATAAATAAATTTAATTATTTCATTTCTAAAAAATATAAATAAAATATTATTATGTTGTAAATCTTTTTATCTTTATAATTAATATTTATATTAGAATTTTTTATATTTATAAACCAATATTAAAAATGTTGTAGTTATTAAACTTTGATTATAACTCTTTTAAGTCTTTTAGGAATTAAATAAAAATAAATTTCCTAATCTAATCCAGGTGGACCAAAGATATTCATATTTTATTCGTAAGGTTTTTTTTCTCTAACTATAATTATCCAATAGAATTAGAACATGTGTTAGGGTAATAATAATATCATTTTACCCTTAATTACCCTATTTACTTTTAATAATGGTAAATAAAAGTAATAAGTTACTATTCACCAAAAATTATTTTCATATGATTGGACCACATTTTACATAATGATATCAACCATGTGTCTCAGATTTTTGGAATTCCACTCACAGAAGCTGTATATTAAGTTTTATGTGAATTTGCAAATTCTCCTAGGAGGTAGGTAAAAGACGGTTAAAAGTTCAATGAAATTTTTATATATCTAAAATTATTATAAACTAACTCCAATGAATTACATTGAACATATATAGGTATTATGTATCTATTTTTACCTAAAATAAATTTAAATAAAATAAATAATTATTTAAAGAAAAAATTTGGTTTTAAACTATAACTCATTGTTTTTCACTCTTCATCAAAAATTGAATGTTTTCATAAAAAATCCAAAAATTCACCCTAAGCTAATTTCATTATTCGGAATCCAAAAATAGAAGTCCATTCATAGTGATAAAATTTATAAAATTTCAAAAACTGGGTTTTATTATTCATAACAGCTATTTTGATTGGTTGTGGTGTGTTAGAACTCGAAGTTGCGTACAATACACACTACTGTATTATACAAAGAGAAGTATACCATGGAAGATTGGGGTGTTACACATACCATTGGTTTAAAACTATTTTATAGGTTCCAGAACCTTTAGTATAAACTACATTAATAGTTTAATGATATTTTTGTGTAATACTATTGGTACTGGGAAATTAATATTGACTTTCAGAACTATATTAATTCTACTCTACCTATAGTTTTACAAAGTAGTTGATATATTTACTATAAGAAAAGTAGTGTAGACTCTTGAACCCAAGAAATCTCTTTTATTACCAAATGACATAACCAGTAACCTATAACTAATTATACATATTTAGTTAGACATGTTTATATATATATATTGATACTGTAATTATAATATTTTGAATTGATTATTATTATTTTTCCTACAAATTAAAGAATTAAAAATATTTCATATACAAATCGTTTATAAAATAATTAGTATAATTTGAAAAAAATTATTAGAATTTATACCAATTATTCTTATGAAATCTTCATATTTTTATATATAAACAAATAGTTTGTTTCATCTAGTGAAATTGGTATCTTATACCTATGGTTTTCCAACCCATGGCTATAATTTTCTTTTTAGACCACATTTCAAGTTTTTTTGGATGTATCCTTGTAATATTTTTTTAAATTGATAGTATATATCTTGATAAAATTAATTATCAATGAAGGAAGAACCCAATGCGTGGATAAGAGTTACTAGAAGTAACTATCACATTAATGAATTCAAATCATTATCTTTATAGATAAGAATGATACAAATAAACTTTTATCATAATATATTAAATTACCTATTCACATATAAATAGCTCAACATGATCCAAAAACAGTGTTTAAATCTAATAAAAGCCTACAAATTCTAAAATATTTACTACTATGAGGTGGAAAAAACTGAGAATTATGTTATTATAAAATATTAGACAACCTTATGCATGATGATAATAAAAAAGGATAAAATATTAATACACATGAAGAATATGAAAATGGGAAACATGAATGATGGGATAATAACCTGCCATACATAAATTATTTATCCACAATAAATATTAAATTTTATACATGTTTAACAATTGGAATTTTTATATAAACAATAAAATGGTCAAAAAAATTAGTAGGGATAAATTCATAGAGATTATGTTTTAATGGAAAATAGATGATCTCTAGGTGTATTCAGTTTAGATAGATGGTTGATTGTGAGGGTTTCATTTCATGCACAATCATTAACATTTTTTAACCATTGTCATTCTTAATAAGAACTCTTAATGGTTCCCTCATCCATAAATGGGTACCAACCTGCTTTCCAAATGTAGGTGATTAATGTGGGGTTCATACCTAATGACGCTTTGGGAGTCACATTGGTTTATAAGATTTGAGGTTAGACTCATCACACCCTCTTGCAGGGATTACCTACTCCATGGATCTCTTAATTATTTAATTAATGCATGTGAATATATTCCTAATATTAATATGGGATCTATTACTGTAAAACATGATTATGGGTTAACCCCTTTTAAGTGTATAAGATATAGGGGAGCTCATTATTGTACCCATTTATTTATTTCCAGGATTATTTATCGATTTATCAGTATTGAATGATTTCTTATATACTGATGTCACATAACTAGTAACATTCTAAATTTTTCATCATATAGGGTGGTGGTTAATATTCCATGGAGCATATTGATCCATTATAAGGTATCCTACATACAATATATCGTAGATTATTCAAAATCCATGTATTTTCTTAGACATGTGATTTTTACCATCACGTGGAAAAGATCTATGTGTTGTAACATAGGAACCATATATTTTTTCTTGAGTGTTGAGGTGATTTATGATGTATCCTTGATATGTAAGGAATTAGAGTTATCATAGGTCTTTCATTCCCTTAGGGATTACTATAAGGTCTATTCACTTATAGAGGGGATTTTTATATTATGAAACTGATCAAGAGTTACATTTGAGGTTTTCATTATAGGTGGGTATTCATGATTTGAATGAGGTGACCATCATAAATTCATAAGCCCATGTAATCCATGATTGATATGAAAAACAAGTGACAACATGTAATTAGTGTCACAGCATATGGATGCTCCAATTATGTTCTGTGAATTCCCCTGTGATGTTTAAAATAGTTATCATGCATTAATATGACATTCTATACCTTATTATTTTATAATGAATCTGATTCATCTTAGTTTGACGTGTCACATTCCATTAGTGGGCGAGGAATGATAATCAACCCATGGGAGTGTGTGGGTCTTGATGGTTGAAATTTTTGAGACACGGTAGTACATACAATGATATGGAATCCTTTTTTATGTTAAAACCTTAATAATTCCGCTTAATTATCATGTTTATTGAAGGAACCATTATCCTCATAGTTAAATAGTTTATCAGTCCATAGATGGATGTCATAAAATTATCATACCATGGGAATAATTTTCTTCAAATTGGTAAAATGTCTTAGGCCATGCATGAATTACACTAAGATGGATTCATTTTTTGAGTTCAAGATCGAGAGTCAAGAAAGTATCATATTTATCATTATTATGAATGGAATCATAACACATATTATTCATGTGTTGGGGAATAAACATTAAAATTTCCATCATATGTGGGACAAATCATACCATGTCGCCAGTCGAGGCTTGGACACTATGGTTTATCATGTCTTTATAGAGGCTTATGGTGAGAGTGATATGATTATTGAAACTCCATAATCCAATGTTCTCTATTCTTAGTGTGAGAAAAAATGAAAGTAAACTTATCATTTTCATTGATTATGGTTACACGACATATGTATTTTGATAGCCCAGTGGGGTTTGATATTGATCTCGAGTCTTAGGGAGGAATCTTATGCATCTTGGATATCGTAGGTATCATAGATATCCTAGGTCATTTAATACGGTCTTAGAAACTATGTATTCCTTGTCATTTAGGAAATATCATATTATGCAACAGGTCAGGGATTACACACTAAGGATGAATATGGTTGTCATGTACAAGGATACCTATTTAACTAGGCATTCTTGTATTCCTAAAATTCATTTATTTTCCTCTCTAAATTCCCTGATTGTCTAATTTAAATTTCAGATGATGTCATCCAAACATGTCCAAATACAATCTTATTATCTAGTTGGCTTGTTGTAGGGATTCCTTATAACATGGGTAGAATGTTTTACGATCATCCCATGATCATGGTTTTTGTGTCTAGAGGACATCATGAGACATAGAAAACATATCATGGAAGAAATTGTATCATCCTAGAAAAATTAAATTCAGGGCATCACAAGATCCACCTGACATTACCTGGCATAATCTAGATAGTCGGCTGACACACATGGATGGTGTAATGAGAGTTAACGAGACATGTTTGGAATTTAATATGTGATCCATTCTGACATATCGGCTGGTAATCATGAAAATTCGATGACATGCCCAGAGGGCATCAATAGAGTCAGTAGACATTCCTAAGTGCTATCAAGAGACTCATCTACCATGTACAGGTGCCACCATACGAGTCCAAAAACATGTTTTAATAGAATTTCATGATTTTGATGAAATGATAGGAGGAATTCACAGGACATGGGTGGAATTCCTAAGGTTGAATGTGACCTTCTCTAATATTTCCATATAACATCACTTTACCAAAATTGTACACCAAAAAAGCATCACAATATCTGGGTGTCATATCCTATTTCTTTCTCATGACCTGTGTGGTTTACTCAATTCATGTGAGGATTAGTATATATGTTTTTTGTATATGTCTACCATATTTTTGTATTTGTTCAATCATTTAATGGAAAAATACATATATATTTTTAGTGATATTTTTTTAATGTCTCGCACGATATATAAGATATATTTAATGCTCTTAGTGTGACCTGATAGAAGTCATTCCTGTGAGCTGTGATAGGTCATGTGAAGTGTCTATTAACGAAAAATGATTGATTATATTATTCCAAATAACGTACATGATGATAAAAAAATTGGTTGTCGTACTATCCTCTTTTAGAAATCCTCTATGGTTTTTTAGTTCATCTATGCATTATTTTGAGGAAAATTATGTATGAATTCAAGCATGTCACTATTTTGATGGTGGGGTGGGTGATTTATAGGCCTTACCATCTCAGTTGTTTACTGCTTCATGTGGTGCATATCTTGAAAATCCACGTAGGCATTGGTGGATGGATTTGGAATCACATATCTTTATGATGTCCTTACATGGGTCAGTCCAAGGGTTTCACATGATCTTTAGAAACCACAAGACCATCCCATCAAAACCCCATTTACTAGAATTTATCTAATGGATAGGGTCTTATTGAATCATATGGAAATTACAATGGAATTTTAATGTTTTCATATCAACATGTCCAAGGGAATTACTTAGATCAAGGATCCTATCAGTAGGCCTTACAATGATATTAAAAAACTCATTTGGTACCTTCCATGAGACAAAGATGTTTTGGTTTCTAGTTCTCATAAGATGTGGTAGACATTTTTTCGGTGCTTGGGGTGTCTTGTAGATTTGCAGGGACCCATAATTGAATTTTTATGACCACAATAGGATCCCAACCTCTCCCCTTTTTAGTTACTTTTTTAATTTTAAAAAGGTTGTGGATCTTGAGATTATGGATGAATGTTTTCTAAGACAATCACGCTTCATCTTGGTAATGTGTTTCACAGCCAAAAAAATATATTATAGAGATGCATTTGGATTTAATAAAAAAACTTCATTTATCCTTATGAGGAATAATGGAGACTATTTTATTGTCAATAAATTTTTGAGGCTCTTCATGTGATGCGGATTTCATGAAAATGGGTATTCTCAAGATGAGGTGGACACGTTAGTAGGAGCCTAAAATGCCTTGCGGGTCACTTGCGGTGCATCACATGTTTTTTAATCCTCCAAGAGGCTCCTAACCTGTCTAATTTTTTTTCATTTGTTTATTTTATAAATTTCTATAGTTTCTTGAGTTTAAATGGGTGTTACTGAGAATAATAACTATATGAATTGGTGATAAGATAGGTGGGTTTGAAGACCCCAATAGGTTCCTGCATTTTAAATATTTTTCTCTAGTTTATTATGGATATTTGGATTGTCCTTCGAGAATTTAACATCTAATACACAACGTGACATTGGGGAGTTTTTCTGGTTATTACAACATGATTAGGGATTTTTAAAGGCACCATTACATGATGAAAAGTACTTCATGTAGGGACTTCTCAAGGTACTTCAGTTGGATATGTTATGTGAGTGACTATTAATATGCCCTTCTGCTGGTCATGTGATCACATGTCTCTTAGTGGATCAGATGAACAATGTTATTATAGAATCCATTATTTTCCTTTATATTATGGGTAAAATAATTCCCCTATTCAGTTATTTCTTATTTTCAAAAAATTTTATGCTCATTGACTGTGGATCAAAAAATCTACCCCATGATGAGAGATGTTCGATGCGATACGAGATCAAGTCTAGGGTATCTAAATTCGATCATGAGGCTTTAGGAATATCACAAATTAGTTTTTTGGGTGATTCTTGTTCTGCCAGAAAATGATTTTATTCCATGGGATACACTATAAATATTGGAGTGTGATATTTTCATGCATCACCTACTCATATCTTCAATAGTCTCTATCCCTTCTTCCATCGCATTTCCTTGACATAAGTCCCTTCAGTAAGAACCCATTATGAGACTTCTATATGATCCAATTTTACATGAACAACTTTAAAATATTAATTTTCTCATGAATCCTATTGAATCAACCAAAAATGAAGATTTGTTTATTATTTTTACTTTGTCCATGAGGATTCAAGATTTTCTCTAGGGCTTCACAAAATCCATTGGCGTGATCGCCTAATCATGTGATATGGTGAAGACATTCCAGGAAAGAACCAAAAAACTATGGGGTCACAATATAGATATCATGGATTAGATATCATTTCCTAAAAGGATTAAATTCTTCTGGTTTGTAGGTGAAAACACTTATACATTAGTATCACTGACAAATAGAGGTGTCTCCACTATCATCCAAGTGACATGGATGATTTATGGGGAGAATATTTGTGGATGTTAAGACAATATGGATGTTATGTCCACCATTATATATGGAATATGGGTGATATAAGCCATAACACAAAATTCTGAGTTCATGAGTTTTTGATGGGGAAGTCATGTCATGGATGACTATTGACACTCTGTGATTCCGGGCTCCAATGTTGTGTTACAATGTATCACAATGATAAATTAACCTTTCATGCAAGGTAGATATGACATTAATGGTATCTCATAACCCTTATGGTGTTAGTATAATTTTCAAGAAAAGTTTATATCTACTCCTTTTGGGTGTCTAGTATAATTTTTGAACATTGTAACATCTCTATAATAATGTGAGGTATTTTTAGAAATCTCTCTAAGAAGTGTTCTTGAACCCTTGAGATGTTTGACTCTTAACTTCAAAAAGTTGAACCCTACGCCATGTATTTCTTAATAATGAGATGTGGGATATAAAAGGTTCAAGAATAAAGTGTTTTATTCACTGATAAAGGGTATAAAATACGGTGACATAATATCGAGGATATCGAATCAACATAGGCAGTTCAGTATATAGATTGTAAATCATGGTCCAAAGTGAATGATTTGGGAGGATTATATGGGACTATCATACTAGGAATCACCCCAAATACACTAAGGATCTATTTTCTAATGTAGTGATGTTAGTTATCACGTGGATTAAAAGGCCCTTTTTTATAGTGACACATCTGGTTGATGGATATAAGAGCATATGTAAGAACCAAAGGCATACAAGAAAATTCAAGAAAAGGGTCCCTTAATCCGTGTATCCTTTTAGAAGGGCCATGAATTCATTACAACTTTATGAGGCTCCGAAATCATGAATTTCGACTTGTATAAAGTGTAATATCTATGATGTTCTTGAAAACGTGAAAAAAATTCACCGCCTTAGAAACATATTCTCATGGGGAGGAGATGTTATAAATTATTGCCCTCACTTTTTCATGAACAAAGGGGTATAGAGAGTGTAGATTGTATTTAAATAGGATTATCTTCTATATACTAGGATCTTTATTAATTATTTATATTTTCCCCGCTTTTTTCCCAAAAATATATTGATGAAGAGTTTATCGATCGAAGAAACAGAACTTTTTTGTCCACCCTTGGTGGGTTATCAACTGGTCACTTTTTATCTCAATTTCTCTTGCATGTTACAGTATAAAGAATAAGGCCATTATTTTATTGATTTTATGTACATATATGATTTACCAAAGTGAACAAATATTTCAGGTCATGGCACATGTGGACCTAATATGGGGGATGGCACACAAATAATGATAAGGATACCTAGTGTCAGGAGTACCCCATCATCATTCTGAAAGGGAGACGAAAATATTGTATATCATTGATTGGGGTTTTATGGTTATTATTAATGATATGGGAAAATCATATAGGGATTATTTCAGAGAATACTGAGGTGTTGTTCTCTACCATAGTGATTTCATGTCTTACTAGGATCAAAAATCTATTTTATCTGAGTGACACATTTGGTTGATGACCATTGGTGCGTATACAGTATCCATAGGAATACATTCATTTTCAAAAAATGGTTTCATGAAGCAAGGTAAATTTCCATGGTCCATGGAATATTTATTGAAAGATGAGTTAGTCAATACGTTAAGTGTGATTTGTTGATTTGGGTTCCTAAAATATGGTGGTGGAGTATCGTACTATAGCTAACCGGGGTAAGGTTATCACAGTGATTTGATAATGGATAAAAAGTGGGTGATGGTATACATAGTTTAACATCATTTAGTGGGGTTGTTTTTGTCTCATTATAGTTTTTACATTATGTGGTATGGACAATTTTTGTGCAGTTTATCATCAGGTGGAAAGGACATAATTATGGTTCAGTTTTAATTTAATTTTACTATGATGTTTCCCTTGTATTTTTAATATTCATGTGGTAAGGATGTTTTGGTTTCCTTCTTGTTTAACATTATGTGGTTGTTATAGTTTCCTTTCAATTATATGTCAAATTATAAGGTCGTGGAAACCAAAATGAAAAATTATAGAGGGTATGTTTCATGCAGAAGTTGTTCATACATAGATTTGACTCATACATATGAAAAATGGACTTGTATAGCTTAACCCATATGAAGTTTGGGTGGATTTATTTTATTTTTTACTTTAGCTTGGTATGGGATTTTAGATCTTTGTGTCACTAAATGTCTATTGATGATATGAATAAAGCCACTTGTGGTCCATGATTTGGAAATGCTTCACATCGATCTGGCCCATACGTAGAGGTGAGAATTATTTCTGTTGGTTGTTGTGGATGGGACAATGATTAGAGATATAGGCATCACTATGTATCATTTGATGACATAAATCAAGACATGTGTTACTGTTAAGGAACCAGATATTTTAACATTGTGATACAATCATGTTGGATTCCCGAAGTGAAAAATGGTATTTCGGGTAGACCCATGGATAGAAATTTGTGTATCACTATGTATCAGATAATGATATGAATCATGAAATAAAAATTTCATTAATGGAGGTGTGGTAGGAGACCAACCTCAAACTAAAGTTCTCATCTCAGGTGAGGTCCACAAGAACATGAACTATTATGTCATGCAAGGGAAATCGACCATTAAATTTTAGAATCATTCAACGATAAATCATAGTATTACTTTTATGTTCTTGAATTAAGGACCCTGACGAAATAACCAGGAACTGTTTGGAATTTTTCATGTGTGTAATACCTTAATAGAATTCTTAAGATCCCATGATCTTTTCTTAGTGTGATAACCATAGAATACAATCGGTTTTTCTCATCATCATAGGGGTATTATGTATAAGATAAGGTAATTTTGTATCATGTGGTTTCCAGTCCATGATATTGGATCAAGCCATCACTAAATATCTAATATAAAATAATAATCAAGCAACATGTATTTATAGTAAAACTACATAGTTTAATATAGTATACAAAGTAAATTAGTCGTGTGTTTTAAATTCATGTGGTAATGACATAGGTCACTGATGTGAATGAATATGATCCTTTGGTTGATCTGTGCAGTTTAGCATCATGTAATAAGGATGACCACCATGTAGGTTAATTTCATGATTTATAGATAAGGATCACCCTATATAAATGATAAAGAATATTATGGGTAGTCCCAAGACTAGGGGTCCTTTCACCACAACATATCTAGTGGTGGTAGGAATCAAGCAACCCATAGTTCATCAATGAAGAGATTCCCCATGCGGACCTAGCTCCCACATAGGCATTAGAGAATTTTATACTTCCTTGACATAGACTTTAATTGTGTGTGGCGAGTATTCAGTGAGACTGTGCTTTCTGTGTATTTTATCATTATGAAGTGAGTATGTGCACTATAAAATTTAATTTCATACTCTTAAGATGTGATACATCATTCTGTTTAATGTATTTCTTCTAGTACATGAGATTATGTGTATTTTTATGTCATGATTACTAGATGAATTATGTATAGTTTGGCATCATGTGATTAGTATGTCTCCATAAAGATTAATTGCATGGGGTTATGATGTCTCAGTATAGTATAATGACATTTGGTTAAGAAGAGTTATCTTGATGGAATATATGTATAGTATTTCAGGAGAAACCATTCATTGGAAAGGGTGTGATATGCTCCTCATCCATTGTCGCCAATGAGTATTATCTTTTTTGATAAACCATATGTACTATGTAATTCCCTTACCATTTGGGTTCCTTCTATGGATTCTTTTTTCCTGGTAACATTGGGCCCCTGACATACAACAACCATTATTCTTAGAGGAATGGATTGAGCAAAATATTATTATTAAAGGCTCATGTGATCTTCTTCTGATGGAATTAGAGGTTTTCAAATGAATAGAACCTATTATCATTGATACTTTTAAAATCATCTAGCCACATTTCAACTTCTCATCATCTGAGAGTCTTTGATAAATGTCTATTCAGAGTGAAGGATGTTAGAATTGTATGGGTTACACTACCTCAATCTCGTAAACCATTAAATTTGGAGTTTCTTGCGTAGAAGTTTGTGTAGTGTTATGGTAGGCTATTAAATAATAGATGAGATTGCATGGACCAACTATTGTATCATTATTCACCATCTTCATGATTATATTATACATCGTCTTATTAAAGGATTATATCTATTCATTTTCGACTATATGATAGTTATAAGAGTCATTGGACTCAATATTGTACTACTGGTATAGTTTCTTCAGCTCCATAGAAAAGATGTTGGTGTCATTATCTGCCAACATTAAATTGCGGGGCTCTTAACCTGGAAATGATATATGAATTTATGAAGTTGATTGTGTTCATCATCTTATGTTATTGGAGTGGTATTTCTTCATCTCATTTTTAAAATAAGTCATAAGAAATAAGGATGTATGTGAACTTCATAGTTGTAGTTGGGGAGATGGTCCCAAAACATAAATTCACTAAACAAAAAAAGTAAAAAAATATTAAGTTATATATAGAAATATTAGGGGATGATGAATAAAGTTATCATGGATATGGAATTCATTAAATTTATTGGTTAATTTCACATGGTCATATAACATGGTTTTACAATAATAATCGAACCTCTAGATTTGGTGGGACATCTAGATCCTAGACTAATGTATGTCTTTGGATCCATCATGGACTTCTTCCATGATGGTTAAAATCACAATTTCTACAGTGAATATTAGAATGATTCCATAAAATATGAACTTGTTATGGTAATTATTCTTATTTGGATATCTCTAGTAATGTTCAATACATAGAACCATGTATTTTTTCATCTGACTCGGTCTCTCGGGAGAGTCTTGTTTTAGAGATAACTGATTTTGAGATCCATCCATCTAGATGTTGATATCAGTTTATAAGGAACTAGGGGAATTTAAACTAGATATCTTTATTCTATATCATAAATGAAGGTCGATGAGAACATTTTTGGTGAGTGATATTTAATATTGATTCTTCTTGATCAAAATCCCCTATTATTATGGTTGATTTAACCAATATGTTGGTGAAATCATTATTCAAACCAGTGAACATAAATCACTGAGGGATTAAAATGTAACCTTTCTATCAGTTCCCTGACATTTCCCGAGAGAGGAAAAAGTTCATCATTTTTATATAATATTCTCCATTTGATATTCTATATCACTAGTTATGATTTCATATTGATATTCAGGGGGCATATTTATAGCTATGGGAATTGTTCCACTCTAGTGATAAGGGATTCATATTATGAAAATATATTTATGATGTATTTAGAGAGTGAGAATTAGTATGGAAAATCTATTTTGTCTTTATATACATATACAATCCCTAATCCAACCCGATTGAAATTTGGTTTTTCCATCCTATTAATAACAGGACATTGTTATGTGCCATCAAAATACATATCCCATGTTTTGGGAGCTTCATGGGGTTATAATAATTCCTCAGTTTAAATATTAGTTTCTACCATAGTACTATACTGTGTAGGATGTGTTGTGAAGAAATCATCTAGGGAATTACCTTTCACTAATTTCTAAGAAATTAATTGAGTTTCATATTTATTAAAGATGACCACCAATTAAAACTAGTTCCCAATCAATATAGGACAACCAATGTTGTACTTGATAGGATAAATATAGACGATGATATGGAATTTGAGGTGATACAAGTAATGCATCATCTTTTAAATGATTAATATGAAAGAAAGGAAGTTATTCTCCACATCATAGTATCATTTAACAGTACCTGTCATTTTTGATAGTGGTAGTAGAGGTTGTTATTACTCCCCAAATCAGTTTTTTATTAGAGGATGGTTCCCAATGAGTGTTCCTAGTAAGACACATACAAGACGAGTAGCCTCCGTTATACCCGATCCATAAAAAATAGTGTGTATAGTAGATAATAATTGACACCTTCGATGTATTACTTGAAGTCTTGTTCACTTTGATAGATGATTCAATTATTTATTTTCTTGGTAATGGCGTGAACTTTTACGACCAATCTAGAAATGAAATTCATAATATAGGAGAGTTTCCATTAGACCCCCTATGATATTTTTATTTATGGTGGTGAAATTTCAAAAATACCAATAGTATTTTCTATGTATACCAGGATGTTATGGTGTCAAAAAAAAGGTAAGGAACTTTCGCGGATGTTACACTGATGGAAAATTCTATTGAACTCATCATCATACTATGACACTGCAGGCTATTGAAGACTATATGGAGATCCGTGAAGTGATCACATCGCTATCAGGAATTTAACACTACGGTTTTTACATAAAATTTAGTTATGTTTTCCAAGAATATATTAAATATATGTTTCATTCTATGTTGATATGTAGAACCAGTGTTATTTAATCTATTGTACAGAACTCTATTAATGGATATCCCCCGTGTTTCTTTGAAGGTATGGATGTCTTAATCTTTAATTTCCATATTTTATTTGTACACCAAAATACTCATCAATTATGTAATGTTGTTGGAATCCTATTTTTACATTGATCAAGAGTTTTTTGATCAGTAATGTGAAATCGTATATTGGGAAGTTTCGATTATGGTCATTGAATTTTATGTATACTGTAATATAAGAATACGTTTTAATGATAGGGAAAAGGTAAGTAGGATTTCTTTGGTATTTTAGTTCTTCTACAATGTTTTATTTGATCAATTTGATAAATTCTGGCTCTATATTTTTGGTTTGAGTGGGGTGCATCCTCTCGTATTCCTTCCTAACACCTTGATGAACATCAGGTAACTATTGATGGAGTGTATCGAAAATTTGATGTAGTCCAGAAATTTTTTTTATAGTTCCACATGTACATATATTGATGTTTCTTTAGAAATGAAATATACAACTCTTTCTATTTGAGGGACATGGTGGGGATAATAATTTTAGTCCATTTGTCTTCTCCTATTCCTATATTGAACATTCTAAGATCATAGATAGTGGTGGAAACCCTTTAAAGAAGGATGGGAGTTATTGAGGTAATCCTTTTATTATACCATATCCAATTATAGGGAGGAATTATCATATAGAGGTGGAAATCAAGGGGTATATTTGTCACTATTGAGTTGAGAGAGGTAATGATATGAGACATTGTCCCCCCTATTGTATGGGTTTGTTATAAAGATGTTAGAGCTGGTTTTCATTTACATTATCACTAGGGACGGGTTGATCTTCGATATCTAGGGTCAATTCTATAACCTATAAAAATTATTAATATTATCGAATGAAACAACGTGGAATCAGAAAATAGGGTATAATCACATGGCCAAAAAATTAAGACTAACATTATCCCAAAATTCAATTCAACTATACCTGGTTGAATGGAACTACTAGTACACATCCATATAAAATGTACCTCATGGGAACCATTGGAAGAGATGAAGTTGGATACAAGAATATCCTCATAACACTTCTGAAAAGGATTGATTTAATTTTTCATAAGGAATAATAATTTACGGATCATATAAATGAATTGAATGAGAATCTGAGTGAGCCATTTGAGATATCCCAAGATGATATATAAATAAGGATCCACTATTGAATGTTCTATTTTTAGGAGTGTAAAATTTGAAGAACTTGGAGGATTGGTCTTGCTTCCACTCTAAGAGAGTCACTTTTCTTGTAAAAATAACTGAAGTAAACAATCACCGAGCTATGAGGAAAACAGACCCCCTCCCAAAAAACATGCATCCATTAATACAATATCCAAAAATGTAATGTTTAAAACCATGATCAGGGGGAGTACATTTTACCCAATGACATATCTGAGAGGTTCTAGCAGAAGCAAAAATACCTCCTCCATCCAGTTAACATCTTAGTGAGGGTGAATCATTCCAATTCTTCAGAATATTTCCATGATCGGACATTAGATAACAAGTCTTCACCACCACAGTAGTAGCAGATGAATAAAGACCACTGTGGAAATAGTTGTTCCTCATCTCTCATATAGACCAATTGGTCACTACTTGAATATATGATTGAGATTACATTTCTTTTACATTACTCCCAACACTGTGAAGCCACCATTGGACAAGTTAATCAAAGAAAAACTTTGACCCATATAAATCAGAAATGATATAGAGTGTCACCCATACCTTGATCATCAAGTCTTCGTGAAAAAATAGATGGAATTTTGTTTATTCCTTTTAAATGATATAGTAGAGTCACATAGAAGAAATTGGATACCCTTTCCATTATTTTCAACAGTTGTGGGTAAATGGTGGTTCTGAAGTCTCTTGAAAAATAGTTTTTATTTAGATAGAATGGTTTTAGAATAAATGCCTTTCCCCTATCGGTGACTAGTCTAATTATAAATCATATAGAATTTATATTTGTTCAATGTGAATTTTCCGGACCCACTACCAATGAGAAAACACTCATCATGAAAATATTCCTTCACAATCCCATAAAAAAGATTTTTTTGATCGAGATTAAAAATTTAATGGATAACAGTGTAATGGTATCATGTCTGATTGAAAGTTTAATATGTTATGGGGAATCCAAGGAATCCTAACACATTTTCCACCCAATTGAAATTCTATTAATTGATATCCCTGTATCCAATAACCCAGTGATAATGTTAAATATAAATATGTATGTTCTCCTTGTTAAATTTCATGAGAGAGGAAGGAATCCAACAAGAGTTAATTAAAAAAACTACATACATTCTCATGATGAAAACTATCTAGGTGGAATGACCTTTGTAAACATCTCATTCTAGAATTATTTACTTGTAATTCATCGATTCCTCCACATTCCTAATATTAAAACCATCATGTACCACTATTTTGGAAATAATTACCCATAAAGTCCATTGAAATGTGCCTTTCCCCTTGGGTATCCCATATAATAGTGGATAGTAGGCTATAAATTTTTTAGAATATCTTTGTGAACCCTAAGAATAGAATGGGTTTTCATCAAAATAGATATAAATACATAGTTAATAAGTGTGATCATCCCACCATAGAAAGGAAAATGGTTCATCAAAATTTTAATCTGAATAAAATATGTTCTACAACACCTTCAAAAAAATTTATTCTAACCATTCCTGGAGATATATTTTTACATATGTTATCCATGAAAACTTCTTCATTTTAATGTTGGTAATATGATTAATTATCTTCCTTCTCCTACATTGAAATGAGTTTGTGAAATAAACATATATTTTGTCTTGGTTGATAAACTTGAAACTTTATTTGGTGTGGTCCTCCATAATTTTTTTCAACACTCTAATAGAATAGGTTCTCTTATTCAAGAAGAAGATCATATCATCAGATAAAATAATTTGGGAAACTCTCTTGGATAGATAGTTCCATGATGCATATTGGATACAATGAGTCTGATGAGAGCATCATAAACAAGGATGAAAATAATTAAAGACAATTAATCACCCATTCATAGACCCATAAACAATTTTATTAGACCGCATTTCCTCCTCTTGAAAAGGATAGTGAACCAGGGATAGATAAAACAACTGAAAATCAATTCAGTGACCCATTTAGAGAAACCCATTCATCTGAACACATGAAGAATAATGTTCCACTAAAGGAAAATTAATAAAGGTACATGGTATACTGAATAACAGAATAGGTAAATAAATAAGAATGATGAATGCAACAAGATCCATGTGTGGATAAATTGAGGAATGTTGTGCTAGGAATCCTGAAACTAAGGGTGGAAAAAACTACAAAGGTTGATCCAAATAACACTCAATAGTGATTAATATCGTCAATGATCCATATATATATTTTTTATTTCATGGAACATGTGATAGACATGTCCATCATGGTATAGAATCTAGATTATGTAGGGGAATTTAACATGATGATAGATTTTTGGAAGTGGATAATAAATTTATGTGATGTTTACATGAAGAGAAGTATCGGGTCCTTGAGACATAATGAAGTTATTTCATCCATTCTAATGAACCATCCAGCCTAATCCATAGATTCATCGGGGGAGTATATGAGAAATATAGGGCCACAAAGATCTAATATGATGATGGATATTAAAGATATAGGGTACAGTCACCCATGCACATGAATTTCCTCAAGGAGTTCCCTACATTGTCCAAAAAAAGATATGATTTCAAATGGGAGTGGGATTCAATGGAGTCTAATATAGAATAATGAGATGGAGATTCTAGAACCTAGTGAGATTACATCGAAAAAATTGCATGATGAGAAAACCATCAATTGATATATCTGGGACTTAGCGCCCAGGATTGGAAAAAAGTATTCTTAAGAAGACAAGATAATGTAGAAGGATTTGATATTCCTAATGGAGATTATCTTGAGATGCTCAATCCACCAAGGGAACATGACATTTGGAAAAAAATCCTATAGGAGTTTGTTCAAGGCCCAACGAAGACACTAAAGTCTACATGAGATGGGCTGAGGCCCCATTAAAAAAATAAGCTGAAAAAGATAGGAATAAGGCACCATCAGTCGATCCTTAGAAAGGAGGATCAAAAGAAATAAAATGAAAAGTAGGTAGAATTTTTTGTTGGTGATGGTATGAGTATATTTTCTTTATAATAAATGCAAATGGAAGGTTCAAGACCCACTAGATGAGGATATGGTGGATGGAGGGGAAACACTTAGGAGATAGAAGGAAGCAAGGACTGGGACTGAGGAAAAGTAGGTTCCATTGGTGCCATAGAGGTGAACAAGTCCCCTGTAATGATAACTGAATTTTAAAAATGATGTGGCATTTACATCATGTTATTTACATTAAAAAGGGTTTACATGTCCATTTCACTATCATATATATCACCTAAACATGGTTTATAGGGAACAAATTATCACTATTGGCTATACTCGAGGGATTTTCTTGGGATATACTACAATTTTTTGCATGATGTAACATGTATATCATCATACACCATTTTTTACCACCATTATTATAGAATCCTTCTTCAACAGATGTGGCTTCACAAATCGTGAAGGGGGAACTATCACCATATTGTAGGCCAACATTTCCATTAATGGGGAATTTCAGACATTGATGGAATGTTTAAGGTACTTCCATGTGCATGAGGAGAATGGTATTTTTATAGAGGAAATTTTATGTAGTGTCTTACTTGAAAAATATAAATTCAATTTCAAATGTGAACCCCAAAAATTGAACTTGTATTTTGATATTGTTGATATTTCTTTTCTCATTCTTTTCATAACCTTGAATGAAAACTTTATGGGAGAAAAATACCCTTCACTATATCTCAATCATTATTGTGTTTGAATTGGGATGGGAATTCTCATGAATATATTGTTAGTTATATATCTTCAGATAATGATATTATCAAGAATAATATAAACATATAGGGTTCAGATGTGTCCTTGGATAACCAATTACTGATCAGGCTTTGTGAATGATTTGACAATATAGAATTCTGGTAAACTGGTCTCTGTTTCAAAGTCAACAACTGTAGAAACTTCTGTCTTGAATTCCTAGGGGATATTGGAGGCCTAAAATTAATTGTTCAATGGGATATTTTGAAATATTATGTGAATAAAATATCAAGATCTCATATTGGATAAACACTAATAATTTCATAGTGTCATACTTTTCTCTTGAGGTTTACTCTTCTTGACAAGGGGTTGCTCCAGGAAATGTGGCTTAATAATCATGGAATTTGAGGTGGAAGGTCATTTTTCCATTGTAGATTTCTTAAGGTTACCAATTTTCATTGGAGTGGGTCATGTTTGTGTTCCACATTTCCATGGATGATTATATAATCAAACCCCAAAAATATTTTCATGCATGACAACTGGATATGGAAAATTGTTAGATAGGTTTGAGACAATTCAACCTATTTTATAGACTTATTTGGGTGGTTTACATTCGTTTTAGCTTTATATCTATCCTCTTTGGGGACATGACTTAAATTTTGGGTGCATCAATGACATTTTTGTCCCAGGTATGTTTGGTTCTCGTGCATGCGGCCTCCCTTTCCATGGATATTTGTGAGAGACTCATATTATTAAGAATATTCATCATTTAAATGGGGTATTACCAGTGAATAACATTAATTAAATCAATGATGGGATCAATTTTAAATGAAAATTATATTTGGGGGGGGGTTGATCCTTTAATTTGGATGTTTATGGAAAATCCTAAAAGAGTTAGTGCTTTCTTGTAGAAGATTAGGACTCTTCATTTTCTGTTTCTTCTTGCCTCTAGTGGTTGCACCCACTTTTGGGTGACATATCCAATGTATCCTTCCTAGGTGGTGGAACTATTATTGTTCTATATATCATTTCTCTTTTTTGGTATGATCTCAATCAACTGTTTTTTAGTTATCCAGTTACGGAACATTTGATCATGCATGGCCAATAAAATTCTTCAAATCATATTCATCTGGTTAGGAAAAGTTTATACATGCCATGAATTTTAATGTGTTATCTAATTATATATATCCAAAATCAACCATTTATTGATGGAAGTATTTGAAGATGAAACCTTGTTTGATATAATAATCCATTTATCTATATAGTAATAAATAGTTAGGACAGTTGGTGAGGACAACCGCCTAATGATTATTGTGATGTGGTAGATTGAGCAGATAATTTTCCATGGAATACAAGAAAGAACTAGGGAATTTTTTGTTTGGGAGGGCGTATGAGTTTTTCATCAATTCCTAAAATCATAGAAAATAATAATGTATCTATTCTTCATTGAAATTTATTTTTGTTGTTTTTATAACTCAACATGAGGTGTTTGGATCATCAATACATTCCTAGGTTCCCGGATGGGCACTATTTATTACCTGAGATTGACAATATCCTCTTATCCAATGCATAGAAATTTCCTCTAGGATGAGGTCATGATATGAAATCTTGATCGGGTTCATTGAATGTGGTCATCAAGAAGTTGAACCAATTTTTTGAACACATGGAAACCACCATGATTATTCATTGGGATCAGAGGTGTCTAGAAACCATCCATATGATTTTCAGTATAGATGTCCAATAGTTTCTCCATTGAGAGAGGGATGTTGAGTGAATAAGATAAACCTTTCCATCTGGAGATGAATTATGAAACTCTCTTATTTTCATGTTTTCTTATATTTCATCATTTTTATAATTTTCCTTTACCTTAGTGTTAAACTAAACTGATAAAGTAATTGATGATGAAGTTTATCCCATCCTACAATAGATCATGTTGGAAGTCTATTATACCAAACAAATTAATTGTCTGAAAGAGAATTTCTGAACAACCTTAGCATTTTCAGCTCCTGTTGATCTCGAGGGACCATCATCACCCCACATAAGAATAAAATGTGTCTAAGATACAGCTCCTGGTATCCTATAACATCAGAGGTTGGAAAAGGAGTGTTCACAAAATTTGGGGGGGGGGGTATTATCCACCCACTGAAGATATGAATTTAAATCAATATTTGTTGGTTCACATCACCCTTCAAGGGATTCTATTAGATTAGAAAGGATCTTGGTGATTTTAAGAAGCTGTAAGGATACATTTATTTGAGGCACTTCCTATTTATAGGGAGTGTGCAAAGGTCAATGAGGTGTCCCCACCTTCATCTCCTATTTATTTTCATTTCATCCTTTGAATTCATAAATTATCTAGAGAGGGAGAGGATTTCACTGTAATATAAGGATTTCCTGATCATTTAGACATCATCATATGTATAAATAGACTTCTTGAATTCAGAGACTGCCTGATTCTCCAGACCACTTTCACGGGTTGATCATCTATGGTAGGGAAAATTTTTGTCTTGTCTGGAAGATAACGCCTAGTGGGAATATTCCCCATTTGTAGCTACTTATTATGTTTTCTAAGGGGTTGTATCTCACTCTCATATGATGAAAAGTGTTCCTCTAGGGAAGTAAACTCAACAATTATTAGTGGTTATTGGGAAGTATCCACATAATTGTATTTATCTTTAGTAGTGTTTTGTGTGAGAGGTGGAAAATCAATATTTATTGGTTCTAGATTTTTATCCTTATTTAGTTCCGCGTGTTTATAGCTTCAATTAGTGCATCTGAATCATGCTCCTATCAGGGTACGATTAATATGATTCTTCCCTCGGTTTGTTTCATGATCCACTATATCTATTATGTATAAATTGAAAACATTAACATAGGAATATCAAGAAATGGTGGATGTCCCATTAATTTTGATTCTACATTATGATTCTGAACTACCTTCATTAGGGTCATTATTCAAAACTCCAACCATATTGGTATATTTTTCATGAGATTACAATGGGTTCAGATCGCCTTTTCCATACACTCTTCCCATTATGGACTATGAAAAGGAACATGAGAGAGTTTCCGCCTAGTTTTTCTGATGGGTCCATGAATAGAAGAAGTTTTTCCTGTGACTGTAGGAATATATGGTCTACTGACCATGGATTTCTCATGAATATATCATGGGATGATAAAATGGGATATGGATATTGAGATATAACCCCCCCAACCTAGTGGGCTAGGGTTTTTTTGTTGCATCTAAATAATTATCTTGAATTATATCATCAATTGACAATACATGAGGTAGAGGATAGAGAACATATTCATCCAACCCAGTGGGATTTCATCATTCATGTACTTTTGATATAGAATCTATTACTATATAATATTATATGGGGTGTTGTTTGTATCAGATATGATGTGTTTTTATGGGTAATCATGATGGAAATCATTCATTACACGATATTGACTGGTTGATCTCATCTTAGGCCTCTGTATCTAAAATGAATTCTCATTTATTTTAGGGGAACATTTTGAAGACATGTTGGCTATACTCTACCCTAATTCATGATGTATGTGGATCATTTTATCTTGTGTAATTTGTTCTAGTGTCCAAATGGCTTGTGTGTTACCCGGTACTCAGATTTTGAGAGTGGCTATTAAACTGTATGATGCCTTATTTCAAGGGTTATATTGTTCTCTAGACATAGTTATGTGAAATTATCAATATATTTTCATATTTAGATACGAACATTTATTGATACTCTATAAATTAATCAGTGGAGATTTATCACAGTAATGAGACAAATTTATCATAGTTTCTTGTCTTGGACCACCATTATTTTCATTTGGGATAAAGAAAAAGTGCCCATATCTAGATGAAAGCCGAGTGTATTGATGTGATGAACGTTATAATCATACCATGGATTTGATATATGTCTATCCTTCCGTCACTTATGTTTATTCTATGTTTTCTTGGCATAGATAATATATGAAATCCTTTTCTATATCATCTAGGACTCCATAGTAAGATATATCAAGGTTCCATAATATTATTGGAACATTGATTCCTTATAACTCTCTCCATATGTGATTATCTCCATATAATTCATCATATATCCACATATACATCTAATAAGATCATAATATTTGGTTATTGGGGTCACCAGATGACTGGATTGGAGTGATGCAGAAATTTTATGTGGAACATTATATGTATGACCTCAATGCATGGAGAAACTTTCTAAACAAAGGCATCATTTTTTTGAAAACCCCACAAAAATGAAGATATCTATAAAAGGGGATGGTTTCTTATCCATTTCATATATCATCATTTTGAGGATGACCATGGGGGTGTTGGGAGTAGAGTCTTAGAGATCCATATCCACACTACCGTGAAGAGGACTATCATGGTAATGATCATATTTTTCTTCAGTTAAAGACTTGGAGAAACTTTGGGTTGTTGATAATGTTACTCAAATAACATTAAAAACAGTGTAATTGATAATATTGGGAATATGGGTCTCTTTCAACATCATGTCTAATATATTATGGCATTCATTTAGGAATTGTTTACTGATTTTATAATGCTGAATGCCATTTTAAAAAATGTTTTGATGGTAATATGATGTAATAAGATTATGAGACCACTAATTATAATCTTATAGAATATTCCAATTAGATTACTCATTATTGATAGGAATATGAGCTTATCTCAAGTCATGAGCCATTCTCACTAGGTGTGCCTTGGTCAGGGTGAGAGTATGATCACGATCTTAAGTCTTTCGAATATGCCACTAGTATGTTTGGAAGCAATATTGGAATATCCTAAGGTATATACCCATATTAGTAGTTGATTCCCCTTTAGAAAAAGAATATTATCATACAACTTATATTCCTTCCTCAATAGAATATTCCAAAGGACCAATGCTATGTGAGAGGTAATATGAGAGTCCTTTTTTATTTCCTTGGAAGGATGTTGTTGCAGTTGTTCATCGACATGAGTAGGAATATGTTTCTGACATCCATGATATGTTGGAATATACTATAAAGTTTCACTAATTATAATATGATCTTGTACTAAGGAATATTCCATTATCACTTGGTTATCCCTAGCTAGATAGGGGATATGATCATGATCTGGGGCCTTTGGATGATTTTGTAGTCTTCTTTCACTGAAATATTATTTTTCCTAAAGCATGTTCCCCTACCACTGGAGGTAACCAACCTAGAATTGGAATATGATCCTAATCATAGAACTTTGGAATATGTCATGGGTCATTTTCAATAATCATTGTAGAGACCCGAAGCTTGACGTACATGGACATTGCATTACATTTGCGGAATACTTAGTACATAACAAAAACACACACTAAAGGATCGTAATAGTTTAGTGTCTTTGGAAACTCGGAACGTAATCTTCTAATCGTGGTGAAAGTTCTTCAATATCTCCCATAAAGGTCATCCCTTTTTTCTACCTAAAACCTTTCTTTATATCCTGGGGAAAAGAAAACATAAAAGGGTGAGCTCAAATTCTCAGTAAGGGTAAACAAAAGAAAAATCAATCACATCATATACATAGCTTTTGGAAATCTTAACCTGCAAAAGAGCTCATAATATCATAACATGGGATATATCATAGAAGTGAAATGTAATCCCAATAATCATAACTTTAAACATGAAACTTTGTGGCATACACACATAATCATAGAAAATCATTTCTTGTTAGTCAAGACTCAATGCCAAGACTATCTTAGTGGACAAAGTCCCTTTCTGAATCGAGTAACCCTCGTTTCAGTCCTGTTTCACTGAACCGGTATAACCTACCATTTCAGCCATGTCTATCTCATGAGATATAAAATCTTTACCCAATGCATTGGAGGGAGATATAGGTCCCACCCATCTTATAATGAATCCTTTCTTATGTGTGCCACATAATCATAAATCATACATCATCGCATAACACATGTAACAAAAATGGGATTCTTGAAACATCATGATATCATAAAACAAATCATATAAGATAAAGGAATTCATAAACATAATTCCATCACAACATAGTCGAATCAATGTAAAAATATGGATAGAAACAGAACCCTTTATTATCTTAGATGGAAAATAATTTTGATAAAACACTTGAAATGAATTCTTGAGGAAAATATCCTTTCTTCTTCAAAATCAATTTCTTTTCACAAAACATAATGCAATTTTAAAAGAAAGAGATTTTATTAAAAATAGTCATGAAATATTTTGGAGGAAGCTTCATGAAAATAAGGCTTTATAAAACCGTAAAAATCCGTTCATGCCGTTTAAGTTAAAAAAAACATTCTTCGTACTTTTGTCGGAAAAGTCAAAAAGTGCCTCGTATGAAAAAGCGACAAAAGATTCCTTTCATATTCTTTAATAAAAACTCACCAAAGAGTAAAATTGGATTTAAACTATTGTAAGTGGATGGAAACAATATTACATATTGAAGGAACATGGATTTGGATGATAAAATACACCCCAGTAAATACTTACGAATAAACAATCTCGGATAAAAATGAGATTGTGATATTTCCCTTACCTTAGGTACGACTTGCTTTGTAAGTGTCCGAACCTCCTGTATAATGATTTAAATCATGTTATTGACTTATTACAGAATCATATTCATTGTTATGATATCATATATGGTTCACTTATGACATTATATTACCCGTTCTTTTGTAAATTCCATGTTAAAGAAGCGTTTTGGGTAAAATCGTTTCATTTATCTTAGGTGTTTTGACTTGTTGTTCTTGACATCACTATTACTTATATCATGATTTAATTACTTCCAGAATATAAAATATGATTTATATATCATATATATTCAGTATATATACATATATAATAGATAGATGAAAAACACCGTTCATGGAGACGGTAGTCCGTACGTACGCATGAACGCTGTTTTACTTTCCTTATTGTCTTGAAATGGAAGTAAGTAGATGACATACATATATATATATATATACATAAATCCAGTAGCTTTATAATGTCATATATTTCATTATTATTTCTTATATATACTTTATAATCATTCTTTAAATGGTTAACATGGAGAATGAATCTCATCGCGTCGTGAAGACGGTAGTCCGTACGTACGCACGAGCGATGATATCATTTCAATAAATATTGAATTGAATTGGAGTGAATTATACAATATATCAGAATAAATATGATGTTGTAATAACTATGTATAGTTATTCTTTACACCATTATACCCATCCATGTAAGGTGGTGGTGGAAAATAGATTACACCACGGCGTGGAGACGGTATTCCGTACGTACGCACGCGCGGTGATTTCTTTTTCCGTAGGATGGATAGATGGTGAAATAGGGTTGTTTCATACTTATAATAACATATCAGTATATGAGTGATACTGATGTTATTACTTTATAATGAAACAACCTAAGAAGAAGAAGTGGAAGAAGAAATAAAGATGAAAGAATCGGTAACGGTAATTACCTCTTCTTTGAAGTGCCTCTTTGAGACCTCCTCTTAGGGCACTAGAATTGGTCTTTGAGGAAGACCAGAACCTCTAGGATGTTTCTAGGGAAGTGGAGAGGAGAAAATGGCAGGGGTTGGCCGAGCTTGAGTGCTCAAATTTGTGTGAGGAGGAGGGGGAGGAGGTGTCCTTTTATAAGGGAGGAGAGGGGCACCTTAGGAATATCTCAAAATATTATTTTATATTAAAGTCAAAATCGGTTTATAATGGTTCCAAAGGGTCTTATTTCGAAGATAAGGTGGGGAGGGGTCGAAATACTATCAACCAATAGAATTTAGACAAGTTTAGGATATTATTTTAACCTTATCAATTAAATTTAACTCTAAGTTAAATAGTTTAACTTTTACCATGTCTTTTTGTTTTCTTTCACTATATGGTTAATAAACTTACTATAACATTCCAAACGAACCCCAAATTGTTTATTATTAATATATATATCCTTATCTAAGTCAGTTCGCCGAACCTTAGATTTTTAAGAATACAATAACAATTAATAATATAATATTTGATTTAAAAACTATTTTGTGTCAATTTTGACACTATTTGATATATGATTTTTGTGAAAGTCATAATAGAATTAAATGTTCGAACCAAGTTGATTAAATCAACATTAATATATCATAGTAACCTAGAAAATTAGTGGAATTCATAAAAAATCTCAAATTACATTTATTTTGGTGTTTATAACATCAATAATGTCAATATTTCATTAATAAGATAATTACTGCATCATCATTGTGTCATAAATAAATTAAATTATTTAATGTCTAAAAATTACAAATAAAATACCCTTATGTAGGAAATCTTTTTAGCTTTCTAATGAATATTTATAGTCGAATTTATATTATGTATAACCCCATATTAAAAATGATTTACTTATTAAACTTTGATTTTAACTATTTTAACCCTTCTTTAAATAAATTAATAATAAATGTCCTAATCTAATCCAAGTGGGCCTAAATGGTCATATTTTATTCCTAAGTTTGTTTTTGGTCGAATTACACTTGTCCAATAGAATTAGGACATGTGTTAGGGTAATATTAATATCATATTTACCCTTAGTTACCATATTTACTATTAACCGCGGTAAAAAAAAGTAAAAAGTTACTATTCACCAAAAATTATTTTCATCTCATTGAACCACATTTTAGTCCTTGATATTAACCGTGTCTCTCGGATTTTCGAAATTCCATTCACAAAAGCGGTAAAATTAAGTTTTATGAAAAATTCAGTTTTTTTTAACTACCACTTAGTAGTTTCACTATTCATCAAAAAATGAAGGTTTTCAGAAAAATGCCAAAATTTCATCCTAAGCTATATTTCATATTCCGAATTCAAAAATGAAGTCTATTTTACCAAATTCATGACATAGAAGTTGCATTAATTAATTTTATAATTAAATCCCGCTGTTAAAACAAATAGCGTGTTTTTAAGAAACAATATCTATCAAAAGATTGACACTTGTTTATGTCTGGTTTAAATGTGCAATTACATCCAATGACCAACATTGTATTAAATTGTAAAAATATATTCTAAATATACTTTAAAACCACTCAAATTAATGATTTATCACTATTAATTATTTCGATTAAAAAAGTTGTTTTTAATTATAATTTAGTAATTTTCACTATTCATCGGAATATGAAAGTTATCCGAAAAGTACAAAAATTTCACCTTAGGCTAAATTCGATACTCCGAATCCATAAATGAAGTCCATTTTGAAAAATAAAATTTACAAAATTTCAAAAAGTGGTTATTACTATTCACAACATCTAGTTTTAATAATATCTTAATAGCATATCGTTGTTTAGCGAAACTTGGTGGTGCGTACAACACACGCTATCGAGGAAGGTCGCGATTGCGTGTAATGCAAGGCAAGTCAAGGATGTGTGTTGTGCAAGCTCTTTTTGGCGTAGCGTACAACACAAGACATTAATAAAATTAAAAAGAATATTTTTTATAAAATCTTGGGCGGTTACATTCTACCCCCCTTAAAATGAATTTCGCCCTCGAAATTCATCGGGGTTATAAATGGTTTACTATTTGAAAGTTTCTTTAATAGAAACCCACATCGTAAAAAGGAATATCAAAACCAGTCTTTAAAAACAAAAGTATGAAACGTAACGGTTACCCAAATAAACTAATCACTGGGTTTCCACATAGGTGGAAATATGGATATGGAAGAGAAATCTAACCATCATGTTCTGATAGAGAGTGGTAGAGAACATGGCTATGGAAAAGCCAGTAATCACAAATCCATAAATTTGTGACGATCTAAGGTACCATCTGATTCATCAGGTATAAGAGAACTAGGACAACATTTTTGGTTTTCAAGATCATTTCCCTAAAGTTAAAGAATTTGAATTAGAATAAATACTTACTTTATTTTGGTACAATCTCACTGTTGTTCGTGCCTTTAACAATTTCCACTTCATCTCTTAAATAAATGAAGTTGAATTTGTTATTCGTGAAGTGTTAGCAGATCATGTGATAGAATGACGAGTCATTCCATCTGTCTCAAACAAAAGGTTAGCAAAAATTATATACATAAGTCGATCTATAGTGAGATTAATCACATATGGTTCCTAAAATGGGCTTATACTTCATATATCATACTGCTTAATATAATAAAACTAGTTTCTACTAAACAGGGACTTCCTGTAGGCTAGTGGTAGGCGATAAAGGCCAGTCGCACTTCGGTTGTGGGTTCGATTCCTACAGCCTTGTCCGAAGCGATGGGCTGTCGCCCGTCCTGCAGGTTGTCCTTTTTCTAAAACTACGTTACTATAACATCCCATCAATAATATCGAAAATCTTCTATCCTTAAACAATACTAACTTATGTCCAACATAATCCAGTCTAATCTTTAGGCTTATACATAATACTGCAGTCCACTCTCATAATATAGTGACATCGATTACCAGAGATTTAATACTGTCGTTGATCCCCACATATCATAAGATATGTCTTGTTGGTCACATTCCAAACATTCAAAGTCCTTAATCGTGTATTCTCTTTAATACCTTAGTGAAAACATGAGTGCAGTTAAAAGTTAACACTTTCCACATACCAAAATCCTCAAAATTCTATATACTCAAACCATGATATCACTTAGTCCTTATATCAATCATGAGCTCATGAATACTATTAAACATTTCATTTTCTCGTCTTCATTATGCGCATATCATCTTATTTCCAAAAAATATCTCAATCACTTTGAATACCACATCAATAAATATTGCAATACTAAATGATACAACATTATTTTGGAATCCCATTACATAAACACTTAATCATTCCACCACATCGTTGTCATATTCAACATTGCCAATAGTCATCGCATGTGATTTCCCTTTGTCCTTTGCCTTCAGTGGTTGCTCATGTTGATCATCACTAACCCTTGGATTAGGGCAATTATTAGCATAATGCCCCATTTCCTTGCACTTGAAGCATTGAAGTGTTGGCGGTGCGTTCTCTACAGTGTTTGCTTTATCATTAGAAACCCTTTTTCCATTACTTCGACACTCAGCTGCTCGATGACCTTCTTTTCCACACTTAAAACATTTTCTAGTCCCTTTTAGACAATCTCCACCATGCTTCTTTCCACGCTTTGTGCATAAGGAAACATTCATCTTCTTTTCACCATTATTCTGAGATTTCTCCTTGAACTCCATCTTTCGTTTCTTGTCAAAACCATGAGATGGATATGTAACACCAACTTCCATTTCTACCTTGATAGCACAACGCACAATTTCTTCATAGCTACTGAAGTCTCTTATAGCTAATGCCCTTCGAAGACTTGGTTTTAAGCCACTGAAAAATCGATCAACTTTACTTTCAGGTCGGATGATAATTCCAGAAGCATACCTTACAAGTCTTGTAAAATTTGCTTCATAGGTACCAACAGATTCATCGTCCCTTTACTTCAGTTCAAGAAACTCTTTCTCCATCTTTGTTCGAAGAATACGAGGGAAGTACTTATTGAAAAATAAGTTCTTGAACTCGTCCCATTCCATAGACTCAATTTCATCCCTTTGCCTTGTATTCTTAATAAGATTCCACCATTGATCAGCATCTCCTTCCAAACGATACACTGCTAGGATGACTTTATCATGTTCAGAACATTGAAGAACTGAAAATATCTTTTCAGTAGTACTAATCCATTGTTCAGCAACTAATGGATCAGTAGACCCACTGAAAGAAGGTGGACGCTGCCTCATGAAGGATTCAACAGAATGTTGCTCCTTCCTTTGCTCGTTTGGAAGTCCTGCATGATTCATAGCTTGATAAAGTTGTGTGAGCATGGCTACAAGATTTTGCATTCCAGCTCTTATATCGTTTGGTTGCTCAGGGGTACAATCATTGCATTGCCCATCACATTCCGCATTAACACGGTTCCTTCGGGTTCCAGCCATCGTCTAAAACCCCAAAAGAATTGTGTGAGAGGCAAAAATCATGCTAGGGAAAACAACATAATAAAGGGTTAGTATCCTCAATATCTAGAATCTTAGGTTAAATTCGAAGATCGTTAGCGCAATTCTAGGACTATAACCTATACGTATACTTAACCTTAGAGACATCCCTAGACATACCTTAGAAATATCTCTAGGGATCTCACTAAAGTTCTCGCATCCTAGTTTCCAAAGGTTGACTAAACCTTTCCTCTGATACCAACTGTAGAGACCCGAAGCTTGACGTACATGGACATTGCATTACATTTGCGGAATACTTAGTACATAACAAAAACACACACTAAAGGATCGTAATAGTTTAGTGTCTTTGGAAACTCGGAACGTAATCTTCTAATCGTGGTGAAAGTTCTTCAATATCTCCCATAAAGTTCATCCCTTTTTTCTACCTAAAACCTTTCTTTATATCCTGGGGAAAAGAAAACATAAAAGGGTGAGCTCAAATTCTCAGTAAGGGTAAACAAAAGAAAAATCAATCACATCATATACATAGCTTTTGGAAATCTTAACCTGCAAAAGAGCTCATAATATCATAACATGGGATATATCATAGAAGTGAAATGTAATCCCAATAATCATAACTTTAAACATGAAACTTTGTGGCATACACACGTAATCATAGAAAATCATTTCTTGTTAGTCAAGACTCAATGCCAATACTATCTTAGTGGACAAAGTCCCTTTCTGAATCGAGTAACCCTCGTTTCAGTCCTGTTTCACTGAACCGGTATAACCTACCATTTCAGCCATATCTATCTCATGAGATATAAAATCTTTACCCAATGCATTGGAGGGAGATATAGGTCCCACCCATCTTATAATGAATCCTTTCTTATGTGTGCCACATAATCATAAATCATACATCATCGCATAACACATGTAACAAAAATGGGATTCTTGAAACATCATGATATCATAAAACAAATCATATAAGATAAAGGAATTCATAAACATAATTCCATCACAACATAGTCAAATCAATGTAAAAATATGGATAGAAACAGAACCCTTTATTATCTTAGATGGAAAATAATTTTGATAAAACACTTGAAATGAATTCTTGAGGAAAATATCCTTTCTTCTTCAAAATCAATTTCTTTTCACAAAACATAATGCAATTTTAAAAGAAAGAGATTTTATTAAAAATAGTCATGAAATATTTTGGAGGAAGCTTCATGAAAACAAGGCTTTATAAAACCGTAAAAATCCGTTCATGATGTTTAAGTTAAAAAAAACATTCTTCGTACTTTTGTCGGAAAAGTCAAAAAGTACCTCGTATGAAAAAGCGACAAAAGATTCCTTTCATATTCTTTAATAAAAACTCACCAAAGAGTAAAATTGGATTTAAACTATTGTAAGTGGATGGAAACAATATTACATATTGAAGGAACATGGATGTGGATGATAAAATACACCCCAGTAAATACTTACGAATAAACAATCTTGGATAAAAATGAGATTGTGATATTTCCCTTACCTTAGGTACGACTTGCTTTGTAAGTGTCTGAACCTCCTGTATAATGATTTAAATCATGTTATTGACTTATTACAGAATCATATTCATTGTTATGATATCATATATGGTTCACTTATGACATTATATTACCCGTTCTTTTGTAAATTCCATGTTAAAGAAGCGTTTTGGGTAAAATCGTTTCATTTATCTTAGGTGTTTTGACTTGTTGTTCTTGACATCACTATTACTTATATCATGATTTAATTACTTCCAGAATATAAAATATGATTTATATATCATATATATTCAGTATATATACATATATAATAGATAGATGAAAAACACCGTTCATGGAGACGGTAGTCCGTACGTACGCATGAACGCTGTTTTACTTTCCTTATTGTCTTGAAATGGAAGTAAGTAGATGACATACATATATATATATATACATAAATCCAGTAGCTTTATAATGTCATATATTTCATTATTATTTCTTATATATACTTTATAATCATTCTTTAAATGGTTAACATGGAGAATGAATCTCATCGCGTCGTGGAGACGGTAGTCCGTACGTACGCACAAGCGATGATATCATTTCAATAAATATTGAATTGAATTGGAGTGAATTATACAATATATCAGAATAAATATGATGTTGTAATAACTATGTATAGTTATTCTTTACACCATTATACCCATCCATGTAAGGTGGTGGTGGAAAATAGATTACACCACGGCGTGGAGACGGTATTCCGTACGTACGCACGCGCGGTGATTTCTTTTTCCGTAGGATGGATAGATGGTGAAATAGGGTTGTTTCATACTTATAATAACATATCAGTATATGAGTGATACTGATGTTATTACTTTATAATGAAACAACCTAAGAAGAAGAAGTGGAAGAAGAAATAAAGATGAAAGAATCGGTAACTGTAATTACCTCTTCTTTGAAGTGCCTCTTTGAGACCTCCTCTTAGGGCAATAGAATTGGACTTTGAGGAAGACCAGAACCTCTAGGATGTTTCTAGGGAAGTGGAGAGGAGAAAATGGCAGGGTTTGCCCGAGCTTGAGTGCTCAAATTTGTGTGAGGAGGAGGGGGAGGAGGTGTCCTTTTATAAGGGAGGAGAGGGGCACCTTAGGAATATCTCAAAATATTATTTTATATTAAAGTCAAAATCGGTTTATAATGGTTCCAAAGGGTCTTATTTCTAAGATAAGGTGGGGAGGGGTCGAAATACTATCAACCAATAGAATTTAGACAAGTTTAGGATATTATTTTAACCTTATCAATTAAATTTAACTCTAAGTTAAATAGTTTAACTTTTACCATGTCTTTTTGTTTTCTTTCACTATATGGTTAATAAACTTACTATAACATGCCAAACGAACCCCAAATTGTTTATTATTAATATATATATCCTTATCTAAGTCATTTGGCCGAACCTTAGATTTTTAGGAATACAATAACAATTAATAATATAATATTTGATTTAAAAACTATTTTGTGTCAATTTTGACACTATTTGATATATGATTTTTGTGAAAGTCATAACAGAATTAAATGTTCGAACCAAGTTGATTAAATCAACATTAATATATCATAGTAACCTAGAAAATTAGTGGAATTCATAAAAAATCTCAAATTACATTTATTTTTGTGTTTATAACATCAATAATGTCAATATTTCATTAATAAGATAATTACTGCATCATCATTGTGTCATAAATAAATTAAATTATTTAATGTCTAAAAATTACAAATAAAATACCCTTATGTAGGAAATCTTTTTAGCTTTCTAATGAATATTTATAGTCGAATTTATATTATGTATAACCCCATATTAAAAATGATTTACTTATTAAACTTTGATTTTAACTATTTTAACCCTTCTTTAAATAAATTAATAATAAATGTCCTAATCTAATCCAAGTGGGCCTAAATGGTCATATTTTATTCCTAAGTTTGTTTTTGGTAGAATTAAACTTTTCCAATAGAATTAGGACATGTGTTAGGGTAATATTAATATCATATTTACCCTTAGTTACCCTATTTACTATTAACCGCGGTAAAAAAAAGTAAAAAGTTACTATTCACCAAAAATTATTTTCATCTCATTGAACCAAATTTTAGTCCTTGATATTAACCGTGTCTCTCGGATTTTCGAAATTCCATTCACAAAAGCGGTAAAATTAAGTTTTATGAAAAATTCAGTTTTTTTTAACTACCACTTAGTAGTTTCACTATTCATCAAAAAATGAAGGTTTTCAGAAAAATGCCAAAATTTCATCCTAAGCTATATTTCATATTCCGAATTCAAAAATGAAGTCTATTTTACCAAATTCATAACATAGAAGTTGCATTAATTAATTTTATAATTAAATCCCGCTGTTAAAACAAATAGCGTGTTTTTAAGAAACAATATCTATCAAAAGATTGACACTTGTTTATGTCTGGTTTAAATGTGCAATTACATCCAATGACCAACATTGTGTTAAATTGTAAAAATATATTATAAATATACTTTAAAACCACTCAAATTAATGATTTATCACTATTAATTATTTCGATTAAAAAAGTTGTTTTTAATTATAATTTAGTAATTTTCACTATTCATCGGAATATGAAAGTTATCCGAAAAGTACAAAAATTTCACCTTAGGCTAAATTCGATACTCTGAATCCATAAATGAAGTCCATTTTGAAAAATAAAATTTACAAAATTTCAAAAAGTGGTTATTACTATTCACAACATCTAGTTTTAATAATATCTTAATAGCATATCGTTGTTTAGCGAAACTTGGTGTTGCGTACAACACACGCTATCGAGGAAGGTCGCGATTGCATGTAATGCAAGGCAAGTCAAGGATGTGTGTTGTGCAAGCTCTTTTTGGCGTAGCGTACAACACAAGACATTAATAAAATTAAAAAGAATATTTTTTATAAAATCTTGGGCGGTTACAATCATATTCCCTTGTCCCGAGGAATGGGACACTCTCTCCTAGTGATCCTCAGTTAGAATGAGAATATGATCCTGGCCTGATTCATCTTCCTTTATTGAAATATGCTGAAATTATTTCTAAATGTGATCAATAATAAACCCTTTATATGGAGAATAAACTTGTTTATAATGATTATAGGGTTGATCTGCACTTGTTATGGCGATATTAATATGTGCATGTACCGGTATCTGTACTGGTTTTGGAATATGCTGGCCGACCTCATCAATTATTTCAAAGATGTAGTGAAATTTTACCAAATTGAGTGCAAGGATATAAGCCTTAAATTTTTTTTCACCACTATGTATTGATAGATATATTCAATTAAAGTGGTAATATGAACCCACTTATATTCTCTATGTGCCACAAGAATATGCTGATGGGATTCATGCCAAGGGGTTGGGATATGCACCACCCCCCATTTGTTACGGAAATATGCTCATAGTCTTCTTACAAGTGATCATGGATAAGAGACTTATCATTGGTTACTACTATAATATAACAATATACTAAATTATTTGGAGTGGGGATATGACCCCACACATAGATATCTAATGCCCTCCTCGCCAGATGAGTCATCCTTGTTGACTATGCATGGGTATCAGATGTGGATGAGTGTTAGGTAGTACCATTAAAAGATGATAGAGTTGTACCAATGGCACTGTGACGATGAAAGTGATTGAAAAATCCCCCCTTGGATGCCCTTGAATCAGAATGGATCCATATTTGACTCACTGATCAACCTTCATTAGATAATGAAGGTGGTGATTATCTCACTACGGGGTTAAACTCACGAAGCGGTTTTGTGCTGCGTCAAGGTCCATTGGATTTTTTGCGACATTATCTCGAATATGTGGACTCCTTTTATTTAGTACTCAAAGACCCTTGAGGTATGATTAAATGGACATGATTGTACCACATCAATGTCACTCTTGGTCCATATTTTTTTCCACGAAATGTTTAAGATTCGTGGACAGTGAGATCTTTTTGTGACCCATGGGGGTTGCAACAACAATTGGAATTTGAATCGGTCATTGGATGATGAAATTATCTAATATCATGATGATATTAATGAGGTATGTATTTGACGACATGCAAAAAGAGGAACATGGTCACAAGTTACTGAAATTTTAAAGGCATTATGTGATCAATCATATATGTGTGGTTAACATAATATTATTTTTATATATAATATGACTATTCTAATTGCATATATTTTTCAAAGAAATGATGAAATTATTTTATGGGAAACCGGGTTTCAAAGGATCATCTATAAGATTTATTTCCTGACCATCATCTTTTTATATAGGATAAGCGAAAAAAGTGGAATGCTATTTGGAAAACTGACTGCCATATCTATTTGAGGGGTTTAGATTAGGCTCATTGATTTTGTTTTTGCATAAAATATGATAATATAATTGGTCAAATGAATTATTAAATTATCATTATTTTTTATGATGGATTCACATCTGGTTTATCATTTTTGTTTATTTTATAATGTGATGACATATATTTGTGTTCATTTTGGCCTAATGGTTGATTATGAGGGGGTCATTTCTTTCACAGAAATTAACATCATTTCATCATCTTCATTTTATATAGAAACTCCCAATTTTTCCCTTATCCATAACATGATATAGACATGCTTTACGAAAGAATTTGAAAAATAGTTGTTTTAGAAAAAATGATGCTTAGGAACTCACATTAGTCGATAGGATGGGATGTTTGGCTCATCTAACCCCTGTTGTGGTAGTTGATTATTACATTATGGGACTATTATAGATTTTTTTAAATGTTCTAAAATATCTTCCTAATTGCTATATGGTACTAATTACCCTATCAAAATTATTATAGTTTAAACTCTAATTATGTGAATAAAAATAAGGGGATCTCATCATTGAATCTATATGTATATATAAGGGGTTCTAAATTCATTTATTAGTAATTAATGAAACCTTATATGACAAATCCGCATAACCGGGACCTTCTAAATTTTCTATCAAGTAGAGAGGTGGTCATCATTATGAGGATGGGATTGAGCCATTATGAGAAATCCAACATATACGGTGTATTATATGAATAAATATTTTTTATGTTCATTAAATCATTTTTGTTTAATTTCATGTGGAAATTACATATGTGTGGGAACATATGTTTCATATATTTAATCTTGTGTCTCATAGAGATGTCATATGTATCCTAGGTATTGTAGGAATCAGAGTTATCATAGTTCATTCAAAACCTTGGAACTGGACCCATGGTTGATTCCCTCATGTGGGGGATTGTTGACACCGGAAAATGCATCCATGTAATTCACTTAATGCATCCATATATGATCCAAGAGTGTAGCTAGTTCCGTAAGCTTAGATTTGGCTGGTGATGGAGCCCAAACAGAGTTATGGATTAGAAGTTATTGTTGTTCGACGTCGGGCTACTGGAAATGGCCTTTCGGGACAGTTTTGGGCCCAATTATGGATTTGCACATAAAAATGGAATCATGTGCATAAAAAATGGATTTCCACATAAAAATGGAATCAGGCGCATAAAAATGTATTTGTGCTTAAAAATGGAATCTTGTGCGTAAAAATGGGCTTCCGTGTAAAAATGGAATCATGAGCGTAAAAAGGGAATCTTGCGCGTAAATTAAGAATCTTTCACATAATAAGGATTTCCACAGAAAATTGGAATGGATTATTACGCACAATTTCATTTAAGGATTAACCAATAAATACAACGGAACCCCCTTCTTTAAAGGTCCCCAAGAGGTAATCCACCGCTCTAATGTGTGTAACTCTGAATTTTCCACACCCACACATAAAACCCCCTATATTGCGCGCAAAAAAACACTTTTACACGAAAAGGGGCCAACCTACGTAGTTTTTCATGCAAAACACATTTTTTGCATGCAAATATAAGGACCCAACCTTAAAAATTACTTAATCTTGAGTTACTTCAAGAATACATGTTGAGGATCTATTCAGGTTTAGAGTTTTAGAGAATTAGATCATAAAACATGCATTACATTCCACATTTAAACAAAGTGGTTACATAAAAGATAGTATTCATTTTTACCATCAACGGAAATATATTTAAAATAAAACATGGATTCTTTCTTGACACTCCCTTGACACTATCATCATATCCTGTACCTTTCCCATGACCTGTGAAAAACATTTCAAAAACATGGGTTGAGCATAAAAAGCTCAGTAAGGGATATAAAAATATGGAAAGGAAACATGATTACATACACACATAAGAATGAAATCATACTTTACCCATAAAACATAATCACTTTAACATACCTCATCAAATCAAGAATAAATCATAGAAATCATAAGACATAAAGGTAACTTGAGGCATTCACAACATTCTTGCGTACGGAGTAACCCTGATGGTTACGTTTGGAATACCAATCACAGTATACTCCCTAAATCTCTTCGGAGAAACATTAATTTTTAACTCCTTCATGTTATCCAATGCATTGGAGAGCTATATCAGGCTCACCTTCCCTTATTTTATCACGAAACCACCCATCTTAATAATAATTCCCATGAACTATAACATAATCGTATCACATAAAACATGCATAAATGAAACATAACATTTCCAATTTTCAATCACAAGATATCAATACAACACATTGATATAAAAACATTATGAAAACCATTATCAGTACTGAAAGAAAAGAAAAGTAAAACATGGTATTTATTTTTCTTTTAAAAAAGGTTATGTCTTGTAGAGGAAGCTGAAACTCAAATAATGGTCACGACGGGGGAGAAGTCGTTGTCGCTGCATACATACGACAAAAACATTCCCTTTTTTCATTTAGTAAAGTGATTCGTATAAAAAATATTCCTTTTGGATAAATGTAAAAGTCAAAGGGGTTTATACACTGTATAAATTAAGGTTGTGTATAAAACAAAATATGCCTCAATGAAAGGAGATTGTGACGAAGTCCCATACAAAGACGATATCCTTGGATTAAGGACAAATCAATTACATAATTATGTGTGAAAAACTAATACACCATATATAAGTGGATATTAAGTGCAAAAAAATCAGAGGTTATTCACACATATTCATAGAATGACATATTCAAGGAGTACTAGCTTATCCCAAAGAATCAAAATTGGGTTATGAAGTTCCCTTGCAAAAAATTTAACAGCCTAACGGCGTCACATCAAAATTCAGAAAATGATTTAATGAGAGATAAAAAGGGTATATCATCACTTGGAAATAAAATTTAAATCAATAAGGATATAGAAGAACATATCCCAACATTACAATATTTAAATTAAAAGACCCAACAAAAGAAGTATTTTAAAAATAGGAGGGTGAAAGGTTCCATTACCGATTTGGGTATCTTTCAAAACATACACCCCATGAAATAAGGACAATACAACATTGATATAAATACTCATAAACAAAATTATATTACATAAAGAGTAAAATAATGGGTAGTACATACACCACTCAAAGGAAAGTTTGGAGAATGTAGCATAAATCTCATGGGAATAAAAGTGAGATGAAAAATCCCTTACGAAAACTCGGCAGCCCAACGGTGCCACTTAAAACGTCCAAAAATGGATTGATGAGATCAAATAGGTTCTCTCATCATATTAACATAATGTTTACAGAAGGAAGAATATAAAATAACATCCCAATCATAATAAAGATGAGCACAAAAGGAATGACATAAAAGAGTGTACTTAAAAAGAGAGGGGTAGGATCCCTTACCTCAAGTCCGACATGTCTTGTTCGTTTCTTTATATTCCTGAATAGTAAACATTGGTCAATTTATAATTTCCTAAGGACATACTTTAAAGATTATTATTCAGTTCATATCAAATATTATAATTTTATAATAATTGTTTAATAATGTTAGTTCATATCAGACGTTTTTGCGGATGTTTGGTACATGAGTCAAAAATGAATTTGTTTGAAAAATGATTGCCCATGTAGTTATAAGTAAACCATTTCCAGAATAGTATTAATAATTAAAATATCATATATATCCAGTACATATTCATTTTATACTATTCCATATCATTTGGAGATAAAAAATGAAAAGCACCATTCATGGAGACGGTAGGCCGTACGTACGCATGAACACTACTTTCATTTTTTCCTGTCATATTAATGGAATTAAAAAAATGATATATATATATATATTATAATTATAGTATAATATATATGTTATATAGATCACATATGTTCATTAATTTCATTCTTTATACATTCCATGTATGGCATGAACGAGTCACATCACTTGAGGGGCGGTAGTCCACACTTCCTCATATGAAATTATCGCATTTGCACAACATGCAAAGAATAAAGCTATGTTTTACATATAAAATACAGAAGCATATAGAAAACATAAATACCATATATATGATATATAAAATACAGTGACATCATAATGTACACCTTTAAAGGTGTTAAAATAATATTGAACAATCATCGTTTCGTGGGGCAGTAATTCACCATCCACAGAAACCGTATGTTCTTTAACCATTAGACGGATGTGTGTGTAAGTGTAGCTATAATATTTCTTATAAAAACATCCAAGTATATTGAAGATACTGGTGTTGTTACAAAATAAGGGAATAAAAAGAGTTTATGGGGTTTGAGAAGAAAAATAAAACAAAAGAACAGTAGGGAAGACTTTACCTTTAAATCGGGTAACTCTTTTTGATTTGAGCTCAAAGGATTCCCTGGAAAGACTTATTCCCAAATTGAGGCTTCTAGGAGTAATATAGGGATGTGGAGAGACAAAATTGGTAGGGTTTGGCCGAGCCAATGGCTTTGGATGTGTGGGTAAGGTAGTAGAGGTGGGGGCCTTTTAAAAGAGGAGAGGAGGGGCACTCTTGGAATGTCTTGAAAAGTAACATTATTATAAAATTCATTTCAGATTTTAAAGGTCCCAAACATATATATTTCGAGGATAAGGTGATAATAGTTCGAAATACACACATCCAATAAGTTTTTTACAAGTTTACGTCTTAGATTTTACATTATCGTTTTATTTTTTTAAATCGTTAAATAATGAGGTAATCGCGGCATCATCATGGTGTCATACATAATTTAATTTATTTAATGTATAAAAATTATAAAAAAAATATCCTGATGTATGAAATCTTTTTATAATTCTAATAAATATTTATTGTCAAAAATATGACTTGATTAACCCCATGTAAAATTTTTTTTAGTAAAACAACACATGTTTGCGACCTTTTAATTTTAACTTTACATAAAAAGGTTTTAATGTCATTTTCCTACCAAAGTGGCTCCATGGGGTCCTAAAGTTGACCCATTGATTTTCCTGGTCTACAATGACTCAACCAATAAGGTTAGGACATTTTTCAAGGTCATTTCATATTATTAAAACATTATTTTTACCTTAAATTACACTAATTACCTCTAATCGCGATTAAAAACTTAAAAGTTACTATTCACCAAAAAAATTATTTTAATCCAATTGAACAACATTTTACATACTAATGACAACCATGTATGTAGGATTTTTGAAATTAAAATCACAGAAGTGGTAAAGTTTCATTTATAATAAAAATCAGTTCTTAAACTACCACTTAGTGGTTTCACTATTCATCAAAAAATTGAGTTTTCCAAAAAAATACCAAAAATTCACCCTAAGATATATTTGATATTCTGAATTCAAAAATGATTTCTATTTATAACAATTAAAAACAAATATGTTTCATTAATTAATTTAATAATTAATTCCGGCTGTCAAAACAAATAGCTTGTTTTTAAGAAACAATATCTATTAAATGATTGACACTAGTTTAAGTCCAATTTCAAAGTGAAATTAATTCCAATGACCACTATTATATTAAATGGTAAAAATATATTCTAATTTAACTTTAAAACCAATTCAAATGATAATATAATTATATAAATAAATTAGATTAAAAAGAGTTTTTGAATTAAAATACAACATTTTTCACTATTCATTAAAAATTGAACATTATCGGAAAAATACCAAAAAATTACAGAAAGTAAATTTTGATGTCCTGATTCTAAATAAGAATTTTATTTTGTCAAATATAACACATAAAATTGTAAAAAAGTGGATTTAAAAGTGGTTCGCCATCAACAGGCGGTTAATCGACCTTTTAAAGAATATTAGAATGTTTACGCTTATAATTGGATTCATTCTCATTTTTAATCCTCTAACATTTATTGTAAAAAGTAAAAATATTTGACAAACATATATAATCATTTTGTAGTTAGTTCTGTTCATTCCCCTCATTACAATGGCTTGGTTTTAACTACCATTTAGAATAATGTTATTTTATTATTAGAGTGCAGCGTAAGATTTCAAAGGAACTCGTTGTTGCGTATTGGGAAAGACATCGAGAATAGAGTTCCCTTTAAATTAATATTTAAATTTTATTCACAAATAGGGATAAATATAAAAATGTCATATTATTTATTTACCTGGGGTGTTACATCCTTCCCCCCTTTTGAGAATTGCATCCTCGCAATTTTAAAATTGGGCTCAAAATCATCATTGAAAGTCCCACATCGGAACAAGAGTCGGTAAAACAATCACTTTAAAAGAAAGAATGAGAAGTGCAGAGGTCACCCGAGTTAACCCATACTAGGATTCCATGTAGGAAAACATGGATATGGAAGAAAAGGAAAAGGTTCATGTTCTGAGGGAGAGTGACAGAAAACATGTTTAGGAGAAAGTCAACCATAATAAAATCACAAACTTGTGATGGGTTAAACGGTATTTGATTCCCCAGTAGGAAAAGTTAATAGACAACATTTTTGTTTTATGTTAACTTTCATTGAGGAATGTTTTTTTGATCTTAAGGAAACATATTTACTTGTCATGTTTACTTTCAACTTTTACTATATTTCTTACACAAACTCATACTTTCCCCAAATGATGAGTATTTAGGAAGACTTGTTCACACAAAGAGTACTATAATCAACTTCTGGAGAATCACCTAATCCAAAAAAAGAAGACTATATATTTCCCATGTCTTTATACCCTTACCAAAACAAAAATTATTAGAACAAGATCAGATAATCCAGAAAAGGATAACCCTTTATAAAAAGAAAATATGTTCCTAATCCCCAAAATTTGTCCAACAAAACCCAAAGTTCAACAATGACCATTCGATAAACAATTTTTCCATAAAATTCATCAATGTAAACAAAACAAAGATTGAAAGCCAAATATTTGAAGGATTTAATAACACAGTCTTCCAAGGTACAAATTAACACTTATCTCCAAATAACATCAGTTGCGCTTAAAGTTTCATATTGAAAAGTAATTAACCTAATCACATATCATTGATGATTGGTTAATAATTTCCATAGATAACCCAAAATCAACATACTCTTAATTCATAAAATCATCTAACTAAAATGAATAAGTCATACTAACCAGGGACTTCACGTAGTCTAGTGGTAGGCAATAAATACCAGTCACACTTTGGTTGTGGGTTCGATTCCCATAGCTTTGTCTGATGCGACGGGTTGTCACACGGTCTACGTGTTGTCCTTTTTATAAAACTCCAAAAATAACCCTTACATGTTTTAACCTCAATAGTTTACTTATAACTCTCATTTTCAACCAAATTCGTTATGATCTCAACATCTTAATTCTTGAAGTCTTATTTCACCACCATAAGATAAAATAAAACGATTCCCAAAATGAATAACAGCATACCTTGATCATGGCGTCCACTCGGTTTCATCATCATCTTGCTCACGTAGCTAGAAGTCCCATGCATTACAACAATGATTTAGGGATCCTTCAAAATCATTTGCTTCCTCTATCCAAATACACCTTGTACAACATGGGTCATATGGGTGTTCGCAGAAAAACAGTTTTGGAAAATAATCATGTATGACATATAATTCCAAAACATCTGATAAAAAAAGATTTCTATAAAATAATCGGACAGAATTTGAGTTGAAAATTTCTATTATGGTCCTTTTGAAATACCATAAGTATGTGCTGAGAGACTATATATTAAAAGAAAATATAAATAGGTTGCACAAGGGTCTCCTTCCTCAGCACCATTTTTAAAATCATAATATGCTTCAAATTCTTGTGATAAGGTAAAATATTTGAAAATTCCTTGATAATATTTACCTTTCTTGAAATTATGAGAATATTATGAAAATTGTATTTTTTTAAAAACAACCCATGATCCAAGATGATAACGAGGTATAGTGGAGGTGTCTGATATCTCAAACAACTAATTGCAAGTGAGTTGTATGTTAGAAAAAGTTTCAAAATCATCCGAACATGACTTTGTAGTAATTATTGCAAGCATGTCATCAGGAAGTGATAGGAATGTCATTTGAGATCCTTCTCCTTCCATTTTCAACTGACTTTACTTGACCAGAAAAAAGTTATAAAAGAAGGATTTAACTGAAATAATGGATATAGGGACTAATAATGTGTCTAACAAAAACTCCTAATCCCTAAAGTTGTCTAAACCGACCTCTGATACCAACTATAAGGCCCCAGGCATAAACATTACTTAATATTGAGTTACTTAAAGAATACACATTGAGGATCTTTTCAGGTTTAGAGTTTTAGAGAATTAAATCATAAAACATGCATTACATTCCACATTTAAACAAATTGGTTACATAAAAGATAGTATTCATTTTTCCCATCAACAGAAACATATTTAAAATAAAACATGGATTCTTTTTGAACACTCCCTTGACACAATCATCATATCATGTAACTTTCCCTTGACCTATGAAAAACATTTCAAAAACATGGGATGAGCATAAAAAGCTCAGTAAGGGATATAAAAATATGGAAAGGAAACATGATTACATATGTACGTAAGAATGAAATCATACTTTACCCATAAAACATAAGCACATTAACATACCTCATCAAATCATGAATAAATCATAGAAATCATAAGACATAAAGGTAACATGATGAATTCATAACATTCTTACGTAGGGAGTAACCCTCATGGTTACGTTTGGAATACCCATCACAGTATATTACCTAAATATATTCGGAGAAACCTTAATGTTTAACTCCTTCGCGTTACACAATGCATTGGAGAGCTATATCAGGCTCACCCACCCATAGTTTATCACGGAACCACCCATCTTCATAATAATTCCCAAGAACCATAACATAATCGTATCACATAAAACATGCATAAAGGAAACATAACATTTCCACATTTCAATCACAAGACATCAATACAACACATTGATATAAAAACATTATGAAAACCATTTTCAATACCAAAAAAAAAAGAAAAGTAAAACATTTTATTTATTTTTCTTTAAAAAAAGTTATGGCTTGTAGAGGAAGCCGAAACTCAAATAATGGTCATGGCGGCAGAGAAGTCGTTGTCACCGCATACGTACGACAAAAACATTCTCTTTTTTTGTTTAGTAAAACGCTTCGTATAAAAAAGATTCCTTTTGGATAAACGTAAAATTTAAATGGGTTTATACATTATTTAAAATAAGGTTGTGTATAAAACAAAATATGCCTCAATGAAAGGAGATTGAAACGAAGTCCAATACAACGACGATATCCTTGTATTAAGGACAAATCAATTACATAATTATGTGTGAAAAACGAATACACCAAATATAAGTGGATATTAAGTGTAAAACAATCATAGGATATTCACACATATTCATAGAATGGCATATTCAAGGAGTACTAGCTTATCCCAAAGAATCAAAATTGGGTTAAGAATTTCCCGTGCAAAAAATGACAGCCTAACGGCGTCACTTCAAAATTAGGAAAATGAGTTGATGAGAGATAACAAGGGTATCTCATCACATGGACATAAAATCTAAATCAATAAGGATATAGAAGAACATATCCCAACATTACAATTTGTAAATTAAAATACCCAACAAAAGAAGTCTTTTAAAATGAGGAGGGTGAAAGGTTCCCTTACCGACTTGGGTATCTTTCGAAACATACACCCCATGAAAGAAGGACAATACAACATTGATGTAAATACTCATAAAAAAAATTATATTACACAAAGATTAAAATAATGGGCATTACATACACCACTCAAAGGAAATTTTGGCAAATGTAGCATAAATCTCACGGGAATAAAAGTGAGATGAAAAATCCCTTACGAAAAATCGGAAGCCCAACAGTTCCACTTAAAACATCCAAAAATGGATTGATGAGATATAATAGGGTCTCTCATCATTTTAACATAATGTGTACAGAAAGAGGAATGTAAAATGACATCCCAATCATAAAAAAGATGAGCTTAAAAGGAATGACATAAAATAGTGTACTTAAAAAGAAAGAGAGGGGTAGGATCCCTTACCTCAAGTCTGACTTGTCTTGTTCGTTTCATTAGATTCCTGAATAATAAACTTTGATCAATTTATAATTGCCGAAGTACCTCCTTTAAAGATTATTATTCAGTTCATATCACATATTATAATTTTATAAAAATTGTTTAATAACGATAGTTCATATCAGACATTATTGCCGATGTTTGGTACATGAGTCAAAAATGAACTTGTTTGAAAAATGATTGCCCATGTAGTTATAATTAAATCATTTAAAAAATAGAATTAATGATTAAAATATCATATATATCCAGTAAATATTTATTTTATACTATTCCATATCATTTGGAGATAAAAAACGAAAAGCACCGTTCATGGAGACGGTAGGCCGTACGTACGCATGAACGTTACTTTCATTTTTTCCTGTCATATTAATGGAATTAAAAAAATGATATATATATATATATATATATTATAATTCCAGTATAATATATATGTTATATAGGTCACATATGTTCATTAATTTCATTCTTTATACATTCCATGTATTGCATGAATGAGTCACATCACTTGAGGGGGCGGTAGTCCACACTTCCTCATATGAAATTATCGCATTTGCACAACATGCAAAGAATAAAGGTATGTTTTAAATATAAAATACAGAAGCATAAAAAAACATAAATACCATATATATGATATATAAAATACATTGACATCATAATGTCCACCTTTTAAGGTGTTAAAAGAATATGGAACAATCATCGTTTCGTGAGGCAGTAATTCGCCATCCGTAGAAACTGTATGTTCTTTAACCATCAGATGAATGTGTGTGTAATTGTAGCTCATATAATTCTTATAAAAAAATAAAAGTATATTTAAGATACTGTTTTTGTTACAAAATAAAAGAATAAAAAGATTTTAGGGGGTTGGAGAAGCAAAATAAAACAAAAGAACACTAGGGAAGACTTTACCTTTAAATCGGGTAACTCTTTTTGATTTGATCTCAAAGGCTTACTTGGAAAGACTTATGCCCAAAGTGAGGATTCTAGGAGTAAGAGAGGGATGTGTAGAGAAAAAATGAGCAGGTATTGGCCAATCCAAAGGCTTTGGAAGTGTGGGTAGGGTGGTAGAGGTGGGGGCCTTTTATAAGGGGAGAGGAGGGGCACTCTTGGAAAGACTTGAAAAGTAACATTATTATAAATTGAATTTCGGATTTTAAAGGACCCAAAATTATATATTTCGAGGATAAGGTGATACTAGTTCGAAATCCACACATCCAATAGGTTTTTACAACTGTAGGTCTTATATTTTACATTATCTTTTTATTTTAATTAAATCGTTAAATAATGAGGTAATCGCTACATCATCATGGTGTCATAAATAATTTATTTTATTTAATGTCTAAAAATTATAAAACAAATATCATGATGCAGGAAATATTTTTATCTTTATAATGAATATTTATAGTAAAAAATATGAATTGTATAACCCCATTTATAAATTGTTTTAGTAAAACAACACATGTTTGTGACCTTTTAATTTTAACTTTAAATAAAAAGGTTTTAATGTCATTTTCCTACCAAAGTGGCTCCATGGGGTCCCCAAGTTGACCCATGGATTTTATTGGTCTACCATGACTCAACCAATACGGGTAGGACATGTGTCAAGGGCATTTCATATTATTAAAACATTATTTTTACCTTAAATTACACTAATTACCTCTAATCGAGATTAAAAACTTAAAAGTTACTATTCACCAAAAATATTATTTTAATCCCATTGAACCAAATTTTACATCCTAATGAAAACCATGTATGTAGGATTTTTGAATTTCAAATCACAGAAGTGGTAAAGTTTCATTTAAACGAAACATATGTTTTTAAACTACCACTTAGTGGTTTCACTATTCATCAAAAATTGAAGTTTTTCAAAAAAATACCAAAAATTCACCCTAAGATATATTTGATATTCCGAATTAAAAAATGATTTCTATTTTATAAAATTAAAAAAAAAATACATTTCATTAATTAATTTAATATTTAATTACCGTTGTCAAAACAAATAGTGTGTTTTTAAGAAACAATATCTATTAAAAGATTGACACTAGTTTAAGTCCAATTTCAAAGTGAAATTAATTCCAATGACCACTATTTGAATAAATGGTAAAAATATATTCTAATTTCACTTTAAAACCAATTCCAAATATAATCTAATTATATAAATAAATTAGATTAAAAAGAGGTTTTGAATTAAAATACAACATTTTTCACTATTCATTAAAAAATAAACTTTATCGGAAAAATACCAAAAATTTACACAAAGTAAATTTTGATGTCCCAATTCTAAAGAAGAATTTTATGTTGTCAAATATAACAAATAAAATTTTCAAAAAGTGGATTTAAAAGCGGTTCTCCATCAAAAGGCGGTTAATCGACTTTTTAAAAAATATTAGAATATTTACGCTTAAAATTGGATTCATTCACATTTTTTAATCCTTTAACAATTATTGTAAAAATTAAAAATATTTGACAAACATATATAATCATTTTTTAGTTAGTTCTGTTCATTCCCTTCATTACAATGGCTAGGTGTTAACTACCATTTAAAATAAAATTATTTTATTATTAGAGTGCAACATAAAATTTCAAAGGAACTCATTGTTGCGTATTGGGTAAGACATCGATAATAGTGTTCCCTTTAAATTAATATTAATATTTTATTCAAAAATAGGGATAAATATAAAAAATTCATATTATTTATTTACTTGGGGTGTTACAACAAAATTGTCACTTTTCCCAATTTTTCATGCACCAGTGTTTCACTCGTCCAATTTCATGCACGCCTTGCCAATTGCGTGAAAATATCCCCTATTCCATGAAAATCTCTTCTATTGTGCGCAATTATTTCACTATTGCACACATAGTTCCCCTATTGCATGCATATCTCCCCTATTGCACACAATTCCTTCCCTATTTCATGAACAATTCCTCTATTGTGTGCACATTTCCCATATTGCATGCATGCCTTCCCTATTGCGTGCATGCCTTTCATATTGCGTGCTAACCTTCCCTATTACGCGCAATAGTGCCACGATGCCTAATCTTTCGCACAACTATGATGAAAAGTGAAATATTATGCGCAACCTATCCTACATGTATTACAGCATGATCTTTTGGGGTCAGGACGTCGAAATTATCCATTGCGCCCTTCTATGCAGGCACCTTCAACCTATGGGATACCATGATTTGAGATAATCATCGGTATCCCATAAAACGCCTTGAGTCATCATTTTCCTCCTAGTTTGTTTCTCATGTCGTGAGTTGAGATTCTCCTCATCAATTCCTTGAGTACCTTGAGTCAAACCATTCTTCAAGGAACTCATCCAAACCCTATCACTTGGCTCCTATGCCATGTTGACTCAAAAAGGTCTACCCTTGCATAAGTCCCAACACCAGCCATTGTTAGGAACCTTATGCCAAGTAGTCCTCTCTACATGACTATAAATTGTTTTTCACCCAATGTTCCAAACATAGGATGCATCATGCCCAAAATTAGAGATTCCTTATGCTCTAAGAATAAGATGTCAGTAGTCCTCTCTACATGACCATAAAATATAGTATTCTCTATGTGACAAATATAGGATGCCTCTCGCTACAAACAAGAGATACCTTATGCTCCATGCATAAGATGTTAACTGTCCTCTCTATATGACTATAAAATAAAAAATTCTATATCATTCAATAATAGGATGCCCCTTATTCTAAATAAGAGATGCCTTATGTTCCGAGCATAAGATGCATTATGCCATCATCATAGTGGCATAATTTAGAGAGCATTGGAATCCATTCAAACATTCCATCACTCCACCTCATGCTTTGCATGTCCTTCATTCAGATCTTCATCCTATTCCATGTCTGAAGGGACCCCCTAATTCCCTAGGTCCCATGCCGCATCTACCCACCTACCATCCTGGGACAACGTCCCAAAAGACTTTGGACGACACTTTGAGTCAGGTCCTGTGTTTCAAACACAGTCAACAGTCGTCCCTCATTTGTTTGTCCCCATTTCAAGCTAACACGATATGGATTTTTTTGTTTCGATCATGGTCAACATTTATCATTCATCTTCATGCCATCCTCACCACATTATTAATTTTGGGCATTTGATTCACACTTTTTATCTCCCTTTATTCAGACTGATTCTAACGCCCTTGGTGTTACCCCTCTTATGCACTAGGGCATTTGTTTGGACCACATTTATATACCTCAACCCCCAAGTGAGTTGGGATGCCCTCATGGCCAGACACAAGGAAGACATTATGGGAATCATCCTTTAGTAAGCCCCATTTCCCATTTCCGCTCCATTGCGGCACCCAGGTAACATCCTTGAGTTGCCCCATTCACCTTTGTCGCTCTATAATAGCACCTAGGTAGCATCCTTGCATTAGCCCCATTAAACATTGTCGTTCCATACCGGCACCTGGGATGCTTCCTTGCATAATCCCCATCCACCATTACCACTCTTTAGACACACCCATGCACACTAATGTCTATTGCTTCTTTGTATAGACATGCTAACGTGGACACCTGGTGGGATCACCTCACGACACCCCCTAACCATGGCATTTCCGGTCCCTTAGTTTCACCAATGTGTAACGGGGGAGGTTATGTATGTCCTAGGGGTTCATTGTAAAACCACCTCATCCAAGCTGTAGGATGTTAAACTACCAAGCATCTTCTTCCTCAGTAGAAGATGTTCAACTGTGACCACTCAATGTGTGTCGAACATGGGGTTCCCCCACCTTTGACATTCTGCACACCTACTGGTCTCTACGGGAGTGAGATCATTCCTCATGTGAAATGAGATCCTCTTTATCAGAGTGGCATCTGTCCATGAGGAATGGGTAACCACCCTGGTGTAAGCCCCTATCCTTTCCTATATGAGGCAGCAACCCTGCTCCTCCTCTCTTCCTGGGTGCCAAATCCCACTCCCTCAGGGATTTTTCATCACCTTGGCCTCCATCCTATGGTAAGTCCCAATCTCCCTAGGCTGCTAACCACGCGTAAGCCCCTATTTCTTCTTTGGGCTTCTAACCATGCGTAATACACTATTTTACCTTTGGGATGCTAACCACATGTAAGCCCCGCTCTAATTTCTACAGAATCACCTTTCGCGATGTGATCATCAGGTATTTGCTGCCTCTTGTTTCTCACACTGAACATGACTCACATGGTCTTAGAGAAAGAATTGACGATGCCATTATTCTGGTTATCCTAGAGTAATCCCCACACCCAACCTAAACTACGAGGTCTTTGATCCTTTCCAAGGTGGGGTATGTAGGAATCCTCCTTGTGGTTCAATCCCAACAACCATTGGTCCTAACCATCTTCACGTCGGTTCACCAAACCCATCCTGAAATATGAGGACTTTGATCCTTGCCAAAGCAAGGTACATAGGATGCCTTACTGAGGTTCAAGAACACCACCCATTGTTCCTAACCATCTTCACATCGGTTAACCAAACCAACATGAACTATGTAGACTCTGATCCTTTCCATGGTGAGGTACGTAGGAAGCCTCCTTGTGGTTCAATCCCAACAAATGGTCACTCCGAACTCTTTCACATCGGTTCACCCACTCCACATGAAATAAGAGAACATTGAAACATTCCAGGGAAAGGTACGTAGGAAGCCTCCCTATAGTTAAATCCCAACAACCATTGGTTCCACCCCCCCAATCATGTCAGTTCACACACCAACTGAACTACGTGGACTTTGATCCTTTCCAAGGCATGGTATGTAGGAAACCTCCCTGAGGTTCAAGCCCAACAACCATTGGACCCCAAGTCCCCCTCCACGTCAGTTCACTGACCCCCATATCACTAAAAATATGTGGGTTTTATCCTTATCTCCTAGATAAGGTACGTTGGAAACCTCCCTGCGGTAAGCCGTTGCGATCCACCATCCAGTGGTAAGCCATTGAAATCCTTAATCGATGGTAAGCCATCGTCAGACCGGACTAAGTGGACATTGATTATTCTCTATGGGAATATGTAGGAGGTCTTTTTGAGACATATTCCCAACACCACTGTCATCGTTAGGATGACTCCATCTCATTATCCACCAACTTCATTAAAGCCTACATCATCCATCCTGATTCTTACCTGGGCCACCACATCCTAGTGGGATCATGCCACCTCATTCCCCATTCTCCTCAATAATAACCGGGATGCTAACCACACATTGGCCCCAACATCAGTGATCACTCCAGGGTTTTCACCCATCTGATCCACTCTTATCAGTGTTTTGATCAGTCTGATCCATATTCGCTGGACGTTAATCCTACGGAATACCCTATGTTAAAGATGGGAAGATGAGGAAAACCTTAGATACATTCCTATAGCATATGATTCCCTGCATTCAATGTGGGATTACATGGGCTTCCACACCCTTGAGAATCTCTATAATAAGGTTATGAATCCTAGATGCGTCAGTGCCCGAGTGTCCAGACACTCCAGTGATGTCCAACATGACTACTCCCCTGACCAAAGGTTACTTCCCTGACCGAACCCTTTGCAATATCCCGACAGAAGCAGTGTAACTAACTGGTGTCTTTGAAGATATAGAACTGGGAAGAGCTTCATGAACAACGTCTTAAATCTATAAGGGTGACCTAGAATAGGTGACATGTTCCGAGGAGGAATCCACAGAAGGAAGAACCAACATCCCATCATCTCGTTTTGATCAAGGAGAAAACTTCCCTGAACAAGGAATAGATTTTACCCACCTTTGGAAAGCAGGAATGCAGAGTGTCACCATCCTCTAAAATGACATATGCGCACACCCCCAGCGAAAGCATCAGAAACATGGATATTTATACAATCACATTACATACCATGCTAATGGGGACTCATGATGTAAATGAGGTTACAACATAACTCTGCATTCCCACATGATCAATGATCGATGTGAGAAATAATGGGAAACATGTAATCAATGCCACATTATATAGATGGGGAACTTATGTGATAGATCAACCCATGGGATGTTCAATATGAAGATAACACCTTAAGAAGGCATCCTATATATCCTCATTATAGATGAAATTGGAATCATAACTATTTGGTGGTTTCTTGGTCCATTAATGGATTCAGAATAATGATCTACCCATGGGAATGATAACATGCAGACATTTCAAAGGTCAGAGATGAGGAAATAAATTGATTGACATGTATATATTTTATGATATTTTCTTTGACAAAAAGGGTGGTTTCATTCATATCTTGGTTAAGTTATGATAATAATACTAATATTTACTTATATTCTTAGTCTACTGATGGATGAGTTAGTATGATACCCAAACATGAATAGTTTTCCCCGGATGTATGAAATATTAGAGATCTTATTAGATATATATTGAGAAGTATTCCATGATTTAGTTTTTTCTTGGGCCTCATGATAGAATCCTGTATTTGTTGGTTATGGTAGGAATCAAAGAACTCATAGTTCATGAGTTGGGGATTATATAGTGACAATTCATTGATATCCGGGACACATCATATCATACTTCTAGTAGAGGATTACATCCTGAGATTTACATTGTCATTATTGAGTAATATGAAGAGAATGATATGATTATTCCAACTATAGAATCCTATGTGATCTATTATCCATGTCAGAAACAAGGGATGGAAGATAATTAGTTCCATTTCATATAGACACAAGAAAATGTAATGGGAAAACCCTTTTGATTTTTTTTATGGCACCTTGTCCATAGGTATGAGTCCTATGTATTCTAGATATGAAAGGAATCAGATTTCTCATAGCTCATCTGATTGGGTATTACACATCTGGGTGGACCTAATATGTGAGACATATCATATAATGTTGATGTTCGGTGCATACACTCTGTGGTTGGATATGGTTACAAAGGAATTGGATGCCCATTTGGGATAGCCTTCTTATCTACCTGAAATGAATTGATTATCTATTCAACATACCCCGATTGCATACTTGACATATTAAGGGATATCTTATGGATATGTTCCAAGACAATTGCATGATCCAGTTTTTTTTTCAGAGGGATGCCATAGAACTTGGATTGAATATTTGAGGTCCATCGCATGAAAAAGGATGAATTTTTTGGAGGGCATCACATGACATGGAATTATGATCTTGGAATCTATTACATGAACCTAAATGAGATGCCTAATGGGAATCACATGACCCAACTAACTTTCTGTAGTACCATCATGAAAAAGTTTGACACATGTTGAGGGTATCGAGAGAGTCAGTGAGACATGTCTATAGGGAGAAACATGATCCCGACTGACATGTCTGTAGGTCACCATAAAATTTGTATAGAATGCTCGTAAGTAATTGGAAGAGATAGTTTAAATTGTAATGTGATATAAAAAAGCACATGTTACATTTATTATTACCACAATATGAGTTATGAAACATTTCCGATGAGAATCATAGGGTATGGATAGTGAGCCTCAAGGGTTTCACAAGAAATGGGGGTCATGCCTAGGGCGGTGCCATGTGACTTTATATTTCATTTAAATGGGACTTTGTATTCTCTAAATATTATATGAATAGAGCTTCACAAGATTTGGGAGAACATCCTTGTGTTGTCACATGCCCTGGGTGGTTCACATGAAGCACATGAGGATCATTTTATAAATTTTTCCAATAGGCCTCCCTACTTTTAGTCTTTATTCAAGACTTTTATTGAATATTCCTAATATATTTTTAGTGTTGTATTTTTTTGTGTCTCCTATGATTTAGTATAAATGTGGAATGTTCTTTAAATGGCCCATCAAACATTATTCACATTATTTATGAGTTATCATGTATAGTGCCTATTCTAGATTCATGATAGCTCTGGTTGTTCTCCAGATCTTACCTGATGGGATGTTATTACAGTTAGGGGATGAGAATCACTGAGAAATACACTCTAATGCTTGGGTATTCCATGGAATGCTTCAAAAGAAACATCTTTCTATATACGTGTGTGACACATTCTTCAAGATGTTACTGGGATTAATTATCCTCACCACCCCTAGTACTTGATAATTCTTGAGGATTGTATATCACAATGATAGGATGGAGTAGGTGGAGGGATTTGGCATCACATGTCCTTGGGAGATCATTTCATTGGTCACTCTAGGGAAATCACATGGTTTTTAGTGACCATATGTCCATCTTGTGACCACCCCATTTACTGCATTATAGTGAACTAATGGTCTCTCATTGGATAATTCATACATTATGAGGGTATTTCAGGTTGTTATATCAACATGTACAGGGGTATAACAACCCATGATTTTGTGGAATATTTTTTTTGAATTAATTTAATCCTTTTGATATTTTTCAATTCACGCAACAGTAAAAATAGATTATTTTACATTAGAGAACTATGTATATCATATGTTATACACAAAACCAAGTTAATAATTAATTCAATTCTAAAATAATCTTATCATTCTCTACATGGCACACTGAGGTTAGCTTGTGTTAAATGAAACAATAAATTTTCTTGATGTCTTGTGTAGCACGCAAGAACAATTTTTACTAAATAATGATATTTTATTTAACATAAACTATTACTTAATTTAATAGTAATAAAAAAAATAAAAAAATATGGTTTAGAAAATATAATATGAATTCATAGGTTACCAATTAATTGGATATGTTAATATAAGAACCAATTGAATATGAGGGATGAATTTTAAATTTTATGACCACAACGATTATTTTCCACAATAAATTAAATTAATTACAATTAATGAGTGATATTTGTTGAGTCAATAAGGTTTCTTTATGACTTTTCCATTGCTTCATGTTTTGGAAATCACAAATACTTCATCTTAAGGAAAATTTATTTTCCCCTATGTTTTATCTTAATAAAGAAAATATTCCTTCCCCAAGGAAAATTTATCATTATCATGTTTTCATTATTCTTATCATAATTTCTCTAAAACTAACTCGTTTTATTTCTAAGTATAAAATTCGGTTTCAAATCTAAAACCTCAGAAAATTATAAATACATAGTTATATAGAATTCTGTTTTTAGATCTGAATTCAGGTTTCGAATTCTATGAATTTAGACTCTGAATTACATGAATTATGACTCCGAACATTATGAATTCGGACTTTGAATTCCATTAATTCTAACTCTGAATAATATAAATTCAGACTCCTAATTCTATGAATTCAGACTCCTAATTCTATGAATTCAGACTCTAAATTCTATGAATTTAGAATCCCAATTCTTATGAACTCAGACTCTGAATATCCTTGAAATTCAGAATCCGAAATCCTATATAATTTAGGTTCTGAATTCTTTTGAAAATAGAATCTGAATATTCATGTATTATAGGCACCAAATGGTTTTTTTATTAGACTCCAAACTTTTTATTTTTCCCTTAGAATTTGAAAAAATGAATTTTGTTCAGCAACCATTTTTTTCTTACCTTGTTATTATTATATAACAATGTCATTCTATCTATTTCTAACCAAACATTGTTTGAATGACACATGTACAGGTCCCTCTGAAATTCAAGGAAAAATATGATCGTTGGAAGAGGGAGCTGACCATTGAAGATATTCCTATAAATAATATCTCATTTGAACGATCTCAAAGCGGTTGATCAATCGAGAGATTACATGCTGCTGAAGTGATTTCTAGAGGGAGATACTTCATTGCTTTGTGTGCACTGAACATCATGTTCAAAATAGCTTCATGCGACTCCAAATGTTGCTAAATACATTTGAGGGATTATGGGGATTGAAAGACAAAGGTTCTGACTACCTTGAAGTTCAAGGGCTTGCGGGGATAGCAAGACGGATTCCGATAGTCATATCGAGGGATTACCCTAGTGTGGGTAAGACAGAATTTCTTGATTGTATAAATCAAGGGACCTTTATCCAAGGTTGTTGGATACCCTACTCTTTGGGTTAAAATATTTACTACTTGTTACATGTATTGTTTCATGTTTTCCACTACATTTTGATTGTTAATTAAAATATAACTATCTTATACTTTCTTATACATATAATATGATTAGTAAGATTCTATAACATTAAGGTATAATCTTAGATTTGTAAACTATTATTAAGATTCATTTCCGGAACCACATTTTTGGAATCAAGCAAGTTTGTAGAACTAAGAGGTCTTGTTAATTTACCATGTTTAACATTGTTAAAAATTACCAGATTTAAAAATTCTAAAGGAATTTTTTTTAAGTATACAGTTCACCCTTCTCTTTTATATTGAGCTTCTACATCATTATTTTGATCCTACAATTGGTATAAGAGGAGGTCTCTAAAATACTTATATTCACATATAAGTTTTCTTGCTCAATTTTTTCATTGTTCTATATTTTCCATGCTTAGGATGTTTTTGTTCTTGTTTACAAACTTTTATTACTAAAAAGATTATGTGGAATGATGTTTCTTTTCGAGTTTTTAGGAACATATGTTGGTTCAATTGAAAATCATAATCCTACTATATCACCTATATTTGATGGGAATGATTATGAATATTGGAGATATTGTATGAATACTTTTGTTATTAACACTTGAGTGGACAACTTTGTTATGCTAGCTGGAGATTACAAGATTCTTGATAAGGAATTCAGAAATTTTACTAATCAAGATAAATTAGAATGTCAACTAAACTAAAAGCATGTAATACTATATTGTGTTCCATTACCAAGAATATATATATCAATATTTCTTCTTGTGAAGCTGAAAATTGTATTTGGAAGAAGCTTTAAGTAACTCATTTTAGAACTTCCAATGTTAATGAAACTAGAAGAGCTATGCATAGAGCTGTGTACCATGGTTTATTCTTTCCTTATAGAGAACCTATATGTAAGGTACAACAGAGAATTATGACTATTTTCAATAGATTACAATCCATGGGTGAAAAAGTTTTGGATGATGAGTCACTTGAAGACAAGATTATAGACATCATGCCTAATGAGTGGGAATCAAAGAGAACAACTATTTATGAGAATAGAAAAGTCTCATAGATTACTCTTGATGATCTGTTTGGAACTCTTATTTAACAAAATACTATAATGAAGAGAGATGCTGAAAATGTTATGAAAAATAATGGAAATTGAAGTGTTACTTTTATAACTACTCAAATCATATGAAAGCTAAGACTCGAGAGAGAGTTACGAGATATATATCTAAGAAGGTCACTATTTGATCTGAATCAAGTTAAAGTGAACATTATGATAATAAACTAGGTAATCTTTATTGAAGTATGAACAATATAGTTCAGAAGAAATACTTTCATTATAGATACAAGAAGAAAGAAAGAAATTATACGAAAGACTATGAAGTCACTTGTTATGAATGCAAAAGAGTTCGACCTATAATGTTACACCCCAAACTTCAACGGTATGCTTCTACTTTAATAATAAAATAGTATGTTTTGTACGTAACTTCGAGCTCTAATACACCACAACCAATAAAACTATCCGTTATGAATTTTTGGTATTTTTCTGAAAACATTCTATTTTTGATGAATAGTGAAAAACACTGAGTTAAGTTTCAAACTGATTTTTTTTAATATTTATTTACTGTATTTAAATTTATTTTAGGTCAAAATAGATATATAATACCTATATAAGTTCAATGTAATTCATTGGTGTCCGTTTATAGTAATTTTAGATATATAAAAATTTTATTGATCTTTTTACCATCTTTTACCCACGAGCATTTGGAAATTTACATAAAACGTAATTTTACCATTTCTGTGAGTTTAATTTAAAAAATCTGAGAGAAACAGTTGATATCAGTAAGTAAAATGTGGTTCAATAAGATGAAAATAATTTTTGATGAATAGTAACTTCTTACTTTTATTTACCACGGTTTAAAGTAAATAGGGTACTTAAGGGTAAAAATGATATTATTATTACCCTAACACATGTCCTAATTCTATTAGATGAGTATAATTCGACCAAAAACAACCTTAGGAAAAAAATATGAACCTCTTTGGTCTACCTGGTTTAGATGAGTACATTTATTATTATTTAATTCAAATAAGAGTTAAAACAGGTAAAATAAATGTTTAATGGCTAAAATTTTTTAATATAGGGTTATACATAAGATAAATTCGAATATAAATTTTAATTAGAAAGATAAAACTATTTAATATATAATGGGATTTTATTTATATTTTTTAGACATTATATAATTTAATTCATTTATGACACAATGATGATGTAGTAATTACTTAATTAATGAAATATTAAAATAAATGATATTATAAAGATCTAAATAAATGTAATTTGAAACATTTTATGAATTACACTAATTTTATAGGTTAATATGACATATTAGGGTTGATTAGATGAATTTATTTGATGTAATAATGCTGTTATGAATTTAGAAAAAACAAAATACCAAATAGTGTCAAAATTGACATAAAAGAGTTTTTATAACAAATATTATATTATTAATTGGTATTCTATTTATAAAAATCTATGGTTCAGCCAAAAGACATATATAATTATAGGTGTATCATTAATGAACCACTTGGGGTTCTCTTGTAAGTATATAGTATTTTTATTAACAATATAATATAAAAATACAAATAGACAAGGTATATGTCAAACTATTTAACTAAGAGTTAAATCAAAAACATAAAGTTAATATAGTGATCAAAACCTATCTAAAACCTGTTTGTTGAGTGGTTTTAGACTCATACCCACCTTATCTTTTAAATAATACCTTTTCTAACCATTAAACACCAAAAATGATTTTATTATAAAATAATATTTCTTGCTTTTCATAAGTTGCCCCTCACCCCTCTTATAAAAGGGAACTCCCCCTTCACTCTAATTCACACCATAAAAGCCATTTTCCTCAGCCAAGCACTAACCAAATACCCTCTCAACTATCATCCCTTCATCCAAGAGGCCTTTATTTAGTCATAAATCCAACCTATGGAGCCCTTTTGATCAAAACAAAAGGAAGAACCCGAAGATGATGTAAATATTTCATCACCTCTTTCAAGTTCCTTTCTTATTCCACTTCCTTTATCATTGTTTTTTCCATTCTAAAAAATTAATATAGTATTTTTTTATATACTATGATGTTATTATATATATGGTAAAACAAAATTCTGTATTCTATCCATCCTTTCAATGACATGTCACCATACGTGCGTATGTACGGCTTACCATCTCCACGCCGTGGTGTAATTATTATTAAATACATTATTATTTGGATGGGTATAATAATGATGTGTAATTGATGTAAATAATAAATATAAAATGACAATTATGTTGTATATATGATATACCATCCAATTATATATTATTTTAATATCAAAAGAATGATATTGTCACTTGTGGGTACGTACGAATTACCTTCTCCATGAACGCGATGAGATTCATTCCCCATCGTATCCATTCAAGACTAATTTTTATAAGATAAATAAAAATAATGTTTAAAAACATCATATAATTCTGAATATTAATAATATACATTCTGACCATAAAAACACAACTTACATAACAAATCATATAAAGGAAAAAGAACAAGTTAACACCCAAAACGACGATAATACTAAGATATTATTGATGAAGCAATGTTAAAAGATCATATATGATATCATATTAATCTATATGATTCTTGTATAATTTAATAACAATTATTTCACCATTATACAAAAGACTAACCTACCATCAACCAAGTAAAAGTAAAAGGTAAGGGTTAATTCTACAATCTCTTCATTATCCTTGGTTCTTTATACGTAATTATCTACTAGGACCTCTTTATGATCCACATCCATGTTTCATAAAAATGTATTTCAAAACATTATTACTATTTACTATACTCTAGGTTAAATTCATTTATACCCTTATTTGAATTATATAAGATGTTTATAAAGGAATCATTTCGTTGTTTTCTAAACAAGGTCCTTTATAACCTTTTCGACAAAATTAATGTAAGAATGTTTATTTAACTTATACGGCGGGTGCGGCTATTTTTGGCCATTATAACATCATCGAAGCTTCCATTTCAAGCTTATAAGAATATTTTCAACATAAATGTCTTCTTTATAAATTATTTTAATTTTAAATGATTTCAAAATAGAAAAATATATTTCTCTAAAAAAAGGTTTTGATCACATCTATGTCAACATCCTTTGATGGATTTTAATCTTATTTGAAGTTGATTTATTATGATACAAAACTTCAATATTATATTGATGTTTTTGTGATATTTTTGACTGTGGATGTGTTATTTTTATGTGATTCATGGTTTATAGAAAATGTATTGACATTTCATATTTTAGTTCTAATATGAAATTTTATGTTATGTTTAATCCTTTCATATGAGGAATGCATTGGACTAAGTAAGTGATGGGTGGAACCCGCTATAGCTCCTCGATGCATCGGTAGGTCTCATGAGACAATCTAGTGTCTTGGCACAAGGCCTTGACAAAATCTTATTTTCAGTCTTAATACAAGGCCTTGACTATGTGGTTATGAAAGTCTGGCATTATGCATTCCATCATTATGAAAGTGGATATTGATAGTGCTTGTGATTATTAGACAAGTAGAATATCCATGTGAATAAGTAATTGTCATTGATTTGATTTTTATCTTTGCCATATTATGCGGATTTTCATGTTTAAATGGATTTTGTTTTAGTTTTATACATTGCCTTAAATGTTTATGCTTACTTATGAATGTTCCCGCTATATTGTTATCCTTACTGATCATCTGAGCTCACCCCATTCTATGTTTTATTTTTCCCAAGATGTGAAGAATTATATTATTATTGACCTGCAGGGATAGTCTATGGTAACAGAGTGTTTTCTATGGAAACAATGTTGTTGTAGATTTCCATTTTATGATGTAATGTAATCCTTATGAATGTAACTAGTACTTCCAAGGATACTAAACTCATCGCTCTTTCGAGACTTGATTTTTGTGATCATTCCAATGATACATAATAATGCACTGACTCTGGGTAACTAAGGTCGGGGTGTTACATTTGGTATCTGAGAAATTTTAGTACAAAACATGGAATATATATTTAGATAAACTCTGATTAGAGCACATTACCCTAAGATATACATTGGGAATTAGTATAGAAGAACTTCCTATAATTTGGTATTGTAGAGATTTTCTGAGTTTTCCAACCAATGCATCCATGTCTGGATACGAGCTGGTAGAGGCAGATCTGACACATATGTACCTAGTGGTAAAACCCGAAAACACTGCTTTGAGCTAGACTCGAACAGGAACTGGTGCATGACAACGGGCCTTATAGCACTCTAGGTTACGACACTTTCAAGGGATATGATTAGGATAATTCTCATTTTATTTACAAACCATTATAAAGGGTTTATGAGTATATAATTCCTCAAAAAAAAACAAATTTTATTATTATGGATTATATCCATAAACTATTAAATTTATGTTAAGTGTTTTATGAGTTTGGAATTATGTATTTCTATTCATAAACTAATATAATTTATGCCATTTTTTAGAAATAGCGCCCAGTGAAAGGAATGGAAATCGTATAAATGCATGAACTCCATGTAGGGATTTCCCTAGTAATCAAGATCATTATAGTGGAGCTGGTGATACAACAGGTGCTGATCAACTTATCATTATATTGGGACAAGTACCTCATGTTATGAATAATAACCTTACCTGTATGGAGCACCCTGATCCATAGCGTGGAGGATCAATGTCAGATCGCTTCATGGGGAAACATCCACCAATGTTCAATTGGAGTAAAAATCCATTAGTAGATGAGAAATGGATAAATTCCTTAGATAATGTATTACATGCATTGGGGAGTAGTGAAAGGGAAAAAGTTGTCATGGGAGTTTACTGCCTCACTGGAGATGCTGATCAATGGTGGTCATTGATTCAAAACACAAAGGATGATGAAGAAGTATAAAATATGGAATGGAGGGAGTTTAGAGATCTTTTCTTAGAAAAATACTTTCCTTGTGACCATCGAGCAGATATGGAAAGGCAATTTCTGAGTCTGAGGCAAAAGTAGGATGAGAATGTCGCAAAGTATGATGCTAACTTTAAAAGGTTAGCGAGGCATGCTACAGATTATATACATAACCAAAGAAGTAAGATTTATTGTTTCTTTTATGGTTTAAAACCAATTATCTATCGAGCGTTAGTCTCACAATACTTCTCATCGAATGAGGATATTGTCTCATGTTCTATCAATACAGAAAAAGAATTCTCTATGTCTTACGACTTTTAAGAAAAGAATGAGAAGAAGAGATCCATTGAACAGTCTAGAAATGGAAATAAAGGGAAGAAGGGAATAGTTGAATATCCATCTTGTAGTAAATGTGGGAAGAAACACTCTGGTACTTTCATGAAGGGAATGTGATCCTGTTACAAGTGTGGTGAAGAAGGACACCGAGCTTCTGACTTCAAGTGGAAGAATGAGTTTGTTGATATTGAATACTACAATTTTAGAGAAAGGGGGCATTATGAAAATGAATGTCTTAAGCATAAAGGGAACCTACCTCAGAAAAAGCCAAGGGACCAGGGCCAAGATTATACTATCACTACTACTGAGGGTGAAGCTCTGAAAGATGTGGTGGTAGGTAATTTAATGGTCTCCCCAAGTTTAGCAAATGCTTTATTTGATTCTGGATCATCGCATTGTTTCATAACATCCAAGTTTGCTGTGAAAATTAGATATTTCCAATTTGATTTAAAAAGGGTGTCCTCATTGAAAACTCTTAAGGGAAGTATCATCGTAACAATGTTTTGTGAATCAATTCCCATTAGGGCATATAAATGCTCTCTATCTGCTGATCTAATCATCATACCCATGATTGAATTTGATATAATCCTCGGTATGGATTGGATTTCTAACCATGATGTGAAAATTTATTTTAAGAAGAAGGATGTTACAATTTTTTATGACAATGATAAAGAACACCTTATATTTAGAGAAGATTTGTTATCACATAATTCTTATCTAGATCCATAGAACACCTCAAGATTTCATAGTATATTATTTCATCAAAGTAATTCAATAACTTTCACTACACACAACACTGAGTTTTAGCACACCATGACTTACCAAACTAGCCATTCAAAATCGGTTATGAATAGTATTAACTGAATTATGAACTTTATATAATCCTTATAATTTTGAAATCCATATTATGAGTTTCTTAGACATAATGTGACAACAAATACACTTTTTCAAATAAAAGAAGTACTTTTGAAAAATTGCAATTTTAACGCCTTTTAATGGCGAAGCCTTTTTAAATCCAATATTTGAAACTTTTATATATTAAATATGACAAAATGAACTTATTCTTTAGAATCCAGACATATGAATTTAGTTTCAATAACGTTTTGGTGTTTTATGATAACTTTCATATTTGGGTGAATAGTGAAAAATACTATATTTTAACTGAAAATAACTTTTTTAATCAAAATAATTTATAGTGTTAATTTATACATTTTAATGGTTTGAAATTATAAATAGATTATATTTTTACCATTTAATCCAATTATGGTCATTCTATGTAATTTCACATTGAAATTGGACATAAACAAGTGTCAAACTTTTGATAGTTATTATTTCATAAAAATACCCCTTTTGGTTTTGACAGCGGGAATTACTTTTAAATTAATAAATGAAACTTCTAAGTTTTGAATTTGGTAAAATATACTTCATTGTTAAATTCAAAATATCAAAATTATATTAGGGTAAATTTTTGGTGTTTTTCTGAAAACTTTTAATTTTTGATGAATAACGAAAAACACTAAGTAATAGTTTAAAACCAAATTTTTATTTAAATAATTATTTACATTAATTAAATTTATTTTAGGTCAAAATTGATACATAATACCTATATAGGTTCAATGTAATTATTTAGAGTTAGTTTATAATAATTTTAGATATATAAAAATTTTATTGAACTTTTCACCGTCTTTTACCCACCTCCTAGGAGAATTTGTAAATTCACATAAAACATAATTTTACAGCTTATGTGAGTGGAATTTCAAAAATCCGATTGACATAGTTAATATCAAGGAGTAAAATGTGGTTCAATAAGATAAAAATAATTTTTGGTGAATAGTAACTTTTTACATTTATTTACCACGGTTAAAAGTAAATAGGGTAATTAAGGGTAAAAGTGATATTATTATTTCCCTAACACATGTCCTGATTCTATTGGATAAGTTTAATTCGACCAAAAATAGCCTTAGGAATAAAATATGACCATTTAGGTCCACTGGGATTAGATTAGGACATTTATTATTATTTAATTTAAAGAAGAGTTAAAATTGTTAAATTCAAAGTTTATTAACTCAATCATTTTTATACAGGGTTATACATAAGATAATTTCGAAAATATATATTAATTAGAAAGACAAAATGATTTAATACATCATGGTATTTTATTTATAATTTTTAGACAATAGATAATTAAATCTATTTATGCCCCAATGATGATGCAATAATTACCTTATTAATGAAAGAATCAAATAAATGGTATTATAAATATTAATATAAATATAATTTAAATGTTTTTATGACATAAAAGAATTTTCTAGGTGACTATCACACGTTAGGGATGATTCAATGTATCTTGTTTGAAGTAATAAAGCTGCGATGACTTTCAAAAAAACAAAATACCAAATAATGTCAAAATGGACATACATTAATATTTAAACCAAATACTATATTATTGGTTGATATAATATTCGTAAAAATGTAAGGCTCGGCCAAAAGTCTTAAATAATACTATATATGTCATTAATGAGCCACTTGAGGTTCTATTGGATGTTTAGAGTATGTTTATTAACCATATATTGTAAGAATACAAGAAGACACTGTTAAAGATAAACTATTTAACTAAGAGTTAAATCTAAATGATAAGGTTAAAACGGTAACCTAAACATGCCTAAAACCTGTTGGTTGAGAGGATTTCGACCCATAACCATCTAAGAATCGATATAAATTCATTTTTAACAATTATAAACCGAATATGATTGTATAATAAATTAATACTTTAATCATTTCCTAAAGTGACCCTCACCCCTCTTATAAAAGGGCACTTCACCTTCTCTCAAACTCACACCTCCGAAGCCATTTGGCTCAGCCAAACTATGCCCAAATATCCTCCCAACTTCACTAAAATAAACCTAGAGGCCTTAGTTTGATCAGAAAGCCAACCTGAGGATCCCTTTTGATCAAATTAAAAGGATGAACCCGAAGAAGAGGTAATGATTTCACCACCCTCATTCAAGTTCTTTTTTTCTTCCACTTCTTATTTCTTTGTTATTTCCATTCTAAAATAATAGATATAGTATCTTATATATATTTTGATGTTATTATAAATATTTCAAGACTATATTCATTATTCTATCAATCTTATGAATGATAATGTCACCATACGTGTGTACGTACAACTTACCATCTCCACGTCGCGGTGTAATGGTTATTCAATACATTATTATTTGGATGGGTTTAATAATGATGTGTATTTGATGTAAATAATAAATATAACATGATAAGTATTATGTATCTATGATATACCATCCAATTATATATTATTTTAATATAAAAAATGATATTTTCACTCGTGCGTATGTACGGATTACCGTCTCCACGACGCGATGAGATTCATTTCCAAGTTCACCATTCATCAACGATTATAAAAATATATATTACAAATAAGTATGTAATATATGACATAATAATTATACTGAAGATATATATATATTTATATATATATATATGTTTTTATGTACTTACATATATCTTATTCACTTACTTCCGTTCAATACTATATGAAAACGGAAACAACGTTTATGCGTACATATAGACTACCGTCTCCATAAACAATGTTTTCCATTTCATATATACGTGTATTATACATATTTATATTCTAAATATATATGATATATAGATCATGTTTTATATTCTGTAAGAATTTAAATCATGATCTAAGTGATAGAATTAAGAATAACAAGTAAAAACACGTACGATAAAGAAAGTGATTATTACCCAAAATATTATTAGAACATGGACATTATTATTAAATGGTTAGTATAATGTCATAAATGAATAATGTATGATATAATAAATATTAATATAGTTCTCTTATGATTTGATAACATACGATAGTCTTCATACAAGAGGTTAAACATACCCTCAACAAAAGGAAAGTGCAAGGTAAGGGGTTTTCATCTCATTCCTTATTCCTGTGAGATTCATGCCATATTTACACTATTACCTTTTGTCTGGTGTATGTACTACCCATAATTTTATTCATTTTGTAATAACCTTTAATTTATGTGCATTTACATATTCATTGTATGATACTTCTTTCTTGGGGTGTATGTTTCGTTAGTTACCAAATTGTTAAGGGTCAATTCTTCAATCTCATTATTATCCGAGATTGTTTATGTGTAAGTATTTACTTGGAAATTTCTATCATCCATGTAAATTTTTCATAAAAATGATTTCAAAATGAATATTTTAAGGATTTTTTAAAGGTACTCTTTATAAAAATTATAATTTTAAATGGTTTAAATATTTATCATTCTAAATATTTTTAATTAATATTCATGTTTTCAAAATGATTTTAAGGATTTATTTATATGAACATGAATGTTTTGAAGTGATAATTCTTTTCAAAAGTTTCAAAGTGGTATGGGAAACTTTTATCCAAAAATATATTTTAAATTACTTCCTTTATAAATGTGTGACTTTTAAATTATTTTTAGCAAAAACATATTTCTCTCAAAATTTTTTACTCATCATTTTCAACTGTGTTAGCATCCTTTACTGGATATTTTTTCTGATTGAGGTTGATTTATTATAATACAATATTCCATGTTGTATTGAATGAATTATGATATGTTTTTATAGTGTATGTTCTATTTTTATACCAGTCATGGTTTATGGTTAATGTATTGACATTTCGTATGCTAGTTTTAATACGAATGAATATATTATGTTTCAACTTTTTCATATGAGGAATGCAATGGCCTTAGTATGTGAACGGTGGAGCCCGCTATAGCTCCTTGATGCATAGGTAGGTCTCATGAGACAAACTAGTGTCTTTCCACAAGTCCTTGACAAAAACATTATTTGTAGTCTTGGCACTAGGCCTTGACTATGTGGTAATGATGTCTGATATTAGGCATTCCCTCTTTGTAAAATTAGTTATTACATGTGATTATTCGACTAGTAGAATATCCATGTGCATGTTTATATGGTAATGTTTCATTTATTTTAACCATATTATGTTCATGTTTATGTTTAAAAGGCTGTTGTTTTTATTAAACATCTTGCCTTAAAAGTTTATATATTTTGCTAAATTATTTACCCTTACTTAGCATCTGAGCTCACCCCATTTATATGTTTTATTTTTCCCAGGATTCCAAGAAGTGTATTGTGATTGATATGCAGGGTTAGTCAATGGTAATAATGGTGTTCATAAAAGATTTTTTATGTTGTTTTGTATGTTATAAAGTGTAATGTAACATTAATTTATGTAACATATTTTCCAAGACTGCTAAACTGATCGGTCCTTTAGGACTTGATTCCTTGTAATCATGCCAATGTATTAAAATGATTCACTGGATCAAGGTAACTGGGGTCAGGGCGTTACAGTTGGTATCAGAAGAAGTTTAACAATAACCTTGGAATCTAGATTTATATAAACTCTGATTAGAGCATGTAGACCTAAGATATACTTTGAGGATTAGTATAGAAGAACATCCTAGAATTTTGGTATTGTAGTGATTTTGTGAGTTTTCCATGTAATACATCCCTGTCTGGATATGAGCAGGTAAAGGCGGCTCTAGTACATATTTAACTAGGGGTAAAAGCTGAAATCACCGCTTTGATCTAGACTCGAATGAGAACTGGTGCACGACAATGGGCCTTGTTGCACTCTTGGTTATGACACTCCCGGGGGATATGCTTAGGAAAATTCTCATTTTCTTTACAAATCATTATGAATGGTTTATGAGTATGTACTTCCTCAATTAAAACATCTTTATGATAATGGATTACATCCACAAACCGTTAAATTTACATTAGGTATCTTACAGGTTTGGAATTATTGTAATTCATAAACTAACCTAGGTTATGCTATTGTATAGAAATGACGCCCAGTAGAAGGAATGTGAACTCTAACAATACGTATGATCCAAAGAGTAAGAAGGATCATATCTTTCACGGTATTAAGCCAACATTTAGAAGAGAAATAGTTTCCCATGTTTTTTCAACATATGAAGAAATAGTATCATGTGTTAATAATATAATTAAATAATTCTTTGAGTTATATGGCTTTGAAGGGAAGCAAGAGAAGAAAAGGATGGAAGAGAGAAAGACGGATAAAAGGAAGATGGAAAAGAAGAATTTTCCCATATGTGATAACTGTGGGAAGAAACACCCTAGAACTTCCCTGAAAGGAATGGGAGTTTGATATAAGTGTGGAGAAAAAGGAAACCATTTATATGATTGCAGGGGTAATAAAAAGGTTTCAAATGTACAATGCTTCATCTGCAAGGAGTTAGAACACTATGCGAAGCAATGTCCAAATCATTAGAGTATGCCCCAAATGATGCTATGGGATAATAATAAAGTAATGATACTACCATAGGTGAGGAGGAATGATTATAGTTCTTAAGTTTTTATTAAAGAATTATTTCATTTGATTTTTGTATCAACAATGTACCGGTTATAATAATTATGGAATATATAAGGATTGTATTGCAGTACTATTTCATTAAGGACATGAGATTGTTTGGAACCAAGAAATGTGACTCAATAGCAGGTTAAATTTTTGGAAAATATATGGTTAAGATAAAGATAAATCATAATATGGTTCTGATACCGTGGTAGTGATTTTGGAATAAGATTTGGTCGATTTTGGTAATTTAGGATGTTGCGGTGTTGTAAAAAATGCACGATGAAGGCGTTCACATGTTATTACCTGGAAAAAAGGATCCTCATTATGTTTAACTTCCTTATAAACATATGACTGGAAGTTTGGATATAAGTATTTCGGATAATTCAAAATGTTGGAATGGAATAAGTTTGAAATTGGATACTATTGTTAAGGTTATTATTGGATTTCCATAAAAAGGACAACCCGGAGGTCCGGTGACAACCCGTCACGTCCGACATGGCCATGAGACTTGAACCCGCAACCAAAGGGAGGCAATGGTGTATCACCTATCACTGACCCACATGATGTCCTGGATTGAATAATGTAGTTTTTTTAAAGGGTCTGATATGTAAATTATAAATTCATTATTTTTGGAACCTTATATGACTAGGATAAATAGAATATATATATATATATATATATATATTTGAAATATTTTAGAGTGAAAGATGAGTTTGTGGTAGGAATTAGTTGAAGGATGAAACTGTACTTGTCACGTATATACATACATACATATATATATATATTTCCATCTTATTTTATGGATAAATTAATTATTAAACTTTAAGTAAGGGATCATAAAACCCAAAATGTGTTATCCTAATACCTTACATTTTGTTGAACCGATGGTATTTTAAATCATCATAGATTGGTAGCTTTGAGGCCCACAATTCTACAATTGTTTGTGATTGATGACCTCAATCACTCCCAATAAATATCTATGTTTTCCTATATGTCTCTAATTTCCACCAATGTTCTCTTAATCGAAATCATAATTTGGTGGTGACCCTTTTATTTCCCTTTTCCTTTTATTATGACTAACTTTTATTAACCTAATTTCCGATGTGGGTTTTCCCAAAGGTATTTTCTATTTTCAAACTTTTATTTCCGAAAAATAATTTCAAATTGGGATGATGCAATTTATTGAAGGAGGGAAGAATATAACACCCCAAAATTTCATTGTACGTTATTTATTCAAAGTAACTCGATAACTTGGACTACACGCAACACCGAGGTTTAGCACACCATGACATACCAAACTTGCCGTTCAAAAGAGGTTATGAATAGTATTAACTGAATTTTGAACTTTATATTATCCTTATAATTTTAGAATCCATATTATGATTTTCTTAGACATAATGTAAGAACAAATACATTTTTTCAAATAACAGAAGTATTTTTTTAAAAATTGAAATTTTACCGCCTTTTAATGGTGAAGCATTTTAAAATCCAATATTTGAAACTTTTATATATTCAATTTTACAAAATAAAATTCTTCTTTAGAATTGGGATATAAGAATTTAGTTTCAATAATGTTTTGGTGTTTTTCTGATAACTTTCATATTTGGGTGAATTGTGAAAAATAATATATTTGAACTGCAAAATTTTTTTAATCAAAATAATTTATAGGATTAGTTTATACATTTCAAGGGTTTTGAAGAATAAATAGATTATGTTTTTACCATTTAATCCAATTATGGTTATTCTAAGTAATTTTACTTTCAAATTGGACATAAACAAGTGTCAAACTTTTGATAGTTATTCACTACTGTAAATAAGGCCATTAGCGACCGCCATTGGCGGTCCCTAAAGGTCTCTAGCGGCCGCGCAGCGACCGCCATTGGCGGTCGCTGTTGCCTCGTCGCTAGAGGCCTTTAGCGACCGCCAATGGCGGTCGCTATAGCGGGCCGGCAGATCGGCCTTCAGCGACCGCCAAGCGGTCGCTCAAGGCCCTCTGCCGGGCACCCTATAGCGACCGCCTATGGCGGTCGCTATTCTAAAAAAAGAAATTTTTTAAATTTTTTTTATTGAATTCAATATAAATATATAAATATATATATATATATATATAAATATTCATATATATACTATTAAATACAATATTTTAAATATATATAATATATTTTAAATGTTTTAATATATATTTAATATATATATAATATCAAATCATTGTGATATAATAATTTAAAAACTTTGATTCAAGAAATAATCTCATTTCAGGTATTTCGGAGCACGTTTGCTCCGAATGGGACCGCCGCACGCCGTTTTGGTGTTTTATGGCGCCAGAAACGCGTTTCCGGCCGCCGCGGTCACACGAAACCTCCGAATGAGGTGTCGTCTGGCCGACCATTTCACAATTCACGCCCCGGATGTTGTCGTACGGTTTTGTGGCATTCAGAGGTCGTTCGAGTGGTTTTGACCCCCCAACGCGCCATTTCAGCGCGCCACGCTGCTGAAAACGACACAATCGGACGTTCCGCGCGCACTGCACGTCCGATAGATGTGCGGCCTTCACCTGCATCTCAGGAATAATATTTCTATCGTTCCCGTGCGGTTTCAGGTTGTTCGGAGCACGTTTGCTCCGAATTGGACCGTCGCACGCCGTTTTGGTGTTTTAGGGCGCAGGAAACGCGTTTCCGGCCACCGCGGTCAAACGGAACCTCCGAATGAGGTGCCATCTGGCCGACCATTTCACAATTCACGCCCCGGATGTTGTCGTATGGTTTCGTGGCATTCGGAGGTCGTTCGGGTGGTTTTGACCCCCCAACGTGTCATTTCAGCGCGCACCGCGCTGCTTAAAACGACACAATCGGACGTGCCGCGCGCACCGCACGTCCGATAGACGTGCGGCCTCCTCCTGCATCTCAGGAATAATATTTCTGTCGTTCTTGTGCAGTTTCAGGTCATTCGGAGTACGTTTGCTTCGAATTGGATAGCCGCACGCCGTTTTGGTGTTTTAGGGCGCCGGAAACGCGTTTTCGGCCGCCGCGGTCAAACGGCACCTCCGAATGAGGTGCCGTCTGGCCGACCATTTCACAATTCACGCCCTGGATATTTTCGTACGGTTTCGTGGCATTCGAAGGTCGTTCGGGTGGTTTTGACCCCCAACGCGCCATTTCAGCGCGCGCCGCGCTGCTGAAAACGACACAATCGGATGTGCCGCGCGCACCGCATGTCCGATGGACGTTCGGCCTCCTCCTACATCTCAGGAATAATATTTCTATCGTTCCCGTGCGGTTTCAGGTCATTCGGAGCAAGTTTGCTCCGAATGGGACCGCCGCATGCCGTTTTGGTGTTTTAGGGCGCCGGAAACGCGTTTCCGGCCGCCGCGGTCAAACGGCACCTCCGAATGAGGTTTCTTCTGACCGACCATTTCACAATTCACGCCCCGGATGTTTTCGTACGGTTTCGTGGCATTCAGAGGTTGTTCGGGTGGTTTTGAACCCCCAACGCGCCATTTCAGTGCGCACCGCGCTGTTGAAAACGACACAATCGGACATGCCGCGCGCACCGCACGTCTGATGGATGTGCGGCCTCCTCCTGCATCTCAGGAATAATATTTCTATCGTTCCCGTGCGGTTTCAGGTCTTTCGGAGCACGTTTTCTCTGAATGGAACCGCCGCACGCCGTTTTGGTGTTTTATGGCGCCGTAAACGCGTTTCCGGCCGCCGCGGTCACACGGCACCTCCGAATGAGGTGCCGTCTGGCCGACCATTTCGCAATTCACGCCCCGGATGTTGTCGTATGGTTTCGTGGCATTCGGAGGTCGTTCGGGTGGTTTTGACCCCCCAACGCGCCATTTCAGCGCGCGCCGCGCTGCTGAAAACGACACAATCGGACGTGCCGCGCGCACCGCACGTCCGATGGACGTGCGGCCTCCTCCTGCATCTCAGGAATAATATTTCTATCGTTCCCGTGCGGTTTCAGGTCATTCGGAGCACGTTTGCTCCGAATGGGACCGCCGCACGCCATTTTGGTGTTTTATGGCGCTAGAAACGCGTTTCCGGCCGCCTCGGTCAAACGGCACCTCCGAATGAGGTGTCGTCTGGCCAACCATTTCACAATTCACTCCCCGGATGTTGTCGTACGGTTTCGTGGCATTCGGAGGTCGTTCGGGTGGTTTTGACCCCCCAACGCGCCATTTTAGCGCGCGCCGCGCTGCTGAAAACGACACAATCGGACGTGCCGCGCGCACCGCACGTTCGATGGACATGCGGCCTCCTCCTGCATCTCAGGAATAATATTTCTATCGTTCCCGTGCGGTTTCAGGTCGTTCGGAGCACGTTTGCTCCGAATTGGACCGCCGCACGCCGTTTTGGTGTTTTAGGGCGCCGGAAACGCGTTTCTGGCCGCTGCGGTCAAAAGTCACCTCCGAATGAGGTTCCGTCTGGCCGACCATTTCACAATTCATGCTCCGGATGTTGTCGTACGGTTTCGTGGCATTCGGATGTCATTCGGGTGGTTTTGACCCCCCAACGCGCCATTTCAGCGCGCGCCGCGCTGCTGAAAACGACACAATCGGACGTGTCGTGCGCACCGCACGTCCGATGGACGTGCGGCCTCCTCCTACATCTCATGAATAATATTTCTATCGTTCTCGTGTGGTTTCAGGTCGTTCGGAGCACGTTTGCTCCGAATTGGACTGCCGCACGCCGTTTTGGTGTTTTAGGGCGCCGGAAACGCGTTTCCGGCCGCCGCGGTCAAACGGCACCTCCGAATGAGGTGCCGTCTGGCCGACCATTTCACAATTCACGCCCCGGATGTTGTCGTACGGTTTCGTGGCATTCGGAGGTCGTTCGGGTGGTTTTGAACCCCCAACGCACCATTTCAGCGCGCGCCGCGCGGCTGAAAACGACACAATCGGACGTGCCGCGCGCACCGCACGTCCGATGGACGTGTGGCCTGCTCCTACATCTCAGGAATAATATTTCTATCGTTCCCGTGTGGTTTCAGATCGTTCGGAGCAGGTTTTTTCTGAATTGGACCGCCGCACGCCGTTTTGGTGTTTTAGGGCGCCGGAAACGCGTTTCCGGCCACCGCGGTCAAACGGCACCTCTGAATGAGGTGCCGTCTGGCCGACCATTTCACAATTCACGCCCCGGATTTTGTCGTACGGTTTCGTGGCATTCGGAGGTCGTTCAGGTGGTTTTGAACCCCCAACGCGCCATTTCAGCGCGCTCCGCGCTGCTGAAAACGACACAATCGGACGTGTCGTGCACACCGCACGTCCGATGGATGTGCGGCCTCCTCCTGCATCTCAAGAATAATATTTCTATCATTCCCGTGCGGTTTCAGGTCTTTTGTAGCACGTTTGCTCCGAATGGGACCACCGCACGCCGTTTTGGTGTTTTAGGGCGCTGGAAACGCGTTTCCGGCTGCCACTGTCAAACGGCACCTCTAAATGAGGTGCCGTCTGGCCGACCATTTCAGAATTCACGTCCCGGATGTTGTCGTACGGTTTCGTGGCATTCGGAGGTCGTTCGGGTGGTTTTGACCCCCCAACGCGCCATTTCAGCGCGCGCCGCGCTGCTGAAAACGACACAATCGGACGTGTCGCGCGCACCGCACGTCCGATGCCGCCTCCTCCTGCATCTTAGGAATAATATTTCTATTGTTCCCATGCGGTTTCAGGTATTTCAGAGCACGTTTGCTCCGAATGGGACCGCCGCACGCCGTTTTGGTGTTTTAGGGCGCCGGAAACGCGTTTCCGGCCGCCGCGGTCAAATGGCACCTCCGAATTAGGTGCCATCTAGCCGACCATTTCACAATTCACGCCCCGGATGTTGTCGTATGGTTTCGTGGTATTCAGAGGTCGTTCGGGTGGTTTTGACCCCCCAACGCGCCATTTCAGCGCGCGCCGCGCTGCTGAAAACGACACAATCGGACGTGTCGCGCGCACCGCACGTCCGATGGACGTGCCGCCTCCTTCTGCATCTCAGGAATAATATTTATATCGTTCCCGTGCGGTTTCAGGTCGTTCGGAGCACGTTTTCTCCGAATTGGACCGCCGCACGCCGTTTTGGTGTTTTAGGGCGCCGGAAACGCGTTTCCGGACGCCGCGGTCAAACGGCACCTCCGAATGAGGTGCCGTCTGGCCGACCATTTCACAATTCACGCCCCGGATGTTGTCGTACGGTTTCGTGGCATTCGGAGGTTGTTCGGGTGGTTTTGACCCTCCAACGCGCCATTTCAGCGCACGCCGCGCTGCTGAAAACGACACAATCGGACGTGCCGCGCGCACCGCACGTCCGATGGATGTGCGGCCTTCTCCTGCATCTCAGGAATAATATTTCTATCGTTCCCGTGCGGTTTCAGGTCGTTCGGAGCACGTTTTCTCCGAATGGGACCGCCGCACGCCGTTTTGGTGTTTTAGGGCGCTGGAAACGCGTTTCAGGCCGCCGCGGTCAAACGGCACCTCCGAATGAGGCTCCGTCTGGCGGACCATTTCACAATTCACTCCACGGATGTTGTCGTACGGTTTCGTGGCATTCGGAGGTCGTTCGGGTGGTTTTGAATCCCCAACGCGCCATTTCAGCGCGCGCCGCGCTGCTGAAAACGACACAATCGGACGTGCCGCGCGCACCGCATGTCCAATGGACGTGCGGCCTCCTCCTGCATCTCAGGAATAATATTTCTATCGTTCCCGTGCGGTTTCAGGTCTTTCGGAGCACGTTCGCTCCGAATGGGACCGCCGCACGTCGTTTTGGTGTTTTATGGCGCCGGAAACGCGTTTCTGGCCGCCGCGGTCACACGGCACCTCCGAATGTGGTGCCGTCTTGCCGACCATTTCACAATTCATGCCTCGGATGTTGTCGTATGGTTTCCTGGCATTCATAGGTCGTTCAGGTGGTTTTGACCCCCCAACGCGCCATTTCAGCGCGCGCCGCGCTGCTGAAAACGACACAATCGGCGGCTGTACGGGGGTGCAGGGGGCTGTACGGGGGTGGCGGGGGGCTGTACAGGGGTGTGGGGGGTTGTACGGGGGTGTCGGCGGGCTGTACGAGGGTGTCGGGGGGCTGTACTGGGGTGGCGGAGGGTTGTACGGGGGTGGGGGGGCTGTACGGGGGTGCGGGGGGGCTGTACGGGGGTGAGGGGGCTGTACGGGGGTGGCAGAGGGCTGTTCGGGGGTGCGGGGGGCTGTACGGGGGTGGTGGGGGCCTGTACGGGGGTGGCGGGGGGCAGTACGGGGGTGCGGGGGGTTGTACGGGGGTGGGGGGGGGGGGGGCTGTACGGTGGTGTCGGGGGGCTGTACGGGGGTGAGGGGGGCTGTACGGGGGTGGCGGAGGGTTGTACGGGGGTGCGGGGGGGGGGGGGGGGGGCTGTACTCGGGTGCGGGGGGCTGTACGGGGGTGAGGGGGGCTGTACGGGGGTGGCGGAGGGCTGTTCGGGGGTGCGGGGGGGCTGTACGGGGGTGCGGGGGGGGGGGGGGGGGCTGTACGGGGGTGCGGGGGGCTGTACGGGGGTGTGGGGGGCTGTACGGGGGTGGCGGGGGGCAGTACGGGGGTGCGGGGGGCTGTACGGGGGTGCGGGGGGGGGGGGGGGGGGGGCTGTACGGGGGTGCGGGGGGCTGTACGGGGGTGGCGGGGGCCTGTACGGGGGTGGCGGGGGGCAGTACGGGGGTGCGGGGGGTTGTACGGGGGTGCGGGGGGGCTGTACGAGGGTGCGGGGGGCTGTACGGGGGTGCGGGGGGGGGGGGGGAGGGGGGGAGGGGGGCTGTACGGGGGTGCGGGGGGCTGTACGGGGGTGAGGGGGGCTGTACGGGGGTGGCAGGGGGCTGTACGGGGGTGGCGGGGGGCAGTACGGGGGTGCGGGGGGGTGTACGGGGGTGCGGGGGGGCTGTACGGGGGTGCGGGGGGATGTACGGGGGTGCGGGGGGGCTGTACGGGGGTGGCGGGGGCCTGTACGGGGGTGGCGGGGGGCTGTACGGGGGTGGCGGGGGCCTGTACGGGGGTGCGGGGGGCTGTACGGGGGTGCGGGGGGCTCTCCGGGGGTGCAAAGGCCATCCCATTGATTACAAAAGTGAAAAATAAAAGTGATAACATCTAATTAATACATATTTCATTTATCGATACCATACAGAAATTTATAAAAAATATATTGGATAATACATAATCTATAATATCAGATTTATTGATCTGTTGGAATTAGTTCGACTTTTTCAAATGTAGAATCATTCAAGATTATCTGATCAAAAACTCAATATGTGTATAAAATATTTAAAAGACCACCATGGATGGTAATAATGCATTACTTAAATGAATAAATACAGTACATCAATGTCAACCCTACCAGTAAAAACAAAAAACATATCTCGTGAATATATGGTGCGTCACGCGTTGCCATCACTGCTACCTCCTTCTGGTGGGCCAGGTGCCTACAAAAAATAAACATTATAAATATTTTAATAACAAAAATAATTTAAATTAAATAAATAAATACTGTATATACCTGCGTCGTATGATCCCCTGTACCATCAGCTCGACGCACATATTCCCGCAGTACTCTAACCTCAGCTGTCAATTGCGCATTTGTCTCCTCGGAAGCGCGCAGCCGTGCCTCAAAATCTGACATCTACTGTGTCATATGAGCAACAGCAGGACCGACAACCGCAGCGCGTGGCACTACAGAATGAGGAATCCCTGCTCCATAGGTCAAACTATAGCCATGCCCGTCCCGACCAATAATGCGATGAAAGATCTCATCCCGTCGCATGGGAAGCTGTCGCTGGTCCTCTAGCAGATGTTCTAACTCAACTTCAAATTGATCCTGTGAAATATATAAATATATATAAATATATATATGTTAATATATAGATTTATGTAATTATTGGTAAGTACAGACACTTACTATCAATGATGCATCCTCTAGATCATTGCGACCACGAGTCCTTATCCACACCGACATTTTATCAGTTGCTGCACCTTGCCCTCGCAACTGTATATTAAAAGAATATAAACACAAAACCATATTAATTAATAAATTAAAAAATGAATAATATATACCTCATGTCGGATCTGAGACACGTGACGAGTCCCGAGCCTGTGAGCTGGTCCCTGCAACGCTCGATTCTCCGAATGGCGTGTTGAAACCTCCTACATTCAATTCATTCAAATTTCAAACAAATCACATATTCTTGAAAATATATATACAGCAAAATAATTAATATACAAACCGCAACACCCTCAGTAGACCAATATGCAACCAAGTCACGCCACTGAGCCGGGAGGACACCTCTCGAGAATTTTTCCAAAATGTCAAGGGCACCCACATTTGGTACCCAGTGGTCCCTCTTCACTTTGCCTTTATAATATTTCCACAGCTTATGGCATTTGCTCATACACACGGGCCGAAAATATTCAGGGCATACTTTTAAATTTTGCTATAATGAAAATAATCAAACATATTAGTATTATTTATAAATAGAAAATAAAGTAAAATTATTTTCTTACCTGAACCTCCCTCCATAGACGATCTAATGTGTCTTGAGGGATAGATGCTCAATCACGCGTGGTCAATGGAAATCGATGTGGGTCACGTATGATATGACCCAGCTGACGAATAAATGCCGGGGCATTCGGTCCCACGGGATGAAATACCTCATCAAATGAAACATCTATCGTCGTGTCAGAATTCCATGATAATATGCCACGACCAGGGCCTCTCCTGCGAGAGGAAGACGCTGCCGAGTCTGATCCTGTTGAAAACAATTTTATATATAAATTGACAAATGTTATATATATATATATATATATGTCAATTACATAAAAAATATAGACAATGACATTCAAACATACCTCGACCCTGAGACGTAGATGCCTCAGATGGATGATGTGGATTTTCTGCCTCTTCCCCTGACATGTCTGCAGTCATACAAAATATCAGTAATGAGTCCAAAGTGTTTAAAAGATAAATTGGATTATTCTTCATAAATCAAACTTGTACAACTGTTAATCAAACAAAAAATGGATTGAATAATTAGTTGTGAATGAATTTTAAAAAATCAGAAAGTTAATCAACCTAAATATTTATGACTGAATTAACTTACAAAACTGAGGATTAAAACATATAAGGATTTATAAAATGATTAGATAATTTATGATATCCTAGGACATTCTACTGAATAGCGGGAAAACAATTATACCTTTCATTAAGCATGAAAATCGACCGTTTCTCCTTCAACAGCCGCTCTGACCCAATAAATATCTTCTTCACGTTGAACTACAGTATGTTGATCAAGTTGTTGGTAAACAAACGGAACAGTCTCGGGTTCATCTTATTCAAATAAAAACACTCCTCGCCGAGACATTTTGACAACAACTTTCCAATTTGGATCCGAAGGCAAAGTAATGAAGAATACTTTTTCCGCTTGTGATGTCAAAATGAAAGGTTCATTCTCAACTCGTTCATTATTTCTGTATAACATATAGTTAAAATTCACCAATGAAAACTGATATTGATCGACTTTACATCCACGCACTGGATCAACCCAATTACACTTTAACAATATGTACTTCAAACCGTGTGTGTATACAACTTCAATGATGTCTATCAATTGACCATAGTAATAACCAGAATCGACAAAGGGACAACCGATGCCACTGTTTTGTGTTGCTCGTTTGTCGTCAACATCTTTAATGCGAAATCGAAAACCATTAGCATCAATAGCTTTATAACGACGAGCCGTTATAGATGGACCCTCAGCCAGTTGGATAAATACTTCAGGTAGCGTGGGGTCCCCTAACTCCCTCATCTTACGAACCTACATAATTTATTAAAATCAATACTGATATATGCAGAAAGAATTAGTTTAATACTTCACTCATAATGAAAATCAATTTATACATACATAATCCTTGAACCAATCATGAAATGCCGCATAATGAGATTGTTGAATTTGCAACTCAGTCGCACGATGCATCTATTCTTTTATCTCATTAATGTGTTTCCTGCAAATGATTACGCGATGTTTAAAAGATCAACTTATGCAAAGAAAACATGTAAAAGTTATACAAGCACATTGATAAGATACTTACTGCATTAATGGTGCAACTGATGGAGTATTGAACAAGATATATCGATGTGCTTTTATCCACTCGATGTTGTCCATATCAAATGTGGTTCCTTCTCCAACTGGACCATCATGAATCTGAGAGGGCTTATCTAATTTTGTTTCAACATCCGTAAGATATTCTGCACAAAAGGTAGTACACTCATCTATCAAATAACCATTGGCTATTGATGCCTCTGGACGAGCTCTGTTGCGTACAAATCTTTTCAATGTACTCAAATACCGTTCAATAGGATACATCCACCTGAATTGCACTGGACCAGCAGCCATTACTTCATCAGTTAGGTGCACTATCAAGTGGACCATAACATCGAAAAATGAGGGGGGGGGAGTTTCTCAAAGTGACAAAGCGTAAGTACAATTCGGTCCTGCAGACTTTTTAAATCACTCATTCGTTGATTTCTTAAACAAAGATGTCTAAAAAAATTACTCATCTCAATCAAGGGCTGAACAATATTGGGGGATAAACAATCACAAATTGCGATTGGAATCAACTGCAGAAGTAATATGTGATTGTCATGACTTTTCAACCCTTGCAATGTCTTTCTCGTCAGATTCACACACTTTGAAATATTAGAAGAGTAACCATCAGGCACCTTGACCATCTTCAAAATGGAAAGAAATGTATCTTTCTCCTCTGTAGTCATCGAATACTGTGCAGCAGGCATATATGCCTTGTTTCCCTCAGCTAACTGTAAATGCAACTGTTTCCTTAAACCCATTTCTTCCAAATCACGGCGTGCATTAACATGGTCCTTTGACTTTCCACTAACACCTAAAATGGTCCAAAATATGTTATCACAAACATTTTTTTCAATGTGCATGACATCCAAATTATGCCTCAACATGTTAGTTTTCCAATACGGAAGACTATAAAAAATACTTTTCTTTTTCCAATTGTGACTGCGCTGCCTACCCGCAGCACGAATATTACGTACTGGAGGAGCCACCAAATCCTGAATTTCATATACCGTGCGGATGTTTTCTTCCTCAATCTGCGATAACATTTCGACTCCTGTCATGATCTTTGGTGCTGGGCTGAACTCTCTAGAACCATCAAATGCCACTCTGTCCTTTCTGAACCTGTGCTGGGGAGGGAGAAAACGCATGTGACCCGTGTATTCCCATTTTTTGGAATGTTTAAGCCATACAGATTTTTTACTTTTATTGCAACAAGGGAAAGAAAATTCCCCTTTCGTACTCCAGCCTGATAAATTTGCATAAGCTGGGAAGTCATTGATTGTCCACAATAAAGCAGCATGCAGTTTGAACACTTCATTCGTTTTGCAGTCATAATTCATCACACCATCGCCCCAAAATTCATTCAACTCATCAATCAATGGCTGAAGGTAAACATCAATCTTATCCCCCGGACTTTTAGGTCAATCAATAAGAGTGGAAAGTAATATAAATTGTTGCTTCATACAATGCCACGGAGGAAGATTATATGGAACCAACACCACGGGCCATGTGCTATGAGTTGCACCAACCATAGACTTGAATGGATTGAAACCATCTGCTGCCAATCCCAATCGGACATTACGAACATCTTTAGCAAAGTCGGGATGTCCCTTATCAAAATCCTTCCATGCATGAGAGTCTACCGGGTGGGTTAACATGTCACTTTCATGAACTCTTTCTGCATGCCATCTCATTAAATTAGAAACTTTAGATGACATAAAAAATCTTTTCAACCTCGGTTTAAGGGGAACGTAACGCATTTTCTTTACGGCAATAGGTTTCCCCTGTATCGCAATCTGACTTTGGTGAGTCTTATTTCCCCTGTTCTCTTTCCACCTGGAAGCGCCACAAACCGTACAAATATCCAAATGAGCAATTTCATTTCTAAACAACATACAGTTGTTTGCACATCCATCTATAGTCTCATATGTAAAACCTAAGTTCTCTGTCAACTTACGAGCATAGTAATACGACTCAGGAATCTTAGCGTCGACAGGAAGAACTTTTTTCAATAAAACCAAAAGCATGTCGAATGATGTGTCTGACCAATTATTCAAAGTCTTCAAATGCAACAACTCCACGATAAACGACAGTTTATTGTAAGAAGTACATCCAGGATATAATTCTGTTTTCGCATCATCAAGTACTTCATAAAACCTCCTCGAATCACGATCTGCAACAGAGCGAAGATTTATCTCACCGGTCTCAAGATTCTGGATGTCAATGCCTTCAGGATCAAACCCACGTACCATTTCAGTAAGCATTTCATGCATTGGATCAGTCATCCTTGCATCAACATCCATCTGAGCTGCATCTGTATTTTGACAACGAATATATTCTTCTCCATGACAAGTCCAACTCTTATAATTTTTCAGAAATCCATTAAAGAAAAGGTGCTCCCTCACAGTATCTCGTGTGAATTGATATCTGTTAGCACATTTTCTACATGGACAACTAATATAGTCACTTTCAAATCCTCTCGTGAAGTCAATAAACTGCATAATGCCATTGAAATATTCTCTAGACGTTCGATTTGGAAGATCAATCCAACTCTTATCCATAATAATATCTGTATAAAAAACATTTACACAATACTTATTACATTTACATTTTTCAAATCAACTATATTCAAAATAAATATTAAACATTTGTTTATGAACCATTGATAAAATAATAATGTAACTGAAAGCTCATGTTACCTTATTGACTACAAACCTGAAAGGGAGGGGAGCCGAAGGTGGTGCTGCGAGGGAGAGGAGGCAGCGAAGGGGAGCCGGAGCCAAAGGCGGTGCAGCAAGGGAGGGGACGGGCGGCGGCGGCGGCGGGGAGCTGGAGGAGAGGCGGCGGTGAGGGGATGGGGGACGGGCAGCAAGGGGGGGGGGGGTCCGGGGTCGGGGGGGGGGGGGGGGGGGGGGCTGTCCGAGGTGCGGGGAGGGGTGTCCGGGGTGTCGGGGGTCTGTCAGGGGTGCGAGCAGGGGTGTTCGGGGTGCGGGGGTGTCCGGGGTGCGGGGGAGGGGGGCTGTCTGGGGTGCAGGGAGGCTGTCCGGGGTGCGGGGTGGGGTGTCCGGGGTGCGGGGGACCTGTCCGGGGTGCGGGGGGGCTGTCCGGGTTCGGAGGGGGGGTGTCCGAGTGCGGGGGGGGGGGGGGGGGGCTGTCCGGGGTGCGGGGGGGCTGTCCAGGTTCAGAGGGGGGTGTCCGAGTGCAGGGGGGGCTGTCCGGGGTGTGGGGAGGCGTCCGGGGTGCGGGGGGCGGTCCGGAGTGCGGGGGGGGGGGGGGGGGGGGTTGTCCGGGGTGCGGGGAGGCGTCCGGGGTGCGGGGGGCGGTCCGGAGTGCGCGGGGGGGGGGGGGGGGGGGGTGCTGTCTGGGGTGCGGGGAAGCGTCCGGGGTGCGGGGGGCGGTCCGGAGTGCGCGGGGGGGGGGGGGGGGGGGGGGTGCTGTCTGGGGTGCGGGGAAGCGTCCGAGGTGCGGGGGGCAGTCCGGAGTGTGCGGGGTGGTGCTGTCCGGGGTGCGGGGAGGCGTCCGGGGTGCGGGGGGCGGTCCAGAGTGCGCGTCGGGGGCTGTCCGGGGTGCGGGTGCCGTCTGGGGTGGGGGGGGGGGGGAGGGCCGAGAGGCCGGAGGGTGGCGGCCGGAGGCCCGAGGGCGGAGGGCGGTGGCCGGAGGCCAGATGGCAGGCGACGGGGGAGGCCGGGCGGTGGGGGAGGGCGGGCGGCGGGGGAGGTCGGGCGGCGGGGGAGGGCGGGCGGCGGGGGAGGGCGGGCGGCGGGGGAGGTCGGGCGGCGGGGGAGGGCGGCCGACGGGGGAGGGCGGGCGGCGGAGGAGGCCGGGCGGTGGGGGAGGCCGGGCGGTGGGGGAGGGGAGGGCGGCGAGGGAGGGTGGGGTTTAGGGCGGAGGGAGATCGAGGGTGCGGGGGTGGGGGGGGGGGCGCAGAAGCCCCCCGTTTTTTTATGTAGGTTAGCGACCGCCATTGGCGGTCGCTAATGGTTAGCTATAGCGACCGCCAATGGCGGTCGCCCGAGTCTGGGGGGCTCCAATGCCCCCTTTTCTAGTAGTGATTATTTCATAAAAATACACCTTTTGTTTTTGACTCCAGGAATTGATTTTAAAATAATAAATGAAAATTATATGTTTTGAATTTGGTAAAATAGACTTCATTATTGAATTCTGAATATCAGAATTATCTTCGGGTAAATTTTTGGTATTTTTCTGAAAACTTTTAATTTTTGATGAATAGTGAAAAACACTGAGTTATAGTTGAAAATCAAATTTTTACTTAAATAATTGTTTAATTTAATTAAATATATTTTAGGTCAAAATAGATACATAATACCTATATATGATCAATATAATTCATTAGAGACAGTTTATAAAAATTTCATATATATAAATATTTTATTGAACTTTTCACAGTCTTCTACCCACCTCCTAAGAAAATTTGTAAATTCAAATAAAACTTAATTTTACCGCTTTTTTGAGATGAATTTCAAAAATCCTAGAGACACGGTTAATATCAATGAGTAAAATTTGGTTCAATAAGATAAAAATAATTTTTGGTGAATAGTAACTTTTTACTTTTATTTACCACAGTTAAAAGTAAATAGGGTAATTAAGGGTAAAAATGATATTATTATTACCCTAACACATTTCCTAATTCTATTGGATAAGTGTAATTTGAGAAAAAAAACCTTAGTAATAAAATATTCCTCTTTATGTCCACTCTTATTAGATTAGGACATTTATTATTATTTTATTTAAAAAAAGAGTTAAAAGTGTTAAATTCAAAGATTATTAACTAAAAAATATTTAATATAGGGCTGTACATAAGATTAATTAAACTATAAATATTTATTAGAAATATAAAAATATTTCCTACATCCTGGTATTTTATTTATAATCTTTATACATTATATAATTAAATTTATTTATGACACAATGATGATGCAGTAATTGCCTTATTAATGAAAGAATCAAATAAACGGTATTATAAATATTAAAATAAATATAATTTCCAAGTTTTTATGAATCACACGAATTTTCATGGAGACTATGACATGTTAGGGATGATTCAATGTATCTTTTTTAACGTAATCAAGTTTCGATGACTTTCACAAAAACAAAATACAAAATAAGGTCGGAATTGACATAAATTAATATTTAAAACAAATACTATATTATTCGTTGATATAATATTCTTAAAAATGTAAGGTTTGGAAAAAGGGATTAAATAATACTATATATGTCATTAACGAGCCATTTTAGGTTCTCTTGGAATTTTAGTGTAATTTTATTAACCATATATAGTAAGAATAAAAGAAGACACGGTAAAAGATAAACTATTTGACTAAGAGTTAAATCTAAATGATAAGGTTAAAATGATAAACTAAACTTGTCTAAAACCTATTGGATGAAAGGATTTTGAACCGTAACCACCAAAGGATTGAAATAAATTCATTTGGGACCATTATAAACCAAATATGATTTTCAAATAAATTAATATTTTAATCTTTTCCTAAAGTGACTGTCACCCCTCTTATAAAAGGGAACTTCCCCTTATCTCAAAATCACATATCCAAAGCCATTTGGCTCAGCCAACCCCTGCCCAAATATTTTCCCAAATTCCCTCACATCAAACTATAGGCCTTATTTTGATCATAATTCCAACCTAAGCAGTCCTTTTGATCAAATCAAAAGGAAGAACCCGAAGAAGAGGTAATGATTTCACCACCCTCTTTCAAGTTCTTTTCTTCTTACACTTCTTGTTTTTTTCCCAATATAAAATAATAACTCCAGTATATTCTATATAAAGTGATTTTATTATAAATATTTCATAACTATATTCATTATTCTATCAATCTTAGGAATGGTAATGTCACAATGCGTGCATACGTACGACATACCGTCTCCAAGTCGTGGTGTAAATGTTATTCAATACATTATTATTTGGATGGGTATAATAATTATGTGTATTTGATGTAAATAATAAATATAATATGATAAGGATTATTTATATATGATATAACATCCTATTATATATTATTTTAATATCAAAAGAATGATATTTTTGCTCGTGCGTACATACGGATTACCGTCTCCACGACGCGATGAGATTCATTTCCATGTTCACCGTTCATCGACGATTATAAAAATATATATTACTAATAAGTATGTAATATATGACATAATAATGATATTGGAGATATATATATATATATAAGTATTTATGTACATACATATATCTTATTCACTTACTTCCGTTCAATACTATATAAAAACGGAAACAACGTCTATGCGTAAGTTCGGACTACCGTCTCCATAAACGGTGTTTTCCATTTCATATATATGTCTATTATACATATTTATATTCTAAATATATATGATATATAAATCATTTTTTATATTCTGAATGTATTTAAATCATGATCTAAGTGATACAATCAAGAGTAACAAGTTAAAACACAAAAGACAAAGAAAGTAATTATTACCTGAAATATTAATATAACATGGAAATTATTATTAAATGGGTAGTATAAAGTCATAAATGAGTAATGTATGATATAATAAATATCAATATGGTTCTCTTATGATTTAATAACATACTATAGTCTTCATACAGGAGGTTAAACGTACCCTGTACTAAAGGAAAGTGCAAGGTAAGGGGTTTTCATCTCACTCCTTATTCCTGCGAGATTCATGCCATATTGGCACTATTACCTTTTGTGTGGTGTATGTACTGCCCATAATTATATTCATTGTGTAATAAACTTTAATTTATTTGTATTTACATATTCATTGTATGATACTTCTTTCATGGGGTGTATGTTTCGTAAGTTACCAAATTGGTAAGGGTTAATTCCTCAATCTCATTATTATGTAAGATTGTTTTTGTGTAAGTATTTACTGGGACATTTTTATCATCCATGTCCATTTTTCATAAAAATAATTTCAAAATGAAGATTTTAAGGATTTTTGAAAGTTACCCTTTATAAAAATCTGAATTTTAAATGTTTTAAAGATTTATCTTTCTTAAATCTTTCTAATTAATGTTCATGTTTTCAAAATGATTTTAAGGATTTATTTATTTGAATATGAATGTTTTGAAATGTTAATTTTTTAAAAAAGTATCAATGTGGTATAGGACAATTTGATTCAAAAATCTCTTTTAAATTACTTCCTTTATAAATTTGTGACTTTTAAATGATTTAAAAAAAAAGGATATTTCTCTCAAAATATTTTACTCATCATTTTCAACAATGTTAGAATCCTTTACTGGAAATTATTTTTGATTGAGGTTGATTTATTATAATACAATATTCCATATTGAATTGAATGAGTTATGATATTTTTTACTGTGGATGTTCTATTTGTATACCATTCATGGTTTATGGTTAATGTATTGACATTTTGTATGCTAGTTTTAATACGAATGTTTATGTTATGTTTCAAATTTTGCATATGAGGAATGCAGTGGACTTAGTAAGTGATGGGTGGAGCCCGCTATAGCTCCTAGATGCATTAGTAGGTCTTATGAGACAAACTAGTGTCTTGGCACAAGGCCTTGACAATAAATTTATTTTAAGTCTTGGCACGAGGCCTTAACTATGTGGTAATGTTGTCCGGTATTAGGTATTCCCTCATTGTGAAATTAGTTATTACATGTGATTATTCGACTAGTAGAATATCCATGTGCATGTTTTTATGGTAATGTTTCATTTATTTTTACCATATTATGTTCATGTTTGTGTTTAAAAGGCTGTTGTTATTATTGCCCATCTTTCCTTAAAATTTTTTTACTTTCGCTAAATTATTTACCCTTACTGAGCATTTGAGCTCACCCCTTTTAAATGTTTTATTTTTCCTAGGATTCCAAGAAATGTATTGTGATTTATTTGTAGGGTTATGACAAGGGAATAATGGCGTTCATGAAGTATTTTTTTATGTTTTTTTGTATGTTATAAATTGTAATGTAACATTCAAGTATGTAATATATTTTCCAAGACTGCTAAACCAATCGGTCCATCGGGACATGATTCCCTATAATCATGCCAATATATTAAAATAATGTACTGACTCTAGGTAACTGGGGCTGGGGCGTTACAATCCACCCCCAATAGCTCAACTAAATTCAATTATTGGGGAGGAAGAGAATGAAATAACTGTGGTTGAGGAATGTAATGTTCAAATGGAGGATGTACCTATTGTGAAAGAATATGTTGATGTGTTTCTAGAATATTTACCAGAAAGTCCTCTAGAATGATGAAATTGAATTTTCCATCAATTTAATTCCTGGATCAAGGACCATATCGAAGACCCTTATAGAATTTCCATTGTGGAATTTGTGTAACTAATGAAAAAACTAGAGGAATTGAGTAATAAGGGATTTTTTTCCCCCTAGTGTTTCTCCATGGGAAACCCTGTCCTTTTTGTTTAGAAGAAATATGGATCTTTGATGTGGTGCATTGACTACAGGGAGATCAATGTTATAACAATAAGGAACATGTATCCCCTATCTCACATTAATGATTTATTTTACCAAATTCATGGAGATCAACACTTTTCAAAGATTGAACTTTGATCTGGATATCATCAGTTGTGTGTGAAGAATGAAGTCATTCCGAAATCAGCTTTTCCAACCAGGTACGGGCATTACGAGTTTACAGTAATGCCTTTTGGGATGACAAATGTACCCTTTGTTTTCAAAGATCTAATGAATAGAGTTTTCAAGGAATATATTGATGAATTTGTAGTGCTACTTTTTGTTGATATCTTGGTATAATACAAAATCTACGAAGATCATTAAAATTACTTGCGCATTATCCTGAAGACTCCTAGAAGACATTAATTATATGGGAAGTTTATCATGTGTGAATTATGGCTTCAGGATATTTCTTTTACTGGACATATTGTATCCAAATATGGAATATCTGTTGATCCTTCTAAGACCAAGGCAATCCAAGTATGGCCTACACCGATGATTATAACTGAGGTACAATGTTTTATTGGTTTAACAGGTTATTATCGGTGTTTCGTCCAAAATTTTTCTCTATTGGAAAACCTGTTAACCAAGATCACACGTAAAGGGGTGAAATTCTATTGCAAAAAAGAGTGTGAAGAATGTTTTTATGAACTTAGGATATTATTAGTCAATTCTTATTTCTTGAATCTACCATCAGGGAATGATGGGTTTGTTATTTATAATGATGCTTCAAAGAAAGGACTTGGTTGTGTCCTTATGCAGAATGATAGGGTTATTGCCTATGCATCATGACAGCGAAAAATTCCTATGAAAAAATATCATACTCGGGATCTTGAGTTATCAGCTGTAATATTTTATTTGACGGTTTAGAGACACTATCTCTATGGTGAAAAATATGAGATATATACCGATCACAAGAGTTTGAATTATATTTTCTCACAAAAAGAACTTAACAAGAAGCAATGGCGGTGGCTTGAACTACTCAAGGATTATGATTTCTCTATACACTACCACCTGGGGAAGGAAAATAAGGTTGAAGATGCTTTGATTAGAAAGAATCATAGAGTTTTTAACACGATGAGAGTTGAAAAGGATCCCGTATACATGGATATAGTAAATATGGATATGGGAATTACCATGAAAAGAGAAATTTCAATGATTTTTCAAATGGTTTCCAAATCATCTTTACTATAAAGGATAAATATTTCTAAGACTGATGATGAAGATTTTCAAAAGAAGATTAATGCTTTGAATGATGGGAGAATGAGTGACTTTGTGTATGAAGATGGAATTTTGAAATTTGGGAAGAGACATTGTGTTCCCGATGTACATGATCTAAAAAGGGAATTGTTGGATGATGCTCATAGATCCAATTTATCTATACACCCTGGTAGCGCCAAAATCTATAGAGATTTGAAGGAGAATTTTTGGGTGGGACAACATGAAGAGGGAGATTTTAGATTTTGTGTCAAGATGTATGGTTTGTCAACAAGTGAAGGCTGGAAGGCAACAACCTAGAGAAGTCATGCAACCTCTTCCCATACCTGAGTGGAAATGGGTTGACATCATGATGGACTTTGTCATGGGACTACCAAAGAATCCTAGAAGGAATAATGCAATATGGGTCATTTTTGATCATCTTACAAAGTCAGCTGATATTCTTTATTATAAGAGATGATTTACCAATTGAACGATTATAAAGACTATATATTAATGAAGTTGTAAGACATCATGTAGTACCACTATCGATTGTTTCTGATCATGATCCCCATTTTACATCAAGATTTTGGAAAAGTATTCAGAAAGCCCTGGATACAGAACGTCATTTAAGCACTGCCTACCACCCCCAAAATGATGGACAATCAGAATGGACTATTCAAAACATAGAAGACATGTTGAGATCATGGTCACTAGACATTCAAGGTATGTTGGATCAATATGTACCTCTGGTATATTTTTCCTATAACAATAGCTTCCATTCAAGTATTCAGATGCCACCATATGAAGCATTATACAGAAAGAGATGTTGCACGCCAACCTGTTGGAATGATGTTGGGGAAAGGAAACTCATAGGCCCATAACTGGTGGATGAAACGATGGAAAAGGCGAAGGTAATCCAAAACACATCACATCAGCTCAAAGTAGGCAGAAGAGATATACCGATAACCAAAGGAAGGATTTGGAATTTTAGGTAGGAGATCATGTATTCTTGAAGGTATCTCCATGGAAGGGTGTTATACGTTTCGGTAAGAAGGGAAAATTGAGTCTCAGGTACATCGAGCCTTTATAAATTCTAAAACGAATTGGGGCTATAGCTTACCATTTGGCAATGCCGCCAAGTCTCTACAAAGTTCATAATGTATTCCACATATAACTATTGAGAAAATATATGTCTGACCCAATGCATGTACTCACTTATGAGGAATTAGAACTGGAACCTGATCTGTCTTATTGCGAAGAGCCTGTCAGGGTTCTTTATACAGGAGAACAAGTGCTGAGAAACCAGATGACTCGTCTGGTAAATGTTCTATGGAGATACCATAAGATGGAAGAGGCAACGTGGGAAACAGAGGAACTTATGATGACGAACCACCCAAGTCTTTTTATGCAGTAATATTCTAGAAATTTTGAGGATGAAATTATTTGAAGGAGGAGATAATATAACACCCTAAGCTTCTATGGTACGCTTCTGTTTGAATAATACAATAGCGTGTGTTGTACGCAACTTGCAGTTCTAACACACCACAACCAATCAAACTAGCCATTATGAATATTAATACCCACTATTTGAAATTTTATTAATTTTATCTTTCAAAATGGACTTCATTTTTGGATACAGAATATCAAAATGAGCTTAGGATGAATTTTTGGAATTTTTCTGAAAACATTTAATTTTTAATTAATAGTGAAAAACACAGAGTTATAGTATAAAAGCAAATTTTTATTTAAATAATTTTTTCTTCATTTAAATTTTTTTAGGTCAACATAGATACATAATACCTATATATTTTCAATGTATTTCACTGGAGTCAGTTTATAATAATTTCAGATATATAAAAATTTTATTCAACTTTTTACCGTCTTTTACCCACCTCCTAGGAGCATTTGCAAATTTACATAAAAGATAATTTTATTGCTTCTGTGAGTTGAATTTCAAAAATCAGACATAAATAGTTGATATCAGTATGTAAAATGTTGTTCAATAAGATGAAAATAATTTTTGTTAAATAGTAACTTTTTTACTTTTATTTACCACAGGTAAAATTAAATAAGGTAATTAAGGATAAAATGATATTATTATTACCCTAACTGATGTCCTAATTCTATTAGATAAGTATAATTCGGCCAAAAACATCCTTAGGAATAAAATATGAACCTATTTGGTCCACTTTGTTTCGATTAGACATTTATTATTATTTAATTGAAAGATGAGCTAAAAGAGTTAAAATCAAAGTTTAATAACTAAAATATTTTTAATATAGGGTAATACATAAGATAAATTCGACTATAAATATTCAGTAGAAATATAAAAATACTTCATGCATAATGGTATTTTCTTTATATTTTTTAGACATTAAATAATTTAATTTATTTATGACACAATGATGATGCAGTAATTACTTAATTATTTAAATATTAAAATAATTGATATTATAAATATCCAAATAAATGTAATTTAAGATTTTTTTTGAATTTCAGTAATTTTATTGGTTAATATTACATATTAGTGTTGGTAAGATGACCTTTTTTTGAAGTAATTATTTTGTTAAGAATTTAGCAAAAATAAAATACCAAATAGTGTCAAAATTGACATAAAAGAGTTTTTAAAACAAATATTATATTATTAACTGGTATTCTATTCCAAAAAAACTATGTTTCCGCCAAAAGACCTATATAATAATAGGTATATCATTAATGAACTACTTGGGGTTCACTTGGAAGTATATAGTAAGTTTATTAACCATATAATATAAAAATACAAAGAGACAAGGTAAATGTGAAACTATTTAACTAAGAGTTAAATCTAAAAGATTAAGTTAATTTAGTGACACAAACCTATCTTAAACATATTGGTTGAGTGTTTTTCGACCCATAACCACCTTATCCTTGAAATGATATATTTTTGTGTGATTATAAACCGAAAATTATTTTATTATAAAATAATATTTTCTAGATTTTCTAAGGTGCCCCACACCCCTCTTATAAAAGAGAACTCCCCCTTCTCTCTAATTCACACCATCAAATCCATTTGATCGGCCAAAATCTGGCCAAATACCCTCTAAACTATCCTCCCTTAATCCTAGTAGCATTATTTTAGTCAGAAATCCAATCTATGGATCCCTTTTGATCAACTCAAAAGGAACAACACAAAAAAGAGGTAAATATTTCATCAGCTCCTTCAAATTCCTTTCTTCTTCCACTTCATTTTTTTTTCCATTATAAAATAATAAATCCAATATCTTATATACTATGATGTTATTATAAATATGGTACAACCAATTTCATTATTTTTTCTATCCTTTGAATGACATGTCACCATACGTGTGTACGTACGGCTTATCATCTCCACGTCGTGGTGTAATTGTTATTCAACACCTTATTATTTGTATGGGTATAATAATGATGTCTAATTGATGTAAATAATAAATATTACATGATAATTATTCTGTATATATGATATAAAATCCATTTATATATTATTTTAATATCAAAAGAATGATATTGTCGCTCGAACGTACGTATATGTTACCATCTCCACGAACACGATGAGATTCATTCCCTATCATATCCATTCAATAATAATTTTCATAAGATGATTAAAAATAATGTTTAAAGACATAATATAATTATGAATATGAATATGATACATCCTATCCATAACAAACATTACTAACGTAACAAATTATATAAAAGAAAAAGAATCAGTTAACACCTGAAACGACGATAATACTAAGATATTATTAACAAAGCAATATTAAAAGATCATATATGATATCATATTAATGTATATTATTCTTGTATAATTTAATAACAATTGTTTCACCATTATACAGGAGTTTAACCTACCCTTGACCATGTAAATGTACAAGTTAAGGGTTAATTCTACAATCTCTTCATTATGGGACGTTGTTTATACGTAATTATCTATTGGGACCTCTTTATCATCCATATCCATGTTTCGTAAAAATTTATTTCAAAACATTCTTACTATTTACTAGAATATGGGTTAAAGTAATTTATACCCTTTTTTGACTTTTATAACATTTTTATAAAGGAATCTTTTCATCTTTTTCCAAACAATGTTCTTTATAACCTTTTCGAAAAAATAAAGGTAAGAATTTTTTTCTAACTTATACGGTGGGTGCAGCTCTTTTCCGCCGTTTTAACATTGTCAATGCTTACCTTACAATATAATAAGAATATTTTCATAATAAATGTTTTCGTTATAAATTATGTGACTCTTAAATGATTTCAAAATAGAAAAAGACATTTCTCTAAAAAAGGTGTTGATTTCATCTATGTCAACATCCTTTGATGGATTTTATGCTTTTTTGAAGTTGATTTATTATGATAACAAAATTCAATATTATATTGAAGGTTTTGTGATATGTTTGACTATGGATATATTATTTTTATACCATTCATGGTTTATGGATAATGTATTGAAATTTATTAGGATAGTTTTAATATGAATGTTTATGTTATGTTTAATCCTTTTCGTATGTGGAATGCATTGGAAATAGTATGTGATGGGTGGATCCCACTATAGCTCCTCGATTCATCTATAGGTCTAATGAGACAAACTAGTGTCTTGGCACAAGGCCTTCACAAAATCTTATATGTAGTCTTGGCACAAGTCCTTGAATATGTGGTTATAAATGTCTAGAATTATGCTTTACATCATTATTAAAGTGGCTGTTGATATTGGGTGGGATTATTTGACTTGTAGAATATCCATGTGAATAAGTAAGTGGCATTTATTTGTTTTTAATCTTTTCCATATTATGTTGAAGTTCACGTTTAAAAGTATTTTGTTGTAGTTTTATATATTTCCTTAAATGTTTATGCTTATTTATGAAATCTTCTGCTATATTGTTATCCTTAATGTGTAGCTGAGCTCACCACATTATTTGTTGTATTTTTTCTAGGATGCGATGAAGTATATTATGACTGACCTGCAGGGATAGTCTATGGGAACTCAGTTTTTTCTATGGAAACAATGTTGTTGTAGTTTTTCATTTTATGATGTAATGTAAACCTTATGAATGTAATTAGTACTTAAAAGGCCGCTAAACTAATCAGTCTTTCGAGACTTGATCTCTTGCGATCATGCCAATGATACGTAATAATGCACCGACTCTGGGTAACTGGGGTCATGACATTAAATATAAGGCCATATTTTCTTATGCTTAAGAGATAAAATATAAAGGAAAAGTATTCTGAGTTAAATAGAAAGAAGTACTACAAATCTAAAGCTAAGAATGTTTTGAAAGCTAATGACACCTGGAGTGCCAGTGGTGGAGACTCTTCTGATGAATCCTCAGATTACGAATCTTTTGGATAGAATAATCTTGGTTTACTTTCCAGGTTACCTAGTGAAAATCATTATATAATGGCTAAGGTACACAATGTTTAATCTATAACCAATATATCCTTTAATGCTAATTATATTGATTGTAAATATTATGAATCTGCGGATGAAGAATCTTCTTATGATGAAGATAATACTTTACCTACTTATAATGAATTTTCAAGGTTTGTTATGCTCCTTGAGAATGAAAATTCTAAAGTCAAGAAAATGGTTGATAACGAAAATTCTAGGATTTATGTTCTTACTAAAGAAATATCAGACCTTTATATTTATCTTGATAAGAAAACCATTGATTTTTTAAAGTATTTCTAAAAACCCTTGAGGAAGTTAATTTTGAGAAGGAGAAAATTTCAAAGGATCTATAAAAAGTAATTTCTAAGAAAAATGTTTTCGAGGCTAACTCTAGTTCCAAGAATGATGTTTTTAAGGATAAGAACTTAGTTATTAGACTAAAGTCAAAAATATTTTCCTTGAGGGAGTGTTTGTCAAAATTTACCTTAGGGATGGAAAACATTGATAAGATGTATTCCCAAATTCGACCTCTAAAGAATAATGCTAGTTTTCGTTATACTAGTTCAAAACCGATTTTTATCAACAATTATTTTATTCCGTAAAGTTCTTCTTTCTGCATTAAATGTTAGTGTAGTGGGCATTGGGAAAAAATTGTTCCTTAAACAAAACTCAGTATTTAGGTTTTTACAATGATTATTTTTCAATGAAAATGTAGATTCCAAAAATTTTTCTTTCTAAAGTTTCTGGATTCAAGAAAGATTGGGTTCAGAAAGTCTAACAATCTTATTTTCATGAAAATAAAGATGGTACCAACAGTAATACTTAGTAAATGGATAGTGGATGTTCCCGGAATATTAATGGTAACGAAAACTTCTTTGGAAATATTATCAAGATGAAAAGAGGAAATGTATCTTTCAAAGATAATGTTAAGAGATAAATTATTGTTATAGGTAACATTGTTCTTCTTGGAAAAACATTGATTTCAAATGTTTTATTTGTTAAGGGTCTTAAGAACAACCTCATTAGCATAATTTAATTATGTGATGAAGGTTACCTTGTTAATTTTAGGAATGCCAAGTTCTTAGTACACAATTCCAAGGAATATTTTATTCTTTCAACTAATAGGTAAGAGAATGTTTACACAGTAATCATAGAATCCCTTAAGAGCCAAGAACTACCGGGTCTTAGTGCAATAGTGGATCATTCTTGGTTGTGGAATAGAAGGCTAGGATTCTCTAACAATAGGAACCTATGAAAACTCTCTAAGAAAAGACTAGTTAAGGATCTACCAGAGCTTAGATTTGATTCTTCTAAAGTCTGTGATCCTTATCAATATGGCAAGCAACATAAATAATGTTTTTAATCAGTCGGTGAAGTGTCAACCACTTATGGTTTAAAGTTAGTGCATATAGATCTTTTTGGTCCAACACAAACTATAAGCATTTGAGGAAAATATTATGTATTTGTTTGAGTTGATGATTACACTATATTTACGTGGGTCTATTTTCTAGCATAAAAATCTGAAGACTTATCTTATTTCAAAAGTTTTATAGGCCAAGTTAAAAATTATAAAACCTTCATTTGATAACTATTTATAGTGGCCAAGGAGGTGAATTTCAAAATTATGATTTTGAATCCTTTTTTAGTAGAAAAGGAATTACTCATAACTTCTCAGCACCAAGAACTCCTCACCAAAATGGTGTTGTTGAATGAAGAAATATAATTCTTCGAAAGAAAACAAGAACCATGTTGCGTGAATATTTGGTAGCCAAACATTTTTGGGATGAATCTAAAGTATTTCTTTATATAATATAAATATTGTTTTGATTAGACCCTTCCTTAATAAAACTCCTTATGTGTTATGTAGTAGTAGAAAAACTAGACTTTCCCACTTCATGGTTTTTGGGTATAAGGTATTCATTCTGAACAATAAATATAATCTACAAAAATTCACACCAAAATATGACGAAATAATTAATTATGCTACTCCAAAACTTCTAAGGCTTATAGAGTTTTCAATAAAAACACATGTACTGATGAAGAAATAGTACATATCAAATTTGATGAAACTATTCCTTTTGTTTTAAAACAACCTCAACCTACTTGTTTGGATGTGTTTTGAAGAACTGAATATCAACCCTTGTTAGAAGATCCTTCTAATAATGAGAATGTTCAAGAAGGTATTTTTGAAGCATCTACCCATGAGGAATTCCTACCCTATATTGATGAACAAGTTTTACAAAACCTAAATCCGTTGTTTCATAAGAATCATCCCATTGATAGTATCTTTGGGGATGTAAATCAACCTGTAATGACTAGATGTTCCTTAAAAATGAAGTAGAACATCTAGAATTACTTTCCCAATTATAACCAAAAATCACTGATGAAACTTTAGTTGATGATAATTAGATAAAAGATATGAAATAAGATCTAAATTAATTCTAAAGGAATAATGTATGGACCTTGGTTGAAAGACCAAATGGATCATCTATTATAGGAGTAAAATAGGTCATCCGAAATAAATATGATGAAAATGGAATAATAGTATGAAATAAAGAAAGATTGGTTGCTAAAGGCTATAATCAACAAGAAGGACTAGACTATGAAGAAACCTATGCTACAGTAGATAGACTTGAATATATTCGTATTCTAATTGCCTTTGCAGCATTATTCATTTTCAAACTTTTTCAAATGGATGTCAAATGTGCTTTCCATAATGGATTTGTTCTAGAGGATGTTTTTGTTGAACAACCTCCTGGTTTGGAAGATACAAAACATCCTGAACATGTTTTCAAACATACCAAATCTTTGTATGGACTTAAGTATACCCCTAGAGCTTTGTATGATAGACATACATGATTTTTGCTTCAAAATAATGATGTTAAGGGAAATGTTGATCCAACCCTTTTTATAAAGAACCATAAGAAAAATGTTTTGATTGTTTAAATTTATGTTGATGACATTATTTTTTGTTCAACTCAGCAATCTTTAACTAATTCTATTGCAGATCTAATGAAATCTAGGATTGAAATGAGTACGATGGGTGAGTTAACATTTTTTCTTGGTTTTCATATTTCTCAAAAACCAGATGGAACCTATATATCCCAACATAAGTACATTAAATATATTCTTAAAAAGTATGGATATGACATCACTAAGAGTATAAGTACTCCCATTTGTTCCTCAACATCACTTGATCTTGATGATGCTAGGAAACCAGTAGATCAAACATCTTTTAGAGGTATGATAGGAAGTCTACTTTACTAGATAGCTAGTCGTCCAGAATAAGTGTTTTCAGTATACTTATGTGTAAGATATCAATCCAATCCTATGGAATCTCATTTAAAGGCAGTGAAAAAAAATTTCTACTTAAAGGGAACCATGGATCATGGAGTCTTTTATACTTGTAGATATTATTTTGTTTTAAAAAGTTTTTCAGATGCTGGATTTGGTTGATGTATAATGGATATGAAAAATATATCTAGAAAATTCCATTTCTTAAGAGATTCATTAGTTTCTTGATCAAGAAAAGGAAACAATCAGTAGCACTTTACACTGCTGAAGCTAAATCTATAGCAACTGAAAGTTATTGTGCTCAAGTGTTGTGGATGCAACACACACTCATAGATTATGGTATGATTTTTACCAAAACACAAATATTGTGTGATAATACTAGTGTCATTTCCTTAAGTAAAAACCATGCACATAACTCTTGTAAAAAACACATAGATATTAGGTATCACTTTCTTAAGGTTCACACACAAAAATGATATACCATTCTTTAATTAATCAGAACACAAGATCAACTTTCTGATATTTTCACAAAATCCTTACCATCCGATAGATTTGAATACATTAAACAGAAGTTAGGAATGATAACTGTTAGGTAATCTTCCATGTTTACTTCATGTTGAAACCAATCTCATTACATTAAGGAACTATTTTTCATAGGGGTATTACATTTGTTTGTTTGTTTTTTAAAATTTTCATAGTCTATAAATTTTCATTTCCTAAATTTTTCATAGTCTAGATATTTTTTCATTTTCAATTTTCCCCTAGTTTATAAATTTTTTCTTTTGCATAATTTTCTTTGTCTAGAAATTTTAATTTTTAATTTTTTTTGTAGTCTAGAAATGTTTACATTTTCAAATTTTTTATAGTCAAGAAATTTTTACATTTTCAAAAAAAATTTAGTCTAGAAATTATTATTTTCAAATTTTTCGTAGTCCTATTTTTTTTTGTAGTCAAAATTTTCGTAATGATGATTTTCATAGATAATATTTTTGTAATGATTCTTTTTGTTGTAAAAATTTTCATAATGAAAATTTTCATACTTAAAATTTTTGTAATAAACATTTTCATATTAAAAATTTTCGTTATGGAGTTTTTCGTATTTAAAATTTTTGGAATCTAAACTTATTCAGGAAGAATTTTCCTCATCATGAATAATATTCTAAGAAATCCAAAAGTTATGTTTCTTTTTCTCAATTTTTGTAATCATATTTTACCTGTTGGTATTTTCTTTTGGTTTTAAATTTTATGGATTCACATTTCCTTAAATCTAAATGTTTTCCTTAAAAAACCTGAAAAGATCATAAATTAAAAAAATTCTTCCTTTGTCATATTTTTAGTTGTCAGATCTGAAAAGAACGTTTTTTAACCGTTGGATTGAGTTTGGAAGATGAACTGTCGCCTTAAACACCTATATGAAGGGCCCCCTGATGGTTGTCCCACATATATCTTAAATCTCTTTCATTCTAAAGCTCTTCCCTTTCTACATAATCCCATTCTAAACTTCTCATATCTTCCTTACATAAAATGTCTTCTAAAGTTTCTTCCCTGAATGAAATGTCCATTGTCAATCCAATATCTAAATGGAAAATATATAGAGAAAGGTTAGCTGATTCAATGTCTTATGCTAAATATAACTCTATCGTTTCCAAGAATATCAAACTCAATGGAAGAGAGAGTGTATGTATTTCAAAACCAAATGCTTTGGATTTGGTATATAAAAAGTTGTTAGTAGAGTTATATGAGTTAGTAACTTTCATTAAAGAAGAAGGCAGGAGTAATTTTTATTTCAAGTGTTATGGGAAGACCTAATCACTTTCTTACACCAAGGCTACAATCTTGGTTGGTATTCTTTATGAAGGGGAAGATGAGTTATGTAATCAAAAGGTACCTGATGGTCAAGGATGTTTTGATAAGGGGAAGGCCCTAGATTGCATTGGTATTTTAGATGTAAAGGCTCAGAAGATTCTTCACTTGTCTACACACTTTCAGATTCTTGAATTGTGGGTTCAAGGATTCATTATTCTGAGAAAAGGTGTTAAGGATGCTCTAAAGAAGAGTGAAAAATATATTTTGGATTTCTTGGTAAATCTAAAGAAGATAAACTTGGATATGTACATTATGATTACGACCGAGAATATTAAGAATGGAAATCTTAAGGATCAGGGAGAAAAAATAAAAGTCTTAGGGAAGAAAACAAATGATCAGGATTAGCTTCTTAAACGTACAAAGGAGGATCACATGGAACTCAAGAAGCTCAAAACCATAATGAAGAAGCTGATGCCAAAGAAGAATGAAGGATAATCTTGTTCATTTCTGATCTTTTGTTATATTTTTTCCTTGTATAATTTTTTTCAATCATAATGAAATTTTAGGTTACTCTTTATAAATTTCTTTATCTAGTAAAAATATTTTTGGTACCATATTATATTTTCCATTATCTATATTAATTTTTAAAAATCACAAATGGGGAGAATGGAATGTTAAAAATAATACTTAGTACAGAAGATATTTCCCTAACTAGGGGGGGAGGTTCATCTAGAAGGGTGTTCTTATACAAGAAGATTTTCGTATGCATTAAAATGCTATGTCTCAATCTAGAAATCAATAATATGATCCTTAGTGTTTCCAAAGCCTAAGGGGGAGTTAGTCATATTCATCATTGCCCATGTGTTAAGGGAGATAAGTTTGGTTTTCAGTGTCCAGAAAAATATTTTCTAAGTCCTTATATTCTTTTTTGTAAGGGTGTTTGTGCTTTCCAAAAAGTGAGAGATTGTTGAGTCAATAAGGTTTCCTTATGAATTCCTACTCCTTCATGTTTTGAAAATCACAAACACTTTATCTTAAGGCAAATTTCTTTTCCCCTATTTTTTATCTTAATAAGGAAATTTTTCCTTCCCTAAGGAAAATATTTCGTTATCATGTTTTTAATGTTCATATAATAATTACTCTAAACCTAACTCATTTTATATCTATGTATAAAATTAGGTTTCGTATCTAAAACCTCAGAATCATATAAATTCTTTGATATATAGAATTCGATTTTTAGGATCCGAATTCAGGTTCTGAATTATATAAATTTAGACTCTGAATTCTATGAATTTAGACTCTGAATTCCATGAATTCAGACTCTAAACTTTATAAATGTAGACTCTAAATTCCATGAATTCAAACTCCGAACTTTATGAATTTAGACTCTAAATTATACAAATTCACACTTCGAATTCTAGGAATTCAGAATCCGAATTCTTATAAATTTATACTCCAAATTTCTTTGAAATTCAGACTCCATAATTCTATAGAATTCAGGATCCGAATTCTTTTGAAGACAGAATCTGAATATTCATTTATTATAGACATCGAATGGTTATTTGATTAGACTCCATACTTTTTCTTTTTCCCTTAGACTCTGAAAAATTGAATTTGGTTGAGCAACAATTTTTTACTTACCCTTATTATAGTTATGAAATGATGTCATGATTTCTTTTTATAACTAACAATTTTTTGAGTGACACCCATACAGGTCCCTTCGAAATTCAAGGGAAAATATGACCGTTGATCGGAGGGAGCTGATTGTTGAAGATGTTCCTATAAATTGGATCTCATTTTAATGAGCTCAAGGAGGTCGATCAATCTAGAGATTACATGCTTCTGAAGAGATTTATAGAGAGAGAAACTTTATTGCTTTGAGCATACTAAACATCTTGTTTAGAATTGCTTTGTGTGACTCTGAATGTTTCTAAGTACATTTGAGGGATTTATAGGGTAGGAAGACAGAGGTTCCAACTACCTTGAAGTTCGAGGGCATGCAGTTATAGCAAGACATACTCCAATATTCATATCGAGGACTTACCCTGGTGTGGGTAAGACAGAATTTCTTGAAAGTATAAATCAAGGGACCTTTATCCAAAGTTGTTGGATACCCTACTCCTTGGGTTAAAAAATTACTCTTTGTTACTTGTATTGTTTCAACTTTTCTGCTGCATTTTATTGTTAATGAATGTATAAATATCTTATACTATCTTATACTTGTACTCGGATTAATAAGATTCTATACGCTTTAATATAGAATCATAGCTTCTTAAACTTTTCTTTAGTTTCATTTCTGAAACCACATTTCTGAAATCAATCAAGTTTGTAGAACTTGGAGGTCTTGTGAATTTACCTAGTTTTACTTTTTTAAACATTACCGTATTTAAAATTTCCAAAGGAATTTTTTTAAAGTATACAATTAACACCCCTCTTGTATATTGAAAATATACATCATTATTTAGGTCTTACAATATTAATGTAATATATATATTTAATATTCAATAAAATATTTTCTATATTAATCTAATATATTTTTTAGATATAATATAAGAAAACACATTATCTTTTTGCTACAAAAATAATATATTTATAAAATATGGTTTATCGCCTTTTAGTGGAGAACCTATTTAAAATCCCATTTATGAACTTTTATAGATTTAATATGTCAAAATAAACATATTATTTTTATTACAAACATAAATATTATTATAGTATAATTTTTTGGTATATTTTTATAACCTTTCATTTTTTATGAATAGTAATAATACTGAATTTTAATTCAAAACTACTTCTTCAACTAATATATTTATAAGGGTAAATTATATGTTAAATTTTACTAAAAGATTAATTATATAATATATTTATAAATAATCCCAACATGGTTCATTTTAAGCAATTTTAAATTTTAAATTGAATATAAAATCATAGAAATCATTTCAAGGTTTTTACATTAAAAATAGTCATTGATGACCCAACTACGGGATACAATTTAAATTAATTTCTTTCACTTAAGTTATTATAATTTGTAAAATGGATTAAATATTTTGAATAAAAATAATATATATAATTTCTAATGTGGTCAAAATGGATTTTTACCAAAAATAATTGTGAGTGTGATTAAAATTAATTACAATGATTAAAAGAAAAATTAGGTTAATAAAGCACTATACATTAAATTTAAGACCCAAAATGACCTACACATTTTCTGAAACCCATTGGATAGAAATTATTTGGCCATTAAAATTCCATTATTGTGTTTTTTTGGTTTTTTATAACCTTTTATGGTTAAAACATGAGTATACCAAAATCCTTTTAAAAAATTCCACGGGTGTCTTTTACCTTCCCTACAAAAGTCCATCACCTCTCATTATTTTTATCACATCTCAAACCACATATGATCATCCAAGATCTACCCAATCTACTTCTAAAAATCCCTGCGTTCCTCCATCATTCAAACATTTGGGATGAAATCCTTCCAAGGAATCGTTTCTGAAAACCAAAAGTATTTACCCGATTAAGAGAAATCTTGTACGATTTCTAAGAGAGTCAATATGATAGGTATGTCGATTTCATATCAATTTTAATTTTTTGAGATACGTACATTATTCACCACACATTCCATTTGTGTGATTTTCATACTTACCATGGATGTATTTAATTATTCTTATAATTTAATTTATGGTTATTTACATATCAATTACATGATAATTATTTCATGGGTTTTATGTTTTAATAGTTACCAAATTGGTAAAATAGTTTTGCCTCAATTTTCATTCTTTGAGATTCATGTTTTTTTAGGAACCTAAATTATTTTTTAAGTGTGTATTATTCTATTTTATATGTTATATCATGAACATAATTATTTTTATTATATATTAAGATTCATTTAATTTCCATTTATTACATAGAGATGATGATCTCAAGTTACCAATTGATAAGAATTTATTGAAACAATGTAATCTAATTTCAATATTGTTTTTTGTTTATTCTTCCATTGATGAAATCGTATGATCCATCTATCAAAATTATAATGTTTTATATTATCCTCTATTTATTAATGGTATATCCATGTATTATTAACATTTTTCACCTCTTTGGTATTTTAGATATTTAAGATAATGTTATTAAGAAATATATTATCATATATATCTCTTTGGTTAGAAATATATATTATTAAAATACCATGTTTTCATAAATGTTTTTATAATTTTGTTTAGATGATCCTTGAAGATCAATTATAAGAATACAATTATTTTAAATTTATTTTATAATATTCAAGTCATTTTTAAAATTTTTTAAAATATAATTTTAATGAAAAATGTTTTCAAAAAGGTTTTATGTTTTAAAAAGTATTTGAAACGTTTTAAATATTTCCATATAAGTTATAAAAAATATTTTCAATGAAAAATATTTTAATTTTTTTTCATGGTGTTAACATAATTTTTAAATTAAATTGTTTCAAAAATGTTTTTAATGTTTCTTTATATGTTTTCTAGGTATTGTCAAATAAATAGATTCCAAAAAGTTTTCATAATTTACTAATATGTTTTTTTATGTATTTTTAATGAAATAGTTTTTATAATTTTTTCATTATTCTTTTATATGTTTTAAAAGAAAATGGGTTTCAAATGGTTTTATTTTTGTTAAAAAATCATTAATAAAGAATATTTTCATCAAGAAGTTTTTTAAAAATATCTTTTCATGTTATTTCATATCTAATATGACATATTTTGATGTAACTCACCCCATTCTATGAAATGATCCAATGTTTTCATTCATATTTTTTTGATTAATGGTTTCTGTTTTGATAGAATGATGATTATGAAACTCATTTCGATTCAATGTGTTATATGCTTTTGAAATCCTCTTTCAATTATAGGGTATTCTAGGATTATATTTTTATGAAAGCTATATTTATTTCCTAGGATATGATATCAATACATTTTTAAAATAAACAGCTAAGTTCATGGGTTATGATATGATTATTTTCGAATTTTTGGAACATGTATGTATGATTTCATTCTGACATGGGTGAGACCTATATCTCTCTCCAATGCATTGGGTAAGGATTTATATCTCCTAATATAGACATGGCCAAAATGAAAAATGATATTTGTATGATATTATAGGGATGAAGTGAGAAATGATCTTGATTCAGTATTGTAGTGCTAGTCTAAGAAATGAACTTAGTTCAGTATTATAGGGATCCATTTCTTTTTCTATTATGTGGCTGATGATGTTTATCTCATCAATGATTTATGAAGGTTGTGTGTTTGGTTGGGTTTTTTGAGGTGTAGACATTGTCGAATTGATGTTGAATGTTTTGCATTTTTTTGGATTCATTCTTGTTCATGTTGTAGGGATCGACTCTCTATGAAGTATTAAGGTGATCAAATCTACCCTAGCCCTAATTCCCATCAATCCTCCCTAGGTCGTCCAGGTGATATGGTACTTAGAGGATATTTGAAGTGATGTTCAGGTGGCCAACATATTTCTAGTAGATGATCTATTCATTTGGATGCCCAGTTCAATGGAAGATGGAGGTTCTTATGATGACTTAGAGGTTTCATATTCATATGGTTGGTGATGGAATGCATATGGAAGGAAGACTGTGGGGTTTAATAGGATGTTGTGTGGCAATGGAGCATCATATTTTGGCTCTGATGGTGGGTTTCTCTTTAATATTGTAGTGGTGATGGGTAGAATTGATGATGTGAGGAAAGGTCAGAAACGTTGATAGGCACGGTTCAAGATGATGACAAGATTCATTTTCGGGTGATACAAGCCCCGTGGGTTGATCTTCCCTCAGTTTTTTTGTTTTTTTTGGAAATTTGAAGTTCATACCTAGATTATAATGTTATTTAATCCCAAGTGATTTTTTGTGTTTTATGTTTCGGTCACTGCTCAATCAAAACGTGGTTGTTTTGAAAATTAAGAAAAATTGAATTTTCAGTTAGTTAACAATGTTTATAAACTAATAATGCCTTAAAAGTTATTCATTGACTACTATGGAAATAATTATACATGAATACATTTCTACCAAAATTCCATATGTTATTTATATGTTATTATTTTTGAAAATATGGCCTTTATTTACATATAAATCATTTCTTATGAACTGCATGTCTTAATTCCACGATTCATGTTTATATGACATGCAGGGTATTTTTTGCCAATGTTAAGATCACGTTTTTATACCCTCATTCTCATGAATATGATTACATGTCTCTCTTTTTTATCAATAATTATCATAAGTGCTCACCACATTTTATGTTTGTTTCCCTAGATTATGAAGATATGTATTGTGTATGATGTGTCTAAGAAGGGTTTTATTCACGAAGTCCATTGTGGGAGATAATTTATCTCATTTATGTACTAGTGTTTATGTTTTCAAGATTCCAATGAAACGAAACTAGTAGATCCTTAGGGTCTCCATTTTAATAATCTTATAAGTATTCCACAAATGCTATGTAATTTTAATGTATGTTGAAACTATACCATTATAGTTGGTATCAGAGTGATGGTTTAGTTATCCTTTGGAAACTAGGATGAGAAAACATTAGTGATATCCCAATGTATATTTCTAAGGATATATCTTGGGACGTCTCTAAGGATAACTCTAAAGATGAGCTAATGTTTGGCAGAATATCATGGAATTTCTGAAAAGGTTATATTGAGTGGTTTCCTGGAAATATATCCATGTATGGATACTACATGTTTATGTGGATCTATAATATATGTAGATAGGGGTAATAACTTTGATAAGATTTCATGGTCCTAAATTAGGGTAATCTGGTACAAAACAACATTCATTGGTACACACCTGGTCTGATAATCCCAGGGGATATGCTCTGGAAATTCACAAACCCACCACAAATAGTTATGAATAATTTTAATAGGTGATGACTATGAATAACTTAGGATAAACATAGTATTTCATCGATTAAAGAAGATTTCATAAGTTAGACATTCTATAATTGACTTTCAATGATTATGTGGTTCCTAACTAAGATAATAGTTTCTTATTCAATGGTTTATAAATTTAAACAATGGATGGAATCATGAGGAACATGATTAATGTTGAATGTGATGGTTGATTTGTTAATGAGTAGTCAAGTGGGATGATCACTAGAGCGAAAGATATTGTGATCATGCATAATCAATTTTTATGGCACTTGATCAATAGTTTTAACATAACCAACTCTCAGACCCCCAAAGAAAAATAAGGAACGAGTTCATTGAGATTTCAGGTAATAGAGACCATGTAGGAAAGACAAATCAATTTCCTTTTTTTTTGAAGAATTTTCTAAGAATCACCTATGTGTATGTCTTAGAGTAATAAGAATATATTTGAATATAAATAAATAAGGACTAAAATCATGTAATTTCATTGGAATAATGAATATTTTGGATATATAAATTGATGATAATATTATACTAATTAAGGAATCATCGAAGGTAAAGTGTTTTATGTGTGGAATTAATGGTCATTATAAAACTCAATGTCTTAAGAAGAATAATCCTAAAGAGAAGAATCTTAGTGGTGCAAGTAATGGTTATATGATGATAATGATGAGATAATAGATAAAATATGAATGAAAATAGGCATTAATTAATAGGATCATGTAATATTATTTTGGATTATGGACAAATTGGAATAATCAATTTTTTTATTTATTTGGGATTCATATATATTTTTATATGAATAGTGAATAAAACAAGGATTGTATTGTTCATGTGTTTTCACAAATTATTTACAAGAATATGTTAAATTCATATTATGGAATAGAATAATAATTTAATGGTAAGGTGATGTCCATGTAAAACAAATGATTAATGGAAATATAACCCTTAATTTGTTCCTTATTTTATGATAATGTTGTTTGGATATAGATATATCAAATATAAGTAAATTGGATGGTACTGATTACCATGGAAGATATTATAGACTTATTTAAAAGTAGTTTATTCTATCATGGATGATGTTTATAAATTATTGGATTTATAGAATATATCCAATAATATATGGAATATGTAAGAATGCATGTTTTCAAAAATTACTTATGGTAATTCCGGATATTATCATATTCCAATGTAATTTACCATTAAAGTATTCACAAGTTTGGAATGTGACAACCAATAGCTTGTCTGTGATATATTGGATTCCATGTTATTATTATTTGATGACATAAATTTTAATCATTTGGATCTTAATCCTTCATAATGGTTGTAATGATTACCATTTATGAAATGTTCATGTTAAACTCAGGGGTTGATTTTTTGTATTGAGTTTTTATTGAAAACCATGGTTAAAATTATTTTAGTTATAAAACATAAATCAAGGATTCCACTTATGTGATTAGAATTTTGACAAATGTATTTCATATTTGGAATCTTCATATATTATTATTTTTAATATGTTCATCTTAGTTTGTGACCAAAAATAATATTGAATTTTATTAAAATTAATTACAATGATTAAGAGAAACACTAGTTTAACAAAGTACTAAACATTATATTTAAGACCAAAAATGACCTAGAAACATTTCCAATCCCCATTTGATGGACCTTACTCATCCATGAAACTTCATTATTAACTTTTTATTGTTTGGTGAGACTTTTTTTTGGAAAGACTATGAGTACACCTAACTTGTTTTTCAAAAATGAAATGTTTGTCTTTTCCCTTCCCTATAAATGAACATCATCTCTTCCTTATCTTCAAACCACTAAAATAATACAGGTTCATATAAGATCTACCAAATATTCTTCTCAATATCTATACCATCCTCCTTGAATTATTCCTTTGGGAAAACCCATTCCAAGGATTCTATTTGGTGAAAACCAAAAGGATTTACCCGATTAAGAGGAATCTTCTAACAATTCAAATAAAGTCAAGACACAAGGTAAGGGGATTTCATCTCCTTTTTTACTTTCATTTGATACATACTTTATTCACCACCCATTAATTTTGGGTGGTGTTTATACTACCCATATATTTATTCAATTATTATTATACTTAAATTTATGGGTATTTACATATTAATTCTATAATCTTCATTTAATGGGGCATAAGTTTCAAAAGATAACAAATCAGTAAAATTGTTTTGTCTCAATTTTCCTTCTTTTAGACTAATGATTTTTTAATAATGTAAGTTATATTTCAATGTGTATATACCTAAATTTTACCTAAAATATCATGAATCTATTTCTTTTCATGATATTTTATGTTTCATGTAATTTCATTTTAAAAAAAAAATATTATGATCTTAAGTTACTAAGTGATAAGATGTTATTGAAACAATAACATCACTTTCCAAGATTGTTTTTGTTTCTATATCATTTGATGAATTATTATGTTCTATCTCTCAAGAAACTCATGATTTTCCTTAACCTAGGTTTATTCAAGGTGTTTCTATATATTATTACCAAGTCTATACTGTTTGGTACTTAAGATAATTATGACTTTTTTTTTTAAAATATGATCTTATTTCTATCATCTGTCATAAATATATTTTCCTTCAAAATAAATGTTTTGAAAAATATTTTCAAATGATCCTTGAAGATCAATTTAATGGAAAAAAATTAATTTAAAAATGAATTGTGGTTTTTAATGATGTGTTTAAATGTTTTCAAATAAATTTTAAAGAAATAGATTTTCAAAATGGATTTTACTTTTAAAAATTATTTCAAAACATTATAAAGATTTCATTGTATGTTTTCTAATAATTTTCAAAATAAAATGGTTTTAAAAAAGATTTCAAGATTATTTCACAAGACATCATGCAAATGGTTTCCAAAAAGATTTCATGCTTTATTTATAAGTTTTTAAATTATTTTCAATGAAATGTTTATCAGAATGTTTTAAAGCTTTCATTATATGATTTTGATGTATTTTCAAAGATACAGTTATCACAATGTTTTAAATCATTATTAATATGTTTTCAATAAAAAGTTTTTTTCAATAGTTTTTATTTTTTTAGAAAATAGTTTTTCATGAAGAATGGATGTTTTCCTCAAGAAGTGAATTAAAATATCTTTCTATATTTTTTCCATTTAATATTTCAAGTTTCAATGTTACTAATTCCCATCTAGGAATTGATACAAATGATTCATTACTAAATTTTTAAAAAATATATTATGATGCCTATGAAACATTTTTTCCTTCCATAGTTTATATGATTTGGAAATTCTCTTCCTTTCATAGGATATGCATTGATGAAATGATTATAATACCTATATTTTTTCCATTCGTTATGATTTGATTACATGTTTATAATACCCATTCTATTTAATGGGTTATGATATGATTATTTATTATCATGTGGCACATGTCTGTATGATTTAATTGTGATATGGACGAGACCTGTATCTCCCTCCAATGACTTTGGTGAGTATTTATAACTAATGTGATAGACATGGATTGAATTAGAAATTAACTTGGTTTCGTATAACATGTATATATCATGGAATGCAGATGGTTCAGTATTATAGGGAAGGAATGAGAAATGAACTTGAGTCATTATTACACGGCTGTAATGAAGAGCGAATCAGGTTAAAAAATATAGTGCCAAAATAGAGTGTGTACACATTTCAGTAACGGATTTTTTCCACTAATATGTCCTTGGAAAAAATGCCCTGACTAGTATTGAAATGAATTTATATGTTTATGTGTCTGCCATAATTCCATGTTTTAATACAATTTTATTATTTCAAGGAATATTCTCTTTTTTTCTTAGGATTGTTTCTTATATACATACAAGATTTATTCTATTATTCATGTTTATTTGATATGAATGGTTTGTCCTACCAATGTTATGATCACATTCTCAAACACAAATGATCATGATTATGATTACATGTCTCTCTTGTTTACCCATACATATCATCTTAGATCACCCCTTTTTATGTTTCCTTCCCCTAGCTATGTAAATATTTATTAAATATGATGTTTCTAAGAAGGGTGGAAGTCATAAAAAACATAATAGGATATAATGTAGCTCATTTATGTACCAGTGTTTATGTTTCCATGATTCCAAATGTACTATACTAATACTTTATTTGGTTTTCTATTTCTATAATATTTAACGTATTCAAAAAAAATTTGTTTAATTTTAATGCTTGTTAATATTAGGGTTCTATAAATTGATTTTGAGAGATAAGGGAACCTTTCTAAAGTCCTTCGCGTGATCATTGGAAACTTTTTTATTACCTCTCATGTGACAAGTATAGTTTTTATAGAGTTCTAATGGGATGAGGCAGGCACATTTTTTGGTTCTTATGGTGTCTTGAGGATCTCCATGTGTGTGATTCATTATTACTATGACTGCAATAGGCTCCCACATTCTCCAGTTTTTATTTCCTTTATTTATTTTAGAGTGTTTGGGGATATCATGTGGAAGGATTTGTGTGGTCAAAGTAAATTACTATTCCTATTAGTGATGACTTCCATGAAAAATTAAATGTTTTGTGGAGATACTTGAGTATTTCAGGGAAAATTCCATCTAGTTTTAGTTATGATTCCAATGCTTGAGTATGAGGTTGTTTTCAAATTCTTGGTGATCTATGTGTCAAGAGGATTCCATTACATTGGCCTTTCATGAGAATCGGCATACACATCTTTGGGGATTTGTGGTGCCTTTATAGGTTTCTAGGGGATCATCAACTGATTTTTGTGGCCATAAGAGGCTCCCACCAACTCAATGTTTAATTTCCATTATTTATACTACAATGGATTGGGGTATCATGAGTTTACAAGGGTGTTTTCAAAGAAAATCACTATACATATTAATGATTAATCTTGTGAGTTTAATGACCACAAGAGGCTCCCATATTTCGGATATTTTCCTCATATATTCCAGGGATTTTTTTATGGTCCTTCAAGGATCCACCATTGTAAATTCCATGTGACTGGAGCCTTCTTATTAGGTTGTTTTAGTGTGATCCTAAATTGTCCAGGGCACCATCACAAGAGCCGATAGACTTGTTAAAGGGACATCAGATGGGTCTTTCATAGGATATGCTTTGCGCGAGACCACATGTATGACATTTTTATGGTCATGTGATCATGTTTATATTATGGGATCACGTGATCCCTATGGTCATGGTCAACTTCTTCTTAATTTCCCTTATAGGGAAAAAATACCCATATGTAGTTATTTCATATTTTTTGAATTTTTAATGCTCATATAGAGGGTGTCAATATTTTAATCTTGAAAAATATAGTGTCATTTTATTTGTGATTTTAAAATCTTTACCTTTAAATATTTATCTAAAGAAGTATATATAGGATGAGGTACAAAATTTATCATCTCTATGCACCTTACAAACAATAACAAGTATACATTTCAACAAGATCACTTCTAGTTGGATAATAAATAGGAGGATATTATTAAATTTACATAATGGTGATTAGTATGTGAACAAGATAAGAATAAATATATAATATTAATTGTATGATGTGACCAAATTATCAATAAAAAATGGAAATGTGATAAAATCACATAGAATTTTTCAATGGGTCATCAGAAGATTTATAATTGAAATAATTCTATATGGTTTTCCATAAATAATTTTACAAACATAGGTCACTTCATCATAATTGAATAAAAAATTATATAGAGTGGAATTTAATATATATATATATATATATCCAATTTGTGGTGGGAAATATAGAACATCACTGTTAATTATAACTAATATTTGTATATTTTTTACATCAATTTTTTTATGGATAGTTTAATTAAAATTTAACTGATACAAAAATATCACGAGTGAATATCGTATGAAAATATATGGTTAGTGTAAAAAGATTATTGAAATTCTTGAATATATTACCAGAGCCCACTCCATGATCTTAAAAGGTGTCTCGGATCAACATTTTACTTTAATTGAGTTATTATATATCATTATATTTCAGTCAATAATTTTGATGGATATATATAAATATATTTGTAGGACTAAAAACAAAACAATGTCATTATTTATTAAATATATATAGACTGGTTTCATAAATTTAGAAATTATTTAAGAAATAAAATAAAAAATATAATTTTTTTAGTAATACATTATGTAATTACAATGTTTATATAATTTTAGTGATGATAATAATTTATGAGACATAATGAATTAGTTTAAAGAAAAAGTAATCCACTAAATATCTCCATGGATAAGATTTATTAGTTTTAGAAGTATGAAAATAATTTTTTTATCAAATTTTTTTGTGTAGGTGTGTTCCTCTTTGATATATTCAATAAACCAATGTTGATTTAGTTTTACAATGTCTATGAATCGTGGTAGTAATGTCTTGTTTTGAGAAAGAGAGAACTATTAGGGATAATGACCAATTGTTATTGGATGTATTTTTTATAATTAATGGCATCTAGGTATAAATGTTTATCAAATGGTATTATATGGTTTTCCATTTATTAGAATGGTTAGGCGGTGTTTGTATCTTTTATGTATAATCTTATTCGAGAAATACCCAGTGGAAGTTTACAAGTCATGGATGTGTTATATGGGGAAAAAATTAATAGGAAGAAGTAATCACCCAGTGCATGGTGTGAAATAGTTACGTATCATGAAATTTTTCATGTCACGTAAAATTATATAATGTGTAAATATGAAAATAATTCATTTGGTGTTTTACTGTATCCCTTAAAAAGTAAATATATGACATGAAGGTAAATTAAACCCCATGTATTTATAAAATCCAATTGTTTTAAGTCTATCATGAATTTTATTCCCAGTATTAATTAGGTTAATCCCCTCATCCTCTTGATCACAAGGGTTATCCATGTATTTCTAGGTTCCTCCCTTCAGTTAGAGACTTCCCATTTATGCATCATATCTCTTGATAGTTTTTATTAGATTTTACACTCTCTTCCATATCTCTTAGAGATTGCAATGTAAATGACTTGAACATTTCTCTTTTGGGTTTTGATCTCAGTTTGGTGTGATCTAGGTTCCTTCTTACGATATCCATCACCTTCATTTCAATTGGTGTTTGTAAATCACATGTTTGATGTAGGGGGTATAAAACCTAACTCTATGTTCAGTTAAATATTCATGAATGTGAAATATTATTATTGAGATCAAATAATGTGCCACTAAATTAAAAAAATGTTGAATTGTAATATTCATTGGACCCATTTTGATGTAATTAGTACACACTTTTATTATGGATACACATTTGGGGAACGAACAATTGAATATTTAAATATTAATTATCTAATGGATTATTGTGTTTTTAGCCTGACTTGAGTTTCAATTGATTTATTGATAGGGACCTTCCATATAAATAAACTTTTTTTTGTTAAAATGGATGGAATGTTATTGGTTTTAAGACAATGTGACATATGAAAGGAGTAATTGAATGATAAATGGTAATTTTTTGAATTAAAAATCTTGGAATATGATTTGATATCCTTCCTATTATGTCTTGTGGTTTCAATTTTTTTTAATTTTTATATATGGTGTTGACCTAGTATGATGTTTTATGGAATATATTTAGAGGTCCCTACCAAATCCCATATTATATAGCTAATATTGAGTATGAATAACCATATCATATTATGAAATTCATATATATAGTAGGATCTTCCCAGTACCATGTTGTAATGTTTATATTGATTGGGATCTACGTAGTTCCATTATTTAATGGTTATATTGAAAGGTATCTTCCCAAAACCCAAGTTGTAATTCTTATATTTAGTGTTATCCTCCCAGTAATATATTGAAAGTATTATGTAGTTGTCTTGGCCCATATTAATGATTTTTTAATGGAGATAAGGTTATGTATGGCATTGCTATGCTACATAATCTAAGACATTTAGGAATGGTTCTAAAGAAGGTGGAATTATGTATTGTATTAATTTATTAGCTAATACCCTTTCTTATTGTCCTATTTCATGAACTTGTTATCACAATAGTTTCTTTTAGTCATGGTGTTGTTCTCCTAATGTGTTTTACTCAAACCCTACTCCAGATATCATTTTGTACCCAAGAAGAATACATGGTTGTAGTTTTTGAAAAGAGAAAGGAAAATTTTTTATTATTAGTTTCATACTAAATGGGATGGAGTTTGATGATTTGACAGACAAGGGCACTAAGAGAGTGGTCTTTTGAGATTACATTTTGTTAAATGATACTTTTATTTCCATTTTTTCAATTTTACCCTTAGATAAATCTATACATTTTATTACATGTTTCATTATTGACAATTTATTTTATTCTAATTTACTTCCTATTTGTATGATATATGGTTTCATCTGTTATCTTAATCATGGATATTATTATTTTTGGATTATTCCATAATGTGTTAACTGTATTATAGTTGTATAGTGCCCCCAATATACCCACTGTCCTTCACATATAGTCTACATCCTTTGGTGTATAGGGAAGGACACTTGATGTCTTGTCACTAACCCATTTTGGACACATGGGTGAGTTTTGGAATGAGGGACAATACAAAGTAGTATTAAAGGAGGAAGGTTTTCTATTCTTTTTTATTACTATTTGGGAAATGTATAAGGGATAATAGTATGTGTCAGGACATAGTAATGATCTTGTTGATGGAAGTATGTGAACCATGTAAGGGGGTAATCTTATTTCTCATGTATGGTATTTATTCTTACATTGTTCTCTTGTTCTAAGTGATGTTTCTTTTCACCTTGAGTGATTAACATGATTTTTGGTGTTATTGTTTCTTAATAATTCTACCATTGTCCCAGTATGACATGATATGTGTAAAAATTCATCATAATTGCCACATATGGATATTGCATGACATATATTTTTCATTATATATACATTTTTATGGCATGTTGTATATACATGCCCATATTAACTATGAAATTAGACAACTATTGTAACTATTAAATTAACTAAAATGAATTTTTATGTTAAGATAAAAAACAAGAAATAATTTTTTAGATAGACCAATATATGTGGTTATTGTTTTAGGTATATGTTTACATTATTATTAAATTCAATTTTATAATGAATGTGTTTTTCATATAAAGAAAATTCATCCATTTCATCTATGAGTTGAGCGTTAAGAGAGTGTCAATTAGTACTCTCCTAACACAGTAAAACTAAATCTTACTATATCTCTTAAGGATCATATGGATATTCATCTTCTCGAATGATTCTTATGGGTCATGCAATATATCAAAAGGTATACTTTTACACTATGGATACAATGTTTTAGATGATGAGACAATTTTAGCAACAAAATGCACTTTTGATCAGAATATAGGGAGTCCCCCAAGAAGATGAGTTCTAGACTTATTAAATATCTATAATCTGTTTGTATCTTGAGAGACCGACTAATCAGAAGGTAAATCTAGGTTCATGTATACTTAGTGGAATATCCATGAATTATTGGTACCTTCTAGAGAATCCAGGATAGAAACATGAGATTTTGTGGAAGTTCTTTGAGGTAATATTATTGAAAATAATATATCCATAGATGTTGAGGGATGAGAAGGATCATGACTGCATGTACCGAACATAAGAGGTAATGTTAGAGATGAATTTTCACTACATTTCACAAAATTGTATCTATCAAATTCATACTTTATATGTGATGATATATAAATGGTGAAAAAAATTAGGAAAGGATTTTCAATGAGATCAGTTCATAGGTGATCATGATCTCTATGATTAGTTTTGATGATGTGATGAATCAGGCAGTCAACACATTTGAGAATCTATGCGAGGCCATGAGCAGGGACTATGATATTTCAGAAGGGAGAATCAAGAACTCTTCTCCTTGTAGAAAAAACTATTGATATGATAATTATCACTAAGGAAATAAAGGAAAAATTAGTTATGGATGTGGTTATCCATATCGAAACTATGTTTTTTTGTAGGTCATTAATTTTTAAAAATGGGGACACAAGTGGCCTCATTGTACATTCCCATCTTTGGATTTTTTTTCTTTCGACATGACGAACCACCTATAGTGGTTTTGTGGGAGAACGTAGCTATATAGTAGTGGCAGAGGATAGGAATATATACTAGATTATAGGAATGATTTGTGTACTCCACTACTTACTAGAAGCATTAGTACCATAGGTTGTTTAGTTCTAGGTATTGGACATGGTACCACAACATAGAAGATGAACATTCAGGTAGATAGATCATTATAGAGGATCCAGACTAGCGCACTGGGTAGAGGGTCTAGTCATCTGTATGTTATGTTGTATACTGCAAACAGTGTGTATGTAGGACCACCTTCTATCAGAGGTGTGATTCTTGTATCATTTACCAATTATTTTTTTTGGTACTATCGAATCAAAATCTATTTTGTCAACTCTTTTTAAACTATTTATGAAAAAAATTGGACATATTGGATGTGGCTATTACCATCAACACACTGTTGAGAGTGTGATTGGAGAATATCAAATTATAAAAGAGTGTTATATAGATAATGGTGGTAATAGTGTGTTTTGGGATACTTTTTTACATGAAATTAAAGGACGCAACTTGATTCATAATCTATATTTGTTATTTCTATAGCTAGATCATATTGATTATTGTGAATAGAGAGTTATAATTCTTTCTCTAGAATGAGGGATGTATTATCTTCAAGGAGAGTGGGATATTCTAGATATTCATGCAAGGAAAATTTAGTATAGTATTGATTATACCATGAACTATAAAGTTAGTAATACTCTAAATTATTTAGAACTAATTATGATACTTTTTCACCATGGGTTTACCATTTGTAGGATGTATTTCTGGGAAAGTTCTATATCTTACCACCTTAGTGATAGAACTAGTGAAATATTGAGTTACTGTCAAAGGAAGACTAAATTTATATTCAACCTTATATAATGGAACCATAAAATATTTGGGATTTTTGGAATACATGGATAAATTATTAATATTTCTAGTATAACTCAATGAGTTTCTTTAGTTCTTTTCACCAGGAAGGCTGATGGGACATTTCAGCAATGTGTGTTTTATTATATATTGATCCAAATAACAATAGAAAACTTATTTCCCCTTACTAATATCAATGATATATTTGATCATCTATGAGGTACTAATATCTTCTCTACTATTTATTTGATATGTAGAGTCCTCTAGTTAAGGGTGATACCATCAAACATACCTCACACTTGTTTTAGGAGTAATTATTTATTGTATGAGTTTGTATAGATAAAATTTTGTTTTATGATTTCACCAATGATATTCATGGACTTAACAAATAATACATTTAATTCTTTCATGAAAATGATTTTTGTAGCTTTTTTCTATGAAATCTTAGCTTACTCACATTGGGTGGACAACAATTCCCAATATCATGAAAATGTCCTAATTAAATATAGTGTGAATCATTTTTATTCCATGATAACCGAATTAAATTTCTTTATTAATGATGTGAACTTTTTGGTCTATTTCATACAAGAGGAATGAGTGTTAATGGGCCATGATAGGGATGTAGATGGTGTATCGTATGAGAACCACAAGAAGTATTTCTAGTTTTAGATATTTTTTGGTCTTTTAGGTTATTATTGATTCTTTATCATAGGCTTTTCTTATATATAGAACATGTTTTCCTTGTTAACCAAGATGAGGGTGAAGTAAGATTAATGTGGGAAATATTATCAAAAGATTAATGAATGGATATATTTGGTAATTATATTCACTTTGTTTATTCCTGGTAACACATATACAATGTGTTGTTTAATATTTGGAGTTGTATATGGGGCAGTTCTGATGTAGGAGATTCTACTCATTTCTTATAGATCTAGATATCCAAGACCTCATGATATAAATTACGCTACTCACAAACTGGAGTTTCCAATGATGGTACATTCCATTATATACTAGAAGAATTATTTCATGGGTGACTGGTTTTTAGTGTTCCTAGACCTAATGAACCATAGGTGCATCTTTTATAAGTAGGGAAAGAATATTTTGATGATTAGGTGGGTCGAGATCCTGTATTTTATTGAAATTAATTTTCCTTATACACATGGAAATGGAAACATAATTTCTAATGATTTTATCCTAATGATGCAGATAGAATAAGGATGGGAGTCAAGAAACAATTGGTGGGGGAATTCACTTTTTCTTAACATGTATCTAGATATTCATTATTATCATTTTCGACTATCTATGACCATGAAATATGTTATACACATGTTTCGTGAAAAAAACAAGAATAGTTTATTAATAATCCGAGGGGATTATTTTATACATACATCCAATATAGTGGAGATCTACTAGCAGGATGATCTCTTAGTAGTGGAAATTCTCTTCTTATATTTGTTAAATTATGGTATTATATGGTCTTGTGTGAGGATTTAAGGATAGAGTTTCTTGATTAAACATGGGTGGTATATTATAGTCTAATGGAGATGTATGATGATCTCCATGAATAGTACTGGTGGTTAGTAATGATGAAGATGTTTGTGGTCTTTATAGTTAGGTGTTCCACTTGTCAGAAAGTGAAATATGAGAATTAGGTGATAGATTTGATTTGGTATCCTTTTCCCATTCCTAAGTATAAATAGGATTTTTTCACTATGGATATTTTTATAAGATTACCCATTTAAACCCATATTAATGAAGAAGTATAGGAGATCATGGATCGACTAATTAAGGTAGCACAATTGTTTCTTATCCGGGAGACCTTTAATATTGATGATATAGTCAATATTTAAATACTTAAGGTAGTTAAATTTTATGGTTTCATGAGGAGTTTCATTTATTATATAAATACACTAGTTATATAACATTTCTATAAGGTCCTTTAGAAGGATCTCATATCATTGGTTATTTCTAGCACAACTTATCATCCTCATACAAGTAGGTAAATCTAGGTAGACTATCCTGATCTATATGATATATTATGGGCATGTGTTTGGGATTTTTGTGTTTCATGGGAGTGGAATAAGACACTTTGGAGTTTTCATATAATAATATACTCTATTCATCAATCTAGATTGAATATTTTTTGACCTTGTATGGAAGACCATATTTCTCTACTCTATGATGTCTATAGTTTGGTGATTCAGCACTTGCTGGATCTATCCTTATGTAGGAGACATATGGTTTGGTTTTTTTCATTAGGAGGTGGTTGGTGATGATGAAGAGTAGGAATAAGTAGTATACTGAATATCAGAGATAACCTATATAGATTTATATTGGTCATCATGTTTTCTTTTTGGTGTCATCTATATTGGGAAAATTCAATATTATGAAATAGGGGAAGCTAGTGCCCATGATTTTTGGGCCATTTTAGATAGTTTATAGGGTCACACAAGTGTAAAAACTATTAGACCATAAAAATTGATACAATTAAATGCATGATTTATTTTATGTTTCATATCTTCAATGATAATATCCTAACCCATCTCATGTGGTAAATATTAATGAATTTGAGATTTGTGTTCATTTTTCCATTGAGTAGCATCTAATATGGATGTTGGACCGTTGTAAAAATATATATAGAGGAGGCATATTCCAATATATTGAGTCTAGTGGAAACATGGAAACAATGAAGAGGTGACATTGGAGATTGAGTCTGATACGTGATATAGTTGTTAAAATTATTATTCAAGAACCAATGGAATTCTTAGAGTGGCTATGGGATGAGCTGTTATATAGTATAGAGGTTATACAATCTTATCATTTTTTATCCATAACACCCTTTTAGTTTTTCATCAAATTAATTCTATTTGGAATTTTTTTCATTCGTTAATCCTTGATAGTTGGGAATCATTTTGAGATAGATATTTTTTAGGGAAAAATTGCCTAATTTTAAGAGATGGATGTTAGTTTAAATTGATGGGGTCCAGGTATAAATGTGTAAAAAGGGTTTTCAAGAGTTATCCATTATTTTAAATGGTTCATAGGTGTTTGGAGAACTTATACATATTTTTATTTCAGAACTTCTCATTGTAGGATTACATGTCATGAATTTGTAACATGACATGAAAATGTGTAAGTAGATATCATTAACTTGGGTAGGGAATGAAATGGTTACACATAATGTAAACCAATCAGTTCCTATAAAATACATGAATGGATAATTATTAACATGAAATTGTGGATTTTTTCATCATATAAATAGAATAATAAATACATGATTTGATATTAAATTAATAGAAGTTTATTTCTTAGTTCATCATATTTATAATATGTTGCATGTTTGATTTTCCTCATTAACATGGGGAATATCTTCCTCCCCTCAAACCCAAAGGTGATAAAGTTAATTTTTTCACCTCATACATCATTATAGTTATATATTTTATTCAACTTATCAATGTGAGTTGTTTTTATGATGTTTTACCATATCTTGGATTTCTCTTTATCTTTTCTGTGTAAATATTTTGAATAAGATTATTTTATATTTTTACCTCACTATTGATTGATCTAGGTTCCTTTATGATATCTCTATCACCATTAATTATTTTTTTAATTACCCATTTTGGTGTTTCAAAATCTCTAGTTTGAGGTAGGGAGTCTAAAACCTGACCATATAATTAGGCAAATCATAAATTAGGTGAAATATTACAATTTCACCAAAATAAAGTGTGCATGAATTAATTAAATAATGATTTTGATTAATCCTTGGGTCCATTTTGTTCCAATTTTTAGTGACCTATATTAGGGATACCTATTGGGAGAGCGAAAACATGAATATATATATATATATTAATTGGATAATAGATTATTGTGTATTTACCAAGACATGAGATTATGGTGATTTTATGATTTCAAGTCACAATAGAAATGGATTTGTTAAAGGAAATGGATGGAATGTTAGGGGTTTAACCCACACATGGTAAAATAAATTGATTAAAGATACTAAATTGCATTTTACAGAATTACCCATTATAGATTATGATATTATATTCTTTCATTTATGTCTTGTTGTGTCAAATTGTAGAAAATATTATATAAGGGATTGGACTAGTTTAATGAACTAGTGATTATATTGGCCATGCTCTGCCTAGTAAAATTTTATAATGATTATATTAAGTGGTATATACCCATTCCCATGATGTAATTATTATATTGATTAGGATCTACCCAGTCCCATATAGTAATTATAATATTGACTAGTCTCCGGCCGGTAACATGTTGTAATGCTTAGATTGAGTGGAATCTATTTAGTCATATCTTGTAATTCTTATATTTAGTGTGTTATACCATATCCCATGTTGTAATTAATATATTGAGTAGGATCCGCCCAATCCAAAGATGATATTCTTTAAAAGAGTGCTTGTCCCGTTTTTTTAATTTTACCTGGAGATATAGTTATGGTTGGCATGGTTATGCTACAAGCTCTGAGACATTCTAACATAGTGTCGAAGTTAGTTGTTTTATTTATTGTATTAATTTATTAAACAATACTCTTATTTATCAAAGCATATTAGTTTATACATTGTTGTTTCACCTTACAAATTCTTACTCACGCCTAACATGGGACATCATTGGGTACCATAGAAGAATACATGAAGATGATTTGGACCAAGATAAGGGACCTTGTGGATGATTAATTTATACATAGAAGGGATAGTGATTAGATATATGATGGACATGGGGGTTAGGACTGGGATATTTTGAGATATATAGTGTCTTCTAATTATTTTATTTTTATTGTTTGTAGATTGACTTTCAGATACATATCATCTTTTCATTACATGATTCATCATTTTTGGTTAATTTGATTCACCTTTATGTCCATGTTATATGATATATGGTTTCCTTTGTTATTAGTTACTCAAATATTATTATTATTTGATTATTATGTTGTGTTATAACTTGATTCTGATATTTTAGTCTCCCCTATTCATATCACACCCTCACTACTACTCGACAGATTTTTCCATATTGGGAGGTGTGCATCTGATCTTATAGCTGACCATTTTTTTCCACATGAGAGCATGATGGAATGAGGGACGTTACCCTAATACCTGGGTGTCTTATATTTGGTTGGAATCTTATTCTTTGAGTAGTTTTCTATAAAACATAACATATATTAAAATTATCTTAATTATATAATCTGTTATATATATCCCTCTAATGATAGAACATACTAGACCCCCCCCTCATATAATAAATTTATCGGTGATGCAGTTAGAGCATGATATCTATTTTGAGGTGTAGCTTGAATAGATCATGGTTCATAGAGGTAAAATGATTCAAAATAAGATATCTCTTCTTTTCGTAGTAATATTTTGAAATAATAAGTAGAATGATGAATCATGGGAACTTAAGTATTATTTGAATCAATTTTACCCTAAACTATATCTTATTATATGTTGTGATTTTTATGATGAAATATTACATGGTATAGAATATTATGTGATAGGTCATTATATGAAATATTGTTCCAAAAAACCTATATATTTTATAGAAATATTGATTCCTTAAAATATAAATGTATATTATTATATAAACCAAGAAGAAATGTAAAAAATATTTTATTTTATAATGTAACATTACATGAAGAATAGATGAAAAATTTCCATAGGGTTAATACAAGTACAAATAGAAAATAAATAGAAATAAATTAGAAAACTATAATTTGGAAATATAATTGGACATGGTCACCTTAAAATACCATAACCAATAATAAAACTATTAGAATAAAAAATAATAATGATACTGTAATTTTATAAAGGAAACATAGAATATATTCATGATTATTTTAATGAATAATGAACTAATGAAATTATAAGAATATATATCATGTATAAAGATTATATAAATGTCATAACAGTAAACTAAATATTAGAACATTAAATGACCATTGGGATAAGTAAAATGCATATGAATTAATATTTAACATGAATACAATTACTATTTATTAATATTATTAAAATATTTCTCACATCATGTAACTTACATAACATGTATATGTGAATTTTTAATAACATATGTATTTAGTAATTTATTATAAAAATATTTTTTATGTTAAAATTTTAAATTTAATAATAAAATAATACATAAAATTTATTTAGATTTCAATTTATTTTATTTTTGATCCTCACATAAACAATTTATTAGATTTATTTATTTTGTTATTTATGAAAAACTATTATTTTATATAAATAGTAAAAATTTGGTTTTTTATATATAGAATATTTTGTGGCATAATTACATTTTTAAAAGAAAAAAATTATAAAATAACATTCATGACATAATAAAAATTAAATTACTATTATAATATATTATGAAATTAACAATTAACTTTAAAACCAAATTAATTAATTTTTAAATTTAAATTTGTATATAATTATATAAAATTTTTTGATTTAATATTGGAATGAAACATTTCAATGATTCCTTTCACCTTAGGATTCACTTAAATGTAAAAAAATTAATAAAACTCTATTAATATTTTAATAACAAATATTATTCGGGTTATTGAGAAAAATAATACATTAATTCATATTGTTTTTTAAAACAGAACTCCCATTTTACTAAATATAATCCACTTTTACACATGTGTCTATTTATATATAAAAAATCAACCTCAACAAAAAAATATTCTAAAATCAATATTTATTACCACTTATCCTTATATTGGAATGCATTGGAAAATCCAAACACATTCCTAGAATTGTTATGTTTATTACTAAAAGAGACATTATAAACAGAAAGTTAAGTCTTATAAATTCTAATTCATCAATTTTCAATAAATAAATTACACCTTTTTATATTTATGATACAATTCATAAAACATTAAAAAAGTATTATAATCAAAATAAAATATATTTAAGAATATAAAATATTCAGTTTTTCAATGCTTTTAAACACTTATAAAAATAGTTTTGACCCAAAGTTTTTTTATAGTACATAGGAGAATGAAATTTGTTTAATATTATTACAGAATTGCATGGATTTTTTAAAAAGGGGTAGATTTATTAACATGATTAATATAATCAATTTAATTAAATATAATGATTATTGATTGATAAAATATTAAGTATATTAGGATTATCAAAAAAAATCAACATGGGCTATTTAACCATCTAAGACATGCTTACCTTGAAATGCTAAATGATTTGGAAAAATTTTAGAGAATATATTTTACTATTAATATCATATAATTATGTGATTAAATGAAACATATGAATTAAGAAATTTGTAGATAACTAAATCGTTAGGAAATTTACTTTTATCATTTCCATTAATCTGAAGCAATTTTAATTATATGGAATGGAAAACCTCAAACTAGTGACATGAATAAATATATATAATAAATATATTATTAATTAAAATAAATGTCTAAAAATAATAGCAATAACCATTAATCATGTATATGAATGTATAAATAATACACTTTATATAATTATTTATAAATTTATAAGAGCCTCAAAAGATTATTGGGACGTGAGATAAGGGACTACCTTCCAAATTCTGGTCCTTTTAATTTATGCTCTCTCATTTCAAATTTTTATTTTTATTCTTCTTAATTATATATAAATCCATTATTAAATAGTTTTTTTTCATTCTTTAGGGGATATAATTGTATCTTATTATTTTCAATAAATTTTATAATGCGATTATTATCACATACAAGATATATTTTAAAGGTATTTTTTTCATTTAATTTACATCCTTTCTTTTTTGGGCGGTTTCCCTAGGTTTTAGGGAGGAATAGATGAGTATTTAATGAATTGGGCCAAACCGTGAGCCCAATTACAGATTAAAAAAATAACTTTTGTAACTTTTATAACTTTTTCATTTTTCAACATTTTTCATCCATTCAAATTCCTAATTGACCTCCCCTAACCTATTAACACCACCAAGGTAATTTGGAGCTTTTAGAAATCCATAACCAGGGGTTATTTGGGGTTTTGTCTAAGGGGTTGGGCCTGCCCGAAAGCCTAATTCCTGTTTTAAAAATAAAATTGTATTTTGTTATAACTTATTAAATATTTGGGATTTTTCAGTGATTCCAAGTCTCACTCAAGCCCAAGTAACCCAGACGCGCGTCTGAACTCTCTCCCACCCATTTGGAGCCGTTTAGAATCGCGATTTTGTGACGATCTTCATAGGGTTCCTCAAATCGCCCAGATTTGAAGAGGTAAAGTATTTCTTTTATAACTCTCTCAATTATCAATATTTTTCATCCATTCTAGTTCCTAAATGAGATAATAAATCTTGTTCGAATGTACCCTAAATTTGGGCTCTTTTAAATTTCAGATACTGGAGTTTTGGAGTGATTACTTCAAGATACTTCAAGTAAATGAGCCCATTTCTTTCCTCTTTCAAATTACTTTGGGTTTAACTCATTGTTATTAGGGTTTCTTCGGTTATAATTGAGTTTACTAATGTCCAGAAACTAGGATTTCGAACCTAGGGTTTAACATTCGGCTTTCTTGGCCAATTTGTCTGGTTTTAGGTTTGATCTAGTTCTCTCTTGGTGCGGCGGGGGTGCGATTTGATTTTCCCACGGAGATTCAAGGGGTTTTGTTAATTTGGTAGGTGATTCCATTGTGTGTGCAATTTTTGTGAATTATCTTGCTGTTTTCATGGTAATATAATGTTTATTTCACTTGAATGTTTCTGTAAAAATTGGTTTTAGTTGCATTTATAATGCAAATTAATTTTAAGTTCCAATTTTTGGTGAAATTGAGGGGTTTCCATTCAAATCTTTTATTGGTTCATTTTGGGATTCCCCATAACTGAATTTTTGGTTTCATTAAAGGGTTTTGAACTGAAATTTTGTTTTAATAACTTAAAAGTGTTATCATAGTGTGAAAGGTGGATATCTTAAAGAGATTTGGGTGAAAAACAATGTGACGTTTTGAGAGGTTGTTTTATTACAAATAAAATTATTTTATTGTGTGTTTTAAATGGTATAAAATGTGTGTAGATACTGTAAAATTTGTATGTGACCAGTACTGATATTTTATATGAAAAAGGATGTGTGTTGTTTTCTGAAATTGTTTGAGCACAAAAAGGGGAAGCCCAGGTACTTAGGTGGGGCAGATTTGTACTAGTACGGCTAGTGGATCGGATGGGTTTTGTCCCTGTTCCACTTAGCATCTGGATAACGACAACTCTAACTAAACTATTTGGATGATGATTGGGGACCACTATGTTATGGGTATGTTCCCTACTAGTGGCTTGTGAATGAGAACATATTTTTCTATGGTTACTCTACACCGAGGTACGAGGTACATAGGGCCCGAGACAACCTAGTGCTTAGGGGTGTTCCTGATTTTGATGCTCATAGGAATTGTGGTATTTACCCTTTTTGTGGGTTGTTTTTGGCAGTACATTATAGTAGCTCACATGTCTATTTAATGTGCTAACATTCTGAAATTCTCGGATTGAAAACTATTTTCATTTGAAAGTTACATTTCTTTGAATTTTAACATTGTTCCACCTTGTGTATTAAAATTTATTGTTTTGTTCACATTGTATTGCATACTCTTTGGAATCAACTGGTGGTATCCTATTGGGCTTAGGCTCACACCCTACTTACACCCCTTGGGTGTAAGTAGACCTGCTTATGCTTGAGTCAGGTAAAGGGAAGGCTAAGGGTGATGGCAGTTCGGGATGTTAGTCCCCATCGTTGGGGCGGAGTTGCGGGGATGGCTTGCGGGTGATGATCCCCTTGTCATGTGGAGCCCATGGGTATGTCTTTATGTTGTCATTATTTATTTTTAGACCACTTGTAGCGTCTTTAAACATATGTATTCAGATCTGGTTTTGTTAAGAATTGTTTAGCATGAAAATTTCAGATTTTAATAATTGATTGTTTTTTTATGATTTATGCTTTCATACTCGGGTAAATCATTCCCAAACCAGATTTGTTTGATACCCGGGAACTTGTGCCAGCCCGTGGGGATAGGGAACGCCCTTCGGGCCTTGCCACGGGCCGGGTTTGGTGCCGTTATTGGTGGCGACCAGATCCGGTTCGTGACAAAATGGTATCAAAGGAGGTTAATGTTTTTGGGTTATATTGTTATTTTTAGATGAGTTGGGATAGACAGGAGCTAGGACTATCGGGGCTCGGGGTATTGGTTCTGAGTAGGGTGTCGGGCCCGCACCTCTCATGGCAGACCGTGAGTCACCAGAGGATGTTGGAATTTACTGATTGACTTCACTTCTAGGTGAGACGTGTGGGCTGCAGACCACATGTGGACATCAAGCAGATGTGGAGTAGTTGTTTCTTTTATAACAAGAATGTGTTTAGTTTGTTTATATTTTATGTATTTGATTACAATCTTCAGAATTGTGGTATTGACTATTGTTTTGTGACTGTTGCATTTTGTAGCAACATGCCTCCCCGGAAAGCTCCCACGCACCCACAGGAGGAAGCTGGAGAGAGTTATCCCACGCCGATTGATTAGAGGCTTGTGGAGGCTGTTGTTCGGGCTATCCAAGCTTTGGGACAGGGACCAGCTCATGCTCCTATTCCTGTTACGGCAGAGGAGACAGGTCCTAGAAAAGATAAAGCACAAGAGTTTCTAAAAAACAAGCCTCCTGCATTCCGAGGTAGCACAGAACCCCAGGAAGCAGAAGAATGGCTTGAGAAGATCGAGCGTATGTTTGAGTTCCTGGAAACACCCGAGGAGCTTAGGGTGAAGTGTGCCTCCTTCCTATTGGAGGGTCGCAGTCGTAAATGGTGGGAGTTAGTGCTTCAGTATGGGAAGAATGAGCAGATGCGCTGGGGAGATTTCAAGGCTGTCTTCAATGAACAGTGTTGCCCTGAGGTGTTGGCTTATGCTAGGTCTAGAGAGTTCATGGAACTTGTTCAGGGGAATCTATCTGTGATGGAGTATGACAACTGTTTCGCTGAATTGGTTTGGTATGCTCCAGAAATTGTCTCTAATGAGCAAGCGAAGGCCCAGAGGTTTGAGAAAGGCTTGCGACTAGAGATATACTCCCAGGTGTTCTTGTTTAAGCTGAGGACCTATGCTGAGGTTGTTGATCGGGCGTGCATGGTGGAGATTTATAGGAAAGGCAGGGCTGGTTTCTATGGTTCAGTATCTGCAGTGGGTAGTGGAAGCTCCTCAGAGAAGAAAAGGAAGCGAGAGGATCATGTGAAGAAAGGAGGGGGCAGTTCAGGCCACTCTTCTAGGCAGTTCTCTTCTGCGGCTTCTGATGCGAGATCGGTCGTGTGCCACCAATGTGGGAGGCCTGGGAATATCCGACCAGCATGTCCTCTTCCTCCGAATCCTTGTTACCAGTGTGGAGGTATAGGGAATTTGCAGCGCTTCTGCGGTGTGGCACGTCCACTCCCAAGTGGGGCAGGGTCAGTGGCTTCAAGAGGAGTGCCAGCACAGTCTGAGTCGTCGAGGAATGTGGGATCTCGATTTGGTGGTCGTGGTGGTAGGGCTGGATCATATTTTGGGCAGAGCCAGTTCAGGGCACAACTACAGACTAGCGGTCTTCCTCAGGCAGATACTGGACATCTCCATGCAGTGGATCAGTCCCCAGTAGGATCAGAGGCGGGACCGTCGACAGTTCGAGGTACCGTTCTGATCGCATCTTCTATAGCTACTGCTCTTTTTGATACTGGTGCCTCTGTTTCATTCATTTCTGGACATTTTGTGGACATGTTGAATTTTCCAACTGATTTGATGTCTTTTGCGATGGAGTTGGTGACACCATTGGGAAAGAAGAAGGAGCAGGGCCTGAGGTGCCCCTCGTGTGAACTTTCTGTGTCAGGGGTCGAGATGGAGTGGGACCTCTTGGTCTTAGATATGGAGCTTTTTGATGTCATACTCGGGATGGATTGGCTAGTACACTTCCAAGAACACATCGATTGCTACAGACGGCGTGTGAGTTTCACAGCACCTGATGGGAGTCGTTAGGTTTTTCATGGAGAATGGGATCCACGATCAAGTCGCACATGGCCTCCACTCCCAGATATGGGAAGTGTTATCTTCCAGTAATCTTCGATTGTGCTAGAGGATGGTCTTTCCCCTGAAGGTGCACTACCTCGTGTAGTGAATGATTTTCCCGAGGTATTCCCTGATGATTTTTCTGGTTTTCCCCCGGAGCGGGATGTGGAGTTTTCGATTGATCTGGCGCCGGGAACACAGCCGATATCTCTTCCCTCTTATCGCATGGCCCCCACCGAGTTGAGGGAATTAAAGATACAGCTGGACGACTTAGAATCCAAAGGATTCATTCGCCCGAGCGTCTCTCCTTGGGCCGCTCCTGTGTTGGTTGCAAAAAAGGATGATGGATACCTCCGGTTGTGCATTGACTACCGGAAGCTGAATAGGGTAACAATTAAAAACAAATACCCATTGCCCAGAATAGATGATTTGTTTGATCTGTTAAAGGGGGAAAACTGGTTCTCAAAGATAGACCTGCGTTCAGGGTATCATCAACTCAGGGTGAAGGAGTCAGATATCCCTAAGATAGCCTTCCGAAGCAGGTACGACCACTTTGAGTATTTGGTCATGCCCTTCGGATTGACCAATGCTCCAGCGGTATTTATGGCACTTATGAATAGGGTGTTCCATCAGTATCTCGATTCCTTTGTTGTGGTGTTCGTGGATGACATTCTGGTATACTCTTGCTCTGAGGAGGAACACGAACATCACTTGAGGATCGTTTTGGGTACATTACGAGATCACCGCCTCTATGCAAAGTTGTCAAAGTGCACTTTCTGGATCAGAGAGGTGAGATTTATGGGGCATGTGATCTCAGAGCATGGAGTTTCAGTGGACCATGAGAAAATTAGTGCATTCATGTCATGGGAGAAACTAAAGAATGTGTTCGAGATCAGGAGTTTTCTTGGCTTGGCCGGTTATTACAGGAGATTCATTCAGGATTTTTCTCGGCTTGCTTCTCCGATGACATCCCTCACCCGGAAAGGGGTGAAGTTTGTATGGGGTCCAGAATGTCAGGCATCGTTCGAGGAGCTGAAGAGGCGGCTGACTACCGCCCCCGTGCTGATTTTTCCAGAGGCTGGAAAGGGATATGTGGTCTATTGTGATGCTTTAGGTATGGGTCTTGGGTGTGTGCTTATGCAAGATGATCATGTGGTCGTGTATGGATCTCGCCAACTTCGACCACATGAAAAGAACTACCCAACCCATGACTTGGAGTTGGCAGCGGTGATGCATGATTTGAAGACTTAGCGTCACTACCTCTTTGGGGAGAAGTTTGTGGTATACTCTGATCACAAAAGTTTGGCTTATATCTTCTCGTAGAAGGACCTCAACTTGAGGCAACGTCGCTGGATCGAGTAATTTCAGGGGTTTGACTTTGAAATTGTATATACCCCAGGAAAGGGTAATGTAGTGGCCGACGCTTTGAGCAGAAGAGTTCCAGTGCAGGCTTTGAGGAATTCTAGTAATGAGTGGGCTTTGATGGGTCTCTTTTCTCAGATGCATGTGGAGACTAGGGAATACAGTGGAGGGGAATTCTTGGCAAGTGTCCAGTTGACTCCATCTCTATTGGAGTTGATTCAGAAGGAACAGCCCACTGATGATCTTTTTCAGCGGTCTAAGCAGTTCCTTCATGGTGGGGAGACATCCTCTGATTGGTTGTCGTCTCCCGAGGGCATCTTGTTCTTTAAGGGCTGTTCAGTAGTGCCATTATCTATACAGAAGGTGGTGATGCAAGATAGCCACCAGTCTCAGTGGGCTGTCCATCTGGGCGCCACTAAGATGTATTATGATGTTCGTCGGCAGTTTTGGTGGCCTGGTATGAGACGGGACATAGCAGACTTTGTTTCGAGATGCTACACATGTCAGCAGGTGAAAGCAGATCACCAAAGGCCATCCGGTTTGCTCCAACCACTATCCATTCCTACCTGGAAGTGGGAAGAGGTTTCCATGGACTTCATTGTTGGCTTACCTCGTACACCTCGGGGTAAGAATGCTATTTGCGTGGTGATTGATCGTCTGACCAAATCAGCCCACTTCATTCCGATAAAATATACAACTAAAGTAGATGAGTTGGGGAATTTGTATCTTCATAAAGTGGTGAGACTCCATGGTGTACCATCAGCTGTTGTCTCGGATAGAGACCCCCGGTTCACTTATCGATTTTGGGAAGGCCTTCAGAAGTCCTTGGGGTCTCAGATTAAGATGAGCACAACATACCACCAACACACAGATGGTAAGACAGAGCGGGAGAATCAGATATTGGAGGAAATGCTTCGTGCATGTGTCCTGGACTTTGGAGGTTCTTGGGATAGCCATTTGGGATTGGTAGAGTTTGCTTATAATAATAGTTACCAAACCACGATTCGAATGGCCCCTTTTGAGGTGCTCTATGGTCGGCCTTGTCGGTCCCCCCTATGTTGGGCTGAGGTAGGAGAGACTTCACTATTGGGGCCGAGCCTTGTGCAGGAGACTTCTGAGAAGGTCAAGTTGATCAGGCAGTGCTTATTGACAGCTCAGAGTCGTCATAAATCTTATGCTGACCGGAGGCGTCGAGACCTAGAGTTTTTTGTGGGTGATAGGGTATTCTTAAAAGTGGCCCCTCGTCTGGGCCATCGTCGATTGGGGAAGCAAGGTAAGCTGATTCCACGGTATGTCAGACCCTTTGAGATCACTGAGCTTATTGTTAAGGTGGAATACAGGTTGTCCTTACCTTCTCAGTTGATGTCTATCCATGATGTCTTCCACATCTCTCAGTTGAAGAAATACAATCCGGATCCATCTCATGTGTTGAGTTGGGAAGAACTGGAGATAGAGCCTGACTTGTCTATCATTGAGAGACCGATGAAAATAGTGGACTCCTAAGAGAAGATACTTTGAGGAAAGTCTATTCCTTTAGTCCGGGTTCTATGGTAGTATGGGAATGATACACATGAGACATGGGAGCGAAATTCATGGGTCGAGGAAGAGTACCCATTCTTGTTTTCCAACCGAGATTCATGTTGACTTTCTGGGGCGGAAAGTCCTTCATGGTGGGGAGAATTGTCACATAAAAGATATATTTTAAAGGTATTTTTTTCATTTAATTTACATCCTTTCTTTTTTTGGGGGTTTCCCTAGGTTTTAGGGAGGAATAGATGAGTATTCATGAATTGGGCCAAACCGTGAGCCCAATTCCAGATTAAAAAAATAAATTTTGTATCTTTTATAACTTTTTCATTTTTCAACATTTTTCATCCATTAAAATTATGAATTTACCTCCCCTAACCTATTAACACCACCAAGGTAATTTGGAGCTTTTAGAAATCCATAACCAGGGGTTATTTGGGTTTTTGTCTAAGGGGTTGGGCCTGCCCGAAAGCCCAATTCCTGTTTTAAAAATAAAATTTGATTTTGTTATAACATATTCAATATTTGTGATTTTTCGGTTATTCCATGTCTCACTCAAGACCAAGTAACCCAGAAGCGCGTCTGAACTCTCTCCCACCCATTTGGAGCTCTGTAGAATCTCGATTTTGTGCCGATCTTCATAGGGTTCCTCAAATCGCCCAGATTTGAAGAGGTAAAGTATTTCTTTCATAACTATTTCAATTCTCAATCTTTTTCCTCCATTCCTGTTCCTAAATGAGATAATACATCTTGTTCGAAAGTAACCTAAATTTGGGCTCTTTTAAATTTCAGATACTGGAGTTTTGGAGTGATTACTTCAAGATACTTCAAGTAAATGATCCCTTTTCTTTCCTCTTTCAAATTACTTTGGGTTTAACTCATTGTTATTAGGGTTTCTTCGGTTACAATTGAGTTTAATAATGTCCATAAACTATGATTTCGAACCTATGGTTTAAATTTGGGCTTTCGTGGCCAATTTCTGTGGTTTTAGGTTTGATCTAGTTCTCTCTTGGTGGGCGGGGGTGCGATTTGATTTTTGCATGGAGATTCAAGGGGTTTTGTTAATTTGGAAGATGATTCCATTGTGTGTGCAATTTTTGTGAATTAGCTTTCTGTTTTCATGGTACTCTAATGTTTATTTCACTTGAATGTTTCTATAAAAATTGGTTTTAGTTGCATTTATAATGCAAATTAATTTTAAGTTCCAATTTTTGGTGAAATTGAGGGGTTTCCAATCAAATCTTTTATTGGTTCATTTTGGGATGCCCCATAACTGCATTTTTGGTTTCATTAAAGGGGTTTCAACTGAAATTTTGTTTTAATAACTTACAAGTGTTATCATAGTGTGAAAGGTGGATATCTTAAAGAGCTTTGGGTGAAAAACAATGTGACGTTTTGAGAGGTTGTTTTATTAGAAATAAAATTATTTTATTGTGTGTTTTAAATGGTATAAAATGTGTGTAGCTACTGTAAGAATTGTTTGTGACCAGTACTGATATTTTATATGAAAAAGGATGTGTGTTTTTTTCTGAAATTGTTTGAGCACAAAAAGGGGAAGCCCGGGTACTTAGGTGGGGCAGATTTGTATTAGTACGGCTAGTGGATCAGATGGGTTTTGTCCCTGTTCCACTTAGCATCTGGATAACGACAACTCTAACTAAACTATTTGGATGATTATTGGGGACAAATATGTTATGGGTATGTTCCCTACTAGTGGCTCGTGCACGAGAATAGATTTTTCTATGGTTACTCTACACCGAGGTACGAGGTACATAGGGCCCGAGACAACCTAGTGCTTAGGGGTGTTCCTGATTTTGATGCTCATAGGATTTGTGGGTTATTTTTGGCAGTACATTACAGTATCTCACATGTCTATTTAATGTGCTAACATTCTGAAATTCTCGGATTGAAAACTGTTTTCATTTGAAAGTTGCATTTCTTTGAATTTTAACACTGTTTCACCTTGTGTATTAAAATTGCTTGTTTTGTTCACATTGTATTGCATACTCTTTGGAATCAACTGGTGGTATCCTATTGGGCTTAGGTTCACACCCTACTTACACCCCTTGGGTGTAAGTAGACCTGCTTATGCTTGAGTTAGGTAAAGGGAAGGCTAAGGGTGATGGCGGTTCGAGATGTTAGTCCCCATCGTTGGGGCGGAGTTGCGGGGACGGCTTGTGGGTGATGATCCCCTTATCATGTGGAGTCCATGGGGATGTCTTTATGTTTTCATTATTTGTTTTTATACCACTTGTAGTGTCTTTAAACATATGTATTCAGATCTGGTTTTGTTAAGAATTGTTTATCATGGAAATTTCAGATTTTAATAATTGATTGTTTTTTATGATTTATGCTTTCATACTCGGGTAAATAGTTCCCAAACCAGATTTGTTTGATACTCGGGCACTTGTTCCAGCCCGTGGGGATAGGGAACGCCCTTCGGGCCTTGCCACGGGCCAGGTTTGGTGCCGTTAATGGTGGCGACCAGATCTGGTTCGTGATAATTATTTTTGAAACATCTTTTTGATTCTCCATATATTATTTCATTCAATTTTATTCTTCTCGTCATGGAATGTACTCTTTTATCTAGTATTTATATCATCACTTGAATATCCAATATGACATATTATCTTTTAATTTTGGGGGAAAAAATAATTATTCACTTATATTTTCTTCATGAGGTTATTATGTAATAAATTCAATTCACATGGTTTTATTTATGGTTTAGGATTAATGTATTTTTTATTTAAATGTGGAATATATAAGTATATGAATAATATATTTTGATGTGATGGGTTAGACTGTAATTATAAATCCCTTAAATCAATTAAATAATACTTATATCTCATTAGACATTAGGTATAATATATGGTAACACAGCCTAGAAAACTATATTATGATGTCTTTGCTAAGATCCTTTTCTTATGATTATGTTGAAATGTTTTATTCCTATTAAAAACTTTTTTGGACATCCATAATAACACAATTTTCATTCTCTTATTCTATTATTATATGTGATATATTATCCTTATATTTTATGGTTTAAGTTATGAATGTTGAATATTTTTTTATCTCACAATAAATTTTAAAATAAATTTCCATTTTCCTGGAGTCTTTTCTCACAATTTTTCTTTAATTTATGTCACTATAATAACTAATGTTGTTATAAAAGCATAATGAGATCCTTGAGAATATTATAAATATTATAATTAAATTTTATCAATTTATTTAATCGTATAAAATTATGTAGATGATCTTCCAAATATATATATCCTCATGAAATATATATGTGATTTATTATATAGTGTTTATATGGAAAGATATATAATATTATGTTTATTATATTAGTTTCATCATTCCTTTTTATCATATCACTAATACAACTACTTTAAATATATAAAATCAGTTATCATGAATTAATTCCATTTTACCCATATGGTGTTGTCATTCCTGGAAATTTAATCTCCTCCAAAATCCATCTATTCTCTGTTAACATTGATCAAACTCTTACCCCTTCCTAAAAAATGTTCTAAGAAGAATATCATTTTTAACACATATTCTATCATTTTAATTTAATTTGTGTATTAATATATATATTTCTTTTCAAAATATTTTATAATTTTTATTGCATTCAGTTTTGTTTTGAAATTTCATTCTTTGGTTTCTATGAATTGTTTCAATCCATAATTATTCAATTAAAGCTTTTCCATCTAATTTTTTTTCATTGATAACCAAAATGTAGGCATATTAATTTATATTGATTTGAAAATTATAATGTGGAATATATTATATTGTTATAATTAATTCAATATGTTATTTATGCATGGGGAGTATAATAAGTTTTTATATGATATCCCAATATTTATATTGGAATAAAAATGTAAATTAATTTACATAATAATTTATAAATATGGTTTTGATAAAATAATATTTTGGAAGTTTAAATATTAAAATGGATAAATATGAAAACAGGAATGGTATAAACTGTTAGGAGTTTGGTTCATTATCTGTTGTAGTTATACTATTTCTTTATAATTTAATATTTATTTAATATTTTTTAATTGACATAATAAATATCAAAAAATTAAAATTTTTGTTTGTAAATAATAAATAATTAAAATTAAAATTAAATATTTAAATTTAAAATCATATTAAAATGTTTTATAAAATTATTTTGAAATCTTAAAAATATGTTTACAAATAAATAGAAAATCATATTTTTAGAATTTGTGTTTTCATTTATTATTATTAATACAATTAACATGTACATAAAAATATTTTGACTTTATTTATAAAGGATTCATCTCTATTAATATTATATCCATGTAAATGAAATATTTAATCAAAATTTAGTTAACCTAAATAAAAGGAATATAATATATCAACACAATTTCTAGTCACTACAATGTTAAAAACATATATGTTCTTTTATATTTATAATCCATAACAACTTCTAATAGGGAAATAATTTTAGGGATTTTTCATTCATGTAGAACTAAGACCATATAATACATTATGGATCAGGCTACCATAACAGATTTTTTTATAATATCTAAAACCCACTGGTTCAAATATCAATTTATATATAAATATATATATTATAAATCAAAATAACTGTTAATTACCATTTATATTATTGTATTTTATTTTTATTTTTTGTGGAAATTGTTAATAATCAATGACATATTGCAAAAAATAATTATAATTTTTTCCATGAAAATATTTAATGATATAATGATATATATATATATCATGAATATATTTAATTTATTATTTTTTATAAAATTAAGTAATTACTTTTTAATTTTTTTTAATTAGGGAACTTGTAAAAAAGTTAAACACTGAATGTTAAAGTAGAGTTAATTGTTAATTATTTTTTGTCTTGTACCCAAATAATATATTTAAGGAATCAATGAGTTTATTTATTTTAAAATCCCATTTAAATTTATTAATATGTGTTTACATGTTTTTAGTCCAAATGAGTTGGACTATGTGAGATATAAAAAAACAAATGTTATGAAATTTATTGTTTTTGTATATTCTCAATTAAAATGATAGAATACATAAATACATATGGTGAGTGAATTCCAATTTGGTTTATGTATTACAATATTTTAATACAAAAATATATGATATAATAAATAATATTTACTACTAGACAATGGTGTTTTATGGAAGAATTTTTTGATAGGCCTAAAATCAATTAGAGTTGCAATAATAAGGAATTTATTTTATTATGTCATTGTGGTTATAAATTAATAATTTTATTGTTATTACAAAAATAATATTACATGAATGATTCTAATGGATGGACGACAATAATTTTAAAAAGTTAATATTTCACATGGATGTTATGTCATTGGGTTATAATTAATTTTCTTATAAAAATGAAAATATAAACAAATGTTTTGGATCATGGGTATGAATTACTAATATATACATATATATCCTAATAAATTTAATTTATTTTTTAATAACATAGTGTATTAAAAAAATTCTAAATGTAATCTTATTCAAAATAATACAATTTAATGATTCTATTATAGTTTTAATGGTAATTTTTTAAAATTCCATAATTAAAAAAATTATATGGGAATATAGAGATTTCTTGTCAATAAACATTGAATATAGGTAAATTACTTCATGTTATATTACTCCACTAATAATAAAATTATCCTTAATTGAATGAATTTTTTAATAAATATCTAGAATATATAAACAAAACATGAAACAATCATCATTTATTATTTAATTGTTGAAAACAATTACTTGTGGTGTCTGTAACAACACTCTATTTATGTGCATTATTATTTCATAACATTAAAACATGCATCCATAGTTATGTATAATTTTTAAGAACATAATATTGTTTTTTATATATTTAATATCATGAATAAAAAGGTAACTATATTGTGAATTACTTTGTTCCATTAATTTAATATTTGAAATTATTTTTTGATATTATTATTTTTAAGTAGTTTACCACCATAAAATAATATTTCCTACTTTAGGTTTGAATATTATATTTGAAAATTCTTGTATAATATAAACTGATATTTTGATACAATATAGAAAATTAGATTTCATATGTATGATGAACATAAAAAATTGTTTAGAATTAAATGATTCATGATAATCTTATCTTGTATATATCATTGAATATTCATCATGAGAATAAATATTAATTATGTGAAAATTTAACATATCAGAACATTAAATATGTTTTGGCTCATTCTCCCTTAATAGGAAATAATCACTTTGAAAAAATATATAAAATTCCCCTAATTGTAATTAATCCCATTTATAAATATCATATGATGTTGGGATATGAAAAAAAATATAAATTTTACTCAATTAACAGAACATAAATTCAGGGGATACCAAATATTTTATTGGATTTGTCAATATAGTGATATATATATATATATACTTACATCATTGGTACATTAAATAATTAAAGAAGAAAGACCAAATATTTAACCAAATATTAGTGATAAATGATTGTTATGGGGATAAAGAAAGAGTTATAATTATTTATTATGAAAACCAGCTCCATCCAGACCCTTACCTAGTAATATGAAATGTGATGAGTGCCACCTCATGTCAACATTAATCTATATAGAGGAATGTAACTTTCACTAATAAAGAAACTGAGTAATATGGAAGCGATTTGTCTATTAAAAGTATATAAACATATCACTAAACCACTAAAGTAAACATACACATCTACCACAATATAGAAAACCTATTTATGAAAAAATAAATTTTTTCATTAATATTTCATTTTATATTACTCATGTTTTCAACACATTAACAATACTTGAAAAAACAAATAAGAAATATATTAAAAAATAGGTAAAATTTTCAACATGTGGGTGTCAGCTATTCAAAAGTAAAACCTTTATATTATATATCTTATCACCCCTATGGACCAAAAATTCTAAATCCATTAAAATAATAACCTTCTATAGAAGTTAAAAACATTTAAATCAATGTTTATATCATTTTTCAAGTGTTTATATTTTATTTAATTTAAACATACCTAGTAAAACATGATAAATACTAAATAAAAATAAATATTGATTTTTTACAGATAATATAAATAAATTAAATCTCAATTTATATCAATCAAACAATGGTGAATTCCACCCAAGTGTAATATTTTTAACCCATCGATAAGGAGACAACCTCATTATAGCTATAATTATGTCATTATAATGTAGTTTAGCTTATCCAAAAATATATATATATGATTCCTATATCACTACCTATAAATATTATATCATAATAATTAAAATGAAAAATTGGGGCTACATGACTATGAATATACAAATTAAAGAAAACTCATTGAATATCAAGGGGAACACACATTATATATATGGGTTTAAATTTGTGTAATATAATTCAAAAAATATGGTAGATCTTAAACCTTATATCAAATTACTAATAATAGAAATATGAATAAAACTATGTGTTAGTTAATAGTTGATCATACACTATCAGGCATCAAAATAATACATTGTAATTCCCCAAATCCATGTAAACTAATCCTCCCCCAAGGTTGGGAAATAGGCATATAATACATGTGATAGGGTCTCTATAAGTATATATTGAGGTTGTGATAAAACATAATGTATCTAGTGATATTATAGAAGACTATTAGGTTATTTTTTTATTAAAAAATCCAATGTCCTTTCAGATATTTTTTAGAATCTAGAGGTCACATTTCTTGAAATTAAATGAGATATAGTAAATTTTAATGAATATATGATTTAAATATTTTTGAATTATCTAATATGAGAATCATGTTCATTAGTTATCATCTCGCTATAGACTGTAAGACAAATAGAAGAACATCAAAAAATTCCTCCTAATCATTAAAAATGATTTTTAAACACTAAATTGAGATAATATAATTATTATTCAATTATATAATCATATTAATCAATAATAAAAATTATTCAAAATATATAGTTTAAAGTTCATGAAAATATCAAAAAGTAATAAATAATGAGAAATATAGGTTTGAAAATATCTTTCTATGGGGAACTATTCATAATTGATCCTTTATCACTTACAACATTTAAAATAATATTTATATCACCATATATTCCAATCAGAATTTAATAAATAATTTGTAAATGTTAACATGTATTATTTTGTAGGTATGAAATATGGGAACCATCATTATGTATCCCATATTTCAGAGCATAACATATCATATAAATATGATGAATGCATCACTTTTCTTCCCATATGTTAATAACACATACCACGAGAAGATATTTAACTTATCCCAATTACCCCTAAAATGAAACACACTATAACCTAGAAACTCCACAATAATCTAAAAAGCCATTGTATAATTTCTTCTCATCAGGATAGATTCTCACTCTTATATATTAATGAATATAAAATCCTTCTAAAAAAATTCTTTGATGAGATGATAAAATTAACCCTAGTTAATAAATTTCATTAATCTATATTCATGAAATAATTCAGTCCCAACGACATATTGGAGCCCTATAATATCAAATCCATGAGTTATAGACTAATAAATAAACAATCATACAACTGCAAGTGGTAAATTTTCATTAATACAGTTTCATAACATGTATTAAACTTTAAAAAATTTGATTGAAGTCATTTATATACCATTTTATTTGCAATATGGGATGCTCAATAAAAAACACAAATTATTGAAACCTAATTCTCAGCCTTCAAAAGATAGGTAATAAATGTATTTTCGAAATTAGTTATAATTATTTTCATTACTAGTTACAAATATTTTCAAATGAGATATTAATATATCCACATTGTACATAGATGTACCATTTGTAGAGAAGTTTAAACCCCCCCAACTCATCCACTCTAATATCTATTAAAACCACCAATCATCAAATAATAGAACATAATAATCACTTTATAAGGAAAAGTAATCAAAAGTATCACTTATACATGATTGATTAAGCTATAATCCTATATCAATATATATATTTTAGATTCAATTACTATATGAGTATTCATGTGAATCACTAACAAGTAGAAGAAAAAATAACAATCTTAGTTATCTTATATCAATAAATGATTAATTTATTGGTTCTATTACATTTTATTATAAAATATTAATTTATTCACCTATAATTATTATATCATTCCAGTATGATAAATAAAAAGAGAGAAATTTAATCAATTGAGGCATGCACCACAATAATACATTTAATAAAATATTGGGATATTTCATTTACCCAACATCAAAAAATAAAATGGATCAAGATAAATTAGCATCAAATAAGGAATTTAAGAAAATGAAATATTTCCATAATAAATATTCTCTATTACTTATATCAATTCCATATATCACATTACTGATTTCACAAATTGGTGTAATAAAAAATATGGTTTATATTTTTCAATAGTATATGAGACATCATCCAACCTACTTTATTTTCAATGATATTATCTCAAAAAATACAATGATGATAACATATATTTAATTATCATGTAATCTCAAAAATTATAAAGAGTTAAAAATCTAAATTTTATAAAGTCTCATTATTCTAATTTTCTATGAATTATAATAATAATATTTATATTTACACATCTATTATAAAAACTATTATTTTGTAAATGAACTTAAATCAAATCAGTGGTCCTTTTGAAACAAATAATGTGTATGGATTTATTAATAATTAAATTCCCATAATAAAAAAAACCACACCCCTATATAACAATTATATACTCAGAAAATTTCATGAAATCCCAAATATCATTTCTTTTCACTTTCAATCATCCAATATATATACTCAATTGTTCTCCAATACACTATAGAGAGGAAAATACATTACCATTGAAAAAGAATTATCACCATTTGTATGATGTTATTTCCCTAAATTAGATCATTTTAATATATTTATGAAAATCTAATTCCATGATTCCCAACACTTGGTAGACCATTCTATTTCTATGGGATAAATTAGAAGAATATATAATACATGTCATCAATAAAATATTTTTCAACTAGATTCGCTCCCATGTATCATAGGAAAATTCCTCCAATTGAATAACTAATATTGAAAAATAATTTTTCATATTAACATAATTTATATGAAATTAATGTTAATAAAATATAAGTAATAGCAATGAAATCATGATATATTACATGGATTAGTTTGAGTGTTTCAACACTGATATAATTCAAAGTGTATTAATGATCCCCACATTACTCGGTATCTCTATGAACTAATGTAATGAAATATATATGATATCATGTTCCCTTTTCTATTATACACTATATTATAATATATGTAATAACCATTAGAATCATATGTATGATATTACACCAAAAATAACACGGTTGAACCCACATTTCCTATCCCATAATTCAAATGATCTTATTTATAATAGGCATGTCTTACTGATATTACCTTGATCCAAGTTTTCTACATATGGATCGAGGATAACCTTGATTATTAAAAAATATTACTATATCATTTATGTGAAAATGTCTCAATCGAAAAATTATTAATCAAAATTTAATTTATATCCTATATATCTTTTTCAATTGTCGATAAAATGGATTATGATATGAATCTAAAAGTAAAATATTATTTTATATCTTTTTTTATAAAATTTCTTGAATTGATGATATTTAAAAATCTATCCACTATACATATCATTATGGAATATTTTTATATTAATACAGTAATAGGAATATTCTGTAATGGTATAATATCTCTTCATAGATAACATAATTAATTTATCAGATCTAACACTAATGTTGATAAATAGTTTACTTTTCAAAAAATATACTATAACACTATGTTATTTTTTCTCAACTATAGGGTCTCAGGGTAAATTTCTACAACATTCTATCTCTGATCTCATACAATGTTGTTCCTAAAAAAAACTCTTTGAGATATAGGTCCCATCTATACATAATACAACTTAAGGATATCATTGAGTAAAATCTAAAGTGAAAGGAAATAATGAACTCCCATAAAGATGGATACCAACTAATAAAACACAATAATCATGTATAAACTATGATTTTTTATGTATATATAGTGGTTGTTTTCATCAATAAAAAATTAATTCAAATTCTCTCATAGTTGAGCCACAAAATAAATCAATTTTTATCCTCATGATTAGTTTTTATTGTAACTTTCATCAGTACATACCCAATCCTTCTCAACTCATGTGTATCCACTTTATCATTATCCATCAACATGATATATTTTGAAGGAATTCATAATTTATTCTTGTTTTATAATGTAATAGTGATGAAATAATCTAAATTTATGTCAAATATTTCACACAATTTTCCATCCATGAAGTGTTCCAATGTCAAATAAAATTATGGGAATAGTCTATATTTTTATAATAATTATATTGCGAATATATATACGTAATTATATATTGTGGAAAATATTTTAAGTACTCAAGTTAGTGAACACATAATATGTGACATTGTGGAGGAATGAATTGGCTTCCATGCACATGGATGATCACATTATCGTGAAGGAATCATATTGGAATTTCATAAGAACAAATAATTTTTTTAACCAAAATCTCAACATGTAACTTATCCAATAACTAGTCATAAAAAACGTTTCTCTGATACCAGACAGAAATTACCTGACTTCCTTGAGATCCTATAAAGTCAACATTAAAATAGGGAGAACCACTTCAAACCCACCTCAAATAGGCCAGGGGTAGGTGGCTTGCATCAAAAGGATGTATAAGAATATAGGAAACATTTTCCCAAAATAATATTCAAATCACTCCAATCCTGCAATATAATCACAAAAAACAAGAAAAATTAGAAAAATCAAACTATGTAATGGAAAAGTCATGAATAAATTCATATAATTCAATATAATACTAAAAAACATGAAAAATATGACATTAAAAAATAATACATAAAATTGATATAAATAAAAAATAAATATGGGTACCAAAATATTTGATTGTTAAGTAATCATCCATTCCACCACCAATTACCCCACTATATCAACACTTCATACCAAGATAACTTTCTACTTTCCCATTAGGATATTTTTAAACTGTTTAATGTATTCATATCTTAGATTATTTTATGAAACTAGTGTTCATGAGAAATTATGTATAAAAAATTTTGATTGGAAAACATAAAAATTTGTAAACAATAAATCCAGATACATGTATGGATGGTAATAAAGAAGTGAAATTATATTTTATTTTCATGATATATTAACCTAATGGTTCCCGTATATAATATAATTCATACCATCAATAATAATATCATCTTGTCCTACGAATCTATATATAATCATATAGGATTCAATCTAATCAAGTAAATCATAACTCAATATTATTATATATAATTATCTCTAAATATTATGTCTCATGAAGATAAACACATACAAAAATAATCCCCTAAAAACCAATAGACAATAACAAGATCTATAAAATATTGGGTACCATTCATTTTTAAATAGAGTATTAATCTTAGTGTTTCCCGTATCCCCATTATACGGGATAAATCGCCAGGGGAAATTCAAGGTTAGTAGGAATTATCATACACCATTTATTATTCAATCAAGGATTATATACTATTGAGCTTGAATTTTTTATATTGTATTTACCATGATTAATTAAAACTATCTCTCCAATAATTTCCAATATATATGAGATCTTTATTTTCGTTTCTCTCAATAAAGAACATGTGGTGGTGAACAAATATGGTATTAAAATAGAAATAAAATAATTTTTTTGGGAATCACACATTAAATCATTATGAATAAATTTATCTCTAAGAGGATAAGTATATATAATCATCTCGAGATCTAATGTACATTATCATCATGTAACTTATTATGAAGTAACATTAGCTATTAGAAAAATATATAAACACTGTAACATGAGATTAACAATTTGGTCTATATAATTAATTTTCATAACTTCATAATTAATAATATAGATATACCATCATATTCATGTAGAGAATAATTAAATAACTCTCTTATGTATGTAATTTATATCAGTCATACACTATCATTCTATAATGAAGAATTAAATAATTAATTCACTAAGAAACTATATCGAATTTTACCATCTATTTAAATGGATCACAATGAATTATATACAACTCAAAATTCTGATGTTGATCCCTATAGTAAATATAATCATCATAATAATTATCATATAAAAAATTTCACATTATTCTACATAATGTGTTATATTATCTAATTTACCAACTCGGGATCTCCAAATGGTCCATGAAAGCATCAGATTTCATTATCGTTTGAAAAAAAAATTGTGGAATAAATAATTCAACATCTTATTTCGTTTTCATTGACCACAAAATAGATAAAATTTATACTAATTTTTTATGATAGATACATATAATCTACCACTATTTAATAACTTTGATAAAATAATTTAAATAGAAAATTTATGTGCCTCGAATGGACACCATGAAAATTTAGAGTGACAATATATATTATAGAGGTATTAAAAACCATGTTTTTGCATTAGGAATAAACCATTTTCTTAATAGTAGGGGACCATGTGGTTTTTATTCATAGTATATGTACATTTCACACACCTTTGTGCCCCTAAATCACAAAAAATATGTTCTTTATCTCTCTCCCCAAAAGACCCTACATGGATGAAAAATATTTTATATAAAAATTTATTTTTAAAATTTATTATATAATGGAGTAGGGATTGATAGTCGATGAATTTGGGTTCTCATCACTACTGTAAATCCCACTTTTACAAATTCTTATATCCCAATAGTTTATCTAAACACTTGGAAATGGCTATGTATACCAATAGTCTGCATAAAACTGATGGAATAGATGATTTTGTTGACTTTTTACCAATGGTTTATGTGAACTATTAGTATAGGCCTCAGATTTTGCCTCATTTTACATACGGTTTAGACAAACCGTTTGTATAGCCCTTATTCCAAATGTTTTTTAAAAACTGTTGGGAAATGTTTCCCCTAATAGCAGATTGGGCATCCAGTTCCCCATCCAATCGATTGCAGGTCCCACTCCACTCGATTGGTTCCCTAAGTTGAATCTTCCTCTTACCTAGCCTTACAAACTTCTTCCACTGATCAATTCATCTTCAATCAGGGGAATTTTTTCTTATACACTTCAAATCTGTAAGTGATACCTTGGTTTTGTTGTTCTGCAACTATTTTTTTCTCTTTTAATCTGGCAGAAAGGAGAGCACTGTGTACACTAATCATGGTTATGGGTGGTCATTTAGGATGTAAGATAGTGTGCCTTAATTTTACTTGATATATCCAATAGTATAATTTATTTATTATCAGTTTTATTATCTTTGACAAATTTTTTTATTTAATAATTTGTTTACAATGGTTGTAATAATGACTATGTGGTATAAGGGTTCACATGGTTTGTATAAGGTTTCACATGGTGTCTAAGATAATCTATTTTCCTGGTAATGTACACAGAGTACATGACTTGGATAGCCATGTAAATATACATGGCCAATCCTGTACGATGAAAAGTATGGTTGGTTAAATGGGGTGTTGAAAATATCCCATTTAAAATTGATTTTGTTTAATGGGTATGCCCATATGATGTGTTGGCCATACTAAAGAGTGGTTAGTAATTAGATCATCCAAAACAATTTCATCCCTGAAATCCAAGACTACACGGTTGAATAGAAGAACCCATGTTCTAATGACATGCCAAACCTGGTTTTTAACTCACCTCACCTAAACCTAAACTATAACACTGGTTAAATGCAAGAAATCACCATAAACATACACTATAAAATTGGTTAAATGGAATAACCCATCCTCATTACTGAATTCCATACACGTATAGACAAAATACCATCATTCATGAACATCCCTATAATGCACATGCTTTTCACAAAACACATATCCCTTAGATATCATGAAATTCTAATAGGAACTGATATAAAGTTGTCATGTATACAAGTGGAAGCTTTATAGCATTGGATAATATATTCTCAGAACTATAGAGTAGAACCCCATTCAGTGTTTTGAGGCCAACCCAACTCCACACATGAGAAATAAAATCATTATCGATCAATAAAACCAATGTAAATATATAAATGGTGATTTATATCAGTATCATTAATAGATTTCCTTAGTAATTCTTAATCCATTAGGGTGTTCTCCCTATACCTCCCTTGTTGGATTTCAATTTTAATCATCATCATTATACACCACTTTGAGGCATCTCTTCATTTACAATTATGTGTTGGTTATAATATATTCTGAAAACATTATATTCTATATGAGATGGATCTATATAATTTGAAATTTCAAAAACCTTTATAAAAATCATACTTCAAACACTTTAATTTTCTTTTGTAAACCCACCTATTTAATTTTAGAACACTTCGAAGAGTCTTATTACAAAAGAAAATTTGATTTTCTTCATCCTTGAAGGTCCTAAACAACATCAGAATTGAAAAAAATATATCATCGTTTTTATCATTTGGAGTAGAGGCATAATATTTTCATTTGTTTTTTAGAAAAAAAACATATATAATGTACCTTTAATTTCGGTTTCATGTTTTCATGTTGGACAGGGGGGGTGTAGGTGGGGTGGGAGATAGGTTGGGGTGGGGGGCTGCCCAGGTGGGGGGGGGGGCTGGGCAATCTAGGTGGGTTCATGGTTGGCCAAGTGTCACAACCATTATTTAATTATGAGGTAATTTTTATATTTTTTGTTATTTTATTTTTCACTTCTATTTACTTCAGTGTTTTTAGAGAAAATATATTATTTTTATCCAATAATATGTGGTTCATGGTTGGCACACAGTTTAGTGAAACTGTGCCACATCCCAAGGGAAAATGGGTAACCAGGACAACATTTTTGATGTTTACGAGTCAACCCCACCTTAATCTGATGCACGGTGTGGTCAGTATCACTTAAAGTGTCTCACTTTTATTTGAAATGGACAACATTTTAAGTGATAAAAACTGACATATTGAAAACTGATCAAATTCTTTTGAAATGTGTTGATAATTAAAGACAATGATCCTTGGGTCATTTTTGATGTGTACGAGTCAACCTTGCCTCTATCTGATGCATGGGGTGGCCGGTACCACTCAAAGTTTCTCACTGTTATTTGAAATGAATAGGATTTTAAGTGAAAACAACAATTAGCATACCGAAAACTAACCAAATTCATTCAGATTATGTTGATACTTTAGCACAATGATCCATTGATCATTTGTGATAGGTATGAGTCAACCCCACATCAATTCAAGGCATGGTGTGACCAGTATCACTCATAGGGTCTCGATTTGTTTTTTAAAATGGACAACATTTTAAGTGAAAACAATAACTAGAATATGGAAAATAGACCAACCACATTCCGAATGTGTTGATAGTTTATCAAAATGATACATGGGTCATTTGTGACGTGTACTAGTCAACCCTGCCTCAATTTGAGGCACGGTGTGACTGGTATCACTCAAATTGTCTCTCTTTTATTTGAAATGGAAAACATTTTAAGTGAAAAAAACTGGCATACAGAAATCTGATCAAACACATTTGGATTGGGTTTCTAATTTAGGAAAATGATCCATGGGTCATTTTGGATGTGTATGAGTCAATCCCGCCTCAATCTGATGCACGGTGTGGCCGGTACCACTCATAGTGTCTCGATTTTATTTGAAATGGACAAGATTGTAAGTGAAAACAACAATTGGCGTACGGAAAACCAACCAAATGCATTCAGATTGTGTTGATACTTTAGCACAACGATCCATGGATCATTTGTGATAGGTACGAGTCAACCCGACCAAATTCGAGGCACGATGTGACCGGTATCACTCAAAGTGTTTCACTTTTGATTGAAATGGACATCATTTTAAGTTAAAACAACAACTGGAATACAGAAAACTGACAAACCACATTCAGAATGAGTTGATACTTTATCAAAACAATCCATGGGTTATTTGTGATGTGTACTAGTCAACCCTGCCTCAATCTGAGGCACGTTGTGACTGGTATTACTCAAAGTGCCTCTCTTTTAATTGAAATGGACAAAATTTTAAGTGAAAACAACTAGCATACATAAAACTGAACAAACGATTTTGAATTATGTTAATAATTTAGGACAAAAATTCATGGGTCATTTTTTATGTGTATGAGTGAACCCCACCTTAATCTGATTCATGATGTGGCCGATACTAAAGGACCCCGGGGCACCCTAAGAGGGGAGGGGTGAATCAGGGTGACAACACTTTCATTTAATGTGATGGATATTTTTCCCATGTTGGTAGGAACTTGTTTAAACTGTATGATGAATATGATCAGAAAGCAAATATTCACATGAATAGAGAAGACACAACACGTTTTATTTGGTTCACCACTAAAGGCTATGTCCAAGGAGAATACGCTGAAAAGTTTTCGGTCATACCAAATTCCACTAATCTTCACTAGCTGTGGATTACCATGGTTCAGGCACAATCACTCTATCCCTGACTCATTGCTTTTACAAAAGTTTAGGGATAGCTCACATCGTCCCTTGGGTAACTCACGTTGACTCCCCCTAGCTCACTGCCCTTGGTGTAGTCACACTCAGTTTATAAATGTGAAGGTATCTTCATCATTGCAAAACAATGCATCCTTTGTTGAATGTAGATGCTCTGTTGATGTCCTACTATCACACGTATATTAATCCCACTTTGCACCAAAGGTATCGGTTAATCTTCCAGTTTTCGTGCAGCTCTAAAATGACCGGCGTACGAAAACCTCACCTGGAGCGCTTCTCCAAGACCGGTGTGCAAGTCACTTGCACAGTACAAAATCAGTGCGTAGGTGACACCAACACACTTTCACGGCACTGCCTCCTTCAACTCCAAACTTGTGCAACTCTGCACCTTTAACTCCCAAACCGCCTTGGTCGCACAACCAATAATCGGCGCGCAGGCTCTACTTGCACGACCCAACTACCACTTGTGAGACTCAACAACTTGTGCAATGAGGGATATAAAAATATATTATTCTTGAATTTCATTACAAATTAGGAGGGGTGGTCCTATATTTATAGACAAACTGGACCCCCTATGCAGTGGCACACAAGTTTTCCCTCGAAGCACAGGTTCCGGCGCCCAGCTCATCCTCCCTAGCTTCTGTCGCACTACTCACTTGCATGATCACACCAATAATTGTGAAACCTTTTTCCATTGACATATTTTGAAGTTGTGATCTTGAAAAAATAGGCGCACAAGTTTCCAATCATCCTAGGCATCGGCACACAAGTCTCTTCATGGCACGCAGGTCACTTGCGGGAGCAGCCCAAAACCTGTGCGGCCCTTATCCCATTGGCATTTTTCTGTGTTCAGATCGTGAAAAACATATGGCGCAAAAGTTTCCCCTCCTTCAAGTACACAGAGTGAAAGTCTCTTTTCCAAAAACACTTTTCTCCATTTGTCGATTTTTAGGCCCAAAAATTTGGCAAACACTGGGAAAAGGTGCCACCTTCAATACTATTGTCTACTTGAACTGTATGATCTCTTTGCTAATAAATATTCTGAGATTCCACTGAGGATTGAAAACAAACACAAACCATACTTAAAATCATGCATATAAGACCATTGTTCCAATAGTTACCACACAAAGTGTCTAAATTTTATTTAAAATGGATATTATTTTAAGTGACAACAATAATTGGCATACAGAAAACTAACCAAAAACATTCCGATTGTGGTGATACTATAGAACAACGATCCTAGGATCATTTTTATAGGTAAAAGTCAACCTCACCTAAATTCAAGGCATGGTGTGGCTGGTATCACTCAATGCGTTTCCCTTTTTTTGAAATAGACATGATTTTAAGTGAAAACAACAAGTTGGATAAAGAAAACTGACCAAACGCTTTTAGATTGTATTAATACTTTAGTAAAACAATAAATGTGTCATTTGTGATGTTTATGTGTCAACCCTACCACAATATGATCAACAGTGTGGTTGGTACCACTCAAAGTGTCTCACTTTTATTTTAAATGGACATGATTTTACATGAAAACAACTGGAATACAGAACACTACTCAAACGCATTCTGATTGTGTTGATAATTTAGGACAGTGATCCCTGGGTCATTTTTTATGTGTATGAGTCAGCCCTACCTCAATACGATGCACATTTTGGCCAGTACCACTCAAAGTGTGTCACTTTTATTTTAAATGGATGGTATTTTAAGTGAAAACAACTATTGGCATACAGAAAACCGACCAAATGCATTCGAATTGTGTTGATACATTAACACAACTATCCATGGATCATTTGGGACAGGTACGAGTCAACCCCGCCTCAATTTGTGGCACGATGTGACTAATATCACTCAAAGTGTCTCACTTTAGTTTCAAATGGACAACGTTTTAAGTGAAAACAAAAACTAGCATATAGAAAACTGACCAACCTCATTCAGAATGTGTTGATACATTAGCACAACGATCCATGGGTCATTTGTGATGTGTAAGAATCAACCTCGCCTCAATCGGAGGCACGTTGTGACTAGTATCACTCAAAGTGTCTCTCTTTTATTTTAAATGGACATGATTTTAAGTGAAAACAATAACTATCATACAGAAAACTGACCAAACGCTTTCAGATTGTATTGATATTTTAAGAAAATAATACATGTGTCATTTTTTGATGTGTAAGAGTCAACCCTAACTCAATCTGATGCACGGTGTGGCCGGTACCACTCAAAGTGTCTCACTTTTATTTGATATGGACATGATTTTATGTGAAAACAACTGGCATATGGAAAACAGATCAAATGCATTCGGATTGTGTTGATAATTTAGGGAAATGATCCATGGGTCATTTTTGATATGTACGAGTCAACCCCGCCTCAATATGATGCACGGTGTGGCTGATACCACTCAATGTGTCTAACATTTATTTGAAATGGACACCATTTTAAGTGAAAACTACAATTGTTGTAACACCCCAAGCATCCATGGTAAGCTGCTCTTTGAATAATAGACCAGCGTGTGTTGTACGCAACCTCAATTTCTATCACACCGAGACAAATGAAAGTAGTCATTATGAATAGTAATACACACCTTTTGAAATTAAAAAAAAATTATATTTCAAAATGGAATTCATTTTTGTATTCCGAATATTGAAATTATCCTATGTTGAATTTTTTGTAATTTTCTGAGAACTTCCAATTTTCTCTGAATAGAAAAAAACATAAAAACAAATTTTTTAATCAAATTAATTTATAGTGATAAGTTATAATATTGAGTGTTTTTAATGTATAATTAGAATATATTTTTACCATTTCATCCAATGGTGGTCATTAAAATTAATTTCACATTGAAGTTGGACATAAACAATTGTCAATCTTTTGATATATATTGTTTCTTAAAAACACACTATTTGTTGTGACAACAGAAATTAATTATTAAATTAATTAATTCAACTTATATGTTTTGAATTTTTTAAAATAGATATCATTTTTGAATTAGGAATATCAAATATATCTTAGGGTGAATTTTTGCTATAGTTCTGAAAAACATTGATTTTTGATGAATAGTGAAACCAATAAGCGGTAGTTAAAAAAACTGATTTTTCGTTTAAATGAAAATTTACCACCTCTGTTATTTTAATTTCCTAAATCCAACATATATGGTTGTCATTAGGAAGTAAAATGTGGTTCAATGGGATTAAAATAATTTTTTGGTGAATACTAACTTTTATGTTTTATTAATCGCGATTAAAGGTAATTAGTGTAATTTAAGGTAAATATAATGTTATAATAATATGAAATTACCTTTACACTTGCCCTATTCTTATTGGATTAGTCCTGTACGACCAATAAAATCCATGGGTCACCTTTGGGACCCCATGGGGCCACTTGGGTAAGAAAATGACATTAATAACTTTTTATTTAAAGTAAAAATAAAATTGTCACAAATATGTGTTGTTTTACTAAAACAATTATTACATGGGGTTATATAAGTTAACTTTTCAACTATAAATATTCATTGGAAAGATAAAATGATTTACTATATCATGGTAATTTGTTTATAATTTTTAGACATTAAATAAATTAAATTTTTTATGACACCATGATTATGCAGTGATTACCTCATTATTTAACGATTTTAATAAAATGGAAGGATAATGTAAAATATAATACTTAAAATTTTCAGTTATCACCTTATCCACGAAATATATAATTTTGGGACCTTTAAAATCAGAAAATCATTTCATAATAATGTAACATTTCATGACATTCCAAGAGTTCCCCTCCTCTCATCTTATAAAAGGCCCCCACCTCTACCACCTTATTCTTACCTTCAAAGCCATTTAGCTCGGACAAACTCCTCGCAATTACTCTCTCAACATCCCTCTCTTACACCTAGAAGCCTAACTTTGGGTAGAAGTCTTCCCAAGGAAGCCTTTGGCTCAAATAAAAAAGAGTTACCTGATTCTAAGGTAATGTCATCTCTTATGTTATTTTATTTTATTTTGCTTCTCCAACCCCTTAAACTATTTTTATTCATTTATTTTGTAACAAAACCAATATCTTATATATACTAGGATGTTTTTATGATAAGGACTTGATTTAAACTTACACACACCTTCGTCTAATGGTTAAAGAACATACTATTTCTGTGTGTGGTGAATTACTGCCTCACGAAACAATGATTGTTCAATATTCTATTAACACCTCTCATAGTGGCCATTGAGATGTCACTATATTTATATATGATATATATTATATTTATGTTTTCTTTATGCTTCTGTATTTTCCATTTATGGCATTCCTTTATGGTTTCCATTATGGGTATACGCGATAATTTCATTTTAGGAAGTGCGGACTACCGCCCCCTCAATGTGATTTGAATCGTTAATTCCATATGTGGGACATATAAAGGATGGAGTTAACGATATTATATATGATATTATACTGTAATTAATATATAACATTATATCCTTATGATTTCATTCCATTAAATATGAAATATAAATGAAAGTAGCGTTCATGCGTACGTACGGCTTACCGTCTCCATGAACGGTGCATTTCATTTCTTACCTCTAAATGTTATGAAATATTATAAATGAATGTATATACTAGATATATATGATATATATGATATCTACATCATGAATATAATTCAGTATATACTGTATATTTTACCACATTAACAACTTGTAATTATAAGATTTTTATTTTTGACTCGTGTACCAAAGATTGACAAAATGACCGTTATTTACGTAAATAATTACATAATTTTCATAACATTGTAATAAGTGATATAAAGGAAATAATGGATGTGAAAAAGGTTCTTAATCAAGTAGAAATTAACTCTATTTTATTATTCAGGAAAATAAAGAACGATCGATTCAAGTCGGACACGGGGTAAGGAAACTTCATAACCCAATTTTCATTCTTTGGGTTAATCTCCTACATTCAAATAATGTCATGATATTATTATATATTATCTTGTTTCTGTACTTTCTTTATGTGTAATTATAGTGAATACACATAATAGATCTATTTTATTTAAAAAAATGATCTTTCTAAGGGACTTCGTCTCAATCTCTTTTCATTGAGGCATATTTTGTTTTATACCCAACTTTCTTTTATATGGTGTATAAACCCATTTGACATTTATGTTTATTCAAAATAAATATTTTTATATGAAGTGGTTTACTAAACGACAAAAAGGAATGTTTTTCTTGTCATACGTATGTGGCGACAATGACTCCTCCGTCGCCGTGACCATTATTTGAGTTTTGGCTTCCTCTACAAGCCATAACTTTTTTAAATGAAAAATAAATACCATGTTTTACTTTTCTTTTATTTTGGTATTGAAAATGGTTCTGATAATGTTTTTATTATACCAATGTGTTTTATTGATATCTTGTGATTGAAATGTGGAAATGTTATATTTCCTTTATGCATGTTTTATGTGATAAGATTATGTTATTGTTTATGATATGTTTAAACTTGTTCATATGAGGAATACATTTGACTTAAAAAGTGACGGGAGGAGCCCGCTATAGCTCCTCGATGCATCGTTAGGTCTCATGAGACAAACTACTGTCTTGGCACGAGGCCTTGACGAAATCTTATTTGTAGTCTTGGAACAAGGCCTTGTCTATGTGGTTATGATAGTCTAGCATTATGCATTCCATCATTATGAAAGTGGTTATTGATATTGCATGTGATTATTCGACTAGTAGAATATCCATGTGAATAGGTAAATGGCATTATTTCATTTTATTTTTTCCATATTATGCTGAAGTTCAAGTTTAAAAGTCTTTTGTTTTAGTTATACATTTCCTTAAATGTTAATTTTTATTTATGCAAGATTCCGCTATATTGTTATCCTTACTGAGAATCTAAGCTCACCCCTTCCAATGTTTTAATTTTTCCAGGATGTGAAAAAGTATATTATGAATGAACTACATGGATAGTATGAGGAGATATGAAGACAAGACATATTTGTAGTTTTGTTTTACTTTATGATGTAATGTAAGACATATGATTGTATCTAGTGTTTCCAAGGGTACTAAACTAATCGGTCATTCGAGACTTGATCTTTTGTGATCATTCCAATGTTACGCAATAATGTACCGACTCTGGGTAACTGGGGTCGAGGCGTTATAATTGTCATACAAAAAACCAAACAAACACATTTGTATTGTGTTGATACCTTAGCACAACGATCCATGTATCATTTGTGACAAGTATGAGTCAGCCCCACCTCAACTCGAGGCACGATTTTACCAATATCACTCAAAGTGTCTCACTTTTTTTTGAAATGGAAAACATTTTAAGTGAAAACAGCAACTGGCATACAGAAAAATGATCAATCGCATTTGGATTGTGTTGATACATTAGCACAATTATCCATGTGTCATTTTTGTCATGTACTAGTCAACCCTGCCTCAATCAGAGGCATAGTGTGACCGGTATCAGTCAAAGTGTCTCTCTTTTATTTGAAATGGACAGGATTTCAAGTGAAAACAACAACTTTCATACAGACAACTAAAAAAATGCTTTCAGATTGTATTGATACTTTAGAAAATTGATAAATGTGTCATTTGGGATGTGCACGAGTCAACCCCACCTCCGTCCGAGGCACAATGTGGCCGGTATCACTCTAAGTGTCTCACTTTTTTTAAAATGAACAATAGTTTAAGTAAAAACAACAACTAACATACGAAAAACTGACCAAAGGTATCTAGATTGTGTTGATGCTTTAGTACAATGATACATTGGTCATGTTTTACATGTATGGGTCAACTCGCCTCAATATGAGGCACGATGTGGTGGAATCCTACTCTGATCAATAGATCTCACCATACTTGTACTATTTAGTGTTCATAGCCTTAAGAACATTAATATTATTCTTTCTAGGGTCAATAAACATACAGTTCCATTCTTCTAGACCATCACAAGTTGAACTTCTGATCATTTCAGTTCTGCCTAAATTTTAAATAATGTAAAGAGTTCCATACTTAACTCCTTTTGTAATGACCATGGAACCATGGGTCAGTTTCCATACCCCATTTTCAAATATAGTTTCATAACATGTGTCATCAAACTTTCTAATTATATTTGGGAAGAATAAAACCACTCCTATGTAAAATCCATTTTCAGATGTTTTTCATTTTCTATAAATGTTGTTTTGTTTAAGGATAGATCATATTTGTGTGTTCTATCGTTGTAAAAAAAGATCTTACTATGATCCTAAAAAACCTAACAATTTCAAAAATTGAGGGGTTTTATTTCACAACATCAAGAAAGTATATAGAGGGAATATGTTTCCACTTGTCAACGTCCTATGGTAGGATGGTTGGGTTAAAGAGGGTATTTGGGGCATGATTCAGTCAGATCCAATTTTTCTGAGTATATTATGTGTCGTCACTTTTATTCTCACTATTAATCATGAGAGGGTCTCATAAATTATTTTTATCATGGAATAAAGATGTGTAGCCCTTACATTAACCAGTAGTACACCATGTATGACTATAACCCATCCTGGAAGGGAACTCTTTATTTTTCAACCTCATATGCAACACGACATACTTTGGATCAGACACATGTTCAACATCCACTTGTTCAACCAATTTGGACATGATCACTATGCATATAAAAACCAATACCCAAGTATATTATCTTATTAACACTATAGAGTCTACCAACAAATCCATTACCATTCACCCAATATTTGACATTAACACCCCTACCTATTTTATCTTCCTTCTTAGTGCATCATAACTGAACTTTCCTTTACAATTAACATATTCTATTTCAAATTTGAACATCTACATATATTTTATCCAACACATCTGAAAACGATTTAGTTCACATTATAATAAATTATATTACTATGACATTCAGTTTGTATATATAACATGTCTCTAATCAAAGAGGTGGTGTCTCGGAAATTTACACTCATGAATGATAGTCGCAAACTCTTTTTCATGAGTTGGGCAATTTCACTCATGGGGTCATAAGAGATGAGACTCCTAAGAAAATTCATTTTCACCATATATTATAAAGTATACATGTTCAATGCAAAATGCATTAAAAATCATTACATACCCAAATCTAGGATCAGAAAAAAAATTGGGATTTGATCCAATTTCAAAATCTTATTTAACTCTAATAAGTATTTCTCATACTATTCTATCTATTATAATTTTATGGGAATGTGGGGGCTATGCTAGTTTGGGGGTTTGTGCAGGGGTGAGGTGAATTATTACTGGAAGAGTGGTTGTTATATGAAAATTGAAATGGGTGTAAATAATGTTTGAGTTATTGAAACTGTTATTCAACTCTACTAGAATATTGTTGTCATATAGAGATTTTAATATAGAATGGTAGTACATGACATGGAAGGAAGAGTCTTATGGTTTTATGTTTTTTTGTGCTATTACATGTGTTTTTATGCTGTTTTAAGTCTGTTTGTATGTGTTTTTTGTGCTATTTTTTATGCAGGTGTATACTGGAGGGGCTACTAGAGGGGTTGTTGTGCAATAGTTCTAGATATACACAATACAAAAGGTTTTAAATCTTTGTTATACTTTGAGGAAAAATTTTACCCTTTGTTTCAATAAACCATTGGTAAAAAACTATCCCATTGGTTTAAAACCATTGGTATAGTGATTAGTCTTCAATATATACCAACGGTTCATTGAAACCGTAGGTAAAAATGTTATACCAATGGTTGTAAACGATTAGTTTAGATGAAATGCATGGTCTTCCCAACCATTGGGGTAAACATATACCAATGTTTATCCTACAACCGTTGTTAAATCAGTACATATCATGGCATATACCAACGGTTTAGATCAAACCGTTGGTATAGGGATTTCCTCACGGCTTACTACCCTACGGTTTGGAAAACCGTTGGTATAGGCTATACTAGTGGTTTTCCAGCCTATACAAACGGTTTATAACTATTGGTATAACCTTCAATTACAGTATTTCATGCCTCATAATCTATGGTCCATCGCTAAATTACATTAAAACCAATCCCATATAATTACTCTATAACAATGTTAATATAACCATATTTGTATGAATGTACATATGTATTTATCTATTTCAATATCAATTCATGAATACTTGTCTTAATATATGTACCCATGAACATGTAAATTTATGTTGAAGAATACCAATTAATAAAATTATATAATTTCATAATTCATAACATAATTTTGATTTAAAAAAATGATAATCAATATAAATACTGTCTTTGAAATACTAGACATACAATTACATCATCGAAAACACAAAAACATCAATATTATTAAAATCTACATATAGATCTTCTAAGTCCTATAGATATTCTAAAATAGTAAATTATATCCAAGAGATAATAAAAAAGTAAAAGGGGGATCATGAAATTCTAGTAAGGTAATTAAAATTATAACAATTCATAACATGATAGTTAAGAGGCCTAAATGATATCCTAAAAAGGAATATCATATGTATTGAAAAGTGTAATAACAAAATGATATCCTTACATTATAAAGAAGTTGAAAAAACATTAAACAAGAATCAAAAACATAATTCATGATTAACATCCAATGCTATCATTATATTGTGTAAAAATTTCCATGGTGGATGGGGTTCACTCCACATTACCATAAATATAATAGGAAAAGATCTATAGTAGATTTTTTCACTCCCAAATCCCTTAAATAATATCTAATTAGATATGAATCTTCAACCATCATATGAATGATCTATAAAATTCATGAATATTATGTCTCAAAATTAACATCACACATATGTGTTCTACATGAGAAAATAAACCATATATAAATTATATGTATTATTAAACCCATGAGATGGAAGTGGGTATCATAATTCAAATTCAACAGATAACAGAAGGATAAATAATAAAAATTACTATTAATAAGGATTAAATAATTTTGAACATACTTAATTTTAAAATATATACAATTCATGAATATTGAGATATGATGTAGAAAATTCTTTATATTAATCCTGAGATAATGAATAAAAATAAACTACATTTGATGAGAATTTATGTGATAACTAAAAAATATTTTTAAGAAAAGAAATAAATTATTATTTTAAACGTAGTAATAATTATACCAATATGGTTATATGAGAAATTATGGGTTGTTTTATAGTCTATTTATATTTTAAAAACATTTTATGGGGTGATAATTGAAGTGAGACAATAAATAAGAAAGTTCCCTTAAATATTTTTTACACAAAATTAGAATTTTTAAAGGGAACTAAAAGCATGTATTACCATAATAATGAATGGTATATTTAAGTAGGTACATATTTTGGAGACATATATAAAGACATAGATAATGTAAATGGGAAAAATATATCATAAAAAGGAGAGAAAGGAAGAGAACATGTAAATCAAATGTAATTAAGGTTTTATTGAAGATCCCTTACCTCGTGTCTGAAAGTATTCTTCGCTGGAAAATAAAATAATAAACATCCAGATTATGACTATTAACCATTTTCATATGATTTTTTTACATCAATATTTATATTTATAATTTTTTTTATTTTCATGTGTATCCAATTTATTACATAGTTTTCTCTTATCCCAATTACTTGATGTTCATTGCTCTATTTCTGGGAAACAGTCATCAATGCTTTTTCCAGGAAAAATTACTGTCAATTAGTTTCAAAATATATAGAATTTATATTATATTTTTATTTAATATTATGTTTGAACTTGTTTTATATATGTAAATCATATTTCCATGAATGGAATCAAATTCAAAAAGAAAAATTAATACTTTTTTAAGCATTTAAGTTTACTATAACCATGATTTAATATCACTTATGGAATGTAAAATATTATCATTTATGAATTTAATTGGATTAATTAAAACACTTATACACATTAAATTCATTTTATTCATTCGATTTTAGTTATTATGAAATTTAAAAGACAATCATAATCACGTAGCGTTAGTACTTAGTACATGCACCTGGACAATTCCCTTGTTTTTGCAGTGTAAACGAAAGGTAAAAGATAAAATATATTATCATTTAAGAATAATTTAAATTTTATTAATATCATATTTAATTATTATAACAATCCTATTCAACCATCCATTAATATGATGGTGTAAAATTCAATGCATCATTTGTGGAGGTTGTAATCTATAGACACACATTACGATGCATTCATTTTATTCAATACTTTCGTGGAAGGTATAAAATTTATATTCAATTATTATAACATACCAGAATATTAATATTACAATTTTTACTATATAATTACTAATATATAATTTTTAGGGTGTTATATATAGATAATAATTAAGTGGATTCGGTGGAAGATATTACCTTTCTCTTTGGATTTTCTCCTTTCATCACCATCTTAAGGCACCATAGATTACTTTTTGGAAAGTTAATGTTAATATGACATTGTTATATTATTTATGGGAGTATAATAAATTTTTTATGTCATTTCTAATAATAATTTGAGATGTGGATAGGTGAAAAGGTGATTTGTGCTTTTATAATTGAATAGAATGTCATTTTCAGCATATATAACTCTTTAATAAAATGAGATAACAAGTATTAAATGAATTTGAATAATAGAGTAAAATATTAGGTTTTATTAATTATTAAAGTAGATAAAACTCATTCAAATTACTCTACACATGTTTTAAACTTTTTTATATGTCACTTACACATTGATTTTTTTACTTTCACTATTTTCTAATTTTAATAGAGCTAAGTAATATTTACCGAAGTAATTTGATATTAATGTTAAAAACATGATCCATATTTGATAATTTTAACCTAATGAATTTAAATATTAAATATAATATATAAAATAAAAACTCTAAGTGGAAGGAAAAATTAATTTTAACATCAATGTATGTATAACATAATAAACATTTTTATGAGAAAATTTATTTTTAGGAACATTTTTTCTGCTTAAAATAAGATTATCAATATATTTGATCATAATTAAATTAGAATTATTAAAATTATTAAAATAATATTAAAATAACATTATAAAAATTAATATACTTAAATTAATGATAGGAAAATTTTATTGATAGAAATAGATTGAAAACATATTTGGTTGAAATTGTTCGTAAATTTTCAAAAAACTCAATTAGGTTTTTTATACATTAACATTTTATTTATAAATACTTAAATTAATTATAGAAAATATATTTTGATTGTCAAAAATATTTTGAAAAAATTTAATGGATTTATTTTATAATAATATATTAGAAGTAAAGAATTAATAATATAGGTATTTTCGTTAATTCAATTAACAAACATTTATTTTAGAAAAGTATAAAAAGGATTAAACAATTTTGAAATTATAAATACAATAATAAATTTACATTTATTTATTTATATTATAAAATGATTATATTTATCTTTTATAATAAAGAAAAATATATAAATAAAAACAACATTTATTTAAAATGATGTTTTTAATCATATTATGTTCAAAATAATACTTGATATCAACATCTAATTTTAAATATGTTAACATGTAAGTTCATATATAATATTTTAAATGTCCTCAGTTTAATTTATAATGATAATAAGTCATTATCAGTGCATATTGGAGAGATAATAAAAGAGACCCCCATGTATTAGCGCTGAGCTTTACAGTGCTTTTTTAGCACTGTTAAACCCTATTTTGAGCACTGATATAGGTTGTTTTGTAGTAGTGAAATACCTATCATGTATTGCAGGTACCCAGGCATCCAATTATCTAATTATTTTAATTAAGAAGACAAACATGTTTTATTCCTTGTGAGGACACCTCCATCAGATGTTGGTCATAGTGGAGAGTCTTCCACCAGACATGAACGGGTTATGGTGGAGTTCGGTGATGTACAACCACGATTAGAAGATTCTAACTTGGATAGATTTTGATAGGCCCTTAATGTAAGTATTTTATCCATCCACATTGAGATTTGTGTGTATCTATGTGATTCGATAGTTTCTAATGTGTAGCGCGATCTGGGAAGAGTACTCGATGAGGTTCACTATCCTCTTGATATCATCCCTTGATATTCTTCATGATCCATTTCATTGAGAACAACCCTATGAATTATTATTACTATGGAAGATTAAGGATTTAGATATATCACATTGAATTAAAACATATCATGGAGTTATAATGAAGAAAATAGTTTTGGAGAGAATTCCTGATATGGATAATCCTAAAATTAGAGCCAACATCATTAGAAATGAGAAATCAGAATCCTGAAGTAAATGAAAGGACAAGGGATCCGAGCATATAAGATGCATCAGGTGATGCTCCAATGATTGAGAAAATTAGGATCATGGATTATAGGGTGGTTATTTTAATACATGACAGAGTGGTTTATTTTATTTTTGTAGATAGGAATATCTCAGATGATATTTTCAGAACTGCTAGGAAGGTAATATAGTGATGGTCAACAAACTGGACTAGAATACATAGAATCAAGAACATGGAGTTCTGCATCAGATTAGATGTGTTAGAGGGGAAGGTATAGTTGTATTAGGAAGCATGTGGTTTACTAATTTTCCACCAAAACCACTCCTAGGTGATCCATGATAGGATCAAGGGGTTGGAGGATAGTTTTGACGACAACAGAATGCAATAGAGGCCTTTAAACCAGAGCCAACAGGGTTGATTGGAGGAAATATTAGTGTCATTCGATTTATTATAGTAGTATTATTAGTAAAATGTCTTAGATACCCATTTTTCTCTTATTTCTCTTGGATTATCCAAGGTAATGTGGGTCATCAGTAGATCCATACTGTGATGATGAATGAAATATATGTGGACTCTCAATATAGTGGGATGTGTCCACCTATAAGACACATTTTTGGGATGTGATAAAAACCCATGCAGGTGAATTAATACCACCCAAAGGGGTTAATTATGAGTTGTGGAAAAAAATAATTTTAATTTTGTGTTCATGGTGGATTTGTTTGTTGAGGTGCTGAAACAGGCCCCAAATGGGGTGAATAGGTAGGAAAGGGAAAAGATGAGCTTTAGGAAGAAGGGGACTATGGAATAGAGTATTGATTATTGTTAAATGTATGAAATGTGTATTAACTATTCCAAAATTACATCCATATATTCATTATCCAATATTTCCAATGTAGTAATAGTTTGATGTCCATCGATATATGTGTAGAATTTAACCTGATGATTATGCTTGGACTCTCTAGAAGTGTGGTTTGATGGTTATGTGATCCTATCATTTATGTGACCCAAATCAAGAGGGGGGTTCCTCAAATATAATATGTCCACCATGGTAGAGATACCCTATAATTTTCTTCCACATTATAGATAAGATTATTAACATCCATGCTTATATGTTTTTCTTCTAGTGGAGGTGGTAGTGTTTCCAGATTCTTCCATAAAGTTTTTATCTAGTGTATAGGAGTGATATCATTACGAGCTAGATGATATCATGAGTGGGTATATACTATCGAAAACAATTATGGTTATTATCACCATTTTAGAATTAGTGGTTGTAATTTTTTTTATACTATAGTGATAGAGGTGAGGACATCTTCCCGAGGGAGTTTAAAGCCTACTTCCCCACTGAGGTAATGTTTTCTATATTTTTTGGAATCCATGGTAAACCCCAATAAGTGTGTTAAAATGTTTTTTGACTATTTTTAAGATTAATGGAATTTAGGGATGTTGGATGTTTTTAGATGGCAGACCTTATAAGATACAATTTATACACATGTGATGATCTTTGTTTTTTCCTAGAATGAAGATATGAGACTTCATAATCTAACCCTTCAACCCATTTTGGTGTATTTAGTGATATTATTTCTTATTAGTACACTCATGTACTCAACATCATAGTTTTATGTGATATACTTGAAGAGGTATTCAAGATATTCTTCAAGGAAACAACTTCATTGGGTGATATATGGTTTCAGAAGGTCGACATCATTTTACACGACTTCAAAGAATTGTGAGTGATAGTAGACTTTGGAGAGGGTGTGTATGAACCTACATATTCTCAATGTGAGGGTTTACAAACAATATTTCATGATTAATAGAATGATTCATTTATCATATTTTTATTTGAACCTTATGAGAAAGGATGATATGACATATCTCTAGTTATGGTCGGTTTCCCCTATACTTTTTTTTGTGACGTAGGGAGGGAAATCATAGAGAATTTTATTATGAGGTTGGGAATGGATAGATTTCCATTGGATAGGATATTTATGGATTTAAAAAGGGGGAGAGCACACTGAACTTATGATAAGTGATGATCACCCCAATCACACTATGATATGTGGTGCCGATGAGGTTTTGCAACAGTAGTATTCCTTAGATAGGGGGTCCATTTTATGTGTACCATTAATGATTCTGGAGAACAAAATTCATGTTTTCATGTTTACATGGTTATGATATTTCTCCACCTACGTCGTTGCACCATTGTGGACATGTTCAGGAGGCCCTTTAAGACACTTTTGTAGTTGTCAAAGATAGTAGAAGATAGAACATATTGGGTTGTAGTTTGTTCTTGTAATGACCCAAAATTTTATCAATGAAATTTCTCCATTCTTATAGTAATGTCATCAAATAGAATCATAATAGGAAAGACAATTACACATCATTTATAAATGAACTACTAAATTCTATGTGTCCTTTAAACATAATTTTTCCACTTATGTGATTTGAATTTCTAAAATTTGACATATACGGTAGTGAGCTGTAAAATGTTTGGAGTCTGATAGATGAAACATAATTTTTTGGTGAACAGTAACATACCCTTATGAATATTAATTTTACCCTTATTAATTTTAATATGACCCTTATAAATATTAAATCAGGCAAGTAAATATTAACCTTACCAATTATAATATAAATAAAATTTATTCATTCTATAAGTGACACTTTGATATAATTATTATATAGTGTATGTATTTTTATAAGTCATGAATATATAAATAATAATTTAATAATTTTAAAAAAAAAGATGTTTACATAAAATGAATTCATAAATAATCATTTCAATGTCTTATGATTATATAATAATTTTATGAGACCTTAAGTAATTTTCCATGGTTTAGAAAAATCATTTTTAATTTTAAAATATGTATTTTCCAAGTAAATGGTAATTTTATTTAAAAATTAAATTACTAAAATTTAGAAAATATTTTTCAGAAAATTGAGTTCATTTTTTGATTCCACCCCTTAAAAAATGGTTAGGGTGATTTTTTATGATTTCTATGAAATACTTTAATTTTTTTCCTGAATTGTGAAATTTGATAATTTACAAAATATGTTAAATAAATGATTTTTTTTCATAATTAGTGTGTCATGGCTGATATAAATGGCCATTGGTTTAAAAAAAACATATCCTATTTATATTATTTAGTCGGGGAATAATCAGTAATTTTTTTAGAAAAAAATTAATGAATATAATAATGAAAAAACCCATCTCCCCTCCACTATAAATACCACCCCTCCAAACCTCATTTCCTCGCACATCTAAAGAATTGTTCCTACTCCAAATTCAACTGAAATCTCTCTTTAACCTCCTTCTTGAAGTCTATCAAACATTGGTATCATTTAAAGATCAAATATCTTCAATAAAGTGTCTCTCAAGTAAGATATATCCAAGAGTTAATTTATATCTCTTTTCTTTCAGTTTTCCTTCAAATTCCATTTCATTTATTCTCTTATTCGGATATTCTATTATATAAATTTCATGATAACTCCATTATGATAGATATACTGGGATTATAATCATGTGAATGGAATATTATTCACTGTAATCGTCCCTCTCTCTATTTTTTTATAAAAATGATATCGTCACCCATGATATGTTAATTTACCTACATAGTGGGTGATGCACTTCCATTTTCCTTCAAATACATAGAGCATGTCAATAAAACCATTAATTGGTTGAAAAAATATTTTCATATATATGTTTTAATATATTTTATGATCTATAAAAAATTTATACATAATTCTATATGATAAAACAAAACATGCTCTTTGTGATCTGAAAACCAACCAAATTAAACTAAAACGATTATCATTTAATATTATCTACTGATTCATCCTCGTGGCATATAAAAAATTCATTATAAGATAATTTAATCATTTATAAGGTAATTAATAACATTAAATTGTAATTCTAGATGTGTATCCATGTTCTACATGAATATTAATTCATGTGTACAAGTGAATCGTTCATGAAAATAAGAAAAAAACTCCCAAACAATGAATTTAAACACAATAACTAATCAAATGAACCATAAAGGAACATTATGAAATAATAATGAACCATATTTATGTATAAAATGTTATATAATGATATATTAATTATTATTGGGTGCTTTTATAGAACAACTAAGTGAATAATGTGTTTGGACACACATGGTTAGTGGAATTCTCAAACACAACATTCATTATTTGAGTTTTTCACCCTTCACTCCATTTTTAGTATGGTTTTTCCATAAAAAAAACTTATCAATAATTATCTTACCTTTTCATGGATATTCATGACTACCAATGGAGTCTATGTAAAATACAATGTTTTCTAAAGGTACTCGTATTTGAAAAACACACCATTTACTTGTCACTCAAGGTAGATGGTTCTCGTATCGTGTATGTCATTCCCTATTTCATTTCAGAACCCAATGTTTATGAATGTATGATTTAGGAAATGAAACAAAATTCTTTCAATGAATTATTTATGTTTGACATTAATATACATTCTATGTGGCATGCATGATAATGTTAACATTATGATGTGATGGGTGCACCCAGAATTATACAGCACTCCAATGCATTGGGTAATGTGATGAATATCATGATTTAAAGTGAAATATATGTGAAAAAGATGATATATATTGTTCACAACCATGTGTGGTATTTATACACTAATACATAAGTTTTTTTTCATTTCCACATATCAATCCTTTTATTAATTATTTATATCATGTGTATGATCTTATGGCTATGTTATGATGATAATTTTTATAATATCTCCATGTTGTACTATATCATGTTCTTATACTCTTAAACAGATTTTACCTCATACCTTTTTATGTATATCCTTAGGTTATTATCTTCACTATGGTGAACACAAGGGGAAAAAAGAAGCTATATAAAATGGAAATAAATTAAGGTTTCTGTTTTATGTTATAGATGTTATATATGGTCCAAATTTCTCTAGGACACCAATCCTTTGTATCCTCAAAGTGTAATTTTTTATTATTTTTATCTTTAAAATGACATAATAGTAATATATGAAAAATCAGGGTCATTATTGTTGGTATCAGAGTCACCATTTACTTAGTTTTGGAATTAGGATTATAGATCCATATTGAAAAACCATAGTATTAGACTAAATATATGTGATCACACAAGAAGATTTTCTAAAAATAGGGATCCCATAAGATATGATTTTAGTATAATTTGAAGAAAATAATAAATTATTTATTCAATAAATTTTGAAATATGTTTTTATATAACCTTTTCTATTTTTTAAAATGGTTGGAAAGAGGAGAAACAAGGCCAAAAACTCGTGCGAGGGACAATGTAGTGATTTCCAAAATGACATCTTCAATGCTTTATGAGGTGGAGTTCAAAACATCAGGCAGATTACTACCCAGTTTTATCTGGATATGAATAATTAAATAATAAATATTGAACATCCTCCTTCACCAAATAGGGAGAAACTAGAGGGTTTAATGTGGTAATGACCACTGAAGTATAGTGGGTCTTCTGATCCACTCGTTGCAGAACAGTGGGTTAACTCCAAGGACAAGATATTTTTTTAGCATCACTATTGAAAGACATAGAAGGTGAATATAGATATTTATCATCTAGTTGGATAGGCTGATCAATGGTGGTATTTGATTTAGAACACCTAGCTAAGAGACTAAATTTAAGAGATGGAGTGGGATGACTTTAAGAAAATGTTTCTTAAAAATTATTTCCCATGAACTCATCATACAAAGATGGAGAGAGAATTAATAGAGATAATGAAAAATGATGGAGAATCTAACACTGCCTTCCAAGACAATTTCATATGTTTTTCAGGGTACGCATATGTATTTTCTAACATCAATGATAGAAATATTTATATATTAATCTGTGGATTAAAACCACACCCTCGAAAGGATCTTGAAATTAGAGTCCATGGGAGTTATAATGATTTTTTTCGTTGTGATCTCAAAAAGGATATAGAGTTTATAGAATTATCCTATGGATATGGAAATATGAAATGAAAGATGGATATTCCTTCCATAGGATCTAATGAGAAAGGTGGATATAATAATCAACACCCCACATGTAAAAAAATGGGAATATGCATAATGGGAATTGCCTCAGGGGTGGGGAATTGCTTCATGCATGGGATAGATGGCCACCAAACTCATGAGTGTCAAATGACATGAGAGGAAAAAAGAATGTGGTTGAGGAAAAGAAAACACCGCACATTTTCCAATGCTACAACTGTAGGGAGAAAGGGCATTATTAAATCTAGTGCACTAAACATGGAGTCCTTGAGGGTAATTAGTGTCATCAGCCATAAAGATAAATGAGCAATGGAATGTTTATTCCACCACTACTATATAAGTGGAGAAATAAAATAAAGTCGCACAAGGCTCTTTCACTATTCACTCAAGAATGGTAAATGTATTATTTGATTATGGTTCTACATGTTCCTTTAAATATATCATGTTTTCTAGAACAATAGTATCACAAACCTGAAATCTTTAAGTAGGGATATATATAAAAACACTAAGTGGTGAAATTAATTAAACCCATGTGTTGGAATCTTCTCATGTTGGAGTATGTGGGAATATTATTCCAGTGAATCTTGTGCTACCTTCCATGGTGGAATTCTACGCTATAATGGGAATGGATTGGCTCTAATTATATATTGATCATATCAACTATTAGGAAAAGGAATTATCTTTTTGTATTCTGAAACATCCCATGCTCCTATAAAAATGCATGGAAGATCATAAATATCCTTTATTAAGTCCTTTAATTGTGTAGGTGTTGGTTCCATGTGGAGAAGCATACCTTTCTCAAATGGTATATTCAAAGGAAGTTATCCACATTTTGGAAATTCCCATCATGAGGGAATATAGTGATGTATTTCTTGAAGGGTTACCTAGACTTCTCTTGGATTGTAAGGTAGGAATCTCAATAGAACTCAAACATGGACCTACTCTGATCACACAGGGTCCCTATAGGATGGTTCCTATTGAAATAGAGGAGTAAAAGTAGCAGCTGCAAGAGAATATTGAAAAAGAGTTGATACACCCCAGTGCATCACCTTGGGGTGAGCAAATTCTCTTTATGAAGAAGAAGGATTGATCAATGGTGTTGTTTATAGATTATTTGAAACTCAGCATCATCACCAGAAATAATAAGTATCCTATTATAAGGTTTGGAGACATCTCCAATCAGTTGAAAGGTGCTCAATACTTCTCAAAGGTGGATCTTTGTTCTTGAATTCATCAGCTAAAGGTGAAGAAGGAAGATATTCATATGATTTCTTTCTATACAAGCTATTGGAACAATGGGTTTTTTGTTGATTCTCTTCGGAATTACTAATTCCTCTGCAATCTCCCTGGATTTAACTAATAGAGTCTTTATACAATACCTCAACAGATTTGGGTAGTGTTTTTTGATGAAATTATCATCTCCTCCAAGAGAAAGGAGGATCATGAAAAACATATAAGGCTTGTGTTGTAAACATTGATAAATGTGATGTTCTACACGAATATTAGAAAGTGTGACTTTTTTATGAAGGAATTCACATTCATGGGACATGTGATCACAAGAAAGGGAATTTATGTGCACTATTAAAAAGCAATGGTGATTGTGGAATGGAATAGACCCTCCAGTGTCACAGAAAATTGTACTTTTCTGGATTTATCATGTTATTATTGACGTTTTAAATGAAATTTCTCATGATTTTCAATCCCTGTAACAAGATAACAGGGGAAGGGGTAGAGTATGTATTGATGGATTAATGTAAGGAAATATTCAAGCAGCTAATGATATTGATGATCACTCCACCTATACTCACATTACCGTAATGTGGAGAAAATTTTGTTATATAAAATGATGCTTCAAAATGAAAATTTGGATGTGTACTATGAAAAATAAAAATTTTATATCATACGCCTCATGGTCTTTAAAGTTCCATGACCAAAACTACCCAATTCGTGATTTATAACAAGAAGATATAATTTTTTCCTGGAAAATTTCGTGGCAATACCTCTTTGGTGAGAAGTTTGACATATATATTGGTCATAAGATCATAAAGTATATATTCACATAAAAGGAGCTTAGTATGCAAAAATATGAGATGGTTATAGGTAATCAAAGACTACAAATGGTTTATTCACTATCTTCCACGAAGGAAAATAAGGTAGTCAATGATCTTATAAGAAAATAGCTAGCTACATTATCCATGACGTGGATTGAGAAAGACCTTATACTCATGGAAATGCAAAGGATAGATTTGGAAAACATATTGATAGGGAATACATCCAACCTTTACCAAATAATTTCCCAACCATATATCCAAATGATGATTAAGGATCCACCAAGGGATGATACAGAGATGAAAATAAGGTGAATATAGTAAAGGAAGGGAAGTTTCAAGAGTTTCATATCAACGATGATGGTGTAATTTTGTTTGGATTGAGTCTTGTTCATTCTTTATCACCTGGGATAAAGAAGGATGTATTAGAATATGTAAAAATCTCAACTTTCTATATCCATTCAGGTTGACCCATGATGTATCATGATCTATGAGAATAGATATGGTGGGACAACATCAAGAAAGCGATTGTTGATTATATGTCAAGGTGCATGATATGTCAGCAAGTTAAAGTAGAGTGATAGAAGTCCAAATGGATGTTGAAACCATTTCTTATACCCATGTGGAAATGGGAGAATGTCACTATGGACTTTTTCATGGGTCTTCCAAGGACATCCAAAAGAAAATAATGTGATAAGAGTTTTGGTGGATTGACTCACCAAGAATTCCAATATAATAACTATTCAGGAAGATCACTCACTTGAACAACATGCCAAAATATATGTGAAGGAAGTGTTGAGGATTCATGGGGTTCTAAAATTGATTGACTCTGATCATGATCTAGGATTCACATATTAATTTTGGATGAGTCTTCAACATTCATCAAGTACTAAATTTATTTTCACTGTGGCCTATCACCCCTAAACTGATGCCCAATATTAAAAAACTATTCAGATTCTTAAAGATGTTCTAGGAGCCTACTCTTTAGTAATCAAAGGTCGATGGGATCAACACCACATAGTGGTTGAGTTCTCATATAACAATAGATTCATCTCTAGTATTGACATGGCTCCCTACAAAGAACTCTATGGAAAAAATTTATAACTCCAACCCGTTGGGATGAAGTGGGAGAAAGATATCTATTAGGACATGATCTTGTGAAAGAGATGATATGGAAGGTTCAAGTCATCTAGAAACATATCAAAGCTGCTCAATTTTGGAAAAAGAGTTATGCTAACAGCTGTCTAATAGACATGGATTTTGATGTTAGAGATAAAGGTCTTCCTTCGAATATCACTATTGAAGAGAGTCATAAGGATTTGAAAGAAATGGAAGCTAATCACATGGTAAATTGTCCCCTTTTATATGATTGACCAAATAGGAGCCTTTCCCTATAGACTTTAACTTACACCACTTATGGATTATGTTCATGATATGTTTCACATATCACTCTTGAATAAGTACATACTAGATCTCTCACATGTATTGAAAACAAAGATTGTACAACTGATAAATGATCTCTCTTTTGAGGAGCATCCAGTAAAGATTTTGGTCATGATAGATAAGTTTCTATGTAATAAGATAACTCAACTTGTCAAAATGTTGTGGAGGAACCACAATAATGAAAAGGAAACTTGGGAACTATAGAATACAATTAAGGATAATACCCTCACCATATTATGTAAAAAGAAATTTAGAGGGAGAAATTTTAAAGTTGGAAAGAATGCAACAACCGAAACATTTATCAATGCAGATTCTCCCCTATTGTAGTAATGTCATCACATAAAATCCAAATATTAAACAAAATTCCAAAAAATTCATAAATAAACTACTAAATTCTATGTGTTTTTTAAATATAATTTTATTTCTTCAATGATTTGAGTTTTAAAAATTTAGCATACACGGTTATGATCTGTAATATGTTTGGAGTCTGATATAAAAACATAGTTTTTAGTGAATAGTAACATACCCTTATGAATTTTAATGTTACCCTTATGAATATTTATATTACCATTATGAATTTGAAACCAGCCAACAAAATATGAAACTTACCAAGGACACTACAAATAAAATTTATCCATTATATAGGTGATAATATAATTATATTATATTATAGTGCTGGAATTTTTTATGTCATTAATATTTAATGATTAATTATATTTTTTAAAAGAAAAATTATTTTCATAAAATGTTTTCATAAAATAGAATATTTATGTTCTATGATTATATGATAATTTTAATAGACTATATGTAATTTCCCAAAGTGTTACGAAGTCAATTTTAATTTTATAATATGTATTTCCGAAGAAAATGATATTTTTATTTAGAAAATAAATTAATCAAATTTAGAAAATTATTTCCATAAAATGGAGTTTATTTCTTAATTATACATGTTTATAAATTGTTATGGTGATTTTTTGATATTTTTCATACATACATTAATTTTTCGTTAATAGTGAAATTTGAGAATTTACAAAATATGATAAATAAATGAATTTATGTGTCATACTTAAGTCATGACTGATGTAAATGGACACTGTTTGGAACTAAAATGTTCTATTTATTATATATATTAAATGAATCAAATTTATTTTTTTCTTGTGGATAAATAATGATATAATTAATATAATATTGAGAGAACCCTTTCCCCTCCACTATAAATACCAACCCTCTCAACCTCATTTTCTTCCACCTCTCAAGACCTATGCGTACTCCAAATTCATCAAAAATATCTTCTGAAGCTCCTCCCCCACGTCTAAAATCCCTTTGTCTCATAAATAGACCAACACCTATCCCTTTTTGAGGTTCTCAAGGAAGATATATTAAAGAGGTAATTTTGCTCTCTTTTATTTCAAATTTCCTTTCAAATTTCCATTCTTTTCATATTTTAACCCCATATTCTTTTATTCAAATGTCATGATAAGTCCATTATTATTTATATAATAGTATTATATATTTTTTATGGAATATTATTCCTTATAATCATCCATCCCTCAATCTCTATTTTTATAAAAATGAAATTGTTTCCAATAATGTACTAAATTACGTACTATATTTCCTTCAAAGAGGATGCACTTCCATTTTCCTCAACCCATACAATGATTTAAATAAAACCATTATATTTTTTATTAAATTTTCTATAATTAATTTTTAACCCATTTTATATTATATAATAAATATTTATACATATTTCTAAATGAAAAAACAAAACATAATCATTGTCATCATAAAACCACCCAAATTAACCTAAAATGATTATCATTATATTTTATCTAATGATTCATCCTCGTGTTATATAAAAAAATCATTATAGGGCCATTTAAACTTATGTAAGGTAATTTAAAACATTAAATAGAAACTAGGGTTGTTTATAAATATTCTACCTGAATTTCCATTCACATGCACATGGTAACTGTTCTTGAGAACTATGAAAAAGAACACTACCGAACGATGAATTTAAAAACTATAACTCATCCAAGGTCCCATAAAAGAACTTAATGAAGAAAAAATGAACCTTATTCTTGTATGAAAGGTTATTTGAATTTTAATTAATTAATATAATTTTATTATACATGATATTGAAGTGAATAATGTGTTCTGACACATGGTAAGGGGAATTCTTGAACCCCACATTATTTATTTTGGGTTTCCCTGATTCACTCCATTTTATGTATGGTTATTACATAAAAACTATTTCTTCATTACTATATTACCATTTCTGGGATTTAAATCTTTACCACTAGAGTTTATTTCAGACACATTACTTTCTAAAATTATCTTATTTCAAAAACACACCTTCTACATCTCACTCTGTGTTGATGGTTCTTGTAGCATGTTTTGTTTTCAATATTTCATTTGGGAACCCCATGTATAAGAATGTATGATTTATTACATGAAACCCATTCCTTTCCATGGGTTATTTATGTCCAATATTGATATATTTTTTATGTCTCATGCATGATAATGTTAATATTTTGATGTGATTAGTGCTCCCAGAATTATATAGTGCATTATTGATGTTATGATGTGAAGGGTCCACCCCTAATTATGAACCACTCCAAAAAATTATGTAATATGATGAATCTAATTCTTAAATTTGAAATATGTCTGAACAATATTCTATATGTTTTCATAACCATGTTTGGAAGTTAACCACTGTGACATAAGGTTTAATTTTTATCCATTGCCACTTTTCAAGCATTTTATTAATTATTCCTGTCTTGCTTATGATCTTGTGACTATGTTTTGATGTTACAATTTATTCTCACTCCATGTTGTGTTTTCTCAAATTTTTATCCTCTTACGGGGATTTCAACTCACCCCATTCTATGTATATCTTCAAGTGATTATGTTTTCTAAGGATAAAGAAATGGATTATAAGAAGCTAGTGAAGAATGAATTAAATAAATTTGTATGTTTTATGCTATAGTAGTTATATATGGTCATGATTTTACCAAGACACAAAACCATTGGATCCTCAATGTGTATTGTTTTTATATTTTTATATTTAAAATCATTTAATAGTAATGTATAAAAATTAGGGTCACAATTGGTATAGTGATGGATGTTGAGGGTGAAGTTCATATAGGGACAGATGAGGATTATAGTGTTATGTTAGTTTCAACATCGATTGTACATGGTCGTGTACTGCTTGATCATGTGAATGTAATGGGAATAAGTTCTCGGTTTCATTAAATTGTCATAGTTTATGAGAAAAATAGAAACCTTCATTCATAATTATGACTTTTATGAGTAGTTCATTTGGTACGTTGATAAATTTTATAAAAACCATATAGTGGGATTTTTGTTATAATGGGTGTGTGTTTATTGAAATCATTGATTTATTGTATTTTCATCTCAACCCAAATTTTTATGTTGTTTTGTAATTTTATTTCCCTATTATGAATTCTAGAGATCCAATGGGGGTATATATATGGGTTTTAGGGGGTAATCAGGGGTTTCACGTGACTTGTAGGAATCTCCCAAGAAGAATCTAGATCACATATGAAGTAGTTTTGTAGAACATTTTTCATGTTATTCCAATTCGAGGAAGATGTTAAATTTTGAATAAATTTTTTATACAATTGATATGATCCTTGTTCTGAGAAGAGGTCATGATGTTGTGGATATGTCGGTAATTTTTTTATTAGGGATATGGTTGTGAGGAAGTACATAGCCAGATGATTTGGTCAAGGGTTACATTAAAAGAGAATAACCAAGGAAACAGTTGTGTACTGTGATAATCGGAACACACCATGTATAATGGATACTTTCTATGTATGTAGAAAGGTATTTCTAGGATGTTTGCGGGGTTTAGTAATGACCATTGATTAATATGTGGCCACATGTCATACGATGTGGGGTACCCACAATGTGTGCTATTTATACATGACAAGTACAGAGATATGACTCTACCTGGGGTATGATTAGAGAGAAATGTAGCGTAATGTGGGTAAAACTAGTGTACCCCCATAGGGGTTTCTCTATCATGTACCACCATCTTAATGACTCATATAGAGGCTGTAGAGTAGACAATCCTTAGTAGTCTTCCACATTGGACATGATAGTGGTAAAAATTTTGTCATTACAGATGTGATTTTAGGTGATGTTTGTAGGAAACACTTTTATCAGCATATAGACTAGTAGTGGTTGAGTGAGATCCCTTGGAATTTTCTTATAAGTGTAATGTTTAGAATCACATTATCGGTATAAGATTGTGACCCATCAATGTGTTGTTACAGATGGAGTTTGTCATTTCCCACTATGTAATTTGGGGTTTTATCCACTACAATTATATTTCCCCAGGTGGGATTCATTATATATTCATAACCTCCATGATATTGGGTTCTGATACCCAATATTATAGTATGTTCCATAAGGTTTTTTAGTATCGTAGATGTATGACCCAATCATATTGTGGGTAACACTAGTAAGGTTCATAGGTCCCCTATCGGTCATGGGTGTGAATCCCTATTTTGCTGTAACATTATCAATGGGTTACATCAGTTGGGTTAATGGTTTCCCCCATTTTATCAGGGATTAATTCCTGAGATGAGTGTTAGGGTTTGTGTACTTTGGTTCTATGTCTCTATTGGATTTTTATAAACCCATTGAAGACATGTGTGTGGTCACCTATCTAATCCATTGATCCATGGAAACTAATTTTGGGATCATAGTGTTCACTAGTGGTATAGTGACTCATCTATAATCCATGTGGTGTGATATTCTAGGTTTTTTGTAGGATTAGTGGAGTCCATCATCAATGATGGGTGGGTTACCCTATCTAAATATCTAGATATGTTGGATTCTATAATGGATATATTTGTGCTGAGATATCGAGAACATTTTTTATCATATGTATAAAATACGGGATGGTTGTGATATTACAACATCATTGAGATACTAGATGAGTGAGATTACTAGAATGTGGTCTATTAGGGACGAAAGTGCTCATGGAGTGAGATCTCTTGTTTGATAGATACCTATAAGCTGTATGCATAATCATGTAGTTGGTAGTGAGGTTGGGAGCTCTTGAGACATGTAGTCTGATATAAGTATATCTAGGATATTATTTTAGTAATTATAGTTATGCCTCTATCATTATTGAATCCCCCTATTTTTATTAGATGAATAGACATTTTAGATATGGAGTGACAGAGATGGATTTTCTTGTTCTCCTTGCATGTGTTTACTCCTCTTTGTTGAGGTCAACAAGGCTATTTCTTTTCAGTTTCTACCTTATTTTTCTGTTTTGGGAATCTGTTGGGTATTTAGATATACCCCTCATTATAGGATATTCATGTTTATTTATGGACTTATGAAGGAAGTATTCCTTTTTATGGATTCAATTTAGGATATAGATTTGGCTAAGTATAGTGAGATAGAGTTATAGAGGAGCGTACTAGTGGTTTCATTTGAAATAAGGCCCCTACTAATAAGAAATTCATATTAGTTGTTTCTTTTTAGGTCCCTATATTTTTTTTATCTTTCATACTTTCCTTAGGTTTATCTTAACTAGTTTTTCATGCATATTTATTCATGAATTTTTTTTTTATTAGTTGTATTGTTATCTATACACAGTTTCATGGAGATGGATGTGTGTTAATATGTATAGGTAACATAGAATAATGCCTAGAGTCTGTGTAAAATTACTAATAAGAATATTAAAGAATACCAAAGTATACTGGAGTCAGTTTTGGGGTTGTGAAACCTCACCCATTCATGGGCCAGGTGAGTCAGGACATTATAAAAGCTTTTATGAAATTATTATGTCATGTTTTGGAAAAGGAAAGGTGTGATTATTTTTTATAATACCTAAATTAAAAAATGTGAGTTATCAATAAAATATTAAACTTTTTCTGAACTATCCATCGATTTAAAAAACTTTATGGGTGATGGGGGTAATTCTCTACATAAGACCTGAAATATGAATATTTCCTTAAATTGTGTATACATAAATGTGGGATTTTGAAATGGAACAAAAATAAATTATAAATGAAAAAAATTAAAGGTATATTTGAATAAAAATATATTTAAGGGTAGTATAAATGAAAAATAAAAGTATTACATATGTAGAATATTTCATAATAGAATTAATAATAATAAAAACATGTGACTTAATGTTAACGAGGTCGGTATGAATAATACCATGCCTCCCTCCTTAAAATGATCATAATATGTAATTAATGTACGTAATAATCAAATTATGTTTTAAGAAAACTCCTAATAAAATTTTCAAAAAATATTTAGTTTCTTAAGGTTTAGTTTTCCTCATGTTTTATCAATTCATTACATAATTTATGCTTATGTCGATAACTTGAAGTTATTTGATACATTTCTCAAACAAATTCTATGTATATTGACCTATATTTATGTGTTTTAAAATAATTTTATCATATCCATAGATTTATATTATTATTCCTTTTATTATACTAATAGGTAATACTTTATACCATTAAGTCGGGTTTTTATGAATTGGATCACAAAACATTGTACTTTGATACATATAATTTAGTAGTTAAATTCACTATAACTATTTATAATAAATATCAATTTACGAATGTATAATATTATCATTCCAGAATTACAAAATTTTAACAATTAATTTTTTAATAAATTAAATAAATTCTTTATTCAACCCTTTTTAGTAGGCATAAAAACCAATATAGAATCATCATTATCTGGAGGCGGTAGTTTTCACGTACAAACTGAAAACTCCCATATTTTTTCATAATAGATAGAATGTAAAAAAACTTATATTATAATTTGGGAAAACAAAACATTTCAGTGATATCATATTATCTTATTAGATAATCACATTAAAACAATCATGAAATGTGGTGATGAATGTTTTAAACCCTAAATTCATTGAACTAGAAGTTCACAATCCAACATTATGACATTTTCTATTTTCTTAGTAACTTTCAAGGAAGGTATAAAATGGATGAAAAAATAGTAAAATAACCTTAAATTAATTAAAAATACTTGAATAATCTTAAAATCATGGATATAAGTGGTTTTGGAGGTATAAATATAAAAGAATTAAGGTCGTGTGGTGGAATATATTACCGCTCAATTTGAATGTTCTCATTTGGTCACTATTTTATGAAATGATATCATAGTATATTAGAATGATAAATTATTATTGGATGTGGCGAGAGCTTTTAAGAGATAAAATAGCTGTTTTCCATTTCATCCTAATGTAATTTTTGTTTTGGATATGTAGAGGGTTGGTGGTTCATTTTAAAGTTATTTAAAATTCCATTTTTGGCATATAAATTTCTCTAACAAAAGGAAAGAATTTTTTTCACATATCTTGTTACCCATAATAACTAAATAATTTTGTTATTTATGGGAAAATTTATATAAATACAATATAAATATTTCTATATATGGTTTAAATGTTAATTTTTTCATTAACTCTTTGATTTTTACTTTTACCTTTTTTTGTTTCATTCGAGGTATACCATTTCTTCCTGAATAATTAATTTTTAAAGCATGAAATAAAATGATTATTGTTTTATACTTTGAATATAAGGATTAAAATTATTAAAAATGAATTTTTGAAGAACTTTTTTTTGTTTATGGAATATTTTTTTACTCGAGTGCATGAAATACAAAAAAAATATTTTTATTAAAAGTTTATTTTTTGATAGAAGTTTTGTTTTTTGGTTAAAATTATAAATTTAGTTTATTATATTGAAATTAATTTGTTTTTTTCATTTAAGGATTATAAAATAAATATTAAAATTTTGTCAAAACTTAATTCCACCATGAGGAAAATTTATTTTTAGAAACAAATAAAAAATTGTTTTCGCTAAAACATTACCTAAATTTTATTAAATGTTAATTTATGGTTCAATATATGAATATTTTATTTTAAAATAGTTAGTTTCGAATTATAAAATAATTTCTATATTTTAAATATCTTTTAAATGATTTTTTTCATTCATTTTTAATAATTTCATAAATTCTATAAATTTATAAAATAGTTTTTTTTCACTGCTCAACTAAACATAAATAATTTTTAAAAATAAAAAAACAAAAGAATAATAAATTAAAAATTTTAAATCTAAAAATTTAATTATATATATCGAATTTAGATTAAAATTTTATAATTTATATTTATATACAATTAAAATGTAAAGAGAACACGTGTTGTTGAAAAGATGATGATTTTAAACATTAAATTTTCTTTATAATATATCTTACAAATTTATACAATTGAATATTTTAATATGTTAGTTAATATATAATAGTATTTATATGTTCAATTTAATCTATTAGGATAAAATCATCATTAATTAAAAAAAATTCATTCAAAAAATGCAACATTTATACTAATGACTCTTTAACAAATACAATTATAAATAATTATTTATATTCTACAATTTTAAATTTACACTACATTTATATAAAAATTACTTTATAATAAATATATATAATTAAAATTCTATATTAAAAAAAGTTTTTCTATAGATAATACATAATAAATATTTATAATATCTGAATATCATATTTTTATTTAATTTTGAGCAGTATTATTTTATATTTTCTACTTAACAATATAAAACATCTGTATATATACTAAAAATAAAATACCAATTAAAATATTTTAAATGACTATATTATTATTGAACATATCTATAATAGCTAGATTTTGTTACTTTATATATCATTACTAAATCATTGGTTCTTTCTATAATTTCATTGCAAGACACAATTCATTTTTTATATTATAAATTTTTCTTAATTAATTACCATATTCAGGTGCTCTTCCTATTTTTATTGGATATTTTTCATCCTCAAGATTGAATACGATCCAATAGATTTACCAATTCTAAATAGTTTTTTATTTCCAATATTTTATCTCCTATTGATTTATTCAGTTTTAATGGATGTACATCATCCATGGTTAATAATAATACATGGTGTGTAGTTCTAGTTTTTATGTTTTTAGGATATAATTTCCATCTTATGAATGAATAAAGTGTATTTAGTTTTCTTAAAATATTATAGAGTATATAATTAAATTAAATTTTAATAATTATGAAAGAATATAGAATTTTTCATTAAAATTATAGACAAAAAATAATGGATCTTAAAACCTAAGGAATTATATATATGTATTCATCTATATAAACATATATACATTCATGAATGTATTTCTACATATATTTATGTGTGATGTACATATACTCAAAATCAGATATATATATATATATATATATAATTTTTTTTGTAATTCTGTGAATATTGGTATTTTTATTTCATGTGGTATAGTATATATAAAAAATACATATCATGTGTCTTTATTTTTAATATGACAAGTATTCTTTAAAGAGAAACCATAAAACTTATTCTACTGTAACTTATTATATTAAATTTTGATTTCAAAACATTTATTTATATGATTAAATCATATTGTTATATTAATAATGATATACTAACATTAATATAAAATATTTAGTTCTCTTCCATTTTGGATATCAATATTATGTTATTTTAGTATGATTAAACGTATTAGAGATTCAATGTTTCATTTATATGATAAAGGCATGCATAAAATTTTGTTTTCGATTATTTGCACCAAGTTGTGCCACCTACGCATGTGGTTGTTTGCTGATGGTGCAATCTACGCTTCAATATATATTTCTTATAGAAGGCATCATTCATTACTTCTTCAGAGATGTCTACTCCGTGATTGAAATAGGATTATAGGATGTTAGTCAATCCATCTATTGATTCCTCCATAAAATTATTCTCCTAGTCTAGGTCTCCCTTGAATATTAAGATATTGTTTGTGAAACTCATTCCTCATGCCATCACTTTGTAGACACCTGAAAATTACGTTGATTATGTCTACACATTCCAAGGGGGCTTGTCAAGGAAGCACCCTTTAGCTAGGAGAGTTGTCACGTGAGCATTGTTGAGCATGTATGGATGCTAGGACATTGGTACACTTATATTATTCTTCACAATAGGTAATCTCATGTTAGAAAAAATTGGGGCATCCTATGTTGATCATGGGGTATTTTATACCATTGGAATGTATTCTAAGGTTTTCTGGAGGCATCCCATGTTTTTCATGGGGAAGGCCATGAGTTTAACGTCTAGCAGCAACCAATGGTCACGAGTTTAACATATTTCGGGGACCAATTTATTAGATAAATCCCTAATAGGTAGCACTCAAAAAGTTTTACTAGATGGATGTACCAGTAAGCCTTATGAGGATATACCCAAGAGTGGTGTGTCCCATAAGGTGAATATCTGACAATGTGATGATTTATGTCCCTATAAGGGAGAACCAAGGATTACCAATTTTTGGTATTAATCCTCAGAGAGGTGCTCTATATACACTATTTAGAATGTTGTAATCAAACCCCACATAATACTATTGAACAAAGTGGGGATTATGCACTGTGACAACTATTTTCAAGTGGATTTCTCTTGGTTGGATTATGTAGGACATATGCACTATGAATGATCAATTTCTACTAGGGGAAATGATGATATAAATTATGTGGCATGATTCCACCAAGATGTGGTGGCCCATGTAAAATCATGATGGACTATGGACATATTAGATATTATGTATGGTTCATTGGGTGTGTTGTGATGGAACACAAAGGTGGTTTCCAAAAAATTATAGTTTTATGTGAATCAAACTCCACAATGTTCTAAATTGGATATGGGTCTTATGCATAAGTGGTTATCAGATGAATACCGAAAGAAGATGTGACCTTGATATTGCCTCATGGCCTTATCGGGATGTTTTATATAGAATATTAGTATTTTTGGTGGAAGATAGACTTTGATATTGAGGAGGATTCCTACATATCCAAGTTAGCTGTGAATCAAAGTCCACCTAGTATCGAAGGGGGAATTACATCATATTACTAAATAGGAGTCCCATGTGAAGACTGATATGGACACCACTAGTGGATGATATGGCTGGTTCATCCATAGGATCATGCACCAAGGATTACCATTGGTTGGGATTTATCCATGACATTATGTCCTTCATACCATTTTTAGAAGAAATGGATCAAAAACCATGTAGATCAGTTGGGTCTGATGATCAATACTAACCTATATGACCACATGATTCATTTTTGTCTAAAAAATTTGATGTTGTAGACCATATGGATACATCGTAAGTGGTGCGTCAGCATGGGATGTTGTCGGGCCTATGCATTGAGTTTTTCTAAGGAGGATGTCATTCCATGTGTGGAATATCTAATTCCATGTGAGGAAGATCTCACTCATATGGTGATGAGTGGGTGTTTTGAATGCATAATGAGTACATGTGGACAAATCCTAATTGGGGAGATATAGGAGATGTACCTGATTCCCATCCATTCAATGATTCTCCATGACATTCCACATATGCGGCATAAATAGATTTAATGGAATGTGTTGAAGAAATTAGTGCTAGGAATTTTAATGTTCTGTATCTCAGATGTGGTGGACTCACTTCTCACCTCTTAGACATCGATAGCAGACACCTACATGCACTAGGTATCAGAAGGAATAAAAAATTCCCACTGGGAGTGAGGTGGAGAAGTTATTAATTGTGAGTTCCACATTAGCATGGATATTTCAAAAATCAAAATCTGTTATCACACATATACTCGGAAGAAATATGTAGGGAAACACAATAAGGGATACCACATAAGGGGCCATTAAATTACTAAGTTAAATCATGGAATTTCACATAGAGGAAGTTCACATATGACATGGGATTTATGCTCATGAGGAGCTCAAAATGGTGTTCTAGACTAAATTCAACCCATGGAACCTAAGAGAAGTATTTTTCCCAATATTAGAGGTTTTCTTTTAAAAGAGAACGTGTTGAGTGAAGGATGAGGTGTAAAAGGGAAACTATTGCATGCAAGGGTATTTTTCATTCAAATTCTATAAGAACATGGAAATGGGTGATGGTGGGCCCATTTATGTCCTACACGAAGGGGGTCCACTAGGGACATATCAAATAAGATCTTATACGTTTAGGGGTTCATGTTCTGTGCACTGTCATAGAAGGGGCGGTCATATTAATGTGGGGGAAATGGTTTGGCACCTGATTTGTTTCCTGGATGAAATGGGGAACCCTTCAATTAATAGAAAAACACCTTTACATTAGAAAGTAAGTAGATAGATGAAAAAATAGGGTTTTATGTTGTATTCGGAATGCATGTTACTTATTCATGGGTTAGATTTTTTATCACCGAACAATCCATAATTACAAACCATCCTCATTAATTTTGGGGTGGAAAATGTGAAAAATGGATCTTTGAAGGTATATTGAGGGTGTAAAGGACTTCAACTTGGATTTTATTTTTTCACACATAGCTCGAATATTGTGTGGGGCTCCAATGATATTATATTTTTTCTTTGTTGAGTAAAACTATGTCATATGATTTATTTCTGAACAAAATCAATGAACACAAGAAGAATATAGTACTAGGAAATTACACCTTTAAAAATACAATCTGAATTGGGACTATAAGTTTAGGTTTCTATGAATGTATAGAAAAGAATATTTCATTTTTGGAGGTTCATGAAAATACTGATGAACAATGTGGAAAATGATTTGTTCATGTACGCAATATCTCATACACGCCTATAAATATTTGGGTGGGTCTCTACATTGTACTCTGAATTTATATATGAAAAGATATTTTTAGCTCATTCACATAGGTTTCTGATTCCTATGAGGAAAACCAAATTTTAGTCTATGCTTTACATGCAATCGTAGATTCTTGAACTCTTCATGAATGGATGGATTTTATGCATTTTTCATCCAACATTATAATAAGGAAACCCTTTTTCACACTAATAATAAATATTTCTTTCATCAAACATATTATTTTCAAAACATGATTGACATGTCCAACCAGTAGACTACTTTTGAGAGGGTTGTATTCATTGATGCATGGAGGGTAGAGATGATAGAGATTCACCAAAAACATCATTCTTGATGGGTTTTATCAGATAATAATGTGTTCTTGGGAATGGTGACATGGCCTTAGAATGATTATTACATAATCTAATGTCTCCCAATATGGAATTTCAGGATAATTGATGAATTTCCCATCCTGGGATATGAAGATGACTCACCATAGTCATGGGTCACATGAAAAGATAGACTCCAGTAGTTCAATATCATAGATAATATAAATGATGATAGGGAGACTCAAGAGATGGATATCTTTGTTCTAAACCTATTGACTTGGATGATCTTGGGATATGAGCTAGTGCCTGTGGAAACCCCTTCCCACTATGCAACACCATCTGAAGGAGTATAACGAATGAAACTATGGGATGGATGAAGGAAGGACTCATACATGATGTCTAGGGGTAATTATACATGCGACAAGGAATTTTTATAAAATTTATGTCACACATTAAAGGTGTTTGTAGAATATCTATGAAACATCAGGTTGTTTGATACCATGTGAATGTTGTAATTACACATCTTCCATGAGTAGGATTTGGTGTCAGATTTGTCCATTCAGTAGTCCCTTGACACAAACACTCTCCACCTCCACCAAGGGGGGGTTGTAACAACCCGAATCCAGGTGCCACACCACGGGTGTCCCGAATCCTATTGGTCACAAGACCTCAAGTGTATTTCCTAAAATTCTAGAGGATGCCGACTAGCAGCGAGGTCCTAGGAATAATAGTGGGTAAACTATGCCCTCATTTGTCGAAGTGTGGAATAGTGGTAATAACTATAAATATATAAGGTCTAAAACAGTAAACAATATAAACCTGAAATGGACAATGTAACTGAAGTAAGAGATAACTAACATTCATATATATTATGATGCAACATGCCTCTAATTCAAAGAAAGCAGCCAAAACAGGATACACTGCAATCTGATACAATACAGCACAAGGTAAAAAGTACAACAAAACAAAACAAATTAGTGCAACGGGAACGCAACAGCATCACAAGCCTAAGCTCGGACCTATGCTCTTCTACTCCTCTGCAACAATCATGTACCTATGTAAGGACCCATGCCCTTATTGACACATACAACAATATAATCTGTTTGGGCATAGGACATGACCCAAACAGGTTGTGAGAAATAAATCCCAGTAGGAAACCAACAATGGACCTTTCCCAACTATCAGTGAAATGTGAAAAAACAGTGTGCAATAATGAAATGTAGCAAACTATAAAGTGCTCAAAAGTAACCATTCCTACCAGTTATATTTCCATTTTAATAATTATTTAACAATTCCATATAATTGAATTCTGAGTTTCCTGAGACTCGGCCTCAACCAAAAATCTCCAATAACAGTGCCACAGTAGAAACCACAATAGGATATCTAACAAGTAAAAGTTAATAATAACACCAATCATGTGCTTTATCTTGGATGGTACAACATAAGAAATCAAAACGATGAATATTCAAAGTTAACAATGTCCTCATAAATGAGAATCCTTACACTAGGGAAAGTAGAAATAAAACCCTTAGGTGACTTCCCTCGAGAATAAAAAATATTGACCTCAGGTATTCGAGATATCGCCCTCAAGCACGAAAGCTACTGCCTACAGTCATAAGTAATGTTTCCCTCAGGTTAAACGAAACACTGCCCTCAGGCTAAACAAAACGTTGGCCTCCAGATAAACAAAACACTTCTCTCAGGTGTTGCATAGGAAGAGTAAGTAACCGGAATGAGCCCAATGGATTAACAAGCAGTATATATATATGTTTCCTGTCAAGAAAAACTAAAAACCATGCTATAATCACTACATACCCATGGGTACCCTAGCCCAACGGCTAAACAAGGGGAACACACTCTTCGGGTGGCCCTAGATCAAAGAAATGATCTCAAACACCAGATTACACGTTATTCATTAGATTACTTATGCAATTTTTGGTATCTAAGCAGTCATGGTCTAAGCCATAAGACCCCCAAAACATGGGTGCATGGCATAACAATACACAAAATCAACTCGATCGTAGGAATTAAACACCAGACCCCCTACCTCAATCTCCTCTCATCGATATACATGAAAAGTACCTCCCAAAATGAACAATAATGATGTAGATATGAGATGAATGATTACCCGTTCAAACATAAATAACTTCCCATAGGTAACGAATTGGAAGGGAAGACTCAAGGAGAGGGGATACCTTACCCGCATGGTTAAAACGAGATTGACGACGAAAGAATCAGTGTATCAGTAAGTGATCAGGTAATCCTCCATGCCTCAGCCACCTCTCCCACATTTTTTGGGGAGTTCTCTGCCTCCTATACCGAATGAGGAGGCTACTTCATGTTTTTAATGAAAAAACATAACTACACGGTGTGTACTTCTCAAGTACAAGGTGTGTACTATCCATTTTAATTATTCCTCTGGTGGCTACTTTCCACGACCTCATTGTTCATCTGTCAACTTGGCTACATGGGGTGTATTACTAAGTACACAGCATGTACTATCATCCTCTGGCAGCTACATTAACAGCTTTACTATTTACCGGCCGAATGAATAAACGGTGTGTATTACTAAGTACACGGCGTGTTGTTAGTATTTAAACCATTAATTGTCGACAAGCCTACACGCCCTGTATTCTCATCTCACATGGCCAAAGTACACCATGTGTGTACAAATGTATAGGGGGTGTGCAAAAGTACACGGCGTGTACCCATAAATATGTGATTTTCCCAACATTTCCATTTTTTCTCAAAAAAATTATGGAAAAATGAAAAGAGGAAACCCGTACCTCAAGAATAAGAACCGAGTTCTTACAAAATTTCCCCCATAAATAAATTCGTTCCCGAATTTCCTTTCTAAGGGTGGTGAAGATAAAGCTAAGAACAACTCTGAACACATAGAATGCATGTCGATCTCCTACTCCTAGGTATTGTTTTATACTCGGCCTTGCTGCCATAGCACCCATATAAGAGGAACTGACCATCCTCGGAGAACCTTTGTGATCCAATCAAAAATTTGAATCGGATGCTGCTCAAAGGATGTATCAACCTGAATTTCAACCTCCTCAGGCTGAAAATCATGAGATGGGTTTGAGTAATATCGACACAACTGAGATACATGGAAGACGTCATGCATGGCCCGGTACCTCTGTGGGAACTGCAACCGATAGGCAACCGGCCCGACTCTCTCCAGAATTTCAAACGGCCCTACAAACCTCAGTGAAAGTTTACCCTATCTTCTAATCCACATGTGTCCCAACCTCGGTGAAACATGCAAGAAAACTTACTCCCCAACAACAAACTCCAAAGGTCATTTGTGGTGATCAACATAAGATTTCTGATGATACTGTGCAGTAGCCATCCACTTCTGAATCAACTGGACCTACTCCGAAGTCTCCTGCACAAGATGTGGTCCATGTAAAGCTTCCTTGATAGTGTCCGATAAGCACAAGGGAAATCAGAATGACCTACCATATAAATCCTCATAAGGTTCTATCTCAATAGTTTCCTGAAAACTATTTTTGTAGGAAAACTCGACCAGGGGTATGTGCTTTTCCCAAGAGCCCCCAAAGTCTAGGACGCATGAACGCAGCATGTCCACTAGCATCTATATTGTACGCTCTGACTGGCCATCAGTCTAAGGGTGGTACGCTTTGCTCAGAAGAACCTTTGTACGCAGTTCAATCGGAAGACTCTGCCAGAAATGAGACATAAAATAGGTGTCCCTATCATAAATGATAGAATGACAGACCCCATGAAGACATAATACCTCTCTGATATACAACATACTGAGCTCATCAACACTGAAGGTCTCCTTGATCGACAAAAAGTGAGTTATCATCGTAAGTCTTTCCAAAGCAACCCATACGACATCATTGAATCAAGGTGGCCTCGGCAACTAGGTCACGAAGTCCATCGCGACATCATCTCATTTCCACTCTGGAATGTGTAACTGTTGTAACAGTCCAGCTGACCTCTGATGCTCTGACATCACCTGATTATAGATGTAACATCTCATAACCAAACTTGCTACCTCTCTTTTCATACCCCGCCACCAGTACTGGCATATCATGTCACTATACATATTGGTAACTCTAGGATGCACTGCCCAAGATGAGGCATAAAATTCCCGCATCAACTCATCACATATATCCCCGGTAACCCAGACTCGTCCATGGAAACAAATTACCTCATCATCACCCGTCATCCAACCAGGAGGAGGGTCCTCAATTACCACTGACTCTCATAAAACTAGGCCTTCTAAATCTGATAGATGTCTCATCTTCACTCTATCTAAGAGGATAGAAGTCACAACATAGCATGAAATATAGGCTTTCCCATGACTATTGTGAAACTCAAAATTCATCTCAGAAAACAAATCCATAAGATGCCACTCGCCACTGGCTTCTTGCACTACTTGTATCTGAGTCCTCTTACTCAGTGCATCAGCTACTGCGTTACCCTTACAGGTGTATAGGCAAGCTCAAAGTTGAAGTACTAGGGGTATTCAACCCACCAATACTGTCTCAAATTCATGTCACACTGATTAAATATGTATTTAAGAATTTTTTTGTCCCTAAACACTACAAAATGTTCTCCCAAGAGATAATGTCTCTAATAGTGTAATGCATGAGCAACTACAGTCAACTCGAGATCATGTGTTGGGTAATTGCTCTCATATGGACTCAGCTACCGAGACCCGTACACAACAACTAAATTGCCATGCATCAACACTGCTCCAAGCGCAATACCTGATGCATCACAGTAAACTATATAGATCTTCCCTTGCTTTGGAATTATCAAGACTGGTGATGATGTCAACCTTCCCTTCAGCTCATGAAAGAATGTCTCGCAAGCTTCTGACCAAAAAAACATCATACCCTTCATAGTCAAACCCATAAACTGTGCTGCTAAGTGGGAGAAGACATGTATAAAGTGCATGTAGTAACCAGCCATCCCCAAGAAAATCTATATATCAAACACGTTCTTAGGATGCTCCTAGGAAACTACTCCACTTACTTTCTCTTGGTCTACCGCAACTCCTGCCTCTGAGATAATATGACCCAGGAATTGAATCTGGTCTATCCAAAAGTGGCACTTTGAGAGCGTAGCATATAACTAATTCTCTCTTTGTCTACTAAAAATGATCTCAAGATGGGTAGCATTGTCTTGTAGAGTGTGAGAGTATACCAAGATATCATCAACAAAGACTACCATAAAAGAATCCAAATATGGTTGGATCACATGATTCATCAAATCCATAAAAAATTATGGTGCGTTCATGAGTCCGAACGACATTACCCAGTACTTGTATAGACCAAATCTGGTCCGAAAGGCTATAAGCGGTATGTCCGATGATCAAACACACAAATGATGATATCCGGATCTCAATTCAATCTTCGAGAACACCCTATCTCCTTGAAGTTGATAAAAAATATCATCAATCCTCGGCAAGGGATATCAATTCGTTACCATCAACTGATTCTATTTTCAATAATCCACTTAGAGTCTGAAGGTATCATCTTCCTTCTCCACAAACAGGATAGGTCAACCCCAAGGAGAAGTACTGGGTTGGGTGAAACTCTTTTCCTGCAACTCCTCCAACTACTTCTTAAGCTCCTACAATTCTGGTGTAGTGATCTTATAAGGAGGAATGGACACTAGTGTCGCTCATAGCATAAGCTCAATAGAGGAATCGACCTCTTGCTCTAGAGGTAGACCAGAAAATTCATCTCAGACGACATCCCTGAAATGAATCACCACTGGAGGAAAATCCTTCTAACAAGTTCCCTGGTCATCAGGATATAAACTCACAATTTGGGCTATCACTCCACCTCACCCATGATGCTTATGTCTCGCTCGGATCACCTAGGCATCCCATTCTCCCTTGTATAGAAACTCGCTGCCCTCTGGTGACGTGGAACTCACCCTCCGGTGATAGAAATCTACAAAGGATCGAAAGGGTACCAACCAGTCCATCCCTAGAATGAAATCATAGGATCTCATCTCTAGGACATAGAGGTCTCATAGAAAGTAACACCCAACGACCACTGGGGGGTGACTCCTTGCACTAACGCACAGCTGCCATTATAATTCCCAACACAGTGTCTAGCATCATGACATCACAAGAAGAAGAAACACAGAGTCCAAGGCTCTCCATAACAGGCACAAATATAAAGCTATGTGTAGCACTAGTATCAAAAAGTATCAAAGATAAAACATAAGCAACTATTATAGTACCTTTGACAGTGGAAGGTCTAGGATCCTGCTACTGTTTGGTCTATTGCATTGCATATGCCTACCTAGTGTTGTGACCCTCTGACACAGACTTGCTACCCTGAGCTGACCCGCCCTACTGTCTCTGAGATCCTAGTGTCTGGATACCGTGGAAATAACCACCACCTCATCCAGAACGTCCTAACATATTCCAATTACATGACTAGTAAGAAGTTGATGGCCCTACTCCTGCACGTGGAGTCTGCACAGAACCCCTCTCACTAGTCACTGGTGGAAACTCCCTGCAAGAACACTGAAGATGACCCATCATACTACAAGATCAGAACTCCACTGGGTCACATGGACACTGAGGTCTTTTGTGCCACTCTTTACCACACTGGTATCACATTACCTAGCCAACTGAACAATTATTCTAGCTAAAACTACCACCGTGGGAGAAATCCATCAACCTCTTCCTCTTAACGATAGGAATAGTACTAGAGACTGGTTTCGAATAGCCCTTGTCTGCACCACTAGCTTCCCATAGGTTCCGCTCAATAATAAACATCTGGTTTACAATAGCATGCATTGTAGGTAACCTGAAAACATTCACTATCATGCGAATGTCATATTGAAGACTATCCTCAAAGAGTCTAGCCCTCAACATCTAATCACCCACCAGAACAGGTGAAAAATGTTGTAGCTCAGTAAAGCAGGTAGAATAGTCCATCACTAACATGGTACCCTACTGTAGATTCATGAAATCTTGAGCTCAACATGCCCTTAGCATCTCTGGAAAGAAAAAGTCAAAGAGGACTACCTGAAAATATTCACACGCCATGTCTCTGTGATGCTCAATCTGGGTGGTAACATCCCACCATCTCTTCACAGAATCACACAGCATGTAAGTAGAGAGATTTACCCTCCTCCTAGGAGGCGTCTCCAGATGCTCAAAAATCGTATACATAGAATCTGGACATGACTCCGCAGCCTGTGGTCTGCCATCCCCTGAAAAGGTAGGCAGATTTTGCTGCTGGAAAATACGTGTCAGCTCTACCATAGATGTGACATTTGGCGGTGCTCCCTATAAGGTCTACATGAACCGCATGAAGAATTCACAGAACTATGCATCCATGCCTGCATCCGGTTTATCGACTGGGGCCAGATCTGGCACTGTTGGAGGATTCATCGGTAGCCCATGGCCTACCATATTTGGAGAATAATCATCGCCACTCTCTTTTTAAAAAACTCATGGTCGTCTCGGTGGTATGACTCTACAAGGTCAAACACACTCCTTAGATTATGATCATCAAGGACTAATAATTAGAAGCGTATGAATGGAATATGAGAAAGAAAACATTCAAATTTTACAAAACAAGACTACACAACGTGTATAATAACTACACGGTGTGTTCCCTTAAGTCTTTCACATGTGCGTGTACCTCTTCCAAAATTGGTTGTGTAACACCCCAAACACACGGCGTGTTGTCCCTACACAGGGTGTGTACTTGAATTTTATTCCCCAGCCCGAGTGCTTCTACACATCTTAGCCACATGGTTCTCGTTAGAATGAGACTACACGGCCTGTTTTTTCCATATACAGTGTGTACTAGCCAAGCTTCACCGACCTGTGTTGTTCGTGACATGGCCGAATACACAGCTCACACTACATGGCATGTTCCAGAAGGAAATGATGTGTACTTGAAAATATAACATTGATCCTTGTTGTTCATGACAGAGACAGATCCCAAGATTACACTACACGGCGTGTTCAGCATTGACAGGGTGTGTATAAGATTTGATTTGTCCGTCCGTTTTGTTAATCACATGGTCGGACATAGGGTCACAACAACGAAGAGTGTACAACCGGTACACGGTGTGTTCCCACAAGAGTTTCACTGTCCCATGTTTCTGTCCTAGGTACATGACGTGCTACACCCACACACGGCGTGTAAACCACCCTGTTTCCCCATCCACACGGCTATGTCCACAAGGTCTTTCACTGGTCAAGTCTATATGGCATGTCCCACAGGTACCAAACATTTCCCTAGTAAAATCTGGAAGACCCGTGTTCCTTCCCACATGGTGGGTTACACGACCTTATACTACACAGCGTGTTCATATAAGTACACGGTGTGTATTTAGAATTTTTAATTTCTTCCTTGAAGACTACATGGCGTGTAGTAAAAACTACACGGCATGTTTTCGGGGTTTTTTCGGACAGGAAGCCATAGAAACTAATCCGGTGCCCCCATTTTAAATTTTTTAGGCATTGGTATGACAAATTCCAATACGTGGGGGCCCATACTCCCCGAGAACTAAATTTTAGCACCCTAACTTTCACAATATACCACAAAATGTAACAAAAGGCTGGATCATGATCTACAAAATTCCGGTCCAAGAGAGCCCATACTTCTCAGGAACAAAATCATAGCATCCATAAAACCAACAGTAACATGTACCAATACCCAATCAACATTAAGCGTATCTATCAAGGTACCTATCACAACAACATGAATTTTTTTAGCACAAAATCTATCACAACAAAATGTAATTTCTAAATCACCTACATGGCATTGAAAGTATGCATGGTATGTGATTCTAACATGTTCATAAATGATGCATGAGATGGAATACCCTCATATCATTGGGTTGAAACTAAATTGATTCCAAGTATAAAAATATAAACAACACACTGCAAGTGTGTCACCCAATAGTGAAAATCAAATCAATTGTAATAATCATAAACAGAAAATCACAATTTAATTCGAGGCAATCCAGCCTTTACTTGTACATGGAGTAGCTAATCTCGGGTATAGTTTATTACGAAATCCCTTAAAAATATATCTCTTTCCGTTTTCTCCAATTAATAAAATATCTCAAAGAAAATAAAATCCTCTGATACTACATTGAAACGTCCTGGATCCGGGTAACATGCAACGAGTGCCCCGAATCCGATTGGTCACATGACATCAAGTGCATTTCCTCAAAAACTAGAGGCTTATGACTAACAGCGAGGGCCTAGGACTGATAGTTCGGAATCTATTACCTCATTATTAAAATTGTAGCATATATTAAATAACTATAAATATACAAAGGAGGAAACATTAAACAATATAAACCTGAAATTTAAAATGGGACTGAAGTATGAGATAACCAACAGTAATATATATAATGATGCAACATGTCTCTAATTCCAATAAATCATCCAAAAAATGTTACACTACAATATGATATAATATATCACAAGGTAAAAAGTACAACAAAACAAAACAAAGTAGTGCAATAGGAACGCAACAACATTGAAAGCCTAAGCTCAGTCTCATGCTCTCCTACTCCTCTACAACAATCATGTGCCTAGGTAGGGACCCTTTCTTTTATCGACACCTGAAGCAATATAATCTATTTGTGACCAAGACATGACCCAAATTGGGAGTGAGAAATAAATCCCAGTAAGAAACCACAGAAGGATCGTGCCCAATTATCATTGAAATGTGCAATAATAGTGTGCAATAATGAAATGCAGTAACTAGGATATACTCAAAGGTAACCATTCATACTAGTTATATTACCAATTTAATAATTATTTAATAATTCTATATAATTTAATTCTGAGTTTCACGAGACTTGGCCTCGACTGAAAATATTTTATACCAGTGCCAGAGCAGAAACCAAAACAGTAAATCTAACAAGTAAAAGATAATAATAACACCAATCCTGTGCTTTATCTTGGCATGTACAACATAAGAAATCACCACAGTCAATATTCAATGTAAACACTCTCCTCATACATGCCTATCTTTACCCTTAGGAAAGAAGAAATAAAACCCTCAGGTGACATATCTCAGGTATAACGAATATTTATCTCAGGTATTCGAGATATCTCCCTCAGGCAGAGAAGCTACTTCCCACGGGCATAAGCAAAGCTTCCCTGAGGTTTATCGAAACACTGACCTCAGGCTAAAAAAACACTACCGTCAAGATAAATAAAACACTGCCCTTTGGGCATTCCATAGGAAAACCAAGTAACCGGGATGAGCCCAATGCATAAGAAAGAAGTTTATATATGTTTCATCTCATAAATAACTCATAACATGCTATAATCATGGAATACCCATGGGTATCCTGGCCAAACGCCTAAACAAGGGGAATTCACCCTCGGGGTTTCCCTAGATCAAAGAAATGATCTCAAAATGCAGTTTACACTTTAATCATTAGATTACCTATGCAATTCTAGGTATCTAAATAGTCAAGTCCCCAACCATACGACACCCCGAACATGGGCGCGTGAAACAATGGTACACAAAATCAACTTGACAGTTTGAATTCAACATAATACCACCTACCTCGATCTCCTCTGATTGATATATGTAAAATGAACCTCCTGAAATGACTATGAACGACGTATATTAGAGATGAATTATTACCCGCTAAATCTTTAATAACTTCCCTTAGGGAATGAATTGGAAGGGAAGACTCAAGGAGAGGGAAGTCCTTACCCGTGCGGTTCAAACGAGATCGATAAAGAAATAATCAGAGTCTCAGTAAGCGATAGGGAGCTCCTCCAAGCCTCGACTACCTCTCTCGCAGCCCTTCGTGAGCTCTCTTCCTCCTCTTCCACATGAGGAGGATCCTTCCTATTTTTAATGAAAAAAAAAACTACATGGTGTGTACATCTCATTCACATGACATGTAGTATCCATTTTAAATTTTCCTCTGGTGGCTACTTTTCACCACCTCACTGTTCATCTTCTGACTTGATTACAGGGAGTGTATTACTAAGTACATGGAATGTACTATCATCTTCTAGAGGCTACTTTCACCACCTTACTATTCACATGCCGATTGATTACACAGCGTGTATTACTAATTGCATGATGTCTAGTTAGTTTTTACACCTTTAATCGCCGACAAGACTACACGCCCTCTATTCTCATCCCACACGGCCAAATTACACTGTGTGTGTACATAATTACATGGTGTGTACACATAAATTTGTAATATTTACCACATTTCCCTTGTTTTCTCAAAAATAATTAAAGAAAAAAGAAAAGAAGAAACTCGTACCTCAAGAATAAGAACTGGTTTCATACAGGGGTGTAGCATCATCCTTTTGGAAATTCATTATATCGAAGGTATTAATAATGATGGAATCCAATATGATTAGTTACTTCTAATAAATAACATCTATATGGATTGATCACAAACCATAATTTTGACAATACATCTTCGAGATGCAGAGATGGAGAGGCAAGGGATTGATTACATCATGAAACACATATGATACCCGGTATAGTTAATTATATTATTTTTGAAGGATAAGAAGGACTGGATACTACAATGGGGGAAGTAATATTTTTTCTTCAGATAGTGGTGATAGATGGGATAATGATGGACTAGAACAATGTCAACCTAGGTGTTCCTGTTTTCGTAAGGTTTTATAGTAATATAGGGTGAATCTCAATTGGAGGCATGACCAATGGAATCATTGGAACATTCTAGATCCTATATGGATTGATTTTAGATCAGCTTGGATGATATGATTTTCTAAATTACATCCATCCTCTAAGAAATAGTCTAAAAACATATATTTTTAATAATGATACTACCCAAACATAGAGACTCAATGAGGAAGGGGTCATGCTATGTATTGGTACTCATAAAAATTTCAAAACCATCCCCTTTCACACCCCTGTCTTTCATATGGTTAATGAACTATGAGGATCATTGGAGAAGATGTAATTTTTATAGTGTATAAGAGGATGCATGGTGGTGGACCACATTGATTGAATGATTCAATCAATACCAAATGTTCCTTCCTTCTTTTCTAGACAGTTCAAATGCCAAAAGAATCAATCAAATAAATTGTACATAGCTGTAATGTCATGTAAATTTTGTATTTTTTTAATTATATGGAATTATTTCGTGACCAATAAATGTGATAACATGAAATTCCGATGCTCGGAGTGCTAAGAATGATCTATAGATGTTTTGTTATGTTTTTATTAGTGTTTGTAAGCAGTTTCCCTGAAAAAGTGGAATAACACTTAAATGGTTACTTAGATCAGAAATCTAAGGTCACTTTTGTGCTCAGGATAGCGGGTTTACCCTAGGCGTGACATAAGTTTAGTTGGCGTGTGTCTCCTGTGAGATAACTCGAAAATGGCATAACTGTGAATAAAATAATTCAATAAAGTTATTTTATTTTTCAAATGATTATAACTCATAAAATGTAACACAGATTAAAAATAAGAGACCACTACTAAACTCGAGTGAGAATGCTTTCTTTAGCCAGATACTATCATTTTCCATCGTGATCCACTAGTGAAAGTTAGTTATTGGTAATATATAAAATAATTAAGTGACAATTATTTTATTGTAAAATCCATAACTTTTAAATGGTAACTTGGATTAGAAATCCGAGAGTACCATTGGGTTCGTTGGGGTGTGTTATACTTAGGCAAATCCTAACCTTGGCCAATGTGGGATGAGGGTGACTATTAATAATTTTCTGAACATTTTTTTGGGTAAGTTCAGTAAAAATGTGAGTGACGTTTTCTAACTTTTGAAAAATTGCACGGATTAAAAATCTGAGGACACTGTTGAATCCGCAGGGTCGGATTTCGCTTAAGGGACACTTCACTTTGACTGCAGTAGGACTGGAGAAATTTTTTTGTTTTGGGACATTTTAAAAGAAAAAAATAAATTAAATTTGTTATTATATTTTCATTTGTTTCATCCAATGGGCAAGCGGCAATGTGGGACTAGTGGCATGTCAAGCAAATAAATGGCATGACCATTAAATTCAAAGCAACTACACCATTGGACAATTAGAAAGGTTCCTAATTAATGGGCCTTCATTTATCCCACAAACATTTCACACCCTCCCCCTATTCTATTTATATAGAGCTTAGGGAAATATGTTATCACTACATCACCAATAAACGAAGTGTTGACAAAGTGCAGCGACGCCAAACCCTTTGATAATGGAGCCAGTACCAGCGGGAGGTGACGAGCGACACTGAATCCACGAACTAGAGATCGATGAATGAGTAACATCGTTGGAGGCTAGTTGTAGGGGACGACAAACACCTACCCACTTCCCCAAACACGTGCTCACCATTGTTTTTGATGTTGGGGTTTTTTATATATTTGAATTTACATTATTGATTCTTTATATCCTAAATTCACGACAGCGATGGCCAAATGAACATGGCCATCGTCCCTCACATAAAAATTGCACCTCTTTCTTTTTATTCATCGTGTGTTCTTCATGCATTCTACAACACCTAATATTTATTTATGCTGGAAACATGAATTTATTTTGAGCGTGATATATGGAAATGGAGCTGATGACGCAAGGATCACGAATATGCTATAGTTTAATTTTTCCTGCTTGGAATGAAGCCGTAGTGGCTCGTGGAAGAAGGTGGTGGCTGGAAACCAGCTGGACGTGAGGAAGGAAGGGTGGCATGCTTCCATGCCACCAGTTGATGAGGATGTTGCGGCCAATCAGCCATGGCCCGTTGGCTGTAGAGGGTTAGGGAGGTAGCCCGAAACCGGCTGGCCATGTGGCGTAGTGGAGGCGCACATCCGCACCGCCGATGGAGCAGGGGGCCACGGCCGCTTGACTGCAATGAAGGCCGAAGGGTGGACTACCTTCTAGTTGGTTGTGGTGGAGTACTGGCGCACGACCACACCACTGGGAGGAAGACAGGCTGGCCATTCGGCCGACCGCGCCACACCTGGTGGGTCCCCATTGGTGGGACCTCCGTGCCTCCCAGACGAACGGTCTGAAGTACCGTTCAGGGAAACAAGAAGCAGTGGTTCCCCCCCTTCAGTGCAAGCATGGGTAAACCATGCTCCAAGCGGGCCACACCACAGCAGAACATGCCTAGAGGGTCGTGCCGTAGCAATCCGTGCCACCATGTTGGGCCGGACCAACCCTTCATAGGCCAGGCAGGACTACGGCCCTGCGGGTCGGGCACGCCAAGGATCAGGCCATCCAAGCTGGACCTAGACTGGGTCGGGTCTGCCCTATCCGGGTTGACCCAAACTCAAACCAAGTTAGGTCCACCCATGCCGGGTCGGCCCGACCAGTGTCAGACCGAACCCGGGCCCATCTGGACCCAGTTTCACCTTTTTGGCCATAACTTTTGATCCGAGCATCTGTTTGATGAACCTTAAGTGGCGCCAGATTATTTATATCGAGATGGACCTTTTTGAATAGTACACATGACATTTGGATAAGGTTGGAGTACGGCTGGGTTGGATCGTACCCCAAATCCAACCGGCCAATCGAAGTAGAAACGCTAATAACATACAAACCAAGCATCCGATAGATGTGCCTTCTATTGTGTTGGGTCCCTTTTGATTTGACAGACATTTGGGATACATTTTTATGGAACTTTGAGGTGGTTTAGGTATAAACTATGGCTTGGGGAGCGGTTCTACCAAACGTGCTACATATGGAACCCTGTGAGTGGCTGAGACTTAACGACTAATGACCATTTCGACTCGGAGTGACTCGATAGGCTCAGTGGGTAGCACCACTGTGTGACCCAAAAGAAACATGGTGGGAAGTGCCTCTATGGGATGCATCAGACCCATAGTACTCGACATAAGGAGTACCACAGCAGGCCACGAGGGGGAGCACCTCTATGTGACGTGACAGACCCCTGATGGGGAGCGCCTCTGTGTGATGTGGAAAACCCATGGTACTCGGAATAAGGAGTTCAATATCAGTCCAAGGTTAGTGGGAATCACCTCTATGTGACGCGGCATGCCCACTATACTCATTAGAGGAGGAGTTCTCCAACATCCGAGGTGTTCGACATTGTGACTGGGAATGTTACTTGTTCATAGTCCTAGAAGAATATGTGGCAGGCTATCAGCATTCAGAGAAATCCAGTGTGGTTCAACATCATAATTAAATTTCTCAAATTTGTATATGAGGTTTTGGATGAGACTCTGTTTGAACTACGAATTTTACCTTCATGGTACTATATTCGTGGTGATACCTGTGTGGTACTTTTACCTTCGTGGTACTATCTTCGTGGTGATACCTGTGTGGTACTTTTACCATCCTGGTAATATCTTCATGGTGATACATGTGTGGTTCTTTTACCTTTGTGGTACTATCTTCATGGTGATACCTGTGTGGTCATCTTACCTTCGTGGTATTATCTTCATGGTGATACCTGTGTGGCACTTTAACTTCATGGTACTATCTTTGTGGTGATACATGTGTGGTACTTTTACCTTCGTGGTGTGACCTTCGTAGTCTTACCTATCTGTTACATTTACCTTCATGGTGTTACCTTCATTGTGTTACCTTTGTCGAATTCATCTCTCATGTATCAGATGTGTATATCTTGATAGCTTAGGTGTATGTATGGGCATATTCATCAGTAGAGTTGATGTCTAACTTTGTTGTTTTACATTATGGGACTTTAGAAGACAAATGAGGTCTTGGGGGTCCCTAATGAGTACTTTTATACTCACCCCAACACGGGCATCACCTGCACCTTGTTGTGTTTGGTGTAGACGACGCACACCATTGATCGAGGCTAAGGGAGCTAGGACTGGATTGTGCACGGAGGAGGACTATTTGGCGTGACGTGACGTGAATGAGACCGACATACATGGATTAATGAAGAGGTGATCTATATCTACACATTAGGTAGGATCTAGGGTGGACGATCCAAGAGATGATTTTCACTTTTCAATTGAATTTTTACTTTTCAGTTGTACTTGTACATTTTCGGTTGGGCTTTTATTCCAACCCCTTTAATTTCAGCACTTTTTTTACTATAGCAGTTTACTTCATAGTTTCTCCTTGTTGTGTTCTTGGATGGTGTGTTTGTACAAGATTAAAGTTAATGCTTTTTAATTTTAGGGAGTATGCTTTTTAGTGCTAGTCTCTAGCACTTGGCCTATGGACGGTGGGCTTGGGGTAGTAATGGCATGGGCCCCGAGGGACGGGTGATGACAAAGTGGTATCAGAGGAGTTTGGTTCTACTGAAGAACTAAGATTCTAATCTTTTTCGTGAAGCAATAGTGTTAGGTGTTATGTGTGTGGTTTTCAGTTTGGGGATTCTAGTGTTAGTGCAGTGGATGACTTATCCATAAACGAGGACCCTAAATTCTTACTTCCAACTTAGAGCACGAAAACACTGATTGCGTGTTTTTGAAAAGTTTTTCTTTAGATTTATTTGGATTTGGCTCACCAGGTATAACTTAATTACCATGGTGCACTTGTTCCTTATCAAGATGATATAACATAGAAATCCAGTTAGAAATCTCAAGAGAGTACATGATGATGGCCCACTGAGTGACGAGGCCTCAGTGCAGGGTCCTATAACAGCGTTAGCGCCCTCGAGTGATTCTAGCTGCTGATCTTTTCTAGTATGTGACCATGAGGATGGTTCGCAAGATAATGAGGCTTCGGTAATTGGACCGTTTCTCAAGAGGGTAACTTCGAGTAGTGTTCCATCTATGTCACTACCCGTTGGTTAGCAGTTAAAAACGGCGGTACCGATTGAGGAAACATTTAGGATTAGTTCCTTCCACGAGTTTCAGTATCAGAAACCCCTCAGGATCTGAGGTGATACTGACTCACAGGCGACTGAGGACAAGCATGAGGAGGAGGCTGAGAGTTATCTAGTTCTTCTATAGCTTCAATAGGATGACATGTCGGTAGATAAGTATTCATCGAGGCGTACCGACCATTTCTGGTACTCGATTAATATGATACAATCAGTGCTTCAGGGCTTAGACTTTTGAGCGAGTTGTCTTTAGGGACATCCACGCCAACACTATTCCTCTATGAATAACTACCTATGTTAGGGTTCTAGAGAGAACCAATTTTTTTGAATGTCCTTTGGATGAGAGGATGCAACCTGTGAATGTTAGTAATGGGAAAGCAGAAATCTGGTGCCAGTCTCAGAGACTTGGGCATCTAAAAATGATTTAGAAAAAAGAAGTGTTAGGGTTAGATGAATCTGCAGGGATGCAGATGTGTAAGTATATCTAGGAGAGCATCATCATGTGGTATACATTTTGACATGTTACAAAAACCCTATGTTGTGGTCTTCACCACGCTCAGGGAGCTAGAGGGCATGGGAAGGGAGGAGCTACATATGGTCATGGAGTGCGACCCATGGGATCTAGGAATGATTCAATGAATGGTTTGTCTCTAATACTAGCTGTCATATTAATAGAAATAGGTAACAATTATTCCTCCCCTCCACTAATCTTTCCAAGACCTAGAGTTTCCGGTTAAGTTGTCAAATTGACCCTCACCTCTGGAGTTACCTTTGGGAGGAGACTCAATAATAATGCCTACACAAACAGAGTGATCTAGTCCTTGAAGAGATAATTTTAGTTGAAGCCTCTTGGTGGCAGCGTCGAGGTCTTATGATGTTAGTTTGAGTATGGATTAGACATCCACTATTCATACATAGATTTACTGTATTAGGAAAAATGGATGTGGTATACCAATAACATTGTAATGGGATTTTCCTTGGTCAGTGAAAAAGGAAACTCATACAGAAAAGGATAAACTCATTCATAGCAGGGTTTAGTTGATCACTATTGAGTCGGCCAAACATACCCTCGTGGTAGTAGGAGTTTTCAGTTTTCAGTTCCAAACAGGAGTAGAAGATCATGGGGACATCTTTTCAAAAGAATTTTCCAAGATTGCCTCCCTGAAGGGAGAGGGACGTATAGTTTTTATTGGTACTACCATGGATTTGTACTCAACTTCTATAGGGTAGCAACACCCTTTTAATCATTGAAAAAAGGGGGAGCCTTTCTTATGGATGGAGAAGTGTCAACAGAGATTTCAGAAGATGAGATAGAGACTGAAAAGTAGAACAATGCTACCCATGACCTGGATTTAGCAACAATGGTCTTTGCGCTAAATATGTGGCGGCACTACTTGATGGGTGAACATTTTATAGTCTACTCTGATCATAAGAGTCTCAGATATATCTTATATTAGAAGGAACTAATCTTGAGACCATGGAGATGGCTACAATTCCTCCAAGAGTATGATGTTGAGATAGTCTATACTTCTGGGACGGGGAACGTGGTAGTAGATGCACTCAGCAGGAGGTCTGGTCTACAGTTTCTAAGTGAAGTGACAAAGTAGCTAGCCACGTTGCAAATAATCTTCATTGATAAATATGGATTAGCAAACCTCTAGTCTATGAAAGTCACACCCCCACTCCTTCTGCGAGTCAGGGAGGCACAACTTGGGGACACTAACTACGAGGTTCGACATGCTCATATATCCTCAAGGAAGGCACATGATGTTTTCTCTGAAGGTGGGGAGCACGTCATCCACTTTAGAGGATGTACCATGAAACAGTATCACTACAAGAGGAGGTGTTGAGGGAGATCTATTGTAGAGACCCGTAACCTGACGTACATGGACATTACATTACTTTTGCGGAATACTTAGTACATAAAAAAACACACACACAAGGATCGTAATAGTTTAGTGTCTTTGGAAACTCGGAACGTAATCTTCTAATCGTGGTAAAAGATCTTCAATATCTCCCATAAAGATCTTCCCTTTTTTTTTTACCTAAAACCTTTCTTTATATCCTGGGGAAAAGAAAACATAAAAGGGTGAGCTCAAATGCTCAGTAAGGGTAAACAAAAGAAATATCAATCACATCATATTCATAAGAACATAACATTTTGGAAATCATAACCTGCAAAAGAGAGCATAATTTCATAACATGGGATAAATCATGGTAGTGAAATGTAATCACAATAATCATAACTTAAAACATGAAACTTTGTGGCATTCACACTTAATCATAGAGAATCATTTCTTGTTAGTCAAGACTCATTGCCAAGACTATCTTAGTGGACAAAGTCCCTTTCTGAATCTAGTAACCCTCGTTTCAGTCCTGTTTCACTGAACCGGTATAACCTACCATTCCAGCCATGTCTATCTCATGAGATATATAATCTTTACCCAATGAATTGGAGGGAGATATAGGTCCCACCCATCTCATAATGATACCATTCTAATGTGTGCCACAAAATCATAAACCATACATCATAGCATAACCCATGAAATAAAATGGGATTCTTAAACATCATGTCATCATAATCCATAAACAATTGATATCATAAGAAAATTGATACCATTTAAATCATAGAGAAATTTTACTTGAAACATACATATCAAATAATGTCATCTTAGATGGAAAATAGTTTTTAGAAAAACACTTGAAATGAATTCTTGAGGAAAATATCCTTTCTTCTTTAAAATCATTTTCTTTTCACAAAATTCCATGAAATTTTAAAAGATAAGGGTTTTGTTGAAAATAATCATGCAATATTGTAGAGGAACTTCTTGAAAATGAGGTGTTATGAAACCGTAAAAATCCTTTCAAGCCGTATAAGTTAAAAATAACATTCTCCTCGTACTTTTGTCGGAAAAGTCAAAAAGTACCTTATATGGTAACCAAAGGAAAGATTCCATTCATACAATGTGGTAAAAAGTCAATAAAGGGTAAAAATGACTTTAAACATTCATGGAAGAATTGTAAACATTTTATAAAAACATTTATAGAAAACATGGTCATGGATGATAAACGTAACCCCAGTAAATACTTACGTATAAGCAATCTCGGATAAAAAATGAGATTGAAAATTTATCCCTTACCTTAGGTCCGATTTGCTTTGTATGTGTCCGAAGCTCCTGTATAATGGTTTAAATAATGTTATTGACTTATTCCAGAATCATACATATTGATATGATATCATATATGGTCATATTCTTAGCTTCTTGTTAGTAATATTTCATTGTTACTTGTTACTTGGGTCTTTATTGCCTTTTGTTCTTATGCGTGTTTTGCCGAATAAATTCTTATTCTTATTTTAAGGTTATAGATACCTTATATCCAGAATGTTATTAGTGTAACATATATCATATTTATTCATTCAATTCATTTATATAATTACTATGTAATGATGATCATGTAGAACGAGTTGCATCACATCGTGGAGACGGTATTCCGTACGTACGCACGAGTGATGATATCATTCCTATGATCGTGGAATTGTATTGGAGTACAAATATATTATTTCAGTATCAATATTACTTTATAATAATCATAAATAGTTACTCATCACACCATTATACCCATCCTTGTAAGGTGGTGGTGGAAAATAGATTACACCACGGCGTGGAGACGGTATTCCATACGTACGCACGCGCGGTGATTTCATTTTTCTGTAGGATGGATAGAAGGTGAATTAGGGTTGTTTCATATTTATAATAACATATCAGTATGTATGTAATACTTATGTTATTACTTTATCATGAAACAACTAAAGAAGAAGAAGTTGAAGAAGAAAGAAATTGAAAAGATCGGTAACGGATATTACCTCTTCTTTGGAACGCTTCTTTGAATCCTCCACTTAGGGAACTAATATTGGTCTTTGAAGAAGACCAGGAACTCTAGGATTATTCTAGAGAAGTGTAGAGGAGAAAATTTCAGGGGTTGGCCGAGCTTGAGTGCTCAATTTGGTGTGAGGAGGAGGGGGAGGAGGTGCCCTTTTATAAGGGAGGAGAGGGGCACCTTTGGAATTCTTAAAAATATTAATTTATAATAAATCTAACCCCACATAGAAACCACCAAAAATGACTCATATTCGAATATTAGATAAGATAAGTTTGTAATATCATCAACCAATAGAATTTAGACATGTTAGGAATTTATTTTAAACATTATCAACATGATTTATCCTTATTTAATCAATTTAATTTTATTTGTGGTAATAACATTCTAATTTTTAAATTATAACAAATAATTACTTATTTGTTGTGAATTGTCCATAATTGGATTATTAATAACAGTTTAGATCATGTAAATTTAAATTTATAATTTTGAAATATTTTGTGATTTTTAATCAATTTTATAATATGTTTTTTTTATAAAATAACAATAGTGTCAATTTTGACACTATTCATTTATTTGAATTTAAATAAAATAAATACAGAAGATATGTTCAAACTAAAAGTTTTAATAGATTCATAAAATGTCATATGTATCTTAAAAATTATTGGAGCACATTAAATAGTTCATATAATATTTATTTTATTATTTTTGAAACCATTTATTTTGTTTATCTCTTAATAAAATAAATACTACAACATTTTTGTATAACTATTTAATATACTTATTTATTGCATAAAAATTAAAAAAAAAATCCTATGATGACAATAAATCTATTAACTTTCACAATAATACGTTTACTCGAATTTATCATCTTAAAATCACAATATTTAAATTGTTATATTTATTAAATTATGAAGGTGACAACTTTGGCATCATTTAAAATAAAATAATATAAGTGTCATAATCGCTTTTATAAGGCTCCAAATGGTCAGTTATTCGACCATTGGATTCTTATGGTTTAAATTAACATGTAAACTAAGTTTTGGTTAGGTATTTGTGCATTTTATGGTCACTATTAGTTTAATAAAAACAATATTCTTGATTTTTCACTAGATAAACAATTTCTGCATCACTATTATGTCATAATTAATGATAATTATTTAATCCCTAAAAATTATAAATAAATTTATATGATGTAGATAATTTCATTATCTTTCTGGAGACTATTCATGTTCTAAGTTTCATGAAGTTTATCACTAAATTAAAGTTAATATACTTATAAGATTTAAGAGAGTGACATGTTGTCACTTTCTTTGGTTTTAATAACAATTAAGTTATTTTCATGGAAAAATGTCCATTAAATGATTCTAGTCCGACCCTTAGGTGATATGGGTCGACTTTTAGTCATCCAATAGGATTTTTACATTTGTTAGGGTAATTTTAAAATATTATATTTACCCTTAATTACCCGATTTACCTTTAACTATGGTAAATAAAATTTACCGTAGTTACTATTCATAATTCCCAAAAATAAAAAGTAGCTTATTAACATAATTTGGACCCACTGATTCCAAATATGGAATCCATTTTTCCAAATTCAATACACAAAATATGCAGAAATTAAATTAAAATTAATCCCGTTGTCGAAAGAAAACAGGTTTTTCTTTAAAACATTGCAAAAGATTGAATTGATTTAACCTACGAATACAAGGTAAAATCAATGCTAATGACATAAATTATATTAAATGGTAAAAATATATTCTATTTATACTTTAAAACCATTCAATATTATAATTTAACCACATAAGATATTACGATGAAAAAAGTTGTTTTTAATTAAAATATAGCGTGTTTTTACTATTCATTAAAATATGAAAGTTATTGGAAAAATATCAAAACTTTATCTAATGTAAATTTTTATATCCTGATTCAAAAGAAGAATATTGTTTTGTCAAATTGAACATATAAACATGTCAAAAACTATATTTAATGTGGGTGCGCCATCAAAAGGCGGTAAAACTGCATTTTTTGAAAAATACTTATTTTACCCGAAAAATTTATTTTGTTCTTATACCATGTTCTAGAAATGTGTAAGATGAATAATAATGTTATAAAATTCAAAATTTAGTTAATACTATTCATAACGGCTAGTTCATGACAATATTATAATAATATAACATTGTTTATTAGAACCCGGTATTGCGTACAACACACGCTATCGAGGAAGGTCGCGATTGCGTGTAATGCAAGCCAAGTCAGAGTTGCGTGTTGTGAAAGAATCCTTCATTGTTTCGTATAACAGAATCCAACCATATTTCATTTATACATTTAATATGTATATATGTATACTCAATGTTGCGTAGAATAACTATTATCAAAATTGTGTGTAACACGGTCCAAGAATAGTGTTGCGTACACTACAAGCTAATACGGTGTTGCGTATAGCGCATGATAATCTTGGTGTAGAATACAACATAAGACATTAATGAAATTAAAATAATATTTTTCATAAAATCTCGGGGTGTTACATTCTACCCCCCTTAAAATGAATTTCGCCCTCGAAATTCGTCGGGGTTATAAATGGTTTACTATTTGGAAGTTTCTTTGATAGAAACCCACATCGTAAAAAGGAATAACAGAACTTATCTTTAAAAACAAAAGTATGAAACGTAATGGTTACCCAAATAAAATAATCACTGGGTTTCCACATAGGTGAAAATATCAATATGGAAGAGAAATCTAACCATCATGTTCTGATGGAGAGTGGTAGAGAACATGGCTATGGAAAAGCTAGCAATCACAAAGCCATAAATTTTTGATGATATAGGGTACCATCTGATTCATCGGGTATAAGGCCACTAGGACAACATTTTTGGTTTTCAAGATCATTTCCCTGAAGTTGAAAATTTGAATTAGAATAAATACATACTTTATTTTGGTACAATCTCACTGTTGTTCGTGCCTTGAACAATTTCCACTTCGTCTCTTAAATAAATGAAGATGAATTTGTTATTCGTGAAGTGTTAGCAGATCATGTGATAGAATGACGGGTCATTCCATCTGTCTCAAACAAAAGGTTAGAAAAAATTATATACATAAGTCGATCTATAGTAAGATTAATCATATATTGTTCCTAAAATGGACTTATACTTCATATATCATACTGCTTAATATAATAAAACTAGTTTCTACTAAACAGGGACTTCCTGTAGGCCAATGGTAGGCAATAAAGGCCAGTCGCACTTCGGTTGTGGGTTCGATTCCCACAGCCTTGTCCGACGCGATGGGCTGTCGCCCGTCCTGCAAGTTGTCCTTTTTCTAAAACTATATTACTATAACATCCCATCAATAATATCGAAAAAAGAAATTCTATCCTTAAACAATACTAACTTATATCCAACATAATCCATTGTAATCTTTAGGCTTATCCATAATACTGCAGTCCACTCTCATAATATAGTGAAAACGATTACCAAGGATTTAATACTGTCGTTGATCCCCATATATCATAAGATATGTCTTGTTGGTCACATTCCAAACATTCAAAGGCCTTAATCATGTATTCTCTTGAAGAATGAATACCCATTGAACCTTAGTGAAATCATGAATACTGTTAAAATTTATCACTTTCCACATACCAAAATCCAAAAACTCTATATACTCAAACCATAATATAACCTTCTCCTTATATCAGTCATGAGCTCATGAATACTATCAAACATTTAATTTTCTCCTTATCCCTACATTATGCGCATATCATCTACATTCCAAAAATATCTGAATAACCTTCCATGGATACTGGTAACATTAATCATACACTTTCAAAACTCAAGGAAAGACAATAGTGTAACAATCCTTAAATGTCTCGTTATTCCAACATTACACATGATAAACATGTATTCATTCCACTACATTCTTAAACCATTGTCCAAGATTCAACAATTCTTTCATCTCACATATCATTTGTAGTCTCTTCATCATCATCAACATAAATACTTCCCATACGACCATACTGATTCTCTTCATGAGACTTTCCCTTAGGGAATTGGTTTTCATAATGCCCGTACATTCCACATTTAAAACATTTAACCAGTGTTGATGTCGTAGCAATACCATTATCCTCATCCCTGGTGTTAACTGAACCTTTTCCTTTGCACTTACTGGCTTTGTGTCCTTCTTTTCCACACCCAAATCATCTTCCAGTTCCTTTGAAACATTCTACTTGATGCCTCTTCCCACATGAATTACATAGGGGAAATTGAACTTTCTTTCCTCTATGATCATCATGAAACTCCATCTTTCTCTTATTAGCCGAGTCAGGAAACTTACCAAATTTTACTTTATTGATCATATTATGAGATTGCTGATTCGGCCTAATAATTATGTTTGGACTTCCAAATCCCATTTCATTATGAAGAATATCATTCCATTGTCCATTATATCCTCCATTATCATGAATCATCTTGTTTCCAGCCATTTTCTAAAACCCAAAAAGAATAGTGTGAGAGGCAAAAATCATGCTACGGAAAACAACATAATTAAGGGGAAGTACCTTCAATATCTAACATCTTAGGTTTAATTCTATGATCGTTAGCGTAATTCTCGTACTATAACCTATACGTATACTTAACCTTAGGGACATCCCTAGACATACCTTAGAAATATCTCTAGGGATATCACTAAAGTTCTTGCATCCTAGTTTCCAAAGGTTGACTAAACCTTTCCTCTGATACCAACTGTAGAGACCCGTAGCCTTACGTACATGGACATTACATTAATTTTGTGGAATACTTAGTACATAACAAAAAACACACACACAAGGATCGTAATAGTTTAGTGTCGTTGGAAACTCTGAACGTAATCTTCTAATCGTGGTGAAAGATCTTCATTATCTCCCATAAAGATCTTCCCTTTTTTTTACCTAAAACCTTTCATTATATCCTGGGGAAAAGAAAACATAAAAGGGTGATCTCAAATGCTCAGTAAGGGTAAACAAAAGAAATATCAATCACATCATATTCATAAGAACATAACATTTTGGAAATCATAACCTGCAAAAGAGAGCATAATTTCATAACATGGGATAAATCATGGCAGTGAAATGTAATCACAATAATCATAACTTAAAACATGAAACTTTGTGGTATTCACACATAATCATAGAGAATCATTTCTTGTTAGTCAAGACTCATTGCCAAGACTATCTTAGTGGAAAAAGTCCCTTTCTGAATCGAGTAACCCTCGTTTCAGTCCTGTTTCACTGAACCGGTATAACCTACCATTCCAGCCATGTCTATCTCATGAGATATAAAATCTTTACCCAATGCATTGGAGGGAGATATAGGTCCCACCCATCTCATAATGATACCATTCTTATGTGTGCCACAAAATCATAAACCATACATCATAGCATAACCCATGAAATAAAATGGGATTCTTAAACATCATGTCATCATAATCCATAAACAATTGATATCATAAGAAAATTGATACCATTTAAATCATAGAGAAATTTTACTTGAAACATACATATCAAATAATGTCATCTTATATGGAAAATAGTATTGAGAAAAACACTTGAAATGAATTCTTGAGGAAAATATCCTTTCTTCTTTAAAATCATTTTCTTTTCACAAAATTCCATGCAATTTTAAAAGATAAGGGTTTTGTTGGAAATAATCATGCAATATTGTAGAGTAACTTCTTGAAAATGAGGTGTTATGAAACCGTAAAAATCCTTTCAAGCCGTATAATTTAAAAATAACATTCTCCTCGTACTTTTGTCGGAAAAGTCAAAAAGTACCTTATATGGTAACCAAAGGAAAGATTCCATTCATACAATGTGGTAAAAAGTCAATAAAGGGTAAAAATGACTTTAAACATTCATGGAAGAATTGTAAACATTTTATAAAAACATTTATAGAAAACATGGTCATGGATGATAAACGTAACCCCAGTAAATACTTACGTATAAGCAATCTCGGATAAAAAATGAGATTGAAAATTTATCCCGTACCTTAGGTCCGATTTGCTTTGTATGTGTCCGAATCTCCTGTATAATGGTTTAAATAATGTTATTGACTTATTCCAGAATCATAAATATTGATATGATATCATATATGTTCATATTCTTAGCTTCTTGTTAGTAATATTTCATTGTTACTTATTACTTGGGTCTTTATTGCCTTTTGTTCTTATGCGTGTTTTGCCGAATAAATTCTTATTCTTCTTTTAAGGTTATAGATACCTTATATCCAGAATGGTATTAGTGTAACATATATCATATTTATTCATTAAATTCATTTATATAATTACTATGTAATGATGATCATGTAGAACGAGTCGCATCACATCGTGGAGACGGTATTCCGTACGTACGCACGAGTGATGATATCGTTCCTATGATCGTGGAATTGTATTGGTGTACAAATATATTATTTCAGTATCAATATTACTTTATAATAATATTAAATAGTTACTCATCACACCATTATACGCATCCTTGTAAGGTGGTGGTGGAAAATAGATTACACCACGGCGTGGAGACAGTATTCCGTACGTACGCACGCGCGGTGATTTCATTTTTCCGTAGGATGGATAGAAGGTGAATTAGGGTTGTTTCATATTTATAATAACATATCAGTATGTATGTAATACTGATGTTATTACTTTATCATGAAACAACTAAAGAAGAAGAAGTTGAAGAAGAAAGAATTTGAAAAGATCGGTAACGGATATTACCTCTTCTTTGGAACGCTTCTTTGAATCCTCCACTTAGGGAACTAATATTGGTCTTTGAAGAAGACCAGGAACTCTAGGATTATTCTAGGGAAGTGGAGAGGTGAAAATTTTAGGGGTTGGCCGAGCTTGAGTGCTCAATTTGGTGTGAGGAGGAGGGGGAGGAGGTGCCCTTTTATAAGGGAGGAGAGGGGCACCTTTGGAATTCTTAAAAATATTAATTTATAATAAATCTAACCCCACATAAAAACCTCCAAAAATGACTCATATTCGAATATTAGATAAGATAAGGTTGTAATATCATCAACCAATAGAATTTAGACATGTTAAGAATTTATTTTAAACATTATCAACATGATTTATCCTTATTTAATCAATTTTATTTTATTTGTGGTAATAACATTCTAAATTTTAAATTATAACAAATAATTACTTATTTGTTGTGAATTGTCCATAATTGGATTCTTAATAACATTTTAGATCATATAAATTTAAATTTATAATTTTGAAATATTTTGTGATTTTTAATCAATTTTATAATATGTTTTTTTTATAAAATAACAATAGTGTCAATTTTGACACTATTCATTTATTTGAATTTAAATAAAATAAATACAGAAGATATGTTCAAACTAAAAGTTTTAATAGATTCATAAAATGTAATATGTATCTTAAAAATTATTGGAGCACATTATATAGTTCATATAATATTTATTTTATTATTTTTGAAACCATTTATTTGGTTTATCTCTTAATAAAATAAATACTACAACATTTTTGTATAACTATTTAATATACTTATTTGTTGCATAAAAATTAAAAATAAAATCCTATGATGAAAATAAATATATTACCTTTCACAATAATACTTTTACTCGAATTTATCATCTTAAAATCACAATATTTAAATTGTTATATTTATTAAATTATGAAGGTGACAACTTTGGCATCATTTAAAATAAAATAATATAAGTGTCATAATCGCTTTTGTAAGGCTCAAAATGGTCAAATATTCGACCATTGGATGCTTATGGTTTAAATTAACATGGAAACTAAGTTTTGGTTAGGTATTTGTGAATTTTACGGTCACTATTAGTTTAATAAAAACAATATTCTTGATTTTTCACTAGATAAACAATTTCTGCATCACTATTGTGTCATAATTAATGATAATTATTTAATCCCTAAAAATTATAAATAAATTTATATGATGTAGATAATTTCATTAGCTTTCTGGAGACTATTCATGTTCGATGTTTTATGAAGTTTATCACTAAATTAAAATTAATATACTTATAAGATTTAAGAGAGTGAAATGTTGTCACTTTCTTTGGTTTTAATAATAATTAAGTTATTTTCATAGACAAATGTGAATTAAATGATTATAATCCGACCCTTAGGTGATATGGGTCGACTTTTAGTCATCCAATAAGATTTTTACATTTGTTAGGGTAATTTTAAAATATTATATTTACCCTTAATTACCTGATTTACCTTTAACTATGGTAAATAAAATTTACCGTAGTTACTATTCATAATTCCCAAAAATAAAAAGTAGCTTATTAACATAATTTGGACCCACTGATTCCAAATATGGAATCCATTTTTCCAAATTCAATACAAAAAAGATGCAGAAATTAAATTAAAATTAATCCCGTTGTCGAAAGAAAACGGGTTTTTCTTTAAAACATTGCAAAAGATTGAATTGATTTAACCTACGAATTCAAGGTAAAATCAATGCTAATGACATAAATTATATTAAATGGTAAAAATATATTCTATTTATACTTTAAAACCATTCAATATTATAATTTAACCACATAAGATATTACGATGAAAAAAGTTGTTTTTAATTAAAATATAGCGTGTTTTTACTATTCATTAAAATATGAAAGTTATCGGAAAAATATAAAAACTTTATCTAATGTAAATTTTTATATCCTAATTAAAAGGAAGAATATTGTTTTTTCAAATTGAACATATAAACATGTCAAAAACTATATTTAAAGTGGGTGCGCCATCAAAAGGCGGTAAAACTGCATTTTTTGAAAAATACTTATTTTACCCGAAAAATTTATTTTGTTCTTATACCATGTTCTAGAAATGTGTAAGATGAATAATAATGTTATAAAATTCAAAATTTAGTTAATACTATTCATAACGGCTAGTTCATGACAATATTATAATAATATAACATTGTTTATTAGAACCCGGTATTGCGTACAACACACGCTATCGAGGAAGGTCGCGATTACGTGTAATGCAAGCCAAGTCAGGGTTGCGTGTTGTGAAAGAATCCTTTGTTGTTTCGTATAACAGAATCCAACCATATTTCATTTATACATTTAATATATATATATATACTCAATGTTGCGTAGAATAACTATTATCAAAATTGTGTGTAACACGGTCCAAGAATAGTGTTGCGTACACTGCAAGCTAATACGGTGTTGCGTATAGCGCAGGGTAATCTTGGTGTAGAATACAACATAAGACATTAATGAAATTAAAATAATATTTTTCATAAAATCTCGGGGTGTTACATCTATACGTCTCCTCTAGCAGTACATCATGGAGTGGAAAAGATGTACTAGGACCTCAGATGTCAGTACTGGTGGCTAGAGATCACAGAAGTAGTGGAAGAGTTTTTATCATGATGTATCACTTGTCTTCAAGTGAATACTGCATTGAGTTGGCAGAAGTCTTATGCTGAAAGGATACAGAGACCCTTCCAGTTCCAAGTGGGGGACCACATATTCTTGTGAATCTTTCCACAATGGGGGCTACAAATATTTTTCCGAGGTGACAAGTTATCATTGAGGTTTATCAGATCTTTTCTGATAAATCAGAGGATAGGCATGGTAGAATACTGCTTGGATCTTCCACTGCAGTTAGAGAGGGTACACGATGTATTCCACGTATCCAAGCTGAGGAGATATGTGCATGACCCATCCAACATCATCGACCACGACGAGCTGGACTTTGATGATGGGGTGACGTTTACAGAGGTTCCCGTGGAGATTGAGGGTTGACATGAGCAGGTCCTTCGTTGGTGGTCGATACCTCTGGTGTTGATATGCTGGCAATATGAGAACCTCTAAAAGAGCACTTGGGAGAAAGAGGCCCAGATTCATCCTCAGTACCCTCTTTTGGTTGGTTTTCCATTGTTGTGGCTTTTGGGGACATAAATCCCTATCGTGGGAAGAATTTAATGTCCTAGAAATTTCTTATAATTTTTATAATTAAATGGAATTCTTTCGAGACCGAGAAATCTGATGACACGTGATTCCGAGGCCCAGAGTGCCCAGAAAGATCCGTTGATTTTTTATTAGGTTTTATTAGCAAACATAAGTTGTTTTCCTAAAAAATTTGAATAACTCTTAAATGGTTACTCAGATTAGAAATCGGAGGGCACATTTGTGCTCAGGATGACAGGTTTACCCAAGGTGCGACTTAAGTTTAGTCGGTGCAGGCCTCCTGTGAGAAAACCCAAAAATGGCATAATAGTAAATAAAATAATTAAATAAAGTTATTGTACTTTTCAAATTCTTATAACTCACAAATGTCAACTCAGATTTAAAATATAAGACCACCGTTGAACTTGTGTGAGTATGCTTTCTTTAGGAAGATACTAACATTGGCCAGAGCTGGCCAATAGTGAAATTTAGTTTTTGGTCGTAAATAAAATAATTAAGTGACAATTATTTTATAGTAAAATCCATAAATTTTAAACGGTAACTCAAATTAGAAATACAAGGGAACCATTGGGTTGTTTGGGGCATGTTTCACTTAGGTAGAGCCCAACATCAACTGATGTGGGTCGAGGGTAACTGTTAATAATTTTCCAAAAAAAAATTTGGGTACGTTCAGCAAATGCATGAGCGGTATTTTATATCTTTTGAACCACTTCTCGAATTAAAAATACAAAGACACCATTGAGTCCGAACATCGAAGATTCACTTAAGGGGGACTTCACTTTGACCACAGTAGGTCTGGAGAAAATGTTATGATTCGAGACATTTTAAAATAAATTAATAAAATAAATTTGTTATTTTATTATCATTACCTTCCTCCAACAGACAGGCGGCAATGTGGGACCGGTGATGTGTCATGCCAATAAATGGATTTACCTTTAAATTCTATGTAACTACACCGTTGGGTAATTAGTAAGGTTCATAATTAATGGGCCTCCATTAATCCCACAATGGTTGCACACCCTCCCACTCTTCTATTTATATAGGGGTTTGGGAGACGTGTCAACAATGATTTTCCAAGAAACGAATTGCTAACAAAGTGTAGTGACACCAAACCCTTGCAGGACAGAGCTGGTAATAGCGGGAGGTTATGAGTGACACCAAAACCCTGAACTAGAGATCAATGAATGAGTGACACTGTTGGAGGCTAGTTGCGGGGGATGAAGAACACCGACCCGCGTCCACAAACGCATTCTCACCAACGTTTTTGAGGTAGGGGTTTTATTTATTTATGAATTTACATTATTGATTCTTAATATCCTAAATTCACGATGATGATGACCAAATGAACATAGCCATCATCTTGCACATAAAGCTTGTTCCTTTTTCTTCTTATTCATCGTGCGTTCTTCATGCGTTCTTCAACTCCAAATATTTATTAACACTAGAAACAAAAAAAATTATGATTTGTATATATGGACATAGAGCCCTCAATGTCAGGATCACGAATATCAGATTGTTTAATTTTTCGGGATTCAAACGAAGCTGCAATGGCTCGCAGAAGAAGGTGGCGGCTGGCACCCAGTCGGCCGCACGGTAGGAAGGGCATGACATGTCTGCAGTGCCAGTTGATGAGGAGGCCATTGACCGTCATCCATGGAGGGGAAGGGTGGTGGCTGGCAACTTGATGGTCGCAAGGCAGAGAGGAGTCATGCGTACGTGTCGCCGGTGGAGCAGGGGGATGTGGCCGCTTGACCGTGGCAGAGGTCGATGGGCGGCCGGCCTTCTGGACGGAAGTGGTGGAGCAGTGGTGTGTGACCGAGCCACAGGGAGGAAGACTGGTCAACCATCTGGCCTGCCATGCCAGACCGGGTAGGACCAGTCTAGCGAGTCCCACTTTCCATCCAGTCGAACAGTTTTATGGACCGTTCGGAATAACTGGGGGGGGGAGGCGCTTCCCCTTCGATGCAAGCTCGGGTGGACCGTGCGCCCAGCTGGCCGCACCGCAGTAATCTGTTCTATAGTGGTCCACACCATAGGGTCGTGCCAGGGGGCCATGTCATCGGGCCCCACTAGCGGGCTGGGCCGGACCGCCCCTTTGTGGGGTGGGTCGATCTACGGCCTCACGGGACGGGCCCACCAAGGCCTCGACCATCCAAGAAAGACAAGGATAGGGTCAGGTCAACCGGAACTAGGATTGGTCGGCTCAGGCTGGGTCGGGCCAGGATGGTCCGACCGGGGTCAGACCAGACCCGGGCCCATCTGGACCCAACTTCACCTGTATGTACATAACTTGGGATCCGAGTTTTTGTTTGACGAACTGTCAGTGACACCAGAATCATTGGATTGAGTCTATCCTTTTGGTATACTTCACTTGAGTTTTGGGTAAGGTTGGCATACAACTGGGTTGGATCGGACCTTGAATCCAACTTGTCCATCGTAGCAGAAATGCTAATAACTTACAGACCATGCATCAAATTGACACGATGTATGTTTCATTGGGTCTCTTTTGACATGAAATACATTTGGGATACTTTTTCATGGAACTTAGGGGCGGTTGAGGTATGACCTATGGCTTGGGGAGCAGTTCTCTCAAGCGTGCTACGTACGGAACCCTGCGACTAGCTGAGACTTGATGACTGCAGGTCATTTCAACTTGGAATGACATGACATGCCTAGTGGGGAGCGTCTATGTGTGACGCGGTCAGCCCATGGTGGGGAGCACCTCTATGTGATACAGAAGACCCATGGTACATGACATGAGTAGTACCTCAACAGGCCAGGAGGTGGAGCGCCTCTGTGTGACGCGGTAGACCCATCATGGGGAGCACCTCTATGTGACGTGGAAGACTCACAATACTTGACAGGAAGAGTACCTCAACAGTCTAATGTTAGTGGGAAGATCCTTTGTGTGACGCACCTATCCCACTGTACTCGTTAGTGGAGGAGTTCTCCAGTAGCTGAGGTGGTCGATGTTGTGACTGGGAATGTTACTTGTTCTTAGGCCTAGAGGAATATGTTGCTGGATGTACGCATTCATATCGATCATGTGTGGGTTGACATCATAATCTTGTTTCTCATAGTTGTATACCTGGTTTGAGTTGATACTCTGTTTGAACTAGGACTTTTACCTTCATGGTATTATCTTCCTGGTGATACCTGTGTGGTACTTTTACCTTCGTGGTACTATCTTCATGGTGATACCTCTGTGGTACTCTTACCTTCGTGGTACTATCATCGTGGTGGTACATGTGTGGTAATTTTACCTTATTGGTACTACATTCGTGGTGATTCATGTGTGCTGCTTTTACCTTCGTGGTAATATCTTTGTGGTGATACATGTGTGGTCTTTTACCTTCATGGTACTATCTTCATAGTACCACCTGTGTGGTAAATTTACCTTCGTGGTACTATCTTCATGGTGATACTTGTGTGGTACTTTTACCTTCATGGTGTAACCTTTTTAGTGTTTCCTGTGTGGTACTTTTACCTTCGGGGTGTTACCTTTGTGGTATTATTACCTCATGTATGAGATGTGTATATCTGGATAACTTAGGTGTATGTATGAGCATATATCTATGTAGAGTAGATTTCTAACATTGTGGTTTTACATTGTGGGACTTTAGGATGCCTATAATGTCTTGGGGTCCCTACTGAGTTTTGTTATACTCACCCCTGCATGGGCTTCACCCTCACCGTGTTGTTTCGGGGGCACACGACGTACTGTGTTGATCAATGCTGAGGGAAAAAGGACTAGATGGTGCATGGAGGTGGACCATTTAGTGTGACGTGATGCGGAGGAGACGGACGAACATGGAGTAATGAGGAGGTGATCTGTACCTACTCTTCTGGTAGGATCCATAGTGGACGTTCCATGAGATTCTTTTCACTTTTCAGTTTTATTTGTACGTTTTATTTGTACCTGTACTCTTTCAGTTCGGATTGTATTCCGGCCCCTTTACTTTCAACACTCTTTTTACTACAGTAGTTACATCACATTTTCTTCTTGTTGTGTTCTTAGACTGTGTGTTTGTACAGGATTAAAGGCAATGCATTTCAATTTTAGGGAGTACGCCTTTCGATGCTAGTCTCTAGCCCCTGTCCTACAAAAGTCCAGCTTGGGGTAGTCACGACACATGCCTCGGGGGACGGGTCATGATAATAGCTTTCCATGAATAGAAAGAACCATGTATTCTTCATCAGTCATGATATATGTTGACGACTTCTAACATTTGTGAAATAGTGACTCATTCCCCAACAGATGTTGAATCTATCATATCAATAGAATATTCTAATCACTAAAATGTGTCATGCCCAAAAAAATCTTGTGATGACGTATTTGTAATATCAATATAATAATCGTATGGTTAGATTAGTGGGGAGGCAGATGGGTTATCACTGAGGGGGGAAGTCACATAGCATGATTGACAATAGGAGAGTCATGAGCTGGAACATTGGTGTTGGGGAAATCACATGGTGTGGCCATAACTCCATATTTGGAGGAGGGGTGATTCTGAAGGTGGCCTCTAGGATTAGCTCAAGACTCCTTTGGGAAACAAATAAGGTGACATAGGTAGCCTACTAAAGATATTGTTTTCCTAGCCCTATAGTCTTCTTGGAGAATGTTATGATAATCACTATAAACTGAGGAACTATGGTGATGAATGACGTGCACTAGGATTTAGTTTCTAGAACTATGGTGAATTCATGTGGTAGATACTGAGTAATTTTATCATTGTCATGTATACATAATGGCCATGGTTGTATATGTGTGCCAATGGGGATAATCTAAAGAACTGAAAATCCTGGAGAATGTAATTCTCACTTAGGGGATTGATCCAGAAGAGATTCTACCCAAGTACAACATGGGTGATAAAGTAGAAGAAGGGTGAAAAGAAGGAGGAGAGTTTGTAAAGGAAGATGATGAAGAAGAATATAAGGATAGTAATGAAGTGTCTAGTGATAGGATATCCAAGAAGAAAACAAATCATTCAGGGATTCCCTGGGAGAGGGGTATAATTTCTGGATCTAACCACGGGATTGCTGCTTATATATTAGTAAGTCATTATTTACATATTCTCGATACATTCTCTTTCAAATTTAACATCTATTAACTAGAACTTGTCCTTTACAATAGAACATCAGTGTTGATCAAGGATCTCCCATTATAGTGGGTGAGAGAATTCCTATGGATACATAGGGACATTTTCTTGGGCCTAGATATGGGGCCAATCCATGTGATGAGCTAGTGGAAACTGAGGATGATATTGGTGGGACATAAGAGGTAGTCAAGGATACAATATCTGAATTCCATGATATTCACATGAATTTAGTGTCAATCATTAACGTAACAATAACTAAAGAGTCTCTTGTGATGGAATTACCTGATGTGACTATAGAACATGACCTGGATTCCTCGACTCTCATATGTATTTATGTCCACATAACCCTATCTATTAATCAAAGACCTTGTTGGATAAGGTTCCTATTAAATGAATTGATAATGTGACTATAAGTCTGGAAAACTGATTAGTTTGGAACATATTTGGGATCTTTTTGATGATTACAACTGTCCAAAAGGTGTTGGTCAATCAAGATGATCTAGCCAGGGGAACTGACGTGTGATAAAATGTGGCTAATGTGGTTGCTACCTGTGGGAAAAACTGAAATCTAGAAATGTTGAGGATGCTAAATATTAAATGTGTGAAGATGTATTCCCATATATCACAGATCCTAGTCCTTTAAAGAGGATGCTAGAGGAGGATCCTGCTGCTGGACTTCTGGCTATATTTCCTAATTATAAAACCATAAACCCTGAATAACTAGATGATTTTGATCTCGACATTATTAAGGAGACCCACATGAGCCAGTTTTAGGTATCAAAATGCATCATGAATTTACTCCATGACCTAGATGCATAGTCACTCCACATCTTGATGTGATATCTATGAATTATTGGGGAATAAACTTGAAATATTCATGTACTGGTTTGTGACTATACTATAGAGGTGATCCTGGAATGTAGTAAACTCTTGGATACCGCTTGGTTCCAAAAGAAGTAAAAAAAACTCTCAATGCTCCAAGAGGTAAAACTAGAGATACAACAAGAAGAAGAATAAATAAATGAGATTTTTTCTTTCTCCACTAGAAAATAAACTTGTTATACAACCAAACATCCAACTAAAGGAGGCCCAAGAGAAGATGAAACATGCAATTTTTTAATTGGATGACATCTAAACTGAACATGACTATGTGTAGATCATGGATAATGAGATTTTCTCTATATTCATTGATGATGAGTGGGAGAGAAGGTGGTGACCGAATAATTTTGAGGCCACGTGTCAGATGGGGGAAAAGCTAAAGCATTCCATCGCAGGAGCCGATCTGTAGAGGATATGTTTTTACAAACATATGAATTGTATTTATTAAATTTTTATCTTTATTTGAAATTCATGGATGGAAATATTGTTTCCTTCTTTAACAATCACATTTCAATCATACCTATGAAAAAAACTAATGATTGATCCATGATATGACATGATTCATTCTTGGCATGAGAAATAAGCAGAACCCACATAATCGTTCACTTTATATGAGAGTGTCAAATAATCCGTGAACACTGAAGGTGTGAAGTTTATCATTGAAGAATTCTGAAAAATAGAGGTTGTGGCTAGAGAATAAGGATTTTAAGGAGATAACTTTTCTTTCATGATTTCTCTAGTTCACAAATGGGATAATTCATAGGGATTAAAAATATATCTGAAAAAAATGTAATGAAATATTTGAATCAGGAAACCCAAAATTTGGAGCAAAATGTAAGTGGTTTCATGATATAGGATAAATACTGAACATGTTCGACAAAACAATATCCATATTTCATAGCATGAAATGAAAAAAATGAAAATTAGGGTCGACTATTTTTCATGTTCAAAATGTGGAACATGTCTCAAAATGTCATCTGAATTCTTCTAGGGTGTTGGCCCAAGACTGTAGGTGAGCCATGTGGCCCAACATCAAGCCATTAGAGGGTCTATTATAATGTGAAATAGGATGATTTTTCTTATAAAATGGGAACATAAATCATGGTAATAGATTGATATATTTTTCAAATTGTTTTTACCACTCATGAGGATATACCACCATGTCATATAACACACTTGTGTAAGCACGTCAATTTTAAATAATATAAAACTTATATCCCATGAAAGCATCATCTCAGATGTTGAGTGACAGTTGATTATGTGAAAAATGAAATAGATGACCATTATCGTGGGACCAAACCTCTCTAGTGAGAACTAGGATGATTTTATGTTTCACATCTTCCATATAAGGATGTTGAACAATAAGTTTAATGTGGTCAGATAAGAACAATACATGGTATAATTTGACTTCATGTGATCAAGACATATCTCATTGTTTAAATTCATATAATTTGGAAGTTGTTCTAGGTTTAATGTCCTATTGAATATACCTTGAAACGATATTTATATTCATGTGGAATGGATTAGAAATATGTTGATTAATAATGTATGTGTGTGGCATTGGTGAAGGAAACCATACATTAATGATCCCAAGGAGGATGGTTCCACATAAATATAATGAAATGGGTAGGAGGATGACTTCCAAAAAGATGGTATAGGTGGCATGATGGGGTTATAAACCTGAATTGAATCAGACCATAAAAGGATCTATTTCACACCAAAATTTCACTACAATGATCTTAGTTTAAGGTCATAGAGTTTGGATCGGGAACCACACCCGTGACTCGACTATTCCGGAAATCAAAACACAAAATATCATAATCCATCATGATCCATGCTCAGTGCAGGAAAGAAGGAATGTTTTAGGGGGATACATTACATATTGTAGCACTCATATAGTGTGATCCCAAGAATAAAATCCCTCTATGATTCATGGATGTAATGATAAGGTAAGTCAGGACTTCCATTGTCTGGATAAAATGGGTGACTGATTTTTAGGGGACGAATATAGATTATGTTCAAAAATTAGGGATCATAACTACACCATGATTGAGTGTGGAATGTGAAATGTGTATGAATTGTTGACCAAATTTGAAACATAATATCCCATTTCTGTAGACGATGATACATTAGTGTGTTGGCCTCTGACATAAGATGATCTGAAGGGGCATGAAACCATCACCATTATGGGATCCATTGGGATTTGGAAGATGATGAAACCAAATCCAAGGATGAATAGATATGTGTATTGAAAATATTGAATACTGGTTTTCAGACCTAGGTGTGAATGTAGTTTAAGGACATATTTTATGGACCTAGGAAAATATTTTAATGTCACATTTATCAGACTAATGAAAAAATATTTAGTAATTGGGTATGAATAAAGAATGGGGAGGTAATATCTGACATTAATGTGTCTTAGGTGGTCCATTTATTGAATACACAACATACGATGAATGATATATTGTTTAATCTCACAATGATTGGACAGTAACTAAGGCGAGAGGGCCTAGAATGTCAATGAACCTATGACTAGGCCCGAAGATGAATTGTTTGGACATTTCAAAATTTCCCATAAGGATAAAAATGAAGTCGTATATAGTTGCAAAACAGTGTGTGGTGAATGACCAATGTGGGTAGGGTAAATTCTTTATGGAGAGGAATTTGAATAATCCCATAGTTATAATAGAGCCCCTGAATAGTTTAATGTTGTGCGTTGACGACGCCAACTCATAGATTGAGGTCATAAAGATTGGACCACAATGTTTGTATTTAAAATTGGTATGTGTGATGCAGTGTTATAGAAATCAGGATGTGAATTAGGTCCTAGCAGGTCCCAACACCACATGACATGATTTAGTAAGAGTCACACGTAGAGTTTAAAGTCATGATTCATGGATATTAAGAACTTTTTCAAGGTCATGACGTTTGGAACATAAGGGATGAATTTTTAATGGTATATGAGTAATTAATTAGTATAAAAAACAAAAGTAAATGAGTACTGTGGGGGTAAATATAAACCATATCTGCATTCATGGGAAATCCTACAAATAGTTTAAAGACATGTGTCTTAGCCAATTGTGAGAAACAATTACTCTATGGGTACTCATGCGACAAAAAAATAGATATTACTTGACTGGAATGAGGGAAAAGAGATCCCACATATTCCATAGACACATAAATATAAACTACCAAGAGTTCAGGATCACAGATATTTGAAAACTATTGAGGCCAAATTGATGAATGTATGAAGGAACATGAGGATGGGAACCAAAAATGAAATGTACAGGTGTCACTATATATCCTACAAGGATGGGAATCAAGACAAATATAGTTATAAAATTTCATGTCATTTAACATCATTCAGTAGGGATGAAAATGGACCAGTGTGAAGAAGGTGGAATATTTTGACTAGAATCAAAGGTATTGTGCATGGTCGTCACTACATATCCTTCATGGGAAATAATTAGGGAAAACATAGTTCATGAATTCTGTACAGTTTTACATTTGGAGATAAGGATTGGAATGAACCAAATGGGATGTGTATGAAATTAAAATATAACTTGATAGGAATCAGGACAATAGAGTCCCTCACCACACAACACACTCCCAAGAACAGACTCACGCTAAGGGGCCAAAATGCTGAAATTTTTTCTAGGCCCAATGAAATTTGTTTGGCTGATTCAATATATCCCAAAAGTATGGGATTCAATCTATACATATATCTTGAATAATAAATGGTGGATGAACAGTCCTAGAGGGGATGATATCACAAAAAGGAACATCCAAATGAAGCGTTTTTGTTTAGATTCATATTTCATTGAATACATGGTTCTTAGTTTAGGGATTTCGAATTTGGAATGGACCATTTTGAAGCTCCCTAGTGTGGGTAAAATACCTACCAAAACTCTTAAGACCATTTGATCTAAGATCAGTGTTATAAATAAAGAGTGATGGTTAGTATTTTCATTATCACATATAGATGTTTATGATGAAGGTGAGGGAATGTCATTTTAGAATGTAATGACAATACCAATAATCCTACTAAATGTACACAAATGAAAGGAGGAAAAATACTAGGGGTGATAGAGTTCCGTTAGAACACATGGAAGTGGTTATGATGTCAATTAAAGAATCCAAGATTATATAATAGATGGAGTGACTCATGAGAAGAAAAAATGTAGAATATGTTTTAAAAAAATGATATGAAACTTCAGAAGTCAATAGAGGGACCTGAAAATGTAGAGTTGATTGATTATAATGTTTAAAACATATGATTCACCATTTTTTTCAAAACACACATTATAGAATTGGACCAGGATGGGAGGTGAGCTGATGTGTCATGAGACAATCACCATTACTGGTCTATTTGGATGTAAATGATGGTAGGAATACCAACATAAAAATAAACAAGGTACATACATGAGTTGAGAAACATATATGTAGATCCATACACCTTAGGTTTCATACCCTATCACATCAGAGTAAGTCAGTGGTAGAGCCCAACTAAACTCAACATAAAAGAAACTAGAATTGAAAATAGATTAAGGTCATATTTCTTGGATCCGATATGGGAATATCAACCAAGAGAAATATGTGAGGCAAGATGGGAGTACCCTAACTTGATTGTGGACCATAATTTCAAGTGTAGAACAACACAATACTGATGATATTCACACATCATTTAATGTCAGGATGTTTGGAATCAGATTCACATTTAGATTTCATGAGTATGGTATGAAAAATGTAATCCAACTAGGACAATGAATAACAGTTTAACATCATGATGCAAGGAAATATGTAGCATAGTTTAACATCATGATTCATGGATGTATGTTGAACTATTTAATGTGATGTTGTAGGGACACGTCTCTTATACTTAACATATTTTGGTAAGGATAAAGAATTTTTCATAATATATTTTCATTCAACTAGGAAATTTTTATCTCATATTGACATGTGCAATGTGGGGTAGTGAAAACTCAACGTGAATGAGGACCATGGAGGCCAAATTCTTCAAAAAAAAATTTAGATAGAATATTTTAAATGATCTTAGATTATGGACATAACATTTGGAGCTATGATATTGGGAATCACTTATATGTGTGTAGAAACCCTATCAAAACTTCTAAGACCACTTAATCAATGATTTATGTGGGAAATAAATAATTGATAGTGTTTTCAAGACACAAAAAATCACACAATATGGTAATGGAGAAATTTCATTAAGGATGTCACAACAATATTGACCTTCTTACTCAATGTGAGTAGGTGCATGAACGGGTAACACCAAGGGTATTGTAGTTCCACCAAAGGATATGAAATTCAACATGTGAATCATAGTTCCCAATATTTGTGACACAATGTGGGTTGAGTGATGATGGTGGATAACTGCTGACCTTATTTGAAACACATAATCCATATCGTGTTACCTATGATGGGATCAATCAATTGATGTTCAACTATTGGCCATGTTTGAAATGTGATCCCTATGTCGAAATGTTGTTGACAGTCTTCTGGGGAGTTTTCCAATGATTTTAGTTGATCCATATGGCCAAGAACCATGCCTTTTACAAATCCCATCAGATGTGGGAATGATGAAGACCCAAATAAATGGATATGTAAAGCATGAAGATTTAATTAAAACATGCCCATATAGAATCCAACACTATTGATTATAAGCCACAATGAATTTGAGAAAGTCAATGGGGGAATATCAAATAGTGGAATTACAATGTTGTATCAAGGATAAATTTAATATGGTAGCTATTAGATGTGACATTGTGGTGGATATGATCCAAATGAAGAGGACGAAGATAAGGTTTACTCTAAGAGAAATGTACATGATGTGACTGTTAAAACTCGATGTGAGTGAGGGATAAGGGGGGTCCATAACCTCACCATATTCACCTATGAAAATGCCTCTGTACATTTTAAATTCTGATACCTATAGTCATAAATCCAATTCAACGATGTATAGATTGGAAAATGGGGCTCTTCTCTTATGGTTTTAGAGTTTGAACCAAAACTAAGGAGTCCAAAGGCCCAAAAAGGTTAAATAAAATGGGGATGTACACCAAGAAAAAAATGATTGGGTGTCACTAAGTTTCCCTAAAGGATGGGAATCAATCCATGCATAGTTCATGAAATCCATATAGTTTAATGCCATTCGGTAATGAAGTTGGATGATAGAAATGTTATCATTGTGAATCTAGAATAATGGGTATAATACATTTTAATGTCATGTGACTTTGACATTAGGGGGTAGCTATAATTGAATATGTATGACTAATATTCTATAACCCAGTGTGAATGAGGACCATGAATTTCAATATTGCATTATACAATCCCAAACGAGGTTTGTGGATTTAAAAAAAGAAAATGTGTCTTGTCATTACTATGTATCCCATAGGGATTGGAATATAGCCACACGTGGTTCTATCTTCCCTTGTAGTTTAATTAACGAAGGTACATTTGATTGAGTTCATAATTAATTGTCTTAGAGTTCAGACCATGGTTGTGAATTCTAGATGGAAATCAATAGCACAATTTTGTAATTTTTCTGACATGAATGAGGACAAAAGATGCCTGACACAATACAATGCATTCCTGGGAAGGTTCATCCAAGCTGTTTAACATCATGCGATGAGGAAAAAATGTTCTTAGTTTATGTTATTAGAGTTCGGACCTATAAATCCTAGTTTTTGTTCATAGAGTTTGGAAAATTTTTGTGGATTACACATAATAATGTGTACCGTACTCGTGTAAAGTATTTCTTGAGGAACATAACATTGATTGGAGGAGTGATTCACTCTCAATCATTGGAGAGAAAAGAGTATGCACCATTGGGGTAGACCTTATAAATGATATATGATCCTTCCCAAAGGGGATCCATATTTTGTGGAATATTATTTGTTATCATTTGATATCTATGTTCAAATAAGGTATCAATTTTGAGGACGGATCTGAGATGAAAATTACTGTTGAAATCTCAAGGTATCTTATTTTAGTGTCGCTCTTGATTGTTCATGGATCAGAGCATGTCCTCATACAGGGATTATAGTTCATATAGATGGACCTATGCTACTTTTTTTATGTCTGTTGATTACATATAATTGTATAGATTGATATAAATGGATCCTGATTGGCAGGAATACATTTTCTCTACACACCATGGAATATAGAGTCACCTGGGTAGAGTTTTAGGTCATCGTCTTCTAATACTACAGTGCTTCGGGGAGCCTGTCCAGACAACTCATTATGTTTTGACCAAGCATATTCTTCATAATGTTAGGGAGGGTATGGTTGAATTATAAGATTGTTCCATTTTCTTGGGGATCGTATAAATATGTATGGTAAGTTTAGATGTTGTACATGTATAAATTTTTTTTAGCTCTGATATCCATAAGTTGGTGACATTTCTGGTGAGAACAGTGTAAGGGACTCCATATTAATAAATGATATAGGAGCTCATGAAATGAAAAACGCAATGTTCCTTAACATGTTGAGTGATAAGGTTTCCTTATGAATTTTCCAATCCTCTATGTTTTGAAAATCACAAACACTTTATCTTAAGGGAAATTATATTTTCACTAAGAATTATATTAATAAGGAAAATTTTCCTTCTCCAAGGAAATTTTATCCATATCTTTGTTTTCATTGTACATTTTATAGTTTCTATAAATAGAACTCATTTTATTCATAAGTCTAAAATTTGGATTCACATCTAAAACCTTGAAATCTTATAAATCCTTTGTTATAGAGTACTATATTTTCAAGACTCGAATTCTTTGAAATTCTGACTCTGAATTCCCTAAAATTCATGCTCTAAATTTCCTAAAATTCAGACTTGTAATTCTTCAAAAATCAGGATAGAATTCCCTAAAATTTAGACAAAAAATATCTGAAATTAAGACTCTAAATTCTATGAAATTCTGACTCCAAATTCTCCTAACTTCAGACTCCAAATTCCTCAGAACTCCCACTCCTAATTCCACAAGATTCAGACTCCAAATTCCTCAGAATTCAGACTCTGAATTCCTCAAAACTCAGACTCTAAATTCCTCATAATACCATCTCGGAATTCCTCATAATTATGAATATGAATTACCCAAAATTCCAACTATGAATTATTCATAATTTAGACTCTCAATTCATTGGAATTCAGAATCCCAAATCTTTAGAATTCAGGTTCTGAATTCTTTGAAAACTAAATCCCATTATCCATGATCAATAGTCTTTGAATGTTTATTTTGTTAGATTCTGAGCATTATTTTTCCATAGAATCCAAAAAATAGATTTGGTTAAGCATTCAAATTTTACTTACACTTGTTTTAGTTATGAAATAATTTCGTACAACCTTTTTATAACTAACAATTGTTTGGGTGACATGTATATAGGTCCCTACGTGATTCAAGGAAAAAATATGACCGTTGGAGGATTGTGTCGACCATTGCAGAAGTGCCTATAAATAAGAGCTCATTTGAATGAGCTCAATACTAATAACTAAAAGTTGATCACTCTAAAGATTGCATGTTTCTGAAGTGACTTCAAGAGAGAGAGACTCTCATACCTTGTGCGTACTGAACATCTTGTTCAGATTGCTTTATGTGACTCCGATTTTTTTTGTGTGCAATCGAGGACTTTCAGGGAGAGGAAGATAGAGGTACCATCAACCTTAAGGTTCTAGGACTTCTGGGGAATGAAGACAGAGGTGAAAACTACCGTAAAATTATAGGCTTTGCAGGGATTTTAAGACAGATTCTCATATTCCTATTGATGGATAACCCTTGTGTGGGTATGATAGACATTCTTGAAAGTATAAATCAAGGTAATTTTATCCATGTTTATTGGATACCCTTCTCTTTGGGTTAGAATATTTCATAATTTTTACTTGTTTTTTTTCAAGATTATTTCCATTGTATACTGATAAAGGAAAAAAGTATAACCTTCTTATACTTTCTTGTACTTTTGTATACTCAGATAGGTAATATTCTATATGCTTTAAGGTAGAATCTTTTCCTTGTAAAATTTTATTAAGATTCATTTCTGGAACAATATTTTCGGATCCTAACATGTATATAGCACTAAAATAGGTCTTGTAAATTTATCTTGTTTAACATTGTTAAACATGGTTTTCTATAAGGTTAAAAAAATGTTTTTAAACTTACAATTCAACCCCCCTATTGTAAATTGAGTATCTACATCATTATTTTGATCCTACAGTTGGTATTAGAGGTGGTCTCTAAAATACTTATATTCACATATAAATATTCTTCTTCATGTTTTCATTGTTCTGAATATTTTCCTTGGTTAGGGATTTTTATACTTTTTTATAAACATTTACTATTAAATGTTTTTGTTGAAATATATTTTCTTAGAATGTCAGGAATTAATGTTGGTTCGATTGATAATCTAAATCCTACTAGATCACCTATATTTTATGGGAATTATTATGTGTACTGGATAGATCATATGAAGACTTTTTTTATTAATACTAGAGTGTAAATTTTTTTTATACTTAATAGAGATTACAAGATTCCTAAAAATGAAGTTACAAACTCCACCAATCAAGAAAAGTAATAATATCAACCAATATAAAAGGTATGTAATTCCTTTTTGTGTTACATGACCATGAATATATATAGTCAAATTTTTTCTTTTGAAACTGCAAATTGTACCTGTAAGAAATTGGAAGTCTTTCATTTTGGTACATCCAATGTCATAGAAAGTAGAAGAGCTATACTTAGAGAAGAATATCGTAGAATTATATTTCCTTATGGATAACCACTATGTAAAGTGCATCAATGGTTTATGAAAATTGTTAATAGTTTACAATCTATGGGTGAGAATGGTCTAGATGATGAATCTCTAGTGGAAAAGATTACATATATCATGCCTAATGAGTGGGAATCTAAGAGAATAGCTATTGATGAGAATAGGATGGTAGCTCAAATTACTCTTGATTAGATTTTTAGAACTCTTCCTCAACATGAGAAAAGAACGAAAAGATATCATGATATGAACAATAATATAAATGGAAATAAAAGTGTAGCCTTTACTCCTATGAAACTCAAGAATATTGAAAGGGTTACTATATCCAAGTCTAATAAAGTCACTATTTTATCTGAATCTTGTAAAAGTGAACATTTTGAGAATGAGCCATCTAATCTTGCTCGAAGGATGAAAAATATAGTTTGATAGAAATACTTTCAATATAGATATAATAATAAAGGAATAAAAGTCAAGATAGACTCAGAAGTCGCTTGTTATGAATGAAAAAGAGCAGTGCATATCATACCGGATTGTCTTATGCTAATGAAAAAGGATAGAAAGGAAAATAATTCTAAGAGAAAAAGAATGAAGTATTACAAGTATAATTCATATAAAGTCATGAAAGCCAATGACACCAAGAGTACCAGTGGTGGTGACCCTTCTAATTAATCCTAAGAGTATGAATCATCTAGTCAGAAGAATCGTGGCTTACTAGACAGACTACCCATTGAAAATCATTGTCTAATTTCCAAAGTACACAATGCTAAATCAATTACCAATGTATATTTGAATGTAAATTATTCTGTTGATAAATATTATGAATCTTTATATGATGAGTCTTCCTCATCATATGATGATATTTTACGTTCTTATGGGGTAGTGTCTAGGTTTTCTAAACTTTCTGTGAATGAAAATTCTGAACTCAAGAAAAAAGCTTGATATGGAAAATTCAAGAAATTATTATTTTAATTAAATAAGTTTCAGATCATTCTAAAGATTTTAATAAGAAAATTTATGATTTTAAACATATTTCCGAAAACCTTGAGGAAGGTAATTCTAAGAAAAATATACTTTATAAGGATCCTGAAAATGTAATTTTTGTTAAATTTTTTTAAATACTAACTCTAGTTCTAAGAAAATTTGAGGATACAAATATGATTATCAAAAAAAATTCAGAAATATTTTCCTTTAGGAATGGTTTGTCAAAATTTACCTATGGTAAGGAAAACTTTGACAAGATGTTTTCTCAAATTTGACCTCTAAGGATTACTTTTTGATTTGGTTATACTCATTGTAAGCCAGTTTTTTCCTGTATTTTTCTTCTAGGTGAGTAAGATACAAAAGGATCATTCCAAGGTGATTTCATAGAGGACTGATGTCTTCCCAAAATGGTTGGCATCAAAAATTAATGTTGTAGTAGATACCTTTTTCTTTCCTCAAATGTGTTTTGGGACTCTTCGTCCTATTGATATATGACACCTTTCTTTATGATCTTGTAAAAGGTATTATACATTCCATTCATATTCATGATGAATCGAAGTATGTAGGCTAAGTTTCCTTGAAATCGCCAGAGATCCTAGAGGATTATTAGAGGATGAATATGGATGATAGTATTGATCTTCTTGGATTTAATCTCAGTACCTTGGTATCTGACAAATAAGTCAACTAGCATCTCAGAGGTAACCCAAAAGGAAGACTTCAAGGGGTCTAACTTCACTTGTAAGGAGTAGAGGAAGCCCGAAACATTCTAATGATCTCTGAGATGGTCAGGAAGCATGCATGATTTGACCACCAAGTCATCCACGTGGCATTCTACTAACCTCACAAGGATTATTTTAATGATGCAATAAATCTAATGCCGATAGGTGGATACTATATTAATCAAGGATAATGTAGTTATGTTATATTATAAGGTCTCATCGGTCTCCCTAAAGGACATAGATGCTTAATTTTTATGGTAAATATATATTTTAATGTATAAAACATTCCCATAAATGAAATAGAGTGCATGGAATCCAGTAATGGCATCGATCAACAACTAAATATCTGGGAGTTGAAAATCACCCTTCATCAAATGGCTATTGAGATTCCAAAAGTTGATGTAGACTGAAATTTTTTATTCTTCATCTGAATGGTAATGTTTTGGGACCCCATACAAGGTTCTAGACTACATTTATGATGTTTCCATCGATGATCTAACAACCTTGGACTCAACTTGGAATCCTGGGAGTTGTGAATTTTTCTTGGAGGAATCTTGAACCCATGATGCCTAATTCAGAGGCCATGTTGGTAGATATAAACCTAAGGTTATAGTCCTTAAATTTACTTATAAATCTAAAAAAACATTTTTTATGTTAATTTCGGAAATCCACAAATTGTTTTTCTACCACTGCATGAATGGTTGCAGTGATCAGTTTTGGCCTTGGATCTACAATTATTCCATGATTTTCTTATATGATCTCATATAAAATGGGGGAGACACCCTTTTATAATTAAGTAGGAGCATTCTCTAAATATTATTCATCATATGATGTAGAGGAATCACTGGGTGGAAGCAATTCATCGAAAATGTACGATTCTAGAGGGACACTGGTTCCCAATTGGGTGGACATGATATCCCCACTAGATGATTTTTTCACTTCTAAAACCATAGAAACAAATGGTGTGGACTCAATTAAATAAATCCATTGAATGATGGGTCCATGCATGATAATGTAACACAAGTGGATGTGGGTTGGTTTGTGCGGATTGATCTCAACTTGGCCTAACAGGCTAGTATGGAAAATCATTGTAGCCATGAGGTGAAAATCTCAATCCGTAACTAGGGTAGGGGGTTTCATATCACCTAAGACTAACCCACATAAGAGTAATAGGTAGTATTATGACATTCCATGTACAAGGGAAATTTTCTTCCCCTCTTATCAGAAATTAAAATGTAGGGTCCCAATTTTGGCATTGAGTCCTGGAAATGATGAATTGGGAGGATGATAGCACCATCTAAGTTCAAGAACATGTCAAAGATAGTCGAAGTGTTCTTATTATCATTGGTATGAATCCATATCTCATAGATCATGTAATATTAATCATCTATATACTAAGAGTCACAATGGGAAAAGGGAGACACATCCCCTCAGTTCATTCCCACTCAACTATTAATGGAGTACTTGAGGCATTGGCGATAGGAGGAGGTAACTGATACATGAATATGGTGCAATGGTCTACCCATCATATCAATGTAGTATGTATCCCCTGATATATCCATGAATTCCATGTTTTCATTAAAGCCACAAAACTAGGTCATTAGGTGGATTTTTCACACTAAATCTTCCTAGTCATATCATAACCCTGAATATTCAGGTTCGATGGACTCAAATATTATTTAGTCAGTCCCAGCTTATAGAGAGTCTAGGATAGGATGGGACTGATCCTAGAACCTGTGTCAACTATACACTGGTATACTTCAACACCATTGAATTTTTCAGTGATGTATAATAGACAAATGTTCCCCTTTATGGGTGAGTCATCATATTATCCCACAAATGAGTTAAAGTCCTAGTGTTGTACTCGCTCGACTTCCTCAACATGGGTGGAATACATGACACTTCCTCTATCTCAAATTATAGTGGGATCATAAAGTATTAAATGAGGTATTTACATATCTATGTTTATAGGATAATGTCCTTGAGAATAAATATATTTTAAGGTATTTTGGTAAGGTGCGTGAGAACATCATACATCTGTGAAAGACTCAAATTTCTACCAGAAAGAGATTTATCTTTGGTAAGAGGCATGAAATGTGTTTCCAATTGAACTAGTGGATTCTATATAGTTCTAGGTATATATTACTACTAACTATTTAAACCACAATAAATTACTACTGACTTACTATCAAATGACTGAATTTTGAATGTAGCTAGGAGAGTCTGATCATGTTGTTGTCACAATTGTTCTACATTTTTTAGTATCACCATTAGTGGATAAAGAGAATATAACATGATGGGATGAGAGGTCTATATATGATGAGATCTATGTCGAACCAATTGTCTTATCTCAGTATCATACACATCTTGCCTAAAATCAAGTTCTTGATAATTCTGACAATTCATATATCCATGCCCCTTCGATGATTGTATCATCTGGGAACATTAGGAGGGCCTTCTTGATTCTAATTATCTTTGATAACCATATATGATTATAAGAACATGAAGATATTCATAAAATAAAACTCTTGGTTGTCATCAAAGGAGTCTTCCATAGATGGATGAACATTGGGGAAAATTACTAAATCATGAAGCTTAAAATATACAAGGATTAAGGATTACATCAGCACTGTTGGGGGGGGGGGGGGGTCTTGACCTTTCACCATCGACGTATGCTCTTCTAATATGAATAAGGTTGTGATATGGATGTATAATTTCTATCCAAATAAGGTACTACAGACTTAGGAGACTCAGGCTAATTCAAATGGACATGAATGAAACCATGGTCATGAGAGAACACTCTAAAAAATAACCTATCATCATACTTCAAAGACCCATATATGGTTACCTGATTCCATTCAACAAATTTTTTACTATAAAGAATTGTAGAGATATATGAAACCTGTTCCAATGGAGGGCCTAATATGACTACATTTGTTTCAACCTATTACTAGAGCTAGTCCATCTTCCCATATAATTTAATGATTGTGTACATGAATTCTTGTATAAGGATAAGAGACTTGGTAATCATTAAGCTCAGCCTATTAGGGATTCCTCTAATCTTGTAACTTTATAATTCCTTGATCCAATGCACTATGTAAATAGCTGGGAACCTGGGACAGATTGAAAGTGTACCTTAGATTTTTTTGGTCTAGGATGAGAAATCAAGGAGCATGGACCAGATGAGGGGTTATAGCCTTTCAAGGGGATAGTGCCTGATTGTATCACTTCAGGAATAGTGCTTGACAGGGTTGGGGGGATTCCTACCAACTCTATGGTGGGATATGTTGAACCAGATGCTGAGCCTTATTCAATTTTCCATGGATAGGATATAGGGGAGGCTCTACACGTTACAAGTCCTGAATCCTATGGGCCTCTACCAGTGCGAAGACATTGGTCTCTACCTTGGTGTCTCTTATTTAAGCTATTTTATGATCCAATGGGCCTAACTTCTATGCTTGATTTATGGATTCCTATAGGTAATGTGACTTATTAGTGATGCCATAGATTACTCTTTAAAAATTATGAGTTATGAGGGAGGGAACCAATTTAATCACTACATTCCCCACACACATTGTAAGAAGCTATTCTGGAGTCAGTGGCATGTTGAGAGAATACATGAAGCCCTTCCCCCAGGCGACAAAGTCTTAGAAATGTTCATCTGACCGTTTTTTTCAATTTAAGAGGTTAGAGATACTTGTATTTTTGGTAGTGGAGTTGAACTGATAATGAAATTTCTTGTAAACATCCGCCCAAATAGAAATCGACATAATGGGTTACTGAATGTACTAGATAAACATAGGTCCTTCCAATGTATGAACTAAACACCAAATCATGGGGGGCTTCTCGTAATTCTCTTGTTCCCATCATGTGTCAACACATTGAAATAAATTTAGTCCGTTGATGAAATATATCATTAATATCATTGACGGTGGAGAAGGTTGGATCCCCAAAATATGGGGGATCTTTCATGTCATCCACCCATGCTAGATACAACTTTCCATCAGGTGAGATTGCACCTACCATGTATCAGGGTCCTCGAGGTGGGTGATGAGAGTGGCCATTAGATCGTCTTGGTAGGGATTCCTGACCACTAATGAAATTCCATGATCTTCAATGTGATATATAGGCTTTACAAATCATGGAGGGGCTAGATTGTCATATAGAGTAGCTAGAATGGCCTATAGAGCCATTAGAGGATGGAAATATGGAGTAGATTGAGGAACAACTTGTGTTGGGTCTTGAGGACGATTTTCAAGAATCATGGGAATATTTGGAGATAGATACTAACATATATTTCCATAATATGTAGTCTCTACCTAGTTGGGATGCGTGGGATCATTAAGATTGGTATGAGACAATTGGACATGGAGGACCTATGGATTCCCTTTCTACCCTAGTTGAGAAGGGACATGATTGTATTGAGTATCACTATATTCCAATCATAACATGACAATGAAGTCAGTGAGGATCTCACCAATGAAATTTTTTTCACTATAAGCTACTAGATAAAAGCATCCTAAGCCGGATCATCAGTTTACTTCTATACTATACCAGATAGGGAAGTTGGATTTGAGGTCTCAATATGTTCTTCACCCAGGTTGTTGTCTCAAAAAAAAGGTAAATTATGCATATATCTATGCAAGAATAAGTATACATATTCTCTATTGAGTGATAATTCTCGTATGATTGTCCACATGTTAATTCACTACACCAGAAGGTGACTCCTCTTCATCAAGCCCTAGCTTGGTGTCCATATACATGAGTAGAATAAGGTAATCCATATATACTTTGACTAAAATTGGTGGAATGTCCTTCATATCACTAGGTAAATCATGTTGGTGCGAGATGGCACTAAAATGAAGACCATCATAATGCCCCTAGTAATTGATTGAAACATGTGGGCTCACCTCTTCAAAAAAAAATGTACAACACAGTGAAAATTTGAATACATCATTACTGATGGATCTGCTGATAGATGGATGATGTAGGGTGCTGGTCCATAGGAATCCCTACTAACCCAAACATGCGACCATGCTGAACGATGTCATTGTAATGCTACTAGATCATTGGATTGTACAATTTTATTCCATAGATATAGAAATGAATCCCCCAGATTGTCCAGAAGAAACACCTGACCTCATCTTGGGTGATAAATATGGAATGTTGATTTCGGGAGTAGTGATCAAAAAGAACATCTTTGAAAATAGATCGGAGCCTAGAGTTTCCTACAATATTCTCTACTCAGAAGTAGGGTGTAACTATTTTTTGGTCCATTCTACAATTAAGGATAGCTGGGGAATTCAAAATTACAATAATCTGGATCACTTAGTTTGTGTACTAGATTCTAGCGAAAAACCTGTGAAAAATTAACGGTCTCTTCTTGTTGGGTTGTCTCTTAGAAGTGGTACCAAACACATCATAAAGTCCATATAGGATGGAGTGTTGAGAACAAACTCAATTTTTTTGGAAGAGGTTGTTGGTGGTGGATCTGGATGGTTCTCATCGTCTACCAAGACCCAAAATGACTCTTCGTGATCTCATTTCAAGGTAGATAATGAAACTGGTGATGATAGAGAGGACGTCACAAAAATACCTTCGATGGGATCCAAATAATATTTCTTCTAAATGTATCTATGATGGGATTTGGGAATCTAGTGCATCTCAACTTCAAGGATGAATAAACTCACACACTAGGATCATACCCAAGACTCTATTGTTGAGAATAGGGGTGACAGATCCATCATTGATTCACATTATGAATTATAAACTAATAATTATTTTTGGTTGACAAAGAATTTATGCTTCTCAAGGTTCAACATTCAGAAGTGATAGTTCACCCTTATATCTTATGGAGGCATGTCATGGTAGGGTAATGTTTCAGAATTTGGAGGGCCTCCAAGTGGGTTGGTGGTGAAGAATTGAGGACCTCATCTAGAGATATATATTGAAAATGGGGGGGACCTCCATATTGGTTGCCATCAAATCAGGGAGGACCTCCATTGGGACTATTGTGATAGTGTAGAGGACCTCCAATATGGGTGCTGACATAGTAGTGTGGAACTTTTCTTAAATCATCGGTGACATGGGTATTAACACCATGTCAGCCATGAGAGTGGGGAGTGACTCTACTTTTGTGATCTAAAGGATAAGGAGAACCTAGACATATATCGAATGGGATATGGGTTGGATCTCCATATTGGTAATCTTGCGTGTAGTGAGGGCCAACATATAGGCCATTGGAAACATGGGGAGGACCATTATGGTAAGGAGTGATACAACGGGGATGACCCTCACTGGAGATGGTGAGAACATGGGGATGAACTCCATGTTGGGATCTAGTGGCATGAAGAGAATATCCATACTGATCATCATTGAATTGAGGGGGACCTATGGTTCTGTGGGCAGTAGGAAAGGGAAGAACAACACTATATTTTGGGTGGGCATGAGGAGGGTCTTTGTAATGATGGTCTATAGAACGGGGAGGAGAATCGTATAAGGAACCATAATATTGAGAAGGACTGTCATGTTGGATGTTAACTATGTGGGGAAAACACCACTTAAATAGGGGTTTATGATAAAGGGAGGACCTCTATGTTGGGTGAGGGAGTGGGGATAACCACCAATATGACTTGTAATAGTATGTGAGGGTCCTATATACTAGATATCATCATCATTGGTTTTTTTTGTAATGGATTTTGGATATGTCAGCGAATTAAAGAGTCAACCCATCATTCCTTTATGGTGGGTGTGCTCTAAATCTTAATTTGGAATTGATGTAACACGTCATTGAAGTATCTAGGAACTATAAGTACACATCAGTTGTGGAACGGGACACCATAGAAGTGGAAGATGATTCCACCTCACTGGCATATTTTTGATCTTTTTCATGACATTGGCATCTTGTTATGTTGACTGCGACCATGAAAAATTGGTGCAGACCACCTGTTTTTAAGCCTGTAGACATGGATTTAGAGGAATTGATGTGGTCTAGTGGGATTCCTCAATGGTGGATCTCAAATGGTGGTTTTATACAAGATTACATGGGCAAACCCTACCAAATTTGAATAAGTGGTTTCTCATAGGAACATTTGAGGGAGAGGCTACCGAAGTAGTTTGATATTTGATTGGGGAGAAGTGGATCCCTATGTATCACGTTGGGTCGAAATTAATAGTGTGGAAGAAAAGCCTCTAGGCTAGGGTGGGCCATCTATCTTATGGGAATGAAACCCTCCTACTCATACTGTTGTATAAGGATGTACATCACCCTTCGTTGAATAATATAGAAATGTGGGATGGGGTTTGGGAACCCAATATCCCTTTTCACTGAAGATGTCATTGAAAAACTAGGGTCATATAAGATGGTTGCATTGACGATCCATCTTCCCCAACAACAGCGGGTGAGAGGTGATTAGTTTCTAGTAGCTCAGGTTTTTCAAACCAAGAATATTTTTCCATAACTATAGATACAAGGAATGGAATTACAATCCCATAGAACAAACCATTCACCCATGGATATAGATAAAGATCACCACTAAGGACATAACATACCTGAATGCCCAACGATTCACTAACTGAAACTCTAGTGAGTCCCACCCTAGGCCCATTACTTTAATGGTGGGACTTGGAACCAGATAGATAGAACCATTAACATGAACTTATATTTATGTCTCAAATTCTACTAATCACCATATTGAAAAGAATATATTCATGTTGGGTTCAAATTTACTATTTTTGACACTTTCCACTAGGGTGCGCACGAATCATATGCTTTTGTTATTTCATTGATGGCGCATTGTACCCCATACTCCCAATTTTTAATAGTAGGATTCCTTCATCAATTTTTCATAGATGTATGCTCCTTGATAAAGATTGTATGATGGGATGTTGATCCCTTTTTTTGGATTCCTCATTATAATTAATCAACTAGTCTCGGACTCCCACAATGGCTCAGAAGATGTTTGTGAAACTCATTCCCAAATCCATATCTTTTCAGACACCAGTTAATTACACTACTTATATATGTACATACCAATAGATCAAGTTAGGGAATAATCCATTGGTAAATATAGTAGTCACGGTGGCTATCACTGAGCATGTATAGACGTTGGAACATTGGTAAAGCTATATTTAATTATCATAAGAGCACTTATCAAGGGTGTGAAAAACTAATCAATCAAACATAGATCACATGGTATTTTATTCCACAGTCATGTATTATTATGTTATACTTTGGCATACCATTTTTTCATAGTGTAGTCTGTGAGTTTAATGTCTATCAGAGAAAAAGGGTTGTGAATCTAACGTCTTGTAGAGACAGATTAAGAAAATGAATCCCTATGAGGGAGCACTCACTTACATTTACACTATGGATGGATCATAATTTCCTATGAGGAATGTATTGATGATGGTGTTTTGATTAATTGGATGATGTCACATATTGAAGTGGTACGTCCCTACTAGAGAGAACCAATGGTTACCATTGGTATGTATTAAACCTAGAATAGGAATTATGTGTGCCCTATTTAGAACAAGAGGTTCCAAACCCATGTATTTTGGTTGCGTGGAGTGGTGTTACACACTATGGCTTCCAATTTCAAAAAAGATTTCTCTAGGTTAAATTGTGTGGGGAATACACACAAAAACTGATAGAATGCTATTGGGAGTAGTGATGCTATGAATAGGGTGGAATGATTTCATAGGAATAAGGTAGCCCAAGTAAGATAAAGATAGACCATGGAAGGATTACATAGAATGTATGGGTTTGTGGGTTGTGTCATGACTAAACCACAAGGAGGTTTTCTACAAATCCCATTTGGTTAGGAATCAATGTACACATAGTTCTGAATGGAGGCTAGTCATATTCCTAAAATAAAACCGGATTATGACCCAATGGAAAGGTGACAACTTTGTTTGGGAATGGAGTTCTTAGTATGATCCCCATATATGATTATTTTTAATAGTTTAAGATGGTATTAGACCTCTCGGAGGCTTCCTGGATATCATGGTTATTTGTTAATCAAAGTCCAAATAATTCTTATGGTGGGATTGGGATTATACCTAAGGATTTTACCATCTGAACACTGATATACACATCACTAGAAGAGGATTAGGGGGATGCACCCTATGTGGGGGCCCCGATACTTACAATTGGTTATGAGTAAACATAAAATAGGTGTCCCACATACCCTTTTAGATGATAAGGATCAAAACTGACATATTTTGGTTGGATTTCATGGTCCTAATTAACCTCTAAGACCATGTGAGTCATGCTTGGGGTGATAAACAAGAGGATGTAGTAGGAAATATGATCGCATCGCCAAAGGTGCATCAGTGAGAGATGGTGTGAGGATTTTTCATTCAATCTATGAAATGAGGATGTCATTACATGTGTGGAATATATAATTACTTGATAGGGAGATATCACTCACCTATAGATGAGTGGTTTTGGAGAATTCCTAATGTGCACAAGGTGACAAACCCCAAAGGGGATAGAGAGATTAGAGGGATATGATGTCTATCCCCTCTCAGATTCATCCATACATTCCACACAAAAAGATATTACAGTCTAACATCACAAATTTGATATAATGGGCCAAACAAGTGTAACATAGTGAAGCTCGGATGAGGTGGAATCACTCCTCACCCCATGAACTTATATGACTAATACCCACCGACACTTGGGGGAGGGATGAAGTCATCAATGCCCAAAACAAGTGAGGTAGAGTATTGTTTAATAGTGTGGTCCACAATATTGTGGCTATACCAAAAATCAAATTCCATTAGTATACCTAGTTCAAAAATATATAGGTTGGGAAACACAATAAGGGACACCACAAGAGGTTCCATGAAATCACTGTGCATTGGATTGTAGAGAAACATGCCATATGTTCTTGAAAGAAATAGGATATACATTCCAGAGAATATGAAACATTATGAACTAGAGTATTAGAAACCCATGGAACATAAGAGAAGGGGTGAATGCAATATTTTAGTTTTGAATGAAAAATTGAAGGTGATGAGTAGATGATGAGGTCTACAAGGTGAAGTGTTTTATAATGGTGGGTTGTTTTCATGCACATGACTTAGGAAAAAAGGATATGGGATATGGTCAATCCATTATGTGAATAGATAAATAGGGACCCATATGTGACCTATCATGAAATATTTTTTACATTGAAGGATTCATGGTTCACTCATAATCATGGAATTGGCAGTCTTACATGTGTCAGAGTGACATTTTGGCTTCTTAGTTGTTACCCCGAAGAAGAGAGATCCCTTCAATATATATAAAATATTTTGAGAGGCAGTACATAATAAGTTTAGTGTAAAAGAGGTAATTTTATGTCCTATTGGGTGTGTAAGATACTTATTCATGGGTCATACCTTAATGTGCTGACCACTATATTTTAGCACACATTATTTTTCAGTTTTGGAGTTGATTTAGTAGAAAATAGATATTTGACATGTTATTGGGTGCATAAAAAACTTCCAAATAGATTCCAGTATTGTGTGTAGAGCTCACATATTGTCTTCCACTCCCTTGGGATTCTCAAATTGTTTTGTTCAGTCAAATTGTGACATCATTTTTCATAAGGATTAGTTTCTATGTCCTCAAGTGGAATTCAACACCAACCACATTGTTAAGGGTTCAAGATGAATCTTAATTTCATATCTCTCCCTCATTTTATATCGATATTATCTAGGTTTCATATGATAAAATCTATAATAGATTCAATGTTTCATTTATATGATAAATTCATAAAAAACTATGATAATGGTTACAAATGGATTTTAATGATTAAAATAACTTGAATGTTTAAATAGGTGTTTTTAGATACCCTGAATGATCAATGACATCATAATGGCCTATATAAATACATCAGGGGAAATTAAACTTATGCTTATTACTTTTATTGATTTATTCTTCCGATGTACTCTCCTTCTTCGACCAGTACTTCAAGAGGTACTAGTATACCATAAAAATGAGGAGGATCTCCCCCTAGTATTTCTAGATTCAGTAGCCCATAGATACACTTATAATAAATAAATACTTCTGTTAATTATCAATGATCATAATCATTCTTTTTTTCAATGTATAATATTTGACCTATAATGAGGTAAGGTACATATATTGTTAATATTATATTAAATAATTTTTTATTTTAAATAAAAGGATAAATTTGTTTTTGTATTATTATTTTATTCCATCGTAGGAATAATATTTATTTTATATTAAGAAACAAATAATTGTTTTCATAATATATTATATCATAAAAATCTACGTTGTATAAATTATTCAGTTTTGATATTTCATAATATAAGATACAAGAAAACCACTAATTTTAATATTTTTGTTTCTCAAAAAATTGTCAGATCAATACTACGATATAAAGGATATAATAAACTGTGATTGGTTATTTAAAAGAATTATATCATAGTACTTTACTTCATATTAAAAACAATTTCAATAATTTGAAATTATATTACATCCTATGCTATATAATGTATCATAATATATGATTAATTAATTATATTATTTTTCAATGTATTTCATTCACTTATCAAAATGTCTAATAAAAGAATATTCATCTACCTTAACATAAAATCCAAGGTATGTCATAAAAAATGATATGATTAAAACATTATTTTTTCAAATTTTCAGTTATAAATATAGATATATTGTATAAAATTGATTAAAAATTATATAAAATGATATTTATCATATCTTTATTTAATATATAATATATTTATAGTTTAATTAAATGAAAAATATCAATAACTAATAATTAAATTGTTTAAAAAATTCTAATTAGAATATATATATAATATCAACATGTAATATTAACATACCATTTATATATAGAGAATAACATATAATTTTAATATAAGGTGTTCATGGTTACACCACAAAATTTTATGAATTTTTTGAAAATAAATTAAATTTAATTTATGGATTCTATTACATGATACAAGAATTATATCTTATGATACATTAATCATTGTGTTTTTTTACTACCCATATTACTCGGTTAACTTGAATGTCACACAACACTGAGTTATATCAAAACCCTAACACATTATTAATACAGTTATTTAAACATGATTGTTTTAACCTTCATATTGGAAATAGAAAAATTATTTGTATTAAATAATTATTAAAAAATAATTTTTTAATTTTAACTTATTATAAGCTAATTTATAATAAAAAATATACTTTTGGTAATGTCTTCATCTGTTTCAAAAATACTATTTTAAAAAAACATGCTTTTTATACATTTTTTTTTAAAAATATAAATAAATATGAACTCATTATGAAATTTAATTTTGAAAAGTAAAATTTATTTTTGATATCATAATATAAAATATATATTGTTGTAATTTATTGTTATTTTTCTGGGAATTATTATTTTTTAATTAATAATGAAAAATACTCAATTTTAAACTAAAACTACCTTTTAGATTAATTTTTCTATATTGATAATTATATTTCGATTTATTTTTAATCTCTAATTATTTCAAATGTCAATATTTTAATCCAATTTTGGTCATTGAAATCTACATTATATTTAAATTGAATGAATGAATTTATTCTTTGGATATTTTTCTATTTAAAGAACATCTCTCTCAACACGTATAACATAACAATTTTAAATTAAAATATTCAACTTCTATGATCTTAATTTGAAAAAATAGACTGTATATTTCTAATAAAAATATCGTATAATATCTTATTATTTTAACTGAATTGTTGAAAAAATTTATTTGTGAATGCAATAAAAAATTAATTACATCGATTAAGGTTAAAACAAAATTACTTAGAGGTTAAACATGGATTATAAGGTGTAAAAAAGACCCTAAAGTTATCCAAACCCCATTGGAATGAAAAAATTATACCTTATCATGTTCAATATTTTAATTTTATCCATTTTAGAAACTTTCTCCTTATGAAAAATGTGGGTGTAATTTTCTCTTCCAAAAATTTACAATTTTTTCACTCACCTTCTTTATAAAATGTATCCCCTCTCCTCTCATGTCAAACCTCTCAAGCCTTTATTATTAGATAATAAATTTATATATATCTTCCCAAATTCCCTAAACTCATCCTAAAATACTTTCCTTGTGTATAAATCCAACGAATAATGTAATTTGGTGAAAACCCAATTGAGATACCTGAAAAAGATCTAACATTCATCAACAAATGTTTTTGTTTTATTTTTTTATCAAACCGATTGCTTTATTTTTATAAAATTACTATATAATATAAAAAATATATTAATAAAATTTAGATGATTTTTATGATGATGTTAAGACATAAAACCGCACAAACATCCATCAAATGGGTTATGAAATCATCGTTCATCTGTACGACAGATTACTACCTCACACACTTATGTTATTAAATATGCAATTAACTCTTAAAAAGGATGGTCATAATGATGTAAATACAATGTATATATGATATTTATTATTTTCATAATGTTATTATGATTTTTAATGGTTATATCAAACATAAATTCATGATTTCATTTCATGGGAATATAATAATATCTTTCGTGTCTACGGAAGTCTACCGCCTCGTGAAGCTATATAATTCATTCAAACATTAAATTTAATACCTTAAAGATTGGTTTAAAAAATATAAATGATATATCTCAAATAAAAAACATAACATAATGGTCATATATCTCATACTTTTCTTTCATTCAATATGATAAGAAAATAGAAACAATGTTCATGTGTATGTATAGCCTACCGCTCCCTGAATGATGTATTCAATTTCTTATTCCAATATTTTATATATTTTTATAAATAAATATATAATAAATATATATTATATTTATATACTTGTTATAATTATTGATATTTTTAAATTTTTCTTAAGTTAAAAGAACCAGAAATATAAAGAATCAAAACATTTATAAAAAAATGTGGTTATTACACAAAACATAACATTAACATGGAATAGTTAAAATATGAGTAATATAAAGCCAAAAGTAAAAAATATATGTCAGTATATATATATATGGTTATGTGATATATTTATATATATAATAAAATTATAATAAATATAAATTAGTCTTCAACAATTCCCATGATGAAACTTAATATAAGGGATTTACCTATCACATTTTTTTATGAGAAAATATTATATTAGCCACTTATTTCTTCTATGTGGTAAATATAATACCCATGAATGTAATTTAAAATTGTTATAATTAATATATTTTGTATTAACTTGTCTATTTTAAGACCTTTGTTTCATGGTGTTTCATTATCAAAAGTTTCTAAAATATAAATGGGAAATTTCTCAATTTTCATTCATTGTGTGAAATGTTGTGTTATGCACATATTATAATTTAAGATACGTATATACATTAACTTTATCATTTTTACCATGAATATCCATATTTTAATTATATTTAATGCTTCATTTAATGTTATTCCTTTATGGGGAGTATGATTTTATGTTACTAAAGAGGTGAGATTTTTTTGACATAATCTCATCATTTTACATGATTATTTTTTACTATTCTCCATTGATGAAATATTATTATCTATATCTACTAAAGTATAATTAATTTTATTCTCTTAATGTTATTAATGATGTCATCATTTAATGGTATAATATTTCCACCCATTGATAATTAGGATAATTAATAAAACGGTTTACGAAAATATGTATATCTTTCTCTCTTCAACCAAAAATGGTTTTCATTCAAACCATTTTTTCCAAAAGTTGTTTTAAAAACTGTTTTCTAAAAAAAATTCAATTTTTTTTATTACCATACATTTATATTTAAAGAGTATAATTTTACTTATGAATACTAATTATATTAATTTTTTTAGGGAATCATTATGACTATTACCAAAACAGTGATTGTTTTTCTTTTAACAAAAATGTGAAAAAAACCTTATGTTTATGTGTAAAATATGAATTTAATATTTCAATATAATAACAAATAATTTTTTCAAAGAATTATTTTGTTTCAAATTTATTTTCATTGAAAAATGTATTCAAAAGAATATATGTTTTGAAAATAAATTTTCAAATAGGAAATGGAATTTTCCTCATATAATGTTTTAAAAGATCCCTTCAAAAATATTTTACATCACACATGACATCCATTGTTGTCAATCATTCCTTACTAGATATATTATACATGTATATCATTCATATTCTTTATCTAAATGATTTATGTTGTGATTTCATGATGTTTATGAATTCCCTTTTTCTTTTCACATATTATATGCTTTTAAGTTTTTTTCCCATCAACATTTTATATTCTTATGTAACTCTCATCATTTCATGGGTTAATCTACGATGAAATTATAATGTAACCAATTACTTTTACATGGGTTTTTATATGATTACATTTTTACAATACCAATTTCATTGAATCATTTTTAAATCTATAATTTTTTTTGATCTTGTAGAACACATATGAATGAAATAATTATGTAACATATGGGACCTAAATTATCCTCCAATGTATTAGGTATAATATTATATTTCAATTGATAAATAAGAATGTAATGGGGAGTGAACATGGTTCAATAATACTATATTAGAACCGGAAGTAACTAATTTTTTCAATAGAAGGATAGAACGAGATCAGAAATCTATTCTATAATATAGGTCAAGCATGGAAAGGGAGCCCTATTGAGAAAAAAATCCTCTATAAAGGTCTTGGATGTGAGACCTCACTATATAAATGTTTTTCCTATTATTATTTGTTTTCAAAAAGTATTTATGTTTAGAATGATAAATTTTCTTGTTGATCATGTACTTTAATTTCGTTATGATTAATGTCTTATAAAATTCTTATATTTATGAAATACATCACGATTGTGATAATTTTCATGTAGGGGTGCTTTTTAGTTGTAATTTCCATTTTCGCATGTCCTTAAGCATATGTTATGATTACATATCTACCTTGTTTACATGTTTTAATCATCTGATCTCAACTATTATTATAACTAATTTCCACTTTTTATTAAGATATTTATTATATATGATATGTATATGAAGGATTATAGTTATGTATAATGTACTGATAGGTGATGTCGATAACATATGAACCAGAATTTAAGTTTCCATGTTTCCTAATAAACTAATCTATTATGTTCCTTTTGTATGTGTTTGTGTAATTTAATAAATGTTCCGCAAAAATGATGTAATGTATTTTTATATTAATCATGGGTAGTTAGTACAAAAGGTTATTTTTTGTTAATAATTATTACCTAGGATGAAAAAACCCATCATGATATTACTAAGGACATGTCTCCGGAAAATTCTACAGATGAGTCAATTTATAAGAAAATGTCGAGGAATATTTGTAAATGATACAATGAGTGGTTTCCAAGAAATAAATCCATGTATATATACTCCAAGTTCATTTGGATATAAAATAGATAATGTTGGGGTAACAACCTGGAGAACACCATATTGATCTATACTCGATCATGAACTGGTGCATAACAATGAGCCTTCCTGCACACCTAGTTTGACACTATTGGGGATATGTTTTATAAATTAACAAAATATTTAACAACCATTATGAATTATTTCAATATACCACGGTTATAAATAACCCAATATAACCCTATGGTTTCATACAATAATGACTATTTCATAATATAGACACCATCTATGTTATTTTCGTGATTATGTGGTTTCTCTCTATGAATGTTTTTCTTACATTATATTGTATGGTTTTAGTCAATGGTTGGAAAATTATGAAACTAAATTATTGTTTAGTGTGGAAGATATTGAAATTATTAACCTCATGAGAACCCAAATGTTATGGGATATGGAATAGAAAATATCATCACTCTTCTAGAAAAGCATTACGAAAATATATGAATCATAATGGACATCCAAACAAGTAAATAGGTGAATTTTTTTGAGTCCTTCATGAAGAAATGAACAACTCTATTCAGAGTATCTTTTGATCCTATAGTTTCTGATAAATGGTTGAGTTCCACTAAAAATATATTTTCAATTTTCCAATGCTAATAACATGAAAAATTCATTTCAATTGTCTACATATTAGATGTTGGATTAGATAGATGGTGGACACTTCTCATGAATACAAAGTAACATGATGAAATTGACTCCATGAATTAGGATGAGTTCAAGAAATTATTTTTTAATAAGTAATTTCCTAATATTTTTTTATATAGATGGATTAAATTATCATAAAGGAAAATAAAAAGGATGATTAATCCATCTGTATATATGAGGATAATTTTACAGTGCCTGTGATTTATGCTTCATGTAGTATCATCAATCCTAAATTTAGGGTAGATGAGTACTTCATAGGGTACAAAAAATGTATACAAATGTTAGAATGAACTTAATTAATTATATTTGAAGTGATGTTTTTTTGTTTAATCATGGTGGAAATGTATGTTTGTGTAATGTTTGAATCTAATGGTTTTATCAAGAAAATGAAGATGTAGATCAATGGAAAATATAAAAACCATGGTTAGATGAATATTTTCTTTTCCTTATACTCTATGTATTGGATGAAACATGGAGTAAATTTACTATGGGTTACTGTTAAATGTTTTATGTTTATAAGGGAACATCATTGGGTAATTGATTACTTATGTGATGGGAAAACATCAACAAGTTACGTGAATATTGAGAAAGCTACATAGAATTTACCCCCCCCATTAAGTGCCTCATGTGTAAATATATTGTGCATTATGATAACTGGTTCCAAAACTACATGTTTAATGATGATGCAGAAATCAAAAACCTTTTATGTAGAGGCAGAAGGGGAAGTATAATTTAATAATTATTTCAAATGATGGTTGTGATAACAATTATGTGAAAGGTACACATAATATCCACCATAAAACTACTAATGAATTATTTCACACTATATCTATAGAATAATTAATATCTAAAAAATTAATTAAGGGTATCAATATGACACCCAAAATATTAGATGTTGAACTAGGAGTGAAAAATCCAAATTGTGTAATGATCTCATCTGAATTCAATGATTTCTCTCCGATTGATGTTGCTGTGAATTTTATTCCACTAAATCAATCCATTATTCCTCGGGTTGAGTTTTATTTCATCCAATCCATGTATTGGATTTATCTACCTAAATCCCACATCAATTTTTGAGGAAATTAAGTTACAATTGATATGTTAAGGAAACATATTTTCATCTATAAATATGACGATAAGGTTGGAATTCTGATGAAGATTAAATATATTTTGTTTGTTTTACATCCCATTCATAAGGGGTGATTATCTCACATTACTGGGGATAGACTTGATATTGATGATATGCCTATTATTCATGAGTTTATTGATGTCTTCTAAGTAGGGATTCCAAGACTTATAAAAAATGTGATGTTCAGTTATCAATTGAACTCATACCTAGTACAACACCAATTTCAAAGACATCCTATAGAATAATAACTATTGATTTAAAGCATTTGTTGTTGAAACACCACGAGAACCTTGACAAGAGATTCATCTGGGAAATTTGTAACTTAGAGAGAAAATTTCATATTTATGATAAATAAATATGGATAAATGAGACTCTTCATTAATTATCAGGAGTTGAAGAAGATTTCAATTTAGAATAATTATCCTCTTACTTATATTCATGAGTTTTTTATTAAATTCATGGAGAAAAATACTTTTACATGGTTTAACTACAATGTGTATATCATCAATTGAAGGTAAAGAATAAGGATATAACAAAAACAATAATCCATAAATGTAATGGAAAATATTAATATATATTGATTCCTTTTGGTCTAACTAATTCTCATGATATCATTATATATTTTACGAATAGAGAGATTAGATATTACCTTGATCAATTTTTTCCCAATATTTGAAGATGATATTCGTATCTATTAAAAGATAAATAAAGTGAATAAAAAGAACTTGATAATTTTACTAAACACCACATGTAAAGAGATAATATATAAGAAATTTAAAATGTGTGAATTTTTTCTCTAAAATTATTTATTTTTTGATTAAATAATATCAAGAGAGGGTATATCAGTATATCTATCCATTTTGGTGGCAATTAAATATTAACCTAGAGAAACTATAGAGATTGATATGAGAAGATTAATTTGTTTAACTGGATATTATCAATAGAATTTTGAGTATTTTTCACAACTATTTAATCCTTTGACCAAGTTGACTTGGATGGGGGAAAATATCATATACATAGTTGAATGTGAGGAAAAAATCAAGGAAAATGAGAGAAGGTTAGTCATCTCACATGTGCTTAATTTATCCTTTAGTAGAGAAGGATTTTTAATATATAGTGACACATCCATTTGGGGATTGGGATTCATAATTTTTTATAATGGAATGTTTATATATTATGCCTCATGACAAATGATTTTTCATGTGAAAAATTACCCCAACTCATTATTGGTATTTATCCATAATAATTTTATCATTAATAATAATAAGGAGTAATATTTATAGACAAAATAATGATATATATATATATATGAATCACAAAATTTTAAGTACATATACATACATTAGGATTTGAAAATGATCCAATGTAGATGGTTAGAGCTAATTAAAGATTAGGACTTCTCAATACATTACCACATTGGAAAAAATAATGTCGAGGATGCTTTGAGTCGAATGGATCATGCTAGCATATTCACGATGAGGATCACAAAAGATCCAATATTTGTGGAAATTGAAATTATAGATCCTAAAATCATGAAAGAAGGATATGAATCTTATATTCATCACTTCAATGTTTAGTAAAACATACATGTGAAGAATAAAGAGGTGATGAAGGAAGATGTAGTGCTACAAATGATGTTTTAAATTGTTGTTAATTTTAACCTTGATTGTGATTCATTGGTATTATTTAAGAAATGGGTTTTCATTACATCAATAAAAAACAAGAAGAAAGAGATTTTATAAGGATCTCATAGTTCATTATTTTATATTCATTAATGATGTATGATGATGTAAAGAGATTGGAATGATTACTAATAATGAGATTGAATGAAGAGATATTTCTTAGATTTTGCATCTCAGTGATTGGTATTCTAACATGTTAAGGATAAAAGACCTAATTATAAGTGGATGATGCATCCATGACCTATAATAGAATATAAATGGGGGAACATCCCTATTGATTTTTTCATTGTACTCTATAAAACAAATAAAGGGAATAAATATATATGGGTTTTAGTCGATCACCTTAACAATTCAGCACACTTCATCGCTATCATATATGTATTCTATTTAGAATAACTTTCTATAACCTACATTAATTATATGGGAATGTTGCATGGAGCACCACATTCTATTGTATCTAATTGGGATCCAATATTTACCTCATTGTTCTATAAAAATCTATGGAATTCCCTTAACCGAAAATTTATATTCCACACTAATTATCACCCACATATGGATGGTCAGTTATACAAGACTTTTGAAACCAAATAGTATCTATTGTGATCTTAATCACAAGATTTAAAAGGTTTTTGGGATTAATACGATATTTTAGTTAGGTATTCTTATAACCAAATATTTTACTCTAGGATTCTGAAATCTACATATGAATTCCTCTATGGAAGAAAATATAGTGCTCAAACATACTTGAATGAATTTGGAGAACGATCTCTACTAGGAACTATGATAGTTTATAAAACTGTAGATACAGTTAAAGCCATTAAGTTTTATATTAAGGATGATTAATGATGTTAGTAATGATTTTATGTTCATTTATGATGTAATAAAGATTTTCAAGTGGATGAAAATTTGTTACCAATAATTTCTCTATGGATAATGATTACTAGATTCATGGATAAAGGGAAATAATCCCTAGGAAAATCCGTCCTTTTGATCATATCAGGGAATTAGCCTATTATGTGGAAAATCCACAAAACCACTCTCAATTCCATTATGTGTTAAATTTATACCACCTATGGAAGAAGTTTTATGAGAATTAAAATATACCAAACTAGGAGTTTATACCATTGGAGGAGGATCATTCTTATAAGGAATAAGCAGTGGATATTCTGGAAAATATAGTGAATCTTAAGAAAATAAGGCCACCCACTTGGTTGAATATTTTTTGGGAAACCACCAGTTTTAGGAAGCTATGTGGGAACTTGAGTATATGATGTGGAAAAATTATCCCCATTTTTTTATCATAGTGATGAATTTTGAGGTTGAAATTCAATTTTATGGGGGGTATAATGTGACTCCATGAGATTTTTTGAACTTTTTATTTCAAAAAAAATAAATTTCGTTGATGTATTTCATTACATGATATTCCATGAAAATATTTCAATAAAAAAAATCAAGGGCTCTCTTCCACTATACACAACATTCATTTATCTTGTGTTACACATGGAATTGAGTTTTAACAAATCATGAACATATTATTAATATAGTTATTTAAACAAGAAAATTATATCATAGTTTCTAGATTTAGAAAATTGAATAGTATTAAATAATTTTGAAATATTAATTCTAATGTTTTTACATAATTTTATCATATTGATGATAAATTTTCTAATTTTTGATAGACTATATGTGTTATGAAAATACTATTTTCTAAAAAATATACTTTTTAGGCCTTTTTTGAAAAAGAAAATAAAAATTTAATTTTTTTAACCCATAGAAATGAAATTTGATAAAATTAACAGCTTTTTTAAATTAGTAATGTCAAAATTATCTTATGATGATGGTTTCTGATTTTTTTGAAATGTTTTCTTTTGTAATTAATATTTATAAATATGAAATAGTAATTTAAAACTATGTTTTTGTTTAATTTTTATTTTATGTAAATTATATTTTAATTTATTTTTAAATTTTACTTATTAAAATATATTTCTATTAATCAAATTTACATCATTATAATCAATTTTCTATAGAAATTTTATATAATATTTTTTAAATTACGATTTTTTGCTTTAAAAACTCGCTTTATCAACACATGTAATGATTAATGTTTAATTAGTATTTTCCACCTCTATGATTATAATTTGTAAAAATAGATTACATATTTGGAATAATAAAAATATTAAATTTTTAATAAGTTAATATTAAATATTTATCAATGTGATTAGAAATATTGATTAAAAATCGTGTACAAAGATTGAGGAGAAAATAAAATTACTTTGTGGTTAAACATTGAATATAATATAAAAAATGACCCTCAAATTTTCCAAAAACAATTTCATGACGATATATAAACCTTATTATTTCTAATATTCTAAATTGAGCCTTTTTTTGACATTTTAATAAATGAAAATGTGGGTGTAATTTTCTCTTTCATCAATTTACATGTTTTCCACTCATATCCTTTATAATGACCAACCCCTCTCTCCCTACCTTCATGTTTTTGAAGACATTTATCACATCCAAGTCATATCAAAATAACTTTGTCAACTTACCCCCACTCATTTTAGATTCCTTAATTTTGAGTAAATCTAAACCTGAATGGTATTTGGTTAATATAAAAAGAATATACCCAAGGATGATGTAATGTTCTTAGAGAAATGTTTTTGTGTTGTTTCTTCCAAAAACGCCTTATTTTTTATATCATTCATACATTGTAAAATAATAATCATTAATATTCATAAAATTTAATGATATTTTTTTATCTACAACCTTACACAATTCTATCAAATGGGTTATAAAATAATCATTTGTGTTTAAGTCAGACTACAACATTGGGAATTGATATTGTTTATTTTTTCCAATTCTCCTTATATTGGATCAGAATAATGAATAAAATACTATTTATTTATAATATTTATATTGTTCATGATTTTATTATGATTCTGGAATCTTTATATCCCATATACTATATTACATTCTATTTATTGGGAATGAAATAATGTCGTTTATGTGTTTGGAAGAATACCACCTCATAAAGTGATGTAATTCCATATAAAATTATATGGAATGTATTAAAGATGATTTTAAAAATAATAAATTCAATATATGGAACAAAAATTATAATCTAATTATTATATATCATCTATTTTTTATTCAATATGATAATAAATTGGAAACAACATTTATGCTTATGTATGGCCTATCATCACCTTGGATGATGTATTCCGTTGCATATTTATATATTTTATATATTACTAAAAATAACTACATATACTAAATATATATGATATTTATATAATGTTTATAATAATGAATATTATAAAATAATGAATAAGGATAGGGAAAAAAATAATAATATGAATCGAAAAAATTATAAAAAATAAAGCAGTTATCACGAGAAACATATCATTAAAACAGAATTGTTAATATATTAGTATTATAAATTAATAAGTAAATTGTATATGGTATTATATATTTGAATATGGGACGATGTTATACACTCTCTTTCTGTCTTTATTCTAATTTAGTGCATGATGATTCAGATTTCAGTTCTGAGATGTTGAAGGATTGTTCTAAATGTACGTATGATGGTTATTTTTTGTTATAAAATCTTGTTTATAGATTTCAACCACCATAATTTTACAATTTTTTGGTTTTTATTAAACCATAGTTTTATTTTTTGAAAATAAAATAAAAAAATTTCTTGATTTACGTATCATTTTTTAATTTTTTGAGACACATCTTATATTCACAACCTCATTATTATAAGTTGTGTATATAATACCCATGAATGTATATTATAATTATTATACATGAAAATTTTCATATTTATTTATTATTTTGAGGATTAATATTTCACAGTGTTATGGATTCAAAGTATATGAAATCAATAAGGGAATATTGTCTTCATTTAGCATCTTTATTGCACATGTTTTGTTGTGGACCTGTATTCATTTATATGGTGTATATTGTAACATCCCAGGTAAATAAAGAATATGAAATTTTCATATTTATTAATATTTATGAATAAAATGTTAATATTACTTTAAATGGAATGCTATGTTCAATGGCGTACCCAGTACGCAACAACGAGTTTCTTCGAAATCTTACGTTGCACACTAATAATATAATAATATTATTTTCAATGGTAGTTAATGCCTAGCCATTGTAATGGCAGGAATGAACAGAACTTACTAAAAAATGATTATATATATTTGTTAAATATTTTTAACTTTATAAAATAATATTTAGATGCTTAAAATAAGAAAAGAGTTCAATTTTAGGCATAAATATTCTAATGTTCTTTAAATGGACGATTAATCGGCTTTTGATGGAAAACCCTTTTTAAAACTAATTTTTTTTCAATTTTATATGTTATATATGACAAACTAAAATCCTTATTTAGAATTGGGATATCAAAATTTACTTTGTGTAATTTTTTGTTATTTTTCTGATAAAGTTCATTTTTAATGAATAGTGAAAATGCTGTATTTTAATTCAAAACCACATTTTAATCTAATTTTCTATATGGTTAGATTATATTTTATATTGGTTTTAATGTTTAGTTAAAATATATTTTTACCATTTAATCCAATGGTGTTCATTATAATTAATTTCACTTTGAAAATGGATATAAAAAAAGTGTCAATATTTTGATAGATATTTTTTCATAAAAACACGGTATTTGTTTTGACAACAGATATTAATTATAAAATTAATTAATTAAACTTATATTTTTTGAATTTGTTAAGATGGAAATAATTTTTAAATTTGTGATATCAAATTTTATTTGGATAAATTTTTGGTATTTTTCAGTCAAATGTTCATTTTTAATAAATAGTGAAAAATACTGCATTTTACGTCAGAACTGCTTTTTAATCTAATTTAATTAATTAGATAGATTGTTATTTTAATTGATTATTTTGTTTAATTTAATTATGTTTTTATCACTTAAGACTATTTTGTTTATTGGAAGTAATTTTACATTTCAATTAGATGTAAAAACAAGTCAATCGTTTGATAAATTTTACTTCTTAAAAACCCATCTTTGGTTGTGACAACGGGAATTAGTTTTAAATTAATTACTGAAATATTGGTGTTCGGACTTTGGTAAAAAGGATTTAATATTTGGAATTAGAAGGTCCAAATTATGTAATTAAGACTTTTTTATTTTTGGACATTATGAATTGTAACAATGACAATTATCTTTAATTATCATGATTAATTAATAATTGGGTAGTTAAGGGTAATAAAAGAATATCATAATAATATAAAATCACCCAAAAATGTGTCTAAATTCTTTTGGTTGTGTCATGGCTGACCATGGGTTTCCTTGTGCCAACTTATGGACCACATTGAATCACTTTTGTGTGATAGTGACCTTTTATCATATTAATTTTAAAGAAATGAAAAATATAACCAAACTACATAACACCTAAGTAAAACAACTTTAATTTTGTTTAAATAAATGATATCTTATAATATAAGTAGTAACTGGAAATCTAAAACTATCTCCTAAATCATTGTATTTGTTTTTAAATTTTTAGACATTAATTAAATAAATTTATTTATGAAACCATGATGATGAAGTGATTACCTCATTAATGAACGATTTAAATAAAATGAAATTATGATGTAAAATATAAGACTTAAACTTGTTTAAAATCTATTGTATGGGTGGATTTATAACCATTATGACCATATCCTCGAAATATATCATTTTTGGACCTTTAAAATCTGAAAACCCTTTTATAATAAAGTAACATTTCAAGACTTTCCAAAAGTGACAATCCTCCCTCTTATAAAAGGCCCCCACCTCTACCCCCTTACCCACACCTATCAAGAAATTGGATCGTCCAACCTCTAATCATATTATCTCTCCAAATACCTCTATTACTCTTAGAAGCCTCACATTGGGCAGAAGTCTTCGCAATGAATCCTTTGGCTCAAATCAAAACGAGTTACCCGATTTAGAGGTAATGTCTTCTCTCGAGTTTGTTTCTTTTATTTTCCTTCTTTACTCACCAATATATTTTTATTATTTGATCCCATAATAACAATAGTATCCTAAATATTAATTAGGATGTTGTTATGAAAATTATTCTACCTACACTTAGACACACCTCCATCTAATGGTTAAAGAAAATATTGTTTTTGTGGGTGGCGAATTACTACCTCACAAAATGATGATTGTTAAATCTTATTTTAACACCTCTCATGGTGGCCATTATGATGGTACTGTATTTATATTTGATACACATTATTTTTATGTTTTCTTTATGCTTCTTTATTTTTTATATATAACAAAACTTTATGGTTTTCATTAGGTGTAAACACGATAATTTCATTTGAGGAAGTGCGGACTACCGCCCCCTCAAAGTTATATGAATTGTTCATACCATATGTGGTACGTATAAAAGATAGGTTTAATTATATTATATATGATAATATAATGGAATTATAATACTACTTTGTATCAATATGTTATAATTCCATTAAATATGAAATAGAAATGGAAGTAGCGTTCATGCGTACGTATGGCTTACCGTCTCCATGAACGGTACGTTTCATTCCTTGCATCGAAATGTTGTGTACAATTAAAAATACATGTATATGATAGATATATATTATTTATATGATATAAAAATAATGAATATCATTCGGGATATAACAAACACTTACTACATGAAAAACATGTAATTATAAGAAGTTTATTTTTGACTTAAGCACTAGATATCGACAAAATGAACATTATTATCATAAAAGATTACATAATGTTTATAACCTAGAAATAAGTGATATAAAAGGAATAATAAACTTTAAAAATTTTCTTAAGAGAGTATAAAGTAACTTTAGTTTATTATTCAGGTGATTAAAGAATGATCGAGTCAAGTCGGACACGAGGTAAAGGGATTTCTTATCTCACTTTTAATTCCATGAGATTTCCATTGTTCACCACTTATTTTTTGCATGCGGTGTATTGTGTACTACCATTTAATATATATTATCATGATTCTATTAATATTCATGGTATTATGTGATTAATTTGGTGTTTATTATCTTTTGGTCATATAACTCGATTGATTACAATGAGGTAATGGGTTTTTATCTAACTTTTTATTCCTGTGAGAATCATGCAACATTTTCCACTATTTCATTTTGTGTTTTGTATGTACTGCCAATTATTGTATTATTCGTGTAATATACTTTAATTTAGGGGTATTTAAATCTTCATTGTATGATCCTTCTTTCATGGGGTGTACGTTTCGAATGTTAACCAAATCGGTAAGGGAACCTTTCACCCTCCTTTTTTTAAAAGGATTATCTTCGATAGGCCATTCAATTTTCATCTTCTTATGTTGGGATATGTTCTTATATATCCTTATTGCTGTAAATTTTATGTCCAAGTGATGAGATACCCATTTTATCTCTCATCAACTCATTTTCGGATTTTTAAACCGACGTCGTTAGGATGTCAAATTTCTGTAAGGGGACTTCTTAACCCAATTTCAAATCATTGGGTTAAACCTATACTCCTTGATTATGTCATGCTATGAATAAGTGTGGATGACCTCTGATTGTTTTACACTTAATATCCACTTATATTGGGAGTATTTATATTTGTCCCACATAATTATGTAATTGATTTATCCTTAATCTAAGGATACTGTCTTTGAACGGGACTTCATCTCAATCTCATTTCATTGAAGCATCTTTTGATTTCTACATGAAATTATTTTATACGGTGCCTAAAACCTCTTTTTACTTTTCATTTCATTCAAAGGGAATATTTTTCTACTAGGCATTTTACTAAACTACAAAAAGTAATGTTTCTTTTAACATACGCAGTGACAACGACCTTTCCGCTGCCGCGAGTATTATTTGATCTTTAGCTTCCTCAACATGTTGTAATGTTTTTTAAAATAAAATAAATACCATATAATATATTATGTATTTTGGTGTTGAAAATGTTTTGATAATGGATTTTTTATGTCAATATATTTAAGTGATATATTTTTATTGAAATGTGGAAATGTTTTCGTTCCTTTATATTTGTTATATGTATTATGATTTTATAATGTTAAATGGACATTTGACATGTGGATACATGATAAACCAAATGACGGGTGGTGTTGTTAATACCAGGAAGGGTGGTTACATTATAACTGTTAATTCATTGGGTGTGGAAGTCAGCCGTATGGCTATTCCATTTAGTGACATGTGTGGAAGTGGACCATATGGTTATTCCAATTAAGTATGTTTATATTCTAAGTTACCTTTATATGATATACATCCTTTATATGGGTATTCTTTTGGTTACAAAAGTGTAAGTAGTGATCTTTTATTCAGTGAATAGTATTTACTACTTCATAAAGGTGAAAAATGTTTCTTATGTTAAATTATTCCTGGTTTACTTATTGTTTTGAAAAATTAATAGTTTCTTTCTTTGTGTATCTCTTATCGAGCTTTTTATGATCATCCCAAGTTTTTGAAATATTTTTCACAGGACATAAAGTGGAATAGGTTCAAGGATGGGATCAAGGAAAGTCATGCTGTTTAAAACATGGAACTCGACATGACTCTTTTTTTCAATAGTTTTTATTTAATGAAAATATGGAAACTTAGTAGAAGTGTCTACTTTGTAACTTTTGAGATGTAATAGTTATTAAAAAATTCTCTAAAACTGTATACCTGAAAAGATCCTCGATTTGAATTATTCATTTAATTCAATATTACGTAATGTTTTAAGGAAGGGTCCGTATTGTTGGTATCAAAGGTCAATTTAGATAACTTTAGAGGTTAGGGTGTTATCTGGGTTTAGGTAAAAGATCCCATATAACCAAGAGGGTTATTAACATTTGGAAACTTCTGGTGGGTTGTGGTAAAAAAGGTTGATTGGATAAAAAAACCTAAATAATGAAGGTTGATGGATTTGAGTAATACATAAGTTTTTATGTTATCTATAAATGATTATTTAATTATTAGAATTTTTCATTTCGTGTTTATGTGTTGATTCTTTTCGGCAGATTAAGGATCAATTTTCAAGTTGGAAGGAAAGATATCATGCACAATGTTCTTATGCCTCCCTGATGATTTGATCATCACTATTATGGTAAAAGCTTGTTCAAATGATTTTGACAGCTTCTTGATTATTCAAATCACCTGTAAGAAATTGTTTGAGATCTCCAACACCTAATCCTTTCTAAAACAATTATATGGGTCCTGGTATCTTTTTCATATGATTTCAAGATCTCAAAATTTCCATTTCTATAGAAATGTTAAATTAAAGAATTGGTGTGAATTTTTACTTTTTGAAAGTAAGAAAACATGCCAAAAGAGAAAGAGAACATCCTGAAGATCATGGTATCTGGATTTAAGGTATGATTTATTTTTCCTATCCTTAAATAATGAAGAATCATTGGATTGATATTTATAAATAATTAGGATATTCGATCTGAATGAATGTTGTATTAATAAATAAAGTTGAAATTCATAGTTAGTGGATCATGAAGAACATTTAACGAGTTAGAAGTCAACATATAACGGATTAAGGAGTTATGGTAGATTTTAGGATAGTGAAATTCTTAAAAGTGTTAAGGCTCTTTTGATGATAAGAATACATTAGAAGAGTTTTTATACAATTTGTAACCCTAATGTTTGATATATGAAAATTTTATTCAAGGAATAATTATCTTTTCTTTTGTGGATATAGTTATAAAGAACCATTTGAGTATATATGATCCTTGAATTTGAGGAAATTACAGGTTAATACATTTTGGGATGATAAACGAATGTTATTAGATAATGTTTGTGGTTAAAATATGTTATGGTTATTTTTGATGAATTTATCTCCTTTTGGGAATGTTATAAAATTATATGTTTTTTGAAAAAGGAAAATACAAAGGCTGTGTGACAACCCATCACATCGGACGAAGCTGTGGGAATCAATCTGACAACCAAAGTGCAACTGGTATTTATCACCTACCATAGGACTACGTGAATTCCCTAGTTAGTATTAATTATTCTTCTTAGTTAGATAATCTTATGAATCAAGAATAATTTGATTTTGGGTTATCTATGGAAATTATTAACCTATCATGGAGGATATATGATTAGGTTAATTACTTTTCAATATGATACATTAAGAGAAACTGATTTTATTTGGAGATAAATGTTATGATTTATCTTGGAAGGCTATGTGATTAAATCCTTCGGAGATTTGGGTTTAAATCTTAGTTTGGATTACATTGAATAATTTTATGGTAACTATTTATTGTATGGTATTTGTTGAACTTTGGTCATTATTGTATAAATTTTGGAGGTTAATAGTATTATTTATTTTTATAAAGGATTATCCTTTTGGGGATTATCTGATCTTGTACTAACAATTTTTGTTTCAGTTAAGGTCTAAAGACATGGGAAATATATAGTTCTTTTTTTTGGATTAGGTGATTCTCAAGAATTTGATTATAATGCTCTTAATGTGAACAAGTCATCCTGAATACTCATCGTTTGGAGAAAATATGATTTTGTGTTTGAAATATAGTAAGAGATGAAAGTCTACAAGACAAGTAAGTAGGTTTACTTATGTTTTAGTTAAGCTCATAAATAAATTCCTCAATGAAAAGTAACTTAAAACAAAAATGTTGTATGTTAACTTTTCCAACTGGGGAATAAAATACTGTTTGACCCATCACAGGTTTGTGATTTTATGGTTGTTAACTTTCTCTTAAACATATTTTCTATTACACTCCATTAGAACTTGACCCTTTTTTTCTCTTCCATATCCGTGTTTTCATGGAATCCTAGTATCTGTTGTCTCGGGTGACCTTTGAACTTCTCTTTCTTTCTTATAAAGTGATTGTTTTATTGACACATTTTCTTATGTGGGGATTTTAATGAAGTTTCCGAGCCCAATTTTAAAAATTGCGAGGACGCAATTCCCAAAAGTGGGGAAGTATGTAACATCCCAGGTAAATAAAGAATATTAAATTTTCATATTTATTAATATTTTTGAATAATATGTTAATATTACTTTAAAGGGAATGTTATGTTCAATGGTGTACCCAGTATGAAATAAAAAGATTCATTGAAATCTTACGTTGCACACTAAAAATATAATAATATTATTTTAAATGGTAGTTAACGCCTAGATGTTGTAATGGCCTTAATGAATAGAACTAACTACAAAATGATTATATATGTTTTTAAAATATTTATTCATTTATCCAATAAAATTTATAGGCTTAAAATAAGAAAAGAATTTTATTTTAAGCATAAATATTCTCATGTTCTTTAAAAGGCCGATTAATCGCCTTTTGATGAAGAACCCCTTTTAAAACTACATTTTTTCAATTTTATATGTTATATTTGAAAAAATAAAATCCTTCTTTAGAATCGGGACATCAAAATTTCCTTTGTGTAAAATTTTGTTATTTTTCCGATAGAGTTGATTTTTTAATGAATAGTGAAAATGATGTATTTTAATTCAAAAACTCCTTTTAATATAATTTATTTTTATTATTAGATTATCTTCTTAATTAGGTTGAAATTTTAGTTCAAATATATTTTTACCATTTAATCCAAGGGTGGTCATTATAATTAATTTCACTTTGAAAATGGACATAAAAAAGTGTCAATCTTTTGATAGATATTATTTCATAAAAACACGCTATTTGTTTTGATAGTGGGACTTAATTATAATATAAATTAATAAAAATTCTATGTTTTGAATTTGGAATAATGGAAATCATTTTTTAATTTGGAATATCAATTTTACTTTGGATAAATTTTTGGTATTTTTCTGACAAATGTTCATTTTTAATAAATAGTGAAAAATACTGAATTTTACGTCAAAATTTATTTTTCATTTAACTTAATTATATAGTTATATTTTCCTTTTAATTTCTTTAAAAGTTTAATTTAATTATTTTTTGATCACTTAATAATTTTTTTTTCATTTTATGTAATTTCATTTTTCAATTGGATGTAAAAACAAGTCAATCTTTTGATAAATTTTACTTCTTAAAAACCCATCTTTGGTTATAACAACATGAATTATTTTTAAATTAATTATTGAAATTTCTGTGTTTGGAATTTGTTAAAATGGATTCCATATTTGGAATCAGAAGTTCAAAATTATTTAATTAAGACTCTTTTGTTTTTGGACATTATGAATATTAATGACAACAATTATCTTTAATTATCATGATTAATTAGAAATCGTGTAGTTAAGGGTAATAAAATAATATCATAATAATATAAAATGACCCCAAAATGTGTCCAAATACTTTTGGTTGTGTCATGGCTTACCATGGGATTTCTCGTGCCAACATATAGACCCCATGGAATCACTTTTGTGTGATATTGACCTTTTATCATATTATTTTTAATGAAAGGAAAATATAACCAAAGTATGTAACCAAAAAGTAAAAAAAATTTAATTTTGATTACATAATTGATCTCTGAGACTATAAATATTGAATGTAATTATAAAATTATTTCCTACACCATGGTATTTTTTTATAATTTTTAGACCTTAAATAAATAAATTTATTTATGACGCCATGATGATACAGTGATTAACTCATTAATGAATGATTTAAATAAAAAAATATAATGTAAAATATAAGACATAAACTTGTATAAAACCTATAGTATGGGTGTATTTATAACCCTTATCACCTTATCCTAGAAATATATCATTGTGGGACCTTTAAAATCTGAAAACCATTTTATAATAATGTAACATTTCAGGACTTTCCAAAAGTAACCCTCCTCCCTCTTATAAAAGGCCCCCAGCTCTACCCCTTACCCACACATCTCAAGCTCTTGTCTCATCCAAACTATGCTCATATTATCTCTCCTCATCCCTCTATTACTTTTAGTTGCCTCACTTTGGTCAGAAGTCTTCCCAAGGAAGACTTTGGCTCAAATCAAAAAAAGATACCCAATTTAGAGGTAATGTCTTCACTCGAGTTTCTTTGTTTTATTTTCCTTCTTCACTCAAAACTAGCTTCCTATTATTTGATCCCATAATAACACCAGTATCCTCAATATACTAGGATTTTTTTATAAAAAATTATTATACCTTCACTTACACACACCTCCGTCTAATGGTTAAAGAACATACTGTTTCTGTTGGTGGCGAATTACAGCCTCACGAAACGATGATTGTTCAATAATATTTTAACACCTATCATGGTGGCCATTATGATGGAACTGTATTTATATATGATATATATTATGTTTATGTTTTCTTTATGCTTATTTATTTATTTATATATAGAAAACCATTACAGTTTTCATTATGTGTGAACACAATAATTTCATTTGTGGAAGTGCGGAATACCGCCCCCTCAAAGTGATATGACTCATTCATACCATATGTGGAACATATAAAGGATAGGTTTAATTATACTATATATGATAAAATACTGGAATTATAATACTACTATTTATCATTGTGTTTTAATTACGTTAAATATGAAATATAAATGGATGTAGCGTTCATGCATACGTACGGTTTACCGTCTCCATGAACGGTGCATTTCATTTCTTACCTCTAAATGTTATGTAATTTTATAAATACATGTATATTCTGTATATATATATGATATATATGATATCCAAATCATGAATATCATTCTGGATATAATGAGTCTTTGACCACATGAACAACATGTAATTATAAGAAGTCCATTTTTACTTAAGCACCAGATATCGACAAAAAGAACATTATTAACTTAAAAGATTACATAATGTTTATAACATGGAAATAAGTGATATAAAAGGAATAATAAAATTTTAAAAGGTTCTTAAGAAAGTATAAATTAACATTACTTTATTATTCATGAGATTAAAGAATGATCGAGTCAAGTCGGACACGAGGTAAGGGGATTTCTTATCTCACTTTTAATTTCGTGAGATTTCCATTGTTCACCACTTATTTGTTGCATGCGGTGTATTTTTTACTACCATTTCATATATATTGTCATGATTCTATTAATATTCATGGTATTATGTGTTTCATTTGGTGTTTATTATCTTTTTGTCATACGACTCTATTGATTACAGTGAGGTAAGGGGTTTTTATCTCACGTTTTATTCCCATGAGATTCTTTCTACATTTGCCACTATTTCATTTTGTGTGGTGTATATACTACCAATTATTGTATTATTAGTGTAATATAATTTAGTTTATGGGTATTTACATCTTCATTCTAGGATCCTTCTATCATGGGTGTATGTTTCAAAAGTTACCCCAATCGGTTAGGGAACCTTTCACCCTCCCCTTTTTAAAAGGCTTATCATTGTTAGGTCTTTTAATTTACATCTTCTTATGTTGGGATATGTTCTTATATATCCTTATTGCTGTAAATTTTATGTCCAAGTGATGAGATTCCCTTTTTATCTCTCATCAACTCATTTTCTGATTTTTAAAGTGACATCGTTAGGTTTCCAAATTTCTATAAGGGGACTTCTTAACCTAATATCAATTCTTTGGGTTAAACCTCTACTCCTTGATTAAGTCATGCTATGAATATGTGTGGATTATCTCTGATTGTTTTCAATTAATATCCACTTATATGTGGTGTATTTATATTTTTCACACATAATTATGTAATTTATTTATCTTTAATCTAAGGATATCGTCCTTGTACGTGACTTCATCTCAATCTCCTTTCATTGAGGCATCTTTTGATTTCGGCACGACTTTACTTTAAACGGTGCATAAAACACATTTTGACTTTTCATTTCATTCAAAGGTAATATTTTACTATGAAGCATTTTACTAAATGAAAAAAAGGAATGTTTCTTTTATTGTACACAGTGACAATGACCTTTCCGCCGCTGCGAGTATTATTTGATCTTTGGCTTCCTCAACAAGCCGTAATATTTTTTAAAAGAAAATAAATACCATATAAACTATTATGTATTTTGGTATTGAAAATGGGTTGAAAATGGATTTGTTATGTCAATATATTTAAGTGATATATTGTGATTGAAATGTGGAAATGTTTTCTTTCCTTTATATTTGTTTTATATCTTGTGATTTTATAATGGTACATGGACATTTTACGGGTGGTTAGGTGATAAACCAAATGACGGGTGGTGCCAGGAATACCATGATGGGTGCTTACATTATAACCTCTAATGCATTGGGTGTGGAAGTTGGCTGTATGGCTATTCCATTTAGTGACATGTGTAGAAGTCGACCGTATGGTTATTCCTTTTATGTATGTTTATGTTCCAAGTTACCTTTATATGATATGTGTCCTTTATATGGGTAATCTTTTGGTTACAAAAGGGTAAGTAGTAATCTTTTATTCAGTGAAGAGTATTTACTACTTTATAAAGGTGAAAATTATTACTTATGTTAGGTTATTTATGGTTTACTTGTTGTTTGGAAAAACTAATAGTTTCCTTATTTGTGTATCCCTTATTGAGCTTTTTATACTCATCCAAAGTTTTTGAAATGTTTTTCAAAAAACATAAAGTGGAATAGGGTCAAGGATGGGATCAAGTAAATCCATGTTGTCTAAAACATTGAACTGGACATGACTCTCTTTTTTCAAGAGTTTTAATTTTATGAAAAAATGGAAAATGAGTAGAAGTGTCTACTTTGTAACTTTTGATATGTAATAGTTATGGCCAAATTCTCTAAAACTCTAAACCTGAAAAGAGCCTCAATGTAAATTATTCATTTAATTCAAGATTATGTAATGTTTTATGGCAGGGTCCTTATATATATACTACCCCATTGGAATTGTATAAATTGATCCTTATTATTTTCATGATATTTTATGGTTCATGTAGTTTTATTCTCTTGTGGGGATTATGATTCAATGTTATCAAAATTGGTAATATTTTATTACTACAATCTCATGGTTTATAAATATTTCATGTGATTATGTTTCCACTGATGAAATATTATAATCAATATCTACTGATTTATATTTTATTTTATTATTGTATATTCATTCATAATATATTCATGTAATGTTAAACTTTTTCCACTAAATTTTACTTATTATAATTAATAAAAAAATTAAGAAACATTGACATTATTTATTTCTTCAGTCCGAAAACTGATTTCTATCGAAACCATGTTTTCTAAAAATGTTTCAAAAAATGTTTTATTTCAATATTCCGATTTTAAGAAGACATTTATACCCCTTAATACATTTAACAAAAATTATTGGAAGGAATATTCATTTCAATTTCCAAAAAAAAAATGTAAGGAGATCAGGCATGAAGACGACACATCATTCTGAGACCTAGTGAGCTGGAAGGGTGGTTTGAACTTTTTTAAGTTATGTGAGTCGGAATATGTGCGCGGTTTTGGTAGTTTCCAAACAGATTACTGGAATAAAAATCTGAGCACATCATCGCTTCTGGGAGGATGACTTTACTTAAGAACGGATCTTACCTCGACCAGCGCGGGTCGAAGGAAAAAGTAAATTTTCGGACGTTTTTAGTAAAATAAAATAAAATAAAATAAAATAATTCACTAAGTTTATTTATTTTATTTGGATATATCATTGGAAGCGTCACGATGGGGAAACTGTTTCAATAATTAATTCCATTATGTAATCACTCTGAAACAGCAGTTCTGACTCATTAATGTCGCAGTGTAATGACAATGACTCAGCATAACAGGACGCTGAAGCACGTTCCCTCATTTTTATGGGTTAATTGAATGTTTCACACTAGAAGAAGGTGGAGAGAAACTCAAGATAATTCTTAGAGATTTGGAGAAAAATCTTAGCAATGAACAATGAAGAATCAATGTTGTGAATCACTGCACCAACGATGTTGAAGGTTCTTGACGAAAACGGTAGCATGACCCCTTTGTCAACAATTGATCCCTTCCTAAGGCCGAGGTTATTATTTCAATTTTTATTTCTCTTTCATGGATTAAACATCGACTGTGGACCAACCCACAAATAGGTAGATCTGAAGATCATGCGTTCTAATGGAAGGGTTTTTATTAGGATGATTTTGGATATTAATCCATGATGTTAAAAATCCATGTTTTGATTCATTCTAATTAATCCTTCAAATGGGTGAGGATCAACACCGTAATGAACGATGGAGGAGGTTTGTTCCTCTTTTATGGTTTGGATTTCTTCCCCTTCTTCTTACCCTGCGTTCTTCATGTTCTTTGCAGGGAGACGAACAACAGATCATTTTGTGTCCATTTGGAAATACAATGATCCAAAACTGGTGACCCGACATCGCAATGAATCTACAGAGGTGTGACGAAAATGGTGGACAACGAATCGACTCAGATTAGAAGAGACTGTTATTCGAGCATTCCTCGTGCGGGAGGATCAATGTGTGTTTTCGGGGCCGATTGGAGGCCCAAAAACAATGGAGGCGACATTGAGATGTTAGGGAAACCTAGAATCTAGAGTTTCATGGTGATCGAATCATTGGAATGAAGATTAGAGCATCACAGGTGGTGCGCTAGAGAGAAGCGTCGTATCTATAAATTTCAACAATACATGGCATGTACCCCGATGAACACACTGTGTGGTATCAGTGGAAGTGACTAGGGTTTTTGTTGTCAGACATGTATCACACGGCATGTGACCCTGGCCACATGGGGTGTTGGACCTTCCTCGAAGATTGGTGTGTAATCTTGAAGGTTCACTGACATGGGATGAATTATATTGAAACATGACGTGTGGACCCTACGCGGCCTAACAGAGGTGGCTACGTGGGACTCAGTGTGTATCCAAGAGATTCACGGACACGAGGTGGAGTACACGGTCGTGTATTTCACCACATGGCCAGGCGAGGCCAGTAATACAGGTCACCCAGTGTACTGATTACACGGGTTAGCGTACACGGGTTGAGGTCATGTATGGGCACATGGCTAGAATACATGGAGCAAAAATCATATACTTTGACATGTTGTGTGATCCTTTCTACACACCGTGTAGGTGAGTTTCACAGGACATGGATTTCGACATGGTCCATTGTACACATGTAGTACTCGGTGTCAGATGATACGGCGTGTGACCTATCTACACGCTGTGTACTTTTCTGTACATGGATAGATCTTCTCGTCCACCATATCTTGGACATGTTTCATTTGGTTTAGTGCCTCTTCTTCTCATTCCCCTAAAGGCAAGGTATCATTTCCTACTATATGAATACAATCCCTTCAGCAGGGCATTACGAGATAGAGTCAGGTATCCCTCTGAGAGGCCCAGAGTGAGATCCTCTATCCATTCTTGAACCTTGGTAGATTCAGGTATTGATGTGACCACTTCCAAATGCCATCGATCCAATACCTAGCAAGTGAATCTAGATGAGTCGCGGTATCCGCCAAGGCCCGGACAGTGATCCACATATGTGTATTGTGATCCATTCCCACTCCGGAGAGTGTTCTCCTGTAATGAGTGTATCTATATCTCGTGGCTTTTCCCGATGAACATTAAATCTCGGACAGATTTCATTAGAGCTATCAGACTTGTGGAGTGATTTCTCCCGGGTGAGTGCTTTGTGGAATCTTCGAACTGAATCCCTAGCTGGGTTATGCTGTTGCGTGACATGTCCCTAGACTACAGGTTTGAGATTTTAGAATATCTGGATTTTGTTCTCCTATAATACATTTTGTAGACATATATTGTGTATAGACGGCTATGCCATTTTTTTGTGTATTGCTTTGTGGTTTCTGGGGTCCTCTACTGAGTATTGTTATACTCACCCATGCATGGGCTTTTCCTACACGTGTCATGTCTTGTGCAGAAGAGAAATCTTTTGACAGAGTCCATGGCAGACCAGGATAATACTGAGCTTTTTGAGTTCCCCACTAGCCAAGGTGTACCTACGGCTATGAGCATCACTCATAGTATTGTAATGACCCGAACCCAAACAACCACCCGAAAAGTACTAAACGTGTCGGGTTTTACTACCATAGGCACACCTCACCAAATGCCAAAGGTTACCGACTAGAAGCGAGGGGATTATATGTAATGTGGGGAGCCTATACCCTATCAAAGGATATTAATGGTAGTGGTCCGAGTATAATAATAAAGAAGCAGTATAATAAGACACACAGTAGACTCGAACCAGACCCACAGAGCGAAAGTAATAAATATAAACAACAGCGGCAGAAAAAAACACAACATCATACTGAACACTTGCAACTACTACTGAACAACACAAAATTCTTCCAAAGAAAGTCATACATATCCATATATAAAGGTGCCAATGGCTAACCAATAGTATCTAGAAAACTAGAAAGAATTATTATGAAAGAAAGAAAATCAATGTAAACTCTAGATAGAAAAGACCTCAAGGTCCATATAATCTCCATGCAATAGTAAATGCAGTCCAGCTCCTAAAGCAAACCTCTTTTCTGCATGTAAACCCATAAAGTCTACACGAATCCTGAGGGGCTTGTGCAGGGTGTGAGAAAAATCTCATTATGATACCACCGAACAGTGCTTACTAGACATAATTGTTTAAGAAGGCATGCATTTATAATGAATATAGTAAACAATATGATGCAGACAGCCAACAAAAACTCCACTGGTGCTCAGCATCCAACATAGAGTGTCACTTGCTTGGGCAAACATTGGAATCTCTATCATGTAGCCTGGCACCATGTTCCCCCTTCTAACGTGTGTCTCAAGTACCAATATCCCGAATGCACACCCATGATATAGTAGCCTGGAGAAACATCGATGTCTGTCATCAAATAATGTAACCAGAGGGACAATAATGTATGCCCTCAAATAATGTAACCAAAGGGATAGCGATGTCTTCCCTCAAATAATGGTGATCCTATGCCCCCAACCTGGTAGCCTCAATTCTATCCCCTAAAGGATCCTAACCATCCATGTGGCATCCTACGGCATGAACTCCAAACCAAAAGTACCTAAACTGAAACAAACAGAGGCCTCTACCCACTCGAGTGGTTAAGACCACCTCATCATAGAGTCTCTATGTGTGCACACTACTCAATGTTCTGCGTGAGACATTATCACCAATATAAAGTTCCCAATCCACAAAACCTCTGACACCTTGTGTCCCTATTACCATGCTTCTCAAGACTGATGACCTTTCCATCCCAATAACACAGGCCATGCACAACCGGACAATCACCCTGCCTCAAGTCAGCGTCCATGACTCCCAATCTTGTGGTCAAAACCACCCAATATTACCCGAGCCAAGCCAAACCTGTGATCAACATCACTCAAGAATATCTAGTCCTCTCCAAATAAAAATCTAAGGTTATAACATATTCAATATCACATATCACATATATACATATTCTCAAAAGAAATACTTTAATCTGGAAAAACAAACTAAACAGTTGAATTGCACTAGATAAGTGTTGTCCCATACCAACACAAAGGTCTTGAAAACTTCTAACAATTCATATAATGACTTAACCAATTAACTCAGCAGTTTATCCAAATAAATCAACTTATACCATTTTGGAACACCTGGCCAAAATGCCCCAAATGAGAAATTAACCCCTCACCCGACCCCGCTCAAGGAAATCATGAAAGGGGAACACCTAGAGGAATCTTATAGGTCTAAGAAGCAATAGAAAATAAAATAGTAGATAAAACATGATCTCTTTCTAAATACCCAAATACAAACATTAAGCCGATCTACCCAAAGATATTTGAAAACCCAAAAGAAGGTATGCACCACCTACCTGAGACTCATACGATGATACTCGTCTGATAACAACATCCAATTAGGTCTAAAACACTGATGATATTCAAAGGAATCAAAACTGCTCAAACACCTATAACTCTTCAGTGAACAGAAATCGTGAAGAATACCTCAAGAGTAATCAAGGCCATACCAAGGGGGTTCCAATGGATCAAATGGTGATTGATTCTGACATCGGATGAAGAAACATGAAGGGATTAAAATCTCGACCAGCTATTTAAATTAACCAAACAAAACCCACTACCCATACCTAAAAATTAGGCTATTGGCCATTTAAACAAAAAAAAAAGAAATCATGTACTTTAGAGTACATGACATGTAGTCTGGAAATTTTCAGAACTTTCCAGATTTTTCAGTTTTCTCAGAAACAAGAAAAAAAATCAAACAGGGTTGGGATTTTGACCCATTTTGAAACTCAGCTTCTTACAATCTTCCCACCTTAACATCGCTCATCCTCGAGATATCAAACAAAACGCGGAGACACCAAACATGCCACCCTGATCAAGGTATCCTAGACTCTCTTAGTCTTAATTATTCTTGCTAAATTCCTTAAGGGGATCCCTACCTAAAGAATTTCCTAACTCGGTGTCAACCATACAAAAATCTACAAAGTAAGGGCTTACTAAACTATTTCCAGACTCATGGTCCTCTCGTGTCGCATCATCACCCTTGCACCTCATTGGTGCTCCTGTTTTTTTTTTCTGACACCCAACCTATCATGCACCTCATCGGTGTCTACGTCCACGAGTTCTTGCATCCCATGGATGCTCAAAACAAACCTGGTGCCTAGAACCTCAATCAACCTATATCCTTGATGCCCTGATTTCCACAACACCTCTTGTAACATGAATCCTCGATGCCCCGATTCCCAAGGCACCCTATGTAACCTACATCTTCAATTCCCCGATGCCCAAGGCAACGCATGTAACATGCATCCTCAATGCCCTGATGCCCAAGGTACCCCAAGTAACCTGTATCCTCAATGATACACATATCATATATATATATATAATATACCATGCACCCGATATGGCGTCAATCCCCCCGACAAGCATCTAGTCAGTCTACATAGGTCTCGTGCATCACGTGCACTCAAAATAGATGTGCCTCTACATGTTATACCAAAAAAACCAGGGAAATCATGGCCACACCTATGGTGTACCTCTAACCATCGTTGGCTCACCAGCCTGGTCAGCCTCTGGTAGTTCCACATCGTTCACCTGGCTTGAAGTACGACTCTCTGATGCCTAACCACCCTACGGTGTTGCTCCAGTCAACAGCCACTAAACCCTCAACTGGGTCCCAATGTCTCTATCACGTCCTCCCCGTGCAGTTGAAACTCAACTACACTCTCATAGTACTGAACCTAAATTGACTCTAGATGTCAGAGTCTATCCCATTCCCTATCTGCCTACTGTCTGAGAAGGCTTCCTAGAAAACCTCTCTAGATTCCCAACCTGCCAACAAGCACTGCACTCATTTGGAGGCCTATCACACTGAGTCTAAACATTTCCTAGATGTACACTCTGAAAGAAAACCAGTAAATAACAACTATGAGGGGGCCTAGTAGTGTCATTGGCTTGACTTCCCTGTTAGAACTCATCCCGACCTCTCTTCCTGCTATCTAAACCATCACCTGAAGTCGTTGCCTGACCAACCAAGGGCATATCCCTCTGGATATTCTCCACTATGAGCACCTGATTCATCACCTATAAAAAAGAACCCATCCTGAAGATGCTCACCTGGATCCGAATGGCGTGTCGTAAGCCATCCTCGACGCACCTAACCCTTACTGCGTCATCACTTACAATACCAGGTGCAATGAGAGATAGTTCAATGAAAGTAACTGCATAGTCCATGATAGACATGTCTCCCTGCTGAAGGCTTAAGAACTCCCGAGCTATCTCTGCCCTTAGTTTCTCTGGGTAAAAGTGGTCAAAAAACTTTTCCTCAAAATCATTCCATGCTAGTCGCTCGTGCTTGCGAGCCTGAACCTGCACATCCCACTAGCGCTTCACCGGTCCCCTCAGCATGTACGTCACCAGCTTGACCTTTTGACCTGGTGGCGTCTCTCGCTGTTCAAAGACCATCTTCATGCTCTCTATCCAGTTCTTAGCCACCTGTGGACCACCCTCACCCTGAAAAAGAGGTGGGTGCTGTGACTGGATGTATCGTGTTAGATATTCCATAGATGGATCTATACACTGTGCACCTCTGTTGATATCCTATAAGACATGTACCAAGAAATCTCAGAGCTACTCATCGAGCCATGGTCTGAACGCTGCCATTCTCGACTGTTGTCCTACCTCCATTGGATCCCGGACATGTTTTTGTCCCTGAGACTATACCTGCAGCTCATGTTCTGCCTGCACTGGATCCTGGACCTGATCATACTCCTATAATACTGTACCATCTCCCACCTGATGATTTATCTGAGTCGGAAAAAAGGAACTTGTTGCATACTATAAATGGTCAGACTTCCCATATATATTTATATCAATATATATTCAACTCATATAAGGAAATAAGTAATGAGGCAGCATATAAAAACTACCCTTACATTCCCCTATCGCAACCCATGGCCATGGAATCCCGATGTCATAGTCTCCTTACTCTCCCTAAACAGATACAAGTATCCAAAATACCTTGGGCTATGCCCGTCCCAAGAACCAACGTTGCCTCAAACCAATGACCGAGTCGCCCAATCCTGATGATCAATATTACCTCAACCATAGCACCTACCAGCACATACAAGAGCCATACCCAATTATTCTGCCACATGAAATTCTACAAATATATAAAGCATTGCATAACAAATTGCAATCAACAAACAATTCTATCAGTAATTTCACCTATTCTCATTTCAAAGAAATAAAAATCATACAAATTGACATTTTTCACATGGAATTATCACTTCACAAAGCATACGTGCAGTTATGAAATTGAAATAAACAAAAAATATGCCTATCAAAAGTCAAAAAATCACACCTTTCTAAATTGGTCCAATGTCCAATTCTCAGTTACCACACTAGGTCATGTGTCAAATGTCACAATCAATAATATCACACCCTAAGTGAGCCACCGAGGTGGAAATCATATTAGCTGTAATCTGAGCAAAAGAACAACAACAATTCTCACCCAAGGAAACTTGGTCCATCATTAATACCTTGGGCTGCAGGCACCCCAACACAGGCTAGAAAACTAGTTCCAGTAACAACCTATCCCCAGTTTACCATATCTAAAAAAGTAAATCCATCAGAAATAAAAGAGAAGTATAAATCTCATTAGTTTTTATCAAAACACTACTACTAAATACCTGTCAAAAACTCATCAGATACAACTCTGTAATGACTCAGACCCGAATAGGCACCCAAACAGTGCTAAACTGGTCGACTGTTACTACCTTAGGCACACCTCCCTGAACGCCAAATGCTGCTGACTAGCAGTGAGGGTCTTATAGGTACAGTGGGGAGGCTATACCATCTTGAAGGGTAATAATGATATTGTTTCAAGTATAATAATAAAGATGTAGCTGAATAAGTGACTCATCAGACTCGAACGATACTCGCATAGTATAAGGACATTCAATATTGATAAATAGTGGAAATAATAAATACAAACAATAATAGCGGAAATAAACACAACAACATGCTAATCTCATGTAACTACTAGTGAACAAGAGAACATGAATAAAAAGCAAGTCATACATATCCAAATGTAACGGCTCCAATGGATAACCAACTGTATCTACAAAACAAGTAAGCATGATGATACAGGAATGAAAGAAAAAAAATTAAACTCCAGCTAGGCAAGACCTCATGGTCCATACCATCTCCATGCAATAGCTAATGCATTCCATCTCTTGATGCTGACCTCTTTCCTTTATGTAAATCCATGAAGTTTGCACGTGTCCTGAGGGTCCCATGTAGGGTGTGAGACGAATCTCAGTAAGATACAACCAAACGATGCATACCAAATATAAGTGTTTTAGAAGACATGAATTTATAAAGAAAACAGTAAACAGTATGATGCACACAACCAACACAAACTCCATTGGTGCTCAGCAGCCCCCAAGGAGTGTCACCTGCTTAATCCAACACCAGAATTTCTATCATGGAACCCGACACCATGTGCCCCCTGACACCGTGTGTCTCAAGTACCTACGTCCCAAAGGCACGCCCAAGATATAGTAGCTCGTTGGAGTAGCGAAGTATGTCCTCAAATAATGTAACAGGAGGGACAATGATTTCTACCCTCAAATAAAGTAACCGGAGGGACATCGATGTATTCCCTCAAATAATGGTGAGCCTCTACCCCCCCCCCCCCAACCCAATATCCTCAATCCTATCCAATGACGGATCCTCACCTTCCACGTGGCTTCCTATGGAAAGCACCCCCCAAACCAAAAGTACTAAATCTGTAACTAAAGGGGGCCTCAACCCACTCGAGTGTTCAAAACCACCTCATCATAGGGTCTCTCTGTGTACACACTTCTCAAAGTTCCGGGTGAGTGGTAATCACCAAAAAAAGTACCCAAGCCACAACACCTCTGAAAAATTTTGTCCCTATGAACATGTCGCTCAAGTCTGATGGCAATTCCATCCCAGTAACCCAGACCATGCCCAATCTAACAGTCACCTCGCCTCATGCCGACATCCATGACGCCGAATGCCATGGTCAGAACCACCCAATGTAACCCAGGAAAATCCCAACCTGTGATCAACATCACTCAAGAATATTCGGGCCACACCCAATACAACATAAAGGTTCAAACATATGAAATTTCACAAAGCACATATATACATATTCTCATAAGAAATACTTTAATCATGAAATACAAAGTAAATAGTTGAATTTCACTAGCTAGGTGTTTTCCCATACCAGCCCAAGGTCTTGGAAACATCTAAAAATTCATATAATCACTTAACCAATTAACTCCACAGTTTAACCAAATAAATATACTTATAAAATTTTGGAACCCATGGCCAAAATTCCCCAAATGAGAAATGACCTATAGCCCAAACCTACTCAAGGAAATCAGGACGTAGGAACACCCAAAGGCATCGCATAGGTCTAATAAGCAAATGATTATACAATAGCAGATAAAATAGGGTCTCTTTCAAAATACCAAAATACACGCTTTAAGCTGCACTACCTAAAGATCTGTGAAGATACAAAAGAATTTATGCACCACTTACCTGAGACTCGTACGATGATACTCCTCCAAAAAAAATCCTCCCTTTAGGTATAAAATGAGGTATATTTAAAAAACATATCAAAACTTCTCAAACCCCTATAACTCCTCTTAAAAAAAATCAAGAAGAATGTCTCAAGAGGAATCAAGGACTTACCGAGGGGGTTCCAATGGATTAAACGGTGTTTGATTCAAATGTATCAAACGGTGTTTGATTCCAACTTCATAAGAAAAAACTAGAAGGGATTGAAATCCTTGATGGCTATTCACGTCACTCAGCCAAAACCCACTGCCCCCAGCCTCAAAACATAGCTTATGCATGTTTTAATGAAAAAAAAGAAAATACATGGTGTGTAATTTAGAGTACACGACATGTAGACTGGAAATTTTTGAAACTTTCCAGATTTTCTAGTTTTCTCAGAAACAGGTAAAAAAATCAAATAGGGTTGAGATTTTGAACTGTTCTAAAAACCCAGGTTCTTAAAAAATAGACATTTTCATTTATGAAAAATGTGAATGAAACCATCATGTTTATGTGAATAACATGAAAAAAATATTCTCAAGTCATGAAAAATTATTTCATTGAATATTCCATTGTATTTTTCAAATTTATGTTCAAAGAGAAATTTTTTCAAAAGGTTTTATTATTTATAAAATAGTTTTCAAATCAAAAAGGATATTTTCCTCATGAAATGATTTAACCAATCCATTCAATATTATTTTCTTTCTAGGATGACATCCATTGGTCTTACTATTTCATTAATAGTGATATGGTCAGTGGGTACCATCCATATTCCTTACCTTCATGATTTATGATTTGATGGTATGATGTTTGTAAACCACTTTTTTTTCAATGGGTTATATTCTTATGATAACTTGTTAAATTCCATGAGATATATGCTCATGAAACTCCCTTCCTCTCATGGGTTATTCTATAAAGAAATGATCATTAAACCTGTGTCTTTTCCATATGTTATGGTATGATTACAAGTTTATGATACACATTTCATTTTATAAGTTATGATATAATTAATATTTTTGACCCTGTGATAGACATATGTTTCATTTCATTATGTTATGGGTGAGACCTATATCTCATTCCAATTCACTGGGAAAACATTAATATCTCAGGAGATAGATAGGCATAGAACATGGAGTTAACATGGATCAGTAATACTGTGATTGAACAAGATGTGAGCTCAATTTTTTAATATATGGATATAATGGGATGTGATCCTGGTTTTGTAACATAAGGATGAAATGGGTAGTGAACCTGATTCAGCAAAAGAATTTTTCCACTATGTTGTAATTGGGAGTGATCATTTACTAATATGAAATTATTTTTATGCTTATGAGTATGTCACAATTTTTTTTTTCTAATTCCCATTTTATTCACACATGGATCCTGTTATATTATTTCCTTAGTTTTTATGTTATATTAACTTCCAATATTTATTCCATTAATTCAGATTGTGATATTGGATATAAAGTGTATGCTTTCTTGTTTTTATACTCAATTTATCGTACCCTTTTACTCATCTTCTGCATACATATCTCCAATTTTTACCCTAACTGATCATCTTATCCCACCCTTTCTTATGATTCCTTTACCCATGAAATGAACAAATTTTTTATGTAAGATATTTTCAAAGAAGGATACTAGTTATGAAGAATGTATTTGTAGATGACATTGCTCACCTATTGTAACACCCCAATTTTTTATGGACCTCTCTTATGGAATACATTAATTTTCATTTATGTATTACAACACAATAAGTCAAAAATTTATTTCACAAGGCAATGAATGAGAATACGTTACACAAAACATCAAATTGGAATATGATACAAACAACACTGAGTTTGTGAACATTTCATGCAAGACTGATTTTCTATGAAACATCATTTTATTGTTATAATTATTTATATGTGATAATTATAACCTAACAATTAAAAATATTCATATGAATATTAATAAATACTTTTAAATAGTTTTCTATAATTGTTTTACAATAATAAAACATATTTATAATCAAATATAAATTTTTGGTAATGTCTTAATATGTTTAAAAATAATATTTTCTCAAATGAACGACTTTTAATGTGTTTTCTGTGAAAAATAATAAAATTCCTTTTTGAACAATTTAGAAAATTAATTTTATAATATAAACTTATTTTTTAAAAATTATAATGTTGAAATTTTGTTTGGGTAAATTAATGGGATTTTTCTAAGAAACACCGTTTGTGGATGAATAGTAAAAACAGTGAATTCAAATTCCAAACAGTTGTTTCATGAAAATTATTTATCAAGATAAATTAAATTTTAATTATTTTTAAGAGTTTAATTAGATAATATTTTAATTAATAAACACAATTTCTTTTAGTGGAATCAATTTCACTTTGAAATTGAATATAAAAACCTAGATGTCTTTTGAATGCTATTACTTTAAAAACCCCGCATTTTTTACCTGATTGTGGTAATAATTTAAATTAATTTCTACCGCAACTGTTATTGTAATTTTGAAAAATGGATATCATAATAGAAATAAATATAATTTATAATTTATAATATGTCCAAATTATTATTTGACCAAAATGACTATTGAATGTTATTAAATTAAAATTAATTACAATGATTAAGGTGAAATTAATCTTAATAGGGGAGTAAAAAATTAAACATATGGGACCAAATGAACTATACCCTTTTCCTAGAGACATTTTTTCCATACATAGACCATATACTTCTTTTTATCAAAATTTTAATTTTATTGGATCCACTTAACATTAGAATAACGTGGGTGGAATTATTTTCCCAAAATATAAAAGAGTTCCTCTCATCCTCTATAAAAAGACCATATCTACTCCCACATCCTCACACCATTGAAGCCACATTGAATTGATCAATAAATTACCAAATAGATCCTTAAAATCCTTCCTCTCATCCTATAATCCTCCCCTTGGGAAGAAAGCAATCCATGGAAGCCCTTTGGTTTAAATCAAAATGATTTATGAAAATAAGAGGTGACATTCTTTCTGTAGTTATATTATATTATTTCAATTATTCACTCCATTAAATATTCTTATTCAATTATTAAAAAAATAGTATCCTAAATATACTATCTTTTTCAATGTTTTTTACCTACACTTACACACCATTCCATCTAATAGTTAACAACCATATAGCTAATATGTATAACAAACTACTACCTCGCTAAATGATGATTTTTCGTTCTTATTTTACCTACTATAATGGATGTCATTTTTATGGAAACTATTTTTATATATAATATATATGATATTGAGAATTTATTTATTATTATTTAATTATTTTGCAACACATATCTTTATTCTGTTCATTTTTTGTAAATATGATAATTTCGTTTGAAAAAGTGTGAACTACCACCCACTCAATGTGATGCGATCCATTCACACGCTACATGAAATGTATTAGGGAAGGGTTTAGTGAACCCATATGATATATATAACACGGTAATGAAACCATAATGATATTATATACGTATATACATATATGCTATTTTCTTTTTTTTTTATCTCAATACGATAATAGAAACAGAAACAATGTTCACGCTTATGTAGATGTTATCACCTCCATGAACGGTGTATTCAATTTAAAACATATATAATCTACTTATCATTATAACACACATATACAAACTATACACTATAGGAAAAATAGCTTTTTGCGAAAGGCTATTTGTGATGAAAATTAACCTCATTGTAAATAGTTCGTTCTAGAGGTTATTTGCGACAGGGGATTCAACCTGTCGCCAATAACTGGTTATTTGCGACAGGATTTGGGGAATCATCACAAAAAGTTAGGAGAGGATTGCGCGCCAAACCGTGGGATGTTTATTTGTGATGAGGGGATTCCCCTGTCGCAAAATAGTGCGTCGATCGATGGGTATTTGCGACGTGCCCCGTCGCAAATACCAGGCGGTGGTAAATAAGTATTTGTGATAGAATGTTGTCCCGTCGCAAAATGTCTGTCGGTGGGAACTTTTTGCGATGGTTCCCATCGCAAATACCCTATTAACCGCCAATAGTAATTAATATAGGCGAAGGTATTTGTGACGCGAAGAGTCGAAAAAACACTATTTGCGACGGTAAACCATGGAAAACGGTACCATCGCAACTAATCTAACCTATATATACCCCCATTCGTTTTTTCTATACTCCTCTCAATTCTCACTTTCTCTCTCTCTGAACTCTATTTTTAGAGTGAAAATTTCTTTGAGTTAGTTTTTTTACGAAGAAGTTTTGAATCCGTCTACATCAATAGGAGAACAAGTTTAAAGGTATTTATATTTTATTTAATTTAGTATTTATTTCAATTTTTATATTAATTTTAATTATTGTTGATTATTTGTAATTAAATTATATTTAAATTGTATTGTTATCAGTATTTATTTTTAATAATAAATAATAATAAAGAGTAAATAGTAATAAATAGGAAGAAATAGTAATAAATAAGAATTAATAGTAATAAATAAGAATAATTAGTAATAATTAGTAATAAATATGAGTAAATAGGAATAACTAGTAATAAATAAGAATAAATAGGAATAAATAGCAATAAATAGCAATAAATAGCAATAAAAATGCAATAAATAACAATAAATAGCAATAAAAAAGAAATAATTAGAAATAAATTGCAAGAAATTGTAATAAATAGCAATAAATAGCAACAAATAACAATAAATAGCAATAACTAGTAATAAATAAGAATAAATTGTAATAAATTGTAATAAATAGGAATAAATAGGAATAAATAGGGATAAATAGTAAGAAATATTAATAAATAGGAATAAATTGAAATATATAGGAATAAATTTTAATAAATAGTAATAATTAGGAATCAGTAATAATAAATAGGAATAAATATAAATAATTAGTAATAAGTAATAATAAATAGGAATAAAAAGGAATAAAAAGGAATAAATAGTAAAATGTAATAATAAATAGCAATAAATAGGAATAAATAAGAATAAATAACAATAAATAGCAATAATGAGTAATAAATAGCAATAAATAGTAAAAAATACCAATAAAAGGCAATAAATGGCAATAATTAGCAATAAATAGCAATAAAAAGCAATAAATAGGAATAAATAAGAATAAATAGCAATAAATAGTAATAAATGTTAATAAATACTAATAAATAGTAATAAATAGTAATAAATAGTAACAAATAGTAATAATTAGTAATAATTAGTAATAATTAGTAATAATTACTAATAATTAGTAATAATTACTAATAATTAGTAATAATTAGTTATAAATAGTAATAAATAATAATAAATAGTAATAAATAGTAAATATTAGTAATGAATAGTAATAAATAATAATCATTTTTAATAATTAGTAATAATTAGTAATAAATTGTAATAAATAGTAATAAATAGTAACAAATAGTAACAAATAGTACTAATTAGTAATAATTAGTAACAATTACTAACAAATACGAATAATTAGTAATAATTAGTAATAATTATTAATAATTAGTAATAATTATTAATAATTAGTAATAATTAGTAATAAATAGTAAGAAATAGTAAGAAATAGTAATAAATGGTAATAATTAGTATCAAAAAGTAATAAATAGGAATAATTAATAATAAATAGTTATAAATAGTAATAAATGGTAATAATTAGTAATAAATAGTAATAAATAGTAATAATTAGTAATAATTGGTAATAATTGGCAATAATTAGTACTAATTAGTAATAATTAGTAATAATTAGTAATAATTTAATAATAATTAGTAATAATTAGTAATAATTAGAAATCAATAACTTATAATTATTAGTAATAATTAATAATAATTAGTAATAAATAGTTTTAATTAGTAATAATTAGTAATCAATAAATTGTAAAAAATTAGTAATAATTAATTAGGAATAAAATCAATTGTAATCAATTGAAATAACTTGTAATAACTTGGCACAATTTCCAGTGGATTGGTGACACTCATTTTTCTCTATGACTCTTCTTTTTTCAACATTCACCGACTCAAAATATTATGAAAGGTGTGCTTCTACGTATTCTTATCCAATCTCGTATGCATAAGTTTGAAAAAGCATATATAGGACCACATTTTTCATAATGTTTTCATGCAGGGACAGTTGCAAGAAGATGATTCTTTGACAAAAAGGGGGCTCTTTTGTATGATGGCTCATTTACTTGCATCATTCTCACACTGAAATCACAATGAAGAATCTTCTCAGACGTATTCTTGTACATTCTCATATTCATGAGAATGAATATGTGTACCTCCGAGCAGATTCATCATTGTCATTTCAGTCTGAGAACGCTTCTTATAAATCGGCCATCGGTCAAAAAAGTAGCCTTTAATCCATTAAAAATTGTGTCGCCCGTAAATAATGATAATTATTAAGAAGCGGTTGAAATTATTTATCTTATTTTTTCAGAGAGTGTTTTTATAATTTAAAATTGTTCAAAAATAATGACTATTTAATATTTTATAGAAAAATATGGAATAAGGAAGTTGACAAAAATCATTATTAAATGATCGTGTTTGGATAAATCAGTGTAGAAATCCAAATGGTTCTGGTTTAAGTCTTGTATATATTGAGGGTGTTGAAGCTTTATTATAATTTCCATCATCAAAACCAGAATATGTTTCATAATGAACAATTATGTGTCCTTATAAAAATTGTGCTCTGAGAACGTTTGACACATTTGACAAGGTTGTGGGACATCTCTTCTGGTATGGTTTTCAACCAGATTATGTTTTTGGGTATCAACATAGTGAACACAGTTCCTAAGAAGATACTAATAACTTGATTCCAGATCCATCACAGTTTCAAAATTTAGTACATGATGTTGCAGGTCCATCTATTCAACAAAATGAAACTCAAGATGATATTGATTTAACTCATGAGTTGGAACCATCCAGATTTTATGAGTTATTGAGGTCTTATAAGGATTCATTATATTCTGGTTGCATGATAAGAAAATTAGAAGCAGTTGAACAATTTATGGCTATTAAATCAGATAATACAATGTCAAACAACTATTATGATCAGTTATTTTCTTTGGTTAAAACACTGTTACCTGAAAGAAATTTGTTTCCTGTAAATTACTTTGAGAGAAAGAGGTTGGTTCATAATCTTTTCATTCGTTATTCAAATATTCATGCATGTAAAAATGATTGTATCTTATATTCTGGTGAAAATGAGTCGTTGGATAGTTAGCCCACATGTGTAAAATTGAGGTATAAAGAAGCTCTACCAGGGATGTTTGGATCGATTCCTATAAAATAGTTGGGATATTTCCCCCCTTACACCCAAATTGCAGTGTTTATTTATGTCTCAGAACACAACGTCATTGCTGTCATGGCACAAAGCCAAAATTTCAACCTATAAAAGCATAAATCATCTATCTGGTGGTGATTCATGGAAACATTTTGACCATCTACATCCTTCTTTTTCTTTAGAAGTCTAAAACATGCAATTGGGTCTTTTTACTGATGATTTATATCTATTTGGTTCTATTGGTAGTCAGTATTCATGTTGGCCTATCATTATAACTCCATACAATTTACCTCCAAGGACGTGGATGAATGAGACCTGTATATTGTTTACCTTATTAATCCTAAGACATCTGAAAAGGAATATTGATGTTTATTTGAAACCACTGATTGATGAGTTAAATTCATTGTGGAGTAATGGTGTTAGTATATATGACGTTGCTGCAAAACAAAATTTCATATTAAAAGATGCATTGATGTGGACCATTAGTGACATTCCAGCATATGGAATGTTATCTGGCTAGAGTACACATGGTATGAAAACATGTCCTTACTATTTTAGAGACAAAAAATATTTTATGCTCGTCAATGGAAGAAGGCCTTTCTATTTTGACTATCATCGCAGATTTTTTCCAACCGATCATCATTTTTGGATGAACATATATCATTTTAGAAAAGTCACAATTGAAAGGGATGGACATCCCAAAATTATCTCAGATGAAGAGATAAAATCAGTTGTATTTTCATTACCTCCCATCACATTTGGGCCAACAGTAAACCAAAAATAAATTCATGGCTTTAGAAAAGATCATAATTGGTTAAAATGTATCATTTTTTGGGACCTTCCATATTGGTCTTTTTTTTTATTCTTCCACATGTTGGATGTAATGCATATTGAGAAGAAATGTTTTGATAATTTGTTTCATACAATTTTGGATACTCCAGGTAAGACAACAAATATTGTAAAGGCAGGATTAGATCTTTCCCAATTTTGCAGGAGACTAGAACTTGAACTATTTGAAAATGTCAGATCATAAAGGTTAATGAATCCAAAATTAGCTTATATATTTTCCAAAGAGAGTCTCTTGTTATTTTGTTAGTGGATTGCAGATTTGAGACTTCCAGATCACTATGCTTCTAATTTGGGTAGATGTGTTAAGAATGCTCATAATACCAGATTAAAAAGTCATTATTGTTTTTTTATAATGGAAATAATTATGCCGATTGGATTCAGAGGTTTTTTGAATTATATTATTTGGGACTCGATAACAGACATATCATATATTTTTCATGAAATTTGTGAATCAAGAAAAGACTATGATGCGCTAAGGAAACAAGAAGAAGATATTGCTGTAATTATATGTAAACTAGAAAAAATATTTTCACTGGATTTCTTTGACTCAATGGAACATATGATATTACATTTTCCACATGAAGCTAAATGTGGAGGTCCAACATAGTTTCGATTGATGTACAAATTTTAGAGATACATGATGAAATTGAAGAAAAAAGTACGTAACAAATCATCCGTTGAAGGCTCAATTGATGATGCTTATTTGAAATATGAAATTGATTTTTTTTCTACTCTCATTATTTTGAATATGAATATCCCTCAAATCACAACCACATGGGACAGAATAAGGGAAATATTAAAGTATCACCCCAAGATTTCATATTATGTTATTTCTTCAAAGTAATGCAATAACTTTCACTACACGCAACACTAAGTTCAAGCGCATCACGACTTACCAAACTAGCCGTTCCAAAGCAGTTATGAATAGTATTAAATAAATTTTTGACATTATATAATCCTTATAATTTTAGAATCCATATTTTGAGTTTCTTAGAAATAATGTAAGAAAAAAATCATTTTTTTCATATAAAAGAATTATATTTCAAAAAATGAAATTTTACTGCCTTTTATTGGAGAACCCTTTTTAAATAAAATATTTGAAACTATTATATATTCCATTTGACAAAATAATCTTTTTCATTAGAATTGGTATATAAGAATTTGTTTCAATAAATTTTTTGTGTTTTTATGATAACTTTCATATTTGGGTGAATAGTGAAAAATACTATATTTTAACTGAAAAAATGTTTTTTAATCAAGAAAATTTATCATGTTTAATTATACATTTTAATGTTTTGGAAGTATAATTATATTATATTTTTAGACTTTAATCCAATGTTGTTAATTGTAATTACTTTCACATCGAAATTATACCTAAAAAAGTGTCAATCTTTTGATAGTTATTGTTTTTTTAAAAAGAAACTATTTGTTTTGAAAATGAGAATTAATTTTAAATTATTAAATGAAACTTATATGTTTTGAATTTAGAAAATAGACATCATTTTTTCATTTGGAATATGAAAATTATCCTAAGGTAAATTTTTGGTCTTTTTTTTGAAAACGTTCAATTTTCGATCAATAGTAAAAAAACACTATGTTTTCATTTAAAACAAAATTTTTATATAAATAATTATTTATTTTATTTAATTTTATTTTAGGTCCAAATAAATAAATAATACTTATATATGTTCAATGTAATTCATTGGAGTAAATTTATAATAATTTTAGATATATAGAAAATTTTATAGAACTTTTCACCGTCTTTTACCCACCTTCTAGGAGATTTTGCGAATTCAAATAAAACATAATTTCACCGCTTCTATGAGTGGAATTTAAAAAATCTGAGAGACAAAGTTGATATGAGTAAGTAAAATGTGGTTCAATAAGATAAAAATAATTTTTGGTGAAAAGTAACTTTTTAACTTTTATTTACCACGGTTAAAAGTAAATATGGTAATTAAGGGTAGAAATGATATTATTATTACCCTAAAACATGTACTAATTATATTGGATAATTTTAATTCGACCAAAAAACCTGAGGAATAATGTATGACCCCTTAGTTTCACTTGTATTAGATTAATACATTTATTGTTATTTTATTTAAAGAAGAGTTAATAGAGTTCAAATCAATGTTTAATAACTATTTTTTTAATATAGGGTTATATATAAGATAAATTCGACTATAAATATTTATTAGAGTTATAAAAAGATTAAATACATAATGGTATTTTATTTATAATTTTTAGAGATTAAATATTTAAATTTATTAATGACACAATGATGATGCAGTAATTACCATATTAATGAAAGAATGAAATAAATGGTTTTATAAATATTAAAATAAAAATAATTTCAATGTTTTTATGACCTCCACGAATTTTATAGGTGATTATGACATGTTAGTATTTATTAAATGTATTATTTTAAGTAATCACGCTGTTATTATTTTAACAAAAAACAAATACCAAATAGTGTCAAAATTGAGATAAACTACTTTTTAAGAAAAATATTATATTATTAATTGATATAATGGTCCTAAAAATATAATGTTCGGCCAAAAGAATTATATAATAATATATATTAAATTAATGAACCATTTGGGGTTATATTGGAATTATATTGTATGTTTATTAACTATATAGTGTAAGAATACAAGAAGACACGGTAAAAGTTAAATCTAAATGATAAGGTTAAAATGGTAACATAAAGTTTTCTAAAATCTTTTTTTTGAAAGGATTTAGACCAATACCAACTCTATCCTAAAAATAAGTCACTTTGGGGCTATTATAAACTGAATATGAATTTATTGTAAAATAATATTATATGTTTTTCCAAAGGTGGCCCTCTCCCCTCCATTAAAAGGGAACTTCCCCTTCTCTCAAATTCACACCTCCAAAGCCATTTGGATTAGCCAATACCTGCCCAAATATCCTCCCACCTATCCTAAATTCATCTTAGATTCCTTCCTTTGGTGAGAAATCCATCCTAATGAGCCCTTTTTATCAAATCAAAAGGAAGAACTCGAAGAAGAGGTAATGATTTCACCACCCTCTTTCAAGTTCTCTTACGCTTCCACTTACTAGTTCTTTTTTGTTTCCATTATAAAATAATAAATCTAGTATCATATATATACTCTGATGTTATTATAAATATGTTACAAAAATATTCATTATTCTATCCGTCTTATTAATTATAATGTCACTATGCGTGCGTAGGTACGGCTTACCATCTCCACGCCGTGGTATAATTTTTTATTCAACACTATGTTATTTGGATGGATATAATGATGAGTAATATGTATATAAACAATTAAAATAAAATTCTAATGTCTCTGTAAAATTAATATACCATCCAATTCCACACTTTTAATGAAATGATGTTGTCTCTCGTGCGTAAGTACGGATTACCGTCTCCACGACGCGATATGAATCATTTCCACGTTCACCATTTATCAAAGATTATAAATATAGATATTACTAATAAGTATGTAATAAATGGAATAATAATGCTACTATAAATAAATAAATAAATATATATATATATGTGTGTGTGTGTGTGTGTGAGTGTACTTACATATATCTTATTCACTTAGTTTCATTCACTACGATATGAAAATGGAAACAACGTTTATGCATACGTACGGACTACCATCTCCATAAACTGTGTTTTTCATTTCATATATATGTCTATTATACATATTTATATTATAAATATATATTATATATAAATCATGTTTTATTTTCTGGAAGTATTTAAATCATTATCTAAGTTATATAAACAAGAGTAACAAGTTAAAACACGTATGATAAAGAAAGCGATTATTACCCGAAATGATAATTTAACATGGACATTATTATTAAATGGGTAGTATAAAGTAAAAAATGAATCATGTATGATATCATAAATATTAATATTCTTTTTCTATAATTTAATAACTTACTACAATCTTCATACATGAGGTTAAACGTACCCTCGACTAAAGGAATGTTCAAGGTAAGGGTTAATTCCTCAATCTCATTATTATCTGAGATTGTTTATGTGTAAGTATTTACTGGGATATTTTTATAATCCAAGTCCATTTTTCATAAAAATGATTTCAAAATGAATAATTTAAGGATTTTTGAAAAGTACTCTTTATATAGATCATTATTTTAAATGTTTTAATGATTTATCTTTCTAAATCTTTTTAATTAATGTCCATGTTTTCAAAATTATTTTAAGGATTTATTTATATGTACATGAATGTTATGAAATGATAATTATTTTTAAAAGTTTCAAAGTGTTATGTGACACTTTGATTCAAAAATTTATTTTAAATTACTTCCTTTATAAATGTGTGACATTTAAATGATTTTACAAAAATAATATTTCTCGAAAAAATTTCTACTCATGATTTTCAATTATGTAAGAATCCTTTACTGGATATTATTTTTGATTGAGGTTGATTTATTATAATAATATATTCTATATTGTATTGAATGAGTTATGATATGTTTGACTATGGATGTTATTTTTTATACCATTCATGGTTTATGGTTAATTTATTGACATTTCGTATGCTAGTTTTAATATGAATGTTTATGTCATGTTTCAACGTTTTAATATGAGGAATGAAGTAGATTTAGTAAGTGATCGATGGATCCCGCTATAGCTCCTAGACGCATTGGTAGGTGTCACGAGACAAACTAGTGTCTTGGCACAAGGCCTTGACAAAAATTGTATTTGTTGTCTTGGTACGAGGCCTTGATTATGTGGTAATGATGTCCGGCGTTAGGCATTCCCTTGTTATAAAATTAGTTATTACATGTGATTATTCTACTAGTATAATATCCATGTACATGTTTATATGGTAATGTTTGATTTATTTTTTCCATATTCTATTCATGTTTATGTTTATAAAGGCTGTTGTTTTTATCCCACATCTTGCCATAAAAGTTTATAGCTTCCGCTAAATTATTTACCCCTACTGAGAATCTGATCTCACCTCTTTCTTATGTTTTATTTTCCCTAAGATTACAAGAAGTGTATTATGATTGATAAGAAGGGTTAATCTTGGGGATTAATGGAATTCTCAAAGGATAATTTTTGTTGTGTTTTATTTTATAATTTTAAATGTAAAAGGTTTTTATGTATGTAATCTATTTTCCAAGACTGCAAAACTGATCGGTCCTTCTGGAATTGATTCCATGTAATCGTTCCAATGTATTAAAATAATTCACTGACTCTGGGTAACTGGCGTCGGGGCGTTACAGTTGGTATCAGAGAAATTTTATCAATAACCTTGGATTCCAGATTTAGATAAACTCTGATTAGAGCACAAAGACCTAAGATAGACTTTGAGGATTATTATAGAAGTAATTCCTAGAATATTGGTAATGTAGAGAATTTGTGAGTTTTCCAAGAAAATACATCCCTATCTGGATACGAACGGGAAGAGGCAGCTCTGACACAGATGTACCTAGGGGTAAAACCCAAAAACACCGCATTGAACTAAAATTGAATGAGAACAGGTGCACGACAATGGGCCTTGCTGCACTCTTGGTCACGACACTACCAGGGGATATGCCTAGGATAATTCTCGTTTTCTTTACAAACCTCTATGAAGGGTTTATGAGTATATAACTCCAAAAAGAAAACATTTTTTTTGATTATGTATTATATACATAAACTATTTAATTTACATTAATTATTTTACATATTTGGAATTATGAATTGAAAATCATAAACTGACCTAGTGTATTCCCTTTTTTAGAAATGGTTCCCAGTAGAAGGAACGAGAACTCCAACAATACGTATGATCCAAAGATTAAGAAGGGTCATATCATTCGTGGTATTAAGCCAACATTTAGAAAGGAAATAGTCTCCTACAAATTATCATCATATGAATAAATAATATCATGTGTTAATAAGATTAGTAAATAATTCTATGAATCCTATGGATTTGAAAGGAAGCCAGTGAAGAAAAGGATGGTGGAAAGAAATATGGATAAAGGGAAAAAAGGAAAGAAGGATTTTCAAATTTGAGATAAATGTGGAATGAATCACCTTGGTAAATGCTTGAAGGGAATGGGAGTTTGTTATAAGTGTGGAGAAAAAGGACACCATGTACATGATTTCAAGGGTAAGAAAAAATTTTCAAATTTAAAATTCTTTATCTGCACAGCGTTGAGACACAATGTGAATCAATGTCCCATTCATAATAGTATACCACAAATGATGTTATTGGATAATAATAACATTATGATACTACCTCAGATGAAAATGACTGACTAGTGTTCTTATGTTGTTATTATAGAATAATTTCATTTTAGTGTTGTATCAACAATATACTGGTGACATGAATTATGAAGATAAATAAGGATTGTATTGCAGAACTATTTTGTTGAGGATTTGAGATTATATGGTTCTCTGAAAAGTGACTTAATAGTAAGCTACACTTTTTGGAAAATAAATGGTTAAAGTAAAGGTAATATTTAATATGATCTTGATAATGAGGTAGTGATTTTTGAATAAGAGATTGTTGATTTTTATAATTCAGGATGTTGTGGTGTTCTAAAAGAATACACGATGAAGGCGTTCACATGTTATTACCTGAAAAAAAATGATCCTCATTATGTTTAACTTCCTTATAAACTTTGGAATGAGAGTTTGGATATAATTATTTTGGATAATTCTAAAGGATAGAATGAATTATTTTTAAAATTGGATACTATTGTTAAGGTTATTTTTGGATTGCCATTGAAAGGTCTTCCTAGAGGTCAGACAGCAACCCGTCACATTCGGCAAGGCCGTGAGACCTGAACCCGCAACTGATGGGAGTCAAGGGTGTATCACCTATCAGTGAACGACCTGATGTCATGGATTGAATAATGTAGTTTTTTAAAGGGTATGATATGTGAATTATAAATTCATTATTTTTGGAACCCTGTATGATTATGATAAATAGAATATATATATATATATATATATATATTTGAAATCATGTAAAGTGAAAGATGATTTTGTGGTAGGAATTAGTTGAAGGATGAAACTCTACTTGTCAAGTATATATATACATAAACAAATATATATATATATATATATGTGTGTGTGTGTGTGTGTGTGTGTGTGTATTTCCCCTCTTATTTTATGGATAAATTAATTATTAAACTTTAGGGAAGGGATCTTAAAACCAAAAATGTGTTATCCTAATACCTTACGTTTTGTTGAACCGATGGTATTTTAAATCATCATAGATTGGTGGCTTTGAGGCCCAAAATTCTACTGTTGTTCGTGATTGATTACATCAATCACTCCCTAAAAATACTTACATTTTTCCTCCAATTATGTATCTCTAATATCCACCAATGTTCTCCTAATTGAGATAGCAATTTGGTGGTGACTTTTTCATTCCCCTTTTCCTCTTATTAAGACTAAATTTTATAAACCCAATTTCCGATGTGGGTTTCCCACAAAGGTATTTTCTATTTTTAACCTTTTATTTGGAAAGAACAATTTCAAATTGAGAGGATGTAATTTATTGAAGGTGGGAAGAATTTAACACCCCAAGAATTCATAGTACGTTATTTTTTCAATGTAATGCAATAACTTGCACTACATGCAACACTGAGTTCAAGTGCATCAGGACATACCAAACAAGCCGTTCAAAAGCTGTTATGAATAGTATTAACTGAATTTTGATCATTATATAATACTTATAATTTTAGAATCTATATTATGGGTTTCTTAGACATAATTTAAGAAATTTTTTTTCTGATAAAAGAATTATTTTTTAAAAAATGAAATTTTACCGCCTTTTAATGGAGAACCCTTTTTAAATAAAATATTTTAAACTATTATATATTAAATTTTAAAAAATAATATTTTTCATTAGAATTGGTATATAAGAATTTAGTTTCAATAAATTTTTTGTGTTTTTCTAATAACTTTCATATTTGGGTGAATAATGAAAAATACTATATTTTAACTGAAAACAAGTTTTTTAATGAAAATAATTTATAATGTTGAATAACAAATTTTAATGTTTTGGAAGTATAATTAGATTATATTTTTACCCTTTAATCCAATGTTGGTCATTGGAATTGATTTTACATTGAAATTATAAATAAACAAGTGTCAATCTTTTGATAGTTATTGTTTCATAAAAACAAACTATTTGTTTTGACAAAGAGAATTAATATTAAATTAATAAATGAAACTTATATGTTTTGAGTTTGAAAAAATGGACTTCATTTTTGGATTCAGAATACCCAAATTATCCTAGGATAAATTTTAGGTATTTTTCTGAAAACATATAATTTTCGATGAATAGTGAAAAACACTAAGTTATCATTTAAAACCGAATTTTTATTTAAATAATTATTTATTTTATTTAAATTTATTTTTGGTCAAAATAGATACATAATACCTATATATGTTCAATTTAATTAATTAGAGTCAATTTATAATAATTTTAGATATATATATATAATTTTATAGAACTTTTAATCATCTTTTACCCAACTCTTAGGAGAATTTGAAAATTAACATGAAACTTAATTTTACCACTTCTGTGTGTAGAATTTCAAAAATCCGAGAGACACGGTTGATATTAGTAAGTAAAAGGTGGTTAAATAAGATAAAAATAATTTTTTTGGGAATAGTAACTTTTTACATTTATTTACCACGGTTAAAAGTAAACAGGGTAATTAAGGGTAAAAATGATATTATTATTACAATAACACATATCCTAATTCTATTGGATAAGTTTAATTCGACCAAAAACAACCTTAGTAATAAAATATAACCCTTTAGGACCACATGGATTATATTAAGACATTTATTATTATTTTATTTAAAGAAGAGTTAAAAAAGATAAAATCAATGTTTAATTAGTAAAATTTTATAATATAAGTTATACATAAGATAAATTCAACTATAAATATTCATTAGAACTATAAAAATATTTAATACATAATCATATTTGATTTATAATTTTTTGAGAAAAAATAATTCAATTTATTAATGGCACAATGATGATGTAGTAATAACTTTATTAACGAAAGAAACAAATAAATGGTATTATAAATATTAAAATAAATATAATTCCAATGTTCTGATGACATCCTAGAATTTTCAATGTGATTATGACAGGTTTTTATCGATTCAATGTATTTTTTTTGAAGTAATCATGCTGTTATTATTTTAACAAAAAACAAATACCAAAGAGTGTCAAAATTGACATAAAATAGTTTTTAAAACAAATATTATATTATTAATTGATATAATAGTCTTAAAAATCAATGGTTCAGCCAAAAGTCTTATATAATAATATATATTACATTAAATAACCAATTGGGGCTAGATTGGCAGTATATAGTATGTTTACTAACGATATAGTATAAGAATACAAGAAGACACGATAAAAGATAAACTATTTCACTTAGAGTTAAATCTAAATGATAAGGATAAAATGGTAACCTAAAATTTTATAAAACCTATTGGTTGGGAGGATTTTGACCCATACCCACCCTATCCTAGAAATAAGTAACTTTTGATCCATTATAAACTAAATATGAATCTATTATAAAAAAATATTTTATGTTTTTCCAAAGGTTCCCCTCATCCCTCTTCATAAAGGGCACATCCCCTTCTCTCAAATTGAACCCTCCAAAGCCATTTAGGTCAGCCAAAACCTATCCAAATATCCTTACAAATATCCTAAATTCATCTTAGTGGAATTCATTTGGTCATAAATCCAAACTATTGAGCCCTTTTGATCAAATCAAAAGGAAGAACCCGAAGAAGAGGTAATGATTTCACCACCCTCTTTCATGTTCTCTTATTATTCCACTTACTTTTTATTTGTTGTTTCCATTATAAAATAATAACTCCAGTATCTTATATATAATCTGATGTTATTATAAATATGGAACAAATATATTCATTATTCTATCAATCTTATGAATGCTAATTTCACCACGTGTGCGTACGCACGGCTTACCGTCTCCACGCCGTGGTGTAATTTGTTATTCAAGACTATGTTTCTTGGATGGATATAATGATGATTAATATATACCTAAATAATGAAAATTACATGATAATGTTTCTATAAAATTAATATACCATCCAATTCCACACCTTCAATGCAATGATATTGTCGCTCGTGCGTACAAACAGATTACCGTCTCCACGACGCGATGAGATTCATTTCCACGTTCACTATTCATCAACGATTATAAAAATATATATTACTAATAATTATGTAATATATGAAATAATAATGATACTGGGGATATATATATATACTTAAATTTATCTTATTCACTTAGTTTCGTTCAATACGATATGAAAACGGAAACAACGTTTATGCGTACGAATGGACCATTGTCTCCATAAATAGTGTTTTTCATTTCATATATATGTCTATATACATATTTATATTCTAAATATATATGATATATAAATCATGTTTTATATTCTGGAAGTATTTAAATCTTTATCTATGTGATATAATCAAGAGTAACAAGTTAAAACACGTATGATAAAGAAAGCGATTATAACCTGAAATGATAATTTAACATGGAAATTATTATTAAATGGGTAGTATAAAGTAAGAAATTAATCATGTATGATATCATTAAAATTAATATGATTTTGGTATAATTTAATAACATACTACAATATTCATAAATGAGGTTAAACGTACCCTCGACTAAAGTAATGTTCAAGGTAAGGGTTAATTCCCCAATCTCATTATTATCTAAGATTGTTTATGTGTAAGTATTTACTGGGACATTTTTATAATCCATGTACATTTTTCATAGAAATGATTTCAAAATGAATAATTTAAGGATTTGTGAAAAGTACTCTTTATCAAGATCTTAATTTTAAATGTTTTAATGATTTATCATTATAAATCTTTTTAATTAATGTCCATATTTTCAAAATGATTTTAAGGATTTATTTATATGGACATGAATATTTTGAAATGATAATGATTTTCAAAAGATTCAAAGTGTTATGTGACACTTTTATTGAAAAATTTATTTTAAATTACTTCCTTTATAAATGTGTTACTTTTAAATGATTTTACAAAAAAAATATTTCTAGCAAAAATTTCTACTCATGATTTTCAACTTTGTTAGCATCCTTTACTGGATATTATTTTTGATTGAGGTTGATTTATTATAATCTTATATTCTATATTGTATTGAATGAGTTATGATATGTTTGACTGTGGATGTTCTTTTTTTATACCATTCATGGTTTATGGTTAATGTATTGACATTTCGTATGCTAGTTTTAATATGAATGTTTATGTCATGTTTCAACTTTTTCATATGAGGAATGCTGTGGACTTAGTAAGTGATCGGTGGAGCCCGCTATAGCTCCTAGATGCATCGGTAGGTCTCACGAGACAAAATAGTGTCTTGGCACAAGGACTTGACCAAAATTGAATTTGTAGTCTTGGTATGAGGCCTTGATTATGTGGCAATGATGTCCAGTGTTAGGCATTCCCTCGTTATAAAACTAGTTATTACTTGTGATTATTCTACTAGTAGAATATCCATGTGAATTTTTATATGGTAATGTTTGATTTATTTTTTCCATATTATGTTCATGTTTATGTTTAAAAAGGCTATTGTTTTTATCAAACATCTTGCCTTAAAATTTTATAGCTTCCGCTAAATTATTTACCCCTACTGAGAATCTGATATCACCTCTTTCTTATGTTTTATTTTCCCAAGATTCCAAGAAGTGTATTATGATTGATAAGAAGGGTTAAGCTTAGGTATTAATGGCATTCTCAAAGGATAATTTATGTTGTGTTTTATTTTATAATTTTTAATGTAAAATTTTTTCATGTATGTAATCTACTTTCCAAAACTGAAAAATGGATCGGTCATTCCGGACATGATTCCTTGTAATCGTGCCAATGTATTAAAATAATGCACCGACTCTGGGTAACTGGGGTCAGGGCATTACAGTTGGTATCAGAGGAATTATTTCAATAACTTTGGAAGCTAGATTTAGATAAACACTGATTAGAGAACATAGACCTAAGATAGACTTTGAGTATTATTATAGAAGTAATTCCTAGAAATTTGGTAATGTAGAGATTTTGTGAGTTTTCCAACCAAATACATCCCTGTCTGGATACGATCGGGTAGAGGCAGATCTGACACAGATGTACCTGGGGTTAAAACCCAAAAACACTGCATTGAACTAGAATTGAATGAGAACAGGTGCACGAAAATGGGCCTTGTTGCACTCTTGGTCACGACACTCTCAGGGGATATGCTCAAGATAATTATTGTTTTCTTTAAAAACCTCTATGAAGGGTTTATGAGTATATACCTCCTAAAAGAATTTTTTTTTTTGATTATGTATTATATAAATAAACCGTTTAATTTACAATAAGTATTTTACATATTTGGAATTATGAATTGTAATTCATAAACTGACCTAGTATATGCCCTTGTTTAGAAATGGCGCCCAGTAGAAGGAATGAGAACTCCAACAATACGTATGATCCAAAAAGTTAGAAGGGTCATATCATTCATGGTATTAAGCCAAAATTTAGAAAGGAAATAGTCTCCTACATATTATCATCATATGAATAAGTAATATCATGTGTTAATAAGATTAGTAAATAATTATCTAAATCATATGGACTTTTAGGGAAGCCAGTGAAGAAAAGGATGGTAGAAATAAAGATGGATAAAGGGAATAAAGGAAAGAAGGATTTTCGAATATGCAATAAACGTGGAATGAATCACCTTGGTAAATGATTGAAGGGAATGGGAGTTTGTTATAAGTGTGGAGAAAAATGACACCATGTGCGTGATTGCAAGGGTAACAAAAAGTTTTCAAATGTAAAATGCTTTATCTGCACATCGTTGAGACACTACGTGAATCAATTTCCCATTCATAAGAGTATACCTCAAATGATGTTATTGGATAATAATCAAGTTATGATACTAACTCATATGAAGAAGCATGAATAGTTTTCTTATGTTGTTATTATAGAATTATTTCATTTGAGTGTTGTATTAACAATATATTGGTTACATGAATTATGAAGATAAATAAGGATTGTATTGCAGAACTATTTTATTGAGGATTTGAGATTATATGGTTCTATGAATAGTGACTTAATAGTAAGCTACACTTTTTGGAAAATAAATGGTTGAAGTAAAGATAATCTTTAATATGCTATTGATAATGAGGTATTGATTTCGGAATAAGAGATGGTTGATTTTGGTAATTCAGGACGATGTGGTGTTTTAAAAGAATACACGATGAAGGCGTTTACATGTTATTACCAGAAAAAAGGATCCTCATTATGTTTAACTTACTTATAACCTTTGGAATGAGAGTTTTGATATAATTATTTTGGATAATTATAAATAACAGAATGGATTAAGTTTAAAATTGTATACTATTGTTAAGGTTAATGTTGTATTTCCATTAAAAGGTCTACCTAGAGGTCGGGAAGTAACCTATCACATCCGGCAAGGCCGTGAGACCTAAACCCGCAACCAAAGGGAGGCAAGGGTGTATCACCTATCAGTGAACAATGTGATGTCATGGATTGAATAATGTAGTTTTTTTAAAGGGTCTGATATGTGAATTATAAATTCCTTATTTTTGGAACCCTGTATGATTATGATAAATAGAATATATATATATATATATATTAAATCTTTTAGAGTAAAAGATGAGTTTGTGGTAGGAATTACATGAAGGATTAAACTCTAATTGTCAATTATATATATACATATATATATATACATATATATATATATATGTATATTTCCCCTCTTATTTTATGGATAAATTAATTACTAAACTTTAGGGAAGGGATCCTAAAACCAAAAATGTGTTATCCTAATACATTACATTTTTTTGAACCGATGGTATTTTAAATCATCATAGATTGGTGGATTTGAGGCCCACAATTCTACAATTTTTCGTGATTTATTACAGCAATCACTACCTAAAAATATTTAATTTTTTCCTCCAATTATGTATCTCTAATTTCCACCAATGTTCTCCTAATTGAGATAACAATTTGGTGGTGACTTTTTCATTCCCCTTTTCCTCTTATTAAGACTAAATTTTATAAACCCAATTTCTGATGTGGGTTTTCCCACAGAGGTATTTTCTATTTTCAAACTTTTATGTTCAAAGAAAAATTTCAAATTGAGAGGATGTAATTTATTGAAGGTGGGAAGAATTTAACACCCCACGATTTCATAGTATGTTATTTCTTCAATGTAATGTAACAACTTGCACTACATGCAACACTGAGTTCAAGTGCATCACGACATACCAAACTAGCCGTTCAAAAGCTGTTATAAATAGTATTATCTGAATTTTGAACATTATATAATCCTTATAATTTTAGAATCTATATTATGGGTTTCTTAGACATAAATTAAGAAGAATTTTTTTTTTCTGATAAAAGAATTTTTTTTCAAAAAATGCAATTTTACCGCCATTTAATAGCGAACCCTTTTTAAATAAAATATTTGAAACTATTATATATTAAATTTTACAAAATATATTTTTTAATTAGAATTGATATATAAGAATTTAGTTTTAATAAATTTATGGTGTTTTTCTGATAACTTTCATATTTGGGTAAATAGTGAAAAATACTATATTTTAACTAAAAACAAGTTTTTTAATAAAAATAATTTATAATATTGAATAATAAATTTTAATGTTTTGGAAGTATAATTAGATTATATTTTTACCATTTAATCCAATTTTGGTCATTGGTATTAATTTTACATTGAAATTATATATAAATAAGTGTCAATCTTTTGATAGTTATTGTTTTTTAAAAACACACTATTTTTCTTGACAACGAGAATTAATTATAAATTTATAAATTCCACTTCTATGTTTTTAATTTGAAATAATGGACTTCATTTTTGGATTCCGAATACCGAAATTATCCTAAATGAATTTTTGGTATTTTTCTGAAAACATATAATTTTTGATGAATAGTGGAAAACACTAAGTTATCATTTAAAACCGAATTTTTATTTAAATAAATATTTATTTTATTTAAATTTATTTTTGGTCAAAATAGATACATAATACCTATATAAGTTCAATTTAATTAATTGGAGTCAATTTATAATAATTTTAGATATATATAAAATTGTATAGAACTTTTCACACTCTTTTACCCAACTCTTAGGAGAATTTGCAAATTATCATGAAACTTAATTTTACAGATTCTGTGAGTAGAATTTAAAAAATATGAGATACACGGTTGAATTTAGTAAGTAAAATGTGGTTCAATAAGATAAAAATAAATTTTTTGGGAATAGTAACTTTTTACATTTATTTACCATGGTTAAAAGTAAACCGGGTAATTAACGGTAAAAATTAAATTATTATTATGATAACACATATACTAATTCTATTGGATAAGTTTAATTCGACCGAAAACAACCATAGTAATAAAATTTAACCATTCAGGACCACATGGATTAGATTAATTCATTTATTATTATTTTATTTAAAGATGAGTTAAAAAAGTTAAAATCAATGTTTAATAACTAATTTTTTTAATATAGGATTATACATAATATAAATTCAACTATAAATATTTATTAGAACTATAAAAATATTTAATACATAATCATATTTTATTTATAATTTTTTGAGAAAAAATAATTCAATTTATCAATGGAACAATGATGATGCAATAATAAATTTATTAATGAAAGAATCAAATGAATGGTATTATAAATATTAAAATAAATATAATTCCAATGTTTTTATGACATGCTCTAATTTTTGAGGTGATTATGACAAGTTTTTATCAATTCAATGTATTTTTTTGAAGTAATCATGCTGTTATTATTTTAACAAAAAACAAATACCAAATAGTGTCAAAATTAACATAAAATATTTTATAAAACAAATATTATATTATTAATTGATATAATGGTCTTAAAAATCAATGGTTCATCCAAAAGTATTATATAATAATATATATGACATTAAAGAACCAATTGGGGTTTGATTGGTAGTATATAGTATGTTCATTAACCATATAGTATAAGAATACCAAAGACCCGATAAAAGTTAAACTATTTAACTTAGAGTTAAATCTAAATGATAAGGTTAAAATGGTAACCTAAACATTTCTAAAACCTATTGGTTGGGAGGATTTCGACCCATACCCACACTATACTAGAAATAAGTAACTTTGGATCCATTATAAACCGAATATGTATTTATTATAAAATAATATTTTATGTTTTTTCAAAGGTGTCCCTCATCCCTCTTCTAAAAGGGCACACCCCCTTATCTCAAATTGACACCTCCAAAGCCATTTAGGTCATCCAAAACCTACCCAAATATCCTCTCAACTATACTAAATTCATCCAATAGGCCTTCGTTTGGTCATAAATCCAAACTATGGAGCCCTTTTTATCAAATCAAAAGGAAGAACCCAGAGAGGTGGTAATGATTTCACCACCCTCTTTCATGTTCTCTTATTCTTCCACTTACTTTTTCTTTGTTTTTTCCATTATAAAATAATAAATCCAGTATCTTATATATACTCTGATGTTATTATAAATATGTAACAACTATATTCATTATTCTATCAATCTTATGAATGATAATGTCACCACGTGTGCGTACGCACAGCTTACCATCTCCACGCCGTGGAGTAATTTGTTATTCAACACTATGTTATTTGGATAGATATAATGATGAGTAATATGTAAATAAATAATGAAAATAAAATTATAATATCTCTATAAAATTAATATACCATCCAATTCAACACTTTTAACGAAATGATATTGTCGCTCGTGTGTACATACAGATTAATGTCTCCACGACGCGATGAGATTCATTTCCATGTTCACTATTCATCAATGGTTATAAAAATATATATTACTAATAATTATGTAATATATGACATAATAATGCTACTGGGGATATAGATATATATATATATATATACTTACATATATCTTATTCACTTATTTTGGTTCAATACGATATGAAAAAAGAAACAACATTTATGCGTACGAACGGACCACTGTCTACATAAACAGTGTTTTTCATTTCATATATATGTCTATATACATATTTATATTCTAAATATATATGATATATAAATACTGTTTTATATTCTGGAAGTATTTAAATCTTTATCTAAGTGATATAATCAAGAGTAACAAGTTAAAACATGTATGATAAAGAAAGCGATTATTACCTGAAATGATAATTTAACATGGAAATTATTATTAAATGGGTAGTATAAAGTAAAAATTGAATGATTTATGGTATAATAAATATTAATATGCTTCTGGTATAATTTAATAACATAATACAATCTTCATACAGGAGGTTAAACGTACCCTCGATTAAAGGAATGTTCAAGGTATGGGTTAATTCCTCAATCTCATTATTATCCGAGATTGTTTATGTGTAAGTATTTACTGGGACATTTTTATAATCCATATCCATTTTTCATAAAAATGGTTTCAAAATGAATAATTTAAGGATTTGTGAAAAGTACTATTTATCAAGATCATAATTTTAAATGTTTTAATGATTTATATTTCTAAATCTTTTTAATTAATGTCCATGTTTTCAAAATGATATTAAGGATTTATTTATATGGACATGAATGTTTTGAAATGATAATTATTTTCAAACGTTTCAAAGTGGTATGTGACACTTTGATTCAAAAATTTATTTTAAATTACTTCCTTTATAAATGTGTGACTTTTAAATGATTTTACAAAAATAATATTTCTAGAAAAAAATTTTACTCATGATTATCAACTATGTCAGCATCCTTTACTGGATATTATTATTGATTGAGGTTGATTTATTATAATGAAAAATTTTATATTGTATTGAATGAGTTGTGAAATGTTTGACTATGAATGTTCTTTTTTTATACCATTAATGGTTTATGGTTAATGTATTGACATTCCTTATGCTAGTTTTAATATGAATGTTTATGTCATGTTTCATATTTTTCATATAAGGAATGCAGTGGACTTAATAAGTCACCAGTGGAGCCTACTATAGCTCCAGGATGCATCGGTATGTCTCACGAGACAAACTAGTGTCTTAGCACAAGGCCTTGACAAAAATTGTATTTGTAGTCTTGGTACGAGGCCTTGATTATGTGGCAATGATGTCCGACGTTAGGCATTCCCTCATTATAAAATTAGTTATTTCATGTGATTATTCTACTAGTAGAATATCCATGTCCATGTTTATATGGTAATGTTTGATTTATTTTTTCCATATTATGTTCATGTTTATGTTTAAAAAAGAAGTTGTTTTTATCACACATCTTTCCTTAAAAGTTTATAGTTTCCGCTAAATTATTTACCTCTACTGAGAATCTGATCTCACCTCTTTCTTATGTTTTATTATCCCAAGATTCCAAGAAGTGTATTATGATTGATAAGAAGGGTTAATCTTGGGGATTTATGGAATTATCAGATGATAATTTATGTTGTGTTTTATTTTATAATTTTTAATGTAAAACATTTTCATGTATGTAATCTATTTTCCAAGACTGCAAAACTGATCGGTCCTTCCGGACAAGATTCCTAGTAATCGTTCCAATGTATTAAAATAATGCACCGAATCTGGGTAACTGGGGTCTGGGCGTTACAATTGGTATCAGAGGAAGTTTATCAATAACCTTGGAAGCTAGAATTAGATAAAATCTGATTAAAGCACATAGACCTAAGATATACTTTGAGGATTATGATATAAGTAATTCCTATAATTTTCGTAATGTAGAGATTTTGTGAGTTTTCCAGGAAAATACGTCCCTGTTTGGATACGATCAGGTAGCGGCAGCTCTGACATAGATGTACCTAGGGGTAAAACCCAAATACACTGCATTGAACTATAATCGAATGAGAATAGGTGCACGACAATGGGCATTGCTGCACTCTTGGTCACGACACTCCCAGGGGATACGCTTAGGATAATTCTCATTTTCTTTACAAACCACTATGAAGGGTTTATGAGTATATACCTCCTAAAAGAAATTTTTTTATTATGTATTATATATATAAATTGTTTAATTTACATTAATTATTTTACATATTTGGAATTATGAATTGAAATTCATAAACTGACCTAGTGTATGCCCTTGTTTAGAAATGGCGCCCAGAAGAAGGAATGAGAACTCCAGTAATACGTATGATCCAAAGAGTAAGAAGGGTCATATCATTCAGGGTATTAAGCCAACATTTAGTAAGGAAGTAGTCTCATACATATTATCATCATATGAATAAATAATATCATGTGTTAATAATATTAGTAAATAATTCTCTGAATCCTATGGATTTGAAGGGAAGCCAGTGAAGAAAATCATGGTAGAAAGAAAGATGGATAAAGGGAATAAAGGAAAGAAGGATTTTTGAATATGCGATAAATGTGGAATGAATCACCTTGGTAAATGCTTGAAGTGAATTTGAGTTTATTATAAGTGTGGAGAAAATGGACACCATGTACGTGATTGCAAGGGTAAGAAAAAAATTTCAATTGTAAAATGATTTATCTGCACAGCGTTCAGACACTACAAGAATCAATGTCCCATTCATAAGAGTATATAACAAATGATGTTATTGGATAACAATCAAGTAATGATACTACCTCAGATGAAGAAGCATGACTAGTTTTCTTGTCTTGTTATTATAGAATTATTTCATTTGAGTGTTATATTAACAATATACTGGTTACCTGAATTATGAAGATAAATAAGGATTGTATTGGAGAACTATTTTATTAAGGATTTGAGATTATATGGTTCTATGAAAAGTGACTTAATAGTAAGCTAAGAATTTTGGAAAATAAATGGTTGAAGTAAAGGTAATATTTAATATGGTCTTGATAATGAGGTAGTGACTTTGGAATAAGGGATGGTTGAATTTGGTAATTTAGGATGTTATGGTGTTCTAAAAGAATACACGATGAAGGTGTTCACATGTTGTTACCTGAAAAAATGATCATCATTATGTTTAACCTCCTTATAAACTTTGGAATGAGAGTTTGGATATAAGTATTTTGGATAATTCTAAAGGTTAGAATGGATTATGTTTAAAATTGGATACTATTGTTAAAGTTATTTTTGGATTTCCATTAAAAGGTCTACCTAGAGGTCGGGCAGCAACCTGTCACATCCGGAAATGTCGTGAGACCTGAACCCGCAACCGGAGGCAAGGGTGTATCACCTATTAGTGAACGACGTGATTTCCTGGATTGAATAATGTAGTTTTTTAAGGGTCTGATATGTGAATTATAAATTCATTATTTTTGGAACCCTGTATGATTATGATAAATAGAATATATATATATATATATATATTTGAAATCTTTTAGAGTGAAAGTTGAGTTTTTGGTAGGAATTAGTTGAAGGATGAAACTCTACTTGTCAAGTATATATATACATACACAAATATATATATATATATATGTCTATTTCCCCTATTATTTTATTGATAAAATAATTATTAAACTTTAGGGAAGGGATCTTAAAACCAAAAATTTGTTATCCTAATACCTTACGTTTTCATGAACCGATGGTATTTTAAATCATGATAGATTGGTGGATTTGAGACCCACAATTATACAATTTTTCATGATTGATTACATCAGTCACTCCCTAAAAATATTTATGTTTTTTCTCCAATTATGTATCTTTAATTTCCACCAATTTTTTCCTAATTGAGATAACAATTTGGTGGTGAATTTTTCATTCCCAATTTCCTCTTATTAAGACTAAATTTTATAAACCAAATTTCCAATGTGGGTTTTTCTGTCACGCCCGGACTTTTGAGGTATGCGTTTAAATTTTAAATTTTTATTTCATTAATTAATTGCCGGTTTATTTAAATCTTTTGGTTGTATCATGAGCCGAACCCGGTTTGGGTGGCCCGTTGGTGTAACGGTGCGCGCGCGCGGGCCTTGCGCCGCTCGGCGCACGGGTAGGGGATTGGCAAAGCAATGCAGCTTTGCCATTTCAACGCTCGGTGCCCGTTGCGCGGATGAACCAAACGTCAGATGTTGACATTAGTTTTATTTTTATTATTCATACTATTATTATTATTGATACTACAATTATTATTATTATTATTATTATTATTATTTCTTTTATTATGATGTTAGTATTATTATTATTATTATTGCTAATGTATTATTATTATTAATATTTTATTGTTATGCGTTTATTATTATTAAGATTATGGTTATTATTATTACTACTAATATTATTATGTCTAATATTATTATGATATTTGATATTATTATTTTATCTTAAATTGTTTAATTTTTTTTTTCTTTTCTCCCCCATGTCTAACCCTAGCCGCCACCCCCTTTTTCTCTCTCTTTTTTTTTCTTTTCTCTTCTTCTTCTCTTCTCACCCGCCGCACCTCCTGCATCCGCGCCCCCTCCTTCCTCTTCCCTTCTTTTCCTCTTCTTCTCCTCCCGCCCCTCTCTCCCTCTCCTCTGCATTTCGCCGCTCCTGCACCTCCCGCCGGACCTGCATCGGTCGCGCCTCCGCCTCGGCCTGCTGCTCCTCGGCCGGACCTCCATCGGCCTGCTGCTCCTCGGCCAGCCGCCCCTGCCGGTTTTCTTCTCCTCCTTCTTGTCTTCTTCTTCTCTTATTTTTCCCTTCTTCCTCTTCTTTCTCTTCTCCTTCTTCTCTTCTTCTTCTTCTTTCTTTCCTCCTCCTCTCCTTGCTCTTTTCTTCTTCTCCCTCTGTTCTCTTTCCTCCTCTGCCAGCCGGCGCAACTCCCCCCCTGCTGCTGCTCTTCTTCTTTTTTTTTCTTTTTTTTTCTTTCTTCTCTCCTTTCTTCTTCTCCCCTTCTTCTTCTTCTTCTTCTCTATTCTTTCTTCTTCTTCTCTTCTCCTTCTTCTTTTCCTCCTTCTTCCTCCCCTGCCCTGGACGGCGCACCTTCCTGCTGCGCAGTTCCTGCACCCGCCGGTTGTTCATCTTTTTTTTTGTTTATTTCATTTTATTATTTTAACTAATAAGATATTACGATTTTCTCTTATTAATATGTTAATTATTACATTATTACAATAATTATTATTCTGTTATTATTAATATGTCAATAATAATCATACTAATATCATATTATTATTATTATTGTTATTATTATTATTTATAATTATTGTTATTATTATTATTTCTATTATTATTATTATTATTATCATATTATTATTATTATTATTATGCTATTATTGTTATTAATATTATTATTATTGTTATTACTATTGTTTATAATTATTATAACTATTTCTATTATTATTTCTATTGTCCTTATATTATTATTATTATTATGCTATTATTGTTATTAATATTATTATTATTGTTATTACTATTGTTTATAATTATTATAACTATTTCTGTTATTATATCTATTGTCCTTATATTATTATTATTATTTTATTATGTTAATATTAATATTAATATTATTCAATTATTATTATTATTATCATTATTATTACGTTAACAATTTTTCTGAACCGTTGAGCGCTCTGCTGTTTTTAGGACCTGGTTGAAGGCTCAAGGCGGTGCGACCGCGGTGCAACTGGAGTCTTGTGCCGTGTCCTTTTCCGCGCCGTTTGAGGTAGGTGGTTCCGCACTCAAGTATGGGTTTTTAATCCTTTGCTTGCACTCCTGGTTAATCAAATGTTTCATCCCCTGTTTACATACTATGAACTTTTTCCCCTCATTAAAAAAAATGTCATGTGTTTATTACTTGGACTTAGTTAAAACTTTGAATGTCTTTCTTTTTTTTTAAATAGTTATCAGCACGTTTTAAAAGTACTGTTTTGGTTTACCTGATTGAAGAAAAGAAAAAAAATGTTGTTTTATTTTTCAAACTATGCTACTGGTTTTATTTAGTGTACTTGCAATACATACTATGTTTTGAAATGCTATGGTGTGCGTGTGGTATTTTCAAAAGAAAGAATATCAGTGTGCGGGTGATATGGCAGTTGTTTTCTGAATTGGGTGAGCACAAGGAGGGAAGCCTGGGTATTAGGTGGGTGGACTAGGACTAGTGAGCTGGTAGTCCGGAGATGACTCGACCCGGTTTCACTGGCAGGTTTGACGATTGCAACACTAACTAAACATATGATATCTGAGGGTCGTGGCCTTCTAAGCCACATGTTCTGAGGGTCGTGGCCTTCTAAGCCACATTTTCTGAGGGTCGTGGCCATCTAAGCCACGTTTCACTGAGACACGATGTCCTAGGGTCCCACTGTTACTAGTATCCTTAGGGCATTCCCATCTTCTGGTGCTACTGATACTTGTGCGCACACTGATCCATGATATTTATACCATTTAAATTTCACTCTGGTATGTGACTTGAACCGTTTTTCTTTGAAAGCATTTTGTGAAAATCTTTTATTTATTTTTCCACATTTTACTTTATACAGCATTGCAAATGGATTTTCTCTTTATACTTGTGCGTGGAATCTTGCTTGGTGATATCCTGCTGGGCGATTGCTCACACCCTACTTACACCTTTGGGTGTAAGTAGATCTGTTTACTTCTGATACAGGTAAGGGCCCGGCTTTCGGAGGCAGTGGTTCAGGTTGTTAGCTAGACTGACTACGTGACATTTTGGTGGTGACTTGAAGGCAGTGTTCCCACATTGAGCTGCAGCCCCTAGGTTGGTTGTAGTCACCTTGTTTTTTTTGTCTTGTGTGAGTTTTGACTACTTTGTCTAAAAACCTGTATTGGTTAGATGGTTGTTGACTGTCACTTCTACTTTTACTTGGTCATTTTGGTTGGCTGCTTTACATTTATTCACTCGGGTAAATCGTTCCCAGGGTTTATTTTGATACCCGGCACTTGTGCCAGCCCGTGGGGATCGGGAACGCCCTTCGGGCCTTGCCGCGGGCCGGGTCGGGCGCCGGTTCGGATGGCGACCCAATTCGGTTCATGACAAAATGGTATCAGAGGCAGGTTTTTGTTGGTGGTTTATGTTATTTGGGATGAGTTGGGTTGTACATGAGTTGGGTCTGTCGGGGCTCAGGATTCATGTTGCGAGTAGGGTGCCTGGCCAGCACGCCTCGTGACAGATACTGAGTCACCATGGGATGTCAGGGTGCTTGTTTCACTTTCTTTCTGGGTGGGACGTGCAGGCTGCAGACTGTGCATGGACACCAGATAAGGAAAGTAAAGCTTTTATATGGATTTGTTCTTGCATGATTGGTTTATTGATGAATAATTATCTTGTTGGAAAAATTTATTCCCTTTTTATTGATGGGTTTCTTTCTTGATTGCTGCTCTTTTTCAGTAAGATGCCTCCCCGGAGAGTTCCCATGCATCCACGGGAGGAAGCCGGAGAGAGTTCTCCCGCGCCGCTTGATCAGAGATTTGTTGAGGCGATGGTCCGAGCCGTTCAGGCTTTAGGACAAGGGGCGACTCCTGCCCCCGCCCCTGTTCCAGCTAGAGGGGAGGATTTTGGCTCCAGAAAGGATAGAGCTCAGGAGTTTCTGAGGAGCAAACCTCCTTCTTTCCGAGGTGGTTCAGAACCTCAGGAGGCAGAGGAGTGGCTTGAGAAGATAGAACGCGTGTTTGATTTCCTTGACACGCCTGAGGAAGTCAGGGTGAAGTGCGCCTCGTTCCAGCTGGAGGGTTCCAGTCGCAAATGGTGGGAATCAGTGGTCCAGGCTGGGAAACATGAGCACATGAGCTGGAAGGATTTCAAGGGTCTCTTCAACGAGCAGTATTGTCCAGAGTTTGTAGCCTATGCCAGATCTCGGGAGTTCATGGAGCTATCGCAGGGGAATCAGACAGTGATGGAGTATGCGAATCGCTTTGCTGAACTGGTACGGTACGCACCTGAGATAGTTTCGAGCGAATTCTTGAAGGCTCGGAAGTTTGAGAGGGGCCTTCGACCAGAAATTCACTCCCAGGTTTTCTTGTTCAAGCTGAAGACTTATGCTGAGGTGGTCGATCGTGCTTGTATGGCCGAGATTGACCAGAAGGGAAAGTCGGGGTTTTCTGGATCAGTGTCAGGGCTTGGCAGTGGCAGTTCATCTGAGAAGAAAAGGAAGCTTGATGAGCAATGGAAGAAGGGTGATGGCAGCTCAGGTCATCCTCCCAGACAGTTTTCATCTGGGGCTTCTCGTGCAGGGTTGTTGTGTGCCATCAGTGCGGAAGGGCAGGGCACATCCGACCTGTTTGTCCATACCCTCCCAGACCATGCCATGGATGTGGAATGGTGGGACATCTACAGCGCTTCTGCAGGACTGCACGCCCTTATCAGAGTGGGGCTGGATCAGTGGCTTCTAGAGGGGTATCAGTTCAGTCAGATCCGACCAGGACGACAGGATCTCGGTTTGGTGGGCATGGTGGTAGGACCGGATCGTCTTCAGGGCAGAGCCATATCAGGGCAGAGCCTCAGGCGAGCGGTCACTCTCAGGCAGGGACCAGGCAACTGCATGCTGTGGATCAGGCACCAGCGGGATCCGATGCAGGGCCTTCGACGGTTCGAGGTACTATTCTGGTTGCATCTTCTATAGCTGCAGTTTTATTTGATACCGGTGCTTCAGTTTCTTTTATATCTGCTCGTTTTGTGAATCTGCTGAACCTACCATCCGAGCTTTTATCGTTTGCTATGGATTTGGTAACGCCGTTGGGGAAAAAGAGGGAGCAAGGCCTCAAGTGCCGATCGTGCGCACTCTCTGTGTCGGGTGTCGAGATGGAATGGGATTTCTTGGTCCTTGACATGGACCTATTTGATGTGATCCTCGGTATGGACTGGCTGGTGCGCTTCCAGGCGCACATTGATTGCTATCAACGCCGAGTCAGCTTTACAGCACCAGATGGGACTCCTCAGCTTTTTCACGGAGAATGGGATCCTCGGTCGGGACGTGCGGGACCTCCACTCCCTAAGCTTGGAAATATTGCTTATCAGTTATCGTCGCTCGCGCTGGAGGACGATGGTGGTATTTCACAGGGCGGGTTACCTCGTGTAGTGGACGAGTTCCCAGAGGTTTTTCCAGATGATTTTTCTGGCTTACCCCCAGAGCGAGACGTGGATTTCTCGATTGAGTTGGCGCCGGGAACACAGCCTATATCTCTTCTCTCGTATCGCATGGCCCCCACCGAATTGAGGGAATTAAAGATACAGCTGGACGATTTGGAATCCAAAGGATTCATTCGCCCGAGCGTCTCTCCTTGGGCCACACCGGTTTTATTCGCGAAGAAGGCCGATGGAACCCTTCGGTTGTGCATTGATTACCGGAAGTTGAACAAGGTAACCATCAAGAATAAATACCCTTTGCCTCGGATTGACGATTTTTTTGACCAGCTGAAGGGGGAAAAGTGGTTCTCCAAGATTGATTTGCGTTCGGGATACCACCAGCTCAGGGTGAGAGAAGCAGATATCCCGAAGACGGCTTTCCGAAGCAGGTATGGTCACTTCGAGTACTTGGTCATGCCTTTTGGATTGACGAATGCTCCTGCAGTTTTTATGGCACTCATGAATAGGGTGTTCCACCAATATCTCGACTCATTTGTCATGGTATTCGTGGATGACATCCTAGTATACTCTGGATCTAATGAGGAGCATGAGCACCACTTGCGCGTTGTTTTGGGCACCTTGCGAGATCACCGCCTGTATGCCAAACTCTCGAAGTGCACTTTCTGGATCAGGGAAGTGAAGTTTCTGGGGCACGTCGTCTCCGAACAAGGGGTTTCAGTGGATCCTGAAAAGATCAGAGCAGTTATGTCTTGGGAGCAGCCGAGAAATGTGTTTGAGATCAGGAGTTTTCTGGGCTTGGCTGGTTATTACAGGTGCTTTGTCCGAGACTTCTCGCGGCTTGCCTCCCCCATGACTGCACTCACTCGGAAAGGGGTGAAGTTTGAGTGGAGCTCACAGTGCCAGACATCTTTTGAGGAGCTGAAGCGGCGGTTGACCACCGCACCTGTGTTGACCTTACCGGAGTCAGGAAAGGGCTATGTGGTGTACTGTGATGCGTCAGGTACGGGCCTTGGATGTGTGCTCATGCAGGACGACCATGTGGTGGCTTATGGTTCTCGCCAACTCCGGCCGCATGAGAAGAACTATCCGACTCACGACTTAGAGTTGGCGGCAGTGATGCATGCTTTGAAGACGTGGCGCCACTATCTTTTTGGGGAGAAGTTTGTGGTCTATTCTGACCACAAGAGCCTGGCCTATATTTTCTCTCAGACGGATCTCAATTTGAGGCAGCGCCGCTGGGTCGAGTACCTGCAGGGTTTTGATATTGATATTGTCTATACCCTTGGCAAGGGTAATGTGGTAGCTGACGCATTGAGAAGAAAAGTACCAGTGCAGGCGTTGAAGAAGTCCAGCGATGAGTGGACTTTGATGGGGCTCTTCGCCCAGTTGCATTTGGAGAGCAGGGAGCACAGTGGAGGTACTTTCTTGGCTAGCATCCAGTTGACTCCTGCCCTTCTAGAGTTGATTCAGCAGGAGCAGCCTGGTGATGAGTTTTGTCAGCGATCTATGTAGTTTCTCCATGGTGGGGAGACTCCTTCTGATTGGTCTTTGTCTTCCCAGAGGGTCCTATGCTTCAAAGGCCGCACTGTAGTGCCGTTGTCTCTGCGAAAGGTGGTGATGCAGGATAGCCACCAGTCTCAGTGGGCCGTCCATCCTGGTACCACCAAGATGTACTACAATGTTCGCCGGCAGTTCTGGTGGCCAGGTATGAGACGGGACATAGCCGACTTCGTATCCCGATGTTATACTTGCCAGCAAGTGAAAGCAGAACATCAGAGACCATCTGGCCTACTCCAGCCATTACCCATTCCTACCTGGAAGTGGGACGAGGTCACCATGGACTTCATCATTGGCCTGCCTCGTACACCTCGAGGGAGGAATGCTATCTGGGTGGTGATTGACCGTTTGACCAAGTCTGCTCACTTTATTCCGATCAGAGACACATCGAAGGTAGAGGAACTGGGCCGCTTGTATGTTCAGGAGGTGGTCAGACTTCATGTTGTGCCGTCGGCAGTTGTTTCTGACAGGGACCCCCGCTTTACATCACGGTTTTGGGGAAGCCTCCAGAAGGCTTTGGGGTCGTAGATTAAGATGAGCACGGCATACCATCCGCAGACCGATGGCCAGACGGAGCGGGCGAATCAGATTCTGGAAGACATGCTCCGGGCCTGTGTGTTAGATTTTGGAGGCTCATGGGATATCCATTTGGGGCTGGTCGAGTTTGCTTACAATAATAGTTACTAGTCTTCCATCAGAATGGCACCCTTTGAGGCGCTCTATGGCCGGCCTTGTCGGTCTCCTCTGTGTTGGGCTGAGGTAGGAGAGGCCTCGCTTTTGGGACCGAGTCTTGTTCAGGAGACGTCTGAGAAGGTCAAACTGATTAGGCAGCGGTTGTTGACAGCTCAGAGTCGCCACAAGTATTATGCAGATCAGAGGCGGCGGGATCTTGAGTTTTCAGTGGGGGACAGAGTGTTCCTGAAAGTGGCCCCTCGCTTGGGTCAACGTCGTTTGGGGAAACAGGGGAAGCTGACACCGAGATATGTCGGACCTTTCGAGGTTCTTGAGCGGATTGGCAAGGTGGCATACAGGCTAGCTTTTCCCTCGCAGTTGATGTCGATTCACGAAGTATTTCATGTCTCCCAACTGAAGAAGTACAACCCCGACCCGTCGCATGTGCTGAATTGGGAGGATCTGGAGATAGAATCCGACTTGTCTGTGGTCGAGCGACCAGTGCGTATAGTGGACTCTCGGGAAAAGGTGCTGCGTGGAAAGTCCATTCCTCTGGTCTGTGTTCTGTGGCAGCACGGGAACGATGACCACGAGACTTGGGAGCGGAAGTCATGGGTTGAGCAGGAGTACCCATTTCTATTCTCTGATCAGGCTTTGAGCTGACTTTCCGAGGGCGGAAAGTTTTCATGGTGGGGAGAATTGTCACGCCCGGACTTTTGAGGTATGCGTTTAAATTTTAAATTTTTATTTCATGAATTAATTGCCGGTTTATTTAAATCTTTTGGTTGTATCATGAGCCGAACCCGGTTTGGGTGGCCCGTTGGTGTAACGGTGCGCGCGCGCGGGCCTTGCGCCGCTCGGCGCACGGGTAGGGGATGGGCAAAGCAATGCAGCTTTGCCATTTCAATGCTCGGTGCCCGTTGCGCGGACGAACCAAACGTCAGATGTTGACATTAGTTTTATTTTTATTATTCATACTATTATTATTATTGATACTACAATTATTATTATTATTATTATTATTATTATTTCTTTTATTATGATGTTAGTATTATTATTATTATTATTATTTCTAATGTATTATTATTATTAATATTTTATTGTTATGCGTTTATTATTATTAAGATTATGGTTATTATTATTACTACTAATATTATTATGTCTAATATTATTATGATATTTGATTTTATTATTTTATCTTAAATTGTTTAATTTTTTTTTCTTTTCTCCCCCATGTCTAACCCTAGCCGCCACCCCCTTTTTCTCTCTTTTTTTTTCTTTTCTCTTCTTCTTCTCTTCTCACCCGCCGCACCTCCTGCATCCGCGCCCCTCCTTCCTCTTCCCTTCTTTTCCTCTTCTTCTCCTCCCGCCCCTCTCTCCCTCTCCTCTGCATTTCGCCGCTCCTGCACCTCCCGCCGGACGTGCATCGGCCGCACCTCCGCCTCGGCCTGCTGCTCCTCGGCCGGACCTCCATCGGCCTGCTGCTCCTCGGCAAGCCGCCCCTGCCGGTTTTCTTCTCCTCCTTCTTGTCTTCTTCTTCTCTTCTTCTTCCATTCTTCCTCTTCTTTCTCTTCTCCTTCTTCTCTTCTTCTTCTTCTTTCTTTCCTCCTCCTCTCCTTTCTCTTTTCTTCTTCTCCCTCTGTTCTCTTTCCTCCTTTGCCAGCCGGCGCAACTCCCCCCATGCTGCTGCTCTTCTTCATTTTTTTTCTTTTTTTTTTCTTTTTTTTCTTTCTTTCTTCTCTCCTTTCTTCTTCTCCCCTTCTTCTTCTTCTTCTTCTCTATTCTTTCTTCTTCTTCTCTTCTCCTTCTTCTTTTCCTCCTTCTTCCTCCCCTGCCCCAGACGACGCACCTTCCTGCTGCGCAGTTCCTGCACCCGCCGGTTGTTCATCTTTTTTTTTATTTTGTTTATTTCATTTTATTATTTTAACTAATAAGATATTACGATTTTCTCTTATTAATATGTTAATTATTACATTATTACAATAATTATTATTCTGTTATTATTAATATGTCAATAATAATCATACTAATATCATATTATTATTATTATTGTTATTATTATTATTTATAATTATTGTTATTATTATTATTTCTATTATTATTATTATTATTATCATATTATTATTATTATTATGATATTATTGTTATTAATATTATTATTATTGTTATTACTATTGTTTATAATTATTATAACTATTTCTATTATTATTTCTATTGTCCTTATATTATTATTATTATTATTATGCTATTATTGTTATTAATATTATTATTATTGTTATTACTATTGTTTATAATTATTATAACTATTTCTATTATTATTTCTATTGTCCTTATATTATTATTATTATTTTATTATGTTAATATTAATATTATTATTATTCTATTATTATTATTATTATCATTATTATTACGTTAACAATTTTTCTGAACCGTTGAGCGCTCTGCTGTTTTTAGGACCTGGTTGAAGGCTCAAGGCGGTGCGACCGCGGTGCAACTGGAGTCTTGCGCCGTGTCCTTTTCCGCGCCGTTTGAGGTAGGTGGTTCCGCACTCATGTATGGGTTTTTAATCCTTTGCTTTCACTCCTGGTTAATCAAATGTTTCATCCCCTGTTTACATACTATGAACTTTTTCCCCTCATTAAAAAAAATGTCATGTGTTTATTACTTGGACTTAGTTAAAACTTTGAATGTCTTTCTTTCTCTTTTTTTTAAATATTTATCAGCAAGTTTTAAAAGTACTGTTTTGGTTTACCTGATTGAAGAAAAGAAAAAAAATGTTGTTTTATTTTTCAAACTATGCTACTAGTTTTATTTAGTGTACTTTCAATACATACTATGTTTTGAAATGCTATGGTGTGCGTGTGGTATTTTCAAAAGAAAGAATATCAGTGTGCGGGTGATATGGCAGTTGTTTTCTGAATTGGGTGAGCACAAGGAGGGAAGCCTGGGTATTAGGTGGGTGGACTAGGACTAGTGAGCTGGTAGTCCGGAGATGACTCGACCCGGTTTCACTGGCAGGTTTGACGATTGCAACACTAACTAAACATATGATATCTGAGGGTCGTGGCCTTCTAAGCCACATGTTCTGAGGGTCGTGGCCTTCTAAGCCACGTTTTCTGATGGTCGTGGCCATCTAAGCCACGTTTCACTGAGACACGATGTCCTAGGGTCCCACTGTTACTAGTATCCTTAGGGCATTCCCATCCTCTGGTGCTACTGATACTTGTGCGCACAGTGATCCATGATATTTATACCATTTAAATTTCACTCTCGTATGTGACTTGAACCGTTTTTCTTTGAAAGCATTTTGTGAAAATCTTTTATTTATTTTTGCACCTTTTACTTTATACAGCATTGCAAATGGATTTTCTCTTTATACTTGTGCGTGGAATCTTGCTTGGTGATATCCTGCTGGGCGATTGCTCACACCCTACTTACACCTTTGGGTGTAAGTAGATCTATTTACTTCTGATACAGGTAAGGGCCCGGCTTTCGGAGGCAGTGGTTCAGGTTGTTAGCTGGACTGACTACGTGACATTTTGGTGGTGACTAGAAGGCAGTGTTCCCACATTGAGCTGCAACCCCTAGGTTGGTTGTAGTTACCTTGTTTTTTTTGTCTTGTGTGAGTTTTGACTACTTTGTCTAAAAACCTGTATTGGTTAGATGGTTGTTGACTGTCACTTCTACTTTTACTTGGTCATTTTGGTTGGCTGCTTTACATTTATTCACTCGGGTAAATCGTTCCCAGGGTTTATTTTGATACCCGGCACTTGTGCCAGCCCGTGGGGATCGGGAACGCCCTTCGGGCCTTGCCGCGGGCCGGGTCGGGCGCCGGTTTGGATGGCGACCCAATTCGGTTCGTGACATTTTCCCACAAAGGTATTTTCTATTTTCAACCTTTTATTTTCATAGAACAATTTCAAATTGAGAGGATGTAATTTATTGAAGGTGGGATGAATTTAACACCCCATGATTTCATAGTACTGTATTTCTTCAAAGTAATGTCATAACTTGCACTACACACAACACTGAGTTCAAGTGCATCACGACATACCAAAATAGCCGTTCAAAAGCTGTTATGAATAGTATTAACTGAATTTTGAACATTATATAATCCTTATAATTTTATAATCTATATTATGGGTTTCTTAGACATAATTTATGTCAGATTGTTTTCTGATAAAAGAATTAATTTTCAAAAAATACAATTTTACCGCCTTTTAATTGCGAACCCTTTCTAAATAAAATATTTGAAACTATTATATATTAAATGTTACAAAATAATCTTTTTAATTAGAATTGGTATATTATAATTTAGTTTCAATAAATTCTTGGTGTTTTTTTGATAACTTTCATATTTGGGTGAATAGTAAAAAATAAAATATTTTAACTAAAAACAATTTTTTTAATAAAAATAATTTATAATGTTGAATAACACATTTTAATTTTTTGGAAGTATAATTAGATTATATTTTTACCCTTTAATCCAATTTTGGTCATTGGAATTAATTTTACATTGAAATTATACATGAACAAGTGTCAATCTTTTGATAGTTATTGTTTCATAAAAACACACTATTTGTTTTGACAACGAGAATTAATTTTAAATTAATAAATGAAACTTCTATGTTTTTAATTTGAAAAAATGGAATTCATTTTTGGATTCAGAATACCGAAATTATCATAGGATGAATTTTTGGTATTTTTCTTAAAACATATAATTTTTTATGAATAGTGAAACACACTAAGTTATCATTTTAAACCGAATTTTTATTTAAATAATTATTTATTTTATTTAAATTTATTTTTGGTCAAAATAGATACATAATACCTATATAATTTCAATTTAATTAATTGGAGTCAATTTATAATAATTTTAGATATATATAAATTTTTATAGAACTTTTCACCGTCTTTTACCCAACTCTTAAGAGAATTTGAAAATTAACATGAAACTTAATTTTACCGATTCTGTTAGTAGAATTTCAAAACTCTGAGAGACACGGTTGATATCAGTATGTAAAATTTGGTTCATTAAGATAAAAATATTTTTTGGAAATATTAAATTTTTACATTTATTTACCACGGTTAAAAATAAACAGGGTAATTAAGGGTAAATATGATATTATTGTTCTGATAAAACATATCCTAATTCTATTGGATAAGTTTAATTCGACCAAAAACAACCTTAGTAATAAAATATAACCCTTTAGGACAAGTTGGATTAGATTAAGACATTTATTATTATTTTATTTAAAGAAGAGTTAAAAAAGTTAAAATCAATGTTTAATAACTAATTTTTTTAATATAGGTTTATACATAAGAGAAATTCAACTATAAATATTCATTAGAACTATAAAAAGATTTAATACATAGTCATATTTTTTTTATAATTTTTTGAGAAAAAACATTTCAATTTATTAATGGCACAATGATGATGCAGTAATAACATTATTAATGAAAGAATCAAATAAATGGTATTATAAATATTAAAATAAATATAATTCCAATATATTTATGACATACTCGAATTTTCTAGGATATTATGACATGTTTGTGTCGAATCAATGTATTTTTTGTGAAGTAATCATACTGTTATAATTTTAACAAAAAACAAATACCAAATAGTTTCAAAATTGACATAAAATTGTTTTTAAAACAAATATTATATTATTAATTGATATAATGGTCTAAAAAATAAATGGTTCAGCAAAAAGACTTATATAATAATATATATTACCTTAAAGAACCAATTGGGGTTCAATTGGCTGTATATAGTATGTTTATTAACCATATAGTATAAGAATACAAGAAGACACGATAGAAGTTAAACTATTTAACTTAGAGTTAAATCTAAATGATAATGTTAAAATGGTAACGTAAACTCTTCTAAAACCTATTTGTTGGGAGGATTTTGACCCGTAACCACACTATCCTAGAAATTAGTAACTTTGGATCCATTATAAACCGAATATGAATTTATTATAAAATCATATTTTAAGTTTTTCCAAAGGTGCCCCTCATCCCTCTTCTAAAATGGAACATACCCTTCTCTCAAATTGACACCTCCAAAGCCAATTAGATCAGACAAACCCTACCCAAATACCATCCCAACTACCCTAAATTCATCCTAGAGTCATTACTTTGGTCATAAACTTAAAATATGGAGGCCTTTTGATCAAATCAAAAGGAAGAACCCGAAGAAGAGGTAATGATTTCACCACCCTCTTTCATGTTCTCTTATTCTTCCACTTAATTTTTCTTTGTTTTTTCCATTATAAAATAATAACTCGAGTATCTTATATATACTTGATGTTATTATAAATATGGATCAACTATATTCATTATTCTATCAATCTTATGAATGATAACGTCACCATGCGTGCGTACGCACGGCTTACCGTCTCCACGCCATGGTGTAATTTGTTATTCAACAGTATGTTATTTGGATTGATATAATGATGGGTAATATGTACATAAATAATAAAAATAACATGATAATGTCTCCATAAAATTAATATACCATCCAATTACACACCTTTAACGAAATGATGTTGTCGCTCGTGCGTACATACAGATTACCGTCTCCACGATGCGATGAGATTCATTTCCACGTTCGCTATTCATCAACGATTATAATAATATATATTACTAATAATTATGTAATATATGACATAATAATTCTACGGGGGATATATATATATATACTTACATATATCTTATTCACTTAGTTTCGTTCAATATGATATGAAAATGGAAACAACGTTTATGCGTATGAACGGACCACTGTCTCCAAAAACAGTGTTTTTCATTTCATATATATGTCTATATAAATATTTATATTCTAAATATATATGAAATATAAATCATTTTTTATATTTTTGAAGTATTTAAATCTTGATCTAAGTGATACAATCATGAGTAACAAGTTAAAACACATATGATAAAGAAAGCGATTGTTACCCGAAATGTTAATTTAACATGGAAGTTACAATTAAATGGCTAGTATAGAGTCATAAATGAATCATGTGTGATATCGTAAATATTAATATGTTTTTGGAATAATTTAATAACATACTATTATTTTCATACAAGAGGTTAAATGTACCCTCGACTAAAGGAATGTTCAACGTAAGCGCCAATTCCTCAATCTCATTATTATCCGAGATTGTTTATGTGTAAGTATTTACTGGGACATTTTTTAATCCATGTCGATTTTTCACAAAAATGATTTCAAAATGAATATTTTAAGGATTTTTGAAAATTACTTTTTATCAAGATCATAATTTTAAATGTTTTAAAGATTTATCGTTCTAAATCTTATTAATTAATGTCCATGTTTTCAAAATTAGTTTAAAAGTTTATTTATATAGACATGAATGTTTTGAAATGATAATTATTTTCAAAAGTTTAAAAGTGGTATGGGACACATTGATTTAGAAATCTCTTTTAAATTACATCCTTTATTAATATGTGACTTTTAAATGATTTTAAAAAAAAATTATTTCTCTCAAAAAGTTCTACCCATCATTTTCAACTATGTCAGCATCCTTTACTAGATAATATTTTTGATTGAGGTTGATTTATTATAATAAAATCTTCCATATTGTATTGAATGAGATATGATATCTTTGACTGTACATGTTCTTTTTTTATACCATTAATGGTTTATGGTTAATGTATTGACATTTATAATTCTAGTTTTAATACGAATGTTTATGTTATGTTTCAATTTCTCCATATGAGGAATGCAGTGGACTTAGTAAGTGACGGGTGTAGCCCGCTATAGCTCCTCGATGCATAGGTAGGACTAATGAGACAAGCTAGTGTCTTGGAACTAGTCGTTCAAAATAAATTATTTGTAGTCTTGGCACGAGGCCTTGCCTATGTGGTACCGGCATTAGACATTCCCTCATTATGAAATTAGTTATTACAAGTGATTATTCGACTAGTATAATATCCTTGTTCTTGTTTATATGGTAATTTTTGATTTATTTTTCCATATTTTGTTCATGTTTATGTTTAAAAAGGATGTTTTTTATCACACGTCTTTCCTTAAAAGATTATGGCTTCCACTAAATTATTTACCCTTACTAAGCATCTGAGCTCACCCCTTTCTTATGTTTTATTTTTCCCAGGATTCCAAGAAGCGTATTATGATTGATAAGCTAGGTTAAGCTTGGTGATTAATAGAGTTATCAAAGGATTATTTACGTTTTGTTTTATTTTCTAATGTTTAATGTAACGTTCATGTATGTAATATATTTTCCAAGATTTCTAAACAAATCGGTTCTTCGGGACTTGATTCCTTGTAATCATGCCAATGTAATAAAAAAAAATGCACCGACTCTAGGTAACTGGGGTCAGGAAATTACAGTTGGTATCAGAGGAAGTTTAGCAATAACCTTTTATGTTAGATTTAGATAAACTTTGATTAGAGAACATAAGCCTAAGATAGACATTGATGATTAGTATAGAAGGACTTCCTAGAATTTTGGTAATTTAGATATTTTGTGAGTTTTCAAAGAAAATACATCCTTGTCTGGATACGAGCAGGTAGAGGCAGCTATGACACAATGTACCTGGGGGTAAAACCCGAAAACACCGCTTTGAACTAGAGTTGAACGGGAATTGGTGCACAAAAACGGTCCATGCTTCACTCTTGGTTACAACACTCCCGAGGGATATACGTAGGATAATTATCGTTTTCTTTACAAACCAATATTAAGGGTTTATGAGTATACACCTCCTCAAAGAAAATATTTTTGTGATTGTGGATTATATCTATAAACTATTCAATTTACGTTCAGTTTTTTACATGTTTGGAATTATGAATTGTGATTCATAAACTGACCTAGTGTATGCCATTGTTTAGAAATTGTGCCCAGTAGAAGGAATGAGAACTCTAGCAATACGTATGATACAAAGAGTATGAAGGGTCATATCATTAATCGTATCAATCCAACATCTAGAAAAGAAATAGTCTCCCACGTATTATCATCATATGAATAAATAGTATCATGTGTTAATAAGACCAGTAAAGAATTCCCGGAATCCTATGGCTTTAAAAGGAAGCCAGAGAAGAAAAGGATGGTAATAATAAAGATGGATAAAGGGAATAAAGGAAAGAAGGATTTTCCAATATGTGATGAAGGAGGAATGAATCACCTTGGTAAATGCATTAATGGAATGGGAGTTTGTTATATTTGTGGAGAAAATAGACACCAAGTACGTGATTGCAAGGGTAAAAAAAGTTTTCAAATGTAAAATGCTTCATCTGCAAGGCATGGAGACACTATGCGAATCAATGTCCCATTGATAAGAGTATACCGCAAACGATGTTATTGGATAATAAACAAGTTATGATACTTCCAAAGATGAAGAATAATGACTAGTAATCTATTGATGTTATTATATAATTATTTCATTTGAGTGTTGTATGAACAGTATACTGGTTACATGAATTATGGAGATAAATAAGGATTGTACTGCAGTACAATTTTATTGAGGATTTGAGATTATATGGTTCTAATAAAATTGGATTAATAGTAATTTATGCTTTTTGGAAGATAAATGGTTAAAGGAAAGTTAATACTTAATATGGTCCTGATAATGAGGTAGTGATTTTGGAATAAGATATGGTTGACTTTGGTAATTTGGGATGTTGCGGTGTTGTAAAAGAATACACGATGAAGACATTCACATGTTATAACCTAGAAAAAATAATCCTGATAATTATTAACTAATTTATAAACTTTGTACTGAGAGTTTGGATATACGCATTTTGGATAATTTTAAAAGTTGGAATGGATTAAGTTTGAAATTGGATACTATTGTTAAGGTTATTTTTGTATTTCTATAAATGGAACAATCCGTAGGTCGGGCGACAACCTGTCACGGCCGGCAAGGCCGCGAGACTAGAACCCGAAACTGATGGGAGGCAAGGGTATATCACCTATCACTGACCGAAGTGATGTATTGGATTGAATAATGTGGTTTTTTTAAAACAGTCTGATATGTGAATTATAAATTCAAAATTTTTGGAACCCTATACGATTAGGATAAATAAAATATATATATATATATATATATTCCCTTCTTATATTATGGATAAATTAATTATTAATCTTTAGGGAAGGGATCTTAAAACCAAAAACGTGTTATCCTAATACCTTGAGTTTTGTTGAACCGATGGTATTTTAAATCATCATTGATTGGGGGCTTTGAGGCCCATAATTCTACAATTGTTTTTGATTGATGACCTCAATCACTCCCTATAAATATTTACATTTTTCTTAAAATTATGTGCCTCTAATTTCCACTAATGTTCTCTTAATAGAGATAATAATTTAGTGGTGACTTTTCCATTCCCCTTTTCCTCTTATTAAGACTAAATTTTATTAACCCAATTTTCGATGTGGGTTTTCCCATAAAAATATTTTCTATTTTCAACCTTTAATATTCAAAAAACAATTACAAATTACGAGGATGCAATTTATTAATGAGGGAAGAATTTAACACCACAACATTTCATAGTATGTTATTTCTTCAAAGTAATTAAATAACTTGCACTACACGCAACACCGAGTTCAAGCGCATCCCGACTTACCAAACTAGCCGTTCGAAAGCGGTTATGAATAGTATTAACTGAATTTTGAACATTAAATAATCCTTATAATTTTAGAATCCATATTATTAGTTTCTTAGACATAATGTAAGAAAAAATTCATTTTTTTCAGATAAAATAATTATTTTTCAAAAAAAATGAAATTTTACCACCTTTTAATGAAGAACCCTTTTTTACATCCACTATTTGAAACTATTATATATTCAATTTTCCAAATTAAACTTCTTATTTAGAATTAGTACATAAGAATTTAGTTTCAATAAATTTTTGGTGTTTTTCTAATAACTTTCATATTTGGATGAATAGTGAAAATTACAATATTTTAACTGAAAAAAACTTTTTTAATCAAAATAATTTATAGTGTTGAATTATACATGTTAATATTTTTTTAAGTATAATTAAATTATATTTTTACCCTTTAATCCAATTTTTTTCATTGGAATTAATTTTACATTGAAATTATACATTAACAAGTGTCAATCTTTTGATAGTTATTCTTTCATAAAAACGAACTATTTGTTTTGACAACGGGAATTAATTATTAATTAATAAATGAAACCTATATGTTTTTAATTTCTTAAAATATACTTCATTTTTTTATTTGGAATATCAAAATTATCCTAGGGTGAATTTTTTCTATTTTTCTAAAAACGTTCAATTTTTTATAAATAGTGAAAAAACACTGAGTTATCATTTAAAACTGAATTTTTATTTAAATAATTATTTATTTTATTTATATTATTTTAGGTAAAAAAAGGTACATAATACCAATATAAGTTCAATTTAATTCATTGGGGTCAATTTATAATAATTTTTGATATATAAAAATTTTTATAGAACTTTTCACCGTCTTTTACTCACCTCCAAGGAAAATTTGTGAATTCATATAAAATAGAATTTAACCAATTATATGAGTGGAATTTCAAAAATAAAAGACACACGGTTTATATCATTAAGTAAAATGTGGTTCAGTAAGATAAAAATAATTTATTGTGAATAGTATCTTTTTACTTTTATTTAACACTGTTAAACGTAAATAGGGTAATTAAGGGTAAAAATGATATTATTATTACCCCATATCATGTCCTAATTCTATTGGATAAGTTTTATTAGACAAAAAACAACCTTAGGAATAAAATATGACCCTTTAGGTCTACTTGGATTAGATTAGGACATTTATTATTATTTTACTTAAATAAGAGTTAAAAGAGTTAAAATCAATGTTTAATAACTAATAATTTTTTATATAGTGTTATAGATAAGATAAATTTGACTATAAATATTCATTAGAATGATACAAATATTCCTACATAATGGGTTTTTATTTATAATTTTTAGAGATTAAATAATTAAATTTATTAATGACACGATGATAATTCAGTAATTACCTTATTAATGAAGGATTCAAATAAATGGTATTATAAATATTAAAATAAATATAATTTCAAATTTTTATGACATCCAAGAATTTTCTAGGTGAATATGACATGTTATGATAGATTAAATTAATTTTTTTAAGTAATTATTCTATCATTATGTTAACAAAAAACAAATACCCAATAGTGTCAAAATTGGCATAAAATAGTTTTTAAATAAAATATTATATTATTAATTGATATAATGGTCCTAAAAATCTATTGTTCATCAAAAATAATTATATAATAATATATATGGAATTAATGAACCAATTGGGTTCGATTTTCAGTATATAGTATGTTTATTAACCATATAGTCTAATAATACAAGAAGACACGGTAAAAGTTAAATTATATAAATTATAGTTATATATAATGATAATGTTAAAATGGAAACCTAAAGTTGTATAAAACCTATTGGTTGATATTATTTCAACTAATACACAAACTAGACTCTAAATAAGACACTTTGGATCCATTATAAACCAATTATTAATTTATTATAAAATAATGTTTTATGTTTTTCCAAACATGCCCCAACCCCTATTATAAAAGGGAACCTACCCTTCTCTCCAATTCACACATCCAGATCCATTTTTCTCGGCCAACCCCTACCCAAATATCCTCCAAAATATCCTAAATTCATCATATAGTTTTTTCTTTGGTCAGAAAGACAACCTAATGATCCCATTTGATCAAATCAAAAGGAAGAACCCGAAAAAGAGGTAATGATTTCACAACCCTCTTCAAGTACTCTTATCCTTCAACTTACTATTTCTTTGTTTTTTCCATTCAAAAATAATAAATACAGTATCTTATATATAATCTGATGTTAATATAAATATGGAAGAACTATATTAATTATTCTATCCATCTTATGAATGATAATGTTACCATTCATGCGTATGTATGGCTTACCGTCTCCATGCCGTGGTATAATTTGTTATTCAACACTATGTTATTTGGATGGATATAATGATGATTAATATATATATATAAATAATGAAAATAACATGCTAATGTCTCTGTAAAATTAATATACCATCCAATTCTACACCTTTAAGGAAATGATATTGTCGCTCGTGCATACGTACGGATTACCATCTTTACGACGCGATGAGATTCATTTCCACGTTCCCCATTCAACGACGATTGTAAAAATATATATTAAAAATAAGTATGTAATATATTATATAATAATTATACTAGAGATATATTTATATATGTACTTACATATATCTTATTCACTTATTTTCATTCAATACAACATGAAAACGGAAATAGTGTTTATGTGTACGTACAGACTACCGTCTCCATAAACAGTTTTTTTCATTTCATATATATATCTCTATTATACATATTTATATTCTAAATATATATGATATTTAAATAATGTTTTATATTCTTGATGTATTTAAATCTTAATCTAATTTATATAATCAAGAGTAACCAGTTAAAACATGTACAATAAAGAAATCAATTATTATTCGAAATGTTAATTTAACATGGGAATTATTATTAAATGGGTTGTATAATGTCATAAATGAATCATGTTTGATATCATAAATATTAATATGGTTCTATTATAATTTAATTACCTACTAAGATCTTCATACAAGAGGTTAAATATACCCTCTACTAAAGTAATGTTCGAGGTAAGGATTAATTCATCAATTTCATTATTATCCGAGATTGTTTATGTGTAAGTTTTTACTGGGACATTTTAACAATCCATGTCCATTTTTCTTAAAAATGATTTAAAAATACATATTTTAAGTATTTTTTAAAAGTACTCTTTATCAAGATCAGAATTTTAAATGTTTTAAATATTTATCTTTCTAAATATTTTTAATTACTGTCTATGTTTTCAAAATGTTTTTAAGGATTTATTTATATGGATATGAAGGTTTTTAAATGATAATTCATTTCAAAAGTTTCAAAGTGGAATGGGATACTTTGATTCAAAAATCTCTTTTAAATTACTTCATTTAGAAATGTATGAATTTTAAATGATTTTACAAAAATGGTATTTCTCTTAAAATGTTCTACTCATCACTTTCAACTGTGTCAGCATATTTTACTGGATATTATATTTGATTGGGGATGATTTATTATAATAAAATCTTCTATATTGTATTGAATGTGTTATGATATGTTTGAGTTTGGATTTTATATTTTTATACCATTCATGGTTTATGGATAATGTATTGACATTTCATATTCTAGTTTTAATACAAATTTTTTTGTTACGTTTCAACTTTTTCATATGAGGAATGGAGTAGACATAGTAAGTGACAGGTAGAGCCTACTATAGATCCTCGATGCATCGATAGGTCTCATGAGACAAACAAGTGTCTTTGCACAAGGCCTTGACAAAAATGTTATTTGTATTCTTGGCACGAGGCCTCAACTATGTAGTAATGATGTTCGGCGTTAGGCATTCCATCATTATGAAATTAGTTATTACATGTGATTATTAAACTAGTAGAATATCCATGTTCATGTTTATATGGTAATGTTTAATTTATTTTTTCCATATTATGTTCATGTTTATATTTAAAATGGTTTTTGTTTTTATCACACATCTTGCCTTAAATTTTTATATCTTCTACTAAATTATTTACCCTTACTGAGCATCTGAGCTCACCCCTTTCTTATGTTTTATTTTCCCAGGATTCCAAGAAGTGTATTATGATTGATAAGTAGGGTTAATATTGGGAATTAATGGAATTATCAAAGGATCATTTATGTTGTGTTTTATTTACTAATGTGTAATGTAACTTTCATATATATAATCTATTTTCCAATACCGCTAAACTGATCGTTCCATTAGGACTAGATTCCTTATAATCATGCCAATGTATTAAAATAATGCACCAACTATGGGTAACTAGGGTTGGGGAGTTACAATTATTGATGAAATGGAAAATCAATTATTAGTTTTTAATTAGCCAAATCATGGCTTCGGTGGAGTTGATGAATAATGGCTTCCAGATGATGAACATCATAGAGCTCATACATATGTTATGCTCAACTATGAAGAAATGAAATCATTTATATTGGGAGTGATTATATCACTGATTCTATAATTTATGTTACAGTATGTAAAATTATATTATTTTTAGGTTATATGATAATTATATCAATAAAAAACATCCACAAATTAGAGTAGCTGCACATGAAGAATGCATACAAAAAAATTCTCAATGGTTTCATAAACTGGTAACCTAAATTATTGATGGTTTAATATCAATTCAGTTTATTATTTATTTTAATGATAATTGTTTAACAAATTTTTAGGTGTCTTAATATTCTAATAAAATTGATAAGTGACTGTGTATATTGAGTTTCCCATCATCCAAAATGGTTAAATCTTATAATGCATACGTGGTGAATGGTTTTCAATTTCATACACATGCATATGGGGAATCAATAAAATGATCAACACAGTTTTCTTGAGAGGATCGCATCATAGAGAACTGATGTTGAATTTTACGGATTTCTGGATAAAATTATTGAGTAGTGATATTTAGGACAGAATTACATAATTATGTTTAAATGCCGGTGATTGGATAATATGAAAGGCTTGCATGTTTATCCGACTCATGGAATCGTAGATATTAAAAATAAAAGTCTTCTTATAGTAAATGAACCATTTTTACTGGAACAATAGGAACATCAAATATATTACGGAAAGTACTGTGCTACTTCAAGAGACCTGAGTGATTGGTGGAGCATAATAAAAAATAAATCTTGGGAAAATTAGTATACTAAAACTGAATATGGTTTCGCTGAACACTACTGGAAATTTTAGCATTACCAACTTCTAAAAACCATTGGTAAATGCTAGAAAATAGTTGGTATACACTATATCAGTGGTTTTACAAACCATTGGGTCTTGATCTATAAAGATAGACATATCCCAATGGTTCACATAGAATCGTTGGGATAAGTTAGAAAAATTCATTATATACCAACGGTTTCAGTAAACCATTGGTATAAATGTTTCCCAACAGTTTTAAACAGTATGTATTAGGAATAATTCTCTTTATACAAATGGTTTTGGAAACCATTGGGATATAATTTTACCAATAGTTTCCCAAAAAAACATTTGTAAATATGAAGTAAAATTATCTATTCCAATTGTTTACAAACAATTGTCATATATTAATACTAACAGTTTACAGATTTTTTTTATAAGATCTACTTTTACACATATTCTGATGTTTTGTAAACCATTGGCATATCCTTTGTACATATAGAAATCCGAATTGCTGGCGCCCCCTATGTAGCTGCAGCAACCCCTGGGTAGCTGCAATAATTCCCCCTGTGAAACTGTAGCAATTCCATAAAAACTCATACACAACAGACCTGGATAATTCATACACACACAACAAGTAACACAATTCAAAATTAACAAGTATGCCTCCATATTATATACAGAACTCTGTATGAATTCATATAGAATTCATCCAACACATAATTCATACATAACTCTGAATACCTACAATTCTGTATTTAATTACCCTCTACACACATACAAAATTAACACATAATTCATATCATAATTAAAGAAAGTATACACATATAAAAAGTATACCCATACACCATTAACACATAATTCATAAGTTAATTAAATACATAAAGAATTAAATTCATAATTCATGGGGTTGGGGGGCTGTTCAGGGGTTGGAGGTGGCAGTCCAAGGTGGTAGGAGTGTCCAGGGGGTGGGGGTGTCTGGGGGGATGGGGTTGTCCAGGAGGGGTGTGGAGGGGGGGGGGGGGGGCTGTCTAGGGTGGTGGGCTGTCCATGGGATTGTACAGTGGGTGGGTGGTGTCTAGGGGGTTGGGGATAGGGCATTGCAGGGGGTGGGGTGTCCAGGGGTGGGGGTGTCCAGGGGGTGGGGTGGTGTCCTGGTGGGGGGGTGTGGCTGTCCATAGGGGTGGGGGTGACCAGGGGTGGGGTGTCCATGTGTTGGGGTGGTGTCCAGGGGGTGGGGGTGACCAGGGGGTGGGGGTGTCCATGTGTTGGGGGGTGTCCAGGGGGTGGGGGTGTCCTGGGGGTGTGGGTCGTCTAGGGGGTTGGGGGTGTCCATGGGGTTGGGGCTATCCAGGGTGGTGGTGAGGGGGGTGTCCATGGGGGTGTCCAGGTTGGTGGGGGTGGTGTCCAGGGGGTTGCGGGGCTTTCCTCGGTGTGGGGGTGTCTAGGGGTGGGGGTGTCTTGGGGTGGGGTGGTGTCCAGGGGGTGGGGAAGTCCAAGGGGTTGGGGGTTGTCCATGGGGGCTAGGGTGATTTCTAGGGATGGGTGTGGCTGTCCATTGGGTGGGGGTGTCAAGGGGTGGGGGTCATTCAGGGGGTTGTGGGTGTCTAAAGGGTGGGGTGGTGCCCAAGTGTTGGGTGGGGGGGGGGGGAATTCCAGGGTTTGGGGGTGTCCATGGGGGGTGGGGGAGTCAGGGGGGTGTCCAGGGGTGGGGTGGTGTCCAGTGGGTGGGGTGGTGTCCAGGGGTGGTCTAGGGGGGATTTCCAAGGGGGTGGGGTGATATCCAGGGGGTGGGGGTGGTTTTCCATGGGGCTGGGGTGTCTAGGGGTGGGGGTGTCTAGGTGGTGGGGTGGTGTCTAGGAGGGTTGGGTTTCGTCCAAGGGGTTGGGGGTGTCCACAGGGTGGAGGTGGGGGGCTATCAATGGGGTTTCCAGGGGGGTGGGGTGGTGTCCAGGGAGTGGGGGGATTTAACGGTTTTAATGGAAGGAATTTCATGGATTTTAAGGTCATTTGAATTTTTAAAGTGGTTTTGGAATCATGTTTATTTAAATTGTATGTGTTTCTTTAAGAAAAAATGAATGCTTTTAGTGTGTATGGTAGGAAGGTGGATTTGGATATTAGGAAATGGATTACATTTTTATTGTGGGACATAAATAATTTATTATTTTCGAAATGGAACCTTAAAAGAGATTATTATAAACCATTGGGGAGTTTTAAATAGAAATAAGTGTCTCTTATGTGATTTTGAAATGGTTTTATGAAGAATTATTTATGATGTATACTTATGGGAGTTGTGATTTTGTGTCCCTTGTTTTAGAACTTCTAATTGTTGTACTATAGGTTTTTTTATAATTCTTTAGAATGATACCACTATAAATTAATCTAAAATTCTATAAGGGGATATCTCATGTACTCATTCTTGTGATCCAGCTATTTTCTTCCTAGTCATGGTATCTACTCAATCTCTTATGGAAGTGGACTAACCATGTCCTTCTCGGATCATTTATTATGTATGGTATTTTTTAAAATACCATCCACTATATTTTATTGGTGATCAAGGATCACAGGAGGCAATGACGTGGGTATCTATGATTAATGGGATCTTCGAATTGTTAGAAACCAAATAATCCACAAGGGTGGGGGCTATCCAGGGGGTTGTCCACGATGGTTGAAAGGCTATCCAGGGGGTGGGTAGGGATATCCACGTGGGTGGGGGGGATGTCCAGGGGGTAGGGGAGTCCAGGGTGTGGGCGGTTTTTCCACGGGGGTGGCAGGGCTCTTCATGGGGTAGGGGGTGTCCAAGGGGGGTGGACGGGCTATCCACGGGGGTGGGTGGGTTGTCCAAAGGGGTGGGAGGGCTGACCATGAGGGTGGGGGATGTCCATGAGGATGTGGCTGTCCATGGGTGGAGGGGGCTATTCGGGTTGGGGGGTGGGCATGGTTGTCCTGGGGGTACGGGGTGTCCACAGGGGGAGGGGTTGTCCAGGGGGTAGGCGGGCTGTCCAGGGATTGGGCGGGGCTGTCCAGGGGGTATGGGGGGTCCATGGGGGTGGGAGGGATTTCAACTAGGGTTGGGGGACAGTTGATTCACACCCGTCATAGGGAATTGAAAAACAATTATTTCCTAAGTTAAAATGCAATAATTTGGTTGGCCTTGGATTTCTTCTGAAGAGGAGTGCACATAAAATAGTTTTCCACTTTAAAATAAGGGTAAAAATGTTGTATTTTTTAAACGAAATTTGAAATTAAAATGATTGAAAAATAAATTATATTAAAAAGGGTGATTACTTTGGGTTCAGTTTCTTAATTTTAATGTTATCCTAGTTCAATTTAATTCAAACCTTTTCTACTTAGTTGATTAATGTGAGTTTCCACAATCGTTTCCTCACACATCCTTGGTGAAATTATGATGGTGACAAAAAACCTTACCAATATCTCAGTTTGGTCAACTCTCTTTCCATGTGATAAATAGTTGCATTGAATGTCTTCAATTGATATGGACAATACCCGATCAGGTCTTTGTTTATCCCAAATAGTCATGAACATTCACTACCCCTTTTACACGTACTAACGATAATTGAGTACATCACCACTAATTCATTGTATATTCCATCATATATAAATCATAAATTAGAGGAGAGGGATACAGATTATTTGACCAAGGAAAAAATCAATAACGTAATTAAAATTCCAGACCAACCACACTTGATTATAAAATCCGCTATATGAAATTGAAAACAACTTTCAAGAAGAATTAAATTTCATTCAATTACATTCAAGAACTCAAGAATTACAACATAGAAAACCAACCCTTCCCCAACCACTCTAAATTTTTACCCCACAATGGTAAGGGTAATTGAGATGAATGGGAAAGAAGAAGGAATTAAAAAAATATGAAAAAGAAAAGAAATAAAAGATAAATCTGAAAAGTTATCCTCCTTGGTGTCTCAGAAGGAATGGGATGAAATGTGAGATGATTTGGGAAGGAGGTGAGGGCCTCCTTTTATAGGTAGAATTCTGGAATCCGAAAGATTTCACGTTGTTGTCCCAGGTTGAAGCACCTCAATATGATGTGTGATGGCCGAGTTGTGGTTCCGATACAGTGGTGGGGTCCACACTGTCGGCCCAGAAACATTTCCAACTTCAATGAATTTTTAGGCGCTTTAGATGGCCGAATCAACTCCTATTAATAAATAACAAATTGGAGGAAATAATTTAAGGATTAAAATAATTAAGAATAAATCAATTTGGATTTATATGATTCATGAAATGACTAAAATACCCTTGGTTAAAAAATCTGTCTAAAATCCAGAATTATGTGTTTTTCACCATTTTACTCAAAACACATCATAAATCCAAAATTGATTCATATATGCTCAAATTTATTATTTGGTATTATTAAAACAATTTAAATGCATACAAAAAATGGAGAAAATATTATCTCTATCAATTCCCCAACACATAAACTATTCTTGTCTTCCAGCATAAAAGCTCAACATGGAATTTAAAGGGCACCAATGATACCAATATTCAAATTTCAATAAAATAAAAAAATTATCAATGTCTTTTCAAATTTTTATGTTCAACAAAAAATATCAATTTAATTTTCCATTTTTCATAGAAATAATCAATTCATGCATTTTACTTTTCCCCATTGAAAAATGATTGAGCATCTTTTTTCATTCATTCAATATTCTAAATTTATTATTATTAAAAATTCCTCATCATGATCTACCTCTCTTTTGAATCATTTATCTTATCCCTCATGATACAATTAATAGTGGAGTTATCATTATATCATGAAAACATGCTTGTTATCCATAGGCTTTTAAAGGGACTACTTTCTCCACTTTGTAAAGACAAAACCCACATAAAATCATGAGGACTTGCAATAATGGTTCAAATGACTCTGTGGCTTAGGGTTTTTGGGTACATTATTGAAATAATTTTACGGCCAGTATTAGGAGGTTTGACTCTTAAGTACAATGAAGGATTAATCAAGTGAAAAAATAGGATGAACCTCACTCAAATCCCTTTGACAATGTGAAAAAACCCCTCCCCCTTTTAATGTTATGTTAGGTCTTCTACTTTCCATTTTGAACTGGGGAATATTTTAGTGATGGATTATATTGGCTTCTTCATCGACATGTATTTTTTTCAAACATTGGTAGGGGAAAAGTCAACTCTAGAGAAAAGGTTTCAAGATGAAATTAGATGTGAGATCATGTAAGAGGTGAATATATTCAATTTCATGATGTTTTATATGGTGGTGAATCATATTATCATTTATGATTTGAACCTAAATGAGGTAAAATGTTATGTTCATTTAGGATCAACTAGATAATATGTACATTTATACATCGATAATAGGAAACGACCTTATGAGATAATTCACTAAGGTGGTGTGGGGTAGAGAACCTAGGGGAGAGGAATAAACTCTTGGTGATGTGGTTAGGTCATTTTTTATTAACATTTTAAACTTGGTCACATGTGAGGTGTAGAGACCATAAGCTTAACGTACATGAACATTACATTACTTTTGCGGAATACTTAGTACATAACAAAAAATACACACACAAGGATCGTAATAGTTTAGTGTCTTTGGAAACTCGGAACGTAATCTTCTAATCGTGGTGAAAGATATCCAATATCTCCCATAAAGATCTTCCCTTTTTTTAACTAAAACCTTTCTTTATATCCTGGGGAAAAGAAAAAATAAAAGGGTTAGCTCAAATGCTCAGTAAAGGTAAACAAAAAAATATAAATCTCATCGTATACACAAGCACATAACTTTTGGAAATCTTAACCTGCAAAAGTGATCATAATTTCATAACATGGGATAAATCATGGCAGTGAAATGTAATCACAATAATAATAACTTAAAACATGAAACTTTGTGGCATACACACATAATCATAGAGAATCTTTTCTTGTTAGTCAAGACTCATTGCCAAGACTATCTTAGTGGACAAAGTCCCTTTCTGAACCGAGTCACCCTCGTTCCAGTCCTGTTTCACTGAACCGGTATAACCTACCATTCCAGCCCTGTCTATCTCATGAGATATAAAATCTTTACCCAATGCATAGGAGGGATATATAGGTCCCACCCATCTCATAATGATACCATTTTTATGTGTGCCACAAAATCTTAAAACATCATCATTTCATAACCCATGTAATAAAAATGGGAATCTTAAACATTGTGAAATCATAAAACAATTCATATAATATAAATGAATTCATAAAAAATATTTCCATCACAACATAATCATATCCATGTAATAATAGGGATAGAAACAGAACCCTTTATTATCTTAGATGGAAAATAATTTTGATAAAACACTTGAACTCCATTCTTGAGGAAAATATCCTTTCTTCTTCAAAAACATTTTTCCTTTCTTAACATGTCATAAAACTTTAAACTAAAAGAAGTTGATTAAAAATAAAATTGAAAACTTGTAAAGGAAGATTCTTGTAAATAATTTTTTAAAAATACATTCATTCCGTATAAGTTAAAAAAACATTCTTCTCGTACTTTTGTCGGAAAAGTCAAAAAAGTACCTCGTATGAAAAACGACAAAAGATTCCTTTAATATCTTTTACTAAAAAATCACCGAAGTGTAAAATTGGATATAAAATATTGTAGAAGGATATAAATATTACATATTTAGGAAACATGGATGTGGATGATAAAATACACCCCAGTAATTACTAAAGTAAAAACAATCTCGGATAAAAGTGAGATTGTGATATTTCCCTTACCTTAGGTCCGACTTTCTTTATAAGTGTCCGAACCTCCTGTATAATGATTTAAATCATGTTATTGACTTATTCCAGAATCATATCCATTGTTATTATATCATATATGGTCCACTTATGACTTTATATTACCCGTTCTTTTGTAAATTCATGTTAAAGTAGCGTTTTGGGTAAAATCGTCTCATTTGTCTTCGTGTTTTTAACTTGTAATTATTAATATGATTACTTGGATCATTATTACTTATATCCAGAATGTAAAACATGATTTATGTATAATATATATTCAGAACATATATATATATATAATATATTGATAAATGGAATGAAATACACCGTTCATGGAGACGGTAGTCCGTACGTACGCATGAACGTTGTTTTTGTTTCCTTATTGAAGTGAATGGAATTAAGTATATGACATACATATAAATTTACATAAATATAGTATCATTATTATGTCATATATTTCATTAGTACTTATTATATATACTTTATAATCATTCATGAATGTTTAATCATTGAGAATGAATCTCATCACGTCGTGGAGACGGTAGTCCGTACGTACGCACGAGCGATGATATCGTTCCCATGGTCATGGAATTGTGTTGAAGTGTATGTAGACTATTTCAGTATCAATATAACTTTATAATAATCATATATAGTTACTCATTACACAATTATACCCATCCTATTAAGGTGGTGGTGGAAAATAGATTACACCACGGCGTGGAGATGGAATTCCGTACGTACGCATGCGCGGTGATTTAATTTTTCCATAGGATGGATAGAAGGTGAATTAGGGTTGTTTCATATTTATAATAAAATATCAGTATGTAAGTAATATTGATGTTATTACGTTTTCATGAAACAACTATAGAAGAAGAAGTTTAAGAAGAAAGAAATTGAAAAAATCGGTAATGGATATTACCTCTTCTTTGAAACGCCTCTTTGAATCCTCCACTTAGGGAACTAAGATTGGTATTTGAAGAATACCAGGACCTCTAGAATTATTATAGGGATGTGTAGAAGGGATTTTGGCCGGGGTTGGCCGAGCATGAGTGCTAAAAGTGGTGTGAGGAGGATGGGGAAGAGGTGTCCTTTTATAAGGGAGGAGAGGGGCACCTTAGGAATATCTCAAAATATTATTTTATATTAAAGTCAAAATCGGTTTATAATGGTTACAAAGGGTCTTATTTCGAAGATAAAGTGGGGATGGGTCTAAATACTATCAACCAATAGGATTTAGAAAAGTTTAGGTTATTATTTTAACCTTATCAATTATATTTAACTCTAAGTTAAATAATTTAACTTTTACCGTGTCTTTTTGTTTTCTTACACTATATGGTTAATACACATAATATAACATGCCAAACGAACCCCAAATTGTTTATTATTAATATATATATCCTTATCTAAGTCATTTGGCCGAACCTTATATTTTTAGGAATAAAATAACAATTAATAATATAATATTTGATTTAAAAACTATTTTGTGTTAATTTTGACACAAATATATGATTTTTGTGAAAGTAATAACAGAATTATATGTTCGAACCATGTTGATTAAATCAACACTAATATATCATAGTAACCTATAAAATTAGTGGAATTCATAAAAAGTCTCAAATTACATTTATTTTGGTGTTTATAACATCAATTATGTCAATATTTCATTAATAATATAATTACTGCATCATCATTGTGTCATAAATAAATTAAATTATTTAATGTCTAAAAATTACAAATAAAATACCATTATATAGGAAATCTTTTTAGCTTTCTAATGAATATTTATAGTCGAATTTATCTTTTTGTATAACCCCATATTAAAAATTATTTACTTATTAAAATTTGATTTTAACTATTTTAACTATTTATTAAATAAAATAATATTAAATGTCATAATCTAATCCAAGTGTAACTAAATGGTCATATTATATTCATAAGGTTGTTTTTTGTCGAATTAAACTTATCCAATAGAATTAGGACATGTGTTAGGGTAATAGTAATATCATATTTACCCTTAGTTACCCTATTTACTATTAACCGCGGTAAAAAAAGTAAAAAGTTACTATTCACCAAAAAATTATTTTTATCTCATTGAACCAAATTTTACTTACCGATATCAACCGTGTCTATCAGATTTTCTAAATCCCATTCACAGAAGCGGTAAAATTAAGTTTTATGCAAAATTCAGTTTTTAACCTACCACTTAGTGGTTTCACTATTCATCAAAAATTGAAGTTTTTCAGAAAAATGCCAAAATTTCACCCTAAGCTATAAATGATATTCCGAATTCAAAAATGATTTCTATTTTACAAAATTCCCAATATATAAGTTTCATTAATTAATTTTATAATTAATTTCCGCTGTCACAACAAATAGCGTGTTTTTAAGAGATAATAACTATCAAATGATTGACACTTGTTTATAACTGGTTTAAATGTGAAATTACATCCAATGACCAACACTGTATTAAATTGTAAAAATATATTCTAAATATACTTTAAAACCACTAAAATTAATAATTTATCACTATTAATTATTTGGATTAAAAAAGTTGTTTAAAATTAAAATTTAGTAATTTTAACTATTCATCAGAATATGAAAGTTATCCGAAAAGTACAAAAATTTCACCTTAGGCTAAATTCGAACCTCCGAATCCATAAATGAAGTCCATTTTGAAAAATAAAATTTACAAAATTTCAAAAAGTGGTAATTACTATTCATAACAGCTACTTTTAATAATATCTTAATTGCATATCGTTGTTTAGCGAAACTTGGTGTTTCGTACAACACACGCTATCGTGGAAGGTCGAGATTGCGTGTAATTCAAGCCAGGTCAGAGATGTGTGTTGTGAAAGCTCCTTTTGGTGTAGCGTATAACACAAGACATTAATGAAATTAAAAAGAATATTTTTCATAAATCTCGGGGTGTCACATTCTACCCCCCTTAAAATGAATTTCGCCCTTGAAATTCGTCGGGGTTATAAATGGTTTACTATTCGAAAGTTTCTTTAATCAAAACCCACATCGTAAAAAGGAATAACAAAACCAATCTTTAAAAACAAAAGTATGAAACGTAACGGTTACCCAAATAAACTAATCACTGGGTTTCCACATAGGTGAAAATATGGATATGGAAGAGAAATCTAACCATCATGTTCTGATGGAGAGTGGTAGAGAACATGGCTATGGAAAAGCTAGCAATCACAAATCCATAAATTTGTGACGATCTAGGGTACCATCTGATTAATCAGATATAAGAGCACTAGGACAACATTTTTGGTTTTCAAGATCATTTCCCGAAAGTTGATGAAATTGGAATTAGAAGAAATACTTTAGTGATTTTGGTATAGTCTCACTGTTTGTCGTTCTTTGGACAATTTCTACTTCATCTATTAAAGAAATGAAGTTGAATTTGTCATTCGTGATGTGTTAGCAGATCATGTGATAGAATGATGGGTCATTCCATCTGTCTCAAAAGGTTATAAAAGTTATCAAAAAATACATAAGTCCATCTATAGTGAGATTAATGATATATGGTTCCTAAAATGAACTTATACTTCATATATCATACTGCTTAATATAATAAAACTAGTATCTACTAAACAGGGACTTCCTGTAGGCCAGTGGTAGGCGATAAAGGCCAGTCGCACTTCGATTGTGGGTTCGATTCCCACATATTTGTCCGACGCGATGGGCTGTCGCCCGTCCTGCAGGTTGTCCTTTTTCTAAAACTACAATACTATAACATCCCATCAATAATATCAAAAATCTTCTATCCTTAAACAATACTAACTTATTTCCAACATAATCTATTCTAATCTTTAGGCTTATATATAATACTGCAGTCCACTCTCATAATATAGTGAAAACTATTACTAGAGATTTAATACTGTCGTTGATCCCCATATTTCATAAGATATGTCTTGTTGGTCACATTCCAAACATTCAAAGGCCTTAATCACGTATTCTCTTGAATACCCATTGAACCTTAGTGAAAAAATGAATGCAGTTAAAAGTTAACTCTTTCCACATACCAAAATCCAAAAAATTCTATATACTCAAACCATGATATAACCTTCTCCTTATATCAGTCATGAGCTCATGAATACAATCAAATACCTCATTATCTTATTATTCCTTCATTATGCGCATATCATCTACTTTCCAAAAAATATCTGAATAACATTTCTTGGTTACTAGTACCATTAATCATACACTTTAAAAACTTAGGAAAGACAATAGTGTAACAATCCTTAGATGTCTCTTTATTCCATAGTACCATGTGATTACTTATACAACATTGCACTTTATAGACATGTAATCATTCCACTACCTTCTTAAACCATTGACCGAGCTTCAACAATTCTTTCATCTCACATATCATTTGTAGTCTCTTCATCATCATCAACATAAATACTTCCCATAGGACCATACTGATTCTCTTCATGAGACTTTCCCTTAGGGAATTGGTTTGCATAATGCCCGTACATTCCACATTTAAAACATTTAACCATTGTTGATGTCGTAGAAATACCATTATCCTCATCCATGGTGTTAACTGATCCTTTTCCTTTGCAATTAATTGCTTTGTGTCCTTCTTTTACACACCCAAAGCATCTTCCAGTTCCTTTGAATCATTCTCCTTGATGCCTCTTCCCACATGATTTACATAGGGGAAATTGAACTTTCTTTCCTCTATGATCATCATGAAACTCCATCTTTCTCTTATTAGCCGAGTCAGGAAACTTACCAAATTTTTCTTTATTGATCATATTATGAGATTTCTGATTCGGCATAATAATGATGTTTGGACTTCCAAATCCCATTTCATTATGAAGAATATCATTCCATTGTCCATCATATTCTCCATTATCATGAATCATCTTGTTTCCAGCCATTTTCAAAAACCCAAAAAGAATAGTGTGAGTGGAAAAAATCATGCCAGGGGAAAACAACATAATAAAGGGGGAGTACCTTCAATATCTAACATCTTAGGTTTAATTCTATGATCGTTAGCGTAATTCTAGTACTATAACCTATACGTATACTTAACCTTAGGGACATCCCTTGACATACCTTAGAAATATCTCTAGGGATCTCACTAACGTTTTCGCATCCTAGATTCGAAAGGATGACTAAACCATTCCTCTAATACCAAATGTAGAGACCCTAAGCTTAACGTACATGAACATTACATTACTTTTGCGGAATACTTAGTACATAACATAAAATACACACACAAGGATCGTAATAGTTTAGTGTCTTTGGAAACTCGGAACGTAATCTTCTAATCGCGGTGAAAGATCTCCAATATCTTCCATAAAGATATTCCCTTTTTCATACCTAAAACCTTTCTTTATATCCTGGGGAAAAGAAAACATAAAAGGGTGAGCTCAAATGCTCAGTAAGGGTAAACAAAAGAAATATAAATCTCATCGTATACACAAGCACATAACTTTTGGAAATCTTAACCTGCAAAAGAGATCATAATTTCATAACATGCGATAAATCATGGCAGTGAAATGTAATCACAATAATCATAAAATAAAACATTAAACTTTGTGGCATACACACATAATCATAGATAATCTTTTCTTGTTAGTCAAGACTCATTTCCAAGACTATCTTAGTGGACAAAGTCCCTTTCTGAACCGAGTCACTCTCGTTCCAGTCCTGTTTCACTGAACCGGTATAACCCACCATTCCAGCCCTGTCTATCTCATGAGATATAAAATCTTTACCCAATGCATTGGAGGGAGATATAGGTTCCACCCATCTCATAATTATACCATTCTTATGTGTTCCACAAAATCATAAAACATACATCATTGCATAACCCATGTAATAAAAATGGGAATCTTAAACATCGTGAAATCATAAAACAATTCATATAAGATAAAGGAATTCATAAAAAATATTCCCATCACAACATAATCAAATCCATGTAATAATAGGGATAAAAACAGAACCCTTTATTATCGTAGATGGAAAATAATTTTGATTAAACACTTGAACTCCATTCTTGAGGAAAATATCCTTTCTTCTTCAAAAACATTTTTCCTTTCTTAACATGTCATACAACTTTAAACTAAAAGAAGTTGATTAAAAATAAACTTGAAAACTTGTAAAGGAAGCTTCTTGGAAATAATGTTTTAAAAATCCATTCATGTCGTATAAGTTAAAAAAACATTCTTCTCGTACTTTTGTCGGAAAAGTCAAAAAAGTACCTCGTATGAAAAACGACAAAAGATTCCTTTAATATCATTTACTAAAAAATCACCGAAGGGTAAAATTGGATATAAACTATCTTAGAAGGATATAAATATTATATATTTAGGAAACATGGATGTGGATGATAAAATACACCCCAGTAATTACCAAAGTAAAAACAATCTCGGATAAAAGTGAGATTGTGATATTTCCCTTACCTTAGGTCCGACTTGCTTTGTAAGTGTCCGAACCTCCTGTATAATGACTTAAATCATGTTATTGAGTTATTCCAGAATCATATTCATTGTTATTATATCATATATGGTCCACTTATGACTTTATATTACCTGTTATTTTGTAAATTCATGTTAAAGTAGCGTTTTGGGTAAAATCGTCTCATTTGTCGTTCGTGTTTTTAACTTGTAATTATTAATATGATTACTTGGATCATGATTACTTATATCCAGAATGTAAAACATGATTTATATATAATATATATTCAGAATATATATATATATATAATATATCGATAAATGGAATGAAATACACCGTTCATGGAGACGGTAGTCCGTACGTACGCATGAACGTTGTTTTCGTTTCCTTATTGAAGTGAATGGAATTAAGTAGATGACATACATATAAATTTACATAAATCCAGTATCATTATTATGTCATATATTTCATTAGTACTTATTATATATACTTTATAATCATTCATGAATGGTTAATCATTGAGAATGAATCTCATCGCGTCGTGGAGACGGTAGTCCGTACGTACGCACGAGCGATGATATCGTTCCCATTGTCGTGGAATTGTGTTGAAGTGTATGTAGACTATTTCAGTATCAATATCACTTTATAATAATCATATATAGTTACTCATTACACCATTATAACCATCCTATTATGGTGGTGGTGGAAAATAGATTACACCACGGCGTGGAGACGGTATTCCGTACGTACGCACGCGCGGTGATTTCATTTTTCCGTAGGATGGATAGAGGGTGAATTAGGGTTTTTTCATATTTATAATAACATATAAGTATGTAAGTAATACTGATGTTATTACATTGTCATGAAACAACTAAAGAAGAAGAAGTTTAAGAAGAAAGAAATTGAAAAGATCGGTAATGGATATTACCTCTTCTTTGAAACGCCTCTTTGAATCCTCCACTTAGGGAACTAAGATTGGTCTTTGAAGAAGACCAGGACCTCTAGTATTATTCTAGGGAAGTGTATAAGGGATTTAGGCAGGGGTTGGCCGAGCTTTAGTGCTCAAATTGGTGTGAGGAGGAGGGGGAGGAGGTGTCCTTTTATAAGGGAGGAGAGGGGCACCTTAGGAATATCTCAAAATATTATTTTATATTAAAGTCAAAATCGGTTTATAATGGTTCCAAAGGGTCTTATTTCGAAGCTAAAGTGGGGATGGGTCTAAATCCTATCAACCAATAGGATTTAGACAAGTTTAGGTTATTATTTTAACCTTATCAATTAGATTTAACTCTAAGTTAAATAATTTAACTTTTACCGTGTCTTTTTGTTTTCTTACACTATATGGTTAATACACTTACTATAACATGCCAAAGAACCCCAAATTGTTAATTATTAATATATATATCCTTATCTAAGTTATTTTTCCGAACCTTAGATTTTTAGGAATAAAATAAAAATTAATAATATAATATTTGATTTAAAAACTATTTTGTGTCAATTTTGACACTATTTGATATATGATTTTTGTGATAGTCATAACAGAATTATATCTTCGAACCAAGTTGATTAAATCAACAATAATATATCATACTAACCTAGAAAATTATTTTAATTCATAAAAAGTCTCAAATTACATTTATTTTGGTGTTTATAACATCAATTATGTCAATATTTCATTAATAAGATAATTACTGCATCATCATTGTGTCATAAATAAATTAAATTATTTAATGTCTAAAAATTAAAAATAAAATACCATTATATAGGAACTCTTTTTATCTTTCTAATGAATATTTATAGTCGAATTTATCTTATGTATAACCCCATATTAAAAATGATTTACTTATTAAACTTTGATTTTATCTATTTTTTTATTCATTAAATAAAATAATATTAAATGTCATAATCTAATCCAAGTGGACCTAAATGGTCATATTATATTCATAAGGTTGTTTTTGGTCGAATTACACTTATCCAATAGAATTAGTACATGTGTTAGGGTAATAGTAATATCATATTTACCCTTAGTTACCCTATTTACTATTAACCGCGGTAAAAAAAGTAAAAAGTTACTAGTCACCAAAAAATTATTTTTATCTCATTGAACCACATTTTACTTACTGATATCAACCGTGTCTGTCGGATTTTCTAAATTCCATTCACAGAAGCGGTAAAATTAAGTTTTATGCAAAATTCAGTTTTTAACCTACCACTTAGTGGTTTCACTATTCATCAAAAATTGACGTTTTTCAGAAAAATGCCAAAATTTCACCCTAAGCTATAATTGATATTCCGAATTCAAAAATGATTTCTATTTTAAAAAATTCCCAACATATAAGTTGCATTAATTAATTTTATAATTAATTTCCCCTGTCACAACAAATAGCGTGTTTTTAAGAGATAATAACTATCAAAAGATTTACATTTGTTTATAACTGGTTTAAATGTGAAATTACATCCAATGACCAACATTATTTTAAATTGTAAAAATATATTGTAAATATACTTTAAAACCACTCAAATTAATAATTTATCACTATTAATTATTTCGATTAAAAAAGTTGTTTTTAATTAAAATTTAGTAATTTTCACTATTCATCAGAATATGAAAGTTATCCGAAAAGTACAAAAATTTCACCTTAGACTAAATTCGATACTCCGAATCCATAAATGAAGTCCATTTTGAAAAATAAAATTTACAAAATTTCAAAAAGTGGTTATTACTATTCATAACGGCTAGTTTTAATAATATCTTAATAGCATATCGTTGTTTTGCGAAACTTGGTGTTGCGTACAACACACGCTATCGTGGAAGGTCGCGATTGCGTGTAATTCAAGCCAGGTCAGAGATGTGTGTTGTGAAAGCTCCTTTTGGTGAAGCGTATAACACAAGATATTAATGATATTAAAAAGAATATTTTTCATAAAATCTCGGGGTGTTACATGAGGTCACTGTCTTCAACCACCAATGGAGTGTTATGAATTTTTTAGATTGGTCACATACATTTGTTCTTCATGCATCCTCATCCCATGGTTACTAATAGATGATTTAGACTTATATAGAGAACTGTTTGTGATCTTCCACCACGTATGAATAAGGAAGTAGTATTTCTACTAGACATATGAATAAATGTGGAGGATAAAGTACTCCTAGATATGATATGTTATATCAACATATTATTTCCCCACTTATGACCCAAGAAATAGATATGTTATATAGACTATTTATCTATATTCATTTTAGCATGCACCCAATGGTTGAAAAGCTTGAAGATCAATCATTGATGGAATTATTCATACAAATTATATAATTTCTAGTTTATAGTATGATAGTGTAGATTCAAATTAATATATATCTACACAAATGGTAAATGGTTTTGTTCTAGGATAGAATTCATATTTGTCGTTATGTTGATCAACATAATATTAGGGGTGAGATCAAAGGGTCTATGTTGGTGTAATGAGTGTTCCCTCATGGTATCTGTATTCTATTATCATCATAAATAGATAATTATTGAGATGAAATGCTATGAGAATATAATATCAATAGACTAAATAGTGTCAAATCAAGATCATATTAACTATTAACATTAAAGAGTAGCTTACCAATTTCCAAGGGTGACAATTATGTTCATAGTAGATAATGAGAAATCATGGTAGGCTATGTTTGGATAGTTCACCAGTAGTTAGGAGATATTGGAGCCTATTTTTTCTGTATTATTCATGATGATTAGGGAATGAATATGTATTAATTCACTTATTTATTAGATTAGTTTCGTGATGTGTTTCAAGATGAATTTTCAAGGATGCCACCTGAGAGGAATGTTGAAATCACTATTCAGTTGTTTGCAAGAGAATTTCTAGTTTTCATTTTACTATATTGAATAAAAATTATATATATTAAATATCCTATGAAATAGAGTAATCAATGGTCAGTGGATTCATCCATCCATGTATGTCATCATGGGGATCTCTAGTTTTTTCCCTTAAAACATTTGATAGAACATTAACCTTTTTTTCAATTAATAGAAGATAAACTAAAATATGATTAAGAACTAGTATCCAATTTGTAAAATTAATGATATTTTGAACCTGATAATATGATATTGTGTTTTCTATATGTATAATTTAAGATCGTGGAATAATTATCAATAGGGGTGACATTCTAATATACCATTCACTTCTTTCTAAAGATGATATGATTTTATGAGTTCACCATGACATCGTTTTGATTGATAAAAACACCTTTTATGATTATAGTCTCATTGAAAGAATTATTTAACTATACTTTGAGACCTATTTTGACGATTTTGTTGATGAAATCATTGTGTACTCCCAGACTCATGAAAACCATTACAAACTTTATAAAATCATCTTGATTACACAAATAGACATCAGATTAATTTCATGCTATATAGGAATCATATCTAGGATGATAGTTTAAATTTTATTGGTCACACGTTCTTATAGGAAAGTGAGAAAATTGACACCTTGAAGGTCCAAGAAAATATTTATTGGGATAAATGAAAGATGTATTATTTTTATTTTCAAAGCTTTTGAGTTTTGTGTGTTACTTGTAAAGGTTCATGAAATACTTCTCTCACTTAGTGGAACCATTTTTATGATTGACCATGAAGGGTATACATTATTAGAGGGTTGGTGCATATGATAAAAACTTACATGACCTAATGAGGTGTTTAAAAAAACATTAATTATAATTGTACCCAACAAAACAAATTATTGTTCTCTATTTTGCAATACATTTTACATTAGACTTAGAGAAGTGCTAATTCCAAGATATATTTTCCCGGTGTGTTGATTGTAGGAGATGAGGCCATATAAATGGAATTATCTTACACATGATATCAAGTTATCTATAGAGGTTCACATGTAAAAATATTGGTTTCACTACCTCCTTTCTAATCAATGACCTCAATTACTCACTACGAATATTTACAATTATCCTCCATGTCCATATTTTCTCTTTTCACTAAGGTTTATGTATCAAGAAGCTTAGTTATATGTTTTTATATGTGACTTATATACTGATCATTATCTCTTAAAAAGATTAAATTTTTTAAAGTATTTTATGATGTGAGTTTTTCAAAAAATTAACATCTAAATATCAATCCTATTACTACAAATAGTTAGTTTAGAATTTCACTATGTAATTTATTTGTTGTGTTGATAATGTGACAATCCAAAAACTCTAAATGACTAAATTTTTATTCAATTGTGTGTATGACACGCAATACCAAATATAAAAAGGAATATAACATTTTGAGAATTTGTGGTATATTTAATAAGATAAATAAATTTATTATTTTATATATCTTTATGTGCAATAAATATTTTGTTTTATTTTTTCTCATGCAGGAACGACTTTCTTCAATGACTTGTGTTACATGTAAGAACGAATTTTTTTGAACAACCATATATTATTAAATGTTTTTTATTTAAAATAATATATTATAACAATTCTTTTAGATTATCGATTATGAATAGTATTTCCAAAATAATTAAAATATCTTGTTTATAAAAATATAAAATTAATTTAGGGGATAACAATTAATTATAAATTATTATAATAACCTATTGAATATAAAGGCATTTCCTTTTCTGTAAAATGGAATTTTATTCTAATTTATTTATTTAATTTCTATTAGTTAATTATCATATTGAAATATATATATATATATATATATAATATTAAATAAAATATATTTGATATAAATAAAATATATTTGCTATGTATACGATATGAATAAATTCAGTTTTACACGTAAAAGTTATATTTTTCTAAAAATGTAAATTTTACGCCATCTAGTGCTCATCATAATTTTATAAATTTAATTAGAATAAATATTAATAATTTTTGAAATAATAGTATAAAAATTTACTTTGGGTGAATTGTTTTTATTTTTCTAAGAAGTTTCATTTTTTCATTAATAGTGACAATAATCAAGTTTAATTGAAATTTAATTTTTATCTAAATTGTATATATATTTAAATTGTATATTAATTTTTTAATGTAATAATTGTTTAATTATACATTAATTTAATCAATTTATTTCTTTTGAATTAATTTCACACTGAAATTGGATATATAAATATTTCAACAATTTGACCATTTTAACATTGAAACCCCTCTTTGATGTCCCTTATACAAGACTAAATTTATAATTAATTTATGCCAATTATATGATTGAAATTTGAAAAAAAATTATATATATTTAGAATAACTATAATTATAATTAATATTATGTTTAATTTTTTTTCAAATATTTTAGTGAAGTGATTAAAATTTCTTATAATGATTAAGAGAAAAAATAGCACAATAAGGGACTAAACATTAAAAATAATGACCAAAATGACCAAGAAACGTGTCAAAAACAAACTGGATGACATAATTTAGACCATATCTATATTTTATGTGTCTTTTATCATTATTTGAGGCACATTATGTTAGGGAACCCTCTCAATAGTGTTTACCTTTTTATATTTACAAGAATGTCACTCCTCCCCCATTATAAAAAAGGATATCAACCCAAAAACATAATTAAAAATTTGAAACCTTCTGTTTCATCCAAAGACATAAAAAATTATCTTAAAAAATACCATTCCTATAACTAGAATCATCATATTCATCAGAAAGAAAATCATTTTTGTCATTTGGTGCAAACAAAATGGAGTTACCTGAAAAGGTAATATTCTTCAACGATCACTTTTATTTTATTTTGTTTTAAAACCATTAAATTATTATTATAAAATGATTTTATAACAACATCAATATCCTAAATATGCTGATATTTTTTATGTTAAAGGTTTGACTGACACCTACACACGCTTCTATCAAATGGGGAGTGAATTTAACGTTTATTTGTATGGAGGACTATAGCCTTATGAAACCATGTAAATTGTTTTTTACATTACCACCTATCATGGTTTGGAAATATGATAAAAAAATTTAAATGATATATTTTGATTTAATATTAATTTAATTGTAATATACCACATACCTTCAGTATTTCCATTTTTTAAATATGATAACATCATTTGTGGACCTGTGGCCTACCGCCTAATCAAAGCGATTCAATATGTTCACACATTACATAGAATGTATTAAATATGTGATTAATTAAAAAATGGGAAATAAAAAACCTCTATATGATATTAATTAAATAATTATAATTCAATAAATATAAAATATCATTTTCATTATTACAACTATGTCACACAAAAAAGTGATAATGGAGTTCATGGACTTGTGGACTATCACCTCCTCGACATGACGTAATTCCATTCACAAAAATAAATTATATATATAATTAAACATTATTGAATGATATTTAATTAATGATTTAATTATAATTTTAGAAGTTAAAATGGTGAAAACATACTTTTATAACGATCATTGAAACGTTGGGACATTACTCGTACATTTGTTTGACCTACAATCTCTTTAATTGTAACATTGGTTCATTTTCATAAACATATTTCATGATCAGGTTTAATAGATTATTTTTTTAATAAAATTTACTGTTATTTTATTATTATTTTCAATTATATGTTTTTATAATGAACCCTTGGACCATTGTGGACCTACCAACGTTTTTTTGACACATGAATTGAATTTTGTCAAGACCCATTATGTACACTTAATTGCTAATGTAGATGTATTAAACATTGTAACATGAGAAATAAACTAAATAATAAACATAAATAATATTAAAAAGATATTAAATATTTGATATATTATTATTATTATGCTAGATGAAGACATAATTGTCATGTCAGACACAAGGTAAGTAACTTCATCTCTATTTCCATTCTTTGAGGCATACATTATCATTGTGGAGTTAATTTATTATATCTGGTGTAAATAATTCCAAAATGACATTTAATATTGGATATAATTCATAATTAAAGGTATTCTATGTTTCATATTTAATTATTTTATCCAATGTGTTTTTATAATAATTTCTCCACTTATTAATGTATTTTCATCTCCCTTTTTACATATGTGAGATAAATATCATATTCACGACATAATTTTTGGTGGTGTACCTACTACACATTTTGACATATTATATCAAGAATTCATTTATATTCATGGAATTTAATTTTTTACATTTAATTGTCTCATTAGAGGGATTTTAACTAGAAAATTACAAATGTAAAAATGTTATAAAGATATATAATTATATTTTGTGATAACAAACATTATATTAAAACAATCACTTTACCATAATCATTTTTAATTTTAAATTACACTTCATTATGATATCCATTATATTTTATAATGGATATGATTATTTCCTAAATTATATTTCATTTTAATATATGTTTTTTATGTTGAATTTAATTTTATTTACTTTGAAAATATAGATAAATCAATATCTTTTTATCAAATATATATATTTTATGATAATGATACTTGTTTATTAATTAATTTTATTGTTCGATATATGATTAATACATGTTTTTCAATATGGATATTTTTATTAGAAGACCTGGGTGGGGTTTGATTATAGATATCCCATGGATGAATTAGTAGTCTCATTAAATGAATCATTTGTCTACACAAGGATAGTTTAAACTATATTTTCAATATATCAGGATGGTATAGTGTCTCATATGTCATATACATGAAATTAAATATTTATGACTTTCCTTTATTAAAATTCTGCTATTATGTACTATAATATTTTTACTATGAAAAAATATACAAATTAATTCATTATGAGTTTATTAATTAAATGGTATTTGTGTTTAGTTATTTTCCTTGAAATATAGATTATGCCTTATAACATTATTTAAATGGAATATATGTTTAATTATTTACATTTTCATATTGTTTACACACTCCATATTATTGATTACATGTCATGTTTATCTTGTTATTTAACTTTCGATATTGATTATACTCATTGATTCACTATAGTTCTCGCTAAAATTGACCAGTACTATGAATTTGATATCACACTTAATTTTTTTCCATTACCCAGGAATAAAATGTGTGTACTAATGATGAAATTTATAGTTATTCTATATGGAATGATGTTATCCTTGAATGAAAAAATACGTTGAAATCAGTGTATTATTTTCTAATAAAAGACTCATGTATATATCCAGTTTACCAAGACTACTAAACTCGTTGTACATTGAGATTTGTTTTATTGTTAGAAAGAAAATGTAATAAATTAAGGCCCCTAATCTAGGATTATGGTGTAGGGAAATGACATTATATATATTTTCACTATGATCACAATTTTTTACTATGAATCTCCTTGTATACCTTGATTCACACAAGTTATATATAGTCCCACTATATATATGAAATTAATGATTCAAATATCATCATATAATTATACATGAAAATTTATACACGATGTTTCTGTATCAAGGTAATGGATTTTATTCAAATCAATAGAATTGACATTTAATTCGTGAATATGCTCAAGAATAATCTATGGCTCGATTACTTTATGGAATTCAACATCATTGTATAGCTTGATTTCATAGATTCAATATATATCAAACCCACCTACTCTTAATCATTCATTAAGGGATCTGAATCTAATGGATGAACCATACACACTAAATTGGAAATTAAATATTTTTCTTCTTCTCATTATTATGAAATGATTTTTTCCACTATGATATATTATTATACACTTTATTCAATAAATAATATGTATTTATCTTTAGTATAGGCTCATATTCTACATATTATTGTTCTTCAAGTGTGTTAATTAGTAGTTTTCATTGTATTACATATCTATAATATAAATACCCTTCATTCACACCTAATAATAGATTAATTTTTATACTTTATACATATATAACCATAATATAAATATTCTCTTCATATTATGAAATTCTATAAATGTACTGAGTTATACTCAATAAGTCTTTGAATTTACATATGTTTTCTCTTATTTAAATATCGATTTTTAATATGTTCATAACTATAATTTCATGAATTAGACTACATGGAATTTTATATGTATTGATTCACATACGTGGATGACTGAAATCCCATATGTTTCCAAATTCCTATATTTATGCTCAGTTTCAAAATATAGACACATTTTAATTCATAAATTATTATATTTTGTTTAATCCTATTTCATTAATATGTACATATGTAATCATCTGTATATGTGGTTCTTGATATTTATGAATTCAACTACTTGAATCAATTAACATAACTGATTATTTCTATATAAATTTTCATGTATGTAGTGACTTGGACATTTTTCCAAAATACATGATTTTATTCATATCAAATAGGGGATAACCTAATACATTTTTAGAAACTATATATCATCTATAAATAGATATAAAACAAAATAATTAGTATGATTCATGTGTGATAACTCAAATATGTATCACCTGTATAATCTATATTTACAAAACAATCAATCTATTTTCTTCATTTAATATAAATGTTTATAGGTTGATCACCCATAACAAATTTACATTTGGCATCTAGATTATAATGTAAATCATTCAAACTAATCATGAAAATTATTTTCTTATCATTTTCTCCAGTCAAATACATGAATTAAATATTAAAAAATCAATAATGTAATTGGATAATACACCATTATATTCGATGATAATAAAAAATGAAAAAATATCTAATGTTATAGGATACTACTCAAAGATTTCCAACCAAGTCTTTATCTATTATCATAAATATCATGTTTCCACTTTTCATTTTTCAAACATTCAGTAACCATGTAATGGTTGGATAAACAGTACATCAATCATCTCATCATTGTTAAATTATACCATTTACAAGGAAACATGAGAAAGTGAAAAAAATAAAATCATCAACCAAAAGTCATTTAAATGGAATCACTGGAAAATTTCATAACAATGATGTGAATTAAATAGTGACTGAGGGATTGTCCTTGATTTCATGTAAATGTGTCAAAGACTTTGAAAATAGTTTCTATGTATTATACTACTTCTCTATACAGAATCTCTACCCCATATTTTATGCTTTTTTAAATATTCTAGCATACCATAGAGGCGGAGGATCTCACCCACATGTTAGTTCAATCATCAACCTATAGACACTCCTAAGAGTAAATAGAATATTCATTACATATCACTAATATTCATCAAACTCAAATTTGATGATATTATATTAGGAGAACATTTTTTAATGTATAGTTATTATTTATTTATTTTCTTTCTTTTTTTAATGGTTGGAGATATTGGTTTTTATTTCCTATTGTCTTCTAATACACAAATTACTATTATTATATTATAACATACCCATCAATAATGATGTATATATGTAGGTGTATATGAATGTATTCATGTATGTATATATGAATGTATTCATGTATGTATTGATATTTATATTTTTGTCAGTATTAAATTATTTTTTGTTTTCTTGCATATTAGTATGGGTGTATGTATCTATTGAATTTTTTATGTACATATGTTTAAAGATATATATATTTTTTATATTTTTTTAACTATTAAAATATCATCTATGTATTTATAAACGTATGTATATATGTTTTTATTAACAAATGTACGACCTTAAGTATACATACATGTATATATGTAGTAATGCGTGAATGAATTAATTTTTTTATATATGTGTATGTATATATATATGTATGGATGAATTGATAGATAGTTATATAAATGAATATATATATATATGATTACAAATGTATTCGTGAATTCATGTATGTTATATATATGTGTGTATGCATGTGTGTTTTTGTGTGGATGGATCGATCAATGTACACATTTCTTTAAAAATTTTGGGCAATGGACCACTATCGCACCTTTTGTAGAAATTCCAATTTCTAGTAAGTAAACCTTAATTTATGATTTTTATGTATGTAAAGTATATGGGTGAATTTTGGGAGAGTTTATAAAAAATGTGGAGTGTTTTGGGGATTTTCTATAGGTTCATGGTTGGTTCATAGTTTGGGAAAACCATGAAACAACTATAAGAAAGTGTGGAAAATGTGATATGGGCTACATGGAAGACACATTGGTGATGCACTGTTTTTTCAAAAAATGCAGATTACTAGGATAAATCGTGAAACTAGAGAAAGCGGTATTTCAAAAATCTGAAACATGGTTTGGAAATTGTGTGGGACAACCTTAGAATTTTCCTATTTTTGATAGAATATAGCACATAATTAGCACATGGGTTTCCTAACTGTGTGACTAACCATGCATTGGTTAATAACGATATCCAAAAATTGTAGAGCTCACACATTTTTGTCTCCATGTTTCTCGTTATTCTTATTTTGTGGCCCTAACTCAATATTTTAATTTCCTAATGGTCAAGGAAGCATCACCCCTTGATTTGGAGGTAATCAAAAGGCTTCCCATGGAGTTTTGATGCCAGATCCTCCCGGTAAGTGATCATTTAGGGTCATTCATATTGGTTTTTTATAGATCCACTTCTCCGTCTATCTCAGTTTCATAGATATACATCCAATGAATATAGATCTAAGGTATTTATAGGAAAATATTAATATATTTGTCTTTTATGATGATAGAGAAAGAGATATAAGGATACTTCCTGAAGATTTAAACCGTTCTTTTTGCCTTTTTCATTAAATTTATCATTTTAACCAATTATATGAGGTCGCTGAATTCACTAATGACTAATTATGTAGAGTATGAAGGATAGATTTTTAATTATCTATTTTACATAAAATTGTTTGTTAAATTGTGTGGAAATAAAGGGCTTGTTATGCTCAATTATTTGAGGATTGATTTTAAATTATTGATTTTAAAATCAGTTGTTTGGTTTTATTTATGAATAATATTTTTTAATAGTTTTCATTAAAATGTTTTTTTGTCGAAATTGGTATTTAATAGTTTTTTTGGCATGGGTTTGGCATGGTTGGTGTGTGTTCAAGTGCATTGGTATGGATAATGGCATGAAGTACCTCCATCAAATGGTTGTGATAAATGTGGGAATGATGTACCCCCATCAAAGCAGTTCACTAGTTGATGGTTATTGAAAGGAATAATCACCGCTCTTGAGTATAGGTATATCTATGATGGGTGCATAGTTGTATGTGTGGTTATGTGAAATGATATGGATTATGACATAATGGAATTTATGAAGCACTTTTTGATAATTTTTATTTTTCTTTCCTAAGAATGTGATATTGTTTTCTAAAAACTTCTTGGTTGTGCAACATGTTTATATTTTGACATATACTATTAAATTTTTAATGTAAAATATTTATATATATGTACTAACATTTTATATTCTTGTGTCATGATTAATTATGTAATTTTGGAAAGGCATACATAGTTTGGTAGTCACCCCTACTTTGTCATGTTGCTATTTTTTTAAAAAAATCATTCATACAAGGGTTATTTTAATGTATCACACTTCATTAGCATTACTTTTTTATACCTGGGGTTTTGGGTGGATTTTAAGCGTGGTAATTTTTGGAGTATGGAGGTTGGAGGAGAAATAGATTTGAAGTTGACTTTGAGTCTTTTTTTATAACCCCTTATGGAATTCTTTTATATTGTAGTATACCATTAGGGATAATGGATTTAGATTGGTTTTCAATTAAATGAAATTTTTGTTTTTTATTACACTGTTTCATGCATCATATCATGTTTATTTTGTTATGTATGATTTATTTTTCTATTTTACTCTTAAATGGAATGTTTTCCCCCATATGTATTTACTCTCTTCAACATTTATTTGTATGAATTGGCATCATGGGTATATATCATAAGGTCAGGTAATGTTACTCCTCCTTCTTAATCCATTAAGGAGGGGATGGATGTTAGGAGTTATAATATTTTTTGACCTTTCAATTATATTTATAGAACAAGTTTAATCATCATGATCCATATGAATTTTTATGGAATATCTGGTAATGGACTTAGTCGGTTGATGAATTGGTATCAGTTTTCAGTCTTGGAGTTCCAATTAATTATGGTATATTCCCTATGTTTGAATCACATAAAAGTGTATGACATTTAGGACTTGAAATATTGAGAATAGAATGATGCATCTATCCTTTTTATGTTGGAATACAATTTACCAATGAGTTGAGTACATAATTGACTTAGAGACACTTATAGGATTTGTAATATCATTGTGATGGTTTGAGCCAATGAGATTAGCATAACATTAATTTGAGAAATGACATCGCACTATGACTTCATATCTTGTTTTGAGTAATTATTTCATTCAATTCATTAAATTTTTAATGATGAAGAATTTTTTTCAAATGATTGATTGTGAAAAAGTGAATGGTGGTGGTTTTTAAAAAAGGATTCTTTTTGAAAATAAATGTAAATTTATCGAAAAATTTATTAAATTTTGAAAAAGGATGGTTTTTCAAAGTTCTGTTGTGATAGAATGATGTGGTAGAATTTGAAATCATAATGAATCGGTTTATAGAGAGTGAGACTTATGGTGTTAGTTTTTTATTAAAAAAAGCCCTTGGTAGGCATCTTAGAAACAAACCGTATGATGGTGCTACGAATGTTGTCTCAATTGGGCCACATGTGAACCAGAAGTTGGTTCAGAGTTTTGTCCAATCATTTCAGGATATGGATAGTGGGATCCTGAGGGATAACCCATGTCATGTGGCACATTATTTCCAATTTATATAGAAGAATCCACCCATCATTCAAGGTGATTCTGAACCAAAAATGTAAGAGGAGTAGAAAAATAGGATGAATCATATCTTCTATATCATCATCACACTAGAAGAGTTTAATGTCATGTTAGTGACTCACATGTAATATAGTCTTACCTACCAATGATTGGATTTATCTATTGAAGATAAATTATACCATTTCCTATAATGGGATGATTTTAAGGAATTGTTTTACAAACAATTCTATCCTGATACGTTTGGAATTCATATAATGTCATACTTCATCATCTTGATGTAGGAAAATATTTTTTTCACAAATTATATGGAAAAATTAATTAATTTCTTGAGATTTTCACCTGAGTTTGTTGAGAGTGCATCCTTGGAGGCACAAATATTTAAATCAGGGTTGAGCAAGGTAATTATCTCAAGGATTTTTGTGCTATGAGTTAAAGATTATATAAAGATAGTCAATAGGGAATTGGTAGACGAAATTCATATCTCATGAGCTATGGGACGAGGAAGTTTGTGGATACCCATGAGAATGGTGGGAACACAAATTATGGGAGTAATCCAAAGAGGGAAACCTATTTCTAGAGTGTGAGAATGAATAAAAATCAGACAACTACACCAGAAAACCTTCTTTATTGACCCAATAGTAATGACAGATGTTTCCAATGTGGTTCTTATGACTACATAAAGAGAGAGTTTATGAAATAAACTAGATCATGACACATTGTCAATGAGATGGGGCATCTATATCTCTACTTCTATAGTATTCTGAGGTCTGGTGCCCAGGATACATTTGTGGTGTCATCCAGGTTTTATGCATCAAAATGGAGAGTGTAACAGAATACATCTAATCGGTAGAACAAAGATCCCCATGGAAATTACAGGATTACCATGAATCCTCAAGTAGTTCTATCTAAATATGGAATGATGGAGAATAGTGTTGTAATGGAAAATTATATGGGGCTGATAAAGTTATTGTGGATGACTATCCAGGACCATTTACAGTGTGAGGTATGATTATTTTTAATTCTTCCCTTATTCAGGGGTTTTTTCATATGATTGAATCTGATTCTTTTATTTCTTCTCAAACTATTTACTTATAGAGTTTAATAGTTGTGATGATGACCACTATGATAAAACTCCAAACTTCTTTGGGCCAAAGTGAATATGGATCCTTTTTGTACATATCATATTATATAATAACTATGGGAGACGATATAAAATATAATTTCTATGTGATTAAGATGGATGTCTTCACCATAATCTGGGGTATGATTCTTTTGATGATTTTTGAAGCTCACAATAATTGTTATACCTAAAAGGTCAGTTTTACAACTAAAGATGGAGTCGATCATATCATTCATAGAGAATATAAAAAATGTAGGTTTAATGGATTTTTTGACCCTATAGTTGTAACGATATTGTAAAAGTTTGTAGTGTTTTATTTCAAATAAATAAACTACATCCAGAAAAATGTTTTTCCAGTAGTGGTGCATCAGTTTCCATATGTTTTCCCGATAATTTATATTGGTTACCACCTATAAGAGAAATATATTTTATGATTAATTTCATTCTTGGGACTAAACCTATTTCCCTACCATCATATGCGATGAACCCAATAGAGTTATAACAATTTAATGTGTATTTGGGAGAGTTTGAAAATGAAATATTTTTTGAGGATAGAATGTCCCCATGTGCAGTGTTTGTCTTTCTTGTAAAAAAGGATTATGTAACTCTAAGGATGTGTGTGGATAATAATAAGGTAACCAAGTTATGATAAATAATCGGTATCCACATACACATATTAATGATCTAGTCAATAAATTAAGAGGATCTTAGTGTCTCTCTAATATTTACATATGATTAGGATATCAATAATTGCATGTTCGGAAGGAGTATTTTGTAAAAACAGCTTTCATAAGCAGATATAGATATTATGAAGATATAGTAATGTCTTTTGGCCATACTAATTCACCATCAATCTATATCAAATTGAATAATTAAATATTTTTAAAAATATTGATTTAAACATGGGGGTGTTTATGGATGACATATTGGTGTGTTTAAGGAGAAGTTTTGATAATGGGAAAAATTGTTGATGGTGTTGGGAAACTTGATGGATCATTACCTATATTCAAAATTATAAAAGTGCGAATTTGGGATACAATAGGTATGTTTTTCAAGCCAGTAAATTTCTGAAATAAGGTGTTCTTTGGATCTATAATAGATCAAGGATGTGATCTCTTGGAAAACATCAAAGAATATATTTGAGAAATTATTTTTCCTTGGTCAAGCAAGTTATTATCAATGCAATGTGTAATTTTTTACAAAAATATCTTCTACTATGAACATTTTTACGAAGAATAAAATTCATTTCAATGGGATGTGGAATTTAAAAAGTATTTTCAAAAGCTCAATGTTCCCCTTACATCTTCACCAACCATAATTTTTCCATAATCATGAAAATGGTATATTGGGTATTGTGATGCTTTAGGATTAGGTTTGAGATGTGTTCTAATGCATGTAGATCATGTTGTTTTTTGTTGATCAATTTAGTTATGGGTTAATGAGAATAACTACCCAACACATGATTTAGATGCATCCATCATAGTGTATACTTTGAAGACATAGTGTCATTGTTACTTTATTGATATATTTACTATTTTTAAAAATCATAAGGTCTTGAAACATATTTTCTCGCAATGGTGGTTGAATATGAGTCATATAAGATGAATGGAGTATCTCCAGTTGTTTGAATTTTACTATATGTATGCATATGGTAATGGAAATATGTTGTAAAATCTATAAATAATTAATTCTTATGCTCATTTGGAAAAAGGGTATTTATATTAGTGGAAGTAGATGTTAGTGATTACAGTAGTGAAAGAAAATACATCTTTGAGTTTTTTTCATTCCACATTCCTCGGCTCTTAAATAGTTGAAGATTGTTATAGAGGTACAAACATATGATAAAGCATATGTGGTGAAGAGAGAAAAACTCAATAATGGGGATACCATTGCAGGTTGGATGCGGGATGAGAGTTCAGTGTTTTAGAAAAAATATTGGATAGTCATACCTATGCCTTGTTAGTATCAAATTCAGCTTGCCTACCACCATTCCATATTGTTTTTTCATCCTGGAATACATAATATATATAATGTGTTGAAAGAACTATTTTTTCGGTTTGGCAAAAAAATGAAGGTGGATATGTTTTTTTAAATCTTATATTGTAATAAAGTTAATATAGAACATTAGTGACTAGTGGTTATGTTGTAGTTATTACCTATTAATATTTGTAAGTGAGAGTGGAGAGTTATGGATTTTTTAATGGGTATCCCAAGAATGGTTTAGAAACACGTTTCCATATGGGTGATATTGGATTATCTCACGATATTGACTCATTTCAACCATATTTATTAAAACTCTTACGGTGGAGGAAATGTCAAAAGTCTATATCCTATAATTTCTAAAGAGACATGGAATACCAGTTTCAAAACTATTAGGTATATATATGTGTATTGAATTTCATTTATCTAAATCCATATATAATGTCATTGGGTATCAATTTACTATGAGTATGGTGTATCTTCCTCAGACAGAAATACAATCCTAGAAGATTATAAAAACATTAGAAGTCATGTTTCAGGATTTTGTAATGGATTTTGGTGGCTCTATGGAATAACATGTTCTCTGAGATTATTTCTCATATAAAAACAGTTATTAGGAATTGATACAAATGGAACTATTTGAATCATTTCTAGGGAATCCTTGTTTCTCTCCACTTTGTTGGGTGGAAACAAGCGCTACTTGACATGTTGGGATGATACTTTTCCATTGAACAATAATGAAGATTCAATTAATCTGGAAAATAATGGAGATTGATAAGAGTCATGAAAAATCATATACATATCATCATTGATTGTCATTTTTGATCTTGATAAATGATCATGTGTTCTTGAGAATCTCTCAAAGGATTTGACCTCATCATTTTGGGATGTATGAAAAGTTATCTCTTAGATACATAAGCCCATTTAGATACATGAATGAGTTACTGAGGTGGAATATTTCTTGGAATTTCTACTATATTTCAATTTAGTATAAAAATAGATTCATATATCTCCATTAAAGAAGTATACACCTGGTCATGACTATCTGATTAGATGGGATCAGGTTGAACTAGATTCAGATGATTCATTGGTACATATCTAAATTCAGTTTGTGGATAGGAAAGAGAATGTGTTTCATTGTAAAATAATTATCCTATTATATGTTTTGTGTAACCATTGTCATATTAAGCAAGAGAATTGGGAATGGTAAATGGATATGAAAGAGTAGTGTCCAGAACACTTTTAGAGCATTAATGGATTTATACTTTTTAAGGATGGAAGGGACACCTGTGAAGAAAATTTATCACCCTATATTTCTACTAAATAACCATTTAATTTTTATATTTAATTATTTAAAGTATATGGTTGATGTTTGGGTGAGTTTTGAAAACATGTGGAGTATTTTATGGTCATTTCTATAGGTGCACGTCTTGTGTGTAGTTTGGGAAAACCCTGAAAAAACTATCAGATACCATGGACAATGAGATAGGGGAAATGGAAGGAGCACTTTGGGTTAATTTTTTTTCAAAACATGAGTATTAATAGGAGAAACTGTACAACTGGATACAGTGGGATTTGGAACATCCGTCACATAGTTGGGAAACCATAGGCTAAATGAAAGCCACACAGGTGGTGAAAAGATTTTCCAAATCATGTGGATGCATAAGAGAAATTGTGAAACAAGAGAGAGTGTTCATTTTCCTGGTGGGTACATAGTTTTGAAGAAGTTCAAGACTAGCATGTGCGGTTACTACTTTATACAGAAGCTGGAAAATAGTCAGTGCACCTTTTTCCTAATGTTATGACATACCTTGAATGGGTTAAATATGAGATCCTAAAATCGTGGATCTCAAAAAACAATTATCTACCACTATTGGTTTTTTCTCTTATATTGCCCTAAATCATTATTCCCTCTTTGAAAAGATCATGGAATCTTCTCTAATTGATCTAAAGGTGATCTGAAAGCTTTCCTTGTTGTTTTGAAAATGGATTATCACAGTTAGTGATTATTCTTGGTATTTCTTAGTGATTTTTCTTATATATACTTATATATATCTCTCTCTTTTATTTTATTATATATAAATCATTTAATATATATATGGGTTTTAAGGAAAAATATTAATTAACTCCACTTTCTTGATGATAAGGGAAGATATATAAGGTGGGTTAGTGGAGAATTAACATGGTTTTGTTGTTTTTTGTGTTGTTTTCCATTTTTTTCTATTTTAGGAGCTAGGTTTTTTCACTACCCACAAATATATATTGAATATGAAATAAATATTTAAATTTTTTATCTATAAATGATTATTTGTGTAAAATTGGTCTACAATGAATGGCAGAAACCCTCTTCACTGTTAATTGGTAGTTTTTATTGAAATTGTGGGATTTTTATAGAAAATTAAATGTGTATTGGTTTTAAATATATAATTTTAAATTAATTTTTTTGGTTTTATATATAAAAATGGTTTTGTGAAATGGTTTAATAAAATTATTTTTATTGATGTGGGTTTGGTACACATAGATTTATCGTGGGTTTGGCATGGATGTAGTTTGTTTACATCCATTGGGATTGATATGTGTGTGAAGTACCCTCATGAAAATGTTGGGAAGGATATGGGAGTGAAGTACACCTATATAATTGGATCACTATGTGATGGAATAGTTAAAGGATGATTCACCAATCATGAGTATAGGATGGTATAGGTGGCATGAATGGTTGGTTGTGTTGTTATAGTGAAAAGAATAGATTACACCAAAATTGAATGTTTGAAAAAAAAATATCGAATATTTTGTTTGCTTTACTAATATCATAATATTTTTTTGGGAAAACAACATGGTTAGAGAACATGTTTATATTTTTATATAAATTTTTAGAAATTTTTTTATAATCATTTTTTATATAAATTAACGAACATGTTCTATCCTAGAGGTGTGTTTAGGGAATTCAATTGGTGATAGCCAAATGATTTTTAGTACTCACCCCTACATTGTCACTTTGGTGTTGTTCCATTTGTTTTTTATTGATTTAAGGGAAGTTTTAAAGTGTAAAAAAACTTTGGTAGTACTTCGTGGTAATTGGGATGTTTGGTGGACTTGGAGCATGGAGGTCGTTGGAGCTTTGGTGTTGCAATTATCTTTGAGTCTAGTTGGTTTTATATTCTTGCATTTTTAACTTTTTTTATTACAGTATTTTATTGTGGAACATGTTTTTAGAATGTTTTTTATTTAAATTAAATGTTATATTTTTATTTCATTTTTTCATGCACCGTATCGTGTCTATTTGGGTATATAATGCTTGGTTTGTTGTATTATTATTCAAGGGAAAAACACCCCCACATTTATTAAATCCCTTCAAAATTAATTTCCATACTTTGGCATCATAAGTATTAATTGTAAGGCAATTTAATGTTCCTCCTCAATCTCAATCCAATGAATAGGGGAGGTTGTTAGAAGTTGTATCAGTCTTGTTCATTTCATTTATCTTTTTGGAACACATGTTATTATCTTGGTCCCTATGAATCTATTATGGAACTATTGGTAATTATATTAGTTGGTCTTTGACATGGTATCATTTTTTGTTCTTAGAGTTTAAATTAATTATGGTAAATTCATTTTTTTGAAATCATATAATGGAGTTTTATTTTTAGGACATTAATTATATATTATAAAAAATTCAAAGCTATACTTTTATGCTCATTTTCAATTAACTCATAGTTGGTAAAATAAGTGTTTTGGAAAAAATATTGGATTTGTAATATCATTTTCCAGGGTTCAGACAATGAGATAAGCATGAAATGAATTAGGGAAAAAACATCCCAGTAGGACATTATATCTTATTGGAGTAATGATTTGATACAATTTATTTATTTTGGAAAAATATTACAATTGTTTTCTAATGGAAGACGTAGGAAAAGAGCATAGTGGTTTCTTTTTGAAGATGGGTTCATTTTGAAATTCATGGTAAATTTCCAAATATGTGATTGAATGTTGAAATAGGTGGACCATGAAAGGAACTATTTTGGTGTCATTATGTGGTAGAATTTGAATTTATAAGTCTTCAGTTAATAGAGAGTTATACTTATGGTTTTTTTGTTTCTAAAGAAAACGACACCCAGTAGGTGTCCTCAAAACCAACTAAAAAATGGTAATGAGAATTTTGTTTCACCTAGGCCCCATGTGAACAAATAGAAACTTCAATGTATTGTCCAATCATTTTAGGATATATAAAGAATGAACTTGAGGGATGATCCAAGGAAATATAATCATTTTATCCAATTCCAGAATCATAATCCACCCATCATTTAGGGTTATTCTAAACCATCAATGGTAGAGGTGTGGCTGAATAGGAATAATTGTATCAATGATTCATCCGCACAATATTTGAGATGAATGTGATTTTTGTTACATACAAGAATTAATATATTACCCCTATGTTGTGGGATTTAGTTCTTAGAGATAAATTACACCACATCCTAGGATGGGAGTATTTTGAGAAATCGTTTAAAACCCAATTCAATCTCATATGTTTTGAATTCAAATAATGTACTAAATTATCATCTTCAAAAAATAAAATATTTTTTTCACATAGTATGTTTCTAAATTCATGAATTCAGTGATGTTTTCACCTGAGGTTTCTATGAGGGAATCCTTGAAGGAAAACGTCGTTAAATAATGATTGAGATAGGAAACTCTCTCAAGGATATTTGTACTCTATATTACGGATTATAGAGATATAGACAATAGGAAAAAGTTATATTAAATGGATATATTATGGGATATTCAGGGATTAAATATGTTTTAAACCAAGTTAATTGGAGGGAACACTAATTATGGGATCAAGAAGAAGAGGGACCCATATTTCTAGAGTGGGATCATGATTCAAAATCAAATGGTTGGATGAGTAAACCTTCCTCCCTTACCCAATAGTAAAGAGGTATCTTCTCAAATGTAGTTCTATTGATCACAAAAATAGAGTGTGTTTGAAAAAACATAGATAAATCCATAACAATAATTAGATTGGGTATCATTAGCACTATTTTCATAGTACCCTGAGGTCAAATGCCTGGGAAATTTCTCAAGTGTCACAGATGTCATATGTTTCCAAAGGGAAAGGGAAATAGCATATATCTCCTTATTATAATAGATCTAGCCATAGTGATTCTAGAAATACCATGACCCCCAAGTAGTTCAATCTCAATAGGTCAATAGGGAGAAAAGTGTTGGGTTGATAAAATTATATGGAGCTATGCAGGTCATTTTGGATGATCAATCCTTACCATATATATAGAGATGTATGATTCATTTGAATTACAACCTTTTGTATTTTATTTTTTGATATATTTTCATAATATTACATTATTTATTCTCACATTATTCATTTGTTGAGTTTAAATATTGAAATAATGCCCTATATCATATAATATCAATCTCTTTTGGGCTAAATAGAATGTTGAGCCTTGGTGTGTACATCATGTTCTATAACATTTTATGGACCCGAGATAAAATAGGATTTCTCCATTATTGAGATGGATGGTTGTGATATGATCTTGGGTATTGTTCTATAGATAATTTTCAAGGATCATATAGATTTTTATACCTAAAGAATTAGTTTCATGACTAACGAGGGAGTCAAGAATCTCTTTTATGGAGACCGGAATACAATAGTGGGATTAATGGTATTATTAGAACCATTATTTGGAATAATATTGTACTAGATGACAGTGTTGTATTTATCATCGATAAATAAGATCAAGAAAAATAATTTTCTAGTAGTGGTGTATCAGTTTCCAAATGTTTTTCCCACAAATTTATAATGGTTACAACTTATAATAGAGGTGTATTTTACAATCGATCTCTTTACAAGGAATAATCTTATTGCAAATAAATATTATGGGATGGAACCCATAAATTTTAGGGAATTTAATGTGCAGTTTGAAGAGCTTCAAAGAAAAATATTCATTCTTCCTAGATAGTCTTCATGGGTAGCACTAGTCTCTCTTTAAAAATGGGAAAACATAACTCTATGGATATGTTTGGATTATCATAATAATAACAATGTTATGAAAAATAATTGGTATGCACATACCCAATTTGATGATATATTCAATCAATTAAATGTATCATAGTTCTTTTCTAATATTGACCTACAATCAAGCTAACGTCAATTACATGTCAAGAATGTGGATATTCTAACAAAAAAATTTAGAAGAACATATGGACATTAGGAATGTTTATTAAATCCTTTTGATCTTAAAAACTCACCTATTTTATTTAAATAATTAATGAATTGAATATTTCAGAGATATATGTATTCTATCCTAGGGGTATTTGTGGATGAAAAATTAGTGTATTCGAGAACATGTGTCAATAAGTAGAAACACTTGGAGATAGTTTTGGAAATCTAAGGGGCTCATCATATGTATTCCTGATTATCAATGTTTGTTTTCTGGATAAAAGATGTATTTTTATTTTCCATTCAATTTTTTAAAGGGTTGTTTTATTGGATCCAGAAAATATTTAGGCTATGATCTCTTGGAAACTTACAATGAACATCAATGAAAGACCACCTTTCCTTGTTCTATCTAGTTATTATATATTCTTTTTGTGTTATTTATCCCACACTAGAATCAACTGTGATAGTTTTGAAAAAGAATAATATTCCATTCCAATGGTATTTCAAATTTCAAAAGTCATTTCAAGAACAAAAATATCACCTTAAATCAATACTAACCATGATTTTTTCTAGAATCACAACAAGGGTATGTCGTGTATTGTGATTAATCAAGATCAGTTTTGGGGTGTTTTCTCATACAAGGAGATCATGTTGTTTCATAAATATCCATGCACCTATGGGTGCATGAAAATAAATACACAACATATGATTCAAATCGTGCCATAGTTGTATAAGCTTTGAATACATAACGTCATTACCACATCAGTGATAAATTTATTATGTATATGGATCATAAGATCTAGAAACATGTTTTCTCACAAAGGTTCTTGAATCTAATACAAAAAATATGATTATAGAATCTCAAAATGTTTGCATTTGACTTGATGTATACCCTGATTAAATATAATACAATAGAAAATTCATTAAGAAGAAAGTATTATGGTCATTTGAAAAAGAGGATTCTGATCATTGGTAGTTGATGTTAGTGATACCAGACATGAAATTATAATGAGAATAAATTTTTTATATTTCAGTTTTCTTCCCAATTCCCTTCAGTCCTAGTTTGGTGGAGAAGGTTAAAGAGGCAACAAAATCCAATAATTAATGTGTGGTGATGAGGTCCATACTCATTGGTGGGGAGAACATTGGGAGATGAATTCTATATGGGAGTTCATTGTTGTGGTTAATAAATCTGATGGTTGTACCTATGGATTATCATGAAATAATTATTCACACATATCTACACCCCACATGGGTTTTTTTCATGGAATGCAAATGATATATAAATAATTTAATGAAAAGTTTTGGTGTTCTCTCATGAAAATTATGGTGGAAAAGTTTTTTTCAAAAATATTATCTTTCTAAAATGAAATATTAGAACTTTGAAAACTAGTAGGTATGTTGTAGTATTTAACTATTCCTATTTGGATGTGGGAGAAAATATCTATGGATATTTTAATATGGCTCCCAATAATGGTTTGTAAAAAGGATTCTATATGGATGATAGTGGATCAACTCACAATGTCGGGTCATTTCATAAATATTCACGAAACACATATGATTAAGGAAATGTCAAAAATTGATATCTATGAATTGGTAATGATAAATTGAATAATAGTTTTTATAGTTTCATATAGATATATATGGTTAATACTTCATTTTTGAAAATACTTGTATAAATTTCTTGGGACACAGTTGACTTTGTGTACAGTGTATTATCCTAAAATAGGCAGATAATCTAGATAGATTATGTAAATAATGGAAGAAATGTTTTGGGATTTGTATAGAATTTTGGAGGCTCATGGGAATATAATGTTCCATCAGTGGAGTTCTTGTATAATACTAGTTATCATACATTGAAAAAAATGTCTCCATTTGAATAATTATATGGTCGTCCTTATCATTCTCCAATTTTTTGGATGGAAACAGCTGAGACATCACTATTTGGGATAAGCCTTGTACAAGAAACAAGGTTTAAGATTAATTTGATCAGAATTTTTTTGGAGATGGATCCGAGTCATCAAATATCAAATTTGGATCATCATTGAAAGATGTTTTTGTTCACAGTCAGTGATAATGTGTTCCTGATGACATCTACAATTCAAGGCCATTGTTATTTTAGGAAGAAGATAATGTTATCTCCTAGATACATATGCCCATTGGGATTCTTGAATGGGTAGGTGAGAAGGTATATCTCTTATAATTTTAACCACAATTCAATTGTACATTATTAGTTTGATGTATTTTAGAAAAAATATTAACCAGATATTAACCTTGTGAATTTGTGGGGTCATATTGAATAAAGGATGGATGATTCATTGGCACATATCCCAATGTGGATTATGGCTTGGAAAAAGAGTGTCTTTCATGGTAAACTAATAGTTCTAGTGTAAGTTTTTTGGGACCATGGTTAGATTCCGTAAATTATTTCTAAATGTGAATGGGAAATGAATGAGTAGTTTCCATAAATCATTCAGTTTAGTGATGGTTTTCTACTTATTGAAGATGGAATAGCTAATGGTGGGGAAAATGTATCACCCCCACTTCAAGTCTGTATCCCTTTATAATTATTTTTAATAATGAAATGTAGATGGGTGATGTTTGGTTGAATTTGCATAAAATTAAGAGTTTTTGGGGGATTTTCTATTGGTATGTTGTTAGTAACTAGTTTGGGGAAACAATGAAACTTATAAAAAAAATCGTACACATAGAGGTAGGGGATAAATGAAAGGCACACATCTGGTACTTGGTTTTCCAAAATAAAATTATTCCTGGGAGAAACCTTTAATCATTAGATAGTTGGAATTAGAATGGATGATTCACTATTTGGAAGCCATTGATTGAAGGGAGGAACTCGGGCTATACACTGTTTTTCAAAATCATGTAGATGCATTTCAGAAAACAAGAAACATGAGACAGTGGGAAATTACATGGCTAGAACATCGGTTGGAAACTATGAAGTAAAACTATGTTAGGCTCCTTATTTAGAAAGAATCTAGATAAAAATTTGAGTACGACTTTCCTAACTATGAAACTAACCATGAACTGGTTAAATATGAGATAATATAATTATGGATCTCACACTTTTTAGTATCCAAATCCCTCAATTTTTCTTCCTATAATGGGATAACTAAATATTACCTCTCTTAAAAGATCAAAGATTCTTATTTAATGAATATTAGTTTGATCTGAAGGCTTCCCTTAGTGTTTTGATGTATGATACTCACTGTAAGGGATCTTTCTTGTTCGTTCTTAATGTTTTTCATCGATATACTTCTTTATCCCTCTCTTTTATTATATCTATGACACTTGTGGATATATATAATTTAAATAGGTAAAATTATTATTATATTTGGATTTTTTATTGTTACTAATGAGATAAAAAGTGGGTTTTAGGAAATTTAACATTATTTATTTGGGGTTTTCCTTCCGTTTATCATTTTACACTGTTTTTTGACCATGGTGTCTTCACTCTCAAATCTATTATTTAGAATATGAAATATTTATTTCAAATTTGTTTTTTGTATGAAATGGTGTGTGAAATTTGTCTACAAATCCTGATAAAAACCCTTTTGTGAGGATTGGTAGTTGTAGATGAAATTTTGGGATTTTTATGCTAAATTCTTTGTGGTTTGATTTTAAAACGATGATTTTAAACATTGTTTTTGGTTTGATTAATGAAAAATGTTCTACAGAATGTTTTTCTATAATTTTTTTTTGAAATGGTTTTGGAAAAATTGGTTTTCATGGTTTTGGAATGATTGGTGTGTCTTCATGTACATTGGGATGACTATGTGTGTGATGTACCCCCATCAAATCGTTTTGGAAGAATATTGGAATGATGTAATTCTGTTAAAATATTTCACTAAGTGACACTATATTAAAATAAAGACTCGCCACTCAGGAGTATATGGAGGTATAGTTTCATTCATGGATGTATGTGTAGTATGTTGAATGTAATGGAAATTCCAAATTGGAATTTAAGAAAGGGTTTTAGAAAATTGTTTTATTTTTTCCCTTATAACATGATATTGTTTTGTGAAAACTACTTAGTTATGGAACATGATTATATTTTTATTTAAACTATTTATAAATTTTTTATATATATTATTAAATATTAATGTTATAACCTATTATATCCTAGTTGAGTGAATTAAGAATTCATTTTGGAAAAGCCTACTGAGTTTTAATACTCATCCCTTCTATGGACCTTTGGTGCTTTTATATATGAGGGTTTCTGATACATGGGAAAAGGTAATGTATCAAACATCATATACGGCCCCAGCCTTAAATATCACTTAATCTTGAGTTATTTCATGAATACATGTTGAGGATATTTTCAGGTCTAGATTTTTAGAGAATTAGATAAAAAATCATGCATTACATTCCACATTTAAACAAAGTGGTTACATAAAAGATAGTACTAATTTTTCCCATTAACGGAAACATATTTAAAATAAAAAATGGATTTATTCTTGACACTTCCTTGACACTATCATCACATCATGTACCTTTCCTTTGACCTATGAAAAACATTTCAAAAACTTGGGATGAGCATAAAAAGCTCAGTAAGGGATATAAATGTACGAAATGAAAACCTTATTCCATGTATGAAATCATACTTTAATCATAAAACATATGCATTTTAACATACCTCATCAAATAATGAATAAATCATTGAAATCATAAGACATAAAGGTATCCTGAGGCATTCATAACATTCTTACATAGGGAGTAACCCTCATGGTTACGTTTGGAATACCCATCATAATATATTCCCTAAATCTCTCAGGAGAAACATTAACGTTTAACCCCTTCGTGTTACCCAATGCATTGGAGAGATATATCGGGCTCACCTGCCCTTAGTTTATCACGGAACCACCTGTCTTCATAAACAATTCCCATGAACCATAACATAATCATAACACATAACTTAATAATAAAGGAAAGATAACATTCCTATATTGCAATAAAAATATAACATTTTAAGAAATTTAAATTGTCACGACCCGTCCTCAGGAACCGTGCCGTGACTACCCCAAGCCCGCCTTCCATAGGCCAGGGGCTAGCGACTAGCACCAAAGGCGTAAATACCGATAACTAGGAAGGCATTGCCTTTATAAAAGTAACAAAACACCACAGAGTACAAGTGGAAGTAAAACACTAAGTACAAAGAGAAGTGCTGAAAGGTAAATGAGCCATAATAAAAACCCAAATGAAAGTACAACTACAACTGAACAACGTACAACAGGAAAAGACAACAACTGGAAGAAAGGAAGCTGCTCCTGGGTCGTCCTCCTCGGATCCTACCTGAAGGGTAGGTACAGATGGCGCAGCTCCTAGATCGTCCACCACGGATCCTACCTAAAGGGTTGGTACAGATGGCGTAGCTCCTGGATCATCCACCACGGATCCTACCTGAAGGGTAGGTACAGATAGCCTCCTCAATTCTCTCGCTCGTCAACCTCCTCTATGTGTCGTCTCATCGTGTAGTCCACCTCCGGGTACTGACTCGTCGTGTAGTCCACCTTCGGGTACCGTCCAGTCCTCGAACACTCGGCCTCCGTCAGCACTGCCCGTCGTCTACAACCAACACAACGAGGTGCGGGCATAGCCCGTACAGGGTTGAGTATAACGATACGCAGTAGGGACCCCGAGACAATCAAGGTCTCACTAAAGCCAACATGGATATCCACAAAGAAGATCTCAACAGATAACCTCTACTTAGGTATATGCCCATACATATATCTAAGTTATCAAGTAACCCATCTCAATCTTGAGGAAACACAAAGATTATGAAATCAACAGATAACCACTACCCAGGTATATGCCCATACATATACCTAAGTTATCAAGTGACTCATCTCAATCATGAGGTAAACACAAAGGTCAAAAGTCTCAGCTCAAACCAGGATTTTCATTATCGAAACCGTAACTGCGGAAGAGCTCCGTCTCTGGAGTGTACAGTGGTCCTGTCACGACTCCAAGGTACTTCTCACTAACCTAAGACTGTTGAGGTACTCCTCCTGTCGAGTACCGCGGGTGGGCCACCCAAACACAGTAGTGCTTCCCGCCGGGGTATTCCACCCAAACACAGTAGCACACACCCCCTAATAGCCTGCTGAGGTACTCTCCGGACGAGTACCACGGGTCTGCACTATCACACAGGTAGTGCTCCGTCCGCCATGGTTATATACCTCACAAAGTAGTGCTCTGTCCACAAGGCTAGTCGACTCACTCCAAGTCGAGTCGGTCAAGTAGTCGTCAGGTCTCATTCGGCTACACGGTCTTCGTACTCCGCACGCTTGTCTTTGGGAGGGTCCGCTCCATGAGCTACAAGTAGATACTCCAAGTATCTCAAAGTCTCACGAAGAAGTATTTCAAAGGACCGCCTTGTCATAGGGGTCTCAAACAGACAGCGCGTCAATCGGACACCCGGTCTGTGAGTTACAAGCCTTTTCATCCTAGGGGCCCGGTTGGTTTCATGAGAAAACCAATCCCGGCCGTATGTCAACTGTACCCCGAAATCTCATAGGGTATACTCATAGGGACCATTTCTCAATGTGATCATCAACACCGCTGACGGTTCATCAAACGGACGTCCTGTCTGAAAGATATTAGCATTCCCGATCCAGGGGCCCGGATGGATTTCGAGTACAATCCAACCCGGCCACTATCCAACAGCAACCAAAACTCAGGCGAAGTATGCCAAAAGTTTCGTCAAATCTAGAGGAATTCAACGAGTCAAACGGTGCGTCAATAGGACGCCCGGTCTGTGAGTTATTGGCTCTTTCGTTCCAGGGGCCCGGTTGGATTTCGTGAGCGAACCAACCCGACTGCCCTCCGACGGCATCCAAACCTCGAGCGGAGTAAGACAAAAGATCCGTCTCACTTAGAGGAATCCATCAAGGTCGACGGTACATCAATCAGACGTCTGAAGCTCATGATATAAGTGTTTCTGCTCCGAGGGCCCGGTTGGTTTCATGTACGAACCAACCCGGCCGAACCCAAAGTTCTTCGAAACCTTGAGTGTAATATACTGAAACGACTGTCTCGTTCTAAGGATCGCTATGCAACTGACGGTGCGTCGATCGAAGGTTAGTAGCCCAAGATATGAGCATTTGACTGAAAGTGGTCCGAAAACGGGGGGGGGGGGTCTGGGCTCGGACCGACGCGGCCCGACCCCCTTGGCTCGGCCCGAATCGGGTCCGACCCAACTGGACTCGGCCCGGACCGGCCGGCGCGGCCCAGCCCGGCTGGCGCGGTCCGGCCCGACCGGCCTACCGCGGCTCGGTGCGGCCGAGCCAAAGTCGGGGAGCGTCGGGTGCGTGCGGCCCGCCCCTCGTCGTTAATTGAGGGCGGCGGCGCAACCGCCGCCGCTAATTCTTCTGGCAGCGCGCTCAGGCACCGCCGCCGCCTGGCCACCGGACGGCTCTGGCCACAGCCTTTGGTCGCCGGTGGCGCCGCGCCGGCGACCCTCGCCTCCGGGTGTTTCCACGGGCCACTGGAGTTGCTCTGGTGGTCCGTTTTCAAAACCGTCTGAGCCGGTGTTCATCTAGGGTCTCGTTCTTTACTGCGCAAGCTTCAAAAATACTTTGTGGCCCCATTATGTCGTCTCTCGTCAATCCGAACGTCAATTAACAAAACATGCCGTCTTCGTGGTTCTCCGGCGCGACGCGTTGGCGCCGCGCCCCTTCTCCGTGGCCTGACTCCGTCCGCGGATGTCTTTGGGTTTCTCCAACACGGCGCGACGGTGTCGCGCCCTTGTTTGTTTTTCACGACGCGGCGCGACGGCACCAGGCATTTCCTTGTCTCATGATTCCACGTGGTGCGACGGCACCACGCCTTTCCGTACCAAACCACAAAGAAATCGAACATGGAAAAAAGAGGTGGGTCGGCCGTGTTTGTGCGGACCGGCCCCCTCTCGTTAAACGATAGCAGTTGGACGTATTCACGAAGAATAAAAATCAAGGGAGTAATCTCGAACAAAATAAAGTAAAGACAATCCCCTACAACCTCTTAAATAAAAAGAATCATAACAATAATCTCAACCCGCAAAATAATCATCGCGGATCAACTTTATATTTAGTTGAACCGCGTTCTTAGATTTAGAAGGGAGTAAATGAGGGTTCACCAACAATCACAATTTAAATTCCCTACCTTGATATTTGACGTCACACATCGGGTATCGCGGAGAATGGCGTCGCAGCGTCGGACGTAGATTCCATGGATGTCGGGGTGCGTCTGAGGAGGAAACGACGTCTCCTCACTTGTTGCTATGATGAAAAAGGGAGGTACGTTGTCATTGGCGATGATCACCACGGACGGTGACTTCTCCATTGTCGTGGAGTTAGATGAAGATGGAAGAATCTGGGACACCGAGTCTTCCAGGTCGTGGGGTCGATGTTCTTCGTCGGAGAAGAACCGTTCTTCACGTTCTTCGTCGAAGATGAAGAAGATATTCAAGTTTCTCAACGATTCTCCCAAACCTCTCAAGAAACAAAGAAACTAACCAACAATAAATTAAGCCCATAATTAATTTATTAACACAACATAAACCTTTGAAATTCAAGATTTTGAATTTCAAAAACTCACAGTAAACTCACTACATTAATGTCATAAGTTATTACTTAAGTTCACAACATTAATGGTGAGTTGTGGGGGTTAGAGGATATGAAGGGGTGGGGTTCTTGTGGGCCCCACACCCCTCTTAACCTCCAAAGGGAAGATGGGTAGTTACCCAACTTCCATCCAATGGATAAAAACACTTAAGGAAAATAAAAATTGAAGTTAAATTTTTATTTTAACTTTCCCAATTTTTTAACAACTTCCCTCGTGTAAACACAACTCCGGAATAGGCGTTCCTAAGCAAATACTAGTTCTGCGGTTCCATTGTTTCCCTTGGAATTTGATTCCGATTATCAGTTCAAAAGTTAGAAATTCCCGCTCGTTCGTTCACTGAACGTACCCGAGCTAAACATCAGAAATTGATTCCGGGAACACTGGGCCTCGAAATCAGGTGCTGTCAAAAAATGTGTTCTTGTAAAATCCCAAAGAAAATTAAGAAAAATATTTTCCTTGAATTTTATGGGTCTTTACATTACTCCCACCATAGGGCTTTACGTCCCCGTAAAGCTATAACACAAACTAGGGTAACAAAAGTGGTACTAAGCACGCATCTAAGCCTTCCGCTCCAATGTGCTCACCTGGAGGTTTCCGAGATGCCTACAAAAACGGACAAGAGGAATCAACCATCCTTGTAGGAACCGCTCCCGTCGAACCTCAATCTCCACTGGAACCTCCAAAAAAGTCACCCCATCATCAAAGACCAGCTGCCCATGGTCAAAGATTTGTGTTGGGACGTGCATGTATCTTCGCAGCTGAGATACGTGGAAGTCGTCGTGCACCCGGTGCAACTGAGGGGGATGGGTGAAGCGGTAAACCACCTCGCCTACCCTGGTGGGGACCTAGAAAGGTCCATTGAAACTCAGAGATATCTCACCGCCTCAGCTACATCTCTGTAAACTTCATCGAGGTGAGACCCTTATAAGAACATGGTCTCCATCCTCGAACTCTAGAGGTCTCCCTTTTCATATTAGAACTGAAACTCAAAACTCATAATGCCACGAGGGTAAGGTTGGCCGACCCAAGAATAATCGGCTAAACCCTCCCATGAACGATTTTAACTTGTGCTGCCCAGGGTTTACTTTTCACCGACCAAGGAAAACCCATCCCGACGTTTGCCTAATACCATAAATTTGAGTATGAACAGTGATTGCCAAATCCATACTCCAACTAACGTCGTAAGGCCTCTACACTGCCACCAAGAGGTCCCAACCGAGACTCTGGCCTCAAGGGTCAGATCATGCCATCAGCATAAGTGTGACTATCGAGTCTCCTCCCAAAGGTATCTCCAGACGTGAGGGTCAAGTCAACGGCTTAACCAGAAACTCCAGGTCTGGGACTAGATTCATGGAAGGAAGGGATGATTCGTATCGATGTCTGTGGCTACGACAGCTAGTAGAATACAAAGTCCGTACTTAGAATCATCCATATAGCCCTTTTTGGTCGCACTCCATGACCGCAAGCAGCAAATCTCTTCCCCTTCTCTCCAACTCCATGAGTCTATTGGGGACTACAAAGGCGGGTGATGGTAACATGTTAAAATGTACACCACCACAAGCTTCTCTCCTAGCTCTTCCTCCATGTCTGCTGCTCTGCAGATTCATCTATCCTTAACATTTCCTCTTCTCGAAACATTTTACACGCCCAAGTCCCCGAGACTGGCGCCAGTTTCCTGCTTTCCAAACTTCTATCATTCTTTGGCTGTATTTGTTCAGCAAAAAATTCTAAACCACAAAGGTTCCTTCTATCACCCTAGCCTAAGTAGGAATAAATAGAGAAAAGGTGTTGGCTCAGAAGCCCTTAAACATACCATGCTCAGAGATCTGACCTCTATTGCACTGATCGAAATATTTCACTGATCAAAACGCATCCATCGAGTACCCAGTATGTTCGGTATGCCTCGATGAATTCTCAGCTATCAACACGTCGTCCCGCCGAAACTGTATAAGCTCTAGAAATCTCTCTGCCACCCCATCAAGCCAGTTATCAGCCGCCTGTGAGTCAGGTTCGCCTCAGAACTTGACGGTATCTGATGTTAGAACACATGTAAGGCAGTAATCTTACATGTGTCACCTACCAGTACCACCGGTTGTTACTGCTGACCAACAGGCAGTGATTTATAGCTGACACACTACCCAAAGGTACTATCTCAGGAATCGGTCCACGTACCGAAGCCTCATCACTATGTGGACCATCCTCATGGTCATTCACTGGAAAACACTAGTTGAAAAGTCCACCATCCACTCCACTGATGTCTCAGCTAGGCAGAAAACTCTAGCAATCGCCTCCAACCACTGCTCTGCTGTCTGGGAATCTATCTCGCCTCGTAACATCGGAGGCCGCTGCTGCTGGAACTCGTGCAACGTGCTCTGCCAGTGTGCACAGTTTGCTAGTATAGCTGTTGGCATCTGCTGCCCAAGAGGTGGTGGTGTTGCTGGTACACCACCCGAGGGTGCCAACATAGTAAAAAGGGCCCTGCACCAGAGCCTCGTCGCTCGGTGAGCCGTCATCGAGTACTCTCTCGGAACTCCAACTGAATGTCTGCATGAAGACATCCTGAACAGATGCGAAACGGTCAACATTTATACCTGGTGGGCTGACCTGGTTTGAGCTGACTTTAATACTTTGGAAACACACACGCAATCAGTGTTTTCTTGTACAAAGTCGGAAATCAGTAGTCAGGGTCCTGGTGTAGGGATACGTCGGCCGCCACACCAACACTGGACTCCCTGAACTGAAGACCACACTCGGTACCCTTAACAATATTTATTCACGTAGAGAAAATATCATAGTTATAAGTTCTGCAGTAGAACTGACTCCTCTGATACCAATTTGTCACGACTCGTCCTTGGGAACCGTGCCGTGACTACCCCAAGCCCGCCTTCCATAGGCCAGGGGCTGGCGACTAGCACCAAAGGCGTAAATCACGATAACTGGGAGGGCATTGCCTTTATAAAAGTAACAAAACACCACAGAGTACAAGCGGATGTAAAACACTAAGTACAAAGAGATGTACTGAAAGGTAAATGGGCCAGAATAAATACCCAAATGAAATTACAACTACAAATAAACAAAGTACAAAAGTAAAAGACAACAGCTGGAAGAAAGGAAGAAGCTCCTAGGTCGTCCTCCTCGGATCCTACCTAAAGGGTAGGTACAGATGTCGTAGCTCCTAGATCGTTCACCACAGATCCTACCTAAAGGGTAGGTACAGATGGCGCAGCTCCTGGATCGTCCACCACGGATCCTACCTGAAGGGTGGGTACAGATAGCTTCCTCAACGCTCTCGCCCGTCAACCTCCTCTGTGTGTCGTCTCGTCATGTAGTCCACCTCTGGGTACCGTCCAGTCCTCGAACACTCGGCCTCCGTCAGCACTGCCCGTCGTCTGCAACCAACACAACGAGGTGCGGGCATATCCCATGCAGGGGTGAGTATAACGATACTCAGTAGGGACCCCGAGACCCTCAAGGTCTCACTAAAACCAACATGGATATCCACAATGAAGATCTCAACAGATAACCTCTACTTAGGTATATTCCCATACATATATCTAAGTTATCAAGTAACCCATCTCAATCTTGTGGAAACACAAAGATTATGAAATCAACGGATAACCACTACCCAGGTATATGACCATACATATACCTAAGTTATAAAGTGACTCATCTCAATCATGAGGTAAACACAAAGGTCAAAAGTCTCAGTTCAAAACAAGATTTTCATTATCGAAATCGTAACTGCTGAAGAGCTCCATCTCTGGAGTGTACATTGGTCCTGTCACGACTCTGAGGTACTGCTCACTAACCTAAGACTGTTGAGGTAATCCTGCTGTCAAGTACCGCGGGCCAGCCACCCAAACACAGTAGTGCTTCCCGCCAGGGTATGCCACCCAAACACAGTAGTGCACACCCCCTAGTAGCCTGCTGAGGTTCTCTCCGGACGAGTACCACGGGTCTGCACTGTCACAAAGGTAGTGCTCCATCCGCCATGGGTCTGCACCTCACAAAGTAGTGCTTCATCCACTAGGCTAGTCGACTCACTCCATGTCGAGTCGGTCAAGCAGTCGTCAGGTCTCAGTCGGCTACACGGTCTCCGTACTCCGCACGCTCGTCTCTGGGAGGGTCCACTCCATGAGCTACATGTTGATACTCCAAGTATCTCAAAGTCTCACGAAGAAGTATCTCAAAAGAACGCCTCTTCATAGGGGTCTCAACGCAACAGACGGCGCATCAATCGGACGCTCGGTCTGTGAGTTACTAGACTATTCGTACCAGGGGCCCGGTTGGTTTCGTGAGAAAACCAATCCCAGCCGTATCTCAACTATACCCCGAACTCTCATAGGGTATACTCATAGGGACCATTTCTCAACGTGATCATCAACGCCACTGACGGTTTGTCAAACGGACGTTCTGTCTGAATGATATCAGCTTTCCCGATCCAGGGGCCCGGTTAGATTTCGGGTATAATCCAACCTGGCCACTATCCAACAACAACCAAAACTCAGGCGAAGTAAGCCAAAAGTTCCATCAAATCTAGAGGAATTCAACGAGACAGAAGACGCGTCAATCGGACGCCCGGTCTGTGAGTTATTGGCTTTTTCGTTCCAGGGGCCCGGTTGGATTTCGTGAGCGAACCAACCCGACCGCCCTCTGACGGCATCCAAACCACGAGCGGAGTAAGCCAAAATATCTGTCTCACTTAGAGTATTCCATCAAAGTCGACGACACGTCAATCGGACGTCCGGAGCTCAAGATATAAGCGTTTCCGCTCCGAGGGCCCGGTTGGTTTTGTGTACGAACCAACCCAGACGAACCAAAAGTTCTCTGAAACCTTGAGTGTAATATACCGAAACGGCCGTCTCGTTCCAAGGATCGCTACGCAACTAACGGTGCGTCGATCTAAGGTCCGTAGCCCAAGATATGGGCATTTGACTAAAAGTGGTCCGAAAACGGGGGGTATGGGCCCAGACCGACCCGGCACGACCCCCATAGGTTGGCCCATGGCCGAGCCGAAGTCGGGGAGCGGGGGGTTTGGGTGGCCCGCCCCTCGCCGTTAATTGAGGGCGGCGGCGCAACTATTGCTGCCAATTCATCCGGCGGTGCGCTCGGGCACCGCCGCCGCCTGGCGGCAGGACGGCTCCGGCCGCCGCCTCTGGTCGCCGGCGGCGCTGCGCCGGCGACCCACGCCTCCGGGTGTTTTCGCGGGCCACCGGAGTTGCTCCGGTGGTCCGTTTTCAAAACCGTCTGAGCCGGTGTTTATCTCGGGTCTCGTTCTTTACTGCTCAAGCTTCAAAAATACATTGCGGCCCAATTATGTCGTCGCTCATCAATCCGCACGTCAATTAACAAAACGCGCCGTCTTCGTGGTTCTCCGGCGCGATGCGTTGGCGCCGCACCCCTTCGCCGTGGCCCGACTCCGTCCACGGATGTCTTCGAGTTTCTCCGACGCGGCGCGATGGTGTCGCACCCTTGTTTGTTTTTCACGACGCGGCGCGACAGCGCTGCACATTTCCTTGTCGCATGATTCCTCATGGTGCGACGGCACCACGCCTTCCCATACCAAACCACAAAGAAATCCAACATGGAAAAAGGCGGTGGGTTGGCCGTGTTTGTGCGGACCGGCCCCCTCTCGTTAAACGATAGTAGTTGGACATATTCACAAAGAATAAAAATCAAGGGAGTAATCTCGAACAAAATAAAGTAAAGACAATCCCCTACAACCTCTTAAATAAAAAGAATCATAACAATAATCTCAACCCGCAAAATAATCTTTGCGGATCAACTTAATATTTAGTTGAACCGCGTTCTTAGATTTAGAAGAGAGTAAAAGAGGGTTCACCAACAATCACAATTTAAATTCCCTACCTTGATATTTGACGCCGCACGTCGGGTATCGCGGAGAATGGCGTCGTGGTGTCGGACGTAGATTCTGTGGACGTTGGGGTGCGTTCGAGGAGGAAACGACGTCTCCTAACTTGTTTCTATGATGAATAATGGAGGTACGTTGTCGTTGGTGATGATCACCACGGTCGGCGACTTCTCCCTTGTCGTGGAGGAAGATGAAGATGGAAGAATCTGGGACACCGAGTCTTCTAGGTCGTGGGGTCGATGTTCTTCGTCGGAGAAGAACCGTTCTTCACGTTCTTCATCGAAGACGAAGAAGATCTTCAAGATTCTCAATGATTCTCCCAAACCTCTCAAGAAACAAAGAAACTAACCAAAAATAAATTAATCCCATACTTAATTTATTTACACAACATAAACCTTTGAAATTCAAGAGTTTGAATTTCAAAAAATCACATTAAACTCACTACATTAATGTCATAAGTTATAACTTATGTTCACAACATTAATGGTGAGATGAGGGGGTTCGAGGATATGAAGGGGTTGGGTTCATGTAGGCCCCACCACCCTCTTAAAATCCCAAGGGAAGTTGGGTGGTTACCCAACTTCCATCCAATGGATAAAAACACTTAAGGAAAATAAAAATTGAAGTTAAATTTTTTATTTTAACTTTCACAATTTTTTAACAACTTCCCTCGTGTAAACGAAACTCCGGAATAAGCGTTCCTAAGAAAATACCGGCGCTGCGGTTCCATCGGTGCCCTTAGAATTTGATTCCGAGTATCGGTTCAATAGTTATAAATTCCCGCTCGTTCGTTCACTGAACATACCCGAGCTAAATTTCGGAAATTGATTCCAGGCACACCGGGCCTCGGAATCAAGTGCCGTCAGAAACTGAATTCTTGTAAAATCCCAAAGAAAATTAAAAAAAATTCTATGAATTTTATGGGTCTTTACATAAATAATGAATCCATTCTAAAAACTATTTTCAAAACCATTTAAAACATTTAATAAAGATATTTTTTTAATCAAAGTTTCCCATACCACTTTGAAGCTTTTAAAAATTTGAACCATTAATACACATATAAATAAATCCATAAAACCATTTTGAAAACATGGGTATTAATGAAAAATATTTATAAGAATAAATCGCTAAAACATTTAAAACGATATTTTAGTTAAAGGGGTTTTAACAAAATGAGAGACACTTGAATACAATAATTGAGGAATAACAATTAATCAGAACTTTATAAAATCATGAGAATAAAGGGATTCATGATATAATATTCCAAATCATAGTATATAAATCATATAATAGTGAACTGGTGCATAACAACAATGAAGTCTCAATAGAAATGTAAAATGAGATGAAATCCATTATAAATAAGGTATCCTTAAATTATGGATAAATCAATCTCATAATTATGTGTGAAAAATATAAATACACCCAATATTAGTGGATATTAAGTGTAAAACAATCAAAGGACATTCACACATATTCATAGGATGACATATTCAATAACAACATGTTGAACCCAAATAAATCAAAATTGGGTTAAGAAGTTCCCTTGGTAAAATTCGACAGCCTAACGGCGTCACTATAAAATTAATAAAATTAGTTGATAAGAGAGAAAATGGTATCTCATCACTTGGACATAAAATTTAAATCAATAAGGATATATAATAACATATCCCAACATAAAAAATGTAAATTAAAAGTCATAACAAAATAAGTCTCTTAAAATGATGAGTGTGAAAGGTTCCCTTACCGATTTGGGAAACTTTCAAAACGTACACCACATGAAAGAAGGGTCATACAATAAAGATGTAAATAACAATAAATGAGAGTATATTATAAAAATAGTAAAATAATGGGCAGTACATACACCACACAAAAATAAATAGTTACAAATGTAGCATGAATCTCACAGGAATAACAAGTGAGATGAAAATCCCCTTATTAAAATTCGGCAGCCTAACAACGCCACATAAAACTTCCAAAAATGGATTGATGAGATAAAATAGGGTATCTCATAATATTAAAATAAAATTTAAATCAAGATTAATATAAAATAACATCCCCAAACATAAGAAAGAGGAGCTTAAAGTAAGTTACATAAAAAAGAGAACTTAAAAAGAAAGAGAGAGGTAGGATCCCATACCTCAAGTCCGACATGTCTTGTTCATTTTGTTATATTCATAAATAATAAACATTTGTCAATTTATAATTTATTAAGGAACTCATTTAAATTTTATTATTAAATTAATATCACATATTATAAAGTTATAATAATTAGTTAATTATGTGAGTTCATATCAGTTGTTTTTGTCGATGTTTGGCACATGAGTCAAAAATGAACTTGTTTGAAAAGAATTGTCCATGTAGTTATAAGTACATCATCTCAAGAATAGTATGAATGATTTAATATCATATATATCCATTACATATTCATTTTATACTATTACATAACATTATTAGATAAAAAAGAAATGATATGCACCGTTCAGGGAGACGGTAGGCCATACGTACGCATGAACGCTACTTTCATTTCTTTGTCATATTAAGGGAATTAAAAATAAATGAGAGATATATATATTATAATTTCAGTATAATATATATGATATATAGGTCACATATGTTCATTAATTTCATTCTTTATACATTCCATGTTTTGGATTAACGAGTCACATCACTTGAGGGGGCGGTAGTCCACACTTCCTCATATGAAATTATCGCATTTGCACAACATGCAAATAATAAAGGTATGATTTAAATATAAAATACAGAAGCATATAGAAAACATAAATACCATATATATAATATATAAAATACAGTGACATCATAATTTCAACCTTTAATGGTGTTAAAAATAATATTGAACAATCATCATTTTGTGAGTCAGTAATTCACCATCCACAGAAACAGAATGTTTTTCAACCATTAGACGGATGTGTGTGTAAGTGTAGCTCGAATAATTATTATAAAAACATCATAGTATATTTAATATACTGTTCCCATTACAAAATAAAGAAATAAAAAGATTTTAGGGGGTTGTAGAAGCAAAATAAAACAAAATAACGTTAGAGAAGTCTTTACCTTTAAATCGGGTAACTCCTCTTGGTTTGAACCAAAAGGGTTTCATGAAGAGCTTTCTGCCTAAGTTAAGGATTCTAGTATGAATATAGATATGAGGAGAGATAAAATGATCAGATCTATGCTGATCCAATGGTTTGGGAGGTGTGTCTAAATAGGTAGAGGTGGGGGCCTTTTATAAGAGGAGAGGAGGGGCACTCTTGGAAAGTTATAAAATGTTTCTTTATATTAAAATGATTTTCGGATTTTAAAGGTCCCACATTGATATATTTAGAAGATAAGGTGATAATGGTTCGAAATATACTCATCAAATAAGTCTTTTAAAAGTTTAAGTCTTATATTTTACATTATCTTTTAATTTTATTTAAATCGTTCATTAATGGGGTAATCACTGAATCATCATGATGTCATAAATAATTTAATTTATTTAATGTCTAAAAATTATATAAAAAAATAAAATGATGTAGGAACTATTTTTATATTTCCAGTGAATATTTATAGTCCAAGATATAATTTATATCGACAAAATTAAAAATGTTTTACTCCGGTGATACATTCATTAGTGATATTCTCTTTCCTTTAAAAATAAAATGATAAAGTGTCACTTTCACCAAAAAGTGATTCCATGGGGTCCCAAAGTTTGGAACAAGGCATCCCAAATTCTTCCATGACACATACCATAGCATTAGGACACATGTTTGGGTCATTTGTTATTATTATGGTATTATTTTATTATCCTTAACTACCTGATTACTAAATAATCAAGATAATTAATGATTATTACTGTCGTTACTATTCATATTGTCAAAAAACAAAAGAATATTAATAACATAATTTGGAACTTATGATTCAAAATATTGAATCCATTTTACCAAATTCCAAACATATAAATTGAAAAAAGTAATTTTAAAATAATTCCTGTTGTCAGAACAAATAGCGAGTTTTTTGGAAACAAAATCTATGAAAATTTTGGCACTTGTTTGTGACCAATTTCAAAGTAAAATTAATTTTAATGACCACCATTGTATTAAATGGTAAAAATATATTCTAATTAAACTTTAAAACCAATTAAAAATATAATCTATCCATATAATTAAATTAGATGAAACCCCAATTTTGATGTAAAATGCAGTATTTTTCACTATTCATTAAAAAAAAATTAACATTGACAAAAAAATACCCAAAAATTATCCAAAGTAAATTTAAATGTCCCAATAATAAATAATTTGTTTTTTTACAAATAGAACTTATAAAATTGTAAAAAGTTATAATTAAAAATGGGTTTCCATCAAAAGGCGGTAAAACAATATTTTAAAAATATTAGAGTATTTATACTTAAAATTGGATTCATTGGAATTTTAAGCCTCTAACATTTATTAGATAAATGTAAAAATATTTAACAAACATATGTAATAATTTTTTAGTTATTTCTGTTCATTCCTTCCATTACAACGGCTAGGCGTTAACTATTATAATATTATTATATTATTAGTATGCAACGTATGATTTCAAAGAAACTCGTGGTTGCGTATTGGGTACGCCATCGAGCATAAAATTCCCATTAAAGTAATATTAACATTTTATTCACAAATATTTATAAACATTAGAATGTAATATTATTTATTTACCTGGGATGTTACACATCATGAGTAGTACTTCATGATACATGGAATTTTTGGGTGTTTTTTGTATAGACCATGTCATAGATTTAGAGTCGTAGTTTTATTTATCTCATGTTAGTTTTATTTTATTCCCTTGTGAAATTTTATATTATATTATTTCACTATAACACATGGTTTTAGTTTATTTTTGATATAAATCATATGTTTTAGTTTTATTTCATTGTTTAGTTAATGATATCATGTTTATTTGGTAATGTAATGATTTTATTATTATATTCTTAAAGGGAAAATCAACCAAAACATGTATTGATGCCCTTCATAATTTATAGACAGCCTTTGGAATCTTAGGGATGTTTCTTAATGCCATTTAATATTCCTCCACCATCATAAGACAATTTCGAGGGTAGGGATGTCAAAACATTCCTCATTAAAAATTTTCATCTCCTTGGGGAAAATAATAACCATCATAAATGATGGGTTAAACAATATATTTATAGAAATAAAATATCCCATTTGTGCCTGAATGAAAATAATTTCAGACCTAATCACAAAATAAAACATGGAACCTCTATAAATTTTATGTTAAAATGTTTTGAATATATTATTTTGTTTAGATGATAACCCAAAAAATTTACATGGTTACTTATTCCCCTAAAATAAGGTTTCATTGACTTTTTTTTCATATTATTAAAATTTAAAGAAATATCTTTTTTCGACATTCATCATAAAAAAATGATAACATTTACTTTAATAATGTAAAAATATAATCTCACTTAGATTAATAGAAAAGGAAATTCACTAATAATGAAGGACCTAAATAAGTTAATGTGATAATATGTGCAATTCTATATCTATGTTCTCACACTTTTTCCACAAATTATTGTTAAAAAAATATTAATAAGGTTTTATAATTGATTTAATTGATGTTATGTTGTTTAAAATATCATTATTGTTATATTTAGTTGTAGTATTTCACATTGGTTGTTATATTTTATATTTTAAAAAAAATCAATAGAACGTTATAATGATTTATTTTCGTCAAATCAAAAATAATAATTAAATCATTTATGATTACTTAAAAATAATTTAAATTGTATTCATATATATTATGTAATTTGAAGATATTATTTCCAATATAAATTGTTTATATTTTTTACTAAATGATCTATCCATTAGATATTGATACATAAATCCATGGTAAAAGTTATTAGATATGGATATACTTTATTGAATGTAACATGGATATATAAATAATACCAAAAATAGATTAAATCCTTGATTTTGTATTGATGAGATATTTTTTTCAATCAAAACCTCCAATTTTACAATATGAGGTGGACAATTTTAGTGTATATTTTTTTACTTTCAAGGACAAGCACATAGTCCAAATATTAAAAAAAACCTAAAGGGAGTGACACTAGTATTTTATACAATTCAATACTAATTAATATATAATATTATAAAACATTTATGATGCATCAATGTACTTAACTCACTAAAAACAATTTTTATTATCATAGTTTGAATGGGAACACTACTAATCTTAGTTTCACTCCCTATGTTAATATATTTTCGAAAAATTACAATAAAATGCATATAGAAATGTTAAAAAAATCCCACATTAAAAATAGCACATAATAATGTTTAAAACCAAACAACAAGGGTGTTCTTCATATACAGTAATACCCCTATCAAACTCATATCTTTAGAAGTGTACTTATATAGAAAGGATTCAATCTTAGAATTTTTTTCAATTTAAAAAATCCATTGGATGGTTAAATTACCAAAGGGATGAAAATAATCATCAAAATATGGAAGGTCCTTAAATATCTATAGGATATACATATTTTTTTTGTTTATAATGGATAGGTTATAAGATTCCTTCAATGAAAATAAATGTAATACCTAAAATGAGATTGTAAAATAAATTATTACCTCATTGGTAACATATAAATTGAAACCCCATAAAATAATAATGATGAATTAAAAAATTAATCATCATGAATAATTAATTATTCAAGTAAAGTATATAAATTGTGAAGTATAATAACTGCATAATAGTGAATGGTTTCATAAAAAATATGTATCAATATAGTGTAAATTTAGTCAAAATTCCCTTAACACATGCCTTTTATTAGTTAAACAAGTTCTAACCTAATTTATAATGGTTTTAATCATTTTATTAATTTATAAATGAATCATATTAATATTTATAGTATCATCTATTATGTTCTTATATCATCTTGTAACTTGTGCGTTATGAAAATTAGTAATCCAAAACAGCCACTCCTTCTATAATTTCAAATGGTCTGATATATATAGGTCTCAGATTCCATTTCATACTGACCCCTACCACAAACTACTATAGATATAACTTCATGAAAATTTGACCCCCACATAAAATAAAAAATATTTCATCATGATGTTTGACAAATTATTTTCCATATATCTAACTAATTTAATTTGATTCAATAATTATATTTAGATTCCCCACTATCTCCACAACATGTTTGAGTCATGTATTACTGCTTTCACAAAATTCATCCCAATGTGTCATCGTAAGAAATTTTTTTTCATATAAATCAGAAAAGAAACCATTTTAATACTTGAAGGGAAACTATTTTATAGGAATATTATATAGAAGGGAAATAGTAATCTGACATATCATGAAAATCATGTGATCGTTATTTCAATAAGTATTATAACGTTAGAATAGTATTTCGGTCTATCCATTTGTTTTATGGTGGTAGGAAATGATTAAATAAAGCTTTTTAACAAGAGCCTTTTGAATACTCTTCCATTATTTAGATTATAATCATAGTTCACTATTTAATAATATTGAAATAGTTACACAATAAATACATTAAACATCATTCATTTAGATCTGTGCAAGGTTATCAATTGGTAAATCCATTCTTATAGAAATTAAATGTCTATATAGTGTAATGTGATAAACTATATCCCACGTTGCATCATTCATTATTAGATAATTCAGTAGCCTAGTGAAAAAGGTCTATATTATTGTCATCCCATTTCAACATTGGGATAGTTTTATTTTGCATGACCCCTCTAGGATGTTTTCTCTTAGCCTTCACCTATATGGAATCCAATCATATTAATACATAATAATTTATTTACCACTTCATTTTATCCATCAAAAAATTCTCCATAAAATTAATATATATCTTGGTGCTACCACAGTGTATATATAGAACACGTCGACTCCTTCCTAATTTAATAATGTAATTTTCATTTCTTTGATTTTTCATTGTGTTATTTTTAAATATTATACAGTTTCATTTTGAGAAAAGGTTCAATGATGGCATGAGATTCTGAGGCTTGATGTTCCTTGATGAAGTGTTTGAAAAATATTAAACTATTATCAGAACATAGGAACAATTTTTTCTAAAAAAAGAGGAAAAAATCTTAAAGGTATTCATAGCTCAAATATTTTAGGGATCTATTAATATTAGTCTAGAAGTTTTAACCTAGGTTCGTCTTAACATTAGTTAATGTTGTTACTTTGTCCAAAATCTATCACATGATGTTATGGGAATAAAATATTTTAATAAAGATTATTTTGTTGAAGCAGTAGTTGAAAATCATCAAAAAACATCTAGTGAATAATTTCTTGGGTTAGCAACATAACCCTATAAACCATAGAGATCTATTATAGAGAGCTCTGATGATTCAATTTTTGGTGAAAATGATAGATCGTGGCTCGAAAGCCAAAGTATCTCAGATTTAAAGGATTATTCCTACAAGAATGACGTGATGACTGTTTATCGTCATCGTGTGATCCAAATCATGATAGGTCTTGTTATATTGATTTTCATTCCTTATTAACTATTTCCACAATGAACACAATCCAATCATTGAATATATTGATCCAGAATTTTTTTATATTTATTGGATTGTTTTGTTTGCATGCTATGAAGTATGATTAAATCTGTTTTTTTAAATCCAATTACCTCATCATAATCACTGACCAATAAATCATTCACAATGATGTTATACCTTATTCATTGTGCTTTTCCCAATCCATTATTTTCATTCTTCATCATTGGAGCCCTACGGTTCATAGATCAACATTAATAGATTATTTTGAGAATGATTGTACTCCCCTCCCATATTTGAGGCCAATCGAAAACTAAGGGAATATCTATGTAGATCAATAACCAAGAAGGTTGGATTTGAGAATGTTTTGATTATTGGGAATCATAGGAGGTGCGTTGGTCTATGGATGAGACCACCAGACACTAGCGACGGAAGAGATGCACGTGGTATGTAAGGCTAGTAGCTGTTGTGGTGGTAGTTGTGTGAGATAGAAGTGACAATGGAGACATGAATGTGGTAGCGACGCAGTGATAGTGGTATGTTGTGGGGGATGGATGCATAGTCATCGGTGGAGCCAAAGGAGGCGGCTGCAAAGGTGGTTGTGGAGGCTCTAGCTAGGCTATCATAGGTGGAAGTGGTGGTGACACATGTGATATGCAGTGGTGATGGAACAAGATGGGTCGGGTTATGTAACACCCCAAGCTTCCACGGTATGCTTCTCTTTAAATAATACAATAGCGTCTGTTGTACGCAGCTTCAAGTTCTAACGCACACCACAACCAATCAAACTAGATATTATGAATAGTAATACCCACTTTTTAAAATTTTATAAATATTATATTTCAAAATGGACTTAATTTTTGGATTCGGAATATCGAAATTAGCTTAGGGTGAATTTTTGGTATTTTTCTAAAAACTTTCAATTTTGGATGAATAGTGAAAAAACACTGAGTTATAGTTTAAAAACAAATTTTTATTTAAATAATTATTTATTTTATTTAAATTCAATTAAGGTCGAAATTGAAACATAATAATTATATAAGTTCAATGTAATTCATTAGAGTCTATTTATATTAAATTTAGATATATAAAAATTTTATTGAAGTTTTCACCGTCTTTTACCCACATCCTAGGAGAATTTACAAATTCACATAAAACATAATTTTACTACTTCTTTGAGTGGAATGTAAAAAATCTGAAAGACACAGTTAATATGGAGGAGAAAAATGTGGTTCAATAGGCTAATTTTTTTTGGTGAATGTAACTTTTTACTTTTATTTACAACGGTTAAAAGAAAACAGGGTAATTAAGGGTAAAAATGATACTAATATTACCCTAGCAGATGTCATAATTCTATGGACAAGTGTATATTGTCCAAAACCAGCCTTAGAAATAAAATATTATCATTTATGTCCACTTGTATTAGACTAGGACATTTACTATTATTTAATTCAAAAAAGAGTTAAAAGAGTTAAAATCAACGTTTAATTACTAAAATATTTTTAATATAGGGTAATACATAAGAAAAATTATATTATAAATATTCCTCAGAAGAATAAAAATATTTCCTACATAAATGTATTTTATTTATAATTTTAGACATTAGATAATTTAATTTAATTATGACACAATGGTGATGCAGTAATTACCTAATTAATTAAATATTAAAATAATTGATATTATAAATATACAAATAAATGTAATTTGAAACTTTTTATTAATTCCACTAATTTTACTGCTTAATATGACATATGATGACTCTTTACATGAATTTTTTTTGAAGTAATAATGTTGTTATAAATTTATCAAAAACAAAACACCCAATAGTGTCAAAGATGACATAAAAGAGTTTTTAAACCAAATATTATATAATTAATTGATATCATATTCCTAAAAATCTAAGGATTGGTCAAAGGCCTTATATAATGATTGGATTATCATTAATGTACCACCTGGGGGGTCTCATGGAAATATATAGTATTTTTATTAACTATATAATATAAAAATACAAAGTGACATGGTAAATGTCAAACTAATTAACTAAGAGTTAAAACTAAAAGATAAGGTTAATAATGTGACCCAAACCTTTCTAAAACCTATTTTTTGAGTTATTTTCAACCCATAACCACCTTATACTTGTAATAATTCAGTTTGGAGCCATTAGAAACCAAATATGAATTTATTATAAAATAATATTTCTAGCTTTTCCAAAGGTGCCCCGCACCCCTCTTATAAAAGAGAACTCCCCTTATCCCTAATTCATACCTTCAAAGCCTTTTGGATCGGCCCACCTCGGCCAAACTATTCTCTAAACTTCACTAAATTCATCTTAGAGGTCTTATTTTGATCATAAAGCAACCTAAAGAGCCCGTTTGATCAAATCAATAGGAAGAACCCGAAGAAGAGGGAATGTTTTCACCACCCTCTTTCAAGTTCCTTTATTCTTCAACATCTTCTTTCATTGTTATTTCCATTCTAAAATAATAAATCCAATATCTTCTATATATTTTTATGTTATTAAAAATATTGTACAACCATATTCATTATTATATCCATCCTTTGAATGACATGTCACCATACGTGCGTACGTACGGCCTACTGTCTCCATGTCATGGTGCAATTGTTATTCAATACATTATTATTTGGATGGGTATAATAATGATGTGTAATTCATGTAAATAATAATTATAACATGATAATTATTCTTTATATATATGATATAATATCTAATTATATATTATTTTAATATCAAATTAATGATATTGTTGCTCGTGTGTACGTACGTACTACCGTCTCCTCGATCGCGATGGGATTCATTCCCTATCATATCCATTCAAGTATAATTCTCATTTTCTGATTAAAAATAATGTTTTGGGGCCTGATATCACTCTGGATATGAAATAGATACAACCTATCCATAAAAAATACAACTTCTGTAACAAAACATATGAAATAAAACGAGTAAGTTAACACCTGAAACGACGATAATACTAAGATATTATTAACAAAGCCATGTTAAAATATCATATATGATATCATATTAATGTATATAATTATTGTATAATTTAATAAAAATTATTTCACCATTATACATGAGGTTAACCTACGATCAACCAAGGAAAAGTACAAGGTAAGGGTTTATTTCACAATCTCTTCATTATCTGAGGTTGTTTATACGTAATTATCTACTGGAACCTCTTTATCATCCACATCCATATTTCTTAAAAATGTATTTCAAACCATTATTAATATTTTATAGACTATGGGTGAAAGTAATTTATACCCATGTTGACTTTTTATAATATGTTCATAAAGGAATCTTTCTGTCGTTTTCCAAACAAGGACCATTTTAATCTTTTCGACAAAATTAAGGTAAGAGTGTATTTTTTTAACATATATGTCGGGTACGACTATTTTACGCCGTTATAAAATCATCAAAGATTCTCTTACAAGATTATAAGAATATTTTCAAAGTAAATGTTTTCTTTTATAATTATGTGAATATTAAATGATTTCAAAAAAGATATATTTCTCTCAAATAGTTTTGATTTCATCTATGTCAGCATCCTTTGATGGATTTTAAGGTTATTTGAAGTTGATTTATTATGATACAAAACTTCCATATTTTATTGAATGTTTTGTGAAATTTTTGACTGTGGGTATGTTATTTTTATACCATTCACGGTTTATGGATAAATTATTTACATTTCGTATACTAGTTTCAATACGAATGTTTATGTTATGTTTAAATCTTTTCATATGGGAATGCATTGGACTTAGTAAGTAACGGGTGGAGCCCGCTATAGCTCATCGATGCATCGGTGGGTCTCATTAGACAAACTAGTGTCTTGGCACAAGGAATTGACAAAAAACATATTTGTAGTCTTTGCACAAGGCCTTGACTATGTGGTTATGATAGTCTAGAATTATGCATTCCATATTTATGAAAGTGGTTATTAATATTACATGTGATTATTCAACTAGTATAATATCCATGTGAATATGTAAATAGAATTATTTCATTTTATTTTTTCCATATTTTGTTGAAGTTCAAGTTTAAAAGGATTTTGTTTTAGTTATACGTTGCCCTAAATGTTTATTCTTATTTATGAAAGTTTCTGCTATATTGTTATCCTTACTAAGCATCTGAGATCACCCCTTTATATGTTTAATTTTTTCCAAGATGTGAAGAAATATTTTATGACTGACCTACAAGGATAGTCTGAAGGGGATATTAGTGTGGACCATGGAGACTATATTATTTTTGTTTTTCACTTTATGATATAATGTAACATTTATGAATGTATCTAGTGATTCCAAGGCTACTAAACTAATCGGTATTTTGATACATGATCTTTTATGATCATGCCAATGATACGTAATATTGCACCAACTCTGGGTAACTAGGGATGGGGCTTTACAGTTGGTATCAGAAAAAGTTTAGTAAAAATGATTGAAGATAGATTTAGATAAACACAGATTGGAGCACATAGACCTAAGATGGACTTTGAGGATTAGTATAGAATAAATTCCTCGAATTTTGGTATTGTAAAGATTTTGTGAGTTTTCTGAGCAATACATCCCTGTCTGGATACGATCAGGTAGAGGCGGCTCTGGAACTAATGTAACTAGGGGTAAATCCCGAAAACACCGCTTTGATCTAGACTCAAACCAGAACTAGTGAACGAAAACGGGCTTTGTTGCACTCTTGGTATCGACACTCCCAGGGGATATGCTTTGGATAATTCTCATTTTCTTTACAAACCATTATGAAGGGTTTATGAGTATATACTTCCTCAAATAAAAACTTTTTATGATTATGGATTATATCCATAAACTGTTCAATTCATGTTAAGTGTTTTACAAGTTTGGATTTATGTATTGTGATTCATAAACTAATCTAGTGTAAGACACTGTTTAGAAATGGCGCCTAGTGAATGAAATAGAAACTATATCAATGAACGCACTCCATGTAGGAATTTTAATCCTCCTCTACATAATTATAGTGGAGTTGGTGATGCAACTGGTGCTGATCAGCTAATCACCATACTGGGACAACTCACTCAGGTTATGAATAATAACCTAACCTGTATGGCGCACCCTGATCCATGTCGTGGAGGATCAATGTTAGATCTCTTCATGAGGAAGAAACCACAGACATTAACGAGGAGTACAAATCGCTTAGTAGCTGAGCAATGGATAAATTTCTTAAAGAAAATATTCCATGCCTTGGGGAGTAGTGAAAGGGAAAAAGTTATCATGGCAGTTTACCACCTCACTGGAGATGCTGACCAATGGTGGAGATTGATTCAAACCACAAAGGAAGATGATAAATTATCAAATATGGAATGGAGGGAGTTCAAAGAGATTTTCTTAGAATAATACTTTCCTCATTACCATTGAGCGGATATGGAAAGGCAATTTCTGAGTTTTAGATGAAAGGAGGATGAGAATGTTGCGAAGTATGAGGATAATTTTACAAGGTTAGCGAGGAATGCATCAGATTATATACGTAACTCATGTAGTAAGATTGGTCATTTATATGATGGGTTAAAAACAATTTCTCCATCGAGCATTAGTCTCAAAATCCTTGTCATCGTATGAAGATATTGTCTCATATGCTATCAAGACAGAAAAAGAATTCTCTATGTCTTACTACATTAAAGAAAAGCAAGAGATTAAGAGATATGCTGATCACTCTGGAAATAGAAATAAGGGGAAGAAGGGAAAAGCCTAATATCCATCCGGCAGTAAATGTTGGAAGAAAGACCCCGATACTTGCTTGAAGGGAATGGGAGTCTGTTACAAGTGTGGAGAAAATGACCACCAAACTCATGATTTCTAGGGGAAGAAAGAAGCTACTGATGTTCAATTATACAACTGCAAGGAGATGGGACATTATGAAAATGAATTTCCCAAGCTTTAGGGGAACTTACCTCAGAAAATGCCAAGGGATCAAGGACAAGATTATGATATCACTACTACTGAGGTTGACGATTCGAAAGACGTAGGTGCATGTAATTTAATGGTTTCCTCAAGTTTAGACAATGCTTTATTTCATTCCGGATCATCGCATTGTTTCATATGTTCCCAGTTTTCTAGGAAAATTATATATTTCCAATTTTATTTAACAAGGGAGTTGTCAGTTAGAAATCCTAAGGGAAGTATCATTGCTACAATGTTCCAGGGATCTGTTCCCATTAAGGAATTAAATGATCTTTATCTGCTGATCTCATCATCATACCCATGATTAAATTTGATATAATCCTCAGTATGGATTGGCTTTCAACCCATGATGTGAAAATTTATTGTACGAAAAAGGAGGTTACGATCTTTGATGATGATGATAAATAACACCTTATCTTTAGAGAAGAATCATCACCACCTGATTCATACCTAGATCCACCCTTAGATGCTCAACAAAATTCAATTATTAGGGATGAAGAGAATGAAATAACTATGGGTAAGTAAAGGAATGTTCAAATAGAGTATGTGCCTATTGTGAAAGAATATATAGATGTCTTTCCAGGAGATTTACCTAGGCATCCTCCAGAATGAGAAATTGAGTTTTCCATTGATTTAATTCCTGGTTCAAAGCCTATATCGAAGTCCCCTTATAGAATGTCCACTGTGGAATTATTTGAACTAAAGAAAAAACTAGAGTAATTGAGTAATAACAGACTTATTCTCCCTAGTGTTTCTCTACGGGGAGCCCCTGCCCTTTTTGTTAAGAAGAAAGATGGATATATGAGGTTATGTATCGACTACAAGAAAATCAATGCTAAAACAATAAAGAACATGTATCCCCTACTTTGCATTGATGATTTATCTAACCAACTTCATGGATCTAAATACTTTTCAAATATTGAGCTTCGATCTGGATACCATCAGTTGTGTGTGAAGAAGGAAGACATTCCGAAGAGAGCATTTCGAACCAGGTACATGCATTATGAGTTTACAGTAATGCCTTTTGGACTGACTAATGAACACTCTATATTCATGGATCTAATGAATAGAGTTTTCAAGGAATATCTCAATGATTTTGTGGTGGTGTTTATTGATGATATCTTGGTATACTCCAAAAGCTTTGATGATCATGAAAATCACTAGGTCATTATCCTGAAGACTCTTAGAAGACATGAATTATATAGGAAGTTTAGCAAGTGTGAATTCTGGATTCAGGAGATTTTGTTTCTTGGCCATATTTTATCTATGGATGGAATATCTGTTGATCATTCTAAGACCAAGGAAATCCATGAATGGCCAGCACCAATGAGTATTACCGAGGTACGCAGTTTTATTGGTTTAGTAGGTTATTATCGACATTTTGTCCAGAATTTCTCCCAATTGGCTAACCCATTAATAAATCTCACACGTAAAGGGGTTAAATTTGTTTGTAAAAAAGAGTGTGAAGAATATTTTGAAGAACTGAAGAGAATATTAGTCAATTATCTTATATTGACTATACCATCGGGGATTGATGGGTTCGTTATTTATATTGATGCATCGAAGAAAGGACTTGGTTGTGTCCTTATGCGGAATTATAGGGTTATTGACTATGCATCATGATAGATAATAATTCATGAGAAAAACTATCCTACTCAAGATATTGAGTTAGAATCTATAATATTTTCTTTGAATATTTGGATACACTATCTCTATGGTAAAAAATGAGAGATTTATACTGATCACAAGAGTTTGAAGTATATTTTCTCACAGAAAGAACTCAACAAGAGGAAAAGGAGATGGCTCAAACTACTCAAGGATTATGATTTCATGATACACTACTGCCTGAGGAATGAAAATAAGGTGGCAGATGCTATGACCAGAAAGTATCACGGAGTTTTGAACAAGATGAGAGTTGAAAAGGATCCTATATACATGGATCTAGTAAAGATAGATATGGGAATCACCATGGAAGGTGAAACCTCAATACTTTTTCAAATGGTTGACAAACTATATTTACTAGAAAGGATTAAGAGTTATTAGACCGATGATAAAGAATTTCAAAAGAAGATTAAAGCGTTGAATGATGGGAGATTGAGTGACTTTGTGTATGAAGGTAGAATTTTGAAATTTGGGAAGATACTTTGTGTTCCCGATAAACCTAATCCAAAAAGTGAATTATAGGATGATGGTCATAGTTCTATTTTCCTTATACACTATGGGAGCACCAAAATGTATAGAGATTTGAAGGAACATTTTTGGTGGGACAACATGAAAAGGGAGATTGCTGATTTTGTGTCAAGATGTATGGTTTTTCAACAAGTGAAAGCTGGAAGGCAACAACATGGTGGAGTATTGCATCCTCTTCCCATACCTAATCGGAAATGGGATAATATCATGATGGACATTTTCATGGGACTACTAATGTCTCCTAGAAGGAACGATGCAATATGGGTCATTATTGATCATCTTACCAAGTCATCACATTTTCTTGCTATGAGGGAAGATTTGCCCATTGAACATCTAGAAAGACTATATATTAATAAAGTTGTGAGACTTCATGGAGTACCCCTAACGATTGTTTCTGATCGTGATCCCTGTTTTACTTCAAGATTATGGAAAATTCATCAGAAACCCCTTGATACTACAATTCATTTGAGCACTTCTTACCACCCTCAAATTGATGGACAATCAGAACAGACTATTTAAACATTAGAAGACATGTTGATATCATGCTTACTTGACTTTCATGGTACGTGGGATCAATATTTACCTCTTTTATAATTTTACTATAACAATATATTCCATTCGAGTATTCAGATGGCACCATATGAAGCATTATATGGAAAGAGATGTCGCACACCAACTTGTTGAGATGACGTTGGTGAAAGAAAACATGTAGGCCCAAAACTGGTGGAGGAAATGATGAAAAATGTGAAGGTAATCCAAAACCACATCAAAGCATCTCAGTGTAGGCAGAAGAGCTACGCTGACAACCGAAGGAAGGATTTGGAATTTCTGGTAGGAGATCATGTTTTCTTGAAGGTATCTCCATGGAATGGTGTTATTTGTTTCAAGAAGAAGGGAAAATTGAGTCCCAGGTACATCATACCATTCAAAATTCAAGAATGAATTGGGGTTGTAGCTTACCGTTTGGCTATGCCTCCAAGTCTCTCCAAAGATCACGATGTGTTCCACATATCACTGTTGAGAAAATACATGCCTGCCCAACTCATTTACTCACCTATGAAGAATTAGAACTGGAACCTGATCTATCTTATTGATAACATCCTGTAAGATTATTGATACGAGAAAATAAGTGCTGAGAAACCGTAAGATGGAAGAGGAAATGTGGAAACCAGAGGAACTTATGTTAACGAACCACCCGAGTCTTTTTATGCAGTAGTATTCTAGAAATTTCTAGGATGAAATAATTTTAAGGAGGGTAGAATGTAACACCCCATGCTTCCACAGGACGCTTCTCTTTGAATAATACAGTAGTGTGTGTTGTACGCAACTTCGAGTTCTAACACACACCATAACTAATGAAACTAGCTGTTATGAATAGTAATACCAACTTTCTGAAATTTTATAAATTTTATCTTTCAAAATGGAATTCATTTTTGGATTCAGAATATTGAAATTAGCTTAGGGTTAATTTTAGGTATTTTTCCGAAAACATTCATTCTTTGATGAATAGTGAAAAAACACTGAGTTATAGTTTAAAACTGAATTTTTATTTAAATAATTAGTTATTTTATTTAATTTTAATTAAGGTCAAAATATACACATAATACCTATATAAGTTGAATTTAATTCATTAGAGTCTATTTATAATAATTTTAGATATATAAAAAATTTATAGAACTTTTCACTGTCTTTTACCCACATCCTAGGAGAATTTGCAAATTCGAATAAAACATAATTTTACAGCTTCTGTGAGTGGAATTTTAAAAATCTGAGAGATATGATTAATATCAAGTAGTAAAATGTGGTTCAATAGGATATAAATAATTTTTTTGAATAGTAACTTTTTACTTCTATTACCACGGTTAAAAGTAAATAGGGTAATTAAGGGTAAAAATGATAATAATATTACCCTAACACATGTCCTAATTCTATTGGACAAGTGTAACTTGACCAGAAACAAACTTAGGAATAAAATATTATAATTTAGCTCCACCTGGATTAGATTAGGGCATTTATTATTATTTAATTCAAAGAAAAGTTAAAAGAGTTAAAATAAAAGTTTAATAACTAAAACATTTTTAATATAGGGTTATACATAAGATAAATTCTATTATAAATATTCATTAGAAAACTAAAAAGATTTCATAAATAATTTTATTTTATTTATAATTTTTAGATATTAAATAACTTAATTTATTTAAGACACAATGGTGATGCAGTAATTACCTAATTAATGAGATATTAAAATAATTGATATTATAAATATACAAATAATTGTAATTTGAAACTTTTTATTAATTACAGTAATTTTCTAGGTTAATATGACATATTAGGACTAGTTATATGAATTTTTTCGAAGTAATAATGCTTTTATGAATTTATCAAAAACAAAATACCCAATAGTATCAAAATTGACATAAAAGAGTTTTTAAAACAAATATTATATTATTAATTGATATTCTATCCATAAAAAACTAAGGTTCAGACAAAGGATGTATATAATTATAGGTATATCATTAATGGACTACATGGGGGTATCTTGGAAGTATATAGTAATTTTATTAACTATATAATATAAAAATACAAAGAGACATGGTAAATGTCAACCTAATTAAATAAGAGTTAGAACTAAATGATAAGGTAAATAAAGTGACAAAAAACCTATCTAAAACCTATTGGTTGAGTTTTTTTCGACCCATCCCTACCTTATCCTCGCAATAAATCATTTTGGAGCCATTATAAACCGAATATTAATTTATTATAAAATAATATTTCTAGTTTTTTCAAAGGTTCCCCTCACCCCTCTTATAAACGGTCACCCCCCTTCTCTCTAATTCAAACCATCAAAGCCTTTTGTCTTGCCCAAACCCTGACCAAATATTCTATAAACGTTTCTCATTCCAACCTAGAGGCCTTATTTTAATCAGAAATCCAACCGAAAGATTCATTTTGATCAAATCAAAAGGAAGAACCCGAAGAAGAGGTAATGTTTTCACCACCCTTTTTCTAGATTCTTTCTTCTTCAACTTATTCTTTCATTGTTATTTCCATTATAAAATAATAACTCTAGTATATTCTATATATTTTTATGTTATTATAAATATGGTACAACCATATTCAGTATCCTATCCATCCTTTTAATGACATGTCATAATATGTGCATACGTACGACCTACCATCTCCACATCGTGGTGTAATCGTTATTCAATACATTATTATTTGGATGGGTATAGTAATGATGTTTAATTCATGTAAATAATTAATATAACATGATAATTATTATTTATATATGATATAACATCCAATTATATATTATTTTAATATCAAAATAATGATATTGTCGCTCATGCGTACGTACAGACTACCGTCTCCACGAACACGAAGAGATTCATTCCCCATCGTATCCATTCAAGCGTAATTCTCATTTTATGATTAAAAATAATATTTAAGGACTTTATATCATTCTTGATATGAATGAGATACAACCTATCCATAAAAAACATGGTGTATGTAACAAAACATATAAAAGAAAATGAGTAAGTTAACACCCGAAACGACGATAATACTAAGATATTATTAACAAAGCAATGTTAAAAGATCATATATGATATAATATTTATATATATTATTCTTATATAAATTAATAACAATTATTTCACCATTATACAGGAGGTTAAACAATGATCAACCAAAGAAAAGAACAAGGAAAGGGTTTATTTCACAATCTCTTCATTATCCGAGGTTGTTTATACATAATTATATACTGGGACCTCTTTATCATCCACATCCATGTTTCTTAAAAATGTATTTCAAATAATTATTACAATTCTATAGACTATAGATTAAAGTCATTTATGCCCTTTTTTACTTTTTATATGATTTTTATAAAGTAATCTTTCTGTCGTTTTCCAAACAAGGTCCTTTTTAACCTTTTCGATAGAATTAAGGTAAAAATGTATTTTTTTTAACTTATACGGTAGGTGCGGCTATTTTCCACTATTATAAAATCTTAGAAGCATCCCTTACAAGCTTACAAGAATATTTTCAATGTAAATTTTATCTTTTATAATTATGTGACTTTTAAATGATTTCAAAAAAGATATATTTCTCTCAAATAATTTTGATTTCATCTATGTCAACATCTTTTGAAGGATTTTAAGCTTATTTGAAATAGATTTATTATGATACAAAACATCCATATTGTATTGAAGGTTTTGTGATATGTTTGAATTTGGATGTGTTATTTTTATACCATTCATGGTTTATTGATAACATATTTAGATTTCCTATGCTAGTTTTAATATGAATATTTATGTTATTTTTAAACCTTTTCATATGGGAATTCATTGGACTTAGTAAGTAACGGGTGGAACCCGCTATAGCTCATCGATGCATCGGTAGGTCTCATTAGACAAACTAGTTTTTTGGCACAAGGCCTTGACAAAAAGTTATTTTTATTCTTGGCACAAGGCCTTGACTATGTGGTTATGATAGTCTGGCATTATGCATTCCATTATTATGAAAGTGGTTATTGATATTGCATGTTATTATTCGACTAGTAGAATATCCATGTGAATAATTAAATGGAATTATTTCATTTTATTTTTTCCATACTATGATGAAGTTCAAGTTTAAAAGGCTTTTTTTAGTTATACATGGCCTTAAATGTTTACGCTTATTTATGAATGTTTCCACTATATTTTTATCCTTACTGAGCTTCTGAGTTCACCCCTTTCTATGTTTTATTTTACCCAGGATGTGAGGAAATATTTTATGACTGGCGTACAGGGATAGTCTGAAGGGGATATGTGTGTGGAAAATGCAGGCTATATTATTGTAGTTTTTCACTTTATGATTTAATGTAACATTTATGAATGTATATAGTGATTACAAGGCTACTTAACTAATCGGTATTTTGAGACATGATCTTTTTTGGTCATGACAATGATACATAATAGTGCACCGAATCTAGGTAACTGGGGTTAGGGCGTTACAGGTTAGACCAGGGGCCCAGGTTGGGCTTGTGAGCTTGGCCTGGTGAAGCAGACCTGGGTCGTATCTGGGGAGACCGGTGGTAGCTGACCATAGGGTCATGGCAGCCCAAGATTCTATAGAAAGACCAACCATGATGTCTGATCGCCGATATGGTCACTACATGGCCAGTCTTCAGGGTCTGTCGACCGACCACAGTGGTCAAATGTGGAAATATTTCCACAGACCCAAGTAGCCAGCATGCGGTTTCTCTCAAACAAGAATATCTTGTTAATGGAGCACCCAATCAAAGAGTTTTCTATGTCTTTGATACCCTAACATGGATCAATTAATTTTGGGACAAGTGTTGAGATTGTAGTTTAGTCTAAGTGAAGTTTCAGAGTATTCCCTTATTCATTTCCCTAAAGGTTTAATTACGACATTACATCCTCATTACTGGATTGTAATCACCTAAGGAGTCTGAGTCTCAGATAGAGTATGGTATCCGTATCCGAGACTAAAAATAGATTCTCTATCATCCATAGTGGATCATTTGGGATCACATAACCTCCTTGAATAGGGAACTTATCCTCCAACTATCATACTGCCTCATAAAGGTCTATGGATTCACCCGGTTGGTTCTAGGCATGATCCCCTGTGTAGCAGGTTGATCATTATTTTTTATGTAGTACCCCCCCAGTATGTCTGGGTGAAATCCATGGTGTCCCCCCACAAATTATGGAAATTAAGTCCCCTTTATGTATTATAATTTTCACTGATCAATATTGCCTCTTCGGGAAGGACAAAAATGAACTAGACCACGTTTAGAGTGTCTCTGACGATGTCATGGATCAATACATGAGTTCTCCTGGAATGATCATGCTTCAAGAAAAATATTATGGTTGGTAGTCAATTTTTACCTTCCAATGGTGTGGTGTTTCTCTTGATTTTATCTTGATATTCTTGTTATATGTGATTTATACATATATCTATATAGAGATGACTATACATTCTTGTGTGATATTTCATTGTGGGATTCCTTGGTGGTATTTCATTGTGGGTTTGATGTGTCCAACTATGTATTCTCATACTCAACCCTGCACAAGATTTTCCCACACATGTCATGTCTTGTGAAGATTATTGACATTGAAATGGAGACCTAGGTGGGCTAGGACAAGATGTTTCTTAGCGAGGTTGGAAAAAATGAGGTGTGTTCCCGCAGCCTTAGACAAATTTCTTGTTCCATTACTTGTTGGTTGGACATGCCTTATAGACTCTTTCTAGTGGGATTCTATTTTTCCCTATTTATATTCAATTAATTTCACTATCATACTATTTTTTGGTATCTTAGTGTTATGTATGAGTTGTTTATATATTGGTTTTAAAATTTCATCCTTTCGTGGCATGAAGATCCATGTGTGTGTACTGGTGCAAAGGATAATGCCTTATTTTTGTGGTATATTCCTACTCGGTGCCATTCACCTACCTATGGCCTATTGGAGGTAGTCATTGGGTAGTCCTGACATGGGCCCCTATAGAATGGGTCATGGAAGAGTAGTATCAGGGGTGATTCATTTCAAATTTAGAATCGGGAGTCTGTGAGGTTGGTTTGGGGAAACAATGTTAGTTTTTTGAGTTCAGATATTAGTCTAGGGACTCTAGTGTTGGTGCGGTAGCCGAAGTTTCTATACACCATGACTCAGATTACCCAATTTTGTACATGGTACATGAAAACACTAGTTTAAGGAAATATACAATGTTATATTCATCATATATTAATTGTTTTGTTTTACATGTCCTTATTGAGTCATCTATTTAGATATACTCTATTAATTGTGGTACGTCTTGTTTTATTTTAGGATTCCCCCATGTATAATGCCATCTATGATTCCATTGCGTGATCATGAGGATTATATTCCTAGTGACGAGGCATCTGTACAATGGCCTATACCCGAGACAACACCTTGGGGTGGCTTAACATCTATAACACCACCAATTGAGAATAAATTACTATGATCAATAATAGCTGAGGTTGTATGTAGGGTGATTACATTGCACATGTTTCAGAGGTAGTGACATCTTAGGTTTCAGGGTGAGCCAGACCTCTATATGGTTTCATATTGTCTAGAGACAGTCATTTATGTTTTCTGGCATTTATGGATGCCTACTAACAAGATATCAGTCATTGTAGCGAGTATTCTTTAGGGATTTGTAGTGTGATAGTGGATCATGGTGACTCATTCACAAAATGAGATAGCTCCCACTTGGGATTACTTTGAATTTTTATTCATGGATGATTTCTATCCAAACACATGGTGATTGATTCACATATAGAAGCATATGTATATACAACATGGTATTATGATCATGGAGGAGTATTCAACAATGTTTACAAACAATTCACACTACACCATAGACATAGTTCGAGACCAGTTCTTCATGGTTTGGACCTCTAATGATGGATAATACATAAGCATCATGGAATAAATGGTATCTCATATCATTTTTTCCTATGATGGGGTACATGAGTGAGCGTTGAAAGTGGTGATTTTTATGAAAGAGCATAAATCAGTAGTGGGAGCTAGCGGTGGGAATCAGGCTGCTAATACCACATTAGAAGGTGTCCAATGAAAATCACAAGGATCCATGCAAGTCATTCTCTTTAGGGTCAGATCCCATGACTCGTGTTTAGAGGTGTAGGGGTAATATGAAGTCATGATTCATCCCAGTGATAGGTGGTGTTACATGTGTAATGGTTGGGTACAACTAGCATGCGATTTCTTAACCTATCATAAAACTAAGTGTGAGATGGTAGAGGGGACACCGAGGTAGAGATAAAGATAGGACATGGGTGGTATGAAAGGTAGTAGACTTGGAAGATGGGTTTTCATGATAGCATGAGGTGGTCCGAGGTTTGACCTTTTACTTAAACCACCCCCATGTGGTCTGGTCCAGTCTCATAGAGCTAGTGGACATGGATAAGGCTTGTTGTAGGTGATGAGGGCTTATAAACATGGAGATACTGGGATATTACGATGTATGATCCATGTATATTCCACCTTAGTTGAAATTTGTATTGAAATAGGTTATTGTAATTCAATTCTAATCATGAACCTAGTTCGAGACTCAAAGATTCCAGTTCAAACATTGAATCGACAATTACACTTGGAGGCTCTTATGGGAGGAGGCTCGATGATCACACATAGGTGCTGATAGTGTAACCTAACTCTTGGAGGAAAGAGTTTTAGCTTGGATATCCTGGTAGTGGTGTTGATCCCATGTGATTTCATTGTTGGTATAGACTAGTTATCTATAGTTCATGATCAGATCGACTATTTTAGGCATATTGTGTGGGGTTTCCATATAGTAGGAATAGGGTTTTATTTTGTTGGTAAAAAGGAAACACATGATGCATAAGATGTACTCAAACATAAGAGGGTACATCCAAATACTCACTAGTTGGCTAGCCTCACCCATGGTGTAGTGGATGATATGAGTCCTCAACATTTTATAGTGGTGGTGGAGTATGTGGACATCCTTCCTAAATAAGTTCTAGGTTTACCCCATGTTGGGAGATGGACTTATTCATTGATCTACACCATGGGAAGACATCAATATCAACTATTTTATATCAAATGGCTCTGGTTGAGCTTCATGATCTTTGGATACAGCTGGAGAACATATAGGGGAAGGTATTCGTGATTCCCAGTGTTTCACCTTGGGTAGACCCAATTTTGTTTTTCAAGATGGTAGTTGAGATAATGTGGTTATCTGTGTATAATCTATGCTTAAATCAACTGACGATGAGGAGCATGTTTCCAATACCAATGATCAACAACCTCTTTGATTTGTTGAAAGGGGTGCAATGGTTCTCAAAGATCGACCATAGATCAATCTATCACCAGTTGCGAGTACATGATCAGGATATACCAAAGAAATCCTTTTGATGTAGTTACAATCATTATTAGTACATGGTTATAATATTTCATATGACGAATGACCCATAAGTATTCATGAGAATAATGAACCAGATCCCTCATCCTTATATAGACTGGTTCAAGGTGGATTCCATTGAAGACATCCTAATGTACTTAGAATCTGAAGAAGAGATTAAAATACACTTGACTGTTGTCATGGACACACACTAAGAGCCCCAACTTCACATGATTCTCTTAAAATGGAAGTTATGGATTTGAGAGGTTAATTTTCTCAGACACTTCATCTTAGAGGATAGAGTTGCAGTGGATCCAACAAAGGTTGTGGTAGTTTTTTCTTGGGATCCACCCAAGAGTGTTACCAAGGTGAGGAATTTCCTTGGAGTATAAGGGTACTATCAGAGGGTTTTACCTGACTTCTCCAGAGTAGCAGCACCCTTGATGTATTTTATATTAAAGGGGAATCCATTTGTGTAGATAGAAAAGTGTCAATTGTTATTTAATGAGATGAGGTAGAGGTTAAGGAGTTCTCCCATCCTGGTGGTACAAGTGGAATGTGTCGATTACGTAGTATTATGTGAGTCATCCGGGACCAGGCTCAGTTGTGTATAAGTGTTGGGTCAAGTTGTGATTTCCTATGGTTCATGCCATTAGATCCTGCATTGGCAGAATTAGGTGACCCAAAATGTTAACTTATCAATAGTTTTCCTCACATTGAAGATGTGGCGACACTACATGATGGGAGGGTAGTCTATATTTTAAAATTATCACAAGTGTATCAGGATAAACATATTATGGAATGATCTGAACTTTATAAAGAGATTACTTCTACAATTTCTCCAACACATTAAAATTTACATTGTATATACTCATGGGAAGGGGATCATGGTGGAATATTCTATAAGTATGATATATAATTTATAGTTACTAAAGGAGGTTTCCTAGAATTTGGTCTCATTGTCATTATCCATCATCAATAGATATGTAGAAGATTACATGTAGTTGACAGCTATCACACCTTTTCCCTTACCGCATGTTAGGGTGTAAAATCTATGGATTACCAATTATGAGACCAAACGTGCTCAGATGTCCACGGGACATACTTCATATGGATATTATTTAGGTGGGGAGCACGTCATTTTTTCATAAGATGCACAGTATTAAAAGTCTCATTGTGGGAGGAGGTTCTGAGGGAATTTCATATATCTCTTTTGGTTGTGCATCTAGGGGTATAGAACATATACCATGACCACCGGCGTCAGTTTTGGTTGTCAGGGATGTATAAAGGAATTATAGGTTTTGTATATCAATGTCTTACTTGTCATCTTGTAAAGGCATAGAAACAGATTCTAGTGGGTTTATCTCAATATCTTAAGGTGCCGAAATAGAGGTGGGATGGAATATCAAAGTACATAATGATAGGTTAGCCACTTACCTCTCGGAGGAATAGTTCTATCTTGGTGATCTTCGATCAATTCACAATGTCATACCATTTCCTATACATGCGATAATATATTTTAGTAGAGAACCTTGGATGCCTCTATTTTCATGAGATGGTTCAACTTCATGGAGTTCCATTGAGGATTATTTCCTATCATTATTCTCTCTTTACAACCCCATTCTAGAATGGATTATAGAAGGAATTTGGAAAACAATTATGCTTCAGCATAGTGTTTCACCCACAAAGGTTGTCCAGACTATGCATCACATTTAGGTTGTGGAGGAAATGTAGCAATCTTGAATGGTAAACATTGATAGTATTTGGGAGGATCAACTTCCATAAGTGGATTTTGAAGACAAAAAAAGCTGCCCTTATACCATTATTATTGCACCATTCATGGATTTGTATGGGTGACCATAAAGGTCACCACTTTTTTGGACTGGCCCAGGAGAGTTGGAACTTAGGGGCCTGAAGTTTGTGTGGGATACCACTAAGATGGTAAAGATCATCCATGAGTGGATGATTACTACACATAACCATCATATGTCTTATATTGATAGTCAGTGGAGGCCTTTAGAGTTTGAGTAAGGAGATGATGTGTTCCTTCAGGCTTCACAACAATATGGGTTCTGGAGGTTTGGAAAGGGTAGAAAGCCACCCCTGAGGATCATCGACTCAGTATATTTGTAGTATTGAGTTGGAGAGGTAACGTACCTCTTAGATATACCACCATAGTTAGTCTGAGTATATGATCCCTTATATGTGTTTCAGCTGTGGAGGTACATGAATGATGAATCACACATCATCGACTAGGGTGAGCTAGACATCGAAGATGGAGCGAACTTTGTTGACTACCTATTTGAGATTGAGGATCTGTATGAGAGGATCCTTTATGGATGGTTGATTCCCAGGTGTTCGTTCAGTGATTACATAGGAATCACAAGGACAGAACATGGGAGCGGGATGCTCAGATTCATTCTTAGTACACTCATATATTCTAGTAACCTTTGTTTTATGTTTTTAAAGGACACAAATCCCAATGGTGGGGATAAAGTAAAGTCTTAGTTTTTTCGTTTATTATTTTTAAATATTTTAATGTCTTATTTCAATGACAGGTGTGGATAAAGATTGCAATTCTATGGAATGGTTTTATAAGAATAAATTTTAAAAAATATTAAACTATTAACAGCATGAGCATATTTCTTTATGTAAAAGTGATAAAACTATTAAACAGGTTCCTGAATCAAAAAACTGAGGGCACTATTGATCTAATAATGGTGGATTTACCCCAGAAAATACTAATCAATAGTCAGCATAGGTTTTTTGGAAAAGCTATCTCTGGATGTAATGAGAAAAAGATCATTTAATAAAAATTAGTTTTTTTGATGTAGCGACTAACAATCATTAAAATAAGTTATTGATTATAATTTATAGGGTCAAATGAATGACCCTAAAATCCATAGGTAACCATTAGAGAGATATTTCAGGATTCTATCAGAGCTACCAGTAATAGAACATGGATCCATCACTGACACACCTCAAATTCGATGAAACATTCCTACGATAATGACACAACAAAAATTATTAATCAGTGAAAAATAAGATTAGAGGTAGGGCATGATATTATGATTTTATTTCCCCGTTCATGAATTCCATGAAAAAAATGTACCCATAAATGAACATATTGATCAATGGTTTGGTCATAATTTTTGGATGGTTTTGTTTGTCTGTTATTGGGTTTATTTAATATTTTTTCTAATCTAAATTTCCTAGTCATAATCATTAGACAAGAATTCTTGGAAAATGTTATTGAATATTTATCACTATGATTTTCATCCTCCATTATTCACATTTTTCGCCATTGGAACCCCACAGTTAATGAATCGATGAAGCTAGGTGGTTTCAAACATGATTAGACCCCTATATTTGAGTCGATTAGACAAATTAGGATGAATATGTGTATATTAGGACCCACTGATCTCGGATATATGGAAATTATTATTTTTGATAATTGTAAGTGGTGTGAGGGTTTGGGGAAAAGACCACTATTATGGAACCAAGGTCCGACACCAGCATCAGTGGCATGCGGAGGCTAAGCCGCATGAGATTGGTGAGAGCAGTGGTGGACACATGAAATGGAAGTAATGTAGATGATGTGGAGGTGGTGGAAACAAAAAAAAGGAGGTGGGTTGATGGTGGTATACATGATGGTACCAGAATGTCTAGTGGAGGTGGACCCAGTGGTGATCCACGTGTGATGTGGTAGTGATGGAATAGACCAGGCACAGTCGGGTAAGACCATAGGGATGGGTTGGGAAGCTGAGGGGAAAATAGAAAAAGCGAACATGGGTTGAATTTCGGCTGACATGGGCAGTGACTGGTTGCGGTCGACCACGATGTCATGGAAGTCCCAGATTCCATGAGCGCATGAATCATTATGGTCGATAATGGGTGAAGTTTCCATGTGTTCATTACATGGGGTCATTTGACCGAACATAGTGGTCGACTATAAGGGTAGTTGTGTTGGCTCATATAGGTCTAGGAGTTGTATTGGTCAAATGAGTATATCTCTTAAATGGGTCTCCAAATTGATGTGTCATTTATAGAGTTGCAACCGTGACGATGAGACGACCATTTGGGGGAAAGTGGTGAGTTTTTATTTTAGACTAGTATATGTTGAGATCATCCCCTTGGTCCATTCCATCTAGGGTTCAATATGAAATTTCATTGAAATCAGTGAATTTTAATCTCCTATAGAGGCCATGTCTCAAATAAATTTTGGAATCCCACCCTAAGACTAGAGTTAAATAGTTTATCCCCCCCCCCCAAGTGGTGTATCTAGAGTCGTGTAACCTTCTGGTGTAGCCTCCTAATCCTTCATTTCGTGGACCGAATCAGTAGGGTCCGTGGAATCCCATGGTTTGTTCTAGGTGAGATCCCCAACAAATCTTGTTCATCCAAATCAGGTATATAGTATCCCCCAAGTATGTTAGGGTGCAATTTCTGGTGTCCCCCAGCCTGTTTTGGGTATGACTCCCTATCTTTGTATCATTATCATCATTTACAAATACATCCCCTTTAGACTATTCCCAAATTAGCAATTCCTCTTTATGAGTGTCTCTAAGGATTTCATGGATAATGCTGTGAGTTCTCCAAGAATTGTCATGATTCAAGAAAAATATTATTGATTGTAGTTTATTGTGACTTCCCAATGGCATGGTTTATCTAATTAGTATATCAAAAAATTATATTTATTTGTGATTTAGACATATACATGTATAGAGTTTACCATACATTCCTTTGTGACTTCCTTTTTGGTATTCCTTTTTGGAATTACTTTGTGATACTTCTTGTGTGGTACTACTTTGTTGTTTAAAGGATTCATACTAAGGATTGTTATACACACCCCTACAAGGGATTTTCCCACACAAGTTGTATCTTGTGAAGATGATCAACCTTTTAACAGGGTAATAGGTGGACTAAGACTATATGGTTCTTAGCGAGGCTGTTAATACTGATGTGTGTTCCTACGACATCCGACATTTGTCTTAGTGACTTTACCTTCAGGTTGGACTTGTGTTATAGACTCTTTGTGTTGGGCTTGTATTTGGACACGTTTATGTAATAGTACATTCATTTTCTTAATGTATTGTGGGAACTTTGTGGTATGAATGCATTATTTACCTACTACTTTTATAATTCATCTCTTAGTGAATTGGAGATACTTTCATGTGTATAGGTACTTAGGATAATGCCTCCCATTTGTGGGATATTCCATCTAGTTTGTAGTCACCATCCACTAGACTGTTAGAGGAAATATTTGGGTAGTCACCTCACGAGCCCCTCCAGGATAGGTTGCGACAGTAATCATGAAAAATCAAATCTAAAAATTATCAATTAGTTATGGTTTTAATTTTCTTTTGGAAATTATATTTATTAGATTTTTAATAGTTTATATTTTCTAATAAGATTTTATTTTCAATAATTTAAAAAAATTTGATATTTTCCATTCCATAATAATTCACATATTTATGTTTACTTGATCGCAGAACATATGATCCCATAGAATCCTAAATTTCATCAAGACTGTGATTTTATTTATTAATACGACTATTATGTTATTTTCCTTCCCCGGGAGGTAGTGTATTAGAAAATCTTAATCCAAAAGATACTCTAATATTTTAAATTTTCTTAAATTGAGGTATTTATATGAAATTAAAACTTTTGGAATCACTTTGTCTATGTATATCTCACATTTTTCTTCATAGATATAATTTCTATATTTATTAAAATAAAATATAATGGATTCCATCTCAAGATAATTTGTTGGATATTTTTGTTCATGGGTGTTTAACATTCATTATTCATATGAGATAAAATTATATTGATATATAAGGGCACATACAAGTCCACTCTTTACTGAAAAACTCTATATCACAAACCCATAATATCATGAATGTAGAGTCAAATTCGATTAATTGATCAATATCATATTAAATTTTTCAAAATAATCTTCAAATTCAGTTGGCTAATTGAACATCTCCCCATTACATGTATTATTTTTCTAAAAGGTTATCCAAACAATTTTTTTGAATGACTCACCTATAACTGCTCTCCAATCCAATAAATCTACATAACTTAGTTGTGTTTTTTTGTTGAATTCCATTATATAAATTTTTATTTATTTTCAGGATCTATTTATACTCCACCCATAGGAACAATATACAAAATATAAAATAATTCATGGATCCAGAATTCACACAAGACAAATTTCAAATAAAAATATTTTATTATATGTGATTCAAGATTGATATATTTTCATTATCTTTTTCCTAATAGCTATTAGAATATTCCATGATATCATTAATGATTACCACATGAATATTCAAAATATTCCTTTAAAATTTCCTTAATTATATCCATAATAATAGATAGTGAATTAGTTAATCTAAATGGAATTATTGTAAACCCAAAATGTACATACCTCACTTGAAATGTTCTTTTAAGAATATATTTCTTAATGAAATTTGGTGACATATAATGCAACGGTAATTATATTAAAACTGTCAACCTCTATGATGTTGATCAAATAACTCATCAATGCAATGAAGATGATACATTTTTTTATCCAAATAAAATTATCATCCTATAACAAATGAAAAATACCAAGAATATATATTTCTTATTAACAAAAGTATTAGGATCTCCACGTGGTGTAACACTAGGATTAGTAAAATCATCATCACATCGCACCACTAATTGTTTCATCAACTCCACTAACATCCTTTTTTCCATTCTGTAGAGAGATACTGATATAGGTCTTTTATCATGGTTTAAATCAATAGAAAACATATCTTTATTCTATGGTGGATTTCTACATAATTCCTCATGAAATAGGTCAATGTATTCATGTAAAATTGATAAATACTCAATTAGAATATTACCTTTTCAATTATTTTTTTTGTTTTATATTATTCCAATAGAATCTAATTTTAAGGTTCTACTAGTTTAGAATTTAGACACCACTCAGATAATGAAGTCCCCTATATAAATATAAGTAATTCCATATATTCAACATAAATCGTTATTTCCTACACTTTGAAATTTATTATTGATTCATATTTTGAAATACATTACATATAAAGGATTATATCAATATCATCAACATGTATAATAATAATTATCACAAATATAAATGATTTATGTGTCATTTTGGGAACTATCCAACAAATCTATATGCATTGAAATTTACATTAGTATTTTTGACTAAAACCCCCTTCTTATGGTGATAAATAAATTTAGAATATTCTTAGTAAATATATATGATCTGATGGAGTACAAGGATCTATAATCACATAATAAATAATAAAAAATTTATGTCTACTATTGATGTACTAAACACTTTATCTTTGGGAATATATTATATTGTTTTAGTGATCACATTTTCATAGAATTCTCAACAAATACACTTTTTTGGAAGATTCCATTGAATATTGGGAATTTGGTTTTAATATTAATGAAATTATATATAGTTATACCACATGAATAGAGTAGTATATTTCTTTCCCTTACATTCATTAGATAGATTCCCCTTGTTATTTTACATGTGACACATTCTCACTCTTTTTATAAATATTCTAGGATATTTCTTTCCATAATTTTCACACAATGTAAATTGATTCATTTTCTTCATAATTTTTTTAGGTTATCCCTTTTTATCGGTGTTCATATGAAATTTTCTTTTATTAATTCACATTAAATTTAAAGAATATATAAAATTCTTACTCATTTTTATGAAGGAAAAAACTATTTAATATTAACCTAAAATTGATTGAGAAACTGGTGTCATTCAATGATTTTGAATAATACCTACAAATAACTTGTTAATATTGAATTACATATTTTATATTAAATTCATATAATAGATATACAGAATTATAATGGGAGCCACAATATCATAAAAATGTTTATCTTCCTTTTTCTTTAATATGAGAAAATTTTGATTTATTTTAGTTCATTCCTATTAATAGAAAGATTTATTGAAGAATATTTATTTAAATGAAATAAAAACCATGTGTTCGATTTCATCATCCTTATAAGTATTCTAGATCAAATAACATATTTTTTATCATCACCCGTAAAATAGAATATTTCATGAATAACCTTTCCTTTTTCATCACATCCAATGTACAAAAATGTCATTTAAAGGGACTTAATCTATTTCTCAACTACAACTAGATTTTAAGTTCAACTATCATTTATGGCAATATATCCCATGAAATGATCAAATATTGGTGTATCATGTTATGTGAAACTTTTTCTCTCTATAAGATCATGTTTATTCATCATAAACATGCCATATGTCTAAATATAATGATGATATTCTCACTTCCAACTGCATTTTTATTGGATTTCTCAGTATGAACATTTTTAATGTCACTGGAAGTATTGATAATATTAATTCCTACATGAAACATTAATAAACAATGAGATATAATAAATTAGATCGTTTCTTTATGAATTCAAACTAATTCTGTAATATTCATAATCTGGTGTGACACTTATCATAAATTTAACATGTATGCATTATTTATCACACGTTCATAATATTTATTTCATTGTCAATATCATTAAATCATAAATATTTTTCAATATCATACATATTAGTTTCTATATAACATGATAATTGACCAATGTATATCCCTTGGGAGTGTCAAAAAAGGTTCTCTCTAAGGGAACACTCACAGTGCGGAAAAATGATTGTATAGATATACTTAACCCAAATCTTTTGTGGTTTTTACTCTCAGATGATTCTATTGATAAATTCAAAATTATTTTATAATAAAAATTGGGTATTTTGAAAGGAAATTCAACATAATATATATCTAAAAAAATTCTATTTCATTCCATAATTTATCATATCCTAAAATTTGTTAAAGTATTGTGTTTCCTAATAAATTTTTTCCTAAATATTTTCTTAAGGATTCTAAAATACATCCTCTAATCTGAATTATATAAACCATTAATCAAGTGACACATAGATGGTGGTCACATTATTAGAAGGATAGATATAAGGATTCTAATAAAAATTTAATTATTGGTAATGTTTCCTTGTAGAGCTATATACTAACATGATATGCATTTTACTTTGGTAATAAAATATAAAACATTAAAAAAGTGAATGTTTGATATTATTGAAACCCATTAAAATAATTAGTCTTCATATCTTAAGGATATGAATCAAAATTTGCGTCCACTAAAATACTCATTAAAGGTAATTTATTGTCTAATATATCATGATTAAATGAAGTATAATAAATATCAAAAAGTAAATTACTGAATACATCTACCTTATAGTCAATAACACGAGCCCAAAATGAATCCATAAAAGTTATCAATGGAAAATATATCATAGATAATAATAACACAATTCATGATTAAGGGAATGAATAATATTGGGCATAATTCTGTCATACATCATTATATCTATACCCTCATGACCTTTTACCAAGATAGTTTTGAACTATGGGTAATTAGAAATTGAGATACCAATTAATTTGGCAAACTGATTTCTCACATGAGACATGTCGATGCATCGAGGGGGTATCTATAACTAGTAACCACACAATACATATTTTTTTATTAATTAATTCTATATTTAATGAGTAATTAAAATGCTTAAAAGTACTCCTCATCAATAAATATGAGTATCAAATAAGGAATACTTATTTATCAATTTTTCCCTTGTTAATAAAATATATTTAATAATAAAACACTATATATAAAAATGATATACATTTGAAGAAATAATCATATTCAATATATAATTTATATGTATATTTATGAGAAATGTGAGTTATAATTATAAAAAATAGAATATTTCTAAAAATGTTATTGACCAAAATAATAATAAGAGATAAGAGATAACCAGCAGAAAATCAAGAACATGGGTTTTGAAATAAATCTACACCCTTTGAATTAATAAATTTAATGGATGTGAAATACTAAATAATAAGATTAAATAAAAGTGTTTTTATTGGAAAACCATTTAAAACATATAGATGACGTTAAATAACATAAAATAGTTATGGAGGTGGGGATGTCTTTTATCATTGTATTCATCAAAAAAATTCCCTTCATCATTTTGAAATGAATGTTTAAAATTTACCTTATAAGAAAATTATAAAACTAGTTCATAAAAAAATAAAAATTCAATTTTAACATAAAAAATTCTTATTAAATAAGTTTATTAGATTAGATTTATTTTGTAAAATAAATTTTAATAATATTGAAACTAATGAAAAATATGAATGATTAAAATAAAAATAAAACTGTTTTTTTATTTTAAACATCTATTTGAAAGATTGATGTTCCAAATAATGTAAAATTATAATGAATATATGGAAAATAAATAAATAAAAATAATATAATATAATATATAATGATTATGAAATATATTCTACGTGATTCATTAAATAAACATTTGGTAAACCCAAAATAGTGAGATTGTATAATAAATATTAGTCTATTTGGAAAATATTAAATTGAAACACCATAAAATAATAAACATGAGTAGAAACATTAAAAACATTATTAATTAGGTATTCATGTTACAAATATAATATTTAAGTTATATACATCACACAAAAGTTAATAGGTGTATAATAACAAATATGTCTCAATAGAATGTAAATTGAGATGAAATTACCTTACCTAATGATTTCCATTATTTAGATGTTTGTTAGACACCTTTGTAATACTTAAAATGTTTTATTAACTAATAAATTAACCATATTTATATATTTAGTATAATTTATCATATTTCTATATTTTATTGTCACTTATTAGTTAATAATATATCCTTATTAACATTTTTTTGGATGTTAACTCCTTAATTTTCATAGGCATGTTTTGTAAACGAAGATACTCTTATTGTGACTACAATATAATTCCGTCGTATCAAAAAATGATATTTATGTTATAAATATAATTTTTTTATTAAATATTTCTTTATAATCAATCATAAAATTTTTACATAGAACCTGGTTTATATAACCTAGTGGAGATGGTAGGTCATACATAAGCATGAGAAACAATATATTTTTCTTAATGGGTAATAGTGTACCGAACTAGATGATATATTAATTATATATAATAATTATTATCTCATTATTATAATATATATATATATATATATATTCATTGGTTCTATCAACATGTTTATCCATGTGAGTGAGTGATGGAAAAAATTACATAATTTTTTTAGGCGAAACACTTCCATAACTAGAATCATTGGTTTTTTCCTATTTGATTGAGATGAAGATGGGAAGATATTATGAAATAAATACAAGAAAAGTTTAATATATTATTTTTATTAGTTTTACTATATATTAATTATTTAATACAAATTTTATTTTTTAAAATATTATTAAAAAAATAAATATATTGGTGAACACAATTTACTATTCCAAGAAGAACCTCCTATGGATATATTATTATGGATAGTAGTGATGGTCTTTTGGGAAGTATATAACCTCTAGAATGTGAATATGGTTTTTGGGGAGAGATTTTTCTTGGGTTTTTTTGATCTAAATTTATTTATAGGTTTTAATAATTGAGGGTAGGTGGGACCCTTTTATAATTAATTTGAGTTAAACACTTCTAATTTTAATTAGTTTCATTAATTTTATATCACATTGTGGGAAAAATGTTTTAATAATTGATCATATAATAAGGATATAATTATAACATTCAAATATAATAAACCAATTTGTTTTTTGATACTCTATATAATTTTTACACTTATATTTGTAAGTCAACCACAGATAAACTCATTTTAATATTAATTATAGTAATTATTTGTTAATATTTTACATTTCATTATTACATAAAATTAAGTTTAACCGTTTAACTTGTATTTATTATTCTATGTAAAGATATGGAATATAGTTTATCAAATTAAATTCATTATATATAATGAATATAATTTATTAAGAATTTTAAAAAGTGTCAAATGGTTTTTTTAAATAAGTGTATTTTTTACATAAAATATTTTCATATTCTTACTAAATGAATAATAGTAATTAATAAAGGGATTTATGTTCATATAGATATATGTATAAAATATAATTTTTTATAATTATCATTTCATATTATTTTGATTAATTATAATTGGAAGACATTATACCATAAAAACAATTTTCTAAAAAATATCCCTTTTAACATCTAAATGATCGTATATTTATAAGTTTCATGTTAATTGTCAATAAAATTATAATTCCACATATTATAATAAAATAAAAATAAAAATAATAAGAATGGTAAAATTAAAAATTTTTATTCAATCATGAATGCCTATTTCTAAGGGATATTTTTAAAAACCCATTCTATGTTTATTTTTACCTAGTAAGTTCAAAGTATATATTCATCATATAAAATTAGAATTATTGATCAATTATCTTGTAATATGTGAATTTTATTTTTTTAATTAAAATATAATTTTTAGGTAATATATTTGAATCTCTATTTTAGCATATATGATCATCCATGTAATACTACCAAAGTAAAATCAAATATCTCCAAATTTCATAAAATAATAAAAATATTTCAAAAATAGGGAATATTATGAACCCTAAAATGTTAGCTTTGGTTGGGTCCTAATAGACTCCCAATATAAAATTTTTATGACCTAATGAAAATAGTTTGGTCTTTCATGCATTATTCAACAATCCCATTCAATTACCATTTGTTAATTCTAATTTTGAATCCCTAATATCTTGGGGTAAACCCTAAATGATATTTAAAGATTAAGAACATTACCATATAAGTTTGTATATTATAGTATAATATGATTAGGTTGAGTTAAATAGAGACACTCTAATAATTAACAATTATATACCATTAATATAGCTCATGAGATCCACAATCCTAGGTTTCATGCTAAACACACATTCATTAATTATTTGCCTTTTTACAAAGTGAGATGAACCAAGATAAACATAAATATATTTCAATAGTTTGTTCATTAAATCACATCATAAAAATTCATTTAAATATAACAGTTTAGTGTGTTTTATGATATGTAATAGAATCAAAACATTTAAAAAAATTTGGAACATTTCCCCATAATCATGTTATACTAAAATATTTTCTAAACACCCCATATGATATATTCATATTCAAACGATGGGGAATAGAAATATAAGAAATGGGAGAGATAAAATGCTTATTAATGGAAAACTCATCATCATCTAATCAAGGGTGATATAATATTTATTTTAGAAAGCAAGATAAAGGGAGAATCATATTATATGAAGAATATAGATCAATAATGTTTTTCGTAATTCATGATAATAGGGAATGTAATGTTGAATGGAAAACCATATTCCATAAAAAAAGAGTATAATAAAGTATTCATGACCTAAGTGGAATAATAATATTAATACATTTGATATGGTACTACATTGAATCATTTCATGATAAGTAATTATTGAATGAATATTGGGATAGAAAATCATTTGAATCAAGATACACACATTACATTCAAGAAATAATGTGTTAATAAATATTCATGTATCTCATTCACACATAAAATTGTGAACAATTATTGAGACATAACATTTATAAAAACATTTCAATATCACTTCATGTATAAATATCACACACTAAACCTATAAAAAATCATTCTATGTTATGTTCGGACAAAAAACATGTTATTAAAGCTTCCATCATCAAGTTCACACAAAAACTTATCATCTCATACGATATAAAACCATAAAAAATGTATTATGGGGTGATATATTACCCCAATTATGAATCATCATATAAATTTGTTATCATTGAAACAATGATTCATCATATGATAAATAATCTATGTAACGAAAATAGGTCTCGTTTCCCTTCCAAAAGGAATCATACAAGGAAAATATTTTATATTCCATCAATAGTCATGATAAACCAATGGTATATAAATTTATATCCAATGATACTAAAACAAATTCCATTTATATAATAAATATTATTATTATTATATTTACACCATATAGATAAGGGATATATTGTTATCTTAATATTTCCCCCCAATTAATCTATATATGGTGTTTAGAATATCACCCTTTAACCATGGAAATGAAAAACAAAATATTCATAAGGAATGTTATTATATGTATTTTTTTCATTTCAAAATCTATTGTGACATAAGTAAAATGTAATGATTAAGCACACCTTCAATAGAAATGAACATTTTATAAGTCATCTAGAGGAAAAAAGGTTCATTGTAACATTTTATGATTTTTTCCAATATATTATAAAAAATATCCCAAATGGTTGATTTAGTAAAACAATGTACTGATATAATATATATTTTTCATATTTATAGTAATAATGAGATATATATCCAATGTGAAATTTTTTATTAAGAATGGAAAAAAGAAGGCCAAACAGCCAAAGCATCCGGGGCAATGAATGGCCAAAGGTGGCATGAAGTAATGAAGTCCACAAGCATATCCCTTAATCAAATTGACCCTCTAAGAAGACAAGATATTGAAATTATGTAGAAGAATTGGGACATGCCCATGAACCATAATAGATGCATGGTAGTCGGCAACATGTTTTCCCTCGTTCCAAGGATGTATATCTTTGGTGTTGTTTCCAAGCAAGCACTGACACTTACTGATGATGTAGAAGATCAACCATGGAGTGGATCCAATTCCATGTAGGGAATTATGGAGGAGCTGTGAATCAATTTCAACCTCTGATAGCTCTAACCTATTCTGCTGTCATAACTTGAGGTCATGGAGCATCGCGTTGGCTTCTACATGAAGGGATGAATTGCAACCCATACGTCTAGAAAAAGCGATGAAAATAGAGACGACAAAATTTCGACTGACCCCTCCTTCATGAAGAACCCCCAAAATATAGGATCTGTCACTATTGAGCTTCAGGCCATTGGAGGGAGGGGACCAGGATATATAGTTTCCTCTGTTAAAACTTGTACCAAGAAGGGAAGTGGGGTGTGGAACTTGAGGTTTTTGAAGGGTGGGCTCCTCCAGTTAGTTGTAGAAGAGGCTTACCATATTAAGGAGGAGGTTCTTCATTCTGAAAATAAGGGATCTGTCAGAGGCATGGACTTCATCATTCTTGAACTTGTTTCTCACATTCCAAATACTCCAGAAACCTACATGCATGACCCTCATGTGAGCCAGCCTCTCCATACACTCCTCTCCCACACCGTGGTACCACCTCATGAGAAAATCCAAGTCCACCATGTTTTGATCCGTAAGTGCAGTGAAGTTGCCAAAATACAACCAAATAGTGCTCTCCCATTCACCTTTAAAGAATATGTGAGCCGTAGACTCCTCTATATGTTAGCTGCCAAAAGGTAACATTGCGGGCCGAGGGATGCCACAACATTTGATTTTTTCATCCGTTGGAGCAACATTATTACTTATCCTCTAAGTAAGGACGTTGTACTTCACTGGTATGCCTCTAGTCCAGAGGGACTCCTTCAAGCGGTCCGTCTGGACATGTGTCTCCTTGGAACATCGGTAATATTTTTCTGAGAAATACCTCAAGGTAGAGGGGGTAATGACACATTTTTCTAGCATCATAAGTAGTTCAATGAGATTGGAGATATCTTCTTTATCCTCATCCAAGACAGCCTTGATAAAAGGAGGGTAGCGGCTAGCCTCCCTAAAGGAGATAGAGGATTCATGAAATCCTGGAAATACAAGGGGATGCCCGACCTAGTTGTGGTGCCAAAAGGGGATGTTCCCCTTTCCTATGATCCACCGAACATGTGGTTGGATGGCCGTGATCAGAGTAGAGATCACAGACCAGAGCGGGCAGACTTGGCTATCAGACTAGGTTGAAATTCCAAAATGGGAATTGTGCATGGTAGTCCCCCAGAGTGTGTTATATTCAAGAACATCCCAAGAATGTTTTCCATGCATGCATGATAGGGTATTAGTGAGGTTTCATACGTTGATTCCACCTTCCCACGTCAGGCATGCCACCATATGCTTAGAGGTCCAGTGGTGCCTCCCTTCCACTGTAGGATCCCAAATGAATCTGGCCAGTAGCTTCTCAATTCTTTTAATTGTACCATTTGGGAATTTTATGGCTAAGAGAGCATGGATCAGTGTGGCAATAAAGACATTTTTAACCATCGCTATCCGACCCCTGAAGGATAAATATATATTCTTCATAGCCTTCAATAATCTGATGGTAGGGTACTGTCACTGGAGCGGCCAGGTCATCAGCAAGGCCAAAAGTGACTTCTTCATTTCCAACAGATGTTGGCATGGCCATATCTCTTTTATGAAATAGATACTTGACATGCAAAGAGGTGGCTAAGGATATCATGGGTGATGATGAAGAGGCTTGGAAAGATGGGGTCACCTTGCCTGAGGCCACGAATGGCCATGGAGAAACCGTAGGTCATTCCCATGAAGGTGATTGTCAACCATGCATAGATGAAGAATTTAAACAAGAGATCAATGTTCCAAGAGGAGAAAGCCATACCTTCCAGCAACTTATTAATGAAGCCCCACTCGACACTATCGTAATCTGGGTTCATTTCCATCTTTATGGCTATGTTAGAGCCATGAATCTTGAAGTTGATATCACAGATCATTTCTTATGCCATGGTGATAGCACCTTGGATTGAGGACCCCTTTATAAACCCATGATTCTCTAAGGAAATCCAACAGGGAAGATGAACGGAGAGCCTGTTGTTGATTAAACAGTCCATAATCTTGTAAGGGAAGTTGCAGAGACTCACTTGTCAGTAATGCGAGAGAGAAGAGGGGTTCTTAATTTTGGGATGGTGAACTATGGTAGTGGCACATGAAACTCGTGGCAGTCCTTCCCCCAAGAAGAAGTCATGGATGGCTGAGATGGTATCTACTATTACCACTTCCCATGAGGATCTCAAGAAGGAGCTCGAGAAGCCATTTGGACCTGGGGCGCTTTTGGGGTTTAGGTTCATCATTGCACCATTAATGTATTTTTTATCCAAGATTTTTCCAAGGCTATCATTTTCTTGCTGTGAAAGTTGGCTGGGAATCACATCAGAAAGCTCGCTATTCCACTCCGGGTACCCGTTTTGCATCCAGGGATTTTGTCCAGTGAGGAGGTCCCTAAAGAAGGTGTGAGCCGGACTGCCCATGGTATCCTTGTCATCTGTGTAGTTTCTGTTTTCTAGGAGGATGTTTGGGTTCATTATGTGCTTCCTCTATTTTATACTCGCATGGAAGAAAGCTATGTTCTTGTCTCCCTTGCTGAGCCATTTTATCTGGGGTTTTTCACACTTCAGATGTTCTTGTGTGAGTATCGAATCCAAAAAAGTTTCCTTCTTCTTGGATTGGACTTTGAAGAGCTGTTCATCCCAGGAATTTTCCAGACTGCTCTCATGACCCTCAACCTCTTTCACGGTAGTGTCAATGTCTCCATCGATGGGTGGGATCCCTTTCACCCACACCTGTAGTTTCATCTTGAGTATTCTCAGTTTATTAAAAATTTCTACCCATGTATGCCCTTGATCCTGATCATTCCAAACATCTCTCACTAGATCGTGGCACCATAGGTAGCTGGCCCAATAGTGATAAAACTAGAATCTTTCCTAAGAGTGCCACCCTGTAGACAAATAGACTAGGAGAAGAGAATGGTCTGATAAAATGTGAACAAGGAGACTCACCTTTGAGATAGGGAAGGTAGAGAGTATAGTGAACCAATACTTCTACATAAAACATTTCATGATTTTAATCATAATTAATCATCAGAGTACAATCCAAGGATCATTAAGTGTAGTGTCTTGGAAGACTAGGTACATATAACATAAAACATGGGGCTAAAAAACTTCTTTATTTATTCTCTATAAAGAGCTTATAACTTCCTTTGAGCTCTTACGTCTACATAGGGTACCCTGGGGAACACCTGAACAAAGGGATGAGCTAAAAATCCCAATAAGGGAATGAAGATAAGGATACATCTCAAGAACATGAGTTAGGAGGCATGACATAATGATATCAAAAGAATGAAACATATAAAATCATTTAATAAAAGCATGGGATCATACAAACATGGAATCACATAAATGTGGATGAATCATAAATCATTTCTTTAGTACGGGTTTAGGCTAACCTCCAATCCCGTTTCCCATTTCTGTACGGGTCAAGGCTAACCGCCAATCCTGTTTCCCATTTCAGTACGAGTAAAGGCTAACTGCCAATCTTGTTTCACATCGCATCTCATGAGACTTAACCTTACCCAATGCATTAGAGCACTATTTGGGCACACCCATCTCAATATATTCATGAATATACATTCCACATAAATAATCTTGCCTCATAAATAATCATACATAATCAACCATACATAAACATAAGGGCACCCATGGAAATAATTTGGTACAACAGTCATGACATAAAACATATCCAATGGGTGTATCATGAAAGTGTCCGTGAAAGGAAAGGATTAGAACATACATGGACAATAATAGGTTAAAATAGTCATGTAACATTGTAAATGGTGTCAAATATAAGTGACAACATATTAGAAATGTATTTTAGAAACATTAGTATTAAAACATTTTTGTGTGGTTTCAAGGAAAACGCTCAAGAGATTTTCAAATAGAAAAGAGGACATTATTTTATATAAAACCAGAATTGAACCAAGAAGTTTTTCATAATAAAAATACTGATTATATAAAGATAGTGGTATCTTAAAATAGAGGATAGAGTGCACATGAAATTTGGGTAAAAATTTGGGAAGTCCCCTTAAAACGGGTTTTCTTATCAAAAAGTTCCCAGGAGGGAATCATTAAAAAACATATATATCCCCGAAAGAGAGTGATGAAAGGGTCTTGATATTATAATATTTTACAACTATCCATAATTCATAAGATTCACAATAATAGATATGATAACACAATTTCAAAAGATAAGGAAAACTGAAATAAGGAAGAAAGTTTGGGTAGAATTCGTTACGATTTTACCGGCATGGTGTCGGGTGTACCTAAGAGGGATTGATGAGTGAAAGAAGGGGTTTATAATAACTTATAAAACATTAATTCAGTATAGGGAATGTTTATAAACATACCCCATCACTTTTTATTAAAATAAATGCATAGCATAGAGGACAATCTTGATTAAGATTGAAAAGGGGAGGATCCCTTACCATAAATCCAGTTATGTTCTCCACATGTTATTAATGACCTGAATAAAAAAATTAGTATTATTAATTAATAATTAAATAACCTCTTCTATATGTAATTTATTTATTATTACCCTTTTTAGTTCATAAAATTCCTTTTTGATTAGTTATAAGGTTTAATTTCATGGTTCGGGTCCGTTTGTTTCCTTGGGTTTTAATGATCAGTTTACTTGTATTTTGGTCCGGATAAAATATAAAATGAAAATGGTCATATAGAATTGATTTTATATAGAATTAGTGAAAATCAATAAGGTTACATGGTTAGAAAATTTGTTTGGTTAATTGGAGTGAAAGAGAACCAAGACATAAGACATTAATGATAAACGCTTGAATTAATTTTATCAATATTACCCATAATTAACTAGTTTTGTATTATTATTTGATATCATGAGTGCATAAGGATTATAGAACCATAAATAGGATATATAACATATATAACAATATGTTTCAACCATAACGTAAATTTTTTTATGACCAGAAAAAAATATGATAAAAGAAATTGATAAATTGTTGTCATTGAGTGTGCTAAATTAGCACATCTCTAACGGTGATTTCATTTCATTCAATTAAAAGATTGGGGAAGTAGAGAAGATAAAGAAATATACCATTAGTATGAAAACATTTCAGTACATATATGTTACTATATTTATCATACTATTATGGTTAAGGGAGGTGAGAAAAGAATACAAAAAAGAAAATAACTTCAAAGAAAAGAAGAAATTTGGGAATATGAATTTACCTTTTGAGACTTTCTCCTTTGAGAACCTTTTAATGGGAGATGTTTTGGTATTTTGAGGAGGTTGGGAGCTTTTGTACGTAGGGGAGGACCCTAGGGAGAGATTTGGGATGAATTTAGTGTAGGCTTAGAGCTTGAGAGGAGTGTATTGAAATCCCAAAATTCACCCTAACCATTTTTCGACGTGTAGAATCCAAAAATGAAGTCCATTTTCCAAAAATAATTTTCTAAATATGATTATTTTAATATTTAGTTAAAATCATAATTTATTTTCAAAAACCAGATTTAAAACATGCATTAACTCACTCTAAAACATATGTATATTATATATCCTACTTGAATATTATTGTTATACTATAATAGGTGAGGTTACTATTCATTATCATGTATTGCTATTCATAAGGGTATGTTACTATTCATTAGGGTAGGGTAATATTAAAATTTTTTTTTTTGTTTTATTATACCCTGAAAAACATCTTGAACACAACCATGTATGTCAGATTTTCAAAATTGAAAACACATAAGTGACAAACTTATGTTCAAGGTCACTTATCACTTAGTAGTTCATTATTATGTGATTTTATGGCATATTTAAAAGAAGGGAATTTTCATTAAAAACATTGGGTTGTTAGAGAGAGGGCATTCATGTTCACCAAACAGTAGTCTATGTGGATCCATGAGTGGTGGGATCCTTTTTGGTTATTGCACCAGGTGAAGCGGTCACCGAAGAATCCTAGATCATTGAGAAATTTTCATGCCACGAACTGTTTGAAGTCCATGCTAGCCTTTCTGTTGAAGGGATCCCTTCTTTTCTTCTAGTCCAGATCGACAATGACATTGAAGTCCCCCCCAACTATCCATGGGTGGTTATCATGATTGAAGGAGTTAAGGTCTTTCCATAGAGATTCCTGTTGGCATGCGTCACAGCTTCCATAGATAAAGGAAATAAAAACAAAGTTGTCATCATATGACACCTTCATTATGATGAATTGATCGCCAACTTAAACTAGATCAATAGAGAGGTCCCTATGGAAGATGATCTAGATGTTCTTGTTTATGTGATCAGCATGCATGGAGTTCTGCATCTTGATTCTCCAAGAGAAATCATGTATCTTGTTGGAGTTTTTCTTGTGCTCAAGGATACCAACAAGAGAGGCCTTGTGTTTCCTAATTATAGTGGAAAGGAATTTCACCATAACCCAGGAACCTAGTACCCAGGAATTCCCTATGATTAAAGATATCATTGGGTGATAAATGTTCTGGCTTTGGCTCCAGAACTCTTGGCCTTCTTCACGTGGGAGGATGAACTCTCCTTTGGAAACATTGATCTTGATCTGGTGAACACACCACCATCCTTGGAACCCATCTTGAAAACATGAAGGGAAGGGCCCTGTGGGTAGGATGGGGTTAAGATTCTCCCACTGGAAGATAGCTCGAGGATAACCTACCCCAAAATGGGAAACAAGAGTCCCCACTATAGGCACACATTAGCATCTGCAAAGGCTAACGCATGGAAATACAGATAGATGTAGCACCGTCCCTTGAAGGCTTCGGAATAGGCATGACAATATCCGGGATGCACACTTGTGAGCTACCCAAAAAACAGCAGAGAACATCTCTAAAGGATCCTGACATGGGTACCACCGAGAGGGATGTAGGGGGAACACAAGCTGCAAAAGCAGGCGCCGAATCCTGAGAAGGGGAAAGATCCACTGATAACTGGGAGCTAAGAGGGAAGGGAGGTGACTGAAGGGATTCTAAAGAGGGGGGAGACTGAAGAGGAGCCAAGGATGAAGTACGATGAGCCAGACAACGACTAGGCGGGTGGGGGGTACAACAAGAAGAAAATTTGAAAACTCTGACGACACGTGGGGTGCCAACTGGTGGACTATCTTTTTTTCTAGTTTCCACTTGGCAATTATCTAGATGAGATATATATTTATATTCCTTGTAATAATATTGACAAAACATTTTAAATTAACAAGATACATTTTTATTTAAAAAATTTCTTATATGATTAAATGTTAATGAATATTTTAGAAATTATATAATTTGAATTAATTTTTTTTATTCATCATGTAAATTTTATCCTAGATTGAAATTTTCCGCATTTTTTTTGAAAAAGTTTATTTTTCAATGAATATTGGAAATGTTCATTTTTATTAAAAATATGATTTTATTTTCGAATAATTAAAAACGAAAATTCTATTTTAGATTAGTTAGAAAAATTAATTATGTAATTTTTATTTAAAATAATCCTATAATTTTTTTTTAAAATTATACGAATATACAATTTTAGTACAAAAACATTTTATATATAAAAATTCATTTTTCTAAAAAACGTTTTCCAACTTGTTTTCTAGAATGATATTAAATTAAATTTTCTAACTTAATAGTTTTTAATCATTAAAAATGTTATTAATATTTACAATCATAAGGATGTCATTTTGTAATTATTTATGTAATATTTTAGTCATTATAGATAGCAATCATAGTAATTTTTGTTGGTATGGTGAGTGGTAAACTATGTAACTAGGGCATAAAATAATAAGATGAAGATAGAGAAATGACTATAGACATACCTTAACTTTATTTTTATGATTAAATTTATTCCATACTCTTACGTAATTTTTTTATATGACCTTCTTCCCAATTTTTATTTTATTAGGAACTTCAATATTTTTAAGTGAATATAAATCAAAAAATGAAACACTCATGTTTATAATGAGTATAATATTTTTTAAATAGGGTTAAATAGATGATAATTTTTGTTATAAGTATAAATTAGAACTATTAATTATTAATTTTAATAATGGTAAATAATTTATAATTTTTAGTGAAGAAATATGTACCTTAAAAGCTGACCATAACACCGATGTAGTAATTATTCACTTAATATAAAATATAATAAATGTTATTAAAAATAATAAAATAAAATAAATATTCAAATAATTTTTTTCATGAAATTTATATATAATAATGAAATATTATATATGGGTGGGTGAATTTTAATTTAATTTCATTTTTTATAGTAAATAAAATGTGAGTGAATAGTTTAACTATTTACAATAATTTAATTTTATAATAAATAATATTTTTTTAAAATAGTTTAAATTTATGAAAAATATTATGTTAAAAAAAATGATTGTTATATGGTTTAACATATCAAATTTGGTTCATTTATGTCACTTCTTTCAATTTAAAGTAAATACAATGACCCATATTGATTAAAACCTCATTTTCCACAGTAACAATGAAAATAGTTAACTAGTGTATAAATAAAAATTTAAGGTTGAAAATGTGGTAAAAAATTTCTTAATTTGTATTTATTAATAATATTTTAAATTAGAATCACATTATATTTTAATAATATTAGTTCTGATAAATATAGACTTGGAAATTAATTCATATTAATATGATATTTTATGAAATTTCAAAATCACCTAACTCCTCTCTTATAAAAGGGTTCCTTTTCTAATTTCATCACTTGTAAAAAAATTATTTTCATCCAATAAATGAATGAATTACATAAATATATCCATCCTTTAATCCTAGAGAAATTTTTATCAAAAAAAAATCAATAAATTATTATGGAGTAAACCTTATGAGGTTGTCCAAATAAGATGTTTTTTTCATAAACTAGTGTTCTTGTTTTATTTCATCACCCACCACATTCAAATATTCATAAAACATTATAAAAAATATCATAAATATATAAAAAAGACTAATTATTTATAATATTAATTTTATAACATGTATCCATATCCAACCACCATCAAATGTGAATAGAATCCATCATTCACGTGTACTGTCGACTGCCACCTGACGAACCGATGTAATTCATTTTCAATAACCACATATCATGAATAGTTAAAATGTCTTATATAATATAAATATAAAAATTTCATGAAATATTTATCACCATGTATATCTAATTGTAAAACTGTTTCCTTTGCTTTTTATTCATTGGAAATGTATAACGTCATTTGTGCATATGTGTAGACTACCAACTCCATGAAGTAGTGTGATTTGTTTTTCATCAACAGATCACTATAATAATACATTGAAGTGTATTTAAATAAATAATATTATATTAATTTTTTATGATAATTCATGAATAATATAAAAATACTTATCTTCTGTCCATAATGATCTTTTAAAAATGGAAATATTACTATTGTGTATGTATGTCTTAACATCTTTATTATTATAATGTATTTCAATTTTTATAAGTATAATTTAAATTTTTTTAGAATGTATAATTATGGTAAAAAAATTATAACTATCTCATGATTATTAAAAATGTTATGATGGAATAATGAACACTTTGACCATAGTCATCCTACTGAAATCATTTTTAACATTTGAACTGAATATCATCATAACATTAGATATAAACATAAATGATTATGTAATTGTATATAACATGGTTTTATAAAAATTAAAATGAATAATTACCATTAAAATGATCTTATTAATGCAAATATATATACGTATGTTTCTTATTCTACATGACAAAGAACATAAGTGATGAGTCAGACTTTAAGTAAGGGAACTATTAACAAAAAAACACCATCTAATATTATGGTGATTTATTTTCTAAATATTTATCTTACATGGACATGTTCTAAAGTAGTTTAACTAATTTATTTATTGGTAAATAAATTTTCTATGAATGAACATTTATGACGCATTTTTGAAAATGTTTTCAAAATGTAATATTTTTACATAATGTTTGACATTATATACAATGGAAAAATAGAATGTTCTATTTTATTATATATAGGAGAAAAAAACTTCCTTAAATTATAAATTTTATTTGATTATTCAATTCCATTACATAATTACATTTATTATTTAATGAAAACTCATATTTTCAAGTTTTATTATATTTCTGTATTGAAATTTGGGTTTGAAAAGAAATTTTTATTTGGAAGTCTGAATGTGTTTCGAATAAGTGTTTAAAAGAGTTTCTAATGGGTTTGATTCATCACATGGTACTTCAAATTTTTTTTATTAAGGGTTGATTGCCAATATTTCACATGATTTACCTCGATATAGATTATATAAAGAAATATTGGAATTATCTATCACAAGTGAACTTCATATATCTTGTGAATGGGATGAACTCAGATATTTCCCCAATTAATTAGGTAATGATTACGTTATCTAGATAATTTAATTATATATTAGTATTATGGTTATTCAAATTTTAAGAGTTCATGTAAGGGTTCATTAATGGTTATATGATGATGATGTCCAAATGAACCTAAATGATTTTTATATACCTTCAAATGAGTGTTCAAGGAAAAAATAAGATTTTAAAAGGTATGATAATAATATTTTTAAAAGAAAAAATATCCATTTTTGGGAAATATATATTTAAAAAATGGGATTTTCTGATTTTTTAGGATTTTTCTCTAGACTAATAGATTTATTCTTTAGATTTCCCTTTATATGATATTTTTAGTTCACCCATATATTAAAATATTTTCCACATGGCTTATAAAATGGTAAGTAAAAAGAAGATCTCACATGAAATCCATTAATACATTTCATAAAAAAATTGTATTTCATTTTATAATATTTAGGTTTTGGGAAAATGTATTCTATTTATAATTTTCAATTTTATAATATATAGTTTTGTTATGAATTATTTGTGAATTAATTATATAAATATATAAAAAAAATTATCTTTAGGAATGAAGGAAATTTATTTAATTTCTAAAGAAAATATATTTTGTAATTTTTTAGGATTTTTTCATATTGTTTTAGACTGAGAATATGTTTATATAACATTAAGTGTTGGGGTATGATTAATAGAATATAGTTAAAATGATTGAGAAAATGGTTTTTTTTTAAAATTACATATCATAAAAAAATTGATTTTTTATTCTTCTAAACAATGCTTGATCCAAATGGTTTTTGCACAGAGAAAATAAGGATGTAGTAATAAAAATAATTAAGGGGAAAATATCCATTCATATCAAAAACATGTAATTGTTGTAATTAAAACTAAGTATTTTCTTATAGTGATGTATTAGTTTTCATTTTTTATAAATGGTGGTGGGATCATTTCTATAGTGCCGCATAATTCACCATAGAGTAACATAATGATAGTTTTGTAATTTTTTGAGACAACAACCTATACTTATTAGTGGAACCTAATATCTAGTTTTAGATAAATGAAGGATCGTTGCATTAAAAATATATTTTAAGTCATGGGATGTTTTAAATGAAAAAATATATCTAATAACATATATTTTTATGAAGTTTATGTTCATTGATGGTGGTCATTGGTTATGAAAACCAATTATATAGATGATCATGATTTTATGAAATGAGACTTCTTAAATAATGTCATCCTTCATAAATATTTTTCTATGGTTTTTCAATTAATGATAAAAAAATTAAATGTAATTAAGGGAAAATAATATGATTCAATAAATGAATATGAATCCATGTCTAAGATATTTTGGTGGTATATAACAGATTTTACATGGTACATTTATAATAAAATTAATAGATTTTACTCAAAATTAAATACAAGTTCAGGAATAGATTTTCCCTCAAAAGATGTAAAAATATATCAAAATGTTTTTTCTTTAGAATATTGAGATGGTGTTTACCCAAACTAGTTCTCTTAAAGATGAAAAGTGTATGAAAATATATGGATTATAGGAAATCGGGACGCTTCAATAAAATAAATATAGGGGTTTGAAAATCAAGGTCCCACTATTAGATAAATGTGGTAAAAATCAACCTTGATAATATCTTATAAAATCATGGATACGTAACCAATGGCGTATGTTTAGACATAAATATCTTTATTATAAGGAAATGAATCATGTTTAATCAAATAACGATGTAACTAGAAATCCTTCAATTGATAATATGTTTTAGTTTTAATGAGATGGGTGATTTAATTAATATTTGTCCAAATATAGATTCAATATATGGATATCATCATGTTTGAAAGAAAAATGTTGTGGATAAATCATATGCTACTAAAATAGTTGATTATGGGTCATTTTATAAAATAATGAAAGGAATTATTGTTATTTATTCAAATGATATCATTTCTCTTTTGACTCTTTTTCACAATACTTCATTTTTGATAAATTTAAATGTAAATTAAGAATATCATGTCATAAAAGTAAGATAAGACTTTTTTGAATACCCTATGTATAAATATTAAAGATATCACTATTTATAGTGATATTATTATTGTTATTAGTGGGATGGTGTAAAATATAAATCATATTGAAAATACAATGGTAGAGTTTGATAATATTTATTTTGTGGATTATATTTCAGTTTATCACGATATGATAGATTAAATGCCCATAAAATATTTCTTCCAATGATTTTGTGACTTTGATATCCTTCCAAGAAGTTGGAAAACTGAATAAGTATTATATTTACTGATACGTTTCTCGTGTTTTTGAGAAGAAATGAACTATTCAAAAAAGTTAAATGCTAGTAGAGAATGAATATATGTATTTTTTCATTGTGATTTTCATTATTTAAAACATTATTGAGAATTTGAGTTCATTATTGACTTAGTGTCAAATGATATGAAAATTTTGAAACCTCTGTATTGAATTGTAGAACTGGATATTTTAAAATTTAGAAATGAAATTAAATTAATTTATATATAATGTTTTCTTTTTTACTATCACATTACAATGTGGTGATAATGTCTTATTTATCATAAATTATGATTTTAAGTGAGAGTTTTCATTTATTATAGAGACTTGAATAACATCACCCTGAAGAAAACTCATCCCTTTCATAATACTGTTAGTTTTGTTGATAAACTCTAGGTAGCACAGTATAATTCAATGACTAGTCTCGAGTAGGGGCATCATCAAGTGAATGTGAAGGATGGTGATATATTGAAGACAATGTTCTTTACTTGATATGGTCTTTATGAGAATTTAGTTATTCCCGATGTTCTATCTAATTCTCCAAGAACACACACACGCACACAAATATATATATATATATATATATATATTTCTGTGTGTGTGGATCTTATGCACAAGGTATTCTATTAATATCTGATTAAGTGTTTTATTTGATTTATTGTTGACATATTGGTATATTATAAATTTAATTAGACACATGAATGAAATATCCAAATTGTTTTGAAAACCATATATATAAAAAAGAATAATGTAATTTTTAATGTGTGAATTTTTGTTAAAAAATATATTCTTTTGGGTATATTTTTTCTAATTATAGAATAAAAGTTTTTATTTATAAAACTACAGTTTATGGTAAATTTCTAAGCCTAAAAATGTCATATTGATTTACAGTTTTCATGGTTTAATAGGTTACTATGGGAGTTTTTTGTAATTTTTGGTAAATTGTCTATCCCATTGATTTATTTAACTGAAAAATGAGATAAATTCATCTAGATAATATAATATGATTATTTTTTATATAACTGAAAAGAATAATGATTAATGATCCTATCTTTTCCATCCCCTCTAGATATGGTCAATTTTTCATCTATAATAATTCATTATTGAAGGTTCAAGGGATTGTAATGATGCACAATAATCTTGTAATTTCTTTTTCTTCCTAGAAAAAAAATTGAGTAATATTTAATTCAAATAATTTTAAATTTTTTTAATAGTTATTGAATTAAAAATATGGATGAGTCATTTATATAAAGTAAAATGTGATATATATACTAATCACAAAATTTTGACATATATATTTACTCATAATGAGTTGAATATGTGGAAGAAAATTTGGAATAAACTGATCAAGGATTATGCATACATGACTCATTATCATCTTGGAAATTAAATCCATATAGAAGATAATTTGAATCAGAAATTTAATAATTCTTTACCATGTTATGTTTGGAATATGATAATTTAATTAATGATTTGTGGAATTTTAAAAAAAAATTATGCATGATGGAATACCCAATATTTTTTATTATTTTTTACTAAATTAAACATTTTCATATAGATTTAAGAATGTTAATTAAGAAGATAGTGTACCACATGAAAAGGTGAAATCTTATAAGAATGATAATATTGGATTCTTTAATTTTGATAAACAATGTATAACCATGTTTAAAAAATGATTATGAATGCATTTTTATTCTCAATTTACTTGATAATTATTGAGTGAAATAACATTTCCCCATTTTCCATTCATCTTCATAGAACTTGGATGTAAAAATAAATAATTGAATATTACAAATAGGATGGAATGAGAATTTTTTTGAATTTTCCATGAAATTCTTTAATTTTCTATATATTAAACGAATAATTGAAATTACTAAAATGAATTATTAATCCATCTCTTCAACAAGTCAAGAAATGTGAAATTATATCAATGGATCTCATAATGAAATTTTTATAGACTTCCTAAATTAATAATGTTATTTGAGTTTCAATTGATCTATTAAATAAATACATGATTTTATAATCAATTCAGTATGAAATGTCTTTATATCAGCTTCCAGGATTCATATATATAGTTATAGTAAGGTTAAATTTTGTTCCACTATCCATTTTAGGTATTCCTTATCCAATGATTACTTCATAATTTTTGAGAGGGATTCATTATTTATTTCAAACTAAATTAAATTTTAGTACAATATTTCATCCTCAATCTGATAAAATGTGTGAGAAAATGATTCAGACTTTAAAAGATATGATTTTTTCTTTTTCAATGTATTACATCATATATTGGGATTAGTATCATTTAGTAATTGATATTTTATTTACTATAAATTTATGTTATTCAATACATATTTATCCTTTTAATGAACTATGTGGAAGTCAATTTCAATCATCATCTTTTTGGGATGAAGTGGGTGGATAAATTTTTTTGGACCAGATTTTTTCATGATATTGTAGATAAGGTGAATATTATTTAGAAATATATGAGGAATGATTACTATTGGTAAAAAATATATATCGATAATTGGAGACAAAGTATTAATTTCAATGTAAGAGATCAATATTTTTCTTAATGTATATTAGTTTAAAATTGTTATTCATTTTGGGGGGAAATGGATTTTATGTCTACGGTTCATTAGACCCATTGAAATCCTTGAGAATTTTTTAACATTTTCATACCAAGTGTCACTTCCTCTGATTTCATCCATAATAAAAAAATGTTTTCCATGATTCATTTGTAGTAAAATATGTTATAGATTCGTATCATATTTTGATCACTGAAGTAGTTCAATTGAAAGATAGACTTTATTATGGGGAATATACAACTTAAATTATTGACCATAGAGATAATGTATTTAGGAAAAAGTTAAATAACTATGATTATTATTTTTTAAAAAATAATAAAACTGGAAAAGAAAACTCTAAATCTGAACATGATTGGGGGTAAATATATCACCACTTGTTTAAAATTGAATTAAATTTTGAGGATGAAACATGAAAAAGGAGGGAATAATTTAATAACTCAAATAATGATAGAATAAATAATAATCAATTTTATTTGTATTCATGAGTTATATATTTATAATCATTAAATGAAAATAAATTAATTTATTTAAATAAGAAAATATTTTATTAAACATTTAAATATAATGTTTTATTTAAATGTATATATTTTAAATAAAATATTTTTAATTTATAAATTTAAATTTAAATCTTGAATTCATTTTTTTAATATTATCGTAGGATGAGTTTTTTATAATTATCAGAAAAAGTAGATATCTCAAGGAATAGTAAAAATAATGATTATTTTATTTTATTTTATTTTATATTTGATTATTTAAAAACATAAAAAAATATGTTATTATTATTAGAATTTAATGAGATCATTATAATTTATAGAAATGAAATTTTGGATTTTGAAATGAACTTTGTACTTGAATATTGTATAAAAATATTTTATATTTAAAATATTTATTTTCCTAAAAAATAGTTTTTCAGTACTAATTTATGTCTTAATTTTATATTAATCCCTATGACTAATATGATTATAATAATTTTTAAAGGAAACATTATTTTTTATCATAATGGTTAGTTTTCTTAAAAAAACCTTTTATTATTAGTCATGACCAATAGTAATCATTAGATTTTTTTTGTTACCACAGTAAAAGGTAAATCAGGTAATTAACTGCTAAAAATAAAATATAACAACTAGAAAATTACCCTAACACATGATATAATTTTACGGAAGGAGTAAATTTCGTCTATAATCCTTTAATATTTGGCTATATGACTTTTGTTTCAATTTGGTTGTGACAATTAAATTTATAATATTTATGTTAATATAATACAAAAAATGCCACACTCCTCCTTTTAATAACTATAATATTTTTTGCACAAGTAAGCATAAATGTTATGTTCTCATAATAATAATCAATTTAAAATTATTATTTTTAGTAATCATGGAATTTAATTTTTATTTTTAACCCATGAAATAATTATGTTAAAATCATATGCATTGATCACGTAGTAATTATTCAATTAATTAGAAAATATTAAAAATATTAAAAATAATATAATTTAAATATTAATGGTGTTACCGGACTTTTATTGTTACAAATGACATACTAGATTGGTGTGGAATCATTTTAATCTAATTATAATATTGTATTATTATTTTAAAAGTCAAATTAGAGTAAAAGATCATTAATTTTCTTTAATGAAAATTTATAATAAATAATATTTCATTAATTATTTTAAAATTTGTAAAAACCCAAAAATATTCTTATTTATTGAGATATGGTGTAAAATATAAACTATATTTTATTTAGAGGAATTTTATTCATTTATTGTAACTATCATGACCCTCCTAGAGTAAAAACAAGTTGCCACATTAATTATGATAATGGTTAGTGAAGAGTTATTCTAAAAAAAATAGAGGTTAAAAATAGTCAAAATGCATCTCAATTTTATGTGTTTAGTTTATTTTGACTCATCCTAATATTATATTATAATTAAAGATGTTTGAAAAGAATCTGGAGCATATTATCAGAGGTTATCTAATGAAGAGGTATTGTTCTTAACCAATAGTTCTTATTTTATTCTCTTCTTCCACTTCCTTAAAATATTCATAAATCATGATTATATAATAAAAATAGTATCTATCTTATACATATATATTATTATATAAACTTAATAATTTATATCCTTTTATAACATCTATTAAATTCTATTGTAATAAATAATTCTTTTATGAAAGACTACCTCCCCACGAACCGATGTAATTTTTTCCCAAATCAACCTTTTGTTAATGGTTACAATGATAGACATAATGTACTTATATGATAGTAATGAAATATTTATCACACATTAATAATAATAAGACTTCTATTTTATTACCTTTTTATTCATGGAAAATTTATATTTTCATTTGTGCATACATTTGGAAAACCAACCTCACAAAGTGATGTTATTTTCACAAAATCACTAGGTTGATATTTAAAAGTGTATTTTAAATAATATTTTATTTTCTGATATTATTATAATTATTTATGGATATAAATATAATAAATATCTATCCATAATCATCATTGAAAATTTGGAAATTTTACTGATGAATATGTGTTACCGACTTTCTCTATGATGGCAACGTAGCTCAATTTTAATAAAAACCATTCATGGGTACTTTAAGAAGAATAATTGATTATTAAAAATGATAAATATTCCATGTTTATTATTATTTATATGATTTTATAATTTCCTCATTTACCATATTCATCCTAACGATATCATTTAGAACATATGAGTTGAATATCATCAAAATTACTATTGAAAACATTAATGATTCAGTATTTGAATATAACATAGAATTATATAAAATAAATTAAATAATGAAATAAAAAATTCTTCTTAAGAATGTATATAAAAAATTATGTTTTTTATTCAATCATATAAATAGTATGTGTTCCAATTAGGGATCTTAGTAAGGGATACATTATCCTGAAACCTGGTTTTATATGTAAAGATTATTTTTTTCAAATCCTTTTTCATCCATGTAATACTTTTAATTTCATTTTGTTAATTTATCTATATGTACATAAAACAAAAACAAAAACATTTATATTCTAATTTTGGTTAATGATTTTTAAAAAGAAATATTACTATAGAATTTTTTACATTCTATACAAATAATAATTGAAATGTTCTATTTTAACATATATGATGAAAAACTATTCCATCCCCTATAACAATTAATTAATATTCAGATTCTCTTAAAATATTCCAGTTTTTCTTAAAATAAAAACCATTATTTGATATTACATGTAATTTGATTATTGAAAAAGGATTTCAAGGAAAATGGTTATTTTGATATTTGAAATAGTTTTTCACATTGGTTTAAAAAATAATTTCAATGGAGTTTTCCTGGATAGGGTAGAAAAAACATTTTGTGAAGCGTTTAGCCCCATTAATGATCATAGGTTTTCCAAATACAACTTATACAAATGACTGAGTGTTATTATATCTCTCAAGTGATCCCGATATATCATAGAAGATGTGTTATCCCAGGTAGCAATCAAATGAATTATGTAATATTTATGGACTCAAAAAAATATATTTTTATCAGGCCATATGTTCATTCTAATTTTAGTAGTTATTTTATGGGTTCTATAAGAATTCTATTTTTATTATTTCCCAATGAACCTTTATTATTTTTTATAACTACTAATTTTTTTAGGGTAATCATATGATTTTATAAGTTGATATATATATATATTATGAAACAAAAAAAATCCCATTTTGGGTGAAAAGGTATATTTTATTAGAAATTATTTTTCATTGGTTATCAAGTTTTTCAATAAACTAATAGTTTTCTTCTTTTATATGTTACTTAATGATATTTTTCCCATCCCACATTATGAAAAATGAAATAAAATTGTTTAACTATGTTTAATAAAAATTATGAAGTCAATATTAAAATCATGGTTATTTTTAATTAAAATAAAACATTTTTCATTTTAATAATTTATATTATCGAAAAAATGGATAGTAATTATAAGTGTCCACTTTTTAAAATATATATTTTTATGAATGAGTTCAAACCAAATTCTCTAAAAATCTGAAACTAAATGACAATTAATAATGAAATAAAGTGAATTATAATATAAAGTCACTTTTTTTGTAATGATTAATTTAGATTCCTCGTTGATTTGTAAGTGAAACAATAGAATTATTAGAATAATCAGTTTTAAAATAAAGAATATAATTCATGTTTTAAATATATTTGTTTAATTTTTTTAAACAATAATCTATTTACCATGGGGGATTTTAAATTATATTTTAAATCAAAGAATTTCTATGGAAGAAAATTCATAAAAAACACCAACTTCATTAAATATATGTTTACATGGAAAAAATTGAAAAGTGATTCGATTTAATCATTAATAGAAATTCATAAAAAAGCATTAAATATTTCTATAATTTCATAAACTAAATTTAAATGAAATATAAATGACAAAAATAAACTATTTAAGTAGTATATATTGGAATTAAAAATTGAATATAATAAATATGTATCTCTAAAAGTGAAGTCCCTAAAAAACAAGACATGCGATCAGTTTCACTTATGAGAAACATTTTTAAAAAAATTATTTGCCAAATAATTTATATTAGGGGGATTGTAAATATAATTGAGTTGCATGTATTTTGGGACAAACATTAATTAGGAAATAATAATATCATAGGAAACACATTATGTTGTATAATATGAATTATGACTCACGAAATTAAATTTGAGACAAAGAACACCTTATCAAAATTCACAACTTCCACAATTGTACTTAAATAACCTACTTAAAAAATAACTATCTCAATCACCTATTTAAGTACCTTATTAATATTAAAATCCTTTTATAAAAAAATTATAACTATACTAATTATGTTTATTTTTTATTTTTTATATATTTTAAATATTGATTGTGATGAATTATGATCGTTTTGAATTCCTTTCACAATAATTGTGTTTTACTTCATTTTTCTAAAGAAAATAAAATTTCAACGATAAAAAAGTTAATATAAATGATGTATTGTAAACCTTTATAAATTTATAATTTCATTTTATATTATATTTCATTAAAATACTTACATATGAAATCAATGATGAGCCAATTTGAGTTTTTTTAATGAATGGACATTAGCGTCATAATTATTTATTTTATTAGTAATGTTACAAATCCACAAAAAATAATCATTCAATTGTCTATTTCATATATTATAAATAATATTTTCTCATAGTCATCCATGATATTAATTTATACTATTGTATATGTGGGTATTTAAAACAACCTACACATGAAATTATTAATTTAAATGGATGAGTAAGGTTATAAAATTTGAACATTTTAAAATAATATAATTATTACAAAAGAAAAATGTTCTTTATTATTTATTATTATGTTATTTAATGATGTTATAATATAATTTATTATAATATCATGAAAATACATGACAAATTATATACCTTACACTGTGGATGATGTAGACTATTCAAAAGAAGCAATTCGGTTTTAGTTTTTCTTAATTGAAAGGGGGAACCATGATTAATGATTATTCAGAAAATATAAAATCATTGATTATAATATAAATAATGAAGTGATTATATAATATCTTTTGGACTAGGATATCGGTAGGTATGTGAAATATGTTGGAATATGTTATGGTATATGTATATAATGTGTTTATTTTGTTATTAAATTAGAAATCTTAAATGTTTTTAGAATAATTCTAATAATTGTAGAGTGGATAGTGAATTCTATGGGTAGGTTTTTGGAGCAAGTCCATAAGATGGAAAATTCTATTACGAGTTCACCAAAAATAGTTAATAGTGCATCAAATATTTTAAAAAGAGAATTAGAACTAGTTTTCATTGATATAAAAAATTGTAATTATTTTTAAGTTATTATTATTTTCAACATCGTGAATTATAAATGATTTCATTATACTAGAGAAAGAAGAAAGTAGGAGACGAGGAATTCATTTTTATATACAAAAATCATACTATAATGGTTTTATGATATTATATGGAGTTCATTGGTTTGAATATACTTGAAAAGGGTTTGGAAGAGAAGATGTTGTGTAGATTTATTTTTGGATTTTTGGATATAGGATAATTTAGGATGTGAAAATGGATGTTCCAGAGTGTCGTCCAAAAAAATCCCATCTAATAATTTCTAAATTAATGTACTTATTCATGAATTATAATCAAATAATGTCAATGTAATTAATTTTTATATAATTTCTATTTGATGAACAAGTGTGATGTTTTGAAAATAAATATTGGTTAGCTTCATATGATAGATGATTTTTATAGTTTTCACTACAGAATGGATATTGCATTAAATAAATAGATAATGTATTTTGGATTAAGTTATCATATGGTTTATCTGTCTATAAAGATTTCTGAGAGGTTCCTATAATGATTCTAATTATAAAATTAAATATATTCTTAAATGATACATTATTTATTACATAGTTTCTGTTGGAAAATTTTGTGGTACATTTTTTATATCGATTCGATTAACATTATGAAAAATTTATAAAAACATACAGTATGAAAAGGAATATATTACCGTTCAATGTTCCAATTTTCATTGGAGGAATATCCATGATTATATTATGTTTAAAAAATTATTACTAAAAGGATTTTATGATAGAGTTTGTGACATATTTCATGATTTTTATAAAATTAATGAGAAACATATAAGTAGATTATTTTGACTAGGAGTTTCTTATTTTCAATTATTGTGACCAAGAAAAATAAATTTGGTTTCCATCCCTCAATTTTGTGAAACATTATAATGTGGAGTTCATAAAATGTATGGAAGTGTACTGCTCGTGTACAAAAAAACATGAAGTGATGCATAATTAGTTTTATATAGAGATTATAGTCAAAATTTAAATGCAAAATTTCTAACTTGATTTCTATAAAAAAGGAATATATTTATTTAATAAGAGGTTTAAAATGTATTGTAGGGTTTTCATCATAAGAATCAAATAGAAGCTGCTAGAAAATAGATTATATTATGTGGAATATACATAATTTAGTTTAGGAAAGTAGTAATAGCTATATGTGTGGACTAAAAAAGGTATTGAAATGTTAATTTGATAAAGAGGATTAGGAAAATGTGTTTAGATAAGATATTAATACATAAGACCATGGAATAAATTTCTATCAGATTTTTTGTAAGATAATGAGAATTATTTTTTACAAGAATTGGTTGAATGATGACCTATAACCAACGCAGTGAAATCATACAAATCTTTTTTGTGAAGGATTATGAAATTTGATTCAAATTAATTAATTCATACTTATCTCTCATAGAAAAAAAATTCTTTTTTAAATCCTAGCGCAACATATGTGTATGGATATATCATAATAAATAAAACAACATAAATGGGGTTTTAGTGTATAATATTGAATTGGAATATTTCTAATACATTCCAAGGAATAGCTAGTCTTACTGAATAATTATTCACGTAAATTATTATGTTACTATGGAATGTGATTATATTCTTGTTTACATCCACATAATAAATATATAATATGGTTCATAATTTATTTGACACTATAGAATATATAAAAATAAAATATCACTAATTCATCCATCCCCCTATCAGTGATCATAGAAATCCTGATTTATCAATTAAAGTTGTATCTTAGTAAATATATCATTTATCGACTATTGATAATGTTTTATGAAAAGAGAATTTTATTTGGATGCTAAAAATTCTATGAACAGTATGTGGATTTTTTTTAAATTAGGAAATAACTATCATATTTGTAAATGTAGAACTCATCCTTATCTTATGTTCCTTAGTTATTATATTCTAGAATCTGTTAATTATTATTTCAAATATTGTTCTAATGGAGTTCCCTTAAAAATATCTGGTAAAAATTTATTTAGACAATATAGTATGAACCATAAATTTAATGCGTTCTTCACTATATAAAAAATATTTTTCTATACTGAAGAGCATTATAATTAATAAATCCTTTAATAAAAAGTAAAAAACACTTATGGGTAAAATATAAGGGTCAATATATTAATGTTTCATATAAGGATATTTATTTACGAATATTTTAATATGGGTAACTCTGAAAATGTCGTCAACTACTTTATAATAATGAATGATAATATAAACATCATATGATTTATTGGTCAGAAGTTGAATGATTCAATAATTTTTTAAAACATAATGGGAATTTATAATAAAAAAATTGATGAAAAAGATTATTTATTAGGAGATATAGATCATAACACTCCATCTATTGACGATCTTCATAAACTAAAATAATATACAATATTTGAAAATATAATGTTATAAGGGAAAAAAGAAAACTATTTTTTGGAAATTTCATTCAATAATAATATAAAAGGAATATAAATTAATTTCTTCATCTAAGATTAAGTTTTTGACTCTTATATATGAGGTTTGTTGGAATTTTTTAAATAAATTTAACTTGGTTTTTAATAAATATAATAATAGGAATATGAAAAATCATGAATTTACATTAATAATAAGGAACAAAATCTATGTATTTTCTTAAGGGAAATGATATTATGTTATCTAAATATATCATCAGAAATTATTTCTGAAAGTGTGAGTATGATGAATATATTGAAAAATAGGATGATAGGTTTATTGATGTTCCTTTTAAAAACATCTTATTTCAAAAGTGAAGGGTGAAAAATTATTATGTGATGAATGTATTAGCCTAGAATATGAAGAAAATATTGTAGAGTTTATTGTAAGGAAATATTTAAATTAATGAATTTTTTAAATTGTAAGATATTAAAGGGATAATATGAATATAATAAAAATAAAATCCATAAAAAAATTATAAAAATTATTTTCTTGTAAAAAATACATGTTTCATAAAGAGACTAATATTGTTAATATTTTTTTTATTAAATAAAGAACTTGAATATCATGATATATAGAAAATTTAATGTTAAAGTGGATGAGTTATAATTTTTTCAACAAAAAGATGTTAATTCCTAGAATAAAATAAAAAACATCCAAAACATAGTTACAGAAGTTGGTGGATGTGCTGAGAAGTTAAACACAGGGTAATATTATAAAAATTTACCCTCAATGGTCTATAATTATAATTAATATTCTTTAAATAATAATGATTTTAAGAACATCATGTATCTAGTTAAATTGATAATTTTTAAAAAATCTTTTGTTTTAATGGTTAGAAGACTAATCCAAAAGCTACTGAAAATGATTATTATAATGAGGTGAAGAAAAAATATAATATGATAAGGAAAATATCATGATGTAACAAAATTCATATTATATAATGTAATACCAATGTTGAATATATAAAATTTTCTGAAAGGAAAATACTCATATTCTATAAGTACATATTTTACAAATGGAATTATGATTTTTAGGGTAACTACTAAAGGTGAAAAATATTTGGGAATAAAACATATATTTGTTGGATAAATCATCAACCTTACAATTAATCTTGGAGAATATAGAGACAATTTTTTAGGGGAGTTAACTAATTCATAGAATAACGTGTGAGGAAGTCAGTTTGAATGTTGAAAAATTATTCCAATCATTGAAAATATATTTGATACATGTTATCAAAATTAACATAAAAAAAGTATATAGGATAATTATTACGACCCAAAAATGTTTTCAATTTTTTCAAAATATGCATGAGAAGAACAAAATGGAAAAAAATACATACTTGTTTTGGGTTCTCCAAAAGGTATAAAAAGAGAGTTATATGGGATAATTTATAGTGTGTATTCGTCAAATATGATAGTATATTTTATGGTTTTTTAAAATTAAAATATTTTTAGTAAGATTCAATTACTTATGGTAATGAGGAGTAACTCAATATTAATGTTGTTGGACCATCTATCCTTTTTGAAGAAACATAATAATCCTAACAAACTTTTTTTATTTTAGATTTGAAAAAAAAACTATTAAGTGTCTCACAACATTTCAATAATATTAAATCAGTCATTTTAAGAATATATTTTTTTCTCATTAAAAGTTTATATGATAAGAATGTTATCAAGAAAGGCTGACAAAGAAAGTAAAAATTGATTTATTTTTTGATTCACAATGTTTATTGTATCTAATAATGATGGAAGAAAATAAGTTTTGGCTTAAATGTATTGATCATATGTGTTTGTGGAATATAAGAAAGATAACTAATATAAAAATTAGTAATGATATTCAATATATGTCATGAAAAAGATATTGTTCTTTATCCTTTTTCAAGAAATGCAATATTACAAACTTTGTAAATTAGAATGTTAGGATACATTCGTCTTCTCCCTTCAGGATAATACATCACGATATATATGGTCCAATTAGTCAACAATAAATACATAGAGATAAGTATTTATTTCATTAATTAATGGACTCAGTCTGATTATTTGTATTATGTTACTAAAATATAACTCAATGTCTATCAAAAAGATTAATTGCATTAGGTAAACTCTAGAGAGGTGTGTGGATATTTTAAGAAGAATATTTGTATTGATAATTGTGGTGAAAATACATGTGGTATGTATAATCATTTTCATGAAAATCCTGACATACATCATGATTTTAGTTCACCGTACTCACAACAGGAAAAATTTGTGTTAAAAAAAGCATTTCAGTAGAAACATCATAAAAATAATCATTGAACATGATGCCAATAATTTTTTAGAGGCAAGATATGGGTGTTTTACATTATATTCAGAATAAATTATTTTACAAGATTAACTCTGATATAAATCACTATTAGTTTTATTAAAAATATACCCCATTTATGAAGAACCTATGTGTTTTGGTAAGTGCCTACATTATAAAAATAAAAGTTGATAATTCTTACTAGTTGTATTAGAGAGGATTAGATATAATATTTCTCCGATACCATCCTAATGGTATAGGTTATATGTGATGTAATAATGAAATTGGAATTATGATTAACACAATATATGAGAATTTCCTTGAAATATTTTATAAAAATAATTTACAAATAGTTTCCAAAGTTGAAGAAATAGAAGATGACGTGGTCGAAGTTGAATAAAATGGATACAATATTTAATGATAATAAAACTGTTGAAGCTTCTCAAGATGATGAATCAGACATGGATATCATAAGGTATAAGAAATAAATATATTCATCTCATTCTTGTATGGAGATATACCTATTAGATCACAACATCATTAGAGGTCAATCACAAAAGATTCAAACCTGAAGAACATCAATGTCATTTTCTCAAACATCATTGAATTATTTTTTTAACAAAAAATGCTGATAATCCTATGAATCATCAAGATTATATTGATTCCATTAATGATGATATTGATCAGATTTAGAAGAATGATACTTGGGAACTTGTTCCCACACTAGATGAAAAATAATGATTGGTCACATTTAGTGTTCTAAAATAAATTGAATGTGAAAGTTAAATTTATGTGAAATACGACACTATTGGTTTGTAATGGTTACTATCAGTTTAAGGAATTGATTTTTATTGAACCATTGATCCATTGAAATAGTAATAAAATATCAACTTATTTCATTCTATTACATAAAAATAAATATATAAAATATTTAATATGGATTTTATATTATCATTTATTAGAGGATAGATTGATGAAGATATTTATATTGAAAATAATTTTGGGTTTAAAGACCTAGATTTTCCAATGTAATTTTTTTAATTATATGGGAATATTACAAGTCTGTGAATTTGATGGCATGTAATTCGAAGGCCCAAAGTGGCCGAAATGATTTTCTGAACTTTCATTACGTACGTTCTGTTCACTTGTGAGTGGGAATTTGTAACTTCTGAACCGGTTCTCAGAATTAAAATCCAAGGATATAGTTGAACTCATAGTGTCGATATTCACTAAAGGATACCTTCACTTCAGCCGCAGTTGGTTGAGGGGAAGATCTGGTTTTGCGAATTTTTGTGGAGGATTAAAATAAAACAAATGTTTTATTTTTTATTAAACTCCATCAATACATTAAGTTTGTTAGAGGTGGGGACCACAAATGTAGAGACCCAAAGCATGACATACTTGGCCATTACATTAATTTTTCAGAATACTTAATACATAACAAAAACAAACACACATGGACTGTAATTGTTTAGTGTCTTTGGAAACTCGGAACATAATATTCTAATCAGGGTGAAAGATCTTCAACATCTCCTATGAAGATCTTCCCCTTTTTTTTCTTACCTAAAACCTTTCTTTATATCCTGGAAAAATACATATTAATGGTGAGCACAAATTCTCAGTAAGGGTAAGCATGGAGAAAATAAAACAAACCATATACATTTGAACATCAAAACATGAACATAATGTTTACACATCAAAATCATGAGTTGTGAAATAAATCTTGGCATTATATAAGGCATAGGTCATAAAAGAACATTAACCATGATAAAATAGAATGGGAATAAAACATTTAATTTTGTCAAACCATTAAACACTTGATATTATTTTCATAGTAGCCAAGGAATTGTTTCCAAGACCATCATAGTGGGAAAAGTCCATTATTGAACTGGGTTTACTTGCCGTTCTTGCCCTATATTACGGAACCTGATTATCTTTCCATTCCAGCCATGTCTATCTACTGATATATAAATATTTACCCAATGCATTTGAGGGATATATAGTTCCCACCCATCTCATAATGAAACCATTCTTACGTGTCCCACAACAAAATCATAAATCATTCATAAGAACCCAAAGAATAAAATGGGTTTCATAAACATCATCCCATCATAACATTATCCTTGTAAAACAAATGGATATCATTTCATCATAATAAAAATCAACCCATGAACATAATAGAGACATTATAATTGAAACATAAACATATTAAATAATTTAACCATAGATGGAAAATAGTTTTGATAAAACACTTGAAATGAATTCCTGAGGAAAATATCCTTTCTCTTTCAAAATAATTTTCTTTTATCAAAATTACATGTAATTTTAAAATAAATTTATTTTATTGAAAATAATCATGAAATATTGTAGTGAAATATTCATGAAAATAATGTGTTATGAAACCGTAAAAATCATTTCAATCCATAGAAGTTAAAAAGAACATTCTTCTCGTACTTTTTCCGGAAAATTCAAAAATTACCTCGTATGGTAAATAAATAAACATTCCTTACATACGATGTGGTAAAAGTAAAAAAAACGAAAAAATGACATTAAACATACATGGATGAAAATTAAACATTTTACGAAAACATTTTGAGAATTTATGTACATGGATAATAAACACAATCCCAGTAAATACTTACGAATAAACAATCTCGGATAAGAATAAGATTGGAATAATTATCCCTTACCTTATGTCCAATTTCTCATTATGTGTCTGAGACTCTTGTATAGTGGGTTTAAAAATATTATTAATTGATAACTAAACAATAATAATATTTATGATATCATTTATGATTCACTTATGACTTTATATTATCCGTTCATTTGTCAATTCCATGTTAAATCAGCGTTTAGGGTAAAATCGTTTCATTTATCGTCCATGTTTTGACTTATAATTATTGATATGATTACTTAGATCATGATTAATTAATTCCAAAATATAAAACATGATTTATATATAATATATATTCAGAATATATATATATATATAATAGACCAATAAATGGAATGAAATACACCGTTCATGGAGATGGTAAGCCGTACGTACGCATGAATGTTGTTTTTCGGTTGCTTATTAAATTGAATGGAATTAGGTAGATGACATACATATATAAATAAATAAATCTAGTAGCATTATTATGTCATATATTTCATGATTACTTTTTATATATACTTTATAATCATTCTTGAATTGTTAACATGGAAAATGAATCTCATCGCGTTGTGGAGACGGCAATCCGTACGTATGCACGAGCGATGATATAGTTCCCATTTTTATTAAATGGAATTGGAGTGGATGATAAAATTTATTTGAATCCGTTTGATGTTATAATCATATATAGTTATTCTTTACACCATTATACCCATCCAAGTAAGGTGGTGGTGGAAAAACTGATTACACCACGGTGTGGAGACGGTATTCCGTACGTACGCATGTGCGGTGATTTTATTTTTCGTAGGATGGATAGAAGATGAAATATTGTTGTTTCATATTTATAATAACAAATATTTATAAAAGTAATACTGATGTTATTACTTTATAATGAAACAACTAAAGAAGAAGAGGTAGGAGAAGAAAGAAACTTGAAAGAGTCGGTAGAAGAGATTATCACTTCCTCGACGCACCTCCTTTAAAGTTCTTCTGAGGGAAATAGAGTTGGTATTTTGAGTTTTCCATAACCTCTATGATATAACTAGAGAGGTTTATAAGAGGAATATTTAGGGGTTGGGTGAGCTTCACGTCTCAAAAGGGTGTGAAGAGAAGAGGGAAGGGGTGCCCTTTTTATAAGGGAGGAGAGGGGCACCTTTGGAAAAACTTAAAATATTATTTTATAATAAAGTCATATTCGGTTTATAATAGCTAGAAATTGATTTATTTATAAGATAATGTGGGTATGGGTCTAACTCCTATCAACCAATAGGTTTTAGTGAAGTTTATGTTACTATTTTTACCTTATCATTTAGGTTGAACTCTAAGTTAAATAATTAAATTTTACCGTGTCTTCTTGTTTTCATACACTATATGGTTAATAAACATAATATAACAAGCAAATGAAACCCCAATTGGGTCATTATTAATATATATATATCCTTATCTAAGACATTTGGCCAAACCTTATATTTTTAGGAATATAATAACAATTAATAATATAATATTTGTTTTAAAAAAAATTTTTTTGTCAATTTTGACACTATGTGGTAATTGATTTTTGTGAAAATTATAACATGATTAGTTCGAAAATAGTTAATTTAATAAATAATAATATTTCATATTAACCTATAAAATTAGTGAAATTTATTAAAAGTCTCAAATTACATTTATTTGGGTATTTATAACATCAATTATGTAAATATTTCATTAATAATGTAATTACTGCATCATCATTTTGTCATAATTATATTAAATTATTTAATGTCTAAAAATTATAAATGAAATACCATTATGTATGAAATATGTTTAGCTTTGGAATGAATATTTATAGTCGAATTTATCTTATGCATAACCCAATATTAAAAATGCTTTATTTATTAATCTTTGATTTTAACTATTTTAACTCTTCTTTAAATAATATAATAATAAGTGTCCTAATGTAATATAAGTGGACATAAATGGTAATATTATATTCCTAAGGTTTTTTGGTCGAATTACACTTATCCAATAGAATTAGGACATGTTTTAGGGTAATAATAATATCATTTTTACCCTTAATTACCCTATTTACTTTTAACCGTGTTAAATAAAAGTAAAAGGTTACAATTCAACAAATATTATTTTTATCTTATTGAACCACATTTTACTCCTCAGTATTATCCTTGTCTCTCAAATTTTATAAATTACACTCACAGAAGCGGTAAAATTAAGTTTTACGTAAATTTTCAAATTCTCCTAGGAGGTTGGTAAAAGACGGTGAAAAGTTCAAAAAAAATTTATATATCTAAAATATTTATAAAATAACTCAAATGAATTACATTGAAATTATATAGGTATTATGTATCAATTTTAACCTAAAATAAATATAAATAAAAAATTAATTATTTAAATAAAAAGTCGGTTTTTAAATAGTAACTCAGTGTTTTCACTACTCATAAAAAATTGAATGTTTTCAGAAAAATACCAAAAATTCACCCTAATATAATTTCTATATTCTGAATCCAAAAAAATGAAGTCCATTTTAAATGATATAATTTATAAAATTTCAAAATGTGGGCATTACTATTCATTGTTGCTAGTTTATATAATATTTTAATAACATATCGTTGTTTGGTGAAACCCGTTATTGTGTACTACACATGCTATCGAGGAAGGTCGAGATTGCGTGTAATTCAAGACAAGTTAGGGTTGCGTGTAATGAAATCTCCCTTTGGTGCTGCGTATAACATAATTAAAACTTATTTCATTTATACATTAAAAAAAATCTATACTTAATGTTGCGTAGAATAATTTCCACAAAAAAACATGAAATTTTGCGTAACACGAGCCAAGAATAGTGTTGCATGTACTGCAAGCTAATACGGTGTTGTGTATAGTACAAGATAATCTTGGTGTACCATACAACCGAAGATATGAATGAAATTAAAAAGAATATATCTTATAAAATCTCGGGGTGTTACATTCTACCCCCCTTAAAATGAATTTCGCCCTCAAAATTAATCGGAGTTATAAAAGGTTTACTACTTGAAAGTTTCTTTCATAGAAACCCACATCGTAAAAAGTAATACTAAAACTTCATTTTCAAAAGGTAATTTATAATCATAATAGCCACCCAAACTAACTTTGTACTGGGTTTCCAAAGAGGAAAACATAGGTGAAAATATGGATATGGAAGAGAAATATAACCATCAACTTTTGATGAAGAGTGGTAGAGGATATGGATATGAAAATTCCAACAATCACAAAGCCATAAATTTTTTATGATCTAAGGTACCATCGGATTCATCAGATATGAGGGCACTAGGACAACATTTTTGCTTTTCAATATCATCTCTCTAATGTTGATGAATTTGGAATTAGAAGAAATACTTTCTTGATTTTGGTACAATCTCACCATTGGTCATTCCTTGGACAATTTCCACATCATCTCTTAAAGAAATGAAGTTTAATTTGTCATTCATGAAGTGTTAACAGATCATGCGATAGAATGATGGGTCATTCAATCTGTCTCAAACATAAGGTTATCAAAAGATATATACATAAGTCCATATTTAGTGAGATTAATCGTATATGGTTCCTAAAATGGACTTATACTTCATATATCATAGTTCTTAATATAATAAAACTAGTTTCTACTGACCAGGGACTTCCTGTAGGCCAGTGGTATGCGATAAAGGCATGTCTCACTTCATTTGTGGGTTCGATTCCCATATCCTTGTCCGACGCGACAGGTTGTCGCCCATCCGGGAGGTTGTCCTTTTTCTAAAACTAAATTATTATAACACTCCATAAATAATACCGAAAAAAGTTATAACATTAAACAATACTAACTTATCTCTAACATAATCCATTCCAATATTAAGGCTTATCCAAAATACTTCTGTCCAAGGTCATACTATAATGAAAACAATTAGTAGAAATGTCATCTGTCAAGTATGTGAATACCATCATTTATCCCCCATATATCATACGATATATATTTTTGGTCAAACTACAAACATGTGAATACCTTAATCATGTATTCTATTGAAAAATGAATACCCATTGACTCTTAGTGAAAACATGAATTCTATAAAAATTTAACACTTTCCACACACCAAAATCCAAAAATTTCTATATACTCAAACCGTGATATAACTTTGTCCTTATATCAGTCATGAGCTCATTTCATTTTTCTCATTATTGCTTCATTATGCGCATATCATCTTCTTTACAAAAATATTTCAATCACTTTTCATGGTTACCGGTACCATATAATTATTGAAAACCAATACATAGATATTCCAAAATTCCATGATGCCATAAATGAGATTCCATGATACTATTTTGAAATCCCATTACATATACACTTAATCAATAAAAAACATCATTTTCATACTCAACATCACAAATAGTGATTGCATGTGACTTCCCTTTATCCTTTTCATTAATAGGTTTCTCACCTTGATATTCATTAACCCTTGGATTAGGGCATTTATTAAAATAATGCCCCTTTTCCTTGCACTTGAAGCATTGAACTGTTGGTGGTTCATTCTCTACAGTATTTTGTTTATTCACATCATCAGCAACCCTTTTTCCATTACTTCGACACTCGGCTACTTGATGACCTTCTTTTCTACACATAAATCATTTTCTAGTCCCTTTAAGACAATCTCCACCATTCTTCTTTCCACACAATGAGCATAATGAAACATTCATCTTCTTTTCACCATTATTCTGAGATTTACCCTTGAACTCCATCATTAGTTTCTTATCAGAACCATGAGATGGATATGTAACACCAACTTTCATTTCTACCTTGATAGAACAACGAACAATTTCATCATAGCTACTAAAGTCTCTTATAGTTAATTCCCTTCGAAGACTTGGTTTTAAGCCACTCAAAAATCGATCAACTTTACTTTCAGGTTGGATGATAAAGACAAATGTGTCCACTATATGCCTTGTAAAATTTTCTTCGTATATACCAACAGATTCATCGTCCTTTTTCTTAAGCTCAAGGGAATCCTTTTCCATCTTTGTTCTAAGAATACGAGGGATGTAATTATCGAAAAATAAGTTCTTGAACTCATCCCATTCCATGGATTCAATTTCATCTCGGGGCCTCGTATTCTTAATTAGAGTCCACCATTGATCTGCTTCACCTTATAAACGATAAATAACCAGATTGAATTTTTCATGTTCCGAACATCGATGTATGGAAAATATCTTTTCAATGGTACTAATCCATTGTTCAGCAACAAGTGGATCAGAAGACCCACTAAAAGAAGGTGGGCGTTGCCTCATGAAGGACTCAATAGAATATTGTTACCTTCTCTACTCATTTGGAAGTATAGAATTATTCATAGCTTGTGTAAGTATAGCAATAAGAGTTTTCACTCCATCTCCCCAAACATTAGTTTGTTCAGGAGGAAAATCATTGCATTTTCCATGACATTGATCAACATTGTTCCTTCGGGTTCCATCCATCATCTAAAACCCAAAAAGAATAGTGTGATAGGAAAAATCATGTAAGGGAAAACAACATAATAAATGGGGATTACCTTTAATATATAACATATTAGGGTTAATTATAAGATTTTTACCGTAATTCTAGGACTATAACCCATACATATACTTAACCTTAGGGATATCCCTAGACATTCCATATAAATATCTCTAGGGATATCACTAAAGTTTTCACATCCTTGTTTTTTCAAAGGTTAACTAAACCTTTCCTCTGATACCAACTGTAGAGACCCAAAGCTTGATGTACATGGATATTACATTACTTTTGCAGAATACTTAATACATAACAAAAACAAACACACAAGGACCGTAATAGTTTAGTGTCTTTGGAAACTCAGAACAAAATCTTCTAATCATGGTGAAAGATCTTCAACATCTCCCATAAAGATCTTCCCTTTTTTTCTTACCCAAAACCTTTCTTTATATCCTGGGGAAAAGAAAAAAATATAAAGGGTGAGCTCAAATTCTCAATAAGGGTAAGCAAGAAGAAAATAAAACAAACCATATACATTTGAACTTCGAAACATGAACATAAAGTTTACACATCAAAATATTGAGTTGTGAAATAAATATTTGCAGTACGTATGGCATAGATCATAAAGGAACATTAATCATGACAAAATAGCATGGAAATAAAACATTTGATTACGGAAACCCATTAAGCACTTGATATGACTTCAATAGTTTCCAAGGCATTATTTCCAAGACCATCGTAGTGGACAAAGTCCATTACTAAACCAGGTTTTCTTGTTTCCATCCCTGTATTAATGAACCAGATTATCTTGTTGTTCCATCCTTGTCTATCTCATGAGATATAAATCTTTACCCAATGCTTTGGATGGAGATATAGGTCCCACAAATTTCATAGTTAAATCATTCTTACGTGTGCCACAACATAAACATAAATCATTCATAATAACCCAATGAATAAAATGGGTTTTATAAACATCATCCCATCATAACATTATACATGTAAAACAGATGGATATCATTTCATCATAAGAAAAATAAGACCATGAACATAATAGAGACATTATACTTGAAACATAAACATATTAAATAATTTCATCTTAGATGGAAAATATTTTTGACAAGACCCTTCAAATTAATTCCTGAAGAAAATATACTTTATTCTTCAAAATCAATTTATTTTCTCAAAATTAAATGAAATTTTAAAAGAAAATGATTTCATTGAAAATATTCATGAAATATTGTAGAGTAATCTTAATGAAAACATGGAATTATTAAACAGTAAAAATCTGCTCATTCCTTATAAGTTGAAAAGAACATTCTTCTCGTAGTTTTTCTAGAAAAGTCAAAAAGTATCTCGTATGGTAAACAAAAAAAAAGATTCCTTCCATACGATGTGGTAAAAGTAAAAACAAAAAGATAAAAATGACTTCAAACTAACATGGAAGAAAATTAAACATTTTGAGACCATATGGACATGGATAATAAACATAACCCCATTAAATACTTACGAATAAACAATCTCGGATAAGAATGAGATTGGAATAATTATCCCTTACCTTATGTCCAATTTCTTCCGAATGTGTCTGAGACTCCTATGTAGTTGGTTTAAAAATATTATTAACATGTAACAGAACCATAATAATATTTATGTTTTCAGTTATGATTCACTTATGACTTTATATTATCCATTTATTTGTCAATTCCATGTTAAAGCAGCGTTTAGGGTAAAATCGTTTCATTTATCATCTGTGTTTTGACTTATAATAATTAATATGATTACATAGATCATGATTAATTAATTCCAGAATATAAAACATGATATATATATATAATATATATTCATAATATACATATATATAATAGATCAATAAATGGAAAGAAATACACTGTTCATGGAGACGGTAGGCCGTACATACGCATGAACGCTGTTTTTCGTTTCCTTATTTAATTGAATGAAATTAAGTAGATGACATAGATATATATATATATATATATATATACACATAAATAAAGTAGCATTATTATGTCATATATTTCATAATTACTTATTATATATACTTTATAATCATTCTTTAATTGTTAACATGGAAAATGAATCTCATCGCGTCATGGAGACGTTAATCCGTACGTAGGCACGAGTGATGATATCATTCCTATATTTATTGAATAGAATTGGAGTGTATGATATAATATAATAGAATCAGTATGATGTTATAATAATATATAGTTATTCTTTACACCATTATACCCATCCAACTAAGGTGGTGGTGGAAAAACTGATTACACCACGACATGGAGACGGTATTCTGTACGTTCGCACGGACGGTGATTTCATTTTCCTTAGGATGGACAAGAGGTGAAATAGGGTTGTTTCATATTTATAATAACATATCATTATATAAGTAATACCAATTCTATTACTTTATAATGAAACAACTAAAGAAGAGGAAGTAGAAGAAGAAAGAAACTTGAAAGAGTCGGTAGAAGAGATTACCTCTTCCTCGACGCACCTCCTTTAAACTTCTTCGTAGGGAACTAGATATGGTATTTTGAGAAGACCAGAACATCTGTGATATAGGTGGAGTGGTTTAGAAGAGTAATTGGTAGGTTTTTCTCAAGTTTCAAGTCTCGAAATGGTGTGAAGAGAATATGGAAGGGGTGCCCTTTTTATAAGGGAGGAGAGGGGCACCTTTGGAAAAACATAAAATATTATTTTATAATAATGTCATATTCGGTTTATAATATATCCAAATTGATTTATTTAGAAGCTAAAGTGAATATGGGTCAAAATAATCTCATCCAATAGGTTTTAGACAAGTTTAGGTTACTATTTTAACCTTATCATTTAGTTTTAACTCTAGGTTATATAATTTTACTTTTACTGTGTCTTCTAGTTTTCATACACTATATGGTTAATAAACATACTATAACAAGCCAAATGAACCCCAAGTGTGTCATTATTAATATATATAACTTATCTAAGTCATTTTTCTGAACCTTAGATTTTTAGGAATATAATAACAATTAATAATATAATATATGTTGTAAAACTATTTTATTTCAATTTTGACACTATTTGGTAATTGATTTTTGTGAAAATCATAACAACATGATTAGTTCGAAAAAAGTTAATTTAATAAATACTAATATGTCATATTAACCTATAAAATTAGTTTAATTTATTAAAAGTCTCAAATTACATTTATTTGGGTATTTATAACATCAATTATGTTAATATTTCATTATTAAGGTAATTACTGCATCATCATTGTGTTATAAATATATTAAAATATTTAATTTCTAAAAATTATAAATAAAATTACATTATGTAGGATATCTTTATATCTTTCTAATTAATATTTATAGTCTAATTTATCTTATGTATATTCCTATATTAAAAATGTTTTAGTTATTGAACATTGATTTTAACTATTTTAACTCTTCTTTAAATAAAATAATAATAAGTGTTCTAATCTAATCCAAGTGGACCTAACGAGTAATAATTTATTCCTATGGTTTTCTCATCGAATTACACTTATACAATATAATTAGGTCATGTGTTAGGGTAATAATAATATCATTTTTACCATTAATTACCCTATTTACTTTTAACCATGTTAAATAAATGTAAAAAGTTACTATTCACCAAAAATTATTTTTATCTTATTGAACCTCATTATACTCGTTGAGATTAACCATTTCTCTTGGATTTTATAAATTCCACTCAAAAAAGTAATAAAATTATGTTTTATGTAAATTTTCAAATTCTCCTAGGAGGTGGTTAAAAGTCGGTGAAAAGTTCAAAAAAAAATTTATATATCCAAAATCATTATAAAATGACTCAAATTAATTAAATTGAACTTATATAGGTATTATGTATAAATTTTGACATAAAATAAACTTAAATAAAATAAATATTTATTTAAATAAAAAGTTGGTTTTTAAATAGTAACCCAGTGTTTTCACTATTCATCAAAAATTGAAAGTTTTCATAAAAATACCAAAAATTCACCCTAGGATAATTTCAATATTCCAAATCCAAAAACGAAGTCCATTTTGAAAGATAAAATTTATAAAATTTCAAAAACTAGGTACTACTATTCATAACAGTTAGTTTATATAATATTTTAATAACATATCGTTGTTTAGTGAAACCCGTCACTGCGTACTACACACGCTGTCGAGGAAGGTCGCGATTGTGTGTAATGCAAGACAAGCTAGGGATTCGTGTAGTGAAAACTCTATTTGGTGCTACATATAACATAATCAAAACATATTTCATTTATACATTAAACAAAATCTATACTTAATGTTGCAGAGAATAATTTCCACAAAACGAACATGAAATTGTGTGTAACATGAGCCAAGAATAGTGTTGTGTATACTACAAGCTAATACAGTGTTGCATATAGTACAAGATAATCTTCGTGTACCGTACTAAAAAATATATTAATGAATTTAAAAAGAATATATCTTGTAAAATCTCGAGGTGCTACAACACAAGGGTGGTCTGGCATTTAATCCTGGGAATTAGAATCCAAGTTACACAAAGTGTGTAACCATGAAACCCACCATACTGAAATCTCATTAATGATAAGTTAACCATTAACCTAAATTAAATTAGAGGGGCTTGTCACCTGTCATGGTAGGGTGAAATTGTTGGCAAACCAGTTTGGTGGAAAACTCTTGGTGGAAGAACATCCACCAACGAAGAACGAACCTCAGGATTAAGAACGAAGAACCGACGCTCGAGCCTGGGTCAGAAGCGTGTTGCGGGAGAGAAAAATGCCTACATCTCCTTCATCGTATTTATCCTCTTCCTCACGCCATCTACAACAAACTATCGAGGTAGGGAAATTGTTCATATCGTTCTTCATGATAAATCGTTGTTTCCAATCAATAAATCGCCTGCAATCAATCTAACACGGAGGGTGCAGGCCTAACGAACATAGCCTAATATGTCCACTAATTCATTTTGATGTGTTCTTTTTGGACAGTTCAACATATTGAGTGAAACCCGACCACGTCACTGATGACCAACGCCGGCAGGGTACAGGCGGCGGACGACACACCAGCAGGCCACAATGGCGGTAGCGACGCAACCACACCGCTGAAGGATGCCACGGCCCATCGGCCGTAGCAGTGGAGGGAAGTGGTCGGCACGCCGACCACCTGCGTGTAACTAGGGTGGAACGCATTTGTGCTACTGGTAGAGGGGTAGGTTGTGGCTGTTGAGCCGTAGCGGTACACCTAGTGGGCACCCGACACCCGGCCGGCTGCGGAGACCACAATGGCGCACGCCGACGCCCCTTGAGGGAGCAGTTGGCTAGAACCCCGATAGGTCACGTCACGCCAAGAATTACCCAATGTGGCAGGTCCTGTGTGCTAGAAGGCGGCGCTATGCGGCGCCACTTGGTTGGCCAGCACTGTATGACCATTGGGCTGTTTGGAAATCCGAGGGGCACCTCCCCCGAGTAGTTGCTTGGGTGGGTCCTGCCACGGGGGACCACACCTAGCCGTGGGCCACGCCCAGTGTGGGATGGACCTCGCCCAGCAGGCCAGGCATGCCGTGGTCCAGCCATTCAGACTAATCCTGGACCAGGTGAGGTCAGTCCAGGCCGAGTCGGGCTGGGTCAGACCTGACCTAGGCCCATCTGGACCCATATAAGCCTTTTGGTCATATCTTGAGAACTGGGCGTCCGTTTGATGAACCATCTGCGGCACCAGTATCCTTGGACTGAGATGGTTCTTTTGGTATACTCCACATGACTTTTTGATAATGTTAATGTATAGATGGGTTGGATCGAATCCAATTCCAACCGGGCCCTCGGAACAAAACTGCTAATAACTTACAGAACATGCGTCCGATTGACACGCTGTCTGTCTTGTTGTGTCCCTATTGACATGACAAACCTATGTGATACCCTTTCATGGGGCTTTTTGGCAGTTGAAGTATCGACTGATGGATTGAGGATTGGATCCTCCCAGAATCAAGTGTGCTTTGTGCGGAAACCCTATGGCTGGCTGTACTTTAAGAATCTTTAGATCCAGTGTGGGTCATCTTCAGATCCTATGCGGGTCATCTTCAGATCCAGTGTGGGTCATCTTCAGATCCTATGCGGGTCATCTTCAGATCATGTGTGGGTCATCTTTGATCCTGTGTGGGTCAACATCAGAGCTTCACGATGAAGTAAGATGATATAACTATACATCTAATCATATATGCTTTTGTACTTATGTTATTCTTGGTGTGAGCTGAGTCTTTACCTTTGTGGTACACTTCTGTGTGGTGATACCTTCGTGGTATTCTTCTATGTGTCATTACCTTTGTGGTACTTACCTTCATGGTGTTACCTTTGTGGTAATCTTTATTTGTAGAGCAATTGTGCTTTTGGCTAAAGGGTTGGGCCTTGTGTTTCCACCTGAACGAAATTGGTTTACTTGATTACTTAGGTATATGTATCGGCATTTACTTAAGTAGGGTTTATTATTGCTTCGTGCTTGGTAATTGTGGTCTTTCTTTGTGGTTTATCCTTTGTGGATTCTGAGAGACCTTTGGGGGTCTCAGGGTCCTTACTGAGTATCGTTATTCTCACCCCTGCATGGGCTATGCCCGCCCCTTGATTTGTCTTGTGCAGATGAAGGACAACATTGATCAAGGTTGAGGGTGCCAGCACTACGGGAAAAGGGCTTTTTGCGACGGGAATAAAGTCTGTCACAAAAGGTCCGTCCAAGAGGTTATTTGCGACGGGGGTAATGACCTGTCGCAAATAACCAACTATTTGCGATGGGATTTCGTCCCCCGTCGCAAATAGTGTAGCGCAAGTAGCACACCAAACCACGTGAAGGTTTTTTGCGACGGGCCCCGTTGCAAATAACTAGCGGCGATTTATAGCTTTTTGCGACGGGATGTTATCCCGTCGCAAAAGGTTTGTCGGCAGGGAGTATTTGCGACGGGTCCCGTCACAAATAACTTTTTAACTGTCGACAGTAATAAATGTGGGTGTATGTATCTGCGACGGGTCCCATCGCAAAAGATACTATTTGCGATGGGTATCCCGTCGCAAATATTCCTGTCGCAAATAATCTAACCTATACATACCCCCATCCGTTTTTCCTCTCATTCCTCTCAAATTTTAGATCTTGTTTCTCTCTAAACTCGGATTTTAGAGAAAGAATTTTTCTAAGTTAATTTTTTTGTTCACGAAGAAGTTCTGAAGCTGTCGGCATCAAAAGAAAACCAGTCTTAAAGGTATTTATGTTTTTTTAATTTATTTTTTATTTCATTTTTTATATTAATTTTCTTTATTCTTGATTAGTTTTAATAAAATTAAATTCAAATTATTTTTGTCATTAGTAATTATTTGTACTAATAAATTGAAATTTTTAGTGTTAATTTTATATAATTAGTAGTAATTATTAATTATTAACGATAATTAGTAATGTATATAATTAAATTGTAGTAATTAATAATAATTGGTAATAAATATCAATAAATATTAATAAATAATAATAATTAGTAATAATTAGAAATAATTTGTAATAATTAGGAATAATTAGGAATAAATATTAATAATTAGTAAAAATTTGTAATAATTAGAAATAATTAGCAACAATTATTAATAATTATCAATAATTAGTAATAAATAGCTTCAAATAGAAATAATTGGCAATAATTAGCAATAAATTGAAATAATTAGTAATAAATTGTAATAATTAGTAATAAATTGTAATAATTAGTAATAAATACAAATAATTACTAATAAATAATAATAATTAGCAATGAATATTAATAATTACGAATAATTAGAAATAAATACTAATAATTAGAAATAAATACCAATAATTAGAAATAATTAGCAATAATTAGCAATAATTACACATTATTAGCAATAATTTGTAATAATTAGAAATAATTAGCAATAATTAGAAATAAATATGAATAATTATCAATAATTAGCAATAATTTGCAATAAATAGCAATAATTAGCAATAAATTGCAAGAAATAGTAAAAAATAGGATTAATTAGTAATAAATAGGAATAATTAGTAACAATTAGGAATAATTAGTAAGAATTAAGAATAACTAATAATAATTAGTATAAATTGTAATTGTTAGTAATAAATTGCAATAATTAGTAATAAATTGTATTAATTAGTAATAAATCCTAATAATTAAGAATAATTAATAATAAATACTAATAATTAGCAATAATTAGTAATAAATAGCAATAATTAGTAATAAATAGAAATAATTATTAATAAATTGGAATAATTAGTGATAATTAGGAATAATTAGTAATAATTAGTAATAATTAGGAATAATTATGAATGATTATGAATGAATACTTATAATTAGTAATACATACTAATAATTAGTAATAATTAGCAATTATAGGTAATAATTACTAATAATTAGGAATAATTACCAATAATTAGGAATAATTAGCAATAATTAGTAATAATTAGAAGAAATTAGTAATAATTTGCAAAAATTAACAATAATTAATAAGAATTAGTAATACATTGTAATAATTAGTAATAAATCGTAATAAATTGTAATAAATTGTAATAATTAGTAATAAATACAAATAATTAGTAATAACTACTAATAAATAATAATAATTAGCAATAAATACTAATAAAACAATAAATATCAATAATTAGAAATAAATAGTACTAATTTGCAATAATTATTAATAATTAGAAATAATTTGCAATATTTTGCAATAATTAGCAGTAATTAGCACTAATTAGAAATAATTAGCAATAATTAGCAATAATTAGAAATAATTAGCAATAATTATAAATAAATTGCAATAATTATTAATAAATAGAAAAAATTAGTAATAAACAGAAATAAATATTAATAAATAGGAATAGTTAGTAGTAATTTGGAATAATTAGGAATAATTAGGAATAATTAGTAATAATTAGGAATAATTAGGAATAATTTGGAATAAATTCAAATAATTAGTAATAATTACTAATTATTAGGAATAAATACTAATAATTAGTAATATTTAGAAATAACTTGTAATAATTAGCAATAATTAAAAATAATTAGAAATAATTAGGAATAATTAACAATAATTAGTAATAATTTGCTATAATTAGAAATGATTACTAATAAATACTAATAATTAGTAATAATTACTAATAAATACTAATAATTAGAAATAATTAGGAATAATTAGAAATAATTATCAATAAATTGCAATAATTAGCAATAATTAGCAATAATTGGCAATAAATAAGAATAAATTGTATTAATTAGTAATAATTAGGAATAAATAAAAATAATTAGCAATAATTAAAAATAATTAGAAGTAATTAGTAATAATTAGGAATAATTAGTAATAATTCTGAATAAATAACAATAATTAAGAATAATTAGTAATAAATAGGAATAAATTGTAATAATTGGTAATTAATTTTAATAATTAGTAATAATTATTAATAATTAGTAATAATTAGTAATAAATAGTAATAAATAGTAATACATAGTAATAAATAGTAATAGTTAGTAATAAATAGTAATAGTTAGTAATAAATAGGAATAATTATTTATAAATAAGAATAATTAGTAATAATTAGGAATAAATTGTAATAATTAGTAATAAATTGTAATAAAAAGTAATAATTAGAAATAAATAGTAACAAATAGTAATAGATATTAATGAATAGTAATAAATAGTAATAACTATTAATAAATAGTAATAATTAGTAATAAATAGTAATAGTTAGTAATAAATAGTAATAGTTAGTAATAAATATGAATAATTAGTTATAAATAAGAATAATTAGTAACAAATAAGAATAATTAGTAGTAAATAGAAATAGTTAGAAATAAATAGTAATAAATATTAATAATTAATAATAAATAGTAATACTTAGTTAGGAATAGTTGGAAGGAAATTTTAAAAAATTTTAAAAAATTCCAAGAACCTGACACAATTTCAAGTGGATTGATGACACTACATTTGCTCGATGAATTTTCTACTTTCATCCCTCACCGACTCAAAAAAATATGAAAAATGTGCTGCTACATAGGAATATTCAATCCCATTTACACGAGATTGGATATGCATTCATAGGATCATATTTTTTATAATGATTTCAGGTGGTGACAGTTGGAAGAAGATGATTCATCGACGAAAAGGGGGATCTTTTGTATGACATCTCATTTACTTGTATCTTTCTCACACTGAAATCACAATGAAGAACCTGGACAGAGATACATATATTCATCCTCGTGCATACGAGAATGAATATGCGTACCATCGATGAGATTCTTCGTTATGATTTTAGTGTGAGAAAGATCCAAGTAAATGAGCCATCGGAAAAAAGAGTAGCCGTCAATCCACTAGAAATTTTGTCGCCTTTAATTAATGGTAATTATTAAGAAGTAGTAGTAATTATTTATCTTTATTTTTCAGATAGTATTGTTATAATTTCAAATTATTCAAAAACAGTGATGATTTTATATTTTGTATAAAAATATGGAACAAGGAAGTCGACATAAATCATTATTAGATGATCGCGCGTGGATAAATCTGCACAGAAATCCAAATTGTTCTATTTTAAATCTTGTATATATTGAGGGTGTTGAAGCTTTATTATTATTTGTATCATCAAAACCGGCATATGTTTTATAAGGCACAAATAAGTGTCCTTATAAAAAATGTGCTCTGAGAACGTTTTACACATTTGACAAGGTTAGGGGACATCTCTTGCGGTTTAGTTTTCAACCAGATTATGTTTTTTTTGTATCAACATGGTGAATGAAGTTCCAGATAAGATACTAATAACTTGATTCCGGATACATCATAGTTCTAATATTTAGTACATGATGTTGCTGGTCAATCTGTTCAACAAACTGAAACTCACTATGATATTGATTTAACTCCTAAGTTGGAACCATCTGAATTTTATGAGTTGTTGAGGTGTGATGAGGATGAATTATATCCTGGTTTCAAGATAATAATACTAGAAGCTGTTTCAAAATTTATGGCTATTAAATTAGATAATGCAATGTTAAAAAACTGTTTTGATCAGTTATTTTCTTTGGTTAATACACTATTACCTAAAAGAAATGTGTTACCTGCAAATTACTATGAGAGCAAGAGGTTGGTTCATAATCTAAGCCTTAGTTATCAGAATATTAATGCATGTGAAAATGATTGCATCATTTCTTCTGGTAAAAATTAGTTGTTAGATAGTTGTACAACATGTGGACAATCGAGGTATAAAGAAGATCAACCAGGGATGTCTGGATCGATTCCTGTAAAATAGTTGAGACATTTCCCCCTTACACCTAGGCTGCAATGTTTATTTATGTCTCATAACACAACTTCCATGATTTCATGGAACAGAACCAATATTTCAACTGGTAAAACCTTGAATCATCCATCTGATGGTGATTCATGGAAACATTTTGATCGTCTGCATCATTCTTTTGCTTTAGAAGCCTGAAATGTGTGATTGGATCTTTCTACTGACGGTTTCTGTCCATTTGGTTCGTATGGTAGTCATTATTCATGTTTGCCTATCTTTATAACCCCATAAAATCTACCTTCATGGATGTGAATGAAGGATCCCTATATCTTTTTGACCTTATTAATCCTAAGACATCTGAAAAATAATATTGATTTTTATTTGATACCATTGATTGTTTACTTAAATGAATTGTGGAGTAATGGTGTTAGTACATATGATGTTTTTGTGAAACAAAATTTCACATTAAAAGCTGCATTGATGTGGACAATTAGTGACTTTCCGGAATGTGGCATGTTATCTGGCAGGAGTACACATGGTCTGAAATCATGTCCTTACTGTATGAAAGACAAAAGAGATTTTTTTCTCATCAATGGAAAAAACATGCAATTTTAACTCTCATGGTATATTTCTTCCAACCAATCATCCTTTTCGAAGGAACAAATATCATTTCAGAAAATGCACAATTGAAAGGGATAAACCTCAAAAAATGATCTCAGGTACAGATTTAAAATTAGTTGTATTTTCATTACCTCCCATCACATTTGGGCCAAAAGTAAACCAAAATAAAATTCATGGATTTGGGAAAGAACATAATTGGATGCACGTCGATATCCATGCAGCATGGGAGGTGGATATGAGTGAGGTTTTGTGTCAGTTTTTGAACAATTTGAGAAATGCGACCATTAAGAAAGTAGGAGCGATAATATTTGATGAGTTGTGTAGAGCCCACCGACCATAGTACATTTAATCTCAGGTTTGGGATGGATTATGTGCAGACTGGTTGGGTGGTGGATTTCAAAGGAGGTCTTCATTGGGTCGGCAGAACCGGGGGAGACATGAGGTGATGCATTGAGCTGGTAGCCGTACATTCAGTACACATATAGAGCATCTGGTAAGTATTTTTTTTAAATATTTTATATAACTTCAAATATAAATAGTTTATTTTATATTCATATAGGTAGTCGAGCATCCCGATATTACAGAGTATGATGCTTATCGGAGGATGTACAGGGATCCGGCCACTGGAAATATTAGAGGTGATCACCAACGTTAGATTGTGGTTAGACTTATTTTTTCAGTTTGACAATTAACTGCATATAATATTTTTACAATTTTAACTTCAAAATGAAATTCAAGGAGTCATATGAGGCTACAACTTCTCAGACATAGGCTGAGGGTTAGGACAAGGTGACCGATCAGACCAGTGCCCACCATTTCAACGAGGCGGCATGGATGCAATGACTCAGTATGGCTTTGAGAAGGGCTGAGTAGTTGGTATCGGCTCTCGTGTGACTCCTAGTATATATTATGGTACTGCTGCGATGTCGACATCAAGCTCGAGAGGAGCTTGTGAAGAGGAATCATCTTCTGGCTCAGAGTATCAGGAGCAGTTCGGTGCTCAGAATGACCTTATAGAGAATTTTCAGAAGCACCAAGTAGAGATGTGTCACCAGCAGTAGCAACAGCAGCACGAGGAGGGGATGTGTCGATGGCAACTACAGCAGCATCAGCAGGAGGAGGAGATGTGTCAATGCCAGTAGCAGCATCACGATCAGATAGTGTACATGCTTTTTCTGACTCGTAGTTTTGGGATGGAGTTTCCTCCACCAGCTCCTTCAGCTCCTCCACCTCCTCCAAAAGACGACCCCCAATGATTTTTTATGTAAAAAACATTTGAATTTAAATTTGTTGTAATTGGAACTATTTATAGTTTCTGTCTTTTAAATCGGTGCGATTATTACATAATCTAATTTTTAATATGTTATGATTTGTTTTTATGAATATTGAAAATTTTAAATTTTTTTATTTTTTTATTATTATAATAATATTAATATTATTGTTTCATTATTCAAAATTTTATTAGATATATTTTTTCAGTATTATATTTTATAATATTTGTTTATTTTACTAATAATTATAATAATAATAATAATTTATGATTTGTTTATATTTTCTTATGAATATTTTGAATTTTAATATTTTTTTTATTATTTTAATAGTATTAAAATTAATTTTACAATAATCATAATAATATTTTTTTATTTTTTTATATAATTTTTTAAATATTGATAATTTTAATTTTTTTAATTTTTTATTATTTTAATAATATTAAAATTAATTTTTCGAAAATTATAATAATATTTTATGATTATTTTTATATTTTTTATGAATATTGAGAATTTTAATATTTTTTATTTTTTTATAATTTTAATAATATTAAAATTACTTTTTCAATAATCATAATTTAATTAAATTTTATAAAAAAAATTTATATATTATTTGTGATAGGATCTGTTGTGACAGGATCCCATCACAAATAGTCTAAATAATTTTATCTTAAAAAATTTATTTACGACCGGCCCATCGCAAATAGTATAAAAAATATTTTCAAAAAGAATTTGTGATGGGATTTTGGGCCCGTCGCAAAATATTATTTGCGACGGTCTCGTAGCAAAAGAGCTTATATATATTAATTATATAATTTGAGACTTATTTGCGACGATGTTTTTTGCAACGAGCTATTTGTGATAGGATCCCATCGCAAATAACCCTTCATGAATACCTTGAATTCTAGTAGTACAGGACTGGAGGCTTCATAGAGTTGGACCATTAGATGAGACGTACCATAGAGACGACCATTAGAGTGTTGTACCTACCCTTCAGGTAGGATCCTTGGAGGGTGTTCGTGGAAGCTGTTTTCAGTTTTACATGTTCCGTACAATTGGGCTTGTATTCCGGCACCTTTACTTACTGTGCTCACCATATTTTCTATATAGTTTACCTTGTGGATGTATCACGATTTGTTCTTGGATTGTGTGAGTTTTCATGATAAAAAGGCATTGCATTCCTGGTTTTAGGGATATTCCTTTTCGGTGCTAGTCGCCAGTCCCTGGCCTATAGAAGGTGGGCTTGGTGTAGTCACGGAATGGGCCACAGGGGACGGGTCGTGACTATGGCCTTGTGCCTAGAAAAGATTATTTTTTTATCCGTGGTGAACAATTAACATTATATGCTGATGAAATATAAAATATTATAGTATTATAAATCAAATACATTCTTAAATAATGTGAACTTCGTGAAAATAATATTTTATATAAATATATATATAAATGAAAATCAATAAGTTTCCCTCATTGATATTTTTTGTGTTGAGGACATTATATTTTCATGTAATAATGATTAATCACATGAATGGTTTTCCAAGAAGATGATGTTTTGTTGGAAATTTCGATTATAGAAAACATGAAACACATTTTTTGCATAATTTTTTTGAAAAATAGTAAAAAAAATTTCCTATCATTAAAAAGTATGCTAATGAATATTTTAGAATGTTTTGAATGGAAGATTCAATCACAATTTCCACAAAAATTTTACTGAGAACAATGATTTATAAATATAGGAATAGAAATAGGGTAAATAAAAATTAATTTAGAAATTTGGTTTTAAGTCTATTAATTCAAATATATATAATTTAAGATATGGGATAACTTGTTACTCATTATTATGGGTATTTATGTGATAATAATAATATAATCTTATAAATGGGACCTGAATTTTTAGATATTTTAATGTCACAACTAAATTTTGGGTTCAAATAATAAACATTCAACAAAATATCCTTCTGGTATATGAATTATTAGATTTATTAAATCCATAACTGAAGTAAGAATTTGTTCCTAACAAGTAGAATTTTGATGATATTTTTATAAAACCACTAGTGAAGGAAACCTTTTAAAACGAATAAATCTCAGGGATGTAAAACCACATCCTCTTCAAGGAGAATGTAGGAAAATTAATTCCCTCTATGTGTTCTCATTGGATTGTTTTTTCAAGAGCCAGAAAAGGTATTGAAATAAGTATATACATTTTTATTTGTCTTTTTATTTGATAGAAATCAAGTATATATTAGTAGTTCATAAAATGTATATGTTTTGGTTTCATCATGTGTGAACCATTTTAACCATTTTAAAAGGTATATGTTGGAATGATTTTAATTTTGGAAGAATTTTTCTTCTTTATTGTTTAGAGTGTAAGATATTATGTTTGGATAATATTTCTAAAACCAATGCATGGAGACAGAATAGTATTTTTCTTCAATGTTTCTAGTTTACAAAAATGATTAATCACAAGTTTTCTATTAGATTTTTTGACAAATTATCCATTTAATTATTTATAAGATTCAATGATTTATATTCCATGGATGAAAAACCCCATATGAAGATTTTTTGGGAAGAATAGTTTAGAAGGTGTGTGGAAGATGATAGATTTTTTTATAAAGAATGTTATTAATTTATTCTTTTTAATAAATATTAAATCATCTAAATTATTTACAAAAATTAATGAATGGATAGAGAAGTAAAAAATGATTTTTTAGTACCATTTCCATAATTTCACAAATTATATATTGATTCTGTTGAACAAAAGTGATCACACATAGTGTATGTTACAAATTTCATTAAACATAAATTTAAGATAATTAAAATAAAGTGATTATTTATTTTTGATTAGTATTCTCACCAAAATTAATAACATGTTCCCAACATTATAATAATGGGGGTAAAAAAATTTGTATGTACAATGTTCATAGAAACATGTTCTGAGGGTGTTCTGTTAAATTTATTGCTGATATAATATTATATAGAGTTTATAGAAAATATTCATGATAATATTTCTAAATTTTTCTCGATAGGGTAATGTTGAGAAAATTTAATATGGAATTTTTGTGAAGAATTCCATTAGTCAAAGACCTACTTGAAAAGTAAAAAATGGTGGAATCAATCCTAGATGAATTACAATAAAAAAAATTCATGTACTTGGAATTCATGTACATTGTGTATTAGATGAACAAGTATTAATTTGTGAAGATAATGTTCCTTAATGATAATTATATGGATTATTTTTATGAATTCCATAAAACAATGGATACTGTATGAAGGGAAAAGGTAGAGAGTTTTGATGTAAGACTTTATAAATATGAACTGTCTCTAAATACTTGTAATAATTTCCTAATAAGAATGTAAATTAATAATCAAATGAATTCATAAAAGATAGAGTATTTTTTAAATAGTTTCTACCAGATGATTCATTGGTATAATTTATTAACAGTTCAATGTTATTTTTGAGACATTTATAATGATATTATATGTGATGATGATATAAAAATGTTTATATTATCTAAATATAATGGCATGAGGATCCTTGATTCAATCAAATTTTGAAGGATTTTTGTAAAAAGAAGTGGAAGCTATAGTTTTGTATAAATTTCATGAATTATCAAAAAAATATGAGATAAAATGTATGTGAATTAATTTGATATAGAGTTTTGAATAATGAATTTTTAAGAAGTAAAATAAATCAGAGTTTCTACATTTTTTCATTTATGTGGAGATATATAATGGTGGTTTTCATACAAACCCATGAAGTATATTTCTCATAAATACTAAAAAATTAAGTACTGCTAAATTAGTTTTGGATAACGATATTGAATGAAATGTGAATTCTAATGTATGAGTGGGATGTTTTCAACTAAGGATCCTGTCAGTTAAAGAATAATATAGAAACAAAAAAATTAGTTGTGATCTTAAAAACTATACATTAGTCACTAAAATGGATTTATATAATGTAGATCATATAGGTAGACTTTAAATAAACTGCTAATATTTATTTTATGGGGTTATATAGAGCATTCTGAATAGAAGGCTATACATAAAAATTGAATAAATAGTTTAATGGAATAATATTTATATATATTTCTATCAAAAATTTTATTTCCTGATTATTAAAAATAAAGTGATGAATATTTTTTGTAAAAAAACTTACTAGTGGAACAATGAAAACATACTAAACATGTTACTAATGTTTTTTTAAAAAAATGCACTTAATCATTGTTACATATTTATTTGAATGGAGATCAGATTCACGGTTATGTTAATCCTAGTGGAATGAAAGTGTACAGATATTCCCCACATTTTGTGACAACAAAAACTGATTTTTTTCTATTTAGAGTGGTATTGGAAGATTTCCAAACCATGATAGGAGTGGGTAAACTTATTAAAAAAATTTACGATTTAAATTATATTGTTCCTATGAAATTTTATTGTATTATTTTTTTCAAAAAACTATATATGATAAAGTTGAGATGAAGGTTGTTTCATAAGAAATAAAATAAAATATTAAAATATCACCAATTTAACCCCTCACCCTCTTACTAGTCACATATATTTTATTTTAATATTAAATACCAGGAAAAATATATTTTAAATTTGATTTTATAAATATATAATATTTAGGAAATGTATCTAATTATGTTGAGAATTTTATGTTCCCATGGAGGAATCCATGTAAAGGAAGGTCTTCGAAAAAAAATTTATTTATAGAATCCTGAATAAGTGAACACTTATTATAGGGGAAGAAATTATGGTAGTGTTTCTAGAGGATACTAGGATGTGGCCTTTAAGGGCTTGTGAGAGGTCTCTTTTGAATGTGGTGGGAATGAAATTTTGAAAAATACTACATCAAAATATATATAGAGTGCATGTTTCATAATTCAAGAAGAATCCAAAATATATATTATTGAAATAGAAATATATTTTCTCTAATTCACAAATTAATTACTAAATTTTATTCATTTTTTACCATGTTAATAATTTTAACCCATTTTTTAACACTTTTTACCAATTAATATTATACCGAGGTAACTAGTTTCTATTTAATTATTCATTATTTAAGACAAATAATAAAATTTCTCATGTAAAATAATATGGGAATTCAAATTAAAAATTAAAAATATAATTTATTATATATAGCTTCTAAATGTTATAAAAAATAAATTATAAATAATACATGTATTAAAAATAGTTTTAGAGAATAGTTTAATAAAATTAATAAAACATTATACATGGGTTTGTATAAAAATACATATTTTTTTAATTCATAATCTCTATTATAAAATTAATAAATTTTCTTGAAAAAGGATTATAAAATTTAATGTAATAATTATTGACTAATTTTTTCATAAATTTCAGGGTATTTATTAAAATAGTGACTCCACTATGCACCTAAATAACAATATTTATTAGAAAAATTCCAAATATTCATACTAAATGAATTTTTAAATTAAAAAATGAATTTTTTTTTCCAAATTGAAAATTTTAAATTCTAAAATGTATCAATTTTTATTTCAAAATAAAATTCAAGGTATAGAGATAAATTCTTTAATGAAAAAAATGATGTTTCAAAACATTAATTGTTTCTAGTTTTTTAAATAGTGATAATATATTCAAAAATTTGCAAAAATATTTAAAATGTGGCCAATTGAAATTATTTATATAAAACATATATGATAAAATGTTTTTTGAATCTATTAATTTCAAATTAAATAATCATTACCAAATGCAATTAATTATTTATAATACTAAAAAGATATTTTAAAAAATCCATTGAAATAAATATCTCTATAATTATATTATAAATATAACATATAATGATTGTATAACAATAATGTTAATATATAACACACACACATATATATATATATATGTTTGATATTATATTTTATTCATTAATTATTGAACATGAATGATATTATTTTAAATGCACTAATAATAATAAAATAATAAATTATACTTTTTGGATACAAGTATATCTATTGATTATATTTAAAACTATCTGATTGCATTCTTATATATAGCCTTATGAAACTCAATTATTCTATTAAATCATCATAATTAAAATTTCTTATTTGTAATGTTTTCCTTTTTTACCGAACAATATACAATGTTGTTTTGTGATATTATTTCTTTTTTAAATCTATTATTTGGATATTGGTGATCCTAAATAGAGAATAAAGTCTAGGGGATCTATTAAAATTGATGGTTTTTTTCTTTTCTATTTATTTTTATCATTTAATTAATACACATTTAAATGATGTCATGATCCATGTAGTGTAACACTTCTTTTCATGTGATTATTTTGTAATTTTTTTCATTAATTAATCACCATCATGAAAGAATAATTCCTATGTTGTATGTATTATTACTTCAATTATTTTATTTTCATTGAATAATATTGAATAATATAGTCTAAAATAATGAACTAGTATTTTTTATTATTCTAAAAAACATTTTGTATTTCACCCCCACTAAATAAACGTGTTTCCCCACAACATTAGTTATCAATTTATAATAATAAAAAAATAAGGTAATAAAATTATAATTATTGCATATTATATATCTTTTCATAGTTACAATAGATTATATTTTTGGTAATATATCCATTCCATCATACTGGGAATATATTAATATTATTATCCTTTTATTCTAAATATTCCACTATATTTATGTATTATGATTTTCTAGATATATACATTCCCCAACATCATTTTCAAGATCCTGTTTCTAACCAAATATTAAAAAAATCATATAAAAATATACATTTGAATCAGATTAAATGATAATATGAATAAGAAATCTAAAACCAAATATGTCTTCTATAATGTAACATTCATTTAATCATATGATAATTTCATTTCAACTATGTCACACTTTTTCATCCTATAATTATCTTGGTTCAATCAATGATACATATATGGTTTTACCTCATAATTATTAACACAATACCGTAACGAAATTGGGATATTAATATCGTATGATGTATTTTTAATAGAATGTTATTGATAAAATAATATCTAATAGGTTTATCCAGATAGGTGTATAGTCTTAGGACCATTAATCATGCAATAGAGTAATGATTGAGTTAATACCGAACCATACATTTTAAATTTATTACCTGTAACATACCCACCCAGGGACTAATAAACCAGTTCCCCAAACTAGTTCACCACTTGACATCATATGTTCATCCTCACACACCATAGGCTGCTGACTACAAATAATGATCTATTATTATACATGTGGAGAAAATAACCTCATTTCAAAATTAGGACAACATAAGAAAATATGAGAAATAAAACAATGTAAAAATGATTAACAATCGTGCATTGTAAAATCAATTCCCTGGAAAGCAAATATTCCCACACCATAGAAATATAAATATCACGTATTTATAGTGTCCAACATTATAAGAAACTCAAAAAAAAAATGCTAGACAATCCAAAATAGGGTTATTGAGTTCAATTATGGTTCTCTCATCGATGATTTTTTCTAAATACCATATCAGCGATCTAACAAATGCCACTATCCCTTATCATGACCAACATCTATGAAATATACTTAGGTACCCAATGGTGGATATAGATGTGTGTGATTAAAAATAAGTTGGGAACCACTAGAAGTGTCAATAATAAAATATATTCCAATAATTTTGTATAAAGGTGTACAAAACAATTGACAAATATTTGATAAATATATTTTTATTTTTAAAAAATACTTAAAGTAACCATATTTTTTCCCATTTACAAGAGATAGTTTTACCCACAAACCCTCTTGAAGCCCATTATAGTATTCTTATCCATGTAAAAACGTGTTAATGGTTTACAGACAAAGAGAGTCCATGAATATATCCAATCAGGATTTAGCAACCCATGTTCTAAATTCCCTAACCATGATACAAAATGCCATGTCCATACAGTTGCAGTCTAGATCATTAGTACATCCTCTGAAACAACTATTATTTAGGGAACCTAAAGCCCCAATATATCCATACTATGGGAGATAAATATTATTCAAACATCTCAACCATCAACTGGTCAAATTTCCAAAGGTCACAATTAGTAACCTCTTAACACACATCTATAACAAGTTTTCACATTTCCATTTTTCAAAAACCACATGGTTTATCATAGTTAATAAGTTTAATTAATTACACATCATCCCCATATATCAAATTATTAATTTAAAAAATATTAAAAACATTTCCATATCATTTTATAACAAGTATTTGACGAATTTAATAATTTATAACTTTTACCTAGTGTTACCTCACTACCCTTTTATCTTTTAAAGATTTTAAAGACAACCCATTATTCTATGTAAACATTATAAAAGAAATTAATATTGGGTTTATATAATAAAATCTTCAATTAATCATTTAGAAAAAAAATCTTATGTTTAAATGAGTGAAAAACCCCATATGGGAGGCCTAATGTCTAGTCTAGTCTTCATAAATTTATCCAAATATCATTTTGGACGATTTCCCATATCATTTAAGCACAAAATATTAAATTTCCTATTATAAAATCAAATATAGAGAAAAATATATGTTAAAAACCACCACATATAGATAAATTGTAATCAATACTGTGGAATATAACTTTCATACAAACTACCACAAGCTCAGAGAAAACCACTATATTAAAAATCCCCATGATTAAATCAAAAAATACACTCAATTCTAAATCGATAATTTTTTTTAAAAAAAAGGATATATGTATTTCTATTGAGAGTAATCATTTCTCCATGACTATCCTATAAAATATATGAAATAGGAGGGGTAGAGTCACACAAATATTATAATTACAATCTAGGACACATTAAACATCTACTGGTTGAAGGAGTATCACCCTTGTGAATATTGGGGGGAAAGGTTTCACACCCTAATAAACTATTAGATAAATTAGAAAGAAATTATTTTAGTAACTATAAATGAATAATGTGGAAATTTGTAATTTCTATAATTTAAGAGGGGGATAGTTTTATTGCATGGTTGCGCAAAATTTTCACCAACCATTTGGAACCCTCTTTCAGATAGTGGGACCGTAATCATGGATTTTCTAGGACACATACAAGGTTTTCAAAAAAATTTGGTAGGCATGATTGTACATTTTTTAAAGTGGGTCATGTAACATGTTCTATTGGGCCATGGGACATAGTGTTCTCTAACCATGTAGCAACATTATACTATGCACTGGATATCCTTCTTTCTTCAGATTTAACATCCAAAATGCACATGACACCCCAAAATCCCCTCATAATCATCCGAATCATTTAATTAGAAATAAAAAGGTGAGTTAAATGATAAATTAAATAAAATTTAATACACACAAATGATGGGATTTTAGAACTTCCAAACCTTTTAAACGATCATCCTCCAAAATTACTACCAATCATCTCTAAATAAACAAGGAAAAATGTTCAAGCCAATGGGAATCCATGTATACACCCATATTCCATTATTCATCTTTAACCCATCCATGTTTCCATAAATATCAAACTAAAGGAATTTTCTTACCCCACAAATCAATATCACTATGATCCACAAAATAAAATATGTTATCCCAAAGGTACACATCATTCTCAAGATCAACAACATTAATACTTATCACATGATAGAGGTCAAAGTGATACAGATGATGTTATCATATACATAAAACACCATGCATACCACATATAATATATGAATGATCCAATCAATATATGAAAATTATGATCCTCTCTATAGTCATAAACTACCCCACATATCTGGGCACTAAAATTTGATTCTTAAAACATAAATTGTGACCTCATATCGATAAAGCTGAATGAGTCCCTTGTCCACCAACTATATACTCAAGTGGCTAATGAATTCAATCAAGATAAGAAATTTTTTGACTTCAGTTCATGGCTAAATTATTTTGGAAATAATGAACATGCTCAGAATTTTCTTGCATTGTAGGAATTTAACATCGTCAACAACAAGTAACATTTCACCTTATTCTTCTTCATTACAAAAAAATATTTGTTTTTAAGAATCTCTTAATATTTTATCTCCCAAATTTAAATTGTTTACATATGAAACCTTCATTTTGATTTTCATTTCACATTATCATCAACTCTATTTTTCACATCCCGCATCCTTCTTAATATAATATTCCCAACCTTCCCATCTTTCATAAAAAAATTTAAAATTTATTCATATTTTCCTTCTACAATGATTAATTTATGACTGAAAATTGACAGAAACCCCACACTAATATCTTCATATTTTACTAGAAGATTATGAATCTAATTTTTCTTTTTGGATTTGAATTAAATATCTTTTTATATTCATCCTAATTTATTCTACTATTTTACATCCATCTCATAAATGAAAAATAGTTTGTTAAGTTCATCACAGTTAATATTTGAAAAAATAACTATTCAAGGGATACATAAATTTATTTTTATAAGGAATATAGATTTTTTAGAATCTTCATCATCTATCAATATCATTTATTCGATCACTAGAATGAAAAACAGGTCCCACATCATGTATATGCTGATTAAAGAAATCATCAATGGTATTTTAATATTCATCTTAATATCAACAAATATTTTGGGACATACTTTAAAACTACCCTCTATAAATTTTAAATACCATTCATAGATATTATCCACCTTGTACCAATTTTGTTTTAATTTTAATTCCATTAAAATAATGTAGAGTTTGATGAATTGGGAACTAGATACTTAATTTTCTACCATTTCATTCATATAAATTAATTTCGTTTCTACATTAGTCATAGAAATTTTGGTGTTATAAAAAATTCAATTCCATGTAAATAAATAATGAATGAATTATGTATGAGTGATTTTACATTATTTTTCATTTGATTATTATCTTTTTAATGGTTATAAAAATAAAGAAAAACTTGATTACATTGAACTCTTTCTCTATAATATGGATAGATTCATCATGGAGAACATTGATGTAAATCTACTTTTTAGACCAACTGTTTGAATACAACCTATAATATTGAGTTAATTAGAACATTAAAATATTTATATTATTACTATGATATTATTATATGTTTAGAATGAAAAAGGAGGACATATAAAAAATTATACACCCATGTGATATACTAATGTATAAATTAAATCTAGGGCATGTTGATTGTACATGGTTTAACATTAAGTTATTTTCAATGGAGCATCCACCAATAGTGTTTCAACATAATAAAATCTTACACTATACATGGATAATGATAAAACTTATTTCAAAAAGTTAATTTTCAATCTTGGGGAAAAACATCTTCACTAATCATGGCACATTGATTTGAGATAAAGAATTCAAATGAATTTGGATATGATGACTACTTGTAATTATTCGAAATGATGATAAACACCAAAATAAAAAAGGTACAATCCAATTTTATTCCATGTTATTCTTTATATTATGACCTTAAAAGGAGTTATTATTATATTTTCACATTCTCTATCATTTTAATAGGTTTTTCTATATATTCTTTCTCTCATTTTCATCTTATTGAATTAAATTTTTAGAATTTATTTTTTTATCTAAATAATATTCCATAAGAATACACCTAAAACCACTTCGATGGTTCTTAAAAATATACCATTAACTGTAGATAATATTCTTTATTAAAATACCTAATACACATAATATTCAAAATAATTTAAAAAATGTATCATCCATAATCATCCATCTTCATCTTAAAGCGTCCTTCATTATAGTGTGGTCTTCTGTGAAAAATAAAAGAATTTTGTGTGATATTATTCAACGTGTAATGGACTCTAGGATATAATTTTATAAATAATCATCATCCATAATTAATTTACCAACTCTGACATAGTGTGATGGGGCATGGAATAGTGACTTGAAGACATAAAATGAATAACTTATTCTACATTCCTAAAATTCATCCCTCCACATTGAAACCATTTAAATATTGACTCGCCCTTAAAATTTCCTCAAAAATATCAATTTTGGTTCCACTATAAAGATTACTCCATGGTCAAGGGGTCATAAAATATCTAATGTGTAAAAGACTCTCAAATCAACATTTCTCCATCGCTATTAGTTTTCTGTTGTGATGTTGAAATCTCTATATTTGATGACCAAAGACATAAAAAATTGTCAAAATAAACTTATGAAAACCTAAATAATATTATTTTCCACTCTTTTTAACCATGGATTATAACATGTGGATTCATTAATTCTTTTAGTAACCAAGAAACGTATCCATCTCCACAATCCATGTGATCCATCACATGTCTTCCACACATCTCTTAATTGTAAAAACACAACATAATATAAAAAAATTTCAATATAATTGTATATATGGGGGGATATTTTCAATAAATAAAATCATTAAGGTCTCTTTTTAACATATATGGTTGACTAATATCATTCAAATACCTGTGTGGATTATTATTTTCCAAAAATTCAAACAACTTATTGATTTTTAAAAACAAGTTCAATCTTTTTCAGTCCATGTTATGTCATCAATTCAATAAAATGGTGCCAAATTTTAATAGGATTCATGTTATAGTTTTCAATCAGATTATTCATCAATTAAATAACTCAATTATTGTATCTATAGATCAATATAATCAATTTCACATCTTCACTAATGTCTTCTAATTATTTCACAATCTAGAGAAATTGAGTATATTTTTTTTATGATATAAATTTATCTTCCACCACATTGAGAGATAGGTTTTCATGCTTCTTACCTTTCAATTGAAAAAAATGTTCAAGATAAACAACATATATCAAGTAGTTTGTATTCTTTCATTTTATCACTATCCATGCATGCATCAAATGAAGTACTTAAATTCTGATTATATCCCGTGTTACAAACAACAAATATATTATAGAGTTAGATAAATATACCTAATAATTCACTTTATAATATTTATATATCACTACATCATATTACATAGAATGTATTCCATAATAAAATTTATAGATAATGTCTAGAATTTTTATTATTAATTACAACCATCTAAATATAAACCTCAAACATTGTTTTTTATCAAAATATATTTTATATTCATTCTTTCTATGTTTCAATTCCAACATAATCGGTGTTGAAACCAATATGATCTCATGCATCTCAGAGAGTAACACCCTTGAATGTTTTTTTCAAAATATATAAGTCCACCCCTCCTTTTGAAAATAAATAATCCTACAATAAAATTTAATATATCAAATCATTAAATTCTAACATTTAGAACTTATAAAAAAAAATTAATCATTCAAATTCAGTTTTATTCCCCTTAATATGATTACTTCATTTTGGTGAATTGATCATCCTTAGATCACCACACATATAGGTTGTGATGGAAAACACCTCTAATGGATTCCATATTTCTGATGTTAGTTTCCATCCATTATAACCAATTCTATAGATTAAATTTAATCCATCTATGGAATTTATCAATTATAAAATTTTCTTTTCATCCTCTCAAATTTGGGATCCTGAAAAATTATACAATGTAAAATTATTCCTTAAGAACTATTTATTTAAATAAAATCTTTCTATCCATTTAACATACCTTGATCAATTTAAAAATGAAACAAAAAATAGTCTTATTAACTCCAGACTCACCACTATTGAAAATTTCTCTTCACTGTTTATTTGTTAAATATTTCATTTCTATTTCACAGCCATATAATCTTGTTTAAAAAAATTACATGCCCATTTTAATTTTTTTGAACACCCCTTAGGTTCTGATGACATTATAGTTTTTTGTCCTATATAGGATCACCCATGTGATCTTTTTCCCAATTTGGTCAACCTTCCAATTTATAGACTAGAACAAATATTTGTTATTTCCAACTTAATCAATTGATATAAGTCCATCCTAATATAGTAGTGTACAATTTTCTATATTTTTCATCCAATTTTGTTTAATTGTTGAATATTTATCTCTAGTTAATTTGTGGACATCTATCCCATGCCTTCTTTTTCATTTAGTTATCTCTGATTTAATTTATTATTCAACATCTTCTTACTATAATTCATCCTTAAAATGATATTAATTTTACAATTTATATAAAAATAAAAAATTTATTCCAATTCCATCATCATAATCTCATATTTCAATTAAATTTGGAATTAGAGATATTTATATCTTGTACATCAATCACATTGAATACATTTACCTTTCATAATCTGATCAATGTCATTTTGAATCATTTATACAACTAACTAATAGTTGATTATTATAAAAATATTCATTTAAATGTAAATTATTTTTATACTGAACGGTTTCCAAGAGTCTGTCAAGAAAAGAATTTACTTCTGAACACTATTGATGTTTTAGTGTTTGACTTATTCTTTACCATATTTCAATTGGAATATTCTACTCATCATGAAATTATAGAGGCCAATTTTATCTGTAAACCTCAACATTCACTAATCCCCTCCCCATATTTATTCACATAAGAATCTTAATGTGTTACATATTTTTATTTTTTTTCCACCATCAAGTTCATTCTTTTCAAGAAATAATGTTAATTCAACGGTTCTCTAAATAGTTTTCTACCAAAATGGAATTTTACTCAATACTATTATCCTTGTTGATATTATTTATAAATATTTTCATTTCTTTATCTCACCTCATAATATATTTTATGAAATCTTTCTATATCCAAATGATCATGGCTAAATCCATTCTCTTATGATAATTAGAAATAAAGAATATTTATATTTCACCTAATGTGATGAGATGTGTCATTAAACCAAAAAAATCAATATGAACTACATATAATATATTTAATAAAATATTATTATTATTCTTTTAGGTATTTAATAACATCTTCCCATTTTGTGCTTGTGTCAAAATTCTACTCCTGGTCATGCATCAGATTTGGACAACATTGTTAGATATCACATTAATGGGTATATCATATACCACAATACACCAATTGATGTTTCATGTGATAATATTGTTATAAATATCTCATTTAATGATATTTTAATATTGTATAAGGAATGAAACACCTCTAATTCAGAATAATGTATGATTTATGTTATCAAGTGTATAAACAACTCCTTATCTTCCATAAAGTATAACTTCATTTCTGAATCAATGGGTTCATTAATTTATATGTTCTAATATGTATATAAATAATTTTAAACATGAAAATGATTATAAATACCCAATTATGCATGTTTTATCATATCTCATGATGGTTATCTTTTGATGGAATCCAATTCCTAAATACCTTTAACAAAATAAGTGATCCTATATAAAGGGATACCATCCAACCATGGATATTTGCGACTCACATTAGTCATATCTAGAACTCTATTCTTATTCCTATTCCAATTTCTCATTATAGATAATTTCTTATCATACCATTGCTGATTTTGGGGTCTTTTATTATTAATAATGAGTATAGTGTCGAGAAGCATCCCATCAGGGGTAAGATTCAGTTAGATGACACTTGGTTATTATGATTATGAAAATACCTTCAATAATGATAACTATAGTGGTTGTTTTATTTTAATTATAAATATTATAATGTTTTATATTTTACATGTTGGTTATTTAAAAGTTAAATTGGGAGCATATATATTGGAAGATCAGCTTTATTATATATAAATGAATACGATTTGGTGTGGGTCACTTTGACATAAAATATAGGATAACATAATTCAGTTTTTTAATTATCCTATAGTATTTTGGTATATATTATAAGGTACGATATAAAGAAAACCCATAGTTTTGTTCTTTTCTATAACCTATGATATTCTATATAATACAGTAAAAGTAAATCCATGGTGGCAGAGGAGTAGATCATCCACTCATAATTATGATATAGAATAGTTTTTTTTGACAACTGGACCATATTAAAGATTCATTATAGGTTCTATTTACTCTTACATATAGGTTACTCAATAAAAATTAGTTTTTTCCTTTGTGAAGTAATGACTCTTACATATGGGAATCCCCATGTGTAACATTTTTTCTTTTGAATAAATTCTAACCTTATATAGTATATGTAACATATATATGAGTATTAATATTTATATGAAAATGAAAAATGTTATAAAAGGGTTTCAGGTGATTATTTTTACTCATTACCATTTAAAAATTTTAATGTATCATAAAACATTATATAATAAAAAAATAAAAAAATAAATTTTTTTAATATATCATTACAATTTATAAATGAGTTTTAAAAAAAAAATTTAAAAATTTTAATTAGGATATTAACATACATATATATAACATAAAATGACCATATTAATATCTCTTGTTTGGAAAATGAAAAAAATGTTTTTTATTTGATTATTCCATTTTAATATATAGGTTTATAAAATATTAATAGTATATGAATTTTATATATGATTTAATTTATATGATAAACTTTATATTATAAAATGTTATTCTAGTAATTAATTGCATGCTACAACAATATAAGATTTAGTTTCCATAATACCATACCATGATTTTCAGATTAATTTTATTATCCAAAATTTAGTTTTCAAATATAATTTACATATATTAGGTGTTATAATTAAGAAAATTCCCAATATTTTATGGGTAAAGTATTCCGAGGTATTCAAATTTTGATTTTGACATCTGATTTCCCAATAGGATTGTGTATTATTCTAGAATGTTGGGGGGGGTGGGGGTTAATATCTATGTGTTCAGGATTACTCATGTGAATATTATCATTTTCTTATTGTTATAATCCACTACATGATGATTTAATGTATCTTATTCATAAAATATATTTGTATATGATTTTAGTTGCTTAACTTATATTTTTCTATGATTAAGACAAAATATATGTTATATAAAGAGTTAAACAAAAATATATTGTGAGAATAATAATATGGTGTATGGAATATGAATTCAAAAATGAAATCAAAATATGTATGGATAAAATAATGAATAAAATAATGGTAAATAAGATTTAATGTGATGATGTAGTTTTGAATTTTTTATACATATTATTTATACACAATTATTTTTATATATAATGAAAAACTATTAAGAATCATTATTTTATTTTCCTTATAAAGAGACACATTTCTAGACTATTATAATATAACAATTATGGTCATGATAAATTAGGGTTCCCTAAGATTCTATTGAATATGGAATGGAAGTAGTGGGTTAGATGAATAAGAATATGTGAAATTTCTTGTAATTGTATTTTTCCCCACATACTTTGGAGACTCTAATATGATTATCCTATTAGGGAATAGAGTTTTTTGTATTCAAATTATGTATTTTTTAAATCATATCAAACCAATCTATAAAATAATACTTTATTATGGGATTGGAATTATAACTTACTTAAAAAACTATGTGATCTGAGAATTTCTAAATACAACCAAAACATCATGAAATATGGATCATGGATCACTAAATGAATCAGTTATGAAAATTTTATTTTTTTATTGTTGAGAATCAATATTATGGAAAATGTTAGAAACCACACAAATTAATATAAAAAAATTAGACACCAATATAAATCTAGTAATCATTAGAAGTGATTTTAAGGTTTTTATTAATATTATCCTTATATAGTTTCTAATGATGATAAGTTACCTACCTACAATCCATTATTTTTAATTTTCTAAAAAGCCACTTTGAGGGTTAGTGAGAACCACACATTCCATATTTCCAAAACAAACACCCCAAAATCCAAAATTCAACACACCTAATGCCAAACGAAATTCAAAATGATGCGAGACATCATCCAAATCAAAAATAAAAAATGAAATTAAAATAGAACCTGCAAAACCAATCACCTCGGCCCACTAGTCTGACCCACTAGTCACCACCATCCCAATGTCGTTGTCATTGACCACACACTACAACAGAACATCGAAGACTATCAAGTCGTCCCTACTGGCGGAAAATAAGAGAAAAGACCAAGACACCAACCAGAACAAACCCTGCTGCGTTTCTCATGACTCTCATCCACCGCTGTTGTCACCGGAGAAACTGGAAGACAATCCAAATAATTTCATTCTTATTGATCCACACACAATTCTCTTTAATGTTATCAAAATGAATCATTCTATACACTATCCTATCAACATCCTCTTAAGAATATTAAATATATAGAACCTCCCATATAATTTCTTCATTATGGTGGATGATAAGATCTAATGATTTTTCCTTTTTCCCCATCCTCCATACATTTATCTAATTATGGGACCTCCATCACATGTTTTTTCATTTAGTTGGAACAATGATGGAATAACAGATATTGTTATTCACATCGATATACCCACCCTTAATTAATATAGAGTACCATTTTATTACTCTTGTACCTTAGAATATATAAATTAATAGATATGGATTTCACTCTAAATAATCATTCTCTCTTTCCTTCCCTAAACATAACTAGTGTGTTCACAATCAATCAAATTATATGTAGTCATTTTTAGAATACAATTTCTCAATTTTTCTATGTAAGTGAGAGTAATCTCTATTCCCTTTATATATCCACTTGAACATAATGAAACCCACCAAATCCATCTATCTATTATTTCACATATTTATCCTTAGGCTATGATGAACCCAACTATTCCATTAATATGAACTGTCACCTAAAAAATTTATATAATGGTCATATTATGTCTCATCCCCAACTAAGCCTTACCCTTCCCTGGGGTTCTCTTCCTATTCTACATCCATTAGATTCTGAACAAATCATTTAGTTTCAAGAATGTCAAATCAAAGACTATGATTAATAGTAGGAATTTACGACTATAGACTTTTATGGATCAATTTTTTCACCCAACAACCCATTAAGTATTTGGTGAAATACATTTGAATCTAATGGTCTGTGAATCCCGATGAAACTCATCCACTTTTCACCTAATTCACTACCGTGTTTTCTACTCGTTCATCCAGAATAGATACCTCAATATAGGATGATGGTTTATTAAATTTATGTATAGTTTTAAAGAGACAGATTCATGAAAATCATCACTCCCTTATTTCCAATAAATGAAATAAATTTTCAATCCATGGAAAACAAAATTTCTTTTAATATGGTTAATGATTTTTACAAGATTCTAATAATAATTCAATTGTATTTCTTATTTTTTGTATAATATTAACATGATTTGTATTGTTATTACCCCACTAATACACTTTTGGGATGCTAAATTACAATTCCCAAAAATATCTATTAATTTATTGAGTGAATCAATCCATGTGGGTACTTGGAAGCGTAATGAAATGTTGATAACAAAGGACTTATATTTTCACAGGATCAGAAATAGTCTATCTTGAAATAAAAAACACCTCTTGTTTATATGTATTTCATTCCTAGATGTTATCTAAACCCACATTACTGGTGTTTTTAAAACATCATCTTCAACAAAAATACAAGGGGATAGTTTGTGGAAAATGTAAAATTTTCTATAATCAGAACATAATAAATGTTCTCAAAAATTTACAATAAAAATTATAATAAATGGATTTTGTATATGAAGAGGGTGTTTTTATAAGAAAACCCATATCACTGAATTTGGGGAATATTGTTTAATGTGGACATCAAACAAGCATCCGGATAACAAGACACAACACCTATTGTATGTTCAAGGGCATCTGGACCAAGAAAGGATCATGTATATTACAATGAAAATTGAATCATGATGTTACATTTGTAAAGGATTCCAAAAATTGTCTGATCCTATAAACCCCAAGAATTAAAGATAAACCTATCAAAATATTAAATCGAAGGATGATGTAAGTATAAGTTACAAACTATGGTTGGATTTATAATACTCAATGATTTTATGAACTCCAAGGTTGAATGTGAAAGATGAGGCGGTAAATCAAATATGTGTAGGAATATCTGGCTGATCAAGATTATCAATTATTATGATATTAAATATAGGTTATAGAAAGGGTTAATTTGTCACATCTTGGTGGGTTCCCTAATCCCAATGGCCACATGGCCTTAAGAACATATCCTCAAATTCCTGAAGCATCAAAATAGTAGCCAGGGCCTAGGGTGTGTTTATGGGGAGATTATTCCTTCATTACCAAAGTGTAGTGCAACGGTTGGATGTAATCATAGGTAAATAGTGGAAGTAATATATATATAAACAAGATGGACATCAAAAATTATAGACAATAGTAATAATTACTGAAACAAATTGTATATCAATTCAACAACAGATGATGATATGTCATGTTAGTAGAAAACCAGAAAACATTGACAGAATATACCAGTCATAATTTTTTCCACAACAATATAAAGGAAATCAATGACTATCCCATGAAACCCAAGGTCTAACTCTGTCCTCCATTATCATTCTCCATCCTAAACAAGAAAATAAAACAAGTGTCTGGAGCCGAGTTCTTCACTTAATCAACTGCTGTAGTCTTGTAATCTACTCTGGGTACCAAAAGGCACTCGGAGAGGGTGTGAGATAAATCTTAGTGGGTCACCACCAATGGTATCTATAATATCTGGCCTATGTAATGGGATATAATAGTTTGAATCCATGCACATATAATTTAATGAAGTACAATGCATCTAAATACCCAAGTACCACCTTCGTCACTCAACCGATGTCTGGACATGTAACTAATTCATTACATTATTATTATGAATTTATCGATAATACACATTTTAATAATAGTAATGATTCTAATATGTAACAAAGAAACGTATGATGATATTTAATAATGATGTTTCCAAGGTAGTATCCAAGGAATCATAAGACTCAAGGGATACTATGTCATTAGTATCTGAGTCTAGATAAAGGGTCAGAGTGTAATCCAATAATAATAGTCCATGGAATACCACAATGAGACACCCAATGAGTCTAAGGAGTGTATCTGAGGTAAAATAGGGCCAGGAAAAAACTCAGCGCAATGGGCTTCAACCAAGAAATCTACATACTAATATTGGATCCAAGGAGTGTATCCAAGTCATCCTATATCCATGTAGTATATCCTAGTCATCATGTAGTACTACATGATGGATTCTACGATGTTATATCAAGAATCCAAAGCTAAGATAAGGATTGGGTTATAGGTGGGTCTCAACTTAACTAAACTATTTCCTCGAATCTGAATGGGGTTTCAGAGTGCTAATGGGATTCTTCGATCAGAATCAAAGGCAATCGTGAGTTAGGTCATTCCTATTTGAAATTTAAGTAATATAATGTTTCAATTGGATCAATCCTTCCCTTCCATTAGTGTAAACTGAAACCATTGTTTAATCCAATTAAGAAATATTTAGAAATTATGGTTCACTCTGCTACCATCCATCAACAAGCAACGCGGTGTTATAGACATGAAACCTCTAATAGATTACATTTAAAAAGGCTAAGTCATATTCTAGTATACATTCCAATATACATTTAACATGAAATAATAAAATAGAAGAACATGACTTAGGATGGTCAAGTGGTAAGAATTCATGGAAATTTCCAATTATTCAATTCATAATATAAACATGGCATTTAATATTGACACCCTATACTTAGAGAGGTCATGTGAAGGCACACTCAAATGGTGGCTCAAACATGTCAAAAAATTAAAAAACCAAATATTTAATAACCATCGACAAGGTCATATTGATTTGTGGGTGTAATCGCAAACAACTAACCACATATTTGGGAAGAGCATAACCATACTGTTCTGATGAGTATAATTATGGAATTTAAATTTATGAAACAAAACTAGAAAAAATCATTTTTCTCGACAGGTATATTACTAAATAAAAAAAGTAGGAGTAATGTATATACTAGCCATCATAGGTGTATAGGATTCTCCTCCTCTAGTATTATCCCATGATGAGACTCAGATCGGATTAGATCAATGAAATGGTCAAAAAAACTCAAACCATGACAACTTAGTCGAGAAACAAATAGGGGAAGAATGGATCAAATAGACTTTAGTACATATGATTTCACACCAACATGATGAACAAAAGCTCGATTGGTTTTTGGATGAAGTATATATTTTGATCCCTTGATTAAGTCTTCAAAATTCGCTAGTTGGGTGAAAATGGAAGAAAATCCCACTAAATCCAGTGTTGGGGAAGAAGGGGGTAAAATTATATAATTAAGAGAAAAAATAGAAATTTACCATAAAATTAGATTTTATGGGGTTTGAAAAATAATGAGAAATTTTTTTGAGATGGTTCTATCCGAAAAAAACACCCTCAAAACAACTGTGTCAAACCATGCGCAAACCATGCACTGGTACTTGGGAAGAAGTTCACTTTTCACAGTTAGGTCACACGATAGTCCACCAATCTTGTTAGGTGGTTCTGTTTGGAAAAAAAATCTAAATGATTATGAAAAATACGGGCTAACAATGCATAAAGTGTGCATTATAGCGACCCGGCCTTTTCTTGAATTACTATTATATCATTACAAAGATAAAAAACATAATAGTATTACACATGGAGGATCCAAAGGTTTTGTGTCTTGGGAAAACTAGGACCATACATAACAAATACAACATCAACCATAAACATTTATTTAATTTCTTCTTCACTAGCTTCTTAGTGGAACTTGTCCTCTCCTTAGTACATGTATCCACCTGAGGATATACATCAAAATGGTGATCTAGAAGCCCAGTAAGAGGGTATATAAGAACAATATAGCATGGGGTGAGCATAATCCTGACGTAGGCAAAAGATCATGAACATGAGAGGAGCATAAATAAAAGACTTGAAATGTGGCAATGCATAAAAATGAAACATCATGTCTTAGTGGTTAACTACCACACATACTTGTGAACAAAGCTAGAATCATGTTCACACATCATTTCACATTTAATCATGAGATTCATCACTTTACTCAATGCATTTGAGCGCTGTATATTTCCGGGCACACCCGTCACATTTAAACATTCATATTGCGCTATATAATTCCGGGCGCACCCGTCACATCCTAACATTTTCATTATCATGATTGCAACATAGAACAAATATCAAACATGTACATAAATAACCCATGGAATGGAATGGATTTCATCACATAATAACATATTCATAATCTTTGGGTTCCCAAAATAAAGAGGGAATAACATACTTGATACAAGAACCATCAACCTTGAATGAGAGGTATAATGTGATATCTTGAAAGAAGAGTTTTTTTGGAAAACATTTTGATGGAAATAAAAACCATTGAAAAACATGTATATCCCAGAAAAGTAAAGGAAATGATGAAAAAATGATCTTTTAGGAGTAATCATATCAAAAATGGAGTGAAAGAGGGAGAACCCGAAGGACAAAAATTGGGTCCGAGATTTCCCCTTACCTTGTACTTCAAATGCCTCCTTCTCTATAATGTCCTGTATAATGACATTATATTAATTAATTAGAAATTCCATAACCTTTTATACATTAATATGGTTCATATGGTTTCATTATTTCATATTATGTTCCTTTAGATGACTTATAGAGTTTGAAAACATTGATCGGGGATGTTTGTTTTCATGGTTTTCTTGAGCGGTCCACTTGTATTCTTAAATTGATGTTTGGGTAGATCATGGGTAAACATCCAGAATTGATATTACATGTTATTAATGATATTACATAAGCTTGAATGATTTTATAATGAGTTATATTAGATCCATGTGAACGAATCATTAGATAAGATTTTAATTATGGTTATTTGGGTTAATTTGGGCGGTTTTTGGATCACAACGAACTTGTTTTAACTTTTCAGTTAGTAATATGGACCTAGGTTATTTCTAGAACTTAAAATAGAACATACTACATACAAAATATTCTGGTTAAACCATAAAAATGGTTTCATGACCAAATTGAAGGTAGAAATGGAAGAAGAGAGCATGCTGTTTTTGAAGGTGATAAATTATCACCGCATGAACAACGTTCTCTTTAATAAAATAAAAGGAAGAGGGAAAGGGTGTGGGGTGATATAATATACCATTAGAATCATAATATTACATTATATGTATAATAATGGAGTTACAAAAAAGTTTGGATGAAGATAGGTAGGGAGAGATCAAGAAAGGAACTTGAACTTGAAAGGAAATTAAAGGAGAAGAGGGAGGAAAATTACCTCTTGAATCCTTCACTTCAGAACCTCATTAAGGGCCTAAGCATGGTATTTTGATGAGACCATAATCTAATGGACTTGGGGGAGGGGATAGGGGAGATGATTGGGCAGAGCTTAGACAATTCTTGAAGCTTGAGAGGTGTGGTTTGGCAAGAGAAGGGGGAGGACTTATTTATACATGAGGAGGGGGTGTTTTGGCATAAAATATTAAATAAAATAATATATCAAGAGTTAGACTTGTAATAGTAGTTTTTTGACATCCTAAATCATAAATAAATATAATATAATTCGTTTTAGGCTTTAAATCTTCTTTATAATTCGAATTAATTAATTTATTAAAAGGAAAGTGAAAGAAAGAGAAAAAGACACTTTAAGAAATCACCTTTTGACTTTAGGCTTTGGAAAGATATTCTTAGGTTTGAGAATTGGATTTATTGTATTTAAAGAAAAAATTTATGAAATTTAATATCTTTTGGCCGAAACTAATGTTCTATAATGTTTATGTCTTCATTACATCATTAATGATGCAATTTATTATATACCGATTATGCGAAAAACTGTATTTTTTACTATTCTTCTGAAAATTGAAGTATTTCAGAATAAACCCAAAAATTTACCACTACCATTTTTCGACATGTAGAATCCAAAAATGATGTCTATTTTTCAAAAATAATTTTCTAAATATTATTAATTTAATATTTAATTAAAATCATAATTTACTTAAAAAAACAGTTTTTAAAATTAAAACTGATTTTGTAGTTCTTTCATAAATTACGCAGGGTCTTATAAAATTATCTAAAAACTATTATACATTGATTCAATAATTTATTAATACATTACAGGAAAATAAATATTCTTTTAAATTAATTAATTTATTATAATTAATTATTTATGACTTATAAAATACCAAAAACGTTTACTAAGGTCAAATTATCACATTCTATGATGTCTAAATTTTATTTTATTATTCATAGGTAATGTTACTATTATTTACTATTAATAAGGGTCATATAACTATTCATAAGGGTAGGTTACTATTCATAAGGGTAGGTTACTATTCACCATAATTTTTTTTTGTTTCATTAGACTCCAAAAACTATCTTGAACACAACCGTGTATGTTGGGTTTTTAAAATTCCAAACATAGGGGTGGCAAAATTATGTTTAAAGGTCACTTATCACTTAGTTGTTCATTATTTTGTGTTTTTATGACATAGATATAAGAAGGGAATTTTCTATTGAAATAATTTGGGTCGTTACATTCTTCCCCCCTTAAGATATTTCGCACTCGAAATTTCACTTTACACAAACAGGTGAGGGTACTTCTCCTTCATTGCCTCTTCTGGTTCCCAAGTTGCTTCCTCAAACTTATGGTTCCTCTACAACACTTTGACAAGGCGGGTTGTCTTGTTGCGTAGAACCTTATTACTTCGGTCCAGAATTTTTACCGGCTTCTCCTCATATGAGAGATCATCTTCCAATTGCACCACCTCTGAGTTTAGTACATGTGAGGGGTCTGGTATGTACTTCCTCAGTAGTGATACGTGAAACACATTATGAACTTGAGCCATATTCGGTGGAAGTTCCAGATGATAGGCCACGGCTCCTATACGGTCAAGGATCTCAAAAGGGCCAATCTACCTTGGGCTTAGCTTCCCTTTCTTCCCGAATCCCATGACTCTCTTCCATGGAGATATTCGAAGGAAGACTTTATCTCCAACGTCGAACTCCAAGTCCCTTTGATAGTTGTCAGCATAGATCTTTTGCCGACTTTGAGCCGCTTTGATGTGTTTCTGGATGACTTGAACCTTCTCTGTCATCTCCTACACAGGATCGGGTCCAAGTAGCTTTCTTTCTCCAACATCATCCCAACATGTTGGAGTTCTACATCACTTCCCATAAAGAGCTTCATAAGGAGCCATCTGAATACTCGAGTGGAAGATATTGTTGTATGGAACTCAACCAATGGGAGGTGCTGATCCCATCCACCATTGAATTCTAGAGAGCATGCTCTTAGCATATCTTCGAGCATCTGAATAGTCCTTTCAGACTGGCCATCCGTTTGGGGGTGATAGGTCGTGCTGAAATTTAATTCAGTACTCAATGCATGTTGAAGGCTCCTCCAGAATTTAGATGTGAACCTTGGATCACGGTCAGAGACAATCGAGAGTGGAACACCGTGCAATCTCACTAGTTCCTTCACATACATCCTTGCAAGCTACTCAAGTGAGAGGTCTTCCTGAATAGCGATAAAATGGGCAGTCTTGGTGAGTCGATCAACCACAACCCATATCGCATTATTTCTTCTTGACATTTTTGGGAGACACATGACAAAGTGCATAGTAACATTTTCCCATTTCCACATGGGTATCAGCAATGGCTGCGTCATACCTTTGGACTTTTTCCGCTCAAATTTAACTTGCTGACATACCAAGCACCTTGATATATATTTCGCAATCTCCTTCTTCATGTTATCCCACCAGAAGTGTTCTTGGAGATCCCGATACATCTTGGTACTTCTACGATGAATAGAGAAATTTGAGCTATGTGCATTATCCAATAGCTCCTTCTTTATCCCAGGTGATGAAGGCACACAAAGCCGCGTTCCAAACCAAATCACACCATCATCATCGTTATGGAAATCTTGTAGCTTCCCTTCCTTTACTGCATTCACCCACTTTTGTATCTCCACATCATACCTTTGTGCTTCCTTAATCTTCTGTTGGATGGATGGTTGCACAATCATTTGGGCAAGGTAGGATGTATCCCCTTCCCTTATGATTTCCAAATCCATCCATTGCATATCCAAGAAGATAGGGTCTTTCTCAATCCTCAACATGGATAGAGTAGCAGGTTCATTCCTGCTTAGAGCATCAGCTTCCTTGTTCGCCTTTCCAGGTTGATAGTGAATAGAGCAATCATAATCCTTGATTAGCTCTAACCATATCCTTTGACGCATGTTGAGCTCCTTTTGTGTGAATATATACTTTAGGCTCTTGTGGTCGGTGTATATTTCACACTTCTCACCATAAAGGTAGTGCCGCCAGATTTTCAAGGCAAAAATCACGACTTCCAGCTCTAGATCATGTGTCGGGTAGTTCTTCTCATGGATCTTCAACTGTCGTGAGGCGTAGGCTATCACATTATAATTTTGCATGAGTACACAACCCAAGCCTTTCATTGAAGCATCACTGTATATCAAAAAACTTTCTCCACTTTTCGGTAGTGTGAGTACAGGTGCAGTGATCAGCCTTCTCTTTAGCTCCTTGAATCTTCCCTCACATTCTTCCATCCATACATACTTTACCCCTTTCCTTGTTAACTTAGTTAGCGGGCTTGACAATCGTGAGAAGTTTCTCACAAAACGTCGATAATACCCAGCTAATCCAAGAAAACTACGGATTTCAATGACACTAGAGGGGCTGGGCCATGCCTCAATCACCTTTGTCTTTGAAGGGTCTATAGAAATTCCCCCACTTGTGATCACATGTCCCAAGAACGTGACTTGATTCATCCAAAAGTCACACTTGCTGAACTTGGCGTACAACTTCTCCTTTCTCAATGTCTCCAACACAAGTCTTAGATGTTATTAATGTTCCTCCTTGCTCTTGGAGTAGATGTGAATATCATCAATAAACACTACCACAAATTTTTCAAGGTAATGTCTAAAGACTCAATTCATCAAATCCATGAAGATTTCATGGGAATTAGTAAGTCCGAAGGGCATCACCAAAAACTCATAGTGCCTATACCTTGTACGGATGCTAGTCTTCTAAATATCATCCTTCTTCACTGTTACATGATGATATCCAGAACGAAGATCCACCTTTGAGAAGTATTGAGCTCCTCATAACTGATCGAACAAGTCATCAATCCTTGGGAGAGGATACTTGTTCTTTATGGTGATCTTGTTGAGTTCCCGATAATCGATACACAACCGCATGGTACCATCCTTCTTCTTCACAAAGAGCACTAGCGCACCCCAAGGTGATGCACTAGGGCGTATGAACCCTTTGTCCAGATGCTCTTGTAGCTGCTTCTTTAACTCCTTCAGTTCGATAGAAGCCATCCTATAGGAGCACTTCGAGATAGGAGTAGCTCTGGGTATGAGTTCAATTGAGAACTCTACCTCATTATCCGGGGGGATTCCGGGTAACTCTTCAGGAAATACATCACTATATTCCCTCACGATGGGAATTTCCTCAAGCTTGACACTTTCCTTCGACTCAACCATTTGGGAGAGGTATGCTTCTTCATAGGGAATCAACACCCACACCATTGAAGGATTTTTCAAAGGATATTAATGATCTTCCTTGCATTTTTAGAGGAGCATGGGATGGTTCAGAATATGAAAATATATTTCTTTTTCCAAACAGTTAATATGTGCTCTATATAACGAGAGCCAATCCATTCCCATTATAGCGTCGAATTCCACCAAGGGAAATATTATGAGATTTGCCGGAAGAATCTTCCAACATATGTCAACAGGAGAAGAGTCAAACACTTGGGTTGTAATGATTGCACCACTTGGTGTTTTTATAGATATCTCTACTTCAAGGTTTCGGGGCTTTGATTCTATAGTTCTAGAAAACATGCAAGATATAAAGGAATGCGTAGAACCAGAATAAAATAAGACTTTTTCCAATCTTGAGTGAATAGGAAGTGTACCTTGTCCAACATCATTATTAGGTTATACCTCCGTAGTAGTGATGGCATAAGCCTTCCCTTGTTCTTTTGGCTTTGGTGGTTGTTGGCGCTGATTACCCTCGAGAGCTTGAGGTTTAGTGCACTGGTTTGAATATTTCCCTAGCTCCCTACAGTTGTAGCATTGAACCACGAGTGGTTCTCTCCTTTCATCAGCTACATTATCCTTCCTTTTCATGTATTTTCGACACTCGTGAGCTTGGTGTCCTTCATTCCCACAATTAAAGCATTTCTCCGTACCTTTGAGGCAGTTCCCATGGTGCAACTTCCCACATTTTTGGCATGTGGGTCGTTGTGTTTTCTTCCCATCTTTATCACTAGATCCACCAGCTTGAAACTCCATATTTCTTTTCTTATCACCATAGCCATGGGACCATTCTCCAAAATACATCTCCAATTTGAGAGCACACCGAACAACTTCTACATAACTCCCAAAATCTCGGATTGCAAGAGCCTTTCGAAGATGTGGTTTTAATACACTAAAGAATCTATCAATTTTTCTATCATTGTTGATAACAAAACCCGAAGCATACCTTGCGAGCCTTGTGAAATTTTCTTCATAGGTTGTGAGCGATTCTCCTTCTTTTTGCTTGAGCTCTATGAATTATCTCTCCATCTTCATGTAAAGAGTTCATGGGAAGTACTTTTTAAGAAACATTATCTTAAAGTCTTCCCATTCCATCTCTTCAATTTCCACCCTTGGCTTGGTGTTCTTAATCAAAGCCCATCAATTATCAGCTTCTCCATCTAGACGATAAACGGCTAGAGTCACCTTCTCCGTCTCGGAACAGTGAAGAACAGAAAATATCTTCTCCATGTAGTTGACCCATTGTTCCACATCTAGTGGATCAGAAGATCCACAAAAGGTTGGTGGTCGTTGCCGCATAAAACATTCGATAGCTCGTTGCTCCATCTTTGGTGAAGGAGGACGTTCCCCATTATTATGGTTATTATTCATAACCCGATATATTTAGGTAAGCATAGCCATGATGTTTTGAACTCCACCTCCAAAATCATTGGGGATGTCGTTCGGGCAATCGTTGCATTGGCCCTCATAAGATTTGTTGGCCCGATTTCTCCTGGTTCCCACTATTTTCTAAAATAGAAAAGGTTAGAACAAAACATAAGTAAAAAAGTCATGAATAACTGATTCATTTAAACAATTATACCAAAAACATAACATATGGGATCCCTAGGTAAATATACTTGTGTGAATATTTGTACTTAGTCTCATGTTGTAGGTTTTCTCTAGGGTTCACTAATCCTAATCCCCAAATTAACTAAACCTTTCCTCTGATACCAACTATAGCAACCCAATCTTTTCTTGAATTACTATTATATCATTACAAAGATAAAAAACATAATATTATTACACATGGAGGATCCAAAGGTTTAGTGTCTTCGTAAAACTAGGACCATACTAAACAAATACAACATCAACCATAAACATTTATTTAATTTCTTCTTCGCTAGCTTCTTAGTGGCACTTGTCCTCTCCTTAGTACATGTATCCACCTGAGGATATAAATCAAAAGGGGTGAGATAGAAGCCTAATAAGACGATAGATAAGAACAATATAGCATGGGGTGAGCATAATCATGACGTAGGAAAAAGATCATGAACATGATAGTAGTATAAATAAAAGACTTGAAATGTGGCAATGCATAAAAATGAAACATCATGTATTAGTGGTTAACTACCACACATACTTGTGAACAAAGCTAGAATCATGTTCACACAACAGTTCACATTTACTCATGAGATTCATCAATTTACCCAATGCATTGGAGCGTTGTATATTTCCAGGCGCTCCCATCACATTTAAACATTCATATTGCGCTATATAATTCCGGGCGCACCCGTCACATGATAACATTATCATTATCATGATTGCCACATAGAACACATATCAAACATGTACATAAATAACCCATGGAAAGGAATGGGTTTCATTACATAATAACATATTCATAAGATTTGGGTTCCCAAAATAAAGAGGGAATAACATACTTGATACAAGAACCATCAACCTTGAATGAGAGGTAAAAGGTGAGATCTTGAAAGAAGAGTTCTTTTGGAAAAAATTTTGATGGACATAAAAACCAGTGGCAAACATGTATATCCTAGAAAAGTAAAGGAAATGATGAAAAATTGATCTATGAGGAGTAACCATATAAAAAATGGAGTGAAAGAGGGAAAACCTGAAGGAAGAAAATTGGGTTCGAGATTTCCCCTTACCTTGTACTTCGAATGCCTCCTTCTCTTTAATGTCCTGTATAATGACATTATATTCATTAATTAGAAATTCCAGAACCTTTTATACATTAATATGGTTGATTCTGGTTTCATTATTAAATATTATGTTCCTTTGGATGACTTATAGAGTTTAAAAACATTGATCGGGGATGTTCGTTTTCATGGTTTTCTTGAGAGGTCCACTTGTATTCTTAAGTTGATGATTGGGTAGATCATAGGTAAACATCCAGAATTTATATTACATGTTATTAATTATATTACAGAAGCTTGAATTATTTTATTATGAGTTATATTATATCCATGTGAACGAATCATTAGATAAGATTTTTATTATGGTTATTTGGGTTAATTTGGGCGGTTTTTGGATCACAACGAACTTGTTTTAACTTTTCACTTAGTAATATGGACCTAGTTTATTTCCAGAACTTAAAATAGAACATAATACATATAAAATATTCTGGTTCAACCATAAAAATTGTTTCATGACCAGATTGATGGTAGAAATTGAAGAAGAGAGCATGCTGTTTTTGAAGGTGATAAATTATCACCACATGAACAACGTTCTCTTTAATAAAATAAAAGGAAGAGGGAAAGGGTGTGGGGTGATATAATATATCATTAGAATAATAAGATTACAGTATATCTATAATACTGGAGTTATAAAACAGGTTGGATGAGGATAGGTAGGGAGAGATCCAGAAAGGAACTTGAACATGAAAGGAAATTAAAGGAGAAGAGGGAGGAAAATTACCTCTTGAATCCTTCACTTGAGAACCTCCTTAAGGGCCTAAGCTTGTTCTTTTGATGAGACCAGAAGTTCTTGGACGTGGGGGAGGGGTTAGGGGAGATGATTTGGCAGAGCTTAGACAATGCATGAAGCTTGAGAGGTGTGGTTTGGCAAGAGAAGGGGGAGGACTTATTTATACATGAGGAGGGAGGTGTTCTTGGCATAAAATATTAAATAAAATAATATATCAAGAGTTAGACATGTAATAGTAGTTTTTTGACATCCTAAATCATATATAAATATAATATAATTCGTTTTAGGCTTTAAATCTTCTTTATAATTCGAATTAATTCATTTATTAAAAGGAAAGTGAAAGAAAGAGAAAAAGACACTTTAAGAAATCACCTTTTGACTTTAGGCTTTGGAAAGTTCTTTTTGGGTTTGAGAATTGGATTTATTGTATTTAAAGGAAACATTTATGAAATTTAATATGTTTTGGCCGAAACTAAAGTTCTATAATGTTTATTTCATCATTACATCATTAATGATGTAATTTAGTATATACTGATTATGCGGAAAAGTGTATTTTTTACTATTCACCCGAAAATTGAAGTATTTTAGAATAAACCCCAAAATTTACCCCTACCATTTTTCGACGTGTAGAATCTAAAAATGATATCCATTTTTCTAAACTAATTTTCTAAATATTATTAATTTAATATTTAATTAAAATCATAATTTACATAAAAAACAGTTTTTAAAATTAAAACTGATTTTGTAGTTCTTTCATAAATTACGTAGGGTCTTATAAAATTATCTAAAAACTATTAGAAATTGATTAAATACTTTAGGAATACATGACAGGAACATAAATATTATTTTAAATTAATTAATTATTTATGACTTATAAAATACCAAAAATGTTTACTAAGGTCAAATTATCACATTCTATGATGTCTACATTTTATTTTATTATTCATAGGTAATGTGACTCTTATTTACTATTAATAAGGGTCATATATCTATTCATAATGGTAGGTTACTATTTATAAGGGTAGGTTAATATTCACCAAAAATTATTTTTGTTTCATTAGACTCCAAAAACTATCTTGAACACAACCGTGTATGTTCAGTTTTTAAAATTCCAAACATAGGGGTGACAAAATTATGTTTAAAGGTCACTTATCACTTAGTAGTACATTTTTTTGTGGTTTTATGATATAGATATATGAAGGTAATTTTCTATTGAAATACTTTGGGTCGTTACATGCGTCATGGTCAATTTTCCCCAAAAGTGATGTTCTGAACTCCAAAAAATCACTACACACACTCAGAAACATTTCTGACTCATTAAGAATCCATAATATGTCCGATGTATTCATTTAGAATAAAACTTAAATGATACACACCTTAGTTAAATATCAGTTTCTTATAATCTCCCCCCTTAAAAGTACTCTTCCCTGAGTTCACCATACAATGGTGGAGAAACATTTTCTGAGAACAACTATGACCATTGGGAAAATACGTCAGCTTCCCTCTCCCATGTCTCATAATATACTCGTTCCTACTATCATAAAACATATTCTAGGGTGAAATATCGGCCTCAGAGAACCTTCTTTATCCGGTCAATGATGCATACTAGATACTCCAAAAAATTAGCATCTTTATATAACTCAAATTCCTTGGGATCAAAGGTTTGTGATGGGTTAGCATGATATTGGAAAAGCAGTGAGACATGAAAGATGTCTGGAATGGTATAGTACCTTTGAGGTAATAACAAATGATAGGCTACTGGCCTGACTCTCTCTATAATTTCAAATGTCCTGACGTAACATGGTGATATAATTACTTTATTTTTTATCAAAATATTCTCTGGCCTGGACGAAACCCAAAGAAAAACATGATCCCCAAACATAAGCTCATGTGGTCGTTGACAGTGATCAGAAAATATATTTTTTCTAGATAAAGAAATAGTCATATGATTTCAAATCAGCTGAACCTGTTATGTAGTCTCCAGAACAAGACGATGAACTAGTTTATCCTCTTCACCTTCCTCTAGCAAGAATAAGGGCGAATGAAATGGCATACCATACAAAGCCTCAAAATAAGCCACTGGAATTGTGGCCTAAGTGCTGTTATTATAAGAGAAATCAATGAGAGAGATATGATTCTCCCATGAACCACAAAAATCAATTACACATGCTCAAATAATTTCCTCTAGAACTTGAATCATCTATTTTGGTTTTCCATTAGTCTGACGGTGAAAGGTTTTTCATAGAAGAACTTGAGTTCCCATAGCTTTCTGAAAACCCTACCAGAACCGTGAATTGAAAGAAGAATCACTATCCAAAATAATATTATGATGGACCCCATCTAGTCATATAATCCCATAGAAATATATTTTTCCCATCTCATCGACTGATAAAGTCTCCCCTATAGGAATGAAGTGGGTAGATTTTGTTAGTCTGTAAATAACTACCCATATAGCATCACCACCCCTTGGTGACCATAGTAATCCTACTATGAAATACATAGAAACATCTTCCAATTTCTATTCCTAGACTGGAATCAGCTCTAACAATCATGTACGTCTCTATTGATCCCCCTTCGCTAACAGACAGGTGGAATACGTAGTGATAAAGCCTTTTATATTTGGTATCATCCCAGGACACCAATACTGGCGTCACATATATCGACACATCTTGGATATGACTGGATGCGCTACCCACTAGGATGAGTGGGTCTCTTTCATAAACTATTCTCTATTGTCTATAGGAACCCATATAAAAAACGTAGATGAATGACATTGTCTTTATCCACAAACAATATGGAGGTGGGTTATGTACTAATATACTTTCATGGAGAACCAAGCCTTTAGGATAAAAAAACTGTCTACTCATCACCTTATTAAGGTAGGAAGTGGTAAATTTCAAGGATGAGAGGTAATATTGTTCATTAATGTCATGAAACTCTAGATGTATCTCATAAAATAGGGCCATAAATTTCCATTCATCATTGGCATCTCATACGACATGTTCTTGAGTTATCCAACTCAATGCTTCTGCAAAAACATCTCCCTTACTAGGAAATTATGCATGATCAAAATCAATGGATTATAGATATTATACCCATATCTACTATTAAAGGTTCTTTTCACTCTATGATAAGTTATATAAGAGGTTTTTGGTCCATATACACCACAAAACACTCACCCATTAGATAAAGTATCCAGAAACATATGGCATAGACAACTACGACAAGGTAAATGTTGTGCATCAGGTATTTTCCCTCATGAGACCTCAATCATTGATATCTGTACACAATGAAATTTTCCTCCTTCATCAGTACTACTCCTAGGTCGATTCCTAATGCATCACAATTGATGATTACCCTTTTAAATTCTCTGTATGAATTTGAATGGATGTAGAGGAAAGACTCCCATTCAGCTCCTGAATGGATTTCCCAGACGCTTCTGATCATAAGAACATGACGCCCATAATCTTAAGACTAGTAAGAGGTGAAGACAGATGTGTGAATTCATTTATGAAATACTTGTGATATAAAGTTATCCCTAATAGACTCTATATATCAAAAAATGTTCATGGGTAGAACCCAAGAATCTAAAACCCTAACCATTTTGGGTCAACAAATACTCCTTATTATGATACTATATGACACAAAAAGTGAACTTTGTCGATCCAAAAGTGGAACTTAGAAACCCTTGCATAAATATCATGATCTCTTTGTGTACTCAAAATAATCTCATGATGTTTTACATGGTCACTATGAGTATGATAATACACCCAGATGAAATCCAAAACCATCATGAAAAAATAATTCAAATAGGGGTCGAACACCCTATTCATCATATCCAAAAAAATACTAGGAGTGTTTATAAGACTGAACAACATAATAAGGTACTCATACAGACCATACATGCTATTGAAAGCTATAAAAGGTATGTCTGATTACATGACTCATACATGATGATAGCCTGATCTCATGTTAATCTTAGAGAAGTCCCTATCTCTTCAAGTATGTTCAAAGGGATATTCTATTCGAGAGAGTGGATAACGATTCTTGACCTTATACTAATTCAAATGTCTATAATACATTCATAGAAGTGAATTTCCATCCACTTTCTTCACGAAAAGAATAGGTGAACGCCAAAAGGATGTACTAGTCTTTATAAATCCTTTGGAATCTAGGTAATCTATTTACCACTTGACATCCTAAATCTCAATAGGTTCCATCCTATATGGAGTAATGGACACTGGAGCTGCTCCTAAAACAAGAACGATCATAAAATGTACCTCTCTATCAAGTGTTAAAATAGAAATGTCATCAGGAAATACATCACAAAAATGATCTACTAATGGATGTAAAATATAATGATATGAACTTTGATCCTCTATGAAGATATTGGTAATCTTGGTGGTCACTCCACCTAGACCATGATGCTATAATCTAGCTCTATTAACAAGGACATCCCACACACCCTTATGCAGTTAACTACTACTCTCTGGTGAGATATAATATACCCTGTGGTGATAGTTGTCTTCAAAAGAGTGATAATGAACCAACTAGTCCATTCTAAGAGTGATAGTAAAGCTCACCATCTCATGAATAAAGAGGTTTCATAATAATGGGTAATTGGCTACCTTAAGGAGAGAATCTTTTCATGGGCGTCTTCCCTTTATTCATAGCCCTAACAGTGTATCTAGTGTCACTTGACCGTAGTTATACTGTATCTGTACTCCGAGACTCTCCATAATAAATATAGATATAATAGAGTTTGATGAACCTATATCAAACCAAGAAGATACTATAGTAGATGCTACTAGAATAATACTTCGTAATGTAGATGGTCCTACAATCTGGTCATCAGGAATCAATTGTAATGCATACAACTGGCCTAATATATGGTTGTGTGCAATACATGGATTGCTACTATTAGGAATTATCTACTGGAATTTCTGGTTATTAGGGTTCTGGATACCACTTCAATGACCCCGTCTTTGGCCAGGAATACTAGTTCTTCTCCAACTCCCCCCTGAATCTATGTAAAATAACTTTCTCCTAAAGGTAGAGCTGGTGAAGATTCATTCCCACTCAATGCTGGTTAAAATTTCCTTTCGAAATGTTGAAGATTTCCCATATGTCCGTAAGCCTAACACTCCATTGGGTCTCTATTACACTGAGGCTTCGAATGACCCCTTCATCTACACTGATGACACACAAAAGGTATATCTAATTGGGAACCTTGGTAGTCACTGCCCTTATGAGAAACCATGAGAGAAAATTTCCTTCCCCCATAAGAACTGAGGACATGCCGCGATACTGATCCTCTCAACTAGTTACTATTGTCATCCCTTAGGTTTTTCTTAGTGATAATAGCCTTGTAAACTATTACAGAAATGGTAGGTAAATGAATGACATTTACCTACATGCAAATGGAGTATTAGAGCACATCTTTATTGCGCTTATCACATATAAGATCATCACTAGATAGAAGTGGTTAAATTGTCTAAAACTCTATGAAACACGCTGAATATTCCATAATTAAAATAGAACACTTATCAAGATGTGTGAACCCTCTGGCTCGGTTAGCTCCCATAATATGAGGAAAGACCTGATCAATGAATACAGTCTTGAATTCCGACCATATCATTCAATGATGGTGATCATCTTGGGTAACCACATCCCACCCACGCTTGGCCAAATCCTAAAGCATTTATATATAAAGAATAATTATCCAATCAATAAGAAATTATATATATGCTCAAGGATAGATAAGATGGCTAGTAGTGAGGACTCAGTAGCCCGTGGACCACCATCCACTAAGAAAGTAGGGGGATGGTTTGGTATGAACTCATGGGTATAATCAACCATCATATGTGAAAATAATGAAGCACTATTCATGGACCGTATCAGAGGTAGGAAACTCTCTATGACATGGGAAATAGTTTCTAGATTATTTACAATATTTGGTGCCCCATGTGACACTCATGGAGGTAAGACTGGCGGCTCAGGGCCCACCACATCTGGAGCACACTTGTCGCCACCTTCCTTGAAAGCGACACAAGGATATCATGGATTCATTGGTCTAAAAATTCCAAGCACCCACCACATAACAAGCATTGAAACATAAAATAGCATCACTAGAAGAATATGAATGTAGGAAAACTCAATACCCAAAGCATACTCCCAAAATACCCACATAGACTATCTGGTATATGTATGTGCTCAAGTATAAGTTTCACATTTGTTATATAATTAGCAGTTTCACTCCTTTACCTTTCACAAACATGTCTTTGTGGGAAAAGGACATGAAACCATTTCATTTTAGATTACATCAGTAAATATTTATATAGATAGTCATTTCCAGTGAATAATTTCTCATACACCTATAACTAAAAACCACACCCATTTATTTATAGCTTAATTGGTTGATTTAGTATATAACTCATTTCAACTCCTGAGGGCCCATACACCTCTTTCATTAAGATATGAAATCAATCAATCAAAATCGATTGTAATACATATACAGGTTAACTATCACAACATTACTTAACAATAAAAGGAATAGATAGGAATCGATAGTAGTGAAATTCACTTATATAGAATGGAAATATGATTTAAATATTAATTCTAGGTGCCTATAATGATGAATGTAACAATGATATGTACCCTTATATAATCGGGACAAGGGTGAAAGAAATTACTCAAACAGAGTAATAATCAACAACACCACATAGCATGTGCATCACACAATAGTGAAATAATATCATATGTAATTGGAAAAAGAAGCAAATCAATTATAATTTATGAATCATTGTTTTTACCCGGAACATGGGTTCACTATTTCCATGCATGGCTTGTGATCAAGTCCGAAGCATTCCTAATATAAAATATTCTATATCCAAATAGTAAATCAAGAAAAGAAACCACCTCTGATACCACATTGTGACTTCTTGGACCCCAATTCCACTTAAGGGATTTCATGAGCCTAGTAACCATATGGCCTCAAGCATATCTCCCCAAACACTAGAGGCTATAGACTAGCAGCAATGGCCTAGGGTGTGTCTTTGGGGAGAATATTCCCTCATTAAAAAAGTGTAATGCATCCGATGGATGTAAACATATGTCAAGAGAATAAGTTATATATATATATATATATATAATGAATGAAGATCAGAAAATATAGACAACAAAAATAATAACATGAAAAAACTAGATTAATAATACTACAACTGATGTTGATATGTCATTCCACTATAAAATTTAAAAATAAGGATAAAAGAAGGACTGCATAATATGTTCCACTATATTGTAACGGAAATCAAGGACTATACAAAGAATCCCAAGGTCCAACTTGGTCCTTTAATATCATGCTCCAACCTAAACATAAGCACAAATGTGTTTGAAGTAGAGTGCTTCCATTTATCAACACATGCAATTGTGTAATCTAATATGAGTACCAAATAACCCCCTTATAGGGTGTGAGACAAATCTCATTAGTTCACCACCAAAGGTTACAATAATATTTTTCTAGTTTAATGGAATATAGATGTGTATATGTATTCATATATAACGTAAACCAATACAATGTATCTAAATACCTAATTACATACATCATCCCTTGATTTCTGTCTGAATTTGTAATGAATTCATTACATGATTGTTGCCAATTTATCAATATCTTATTTTTTATAATTGTAACGGTTCCATTATTTAACAAGGAAACATGTGATGATATTTAATAATTATGTTCCATGTTAGTATCTAAGGAACATAAGCCTCAAGGGCCACTATCCTAGTCATATATGAGTCAAGATATGTGGTAAGAGTATAGTCCAAGGAGCATAGTCCAAGGAATTCTACAATAAGATGCTTACCGAGTCCACAGAGTGCATCCAAAGTAAAATGGGTCCACGAAAAGACTCAGCCTGATGGGAATTATCCAAGGAACCAACTTCTGAATGCTAGATCCAAGGAGTGTATCCAAGGCATCATGGATCCAGGGATGGTATCCAAGGAATCTTGTAGTAATATATGAGGGATCCTACAGTGTTATATCAGGAATCCAAAGAAAAGACATTGATCGGGTTCTAGGTGGGTCTCTACAAAAGAATGTCATATCATTGAATCAGAGTGTGGATTCCTAGTGCTCATGTAATTCTATGATTAGAATCAATGGTGGTCTTGAGTGAGGCCATTACAATTTTATAGTGAAGTCATAAAATAATTCAACTATTTCAAGCCTTTCCTTCCATTAGTTTCAATATTCCACGTAGCATGCATCCTTTGATAAATCCATTTAAATCATATATAGACATTATGGTTCACTCTAATACCCTCCATCAATATAGAGTGGTGTACTATAGACATGATTCCTCTATTCATAAAAATTTAATATTTCAAAGTCTTATACTAGTACACATGCCAATCCACATTTCACATTTAATTTTGAAAATGAATCACTTACCTTATGAGTGTCAAGTGGTATGAATTCATGGTACATTCTATTGATAAATTCACAATAAAAACATGTCATTTAATATAGAAATATTACTCTTAGATAGGTCAACTAAAGGCACACTTGAATGATGGCTCTAACATGTCAAAACATTAGAATCCCAAATATGGCATTACCATCTACAAGGAGAGGATTGAGTTATGGTTGTATCCTCTAACAAATAATCAAAAAAATTTAAAGATCATAACCATATGGTTTTAATAAGTATAATCACGACCTATAAATTTATTAAATGGCACCTAAAAAAATCTATGGGGCCCAAAGGTATATTCCCAAATTGATTTACATTATGGATGAAGTATAGAGAAACCAATATTGTCTTGTATAGCTCACCTCCTCTAATATTGGCCCCATATTATCCTTAGATCAGATTAGATCATTGAAAAGGAGAAAAAGATTCAATCTAAGATAACTAGGTCGAGAGAAAAAGAGAGGAATAAGGGCCCAATGGAATTGTGTACATACCATTTCTCAACCAACATTATAAACGGAAGCTCGATGGGTAGCTAAATTAAGGAGATCTTTTGATCCCTTGATTAGGTATTCTAAAATATTTAGATGTGTGAAAATGGAGGAAAAACATTTTGAATCTCGAGTGGGGGAAGAAGGGAGATCAAATTAGATTATTAAAAAAAAAGTAGAAATTTACCCCAAAATTAACTATACTGGACTGTTTGCATAGTTTGGTAGACCATGCACAAACTGTACGAGATGGATCTGTCTGAAAAAACACCCTCCATGTAGTTTGGTATAACCCTGTGCAATCCATACATGAGTTCTTGGGAATAAGGACTCTTTTCATGGATAGGCCACACAGTCATGTGCCAATCATCCAAGGTGGATCTATCCAAAAAAACACCATCTTCTTGGTTAGGCATATTGTGTGCTAATAGTGATAAATCCATGCAACTTGGATTGTTTTCCTAGAAAGAGGTGTTCTGATATCCCAACATGCCCCGTTCACCCTCAAAACTCATCAAGAATCTATAGTAGGTCCAAATTAATGATTTACAGAGAAATTTAAAGGATCCATACCTGAGTGAAAAACCGGGTTCTCTCATTAATGGGTGATGTCATTTTTTAATGAGTTGAGGTAAACCCCCCCCCCCCACCCTCAAGTGGGGAAGGAGAGACAAGATCCCCAACCATTAAAACCAAGGGAATATCCAAGAGTAATAGATCACATTAGAAAAATGCTCCAATTCAAGAACCCTCTTGTCTCACTTAATGGATTTGATTCACGAGGTCATCATTATTAGTGGAAATTATTTCACTATTATTACATGAAATATATATATATATATATATATATATAACATGATACTCGTCCATGGATAGTTCATTATTTTAGATTATTGAATCCTTTATGTTATTCAATTTCTATATCTCTTGTTGGTATGGCCCATTAAATAGTTATATATTGGTATCTGATGATGACTACTCTTCTCAAAGAGAATAATTTTGAGCATATGAAAGTGAAAATTATATAAATCAAATTACCTAACTCAATCTAAGATATATTAGATTTTGGGTTTGATTACAAAAGTTTTTTCTAATAAAAATAAAAATTGGGATGAGATGTAATTAATGAATGTTAAGGAATATATATGATCTAAAAATGTTTATAGAGTTGGGGAATTGGAATTCCAAACTTAAACTCTTGGTTAACCCAATGCATTAGTTCTACAATTAGAATTTTATTTTAATATTACTTATAAAATTAATATTTTGATTTATGAATATTTTTAAGAAAATATGTGATATTAATTTAGAGTAAACAATAATGGTTATCCTATACATATGGATGAAATGTTTTACAATGTTGTGAATTTGATAACTGGTTTAATTATTATAGATATGGATAATTATATATATATCATTCTAGAATATGATTTTAAATGTAGATTTTCATAACTAAAACCTCTGGCATTGTCACATTTTAAAAATATTGTTAAAGGAGTTAAAATAATATATATATATATATGAATTGATGTATTCATTTTATTTTGAATAATTTGATATATATTAATAAATTTAATTACTAAAATCACTAAATAATAATTTAATTAAAAAGATAAAAGGGTTAGTGGATTCATAGATCTTTCATTATATGTAACAATATATACTCAATAATGTTATGCTGTTAATTAAATCATAACATTTACCAATCAATTTATTCAATATAGATATGTCTTTCTATAGATTCAAAGGTATGAAATTTTTTAAAATTCCAATTAATTTTATAGCAACATACATAATCAAATGAAATCAATTATTGTGGTTCCCTTATAGGATATTGATGGGGAATAATTGTCCCAAATATTCTCTAATAATATGATATTTATTGTGTTTTTTATATAACTAAATTTAAATTGGCTAATATAATGGAGTTATGTGACTAAAAAGAGTGAATTTATAGTTTTTTATATGGTTTGATCAATGAAGAGTTAGTGTTATATTCATATTTCATTCATGGGAAATGTTCTAGAAATTATGTCATTACAAATTAACAATATTCCATATAAAGAAGCAATGAATATATCATATGAGATATAGTTATGAAAACATCCAAAAATGTCAGTTATAATATGTGAGATTGTGAATAAGTTGACAAAATTTGTTTCTAATAAACAAAACTGTAAATAAAATTCATTTTTATTTATTTGTTATCCTAAGACAACTATGTCATGTAATATACATAACATACTGTTAATTAATTTATTTATATAATGAACTATTATATTTCATGAGAAAGAATATATATATATATATATATTGGATTGAGTGGTAGTAAATTAGAACTGAGTTAATTTCAAGTTCATTAAATAGGATTTTTCATGAGATTAATGTTGTTCATGTTCTAAAAAGTGTTTTTGATATATAACCTACTCAAGATACAAAAGAACCACCAATATTATTAAAAATTAATCAATATCTTGAAGATATATATTTATTATTTATAATTTTGATGATGTAACGTCTTTAGGTAATGAACCAGTGACCTTCTAGATGCCATTAACATTTCAAAGTCCAAGAGATGGCTATAAGACATGTAATCTAAAATGGAAATTATGTACAAAAAAAGTGTTGATAATGGTATATGTGACTTAAATATAGAAATTCACTTTTATTAAAATCATTTTCATTAGAAAATCATAAAATGTATGGAGGAGTATATACCAATAAAACACTCATGGATAAAAATTATTAAAAATATATTTACGTCTATTATGGAGAAGATTATTTTTCATTAATTTCAAATATAGATTCTATTCATATTTTACATTCAATATAAAATCATAATGATGATGAGATTTATCAAATGGTTATCAAAACTAATTAAATAATGTGAATTTTTTAAAATATTGTTATATGACACAACATGAAGGTTTTAATGTTTTTTATGAGTCCATTTAGGCTATCAAATTGAAATGGACCATTTTTTTATTGAATCAATATTCATAGTGTTAGGTTATCTATTTTTAATAAATGATACAAGTATTTTGTTTCAGCTATAATTTTCTTGACTCTTTTTTGTAAAATTAGTTTACTTGGAGTGTAGTGGTGTTTATAATATTTTATGTAAATATATAGTTTTTCTCAAAAATGAGGACCCAAATTTAATCTCTATGAATACATAGTTGGAAAAATGACCCTAAATGAATGAATTTCGTGAGACAATATAGATATGATTTTCAAATATTTGTAGGGAAAATATATGTGGATTATTATATAGAGTCAAAACAAATATATGGGTAATTTCTTAATATTTTTAGAAATGAGAACTCATAATATATGTCTTTAACCCTTTTGCATTTCATAAAACATAAGAAGATTTTTTATTAATAATAAGATATTTAATGAAAATACTAAAGTTCATATAATTCATTCATAGGATATATCTTGCATTCAATGTTGTGTAATCAACAAGATATTTCTTATTTTCTAACCATTATAACTATAAAAAAAATTCCATTCCCTATTAGAGTAACTATTTTTATTTCAATGAAATCATTACATAATTAGGAATAAGTAAGGATATGTTCATAGTCTTTTTAGCTGATGAGATTCTCATTTTATTTTGATAAAATTATTCTAGCTTCAAATAAAATAAATTGATATGAGATCACAATATAATTTTATATTTTTATACAAAGGAGGAGCTATAAATTTGAAGCATTCAAAAAAAATATACCATTGAGGATGAACAGGCAATGGAAGAGGTCATATTTATATCAGAAAACTGTTAAAGAAGTTTTTAGATTTAGAATATATTTGAGGAACATTGTATGGTTTTTAATAGTGGGTGAATAATAAATATTATCTACAACAATAATGGATCTGATAATAATTCCATGTAAACTCGATTTGAATAATGAAAAAAAAATCCATTGCAAGTACAATATTTTCCAAGAGATATTTGAGAGTGTAAATGAAAATATATATTGGGATCCTATATAAGATAATGATTTTTATCCATTGATACAACCATTGTAGAAATAAATAAATGTACCTAATTTTAAATCACTTAATATATGATACATGTGAGACTGGAGATTATTATTTTTTAAAATCATGTTTTTATAATAAAATAAATATTAATTTTTCATTCAATCAAGTGTTCTACACTTATATTTCATGAATAAAATAATGATAATTATACCCTCACATTATGAATTTGAGTTTTCCATAATATTTATTCATAATGGATTATTATGATATATGATGGTTTGTTATGATTATAAAGAGTATAATATTATACTAATTTCAATTATTTTAATATGACATATAAAGAATAGATAAATCAAATAGTATATTGAGAGATATTATTTAAACTATACCATAAAATTATAAGACATGATGTTCATAATGAAGGATAATCATCAGGTAGTCTACTAATTATTATTCTTTATTACTTATTTATGGAGTGATACCTATGATTATGACATTTATACTTTGATACTTTACTTACGAGGTCCTTGACTCTTATCTAATCATGTGGTGGTTAAGTAGGTTGTTGATCTTGCCACTGGTTAATGCATGGTCGAGGTGGTATTTCTTCAATAATTCAATGATAAAATACATTGGATCCATTCATTTAAATAAATTAATAAAATTCATTAAAATTATTAATTTAGTAACATATGATGTGCTCAGAAAATTGGACATGGTACATGTGATGTACTCATTTCTACATGAATTCCATGTGATATATTCATTAAAGTAGTCAGTCCATTTAAGATATTCATAAATTCCGTAGGTGGAATGTACTATATTGACATGTTTCATATTTATTTCTCACACTATATCATGGGAAAAGAGATTATATTGGTACACAAATGATATATATAATACATCTTGTGCCGATAATGATTATCTATAGATATGAGTGTGTATGATCAAAATCCCACTTGAACCCTTTCTATATTTTGTATCAATAATATTTTTATATAGGTAAAACATTAATTATATAAATAACAAAAGGATTCTATATTTTTTATCAATGAAGTAATAGTCTGTACTATCACACGTTCAGGCCCTAAAAATAATGATTAATTTTTTAATGTGATTGGTCCAAAATGAATTCAACATGATAAAAAGTTAAAAAAATGATGGATTTGAAGAGTTATGAAGATTTTTTATAAGTTTATTATTTTAATTCTTGTTTGAGATTATTTTATTGATTGATATACCATGATCCATACCCTTTGAACTGCATGTGATGCAGATTATAGATTATGATATATTCCTATTATAAAAGGTATAAATATATAATATCATATAACATAATAATATTTTATAATATGTATATCTTTAGTTGAATACCATGTTGAATAACATTGATCACACACAATAGTGAACCAAAATGAACATTGATACACTTCAATATTAAAAAAACTACCAGTGTTAAATATTACCATGATTATTAAGTTTTTGAACTGTCTTGAATAAATGGATGTAAATTAAATTTTAATTTGATTAATAATGTAAAATATAGTATTTTTTTAAAATAAATTCACTATTAAAATTCAATTAGTGTATATATTTTACTAATCAAATAATTTTATAGATAAAAATAGAATTTTCAAAAAAATTATTGCAACGTTTTTGGATTTCATAATAAAATAAATATATTATGGTTTAAAGGTGACATAGTATACTATTGATTTGATTAATATATTAACTCTAATTAAATTAAATATTTATTAAAAATAAAAATAACATATTAAAATTTTTAATTTTCTTATAATGACTTTTTTCTTTATATATTACATTTCCACATAAAAAATAAATTCCAAAAATTTGGAATTTTATTTTTGAAAAATGAACATCATTTATTACTTCTATATATTTTTTTTTATTATGATGAATTTTCTGATTCTTTTTGAAAATACTTACTTTTACTATAAGTTAACAAAGTATTAATATTAGAAATTCAATGCATTTTATGATATTGTTAAGATATATACATGAATTAACATTTTATTAAACCATTATTATAATAAATATTGAATTTTTTAACAAAATTAATATATCTATGAATACTAATTTTTATTTAGAAACATATATTTCCCATACGTGAGATTGATTTTCCCCAAGAATATTTATATTCATTATACCCTTATTATATAAGAATTAAATTTAATCACTTTGAAGGATCATATATTAAAAATGATTTTTTTTAAAATATAATAGTTAATTTTAAAATAAATTCAATTTCATTTTTTTTCATTAAAAAGTCACTAAGTTTAGAAACTAGTTATTATGGTAAATGTAAAAAATGATAAAAAATATATTAAGGAAAAATTCCTAAATAAATTAATCACTTATCCCTAATTTATATATATGTGACATGAATCATGTAATAAGTCATGACCCATCATATAGGGGCCCATTCGGTGAATACCCCATGCCTTCCTCCAATACAATAAGAGCTGGAAACTATCACTGAGTAAGAAAATATCACAAATGGGAGACATTTGACAAGGTACCAATACACACGCATGCAGCATCATGCCCAAAATGAATACATGTAAAATTACTAAGTAAAGAATAATGTGTACACTATGATACCAACAATAGAGTGGGACAATAGAAAAATAGAAATTAAACTAGACAAGAATAAAAGCCCACTAAAAGTAAGAATTTGTGAAAGTGAACACCCATGTTCCTAAAACTCTTCAACATAAAACCCAACCTGAGAGGTAGTTATATGGATAGCTATCTAAATCCACAGTAGAACGCTTCAATAGTGTGATATCTCTAAGGACCACTTAGTCTTGGTCCACCTAGGACTCTGTCAATGCATTGAACGTATTCACAAGACACGTCATGTACTGAAAAATCCAATATTTGGGAGAGTAAAAAAATACTCAGTAAGACACCCTGAAACCACAAAGTAATACTACTAAAAAATACATTATGTACAAAAAAATGAACTTAATCAAAAAGAAATACATGAAGGAATACTGTGAATGAACACCACTAAAAAATGCCACCCAAAAACACCACGAAGGAACACAATGAAAGAACACCACAAAGGAACATCACTAAGGAATACTATGAAGAAACACTATGAAGGACCACCGCATTTGAACACCACATAGGAACACCACACAAGATCTCTATAAAGAAACAACACTAAGGAACACCGTGAAGGAACAACATGAAGGAACACCACTAAGGAACACCATGACGGAAACCCACTAAGTAACACCACAAAGGAACACCATGAAAAAAATGATGAAGGAACACCACTAAGGAACACCACTAATGAACACAATGAAGGAACACCACAAAGGAAAACCATGATGAAACACCATGATAGAGAACCATAATGGAACACCACTAAGGAATACCATTAAGGGAAACCATGAAGGAACACGGCGAAGGAACACCATGAATGAACACAAAAAATGAACACCACAAAGGGAGACACTAAGGAAGACCTTGATGGTACACCATAAAGGAATCTATACATAACTTTACAAATAATACAATAGAAAAATAAATTAATTATTTTTATATCACCCATGTATAAGTCTAACGAATTAAGAGAATTATATTCAGCCATAGTCCCTAGATCTCATAGTTTCCATGACACACGAATTGTCGATTATGCACGGAGCATCAATGAAACATGAAGAGTTGATAACTCATAGAGCATAAATGGATCACATTGAATCAATGGGTCTTTATCCCCCATGATATGTATTCACCAAGTCACAACTAGTTGTATGATTCCACTTATAGCATTCTTAATTTGGGAGAACCTACTTCTCAAGCCACTAGTTGATAAACCAACTTCAAAAAAACTGAAATAGTGTAACTAAAAAGGGAAAAATCATCTATAGTGTCCCAATTAAAAAAAACATCTATAGAATGGATACGAAGTTTGATTGAAATGTTCATTTTTTTAAAACAATGCGACCAGAGTCTAGATTTGGTCTGATTAGACCCGCTCGACCCCACCTCACCAACCAGATAACCTGACCTGGTTCGACTGATCTAACCTAACCATATTTTTCCGACCACTAATACCTACAGACTCGACCCATCCTCAGTCTGTTCTAGACTGACTTGGCCCATCGGAGTGGCCCAACCTCCCAAGTTCGGCCACATGTAGTGTGCCGGTTTGCTTTACAGGATGTTGTCTGCCCTAGCCGTGACCCCTAGCCCACATAGTCCTTCCTGGCTACATGGCTCCACCTTTGTGTCTCCCAGTCCCCCGTGTCACACCCTTTAGGACCATGACCCCCACATGCTCACTACCTCTACTCCACATGGTGTCTAGATTCCCACCTTCTATGTAATGATCAGGCTTCGACCACCACACCACACCACTCCAATCATTTCCTCTAGCCGCTTTAGCTCACTATCGCCTTGTGAAACTAGCACTAATGTCATTCTACATCAGATTTCCCTACTGGAACAACATATCTGGTCCCTTATGTGGACCATAGATCCTCATTTGATGCTGATAAAATCATGTGGTCACAAATTTCTATTTTTAAGGTTCTTACCTATGCTATTTGTGGCCTCTATGGTCAATTTTCTATTGATCCAGGGGTTTGATCATACTTAGAGACACCTTAAAATAATTGAGCTATGTCCATAAGGATTCAATGGGGAATCAAAAAATTAAAATTGAGGGGGAAAATAAATAATAATTCATAAATAATGAATCTCAGACTTTGTTCATTTTGGCATCAATCTGTTCTTGTTAAAAGGATAAACCAAGAACGAAGAACTAGAAATCCCCCTTATTATTTCCCTATTTTAAAACCATGAAATTTAATCATCTCATAAGAACAGTCAAACCACGGATAAACATATTAATTAGTTGGTCTAAATTCATCAATTAATCTAGGAAGGGAATGCGAAAATCAAAAATAGAACAACATCCATCATTGAGTTTGGATCAGTTGTTGAGGTGGAACAATTGTGCTGTCATCATTGATGATATCCTACCACTCTATTGGTAGGAAAATATATGATCCAATATTCTATACATCATCATTCTCTCAAGAGGATTATTTCTCCATGCTCTCCGTAGCGATTCTTCGCTGATCCCATGGTTATGCGGCTAACCATGGAATAAGGATGTTTTATTAAAGGAAATCATCTTCACATCAACAAAATAATTTTTCATTAAATTATTTAATGATCATTTCATCATTTTCATGTGTTTACATAGATGACCCATGCCAACTAATGTTATGTTGTGCCTAAGGAAAGAAACACAATAAAAACTCAATGGGGAATCACATTTCTAATCCAAGTCTCCATTCAAGAGTTATTATTATTGAAAATAAAATATTTTTTATTTAATTTTTTTATTTATGGTTACGTCAAATAACTATCATTCACAGTCATCCCACACGAACCGATATTAAGCCTCTAATAAGGTAAATTATCCACTATAAACACAACAGTACCCTCAAATTTCGGATTCAGTCACGCATTAAATAGTTATTCTACCTTTTAATGGAAAAAAATGTGAATATACAATTAAAAAGCATTAAAATTACTCAATGAATAGTTATGGGTACACCAGGCCTCAAAATCACACACCATTTTAGGGCCTGGGAATGGAATTTTGCCAAATAATTTCAAAAAATAAATTCTTTGAAATCTGATCCATTACATTCTCCCCAACATAGGGCTTTATGTCCCCAAAATCCAAACAAAGGGCTTCCCAAAAAGATATGGGTATTGAGTATGGAAAGTCTCATAGTCAGTATGTCTAAATTGTGCCTCTCTAGATCATTGTAAGAATAGTGGGATACAAACCATCCAATGGATCTGAGTTATCCCATCTCCATCCACAACAGATAACTTCAACGATGAAAACTTATTCAACCACACTATGGGAAACTTTAAACTAGATCGCCTACTGAGAGAATCTTTCACCACATTCCCCATAACAAGAGTATAGAAAATCTCAAACACATAGTCCAAGAGGAACTCTAGACAAAAATTATATCTCAAACCTTGTTGGATTCACTAAAACACCACCACCACTAATAGAAACTGAGGAATCATAACGCAAATTGTGGTAGGGTTAGTATATCCAATTCATGATAAATCAGATTCACCATCCTTTGTGTGAGTCCATTCTATGGTTCTTGGAATTTATTTTCACCAATAATGAAAACATCCTTCCACCACTATAGAAACACAACAATCATCACCTAACATAGTCAATAGGATTTTGAACTATTGGTAACCAGTCTATTCCATGATTGATGACATAAGGACTCAATTCCACTTACAATAGATCCCAAATGAAAATCTTGTCCATAATAGTTAGGTCACACTATCAGTACTAGTATGTGTGATCATCGAATCCCATCCCATATCAGTCTTGAAACACAAGGGTTGAGTCAATGGTCCCTCCAGAATCCCTGAGTCTTGAACAATATTCCGGGAAAGACAAGAATGACTAATACATTTGTATATCAATACTATAACTGTAGTATGATATGAAACAATTGTACCATGAATCCTTCCCAGAGCCTTTGGGTCATAATACATGAACGCATGCAATTGTTCTCTCCCCTTTCCTCTATCTCCATAATCCGGTTTTAGACCACCCAGGGCTGGGGCTGTAACATGAGGACATTTCTTCCACCACCTACTACTCTCCCAGCTCCACTGCCATGTATGACGTCTTCCAGATTTGTATGCTCCTTCATTTTTTCCACTCACTATCACTGGATGGATATGTTAATCCAAGGGACACTTAACCACAATGGTTCTCTATATCAACAATGAATAGGTAGGAATGCACATAGGTATAATGTTGGTTCGGATGTCCCTACACAGACCTTTCTCGAAGGACCAATCCCAAAAGAACCAGTTGTCTATCACATCCATCGAGTACCTAGAATGGTTACTATACCTCAATGAATTCATTGATAATAACACATAGTCCTACGAGAGCTATAGAAGCTCTTGGACAAGTATAGACCTTATCATATAAGGTGAAAACTTCTCTACGAAATTTTTCTCAAACTCCTTCCACAAAAAACTCATCTCATCACAATACAGGGAATCCAAAATCCATTACCAGCCAATTAAACCATGAATAAGGATTACTTCTTGGACCACCATATGATCTCCCAATTTTCTGGAAAGTTGTAATACTTGTATCATCAACTTAATCTAGTCCTCAGCCGCATGTTTCGGGCTCACCTCAGAACATGAGCGGTCACTATCACTGAAATTCATGAGGTTCTCATAGCTTGCACTCCTCATCCACTAGAAATAAAGGTACCATGTGCTTCTCTACATGTGATGGTGTATCTTGTGCACCACTTGGAGGGGATATTTCTAGTATGAACCCTTTTCTGGATGTATCGTCAAATGGATGATCGCCCTCGTGATCATGTGGTGGAATCCTAGATATATATTTACATGGTGGTATTTTGAAATAAAACAATATGTACCACGATCAAAAGATTATACATTGTTAGAAGACTCAATAATGAAATTAGAATGCACAAAAATTTTATATGATTCATGTGATTTTATTTTTTACCACTAACTAGTGTTTCATGAGAATTGACAAAGAGAATAATTTGGTGTCCTGGTGTATCGATACATTAGATGCCACCCCAACACCAGGTTCCCATGCCTGAAAGACAAACTCGAAACACATAACATGGTTCCCCAATAGAATATCACAATATTTTCTTCATTAATATAAACTGACCTTCTCCGGTACCACTATGTCATGACACATCTCAAAGGGGCTCGTTCCCTAAAAACCCTAAGCCTGCCTCTAATAGCCCATGGGCTATCAACTAGAATAGAGTAGGAAAATACCACAAATGGGTTGAATTTTCTTAAACACCTATACACATTCATGTATTTCGATGCCCAAAAATCTAAAATGTAAAATCACTAAGTAAAAAAGCTTTCATACCACTAAGATACCAACAATAGAGTAAGATAATGTAAAATGAGAAATTAAAAAGGGACATAACAAAACCACCAAAGTTAAGTGGATGAAAAACTGAGCACCCATGTTCCTAAAAAACATCACCAGAAATCCCTACCTAAATGGTAGGTACAAGTATATCTTTTTGAAGCCATAGGAGAACACCACAACTATCTTATATCTCTATGAACCACTTGTTCCTAGTCCACCTAGGAATAATTCAAATCATCAAACATCATTAAAATATATAAAATGTGTTGGAAAATCTTGTGCATGGGTAAGTAAAACAACAGTTAGTAGGAAACCTTGAAAAAAATAATGGAATACTATTAAGAAATAAAAAATTACACCTAAATGAAATAAAATATGTACACCACCATTAAAAACAAAAATTAACTCCATTATGAAACACCATGGAGGAACTCTACTAAAGAAAACCACTAAAAACACAATGATGAAACAAAATGACGGAAAAAGTAAGGAACACCACTAAATAACACCATGAAGGAACACCAAAAAAGAACACAATGAAGGAACACCACAAAGAAACACTATGCAGGAACACTGATAACAAACACCCTGAATGACCACCATGGAGGAACACCACTAAGGAATGCCAAAATGGAACACAACTAAGGAACATCATGAAGGAACACCATGAAGGAACACCACGATGGAACACCAGAAAGGGACACCTTAAGGGAACACCAATACATAACACCATGAAAGAACACCATGAAGAAATGCCACTAAGGAACACCATGATGTAACTCTACTAAGGGACACTATGAAGGAACACCTTAAAGGAACACCACTAAGGAACACCATGAATGAATATTGCAATGGAACACCATGAAGAAACACCATGAAGGAACCCAATGAAGGATTAACAAGAAGGATAACACACAAAAATACATGAATTATAAGACCCTGAAACACATGATGAATAGTCATGTGACATAAGTATAAGTCTAATTAAATAAGAGAAGGTTTTTTAGTTGTATTCCACATATCCCCCAGTTTCCATGACCCATGGAATGTCAATGACCCAAGGAGCATCAATGGTGCACAAATTTTTGATGGAACATGGAGCATCAAGGGCACATATAGTTAATATTGAAAATGGAGTGTCAATGGATCATGCATCCCCCATGTAATGTAGTCACCAAGTCATAGCTAGCCGTATGATTCCGCTCATAGAACTATTATTCCAGGAGAAGCTACTCTTCAATCCATTAGATCAATTTCCAACTTCCATAAAAATAAATTAGAGTATCCCAAAATGACTAATTAATTTCAAGTGTCTTAACCCCACAAACTTCTTGTCAAAACAAACACTCGGTTGGAAAGATATGGTCTTTTTTTAAAACGGCCAGACCTAGATACAACCTCACCATCCAGTCAACCTGACCAGGTCCCATAGACTCGACCCAGTTTGGTGGATCCAACCGCGTCCACTCTGAACTGACCCAGCCTACTGGGATTCTAGAGTGGCAATGCCACTATTATCTAGCCAACAGGTAGCAGGCAAATTGATTCTATGGGATGCAGCCTTCTCTGGCTGCGCCTGCTTGTCCACATGGTCCACCATGACTGCATGGCTCCCCCTCATGCCTCCCAATCCCCCACAACTCACCCTGCTAGCCTGCATAACTCACACTCTAATCACTTCTTCTCAACATTATGTCCACTTGGACCACATACTGCATCACCCTCTTGATCTCACCGCCACACCAAACTACTCTAACCCCGACCTCCAGTCGCTCTGGCTACTACGGCCCGTCGCCACCTCCCGCCATCGGGACCACTGTCTTTCCACACTAGACTTCTCTGTAGGACCCACCATGGTGGTCCCTTCTATGGACCACTATGGATTCTTAGATAGATGTAAAATCATTCGGTCATAGATTTTGTTTTATTGTATTCCTCTATAGACATTTTGGGAATCTATTGTGGATTTTCCTTCGATTAGGGGGTACTTTCATACATCGAGACACCGAAAAATGGTGATATGATCCCACATGGGTTCAATGGAGAATTATTGAATAAATGGGAAGAGGTAAAGGCACCCTGAATGAAAGAATAATGAATCTCATATTTGATAATTTCAACATAAATCCATTTTTGTTAAAATGTTAAATGAATAACAATGGACCAAAAATCAATTAGATTATTTACCCTTTTTAAAAAACCCGAAATATAATCACACAACAAGAAAAATTAAAAAATGGATCAACATATTCACTGCGTGGTCTATCTTCATCTATCAATCATATAAGGTAAATAGGAAATCAAAAATAGATCACCTTTATATATTGATTTTGGATCAGTCATTGATGAGGAATAGTTGAGTCATCATCGTTGATGATATCTTCTATCTCTATTTTCATGATCTATGATCCCATCTCCAATACATTAACTTTTACCAGTGAGGATTCCTTCCCTAATATATCAATTGATATTCACCGATGTTCCCATGGTTATATGGATTAAACTCATAGATGATTATTGCCTATTGATCGGTCAAAGTTCTGATGCTCTGCTAATGTGTATAGCAGCACTCGAGTTGAATCCTCGATGATGATACTTTTTAATATACATTTGTTTTTAGTGGACTGAATTCTGATTAGGGGGTTTGTTTGTAGAGCTTATGAAATAATTAATTGATGATGTCTGATTTAGAAAATTTATAAAGATTGGGGTGAGTTCATAATTAGATAGTTATGTTTGAGATATCCTTTAGATTTGCTTTATATGGAATTGAATTAACACCAATGTCACAAGTTAACATTGATTGGAAATCCTAAGTGTCAAGGCTTTAATCCAAGCCGTAATTTAAATTAAGGTACTAATCTCAATTATATCATCTTGATGGTGGTGTACTTATGGTTCCAATAATCCATGGAAACCCCATGTTAAAAAAAATAAGTCATTAATCTATGACATGTTAAGTCCAACATACACAATGTTATTTCAAAGAATCTTCAATATGAAAAAGATATCAATCACTCAACATACCTAAATTATAACTCACCCTCATGAGATATTTACACATACATATGGGTTTTTAATAATTTGGTTATAATGATTATAATGATTATTTAAGAATTGAAGAAAAACAAAGGGATAATAAAAGAGTGGTGCGTCGAACACACACACAAGAACAATGATGAGAATTAAAAACGAACTTTCAGTTGAATGAGGAAGCAAAATAATGGAAGGGGATTCAACTATATTTAAACTATTTTAAGAACATTAATATTAAAATATATAATTTTTATGAGAATACGAGATATTTAAGAAGAATATTTAATTAAAACAGAATAAAAAAGGCATACAAGATTAAAATAATGAAGAACACAAAAGTAAATGGAAACAAAGAGAAGAGGGAAGGTATCTCAAGTAAAAACATGAGTATGGTAGGTCCTACCAAGAATTTGGAAAGGCTTTGGTCGTTCTAATTGATGCTCCTATCTTCTTAAAAGCCAACCCTTTTGAAGGAGATGAGGGAGATGTATTTATAGGCCAAGGAAATGGACTGTTGGCATTCCCAATCTGTCCCTCCACTTGGCTCAACGGTTTGGACATCCAGACAGCCGAATACCGAGACATCTCTTTCTTCGAAGTTGTATTTAATAATTTTTTCCGACCTATATAAATATATAGAGTCATTTGGACCTGTGCAGCCAACTTTATCGTGGTTTGATTAAACATAGTTAAACTGTCCATTTCAATCCATGTTTTTTGATGGCCAAAATATGAATGGGTTTTTGAATAGTAAGATGCCTTTAAATCCGAATGATTTATTCAAAAAATTCATCCACCTATATCTACCATTTCACACTAAAATATCTATGATTGATTTGGTGATTACATAATGAGATATTCCCTGAATAGTGTTCAGATTTTAATTCACGGACAGAATGGTGGGATGGATTTCAAAGCTTCATTTGGGAATCATGTTCTTGTTGTTGGGACCTGAAATTTTTATCCATGATTATTTTGGATAATCAAGAACACTTTGTGTAGTATCATAAATTATGGGATATGGGAGTGATACCATTAACTCAATCATCATGGTAGGTCTAGTTTCTTCATAAATTCTTTGGGTCATCTTTGGTGGTCCATATGGGCCTTCAAAAGGACGAATTATCCCATTATCTACTCAAATGAAATGTTGTATATTGAGTTAGGAATCCTAAAAAATAAAAACCATATAATTTGTATCAGTTGGGTGACAGTAATAAATAAAATAGTAAAATGAATTAATTTGACTACTTCAAAAAATGATCAAAAATTATACTTAGTATTAAAACATTAATATTTCACACAAATTATGCACATTTCAAATAAAATAAGTCAAGGGATTATATAATAAGTCATCAAAATATTAATAACATAACTCCCCATCACATAGTATTGTGCCTGTCATAATGTTAAAAAAATATAAAAACATGAAAAAATCATTTTCACTCACCAACAAATATTAAAATTTTATTTTCTCTAATCAGGGGAGGTTTAGACAATTTCACTCATCCATATGGAATTACACCTAAAATTTTTACAGAAACAATGTTTCAAAAACAACTCTTTTTTCATGCACAATATAGAAATTGAAAATGTGGACACTCGAAAATCACACCTGTCTAGATGACAAAATTCATTTGTGGAGGTTCTTTCTTTCACCATGAAAAAGTAAAAATATTATAGTTTAAAAGACCTCTCAGCCTCCAATCCCTATCCAAAGTGCACAATAATCAAGAGGTCTTTTGAAGGGATTTTTCTATGGAAATGGGACGGTAGGAATATAATGTCCAAGATAGAGAAAAAGAAGTGAAAACACCAACATGCAAAAAGGAGCGCACATTTTTTTTTGAAATGAGACATGAAGGGAAATGGAAACACATATTTACGAGGGAATAAAAATGTTAAATAAGACATAAAATTGGTAGTAAATATGAAGGGAATGATGAGATGGAATATTTAAAAAAACACAAAACTTCTCCAAATGACATTAGAATATAATTTAAGTGTTCTTTTTTTTTCTTTTTTTTCTTTTTTACGAAAGTTGAACTCGAAATAGATTTCACATGTAACACCATGAAATTTTATGATAAGTATTTTTTTTAATTTATTTGATTCCATGTGTTTTATGCTACACCATGATTATATTGTACTATATGAAACACCGTATTAGCTTGCAGTATACGCAACACAATTCTTCGATCGTGTCATACACAATTTCAAGTTCGTTTGATAATAGTCATTATACACAACATTGAGTGTATATATATATATTCAATGTATAAATGAAATATGGTTCGATTTTGTTATATTAAACAACAAAGGAGTCTTTCACAACACACAACCCTAACATGGCTTCCATTACACGCAATCGCGACCTTCCTCTGTAGCGTGTGTAGTACGCAATACCGGGTATCACTAAACAACGATATATGGTTATAATATTATTATAAACTAGATGTTATGAATATTATTATCTACATTTTAAATTTTATAAAATTATTATTCATCTTACAAATTTTCTAGAACATGGTATGAGAACAAAATAAATTTTTTCGGGTAAAATAAGTATTTTTCAAAAAATGCAGTTTTGACGCCTTTTGATGGCGCACCCATTTTAAATATAATTTTTGATAAGTTTATAAGTTAAATTTTACAAAATAAACTTATTCTTTTGAATCATGATATAAAAATTTACATTTTATAAAGTTTTGATATTTTTTTGATAACTTTCATATTTTAATGAATAGTAAAAACACGCTATATTTTAATTAAAAACAACTTTTTTCATCGTAATAATTTATATTGTTAAATTATAATATTTAATGGTTTTAATATATAAATAGAATATATTATTACCATTTAATATAATTTATGTCATTAGATTGATTTTACCTTGAATTCGTAGGTTAAATCAATTCAATCTTTTGAAATGTTTTAAACAAAAACCCGTTTTCTTTCGACAACGCGATTATTTTTAATTTAATTTCTGAAAATTTTGTGTATTTAATTTGAAAAAATGGATTCCATATATGGAATCAGTGGGTCCAAATTATGTTAATAGGCTACTTTTTATTTTTGGGCACTATGAATAGTAACTACGGTAAAATTTATTTACCATAGTTAAAGGTAAATCGGGTAATTAAGGGTAAATATAAGATTATAAAATTACCCTAACCCCTTCCAAAATCCTATTGGATTACTAAGAGTTGACCCATATCACCTAAGGGTCTGATTAGATTCATTTAATCGTCTTTTGTCCCTAAAAATAAATTATTTATTATTAAAACCAATGAAAGTGACAACATGTCACTCTCTTAAATCTTATATGTATATTAATTTTATCTTAGTGATAAACTTCATGAAACATCGAACATGAATAGTATCCAGAAAGAAAATAAAATTATCTACATCATATGAATTTATTTATAATTTTTAGGGATTATATAATTATCATGAATTGTGACACAATTGTGATGAAGAAATTGTTTATCTAGTGAAAAATCAATAATATAGTTTTTATTAAACTACTAGTGACCATAAAAGGCACAAAACCCGGACCAAAACTTATTGGTCATGTAAATTTAAACTATAATCATCCAATGGTCTAATATTTTACAATTTTAATAATTATAAAAGTGATTATGACACTTATATTATTTTATTTTAAATGATGCCAAAGTTGTCACATTCATAATTTAATAAATATAACAATTTAAATATTGTGATTTTAAGATGATAAATTCGAGTAAAAGTATTATTTTGAAATTTAATATATTTAGCTTCATCATAGGATATTATTTTTAATTTTTATGCAACAGATAAGTATATTAAATAATTATACAAAAATGTTGTAGTAATTATTTTATTAAGAGATAAACCAAATAAATGGTTTGAAAAATAATAAAATAAATATTATATGAACTATTTAATGTGATCCACTAATTTTATAGATACATATGACAATTTATTAATCTATTAATGATTTTTTTTCGAACATATCTTCTTTATATATTTTACTTAAATTCAAATAAATTAATAGTGTCAAAATTGATACTATTGTTATTTTATAAAAATAACATATTATAAAATTTTTTAAAATCACAAAATTATTTAAAAATTATAAATATAAATTTATATGGTCTAAAATGTTATTAAGTATCCAATTATGGACAATTCACAACAAATAAGTAATTATTTGTTATAATTTAAAATTTAGAATGTTATTACCACAAATAAAATAAAATTGATTAAATAAGGATAAATCAAGTTGATAATGATTAGAATAAATTCCTAACATGCCTAAATTTTATTTGTTGATGATATTACAACCCTATATTATCTAATATTAGAATATGAGTCATTTTTTGAGGTTTTTAAGTGGGGTTAGATTTATTATAAATTAATATTTTTAAGATTTCCAAAGGTGCCCCTCTCTTCCCTTATAAAAGGGAACCTCCTCCCTCTCTTCCTCACACCACTTTGAGCCCTCATGCTCGGCCAAACCCTAACAAATTCTCTTCTCCACTTCCCTAGAGAAATCCTAGAGGTCCTAGTCTACTTCAAAGACCAATCTTAGTTCCCTAAGAGGAGGTTTCAAAGAGGCATATCGAAGAAGAGGTAATTTCTTCTACCGATTCATTCAAGCTTATTTCTTCTTAAACTTCTTATTCTTTAGTAGTTTCATTATAAAGTAATAACATCAGTATCACTAATATACTGATATGTTATTATAAATATGAAATATCCCCATTTCACCTTCTATCCATCCTACGGAAAACAAAATCACCGCGTGTGCGTATGTACCGAATACCGTCTCCACGTCGGGGTGTAATATGTTTTTCCACCAACACCTTACATGGATGGGTATAATGGTGTAAATAATAACTATACATAGTTATTATAACATCATAATAATTCTGATATATTGTATCATCCACTCCAATTCAATTCAATAATTATGGAAATGATATCATCGCTCGTGCGTACGTACGGACTACCTTCTCCACGACGCGATAAGATTCATTCTCTCTATTAACCATTTAAGAATGATTATAAAGTATATATAAGAAATAATAATAAAATATATGACATTATAAATCTACTGGATTTATTTATATATATATATATGTATGTCATCTACTTAATTCCATTCAACTCAATAAGGAAACGAAAACAACGTTCATGTGTACGTACGGCCTACCGTATCCATGAACGGTGTATTTATTTCCATTTATTTATCTATTATATATATGTATATTCTGAATATATATTATATATAAATAATATTTTATATTATGGAATTAAGTAATCATGATCTATGTAATCATATGAATAATTACAAGTCAAAACACGGATGACAAATGAAACGATTTTACCCAAAACACTCTTTAACATGGAATTTACAAAAGAACGGGTAATATAAAGTCATAAGTGAACCATATATGATATCATAACAATGAATATGATTCTTTAATAAGTCAATGAAATTATTTAAATCATTATACAGGATGTTTGGATACATACGAAGCATATCAGACACATGTTAAGTGATAATTTTGCAAATCTCATTTTTATCCGAGATTGCTTATTCGTAAGTATTTACTGGGGGTTATTTCTATCATCCATGTCCATATTTTATAAAATTGTTTTCATGTATGTTTAATGTAATTTTTACCCATTTTTGACTTTTACTACATGCTATGTATGGAATCATTCTTTTATGAGGTACTTTTTTACTTTTCCGGCAAAAGTACGAGAAGAATGTTTTTTAACTTATACGGAATGAACAAATTTTTACAGTTTTTAAAGCCTTATTTTCATGAAGATTCCTCCCAAAGATTTCATGACTATTTTCATCAAAATCCATTTCTTTTAAAATTACATGACATTTTTTGAAATGAAAATGATTTTGAAGAAGGATATTTTCCTCAAGAATTCATTTCAAGTGTCTTATCAAAACCATTCTCCATCTAAGATGAAATTATTTCATATGTGTATGGTTCAAGTATAAAGTCTCTATGATTTGCATGGTTTAAATTTTATTATTATGAAATGATATCCATTTATTTTATATGGATTATGTGATGATGGGATGATGTTTATGAAACCCATTTTATTCATTGGGTTATTATGAATGATGTATGTTTATTTTGTGGCACAAGTAAGAATGATTTCATTATAAGATGGGTGGGACCTATATCTCCCTCCAATGAATTGGGTAAAGATTTATATATAATGAGATAGACATGGATGGAATGTTAAGTTAATCCAGTTCAGTGTTACAGGACTAAAACGAGGAGTGAACTCAATTCCGAAAGGGACTTTGTCCACTAAGATGGTCTTGGCAGCAATGCCTTGGATACTATGGAAATGATAACAAGTGCTGAATGGTTGACACAATTACATGTCTTATTCCCATGCTATTTTATCATGATTGATGTTCCTTTATGTTATATGCCTTACATACTTCCAAGATTTATGTCTTTTCTCAATGTTTTAATGTTTAGATTTCATGTTCATGTTTTTGCTTTCAAATTTTTATGGATTGTTTTATGTTCTCTATGTTTTCCCTTACTGAGAATTTGAGAGCACCCTTTTTATGTTTTATTTTCCACAGGAAATAAAGAAAGGTTTTAGTTAAGGAAAAAAAGGGGAAGATCGTTATGGTAGATGTTGAGGATCTTTCAACATGACTAGTTGTTTATATTCTGAGTTTACAAAGACACTAAACTATTACGGTCCATGTGTGTATTTTTTTTGTTATGTATTAAGTATCCCAGAAAAGTAATGTAATGTCCATGTACGTCAAGATTCAGGTCTCTACAGTTGGTATCAGAGGCAAAGGAGGTAGGAATTTATCTGATCCTTGGGAACTCTCACATGTGTGCGTTGGACGAAGCATGGCTCTCCGCCCAAGGGCTTCATGAGAAATGGATTCCACTGGGGATAGTGGTGTGTCCCTCACAAGGTGTGTAGCCGCCCATGGAGTGCCCCGATAGGTATCAATTATAGTCCACTGGAAGTAATTCCAGACCGTTATAGTTGGTATTAGAGGGGAGGTTTAGTCAACCTTTGGAAACTAGGATGCGAAAACATTAGTGAGATCCCTAGAGATATTTCTAAGGTATGTCTAGGGATGTCCATAAGGATAAGTATATGTATAGGATATATTCCTAGAACTAAGGTAACTATCTTATAATTTAACCTAAGATTTTAGATATTGAGGGTACTCCCCCTTTACTATGTTTTTTTCCCTAGCATGATTTTTTCTTCTTACAGAATTCTTTATATGTTTTAGTCAATGGAGCAAACCAGAAGGAATTCGGTTAACATTGAATCCAATGGACAAATTAGTGAATATGGGCAATGAAATTGCATAATGCCTAGAGAGAAAGATATTGTGATTATGGAGAATCATTCTTCGCGATATATGATTAACAAGGTGAAATTTAGAGGTATTACTAAGTCATCAAATAAGAGGAAGATGGAATTTTAAGCATGTTCTCATAGTGAGGAGCATAGAGAAGGGAAGATTGAGATTTATAAAGAAGGGAAAAAGAACCTTGAGGAATACCTCAAATGGAGGGATAGATGTTATCTATGTGGAGAAAAGGGTCATAGAGTGACATACTGCAATGGAGTTCAATGTCTTATTTGTGGAGAACATGGGCATTACCCAACTCAATTCCCTAACCTAAAAAGTTACTCTTAAATAAAGGACGGACTTATTCCAGGACAATCATTGAATAGGATGGATTGAAGTGTTTATGTATTGGTATTCAAGAATAATTTTGTTGAGGTACTTTTATGGTGTATTAGAATATTTTTGTATTAGTCTATTGTGGTTTGCAATAATTTTATGGTACCGGTAACCATGAAAAGTGATTCAAATATTTTGGAAAGCAGATGATATGCACATAATGAAGGGATAAGAAGATAATGAGATGTTTGATTGTATTCATGAGCTCATTAATGATATAAGGACTAAGTGATATCATGGTTTGAGTATATATAATTTTGAGGATTTTGGTATGTGGAATGTGTTAACTTTTAACTTCATTCAAGTTTTCACTAAGGTTCTATGGGTATTTATTCATCAAGAGAATACATGATTAAGGTATTCACATGTTTGTAATTTGACCAACAAGATATATCTTATGATATATGGGGTGATAAATGATGGTATTCACATGATTGTTATGTGAAATTTCAAGTAATCATTTTCTTTATACTATGAGCTTGGACCGTAGTATTTTAGATAAGCCTAAAGATTGGAATGGATTATGTTGGACATAAGTTAGTATTTTTTAAGGATAGAATTTTTTTCGATATTATTGATGGGATGTTATAGTAATGTAATTTTTGAAAAAGGAAAACCTACAGGATGGGCGACAACCCACCGCGTCGGACGAGGCTGTGGGAATCAAACCCACAACCGAAGTGCGACTAGCCTTTATCGCATACCAATGGCCTGCAAGAAGTCCCTGGTTAGTAGAAACTAGTTTTATTTTTTTAAGCAGTATAATATATGAAGTATAAGTTCATTTTTGAATCTTGTACGATTAACCTCGCCATAGATAGACTTATGTATATTTGATAACTTTTGCTATCCTTTTGTTTGAAACAGATGGAATGACCCATCATTCTATCACTTGATCTGTTAACACTTCATGAATTACAAATTCAACATCATTTTTTTAAGAGATGAAGTGGAAATTGTTCAAAGCAATAACAACATTGAGAGTATACCAAAATCAAGAAAGTATTTCTTCTAATTCAAAATTTTCAACTTTAGGGAAATGATATTGAAAACCAAAAATGTTGTCCTAGTGCTCTTATATCCGATGAATAAGATGATACCATAGATCATCGCAAATCTATGGCTTTATGATTGTTATTTCATTTCCATGTTCTCTACCACTCCCCATCAGAACATGACAGTTTGATTTCTCTTCCATATCCATATTTTCACCTATGTTCTCCTACGTGGAAACCCAGTGATTAGGTAATTTCGGTAAACATTACATTTCATACTTTATTTTTAAAAGATAATTTTTGGTATTCCTTTTTACGATGCGGGTTTCTATTAATGAATCTTTCGAATAGTAAACCATATATATCCCCAACGAATTTCGTGGGCGAAATTTATTTTAAGGGGGGTAGAATGTAACTACCCGGGATTTTATGATAAGTATTCTTTTTAATTTATTTGATGTCATGTGTTTTATGCTACACCATGATTATATTGTGCTATACACAACACCATATTGGCTTGCAGTATATGCAACACAATTCTTGGATCGTGTTATACACAATTTCAATTTCGTTTGATAATAGTCATTCTAAAAAACATTGAGTGTATATATATATATATATATATATTCAATTTATAAATGAAATATGGTTGGATTTTTTTATACGCAACAACAAAGGAGTCTTGCATAACACGCAACCCAAACTTGGCTTTCATTACACGCAATCTGGACCTTCCTCGGTAGCGTGTGTAGTACACAATACCGGGTTTCACTAAACAACGATATATGGTTATAATATTATTATAAACTAGCCGTTATGAATATTATTAACAAAATTTTGAATTTTATAACATTATTATACTTCTAACACATTTTCTAGAACATGGTATGAGAACAAAATAAATTTTTTTGGGTAAAATAAGTATTTTTCAAAAAATACAGTTTTGCCGCCTTTTGATGGCGGACCCACTTTAAATATAATTTTTGAGAAGTTTATAAGTTAAATTTTACAAAATAAACTTATTCTTTTAAATCATGATATAAAAATTTACATTGGATAAAGTTTTGATATTTTTTTGATAACTTTCATATTTTAATGAATAGTAAAAACACACTATATTTTAATTAAAAACAACTTTTTTCATTGTAATAATTTATATGGTTAAATTATAATATTGAATGGTTATAAAGTATAAATATATTATATTTTTACCATCTAATATAATTTATGTCATTATCATTGATTTTACCTTGAATTCGTAGGTTAAATCAATTCAATGTTTTGCAATGTTTTAAACAAAAACCCTTTTCTTTCAAAAATGAGATTAATTTTAATTTAATTTCCTCAAATTTTTTGAATTGAATTTGGAAAAACGGATTCTATATTTGGAATCAGTGGGTCCAAATTATGTTAATAGGCTATTTTTTTATTTTTAGGAATTATGAATAGTAACTACGGTAAAATTTATTTACCATAGTTAAAGGTAAATCGGGTAATTAAAGGTAAATATAAGATTATAAAATTACCCTAAAACATTCCAAAATCCTATTGGATGACTAAAAGATGACCCATATCACCTAAGGGTCGGATTATATTAATTTAATGGAATTTTTTCCATGAAAATAAATTAATTATTATTAAAACCAATGAATGTGACACCATGTCACTTCTTAAATCTTATAAGTATAACAATTTTAACTTAGTGATAAACTTCATGAAACTTAAAACATGAATATTCTCCAGAAATATAACAAAATTATCTACATCATATGAATTTATTTATAATTCTTAGGGATTAAATAATTATCATTAATTGTGACACAATAGTGATGAAGAAATAGATTATTTAGTGAAAAATCAAGAATATAGTTTCTATTAAACTAATAGTGACCATAAAAGGCACAAAACCCTGACGAAAACTTACTGGTAATGTAAATATAAACTATAATAATCCAATGGTCGAATATTTGACAATTTGGTGAATTATAAAAGCTATTATGACACTTATATTATTTTATTTCAAATGATCCCAAAGTTGTCACATTCATAATTTAATAAATATAAAAATTTAAATATTGTGATTTTAAGATGAAAAATTCGAGTAAAAGTATTATTTTTAAAGGTAATATATTTATCTGAATCATAGGAATTTATTTTTAATTTTTATTCAACATATAAGTATATTAAATAATTATACAAAAATGTTGTAGTAATTATTTTATTAAGAGATAAACCAAATAAATGGTTTTAAAAATAATAAAATAAATATTATATAAACTATTTAATGTGCTCCACTAATTTTATAGATACATATAAAATTTTATGAATCTATTAATGCTTTTATATTGAACATATCTCTTGTATTTATTTTATTTAAATTCAAATAAATGAATAGTGTCAAAATTGACACTATTGTTATTTTATAAAAATAACATATTAGAAAATTGTTTAAAAATCACAAAAATATTTAAAAATTATAAATTTAAATTTATATGGTCTAGAATGTTATTAATTATCCAATTATGGACAATTCACAACAAATAAGTAATTATTTATTATAATTTCAAATTTAGAATGTTATTACCACAAATAACATTATATTGATTAAATAAGGATAAATCAAGATGATAATGACTAAAATAAATTCCTAACAAGGATAAATTTTATTTATTGATAATATTACGACCCTATCGTATCTAATATTCTAATATGAGTCATTTTGGAGGTTATTAAGTTGGGTTAGATTTATTATAAATTAAATGTTTTAAGATTTCCAAAGGTGCTCCTCTCCTCCCTTATAAAAGGGCACCTCCACCCTCTCTTCCTCACACCACTTTGAGCCTTCAAGCTCGAACAAAACCTGCCAAATTATCTTCTCCACTTCACTAGAAACATCCTATAGGTCCAATTCTACTTCAAAGGCCAATCTTAGTTCCTTAATATGAGTTTTCAAAGAGGCGTATCGAAGAAGAGGTAATTTCTTATACCGATTCTTTCAAGCTTATTTTTTCTTCAACTTCTTCTTCATTAGATGTTTCATTATAAAGTAATAACATCAGTATCAATAATATACTGATATGTTATTATAAATATGAAACAACCCCATTTGACATTCTATCCATCCTACAGAAAACAAAATCACCGCACGTGCGTACGTATGGAATATCGTCTCCATGCCGTGGTGTAATCTGGTTTTCCCCCAACACCTTATATGGATGGGTATAATGGTGTAAATAATAACTATACATAGTAATTATAACATCATACAGATTCTTATATATTTTATCATCCACTCCAATTCAATTCAATAATTATGGAAACAATATCATCACTCGTGCGTACATACGGACTACCGTCTCCACGACGTGATGAGATTCATTCTCCATGTTAACCATTTAAGAATGATTATAAAGTATATATAAGAAATAATAATGAAATATACGACATTATAAAGCTACTGGATTTATGTATATATATATGTATTTCATCTACTTAATTCGATTCAACTCAATAAGGAAACGAAAACAACGTCCATGTGTATGTACGGCCTACCATCTCCATGAATGGTGTATTTCTTTCCATTTATCGATCTATTATATATATATGTATATTCTGAATATATATTATATATAAATCATATTTTATATTCTGGAATTATGTAATCATGATCTAAGTAATCATATGAATAATTACAAGTCAAAACACGGACGACAAATGAAACGATTTTACCCGAAACACACTTTAACATGAAATTTACAAAAGAAATGGTAATATAAAGTCATAAGTGAACCATATATGATATCATAACAATGAATATGATTCTGTAATAATTCAATGACATTATTTAAATCATTATAAAAAAGGTTCGGATACATACGAACCATATCGGACATAAGTTAAGGGATAATTTTGCAAATCTCATTTTTATCCGAGATTGCTTATTCATAAGTATTTACTGGGGGTTATTTTTATCATCCATGTACATGTTTTATAAAAGTGATTTCATGTATGTTTAATGTCATTTTTACCCATTTTTTACTTTTACTACATGGTATGTATGGAATCATTCTTTTATGAGGTACTTTTTGACTTTTCTGGCAAAAGTACGAGAAGAATGTTTTTTTAACTTATACAGCACGAATGGATTTTTACGGTTTTATAAAGCCTTATTTTCATGCATATTCCTCCAAAATATTTCATGAATATTTTCATCAAAATCCTTTTCATTTAAAATTTCATTACATTTTTTGAAAATAAAATGATTTTGAAGAAGGATATTTTCCTCAAGAATTCATTTCAAGTGTCTTATCAAAACCATTTTCCATCTAAGATGAAATTATTTCATATGTGTATGGTTCAAGTATAAAGTCTCTATGATTTACATGGTTTCACTTTTCTTATTATGAAAACATATCCTTTTATTTTATATGGATTATGTGATGATGAGATTATGTTTATGAAACCCATTTTATTCATTGGGCTATTATGAATGATGTATGTTTATTTTGTGGCACAAGTAAGAATGATTTCATTATGAGATGGGTGGGACCTATATCTCCCTCCAATGCTTTGGGTAATGATTTATATCTCATGAGATAAACATGGCTGGAAAGGTAAGTTAATCCGGTTCAGTGTTACAGGACTGAAACGAAGAGTGAACTCGATTCAAAAAGGGACTTTGTCCACTAAGATGGTCTTGGCAGCAATGCCTTGTCTACTATGGAAATCATAACAAGTGCTGAATGGTTTCCACAATTAAATGTTTTATTCCCATTCTATTTTATCGTGATTGATGTTCCTTTATGTTATATTCCTTACGTACTTCCAAGATTTATGTTTTTTCTCAAGGTTTTAATGTTTAGATTTCATGTTCAAGTTTTTCCTTTCAAATATTTATGGATTGTTTTATGTTCTCTATATTTTCCCTTACTGAGAATTTTAGATCACCCTTTTTATGTTTCATTTTCCCCAGTAAATAAAGAAAGGTTTTAGGTAAGGAAACAAAAAGTGGAAGATCTTTACAGGATATGTTGAAGATCTTTCAACTTGACTAGTTATTTATATTCCAAGTTTCCAACGACACTAAACTATTACGGTCCTTGTGTGTCCTTTTCATGTTATGTATTAAGTATTCCGCAAAAGTAATGTAATTTCCATGTACGTCAAACTTTGGGTCTCTACATCACAGTCATATCCCAACCCATGATTGATCTTCTCATGACAATAATTGTAATATTTATAACAAGACCAAAGGCTGAGAAATAGTGATTTTTGTCATACCCAAGACGCAACCCATTTTTTTGTTCTTTTTTTAATTATTATTTTTATTTGTGTTTGAACACATGTAAATAAAATTTAAAAAATTACTTTAATGAGATTACATTACATTCCCCAAAACAAATAGAATGAAAACCTCTCCCCTACACTAAAATGGATGCTTGCCCTCAAGCATATGATAGAATGGTGATATCCACAAAGGCTACAAAAATTGAAATGAATTCCCTCCAACACTTAAATTTCATAAAAATACGGAATGGAAATCCATGTTGATATTGGGTGAGATATGGAATTTGGATTTTAATGTGGCTAAGAATGAAATGGTTTTTATAGGATCGAAGGGACTTTCAAAAGGATGATTAATTTAACTGAAATGGGAGGAAATTTGGTTATTGTGATTCTCATGTGGTTCAGAAAATGCCTCTATCATAATAACACACACAAAAGTAGGAAATTCTGCTCGAAGGTCCACAAACTCAAGACTCACAAAATGGGGTAAAAAACACACATTTATAAAAGATGGCCTGATGTGGCCTTGGCATAAAGCTAATTTTGTTTCTCACAGGTGGGGAAAATCATTTTCCTAATAAAAAATTGAGCATTCAAATTTTGTTGGTTTTGACACAATATTTTTTATCCAAATACATGATGAAAATACAAATAATTTGAGATGAAAACATGTATGTTGACTCCCCAAAAAGGTTTTTACAGAGTTTCAAAACTAGATGGTGAGTAAGAATGAATCTTGATTTTTTTGTATATTTTTTTGTTTTGATGCCGTTTTTTGGTTTTTTTTTATGTTTTTCTTCTGGTTTTTAATAAATACACACACACACAAAAAAGAAAGAGAAAAAGAAAGGTTTTGATAAAGAAAGTGGTAAAAATGATAATGAGGGAGGAAGAAGAAGAAAGAGAGAGAGAGAGAGATAAAATATGAGTTAAAGGGAAAGAAGTGCCCCTGGTTTGGATTTGGTGGGTCACCATCTCTATCCTATTGTGGGATGTTACCTAAAAAATTAAAAAAAATATCCATCTAATGAAAAACTAAAAAGGAATAAAAATTTATTCAAAGTAAAAGAAAACATGTGTTAACTCTGAAGAAGCACTGCATTTATTTGTCTACAGTTGGAAAGTTGAAATGGACTACCCATAGTATGATAGTGGCCATCGTATTTTCCCAACTCTACTGTGCTTCAAGAAAAAAATTTCCTTTGGGAGGCTCAATGATTCATTGGATAATTTCATCCCTTCCATGTTGTTTCACTTTCAATTCAATGGGGATGGAAAGAGAATTTGACCATCCTCCCTTTGGTATCCAATGTGAGGAATGATTTTATCCACACTATGATGGTGTTATTTGATAGGAAATTTAGAAATATATCTCAATTCTTATGGTTCATTTATATATGGTTCAGATAACACAAATCCAGAGTATGATATCCCAATTGTTTTCGACTCATTTATTTTATCACTTACTGATGTATAGTAATGAGGATCAGTAGAGTCATTAAACTGAATAAAATTTTCAATATCCTTTTTATCAATGTTTTTTGCCAAATAATTGTCAATTTCAATATCACCAGTGATCACTTTTTTAATTATGTAACAAATCTCACAACCTTCACTCCCATCGGGACAATATAAACACTTTTTCTCAGGGTTCACCTGAAATATAATAGAATTTATAGAATCATGGATTTGAAATGATGATTGTTGGATAAAATGATCTGAATCAACAAATAAGAATTCTAGTTCATTTTCCTCATTATCATCCATGTTGGAGAAGTGGAGGTTATAGGCAATATGAGAATCTAAATATTTTTCATGATCTTTTAGATCAATGGAGTTTCCATTTGTTATGTCAACATCAACTTGTCAATTTATGACTTGGTTAATGAGGATGAAATATTCACAAACTCCTCTATCAGTAGAACAAGAAGGACGTGATGGATTGAGATTCAACACACTCTCAAAGAGAGTTTAAGAAGAATTTATAGAGAATGCAGATTCATTCTCTGATGGGTTTCACGTGGATTGAAAAATAATGAACTTGACCAGTTGGTCACCAAATTCAATGGATAAAATGCCAGCATGGACATTAATTTTAGTTTTAGATTTTATAAGGAAAGTAATTCCTAAAATTAAAGGATATTTTTAGGAATTTTTCTCACCTTCCATGTCAAGGATATAGAAGTCAGCTGGGAAGATAAGATCATTGACTCGGAAAAGGAAATCCTCAACTATGCCCTCAGGACTAGTAGTGCATGAATTATACAATTGAATTATAGCACCCATTGGATGTAAAGGACCTAGACCAAGGTTTGAGAAGATGGATTTGAACATGATATTAATTTATTCTCCTAGTTCTATGAGTGCATCATCAAAGTTGGAACTTCTAATTTAGCATGGAACTGTAAAGATTCCAAGACATTTGCACTTAATGGGTATGGACTATTGGGTTGAAACATTCTTAAAGGTCCTAAGTTTTCTCTTATGGGTACAAAAATCCTTGAGAAACTTGTCATACTTTGTAAAGTTTTTAATGGCATCTATGATGGGAATGTTCACTTCAACATGTATAAACATGTCGAGCATTTCAGGATCGGGTTCAAAAGAATTCATGGGCATAGAAACGGATTGAGGAAAATTAATTGGGTTTCTAAGTGGAATAGTAAGAGGTGAGAGAATGGTTTCAGATTCCTTTTCAAGTTTCGTTTTCTTTTCATTTTCGTGGTCAACATTTAAAGGTCGTTTAGATGAATTATCATGAGGCATAGAAATTTTCTTCCCCGATCTAAGTGCAATTTCACAGACATTGACCTTGGGGTTGGGTAATGGTTGAGCTGGAATTTGGGAAGAATTGGATAGTTGCTACTGACTAAGGGGGGATTCAAGTTGACCAATTTGGGTTTCAATGTTCTTGAGGCTAGAATGGGTGAAGGAGGCATGATCTTCCTCTTCACTTTCTCATGGTTTCTTAGAAGAAGAGGCTTATCCCTAATTGGGATAACATAGATATTGGTTCATGGGAAAGTGATTGTATTGGTTTTTGAATTGGGAAGGATCACTAGGATAATGGAATCTAATAGGAGGATTGTTCCTTTGAGGTTGAGGAATAAAAGGATAAGGTTGTTGGATGTTACCAACACCTTGACCATATTGGAACTAGTTGGGGTTTTGATGAGGGAATTGCGAGGGATGAGAGATAGAATTACCACACCTCAGACCTTGGTTATAGGAAGAAGAGAAGGGCTTATAGTGAGGTTGGTTGACGTTTCTAATGAACTGACCTGATTATCGAGGGTTAGTGTTAATCAGAGCATATGCTGCATTGAGTTCAAATGGTCTAGATGTATCAGATTGATCCTCTTGATGTCATGGAAATGTGACAATTAAATGAGATGGATAGTTGCAGATTCCATAGTTTTTGATAGGTCCAAGAAACATTGATTGTGGGGAAGATGATGTTGGGGATTTGGTAGCCAGATCTAGTTGTCGTACAAGACCTGTAAGTTCAGTCATCCACTATTTCATCTTGTTCGACTCTATAGATTGACAATATTTGGATTGTTTGACATGAGCATGTTCTCGAGTATGGAATTGTTCTATTTTTGAAGCCATGTTTCTTATGAGATCTCTTGCAGCTGTAGGAGTTTTATCAACAAGGGCACTGCCACTTACAGCATCAATGAGGGTTCTCTCCATAGCCAATAACCCCTCATAGATGTATTGGATCAAGATTTGGTCAGTGATATGGTGGTGTGGGTAGGTTGCAACAAGATTTTTGAACCTCTACCAGTACTAATGGAGTGATTCATTTGGGAATTGATGAATACCACTTATTTCCTTTCGGATAGAAGTAGTACAAGAAGCAATAAATAATTTCTCTAAGAAGAGTCACTTCTTGTCATTCCATGTTGTTATGGAACAAGGAGAAAGGTAGTAGAGCCATGACTTAGCAGTGTCAGATATGGATAAAGGGAATGCTCTCAGTTTTATTTGTTCCTCAGAAACCCCTTGAGGCTTTATGGTAGAGCACACCACATACAACTCTTTAAGAGGAAGATGTGAATCCTCACCGGATAGCCCATGGAAATGGGGGAGAAGATGAATCAAACCCAATTTGAGTTCAAATTCATCCTCTATATTTGGATATTGAATACCAAGAGGTTGGTAACTCATATCTGGGGCAACAAGTTCTTTAAGGTTTTGTTCCCTAGGATTGTCCATTTCTAATTCAACAGGTTGGAAAAGGACTAGTTCTTGAATTATTTGATTATCTCTTATGTTTCTTCGATGATGGTGAAGTGTTCACTCAATTTAAGGGTCAAAAAAATCAAAGATATTGTTTGGTAGGATACAGGGAATTCAGAGAGATGTTTGAAGAAAGAGGAAGACGATTTTTTCTTTGTGTTTTTTTTCAGTTTATGATTTTTATGAGAAAGTGGGGTTTTTGTGTATTTTTATTTTTTTTCTTTGTTTTGCAATAACCAGAAACTAATGACTACTTAAAGCACCATCCCCATCAATGAATCCATTTAAAATGCATGTTCGATTGTCTCCTATCGACCGGTCAAAGTTATGATGCTCTGCTAATGTGTATAGCAGCAGTCAGGTCGAATCCTCGGAGATGATACTTTTTAATATTCGTTTCTTATTAGTTTATTGTATTTTGATTTGGGGGGGGGGGGGTCGTTTGCAAGGCTTATGAAATAATTTATGGATGATGTTTGATTTAAAAAATTTATAAAGATTGTGGTGAGTTAATTATTATGTAGTTCATCTTGTTATATCATTGAGCTTTGCTTTATATTTCATTAAATTAACACCCATGTCCCAAGTTAATGATTATTGGAATTCCTAAGTGTTAAGGATTTAATACAAGACTTAACATAACTTCAGGTTCTAATCTCAATTAGAGATTGTTTATGTTGGTGTATTTATTGTTCCAATAATCCATGGAAACCACATGTTAAACTATACAAGTCATTAATCCAAGACATGTCAAGTCCAACATACACAATGTTAATTCAAATAATATTCATCAAGAAAAAGTTCTCAATCACTTAACATACCTAAATTATAACTCTCCCCAATGAGAGATTTACTCATCCAATTGGGTGTTTAATAATCTATTTATAATGATTATAATTATAATTTAAGAATAGAAGAAAAAGAAAGGGATAAGAAACGAGTGGTGTGTCGAACACACAGACAGGAACAATGATGAGAATTAAAAATGGACTTTCGATTGAATGAGGAGGTAAAAGAAGGTAAGGGGATTAAACAGTATTTAAACTATTTTAAGAAGATTAATATTACATTACAGAATTTGGATGAGAATAAGGGATATTGAAGAAGAAAATTTCATTAAAACATAATTTTAAAAAAAGACTTACCAGATTACAATAATGAAGAATACAAAAGTAAAAGGAAACAAAGAGAGGACAAAATGTCTGTCAAGTAAAAAATTGAGTATGGAAGTTCTTCTGAAGAATTTTTCCAAGATTTTGGTCATTCCAATTGATGCTCCTCTCTTCTGAAATGTCAACCCTTTCGAAGGAGTGGAGGGAGATGTATTTATAACCCAAGGAAGTGGACTGTTGACATTCCTAATCTATCCCTCCACTTAGATCGATGATTTGGACATCAAGACAGCTGAATCTTGTGACATCTCCTTCTTTAAAATTGTTGATAATAACGTTTTCTGACCTATATAAAAATTTATATTCATTTGGACCTATGGATCCAATGTTATGGCGGTTTGATTGAACAAATTTAAAATGTTCATTTTAATCCATGATTTTTTATGGCCAAAATGTGAATTGGTTTTTGAATATTAAGATGACTTCAAATACAAATTATTTTTTCAAGAAATTAGATTGCCTAAATATATTATTTCACAATGAAAAATATCAGATTGATTTGATGATTGCATCATGAGATATGTCTTGAATAGTTATTGGATTTTAATTCCTCGACAGTGTGGTGGGATAGATTTCAAAGCTTCATTTGGGACCATTTTTCTTGGAGTAGGGACCTCAAATTTTTTTCCATGATTCTTTTAGATAATCAAGAACATATGGTGTTGTTTCATAAAATATGGGCTCTGGGAGTGAGACCAGTAACTCAATCATCATGGCTGATCAAGTTTCTAAAAAAATTCATTGGGTCTTCTTTTGTTGTCTATATGGGCCTCAAATTGAATCATTGGCCCATTATCCTTTCTAAGGAAATGTTTATATTACGTTATAAATCCTAAAAAACAATAACGACATAATTTGGATCAGTAAGGTGATATTTATAAATAAAATTGAAAACTGACTCAATTGGACTACTTATAAAAAAGCTCCAAAATTATACTTAGTATTAAAACATTAACATTTGGATGAAATTATTCTCATTTAATATTAAATAAGTAAAGGGAGTATATAATAATTTATGAAAATATTAATAACATCAGTAGCTGACCCCCGTTTTTCGACATCACGATGTTTCTTTGATGGATATTTTCATTGGGGATACAAAATAATTTACCATTAAATTTTTTGTTGATGATTACATACTTTTTGGGGTTTTACATAGAAGACCCACACCGCCTAAAGTTAAGTCATGCCTAAGGAAAACACCACATCTTTAACTCAATAGTGGTATCAAATTTCAAATTCGGGTCTCTATTCATGAGTTATTATTATTTTAATATAAAATAATTTTTATTTATTTATCTAATTTAGGTTTACATCTAAATAATATCTTTCATAGATGGCCCTTGTCGGAAAATTTTAACCCTTTTAGAAGGTAAATGTACAAATATAAAGAGAATGGTGCCCCCATATTTCTGATCTGGGCACCCAATTAAGAGTTATTCGTTTTTTTTAAAATGTCCATGCTTGAAATTTTTCAAAAAGTTACATTTTTCAGCAAACTGTTTCAGGTACATTAGGCCATAGAATTGCATGATGTCTCAGTGACTAGTCTCATGATTATGCCAAATAATTTAGAAAAATAAATTTGGGAAAATATGTGTTATTAAATTATCCCCACCTAAGTACTTTATGTCTTGGAAATCAAAACCAATGGATACAGAAACTGATGAGGGTACTAAGCGCAGATTGTCTCGCAGCTGGTATCTTGGAGTTGTTCATCCCTGACTCACTATATGATTGGGGGGATGACAATAATCTAATGAAGGAAAGATATTCTATATCCATCCAAAAAATATAACCATAATGTGACCAACTAGTTCGACACCTCACCTAGAAACTAAAAACTATATATCTTACTGAGAGCATCTGTCACCACATTCTCATTGTCAGGAGTTTGTACAATATCAAAGTCATAATATAAGAGTAAATAAACCCAAAAAATCTTTATAAACATTTTTTATATCCACTATAACTCCACAACCATTTTTTGAAACCATGGACACATAACACCTTCTATGTTGAGGGATAGTCTTGCTGATTGATGAGAAATCGGATGAACCATCCTTTGTGTGCGTCTATTCAATGATAACTATGGTTCCTTTTCACGAATAATGAGGAGATCATTCCACCTATGTGGAAACACCACATTCTTCACTAAAAATAGTAAATCTGATCATTAATTATAGGGAACCTGTCCATACCATGATTGCAGTCATAATGCGCTGATTCCACTTCCAGGAGATCCCAACCGAAACACTCTCCTATAAGAGTATGACCATAATATCATTACTATTGTGTGTGATCATAAAATCCACTACCTTAGTACTCTCTAAATGTAAGTGTTGATTCAATGGTCCCAAGGGAATCTCTGAGTCTCAAACAATATTAATGGCATGTAAATAATGACTAGTACCTATGTCTATCAATGATACAATTAAATTATAATATGCAATGATTGTACCCTGAATAATACCTAGAACCTTAGGTTCATAAGCCTCCACTGAATACAGTTCCCCCCCCTTATCCTTTATCTGTGTAAGCCCAGTGTGGACCACCTGGGGGTGGTGGTGGTAACCTGAAATTTTTTTATCACCTCATACTGCTCTCCTACCTCCTCTTCCACATTCACCTCCTTACAGATCTGTCTTCTCCTACATCACTATATCTGACTATCACTAGAGGTATCTTTTCATCCAAATAAATCTTAACCACATAGGTAAACTATGTAATCTTAACATAGGTAGGAATAAATGGAGGTATAATGTAAGTTTGGATGTCCATACATACAAACTAGCTCAATGGTCTGAGCCCCGAAACACTAGTCGTGTATCACATTCTTCTAGTACATAGAAAGATTGGTATACCTCTATGAATACTCTGATACCTCCTTGAATAAAAATATAATCTCATTTACATGCATTTCCCATGGCATATATGGTAAAAACTAATCTATTAAATGGTTATAAAACTCTGTCTATGGAAAAGTCTCCTCATCACATGATCGGTTATCCAAAACCTACCATCTCCCTACCATGCCATGTAAAGGGCTCACTGCTAGGACCACCACCTGATCTATTTGTGTCTTTACTAGATGGAAAACTCTTATCACCACCTCACTCCAGTAATTATCCAACTGTGTTGGGATCTTCTCAAAACTAGAGGCTTCTCAATCACTAATACTCAGGAGGTGCACCCAGCCTGTTCTCCTCACCCACTGGTACTAACTGTACATTGTACTACTCTACAGGTGGGGGTATAGCTAGTGCACCACCTAGAGGTTTTATCACTTGTGAAAACCCTTTTATTAATATATTTTCACTCTTTGGATTAATATAATGATAATATGGTTGAATCCTGTAAATCTATATACATATTGGAATCTTCAAATATACCATGATTCGCCACAGTTAACAGACTATACCTGGTGAGATGAGTCACAAAAAATATGAGAAAACACCAAAATACTATATGATGCATTTACCATTATTTTGTTCTTGGCCACATGTGTTTCACGTATTGAGGCAAAGAGTAGAATTAAGAGTCTTGGTGTATTGATATGTCAGTCTCTGCACCGACACTGGTGTCCCTGTCCAAAAATAAAAACTCAAAACATTTAACACTAATTCTGCAAACCAACCTCACATAATTTTGGTCAATAACCAGAAATGGCATCCTCTAATTCCCATATGTCAAAACCCTTCATAGAGTCGCATGTGACTTGACTACCCTAAGACCACCTATAATAGGACATGGTATGAAGATTTTCATCGAGTTGTCATATCACAAAAATGGGAGGCATTTTCCAATGTACCTATACATATGCACACATCTCCAATCCCAAAATACTAAAATCTAAATAAATCTTGTAAAAAGGATTCCGTACCAGTAATATACCAACATTATTGCATGATAGTAGAAAATTTGAAAGTAAATTAGTCTAGAATAGTATCCCATAAAATGTAAGAGTCTGTAAAAGTGCATACACATGTTTCTAAAACTCATCCACAACAAACCCTACCCAAATGGAATGTACATAGACATATTTTTGAAGTTGTATAAGCACACATGTACTGTCTGATCGATCTAAACACCACATGATCCTTGTTCACCGAGGATTTATTCACATCATCAGACATCTTCACAATCCACTACATGTATGAAACCAAATAATGTGTAGTATTGAGTAAAATAATTTTCAGTTCGACTCCCAGAAACCAAAAAGGAATACTACAAAAAAATACACAAAGTACACCAGAATGAAATGCACAATGTAAAACAAATAAAAAATAACTGATGGGACACCAATAATGAACACCCTAAAAGAATACCACTGTGGAACACCACGAAGGAACACCATTAATGAACACTAGAAAGTAACACCCTGAAGGAACGACACTAAGGAACACCACTAAAGAACACCATGATGGAACAACACTAAAGAACACCATGAAGGAACACCACTATGGTACACCATGAAGGAAAACCACTAAGTAACACCATGAAGGAACAACCTGAAGGAACACCATCAGGGAGTACCACTAAGTAACACCACGAAGGAACACCAGTATGAAACACAATGAAGTAACACCAAAAAGGGAAAACATGAAAGAACACCACTAAGGAACACCATGAATGAACAGAAAAAAGGAAAAAATGACGGAACACCAATAAGAAACACCATAAAGGCACACCACAAAGGAACACCACTAAAGAACACCACGAAGGAACACCATGAATGAACACCATAATGGAACACCATGAACAAACACCATGAAGGTTACCACACAGAAATATATGAAGTATACCACACATAAATACATTATGTATAGTTATATCACATTGGTATAAGTCTATAGCATGATTGGAAATATATTTACTTATAGTTCAAAAATATTTGAGTTTCCATGACACACATTGTTTCGATGACTTGAGGAATGTTGATGGTTCTTGGAGCATCAATAGTGCATGGAGAATTGATGGAACATAGACCATCAAAGGAGCATGAAATGTCAATGAAGAATAGAGAATTGATGGTTATAAATCCTCAAAGTCATGTAGTCATCATGTCATATCTACCTATAGGAGTTTTCTCGTAGAACACATGTTCTGGGAGAACCAACTCCCCAATCCATTAATTCATGAATCAAATTCCCGAAAGACGCACATAGAGTATCTCAAATGGTAAAAATCATTGCAATGGTACCAATATTATAAATGGATAATTAAACAAAGACATGGTGTGAATGATATGGTTGTTTTTTATAAACCGAACAGACCAAATTTCATCTGAACTGAAATAACCTCTTCTATTCTGAAGCAGATCAGTTCACTAGGCTACTTAGTCCATCCCGCATAGCCACAAGAGAAGCCTAATCAATATAGTGCAGACCACATGGAGTGGGTCAGTTTCATTCATCAGACGCTTCCCACCTTGGTTTCACCCCCTAGTCCATGTTTTCTTCCCTAATCACATTCCCCCCTTTGGTCACCTAGTCCCCTTCGTTGCACCCTTCTGTCCCACAGATCTCACGTGCTCATTGCCTTCTCTCCGAATAACACCCATGCATCCCGCATACCGCATCCCACATGGGCTCTGAAAACCACGAAACACAGCTTAATTTGTGACCTCCATCCATTCCAGCCCACCACTGTATAGTTCCAATTGTGCTACACCCGCAACACGCTAGACCACTACACCAAACGTGCTCTGATGGACCTTTTGTCGACGACCAGGGAGGATCCGAGGCATGTAAGATCATGTGGTCACAAATTTTGTTTCATCTAGTTCATTCTATACTATTAAAAACTCTTCAGTCAATTTTCTATCGATTTAAGGGTCTTATCATGCTCAGAGCCACCCAACAATGTCGAGCGATGACCATGGAGGTTCAACGGAAAAATCACATTGAACGGGGAAGTGGGAAAGGAAACAAGAATGCATGAAGAACGGTTATCAAATTTTTATCATATATAAATCTATCTATTATTGTTAAAAATATTATCAAAGAATGAATAAACATAAATCACCAAGATTATTTCCCCTTTTAAAAAGCCCCACAATTTAACTATCCCTCAAGAATGATCGAACCAATGATCTACCTGTTCATTTGATGGTCTTAATTAATCATTAAATATAAGAAGGGAAAATGTAAATAACAAAGAGATCAACATCATACCTCATATTTGGACCAATCATTGACATGGAATAGTTGTGTTGACATCATTGATGAGATCCTCCATGTAAGAACACATATCTTCATTTCAGTTATGAATCATTATTTCTGGATAATTTTTAGGAAAAAGGATGAATTTAGAAGATTCATAAGTACACATCACATACCCATGAGTACACATCATGTACCTAGTTCATGTGGGTAGTCGTCCACTGGTCGTGTAACGGTTGAGTAGATGGTAGTGTGGTGACCTGGAAGATAGCCTAAAGCGGGGACTTGTTGAGGCTTGTACATGACATGTATATTAAATTAACACGCAGTGTACATTATTTTTATTTGATTTATCAGACCAAGTCCACGTCTCATCTCTAGAACTTCTTTCTTCTTTACATACCTTGTACTAGAGAGCAACGAACGGCCATGAAACTTTGACCTCCTCCTGTTCCTTGGTCCGAGTTCTGATTGGGACGCATCCGGGTGCATTGGATTCTCACCGGTGAGTTATCTATTTCCCTATATCCAATCTTCCTAATTTCTCATCTCCCTTGAGATATTCAGGGTTGAATGTTTTTGGATTTTTTTAGATCTATTACTTTCTAGGCCTATTCATGATTTGATGTTTTAGAGTGTTCCGCAAACCACATTGATGTAGGTAGGTTTTGTCTTGAGTTAATAGTCTTTGGATTATATATGATTAATGGGACAAATAACCAAGTTTAGGGTATTACAAGTTATAGAATTTAACTATGTTTTAGGCCTTATATGGTTTGTTCATTTGAGAAAGGATTATTAATTATGAATAATGTTTATTACCCTGATTAAGGATGTGCTTCCCATGTTTGTTTCATTATAACCACAGTCGGGTCTAGAATGTATGTTATGATTCTGTGTTTTCTATGCCTAGTGTTGTTAGGATGTAGTTGAATTTTTTATGAGATACATGTGTTTCAAATTACAAAATTATGACCAAACAGAACCAACTATGAGAGATTCACGAGCTAGGATCTTTTAATTTTGAATTATTGTTATAAATGTCTAAAGGTATTGACTGTGAGAGCTGACATAGGATCATTGAACTGAGGGGTTAGACTACAAGAGATGCCCAGAGGGTTGTTATTAAATGAATGTTGGAACATATTTCATTGATTGTGAGACCTTCTAGAAGGTCATTATAATTATTTTGTTGCTATAATGACCATGGGGAACTTACTATGAGAGACGCCCAGGTGGTCGTTTCTAATTGATTATTACTATGTGGGACCAAATGGGTTAGACCATATGAGAATTCACAGAGATTCATTATTTTTTATTTAATTGTTGATATGTTGAACTAGAGGGGTTATACTGTGAGAACATTCATAGAGTTTTTTTTGAATGTTTGCATGTTTGTGATGAGTCTTCCAATACAAATAACATGATTTGATTCAGTCTTACATGTTTTTAGTTCGTCTTCTGAGATGTCTATTGTTACTATGATATAGGGGGATACATGTATTATCCTAGATAGCAGGTATACATTATTCAATGGTTTGAATAATTAATAAATGAAAATTAATGTAATTGGAAACGTTATGAATGTTTAATTTTGAGTACATCCAAGTTTATTGCTTCATTTCTGCATTTTACCTACTATATATATTCACTGACCATTAGGAACAGATCATTAGGTGGTTCCCTACTAGGATATATCTCATGCCCTGTTTGGGTAATGCTTTTTCACCCAAACATATTATATTTTTTCAGGAATAGGAATGGGTAAGAACCCTTCGTTATCAGGTAATTGAGTTCTATTGGAGAAGAAGAGCATGAGACCTAGCTGAGGATTGAGATGCTGTTATAGTTTACTATTTTCTATAATTTGGTTTTAGAATTGTATTTCCAGCATTGTTAATTGATTGGATTCATTCCTAGATACTTGATACATGCATAATTTATTTATATATGTTGCAGTTATTTATACTATCAGACTTAAGCTGTTTATTTTGGTTGTATAGTGTTACTACTTCCGCTATTGATTATTATTGTTTATTATGTTATGTTACTCTACATATGAACGAATAGTTTCCCCAATATCACACCCAATTCCATCACTTCTAGTCGGCATCCTATGGAATTTAGGGAAATATGCTTGAGGTTGTGTGACCAACCAGGTATGGGGAACCTTTAGGCAGCACCAAGAACCGGGATGTTACCAAGTGGTATCAAAGGTATATATTTTCTTCTTGTCTTACTATTTGAAACCTATAGACATGGATAGGAAAGAATAATTAGTTTTAATAAGTTGTGATAGAGAATTTCTTACCCATGTACAGGTAAAAGACACATTACCTCGAATATTGAAATTTTACTAGTTTTTCAATTGTTATAGTTGATTTGATTTCACTGTTGGGTGATTCAATTTTTTTGTGCTGTTATCATTGATATTATTGAGGTTTTATTTCTATTGAAACATAATGAGCTGAGTGTCTTCCATCTCATTAGTCATATAGGCACTTTCTAGAGATCACATTTCATGTATTCTTGTCACGCCATTTATGGTGCATTACTGATTGCATGTTGCTGTGATAGATGTTGTGCTAGGTATGAATTCTATTACATTAGATTTCGGGATAGAATACCTACTATTTTGATAAATAAATTTGAAATATCTTATGTTTCTTTTGGATGCATCCCAAAATTCCGTCCCTAAGGTGTTATGGACCCTCTTAGTTTAGAATTTGGAGGATTATGTATGGACTTTAATTTAATTTTTTCTAGTTAATATGTGAATAAGGATGAAAAACACTGATTCAGGAAAGTATGGGATCTCATGGGTCATAATTTTCCATTCATTGGATAAAATTATATGTTTTTAGGGGATCTAGAGAAGTTTTAGTGGCTTACGGTCTGGATACCTAGACCACAAACAATGTGTTGTTATAAAGACATGCCATATGTTCTTATGATCTAGGAGAAAATAAATTTTCTTATGTACACATAATGTACTGTATGTACAAATAATTTATTCTTTTATAGTGTGATTGAATGTGTGAGAAAATACATGGGGTTGGAAAATATTTGGTATAACACACTGTGTACTCAGTGTACTTGTCGTGTCGTATGTACCACGTGTCCCATCATGTGAATCATGAAAAAGGTGGATAAACCATAGGTTTTACATGTCATGTCTCGTTATTGCATGCCATCAAGAGTTGAGCATAATGTAAACCATGTGACTAATGACCCAGGTGGCTTGAAATTAAGTAGAACATGCTGTGTCTAGGATGAACAAGCCATGTAGTGTTACCTAGAAGAGAACTATGTGGTTTAGAATTGTAGAAGTACTTGGGTAGGAGAGAAAAATCAAGTACACACCTTGTAATAGTAGGAACATGTCATGTGAGGGGATGTTACACGACCAATTTGACATAGGTACACACCCTTGTTAAAATATAATAGAACACACAGTGTAGTGGTTATACATGTCATGTATCCCTATTTTGTAAAACATAAATCCCTTTATTCTCTTATTCCTTTCTTGGGCCTCTGTGTTTCAGCCCATGATAATCGTGAATTGAGGTGTCTTGTTGACATTGCAAATTCATGCCACCGAGACTTCCTCTAGTTGTATTATAGGTTACAGGTCAATGATCAAACACCAGTAATTGTGGATTAGGGACTACCAGCTTATCCTCTTGTTGTACCCATCTTGGCACCTACTGTTATACCAGATGCAGGTGATGTTGCACTGTTTCATGAAGGCTTTCTGACGATGTTACAAACTTTTTATGGTGCAACAAATCATTCTTTATCTGTGGTATAGTTGATGAAGGTGTTCCATTAGCTACATCGTCCACCTATTTCTGGGGATGGAGGACCACATGCTTCAGAGTAATGTTTAGAGGCCATGGTCATTATCATTGAGCATCTTGAGATGCCTCCAGGGAGGAGAGTGAATCTTGCAATGTACATGTTAAGTGATTCCCCCAAGAGATGGTGGAATGTTATCCACATGAAGTACTTCATCAGGATATGTGTTGGGAAGAGTTTAAGAGGACATTTTATAACTTCTTCTACCCTGAGATGTTGAGGGATGATTGAGCCCGAGAGTTCATGCATTTGGGGCAGGGATCTAATTCTGTGATGGACTAATCATCCTATTTCACTATGCTTCATCACATTGAACCTATTCTGGGAGGTGAAAAGTTATCGTTTTCTAGGTGATTTGAGTATGGTCTTAGGTTTGACATCCGACCATAGGTGAATGTATTCTGGCTGATTACTGTGACTACTATAGTCTACCAGGAACCGATTATCGAGTGTAATCAGAGGATGTTTGTAGTTGTTATCCATGGCAGTTCAGTATCCAGGGGTAGTACTCCATCGAAATAGAGCAAGATGCACTGTAGGGAGGCAACATGTGAGGGGTTTTTATGTATCTCATTTGTTTGCAAGGATTGGAAGAAGATAGGGAATACGAGACCACATTGCTCGAAGGTCTCGGTCAAGTGCCGATCATGCTACAAGATGGGTCATATTCAATGTTTTTTAAATTATTCACCAGTTTCTAGTGAAAGAGGTTCTTATATGAATCCATGTTCAGGATCAATACCACCATTTTCTCATCAATCTAGGAAATGGAGTTCATCCGGACATTTAGGTCAAGGAGGTGGTCATGTTCGTGGTAGCCAGTCGACAGGTTTTCAGTGATAGTATGGTGGATTAGTTGCGGGTAGTGAGGGAGGGTTATAGGGCCATGGTATAGGTCAGTTATTTATAGTAAGAATACCCATTAGGATCAGTATCCTTCACCGTCTAATGTTATAGGTACGATTCTAGTTGACTTAGTTTTAGCTTCTTCTATTTTCGATATAAGAGATTCCCATAGTTTTTTATCTGTTGATTTTGTGGATATGATTGGTCTTTGTATTGTTCATTCTATGAATGTTATGATGCTAGAGACTCTGTTGGGGATTAGAACAGCTGGTGTACATCAGTTCTAGGTGTTACCTCTTGAGTTTTTTGGGTGTCACTTCTTATCATAACTCTATATCTTAGAGATGACAGGGTTTCATGACATTCTTGGAATGTATTGGTTGGTCTCTTTCCAATATTTTTTTGGGTACCATCACTGTAGTGTGAGTTTCATGTCACCAGTCCATGGGTTCTATTTAAAAAAGGGAGATTGGGATTCTTAGGCAAACAGAGTTCGACCCGAGCATCTTGGGTTGGGAGGAATTACAACCCATAATTCTAGTTTATATCTGGATGACCAATGGAATTCACAGATGAACATTCCTCCAGTGGTGGATTGTTTCAATGATGTCCTTATTAAGTATTTTCTTGTTTACCTCCAGAGGGTGAGGAAGATTTCTCTATTAATCGTATGCTAGGAGCAGCACATGTATCCACTCTTCCTTATAGGATGGCCACACCAGAGTTATAAGAGCACAAGAAGCTGTTAGTGGAGTTGCAAGAAAAAGGTTTCATGCAACCCAGTGATGCTCCTTGTGGCTAGCCAGCCCATTTCATGAATAAGTCAGATGGTACACTGATACATTGTGTGGATTATCAGAAGTTGAACCAGTTGATGGTCAAGAACTGATATCCCTTGTTGAGTATTGATGATCTCTTTGATTATCTTTGAGGATACCGGGTGTTCTATAAGAATTAATTGGGATCCAGTTGTCATCCTTTGCACATTATACCCTCAGATATACCCCACACAACCATTCAAAGATGGTACAGTCTATACAAGTATTTGGTTTTGACATGTGGCCTTACGAACGCGTTATCATTTTTCATGAAATTGATGAACCGAGTTTTCGATCTATACCTTGATTATTTTATGGTAGTCTTCTTGGAAAATATCTTGGTGTACTCTCACACTTGAAACAACCATGACACCCATCCTATTATCATATTGATTACACTGAGATATCATTAGTTTTATGATAATATCTCCAAATAACACTTTTGTATGGATCATATTCACTTCTTGGGTTATTTAATCTCAAAGACATGAATATTAGTAGACCCATATAATGTGAGAGTAGTAGTTTCATGGGAGAAGCCAAAGAATGTATTTAAGGAACATAGTTTCTTGGGGATATCTATATTTTAATTGAGTCTTATATATGACTTTTCACACTTTGAAGCACCACTAACATTCCTGACTAAGAAGGATTCAAAGTACTTGTGGACATATTACTACGATTCTACCATTCTAGAGCTGAATGAAAGGTTGACTTCAACACTAATACTGATTTTTCCAGAGCTGGGCTAGAGATACACCTTATATTGTGATTTTTTATGTATTGGTATGGGAACATTTTATAATCAAGGGGAAAGAGTCATTGAGTATCGGTATTAGCAGTTTAGGCCACATTAGAAGAATTTCCCAACACTCTATCTCATGTTGGATGATGTTTTACATGATTTGTGTTGTTTAAGACATTATCTTTAGGGAGACCATTTTGTCGATTTTAGTTTCCACAAGAACCTCAAGTATATATTTACTCAACATGATCTTAATTTGAGACAGTGAAGTTGGGTTGAGTACCAATAGTCTATTGACTTTGAATTAGCTTACACACCTAGGATGGGAACCGTAGTGGCTAATTTGTTGAGCAAGAGGACTCTGATACATGAAGTTTATGAGGCTTGCTGTGACTAGAAACTTTTGGTTCTATTCTCAGAGATGTATTTGGAGGTGAAAGATAGACAGGGTCATACATTTCATTTTTCTGTAGTTGTTACCTATACTATTCTGGATCAATTTTGAATGAGGAAGCTATTAGATTCTGAAGGCCTAGACCTAGGGGAGAGTGTGTCAGGAGGTAAACCTACTCCTAGGTGGACCATATGTGATGATGAAATATTATTTTTTATGGGCTCATTTGGATGTCGGCAGACATACATGAGGATTTGATGTGATATTTTTATTCCTCAGTTTGGCCAGTTCATAATTATGTCACCAATATGTCCCAAGATCGACACCGTTAGTATTGGTGGCCCAGTATGATGAGGGATGTTTCTAGTTTTTCTATCGGATTTTCCACCTATCAGTAGGCGAAGGCAGGTCATCATTGACTCAAAAGTTATTTAATGTAGTTACCCATTCTCGAGTGAAATTGGAATGATGTTGTGATGGATTTCGTGAGAGGGTTACCGAGATCACCTTGAGGGATTTATGTAGTTTGGGTTGTTGTTTATAGACTCAAAATGGATTTAAATTTATTTATGATCAATGAAACCTTTAGTGTTTATGTGCTTCGAAGGTTGTACATCCGAGAGATTTTATGTTTTCTTTGGGTTCCTCACTCTATCGTTTCAAAATGGGATGCCCAGTTTATTTCTCATGTCTGGAAGGGACTACATAGGGCTTTTGGTACAAAAGTACTTCAGATTAAAACATATCATCCACAGAAATATGGTCAGTCTGAGCACATGATCCACATTTTGGGGAAATTATACGAGCATGATTCTTGGATTTCAGGGGTTATTGGGAGAGACAAATAACCCTAGGGGATTTTTCCAAAAATAATAGCATTAAGTTAGTGATTCAGATAGAAAATAAAGAGGATTTGTATGGTAGGAAATTTTGATCACCCCTATACTAGATGACGGTAGGAGAGGCAGACATTCTATGACCTAGTCTTGTCCAGGAAACCACTTAGTATGTGGAGTTGATTCTAGAGAGGATGGATGCTGCACATTCTCGGAACAAATCATAAGTTGATCGACGGTGAATTCCTCTGGAGTTTGAGGTAGGAGATCAGGTTTTCTTATGTGTCACACCATGGTGGGGAAATAAGAGTATTAGGAGATAGTAAAATCATTCACGGAGATACATCAGGCCATTTGAGGTTTTGGAGAGAGTCGGGTCGATTTCCTATCAGTTGTAGTTACCTCATAGGTACTGGGCTATGCAAGATATCTTCCATGTTTCTGAGCTATAATGTTACTTTTCAGACCCATCCCATGTTTTTAACCTAATAAGTTTGAGTTGGACGTGGATGAATCCTTTCAGTGTTGTACATGCCATGTACAAGCCTCAGCCGACCCTTTCATTAGGTTTTATGCAATGTCACCGGCATGAGATAGTACATGATGAGACTTGGGAGAGGGAGGCTGATGTACAATCACAATGTATAGAGTTGTTTGAATTTTATTCTTTTCCACCATTGGATGGAAAATATGAGGATTAAATGATTTAAGGAGGAATTTTCCATGAAATTGGATTTTCATTTCAGGTATAGATATTTATTTCGAGTTGTTTTAGAGGAAAAAGGATGAATTTTAAAAATCATTAAGTATATGTCGTGTACTCTTGAGTACACACTGTGTACTAGTCATGTAACAACCATGTACATGGACGTGTGGTGACATAGATAAACACCTATAGAGAGGTAAAATTGAGGATTGTACATGGAATGTGCATTAAATGAACACATTGTGTACACTTATTTTTATTTGATTAATTGTATTAGGGTCATGTTTCATCTCTTGAACTTATTTCTTCTACTCGTGTCTCGTATAGAAGAGTGACAAAGGGCCACAAAATTGCGAGATCCTCCCATTTCTCCATCTAAGGCCTATTTGAGATGCCACCTGGTGTTTTGGATTCCCACTGGCAGGTTATCTCTTAACCTAATTCCTATCTTCCTGATTTCTCCTCTCCCTTGAGATATCCATGGTTGACGTTTTAATACCTTCTTGTATATCTATGTCAATCTAGGCTGATTCAAGGGTCGATGTTCGAGATTTTTCACTGTACCACACTGAAGTAGTTGGGTGTTCCTTTATTTTATAGTCATTGGATTATATATTATGAATGTGATGAATAACCATTTTTTAGAATATTTCATATTTTATAATTTAACCTCGTTTAATGTCTTATATGGGTTGTTTTTTTGAGAAATGGTTAGTCATTATGAATAAGGTTTAGTACCTTGATTATGTATGGGTTTCCCATGTTTGTTTGGTTATAACCATTGGGTATATAAAGCATGTTAGGATGATTTGTTTTCCATGCCAAGTGTTGTTAGGATGGAGTTGCTGTTTATACGAGATGCATGTGTATCACATTATGAAATTATGATCAACGGGAATTGAATGTGAGAGCTTCCCATTGTAGGGACTTTTAATTATGAGTTATAGTTATGAATGAAAAGAGGTATTGAGTATGAGAGCATCCATGGGGTCATAGAGCATAGTGGTTAGACTGTGAGAGATACCCATAGGGTCATTATTAAATGAGGATTGGATCATAGGGAATTGACTTTGAGAGTTTCAAGAGGGTCATTATAATTATATTTTTGCTATATGGATGAAGGGGTATTGACCCTAAGAGGTACCTAGGTGGTCGTTTGTAATTGATTAGTACTATGTGGGACCAAAGGGTTTATATTGTGATAGATTTCTTAGAGGGTCATTATTGTATATTAAATTGTAGATATGTTAAACTAGAGGGGTTAGACTATGAGAAATTCAAAGAGGTTTTCTTTTGAATGTTAGAATGATTTTGATTGGTCTTCCAAGCCAAAGAATAGACTTGGACCCGGTCTTACTTGTTTGATAGATTTTCTTCTTAGATGTATGTTGTATCTATGATACATGAAGATACATAGCATAGTCTAGATCCCTAGGTTACATTGTTCAACAGTTGGAATAATTAATAAAATAAAATGAATGTAATTTGAAATGGTATAAATGTTTAATTTTGTGTACATCCAAGTCTATTGCTAAATTCCTATATATAACCTGATATATATATTTAATGACTATTAGGGACAGATCTTTTGGTGGTTTCCAACTAGGATTCGTCTCACACACTGTTTGGGTCATACTTTTGGGACCAAATAGATTATATGGTTTTAGGTATAGGAAATAGAAAGGGCCCTTCTTCATTAGGTACTTGAGTGGTGTTAGAGCTGAAAATAATGGGATTATGTTGATGCTTTCGATGCTATTAGAGTTTTCTATTTTCCGTATTTTTTTTTGTATTGTATTTCCATAATTGTGAATTGTTTGGATGATTTAGTAGATACTTGAGACATGGATAATTTATTTATATATGTTTTAGTTATTTATACTATCTGACATCATCAGTATATTTTCATTGTATGGTATTACTAATTTGGCTATTGATTATTATTGTTTTTCTCTGCTGTGTTACTATGCCTATGAGGTCATAGTTTCCCCACAATCAAGCCCATGACCCTTGATACTAGTGGGAAGCCTCTAAAATTTGGGGAAATGTGCTTGAGTCCATGTAACCAACCGAGTATGGGGAACCTTTGGGCGACACCTAAAACTGGGACATTACAATCCAATTATGTCGGAATGAAAATCTATGATATGATATCCGATCCGTCGTCATTTACTCGAGAGGATTCATTCTCCAATCACTTCATAAATATTCTCTAACATTCCTAGGGTTATGAACCGGACCCTGGGATTTCTGCATAAGGATTTTTCTTTAAATTAAATCCTTTTTTCATTAAAAAATAAATTATCCATAAATTAATTATCCTTACTTGGTTTCTTTTCGGGTTTTTTCACATAAAACCCCCAACGACTAATATTAAGTCACACCTATTGAAAAAAGAATTACAAACTCAACAATGGACTTTTTTTCCAATATGACTGTCTATTGATGTGTAATTATGATGTGAACATAAAATAATTTTTATTTATTTATTTAAATTAAGGTTACATCCAAAAACAATATTTCACAGTCAGCTATATCCGATTAATGTTAGGAATTACCTTAGGTAATACCACTGCTCTGAATACAATAACTCCCTTATATTATTTATTTTCGAAATAATTTAATTTTTATTCAACATTTCTAGAATAATTTGTGTGCTATTAAAAAAACATAACATTTTCAACGCACCATTCTGGGAAAACCAGGACTCAGAATCGCCTGATGTCTTAGTGACTGGTCACAGAATTTTTGAAAAAATAATTTCCAAAAATAAATTCTTGAAAATTTTAGTAAATTCATAATTATCATACCTTAAAAAAAATTAGTAGGATTCGTCCAATGAAAATGACATGACACAAATATAATGTTATAAACATTTACAAAAAGTTCCATATTTCTTAATTATAAGTGTAATTCCACCACCTAATCACATGAAATATAAAATTATAATATTTATTTATTGTATATGTTTTATAATATCCCAATATCCCATTATCTTTATTTATAACCTTTATCCATGGAAAATATCTAAGTGTTCTTTTTCTAAGATCTCCCTCATATCCAAGATCAATTTCTCAATATGTGTACTAATATTTTTTTAACATGTAATCACAAAAAAATGTCATTTATCATAAAATTAAATCACTATTTCTGTTATAAATTATGTTGTTATTGTAAAGACCCGGAAATTTAAAGGAAATTTTTTCATAAATTCTCTGGAATTTTATGAGTCCGATGTTTTTTGATGGTGCCTGATTTTGAGGACCGGTGTGCCCAGAATCAGTTTCTGATATTTTGTTCGGGTACCTTCAGTAAACGTACGTGCAAGTTTTTCTTTCTTTTGAACCAGATCTCAGAATTTAAATCTTCGGACACAGATGAACTCCACGAACCAGTATTCGCTTAAGGGGACATTTACCACGGTTGCGTTTTCTCAGGAGGAGAAGTAAATTATTGGGGATTTATATTAAATTAAGTAAAATTTTTGTACACAATTTTATTATTTGGTGTTGTTTATTTCCTACAAGGGGATGTTAGACCAGGGGCCCACACCCACATAACCTCCAATGAGAGGCTAATTTGTGGTGGGGCCCACACGAGCCCCTAACCCTTCAACTTCCCTAAAACTCCCCATTAACAACCCGTTATTTAATTTGACAAAACCTCTCATTTATTAATGTGGAGCCTCTCCACCTCCCACACTTTGAATGTGCCAACCTATCTTCATTAATTAAATGGCACATATTTTGAATCGATTTGAATTGCAAGGAAATTATATAAAATTGGGGAGCCATAATATTATATTTTCTTGGAAAATATCTGGTGGTGGAGCCTTTGGAGATTTGAAGGAGAGCTTCATCCCTCACCAATGAAGAACACGAGGAATGATATCCTCTCAACGACTGAGGCCAGAACGGGAGACGATGCTCACAACGAATCGACGTCATTCTTCTTATTCCGCCGCGTCATGGGAGAAGACATTTCCCATGAGTAACGTCGACTACGCTTCCTCCTCGGATTCACCCCGACAACGTCTTCGAATTATCTTCTCGCAACACGGACTAACGGGCATCAGAATTAAGGTAGGGGGTTTCATATAATTTTAAGTCAATGAAATTATATTCCATCCTTGGTTGATGCTTGATTTGTCTTTGGCCAATTGATATCACGTAACGTGGGGGGAACGAGCCGAACGAACATGGCCTGACGACCCTCTGATGGTTCTGGAATTTTTTTGCCGGTGGAAATGGGAGGCGGTGGCGATTAGAGGTGGCAGAGAATAGAGGCGGTAGCGACCAGAGGTGGCGTCCACGTGGAGGAAACTACGGCCTGCATTCGCGGGCTGCTCAGCAGACGAACCGAACCGGCCGGCCATAGCCTGCTGGGATGGAGAAGTGCGGAGCCTCTAAGGCACCGTGTTACGGAGAACCGCGACCCGCGCACCGCGGTCCGCTTCCCCAGCGAACCGGTCGGCCTCCTGCCGACAGGGTTGAAAGAGGTCATGGCACCCGCAGGTTCCGGAAGGGAGAACCGTGGCCTGCCCATGCAAGACACTCGCGCATGGAAGACCGGCTAGACATGAGGGCGGCACCGCTGTTTCAGAAAACTGGGGTCGGCGCACCCTATTCCACTCGGACAGTTGGCCGAGCCGCAGTCAGCCACGGGCTGGGCTGCGCCAGTCGGGCCGCACCCCACTAGGTCGGGATTCCCCCCCCCCCCCCCCGGGCAGAGCCAACCCCCCAGCCGGGTCAGACCCTCCGAACCAGGTTGGTCCGACCCACCAGCCCAATGGGAATGATGGTCCAGGCCCGTTTCACTTAATCATGAATTACATTAAGACCGCGTGTGCAATCGACGCACCGTCTATGGCACTGGGACCCTCAGGACGAAGCAGTCCTTTTTCAATTCTCTAAGTGAGTTTTTGAGGACTTTTGAAAAACTTCCAATTTTGTAATGAGCGTATTTCCAACCGGGCCCTTGGAACGGAAAATCCAATAACTCTCAGACCGGGCGTCTGATTGATGTGTCGTCTGTCGCGTTGGGTTTATTTTGATGAGACCAAACTTTAGGATATATAAAATATTGAATTCATGATATTTGATGTATCGAACCCCTTTTCTCGAGGAGTGGAACCTCCTAGAATCGAGCATGTTTTGTGAACGAACCCTAGAGCTGGCTACGACTTCGTCGACTACTGTTTTGGAATCCTTTGTAGGTTCGACATCGACGACTTCTGAACAAAAATCATCTGTGGGTTCGACAGCGACGACAACCGTACTAGGGTACTCCGTGGGTTCGAAGACGATGACAACAGTTCTTGTATCCTATGCGGGTTCGGCAGTATTGACATCTGTACTTGTATCCTTTGTGGGTCCGACAAAGTAGCTGGTATTGTATCCTGTGTGGGTCTGACAGCATAGTTAGTCTTGTATCCTCTGTGAGTCTGATAGCTTAGATGAATCAGTTACTACTTATGATCATCTCTATTGCTATACGAAATATGTATACCTATGTGAGATGAGTCACAAATTTCAATGATTATTATCGATGTGATTAACTACTTTCCGGTGTCGATTGGGTTGTTCTTGGGATCGATAGTTGGAGTCAAACTGAGATTGATAACTTAGGTATATGTAAGGGCATACACCTAAGTAGGGTTCGTTGTTACTTCATGGTTGTAAATTTTTTCTCTAGTTTACCCTTCGTGGATTTTGGGTGACATTCAGGGGTCTCAGGGTCCATACTGTGTATAGTTATACTCACCCCTGCACGACCTATGCCCGCACTTCGGTGTGTTGGTTGTAGAAGACGAACAGCGTTGATGGAGGCTGAGAGAGATCCAGGACTGGAAAACACCTGGAGGTGGACCACACATCGAGACGGTACACGGAGCAGACCGATAGACGTGGAGTGCTGAGGTGGACATATGTACCTACCCTTCAGGAAGGATTCTCGGTGGACATTTCAGGAGCTTCCCTTTTTAGTTGTTGTCCCATTTTCAGTTTTACTTGCTATTCAGTTCTACTGTACTTTACAGTTGGGTTTGTATACTGGCCCATTTACTTTTCAACACTTACTTTATTACTCAGTTTTACGAAGTGATTACTTCTGTTGCATACTATGTTGTGTTTGTTTACTTTTATAAAGGCAATGCCTTCCATGCTTTGGGATTTACGCCTTTGGTTATAGTCTCCAGCCCCTGGCCTATGGAAGGCAGGCTTGGGGTAGTCACGGCACGGCCCCCGAGGATGGGTTGTGACACAATGGTATTAGAGGAGTCAGTTCTAGAGCAGAACTTAGAACTCTGATCATTATTTTCGGTGAAAAAAAGTAGTGTTAAGAGTATTGCGTGTAGTTTTTAGTCCAGGGATTACAGTGTCGTGCGGTGGCCGACGTATCCATACACTAGAAACCAAAACTCTGATTTCCGACTCAGTATACGAAAACACTAATTGCATGTGTGTTTCAAAAGTTTTGACTGTGATTACTTTGAGTCAGCTCACCAGGTATATTGTTTTGACCGTGGAGCACCTATTTCATTTCAGGATATCCCCACGAAGGTATGCAGCTAGGGTCCTAAGTTACATACAAGATGGTATCCCACCAAGCGATGAGGCCTTGGTGTAGGGCCCCATCACAGTGGAGGCACCAGTGATACCACTACCCACTGGGCCACCGATACCACCAGCCCCAGCTATAGAGAGTGGACGTTGCCTTAGTGCATTGCACGAGTTCCAGCGACAGTGGCCACCCAAGTTCCATGGAGAGACAAACCCATAGGGAGTTGAGGATTGGCTGGAGGCTAGCGTCAAAGTTTTCAAATTAGTAGGGACACCAGCCGACCTTATGGTGATCTTTTCCAGGAGTCTCTTGCACACAGAAAAAGGTATATGGTGGAGACTGATGCTCCATGTGAATGACAAGGAATCATTACGATGGACAGACTTCAAGAGTCTCTTCTGATCGGAGATTTTTCCAGCCACCCTTTGTACGGTGCAGATTCAAGAGTTACTTCATCTACTGTAGGGCAGCATGACAGTAGCTCAGTACTCAGCGAGGTTCACTGACCTCTCACTCTATTCCACCGATATGGTGTGGGACCTGTTCTTCAGGGACCAGACCTTTGAGAAGGGATGCAGGAATGAGATCAGGCTTCGACGAATCCCCTCAGTATTCCGACGCAGGTGGGGGTGCTGGAGAGAGCCCTTATTGTGGAGAGCTTTCTTGCTAAGCAGTCACCAATAGCGAGACCCACCACGGGGAGACATGTAGCTTAGTATTCTGCAGCCGGTAGTAGACAGATGTCGCTATGGTCCATGAGGACCAGGCCATCATGTGGGAGACCTCAGGATAAATGTTCTATTGTGCAGGGCACACGAAATAGATCCAGCCTTACGAGGAGAAGGCAGTGCCATGCCTGCGACGGGCAGGGCCAAATGGCTTGTGACTTCCCGACCTGCCATGTAGATGAGCAGCAGACAGTTGAGGGACCTCCCATGCAGAGGCAGAGGTTTGACCATGCAGGTCTGCCGGGAGCAGGTGGAAGAGGTAGAGGAGCTAGCCGAGCAGTGAGTGGGGGATGACGTTTCGAGGCTCTACCACCACCACCACTAGTAGGTCCACCCCGACCACAGGGATCTGGTGGACAGAGGCGCGCTCTGATCCAGGAAGGTGAGGCCTATTACCACGGTGCAATTGAGATGATTTGAGGTGCTATCTGTGTCTACTCCTCCCTTACTGCAGTACTTATAGACACCTGTGTGAGTCATTATTTTATTGTCCCTACCCCTGTTTGGAGCTCAGAGATTTTGACGGAGCCTTTGGCTCGATCCTTACAACTAGAGACTTCTACAGGAGCAAACATGATGATTACTCACTGGTGTCAGTAGTGTGAGCTTACTCTAGTAGGCGAGATATTCGGCTTGGATCTTCTTGTAGCGGCGTCGAGGCCTTATGACGTCATCTTTAGTATAGACTGGTTGCCCACAGTTCATGCTCAGATTGACTATATTAGGCACAAAGTGCGGTGTGTCCACACGGATTGGACCAGGTTCATCTTCACCAGTGAGAAGGGAGCATTTTCAGTGCATGATGGACATACACAGAGGAGAGGTAAGCCTATCACACATCAGTGGGAAAGTATTATCTTCCGAGCGGTTGATGTGCGGAGTACGAGTTTTCCTATTTTGGTGGATCAATATGCAGATGTTTTTCCTGTCGACGTTCCAGGACTACCTCTTCACAGAGACGTAGACTTCTACATCGACTTGTACCCTGGGACAACACCGATATCTACTCCAGCATATAGGATGTCTCCCACTGATCTTCGTGAGCTACAGGTACAACTTGAGGACTTACAGGGGAAGGGACTTATTTGACCTAGTGTTTCACCCTGGGAATCTCCGATTTTGTTCGCCAAGAAGGCAGATGGGAGCTTGCGACTGTGTGTTAACTACCGTTGCCTGAATCAGGTGACCGTGAAGATCAAGTATACACTTCCAAGGATTGAGAACCTCTATGATCATCTCAAGCGTTCACGATGGTTCTCGAAGATATACCTCAGGTCAGTCTATCACCACCTCAGAGATTCGAGATGAGGATGTGTAGAAGATGTCCTTTAGGTGTCAGTATAGCCACTAAATGTTCTTGGTTATTCCCTTCAGCATGACCAATATTCCAACAATGTTCATGAGTCCCATGAACAGGATCTTACAGCCTTACCTCGATCAATTTTTCATAGTCTTCATCGATGACATACATATTTCCTCGACTACCGAGGAGGACCATGCCTACCATTTATGGGTAGTACTGGACACACTCAGAGAGCACCAGCTTTATGGTAATCTCTCGAAGTTCTAGTTTTGTATTCAAGAGGTTCACATCTTAGGACATGTAATCTCGGAGGCTAGGGTAGCAGTGGATCCAGTGAAGATTGATGCAGTGCTTGCTTGGGAGCCACCCAGAAGTGTGACAGATGTTTAGAGTTTTCTAGGTCTGGCCGAGTTCTATCAGAGATTTGTCCAAGAATTATACAGAGTTGAAGAACTGCTTTAATATTTGACAAAGAAGGGGAACCCTTTGTTTGGTTAGATAGATTCCAGTAGAGCTTTCAAGATCTCCAGAAGATATTAAAAAATGCACCCATTTTGAGTCTACTAGAGGAGGGCATAGGGTACGTAGTTTACTACGACGCATCGGGGACTGGACTCGGGTGTGTCCTGATGCAGGAGCGAGTAGTGATCACGTACGATTCATGGAAGTTGAGACATGATGAGAAGAACTACGCTACCCATGACCTGGAGTTAGTAGAAGTGGTCTTCACCTTGAAGATGTGGCCGAACTATCTAATGGAAAAGCGCTTTACAGTCTATTCTGTCCACCAGAGTCTCAGGTAACTCTTCTCGTGGAAGTACCTAAACCTAAGACAGCGACATTGGCTCGAGTTCCTCCATGACTATGACTTCGAGATAGTCTATACTCTTGGGAAGGGGAACGATGTTGTAGATTATCTCCACAAGAGATCGAGCATTCAGCTGCTAGGAGAGGTGATAGAGCAGCTGACCGCGTTGCAGATATCCTTTATGGATAGATATGGAGCAGCTTTTCTATTGTCTCTCACAATCACTCCTCTACCCCATCATCGAGTCAGAGAGGCACAGAGAGGGGACATTGACTATGAGACGTGACATGCTCAGATGTCCACATGGCAGGTGCCTGATGGATTTTATAAAGGTGGAGAGCACGTCATCCTCTTCAAGGGACATATCGTGGTACTAGTTTCACAACATTAGGAGGTGCTGAGGGAGTTTCACACTTCCCCACTAGCGGTACATCAAGGTGTGGAGAAGATGTATCAGGACTTCAGAAAACAACACTGGTGGCCGGGTATGAACAATTATGAAGCAAAGTTTGTCTCATGATGCCTCACCTGTCAGCAAGTGAAGGCGGAGCACCAGGTACCGGAATTCTAGGTACAACCCTTAGAGATCCTAGAGTGAAAGTTGGATGGGATATCCATTGATTTCGTGATGTGGATTCCACTTACATCCAGAGGGCACGACTCTATCTGGGTGATCATTGACCGACTCACCAAGTCGGCCCACTTCATACTGATTAGAGAGTAGGTCTTAGTAGAGAGCTTGGGATTCCTCTACATTCATTAGATCGTACGACTTCAAGGTGTGACATTGACTATAATCTCTGATCGAGATACTCATTTCACTTTCCAGTTATGGAAGTGATTACATGAGGCTTTTGGGATGCAGATTTGCCTGAGCACTACCTTCCATTCTCACACAGACTTTCAGACTGAGAGGACCATTCAAACTCTTGAGGATATGCTCTGTGCATGTGTCCTTGACTTTGGTCACAGTTGGGAGGATCACTTACCCTTGGTGGAGTTTTCGTAAAAAACAGTTACCACTCCTCTATCGGGATAACACCATATGAGGCATTGTATGGATGACCCTACATGTCACCTCTATGCTGAACTGACCCAGGGGATTCAGCACTTGTAGGACCAGAGATCGTTTAGGCTACAACAGAGAAGGTTCAAATCATCCAAGAGTGGATGAAGACTGCACAGAGCTGACAGAAGTCCTATGCTGATAGAAGAAGGAGACCACTGGAGTTCGAGGAAGGCGACCATGTATTCCTACTAGTCTCACCTCGATGAGGTCTATGGACATTTGGATGGGGAGGAAAGTTATCTCCATGATTCATTGGACCTTTCAATGTCCTCAACAGAGTAGGCAAGGTGGCTTACCGCTTGGCCCTTCCACCTCAGTTGCATCGGGTGCATGATGTCTTCCACGGATCTCAACTGAGGAGATACATGAACGGCCCGACCCACATCATCGATCACAGGGATATAAACATCGATGACGGGGTGACATTAATGGAGATCCCAATGGAGATCGTGGATCGATAGGAGAGGGTCCTATATGGATGGTCTATTCCTCTGGTGCGCATTCACTGGTAGCATGGGAACCTTCAAGAGAGCACTCAGGAGCAGGAGGCTCATATGCATGCTAAGTACCCCCATTTGTTCCCCTAGTGTGTGTTGTAGCTTTATGGTTATGTAAAGACCTGAGGTGGGGGTAATGTAAAGACCCAGAAATTTCAAGGAAATTATTTTCTTACATTCTTTGGAATTTTACGAGTCTATAGTTCCTAACGCCGCCTGATTCCGAGGCTCGGTGTGCTCGGAATCAATTTCTGAAGTTTTGTTTGGGTATGTTCAGTAAACGTACGTGTAGGTTTTTCTATCTTTTGAACCGGTGCTCGGAATTGAAATCTGAGGACACCAATGAACTCACAACACCAGTATTCACTTAAGGGGACCTTTACCGCAGTTGTGTTTTCTCCGAAGGAGAAGTATATTATTGGGGATTTATATTAAATTAAATAAAATTGTTTTACACTATTTTATTATTTGGTGGTGGTTATTTCCAACAAGAGGAAGTTAGGGGTAGGGCCTACACCCACATAACCTCCCATGAGAGGATAATTTGTGGTGGGGCCCACACGGTCCCCTTCCCTTCAACTTCCCTTAAACTCCACATTAACACCCATTTATTTAATTTGACAACACCTCTCAATTATAATAGTGGAGCCTCTCCACCTCCAAACCATTGAATGTGCCAACCTATTATCATTAATTAATTGGAACATATTCTGAATCGATTTGATTTGAATGGAAATTATATTAAAATTGGGGAGCCATAATATTATATTTTCATGGAAAATATTTGGTGGTGGCGACTTTATAAATTTGGAAGAGAGCTTCATCCCTCACCAATGAAGAAAACGGGGAACGATATCCTCTCCATGACTGAGGCATGAACGTGAGGCGACTCTCACAACGAATCGATGTCATTATTCTTCTTATTTCACATCACGGGAGAAGACATTTCCCGTGAGAAACATCGACTATGCTTCCTCCTCGGACGCACCCTGATGTCGTCTTCGAATTCGCTTCCCGCGACACGGACTAGTGAGCATCAGAATCAAGGTAGGGGGTTTGATATAATTTTAAGTGACTGAAATAATATTCCGTACTTGGTGAATGCTTGATTTTTCTTAGGCCAATTGATATAGCCTAAAGAGGAGGGCGCAGACCGAACGAACACAGCCCGACGACCCTCCGATGGTTCTTGAATATTTTTGGCGGCGCCAACGGGAGGCGGTGATGACCAGAGGTGGTGGAGAACTGAGGCTACGGCGACTAGCGATGGTGACCATGCACCGACCACGTGGAGGAAACAACAGCTTGCATTCGTGGGCCACACGACAGATGAACCAAATAGGACGGCCGTAGTTTTTTGGGCCGGAGAACCGAAGCGCCTCTAAGGCTCCGCGCTGCAGAGAACCGCGGGCCGCTTCAGTGGCGAACCGACCAGCCACCCGGGTTGAAGGAGACCGTAGAACTAGCAGGTGTCACGCGGGAGATCCGTGGCCCACCTATGTGGGCCACTCGCATAGGTAAGACCAGTTGGACCGGAGGGCGTCACCGCTCAGTGCCGCCATTTCAGAAAACAGGGGGTCGTGCCCCCTGGTCCTCTCGGCCAGCTGGACGCACCAACCGGGCTGGGCCATGCCAAGCAGCCCAGGCCGCGCCCCACCAGGCCATTCCGCACCCCTCTAGTTCTGGATGACCCCCCCCCAGCAAATTCAGACCACCAAACAAGGTCGGACCGACCCGCTAGCCCACTGTGCTTGACGGGTCGGGCCCGTTTTACTTAAACGTGAATAACATTAAGACTGCGTGTCTGATCGACACTCTGTCTGTGGCACTGGGAACATCGCGACGAAGTATTAATTTTTAAATTCTCTAAATGAGTTTTGGAAGACTTTGAAAAAATGGCCGGGTTTGGAACGAGCATAATTCCAATCGGGCCCCTGGAATGGAAAACCAATAACTCTCAGAACGGGCATCTGATTGATGCGCCTTCTGTCACGTTGGGTTATTTGATGATAAGGAACTTAGATATATATTAACTCTAGACTTCGTGATAGTTGATGTATCGACCCCCTTTTCTCGAGGAGCGGACCCTCCCAGAATCGAGCGTGTTGTGTGCGGGAACCCTAGAGCTGGCTGCGATTGCGTCGACTACTGTACTGGAATCCTCCATGGGTTCGACAGCGGGAGATTCTTTACTGGAATCTTCCATGGGTTTGACAGCAATGACTATCGTACTGGGATCCTCTGTGGGTTCGACTACGATGACTACTGTTATTTTATCATGTGTGGGTCCGGCTGTATTGAACTCTGTACTTGTATCCTGTGTTGGTCTGACAGAGTAGCTGGTCTTGTATCCAGGGTGGGTCTGACAGCTTAGCCGGTCTTGTATCATGTGGGGGTTTGACAGCTTAGATGAATCATTGACTACATCTGATCATCTCTATTGTTATACGAAAGATGTATACCTATGTGTGCTGAGTCTTGACTTTCAATCATTATCATTTATGTGATTGATCTCTTTCCTGTGTGCACTAGGTTGTGCTTGGGCTCGAGAGTTGGAGTCGAACTAAGATTGATAACTTAGGTATATTTATGGTCATATACCTAAGTAGGGTTTGTTGTTACATCGTGGTTGTAACTTTCTTCTATGGTATATCCTTCGTTGATTCTGGGAGACCTTCGGGGGTCTCGGGGTCCCTACCGAGTATCGTTATACTCACCCCTGCATGGGCTATGCTCGCACTTCATTGTGTTGGTTGCAGACGATAGACAACGTTTATAGAGGGCAAGAGTGAGGTAGGAAGGGACAGTACCTGGAGGTGGACCACACTGTGAGAAAGTACACAGAGTGGACTAATATATGTGGAGTGCTGAGGTGGACATCTGTACCTATCCTTCAGGTAGAATTCTTGGTGGACGTTACAACAACTCCACTTTTTAGATCTTGTACCTTTTTCAATTTTACTTTCTTTTCAGTTGTACTATACTTTAAAGTTGGGTTTGTATACTGGCTCATTTACTTTTCAGTACTTACTTTTATACTCAGTTTTACTTAGCGATTACTGCAGTTGCGTACCCTATTGTGTTTTTTTTTAATTTTATAAAGGCAATGCCTTCCCCGCTTAGGGATTTAAGCCTTTAGTGATAGTCGCCAGCCCCTGGCCTATGGAAGGCGGTCCTGGGGTAGTCACGGCACATGCCCCGAGGACAGGTCGTGACAGTTATGTTGAGGAAATAATAATTATATACCTTTCCCATTATCTCATAGAAAAATGAAAATATGTTTTGTGCGTAAATGTATAATACCTCCTCCCCAAATCAATAGATTACATTTTCCATTACCACTATAGATGGATGTTAATAAAATATATATTTACTAACAAATATTCTATTTATAACATTATTAATTTTTATAGATTATAATACAATTGGTAAGAATAGATACACCATCTAGGCGTACACATGGTCTATCACCTCCATTGAGTGACAAGTTCCATTTTTCTTCATTACATTAAAAGGATGATTATAAAATATATTTTATTAATATATATGAAATAACTAAGTAATATTATTCATTTATATAGTTATTTATGGATAACAAACTAATTAATAATCATTATAAATTAATTCTTCCATATCAGTTAATTAACCAAAACACACTTATCATGGTTTCAGTTCTCATTAACTAATCCCTTATTTTATATCTATAGAACATGGGATTCATATATAATAAAAAAATTAAATTCTATTTATAAAACCTGGAAAGCCAAATTTTTTATTAAATAATGTACTTTGATGTCACAATTATAAAAACTATGTGAAATAGTCAAAATTAAAAACATTTGACAATGAGAAAAAACCATACCTAGATAATGAGTATATAATTAATTATTAATATTAAATAGTATAAATGAGTATATATATGAATATTTTCATAGAATATGTAATAAAATTGGTTTTCTTTATTATTTATTTCATTAAATAACTTTCATGGAATCTGTGAGTAAAAGGTAATGCTTTTTTTCTCAAATTTATTCCTCTCGGTCATATGTCATATTGGCCAGCTATTTCATTTTGGTTATTATATATACTACCTTTTGGGTGAATTTAATTATAAAATAAAATAAATTAAATTGATTTACAATGTCAGATTTTTAAGGGATTTTATTAAATTTTTTACTATATTATTTAAGTGTTTCATCTCAAATTTTTTCTTCTTTGAGACATGATTGTATAATTCAATTTCTTAACATTGTGTAAATGATACAAATTTAAAATATTTAAAATGTTTTCTATAATTATTTATTTTATTTAGTTTTTCATTTTGCGTTTTCTGATTCAATAACATTTTCAATGAAGTATTATAATAGTTTTTTGGGTGTTTGAAAACTTATTACCATTTTTTATGCTATATTACTTATTATTGAACATTACTATTATACAGGAAAGATGTTCTTCCCTATGATTTTATTATTCTATATTCTCTCTTTCTTATGTGGGATTCCATTTACATCATATATAATCCATATCAAATGTCTCTAACATCAAAAACATTATTCTTGAAAGAGATTTTTATAATTCAATATATTTTTATGGGATATAATGATTATTTCTTAACCCTATTCTTCTAAAATATAATTTTAATCCAATGATTACATAAAATTTTATACCATCATTAATTTATAAATATTTTAAAAACTAATCAGGAAATACTAATTTATGGATATTAACTTCAATTTTAAAATACCATTTTTTTAAAAGACATAAATTATGTTCAATAACGTGTACAACACACAACATCGACCTTAACAGAAGCCAAAAATGTTTTTATTTCATTATGAATTCAATTACTATTACATTAAATTGGTGGGTATGAATTTGATTAATTTTTTTAATATATATATGCATTATAATCAATAAAAATTTATTTATTACTTCTTAAGAAATAATTAATTACTTTTTAGTGAATCTATTTTACACTTCAATGATATTTTATTAAAAAAAATTATTATTTTATCTTTATATGATGGAATAATATCATTTATTTATATAAAATTAATTGATTATATATTATAAATAATATATAATTTTTAAATAATTATATCAAAATTATTCAGTGGTGAAAATTTTAAATTCTTTACCAAAATATAAATTATCCATAAATATTGAAAATAGAGATTTTTATTGAATCATATATTTTATTTTAATATATTTAGAAAGTAAAATTATACTATATATTAGTTAAAAGCTTCATTAGTTTTTTTGATTTAAAAAAAATCAATTATAGTTTTAAAAATCCATTATAAAAAACAATTTAGTACAAATTCATTTTATTTATAAAAATGTCATTTTTTGAAATATTTTATTCATCACATTATTGATTTGACATTGAGACAATTATGGATATTTTTTAATTTTATTTTACAATATTTGATTACATTTATGGAATCACGAGGTCTATGTTTTGGAAAATTGGATCATTTTATTTTTAATAATTATTAATAATAGTCGTAGTAATTTTTATTACCAAGATAAATGGGAAAATCATATAATTAATAATTACAAATAAAATGATAATTACTAAAAAATGACAATAAAACATTACTAAATTTTATCAAATGAGTTAATTTTATCTTAAATTTTACCAGAATCACTTATTTATCATTTTATTTCAACTCAGATGTGATTATGTCATTTATAATGTCTTATGGAACAAAAATTAAAAAATATCACTCTTGTATTTAATATATAGAATGTTTTTATCATTGGGATAAACTGAAGATATGTTATTTTATAAGTAGTATTTAAAAATATAAATTATATATATTCATAATGGGGTTTTATTTTTTATTTTTAGTAAAAAATTAATCACCTTAAACACTTACACAACGCTGATGCAGTAATTATTCAATTATTTGAAAATTTTAGAAAGATATTAAAAAGATTAAAAATGTTATATTTTGAATGATTTAATGTGAAAAATTAATTTTTTAGAAGAAAAAATTATGGATTTATTATAATGTATTATTATAAATTCATATGTTTTAATAATGTTATTAAAGTAAATGTAAAGGAAATGTTCTAAATTTAAATTTATTGATATTTTATGAAAGTTAAATTTTATTAAATGTCATAAAATACCAAATCTCATATATTTTTCAAATTTATCATGATATTTCAATATATATAAACCATTATCCATTTATGGATAATTTTTCTATTTTCTTTAACAATCATAACCCTCAATGATTAAAAACCCATGTCGTAATGGTTAGTGCCAAAAGTGTGAACGAGGGTTTGAAAATGTTGTGGATAAAAATGAAATAAAAATATGCAAAATTTACTTTATAAGAGAATTTATACTCATCCTCATATTGAAATTTGATAATATCAACATGGGGCCATGTTTATGACAAAATAATTTATATTTAATTTATTTTATGAAACTTGAATAGTGTCCCTCCCATTTCTTATTAAAGGGATCCACTTTTTATCATATAATTACACATAAAAACCGATTTTTCGTCCATTCCATAACCATGTTCCATTGTAAAATCCCTCCAAATGTTATATTATGATATGTTTGGAATAATACTAATCATAATGGTTATAATATGTTAAGAAATAGAGACTTTATATAAAATATAAATAGTGTTAATCACATGTTTTACCTTTATTTCTTCCTACACATTTTTCACATCATATTTAATAATGATTAAATAAAAATATACTGTATATAATTATATGACATTATATTAATGTAATAACCTATATCCATCCCATATTTTATCAAATAGTGAATAAAACCATTGATCGTGTGTACAGTAGACTACAACCTCACAAACTGATGAAATTATTATTTCATAAAAGTTTCGCATGGATGAATTATAATGTTAGAAATAATTTCTTTATATTATTTTTGTGAAATATTTTTATTTTGAAAATCTAATATAACGTTTATCTTCTTAATTATCCTTTCACTTTAAAATTAATATGTTATTCTTGTGTACGTGTGGAATACCGGCTCCACGAAGTGGTGAGATTCGTTTTTCCTCACCAAATAAAATGGGAAATATAAAAGAAATATTTTTAAAAAATAAATATTATTTTATGATATTTTTATATTATTTATTTATGTAATTATACTTAACTTATTTCTATAACTATCATTGAAAAATGTAATAGTTACTCATGCATACGTACATCATACTGTGTCCAGGATTACATAATAGTTTTACTTTAAAACCCATATTTAATGTTTGTATTAAAAATAATAATTGATATATATAAATGATAAATATTAGTTTATTATTATTCTATATATAATGGAATAATGACATATTTGATGATAGTCTACTTACTGAATCCTTTTTGGACTTCTATAGTGAATATCATCAAAATAGATAATGTGAACATCAATAATTAAATAAATATATATAACATATTAATACATGAAATAAAAGTAATAATAAAATTAAAATAGATTATTAAAAAAGTTAAAAATTAGTATTATTTTATTATTTAGATAAATAAATACTTTTCAAGATTATTATGACTCATGATATGTGAGTTTCTCATGAAAATATTCTTTTAATGTTTTCTAGAGAACTCATTTTCACCACTATAAATATATTTAAAAATATATAATGAATTTATCTATATGTTCAAATACGATTTATGATGTATATTTAATTATTCTTTCAAATTTCTTTCAAGGGTATTTAAAATTAATCATTTTATGTATTTTTTGGACATTAATTACAAAAAGTAAAAAGGAATATTATATTATAAGGTAAATATAGAAGATGTATTTTACCCCCACTAAAACAGTAATTGATGTTTCTATTCCTTTACAATCTTCCATTTTTATAGTGAATAAAAACCGCACCTTCTAATTTATATAATAATTTTAGTTTTGAAATTTGGGTTTTAAAGAAATGGGATATATGAATATGGTAAATTGATTTCCTATAAGAAAATATAAGTTTTTAATGATACGATCATTTCTGTGTTGTGATAATATTGTAGTTCTTGGGAATTGTTTTTGATTACAGGATGCTCAATTATTCACAATGGATGGGTAGTTCCATTATAAACCAAGGATGAGTGGTTACATTATTAACATTAGTTGGGTGGGTCTATGATAATCTATGGTTGGGTTATTACGTTATTTCTATCATTTTGAAAATGGATATATTTTATTGAATAAGTTTATCATAATATATTATGGGAATATTATAGGATGGTAATTCCAAAGATAATCATGTTTCCATCTCAATTTTAACTACTATGGATACTCAAAGTACACATATGATGGTTATTCAATGTGTAACTATGAATTAAATAAAAAGTATCCCCCATGTTCACAATATAAAATATATATTATTTCATTTTGGATTTCATTTCACATGTTAAAAGAAACTATATTCTACTTCATACGTTTGAAAAGTATAATTTTATTATTAAGTTGTTATATGTTTTCTATGATTTCAAATAAACATTTCAGAGTTTTAATTTTACATTAATAATTTTATTTAAAATATTTATGAAAATATTTCAGAAGATAAAATTATTTGATAGCTGTTTCAATTTTATTTTCGGACCAATGATAATTTTGAAAAAGCCGTATTTTTATTTATTTATCTATTAACAGTTTCATTATATAAATTTAAATACCTTAATGATAGTTTTGTACCAATATGATGTTTTAAGAAGATTTTAATTGTTTTTAAGAATGAGTATCTAGAAGGATGATAACAAGATAATTTTTTTTGTATTTTTTAGGAAACGAAGGCATCTTATATCTTAAATTTTTTATTTTAAAAAGAAAGTGGATACTAATTCATAGTGTAAACTATTTAATTAATTGGATTTCAATGTATGAATTATAACTAAATTCAATAGAACTGTAAACCTTAAATATATTTTGTAATTAATGAAATTGTACTCTAGTTCAATGTCACAAGAATATGTAATGTGTAAGACAATGTCCTTACGATCGGTTTGAGAGGAGAGTTTAAAAAACATTTTTTTATTATGATGTCTTCCTATGAGGTTACACCATGTTTTATGAATAAAATCATGACTTTATTTGTTTAAGGATTATTTTATGTTAATAGGTATATAAACCACCTTTTTCAGGTTGTACGTAATGGAATATTAATGTGATGAATGAAATTTTGGGCGTTTTTTTTCAAATTTTAAATATATGTTACCCTTCCATTAAACGCAAATGATTATTTCAGAATAATGATGTTATTTTTCTATGGATGTTATTGGGAACACTTGAGATAACCATATAGTATAAAAAATCATTAATTTTGATCTTATTTTTGTTATTATATAATATTTAAAGGTTAATTTATTATAATTTTTTATGTGTGTTGTCTTCATAAGGACCATTTTAATTTTAACAAGAACTAATTAATTTAATGTTTTAATGAAGTTAATTTCTAATAATTAAAAATTATTTATCAAAATTAATGCAATAGGACAACACTAAATCTTCTCATTCCTCAATTATTAATGAATCATCACTATAATAGAGAATACTTGTAATAATTTTTTTGAATGATTTTTAAAAAACCAAATCACTAGTAGGAAATTATTTTATCCATCCAAAAACATTAAATATCACAACAATTTTTATATATCATGGAATAACATTAATTTGAATTAAAATTATTTATTAATTCATCTTATTCATAAATAATCATTTTACTATGGGATTGCCTAATTATTTTTTATAGATATTTTATTTGTGATGGAAGATAAATGGGATATCAATAACATCAAGGAATACCCTCATGTGAGGATCTAATGTATGAATTATTTTAATAAGATATAAGTATGAATCAAGAATTTGATACTAATGAATACTAATTAGATAAAATTTCATATCATTGAATAAGGAAAGAAGGAATGGGTGAGGGTTTATGAATTAAGTTGAATGAAGGATGTTTTTTTCAATGATATTCTGAAATATTATGTGAATTATATGTCTTTCTATTTTATATTTAGTTTTCAAAATTTGGAGATAGATGTTCGGTGAAATCAATACATTTTAAAAGTGGTGTACAATATATGTTAATTTTTATGAGAGATTAATTTAATGACATATCATAAAATGATAGATAAACCAACTTAATAATATTTTAATGAAGTTAATAAGATGATAGTAATTTTAGATTTTTTGATTAGGTGAAATAATAAGCTCTATTGATAACCTTATTGGGTAAAAATTGAATTTATGGTTAATGATATTTTAGGATTTTCCACATGTATTTTTAAATTTTATAATAATTATATTCATGTTGTGTTAAATAATTTTTATCATTTTGGCTATGTGACAACCATTCACAATCTATAAGGTCATGGGGATAGAAACCACAACTGAAGAGAATCAACGATAAAAGCCTAACATTGGCCAATGTACCATAATGGATAGTATGTCATTGTTTTTTTTATTTTTTTTATTTTAGGAATATTTGTTCTATCATATATATATATGACCATGTGATTGAAAAATTTATTTGGTTATTTGGTAAGAACTATAATATCTAAAGAAGTTAAATATTTTGGAGGCTTAAATAATTAAGATAATCAAAAGAGTATTGGAATGTATTTTAGGAATAAATGTTGATTTATATTTCAATTCATATCTAATTTGAGGGGGATTTTGGTCATTTTTTCACTTAATGAATGTTTATTATATGTCAGAGGTTATATGACTATGTCATGTATGATTTTGGAATAATAAAAAAAATTATGTTATTTAGAGGTGAATTTTTGAAGAATGTTTGATAAAAACATTATAATATTATTATTTAAATATTTTTGAGAATATATTATAGAATTTAATATATATTTATTTAAATTATAATTTACTGGAAACATTTTATATTTTTTATATTTAAGATTATTTTATTATTTCATCATACATATTATACACATTTTAGGCAAGGTGACCCCTTGTTAGGTATTAATTTTTTCCTTTGAGAAGACTACCTTAGTAGATGCATGAATGAAATGGTTAATATTCGATTATTTAAATGGATCATGGTTGGAAGAGGTATGTTCACTCATTCACATCTATTCTATATTAATGACATTCTCCTTATTTGAAACACTTCCAAGAAAATATTATATTCCATTACAGTTTTTTATCATTATGAGGAGGTGACTAGAAAATCAATATATTGGTATACGTCCTCTATTATTTCTGGTAAGGGGATTTTGGTGGTATGGAATAAAATGATTTATAGAGTGCTTGGTGTCAGGAAGAGATTCCATCCCTTTATTAATCATTTATTTCCTTTAATTTAGGGGAAGGTAAGAATTTCTCATCTTCAAGATAATTTTTCGTGGAATTAATAATCAGTTGATTAAATATAAATGAAAATATTTGGGTCAGGAGGGAAAGCTATGCTTTTTCTATTCAAGGATCACTTCAAATTTTTGGTATATTTCATCAATATATAACTGGCATCATAGCCTTATAAAGAAGATGAAAGAAAAGACTAGAAATTTCATTTATATAGTGTCAATTTACGATAGAAATATAATCCTGGTAGCCTAGAAGGATTGTATCATATCTAAGGATATTTGAGCTCTTGGAATTAAGGATATCATAATTTTAAATGATGCTGTCATGACCTGTCCAAGTGGGGCCCGAGCCACAACTCCCCAAGCCCTCCTCCAATAGGTCAGGGGCTGGTGACTAGCACCGAGTAGGAATGTTTCTAACATGGGAGGCATTGAATATAAACCTATACACATACACACACATTTCCAAGTCCACAAAGGTGAAAAGTAAAAACTACTAAAAAAGGAAATGCATGCATACACTAAAAATCCGAACCATCAAAGTATGACAGGAAAGTAAAGTACAACAAATGTAAAGATCTGGGAAAAAAGTACAAGACCACCCAAAGAGAGTCTGCAACAAAGTCCAACCTATAATGAAAGGTACTGGGACTGCAATCTATAGTCATAGAAACACACCTCGGCCTGTCTGATCTCACTGAGCACCGCCCATTCCTGGTCTATCTAGAATCTTGTCAAAAGCTCGCTCGTCTGCACAAGACATGACACGTGCAGGCAAATCCCATGCAGGGATGAGTATAAAAATACCCAGTAGGACACCCCAAAACCAAAATGGAATACAACAAGGGAAAATACCACAAAGGAAAGATACAGTCATCTATACACAATATATGATCACAGAACACATTAACAAGAATATCTAGATATACTCATACACAATGACTCCTGCGAAACCACCACTAAGATCCAGCTCGAAGATTCCACTAAGCATATAACAAGTATAACACACTCCTAGGTCTGAAGAGAGAGAGATACGAAGTACTCATTCCGGGAGAACACACTCCACAAGTACTTGAGAATACGAGGTTCAGATGAGGATCACAACAAATAGCTATGGGGTGATACCAACAACTTAGTCTGAACTAATCCGCTAAGCAGAGGATCAACGCCTGGGTAAAGTTGGTCACGTCGATACCAAGAACTCTACCTATGGTTCCAAGAAATAATAAAGGATCCTGCTCCAAGTCTCACAGAGGAGATTCCAACAACTCTATTCATGATATCCTGCTGAAGGGTTCATACTCCTATACATAGGAAATGATACAAGAAACCATCAGGGAAAAGACCAAGGGAACGAACCCTAAAAAATCTAGACCAAGTCACAGAAGAAAAATGGCCCAAGCTATGTAAAACAGGTTACATGGCATGTAGTATGGTTACATGCCATGTTCCTTAACTTCGGGTACTTCCCGTGTAAACGACATGTGTGTCCAGTCCAGGTGTGTAAAACTCAACTACACGACATGTAGTAGGATCACACGCCGTGTTCTTTGACTCTGGGTACTGCCCGTGTAAACGGCCCGTGTTTGAAATCTAAGTCATGTAGGAATGAATATACACAGTGTGTAAGTCAAAGCACAGGTTGTGTCCTGTCAACTGGGAAACACCAGTTTACACTGGCCGTATGCCCATACATGGTGTGCGTCCATGTTGCATGCCCGTGTACCAGTACATGGGGTATCCCATGTATTTGGCTGGGGAAGGGTATACACGCCATGTCCTAGGCCATGTACCCAACCCGTGTCCGTGTACTCCTAGAGTACACGCCAGGTAGTCCGGTGACGAACACACACTGTGTAGCCCATACTACACGCTGTGTAGTCGGGTTTTTTCCAGAATCATCGTCTTCCTCCTCGCACCGCGGCTGATCCTCTGGATCAATGGTTTCTCGTTTGTTCATCCCTATATTCTAGGGGTTGGTTCATTTCATCATAGGAACACCGAAATAGGTGTTTTTGTTCCTTAAATTGGATTATAAACCTCAAACGATCTATCTGAAGAAAAACGCCGAGAAACTCATATCTCTTGATCTGCTCCGAATCGTTCGTCGCCACCACAGTCGAACCTCCGTAGCATCGTTCCGGGGTAGGATCTATACTCTCGGATCATTCTTCCATCAAACGAATGTGCAACAATCAATTTCCTCCCATAACATCAAGCGTGGGGAAGAATGAAGGGTTTGTACGACGAATGGGGAATTCAATTACAAAATGAACAAGAGGGACAAACCTCGATCATTGTTCGTGATGATCCGGGTTTTTTGCCATTAGATCAAAACCAAAATGATCAACAGATTAAATCGAAAGAAATATGTTCTTCCCCAAATCCCGCAATAGCCCATCCCGCAATTACGATCAATCCATAGACTAATCTGTTCGTGGATTAGTCCGTGCTCGTCATAGGAATTAATAATGGAAAAGAAATCACAAGATATTAAAAAAACTACCTAGATCTGCGGTGATCGTTTGCAACGATACAGTCGTTGCGTCGTTGTCGCCGGTGAAATCCGTCACGAACGTCGTCACCACGTCGGGCGATTCCTTCAGAGCATTCCCAGAGCCTCCAGGGGTCTCAGGGTTATGAGGTATGTAACCCTGTACCCCTATGAAAGCCTTTATTTAAAAAGGATAAAAGATATTCGATGCAAAAAAATTTAATAAAATATTTTAATAAAATATTTTATTACAGTTACGTCCAAAAACTGGATTTCACCTCCGACCTGTGCCAGCTAATGTTAGGTCCCCCCTTGGGTAAAACCACTACTCTGGAAGCAACGGATCCCTCGGATTTCTGATCCGAGCACCCATTTAAGAGTTATTCCACTTTTTCAAGAAAACCACCCACATGTGTAATTTAATTTTTTAATTAAATTCACATATTTGTTCCAGGATCACCGGGCCTCAGAACTGCACGTCGTCGCAAATCCTGGTCATGAAAGAATTCCCATATAATATTAAAATAATACATGGAAGAAATCTGGGACACATCATCACCTCGACCATAGGGATTTACGTCCCTGAAAAGAAAAAACAAAGTCTACTCCAAAAGATGTGGGTACTGAACACGAATCTGAGCCTCCTGATCCTATGTGCTCTACTGTAGATTCCCGTGCACCCACTGAACACGCACCAAGGGAATAAATCACCCCCGAAGGATCTTATCCTTGATCCTTGATCTCCACTGGGTACTTAGAAAAGGTTGATCCATCATCGATGTCCAGCTTGCCCCAGTCGATAACGTGCTATGAATCATGTACGTATCTCTACAGCTACGACACGTGAAAGACGTTGTGTACGCAGTCTATCTATGAAAGTAGATCCAAGTGGTACACCACCTTGCAATCTCTACTCAAAATCTGAAAAGGTACAATGAAACTTAGAGATAGATTTCCACCTCGGCCAAATCTATGCAGTCCCCGTCGAGGTAAGACCCGAATGAACACATGGTCTCCTTCCTCTGACTCCAAGGGCCTCTGTCTCTAGTAGGCATACGACATCTGCCAAATCATTGCAGTCTTTATCCACTCCTGGATGACCTGAACCTTCTCTATAGTAGCTCAGACCATCTCTGGGCCCATGAGTGCTGACTCTCCTAGGACAGTTCAGCAAAGTGGTGACCTGAATGGTCGCCTGCACAAAGCCCTGAATAGTGCCATACCAATAGTGGAAAGATAAATGTTGTTATAAAAAAATTCCACCAGTGGTAAGTGATCCTCCCATATACGACTGAAGTCAAGTATGCAAGCTCATAGCTTATCCCCCAGGACCTGGATGGTCCGCTCTGTCTGACCATCAGTCTAAGGATGAAATGGTGTGCTCAAGAATAACTGAGTCCCAAATCCTTCCTAAAATCCCTTCCGAAACCGGGATGTGAAATGATCATGATGATCTGAGGTGATCTTGGATGGCACACCATGAAGTCGAACTATCTCCTGCACGTAGAGGGGTCCCAAACTCTCTACTAAACTCTGATCCTGTATGGCTAGGAAGTGGGCCGACTTCGTGAGTCGGTCGACGACCACCTAGATGGAATCGTGTCCCCTAGACGTACGTGGTAAACCCATCACGAAGTCCATGGATATCTCATCCCACTTCATTGTGGAACTTCAAGGGGCTGAGTCAAACCTGCTGGAACCTGGTGCTCATCCTTTTCTTACTAACAAGTAAGGCATTGGGAAACAAACTCTGCCACACTCTTCTTCTTCCTGGCCACCAGAACTGACGTCGAAGGTCCTGGTACATCTTTGTCATGCCTTGATGCACCACCAAAGTAGATGTATGGAACTCCCTCAGAATCTCCTCCCACAACGTCACCGGTACTACTGTGTTCCCTCTGAAAAGAACAACGTGCTCTCCACCTCCTGAATATCCTTCAGCATCATCACCTGCAGATAATTGGGCACGTAGAGTCTCACACTTAGCATCCCTGAGATGTGCTTCCCTTACTCGCTATAAGAGTGGAGGGGTAACAACCATTGACTAAAGGTAAGCTCCCTCATCGCTATCCACGAAGGGTAACTGTAATGAGGCCAACTTCCTCATCGCCTTATCCAGCAATTGCGAACTGGATTTCCTACTAAGAGCATCTCTCGGCCCACACAAAAGGCTTCCCCTTTTGGGTGAAAGCTATCATGGGTGTTGAAATTCTAGAGAAATCAATAATGAATATCTAATAGTATCCTGTCATCCCAAGGATACTCCACTCCTCCATGACACTCCGGGGTGGCTCCCATGCTAACAATGTCGCTACCTTGGGTGGGTCCACTACTACACCATCTGTTGAGATAACGTGTCCTAGAAAGTTGACCTCCTGTATCCAGAACTGACACTTCGAGAGTTTCACATACAACTGGTGCTCCCGGAGTGTGTCCAGACCATCCTTAGGTGTCTTGCGTGCTACTTCTTGGACGTAGAGTACACAAGGATATCATTGATGAAGTCCACTACGAACCGATCTAGATAGGGCATAAAGATCTGGGTCATGAGTCCCATGAACACTTCTAGGGTGTTTGTCATGCCGAAGGGCATCACCAAGTACTCATAGTGACCGTAGAGAAATATGAAAGTCGTCTTCGGTACATCCTCATCCCATACTCCTAACTAATGATTTCCTGATCATAGATCAACCTTCGGGAACCTAGTTCCCCTCTTAACTGGTAGAAGAGGTCATTGATCTTCAGTAGTGGATATCGGTTCTTCATGGTCGCCTGAATAAAGCATCGGTAATCCACACACAACCTCATGTTCCCGTCTTCCCTCTTGGAAAACCACACTAGGGCCACCCAGGGTGAAACACTGGGTCTCACGAAGCCCATCTTCTGCAAGTCTTCCAGCTGCACTCTCAGTTCATGAAGCTCTACATGAGCCATCTGATATGCTGCTACTAATATCGGTGTCATCGTGGGTTGCAACTCAATGCAGAAATCTATCTCCTGACGGGGAGGTATTCCGAGGAACTCCTATGGAAAGACGCCCTCATACTCAGCGACTACTGCTAGAAACTGGAAACTTGTAACATCTGATGCACCAAGGGATAGGTTAGACCACTGATAGGATATCTGTTTCACCTTCCTATGCACGAGTCTGTCCTGCACTACCTGGGTCTCTCTTTCACCGACAAAAGAGAACCTCGTTCCATCACTACGGATGCACCACACCCTTCACCTAAAACAGTTGATCTGGGCATGAACTCTGGATAAACAATCCATACCAAGAATGACATCGTAAGGCCTCGATGCTACCACCAAGAGTTTCCAATCGAAACTCTCGCCTCCAAGGGTAAGGTCAAACTATCTGCAACGGTGTGTGATCTCAGAATCTTCTCTAGTTGGTGTTTCTAAGCATAAGGGTCGAGTCAACGTCTCAACTGGAATCTCAAGGTCTCGAACAAGATAAGAAGCCAGAAAGGAATGACTAGCACCTGTGTCTATTAGTACGGAATCCAAAGTAGGAAAGACACAGATTGTACCTCTAATCATTCCGAGAGTACCTGGGTTATAAGACTCTGCAGCCTGCAGCTGTCCCTAACTCTGTCCACCGGCTCCCTAAACCTGGGGTGGACCTCCTGGGGGTGGTGGTGGTAAAAGTTAAAAACTCTGACAACCTCAATCTGCTCTCCCAACTCCCCTACCACATCTGTCGCCCTGCGGATCTGTCTACTCCACATGTTGCCTCTACCTCGGTGGTCCATCCACTGCTCCCATGTCAGCAGTATGGCAGGTCGGACAATCTCGAGTGAGATGTCCTTTTCCATCACAAGAGTAGCATCGCCTCTCTCGAGGCTAGCTGGATGTTCCCTACAAACCATGTATGGAAGATCCCCTATCCTGGGATCTCCTCTGAAAACGTCTCCGACGCCTGGGTCCCTGATGTCAGTTCCCTAATGCTGAGGTCTCTGCTCCAACCCGCTCGCTATTGACAACTGTCGTCTATCTCTGCTCTGCCAAGAAGATATCGACCCCCAAATCCCGCTCGAGCACCCCAACATAAGTAGGAATGCTCATATGTATGATGTAAGCTCAGATATCTCTGTGCAATCCCCGCTCAAAAGTCTGAGATCTGAAGTACTAATCCTCGACCGTATCCATCGAGTACCGTGAAAGGTCGATAAACCTCGATGAATAGTCAGCCACCGTCATGGTTCCCTGGTGGAGCTGAAGAAGATCTTGTATACGTACCTCTCTCACGATAAACAGTCAAAACTCAACTCTGAAGAGATGCTCAAATTCAGACAACACAAGAGTCGCCTCATCGTGAGTTTGGATAACCAAACTCCACCATCATCTTACCGAGCCCTGCAGAAGGCTCGCTGCTAGGATCACCATCTAATATGCTCTTGTTTTGACCAAACAGAAGACTCTGGTCACTGCCTCAAGACAGTCCTCTGCTTCCTGAGGGTCAGGCATTCCTCGAAACCTGAGGGGTGTCTGTCTCTGAATCTCGTGGAGTGTTCTCAGCCTGCACTCCTTTTATATTTGTACATCATGCACTAAACACTACTTCATAGGTGGTGGAAGAACTAGCACACCACCCGATGGTAAAACTAGGGGATATGTTCCCTATATCTAAGCTTCATCACTGAGGGGGTCATCCTCCTGATCGAGCTGCTGTATCCTAGAAGGTGCGCGTCGTAGAGGCATCTTGTAATGAAACAAGATGTATCTCAGTGAGTGAGTAAATATGGGGAGCTGGCTCAAGAAGGACATGGAAACCACAACCCATTCCTATATGATGCATGTACCATTATTTTTCCCTGAAACTAGTGTTATCGTGCTCCTAGTAGAAAACCAAGTTATCAGAGTCCTGGTGTATAGATACATCGGCCGCCCACACCAACACTGGGGTCCTTGGCCTGAATGTTGAACTCGAAACACTTAACAAAGTTTCCCCAAACCAACTCAAAGACTCTTGGTCCTAAGGTATAACCAACCTTGCTCTGAAACCACTCTGTCATGACCCATCCCAGTGGGGCTCGAGCCACAACTCCCCAAGACCACCTCTAATAGGCCAGGGGTTGGTGACTAGCACTGAGTAGGCATGTTACTAACATGGGAGGCATTTCCTATAAACCTGTACACATGCACACACATCTCCAAGCCCACAAAGCTTAAAAGTAAAAACTACTAAAAAATGAAATGCATGCATACACTAAAAATCCCAACCAACAGAGTATGACAGGAATGTAAAGTAAAACAAATATAATGCCCTAGGCCAAAAGTACAATCCCACCAAAAGAGAGTCTGCAAAAAAGTCCTACCTGCAAAGAAAGGCACTAGGACTACAATCTGTAGCCATAGGAACACACCTCGGCCTGTCTGATCTCACTGAGCACCGTCTGGTCCTGGTCCGCCAAGAATCCTGTCGAAAGCTCACTCATCTGCACAAGACACGACATGTGCAGGCAATTCCTGTAAAGGGGTGAGTATAAAAATATCCAATAGGACACCCCAAAACCACAAAGGAAAGAAACAGTCATCTCTACACAGTATATGTTCACATAACACATTAATAAGAATATCCAGATATACTCGTACACAACGACTCCCGCGAAACCACCACTAAGATCCAGCTTGATGATTCCACTAATCATGTAACAAGGAGAACACACTCCTAGTACTGAAGTGAGATATATGATGTACTTGTTAGGAGATAACACACTCCACAAGTACTTGAGAATACGAGGTTTAGATGAGGATCACAATCAATAGCTATGGGGTGATTTCAACAACTCAGTCTGAACTAATCCACTAAGCAGAGGATTGGCGCCCAGGTAAAGTTGGTCACGTCGATACCAAGAACACTACCTAGGGTTCCAGGAAAGAATAAGGGATCCGGATCCATGTCTCATAGAGGGGATTCCAACAACTCTATTCAGGAAGTCCTGCAGAAGGGATCATACTTTTTTACATAGGAAATGATACCAGAAACCTTCAGGGAAAAGACCAAGGGAACGAACCCTATGAAAGCTAGTCCAAGTCACAGAAAAAAAGGACCAATCCATGAAAAATAGGTTACACGACGTGTAGTATGGTTACACGCGGTGTTCCTTAACTCCGGGTACAACCCGTGTAAACGGACTGTGTCTCCAGTCCAGGTGTGTAAAACTCACCTACACAGTGTGTAGTAGGATCACACGTCGTGTTCTTTGAGTCCAGGTACTGCTCGTGTAAATGGGAGATGTCTGAAATATATGTTTTGTAGGAAGGCATATACACGGTGTGTAAGTCGAAGCACATATAGTGTCCTGTCAACTGAAAAACACCCGTGTACCCTGGTCGTATGCCCGTACACGGTGTCTGTTTGTGTTTCCTGCCCGTGTACCAGTACAAGAGGTATCCCGTGTATCTGGCCGGGGAAGGGTATACACGCCGTGTCCTTGGTCGTATACCCAACCCGTGTCCATGTACTCCCAAATACACACCAGGTAGTTCGCCAATGAACACATGTTGTGTAGCCCATACTACACACCGTGTAGTCATAAAATTTCCAGAAATGTCGTCTTCCTCCTCGTGTCACGGCTGATCCTCCAGATCTATAGTTTCTCATCTGTTCATCTAGATACTCTAGGGGATGGTCTGTTTCATCATACGAACACCAAAACAGGTGTTTTCAGTCCATAAATCGGATCATAAACCTCGAATGATACATCTGATGGAAAACTTCTGGAAACTCATATCTCTCGATCTGCTCTGAATCATTCGTCGCCATCGCAGTCGCACCTCCATAGCATCGTTCTGGGGTTGGATCTACAAACTCGGATCATTGTTCCAATATATGAATTCACAATGATCGATTTCCTCCAAGAACGTCAATCGTGGGGAAGAACGAAGAGTCTCCATGAAGAATGGGGAATTCAATCACAAAATTAACAATATTGACAAACCTCGATCGTTGTTCGTGAAGATTCGGGTTCATCACTGTTAGATCAAAACCAAAATGATCAACAGATTAAATCGCACGAAAGAAGTTCTTCCCCAAATAACGCAAAATACCATCCCGAAAATATGATCTATCCACGGGCTAATCTGTTCATGGATTAGTCCGCGTTCGTCATAGGAATCAAGAACATGAAAGTAATCACTAGATATTAAACACCGTACCTAGATCCACGGTGCTTTTTGGTGAAAATCCAATCACTGCATCATCGTCACTGGTGAAATCCATCTAGCACGTCATCGTCGCGTTGGGGGTTTCTTCCAGAGCTTTCCTAGAGCCTCCAGGGGTTTCAGGGTTATGAGGTCTGTAACCCTGGACCACTGCGCAAGACTTTATTTAAAGAGGAGGAATGATATTTTCTGTAAAAAAATTTAATAAAAATATTTTAATTAAATATTTTATTATGGTTACGTCCAAAAACTGGATTTCACCTCCGACCTATGCCAGTCGATGTTAGTCCCTCCTAGGGTAAACCCGATGCTCTAGACACAACGGTGCCCTCAGATTTCCGATCTGAGCACCCATTCAAGAGTTATTCCACTTTTTCAGGACAGCCGCACGTGCATGTAATTTAATTTTAACATTAAATTCCATAATTTGTTCAGGGATCACCGGGCCTCGGAACTGCATGTCATCATAGACCCTAGTCTCAAATGAATTACCACATAATATTAAAATAATACATGGGAGAAATCAGGGAAATTACTGATTCCCTCTCTAAATACAATTGGAACCTATTTACCATGAATTGTGTCTATATATTGTTTATATCAAGAACATGAAATTGAAATATGATGAATGTATACTACCATTATATGGTATCATCCATATGGTCTGATATTAGTAAATGATCCAACCTATTAATCTTAGACACTTATTGGATTGTTTCTAAAGAGTCAAATCTTAACATCATGAAAACCCATTATCTTGACAATCATATAGAGGATAATATGATTGTCCCACACAATATGATGTATTTTTCGATCACTTATGTTATCACAAATAGGAACAAAAAGGACATGAATATTCCTAATCATGTGACTTGAAAAATTGAAAGATATATTTTTGTGGATAGATACATTATATAACAGATCGAGGATAGGAGTGGAATGTTTAGCAGTATGGATTTTTATGTGATAAACAATGATAGAGGTGTTGATGTTCATACCTGTAGTGCAACATTCAAGATTCCATTCATCCAAAATTAACGAATAATATAGATCTAGATATTCTTTGAAAAAAATTTCCCCCCCATGATCAATTTTAGGGGGTGGGAATCTCCAATGCTTCTACATTTCATATTTGTATGTGTGCGATTGAGTTCGTTCAAAATATTTCTTAGCTTCCCTTTAATTTATAGATTCCAGGATAATATTTAGGAACATTTTAGTCTATAGGTGTACAATATAAACACAATTTAGTAGATTATCTCCAATATCCTAGATGATGGCTAACATAATAATCTGGTAAAGAATCTGATACTTGATGATATCTCATTGGTTGTCGTTTTTACATGGGAAATTAGATTTTCATCCCTTATTCAAAATATGAAAACCTTTTTAATACTGATATCATGGGTATTAATAGTGACTATTTTTTAGAATCTAATATAAAAAATTGAATGATGAATAATTACATGATTGATCATAGCACTTTTAGACACTTTGGTGTGTGGGGAAGGACGAGAAAACATACTGGTCTTAATTTCCTGAAATTGATCCCTCTGATTAGTCCATGGATTATGGTTAATGTGGATGGTTCTTTTCTAGTTCATATGGTATTTCAGGCTGTGATGGTGTTTTTCTCATAGACCACAACATTGTGAAAGGATATTTCTTTCATTATATTGGTTATGCAAATATGCATACAATTGAGTTATGGGATTTGATTTACACAATTAAACATGCTATCTTGCATAGTTTCAATCAATTACAGATTCAATCAAACTCTCAGTTGGATTTTGATATGATAATGGAATGTACTAGGGATATACCATGTCGTGTGATACCTCAGTGCATTGATTGTATTAATACTATAGAGAAAATTAGGTGGATAGTTTCTCATGCGTGTAGGGAATCCAATTAGCCTTCACATTCTTTCTCAATGAAGTCGATTTTAGTTATTCTCTATTTGATTATGATATTTCTAGTGTTCTAAAATCATGGGTTTCTAATAATTCTATGTAATGTTTGACTCATTTCATTTTTTTAATAAAATTTTATGACCTATGTTTCTTAGAATTTTTTTGTTAATGATTTCAATAATTATCTATAAAAAATTTCCCATTATTAATTTAATAAATTTCTCTATCATCACATCCCACATTTGGTATCCTATTTGGGAACCTATTATTATGTATTATAGATGAACATTATACTTTTATTATCACATTTTAATGGAATGTTTTATTAACCCTTTATTACAATGCGAGATTTTAGGAAACATTTATTCAAATGTAAATCTGCTGATTTTCAATATCAAGTTAAAATTCAAAGGTTTAATTTTGTTAAAAGGGTGATAAATTTATATTCCAATATTTGACAAGAAGGATGTTATATTTGATAATGTGAACAACACACAGAACTCGGAATAAAAATTCACAATCTAATATTATATAAAAATGATTTTTAAAACTTGGTCATTAAATTGGTGGGTATGAATAGGATAACATATATTTTTATATATATATAAAGGATACAATAAATATATATATTTATTAAATATTTTAATATAAGAAAATAATTTTTCATAAAGTGATTTCATTAAAAAAGTTGTGTTTTATGAAAAAAAATAATTTTTTGATTTGATAATACAAATAAATCTTACAAACTTTAGTGATTTTATTAAATAAAATCAATATCATTTTTGGAATCATCATATCAAATTTTTTCAATTGTTACATATTTAAATTATTTAAAAAAACATATTTTCAATGATTAAAGGAAATACTGATTTTAATTTAAGTAATTTTCATTAATAGCAATTAAAATTAAAATTTCTATTTAGATTATTTGAAAATAAAATTTATTCCATAATTTTTATTTAAAATAATCAATTTAAATTTTTTGAAATGTATATTATACATGAATTTAGTATGAAATCATTTTATATTTTAAAAGGGTATTTTTATAAAAACATGTTATTCATCATGTTTTAGAGTTTCATTTGAAATTAAATTTACGCCTTTTTTATTTTTTAAAAAAAAAATCAATTTTTACTCATGAGGTCAATATTTTTGTAAATGAATACTTCAATGTAATTAATATTGATATTTTTTGAATATAATACTTTACTAAAAGATTAAAATTTAAAAATAAAAAATATATTTGGAGTCATGATTAGGATATGGTAAAAAATATAAACAATAGTTCATGTATGGTCTGACATTTAAATTTATGGGAACTATATTGACACTAAGGGTGTAAAAAATATTCTTATCTTGATAAGTGTGATAATGGTTAATAGCGAGTTAAATCTAAATTATAATGGTGAAGTTATAATATAAAAATTCAAACAAATAATTGGGTGAAATAATTTAGACTCATACTCATCCAATCTATGAATCAAATCAATTGTGATCAATTAAAAAAATAAAATTTATTTATATGAAATTAAATGATTAAAAAATTAACAGTGTTACAATCAAATATATTTTTAATGGGAACATCTTTAAATTATTTATTCACTAATAAAATTATATTTTTCCCAAAACATTCTTTGAAAATACCTTCTTTACATCCCATCATATGTTTTAGAACAATTATTTCTTGAAAAAATCAAATCAAATAGGTGCAATGGTTTTAATGAAAAGATATTTTCCAAATAGATATTTTCAAAATCAAAGGTTTCATTTTTTACCCCATGTTTTAGTTTCATTAATAATTCCACTTCCATAAAATATTCAACAACCATGATAAAATTATTACAAAAGAATACTAAATATAGTAGGGTTTTATAATGGTAATGTATTATCATATATAGATATCATAACCATCAAACGAGAAAGAAAACCACCAGTTCTCTATATAACGGATTACCACTTAGTGAGATAATGTAATTCTTTTTCCATCACTATCACTCATGACTATGTTATAAGAATGGAATTATTTTTTAAAATATTATATTGTGTAATTATTATTAATTATGAATAAGTTATAAATCATTTACATTATTATATTTCATTCATTAAAAATTTACAATTTTGTTCACGTGTTTCTGTGAACTACCACATCCAAGATACGATGTGATTCATTTTCTATCTGGACATCACATGAATGTTATATGTAATTATATTTATAGATGTAATATTTTATTTATTATATTATTTTTATTCTATTAATATAAAATAAAACTTACCATGTTTCTATAATGATCATTGAAAAATTGAAACTTTACTCATATATAAGTATGGATTACCGTCTCAATGATTTCAATGTAGTTCACCATTTTTACCCATATACAACTGATATATTTTAAAAATAATGTTTATTTTGTAAAATAATATTTATTCACAAATTATTATTCTATATATGATGGAATAATGACCTATTTTACCTTTTTCAACTCACCTAATCCATTTTGGACTTATGTATGAAATATATTGAAAACATCTGATGTGAAATTAAATCACTAATTAATAATACATAACATAGTTATAAGTGTAAAAAAAGGAATAGAAATATTTTAATTTTTTTTATGAAAGTCAATATTTGACATTAGTTTATTATCCATGGAAATAAATAATGTAAATGATGATTTTGTCTCAAGGTAAGGAACTTCCTATTAAAAATTTTATTTTAATGATTTCCTTAGAACTAATTTTTAGTCATGTACATGTTTTTTATAAAATATTTAGTTGATGTATTTATATGTAAAAAAAAGATTTATAATGTATAGTTTATCTTAATTTTAAATTCATTCAAAATATTTCAAAATGATTCCTCATATGTAATGATTAGAAATTCTTTACAAAAAAGTAAAATTTAATGTTCCATTTTAATGTAAATAAAGATAATTAATTTTACCTACCTCATAACCGAAGATGAAATGTATAGTCCTTAATTAGCTTCCACATGTTATTGAAATAAAAAACATCTTTACATTTATTTTGGGAATTTTTGTTTTGATAATTAGGTTTTAAAGATAAGGTATACATCAAAATAAAAAAATGGATTCATATTGATGGATATAAATTTTTTTATTTAATATTTATTATATTATCTTTAATTTGTAGTTATATAATTTTTTTTGATAAAGAGTGGTTCCTTTATTGTCTATGTATGGGTGGTTATATTGTAATCCAAGGAAGGGTGGTTATGTTATAAACCAATGATGGGCGGTTCCTTGATAAATTTTTTTTGGATGAGCCCGTCATAACACCCTAATGCACTAGGACATGGGATGTATTTAATAAAAGAGGCTTATCTTATCATATTATGGTAATATAAACCAATTTTTATTCTAATAATAATAATGATAGTTATTTCATTTTTAGCTTTTATGGTTACTCTATGTATAATAATGAAGGATATTAAATGTGTAAGTAAGAGTGATATTAAAATGATACATCAATTTACCTACATGATTTTTCTATACATGCTATGTTTTTATGGAAATAATTACATTTCACAAGGTACAGTAAACTATAAGATACTTTATATTAATAAAAAAATAGAACCTTGTGAAAAAATTATTCTATGTTTTTTTTGTGATTTTGAAGAAACAATTATGAGTTTCATATTTCATTTAATATATATTATGAAATATTTTATGCATATGTTTAGGAATGTAATGTGATTTCATGGGTATGAAATTAATTATTTGATGAACATGTATTCTTTTCTAAAAGGAAAACTTTTAAAACTATTCATAGACTAGTGATTTATATTATTCCTTTTCTATCCCTTATTGTTATTTTTGAATTCATTCCATATTTTTAAATATATTTCATAGTTTTAAGGATGGTTTGTGACATATATTAGTTCAATATAAAAATTATAATTCATTTTCCTGAAAATAAAACATGTCACATCCAAAAAAATTTCTTTTAAGGATAAAATGTATACTAATTAGTAGTTTAGGATTTATAATTGATTAGATAGTTATGTAAGAGTTATGAAATATTTCTCTAAAACACTTATAATTTATGATCTTTAGGAATATATTATATTTAATTCTAGTTCAATGTCACTAGAATATGTAAGATATATTTTCACATCCTTAAATCAATGAAAATGATATTTTCATGTCTCAACTTCATTTCATGTTTCATCATTATTACATAAGGTCTATGGTCTTAAAAGATGGTTTTATTATATTAAGTTAATTTATTAAAATTCCATTCCTATTTTATTTTTATGTAAAATAAAGAAATTATTTCATTATAATTTTTTGGTTGAAATGAATAATTCTCATTAACTCTAAATGTTCTATTTCTCATCTATATCCATGTTAACTCTTCCCGATAATGTTCACATTTTTTATTTTGAATTAAAAATGTTTTTTACATATTGACAAATTAAAATTTAAGTATAATAATGTTTCTATTATTATCAATATATTTTTTATAAGGGATTCAATGCAGCTATATTAAAAATGGTGATTTGTTTTTTCCTTTCTATATTTTACCATTTTTCTTCAATAACACATTTTCAATGAATGAAATTTATAACATTTCATGGATCAATTATAGATATTTATTTTCAATATATTTATAAAAAAAATTCATTACAATTTCTCAAGAAGAAATTTTCCAATGTATCCTAGATATTATTATATTTATTACAACGATGATAAATATTTACTGAATGAACTTTTATATATCACATCCAATTTTCATATTTGAAACCAAAACATTTATTAACAATGGAATTGTTTTTAATAAATAATCATATGAATTCCATTTTATAATATTATTTTTGGATAAATAAAATATATGTGTCAACCAATCTAATTTTGAAATACAATTATGTTATACCATCTAAAATGAGAGAAAACAATTTTTATTCCCATGGGTTTTCAGGATATAAGGAGTTATTAATATCTTATTGAACACATTTTTCATATTTGGATAGGTGGGGAAATATATCATGCTCTAATTATTTTTTTTATTTTTATATCTCTGAAGGTAAATAGAGACCTTGAATTATGTTACTCGTGTAAAAAATGGTCTTTGAGTTATGGTACTTGAGTCACTAATGGTCCACATGTTATGATTCTTGATACAATAAAGTGTCATAGGATGTATTTCTTGATCCAATAACTAATGGTTCATTGAATTTAATTATCATGAAACCATATATTGTGTCATGTGGTTTTTCCACAAACCATAATGTAATTGTTTCTATGATTTTTTTTCAAAGATCTATATTATGCTATGTTTCAATAGAATTTTAAAATTTAATGTTGCATGTCTATTATTGTGATATATAGCTCAATAACAGTATATCACAATATTTTTCAATGATATATGTCTATCATATGAAATTACATATCCTTCTATCATGAAATATATAAAACACTTATGTATCAATTTTATTTTTAATTTGATACATCCCCCTAATCACCATTTCCCATATTTTTATGATGTAATAGTTAGTGAATTTTTTTTTATTTTCCCTTTACTAATAATTTATGCTCCCATATTTCAATTATTTCTATAAAATTGGTTATTTATATGACTATATATTTTTGAGAAACCCAGAAGATATTATGTTGTGCCATGATCATGGTAAATGTTCCCAATATTTTTTATGTATCTACTCCTTAATAACACTAAACCATTAGTTTTTTAGATTATATCATTATTAAGTGATGTAATGTTTAGTTTATGAAAATATTGAAAAATAATTACATGTATAACTTAGATAATTTCAAAATGATCAAAAGTTATGTTTAATATTTTTTTTTATCACCACCAGACATGGGGGTGCATGTTTGGGGTGCCTCATAGCTTATGATAGGATCATGAATTTAAAAAGATAGAAACTTCCCCCACATATACACTGTTTACCGATGGTAAAAAATCAATAGAATGATTAATTTATAAATATATATACACATAATTTCTATTTGGAAAATTCAAATGATTATGAATAATTTACCAGTAACACAATTTCATAATACATATAAATTTCCATGTGATGGAAGTTGATGCTCTATTGTTTTCTTTGAATAATGTGATAACATGTAAAGTATTTTGATCCTCATGATGGATATGTGTGACAAAAATAATTTATAACTAAAAATCACTTCTTCAACATTATCATTTTATCTTCTTAATGTAGCTTTTATCACACCTTTGAAGATTATGAGTCCCTCTCTTTATGGACATGGTTTCTAGAATTTAGTGTTTTAATGAATAAATATTTCAATTCCGTTAATGTGAATTATATGTTGTATAAATTGTGACCAATGATATATAAAATATATAAAAACAAAAAAATAATAAGATTAAATTATTAATAAATATATAATAATGAATAATATGGTATACTATTTATTATTTAGAATATATATTATTAATAAGAGTTAATATTTAAAAATTTTATATTAATTAAAGGAATGTATCTTTTCATCAAGTGTTTTATTTCAGAAGAAAGATTTATGGTATCAAACTGTGTAATGTTATATAAATCACAAAAATAATTTAATTTTATCATATTAGTACAATATATTTTATAAGCATAACATAAGAATTTATCATGTTTTATTCATATAAGAAGTATTATTCAAACAAGGAATTTTTCCACCTTTTGATAGTAAACTTTTTTTTAAATATAGTTTTTTTAAATTATATAATTATTTTTTAAAAAACTGATCTTCTTATTTTTATGTGGATATACAAATTTACATTCAATGAATATTTTTTATTTTTCAGATAACATTCTTGTTTTGATTAATAATGAACATTATTGAATTTTAATTTAAGACATTTTCTTCATCAGAATATTTTATACTATTAAATAAAATTATTTATTTATTTTAATGTATAATTAGAAGAATAATTTATCATTTAATGTAATTTAGTTCATTATAATCAATTTTATAATGAAATTTACTAAAAAACATAGTTATATTTTGAGAAATTTTACTTAAAAAATCTATTTTCTAATTCCATCAACGAGATTAATTTTAAATAAATTTTAGAAAATTTTTTGTTTTAAATTTTTAAAAATGGATTCCATATTTTTTATGAAAGGGTACAAATTTATAATATATTTCTCTTATATTTTCATAAAAAATATGAATAATAACTTTGATAATTTTTATCTACAGGGTTGATGGTATATCAGGTAATTAAGTGTAAAAATTAATATTATAAATGTTAAAAATTACCTTAAATCTTTTAGTAATTTTATTACATGAGTAATTGTAATAAAACTCTCCATGGGACTATGTTATGTTCTTTAGGTTCCACCTAAATTACTTTTACCCATTTATAGTATTTTATTCAATGAAAATTCCATTATTCCATACATTAGTTTTTAACAAGGTAAATATTTATGATATTGGATTATATAAGAGAAATTATATACTATATATTGAAATTTTATAAGTAAAAATATTATATTAGATCTACTAATTTAATTTATTTTTTTGCGAAAAATAATTAAATTAATGGCTCGTGCAAATATGATGAAACAATTATTTAATTAATGGACATATCAAAAATATTAAATTAAAAATATTAAAATAAATATAATATTATTTAATTAATGTCAAAAAATATATTTACATATGAATTCGACATATCATTGATGAGATAAAATACATCTTCATAAGATATCATGTTATTATGGTATTTTTAAAAATTAAAGTAATATATTGTTTTGAAATTGTCATTACTAATATTTTAAAATAACTAATATTATATTTATAGATATAAAAATCATAAAACAATATAATTATTTCAAATTATTGTGATAAGGATTAAAATATCATAAGTTAATAATTTATTATTAATTTATAATTTTATAGTAGTTATATTGACACTCAAATTTAAATTACCTGATATAATGATCTTAGTTAAAAAGGATAATAATGGTTTAAAAATATAAGGATAATAAAATAATCAAAACATGTCTTATTTTTATTATATGTATTTATTTTGATCCAAAATATAATTACACATAAATATTTTTTGATCTATTTTTAATATATAATTAATTTTTATTAATTTAATAATTTCAAAAATTCCAACGGTTCTCCTCCCCTGTCTTATAAAAGGGAACCTCTAATTCTCTATTAATAACACATAAAAATGATTTTTTCATCATATATCTACCAAAATCCAATCTTATAATCCATCCCCCATAATAGAGTGGATTTATTTTAGGAATAATACCCTCCTTTGTGGTGTTATGGTGGTAACCATAATATATTGTTAGAAGAAAAAGTATCGTTTTAAATTAAGTGTTTTTGTTTTGTTTCATTTACCACATGCTTGAAATCTTCCTCCACCATGATGAAATAATAGTTCAAGTAACCTAAATATATAGAGATGTTATTACGTTAATATCATATCCTAAATACAGCTTTAATTTGATCATATGGGAAAATAATTAATTGTTCATGCGTATAACTGACTACAACCTCACGATTTGATATAATTCATTATCCATCGTTGTTTCACACTACTAGTTATAATGGTGTAATTTATTTATAAGAATAATATTTATGGAATATTTTTTATTATAAGACAATAAAATATGATTTTCATTCTGACCTTGACATGTATATAGTAATCATAATGTCATTTGTACATACATGTGAACTATAACCTCCATGAAGTGATGTGATTCAATATTATCACTATACGTCATACAAAAAATATCTAAGTATATTTAAATTATTGATATGATATATATAATTTCATTATAAATATATAAATTTAAAATTATCGAAAATATATTTCCAAAATTATCATTTAAAAATAGAATCATTAATCATGCGAATATACGACATACAATCACTATGATTATAACGCAGTTTTTTATTCATTACAATACATAATGGTTTTTTAAAATTATAATTTATGTATATAAATTTATATCATTTCATGAATATTATTTTATATATGATTTACATATGACCTCATTGAATTTTGACATCATGACTCATTAATTTTGGACTAAAGTACCAAATAATGATCAAACGGCTCATATGAACATAAATAATTTTTTATTGTTATAACATAATAATAAGTGATATACAAGAAATAATAAACAATAAAAATATTCTAAGGAATTTAAATAATTTACACAAACTATTATTCAAGAATATAAATATTTTTTGTGATGAGTTTGACTAAAGGTAAGAGGCTTTCATTTAAAATTTATATATTAATGTTACTCTCTCAACTATTTTATCAAATGCAAAAATGAATATTTTTTAAAATATACGACATGAATAATTTTATTTTATGATTCTTTAATGTTTTTTTCTTTACATATTTATGAATTTACTTTCAAATAATTTGTTTTCATTTTTTAGTGCACGACACTGTAAAAATGAAAAGTGATTTAAAAGTAGAATGTTTTTTATGGATGATTTATGTGTTGTGATTATGTTATAATTCATAGTAATTGATTATAATTGTTTGTGGTTCTATGATAAACCATGGGTAGTTGAGCCTGTGACAGCTCTCCAATGCATTGGTCAAAGATATGGAGTAAATTGTTATGGTTTCTCCTAACAGGGTAAGGGACTATACTATGATGGGTATTCCAAATATCACCATGAAGGATACTCCCTATACATTTGTGATAGCTATAGTAAATTTATGTGTTATAAGGACTTAACATCACAAGATATATTTATTATTATTTTTTTCTATTTTTTTAATTGTTGTCATTTCATGAAATAATTTAAAGAGTTTATGTTTTATTAGTGAAAGTTATTACTTTGTAAAAATGTTTTCATGGGTTTAAAGTATTCAGATATTGAAAGTTTTTTTTCATTATTTTATGTCCCTTACATATCTTTTGATGCTCATTCCATGATTAAATTTTTTCAACATTGTATATAGTTGGTTAAGAGAATGTAGTAATTTAACATTAAATTTATGAATATTTTCCTTGAAAAGAATCATGTTTTATTTCGAATGTTTAATAATTTTGAAAAAAATAGATAATGTTTTAGTAGTATCCACTTTGTATGAATTAGGGTTTTTATGTATGGGTTATGGTGTAATTATCTAAAAATATAATTTTCTAATGATCCTCAATGTTAATGAAACAATATTCATTAGAAAAAATCCGGAATATGTAGTCTTTATGTTTGGGGACATATAGTTAGTATAAATGTCCCGTTTAGGTATCTTTAGGGATTAATATATTTTCACTAGAATATCTATATATTAGTTTCACTTTATGGTTAATTTTATATTATATATAATTTTAAGATAACCATGTTTGTTTATCTAGGATATAACTTTTAAAAATGGTTTTTTATATATGAACAAATGAAACTATAATGGGATGGGGTCGAGAGGAAACATTCCTTCCAAATCAGAATCATGAGATGGTCATAATTGGCACTAAATAGTATGTTGTTCTGATGGATTAATTGGTTATAAATGTAAATGGCACAAAAAATATCATCCCAATCATTCATAAAGGAATATGTCAATATTTGAGCATTTTATGAGGAAAAAAGATCCAGTAATTAGTTGATCTTCTAACCCAGTGGAAGATGAGGGGTTGATTAAATCCCTATAAAATATTTTCATTTCCAGGGGTTTATTATGAAATAACATAGTTATTCATTCTATTTACCGTTTTGAAGGCGAAACCTACAATTGGTGGTAGACAGTTAAGACTATTAGGGATAGTGAAAGGATTAGTTATTTATTATGGGATGAATTCAGAAATAATTTTTTGATGTATATATCTATCGTGAGTCGAAAAAGAATGAGAAACAATTCTGGTAATTATTGTAGAGGTGAATTTAGTGGCTATATATGAAAAAAAATTAACTCGATTTTGTAGGTACACTCTATATTTTATCCTATATCTTTATAGTAAAATAATATTTTTTTACTCAAGATTAACGAAAAAATATATAAGGGAATTAGATTCTCATTTATAAAAAGGATACAAAAAACATTTTTTATGATTGGAGTATGTGTAAATTTAGTTTTTTGTTATCATGTGTTATTTGAAAACTAGTAGAAAAACGTGGTTGAGGTGGCAGGAAAAAGGGATGAATTCATCAAATGAGTTTGATGGTAAGAATATTAAGTTTACTGTTTGAGAGAATTATTGAAAAAACACACTTTGGAATGCCTTTTGAATTATGGTAACTGATTCTGATGTAGTAAAATGAGGAATAAGAGTCATAAATATAATGAAAAATTTCATGGTAGTGGTAAAAAATGTTCTTATATATAGTTAGTAAAAAATAAATGCAATGATGTGGTTCATTATGAAAATGAGTGTCTGAATGGGAACCCGGATGATAAGAAGTGGCTATAATGTAAGAAAAAAGGTGATGCGAAATCCTTTGAAAACAATTAAAAAATCATATTCCATCAATTTAAGTTGTATCATATAAATTTTTTATTTATTAAGATTATTTCAATGGGTTGTTTGATAAGGGTTTTACAAATTATTGCATTTCTATTTTTTAGTAAATTGGAAATTATACTTCAATAAATGAATCTAGAGCATATTGTGAAAACACATGGGGAAATATTAAGGAAAATATAACTTATAATTATCTTCATATTTTTTCTATAGAATAAATTTACCTTTAATCCTTTTTTATACACTAGTAATGTTTGGTGATATTCTAGGTATGGATTGGATTTATGTTTACAATGCCAAGGTAGACTACAGGGATAATGAAGTTTACTTTATGATTGAGTTTTAATTTGCGTACAAGAACAAACCCATATAATTGATAATATAAAAGGACGACGAGAAACTATCAATATATCAAAATGAAATTTGTCCTGCATATACTGTTGAAATCAAAGAAACCATTTAGATTTGGTATGTGCTAGTGGTAAATGAGCATCATGAAATCTTCCTTGATGAGTTATATAGTATTATACCTAATTTGTATGTTGAATTTAATATTTACATAATTCTTAATTATAAGCCTATTTATAAACCCTCTATATTAAATTTCTCATGTATAACTTCTATAATTGATAATTAGTTACTGGATATTCTTGATAAAGGATTCATTTAACCTCTTACTTCATTATGGGTAATACTGTCTTGTTTTTTAAAAATAAAGATAGTTTAATAACACTTTGAATGTATTATAGAGCCTTGAATAATATCACTTTTATGAGAAATAATCATTTTCCTCATATCGATGATTAGTTTGATCATTTCCTGGGAGCATAATACTTTTTATTATTGAACAGAAGTTTGCATACCATCAGTATAATGTAATGGAATAATTCATTCAAAATACTATGTTTCATACTAGATATGGGCATTATTAATTTGTAGTTATCTCATTTTGATTTACTAATGGACCTTTTACATTCATAGATCTTATGAATATAGAATTTTATGAGTTCATGGATAAGTGTTTTGTTTGGTTTATTGATGAAATTATTGTATATTATTAAATTAAACATGATAATGAAAATCAACTAACAGTTGATGGAGATAAAAAATGAAAATTAAATATATGGGAAATTTAGAAGAGTAAATTTTTTTGGCATAAATTTAATAACATGTCACATTGTTATAAAATATGTAATAACCATTGATTCTACTAAAAACATTTTTTCTAATGAATGGAAAAGACCCACAATTTTAACATAGATTAATAACTTTCTTTGTTAAGGATGCTATTACCCTGGGATGGTTGAAATTTTTCCCAATTATCGAGGACACTAACTCTGTTTACCAGAAAAGGACTTCAGTTCAACGGGAATAAAATACTATGATTATTTTTTTTAGAAAATTAAAATAATATTGATCAATGGTTTAGTTCTAGCCCTACATTTATGAAATTTTGAATTTTCATCTATATTGATTATTTGTTGGTAAACTATGGTTGTGTAATAATGCCTCATAATCAGGTAATTTATTATTCATCACATTACATGAATCCTCTTGCATTAATTTACCCTAAACATGAATTTGGAATTATCTTCTTCTATTTTAACATTAAATATTTTGTGGAATAGTTTTTATAGAGGAAAATGTGATATATAAACTTAACAAGAAAATTTTATGCATATATTCACTCAAAAAGAACTAAACCTAAGAAATAGAAGATTAATCCATCGAATATGAAGTTACGATTTTACAAATCACTTTCATCATAGAACAAAAATGAAGTGGCTGTTTATTTGATTCAAAATAGTAATACTAAATTAACCATGTAATGATTGGATTGTAACTCTTTAGTTAATGATTTGATGAATTGTATCATACAAGTTAATCGTGTATGAAATAATTATTTTTCTGGTGTTAGTGAAACATTTTATATCATATAGAATTAAGAAATAATATATAGAATATTGAGAGTAATTGAAAATAGTAGAATTGGTTAAAAAATTTAGTTTTCATGAATTTAACATTGATAATTTTTTTCTGTGATTTCTGAAGGGATTATGGGTGCCTTATGATTCAAAAATTAAGAAAAGGTTGTTATGTGAGTCTCTCAGTTCTGTATTTTTCATTTATCTAGGAAGCACTAAGATGTATAGATATATTCAAGAGTATTACTAGTTGAATAGAGTGAATGGAGATTATGTTTACCTCACAATAAATTGTTTATCTAGTTAGAATATAAATATACAATGATAGTTTCTGAAGGGGATTCTTCAACCATTTCTAGTGAAAGAGTGGAAATGATAAAATATACCAATGCATTTTATAGTAGTATTACTAAATACATATCATTGTAACAATGTGACCTAGGATATGGTTGATTGAATTAATAAATCTATACATTTTCTACGTATTCGATATAATATGTCTCTAGATCAACTTTTTATGTTGTATCATAAATTTATAGTCATGTTATGTTGAGTTACACTCGCTATTATAACTTATCGTGATACTGAGATCACTTATTTATTTCGGAAAATCCTTCAAATGTCATTGGGAGCACAATTACAAATTAAGACAATATTTCTGTGTGAGTTTGATGGAAAGTTAAGACAAATAATTTAGACCATGTAGGATATACTAAGTGCTACTTTAATAGACTATTAGGAAATTTTAGAGCATCAACATTCCATAGTTGAAATTTATTGTAATAATAGTCTTCATTTAAGTATATAAATTTCACTATTTGAGGAAAAATACAGAAGGTGATGTCGAACATAAGTATTTTTTGATAAATTAGTTGAAAGGAATATGATGGGAACAAAAATGGTAGATAAAATGGTAGATAAATTTTAGTTGATTCAGAAACACTTGAGGAAAAATATGACCATGAAAAAAAACATACCTAGATAACTGGAGGATGGGTCCTTCATTTGAGGTAAGTTATCATGCCTGTATCAATTTATATACAAGGAAAAGTGTTGTGTGTTTTGGTATGAAGTGTTAGATATTTACATGGTTTAATGGAACTTAAAAAATACCAGTGAATTATGGATTAGTTTTATAAATATTGTATTTTCCTCTAATTTTTACATTAAAATGTAATGAATTTCACATTTAAATGTTAAGGAAATATATTCCAGATTCATCTCATATTTTAGACCATGAAGCAGTTAAGTTAAAAGAGAATATGTATTATATGGAATAACCAGTATAGTTTTATGACAAAAAAGAAAATCTATTGTAGAATAAGGTGATTTATTTGATTAATTTTTAACGTAAAAATCATTTGGCCAAAGAGGAAACATAGTAATCGGAAATTGTTTTGTAGGAAATTAATCTATGTTTATTTAAAAGTGATTAAAATTATGATGACACAATTTAGAAAATGGTGAAGAAAGAAATAGCCATGTTAAGGTTATAATAGTCTTAGAGTCATTTATTAAATTTTCTTACATTAATCTAATAGATTTTATAATCATAATATAAGAATAAATGTAGTTTTATGCATAATCGAAGTTGTTTTCAAAAAGGTTGTTCTTCCAACTTTTGATGGTGAAATTACATTAAATATTGTTTTTAAACTTCTATATATTAAATTTTTCAAAATGAAATTATTATTTGAAATATTAACATCAAAATTTACGTATGTTGAAATATTGTTATTTTTAGGATATGTTTCTTGGATTGATGGGTAGTGAAAAAAATTGGATTTTAATTCCAAAAAATAACTAAATCTAATTATTTTATAGTTTTTGATTGAATTTTTTAACAATATAAAATAATAATTAGATCAATTTTATATAATGTTTTCCAATTTAGATCATTATAATAATTTTAACATTAATATTCGGCATTAAAACATCATCAATATTTTAATTTTTTAAAATTACAAACTCATTTTCTTATTCTGTCCATGTGATTAATTGTAAATTAATTTTTGAAAATTCTGTGTTCCAAATTTTGAAAAATGGATTCCATAAATGAAATTATAAGATAAAATTTTATTAAAAAAATCCCTTAAATTTTGGAGAAAATAAAAATATTAAGTATTGTAATTTTTTGTAACACTATTAATAGTAAATCGAGTAATTAATGGTAAAAAATAATAATATAAATAATATAAAATTAACCGAAAAATTCTAATAATTTTACATTTTCATTAATTTTCAAAAAAAAATATATGTTCTGATTTTATGAGATCTAGAATCCACATGGATGAATTTAATCAACTTGTAATACTATATTCAATGAATAATCAATTTTATCGAACTCCTATTTTTAAAAAGTAAAAATTTTTAAATATAGGGTTATATAATAGATATGTTCAACTATAAATATTCGTTGGAAATATAAAATTATATCCTTATCATGATACTTTATCATTAATTTTTAGTGAAAATGAAATTATTTTACAAGCCTACAAAATAATGATACAATAGTTTTTAATTAATGTTAATATCAAATTAATGATTTTAAAAATTATAAATTAAATATAATATCACATAATTAATGTCATGCATGATTTTTATAAATGAATTTCACAGATTATTGATGATTTAAATTAGTTGGTACAACTATATCATATTTTAATAATATTTCTAAAAAAGTCACATAATAATTAGTGAAAAAAATTGACGCTAAATATATTCTAAATTAATTATTATTTTATTAAATAATATAAATTTTTGAAAATAGACTGAGAGAAGGCATTAAATTTCATTAAATACAATTTTATTAGACTTTTTTAATTCTATAATAATTATATTAACCCTCAAAATGTAAATTACATGATATCATGGTATGAGTAAAGAGGGTTAAATAAGTGGTAATAGAAAAAGATATTGAATAAAAAAATTAATCAATACATAAATAATTTTAATTGCATGAAATTATTTTGACCAATATCCATCCTATATTAGAAATAAATATTTTCAGAGATATTTTTAATATAAAAATAACTTGAATGAATTTAATATTTTGATGTATTTCAAGACTTCCCCTCCCCTAAATTATAATTGGGTACCCCCTATAATGTTTTATTCACACATAGAATATATTTTTTTTACATCCAATAACTATCTAAAAACTATCCCAGAATCCCTAGTCACAATTTTGGGGCCTTAGTTTAGGCACAACACCCTCCATACACATTTTAAGGTGGTAACAATAGGATATTGTCCAAAGAAAATGTATCATTTTTTGTTAATTGTTTTCATTTGAATCTTCTTTTAATTAATTAAAATATTCCTTAACCATGGTGAAATAATGTATCCAGTGTTCTATGTATACTAATAATTAATTCTATTAATATCCTCACCCAAATCCATCCTCAAATCAATCTAATTCCTGAATAATTAATAGTTCATGGTAACCAAGGACTACCACATCACAAACTTATATAAATCATTTTTCATCACTGTCCTGCAAGAATGGTTAAAATGATGGAACTAATTTTTATATTTGTTATTCTTGGAATATTTATCATTATGGAATATTAATATTTCATTTATTTTCTTACCATTACATTTACATAAATATGATAATGGTGTTCATGTGTATGAGTGAACTATCACATCCATGAAGAGTTATAATTCTTTTGTTATGTCCATGTCACATTGATAATATATATATAAGTATATTTAAATGATTAATATTATATATATATATTTATTATAATTATTTGAGGTTTAAATTATATAAAAATTATTTTTAAATGATCATATAAAAAAGAAATGTTACCCATACGTATGTACACCCTACCGTATCTATGATTATAATGTAGTTCATTTTTCATAACCATGCATAATGGTTAATTTTAAAAGTATAATTTATGTATAAAAACAATATTAATGTCTTTAATATTATTCTAAATATGATGGACTTATGAACAATTTGACTTTTACCATCATAACAAATTAAAATTTATACTCATGTAATGAAAATCAACAAACCGTCCGACATGAAATAAAATAATTTTTAACATGTTATTATATGATAATAAGGGATATAAAAAGGAAAAATAAAATTTAGAAATGTTATATAGAAATTAAATTACTATACTATTTTTATTATTATAGAAGATAAATATATTATGTGATGACTCAGACTCATGGCAGTGGACTTTTTAAAAAAAATCCTCTTTTAAAGTAACTTGTTCAACTATTTTTAAAAATGAAAAAGGAAGGTTTTTAATATGTACATCATGATCATAATTTAAATAATTCATGATTATTTAATTATTCCATGTTTCCTTTACAAATATAATCTTTTATTTAAAAAAAATGATTTCATTTCGGTTTCTGGGACTTTGTAAATATTAAATGTTATTTCAATACAGAATGATTTTTTTCCATACATGATTTATGTGTTGTGATTATGTAATAGATCATGGAAATTATTTTTGAGTATGTGTGATTTTATGAAAAACCAATAGAAGGTGATCCATTGATAGATCTCCAATTCATTGGGTAATGAGATTATGTTAATCAGTATGGTTTCTCCTAAGATATTAGTGAAATTTACTACATTTGTTATTATAAATGTAACAATGATGTTTACTCCCTATGTATCCATGATAACTACAGTAAACGTAAGAGTGATAAGAAATTGATTTCAAAATATTTCATTTTGATTTATGTTTTATATGGAGTTTTATAGAATTCTCAGGATTTAATGAGATAAGATAATGAAATTATGTTTTCTGGGTAAAAAGTATAACTTAGAGGACATATTTTTATCGGTATAAAGTATTCATGGAATAGATGTAGCTCTCTTTCTTATTTGTTCCTTATTGATATTTTTATTCGCACCCCACATGTTATTTTTATTTCACAGGGTATAATGATGGGTAAGAGATAGTAGGAAGTCATGTTAAAGGTCATGAACATTTTTAATGAAAAAGAATCATGTTTTATATTTAAGGTTTTATATATTGGAAAAAATTGTTTCTGTTTTAGTGTTAAAAACTTTTTATAAATGTGGGATGTTATTTATAAATGATGGAAAAACACTATAAAAATCTATACTTGAAATGATTATCAATGTGAAAAAAATAAAATTCTTGAATAAATCATAATATTATGCATGAATTTAGGTCGGGTCCATATATATATAAATTTTAAAAAAATTCATTTTATAATTCCTCATGTAAAAATTCACATTGTATTATTTTTAAAATTTTTTAAAAAAGATTATTGTCATTCCAATTATGTTTCTTTGCAAAAAAATTAATTTTTATAATTTTTCATTGCGTAATATTGTCCTGTAAAACTGAAAAAATATTGTTGTAATAAAATATTTATTTAGATAATAATATATTTCATTTTAAAATATAATGTCCTCTAATAAATATTATCCAATATTTTTAACTAAATTAAAAATATTCTTTAATAAAAAATACTGTGTTTTTTACAATAAATAAGTGTTTAGATAGTGAAAGTTGATTTTATATTTCTATTAAATACTTGTGAATGTTTTTTATTTAATAAAATTCAATTTATATTCATCAAAATTGTTTCAATGTTAATATTATCCTATATACCAACATACATATTGAAAACATTATTTTTGTTATAACTAATTTCACACAATTAATTGTGTTCATTTTAAAAATAACATTACACACCTATATAAATTTTAAGAGTAAAAATTATTTTCAATTTTAGAATAGGTTTTTAAAAATCATTTAAATTGAATTTTTATCAGTATTTATAATTACTAATGTCAACAATTAATTACCGGTATAATAGTTATTTTTGGAAAACTGGTAGATGTAAAAACACAAAAGCCCTAAATTACTCATAACCTATATCAAAATAATTTGATGAGAGGACTTCAAAAATTATATTATCCCTCAACCATCATTTTACTTCATATTCATTGATATATGAATAGTTTCTTCAAATTATTGAAACACCATGTGGATTTTGAAAAATGTCAAATTTTCAAATCTTATAAAAGAGTGCCATCTCCACCCATAAAAGATAAACATATGCAAATATTTCCTCATTATAAATAACTTGTTTTACCCCCCAATAACCTTAAACCAAAAGAAATCCTTGTTCATTCATATATGAATAAGACCTTCAATTTCAGGGGAATATCATTCGAAAGATTAAGTCTCCATGTTTTATTTTATTTCCTTCGCATGTTTTTATTACTAATAATAAAAATTTAAATATATGATAACCATAATAATTTTAGACTTTTTAATAATTATTATATATATAAATGTTATATTATTTGTATAACACAAATTTATTCATTTCCATTAAATTAGAATAAGAGAAGGAACATTGTTAAGGTGATGCATAGACCACCACCACTACAATGTGTATTAAATATTATCAATTATCTATCTTCATTGATAGTAATATTGGTGGTATTTATGATTAAATATGATATATATCATGTAATTATGTGTATTAAATTTAAATTTAACATCCACCTTAACACTCTATCCAACATTTTTAAATGGAAATGCTGAACATGAGTAAGTGATTAGTCCCTCTTCTATAGAGAAACGTTTTTTAATTTTCAAAAATATTATCATAATTTATCTAAAAATATTTAAATAAGGTTTAACATGGTAGAAAAATTAAAATAATAGCATTATACATCTGTTAAAATGATATTATGGCCAAATGATCACCTCTTTACCCATATTATCTGATCGAGCTAATGAATGTTCATGATTATGTTGTTTCAAACCCTAATATTAATAATGTGTTAAAACATGGTTACAGATGACTATCCAGACAGAAAAAATTATTATACAATAATATATTAAGAAAATTATGATTACTAAATGGGTCTGAAAATGTTATACTTTTCATTTTTAAAATTATTAATATATTCATTCTCAAGGATTTCCAAAAAAAGTCGACACATACTTATTTTTCACTCCAAAACAAGGAAGAATAATATTATAAATAAATATAATATGATAATAAATTTAATACATTAAATTTATATTAACTGATAATTTCCAAAAAAGTCTATTAAAAAATATTAATTTGATTAGTTTGGATGTTAATCACCTTCATAGGTTGAATCTATAATAAGGCAACGATTTTCTTCTCAATTTAACCTCAATGAGAAATAGTTCTTATTTATAAAACATTTCAAATTTAATAGTTGTGTGTACTTATTATTTGATTTTAAATTTCATGAATTATCATTATTCATTGTTTTTGAAGATTAATTCCACGATCTCTATTTTATGTAAATTTAATTTAATTTTTAGCTAGGTTATAAGGGTTTCGTCTCAAAATTTATTTCTTTAAGGAAAATTTTATTTGTTCAACTAATTCCATTTATGTGGCTTATATATTACATATCTGATATAATATATAATTAATAAAAATGTATTTATGGTAATAATTTTTAGTTTCAATCTATATCATTCATAATGAATTTATTCAAAATCCCATCGTGTTTTAAGTGGTTTTTGTGCCTCTGCTCTATTTATAGTGTCATAATCCCACTTCTTGGAATATTATCTTTCTAGAAACATCTATTATAACATATGATATTTTTTTCATTTTCACACTATTTTATAGGAAAATATTTATTGACACTAAATCATTATTCCATGTTGATTCAATAGTTTCATGAAAATGATTTTTTTATAAAAAATAATTATCATTCATTTTAATGGATTTTACATTCATGTAAAATTTTTTGTATCTCACTAATTCCATTAAATCAATAGTGTAAAATAATTTTTTTTCACCAATGATCATTTTCCATCAAATTAATTTTTTTCTAAACAAGTGTTTCAATAGCCTTTTTATGATGTTTTTTAAGAAGTTTATTTAAAAATGATTAAAACGTTTTTTTCACCCCTTCTTAATAAAATTTTTATCATCTACTCTAATATATAATTTCATAACATTTTAACAAAAATTCAATGTTCCAATGTGAAATATATTTTTTGAAAATAAGTTTTTTTAAATTATTTTCACATCTTTTATTGAAAACATTGTTATTTTTAATGTTTTTATTATTGAAAAATATTTTTAAAATTAAAATTTTCATAGTATTATCAATTAATCTACTTGAAATTTATTTATCCTTTATAATTATCCATCTCAAATGATTCTTTAAAATGTAATTTTTCTAAAATTCTATTGGATTCACTTTTTTGAAACCTATTGGTATTCTTAAGGATATTTTATATAGAACTCTTTATATTAAGGTTATAAATTTATTTTATTTTCCTTCAATATTTTATATAATAAAATATATAGATAATTTTTTTAAACAAATTTAATCATTTTTACCATTTTATTTATACACTATGGTTTATCTTTAATGAAGTGATATTTTAGTGTTCCTCTATATGTTATTATGACAATATTTATATTATAATTTTATTTATATCCTAGGAACTCTTCAATAAATGTTATGCAATTATTATAGGTATTCAACTTTATGGAATAAAATAATTTAGTTAATGATCTTATTTTATACAACGTGGGTTTTTTTATGAAATATATTCAATATTGTTCACTTCCTTTTTAGATGTGAATGATTTCTATTTATATGATTATGAATCCAATTATTGTTCCATGGTACCATTAGGATATGCATACGATTAATTTTATCATGTAACACAAATATATTTATGAGGATATGAGGTTTTATATTTACCTCTAATTCATTATTTTTTTATGTCTGATGAGAACAAAATGGTACAGATGAGTATTTTTCACAAAATAAAAGATATATTGGAGGATTTATAATATTCCAATGTGGTACGATAGAAGATTTTTTTCAAACTTTAATGATGTATGTGTTATGATAGATCATGGAAAAGTTATATGTTATGATTTATCCAAATCCAATGGTTATATTGGTGGATTTATCCCCTTGCGAAAGAGGTATAGGGTACTATTTATTCCAATTTGAAAGGAACAATAGGGAATTAGAAAAATCCCAAGATGTTATGTGTATTTTTATAATAAGTTTCATATGATTATGATTTCACCACAATATCATTTTATTCATCAAATTATGAAAATATTTCATGATTCATTACATTTACATCAAAATATATGATTTCATGATAACGTTTTATTTCTAATATAATCTTCTTTTTTATGTATTAATGAAAGGTTATATTATTATTTTGATGTGTCTAATCCACGTCACATATTTTATTCATTAATAATTATGTTTTTCATATGATGTCACTATAAAATACATTGTAATTATCATATTATGTATTTTTATATTTTATGAGGGCATCTATGTTTTCCTTATGTTCTCTAATATATTTATGATCTCTTACTCTAATATATGTTTTTTACATACTATGAATTTCAATTCATCCGTTTTATATGTCTTTAATCTCGATGAAATGAAGATGATTATTTCGTGTAATATATCTAAAAGAGTGTAATGGTTGGAAAATTATGAAATTTTTTACAAGTGTATTAAAAATATATTTTTGTGTCTCTAATATAGAAGACACAAAACCTATCACCCATTTAATGGCATTACTATTTTTGGGCTGAACTTATTAAATGGCAGTATTAATGAATCATTTATGTGTGATTATAATGGGTCAATATAGTTCAAATGAGATTTAATGCTTAGTTATTATTTTTGATTATTTTCATTAAATTTGGTGAGATGTTTAATGATCATTAGCTAAATATTTGAAAAAATGTCTAAAAAATTATTCTTATTATTGGATGATATCCATATCTGTAGTTAATGTATTGAGTTTATGGAATTCCCTAGAAATTAATCTATTACTAGATACAACATGTGGATGAATTCACTAGAACGGATATACATAAGAGTAATGACCCTAAGGTGGGTGTATTTAGTATCAACTCACCCTTCATCAGGTGATAGTAAAGGAGGTTTATTTTCATACATAGTTTGACACTCCTAGGTGATACTATTTTCTCAATAAAATTATATTAACAAAAGATTATATATCATTTTTTATTTTATAGAATTATTCTATTAACTATAAGTGAACAAAACCTAATTAAACCAAGAATGAACCAAGAGTTATTTATGATGAACTAATATATAATGTATTAGTTTCAAAGATTAAAAAAAAATTATGTTGTAAATTTACAAATTCAATTTTAATGTAAATAATGAAAGTTAATGATAAACTATTTTTATTTTAGAAATAACTAGAGAGAAAACAAACCAATTTAATCATGGACATGATCGACATTATTTTAATGGTCAACCAGGTGAGATATATTCATATGTTTAAGTCCAAGTGGTTATTATGACATAAATATATCAATTTGTGAATTCTAAAATTATTACCTATATTAATCATGATAAACCAATGAAGATAAAGATGGATTGTGATACTAGATAGGGTGTGGAATTCTATGAAGGATAAATGAATCAATAAAGTACATTCCATAAATGGATTGAGAAGTACATAAGAAAGTGTCATAGAGGAATAATAATGTTCTTGATGTGTAGATTTTCTAGATATCAAAGAATTGATTGTTGAGTGAGGATGATGTATATAATTAATTAAACAAAGTTAAATAATTTACAGTGCCTCAAATGTCTGCAATTTGGGTCTTAAGAATATCCATTCACTAACACAATGGATAATCTGGATAATAAACATAACCATCGTCATAAAACAATGAAATAAGGGAAATCATATATTATCACCACTGGTAAATTTATTTCATTAAAAAGGGTAAAAGATACACACACCCACCTCTCATATTTGTCGATTTCCAATTAAAATATTTTTCTAGACATTGTATTTGGCCTATGATTTTTTTCGAAGAGCATAAAGTCAATGCCTTGATTATTAAATAATATATTATATAATTATTGTATCATGGTTTGATGAAAATAGAAATATTATTATTTTGAATCATATTAATTCTTCCTTCATAGGAATTTAATGTTATTTTGGGAATTAAATAACTCTTTTTACATGGATTCTACATCAACTGTTAGAATTATTACCAAAATTTTCATATTTAATATAAAAATATAACTATATATAATCACAATGATGACTATATCTCTCCATAGAAATAGGATTCAATTATAGGATTTTTGATATATGATCAAAAATATTGTTTATATAAAATAATTATAATAGAAGCCAATATTTTTATATTTCTATTAGAAATAAATATATGAATTTTATAATCACTCACTAATTATTATGGTTTACACAACATTAATAATTAACTATAAAGTCATATAAAACACATGGATACCCTTAAAATATCTTCATTTTAATGTTATAATTAAAATTGTTGGCACATAATTTATTTAAAGGGGTAATATAATGACACAAGATATAGGATGCACCAAAATATATACTATGTTATATAAGATATGTCAAACACTACTCACAATAACAGAAAAATACAACATAATAAGGTAAAATTATTAATATAACATTTAAAAATATCAATATGATATACCATTAAATATTCAAAGGGAAATTAATTAATAAGAGTTAATATTGAAAAGGGTTATTTTTTATACAATACATTTTCATTGTATGTTTTATTTTCATTTAAAATATTAATTTTAAAACTATGTAATTTATAATTTATAAAATAAAATTAGTTTTTTAATTTCTCAAATCCTAATTAAATTACTAAAAAAATTCATTTTTCTCTAATATTTTTTATTTTCACTCAAAAAATGTACTTTATATGATTTTTATCATTAAATATGATAATCTATGAAAATTAATTAACATTTTGAGTAGTAAAATATGTATATAAAGAGTTTAATTATTCAAAATAAAGTATTTTTTCAAAATATAATTCATTGTCTAATAATTTTTAAATCAAATTTCAAATATTATATTAATAAAATGTTTATTTTCAAATAATTTTGTATTTATATGGTGATATTATCTGTTATATTTTATTATAAAGACTCATACCATTTATTTTTTTACATTAAATATATTTATGTAGTTAAAATAATAATCCAATATAATGATATCCTATATATATATTTTAATACCAAAAAATTATTATAAAAACTACTCTTACTGTAACACCCCAATATTTCATAGTACTTTATCTCATTAATGTAATTCAATAGCATGCGTCACACGCAACAATGAGTTTGAGCGCACCACAATTTACCAAACTAGCAGTTCAAAAAGCTAATATGAATAGTATTAAATGCATTTTGAATCTTATATACTCTATAAAATTTTAACATCCACATTATGTGTTTCAAAGACATAATATAAGAACAAATTCATTTTTTCTGATAAAAGAAGTATTTTTCTAAAAATGATATTTTATCGCCTTTTAATGATGAACCCTTTTTAAAAACAATATTTAACACTTTTATATATTCAATTTAATGAAATTAAATTATTATTTAGAAGAGGGACATAAAAATTTAGTTTGGATAAATTTTTGGTAATTTTCTAGTAACTATCATATTTTGATGAATAGTAAAAAATACTAAATTTTAATTGAAAACAACTTTTTTAATTGAAATAATTAATATTGTTAAATTATGAATCTGAATGGTTTGAAAATATAATTTAATTATATTTTTATAATTTAATACAATGTAGGTTATAATAAGTAATTCCACATTTAAATTTGACATAAACACATGTCTTTCTTTTGATAGTTTTTTCTATTTAAAAACCCATTTTTTGGTTTCAACAATGGGAATTAATTTGAAATTAATAAATGGTACTTATATTATTTGAATTTTGTGAAATAGAATTTATATTGGAATTTAGAATATCAAAATTATCTTTGTGTTAATGTTTGGTATTTTTTGAAAACTTTCAATTTTTGATGAACAGTGAAAAACCCTGCATAATTATTTAAAACCAAATTTTATATTTAAATAATTTTTTATATTATTTAATTTTATTTGAAGTCAAAATATATATATAATACCTATATATGTTCAATATAATTCATTGGAGTAATTTTATAATAAAATTAGATGTATACAATTTTATTCAATTTTTTAGTCTCTTTTACCCACCTTCTAAGAGAATTCAAAAATTCTCATAAAACATAATTTTACCTCTTCTTTAAGTTGAATTTCAAAAATATGAGAGACACAGTTAAAATCAGTGAGTAAAATTTAGTTCAATAAGATGAATGTTTTTGTATGAATAGTAACTTTTGACTTTTATTTACCACGGTTAAAAGTAAATAGGATAATTAAGGGTAAATGTTATATTATAATTACCATAACACATGTCCTAATTCCATTGGATATGTTTAATTCGGCCAAAAAACCTTATTAAAAAATATGATCCTCTTTGGTCCTCTTGGATTAGATTAGGACATTTATTATTATTTTATTTAAAGAAGAGTTAAAATTGTTAAATTCAATGTTTAATAACTAAACCATTTTCATATAGGTTTAAACACAATAAAAATTAGAATATAAATATTCATTAAAGAAAAAAATATTTCCTACATAATGGACTTCTATTAATAATTTTTAGACATTAAATAATTTAATTTATTTATGACACCATGATGATGTGGTAATTAACACATTAACAAAATATTAAAATAATTGATATTATAAATATCCAAATAAATGTAAATTGAGACTTATGATTATTTTCACTAATTATATTGGTTAATATGAATTTTTTTGGTTAATTGGATATTTTTTTGTATGTGATAAGGTTGTTATGACTTTCACAAAATCAAAATTCCAAATAGTTTCAAAATTGACATAAATTATTTTTTCAAACAAATACTATATTATTGGTTGATATAATATTCCTAAAAATCTAATATTCTTTAAAAGGAAATAATTAATATTTTATATGTCATTATTGAACCACATGAGGTTCTCATGGAAGTTTAGAGTATGATTATTAACCATATAGTGTAGGAATACAAGAAGACACGGTAAAAGATAAACTATTTAACTAAGAGTTAAATATAAAAGATAAGGATAAAATGGTAACCTAAACTTGTCTAAAACATATTGGTTGAAAGGTCTTCGTCCCATACCCCTCTTAAATTCTAAATAAATCATTTTTTAGCCATTAGAAACCGAATATTATTTTATTATAAAATAATATTTCAAACTTTTCATAAAGTGACGTTCACTGCCCTTAAAAAAGGGTACTTCACCTTCTCTAAATTTCACACCTCCAAAGCCATTTGGATTGGCTAAACCCTACCCAAATAACCTCCCAACTTTCCCCTATTAATCCTAAAGGCCTTATTTTGTTCATAAAGACAACTTATAGTGCCCTTTTGATCAAATCAAAAGGATGAACCTGAAGAAGAGGTAAATATTTCAACACCTCTTTCATGTTCTTTTATTCATACTATTCTTCTTTATTCTGTTGTTTCCATACCAAAATAATAACTATAGTACCTTCTAAATTTTTTGATGTTATTATAAATATTTTACAACCATACTCATTATTCAATCCATCCTATAAATGGAAAAGTCAGTATAAGTGGTTACGTAAGACTTATTGTCCCCATATCGCGGTGTAGTTTGTTCTTGAAACACTTCATTATTTGGATGGGTATAATAATGAGTATAAATGATGTAAATAATAAATATAACATGTTAATTATTTTTTATATACTATAAACCATCCAATTACCTACAATTTCACCATCAATATAATGATATTTTCGCTCATGCGTACATACGTATTACCGTCTCCACGATGCGATGAGATTCGTTTCCACGTTCACCATTCAACGATGATTATAAAATTATATATTATTAATTAATATGTAATACATGACACAATAATTCTTCTGGATATATATATGTATATATACTTACATATATCTTATTCACTTACTTTCGTTCTATGCGATATGAAAGCGGAAACAACGTTTATGCGTACATATGGTCTACCGTCTCCATAAACGGTGCCTTTTAATTCATATATCTATATAATATAAATATTTATATTCTAAATATATATGATATATAAATAAATCTTTATATTATGGAAGTATTTAAATCATGATCAAAATGATACGATCAAGAATAACAAGTTAAAACACATACGATAAAGAAAGGGATTACTACCCGAAATGTTAATTTAACATGGAAATGATTACTAAATGGGTAGTATAAAGTCATAAATGAATCATGAATGATATAATAAATATAAATATGGTATTGGTATAATTTAATAACATACTATGATCATTATACAAGTGGTTAAACGTACCCTTGACCCAAGGAAAGTGCAAGGTAAGAGTTAATTTCTCAATCTCATTATTATTTGAGATTGTTTATGTGTAAGTTTTTACTAGGAAATATTTGTTATCCATGTGGATGTATCATAAACGAGTTTTCAAAAGGATTATTTTAAGTGACTCTTTAACTAAAATATATTTTTAAATTTTTTAATGATTTATTCTTCTAAACCTTTCTCATTAATGTCCATGTTTTCAAAAATGATTGTATGGATTTATTTATGTTGACATGAATGTTTTAAAATTTTAATTCCATGTAAAAGTTTCAAATTAGCATGGGATAATTTGATTCAATTTTTTTTTTAAACTAATTCTTTTATAAATTGAGTGAATTTTAAAATGGCTTCCTGAAAAGGGGATATTTCTCTCAAAGAGTTTTACTAATCATTTTCATCTATGTCAACATCCTTTACTAGATATTATTCTAGATCGAGGTTGATTTATTATGAGTGAAATATTCCATATTTTATTGAAGTATTTTTGATATGTTTTACTTTGGATGTGTTATTTTTATACCATTAACGGTTTATGGATAATGTATTGACATTTCATACGCTAGTTTTAATACGAATGTTTATGTTATGTTTAAAACATTCCAAATGAGGAATGCATTAGGCTTAGTAAGTGACATGTGGAGCCCGATATAGATTTTCAATGCATCGGTAGGCCTCATGAGAAAAACTAGTGTCTTAGTACAAGGACTTAACAAAATCTTGTTTGTAGGCTTTGCACAAGTCCTTGACTGTGTGGTTATGAAGTCTGGGATTATGCATTCCTTCATTATGAAAATGCCTATTGATATTGCATGTGATTATTTAACTAGTAGAATATCAATGTGAATAAGTAAATGAAATTATTTGATTTATATTTTCCAAAATTTTCTAAGGTTCATTTTTAAATGTCATTTATTTTAGTTGTATAAACTTCCTTAAATGTTTATGCTTATTTTTTAAAGTTTCTGTTATATTGTTATCCATTATGAGCATCTAAGCTCATCCCTTTTTTATATATTATTTTCCCAGGATTCCAAGAAGTGTATTATGATTGATAAGCAGGGTTAAACTGAGAGATTAATGTCATTCTCAAAGGATCATTTATGTTGTGTTTTATTTTCTAATGTGTAATGTAATGTTCATCTATGTAATCTATTTTCCAATACTGCTAAACTGATCGGTCATTCAGGACATGATTCCTTGTAATCATACCAATATATTAAAATAATGCACCGAATCTGGGCTTTTGGGGTCAGGGCATTATTATTGGTATTATAGGAAGTTTAGTAATATAGTTGGAAACTAGATTTAGATAAACTCTAATTAAGAAACATTTCCAAAGATAGCCATTGAGGATTAGTATAGAAGAAAATACAAAAATTTTGGTAATGTAGATATTATATGGGTTTTCCCTGAAATACATCCCTGTCTACATATGAGTAGGTAGAGGTGGCTCTGGCATAGAATTACCTAGGAGTGAAAACTCTGACAAGGAGTTTTAGGCTTGACCCGGGGTATCCTGGAACAAGACAACGAGCCTTGATGCACTCTTTGTTATGACACTCATAGGGTACATGCTTTGGATAATTCACAATTTATTTAAAAACCATTATGGAGGATATATGAGTAAATATTCCGGCAAAGAAAACATTTTTATGATTATGAGACTAGATGTGTGAAAATATTGATTTAATATTGATAATTTTTAGAGTTTTTGGATTATATTTTATGCTATGATCTAACCTAGTGTGTTACATCATTTATAAATGGTTCCATGTAGAAATAATTAGAATTAAATTAATACGCATGATAAAAAGATTAAGAAATATCATATCTTTCATGGTATTAATCTAGCATTTAAAAGGAAAATAGTCTCCCATGTATTCTCACCATATAAATAAATAGTATCATGTGTTTATTAGATAAGTAAATAATTCTCTGAGTCATATGGCTTTGAAGTGAAGATAGAGAAGAAAAGGATTGATGAGAGAATTATGGATAAAGGGAAGAAGGGAAAAGATGATTTTTCTCATTTGGGATAATTGTGGAAAGAATAACCTTGGTAAATGCTTGAAGTGGATGTTAGTTTGTTATAAGTGTGGAGAAAAAGGACACCAAGTACGTGACTGAAAGGGTATGATAAAGGTTTCAAATGTACAATGCTACATCTGTAAGGAGATGGGACACTAATCAAATAAATGTCAAAATCATTAGAATATACCCCAAATGATACTATTGGATAATAATCAAGTTATGATACTACCAAAGATGAAGAAAATTGATTATAGTTATTATGTTGTTATTAAATAATTGTGTCATTTGAGTATTGTGTTAATGATGTACATGTTATAAAAATTATTGAGTATATAAATATTGTACTTCAGAACTATATAATTAAGGATTTAAGATTATATGGTTTAATAAAAAGTGACTCAATAGGAAGATAATCTTTTTTGAAAAATACATGATTGAAGGAAACATAAACCTTAATATGTTTCTGATACTGAGCTAGTGATTTTGGATTAAGAATTATTGATTTGGAAAAATTATATTGGATATTATAGATATCCTTGGAACTGATTTGTGGTTTATTTATCCTTCATTGTTGGAGTTTACAAAATTTTTGGATATAACAAGTATATCTAGTATTCTATAAAGAATAAGGGATCATGAATGTAATCAATATGGTTTTATGGTAATTCAGGGTGTTACCGTGTTTTAAATGAATACATGATGAAGGTATTCACATGTTATTATGTGGCAAAAATATCTTCATTTTGTTTACCTTCCTTATAAATTTGGGAATGTGAGTTTGGAAAAAAGTATTTTGGATAATTATAAACGGTGGAATATGTTATGTTTGACATTGGATACTGTTGTTAAAGTTAAAGTATTTCTTAAGATTATTTTTGGATTTTCTTAAAAAGTAAAACCCGTAGGTCTGATGATAACCCGTTGTGTCTGGCAAGGTCGCGAGACATGAACCTGAAACCAAAGGGAAACAAGGGTGCATCACCTACCACTGACCTACTTGATGTCCTAGTTTGTATAATGTAGTTTTTCAAATATTATGATTCATGAATTATAAACACAACTGGAAAAAAAGACCTATTTCCATGGTTAAAAACTATAGCAATAGGCCCCAAAACTGTGGTCATAGGCTAGGAACATGGTATCAGACAACTCTGGTCACTATCGTCGTGGTTGTAGGTCCCAAGCTATTGCCACAGTTTTAACCATGAAAATAGCTGCCTATGGCCACGGTATTAAAAACCATGGAAATAAGCCTTAAAAACTGCCACTGTTGCATTTGACCTATGGCCACAGTTTAAACCATGGCTATAGGAAGCTATTTCCACAGTTTTAACTGTGGCTATAGCCTTGGTAAACCATGGCAATATCATAAATAAAAAATTTCCCCAGCAGGTTTTGATCCCTTCACCTTTGCTCTATGAACTAGAGTAATTACCACTACACCAAGTGATATTACGGATATATATATATATATATATATATATATATATATATTAATATAAACTATGGGAACATCCTCAAAACCATGTCGGTTGTTCTTCCCACTAATTTTTTGCGGGAATGTTTTTCCCCACTAATGCGTGGGAACCCTATCTCAACGGAAAAATCGTGGCAATAAGCCATTGAAAAAAGTGTCCTATAGCCACAGTTCTAAAACCATAGCTATAGGCCATAGAACTGTGGCTATAGCCACATACTATTCACAGGGTTCTGAAAACCATGGCTATAGGCCACGATAACTGGCTTATAGCCATGGTTTTAAAACCATGGCAATAGTCCACAAAAACCGCGACTATAGCTACCTATAGGAAAGGTTTTAAAACCATGTCTATATGTTTGTGGAAGCAGCCTCATTTTCAATTTTTGAAATTAATTTTATTTAGAACACTATACGATTAGGAAAAATAGAATATTTGTGAATTCTATTATCTTTGGAGTGAAATATGAGTTTGTGGTAGGAATTAGTTAAAGAATGAAACTCTACTTGTCATGTACATTTTTTGTCTTATTCTATGAATAAGTTAATTCTTAAACTTTAGGGAATTTATCTTAAAACAAAAAATTTGTTATCATAATACCTTATGTTTTGTTGAACCTTAGATATTTTAGATCATTATAGATTGATGGCTTTGAGACTCTCAATTGTACACTGATTTGTGATTGATGTGCTCAATAACTCTCTATAAATATTTACATTGTCCCTCCAATTATGTTTCTCTAATTTCCACTAATGTTCTCCCAATCGAGATCACAACTTGATGGTCGCTTTTTCATTCCATTTACCTCTTATTAAGACTATATTTTATTTACCTAATTTTCGATGTGGGTTTTTGACATTGATATTTTTCTATTTTTAACCTTTTTTTTTGAAAAAAATTTCAAATTGTGAGAATTCAATTTATTGAAGGAGGGGAGAATGTAACACCCCAAGATTTCATAATACGTTTTCTCATTAAAATAATTTTATAGCTTGCGCTACACGCAACACCAAGTTCGAGCGCACCACAATTTACCAAACCAGCCGTTCAAAAGGCAGTTATGAATAGTATTAATTTCATTTTAAATATTTCATACTCTATATAATATTAACATACATATTATGTGTTTCTTAAACATAATATAAGAACAAATTCATTATTTCAGATAAAAGAAGTATTTTTCTAAAAATGAAATTTTACCACCTTTTAATGGTGAACCCTTTTCAAAACCAATATTTGAGACTTTTATATATTTAAATTAATGAAATTAAATTCTTTTTTAGAAGCAGGATAGAAAATTTTAGTTCGGATAAATTTTTGGTACTTTTCTGATAACTTTAATATTTTAATGAATAGTAAAAAATACTAAATTTTAATTGAAAACAACTTTTTTAATTGAAATTTTTTTGTGTAAATTATGAATTTTAATGGTTTGGAAGTATAATTAGATTATATTTCTATAATTAAATACAATTTACTTCATTATAAGTAATTTAACAGTTAAATTTTACATAAACACATGTCAATCTTTTGATAGTTTTTACTTTTTAAAAACCCGCTTTTTTGGTTTTGATGACGAGAATTAATTTTAAATTAGAAAATGAAACTTCTATGTTTTTAATATGGTAAAATATACTTCATTTTTTAATTCAGAATATCAAACTTATATTTGGGTGATTTGATTGTATTTTTTTTTGAAAACTTTCAATTTTTGATAAATAGTGAAAACACTTCATTATGATTTAAAACTAACTTTTTATTTAAATAATAATTTTTTTATTTAAATTTATTTGATTTTAATATATATATATATATATATATAATACATATATAAATTCATTGTAATTCATTGGATTCATTTTATAATAAAATTTGATGTATAAAATTTTATTGAACTTTTTAACCTCTTTTACCCACCTTCTTGGAGAATTTGCAAATTTGAATAAAACATAATTTTACCACATCTGTGAGTTGAATTCAAAAAATACAAGACACACAGTTAACATCAGTATGTTAAATTTGGTTCAATAAGATGAAAATAATTTTTGGTGAATAGTAAATTTGGACTTTTATTTTCCACAGTTAAAAGTAAATAGGTTAATTAAGGGTAAAAATGATATTATAATTACCCTAACATGTGTCCTATTTCTATTGGATAAGTGTAATTATACAAAAAATAACCTTATGAATAAAATATTATTCTCTTTGAACTACTTTGATTAGATTATGAAATTTATCATTATTTTATTTAATCAAGAGTTAAAAGTGTAAAATTCAAAGTTTAATAGCTAAAATATTTTATATATAGGGTTAACCACAATATAAATTAGACTATAAAAATTAATTAGAAAGATAAAAATATTTCCTACATAATTTTAATTTATTTATAATTTTTAGATGTTAAATAATTTAATTTATTTATGACACAATGATGATGCAGTAATTACGTTATTAACGAAATATTAAATTAATTGATATTATAAATATCCAAATAAATGTAAATTGAGACTTTTGATCAATTAAAATAATTTTCTAGTTTAATATGACATGTTAGAGTTGATTAGATAAATTTTTTTATGTCTTATAGTTTTTCTGACTTTCACAAAAACAAAATACCTAATAGTGTCAAAATTGGCATAAATTAATTTTTAAAACAAATACTATATTATTGGTTGATATAATATTTATAAAAACATAATATTCTTCCAAAGGACTTAAATAATATTATATATGTCATTAATGAACCACTTGATGTTTTCATGGATGTTTAGAGTAAGTTTATTAACTATATTGTGTAAGAATACAAGAAGACACGGTAAAAGTTAAACTATTTAACTAAGAGTTAAATCTAAAATATAAGGTTAAAATGGTATCCTAAACTTTCCGAAAACATATTGGTTGAGATTTTTTCGACCAATAACCACCTTATCCTATAAATAAATTGTTTTGGAGCCATTAGAAACAGAAAATGATTTTATTATGAAATAATATTTCAATCTTTTCCTAAAATGTCCCGCACCTCTCTTATAAAAGGGTACTCCCCCTTCTCTTAATTTCACACCTCGAAAGACATTTGTCTCAGCCAAAACCTGCCCAAATATCCTCAAAATTTTCCTCCCTTCATCATATATGACTTCCTTTGGTCATAAAACCAATGTAAGGATCCCTTTTCATCAAATCAAAAGGAAGAACCTGAAGAAGAGGTAAATATTTCATCACCTCTTTCAAGTTCTTTTCTTTTTACACTTCCTCTTTATTTGTTGATTGCATACCAAAATAATAGCTCCAGTTCTTTCTACATATTGTGATGTTATTATAAATAAGGTACAACCATATTCTTATTTTATCAATCCTATAAATGGAAATGTCACCATACGTGCGTACGTACGACTTACTATCACCACGTCGTGGTGTCATTTGTTATTCAAACACTTCATTATTTGGATGTCTATAATAGTTAGTATAACTGATGTAAATAATAATATAACATGTTAATGATTCTGTATATATTATATACCATCCAATTATATATGATTTCACCATCAAAATAATGATATTATCCCTTGTGCGTACGTATGGATTACCGCCTCCACGACGTGATGAGATTCATTTCCACGATCACCATTCAACAATGATTATTAAAATATATATTATTAATAATAATGTAATATATTACATAATAATTCTATTGGATATATATAAATATATATTTTTATATACTTACATATATCATATTCACTTACTTCTGTTCAATACGATATGAAAACGAAAACAACATTTATGCGTACATACAGTCTACTGTCTCCATAAACGGTTCCTTACATTACATATATATATCTATTATTAATATTTATATTCTAAATATATATTTTATATAAATCAAGGTTTATATTATTTAAGTATTTAAATCAAAAAATATATGCTATGATCAAGAATAACATGTTAAAACATGTACGATAAAGAAAGTGATTATTACCCAAAATGTTAATTTAATATGGAAAAAATTATTAAATGGGTTGTATTATTTCATAAATGAATCAGGAATGATATAATAAAAATGAATTTGTTTCATTTATTATTTAATAATATACTATGGTCATTATACAAGAGGTTAAACATACCCTCGACCCAAGGAAAGTGCAAGGTAAGGGTTAATTCCTCAGTCTCATTATTATCCTATATTATTTATGTGTATGTTTTTACTGGGACATATTTATTATCCATGTCCATGTTTCAAAAAAGTGTTTTTAAAAGGATTATTTTTAAGGGACTCTTTATCTCATAAAATTAATTTTAATGTTTTAAATATTTATTCTTCTAATCCTTTCTCATTAATGTCTATGTCTTTAAAATGATTTTAAGGATTTATTTATGTGGACATGAATGTTTTAAAATGTTAATTCCATTCCAATGTTTCAATGTGTTATGCCACACTTTGATTCAGAAATATCTTTTAAATGACTTCCTTTATAAATTTCAGGACTTTTAATATGATTTCATGAAAAAGGGATATATTTCGTAATAATTTTTACTAGTCATTTTCAACAATGTCAACATTATTTACTAGATATTATTCTTGATCGAGGATTATTTATTATGGTAAACATATTCCATATTATATTGAAGTTTATGTGATATGTTTGATTGTGGATGTGTTATTTTTATACCATTCATAGTTTACAGATAAAGTATTGATATATCATATTTTATTTTTAATACGAATGTATATGTTATGTTTAAACCTTTTCATATAAGGAATGAATTGGACTTTGTAAGTGATGGGTGGAGGCCGCTATAGCTTCTTGATGCATATGTAGGTCTAATGAGACAAACTAGTGTCTTGGAATAAGGCCATTACATAATCTTATTTTTAGTCTTGGCATAAGGCCTTGATTATGTGGTTATGAAGTCTGGCATTATGCATTCCATCATTATGAAATTGGCTTTTTATATTGCATGTGATTATTAGACTTGTAAAATATCCATGTGAAAAAGTAAATGGAATTATTTTATTTATATTTTCCATATTATACTGAATATTAAGTTTAAAAGGATTTTGTTTTTGTTTTATACACTGCCTTAAATGTTTATTCTTATTTGTGAATGTTTCCGCTATATTGTTATCCTCAATGAGCATCTGATCTCACCCCTTTCTTATGTTTTATTTTCCCAGGATTCCAAGAAGTGTATTATGATTGATAAGTAGGGTTAAGCTAGGGGATTAATTTTGTTATCAAAGGATAATTTATGTTGTGTTTTATTTTATAATTTGTAATGTAACATTCATGTATATATTATATTTTCAAATACTTCTAAACTGATCGGTCATTTGGGACATGATTCCTTCTAATCATTCCAATGTATTAAAATAATTCACCATGTATGGGCTTCTAGGGTTGAGGCATTACACTTAAACTATTAAATTTTATAATTATAAAATAAAACTTTCACACCATTAAAAAGATTAATGGAAAAATTATATTAAATTTTCAAACCAAAAGTGTTAAAAATAACTAAAAAGAACCAAGGATGGTTTTTTCATTAAGGATAATTTATCACTTATGAAATTCATTACCGTGGTAAAAGAAAATTTTGGGTAAATATTTAAATAAAAATTAATAATTAAATAAATCATAAAATATATCCAAAAGAATGTTTGAAATAAGTGAAAATTACATATTTCCCTAAACTCTCGCCCCTAACTATTATAATCCTCACTCATTAACCATTGATGGGTGTCTTTCCATTATTGAAAAATGATGATTATTTCCAAAATTTTGTTTTTCTCCTCTAATAAAAGTGTGTCAGTTCCACCATTAAGAGATGAATATAACTATATGTTTTCCCCATGAAACTCAAACGATTTACTCTAACAATGACCATTTCATAAAAACATAATCTCCTGGTCACTCAAATTTATCATAATCAATTTTGATTTAGTGGAACTTACAATGGGATATCAATTCTATGATGTAATTATTATTTACATATGTTTTCCTTCATAGAATTGCTCATTAAAATATCTTATATCCCTAATAATTTGATTAATTAAGTGCCATTTTTATAATTACTCATTTATATTAATGCAATTACCCTTAAAAAATTTCCCATAGTTATTCATTTCTATGCACTTATTGAAACCATAGAAGATCATTTGAGTGTTCCAAGGTGTAACACATGCACAAAACGACATCATCTGTTTTTTAATTACATCTATTAATGGATGGTCTTAATAGATGTAATAATGAATAAATATGATATATATAAATTAATTATTATTAATAATTTACAATTTAGTTTCTAAATTCACCTCACCTCCTGAATTGAGAAACATGAATTTTAAACATGTATATACGAGGACTCTCACCTCCACAATGAAACATATTTCATTTTTCATATAGAATTTCATTATTTATCAATAAGTAATATAATATAATTCTACATGATAAATAAAAAATATATAATATTATTATATTTTTCATATTCATATAATAAATATGCAACACATCCTTATATATAGATATCAATCGAGTTAAAGTGTGATCATGTTAGGGTTGATGTAGCCACCTATGTGATTAATTTAATAATATTTAATTATTTATAAATATGGGAATATGAAAACTAAATGTATTATAAATAATTATGAAAATATGTATTTTAATATTTTTTTGATATATGTTATTAATTATTTAACTTGTTATTAATGTAATCTTATTGTTTTATTAGATTACAAAAATAAGCCTACACTAATTCAAATTTCATGAAAACACAATACAGAACTATATAATAAATAAATATAATATTATAAAAAAATAAATATTAAATTATGTATATAATAAAATAATTTATTATTATTTATCTAATAATATTAATTCTATTATTCTCGATGTTAATCAAATGCAGAAAATAAATCTAGAGTAATGTATGTCATTTAAACTCAATTTCCCTTCATTAACACATAGTTAGAATTGATGTCAAAATTGTTATTTACCATATTTTTATAATAATTAATTTATATAAACTTTCATAAATGAAATTTGTTTCATCATTATTATAATCTATTATCATGGTCTACCATTAATATAGATTTTGATTGAATTTTTACCCTGGTTATAAAGGTTTCATCAAAAAATTAATTTATTTAATTAGCATTTTTAATTAACCTACTTCTATATATTGTGTTTATATAATACCAATTTGGTATATAATATCTGAAATTATATTTTATTAACATTAAAATGATTTTAATTTTAATCTCCCTATTTTCGTAGGTTTTCATTGAAATTATCCTCAATTTATAGGGGGTTTTTCATGACTTGAATCTATTCCATGGATAATTAGTAATCATTATTGGATATTATATTTTATGATTGATATTTTATAACATATAACAATGTTTATTTTTATTTTATTTTTTAAAAATTTCTACAAAAATCAATGTATTGTCCCTTTATGATTTTATGTTTTCATGAAAATGAATTTATCTTTTGAGTAAATCCCATTTCTTTTAATATCATTTTCATCTATATTGATGTTTTTTACTTCATACTAATTTATATCATTTTCCAGGTGTAAACAAACATTCTCATTATCTATAATGATATTTTTAATCCATTTAATCATTTTTAAAAATAGAATTCATTATCATTATAAAGATATTTATTTTAAATATTATTCATTCCAAATTTAGGTATTGTTTTGGCATCCATTCCAATGAAACCATTTTTTCATCACCTCCAAATTTATATTTAATAAAATTTATGTATTTTTATAGTTTTCATTGATATGGATTATTTTAAAAATTAATGAATTAATGTTATTATTTACAAATTTTTTTTTTCATTGTATTTATTATTATTTAATCTTATACAAATTAAATGTTTTCAATATATTTTTACGTACTTTTCATGAAAACATTATGAAAATTTCATGTATATATTATTAAATATTCATTTAAATGTAATAATTTTTCAATTTATTTTAACTTCTCACATTGTTATACCATTATGTATATCAAGGATCATAAATTTGGTTGTCTTTATTTTATTGATTTTAAAATTATTTTTATTTTAATTATAAAAATAATTTTTCAATCAAAGATTCAAATAAAATTCCTTAAAGGTTTTTTTAAATAAAAATTATATTATAACTTCTATTAAAACTCAATGTTTTATCTCTTATAAAATCTAGTTCCAATAACCATTTATATGTTATTATGATATGATTTATTATGGAAAATGAGTGTTTTGAAATCGTGTGATTTCATTAGTTCTTGTAATGAGATTATTTTTGTGATCATGTTTTTATTTTTAAGTGACATAAAGAATGATGAAAAATTATACCATTTGGTTGTTTTATGAAAATCATTATATTTTCCTTGGATATTTAGGAAATTTTAATGATAACTGTTTGGACTTTTAATGAACCTATTATTTTATAAATGTTTTAGTATGATACTTTTATCATTTTTTTTCTTAGGAACAAAAAAATAATGTTTATTATGGGTGGGGTCCTATATCCCCCTCTAATTAACTACTTTAGGTTTATGTATCATAGGATCAATACGGTACATTAGGGGATTTAACCTATGCATAAATGTACATTGGGGGATTTATCCAAATCCATTGAGGTAGATAACATGTTTTATTCTAAGATAACGATGTACATGAGAGGATTTCACCCATGTCAAAGGTTGCACGTAAGGATTTATAGCAAGAAAAAGTGTACATGGGGGATACACCAACAAACAAATGTAGCACATAGGGTGACTTATACGAAGACTGGGGGTACAAGAGAGGATATTCTAAGACCAAGAAGGTAAGTTGTTTTATTTACCATTTAAATGATTATGGTTGTGCCGAATTTTCATATTATTTTTCATATGATGCTAAATTTTCAAGAGGAATTTCATTAAAATTAAATACAATTTTTTCATTACTATTAGTTATTAGTAATATATTCCTATCTTTTATTTTATGATCACATGTTTTGTTATTATTTAGTTCACTTTTAGCCATTCCATATATGTTATTCCTCCATAATTTTTTTTGGATGATCTTATATTACTATATTTTTTTTATTATCAGATATGATCTTTTGAACATTTAATATGGAATTTATTTCATTTTCATATTCTCTTAGATATTTTTGATCTATTACTCTATGATATATTTACCCCTTTATAAAAATTTAATATCATCTTATTTGTATGATTTGAATCCCCAAATTATGAATATGTTTATTTAATATTAGATATCTAGAAAATGGGGTAGACGAGAAAAATTATTAATTAATTTTCATAGGTATTTCAAATAAATATTCTTATATAGGAAATATAAAGGACACTAAACCTATCATTCCATGAATAGTGTGACTATTTTTTCTATATAATAATTAAATAATGTTATTAGTTTATTATGAATCTCTTTCTATCATGGGTTTTTTATTGGTGGAGTGTATGTGTAGGTTAGAGTACTTCGTCAGTTGCATTGGGATTAGGATGAAGAAACCTATGTTAAGAGCGACGGGTCTGGAGGTTGTAGTATTTTAAGTTTTCTTGTTTCAATCTTCATTTTACATGTTTTTATACAGATTAAATGTTTTGCTATTATATATGGGGGTTTTATTCACTATATTGATCATATTATCATCATATAAAATAACTAATATATATCAAAACCATTAAATTTTATAAATTCTTATTCTTTGTTGTTATATATGGTAGGTTTTCTAATTTTATATGTTTTTTTGTGTTTAAATAATGAGGAGAGAAGTGTTTTTTTTACTAAAATCAAGATATATAATTTCATTCTATCTTGAAACCTTCATCAATAACTTTTATGCCTTATATTTTTCAAAAAACCATTTAAATTTTATTATACATGAAATCACTAGTCCCATATTTAGGTCACACTCAAAATATTATATTAAATTCCATCAACATAAATTATATTTATTGTATTCAACCCATATATCCCAATTGTAATTTTTTCACTTCCTCTAAAATTTGATGAACAATAATTCAAAATATAATCTTTTTCATCAATATATTCTTTAATATTATTTAAGAGAATCATATTATCTATCACGTAGGGTAAAACAATCAATAAGAAACCGACATCTATTTTTTATTTCATTTACTAAAGTAAACCATTATATTTATATCTCCATATTCCTCATAACACTACAATAGATACATTGTTGAGATAATATATACTATGATCTCTTCTCATTCACTTACATATGAGTAATGTAGTCATATTCAGATTATTATTAGGGTGAGAATATATATCCTGAATGAAAAAAGTTGTTTATCCTCATATCTCTCCTCTTTATAATTTCATAAGTGTAATGATAACTATATTATCACATATCTTTCAATGTGTTATAATTAAAATTATAATAATAAAAAAATAACCATAGAAATAATATCGTCCTTACGATCTAGGATATTCTTTTATCTATTTTTTACTTTTGTAAAATTTTTCAAGAAAATAACATTTAAAATAAAAAAAATATGACATTATGTTCCCAATATAGTGACAATATCAACACAACATATGTGGAAATATCATATATATATTATTATACCCATTATTCATGCCTCTATGTAGATCCTTAGTTCATTATAAATTATAAGGGATTGAATGTTATTTCTATCCTTTTACTTACCATTCTTAATTATAATAATGTAATCAACATTTACATTATTTATCCTCATAATAAATTCCACTTTTCATAAAATATTTGATGTTTCATCACACATAACCTTTTTTTACCTTAATTATTACTAATTCAACACTTTCCTTTACATCATCTTTCAAAAACTAACTAGATATGAACTAATTATTTAAAATAGTTGATTCAATTACAATATTATATTTGATTCTCTAAGTAATATTCACCCTTTTTATATCACATAAATATAATTATTATGGTCATCAGTAACCATATCTTGTGACTCAAATTTATACATTACGTCTACTATATATTTTCATAAATCCTTAGTGTCCCCTTGTTCCTAAATACTATTATGTAAACAAAAGATTTCAGTATTTTTAGTTGGAGTAATTTCATGATTCTTAATAATCATCTATTAAACCTTTTACTTTTATAGAAAATAAATATATTTATGTTGTTTTTATGCTCTTCTTTGAGGTTAATAATTTAATTTGATTTAATTTCTTCCATGTATACAATTTTAAATTTAAAGATCAATTAAATCATTTTATTGAAAAAATTTAATTTGGCTTCAATTTTTTCAAGTAAATAATTATTTTCATATTCTACCATTCTAACTGAGTTTATCCATTGAAACATTTTTTGAATGTGAAATTAATTAAAAAGAATTATTTATAGTTAACGAAGTTCAATTTATTTATTGACCTTCTCGTTATCTATTAAACATCCTTGTGATTATCATATATAAATTCATTACTAATAAATATATGAATTATAATAAAGACAAATTATATTTAAACCAATTTTAACCCTCTTAAAAATTCTTTACACCAAATAGAATATTTAATCACATAAATCCTCTTATGTTTTATCAATTTTATAGATATCACACTTATCCAAATTTTTAATTTAAATAACATTTATGGAATGGATTGATTAAAATTGTATAATTTTTATATATCATATTAATATATACTTTTGTAAGAATAAAAAAGTGACAAATTATCATCATTTCCATGTTCAAGTGTCGACACCATTTGGTGTTATAAAAAATGAAAAACACATAAGATTTTAATAAAAAATTATATTTGAATAATTTTTTTCAAAAAAAATGAATTTATATAATATCCACGATTATTAATTTAATGAAATTAATGATATTCTCACATTTAGGAATCTATAAATAATTAATTTTACTATTTATCACATACAACATTGAATATATATCTTCTAAATTCTAATTGTTTATATAGTTAAATTTAGAACATATTACTTTAGCTGAAATGTTACTCGTCACCTTCATTTATATATAATTTGATATAAAATTACCTTAGGAATTATATTAAATTAAATTAGAATTATTTATTTTTCTATCCAATTAAACGGGGGATAGATTTTTTACATTCCTCGCATGTATTCCTTGAATTTAATTGGAGTATGTATTGAGTCATATAAACTATAAATATGACCTCATAGTATTCATCCATATCTAATAATGAAAATCATCAAATAATCAAATACATTTTAAATTTAAATAATAATACATATAAACATACTCCCTCACATATATTCTCTAAGATTATTAAAATGGATTAAATATTACATAATGAAACTATATTGTCCCAAAACACCCTAACATGAGTAAATTAGGGTATATATTTCTTTTCACCTAAAACTAGATCTTGTACTTTTGTATTAAATAATTATATAAAAATTTAAATTTAATTTTTAGTACCAAAACATCTAAAAAATATTGTAAACTACACGATAAAGGTATTTTACTTAATTCATCACTAGAGGATTCATCTAATGAGAATACATGAATAATGTGATAATGTTCCAAAATCACTATACAGATTTGTAATTACAAAATTTATGAGGGGTGGAAAAATAATGAAATTTTAGATTGCACTTATTATATCTCAAACCTTTTAGTAATGGAAAATGAAATCAATATTAATATATTTTAGTCACTTATAAAATTGATTTATAAATTATTCACACTAAATATATATATTTTTCTCATTTTACAAAATATCCACTGTCAAATCTAAATATATTTTTTGTTTGCAATGACACTTCAACATTCATATATATATATATACATTAATTATCAGCATAGATTTATTATTATTTAAAACATTATTCCCTGTTCATAATAACTTCTAAATCCATCAAATTTGAATTTGCCACATGTCTCATTACAATTATCCAACAAAACGATCTATGGTATTCAAACCAAAATTTAAAAATATTTATGTTTTTTCAAAAAAATTAACTTGACCTACCAATATTTTTTAGATTTGGTAGTTGACTGATAACCACCACCTAATCATTTTTTAAACATGAAAAACATTATTACAATATTAAATAACTAAGTCTTTAATATCCTTTAATGATCATGGTGATAGTTTAAATAAATTCCCTAAAATCATGGTGTTATAACTAAAAATATTATATAAAATGTTTATAGTATGGCCTAGTTATTTGAGGGGTAATTCATTTATATAGTAAATATCAAAGTTATGACCAACATTTTTGGGGTCCGACCATTTCATGAGGACTCCATTAATTGTGAATAACTATATAATATTTTGAAAAGGTAAACCATTCAAATTTATGGATAAATTCCATTTCATTGGTATATCTATAATTATAATTAGTGGCCTTATACTTGACTTCAAAAAGATAAAATAAAATTAAAGGGGACCTCATGTTACCTTGAACTTATCACAAATATTATGGAATACTCTATTGTTATGTGAATGAATTATATCTAAAATACTTATTCTTATGAAACCTTCTACATGGAATGTAAAAATTCATTACAATTTTAATTTTTCATTTATCATAATAAAATATCCTAAAACCTATTTTAATATTATCCTAATATCTAATGTAAAAAAACAACTTGAAATAAAACACATGACGTTTCTTGTATCCTTTAATATACAAATAAAAAAATATGTAAATATTTAAATAATATGAAATCTAGGTGACCATATTTATAAAAATATTATTAAATATTCTATTTAATTTTTTACTAAATAGTAATTTGTAATTAGAATCATTTTTAAAATAAAATATCATAACACATGACACATTATATGTGGAGGAATTTTATGATATGTAATTTTTAAGAAATTTATTTTTTATTTTGAAAATGTTTACTTGTATTTAAATAATATAATTTATATGTTAAATTATATAATGGAAATAATAAACATGACCAATTAAATTTTTAAAAATCATTGAAACAAAATTGAAACAAAAAAATGTTAGTAATATATATATATGTATATATATATATATATTGAGAAGCCAAATGATTAAATAATTATATAGAAATATAAAATTGGTTATTTAAAAAATATAATAATGTACTAAACTCTAGGTTAACTTGTATTGTCTAATAATGGTTATTCAATTAATTATTATATTAATTTCAAAATATAAAATTACTATTTGTGTTGGGGAGTTAATCTATTATCATAAAAATGTATCTATATTGTGTTAATGTGATAAATCTCAGTTTTGAAAATACGTTTTACTTTGGGATTACTTACTAATAATATAATATTTAAATTAATATATTTTTGTAGTTTATTAAACAATTAAAAATTTTTCAGAATAGATTTAGGGATATTGATTAATAATTTTGATTTTTACGAGTTTTATGAAATAGAACAGAATAAAAATATTCATTATTTTTTAAAATAAAAATAATTTTATATGGATGTTATAATTTCTTTACTAATTATTCTTCTCATAGACAATCATAATAATTTTTTGGTTGACCCAATAATTATAGATTATTATGTGTGATAGGGGTTTATTTTCGTCTCTAATAAAAAGTTTTCCACATTTTATATTATAAAATAAAATAAATGAAATAATAAGGTTTAATATATTTTAGTTTTATAATGGTGTCATGTGTTTTATCTATATGTTAAATATTTTGATTCTATAATTTGTATTTTAGTGTATTTATATGACATGTGGTAAGGATAAAATATTATTTATAAGATGATACTATTTAAATTGTGAAGTTGTATTATAGCAACTTTATTGCTGAAACATGATATATTTAGATACATAAAATAAAAAAATGCGAAATGGGATTTGAAGATGTAATATAAGTTAAATAATATATGTATGTGATGAAAAACATAATAGTGGGTTTAAAATAACATGGATTACTTTTGGAATAAAAAAATATATATTAATGTGTTATATTATGCTATATACTATAATAACGGAGTATATTAACATTGATATGCAGAAAAATGTTGCACATACAATGAAGGTAATAATTTTTATTTTCCATCGAGTGGTGTTTTGGTTATACATTATATTTTTCATTAAATGTATCTTATACATTATTAAGGTTTTTTTTAAATATGTATATATTCTATGATTTTTTTATATTTTAAATTAAACGTACTATAAATATTCAAAGGACATTAAAAATGAATCATTTCATTATAATATTTTATATAAGATAAAAGGAATTCCAATCCTTTCCCATAAACTATATATTCAATCATTATATCATAAAAAGGGATTATTCTATTAAAAACATTGAAAAAGATTAAATAAATCTATGTTTTATTTAATTTTAATTTACTAGATATGAAATTTAAAACATAATAATTTTTAAAAAAGATAAACATTAAATTGTAATTTTTTTATTGAATCATCAACATTAATTACAACCATCATAAACCTTCAAAAAATTGAGGGATTGGAATGTTGTACTTAATTAAAAAAAATTGATGCATTTTTATTTATAATTTAGATCCATTTTATGATAATTAAAATAAAGTATGTTTTTTATTTGGTTTTATGGATAAAACATATCTAATAACGTAAAATGAATATATAAAATCCAAATTCCAAAGGATTATAATATGATACGTTTAAAATAATTTATAGAAATTAATAAAATTCATTTAATATTGGTGTATACAAACCATTGAACTTTACAACAAACCATTCTAAGTGTTATTACACAAGATTGAGAGACATATCGTAGGGGTGGCTAACAAACTCTTACGAACAATAGTATCCAATAGGTTTTATGAATCAATAAGAACACCTATTTTGTATACATCGCTATGACATATTACTTGTAACAACAATATGGTTGATGGGATGTAAAGAAATAATGATCCTAGACCTATGGTATTTTAGAGTTAGATAGATATATCTATTATCTATATTCCCATCCTCATTTTAAAAGAACTATGTGATTCTCATTGATTAATCTATTTTAATGTAAAAAAAATCATAATTTTTCATTATTATGAAATATTTTGTTGTTTAATATTATTAAAAAATCATCAAATAATGAAATGTGATACAAATGTTTTATAAAAATTATATTAACTTTTCCACATAGAATATATTCTCAAACATATTTAAATATCATCACATGATGTTATAAATATTATATTATATCTTATAAAGGATGAATCCCCATTTCAATGAGTAAAAATAAATATGACATTCCTTGTTCGGATAGTGTCATGCATACTAAATTGGATTAATTTTGAGTTCTACATATAATCATCATTTGAAAAATGTTTAGGGAATTATTTTACTCATGATAATTTCTATACTGTAATAAATAATCAATATAATACTTAAACTAAACTTACAAGTGAAATATTTAACATTATACCATATATTACATCATATATATTAACCTACAAAACCACATCCAAAACACATTTTTGACATCCCTATAAATAAACTTATAAAAAGGTTATTATTATCTAAAAAATATAGATTAATATTTTCTAACGAGATTCATCCTTATTCACTTCCCATTTTTTGTGACCCCTTAAATCATTATAAAATTAAAAAAAATTTAAATAAATAATTATGAGAAAATAATTTTTATAGAAAAATGTTACTAATAAGTTATATTAATGGGATATGGGATGATCTCCATTGAATACATGCATCTATATTCTAGTTTCTTCATATGTCCCTACTACATAAAAAATAATCATAAAATCACATTATGTATAATATCAATTTACATTGGGACCTAGAGTATGCAAATTTTATATTGACCTATTATTGTATTCTTTATTCTTAATATAAATATTAATTAAGATAACATAACACATATCTTGTGTATTTTAGAAAAACATAAATGATTCCATGGGACAATGATGTATCCATATATAAAAATATCAATTTTATTATATCTCTTGTTCCCTAATTAGATGGAACTCTTATCAGACTACATTCTAATAATAAAAATAAAACATTACACACAATCTTTTTATAAGATTTTAATGGTTACCTCAAATTTGATACATTTAAATATCATAGAAAAATATATTTTTTTTGTTTATTAATATTCACCAACTCTATTTTGATTAAAATTATTAATAAAGTACACTCATATTCTTTCTTCACGGTATTTTAAATTTTTGGAGTTGTATACTTCTTCTTAAAGAGTCAATCACCTTCCTACCATCTTATACCGAGTTGGAAAATTCATTAATGAATCAGATTAGATAATAATATAAATTTTAAAAAATATAATTTAAATAAAAAATGAATAATTTTTGTATATTATAAAAATGGTTCAATGTTCTTTCATATCATCAATATTTACACTTCAAAATTCAAAAATATCATAAAAACAAACCCTATTTCATTAATGATTTTTATTGTACTTATATCAATGAAATTATTTCATTAATATATTAGTAAATAACATAATATATACTCAAAAAATTAGTGGAAAATTATGGGAGAAAATTACAAAAAAGTTAACATGAATTCCACATTACCAAATATTTTATAATTCTCATAAACATAAAATTAAAATATTGAAAGACATTTATTCATTTAATTATTTTCACATATATGTAACACCCCAATATAATAATATATGATTACCTTTAAATAATTTAATATATTCAATAACATGCACAACACTTAATAGAAAACCTAAATGAACCTATGATATTGATGGATAAATTAGAGACACTTATGTATAACCATGAAAACCATATAATTGAAGTAATTGGAATGAATAAGAGTAAATAATTCAAAATTATGTGAATAAATAAATTAAATTCTATGGTTAATATGAAGATAATTTTCCTAATTTACATAAAAATTCTTGTTAGAATATTTTTGGTTTATAAATATATTTTCCAAATAAATATATATTTTTATGTGAGGTGAACCTCTATTTTATTAATAAAAAAATTAGTGTTGATAAAATTTTCTTTTAAATTAATAATTGAATAAAACAAGTTTATTTATTAAATTATATGAAATAAAAATTATATTAGTTAAATGTTGAAAATATTATTCTTCAAAAAGTAAATTTTTTATATGTTATGATTTTATTCAAAAATTGAATTTAATAATTTTTTTAATTTTAATTAGTAAATATTGAAATAGTTTTTTACATTTTGAATAAAAATATTTTTTGAAGATTATTTTTTTTGTTTTTTCCAAAATACTATTAATTAATTGAGAAAAATACTGTATTTGTGAAATAATTTTTTTTATTTTATCATTTCATAATCATATTATTTATGTTTAAATAAACATTAATTAATTATATATATATATTTAATATAATTATTATTCTTAATATATTATTTTTGAAAATAAATTATGTGTGCATCATTTTTAGATATGAATTTAAATTTTAGTTTAATAAAAAAATATTTCTACTATATTCTGTGAATCAAGTATTTTTACCGTTAGATTCTGTTTAGGCTTTCCATAAAAGTCGCATTTCTTCTATAAATTTTATAATAAACTAGTTTTCCATGTTGATTTATAATATTAATAACAATGGATTAAAACTAAATTTGAAGAGTAAAATGATATTATATTCCTTAAAACTAATTTTATCCATTTGGTGTGCTAATATTTCAATTATCTTTTCAAACACATAGAAATTTTATTTGATAAAACGATTTATAAATATTAAGTATTATGGTAAATATTATGTAAAATTATATATACTAAGATTTTTCCATAAATTAATTACAATACAAAAATAATAATGACTATAGTCATATTAAATTTATATAAAAAGATAAAAGTAAAAAATAATAAACCATAAAACAATCATTGTTCTATAATGAATGAGTGGTGGAGGTGAATTTCTTACCAAAATCACTTTACCCACAAAATTTTACAATTTTATTTCTTATGACATTAGAATCTTAACATTTCATTATTTAAAATGTTATTGGTGATTTAAAAAGTTCTTTTCACTTCACATGTAAAAAGGATAAAATTCCTCAATTTTAAGACTACCCATACCTTCTTATTTATCATTGAAAATATAGAAAATTTATTATATTATAACACTATACGTATTTAAAAATAACTAGTTCACCGTTACTTAGTGTAAGTTCTGAATTTTCAAGATTTATTTTGAATAAAATTCAAGTACTATGTATGAGTATTGTCAACTACATATTTTCTTCTTTTTATTTTCACCATTAAAATTTATTATATTGATACTACCATATTGATATATTTATCATTAATAAATTTTAACTTTAATATATTAATTTTATGTTTAGTTTTTTTTATTTTTTTCCATTCATTTATAAAAATGAAATCTGTGTTGGTGTGTACGAGTGCAATTCTACCTCTATGAGGAACAAAATTGAATTATTATCACATAAAATCAAATAATGGTTCGTAGAGTAGTTCAATGAAAAATATTATTTTTATTAAGATAATAAGGTTATGGTATGATAAATTGGAGCAATTATCATTGGTTATAAGTAAGAATCAATGTCATTAATTCAATCATTCAAAATAAGCGAATTTAGATGAAATTTATCTTATTTTATACGTAATTACATTATATAAATTTTCTTTTCATTATAATTATTTATAATAATGAAATATAAAACTAATAAAAAAATATCATTATGCTTATGGTATAATGGAATTAAAAAAATAAAACACCTCATACTCAATCACTAGTCGTAGTAGGTTAATGTTTATGTTAGTATAGATTCCCACTTGACCAATAGTATATATTTATATCAGGGATTACTAAAAGAAAAAATTTATTGTCATACTATGATTTAACTATTTAAATAAATATTTTAATGATATTATTTATTTATTTAAACATTTATCTTATTAAGGTATAAAACATCTTTTATTCATCATAAATTATAGATACTTGATCACCTTCAATTTCAACTTATTCGTTTGTGAAAAAATACATGAAATGATATTATATATTTTTAGAAACTATCATGGAACATCTATTCTAGTAAAATTGATGATATAATAGTGGTTTAAATTAATAAAAGACAATATATATATATATGTATGAATTTTATGAAACTAGTTCTAAGAGACAAAGATTACATACAACTATTGTTGAAAATAATTAAAAAATAGATTATATATATAATCACTAAAAATATTGTTTATAAATGTTTTTTCTGATGAAATTTTTTTATTAAATTGTATTTAGTGACAATTATTTGATTATTGACGACATGTTGGTGCATATTTTAAATGGATCACGACTGAGGTCAGGGTATTTCATCTTCAATTTCACTCTTTAACAAATGTTTGGTATTTTGAAACTAATTTTATTTTTTTTGTTTATATAGAACCTATTTGAGAAATTATATGATTAATCATATATAATAAGTTTATTTTAATTTACATTAAAATATCACTCTTTTAATGGGTTTTTATTAAAATATTACTCAAGTCATATGGGTTTTCTTAGTTAGAATTCATATTCTTTGATACATGCTATTTATTTTTCACAATGGTTTTTTTGTATAGTATTTTATTGATTTACTATCCAAATATTTTTATACACCTAATGTAATTGTATATAATTGGATTTACTAGATAATTAATATTTTCACATTCAATTGGATACTGTTTTAGTTTCAATCTATGATGAAATTGTTTGTTTAACACTGCTTTTTTCCATTGAGTTGTGATCAATTTGTTGAAATTATTTTATATATGGTTGGTACAATGTTAAGTTTTATTATTTAATGTGTGTTTCTCTAATTGTTTGTGGAAATAAATACATAATAATAAAATTATTTGAAAAATCTTTATCACCAATTGGGTGATATTATTCCAGATCATTAAATATTGTTTTTCTATATGGTTCATGATCATGTTTTCAATTTTTTTCATGGGGATTCATATTGGCATTATATATATTGTTATTCCAATGTGAATGACTAGTAAAATGTTTACTAGGTATTTTTTGACCATATATCTTCTTTGTACGAACATGTTATGATCATGTTATATATTTTATTAACAATGAGAAAATATTTGAAATTATTTTTTCTATTATTACACTATATATGATAATTGGAAAGACTAATATGAATTTTCTAACAATCCATATTCTTCTTCTAAATGGGATATGTTTAATTTATACCATTAATGAAAACATGGAAAATTATTATCATTCTATATGTTGTTATTCAAATAAATATTTTTGTAGACATGTTGACAATGAATTGTTCGACCATCCACATTCAATCTCTAAATTAGTTATGATCATGTTATCCCATTTATGACATGGGAAAAAGTATAAACTTTTTAATGTAGTTATTCTAATAATTATTATTTTTTAAATTTTCAATATATAATGTTTGACCATCCACTTTCTTCCTCCTAATGGGTTATAATCATGTTATTTGTTTTATTAGAACAAGGATAAGTATTGCCATTATATATGTTGTTATTAAAAAATTGATGACTGTTGGAATGTTGATTTTTTATTATTTAATCATCCCCATTCTTCATATAAAGTTATTAGCAAAATGGTATCTAATTTATTGACATGGGTAAAAGTATTTGTATATCATATTTTTTTTCCAATGTGGATGAGTGTTCGAAACATTACTATAAATTGGGTAATAATCCACCTTCTTCCTCATGATTATTTGGGATTATATTATTCCATTTATTGATATAGTGAAAGTTAGAAACATTCAGAATGTTGTTATGAAAATATAGATGATAATTTGAATAAATTATTAGGAAATTTCAAATCTATTAATTACATAGTGAATTAAATAGACATAACTAATTGATTGGTGTTTCTTTGATTTATATTTCCCCAAAATAAATACAGGGATCTCATGAGACAATCATGTTTTATTGTTTTATGGTATGTCATCCCAAAATATGATATTCACATGATGGTAAGATCCTAATGACTATGATCATGATTTTTTGGCATATGTTATAGAATTATAAATTTGTCCGTAAGCATTTCAACTCAGAGGAACCATTTATTGATATCTATGCGATGAATGTATTTACATTGTTATCCCTAAAGAAGTTTTTCTTTAAACTTCATTCAATTATGGAATTATTATTTTTTATATAATCCTACCATAACATGTATTCCATTTGTATGTCATGATCATATCACTTTTTCTGTTATTATTTATTTGATGTCACCATTTTCATTTGTTTCCATTTCCCATGTAATATAGTAATATAGTATATGTTACATGCTTAGACTGATATCACATGATGATGAACTTGTGAGATATGTTGGACACTCAATATGGATTAAATATTTTTTTATAAAATTGTAAAATTGTCTTTTTAATACAAAGAGCAAGGGCTTTGTTATATATATATATTTACTAATTATCTAAATCTCTAAACCTAAAAAGATCCATAGTTTTTAAGAGATACAATAATAATTATAGATTTTTTAATTTATTACTCTTATATCAAGGATTTTTCACTTTATATCAATGATGGAATGTAATATATGAGTTTATATAAAAGAATTTTGAGAGTGGGTATTGTATGACTATGTTATATCAAATTAAAATTTTCAATATTTATAGAGATTAGAATTTTTAAGGATAATTTATGTATTGATATGTTATGTTTGATGAACATTTTCACGGTAATAAAAATCCATTAGAATAGTACATAATTTAAAGATGAGGAAATAATGAAAATTTTATTCATTGATTCGGATAGGGGAACTATAGTGAAAACCATAAAACTATGTCAATATATTTGGCAAATCCCTTTGTTCTTGTAAAATTGATATTATAAGTTTATTCCTATAAATTCATCCATATATGGATACTAGAAGGTGGTTATAGTTGTGGAACTAATTCATATAGTGGTAATTTCCCTGATAAATGCTTTATGATCATTAAATAAATCATCAATCTGATGCCTTCTATATGGGACTATGACTTGAAACCAGGATATATAATCCCAATGTTTGTGGGTTGGGTAATCAAATACACATTATAAACCATTATAAAGTATTTGAGAACTATATTTACAAATAATATTTTAAAAAATAATTAAAAATTACCATGTATAACTTAGTGTTGAACAACAAGAGTCCTTGGTTGATCCAAAAAATTATATGTTAAAAAAATGGTTTTTTAAGGGAAAGAGATTTTATATTATAATTTTATTATTAATATATTAAATATTATGATAATATTTTTTTGTTTTTCTATTCTGTTGAAATTGGATTGCACAAAAATATTGTGAAGAAAGGCATTTATCCAGACACCATGATGCATACAACTATATAATAGAGAATACATAAATATATATGAGTTTCCGATAACTCCTAATATAATTGAAAGGGTGAGTATCCAATCCATACAAATGATAGTCAGAATTATATCATTATATAAATAAATTTATAAATCTATTATATATTTTCATTAGTGATTCATGTTTGACAATGATATTATATAATATTGTAAAATATATGAGGATCATGTGAATCCTCTAACTATTATTTTCTAGTATTTATCCATTAATGGATTGTTCTAATATATTAAATTGTATTTGTTTCCTTGAAAAGTGATTTTATGAAATCATTATATTTTTGGGTTAAACTACTAACAAATGCATGATTATGATATAGATAACTTTTATGGTCAAAATATGACAAATATTTAGTCAAAAGTGGTTGAATAAATTATACTAAAACTAGGTTCTATAGTATTCATGGCCTTAGAATTGAATATTTATATAATAATAATGCGATCCATGATATTTTTGTTGATTTTTATTTCAATTTTTGGATTGGGATATATACTACCTATCGGGGGACCATATGAACTAGTGGTCAATACCTTTTGGGGGTTGAAAATAGATATAATTTTATTGGGTAATATATATATTCTCTATTGTTTACTAACAAGGAAAATAAAATTGTTTGTAGAAAGGTTTGTTATAGTGAATATCTGATTAGTGTGAAAACATTATTTGGTGTATTATTTTACGAATTTATAACTGATTTTAAATAAATATACGTAACATGATATTTCATGAGGGAGAATAATGATGTTATATTAGAGGTTATACCATTAATGAGTAATATGTTATTATTACCCTCACCAAGTTTATTCAATGAGTATTAATTAAAATTATTAGGATAAAATATTATTATTAATGGAGAATGTAACACCCTGAGATCTTAGTATAAGATAAACATCAAGTAAGTAAATGTGTTTGATATCTTGTACACCGTGTAACAGTGAATATTAAAATTTGATATAATTAAATAAAACATAAATATTTTTGTATGATTATTGAAACCTATCCTTTTAATTAGTGACAATGAATAATAGTAACCACATTATAAATTATATTTATTATTAAAATAATGTTTATTTTTAATTTGAATGAAAATTAAGTTGTTTACTTAAAATTACTAATATTTTAATATTTTAAAAAGAAAACTAAATTTTTTTTAAAAATCATTTTTATATGATATGTATTAAAATTTAATTTAAAGAATGATTAATTTTGAAAAAATGTGTTTTATCTTAATAATTGGTTAGCACCAATTTAGATTGTAAATGGTATGATATATGAATAATAACATTAAATATTTGAAGAAATAATTTTCCAATAAAAAAGGTTGTCTTATATATTTTGTGATGACATTCAAAAAAGAAATTTCAATTTTTTATAATTTCAAATAAAATATATGTACATAATATTTTATATTTATAATAAAAAACTATCTTAAGAATAATTTTTTAGATATTTTCAGAAAAAAAAAATTTTTTAGAAAAATAAATTTTTTGAAAAATTTTTATTTTTGAATATTTTCTCATTATATAACCATATAATTAAATTTTAGAAACTCCATTTAAATAAAAATAATAAAAAATTTAGATAAGATTGTGAATTTTATTTTATTCATTGATAATATTAATCTTGTGTAAACATCCTTATAACATGACAAATATGATATTTTAATAAAAAACATATTCAGTCTTTTAAATAAATCTAATATCTTGAAGGCTGGATTGGTTTTTTTATTCCAATTAATGACACATAAAATTTATTTTTTTTGAGAAAATAAAATTTTAATATACTGATTTTTTATTTTTAAAATTATCTCAGACACATTAATTACTATAATAAAAAACCAATTTTTATAAAAACTATCTTTATGTGTTATGTGTGCTAATATTAAAATTATCTTATCAATACCTTAAAAATATTATTTTATAAAATGATTGAAACATTTTAAATCAGAATTATCAATTTATGTAAGAGAATAAATATTGATTTTTGTCTTTAAAATCAATTACTAAGGTTATATATTATTTTCCTTAGTAAAAGTAAATTTGGGTAAAATAATAAAATTAAAAAAGAAAAAAATGCTAAAATATTTATAAGTATATCTTCAATGAGCGTTTGATGGGATTTTTGAGACACACTCACTATCTCTATCTATTATTTATAGTTTTTTTCCATTTAACTTGGAATAGTAACATCTTAATGTTCAAAATGATATAGGTGCGTCCAAAAGTTCCCTTCTATTTACTTGTAAAATAGAAACACTTCCTCCACATCAAACATCACCTTTGATTATAATATATTATTAAGATAACACATATATTATACACATATAATCCAATTATACTTTCAAAAGATTTTGGTCACCATTATTTTGGAAAATGCATTTATTTGAGAGGATAGTTTCAAGGTTAATACATGTTCCCGATGTGAGTAATATCAGCAACAAAGTATTTTTTTTTTGAAATTTCATCGCCAAAAATTATTCTATTCATACTAATATAAATATATAAGTGTGATTTCTAAAATTTAATTTTAAAATATTATGGTTATTAATATTTTCTATTCATATATTCTATCAATATAAAATAATAGCATCATCATTCATGTGTATGTGCGAACAACCTTTGCCATGAGCAATAAAATACATTCTACATCACCACCACTAACTGATTTAAAATAAGATGGTTTAAGGATGAAATCATATGTTTATGACAATATTGACGGTCTAGTATGAAAAAATTTATATCATATTAATTATACGACCAACAAATGATTATCATCGATTCATTCATTTAAAAGAAGCGAAATAAGTGGAAGACAGTCTCTTTATTCCCCATAATAACTCTATAAAAATTATATTATTTTCCTAATTCATTAAAATTATGATATATAACCTTAATGAACACTAAATAGGATCACTATGTTTTTTAATAATGATTTTACAACTATACCTTCTCATATTCATCTGTTAATCATTGAGGGATATTGTTTTGGTCTGTTTAACTGCTTACGTGAACAATAATATACATTTATTTAATGGATGACTATGAGATATTATTATTGTGTATAATATTATATTATTATTTAAATAATGATCTATTTGGTTCTCATAAGGTTATATCCGCATTTAGCTAATTAATTAATAAAACATTTTAGTTTGTTAAGAATATCCAAAACATGTTCATTATTGATTTCATCTTCATGGATCATAACAAAAAATGATATAAAATGAAACCATATAATTATAATCTATAATGGAAAAACTATTATAATACCTTGTATTATTTCATAGTGATGGAATTTGAAAAAATAATTGATACAAACATGAATTTTTGTACACTAATTTAATGCTAATAATATTAATTACAAACTATATTGAAAATGGATAAAAACTATCCTATATTTGTATTTATACATTACAAATTAAGGTTATAATTGGTTTTAGTTTTTAATAAGTTTTATTGATTTTTATTTTTTAATGTTACTAAATTATTTAATATATATTTTAAATTTCACAATTGACCGGGGCTGAAGTAAGTGATTTTCATGTCAGATTACCCTCTTTGAGAAATGATTTCAATTATGTCCCAAATTAAATTTAAATGATTTTTATAATACAAATTATAGATTTATTAAAATTAAATAACATTTAATCAGTCGATATTCAATCCACTTACAATACCTCTATCTGACGAGGTTTTGAAAAAGATGTTACTCAAGTCCAAAGGGTTTTATTGTTCTTAATTATGATTCATGGAGACATTGTACATGTCCTAAACCAAGTTCCATATAAAGATTTTTCTATTGATTTATATTACCATATATTTTATACAAATTATCTACATGTATTTCATGTTTTTTACTATCAAAAAAGAATTCCCTTATTCAAGTGATGATTTATTTTCCTATTTCTCTTTTATTTTTGTTTGTTTATAATTTAACTATATGTAATTTATTTATGATCATCATCATGATCATATTTTTTATAAGTCATCTATAATCTTCCTATACCAATTTTTATGTGTTTTTATATCATTATTTTATAGCAATATACATTCCAAACACATAATGTCTTTGGAAAATATTACTCACTTCATAGGTCATATTCTTTGGAACACATCCCACCTTCATTCCCTAACTGATTTATGATCATTTTATACCGTATATTAACATTGAGAAATGTAATAAAATTCTATATATTGTTTAAAAAATAAATATTATTATTGACTTATTCACTATGTGTTGTCTGACAATCCGACATCTTTTTCTGAATGGGTTATGATCATGTTTCCCATTTTACTAACACGATAAAATGTATTTGTATTCTATATGTAGCCATTCAAATAGAGATTATTATTTTAAATTTGACAATTTATTGTTAAAATATAAAAAAAAATTATATGTATTATTAGAATGTTATATTTTTTATTTACATTGGTAAATTTAAATGCATTATCAATATTTTCATTCTATTAAGGATGATAATTAACATATTAAATATGTATTTATATGATCATCTACCGGTATTCTAGGTATGGGTTTTGATAAATTTATATCTTACATTTACATGGATAAATATATTGGAAATATGGCTATTGATTTTCAACAATGAATTATTATTCGAAAGTGGACAATATATTGTGTAAATATACACTTTGTGTCCATGTTGGGTTATAACTATGTTATCCATTTTGTTTATAAGGGAAAAATATTATAAATATATATGTTACAATTCAAATAGTGATAATTATTTGTAACATTACTATGTATTGTTTAACCATACACATTCTTCATCCAGATGGTTTATGGTCATGTTATCTGTATTATTGACCTGGGGAAAGGTATTGTCATTCTGTATACTATATTTCCAACATTTATGATTATGGGAAATTTTATATATATATTTTATCCATATAAATTCTTTCATTCGATGGGTTAGTATATTAGTATCCCTTGTATTGACATGTAAAAAAATATTTTTATTTAGTATATTTTTTAATCAATCAATATAAATACAATCAATTTTGATTATAAGTTTTTATCTATTTTCTCACAAGATGAATTCATTTGATAAAAACATTTGATGGGTGGGGCATGATATTATATATCCCATCGATGAATCATTCGGTCTCATGAGAAAATCATGTTATGATATTTAGGTGTATACCTTCCCAAATAAACATATTACCTTGATAGTAATGTCATGATGTATATGATCATGATTTCATAGCTTATGATATGGAATAAAATATATAGCCTTATGAATTTCATAACTAATGAAGTAGTTCATTATATAAATTTGATCTATTTATTTCCAATGCTATCAATTGATACATAATGCTATCACTTTTTTTATAACTAAATTTTTAACTACCTAATAATTTCAGAATTTTTATTCCATCTTCATATCGGGACTAGATGAACTTTATGTTTTCCGTTACTATGCATTTTATCTGGCCCATTTGTAATGCTTTTATTCTCCTAGTTAAGATTTAAATTACCACACATGAATTTTTAAAGGGATAACACATCTGAATGAATTTATCGGATTTCTTTAACACTCATTTTGGATTAATTAGATTCATATATAATGGAAAAATATTATTATATTAAACAAAGAACATAGGTTTTTTCAGTTATTGTATTTTCCTAAATCTAAATATATATAAACATATGAAGATATTTGTTTGGTGAGATATGGAATAATGATCACTTATATTTTCTTTACATATGGAAATATGTACACCTTATATAATTGGTATCAAAGTGAGTATCTATGGTATTATTGTATGGAAACAGATCCCAAAGAGTGGGTTCAAGATGTCATAATATAGTTTTATATACTATGGGAAATATGGTTGCCAATAGAATGAAATATAAACTAAACAATATAGAGTAATTATATAACTAAACCTGATGATTTTATAGTTTAAAAGAAATTAAAAATACGCTAATTATTATCTCGATACTTCTCAAGAGTTGTGGATCATACTATGTCATTACTTTAATATGGGAGTGAAAACCCAATTACAATGATCTTTGCAGGATGAATTATAAACTATATAATACATTTTTTATCATAGAATCCTAAACTAGCTATAATGAAATTGGAATTGATTGTTTTATGAAAAATGAATCTTTATATTTTTGAAAAATACTAAAATGATGCATAATTATTATTTATTTAGCTCAATCACACAAAAGATATATAGAATCAATATGTATTCTTATATATGTATTTCAATATTATAATAGTGGGATTAAATTTTGTAACCATTACATATCTAACTATTGTCCCTCTCATCTACCAAATGAAATTACAAAATTACCATCTTACAAAATAAATAATGTATCCATGTTCATCTTAAATGTTCCACTAATTTTTTTATCAAATTATAGAAATATTATGCAGTGATTTGACTAAAGTTCACTTCCATTATCATTAATTTTAAAAGCATTTTGAATATAGTGTTATCCATATAAAGACCTTATTAATGTGTTAAAGATTTTACTATAATCATTATTATATAATAATGTGTTCATTTGGAGATCATGTTTGTTTCCACATCATAGAACTATGTTCGCTAGTTAAAACTGTTTTATAGTTGAGTATGAGTTAAAATTTTCATTTTGATATATAAAAGATAGATAGAGTAACTTAATTTTTTTTATCAATTATTTTTTCAAAAAAACATTATCTATAATTTATTATTTTGGTTAATATATCTCACATATGGTATTATATTATCATTAACATAAATCATAACATCTATTCACTTATTATAAACATGGTCATAAGTATTTAATGTATCTTCACTGTTAAATTTATTATTTTAATAATTTTTTTCTTATCATGAAAATAAAAAAACTTATAATGGTGTCATTGGGTACACATTGTGTTGTAATAACACTTAGTTATTTGCATGCTTTAATCGTAGTTTCTTATAACATATCCTTTTATTCATCGAGGGAATTCAAATTCAAAATAATTTAATAAAACTTGGAACATTTTGTTGAAATTTATAATAATAAAACTTAAATTATCAAGGTAGCGAGTAATTATTTGGATTAAAATATAATGGCATAAAAATGATAAGGTAAAACCATTGATGTGGTTAATGAAAAGATCACAATTCTGAATAAAATACATAATAGTTACTATGATAAACTTTCTTATATCGTTTTTACATTCATCCTATGAAGAGATCTGAAACTATTTCCATTTAAGACTCTATTGGCCATGAATCTAATGAATGAGAGGCTCTCACCATTACACAAATCATATCTAAATCATTTAAATAGAAAATAAAATTTGTGTACGAATGACTAAAATCATTTATTTATATAATAATTTTGGTATATATATAATATTGAAAAAACATATATTTATATATATATATATACTATTTGGTAAAACATATCAAATTTCAAGATTATTGTATTATTTATTCAAGAATATATCATAAGGAATAGTATCTTCTATATCTGTCTATCATTGTGTACTATATAGGCATATCAAAAATACTACAATTCATATTATATGATAAACATTTTATTTTATGATAAAAATGGGGAAAATAACTAGGAGGTTAATGTTTGGATATCTTCCCGGATAACTATCATTATTAATGTTTAATTAGTTGAATATAATGGTAGGAATGAATTATATCGTTTGTTATTATGGTTTTAGAACAATATATATTTCATACCAATATTATGATTTATTGGAATATTATATATATGGATGAAAGTTTCCAAAGGCCAATAAATGGAGGTATATTTTACTAAGATGGGGGTTCAATGATTTATCAATCCATATGAAAATTATATCATTACAATAAATTTATTTGTTTATTCTCCCTTTTCAAATATGAGGTAATAGCATAATTTTAGTTTTGATTAAACTTTTTCCCAACCATTCGATAAATAAGTCTAACCCATGGTACGACCATGGAGAAAAATCATGTTGGTTTATTCCAAGGGATTGTTAATAACAATAAGACTAAATATATTGTATTAGGGTTTGATTAATATAATATAATTTTCTTAATTATGATTTTATAATTTCTTTATTTCTTATTTTATGGTGATAATGGGAATTAAATTTTCACATATTGTTCCTTGTTTAGTTTAATTTCTATTCGATGCTTAAAAACTCAATGGTAATATCAGAACCTATTCATGCATCATGAATTTAAAAATTATGTTTATAATAATAATAATAATATCATATAAATATATTATTTTATATAACTAACTATGATAGATAAGTTAAATTTTGGTTCTATTTATGATATAGAATATCATAAATATATCCAGTCACATTTAATTTTTCTAAATTGTTGGTTATTTGTTCTCTTAATATATGACAGGATAATCTTGTAAATATGTGATATCATAATGATTGGAATAATATAATTATTTGTCATCCAATATATCATAGTATATGATAAGTATAATAATATAATATAATATCATTGGTTTATAATGTAAACAGAACATTAAAGTAGAGAATTATTTCACTTATGTGATATTAATTCCTATCATAAAATATGAGTAGAATATAACTGATTGGGGATATAACTATAAAAATTAGATAATGTATATAATGTAATATGATTGATAAAATTAGTATAATCTATCTTTTTTCCTCAAATATCAATTCTAAAATATCATAGATAACATGGGATACCATCACATAAAATGTATTTGTATCACAAAATCTGATATACATGACTAGTTTTTTCTATTTTTTCATTTCTAAATTGTAATATTCTTTTAAAAAATTATTTTTAAAATATGAAAAAAAATATTTTTTGATATTTATTTAGTTTATAATGTATATATATATTAATTGACAACATTTTGTTTATAATTAATTATTAAATTTTTATTAATCATTTAATAATTAAATTCCTATAATATTAAATATTATTATTAAGACACCTTCATAAAATATTATTTTATTTTTTATAATTTTGATGTAAATGGATTTTATAGAAATTATAATGCTATTTATTAATTGTTTAGAAATTAATAAATAAGGTAATAATAAAATGGATTTTAAATATAATAATATGAATTGTTCTTAACTATTTAATTTGAGTTGTTCAAATAAAGATTCTATATTTTAGAAAATTATTTGTACCATATTAAATGGAATTTTTATATTTGATAAGATTAATGATTATAAAATAAATATGTGTATATTTTAAATAATGACATAATATATATATATATATATAACATTTATATATATAATGATTATGTATCATATATTGTTTATTTAGGTAGTATACAAAATAAATAAAAATTTGAAGGAGTTACTAGTAGAAATAAATATCATGTTTTTTATCTATTTTATAATTGAATTTCTATAATTCATTGATAAGTAATCGAGATTCTAATATTTATTTATAAATAATTCATAAATGTTTATCTCTATTATATATTTTTGAATTATATCATTATTTATCTTATACCCTAGTTTTTTTATTGATATAATTTTTTTAATATTGATATTTGTGTATTCCATTGTTTAAATATTTTTAATATACATATTTAAAATGGAATACATTCATTCAATGAGTTATATTCTTTGTATATTAGTAAATTTAGTTGTCTCCAACCTTAACTCTGAATTTTTTCATGAGTTTAGTAATAGTTACTCATCAACATTATTTGATCATATTTATTCATATATTAAAATAAGGATTCCAAATAAAATCATTATAATCAAGAATATTTGTAAGAGGGATTATATTATATTAGATATTGAGATTAAAAGTATCCATTTCAATGTAATAACTGTTATAATCCCTCAAATGAACCCACATTCCAAGACCAAAATTTTCTAAATGGGTAAGTCATGAAATTTTTTGATTCTCATGAATTATCCTGTTCATGTAAAGTAAATAATATGTTACCCTAATCATATTACGTACTCATTCATCAAATTTTATTTACATTAAAAATATAGAGGAAAGGAAACTAGTATCATGATAACTGATGAATTAATCTAACACTATTGTTATGATGGATAGGGAATGTGAATTTCTTATCAAATATCATGGATTCATATACAATGTTATTGGAATGATCGGCTATATAAATAGATTAATAGTGGGATAAATGACAACATGACCCAAAGAATATAGAAATATGGACAGTAGACCACTAATTGATGAGATATTTTTGAAACAAACCATCATTTTTATGTGAGTATATTTAATAAATTTCCTTATCGAATGAATGTATAGCATGATGCTCATATGATAAAAAAATAATTTATAGATATAATATAATCATCATAATCATTGAATTAAAATTTTAAATTTATCGTAGAGAATGAAAAAACATAATGGAATGAAGTTCATTGACTAGGGAAAATGTGATATTTGTTCTTACGCTTAGGGAAAATTATTAATTCCGGTACATCACCTTCTTGAGTAACCATTAATTGATGTTTTAAAAAAAAGTGAATCTAGGTACATAATATAGGCATATAGTAATAAAATATAGGCTTCAAAGTCATTATATTCAAGATTTAATATCCATATAAATTCATATATTAAATATTATTAGATATGTACATGAATTTATCAGGATAAAAGATTTATCAATTTTGGGTTCTTGAAAAATAATTCATTCTATAATCATTATTATAGTTGTTGTAAAAATGTAAAAAATTTATAAATTATTTCATCTAACTTCCTCAAATTATTTTGGTTAGTTTTTTCTAACATGTGAAGTCTATGAAAGTGTGTTTTGTAGATAGTGAATATGGGTAAATGTCAAGGACCTAAGGAGATGATTGGATGGTGGAATAGTTATCCATGGTCACAGAAACCAAATGGATGCTTCAAAAGTTGAAGCAAAATGTTTCCACAATATCTAATTTTTTTGGTTAGATAAATGGGTTTGAGAAACTCCATGGAATTTCTATGTAATTTATAAGTGTTATTAAAAGAAATTAATTAATTTTGAAATGTATATGCAATAAATTTTTATTTTATCATTGTTCTAGATATAAAAAAGTTCTAATTAAATTTAAATATTTATAAAACTTATATTTTGTATTCAAATGTTGATGAAATGTGTATTTTATTTATGTAATTGAATAATAAGGATTATATCATTCAAAAATACTTCTAAATAAATTATGTATATAAATACCTCATTTCTTATATTTTATAAGTGGTTTTGTTACATGAAGGTCATCCCCTTGGGATATAACTATATTGAGAAAGCATGATTTTTCCACATCCTTCTCATCATCTCTGAGATCTCCTTAAATTGGGAGATCTTAGTTGAGTATATTTTCTACTCAATGGTATTTTATATCCATGATAGGTTATTCACTTTCTACAATATACAGAATTGGAAATGAATCTATCTATTTTTGTTTTAAATAAAAACCATCAATGCACCTAATTTCATATCCCTTCATATATTTAAAAATTTGATGAGTAGATATAGACATCAGTGGCAAGATGAAGGAGGTTTCAGTGTTTATCATTATGATTTTCTTGAATTTATTTCTCCCTTTTTTATTTATAGTTCCACTCTTGATATACTCAACACTTATCAGGGGTGAATTAGTGTTTTTGTAGTGTTATCAATTTTTTAATTTTAATAATATTTCTACTAAGACAAATTAAAATCATGATTCCTTTATTCTATTATTATTCCTTCTTTCATGATCATGTGAAAAAATTTACATCATATGAATATTGATCAACATTAAATTAGAAAAATTATCCCTTAAATTAATGTGAAAACAATAATAAACCAAAGAGGCTAAAATAAATAGATAATAAGTTATTGATTTTTGTCAAGGGAAAAATACTAAACACAAACTATGGTACCCTAAACTTTTGATAAGGTCTTGAAAAAAATCATTAGTCCTAGGACTAGTAGTTATCATGTCCAACACATACATTCCCATTTGATCTTTATAATTCCTATGTATATTGTCATCATCTTCTTCAAGTGATTTGGAACACCAAGAGGGTCCTCTAGTTGATATTACTTCTATTTAAAACCTTAGATCAAATACATTATTCTCCTCATATTCTATTACATTCATAATATCATTTAATATACTCCTTCATATTTTTTATAAAAAATAGTGAACTAATGTCCACTATAGAAATTTTGGTTATTTATCATTACTTATCTTCATCACATAAAAAGAAACATGCTTTTCAACTTCTTCTTATATTATATATGTGAAATAGATGTTCAAATCACCTCTCATCTACCCTCTTATATATTCAAGGACTATAATTTCACTAGTTCTTATTCTTTTTCTTGATTATTCTTCTTTATTTTATCTTCATTTCCTAAAACACTGCACTAATTATCTTATTAAATCTTAGACTATCCAGGATGTATATAAATATTATAAGTTTGATATCTGTCAAGACCCCCTCCCCACAAAGTGTACCCTCCTGGGTCAAAAATGTGATAAGGGAGATAATGACCCCCCGAGTCCCACCTCCAGTGGGCCCAGGGTTAGAGACTAGCAGAAATGGTATTGTAAACACACATATGGGAGTAATTACCCTGTAGGAGAAAACATACGAAAGAGAGAGATAAGATAGAAACCAACCAACTCTAAATCAGACAAAAATATAAAATAATTCCCAAGTAAACATATGTAATGTCATTTAAAACTACTACAACTAATATAGAAAGACTATAGGTAGCCAAAAGAATGTAAAAATAGTAGAAACCATGAAGACTGAATAGATCCTGCAACCTCAAGCTAGTAGAAAGAATCTTGATCTCCAACAAACTCCATGTGACCTAAAAACAGTTTATATATACATATGGTGAGTATAATAGTATACCCCGTATTATATCCTAGAAAGTTCCAACCCCATGGGTTAACATCATTTATTCTATTATTTTTTTATAGAATTACTTTCCCAAATTCCTAGGCATTCTAGAAAATCATTATATGGTACTAAACACAAGGGGGTCTCAACACGGTGAGTAGATGAACTACCCGTCGAGTCTTTGCTGTCTATAGTAAGAGCGTATACCCATCCTTCCTTGAGAAGCTAGACACGAGAATCAAGGGGCATACCCCATGCGTCTTCACCCCTTTTGGAAAAATGGTAAGCAAGACCATCTTCCCTAAGAAGTGGGGAATGTACAGCAGATAAATAACCAAAAAGAATCAATTAGAATCCAAACATTCACATCAAAACCATTTCATCATCCACAGTGTCCTCCCTGAGAGCCACATGAATAAAATAATGAATCTCTCCACTCTAGGTGTCAACTTTTTCCACAATCATTAGGCCTCTATTCCCCGACATATCATAATTGCTATCTAGGATAACATTACAACACAAGAAACAGGAAAACAAACAACATATAAATTGGGCTCTTGGCCCTTAAACAAGTAAGAGGGTAACTCAGAACCATTCAAGGAATTATCTTTTATAAAAAAACAAGTTATTTAATCTATCTTGGATGAACTAATTTATTATTCGTAGGTTCTAACATCGGGACACCTATGCATCAAGCTATCAAAAATTGATTAAACATGCTTACTGTATCAATTCGATTAACTTAAAATTACAACAACAACAATAAGATTCATTCATATGCCTCTTTATATTTTGAAAAACAATTTTCAATTAATTCCGTCTTTATATTATTTACCAATTTTTATAAAGAAATAAAAGATAATGAAAGAAATAACTGATATCACACTCTCTATCAAAAAAAAGTCAATAACATATGATCGATATCAATTTATTTATCTAGCTCAAATATTTATTATATAAATTCCATTGTGATCTAGTGGGATTAAGCATGATAACTATAGATTTTTACATAAATTAAAAGAGATGTTACTAATCACAAAAATCAAACGGTTTTTGACATTTTTTTATGAGAATGAACCACACAAAAGGTTATGATCTCCTCCCCCCTTGAGAACTGTATTCAACTGAAGATACAGAGACACCACCACACCAGTCAATACTCAAGAAATGCCAATTAGTAATATGTAGATTCCATTCCATAAATGTGAAAGGAGAAATAAAAGGGTATGAACCCAAAAGAATGATGATAGATCATTCCTTATATCGAAGAATGATCAATACTTCATGTTTGCATCAAAACAGTATGGAAACAATCCACGTAGGAATGATTGATTGTGAAACTCCTACATGATATAGTATAATATTCATGAATCATATAGTAGAGAATAAGGAGGAATAACTAGGTGGGAAGATACATCATCCCTAAAGAATATTTATAAGGGAATTGGTTTAAAATTTACCGGATTTTCCATTAAAAGTGGACCACATTAAACCCCACAGTTTGACCAAGTAAAAGCATCCCAAGCCTTAGGAAAATTAAAATAGGAGTTGTGGCCTTTGAATTGGTCATAGAGTTTTTAAAACAAGGATTTAAATTTATTTTACGTTAATGGATACGTCAAAGGGGAAAAATAGTAAGAAGCTGGAAACACTGTTCATGAAGTTGAAATTTGGCCAAGGAAAGAGATGTTGAACTCCAACATGTTGGGCTGGAGTTGGTGAGATGAAAGTTAAAGGCCCATAACTTATTAAAGAGACCCAGAAAAAAGGTGAAGATAGTAGAAGCCTATATTAAAGAACCCCAATGTAGGTAGAAGAGTTATGCTGACAATCAGAGAAAGGATTTAGAATTCTAGGTGGGAGATCATGTCTTTCAAAAAGTATCTCCATGGAAGGGTGTCTTAAGGTTCGGTAAGAATGGGAAACTGAGCCCCAGGTATATCATACCATTTGAAATTATGGAAAGAATCAGAGGAGCAGTTTACTGTTTAGTAATGATTCCAAATGTCTCCAATGTCCATGATGTGTTCCTTGTGTCATTTTTGATGAAATACATGCCTGACCCAACACATTTACTCACCTTTGAAGAAATTAAAATGGAACCAGATTTTTCATAGTGTAAAAATCCAATTCGGATTCTTGACATAAGGGAGAAGTTATTGGGAAATTAAATAAATCTTCTAGTAAAATTAATTTAGAGGAACCAGAATATAGATGAAGTAATATGGTAACCATAGGATTTTTTGAAAAAAATCCAACCACATCTTTTTTGTGGGCTTTATACATAAAATTTTGAGGATGAAATTTCTGAAGGAGGGAATAATATAGCACCCCAAACAATTCATGGTACGTCTCTCTTAAATATATTCTAGTTACAACCTCTATTTCCTGAACCACCGAGCCTATATGGATCAAAAAAAGTTTAGTTATAGGAGATATCCATATCCTATCCATTAAACAAATTTTTTTAACTTTTTTATTTGAATTTTAAAAATATAACATGCACAGTTGTGTTCAAGATGATATTTAGAGTCTGATAGAATTAATGTACTTTTATGTGAATAGTAACCTACCGTTATGAATATAAACCTAACATTAAGATTAGAAACCTACCCTTATGAATAGTATCATACCATTATGAATTGTAATATGACTCTTATGAATGGTATCCATTCCCTTGAATGTATAAATGAATTTAAGAACCTTAAAAATGAACAGGAATATTTTAAGTGTTTGTATTCTTTGATTAAATAAATATTTTAATTAAATATATAGTTAATCATATTTAGAATTTTTTTTTGAAAAATGGACTTCATTTTTGGATTCTACACTTCGAAAAATGGTTAGGGTTAATTTTTGTGATTTTTCTAAAATACTTAAATTTTTCATGAATAGTAAAATCTAATAATTTGCAATAAATGATAAATAATGGATTAATTGATTCATTGATGATGATATGATGATGTAAGACCAATTGGTTCTAATAAACATGCACATATTTGTGTTCTTGGTCATCGAATACTCACTATTGGTTGTCTTGAGAGGAAATAACAAATAAATTATTATAATATTAAGAAAACTCATCTCCCCTCCACTATATAAACCACCCTCACCCCCTCTTCCTCCCACACCACTCAAGCTTCAAGCCTTGCCTAAATTTTTCCAAATAATCTCCTCAAGCCCTATTCTCACTTCCAAGACCTTATGGTCTCACCAAAAGGCAAAAAACAATGGCCTGAAAGAGATTCTCAAGGCGGAGTACTCAAGGGGTGAACCTTCCTTCTCTTTTTTTCAATTTATTTTAAAAAGTTCAATTATTTTGTTATCCCTTCTCACCTCCTCTCATACAAATTCCATGAAAATTACATTACCTAAATTTACTTTATTTTCTTTTTTCTAATGAAATATTTCACCATAATATCACTTTTTCCCATCCTTTTGTACAATAAATGCAAACAGAGTCTAAGATGTGAAAATTCATCACACTCAAGGAAGACGGGTTTTCAATTAGCATTAATATCTTCAATACTGGTCATGAAACATTTTTAATGGCTGAACCAGGTCATAATATATGTATCTTATCTTTATTAATGTTTTTGAATTATTACACGTTCATAATATGGAATAATAATACAAAACAATTTAATTGTGCACAAAACCGCCAAGCCAAATCCAATCGTTTATTTTTAACTCATCGAACGATTCATACTCATGGTATATAACCAGAATAATTATAAGATAATTTATATCTCTTTAATTTCACTAATATTATATATTAAAAAATATGGATGTTTAACCACATTTAAAATGATCTTCCATTCCCGAAAATAATTAAACAACTCATGATACCATGTAAGAAAATGATTCCAAAACAGTAAAATTAAATCTCTTAAACCCATAAAAAAAGGCCACTAATGAACTTAATTAGGTTATACCATATCAATTAACTATTTATTAGGTTCTTTAATTATTAATTAATGAATCTAAATTTGATAATTCAGGTCATTAAGAACAAACAATAACACCTTCGAGCATTAGGTAATGGATCCTCTCACTCACTTTTGTTTAAGGATCTCCCCAATGTTGTGACCTTTTATTTTTAATTACTAATTATGTGGTATGTTTTCCAACATCCACCATATTTCCATTGTGATATATAAATAATTTAATACCCATTTACCTCTCATTATGCCCTTATAATAACACTTGTTACCATGCAAAAATGTTTGTAAGGGGTCTCTCATCTCACTTTCATTTCTATGAGATTGTCATTGTTCGCCACTTAATTATTGTATGTGGTATATATGTACTCCCTTTTGATATATAATAACATTATTATATTTATATTAATGTTATTTTATGATTCATTTGATGGTTATTAAGTTCTGGTCATATGGTTCGACCGATTACACTGTGGTAAGAGACTTTGTCTCAACTACTATTTTGTTGTGACTAACATTGTATTTTGCACCTAATAATCTTAATATAGTGTAACCACATCCCTTTTGAGATCACTTTTAATTTTAAATTATTTTTATATTAAACATACATAATCTCATGTCATGGATTTTTTTTGTCTAAACCGTATACCATTTTACATACGGTGTTTATTTGGAAAGTTATTTTAATTATAGAAATATTGATGATTATTTATACTCTACTCTATATGGATATTTAAAAGGCATATTTATATTGTATTGAATCAATTTATAATGAATAATTTTTACATTAAGTGGAGGGTGGGGCCCTCTATATCCCCTTGATGGATCGATAGGTCTCATGACACAAATCAGTTGGCGGAAAACCCTTTGAGTTTGTTTCCAAAAAACCAGACAGATTTCTACCCACCTGACTAAACCCTTTTAATGATATTATGGTTTTATGTGATAGATACGTGAAGTAAAATTAATAATAATTATCTTTAGTCATTATTGGTTATTATTATTATCCATGATATTTTAACTATGACAAAATCTATGGATGCAGTTTCATTCTCAGTTTATTAATGGCATTAGTTTTTGATTTATTCACCAATCCATATTGATTATGTCAGATTGATTATGATTCACTTATTTTTATATTCATTATTCCTCTATTTTTAACACCTAATGACAATTTTACCTCACCCCTTTCAGTGTTTACCATCAATAAGTAATGAAGAGAAGGTCATTTATTGAGTTCATGTGGTTACAGTTTTTAGTTTTCGTTATGTATTTTATTTTGTAAACTTTTCTAATTTAATTCAACTAACATATATGTATCTTGTTTCTTCATGAACAACCAACTGATCATTACTTAAAGATTTTCATTCCTTCTAACCATGCCAATATCTTAATTAATGCACTGACACCAGCCTAGAGAGGTTGGGTTGTTACACCTTGTTCAATTTTCTATAGTTTTTTATTCAGAAGATATTATATTTTTAAGGCGTTCCTATCCCAACAATCTTTTTTGAGGTGCATATATTTTTATAGAATTATTTTAAATGGTATATATATATATATATATCATATTGAATATTTAATATCATATATTATTATAGATTATTGAATTTTGTCTTCAATATATACTTATCTATGTATTTCACGTGATTTTTATTAAGTCGTTTCTTATTATATAATGTTTTTCATCATAAATTTCTATCATTGGGAAATGTTTTATATTTTACACATTATTCCATTTATGTTTTACATATACAAAAAATATGATTTATTATATCTCTAATTGAATTTTATTTATTGTTATTTATGTCCAATTTTCAACTCTCTATTTCAATTTTTTTATTTAAACATTCTTTATTTTATATGAGGTATTTTTGATTGGATTATGTGCTATGGGTTCTAATCACTCATTGTTATCAATAAAAATTCATGATTAATCTATTATAAAAAATTATTATTTGAGGTTTTACTCTCCCTTTTTTTTGGAAAAAATTAGTTTTCACCCAAAATTATTTTTCCTTGATTATTTTATTGTTTCATTAAAATGGTTTTTTGTTAAGACTAATTTCAATAACATTTAAAATATATTTCATTCATGTCCATATTTTGACATAATATAAATGTTCTCTATTACAAAGTGTAAACTAATTTTTTTATCTCTAATAATCATTTTATTCCATATATAACATTTTTGTGATTTTTTTATACATTTAAATAATTTTTCTTCTTATCAAGTTTATTTAAAAATGTTTAATATATTTTTTCATCCTTATGGAATAAAGTGTTTAACATGCACTCTAGGTTTCATATTTGAAACTTTTATGTATTATTCATGGATTTTTTATTAAATATTGTTATGTTGAAAAATTTAAATAATTCTCATCCTTATTTTGAAAATTTTATGTCTTTTTAAATTCTAAATTTCAAAATATTTTCATTAAAATTAAATGTTTTTAAATTATATTTGCTTAATATTTTTACAAATTCATTTTTTAATTTATCCATTATCAATGAATCTTCTAAAATAAAATTCATTCAAATTATTTCCACTAACCCCTTTTTATAACAATTATTTAATTTTTTTTTGAATATTTATCTACAATTTTGTATATTAATTTTTTAAAAATTCATTTATCTCACTTAAATTTTTTTCTTCAATGTAATTTACTCGTCAATGCTTTAAAAAAAATTTGACAAAAATTTCATTTTTAAATATATTTACCATAAAAGGTATGTTTTTGAAGTTATGTTTTGAAAATCCATTATATGTTATTATGTTATATATCCTCATGGAAAAGTAAATTTTTACATCCAATGAATTTTAATGTACACATTCTATGATATGTTTTAGAAACACATCCATTTTAAATGGTTTATATATGATATTATGATTATTTATTATATAAAGAACAAATATTTATTGGTGATGATTAATTGGGACTTAAATCTCCATCCAATTCATTTTTTTACTCTTATATATCATAAGATAGTAAGGCAAGGAGTTAATTTGTTTGTTCACACAAGAAATGACATGATGGTTTTTGCTAAAATTTTAGGTGTTGACATAATGAGTTTGATCACTTAGGAATGGAATTAATGGGTTTCCTCACATAGGTTTCCATATTCATAGGGCTATTTTATATTTAGAGGATATTAATGATGACATACAAAATTTTCAAAATGTATTTCATTTTCACAAAATTATATGTTTTAATTATTAATCCATTTAAAATTCTATCACATTTTTCCTTTTATGTGTTATTTGATTTCATAGATTCATTTTAGCAATGTATGTAATGAAATAAACTAGTACAAATAAAATTTAAATTTTGGATAAATATATTCCTTATTATCTAACATAAAACACATGAACACATTTTTTTATTTTGGAACATAATGAAATATATATGTTAAAATTCACAAGACTACTATAAATCATAAAAATTGAATATAAATCCATTTATATTGATCATTAATAATATATATATAAATTGTTGTTATAAAGTCCAATTTATATAGAAAAAAGTGGTGATGTCTACAACCTGTATTATTTTTCTCTAAGTTGTAAATTTAATATATAATTCAATGTTGAAGGAATCACTATCATTTTACCCAGACCAACCACAAAAAGATATTCAACATCTAATGCTCAAGTGAAATTTTTTATGTGAAAATTATGTTCTCATTTAGGTCATTTCCAAAATAATGTTTATTTGAACCACCTAAAGAATGAAACACCATGTAAAACATTTCCCTTAATCCATAAGGAGGTTTAATAAGGTGTTATATATATAAAACCATGTAATAGGAATTTTTACGAAATATAATTTTAAAAATAATGATAATATTTACTACCTTCTATTTTTACTTTATCAATGATAATTTAATAAGTTTGGTAAAAATTATATTTTTCACCCAATTAAATCAAAACTATATTTTTGTGAAATATATTTTTTCAATTAAGGAACACTTTCGATAAATAAAATATTTTTTGAAATAAATTATATTTTAATAAAATATTATTGTTAGATAATTATTTTACAAATATAAATGGTAATATAATTTAATGATGACCAATGTAATTTTTATAAAGGTCAAAATGCTGTTAATATCTAAAAAACTAGTATTTTATTACAAATATGAATTTTATTTATAATATATAATTATCATATTTCCAATTTTTTATCATAAAATAAATATTATATTTGAAATCAGTGAATTTAAATTATACCATGGTGTTTTTTAATAATTTTTACAGATAGAATAATTTTTTGTAAAAATTAAATAAGTTATAAATATCTTGTAAGTATTATGAAATTAAAATAGAAAAAAATATTTTAATAAATTTTATAAAATTAATCCAACGAAAAATATAGATTTACTAGTCATAATATTTTTTATGTTATTTGATTAATTTTATTATCCTATAATGAATCCTTCAAAGACTATATTAAATTTTAATGTTTTAAACTAAATTTAATACTAACATAACTCACTTCTATGTCATAATGTAATTTTTTTAACTGTGGTATGTTCAAAGAATTTTAAAATTCTGGAAGCAACCATCATTTTTAAAAATTATTGGGAAAATTGGAAGTATTATGGTTTTGAATATTTTATCCTATAGAGTCCAAAACCTATATTTGAAAATTAGAAATTAAATCTACCCATTTTCCTTATATATACCCACCCAACTATCGTACACTCTTTAATAAAACCAATTTATCACTATCTTCATCTGTCTTTCTCTATATAAAACCTTCTATTGTGTTACCATGTACATGATATACTCATGTTATACTTTTATATGCTTCCTCTCAAGGTATGGTAATTTACTCTTCTACTTATATATACATGCACTTTAATTGAGTTATCTCATTTTATTTTACATTTCAGATATTGGAATATGTTTTTACACATACATTTTATTTTCATTGTGATTTACATGTAATTTGATAACCCCTTGAACTCTCATTAGACCAGTTGATGAATCTTTATTGACCCCTCTTATTTAATAGAGATTATATTGTGATTATCCATGTCAATCGTTTATGTAATTAATTCCCATACCCATTAAAAATATATTTTATTCACCATGATATACATATCCTCCTTTTATTAGGTACATTAATTTATGTAACCTGAAATCGATTAAAAGTGATGACTTGCATCCTTATGTTGCAAGATTAATTTGGAAGACGAAATTTAGTATATGATATGAACATGACTTGTTGTTCTTGAATTATATAGATCAACAATGAATTGGGTAATGCTTTATATCCTGAGATAACTTTTATAGTTTCTATGAGGTTATCTTAATAACACTTTGACATGATTTCATAGTTTTTAGACTTATCTTATATCTATAATGGCATGTTTCATGTAGTTCCCACATTCCAATATTGTATTAATGTCAACATCAATTTCTTAATTTGATTTTAATATTTATGATCCTTATAATTTTAATATCAATCTGATTTGAATCATTGATAAAAACTTATTTCATTCATCTTTTTATGATTTTAGTATTCCTTTACTGTGCATTATAGTTGGCCAATTTCTTATGTACATCCTCAGGTTATCCAGTGTGGTTTTTGAAGGGCATTTGAATATTAAGATGATATTATGGAATTACAATTATAATTAATTTTTCTTCCATATTTAATGTTATTTTGTTTTCTTTTGTAATTAATGAATTATAATAGGCCTTTTGATTTTTTGAGATTTTATTAAGTGTCTCATTATGTAACATACCATGTATTAAGCTCTATTAAAAATATGGGTTGTCATTGTTGGTATCAGAGTTAAGTCTTGATATTTTTGGGAAATATGATTAAAAAATTAGTAAAAGAATTAGGGATAATTCAAAACATAGTAAATATAACTAAATTATTGTAATTTATATAGTAAGTGTATTACAATAAAACAAATATATATATGAATACTATAAAGGGATTTTTCTCTGGAAAATTGTGACCTAATGTTAATAAACCTAAAAATGGAAAACTATATTTTGACATAATCACAACATAGTGGAAAAATAGTCTCTAATTTACTCCTATATTGATAATACTAAATGATAAAATGTTATTAATTTCAAAATTTCTCAGATAAAATATTATGAAGTGAAAAAATTTACCATAAAATTTTATGTATGGAAATAAAAAATGTATAATATAGATAAAAACTATAAATTCATTTGTTACAAAAAATATTTCACTTATGAGTTATTACATTAATTATTTTTCTCCCATTGAATTGTTAAATATAATAAAAATTTTAGTCCCTATTTTTACCATTAATATAGTAAATGGATGGATTTAGGAGGAACCATAAAAATAAACTATATTATGGGAAATAATATAACAATATAAATTAGAAATCAATATTGAAGGATCTAATGTAATAAATCTTTTGATCTTTCCAAACTAGATATCACACATTAAAATCAACAAGGGACAAATATATTTATTTTAAAACATGTAGAATATGATGGGAATAATGTATCTTCATAGATCAATAGAAAAAGGTAAAAAATTAATTTATCTTACATTCCATAAATTTCAAAATTTTAAAATGTGGCATCGAGGGAAATTTTAGAAAGGAACTGCAATATATTTTAACTCTGAAAAATAGATCATAATGTATATTTGTTTTTTAGAAAAATAATGAATTTAGTTTTAATGATGTATGTAAATAAAATTATGTCTATGGTAACATAAATAGGTCTATATAGAGAATTTAGTAAATATGGTAATCATCTATCAAAATTATCTCTTTTTTGGGCTAACTAGAATGATGTTAAGGAATAGTATCCATGGCCAAGTGAAAATGTGTTTTTGTATTCTATGAAAATAAAACTTATGGATTATGATGACTATATTATAATTAAAATATACTTCAATTTTGTTTATATATTATTGTATTTCAATTCAAGATATATTAGTATCTCTAATATTTTTTATAATAAAATAAAGTCACCAATATAAATGAATTCTTATCATTGGGGGAAAATTGTGTCACTATTTTATCACAAGTTGATGTTTGTGGGAATTTAATTACTAATAATCTTATAATTACTCATCTAGAGTAATTTCTTCTTCTGTGAGATACGTATTGTTTTTCCATCTTATAGGGGAAATAAATATTGTTGGGAGAAGTAATTCACCATTTTTATCTTGAATAACTCAAAGATTATATAAATTTATAATTATGAGGATAGATCTCCTTTAGAATCATCATCTCATGAATGGATATAATTCTATATGAGTATGGGTATCTAGCTTATAAATTTGAAACTATGATTATCCTTGATTAAATTACCATTGTAAAAGAATGAGTACCTCAAAAATTGGAATTGTATTCCTCTAAAACTAGAGGTTGACTTCTCACAGAAATTTATACCAGGAGAAAGTACCATTCCATTTGGTTGTTATTAATAACAAATTGATATTACTTGTTCCATGAAAATAGAGGAATATAAAGAATGGAGTACAAAAATATATGATGGATATCCATAGTTTCCATAGACTAACTCAGTATTATAATAGTTTTATGATAAAATTATTACAATCTAACTACACACAAACAAATATTACTCTAAATAGAGTAATGTTTTTCTAGAATTATGATGGAGAATAGATCATTAATAATTTAAATAATAGGCTACTAACTACACTTCTTATAACATTACCATATAGTGGGGAGTAATCTATGATCTAAATTGATTCATCCAAAAAAATTAATGGGTTGATTACTAATGAATGATAATAAAGTGATAGTATATGCCTCTATGTCCACCACTCACCCCATATATCCTTGTGGAGCCCTCACCCACCTACCATTTCATCGGTCATTTAAACTATATTTCCCCTACATTTTTTGATTATCCCATAACATCAACATTAATATTTTGTAATATTTATTTTATGAAATTTTCTATAAATTGAAATACATCGTAGTATTTTCTAGAGAATGTATCTTGATGATTTGTTTTTTGGATTTTGATATGTGTATTGAAAATACACTATAATAGTTCATCATATATGATATGTGTTTTTAGTAGAATGAAATTTTTGTGATTTTATGCGTATTTTTATCCTCTCATCATAAATCAATTAAAATCCATCATTTTATTTTCTCTATAGATATACATGAGAAATTTATTGTATATCATAACATGTGTTATTAATAAAAAATAATTAACACCAAATTTTTGATAATTTCTTTTATTGGTGTTTAAGTAGACACTGATTAATTTTTTTACATGAGGTTGAAATAATTATCTTTATTGGAAATTTATTATTGTGTTATATATTAATTTAATTATGTAAAAAAATTGAATGAAATTTATTTTTTTATTAAATTTGACTAAAAATATATGGAGGTTAACACATTTTCAATATAGTGATGTTCATTAATTTTAATAATTTTTTCATAAGATTAGGTGAATTGATCAATAATAAAAAAATTTAGAATGAATTATATTTAACTATAATTGATGAATTTTTTTTGAAAACATTACTTTAAAGAACATGTTTTATGAAACATCCTATAATTTTCTCATGATTTTGGAATCATAAAATAGAGAATATAATTCAATAAACAATAATTTCCACATAAATTAGTAATTGTTCCATAAATCATATAATATTTATTTTGAATTAAAATTTAATTTAATGTAATAGAGGCTCATGGTAATATATTCATAAAATTTGAGTCACATTAACTAGTATCACATCTTAGTATACTTAGTGTCTCGAAGAGTTTTTAGATTTTTTAATTTACAATAAATTAAATTTAGGGTAAAATAGATGTTTATTACATAAATGTAACTTTATAATATGGATAAATATAAAATATGTTTATGAAAATGTTATTGTGAATAAAGTCCCTAAAAATAGCTGTGTTTGATTTGGAATGGAGAATTGAATGTTTTAACATTTCTTAGATGATTTCTATTAAGACAAATAACTACAAACATCATGTAAAATTTACAAATAAATTTAGAATGATTTAAATAATAGTTTAAAGACTATAATACAAAATCATCAGTGTCAAAACATATCAGTACAACATGTTTAAGGTGCTACAAATAATAACAAAAAAGTATGGGTTTTTGAAAAAAGTAAATATAGATAATGATTATAAATTTTTATGTGGATCCCCTTCATGATGATCAGGTGAATAATGTAAGGGAGAAATTTAATATGTATAAAAATGTGTTTTAGTATGTAGTTTTCAATGAAAATCATGAATTGTATAGAGGATTTATGAAATATTGGAGACAATATTTTCTAATAATGTTGTTCTATATAAAATTTCAATGTGGAATTAAAAATAAGGAAATGAACATGACATGTAACTTTTTGGGTGAATCATTTCATAGATGTGTGAAATATTTACTTCTTATAGATGGAAGACAATGGGAAAAAAATTAAATTTTAAATAAATTTACTTTTATCAAGAAGAATAGAAACATAACACCTAGAGTGGTTTATTTGTAAATTTCTATTTAAATAAAAACTGGATATATTAGTCATGTCATCACTAACTGTTAATAACATGATAAAACATTATATATATAACAATAATGATAGGTTAATATGGCATCCAAGATATTCAAAATCATCGAATATATTTGATTCACAAAATCGATATTACTCATACATTCCAAGGAATATGACATTGGGATTCATTACTAAAATATTAAATATATTTAGGAATTTGAGTGACAACTATATCATTGGTATTTTTTTGGACCCATTATAATATTCTACATTGTATAAGTATGTAAGAAACATTCATTATTATTTCAGTGATTATTATTACCAAAAAGATCTTGGATATGATATTGACGTATAAATACAGCATGTAATTGATAAATAAAAGGATATGAGGAGAATTTTTTTTATTCCTATGTTGTAGATTTTAAGAAAAAGTTCAAAGTGAATGCATCTCTAATTTGGACCATTAGTGGTTTCCCTTGACATGTGAACATAGTTGGTTTTAACACTTACACATGTCTGGATGTTCAAGTTAGTAACATTCATTTTGGGACAGAAAACAAATTTATAATAAAATTATTGATTCTTTTTACATCATATGTTTCTCAATTCATCGAATATATTTTGGTTCAACAAGATAAAATTAAACTGTTCTATTGATCACAAACCACCTTCGAAGTTGTTTACTGGTTCAAAAATATTTTCATAACATGTAAATAAAGAATTATAATTTCGGAAGGTGTATTATTTGAATTATAATATGAAAATTTTTCAATGTGAATCATTAGTTGAAATGGTAGCATTACAATGAATGTAAAAAATATATTCTTAAATCTACAAAATTGTAAATTTAATTTTTTTCATCATAATCATTATTTTATCTATGTTGAGAATAATAATAGATAAAATTTTAAATTTTAATTAGTTAAACATAATGAAAAATGTAAGGGTCTTCTCAATTCTCAAAATAAATTAGAAATAGTGAATATAAAGTTTAATAAATGGACATATTATAATGGATGGAAATCTATAGTAATTCATGAAATGAATATTTTTGATAAATATATATTTCATTAAATATTCAAACATGAGAATGTACTATATGGGAATTTAAGAAATATATCATGTTTTCTTACTAAAATAATCATTTGTTACATGGATTACAAATTCCTGGAACACATATTCTATTATAGAAGGGATTATCATTTGAATTGTGTATATTTTTGTCACAACCCGCCTTCACCAAAAAGAGGGAAGAGACAATAGATTTCCAAGCCCTTCCTTCTTTAAGTTGAAGGAGAGATAATGACCCCCAAGTCCCACCTCTAGTAGGCCCCGGAGTGGCGACTAGCACCAAGGGTATAGCATTCTCACAATATAGGAGGAATTACCCTTTTTAGTTAACCAAGATTGGGAGAAAGAATGAGTCAACACCAAACACCACCAAGTATAGAAAAATCAAAGTAAAAAACAAAACTACATGCATGTTTTAATAATAAAACTAAACAAAGTACGAGGACTCCAAAGTACAATACCCAATAGGAAAGGAAAAAAGGTTAATCAGAATCCAACAACGACCTATAGAAAGTCCAACTTCCAGACTAGTACGGTCCTGCATGGCCTCTGAAGCCCTCCTGGAAACCTGAAAGTAAACGTAGGGTGAGAATACATATTATACTTAGTAGAAAAACCTAAATCTCTCGTGCACAAGTGGGGAGATGTCCTAAAGTCCCATGAGAAGCAAAAGAAACATCATCTTTCAAGTAATCTATCCAACCCACCTCACCGACCACACTCACCAAATAACAAAAGAAGTAAGATAATAGTAAGGAACAAAACATTTGGGTACCCTGCACCACTATTTCCCCCAACAGCTAGCTGCTCATCCCTAACGGAAAATGTCCTGACGCTAACACGCTCTTCATGCCTGCACACAACTGGGCCTCACAACAATCCACATCCCTACCCGCACAGACCTGGGCCTCATAACCACACATCCCTGCATGCATACACCTGAGCCTTATCCCAAAGACACCTGGGAAGACAAACCATATCCAGAACCCCTGCCCGAAAACACCTGGGCCTCATCCCGATGATTCTCGGGAAAACAACCAGCCCACAGAGTCCCGGGCCAAAAACACACCAAATGAAACCTGCCCGAAGAGCCCTGGGTGTACGGTCGCCTCCAACCATCACAGCCTAGGGAAGAGGGAGCATGAAGGAGAGTAACTAGGGGGAAACACCCTTCCACATGAAATGGGGTGTCCGACACTAAGTTACCAATGTGGGTGGGTTGCTACTAAACACAGAAAATACAGTTACACATATATATACCAACACACACAACCCAACCTATGGCTCCCCAATAGATACAAGCAGGTGCCCAAGCACTGCTGCCTCAGAAAACAAGCACACAACAAATAGTTCCCAGTTTTCTATTCAAGTTATCATTTTATAACAGTTCAGTATGAGTTAATCCCTTAACTACTGGGAAACTAACAGACACAATCACAGATTAAACAACAATAACATAGGAATGAAAACCATCAGGTAATTTGAGAATTCACACCCGGTAATCTTGTAAATAATAACATCAAAGTGGGATTAGTGGAAAACCTTGAAAACTGGAACCAAAGAAAAACCCATCAAACCATTGGTTAACCCCAGATTAAAATCATTACCATTCCACCTAGATCATTATTTAATTTCCACTTTTATTCATGTTCACAACCCAACCTACAGCCCTGCTTCCAAACACCACCACCGCCACACAACAACTCATGTCATTCCAACCACAACATTCACAACCCCACTGTTCACCGTTCCAAAACAAAACACATTCACTCCTTCACCCATTTCATAACTGAACCCTCCCAACGTTCATTATTCATTATTTTATATTATTTAGTTCAACTGGAGAGATCACACAAGGTAATGGGAATTCATATTCAACATCCTATTTTATGTGTTTAACTGATTCATACAAGATTCCCATTCACCATACGATGCGTAAAATAGTTCATAGAATAGATGCACAAAAAAAGGTCCCCAACGACCATGATTTTCAATAGGCCTAATCCCATTCAATTCATAACAACATCATAGGGAACGAATGGGTAAAAACATGTAACAACATTAACCAACTTCCTCATCCCCGTTATTTAACCGGTTATTATCTTCATTACACAATTGATAAACAACATCCTAGGAAACATAGAATACCCACCCCATATGATACACAAGGAGGAGAGACAAAAATAATATCCCAACTTGATTGATCAAGTATCGACATTATGTCCTCGAGTGGAAACCTAAAATCGTGAGTAGCAAGAACTCCACGGAACGTGATCAAGGAAAACTTCTCGGGTGTACAACTCGTCTGGAGGAAGGGTATTCTGAGTGTAGGGTGATAGGGAAAAAGAAATAGAGGGATAAGAGAAGCCTTTAGGTTATAAAGGCTAAGTTACAACATCCCCTGGATGGTTAAGATATGGAGAAAAACTCGAAACCGCAGAAGTAGCAGGATCGTGGGTTGACCACACGACTAGGCCACCCCACAAGTCCAACATAAAAGGTCTCCACCCTTCGGGGCAGTTAAAACTGACGCACACCTTCTTAACCAAGGAAGGACTCCTCACAGGATGTGGTAGAGGTGTTTATGAAAACATGGTTAAAGACATGACTAAACTCATGGTTTTTCATTTAAGGAGGGTACCTCACCAATTATTTAATTAATCACTATTAATGGGATTTAAAATTGGCTAAAAGGGGTCAAATTATGGATTAAAACCAATTCGCGCAAAAAGGAGGCGCTACTGGAAAACCCGAGGAGAGGTCACCGATAGTTGAGGGCTACCGGTAGGCCGGGGATACCGGTAGGCCGAGGCCAAGGGTAGTCCGAGGCCACCGGTTGGCCGAACTACCGGTAGGCCAAGCTACTGGTAGGCTGAGGCTACCGGTAGGCCGAGGCTACCTGTAGGCCAAGCGACAGGTAGGCTAAGGCGACCAGTAGGCCGAGGCCATCGGTAGGCTAAGGTCAACGGTAGGACAAGGCCAACGGTAGGCCGAGGCCACTGGTAGGCTGAGCTACTGGTAGGACGAGGCCACAGTTAGTCCAAGGCTACCGTTAGGAGTCTTAAGCTTCACCGAGAAGATGGGATGGCCATCCAGACCACACAAAACACCACAAACATCATGTTTTCACCATTTAATGGACCCCAAAACCCTGTGTCATTACATCAGATACTTCTCAAACTATTCTCGTACCCGAGAATATTAGAACAAACCATAAAGGAGAAAAGTGGGGTCCAAACAACTAGCCTCTAAAGATACTTCTAAGGGGAAAACCCCTGAGTTGTTCAAAACCTGGAACAGAACCCCATACATCCATGAATACACCCCCAAGAGTTCTCTACCACAAACATTCACAACAAGTACAAGGATCAAACTATCCAACACTTAAGTCAAGGAGTCCCTTCTTACATGTCAGGATATTATTCGCTTTCGGAGGCACTGACTCACCCGCATGGGTTTAATCGCATCCACATTAATGCTCCTTGATTAGCAGTCAGGTTTTCCCATCATTACACATTCAGACACAGAACATGCAGAACAAATATTTCATAGATTAAAGCACAAGGTGAAACATGTCAAGAAAACTCAGAACAAAAACAACAAGAAAGTCAAAAAAGCTCTGGGTACTGAACACGTAAATGGGTCTCCCGCTCCCAAGTGATCTCCTCCAGGCCACCATGCATCCAAAAAACACAAACCAAGGTGATGTTTTATCCACGAAGAACATTTCTTTACAGTCCTCAATCATGATCAGTCGTTCTATGAAGGTCGCATCATTTTCAACATCTAACTCTCCCCAATTGATGACGTGGGAGTTTTCGTGTAGATATCGACGAAGCTAGGGGATGTGAAAGATGTTGTGAAATTTCTCCAACTGAGTTGGCAACGCCAGCTGATACGCCACCTCACCAACTCATCCCAGCACCTCGAAAGGTCCAATGAACCTAGGGGAGAGCTTACTCCCCTCCCCAAACCTTCGCTTCCCATGTCGAGGGGAAACCTTCAAGAATACATGATTTCAATCCTTGAACTCCAAGCGAATCCTCCTACGATCGACATAAGACTTCTGCCAGTCCTCGGCTACCTTCATCCTCTCACGCACGAGCTGAACCTTCTCAATGGTTCCCTACACCACTTCTAGCATAAGAACAATTGCTTCCCCAATCACTGTCCAACAAATGGGTGAATGATACAACCTTTCATACAAGTCCTCAAATGGTGTCAAGGTGATAGTGGTGTGGAAGCTATTGTTATAAGAAAACTCCACTAGTGGAAACTATCATACCCATGATCCCCCAAAATCCTGAACACATGCCCGCAGCATGTCTTCCAACGTCTGGATCATTTATTCTGTTTTCCCAACTATCTGGGGGTGGAAAGAAATGCTAAGGCGTAGCTGGTGCAAAAGGAATGCTATAATATGCTCTAGACTCACGAGGTAAACCGCGTGTCTCAATTGGAGACAATAGATCTCTGAATCCCATGCAACCACACCACCTCATTGACATACCTCTGGTCTAAGGTGCTCACCCAGATCGACTCCTTAATCTCCAAGAAGTGAGCTGATTTTTTCAACTGATCCACCACTACCCAGATGGCATCATAGACTCCATGAGAAATGGGTAGCACTGTGACGAAGCCCATCGAGATGTCATCCCACTTCCACATGGGAACATCTAAAGGTTGTAACATCCCTCTAGGAATACAGTGTTCAACCTTGACTTGCTGACACACTAGGAACATATCCACAAACTCTACCACCGCCTGCTTTACCCCAGGCGACCAAAACTGTCCTCTCAGGCCTTGGTACATCTTTGAGACCCCAGGATGTACCGCTAATGCCGAGCCATGGAACTCACAAAGAACTCCTTTATGCATCATCTCCGAAACAAAAATCCTTCCACAGAAAAACATCTGATGCTAACTATCCTCCAACCATCCCTCAGGAGCATTTCCCTGATAAACAAGATCTCGCATAACTTCCACCTCCGAGTCCCCCCACAGAGACTCTTCCACCTGCACCACTAAATAGGAAACTACAGTCATCTGAAACAGACATCCTATTCCACCTTCCACCCTTTTATCCAAATGCAAGGCCGCTAACTCTTCCATCGCTATCCAAGTTTCTGCAGATTCCCAAACTACTCTCTTCTGTGATTTCCTACTCAGGGCATCCGCCACAACATTACCATTTCCCTCTATATAAGAGATATCGAAGATGTATTCTTGGAGGAACTCAAACCATCTCTACTTCTGCAAGTTTTGATCCCACTAGGAAAAGACATAACGCAAGATATTGTCATCTGAGAAGACCACAAAGTTCTCTCTGATGAGATAATGCCACCACAAATTCAATGTGAACACTACGACCGCAAGCTCCAGATCATGGGTCGAATAGTTACGTTCATGAGGAAGTAACTGCTTGGACCCATAGAAGATCACTCCTCGCTACTGCATCAGCACACATCCCATACCAAGGCCAGAATCATTGCAGAACACTTAAAACAACACCCCTTCCTCTGGTAATCTAAGTACTGGGGAACTAACCAGCTTCTCCTTTAGGTAGTGAAAAGTTGTCTAGCACTGGTTTCTCCACACGAAGGCATGCTCTTTCCTAGTCAAACTAGTCAATGGAGCTGCAAATCGATAGTAGTCTGGCACAAACCTCCAGTAATAGCCTTCGAAACCCAGGAAACTATGAACTTCCGCCACATTCTTGGGTGCTTCCCATGAAACGACTACATCGACCTTCAATAGGTCTAATACTATTCACTTCTGAGACACTACGTGTCCATGGAAATGTACTTATCATGTTAAGAACATGCACTTAGACAGATTACCATAAAGATGGTGGCGTCGAAGGACTCAAAAAACTGCCCTAAGATTCTCAATGTGCTCTTCTTCTGATCATGAGTAGATAAGGATGTCATCGATGAACACCACAACGAACTGGTCCAGAGACACTTGGAAGACAGAGTTCATGAGGTTCATGAACATACCTGATGCATTTGTAACGCCAAACGACATAACCATGAACTCATAGTGGCCATATCTACACCTGAAAGCTGTCTTCGTGATATCACATTCCTTCACTATCAACTGGTGGTATCTAGATCGCAGATCGATCCTAGAGAACCAACCTGCTCCCTTCAGCTAGTCGAAAAGATCATCTATACTCGGGAGGGGGTAATTATTCTTTACCATCACTTGATTCAACCTCTGGTAGTCTATGTATAGTTGTAGACTAAGATATGACTTATTTACTAACAAAACTGGAGCACCCCATGGTGATACACTGGGTCGAACAAGGCCCTTCTCCATCAGATCGTCAATCTGAATCCGTAACTCCCGCAACTCCGAAGGTGACATCTGATAAAAATCCAACGAGATAAGGTGGGCACCAGGTCATATGTCTATCCCAAAATCAACGTCACATCGAGGGGGTAGAGTCAAAACCTCATCGGGAAAGACATCAGGGAATTCTCTTACGACCTCTGGGACATCAATCATTCATGCATCTGCCGACTCCACTGACACTCCATCCATCATAGAAAGGAGTGGCTCCACATGTCGACTCCCCACCTGATATCTCCACTCCCAAACAAAAGCAACACGCCATCCATCCTCATTAGAGAATTCAATACTTCTCTGATAGCAGTCGATGATGGCTTGCATGGTGAATAACCAGTTAATGCCTATAATGAAATCATATTACTTCATCTGCAATGAAAGAAGGTCTCCACTAGATTTATGTGGTCCCAACATCAGTCCACATCCCCAAAAAAAGTATGATATGCTGTTCTGACCCCCCAACTAGTGTTCTCAACACTTGGGGCACAAAAAGTATCTCAGTATCTAGACCCAGAGAATGGGCTAATTCGGGCGTAATAATGGAGTGAGAAACTCCCGAATCAAACACAGCATAAAGAAGAGTACTGAATAAACTGATCGTACCTCGAACGAACTTTGGTCCCACCAAAGATACTAACTCTGCGGCATGCAACTGTCCATGCCTAGCACCTCAGCCTCGCTTCTGTCGACCACCTCCCCGACAACACCCTGGTCGAGGTCCCTGAGGAGCACCCTGGTGTCGGTCTCTTCTCACAAGGTCATTCCTCGGAGGGCCAGGGGCCCATTTCTACTGTGGGAAAGACCTTTCCGGAAACGGATACTGCTAAGGTGGGTGCTAAAACTTCCCACCACCACCATGTGGAGATCGAGCTAGACACCGGCTCTGGACATGCCCGAAAACTTTGCAAGAGAAATACTTAGGTCCTAGCCATTGGGAAAATCGGTGAGGTCCAGAAGCTTGGGACTAGAACTGATGAGGTCTAATCCCTGCTTGTTGAAACCTGGAAGGCCCTATCACTGGAGACCTGCTGCTGACCGCCTTACCCTTTGATGAACTCAGCGGGTTCCCCTCTCGTGGTGTGCCTCCCTTCGAGTGCATCCTCTCTACTATCTCAGCCTTCTTCTGTACTGCTAGGTATGTTGGAAGAGTTAAGGGAGTGACAATGTACTAAAGAGAATGAGGAAGTGCCTCCTATAACCGTCTTGTACGAGACTCCTCATCCGGAAAGAGATCCATGGAAAAGTGCAATAGATGATTGAACTTTATCCTCTGCTCCCCCACTGACATGCTTCCCTGCTAAAGGGAGAGAAACTTCTGTCTCTTCTCATCCTTTTCCGTAGAGGAGAGGAACTCTTCATGAAATTCCTTCTCATAACAGCCCCATGAAACCTCTGTCTCTGTCTTATCTCCCAGGAAAAGCGTCCACCACTGACATGCTGCTCCTCTCATCTGACTGACAGCCAACGGAACCCAGTACTCCCTCAGAGCACGGATCAATGAGAAGGTGATGGCTAGCTACTCGAGCCATCCCACTGTTACTGAGTCAGAAACTCTTCCCTCGTACTTTTTGAGGGTTTGTCGATGGAAGGACCGTAGAGTCCTCTTCCACAGGTCGTCCTCCTCATCTCGATCAACCCTCTGCTGGTCAACTGCCTCGATACGCTGGGCATCAACCGTCCGAGTCGCTCACGGATAACGTCCAGGTGCCATAGTTATAAGGCAAACAAAGAATGCCTAAGCCCAAGTATCAAGGGAATTATTATTATTATAAATAAAATTTTTTCCACAAGGTTACCCAAATCAATTAAAAACACAATTAGTATAATGCATGCACCTTCCCTAGTGTCTATTTCACAAACCAAGATCACTTAACATTGTTGCCCTACCATCCCATGCAATCCTCATTGTGCCTAACTCTAGACTTTATCCAATCCCTGAACCTCGCCTTTGATACAATTCTGTCATGACCCGCCTGCACCAAAAGGAGGAAAGGGACAGTAGAATGCCAAGCCCTTCCTTCATTAAGTTGGAGGAGAGATAATGACACCCCTGAGTGCCATCTCCAGTTGGCCCTGGAGTGGCGTCTAGCACCAAGTGTATAATATTTTCACAATTTGTGTGTAATTACCCTTTTTAGTTAACAAAGATAGGGAGAACGAATGATTCAACATGAAACACCACCAAGTATAGAAAACACAAAGTAAAAAAAACTACATGCATGTTTTAATAATAAAACTAAACAAAGTACAAGGACTCAAAAGAAAAATACTCAACAGGAAAGGAAAAAGGCTATGTAGAATCCAACAACGACCAACAAAAACTCCAACGTCCAGACTAGTAAGGTCCCGCATGGCCTCCAAAGCCCTCCTGGAAACATGAAAGTAAACATAGGGTGAGCATACAAAATATACTCAGTATGAAAACCTAAATCTCTCGTGCACAAGTGGGGAGACGTCCTAACGTCCTGTGAGAAATAGCAGAAACATTATCAATTAAGGAATCTATCCATCCCAACTCACTGGACACACTCACCAAATAACACAAGATGTAAGATAATAGTAAAGAACAAAACATTTGGGTACCCTGCACCATTATTTCCCGCACTATCTAGCTTCTCATCCCTAACAGAAAACGTCATGATGCTACCATTCTCTTCCTGCCCGCACACAACTGGGCCTCACAAACATCCACATCCCTGCCCATACAAACATGGGCCTCATAACCACACAACCCTACCTGCATACACCTGGGCCTCATCCCAAAGGCACCTGGGAAAACAAACTGTAACTAGAACCCCTGCCCGAAAACACCTGGGCCTCATCCCAAATATTCTTGGGAAAACAACCATCACAAAGAGTCTCGGGATAACAACACACCAAACAAAACCTACCCTAATAACCTTGGGTGTAAGGTCTCCTCCAGCCATCACATTCTAGGGAAGAGGGAGAAGGAAGGTGTGTAACTAGGGGAAACACCCTTCACCATGAAATGGGGTGTCTAACACTAGGTTCCCAATGTGGGTGGGGTGCTACTAAACACAAAACATACAGTTACACATATATATACCAACAGACACAACCCACCCTATGGCTACGCAATAGATACAACCATGTTCCCAAGCACTGCTACCTCAGAAAATAGGCACACAACAAACAGTTCCTAGTTTCCCTATTCTAGTTATCATTTTATAACAGTTCAGTATGAGTTAATCCCTTCACTACTAGGAAACTAACAGGAAAAATCACATATGAAACAACAATAAATAAGGAAGGAAATCAATAGAGTAATTTGAGCATTCACACCTGGTTCTCTTGTAAATAATTACAACAAAGTGGGATCAGTGGAAACCCTCGACAAACTGGAACCAAACAAAAACCCAAAAAACCATTGCTTATCCCCACATTAAATTCAATATCATTCCACCCATCTCATTATTTACTTTCAACTTTTATTCATGTTCGCAACCCATCCTACAGCCCAGCATCCAAACACCACCATAGCCACACAACAACTCATGCCATTCCAACCACACCATTCACATCCCCATTGTTCACCCGTCCAAAACAAAACACAATCAACCCTTCACCCATTTCATAACTGAACCATACCATCATTCATAATTCATTCTTTAATGTTATTTAGTTCAACTGGGGTGATCACAGAAGGTTATGGGAATTCATATTCAACATCCGAGTTTATGTGTTTAACCGATTTATACATGATTCTCATTCACCAGACGATTTGTAAAATAGAGCATAGCATAGATGCGCAAACAAAGGACTCCAACGGCCGTGATTTTCAGTATTCCTAATCTCATTCAATTCATAACAACATCATAGGGAAAGAATGGGTTAAAACATGTACCATCGTTAAAAAACGTCCTCATCCCCATTATTTAACCGGTTATTATCTTCATTGCGGAATTGATTAACTGCCTCTTGGGAACCATAGATCACCCACCCCGTATGATAAACAAGGAGGAGAGAAAAAGGTAAGATCTCTACTTGATTGGTCAAGGATCGACGTTAAGTCCTCGCATAGAAATCAGAAATTAGGAGTTGTAGGAAAACCACGGAATGCGATCAAGGAAAACTTCGCGGGGGTACAACTCGTCCAGAGGAAGGGTATTCTGAGCACAGGGTGATAGAGAAAAAGAAACATAAGGATAAGATAAGCCTGTAGGTTATAGAGGCTGAGATACAGCATCCCCAGAATGGTTGTGATATGGAGAAAACCTTGAAACTTCGAAAGAAGCGGGATCGTGGGTTGACCACGCGGCTGGGCCACCCCACACATTCAACATAAAAGGTCCCCGCCCTTTGGGGAGGTTAAAAATGATGCACACCTCTTTAACCAAGGAAGGACTCCTCACAGGATGCAGTAGAGGAATTTATGAAAACGTGGTTAAAGGCATGACCAAAATGCATGGTTTTTCATTCAAGGAGGGTACATCGCCAATCATTTAATTAAACACCACTAATGGGCTTTAAAACAGGCAAAAGGGGGTCAAAACATGGTTTAAAACCAATTTTCGCCAAACAGAGGTGCTATTGGAAAACCCAAGGAGAGGTCACCGGTAGGCCGAGCTACCGGTAGGCCGGGGCTACCGGTAGGCCGGGGCTACCGGTAGGCCGGGGCTACCGGCATGCCAAGGCTACCGGCATGCCGAGGCTATCGTTAGAAGTCTTAAGCTTCACCGAGAAGCTGAGATAGCCTTCCAGACCACCTAGAACACCCCAAACATCAGATTTTCACCATGTAATGGACCCAAAACCCCAGGCCATTATAATTGTTTCGAGAAAAGGGTAATGTATTTGTACTCCAATTAAAAAAATTATACGAAAAATAAATTTTTTTAAGTATATGAAAATTTATTTGTGTATTTTGAGACTATATAATTAGTATGTTTATTGGGAGGTTATTATGGGTTTTGGATTTTTTTTTGAGGATTTCATAGAGTTGAATAGTATTTTTAGGGTCAGTATAAACTATGAACCTTCTCTAAGAAACCATAAAAAGGAATATAGTTAGAATTTGGCAGTTTTATGGTTAGTTCATGGTTTGGGAACCCCATGTGAGGGCCTAGGGAATACCATGTTTTTTGTAATAGTAGTAAATTATTGTTTGGGATACAGTTTTTCTAACAATTTGAGCTAACCATGTGATGATTGGCTCTATGATACCAGAACCACAATATTGTGGCACCTTTTTTCAAAAAACGTTTAAATAACCATGTGCTGTATATTTCTACCTCCAAAAAATGTTTACCTAATAAAAATTAAGAATTGGAACCCTCTTGAATAATATATTTTTTTCCAGAAGACAACTTTCTTTTTCTCTCAAGGCTGGAGATACATTTAATTTTTATCTAGAATCAATTCATAGGTGAATCAAAATCACATGAAGAACTAGATTCATTGGTAAGTACATGTTATTCATAATTATTCATAGATATATTTATTTTCTATCTCTTGGAACCATATATATAGTCCATTATGGATAAATATATATTGTGGGATGAACTCATAATGAGATCATGTTTGAACTAGTAAAGGGGATAAGGTTTCTGACCAGATATATAAGATATATATTTCGTTCATCATTTTCACCCACCATTGAGATGTTGATGACTTATATATTATCAATACATTACATTGATCTTGATGTATTATTTTTCATTAAATTTATTTCATGAAATTGATGTGATATCCCTATGTGTTCCTTGATAGAAACATTTTTTGGGTCATAGATTGGAATTTTGAAAATGTGATGGTTTTGTGGAAAATTCTCATTAATGAAAGCATTGAAATTGTGATTTTAAAAATGAAGAATTATTTTTATGAATGGAATATATTTTTTAAATTTTTCAAAGAATTTTTTTTATATGGAATATTTTCAGATGGAAATTTTCAAATATGGTTGGTGTGAATTCAATTGCATTTGATGTGACCTTGTGAAAGGGTAGTGGGAAATTGGGGCCACCAGTATTAGACTCCATGTGATTACTTGTCTGGTTGATGAGAGAGAAATAATGAATATCAAACTGTCACCTGGCCATTCATTTTTTGTGTGGAGCCATTTTTATTGGTAAGTCAAATGATTCTAAATGGGTTTTATGAATTGTTTATATTTTCACAATGTAAAATTTATTTAAGGATTTAATATTAACTGATTTATTTTCTTTAAACTATTCCATAAATAATATGCTTTTATTTTTTGTCTAGGTGGACTTTTTGGGTAAACCATTAGAGAAATCCTAATGAGTTTAGACTCACCCATAGATTGGGTATGGTTTTTTATTTTCAGATCACTTCAAAGAATTCAATGGTAATAGAAAGGTAACATATTTCTATAGTAATAGTTCTTGATATCATTGTAATATAATCTATATATGGATCTTGGATCTTGGTTGGGTAATATTTTGTATTATTTCATCGTAGAATTGTATGTTTTGGAGTCTAGTTGAACATTTTTGGTAACATTATTTTTTATTATTCTTTTACTCTGATATAGTTCATCGGTATGGTTATGTTTGGATTTTTATTTTGGAACTCTTACAAAAAATAGAGGTTTAGCTGGTTATGGTTTTGGTAGTATTGGTATTAAAAATTCACATAGGAAATTGGGCCATGAATATTCTTGAGGCCCATAGAATTTATTGTTATTATTTTGTGTCTTAGTTATGTCATCAATGAAATAGGGGCACACCCAACAATGTTCAAGACAGTGAGGAGGGGATGGATGTTAAAAATTATGTCATATTATTTAATCATTTTCTAATAAATCAATTTATTTTATCTTTTATGATCATAGTAATGATATTGTATTCTCAAATATTGAAATTCAAGGTATTAATACGACGAATTTCATGTGAACATGGTGTTTGGGTACAATAATGTTTTAGGAATTTTCTAGGTGAATTTTCATTTCTATATCCAGGGTTTATATGATGAAAGATTAATGACACAAATTTATTGTGAGACTTTCAATTAGTATTTCAATATTTATATTTAGTATAATAATGTTTTAAAAAGGAAAAGTTGTTGATTTTCGAAAATAGTAAAAATTGTTTCTTTTAATAAGTATGGATACAAAATATTTTTAAAAAGGATACAGTTTTGGGGATTGTTAAATTTTGGAATTATATGTTTTGATATGATTTAATACACTAAATTTGAATTTAAAATACATAAATTTCAATCAAGTGAGAATGAACTGAATGTTTTTTGGTTATAGTGAATGGAACTAGATAGGGATACTAAAAATCAATACGAGGATAATATTGAAAATTGTTTTCACCTTAGGCATTGGTGACCAAGAAGCTAGTCCGAATCATAGTTCATTATTTTTACCTTTTGTATAAGTTTTTTATAAATGCTTATTATTGAAATTGTGTACATTCAATTCATATTGAAAATTAAAATCCACACATATTTCAATGGGACAATGAGAAGGAAATAATGTCTTATAGAAATTGAAGAAAATAGTCTTTGATTACAATATGACTCCAATATATATTAATGTCATTCCTGAAACAAATACTCTATAGGATATAGAATTCAAATTGCAAGATTTAACAGTTCAATTTAGATTGGAAAAAGGAATGAAATGTGAGTATTTTGAAAAAAAATTAGAATAAATTATATCATCTCCCAATTCATTTTTCAATAAGAAAGTTTATCTTCATTTTGAAAAAATAGAATCTATTAGTGAGAGATTATGAAGATAAATAATTGAATTTAGTCATCTTTTACATGGATGTTTATAAAATTTAATCTTTGAAGGAATTCATTTTTTTGTTTCGGTATTATATCCAAATATTCGCTAAAAATTATAAATTTTTTATAATTGATAAATAAAAAAACGTTCAATAGAGAGATGGTGGAAGAAAAGGATATCTCAAGAAGAACAGTTGTAAGGAAAATAATTATTCATGTTGGAACAAGCATTAACTCTAATTCTAGGAACAAGTGGATGATGTCCACATATTCCTAGAGTTCTTTCACAAATCAAAATTAGACCATGGGATTGGTAAGAATTTCTGTTTTACTAAAATTATTATGAAATGTTTTCTATGTTGTTCTTCTAATAATATGAAGTGAGATTATACAAAACCACCAAGAGGTTGTCATAATTTAAACAAGATAGGACATCTTCAATATTATTGTCTCAATGATCCATGGCCTAATGATAGATACACATATCATATATCTTAGGCATCTCATGCTTCAATTGGATGAGTTTAGATGAGAAACTCTCATCATCAAAACATTGTGGGTAAAGGATATACAAGGAAAATAATGACAAACTCAAATAGTGAAATCTGAAATGTATAATGAAGAGAAACATGAAGATATTAAGTACTTATATAAGGATAATAATGTTATCGTGGATTATAAATCATGTCCTTTTATGATGAGAGGTATGATTATTCTAAATTATAATCTTTCGAGTTGTTTTTTATATAGTCTCATTCCTCTTATTTATTGATTATTTTTTAATGATTATATCTACATTTATGTTGAGATGATACCTACTATTTTTTATATTCGATCATGTATTATACAAAGTAGATGAAAACTTATTATTTGTAAAAAATATTCTATAATTATCAATGGGTATTAGTTTCATTGGGTTTTCGATATATCTGAGATAGATTTATATGACTAGATTTTGAGTATGGATTGGTGACATCATTCAAGTACCACATCATCTATTATGTTAGAAAGGTTTGAAACACATATCCAGATTGCATCAGGATTATTTTTAAAGGATATTAGAACATAAATACTAGTACAAAAAAGAATATTGGAATCAGTTTATGGAACTAAATTATTATTGTTGGTAGCACATACCATGGAATCTACATAGAGAATTGTGAATAGAGATTTTATAACTATTGTTGAATAATTTCATTAATTATTTCCAATAAATATCTATGGGTGTTCTCTTAAAATAGCAGTGGAATTTATAACTGATCTCATTCGGGGGAGATTTATGATTTCACTTTCATATTATCCGATGGGAAACAATTGGGTGAGTTTAATGATTAGTTGGAAGAGTTGGAAAATAAAGGATTTATTCATCCATGTATATATTCCTGGGTAGACATTCTTCTATTTTGGATAATTTTAATGAAAATATTATACATGAAAATTATTATAGTAAGATTAACAATTTTATGATAATGATTCAATATCCTCTTCGATGAATTGATGATCTATTTAATCAATTTAGGGGAGCCTAGTGGTTCTCTAAAATTGACTTACATTTATTATATCACCAACTATGAGATTAGAATGATGATATTCTGAATAAGGATATTAGATATAGATATTCACATTATGAGTACTGAGTTATTACTTTTGGTCTTATTAATGAACACTCCATCACTATAGAATTAAATAATTTAATTATTCATATTAATCTAAATTTTATTCTAGGGTTGTTTTTTGATGACATAATGGTGTATTCGAGAAAAACATTGTCACATGAGAAAACCTTGGAAAATGTTGGGTATTTTTTTGGAGAATAATTTGTATTAGATGTCATCAAAGTGTGATTTTCAGATTGAATATTTGGGTTTCCGTGGCCACATCATTTCTAAAACATGAATTTTTTTACATCATAATCATAAATAAGACGGTATCTATTGGAAACCACACAATAAGGACTTTGAGATAAGTAGTCCCCGTGAATTATTGGAATACTAAATCTATTTTTTACACAAGTTTTCATGTTTTTATTTACGAGCGATTTTTTAAAAAAATGGTGATTCATTTAAATGGAATTATAAATGCCAGAAATCCATTCAATATCATTTTGTTAGAATAAAAATTTTACCAGTCATCATGTCTTCATAATCCATAAATGGATATGTAGTCTTATATAGTACATCTGGATACAATTTGGGATGTTTTATCATGAATGTAGATCATGTTATTACTTATTAAGAAACTAATGATTTTTATGAATAATAAGAGTTTGAAAAAAAATTGATAGGGAGAATTGAATTTAAAGAAGCATAGATAGATTGAATATCTGTAAATGTTAGACATAAACCTGATGTATACATTAGGTAAAGGGAGATCTGTATAAGAATAATTGAGTAGGAATTCATGTTCATAGTTTGATAAAGAGGATAAACACTAGTAGAAACTAGTGAATATCGTATAGGATATGAATCTATATTGTTCATTACAAGGTTTTCTTTTTCTTCTTTTTATTTTGTGTTATTTCATATTGGATTAATTACGTTAAGAAAGACTCAAAAATATGACTCTAAATGTATTCCTATGAGGTCAAAACTCACTAGTGGGGTGACCAATGATGGATGAAAGATATAAGGAAGTTTAGTAATATGATTTAAATATTAGTTTATCATATGTTTTCTGTGTTATGAAAAAATTCATAGTCCCTACCACAATTCAATATGGGTTGTTCACCCTAGGATTCATAAAATGTATAAAGTGTTGAAATAACTATTTTTGAGTGTTATACTAAAATGATCTATAGTTGAGTGTGTCTTAAGATACCTCACCAGTCAGTTGGTCAAGGAAGAACAAATAACGATATTTGAAATGGTGTAGTCATTTTAGATTCCAATTTGAAAGTGAGATTATATAGCTTTGAATTTTTTAATAGGTCTCCCAAGGTTGGTTAAGAAACATAATATCTTATTGGTGATAGTGTATTGACTCACAATGTAGACTCAAATCATCATAAATATTGAAAAAATATTGTTGAATATGTTATAACATTTATTATTTCAATAAATTTTAGTGATTCAATACATTCAAGTGATTATATTATATAAACGATACCCCAAGATTACATAGAATTTTTGGAAATCATTATAGAAACACCTTGGAACAGAGTTTACTATTAGCACATCATATCATCCTCAAATAGATGGATAGTCCAAAAGAAAAATCCAAACATTATAGAACATGCTTATAGGTATTGTGATGTATTTTGGTGTCCAGTATGTAGATAATCTACCTTTAGTGGAGTTCTCATAAAAAAATAGCTATCATGCACTAATAGATGTGGCACATTTTGAGTCATTATTTGGGAATTATTTGTATTCATCATATTTTTGGGTGGAAAAGGTTATAATTCACTAACTGGACCCAACATTATGAAATAAATATTATTTAATTTTCATTTGATATAAAATGTGAGGATGCTGGATCGTATTCATATAAAAGCATATATTATTCATTTTTTCGAATGTTTTCCTTTGTGGTCACATATCATGCATTATTGATCATATCTCCAAATGTTGTGAATTTCTGTTTTGGTAAGATGGGAATATTTCCTCATCAATAAATAGGTCTTTTTGATATACATGAAGAATTTGGTGACATTTCATATTAGTTTGATTTTATGTCAATGATTTTTTCATTACATAATGTGTTTTGTGTATCTTAGTTAAAGATGAAAAATCTGGATGCTAACCATCTAATTTGATGGAATCACATTAAGCTAGAGCTGGATGCTGCATTGCATCATGTACCAATATGGATTTTGGATAGGAATGAAAATGTCTTCGTTGTGAGAATAATTTTTTATTTCTTGTTTTACGGAAACCATGTTATATTTAGAAATAAACAACGGTGAATGATAATGAAATTCTATAGCAGTGTCCCGAACTATGTCAGGCAGACATTGATTTTCAACCATCCAAGGATGGAAATGCAAATGGTGGTGAGAATTTAGCACACCCTAGTTACAGTTACATGACCATTTATTCTTGTATTATGAGTATTTATAATGATTGGGTTCTAGTTATTGAGGTTCCATTTAATTTTTCTTATTTTGGATAAATTTATGGAGGTCCATGGTTTACACACAGTTTTTTAAAACTATGAACTATGTCCAAGAAAAGATAAATAATAAGACATTGGGAACTAAGTTAGCTCATAATTTAGATGTTTTTTGGAAAAACTATGAATGTTCCTAGGGGAATCCATGCTTCTTGAAACAGAGTTACCTTCATGCTTAGTGCATAGTTTATTTAATTCGGAGATCCTATAAAAAATGGTGTCACCATAAGATGGTATCAAAAAATAGTTTTCTTGTGGTTTTACATAGCTTGTGGCATTGTTGTGTGTCTTTTTATTAGCACTCTTAAAATTTTGGATCAAATACAAATAAATACTCTTTACTACCGAATATTTTCCATTATCTCTAGAACATAAATTCCTTTTTTCTATTATGTCTTGAGAGACATTCCATTAAATTTTAAATTGATTGTTAGTATAATAAAAGTGAATTTGATACTTGTCTTCATTGGTATATACCCATCCATCATCATTGTTCTTAAATATATTCTTTTTAAGCCATATGAAAATATAGATACAGTCCATTATGTATCGATCTGTGTTTTTGGATAAAATCTTGATGATATCTTGTTGAATATAGTAAAGGTAGTGTTAATTTTAGTTGCATCTAAAAGAAATAACTGCTAAAATTACTTTTCTCTATCCATTGAAATATATGTATATTATTTCTTATCTAAACATGTATTTGGACATAGAGGATTATTTTCTTTCTTGTGATTTCTATTAATACCATTTAATGACTCAAAAAATTCTGTGTAAATTTTTTTTAAATTACTTGGGATTATTATGAGTCTGCAAAAAATGTCGGCGCGTGATTCTGAGGACTGGTGTGCCCAAAATGAATTTATAAATTTTTTTAAGATACGTTCACTAAACGTGTGGGAGGAGTTTTCTATCTTTTGAACCTTTTCTCAGATTAATAATATGAGGGAAACATTGAATCTGTCATGCCGGGATTCCCTTAAGGGAGGCTTCACTACGACCGCAGAAGGTCGGGAGAAAAAGATATTTTTTTGGAAATTTAGAAGAATAATAAAATAACAATGTTATTTGATTTCTATTTTTCCATTCCTCCATTGGAGTAGCGATGGAGGAGAGACTAATGACATGTCAAGCCATTAAATGTGTTGACTCTACTTTACCTGTAACAGCACCATTGGGAATTTGGGTGGTCCATTAATTTGATTATACAAATAAATTCCCTGGAGTGTTACCCCCCTCTTCCCTCTCCAATTTATATGGAGCTTGGGGTGGGGTAATGGAAAGGCTCCACCAAGCGACGAAGCTCTAGAAAAGTACCACAACACAAACCACCTGGAGGACGAGACATGTTTCAGCGAGCGGTGACGAGCGCCACTGAATCACAAACTGACGACAATGATGAAGAAAGTTCCTTCGATCATCATCAGTAGATGCCTTATCAAGATAGGGGGATTGTTGTAAAGTTCATCTTTATGAGATAATTTTTTATCGCTTGGAATGTTGCAAACATGGAGGGAGTGGCCCAAACAAGTCTTGGACCCTCCGCCTCTTTTGTATTTGTCTCGTTTTTCTTGAATGGTTTTCTAAACGTAGTGGAAGGATTAAATCGAAAGACACGCAGTGGAAAAGGTGACCTGAGAGCCTTGTAGGTGATGAAGACACTAAAAATGGACCACTGGAGCACATCTGGTGGCCCACAGAAGAAAATGCTGGCGCACCAGGTCAGCGGCATATGACGGTGGCTGGAGGACACCCATGGAAACCGACTGTGTGTGGTTGGAAGCAGCTCACCGTCACATGCCGTGACGACCAGGGGTGGCTAGGCCGAGCTAACCGAATGGGATAAGGGGAGTGCCTACAAGCGCTGCTAGTGGAAGGAGAACATTGTGTGGCCCCGTGCCATGCCATGTTTGTGGGATCCAGTGTGGCAATACCCCACCGGCTGGGCGAAACAACCCCACAACCGCAGGTCCAGTAAAGAATGTGGTCCGCCTTCGGGCTGATTGGGGCAAACATGGGCTGGCCACACAGGCCGAACGTGGGCCAGCCGCACAGGCTGGACTCAACCAGCGGTCCGGGGCGGGTGGGTCGAGCCCCACCTAGCGGGCCGAACCCCACCTGGTAGGCCCGACCAACTAAGGTCCAAGCCCACGATCTAATGGGATGAGCTAACAGGCCGGACTATGTAAACTAGGCCAACCCTAAACGTGCCTGACCCCGGGGGTCAGGTAGACCATGAGAACTGTTGCATTGGTCTGGTCGCACCGAGTCAGACTGAGCCTAGAGCCAACTGGCCCCCAAATAAATAGAAGCACGGAACTGATGAACCCGGTGTCTATTTTACATGCCATCAGTGGTGTTGGGACCCTTTTTGTGATGCGGCCCCATTGGCATATTTCAGTCTGCATGACAGAGCCAGGTCGGACAGAGGTGTGGTCCCCCCACCCCTGGTTTGAAGGAAAGGGTTGTAACTAATATACCAAGTGTCTGATCTACACTCCATCTTTGGAATAAACACACTTATGACAAGGAAGTTCATTGGAGATACTATAATAGATTTTGGATGGAGTTTTTTATGTAACTTGAGTTGGATGAGTCTTGAATACAACTGGGCCCTTTTTACAAAAGTGCTCATATCTCACAGACCGAGCATCCGATCGATACGTCATTTGTCACGTTGGAACCCCTATGATGGGACAATACTTTGGGTATTATTTTTGCAGGACTTAGTACTGGTTGAAATATGAATGATGGATTGAGGAGCTGTTCTCCCAGAATCAAGCATGCTATGAGCGGGAATCCACTTACCGGCTGTCTTTGAAGTAGAAACCATGTTTGGATCAGCATCTAGTGACCCTGTATGGATCCGCATCAAGTGACCCTATTTGGATCAAAATATAGAGACCCTTTGTAGCTCAACATCATAGAGACCCTGTGTAGATCAACATTATAGTGACCCTGTGTTGATCAGTATCATAACTATCTGATGAGGACCAGTTTAGAGAGGCCTTTCAAGGATCAGCATTCTAGAGACCCTGTTTGGATTAGCATCTGGTAACCCTGTGTGGATCAATAGTAGCTTTACCCAATGGAGACTCGCCATATAGTTCACAGTCATGGAACAACGACTTACATCCAACAGTGGATTGATAATAGATCAAATTCATTGTGGATCAGTTGTGGAACTTCTAAATGGAATAACATGTTATATTTTAAGACAAATCATTTTTTCCATGATCATTGAGTGGTATACCAAGAGTGAGCTGAATATTTCTTTTCTCTTTGGGATTGAGGGATTTCATTGAGGTTTTTCCCATTTTGGAACTCGGGGACACCTTTAAGGGTCTCAAGGTCCCTACTGACTATTTTTATACTCACCCCTTTACGAGCATTTTCCACAACTTGTTGTGTCTTTTGCAGAATACAGATAGCTTTGACATAGGTTTGGGAGATAGTACTAGATGGTTCTCGGAGGTGGACCTTTAGACGTGACATACCGTAGTAAAGACCGACCGTGAGATGTACCTACTCTTTAGGTAGGAACCTTGGCAGACGATTCTGGAAGTTTTTTTGTTACTGTTGTACTTTTCAGTGGGGCTTGTATTCCTTCCCCCTTTACTTATAGTACTCACCCATATTACTTTTAGTACACATCTTTTTACTGCTGTGATTTTACTACATGGGTTGTTCTCATTGTATTTTTGATTGTGTGTTTCCTGGTTTAAAGGCAATTCCTTCCCATTTATTAGGGATATTATTGTTGTTTCTAGTCTCCAACCTCTGTCCTATGGAAGGTGGGCTTGGGGTAGTTAGAACACAGGCCCCAGGGGATGGGTCTTGTCAAAGTGGTATTAGAGGATTTGGTTTTACCAAAGAACACGGACTCAGATATTTTAATAGAGTAATAGTGTTAAGTGTTTTAAGTGTGGTTTTCAGTTTGGGGAGTCCAGTGTTAGTGTGGCTATCGACATATCCATACACCAGAACCCTGAATTCGGATTTCTGACATGATTCACAAAAACACCGATTGCATGTGTTTTGGATGATTATTATTTTTTATCTCTCTGAGTCAGCTCAACAGGTATAACTTATTGACCATCGCACACCTATTTTAATTTAGAATGCCACTACATAGATAGATATTCAGGATTCTAATTAGAGTTTTTGATGAGGGAACACCGAGCGATTAGGCTTCAGTGTAGGGCCCTCTTACGATGATAGTACCATCTGTTGGTGTACTACCAGCACCACCAAACGTTGGGCAGCCGTTTCCACCAGCTCCACCAGAAGATGGTGCACACTGACTGAAAAAATTTCACGCATTTCAGTGGAATAGGTCTCTATGATTCCAAGGTGAGATGGATCCTCAAGAGGCTGATGACTTACTGAAGGATGTGGCCAGAGTTTTTCTCCTGGTTGGGACACCGGCCAACCATATGGTGATCCTTTCATCCAGTCATTTCCAGGGAGCAGTAGAAAAATTGTGGAGCCTGACACTACAGACACATGATGAGGCAACCCTCACCTGTTCATATTCCGAGGACCATTTCTAGGTAGAGTTCTTTCCATAGAATCTATACTCTATGTGTAATCACGATCTCCTACACTTACAGTAGGGTAGCCTGACAATAGCCCCGTACTCGATGAGATTCATTGACCTCTCGCACTACTCTACAGATATGCTGTAGTAACCTATTTTCAGGGCCCAGAAATTTGATAAGGGACTCTGATGAGAGATTAGAACTTCAATGGTATATTTCTGCATCCCAATGAAAGCTGGAGTGCTGGAGAGAGCACTCTTGGTGGAGAGTTTCCTTGCTGAGATAACACTGATAGTGAGACCCACCACTGGGCAACACGTAGTAGAGTCATTTGCGGGTAGAAATAGGCAGATGACATAAATGACTAAGAAGACCATACCTTCTGGTGGATGACCCCGGGACGTAGGGTCAGAGGTGCAATGCTCACGAGGTAGAGCAAGCCAGCAGAGGAGGAGATTGTGCTTCACGTGTGGTGGGAAGGGTCACATGGCTCGTGACTGCCTGACCAGATGCACTAATTAACAACACACAATCGAGGGACCACCGAGGAAGAGGTAGATATTCGAACGAGGTAGTCCTCAGGGTGGTGAATGCGGGAGAGGAGTAGGTCGTGCAGTAGGTGGTGGAAAATTATTTGAGGCTCTACTGCCACCACCTCAAGGTGGTCCACCCCGACCACATGGAGAAGGTGGATAGGGATGAGCTCAGCTCCGGGAAGCTAAGAACTATGACCACGGTGCTCTAGAGATGATTTGAGTTATGATCTATGTTTACTCCCCCATAGCTACAGTACTTATTGACACATTTTCCAGTTAATCATTCATTTTCAAGACTCTCGTTCGGAGCTCAGAGATTCTAGTGGAGCCATCGGCTCAATCCTTGCGATTAGATACTCTTATGATAGAAGATTTGATGATTACACACTAGTGTCGGTAGTGTGAGCTTACTCTAGGAGGAGAGATCTTCAGCTTGGATCATCTATTAGTAGCGTTGTGGCCTTACGATATCATCTTGGGTATGGGCTGGTTATCCATAGTCAATGCATAGATTGACTACATTAAGAACAAATTGTGGTGTGTCTGTGAAGATGTGACAAGGTTTTCCTTCTCTAGAGAAAATGGAACATTTGCATCCCATGATGGAATTCCTTGGAGGAGGGTGAAACCGATTGCACATCAGTTGGATAGCATTACCCTTAGAGTAGTTGATGTATAGATTCCAAGCTATCCAATTGTGGTGGACCAGTTTGTCAATGTCTTCCCTAATGATGTTTCGGGATGACCTCCTCACTAATTGGAAGACTTCTACATTAACATGTACCCTAGGGAGACACCAATATCAAGATCAGCATATCAGATGGCTCCCATAGAGCTTCATGAGTTACGGGTATAGCTGGAGGACTTGTAGAGGAAGGGGTTCACAAGGCCCAATGATTCTCCATTGACAACCCCGATTTTGTTCACCATGAAGGTAGATGAGATTTTGAGGCACTGTGTGGATAATTGATGCCTTAACATGGTGACCGTGATGAACATGTATCCACTCCCATGGAATGATGGTATCTTTGATCAGCTAAAGGTAGCTCATTGGTTTTAGAAGACAGACATCAGATTAGGTTATCATCAGCTCAGGGTACCAGATGAGGATGTGTAGAAGATGGATTTAAGAGGTTGGAAAGGACACTATGAGTTCTTGGTTATGCCATTTGGCATGACCAAAACCCCTACAGTGTTCATGGGATTCATTAATAGGATACTTCCACCATACCTCGATCGCTTTATGGTGGTCTTCGTCGAATAATTCTTGATATACTCTGCGTCGGAGGAAGAACATGCCTATCAGATGCCGATAGTTCTGGAAACAGTCCTAGAGCACCAGCTTTATGGTAAGCTCTTGAAGTGCCAGTTCTAGATATGGGAGGTGCAATTTCTGGGACACGTTATCTTGGAGGCTGGGGTTGTTGTTGATCTCATGAAGATAGAAGATGTGCTTTCTAGAGATCCACCCAGTAGTGTGACCGAGTTATGGATTTTCCTAGGATTGGATGGGTAATACTGGAGATCTATGGCTGAATTTTCTAGAGTTGCGACACCCTTTTCAGTGGTGAAGAAGAAGAGAAAACCCATCATATGGATGGAGAGACCCAATAGAGTTCATAAGAGATGAGGTAAAGACTGACTAGTTCCCCTATCTTGAGGCTACCTGAAGAGGGTGTTGGGTATGTAGTCTACTAAGACATATTAGGGACCAGACATGGATGTCTCCTAATGATGGAATGAGCAGTGATCGCTTGTGGTTCATGACAGCTGAGATAAAATGAGTAGAAATATGCTACCCATGACCTGGTGTTAGTTGCAGTGGCCTTTACCTTGAAGATTAGGTGACACTACTTGATGAGTGAACGTTTTACTATATACTTTGATCACAAGTGTCATAGGTATATATTATCACAGAATGACCTGAACCCGAGACAACGATGTTGGATAGAGTTTCTCTAGGACTATGACTTTGATATTTTCTACACACTTGAGAAGGGGAAGATAGTAGCAGAGTCACTCAGTAGGAGGGATCATCTAGAGTTGTTGTGTTAGGTGAAAAAGCAGCTATCCACATGGAAGATATCCTTTGTGGATAGAGATGGAGTAGCTTACCTCTAGTTTATGACTTTCACTCCCCCACATCTTCAGCGAGTTCAAGAGGCACATGATGGGAACATAGACTATGAGGCTCGATGCTATTAGATATACCCAGGATAGAATCCTTATGGATTTCTTGAAGGTGGGTATCACTTCATACTCTTTAGAGGATGCACCATAGTACCAGTGGTGCAACAAGAGGATGTGTGGAGAGAGTTCCATAGGTCCCCTCTGGCAGTACATCCTAGTGTGGTGACGATGTACCAGGACTTCTGGCATCATCCCTGGTGGCCAGTGATGTAGAGAGAATTGGTAGAGTTTGTTTCATGATGCCTCACTTGTCAAAAAGTGAAGGATGAACATCATGTTCTAACAGGCTTAGCGCAGCCATTAGAGGTACCGGAGTGGAAGTGGGATGGTATTTCCAACGATTTCATTACAGAGCTACCAATTACATCCAGGGGCTGCCATTCCATTTGGGTGATCATTGACCAACTCACCATGTTGGCCCACTTCCTACCCATCCAAGATCTGGGATTAGTAGAGGGCATGTGACACCTCTATATGTAGGATATTATACAGTTTTATGGGGTTCCATCAACAATCATCTCTAACTATGACACACATTTTACATCCTAGTTTTGGAAGGTATTACTGGAGACATTTGGGACTCAGCTATGTTTCAACACTGCCTTTCATCCATATATGGATCGTTAAATGGAGCATACCATAAAAACATTCAAGGACATGATCCGTTCTTGTGTCCTTGATTTTGGCTGTATTTAAGAGAACCACTTTCCCTTAGTGGATTTTGCCTAGAAAAATAGTTACCACAACACTATCGGCATGGCTTAATTTGAGGCTTTGTAAGAGAGACCATTCAATTCCCCAATTTTCAAGGAAAACTTAAGGGAATCAACACTTATGGGTCCAGAGTTGGTACATGCAACCATAGAAAATGTGTCGATCATTCCATAGTGGATGAAGACTACACAGAGTTGGTAGAAGTCTTATACCGACAACAGATGAAGAATACTAGAGTTTGAGGAGGGAGACCATGTATTTCTTTGGGTATCACCCCGAAAAGTATAACAGAGGATTGGTAGGGGCTACAAGATTTCTCTGAGATTCTTCAGACCTTTCTAGATCCTCAGCAGAGTAGGCAAGGTGGCATACCTTCAAGATCATCCCCCAAAGATGCACTAGGTGTATAATATTTTCCATGTGTCTAATCAGAGGAGATACATGCATGATCCATTTCACTTTATCGAATAGGGTGAGATGTACATCGAATATGGGGAGACGTTTGAGGAGTTCATGATGGAGATCAGGGATTGACATGATCGGGTCCTTCGTGGGTGGTCGATTCCTCTAATGTGAGTTCGTTGAAGACATGAGAAGATCATGGAGGACACATGGGAGTGGGAGGGTCAGATCCGTGCTCAGTACCCCCATTTGTTCCCATAGTTTTTTTTGTAGATTTTAGGGAAGAAAATACCTAATGTGTGGAAAATGTACAGACCCAGAAAATTCCATGTATTTTTTTAATTATTTGTGATTATTACGAGTTTGTGAAATTTGATGGCACATCTTTCCAAGACCCGATGTGCTAAGATTAAATTTTGGATCCTTTTTTAGGGTATGTTCAGTAAACGTGTAGGCGGTGTTTTCTATATTTTGAACAGGTGCTTGGATTAAAAATATGAGAGCATTGTTGAATCTGCTACTCTGAGATTCACTTATGGAAGGATTCACTTCGACCACAGAAGGTTGGGTGAAAAAGATAGTTTTTGGAAATTTAAAAAAATAATAAAATATCAATGTTATATTATTTCTATTTTTCAATTCCTCTAACCGATGAGAGGCAGTGGCGGGACCGACGACAAGTCAATCCATTAAATGGATTGAGTTTCCTTTACTTGTAACAAAACTATTGGGAATTTGGGTGGTCCATTAATTAAATAAACCTCATAAATTATACGGAGCATTACCCTCCTCTTACCCCTCCTATGTATATGGAGCATGGGATGGGTAGTTGGAATAGCTTCACCAAGTGACAAAGGTTTGGAAAAGTACCATGACGCCAACCACATGGTGGATGAGATGGGTTTCAGTGAGCAGTGACAAGTGACACAAATCACAAAATGATGATAACGACGAAGGATGTTCGGTCTATCATCATCATAGGACGTCTTATCCAGGTAGGGAGATTGTTTTAAAGTTCATCTTTATGAGATTATTTGTTGAGAGCCTGATATGATGCTAATGCGGAGTTCTCATGCCAAATGAACAAGGCCTGAACACTCCACCAATTTGGTATTTGTATCATTTTTCTGGAACGATTTTCCAAATAGAGATATAGGATGAAACCGAAGGACATGAAGCGGTGATGGTGAAACAACGGCCTCAAAGGCATTGACAACACCAAAAACGGACCATCAGAGTGCATCTAGTGGCCCGTGGAAGAAACCGCCAATGCGCTATATTGGTGGCGGCTGATGGTGGCTATAGATACTTGCGGAAACAGGCTGTGGCAGTGGGAAGTGATGCACCGTTGCACACTGTTGTGGCCATATGCGGCCGGCCCGAGCCATCTGCGTGGGACAAGGGTGTCACAAGTAGGCACTGCTGGTGGTAGGAGGGTGCGGAGTGGCCCTGCACCGTGTCACATTGGCGGATGTCGATCGTCCAAACCACCCTACAACAACGGGTCCAGATGAGGAGGGAGTCTGCCTTATGGCGGACCGGGCCGAATGCTGGTCGACCGAGCGGGCCAGACACATGGACCAGCGGGCCGGTGCGGGTGGGACGAGCCCCACACCGTGGGTCAGGCTAACCAAAAACCGGGTTCGGGAACCAATTGGATGACCTCCACTAGCCGGACCCAGTGAACTGGGCCGACCCTGAAGGGGCCTCAGTTGGGTGAGGTAAGGTAGACCCTAGCAACCGTTTCATCTAGCTGGTCAGACCGAGTCATACCGGCCAAGACCCAACCGGTCCCCAAATAAATAAGCCCCCACAACTGAAGAAGTAGGTGTCCGTTTGACACACCATAGGTAATGTTGGGATAACTTTTGGGAAGCGGTCCCATTGGTAAATTATGGGGGGCCTGACCGAGTCATGGAAAACCGAGGTGCGATCACCCCCCGTTTCATAAAAAGGGATGTAACTAATAGACCATGAATTAGATTTACATTATATCTATGGAATTAGGATCCTTATGACAAGGAAATCCTTTGGAGACACCCTATGTGATTTTTGATTGATTTTTTATGTGAATTGGGTTGCATCATGCTTGAATCCAACCGGGCCCTTTTAATAAAAGATCTCATATCTGACAGATCGGGAATCTGATCGACGTGCCGTCTATCACGTTGGGACCCCTATGATGAGGCGGTCCCTTGGGCATGATTTTTTCGAGACATCATACTAGTTGAAATATGAATGAAGGCTTGAGGTGAAGTTCCCCTGAATCAAGTGTGCTATGAATGAGAATCTGGTAACCTATTGTCTTTGCAGTAGAGACCCTATGTGGATCTGCATCTAGTTACCCTGTGTGGATTAGCATCTAGATACCATGTGTGGATCAACATTTAGTGACCTTGTGTGGATCAACATCATAGAGACCATGTTTGGATCACCGTCATAGCGACCCTATGTGTGTCATCATCATACCTACCCTAAGTGGACCTGTTTTAGAGTGGCCCATCATGGATCAGCATTCAAGCGACCCTATGGATATCAACATCTAGAGACCCTCTATGGATCAATAGTATCATGACCCGATGAGGAACTGCCTTACAGTGGAATGATGTGGAACAAAGAATTATGTCCAAGAGCCGATTGATAAAATAACTACTTTTTTTTTGGATCAGTTGTGGAACTTCTAAATGGAATACGATGATATACTTTGAGACTAATCATATATTTTCTTGTTCTCTGAGTTGTATACCTGGTGTGAGCTGACTATTGCTTCGCGCTTGGTGATTGTGGTCTTTCTTTGTGGTTTTTTCCTTTGTGGAACTCTGGGAGACCTTCGGGGGTCTTAGGGTCCCTATAGAGTATTGTTATACTCACCCCTGCACTGGAATTTCCCACACCATGTTGTGACATGTGCAGACGATGGACATATTGGACTGAGGTTTGGGAGCCAGGACTAGATGATGCTCTCAGGTGGACCTTTAGACATGACGTACCAGAGTAGAAACCGACAGTGATATGTACCTAACCTTTAGTTAGGAACCTTGGCAGATGATTCCATGAGCTATTTTTATATTACTTTTGTTCTTTTCAGTTGGGCTTTTATTCCATCCCCCTTTACTTTTAGTAATCACCCTTTATACTTTCAGTACACATATTTTTACTATTTCAATTTTAAAATGTGGGTTGTGATCATTGTATTCTTGGATTGTGTGTTTGCAGGTTTAATGGCAATGTCTTCCCATTTTTTAGGGATATACATTTTGGTTCTAATTTCCAACACTTGGGCTATGGAATTTGGGGTTGGGGTAGTCAAGGAATAGTCCCCAAGGGGATGGTTCATGACAACCCATGTGTTATTATTGATGGAAACTAATTTTCAGTAATATCCTTGTATTGTGGAAATTGAGTGGTTTCATGGGTAATTTTAATTTATGATAATTTTAAAATTGTAATTTTAAAATTATTGTTTTGTTTAAATTCATGGAAAATATTTTTAGAAATGTTATAATGAGTAAAATGTTTTATGTAGAATATTTTGGCATGGGATTTGGAATACATGTTCTGTGTGATATAATTTACATTTTATGTAACCCATTGGGAGGCGTGTCTTCCATTGGGGTACCTAGTATTGGACACCTTATTACATCATTGTTGATCAATTAGATATTTCTATTTAGAATGTGACTATCATCAGGTCCTGAGTGGTGTGTGTGGATACATGGTTATGGGTATTCCAAGTGATTATAAAAATTATTTATTATTCCATGACCTATTTTTATTTTAAATTATTTAGGAATTTTTTATAAAAAATTTTACTACTTTAAAAGATATTATATAAGTTATTGAAGAATGTTTTTTCATACTACTTTGAATTCAGGAGTCTTTGATGAACTAATAATATGTTTTAACATAACCAAAAAATGGGTGTTATTGAACATTTTTAGATATCATCAATCGAGACATAGTTAAAGTCATTGAATCTCAATTATTTAGTGATTCTTCATGATACCATGAGAAAATCATATGGGTTTTTATCTAGGAGCCTCGTCTTGTGATTCATCGGATTTTGTCATCAGTGTATCTAGGATATTGGAGTTAGGATTCACTTTTTTAGGTATTGTCATTCAGTTTCCTCATATACTCTAAAATGGTTTATTAAATTGGTTATGTTTTATTTATATTTTGGTGTTTATTCAACATAAAGAGGTATAGTTTAAACAATTTTTTTATTTTTTATATTTTAATTTGATTGGGGAAATCATTCCCTAAATTATTTTTAAGCCATTAAAATTTAATTATAGCCCTTAGAATCTTGTGGATTTGACTATGGACTATTTACAAACCCGCCACCACTCAATCCAATTATGTAGGGAATAATTTTACACTACTCAAAAAACTATGTGATAAAAATTTACAACCAGGTGTGATTGCGAACCTTGAAGATATATTTTTACTAACACTGTGAAAAATTTATGATCCTTCCTAAATTATCTTTTACTATCATGATCAATATTGTTTTTCATTTGGTGAAGTATACTAAAATAGGAGGTTGAGTACATTATACATGGATATATCTAATTGGGTTTTACTATATTTCCATTTTTTCATCATTGGTAAATAATTTCTAACACCTCAAAAAATTTATAACTATGTTTTATTCATTATATTTTACACATATAATTGTTATTTTATGTCAAATATGTAAAATATAAACACTAAGGATCTATTTATTAATTTTATTTAAAATAGGTGCTTCATTCCATTTGTTCCAGGTAAATTAATGATATTGAGAAAAGAATCAATAAAATTGTATTTGATGAGGACATATCGGCACAATGTCAACAGCATAAGAAATAAAAAATCATTCATAATACTCATTGATTAGTTTGTAGGATATAAAATATTACCCAAATTATAATTCAGTTACTACAATATTATAGATATGTACGACTAAATAGTGAAATTTAACAATTATTTATTGAAGTGGTTAGGATTAACAAAATCAACTTATTGGAGGTCGAACACAAAATTAGAATGATATGAAAAATCAATTATCAAAGAGGTTGAAGAATGATTTTCATGATGTCAATGATCATAAACACTAAAATAAAAATGAATATTAGGTTGAAATTTATATTATGTAAACTAAACAATTTAAATTAATTTTATTATATAATGAATACATATACATGGGATGATTTTCTAGCTAATTTGAAATTTTTGGATCGATTCCCCCAAAAATAATCTAGATAGATTTATGCATAAAATTTGAATAACATCATATTTCATACATTTGGATGAGATGAAGGTTTAAAAGAAAATTATAATGTTGTATTTATAGTTTTATAATTTTTATTCTTTGTAATTTTAATTGAAATTTTCAAATTAAACCTCATTATCATTTATCAATTACTTTATTCAAATATAAGTGGGTCAAATTTACTTGGGATATAAAAAGATATTCAATTTAATTTACATGAATGAACTTATATCTCCTTATGAATTTTTGAAACCATGAAGTATATGATCTATATATCTTCTCATAAAAAATATAACTGGTATATTATGTGGAAAACTCTTTTGATAAAGGCTGTACAGTGGTTGTTCAACAAAAATGAATAGATGTGTGTGATATGGATAATGAATTGTATGATTTGACATATCAAATTGAATCTCTTTGAGAAAAAGATATTGTCTTATTTTTCTATCATGTTATTGATTGTATTAGTCTTTTATTTGTGTATGAAATTAATGATTTGATGATTTAGTATGATAATGACATTTATAAAGGATAAAATTTTTTCACATGTTTTAATCCATTAACATAACAACTACCAAGATTATATGTAATTAATTTCTAGAATTATAGATCTTTCATTATATTTAAATTTATACTTATGTATGAGTTTGTTTAATTTTGTACATGTAAATGTTATATTTCTAATATTTGTCGTATTTAACATACCTATGTATGAAATGTTTTTAGTGTTGTGCATATATAATAATTTCTAAATTTTATTTTCTCCATTGATCATTAAAAATATATTATCCAAATTTACTTTTACATGATTAATTATAGTAATTTTAAAGAAAATGTGAATCACTGGTAATATTTAAATCCTAGTGCCATGACCATACATATTTCATTAGTGTTACTTAATTATTCTTTGGCCCCTCAATGTACTATATATGGGATACTCACCACCACTGTACCGTCAGCATCTACAACACCCTTCATCTCCCACTAATCAGCATCTTTAACACTACCTCTAGATGGAAAATTATTAGTTGGTGATTACTATATAGTGTGGGAAGAGGTCGTCACTCCCATTTCATCATGATGATATTGGATGATGATGGTTTTATTTTAAAATTCTATTTTGAACAATGTTATTATAAATTATTATAACAAAAATTATTTTTACATAATATATTGAAATAGTGTTACTATCAATAAAAATAGTAATATTAATGGTTTTTTGAATCTAAATGGAATGATTCATGTTTCCCCTATGACCGTTATATAGTCCTTATAGATGATGTTTATAGAATATTTGGCCATAATCTAGTCCATTAGGTAACAATGTTAGTTATCCATCTGAATATATATTCTAATTCAGGGCATATGCCTCACTCTTGGATGAATAAAGTGTTTTATTCCTAAATAAAGTCAATTTTAACACATTATCTATCAATTTGAATTTATTATTTAATTAAATTTATATTTTCAATCTATATCTTGTTGTACATATGTTAATATCATTTTACTTGAATGTACATATATGGTATGAATATGAATTTTAAAAAATTATTATTAAATTATTTTTTATATCTTATATTTCATCAAAAAACGTATCAATTTGAGTGTAGAAATAAATTCCCCACACAATTGGTTGAAATATATTTTCAAGAATTAGATCCACAATTGTAATATTTTTATCATTTCAAATATTTAAATGAAAATATTATTTTTTTCATATATATAATTTTTTATTTATATATTTTTATTCTAAATAATGATTTTGGGGAAACAAGTATCCTTGATTGATCTCTGACTGGATGTTCATATGAAGTCTGATGGGATCTATGTTAAGTATCCAACCAATGATGTTATAGTATGAATTATATTTTCATTATAATAGTTCACACAAACATATTAAATACTTAAATAACATATTAATCTCAATATATCGATGAAAACTTTAATTTATGATCATAAAAGTATAATTAATCAAAAATATGTGCTATATTTTATAAAAAATATTTATTAAAAATTTAGATATGAATGATCAAAATAAACAATGTTTAATAAAAAATATTATCAATTGTATATTCCATATTTAAAAGCTTTTAACTTTATTGGATTTTGTTTCTTTTTTAATATTCATTTTTTATAATTTGATTAATATTTTATTTATATTTGAAAAGACCTATGGGATTTTAATCCAACTTAGAAATTCTCTAGCCTCCATGGATTATTTGACTGGCTAGATCATTCGGAAGGAGAATCCTAGTTATGTGTGTTGTATGCGTCCATGACCATTTTCATCAAAGATATTTGGATTGTCATAAGGTATTTTAGAAGAATCTAATCCATGTTATAGTTACTCTGTAAATCTATATTCTCATAGGTATTTTTTTATAATGTCAATCTCAATTCCGCTATAAATGAGAATAATCTAGTAAAATTTGATTTATATATAGCTTTAAGATACTATTTTTTCTCCAAATAAATATTAGGTTGAATTATTTTAGAGGATCAAAGGATGTGTCCCTAACAACATTTCATAGATTGATGGTCTGATTAAGATGGAAAATCATATAAATTAATTATAATTCAATTCAAAAACATTTACAGGTTTTAAGATGATATTTAATATACATCAATGTTCAATTCGTAAGAACATTTTTATTCATGTGATGGGGTAATGGTGTGGTTTAAAAATAAGGATTGATACAATTTTAGTTATTCAGATAGTGAAGGCTACTGATTTTGGTTTCAATAGTGTTTTTGTAGATAAACTCATAAAAGGATAACTCACAGATATAGTGATTAATAAAATACAATATGGTTTGGATGAATTTATCTAATTATTAATTAACTTCCCCTTTTTATTTATTTGGAATATCTCTTAACATTATAGGACCTAGTGTTTCTTTATGTTGTCCCTTGATGATTATGGATTTCATTGGATATTATTTTTGTTATGATAGTGTATTGATACCTCATGGAGATGGTATTAAAGAAGTTATTTGGTGAGTGTCCTAAAGTAGAATGTTTTGTGTCTATAAGTAGTGGTTCTACATATATTATTGAGGTATATGATATATTTATTCATCATTCATTATATTTAATTTATAGTATTGTTTTTTTTTGTTTTCTTCTAATGATTCCCTTATAATCTTCATTCTTCAGCTCTTTCAGTTATTTTTCTAATGAAACATGTAAATATTTATACGCCTGTTATTTGAATTGTTTACTTTTTCTTTTGAGGAGTAAATGGTTGGGTGAATATGTTTTGGGTTGTATCGATTATTTCTTATGTAATATTTGTTATGATTCTTGGATTTGGGGTTTTTTTGCTTTATATAATGAATATTGGTCTGTATTATAATGTTTATTATCATATATTAAGGTGTTCATTATATCAAGGATCAATGGATGAATGGTCAATGAGAATATAGTGCAATGGTTCATTTTTTTATTATTATGTGGAATACCAATTATGTAATTTTTTTATATAAATTGATTTTATATAATTTTATATTTTTTTCATGATGTATTTTGTTTGGTAATGATGTTATAATGATTTGAGATGATGTGTAATGTAAATTTTACCGTGGTGTGAAATGGATATTCTATTATTGTGATTTTGTAAAATTCAAAAGTGTGGGGTTCAATATCTATTGTGGGGTTATAATATTATTTTGTTATGTGGAAGTATACATTGTTTTGGTAATTTAGGTGGATGTGGTTATACATGATCGTGAATGATGTGGGAACATGATAATGTTTTTTTATGTGAAATAAAAGTTATATTGTGATAAGATGATGTGGTGGTGTCGTTTTTTTGCTGTTTTGTTCTTTTTTTTTGAGTTAGTTAGTAAGGGGATGTATAACTATGGATCAACAAAAAATATTTAGTTAGAGTGACTTTTAAATGACATGTTTGAGAAGTGTTCATTTTATAAGAACTTTTTGATTTTATTTATTTCAGTGAAGTATTTTTTTGTTTTGGTTACAATCATTCATTCATTATTCTTTTATCAATTTTTGTCATATTTCAGATCCATTTTTTATATTTTTATTGTTTATTATTTATTTATTTAGTTTTATTTATTTTTGGTAATTTTTTTAGTTTATACTCTTTCATTTAGAGCTGATGTAGAGAAGGATTTGGCCTGAGTTTCATTCAATGTATTGTGTTGAAGGGTTTTAATTTTCTATTTTTCATAGGTTATTATATTTTTGGGGTTGTATATTTTACATGTTTTTAATATAAATATGTAATTTGGGTATAAATAAATTATATATATGGTTAAAATATATTTAATTGTGGTTTAAACCGACATTATATATTATTAATTATAGTTGAGTTTTAAACGAATTCTAAATATACACCACTTTAAAATGATAAAAAACTACAATAAAAAGTAAAATGACGACTGATAAATAATAGTTGATGGCATTTACTAAGAATCACAAAAAATGGATGGAATGAATGATAGTTGATTCCTAAAACTGTATTTTCTCAATGTTTGAAGAAAGTATTACAGAACCATTTGGATTCTATTTAAATTGAGGACTTATGAAAATAATACCATTGCTTGTCCCATAATTGTTTTTACTTTAATTGGATATATAACCAAATTGATAGAACAATTCAAAATAAAGATAAAATTTTGTTATCATGTTAAATGGATTTCCATGAATTTTGGGATCATCTCCTTCCCCTAGTGGACTTTAGATATAACCAATCCTTACAATCTAGAATTTAAAAGGAACATAATGATACTCTATAAAGAAATGTATTAGAATAAAACATGATGGGATGATGTTATAGAGTGAAAGATTATAAGATCTAATCATAAATAATAGATGTAAAATATGATTCAAACCATTTAACATCACATGAAAAACAAAAAAGGATTACAAAAAATCTATTCCACAGTCATCCATGAGTCTTAGAGTCTGATTTTGGTGATAATACATTCCTTTTTTATGTATCCATGAAAAAATGTAATGGTTTTTAAGAATATGGTAAAGATTATTAAACAAAAAATCGACCCATTTGAGATCCTTGATCCCATAAGAGTTATGCTATATTAAAAATCTCTCACCCCCATCCTATCATAAGTACATGATGAGATCCATGTGTCCATCATGTGGAAGTACATACTAGACCCCTCAAATGTATTAAATCTCGAGGTGGTACCCATAGATAATGATTATTCATATGAGGAGTATCCAATGAATAAAATAGACTTTAAAGACAATATTCTATTAATCAAAACAATTCACATGGACAATGTAATGTAGAAGAACCATAAGTTTGAGAAAGAAATAGGGTAACTGGAAGAGGTTACGAAACAAAAGTATCATCATCTGTTTTAGTGTTTGAAATGAAATTTTAGGGGTGATATTTTTGAAAGTGTGATTAATGTTACGATTTAATCATTTATAAATATATTTTTCTTTGAGAATGAATATTTTCAATATTATATAATAGAAAAAATAGACTACCTTATTTATTTTGGACCATTTTGCAATATAGCTAGTCATATGTAAAAGATCATTAAGAATATTAACCATTGATAAGATATAAATGGTAAAATGATCATTAAAATTGGTACAAATTAATTTTTATGATATAGTCTCATTTATGTAGATGTACTAAGTGATATCCTTGACCAGTAGAATTATATCTCTTATATTATCACTACTGCTGGAGATAGCATAATTGTGATTTCCCTTGACAAGTCCCATGATGAGATTCAATAATTAAAAATACAAAAACCTATTTAGGGGGTAATTTCAATCATATTTTGATTACATTAAAAAATGTTAATTGAACCACACTAATATATCATCCCTATCACATACATAATAGTTCAGGTGTTCACTCGTTTAATAATGGGTTATATATCTGGAACATAGTAATATGAATTTTTAGATTTTCTTTTATAAATAAATTTATTATAATTATACCCTATTTATACTACATTATCAATGATTACATAATTTGTTTGATAAAAATTATATTTTGACATGAAGAAATAAAAAATTCCTTTTTGGAAAATATATAGTTTCAATTAACACACCCTATTGATAAATTAATGATTTTTAGAAATAAATGATATTAGGATAAGATAATTTTATTATGTAATCATTCTTCAAAATATAAATAGTAATATAAAAAGTGAAATCCATTTTAATTTTAATCATTTCATGCAAGAGGTGAATATAAAAAAAACTATTATTTCCTTTAAAAATGGATGTTTATTTAAATGTATAAATTTATAAATTGAGAATTTTTTTGTTAAAATAAATAAAATTTTTGAAATCAAAATTTAAATGATATCCATTGGTAAATTTTTCCTAATTTTCTACATTGGGTTTATTTTTTCTTAGACAATTAATTTATTATAAATATAAGCTATTTATTGTGACATTATAATAGACCAAAAGTGATGTAATAATTTTTTTAAATGGAATCCATGACCAAATACATATTTCTCCTTTCAAATATTTTTCTCTAATGTTATTTTATTAATTTATAACTCTTTATTGTATCCACAAAAAACTATATTATATTCTAACTCATTAAATTATGTTATTTATAAATATTTCTCAAATCCACATTGCCACAGATATAATAATATTATTGTTTTATTCATGGCCTTATATTTTTTTGAAAAAAACCCTTTCATTGTTATATAACATGGTCAAAATCCATTTGAATATCTGTAATGCCAATCATTTTTTTCATGTAGAATCATAAAACATTGTTTAGAAATTAATATATAAATGTAACAACTCGAGATTTTATAAGATATATTCGTTTTAATTTCTTTCATATCTTCTGTTGTAGGATACTCCAATATTATCTTGCGCTATACGCAACACCGTATTAACTTGCAGTATACGCAACACTATTCTTATATTGTGTTACACTCAATTGAGAGTTCGTTTGATAATAGTCATTCTACGCAACATTGAGTGTATATATATATATATTCAATGTATAAATGAAAAATGGTTGGATTCTGTTATAACGAAACAATAAAGGAGTCTTGAAAAACACGCAACCCTGACTTGGCTTGCATTACACGCAATCACGACCTTCCTCGATAGCGTGTGTTGTATGCATTACCTGGTTTTACTAAACAACGATATACTATTAATATATTATTACAACTATCCATTATGAATAATAATAACTAATTTTTGAAATTTTGTAAATTTTGCCGTTCAAAATGGACTTCATTTTTGGATTTAGAATATCGAAATTAGCCTAGGGTAAAATTTTGGTATTTTTCTGAAAACTTTTAATTTTTGATGAATAGTGAAAACACTGGGTTACTATTTAATAACCGATTTTTTATTTAAATAATTATTTATTTTATTTAAATTTATTTTAGGTCAAAATTGATACATAATACCTATATATTTTCAATGTAATCCATTGGAGTTATTTTATAATAATTTTAGATATATAAAAATTTTATTGAACTTTTGACCATCTTTTACCCACCTCCAAAGAGAATTTAAAAATTTACATAAAACATAATTTTACTTCTTTTGTGAATGGAATTTCAAAAATCTGAGAGACACGGTTGATTTCAGTAAGTAAAATGTGGCTCAATGATATGAAAATAATTTTTGGTGAATAGTGACTTTTTACTTTTTTTACCACGGTTAAAAGTAAATACGGTAATTAAGGGTAAAAATAATATTATTATTACCCTAACACATGTCCTAATTATATTATATAAGTGTAATTCGACCAAAAGACAACCTTAGGAATAAAATATCACCATTTATGCCCACTTGGATTAGATTAGGACATTTAATATTAATTTATTTAAAGAACTGTTAAAACAGTTAAAATAAACATTTAATAAGTAAATAATTTTTAATATAGGGTTAAACATTAGATAAATTCTACTATAAATATTCATTAGAAACATAAAATGATTTCCTACATAATGGTATTTTATTTATAATTTTTAGACATTAAATAATTCAATTTATTTATGACACAATGTTGATGCAGTAATTATCTTATCAATGAAATATTAAAATAATTGATCTTATAAATACCCAAGTAAATGTAATTTGAGACTTTTTATGAATTACACTAATTTTATAGTTCAATAAGACATGTTATTATTGATTTAATTAACTTTTTTCTAACTAATAATTCTGTTATGATTATAACAAAAAATCAATTACCAAATAGTGTCAAAATTGACATAAAATAGTTTTTAAAAAATATATTATATTATTAATTGTTATTTTATTCCTAAAATTCTAAGTATCAGCAAAATTACTTAGATAATGTTATATATATTAATAATAAAAAACATGGGGTTCTTTTGGCTTGTTATAGTATATTTCTTAACCTTATAGTGTATGAAAACAAGAAGACACGGTAATAGTTAAATTATTTAACTTAATGATAAATAAAAATGATAAGGTTAAAATAATTACCTAAACTTGTCCAAATTCTATTGGATGAGAGGATGTCTACCTTTCCCCACCTTATCTTCAAAATAACTAAATTTGGAGACATTAAAAACTGAATATGGCTTTATAATAAAATAATATTTTTAGTTTTTCCAAAGGTGCCCCACTCCTCCCTTATAAAAGGGAACCTCCTCCTTCTGTTCCTCACACAAATTTGAGCCTTCATGATTGGAAAACCCCTGCCAAATTCTCTTCTCCAGAACCCTATAAAAATCCTAAAGTTCCTGGTCTTCTTCAAAGACAAATTTTAGTGCCCTAAGAGGAGGTCTCAAAGAGGTGCTTCAAAGAAGAGGTAATGTTCGTTACCGATTCTTTCAAATTTATTTCTTCTTTTACCTCTTCTTATTTATTTGTTTCATTATGAAATAATAAAATCAGTATCAATAATATAATGATATGTTATTATATGTATGAAACAACCCTATTTCTCTATCTATCCATCCTATGGAAAACGAAATCACCGCGCGTGCGTATGTACGGAATACCGTCTCCATGCCGTGGTGTAATCTATTTTCCACCACCACCTTACTTGGATGGGTATAATGGTGTAAATAATGACTATATATGATTATTGAAAAGTGATATTAATTCTTAAATATTATACATACACTTCAATACAATTCCATGATCATGGGAATGATATCATCGCTTGTGTGTACGTACGGACTACCGTCTCCACGACGCAATGAGATTCATTATCAATGATTAACCCTTCATGAATGATTATAAAGTATATATAATAAGTAATCATGAAAAATATGAAATAATAATGATACTGGATTTATGTATATATATATATATATATTTCATCTACTTAATTACATTCATTTCAGTAAGGAAACGACAACAACGTTCATGCGTACGTACGACCTACCGTCTCCATGAACGGTGTATTTAATTCCATTTATAAATCTATTATATATATGTATATTCTGAATAAATATTATATATAAATCATGTTTTACATTCTGGATGTAAGTAACCATGATCTATGTGATCATTTGAATAATTACAAGTTAAAACACGAACGACAAATGAAACGATTTTACCCAAAATGCTACTTGAACATTAATTTACAAAAGAATGAGTAATATAAAGTCATAAGTGAACCATATATGATATCATAACAATGAATATGATTCTATAATAAGTCAATGACATTATTTAAATCATTATACATGAGGTTCGGATATATATAAAGCATATCAGACGTATAGTAAGTGATAATTATTCCAATCTCATTCTTATCTGAGATTGTTTATTCGTAAGTATTTACTGGGGGTTATGTTTATTATCAATGTTCATATGTTCTCAAAATGTTTTCATAAAATGTATACTTTACATCCATGTATGTTTAAAGACATTTTTACCCTTTTCTTACTTTTACCACATTGTTTGGAAGGAATCTTTCTTTTGTTTACCATAAGAGTTACTTTTTGAATTTTTGGACAAAAGTATGAGGAGATTGTTATTTTTAAATTATACGGAATGAACGGATTTTTTTCAATTTTATAAAGCCTTATTTTAATGAAGCTTCCTCCAAAATATTTAATAACTATTTTTAACAAAATCTCTTTCTTTTAAAATTTCATGAAGTTTTGTAAAAAGAAATTGATTTTGAAGAAGAAAGGATATTTTCCTCAAAAATTTATTTCAAGTGTTTTATCAAAACGATTTTCCAACTAAGATGACATTATTTCATATGTGTATGTTTCAAGTACAATGTCTCTATGATTTAAATGGTTTTACTTCTCTTATGATGAAATTATATCCATTTTTTTATATGGATTATGTTGTGATGGGATGATGTTTATGAAACCCATTTTTATTCTTTGGGTTATGATGAATGGTTTATGTTTATGTTGCGGCACAAGTAAAAATGATTTCATTATGAGAAGGGTGGGACCTATATCTCCCTCCAATGCATTGGGTAATGATTTATATCTCATGACATAGACCTGGATAGAACGGTAAGTTAATCTGGTTCAGTGTGGCAGGACTGAAACGAGGAGTGAACTCGATTCAGAAAGGGACTTTTGTCCACTAATATGGTCATGGCAGTAATGCGTTGGCTACTATGGAAATCATTACATGTGCTTAATGGATTCCACAATTACATGCTTTATTCATATGCTATTTTACAATGATTGATGATCCATTATGATCTATGCCTTATGTACTGCCATGTTTTATCTAATTGCTCAAAATTTAGATGTTTAAATATTATGTTCATGTTTGTAACTTCAAATGTATATGGTTTGATTTATTTTCTCCATACATACCCTTTCTGAGCATTTGATCTCACCCTTTTTATTTTTTCGTTTCCCCAAGATTAAATGAAAGGTTTTAGGTATGGAAAAAAGGGGAGGATCGATATGAGATATGTTGAAGATCTTTCAACATGATTCGAAGTTTATATTCCGAGTTTCCAAAGACACTAAACTATTATGGTCCTTGTGTGTCTGTTTTTGTTATGTAATAAGTATTCCTCAAAAGTAATGTAATGTCCATGTACGTCAAGCTATGGGTCTCTACAGTTGGTATTAGAGGAAAGGTTTATTCAACCTTTGGAAACTAGGATGTGAAAATGATAGTGAGATCCCTAGAGATATTTCTATGGTATGTCTAGGGATGTCCCAAAGGATAAGTATACGTAGAGGATATAGTCCTAGAACTATGGTAACGATCTTAGAATTTAACCTAAGATAGTTGATATTGTGGGTACTTCCCCTTTACTATGTTATTTTACCTAGCATGATTTTTGCCTCTCACACTATTCTTTTTGGGTTTTAGAAAATGGCTGGAAACAGGAAGATTCACGATAATGGAGGATATGATGGACAATGGAATGATATTCTTCATGATCAACCAAATGAACGGGATTTGGAAGTCCAAACATCTTTATTATGCCTAATCAGAAAGCTCATAATATGACCAATAATCTAAACTTTGGTACGATTCCTGACTCATCTAATAAGATAAATATGGAGTTTCATGATGATCATAGAGGGAAGAAATATCAATTTCCCTCATGTAAGTCATGTAGGAAGAGGCATCAAGGGGAATGTTTCAGTGGAACTAGAAGATTCTTTGGGTGTGGAAAAGAAGGACACAAGGCCAGTAATTGCAAAGGAAAAGGATCAGTTAACACAATGGACAAGGATAATGGAATTGCTAATACATCAACAATGGTTAAATGCTTTAAAAGTAGAATGTACGAGCATTATGCAAATCGAGGCCCTAAGGGAAAATCTCATGATGAGAATCAGCATGGTTGTATGGGTAGTATTTATGTTGATGAGGATGAAGAGACTACAAATGATATGTGAGATGAAAGAAGTGTTGAGGAATAAAAATATGAAGCTCAGTCAATGTTTTATAAAGGTAGTGGAATGATTGTATGTTTATAAAGAGTTATGTTGTATAGGTAATTTAATGGTACTATGGAATAAAGAAACATATAAGGATTGTTACACTATTGTTTTTCCTAAATTATTTGAAAGTATTTGTTAAATGGTACTGGTAACCATGAATGGTTATTCAGATGTTTTTGGAAAGAAGAAGATATGCACATGATAAAAGGATATGGAGAAAATAATATGTTTGATAGTATTCATGAGCTCATGACTAATATAAAGACAAAGTGATAACATGGTTTGAGTATATAGAAATTTTGTGATTTTGGTATGTGGAAAGAGTTACCTTTTGATAACATTCATGTTTTTACTAAGGTTCTATGGTAATTTATTTTTCAAGAGAATATAGGACTAAGGTATTCATGTGTTTGGAATACAACCAACAAGATATATCTTATGATATATGTGGGATAAATGCTTGTATTCACATTCTTGGTAGATAACTATTCTAGTAATCGTTTTCTTTATACTATGATCTTGGACCAATGTATTTTAGATAAGCCTAAATATTGGAATGGATTATGTTGGACATAATTTATTATTGTTTAAGGATAGAACTTTTTTCGATATTATTGATGGGATGTTATAGTAATGTAGAAAATGGAAAACCTACAGGATGGGTGACAACCCATCACGTCGGACAAGACTATGGGAATTGAACCCACAACTGAACTGTGACTGGTCTTTATCACCTACCACTGGCCAACAGGAAGTCCCTGGTTATTAGAAACTAGTTTTATTATATTAAGGGGTATTAGAGAGGAAGTATAGGTCCATTTTTGGAATCATATATGATTAACCTCCCCATATATAGACTTATGTATAACTTTTGCTAACCTTTTGTTTGAGAAAGATGGAATGACCCATCATTCTATCACATGATATGCTAACACTTCACGGAAGAAATATTCGATTTCATTTCTTTAAGAGATGATGCAGAAATATTTCAAGGCACAAAAAACAATAAGATTGTACCCAAATCATGTAATAATTTCTTTTAATTCATCAAATTTAGGGAAATGATCTTGAAAACAAAAAATGTTGTCCTAGTTTCCTCATATCTGATGAATCAGATTGTACCATAGATCATTAAAAATTTATGGATTTGGGATTGTTGGATTTTTCATAGCCATGTTCGCTACCACTCTCCATCAGAACGTGATGGTTAGATTTTTCTTCCATATCCATATTTTCACCTATTTTCTCCTATATGGAAACACAATGATGAGTTACTTTGGGTAATCGTTATGTTTCATACTTTAGTTTTTAAAATTATGTTTTAGTATTTCTTTTTATGATGTGGGTTTCTATGAATAGTAAACTATTTATAACCCTGACGAATTTTGACGGCGAAATTCATTTTAAGGGGAGTAGATTGTTACAACCTGAGATTTTATAAGATATATTCATTTTAATTTATTTCATATCTTCTGTTATATGATACACAAAGATTATCTTGCGCTATATGCAACACCGTATTAGCTTAGAGTATATGAAACACTATTCGTAGATTGTGTTACACACAATTTCAAGTTCGTTTGATAATAGTCATTCTACGCAACATTGAGTATATATATATATATATATATTCCATGTATAAATGAAAAATGGTTGGATTCTATTATAACGAAACAACAAAGGAGTCTTGCACAACACGCAACCCTAACTTGGCTTGCATTACACGCAATCGCGACCTTCCTCGATAGAGTGTGTTGTACGCAATACCAGGTTTTACTAAACAATGATATACTATTTAAATATTTTTAAAACTAGTCGTTATGAATAATAATAACTATTTTTTTGAAATTTTTTAAATTTTATCTTTCAAAATTGACTTCATTTTTGGATTCAGAATATCAAAATTAGCCTACGGTGAAATTTTGGTATTTTTCTGAAAACATTAAATTTTTGATGAATAGTGAAAACAGTGGGTTACTATTTAAAAACCAACATTTTATTTAAATAATTATTTATTTTATTTAAATTTATTTTAGGTCAAAATTGATACATAATACCTATATATGTTCAATGTAATTCATTGGAGTTATTTTATAATAATTTTAGATATATAAAAATTTTATTGAACTTTTAACCATCTTTTACCCACTTCCTAGAAGAGTTTAAAAATTTACATAAAACATAATTTTACCACTTTTTTGAATGGAATTTCAAAAATCTGAGAGACACGGTTGATGTTAGTTAGTAAAATGTGGTTCAATGAGATGAAAATAATTTTTGGTGAATAGTAACTTTTTACTTTTTTTACCACAGTTAAAAGTAAATAGGGTAATTAAGGGTAAAAATGATATTATTATTACCCTAACATATTTCCTAATTCTATTGGATAAGTGTAATTCGACCAAAAACAACCTTAGGAATAAATTATGACCATTTATTCCCACTAGGATTAGATTAGGACATTTAATATTAATTTATTTAAAGAAGGGTTAAATTAGGTAAAATCAAAGTTTAATAAGAAAATCATTTTTAATATAGGGTTATACATAAGATAAATTCAAATATAAATATTAATTATAAATATAAAAAGATTTAATACATAATGGAATTTTATTTATAATTTTTAGAGATTAAATAATTTAGTTTATTTATGACACAATGATGATGCAGTAATTATCTTATTAATGAAATATTGAAATAATTGATGTTATAAATACCCAAATAAATGTAATTTTAGAAATTTTATGAAATAAAATAATTTTTTAGGTTAATATGACATGTTAGTATTAATTTAATTAACTTTTTTAGAACTAATCATTCTGTTATTATTTTCAAAACAAAATCAATTACTAAATAGTGTCAAAATTGACATTAAATAGTTTTTAAAACCAATATTATATTATTAATTGTTATTTTATTCCAAAAAATATATGGATCAGCCAAATGACTTAGATAAGGTTATATATGTTAATAATAAACAACTTGTTTGGTTAGTTTTTCTTGTTATAGTAAGTTTCATAACCTTATAGTGTAAGAAAATAAGAAGACACGGTAAAAGTTAAATTATTTAACTTAATGTTAAAACTAAATGATAAGGTTATAATAATTACCTAAACTTGTCCAAATTCTATTGGATGAGAGGAATTTGACCCATACCCACCTTAACTTTGAAATAACTAAATTTGGAGATATTAAAAACCGAATATGGATTTATAATAAAATAATATTTCTAGTTTTTCCAAAGGTGCCCCTCTCCTCCCTTATAAAAGGGCACCTCCTCCCTCTCTTCCTCACACCAATTTGAGCCTTCATGGTCGGCCAACCCCTGACATATTCTCTTATCCACTTCCTTAGAAACATCCTAGAGGTCTGGGTCTTCTTTAAAGTGCAATTTTAGTGCCCTAAGAGGAGGTCTCAAAGAGTGGCTTCAAAGAAGAGGTAATGTATGTTACCGATTCTTTCAACTTTATTTCTTATTTTACTTCTTCTTCTTTAGTTGTTTCATTATTATGTAATAACATCAGTATCACTAATATACTGATACGTTATTATAATTATGAAACAACCCTATTTCACCATCTATCCATCCTACGACAAGCGAAATCACTGCGCGTGCGTACATACGAAATACCATCTCCACGCCGTGGTGTAATCTATTTTCCACCACCACCTTACTTGAATGGGTATAATGGTGTAAATAATTACTATATTTGATTTTTTTAAAGTGATATTGATTCTGAAATATTATACATACACTTCAATATAATTCCACGATCATGGGAATGATATAATCGCTCGTGCGTACGTACGGACTACCGTCTCCACGACGCGATAAGATTCATTCTCAATGATTAACCATTCATGAATGATTATAAAGTATATATAATAAGTAATCATGAAATATATGACATAATAATGATACTGGATTTATGTATATATATATTTCATCTACTAAATTCCATTCAATTCAATAAGGAAACGAAAACAACATTCATGCGTACGTACGGCCTAGTGTCTCCATGAACGGTATATTTCTTTCCATTTATCGATCTATTATATATATTTATATTCTGAATATATTATATATATATATATATATATATCATGTTTTACATTCTAGATGTAAGTAAACATGATCTAAGTAATCATATGAATAATTACAAGTTAAAACACGAACGACAAATGAAACGATTTTACCCAAAACACTACTTTAACATTAATTTACAAAAGAATGGGTAATATAAAGCCATAAGTGAACCATATATGATTCATAACAATGAATATGATTCTATAATATGTCAATGACATTATTTAAATCATATACGGGAGGTTCGGATACATACGAAGCATATCAGACATAAGGTAAGGGATAATTATTCCAATCTCATTCTTATCCGAGATTGTTTATTCGTAAGTATTTACTGGGGGTTATGTTTATTATCCATGTACATATGTTCTAAAAATGTTTTAATAAAATGTATACATTCCTTCTATGTATTTTTAAAGACATTTTTACTCTTTTCTTACATTTACCACAATGTATGGAAGGAATCTTTCTTTTGTTTACCATACAAGGTACTTTTTGACTTTTCCAACAAAAGTATGAGGATATTGTTATTTTTAACTTATATGGCGTGAACGGATTTTTACGGTTTTATAAATCCTTATTTTCATGAAGCTTCCTAAAAAATATTTCATGAATATTTTCAAAAAAATCTCTTTTAAAATTTCTTGACGTTTTGTAAAAAGAAATTGATTATGAAGAAGAAAGGATATTTTCCTCAAAAAAAATTTTCAAGTGTTTTATCAAAACCATTTTCCATCTAAGATGAAATTATTTCATATGTGTATGTTTCAAGTATAATGTATCTATGATTTAAATGGTTTTACTTCTCTTATGATTAAATTATATCCATTTGTTTTATATGGATTATGTCGTGATGGGATAATGTTTATGAAACCCATTTTTATTCTTTGGGTTATGATGAATGGTTTATGTTTATGTTGTGGAAACAGTAAAAATGATTTCACTATGAGATGGGTGGGACCTATATCTCCCTCCCATTCATTGGGTAAATATTTATATCTCAGGAGATAGACATGGCTGGAACGGTATGCTAATCCAGTTCAGTGTGACAGGACAGAAACGAGAAGTGAACTCGATTCAGAAATGGAATTTTTTCCACTAAGATGGTCATGGAAGCAATGCCTTGGATACTATGGAAATCATTACATGTGCATAATGGATTCCATAATTACATTCTTTATTCCTAGGTTATTTTATCATGATTGATGATCCATTATGATCTATGCCTTACGTACTGCCATGTTTTATCTCATTGCTCAAGATTTTGATGTTTAAATATTATGTTCATGTTTTTAAGTTCAAATGTATATGGTTTGTTTTATTTTCTCCATACTTACCCTTACTGAGCATTTGAGCTCACCCTTTTTATGTTTTCTTTTCCCCCAGGATTAAAAGAAAGGTTTTAGGTAAGGAAAAAAGGGGAGGATCGTTATGGGAGAAGTTGAAGATCTTTCAACATGATTAGAAGTTTATATTCTGAGTTTCCAAAGAAACTAAACTATTACGGTCATTGTGTGTCTATTTTTGTTATGTACTAAGTATTCTGCAAAAATAATGTAATGTCCATGTACGTCAATCTTTGGGTCTCTACAATAAATCCCCTCTCTAATGATTTAAATTCCCACATGGACACTAACTTATATTCACTCAAATCACATTTATCTTTAAATTATTCTCTATATCCCTCTATATATCCATCAGAATGTGTTCCCAATCTCATATAAAGAACCCTCCAATCATTGAGAAGCTTGATCCCAAAAACTGTTGATTATATCTTATTCTTGTTTATTCAAGCACTTATTTTGACATAATCCTTTTTTATTTTTAATTATTACCTTTTAAGTATTTATTTAAAAATACCTTTTAATACAATTATTGATTCCATGTAATGATAATCCCACATTCAATATCATTAAAATCATACATTCATCTTTATATACACCTATTATGCTATCAAAATAATACTGTAATTTTCTATACAAAACATTTTTATAAAGAATACACATCTCCATTTTTTCTCAATTATATTCAACTAGATATACATATTTGTCATTTATTGGGTATATACATTTATGTAACCTACCCTACATAATTTCTTCATTAAACATGATAAAATAAATACATATGTTTTATGATCCATGTGGCACACAAATTCTTGTTCTTGATATTGATGAGATGGGTGGTCCTAGAATTATATTATCTGCCAAAGAATTAGGAAATGTTTTATCACATTTTATTCCATGAATGGGGAATTTTAAATCATCATATATTTAATATATTATGATTTCATGAGGGTTATCCTTGGATACGTTTTGACATTCCATTTTTTATATTGTCTTTACATCCATATGGTTCATTAATGTTTTCATCTATATCATCATTTTATGATCATGTTTCTTATTTTCATCCCTTTTATGTCAACTTGATATGCCTCTTGACTAACCGTTTCGTCTCTCATAATGACGTAATTTTATTATTCTCCTACTACTCTTTATATCTCACCCAATTTTCATGTATGTACCATGGTTATCCCATGCTGTTTTAGAAGAGTGATGGAATTTTAAGAGCATGTTCATTTGTTTTAAATATTGTTGATGGATATTAAAAATTTATAGTCATAAAAATTATGATTATATTCAAATATTCATGGTAATAGAGGGGTTTATAATGTATATTTTACTATCTATATGGTTTTCCACATTTCTATATTATTCATCCATTCATGAAAAATTTACAAAAGATATTTCGTTATCATGAAATTCCATGTTTTCGTGAATTTTAAATTTATAATATCCAACACTATTATTCCATGCTCTCATTTTATATGATTGTTTATAATTTTATGTTCCATGTAATATCATTTCATATTCATTAATGATTGTTTGAGATATTGTTTTACTATAACATGTTTTCTAATTATCAACTCAGTAATTTTGATCATTTATTATGATATTTATGTCTCTTTTGTGATTTTGTTCATTTCCTAATAATCTATTCCTTTACTGGGACTTTGAACAAAATTTATAATTATTTTTTGAATCCTAATTTTATAATGATAATATATCAAATTAGATTTATTGAAAATAACCTAATGGAGAGTGACTATGGAGAATTTGTTTGTTCTGCATAATAAGATGTATCTGTAACATATATTTAAGACAATAAAAAGTTCAGTATTTTGGTGTGTGATTATTTTTAAGATATATTATTGAATAATTAGATTAATATATTATTTAAGATATGTTTAGAATATTTTAATTCTGAATACCTTTTCCTTCTACACATGATTAAATAGGTATATGATCCCATTATAATTTTAGTGGCATAATATCATGTGGCATTATTCTATTATGCTAATTCACATGAATGAATTGATATTTCAATCTAAATTTATATATTCTTTAATTTTATCCAAACTCATATTTTAAATTTAATTTACTTTCATCATTCAATATTTTAGATTGATCTCTATTTACATCACAACTCAATGTCCTCAAAGAAGACACTACATGAGAAAACTAAATTGGAAGATTTATTATAACACCTTATAAATGGTTGTTATGTTACCTCTAATGAACCATCTCACTCACTGAAAATTCATCCCCATGGATTATATTAGTATCCTTTATAGGATATCCTCACATTGAGATGATATTTACTTATAGAATATATGTGCATGTTCTATAAATAAACTCATAGAAGACTTCCTTCATCAAATGTAACATCTATGTTCGATTCCTCGCTTTAATAAATGATAATATTCCACCCAACTAACATATTATTATTTGTCAAAATATATCCTACTATGGTTGATCATAAAATAGATATCATCTCAGTATTAGATTTTGATTTTCCTAGATGGAAAAAAATTCATGAATATCCAAATCATTTTTACTGGAAAAACCAGCTGGGGGAGTGATACTTTGGATAATGATAGACACATGACACATTTTCATTTACCAATCCAATATATAAATATTTTAAATGATGGGAAAAATTCCTTTATATAAATTTCCCCACATTGAACATACCTTTATTATTACTACATTTGATTAATAATTGGTCTTCAAAATCAACCCAGTTTCATGTTTCATGGTCCACTCTCGGAATGTTCTGCTCAATAATCATTTTATCGTACACAGATTCACTTCATCCACTCTTATACAAACTCAGTACATGTTATACTCAACATCATTCTAACCTATGTAATAATAATGTCTCCAATGTATACTCCAATTTATTCTCTTTGATTTTTTGAGTTGGATCCTATATATTTAAGGTAGTCGCACCCACTAGAATTTAAATTGATTCATTATTTGGATTGTAGTTGAAAAATTATTTACTAAATATTGTAAATATTAACTTCTATGAAATAAATATTCCAAAAAAACATATTCATAATCCTATATCATTTTCATTATATTTTGAGTTTTATTTCATCTTAACACTAAATACAAACACATATCCATGTTGGTTTAGATGATATCAAATTGACATTATAATGATACCCAATTCATCAGAATTTTGTAATAACCCCCAATCTCTATTTAAACACATTATCTATATTGGTATTCTATAGAAAACATATATTAAAAAAATTGGGTTCAACATTCCACATCCCCGTTATGATGGTATCACTAATGACAGCATCACAAAGCATAGAATGGATTCCTATTTAAAAATTCAACCAATGTGGAATTTCATGATAATGATCTAGTGAATAATTCTAAAAAACATGATCTATTATAGAAATGATTCATTTTTAGTGACATCCCCATTGAATAACCAACTTCTAGTTTTTGTATATGTTGACTTGTTAAGGTTCATGTTTCAAAGTTATTATCATATTCATCATTAAATTGTTTCATTATTTTTTTTATCAGACTGGGACCTTTCCTAGAAAAGAATGATCCCTTTATTAGTAGAAAAAAACCTACTCAATTCTGAAAGAAGAAGATTTAAAAAAATACTTCTTGAAAAAAGGTATGAGATCATCTCCCACATGATCAACCCAATGCAAATAATTACCATTAATGCTTTTGGTGTAAAGACCATCTGCCAACACATTTTCCAATCTATAAGCATGAGTCACAAAGTGGTGTCTTGAGTAGAGAAATTCCATACATCTAGTCCAGAGATTAGTGAGCTTCCACGAATGATGCAGAACTTCAGTTTGAATAGAAGAGACTAAAATAGTGGAGTCACATTCAATCCAAAGTTTGTTCCAATCCCACATTCCAGCATTCTCAACCACAATTATAACACCAAACATTTCTGCTTCAACAGTAGAAGCAATAATGCATGAACCATAGATGCCCCCAATAACATTTCCCTAATAGTCCCTATAGACAACACCAAATCCATAGGGACCCAGATTGCCCCTTGAAGCCCCATCGGGGTTAACTTTAATAAACCCACAAAATGGAGACCACCAAATGACTTCCATTATACCAAGCGGAGGACGAAAGTTGCCTTTCACCCCAACCTGATTAAGAATAGAAAAATCATGAAATGAGTTTTAAAAAAACACACCTATCAATATTTCATCCTCCTAGATAGCTTTGAGAATCCTTGCAAGAGCATCACCGAATCAAAAATGCTGAAAGTCTTTTCTGAACACATTTATTCATATCCATATCAGATGAATATCCTCCCTTATAGTAGGTGGAAAAAGATTTCGGAGCTGCGATGACAGGTGCAAAGAGATCCATCTCTTTATGAGATCACCAATTGAATTGAAAAAAATCATATGAACATCAAATATATCATAAATTTCCTTCCACATTGCCAAAGCCATATAATAATTGAGGAAAAGGTGGCCCACATACTCCCTATTTTGAAAACATGGAGAAAAATGGAGCAATGAGAAATACCACATATCCGTAGAAATTATTTAGTTTGAATTTTTTTGTGAGCCAAACTCGATGAAATAATAGAACGGGATGGCCTTAAAAAATTTTCAACAGGAAACCCATCCATTTCAAGTCAACTGAGCTACCAATATAGTGATTATAAAATCCTTTGGAGGTGATAATTCCATTGAAAATAGGATACTAAGCCCATAAATCACCCCTTGGGGACCAACAATATTCATCCACAATCGAAGTGATATAATCCGAAAGATTATCCAAGTTACCAGGTTGATCCTTGATTGAAAAATCAAAATCCATGTTTGAATACCCCTCCAGGACCAAGTTAATCAGATGATTCCCTGTCCAATTGGATTTCAAAAAATGAAGAGAGTAATCCATGGAAACGAGCCAATGATAGTCCATATCAATTTTTTAAAAAATATACTTAAAGGCAGGCCACACCAAAGAGTTAAAATAATTAAAATTACTTGTCTTAAGACTGTGAATAATCATATCCTAAAGAAAACTAGTAGCCTCAGATTTCATGTTCATAAGTTTCCATATAAACCTGGCCTGCAAGGAGTCATTGAATCACAATAGATTCTGGATCCCCAAACCACCCTCATCATGTGACCTGCAAACATCATTCCAAGTAACCGTTGCCAACCTCTTTTCCAAAATACTGCCACTCCAAACAAAATTTATAATAAAAGTATTTATTCTTTTAATTAAAGTAATCATCCATTTATACACCAAAAAATAGTACAAAAATTTGGAGATGTTGGTTGATTTCACCAGGAAAACCCTACCATCAATTGATATTGATTTTCCCTTCCATGTGGAAAGATGCATTTTAATCCTCCTAGAAATGCTAGAGAAATGAGAAAACTTTGGTCTCCCTTGAACATATGCACTCCCAAATAGGTTAAGGGGAGATGTCCCCCACGAAATCCCAATTCACTAATGATATCATTTTTACTAGTCAATGAGAATCCACTTCCAATGTAAAAAAAAGACATGCTCCAACTAATTAGTTTTCTAGAAACCAATTCATTGTTGAAAAGGGCTCGCTTTATATTCTTGATATTGTACTTATCCCCTTGTGTGAAAATAATGATATAATCAAAATATAGAAGATGGGAGGGAGTAATAACTCCCCTTCCAGTATGAATGGACTTCAGATTACCATTGCCAGACATGATATAAATAATCCTGTTGAAATAATCATCGGCAATAGAAAAAGGGATGGCTAATAAGGGATCACCCTTCCTAACACCCCTCGAACAATCAAAATTTCCTTCAAGAGAACCATTTATAAGGACTGAAATATGAGCATAACATAATATGGTTTTACCTAGGTAACGAAAATATCATCAAACCCATGCATGATAAGGATCTTGCAGATGAAACTCCAATCCATAGTATCAAAAGATTTCTTAACATCAAATTTGAGTGCAATATTTCCACCTATGTTGGGTTTTTAAGAATATTAACAAACATCAAGGTATTGATAAGAAAATCTTGCATTGATCTTCCTTTGATGAAGCCAAACTAATTTTCAGAAACAATGTTTCAAGAAATTAAGGAGAGCATATAGGCAAGGATTTTGAAAATCATTTTATAAATGTTTTAACCAGAGAAATTGGCCAGAAGAGATTAATTTCATTACCATTCTCCTATTACAAAATGAGAGTGCTAAACCGAGAATTCAATCCTCTAGTAAGAGATCCACCTCTGAAAAAGTAAATAACTAACCTGCAAACATCACCACTAATGAGATCCCAAAAATATTGAAAGAATAAGTTACCAAAACCATTGAGGCCAAGTGATCTATTAGGTTTTAAGATAAGGACAACCTCCTTAATCTCAAGATCAAGAGGTACAACAGTGAGAGTGGAATTATCCTCTTGATTCCCCATTCGTGGTATCAACCCATATATATGATCAATCATTGATAGGGTTCCATTGAAGAACTCCTTGAAATATGATGTCACATGCTCTACTAGATCCAATATGTTATCAATTAGGATACCCCCATTATTAATCAATGAAAGTGTCTTAGAGACTTTCCTAATCATTTGAAGAGAATGGAAGAATTTTGTGTTTCTGTCATCATCCTTTAACGACTTGTCTCTAAAGGAGTCCCTTGAGAATGCAACCTTAATATCAGGAAGATTGTTCAGTTTTTCCTCAACTATAATAAATCTCAATAGATCATTTATAGTTTTCATGTATATCAAAAATGGTATGATTTTCGTCAAGTTATAATTGGTGTAGTATATTAAGATTATGATAATGCTAACTTTCCAGGAGCAGAGCTTGAGGCCACATGTATCAAGTCCATATTTTGATGTTAGGCCTCATATGAAACAATGTCTCTATTTATAATTTTAAATATTTAGTGTATAGTGTTTTAAATTTTAAATTTATGTTTATTATTTATTGTGATATTGTTTTAAGAGTTTAAATATTTGTAAGGTGCCCACTTAACCACAATGCAGAATTTTAAAAAATACAATCATAATAAATTTACAGTTAAATTAGATGTTTATTAATAAATTATTATTATGAAACTATGAGTGTATTATTTTGATACATATATTTTATGACACATAAAAATATATAACACACCTGAAATAAAGATTTGGATCACAAGAGTGTTATATTAGATAAAAGGGTTTATCCATAAAAATTTTTAGAAGGGATGGATTTTTACCCACAACTTATTACTATAATTTTGTAATGTATAAAGAATAATTTTTAGAGTAATTTTATATACACATTAAATTCCATATAATATCAGGATATAATATTTTTTTGTTAAATTATCCTAGTAATGGAAATATTTTTTACTTATTAAAAATTAAATAGTTTGTTTATCTTATCATGGTACTATGAATGAAATGTAGGTTCTATTATATACTGGGATTATATTTATTCTTAGTAAAGTTCAAAGTAAAGTAGATAACTCTTCAATTACCATAAAAATACCAATTTATTGAAACTAAATATCATAATGGTTCTAGTGTATATAAATAATTATAGATTAAAATACTATATTTAGTTAAAATAATAAAGTGAATGTCACATTATATTATAAGGCAGTTGTTAATGTGTTGGAAGAAAATTAATGTAAAATGTTACATTTTTCATATAAATTATTTCATGTAAAAATATTAATTTAATTTTTTTGATAATGATATTTATGATAAAATTAGAAAGATTTATTTGCAGAGAATATATGTTATTAACATAATAACATTGGATGTTGTAAAGTAAAGAAGTTTGAATACTATATTCATTGTGTTTCACATTAAGAACATGATCCCTAAATATCACCATCATTCAAAATGGATTAATTTATAAATATTAGAAACTAAAAGAATTTAGTGGGAGGAATTTCACATAAAATCACCTAAAGATGTAGAATGAATTACATAAAGATTTCATGAGTTCAAAAAATCCCTATCAATTATTAAAAAAATAAAGCATATTTTGTATGAAATCATATAGGGTATGACTATATTGGTGTTTCTTTATTTTCCTATGAATATTCTGACAAGAGTTTATGATATAATAGATTCCATGCTATACAAAAGGTTGTATCAACATTAACCATCATATTTTGGCTATATATACTCATGATGTTAAATGATAATTGAGCTCTTAAATTATAAAATTACATTTTACATAGTTGATATTCATCATTTAGTAGTATATGTTTTGATAAAATTTTAAGGTTATTTTGAGTAAAATTTCATAAAAATATATGGAATATTCACTGGAGACACAAATATTGTATCATTTGATGAATGACTCACCCTTTTGACATAATTTATTTTCATACAGAATTCCCTTTTTATGATAGGGTTTTATATTTTATATTAGTATTTCCCCATACCATATTATAGAAGGTTTACTAGCTTGAGAACCCCTATAATTTGATTTATTCCTTGAAAAATCTTTGAGTTTTAGTTATTTTAGTGGTAGTTGGGTATTTTTTAGATCATGGTATTTGTATGGTCTGAACCAATATGTTCTTTTTCCACTAATATAATGATAATGTCATAAAAATAATTTCATGTGATAGGATAATGAAGTGTATGGACAAACCATTATAAGTTTTATATGAAGTTATTGTCTATCTTGATGACCATCTTGTGATGTGCTCATTAGTTTACATGAATGACTTGGGATGTATTCATTAACATGTTTTTTAAAATCTCATATAACAATGTTGATGAGAATCCTAACTAACCATTTTGTTATTCAGTGTATCTTAGAGAGAATTCTTTGGTGAAAAAAACACATTAGTTTATTCAAAGGGATCATCTTCAAAATAATGAATAATGGTAGTAGATAAGGAAATCAATGATGATATATAAATGTTCCAAATTTTATTTTATAAATGGTTTTTGTTTTCATTAGAGAGTTATAATCAAAATTGTTGTTTCCAGTGTCCTATTATACAGTAAATAATATGTATTCAATCAATTAATAGATATTAAAAACACATATAATCGAAAATAAGAATTATAATTATTGTAAAAATAAAAAAATGAGTTATTAGATCATGTAATAAAAAATACCCCCTTTATATAATGATAATGAAATTATAAAAAAAGTATATGAAAAATTGAAAATGTTCAAATTCTAATAAATATCCCCAAAAAAATTAATTCATTTGATACAAGAACCCTCATTCCCTTTATAAAAAAAATAAAAGTTGAAATAGTTAATGAGCATAAATAATTCATATTATATAAGAAATAATAATATAGTGGTAGAAGAACTATATCAATGAAATTTTTTTTTTTAAATAGCATAGTTATCTTAAATCTTAGGTCCCTATTCCATCTCAGTTTCAATCATACCTATTACATCTCCTACAATAATAGGTTTGATAATAATAATTCAAAATCCCCGTCAATTGTATATTCCCAAAATTGATTATCTTTCTATTTTTTCACATGAATGTCAAAATTTGGTGTGATTTATTGATCAATAGCAATAGGTGTAGTATCAAATGAAATTTGAGAATCCGGATACTGTTTTATCAATTTTATAATAGTCTTCAAAATATTTAAAATAGTATGATGTTAAAATTATACTAATGATGTTTGAGGATCTCTAATCTAAAATTAAGTCTATAAATGATGTGTAATTTTGAGAGAGTATACAAGATATTTCCATATAATCATGGAAACAATATTATTACCTTTAATGTCCTAACTAAAAACCTAATGATAGATTTTTCATAGTATCGATTATTTAATCATCAATACAATAAGGGATTAAAGGTACAATTTTAATCTTATTCTTTTTAATTGATCGTTTCACCCTTGTTCAATATGTTTTATTTTTTTCTTTCTTATCTACCATTTATTATTCTATTGTTACTATATCCTTCCATGAATTTCAAATATTATTTTTTTCCTCTGTTTCATTCATTTATTTCCTTTCTATCTTCACTTATTACTTATTCTACACTTTAGGTTCTTTTCATCATCATTCCAAGCACACATCATATTATTTTATACAAATCATCATTTTCAATATTCTATAAATCCCAATAAGAAGAGTTGTAATAAAGAATTAATGAATATTAAATAACAATAGCTTAATTTTTTTATAGTTTATTCATCTTTTATACTTTTTAAATCCATCATATATTGTATTATGTATTCAATAATCACATAAAATGGGTACACATTGAAATTTTTTCATTTCCAAGTAGAATTATTCACAATAATACTTCTATTTGGTTGATTTCAAAGTAAAATTACTATAAAAACATAATTTTGTAATGTATCCTCAATTACACTCATCTCATTAATAGTTTTCTTAATCTATGGTACATAGATCAATAGTTTCTTTATAAAATATTATTATTTGTGGTAAATCCTCTTAGATAATCCCATGATTTTTTATTTGTAACATATTATACCCATAGTCATTTCATAAAAATATTCACATTATATTATGATTTGTATAATTGATTGAGATATAGATAAATGAAATTAAGAGGAATAAAATATTAATAAATATTCATGATATTTTTAGATGTGGCCTCACACTCATGGAATTTGGAATCGATGAATACCTATATTAAAATTTTATGTGGGTAATGATATATAAAAATTACACTAGGTTTTTTATAGGTCAAAGATATAGTATGGGTGAAAAAAACTTTAGGTTTATGATTCCTAATATAAGATACTAATATATATTTAAGATTTATTCATGAACCATTCATACATCAAATTTTTATCTGGTTACAAATGTTCTTGTAATCGATCAAAATCACTAAATTTAATAGTTATCATACTCTTTATTAATTCCACACAAAAAGTAAGTATGGAACTTTTCACAATTGAGGGAAGTGATATCTATTTTATAATTGTGATCGGTCCAATGAGGGGGGATCCTGATGTAACCCTGTGTATGGGATGAAACCAAAAATAGTTTTTTTTCTGATTAATTGTATATTTTTCTCTATTTTAGGATATGTGATGAGAAATAACATGGTTCCAATAAAGCTCCTGAAAACACGATTAAATGAAATCTGTTTTATGGTTATATATCGTAGTTATATAAAATAACTTTTAAGGTAATTTTTATGACGTATTTATGATTCTTTTGAGTTCATGAATCCATAACTAATTGATTTAACTATTTTCATACATACCCAATCAATGGATGTTACTTTTAAGGTCATACATATTGTATACGTTGATTTTCCATTTAAGTATTTGATTCTTAGACCTTATTAACTAAATTTAAGTTAACGGATTAAAGACCTATTGATGTTTCAATTTATGTAATGAATTTGAATCCAATGTGGTACAAGAGTTGATTCTCATATTGGATTCCTATGTACCATGATAACATGATGAAAAAACATATCATTTTCATTACACATTTTAAGGTCTGTTGATAATTCCAGTTCATGATGTTTGATGTCATATGGTCAAGAATGTTGTGTCTTGAAAATGGGAGAAAACAATATATTCCGCATTTAATATATTTTAGAATCCATTTTTAGTTCATCATGTCTCTTTGTAACTAACCAGAAGAAGAAACATTTTTACTCAAGGTGATTATGGTCTAGAAAAAAAAAGTTACTCAAATGGAATATGGCTTATCAATTATGAGGTGGGGTTTATATATGGACTACCTATATTGGGATCAACCTTGAAGATGACACTATTTTAGGTGTATTATTTCATTATAACATTTTTTTGATAAACATTACATGTCTAAAAATTATGATATGAGTGTTTCTTACACTAGATAGATGGAAAATTATGTTTCTGGGCCCTCGAGTAGATCAAAGGGGTCTATTGTATGTTGGTGTCAATTATATTCTTGGTGCGGTGTATCAAAGATGAAAATAATGATATAAAAGATTTCATAGTGGTATATTCATAGTTGGGACCCTCATTATAAAAGGAAATACATTTTTATAGGCATGATAAGGGCCCTATCCATCAGGGAGGAAAACCAGGGGATGTGCGTTGATAGGAGACCAATCCTTAATTTCAAATAGATACATTATTAAAAGGGTACACTATAATGTTCATAACCCAATATTTTATATCACTAGTTTATATAAGCCTTATATGAATATAATTTTTAGGGATTAAATTTTTTGGAAAAGGAATTCAATAAGGTAATTTTGATAAATTTTTCATAGGTGTTTAAAATTATTGGAATAAGGTATTTTTTGAAGTAATGATTTCCCAAAATATGGTTTCTCCTTGAAATTACCATCCATTAATGAAATAATTCGCATTTTGATACTATATATAAGAGTTAGATATGTTCTTTATGAACCCCAATCTGAAAAAAAATTGGTTCTACGTGATATATCAATGTTCAAAAAATTAAGTTTATTAAAATGATCTTTATAAATTGATTTATGGGAGTGTTTGTCTATTAAAGAACCTCTCAGGAGTCCTTTAAAAAAGACTATTTCTTTATAATTATAAATATCTCATGTTAGAGGAGCAGTATAAAAAAATTGTTTCATAATGATACATCTATATCCCCCATGAAAAAATGATTTACAAGGTCTACATTAGTTTTCTTAAAATATTTAAAAAAGGGTAAAAATTCATTAATTCTAAAATTAATCTTCTAAAGTGCATATTATATAAATAAATAATTATAAAATTATTATTCTATATAATGGATTCCAATTCTAGATTTTTCTATCTTTGTATCATGATGTAAATGATGATTATATATATGAAAATAATCACCATGAGTTTCACAAGTTATAATTTAACAAAAGATATCACAGAACATAAATAATCTCTGAATCTCCTTAAGGAAGATGGAATATTAGGAATTCAAAGAGTATCTATGTTTCAATGCTAAAATTAGATTCTATGATATTAAATTTCTATATCGATACAATAGAACAAAACTAACCAGCCGTAAATACCTCCCAACTATGGAATTTATTCCTTATCATAAAGTGTAGTCACATTGATGTCCCAATATATGGGGCTATGGAGACCCTCATTAATATGAAAAAACAACCCATTAAATACATGTATAAGATAATACTTATCACAAACTACCTCGCAACATGAGGACTAAAAAGTATAGTTTCTTTGATGATGGACCACATAATGAACAAATATTCTAATACATTTAAAAAAATTTAACATTTAAACCGTAATAGACCCACTTATAGAAATTTTCTGGTATATACTCATGTTTATAACAAAGGGAAATTTAAAATAATAAATTATTAAGCTTGAACACTCAGTAGTAAAATATTTATCAAAATGTCATATATATTTGTAAAAACTAATATGATAACATATGTGTAGGGATAAAATATATTATTTAAATGACATAAAAAAATTAGATTTTCACAAAATGCACTATACCTAAAAAAGAAAACTCAAATGTGAAGACACATAAAATTTGGTAAGAGTATAAAAAAATGGAAGAATAAACATTACCCTTAAAGAATAATCACATGTAAGTGAATTTGAAATATAAAATTCATGTAACACATAAAATAACAAAGAAAATATAAAAAATATAGATATAATAATTAAAATATTGTGAAAAACAACATTTTAATGCTTTAAATAAGGAATAAAAAAATTCATTAATTTTGAAGGAAATAAAAAATTTATATTATTAATTTTATGAACACTTAAAATATCAACATTTTATGTTGTAGAAATATAAAATTCCTACTATTTATATGGTAATCTAAAGCAATGTTCAATAATTATATTTTAAAAAAGATAATTTCAATGATTAAAATTCGTGTCTCATGAGATATAAATCAACTAAAAATTCATTGGAGAAAAATATTGGTCCCCTTCTATCAAAGATACATATGGGTTATTCTTTGGAAAAAAATCATTCATCATTTAAAAAAATTCCAATTTGAATAAAATAGGTATCAATCTATTCCAAATACTATCAAATAAAAAATATGACCATTTGATACTAAAAAAGAAGATAAAAAAAGAGACTAAATAAAAGGAAACATAAAAGGATATTTATAAAGCATTACTTTATTAAAGAATAATCCTTTAAACAGGAAAGAGAAATAAAAAATGCACTATTTAATTTTTTTCATAATATCAACTAATAAAAATATTTATTTTCATATTAGTTTCCAAAAAAAATTTAAAATATTATGAGAAAAAATCATCAAAATTATTACATAAAAATCATAATAATGACACATTTAGAAGAAAAACCAATTATTGAAAATGTTATGCATATGGGAAAAATATAATATCCTTGATAATAAATCATTTTAAAATATTTTTTATTCCCATTATAGAAAACCCAAATATTTAAAATGATAATGATACATTAAAAAAGAAAATAATAGGAATAAAATCATCATTACTAATGAAACTAATTTATATTTACACTAGTGAAAGGATAACTTTGAATTAAATTAAATACATTGATATGGAGGGAAAATAGATTAAATATGTAACACCCCGACCCTTCTAGACCGGAGCTGGTGCATTACTTGTTATATTGGAATAGTTATAAGGAATGAAAATACCAAAGGAATGATCAGTTTAGTAGTCTTGAAGAAACAATATACATAAATGTAACTCAAATTACATTGGAAAGGGTTACTAAATACCATACATAACAAAAACTACAAACTCCATCCACAGGAACTCCATAAATGATCTTCGCTTTATCACATGTTGAAGGTAAATAGTGAAAGGGGTGAGAAAAAATGATTAGTAAGGGTTACAAATTGTGGATGTATGAATCAATAACAACTGAATTATAAACAATTTGACATAATCAACCTGGCATTGGGAATAAATGAAAAACTCACGCCATTAATAAACTGATAATGAAACTGCATCCATAGATTTTGTCATAGTAAAAACCTCATGGATAGTAATAACTGATAATTAGTAAAGAGAATTATTATTAATTGGATGTCAGGTATTTGGCACATGATATCATAATACCGTAAAAAACGGTTTAGTTTTGTGTGTAGAAACTCATCTGATTTTTTTTGGAATCAAACTCGAAGGGTTTGTCGCCAAACTGATTTGTCTCATGACACCTACCAATGTATCGAGGGGCTATAGCGGCCCCCACCTTCCATTGGATGTCCAAAAAAATATTTATATATTGATTTAATACAATAGTGATATGCCTTTTTCATTATCCTTATAGAGTAGAGTATACAGATTCATTAATATTTATATAATTAAAATAACATTCCAAATAAACACAATATGTAAATTGTATATGGTTTAGACAACAAAGATATCCATGATTTGAGATTATGGATATTTAATATAATTATAATTTCAAATGTAAAGTGATATAAAATGGTCATTAGGTACACCACATATGTATTATTAGTTACACCACACAATGTTATTCACAACAAAATAGTAGTTGAGACAAAGTCTCTTACCACAATATAATCGGTCCAATCATATAACCAGAACATAATAACCCTCGAATGAATAATTTAATAACCTGAATATAAATATATTCATGTCAATATATATCAAATTATAGTACACATACAACACATACAAGAAATAAGTGGCGAATAATGAAAATATCACAGAAATGAAAGTGAGATGAGAAACCACTTACCTTCTTCTCGAGTGTGTTCTTTGTTTGTTTTAATGACCAGAATATTAAAATTTAGATTCATTAATGAATAATTAGGTAACCTAATATACATTTAATTGATTTATATAACCTTATTAGGTTCATTTATAACCCTATTAATGTGTTTAAGATGTTAAATTGTATTGTTTTAGAATCATTTTCTTCCATGGTTTTCATGATTTCTTTACTTTCATCCATGAATGGAAGTTCATTTGAAATGTGGATAAACATCCATAATTATTAATATATATTATATGTGACCTTAAAGAGATATAAAATATCATATAATGATTCTGGGTTATATACTTGAGGGTGAATCATTAGTTAACAGTTATTGATAAATGCTTGGATTTAGCTTGGCGATTTTGTGAACAATGAACTTGTTCAGTATTATTATTAAATATTATGAGTTTGTAGGGATTAAAGAACATTAATGAGATTAAATAAATATATTATGATCTTTTTCAACCATAAAAATTGTTTCATGACCATAATTTCTCATGGTAATGATAATTGAGAACCCTTCGTCCTTGAGTGTGATAAATTAACACATCTCAGACGATGTTTTCATTTTTAGTATAAGAGGAGGGGGAAAGAGAGATTATGATGAAATATTACAATAGAATAATATAATTACCGTTCATGTAAGTTAATTTAATTATCATAGAAATTTGATGAGGGGAGATGAGGAAATAATTATAAAAGAAAGGACCTCAAAATAAGACAAATAATTGAGAAAATCTCTTACGAAAATTCGGCATCCTAACAACATCACCTAAAATTTAATAAAATAGTTGGATGAGAGAAAGTGGGTATCTCATCACTCATATATAAAATGGGAATTAAGGGGAATAGGTAATGAAATATCCTTACATAATCCAATTGAAAATTAAAGAGAAAAAATAAAATGAAATCTTTAAGAAAAGAGAAGGGTTGTTGATTCTCTTACATTGCGGAGTAACTCCCAAAACATGAAGGTTGGGACCTTTAGGGTTTGAGGAAACCATGGGAGGACTCCTAGGGAGGTAATAACACCAGATATTAGAGGATATTGAGTTTTTATTTTATTAAAACTAAGGGGGTTGAGTGGGTATATATAGTAATTAAGAGAGACTTTTAATTAATTAAAAGGGAGACCTCATTAGTGGTTTTTTTGCAAAACGATGGGCTTGCCTATGGTATTTTCCAATGGTTTTATCCACATGGGCCACCTCATGTCATATGTTACAATAAAAAAGTCTTCTACACTTTTAAATTTAATTATTACATCATTATGGTGTCATTAAACTACTAAAAACTCCAAACTGTATTTTTACTATTCACGGAAAATTCGAATATTTTAGAAAAATCCCAAAAATTCACCGTAACCATTTTCCGACGTGTAGAATTCAAAAATTAACTCTATTTTTAGAAAATAATTTTTTATGTAATTTTACAATATTTTTTAAATAAAATCAAGTTAATTCAAAAAAATAACAATTGTAAAGATATAATTAGTTCTATATCTCATTGAAAAATAAACCAAGATATCATTATTTTATTACATTAAGAAAATAAAATATTATAATTATTTACTATTTATAAAGGTCATATTACTATTCATATTACTATTCATAAGGGTATGTTACTATTCATCAAAAAAATCAATTTTTTTCTATCAGACTCCAATTGACTTACTGGTCACAACTCTAGATGACCAATTTTCAAAATTCAAAACATAGAAGTGGAAAATTTATGTTTAATTGATAGCTTATATCTTTTTTCCTATAATGTTTTGATTCAAAAAAGATTTTCTGCATCATGAAATATAGTCTATTTAATGAATAGCATGTATTTTAGAGAAAAATACCATTAAATGTTTTGGGTGTTATATTATTCCCTCCTTCGGAAATTTCATCCTTGAAATTTTATGAATAAATACCACCCAAAAGATGTGTTTGGTTCTTCTTCGTGACATCCTTCGGTTCCCATATTGCTTCCTCTATATTCTTGTTTTTCCAAAGAACCATTACTAGACGAGTCATCTGGTTTCTCCATACCTGCACCCTTATGTCAAAAATCCCGATTGTCTCTTCACATAATGATAAATCATGTTCCAGTATTATTTCTTCATAGGTGAGTACATGCATTATGTCTGGAATTTATTTCTTTAACAATGACACATGGAACACATCCTGGAATTTGGAGAGACTTAGTGACATTGCTAATCGGTAAGCTAGTGATCTGATTCTTTCCATAATTTCAAATGGTCTGATGTACCTGGGGCTCAGTTTCCCTTTCTTACCGAATCTAAAGACACCCTTCCATGAAGATACTTTCAGAAAGATATGATCTCCCACTAGGAATTCCAAACCTTTCCTCCAATTTTTAGCATAACTCTTCTTCCTATTTTGTGCTAATTTAATATGGGCTTGGATTGTCTTCACCATTTTTGTGGTATCTTCAATATGTTCTGGTACTATACATTTCCTCTCACCATCTTCATCCCAACAAGTTGGAGTTTGACATCTCTTTCCATATAAAGCTTCATATGGAGACATTTGAATACTAGAATGGAAACTATTTTTGTTTGAAAATTCCACCAAAGGAAATTATTGATCCCACATACCTTGGAAGTCAAGAGAGCATGAACTCAACATATCTTCACGAGTTTGAATAGTCTTTTCAAATTTTCCGTCCGTTTGGGGGTGATAAGCAGTATTCATAAAAAGCTCAGCATTCAAAGCCTTCTAGAGACTTTTCCTGAATTTTGATGTAAACTGGGGTCTGAGTCGGACACAATTGATAGAGGTGCACCATGAATTCTTACAACTTCATTAATATAACGTCTTTTCAGGATCTAAAGTGGTAAATCCTCTCTTATAGGAAATAAATATGCTGATTTTGTGAGACGATCAACAATTACCCATATTGAATCATTCCTTCTAGATGTACTCATTAGTTTGGTAAAAAATCCATTGTAATGTTATCCCACTTCCACATAGGAATTGGTATAGGTTGCATCACTACTCTAGGATGTTGCCTCTCAACCTTCACTTTTTAACAAACTAGACACCTTGACACATAGTCATCAATTTCTCGCTTCATATTATCCCACCAGAAATATTCCTTCAGATCTCTATACATCTTTCTACTACCCGTGTGTATAGAGAAACATGAGCTATGTGCCTCATATAATAGTTCTCTTTTTAACTCAGGTACTGATGGAACACATAACCACTTCCCAAACATCAAAACTCCTTCATTAAACAAGATTTCTTTCAATATCCCATCCTTAACAGCTATAATTTTCTTATGTAGATTTTCATCATCAGATTGAGATATTTGTATCTTCTCTAGAAAATATGGTTTAGAAATCATTTGAAAGAGAAAATATATTTCCCATTCCTCTAAAATTCCCATATCCATCTATAGTATATCCATGGATATAAGATCTCTCTCAATCATCATTTGAGTCAGAAGTCCACAATCTTTCCTGCTTAATGCATCTTCCACCTTATTTTCTTTTTAGGGTGGTAGTGTATTGATCAATCGTAATTTTTGAGTAACTCAAGCAATCTTCATTGCCTCATGTTGAGTTCTTTTTGTGTGAAAATGTATTTCAAACTCTTGTGATATGTGTATATCTCACATTTTTCATGGTAACAATAATGTCTCCATACTGTCAGAGAAAAGATTACAGGTGATAAATCAAGATCATGTGTTGGATAATTTTTCTCACGAGTCTTCAAATGTCTTGATGAATAAGAAAATACATTACCATTTTTCCTAAGGATGCAAACCAGACTATTCTTTGATGCATCACTATATATTACAAATCCATAACTTCTATATGGAAGATTCAAAATTGGAGCATTGACCAATATTCTTTTCAATTCATTGAAGCATTATTTACATTCTATTGTCAACACAAACTTAACTTTGTTACGTGTGATCTTGGTTATTTGGTTATCCAATCGGGTGAAATTCTGAACGAAATGCCGATAGTATCCTATTAAGACAATAATAAGACATACCTTAGTTATTTTTGTTGGCCTCGGCCAATCTTGGATTACCTTTTTCTTCGTAGGATCAAATAGGATTATATCCTTAGAGATAATACGACTTAGATAAGAAACTAATTAGAGCCAGAATTCACACTTGTTAGACTTCCCATATAATTCATTTCATCTAAGTGTTTTTAGAATAATCCTCAAGTGATCCTCATGGTATTCATTGATTTTTTGAGTATACCAGGATATCATTGATGAATACCGCAACAAATTTATGATTATATTACTTGAAAACTCTATTCAATGAATCCATGAAAACAAATGGTGAATTCATCAGTCCAAAAGGCATCTCTGTAAACTCATAATGCCCATACTTAGTTCGAAATGTTGTCTTCGAAATATCTTCTTTCCTCACACGTAGTTGATGATATCCCAATCAAAGGTCAATCATTGAAAAGTATTGAGCTCCATGAAGTTGATCAAATAAATCATCAATCTGGAGTAGAGGATACTTATTTTTTATTGTAATAGCATTGATTTCCCTATAATCAATGCATAGCCTCATCGATCCATCTTTCTTTTTGACAAAAAAGGCCAGGGCTCCCCAAGGAGAAACACTAGGTCGAATAAATCACTTTCCACTCTACTCATCTAGTTTTTTCTTTAGATCCAATAACTCCACTGTGGCCATTCTATAGGGGGTCTTTGAAAAAGGTCCTGCACCATAAATTAATTCAACAGAAAACTCAATTTCCTGCTCTATAGGATGTCCAAGTAAATCCTCTATAAACACATCAATTTATTCTCTCACTATATACACATCTTCAGTTTGAATATTTTTTTCCTCACCCAAAGATATTGGGTTATATTCATCTATATGAATTATATTCATTATATCTACAAGGGGTGGGTCTAGATAAGAATTAGATTTCGAGGTCTCCACTCTAAAGATAAGTGATTCTATACCATTTTCATAAATTGAAACTTCCTTTTTATTCCAATAAATCTTCGCATCATAATTTGATATCCAATCCATACTGAGAATTATATAAAATTCAGTCATTGGTATGATGTTAATGTTAGCAACTAAAGCACGTTTATGTGTCACAAGGGAGACTAGTCGACAATCCTTTGTTGCAATAATGCATCCCCTATGAGTTTTGACTGATAACTCCTTTATTAAATCAAATTTGTCATGTCTAATTTTAATGTAAAACTGGGAAGATATAAATGAATGTGATTATCCAAAATCAAATAAAGTGTTGGATTAGTTTGAGTAAACCATTAAAGTACCTTCCAATATCCCATTAAAAAACTCATCTTCAGCAGTTTTAATTGCATAAGATCTACCTTACTCTTTTAGCTTTTTCTGAGGAATTTTTCCTTGGCGCTTAGGACACTCATTTTCATAATGTCAAATATCTATACAATTGTAGCATTGAACATCATAAAATTGTTTATTCCCCTTGCATTCATGAGATAAATGACCCTTTTCTCCACAGTTATAGCAGACTCCCCTTCCTTTTAAGCATTTCCTGAGATGATTCATTCCACAATTTTCGCATAATGGGAATTTATTATTTTCCTTGTTCTTCTTTGACGCTTTACCTTTCCCTTGGTAATCAGAGTAACTCTTCTTATCTTTGTTTCTGTTGAACAAATTTAATCTTGAAAATTCCTACTATGTTTTGATGGCAATTTTTACAATTTCATCATATGATGAAAATGTTCGAGAAGCCAGTGCCCTTGAAGACTTGGCCTAAAACCATTAAATAAATGATCAATCTTGTCTACTCAGTCATGTACGTAATATACAGAATACTAGGCTAGCCTTGTGAAGGTATCCTCACACTCCACAACATAGTATTCTTCTGTTTTATTTAAGCCAAATAATTTCCTCTTTATTTTGGTTCATTGATCATGAGGGAAATATTTTCCAAATAATATTTCCTTGAATGTCCTCCATTCCATATATTCTATTTTTTCTTCCTTCGTGGTATTCTGAATCAAGGTCCACCATTGATCAGCATCGCCCTTGAGATAATATACTCCCAGTATTACCTTTTCATTTTCACTGCATCTTAATTCCATGAATATCTTTTCATGTGACTTGTTCCATTGCTCCGCAACCACTGGATTAGATGTCCCACTGAAAGATGTGGGAATATGACACATGAAATGATCTAACACAGGTGTGGAATGTTTATTCGTTACAACCTGTGTATGTAGTCCCTATATAGTCTAGATTTGATCTTCTCCAACATTGACTGTGTTGACTTTCTCAGTGGGGAGATCTGAACATTGGCCACAAGTATTGATTCCCCTTCTTCCATTAGATTACATTTCTAAATAATGCTACACACTAGATTAGGGTATTAATCATAATTTATAATCTTATCATAACAAAATACTTAACATAAATTGAGATCCAACACATGGATAATCCCATAATAAAAAATTGGTTTCATTGAAGACTATGTTACATTGCAATCCTTCCTAATGGCTTGTAAATAAAATATGAATTATCCCAACCATATCCCTTAGGAGTTTCATAACCAAGAGTACAGCAAGGCCTGTTGTCATGTTTCATGATACCTCAGGTCAAGCCCGAATCTCCTTGTTGGATCGTTCACTCCTCGGTACATCTGTGCCAGAGCCACCTCTACATGCTCATATCTAGACAAGGTTTTATTTTCTATAAGTATTCACACAATCTATTCCCTACCAAAATACCAGGATATTTTTGTACATTTATCCTCAAATACTACCTTAGGGATTATTTCCAAACTATAAATTTCCTACTCTAGTTTCCAAGTTTTCTACTAAACTTTTTATGATACTAACTTTAACACCCCGACACCTATAGACTAGATCCGGTGCATTAATTTTTATATTGGCATGGTTAGAAGGAATAGAAATATTGAAGGAATGACGAGTTTATTAGTATTTAAGAAACTAGATACATAAATTTAACTCAAATTACATTGGAAAAGGTTACAAAATACAATACATAACAAAAACTAAAAACTGAATCCACAAGAACTCAATAAATGATTTCCACTTCATCAGCTGTTGAAGTTAAACAGTGAAAGAGGTGATATCAAATGCCCAGTAAGGGTTAAAAATGGCAGAATCATGAATCAATAAAAACTTAATTGTAAACAATTTGACATAATCAATATGGTATGGTGAATAAATGAAAAACTCACTCCATTAAAAAAGATTAGAATGAAACTGCAACCATAGATATTGTTATAGTGAAAACCTCAGGAATAGTAATAACTAAAAATGAATAAAAATAATTCCTATTAATTGGACATCATGTATGTGTCATATGATACCATAATATCATAAAAACTGTTTAGTTCTGTGGGTTGAAACCCGTCTGATTTGTTTTGGAAACAAACTCGATGAGTTTGTTGCCAAACTAATTTGTCTCATGAGACCTACCAATGCATCGAGGGGCTATAGCGGGCCATGCCCACCACTACATGTCCAAATAATTCTTTCAACATTAATTCAAAACAAGAGAAATATGCATTTTCAATATCTGTATAGAGTAGTGCATACTGATTCATCAATATTTCTATAATTGAAATAACTTTCCAAATAAACATCGTAAGTAAATGGTATACGGTTTAGAAAAAACATATATACATTATATGAGATTATGGATATTTAATATAAATATAATTTCAAATGTAAAGTGTTATCAAATGGGAAGTAGGTACACAACATAAGTATTATTAGGTTTACCACAAAATGTTAGTCACAACAAAATATTAGTTGAGACAAAGTCTCTTACCTTAATGTCATCAGTCGAATCTTATGAACAGAACTAAATAACCCTAAAATGAATCAATGAATAACCTGAATATAAATAGAATAATTTTATTATATATTAAATGGTAGTTCACATATAGAACAAAAAAATAAGTTGTGAACAATGAAAATATCACAGAAATAAAAGTGAGATGAGAAACCCCCTACCTTTTGCTCGAGTGTGTTCTTCATCTGTTTTAATAACCTAAATAATCAAATTTATATTCATTAATTAATTTATACAAAACCTACTATACACTTAATTGATCTAGTATAACCTTATTATATTCATTCATGGATATTTTAATGGGTTTAATATGATCAATTTTATTGTTTTGGAACCATTTTCTTCCTTGGTTTTCAGGATTCATTTACTTGCTTTCATGAATGGAAGTTCATTTAAAATGTGGTTAAACCTCCAAGAATTGTTAATAAATTTTTTTTGTTAAATTATATAGATTTAAATTATTTTATAATGATTCTAGCTTACATACTTGAGGATGAATCATTAGTTAAAAGTTATTTATAAACGCTTGGATTAAGCATGTCGGTTTTGTGAAGAATGAACTTGTTTTGTATTATTATTCTATATTATGAGTGTGTAAAGATTTGAGAACATTAATGAGATGATATAAATATATTATGATATGTTTAAACCAAAAGAAATTACATGACCATAATTGGACATGGTAATGAAAATTGAGGACTCGTCTTCCTTGAGTGTGATAAATTAACACATCTCAGACGGTGTTTTCATTTTTTGTATAAGAGGAGGTGTAAAGAGAGATGATGATGAAATATTCCATTAGAATAATATAATTCCATTTAATGTAGGTTATGGTAATTATAATATAATTTGTATGAGGGGAGATTAATAAATTAGTATATAATAAAAGAACTCAAAATAAGATAAAAAATGAGAAATCTTTTATGAAAATTTGGCAAACTAATGGTGTCACCGAAAATTTAATAATATAGTTTGATGAGAAAAAGGGTGTATCTCATTAATATTACATAATATGGGCATTAAGGGGAATATTTAATGAAATATACTCACATAATCCAATTGAAAGTAAAATAGAAAACATAAAATAAAATTTTTAATAAAAGAGAAGGGTGGTTGATTCTCCTACCTTGTAGAGTAACCCCAAAAACAGGATAGTTGGTGTAATGCCCTGACCCCAATTACCTAGAGTCGGTTCATTATTGCGTAAAATTGGCATGATCAAAAAATATCATGTCTCGAAAGACCGATTAGTTTAGTATCCTTGGAAACACTAGATACATTCATTTGCCTTACATTACATCATAATGTAAAACAAAACTACAACAACATCTTGTCTCCATATCCCCTCATACTATCTCTGTAGGTCATTCTTAATGTACTTCTTCAAATCCTGGAAATATTATAACATTGGAAGGAGTGAGCTTAGATGCTCAGTAAGGATAACAATATAGAGGAATCTTTCATAAAAAAACATTAACATTTAAGGCAATGTATAACTAAAACAAAATCTTTTTAAACATGAACTTCAGTATAATATGACAAAAATAAAATAAAATAATGCCATTTTTTTATTCACATGGATATTCTACTAGTCGAATAATCACATGAAATATCAATAACTACTTTCATAATGATGGAATGCATAATTCCAAACTATCATAACCACATAGCCAAGGCCTCATCCCAAGACTACAAATAATATTTTTCAGGGCCTCGTGCCAAGACACTAGTTTGTCTCATGAGATCTACTGATGCATTGAGGATCTATAGTGGTCTCCACCCATAACTTATTAAGTCCAATGCATTCTTCATATGAATAGGTTTAAACATATCATAAACAATACCATAATCGTATCACATAAAACATGCATAAAGGAAACATAACATTTCCACATTTCAATCACAAGATATAAATACAACACATTGATATAATAAAAACATTATCAAAACCATTTTCAATACCAAAATAAAAGATAATTAAAACTTGGTATTTATTTTTATTTAAAAAAATTTATGGCTTGGGGAGGAAGTTGAAACTCAAATAATGGTCACGGCGGCGGAGAAGTCGTTGTCGCCACAAACATAATACAAAACATTCCTTTTTTCATTTTGTAATAACTCTTCGTATAAAAATATTCCCTTTGAATAAAAGTAAAAGTCAAAGGGTTTTATACATCGTATAATGGAAAGTTGTGAATAAAACAGAATATGCCTCAATGAAAGGAGATTGAGACGAAGTCCTCTATAAAGATCATTTTTTTAAATAAAATAGATCTATTATGTGTATTCACTATAAGTACACATAAATAAAGTAAAAATAAAAAATAGGACATAATAATATCATGACATAATTTGAAAGTATGAGATTAACCTAATGAACGGAAATTGGGTTAAGAAGTTCCCTTACAAATATGATTTTTTAAATAAAATAGATCTATTATGTGTATTTACTATAAGTAAGTATAATGAAAGTAAAAATAAAATATAAGACATAATAGTATCATGACATAATTTGAATGTAGGAGATTAACCAAAAGAATGGAAATTAGGTTAAGAAGTTCCCTTACCTCATATTTGACATGACTCAATCGTTCTTTAATCACCTGAATAATAAACTAGAGTTAGTTTCTACTTTCTTAAGAACATTTTTCATGTTTATTATTCTATTTATATCACTTATTTCCATGTTATGAACATTATGTGATTATTTAAGATAATAACGGTCTTTTTGTCGATCTTTGGTACTTGAGTCAAAAATAAACTTCTTATAATTACAAGTTGTTCATTTGGTGAAATATCCATTATATCCAGAATTATATTAATGATGTAGATATCATATATATCAAATATATCCAGTATATACATGCCTTTATAATATTACATAACATTTAGAGGTAAGAAATGAAATGCACCGTTCATGGAGACGGTAAGCCGTACGTACGCATGACCGCTACTTTCATTTATATTTCATATTTAATGGAATGAAACATAATTATATAAAGTTATATTATAATTCCAGTATAATATCACATATAATATCATTTACTCCATTTTTTATACGTCCCAGATATGGTATTAAAGATTCAAATCACTTTGAGGGGGCGGTAGTCCACACTTCCTAAAATGAAATTATCGCGTTTACCCATAATGGAAATCATAAAATATGCCATAAATGAAAAATACTGAAGCATAAGGAAAACATAAACATAATATAGATCATATATAAAAATAATTTCATCATAATGGCCACCATGAGAGGTGTTAAAATAAGATTGAACAATCATCGTTTTGTGAGGCACTAATTTTCCACCCACAGAAACAGTATGTTTTATAACCATTAGACGAAGGTGTGTGTAAGTGTAAATAAAATCATTCTCAGAAAAACATCCTAGTATATTTTAGATATTGTTTTTGTTACAAAATAAAGTAATAAAAAGAGTTTAAGTGGTTCAATAAGCAAAATAAAACAAAAGAACATAAGAGAAGACATTACCTTAAAACCGGGTAACTCTTTTTTATTTGAGAAAAAGGCTACTTTGGGAAGACTTCTGCCCAAAGTGAGGCTTCTAGGAGTAAGAGAGGGAAGTTGGGAGAGTATTTGGGTAGAGGTTGGCTGAGACAAATGGCTTCAATGGTGTGATTAATGTGGTAGAGTTGGGGGGGCCTTTTATAAGATGAGAGGAGGGGCACTCTTGGATAGTGATGAAATGTTACATTATTATGAAGTGCTTTTCAGATTTCAAAGTTCCCAAAATTATATATTTAGAGGATAAGGTGATAAGGGTTAGAAATATACTCATACAATATGTTTTTGACAAGTTTATGTCTTATATTTTACATTATCTTTTCATTTTATTTAAATCGTTAATTAATGAGGTAATCGCTACATCATCATGGTGTCATAAATAATTTAATTTATATAATGTCTAAAAATTATAAAAAAATTACCATGATGTATGAAATCGTTTTACCTTTCCAATTAATATTTTTGGTCGAAATGTTAACTTATATAACCCCATGTAATAATTTTTTTAGTAAAACAACACATGTTTGGGACAATTTTATTATTACTTTAAATAAAAAGTTATTAATGTCATTTTCTTACCGAAGTGGCTCTATGGGGTCCCCAAGTTTACCCATGGATTTTCATGGTCGGATTTGAATCATCCAGTAAGGTTAGGACAAGTGTAAATGTATTTTCATATTTTTATAATATTATTTTTACCTTAAATTTCACTAATTACCTTTAATCGCGATTAATAAAACATACAAGTTGCTATTCACCAAAAAATTACATTAATCCCATTGAACAAAATTTTACATCCTAATGAAAACCATGTATGTCAGATTTTTGAAAATCAAATCACACAATTGGTAATGTTTCATTTAAATGAAAAATCATTTTTTTAACTACCACTTAGTGGTTTCACTATTCATCAAAAATTGAAGTTTCTCAGAAAAATACCAAAAATTCAACATAGGCTAATTTCAATATTTCATATCCAAAAATGAAGTCCATTTTGAAATATAATATATATATAATTTAAAAAAGTGGGTATTACAATTGATAATGGCTATTTTAATTGGTCGCGGTGTGTTAGAATATTGAACTTGTGTACAATTCAAGCTATTGCATTATTGAAGGAGAAGCATATCGTGGAAGCTCTGGGTGGTAAATTCTCCCCACCTTTAATAAATTTCATCCTCTCAATTTGATGTTTTTCTTTGAAAATAAACGGTTGAAAATAGAAAATATATTTGTGGAAAACCCACATCAGAAATAAGGTTAATAAAATTTAGCCTTAATAAGAGGGAAAGGGAAATGAAAAAGTCACCACCAAATTATGATCCTGATAAGGAGAAAATTGGTCGCAATTAGAGAAATATAATTGGAGAAAAGACATAAATATTTGTAGAGGGTGATTGAGGACATCAATCACAAACAAGTGTAAAATTGAGGGCCTCAAAGCCTTCAATCTATGTTGATTTAAAATATCATCAGTTCAACAAAACATAAGGTATTAGGATAAAACATTTTTTGTTTTAATATCCCTATCCTAAAGATTAATAATTAATTTATTCATAGAATAAGATATAGGTATATATATATACTTGTCAAGTATAGTTTCAACCTTCAACTAATTTCCACCACAAACTCATCCTTTACTCAAAAAGATAATAGAACTCAAAAATATTATATTTATCCTAATCGTACAAGGTTCCAAACATTAACACATACCATTTAGATTAATAAAACTATTTTTTAATAACCAGGGACTTACTGTAGGCTAGTGGTAGGTAATAAAGGCATGTTGCATTGTGGTTGTGGGTTCGATTCCTACAGCTTTGTCATATGAGACAGGTTATCCCCTAACCTGTAGGTTGTCCTTTTCCTAAAACTATAGTATTATAATATTCCAAAAATAATCTCCATAAATTTATTAACCCTAAAAAATACTATCCAATGTTCAACTTAATCCATTCCAACCTTTATATTTATCCAAAATACATCTGTCCAGACATTCTCTAAAAGGTCTCTAAATTCCAAAATCAATTGTATCATCAGATTCCTCAAACAAAGTAATGTTTCCCTATTGTCACATAAAAAAATATGATAAACTTCATCATATTAAAACCATAATGAAAAAACAAGTACTGCAGTAAAATACTTATATATATCAAATTATTCTTATAACCAGAATATAATCCTTGAGTCCAAAAGCACCAATACATTAATTATTCCACTTCAACTATAGAAACAACATAAGATAGTCCTTGATCCCTTGGCCTTTTCGGAGGTATGTTTCCTAGATGATTAGGAAATTCATTTGCATAATGCCCCATTTCCCTACAATTTTAGCATTCAACATTGATATCCTCTTTCTTTCCCTTTCAATCATGAGCCTGGTGACCTTTTTCTCCACATTTATAAAAAACTCCCATACCTTTTAGGCATGTACTGGGGTGATTCTTCCCACAATTATCGCATAATGGAAAATCTTTCTTTCCCTTTTTCCCTTTATATTTCTCTTGTTCCCCCATTCTCTTCTTATCTTGCTTTACTTTATTGTCATAAGATTTATAGAATTCCTTTTCCGTCTTGATAGCACATGAGACAATATCTTCGTACGACGAGAAGGATTGTGATACTAAATCTCGACGAAGAAATGGTTTTAACCCTTCAAAGAAACGATCAATCTTACTTCTTGGGATATGTATATAATCTTCTAGCATGCCTCGCTAACCTTCTAAAGCCAGACTCATACTTTGCGACATTCTCGTCCTCCTTTTGTCTCAGACTCAGAAATTGCCTTTCCATATCTGCTCAATGGTCACGAGGAAAGTATTTTTCTTAGAAAATCTCATTGAAATCCCTCCATTCCATATTTGATACTTCATCATCTTCCTTTGTGTTTTGTATCAATGACCACCATTGATCAGCATCTCCAGTGAGGCAGTAAACTTCCATGATAACCTTTTCCCTTTCATTACTCCCCAAGGCATGGAATATTTTTTCTAGGGAACTTATCCATTGCTCAGCTACTAATGGATTTGTACTCCCATTGAATGTTGGTGGTTTCTGCCTCATGAAGCGATCTAACATTGATCCTCAAGGATGCGGATCAGGGTGCTCCATACGAGTAAGATTATTATTCATAACCTGAGTGAGTTGTCCCAGTGTGGTGATAAGTTGATCATCACGAGTTGTATCACCAGCGCCACAATAATTATCTTGACCAGGAGGGAAATCCCTACATATAGTGCATGCATTGATACAGTTTCCATTCCTCCCACTAGGCGCCATTTCTAAACAATGGCATAAACTAGATTAGTTTATGAATCAAAATACATAATTCCATACTGGTAAAAAACATAACATAAATTGAACTATAATCATAAAATTGTTTTCTTTGAGGAAGTATATACTCATAAACCCTTCATAATGGTTTGTAAATAAAATGAGAATTATCCTAAGCATATCCCCTAGGTGTGTCGTAACCAAGAGTGCAGCAAGGACCGTTGTCATGCACCAGTTCCCGTTCGAGTCTAGCTCAAAGCATTGTTTTCGGGTTTTACCCCTAGGTATATCTGTGCCAGAGCCGCCTCTACCTGCTCATATCCAAACAGGGATGTATTTCTTGGGAAACTCACAAAATATCTATAATACCAAAATTATAGGAAGTTATTCTATACTAATCCTCATAGTCTATCTGATGGCTATGTGCTCTAATCAAAGTTTTTTCTAAATCTAGCTTTTAAGGTTAGTACTAAACTTTCTCTGATACCAACTGTAACTCCCCGACCCCAGTTACCCAGAGTCGATGCATTATTGCATAACATTGAAATGATCACAAAAGATCAAGTCTCTAAAGACCGATTAGTTTAGTAGCCTTGGAAACACTAGATACATTCATATGTCTTACATTACATCATAAAGTAAAACAAAACTACAACAACATCATGTCTTCATATCCCCTCATACAATCCCTGCAGGTCATTCTTAATACACTTATTCACATCCTTGAAAACATAAAACATTGTAAGGGGTGAGCTCAGATGCTCAGTAAGGATAATAATATAGCGGAAGCTTTCATAAAAAAACATTAACATTTAAGGAAATGTATAACTAAAACAAAAGCCTTTTAAACTTGTACTTCAGCATAATATGGCAAAAATAAAATGAAATAATTCCATTTATTTATTCACATGGATATTCTACTAGTCAAATAATCTCATGAAATATCAATAAATACGTTAATAATGATGGAATACATAATTCCATACTATCATAACCACGTAGCCAAGGCCTCGTGCCAAGACTATAAATAAGATTTTGTCAAGGCCTCATGCAAAGACACTAGTTTGTCTCATGAGACCTACCGATGCATCGAGGAGCTATAGCGGGCTCCACCCGTCACATATTTAGTCCAATTAATTCCTCATATGAATAGTTTTAAACATATAATAAACCATAACATAATGGTATCACATAAAACATGCATAAAAGAAGCATAACATTTCCACATTTCAATCACAAGATATAAATACAACACATTGATATAATAAAAACATTATCAAAACCATTTTCAATTCCAAAATAAAAGATAATTAAAACTTGGTATTTATTTTAATTTTAAAAAAGTTATGGATTGTAGTGGAAGCTGAAACTCAAATAATGGTCACGGCGGCAGAGAAGTCATTGTCGCCGCATACGTAAGACAAAACATTCCTTTTTTCGTTTAGTAAAAACTCTTCGTATAAAAAGATTCATTTTGAATTAATGTAAAAGTCAAATGGGTTTGTACACTGTACAAAGGAAAGTTGTGTATAAAACAAAATATGCCTCAATTAAAGGAGATTGAGATGAAGTCCCTTACAAATACCATTTTCTTTAAATAAAATAGATCTATTATGTGTATTCACTATAAGTACACATAAATAAAGTACAAATTCAAGATAGGACATAATAATATCATGACATAATTTGAAAGTAGGAGGTTAACCAAAAGAACAGAAATTGGGTTAAGAAGTTCCCTTAAAAAGATCATTTTTTAAATAAAATAGATCTATTATGTGTATTCACTATAAGTATGCATAAAGAATGTACAAATACAAGATAATACATAATAATATGCTGACATAATTTGAATGTAGGAGATTAACCCAAAGAACGGAAATTGGTTTTAGAAGTTCCCTTACCTCATGTCTGACTTGACTCGATCATTATTTAATCTCCTAAATAATAAACTAGAGTTATGTTTTACTTTCTTAAGAACGTTTTTCATGTTCATTATTCCTTTTATATCACTTATTACCATGTTATGAACATTATGTAATTATTTAAGTTAATAATGGTCGTTTTGTGGATCTTTGGTACTTGAGCCAAAAATAAACATCTTATAATTACAAGGTGTTCATGTGGTGAAATATCCATTATATCCAGAATTAAATTCATGATTTATATATCATATATATCAAATATATCCAGTATATACATGCATTTATAATATTACATAACATTTAGCGGTAAGAAATGAAATGCACCGTTCATGGAGATGGCAATCCGTACGTACGCATGAACGCTACTTTCATTTCTATTTTGTATTTAATGGAATGAAACATAATGATATAAATTTATATTATAATTCCAGTATAATATCACATATAATATCATTTACTCCATCCTTTATACATCCCACATATGACATTAGCGATTCTAATCACTTTGAGAGGGCGGTAGTCCGCACTTCCTAAAATGAAATTATCGCCTTTACCCATAATGGAAATCATAAAGGTAAGCCATAAATGAAAAATAAAGAAGAATAAACAAAACATAAACATAATATAGATCATATATATAAATATTTTCATCATGATGGCCACCATGATAGGTGTTAAAAGAAGATTGAACAATCATTGTTTCGTGAGGCAGTAATTCACCACCCACAGAAACAGTATGTTCTTTAACCATTAGATGAAGGTGTGTGTAATTGTAAATCAAATAATGCTCATAACAACATCCTAGTATATTTTATATATTGGTGTTGTTACAAAAGAATTTAATAAAAAGAGTTTACGGGGTTGTAGAAGCAAAATAAAATAAAAGAACATAAGAGAAGACATTACCATAAAATTGGGTAACTCTTTTTGATTTGAGCCAAAGGCTTCCTTGGGATGACTTCTGCCCAATGTGAGGATTCTAGGAGTAAGAGAGAGAAGTTGGAAGAGTATTTGGGCAGATTTTGTCCGAGAAAAATGGCTTGAAAGGCGTGAGTAAGGTGGTAGAGGTGGGGGCCTTTTATAAGAGGAGAGGAGGGGCACTCTTGGAAAGTCATGAAGTGTTACATTATTATGAAGTGATTTTCAGATTTCAAAGGTCCCAAAATTATATATTTAGATGATAAGGTGATAAGGGTTCTAAATATACTCATACAATATGTTTTTGACAAGTGTAAGTCTTATATTTTAAATTATGTTTTCATTTTATTTAAATCATTAATTAATGAGGTAATCGCTGCATCATCATGGTGCCAAAAATATTTAATTTATTTAATGTCTAAAAATTATAAAATAATTACCATGATGTAGTAAATCTTTTTAGATTTCCAATTAATATTTATAGTCGAAATTTTAACTTATATATCCCCATGTAATAATTGGTTTAGTAAAACAACCCATGTTTGTGACAATTTTATTTTTACTTAAAATAAAATTTTATTAATGTCATTTTCTTACCCAAGTGGCTCCATGGGGTTCACAAGTTGACCCATGGATTGAATTGGTCGTCCATGACTCATCCAATAAGGTTAGGACAAGTTTAAAGGCATTTTCATATTTTTATAATATCATTTTTACCTTAAATTTCACTAATTACCTTTAATCGCGATTAATAAAACTTAAAAGTTACTATTCACCAAAAAATTATTTTAATCCCATTGAATAAAATTTTACTTCCTAATGAAAACCATGTATGTAAAATTTTTTAAAATCAAATCACAGAAGTGGTAATTTTTCATTTAAACAAAAAATCAGTTTTTTAACTACCTCTTAGTGGTTTCACTATTCATAAAAAATTGAAGTTTCTCAGAAAAATACCAAAAATTCAACATAGGATAATTTAGATATTCCGAATCAAAAAATGAAGTCCATTTTGACATATAAAATATATATAATTTCAAAAATTGGGTATTACTATTCATAACATCTATTTTGATTGGTCGCGGTGTGTTAGAATCTCGAACTTGGGTACAATGCAAGCTATTGCATTATTGAAAGAGAAGCATATCGTGGAAGCTCGGGGTGTTACAGTTGGGACCTTGGGTGTTAGAGTACACATTGGGAGGAATCATAGAAAGTAAATACCACCGTATATTCTAGGATTTTGAGTCTGTAATCAATGAAAATGAGGGGGTCAGTGGGTATTTATAGTAATTAAGGGAGGGTTTTTTATTAATTAAAAGGGACACCTCATTAGTGATTTTTTGAAAAACCATGGGATTTCCCATGGTAGATGCCCATGATTATATCCACATGGGACAACTAATGTCATAAGTTACATTACACATGTCTACTATACTTTTATATTTAATTATTACAACATTATAATGTCATTAAACTACTGAAAACTCAAAACTGTATTTTTACTATTCATGAATAATTCAAGTATTTTAGAAAAATCCCAAAAATTCACCATAACCATTTTTCAAGGTGTAGAATTAAAAAATGAACTCAATTTTTAGAAAATAATTTTCTATGTATTTGTAATTTAATTTTTAAATAAAATCATGTTAATTCAAAAAAATAACAATTTTAAAGATATGATTTGTTCTATATCTCACTGAAAAATCATCCAAGATCTCATTATTTTATTACCATAATAAAATAAAATATTATAATTATTTAAAATTTATAATGGTCATATTTCTATTAATATTATAATTCATAAGAGTGTGTTACTATTAATCAAAAAATCAAGTTGGTTCTATCAGACTACAAATGACTTACTGGTCACAAGTCTAGATGGCCGTTTTTCAAAATTAAAAACATTGAAGTGGATATATTATGTTAAATGGATATACTATAACTCTGTCCTATAATATTTTGATTCAAAAAAGATTTACTTCTTCATGAAGTATAGGTTATCTAATGAATAGAAAGTATTTAAGAAGAACATACAATAAAATTCTTGGGGTGTTATAAAATATTATTTGAATTATTTTTAGAAATATTTCTTATGAAATAATAGATCTATAATTAAATAATAACTTATTGAGAAACTTTAATTACCCAAAAAATAAAAGTCAAATAAAAAATAAAATCATTACTGGGTTGAATAATTTAATATTTGAAGATTATACCTGAAATGGAGTGATTATGACATAATAGAAAATTTGATATTTGAAAACACCGTACTATATTACTATCATTGAAATCAAAACATATTTAAATATATATATATATTTATATATCTAATTTAGATATAAATTTCCCTGAATAAAATGATCATCCTGATGCAATAACATAAATTTTATTTATATACACCACATATATGAAATTTAGTGTATAATATATAAAAATGTCTCAAAGAGAATAATTTTGAAATGAAACCCATGTATTATATTTAAATTTAGTCAACCATTATCTATATTCTTTTGTAATGATAATAACTATCCAAATTAAATATACCATATCATTATCATAAATATAACAATGTTTAGAAAACATTATAATATATCATCTAATTATAATTCATTTTCATTATCGATTCTGAAAACAAATAGTACTAAGCTTTTCAAACAAATCATGAAGAAAATATACATTTTAACTATATGATTTAATGTAAATTATTAAAATATCATTTAATAGCGAGAAATATTTTTAATTTTTTTATTTATGACATTTTCACAAGATAAACACCAGAATATACATTATTAATATATAATACATAGTGAACTTGTTTTTGGATGAGTTGATCATCAAATGATGACTTATTAATAAAATTTTAAATAATAACCTATATATTCTGAAACTAATGAAAAAAATATATCATTAATAGTTTATATTAAAATTACATGTCATCCCATAATCATTTTTTAAATAATTTTTATAACATGGTTTATATATTTTGATAAATTATCCATAGTAGAAACATGTTTTAAGGATATGGTTAAATAGAGGATGAATTTAGATAATTAAAATGTTGAATAAATAGAATATAAAAAATGTAATGAATATAATATATTCATATAAAATGAATTATTGGAACTATAATTGATGAGTGGTGATGACGAATGAAATTCAACATTTATGTAGATGTTAATTGATCGTATAGATGATTAAACATACCATTTTACAATGAATGGATAGATTAATGATATATGATAAATATAAATTTTATAATTTTATTTGTGACAGGAAAAACTTATGTATTCTTACAATACATCCATGATACCATCCTTTAGATGGGGTGATGAGGAATGAACCATATTACGTCAATGAGGTGGTAGTAAACACCTATGCATGATCAATGTTTTGATATCTATTAATGGATGGAAACTATTGAAAAATTATATTATAATTAATAGAATAAAATCTATGTCTAATAATGATACATATATAACTACATTAATAATGTTATAGATGATTTAAGATGTATTATATTAAAATAAAAGAGTTAGTGAAATAAATAATTTTGTTGGGAGATAGAGTCTTCTCTTCGAAATAGAGACGTTAAAAAAATAATACTGAGTAAAATAATATGTAAATTGGGTATTTTTTTATGTAGGATAATAGTTATGGATTATATATATTTAATTTAAAATATATGTGAGTCTTGATGTTGTGGAAGTGTTACATTATTTATGTAAAGTGAGTCGTTGTTTTGGAAGTAGCAGTTTCCTTTTCAAAATTGTAATGAAAAATTCAAAGACTAGTGTAGAATAAATGGAACATAAATGAAGAATAAGTGAATGTGGGTTTAAAAGAACCTCATCCATGTGAAAAAAAGATTAGTGTTTTAGGGTTTTTTTACATTTAGCCTAATTCACCTTTATCTTGGTAGTTATTTTTTAACAAAATGATATTATTTTAATAAAAAATAATATTGGACCTTCTATATAAATTTTAACAAAGGACTTCTTGTTTTGAAAATATTTTATCCAATAAAATTTTTCTGATTTTGAAATTTTAATTTTAATATTATCATCTATAACACATAAAAATGGTTTTCAGATAAGGCTTGTTTCTTGGATTAAAATTTATGTGTGATCAAACGTTATTAAAATCACTAAATCTCCATATATAAAAGGTTTTCTTATTATAAATTTTAATTTTTAATCCTTTCTTGGTAATCATAATTTTATTCTAACCTTGTAAATTCTTTATTTAAAGAAGTGACAGAAAATAATTTCGATTCAAATAAAATTATTATTTATTTCCCAAAATGTGGTATTTATTATTTATGATTAAAAGAATATTATTAAATTAACAAATATATTACACAGATATATATATTTTATTCCTCAAATGTTTCTTTTAATCTCTTTGAGAAGCTTATATAATTATAAAATTATGGAAATTACTATTTCAATAGAAAATGAAATTTTGAACTAAAATAATCCATAAAAAATAATATATTTATACTAAGAAAATTTAGATGTGTGGTTTGAAAAGAAAATTTTATTTTATTTATTTTTTATTTTAATATTTTTAAATTTATGTATTAAAATATATTAAAAACTATAAATTAAATTAATTTTATTGAAAAGTCCATTTTTTCATTATTATCTTATATTCCAATGGTTTGGGGGCATGTAGTGACCAAAACCTGTAAAGATCATCAATTCCTCATGATTCCCATGTTGGATCCCTCATGGAACTATTCTTGGGGATTTCATGAAAGTGTTATGCTTTTCCATGATGGCATGTATGTGTGTTCCAACCACACAAGGATGTGAGATGGCCCATGAAAGGGTTATTCTAGTTGATAACAAGGACTACCTTCTGTTGGTGTGTGTTGGTGACCAGCGAGTGAGTTATGTCCAGATGACTAGTTTTTAATAAGGAACGATAGTCAATATATACAATGATTGGGTGATAGTGGTGGGGCCTTGAAGAGGATATTGCATTAGGGTGTGGGGGAATGTTATTTCATAAAGAGCTACGTTCGGTAGTAAGGGTTTGGAAAGTATAATGTAAAGAAGGGGAATATTAAAGAAATAATTATTGCAAACCTGGCATACATATCAAACAGTTTTATGAGAGGGAATATCACTTATTTCGTGGCCTACATGCCAATAGGTATTGTGAATTACTTCCCTTGGGCCTTCATGGAAAATTAATGTGTTTCCCTTACCTAATAAAAAAAAGTTGTCCATTAATTAAATAAAAATCATGTTCTTATAAATGATAAAAATTTCTTAACCAAATTTACATATTTATCTCCCAAACGTAATAAATTTTATTGATTTACAATATAAGGGTTTATTAAAAATTTATTAACAATTTTCTTCTGAAATTTTTTGTATCATCTATATTGGTATTAGAATGTATCTTAATTGATTAATGATAAAATTAGTTTTAGAAGGATTATAATTTCAAGTCATTACATCTCTCTGCCCCTTTAATAAATTGTTGCCCCACAATTTTAATTATCATGTACTAATTGGAATTTGAATGAGAATATAGAATATGTAGATGAATCATGATATAATATATTTTCATATGTCAACCATTATAACAATATATATAAATCGCCTTCCTTGGGAAATTATTATCCCAAATATTATGTTTTTTCTCTACCTACTTGGACCAAGAGTCCATCATTATTTTGTATCATGACCCACATTGTATAATATGTTTCAACAATATTTTTAATATCATCCTTTTATATATAGAGTATCATGGCTTGATATGAATTTTTTTCCACACTCCAAATATGTTTTCGTCTTAGTTGAGGGACCATTTCAATGCTAAAATTTCACTAAAATTATATAATGGAATGATAATAATATCTCTATAGAGAAATTTTTTATAATTTTAGCGATTGAAAAAAATAATCATACTAGTATAGTATTTCATTAATAATAAAATAATCTAGTTGTGGTATAATAATATTAGAAATAAATTTTATATACTATACTTCATAGGGTAAACGTCTTATAATAAATCTAAAACATTGGATTGGAGGATGTCTGCATATAAAATATCATGATCCAATTCGAGAGTAATTATTAAAAATAAATTCTACATTCCTCTTAGTATTTTATTTTTTTGAATTTTAACATCTAGTTTTGTCTTTTATTTAGGGAATTGACTTGGATAATTCCCACATTACCCATGATCATGTAATCTAATTATTAATGGAACCGTATTAAGAACATTGTTTCTTTCAATCATGGTGAAAAAGAACTTCATTTTCCATAAACTTTTGATGCTCTTTGAACCCCTATTTCCCATTAAATTAATATTATATACCACTTAAGGAAATTACCATCATTTTTATTTCATATTTTTATATATATAAGAAAATTAATTTTTTTCCATTCATCAAATTCATGAGTTGATATTTTATGATACTGCATCATTAAATTCCTCATTGACAATGTGAATTCAGCAACAATAAAATTTCTAATCATATCTCATGATAACTGGTTTGGAATGATAATAAGGTTACCCCAAAATTTCTCCCATTCTGATGGTTTATTCAGTGATGTAATCTTTTTTTCCAACAATCCAATGGTACCTTCTTGTTCAATTCATTAATAAAACAAATATTATTTACATAAGTAATGAATCATTAATAATATATGGGAATTATCATAATCACTAAATAAATTCAAGTTTAAAATTATTTGATATTAAAAATTATATCATTATCATATAGTTTATTTTGTTTAAAATATAATATTATTTGTTTAACCTATGATTTTTTTGGTGGGATTATTTATTCACTTAATACTAATCCCACAATATATATTAGAAATATTTCTATTTGAGTGGTTGTAAACTAAATTTGATTAACTAAATTATATCCCTCATGAGTTTCTAACATGGAGTGCAGTCTTAGGACCACTAATTAGGAATCACGATTTGATCAATTAATTTCTCTACCTAATCATTTTTTAGCGATTACCCATATGATTACCTACTCTACATCCACATCCACATAAAAATATCTAGATATATATTTCATTTCATAGAAACCCATATACTCAAAATATTACATAATTTTATTATGCTATCATGCACTTAGAATTATCCCATGGGTTATCCCAAAAGATCCCTAATCACAATACTCAATATAACTATATTATTCTTAATAAATAATTAAACCCTCATTTGATAAAAACCATGGATCCCCATGTTGTAATATGGAAATAATATATTTATTCCACTTTTAAGATAACATATCTCAAAACTAGTCACATGTCCAAATGACTTAATGGTTCGGTGTCATTGAGGTAAAAATTCCTAAGAAAAATATTTTTAAATATATGGAACATTTATCAATTTTTAAAACCCCACTAGATCATGTTTTATAAATGTCCTAGGTTTTATTCATCTTTATAACCATTGGAAATAAAATTTATTAAATGGGTGAGGTGTAATGATTAATAAATTATAACTTATCAATATGTGATCAAGGATAAGATGTTAAACATATAAGGAAACACGAGATGTTTAGAAATATCATATTAAACTAACATGTAAAAATAAGTGTCTTATATAATTTGTGATTGAAAATAGGTAATATCATATTATAAAACATATACCGTGGTATTCAAGTGATGAAACATGATATAATAAAAATGACCATTTTTCATTAAAAGATATATTTGTTATAGATATTTAACATGGACAAGAAATATGGAATAGGAAATAACTTTTTTTAAAACATAAGTATAAGGATATTATAGAATTCTGATCTTATAAAATTTGCCTGATTATTGTTTTGAAAAAAATTACACAATTATTGTTGTGAACAAAATCATTCCCCAATATATTGTTTCGAACCAAAAAAGGCCATTCATTATTTTATGAAAAAACAAAATTCCCATGATTTATGTTTTTTACTAAACAAATATTCATGCTTTGTATTGTTATTGAATATATTGTCACACATAACATCCTTTATAACGAGAAATAAATTGATAATTATTAATTTGAGGATGATAGATGACCTCATCCATCATCATCCATATATATTAGTGCAACATAGAATCAGATAATTAATCTTTTTCTAAATAACCCATCACAATAAAATAGGTTCTACAAAATTTTAAGCGGTATCACATTAGAAAAAAGATTATCATTTGATAGCAAAATATGACGACAAAAAGTTTTTATTTTATATGATTATATGTTAGGTTATTTATCAACTGTTACTTCATTAAAGGTGAATCCATCAAAAACAGAAGATAAATCCTAGAAAGGGATTTTTTATTAAACAAATTTGTAATAGCATCTTAAAACTGAGTGACATTAAAGTTACATTACTAAAACCATTTTATGAATATTAATATAAAACATCCAAAATAATTAATTATCAAAATATCTAATAAATATTCACGGATATTAAAAAATATAAGTGAAAATTGAAATGAATACGAGATGAATATATGATCATGCTAATGAAAAACCTTTTAAATATTTTAAAACAAAATAATGAAAAATTAACTGCATTAAAAGGATAATGAAACCATTTTTTTAAATGAATAAATTTGAATAAAATATTCTTTTACAATTAAAAAATTAAAAAATTTTATATAAGTGAATTTATAACATTTATGGAATGTAAATACATGGATATGGAGAGAAATTTCATTAAAATAGATTGGAATTGAGCTCAAAAAAATTATATTATTTAATTAAAAAAAAGATCCACTAAGTAAGATTACTTGATATTGAAAATGTGATTAATTATAAATAAATATGAGGATACAAAATAAGAACACCATATGGTATAATAATTCTTTTATATATATTATAACAAATGTGGAGTGATTATGTCTCAGAATAAAATTTTAGTCAAAAAAATCCTCTCAACATGAGGTGCATGTAAATGAAAAACCACTAAAATAGATAGATTTATTTTTTCATAAATAACCATGAATAAAATATATTTCAATAAATTTTTTCTTAAATATATATTATTATTGAAACACATAATTAAATTAGGATCATAATATAGAAACATGTATGTAAGACAAGAATTTTTTTAATGGAATCACATACCTTGTATTTCAGCTTACTCGACTATGATGTAATATATTATATAATGAACATAAATATCATAATATATTATCTCATAAACATAAAATAAAATAAAACCCCTTTTATAATAATTTTATAATCATATATTATTAATATATTAACCAATTATTGATTTTTTTCATTATTGTTTTTTAGATCATCTGGTTCTTGGATTCGAATAAACATCACCGCAATAATATCATTTCTTACTATGTGGTTTCAAGTTCATCATTTTCAAATCATTTATGATATATTAATATATTTTTTTAATAAAACTAATATATATATTTCAAATATTCATTCGGTGAAATACATTAATATATATTGAATAAATAAAAAACACATTTTTCTAGTTTTCACCGCATTTAAAAATCAAAAGATTATATATAAATAAATATTTTAAATATAAAAATATCATTTAAAAAATCACTAAATCCTATTAAATATATCATTACAACATGATATCCGAAATATATGACTTCCAACAATAATTTATGACATAAACGATATAAAATTGTTTTATAGGTGGTTAAAATGACACAAATAGAAATGTTATATAATGATATAATGAGTAAGGGGATGAATTTGGATAAAGATAATGTAGAGTATGAAGAATAAAATTTATTTTTTTAATATAATTTTCCTTTAAAAATACAATCAAGGGATCTTTAATTACGATGTTTATGAAAAATGATTTTTTTCGTTCATGGTGGCAGTAATCCATCATACACATGCTTTATAATCTCATTAATTAACGAATGTAATAAATAATAATATATGAAAAATAATCATCTCAAAATTTTATTTGGTACATTTAAAAAATATTTATTTATCAATTATATCTGTGTCACCATATTTTAGATTCAATGATTAATAACGAACTACATTACATGATTGAGGTCAGAGTCTCTATGTACGTAGGATTGATGTTTTGGTCTCTCATAGTGAAAGAAAACTAATGAATAATTTTTTTATATTTAAAATTTGACCTTTAGGTAAAAAAATTATACATGTTTCATTATATTAAATAGTTTATAGATTGTTTAGGAAGTGGTGTAGTAAAATAAAAGGGCATTTTAATGTAATACTCACACTGGTTGGTTGGGTTTTCTCTTGGAAAAAAACATGGAAATGAAGTCCCTATGAAAACTAAATGTAACAACCCATCCTAGATAATATTTTTGAGCCAGTGTTCCATTTGAATTCAAGTGTTCTTCCACTTATTCATAAGGATTATGAAAATTTTCAATGGACTAAAAGTGATGTGGGGAGACTATACCCTTGATCAACATAACAATACACCAGATTATGACAACATATTTGTAATCTCACTAAAAAGCATAATAGAAAACAACATAATCATGATTTCAAAATAAATTTCCAATAAATTCATATAATAATAAATAAAGTGTATCCCAAATTTGGTAGGATAATGAGAAAATGTTTTACCATTGGATATAAATACATACAATATGTTGTCAGAGCTATCTTGGGACTATCCTGGTGTTTCTTCTTTATATTAACTACATGATCCTCTGCAAAATACCACTAATTAATTTCAATTCAGTGGGATTGTAATTATTAATCCAATATGTGCACTAAAATTCCTATTCATGGTGTGCATACAAACCTCGTAGGACCCCACTAATGCTTCATTAATAGTTATGAACATCTATATAGATGTTTATGTGCTGATCGAAGTGTAAATACGAATAAAATTATAAAAATGAATCACATACCAAGTGATCACATGATAAAAACTCTTTCATGAACCCAAAGAATACATTATTCAATTCCATTTTAAAAGGTCATATGTGTTCACTATATTTCATAGACCATTTTATATGAGTTTTTCCACCGTTATAAACAATAAAAAATATTTCTTTGTAGAACAAGTCCAAAAAAATATCATGGAAAGCCACACCCATTACCAATAACTATATTTCAATTCTACATAATCCTAGCATGTTTGAAATAATAAAACTACAAACATATACCGATAAAGTTATCTTTTTCACATATACTGAAATATAGACCCAATTCGAATGGATTATGGTATTCCCTTACTATTGGAAAACTATATATCTATATTTTTTCAGTCTATCATATATCAAGAGGAACAAATAATGAGTCATGTCATCCAAGGTTCCCAACCCCTAGAAAAGAGTCAACCAAGTCTTTCAGTTACATTAGGTAACCTGAACTCTGAGACAAGGTTCCACTGGATATTCACAAATCCACTTAAAAATCATGATATAGAATTTAACAACATATGAAAATAAATATTTCACATGAAATTAATAGAACATTAGTAAACTGCACCACATAACAGAATAATCATGTATTATAAATTATTCAATGGGCTAGGAAATTACCACATAATAGGAGAATAATATCAAGGAACACACAGTCCAAACTAAGTGATGATATCCTAGAGAACCCATTAAAGTCAATCAAATATTTTAATGAATAAGTTTGTACTCATGGAACAAACAAATGATCCACAAATTCTAATAACTCTATACAAGTGACCATGATGGTGATTATTTTTTTTACTTTCAGGACACAAATGAAAATTTTGATGACATATTAGGGAAAAATACAAATACCATTCATGAGCACCCATGTTCACTATAGAACGAAAAATTTCCTCATAGTATATTTTCTATAATTAGGATTCATTGATATATTCAAATTAATAGACAAAATCCCCATTAAATTACATAAGAGATTCATCACCAACATATGCCCAAGCACTGATTAGAAAGAGGCCACCAATACTCAGAAGATAACATAGTTATATAAATATAGTAAGAACCATCCATTTTATCAAGGGGAATTCATAAAACTATCCAATATTCATTGTAAATTTTTTAAAAATAGAGAATAAGTAGTTGTAGGAATAAGAAGATATATTACACTTCAATTGATTCCAATTAAGCAATTTAGAATTCAATGCCCTATAAGAGAGGAGGAGGAAACCCTGATAACTAAGGTAGATACCCTCATAGAGCAATAAGGATTTTATCAGTTTAGGTAATGAAAGACTAGAAAGATATTAATGATTAAATTGAGATATGATAATATAGTAATTTATAAATTCGTTAAACTAGTATTGGATACATAGTTAGGAAACATTGTTAGATAGACTGTTCACCGGCCATATGGACACTACTGTCCGTTGGGAATAAAACTACATTTTCAACTAGAAAATACTTGTATGGTTTGAAATATCATACAAAATCCATGAAGACATACCCAATGGATCACAATTTTTTATTAGACCCTTTCATGAATATAAAACATGTTTCCAAACCATTTATAATTAAACTGGATTTGAAAAATCAATTATTCATGGTTACATCATGTTTCCTATATACCATAAGAAGACCATAACATTTTCTTTCTCACAAAAACTCTTAATTTTCATTCCCCAACTATCTAAATACATCAAAAACTCAATGAGCTAAACTATATAATCACTAATCTATAATAGAAACTTCTATGGGAGAAAAAACAATCTATGTAGTAATTTAAAAACAAAACATTCTTTGGATATCAATGATATAATAACTCTCCCCCTCCAATGACTTCCCATCACTCAGAGGTTTATTTAGTGGTATTGTTTGAAAATATTTTCTGACTATGATAATAAATCAAATTAATACTCCCAATAATTCTCTTAAAACATACATATATTTTATAGTACTATGAAATGTTACATTATATTCCTATAAAATACTTCCTTGATCATGTTTATTATCAACACCAGGAACTCCAAATATGATGTTGAAGAACCAGATCAACATCATAAATGTTTACCACATTCATAGAATATAACATTTATAAATAGAGTTTTGAAACATGGAACACATCTTGAAAATAATTCTATTATGTAATAATATATAACCAATAGGCCACTATCCATATTAACTAAATAATCTCAAAATCCCCAAAAATATCACCATTAACATCCCATTTATCTATAGCCTTTGTTTCCCAAAATAAGGAGTCATCCAAAAGAATACTTTGAAACCAAAAATGAACTCCAAATGTCAACTACATCTGTTTAAATAAAATTATTATAAACTTTAATCGTTTACTAAGCACTTGAAGATCAGTTGTAGTACCTTGATGTTCTCTTGTTTATAAACAACACAATAACTACATCCCAACCAACCTTATCAGAACATGGTGGTGAGAGAGGGGGTAAGGTCCCATTTTTGAATTTTGTGAAATTTATATATAAATTTTAAAATTAATATTCATTTTATTGTAAAAATATTTAAAAAATATTCATAATTTAAATATTATATTTTGAATAAGAGAAGGATTTTTTACATAGAGGCTAGGGCATAAGAAGTTTCTCATATATTATTTTGAGATTTAGTAAATTCAAGACTCAAAAGTCCAATTTTTTTAATGGGAATGTGTCACATGATTTTCACATTGTTTTTGAAGATAATAAACCTAATCATTGCATCCCGTCTGTGAGGGAGAACGTTTTTCTAAAACCCTGCGGGGGTGGTGGACATTCATGTGATGGGTTATGCATAGAATTTATGATAATAAATCATGGGGTTTGAACAGTTTGTCAAACCATGCAACAAGCCATGTTAATAGGATTCTACATTAGTATTTATTTTCACATGGATGGTACATGGTTTAAAAAACCATAAACCTTATTTAAGGGGATATGTTACTTCTATTACCATGATTTATTTTATCCTTCCCCATATTCTTCTCATCACTCATGAAGAACTAATCCCCCTCACATGGTGTATTTCATATCTAACTAGGAATGAATTGTTCTCCTTTTATTAGACGTTGAATTAAGAATCATTAGTCATGATTGAAAATTATCAATTATTCTATAATTATATATTCCCCCATTCTTAGTTTAACATCTCAAATTTAATACTATATTAATGTGGGGTCGTAATACCTATTTTTAGTTCATTTTATGATTCTTCCAATTTTCCCAATTTGTCTGGAAATAGTGATAGATAATGGATGAGTGACGCAACCAAAGAATGGGGTGCGTTTTCGGTGGATTTTCCCTTAACATTTCACAAATTTATAAAAAACGTTTTTTTAATAATTATTTTACATGAGTTACCCCATAAATGTGAAAATAATTTTTTGGATCCTATTTACATGAAATTAATAATTGTTTTTTATTAAATAGAACTATTAGTGGTTCTCTTAAAAATAATAACCACCCCTTGGGTTGTACATTATATTCCCATAAACATTGCTAAATCAATGAAATTTAATCACCATTTCTAGGTGTTTTTTAGAAATCATTTATTATAATGCATCACAAATTCTTTTTTCTCCATTAATTTGTTTTCTATTAACACTAATTTATTATATATTTAAACTTTATTAAATTATTTGGTATTATAAAATGCAATAGTTTTAACTATTTCCACTCAGTTTCATTAAAGAGTCTGATAAAATTAAAAAAGGGAACTACCTTAGAAAAAAGTGGTTAAAACATATGAAGAAATTCTTGATTTACAAAGGATTGAGTTTTGGATCACTCTAGTTTGACAAAGGAGCTTTCAACATGATAGTTACATGATTTCCCATATCTGGCATGAAACCCATTGGAGTTCCCAATCTCGTTTCTCCCATGGTCCTATTTTTTCTAATAAATAGACCCTTGGGGCCTTTATTTGTACGGAAGAATTTTAATGAAGCCAAATTTCTACTCTGGTCACCCTAGTGATTATCCAAAGTCTTTTGAAATAGTCAAGGAAGTTATTAACACCTAATGTGGAGGAATAGAAGGGGGTTATAGGATATAAGTCCTTTATGTGTTCTAAATTCAAAACACATGTGCGCCTAATGCTCCCAACCTCCCTAAATCAGCAACCCTTTCACACCATATATTACACTCACAGGAATTTGTGTTCCCCACATCAAATAATACCTATGAATACTCTTGAAAGATTGAGTGAGGTATCTCCTAAGTATTAACTTATAAGGTTTTCATCACTCAAGTGAACATCAGGTCTCCCAAGCCTACTTGTTTGACCATACTTGTGCGTTGGTACCTATATGGGAGCCCATCTTTGATTAACCTACTCCCTTTAGTCTACAGGAAAGTAATACCTATCCAAATCCATTGATGAAACAGATTCTTCTTCATTGGATCCCTTGTATAAAAGGGATTCTATTGAGACCTTCACAAAAACCATTAGACTTATCGAACCCTTTGGAATGAGACAACAACATGTCTCCTATTTGGGTCTGTATATCTACAGTCATGGTATTCACATATTTGTTTCACAATGGGGATAGAATTCATGGAGTGGTTTTGGGTTTGTATATCCACAGTCACATGGACCTTTCTCCCATGAATAGTGGTGTGAAATTCTCAGTTAGGAGGATTTGGGTTTGGGTTCTAACCTCTCATTATCGTCTCTAAGACATGGATCCTCATGTCTCTTTTAAGAAAGGTACTGTTAATGTTTATGTTTCTATGAAAGAAAAAAAAATCACCCTCCCCTACCAGGATCAATTTTAGGCAGTAATCCTAGTGTATGCCTCTAACCTATCAAATAGAAGGTTTTGGTCTTTATCCTCTCTACTTTCTTCACTTTCACTCTTTCCATTCATTAGAGCCATGCCCAGTGTTAATTGAAGAGAGGGAAGGTTCTTCGCCTCTCCCTCTTCTTGAGTCAACTTGACCTCATCCACCCTAGCCGTCTTAGGCATGCCATCTTCCACCACTAGAGGAGGAAAAGTGTGAGTTATTTTACTAAATCATTGGAATCCCTTGGTTTTTCAAACAGAGCATGACTCACATGGACTTAGAGATTTGTCATGATCAAAAAATTTGTACAAGACATTTTGAACTATGAGAAGCTTCATTCTTGTTCAAAACGGGATATATAGGACGCCTTCTTGATGCATGATCTCAAATGGTTGCCCTTCCAAAAATGGTTTATCCAATTATATTCCCTCTACTGGCCAGATCTTATGCATAACCCCCAGCACAATGAATGAACTACGATAAATCTGATTCCCACTGTACTTGGGATATGCAGGAAGCCTTCATAGGGCCAAGCACATTGGATGTACTCTTAAAGAATCCAACCCTAATTACCTTAATTGGATCATTTTTATTAGATGTAAGCCCCAACCTAAACCCACAAATCACCAAGGCAGCCTTTTCAGGATGTAAGCCCAATCACATTTCTTTGAAAGAACTATACTCTTCTAATTGACTTATCAAACTACATGGGATTTGATTAACATCCAAATGGGATACGTTGGAAGCCTCCTAGAGGTTCAAACCATACACTTCAAATCAACCCTATTCGTCCTAGGCCATATTCCCAAAAGTTTATAATCTTACTTGGAAACACATATCCTTTCCATGTTCCTTAGGCTGCTTAGGTATACGTCCCTCACTAAACATTGACTAAGATCCTTTTTCTTAGAGGTCCATATCACATGATTTGAAATGGTATTATGTGTCCCATTATGAGGAACCGAACTATGAGGGTCCTAATTTCTTTCACAAGGATACAAAGGTAGCCCATTTTATGGGTACGATCCTGACATAAAAAAAACTATCATTTCCCAAGATGAGAATAAATTATAGAGTGCCCCACTAAGTGGATTCAAAACTAGTATCACTATACCACTGACTAAAATAATCTATAAATAGTATATGAGAGTATACCACTGATATAGAACCTCAAATACATAGGAATATCTCTATAAATGAATAACCTCGAATATATACGGCTGATTATAAATTTGACACTTTTTAATAAGTGATTGAAAATTCCAATAAAATCATATTTTATACTTGGATAATTTATAATAATTATTTAAAATACCTTAAATATATAAATAGAGTACTAGAGTAGAAAATAATTCCCCCCAAAGGGTGTGATGAGTTCAACCTCCCATCCTATTGACAAATACATGTACATAAGTATCACAAAGTTCAGACTTGACAGACTCTTTCATTTGGAATGTATGTCCCTTTGTGATAATGAACTATTGGTTGTTTCCGGTTTCATGAATAAATAAATTGGGAACCACCTGTAAGTAGTAATTCATCAACTTGAACACTCATTTCAAGGAACTAAAAACCAAAAATGGTGATCCCAATGTGAATCCTTAACCATGTTTATAATGTTACCCACCTTTTAGGACCCTATAAATTGATAAAGGAAGGTCAGAAAAAGGAATCAATCACACATATATCCATATAAAATATGGTTTGGTAATGGAGTTTATTGTTTCTTTCTTGATTTTTTCTTAGAACTCCATTCACTCGGGAATTGATTCCTTCATGTTCCCACCTGAGAATCTCATGACCACTACTAAAGTTGGATCCTCATCCGTAGGAAGGATGCCAACACTGACTCAAAATAATCAATGATGGGTATCCAACAGGCTGATAAGGGAGTCAGGTCATCATGGTACAATACCAACCTTGGAGGCTGCTCGATAGCCTCTCCAGGTTAATAACAATCCCCCATCGTCTGACCAATGACAGCCAATGGTCAAGTAACAAAAGGTTCCAACCACCATCTTCAACCATTTTGAGCCCTTCTTAGCAGAATGAAACAACCAGTCCCTCCCAAACTATATAGAGGTGGATCAAGAGGACACTAAGGGACTCATTTAAAAAATATAGGGATCCTTCTCGAGGACTCCCACCAAAAATCTCCACCAGCAGAATCGTGCGGCAGTGAACCCCCGACATGAGGGGGGTATTGCCTCTGGACGTTTGGCTCAGGTCCCTCAGACTCGAGAACACAAGGCGAACCACCTGGGACAACATTTGGTCAACAGGTAGAAGGTTCTTACCTTTTCTACCTCCACAAAAGTTCATCAACCTAACAAGATATAAAATAATGAGCGGGCACATACACTCATCCTTCCTAATTCTTCTTCCCATCGAACACATCTAAAATCAACACACCAATCCCACACTAAAAATCTAGTACAGTACCTTGAACAAGAACATACACCTGTTAAAAAATTATCAGTCATTCAGTAGGCTCATCTGACTGCATTTAATGAAGTCCTCCAATCAAATGTGGTGTCAATGGATAAACAAAAACATAGACCTACTTACACTCTCCAATACTTCCATCATTATTTTCTGCTAGAATTATAAGATGTTCATCATCCATTATTTTAGGAAAAAATATAGCATGAAAATACACATGCCATCATTCATCAATCCTTCCAATATTCTCATTTGGTAGCACATGGAAAAGTCAGTCGAAAAGCTCTGATGGAAAATATAAGGCATACTCAACTCTCTTCCCGCAAACATGAGTATTGTATGTATCCAATGATAAGAAAATGAAGAAATGAGTAGGCACACACACCTACTCAAGATAATTATTGGACATATATTCTCATTCTAGTCGCTGAAGTCACCAATCATATTATAGAAATAGTGAATGTTCGTAAACCAATTCCTGCCCATATTCTGGAAGCATGCTAGAATATCATAATAAATACTTCAGTAATACCAGGGTAATAGACACATAAATCTATCCCCACACCTAGGATGACACAATTGTATGACATCCCGAATCAGATACATACCTTTTTTCTAGTCTAGTATGGTTATGGGGAATACTATCACTCCCCAAGGTTTAAAAAAATAGATATTCGTGTAACATTTTTTTAAGTAGATATTTATAACTACACATTAAAAATAATTTTTCCACTTATATGTTTAGAATTTTCAAAATGGACATCTACAATTTTGTTCAATATGTCATTTGGAGCCTAATGGAACAAACTTGTTTTTTGGTGAATAGTAACATACCCTTACGAAGAGTAATATAAATTGTAATATTTCCCCTAATGAATAGTAAAATGTGTTATTATTTTATTAAGGCTTTAAGATAATGACATCTTGGTTAATTTTTCAATGTGATATAAAAGAATTTACAGGATTTAAATTAATAAATTTTGAATTAAGTATGATTTTATTTAAAAATAAAATTAATTATATTTATAAAGTAATTGTCAAAAAATAGAGTTAATTTTTTAATTCTACACGTCAAAAAATGGTCAGGGTAAATTTTTGTTAATTTTATGAAATTTTTGAATTTTTGTTGAATAGTGAAATACGGTAAAATACTGTATATTCAAATTATCTGTAAAATACACTATATATGAAATCATAAGGGATATAATTCCTCTTGGTTCAAACTCAGATTCCATTATTCCTATTTGGTGTTACATTAATTAAGACTATTCTTAGACTAGGGAAAATGTATTATAATAATGATTAAAATAATGATATATACCTCCTCTCCTCCACTATAAATACCACCATCATTTCCCTATTCCTCCCACATCTCTCAATACTTGATACATACCAATGTTCTTCCAAATACAACTCCCAAGGATCTCCCCCATGTTCTAGTGCAGCCGGTCTTATCAAAAGGCCAAAACCAAAGGACTTAAGAAGGATCTCAATGAGACAAGATCAAGAGGCAAACATCCTCTTTTGTTTTCATACCTTTCATTCATTTTGTTTTATTCTTTTTAATTTGATTTTAGTTATGTTGAGATATGTAATTCCATATCACCCTTTAATGAACAAATTATGTAATATTGATGAGATACCCCATCTCTATAATTATTTTTTTATGAAATTATAAGTGACGTCGTCAGGCTGCCAAATTTTTGTGAGAGATTTATCAATTTTTTTTATTTTGAGTTCCTTTCTACATTTTCTTAACCTCCACTTATACAAGATGAATTAAACCTCATGAATCTTGTATATATCAGATTTTATCATGTTAATTGAAAATTCATCATCAATCTTCTTCTCCTCCACCACTTATTCAAGGAATTAAAAGCATTGTTCGTGATGTGTCAAATGACCAACATTGTGGACAATGTGATTTTAATCTTCATTAATTCTTTAAAGGATAGTCATGAATCAATTTTTATGGTTGAACAAGGATATAATATATGTATTATTAATCTTTCATGGTTCATGAATACTTTTTTACACATGGTTTTAATTTACAAATCGAAATGAGGTGGTTATTATCAAAGAACCGGTAAAATGGTCTAAATGAACATCATTAATGTTTTAACTTATGAATCAACATCATGTAAGAAATCAAGATGATAAATGTTATAATTTATGGTTCTTTAAATATATAAATACTACTCCATTCCAATTCTATATTTCCACTACCAATCGACAAGAAAACCCATCATGAACTAATCATGGAAATCATGTAAATAACACACCCAAAAACAGCACAAGGAACCAAATACTGACAATTAATGGGTGAAATGATGTAAGGAAATGATAATATAAGGTATTACAAAGATGTATATGTTTTTATAAGTTATTAATAACACTATTTTATCCATTATACATTATGTTTAAACAAGTATAAAGTAAGACAAGATCGACTTAAGGGAATTCTTAACCCAATTTCCATTCATTGGGTTAACTTTATACTTTGTTATTTGTGTTGTATTAAAAAAATTTGTGTTATTAATTCTGCTTTATTATATTTTATTATGTTTATTTAAATTGTATATATATATTCCATCCACTCTAATAAGTCCCGCTTAAATTATATAATTTATGTGAGGGGTTTTTTCGTTAAAATTTTCTTTTAAAATTATTTTTTATAAAATCCCAAAGTAATGTTTTTAGGGAATTATTCATGTTGTATGATTATGTTATGGTTATTGGGCATTTTTTATAATGAATGGTGGAACCTATATTTCCCTCCAATTCATTGGGTATGTTAATTTTGGTGGTTAGCTATATGGTTACTCCAAGTTTAACTATGATGGGTGCCAAAATTGTAATGTAGCCACGAGGGTTACAAATTATAAGGTAGCCGACAGGGTTCCAGCATTTTGTCACCTATTCGGCTCTCCAATCTCAGGCGTATAAATTTTCGGTTGTTAGGAATTTGTTCTATATTTTTATAGCCTCTGAAGAAGATTTAGTGTCTACGTGGTGCAAAGCTCCAAGGTATTTCGATCGATGGTGGTGTAGCTTCTCCCATTGGTCCATAGAAGTTCACAAGTGCATGGAAATTCTATGCACCCCTATATGGATCAACCTTCCTCAGTTGCCGCTACCCTTCTAGAATGGGGGATTTATCAATGTGACCAGTGATTCTTGGGGGGGGGGATTTCTTTTGTGCTGATTATAGGACCACAATATGCGTGGATGCATTGTTTACTCATTTATGTGTCAATATGGATATCTCCCAACCCATTTCAGAATATATCTCCCTTCCAGTTGAAGATGGGCATGTATGTGGCTAGTTCGTCTCTTACCCTATATTTCCTAGGTACTTCTCTTTCTACCTACTTCAGGGACACTCCCTATATGTTTGTAGATTCTAGAAACATTCGATGTCTCAATGCTAGACCAGGGTCCTGTCACAGCAGCCTACTGCGTCCTCCTGTGCCCCTACCGGATTTCCCCCACTATGGAATCCTCTATAAGGACAGTGGCTACATCCCCTACTTCCACACAAGGCTCTGAGGTGGCTTTGATCCCACCACCTTTCTGACCACTGTTATTTTTCCTGAACATGTCTTCCTTCCTCCCAAGAGTTGTGACCCCATCTCTATATGGCTTCTTGAACCCTACAATGATCATTTGATGGATATCCCAGAGTTCTCTACTAGGGGCCAGCTCTCATTCAGGTTGTCTAGTCTCCTCATTCCTCTAGTTCTCCCCTCTCCATGCTCCCTGGAAGCCATTTAATATGTAGAGGATCCTACCTTATTGGTTACAATATCTCTCCCTCACGTAGCTGCCAACAGGAGAAGGACGGACTCAGACTTAGTTTGCTTCTAGGGTATCTACGTTGGGAGAAGGTTGGTCCCAACAATCCCAAAAACATTTCAGATCTTGAAGGCAGACTACACATTTCACAGTCCCAAGCTCCCAGGGTAGATTTTATGGTCCCCTTCTAGAGGAAGGGGCCACTCCACCGATGTCTCCAGGGAGGCCCAATCACTGTCTCCCTCGTAGGTTCCCAAGTCAGCATGAGTTTGCACTCACTCTAAATTTAGGAACCTATAAGATTACTCTTACTCTCACATCAATGAGGCCAAAAATTCTAAGGACATTTCCAGAATATTTTTTGATAAGTGATTATGGTAATCATTTGGAATTCCCATGGGATTAGAGCTCAGGTTAAATCGGAATTCCTCGCCAGAGAAATAAAAATTTACAATGCCTCTACTATAGTTGTTCTTCAGAAAAAACAGTCTCCTACCAAACTCAATGACCTTTCTGGGAAAATCAATCTACATGGGCTCTTGCACACTGAACCTACTAATAAACATATATGGGTTATGTGGAATAGGAACTTTTCTGTGGACCTCGGTGTAGGCTAGAGACTAGTATATCACCATGATGGAGTGGAATGACATAATGACTATCTTTATATCCTTCATCTATGGATGATATGATTCCATCCAAGGAGATTCCTATGGAGTGACCTCAACTCTTTTGATCCTGGAAACACTCCTTGTATCATCGGGGGGGGGGGGGTGGATTTCAACATGGTCGCTAATGCGGAAGAGAAGAAAGGTCAAGGCTCATTTCTGAGGAACACGAGCATAGAATATTTATAGTTTATGGATGTGAAAGGGTTCTCCGATATTAGTTTCTCAAGGGAATGGTTCTTGTGGTGAAATAACTTGAAAGGTAGGAATAAATCGTAGAGATATATTGACCGCTACTTAGCCAACATTCACACTATATCTACGTTCTATGACACCATGGTATGTCACCTTGTGTGGGGATTATTTTATCACTCTCCCTACTCGTTTCCTTATCCTCAAGATAGGATTAGCCTGTAACATTCAGATATTATCATCATTGGGACAACCTTATTAGTTTCTAAGACCTAGTTAAATACACCTTTGGGGAGCCCACCTATAGACATTCATGGATTTTCATTCATAACAATTTCTGAAGGCTTAAGGAAACGTTTCAGATGTGGTCGAGATCTATAACTTCCATGGATGGTGACATCATGACCCCCATGAAGGAGGTGGATCGCCTAGAGGGGAACTTGGGGGTTGACTGAGATGATAGGTTATTTGAGGACCTTTTGATAAGGAAGAGTGTTCTGGCAGACATGATAGTTTTGCTGGAATGCCTCGTGAGCAAGGAGTCTAGGATCAAATTGGTTAGTGAGGGAAATAAAAATATGGTCTTTTTCCCATTCTTGTATCATGGAATGGAAGCACATGGTGAGTCCTAACATTTTAATAGATGATTTCAGATACTCTAATGATAGAGACACTGCAAATGCTATGGACCTCGCCTCCCTGGAAGAACTCCTAGCCAGTTCTAATCCTTACATTCCCAATGGTTATCCAGGGGATAAAAGGGGGTTATTTTGAGGTGATTATCAACTTTCTATTGGCCCAGGACAATGCCGTCATGAGTTCCATTCTGGAAGAAAAGGAAATTTATCAGGCTATGATGAGGCTTAACCCCGAAAGTGCTCGAGACCTAGAGGGGTTCCTAGGTTAATTTTACAAATAATTGTTTGATGTCGTTAAAGTTTATGTCATCTATGCCATTCATGATTTCCCTAAACTTTGATTTATTTAATGGTTATATAATATAAATATTACCATTCTGATTCATCTAAGATATGTTTGTTCAGAATGGTTTTCCACAGAAGAAGAAAAGAAGCTGAAGAGGAGAGGCACCGAAAGAATGACATCCTTCCGAATCTGTCGTCCAGAATTGTAGGGATCAGAAATGAGCAGTTTGTGACTGTAATGGCTCAACTAATGCAATCAGTAAATGGTGGTGGCATCTATTTAAGAGAACAACTAGAGGTAAGACAATGGAATATGACAATAGTGGAACAATTTATGAGAAAAACCCCTCATGATTTCAATGGATATTCTGACCTAGTAGTGGCTGAAGGAATTAATAAAGCCCTTGAAATGGTATTCAATGATATGGGATGTTCAAACAATACAAAGGTAAGACTTTCCATTAATTATTTTGAAGGTGAAGCTGATCAGTGGTGGTCAATGTTAAATAATATAAGGGATAGAGAGGATATTTATGCCTTAGAGTGGGGTGAATTTAAATGTCCATTCCAGGAAATATATTTTTACTAAGGTGGGAAATATAAGATGGAGAATAAATTCCTTGAATTGTTGAAATGGAGGATGATTCAGTGGCTATGTTTGATGATAACTTCACCCAAGTGGCGATGTATGCTCAAAATATTATTCTGATTCTTGATTGAAAAATATAACTCTTTTACTCAAGCCTCAAGCCAAGGAATCGAAGGTCATTGGCCTACCTTTAATTCAAAATTTATGACAAACATACCCAATGTGCTGAGAGGGTAGAGACAGAGTTTGCTGATAATCACTTGAATTTTTGCAACAGGGAGAAGAAGATGTCCAGATGGAAAGTGATGGGTATGAATCAATAAATGAAATCTGATGGTAAGAAAATCTAATTGCCAATTTATGAAAAGTGTGTAAGGAAGCACCTTGGGGAATATCTTAGAAAAACAGAGAAGTCTTTTAAATGTGGTAAGTTTGTACATATGGCCAGAGATTGTAATGAAAAATACTAAGAATAATCCTGATAAGAAAAATGTTAAGTGTTTTAAAAGTGGTGAGATGGGTCACTATGGAAATTTCTTCCCAAAGAGAGATCCAAATGATGCAAAGAAGACAGACTATAAGCAGAATGTTTTTGTGAGATATTTTTCGACTACTTAAGTAGATGTTGTTCCATACCATGATTTTATATCGGGTACATTGTTTGTTTACATATATTTTCTTAAATTTTTGATTGATATGGGGTCTACACATTCCTTCATATCTAAGAAATATTTATGTGAATTGGAAATATCAACTCAATAATTGTGACCTAAACTTTTTTCTAAGAAACCAAGGGGAAATATTATATCAAAGAGGAATTATAAGAATCTTTCTATTGTGGTATATGGAGATACATTACCAGCAAACCTTGTTGTTTTACCTTTAGTCGAGTTTGATGTTATTCTGGGAATGGATTGGGTTTTAGCTTATCATGATATGAATGATTATAGAGGAAAAGAAGTTGTTTTTCAAAAAGAGTTTCAGTTTGTAAATAAGAATGAATATATACAATTGATTACATATTAGGAATCTAAAAAATAGTTGAATGATGGAAATTAATTTTATCTTACTCATTTTGTTGAAAACAAGGGATCTATTCAGATTGATGTTTTGCCAGTGGTAATTTAAGACCATGATGTTTTTTCTGATGAGTTACCTGGTGCCATAAATGATCAATAATTCGAGTTCACAATTGACTTCGATCCAGATGCTAACCAATTTCAAGACCCCTATATCATATGGATCAAATAAAATTTCTTGAATTGAAAAATTAGTTACTGGATTCACTTGATAAAGGATTCATTCGTCCAAGCACTTCACCATGGGGATCTCCTTTTTGGTTAATTTAAAAGAATGATGGTTCCATGTGACTTTGCATTGATTATAGAGGATTTAATAAAATCACTTTTAAAAACAAGTATCCTCTGCCTCACATTGATGACATGTTTGATCAGCTCCAAGGAGCTCAGTTCTTTTGCACGATTTACTAGAGATTTGGATACCATCAACTGAAGGTGAGGGAGGATGAAATCCCAAAAATAGCCATTCATACTTGATATGGGAATTATGAATTTTCTGTTATGCCTTTTTGGTTAATGAATTCACCTATTGTATTCATGAATCTTATGAATAGAATATTTCATGAGTTCTTGGATATTTTTTGGTTGTGTTTATTGATGAAATTCTAATACTTTCTATAAAAATAGGTGCATAAAGAACATCTAATAGTTGTTTTACAAACCTCAAAGGAAAATAATCTGTATGGAAAATTCCACAGGTGTGATTTCTGGTAGTAACAGATTTCTTTTACTGCGCACATTTTAATTAAGGAAGGAATAATAGTTGATCCTACCCAAAAAAAGTGGTTAATGTATGGCCAAGACCTATAAATGTTACAAATATTCTCAAATTTATTGGATTAGTAGGTTATTATAGATGTTTTTTTAAGAACGTTTCACAGTTATCTAGCCTCGTAACTAAGTTAACAAGAAAAGGGGATAAATTTATTTGTACAGAATAATGTGATGTCTGTTCTCAAGACTGATGAAGAGATTGGTGAAAGCTTTAGTTTTGGACTTTCCTTCCCAAAATGGGGAGTTTTTCATCTACTGTGATGCTTCGTTCAAGGGAATTGGATGTGATTAGATGCAGAATAATTAGGTAATTTCGTATACCGTAAGACAACTTAAACCACATTAGTTAAATTATCCCACACATGATTTGGAATTGGTAGCTGTGGTTTTTTCATAGAAAATTATGAGGCATCATTTATACAAATACAAATGCCAAATATATACTATCCATAAATCTCTAAATTATATATTCAATTGGAAGGAATTAAACATGAGGTAGAGAATATGGATTGAACTGATAACTTATTTTGATTGCATGATCAATTTCCATCCCAGAAAATGAAACAAACTGGCAGATGCCTTGAGTTGAAAACATCATGCATCATTAACCATGTTACATTTGAAACATGATCCATTGATTAATGATTTGATGAATTTTTTCATAGAAGTTTTTAGTTTAGGAAATACCTCAGTTTTGACTCATGTTTCAGTACAATCATTATTATTAGGAAAAATTAGGCAAGCGCAGAAGGACGACCATGAGCTACAGAAAAACGTAGAATTTGTTAAAATGGGTATGTTTCCAGAATTTAACATTGAGAAAGAATGTATTTTATGATTTGGAAAAAGGTTTTGTGTGCCTTGTAATTCTCAATTGAAGAATGATTTGTTGTGTGAAGCTCATAGTTCTCCATTTTTGTTCCATCCTGGCAGTACTAAGATGTATAGAGCCCTTCAGAAGTATTATTGGTGGGATGGAATGAAAAGAGATATTTTTTATTTTACTGTGAAATGTTTAACATGTCAATAGGTTAATGAAAAGTGGAAGTTACTGAAAGGGATGCTTCATCCTTTTCCAGTGCTAGAGTGAAAACAGGAGAAGGTATCCATGGACATTGCGGTGGGACTACAAAAGACTTCTCAGGGTAACAATGCAATTTGGGTTATTGTTGATCGGCTGACAAAATCTGCACGTTTTTGTTCTATTCGAGGTACAATGTCTTTGGATCAACTTTCTCAATTGTACCTCAAAGATATTTTCAGGATACATAGAGTTTCTCTTTACATTTTATCTGACTGGAATCCAATTTCACATCTATCTTTTGGAAGGGACTTCAGAAGATGTTGGGTAAAGAATTAAATTTTAGTACAACATTTCATCCCCGATCTGATGGGCAATCAGAGTGAATTATTTAGACATTTGAGGATGTGATTTGAGCTTGTTTAATGGACTAACAGGGAAGTTGTGATCATCATCTTTATTTAGTTTAGTTTTCTTATACTAATAGTTTTAATTATAGTATATAGATGGAACCTTTAGAGGATTTATATGGAACGTGGTGTCAGACTCCATCGTTTTGGGATGATGTTGGTGAATGAATGTTTATGGGGCCAGAATTTAAAGAATAAGTGGCTGAGAAAGTGAAGATGATTTAGCAGCACATGGGGAAAACTCTAACCAGTCATAAAAGATATGCATATAAAAGAAGGAAATAATTCTCTTTTGATGTAAGTGAACATGTTTTCATTAAAATTTGTCCTTTGAAAAGTGTGATATGTTTCGGTAAGAAAGGGATGCTAATTCCATGGTCCATTGGTCATTTTGAAATCCTGGAGAAAGTTGGAACAGTTGAATACCAAGTATCTTTGCCTCTGAGTTTGTCTCTAGTACACAATTTTTATCATGTCTCGATGTTGAGTATGTATATGCCAGATTCATCACATGTATTGAGCCCAGAAACAGTTCATCTAGAAGAGAACCTTTCTAATGAAGAGAAAACAGTTCAGATCCTTGATTAAAGGGAACATGTATTGCGGAATAAGGTAATCCATTATATAAGGGTTTGTGGAGAAACCACAAGGTATAAGAAGGAACATGGGAGTCTTAAAATTCTATGAGAGAATGGTACTCTCACTTGTCTAATAAGTAAATAAAATAGTGAGGCCACCATTTTTAAAATGTGGGGATAATGTAACACCCCAAGGATTTTCTTAAAAATATATGGAAATACATGAAACTTTGTTTTATGTATATATTTATAACTATCATTTTAAAATACGTTTTCCACTTCTAAGTTTTTAATTTTGAAAAAGGGTCATCTACAATTGTGTTCAGTATGTCATTTGGAGTCTAATGGAACCAACTTGTTTCTTTGTTGAATCGTATCATAACCTTATGAATAGTAATATGAATAGTAATATATTCCCAACGAATATGAAATTTTGAGATTATTTAATTAATTCTTTAAGATAATGACATCTTGGTTAATTTTCCAATGTGATATAAAAGCAGTTATAGTTTTTAAATTATTAATTTTGAATTAAGTATGATTTTATTTAAAAATTAATTTATTAATATTTAAAGTATTATTTTCAAAAAATGGTGTTCATATTTTCATTCTATGCATCATGAAATGGTACTGGTGAATTTTTGGTAATTTTCTGAAATTCATGAATTTTTTATCAATAGTAAAATACAGTAAAATACCGTATATTCAAATTATCTGTAAAAAACAATATTTATGACATCATAAGTGATGTAAGGACACTTGTTTCAAACTCACATGCCATTATTACTATTTGGGGTCACATTAATTTAGACAATTCAAACTCTTCAGCAAAAATATTATTATAATGATTAAAATAATGTTAAATACCTCTTCTCCACCACTATAAATACCACATTCATTTTCCTATTCCTATCACACCTCTAAATACTTGAGACTTACCTATGTTCTGTCCAATAACCCTCCCAAGGCTCCCCCCCACATCCTAGATCTTCTGGTATCATCAAATTTCCAAAACAAAAAGCCTTAAGAAGGATGTCAAGGAGAAGTGATCAAGAGGTAATCATCCTCTTTTGTTTTATTTCCTTTCATTCATTTTATGTTATTCTTTTCAATTGGATTTGTCTTATTTTGGGATATGAAATTACATATGCTTATTACTTCCCATATTATGTAAGAGTTATGAGATACCCCTTTCTCTAATCAAAATATTTAATTAAATTTTAAGTGACGTCGTTAGGCTGCTGAATCATTGTGGGAGATTTCTCAATTTTTCTTTTATTTTGAGTTCCTTTCTTATTTATCCTAACCTCCTATTCTTTAAGAGGAATGAATGCTCTAGAGTCATGTATATTCAGTATTAACGCATGTTTATGTAAAATTCCACATCAATCTTCTTCTCCTCCCCCACTTATTCAAGGAATTAAAAACATTTACTATGATGTGTCGAATTACTGACATCGTTGACAATGTGATATCACTCTGCATTATTTCCTCAAAGGCTAGTCGTGAACCCATTTTTATGGTTGAACCAGGTTATATAATATTTATTAAATCTTATTCATGGTTCTGTAATTCATTTCTACACATGGTATTAATTTTATAAACAAAATGATTTCATTTTTATCAAAGAAACACTATAATCATCTAAACAAACATCATTAATGTTATAACTTATGAATCGTACTCATGTAAAAAATCAAGATGATAAATCGTATAATTTATAGTTCTAGAAATATTTAAATAAAAATCTATTCCAATTCTATATTTCCACTTCCAATCAACAAGAACAACCCTCATGAACCAATCATCGAAATCCTGTAAAGAACTCACCCAAAAAACAATGCGAGGATCAAAATACTAAGAATTAATAGGTTAAATGATGTAATGAAATTATCATATAAGGTATTTTATATATATATATATATATATATTTCTTTAAGATATTAAAAACACACTTTAACCATTATAAAGAAGTTTTATGCATGTTTTATGTAATACAAGCTTTAGGTAAGGGGATTCTTAACCCGATTTCCATTCATTGGGTTAAATATTAACTTCGTTACTTGTGTTGTATTAAAATTGTTTGTGTGATTAATTCTGGTTATATTACGTTCTGTTATGTGTATTTATAGTTTATATACATATTCCATTCATTCTAATAAGTATCTCTTCAATTATATGATTTATGTAATGGGGTTTTCCTTTATAAACCTCTTTTAAAATTGTGTATTACAAAATCCCAAAGTAATGTTTTTATGCAATTATTCATGTTGTATGATTATGTTCAGTTTATTGGGAATATTTTTTTATGAAGGCTGGGACCTATATTTCCTTCAAATATATTGGGTATGTGTATATTGGAGTTTGGCCGTATGGTAACTCGAAGTGTAACTGTGATGGTTAATCAAATTTTAAGGTTGATGTGAGGGTTACAAATTATAAGGTAGCTAAGAGGGTTACAAGATTATTTAAGTAATACCACCAATATAACTTTACTGTTATATTTATATTCTTATGTATTGTGTAAATATTTTTTAAATCTCATGTTTCGAAAATTACATATATATGAGTGACGATTATGTATTTTGAAAATGTTTTCATACGTTACAAGTATGGATGGACTAATGTGCTATTTATTTCTTTTACATCCCTTAATAAGCTGTTTGTGCTCATCTAAAGTGTTTTAAATGATTTTAATAAGTTATAAGTATGTCTAAGAAAAATAAGGAATCTAAGTTAAATGTTTGATGAATTTTCAATGAAATCATGTATAAAGATTTATTGTTTTATATTTGGAAAAAAATGTAATCTTTATTTATGGTATCCACTCTATAAAAATGTGTAATGTTATGAATGGATTATGTCCCAATTATATAACGATATAAACTTTAAAATATCCTCAATGTAAAAGGAAGAGATTTCTTGACTAAAAGAAAGATTATGAAATGTAATAAGGTCGGTTCCTTATAAATACTCCCCCATATCATATGGACACTAGGATCGAGAACATACACCCTTTCCCATTATAGGTAATCAACCCATAATAATGACCACTCCAAGGATGGAACATAAACATACCCATGATAACCACTTTTCCTAGAAAGTGGCCCAACTAATTTCAAGAGATTATCACAGAAGAATTTTTGATAAACAATATTGGTAAAATCCAGAGCCAAGATGCAATATTGCTCCTCATAATGCTGGATTTCTCAAAGCCCACATAAATTTATCTGTTGTAGCTCAAGAATATAACCTCTAATTAAAAAATTATGGGTGTATTTGTAGTAATTCTGATGTTCCACATCACACACTTCATCTTGAAATCTTGCTTCATAAAAATTTTGTCAAACCAGAGAGCCTATATCCGTATGAGAGCCAAATCAACCATCCGTGTGGCCAGAAGACCAAGGAGAAAGAGGATTTATCCTTTGCTGTAATCCAACATTGTGGTCCTCCCCATGATGACATTTTCTGCAAATGTTCTCTCTATATTATTATTTCGCATTTCCAAGACAATTTTATAATTTACAATATAGTAATGAGAATGCCCTCTTATTTTAAGCCACATGTTATCACAAGTCTAGTCATGTCTGATGCCTTATCATTAACAGGTAAAATAATTTATCAACCTGAAGGAATCTTAAGGGAATGATCATTCACCAAACCGCTCTTGGATCATTTATCTTCCAGTACTGCAGAGAAAAAAGTATTGATTCCATTGTTTTTAATAAAACAATTGAAAAGCGTCCACTTTGGTCAAAACAAGTAGAGAAAAATCCAGTGAATGATATAAAGATATGTTAAATTTTAGAATCAAATGGGATAAATGAGAAGTACCAGTCATGTTTTTCCTTTGGAAAATTCTCAATACAACATTTAGGACTTGATGGCAGAAGATTGCATTCATGATGTATGCCTAAACATATGGATGAGTCTTTGTTATTTGAAAATAAATGTATATACCATATGATAAATATAAAAATCATGTTGTGGTAATAGAAAGGATTCCAAGACAAATTGGCATGGAATATCTCTATGTTTCCCAACATCCAATGGATGAAAAGATGTAGAGAACCCTTTAGTGAGTATGCCCCTATGATTTAAAGATGTTACACCAGTTAATTTATGATACCCCATCTGGTGTTCGTATCAAAGGATGGGATGCACATAGATCATTACATTTCACTGTGTACTAGAATCATCAAAGGCTTTAAAAATGTGGTCTAATGAAATTTTATTTCCCATATCGAGCTACAAAAAACATATCTGTATCTAATGAAATGTATGCTCAAGAACAGGCCTCAATTATCTCTCAACAGAGTCCTTCCAAAAGAAAAAAAGTTAATGAGTTTCATTGCATCAAGCATATGAGAATCATCAACATCCCTACTGCTTAGTGGATTTCATCCTTTAGATAATAAAAATGTATGAAGTATCACAACAATCTTCCAAAATAGGTTATTTGAGTGGTTGTGGGAAAATTCACCTAGATAATATCCGAACCAAAATTCGCAAAATTAAAAGACAAGTTACACGAATCTTATCCATATTAGTTCAAGATCCACCCAGCCTGCAGAGATGGGGGTTGTTTAATAAAAACTTTTAATTCAATAAATAAATTTCAAAGGTTTGAAGAAGAAGAATGGGAATAGCCCCATCTAGCAGTGCTGTAGGGTTTTCACATCTATAATCCCCTCCTCAACGGATGTATGTTTTCTCCTGATTAGGAAAGAAGACAGAAAGAGGGCACATAACTAAACTGTCCAAGGATTCTATTTGGGTACATTTCTGTCAAATAGATCATGGGAATTCATCATATAAGAGATCTTAATCTCATGGAAGATATATAAAGATATGATCTTACAAAGATACCAACAGAATACCATCAATGTATTAATCATCAGTGAATGTAATTAACAAAATAGCATAAGATCCTCTAGAAAATGAGTCTATCTCAAGGGAATTAGAATATGATGTTTTTATCCATAATATGGTGTACACTGAAGAAAATTAAGGAAGTGTTTATACCCGAAATTTTAGGCTTACTCAGAATCTTTGTATGCCTTCATGTAACCAACTCCCACCCCCTTAAATGGTGTCTAACATGTGGAATGGTAAAAGTTAGATTATATCTCACTTTTCCACTAGAGAAGGCCAATATCATTCACTTGAAGAAAGATTTTCATAGAATGAAGCGGAGATAAAAGAGTATAAAAGGTTCAATAAAGGGTTACTTCAAAGTAGTATTTCTGCTAGACTTGCGCCCCCATCATATCTTCAACTTGTACAACCAGTACAATCTCCTCAGTAAATAGTATTTGTGGTAACTATAGATTCAGATAATGAATTCCCTCCATCGGGTATATATATATGGAAGGATAAAATGAATCCTTATAGGCTTATCCATATGGGTTATCTGAGGAAAATACCAACACCAACACCAGTATTTTTTCTGGTCGTTGCATAAGTTCAAGCTGCAGCTATTGTACCTGTACAGGTCCCAGCTCATCCGGATATTCCAAAAATTATTAACACAATTGAGACATTAACAATAAATTTGGAATATATGGAATAACGTTGTGTGCTCGTTCACCTTGAAAATAGCGATTACTCAGAATGGGTGGATCTGATCCCTCCCCCACCAAATTTTTTTAATACTACATTCCCAATCATTAATGCTTTCAGATATCTTGAACAACAGTTACCAGATTTCTTTTCTTATTATGATCCCATGATGGGGAATCCTCAATAACAAGAATCTGTAAAGATTAGGTGTTTTGTGTAGTCATTATAAGGACCATATTTTGTCCAATATACAAGTTTACAATAATAATCAATTACTTGATGGAATGATCTTTGTTAAAAATGTGTTGTTTAATTAAGCTCAACATTACTAAAGATTAACATTTTTTATGTTACAAATTTTAATCAATGTGAAAATGAAAGAGTCTCATATTTCATTTCATGATGGAAATAATTATTATTTTTAAATCTGTAACTCCCTCTAGAAGAGTTCCTTCCATTTTGTGTAGAAAATCTGCATGATGAGATACGTACACCACTAACCCATTTGAAATACACGGGAGGGTTTCGAGACATTTTTAAATTTCACAATAGGTAGAGGATTTCATTGTGGAAACTAAAGCTAAATATTGTATAATTACATCAGCTATGGGAAGGAGAACATGGAAAGAAGGGGCTGCTAGAGTCACAATCATGCAAGCACATGTACCTACATCCATATAAAAACCTTCATCATACTGATGGGCTCTACCTCCCAAGCATATGCTTCAAAGACCAAATCATCAAGATGATCAATGTGATCAATGGCATAAATAGCTTGAGGAGTTAAATAAAATTTTTTATTCTTTCTAGAATTAATAGGTTCTTGGTAACATTATCTCAGCTCTAGAAAATAATTTTATTCGGTTTCTAAGGCCAAAGAAACCACACAAAGAAGGATATAAATATATTTTGAATTATTTTCCCTTTCATCAGAGGTTAGTGAATCCCATTTAGGAGTGTTTTGTTTTCAATGGCTTCCCAAAAAAAATGGTAGACTCTGGAAAAGTGAAACTAAGAATATCATTATCCCAAGTAGGATGTGTTACTTTTACTAATCTAGAGGAACATGGAAAATGGTAGGAGGTTAAAGGTTAAATTTCACATAAATATGATGATTGGAAGGCTAGAAAATATATTGAACAAATACATTATAATATAAAAAAATTGAAAAACTGATTGTGCCTTCTTTCAATCTCGCCATAGAAAAACCACCTTCATCAAAAGGTCAATTCTCAAAGAAGCGATGTGATTAGAAGGATAAAAAGCATTCAGAAAAAGATGAGGTCATGTCAATACTAAATTTTTCGTTGAATCTAAAAGATGTTATTCCATTTATTTTAAAAGGATGTGAACCACCCATCCAAACATCATAATTAGAAATGGCATGCTAAGAAGAATCTTCATCAGATAAAGAATTGATCTTTAGTTCTGTCAACATTATCCACTTAATGGATCCCTAAGCTGATGGTGATTCTGGTTATAAAGAGCCTGATTCCCTGTACCTAACTGGGGAACATGATAAAGAAGCCAAGGCCTAGGATATAAGGTAAGAATTGGGTATTCTAGAATCCATTATTTCATCTCTACCCATGCTTGAACCATATGTGTGGAAAAATTCATTGGATAGCCCTTCAACGGGCTTAACAAGAACAAATAGTTTCTTCCACGCGTGACGAGTTCAGTCTTTACATGATTATTTTGGAGGACCGATTTTAGGTTAAACCATATTTATCTAAATAGGTAGATAGACATAGTTAGTTTAATCTACCAAATCCATGAGTATTTCAATCCTCTCCTCCGACACATGGTACATCTACATTATGAGCATCAACTTTCCAAGAACCTGCAAAACAGCATCTCCATGCTAGTAAACACATAACATTGGACCAAAAGTATGATGTTTTGAACCAGCTATCCAATATATCGGAAAATGTTTCAATTTTTGGATTCATTGAATCTGTCTAACGATCATTAAGAAGAACTTATTCAGGCATTGTCATGTCCCCAAGAGTTCGAAATCGATGTTGTTGTAACTAAGGTTTAGCATATAGAGAATGATGTTATAGATTGTAATGAAGCTATATATTTTATGAATATAGGTGGACATGATTTTTTTACCAGGAAATATCATGTCCTTGTATCTATCTGGCTTGTTAAATGTCATAGACATGTGATGAGCTTTCATTGATAATAGATCATGAGTCAACCTCATTCCAATTCATAAACTTCATCGATTGGGCCTCAACAAATCTGATTTATCTCCTTCCACTTTAATATTGTATGGTTATAATATGAATGGGAAAGAACCTATGGGATAGATTACACTCAGTTCGAAGATCTTGTGTCTAATTCAGATTTTATGGTTGTCTTTCAGGACATAGCCTTTGACATTTCGCTTGGTTGGCCTTGGCTACTTCAACATGCAGACATTTCTTCTTCATACCACCAATGTCTCAATTACTGTTTCAATGGTAAAATTTGAACATTGTATGGTGAAAAGGATCTATTCAAAATGGGAGAATATAAATACATTGAGGTAGAAGTTTTTCACACAAAGGGAACGAGGTCCGTGAAAAAGGAGGTAACAGGAATCAATGCTCCAAATGTTTTGGAAAAGATCCTAGAAAACCCACTCATGAATTTGAGTATAGATTATGTGTTTCATATCAATTAGATTGAAAGGATATACCCAAATCACAATATTCATTGAGTGACTTCTATAATGTCAATTGTGGTAATCTAGTATGATATAATGGGATAAATTATTGATTAACAATGAAGTGGTGAATTCTTAAATAGAGATGTATTCATTTCCTCCACTGAATGACAGAAAGTAATTACATCATCAATCAAACTAAAAGAGGTTGTAGCAATAATAGTGGAAGACAATGTTGTTGATTCCAAACTCATTATATATAAGGATCCAGCCTTAAACATTACATAATATTGAAATAAATGAATAATTCACATTGAGGGTCTTTTTCGGTTTAGAGTTTTAGAGAATTAGGACATAACTATTAAATCTCAAAAGATTACAATGTAGGAATATTTACATAGTTTCCATTTTTTTCATAAAATAAAAACACTAGAAAAAAAGAGTCATGTCTAGTTCCATGTTTTAGAAACCATGACTTTTCCTTGATCCCATCTTTGACCTTATTCATCTTTATGTCCTGTGAAAACATTTCAAAACATGGGATGAGCATAAAAAGCTCAGTAAGGGTTATAAAACAAATAATGAAAACATTTGTTCATAAATACATACAAAACATGAACTCTTTTACTTACATCATGAAATCATATGATTTATTAATGACACATAGAAATCATTAATCATAAAGTTAACGTGTGGCATCTATATCATACTTACATTATTGCTATCACAACTACATAGGGAGTTAATTTGGAATACCAACCACAGTATATTTCATAAATCTCTTTGGAGAAACATTCACATTTACATCTGTCACGTTACCCAATGCATTGGAGAGCTATCTCAGGCTCTCCCACCCTATTTTTGTCACGGAACCACCCATATATGTAAATAATGCACAAGAACCATAACATGATCATAACACATAACATAAGTATAAAAGAAAGATAACATTTCCACATTGCAATAATAAAATACCATTTCAATATATTGAAATAATAAAGCCATTGTCAAAATCATTTTCAGTACCAAAATACCTAAAAAGATTATATGGTATTTATTATTTCCTTTTAAAATCATTTCGGCTTGTTAAGGAAGCCAAAGTTCGAATAATACTCGCGGCGGTGGAAAGATCGTAGTCACCGCTTACGTTAAGAAAACATTAATTTTTTAGTTTAGTAAAATGCTTCGTATAAAAACATTCCCTTTGAATAAAATGAAAATTTCAAGGGGTTTATCCACCGTATAAATTAAAGTCGTGTATAAAACTAAAAATGCCTCAATGAAAGGAGATTGAGACGAAGTCCCTTACCTCACATCCAACTTGACTCGATCATTATTTAATCTCCTGAATAATAAACTAAAGTTAATTTATACATTCATAAGAACCTTTTTCAATTTTATTGTTCCTTTTATATCACATATTACCATGTTATAAAAATTATTCAATCATTTATGTTAATAACGTTCATTTTGTTGATATTTGGTACTTGAGTAAAAATGAACACATTATATTTACAAGTTGTCCATGTGGTCAAAGGTTGATTTTATAAAGAATGATATTCATGATTTTGATATCATATATATCATATATATCCAGTATATACATTTTTTTATAATAGTACATAACATTTAGAGGTAAGAAATGAAATGCACCATTCATAGAAACGGTAAGCCGTACGTACGCATGAACGCTACTTTCATTTCTATTTATTTTTTTAATGGAAATATAAATTAATGATATATAGTTATATTATATCTCCATTATAATATCATATATAAAAATTTAACTCAATCCTTTATACATGCCACATAAGACATTAACGAATCAAATCACTTTGAAGGGCGGTAGTCCGCACTTCCTCAAATGAGATTATCGTATTTACCCACTATGAAAACCATAAAGGTGTGATATAAATGGGAAGTAAAGAAGAATAAAGAAAATAATAAGCATAATATATATCATATATAAATACAGTTCCATCATAATGGCCACCATGAGATGCGGTAAGATGTAATTGAACAATCATCGTTTCGTGAGGCCTTACTTTTCCAACCACAGAATCATTACGTTCTTCATCTATTAGATGGAGGTGTGTGTAATTGTAGTTATAACTCTTCTCATAAAAACATCATAGTATATTGAGGATATTGGTGTTGTTACAAAATAAAGGAATAAAAAGATTTTAGGGGTTGGAGAAGTAAAATAAAAGAAAACAATTTAAGAGAAATTGTTACCTTTAATTTGTGTAACTCCCTTTGGTTTGAACCGAAGGACTTCTTGAAGAGCCTTCTGCCTAAGTTAAGGCTTCTAAGAGGAGTAGAGGGATGTAGGGAGCTTAAATGGGCAGTGTTTGGACGAGAAAAATGGCTTTAGAGGTGTGTGGAATTGGTTAGAAGTGGTCTCCTTTTATAAGGGAGAGGAGGGGCTCTTTAAGAAAGTGTGAAAACATTATTTTATTATATATTGATATTGGGTTTCTAAAGGTCCAAAAATCATTATAGTGGAAGATAAGATGACTCAAGGTCGAAAAAAAATCATTCAATCAGAATTGGACATGTTTTGGATAATATTGTAATAATTATAATCTTATTTATTTAAATCATTTTTAATGTGGTAAATACATCATCATTATTGTGTCATAAATAATATAATTTATTAGATGTCTAAAAAATCTAAAAAATATACTATCATGTAGGAAATATTTTTATATTTCCAATGAATATTTATATGTGAAAATATGACTTATATAACACCAGATAAAAATTATTTTACTAAATGATTTTTGTTATTATCAATTTTGTCTTTACATTAAATTAATTAATCTAAAGTGTCATTATCTTTCATAAGTGGCTCCATGGGATCCCAAAAATCGACCCAAGGATACCCATGGTCGCCCACTACTCAACCAATAAGGTTAGGACAAGTTTTAATGTAATTTTGAATTATTATAATATTCTTTTAACATTGAATTGCCCTATTTACCTTTTACCGTGGTAAATATAAGTCAAAAGTTACTATTCACCAAAAATTATTTTCATTTAAATGAACCGCATTTTACTTCTTGATAACAACCATGTATGTCAGATTTTTGTAATTCAATTCACAGAAGTTGTAAAATTTCATTTAAATGACAATGTCAGTTTTTTAACTACAACTAAGTGGTGTCACTATTCATCAAAAATCGATGTTTTTCAGAAAAATACCAAAAATTCAGCCTAAGGTATATTTGATATTCCGAATTCAAAAATTATTTATATTTTTCACAATTCAAAAAATAGATGTGGAATTAATTAATTTTAAAATCAATTCCTGTTATCAAAACAAATAGCGTGTTTTTAAGAAACAATAACTATCAAAAGATTGACACTTGTTTATGTCCAATTTCCAAGTGAAATGAATTCCAATGACCAACATTAGATTAAATGGTAAAAATATATTTTAATTTCACATTAAAACAATCTTAAAAGATAATCTATCCATATAAATAATTTAGATTAAAAGGCACTTTTGAATTAAAATAAAGTATTTTTCACTATTAATTAAAAAATGAACTTTATCATAAAAATACAAAAAAATTACCCAAAGTAAAATTTGATATCCCCATTATAAAAAATAATTTTATTTGGTCAATTAGAATGTATTAAAGTAACCAAAACTATATTTAAATAGGTTTCATCATTAAAAGGCGGTAAATCAGCCTTTTAATGTAAATTATGTTTAAAATTAGATTCATTCATATTTTTAGCCTCTAACTTTTTATTCGATAAATGTAAATAAATTAAAAAATCATGTATAATCATATTGTCGTTAGTTTCATTAATTCCCGCCAATACAAAGACTAGGAGTTAACTATAGTTTAAAATAATAATATTATATTATTAGTGTGCAATGAAAGATTCCAATGAAACTCGTTGTTGCGTATCGGGTACTCTATCGAACATAGAATCCCCTTTAAAGTAAAATTAATATATAATTTAAAAATATTAATAAATATGAAATATGTATTATTCATCATTTACCCGGGATGTTACATCCTTCCCACATTTTGGGAATTGCGTCCTTGCAATTTTTATTCACTTATGAAAATAAGTGTGGGTATTTGTCACTCGTAGCATTTTCAGATTCCCACATTGCCTCTTCAACCATATGGTTTTTCCACAAAACCTTTACCTGGTAAATTACCTTATTCCGCAACACCTGCTCTCTACAGTCAAGAATCTGGACTGGTTGATCTTCACAAGAGAGATTCTCTTCCAATTGAACTGCCTCTGGGCTCAAAACATGAGATGGATCAGCCATATACTTTCTCAACATCGAAACAGGAAAAACATTGTGTACCTAGGATAAACATGGAGTTAAAGACACTCTATACGCAACTGATCCTACTCTCTCTAAAATTTCATAAGGTCCAATGAACCCCAGACTCAACTTTACCTTCTTATCAAAATGCATCACACTTTTCCGTAGAGAAACATTGAGAAAGACATGATCACCTACATCAATGGAAAGATCCTTCCTCTGGTTATCTGCATAACTTTTCTGTCTTCTCTGAGCTATTCTCATGTGCTTCTGAATCAACTGAATTTTCTCTACCATCTCTTCTACCAATTCTGGTCCCATCAGCATCATTTCACCTACTTCATCCCAGAATGTTGGAGTTCAAAAATTCTTTCCATATAATGCCTCAAATGGAGCCATCTGTATACTGGAATGAAAGCTGTTATTATAAAAAAATTTAACCAAAGAAAGATGTTCATCCCAACATCCCTGGTAATCCATCGAGCAATCACGTAACATATCCTCCAAGGTCTGAATTGTTCATTCTGACTGCCCATATGATTGCGGATGAAAAGTTGTACTAAAATTTAATTCAGTACCCAATGACTTCTAAAGGCCTTTCCAAAAGTTATAAGTGAACCTGGGATCACGATTAGATACAATGGAGAGGGGAACTCCATGCAACCTGACTATCACTTTAACATACAACCGATCAAGTTGACCTAGAGACAATGTATCTCAAATAGGAAGGAAATGAGCAGATTTAGCCAATCGGTCAACTATAACCCAGATTGAATTATTACCACGAGATGTATTTGGTAATCCCACAAAAAAGCCCATGGATATATTTTCTCATTTCCACTCTGGCACTGGTAAAGGTTCAATCATTCCTTTCGATAACTGTAGCTCTGCTTTAACCTATTGACAAGTCAAACACATCACAGTAAAATCAGAAATATCTGTTTTCATTCTATCCCACAAGTAATACTCTCGAAGATCTCGGTACATCTTAGTATTGCCAGGATGAACTGAAAACGGAGAACTATGAGCTTCAAATAACAACTCATTAATCAACAGTAAATCACAAGGCACACTTAATCTCTTTCCAAATCTCAAAACACAATCATTATCAACGTTAAAATTAGGCAACATACCCTTCTGAGCCAACACAACCTTATTCTGTAACTCACTGTCTTCCTTCTATGCTTTCGTAATTCTGTCTGATAGAGATGATTTCACTGACACCTGAAACCAAACAGATGAATTTCTTGCAAAAATAACTTCTAGTCCAAATATCATCAAATCAAAAAGCAATAAATCTCATTCCAAACGTAATATGTTTAATGAAGTATTTTTTTTCGACTAAAATCATCATCCACTTTATTTTCTTTCCCCGAATGATAAAGGATCATGAAATCATAATCCTTACTTAATTCCAACCATCTCCTCTGTCTCAACTTCAATATTATATGAGTGAATATATACTTTAAACTTTTGTGATCAGTATATATTTCACACTTCACTCCATACAAATGATGCCTCCAAATTTTTTAAGCAAAAATAATATCATCTAATTAAAAATCATGTGTAAGGTAATTTAACTCATGTGGTTTCAACAGACGTGAATCATTAGCAATTACCCGATCATTTTTCCTTAGAACACAACCCAGTCCTTTCAACGAAGCTTCACTGTATATAACAAACTCACCATTTCTGGAAAGAAGTGCCAAAACTGGAGCATTCACTAATATTCATTTCAATTCCTGAAAACAATCATTATATTCTTTTGACCCGATGAACATAACTCCTTTTCGAGTTAACATAGTCATTGAACTAGATAACCACACAAATTTTTAAAAAAACCTCTAGTAATAACCAGATAAACCAAGAAAACTACGAATCTCGGTTATATTTGTGAGTCTTGGCCATTCTTCAACCACTTTCGTTTTAGCAGGATCAATAGTTATGCCATTTTTTGAAACAATGTGACCACAGAAAGAAATTTGTTGTAACCAAAACTCACAGTTTTTGAATTTCCGAAATTGTTTCATTTATTTAAAGGTTTGAAAGACAACTCTAAAATGACATTCATGTTCCTCTTTACTTTTGGAATAAACCAAAATATCCTCAATGAACACAACCAAAAACTTATACAAGGACTCACAGAAAATTATATTCATAAAATCCGTGAATACAGCTGGTGAATTGGTTAACCCAAAAGGCATAACAACAAAGTCATAATGGTCATATCTTGTACAAAATGTAGTCTTTGGAACATTTCCTTCATTTACATTCAACTGATGGTACCCTGACATCACTTTAATCTTCAAAAAATACTTAGCTCCCTGGAGATGATCAAACAAATCATCGATATGAGGAAAAAGATACTTATTCTTAACATTAATGTTATTCAATGCTCTATAGTCAATGCAAAGTCTCATTGAACCATCTTTCTTTTTAACAAACAAGATAGGATCACCCCATGGTGATGTGATAGGTCAGATGAAACCTTTATCTAATAACTCCTACAATTTCTTCTTTAACCCTAAAAGTTCAATTTGAGCCATTCGATAAGGGGGTTTTGAAATTGGCTTAGCATTAGGAACTAAGTCAACAGTTAATTCATCTTCCCGATCAAGTATATTACCAGGAAACTCATTAGGAAAAACATCAAGGTACTCGTTTACCACTATAACATCATTAATCTGAACAGTTCATTTGTTTTCAACAATATGTGCAAGGTAACATTCATTTCCAAATTTTACTGTTTTCTTATCTTCTTGATATGTTATCAACAGAAAGGGTTCATTTTTGTATACAAACTGAAAATAATTCTGAAAAGAAAGCTCTTTAGCTCTGTAATCAATCTTAGCATGATAAACAGAAATCCAATCCATGCCCAAAATAACATCAAACTCTACTAGAGGCAAAACAATTAGGTTTGCAGGTAGATTCTTTCAGCACACAAGGACAATAATGTTCTTATGTTTTATTTTTGTCTCAATATTTTCTCCAGGTGTTTTTACCGTAAGTTATTTATTCATATCGTGAGTTGGAATAACCAATTTACTAGAAAACTTCTCAGAAATGAAAGAGTGTGTAGACCCTGAATCAAACAACACATTGGTATAATCTGAACAAACAAATAGTGTACCTTATACAACTTCTTTTGAGGGCCCAAAATCTGCTGAAGTAGTTGCAAATGATTTCACCACCCCTTTCAGATTCTATTCTGGCTACTTTCCTTCAGTTGAGTTCTTTGTTGGACACTCATTTGCATAATGACCCATTTCATTTCACTTAAAACATTTTATTGACTGTAAATCAGATTTTGTCTTACCATTACCCTGAACTTTTTCATTACAATTATGAGCCTTATGTCCCATTTTACCACATCAGTAGCACATACCAGAATTCAAAATACATTCCCCAATATGCTTTTTACCATAATTTTCACAAACTATAAACGTAATTTTCATACCATCAGACTTTTTTGAAGAGTTATTCCCATTCACCTTCCACCTCGTCCTCTTATTCTGTTGTTTGTCAAGGAATACCTGATCATCAGAAAACTCCATTTCCACCTTCTCCGCACAACGGACAAGTTTTTTATAACTTTTGTACTCATGAGAAGCTAAATCCCATCGATACTTTGGCATTAATCCTGAGTAAAAACTGTTGATTTTACTATCAAGATCTCGTATGAAATTTGGAGCATACCTTGCCAGTCGAGTGAGTTTTTCTTCATAAGCATCCACTGAGTCATCCTCCTACCTCAATTCCAGGAATTGTTTTTCCATCCTAATATGAACCACCATAGGAAAATATTTCTCAACAAACATACCTTTGAATTCATCCCAATCGAGAGCATCATTGTCTTCACTATCCCTGATATTTTTCACCATCAACCACACTGATCAGCTTCACCTTTAAAATGGAAAATAGCAAGACTAACCTTTTGATGTTATGAACAACCCATGAAATCAAAAATATTCTCCAATGCTTTAATCCACCCTTCATATACCATAGGGTCAGATGATCCTCTGAATGATGGGGGATGTTGCCTTATGAAATGATCCACTACTGACATGTTCCTCTATGGTTGATCTGCCTAATCTCGTACATGGATAACACTACCGTTTATAGCCTGATTCAACTATGAAATTATTGCAACAAACTATTCAGTTCTGATTTCGACCATCCCAGGATGCTAATTTGGAAGGTTGTCTTCCTCTTGATGTCATCCCAATATAGCTTCCCTGTTTCCTCTGTGGAAAACCATTCTGAACATAGAAATATCTTAGGCGAAGAAACATGGTAATCTGTAAATGCTATATGATATCAATATTAACATAAATTACTTTATGGATATTAATTTAACAATACCCTAACACCTAAAGTTATCTAAACCGACATCTGATACCAACTATAAGGACCCGGCCTTAAACATTACATAATATTGAATTAAATGAATAATTCACATTGGGGATCTTTTCAGGTTTATAGTTTTAGAGAGTTAAGACATAACTATTACATCTAAAAAGATTAAAAGGTAGTCATATCTACATAGTTTCCATTTTTTTCGACAGTTTTCCTTTTCCTTGATCCCATCCTTGACCTTATTCATCTTTAAGTCCTCTGAAAATAGTTAAAAACTTGGGATGAGCTTAAAAATATCAGTAAGGGTTATAAAACAAAGAATGAAATCATTTGTTCATAAATACATACAAAACATGAACTCTTTTACTTACCTCATGAAATCATAATATTTATGAAAGAAACATAGAAATCATTAATCATAAAGTTAAGTTGTGGAATCCATATCATACTTACATTGTAGCTATCACAGCTACATAGAGAGTTACTTTGGAATACACATCACAGTATATTCCCTAAATATCATAGGAGAAACATTCAAGTTTACCTCCTTTAGGTTACCCAATGCATTGGAGAGCTATCTCAGGGTCGCCCGCCCTAGGTTTATCACAGAAACACCCATATATGTAAATAATCCCCAAGAACCATAACATGATCAAAACACCTAACATAAGCATGAAGGAAAGATAACATTTCCAATTTTCAATAATAAAATATCATTTCAAGATATTGAAATAATTAATCCATTTTAAAAATCATTTTCAATACCAAAATAAATAAAAAGAGTATATTGTATTTATTTTTCCTTTTAAAAACATTCTGGATTGTTAAGGAAGCCACAAATCATATAATACTCACAGCGATGGAAAGGTCGTTGTCACCGCTTACGTTAAAAAAATTCCTTTTTGTTGTTTAGTAAAATGATTCGTATAAAAAGAATCCCTTTGAATAAAATGAAAAGTAAAAGTGGTTTATACACTGTATAAAATAAAGTCGTGTATAAAACTAAAAATGCCTCAATGAAAGGTGATTGAGATGAAGTCCCTTACCTCGCGTCCGACTTGACTCGATTGTTCTTTAATCTCCTGAATAATAAACTAAAGTGAATTTCTAAATTCTTAAGAACTTTTTTCGTGTTTATTATTACTTTTATATCACTTATTACCGTTTTATAAACATTATGAAATCATTTATGTTAATAACGTTCATTTTGTCGATATTTGGTAATTGAGTAAAAATGAACACCTTATATTTACAAGTTTTCCATGTGGTCAAAGTTTTATTACATCCAGAATGATATTCATGATTTGGATATCATATATATCATATATATCCAGTATATACATGTTTTTTATAATTGTACATAACATTTAGAGGTACGAAATGAAATGCACCGTTCATGGAGACGGTAAGCCATACGTACGCATGAACGCTAATTTCATTTCTATTTTTATATTAACGGAAATAAAACATAATGATACATAGGTATATTATAATTACAATATAATATCATATATAATATCATTAATTCCGTCCTTTATACATCCGATATAAGACAATAACGAATCAAAACAATTTGAAGGGGCGGTAGTCCACACTTCATCAAATGAGATTATCGTATTTACCCATTATGGAAACCATAAAGGCTTGCTATAAGTTTGATGTACAGAAGAATAAGGATATCATAAACATAATATATATCATATATAAATATAGTGCCATCATAATGACCACCATGCGAGGCGGTAAGATGTAATTGAATAATCATCGTTTCGTGAGGCCTTAGTTTTTCATCCATAGAAACATTATGTTCTTCATCCATTAGATGGAGGTGTGTGTAAGTTTAGTTAGAATTATTATCATAAAAATATCATAGTATATTGAGGATTCTAGTGTTGTTACAAAATAAAGGAATAAAAAGATTTTAGGGGTTTGATATGTAAAATAAAAGAAAACAATTTAAGAGAAACTCTTACCTTTAATTTGGGTAACTCCCTTTGGTTTGAACCAAAGGACTTCTTGAAGTGCCTTATGCCTATGTTAAGTCTTCTAAAAAAGGAGAGGGATTTAGGGAGCTTAATTAGTCAGAGTTTGGACGATCCAAATGTCTTGAGTGGTTTGAAGAATTGGTTAAAAGTGGTCTCCTTTTATAAGGGAGATGAGGGGCTCTTTAAGAAAGTGTGAAAACATTATTTTATTATATAATGATATTTGGTTTCAAAAGGTCCATAAATTATTATAGTCGAAGATAAGATGTCTCATGGTCAAAATAAAATCATCCAATCAGAATTGGACTTGTTTTGGACAATATTTTAATCATTATAATCTTAAATATTTAAATCATTTATTAATGAGGTAAATACTGTATCATTATTGTGTCATAAATAATTTAATTAATTCGATGTCTAAAAATAAAAAAAATACTATAATGTAGGAAATATTATTAACATTAAAATTAAAATTTATAGTCGAAAAGATGACTTATATAGCAACATATAAAAATTAATTTACTAAAAGAATTTTGTTATTGTAAATTTTTTCTCTACATTAAATTAATTAAACTAAAGTGTGATTATCTTTCATAAGTGGCTCCATAGAGTCCCAAAATCGACCCAATGATGCCCATGGTCTTAAAATACTCAACCAATAAGGTTAGGACAAGTGTTAAGGAAATTTGTACTTATTATAATATTCTTTTAACCTTGAATTACCCTATTTACCTTTAACCGCGGTAAATAAAAGTCCAAAGTTACTATTAACCAAAAATTATTTTCATCTAAATGAACGAAATTTACTTCAGGATCACAACCATGTATGATGGATTTTTGAAATTCAATTCACAGAAGTGGTAAAATTTTATTTAAATGTAAAAGTCAGTTTTTTTAACTACCCCTAAGTGGTGTCATTATTCATCAAAAATTGATGTTTTTCAGAAAAATACAGAAATATCTACCTAAGCTATATTTGATAATCCGAATTCAAAAATTTGGTCAATTTTTCCAAATTCAAAACATATAAGTGGAATTAATTAATTTTAATATTAATTCCCATTATCAAAACAAATAGCGTGTTTTTAAGAAACAATAACCATCAAAAGATTCATACTTTTTTATGTCCAATTTTAAAGTGACATTAATTCCAATGACCAGAATTGGATTAAATTATAAAAATATATTTCAATTTCACTTTAAAACAAACTAAAAATATAATCTAACCATATAAATAAATTAGATTAAAAGGCACTATTGAATTAAAATAAAGTATTTTTCACTATTCATTAAAAAAATGAACTTTATCAAAAAAAATACCAAAAAATTACCCAAAGTAAAATATGATGTCCCCATTATAATGAAAAATTATATTTGGTCAACTAGAATGTATTAAAGTGACCAAAAATATATTTAAAGAGGGTTCTCTATTAAAAGGTAGTAAATCGTCATTTTAATGTAAATTATTCTTAGAATTAGATTCATTCATATTTTAGGCCTCAAACTTTTTATTGGATAAATGCAAATACATTTAACAATCGTGTATAATCATATTGTATTTAGTTTCATTAATTCCATCCAATACAACAGCCAGGATATAACTACAATTTAAAATAATAATATTATATTATTAGAGTGCAACGTAAGATTCCAAAGAAACCTGTTGGTGCGTATCGGGTACGCTATCGAACATAGCAACCCCTTTAAAGTAAAATTAATATTTAATTCACAAATATTAATAAATATGAAATATGTCTTATTCTTCATTTACCTGGGATGTTACACTATATCCTCTTCAATGATCCATAATGAGACTTCATCATTAGTAAGATCATAAATGCTGGAATCTTCTTCAAGATGTTCAAACATTGACTCCTATCTTATAATTGAAGGACAATATTCATCACCTACTATGCACGTAGAAATATAAGAAGTGATGTGTAAGGAAGAGGAAGAAGAATAAGATGAAGATCTTAGGGATGCTCCTCCAATATTTGGGGAAGGTGTATCTACCCCTGTGGATGAACTCAGAAAATGAAATATGCATACAGAAAGAAGATACAATCCCTACTCTAATTAGTGCTTCCATGACTCCGAAAGATCGAGAGATATATAAATCGATTCTAAAGTTACATCGTCATATATTTCATTATAAATATATAAAAATTCTAGGTCTTAACCCAGATGTAGCCACCCATCATTTGGGAATTCTAGAAGAACATCGAGGATTCAAGCAGGCAGCAAGAAGAACACAACCCACTCATCCCTCTAAAATTGAAGCTATAGTTTATAAGATTGTAAAGGTTAGATCTGTCTTGGAGGTTCAATATACAAAATGGAAATCCAACATTGTCCCAGTGAAATAGAATAATGTCAAATTATTATTCCTAATTTATTTTATATATCTTAACTGACATAATCCTAAATATGTTTTTCTAGTTCCAATGAAAAGGAATTTACATGATGCAACAACTGGATATGAAGCTCTTTTTTTCATGGATGTTTACTCTAGGTACAATCAAATATTCATGGCCCCAGAGTAAGAAGACTATAGAGTATTTAGATCCCCTCAATGTGTGTTTTTCTATCTGGTAATGCCCTTTGGATTAATGAATGAAGATTTAACGTATCAATGTGACATTCACCATATCTTCAAACCATTCTTAGTAAAAAATTTCGAATGATATGTGGATGATTTTGTGGTTAAATGGAAAAAACATTCCGATCACATGGTTGATCTGGATACCATATTCAATAATCTATAGCAACATAGTTTGAATATGAACCCCTTGAAATGTGCTTTCGTGGTAACCTCCTGAACATTATTCAGCTTAGTTGTAAGATATAGTGGTATTGATGTTGATTTTGATAAAGAAATTCCAATCTTTTCTATGTAACCTCATCTACATTTAAATGAATTAAAATGAATCCAAGGGTACATTGCCAGTATTTGGTTCTTTATCATCAATTTGGCAAGAAAGTGTTTACCATTCACTAGATTAATGAAGAAGGGAGTCACCTGTCAATGAACTAATGACTGCCAAGAGGCAGTTGACACCATTAAGAAATATATCCTGAGTCCACTGGTATTAATTCCACCTATTGATGGAAGACCACTTATTCACTATGTGACATCTTTAGTGTGATCACTGGGTGCTTTATTTTCCAAAAATGATGATGTCAGGAATGAAAATATCCTTTAATATCACAATTAAACTATTCTTGATGTAGAAACACAATATAAATGTATTAAAAAGAGATTCCTAGCATTAATCATTACAGTTCAAAAATTGAGGCACTACCTGCAAAATCCTGAGGTCCAATTGGTGTCATGCAATACACGCTCAAATTTATCCTCAGTTGTCTTATGCTTACAGGGCGTCTGGCATGGTGGACAGTTATTTTATAACAATATGATATCTAATTTTTACCTCAAGAGGAAATAAAATGCAAAGCATTGGCCGACTACCTTGTTGAACATCCAACTATAAAAGATACATCATTGAATACTGAACATCCTTATGGATAACTCATCTATTATCAACATAATTCTCAGTCTTCCTATGATTAAAGGGAGTCTGGATTGGTGGAAAGTTAGTTTTCAATAGTTTGATATCTAGTTTTTACCTTAGTAAGAAATAAAAGTCAAAGATTTGGCTAAAATCCTGGATGACCATCCAACTATGGAAGGGACATCATTGAATACTAAACATCCTATTAATAGGTCTTCTCTATTTAAGATAATTCCCAAACATGGGAAATGAACATTGATGGTGCGTACATAAGTACTATAGAAAAGAGAATAGAAAACCATAAACTCAAAAAAGTTAGGTTAGGAAATGTACATATCTCCCTAGAAAAATAAAATTTTTCCTCATTCCATCCTATTGTCAGAAGATGGTACTAATAGTGATGTAGAATATCAAGCTCTCATAATTGGCTTGGAATTCGAACATCAGGTGCCGGTGAATCACCTAAAAGTAAAAGGTGATTCTAAGTTGGATATCAAAACAAATAAATAGGGATTATGTTATCATAAAAGAATAGTTAATACCTATGTGTGATTATTTTAGAGGGTTAATGGATGAATTTTCCTAGAGAGGATATTTTCTTTTTTCACTCGATCGAAAAACTCCCAAGCTGGTGCACTAGCCAATGCAGCTATAACCATGGAATATCCAAATCAGGATAAGACAATATTCTGTATATCCTATCATCATGTGTTCTCAACATTCATTCAAACAAAAATGGTGAAAATTGATAGAATTATACATATTTTGGATCTATATGGTCATACCACAGGATGGATGAAACCCATCATGTAATACCTAAAAACAGATTACTTTTACCAAGTAGAGCAGAAAAAGAATAGATTCGATGATGGGTGGAAAATTTTACTCTTTATGATAGTCCAGATGAACAGATGGTCCTCCAAAAATTAGTCTTTGATAGAATTTCCATTAAGTGCATTGATGTTGAAGAAAGTACAGGTGTCATGAAATAATTACCTTTATAAGATTCTGGTGCTCACTAGTCTAGGCATACGTTTTCTGATCAAATCTGAATGATTTGATACTTCTTCCTTCAATGACACATGATTGCAAAGATTATACCAAAAAATATCATCCCTTATAAATTTATGCCAATTTCATTCATCAACCCCCCGAGTTTGAACATAAAGCTAAATAATTTTATCCATTTACCAGATGGAGAATGGATTTAGCTTGGATTTGAGGATTATCTACGACTAAGCTTTACAAGTATATAAATACTACTATACGCATCTTCTCCAAATGGATTGAGGCAATACTTCTCAATGAAGTCAAAGCCAAAATCATCATTTCATTTGTCAAAACTAACATCATTAGTCTATTTTTTGTCCCACATAATTTATTTATAGACAATTGAACCAATTAATTTTTTCGGTAAAATGTTATATCAATAGCACCATATCAAATCCAACCATTCATCTCACTATCAAGCAGTAGCCAGTGGAAATACATAGGTGTTCAATAATACCCTATCAAATATAATCTAGAAGATAGTGGATAAGGATAAGAAATCATGGCCTCATAACCTTTTTCATGCTAAATGGGCTTACCAGACTACTACCCATACTTACATAGACAAAAAACATTATTCATTGGTGTGTGGAACATAAATAATTTTTCCAATTGAAATTAAATTTCAATAACTCATAGTTGAAATCTATGATCAGTTTTCTATAGATGAGAATTCTTAAAAATGGTTTGATGAGCAAGAGAAATTATATGAAAAAATATTCAATACTTTAGATCATTTATAAGTCTATCAGAATAGAATAGCATGAGCCTTTAACCAGAATTTTTTCCTACATTCATTTCTTCATGGAGAATTGGTATTGGTCCCCATCACTCAAATGATAACAGGAAATAAAACTACAATTATGGAGCCAATGTGAGAAGGACCATTTTCTATACATAAGTTCTACTAAAATAGAGCTTATGAATTAATCTCAATGGATAGAGGGAATAACACAACTGCCACCAATGTGAAATTATTGAAGAAATACATTGTGTAATTTCTCACTCATCCTTGCTACATGACTCCAAACATCACAACACAAAGTCATATTTTCAAGATATTAAACTGGATAACACTCATAAGCATCCATGGTTCATGAAAATAATATGTGCAACATATTTGTCCTTATTGTATGACATTAAACTATATGACGTAATTTTCCACATTACACGACATGGAATTGCACGGTTAACACATTCCCTATTTTACATTAAGAGATTCCATATGCAAACATCATTGAAATAATTTCTACTCTATATTGGCACATGAGTTCCATTACTCCATATGTTTGAGTCAGATTGCTATAGGGACATCATTTTAATAAATACTTATGTCTTGATTCTCATTCATATGAGATATGTAGAGATGCCTAAATCTCTAATCTTGGGACCAAACACAAACATAAAAAATATTTATTTCCCTTTTCTCCTTCTATATATGAATCATATCTACACCGAGTGTTCTTTTAAGATACATGGTTTGACTTTTATAAAAAAATTTGTCTTATGTTTAATTGTTCTTCCAGAACGTTTCAAAACCCCTCGTCTCCCATATAAAACTAAATTGGTGTGGTAAATGAATGTTTAAGGAACTATGAATTTCTTGGTTATCATCTATTTGAGATACATAGAGATGCCCATATCTCCAATATTGGTCCTAATAAAGATATAAAACCCCCTTTATTCCTTTTATAAGAATCAAAATCTACATAGGAAATGTTTAATGAGCGACATATGGCATGATTCTTTCCCATAGAAAGATATGTATTGACACTTTGGTTTTATATGTTGGTCCACTGACAACATGTCTTTCTTTTCATTTTGATTCATCTTTGTCCTTACTGCATTATGTTAAACTACATAGAAATCCAAGAACTATGTATGTCCTGATTCTCATCCATATGAGATACCTAGTGACACCTTGGTTTAACTCCGTGGTCCAGACACAATATTCCCTTTTTATGTTATAATTACTACATGTCCTCACTGCATGACTCTAAAATGCACAGTGTAATATTGATTCAATGGAAACAAAGAATGTGTCCATTTTAAATATGAGTCAGATATATGTAATGGAATTGATAATGAAGGCAAATATTGATTTAAATATTTATCATGTGCTTTGAGGATTAACCCCTTACATATTTCACACTCCTAATATTGAATATTTCCAGATATTCATAATATTTCTTATGGTTTCTAGTGACTGAGTATTTAAAATCAAAGAAATTTTTTTCCTGACTATGTAGTATGTTCCATTAGGTTTCCTTGCATAAGTTTCATATATAACAGGTATGTATGTCAAAGGATACCACTATTTGGATTTGCTGCATATACCACAGTTGGACCTGCATAATTAATCTCCCACAATCGGTTTTTCATGTAAATGTATCTTCGTTATTGGTTAAAATTCCATTTTTTCCATCAAGATTTGATAACAATATACAAGAATCATTATTTTAAAGCAGTCATTCATGTATAATTTTCCCATTACCTTTCCCTCAATTTAAAATTCTTCAAGGCCAAGGTTCACACATTTCCCAATCTATCTGTTGAATGAAATATGAAATAACCTTGGAATTACATTTCCACATATCATATATTTTTTCCATCTATGGTCCTAGTTGTATGAAAAAAAACTATAAACCCTATACTCCCTACATTTGGGTCAAACCTTTGTAGAAATCACATTTTCTCAATTAATTGTAAATCATGAAAGAAAATATTATCTCTATATTTAGTTACCTTTATTCGTAAACCTAACTCCGTGATTTGGAAAATATGAATCTCAACAAACATTATTTGGTTTTTTACAATATAATTTCATACTTTTGAGAGTTATTTTTCCTCACTATATAGTACATGACCCTAGGTGGCCTTGCAAAAAAATTTCCTACATAACCAGCATGTTAGTCCAAAGATGCCACTATTTCGTTATGTAGCATATGACTAAGTTGGACCTCCATAATACAACCCCAAAAAAAGTTTTTCAAATAATGATAACTTTATTCTACGAAAAAGCATCCACTAATGCTTTTATCCCTTTTCCCATATCATTCTTCAGATCTAGAAATTCCCAAATCACAGTTTACAAATATCCCTTACATCCATGAATATGGTAGTATGTTTCTAAACAAATTGGAAAGAAATTGGTAGATTCTCATACCCGTGGTTGAAGCTAATGACCTTAAATTAAGGACACCTAATTTCCTCACTAAATGACTTAAAACTGGTCAATATAATGTCATCACTGCATGAATTAAAACTGCATAGAGCAATTTCCTCACTTCATGACTTAAAATAGAACATTACAATTCCCTCACTACATGACTTAAAACTTCATAGAATGATATCATAAATTCCCCTTCTTGATAAATTTTAACCACTCCTCATACAATAAATTTTTTGTAGAAATAGTTTTCTTATTCATGAAATATTTCTTCATAGATACACCTTTATTCTTAAAATCCATTTCCTTTGAAAAACCACACACTGTGGTCTTGAGCCACCCAAATTTTATTTTCCATTGTCTATCAATAGTAAAATGTTAAATTCCTAAGAACTCTTTTAAATGACTATGCAGTATGTGCACCCAAATTCCTTGCATAAAATTTGCCTACATAATAGGCAAGTTGGTCAAAAGATTCCACTATTTGGCTATCCAGCATCTTACATAGTTGGGATTACATAATACCACTCCTATAACATGTTTTTAAAATAATAGAAAATTCATTCATGAAAGATAATTCTCTTTTTTATATATTTTTTAGATTTGGTAACCATAAAAAATCACTACTCAGGATTCCCCTTGGAATCATTCTAAACAATATTAGAGCAATTCTTAGACAATGAGTCCAGTTTGGGATCTAATTTCAAAATTTATGGTCGAAGTAGTTCGACCATAAACAGTAGACCATTATTTTCCAAAATTCATGAAATTAAACTTCCAACAGCAAGAGACATGGTACTCACTATTTTGGGAACCCACAATGGGCACTGTGAGAAAAAGTCGAGTCCCTGCTCACTAAATAAACATTGTGTAAGATTTTGGTAATATTGAGAAATAAAAAAGTTAAAAGATGAAAGGGTTGTGGGTTTTCTATATAACCCTATAAAATTAGTACTATTTTTACTAGGTTCATTTTATTAGGTAAAAACAATGAAGCTAGTAAGAATGAAAATATAGATGATTTTAGACGAAATTATTTTCAATTATGAGAAAATTTTCACATAGAAAAATCCCCAAACTTGAGTTTCTATTTTGTTAAAAATCAAAAATAAGTCTTTTATGTAACTTATCATTTGGATAATAACCTCTTTACCCCCATCAAATTCCCAATGAAGTTATTTTATCCAATTATATTTGTTCTCTTTAGCTTGACGAAGTGATACCTTAGGATCAGCAATGGATTTTTCACTATCCTTATGGACTTCTCTTAATGAGCCATAAAGACGGTCAAGCTCCACTGTGATAATATATAATTCTTGTTGAAGATGCAATTACTGAACCATCTTTTCATTAATCTTCTACTTCAGTTCCTTCACTTTTCAGCGTGATTAGCCTCTACTCAAGACATCACTACTTGGAATTTGTTATTATTGACCAATAACATACTCTTTATCGGGTCTTGCTGAAGCTTTTCTCTTTCTCCCTTTTCAGATAATCTTTCTAAATATTGTACAAATTTCAAGGTATTAAAAACCACTAAATCCCAATGTGATAGATAGAGATTAATGTCATGTAATTCTTGAAGGTAGGTCATCAAGGGGAATTTTAGATGTTATTGTCCAAATATTTTCTCATTCCTTAAGACGTGCAAGACGAAGGTACTTTTATAGTTCTGGGTTTGATTCATAGTAACTATTATAAAGAGGAACATATTCTGGTATTAACGCAATTAAATAAGTGTTTTGTTCTACTTCTTCATTGGAAATGGCTACTTATCGTTCTAATATTGTTCAAGATGATGTAGAGGCCCCATCTCTGGACCTAGACATTGAAGTTGATAGAACTATATGGTAAATTAATAATTATGGTTATGGTTAGTTTAAATGGGTAATAAAAGTGATTACAATCACAATACCAATATCTTTTACCTAACAGTAAGTCAGTAGGTTGAGGAGACTCCTCCCCAATATTCTCAGTTTCAACAGTTTTGTTTGATGTCTATGTGTGAGGAATTATCTCTTTAATTTGATCAGGTTCCTCAGAATGAATATCAGGAAGAAATCTTGTCTCAATATTCACATTATCCATTGTCTCCACAATTATAGTATTGACATTATTGTCAATACCACCTTCAATCACCATCGTGGAAGCAGTTTATTTAGATGGAACTACATATTTCAACCACTTATGGATAGAAATTTAATCATAAGAAGATTAATAAGATGAATAATTAAAATCACGTCTAGTTGACTCTACACAAGGAATATAAAAATATTCTAATGCATTTTGTATATTAACATGTTCTAATACTTCTTCAAATTACATGCTAAGGTTTATCATATCATTCAATGAAATTCTAGATCCTAGGTTAGTATCGCCCGTGGGAGCACTCTGCATGTTGGCATCACAACCTTCCTCTGACAACCTTTGACCTCGAATAGCTTCCTTAGCAATAGTTGTGGGTTCATCATCAGTTGTCACCACATGTTCTGGTGCATGTGATGAACCTAATGTATCATAGGATGAAAGTTAGTTTTTGTTACATTTGATGTCTTATATAGAACTGTTGATTTACTAGAGGCCTCCTCTCTTCTGATATCTAGAACATGACCAGTGATGGGAATATGCATTGGTTATTTTGGCCTCAATTTCTCCTTAGGAAACACAAGGTTATTATGAATTTGTGCCTTTTTAGTAGCACCCTCTATATTTCCTTGAAGATTATCAGTATTTTCTTTTAGAGATGAAACAGAAGAAGCCCCTACAATTATAAGAAGTTTAAACACTTTTTTTACGAATAAGGATAACATTCATGATTATCAAGAAGTCTTAACACCTATGATAAATATTTTAACCATGTATTTATTTCATCAATACTTTTGTTTATTCACCTTATAAGGAGGGCTTTCATCATCGTCACAAAATTCATGTATTGGAGAAGGCAATTCACTTTCTATCTCTTCCTTCATGGCCTCTTGGTTTGGAGATATTTCTCTTGATTCATGAGGTGATCCAGCTATTCCAAGAGTAGTTCCACTAGGGATATATAATGGTAACGAATCTTCTGTTGACATTCCTTTAAAAATATATAAGTTAAGAAAATATTTCATTTGAGTAACAAAGATTTGACTAAATTTGAATTAAAAAGTAGAGGAAAATGTGAGGAAAAGGAAACTTACATCTACATAATCCCCACAGTCGCACCATTCTTCATCAAATTAAATACCAATCCCTTCAATGGTACCATGATTTATCATTTATTTCACCCGCTTCATGGTTGGAATTGATTCTTCGGTTTCATATATGAGAATTTCCAGCTCATAGATGTATGTTCTCACTTTATTGGGATTATCTTAAAATATAATGTCAGAAGAGGCCCGTAGATTCCCTACTCTTGGAATATTAAGACCTTCACACAGAACCGTCAATGTGGTTTTTTTCATCACAATATAAACTTTTCCATGTTTGAACAGCCTCTTGTCATATATATTCAGAGTACATTCCAAATGGTTGTGAAGAAGATCCTCAAGCATTGGATTTAATCTTCTTCCTAATTCCTACAGTTAGAGATGGGGTATGAAAAATGGGACTCATCACACTTCAAAATGATGGTGGCTAGATATCCTCAGTACAGCCTCATTAGGGATCAATTGGGTGACTCTTTTAACTCTAGTAGGTGGATTATATCTTGCACATAGTCACTTCAGTGAGTTTGGACAGTTGTTGCCTATACGTTATGACTATAGTGAGTTGGCCCATGATGATGATGAATTACCTTAAAAATAATGGGGTTTCTTCCTAATACTTTTATTTATCCCCACTTGTTGGACATCATTCTTTAATACCTCTTTAGGATAAAATGAATCCCAGTTTTTGGCATACTAGACAATCAATCTTCAAACTACATCAACGACAAGTAAATTAAATATTGTACTAGTCTTCTCCACAGATGTCAGCAACCATAGTTGCTGGGAAACCATCATATGTTTCTCTAATCTGACAGTCACAGGGTGGGTACATTAATATGTTTCATACATTTTAATTGACATGATAATCTATAAGGAGCATAGGCATCTCATATGATTTCTTCGTTAATCCTAGTGGCCAATACACCATCTCTTCAAGCTAACATATATTCCCTTAACTCTAAATTGGTCGTCCCATCATCAACGAATCACCTTGTAGGTAGATCCCATATGAAATGGGATGAAATTCCTAATACATACTCAACCTGACCTTGATATCATAATAATTCAAAGGCAAAGGTGAAATAAAAGAGAAAGCCAGAACATATGGTTGGAAAGACCATCCAAAGACCTATACCCCAATTTGTACAACATAAGTTCTGAAATGAGTAGTGATACATCCCAATAACACCTAGAATGGTCCCAATATTCTATAAGGATACTTCCCTATATGAATATACAGTAACCTCCTATGAATATTGGCCAAAACTAGGTTGTCCAACCCTACCATCCTTCTATCGTCCAGCTTGGCTACAATAATAAAATTTCGTGTTCTCACACCTCCTTTGGAATCATAGGCTGTCAGAAGATACATGTTGAGACACATGGTCTGGAAACCTACCATATGGGTCTTTTAGGAATTTTGAAATTGACATAATATCCCCACTTGTCAAACTATCCATTCAGTAATGTCAACCAAAAGGTGTTAGGTGTACCTATCTTCAATGCCTTTGGACAATTGGTTGGATGATTGAAGGTGGGACCTTATTCATTATTCATTAATAGTAATATATCCTTCCACTTATAAGGATGAATTTCACTTTCTGTGTGGGACTTCATGGTGGTTTCATTCTTGTGTTTAAAAATAATTTTCATCAACTCACGAACCAAATATAGTGTCTTCTCAGAGTCATTACATGTCACATTAGGGGAATAATCTCATTTTACATATCTCAAAGTATTGGTGCTCCCGAAATCTTATAGACATCCCACAACCTGATGTCTAACTCTTGCAAGTGTCAAATAGAAGGAGTTAGTGTTTGGACTCAATAATCATCGTAACTCTAGTAAAAAATCATCATTCTTGTACAAATTGGTCTGCCCATCCTATATAGCCTCATAAATCCCAACACCTTTTTTGTCATATGTACATTCTATACATGTCCTGCACACCCAATATGCCCTCATCCATGCAGGTTTTACACCTCCTCCTAGGCATAAATCCCAACATTTCTTTTAGCCTTTGGATTGAACTGACTAAAAATCTCATATGAAGGATGAATAATAGTGTGGTTGTAGCCTGGGTGTGTGTGATTTCAAATCTAGAGCACATGGTTTGTGACTGATGATATGAGCTTTATCTGATGTCCCATTATTAGAAAATGATCCCCCAATAAAAACATTAGAATAAAAAAATTGGTATAATCTTGAAATAAAGAAAGTGGGACTTATTTCTTCAGGAGCATAATATTGACCTCTTGCAAATGACCATAGCTATACAGAGGAAAATAAATGTTGTGGGGATAACTGAAGTGTTATTTCATCAGATATTTTTCCAATTATGAGTGTGTGGTGTCACAAACATTGAAGTAGTCATGACTGACAATGTTCATCAAATCATCAATCCCCTTGTTGGCTATTACATCTGTGGTTTCAATTCATTTTGTAGACATTGAACCTGAAAAAGATATAAAAATAATCTTTAAAGTAACTTTATTTTTGATTTATTGACAAAAGAATTGGAAAAAATCGACAAATTTGTTAGGTTGTGAAATTCTAAAACATGGCGCTCAAGTATGAACTGATACAAAAGTGTGGCTCCCTGACTATAGTGCATAGGTAAAAAATGTAAATAATAAGTGAGAGTTAATAGAATCATCCAAGAAGAAAATGAATTTCTTATAGAGAGCAAGTTTTAATGAAGTCAGGAGAATTTTTGTGGAAGTGAAGACCGCAATATATAAGCGTTGAAAGTCTCCTTGCGTGCCAGAATCCAGTTTTATACCAACTTGCGTGCCCTTTCGTCTTTTGCGCCTCAACTTGAGAGCCCTCGTCCCATATTGTTTTCTTATTTATTAATTTACCTCAGTATAAGATCCTATATTCAATCAGGAACCAATTTTGAGGGGGGGGGTGGTGTTGAAACGCTTGTCCATCAAAGATTCTAAAAAATTATAAAGGAATATATATTAGAAAAAATAGAAGAAAACAGATTAATAAAATCATGATTAACAAATTCTTGAGTTTTGGATCACCCTTATATGACCATAGAGATCTCCGTATGCAAGGTATATGTGTGCCCAAATTTGGCGTGAAACTCACTTGTGTGCCCAATATTATTTTTCCTATGGTACCATTTTTGCCTATAAATAGAACCTTGGGTGCTTCATTTGTAAATACGAATTTCATTGAATCCTAATTACTGCTTTGGCCATCCTAGGGATTCATCCAAGTCTTTTGAAACATTCATGGTAGTCCATTAACACTTAAAGAGGGGGAATTATAGGAGGATCATTGGACATAAGTCCTTTAAGTGTTTGAAATTCATAACATTTACACACCTAAAGGGTCCAACCTCCCTAAATCAGAAAAACTTGTGTGCCACCTATTCATCTCACAGAAACATGGTCAGCCCACTTCTGGGAATAATTGTGAATAATATTGAAGTATTGAGTTAGGTCTCACAAAAATATTAACACATAGTTTTATTGTCACTCTAGTGAACATCTGGTCGGCCAATCCAACTTGTGCGCCCACACTTGCGCGTTGGTTCATACTTGGGAACCCTTCATGGATTCACATACTCTCTTCGGTCTACAAGCCATTAATACCTCTTCAAATCCATCCATGGCAAGGCTTCATTTTCATTGGTTCCCATGTCTGAAAGGGATTCTATTGAGACCTTCCCCAAAACCACCCATCCTATCAAAACCTTGGGAATGTCACATTAGCGTGTCTCTAATTTGGGTTTGTATATCCATAGTTAGAGGTTTCACACATTTTTTTCATAATGGTTTTAGGATTCATGGAGGGTTTGTGGGTTTGTATATCAATAGTTACATGGATCTTTATCCCATGAATAGTGCTAGGAAGTTCTTGGTTTGGAAGATTGGGGTGTGGGTTTTTACTTCACCTTCTCATCTCTAAGAACCGGAACATCATGTCTCTCGTAGTGAAGTTATGGTTCACGCTCAATTTTCCATTCAAGAAATAGAAAATTCTCCCTCCCCTACCATGATCAATTTTAGAGAAGCCATCCTGGTGTTTGCCCATAACAATTCATGTAGGATGTTGTAGTCTCCCTATTTTCCACATCCATCACCTTTACTCCATCCTTACATTGTACCCTTGTCTAGTGTAAATTGAAGAGAGGTAAGTTCATGTCTCCAATCCCTCTTCTCGGGTCGACTCGACCTCGTCCACCATGGCTGCCGTAGGTGTACCCTCCACCACCAGTAGAGGAGGAAAAGTGTGAGTGCGTTTTTTGAATTTTTATCATATTCTTGTTTCTCACACTGATCAAAACTCATGTGGTATTAGAGATTTTTCATGAAAAAAATATTTGTGAAAGACTTATTCCACTACGAGAACCTTCATTTTTTTCAAATCATGATAAGTAGGATGGATTCTTGAATGTCAGAGCTCAAAAGGGTGACCTTCCAAAAGTTTTTACCCAATCATGTCTCCTCCAATGGGCATCTCTTATTCATAAACCCCAACATAATTAATGAACTATAAGAACCCTCATTCCCACCATAATTGGGATATGTAGGAAGACTTACCAGGGCCTGATCTCATTGGATATCCTCTTCAAGAAACCAACCCTAATTCTCATAATTTTTTATATTTTCCATAGAAGTAAGCCCCAAATTAAACTCAGTAAATCACCAGGTCAAATTTTTGAAGAATTAAGCCATAACTCATTTCTATCAAAGGACTGTACACTCCTATGAGAATTATAGAACAATGTGGTCTTTGATTCCTATCCAAATGGGATTCATAGGAAGCCTCGTTGAGGTCCAAATCCAACACTTAAAATCAACCATGTTCTTCCTAGGACATATTCCCAACATGGTATAATCTTACATGAAAAACCATATTCTTTCCATGTTCCTTGGGATTCTTAGGTATATTTCCCAACCCAAACATTGATTAATCACATTTCCCTTATAGGTCCTTATCTCATGACTTTAAATGGTATGATGTGTCCCATTAAGACACACAAAAATATGAGGTTTCTGATTCCTTTCACAAGGATTCTTAGGTATCCAATTTTATGGGTACGATCCTGATATAAATACAAACAATCATCTCCTTGGATGACAATAAATCCCAGAGTGCCCCACTAAGTGTCTTAAATTCTAGTATCATAAAAATGATGATTTACAGAAACTCTAAATAGTATTTGAGAGGATATAATTGATGGAGAACCTCTAATAGATACATATATTTCAATTAATTAAGATCCTATAATACATACGAATGATTCCAAATTTCATACCTGACAATAAGTGATTGAAAATTCCTAAGGAAACTTATGTTATAATTGGGGAATTAATAATGATTCATGAAAATATCTTAAATTTATAAAGAGAGTCCCAAAGTAGATAATAATTCCCCCAAAATGTCTGTAATGATTCTGACCTCCCATCCTCTTGACCAATTCATGTTATTAAGTATCAAAAATATCAATATTAACGAATGAATACCATTGGAAAAAAGGTACATTTTGGATAATGAACTATTGGGTGTTTTTGGTTAAATGAATAAATCCAATTGAAACTACTTGGAAGCAATAATTCTTAAACTAGAACACACATTTCAAGGAACTAAGAAACATTAAAAAATAACTTATATGGTTAGATTCATTATTTAATAGAACGGGTAAATAAAAGAGTGTTATTTAAAATGATAAACGATATTTTCATGAATCCATCTAGAGTTTCATCCAACAAGGCGCCCAACCCAGTATGTGGCATGGCCCAAAGTGTATCTCTAATCCAAACAGGCTGGAAACTAGTTATTGGTTTTCAATTGTAATCTTGGTGAATTATTTTACAATTTATATAGGCATAAATCATTAAAAAAATGAAGCATATCAATAATTACTAACTAACAAAAAATGAGGCATAACAATTTTCAAATTTAAGGCTTACAACATTAAATAGAACACAAAAGTACTAAAACAAAATGTAAACCATAAAATATGAAAAACCTCTATGAAACATGAGGTATGTCACCCTCAATCCACCACCACCAACACCTACAACTAGTGGGAGTCTTGAAACAAGATCCACCATTCTACGACACATATTTCCTTTACCTGGGCTAAATATAAGAGTCTACATACAAATAAATTTGTATGATAGGTTTGAGAAAAACCCCAATAAGATTCTACCCAATGTATATTATTAAATTATACAACAGAAAAGTTACATTAACAAAAAAAATAAACCATAAGATTATTTTGAGGAAAACGTTTTTCCAAATTACAACTATAAATGAAAGACCATAAAAGAAATGCATTTTTTTAAACATTCTTAAAAAATTATGTATAAAAAATTTCCACTATATGTTGAGGGATAAAAACACATCACAGAAATGACATGTCACAACAGATAATGATGGGAAAATCACTATGGGTGTCTATCACAAGAGGAACTCTAGAAACCTCATACCTCCGTGAAAAGATGGTATTAAAACTATAACCCACATATTTTTTATGCAAATTCCACTATGAGTAAATGATCTAGAGGTAATAATAGTCTACTATCAAATAATATGATTAGTTAGTGTTGAAAAGTCAAAATGGCTATATGAATATGGACTTTTCCATATCCTCGTCTTCTATCGTATATCCACTAGAAGAATTTAGGATTTTTACTTATGAATCAATAGAATACATGTTCAATATTTCCCACCTAGGTACTTAGTATTCCATTTGTGTGCAATTTTACATTTCATGTTTCACAAAACTCATCATGTTAACACACAAATATGTTGAATTATAAACACACCATAAAATCACCACTTACACATACCATCATATTAAAACAACCATTTTCCATAAGAAAATCATGTTCCGTTTTAGACACTATAAACATATTAATAAAAAAATTCTAACTACTTTAATGAATCATTAAACAAAATTGGAAACATTACATGAAAACCCTATTATTAATTTAGCAATTTCCATGGCCCAATTCCCTTTCAAATCCCCACATTATCAAATTTCACTTCAAAACATGCATCTCAATATTTAAACAATTCACATTTCTAATTTAAAGAGCTAAACAAGAATCCGTCATTCCATAAAAAACCATTTCTATAGAAAAACTCAAATTAACTTACACTTTCAACTCATTACTATTTGAAAAACATTTTTCACATTTCAAACAACACATGAAACAGTTTCATGAAGAACTACAATAGAGAACACACAAAAAATATATCCTTTTTGAGTTATAAAAATCAATTTCTATCACCAAATCATGTCAAAAATTCCAAAATATTTTTCACACCACAAAAAAATCATAAGGATCAAATAATTAACCCAATGAAGCATATCAAAACATCAAAAAATGTTACAGTTTTGAACCACCTGACTCACACATGGAGACTTCCAAAAATGGTTCTGAAACCAAAACTACACCCCCAAAAGATGTAATAATGGATGGATTGAATATTAATAATCAAGCTTGAACCCTAATAATCATGATTCATCCCTAAATAGGTCACCCAACCTTCAAGTGAACCAAACCCCAAAGAAGGGGGAAGAAAAACAATATAAAAAAAGTATAAAACAAGGGAAAAATCAATTGCTTATTATTTATTTGATGAATCCACACCAAAACCACGAAAATCAATTCCGAATGCGAGAAAAGTAGGAGAATAGAGGCTCCTATGATAGGAGTTATCGAATGTGGTGGGAATGTGGGATTTTGGGTTAAATCCTGAGAGGACACCAAAGGATTTTTTATATTTTTAATGGCTTGTAAAAGTCACCTGGTTTTCTCTCATGGTTTACCAAACCATGCGGAAACTGTGCACCCATCAATGTCCAAGAAGGACATACTACATGGTTATATCTCATAGCCTTCCAAATGCTTGAAAAGAATATGGCAAACCGCTTTCTAAAAATTACATTAAACTAAACATTTTCTAGGGAAAAGCTCATGGTTTCCCCTAAACCATGGGGAAAATGTGTGCCACCTACTACCATGCTGAAATTTTCCATTATTCATCAAAAACACTTGGGGAAACTATGAATTAACTGAGGGATATAAATTAAGCAATGTAATTCCTTAAAACGAATTGGAAGATGTGAAAACTCTCATATCCATGAAGTCTTTCATCCTTGAAAATGGAAATCCATTGTGGGATCCAAAAATAAAAACCAGTAGTCCTCCACAGCTCAAGGAAATTACTTTTGAAAATAAAAAAAGGGAGAAAAAAGGAACAACCCAAAAATAAATAGAGATTCATATGATTTACCTCATTATGATAGTGTGGACTCCCCACCATATTTCTTTTTCCTCCATAAGTAACAACACCTCTAGTTGAATGATCAAAATAAAAGTAATACACACAATTCAAAATATATATTCAAAAGAAAAAACCCCTCATACATTACCAAATGAGACACATAACTCATACCTGAAACAATAAAAAAACCACCTATCAAAGAGCATCAAGAAACTCAAATAGATCATTTTCTAATTCATGATTCAAATAAAATCATCAAGCATACTCTAAATTCACCATGTTTACTCATAAGGTATGGTAAAATCCAATACCTTCAAACAAAAGATTATTTATTAAGACAATATTTTCCACACTGATGGATCTATATGATCCCACACCCAAAAGAATACAGTAGAAGATTCAAATGTATTTATAATGTTATGACCATCACAAATAACTTCAGGATGATTTCTATTACTACAATTTTCCATCAAAATTTTTATGCCAAACCTCCTACAATAAAGGTGGAGAACTTCACCATTAAAAAACCTTGAAACTCAAGTAACATTAACATTATCACAACATTATAAACAAAAGTAGAAGGTATATGGATTTACTTACTAAAAGGTATTATAATGGTGAGCCACATATGGCCACACTGTGAATTTCCATCAAATATTATGGGGGAATAAACTAAAATATTATAAACTGAGAACCTAACCTAACTAATACATTGGAAAAATCATACCACAAACTAAAACCTAACACACCAAGGGAACAACTGAAAGTCCTTACAACACATTTCTAAAATGAAACAACTAACCAGTATCCCCAAAAAACTCATTTACATAGACTCAAACATGAAACAACATTCAAACACGAAGTGTTATCAAACTCAAATCACCTCACAATCAAAATTCCCAAATTACAAGTGGAAACATAAAAAAATTATTTATTACCAAAATACAACATTTTATTTGAAAAGAACATTTGAATAGAAAAAAGTAATGGTGTGTCAAACTTTCACTAATGGTATACCATGTAGCCTCACACATGAATATTCACATTCCCTAATGGGAACTAATCCACTTTTCCAAACAAATCCATGCATGTGTTCACTCACGAAAACAATATAGGTTAAAATGGTTTCTAAGAAAGAAAAACTTCAACCCACACTTTCAATATCTCATTTTACACCCCATTTAAATTATATATATTACTTTTCCAAATCTCATTCACCATTGAGTTTTAATCAAATTCAAATCCCACTCTTCAAATCAAAACATTTCATTACATTCTAAACCATTGATCACAATATCGACACATTTAATCTAAACAATATTTTCAAATCCCACCTTGAAATAGTTCATGTTTTCTAAAAACAAATTTTCATTAAACCACATTTTTTAATTATAAAAGTTAAATCTTGATAAACTCATCTCTATTTAATCAAAATCATTCTATAAAAATAAACCTTTCTAGATCTTCCCTCAAATGATTTCAAAAACTCATTTTCCATCTTCCCCAAAACCAAGCCATTTCAATTTTACAATCTAGTTTTCACAATTTACAACACCACGGTTCTCAAAACAACTATCAAAATTATAGAACACGGAAAAAATTCACTATGGAAAACTATTGTCATTGGGAGACTTAGCCACACGGTTGGTGTCCATATAACAAACACACCCCCATCAAGGAGAGTATTATAGGACCATGTTTTTAGCTTCACAAAGCTATCTAGTCCCTGTGAGCTCAATGAGACCATTTATCCCACTCCGTCTTCATTTCACATACACCAAACCAATCCTAGAAACTATGTAACCTAAATAAAACCTAACCTCACCTGGAAGCTCTGGTTATGTTGTAAGGTGTGATGGACCTGAACCCCACTTACAACCAGACCTTCATGCCCCAAAAACAATACTTTGTCTACCATGAGATCCCAAATAATGTTGTGTTTTATGAAAGGATGTTCCTCTAAAGAGTATATCTTCTTTTGATACTAATTTTCTCACTATCTATGATAGAGATCAATCCAAACCAACACCTAGCCTAGTCTATGAATGGACCGAAGTGTGTTCCTAATCCTCACAGGATAAAAACTAGTTCTTAGATATCATGTATACACTTTGGTAATTATTTAACCAATTTAGATAATCATAAATGACTAAAACAAGTAAGAATCTCAATAATCACTTACTAATTCCAAAAAAGGAATAACAGTTTTTAGATTCAAGGCTTAAAACATTAATGAAAACTCAAAAGTTCTACAATGAAAGGGAAACAACAAATGTTGGATTCCACACTAAAGCCACCATCACCAACACGTAAACTAGTGGAGGAATCAAAACATGATCCCCCACACCACGATATACGTTTCTTTTACCAAGGTCTAATATAAAAAAGTCTACATACTACCAAATTTGTATACACAGTGTGATCCAAATATTAGTAGGATTCCATAAAAAAATATTGATTCCATGATACATCATTAGAATAAAAATTAACATTACCATTTATATAAAATCCATTGGATATTTAAAAAAACTATTTTTAAAAATACTATAATCATAAAAACACCATCAAAGAGAGAAATTTTAAAAAACATTCTGGAAAATACGAAATATAAAGAAGGTCATCCATATGAAGAAGGATGACACTAGATCATATAAACATCATGTCACAAGAGATATCCATGGGTAAATCGTTAAGGTTTTCTTATACAAGTGTAACATTAGAATCCACATTACTCAGAAATATATTGGAATATAAATAATAATTAATATATTTCCCATTAATGAGCCACTAAGAGGGAAATTCCCATGGGCCTAGTTGTCTATGAACATATCACATGTTTAGTTATTGTTTATAATGACAATCTGGATAATTGAATCTAGGATTTTCCACTTTTGACTCAATTAGTGTCAATCCACAAAAATAATCAGGACATGACACTATTGAATACTAGAGTACTAGTTCTAACTTTACTTCCTATGAACTCGGGCATCGCATTGTGCTAAATTTAAAATTTCAATCGTAAAATATCTACTCACATTCACATACAAAATCTAATAATTATAAACATTCCTAGAAATAAGCACATTCAAAAACCCCCACATGGAAACCACCTTTTTCCATAAACAATGAACTCTACATTTTACACAAAACAAAACTATTTAAAAAAATATGTCATGTTAATTTCATAATCTATGAAAAAAATTCAAAACATTACAAGAATAGCACAAAATTAATTTAATGATTCCCATGAAACAGAGCCCCTTTAAAATCCACAAATAAACTATTTTCACTTCGAAACATGTATCTCAACATTTACACAATTTAGAAGTCAAATTTAAAGACCACAACCAAGAAACCACCATGCGAAAAAATATATATCTTTTGATAAAATCAATTTCAATTACATTTTCACCTAATTTTCTTTAGAAAACACATTTCACACCTTTTAAATTTCCCATGAAACACTTACATGAATCACCATAACAGAGAACAAAAAAACATATCCATTTTCCTTTATAAATTAAATCTCCTTCACAAAAGCATGTTAATCCATTTCAAAAGAAATTCAAAATAAAAATAAATAATAGAGAACCAATAATTAACTATTAAAGAATGTCAAATCATTTAAAATATTAATTCATGGAACCACTTACACAAAATTGGATACCTTTTAAAAATTGGTGTGAAATCACAACCACACCACCACAAGACCATATAAAGGAATGATTGAAAAATAAATATTAATATTGAATGCTACTAATCAATATTCAACCCAAAATACGTCACCCAACGTTCTTTATAACCAAATCACAATGAAACATAAAGAGAAACACTAGAAAAGAGGATAATTCAAGGGAAAAACTCACTTACATGATGTTTCTCTAAAATCTAAACACAAAAACCACTAAAACAAGGGACAACAAGGGAGCCAAGATGGAAAGAGGGAGTAACTTGAGGAAAGATATGTTTAATGTTGAGTGTATATGGAATTTGGTATTAAATCCCTATCGAACAAAAATTAAATATTATGATTTTTAAAGACATCGACATGTCAGACGTTTTTCTAACACAATTTACTAGGAAAGGTGTATAGTTTCCCTTAACCTTGCACAAAACATTTTCCACCTGCTTCCAAGTTGAAAATCTTCATTTTCTATTAAATACACTTGGGGGAACATATAATTAACCAAGGGTTATAAATTAGACAAAGGAATACCTCAAAAAACTTGATATATGTGACAATCAAGCTAATGGATATGGTGTCTTTATTACTCATATCTAATTTTTGATATGACAAGATGACAAGCATGAACCTTTAAATTATTTAAATTTAAATAGAAAAATGAAATATACAATGTAATGTGTAATTTTTTCATATCAATGATGACATTTATATTCGATTTTATTACACCTTCAGAAAATCATTGTTTCTCATGAAGGAATTACATAAAAGGGATCATTATAATATTAATTGTTTTGTGCCTTGACCAATATGTGGTTTCATATATTGATGTATTTGGATGATATCAAAGGTCAAGTCATTTATATTATGACATTATATACAATTGGTAACCATATATAAAAATCCATGTATGGGATTAGTGGATAAAAAATTCATATGCCTTGAGTGAGACTTTGTTAAATTCTTGTGGGATTCCATTGATGGGCTCAAATGTTTAATGGAATTTTTATAAGCCTGGAAAGATACTTGGATAACTTATATGAAATTCAATGGAAGGAATCAATTATTATACTAAAATATATTATGTCACATGGAAGACTTGTGTTCCGATGATTAATTACAAGGATGTGTCCATAGATAAGATCAATTCTACATTAAGTATAATTATAATTATAAATGGATGCTTTTTTCACCTTCAGTCCCATATGGATATTACTTTTAAAAGGAACAAGAAAAACTATTGGTTACATACTCAGATGCGTTAGAGGTTCTACACTGCTTTTTTGGTATCTAATTTACATCTCTAGATTCGTTTAATTATACCCAAGCATCCTTATATCACTTGATAACCATTACCATCACTTTTTATTGTTTATGCATTGGTATTTCATATGATTCCCTCAGAAATTTATATATATACATATATTTCTACATATACTACCATGAAATATATTTATATGTATAAATATAGGATGGTATGTTAATATAAATTCTTTCTAAGGATGAACCAGGCATGGTCGGATATGTTTCCATTGAGGAACCTAAGCCAAATTATTAAAATTTATAAATTTACTATCATATTGATATACGTGTACTCTATTATATTTTATACTCCCAGACTATGTAGTATTAGACACCATTTGTTATAGTATAATTATATTCTTTCACACCTGGTTTAAGATTCCATTTGGTACTCAGATATACCACATGGTAATAGGATCATGTTTTGGTGTTTGTTTTCCTTTTTTATTCATATTGTGCTGTTATTATTTCTCATGGGATCTTAGGGCCATAAGAGTGGGATAACGAAATGGATTCTCATAGACATATCCTTTAGTCTCATGTTCTTTTTTATGCATGTATTTTATGCCTACAACCATGTATAAATATTTTCCTTTTGGAATTGACATGAAATAATTCTATAAATGATACTATATATAGCCTTTTCAAATTATTATTATTGTAATGCTATATTCCCACTATCTTAAATTTAATATGATTCCCCTTTAGATTTATTTTTAATCTATTATGCTGATTCTATAATTAAAAGTGTATAGTATACACCCCATACCATCATTGAACAACCCCTATTAGTTGGTACCCTCAACCATATGGGGAGGTACACATGAGGCCATGTGTACACCACTTCATCAGATCTTTATAGAATGATTCTGATCCACACATAAAAGAGTGGTATAAGAGCCTCTACTCCATTTTATTACAATTTAGGTCGGTATATTGGAGAATAGTAATGTTTCAATTCCCAGAAAGTAGTTTTTTCTTGGAGTGACACAAATAGGGAAAAGACATGTGGGTTATTGTAGGACTGATGTTCATTCTATTCGTTGTTATAATAGATTATTATTTCACCTTCAGGGATTTATTTAATTTATAATTATTATTTATTTATGATATTTGTGTAATTTTACCATTATACTAGAATGGAACAGATGTATTGTTACAAAAATACTTATAGGAACATATGAATTAACATTCCATTAATATTACATGCCACTTAGATTTCATTTATCAACATTATGTTGCTTTTTTGATTTTCCTATGTGATTATTTATAATGAAAAAATTTATGAATTTTTTTAATTTATCATGTTGTTCCTATTAATTTGGATTTCATGGTTTATGTTTTATACCAATGTGAGCATTAATGACATTATCTAATGCCTTATTATAATTATGATAAATTATTAGTTATTAATGTTTCAATATAAAAAAGTATTACATTATAGATTGATGGTGGGACCTTATCTAAACAATCCTAACATATTTGGTCCATGAAATATTGGTTTCATATGATGAAAATTGTGTTATTGAAATTATATGGGATAAAAAATAAAATTTATATATATTATGAGACATTATAAAGTTGAAAGTTTTATGAGTATAATTGAATCATCTTAAGTGGACTTGTTATATTCTGAAATAAATGGTAAAAACCTCGGTAAAAAAATCGAATGGAATTTATTACTTATAACCTAACATTATTTTTTAACATGATAAGTATTTTTCGTCTAGCTGAACTATGATGCTTATATATATTTTAGAAATTTGAATTGTTATGAAAAAATGTTTGTGGTAAAATGATGTGTTGTTTACAATTATAATGGTTAACCCCTCTTCAATATATGAATGAATATCTTTATGAAAAAATTCATAAATCAAAAACCAAAACCATTTAGCTCATTTTGGGAATGTTTTTTCCAGATAAACCCATTAAGGTTGTGTTATGTGTTGAATTTAATAAATTTATTGTGTTGATTTTAAATTGGATTATGACATTAAATTATAGGAAATTGAATCCAAAAATATGTAATGACTACCCATTAATATATGAACGTATAATAGCTTTACATTTCTATCATAGATCACATTTTCTTCTTTGACTATTTAGTATTTAGCCAAGGTGGGGTATACTAAATTTGAATGGAATGATTATTTAAGGGTAAAAAATCTACTAAAACGGTGTTACATATAAATTAATGATGGAAATTTACTAAAATGATTCCCATTAAAATGAAAATATACCTTTTAACTTAATATTATCACTTTTATTATGAGGCCATCAATATTGAAAAACCAATTACAACCTAAACTATCACTTCCACTATAGGTTAGAATTTATTTTTTTATTATCTAATCTTGATATGATAATATTTGTGGATTAATAAATTATATAAGAATTTATTAATATTAAAAATTTTCATAAATTGTTGTACGATGTCAACTGAATTAGTTTGTCAAAAAAATATGTTCTGATATAAGATTCCTATGTTTCATTATCAACTCATCTATATAAAGTAACAATTATCAATATATATTACAAATTCTACCTAAATTGAATATCTTTGAGCTTCTTTTATATTTAAAGTGAAATTTTATTAATTTTTTTATAAAAATCCCATCAAGGGTGTTGAATGGTGTGACCCTCATGTAAGGGTATTGTAAGTATTAGGTCAAATGTTACCTTCAGAGGGAACATAAATGTTTCCCATAGGTATCAGTTGAAATTTTATATATTAGTAATCATAGAGATTAGTATGGAAATACTATTAATCTTTTTTGTGTAACATTGTTATGGGGTTGGCACAACATGCTTTAGTAACCAGACAAACCAGTTAAGATTTTATCATGAATATTAAATTAACATCATTAATTTTTTGTTATCATTTGGGTTCCATTTAACTGTTGTATGACTCATGCTTTTAGAATGAATCTGGTTATCGATGAATGGTTGTGGTATTTATGGTAACCTATTCGGGTTGTGAGAATCATGTGATTCTTGGAATCAATGAGATAAAATTACCTACATCATGGTATGTCTCTTAGTAGGTCATGAGACTCCTCATATTATTCAATAATGGATGAATGATGAGGTGATCAGTTAGATTAACAATAATATATAGATATATTAATCTGGTTTCTTAATTAATGTTTGGTATGTTGAAAAATAATGTTCATAAGGATGATGTTCCTATGGAACATATTAACAGGGAGTTATACTACACTCGTGAAAATAGAGGTTGTGTGCATCGATAAACATGGTTCCTGATTAATTATTGAAAATTACAATGAATCATATACAAGTTTTGGAATTTTTTTAAGACATGATCTATTACACTATGTTCATGGGTCTGTTTGAGAGTACAATAACTGGTATTTATAAAGAATATTCAGTTATACCGGTGCAAGTGGATAACTTTTTCAAGGGATTTGGGGTTGTAAAACATCTAATTGGTTATATATTCCTGATACTAAGGATGTGAATGTGTGCATATCCTGATATAATCACATGTATTTATAGAGTAAATTATATCTAGTAATCAATTAATAATATTATTTTCAAATTATATGTATTTGGAAAATTGTAAAATCCTGTTTTGCATATTTTTATCCCTTGTTTAGTGGTGGATGGATCATGTATTATGGGAAGAGTTGATATTCATTGAAAATGATTACTAGGTCACTCCTAAGGTGGTGACTATCACAGATATATTTTTAGTGAATCCTTATATGTAGAGGAATGGAAAATAAAAAAATTATCTTTGGATATGGTAATAATATCTTTTTGAATCCCATTAGGATTGCGTGTTCAATTTTTTATTTCTTGAAAGTATAGTTGAGATAAAATATGGTTATGGGTTGGAACCAGTCTAGATTCTAGATTCACCCTCATGGTGCTTAATAGACCTAGGAGGTGATTATTACGAATCATGCCTATTAATTCAAGGCCCCAACATGATAATATGGTTTCCTAAGTACAAAACATTTCAAAACACCATGATTCAAGGATGGTCTGTAGTGGAGTTTTTTAAAATTAATCATTGAATTACTTAGTTTTGTACACACCACGGTTGGTTAGTGTTTAATAATCGGTAGTTTCATATGATATATTCCAATAAAGTCAAAAAATAGTGACTCATCAATTAATATTACCTTTAATTGAATAAAATTATTTAGAAACCATATGAGTCACTTCACATAGGATATGGGAGAAATGTATCTGGATTTGATAATGATCATTATTATCCTCATAGTGTGATTTTGTTTCAGATATAATCATCTCACCACTCAAGACATTGTCCATGGTTTATTTAGAGAGCATTGATTATACTCCGAGTTATGGAAAAAAATTAAACGCATTGTTTTCATAATAAATATACTCTTTATGATTTGTATTTAAGAATAATAGATTATCATAGAGGTGTGGATTGTCCTTAGTGGCATTTGGATTTTCATGTGGGTGGCCATGGATGGCCTCATAAGAAACAATTAATTCCTCTACATGATCATTGGTTGAGATACAACTGTTGGGATCAGTTAGTGTTCTTGATACCTGGACTTCTCGGCTATGTAATGATGTTTCAACTGTAAAACACTGATAATTTAATAACTTTTATGATATCCATGGAATCTAGGAGTTTATTTCATAATTATCATAGTCTATAGTGGAGATAAGATGATATTTGTTGAGTTTGAGGATATAATGGTGCTGGATCAGGTATACACTGATTCTCATAAATATTCACAAAAATTGGAATAATCAATTCTGTGAGGAGAATCAACGAGCACATCATCAGGATGTGGTGAGTTTCGTGAAAGGGTCTATTGAGGTTTTTCATGGATCAACTAGGATCACAGAGATTGATTGGGAGAATACCATTCAATGATGTCTATAAAGGCGTTAATTTGTGTCTTTGAATTGAATAGGTGTTCTTATGTAAGAAATTTTGATGGTGGGAGCATAGTGACTGAATATTAGCCATTAAAGATTGATCCTATGGTTAGGAGATTTATTTTCCTATAAATTAAGATGTAAATATTTTATCAAGAGTTAGGTTAAAAACCACTATGTATTTTCTATCATGATGATTAATATTTTCATATTATTGTGACTCATGTTTGGGGGGTTTATGTATTGTGTGATACAATTAATGCATACTGGTGCATTGGGATGTAAAATTAAACACATCCATTTACCAAAAAATTCTTGACCCATGTAGGTTAGGTGTTTTTTGTTTCCACATGTCTTCTCATGGATGATAACCTCTTTTGTTGTGAGATTGTATGGTCTTGTGATTTTCACTGGTTGAAATTTCCATATAAATTTGAAAGTTTCAATTTAGTGGATAAGACAAATCCTAGAATATTATTGGAAATGAATATTCAGGATCTGGTCATTTTAAATGTGTTAATATTTTGATTTTATGTCCCAATAGGTGTATTGGTTATTCTATTAATTTTTAGGGGTGTTGGGATTCGAAATTCCTTTTTTGAATTTTTAAAGGGGGAGAACTATTTTCATACTATTTTTGAATTCCGTGCACCCAAAATGTGTGGCCCATAAATGGTGGAGAACTATCTGGACTAATCATGTGATAGGAGTCACTTGGTCTTGTGAGGTTTCATTTCGAAAATTTTGAAATATAATTCATGGTCTATAATTGGTTTTTAAAATGGTCAAACTAACCATGTGGGTGGGGTTCCAACATTAAGAGTACTAGGGATTGGTTGGGGCATAGTTTTTCCAACCGTGTTACCAAAATATGTTCCTCATTAAAATGGATGAAATTACATTTATACTGGTATTTTATGTTTGTTAAAACTCCTTTTTTCTCCTCACTTTTTCACATCATCTCCCCCAATCATGAAGAATTTCTTCTCCACCTCAGCTTAGACGGTTTCGCTTTCTTTAGAATCATAATAGAGTTCCATCAGTCACCTTTCATCACCCTCAAATAATTTATGAGTTTTCCAGATTCCCTTCTAGATTTGTTTTTTTGTATTGATTTGTATTTTAATGATCATTGATAATACCTATTTTCAAGGAATTTTATGATTATTCTGACATTTATCATTGAATGATAAATTATTTCCAGATAATAGTGGATTGAATTTTCCTAAGCATGAGGAAATTAGTAAATAATGTTTTTTCTTAATGCTTCATCAATTTATAAAGTACATAATTAAGAGGGATTATATATTTTACATGTATATACCAACAAATGTAAAATTAATTATGGTGAACCAAATATATTTAATTACAGATGTTTTTTTTATTTTATTTCAATGTTAGGGGTTCATCAACTCCACCTAAACCATCCCCTTTTTTCTTATATGGATACATATATTGCTTCTTCTATGTAATTAAGTAAAAATTTATAGTGTTACTTGGAATTAATTAATTATAATCTTCTTATAATACTTTAGTCAATATTTAGGTTCTTTTTATTGACTCAAATGTAAAAAATTATTAAATTGATTAAATTAGTTTGTATGAAACCCACTCACCTTTAAAAATAAAACCACATATGAGGTGTACTATCTTATTTATTGAAATTGTTCAGTCAAATAGAGTTATTTGAAATGTTAAGTTGAGCTCTTATGGATATGAATTTTTTTTTATCCATACATGAATTTGGATATAGAATACATAGTAACATAGACATCTTAATTACATTAATTTTACTAGAAAAATGGTAGGGATAATCTCATGGAAAATGTATACATATTAATGATAATGTGTCTATTCCATTATATAACACACTAAGAAAATATTAGATTCTCATTAAAGAATTCATTGGATTTTCACATTCATCCCACAAATTTTATCACACCATTAGTGATATGTGGGGTTCTTAAATGGAATTACAAGGATGGGATCAAAGGTTGGGTGAATTTCATTACACATTGAGAGGCACATAGGTTCCTTATATGGTATTACATTGATATACTCAACGGGTTAATAAAAATTTATTACATCATTAGTGACTCTCAGGTTCCCATTATGCGACTCTTTAAATGGGTTTAATGATCAAATGGAATTATGATAAGACATGGATCATACAAGGGTTATTTATACAAAACACTTTGGATGTGATCATAGGATGATTGGAATTTCTGATTTCTCTGGTGACACTAGTGTTAAATGTGGAATGCCTTAGATGGGATCATCAGACTAATAAATTAATTAAATTATTAACCATTATTATACATTGATTCATTGAATCACCTTTGATCCCATATGACTATTAACATTAATTGGACTTTAAAAACTATTTTCCATATACTAATATGTATGTGATGACCCCAAATGAGTATGTGATCCATGATATACTACTCTTGGATATATGGGCTTATAACAAGGGGAGCTATTATAACTTTGTTACTGCTACCAAATATTTTACATGAAAATTCTTTGTTCGTGCACCATACATTATCACCAGTGAATTTATATCTTTTAAGATATTTCTATTACATATATAAGCATATATAAATGATGTCATGTTGAGACACAATCTAGGTTAGCCAAAGTAAGTGTGGTTGTATAGGTTTCCTTTGAGGAAACCAAACCAGACATATTTACATTTATTGTTTTCTATATTATTGATATACCTAAACCCAATTATATTTTCTACTCATTGATTATATTTAATTATACACCATTTTTGATGACTTAATGGGTTTATCTCAGACCCTATTTATATTTGTATTTGGTACTGAGATATACATCATGTTTATAAGATTAGATTATAGATTTTGATTGCTTACTGTCCTTTATCCAATTTTTTATTCATGATAATGGGAGCTTAAGTCCACAGGATAGACTCAGAGCTTAGTATTCTCTAATATATATCTTTTGGGATCTTGTTTTAAGGCATGAATTGTGTGCTTGCTACGATGTATTACTTTTTACCATTTGGTGATGACTTGAAATCATTCTGTATATGATAATATTTCATGGCTTTCCCATTTATTATTGTTGGAATGATTCATTTCTACAACATTTAATATTTACTACCTCCATTGTTGATTTATTTATCTTGAATTATCATGCTACTCTGATCATTAGGGTAAAAAAAAATTATTGTATCATCCTTGGAAACACAATTATAGTTGATAGAATCTGTGGTATGGGGATGTGTTCCAAAGGTGATGTTGATACCAAACTGGCTAGAGATTATAATGTGATTTGGGATAGGACATTAAAAACATAACCACCTATAATGATCTTCCAATGGATCCATCTAAATGGAATCATGATTTTTGTATTATTTTATGTAAAAAATGGCTGGGTGATCATCCCAATATCTAGAAAATTCCAAAAAAATTCACTCATGACATTATATAATATCATTATCATACTCTCTAACATTCCTTTTTTATTCAGACAGTATGTTGAACTAAATTCTATAATTGTGTCCAAATCCTTCTGTATTCCATACATATACCATGATGCGATGCGCATGTATATATCTTATAATATGAGATAGGGAACTCCATTCATATTTATAATGTAACAACCTAAGATATTACATTTATCAATAAATAAGTTTCACTTTGTTGATATAATACATTACATGCAACACCAAATTTATAAAAACCAAACTACCTTATAAAGATATTATTATTTAAGGTGATAGTTATCTCATCGATATAGGATTAGGGTGTATTATATTTTTCTAAATAAATTATGAAAAATATAAAGTTTTTACATTTTCACATCGGTTATACATTGATTATAAATTAAAATAAGAATAAATTGTATTTAAATGAGATGGATTTAGAAAACAAATGTTTTTATGCATGCATTGTTTTTTACCATAATAAGATAAATCAGGAACTATTTGTTAATTATTTTGATAAAAATTATATATTATATATTCAATTTTATATTTTAGAAATTATGTAATGTTTTTTCCAGGAATGATAAAATAATAAATCAAATTTTATAAATAATATAAATCCTTCTAAAAAAATATTACCATCGTGTTTTAAGAACATAATTTAAAATGAAATATTGTATTTTATAGAAAATTATTTTGGGAATATAGAATCCATATTTTGAATAAGGAGGTTAAGATTTGGTAAATATATCCCTTTTATTTTTCTTCATTATGAATAGTTACATTGGTATAATTTTACCGTATCATTAATGTCAAAAGTGGTTAAATAGAGATAATAATTGGTATAAGGCTTTAAAATTTATCTAAGACATACTTTATCCTATTATATGACCATAGTTCATCCCACACCATATATTTCACTAAAGTACAGACTCTTCTTTCTTTTTCACCTTGATATGAACATTTATATTACTTTATGAAATGAATAAAAACAAAATGTCACTCTCTAAACATTATTATCTATAATATTTTTTATATAAGGATAAAATGAGGATACATTTTAATATAAATTTTAATTTAAAATATAAGATAAATTTTTTACATGGTAATTTTAATTTGTTTTTTGTGGCATTATTAATACCATAAGGTATTATGAAACATCAAGAAAATATTTATTCAGTGAATAGAATATATAAATAAATACTTTTAACAGTATTAAAATTGAAACAATTAGGCTGAATTATTTTATCCATCATTGTTTCTGATATATATAACATATTTTGGATGTGTGAATGGTTTATATTCTAATTAGATCATCATATATATTTATTTGAATTAAAATTAATATAATAGTGAAAAAAATGACAAAAATGATATGTTAGGAAAATTATATTTTATTAGATTATTTACAAAGCCTAAAAATATTGATAGAGGAAAATTGGGATTATATGTGGTTGAAAATATCATCCATTCGCATTTATGATCTAATTTTGACCATATAACTGAAACTATAATGCTTTAACAATAAAAATATATTGTAGTGGTAAAGATTTAAATTAGTTATCCAATGGGTTAGATTAAGAGATATGGTTTAAATTACCCCAAAACCTATATAAAATTAATTTGAAAATGATTATTCCATCACAGACTCAAATTATTTGTTTCTATTGTTTTTGGGTTCATTTTTAAGAATAGTTATTTCTTAGAGTTTTTTATTTTTTATATTTCCATGTGTTTTAATTAACTTCCTTAAAAAGGGAACCCATTATCTTTTTTAATCACACCACATTGAGCCATGTATCTCAGAAAAACCATATATAATTCTATTCCTAGAATCCATATCCTTGTTTTACTGTTTGTTTTATTCCCAAAGACCAACCATATGGTCTTCAATAGTATATATAAATGGGTTCTTTCAATGAATAGTTAATCACTATAATAAATGGAATTATTTTAACATTTTATACTAAAACCATAGTATTTTTATTATTTTAAACAAATTTAAAATAATAAATTAACTAAAATGATATTATGATTATAAAACCACATTATCCACCATCTTTCCCATATAATAAAATTGATATTTCTCCTCCTGCGTATGAGTGGACTACCACCTCCAAGAAGAAAAATAATTATATTTTTATTTAATATTTAATGTAAAGGTAATAAAGATATATTTAATGAATATATAATTAAAAAATATTCATAAAAAGGATAATTATTATTTAACATTTTTTTATTCCCCTACCATAAAGTGAAAATAACATTCATGCTTATGTATGGCTTGTCATCTATATAAATGATGTAATTATTATATTTCTACTTTTATTTTATGGATGATAATATTTTTTATTAAATATATATAAATATGATATTTATATGGTTATTATAAATATAGATATAAATGGTACATGATTAATTTATATTTACCCACAATAGTAAAAAAACATACTTGAAAAATGATGTATTTATCAATGAAAATATTAATATTTAAAATGATTTTTCAAAATGGGTGACAAAATTTTATGTGTAAATAATATATGTTATAATATATGTGAGTATGTTTTTTAAATATATTTTTCATAAATATATATTTATTATACATTAGTTTCAAACAAATACTAAAGATTTCGAGCCTATTTTAATAGTTTATTTCAAAATATCATCCTTATTCAGGATTGTCTATGTTTATGTTTCAAATAGTTGAATTATATGATCATTATATCATAAAATCAATATATTATATTCTCATATGGTTATTTATATAAAATATATTTCTTCCATTCATTTTTCTATCTTAATATACATATTTTTTTAAATAATGTTTTTATGGAAAAAGAACTTTTTTTATTTAGTCTGAAATCATTTTCATCTAGTCCATATTATTCTTAAAAATTTTAAATTTATCTTTTTACCATTTTTTGATGATTTATAACAAATATTATCCATTTTTTAATTTTTTCAAAATGTATTAAAAATTAATCTTTTTTTGTTTCTCTAAACAAGGTGCTTTTTATCTTTTTACTAAAATTAAGAAAGGAAGTTTTTATTTTGCATAAATAACATGCATGGAATTTCCATGCATTATGACCTAAAAATTATTTGATTCATAATTTACATGTATCAAAGGTTATTTCAAAAATTAATTTTTTCCATAATATTTGGTGAATTTTTAACTTTTAAATACTCGAATACAGTGTAAAAAAGTTATTTTCTTCAAAAAAACTTTCCAATGATATTTTGAGTGTTTTCACCTTTGTTAAATTATTTTGAAGATTATTATTTGTAATTTAGGATATTATATAATGGTGAGAGGAAAAATATTTCTTAGTATGGTTTATGTTTTGTTTTACTAGGGATATAACTGACATTCTATATTATACATTATCCAATACTTATAGCTATTCATTTTATGGATTATTGGTTACGTTTTGTTATGGTTTCATATTATGTCTGAATTAGGCTTATTAAGTGGCTTCTGGGTCCCTCTATTATATATCAAATACCTTATGTAGTAGGTATAAGGATAAAAAATATGTTTAGTATTAAGATAATTTCATACCCATTTATGTAGATATCCTGGTCGAGCCCTCGATGATAAGACTGTGATTTTGACATTATGAATTTCATAATTATGAATTAAATTACTGATTACCATTTGATTGTTTGAGACCTTAAAAAATCCAAGAAAATGATTCAATGTCATTTTATTATTTATTTTTTAATATTTGAACATAATTGTTTCCATCTATATTATTCAGGCCTTAATTAATCAATGTTAGCATCTATTGGGCAGATATACTTATAAATCATCTGATCTCACCCCTTTCCTATGTTTATTTTCCATTGGTAACTAGAAATTGTATTATGATTATTATTTGGTGATATATAGATGGAATAATGATATTTTAATGAAAATATTTTGTCTTATTTTATATCTTCAATCATACATGGAAATTGAAATATGTATCTAGTTTTATAAGGCTACTAAACTATTCGTTTCTCTAGTATGAAATTTCATGAATCTACTAATCATGTTATTATATAAACTAAAACATTTTTCCACTTGGTTTGGGGTATTAACAGTTCGTATTAGTGAATTTTTAGAAGAATCCTTTGGGAATTGATCAAGGAAAACAATTATTTTGGAACATAACCCTATGAATATAACTGATGATAAGTCTAACTATAAAAAAGCTTCCAAATGTTTAGGTAATGTACATATTATCTATTTTTAGAATAAATACATATTTTTTCTATGATTTAATTGGTTTTGGTTTTGTAATACATGAATAAATTTATAATAACCAAAAAATGATTTGGTTTATTTTTATATCATCCATCATTCTATTTGATGTTGATTGTTCCATTATATTGAACCTAGTTTGACACTCTTCAGTGATATTATTTGGTTAATTAAAATATTAATTAAAAATAAATATGAAATATTTGAATGTATTTTTTTGAATTGAGAATATTCTGTAATAAACCAATTTTTTGATTCTTTTAATAGTAAAGAATAAATTTTCATTTTGTGTGAAGAGATTCACTTGTTTCAAAATTATTCATTATATTCATTAATTTTTAAACTATTCATGTGTATTCCATTATTTAAACATTGATACTTTTTGAATTAATTAATACTATATCATCAAAGACACTCAATGTATGTTTTTAAAACTTCATTATGATAATAACGATCGAGATAGAGTTAGAGGTATAAATGAAAAAATATAACTATTTTGGTTAAACTAACTTAGGTTATGACCAATAACTGGAGCTGTATAGAGTATCTTACTGATTTGCAATATGGTGTAACAATGGTAGAATATTTCATTTAATAACAACCTCAATTAGGCAATGTAACCAAGAAATAATTTTTTATAAGTAAAAATATTTTCCATAGAAGTGATATTTATCAATTTTGGAAGAAATTAAACAATTAAGGTCTTCATGCTATTTTATCATCTAAAATTTGATGCATAACAATGGTGGTAAAAAAATTAAAAACAATAAGTATTATGTGGTAATGGATTTCATGGAGTGGAAGTGCATTTATGTAATTTTCTTGGTTAAATGTTTTTATTGTAAACAATGAGTGGACATGGAGACAAAAATCTTGTGTCTATGAAAAAAGGAGGAGGAATATTTTTCTATGTATAAATATAACTTTACACGGTTTTAAGAAATTATTAAGACTATGTATTCAGTCTTGGGATAAATAATGACTATTTTTTAGGTAATAATAAAATATATCAATTGGAACTATTCTCCCAAAAAATCGCATCATTTCATGTTATATAATCATTATAAGTTGTTTTAGTAAAATATTTATACAATTTTAATCACATAGATGAAAATGAAGAGACTAAGAGAATGATTTATTAGAGAATGGATGAGGGGAAGAAGTGAAATATATATTTTCAAACATGTGTTACTAAGGGAAGGAATCACCATGAAGAATTCAAAAAATAAAAAAAAGATGTTTTCTTCATATGTCTAGAGAAATTCTATTATAATCATCAATGAATGAGTATAAAATAATCTATCAAAGAAAAGTTAATTAACTATAGATATGTGGTGATGTATTCAAACCAATTCAACAAACTTGAAGGTAAATTACCACAAAATAATCATAGGGGATAAATCTATAATAATGAATTTTTAATAATCGAAGTGTTGGATCCTAATGAGATGGTAAACGATACATTTATCATCATGTATATTTTTTTAAATGTGTTATTTTTTACAGTTCTACACATACTTTTATATCTAAATAACTCACTATAGTCATCACATCACCAACTCAAAGACTAGATATTTAGTTGTCTCTAATAAATAAAAATGGTAGGAAAACTATATCTCATGTCAATAGATCCTTTCTAATATAATTTTGGGGAGATATTTTTCCTATGAACGTTTTTATTCATCCAATAGTCCAATTTTATGTACTTTTGAGTATGGATTTTCTCTCCCAATGTAGATTCCATATCAATTATTGAGGCAGAGAAGTTATATTTTGTCTTCCAAATCAACCATTATTAATCTATTAATGGGATGACGAACCAAAAACACCCAACAGAAATTACATCTATCAAATTGTCTCTCTACCAACTAATGAGGGATATTTATGTCAAATTTTTAGGGACTAAATCAACATTAAAATTTTTCCTATTTTTAAGAATATTATGATGGGTTTCATAAAAAAAATTCATATACTTCCCCTAAATCATGAAATTGAGTTTTCAATAGAACTTATATCGAGTGATATCCCTATTTAAATGATTTATGTATAAGAGCACCTATTTATTTATAGTACATTAAGAATCAACTATAGTAAAATATAGAAAATGGACTAATTTTTTCATGTCCTTCTCCATGAGGTGCACCTACAATTTTTTAAGAAGAAATATGGTTCAATGAATCACTTCACTATTTTCCTAGATGTAAGAAGATCATAATTGATAACAAGAATACATTACACAATATCAATGATATTTTTGATAAAATAGGATGAAAATATATTTTTCTAGGATAGATCATTTATTGGGATATTTTAATGAATCATATTTTCTCAATTTTATTTTTTGAAATTATTTGGGAAAACTATGAGAATATGTGTTGAGAGAGTGCATGACTCTGAGTCCCAGTGTTCCCAGAACAGTTCAATGAAAAGAAGTATGTTTTTAATAGTGCACAAAAGTGGTTTTATTGAAAATATGGAATAACTTCTAAATAGGTGACCAAATCTAAAATCTAAGGGCACAATTGCATTCATAATAGAAGTTTTACCCTACGCAGGACTTAACATTAATCACTGTGTGTCATCATTGAGAAAACATGAAAAGGATGTAATCATAAATAAAATTATTAAACAACATTATTTTATTTCAAAATCCTAATAACTCATGAACGATGACTTATATTAGAAATTTTATACCACCATTCCAGTTGTAATTTATCATTATACTTAGGCTTGGCGTAACATCAACTAGTGCAGGCCAACTATGAAAGGTAATTTACCGATTTTTTAAAGAAGAATATAATAAACTATGTGAAGTTTACATAATTTCATTTTAAATTTTTTTCAATTACACAGTGATGCGATGACATGATGATGATTTAGTGCATTTTGTTTCCTAAATGAAATAGCTTGGTGATGCTACAACCTTGTAACAGGCTGGCGTGTTTTTTTCTCCAAAATTAAGTAGGAATTCATGGTTAACACATAACACTGTAACTCCCTAGAAACCCATGGGGAAAAGATTTTTTGGGTCCCTCCTAGTAAGGAATTAAGAATGGCATTTAACGTCGGTGGAAAGTGAGTCATAGATTGTGGATTGACGAATAATGGTGGAAGAACACAATTTATCACCAATGACATATCCAAACCTCTAGGTAGGGGGGTTTATTAATTCATGGTATTATCTTTCCATGTTCTTGATTCCAATGACAAACACAGAACAACTGATGAATTCGTTGACCTGTGATTTGATCATTCTTACTGGATGGATAAACTGCAGGATTAAAGGTAATAGATTGATGATTATTCTTCTTTATAATCATTCTATCATTAACAAACCAATTATGAAAACAAAAATGCTATGCTACATTATAATGGTGTTTTTGATATAATCTGTTATCCCAATTCATCATTCTTCACCAATAGACTCTTGTGGTCATGTAAGGATTTTCAGGGAGGACACAAATGTGGTTTGACCCATTGAGCATTGACCATAATAATTGCAGCCCTAGGCAGTGATTATGGCCACTAGTGGATCATAAAGATGTTCTTGGTTCAAAAAATAGACCACCATGACGATGATAACGGCTCATGGAAGAGGATCTGTTGGAGGTGGCACATGGTGTCACAACCTCCCAGTGGCGGGATATCACTAGATTGATGGCTAGTGGATGAGGGGCCCAAAGTTGGGTAGCTACGAGTGGCAATTGGGAGCTATGGAATGGTTGGGAAACCACCAGGTTGGCTGGCTGTGCCATAGTGTGTCACATCGGTCAGCTAAGACTCATACTCATAGACTGCATACAAGAGGACCATGAATCCTGTGACAATCTGCGTTGACTAGGAATCATGATTTATTAACCACATATTCTAGGTTTTTGGGGCATGACTTATATGTCGCCCCCAGCTGGATGAACTGGCCTGCACAGACGGTCTATGCTAGGGGAAACCAGGCCACCATGCGACTCAGCTGGCCAGACCACATGGCCCAGTGTGCCACAGTCTAGTAGGAAGCAGTCTATTGGCCTTATGGTCCTGGACATTGGGCCAGGATGGTTTGGGTCGTACCAAACCCGACCAGTTACAGTCAGGTCAGACCTGAATCCAACTGGCCCCTTTATAATATAATGCCCATAAAATTCAAATTGTGTGTCCATTTTATGAGTTTTTTGTGATATTGGGAGCCTCGTGACAAGGAGGTAATTTTATGATACACTATGTTATTTTTTAGGGAGACTAACATATAAACTATTGGATCAAGGAGTAGGTTCTCCTAGAATAAGAGTTCTAAGAGTGGAATCATGTAAATGAGACCTACACAGACTAAGTCTCTAGTGAACTATGATATATGTAGAGTATGTCTCTAATGAATATTCATATTTGGTATCTAATTAAGAAGTAGAGTAGTACTCCAACAATGACCCAGAGTAGGTATCCTATGAAGATACCGATTAGGTCTCCAGTGACGACATGGATTTGGTCTCTTGAGAAGATGCGCAATAGGTCTCTTGTGAAGACCCGAAGTATGTCTCGTGTGATGATGTAGAGTGAGTCCCCTAGAAGGGTTTTATGTCTCATCAGATCTGAATATTCCGAGATTGTCTTATGTATATACATTCTATTGATATATACTTGGTGTGAGATGAATTTTGGTACTCTGTCAACTGTATATTACTGTGTGGGTTTTCCTTTGTGGTAAAAGGGTCCCAACTATGTATTGTTTTACTCACCCCTTCATGGAAATCACCCACATGATTCATGTCTTTTCCATATGATCAATAGCTTTGATGGAGTCCCGGGTGGGACAGATATAGGTGGTGATTCAGTGTGATCCGATGGAAGTGGTACGCTTTAGTGATATTCTGACAGCTTACCATGAGTACCCATCAGGTAAGGTTTTCTGCAGGTAGACTTCAGCTTCATACACCATTTCTATTTTTTGGGAATGTTCTAGTCTATTTACTTTTCATATTTTTACTATTTAATCAATCTTGGTTTTCATAGTATAATAGATTCATGTCAACTTAGTGTTTTTGGTTTCAACACTTTTTCTTGGACACATGTGTGTGTGTATAAGTACATGTGAAAATTCCTCTCACTTGTGAGATATGACTACTTAGTTCCATTCTTTATCCCCTGGCCTATGGGATGTGTGATTAACATATCGTGTCATGGTCCTAGTGTAAGAGGTTATGACATGTTGTATCATTGGATAATGGTTTTTTGGGGAAATATTGATTAGTGTTTCAAGTTCTCCATTAATTCTAGAATGTCCATTGTTATAGAGGTAGCCAAAGTATCCATGCACCTAGAACCTAAATTCTTCTTTTTAGCTCAGTACATGAAAACCCTAGTAGCATGAATCATATAAGAATCAAGTATTATCTCATGTTCATCTTGAGTCAGATTCAGCTAACCAGGTATATTCTATTTACCATGTAACATATTGTTCTATTTACAGATGCTTCCACATGGGCCTCTAGCTCGGATTCTTGGGCATGACCATGAGGATGGTCTGTCAACTTCTAATTCATTGTGGCAATGACTATTTCCAATGATAGAACCTCCTAGTGGTATACCAGCAATACCACTACCCGGAGAGTAGCAGTTCCTTCTGGTGTTACTAGTAGAAAATGCAAGCACGATCATTGCATTGTGTGAGTTTCATAGATATAAACCTAATAGGTTCTGAAGTGTGGTATCTCCTTAGGTAGATGAGGATTCACTAGAGGCAGTTATGTGAGTCTTCAACCTAGTGAGTATGCCTCTCGACCAGATGGAGGTCCAGTCCGTGAGTCTTCTATAGGGTTTGATGGAGATATGGTTGAGTTTTATGATCTAGATGCATGCTGAGGTGACCCCTTATTCAGAATACCTTGATAACCTCTTCACGGAGGAGTTACTTCTAGTGATGTTATACTCTATGCATATAAAAGAGAAAATACACCTAAATCCGGGTAACTTGATGGTAGAAGAGTACTCAGTGAGATTCACAGATATTTCTTGTTACTCTAAAGCCAAGGTGCGGGACCCATTCTTCAGGGCCCAGACCATTGAGTAGGGACATCACTGAGAGATCAGGGCATCAATGATATCCCTTAACATTCTTTCATAGGATAAAGAGCTGGAGCATGCTCTATTGATAGAGAGATTTCTTGTAGAGAAGACACTGGTGGTGTGAGCTACCATCGAATGTTAGGTAGTTGGGGCATTGACAATAGGAAACTAGCAGAAGACTTTGGGGTCAAAGAGGACCATAAAGTCTAAGGGATGACCCAAGAACTGAGGATCAACAATTCTGGAATCCAGGTAAGTGTGTTTTTTCTGAAGGAAGGGCTTCTCTACACATGCTAAGATCGAGGACGTATGCTTAGAGATTGTCCAACCAGCCATACCACTAACCAGGAGACAATTAAGGGACCACTAAGGTAATAGAGGAGGTATAATTAATGTGGTCTACAATAAAGAATACATGGAAAGAGATTCGAATGAGCAATAAGAGGTAAACATAGGTTTGAGGCACTACAACCACCTCCCATAGTTGGTCTATCATGAGCTCAAGGAGCTAGTGGACAATGGTGAGTCTAGCTCAAGGAGATTAAGTATTACTATCTCAAGACTCTCCAGATCATTAGAGGTATGATATATGTCTTCTATACCATAGTTTTAGTTCTTATATACACAGATTCCAGTTACTCTTTCCTTTCCATGAGCCTTGTTTGGGACATGTAGATTCTAGTGGAACCATTTACTCGATCCCTATTCATAGAGACTTATACAGGGGTAGATTAGATAATAACATAATGGTGGAAATAGTGTGACCTTAATATTTTTAGTGAGAGTTTCGGTTGGGATCTCCATATAGCAGTGTTGAGGAAATACAACATCATTCTGGGTATAGATTGGTTATCCACTATCCATGCTCAGACTGCCAGTTTTAGATGCACAATGTGTTGTGTGCACAGATAGGGGACCAAGTTTTTCATTGTTGGTTAAAGAAAAACACAATACATTCATGATAGAATCGTACAAAGGAGGGTGTGGATGATCACACATGAATTTTACAACATCACCCTTAGTATAGTGGATGTGATGAGTCCATATATTATAGTAGTGGTGGACGAGTACGAGGATGTCTTTTGGGAAGATGTTCTAGGACTACGTTCTCACATGGAGGTAGAATTATTCATTGACCTATACCCCCACAAGACACATATATCTACACCAATATAGTAGATGTCTCCCATAGAGCTTTGTGAGCTGAGGGTAATGTTAGAAGACTTGTAGTGGAAGGACTTCATGAGGCCCAGTGTTTCACTATGGGTAGCCCTAATTTTGATTTCCTACAGGATAGACATGAGCCTAAGGATATGTGTTGACATCCACTACCTAAACTAGGTGTCCATGAAGAAAATTTATCCACTTCCAAGGATTGATGACTTCCTCGATTAGTTGAATGTTGTAACATGGTTCTCAATGTTATACCTTATACTAGGATATAACCATCTGCCTCTATGGGATGAGAACATTCTGAATGACGGATTTTAGATGTCACTAAATCCACTATGAGTACATAGTGATGTAATTTGGTAGGAAGAAAACCCCATTAGTTTCCATTGGACTCATTACTAGGATCATCCAGCCATTCCTAGACTATTTTTTAGTGGACTTATAGGTGACATCCTAGTCTGCTCGGTGTTTGGGGAGGAGCACATGATACACATGTGGATGTTTCTGGACTTACTCTAAGAGTACCAATATTACGGGAAGATCTCAACATGTTATCTTGTCTTATAAGAGGCCCACTTTCTAGGACACGTCATTTCAGAAGCTACATTTTAGGTGGACTCAGTGAATATAAATGCGATGCTTCCTTGGGATCCACCTAGAAGAGTGACTGAGATGAGGAGTTTCAAGGGAATTTTAGGGTACAATTGGAGTTTTTTCCCAAATTTTCTATAATTGTATCATACTTGAGATACTTGAAACCAAAGGGGATACATTTTTTGGGGAAAGAGAAATTCCAAGTGATTTTTCTGTAGCTAATGTAATGATTCACGAATGATGTTATCCTGCCATTTCAAGAGGAGGGTGTTAGGTACGTAGTGTTGTGCGATACATCAGGATTAAATTTTGGTTGTGTTCTGATGTATGGTCTAGTGGTGATTTCTTATGGTTCATGATAGTTGAGACCACATGGAAAGAACTACGTGACCCAAGATCTGGAGTTGATTGTAGTAGTCTTTATATTAAATATTTTGAGACACTACCTTATAGGAATGCTATATATCATCTACTCATTTAAAAAAAGATTCAATTATATCTTTTCTCAAAGGGATATGAAATTGAGATAGAGGATTTGGCCACAGTTCCTCTCGGACTATAAAATCGAGATAGAATATATTCTTGTGAAGGGAAAGGTGGTGGCAGTTTCTCTCAGTAAGAGATCGAGTTCACAACTACTAAACTAGGCATCTTAGCAGTTGTCCTCATTACATATATCCTTCATGGATGGAGATGGGGAAGCTAATCTTTAGTCAATGGTAGTTTTCTATCCACTCATATAGTGAGTTAGAGAGTCACACCTCGGAGATACTAGCTATGAGACTACACATGCTCAGAGATCTAGAGGGAATTCTCTTGAGGGATATTCGAATGGTGAGGAACATGTCATTCTTTTTAGAGGATGCACATCTGTACCGATGACATCACAAGAGTATGTGGTAAGGGAGTTCCATAAATCCCTTTTATTTAATACATCTAGGTGTGGCTAACTTGTACTAGGACCTTGACAATAGTTTTGGTGGTCGGGGATGTGGAAGGAAGGGAAAGATGTTGTCTCTAGATGCCTCACTTGTCTGCAAGTGATGGCTGCGCAACATGATCTAGTGGGTTTGAATCAACCCCTTAAGTGGAAACAGTGGATGTGGGATAGAATATCGATGGACTTCATGATGGTTTTAACACATATGTCCAGGGTGAATGATACCATCTGGGTGATTATTGACCAACTCACCATGTTGGACCATTTCCTAGCGATTTGAGAATAAGATTCAGTAGAGATCTTGGGATGCCTCTACCTATGTGTCATAGTTTGAATCCATGGAGTCCCATCGATGATAGTCTCAGAACATGATTCTTGTTTCTCATCCCAGTTTTGGATGGGATTGTAAGAGGAGTTTGGTACACAGCTGCACATGAGAACATCTTTCCACCCAATTCCAGACGGCTAGACAGAGAAGACCATTTAGGTCTTAGAGGACGTGCTACAAGATTTCATTCAATATTTTGGACACATTTGGTAGAATCACCTACCTCTAGTTGTTATTGCATAAAAAATAGGTACCATTCCACTATCGGTATGGAACCATTCGAGGCCTCGTACGGGAAACCCATCAAGTTGCTACTTTTGCTGAATGGACCCTAAAGAGTCAGTACACTTGGGACTGCATTGGGTGTAGGCTCAAACAGAGAAGGTGTAAGTCATCTAGGAGAGGATGAAGACTACAGAGAGCTATCATATGTCCTAATATTATAGGCGAATGAGGTCTTTATAGTTCAAGGAGGGATACCTTGGGTTCTTTCATGTATATCTTCGATGTGGGGTATAATGAATTGGTCATGGTGTTAAGTTATATCTGAAATTAATAAAACCATTTATGATATTACATAGTATTAGTAATTAGCATAACTATTGAGAGAACCTTTGTAGTAATAGTGGGTATAAAGCTTCATCAACATATCCCACCTGATGAGATACATGCACAACCAATCGCATATCATTGAATGGAAGAGTTGGACTTCAACAATGGGGTGAATTTCATAGAGCAGACAATGTAGATTGAGGATTGATATGAGAATACCCTTCATGGGTGGTCAATTCCTCTATAGTACATTTGGTGGTTTCACATGAATATCCAAGTGATCACATGGGATTGGCCGTCTCTGATTCTTGCATAGTATCCCAATTTTTTAGCCCTAATTTTGGATTTTAGGGATGTAAATTCATGAGGTGGGGATAATTACATGTCTTTTATTATCCTAATTTTATGTTTAGAACTTTTTTTGGGAAAATTTTGAAGCCTAATTTTGAGAAGACAAGAGATTCTGATCGCCGATGTGCCTAAAACAATTCAATAAAAACTATTATATTTTTAATAGAGTGTTTAAGTGGTTTTACAAGGAACACCGAATAAATTCTAAATAGGTTTGTGCACTTTTAATCTAAGGGATATATTGTATTATGAATTGTGGGTATACCCTAAAAATGATTTAACTTTATTCAATGTAGGTCTTCAATGAAAAAATTGGAATAAAAAAATACTGTAAAAAATATGTAAATAAAATGTTTTATTTTAAAATACTAAAATCTGATGAACTGTGAATCATATTGGAAATATGAGGCCACTTTTGATATTGTAATGTGGTGTTTTACATAGGCATGTCCTAACATCTTCTCGAATGGGCCGAAAATGGAAAATAATTTTTGGATGTTTTAAAGAAGGATAAAGTAAATGTAAAGATGATTATTTTATTTCATTTTAGAAAAATTTTAGTGAAAAATGAAGTGGAAATGAAGTGAGAGTAAGCCTGTTTTGGTTCTTAAATGAAACCTCGTGGAGATGCTGCAATGTGGTAATGGGAAGATAGGTTATTTTTCTCCAAAATTAAATTACAGTCTAGTGTTAACACATAATCATAGAATTCCCTATATACTCTAGATAAATACGTTTATAGTTCTCTACCATTGGTGATTGACAATAAATAACAAACACCTACATATCAAGTGTGAATGATTGCGGATGATAAATAGATGATTGATGAACAATGGTGGTGCAGCTCCGTTCTACACCAAGGACAAAACCAAACCTCAAGGTAGTGGTTTTTATATTCAGAATAATTTATTTTCCTATCCATGACTCAAATGATAAATGATGATGAAATAATGAAAAATTTGAGTCACAGTTCAATTGTTCGTGCATGATGGATAAACTGTGGGATTAAATGGAATAGACTGATGATTATTCCTTTTCATAATCCTGCTGACATTAAAAGACAATGGATAACATGAATAAGGAAAATTTATGTTCTATGGGTGTTCTTGTGCCTATTCTTAATCCTCATTATTTTTTCATCATTGACAGACCCTTATGGCCATGTCGGGCTTTAGTAGGAATCTCCAAAAGTGTATTAACCCTAGAGTGTTTATATAACAACTTGGATCACACAACAATGATGGTTGCAAGCCAAGGATCATAAAGGAATTCTTGGTTTAAAAAATGGACCATCATAGTGATGGAGGTGGCATGTAGAAGTAAAGACACTAAGAGTGGTGTGTGGTGGTGTGGCCACCTGGTAGTTGGTGGCCACATGGTCAACATCTGATAATAGAGGGATTCAAGCTAGCATGTCAACGGGTGGTGATTGAGAGCCATGGCCAGGGTGGGCCATGACAGCATGAAATAGAGATATGGTGGGGTGCCATGTCATTCAGCTAGCACATTGACGCTCAACCACATCTTGTAGGTGAGTTCCTTGTGGCCCGTCTGTCATGCCTTAATGGATGAACCAGCTCATAATGGCGGGTAGGGATGGAAGAAACCAGGCAGCCAGGAATCCCGATAGGATGGTCCGCAAGACCTATTAGGTTGTGGTAAATAGGTTATATGGGATGTGGTCTACTAGAAAAATTGGGAAGGCTAATTCAAGAATTCCTAGACCATTCCGAGTGGGGTCGTGGAGGACAAACTGGTTCGGTTTGGGTCATATTTGGACCCAACAGACCCCTTTTTTCTAAAATGTCCATAACTCTCAAATTGTGCATCCCTTTGATATGTCATTTTTGAAATTTGAAACATCATGAAGTGGTTTTAATTTTGAGATACACTACATGAATTTTTTTAGATTAACATATTACCCAATGGCTTGAAAAGTATGTGCTCCCGGAATGAGTGCACTAAGAGAAAAATCATATGGCTACGATCTATGCATAGTAAGGATCCCGAGAATTATGACAGACATTGAGTATGTATCTAGAAACAATTTTATTTAGTTCTCTGGTAAGTTACATAGTTGGTCTCCTACAAAGATACAGAGTAGGTCTCTTGAGAAGATGTGGAATAGTTCTCTTGCGAAGAGATGGAGTAGGTCTCCTATGAAGATGTGGAGTGAGTATCCTATAGAGGCTGTATGTCTCATCATATTTGAATATGCGTGTATTTTTTTAATTATATTCATGATATAAATATTTCCCTGATGTTATTTGACTCTAGATACATTTTCGACTATATCTTATGTTGTGGTTTTTTACATTGTGGTTTTGGGGTAACTATTTAGTAGTATTTTATTCACCCATGAACAGGCTTTACCCAAACGTGTTGGGTCTTGTTTGGAAGATAGACAGATTTGATAGATTCATTAGTGGGTTGGAGTCAGTTGGTTCTTTATAATGACCTGATGGAAGTGGTGTTCTTTAGCGACATTCAGACAGCTTACTGTAATTACCCTTCATGTTGGGTTTTCTACAGATGGACTTCAAGAGCTTGCACCATTTCAATTTTGGTCAAGATTTTTATGACCATTTAATTTCCAATTTTGTAATATTTACTTTGTGTGGGTTTTCCTAGTAGTATACATACATGTCTGTATATTTTTTTCGGTTTTAGAACGTTTCCTTGGAGATGGGTGAGTTTGTGTACATGTACATGGTCAAATGCCATCTATGTGTGAGATATGCCTACTCGGCCCTAGTCACCATCCCTAGTCCTATTGGAGGTGGGCTTGGGGTATCCATTTAATGGTCCATGAGGTATGGGTCCTGACCGATACCATAACCTAAGGATCAAGAAATAATATATACCCAATTCAAAATTCCATATTACGTTCAGTCATTATAAATTTAGAGTAATTCCATTTAGAGTTAGTAATGACCATACTATCATTATGTTTTCAAAGATTGTTATCGTAAGTTAATATGTTGATTAGTTTTTGGTGGTCATTATTGAAAAGATTATTTTATATTCAAATATCATAGAATACCATGATGAATATTTGATAATTTCTCTGAAAACCCTGATCAAGGTGAATTTCCATGATAAATCAACCAACTGTGACATTTAAATTTAATAATATCCATTCACATTTCATATAATCTCATGTGAGGGTGTATAAATGTATACTTAAAAGGTATACTTTATTGGATTAATGACCTAAAACATTTGTGATGAATGAAATCCATATTTTTCTTCACCTATCTGGATACTATCATCTCATTGTGATATATTTCTCATGAATATAAAATCCAATCACTATGATAACTTAGAAGGGGGTTATATTGTTTTATATAGATGAATACAACGATTGTTTAAAAAAATAATGAGAATTTTGGTTAGTGCGCCTAGAATTATAGTATTCTTTAATGGAAAATGATTTTTGATTTATAGTGATTCATTAATGAAGTTATTAGGATATTCTATTATGAAGATTGACGTGGTGATAGAATATTCCCCTCTCTAATTAAAATATCATAATAAAAATGGTGAACATTAGGATTTGGGGTTTCTAGTGCATATTTATCCATTGATAATATAGATGAATTATTAGTATGGTGAAGTGATTGATATATATATATATATATGAATCATAAAATCATGAATTGTGTATTTAATATAAAAGAGATAAATATTTAACAAAGAATATGGTTGGATTTAAGCAAGGATATTGATTTATCCTTATATTAAGAACCTAGGAAGACGAATATGGTTGTTTTTTCTTTGAGGGACTATGCTAGTTTTTCCATGATTACTATAAAAATAGATCCAATATTTATGAAAATGCATATTATAGATCATGAAATCATGAGTAAAGAGGAACCATATTATCATTGTGAGATGAATTTTTAGCCATCCATATGCCAGTGGATTAGGAATGCACCAAATAAAGATGTGGAGGTATAAAATAATGTGACGAATATTCATAATTCCAACCATGATCATGCTAGAGTGATAAGTTTCCAGAACTAATCAAGTTTCACATCAACACTAGACCTATGGAAGGAGATATTAGATTGATATAATAGTTCATCATAATCTATTTATCCAGTATGAAATAAGATATATTTGGATTTTAATGAGTATTTAAAGTTGTATAATAGGAATAGGGATATTGAAGAGTATTTATCATTGTGCTGGAGATGTAATAAATTTATGGATGATTGAATATTGTATAGTGGGATGTTATATCTATTACCCATACTAGAATTTAAATGGCAGCTCCATAGATTTGGTCATCATACTCCAAAAATTTCAAATACTCATAATGCAACTTGGGTTGTATTCAGTCACAATAGAAAATCAACACAATTCACTGCTATCGTAGAATATTTTTATATTTATAATATTTATATAAATTAAATTAAATTAGTTGTAAGGTTTATTGGAGAACTATATTTTTTTGTGTCTATTCTGGATATGACGATTACCCCTAATATCAAGAAAATTAACTAGTAATCACTAAATACAGAGACAAAATCCAATTCTACTTATAATCTTCGTAACATGTGGGTGGAATTTTCCCAAGTACATGTACATGCACACACCCGAATTTGAAGCTATATTTTAAGATGTCTGTATTTATATCTTATTTTATGAAGTTTCTATCAGATTCACTTTCAATAAATTCATATTTTTACTAAAACATTAAAATACTTGAGCCTACAAATCCATCTTCGGCACTCATCTCCTTCATCTGATCAGATCATGTTAATTTCAACTATTGGATCAAATTGATAATTTAATCATTCACCTCTAGGACTATAGAACCCCCCTATCCATGTCCCAAATACGTTTTTCAAGAAATTGGGTGCCAAATCTTTGCTCCTCTTCAATTTGGACAATCATTTTTCCATGTTTTCTTACTTTCACAGTGTTTCATGAAGTTTACCAATAGAATCAGATGACTTCAAATAAAGAAATCATGGATTGTGAATTCTACTGGGAAATGGTGGTTGACCCAAATTTATTTTCTATATATAATTCATTGATTATGAAGAATATAAAGCTAAATTGATGGGATAGTTTTTGTATTTCTAAGCCGATGAGTCAGGATCCGATTTATCCTGACCATATCATAGAATTTTGTGATACAGTCAGATTTTATGAAGAAGGGGGAAGGGAAAAGATTCTGTTTAAGTGATCTGGGAAAAAATATTCTTTATCATTCAACATGGATGAAAATATTCTTGGTATTCTCTATGTGGGTGAGGCAATATTTTGTTTTCAACAGTTTCCAGATAAGTTAGGATGCATTGAGAAGGAAAAGGAAATTGAGTGCCTTCGACTCAAGGTAGTAAAATCACTGAAGATACACCATCATTCAAAGAACATGTGGTTGTTATACTTGTGGGTATGGGGTTTACTATTTCCATGAAAAGGAGAAAATGATTCTCTATAGAAAAGTGATATGTTTATATTGGATTTTTTGGTTAACCATATAATGGTAAACCTCATAAAGTGTGTCCCTATAACAATCACCATGATACATAATGGAACTATCATGTCTTAGATAATCATGTATCTAGTGATCTTGTCAAAGATCATAGTTCTTTGATTATATTATTTTAAAATTTCCTACTGTTCAAATCATAGATCCATCAAGATCACGTTATTGTGTGATGAATCATTGAAGAGGGTGAAAGTTAGTTTCAGTAAAAAATTAGGAGAGTTTTATGATCTTTCTAACAGTGAATTTCATGATTTATTCAATAGAGGGTAATTATAAAGAAAATTCATTGAAAACACCTATTAAGAGAAAAGAGAAGGAACCAGAATGAAAATAAAATGTTCTAGTTTTGGGTATTCAGTCATCTCCACCAAAGTCGAAAAAGAAAAAATCATTCTCTGATGAATTTGTAGCGAAGTGGAGGGACAAAAAATGAATAAATAGGGGGAAGTAAGTTTTGGGTTAGATCATGCATAGGAAAGGCCTTGAAAATAAAAAATACTAATGAATATTAATGTTAAGAAAAATAGAAGACGTTAAGGGAGAATGTTTCAGAAGCTGATATCTTTCAAGATATTTTTAAGAATAACAAGATAGAATCTGAAATGATTCAGGTACCAAAATACTTACTTTAATAAACGGTACATTTAGAAACTCTGGGAAATAAAATATAAACTCTATAACCTATTGCGGATGAAGAGATAATTCATCCATTTGAAGAAGAAGTAGAACAAAAAAATGAAGAAGGTGAAAGTGTTGACTTGATTAATCAAGTAGAAGAATACCATGACAAGGAAAGCCCTTTAGATAAGATATCAATCTGAACATCCCAGCATGAGTCAAATAAAATAATTTCTCTAGGGAAATATGATGATGGACATGATGAGGATGACAAAACTAATGATGATGAGAGTACCAACATTAATTTTATTCATATTAATGATATTAAATGAGATGATGAGAAAGAAGAGGTTGAGGAAGATAAGATATTCAAACTCTCGGATAGTGATTATGAGTATCTGTGGATAGAGAATGTTATTTCCAAAGTTGATATAGAAAAATATATTGTTATTACATGACAAAAAAGGTTGTGGTTGAAAAATCTAAGAAGGTTTTCAGTTTATCATTCAAGAGGAAAGTTGAAGAGTGCGACAAATTTTTATCACCATCAAGGGAATTATCTTCTAATTATTCGTCATTATTAGGACATGATTTCATTTTACAGTCCTTGATGAAGTTAGTAAACATAATTTCATTTATTTATAGTTTTGATTCAAGATTCAATTTTCTTCAAAATTCTTATTATATTAAGTAAGATTCGATATTCATGCTCATTGAAACAATTATCAAGATTGAGGTAGATTTCAAAGAATTTAATATATGATATTATGATTACATAAGATCATGTAATGAAATTACAAAATTTTCAAGTCAATAAAATTAGATATGCATATTTTAAATTATTTTGATGAATCAGTTTAAGACTCTTTTGATCTGTCAGATGAGATTGGGAAGAAACAAATTTAAAGCCCTTCCGACAAGATGAATCAAAAGAAAGTGGACTACATACAAGAGGAAAATAAATTTAATGGTACATTGAATTAGTTTTCTCTATATTTAAATAGAAAAAGGGAAATCAGGTAAGAGTTTAAATAACTGTTCAATCACAAATAAGAAGTTGTAAATTTCCAGGAAAAATTATAAAGTCTTAATAATAATAAAAAATAAAAGCTCTGGAAAAGAAGGATAAAGAATAAGACCAGTTGCCTAAAATGGATAAGGATGATCACAATGATCTTAATAAGTTAATGGAAACCCTAGGAAATCAAATGCCGAACGAAAATAATGATGAATTATTTTTCTATCAATCAGATATTTTGTGGTATTTTTACCGTGTAATAATTTCTCCCATCCTAATGAAAATTTTTCTATCCATAAATAGTTTTACCTTGTATATCACTATCCTTCGAGATACAATTTTTTTCATTTCATCCATTCCTTTTTTAAAATTAAAAATGGGGGAAAATAATGGTCAAACGAAGACTAATTATAAAGAAGCGAATTCCCTATGAAAGGGGGAGACTATGTAGGGGGTCTTAATAAAGATGATTCTCTTATGTAAGAAAATGTCACTTCTTTATGGAAGATAAGAATACGATCCAAATGGATTTCAAAACCTAGGGGGGGTTATTCATATTAATCATAAGTCATAAGTTAAGGGAGATAAGTATTTATTTTAATGTTCAAAAATAAATGTGCTTATTTTTTATATTCTTTTTTTGAAAGGTTGTTTTTTCTTTCCAAAAAGGGGGATCCTTATGACCTTTCCATATACCAATTTACATTCTCTTAAGGAAAATTATCTTTATCTACGAATTATTTTCTTATAGAAAATTTTCTTTCTATAAGAAATTTTTTATCTAAACGTTTTTTTTTCAATGCCTTATAAAAATTCTTCTCAAAACCATTTCTACACATATTTTTATTAAGTAAAAAAATTCATATCCTTATCTAAAACCATGTAATATTATTGTTCCTTGGATATAGAGTCTATCTATTTTCAAAATCATAAATCTTGTAATTCAAAATCAGAATTCTATGAAACTCAGACTCCAAATTCTTTTAAATTTAGACTCTAAATTATCTAAAATCCAGAGTACGAATTCCTTAAAATTCAAACATCATATTGTCTAAAATTTAGTCTATAAATTCCTTAGAATTCAAAATCCAAATTCCTCATAAATTTGATTCCAAATTCTTCAAAATTCAGAATCTAAAATATATAGAATTTAGATTCTGAATTCATAGAAAAAAATATGAATAACCTGTTATTTCTAGAATCTGATTATTTATATAACTAGACCTAGAAATCAATTTATTTCTAGACACAATTTGTTAAATTTTGGTTAAGCTAAAATATTTTTCTTAAATACTATTTATTCTTATACTTGATAGTGTTTTCCATGATTTTATAACTATGAAAAATATTTCTTTCAATTTTTTCAAACTAACCATTGGTCGGGTAAAAATTGTACGGGTCCCTATGAGATTCAATGAAAAATATGACCATTGGAGGAGGGATATGAACATTGATGTTTTTTCTATATGTAAGAGCACATTCAAATGAGATCATTATCCATCTATCGATTGTTGATCCAAGAGATTACATGATGAGAATTTATTTCTATAGAGAGAAAGTCTCTCATGCAATTTTCATTTTATGAACATCTTGTTCAACCCTGAACATGTTTTTTAGATTTCATTATGTGAATCTAATTTTTTCTGAGTACAATCATGTGATTCTTGGGATAAGAAGATTGATGTGACCACTACCTTAATGTTCGAGGGATTTTGGGGATAGCAAGAAGGACATTTATATTCTTATAAAGGGCTTACCCTGGTGTGGGTGAGACTTAATCTATGAACGTATAAATCAAGGAGACATTATCCAATGTTGTTGGATACCCTTCTCTTTGGGTTAGAATATTTCCTACTTGTTTAATTTTTTTTCATATCTTATTTAATTTTTATTTTGTTAAAGAAAGAGAGTATAATTTTCATACACTATCTTGTACTATTACATAATCTGATAAATAATATTCTATATGATTTAAGGTAGAATATTTCCATAAAATAACATTTCTTGTATTTTCTTAAGTTTAACATGATTAAGATTAGGTTTCTTATAATTGGATAGGGGCCTTTCCAATTATCCATTTCTATAAGAACCAAAGAGGGTTTTTGAATTTACCTAGGATAACATTGCTAAAAATAGATTTTATTAATGTTAAAAGTGAATGTTTTTAAACATACAATTCATCCCCTCCTGTAATTGAGCATCTACATATACTATTATGATCTTAAAATTTGTATATGAGCATTGTATCTAAAAGAATTATATTTACATATATGATTTCTTGCTCATGTTTTTCCATTTTCTAAATTATCATGCATAATTTTCTTTATCCGAGTTATGCTACATTTATTTTATATTTTTTTATAAATTTTTACTTTTAACTAGTTTTGTGGAAAAGATATTTTCTTAAACAATGGCAGGAATGAATGTTGGTTTTATAGACCACTGGAATCCTACCATAACACCAATGATTGATGGAAATTATTCTGAATACTAGAGAGATAAGATAAAGAATTTTGTCATTGACACTAAAGTAGAAAACCTTGTGATGCACACTGGGGATTACAAAATTCCTAGTAAGGAAGTCTGAACCATCACCAATCGAGAAAAAATAGAATAAAAACTAACCTATGTGGTAGTAAATACATTGTTTTGTTCTTTGACAAGGAATATATATAGTTAGATATCTTCTGGTGAAGCAGCCAACAACATTTGGAAGAAACATATCATTTCACATTTTCTAACCAGTAAATGTGATTGGAGCTAGAAGGGATTTGATAAGAGATGAATATCATGGATTCTTATTTCATTATAGAGAAAAATATTGCAAAGCACAAAAAATATTTATGACCATTGTTAACAGTATTCAATATATGGGAGAGAAAGGTCTTGGTGATGATATTCTTGTGGATAAGATAATTGAAATAATTACCAATGTGTGAAAATGAAAAAGGACAACTATTTATGAGAACAGAAAAGTATCTATAATTATTCTGGATGAATTATTTGGAACACTTCTTCAGCATGAAACAAGGATGAAGAGAGATGCATATTTCAACAAAATGAAGAATGGTAATGGAACTGTTGCTTTCACTACTACATCTAATGCCAAGACTCTGAGAAGGGTAACCATATCTATGGATATGAATGTTTTTGAAATATCAGAATATTGTGACATTGATCCGTTTGACAATAAATTATCCAATATTTCTCAAATAATGAACACGATTGTGGGAAAGAATGACATTCAGTGTAGATATAGGAAGACATATAGAAGGGACAAGAAATATTATGATGTAACCTGTTGTGAATGAAAATGGGTTGGACATATCAGAACTGATTGTACTACGATTTAGAGAAAAAACAAGATGGAAAATAATTCTGAAAGAAATTGAAAGAAGTATTATAATCTAAGTGTAATAAAGTCTAGAAATAAAATGAAACCTGGAGTTCCAGTTGTGTGACTCTTCATATAAATCATTATAATTTGAATCTTCTGGTCAGAATAATATTGGTCTTATAGCTAGAGTACCCATTGAAAATCATTGTCTTATGGATAAGGTACATAATATAGAATCATTTAACAATAATTATAAAAATGTTAATTTTCATAATGAATCATATTATGAATCCTCATATAAAGAATCTTATTCATCAAATGATAATACCTCACCATAATTTGAAGAGATTTCTAGACTTTCCAAATTACATGAAAATACAAATTGTAAGATAATGAAGATGTAAGAGAAATCAAATTATAGAATATTAGTTATAAAACAAATATGTATCAAAACATTATGAATATAAGGATAAATAATCTTGATTGTTAATGTGTTTTTAAAAACCTTAAGGAAGATAATTATGAGAAGGATAACCATTTTATGGATTTGGAAAATAATATTTCTAAGACAAATATTTTTGTGAATAACTATAGTTCTAATTCTAAATACATTCAAGATAATAATTTAGTCATCAGACTAAATTTAAAAAAATGTTCCTTAAAGAATATCTTATCAAAATTTAATTTAGGACTGATGAAATTTGAAAAAATGTATTCACAAATTAATCCTTTAAGGAATTGTTCAAGAATTGGTTATACTCACTCAAAAATAGTTTCCAGTTATAACTGGTTTTTCCCCCAAAGTGCTCCCATTTGCACAGAGTGTCAATGTGGTGGAAATTTGGAATTACAGTTTTCTTTAAATATAACAAAATCCATAGATTTTCATAAAGGCAATTTTTCTAATAAAATGTGGATTCCAAATATTTTACTTTGTGAAATTTGTTGATTCAACAATGTTTGGATTCTGAAAGTGTAACTCTTGTATTCTTCATGAAAATAATTAAATTACCAACAATAATACATTGAACATGGATAGTGGATGTTCACGTAACATGACTAGTAATAAATAATCTTTTTAAATGATTATCAATATTAAAGGAGGAAAGGAAACATTCAGAGTTAATGCTCAGGGAGAAATTGTTGGTATTGGTTACATTTTTATTCATGGAAAAACATTTATTTGAAATGTTTTATTTGTTAAAGGTCTAATAAAATACCTTATAAGCATAATATATTTATGTGATTATGGTTATCTTGTGAATTTTAGGAATTATAAATTCTTAGCACACAATTCCAAGGAAGATTTTATTCTCTCTTCCCATAGGCATGAGAATGTTTACACACATAACATAGAAGACCTTAAGAGCTAAGACCAACCTTTCCATAGTGCAATTGAAGATAAATATTTGTTATGGAATAGAAGAAAAGGACATCATAACCATAGAAACGTATGTAATCTCTAAAGGAAGATACTTTTTAAGGATATAATAGAGCTTATATTTGATTCTTCAAAAGATTGTAACCCTTATATATATTGAAAGAAACATAAGTCATGATTTAAATCAATCGGTGATGTCTCAACATCTGATGCATTGTAGCTAGTTTATATGGATCTTGTTGGTCCAACAAAAATTAGAAGTATTGGAGGGAAATATTATTTATTTGTTTTAGTTGACGATTATACCATATTTATGTGGGTCTATTTTCTAGAAAATAAATCTGATGCCTTTTTTTATTTTAAAACCTTTATATCCTATTTCAAAAATCAGAAATACCTTATGATGATATCTATTCATTGTGATCATGGAGGAGAATTTCAAAATTCAGATTCTAAAACTATTTGTCATAAAAAAGAAAATTTTCATTATTTCTTAACCCCGTGAACTATTCATCATAATGGTGTTGTTCAATGAGGTAATTGAAATCATCAAGTGGTAACTAGAACCATGTTGGGTGAATATTCTATTGCTCATCATTTTTCAGATGATGTTGTTAGTACTTATTTTTATACATAAATCGATTTTTAATTATACCGTTTCCTAAAAACACTTTCTGAATTGTGGAATAGTTGAAAACCAAGTCTTCATTGCTTCAATGTATTTGGTTTTAAAGTATTCATCCCGAATACTAAAGACACCTTACATAAATTCTCACCCAAATCTGATAAATAAATTTTATTAGAAAGTTCCTCTACATTTAAATCTTGTAGAGTTTTTATCAAAAATACATGTATTGTTGATGAAATTTTGTATGTTAGATTTGATAAATCTAATCCATTCTTTAAACAACCCCTACTAACATCATCTCTTGTGATTTTAAAAACTAATTATCATCCTTTGATAGAAGATTCTTCTAATATGGAAAATACTCACAGAAATGTTTTGGAAGTATTTACCCTAGAGTATTTTCAACCATATGATGATGAACATGATTTACAAAACCCAAATCAGTCATTCCTTAAGAGTTATCCCATTGACATTATCATTAGTGAGGTAAATAAACCAATAAGGACAAAAAGATCATTAAGAAATGAATTAGAACATCTGGAATTCCTTTCGCAATTAAAACCAACAGGTATTGATTCGGCTTTAGGCGATGATGATTGAATTAAATCCATGCCAGATGAGCTAAATGAATTTGAATGTTATAAAGTCTGGACCTTGGTTGAATGACCTAAAGAAACTTCTGTAATTAGAGTAAAATGGGTCTTCATAAATAAATGTGATGAAAATGGAACCATTATAAGAAATAAATCTACATTCGTTGATAATTGCTATAATGAAGAAGAAGTAATAGACGTCGATGAAACCAATTCTCATGCATTTGGACTTGATTCTATTTTTATTTTACTTTCCTTTATAGCATTATTTAATTTCAAACTTTTTCAAATGGACTTGAATTTTGACTTCCATAATTTTTATGTTCAAAAGGAATTTTATGTTGAACAAACTCCTATTATTGAAGACAAACAACATCATTAACACGTTTTCAAGTATACCATTACTTTATAAGGACGTAAACAACCCCCCTAGAGCCTGGTATGGTAGACTAACATGCTTTTTGTTACAAATAAATACTGTTAATGAAACCCCTTATCCAACTCTTTTTTAATGAAAGACAATAAAAATGTTATTATTATTCAAATAAATGTTGATGATATTAAATTTGATTAAACTCTATAATATTTAACTGATTATCTTGTGAATCTTTTGAAATATTAGTATGAAATGAGAATGATGGGTGGGTTAAAAAAAATCATGGTTTTGAAATATCACAAAAACCATAATGAACTTATATATCTCAACATATGTATATTAAAAATAATTTTAAAAAGTATGCATTTGATAACACTAAAAGTATACATATTACAATCAATACCATACGTTATCTTGAACATGATGAAGCTGGGAAACCAGTAGATCAAACATATTTTAGAGGGATGATAGGAAGTTTATTATGCATAAAATCTAGTCATCCATATAAAATTTTTTCAGTATGAATTAGTGAAATATATCAATAAAATCTAATGGAATCCCATTTAAAAGCAGTGAAGAGTGTTTTTCACTAATTAAAGAGAACCTTGGATTTAGGAATATTATAATATTCTTGAAATAATTTTATTTTAATATGTTTTTAGATGATGATTTTTGTGGATTTTGAATGGATAGAAAAAGTACATAAAAAATATTCATTTCATAGGAGATTCATTTTTTGCATGTCATACAACAAACAACACTCAGTAGCACTTTCCCCTACTGAAGATGAATATGTATTAGCCTGATGTTTTTGTGCCCAAGTGTTCTACATGCATCACACACTCCATGATTATGACATGAGTTTTACCAAAAAACAGATATTGTGGGATAATACAAGTGTCTTTGCCCTAATAAAAAACAATACACATCACTATCTTGAGAAAAAACATAGATATTAAATAAACACATTATTATAGATCACACACTTAATGGAGATATCATTCTTCAATTTATCAGAACACAAGATCAACATTCTGATATTTTTATAAAACACTTACCCTTCAATATATTTGAATATATTAAAAAAAGTTATGAATTGTAACTATAAGGTAATATTCCATATAATCTATTTGTTGAAACCCATCCTCATACATTAAGAAACACATATTTATAATGGGGGTAAATTTATTTTTTACTAACAAATTTCTTTCTTAATGATCTTTTTCATTACATAATATTTTTTCTTTATTAATAATATTTTTTGGAATTTTTTTTGCATAATAAATTTTTTTGGAACCCAAAATTTTTCTTTCAAAATAAAATATTCCGGAACACACATTTTTTTATTTGTTAATAAAAGTTTTTCGAACCTAATTTTTTTAATCAGAACCCAAATTTATAAAACCGAAAATTTCCCTTTTTTATTTATGTTTTATAGAATTCATGTTCTTTAAGAAGAACTTTTTTTAATGCTGACAATTTTTTTTCAATCTGGAAGGTATGCTTCCTAAGATAAATCTTCATAACTATATGTTTACTTGTTGTTATTTCTATATTGTTTTAAGAAAGTTATATTGAATTCACATTCCTTAAATATGATATTTCTATAAAACCTCAAAATATCAGAACCTACTAAATCCTTTTTCTGCACTCACCTAAACTATTAGATCAGATCATGTTTATTTAAACTGCTAAGACAAATTGGGAATTTGAAAAATCACCTCAAATTCGTTGTAAAGGCCCCCAAATCCATGACCCACATCATGTTTTAAATAAATTTTTCACCGAAGCACTTATCATATTCAGTTTTTACTTTTAGTTTTCCATGTTTTCTTACATTCTAAATGTCGGTTGAAGTTTTCCCATCGAATTAGAAGTCTCCAAACAAGGAAACCAAGGATTAGAAAATCAATAGGGAAATGATTCTTGACCCAAATTTCATTGAAAAATATTATTCGTTGATTATGAAGAATATAAATAAGAATAGATGGGAGTGGCTTTGTGTTTTTATGTTGAAGAGTCAGGATACAATTTTTCCAGACCTTGTCATAGATTTTTATGATACGATCAATTTTTATAAAGAAGGGGGATGGAAAAAGTTTTCGTTTAAGAGCTATGGAAGAACCTATTATTTATCATTCAACATGGATTAAAATATTTTTGGAATTCCTTATGAAGGTGATGAAATCTTTTGTTCTCACAATTTCGTAGATAAGTCGAGAGGCTTTGAAAAAGAAAATGAAATTGAGTGCCTTGGACTCAATGGAGTAAAATCATAGAATAATATCCGTCGTTCAACAAAATTCATGATATTATCCTTGTGGGTAAATGGTTTTCTTATTCCATGAAAATGAGAAAATTATTACCTAAAGAAAGGTGATATCTTTCTAATGGATTTTATGGATAACCTTATAAAGGTAAACCTAGTGAATTACATCATTGTGAAAATCACCAACCTAAAGTAATGAACTCCCAAGCCTCAGATAATAATGTATCTAGTGATCTTATTGAAGATCATTGTAACACCCTGAACCCAATTACCCAGAGTCTGTGCATTATTTTAATACATTGGCATGATTACAAGGAACCAAGTCCTGACGGACCGATCTGTTTAGTAGTCTTGGAAAATAGATTACATACATGAATGTTACATTACACTTTATAACATACAAAACAAAATCAATAATACTTCATGAATTAAATTATTATCTTGGATTAACCCTACATAACAATCATAATACACGTCTTGGAATCTTGGGAAAAATAAAACATAGAAAGGGGTCAGCACAGATGCTAAGTAAGTAAAACAATACAGTAGAAACATTCAAAAATAAGCATAAATATTTAAGGCAATTTATAACTAAAACATAAGACTTTTAAACATGAACTTCATCATAATATGGAAAAAATAAAATGAAGTAATTCCATTTACTTATTTACATGGATATTATACTAGTCAAATTATCACATGCAATATCACTATCCACTTTCATAATGATAGAATGCATAATGCTAGACTATCATAACCATATAGTCAAGGCCTTGTGCCATGACTAAAAATAAGAATTTGTCAAGGCCTTGTTCCAAGACACTAGTTTGTCCCATGAGACCAACCGATGCACTGAGGAGCTATAGCGGTCTCCACCCGTCACTTACTAACTCCAATTCATTCCTCATATGAAAAGGTTTAAACATAACATAAACATTCGTATTAAAACTAGCATACGAAATGTCAATACTTTATCCCTAAACAATTAATGGTACAAAAATAACACATCTATATTCAAACATATCACAAAATCTTTAATACAATATGGAAGATTTTTATCATAATAAATCATCTTCAAACAAGTTTAAAATCCAACAAAGGACGTTGACATAGATGGAAATTATTTGTAAAACTCTTTGAGAGAAATATATTTTTTTCATGAAAAAATTTAAAATTCACACAATTTAGAAAGAAAGAAATTTAAATTCATTTTTGAATTAAAGTTTCCAATACCACTTTAAAACTTTTGAAAGGAATTACCAATTTAAAAACATTCATGTTCATATAAATAAATCCTTAAAAACATTTTGAAGACATGGACATTAATGAGAAAGAATTAGAAGAATAAATATTTATAACATTTGAAATGATTTTTTTTGTAAAAAGGTGCCTTAAAATATTCCCTTTTAAAACTTATTCATGAAACATGTACATGGATAATAAATATTTCTCATTATATACTTACGTAAAAATATCCTCGGATAATAAAGAGATTGTGAAATTAACCCTTACCAATTTCGTAACATACGAAACATACACCCTATGAATGAGGTATCATACAATTAATATGTAAATACCCATATATTAAAGTGTATTATACAAATAATACAATTATGGGAAGTACATACACCACACAAAAGGTAATAGTGGCAATATGGCATGAATCTCACGAGAATATGGAGTGAGATGAAAACCCCTTACCTTCCACATTCCTTTAGGCCAGGGTACGTTTATCCTCATGTATGAAGACTATAGTATGTTATTAAATTATTCCAATCCATATTAATATTTATGATATCATACATTACTCATTTATGTCTTTATACAAACCATTTAATAATAATTTCCATGTTATATTAATATTTCGGGTAATAATTGCTTTCTTTATCGTATGTGATTTAACTTATTACTTTGATTATATCACTTAGATAATGATTTAAATACTTACAGAATATAAAACATGATTTATATATAATATATATTTAGAATATAAATATGTAAAATAAAAAAATATATGAAATGGAACACACCGTTTATGGAGATGGTAGTTCGTAAGTACGCATAAACGCTGTTTCCGTTTTCATATCGTATTAAATGAAAGTAAGTGAATAAGATATATCTAAGTACATATGTACTTATATATATAAATATATATAAATATACAGTAGAATTATTATGTAATATATTACATACTTATTATTAATAAATATTTTTATAATCTTCGATGAATGGTTAACATGGAAATGAATCTCATTGCGTCGTGGGGACGGTAATCCGTACGTACGCACGAGCAAAAATATCATTATTTTGATATTAAAATAATATATAATTATATGGTATATCATATATACAGAATACTTATCATGTTATATTTATTATTTACATCAAATACAAATCATTATTATACCCATTAAAATAATAAAGTATTGAAAAACAATTACACCACGACTTGGAGATAGTAAGCCGTACGTACGCACGTATAGTGACATGTCATTCAAAAGGTTGATAGAATAATGAATTTAGTTGTACCATAACTATAATAACATCACAGTATATATAATATACTATAGTTATTATTTTATAATTGAAAAAACAAATAAAAAGGAAGTGGAAGAATAAAGGAACGTGAAAGTGGGTGGTGAAATCATTACCTCTTTTTCGGGTTATTCCTTTTGATTTGATCAAAATGGCTCCATAGGTTGTCTTTGTGATCAAACTAAGGCCTCTAGGTTGAATTGAGGATAATTGAAATAGTATTTGGGTAGGGTTTGGCTGAGCCAAATGTCTTAGAAGGTTTGAATTAGAGTGAAAGAAGAGTGCCCTTTTATAAGAGAGGTGAGGGGCACCTTAGAAAAAACATAAAATATTGTCTTCTAATAAATTCATATTCGGATTATAATTTCTCCAAATTAATTTATTTCTAGGATAAGGTGGTTATGGGTCTAAATACACTCAACCAACGGGTTTTAGACCAGTTTGGTTCACTTTATTAACCTTATCTTTTAGTCTTTAACTCTTAGTTAATTAGTTTGACAATTACCATGCCTCTTTGTATTTTTATATTATATGGTTAATAAACATACTATAAACTACCAATATACCCCAAAGTGGTCTATTAATTATACACCTTTCATGATTTCTGTTCTTTCTCCGAAACATATATTTTTAGTAATAGAATATCAATTAATAATATAATATTTGTTTTAAAAACTCTTTTATGTCAATTTTAAAACTATTCAGTATTTTGTTTTTGATAAAATCATAAAAGCATTATTACTTCGAAAAAATTCATATAAAAAATACAAATATGTCATATTAACCTATAAAATTATTTTATTTCATAAAAATTCTCAAATTACATTTATTTTGGTATTTATAATATCAATTATCTTAATCATTCATTAATACAGTAAATAATGTATCATCATTGTGTCAGAAAGAAATTAAATTATTTAATGTATAAAAATTATAAATAAAATACGATTATGTATGAAATCTGTTTATATTTCTAATGAATATTTATAACTGAATTTATCTTATGTATAACTATATATAAAAAATGTTTTAGTTATTAAACTTTGATTTTGACTGTTTTTACTCTTCTTTGAATTAAATAATAATAAATGTCCTAATCTAATCCAAGTGGACATAAATGATAATATTTTAATCCTAAGGTTGTTTTTGGTAGAGATAAACTTTTAAAATAGAATTATTTCATGTTTTATTGTTATATTAATATCATTTTTACCCTTAATTACCCTATTTACTTTTAACCATGGTAAATAAAAGTAAAAAAGTTACTATTCACCAAAAATTATTTTTAACTTATTGAACCACATTTTACTCTTTGATATTAACCGTGTCTCTCAGATATTCAAAATTCAATTCACATAAGCTTTAAAATTATGTTTTATGTGAATTTACAAATTCTCTTATGAGGTGGGTAAAAGACGGGGAAAAGTTCCATAAAATATTTATATATCTAAAATTTTTATAAACGGACTCCAATGAATTGCACTGAACTTATATAGGTATTGTGTATCTATATTGAGCTAAAATAAATATAACTAAATAATTATTTAAATAAAAATTCAGTTTTAAACTATAACTCAGTGTTTTCACTATTCATCAAAAATTAAACGTTTTCATAAAAATACCAAAAATTCACCCTTAACTAATTTTGATATTCTGAATTCAATAATAAATTCTATTTTACAAACTATAAAACATATTAGTTTCTAATAATAATTTAAAATTAATTCCCGCTGTCAAAACCAAAAGGGGTATTTTTAAGAAATAATAACTATCAAAAGTTTGACACTTATTTATGTCCAATTTAAAGGTGAAATTAATTCCAATAACCAAAATTGAATTAAAGGATAAAAATATAATATAATTATACTTCCAAAACATTAAACTGTATAATTCAACACTATAAATTATTTTGATTAAAAAAGTTGTTTTCAGTAAAAATATAGTATTTTTCACTATTTCCCCAAATATGAAAGTTATATGAAAAATAGAAAAAAAAATTATTGAAAGTAAATTATTATGACCCAATTATAATGAAGAAGTTTATTTTGTCAAATTGAATATATAAAATCTTAAAATATTGTATTTAAAAATGGTTCTCCATTAAAAGGCGGTAAAATTCAATTTTTTTAAAAATAATTCATTTATCTGAAAAAATTGAATTTGTTCTTACATTGTGTTTAAGAAACACATAATATGGAATTTATTATTATAAGGATTATATAATGATCAAAATTCAGTTAATACTATTCATAACCACTTTTGAACGGCTAGTTTGGTATGTCGTGATGGGCTTGAACTCAGTGTTGCGTGTGGTGAATGATATTGCATTACTTTGAAGAAATAACGTTCTATGAAATCTTGGGGTGTTACATTCATCCCTCCTTCAATAAATTTTGTCCTCACAATTTGAAATTGTTCTTCAAAAATAAAAGGATGAATATAGAAAATACCTTTGTGGGAAAACCCTCATCGGAAATTGGGTTAATATAATTCAGTCTTAATAAGTGGAAAGGGGAAATGAAAGGGTCACCACCAAATTATGATCTCGATTAAGAGAACACTGGTGGAAATTAGAGACATATAATTAAAGGAAAAATGTAAATATTTATAGGTACTGATTAAGGTCATCAATTACAAACAAGTGTAAAATTGAGGGCCTTAAATTCTTCAATCTATGATGATTTAAAATACCATCGGTTCAACAAAACATATGGTATTAGGATAACTCCTTTTTGGTTTTAAGATCTCTTCACTAAAGTATAAGAACTAATTTATATCATAGAATAAGAGAAGAAGAAGAATATATTCTTGACAAGTACAATCCCATCCTTTATCGAATATCTACCACAAACTCATCTTTCACTCTAAAAGATAATAGAACATAAAAATAGTATTCTATTTATCCTATTCGTATAGGGTTAAAAAATGAATTTATAATTCATCTTCCAGAATTTTTAAAAAAAAGGCTAAATTATTCAATCTAGAACATCACGTGGGCTAGTGGTAGGTGATACACCCTTGTCACCCTTCGGATGTGGGATCAAGTCTCGCGACCTTGCCGAATGCGACGGGTTGCCGCCCGACCTCCAGGTTGTCCTCTGATGGCAATCCAAAAATAATCTCAAACTAGAATTATCCAAAATAATTCTGTCCAAACACACAGTCCAAAATTTATAAGAAAGGTAAACACAATGAAGATCTGTTTTTCGGTGTAATAACATGTGAACACCTTCATCATGTATTCTTTTAAAACACTACAACATCCTGAATAACCATAAAACCTTATTGATTACATTCATGATCCTTTATTATTGAATGAATACTGTATATACTACATCTATCCAAAAATGTTTTAAACTCCAACAATGATGGAATATAAAAATCATTAATCAGTTTCAATTTAGTCAATAATATCCAATATAATTTATCCAAGTCAATCATGTATTTTTCCAAAATCACAACCTCGGTATTAGAACCATATTATGGGTTATCTTTCTCTCAACCATATATTTTCAAAAGAATTAACCTACTATTGAGTCACTTTTCTTGGTTCCACACAATCTCATGTCCTTAATTAAATAGTACTGCAGTACAATCCTTATATACTCCAGAATTATTATAACCAGTACATTGTTCATACAACACTCAAATGACATAATTCTCTAATAACAACATAAGTACTCTAATAATTCCTCCTCATATGTGGTATTATCATAACTTGATTATTGTAACACACCAATATTTTATGATAAGTATTCTTTTTAATTTCATTGATCTCTTGTGTTGTACGCTACACCAAGATTATCTTGTGCTACACGCATCACTATTTCTGATTGTGTTACACACAATTTCATGTTCGTTTGATAGTAGTCATTCTACACAACATTGAGTGTATATATATATATATTAAATGTATAAATGAAATATGGTTGGATTATGTTATACAAAACAACGGAGAAGTCTTTCACAACACGCAACCCTGACTTGGCTTGCATTACACGCAATCACGACCTTCCTCGATAGCGTGTGTAGTACGCAACACCAAGTTTCACTAAAAAATGATATATTGTTATAATATTATTAAGGAATAGACGTTATGAATTGTATTAACTACCTTTTGAATATTATTACATTATTATTCATCTTACACATTTTCTAGAACATGGTACGAGAACAAAATAAAATTTTCAGGTAAAATAAATATTTTTCAAAAAATGCAGTTTTGCCACCTTTTGATGGCGCACCCACTTTAAATCTAGTTTTTGACATGTTTAAATGTTCAATTTGGAAAAATAAAATTCTTCCTTGGAATCACGATATAAAATTTTAATGTGGGTAAAATTTTCATATTATTCTGATAACTTTCATATTTTAATGAATAGTAAAAACACTTTATATGTTAATTAAAAACAAATTTTTTCATCACAATAATTTATATGGTTAGATTTTTTTTAATTGTTTTTATTGTGTAATTAAAATATATTTTCACTATTTAATTAAATGTTGTTCATTGGAATTAATTACACTTTGGACTTGGACATAAACAAGTGTCGATCTTTTGATAGTTATTGTTTCTTAAAAACACGCCCTTTGTTTTGATAACGGGAATTACTTTTAAAATTAATGAATGCCACTTATATTTTTTGAATTTTTGAAAAATAGACATCATTTTTGAATTTGTAATATCAAATATATCTTAGGCTAAATTTTTGGTATTTTTCTAAAAAACATCAATTTTTGATGAATAGTGAAACCACTTAGTGGTAGTTAAAAACTGACTCTTTCATTTAAATTAAATTTTATGTAACGCCCCGACCCTGATTACCCAGAGTCAGTGCATTATTACATAACATTGGCATGATCACAAGAAAGATCAAATCTCGAAAGACCGATTGGTTTAGTAGCCTTGGAAACACTAGATATATTCATAAAGTTTTACATTACATCAAAGATTGAAAAACTACGACAACAACACAGTCTCCATATTCCACACTCATATCCCCACATACTATCCCTGCAGGTCATTCATAACTTACTTCTTCACATCCTAGGAAAAATAAAACATAGAAAAGGGGTGAGCTCAAATGCCCAGTAAGGGTAACAATATAGCGGAAACTTTCAAAAATAAACATAAACATTTAAGGCAGTTTATATCTAAAACAAAATCCTTTTAAACTTGAACTTTAACATAGTATGGCAAATGAAAAATGAAATAATTTCATTTACTTATTCACATGGATATTCTACTAATCGAATAATCACATGCAATATCAATAACCACTTTCATAATGTTGGAATGCATAATGCCAGACTATCATAACCACATAGCCAAGACCTCGTGCCAAGACTACAAATAAGATTTTTCCAAGGCCTTGTGCCAAGACACTAGTTTGTCTCATGAGACCTACCGATGCATCGAGGAGCTATAGCGGGCTCCACCCGTCACATATTAAGTCCAATGCATTCCCATATGAAAAGGTTTAAACATAATATAAACATTCGTATTAAAAATAGAATACGAAATATCAATACTTTCACCATAAACCATGAATGGTATAAAAATATCACATCCACGGTCAAACATATCACAAAACCTTCAATAAAATATCGAATTTTTGTATCATAATAAATCAACTTCAAATAAGCGTAAAATCCATCAAAGGATGTTGACAAAGATGAAATCAAAACTCTTTTTAGAAAAATATCTCTTTCTATTTTGAAATCATTTAACAGTCATATATTTATAAAATAAAACATTTTCTTTGAAAATATTCTTATAAGCTTGTAAGGGAAGCTTCGAAGATTTTATAACGGCAAAAAATAGCCGCACCCGCCGTATAAGTTAAAAAAACATTCTTACATTAATTTTGTCGAAAAGGTTAAAAAGCACCTTGTTTGGAAAACGACGGAAAGATTCCTTCATAAACCTCTTATAAAAAGTCAAACAAGGGTATAAATGACTTTAACCCATATTCTTGTAAATAGTAAAAATGTTTTGAAATTCATTTTTAAGAAACATGGATGTGGAAGATAAAGACATCCCAGTAGATTATTACGTATAAACAACCTCGGATAATGAAGAGATTGCGAAATAACCCTTACCCTGTACTTTTCCTTGGTTGGGGTAGGTTAACCTCCTGTATAATGGTGAAATAATTCTTTTTTAAATTATACAAGAATCATATATATTAATATGATATCATATATGATCTTTTAACATTGATTTGATAATAATATCTTAGTATTATCGTTGTTTCGGGTGTTAACTTACTTGTTTTCTTTTATATGTTTTGTCACATAAGCCATCTTTGTAATGAATAGGTTGTATATTATTCATATCCAGAATGATACCAAGTCCTTAAACATCATTTTTAAATCATCAAATGATAATTATACTTGAATGGATACGATAGAGAATGAATCTTATTGCGTTCATGGAGACGGTAGTCCGTACGTACGCACGAGCGACAATATCATTCTTTTGAAATTAAAATAATATATTAATGGATGGTATATTATATATACAGAATAATTAACATGTTATATTTATTATTTACATGATTTACACTTCATTATTATAACCATCCAAATAATAATATAATGAATAACAATTACACCATGACGTGGAGACGGTAAGCCGTACGTACGCACGTATGGTGACATGTTATTCAAAGGGTGGATAGAATACTGAATATGGTTGTACCATATTTATAATAACATCACAGTATATGTGATATACTGGAGTTATTATTTTAGAATGTTAAGAACAAAGAAAGAAGAAGTGGAAGAAGAAAGGAACTTGAAAAGGGGTGGTGAAAACATTACCTCTTCTTCGGGTTCTTCCTTTTGATTTGATCAAAAGGGCTCCTTAGGTTGGCTTTCTGATCAAAATAAGGCCTCTAGGTTGTATTTAGGGAAGTTGGGAGAGTATTTGGGCAGAGTTTGGCTGAACCAAAAGGCTTTGAAGGTGTGAAGAAATGAGAAGGAGGAGTGCCCTTTTATAAGAGGGGTGAGGGGCACCTTTGAAAAAGCTAGAAATATTAATTTATAATAAATTCATATTCGGTTTCTAATGGATCAAAAGTTGATTATTTAAATTTTAAGGTGGGGATAGGTCGAAAACAACTCATCCAATAGAATTTAGTCAGGTTTGGGTACTTATATTAACCTTATCTTTAAGTATTAACTCTAAGTTAATTAGTTTCACTTTTAAAATGTCTCTTTGTATTTTTAAATAATATGGTTAATAAAATTACTATATACATCCAAGAGACCCCCAAGTTGTCCATTAAAAATTAACCTATCATGATATAAGTCTCTTGGCTGATCCTTAGATTTTTAGGAATTTAATATCAATTAATAATATAATATCTGTTTTAAGAACTCTTTTATGTCAATTTTGACACTATTCAATAGTTGATTTTTTTGAAACTCATTACAGATTTATTACTTCGAAAAAAGTCAATTAAATCAATCCTAATATATCATATTATCCTAGAAAATTATTTTAATTCATTAAAAGTTTCATATTATATTTATTTTTGTATTTATAATATCAATTATTTTAATTTTTCACTATTATAGTAATTAATTCATCATCATTGTGTCATATATAAATTAAATTATTTAATGTTTAAAAATTATAAATAAAATATCACTATGTAGGAAATATTTTTATCTTTCTAATTAATATTTATAATCTAAAATCCAACATATATATCCCTATGTAAAAATTGTTTTTCTAAAAGATATATGCTTGTGTTATTTTTGTATTCATTTTAACTTAATTAAAATAAAGTGTCCCTATCACATACAAGTGGCACCATGGGGTCCCAAAATCTACCCAAAGATGCCTATGGTCGAACATGTATCAACCAATAAGGCTATGACACGTTCTAGGGTAATTTATTATTATTATAATATTATTTTTTAACCCTTATTTACCAGATTTACCCTTAACCATGGTAAATAAAATATTTACCGCAGTAATTATTCAAAATGTCTAAAAATAAAAGTTACCTATTTACACAATTTGGACATCCTGATTCCAAATATGGAATCAATTTTTCTAATTTCAACACACATATGTGGCAGAAATTAAATTAAAATTAATTCCCGCTGTTAAAACAAAAAGCGTGTTTTTAAGAGATAATAACTATCAAAAGATTGACACTTGTTTATGTTCGGTTTAATTGTAAAATTATGTCCAATGAACAACATTATATTAAATGGTAAAAATATATTCTAAATATAATTTAAAACCACTCAAATTCATAATTTATCACTATTAATTATTTTTATTAAAAATGTTGTTTTTAATTAAAATTTAGTAATTTTCACTATTCATCAAAATATGAAAGTTATCCGAAAAGTACCAAAATTTCACCTTAGGCTAAATTCGATATTCCGAATCCAAAACTGAAGTCCATTTTAAAATATAAAATATATATAATTTCATAAAGTAGGTATTACTATTCATAACGGCTAGTTTAAATGGTTATGGTGTGTTAGAACTCGGTGTTGCGTACAACACACGCTATCACATTATTCAAAGAGAAGTGTACCGTAGAAGCTTGGGGTGTTACATTTTACCACTTCTGTGAATTGAATTTCAAAAATCCGACATACATCATTGTTACGAAGAAGTAAAATGTGGTTCAATAGGATGAAAATAATTTTTTGTGAATAGTAACTTTTGACTTTTATTTACCGCAGTTAAAGGTAAATAGGGTAATTGAAGTTAAAAGAATATTATAATAATTCAAAATTACCTTAACACTTGTCCTAACCTTATTGGATGAGTAGTGGCCAACCATGGCCATTTATGGTTCGATTTTGGGACCCCATTGAGCCACATGGTAGTGATAATGACAATTTGGATTAATTAATTTATTGTAAAGAAAAAATTGACAATAACAACAATCATTTAGTAATTAATTTTTATAGGGGTTTATATAAATTATATTTTCCACTATAAATATTCATTTTAAATCTATGAATATTTCCTACATGGTGGTATTTTTTTATAATTTTTAGACATCAAATAAATTAAATTATTCGTGACACAATAATGATGCGGTATTTACCTCATTAATAAATGATTTAAATAAATAAGATTATAATGATTAAAATCTTATAAAAAACATGTCCAATTATGATTGTATGATTTTATTTCGACCAGGAGTCATCTTATCTTCATATATAATGAATTTTGGACCTTCTGAAACCGAATATAAGTTTATAATAAAATAATTTTTCCATACTTTCCAAAAGAGTCCCTCCCCCTTATAAAAGTATACCATTTCTATACAATTATTTACTCCTCTAAAGCCATTTGGATCGTCCAAAATCTGTCCAATTAAGCTCCCTACATCCCTCTCCTCTCCCTATAAGCCTTAACTTATGCAGAATGCACTTCAAGAAGTCCTTTTGGATCAAATCAAAGGAAGTTACCCAAATTAAAGGTAACAGTTTCTTTTAAATTGTTTTCTTTTATTCAAATTCTCCAAACCCAAAAATCTTTTTAATCCTTTATTTTGTAACAACACCAGTATCCTCAGTATACTAGGATTTTGTTATGAGAACTATTCAAACTATACTTACACACACCTCCATTTGATGGATGATGAACATAATGTTTCTGTGGATGGAAAACTAACGCCTCACGAAACGATGATAGTTCGATTTTCCTCTACCACCACTTATGGTGGCCATTATGATGGCACTGTATTTATATATGATATATATTATGTCTATGATTTCCTTATTCTTATTTACTTCCCAATTATATCAAGCATTTATGCTTTCTATAGTGGGTAAATACAATAATTTTATTTGAGGAAGTGCGGACTACCACCCCCTCAAGGTGATGTGATTCGGTAATGAATTATGTGGGATATATAAAGGATGGAGTTAATAATATTATATTTGATATTATAATGGAATTATAATATAACTATGTATAATTATGTTTTAATTCAATTAAAATAAGAAATAAAAATGAATGTAGTGTTCTTGCGTACGTACGACTTACCATCTCCATGAACGGTGCATTTCATTCCTTACCTCCATATGTTATGTACTATTATAAATACATGTATATGCTGGATATATATGATATATATGATATATATGATATATAAATCATGAATATCATTCTGGATATAAAGATTATTTGACCACATGAACAACATGTAATTATAAGAACTCCATTTTTTACTCAAGTACCAAATATTGACAAAATGAATGTTATTAACTTAAATGGTTACATAATGTTTATAACATGGTAATAAGTGACATAAAAGGAATAATAAAATTGAAAAATGTTCTTAAGAAAGTATAAATTAACATTGTTTTATTATTCAGTAGATTCAATAATGATCGAGTCATGTCGGACACGAGGTAAGGGAACTTCTTATCCTAATTTCTATTCTTTTGGTTGAACTTCTCTTTCCTGTTTATGTCGTTTTTTTGATATGTGAGAAATGAATTTTTATATATTATCATGTATTTATACTTTATTTATGTGAACTTATAGTTAATACACATAAGTGATCTATTTTATTTACAATATTATCTTTGTAAGGGATAACTTTTCCAATGTCGTATTTATCCTAGATTGTTTATTCATAAGTATTTACTGGGTTATTGTTATCATCTAAGCCCATGTTTTCTACAAAATTTTTTATGTATGTTTAAAGTCCTTTTTACCCAATTTTTACTTTTACCACATGTTATGAAAGAAATATTTATATTGTTTACCATACGAGGAATTTTTTGACTTTTTCGACAAAAGTACGAGAAGAATGTTATTTTTAATTTATACGGCGTGATCAAATTTGTACGGTTTCATAACACCTCATTTTCATGAAGATTAGTCTAAAAGATTTTATGACTATTTTAAAAAATATATTTTTCTTTTAAAATTGCATGTAATTTTGTGAAAAGGAAATGATTTTGAAGAAGAAAGGATATTTTCCTCAAGAATTCATTTCAAGTGTTTTATCAACACCATTTTCCATATAAGATGACATTATTTCATATGTGTATGTTTCAAGTATAATGTCTCTATGATTTACATGGTTTCAATTTTCTTATGATGAAATATCCATTTGTTTTATATGTATTATGTGATGATGGGATGATGTTTATGAAACCCATTTTATTCTTTGGGTTATGATAAATGTTTTATGTTTATTTTGTGGAAAAAGTATGAATGATTTCACTATGAGATGGGTGTGACCTATATCTCCCTCCAATGAATTGTGTAAAGATTTATATCTCATGAGATAGACATGGCTGAAATGGCAAGTAAATATGCTTCAGTAACACAGGGATGGAACAGCATGTAAACTCGGTTCAGTAAGGGACTTTGTCCACTAAGATGGTCTTTGAAGCAATACCTTGTCTACTATGGAAATAATATCACTTGCTTAATATTTTAACATAATTACAAGTTTTATTCCCATGATATTTTATCATGATTGATGTTCCATTATGATCTATTCCTTATTTACTTATATGTTTTATCTCACTGCTAAATATTTTCATGTTTAAACATTATGGTGATGTTTTTTAGTTCAAATGTATATGGTTTGTTTTATTTTCTCCATGATTACCCTTAATGAGCATTTGGGCTCACCCTTTGTATGTTTTATTTTCCCCATGATATTAAGAAAAGTTTTAGGTAAGAAAACCAAAAGGGGAATATCTTTGTGGGAGATATTGAAGATCTTTCACCAAGATTAGAAGATTACGTTCCGAGTTTTCAAAGAAACTAAACTATTACGGTCCTTGAGTGTTGGTTTTTGTTATGTATTAAGTATTCCGAAAAAGTAATGTAATGTCCATGTATGTCAATCTTTGGGTCTCTATTGTTGGTATCAGAGGGAGGTTTAGTTAACCTTTGGAAACTAGGATGCAAAAACTTTATTGAGATCCCTAGATATATTTCTAAGTTAAGTCTAGGGATGTCCCTAAGGTTAAGTATAAGTATATGTTATAATCCTAGAATTATGGTAATGATATTATAATTAAACCTACGATGTTAGATATTGAAGGTACTCCCCCTTTATTATGTTGGTTTCACTATAATGATTTTTTCCTCTCACACTACTCTTTTTGGGTTTTAGACGATGGCTATAACCCGATGGAACAGTGTTGATCAATGAAATGGACAATGCAATTATTGTCCTCCTGAACAACCAAATGTGATGTGAGATGGAGTAAAAAATTTATTTCTATACTTACACAAGCTATGAATCATTCTGGACATCCAAATTAGTAGAGAAGAGAACAATATTCTATTGAGTCCTTCATGAGGCAACGTCCACCATATTTTAGTGGGTCATATGATCCACTTGTTGCTGAACAATGGATCAGTTCCATTGAAAAGATATTTTCCATACTTTTCTGTTCAGAAAATGAAAAATTCATTTTGGTTGTTTACCATTTAGAAGGTGAAGCGGACCAGTGGTGGACTCTAATTAAGAATACAATGCCCCAAGATGAAATTGAATCCATGGAATGGGATGAGTTCAAGAACTTATTTTTCAATAAGTACATCCCTCATATTCTTTAAAAAAATAAGGAAAAGGGTTTCCTTGATCTAATGCAAAAGGATGATGAATTTGTTGGTATATATGAATTGAATTTTCCAAGGCTTTAAAGGTATGCATCTGGCCTAATCATCCAACCTGAAAGTAAAGTTTATCGATTCTTCAGTGCCTTTAAACCAAGTCTTTTATGGGTAGTAGCTATAAGGGACTTTAGTAGCTATGAAGAAATTGTGTGTTGTGCTATCAAGGTAGAACTGGAAGTTGGTGTTACATATCAATCATATGGTTTTGACGAGAAACGAAATATGGAGTTCAAGGAGAAATCTCATAACAATGGTGAATAGAAGATGAATGTTTCTTTATGCTCAAAGTGTTGAAAGAATCATGGTGGAGATTTCCTAAAAGGTACTATAAAATGTTTTAAGTGTGGGAAAGAAGGTAATCGAGTAGTTGATTTTCGATGTAATGGGAAAAAGGTTGCTAATGATTTGAATAGAGAAAAGACTACAGAGAACTCTCCACCAACACCTCAATGCTTCAAGTGCAAGGAAATGGGGAATTATGCTAATAAATGCCCTAATCCACGGGTTAATGATGATCAATGTGAGCATCCTTTTAAGGAAAACGATGATGGGAAGTCTCATGCGATCACTATTTGTGATGTTGAGTATGAAAATGATGCTATGTAATGATTAATTGTTTATGTAATAGGATTTCAAAATAATATCATGGAACCTCATTTATGGTATTGTGGAATTTTGGAATATCTATGTATTGGTTTTCAATAATTATATGGTACTGTTTACCATGAAAAAGTGATTGAAATATTTTTGGAAAGCAGATGAAATGCCCATAAGGAAGGGATAAGGATAAAATAATATGATAGTAATCATGAGCTCATGACTAAAATAAGGACAAAGTGATATCATGGTTTGAGTATAAAGAATTTTTGGGATTTTGGAATGTGGAAAGAGAAAACATTTGACATCATTCAGGTTTTCAACTAAGGATCTATGGTAATTCAAGTTGAAATAAAATACATGATTAAGGTATTCACATGTATGAAATGTGACCAACGAGATATATCGTATGATATATGCGAGATAAATGATGGTATTCACATTCTCGGTAGATGACATTTCTAGTAATTGTTTTAATTATACTATGAGTTTGGACAGAAGTATTTTTGATAAACCTAATGATTGGAATAGATTATGTTTGACATATGATAGTATTATATAAGGCTAGAACTTTTTTTATGATATTCTTGTAGGAATGTTATTATAATGTAGTTTTAGAAAAAGGGACAACCTGTAAGATAGGCAACAAACCATAGTGTCGGACAAGGCTATGGGAATAGAACCCACAACCGATGTGCGACATGCCTTTATCGCCTACCACTAGCCTACAGGAAGTCTGTGGTTAGTAGAAACTAGTTTTATCTTATTAAGCGGTATGATAGATGAATTATAAGTCCATTTTTTGAACCATATACGAATAATATCACCATAGATGAACTTATGTATATGAATTTTACTAACCTTATGTTTGAGACAGATGGAATGACCTATCATTCTATCGCATTATCCGCTAACACTTCATAGAAAACAAATTCAACTTCATTTTGTTTAAGTGATGAAGTGGAAATTGTTCAAGACATGAACAACAATGAGATTCTACCAAAATCAAGTAAGAATTTCTTTTAATTAAAAAATTCTTCAATATTAGGGAAATTATCTTGAAATCCAAATATGATGTCATAGTACTCTTATATCGGATGAATCACATGGTACCTTAGATCATCACAAATCTATGGCTTTGTAATTGTTGGAATTTTCATAGCCCTGTTCTCTACCACTCTACATCAGAGCATGATGGTTATATTTTTCTTCCATATCCATATTTTCACTTATGTTGTCCAATGTAGAAACCCAGTGATGAGTTACATTGGTTAACTGTTACGTTTCATATTTTAGTTTTTAATGTTAAGTTTTGGTATTCCTTTTTACGATGTGGGTTTCTATTAAAGAAACTTCCAAGTATTAAACCATTTATAACCCCGACGAATTTCGATGGATAAATTCCTTTTAAGGGGGGTAGAATATAACACCCCGATATTTTATGATAAGTATTCTTTTTAATTTCATTGATGTCTTTTGTTGTACGCTACCCCATGATTATCTTGTGCTATACACAACACTATTCTTGGATTGTGTTACACACAATTTCATGTTCGTTTGATAGTAGTCTTTCTACGCAACATTGAGTGTATATATATATATATATTCAATGTATCAATAAAATATGGTTGGATTATGTAATACAAAACAATGATGGAGTCTTTCACAACATGCAACCCTGACATGGCTTGCATTACATGCAATCACGACCTTCGTCGATAGCATGTGTAGTATGCAATACCGGGTTTCACTAAACAATGATATATTGTTATAATATTATTATGGACTAGCCATTATGAATATTATTAACTACATTTTGAATTTTATGAAATTATTATTAATCTTGCAAATTTTCTAGAACATGGTATGTGAACAAATTAAATTTTTCGAGAAAAATAAGTATTTAAAAAAATGCAGTTTTGCCGCCTTTTGATGGAGAACACACATTAAATATAGTTTTTGACATCTTTATAAATTAAATTTGAAAAAATAAAATTCTTCCTTGGAATCCGGATATAAAAATTTAATTTGGATAAATTTTTCATATCATTCTGATAACTTTCATATTTTAGTGAATAGTAAAAACACACTATATTTAATTAAAAACAACCTTGTTCATCATAATAATTTATTTGGATAGATTATATTTTTAATTGGTTTTAATGTGTAATTAGAATATATTTTTACCATTTAATTCAATGTTGGTGATTGTAATTAATTTCACTTTGAAATTGGACATAAACATGTGTCAATCTTTTGATAGTTATTGTTTCTTAAAAACACGCTATTTGTTTTGATAACATGAATTTATATTTAAATTAATTAATTCCACTTCTATATTTTGAATTTGAAAAAGTAGACATCATTTTTGAATTTGGAATATCAAATATATCTTAGGCTTAATTTTTGGTATTTTTCTGAAAAACGTCAATTTTTGATGAATAGTGAAACCACTTAGGGGTAGTTAATAAACTGACTCTTTCATTTAAATGAAATTTTACCACTTTTGTGCATTGAATTTAAAAAATCTGACATACATGGTTGTTATCAAGAAGTAAAATGAGGTTCAATAAGATGAAAATATTTTTTGGTGAATAGTACCATTTGACTTTTATTTACCGCAGTTAAAGGTAAATAGGGTAACTCAAGGTTAAAAGGATATTATAATAATTCAGAATTACCTTGACACTTGTCCTAACCTTTTGGTTGAGTATTGGCTGACCATGGGCATCCTTGGGTCGATATTGGGACCCCATTGATCCACTTGGTAGTGATAATTATAATTTGGATTAAATAATTTAATGTAAAGACAAAATTGACAATAAAAAAATCTTTTAGTAATAAATTTTTATAAGGGTTTATATAAATTATCTTTTAAACTATAAATATTTATTTTAAATATAAAAATATTTCATAAATAGTGGTATTTTTTTATAATTTTTAGACATCAAATAAATTAAATTATTCATGACACAATAATGATGCAGTATTTACCTCATTAAAAAATGATTTTAATAAATAAGATTATAATGATTAAAATATTATCCAAAACATGTCCAATTTTGATTGGATGATTTTATTTAGACCATCAGTCATCTTAACTTCATATTTAATTATTTTTGGACCTTTTGAAACCGAATATATGTTTATAGTAAAATAATATTTACACACTTTCTAAAAGAGCCCCTCCTCCCCCTTATAAAAGGAGACCATTTCTATCCAATTACTCACACCTCTCAAGCCATTTGGATCATCCAAACTCTGCCCAATTATGCTCCCTAAATCCCACTCCTCCCCCTAGTAGCCTTAACTTATGCAGAAGGCACTTCAAGAAGTCCTTTTGGTTCAAACCAAAGAAAGTTACCCAAATTAAAGGTAGTGGTTTCTTTTAATTTGTTTACTTTTATTATAATTCTCCAACTCCTAAACACTTTTTAATCCTTCATTTTGTAACAACACCAGTATCCTCAATATAATAGGATGTTGTTATGTGATGTATTCGAACTAAACTTACACACACCTCCATCCAATGGATGAAGAATGTAAGCCTTATGTGGATGGCAAACTAACGCCTCACAAACCGATAATTGTTAGATTTTATCCTATCGCCTCTCATGTTGGCCATTATGATGGTACTGTATTTATATATGATAGATATTATGTTTATAATTTCCTTATTCTTCTTTACTTTCCAATTGTATCAAACCTTTATGGTTTACATAGTGGGTAAATACGATAATCTCATTTGAGGAAGTGCGGACTACTTCCCCCTCAAGGTGATGTGATTTGTTAATGCCTTATGTGGGATGTATAAAGGATGGAGTTAATGATATTATATATGATATTATACTGGAATTATAATACACCTATGTATCATTATGTTTTAATTCCATTAAAATAATAAATAGAAATTAAAGTTGCCTTCAGGAGTACGTATGACCTACTGTCTCCATGAACGGTGCATTTCATTCCTTACCTCCATATGTTATGTACTATTATAAATACATGTATATGCTGGATATATATGATATATATGATATATAAATCATATATATATAATGATTAATAAACTTGAAAATTGTTCTTAATCAAGTAGAAATTAACTTTGGTTTATTATTCAGGAGATTAAAGAATGATCGAGTCAAGTCGGACACGAGGTAAGGGAACTTCTTAACCCAATTTTCGTTCTTTGGGTTGATCTTATCTTTCTTGTTTATGTCGTTCTATGATTACGTGAGAAATGAGTTTTTATATATTATCATGTATTTAAACTTTCTTTATGTGACCTTATAGTTAATAAACATGGGTGATCTATTTTATTTACAAAAAGATCTTTATAATGGAAAACTATTCCAATCTCATTTTTATCCAAGATTGTTTATTCGTAAGTATTTACTGGGGTTATTGTCATCATCCAAGCCCATGTTTTCTAAAAAAAATTACGTATGTTTAAAGACCATTTTACCATTTTTTGACTTTTACCACATGTTATAGAAGGAATATTTATATTGTTTACCATAAGAGGATTTTTTTTAATATTCTGACAAAAGTACGAGAAGAATGTTATTTTTCACTTATATGGCATGAACATATTTTAATGGTTTCATAACTTCTAATTTTCATGAAGATTACTCTACAAAATTTTATGAATATTTTCAACAAAATACTTTTCTTTTAAAATTACATGGAATTTTGTGAAAAGAAAATTATTTTGAAGAAGAAAGGATATTTTCCTCAAGAATTCATTTCAAGTGTTTTATCAAAACCATTTTACATCTAAGATGACATTATTTCATATGTGTATGTTTCAAGTATAATTTATCTATGATTTACATGGTTTCACTTTTCTTATGAGGAAATATCCATTTGTTTTATATGGATTATGTGATGATGGGATGATGTTTATGAAACCCATTTTCTTCTTTGGGTAATGAAGAATGTTTTATGTTTATTTTGTGGAACAAGTAAGAATGATTTCATTATGAGATGGGTGGGACCTATATCTCCCTCCAATAAATTGGGTAAAGATTTATATCTCATGATATAGACATGGCTGAAATGGAAATTAAATCTGGTTCAGTAATATAGGGCTGGAACGGCAAGTAAACCCAGTTCAGTAAGGGACTTTGTCCACTAATATGGTCTTGGCAGCAATGCATTGGATACTATGTAAATCATATCATGTTCTTAATGTTTTGACACAATTACAAGTTTTATTCCCATGATATTTTATCATGATTGATGTTTCATTATGATCTATTACTTTTGTACTTCCATGTATTATCTCATTGCACAAGATTTTCATGTTTAAACATTATGGTCATGTTTTTTAGTTCAAATGTATACAGTTTGTTTTATTTTCTCCACGATTAATCTTACTGAGAATTTGAGCTCACCCTTTATATGTTTTCTTTTTCCCCGGGATATAAAGAATGGTTTTAGGTAAGAAAATCAAAAGGGGGAGATCTTTATTGGAGATGTTGAAGATCATTCACCATGATTAGAAAATTACGTTCTGAGTTTCCAAAGACACTATACTATTACGATCCTTGAGTGTTGGTTTTTTTAAGTATTAAGTATTCCGCAAAAGTAATATAATGTCCATGTACATCAATCTTTGGGTCTCTACAATTATTATCCAATAGCATCATTAGGGGCATACTCTGATGATTTGGACATCAGTTCGTGTAGTGTCCATACTCCTTGCAGATGAAGAATTTTACATTTGAATCCTTTTTCTTACCCTTGAAGTCATGTACATGGTGTCCTTTTTCTCCACACTTATAAAAAACACTCATTCCATTTAGGAAAGTTCCCGGGTGTTTCTTCCCACAGTTATCACATGTGGGAAAATTCTTCTTTTCCCTCTTCCCTTTATCCATCTTTCTCTCTTACATCCTATCTTCTCTTGCTTCCCTTTAAATCCATAGGACTCGGAGAATTATTTACATATCTTATTAACTAATGATACAATTACTTCATATGTTGAGAATACATGGGAGACTATTTCTCTTCTTAATATTGGCTTAATACCTTGAAAGATTTGATCCTTCTTACTCTTTGGACCATATGTAATGCTGGATTTCACATTCCTTCTATTGGGAACCATTTCTATTCAATAGCATAACCTAGGTCAATTTATTAATTGAAATAATTCCAAACTTGTAAAATACCTAACGTAAATTGAACATTTTATGGATATAAACCATAATCATAAAAATGATTTTAAGGAAATATATACTCATAAACCCTCTATAATGGGTTGTAATAAAAATGAGAATTATCCTAAGCATATCCCTCGGGAGTGTCATAACCAAGAGTGCGGCAAGGCCCGTTGTCATGCACTAGTTCCCGTTCGAGTCTAGCTCAAAGCAGTGTTTTCAGGTTTTACCCCTAGGTACATCTATGTCAGATCCACCTCTACCTACTCGTATCCAGACAGAGATTTATTGCTCGGAAAACACACAAAATCTACACAGTACCAAAATTCTAAGAAGTTCTTCTATGTTAATCCTCAATGTCTATCTTAGGGTAATGTTCTCTAATCAGAGTTTATCTAAATCTAGTTTCCAAGGTTATTGCTAAACTTCCTCTGATACCAATTGTAACACCCTAACCCATGTTACCCAGAGTCGGTGCATTATTTTAATACATTGGCATGATTATAAGGAACCAGGTCCTGAAGGACCGATCTATTTAGCAGTCTTGGAAAATATATTATATACATGAATGTTACATTACACTTTATAAAAACAAAACAACATCAATAATCCTTTATGAACTCCATTATTCCCTGGGATTAACCCTGTATATCAATCAAAATAAACTTCTTGGAATCCTGGGAAAAATAAAACATAGAAAGGGATGAGCTCAGATTCTCAGTAAGGATAACAATACAGCAGAAACATTCATAAATAAGCATGAACATTTAAGGCAATGTATAACTAAAATAAAATCCTTTTAAACTTTAACTTCAGCATAATATGGAAAAAATAAAATTAAATATTTCCATTTACTTATTCACATTGATATTCTACTATTCGAATAATCACATGCAATATCACTAAACACTTTCATAATGATGAAATGCATAATGTTAGACTATCATAACCACATATTAAGGGCCTTGTGCTAAGACTACAAATAATATTTTGTGAAGGCCTTTTTCCAAGACACTAGTTTGTCTCATTAGACCTACCGATGCATCGAGGAGTTATAGAGGGCCCCACCCATCACTTACTAAGTCTAATGCATTCCTTATATGAAAATGTTTAAACATAACATAAACTATCGTATTAAAACTAGCATACGAAATGTCAATACATTATCCCTGAAATATGAATGATATAAAAATAAGATATCCATAGTCAAACATATCACAAAACCATAAATACAATATGGATTATTTTTTTCATAATAAATCATCTTCAAACAAGTTTAAAATCAATCAATGGACGTTGACATAGATGAAAATGATTTATAAAACTCCTTGAGAGAAATATCCATTTTTCATGAAAACATTTAAAAGTCACAAAATTTAGAAAGGAAGAAATTTAAAGACATTTTTGAATCAAAGTGTCCCAAACAACTTTGAAACTTTTTAAAGGAATTAACATCTTAAAAACATTCATTTCCATATAAATAAATCCTTAATAACCATTTTGAAGACATGGACATTAATGAGAAACATTTAGAAGAATAAATTTCTAAAACATTTGAAATGATTTTTTTTGTAAAAATCTGCCTTAAAAGAATCCCTTTGAAATCATTTTCATGAAACATCGACATGGATAATAATATGTCCCATTAGATACTTACATAAAACAACATCGGATAATAAAGAGATTGTGAAATTAACCATTACCAATTTGTTAATATACGAAACATACACCCTATGAAAGAGGAATCATAAAATGAATATGTAAATAGACCTAAATTAAAGTGTATTACACAAATAATACAATTATGTACATTAATAACACCACACAATAGGTAATAGTGGAAATATGGCACGAATCTCACGGGAATAAGGAGTGAGATGAAAACCACTTACCTTGCACTTTCCTTTAGTCGAGGGAACATTAAACCCTTTGTATAAAGACTATAGTATGTTATTAAATTATACCAAAACCGTATTTATATTCATGATATCATATATTATTCATTTATGACGTTATAATACCCATTTAATAATAATTTCAATGTTATATTAATATTTTGGGTAATAATCGCTTTCTTTATCATATGTGTTTTAACTTGTTACTCTTGATTGTATCACTTAGATCATGATTTAAATACTTCTAGAATTTAAAACAGGATTTACATATCATATATATTTAGAATATAAATATTTATAATAGACATATATATGAAATGAAAAAAACCATTTATGGAGATGGTAGTTCGTACATACGCATAAACGATGTTTCTGTTTTCATATAGTATGGAACAGAAGTAAGTGAATAAGATATATGTAAATTCATAAATACTTATATATATAAATATATATATATATCCAATAGCATTATTATTTCATATATTACATACGTATTTGTAATATATATTTTTATAATCATGGATGAATGGTGAACATGGAAATGAATCTCATCGCGTCATGGAGACGGTAATCTGTACGTATGCACGAGCGAAAATATAATTCTTTTGATATTAAAATAATATATAATTGGATGGTATATCATATATAAATAATCCTTATCATGTTATATTTATTATTTACATCAAATATACATCATTATTATACCCATCCAAATAATAATGTATTTAATAACAATTATACCACGACGTGGGGACGGTAAGCCGTACGTACGCACGTATGGTGACATGTCATTCAAAGGGTGGATAGAATAATGAATTTGGATATACCATAATTATAATAACATCACAATATATATAAGATACTAGTGTTAATATTTTATAAAGGAAACAACAAAGAAAACCGAAGTGGAAGAATAAAGGTACTTGGTAGAGGGTGGTGAAATCATTACCTCTTATTCAGGTTCTTTCTTTTGATTTGATAAAAAGGGATCCTTATGTTGGTTTTCTGATCAAACTAAGGCCTCTAGGTTTAATGGACGATAGTTTAGAGGGTATTTGGTCAGGGTTTGGCCGAGACAAATGGCTTAGACGGTGTGAATTAGAGTGAAATAGGAGTGCCCTTTTATAAGAGGGGTGAGGGGCACCTTAGGAAAAACATAAAATATTATTTTATAATATATTCATATTCGGTTTATAATGGCTCAAAATTAATTTATTTATAGTATATGATGGGGATGGGTCTAAATCCTCTCAACCAATAGGATTTATACATGTTTGGGTCACTTTATTAACCTTGTCTTTCAGTTAAAACTCTTAGTTAATTAGTTTGACATTTACCATGCCTCTTGGTGTTTTTATTTTATATGGTTAACAAACATAATATAACCTCCCAATTGACCCCAAAGTTGTCCATTAATTATACACATATCATGATATAATTCCTTTGGCTGAACCATAAATTTTTAGGAATAAAATATCAATTTATAATATAATATTTGTTTTAGAAACCTTTTTATGTCAACTTTGACACTATTGGGTATTTTGTTTTTGATAAATTTATAAAAGAATTATTACTTCGAAAAAATTCATATAAGAAATCATAATATGTCATATTTACCTAGGAAATTATTTTATTTCATAAAAATTCTCAAATTACATTTATTTAGGTATTTATAATATCAATTATCTTAATCTTTCATTAATATGTTAATTGCTGCATCATCATTGCGCCATAAATAAATTAAATTATATCATGTATAAAAATTATAAATAAAATACCATTATTTAGGAAATATTTTTAAATTCTTAATGGATATTTATATTCTAATTTATCTTATGTATAACCATATATTAAAAATGTGTTAGTTATTAAACTTTGATTTTAATAATCATAACTCTTATTTGAATTAAATAATAATAAATGTCCTAATCTAATCCATGTGGACCTAAATGATAATATTTTATTTCTAAGGTTGTTTATGGTCAATATACACTTGTCCAATATATTTCTAACATGTGTTAGGGTAATATTAATTACATTTTTACCACTAATTACCCTATTTACTTTTAATCGTGGTAAATAAAAGTAAAAAGTTACTATTATCCAAAAATTATTTTTATCTTATTGAACCACATTTTACTCCATGATATTAACTGTGTCTCTCAGACTTTTGAAATTAAATTCACAGAAGTGGTAAAATTACGTTTTATGTGAATTTACAAATTCACCATGGAGATGGGTAAAAGACGGTGAAAAGTTCAATAAAATTTTTATATATCTAAAATTATTATAAAATGACTCCAATGAATTAAATTGAACTTATATAGGTATTTTGTATCTAATTTTAGATAAAATAAATTCAAATGAATAATTATTTCAATAAAAATTCATTTTTAAACAACAACTCAGTGTTTTCACTATTCATCAAAAATTAAAATTTTCAGAAAAATACCAAAACTTCACCCTAAGATAAATTTGATATTACGAATTCAATAATGAATTATATTTTACCAAATTCAAAACATAGAAGTTTCATTTATTAATTTAAAATTAATTCCCGCTATCAAAACCAAAAGGCGTATTTTCAAAAATTAATAACTATCAAAAGTTTGACACTTATTTATGTCCAATTTAAAAGTGAAATTAATTCCAATGAAAAAAATTAAAATAAAGGTTAAAAATATAATCTAATTATACTTCCAAAACATTAAAATTTATAATTCAACACTATAAATTGTTTTGATTAAAAAAGTTGTTTTCAGTTAAAATATAGTATTTTTTCACTATTCCCCAAAATATGAAAGTTGTCAGAAAAACACAAAAAAAATATATTGAAACTAAATTCTTTTGTCCTGATTCTAAAGAAGAAGTTTATTTTGTCAAATTGAATACATAAAAGATTAAAATATTGGATTTAAAAGGGGTTCTCCATTAAAAAGAAGGTAAAATTGCATTTTTTGAAAAATAATTCTTTTATCTGAAAAAAATGAATTTGTTCAAACATTATGTCTAAGAAACTCATAATTTGGATTCTAAAATTATAAGGATTATATAATGTTCAAAATTCAGTTAATACTATTTATAACTACTTTTCAAAGGCTAGTTTGGTATGTCGTGATGCTCATGAACTAAGTGTTGCGTGTAGTGTAAGTTATTGCATTACTTTAAAGAAATAACGTACTATGAAATCTTGGGGTGTTACAATCATTGTGCATTATTTAGAATATTTTAAAATTACATGTATTTAAAAACACAGAACCTTCAAGATCATGTTGTTGAGTGATGACACATTAATTAGGATGAAAGTCATTTTGAGTACCAAATCATGAGTGTTTTATGATCCTTCCAAGTGTGAAGTTCAAGATTTAGACAATAAATGTGAAGTAGGAGAAACATCCAATAAAACAAAGAAGAAATGAAAATATAAGGAACCAGAATCAAAATAAAAAGTTCCAGTTTTGAAAAATCAATTATGTCCACCAAATTCAAAAAAGAAAAAACAATCACTGATTAAGTGGTAGTGATGTGAGGGGAGTAGAAGAAAAAAAGGAAGTAGATGAAAGCTTTGGGTTAGATCCTGCTGAGTAGAAGGCCTTGAAAATACCAAATGCCAAAAAACATGAAGGGAATGAAAAATATAATAAGTTGAAGAACAAAATTTTAGAATATGATATTGTTCAAGCTCTTCTTAAGGATACTGGGATAGAATACAAAAATATTAAGGTTTCAGAATCCTTCCTCAAAGAAACAATTTCTTTAGAAACACCATGAAAGAAAATTCCAACTCTAGAACCCATTGTGGAAGAAAAGATAATTCATCAAGTTGAAGAAGAATAAGAATAAGAAGAGGTGGATGGTGAATGTGATGTTGTGATTATGAAAGTTGAAGAATACTATGAGAAGGACTGGCCGTCAGATAATCTATCTATTAGAACATCTCAAGATTAGTTAACTAATATAATTTCTCAAGGGAATGATGATGATGGATAGTTTAAGGATGATAAACCAACTGATGATAAGAGAAGAAACCATGATTTAATTCATACTAAAGATATTAAGGGATATGATGAGAAATAATAGGTTGGTGATGATAATATAGAACAACTGCTTGATGACAAGCAATAGTCTCTGAGGACATAGAATGTTATTTCCAAAGACGGTAAAAGAAAAGTGACTGTTGTTGAAATGTCCAAAATTTTGAGGTTGTAAAAGAAAAGAAGGATGTTAGAGGATCACCCAAGATGAAATTAGAAGATCTAGAAAAAGTGTTCCAACCATTAAGGGAGTCGGATTCCAAATCATCATATTATTTTGGACAATATTTCATTATAAAATCCTTGGAGATATTAGTGAACACAATTACATCAATTCCTAGTATTAATTCAAGATGCCAGTTTCTTCGACATTCTATTAATTAGAAGTTAAATTTGATGGGCATTCTCCTAGAAAAGTTTATCAAGCATGAGGAATATTTCAAAAAAAATCATATTGGAAGTGATGATCAAATGAGATCATGTAAGGAAATTAAAAAATATCTGATTTCAATAATCTCATATCTGATGATTTTAGAAGATTTTTGTGAATCAGTAAAAGATGATTTGATCAGTCATATTACACTTTGAAGAACCTAATTTCAAAAACATTCAGACATGTTGAATCAATATAATGAGGCCCAGATTCAAGAGGATAAATATTTGAATTGTAAGATGAATTCAGTTGCCCTAAATTTAGAGAAAGAAAAGGAACTCATGGAATAATTGCCAAAACAAATGCAACCAACAAGAAGATGTAGTAATTTTTTAAGAAGAAATTATAACATCTCAATATGAAACAATAAAGGCTCTAGAAAATAAAAAATCAAGATCTGGATATGTTTCATTAAAAGGATTGACTATGATCACAAAGAGATGAAGAATTTAAAATAATCCATGAGAAAGATCAAGCTGGATGAAAATAAATATGAATGATTTTTCTATCAATTTTATATTTTGTTATATTTTTAACTTGAATCAACTTTTCATATCATAAAAAAATTTATTTATCCTTAAAGGTTTTTTCCTTTATATCACTATCCTTTTAGGTACAATTTTTTTTCATTTCCTCCATTACTTTTTGAAAATCAAATAGTGGGATAAATGAATGATCAAAAGAATACTATGAATAAAGAATAGAATATCCTATGAATGGGGGAGATAATGGAAGGGGGTGTCTTCTCAAAAAAGATTTTCTCAAGAAAAAAAAATAACTTATCTATAAAAGACAATAATACGATCCATAGGTATTTGAAAACCTAAGGGGTGTTTAGTCATATTCATCATAAGTCATAAGTAAAAAAGGAGATAAGTATATCTTTTAATGTTCAAAAAGAAAAACTCTTATTCCTTATATTATTTTCATAATGTTTGTTTGCACTTTCCAAAAAGGGGGATCTTGTTAACTCAATAAGGTTTCCTTATGATTTTTTCATTCCACCATGTTTTTAAAATCACAAGCACATTCTCTTAAAGAAATATTATCTTGAACTAAAAATTATTTTCATAAGGAATGTTTTCTTTCTCTTAGAGAAGTATTATCCTTGCCTTGTTTTTCAAATACTTATTCAATGTTTTCTCACAACCAAGTCTATAAATTTTTTTACTGTGTAAAAAATTAGGATCCTTATCTAAAACCTCAGAATATTATAGGTACTTGGATATCAAGTCTATCTGTTTTCAGACTCTGAATTTTCAGAAATTCAGAATCCGGATTCTCTAAAACGTAGACTCTGAACTCTCTGAAATTCAGAGCTTGAATTCTCCAAACACCGGACTCCGAATTCTCATTAATTCATACTCTGAATTCTATGAAATCTATACTCTAAATTCATCATAATTAAGACTCTTGATTCCTCATAATTTAGACTATGAATTATTCATAATTCAGACTCTAAATTCATGTACATGAGATTCAGCCTAGTTGGTGAGGTCTCTCTCTGTCATCAATGAGACCCAGGTTCAAAACTAGAATTAGGCATAATTCTAGGTACTATAGAAGTACTGTAGTAGGCCTATATCAGTACTGTAGTAGGCAATGTAGAAGTATTATATTGGTACTATTGTAGTTACTTTAGTAGGTATTGTTTTCTACTGTAGTAGCTAAAACTATTCGCCTTGAGCCACCAGTTTGGGCTTGGAGTCCTTAAGGCCTTTGGACCACCCAAGACTTCGAGTCAGTAAGTATTATAATCCACCTTTAAGTCCTTCGACACACCTCAAGGCCTTTGTGCCACTTCAAAGGCCTTTAGGGACACCTGATATGCAGATTCCCAGATAGATTATACAAAGAACCACCTCTAAAGAGGGATTAAATAGCAGGGAGCACTCACCAATGTAGGGATAAATGGATTTGGAAGAATAAGAGGGTATAGATTTTCCATTGGTATCAGGCATGTTCATATCTGTATAGGATAGCTAGCCGAACAACCCCGGAAAGTTAGAGAGATGAACATGACTCAAATACTGAGGAGGGGAGGTTTTATGTAGTCATAGTACGTATGATATCCTTAACACCTATGGGTCTTGTAATTTCTCCAAAACCTATGAGAAATGTAATATCTAAACCTAAAAACCTTCTAAGGGTTCCCCTCATCCATTAGAAAGGGGGTTATAACAAAATCAATAAAAAAATAAGACCTTCTATCCATTCAAAAAACATCAAATTCCCCATAATTTAGACTCCATGTTCCTCATAATTCAGACTCTAAATTCCTTTGAATTCTGAATCCTATTTATTCAGAATTCATACTTCAAAATCCGTATAATTTTGACCTAGGATTCATCAAAATTCAGACTCCAAATTCCTTCGAATTCAGACATAGAATTCCATAGAATTCAGACTTCAAATTCATCAGAATTCAAACTCTGAATTCCTCTTAATTTAGACTTCGAATTGATTAGAATTTAGAATGTGAAATATATAGAATTTAGAATCTGAATTATAAGAAAACCGAATTTGAATATCTATTTTTTTGGAATCTAAATATTTATATTTATAAAGACTGGATTATTTTTTTGCTAGACACCATTTATTGAGTTTTGGTTAAGATACTATATTTTTCTTACATACTATTGATTCTCAAACACGATTTTGTTTTATTTTTTTTTGTTAGGAGAAAAACTATTTCATACAATTTTTTTCAAACTAAATTTACCTTGAGTGCCATGTGTATTGGACCCTCCGAGATTCAATGAATAATATCACCATTGTAGGAGGGAGTCGGCCTTTGAAGTTTATTCTATAAATAAGAGATCATTAAAATGATCTCATTATACATCTATTGATTCATGATACTCTAGATTAAATGTTGAGAAGTTATTTCTAGAGAGAGAGACTCTTGTGCCTTTTACATTTTATGAACATCCAGTTCAACCTTGAACACCTTTTTTAACATTCTTTATGTGACTCCGATTATTGCTGAGTACAATAGAGGGTTCTAAGGATAAAAAGATTGATGTATCGATTACCTTAATGTTCAAGGGATTACTGAGATAACAAGACTGACTCTGATATTCTTATTGAGGGCTTACCCTGGTGTGCATAAGATATTATTTCTTGAATGTATAAATCAAGAACCCTTTATCCAAGGATTTTGGACTCACTTCTCTTTGGGTTAAAAGATATTCTACATTTTTTACTTGTTGTTGTTTCAAGTATTATTTCCTCTATTATTATTAAAGAGAGAAAGTATATTGTTTATATTCTTTCATGTACTTTTACATACTCTGATATATATGATTGTACATGAATTAATGTATAATATTCCCTTAGGATAAACTTTCCTATGTTTTATTATGTTTAACCTGATTAAGTTTAGGTTTCTTATAATTGGACTCGAGACCTTCCAATTATCCATTTATGTAAGAACCAAAGAGGGTTTGTAATTTAAACTTATTTAACTTTGTTAAACATAAATTTTCTTAAAGATAAAACCGAATAATTTTAATGCAAAAATTCACCCCCTCTTGTAATTGAGAATCTATATATATTATTTCTATCCAAAAAGATACATTCAACAACACAAAATTATAGTTCAGAGTCAAAAAAACATTATGTGGCCAATCATTGATGAGATATAAAGAATGAAGTTAGTGAGAAACAGTTTCTATGATATTATTCATGAAAAAATGTAATTTTATTTTGAAATATCTTGAATATTTTCCTTATGTATATTTTTACCCTATTTTATTCTTGATTTTATCATCATCGTTGCATATAGTTTGGCGCATCCACAAAATCTCTATAATGTTCAAGATGTTTTCCATCTATCTCTCATGAGAAATTATATACATGATACATCACATGTTATAAATGCATTGTTCATACCACTAGATAATGATATCCATTAAAAGAAATAATTTTTAGAGATTTTAGATCATATATATTTTTTACGAATTAATACAACTCATATGGAAAACGTTAGACACTGAAATATTAAATTTTCTAATTTTATATGGGGCCCTGAGGATGTGATGATGTATATCAAGAGGATTTATCATAGTGATAGAATTTCAATGGATATATATATTTTTTGTATATTTAAGCTACCAACCATTGATTTTATAGTTCCTTATAAATATATTTTATTTCACGGATTACATTATTTTCAATCTATACCTAGTTTAATTGAAATATGATATACTATTTAAATATTATTATTTAATGTGGAAATTATCTCCTACACATTTTATTTTTAAATATTAATATGACTAAATTAATTTAAGAATATTTAGGTTTTATAAATGTATTCATTGGTTATCAATTCATTATAAATTAGAGGAAAATAGTTTAAATTAAAGGAGATGTTTTCTGATAATATTTTTATCCCTACAGTGTGTTTTCATCCCAATAGATTAAATTAATCATTATTTTTTAATTATTTTATTTAATTTTGGTATATTCAATAATGTTTTTTCCGATTAGTCTAATTTTTTTCCAAACATGGGATACAAATCATTGTAGTTTTATTCATAAAAATATACCTTTCTAAAACACAATTTTCATTCATTTTACGATCTTATTATAAAATTAATTCCTATCAATTGTTAAAATTGAATCATAAAATAATGATTTCATATTTGTAATTAATTTTTAATTTATTAATATGTACATTTTCTTTTTTTTTCATTGTGAATAGTAACCATTGTAAAATATTTATAAACTTCATATGAATAAAACATGTATAATTGGTTTACAACTATACTAATGGTTTTAATAATTATCTGAAACATTCCATTATCCTATTTTTTTGTTTGTATTCGACATCTAAATACATGTATCAATCATCTGGAAACATAGTGATGTTTTGGAATGATATGGAACATTATATTTCATTTAGAAAAGAATGAAAAATATCCACAGTTTTGATATTAGTATATATTATATTATACCATAAATTTTAAAAACTATAATGTTTGATATTTTATCATGGGATTTTTTTTAATTTTTACTGACTTATAAATTACACTAATTTATTTCACAACACCTCTGCAATATTTATTCAATGAATATAAAAATAAAAAATCATTCTATAAACATTAAAATTTATATAAAATTTAACATTATTATGATACATTAATTTTCCTGATAAATATAAAATAATAGGGATGCATTAAATTATTATATTATAATTCAATATTTTTCATAATGTATTTTATGTCCTATTAAGTGAATGGTTTAAAAATTAAATTAATAATATTTTACAAAAAAATATTAAATTATTTGAAAATAACAAAAAAATTGAATGAAGAAAAGTGGGATAAAAATGGTTACAAATTTCTTCCATTTTTTATTTATGATACAAATTTAACAATTAAAGTTAAATTATAACACTTTAATATTGTGATATTTTTTGTCACGGTTAACACTATAATTTGGAAATCAAGGGGTTAAAACATAAGATATTTCTAAAATTGGAACCAAACCCTAAATAAATTTCACTTAATTATTATATATTCATCATATAAAGTCATTATTTTGATCTCCAAGTATTGGAATAATTTTACTTGATAATGACTAAATTTTATTTTATTCTTTTTCATTGTAATTGCAAATGTGTTCATTCTCCTATTTTTATAAAGGATTCCATCTCCCTTAATTCACACCACATTGAGACATATATCTTGACCAAATCCTATCAAAAACCATCCTCAACCTCCTTATAAATATTTTAGATTCTATTTCATTCCATAATTACTAACCATGTGGTGTATTAGAGGATATCTAGTGGAGTTCATTCAATGAATTAGTAATCACCATAACAGATCACAATATTTTTTATTTTTTATTTTACCTATAATAAATCAATATTTTTTATTGTAAAATATTAAATTAATTATATTAAATATAATTTTAATTTTTTTTTATTATTAAAACACAATTACCAATCCTCTTTTCCAATAAATTAATAAATCTAGCACAACTCGTGTGTATATGTGGACAATCATCACCTCATGGTAATGTGATTCGAATTTCATTTCCTCATTAAATTAATGTTAATAATGAACTATTTAATTAATATAATATATATATGATATTAAAATTTAATTTTAATGTAAATTTATTCATTAGATCTATTTTGTTTCATCTGTTGAAAACTTCAAACAACATTCATTAGTACGTATAGTCTACCTTCTCCTTGTATAGTGTAATTAATTTTGTTGTCACTAAATTTTATAGATTACATTTAATATTTATATAATGAATCCGAATTAAAATTAATTAATTATTAACTATCTCTATATGATATAACTATTATCAAAGAATAATGAGAAACATTACAGAACCACGATAAACATGAATAAAGGAAACTACTATAACTTGGAACTGTGATTTTAATTATGAGTTTTCAAAAAAAATATTGACTAAGGTTTATTAATAATTCATATAAAGAATGAAATAAATTATTATTTTTCTATAATATATATATATATAATAAATATATAATTATTATATACGATGTTTAAAAAAACATCGGATGTGAGACCCGATTTAAGGGTTTATTTCACAGTCTCATCATTATCTGAGATTGTGTGTGTTTATGTCTCTCCCATGGAAATTATTTGATACTTATTTATTAATAGTAATATATTCTCATTCCCTTGGTTAATATCTAGAAATTAATTATTTCCTCTTTTTTTCCTATCTTTATAAACTATTTATACAAAAATAATGTTTATTTTGGAAACAAACATTGTTTTTTTACTCAGTGGAGAATCTTTTTCATCCATGAAATTTTTTCCCTAAAATTTAGTAAGTATTTTTATCAATTTTAAAAACTAATTTTATTTATAAATTTAGTTATTGTGTCTTACTTTTTTTCAAAAAACATTAAAGGGAAAACCAATCATTTTTTCTAATGTCATAATTTTGACTATTTGAATGAAAATGTGAATGGAATTATTATTTTAACATATATTTTGTGAATGGAATTTACAACTATCATGGTCCCAAAATCATTAATCATTTAATTTCATGATTCATTGTTTCTTTTTAAGGAATAAATTTTCAATAATAATTGTGATTTGTTTATAATTTAATTTATTTATTTTAACGTGAAAAGGGAATATTCCTAAATAAAATATATATTGATATTTTAGAGTATTTTCATCTCAATAAATATAACTTGATGAGAATTATTCTATTTTTATAATATTATAAAATTATAAAATACACCTTATTTTCTATGAGTGTTTTATGATCCAATATACTGGGAAATCATTGAAAAAATTTAGCTAGTTTTTTATTATGGACAGTTAGTGATTTATAAAGAATATTGATTATGGGGTATTTTTTTAATTATATAATGAATGAATTGAACATATAAAGTGATGGGTGTTGAAAAAATTACATATCTTTTTAATTTATTTATAGTTATCATGAGACAAAATTTGTTGGTTATTTTTTCTTGGGCTTACCTATTTACATAGATGTCTTGGAAAAAGCCTGGATGGTATGTTTAAGATGGAATTAATTATTTATTCCATTATTGTTAAATTATTTTTTAATATACATATGAATATTTGAAATTATATTATCTATGGATATGATTTTAGATTCAATGATTTTTTATGTGAAGGTAATAGATCACCCTTTCTTCCATTAGTATTATTCATTCCATTTTTATGTAATGTTTTATTTTGTTGTATACATACCCCATGTGAGCCTCTAAGATAACCCCTTTCATATTTTCACTTTCATAATGCTTCCATGAATTGTTTTATGATTAATATGAAAAGTGATTCTATTGGGAAAAATATTCCCTCATTTATAATAATATTTTCTATTTTATGTGTCTGATGTAATATAGTATTTAAGTATATACCTAGATTTTTAAGGCTATTAATCAGTTTGGTCTCATAGGATGAGATCTCTTGATTCCAGTAAAATTTCAATAAACTAACTATTTTATCTAGACTTTTAAGCTTATGGTATTTACATATATTTGTCCCTATAAATAGTATCTCGAATTGAATTGAATGAAGTCACATTTTAAAATGACCAAATATAACCCAAAAAGCTTCATGTCTCCTCAGTGTCCTAGGAAATATTTACCAAATTCCTTCATCACAAAATTCACCTTCCACATAAGAACTGAAAGTGGATTAAGAAAACCATCAAGAAACTAGTGGTATTCTTTAATCCTTCAGAAGAAAAGGTTTTTTAAAAACCACCAGGCATGTCCATCTTTATTCTTGGCAAAGGAAATTTACATTCGATGTCAACATACATTGTTATAAGCCATTTATTTATAGACCATGTTGAACCATGAATATATTTTCATCTTCTCGGTAAATATTGTTGGATACACTACCTTTCCGTGAATGTAAATTTTATATTCATCACCTAAGGAATACACTGGAGATGATCCACTCCCTTATAATCATTCATGAATAACTAAACACTCAAGATCAGAATATTTTGTGGAACATTCCTTTTCTTCCAAAGCAGATGTGATAACAAAATTTTCACATGATCTTACTCTACGATCATAAAATTCGTCCAATCTCCACTCATAATTCGAATTCATCATATTAAACTTCTATTATGAAAGCTAATATTCAAGGGCCTACATCATAGGAATTTTCAAACTAATATAATATTAAATGGAATTACCATTACTTGGGTCATAGTCTATGTCAATGTCAAATGTCTCAAAATTCACTACCCAATGCATCAATATCTAATTTTCATCCCACTAATATATGATGATCTACAAGATATTTTATTTTGGGTAGATGGGAAAAAATATTTATGAAGATATAATTTCACAAACACATTAGAGTTTTCACTAAAACTAATAACTCCAAGTCATTAAATAGTTTGCTCAACTCACGGGGTTGTAGCCGACGAGCCCCATATGAGACTTCGTAAACCTTCATCATCCATACATCTCCCATCCCATCACAATAGGAATCACATTCTACTTTGTATCAAATTCTGATTTTTACAAGTACCAAACTAATGTTGTGATAGTTATCTCTTTTATCTCTAAAAAGTCCTCTACCCATTGAATAATGCACTAAAATCCCCAACCAATATGGTATGCTCTATCACCATTGCATCAAAATAGAATATCTTTGTGATGAAATGTTGATAATAACCACATTAATATGGAAAATCCTTATCCCAAACACATTACTATGATGTTTCTAATACATAATAACCTATGTATTCTCTATTCCAATTGAAATTACAACTTTTAAAATTTCATTCCAATGAAACCACACCACTTGATTCCAAATGTGAATCTTTAAATGCATGGAATAAATCATATGCTCTATATGTGTGAAAAATATATTCTCTAGGATCATTTCATGGATAAATTTTGTTAGGACCAATAGGGGCCTATATACCCTGAGAGGGGGGTTAATCAGGGTATGGATATTCTTTTTCAAAGTTCTTCCAACCACACTAGATCTTGACCTCTTTATAACAAGGGTCAGTTTGTTTTATATTTTGTGTAAACTATGATCACTTCTTTACTTATTTATCTAATGATGATGCTATGAATGCAAAGCAGGGAAGCAAACAGGTAGACACATAGATTTTTACTTGGTTCACCCTCACTGGGCTACGTCCAAGGAGCATACGCCGACAAGTTGTCGGTCGTACCAAATTCCACTATTCTTCACTAGATGTGGATACAATGTTCGGACATAGACACTCTGTCCTAGGCTCACTGCCATTACAAGGTTTTAGGGTCAGCTCACTGCTTTCCCAAGGGTCACTCCCTGTTTCTCTCTCTCTAGCTCACTGCCGGTAGAGAGGATCACCTTCTTCCTCTTCCTTCGCTCACTTCTCTGAAAAGGACCCACTCACAGTTTATAGACCCGTAGGTCTCTTAATTTGCATGAAAGAATGCATATTCCTCTGTATTTAAATTCTCTTTTGAAGTAAAACTTTCACCCGTAGATGAATATCTCTTTGCACCAAAGGTATCGGGAAAACTTCTAGCTTCCACGCAGCCCGAAAATCACTGCTGGAAATAAACCTTACTTGGCGCGCAAGTCAATCTCAGCGCACAAGTATCAGCGCGCAAGTCTACCTCAGACACTTGCATGACAAAACCTTCCCCAACTCCAACCATGTGGGACTCTATTCCTTTTACGCACAAACCAATATTGGCGCGCAACTGCCAACCTACGTGCAACATCTAACACTAGCGCGCAACTTCAACCACTGGCACGCAACTTCACTTGTGCGACCCACACACCACTTGCGCGACCACCACACCTGCGCGACGGAATCTCTGATTTCTCAAAGTTTTTAACTCTGCTGAAGAATGAAGAGGGGTGGTACAGTATTTATAGGAAAATTGACCACCCTGCGCGACGGCGCGCAAGTCACCTGCACGACCCAGTCTCGGTGCGCAGGTCTTCTGTCCTCCTAGACACTTGCGCGACAAACTGTCAAACTTGAACGAACATGTTTCCTTTGCCATATTTTGATCTTCTGATCTTGAAAAACACAAGGCATGCAAGTTTCCTATACTTCAAGTCCTCGGCGCGCAAGTCCCTTTGCCAAAAACAATTTTCTTCATTGGTCAATTTTCAAGCCCAAAATTTTGGAAAACACTGGAAACCGGCGCCACCTTGTATCTGTTCTTTTTGTAACGCCTCCAGATTGTCCATTCCATTATCGACGTTTTTGAATCAATCTTGGATCGTTGACCACATCTCTTGAACTTGACATTCCACCATGAAACCCCATTTGTCAACAAATTTGTATATCACTGTTTTGCTTTGTCAACAATCACCACTCAGATGCCCATTTTGTCAACAAACACAATCACCTCAAAAATACTTCAATGATGCCTTGAGGAATTTTTTCCCAACAATCTCCCCATTTGGGTTTGATGAAAACTCTTCCATAAAAAGATGCATCATTGATTCTTCAGCCACCATTTGCCTTTTGTGATTCTGATAGCGATCAAGGATTTACTCAACACATACTGTAATCCCACATGAGAAATGCTCAGCCTGAGAAACAAGAGTAAATGAAAAGTTCATCAATGAATCACTTCGTCTCTGACATCCACTGTTGACACCAAACTGATACAAATTTGTACTAAACTGATACCAATTGTTGAAGGACCTGTTGGAAGACCAATTTTTGTTTGAAAATATTTTTACCACCTCACAACACTACTCTTATGCTTTTATCACGATCTGCAGCTGTCGTGAAATCTATTCTTTGATCGATCACTTATAGCATCGTTAGATTTAATACGCTCTCCCTTTCTCATTGCTCTCCCCCTATCTGGATGCTCCACCTATCAGCTTCTCCCTATATCATTCCTGATTTCTCAAATTGCCACATTGTCTCCCCCTTGAACAATCACTATTTTCTCCCCCTTTGTCAACGAAACCATAGGTTACGCCTTTGAAGTCTGTAACAAATTAGAGAACACATATCAGCACATTAGGGAAAACACATCATACCTCAGGGAGAGGGGGTGGTAGGTTTCACATCCACGCGATTTTAAGTGCGGGGAATCGACTGAACTACCAAATCCAGTCGATGCCTATCAAAAGCATCATTGGGTAATGACTTTATTAGAATGTCTTCAACCTGTAGCTATGTAGACACATACTCCAACTTCACGATTCCCTGCTCAAACTTCTCCTTGATAAAATGATACTTTAACTCAATGTGCATTATCCTTGAGTGATGGATGGGATTTTTTCTTAAATTTATAGTACTTGAGTTATCTCACTGGATTCCGATTGGATACTTCACTTCAATTCCCATATCTTCAAACTGCTACTTCATCCACAAAAATTGTGTATGCTTGAGTGGCCACAATATACTCAGCTTCCATGATACTCAATGAAATGCAGTCTTGTTTCTGGATTAGCAAAGAAATACACAATCCACCAAGATAGAATGCACCTCCTGATGTTGATTTTCTGTCATCTGCTGATCTAGCCCAGTCTGCATTAGTATATCCCAATAACTCTGTCTGAGATTTATCAGTGTATGTCAAGGTGAAAACCACTGTACCCTGGATATACTAAAGTATTCTTTTCACTGTAATCATGTGGATTTCCATGGGATTACTCAGATATTTCTCTACATGGCATGTGGTGAATACAATGTCTAGCCTTGTTGTAGTCAAGTATAGAAAGCTTCCAATAATATGCATGTATTCTTTAATATTCACTGCCTTGCCATCCTCATCTTTTGATAATTTCGTCTGGGTAGAAACTGGAGTCTTTATCTCTTTGTAATTCTCCATTCCAAATCTTTCCAAAACCCCTTGACATATTCTGATTGAGAAATGAATGTTCCATTCTTTCCCTGTGTCACCTGTAGACCAAGGAAAAACATCAGCTCACCAATCATAGACATTTCGAACTAATGTTTCATGGATTCAGAAAAATGTTTACACTGTGCTTCATCTGATCCACAAAATATTTTGTGTTCTTCATAGCCCATCCTCATCATCCTTTGATTACTGTTGTTGTTGAAATATATATTGTAATCAAATCCATCATTCTAAAAACCAAACTTCTTCAAATACTGATATATCCTTGAGTACCATGCTTTTGATGCTTGTTTTAGCCCATATAACACCTTCTTCAGCTGACAAACCTTGTTCTCATCCTCATAAATGAGAAAACAATTTGGCTGCTCAACATACACTTCTTCCCCCAGAATTCCATTCAAGAATACTGATTTGACATCCATCTGGACCCTTTGAACATCTATTTCACTATAATGGCTATGAATAGTCTGATTGTCTCCAGCCTTGCTATCAGTGCTAATGTCTCATAAACATCAATATCCTCTATTTGGGAGTATCCTTTGCACACCAGTCATGATTTTTTCCGAATCATTGTGACATCTTCATTCATCTTGTTGTGATAGACCCATTTAGTTCTGAATAAATTCTTATCTGTTGGCCTCGAAACAATCTCCCATGTATGGTTCTTCTCAATCTGGTCAAGCTCTTCATTCAAATCATGAACCCAGATTTCATCTTCAGTTGCATCAGCAAAACATTTCAACTCTTCCAGAGATAGGAATGATGTCTGCTGTAGTGACTTCATTATTCTAGTATGAACTGGAGCTACCTGATCAACAATAATATTTTGTCTATCAGTTTCAGCTCAGATCTTTGGCTTCCTTGTAGAAACATAATTTCCACTTTCTTATTCATCATCAGTTTCTTCATCGAAATCAGCATTGGCCACTTCTTCTCCCCTTGTGTGGCTTTCTTCCTCAACACTTTCGTCAAGAAATTGTTCACTGACTCATTTTTCAGTGGCTTTATTTCTTTCAGCTACTTTTCTATGTGTCATTGTTCAATGATGTCATTTCTTTGAACATATTCTCCCAGATTTGTGTTGACACACCTTTGATTTCCTTTTGCAGCTTCTTGGTATCCTGAAAGCAGTTAGCTGATACAACATTGTTAGAATAAAATATATAATCATGAAAAACTGTGTGTTGTTGCATTTCCACCAATCATTCTTCATGAGCTTAAACATTCATCATTCATATCATATTGAGATCATCCATCTGATTAGGATATAGAATGCTCCTTCTGTGTTATGCAACTATTCCAGTTGTTAGGCCCAATAGTTTAGACCTATAACTATTCTTTTCCTCCTACATCAGCTGTTCTCATCTTCCACTCATAGTTGATCCATTAAAAAATCTCTAAGCCAACTAAGTTGAAACTCGGTGTAGGAAACAAGAGATAAAGTTAATAACACAATCACTTCCTATTGTGCTCTGTTTCTCCCTTTCTTCTTCAACTGTTGTACGTGATTTGAGCCAATTAAAGATCTAGAGCACATCACTTCTCCACTTTGCATCTTTAGATGACACTTCCCCTTGGATTGTATCTCCCTAAATCCTGAAACACATGAATCATCAGTTAATTGCATTTATATTCATAGGGAGAGGGGATGTTTCTTGAATCCTCAAGATGAAGATAGTGGTTAATCCTGATGGGTAAACCCTTTGATTCTTTCTTGGAGAGCATCACACTCCTTCCTAGCTTCTTCTAGCTTTATAGCCAACTTCAACTGCTCTGGTCATATGAGTAAGCATTCTTCACCTGCATGCTGAGTCTTTTTCTGATATGATGATTCTACAGGCCGGGCCTTTCTCTCAATTTGGGGTTTAAGCACACTAGTACACATTTCTGTCTTTGATGTTCTTCCAAGATTCCATTTTCCTTGATTATTTCTCTGAGCAGGAATCTCTTTTCCATCCATCTTCCCTTGCATCTTCCACCATTGCAAGGACTGTCATCTTTTCGCCACTTCTTGTTGTGGCACACAACTAGCAGATTTTTCAATGCGTTCTTTGTTTATTTTCTTCTTATCATATTTCTGAGTCACCACACTAGTTTTCATTGGTGGTGGGTCCTCTACTAAATGTACATTCTTCTTACTCACAACTGAATCATTTCCTCCCTTTTTCTTCCAGACTTGTTCATGATCTTTCATAGAGGGCAGTTGTGAGTGTGACAGAGAAGGTGACTGAAACACCTTTCGTTCAGCGCCATGTGATTCTCCTGAGGCTCTAAGCATATTCTTCTCATTACCACATTGTCTCCCAGTGTATAATTTATTGTTATGCATCACTGGAGTGAAGAATCTATTTTTGAATTTCTTTTCCTTTCATGCATTCTTCTTACTGCAATTTCGTGACAAATTCCCATCATATGAACATATAAAACATCTTCCATCAAAGGCATACCTCGTTTTGTCATTTCTTTGTCGAGATGCTAATACACCTTGAGTTCTTCTTCTAACACGATGCTCTTGAGCTTCCTGACACATACTCATGGTGTGTCCCATTCTTCCATAGTAATAGCATCTAAAATATGCTTTTCTCTGAGAGATTATTCTTTCTGATTTCGCATGACACATCTTATTCTTCTAAGATCTAGTAATGTTTCTATTTTCATAGCCTGAGATGTATTCCTATGACTTTAAATAGAAGCTTGATGTGTGGCCATGAATCCTATAGAAATGGCACATGTCTTCACTAATTCTTGGAACTGTCATCTTAGGCCTATCTCCAGCACCAAAAAGATTTTCTCTACTTCTGGAACTATTCACAGATCTACTTCTATCATGCACGAGAGGGGATTCATCAAATCCAATGCCAGATTTTCCCAAACTATATGGTCTTTGAGATGAGAAATTTTTTTTTCACCTCATAAATCATATACTTACTTTTCATTTTATCATCACCTTCCGAAGGACAATAGAATAGTAGGTGTATTGCATCCTTGAACTTAGGTTTATCTATGGATTTAGACTTCTCCATTTCATTCTTGACTGATTCTATCTCTTCTTCCAACTTTTAAATATTAATATACCTTGATTCAAGTTGGATATCAAGTTCTCCCTTGAGAATCTTCCCTCTGCTCATCTCATCTTCCAACTCACATGTCAGCTTATCCACCATGTCACTTTGCTCTTTTACTTTCCATTTTTCTTCAGAAAAAGATTCAGTGACAGATTTATTCTCTTGTTGTTGCTTTCGATTCTTCTGAACTTCTTCAGACAACTGTGTTTCTAGATCATAATTTCTAACTTTCAGATTTTGAACATCATCTGAATTTTGATTCTCTTCATAATCATATGCCTTCTGTTTTCCTTTCATTTTAGCCACCTTCTGTATGTCTTTGGCATGTGAATCATTCTTCTCTGTTAGGTCAGTAACTATATCAATAAGTCTTTTATTTAAGCCTTTTAGCTTGTTGACCTAAATTTAAAATACTTTGATCCGGATATCATCAGATTTAAATTCTTCATCTAAATTCTGGCCCACTTCATTTTTCATGTTGACAACATCTACTGGTGGCCTCCTTCTTGAAACATCATCATCATTAATTGTTCCGGCATCACTTTGATGTTCATGTACTTCACTCATTCCAACATCTTGATTGAGTGAATCAATGTCTTCCCTATCTGAATCATCCAGGCCTTCCATCAGTATGTTGTTTTATTCCTTTAGTTGAATCAAAATTTTCCCATAAACACTTCAACAATGAGGGATACCACCTCACTTCAGATTCTTCTTTGATGTTTTTCCCTTCTCCATGGCACACCGAGATAACAGCAGACTGATTCTTTGACCACACAAATCGACTTTACCAAGTCGAAGAAAACAAATTTGATAACAACAACCTTCCCTCTTATACCAATTGTTAGGACCAATAGGCACCTATATACCATGAGAGGGGGAGTGAATCGGGGTATCAATATTCTTTTTCAAAGTTCTTCCTACCCCACTGGATCTTGACCTCTTTATTACAAGGGTCAGTTTGTTTTATCGTGTGTGTAAACTATGATCACTTCTTAACTTCATTATATAATGATGATGCTTTCAATGCAATGAAGGGAACCAAACAGGCAGACACAAAGATTTTTACTTGGTTCACCCTCACTGGGCTACGTCCAAGGAGCATACACCGAAAAGTTGTCGGTCATACCAAATTCTACTATTCTTCACTAGATGTGGATACAAAGTTTGGGCACATACACTCTGTCCCAGGCTCACCACTTTTACAAGGTTTTAGGGTCAGCTCAATTCTTTCCCAAGGGTCATTCCCTGTTTCTCTCTCTCTAGGTCACTGCTGGTGGAGAGGATCACCTTCTTCCTCTTCCTTCACTCACTTCTCTGGAAAGGATCCACTAACTGTTTATAGACATGTAGGTCTCTTCATTTTCATTAAAGAATGCATCTTCTTCTATATGCATATTCTCTTTTGAAGTAAAACTTTAACCCGTAGATGAATATCTCTTTGCACTGAAGGTATCGGGAAAACTTCTAGCTTCCACGCAGCCCGAAAATCACTACTAGAAATAAACCTTACTTAGAGCGCAAGTCAATCTCGGCGCACAAGTATCGGTGCACAAGTCTACCCTAGAAACTTGCGTGACACAACCTTCCCCAACTCCAAACTTGCACGACTCTCTTCCTTTTATGCCCAAACCAATATTGGCGTGCAACTGCCAACCAACGCGCAACTTCTCACACTGGCCCGCAACTTCAACCACCGGCGCGCAACTTCACTTGCGCGACCCACACACCACTTGTGCGACCACCACACCTGCATTATGGGAGCTCTGATTTATCAAATTGTTGAACTCCGGTGAAGAATGAAGAGGGGTGGTCCAGTATTTATAGGCAAATTTACCACCCTACGCGACGGTGCTCAAGTCACCTGCGCGACCCAGTCTCGGCGCGGAAATCTTCTGTCCTCCTAGACACTTGTGCGACCAACTCTCAAACTTACGCGAACATGTTTCCATTACCATATTTTGATCTTCTGATCTTGAAAAACATATGGCGCACAAGTTTCCTATACTTCAAGTCCTCAGCGCGCAAGTCCCTTTGTACTGCCTCCTGATCGTCCATTCCATTATCAACGTTCTTGAATCAATCATGGATCGTTGACCACAGCTCATGAACTCGACATTCCACCATGAAACCCCCTTTGTCAAAAAATTTGTATGTTATTGTTTTTCTTTGTCAACAATCACCACTCAGGTGTCCATTTTTTCAACAAACACAATCACCTTAAAAATACTTCAATGATGCCTTGAGGGATTTTTTCCCAACAAAATTAATCCTTGAATAAGGATATCACCCATTAATACTAAAACTAAAGTGCCATGATATGGATATTAATTCTTATTGAAAATGTTTATGAACATTGTTAGATAATTTTGAAACCCGAAAGTCATGAGGAGATACTCATGTACTACATATATACTCCTAAATTATGTCTTGGAAATATCCTTCTCTCAAATCCATAGGTGATGGTATCCAAAATAATAATCAATCATGGTAAAACAGAAGCCTCCCCATAGCTATTATGAAATTACATCAATACTGGATAAGGGGTACTTGTTCATAACCATAACATGATTCATCTTCCTTTTGTCTAGACAGATACATAGACTACAATATTTTGGCTTAGAAGACAACAATGGAGCACCCCAAAGGATAATTTCTCTATCATATAAAGCCCTTACCATAAAATTACATGAACTAATCCTTCAACTATCTTACCCCATATAGATCCAAATTACATGGGGGTATATATATCAGTTGTGCCCCTTTAACAATCTCAAAATCAAATAACTCATCCATCTAAATGAAAACATGAAATGAAATATGCAAAAACATCATGACATTGATCCACCAATGGAGGAAAGTTAGAGCGAGTCACATTCGTTAATTCTATTAGATTAAAGTTTACAACATTCATCTTAATATATATAATCTGTCTCATGTCATGTACCGCCCTATTGGCTATTATATCACAACCTTAAACTTTTATTTCATAAATCACCTGAGTCAAATAGGTGTGGAGTAAATGGGTCTCCCTTTGTGTAACCCTACCTACACCAAGGCCTAACCACAAAAAATCAAGAGGTGACACCTTAGAAAAAAAAGAAATAGATATTTCCCACAAATCTACATAAATGACATTCTCTTGGTGGCTTCATGAAAAATTATCTTATGTGTCCCTTTTATAAATTATTATAGCACCTCCTAGAACTTGCCACCACATATGGAGTATAAAAACCCCAATCTATCTGTAACACCCCAGGTAAATAAAGAATATGGAATTTTTATATTTATCCCTATTTGTGAATAAAATGTTAATATTAATTTAATGGGAATGCTATGCTCAATGGCTTACCCAATACACAACAATGAGTTCCTCTGAAATCTTACGTTTCACTCTAATAATAAAATAATTTTATTTTTTAATTGTAGTTAACACATAGCCGTTGTAATGACGGGAATGAATAGAACTAACTATAAATTGATTATATATGTTTGTCAAATATTTTTTCTTTTTACAATAAATATTATAGGATTAAAAATGCGAATTAATCCAATTTTAAGCGTAAACATTCTAATATTCTTTAAATAGTCGATTAACTGCCTTTTAAAGGCGAACCTCTTTTAAATCCACATTTTGAAAATTTTAAGTGTTATATTTGACAAAATGAAATTCTTCTTTAGAATCGGGACATCAAGATTTATTTGTGTAAATTTTTGGTATTTTTTTGATGAAGTTCATTTTTTAATGAATTGTGAAAAATGTTGTATTTTAATTCAAAACCACTTTTTAATCTAATTTATTTATATGATTAGATTATATTTTTAATTGGTTTTAAAGTGAAATTAGAATATATTTTTACCATTTAATCCAATAGTGGTCTTTGGAATTAATTTCACTTTGAAATTGGACTTAAACTAGTGTCAATCTTTTGATATATATTGTTTCATTAAAACACGCTATTTGTTCTGACAGCGGGAATTAATTATTAAAATAATTAATTTAACTTATATATTTTTAATTTTTTAAAATATTCATCATTTTTGAATTTGGAATATCAAATATAGTTTAGGGTGAAGTTTTGGTATTTTTCTAAAAAACAACAATTTTTTATGAATAGTGAAACCACTAAGTGGTAGTTTAAAAACTATTTTTTTTGTTTAAATGAAACTTTACCACTTATGTGGTTAGAATTTAAAAAATACAACATACATGGTTGTTATTAGGATGTAAAATGTGGTTCAATGGGATTAAAATAACTTTTTGGTGAATAGTAACTCTTAAGTTTTTAATCGCGATTATAGGTAATTAGTGTAATATAAGGTAAAAATAATGTTATAATAATATGAAATGAACTTGAAACATGTTATACCCTTATTGGATGATTCTTGGACGACCCAGACAATCCATGGGTCAACCTGGGGACCCCATGGAGCCACTTTGGTTGGAAAATGACATTAATACCTTTTTATTTAAAGATAAAATTAAAATGTCACAAACATGTGTTGTTTTACTAAAAAAAATTTCACATGGGGTTATGTAAGTCATATTTTTTACTATAAATATTCATTAGAAAGATAAAATGATTTCATACCACATGATGTTTTATTTATAATTTTTATATATTAAATAAATTAATTTTTTTATGACACTGTGATGATTCAATGATTACCTCATAAATGAACGATTTAAATAAAACGAGAAGATGTGGTGAAATATAAGTCTTAAACTTGTCAAAAACCTATTGTATGGGAGGATTTAGAAACCTTATCACCTTATCCTATAAATATATACTTTTGGGACCTTTACAATCCTAAAATCTTTTTATAATAAGGTAATATTTTATAACTTTCCAAGAGTCCCCCTCCTCTCCTCTTATAAAAGGGACCCACCTCTACCACCTTACACACACCTCTAAAGCCTTTGGATCGGCCAAACCCTGCCCATTTCATATCTCCACATCCCTATATTCATCAGTTAATCCTCACTTTGGGCATAATCCTTTCCAGGGAAGCTTTTGACCTCAAATCAATGAGAGTTACCTGATTTAAAGGTAATGTCTTCCCTTGTGTTCTTTTCTTTTATTTTGCTTATCCAAACCCCTAAACTCTTTTTATTACTTTTTTTCGTAAAAACACCAGTATCTTAAATATAATAGGATGTTTTTATCAGAAGTAATCGAGCTAAACATTCACACACATCCGTATAATGGTTAAAGAACATACTGTTTCTGTGGATGGATAATTACTCCCTCACGAAATGATGATTATTCAATATTCTTTTAACACCTTCAACGGTGGCCATTAAGATGTAACTATATTAATATATGATATATAATATTTTTATGTTTTCCTTAAGCTCTTTTATTTTTCATTTATCTCATACCTTTATGGTTTCTATTATGGGTAAACGTGATATCTTCATTTTAGGAAGTGCACAATACCGCCCCTTCAAAGTGATTTGATTCATTAATGCCATATGCGGGACTTAAAAAGGATGTAATTAATGGTATCACATATGATATCCCACTGGAATTATTATATAACTTTATATCATTATTATTTCATTCCATTTAATACAAAAAAAATAAATGAAAGTTGTGTTCATGCGTACGTACGACTTACCATCTCCATGAACGGTACATTTCATTTCTTATCTTCAAATGTTATGTACTATTATAAGTATATATATATAAGGGATATAAATGTAATATATTACATATAAATGATAGATATAATTCTGTAATTATAATATATATATCTCTAATTTTTTTTTAATTCCATTAATAAGAAAAAAAAATGAAAGTAGCGTTCATGCGTACGTACGACCTACCATCTCCATGAACGGTGATTTTAATTTTTTATCTCCGAATGCTATTTAATAGTATAAAATGAATATATACTTGATATATATTATATTTAAAATTTCAATTCTATACTAGATATGATGTACCTATAACTACAGGGAAAATTCTTTTCCAACGAGTTCAATTTTTTCTCATGTATTGAACACGAACAAAAACATCTGATATGAACTCACTTTATTAACCAATTATTATAACATTACAATATGAGATATGAACTGAATAATAATTTTAATGGAGGTCCTTAAAAAATTATAAATTGGCCAAATTTAATTATTCAAGAGATTAAAGAATGATTGAGTCATGTCGGACACGAGGTAAGGGATCCTACCCCTCTCTTTCTTTTTAAGTACACTCTTTTATGTCATTACTTTTAAGCTCATATTTCTTATGATTGGGATGTTCTTTTATATTACTCATACTGTAATTTTTATGTTCATATGATGAGAGACCCTACTTTATCTCATCAATCAATTTTGGAAGTTTTGAGTGGCGTCGTTAGGCTGCCGAATTTTCGTAAGAGATCCAACCTCTCTCTTTCTTTTTAAGTACTCTCTTTTATGTCACTTCTTTTATGATTCTCTTTTATATGTTGGGGATGTTATTTTATATTCCTCTTGATTTAAATTTTATTTTAATATGATTTGAGACCCTATTTGATCTCAAAAATCCATTTTTGGAAGTTTTAAGTGGCATCGTTAGGCTCCTGAGTTTTCGTAAGGGATTTTTCATCTAACTTTTATTCCTGTGATATTTATGATACATTTGCCACCATTTACATTTATTGGTACATATACTGCCCATTATTATACTCTTTTTGTAATATAATTTCGTTTATGAGTATTTTCATCAATGTTGTATTGTCCTTCTTTCATGGGGTGTATGTTTCGAAAGATACTCAAGTTGGTAAAGGAACTTTCACCCTCCTCTTTTTAAAAGACTTCATTTGTTGGGTCTTTTAATTTACATATTTTTATGTTGGGATATGTTCTTATATATCCATATTGATGTAAATTTTATGTCCATGTGATGAGATACCCTTTTTATCTCTCATCAACTCATTTTCTGAATTTTGAAGTGACGCTGTTAGGCTGTCGAATTTTTTCAAGGGAACTTCTTAACCCAATTTTGATTATTTGGGATAAACTTGCACTCCTTGAATATGTAATTCTATGAACATGTTAGAATAACCTCTGATTGTTTTACACTTAATATCCACTTGTATTTGGTGCATTCATTTTTCACACATAATTATTTAATTGATTTATCCTTAATCCAACGATATCGTCTTTGTATGGGACTTCGTCTCAATCTCCTTTCATTGAGGAATATTTTTTTTATACACAACCTTCTTTTATATGGTGTATAAACCCCTTTTACTTTTACGTTTATCCAAAAGGAATCTTTTTACACGAAGCGTTTTACAAAATGAAAAAAGGGAATGTTTTTGTCATACGTATGTGGCGACAAAAACTTCTCCGCCGCCATGACCATTATTTGAGTTTCAGATTCCTCTACAAGCCATACCTTTTTTTAAATGAAAAATAAATACAATGTTTTACTTTTATTTTATTTTGGTATTGAAAATAGTTTTTATAATGTTTTGATATCAATGTGTTGTATTGGTATCTTGTGATTGAAAAGTGGAAATGTTATGTTTCATTTACGCATGTTTTATGTGATACAATTATGTTATGGTTCATGGGAAGTTTTATGAAGACAGGTGGTTGTGTGATAAACTAAGGGCGGGTGAGCCCTATATAGCTCTCCAATGCATTGGGTAACACGAAGGGGTTAAACGTTAAGGTTTCTCTGAAGAGATTTAGGGAATATACTGTGATGGGTATTCCAAACGTAACCAAGAGGGTTACTCCCTACGTAAGAATGTTATAAATGCCTCAAGATACATTTATGCCTTATGACTTCAATAGTTTATTCATGATTTGATGAGTTATGTTAAAATGCTTATGTTTTATGAGTAATGTATGATTTCATACATGGAATAATGTTATCTTTTCGTACTTTTATATCCCTTGCTGAGCTTTTTATACTCATCCCATGTTTTTGAAATGTTTTTCACAGGTCAAGGGAAAGGTGCATGATATGATCATAGTGTCAAGGAAGTGTCAAGAAATAATCCAAGTTTTATTTTAAATATGTTCTTATTGATGGTAAAAAACGAATACTATCTTTTATGTAAACACTTTGTTTAAATGTGGAATGTAATTCATGATTTATGATCTAATTCTCTAAAACTCTAAACCTGAAAAGATCATCAATGTGAATTATTCATTTAATTCAATATTAAGTATGGTTTAAGGCCGGGGCCTTATAGTTTGTATCAACGGTCGGTTTAGATAACTTTAGAGGTTAGTGTATTCTCTAAGCATAAGTGACATTACCATATTGGTTAGGATTTAAGAAAGAGTCCTAGTCTTAGATAAAGTGAATGAGTAAGTATATCTTAGTGTTTATCTTCCTCATTAGTAAATGATGGTTTTGTGGATATACTCACACTAACATTTCTGTTTTTAGTGGATGGGTGGATCTAGAAGGCACCAAAGTGACAACAGGTTTGAAGGAAACTGTGGTGCTTCTCTGATTAAGAGACTAGATGAAATAGGGGATTCAATGAGGAAACCCAGGGTTGTTCTAAACCAACTATCAAGGAGTCATGATCAACCACTTTAACCTTGGTATGTTATGTAATTCATCATGTACGAGATGACCAATCGACGTGGAAGTTAAGGTAATAATTATAAAGGTAACCATTAGAGTTTATATGATCCTTACATTTGAGGTAATTATGGGTTATTATATGTTATGATGGAAAATGAAAGCCATGAGACAAACTTGAGGTTAAAATATGTTATTATTATTTTTGAAGATTTCATATCATTTTGGGGAATTTTTTAAGAATTATATAGTTTTGGAAAAAGGACAACACGCAGACCGTGTGACAACCCGTCACGTCGGACAAAGCTGTTGGAATCAAACCCACAAACAAAGTGCAACTGGTATTTATCACCTAACACTGGACTATATGAAGTCCCGGGTTATTTTGACTAATTCTTTTTAGTTAGATGATTTTAGCAATCAAGAGTAAGTTTAATTTGTTTTATCTATGGAAATGATTAACCTATCTTGGAGGATATGTGATTAGGTTAATTAATTTTCAATATGAGAATTTAAGAGCAACTGATGTTATTTGGAGATAAAAGTTAATTTGTACCTTGGAAGACTATGTGATTAAATCCTTCAAATATTTGGGTTTCAATCATAGTTTGTTTTACTTTGAAGAATTTTATGGAAAATTATTTACCGAATGGTCTTTGTTGAACTTTGGGTTTTTTTGGACAAATTTTGGAGATTAAGAATAGATTTTCTTTTTATAAAGGATTATACATTAGTGGATTATCTGATCTCATACTAACAGTTTTGGTTTTAGTTTTTGTCTAAATACATGGGAAATATATAGTTTTTTTTGTGGATTAGTTGATTCTCAAGAAGTTTATTAAAGTACTCTTAATGCGAACAAGTCTTCCTAAATACTCATCTTTTGGAGAAAATATGAGTTTGATTAAGGAATCTAGTAAAAGTTGAAAGTCTATGTGACAAGTATCATTATGATTTAGTTAAGATCAAAAATAAATTCCTCAATGAAGAGTAACTTAAAACAAAAATTTTGTCTTTTAACATTTCATACAGGGGAATCACATACAGTTTAACCCATCACAAGATTTTGATTTTCTTATTGTTAACTTTCTCCTAGACATGTAACTATCACTCTCCCTCAGAACATGACCTTTTGTTTTTTCCTCCATATCCATGTTTTCCAACATGGAATCCTAGTATGGGTTAACTCGGGTGACCTTTTTACTTCAAATTCTTTATTTTAAAGTGATTGTTTTACTGACTCTTGTTCCGGTGTGAGATTTTCAATGATGTTTCCGAGCCCAATTTTAAAATTGTGAGGACGCAATTCCCAAAAGGGGGGAAGGATGTAACACCCCAGGTAAATAAAGAATATGTAATTTTTATATTTATCCACATTTGTGAATAAAATTTTAATGTTAATTTAAAGAGAAGGCTATGCTCGATGGCTTACCCAATACGCAACAACGAGTTCCTTTGAAATCTTACGTTGCACTCTAATAATAAAATAATTTTATTTTTAAATGGTAGTTAACACCTAGACATTGTAATGACAGAAATGAATAGAACTAACTACAAAATGATTATATATCTTTGTAAAATATTTTTACTTTTTACAATAAATGTTAGAGGATTAAAAATGTGAATGAATCCAATTTTAAGCGTAAACATTCTAATATTCTTTAAAAGGTTGATTAACCGCCTTTTGATGGGGAACCGCTTTTAAATACACATTTTGATAATTTTATGTGTTATATTTGACAAAATAAACTTCTTCTCTAGAATCGGGACATCAAAATTTACTTTGGGTAAATTTTTGGTATTTTTCCGATAAAGTTCATTTTTTTAATGAATAGTGAAAAATGTTGCATTTTAATTCAAAACCTATTTTTAATCTAATTTATTTATATGGTTAGATTATCTATTGAATTTGTTTTAAAGTTAAATTAGAATATATTTCTACCATTTAATCCAATAGTGGTCTTTGGAATTCATTTCACTTTGAAATTGGACTTAAACTAGTGTCATTCTTTTGATATAAATTGTTTCATAAAACGCACTATTTGTTTTGACAGCGGGAATTAATTATAAAATTAATTAATGTAACTTATATGTATTGAATTTTTCAAAATCTACATCATTTTTTAATTCATAATATCAAATATATCTTAGGGTGATGTTTTGGTATTTTTCTGAAAAACTCCAATTTTTGATGAATCGTGAAACCACTAAGTGGTAGTTTAAAAAATGTTTTTTCGCTTAAATGAAACATTACCACTTCTATGGTTTGAATTTAAAAAATATGACATACATGGATGTCGTTAGGATGTAAAATTTGGTTCAATGGTATTAAAATAATTTTTTGGTGAATAGTAACTCTTATGTTTTTAACCACGATTGGAGATAATTAGTGTAATTTAAGGTAAATATAATGTTATAATAATATGAAATGTCCTTGACACATGTTCTACCCTTACTAGATGAGTCTTTTCCGACCAATAAAATCCATGGGTCAACTTGGGGACCCCATAGAGCCACTTTGGTTGGAAAATGACACTAATACCTTTTTATTTAAAGATAAAATTAAAATGTCACAAACATGTGTTGTTTTATTAAAACAAATTTTACATGGGGTTATACAAGTCATATTTTTGACTATAAATATTCTTTATAAAGATAAAAATATTTCCTACATCATGATATTTGTTTTATAATTTTTAGATATTAAATAAATTAATTTTTTTATTACACTGTTATGATGCAGTGATTACCTCATAAATGAACGATTTAAATAAAATGAGAAGATAGGGTGAAATCTAAGTCTTACACTTTTCAAAAACCTATTGGATGGGTTTATTTTGAGACATTATCACTTTATCCTTGAAATATATCCTTTTGGGACCTTTAAAATCCGAAAATAATTTTATAATAAAGTAATATTTTATTACATTCCAAGAGTGCCCCTCCTGTCCTCTTATAAAAGGCCCCCACCTCTACCACCTTACACACACCTCTCAAGCCTTTGGATCAGACACAACCTTCCCATTTCATCTATCCACATCCCTCTCTTCATCATTGAAGCCTAACTTTTGGCATAATCCTTTCCAATGAATCCTTTGAGCTCAAATCAAAGAGAGTTACCTGATTTAAAGGTAATGTCTTCCCTTGTGTTCTTTTTCTTTATTTTTCTTCTCCAAACCCCTAAAATATTTTTATTACTTTTTTTGGTAACAACACCAGTATCTTAAAAATACAAGGATGTTTTTATAAGAATTATTCAAGCTACAATTTCACACACCTCCGTCTAATGGTTAAAGAACATACTGTTTCTGTGGATGGTGAATTACTGTCTCGCGAAACTATGATTGTTCAATATTCTTTTAACACCTTCAAAGGTGTCCATTAAGATGTCACCATATTTATATATGATATATAATTTGTTTATATTTTCATTAAGCTTTTGTAATTTTCCTTTATGGAATACCATTATAGATTCCATTATGGGTAAACGTGATATCTTCATTTTAGAAAGTGCGGACTACCGCTCCCTCAAAGTGATTTGATTCGTTAATGCCATATGTGGGACGTATAAAGGATGGAATTAATGGTATTACATATTATAACATAATGTAATTATAATATACCTATATATCATTATTATTTCATTCCATTGAATACAAAAAAAAAATTAAAGTAGCGTTCATGCGTACGTACACCTTACCGTCTACATGAACTGTACATTTCATTTCTTATCTCCAAATGTTATGTACTATTATAAGTACATATATATAATGGATATAAATGAAATTTATTACATCTAAATTATGGATATAATTCTGGATTTATAATATATATAGCTCTCATTTTGTTTTAATTCCATTAATATGACAAAAAATGAATGTAGTGTTCATGCGTACGTACGGCCTACCGTCTCCATGAACGGTGCTTTTAATTTTTTATCTCCAAATTCTATGGAATAGAATAAAAGGAATATATACTGTATATTTATGATATTTAAAACAGAAATACTATTCTGGATATGATGTACCTAAAACTACATGGAAATTTCTTTTCCAAAAAGTTAAATTTTTACTGATGTACCGAACATTGACAAAAACGTCTGATATGAACTCACTTTATTAACCAATTATTATAACATTATAATATGTGATATGAACTGAATAATATTCTTTTAATGAGATCCTTAATAAATTATAAATTGAGAAAAAAAATTTATTCAGGAGATTAAAGAACGATCGAGTCATGTCGGACCCGAGGTAAGGGACCATACCCCTCTCTTCCTTTTTAAGTACACTCTTTTATGTCATTCCTTTTAATCTCATCTTTTTTATGATTGGGTTGTTATTTCATAATACTTTTTACTTTATTTTTTATGTTCATATGATGAGAGACCCTAATTTCTCTAATAAATCAATTTAGGATGTTTTGAGTGGCGTCGTTAGGCTGCCGAATTTTCGTAAGAGATCCAACCTCTCTCTTTCTTTTTTTGTACTCTCCTTTATGTCACTTCTTTTAATATCCTCTTTGTTATTTTGGGGGATGTTCTTTTATATTCTTATTGATTTACATTTTATGTTAATATGATTATAGAACGTATTTGATCTCATCAATCCATTTTTGGATGTTTTAAGAGGCGTCGTTAGGGGGCTGAGTTTTCGTAAGGGATTTTTCATCTCACTTTTATTCCCGTGAGATTTATGAAACATTTAACACTATTTCCATTGAGTGGTATATATAATGTCCATTATACTACTATTTTTGTAATATACTTTCATATATGAGTATTTACATCAATGTTGTATTGTCCTTCTTTCATGGGGTGTATGTTTCGAAAGATACCCAAGCCGGTAAAGGAACCCTTCACCCTCCTCTTTTTAAAAGACTTCTTTTGTTGGGTTTTTTAATTTACATATTGTTATGTTGGGATATGTTATTATATATCATTATTGATGTAAATTTTATGTCCAAGTGATGAGATACCCTTTTTATCTCTCGTCAATTCATTTTCTGAATTTTGAAGTGACGCTGTTAGGCTGTAGAGTTTTTGCGAGGGAACTTCTTAACCCAATTTTGATTCTTTGGGATAAAATTTCACTCCTTGAATATGTCCTTCTATGAATATATGTGAATAACCTCTGATTGTTTTAAACTTAATATCCTCTTATATTTTTTGTATTCATTTGTCACACATAATTATGTAATTGATTGATCCTTAATCTAAGGATATCGTCATTGTATGGGACTTCATCTCAATCTCCTTAATTGAGGCATATTTTGTTTTATACACAACCTTCTTTTATAAGGTTTATAAACCCCTTTAACTTTTATGTTTATCCAAATGAATCTTTTTATACAAAGCGGTTTACTAAACAAAAAAGGGAATGTTTTTGTCGTACGTATGCAGCAACAACAACTTCTCCGCCACCATGACCATTATTTGCGTTTCGGCTTCCTCTACAAGCCATCCCTTTTTTTAAAATGAAAAAAATACCAAGTTTTTCTTTTCTTTTATTTTGGAATTGAAAATGGGTTTCGTAATGTTTTTATATCAATGTGTTGTATTGATATCTTGTGATTGAAAAGTGGAAATGTTTTGTTTCCTTTATACAAGTTTTTTGTGATACGATTATGTTATGGTTCTTGGGAATTATTATGAAGATGGGTGGTTTCGTGATAAACTAAGGGCGGGTGAGCCTGATATAGCTCTCCAATGCATTGGGTAACACAAAGGGGTTAAACGTTAAGGTTTCTCTGAAGAGATTTAGGGAATATACTGTGATGGGTATTCCAAACGTAACCAAGAGGGTTACTCCTTACGTAAGAATGTTTTGAATGCCTCCAGTTACCATTATGTATTATGATTTATATGATTTATTCATGATTTGATGAGGTATGTTAAAATGCTTATGTTTTATGAGTAATGTATGATTTCATACATGGACTAATGTTTTCTTTTCCTACTTTTATATCCCTTACTGAGCTTTTTGATGCTCATCCCAAGTTTTTCAAAAGTTTTTCATAGGTCAAGGGAAAGGTCCATGATATGATGATAATGTCATGGAATTGTCAAGAAATAATCCATGTTTTATTTTAAATATGTTTACATTGATTGGAAAAAACGAATACTATGTTTTATATAACCACTTTGTTTAAATGTGGAATTTAATTCATGATTTATGATCTAATTCTCTAAAACTCTAAACCTGAAAAGATTCTCAATGTGAATTATTCATTTAATTCAATTATAAGTAAGGTTTAAGGTCGGGGCCTTATACTATCCCACATGTCATACATCCTAATGTACATCCTCATTATTTATCATCATAATATTATATGAGGAACTCATTGAAGTTATAGAAATATCAATTTGTAATGAACTATATATTGTATGTAAACCAGGAAACCTACCATCCTCTAAACCATTCTCAAACGTTATGGAATTTCAAATAACCTATATACATTATATCATGTGAATTCCAAAAATATGATGTTTGAGATCTTGATAATGAATAATCTCAATATTTCTTACTTTTTATGTATTATAACCTTCTAAAAGTAGAACAATTACATAAAATATATAAACGGAGTCGAGTTAGTAAACAGTGAAATTAATACCTACTAATGCTCTATAAATTATTGATATTAGTACTTCTTAAAAATGTTGGGATATAAAATCTTAATGAAAATAACTTTATAGTCCTCCGAATAAACTCTCCCATGAATCCATGCTTCCCTAAAACACCACATTATCTTTTGGTAACTCTTAAAAGCATAAAGATAGAAACAATCACCATTTTATCCTAAATATTATCAACTAGATGAAATGTTCAATTAATAAAATAAATGTATTCCTAAGAATCCTAAGGTATAAAAATTCCTTCTCAGGATAGAAAATATTGGATTTAGAAATCATAGGTAAAATAATACATCACATTTTTTATTATTTATATGGAAATAACAGTTTAGATTAATCAGAGCATGGGTGGATGTATTGCCTACACAACTGGGGTGAGTTCTAGAGAATTATATGGTGCATCCTCTAACACTACATATAGTGGGACAATCCCATCATCTCTTGTCCAAGTGTTCATTATTGTTTCTCTATATAGCCTTATCAGGTCATTTTTAGTTGATATTTTTTTGAAATGTCCAAAAATCATTTGGAACACCTATAAAAACATTCTTATGATTATAACATAAGAGGGAACAAAGAACACATACAAAATTTCTCAAGTAATTATTATATTAAGGGAAACATGTATATAGGGTTTAATAATCTCATTTCTACCCAAGGATCAGACATATGCCTCCTTACTTTCAATTTAGTCAGTATCATGTAAATCATAACTACATTATCATATTCAACTAAATAATTCTTGTAAAAATATATCATATAAAAAGAAAATGAAGCTATATAACTAAATGGGGAACTCAAATTAAGATATTTATCTAATAACCTACTATACATCAAAAAATGAATATGTTTTCTAAATCTCCCCGAATATAATTATTCATGATTCAAAAATTTATCAAAATATAATAAATTATAACAATAATTATATCAAATTAACACAATGGTATATTACAATTATGCTATCAAAAATAATATAAAATACAAAAACCATGTTCCCTTAATACTATATTACGTTCCTCATGGCCAAATATAATAAAAATGAAATGAACAGAAACACTACATTAGCACTATATTATAACACCTCAATCTGAGTCACTGTGTCTGAGATAGCGTAACAAAAAACCTCATACACCATTCATCATTCAAGATTAGATGATGAATAGTGATGGGGGCCTAGAGGTGGCATAGAGAGACTATAACCTTTGTATTCATAGTAATATGCTAGGTTATTACAAAATATATGTAATAAAACTGAACATCAGAGTAGAAAATAACAAAATCAAAATTTTTTAATAGATTTCATTTCAAGTAATAAATTATTAATCCAAAAGAGCCCCCAATATGGATTATTGGTAACTATAAATAATATGATTATAAATAAATGAATTAATTTAGTTTTGCGAGTTGTTTGGTGTCTATTCTAGTGCATCATCCATATATTAATATTATTCTCCTATGAAACCTATTGATGAGACTTTTCCTTCTCTATGTAGAAAATCATGAAGTCTTCATGCACACTATGTTTTATATGTAGGTTTTCAAAATTAACACATTAAGACACCACAAATGCTTCATTCACTAAACGTTACATGCATATAGAGTTTTATACAATGATGGAATAGTAAATATTTGTATATAAAAATAACCAGTCACTTACCCGGAAATCAAGGGCATCCCAGGATTCCATAAACCCTTGTTGTACCTACTTCAGTGAATTGTCTAAAGGATAAAAGTGGTTATCTACATTCGTAGATTATTATTTATGAGTTCATTCCATCATTAGGATGAAAAAAATACATCCTTTATGTGAAAATTCTATGTTACTCTATTACATAACAAGTATTTTACCACATTAAAGAGGAAGAAACACCCATGGACCATGGATAACCTTCGACGGTATGAATTCCAAGAACAAAAAATAAAATATAACTCTAAACATACATATGAATGTTCCCCATGATCACATATCATATCCAAATGTCCCTCTTCCAATGGAATTTGGGTTTCACCTCGCATTAGCTAATCACATGAAAATATTAAGATCTATTCATCATGTATATTGATCCATAACATTTTAGTTGCGTAATCCAAGATCTCTCTCTGAGGAGCATCCTATATAGTTAGGTCCATCTATATTCTTGAAAAAATAGAGGAGGATCCATTGGATATACGCAAATCAACATATAAATTATGAAATAGAAAGGAACATCAAATAACAATAACAATTCCATAGACTATTACTAGTATATATGTTGGGAAAATATATCTTGAAATGATCATGGAATATATAACATCCCATGACTAATAAAATAACCATATATTAGGTGATACATAAATAATATCACAAACACATACCTTGAATAGGATTCAATACCCAACATCCCATTACAATAACATATTATCATGAACGGTTTCTTACACCAGAAAAAAAAAACAAGTCAAAAAATCCAATAACACTATACAAGGGAACAATTTGGTAAATAAATCCTAAATTTATCATGTTGATTCCATGTTAAATTATCCACTAACAGACAACACTCAGATCACACACACACACACCAACATTCACCAAAACAAGAAACAATACATCATAAATATGGCATTAAAATTGGTTTTAGTGGGAGATATCATTATAAGAGATGAAATACACATCAACTAATCAATTCCAAATGTAGACCTATAATAGATCAAGGATAGGTGGCCAATTATCAAGACCCCTAAATCATCTATTAGTTAAGAAAGAATCTACCAATAAATCCCTATGGGAATTAAAATATATTGATATTTGTTATTGGTTCCATGATCAATTTTTTAAATTATGGAAGATCATTATTTGAAAAAAAAAGTTCTTATATCAATTGATTCCAATAGATAGATCTTTAATTCAACACGCAATATGAAAGAATAAAACCTAAAGAACCATGGGTTATAACAACCTAGAGATTCAAATAATTGTATGGGAAAGCTAATAATATATTAGGAGGATATTTTTTTATAAGAATGTATATTGTGTTAATTTTATAAAACATAAAAACCTATATGGGATGAAAACTTTTTCCACACAGTAACACAAATCATGTCCAAATGTGTGGTCTATATATTACCTTGAAATTTAAACCATATAGTAAATTTTGAATAGATATATGGTTAATAATTTTTTTCACGTTCCATGAAATTATACCCATATAAATTCATAGTTCTTATTTACACATTCATGTTTAGAAACCCCATTAAAAATTCAATTGGAATTGGAAGAGTCCCATCACAAGGTTTCCACACAAATAAAACTATTTTTGTATAGACTATGCATCTAGAATGTATCAACCCATCTCTAAATTATTGAACCATTCCTCCTAGATTCCAATAAATCAATAAAACTATTAACAACAAGATCATTAATCCATAAGACAAATCTTTATTATTGTGAAACAAGACAAGATATATCATAATTTAGAAACAAAACATACCTTAAATGGCAGAACTATTACATTAATGGTGAAAAAACTATTATGGGAATATGAGAGGATTATATGATGATAAATGTGGCATAATTTCAATAAGAAATTTTAATGATAGGTGATCTATGTTGTTTTGGAATTTTTTCCTTTTTAATGTTCATGGAAATGTAGTTTTTTAAGTAACCATTAAATTTTGAGTAATATAATTTATTTATTAAATGGCCTGTGGTCCCAAAATAAAAAATTGGGAGGGGAATGTGAGTTTGGGTTGAAAATCATGTCAAACACTCATTTTGGATACATCATTCAGTGTTTTTGGGAAATTCCATTTATCATTATGAAATTTAACCTATTTTACCTTTACCTTGGAAATTAATATTTAAACATAATATTTATTTTTAATTAAAAAAATTAATATTAAAAATTTTCATGTACATTTAACTGAATAATTTTAAATTTTGAATTAATTCAATTAGAGAAAAGTTCAATTAATTTGAAAATAATATTTTAATTACGGCGCAGATAAGTGTAAAAATTCTTTTTAGAAAAACTGTGTTTTATGATTGGAATTTATGTGTAATAAATAGTTATTAAAATTATAAAATCATAATATATAAATTCATTTATTATAAAACATATAAAATTAATGAGGATATAATGGAAAACCCAAACTAAATCTCATATTGAAGATTGAATCTTTAATGAAATGAATGGAAATAATTTTTATTAAATGACCATGTTAATTATGTTTTAAAATTATTTGAAATTGGATTTATATGTTGGAATTATATTTTTAAATTATTAATTTTAATCCTTAAATATATATTTTATTACTTAATTGTTTTTTAAATATTATAGGTGGGACGTATATATTTATAATATTAAAAAACATTACCAAAAATAATATTTTATTACAAAAATAATCCTTTTCAGAAAAATATCAAATATGTATAATTATAAAATTTTAGTTTAAGGAATTGAAATATTAATTTATTTTTATCAAATGTATATTAAAAAATAATAAATTTCCTATTTAAAATAAAATAAATAAAATAAATAATTTCCTTTTATTGAAAATAGCCTTTTATAAAGTTAACTCATATTAATTATTTTTCATCCAAATTTAATATATTTTAATGATTTACCATCTTAGTGTTTATTGTAGATTTAATAATAATTTTTACCTCATATTATTTGGTTTTTTTACTTTAGTTTTATCATGTAATTCATATTATTGAACATAACATTACTTTTCCAGAATCTAGAGTTCAATGTTCATAGGGGCCTATAAATAATTATTAGTTTTCAATTAAAAAAGTCGTTTTTATTCATGAAATATTGGTTTTATTGGAATAAGAATTAAATTGTCCATTTTTATTGGCCTTCCAATTCTTTTTCAAAATTGTATGGGATTTTTCCTAGGGAAAATAGCCCCTCTCCCATTGTGGTGAATGTGATCAATGTAGAATGTTAGAGATAGTGATGTTAGGTTTTTTAAAGATGAGAATATTTGTTTTTTGATGTGTATCATTTTTAAGTGTTTTTCTCAGTAATACGGTTGTGTTTTTGTGATGGATAGATTTTTTTTATGATGTGACATTGGTTGATGGGGTGTATGAGCAATTGTATTGTTTGTTTTTTTAATTTTATTTCATATTCATTGAATTTATTTTAAATGATGAAAATAAATTGACATGGGACTATAAATTTATATTTTTTAGGAAATTAAATAAACATGTTAGAAAATAAATGAGTGGTAATTTACTTATATTAATTGAATAAAAAATTAATTATATTATTAAATACGAGTTACTGAAAGATAAATTGTTATGGATATTTTAAAACCTTTAATTGCAATGTGTAGTTATGTGACATGTGTGTGTTCATTGTGGACATTGATGCATTAGTTGTGAAAATGGATAGCAGTGATAGTTGTGAGACATTGTTTGGTTATTTCGATATATGTTAATTCTCATACAATGAACATGTATGATGGGAATTTTATGCTATCCATTTATCCTATAGTCTATGAAAAATATTTCTATTCCCTAAACAAGTTGGATACCCATAATGATTAAAAATAAATTGGGCTCTAGGTGTTTCCCTAACATCTTGGATGGTATTGAATTAGATGGTTGGATACCCCCTCCTCCACATATGTCTATAAAAAATAGTGATGATGATGGATTGGTGTTGCATATTGACCAATGATGATTTATTAGAACTAGAGTGTACACATGGATGAAAAATTGGTGTTTGAGATTAATCAATTGTGAAGGGTTGTTGTTGGAGATTACTCAAGAGTTATGGGTTTATATTGGAGATCAATTGGTGTTGATGATGTGATTGGTGGTGTAGTTCATGGTTAATATAGGGGAAATGGGTTTATACTCACACAATATTGATACCATAATACTCAGGTTATGTGGATAAGGATGTGGTATGGACTGATGCTTGCATGAAATGATTATCCATGCACGAGTGTGGGGTAGGTAGGGATGCATCCCAACACGTATCATAGATGGATGAATATGAGGTGGGAGTTTAATATAAGGCAGTAGGGTACGAAATATTTTATGTTTTGGAGTTTGATTAGAAAATATATGGGAAAGTGTATGTAGGGAGGCATTTATTATATCATTTATTTGATATTCTTTTATAAGTAGATGCATTTTTGGTTGAGATTTACATAGTGAGGTTGGGCAATAATAAATAACTATTTAGGATCATGTGTTTTCTGTTGTTTGTTCACACATGCATTAGTATGGTCTTTTAACAAGGGAATGAGAGACCATAGGTATGATCCGATTTGTTATACATGTTATACACACCATATTAATTTATAATCAATTATTTAGGTTTCTAAAACGAATTCAGGGACTGAGATTGACATTATGGGATTTGGTGTTGGATTTTTTATTGAGGAACTGTCATAGGACATGTAGTTATGATATTCACTAGGGGAGTTTTATTATATATTTATTATTTTTAGGAATTGGGGTATTGTTTGTTTTATATATTTCATATTATGGGATATAGTTTCATTCTGGTAATTCATTCTATTTCTAAGTCTGTTCCTCATCATATATGGTATTTATTTATATATGTATGATTTTTTAACATTTCTTCTAGTCTCCATCTTACGGCCTATAAAATGTGAGCCTCAGGGTGGGGTGGGGGTCATTATCTGTATCCCACCATTTCCATCATAGGAGGGATACCTTTTCAGGTAGGGGTTAGGAAAATATGGTACCAATGGTATAGGTTGAGAGATAAGATCAACCAAGGAGTTAGAGACCATTAAGAACTACATGGCTAGGTAGGTAAATTGTATTATCATTGATCAGTTCATGACAAAAAATATGAAAATTGATTAGGACATGGGATATTTGGGCCTCACAAGATCCAATACAAGGAATGTTTTCTCATTTACTTCCCAAATGAAGTTATAATGCTTGCAAGGTAAATAAATTTGCGGGTAACATGTGTTTACTTGTTTGAGATTTTTATTTAATGGGTAGATTTTGGGAAAGTAAAATGAATTTTATTAAATAAATATTTATATCCCATACTACTAGGATTTTGGATTAAATTTTGTGTCTAGTCATGGCTCATGTTCATCACTCATGTCTAGTCGAGGAAATTCAGTTTCAGTTGGATTTCTCTGTTGACCATAAGAGGGTTGTTTTAATATTAGAGGATTATATGATTTGGAGTTGTAGAGATGAGTAAAACTAGACATGGGATTCTATGATCTAGAGATACAGTGATAGGTGTAGGAACTTTAGATCTTACTTTGTTTTATTCAATACTAAGCGAAGTTCTAGGGTCTATTTGAATGTAATCTAATTCTAGGAACTATTCCAAAATAAACGTCTAGAGGTGGTTTAAATAACCGAAAAATCATTCAGTGATGGTTTAGGAAAACCACCTCTAAATCATCTATTTCCATTTATTTAGCGGTGATCTTCCAATACCGTGGAAGAATGATTTAAGGATGGTTTTTTAAAATTAGGGGAATAATTTTGGCATCAGTTTAAACCACTATGAAATGATTTCATTGTAGTTGTTTTTTTATATTTACTTTTTTTGTATTTTTTAATATTTTTTTCATTTTTATAATTATTTATCTAAATATTTTAATTTTAATTTTATTATAATTATATATTTATTTATATTTAAATATTTATTATTGTTATTAATTTACTTATTATTTAATTATATTGTTATGTTATTATATTTCTATTTTACTACTATTTTATTAAGAATAATAATTATAATAATTATATTATTATTATTATTATTATTGTTTATTGTTTATTTCTTTTAATATTATAAATTTTTATTTACTATTTATTACTTTACACATAAATATACACATAAACATATACATGAACATTAATGCATTTGTCGTATATATAAATTTTGTGCTTCATGAGATTTGAACCCCTAACATCTCCTTCATTCTCCAATGGATTGACCACTCTAGTAGGCACTTCATTCGGTGAAAAAATGAAATATAATATACTTATATATTTATATTTATTGAAAAAACAAATAATACATAACAAATAGATAAAAACTAAATAATTTATATGTAATAATTAATAATTAATAATTTATATGTAGTAATATATAATAAATAACTAATAATTACTAATTAATAAAAAATAATTATTAACAAAAAATAAAAAATAAAAAATTAATTATTAGAAATTAATAACTAATATTGAATAATAAATAATAAATAATAAATAATAAACCATAAAAAATAAATATATTATATAAAAAATATAATTAGTGTAAAAATAATACACTAATTCAAATATAAATTAATATATGATAAACAATGTAAAAATTAAAAAATTATAAATAATAAAGAATAAATATTAAATTATGAATAAATATTTAATTAATATATAATTAATTAATAATAATTTATTTATATATTTATTATAATATTAATAAGAATAAAAAATAAATTAATAATTAATTTATACAAAATAAATAAATAATAAATAATAAATAATAAATAATAAAAAAATTATTAATAATAAATTAATAGTAAATTTAAAAATAATAATAATAAATTAATAATGAATTAAAAATTAATATATGCACCCAACATAATTATAAATAAATAAAACAAAACAAACAAATAAATAAATTCTTAAATACTAAAAAAGTAAAATAATAATGAAGAATAAAAAATAATAGATAAATAATAAATAAATATACTATTAATAAATAAATAATTTGAAAATATTAACTTAATAGTAAATAAATATATAATACACACACACACGGATATATATATATACATAAACAATAGATGAATAATAAATAAATAATAAAACAAATAAATATTAAAAATTATATTTAATATAATAACATAATAAGAAAATAGTAAATGCTTATAAATGTCTACTAATGTATATATATTTATATATATATAACAAAATTCTCATATATATATATATAAACACACATTTATGTTACAAAATTATATATAATCACAATAATACATATAATTATATATTATGCTAAATATATATAAACATAAATAATATATATATATATATACTCATATATGATATAAAAATATATAAACATAAATATGTATAAATATTTTCAAATTTATATAACAAAAAAAAATTATAGTATATTTTTAATATATATATATATATATATATATTTGATAATAAATTACCAAATGAGAGTAAAATACAATAATTTCAACTCCATCTAATCAATAGGAACGAAATTCAATGGAATAAAATTATAAATGACTTAAAAACATATAAAGACGCTCTTAAATGAATATGAAATCTCATTGAATGGGTATGATAAATATATATATAAACATATATTTATTTAAATATATTACATATCAATACCTTTTTACATATATTACGATATATATATATATCTTTTTACCAATATAGAAACATATATATATATATATTAACATTATTGACATATCTGTTTATATATATATTATTATTGTTTTAATTTAAATTAAATCTATACATAATGAAAATGATATGTTTTTATAAAAATTCATTTATATATGATATATACACAAAATATATTTATTTATTTAATTAAATTAGAGTTTGTACGTAAATATAGATTTTTTTATTGACACAAACATATCTATGTATAAGCATTAAATTTAAAGGTATATATATACTAACTAATTGGTTTTAATATTGTAAATAAAATAGTAAATTATTACTCTTAAATTAAATGAGAAAAAAATTATTTTCATATGGTTTAACAGTTTAAAAATACTTTTTACATGAATATGCGTGTATAAAAGTGATTTATTATAAGTAAATATAATAAACTTATATATATTAAATCATTAATAATTCTACATTTCTGAATAATGATAATCATAAAAACCATAAAAATCAATATGAATATAATACAATTTAATAAATTTAATACCCATAGAAAAAATTCACTAAGGCCCCCTAAAACGTGGTTGGAATTCAATGAAATGTTAAAAAATAGTAGTACCATGACTAAAAAGTTAGTTTTGGAAGCATTATAGGGATTTTTTAATCTTTAAAAAAATACTAGTTAATGTCCCCACATGTCATAATGACATAGATATCATCGCTTAATTTTATTTGAGATGTTGTAGAGCCCGAAAGAACACCAAAATCAAATTTTATGGTCCTTTTAAGATCATGTTCGATTCCTCAATTTTATTTAAATTATAATAAATTTTATTCATATCATATTCCTAAAATATACATCAATTTGGGTTTTATTTAATTTCATTATCTTCTATCTAACTTTTTTTGGAGTTAAAAATTTTTCTCAGATCAATACATTTAGCCATTTGATACTCATATCTGGTTTTTAACTTACTGAATATTAGTTTTCATATTGAAATTATTATTAACTAATAATTATAAATATTTATTAATAAACAAATTATTATTTATTAAAATTATAAATAATAAGCTATTTATTATTCTAAATAAACAATCATATATCATAATTAAATAATTAATTTTCAAAAAAAAAAATCTTTAATTTAAAAGATGTTTTTTAAAAACGGTCACTATTTACCATTGGGTTTTTAAGGAACCGCTGCTAAAATATAATTTAATTTTTGTTACTTTTTAATTAAATAATATTTTAAATACATTTATTAGTCTTTTTTTAAAATTCCATGGAAAACAACCACAATAAACTACCACTAAATTTTATTATGTAGTGAGGGGTATCATGTTAGTGGTGGACTGTATATCACCGTGACTGAAAAGATGAAATTGTTTCCTATGATGTATTCAAAAGGGATTTTCATATGTAGGTTTTTCATCAATGATTATGTAATTAATGGCTAATAATCGACCCTCACTTTAGAAGGTGATCTTGAGCATTAAAGAGAAATATATTATTTTTAATGACCTTTATGAAATCACTATCAAGAACATTCCAAGCGAGGATTCTAGAGGGAAATGTCAAGATTATGCATTATACCATGTTATTATACATAATGTCACCCAATTTATTATTTCTATATAAATTTAGGAATATAATAGTCATATCACAAGGATATCCCCTAGAATTGGGCTTGTAATGTATTTGATCAAGTAAAGTATCTAAAAAAGATCTTAATTGTTAATGCAATTGAGGTTGCAATTAGTAGGGAGTTGATTGCAGTATCATAATCCACATTTTATTATGGAAACATGTTCATGGGTATCTTCCTTTGGAATCAAGTTTGTAATATATGAATTAGGTGTTTAGGGGCCTTATTAGGATTAGTTATTGAATTATTAGAAATTCCCATTTAGTTTGTGAGGTTAGAACTATCCCCATCAGTTGAAGTAACATAGGATGAGTACATCTTCTAAACAATGTTGTGAAAGGTTAGTATAGGTCATCCTAAGGATGATATATTCCCCTTGGTTCCTATACCCAAACAAATTCATTGGGGACGTTATCAGTGAGGTAGAGGATCATGTCATGGAAAATTTAATGTAATGAATACTCTAATTCACTAGAGTTTGTTCAATGTATGATCATTTAATCATAAATCCTTATGTTTACATTATTTGATTTGTGTTCATTACACACCATTAATTTAAATACATTGGTCTTAATATTTTGAATTAATTTGGATAGGTTTTCAAATCCCTTGGTCTTTTCCAAATTAGTTTGATGATAGTATTACATGTTAGACATGTGTGGATAATATCAATTGATAATGGGTAAGAAACAGTCAGGGGGGAATTCTTCTGAGTGAAAATACAAATATACAATGTTTCCACTGTAATGGATTTTTTTAAATTTATGCATTAATTCCACTATATTAGTCAATTTATTGTAAAGTTTTATGATGTAAAAGCATACAGAGATTCATTTTTGGGGAGTGAAGTTATTGAGTGGAATGTAGGTTAGTGAAACCTTTTTTGTTTCCATTGGAGGAGTTGTTTGTGGGATCCCAAGAGGTTCTTTTCCCAAATTTACATGATGAGTTCATATATGAGATAATAAATAATTTTTTGACACTATTCTAGGGTGTGGAATTGTGTTTGGTAAAGTGATTCAATGGAGTGAAACACAAATTTCAATTTCTCCCCATTAGATGACACCATTTTGAGTATATATGTTCATAGTTGATGATATGATATATATGTTTTTCATCTTTTCTAATGTGTCCCCTTGGGGTGCTCATGTGGGTTTCCCCAAAGAGGGGGATGGTATTTTGGGGCAGTCCATAGACCACAAGAGGTTGGACCAAGTGACAGATAAAAAATGTTACCCTCTTTTGAGGATAGAAAATATATTTGATCAGCTAAATGGATAATTGTGGTTTTCAATGATTAACATGTGGTATTGATTTCAGTAGATGAGGGTGATATATGATGATATCCAAAATACTCAAGTAATATGATGTTATGGGAAATTTGAGTTCATTTTCATTTCCATTGGTTTCAAAAAGAAACTATACATTTTCATGGGAATCCTGAAATCTATGTTCTATGAGTTCCTAAACTAGTCCATAATCTTGTTCATCGATGAAATATTTTTATAATAATGATCAAAGGATGATAATATATTGTATCTCAAATCTATCTTGTGCATTCTTTAACACCACGTGATATATGGATGGTTTTACAAAATTTGATTTTTGATATGGGGATTTATTTTTCACAGGAAAGTGATAACTTATCAAGGGGTGATCATGGACATATCAACTGTATAATACATTGTTTATTTGGAAGCATCGAAGATTATGGTAGAGGTTCAAAGAATCATTTGGAATAATTTTCATTTTTTTGTTTCATTAGTATCATATTACATCGACATTAACTATATTTAAAATAAAGGGCTATGATTTCATTAGTACAGATAAATTATTAGAATCTTTTGGACACAAAAAGGAGAGGTTAATCAGTCCTCCAATGTTTTTATGTTCAAAGGAAAGGGTGATGTTTGATGTTCAATATAATGCATATCTTTATGACTTGAGATGAATTTTTATATAGTAAAGTTAAGTAATATTATATTAGGCTTGGAAATTCTATACCAACTAGGATAACTATGTCAAACATGATATTTATTCAATGGTTGTGGTATTTTATCGAAATCTATGGAAATATTACTTCCTCAGTGAGTGATTTATGGTCGTCACATATCAAAGGATCCTAACGAACCACTTCTTTTAGTGTGATATTAATATTTTATATCAATGGTGTATGTATTTTTTCTAGGATTATGATTTTACGAAATTTTTCAACATATGGAATGGAATTGATTGGATGATGTTCTATTCATGAATTTGAGAGAATATGACATTTTGTAGTTAAGTGGTACATAGAATGAGATTAAAGAGGTTTTATTAATTCCCTTATATGATAAGGATGTTAGAGGTAAAATATTTATTTCACTTACGACAATAGAATATTATTTGATAGTGAATATAGAGGAGTCTAATTTGGGAGAAACATTATTGTAGGTGATGTGAGATTGTGTAGGCCATATTGTTGATCCATACTAATTTTTTGATGATAGTAATTGTTAGATGATGTTTCAATAGAGGTTTTTATTATTTAGGTGGTGTTATATGGGATACTATGCATGCTTGACATACTAACCATATCAGTACATATAGGTGTGAATAGGATGTATCATTTCTTGATAAGGTAGATTTTATATCACGGGATTATGTGTTTTGTGGATGGTTTCATGAAACAGTACCAATTTTTTCAGTAAATAAAAGTCAAGCATCACATCCCTTGAGATATTATACGTCCATTGAATGTTCATGTGTATATGTGGGAATAATATTATATGTATTTATTCTTGGAGTTACCTTAAGATCTATGGGGATCTTATGTCATTTTGGTGATCTTGGGACATCAAATGAATTCATACTATTTTCTTAAAATCATGGGTTTTAGTGATATGGGAACTCTAATTTGATGATATTTCATGAACCATAATTTTATTATTGAGGTCCCTATTTTACCTCGTGATTCATGAGAATATTTGTGCATTATTTTTGATTTATTTTATCTACAAGACTAATTTTCTATTCTAAACTGATGGGAAGATAGACTAGAAAATTTATATACAAAATGATGTATTATGAAAATGGGTTATGGGTTTTGAAAGACCATGGGTAATGATCCTACCTTTTATTGAATTCACATAAAAAATAGTTATCACACATCTGAAATCATTTCTCCAATCGTGGCATTGTAAGGATGGCCATGTGGTTCATTGTTGTGGTGGATCATTGTCATATAATATGTAGTTCATGGATATAAGTGGTGTAGAGAAAAAAAATCTATATTATTTGAGAGTGGGTGAAGTAGGTATATAAAAACCAAATTTCCAATTCCATGAAGAGGTGGAAACACTTATATTTTTGGGTGTGAGGCCATCATTTCTTTAGGTTTCTTCTCATTTGGGGTAGTTAGAGATTTTTTAGGGGAGTAATGTGTTTCTTCAATTTTTTATACCATTCAAATTGATGGAGTGTGTTTGAGAGGTTATATATTAATTGGTTTTTTTTAATGACCCAGAAATTCCATATAATTTTTTTAATTATTTTGTATTATTACGATTCGGAGAAAATTGACGGCTCTTGATTCCGAGGCTCGATTTTCCCAGAACAGAATTTTGAATTTTTGTAATGTATGTTTAATAAACGTGTGGGTGGTGCTTTCTATCTTTTGAACTGGTGATCGGATTAAAAATCAGAGGGCACCGTCGAGTCCATAGTGCTAATTTTCTTTTAAGGGAGGCTTCCCATTGACCATAGTAGGTCTATTGAAAAAGTTAGTTTTATGGAATTTTTGAAGAATAATAAACTAATATAAAAATGTTATTTTATTTTTCAACCAACTGATTGGAGTTGGTGGTGGGAAAGCTAGGTTTTCAAGACATTTAATGTCATGACTCATCTTTTTTGTAGCCACACAATTTAAAGTTATGATATTCATTAATTATAACTCATTAATGAAACTCATTAATTCTTATGAGGCATTAATCTCCCTACCCCTCTTTTTAAATGAAGCTCGCGCGTGGGTTTTTAACACGGAAGTGAGGAACCACTAATGAAGTACCATAGCATATTTTACCAATGAAGAATGGATACTTAGACTACAGTGTTGGAGGAATCAATCTAGTAATGATGAACACCAATGACTCACTCAAATGTGGATTCTTTCTTTACAACTATGACGTCTCCTCCAAATCTGATGTAGGGGTTTTTGTTTAAATTCAAGTGAATTTTTCCAAACATCCTTTCCTAAAAACATGATGAACATGGATTAACCAAAAATGATTTAATCTGATATTTATAAGAAAATACATTTAGTTAATGTGGGGATTATTTTGAATAGGGTTTAAATTATCCATTTAATTACACACCATTGTTTAATTGCTAACACGGAGGGCACATGCCAACCGAGCAAGGCCCTGACCCTCTGCTGATTTGTTTTTGTCACGTTATTTGGTAGAAAAATTTTCAACATGACAGAAACATGAAACTGGGAGCCCCACAGTGACAAGGCATCACGGGAGGCTTGTATGTGAAATCAGAAGGGAAAACAGACCACTCGATCTCACTCGGTGGCCCACGGAAGCCCTATTAGTGGCGGCTGGCTGTCACCAGTTGTGGCGGTCTCTAGGGGTGGCCGATCCTCAATCGGCCGCATTTGAAGAAGGCGAAACATAGTTGTGCGCCACGTGGTGATGCTGATTGAATTAAACTGAAATGATTTGTTGTTCGAGAAGGGGGGTGGCCACCCAGCTAGCAGACCGCGCCTGCCACTGGGTGGGGATGCCTGGTAGGCCAGGCCTAACTGAGGCGGGTCAGGCCGGTATGTAGCCTAGTGGGCTGATCCCGAGGCCCAGCCCACTCGGGCCAACCCTTCCATTTTGGACTGGGCTGGTGAGACCTGTGTTAGATTCGGATAGGTTCGGGCATCCTAAACCAAGTCGGGTCGGCCCAGGTATGGGCCGATCAGGTCTGCCCGACTGGTTCAGACCCAGCCCAGACTTCTTTTCTGTCTAGATACACTTAAAAACCTGTATCTCAATTATAATATATTCATTTGATGAACCATCTATGACACTGTAATTCTGGGAATGAGACAGTTCTTTTGAGATACATCACTTGAGTTTTTGAGAAATTTTGAGTACAGATGGGTTGGATCAAACACGAATCCAATCGAGCCCTTGGCACTAAAATTTTTATAACTGACAAACCATGTATCTGATTGACGCACTGTCTATCGCATTGGAACACTTACAACATGGAGGTCTATTGGGTTACTCCTTTGTAGATCATCGTGGCAGTTGAAGCATGACCAATATCTTGAGGATAATATACTACGGAACTCATGTGCACTCGGTGCGGGGAATCATGTGGCTGGATGTCAAGTGAAGAGCGACCCAATGTAAATCAGCATCATAGAGACCATGTGTGGATCTTCATCATAGTGACCGTATGTGGATCAGAATCATAGTGACCCTCGGTGGTTAATCATTCTCGTGACCCTGTGTAGATCACCATCATACTGACCCTATGTGGATCAGCATTCTAGTGACCATGTGTGGATTAGTTGTGCACGACCCGTCGAGGACCAGCCTTAGAGCAGCCAATCTTGGATCAAACCATACAACCATGTGTGTATCAACAATGGAAAAGCTTCTTCATGGTTCAATTGTGGAACTTCCAAACTGAAGAAAATGATATTTCTTAAGACTAATCATCTTTATTCCTGGTCTCTGATTTGTATACCTAGTTTGAACTGAGCCTTTTTCATTGAGTTTTGTGATTGAGATTATATTTTGTGGTTTTCCTTTGTGACATTCTAAGAAAACTGTGGGGGTCCTCGGGTCCCTACTAGTTATTGTTATAGTCACCCCTTCATGGGAATTTTCCACACCTTGTTGTGTCTTGTGAAGATGAGGATCCTATTGGATGACACTTTGGGGAGCCAGGACCAGGCGGTATACGAAAGTGACTGGTTGATGTGGAGAGATGCATAGACAAGTTGTACCTACCCATTAGGTTGGATCCATGGTGGATGATCACAGGATTGGTTTTTTGTTATAGTTTTATCTTCTAGTTTGGCTTTTATTCCAGCCCATTTACTTTATGTACACACTTTCACTACTATAGTTTTACTTTGTGGTTAGCATCTTGTCTTGTTTTTGGACATTGTGTTTGCAGGTTTAAAGGAATTGACTTCTTGTTTTAGATAAATGCATTTCCGGTGCTAGTCTTTAACCCCTGGCCAACGGAAAGAGGGCTTGAGATAGTCATGACACGAGCCCCAAAGGAAGGGTCATGAAAAAGTGGTATTAGAGGATTAGGTTCTACCGAAGAACTAGGTTTCTGGTCATTTCAATAGAGCCATAATGTAAAGAGTCTTGAGTGAGGTTTTTAGTTTGTGGAGTCTTGTGTGGGTGCAGCAACCAACATATCCATACACCAGGACACTGAATTCTTATTTTAGTATTAGTGTGAGAAAAAATTTATTGTGTCTGTTTTAGAAATGTTTTAATTTTGATCACTTTTGAGTTAGCTCACCAGGTATAATTTAAGGACCATATAGCACATGTGTTTTTTCAGGATACCTGCACATAGACATTCATTTAGGATTTCAGAGAGAGTTCACGATGATGAGCCACTGAGTGACGAGGCTTTAGTGCAGGGCCCACTTACAGTGATAAAACCTTCAGGTGGTGCGCCAGCAGTAGAACCACACGTTTAGCAGTAGTTCCCACTAGCCACACTAGCAGACGATGCACACTGACTAAGTGCATTTCACGAGTTCTAGTGGTAGAGGCCTACAATATTTCATTTTGAGACAGATCCCCTGGCTTCAGAAGACTAGCTGGAGGCTTTGGCTAGAGTTTTTTGCATAGTTGAGATACCAGAAGGGAAGATGGTGATCCTAGCTTCTAGCTTCATCAAGGGCACAACAAGTTAATTGTGGAGCTTGAAGCTCCAGTTACACGACGAGGAGACCCTATCCTGGATGGACTTAAAGAGCCTATTCATGCTGGATTTTTTTCTAGATACACTTCACTATGTGTGTATTAATGAGCTCCAGTACTTATATCAGGGCAGCCTTTAAGTTTCCCAATACGTGGTAAGATTCATTAACCTCTCTTGCTACACCACTGACATGGTATGAGACCCTTTCTTCTGGGCCCAGACATTCGATAAGGTTCTCTAGTAAGAGATTATAGAATCAATGATGTTGCTAAATATCCCAAAATTGGGTAGAGTGATAAAGCGGGCATTATTGCTGGACACCATCTTAGCTGAGCAGGCACTGATGGTAAGATCCACCACAAGATGAAAAGTAGTCGAGTCATCTGTAGTAGGAAGTAGGTAGATGACGTTGAGGTCCTTGTGGACTATACATTCTAGAGGATGGTCTTAAGACATAGGGTCAGAGGTTCTGAACTCAAGAGGTAGAGGAGGCCATCATAGGATCATATTGTGCTTCACGTGCGGTAGGTAGGGCCACATGTCCTCATGACTGCCTAACCCGTCGTACCAAAGATCAAAAGATTGTCGAGTGACCGCCATGGGAGAGGCAGAGATTCAAGCGAGGAGGCCAATAAGGGGTCATACAAGACAGATGAGAAAATTGTGCATCAAGTGGTGGGAGGACATATGAAGTTCTACTGCACCCACCTCCAGGGGGTCCATCCCAACCTCAGGGAGTAGGGAGACATGGATGAGCACAACTTCAGAAAGTTGAGGTCTATGAAAACAGTGATCCAGAGATGATTTGAGGTATGATTTGTGTCTACACCACCCTAGTTTTAGTACTTATAGGCATAGGTTCCAATCACTCTTTCATTTCCACGACTGTCGTTTCAAGCTCTATCATTTTGGTGGAGTCGTTGGCTCGATCCTTATGATTGGATACTCACAGAGGAGAGGAATCAATGATTAAAAACTGGTGTAGGCTATGTGAGATTACTCTAGGACGTGATAGCTTTGTTTGGGATCTCCTAGTATCAACTTCGGGGCATTATGATTTCATATTAGGTATGGACGGATTATCCATAGTTCATGATCCGATTGACTATTTTAGGTGCAATGTGCAGTGTGTCTTAGAACAATGGACCAGGTTTTCACTTGAGAGAAGGGAACCTTTGCAGCTCAGGATAGAATTTCTTGGAGGAAGGTGAAGCTGATCCAACATCGGTTGGCTAGCCATACCCTCGGAGTAGTTGACGTGAGGAGTCCATGTTATCATGTAGTGGTGGACCATTATGCTGATGTATTCCCTGAGTATGTTTTGAGACTACATCCTCATAGAGAGGTAGACGTCTACATCAACATATAATCTTGGATGGTATCGATATCCACATCATTATATCAGATGGGTCTTTTGGAGCTTCGGGATTTGTGGGTACAGGTAGAGGAATTGAAGAGGAAGGGGTTCATAAGGCCTAGTGTTTCTCCATTGGCTTCCCTGATTTTGTTCGCCAAGAAGGAAAATGGGTGTCTAATACTTTTTTTTTCACTATCGGCTCCTAAACCAGGTGGCCATGAAGAACAAGTATCCACTCTTGATGATTGATGATCTTTTCAACCAGTTGATAGGATATCGATGGTTTTCGAAGATAGACCTCAGATCAGGCTATCATCACCTCAGGGTACATGATGTGGACATACGAAAGGCAAAATTCCAATGTTGGTATAGACACTATGAGTTCATGGTGATGCCTTCTGACATGTCCAATGCTCTGGAAATTTTTATTGGTATCATGTATATGATCTTCCAGCCTTACCTGGATCGCTTTGTGGAAGTCTTCATTGACAAAATCTCGATATATTCATCATCGGAGGAAGAGCACGCCACGTACCAGTAGATAGTTCTTGATTCATTCTGAGAGCACCAGATTTATGGAATTCTCTCAATGTTCCAGTTCTAGATATTAGAAGTCCACCTCATGGGGAACGTTATCTTGGAGGATGGAGTTTTTATGGATTCGGTGATGATAGAGGTTGTGCTTCATTAGGATCCACCCAGGAGTTTTACTGCGGTGCACATTTTTTTGGTATTGGTCGGGTACTACTGGAGATTTGTACCTGACTTTTCTAGAGTTTCAACACCCTTTCTAGCTTTGAAAAAGAAGGGATATCCCATCATGTGGACAGAGAGTTGCCAACAATTTTTTCAAGAGCTGAGGCACTGACTGACTAGTGCCCCCTTCTTGAGGCTACAAGAAGAGGGCATTGGGTATGTAGTCTATTATGATGCCTCAGGGACTGGACAAGGTTGTGTCCTAGTGCAAGAGAGAGTGTTGATCACATAAAACTCATGAACATTCAGAAAACATGAGAAAAACTATGATACCCATGACCTGGAGTAAGCAGCAGTGTTCTTTACATTGAAGATGTGGTGGCACTACATGATGGGTGAATGACATACAGTCTACTCTGATCACAAGATTCACAGATATATCTTCTCACATAAGTACCTAAATATGAGACAGCGACGATGGATATATTTCCTCCATGACTATGACTTTGAGATATTCTAAAATCCTTGGAAGGGGAACGTAGTATCAAGCACACTCAGCAAGAGTTCTGGTCTACAGTTATAGAGTGAGGCAGCAGAGCAGCTGGCCATGTTGCAGTTATCCTTCATCGAAAGTGACCAATATTTTTACCACTAGTCTACAATAATTACTTTCCCAATCCTTCAATGAATTAGAGAGGCACAACTTGGGGATATTAACTACAAGGCTTGACATGATTAGATAACACTAGGACAGTCACATGAAGGATTTTCTAAAAGTGGGGAGAACATAATTATCTTCAAGATTACACACCTTGGTATCAGTGATGCTACGAGAGGAGTTGTTGAGGGACTTCCATAAATCTCCATTGGAAGTACATCTTGGTGTGGAGAATATGTATCATGACCACTGTATTTAGTACTGGTGGCTAGGGATGTAGAAAGTGGTGGAAGTGTTTGTCTCATTATTCCTAACATGTCAATAAGTGATGGTTGAGCATCAGGTTCTAGCAGGCTTAGCATAGCCACTTGAGGTACCATAGTGGAAGTGGGATGGAATCTCCATGGACATCATGACCATGCTACCACATTTGTCTAGGGGCCATGATTCCATCCAGTTCATCATTGACCAACTCACTAAGTCATCCCATTTCATACCAATCCGAGAGAAGGGATCAGTAGAGAGTTTGAGATGTCTCTACATATAGAAGATTGTACAGCTTCACAGGGTGCCATCGACAGTCATCTTATATTACGATGCTTGTTTTACATCCCTCTTGCAGAAGGGATTACATGAGGCATTTAGGACTCAGTTACTTTTAAGCACCGCCTTCCATCCTCAGACAGATGGTCGGATGGAGAAGACCATACAAACACTCGAGGACATGCTTCGTTCTTATGTCCAAGATTTTAGCCATCGTTGGGAGGACCACCTGCAATGGGTGGGGTTCTCATACAACAATAGTTATCACTCAACCATCTACATGGATCTGTATTAGGCCTTGTATGGGTGACCATACAGATCACCTATATGCTAGAAAGCCCCAGGGGATTCAACCCCAAAGGGTCCAGAGTTGGTACGAGTTACCACTAAGAAGGTGCATATCATCCAGGGGTGGATGAAGACTGCACAGAGTAGGAATAAGTCTTATGCCAATACGAGATGGAGACCCTTGGTGTTTAAGGATGGAGGCCAAGTATTCTACTGGGTCTCACCCCGATGAGGATTATGGAGGTTTGGCCGAGGTGGCAATCTATCTCTGAGGTTAATCCGACCATTCCAGATCCTCAAAAGATTATTCAAGGTGGTATACCATCTACCTCTTCCACCTTAGATGCACTGGGTTCATAATGTTTTCCATTTTTCACAACTAAGGAGGTATGTGCATGATCCATCACATGTTATCAACTAGGGAGAGATGTACATCGATGAAGGGGAGACGTTTGTGTAGTTCACAATTGAGATAGAGGATCAACAGCAGAGGGCCATTTGTGGGACATTGATTCCTCTTGTGCGAGTTCGTTGCCTTCACAATATCCTCCAGGAGAGCACTAGGGAGTGGGAGGCTCAGATACTTGCTCAGTAACCCTATTTGTTCCCCCTGTTTTTTTGTAGCTTTCAGGGATGAAATTAACTAAGGTGGGGAGAATTTAATGACCCATAAATTCCATATATATTTTTTAAATTATAATGGATAATTTCGAGTAGGTGAAAATTTATGGCACTTGATTCCGAGGCCCGGGAAGGTCGGAATTTTTTTGTTGATTTTTTTAAGGTACGTTCAGTAAACGTGCAGGAGGCAGTTTCTATCATATGAACTGGTGCTCCTGTTAAAAATACGAGGGCACCATTGAATCTACAGTGCCAGGATTTTTTAAGGGAGGCTTTACATCGACCATAGTAGGTTGGGCGAAAATGATAGTTTTAAGGACTTTTTGAATAATAATAAAATAACATAAAAATGTTATTTTATTTTTATATCAACTCTTGAGCAGTGGTGGATGGGATATTGTGTTTTCAATCCATTTAATGGAATGAATTTTCTATTGTGTAACCACACTGTTGATAGGTATGACGTTCATTAATTAAAACTCATTAATGAACCTCATTATTTATTATGATGCATTATTCTTCCTACCCCTCTATTTAAATGATGCTCTGGATTGGGATATTGACACTGAAGTTATGAACCTCTGATAAAGTATTGTGACATTTTCACCCAAAAAAGAAAAGAGGCCTAGACTGCAACGTCGGAGGGATCAATATGGAAATGAAAAAAATCAATGGCTCCATCAAACATGGATTCTTCTTCTACAACTGCGACGTCTCCGCTGAATCTGAGGTATTATTTTTGTTTAAATTCCAGTGAAATTATTTGAAACATTCATGGTTGAAAAAAATGACGAAAGCATATTAACCAAAAATGAGTTAATCTGTGTTTCATAAAAAAAATACGAGCAATTTATGTGGAAATTATTTTAATTTGGTTTTAATTTATCCTTTGATTTCCACGTGATTGTTTAATTACTAATTTAGAGGTTGCGAGGCCACCGAACAAGGCTCGGACCCTCCACGGCGTTGTTTTTTCTCATTCTTGGGGAGCGTATATTCAACTCAATGTATAAGTTAATATGGGAGCCACAAAGGGGTGGAGTCATCCTGAGAGGCCCATAGGTGAAATAAGAATGAAAAAAAAAACCACAAGAGCTCACCCAGTGGCCTGTGGAAGCCCTGTCGGCACATCACTGGCGGGCAACGACGGTGGATGGCTCTCACCGATCATGGATGGAGGTGGTGCCCGTAGGCACTGTAGTGGTTGGCAGGGGTAGATTTTCCTCGAGTAGCCACTATGGGGAAAGGCGACTCGTCGTTATGTTCCACGGTGAAGAGTCACATATTTGAAGCCAAGATAGAGGGGACCCATGGCGCGCAGCTCCCGCTGACAAGAGGGTGGTGCCACATGGTGCTTCTAGATGAATTAAACCAAACTCCTTTTCCGTTCGGAAAGGGGGAAGACACCAGGCTGGTGGACTTCGCCAGGCTCTGGGCCCGGTCACCTGGCGGGCTGGGCTGGTCTGCAGCCCAGTGTGCCGAGCCCACGGCCCAATCCAGAGTTGGGCCGGGCTGGTTAGACTCGGACTGGGTCGGGTTATCTCAGGTCCGAGCGGGTTGGGTCAGTCCCACCGAGTTGGACTGGACCCTGACCCCTTTTAGGCCCAAATACATTTAAAAAGTTGTATCTCACAAACCAAAATATTGTTTGATGAACCATCTACAGTTTTGAAATCTTGGGAATGATAATGTTCTTTTGAGATTCTCCACCTGAGTTTTGGAAAATTTTGGAGTACGACTTCGTTGGATCGAACCCGAATCCAACAGACCCCTTGGCACTAATGTACCTATTACTCATAGATCGGGCATCCGATTGAAGCATCGTCTGTCATGTTAGGACCCTTACAACATGGTGTTACATTGTGTTACTATTTTGTGAACTTCATGGCAGTTGAGGCATGACCAATAGCTTTTGGAGAAGATACTGTGGATCTCAAGCGCACTGGGTTTAGGGAATCTTATGGTTGGATCTCAAGTGAAGAGATTCCCTTTGTGGATCAACATCAAAGAGACCCTGTGTGAATTAGAATTATAGCAACCCTATGTGGATAAGAATAATAGAGACACTATGTGGATAAACATCATTTCAACCCTTTGTGGATCATCATTTTTGAGACACTATGTGGATCATCATTTTTGAGACACTATGTGGATCGGCATCATATCGACCCTATGTGGATCAGTATTCTAGGGACCCTGTGTGGATCAACAGTGTGCGAACCAATGAGGACCATTTTGAGAGTGGTCTATCATAGATCAGCGACATAAGACCCTATGTGGGTTGACAGTGGAACAAAATCTTCATGTTTTAGTTGGTGAACTTCCTAATAGAATAAGATGATATATCTTATGACTAATCATATTTATTTCTGATATCTGAGTTGTATACCTAGTTTTAAATGAGTCTTTTCTTTATGCTATGTGATTGAGACCATTATTTTTGGTTTTCCTTTTCGTTATTTTGAAAGACCTATGGGGTCTCGAGGTCCCTACATGGTATTGTTATACTCCCCCTTGAACGAGTTTCATCTGCACCCGGTTTTGACTTGTACAGATAATGAGTAGTTTGGGTGACACTTTGGGTTGCCAGAACTAGGCGGTACACAAAGGGGAGAAGTTGACATAGAGAGATATGAAGAAAAGTTGTACCTACCCTTCATGTAGGATCTATGGTGGATGATCTCCAGAGCTGTTTTCAATTGTAGTTGTATCTTTCAATTGGGCTTGTATTCTGGCCCCTTTACTTTGAGTACACACTTTTACTACTACAGTTTTAGGACTTTTTTTTCATTTTATCATTTTCTTGGACTGTCTGTTTGCAAGTTTAAAAGAAAATTCGTTCTATTTTTAATAAAATTCCATTCCGATGCAGGTCTCCAACCCCTAGCATGTGGAAGGCAGGCTTGGGGAAGTCATAACACCAACCCCAGGGGACAGGTTGGGACATTTCATGCACCATGTATGGACATGATCCAAAATTTATTCCATATTTATTAGCTTCATCAATATCTCAAGGATAAAATCCAGTTCATTACAGGGGGGAATTATATATCAAGGAAAGTAAAAAAAATTTATAGTGGGTAATTTTTATCTAGGATTGTAAGTATTATGTGTTACATGGATTAACCATCCCATTTTTTCATGTTCTATGTATCCATAGGGTATTTAATGAGAGTATTTTGGAGAGTGAGATGAAAATGTGTACCTAGTCTCATAATTTACATGAATGATTTATGTATTTAATTATTTTGTTTAATGATGTAGTTATTGAATAATGTTGCTTTATGAGATGTTATTTTAACTTATTTTTGGTTTCCATGATAGGAAGAAATAGTTTTTTACAATATCCTTGATAGGTATCGTTTTTGTGGTTTGTTAGACCCCATCCTTTACGTTTTTGTGATTGGTTTTGATTCATGAGGATGGAATTTTTTTGTAGGTATTTAATGTAATAGTTCAATCCATATAATGAATTATGTAGTTGTAATTAATTTAATGGTAGTGTATTGGGGGTGTTTTGATGGAGTTGAGGATTGAATGGTTGAGTTTTAGATGAAATTTCAATTGGGGAAATGTTTTTTATGAAGGAGGATTATGTTTTCCCATAAAGTGATATATTTTATTATTGGGAGATCAGTATTAGTGTTTAGGCTAATTATATGGAGATTCATTTATTTTTCCTTCTAAAAATAATTGTGGTATGTATTAATAGATATGGTGTGGATTCTAGGAGGATGAATTTGATGGTTATATCGATTTCACTTGAGTTTCACTATATAGATGGGTTAGAGTGTATATTTTTCTTGGTGACTATATTATGTGGAATTATGGTATCCATTGAATCAATATTATTCTTCTAGTTTATAAGATTTATATTTTTGAGAATGTTATCTTTCATGGATTCTATATAGTATAGACAAATTTTAGTGTGTCCCTATTCGATATGTTGTACCTTTTTCATATAGCATTGCATTTAAAACATTATGTAAGATGTTTCATCGTGGACTTCTAAATTTAAATTTTCATATAAGTTCATTAATCCTCTTTAGAAGCATATTTTCTTCTAGAATTTTATTCAAATAATGGGTAGATCTTGGGAGAATATAGAAAGTTGTTCACCTACACCTTGTTGTATTTTTCTCTCAACAACCAAATATTGAGCATCAATGATTTTATGTGTGTTTCCACCTTCTCTCCTTCATCCATATTAGTTAACTAATATGGGGATCTTACCAAGAGGAAATGGATATTTTGGGTAGTGGTATTTGGAATATTCTTGTGGATTTTTTGTTCTATGTTTATATAATCTACCCCTTTCATTTATGTCCTTTTTGGTTGACATCATCTTTTTCTATCCATTGGACGAAATTTAGAAAAAAATCAAAATTAGTTGATTCCCATTCTATATTTTCTAATATATTTAAACAAATTTTATGATTAATAAATTCAAAAAGATTATATTAAGGCTAAAATTAATAATTATAATGAATTAGTTTAATTAAAACTAATAGGAATATAGAGTGATCACATGTTTTTAATCATACTGTGATATTTGTTTTGTGTTTTTTCTCCATTATTACATAACTAAAAATTATGAATGTTGGTAACATTGTTTAATTTATTGTTTATATAAATTTCTAAACCCATATTATGCTGTTTGGTTGAGATCACTAAGAATAAAAATTTATAATCACTTTTTATGTCTAAATAATTTGTGTCACATGTGATTACATAAATGTTTCACAATACCCATGTTAAAAAATATATGATTTTATGAAATTGCATGAACATAAATTTTGAATGGTGTTTTCATTTAAATGTGCTATAATGTGTTGATTTCATTTTTGTGTATTCTTATAAGGTGTGTGATGATCTTATGGAAATTTTATCAGTTATGGTGGTAACCAGGTTTGATGCGGAATGTACTAGTAGTGAGGCTATATTGGTTTATCATGAGATGTGATGTGGGAGAATCAGAAATGTTGGTTTTATGTGGCTTTTTTGTGAAATATTTTGTTTTTTTTTGATGATATGAATTATTTCTCTATATGTACTGGGGTTGAGGTATGATAGATTAGATGTTGTATTTTATGGTTGTGTTAGATAAATTTTTAGAAATTAAATGAATTTCAAATAATAGGGAAAGAATTATATGTGATGGAAAATGAATTTGTATAGGAAAAACTTACCTATATTTTCCAAAAATCAATGTGTGATAATTGGATTAAAAGAATGATATTTGTAAATTAGAATCATTTAATGTAATATAATTATAAAAATTATGGATACTATTATTACAATGTGGTAATGTGCGGATTGTGTGTGATGGTTGTGTAGTGGGATACCTAATTGGTAGAATCATATTTTTGATGATGTTGTGAGTGGTTGTGGTGATAGTTTGAGAACCATTAAAGCTCTTGTGAAACAACCAATATGTTGGCTATAGTGTTACATCTATCTATCATTAATTTTTTTTAGAAAGATCTACTAGATTTAGATAACTTTATTAATGCCTAAATGTTTTTCATTTTTAGTATTTCCCCAAAAATTCATTATCTTGGTGATTTTTATTTGTATTTATCCCCTTATTGTTTATCCTAATTTATAAATAAGGATGATTTTGGTATGGTGTTGTAAATTACCACATGTTGAAGGGTAGGTGTTGGTGATTACCAAGTAATGATGGGATAGTGTTGAAAATTTAACACTGATAATGAGTTAGTATTAAAGAATATTCAATATGATGGGGTGGTGTTGTAGATCAGCCAGTTTAAAAGATGTGAGATGTGATGGGGATCAATCATGTTATAACCCTGGAACAAGGTTGATATCCTATCCATTCCAGATAAAATACTTCTCTGGTTATGATGAGGATATTTTGATATGGAAAAATTATTGCATGATATATTGGTCTTTTGGGGATGATAGGGTAGGTTGGGATGCATCATAACCCACATCATAGGTTGATGGGTATATGCATATATTTTCATTGAAGGGGTGGGACAATTTGACAATTTTTAGAAAGGTATGGGAGTAGAGATTCGGTGGGGATGTGGATGTGGGAAACCTTTCATTATATTATTTCTAGGATATTTTTTCTACATGGATGCATTATTTTCTGAGAGTGATATAGTTAGGTTGGGATGGATAGCTTGAATGTTTTGCTGAAAGAAAGATTTGTAATTTTTTAAATGGTGAATCAATGTTATCTTTTAAAATTTTCATGTGCAACCTTTGGTATAATCCAATAGAATATTTATTTTACTCCTTTACAACATATTTTAAAACTATTTTTATGGGTTCTAAGAGGACATTGAGGACCATGTTTGTCATTAATATTTTGTTTTTGTAGCTATTATTGATTTTCTACCATATGATAGGTTTTTTATTAACTTTGATACCATTATGTTATTGATGAGATTTTTCATATATAGATAGATGGTATGGATCCTCTTATTCATATTATGCTGTGGAGTTTCTTGGATATTATTCACAAAATATCAAATATCCACTATTCTATATATAGGGTAATTTCAATAATATGTAATATTTTCACCTCATTACTAATAACCAACTTGAGGCCTACTAAAGGATGGTCTCAGAGGTTATTATCTCTCATCCACTAATTCCATGTTGGGAAGGTTACCATTCGAGTTAGGGGTCTTGAAAATGATAGATATGAAATGCATTTTATATGAATTATGTTTTTGAAATACCCTAAACTCTTTTACTATTATATGAGGGTAATATCAAGTATCGCCATCATTATTTAATGTTAAAAATAAAAATTACAGTGGTGTAACATGATACAAACAAATTTTCCCAATATCACATTGAAATCACTTTTTATGTTTCCCACATTCAAGTTGTTTTGTCATAATTTGTAGAAAAATATTTCAAAAGAAGCAAGATGATAATAATTTTTCTTATATATGATCACTATATGTTACATGTAGAACAATATGGCTTTCCCTGGAATGTGATTAAATATATATTGTATTGGTTCTATTGTTCTTGAAGAAAAAAATAATTACATGGTTATAGTATACCCTGTGGGGATCAATAAATGTGATTTTCATCGTAACCTACAAGTCCATTTGGATTGGTTTATAGGAAAAATAACTATCTATAATGGTTATGTATAAAATATTTATGGAATATTATTTAGTAATTTAGTGGTTGGGACTAAGAAGTCATCCTTAGGCTAGTGATGCATGAGATCAATAAATCCAATACATGAACTCATATTATTTTCTTCTTCGTAACATGGAAGTCATTGGTGAGACAATTATGGTATTGAAATTTCTGAATGATTTTGGACTTTATTAGCTTTCTAACTTCATCTTACACCTTGTAAATATTCTTGATATGAATTATCAACCTTTCATGGGTATGGAAAAATTAAAAATCTTTTAAACTGAAATGATGGGTAGACATAGTGGTGGGGAAATTTGGCATGTGAGTATAGTTTCATTTTAGTACATGTCAATTATATTTAAAAAATTATATACACCTATTATATTCAACTCAAATCATAATTTTACTAGTCAATTAATGACACAAATCTTACTCTACACCCATTCTCATCAATTTGAGATCATCAAATGTTATAGACACCCATTCCATGGATGTAAAATTGAGAATCCTTGATTTATTTATTATATTCTTCTAAAAATTACTAGTTGAAAGAAGTGGACTATCAAATTTTGATTCCAAATAAAATTTAGGGGAATTGTTACTAAAATATAAATGAAATCTGTTTTCCAAATGGTTGTGATCATATGATAGAATATAAACCACGAGAATTGAATTTAATGTTCTTAACACATGTTCTATTATTCCTTATTTAGAATTCATGTCCATTTGGTCAATGAGCCTCGGTTGTGTCATCTAAATTTTATTTATTCCTTCCCTCATGATAATATTCATGTATGAATGTTTAATGTTTTTCAATGACCAGGTCTACTCTGTAAATAGTTGATGAAAATGTTGGACACATAGCCTTAAGTTTATATCCTCAAATTCCAGAGGTTGTCGACTTATAGTGAGAGTCCAGAAGTGGTAATGTTTGGAGACTATACCCTTTAGATTAGAAACAAATGGATTAATAATACATGAAAAATATAAATATATTGAAATAAGTAAATCCCCAACAGAAAATAATAATGTATTACTAAAAATAAAATAATAAACAACCACCATTAGATAATCAACCCAATAACCAATATAAAACCATGCATGGACATGCTAAAATAGACAAATGACATGGATAATTTAATATAAATTTTTAATATATAAGGGTAAAATTTCTACACAATTATATTACTCCATGATAAAAGTTTAGTTTCCAATGTTATAATTCATTATATGGTATCATTGGTCAATTGAAATTGTTTTACCCCTTGACTAGACAATGGTTTCCATTGTAGAAATTAAATGTATTGGATCATTGTTTAGATGAATTATTACAAATTGGTAGATAATTAGGTTCTTTCAATAGAATTCCTTGTATATAATCAGAGGTCAAGAAAATTGAATTATTCCATGATTAACACTTGGTTCTGTATAAATAATTCCATTGAATGGCTTAGTTGTAAAATGAATTTATTATCTTCCATTAGATACACTTAGGTTCCTCATATGTAATTCTTTATATGTGATCATAGGATAAATTGGATTATTTAAATCCATGGATAATACATGGGTTCCATATAGTGAATTCAATTGATGAAATCATTAGATAACTGGAAATATATAATATCTAGGGTGAATCTTTGGTTTCAATGAGGTATTCCTTGGATGAGTTTATAAGATATATGAAATATTATTATATACCTGACTATCACAATATAAGGATCCCATGTCTCACCATGGGTCTAATATGACTAAAAAAATTTCCCGGACCTTTTTATGTTCCATTGGGCCTAGATGAGAAAATGGACATATACTCATAATAATGATATAAACCATACTCAATACATTGTTTCAGGTATACTTACTCCCTTATTTATGGGCTTATATAAATTTATCTCAGTATCAATTAATTTATATCTCCTTTTATATAATGTAGATTCCATGCTATTACTCCTCAATCCCTCACTAGTTCATGTATATAACAACACACATTACAATTAAAATTATTCACATATAAACAAGATTTTATTATTATATACATTATTTCTTAAGATGATGTATGAATTTTCAGTTAGTATTTCTTTGACGTGATTCTTCTTATCATGGTTATATTTATTTTTTCACTTATTTTTTTATACCTTCACATTCTTGTACTTTATATTCACAGATATAAATTCATTAGACATAATTTTTGGTGGCCTAATGAGTATTTACCAAAATATTGTTTTCCATAATTTGGTACCAATAAATACCCCTTTGTTGAATTTTAGGTTATATATTTTCGTTTTTATTATTTGAAAATGGAATGTTATTCATGGAAATGGGATCTTGAGGGCATAGGATTGGACTAGAGCTCAGGATGATCATAGAGATAGTATTTAATAATTTTTTATTTTCATTATGCATGTATTGTATGTATAATTCTTGTCTATTTAAGCATGTGATTTCATAGTTCTTTATTGGTCATTAGCCATGCTATCTGATGTTGGTAATTTATTGTTTAATTTTTTTATCGGTATTTATTATCTATCAGGGATTTTGTTTTCATCCATTATTTATATTATTTATTTATTCTTCCATGTTTCTTATAGATCTAAAGGGTATAGTCCCCAACTATACAACATGTAGACCCTCACTCATAGAAGAAAGCCTACAGAATATGGGGAGACCAATATCTATTCCAAAACAAAATATAATTTAAGTATCTTTAAAGGGATGTATTTTGGGGAAAGCTACATAATTTCATCCCAAAAAAACAATATGATATTATCCAATATGTTTAAGTAAACCATGTGTTTTCAATAAATTTATATAATAATAATATATAATGATTAACTAGAACCTTGTCGCTTACCAAATAAAGTCACACATAATTTTATTACATTAACAAGATATTATTTTTATTAATATTAAATACACAAAATTATGATACAAGCCAAAATTTTATTGTTTTAATGTCTTTGGTGAGAAGATACAAAATTAGTTTTTTCATAAAGGATATTAAACAAATACTATGATGATATTCAAAATTATTAATCTTCATATACAAACCCTACTTGAAATCATTTTTCAAAAGAGAGAAAAATGAAGAATAATATACGTAGTTCTTTGTTTTTTTGTAAGGAAGAAAAATGAGATATTAGTGATCAATTAGGAAAAATATGAGAATTATTGAATGAGATAATGACCATAACATTAAAAACCACATACATGTCATATGATATATGATAATGTACAATAATAGAATATTATTTACAAATATATAATACGTGAATCCTAAAGTAATCAAAAAAATGTTCCTAGTGAGAATATCATTTTCATAATACTTAATATTATAATATAGACATTATAATTTAGAATTATTTATTTAATAAAGTATTATTACTATGATTATCATAGTATATTGGGTTAAAAAAATTACATGAAACAATTATTAATGGATTACTCCCAAGACTATCTTAGTTGATAATATCCATTAATAAACATGGTTAACATCCCATTACAATCAATATAATATCATCAAATATCCATTATACACAATAAATTAGAGGAATATACAATTCTAGACCCACATAACACATAATGAAAATCATAAATATTCCTGCAAACATGTCATAAAACATTCATCATAGAATAAAATAAAATCATGTGTTGAAATGAGTCAAATAAAATAATGTGTAATAGAAGAAACAAAGATGAAATTAATTTTAGGGAATAAGGATTTGGATGAAAATAATTTTTAACTCACAAGAACAAACATTGTTTAATTTATTTAAAAATATTAGTCCATAAAATTACGTACATAAATGACAAAAATTAAAATAAAACATTCCTTATAAAAAAATTATGACTAAAATTCATTTGTTTTTTGAGAGGTATATCCTAAAATTTTAATATTATAAATGTAATAAAAAATAATCCTTGTAAAAAAAGATAGTAATATAAAAACCTTAACACTTTGATGAAATTTGAATCATAAATACAATGAATGAATAACATGAAATGAGAAGATTAATTCCATTAAAAAAATTATTCATGATATAACATATCAATTGTAATTTATATACAACTCAACGAATAATATAGTCACATAACATAACATTTGACCAAAAGAATATAATTTTAGATGATAAACCATTACCACTTTCCTAACATCGAAATAAATACCATATAAAAGTGATTAATATATATGGATTTCACAATAACCATAATTTTAAAAAGGAAATTCATAAAAGATATTAATAAGAATTATATGAAACAATTAATGAAATCAATTGTTGAATAATTCATATGTTTCAATAAAATAAATTTTAGATTAGAAGCCTCTTGCCTCAAGTTTGAATTTCATCAAATATCCTTAAACCTTAGGTATAATAAATTTTAATTTATTAGAATTATATTATAAATTAATATAAATACTAATAATATTATATATTATCCACATTGAATATTTTCACATTCATTTATGTTGAAATTTATATTAAAATCATCATTTCTTGGTGTTAACTCTTTCTTTTGTTTTAAGGAGAATTCATCTTCGGTAGTTTCGGTCCTTGTAAATTGATCATAGTTTCATAATATAAAAATTATTAATTATTATATAAATATAAAATAACTTAATTATATAAATATTTATATTCATCCATTAATCATATATATAGAAAAATGAATGAAACCATTCATAGAGATGTTTGGTCATACATAAGCAATTTTTTTTAATTTTTTGATGGATTGAATGAAAGAAATGAAAATAATAATTCACCTTTATATAAATATTATTATATCCTACATTTAGTTTATATTTTTTTATTATATTTTTATTAAAATCCATCTAAAAATAAATGAAAAAAATCACAATTATTTGTGGAAGTTATTTTCCTAACAAACATGTGACCTGCCTTATAATTTCCAAAAAATATTATGAAGGTGGATATTGGGTATTCAATACTCATAATAACAATTAAATTTTTTGGCTATAATTAATTAACAATCTTATAATGTATATACATTAATTATTGGAGGTATAATATGAACAAAATTGAAAATTAATTGTTAAGAGTTGTACCTCGTCAATGAGAAACCTCTTTCAAAATACTCTATATATTTTCAAAGGGATGACCTTTTGTAAATAATAAAAAATATATGATATGTTGAATGATATTATAATGATTTTATTATGGGTATTTAATGTGGTATATGGATCCAAAATGTGAATAATCACGGATATGTGGTTCCCTTTTATATGTGTGGGGAGGGGAACTCTTGGAAGTTCTAATGTATTAAAATAAAATAAATTATTTTTTATGTTAAAATATATAAAAATTCATAAAATTAAAGGATAATATGAGGATGAGTCTCAATATTCTCATCCAACAAAATTTCTAATTTTTTTGTTATGTTTTCAAACATTAAACATAGCTATTGCTCTTGATAACCCTTTTTACATTTAATTTAATAACCAAGTATATTATACATTACTAGTAATTTAAGATGCTATAAAATTAAATGGTGATAATTAAAGTAGAATAGATGATATATTTAACAATATTAATTTTAGGATTCTAACTATAATATATTTATGATATTTAAATAATTTTTAAAATATTATTTATTATAAACTTTCATAACTGTTTTTTTAAACTAATCAATTAATTTATCATTGAAAAGATGACAGAATAAGAATTTTAATAATAACTTTTGAAACGTTATTACATTATTAAATTTAACTATAACAGCCATGGGACACTATTACTAACCCATTAGTTATTAAATTTTAATTCTTTAAAATAATTTAATTAATTTTTCTGCATCCTGTTCATGAATTTTTTCATTACATCACAGGAATTTTATTTAATTATGTTATCACAAAAATTAGAAATATTTTGACCTGATAAAAAAATTAATTCATATTTTAAAAAATATAAAATAAAATAAGTTATTTTTTATCATTCCACAAAATATTATATATGTTGAAAGTAAGAATGTGGTATTTTTTACTTGACCTTTTACGTAAAAACATTAAAGGTCAAACTAAAAATTTAATTGAAAATAATATATTTCATAATTCTAGTTTAGTAACGATGAAGTAAAATTATATAATAAAACAAATTACTGTTTTATAATGAATTTCAGGCATTATCACAATGGTTTTAACCATATTTTAACAATTTTTTCTTTATCATGTTAATAAAAAATTGTAATAGTTACCATTCATAATAACTAGTACTAAAAGGGAAATGATTAAAAAATATGACCTCCAGATTTAAAATACTGAATCAATTTTTCAATATTAAATTTTTAGATGTTCTATAAGTAATTTTAAAATAAGAATGAAAAACTAAATGAAAGTTAGTTTTTCAAAAAAAAATGTAATTTTTATGTATAAATTTTTTTACATAAAATTAGTGCACAAAATTTTTTATTATGAAATTAAAAAAATAATTTATAATAATATATAACTAATTTTACATTAAAGCCATTTAAAAATGTTATTTTTAAATTGTTTAATAAAAAAACTCAATAAAAAATATTATTCACCAATCACTGAAAAATCAATATTATATAAAAAATATCAAAACTTCTATGAAAGATAATTTTTATTTTATAATTCAATACATGATATTTTTTATAAACCCAATTATTTTACATTATAGAAATTAATTATAATATTTAATCATAAAATTCATTAAAAATATGTTTTGATTTATTGATATGACCCACCGAAGTCAGCCTCGCTAGAAATAATTTGAGTGTGACTATCCCAAGGCCACATCCAATAGGCCAGGGGCATATTGGAAGCTTAGAGTAGACATATTAGACCCATTGGAAGAATTATCCAAATACACTTATATACATGAAAACATATCCATGCCTATAAAATATTGAAACGTAAAATATTATAAATGAGTCCAATGAATGCATAATATCTCACCAAAAATAAGATTATGACCAAAGGGAAATGAAATCGATATAGTTTCCAAATATATGCCCACCCAAAACATCCATGGTGTACAACCTTATAATAAAGACGCAACAAATATAAAAATCAACCCACAATATAAACCATAGTCTCTATATCCCAAAGTAATATTTTTTTGATTTTCGTCAACCAAGAACCTCATTAAATGGATAATCATTTAAATAATTCATGGAATGTGTTGGATGATCCCACAAATGGGTGTGTAAAATAATAGTCAGTATAAAAACCTTAATTCACTAAATATAGAGAATTAAGATATTATTCATGTCATCAAAGGCTTATGTCATTCATAAATAGAATACATATAGATATAAACATCTAGATATACAAATTATAGACACTTAGTCTCTTGAAATGGTCATAATGACATCTCCATCCAATGATTCAGTTTTAGATATATTCCAAAAAGTCATCCAGAACAAATTAATTTTCATGTTAGAGAGCACTGATGTAGATCGTCCATGATCTAACACTAATTGAATATCACAATAAGTAAGTACATGATGGAACTTATAAGTTTCCACTACTCACATATCTTCACACCCATGGTTATAGGGTATAGAAACAACAAATTCTACAATAAAACATTATTTATGGGATCATCAATTTTTTAATGTTGGTCACACCAATTATGAGAACCCCACTTAGGGTAGAAGATGATATATGATTTCACATAAGGCCATGGGGGCATTGAGAACTCTATCCTGAGAAAATACAATAGATAAAATCAAAATTCCACCACCAAAATGTAATACGAAACTATAACCTCTTGGGATAGATCGAGTGAATGCACCATAAGGAAACATATCTATACTGAAGAGAATGAGGGAATCAAAACATAATATAAAAACTATATGCCATGTTTTATTATTAGATTTCATTTCATGTATTTCACTCTTCTTACCAAGTAACCCATCAAGTTAATGTGTACTGTAGGTTGTGATTTGGTACACATGTTCCAACTCATGTAATTCTAGTCGTGGGAGTGTAATTTTTCAAGCATGAGTGTCAAGTTTTTCCATTATGTTCTACATGTGACCATGTATCTAGTCATATATGTGATCATGTATCACATTTTATAGATGCTTAGTCACTAGGTAAGGGATGGACGGTGTTTGACACATGTCTCATGACATGTGATGTTTAATTTTCATAGAAACCCCAGAATTGTAATAATGGGTCCCACATAGAGTGTATATCCCGAAGAAATTCCATGTATTGTAGAAATTTCCAAATACCACATACTATTAATGCATTTTCCACTATACATTTCACAACTTCCAATCCTTCTAGGAAATGTGGATCTTGGTATAACAGACCCATTCTATCATTGGTCATCATAATCCATTATTCTATCTATTCAGAAATTACTGTGTCAAGTTCAACCATAATTGTGATCCCTTATTTCAGAAAATCGTTATCTATATTCTGATCTTGTTCATCCTTTGATCACCCCCTTCCCCCCTGACACCACTATGACACCATTGATTTTAAACCATACTGACGATATTGATCTATTTCACCGGTGAATAGTCCTAAAATGTCAAATACATTGTATACATTAAATTTTGGGCAAACGAATTTTCCATTTTGGAAAGTGTGATGAACGAGTGTCTAAATTCATGAAAAATAATATAATAATTAATATCAACCGTGTTCAGGTTTTCTTAGACATCATTCCATTAATCAATGAATGAATGAACAGAAAAATAACCAAATAATTAATCAAAAAATCACCTATTGATGCACATAGAAATAATTGTTAGTGGAAATTATTAATGATTGAAATATGATAAATTCATAAGGTTGGATAATAAAATGGATAAATTAAAATGGTTGGATAAATTGAAATGATTGATGATTAATGAATACTTTTTTTTCGATCACTCACCGATGAAGAGGAATAATTCTTCATAGTAATTGGTGAATTCCACAATCTATGATGGTATATTCTTTCCATACAGTATCGACGTAGTCATCTAATATGTTAACATAATAAAAAAAGATATCTATGTAATATCTGTTAAATCCCTAGGTTATATCATTAACTATATTATTTAACCATAATGAAATATTTTAATGGGGAATTAGGTTTGGGATAATACTAAAAAAATTTAATTATTTAGTAACAAATTAATCCACTCATTACAGATCTCAATAAAAACTGATTTATGAGAGGATTATGTCACGCCTAGGGTAAAATCCAAGTTTAAAAATCAACAATTGTCTCATATATCACATTCATTCCATATTTTAGGATTTATTTCATATTTTTCATGAAAACTATGAATTGGTGATATTGTTATTTTTAATACTATTAAAGATATAAATTCTAGGCTCATCTGGCCTGAGAAACACAGAGTATCTTAGTGACTGTCTCTGAAATAATTACAAGATATAATCAAAAGATTAAATGGCATAAACATGGATGTTACATTTTAATAATTAAATGAATTTACTAAAAATTGATTTTTATTTCCTATGAATGTAGAAATAAATTTTGATTGATTATGACCTTGATATATATTACCTAATTCAGTTACATTTAATAATTCCTTCCAATTCAGCAGCTATGTTATTATGATAAAAAAATACTAATATTTCATGGTTTTTATGTTTTGGTGTTCTATATTGTATGCACTATCAAACATACAACTCAATTAAAATCTATGGGTGTTACTTAATAACAAAATTTAAATCATAAAAATAAATAAATGTATCAGTTCGGAATTAGATAGGAGTTCCATTCCTTATAAAATATCAAAAGACTATATGAGTTATGAAAAATATATTTCTATTCAAGAGAAATTATGGATAATGTTTGGTGAACCCAGATTTTACCACTGGAAAATATAGCCAAAAAATTGGATTCCATGTATGGAAACCAAGTTTTAGATTATGATCATTAAAAAGAATATCTTGAAATTTGATGATTCATGGATGATACCACTCTAAGTATATTAAGACCATGTATGATGGAATACTCTAAATGAAATAAATTCATACAAGATTTAATAATATGAATATCTAAATGTCATGTAATATATACAACACTATTTAGTTTTATGTTATGTGGGAAGAATTATATTTCATTTTAATTACATTCATACGACAAAGACTACATGTAAATTAGATTATATCCAGGTAGATATGACATACTAGCCATTCCATTTAGGGTCATATGATGGGGACTCAATCTAAGACGTGTTAAAGTCATATCAAATAGATGTAGAATTTTTAGTTTTTAATTCATGTTGTTAAAACTACATCAAATCATCATGAAATTATTTAAATTCAGTATTGAGAAATTTTAATTTATCAATGGAGTGATATGATCTTTATTCATTGTGGCCCTGGAATGGGATCTACATGAGTATACCTCATAGGTGGCATATATTCTATCCCATTTAGGCTCCAATAGTAGTGGCTTCTTCTTGGGTCTCTTGGGGTTTCTCATAGACACAAGTTATTCTCGTCTAAATAATGCACAAAGGTGAACCTTCTGGATGAATGTGAAATGACATGATTTTAATGAACCATATAGTTTTTTATTTTGTAAAACCTTATACCATCGAGCCATTATAACATTTCATGCCATATATGTGACATATCATATTTTAATAAATTATTATAGACTGAAATAAGAAGTGATCGAATTCATATCTCAATACTAAAGACTTCCTTTATCCCATATACAATCAAATATGGGGTTTCTTGAGTATAATTATTGGTGATAGTGTGATAATCCCGCATAGCTTATAGGATCCATTAAATTGAAGTATTGTTATCTTTTCAACACATGTAGTAATTGATTTTAGATATTATTTTATTTAAATCTTTAATCTATCTATTTTTAATTCATGATAGTGGGATATGTGGTTTGGATGGATATTATATTCCTAATATAGCCACTTAAATTTATAATAATATAAACTTATGATTTTTTTTCATCAATATTACGCAAGGGACCCCATATATGGTACTTATATTAGAAATCATTACATTTATGATATCTATTATTCTATTTACTTATAGGGGTACATAAATATCCCATTATGAGAATAATTCAGTGGAATTAAGGATTTATTTGAATTTTCTAGCTATAGTTGGAGGTGAAAATTTATAACAACTTTTTCGCATATAGAATATATGAAATTGTATTTGAATGTTTTAAACAATTATGTGGGTTGATATATGATGTCAACATGTATTGAAAAATATTGGAAATATTTTTTAACTCTAAATACATTTATATTATTAATATCTAGTAGTTTAAAAGTCTATTTATTTGATAGATCATCTTGGGTCAGAACTGGGGGGTGGCATAGGTTATAGAACAATCTTCTATATACTAATAACGGTCTATCCAGAATCAATTCACTAGATAAGAAGCCCATAAAACATCTATTTTATGGAATATTCTAGGAGTTTACATCATAATAAATGATGAAATTTTATTCACACTACTAGATATATACCTTCTTGGATTGATTTGTAGGGAATATTCCATTTTCAGAATAGTATATTATAGGATATTTACATCCAATTAAGGAATTTTATATAGAAAACATCAGCTCTACTTGACTGATGGTGGTGTTAACCTCATTGATATATTAAATAACCTTATTAATGGGTGGTGAAACAAAACATTGAGGTGAGATGTGGATGATTGATTTATCCTGAACTGTATCTACCAAATTTGTTGCTACAATGTCTAGTGAAACATATTGGTCATTCTATGAATACAATACATGAGGTATCGATGGATCTAATGGGAATTCATTCATCAAACCTCTTACATAATATGGACCAGAAATCATCTTTTCTAAATTACTTACATAGTCTACATAGATTTTCTTGACGACTAACTCTTATTAACCCTTGAAATTAATTTAGTACACTGGAATCTATATATCCATATCTAATATAGTAATGTGCGACTAGTATTCTACTTATATAATGGGTAATCATTTTTAATGTAGGAAAAAATATGGGAGAACATATTTCATTGTATTGAAGAAGATGGTACCCAGGCCAACTCAACTGAATTTCAGAATTTCCTTCCTTCCCTCAATTGGGATTCTAGATCATACATTGATGTATATATCACATTATTAATAAGTTTCATGGATGTATATTAAATCCTCATTGGTTATTTTTGTGTCTTGAAAAGACTATTTTGGGACAGTGTTTATCAAAATGAAATCTTCAAACACTTTCCATTTTATTTCCATCATATAAATGAACTAAATGTTGAACTTCTACAGAATAACCTCCCACTAAAATTGTTGCCAAGATAGTTTTGGGACACCAAGGAGGTAAATATGCAATCATTCCAAGGTAACAACATAGATGATTGGTGGATTCACATATAATATTGGAATTAATAATACTAACAGAATAATGAATTCATTAAAATCAATGAACACATTCTTAAATATTCATCCAACTAACAAATAATTCATTTAATTTTCAACTCTATTAATGGAAAACATATTCCCATAGGGTTATAAATTGTATAGACATTCTAACCTATTATATTGAAGTGAATTCATATTATGGTGGGGTTATAGGGGATGTTCTGTGGAAGTTGAAGAGTGGTTGGTGGATTCACATATGAAAATCCAACTAGGGATTCATTTTCCAATTTTAAGGCATATTCTACACTTTAAAGAGAGTTCATGAAACATAGAATGATTATAAGAATAACAAATCATTGGTATATAGATTTTTAGTTCATCTCTCTTTTTTAAATTAGCATGCTTGAGGATTCTAGTCCGTAGACTATATTTTGGGGGAGGAGATTTGTGTTTTATTAAATTTAATGATATATATTATACAGAGATGGATAGTGGAATGGATTTATTCTTAGAGTCCTAATTAAACATTATCATGGAATAACTTTTATTTTGGTAGTTATTTTAGTTTTTAGGATGTATGTAATGTTTCTTTACATTTTTTTGGATGTTTTTTGACCATCATTTTAATGGTGTGGTCCCTACATTTATGTCCTGTCCATTTTCAATGTTATCACATTTCCACCATAGTGTAGGGTGTTTCACTATGGCCTTAAAATTCCAATTTACCGATAAATTCATAAACCCCCTCGAAACACTATATTACATTGTTATATTATCTACAAAATTAAATGAATCCATTGTGACGTTATGAGGTCTTTCGACCTCTCTTTTTATTAATTCAATCACAAAGTCTGAAGATTGTATATAAGAAATTCTATGTGTGTTTCCCACTTTACCTGTTATTTAATTAATTTTTCTCCATTATAATGAGAATGTAGCTAACAATTTGGTTGGTTTGTGTAGGGTTATTTTGGTAGATTGATGATTCAACCAATTAATTGGACGATTAAGGTTCTATCATTAATTTTGGTTTTTTGAATTTTAATTCTATTGTTCAATCATTGTATAATGATTTCAAAATATTTTATTGAGGTAGGGGATCCTCATTTTATATTTTTTTACATTATCTATTTTTATATCTATATTTTAGCATCCAATGTATGGATTTTATGCATTTTATTATTAGAGATAATGAATTATTCCAATTGATATTATTGGGAAAATAGAAAAATCACATGTGTTTAATCATTCAAAATGTTGCATATAAGTTTATATTATATTATTTTGTTGGTAAGAATCACATTTTATTATAGCCTTGTTTGAGTTATCATTAATGTGTGTTTTAAAAAACTAGTTTTATTTTAATTTATATAGCAAATATTGGACAAATTAAAATCTTATATTTTAAGTTAAAGACCCATTTCTCTTGGAAATATGGAATTATGTGATCATACCCCCGAATTTCCTGATGGTCTTCTTTTTTATTGATTTTTCATAACCCCCCTTTCAAGGGATGAGGGGGAACCATTACAAGGCCCGTAGGTTCAGAGATTACATGGCCCTTTGGCTTAGGAGATTACATGACCTGATGGTCTTAGGAAATTCAACAAGACTATCTAAAAGGAACCGCCCATCCCCAGCAACTGCATCCTGATAGTATCTCTCCACCTTCGCATGGCCATCTATCTAGGCTTCATGTGCAACCACAGGATGGTTCAAATGGAAAAGCCATTCCATCTCATTTGAAAAATCCATTTGGTTCTGCTCTGGTGAGTTCACTTTCTCTGAATCCTCCTCTGGGGTTGCTTCTTTTCTAAAGAGTTTGTCTAGGAAAACATCACTGATCATGTGTCCTGAAGACCTTGAGGTGGCTCGAAGGCATTAAAGGTGTCCTAAAATCCTTAATGACCCTATGGCCTTAGTAGCCTGAAGGCCTCAAGTAATCCAAGCCCAAACCGATGTCCCAAAGAGAATTGTTCTAGCTGTAATAATAAGGAACAGTACCTGCTACAGTACATGCATCAGTACTACTATAGTAACTGCTACAGTGCCTATTACAGTAACCTGGTGCCCCAATGTGAGGGTTGGTTTTTTAAGGAATTAAGAGTGATTTGTAATGATGTTTAGCATTTATTGTGTGTTTATTTCAATAATATGCTTGGGTTTTTTGACGGATTGGATTATGTTATGTTGTGAAATTGTTTGGGTATAACTAAACTATGTTGTTTTTTTGGTGTTCTTATCATGTTTTGTATCCATGAATGAATTTGAAATGATGGAATGTAAATGATAATGGGTTGTGAATTAGTTAGTGTTGTATTAAATTAAGTAAGCATTGGTTAAAATTAATGAGTGTTAAGTAACATATATGAATATAATTACAAATTTATTAGATTAATAATTATTAATTAGGGAATGTTAAATTATTTTTTAGAGGGTGGAACCTATTATTGTAATTTTAATTTTTGTGGCTTCTGTGTGGAGGTTGTGTCTTTTGATGTACTAGTTATGAAAATTTAATGTATTGAAAGTTGTGGGATGGTGTAGATTTATTATGATACTTCTTTGTTCTCTTGTAATGAACTAGTCTGATGGGTACTGTGTGTTATATATCTATTATGTATTTAATGTTAATTATTTTTATCCCCAACACATGGTGAAAAACCATACCAATACCTAATTTTTCTTGGGTTCAAGATGTTTTCCCCACATCGATTATGGTTTTGAATTACATGTTTGTAAAAACCCTCATTCCCACTCTTCCACCAATAATATTTATGATGATGGGTGGGTGATATAGATTAACAACTGATGATATGTTAGTGGTGGATATTTCCCAGTGATGATGTGTTGGTGTGGGATATTAGTCATTGATGAAGGGTTTGTGATGGATATTACCTAGTAATGATGAGATTATATTTTGGATCAACATGTATTGAGAATTTTATATATGGTGTGGATCATGCTTGGTAGGATGGTGGAATTAGGATGACATTGTGGACATTATTGATACCCTACTACACATGTTATATATATAAGGTTATTCTATGGACTTATTCTAGAATTATATGTTCATACAAGGCTAAGGGTGGGGTTTGTAGGGATATCTTCCAACCCATATCAGTGATGGATGGGTATAAGATGCGATTTTCATTTAAGGCATGAGAGTATTTGGAGTTTTAAGTTTGGGAGTCAGAGTAAAAATTTATTGGGGAAGTGGAATTATTGTGCATTTGAGTATATTATTTTTATGATATGATATTAAAAATCGATTCAATTATTGGTGATATTTTCATGGTGTGGATTGGATTGATATATTACATATTTAGGTTCATGTGGGTTCTTTTATTTGTTCACACGTTCATTTGAATGCTTTGTTCACATGTACATGAGAGTAATTGTGTATGATATTATTTTTTTTACATATTATATTCACCCTATGTATTTATAAACTATTATTTAGTATTCTAGGAGTACTTCATGTACTGATATGGGCATTACTAACTTTGTTTTTGGAGTATTGTTGAGTCATTTTTATTAGAAGTTTCCATTTGGAATTCAATAGATAATCTTTTTTATATTGTTGATAGTTTTCATTAATGTAGGGATGATTTGGTTTCGAATTATACCATATGGGGAAGAGTTTATTGGTGGTAATTCATCCTATTTTTGAGTTTTTTCATCATAATAGATGGTATTTCCTCCCATATGTATGATTTTTGTATCCTCAATTCTAGTCTCTAACATGGGGCCCATGAAGGCTGGACACGAGGTGGGGGTATATATCTACTTCAATCCATCTCCATCCTAGGTGGGGTAATGTTTTATGAAGGGGTCATGATATAGTGGTATCAGTGGATTAGTTTGAGGGATAGGATATAACATAGAGTATTTAACCATTGGGGAATTCATGGGTTGGTATAGAAATTTTATTTATTGTGCTTAGTTAATGATATAGAGTAGAATGATTGACTATGACATGAGATTTTTGGCGCCCTCAACTTTTAATGCAAGGACATTGAGATTATTTAATGACCATGTGATGTGATGATATGATAAAGGTAATAACATTTGTGGGTAACATTTGTCATGCTTTTTTTTGGTTTTCATTGAACAAGAAGGTTTTGAGAATACAAAATAAATTTTGTAAAATAATTATTGAAATTTAAGTCTATTAGGGTTAGCGATACCCATTTTAATGAAATGTATTAGGATAATCATTCATGTTCATCCCATGCAGTTGATATTTAGTTGAGTAATCTAGTTGATCATTAGTGGGTCGGTCTAGCATAGAAGGATGAGGTGTAGTAGAGGGACATTAATTCGTTTTAGTGTTAGAGAATAGTAAATCATTAGGGATGTTCTATGATTTAGAGAAAAAGTGATAGCTTAGGATGATAACATTTCATATTTATTAATTTGATACTTAATAGAGTTCTAAGGTCTACTGGTAGTTAGTAAAATTCTAGTGGAACCATGTTGCTGGGTAACACTATATATAAATGATAGAAAATAGGCAATTTTTTCATTGGATGAAATCCAAAAGGAGTTTCTTCTCAATTATTTTAATCAACAATTAATGGATTGATGAGTTAGAAGCTAATGTATCATTCTAATAGGGTTCTGAGTATTCAAGAGAAAGATATTATTTTTAATGAAAATTTTCATTTCACCCTAGACCGATATCTAGATGATGATTCTAGAGTGAAATGTCTATATGATTCATTATACCATGTGATTATACATACATTCACCCAATTTATGATTCCTATATACCTAGTGGTGAAGAAGAGTCATAGTTTGTATGGAGGGGAGACACCTTATAAGTATTCTACTATGGCATATCCAGAAGAAAAGAATCTATAAAAAAATTATATGATAATGCAATCAAGGTTCAAATATGTATCGAGTTATCTACATCATCATGTTTCACATGTTATATGCGATAGTCTCTCTTAGGAATATTTTAGTGCATCGTGGTCATAACTTATGAATTTGGGGTTTAGTTTAACCATTAGTCTATGTGCATGAATGATTGGATATGTCAGTTTAGTTTGGGAGGATATCCCTGTAAAGACCCGTAAAATTCAAGGGAAATTTTTTTTCTTAATTTTATTTGGAATTTTACAAGAGCGCGGTTTCTGACGGCACCTGATTCTGAGGCCCGGAGTGCCCGAAATCATTTTCCGATGTTTGGCTCGGGTACGTTCAGTGAACAAACGAGCGGGAATTTCTAACTTTTGAACCGGTGCCCGGAATCAAATTCTGAGGACACCGATGAACTCGCAGCGCCGATATTCGCTTAAGGAGACCTTTTCCGAGGTTTTGTTTATTTCGGGTTGAGAGTTAGTTTTGGGAATTTAGAATAAGTTAAATGAAAATTGTGGAATACAAATTTTTATTTTAACTTGTTGGTTAACTTCTCCCAAAGGGAGTTAGAGGTGGGACCCACATCCACTTAACCTCCCTTGGGAGGATTAAGTGTGGTGGGGCCCACACGAAGCATAACTCTTCACCTTCTTTTTTTTAAAACTCCCTTAAAACTCCTCTTTTAATAACATGACAACTTTGTTAATTAATGGAGTTGAATTGTTTGAATTTCAAACCTTTGAAATTCAAATTGATAATTGTGTGAATAAAATAAGACTTTAGCTTATTTTATTTGGGTTAGAATTCTCTAGCCACCTTGAGAGAATTTGGAGCCTTCATCTACTTCTTCTTCAAGCTTTGACGAGGAACGCGAAGAACCTTCGAACATCGACGAAGAACGCCACGTTCTCAGGAATCGTCTTCTGCGACGCCATACCCGCGACACCGACGACGTCTTCTTACGCGTCATCTCTTCCGCGACGATTTCCCGCGACGAAATCATCGCCAATGAACTTCAAATCCTCGCTTCACGACATCGACGTCCTTCTTCCGTGACGCCGACCACCGCGACGCGTCTTCCGCGGGTCGTTGACGATCATCGATCTTGAAACCGATGTAGGGGTTTGTTGTTGATTATTTATTTACTCTCGTTCTTGGTTCTAGTATGAAAATATTGTGGATAAGTATTTATGTGTTATCGTCTAACGAGAGGGGGGCCGGACCGCACAAACACGGCCAAATCCCCCCTCCTTTGTTCCTGAATATTATTATTTTCTTGTGGTTGAAGGTGATGGCGTGGTGCCGTCGCACCACGCGGGAATCGCACGGCTATAGTTGCGCGGTGCCGTCATGCCGCGCCGTGGAAAGTTTATCAAGAACGCGACGCCGTCGCACCGCGTCGAAGAAAACTGAAGGCACCGCGGCCGGAGTGGGGCCGCGGCGGAGGGGCTCGGTGCCGTCGCACCGCGCCGGATGACGAGGGCCGCGGCGGAACGGGAAGACCGGCGGCTAGCCGGGCCGCCGGTGTCGGAAGCCGGAAGGGGACCGGCTTTGCCGGTCCCGTTGAAGAAGAACCGGCCGGCCAAGTCGGGCCGGCCAGAAGGGGGAAAAACCGGGGGAATTAAATTCCCCCGGCCATCTTGAATGCCCCCCCATTAAGAGGGGGGGCCGGTTTCACAAAGGGTGGCAGGCGGCCCCCCATTTTTCTCAAAAGCAGGCCCCCACGTGGGGGGGGGAGGGCGTTGATCAAAGGCGCGGCTTCAGCCAGGCCGCCAGAAGAGGAGGCGGGGGCTTTGGCCCCCGCGCGTGGCACCCGAGCGGCGCCCAGGCCGCACCGCCGCCGGCCGGGCCGCGCCGCTGGCTGGGCCGGGTCGGCCCGGACTCGGACCCCCCGTTTCGAATCGACTTCGGTCTTTTGCCCATAACATGAGCTACGGACCTCCGTTTGACGAACCGTCAAGGGCGATGCGATCCTTGCATCGAGACGGTCGATTTGGTATATCGCACTCAATGTTTCGGAATACTTTGAGTTTGGCCGGGTTGGTTCGTTCACGAAACCAACCAGGCCCTCGGAGCGGAAACGCCCATATCTTGAGCTACGGACGTCCGATTGACGTGCCGTCAGCTTTGTTGTGTTCCTCTTAGTGAGACGAATCTTTTGGCATACTCCGCCCGAGGTTTGGACGCAGGTGGAGTACGGTCGAGTTGGTTTTTCCTTAAACACCAACCGGGCCCCTGGGACGGAAAATCCAATAACTCTTAGACCGGGCGTCCGATCGACGCGCCGTCTATTGCGTTGAGTTCCTGTTGGAGATACAGAACTTTTGGATACATCAACATTGGACTTTGTGACAGTTGATGTATCAGCCTCTCATCTCGTGGAGCGGACCCTCCCGAACGAGTTTGCTGTGTGCGGGAACCCTAGTGCTGGTTGTGACTGTGACTGCTACTGCTACTGCTAATGCTACTGTGACTGCGACGACGACAGTACAGAGATACTTAGTGGATTCGACGACGAAGACTACAGCACTCAGCGATCCTACGTGGATCAGTGCTACAGGTCCTATGTGGGCCCGATCCTGTGTGGGTCCGATCCTGTGTGGGTCATTGCGCTCAGCGGTCCTATGTGAACCAGCGCCTACAGGTCCTGTGTGGGCCCGATACTGTGTGGGTCTTTGCGGGGGTTAGTTACCTATCGATCCTTCGTTGGTCCGATGACTTAGATGCATCAGAGATCATCTTTATCGTCTTTCGATAAAGTATACCTGTGTGAGTTGAATCCTGTTGCTTTCTTATGTGGATTGTGTTGTGCTATCCAGTGTGGATTTCCTTTTGCTTTCCTGTGTGGAATACGTATACTTTCCTGTGTGGACTGATTTGTACTTGGGCTCGGAGGTTGGAGCGTATTGGAATTGATGACTTAGGTATATGTATGGTCATATACCTAAGCAGTGTCGGTTGTTACTTCGTGTTTGTCTCTCACCTTTGTGGTTTATCCTTGTGGATTTTTGGAGAACTTCAGGGGTCTCGGGGTCCCTACTGAGTAGCTTATACTCACCCCTGCACGGGCTATGCCCGCACTACGTTGTGTTGGTTGCAGACGACGGACAGCGTTGATCGTGGTTGAGGCTTGCAGAGCAGGACGGTACCTGGAGGAGGACCACTGGGCGGGACGTACTCAGAGCGGACTGTGGGACCCGTGGAGCGGTGGAGCTATCTGTACCCACCCATCAGGTGGGATTTCCAGTGGACAGCTCGGTGTAGCGGCTTTTACTTTACAGTTGTTGTTTTCCCTTTCGAGTTGTACTTTACTTTCAGTTTGGGTTTGTATACTGGCCCATTTACTTTTCCGCACTTTCAGTTGTACTCTATTTTTACTCAGTGTTTACTTTCTGATTGCTTACTCTGTGGTTCTTGTTTACTTTACAAAGGCAATGCCTTCCCTTTTTACCAGGATTTACGCCTTGGTGCTAGTCGCCAGCCCCTGGCATATGGAAGGCGGGCTTGGGGTAGTCACATCACGGGCCCCGAGGACGGGTCGTGACAAATTGGTATCAGAGGAGTTCGGTTCTACCGCGAACTCTGATATTTTCTATGTGAAGCAATAATGTTTAGCGTATTGAGTGTGGTTATCAGTCCATGGAGTCCAGTGTTGGTGCGGCGGCCGACGTATCCGTACACCAGGACCCTGACTACTGATTTCCGACTTAATGCACGAAAACATTGATTGCGTGTGTGTTTCAAAGTTTTCATTGTGATTATTTTATATCAGCTCACCAGGTATACTGTTCTGACCGTGGCGCACCTGTTTCCTTTTCCGGATGGCCCCATGACGGCATCCAGCTAGGGTTCCGAGAGTCGAGCGTGACGACAGCCCACCGAGCGACGAGGCCTCGGTGCAGGGTCCTTTATCAGTAGTGGCACCGACGGTAGCACTACTCGCCGAGCCACCGATGCTTCCAGCTCCAGCCGCTGACGACGCACGTCGCCTTGGAGCTCTGCACGAGTTCCAGCGCCAGCGACCGCCTAGGTTCCATGGGGAGACGGACCCCCAGGCAGTAGAGGACTGGCTGGAGGCAGTGGTACGAGTTTTTAGGCTACTGAGGACACCTGCAGACCTCATGGTGATCCTCGCTGCGAGCCTACTGCACGCAGCAGCGGCTCGATGGTGGAGCTTGATACTCCAGGTGCACGATGAGGCATCTCTTCTATGGACGGACTTTGAGAGCCTCTTCCGCTTGGAGTTCATCCCAGCCACCCTTCGTGCGGTGCATATCCAGGACCTTCTTCAGTTACGGCAGGGCAGCATGACGGTCGCTCAGTACTCGGCGAGATTTACTGATCTCTCGTGCTACTCGACCGACATGGTACGGGACCCATTTTTCCGGGCCCGGACCTTCGATCATGGTTTGAGACACGAGATCAGGGCATCGCTGATCTCCCTCAGCATACCGACTCAGACAGGAGTACTCGAGTGGGCCCTTTTGATCGAGAGTTTCCTCGCTGAGTCTACACCAGTGCCGAGACCGACCACAGGGAGCTGGCGGGCAGAGACAGGCACAGCTCCAGGCAGCAGAGGCCTACGACCACGGCGCACCCGAGATGATTCGAGTTACTATCTGTGTCTATTCCACCCTTACTGCAGTTCTTATAGACATAGGAGCGAGTCACTCTTTCATAGCCGCTGCCCTTGTTCGGAGCTCGGAGATTCCGACAGAGCCGTTGGCTCGATCCTTACGGCTAGAGACTCCTACGGGAGCAGACTCGGCGATTACGCACTGGTTCCGGCAGTGTGAGCTTACTCTAGGAGGCGAGAGCTTCGGCTGGGATCTTCTTGTAGTAGCGTCGAGGCTTTACGACGTCATCTTGGGCATGGATTGGCTATCTACGGTCCATGCATAGATTGACTGTTTTAGGCGCAAGGTGCGATGTGTACGCACCGACGGGAGTAGGTCCACCTTCACCAGTGAGAAGGGATCCTTTGCAGCACAGGATGGACTTATGCGAAGGAGAGGACATCCCATCACTCATCAGTTGTCTAGCATCATCCTTGGAGCAGTTGACATGCGGAGTCCTGGTTTTCCTGCAGTGGTGGATCAGTTTGTGGACGTTTTTCCCGACGACGTTCCAGGGCTACCTCCTCGCAGAGAGGTAGACTTTTATATTGACCTGTACCCTGGGACAGCCCCGATATCCACTCCAGCATATCGGATGGCCCCCGTCGAGCTTCGAGAGCTACAGGTACAGTTGGAGGATTTGCAGGGCAAGGGGTTCATCTGACCCAGTGTTTCACCCTGGGCTTCCCCGATATTGTTCTCCAAGAAGGCAGACAGAAGCTTGCGACTTTGTGTTGACTATCGTCGCCTGAACCAGGTGTCAGTGAGGAACAAGTATCTGCTACCGAGGATTGATGGACTCTTTGATCAGCTCAAGGGAGCACAGTGGTTCTCGAAGATAGACCTCAGGTCAGGCTATCATCAACTCAGAGTCAGAGACGAGGACGTGCAGAAGACAACCTTCAGATGTCGGTATGGCCACTATTAGTTCTTGGTTTTTCCTTTCAGTGTAACCAATGCACCAGCAGTGTTCATGGCCCTCATGAATAGGATCTTTCAGCCATACCTCGAGCGATTTGTTGTGGTCTTCATCGATGACATTCTGATTTACTCTACGACTGAGGAGGAGCACGCCTATCACTTGCGAGTTGTACTAGACACACTCCGAGAGCACCAGCTTTATGGTAAGCTCTCAAAGTGCCAGTTCGGGATACGTGAGGTCCACTTCTTGGGACACGTTATCTCTGAGGCGGGAGTTGCAGTGGATCCTGCAAAGATCGAGGCTTTGTTAGCATGGGATCCACCCAGGAGCGTGACTGAGGTTCGGAGTTTTTTGGGACTAGCTGGATACTATCGGAGATTCGTGCCAGACTTCTCTAGAGTTGCGGCACCACTCACAGCTTTGACGAATAAGGGTAAACCTTTCTTGTGGTCAGACATATGTCAGCAGAGCTTCCAGGAGCTGAGACAGAGATTGACCAGCGCACCTATCTTGAGGTTTCCTGAGGAAGGAGTAGGGTACGTAGTCTACTGCGATGCATCAGGGACCAGAATCAGATGTGTTCTGATGCAAGAACGGGCAGTGATCGCCTATGGATCACATCAGTTGAGGCCACATGAGCAGAACTACGCTACCCATGACCGGGAGTTGGCAGTGGTGGTCTTCGCTCTGAAGACATGGCGACACTATCTGATGGGCGAGCGCTTTACAGTCTTTTCTGATCATCAGAGTCTCAGGTATAACTTCTCGTAGAAGGACCTGAACCTGAGACAGTGGCGATGGCTCGAGTTCCTCCAGGACTATGACCTTGAGATAGTCTATACTCCTGGGAAGGGGAACGTAGTAGCCGATGCCCTCAGCAGGAGGACGGGCATTCAGCTACTTGAGGAGGCGATGGAGCAGCTAGCCTCTTTGCAGATATCCTTCGTGGATAGAGATGGAGCAGCCTTCCTCCAGTCTCTCACAGTCACCCCTCCACTACTGCAGCGGGTCAGAGAGGCACAGTGTGAGGACGCTAACTGTGAGGCACGTCATGCACAGATATCCTTGGGACAGGCACCTGATGGTTTCTTCCTTGGAGCAGAGCACGACATCCTTTTCAGAGGACGTACCATGGTACCAGTCGCTTTGCGAGAGGAGGTGCTGAGAGAGTTTCACACTTCTCCTTTGGCGGTACATCCTGGAGTGGAGAAGATGTACCAGGATCTCAGATGACAGCACTAGTGGCCGGGCATGAAGAATGTTGTAGCAGAGTTCGTTTCTCGATGCCTCACCTACCAGCAGGTGAAGGCAGAGCATCAGCTACCAGCAGGCTTGGTACAGCCCTTGGATGTCCCAGAGTGGAAGTGGGACGACATATCTATGGACTTCGTGACTGGACTTCCACGCACTTCCAGAGGTCACGTCTCCATTTGGGTGATTGTTGACTGACTCACCAAGTCGGCACACTTCTTACCCATCAGAGAGCAGGGCTCAGTTGAGAGCTTGGGACGTCTCTACATTCAGGAGATTGTGCGGCTCCACGGCGTGCCATCATCTATCGTCTCTGATCGAGATTCTCGCTTTACTTCCCAGCTTTGGAAGGGGTTACAGGAGGCGTTTGGGACGCAGCTACGTCTGAGCACATCCTTTAACCCTCATACGGATGGTCAGACTGAGAGGACCATCCAGACTCTCGAGGACATGCTCCGCGCATGTGTCCTCGACATTGGTCGTAGCTGGGAGGACCACCTACCCTTGGTGGAGTTTGTGTACAACAACATCTACCACTCCACCATCGGGATGGCACTGTACGAGGCATTGTACGGCCGACCTTGTAGATCTCCTTTGTGCTGGACAGACCCTGGGGAGTCAGCACTTGTGGGACCGGAGATGGTCCAGGTCACGACAGAGAAGGTCCAGGTCATCCAGGAGCGGATGAGGATAGCTCAGAGCCGGCAGAAGTCATACGCTGACAGGAGCTGGAGGCCACTAGAGTTCGAGGATGGCGACAACGTCTTCTTGCGGGTCTCACCTTGACGTGGTATACGGAGATTTGGCTGAGGCGGTAAGTTATCTCCACGCTTCATCGGACCCTTCCAGGTCCTCAGCAGGATTGGCGTGGTGGCTTATCGCCTGGCTCTACCACCTCAGTTGCACCGGGTGCACGACGTCTTCCACGTATCTCAGCTGAGGAGATACGTGAACGACCCGACGCACATCATTGACCATGGGGAGCTTGACGTTGACGATGAGGCGACTTTTACGGAGGTCCCGGTGGAGATAGAGGATCGACAGGAGTGGGTCCTACGTGGGCGATCGATTCCTCTTGTACGCATCAGATGGCAGCACGGGAACCTCCAGGAGAGCACATGGGAGCTGGAGGCTCAGATGCATGCTCAGTACCCTCATTTTTTCCCTTAGTTTTTGATGAATCTTTATGGGGACGTAAAGCCCTGAGGTGGGAGTAATGTAAAGACCCGTAAAATTGAAGGAAATTTTTTTCTTAATTTTATTTGGAATTTTACAAGTGCACGGTTTCTGACGGCACCTGATTCCGAGGCTCGGAGTGCCCGGAATCATTTTCCGAAGTTTGGCTCAGGTACGTTCAGTGAACGAACGAGCGGGAATTTCAAACTTTTGAACCGGTGCCCGGAATCAAATTCCGAGGACACCGATGAACTTGCAGCGCCGATATTCGCTTAAGGAGACCTTTTCCGAGGTTGCGTTTATTTCGGGTTGAGAGTTAGTTTTTGGGAATTTAGAATAAGTTAAATAATAATTGTGGAATACAAATTTTTATTTTAACTTGTTGGTTAACTTCTCCCAAAGGGAGTTAGAGGTGGGACCCACATCCACTTAACCTCCCTTGGGAGGATTAAGTGTGGTGGGGCCCACACGAAGCATAACACTTCACCTTCTTTTTTTTAAAACTCCCTTAAAACTCCTCTTTTAATAACATGACAACTTTGTTAATTAATGGAGTTGAATTGTTTGAATTTCAAACCTTTGAAATTCAAATTGATAATTGTGTGAATAAAATAAGACTTTAACTTTTTTTATTTGGGTTAGAATTCTCTAGCCACCTTGAGAGAATTTGGAGCCTTCATCTACTTCTTCTTCAAGCTTTGAAGAAGAACGCGAAGAACCTTCAAACATCGACGAAGAACGCCACGTTCTCGGGAATCGTCTTCCGCGACGCCATACCCGCGACACCGACGACGTCTTCTTCCACGTCTTCTCTTCCACGACGATTTCCCGCGACGAAATCGTCGTCAAAGAACATCGAATCCTCGCTTCACGACATCGACGTCCTTCTTCCGTGACGCCGACCACCGCGACGCGTCTTCCGCGGGTCGTTGACGATCATCGATCTTGAAACCGAGGTAGGGGTTTGTTGTTGATTATTTATTTACTCTCGTTCTTGGTTCTAGTATGACAATCTTGTGGATAAGTATTTATGTGTTATCGTCTAACAAGAGGGGGGCCAGACCGCACAAACACGGCCGAATCCCCCCTCCTTTGTTCTTGAATATTATTATTTTCTTGTGGATGAACGTGATGGCGTGGTGACGTCGCACCACGCGGGAATCGCACGGCTATAGTTGTGCGGCGCCGTCGCGCCGTGCCGCGGAATGATTATCAATAACGTGACGCCGTCGAGCCGTGTCGAAGGAAACCGAAGGCGCCGTGGCCGGAGCGGGGCCGCGGCGGAGGGGCGCGGTGCCGTCGCACCGTGCCGGATGACGAGGGCCGCGGCCGGTTCCGGGCCACAGCGGAACGGGAAGACCGGCGGCTAGCCGGGCCGCCGGTGTCGAAAGCCGGAAGGGGACCGGCTTTGCTGGTCCCGTTGAAGAAGAACCGGCCGGCCAAGTCGGGCCGGCCGGAAGGGGGAAAACCGGGGGAATTAAATTCCCCCGTCCAACTTGAATGCCCCCCCATTAAGAGGGGGGGGGGGGCGATTTCACAAAGGGGGGCAGGCGGCCCGCCGTTTTTCTCAAAAGCAGGCCCCCACGTGGGGGGGGGGGCGTTGATCAAAGGCGCGGCTTCAGCCGCGCCGCCAGCAGAGGAGGCGGGGGCTTTGCCCCCCGCGCATGGTACCCAAGCGGCGCCCAGGCCGCGCCGCCGGCCGGGCCGGGTCGGACCCGGGTAGGGTCGACCCAGGGGGGGTCGGGCCGGGTCGGCCCGGACCCAGACCCCCCGTTTTTGAATCGACTTCGGTCTTTTGCCCATAACTTGAGTTACGGACCTCCGTTTGATGAACCATCAACGGAGATGTGATACTTGGATCGAGACAGTCAATTCGGAATATCGCACTCAAAGTTTCGGAATACTTTGAGTTCAGCCGGGTAGGTTCGTTCACGAAACCAACCGGGCCCTCGGAGCGGAAACGCTCATATCTTGAGCTACGGACGTCCGATTGACGTGTCGTCAGCTTTGTTGTGTTCCTCTTAGTGAGACGGATCTTTTGGCATACTCCGCCTGAGGTTTGGATGCAGGTGGAGTACGGTCGGGTTTGTTTTTCCTTAAACACCAACCGGGCCCCTGGGACGGAAAAGCCAATAACTCTTAGACCGGGCGTCCGATCGACGCACCGTCTGTTGCGTTGAGTTCCTGTTGGCGATACGGAACTTTTGGATACATCAACTCTGGACTTTGTGACAGTTGATGTATCAGCCTCTCGGCTCATGGAGCGGACCCTCCCGAACGAGCTTACTTTGTGCGGGAACCGTAGTGCTATCTGTGACTGTGACTGCTACTGCTACTGCTACTGCTACTGTGACTGCGACGACGACAGTACAGAGATCCTTAGTGGATTCGACGATGATGACTACAGCACTCAACGATCCTACATGGATCAGTGCTACAGGTCCTATGTGGGCCCGATCCTGTGTGGGTCATTGCGCTCAGCGGTCCTGTGTGAACCAGCGCCTACAAGTCTTGTGTGGGCCCGATCCTATGTGGGTCTTTGCGTGGGTTAGTTACCTATCGATCCATCGTGGGTCCGACGACTTAGATGGATCAGAGATCATCTTTATCGTATTTCGATGAAGTATACCTATGTGAGATGAATCCTGTTGCTTTCCTGTGTGGATTGTGTTGTGCTATCCTGTGTGGATTTTGTTTTGCTTTCCTATGTGGAATACGTATACTTTCCTGTGTGGACTGAGTTGTACTTGGGCTCGGAGGTTGGAGCGTATTGGAATTGATGACTTAGGTATATGTATGGGCATATACCTAAGCAGTGTCGGTTGTTACTTCGTGTTTGTATCTCACCTTTGTGGTTTGTCCTTTTGGATTTTGGGAGACCTTCAGGGGTCTCGGGGTCCCTACTGAGTATCTTATACTCACCCCTGCACGGGCTATGCCCACACTACGTTGTGTTGGTTGCAGACGACGGACAACGTTCATCGTGGTTGAGGCTTGCTGAGCAGGACAGTACCTAGAGGAGGACCACTGGGCGGGACGTACTCGGAGCGGACGGTGGGACCCGTGGAGCAGTGGAGCTATATGTACCCACCCTTCAGGTGGGATTTCCAGTGGACAGCTCGGTGTAGCGGCTTTTACTTTACTGTTGTTGTTTTCCCTTTCGAGTTGTACATTACTTTCAGTTTGGTTTGTATACTGGCCCATTTACTTTTCCACACTTTCAGTTGTACTCTGTTTTTACTTAGTGTTTACTTTCCGCTTTCTTACTTTGTGGTGCTTGTTTACTTTACAAAGGCAATGCTTTCCCTTTTTACCGGGATTTATGCCTTGGTTCTAGTCGCCAGCCCCTGGCCTATGGAAGGCGGGCTTGGGGTAGTCACGGCACGGGCCCCGAGGACGGGTCGTGACAATCCCCCTCCCTATTGTTAGTAGTTAAAGAGACTGACTATGTTTTCTTAACCATGATGTGATAGATCTTGTATATTTCATCCTTGAGATGGAACATTCCCTCAGGGTCCTAGACCATAACAATTTTATAGGTGACATTTAGAGGGAGGAAGAGTATAGAGACATGTGAAGATGTAGGTGATGGAGATTTTACTTTTAGAAGTTCTATAGGATGTTCAAGGTATGATCAGTTTATCGTCAATCCTCATTTTTTACATTCATTGATTCTAGAGATTTACATACAATCATTTCACATAATTTTGTTAAAACATTGTGAATTATGGTGGAGAAGAATCATGTTCCCTTTTTGTTACCAACACTAGTTGTATGATTGTATTATAGGTTTTACATGTGTTGAGGATATCAATTGATTATGGGGAATAACCACATGGTGTGTTATTTCTCATTATTGTAAATAAAAACATACAATTATATCCTTGAAAGGTATTGGTTTTACTGTATGAAACAATTCTTCTATATTGTTAAAATTATAGTAATGTTATATTATATACAATCATAGTGAATTAAATTAGTTTTTTAAGTGATATATTGATTTGGTGATAAGTTAGTGGAACCTCTTCTATTTCAGTTTTATGTGTTGGTAATTGGAGCCGAAGAGGTGGTTGTTCCAAATTTCATTATTTAGTTTATAAGGTAATTACTAAATAAGTTTTTGACACTACCATCCTTTCCTGAAATTGTGTTTGATATAGATTTACCATATAGTTAATCACTAATTTCATTGTCTCTACTATGCATTTAACCTATTGAGTTTTGAGTGTTTAGGCTCAAATATGATGATATCATGTAGAGGTACTTCATATTAAAAATTGTGTAACTATGGGTTTTTGGTGTGGTTTTATATAAACAGTTTGATGGTATTATAATGTTTTTAAAAGACCATCATATGTTGAACCATGTGATGGTAATGAAATGCTACCCGATTCTGAGGATTGAAAATCTATTATATCAACTGAAGAGTAACGTCAGGTTTTAAAAGATTGAATAATGCTCTAGATATCAGTAGATGTGAGTTATATATGATGAATTACTATGTCTTATATTACATGCATGTATATGAACATTTAGATCATGTTCATGTCATTTGGTGTAATTAATTCAGATGCAATGTTCATGGGATTCTTGATCTCAATATTATGTGAGATCCAAGACTAGTCAATAATCATGTTCATTAATGAAATTGTGATACACTTAGGATCAAAGGATGATCATGTTGAGGATCTTAGTGTCTTATTGTGTGTTCATTAAAAACACTTATTATATGGAAGTTCATCTTATATTATATTTTTGGTAGGAGAAGTCAATTTCATTAGGAAATTGATGAATCAACAAGGTGGGATCAAGGCCATATCTAATATATTAGTAATTGATTGATGGGAAGCACATAATAATGTGGAAGAGGATTATAGGATACTTAGTATTATAGGATATTTATAAGGATTTGAGTTTTGTTTATATTATATTACATCATCATTAACTGCATTGATAAGAAAGGATGATGATTTTATTTAGAGTGATCAATTCTTCGATAATTTTAAAAACATAATGGGGAGGATATTTATGGTTCTTGATTTTTTTTGTTTTAGAGGTATTCGTGATTAATGGGGTTTTTGTGATGCATAATATCTAGTATTGGGATAAATGTTGATACAGTAATTGGAAGTAATATCTTATGTGTCTAGGAAATTATACACCAATGAGTATAACTATGTAAACCATGATATATAGTTGGGGTTTGTAGCATTTAATTTATTTATATGAAAAAATTACCTCATTAATGAGTGCTTTAGAGTCTTCACATATACTCAGTTGGATATTAATATTTTGTACCATATGTGTATAGAGTATAACTAGTATTAATATTTTAAAAACTTATTCACCCTAGGTGAAGGATATTTTTTAACAAGGGTATATGATCGATTTTTACTAGATATGTAATTTGAGTGTCTAGTGACACATAGAGAGGGATCAAAGAGATTGTGGAAATGCATATCACGACAATGTAAGTGAGTGGTATATATTTTCTTTCATATATGACTATGTAATCATCTATGATGTGGCAGGTAGTGGAGTTCCAATGGGGAGACTCATTGGTTTAGGTGATGCGATAATGTGTTTTCCAAAACAATATGTCATATTTATGGTTAGAGGATAGCAATAGTAAGATGTTTTTTCATGGGATGGTTTTCATTCCATTCTTTATGATTTAGGGGATACCCTGTAAGTTTAAAATCACACCCTTAGTGATACATATGGGTCTGTCTATGATGTATCATATAATGACGAGGTATCATTGATTTATTTGGATTATGTGTTTAGCGATAGAGTTCATGGAAATATATCTTGTTTTTTATTTTGTGAATTTCAAGCATCACATCACATAAGGTTTTTTACAACCTTTGAATGTCCACAAGATGATGTGGATGGAAATTTAAATGGATTCTGTAACTATGCTACCACATTATCATGGTGGATCATTTTTTTGGGTGATTAGGGGCCATCTGATCAATTCAGATTTTTTTTGGAAATTAGAGGTATGATATTTTTTGACACTCTAGTTAGGTGATATGTCAAGGATTTCAATTTTTAATCAATATAACTATTTTACCAAATTATTATAGATAATATACGTGCATTATTTTGGATCCCGTGGGATCATTAACACTAATTTTCATCCCCATATTAAAGGTAAGAAGAATTATTCAATATATATAATATAGGATATGTGAGGGTATTAGGTTATGGATTTTGACACATCATGGTTAATTAATCTACCTATTATTGTTTTTTCCTATAAATTATTTTATCACACTTCCATAATAATTACCCCATTTGAAAAAATCTATGGACAACCATGTTTTTAACCATTATACTAGATCATTCTCATAGAATCAAAAATTCTTAGATAGATATCATGAAGATCAAGAAAATGAAGATATATATATTGAGAGTGGATGAAAGTTGTATAAGACCACTGAATTTACTATACTTATCATAAGTTAACTCCCCTGCATTTTTAGGTTGGTGGTAGTTATATCTTTAGGGGTTCCCTAAATCGAGTGTGTTGGAAGTCTTTTCAAGGTAGTAGTCTTTATCTTCAATTTTTACGTATTGAATAAGTTGGATCATTTTAGAGAGGTGGCATATCATTTGGTTCTTCCATCATCAATGGATATGATTAATTATTCCTTCCATGCTTCATAGATTCATTAGTATCTCTATAGTGACTCCCATGTCATTTACTGGGGATAATAAGATATCGAGGAAAATACAAAATTTATAGAGTGACGAATAGTGATCTAAGATCATCATGGAAATGTGTTTCATAAAAAACCATCCAATTTGTGCTTGTTCTATGGAGGCGTGGGGTATTCAATGATAGTACCTCGTTGAGTGAGATCCAAATGCCTAACCAATACCCTGAGATTCTTTAAATATTTTTCTGTATTTATTTATTCTATTTGTTAATGTATTTCTTGAATGTTTTTTGTTTGTAGATGTTATTTTATAATTCTGTTGGTGTAAATGACTGGTGAAAGTCTTTTTTATAAGATCCCTAATTGGTATCATTTGGGTGAATGTTTGGAACCCATTCTTATCATTTTATGGATTTTTATTATTATTGAGGATTATAATTAAATAAGTGTTATCTAATGTATCATTAAATACTATTCGACACAATAAATTCTTTTAATGAAGGTGTTGTTGGTGTATGGGGGGGGGGTTCTAAGGGAGTTGCAGATTAAATGGTGGACCTGTAGATGAAATTTTATATGGAGTATGATTTTTAAGCGTGGAGGCATATATTGATCTATAAAAGGGAGTGTTTTCAGTGTTGATAGAACTGTTTTGCTATGTATTCTATGGAAGTAGAGATTTAGTGGTTTTTTCTTTTTTATATAGATTTGTAATTCTTTAATAGAAGTGTTGTGGAGTTCAAGATGAGGAATTTTTTGGTTCTATTAATTTCATAGTAGTTTCACTATGAGGATGTGTTGTGGTGTGTATTTATTAATGGTGACTAAATTATGTGGCATGGTAGTTTCCCTTCAATCATGTTCTGTATACTCATTTATAGGATATATGGATTAGACAACTTTTTATTAATCAGGTACAGTTTTGGCTAGAAAAAATTTTATTTTGGTCTCTTTCATTATGTTGTACCCTTGGGATGTATCACAAGCATTGCATCATTGGGTAAAATGTTGAATCATGGATGTCTAAATTCAATTTTTCATATTAGTTCATAAAAACCATTTGAATCCTATATAACTCTATAATTTTCTTCTTATTCATAGGTGCATCATAGGATAATCCCAAAGGCATTTCAACCTCACCTTGTGGAAATTTTCCCTTCCAATCCATCCAATGAAATCAATGATTTTCAGTGAGATTTATCCTTTTATCCTTGTTTCCTTCCCAATTATTTGATATAGAGATGTATTAGCTATGAATATGGATGTATTGGATGTTATAATGGGGAATATTGATGTTGATATTATTTCCTATGTGGGTTTATGTAAATAATTTAATTTTGGTTTTGTTGGCTTATATCTTCTAATGTTATCAATAGGAAGAATTTTGGAAATATTTGTTCAAATTAGTAGATCCCCATTCTCATTTTTTTATTATATATATGGGTATAGAATGAATTATTCATCCAATGGGTACATAGTAAGGGTTTTATTAATTTAGATAATGAATTAGTTATACATAAATTACTAGGAATGGGGAGTAGTAACATGTGTTTAATTATTTTGTGATATTGATTTTGAGGTGGTAATTGATTATTGAATTATTGAAAACCATGATTGTATGGAACATTGTATGAGCTAAGATTGTTATAATTTGTTAAACACTTATTTTATTCATTAATATGCTCACAAATCATGAATTATTCTAAACACTTATTTATGTATAATGAATCCTTTTCCAATGGAAACATGTAATTGTGTGAAAATAACCATGATAAAGAATTTTTGATTTTAGGAAACTTCTGAATCTAAAATTATGATTGATATTTTATTAAAAATGTTATATAATTTGTTAATGTGATTATTTTTTGTCTTATATTAGGTTTTAGAATCCTATGGGGATTTTATCTGTGATGGTGGAAATTGGGTTTGAGGTATAATGTGTTAGTAATTATGATATTCTTTTTTATTATTGGAATTGATGCTTTCTTTTGTGAAATAGTTGGGTTTTCTTGATGAAATATCATATGAGTTGATATGGAATTTTTTTGTGGTGGTGTTGATGATCTTTGGAATCGTATAGTTATGTTCGATGAATTTTTAGGAATTGAATGAATATGAATTCATAAAACTAAAATGAAATTGAATGGAAAGTGGAAAATAATGAACTAAAACTATCTTATCATGGGATAAAATTGATTTTTTTAATTGAATTAAGTGAATTGTATTTTTAAATTGTTTTAAATGATTGATAATTTTTATAATGGTCGATCCTAAAATTTTAATGTTGGTTTGTGTATATTTTGGGTAGCGTTTTTGTGGAATGATGAATTAGTTGTGGCATTGGTTAGCAGAGAAGGTTGTGAGAGGTTATTTTTATACTGTAAGCACTATTATTTATCTATTAAAAAATAGTTTGGGTATATTTATCTATCTATATATCATGTATTTATTATTTCTTATCATGCCCCTCTTGAGTCAGGTAACCTTTCCAATGGTTATATGTCTATGGATTATGATGTTTTACACAACACCCATGATCTTGGTGATTTGTATGGGTACTTATCCAGTCCTTACATCACTTCCTTTAGCAATACCAATAGTATTGGTTTGGTGTTGAAAATTACCATTGATGATGGGTTGGTGTTTGAGATTCTCTAATGATGATGGTTTGGTATTGGACATTTCTCACTAATGATGATCTAGTTTTAGAGAATAAATAGTGATGACATGTTAGTATTAGAGATATCCCAATGTAAAGGATGTGATAAATGATGGGGGTCAGTCAATCTAGGATGAGAGAACATGTTTGAAGTTATCTACATTCCTAACAACATATGGATCTGGTTATGGTGTGGACGTTTTGGTATGGACTAATTATATCATGAGAAAATGGACATTGAAGTGGGATATGGTATGTTGGGATCAATCCTAACGCACATCAGAGATGTATGGGTATCTGTTTTATTTTTCATTGAAGTTATCTGGGAATTTGACTTTTGAAAGTGAGGTGTGGGATGCATGAATCAGTGGGTAAGTGGATATGGGGAAACTCATATTATATTATTTCAATAGTATCTTTCATATATGGATTCATTATTTTTTGAGAGTGATATAGTGAGGTTGGGATGTATTAATGGAACATTTTAGATAAAATTGGTACTATTATCATCTCATTGTTGTATCGGTATGAACTTTTCACATTTTCATGTGAGACCTTGGGTATGATCATATTGAGAATATATTTCATGACTAGCCTTTATATTTACAAAAAAAATTAATGGATTCCAGGAGGACAATGAAGATCAATGTACTAATTACAATCTTTAGTGTTAGAGATATTTATGATTTTCTAAAATAAGAATTTTTCTTTTTTTATGTTTTATACTTTTATTATATTGTTTATATTTTTCACAAATTTTCATATGGTTAGGATTATCTTATTCATATTATCTGGTGGAGTTTCTTGGTGTTTATTAGTTATGTATTACAATACATTATTCATTATAGATGGTAATCTTATACATTTATGAGATGTGTGTACCCTCATTTCTAGTCACCAACTGGAAGCCTACTGAAGCAAGGTCTCATGGGTTATTATATATCTTCCCCCACTACCATCCCTATAGGGGTACCATTAGTGGGAGGGGGTCATGGAAAGGGTAGAAATGAAATTATTTATATAATAATGATGTTTTTGGATTCCAATCAACTCATTGATAGTTATATGAGGGGAATAGTATGTATCTATTTCATATTTTTAGAGTAAACATTAATGTCCCAATAATTTAACATGAATCCAATGAATTTTCCCAATATCACACTAAAATATCTTATCAAGGGGGTCACCTTAATATTGTATTATCATAGTTTCTTAAAAACTATTTTAAAATAATAAATAAGAACATAATTTTTTTAAATATGAATACTATATGTTCTATGTAGACATCCATATTTTTATTATAAGGGGATTAAATTAGAGTTGTATAGGTTCAATAATTTTAGATGTAAAAGTTAATTACTAGGTAATTGTATACCCCTAGGTGCCCAATGTATGTATTGTACTCCTTATCAATAGGAATATTTTGATATGTTTATTAAAAAAATTCTGCTTATAAATTATATGTCCAAAAATATATATGGTACAACAATAAGTAATTCCGTGATCAAGAATAGAAAATCATCATTAGGACAATGCCAGTTGAGATCCCTAAAGCTAATATAGGCTACAATTTTCTTATTTTTCTTCATGATAGTGATTATATTGGTGAGTAACATCTTTTATTGATCCTCCTAAATGAATTTTGACATTATTATATTTCCATCATTAGATACAACCGTAGAAATACTACTCAAATGAACTATCATATATTTTTTCTGAAAATAGTGTAAATATGGTAGACTGAAATAGTGGTTAAACATATGAGTGTCCAATTTAGTCATTGGTGTATAGTTTCAATTGAATTTATCTCAATGTTTTTTGATAAATTTTATACACATTTTATATTCCACATAAATCATAATGGATGAAATCAATGTATATCACAATTCTTTCTTTATTCCCAATTGTGTCTATTTGAGATCATCGAAGGTTATAGGCACACCTTCCTTGAATGTCATAGTATAATCCTTGATATGACTCTCATATTATTCCAAACCATTACTAGATGAAGAAGCTAGGATATCTAATTGAAATTATAGATATAATTTGGGGAAATTTTTTCTCTCACACGATGTAAATTATTTTTCAAAATGGTTAGAATCATATGATAAAACAAATACTGTGAGAATGGAGTTTAATGTTCTTAAATTGAGTCATATTAATCATTATCCAAAATTCATATTCAGTTAGACATAGATCCTCTCTTGTCTCATATATATATTATTCAATCCTCCCCCATGTATTGATACCAAATTAAAATGCTAAAATTATTTTTTGACCATTTTTACTATATTAAAATCATATGAACATGTTGGATACCAATCCTCATGTGTTTCTCCTCTTATTCTGGAGACTACCAACTATAAGTGAGGGTCAAAAGGTGAAATTTTGAGGATATTATTCACTTTATGTCATTAATAATAATGAATTAATTAAAAATAAATAATAAAAATAGATAGAGACATGTAAATATATGATATATAATAATATTAATTTACAAATAATAAATGAATAAACAACTAACATCAGATAATTGGGGAAATACCCAATATAAAACCATGCATTACATGATAAAATGAAGAAATATAATTTATAATATAATTTAAATATTTCCCAAATTAAATGGCACATGAATATTACATTTTAATAATACATATAAAAACCTTGGGTTTCCATGTATGAATTCATTAAATTGGATAATTAGTCAAATGAATATATTAACTAATGATTTAACTATTTTTACCCATGTAAATATTTCAAGGGTGGGATCATTTTTTAGATGAAATAATAAAAATTGGTATAGGCATGGGTTCCTTATGTAGAATTCCCTTGACATGATAAAATGCCTAGGAAATTGTACTATTCATTGATTGATACATTGGTTACTTATGCAGAATGCCATGGATTGTCTTAGAGGTTCGATGAATTTATAATACGCCTTTAGAGAAACTTCAGTTCATCCTATGGAATACCTTGTAATGTATTATATGATAAATAGTATTATTTTAATCAATGGGTGATACATGGGTTTCATAAATTGAATTCATTTGACGGAATCATAGTTTATTTGGAAGTATCTTATTTTTGGTTAAAACAGGGGTTTCGATGACAGATTCCTTGGAAAGTATTATGGGATAGAAAAATTTTATTATATGATTGTCCATCATCATACATGGATACCTTGTGTCACCTTGAGTACCATATCACAAAGACTACTTCATATACCTTTCTAGGTTATATTGGGTCTTGACCACCTAATGTTCATTTATACAGAAGCATTACTATCGATACTCATTTTGGGGTTTCATCTAATATTTCTCCTTGATGTTTGGGAATATATAAATGAGTCTTAGAATAAATACATGTCCATCACCATTAATATTCTGTATATTCCTTTTTATTACACCTCAATCCCTCACTTTTCCATGTAAAGCCATTCATATATTATTTTTACAAATAAAAAATAATAATCAATTTATTTTTAGATACATTCTTTCATAGGTTGAAGTAATACTGTTAGTTGGTTGTCTTATGAGGAAAATGAGCTTAACTTGATTATATTTATTTTTTTAAAGCCTTTTTTTATTACATCACATTGATGTATTTTATATTCATTGATAGGATTTCACTAGACATCATTGTTGGTGTCATACTGAGTTTATCTCAAAAATATTTTGGGCTACAGTTTGGTACCAGATTAGATTTCTTGGCTTTTGATTATGTTTAGGATTTGGATTTCACTCTATTTAGTCATAACCAAATTCATATTCATGGGATCTTTGGAGAAAATTATTGTTATGAATATAATGGTGATCATGGAGATATATATTAGAAGTTTTTTCTTTTCAATGTTAATGTAATGTTTGTATAATACTTTTCCATTTTATCGTTCTCATTCATTGTTTTTATTGGTCCTTAGTCTTGTTTTTTGATGTTGAATGTTTATTATTTAATTAGTTGTTATCTGTAATTATTAATTATCATAGATTTATTTCTATTAAACTATTTTTATTATATTTTATTATTATTAAATGATTATTAATTAGGTATAAGGTATAATCTCCTACATTATAGGACCTCTGGTCCCACTCTTCTATTTAGAAGCCTCTGGAATATGGTGAGACATACCTGAGGCAAGATAACCAACCAGTCAGGATACTCTTTATATAGTTATCTGGTTTGGGGATGTAAAAGTGAAATGATAGATTATTTTCCTTTATCTTATTATTTGGGTTGGTTGGTTGGGGAATAAGAATGTGTTGAATCTTGTTAGATATACATGTCTTGGAGTGATCAACCCACATAGAGGGAAAAGCCGAGGTGGACATGGATGATACTTTTGTTCCTAACTTTTGTTAATATTGTTTATTATTATATCACATTTATTAATTTATTTATGTTTTACTATTTTTATAATTATGATATTTTTATTATTTTGACCTTAATTATAAAGGAAAGAAAGTATTGTTACATTCATCATTAATGGCACATAGAGATTCTACTGTCTTGCATATGCAATTCCTTGTATATTGCATTGCCTGACAGCATGACACATGTTGTATTGTTTTTTTCTCGAATGGCTCAATGGCCTTCTTTTTAATTTTATTATGGGTAAAACCCCTTTTAATGGTGGAAGGGGAACTCATACATGACTCGTAGGCCCAAGGCACAAGGCCCGACTTGACCCGCAATACATGACCCGAAGGCCTAGAGTGTAACATCCTAGGTAAATAAATAATACTACATTATATGGTTTATCAATATTTGTGAATAAATGTTAATATTACTTTAAAGGGAATGCTATGCTCGATGGCATACCCAATACACAATAACGAGTTTCTTTGAAATCTTACATTGCACACTAATAATATAATAATATTATAATAGTTAATGCTTAGCCTTTGTAATGAAGGGAATGAATAGAAATAACTAAAAAATTATTACATATGTTTTTTAAATATTTTTACATTTATCCAATAAATTTTAGAGGCTTAAAATCCAAATGAATCCAATTTTAAGAATAAATACTCTAATATTTTTAAAAGATTGTTTTACCGCCTTTTGATGGAGAACATATTTTAAATCTAATTTTTGAAAATTTTATAAGTTCTATTTGTCAGAATAAACATATTCTTTATGATTGGGACATTTAAATTTACATTGGATAAATTTTTGGTATTTTTCTGACAATGATCATTTTTTTATTGAATAGTGAAAAATACTGCATTTTAAATCAAAACTGCTTTTTCATCTAATTTAATTATATGGATAGATTATCTTGTTAGTTGGTCTTAAAGTGTAATTTGTATATATTTTTACCATTTAATCCAATGGTGGTCATTAGGATTAATTTCACTTTGGAATTGGGAAGAAACTAATGCCAAACTTTTCATAGATATTGTTTCAAAAAAACCTGCTATTTGTTTTGGCAACGAGAATTTTTTTAAACTAATTATTTCAATTTCTGTGTTTGTAATTTGGTAAAATGGATTATATATTTGAAATCAGAAGTTCCAAATTATGTAATCAAGGCTCTTTTGTTTTTGGACATTATGAATAGTAACGATGGTAATTATCTTTAATTATCTTGATTAATTAGTAATCGGGTAGTTAAGGATAATAAAATAATATCATAATAATAAAAAATGACCCCAAAATGTGTCCTAATACTACTATTTGTGTCATGGCCCACCCTGGGATTCCTTGTGCCAAACTTGGGGACCCCATGGAATGACTTTTGTGTGATAATGTCATTTTATCTTTTTATTTTAAAAGAATGTTAAATATAACAAAGAATGTATCACCTCAGTAAACTTTTTTTATTTTGTCTAAATAAATGATATATTAGAATATAAATAGTCATTGGAAAGATAAATATATTTCCTACATCATAGTATTTTTATCGTAATTTTTAGTCATTAAATAAAATAAGTTATTTATGACATCATGATGATGCAGTGATTACCTCATTAATAAAGGACTTAAATGAAATGAAAAGATAATGTTAAAAATATAAAATAAACATGTCAAAGATGTATTTGATGAGTATATTTCGAAACCTTACCAACTTATCCTCTAAATAAATCAATTTGGGACCTTTAAAATCCGAAAATCATTTTAAAATAAAGTAACATTATATACCTTTCCAAGAGTGCCCCTCCTCTCCTCTTATAAAAGGCCCCCACCTCTACCACCTTACCCACACCCCGCAAGCCTTTGGCTCGGCCAACCCCTGATCATTTTGTCTCTACACATCCCTCTCTTACTCCTAGAAGCCTCACATTGGGAACAAGTCATCCCAAGGAAGCCTTTGAGCTCAAATCAAATAAAGTTACCTGATTTTAAGGTAATGTCTTCACTTGTGTTATTTTGTTCTATTTTGCTTCTCCAACCCCCTAAACTCTTTTTATTAATTTATTTTGTAACCACTAAAGTATCTTAAATATATTAGGATGTTTTTATAAGAAGGATTCGAGCTAAATTTACACACACCTACATCCAATGGTTAAAGAACATACTGTTTCTGTGGATGGTGAATTTCTGCCTCACGAAACGATGATTGTTCAATATTCTATTAACACCTTACAAGGTGTCCATTAAGATGGCACTATATTTATATATTTTATATAATATGTTTATGTTTTACTTAAGCTTCTATATTTTTCATTTAAGTAATACCTTTATGGTTTCCATTATGGTTAAACGTGATATCTTCATTTTAGGAAATGCGGACTACCACCCCCTCAAAGTGATTAGATTCTTTAATACCATATTTAATCATATTATATATGATACCATACTGGAATTATAATACTATTGTCTATCATTATTTTTTAATTCCATTAAATAAAAAATAGAAATGGAAGTAGCGTTCATGCGTACGTATGGCTTACCGTCTCTATGAACGATGCATTTCATTTCTTACCTCTAAATGTTATATAATATTATAAATTCATGTATATAATAGATATAATTACATATATGATATCTACATAATGAATATAATTCTGGATATAATATATATTTTACCACATGAACAACTTTAAATTATAAAGAGTTTATTTTTTACTCAAGTAGCACTGATCTACAAAACGACCATTATTAACTTAAATAATTACATAGTGTTCATAGCATGGTAGTAAGTGATATAAAATGAATAATGAACTTGAAAAATGTTCTTAATCAAGTAGAAATTAAATCATGTTTATTATTCAGGAGGTTAAAGAAAGATCGAGTCAAGTCGAACCCGACGTAAGGGATCCTACCCCTCTCTTTCTTTTTAAGTACACTTTTTTATGTCATTCCTTTTAAGCTCATCATTCTTATGATTGGGATTTTATTTTATAATAATCTTACTGTAATTTTTATGTTCATATTATGAGAGACCCTATTTTCTCTCATCAATCCATTTTGGATGTTTTGAGTGGCACCATTAGGCTGCTGAATTTTCATAAGGGATCCTACCTATCTCTTTCTTTTTAAGTAATCTATTTTATGCGGTTTCATTTATTCTCCACTTTATTATGTTGGGGAATGTTATTTTATATTCCTATTACTGTATTTCACATGTTCATATGATGAGATACCCTATTTTATTTCATCAATCCATTTTTTGGAAGTTTTAAGTGGCGCCGATAGGCTGCCGAGTTTTCCTATGGGATTTTTCATCTCACATTTAGTCTCGTGAGATTTATACAACATTTGCCACTATTTCCTTTGAGTGGTGTATTTACTTCCCATTATTCCTCTCTTTTTGTAGTATAATTTCTTTTATGGCTATTTATATTAATGTTGTATGGTCCTTCTTTCATTGGGAGAATGTTTCAAAAGTTACCCAAATCGGGAAGGGAACCTTTCACCCTCCTCTTTTTAAAAGACTTATTTTGTTATGTCTTTAAATTTAAATCTTTTTATGTTGGGATATGTTCTTTTATATCCTTATTGATGTAAATTTTATTTCCAAGTGATGATATACCATTTTATCTCTCATCAACTAATTTTATGAATTTTAATGTGACGCCGTTAGGCTGTCGAATTTTACCAAGGGAACTTTTTAACCCAATTTAGATTTCTTTGGGTTCAACTTGTATTTATTGAATATGTCATCCTATAAATATTTTTGAATTACCTATGGTTGTTTTACACTTAATATCCACTTATATTGGGTGTATTTATATTTTTCACACATAATTATGAGATTGATTCTTCCATAATTTAAGGATATCTTCTTTATAAGTGATTTCATATCATTTTACATTTCTATTGAGGCTTTATTGTTGTTACGAACCAATTCAATCTTATATGGTGTATGTACTGTCCTTTGGAATATTATATCATGAATCTATTTATTCTCATGATATTATAAAGTTTTGATTAAATGTTATTCCTCAATTATTGTATTCAAGTGTCTCTCCTTTTGTTAAAAACCCTTTAACTAAAATATCATTTTAAATGTTTTAATGATTTATACTTATAAATATTTCTCATTAATATCCATGTTTTCAAAATGGTTTTAAGGATTTATTTATATGGATATTAATGTTTTAAAATGTTAAACGCTTCAAAGTTGTATGGGACACTTTGATTCAAAAATCTCTTTATTAAATATTTTAAATGGTTTTGAAAATGGTTTTGAAAATGGTTTTTAGAATGGATTAATTATTTCAATATCTTAAAATTTTATATTGTTATTACAATGTGGGAATGTTATCTTTCTATTGTTCTTAATTTATATTATATGATTATGTTATGGTTCTTTGGCATTGTTTATGAATACGGGTGGTTCCGTGATAAACTAAGGGCGGGTGAGCCCGATATAGCTCTCCAATTCATTGGGTAATGTGATGGAGTTAAACGTTATGGTTTCTCCAAAGAGATTTAGCGAATATACTATGATGGGTATTCCAAACGTAACTAAGAGGGTTACTCCCTACGTAAGAATGTTATGAATGCCTCATGTTATATTTATGTCTTATGATTTCAATGATTTATTCATGATTTTATGAGGTATGTTAAAGTGCTTATGTTTTATGGGTAAAGTATGATTGCATTCTTATGTATATATGTACTCATGTTTCCTTTCCATACTTTTTATAAACCTTACTGATCTTTTTATGCTCATCCCTAGTTTTTGAAATGTTTTTCATATTTTAAGGGAATGGAACATGATATGATGATAGTGTCAAGGAAGTGTCAAGAATGAATCCATGTTTTATTTTAAATATGTTTCCATTGATGGGAAAAATTAATACTATCTTTTATATAACCACTTTGTTTAAATGTGGAATGTAATGCAAGTTTTATGATCTAATTCTCTAAAACTCTAAACCTGAAAGGTTCTTCAATGTGTAATCTTGTAATAACTCAAGATTAAGTAAGGTTTATGGATGGGGCATTATAGTTGGTATCAAAGGTCGGTTTAGATAACTTTAGAGGTTAGAGTGTTGTTTAAGAAAAAGTGACAAGTTGTGTATAACCACAATGGTTAGTATATTAGATGGAGTCATTGTTTTTTTTGAAAGTTAGAATGAGTTTGAGATAACATGGATAAGTATATGTTGGTGTTTATCTTTCTCTTTATTATTTGATTATTTTACTAATATACTCAAAATGACCTTTTTGGTTTTAGTAAATGGATGGATCTAGCAGGCACCAAAGTAAGAGTGGATTTGAAGAAAAATGTGAAAGTTTTATGAAAGAACAACTGAATGATATGGGAGATGCAATGAGAACTCTTGTGGTTATCCTCAACCAACTATCTGGAGTCATGATTGACCACCTGAACCTTAGTGATTTTTATAAGGCATCGTATATAAGAGAAACAAATCCCTACAGAAGTTCAGGTAATAATCATAAAGGTATGTATGTTCAAAAACCTATGTGTCAAATATGTGGAAATAAACACATAGGAAAATGGTTCAAAGGGACAGAAAGATGCTATATATGTGGAAATGAAGGTCATAAAGCAAGAACCTGCTATGGAAAAAGGAAGCATCTAGTTTACTCTAGGAAAGGGAAAGAAGTTCTTTCTGAAGGATTAATTGAATGTTTTAAATGTGGTGTGCATGTTCATTATGCAAACACTTGTCCTACGAAGAAGTTTCGGGAATGGGGTCACCAAGATCGTACAAATATTCATTTACCAATACCTAATTCCATTCCGATTGAGGATGAAGAAACTGATAATGAAGAAAGAAAGGTATGGATTATTTCTTAACTTATGTTTTCCTATTATTAGAATCATAGGATATGATTCATGATTTTTTTTGTAGGAAAGAAGTATTTCAGAATAAGTTGAAAAGGAATTTAAAATGGATCATGAATAATGTTGAATGAGTAAGAAGTCATCATATAAGGGATTCAAGAGTTATGTTAGATTTTAGGATGGTGAAATTCCTAGATGTATTAAGTCTCTTTTAATGATGGGGTTACATTAGAATAATTTTTATAGTATCCCTGATGTTCGAATTATGAAAATTTTATTCAATGAATAATTATCCTTTCTTTTGTGGATATAGTTATAAAGAACCATCTGGGTTTATATGATCCTTGAATTTGAGGCAATTACTGGTTAATACATTTTGGGTTCCCAAATGGAAGTTATTAGATATCCTTTGTGGTTAAAATATGTTATGGTTATTTTTTTAAGGATTTTATCTCTTTTTGGGGGGATGTTTTAAAAATTATATAGTTTTGGAAAAGGGACAACATTCAGACTATGTGACAACCCGTCATGTCGGAAAAAGCTACGGGAATCGAACCCACAACCAAAGTGCAACTGGTATTTATCTCCTACCACTGGACTACGTGAAGTCCCCGGTTAGTTTGAATGATTCTTTTTAGTTAGATCATTTTATGAATTAAGAGTAAGTTTATTTTTGGTTATCAATGGAAATTATATGCCTATCATGGAGGATATGTGATTAGGTTAATTACTTTTCAGTATGAGACTGTAAGAGTAACTGATGTTATTTTGGAAAAAAATGTTAAAATTTATATTAGGAGACTATGTGATTAAATCCTTCAGAGATTTGGGTTCCAATCTTAGTTTGGTTTACTTTGTATAATTTTATGTATAAATGTTTATTGAATGGTATTAGTTGAACTTTGGGTTTTTATGACAAATTTGGGAGATTACGAGTAGTTTTTCTTTTTGTAAAAAAAATATCCTGTTTGGGTATTATCTGATCTCGTACTAAACATTTTGTTTTTTTTTGTTGAGATCTAAAATCATGGGAAGTATATAGTTCTCTTTTGTGTATTAGGTGATTCTAAAGAAGTTTATTATAGTACTCTTAATGCGAACAATTCTTCCAAAATACTTGTCTTTTGGAGAAAATATGAGTTTGATTAAGGAATCTCGTAAAAGTTGAAAGTCTACGTGAAAAGTAAGTATGTTTCATTATGATTTAGTTAATCTCAAAATTTAATTCCTCAGTGAAAAGTAACTTAAAAAAAAAATGTTTTCTTTTAACTTTTCTTACTAGGGAATCGAATACCGTTTAACCCATCACAAGTTTGTGATTTTCTTGTGGTTAACTTTCTCTTAGACATGTTTACTATCACTCTCCATCAGAACATGACCCTTTGTTTTCTCCTCCATATCCATATTTTCCTACATGGAATCCTAGTATGGGTTAACTCAGGTGACCTTTTTACTTCTCTCCCTTTCTATTAAAGTGATAGTTTTAATGACTCTTGTTCTGATGTGGGACTTTCAATGAAGATTCCAAGCCCAATTTTGAAATTGCGAGGACGCAATTCCCAAAAGGGGGGAAGCATGTAACATCCCCGGTAAATAAATAATATTAAATTCTAAGGTTTATCAATATTTGTGAATAAATTTTAATATTACTATAAATTGAATTCTATGCTCGATGGCGTACCCAATACACAACAATGAGTTTCTTTGAAATCTTATGTTGCACACTAATAATATAATAATATTATAATAGTTAACGCCTAGCCGTTGTAATGGAGGGAATGAACAGAAATAACTACAAAATTATTACATATTTTTGTTCAATATTTTTACATTTATCCAATAAATGTTTGAGGCTTAAAATCGAAATGAATCCAATTTTAAGAATAAATACTCTAATATTTTTAAAACATTGTTTTACCGCCTTTTGATGGAGAACATTTTTTAAATATAACTTTTGACAATTTTATAATTTCTATTTGTCAAAATAAACACATTCTTTATGATTGGGACATTGAAATTTACATTGGATAAATTCTTGGTATTTTTCTGACAATGTTCATTTTATAATGAATAGTGAAAAATACTGCATTTTACATCCAAACTGCTTTTTCATCTAATATAATTATATGGTTAGATTATCTTTTTAATTAGTCTAAAACTTTAATTTGTATATATTTTTACCATTTAATCCAATGGTGGTCATTAGGATTAATTTCACTTTGGAATTGGGCATAAACTAATGCCAAACTTTTCATAGATATTGTTTCAAAAAAACCCGCTATTTGTTTTGGCAACTGGAGTTTTTTTTTAAAATTAATTATTGCAATTTCTATGTTTGGAATTTGGTAAAATGGATTACATTTTGAAATCAGAATTTCTAAATTATGTAATCAAGATTCTTTTGTTTTTGGACATTATGAATAGTAACGACGGTAATTATCTTTAATTATCTTGATTAATTAGTAATCGGGTAGTTAAGGATAAACAAATAATATCATAATAATAGAAAATGACCCCAAAATTTGTCCTAATACGACTAGTTGTGTCATGGCCGACCATGGGATGCCTTTTTCCATACTAGGAGACCCCATGAAATCACTTTTGTGTGATAATGACATTTTATCTTTTTATTTTTAATGAAAGTTGAATATAACAAAGAATGTATCACCTGAGTAATTTTTTTTATTTTTTATACATAAATGACATATCAGACTATAAATAGTCATTGGAAAGATAAAAATATTTCCTACATCATAGTATTTTTATTGTAATTTTTAGACATTAAATAAATTAAATTATTTATGACATCATGATGATGTAGTGATTACCTCATTAATAAAGGATTTAAATAAAATGAAAAGATAATGTTAAAACTATAACATAACATTGTCAAAAACCTATTGGATGAGTATATTTTAAACCCTTACCACCTTATCCTCGAAATAAATCAATTTGGGACCTTTAAAATCCGAAACACATTTGAAAATAAAGTAACATTTTATACCTTTCCAAGAGTGCCCCTCCTCTCCTCTTATAAAAGGCCCCCACATCTACCACCTTAACCACACCTCTCAAGCCTTTGGCTCAGCCAAACCCTGCTCATTTTGTCTCTCCACATCCCAATAGTACTCGTAGAATCCTCACATTGGACATAAGTCTTCGCAAGGAAGCCTTTGAGCTCAAATCAAAGAGAGTTACCCGATTTTATGGTAATGTCTTCACTTGTGTTCTTTTGTTTTATTTTGCTTCTCCAACCCCATAAACTATTTTTATTCATTTATTTTGTAACAACTATAGTATCTTCAATATACTAGGATGTTCTTATAATAATTATTAGATCTACACTTACACACACCTACATCTAATGGTTAAAGAACATATTGTTTCTGTGGATGATAAATTTCTGTCTCACGAAAAGATGATTGTTCAATATTCTTTTATCACCCTCAAAGGTGTCCATTAATATGTCACTATATTTATATATGATATATAATATGTTTATGTTTTACTTAATATTCTGTAATTTTCATTTATGGAATACCTTTATGGTTTCCATTATGGTTAAACGCGATATCTTCATTTTAGGAAGTGCAGACTACCGCCCCCTCAAAATGATTTGATTCGTTAATACCAAATGTGGTACTTATAAAGGATATATTTAATGATATTATATATGATACCATACTGGAATTATAATATTATTATCTATCATTATGTTTTAATTCAATTAAATAAGAAATAGAAATGGAAGTAGCGTTCATGCGTACGTACGACATACCGTCTCCATGAACGGTGCATTTCATTTCTTACCTCTAAATGTTATGTAATATTATAAATGCATGTATATAATGGATATATATGATATATATTATATCTAAATAATGAATATAATTATGGATATAAAATATATATTTTACCACATGAACATCTTGTAATTATAAAGAGTTTATTTTTTACTCAAGTAGCAATGATCTACAAAACAACCATTATTAACATAAATAATCACATGGTGTTCATAGCAGGGTAGTAAGTGGTATAAAAGGAATAATGAACTTGAAAAAGTTTCATAATAAAGTATAAATTAAATCAAGTTTATTATTTAGGAGTTTAAAGAACGATCGAGTCAAGTCGGACCCGAGGTAAGGGATCCTACCCCTCTCTTTCTTTTTAAGTACACTCTTTTATGTCATTCCTTTTAAGCTCATCTTTCTTATGATTGGGATGTTATTTTATATTAATATTACTATACTTTTTATGTACATATGATGAGAGACCCTATTTTCTCTCATCAATCCATTTTGGATGTTTTTAGTGGCACCGTTAGGCTGCCGAATTTTCATAAGGGATCCTACCTATCTCTTTCTTTTTAAGTACTCTCTTTTATGTTGTTTTTTATGCTCCTATTTATTATGTTGGGGAATGTTCTTTTATATTCCTACTACTGTATTTTATATGTTCATATGATGAGATACCCTATTTTATTTCATCAATCCATTTTTTTGAAGTTTTAAGTGGCGCCGATAGGCAGCCGAGTTTTCGTAAGGGATTTTTATTCTCACTTTTATTCCCATGAGATTTATGCAACATTTGCCACTATTTCCTTTGAGTAGTGTATATACATCCCATTATTCCACTCTTTTTGTAATATAATTTCTTTTATGGCTATTTACATTAATGTTTCACAGTCCTTCTTTCACGGGGTGAATGTTTCAAAAGTTACCCAAATCGGTAAGGGAGACTTTCACCCTCCTCTTTTAAAAAGACTTATTTTGTTATGTCTTTAAATTTACATCTTTTTATGTTGGGATATGTTCTTCTATATCCTTATTGATGTAAATTTTATGTCCAAGTGATGAGATATCATTTTCTCTCTCATCAACTAATTTTATGAATTTTAATGTGGCGCCATTAGGCTGTCAAAATTTACCAAGGGAACTTCTTAACCCAATTTAAATTTCTTTGGGTTCAACATGTATTTATTGAATATGTCATCCTATGAATATGTGTGAATTAACTCTAGTTTTTTTACACTTAATATTCACTTATATTGGGTGTATTTATATTTTCACACATAATTATGAGATTGATTTGTGCTTAATTTAAGGATATCTTCTTTATAAGGGATTTCATATCATTTTACATTTCTATTGAGGCCTCATTGTTGTTATGAACCAATTCAATCTTATATGGTTTATATACTGTCCTTGGGAATATTATATCATGAATACATTTATTCTCAAGATATTATAAATTTCTGATTAAATGTTATTCATCAATTATTGTATTCAAGTGTCTCTCATTTTGTTAAAAATCCTTTAACTAAAATATTGTTTTAAATGTTTTAATGATTTATACTTATAAATAATTCTCACTAATATACTTGTTTTAAAAATGGCTTTAAGGATTTATTTATATGGATATTAATGGTTTAAAATGTTAAGTGCTTCAAAGTTGTATGGGACACTTTGATTCAAAAATTTCTTTATTAAATGTTTTAAATGGTTTTGAAAATGGTTTTTAGAATGGATTCATTATTTCAATATCTTCAAATGTTATATTGTTATTACAATGTGGGAATGTTATATTTCCATTGTTATTAAGTTATGTTCTATGATTATGTTATGGTTCTTGGGCATTGTTTATGAATACGGGTGGTTCCGTGATAAACTAAGGGCGGGTGAGCCCGATATAGCTCTCCAATGCATTGGGTAACACGAAGGAGTTAAATGTTAAGGTTTATCTGAAGATATTTAGGGAATATACTGTGATAGGTATTCCAAACGTAACCAAGAGGGTTACTCCCTACGTAATAATGTTATGAATGCCTCAAGTTACCTTTATGTCTTATGATTTCTATGATTTATTCATGATTTTATGAGGTATGTTAAAGTGATTATGTTTTATGGGTAAAGTATGACTACATTCTTATGTATATATGTACTCATGTTTCCTTTACATACTTTTTTATAACCCTTACTGAGCTTTTTATGCTCATCCCATGTTTTTGAAATGTTTTCACAGGTCAAGGGAATAGTACAAGATATGATGATAGTGTCAAAGAAGTGTCAAGAATGAATCCATGTTTTATTTTAAATATGTTTCTGTTGATGGGAAAAATGAATACTATCTTTATGTAACCACTTTGTTTAAATGTGGAGTGTAATTCAAGTTTTATGATATAATTCTCTAAAAATATAAACCTGAAAAGATCCTCAATGTGTAATCTAGTAATAACTCAAGATTAAGTAAGGTTTATGGCTGGGGCCTTATACAGAGGCATACCATGCCCAATACATGACACATGTTGCATGATCCTTGTGTAATTTAAATTAATTATTACCTATACAATATGCTTAGATTATTATTTATAATTATTTTCCTATAGACCTTTATTAATTGTTTTTGTTTCTATGTATTTATACTCTTTACTTCTATGTGATAGCATGCATTGTTATATTTTTATATATTATTGGTTATTAATGTTTTTACATCAAACTAAATAGTGTTTTCCCATAAATAATGATAGTGGATCGATAACTATATAATAAAAAAATGTTGTGTAACACCCCAATATTTCACTGTATGTGATTTTCCTTAATGCAATTAAATATCTTACGCTACACTCAACATCGAGTTCGTGCGCACCCCGACTAACCAAACTATACCATCAAAGAACAGTTTTGAATAGTATAAAAAAGATTTTAAATTTTATATACTCTATATAATATTAACATCCACATTATGTGTTTATTATATATAATGTAAAAAATTCTTGGTTTTAGATAAAATAATATTTTTTTTCAAAAAAAGAAATTTTACCACCTTTTAATGGAGAACACTTTTCAAATATAATATTTTACACTTTTATATGTTAAATTACACAAAATAAAATTATTAATTTGAATTGGGACATAAAAATTTTAGTTTATATAAATTTTCAGTTCTTTTCTGAAAAATTTCATATTTTGAAGAATAGTGAAAACTAATATTTTTTAATGGAAAATTTTTTTTTTAATAAAAACAAATTATAGTGTAAAATTAAAAAATTTAGTGGTTTTGAAGTATAATTAGATTATATTATTATAATTTAATCCTATTTTGGTCATTAGAAAAAAAAATTACATTTAAATTGGACATAAACACATATCAATTTTTTGATAGTTTTTACTTCTCCAAAACCCGTTTTTTGGTATTTTAAATGGAATTTTTTTTATTAATTAATACAAATTATATGATTTTAATTTGGTAAAATATACTTCATTTTTAAATTTTGAAAATCAGAATTAGCTTTGTTTGACTTTTTGTATTTTTCTAAAAACATTGAATTTTCGATGAATAGTGAAAAATACTTTATTGTTGTTTAAAATCGACCTTTTTTTAAAATAATGTGGATTTTTATTTAAAATTTTTTTTAAGTCAATATATATAATTAATACCTATATTATTAGATTGTAATTCATTTGAATAATATTATAATAAAATTAGATATATAAAATTTTCTTGAACTATTTAACGTCATTTAACCACCTTCTAGTTATATTTTCAAATTTGCTTAAAATGTAATTTTACTGATTTTATAAATTTAATTTAAAAAATCTAAGAGACACGGTTGAAATCATTAATTAATATGTGGTTCAATATGATGAATATAATAATTGGTGAATAGTGGCTTTTAAATTTTATTTACCCTGATTAAAAGTAAATAGGGAGATTAAAGTTAAAATTCATATTATAATTACCCTAACACATGACTTAATTCTATTGGATAAGTTTATTTTGACAAAAATCAACTTTAGGAAAAAAATATGATCCTTTTTTATCCACTTGAATTAGATTGAGACATTTATTAAATTTTATTTAAATTATAGTTAAAAGTGTTAAATTCTACTTTTAATAACTAAATCATTTTTAATATAGGGTTGTACATTAGATAAATTAGACATTAACTATTCATTAGAAATATAAAAATAATTCCTACTTCATTTAATTTTGTTTATAATTTTTAGACATTAAATAATAAAATTTATTTAGGACACAATGATGATTCAATAATTACCTAATTAATAAAAGACTAAAATAATTGATGTTATAAAAAATAAAATAAATGTAAATTGAAAATTTTTATGCATTCTGTGAGTTTTATAGGTTCAAATTACATGTTATAGTTGATTCAATGAATTGTTTTCTATTTAATCATGTTTCTATGACTTTCACATAAACCAAATAGTATATACTGTCAAAATTGACATAATTGAGTTTTTTAAAAAAATACTATCTGATTAAATTTTATAACAGTCCAAAAAATATATGGTTTTCCCAAAGGACTTAGAAAATGGTTTATATTATACTGATGAACCACTAGATATTCTCTTGGAATCCTATAGCTTGATTATTAACCATGTATTCTAATAATACAAGAAGACATAGTAAAAGATAGAATATTTAACTATAGATTTAATCTAAAAGAAAAGGTTAATATGGTGATGTAATATTTTCTAAAACCAATTAGTTGAAAGGATTTCTACAAATATACACCTTAGACATGAAATAAATCCATTTTTAGACTTTATAAATAGAACATTATTTTATTATAAAATAATATTTCAATCTATTCCTAAAGTGACCCTCACCTCTATTATAAAAGGGTACTTCCCCTTTACTCAAAATCACACCCCCAAATCCATTTGGCTCGGCCAACCCATTCTCAAATATTCTTCCAACAATGGTATATTTAACCTAGATTCATGTATTTGATCATAAATTCAACTTATTGAGCCTTTTTTATCAAATCAAAAGGAAGCACCTGAAGAAGAGGTAATAATTTCATTACCTCTTTCAATGTTCTTTTCTTCTTCTATTTCCTCTTTAATTGTTGTTTCAAATCCAATATAAAAAATAAATAACCTTAATACATATTTTGATGTTATTATAAATATCAAAAAAAAATATTCATTATTTTATCAATCCAATAACTGACAAAGTCACAATACGTGTGTATGTACGGCTTATCGTCTCCATGTCGTGGTGTAGTTTGTTACTGAACACATCATTATTTGGATGGGTATAATAATGATTATAACAGATGTAAATAATAAATATAACTTGTTAATGATTCTTTATATGTAATCTAACATTAAATTAAACATAATTTCACCATTAATTGAATGATATTGTCGCTCGTGTATACGTACACCTTACCGTCTCTACTACGTGGTGAGATTTATCTTCAACTGTCACCCTTCATGAAATTTTATAAAAAAAATATATTAATTAATTATGATGTATATTAAATAAAATTGATACTAGAATAATTTTTATTTATGTAGATAAATATATGTTGTTTACTTACATACTATACGATAAGAAGATAGAAACAACATTCATGAGTAAGTACGGACTACCATCTCCATGAACAATTTTTCAATTTCATATATCTATCTATTATATATATTATTATTCTAAATATATAAGATATATAAATATTTTTTATATTACGAAAGTATTTCAATCATGATCTATGTGATACGATCACGAATAACATGTTAAAACATGTATAATAAAGAAATAAATTATTACCCAAAATGTTCCTTTAACAATGAAATTATAATTAAATGGATAGTATAATGTCATAAATGAAAAATATATGATATCTTAAATATGAATATGGATCCGATGTAATTTAATAGCATACTATGGTTATTATACATTTGTTTAAACATACCATCAACTAAAGAAAAGTATAAAGTAAGAGTTAATTCTTTAATTTCATTATTATCAGAGATTGTTCATGTGTAAGTATTTACTAGGAAATATTTGTTATCCATGTCCATGTTTCATAAAAGAGTTTTAAAGATGATCTTTTTAATGGAATATTTAACAAAAATTCATTTTAAATGTTTTAAATATTTATTATTCTAAATCTATTTCATTAATGTCCATGTTTTCAAAATGGTTTTATGGATTTATTTATATGGACATGAATATATTAAAATGTTAATTACGTTATAATGTTTAAAAGTGGTATGGGACACATTGGTTAGTAAAAATAATTTAAATGTATTTATTTATAAATTGTGTGACTTTTAAATGATTTCTAGAAAAGCTATATATCTCTCAAAGAGTTTTACTAAACATTTTCAACTATGTCAATATCCTTTACTAGATATTATTCTTGATTGAGGTTGATTAATTATAATAAAATATTTCATATTGAATTAAATGAGTTATGATATGTTTGACTCTATATGTTCTATTTTTATACCATTTATTGTTTTAGGATAAATTATTGACATTTCGTATGCCAGTTTCACCCTTTTCATATGAGGAATGCTTTAGAATTAGTAAGTGATTGGAACGGCCTTCTATAGACCCTCGATGCATCAATAGGTCTCTTGAAAAAATTTAGTGTCTTGGCAGAAGGCCTTGAAATAATTTTTGTTTGTAGTCTTGGCACGAGGCCTTGACTATGTGGTTATGATGTCTGACATTATGCATTCCCTCATTATTAAACTAGTTATTACAAATGATTATTCAACTAGTAGAATGTCAATGTGCATATTTATATGGTAACGTTTGATTTATTTTCTCTATATATTTTTCATGTTTATGTTAAAATGGTTTTTTTTCTTATTACATATGTTTCCTTGAAAGCTTATAGCATCTGCTAAATTATTTACCCTCATTGAGTATCTGAGCTCACCCCATTCTTATGTTTTTTTCCTATGATTACAAGAAGTATGTTATGAATTATATACAGGTTAAAGCAAAGGGAATAATGGTGTTTTCAAAGGATTATTTATGTTGTGTTTTATGTTAGAAATTGTAATGTAAAGTTCATGTATATAATCGGTTTTCCAAGACTGCTAAAATGATCGGTCCTTCAGGACATGATTTCTTGTAATCATGCCAACATATTAAAATAATGTACCGACTCTAGGATTCTAGGGTTGGGGTGTTATAGTTGGTATCAGAGGATTTTTAGTACAAACCATGGAAGCTAGATTTAGAAAAAGTATAATTAGAAAATACTAACCTAAGATACACTTTTAGTATTAATGTAGAACAACATCCCAAAAATTTGGTAATGTAAATATTATGTGTATTTTCTATGAAATGCATCCGTTTTTAGATATGATTAGGTAAAGAAGGGTTTGGAACATATGTACCTAAGGGTAAAACATGAAAAACACCGCTTTGAGCTAGAATCAAACATGGACTAGTGCACAACAATGGGCATTACTACACTCTAGGTTACGAAACTCCTATGAGATATGCATAGGATAATTCACATTTCCATTACTATCCGATTTAATGTATTTTAATATATGATGGGAATAAATAACTTTGGATAATCCTAAGGTGTTTTACATTGAAAATAAAGTGTTATGATATTCTCTAAACAATTTTATGACTATTTTTACTCACACTATACTTTCTGGTTTTAGTCAATGGTTAGATTCGAAGGAAGTCATAGTTTTATTAAACATGATGTACAAGGTGGAATTGATGGTGAAAATGAGAGAATAAATGGAATGTTGATAAGCTTATAAGATATCATGTTCATGCCAAAGGACGTTTTCAAAAATATGATCAACAATATATACATTAACCAAATCCCAAACTCAATAAATAAGAGAATGGGTGAGAATGATTAGAGCCCCAGTAGTGGAGACCATGGAAAAAAGAATGCTAAATTTCCATCAAACCGGAATGTGGAAGGAGACATCTAGGAATGTCACTCAATGGAACAAAGAAATGATTTATGTGTGAGAAAGAAGGAAACAATGTAAGGAATTGCCGAGGGAAAATGAAGAGTATTATTGAATAGAGTAAAAATTATCCTAAGAATCCATATACAATGTTATTACATAAATTTAGGGGACCTAGGAATTACATGAGTCAATTCCCTATTTTGTATTATAAGCACTAGGTCAAGGAAAAACCGATGTGGAAATAAATGGATGGAGAGATGTTTAAAACTATTAATGCTCTTTGTTGATGGGATTAATTTTGGAATACTTTTCTCTTGTTTTTGTAACCTTGCAGTTTGTTATTTGAAAATGCTATCTGAGGAATAATTATCTTTTCTTTGGTGGATATAGTTATAAAGAACCATTTTTGTTTATATGATACTTGAATTTGAGGAAATTATAGGTTATTAATTTTGGGGATGAAAATGTGAGGTATGAGATAAAATTTGTGGTTAAATTATGTTAGGGTTGTTTTGATAAATTTATCTCATTTTTCGAATGTTATAAAATATATTTTTTTGAAAAAGGACAACATGATGACTGTGTGACAACCTGTCGCATCAGAAAAAGCTACATGAATCGAACCCACAACCAATGTGAGGATGGGATTTATCACCTACCACTAGACTAAGTGAAGTACAAAGTTAGTGTGACTAATTCTTCGTAGTTAAATTCTTTTATTGAAAAATAATAAGTTTATTTTGTATCTTATATTTTATCGAATATATATCTATAGTATAGGAAAATGATTTGGTTATTATGTGATAAATGTAATTTCAGAAGACGTTCGCTCTATTGGGAACACTATATTCCTAAATGAAATTGAATACTACATGATTTCATTTGAGGATTAATGGTGTTTTTATTTTATTTTGAAAGAATATATGTTTTTATAGAGATTCATGTTATTAATGGGAATGATTAACATATCATAGAGAATATGTGTTTTGGTTAATTCCACTTCTTTATGAGACATTAAGAGTATTTGATGTTATTTGAAGATAAATTTTAAGATTTACTATGAAAGAAAATGTGATTAAAATCTTCCGTGTTTTGGGTCTCAATCTTAGTTTGGAATATATTGATGTATTTTAAAGACAATTGTTTTTTAATGGTCCTTATTGAACTTTGTGTATTGTTTGTTTAATTTTGGAAAGTTGGATTAGTATTTCATTTAATAAAAGATTATCCATTTCAAGGATCATCTGATCTTATACAAACCATTTACTTTGGGTTATTCTCTAAAGACAAGGAAAATATATAGTTCATCCTTTATGGATTATATGATTCTCTAGAAATTGATTCTAGTTCATCAGGTGTGACCTAGTCATCTTGAATAATCATCGTTTATAGAAAAGATGAGTTAGTGGAAGAAACTTCTAAAGGATGAAAATCTATTTAAAAAGTATGTATATCTCATTATGTTTATAGTAAATCTCATAAATAAATTCCACAAATTTATGAAATGGAACTTAACACAAAAAGACGATGTACGTTTACTTTTCCTACTGGGAAACTAATAACTGTTAACCCATAACATTTTTTTGGTTTCTTGTTGTTAACATTATTTTGATCATGTTTTCTATAACTATCCATCAAAACATGACACTTAGTCTATCTTCCATATCCAAGTTTTCCTACATGGAATCCTTGTATGGGTTATCTCAGGTGGCCTTTGTACTTATCATTCTTTCTTTTAAAGTGATAGTTCTATTGAATATTTTTCTCATGTGGGACTTTCAATGATGTTCCCAAGACCAATTCTAAAATTAAGAGGATTAATTTTCCAAAATGAGGGAGGAATGTAACACCCCATGATTTTATTTTCATTAAAGTAATTAAATAGCTTGCGCTACACGCAACACCGAGTTCGAGCGCACCGTGACTTACAAAACTACCCATTCAAAAACCGGTTTTGAATAGTATTTACTGAATTTGAAATTTTATATACTCCAAATAATTTTAAATTCCATATTATGTGTTTCTTAGACATAAGAAATGAACAAATTTAATTTTTCAGACAAAAGAAGTATTCTTTTTCAAAAAAATGAAATTTTACCTCGTTTTAATGGAGAACCCTTATTAAATCCAATATTTGACACTTTAATATATTCAATTGGACAAAATTAGCCTCTTCCTTAGAAGCGGGACATAAAAAATTATTTTAGATAAATTTTCGGTGCTTCTCTAATATCTTTCATATTTGGATTAATAGTGAAAAATACGAATTTTGAATTGAAGTCATATTTTTTAATCAAAATAATTTATATTGTTAAATTATACATTTGAATGGTTTTTATGTATAATTAGATAAGTTTTTTATCATTTAATATAATTTTTTTCATTTTAGGTAATTTTACATTTAAATTGGACATAAACACATATCAATCTTTTGATAGTTTTTACTTCTCAAAAACCCACTTTCTTGTTTTGAAAACGAGAATATTTTTTAAAATTAATTAATACAACATTTATTATTTGAATTTTTTAAAATAGAAATCATTTTATAATTTGGAATATCAAAATTTTCATTGGTTGAATTTTTTGTATTTTTCTAAAAACATTCTATTTGTGATGAATATTGAAAAACACTACGTTATTGTTTAAAACAGACATTTTATTTAAATAATTAATATTTTTAATTGAATTTGTATTAATGTCACAATAGATAAATAATAGCTATATTATTCTAATGTAATTAATTGGTGTCATTTTCAAATAATATTTGATATATAAAATTTTACTGAACTATTTAACGCCATTTACCCACCTTTTAGACACATTTGAAAATTAGCATAAAACATAATTCTACTTCTTTTCTGAGTTGAATTTAAAAAATATTAGAAACATGGTTGGCATCAGTAAGTAAAATGTGGTTCAATATGATGAAAATGTTTTTTGGTGAATAGTAACTTATGTATTTTATTTACCATGTTTATATATAAATTCGGCGATTAAAGGTAAAAATGATATTATAATAACCCTAACCCATGGCTAATTCTATTAGATAAGTGTATTTTGAACAAAATAAACCATATGAAAAAACCATGATCCTTTTTGATCTACATGGAATAGATTAGGACTTTTATTATATTTTATTTAAAGAAGAGTTAAAAGTATTAAATTCTAATTTTAATAAGAAACAAATTTTTATATAGGGTTATACATAAGATGAATTATACTATAAATATTCATTAGAAAGCTAAAAATAGTTAATACATCATTGTATTTTATTTATAATTTTTATGAAATATATAATTAAATTTATTTATGATTCAATGATGATGGAGTAATTACCTAATTAATGAGAACTAAAATAATTGATGTTATAAATATTAATATAAATGTAAATTGAAACTTTTGATGCATTATACAAATTTTATAGGTTAATATGACATGTTAGGGTTTATTTAATGACTTTTTTTATAAGTAATGATGTTTTTATGACTTTCACAAAAACAAAATACTAAATAGTGTCAAAATTGACATAAATGAGTTTTTTAAACAAATACTATTTTATTAAATTATATAATAGTTCTAAGAATCTAATATTTGGAAAAAAGACTTATATAGTGATATATGTGTCATTAATGAACCACTTGAGTTTATTTTGGAATTTTAAATAATTATTATTAACAATGTATTATAACAATACAAGAAGACATGGTAAAAGTTAAAATATTGAACTAAGGTTTAAATTTAAAAGATAAGGTTAATATGGTGACCTAAACATGTCTAAAACCTATTGGTTGAAGATATTTATACCCATCCAAGCATCATAATCTAAATAAATCCTTTTTGAGCCATTATAACCCGAATGTGATTTTATAATAAAATAATTTTCAATTCATTTTCTAAAGTGACCATCAACTCTATTTTAAAAGGGTACGTCCCCTTATCTGAAAGTCACACCTCCAAATCCATTTAGCTTGGCCTAACCTTGCTCAAATATCATCCCAAAAACCTTATCTTTAACCAATAGACCTTACTTTTATCAAAAAGCTATCCTATAGAGCATGTTTGATAAAATCATAAGTAGGAACCCGAAGAAGACGTAATAATTTCATCACCTCTTTCAATGTTCTTTTTTTTCTTCCACTTCCTATTTAATTGTTGTGTCCATACCAAAATAATAACTTCAGTAACTTCTACATATTGTGATTTTATAATAAATATGGTAAAAACATATTAATTATTCTATCCATCGTATTAATTACAAAGTCACAATATGTGCATACGTACGGCTTACCATCTTTAAGTCATGGTATAGTTTCTTAGTCAACACTTCATTATTTGTATGGGTATAATAAAGAGTGTAACTAATGTAAATAATAAATATAACATTTTAATGAATTTTTTTATGTAATCTACCATCCAATTAAACATCATTTCACCATTAATAAAAGAATATTGTCGCTTGTGTGTATGTATGCTCGTCCGTACGTACAGCTTACCGTCTCCACGACGCGTTGAGATTAATATTCAACAATCACCCTTTAAGAATTATTATAAAAATATATATTTTGATTATTTATTTGGTATATTAAATAATATTTATACTTGAAAAATATATATATTTTTATATAAATATATTATTTACTTTCTTATATACTATATGATAAGAAAATGGAAACAACGTTCATGCATTGGTACGGACTACCATCTCTATGAATTGTGTTTCCATTTCATATATCTATCTATTATACATATTTATATTCTTAATATATAAGATATATAAATCATTTTTTATATTATTTAATTATGTAAATCATGATCTATGTGATATGATCAAGAATAACAAGTTAAAACGCATATGATAAAGAAAAAATTATCACGTGAAACGATACTTTAACAAGGAAATTATTATTAAATGGGTAGTATAATGTCATAAACTTATCATATATGATATAATAAATATGAATATGGTTCTGGTGTAATTTAATAACATACTATGGTTATTATACATGAGAATAAATGTACCCTCAACAGAAAGAATGAATAAGGTAAGGGTTAATTTCCTCAGTCTCATTATAATCCGAGATTGTTCATGTGTAATTATTTACTGGGAGATATTTATTATCCATGTAAATGTTTCATAAAAGAGTTTTATAAAGGAAATATTTAAGGGATTATTTAACTAAAACATCATTTTAAATGTTTTAACAATTTATTCTTCTAAATCATTCTCATTAATGTCCATGTTTACAAAATAGTTTTAAGGATTTATTTATATGGATATAAATGTTTTTAAATGTTATTTCCTTTAAAAAGTTTAAAGTGGTATGGGACACTTTGATTCAAAAATATCTTTCAAATGCCTTCGTTTATAAATTTTGTGGCTTTTAAAAGATTTCATGAAAAAAGGTATATTTTTCTCAAAGAGTTTTTCTGATCAATTTCAACTATGTCAATATCCTTTACTAGATATTATTATTTATTGAGGATGATTAATTATAATGAAATGTTCTATATTGTATTGAATGGGTTATGATATGTTTGACTGTGGATGTTCTATTTTTATACCATTCATATTCTATGGTTAATGTGTTGATATTTGGTATTCTAGTTTCACCCTTTTTATATGAGGAATGAATTAAACAATGTAAGTGACGGGCGGGGCTTTCTATAGACCCTCATTGCATCAATTGGTCAAATGAGAAAAATTAGAGACTTGGCACAAGGCCATGAAAAAAAAATTATTTGTAGTCTTGGCACGAGGCCTTGACTATGTGGTTATAATTTCTGACATTATAGATTCTTTCGTTATGAACGTATGTATTACATGTGATTATTTGACTAGTAGAATATCCATGTGCGTGTGTTTATGGTAATTTTTGACTTATTTTTTCTATATTTTGTTCAGAATTATGTTTAAAAGGTTGTTGTTTTCATTACACATGTTTATTTGATAGTTAATAACATCCGATAAATTATTTACCCTTACTGAGAATCTGAGCTCACCCCTTTCTTATGTTTTCTTTTCTATGATTCCAAGAAGTATATTAGGAATTATATACAGGTTAATGCTAAGGGAATGATTGCATTCTCAAAGTCTTAATTATTTTGTGTATTATGTTAGTAATTTTAATGTAAGCTTCACGTATGTAAGCTATTTTCTAGGACTGCAAAACCAATCAGTCCTTCAAGACTTGATTCCTTATAATCATTCCAATGTATTAAAATAATGCACGGGGTCCGAGCTTTTGGGGTCAGGGAGTTGCTTTTTTATAATTGTACCATTGGTATTATTCGATGAAATATTAGTGGTTATAATAAAATAGAGTCCAGATACAATTTACAATTATTAAAAGCATTTATAGATTAAAAAGGGTATCCCATATAATCAAACCATCTTAAATAGACCTGTTATATTATGAAGTAACTATAAAAACCTAGTTTCAGCTACATGGATGCCAATAGTTACATACAAATTCATGTACCTATATAAAATGGGAATGTAAATTCTACTAAATAAACCAAGATTTATATATATGTCATGTTTGTTTGTGTGTGTGTGTGTGCTGAATTATAATTATTATCGAAAAATGATTTCATAATAACAATGTTTTTTTTCAATTATAATGACTCATACCTATATGACATTGGCATGACGAACCATATTAATAAATTCCAAAGTACACAACTTGAACCAAGAAGGGAATTTGAGGTATGTTTTTTATAAGATAAACCCATTATGGGTGTATTAAATATTACATTATAAAATATTTGGTTCTTATTTTAAATTAGATGCTAATTGAAATTTTTAAATCATTAATTCTGTAAATTAGGACTAAATTTACATATTACATAACCGAGAATGGATTAGAGGTCTCTTTCAGGTCACCATTACATGTTTTCATTTTTTTTTCACTTAACCTCATGGGGGTATACTCATGCTGTATGGAATAGTTATTAAACATTCTAGCAACAAATTATATTATGTTAATTATTAATTTATGGGTTATTTTACTAAACTAATTCCATTTATAATGATAAAATACCTTTTATCTAATTTTTAGATCGATTATTATTAAAATTTAGTTAATTAAAATTGAAAACACAACCCAAAGGTTGATTTCCATTATATCATGTAATCCACATATTATTTTACTAAGACATATATGAGAATATTAATGTATAAATACAACTTATAAAATGGTATTTATTAGAAAACTTTCTTATAATTTGATATCATTTCATCCAAATAAGTAATATGTGAAAGTAATTTCTGATCTAACATTCATATGTTTCCTTATTTTATAATCCAAATTAAGTACCAATTATTGGTCCCATTTATAATAGGTAAATAAATTCTAATATCTAAGCCTATTTAATGTTTCAAATAAATGTGGATAGGTGAAAATAGATTGAATATAACCTATCTTTGGTGTTTATAGGAAGGACCTTCTTCTATTGTTAGTCTGTATAGTGATTTAAGAGTAGAATAGGACTTAAACTGAGAAATTAGTCATGGTTATCGTTTTAACATCATATCATCATAATTTAGATGTTAGAATATTAATCGAAATAACTACTTAATAGAATAACCTTTTTTAGAGTTGATCCATTTTAATGAGAGGTATATAATTTACATGGTTCCTTTTTTCTACTATTTAGTTGTATGAATTCACTAAGGAACTGAATAAAGTGTATTATCAGGAAATGGTAAATGTAATTCATGGTTGAATGAATCATTTCATAAAAAATATGGATAAACAATGCTTGAATATATTAATTGGGAATCGATTATTTAATCAAATTGGTAAATGTTCTAGGTGAATCATTATAATTATAAGTGATTGATTAAGAAGAAATTATAATGTGGGATATACTATTACCCAGAGTTGGCCATTAAGTGGTGGATCCTATAGTGGGAGGAAACACAGTATGGATGATGATAGAGAGAACAACATGATTGTGTCTCGGGTTAAATAGACCCAGCTAATCACAGTCTCAATATTTTGATTTTATATATGACTACTGGCTAGAGATTCAAAGGTTTAGGTACCATATAGTTGATGTAATTTTTTAAATGATGTTGGGTGTTTAAAAAAATACATAAATATTTCATAAAAATATTCATGACACAAGTAGGTCAGCTGATTTTTTTGATGTTACACAAGTATTATCATTAATGAGATGCTCTCTAGTTGGATGATTGAAAGATCTCATATTTTTATTTGTATAGAAATTTTCTACAAATTTTTAAATTTTTATTTGGGGGATGGATAGAAACATTATTGTTACTAGGATTGAAATTTATAGTATTGGGACACATTTTCGAGTTTTTTGGATAGGGTTTAAACCCTAATGGTGACTCATCAGTGTGTCAGTGTTTTGGGGGTATCAATATTTGAAAATCTGTTTTTAGAAAGGGTAATGTGGGGATACCATTGGAACATTGTTAGTTAATATTCGTCACCCAAGCCCTATGACCCTATACGGGTGTTACATAGTCTGTAAAATTGAAGACTAGAGGATAAACATCCATGATAGATGTTGATGATTGAGTTTTGATTAGGACCACACTAGTTGTGAATGTTTATAAAATCCATTATCCTCATCGTGTGGGGGGTTTCCATTTTGGTAGTGTTGGAACACAGTTGATGCATGGTCTAGATAGTTGTGTGGCCAAACCGTTGACATCAATAAATGATTTAAAATTACCTTTTCCTATAATTTATTTTAACATTAATACATATGTTATTCTCACAATTCAGGTAGTAATTCTATCTTACATGTGTAAATATTATCTCCTTTACTAGGCATGTTGTGATTTATGTTTTTTTGACTTGGAATTGTGCACCTTCATGTTCATTAGAGGAATTTTTTTATTCTATGACTTTTTCTTCCTCCTTCCATTATTTATATTAATTTATGGAATTATAAATCCATGCAAGATCGTATGCCTTAATATAACATTTTTATCATTTATTCATATTCACTTGATCCAGATCTTATCAAAGATTAATAATGGATAAGTGAATCATCTTGGCCAGGAGGTGTGTGGTATATGTCTTTTACCATTAGGTTTCACCATTTTATAAATGTTTCATTCCATATCAAAGTTGATTTTTCCATATGTAACCCTTTAAATGTGAAATTAATAATGTGAAACCTAATTCCTAAAATTAATTAATTATTGTGTATTTACATTTAAAATTAAATGTTATTCAGCTAAACTCAAACAAACCCTATGGGTGAATTGACAATTCATGCGAGATATTCTTCATCAAGTTATATAAATCATCCTTTTAGGGTTATTTTTTAAAATTATTCAATTGCAACACTCTTTCTATGATTTAATCAACTCTGAATTATGTTTAATTGTTTTAATATTAGATATGTTTAAAGTGATTTAAATGAGTTTGTGTGAAAATAAATCCTAGATTTTTAATAAAACCACCAATCAGGGGTTCTATCAGATAAAATAAAATTGGACAATTAAATGAAGTATTTTATATAATAAATGGAATGGACCATCGAACAAACATCACAATTACATATAAAAGGAATGTCCCATAATTGTATACCTGAATTTGGATATGTCCTTCTTATGTAAATTCCATCTCGATTATTTATTCATGAATGATTATACATCATGCTTCCTAGCATGGCCTCCTTAATTAAATAAAAATATATAAAAATGGAATGGATAATATCATGGAAAATATCTTCATGAAAGAAGAAATCTAACAATGACATTATATTACACCTTAAGAACAACTTTGTCTCCAAATTATAAATTTCATAGATGGGCTTATTGGATGAATGAAATTATATTACACCTTGAGAAAAAATTGGTTTCCAATGTTGGAATTACATGGATAAGCCCATTGGATTGATGAAATAACACAAATTGAGAAACACGTTCTTTCCAAAAATAGAATTCCTTAAAAAGGATCATAGATTAGGTGAATTGAAATATGCATTGAGAGACACTTAGGGCACTAATATGGAATTAATTAGAAGGCCATAGAGGTTAATTGAATTTATAATACACGTTAAAAAACATGTGGGTTCCTACTCAGAAAGTCATTTACCATGCTCACTTTTTAAATGGAATTATGTTAACCTACTGGTAGCGCATAGGTTCAATAAATTTAAATAATTTAATGGGATCATAAGTATATTAGAATTATCTTATGTCCCAAGTAACACATGGTTTCTAATACATAATTCTCTAGAGGGACCCATAGGATAGAGAAAATTTATTATATTCCCATACATCATTATATATGGACAACTAATTTCACCTTGATTACCCTAAAACAAGGACTGATTATTGAAAATTGTTATATTCCGTATGATATTGTCCAATTTATGGTCATATACATAGGTACCTGAGATGACCCAGAGTCATTCTGTGCATTCATTTTTTCTTACCCTAGGATGTCTGAGCTTATATTCATGGGTAAGAATTTCATTTCATTATCATAACAATTACTATTATGTATAATACTTTGTCTTATACCTCAGACCCTCACCATTTCCTGTATATCACTATATAAATTAATATTTCATATCTGCACATATATACATGTTGGCTTGTTCATATACATTTAGACATAGTTTGAATCATGCACTATTGATAATGTGTTGTTTTGTGAACTGGATCGTGATGGAATTATATTATTATTTTTACATACATTTTGTTATACATATAAACTATTGTACATTATATTCACAGGATGGATTGTATTAGACTCAAGAAGTTTCATCCTACAAAGGTTTTCTCACACCCTTGTCAGGCCTCTATTTAGTACATCAAAAGACCTCTTAGTTTTAGGAAATGATATGGATTTCTATTTCATGTCACTGTGTCATGAAAGATTATTCATGGGCATGGGAACTTGGGAGCACTGTGTTATAAAAAATACCAGGATTCTAATGGATATTGAATTGACAGTTTTTTTCTTTTTTATGCCGGTATTTTATGTCTACTTCTTGTCCATTTTAGAATGTCCATGCGTGGTAGTGTGTTGGGAATTAAATCAATTATATGATTTTTGTTTTTTATTGTTTTATTAAAAATTGTCTATCAATATTTTATATATGGTAATTAAATATAATTTATTGTTTATAGTAATTTTTTCTTCCACCATGATTATGACTGATCCAGAGGGTATAGTTTTCCCATTGTACAACCAGTGAACCATCGCTTCTAGTTGGAATGAATTGGCCTATTTGGATACATACACTACACCAAAAAAATGTTTATATTTGATTTTTTTTCAAAAACCACTACTAAATTGTTTTTGATGAATTTAGAAAACACTCATTACCTCCCTCCCTAGAATTCATCCCATAATACCCATCTCCCCCAAGCCCTCACCACCATTTCTCTACCCTCCTCAAAATTAAAACCCTATCACCCTTTCATCCATCGCCTATCCCTGTTCTCCTTTTAATCCATGACTATCTCATCTTTGGGATACAAATAACCAATTCTCGTTCCTTACTTTTCAACACCCCTCCCCTCGCTGCTCTAGAGCCCTCAACTCCCCAAACCAATCCCTCATCACCACTCACCTCACCACTCATAGAGCCCACAAATCACCTTCCCAAGTCATATAAGCCCCCCCCCCCCTCGCTTTTTCCCAAGACATTGAGTCCACTCCCTATGCTATCCACACCATTCCCATTTCCCATTTCCCCCTTTCAGAAGATCCACTGATCCACTTGCTTGAGATTTTGGAACTCATTTTGAAATTGTGACTTCTCACACAACCACATATCCTTTATTGAAGGACCGTATAGATATCCCTCATCCATGATTAATTTTTTCAACCATTTTGAGAGATAGATACGTTTAGGTATGTATATTAGTCATCATTCCTCCCTATTAATCATTTATTATAGTGGATAGTGATTACATATAAATTTTTCAAATATTTTTTTATAAGTATATTTTAAAGATTGTTTGTAGGAATAAAATTAAGTCATTAATAGGTGATCCCAAAATCCCTTGATGTCGAGCCCTTGCTGAAGATCCACCAAGCCCTGACCACCTCACCCAAGCCCTCACACTCAAATAAATTAGTACTTATTTATATTGTAAAATTTTAAATAAATTATTAATTGTTTTTTGAATGATATAATATATTTATGTGTTCTAATTTCTTCAATTATGTGTAGGCACATTCACCATCCATTGTAAAAGAGCCACTAATTACTCAATGCCAATCTTGATCCCTCTCTATAGAATAAATTTTTAATTATTCATATTCATTATTTCTAATAAATTATAAATTATTATTTAAATGAAATAATATTTTTTATATGTATTATTTTTCATTAATTAATTGTGGGAACTTTGTCGAGCCCTTCCCACAACAGCACCAATCCCCCACTATATCTCCTAATCCCTCACCGTAGAATAATGTAGTGATTATTTATATTGATTATTTCATATAAATTAGTAATTCCTCACTATATTAAATATTTATTTAAGTGATATAATTTTCATTAACAATGTATCATAACATTTCTAATCCATTTACATAGAGACGCTAATCCCTAACATCTTATCCAGAGACCCTCCCTCAAATAAATTAGAAATAGTTTATAATAATTATTTTACGAAAAAAATTAATTCTTTAAATGAAATAATAATTATTAGGTTTTAAAATTTTATTAACCAATGTTTAGGAACACTTTGATCTATTTATAAAATATAGATCACATTACCAAAGAACACACCTCTGTACTATATGGTTTTGGACATATTTTAGATTTTTTATTTTCCAATAGATCTGTTGATGGGACAATATGATGTCCATGACCTAAATGTAAATTTAGAAGATGATTGAAGAGATATGAGGTTTATTAATAGTATATATTCATGAAATTACCTATGTAATATTTTTTAAAGATTTTTTATGTAGATTAAATCATTTCCGAATGTTTGAAAATTGATGTTTGTCAACATAATAAGTTACAAAATTCATTGAAAAATAAAATTAACTAAGAACCCTTATAAATATTTCTATCAATATTACAAGGAAACAACATGAACATAAGACCATATTAGAAAAAAATTGGGTTCTACAAATAGTAATATGAAAAATGATATATTTGGGACTATAGGACAATGAGATAAAGATTGTTACATATCTTTGGATTCATATATATATATATGATGTAGACACAAATGTAAGATAGAACATCACTAAGAAAGATAATGAATTTTATGATATACTTGAAGATGGAAATCAAGGGTTGTATGTCGGATGCATGAAATATAAAAAAAAATTATTTTCAAATTATTTTTTCCCATATCAAATGACTTTGTGGAATTACAAATACAGTGATGTCCATGAAATTGGAATTGTTCTGTGATATTTTTCATAATGCACATATCCCTATATAAATTTTTGATATGAAAATATTTTTTTTGACTAGAATTGTTTCTATTTTAAATAAAATTTATTATTTCCCCATTAATTTTTTTCATTATTAAGTAGTATACTCAAGTAGACATGATTGAAATAAATTAATCTTATAGATCTAAGTCAATGTGTGATGTTTGAAGTCTGAATCAACATGAAACTATGATTAAGAAGTAAAATTTCACATCAATAATGGTTTTTCATTACATACATTTAAAACGTCAATTGAATAGATTATATATGTCATCAAAAAACACTAATCACAAAAAGGTTAATTCTATAGTTAACAACAATTATGTGATTATATAAAATCTAATACATTAAAAATCATGGTAGACATGTGATTCATTTCAGCCCAAATTATTTTTAGATCTTAGGAATCTGTGATTGGTATTGGAAGTTGATTTATTCAACACATTTTGAACATGGAGTACTAATAATTTCATTTGGAAAGATTTTTTTAACTCTTACAATCAACCTCCATGGATGTGTATGGAATTTTTTTTATTTTGATGATTATTTCACAAAATTAGATACATGAAAGTGATATTGAAGTGTACATTAATCTTATAATTGAATATTAATAATAGTAAGGGAGAAATTATGTCGATACATAGGATTAATCTTCTAGAGAAATGTCCAAATTTCCCACTTCATTAATTTGGATCGTTATTATATTCCTTAGAAATGGGAACTTATATGGTTGGAACATATACATTGTTTTTTATTTTCCTCTGGTAAATTTTATTTTATTTGAAAATGACTACCATGCAATAAAAAATGTTTCTTCTTATGTCGTCATAGATTTATTTCGGAATCTCATTGATTTATATTAAAAAACTCATAAATTAATGGGTTTGAGGATCATAGACCACTTCAAAAGTTGTTAACATGTTCTGGAATATTATTAAAAATTTAAAACATTGAAATTTAATTTGGGAAGGCGAATCTTTTAAATGATGCATCCTAATCCTAATGTTTTGAATAATTAGAATAATGTTTGTGAAAATTAGATATTCACATTACATAACGTGCATGAAAAAACTAAATACTATATCAATTCATTGAAGGACTTGAAAATTATGAATATATCATGTGATCTATAGTTTGATGAGAATGGAATATATCATCCAATGAAAAATATATGAAAAAAATGATAAAGATAAATTTATTCAAAATTTAAAAGAAAAAAGTTAAAGTACATTATTGGTATTCAAGTAGCTTCTCATGGTGTGTGGAATTAAAATAAAAATAGGTTACCTAGATTGAAAATCTAGGAATCATGTTTTATTTATAGCAGTTTTTTACCATTGGAATTTTTTACATTTTAAAACAAAAGGTTAATGTAGTTATAGCCAAATTTTTAGCATTATTTATAATGGTATGGGTAAAAAATATAAAACCAACTATGCCTAACCATAATAATGATATATTAATACTAAAATAATGTGAAATGGAGATGATATTTCTTATATGTTCTTTTACATGCATGATATATTTAATATTACATTTGGTTAAGGAAACTAAATTAGGATGTCCCATACATTTATTATAGATGTATCCTATTAATATGAAAATTATTTATATGTATTACATCATAAGTAAATAATTAATTTATTCTCATTAAATACATAATTGTGTTGTATTTATTTGGTTTAAAAGATATCGTGGTCATTTAAATCATATTTTAAAAATAGTTCTCAACCAGCATCTCTAATTTGAAGGATATTTAGAAGAGGAGTGTATATCCCTTTATTATATATGTTTGGAAAATATTAATATATTACTAAGTCTATTTTGAAGTTTTGTTGACATATTAAATCAATCAAAACTACGTAGTAAATAAAAATATATTCTTTACATTTCCTGATTAGTTGGGAGCATCCCAACTATTACACAAAAAAATTGAATTATTTCGACCCCAATGATATGTGTTCCTAACTATTAAAATTTACTATCAACTTCTTGACGATATCATGATATAAAAAAATAAAATAATTATAATTAAAATGATAAATGAGAATGATATAGTAAAAGAATTTGACAAACAACATGTATAATGGTTGTAAAATAGTATAGGTTCATAAACATTTCAATAAGAATTGATATTAAGTTGACACATATGTTTTGTAAATATAATAATGTATATTAATTTTTATAGATCATGAATACCGATACATAGGTTATGTTTTCAAACATTTTGTAGTTTTTTATCAAGGTTGTAAAAAATAGGTCAAAATATTTTACTCATAAAATGAGAATGGATTTAAATTTAAGATAGTCAATCAGGGAGTGTGTTTAAAAACATATAATAGTGGTGTATTTACAGTATCTAAATTTCAATTCGATGGAATTTTGACTGATATTATCAAATTAAACAACCATAGTCCTTTTTTACATGTTTACTTAAAATTCAAGTGGGTAGATATTAAAATGGTTATTAAATTAGATTCCTTAAAATTTACATCTATAATGATTTCTTTATTGATGGATGTCAATACCCTTAAATTACATGATCCATATATCTTATCATCATAAGTTAAAAAGATATTTAATGTTAATGATGTCATGGATGAAGGGTGGAGTGTAGTTGTTCACATAAAATAGAGTGAGCTGTATGATATTGGCGATGAAGTGGAATAGTTGACCTCAAATGTTTAATCTAATCAATAATAAGTAGTCATATTTTCCCATCATGATATTGATAATATTAGTCTTGAAATATTTGATGGAGTAGGTAAAGTATTTATGGATTAGGATAAAAATATAATTGAATGGGAAAATGATTTCATATGTAGTCATCCTTTAATATATATACCACCAATGTTATATGTTTTTAATTTCTATCATTATTGATTTTTTCATATTAAAATTATTTTTAGGGATGAGTTATTTAATTATAAAAAAGTAAATTTTATAATTTTTTTGGTGTAGTTATTTATTATCATTCCTAAATAATTTTTTTATCCATACTATGAATTTGTTATCATTTATTAATTTCATTTTTCTACATGTTTTTTTCATATTAATGTTATAAAGTTATTTATAGTTGTTTAAATGACATGAATATCATCAAAGAATCATTTCACTAAACCTATAAAACATCATGATTAGATTCCCTTGAAAACATATACACATGGTGATCCATCATGATCCCTCCCTATATTATTAGGGAACCCTAAATCTACCCACATTAACTCTCTATGACCCCCTTCTCTCATAAATCAGTGTTTGGTAAACCCTATTTTACTATCCTCTTAGAATGAACTACATTTCCTCCCAATATAGATGGTGTGGTAAATATAGACTCTGTAGTGAAGGATATAGTTGTCAATTCTGTTCATTCATGAGGATTTTGGGTAGTAATGGTTAAGGGTAAAATAGTTAATATGAGTAATGTTATTTTCTTTTTTTATAATAATAATTTATTTTCATAAATGGAAGAAACAATTATACTTATATGAAAAATATTAAGATTTCATAAGTCTAGAATATAATCATATTGAAGATATTTTTATACATTGATTGTAATGACATTCCCATAGTTGATCCACTGGGATTATTTGAACATATTCTAGGCTAGTTAGTGGTTTAGATATTTTCCCTTATGACTACATATTCTGAACAGAGAGACATGATTCAATCAAGGATGAATGATTTATTTGATTACTATATAAATGAAAATTCAATTAATTATGGATCAATTTAATTCCATTATGTAATTAAAAAATATTTTTAAAATGAATCTATTTTTATTGTTGTTATTCAACATTATTATTATTGATCTTAAAGTAAAAAAGTATAGTTTGAAATTTTTTGGCTGGAAATGGAATTATTTTAAATGGAGATTATGAAAAGAATTCAATGATACATCTTTGACCACTTATTTTTAGTATGTTAAGGTACCTGATTGGGCAACCTGAGTGAAGTGGAATGTGTTTTATGATATTAATCTCAATGAAAAGAACATGGAATTGAAAAATATTTAATAATATTGATATCATTCTACATATATGAAATTATAGGACTATGAGATTAAATTTTTAGACATTAGTATTAAATTTTATGGTAATTACATCAAGATGATTCAAGGAAAAATGTATATTCTCGAGATAAACAAATAAATTCCCAAACTATCAGTTCGATGTGATTTTCATGAAAAAAATAAACTATAGTAATGTTTTACATTTGTTTACTTATATATAAGATATAATTATAAATTTTTAATAATTATTTTTTGATTTATTATTATTTAATGTATTCAATGAATTATGGGAAGCATATTCTCAAATGTGTCTTTGTTTGGATGTTATTATGAAACGTGGTGAGAGTTATATGAATTATCCTAGGAAATAAGTCAGGAATGATTTGTATTTTCATTGTAATAAAATATTTTTATTTTCACTTTGTTAAAATATATTATGTTAAATATGTTCAATATATGATTTTTAGATAAAAATAAATGAAGTATGTGCTTCCAATTCTACACGATCATTTTTTTCGACTATGATGATCCCATTGGTAATGTCCTTGGAAACAAGAATTGTGGTAATGTCCATGGGATGTGTTTATGTCCATTATTATCAGAGGCCATTGGATGGTCATCATGGATTGAAACATCATCTAAACCACTTTGTAGTTAAATCCAACCTCAATATGCTCCTATGGAGTTTATGGAAATAAAAATCAGACTTTAGAAATAGGGGTCACAATCTAAAAAATAACGTTCTCATATATAGATATAGGATGAAAAGGACATTTCTCTTTAGAAGACTTTATTTCAATTATACAAATAAAAGAGTATTTGTTCCCCCAATATATATCATCGATGATTGGTTTGAGTGAAAATTAAGTCACACAGCTTTGTAAATAATTTGTAACATAAACATTTAATGGTTGATATTTTTAAATTTATATATACATAATGATTTAATTTTCAATATAATTTTCATATAGGTGTAGGTAAAAGGGATATGATATTGAGATTGAGACAGGGTTGTCCACATTTTACTCGTAGTGATGAGGGTTGAATTTGGATTCGATGACAGTCAAGTCTAACTAAAATCCTGAAAAAATTACACAATTACAAGGTGATTGAGAAGGCATGTTTTGTTTTGAGGTAGTGGTATTTCTATTTTTCGTTAGTTGGCTAAAATCTACATTCATAGTTTATTTGGTATATTATTTTCTAATTTTTACATTATAATCAGAATTTTTTTTCTCATTTGGGTTATTTTTTAAATTATTCATTGTTATGTCATCTATTATAGTTTGATTAATTTTTTCCATTTAATAGAATATACTTTAGAGTTTTGATGGGTATTGAATGATTATTGTGATGAGAAAATGGATTTTAGTATGATAATTTTACAAAGGATGGTTAGGATGTCCCATATCAAGAGGATGCAATAGGTAAGTCATTAGTATATAAGTTTTGAGTTTTATCCATTATTTATTATATAATCATTATATTTCTTGTAGTATTTTGGTGTTTTGTAGTTTCTATAATGAATGAGGGTTCTTGAATAGAGTCGGTTGATTTACCAGGTCTAGGTATTGTGTTTTTAATTCACCTTCATTAAATTTATTCCTTCGTGTTTTTATTGAAGTGGCTTCAGTGATGATTTTGGATCATGAGATTGAGTCACATACTTAACTATAGACCATTATTTTTGTTTCTCTTATTAATTATTTTTACAGATGTTTGTCAGAAGATTATTTATTCCTATATTTTGGAAACATTATTGAGTATTTTTGTACATCATTTGTGATATAGAAAATGATATAGCTATATATATTTTTTGGGATTATTTGGATTCATTTTTATTTAAAAATACTTATTTCATTATTCATGGAAATAATATATATATTCCAATACCATAGAATATTTATGAAATGGTTAAGGTTTTACTTATTTATGATAACATAGGAAAATCCACTCCCAATATTGTATCATTGATTCCAAAACACTATTTCCCATATAATGATCATAAAGGATGACATTTAAACCATCACATATGTTCAATAAGCTATCATGTTTTGATATATGTGGTTTGTTCATGAAAATTTTTTATTGAATCATGTTCATACAACTTTTTATTAATCGATTAATGGTATAAAAGATATATGATAATTATGATATCATGGGTATGTATGAATAAGTGTGTGTCCCACACATTTATTCAATCCTCAAGCTTCCAAGATATCTAAGATGGTTTAATTCCCAGTATTGGTTTAATTTTTCCTCCCTCATAGTAATAATTCTATCATTTAATGTAGTTTTAAGATAAACTAGTGAGTTTCATGCTCATGTTTTATGGGATGTAGAATTTATGATTATAACAAAAAAATTAGTGTGTGATTTTTTCATTTTTTCCTTCCCCAATTATTTAAAATATCTCCAATTAATTATATTGTCAAATTATGACTTAAATTAATTATTTTACATGCTAGAAAAACAATTTTATTATATTTGAATTAAGATTTAATTTTTAATGAGATAATTTACTTGAGGTATATTTCATACAAAATTATTTTTTGTATTCCATAGATTTGGACACATGGTGATCCATTTTTAGTTGTTGATCAACCAAACCTGAGGTGAATTTATAGAATTTGATTTTTTTTAATTAATTTAAAACTAGTTGGAAAAAAACATTATAATATTTTGTTTAATTAATAAAATTTAATAAGGAATTTCAATTTTATAATTTAGGTTTATTTAGTTGTATTTATATTTTGACTATGATTTTAATATTCTGTTAATATTTATTAATTATAATATTATTTTATCACTATTTTAGTTTGATTTTAATCAAGATTCTTGAGCTTTGGTTTCTATAGATCTTTTAAACAATAATATGTAATGTTAGTTTAAAACTCCACTATATATGGAAACAAAAATTAGCAATGGTTAAAACTACTTCAAAATCCTAGATTTTTTGGATAGGAAAACACACCACCATAAATTAAAAAACCTCTCCTAAAAAATAATTTCACTACACTTGAATGATATTTTTCTCAAATGGGTAAAACTAACAGATGATGGATGTTATTTCCATAATTAGCAGTGCTTCTAAAAAACCATGATGGGATTATTTAGAGAAATTTTAAATGGCTTTGAGAATAATAAATCACACCCCTAGTCCACAATTTTATTGTATTGGTACATAAAGCTATATAGCCATCTAGTTTGGATACTGTTTATAGAGTAAGATAAGTTGGGTAATTATGGTTAATAATCATAGACTCTAACAAATACCATTATTTTCTCAATTGTATTTATTTTAAAGTAATTTATTACTGGACGTCATATGATTTAAATTTTATTAGATGCAATGGATTGTTTTCCAAAATAACTTATATGATCATATGTATTCCAATATTAGTAATTATCACCTTAATTGAATTTATAGACAACAATAATGCACCATTGAGTTTTCACCATGGATTTATATGATTATTTTATCATCTATTTGGAGTTTTAATATAGATGTTGATGTTTATCAATGGTTTCATCCCCAAACTTTTAGGGCACTGCATTTATGTATTCAGATTATCAAGAATCAAATTGAGAAATATCACTATACAATACCATATATATTCAATTAAATTATTACATTAGGTATTGATAATATGATGAGGAAATTTATTCACAAATATATATATACCAAAATATTACATCAATAAATTGATAAATGTTTCTTGTTTGACCACCATAAACTCAGTGTCAGAAATATGACCATCAAATTTGTTATAAAGGTGATCATTCATGGTGGTCTCTACTCAATCTTATAATATCCCTTGGTCATTAGTCTAGAAGGATAAACACACAGTTTATTATATCCATTCACATGAGGGACTGAATCTTGATACATTGATCGCATGACTTTTAAAAACATAGGACCTTATAGACATTGACATCAATAAGAATTTCATATATGTTTTTGTTCCACGTGTTCCCATATATGGTGTCTTCTTAATCGTTATCTATGATAGAAATGATTGTACTAAATTTGTATTATATAGTCTCTGTGTGGTGTTTCATGTGTACTAAAACATTATTCTTTGAATATTTAGGGCGTAAAATGGTCTTAATGAGGTCTTCACTGAGTTCCATTGAAATGTGATTGGAATCTATTATTGATATCCTCTTACCAATAATGAAATGATTCTTCTTGATTTATTACTTCAATACAAGGGGCCAATATTTCCTATCACAAGTTTCATCTATATTTTAAAGATATAGGAAAAATGGATTTTTTTAGAGGATCATTACCTTAATTGTTGTTTTGGTACATCTTTATTGAATGAAAGTTAGGATAAACCAACCTTTGGACACATTGACGATGACAAAGAAAATAAATATCTTCTAGTTGGTCTTCATATATACATAGTTCTAATTTATCCATTAAGGGTAAGGTATATAATCTATGATTCTACTTATATCATTAGATATCTTAATTTTCTGATTTAGTACCAAATATGGCTTTAGTTGAGAAAGTTTATAGGCATTGTGTTATATTTTTATCACCCTTTCATTATCATAATCAGATTGTTTTTCATCATACACAATGATTATTTTAGAACCCATGTTTTGATTAATCCATTTCCTCAATGAATGGGGATTTTAGTTGGATAGAATTCAATGATATATATTTTGACTCTTCATTTAATGATAATCTCAATTAGTGTAGTAGTTTTTATTGTCATTTTCATCAGGATATGATGTCTTGTAGATTTTGAACTATTGTCAGAACCATTGTGGGATTTTCTTATTATGACTTTATCTACCAACATAAATTGTGTCTATATTTAAAATTAAATAATGATAAATATTTCACCTTATATTCTTCAACTGTAATCAAGGTCCTATAATTTTTTTTAAAATTTTGTCTTTATCATTTCATATTATTGATAATTTAATTCACTTTTAATATAGTAATTAAATTTATATGTCTCTCTAGTTTGGACCTCATTCTAATTCTATTATTTTTCTTCCGGTGAGCTACTGAAGACACAATTCACCATCTTTGGGGTATCTTCTAGACCAAACTTAAAATATTCCACCATCTTTTAGTTTTTTCACTAGAAAAACTAGTCTTGGATATTATGCTTAGTATGTGGTGGATGGGAAAATAGTTTAGGTGGTCATTTATGCTTAATTAATCAAGATATACGACCTTCTATAAATTATAATTTTTTTCCTAGGTTTTAGATGAAGAACCCAAAAACATTATCTTTTTATAGGAAATAAAACATATTCTTCAAGACCTCAAAATTGTAGTGATTCTTCTATCTCTTTTCATCTAGTAATGGGATTCTGTACAATATTATCTATTATGTAGGGATACCCATTATATTTAGTGTCCTTATGTTCAATTTATAATATTGGAAATAGAATAAGTGCGACAAAAAAATTATCTTCTCTTATAGTCTCCTTCCATTATGCTAATATAAATAATCGAGACATTCCCTTAGAGAGCTAAATAAAATCCTCTGGCCATTATGAAATATCCACAAAATCTTGGAAACCCAGAGGTTATTTCAAAGGAATGAGATATTCTTTCATATCATATCTGATATTCTCTATACATATCTCTATATTAATATATTGAGGAAACTACATATTGAGTTAATAATTTAAGCATTTTGTCCTGATTGTAAATTAATATCATTTTCAATTTTAGAGGTCAAGTACATCATTCTATTCTGGTGTTAAAATGAAATTCTAGAGAAAATATATACATAGATATTTATAAATTTATATAGATTCATTATTGAGGTTATTATATTTTAAAAATAATATTCTTTTTAGTTTTGGGACAAAACACTTCAGGTTTATTTATTTTTGTTTCTCATGTGTTCATATCAATGGTCCACATGGGATCTAAAATGTGTTTCTTACTGAAATGGATAGATAATGAAATTAATTTTTTGGAGTTAAGGTTTTCATGGATTGATTAATTATGGACTCATTCCATCCCATTTGGCAGATGGTTTCCACTATAGTTTTAATTGTATTAATCATCCCTCCAAGGCTTCTATTCGAGCTTCGAGGGACTCGATTTAGTTGAAGAGCATTGGTGGGTAATTTTAAAAAACTAATGTAGATTAAGATTTATTAAGAATACATTACATGTATAATTATCTTATACTACCTATTGATATACATATCGATTCATTCTAAGGTTTCTCTCATTATATAGACTTATTTGTTTCCATGAGGAATGAAAATCAGGATAGTCAATATAAGGCCCCAGCCTTAAACCTTACTTAATCTTGAGTTATTACAAGATTACACGTTGAGGATCTTTTCGGGTTTAGAGTTTTAGAGAATTAGATCATAAGACTTGCATTACATTCCACATATAAACAAAGTGGTTACATAAAGATAGTATTCTTCATTCCCATCAATGGAAACACATTTAAAATAAAACATGGATTATTTCTTGACACATCCTTGACTCTATCATCTTATCATGTACCTTTCCCTTGACCTGTGAAAAACATTTCAAAAACTTGGGATGAGCATAAAAACTCAGTATGGGTTATAAAAAAAAACATGGAAAGGAAACATGAGTTCATATATAAATAAGAATGAAATCATACTTTACCCATAAAACATAGGCACTTTAACATACCTCATAAAATCATGAATAAATCATAGAAATCATAAGACATAAAGGTAACTTGAGGCATCCATAACATTCTTACGTAGGGAGTAACCCTCTTGGTTACGTTTGGAATACCCATCACAGTATATTCCCTAAAATCTCTTCGGAGAAACCTTAACGTTTCACTCCTTCGCGTTACCCAATGCATTGGAGAGCTATAACGGGCTCACCCGCCCTTAGTTTATCACGGAACCACCCGTCTTCATAATAATGCCCAATAACCATAATCATATCACATAAAACATGCATAAAGGAAACATAACATTTCCAAATTTCAATCACAAGATATCAATACAACACAAAAACATTGTGAAAACCATTTTCCATACCAAAATAAAAGAAAAGTAAAACATGGTATTTATTTTTCTTTTAAAAAGAAGGTATGGCTTGTAGAGGAAGCCGAAACTCAAATAACGGTCACGACGGTGGATAAGTCGTTGTCGCCGCATATGTACGACAAAAACATTCCCTTTTGTCGTTTAGTAAACGCTTCGTATAAAAAAGATTTCTTTTGAATAAACATAAAAGTCAAAGGGGTTTATACATCGTATAAAAGAAAGATGTGTATAAAATAAAATATGCCTCAATGAAAGGAGATTGAGACGAAGTCCCATACAAAGATAATTTTTAAAATAAAATAGATACATTATGTGTATTCACTATAAGTACACATAAATAAAGTACAAATACAATATACGACATAATAATATAATGAAATAATTTGGAAGTAGGAGATTAACCCAAAGAATGGAAATTGGGTTAAGAAGTTCCCATACAAAGATAATTTTTAAAATAAAATAGATACATTATGTGTATTCACTATAAGTACACATAAATAAAGTACAAATACAAGATACGACATAATAATATAATGACATAATTTGGAAGTAGGAGATTAACCCAAAGAATGGAAATTGGGTTAAGAAGTTCCCATACAAAGATAATTTTTAAAATAAAATAGATACATTATGTGTATTCACTATAAGTACACATAAATAAAGTACAAATACATGATACGGCATAATAATATAATGACATAATTTGGAAGTAGGAGATTAACCCAAAGAATGGAAATTGGGTTAAGAAGTTCCCATACCTCGTATCTGACTTGACCCGACCGTTCTTTAAACTCCTGAATAATAAAATTTAGTTAATCTCTACTTGATTATGAATCTTTTCCAAGTTCATTATTCTTTTTATACCATGTTATGAACATCATGTAATCATTTAAGTTAATAATGTTCATTTTGTCGGTATTTGGTTCCTAAGTCAAAAATAGACTTCTTACACTTACATGTTGTTAATTTGGTCAATGTTTCATTATATCCAGAATGGTATTCATGATGTAGATATCATATATGTCATATATATACAGTAAATACATTCATTTATAATATTACATCACATTTAGAGGTAAGAAATGAAATGCACCGTTCATGGAGACGGTAAGCCGTACGTACGCATGAACGCTACTTTCATTTCTTTGTCATATTAATGGAATTAAAACTAAATGAGACTTATGTATATTTTAATTCCAGAATTATATTCATCATTTAGATATATCATTAATTATATATATCCATTATATACATGTACTTTTAATAGTACATTACATTTGGGGATAAGAAATGAAATGCACCGTTCATGGAGACGGTAGTCCGTACATACGCATGAATGCTACTTTCATTTCTATCTCATACTTTAATGGAAATAAATGATAATGATATATATAGGTATATTATAATTCCAGTATAACATCATATATAATAACTTTAAATCCATCCTTTACACGTCCCACATATGGCATTAACGAATCACATCACTTTGAGGGGGCGGTAGTCCGCACTTCCTTAAATGAAGATATCGCGTATACCCATAATGGAAGCCATAAAGGTAAGACACAAATGAAAAATACAGAAGCATAAGTAAAACATAAACATATTATATATCATATATAAAAATAGTGACATCATAATGGCCACCTTTGAAGGTGTTAAATGAGTATTGAACAATCATCGTTTCGGGAGGCAGAATTTCGCCATCCACAGAAACCGTATGTTCTTTAACCATTTGATGTAGTTGTGTGAGAGTGTAGATCAAATAAATCTTATAACAACATCCTAGTATATTGATGATAATGGTGTTGTTACAAAATAAGTATATAAAAAGAGTTTATGGGGTTGGAGAAGCAAAATAAAACACATGAACATGAGAGAAACAATTGCCTTTAAAAAGTGTAACTCCTTTTGATTTGAGCCTAAAGGCTTCCTTTGAAAGAATTCTGCCCAAAGGGAATCCTCTAGGATGAGGAGAGGTATGTGGAGAGAGCCAATGGGCAGGGGTTGGCCGAGCCAAAGGCTTGAAGAGTGTGTGAAATGAGGTAGAGGTGGGGGCCTTTTATAAGAGGAGAGGAGGGGCACTTTTGGAAAGTAAAGAAATATTATATTATTTGAAAATGTGTTTCGGTTTTAAAAGGTCCCACATTGATAGGATTCGTGGATAGGGTGATAATTGTTCGAAATCCACTCATCCAATTGGTTTTGGACATGTGTAGTTCATAGATATTACATTATCTTTCCATTTTATTTAAATCGTCAAATAATGATGTCATCACTGCATCATTATTATGTCATAAATAATTAAATTTATAAAATGTATAAAAATTATAAAAAAACTACTATGATATAGGAAATCTTTTTATCTTTCCAATTACTATTTATAATCAAAATCTGGACTTGTATAACCCTACTTAAAAATTGTTTTCGTAAAACATATTATGTTTGTGTCATTTTCACTTTAACATTAAATAAAAAGTAATTTATGTCATTTCCCAACAAAAGTGGATCCATGGGGTCCCCAAGTTGACCCATGGCTTGTCTTGGTCGGCCATGACACAACCAATAAGGTTGGGACATGTGTCTAGGTCATTTTATATTATTAAAGCATTATTTATACATTAAACTACCCTAATTACCACTAATCGCGATTAAGAACTTAATAAGTTACTATTCACCAAAAAATTATTTTAATCTCATTGAACCACATTTTACTTCTTAATGAAAACCATGTATGTCGGATTTTCAAAATTCAACACACATTAGTGGTAAAATTTCATTTAACCGAAAAATCAGTTTGCTTGATTACCACTTAGTGGTTTCACTATTCATCAAAAATTGAAGTTTTTCAGAAAATTATCAAAAATTCACCCTAAGCTATATTTGATATTTCGAATTCAAAAATGAAGTCCATTTTAAAAAATTCAAATCATATAAGTCACATTAATTAATTTAATAATTAATTCCCGCTGCCAGAGCAAATAGCGTGTTTTTACAAAACAATAAGTATCAAAAGATTGACACCAGTTTAAGTCTAATTTCAAAGTGAAATTGATTCCAATGACCACCATTAGATAAAATGGTAAAAATATATTTTAATTTCACTTTAAAACCAATTCAAAAGATAATCTAATCATATAAATAAATTAGATCAAAAAGAGGTTTTGAATTAAAATGCAACATTTTACACTATTCATAAAAAAATGAACTTTATCAGAAAGGTACCAAAAATTACACAAAGTAAAATTTGATGTCCCGATTCTTAATAAAAGTTTTATTTGGTCCAAAAGAATGTATAAGAGTGATCAAACCTATATTTAATGATGGTTCGCCGTCAAAAGGTGATAAGTGAACCTTTAGTGAAAATTAGAGTATAAAAGCCTAAAATTGAACTCTTTCCATATTTTAAGCCTTTATCTTTTATTGGATAAATATAAAAACACTTAAAAACATATATAATCATATTTTAGTTATTTCTATCCATTCCCTCCAATACAACGGCTACATGTTAACTAACATTTAAAATAATATTATTATATTACTAGTGTGCTACGTAAGTTTCAAAGAAACTCATCGTTGCGTATCGGGTACGCTATCGAACATAGCAACCCCTTTTAATTAAAATTCATATTTAATTCTCAAATATTAATAAATATGAAAATCATTTATTCTTCATTTACCTGGGATGTTACATCCTTCCCCCCTTTTGGGAATTGTGTCCTCGCAATTTTATTCACTTATCAAAATAAGTGGGGGTATTTATCCCTCATAGCATTTTCAGATTCCCACGTTGCCTCTTCAATCACATGGTTTTTCCAAAAAACCTTTACCTGATGAATCACCTTATTCCGTAACACTTGCTCCTTATGGTCAAGAATCTGGACCGGTTGTTCCTCATAAGATAGGTTCTCTTCCAGCTGAACTACCTCTGGACTCAAAACATGAGATGGATCTGGCATATACTTTCTCAACATCGAAACGTGAAAAACATTGTGTACCTGAGATAAACTCAAAGGTAAAGCCACTCGGTATGCAACTGATCCAACTCTTTCCAGAATTTCGTATGGTCCAATGAACCTTGGACTCAACATTCCTTTCTTACCAAATCTTATCACACTTTTCCAAAGAGAAACCTTGAGAAAAACATGATCACCTACCTCGAAAGATAGATCCTTCCTCTGGTTATCCGCATAACTCTTCTGCCTGCTCTGAGCTGTTCTCATGTGTTTCTGAATCAACTGAACTTTTTCTGCCATCTCTTCTACCAATTCTGGTCCCATCAATTTCCTTTCACCCACTTCATCCCAGAAAGCTGGAGTTCGACACCGCTTCCCATATAATGCCTGAAATGGTGCCATCTGTATACTAGAATGAAAACTGTTATTATATGAAAACTCAACCAAAGAAAGATGTTGGTCCCAACTTCCCTGATAATCCATAGAACAAGCTCGTAGCATATCCTCCAATGTCTGAATTGTTCGTTCTGACTGCCCATCTGATTGAGGATGAAAAGATGTACTAAAATTTAATTCAGTACCCAACGACTTCTGAAGGCCTTTCCAAAAGTTAGAAGTAAACCTGGGATCACGATCCGATACAATGGAGAGAAGAACTCCATGTAACCTGACTATCTCTTTAAGATACAAACGGGAAAGTTGATCAAGAGAGAAAGTATCTCGTATAGCAAGGAAATGAGCAGATTTGGTCAAGCGATCAACAATAACCCAGATTGCATTATTACCTCGAGATGTCTTCGGTAATCCAACAACAAAGTCCATGGATATATTCTCCCATTCCCACTCTGGAACTGGTAAAGGCTGAAGCATCCCTTTCGGTAACTGCCGCTCTGCTTTAACCTGTTGACAAGTCAAACACTTCACAGTAAAATTAGCAATATCTCTTTTCATTCCATCCCACCAGTAATACTCCCGCAGATCTCTATACATCTTAGTACTGACCGGATGAACTGAAAACGGAGAACTATGAGCTTCACATAACAACTCTCTCTTCAACTGTGAATCACAAGGCACACATAACCTCTTCACAAACCTCAAAACACAAACACAAACTTATCCAAGAACTCATGGAAAATTTTATTCATAAGGTCCATGAATACAACAGGTGCATTGGTTAACCCCAAAGGCATAACTACAAATTCATAATGGACATATCTAGTACGGAACACAATCTTCGGAACATCTGCTTCTTTTACTTTCAACTGATGGTACCCTGACCTCTAGTCAATCTTCGAAAAATACTGAGCTCCCTGGAGCTGATACCACTTCATTCGATGGCCCAACATCTGCTGAAGTTGTTGCAAATGATTTTACCACCCCTTTCTGCTTGTAGTCTAGCTGCTTCCCATCACTCAAGCTCCTTGTCGGACACTCGTTTGCATAGTGACCCATCTCATTGCACTTATAACATTTCACTAACTGTAAATCAAATTTATTCTTACCTTCACCTTGATCCTTTTCAGTGCAATCACGAGCCTTATGTCTCATCTTACCACATCGGTAGCACTTCCCAGAATTCAGAAGACATTCCCCAGCATGCCTTTTTCCACATTTATCACAAACTGAAAACTTAGTTTTCTTACCATCAGACTTTTTTGAAGAATTCTTACCTTTCTCCTGCCACCTCGGTCTCTTCTTCTGCTGGTTGTTATAGAAAACTTGGTCATCGGCAAACTCCATTTCCACCTTCTCAGCACATCGAACAAGCTTTTCATAACTTTTAAACTCACGAGAAGCTAATTCCCTTCGATACTTTGGCTTTAATCCTGAGTAAAAACGATTGATTTTACTATCAAGGTCTCGGATAAAATTTGGAGCATACCATGCCAATCGAGTGAACCTTTCTTCATAGGCAGCCACTGAGTCTTCCTCTTGCCTCAATTCCAAGAATTTCTTTTCCATCCTAAGTCGAACAGCCTTAGGAAAATACTTCTCAAGAAACATACCTTTGAATTCATCCCAGTCAAGAGCATCAATCTCATTGGTGTCCCTGATATTTTTAACCATAGACCACCACTGATCTGCCTCACCCTCCAAACGATAAATAGCAAGACTAACCTTTTGATTGTCTGAACATCCCATGACATCAAAAATCTTCTCCAGTGATTTAATCCACCCTTCAGCTTGCACAGGGTCAGATGATCCTCTGAATGATGGTGGATGTCGCCTCATGAAATGTTCCACCACTGACATGTTCCTCTGCGGTTGATCTGGCTGATCTCGTGCATGGTTACCACCACCATTTATAGCCTGAGTCAACTGTGCCATTACTGCAACAAACTGTTCAGTTCCGATTCCGACCATCTCAGGTTGCTGATTTGGAAGGTTGTCTTCCTCCTGATGTCGTCCCAACATAGATGCTTTGTTTCCTCTGCGGAAAACCATTCTGAACACCGAAATATCTTAGGCGAAGCAACATGGTAATCTGTAAATGCTATATCATTTAAATCATATTATAATTTAACACTTTTCTAACTCCTAAAGTTGTCTAAACCGACCTCTGATACCAACTATAAGGCCCCAGCCTTAAACCTTACTTAATCTTGAGTTATTACAAGATTACACGTTGAGGATCTTTTCGGGTTTAGAGTTTTAGAGAATTAGATCATAAGACTTGCATTACATTCCACATATAAACAAAGTGGTTACATAAAGATAGTATTCTTCATTCCCATCAATGGAAACACATTTAAAATAAAACATGGATTATTTCTTGACACATCCTTGACTCTATCATCTTATCATGTACCTTTCCCTTGACCTCTGAAAAACATTTCAAAAACTTGGGATGAGCATAAAAACTCAGTATGGGTTATAAAAAAAACATGGAAAGGAAACATGAGTTCATATATAAATAAGAATGAAATCATACTTTACCCATAAAACATAGGCACTTTAACATACCTCATAAAATCATGAATAAATCATAGAAATCATAAGACATAAAGGTAACATGAGGCATCCATAACATTCTTACGTAGGGAGTAACCCTCTTGGTTACGTTTGGAATACCCATCACAGTATATTCCCTAAAATCTCTTCGGAGAAACCTTAACGTTTCACTCCTTCGCGTTACCCAATGCATTGGAGAGCTATAACGGGCTCACCCGCCCTTAGTTTATCACGGAACCACTCGTCTTTATAATAATGCCCAAGAACCATAATCATATCACATAAAACATGCATAAAGGAAACATAACATTTCCAAATTTCAATCACAAGATATCAATACAACACAAAAACATTGTGAAAACCATTTTCCATACCAAAATAAAAGAAAAGTAAAACATGGTATTTATTTTTCTTTTAAAAAGAAGGTATGGCTTGTAGAGGAAGCCGAAACTCAAATAACGGTCACGACGGTGGATAAGTCGTTGTCGCCGCATACGTACGACAAAAACATTCCCTTTTTTCGTTTAGTAAACGCTTCGTATAAAAAAGATTCCTTTTGAATAAACATAAAAGTCAAAGGGGTTTATACATCGTATAAAAGAAAGTTGTGTATAAAATAAAATATGCCTCAACGAAAGGAGATTGAGACGAAGTCCCATACAAAGATAATTTTTAAAATAAAATAGATACATTATGTGTATTCACTATAAGTACACATAAATAAAGTACAAATACAAGATACGACATAATAATATAATATCATAATTTGGAAGTAAGAGATTAACCCAAAGAATGGAAATTGGGTTAAGAAGTTCCCATACAAAGATAATTTTTAAAATAAAATAGATACATTATGTGTATTCACTATAAGTACACATAAATAAAGTACAAATACAAGATACGACATAATAATATAATGACATAATTTGGAAGTAGGAGATTAACCAAAAGAATGGAAATTGGGTGAAGAAGTTCCCATACAAAGATAATTTTTAAAATAAAATAGATACATTATGTGTATTCACTATAAGTACACATAAATAAAGTACAAATACAAGATACGACATAATAATATAATGACATAATTTGGAAGTAGGATATTAACCCAAAGAATGGAAATTGGGTTAAGAAGTTCCCATACCTCGTATCTGACTTGACCCGACCGTTCTTTAAACTCCTGAATAATAAAATTTAGTTAATCTCTACTTGATTATGAATCTTTTCCAAGTTCATTATTCTTTTTATACCATGTTATGAACATCATGTAATCATTTAAGTTAATAATGTTCATTTTGTCGGTATTTGGTTCTTAAGTCAAAAATAGACTTCTTACACTTACATGTTGTTAATTTGGTCAACGTTTCATTATATCCAGAATGGTATTCATGATGTAGATATCATATATGTCATATATATACAGTACATACATTCATTTATAATATTACATCACATTTAGAGGTAAGAAATGAAATGCACCGTTCATGGAGACGGTAAGCCGTACGTACGCATGAACGCTACTTTCATTTCTTTGTCATATTAATGGAATTAAAACTAAATGAGACTTATGTATATTTTAATTCCAGAATTATATTCATCATTTAGATATATCATTAATTATATATATCCATTATATACATGTACTTTTAATAGTACATTACATTTGGGGATAAGAAATGAAATGCACCGTTCATGGAGACGGTAGTCCGTACGTACGCATGAATGCTACTTTCATTTCTATCTCATACTTTAATGGAAATAAATGATAATGATATATATAGGTATATTATAATTCCAGTATAAAATCATATATAATAACTTTAAATCCATCCTTTACACGTCCCACATATGGCATTAACGAATCACATCACTTTGAGGGGGCGGTAGTCCGCACTTCCTTAAATGAAGATATCGCGTATACCCATAATGGAAGCCATAAAGGTAAGACACAAATGAAAAATACAGAAGCATAAGTAAAACATAAACATATTATATATCATATATAAAAATAGTGACATCATAATGGCCACCTTTGAAGGTGTTAAATGAGTATTGAACAATCATCGTTTCGGGAGGCAGAATTTCGCCATCCACAGAAACCGTATGTTCTTTAACCATTTGATGTAGTTGTGTGAGAGTGTAGATCAAATAAATCTTATAACAACATCCTAGTATATTGATGATAATGGTGTTGTTACAAAAGAAGTATATAAAAAGAGTTTAGGGGGTTGGAGAAGCAAAATAAAACAAATGAACATGAGAGAAACAATTACCTTTAAAAAGTGTAACTCCTTTTGATTTGAGCCTAAAGGCTTCCTTTGAAAGGATTCTGCCCAAAGAGAATCCTCTAGGATGAGGAGAGGGATGTGGAGAGAGCAAATGGGCAGGGGTTGGCCGAGCCAAAGGCTTGAAGAGTGTGTGAAATGAGGTAGAGGTGGGGGCCTTTTATAAGAGGAGAGGAGGGGCACTTTTGGAAAGTAAAGAAATATTATATTATTTGAAAATGTGTTTCGGTTTTAAAAGGTCCCACATTGATAGGATTCGTGGATAAGGTGATAAGGGTTCGAAATCCACTCATCCAATTGGTTTTGTACATGTGTAGTTTATAGATATTACATTATCTTTCCATTTTATTTAAATCGTCAAATAATGATGTCATCGCTGCATCATTATTATGTCATAAATAATTAAATTTATTTAATGTCTAAAAATTATAAAAAAAATACTATGATATAGGAAATCTTTTTATCTTTCCAATTACTATTTATAATCAAAATTCGGACTTGTATAACCCTACTTAAAAATTGTTTTCGTAAAACATATTATGTTTGTGTCATTTTCACTTTAACATTAAATAAAAAGTAATTTATGTCATTTCCCAACAAAAGTGGATCCATGGGGTCCCCAAGTTGACACATGGATTTTCTTGGTCGGACATGACACAACCAATAAGGTTGGGACATGTGTCTAGGTCATTTTATATTATTAAAGCATTATTTATACATTAAACTACCCTAATTACCACTAATCGCGATTAAGAACTTAATAAGTTACTATTCACCAAAAAATTATTTTAATCTCATTGAACCACATTTTACTTCTTAATGACAACCATGTATGTCGGATTTTCAAAATTCAACACACATTAGTGGTAAAATTTCATTTAACCGAAAAATCAGTTTGCTTGATTACCACTTAGTGGTTTCACTATTCATCAAAAATTGAAGTTTTTCAGAAAATTATCAAAAATTCACCCTAAGCTATATTTGATATTTCGAATTAAAAAATGAAGTCCATTTTACAAAATTCAAATCATATAAGTCACATTAATTAATTTAATAATTAATTCCTGCTGCCATAGCAAATAGCGTGTTTTTACAAAACAATAAGTATCAAAAGATTGACACCAGTTTAAGTCTAATTTCAAAGTGAAATTGATTCCAATGACCACCATTAGATAAAATGGTAAAAATATATTCTAATTTCACTTTAAAACCAATTCAAAAGATAATCTAATCATATAAATAAATTAGATCAAAAAGAGGTTTTGAATTAAAATGCAACATTTTACACTATTCATAAAAAAATGAACTTTATCAGAAAGGTACCAAAAATTACACAAAGTAAAATTTGATGTCCCGATTCATAATAAAAGTTTTATTTGGTCCAAAAGAATTTATAAGAGTGATCAAAACTATATTTAATGACGGTTCTCCGTCAAAAGGTGATAAGTGAACCTTTAGTGAAAATTAGAGTATAAAAGCCTAAAATTGAACTCTTTCCATATTTTAAGCCTTTATCTTTTATTGGATAAATATAAAAACACTTAAAAACATATATAATCATATTTTAGTTATTTCTATCCATTCCCTCCAATACAACGGCTACATGTTAACTAACATTTAAAATAATATTATTATATTACTAGTGTGCTACGTAAGTTTCAAAGAAACTCATCGTTGCGTATCGGGTACGCTATCGAACATAGAAACCCCTTTTAATTAAAATTCATATTTAATTCTCAAATATTAATAAATATGAAAATCATTTATTCTTCATTTACCTGGGATGTTACAGTCAAGGACCAACATGGTTGGGTAAAATGGTTTTCTTGGATTCTTGTTAGTCAAAACACTATATTTTTTCAAATAGGTCCATTATTTCCAATATTCATAAGGGGATTCACTTGATGGGACATATTTTTCCTTTCCTAATTTTTTCACTTTGTTTGAATTTCCCTCTATATAAATATTCCATGAGAACTACTATTCTTACAACATAATTTCATATTGAACGATCTACCCATTAGTAGAGAATAGATCAGATTTGTTATGTGGATTGTGGGGTATTAATTTGAAATTCTATTTATCATTGGTAAAGTATATCTGATTATGTTCGAATGAGATGCTTGAAAGTGCTCCCAAATCTTGAATTTTCCTCTTCCTCATCATATGACCAGCTTATTAAAAAAAATAAAACAACATTTTAAATAGATTCCTCCTCATATCACTATTCAATATTGTAACTACACTCTATGGTATATTCCTTGATAATTATAAAGGAATTATTTGATGAACATCATTCCACAATATTCAAATTATCATCTGAGTTGTTGGGGGAGTTTTAACCCTCTAAATATCAATCAAGGGATAAATTTTAATCCAATATAATTTTTTCTTTTCTTGTTGATCACCATGTCATATATACCTTGAAATATTTTACTCAATACCATTGATATTTCCTTATATTTTTTTATCAAGGGTTATCATGAGGGAGTCTCTAATGAATTGTATTGAGTGATCTCTTGGTAACATTGACTGATCACAATGGTAAAGTAGTCATTCTGGAAATTCCTGTAATGGTTATCATTTCAAGGAGTCAATAGGATTCCTTTGTGTAGGTAATAATTCCCTTAGACTTATGGGTTGGGGTTTGTATGAACCTATTACCCCCACATCCTAGATCCAATGAGAATTTGATGGTCCCATGGGTGGTGGTGGTAATAATGCATCCCAAGCCCAACATGATGGGTTTTCTCAATTAATTTTGTTAAGGAGGTTTTTATAGAATTTTTATTATATTTTTTCCCTTTTAGAACAATAGTTCAATGCATTTAATATTCTAGATGATATTTTTTCACAATTAATGTTTTCACAGTAGTTATTTTCATCAATTTCCTTAAAAATTAGTCATGTTCCGCGTTCTTAGTGACTTTATATAGAATCATATTAACTAAACAATACCACATTGTGTGTATCATGAAATAATTTTAAATAGTGGTATTTATCAATACAGACCAACTTGTATATAGATATTTAGAAATAGAATCCTAGATCTATATAATGGAATTGTAGTTTTCCATTTTTGATGGACCTGGTTAGAGCATGAGTCGAGTTAATTGTTATGATCCATATTCACACCTCCCTCGGATTTATATTTGAGATTTGGAATAAATTATTATCATGTGATTTTACTTCATGTTGCAAAAAAAATCTGGATACACACATTTTGGGACACTGATATAGGGTTATAGGACACTGAAAAGATATCCAAGTCTACTTTGTGATAGATCCCACTTACTTACCTAATTGAATTAGTATTCTTATCGTATTGAATGTATCTTGTATTAAGATGGTAGAGTGTTTCCTATGTTGTTCATTGATATTAGTATATTTATTCTTCCATTAATGCCTTGATAATTTCATAGTTCATAGTGGAAATTATAAAGATAAAATACTATGTTTTCCTTCTACAGTTCATTCTATATGAATATTTAGTACTCCACATACTCTATGAGGAGTTAATAGAACTATTTTTACTAAAAATATAATTTCATCACATATTCCTAAATATGAGTGGGATCATTCAAAAATATTTAGAGTTCTAAAGAAGGATAAGTGATCTGAGGGGGTTCATATGATGAGTAATACGACAATATAATCTTTGAATATGATGAGATGTATCTAATCAGTGTTTTAATACTTAGTGTGGATAGTATTAATATAAGTAAATGGCCTTAAAACATTACATAATACTTAATTAAATGAATAATTCACATTGAGGATCTTATCAGGTTTATAGTTTTAGAGAATTAGGCCATAACTATTACATTAAAACTTAAATATTACAAGTAGACACTACTACTCAGTATCTATTTTTCCATTAAATAAAAACACATAAAAAGAAACATGTCTTGTTCCATGTTTTAGATAGCATGTATTTTCCTTGATCCCATCCTTGACCCTATTCATCTTTAAGTCGTGTGGAAAACATTTCAAAAATTAGGGATGAGAATAAAAAGCTTAGTAAGGGTTATAAAATAAGGAAGTAAAACATTAGCCCATCAATAAATACAAATCAATGAAACCATACTTTTCAATCATAACATACCTTATGAAATCATGAGATTTATGAATAACACACACAAATCATAAATCATAAAGGTTACTTATGGAATCCATATCTAATTTACATTGTAGATATCATAACTACATAGGGAGTTACACTTGGAATACCCATCACAATATATTCCGTAAATTTCTTAGGAGAAACATCACGGTAACCTCCATCACGTAACTCAATGCATTGAAGAGCTATCTCGAGCTCACCCACCCTAGGTTTATCATGGATTCACCTGTATACGTAAATAATGCCCAATAACCATAACATAATCACAACAAATGACATAAGTATAAAGGAATAATAAAATATGCACATTCCACTATATCAAATCAAGATATTTAATTAAACAATGCTTTATCATACCATTTTCAAAACCCATTTAACAATATCTTTTTGAAACAAATTGTCCCATACAACTTTGAATATTTTTAAAGGAATTATCATTTTGAAACATTAATGTTCATATAAATAAATCTTAAAACCCATTTTGAAAACATAAACATTAATGAGAAATATTTAGAAGAATAAATCTTTAAAATTTTTAAATTGATATTTTAGTTAAAGAGTATTTAACAAAAAGAGAGATGCTTAAATAAAAATAATTGAGAAATAACTCCTAATAATAACTTTATAATATCATGAGAATAAATAGATTCATGATATAATATTTCAAAGGACTGTATATACACCATATTAGAGTGACTAGGTGCGTAACAACAATGAAGTCTCAATGGAAATGTAAATTGAAATGGAATCCCTTATAAAGATGGTATCATTAACTTAAAGATAAATCAATCTCATAATTATGTGTGACAATTATAAATACACCCAATACAAGTGGATATTAAGTGTCAAACAATCAGAGGTCATTAACACATATTCATAGGATGACATAAATAAAAAAGAGAAGATCAACCCAAATAATGGGAATTAGATTAAGGAGTTCCCTTACCGATTTGTAACATACAAAACAAATGCCACATGAAATAAGGATCATACAATGAAGATGTAACTACTCATAAATGAAAGTATATTACACAAAGAGTACAATCATGGGTAGTAAATACACCACAAAAATAGAGAAATTGGGAAATATATCATGAATCTCACGGGAATAAAAACAAGTGAGATGAAGACCCCTTACCACGTTGTAATTCAATCGAGTCGTATGACCAAATTTTATTAACCACCAAAATAATCACAGAATAACATGAATATAAAGATAATCATAATATTATATTGAAAATTTCCGTACACAATACACCACATACAATAAATAGGTGGTTAATAATAAAAATCTCACAGAATTAAAAGTGAGATGTGAAATCCCTATAAAAATTAGGCAGCCTAATGGCACCACTTAAAAATTCTTAAAATGATTTGATGAAGTAAGAGGGGGTATCACATCATATGATAATAAAAATTAAATTATGGTGAATATAAAATAACATCCTCCATCATATGAACATGGAGCATTAAATAAATGACATAAAAGAGAGTACTTGAAAAGAAAGAGAGAGGTCGGATCCCCTACCTTGTGTCCGACTTGACTCGATCATTCTTTAATTTCCAGAATAATAAACTAAAGTTAATATAAACTTTCTTAAGAACATTTTTCAAGTTTATTATTCCATTTATATCACTTATTACCATGTTTTAAACATTTTGTAATCATTTAAGATAATAATGTTCGTTTTGTCGATAATTGGTACTTGAGTCAAAAATGGACTTCTTATAATAACATGTTGTTCATGTGGTCAATGGTTCATTATATCCAGAATGATATTCATGACTTGGATATCATATATATCATATATATCGAGTATATACATGTATTTATAATAGTACATAACATTTATAGGTAAGGAATGAAATGCACCGTTCATGGAGACGGTAAGCCGTACGTACGCATGAACGCTACTTTCATTTCTATTTCTTATTTTAATGGAAATAAAACATAATAATAAATAGGTATATTATAATTCCAGTATAATATTATATATAATATCATTAAATCCATTTTTTATACATCCCACATAAGGAATTAACGAATCAAATCACTTTAAGGGGGTGGTAGTCCGCACTTCCTCAAATGAGATTATCGTATTTACCCACTATAGAAACCATAAAGGCATGATATAAATGAAAAATACAGAATCATAAAGAAACAATAAACATAATATATATCATATATAAATACAGTTTCATCATAATGGCCACCATGAGAGGCAATTTGATATATTTGAACAATCATCGTTTCGTGAGTCGTTAGTTTTCCATCCACAGAAACATTATGTTCTTCATTTATTAGATGGAGGTTTGTGTATGTTTTGATTGAATACTTCTCATAAAAAATCCTAGTATATTTAGGATACTTATTTTGTGACAAAAGAAAGTAATAAAAAGAGTTTAGGCGTTGGAGAAGAAAAATAAAAGAAAAAAATTTAATAGAAATTGTTACCTTTAATTTGGGTAACTTCATTTCGTTTGAACCAAAAGGACTCCTTGATGTGCCTTCTACCTAAGTTACGAGTTCTAGGGGGAGGAGATAGATGTATGGAGCTTAATTGGGTAGATTTTGGATGATCCAAATGGCTTGAGAGGTGTGAGAAATTGGTTAGAAGTGGTCTTCTTTTATAAGGGGGAGGAGGGGCTCTTTTAGAAAGTGTGAAACTATTATTTTATTATATAATTATATTCGGTTTTAAAAGGTAAAAAAATACATAAAGATGAAGATAAGATGCCTCATGATCGAAATAAAATCATAAAATAAGAATTTGACATGTTTTGGATATTATTTTAATCATTATAATCTTATTTATTTAAATGAATTATTAATGAGGTAAATACTGCATCATTATTAGGTCATAAATAATTTAATTTATGTGTTGTCTAAAAATTATATAAAAACTACTATGATTTATGAAAACTTTTTTTCTTTAAAATGAATATTTATAGTTTAAAATATGACTTATATAACACCATATAAAAATTAATTACTAAAAGAGTTTTGTTAATGTCAATTTTGTCTTTACATTAAATTATTTAATCTAAATTGTCATTATCACAACGAAGTGGCTCAATGGGGTCCCAAAATCGACCCAAAGATGTCCATGGTCGTTACCGACTCAACCAATATGGTTTGAAAAAGTGTTAAGATAATTTTGAATTATTATAATATTATTTTTACATTGAATTAACATATTTACCTTTAACCGTGGTAAATAAAAGTCAAAAGTTACTATTCACCAAAAATTATTTTCATATTAATGAACCAAATTTTACTTATTGATAACAACCATGTATGTTGGATTTTTGAAATTCATTTCACAGAAGAGGTAAATTTTCATTTAAATGAAAAAGTTAGTTTTTTTAACTACCACTAGGTGGTTTCACTATACATCAAAAATTGAAGTTTTTCAGAAAAATACCAAAAAATAAGCCTAAGCTATATTTGATATTCTGAATTAAAAAATGATTTCTATTTTTCCATATTCAAAACATATAAGTGGCATTAATAAATTCTAAAATTAATTTCCGTTATCAAATCAAATAGCGTGTTTTTAAGAAACAATAACTATCAAAGGATTGATACTTGTTTATGTCGAATTTCAAAGTCAAATTAATTCAATAACCAACATTGGATTAAATGGTAAGAATATATTCAAATTAAACTTTAAAACCAATTAATAAGATAATATAACAATATACATAAATTGGATTAAAACCCAGTTTTGAATTAAAATACAATATTTTTCACTATTCATTAGAAAATGAACTTTATCACATAAATTCCAAAAATTTACACAAAGTAAATTTTGATGTCCCGATTCTAAAGAAATATTTTATTCGGTAAAATTGATTGTATTAAAGTGACCAAAATTTGATTTAATTACGGTTCTCCATTAAAAGGCGGTTAATCGGCCTTTTAATGTAAATTATTCTTAAAATTAGATTCATTCACATTTTAGGCCTCTAACTTTTATTTGGAAAATGTAAGTACTTTTCACAAAAATGTATAATAATATTTTAGTTATTTTTATTCATTCCCTCCAATAAAACATCTAGGAGTCAGCTACGATTTAAAGTAATAATATTATATTATTAGTGTGCAACGAAAGATTTCAAAGAAACTAGTTGTTTTGTATCAGGTACGCTATCGAACGTAGCAACCCATTTAAAGTAAAATTAATATTTAATTCACAAATATTAATAAATATGGAAATTTCATATTCTTCATATATCCGGGATGTTACATCCTTCCCCCCTTTTGGCAATTGCATCCTCGCAATTTAAAAAATTGGGCTCGGGAACTTCATTGAGAGCCCCATATCGAAAAAAAGAGTCAATAAAAATACCACTTCAAATTAAAGGAAGAGAAGTACAAAGGTTACCCTAGACAACAGATACTATGATTCCATGAAAACATGGATATGGAGGAGAAAAAAAACTTCATGTTCTGATGGAGAGTGATAGAAAACATGTTTAGGATAAAGTTAACCACCAGAAATTCACAAACATCTGATGGGTTAAACAGTTTTTGATTCCCCAGTAGGAAAAGTTAATAGACAAGTTTTTTGTTTTAAGTTACTTTTCATTGAATAATTTATTTATGATCTTAACTAAAAACATAAGTAAATATACTTACATGTCATGTAGGCATTCTTCTTTAACTGTATTTCTAACACAAACTCATTTTTTCTCCAAATGAAGAATATTCAGGATGAATTTTTTTCACATTAAGAGTACTATTATCAACTTTGAGAGAATCACATAATCTACAAAAGATGAAATATATATTTACCATGACTTTTGATATTAAATAAAACCAAAACGTTTAGTACAAGATCAGATAATCCCCTAAAAGGATAAACGTTTACATAATGAAAAACTACTCTTAATCACCAAAATTTGTCAAACAGAACCCAAAGTTCATCAATGACCATTCAATAAAAAGTTGTCCTTAATATTATTCAATGTAATCCAAACTATTATTGAAACCCAAATCTCTGGAGGATTTAATCATATAGTCTTTCAAGATAAATCTTAACATTTACTTCCAAATAACATCAGTTACTCTTAAATCTCATATTGAAATGAAATTAACCTAATCTAATGTTCTCCAGTCTAGGTTAATCATTTCTATAGATAACCCAAAATAAAGTCATTATGGATTAATAAAGTCATCTAACTAAAAAGAATTATTCAAACTAACCAGGGACCTCACAAAGTCCAGTGGTATGTGATAAATACCGGTCGCACCTTGGTTGTGGGTTCGATTCCCCCATCTTCATCTGATGCGACGGGTTGTCACACGGTTTATGTCTTGTCCCTTTTCAAAAACTACATAATTTTAAAACATTCCAAAAAGATACAAATTCATCAAAAATAACCATAACATATTTTAAACACAAAGGTTATATAATAACTTTTGTTTTGAATCCCAAAATGTATTAACTGGTAATTGCCTCAAATTCAAGGATCATATAAACCCAAATGGTTCTTTATAACTATACCCACAAAAGAGAAGATAATTATTCCTTAATTAAAATTTTCATATATCAAACATCAAGGTTACACATACTATAAAAAGTCTTCAAATGTAATCCTATCATCAAAAGAGCCTTAATACTTTTAAGAATTTCACCATCCTGAAATCTACCATAACTCTTGAATCCCTTATATGTTGACCTCTTACTCATTCAACATTATTCATGATCAATTAACCATTGTTTACCAAATTATTCTGAAATAATTCTTTCCTACAAACAAAATCAACAATCATATCCTAAGATTTCGAAATAGGAAAACATATGTTAAGAAACAATCCATCCCTTTCATTGGTCATTGTCAGTTTCTTCATCCTCAATCGGAATGGCATTAGGTATTGGTAAAAGAATATTTGTATGATCCTGGTGATCCCATTCCTGAAACATCTTCAAAGTACATGTGTTTTCATAATTTCCATGCTAACCACATTTAAAACATTCAATTGATCCTTCAAAAAGAACATCATTCCCTTTCCTAGAGTCAACTAGATTCTTTCTTTTTCCATGGTAGGTTATTTCTTTATGACCATCATTTCCACATCTATAGCATCTTTATGTCCCACTGAAACATTTTCCTCTGTGTTTCTTTCCATATCTTTGACACATAGGTTTTTGATCATACATAGCATTATAAATATTACTTGAACAACCGTAGAGATTTGTTTCTCACATATATGATGTATTAAAAAATCACTAAGGTTCAGATGGTCAATCATGACTCCAGATAGTTGGTTAAGAATAACGAGAAGAGTTCTCATTGCAGCTCCCATATCATTCAGCTGCTCGTTTAGAAAACTATCATAGTTTTCTTCACACCCACTATTACTTTGGTGCCTTCTAGATCCATCCATTTACTATAACCAAAAAGTTCAGTGTGAGTATATAAGTAAAATCATCATATAATATCTTATGAGGAGGGTAAAAACTAAGATATACTTATTCATGTTATCTTAAACACATTCACTTTATAAAAATAACTATGACTCTCTCTAAAATCTTAACCATTATGGTAATGTCACTTATGATTATATTTTTTTCCTAACCTCTAATGTTATCTAAAACGACCTTTGATACCAACTATAAGGACCCGACCTTAAAAAATTACATATTATTTAATTAAATGAATAATTCACATTGAAGATCTTTTCAGGTTTAGAGTTTTATAGAATTAGGCCATAAATGTTACATTACAACTTGAATGTTACAAGTAGACACTACTACTTAGTATCAATTTTTTTCATAAAATAAAAACTCTTAAAAAGAAAATTGTCTAGTTCCATGTTTTAGAAACCATGACTTTTCCATAATCCCATCCTTGAACATATCCATCTTTATGTCCTGTGGAAAACATTTCAAAAACATGGGACGAGCATATAAAGCTCAGTAAGGGTTATAAAATAAGTAAGTAAAACGTTATCCCATCAATAAATACAAATCAATGAAACCATACTTTTCAATCATAATATACCTTATGAAATCATGAGATTTATGAATAACACACAGAAATCATAAATCATAAAGGTTACTTATGGAATCCATATCAAACATACATTGTAGCTATCATAGCTACATAGGGAGTTACACTTGGAATACCCATCATGGTATATTCCCTAAATCTCTTTGGAGAAACATCACGTTTACCTCCATCACGTTACCTAATGCATTGTAGAGCTATCTCGGGCTCACCCGACCAAGGTTTATCACGGATTCACCCGTATACATAAATAATTCCCAATAACCATAACATAATCATATAACATAGCACATGTATAACGGAAAGATAAAATTTCCACATTCCACTATATCAAATCAATATATTTAAGTTAACAATGATTTATCATAGCATTTTTAAAAACCATTTAAAAAGATATTTTTTAATTAAAATTGTCCCATACCACTTTGAAGATTTTTAAAGGAATTATCATTTGAAAACATTAATTTCTATAAAATTAAATCCTAAAACCCATTTTGAAAACGTGGAAATTAATGAGAATTATTTAGACTAATAAATCTTCAAAACATTTAAAATGATATTTTATTTAAAGAGTTTTTAACAAAAAGAGAGACGCTTGAATACAAATAATTGAGAAATATCTTTTAATAATAACTTTATAATATCATGAGAATAAATGGATTCGTGATAAAATATTTCAAAGTACAGTATACACACCATATAAGATTGAATTGGTGCATAACAACAATGAAGTCTCAATGGAAATGTAAATTAAGATGAAATCCCTTATAAAGATTGAATCCTTAAATTAAGGATAAATCAATCTCATAATTTTTTGTTAAAAATATAAATACACCCAATAAAAGTGTATATTACGTCTAAAACAATCAGAGGTCATTCACACATATTCATAGGATGACATAAATAAAAAAGAGAAGATCAACCCAATGAATGGGAATTGGGTTAAGGAGTTTCCTTACCAATTTGGTAACTTACAAAACATATGCCACATGAAAAAGGATCATCCAATGAAGATGTAAACACTCATAAATAAAAGTACATTACACAAATAGTACAATCATGGGAAGTACATAAACCACACAAAACTAGATAGTGGGAAATATATCATGAATCTCAGGGGAATAAAAACAAGTGAGATGAAGACCACTTACCATGTTGTAATTTAATCGATTCGTATGAACAAAAGTTATTAACCACCAAAATAATCACAAAATACCATGAATATAAATATAATCATGATAGTATATAGAAAATTTCAGTACACAATACACCACATACAATAAATATGTGGTTAATAATAAAAATCTCACGGAATTAAAAGTGAGATGAAAATCCCTTACAGAAATTCTGCAGCCTAACGACGCCACATAAAAAGACCTAAAATTAATTGATGAGAGTAAGAGGGGGTATCTCATCATATTAAAATACAAATTACAGTATAGTGAATATAAAATAACATCCTCCAACATAACAACAAGGATCATAAAAGAAATTACATAAAAGAGAGTACTTAGAAAGAAAGAGAGAGGTCAGATTCCTTACCTCGTGTCCCACTTGACTCGATCATTCTTTAATCTCCTGAATAATAAAATAAAGTTAATTTCTACTTTCTTAAAAAAAATATCAAGTTTATTATTACTTTTATATCACTTATTACCGTGTTATAAACATTATTTAGTCATTTAATATAATAATGTTCGTTTTGTCGATATCTGGTACTTGAGTCAAAAATGGACTTCTTATAATAACATTTTGTTCATGTGTCCAATGGTTCATTATATCCAGAATGATATTAATTATTTTTATATAATATATATCATATATATCAAGTTTTAACATGTATTTATAGTAGTACATAACATTTAGAGGTATGAAATGAAATGCACCGTTCATGGAGACGGTAAGACATACGTACGCATGAACGCTACTTTCATTTCTATTTCTTATTTTAATGGAAATAAAACATAATGATACATAGTTATATTATAATTATAGTATAATATCATATATAATATCATTAAATCCATCCTTTATACATCCCACACAAGGCATTAAGGAATCAAATCACTTAAAGGGGGCGGTAGTCCGCACTTCCTCAAATGAGATTATCATATTTACCCACTATGGAAACCATAAAAGAATGATATAAATGGAAAATACATAAGAATAAAGAAAAAATAATCATAATATATATCATATATAAATACAGTTCCATAATAATGGCCACCATGAGAGGTGGTTAGAGATATTTGACCAATCATCGTTTCGTGAGGTGTTAGTTTGTCATCCACAGAAACATTATGTTCTTCTTCATCCATTAGATGGAGGTTTGTGTAAGTGTTGCTTGAATAATTATCATAAAAAAAATACTAGTATACTGAGGATACTTATTTTTTTACAGAATAAAGTAATAATAAGAGTCTAGGGGTTGGAGAAGAAAAATGAAATAAACAATTTAAGAAAAAATGTTACCTTTAATTTGGGTAACTTCCTTTGGTTTGAACCGAAAGGACTTCTTGTTGTGCATTCTGCATAAGTTAAGGATTATAGGGGGAGGATATGGATTTAGGAAGATTAATTGGGCAGAGTTTGGACGATCCAAATGGCTTGAGAGTTGTGAGGATTTGTTTAGAAGTGGTCTCCTTTTATAAGGGGTGGAGGGGCTCTTTAGGAAAGTGTGAAACTATTATTTTATTATATAATTATATTCGGTTTCAAAATGTCCAAAAATCATTAAAAATAATGATAAGAAGACTCGTGGTCAAAATAAAATCATCCAACTAGAATTTTACATGTTTTGGATATTATTTTAATCATTAAATCTTTTTTATTTAAATGATTTATTAATGAGGTAAATGCTGCATCATTATTATGTCGTAAATAATTTAATTTATTATTTGTCTAAAAATTATAAATAAACTACTATGATTTAGGAAATCCTTTTGGATTTAAAATTAATATTTATAGATGAAAAAATGACTTATATAACACTATATAAATATTAATTACTAAAGGTGTTTGTTAATGTCAATTTTGTCTTCACATTAAATTAATTAATCTAAATTGTCATTATCGCACCCATGTGGCACAATGGGGTCCTGAAATTGACCCAAATATGTACATGGTCGTTGATGACAAAACCAATAAAGTTTGGAAAAGTGTTAAGGTAATTTTGAATTATTATAATATTCTTTTTACCTTGAATTATTTTATTTACCTTTAACTGCGGTAAATAAAAGTCAAAAGTTACTATTCACAAAAAATTATTTTCATCTTAATAAACCACATTTTACTTCTTCATAATAACCATGTATGTCATATTTTTGAAATTCAATTCACAAAAGTGGTAAAATTTCATTTAAATGAAAAAGTCAGTTTTTTTAACTACCACTGAGTGGTTTCACTATTCATAAAAAATTAAAGTTTTTTAAAAAAATACCAAAAATTCATCCTAACCTATATTTGATATTCCAAATTCAAAAATGATGTCTATTTTTACAAATTAAAAACATATATTTTCCATTAATTAATTTTAATATTAATTTCTGTTATCAAAACACATAGCGTGTTTTTAAGAAACAATAACTACCAAAAGATTTATACTTGTTTGTGTCCAATTTGAAAATGAAATTAATTCAAATGACCAAAATTGAATTAAATGGTAAAAATATATTCAAATTATACATTAAAACCAATTAATACAATAATATAACCATATAAATAAATTAGATTAAAACATAATTTTTAATTAAAATACAATATTTTTCACTATTCACTAGAAAATGAACATTATCACAAAAATTCCTAAAATTTACACAGAGTAAATATTGATGTCTCAATTATAAGGAAAGATTTTATTAGGTAAAATAGAATGTATTTAAGTGACCAAAATTGGAGTTAATGAGGGTTCTCTATTAAAAGGCAGTAAATCGGCCTTTTAATGTAAATTATGCTTAAAATTTGATTCATTCACATTTTAAGCCTCTAACTTTGATTGGATAAATGTAAATACTTTTAAGAAACATGTATAATCATATGGTAGTTAGTTTTATTCATTCTCTCCAATACAATAGCTAGATGTCAACTACAATTTAAAATAATAATATTATATTATTAGTGTGCAACGTAAAATTTCAAAGAAACTTGTTGTTGTGTATCAGGTACGCTATCGAACATAGAAACACATTTAAAGTAAAATTAATATTTAATTAAAAAATATTAATAAATATGAAAATTTTATATTCTTCATTTATCCGGAATGTTACAATAAATTTCATGAGAACATATCTGTATAAGGGTTAAATAGGAGAAACATTAACCTAATAAGAGTATTAATATCACAGAGAAATGTTTTCATGGAGGTACATTATAATGTTATACATTGGGAGAAGACTAATGGTTGATGCCTTTATTATAGGGATATCCACTTTATATAATACCCTAGGGGGACCTATAGAGTTACATGGATGGTTCTCCTTCAAAGTACCATGTTTACTTTTATTTATTTATGAGAAAACAAGGGGGCTAATATCTTTGATTCATTTTCAAGCTATGAGGAGGACCCTTAAAGATTTTTTCCTATTGTAGAACTTCATGATAGATTTGTATATTCCCACACGGTGAAATTCATTGGAAGGTTCTCTAGGGAAGACCTCAGTAGTTACATATCATGTTACCATAGGACGGACCTCAACTTCTATAGTTTCATGTTCCAATTAATAAAAAACTGACTAGTTTTTGTGTTGTTATTGATATATGATGAATACACTCAATATCATCAAACATGAGTTATGTAGTGATATAATCCTGGTGGATTAAAAAGTTACCTTGGAAATACATACTTCTATAAATCTTTCACAGGGACACCAGGGCTGGGAAATCGATCATAATTATGGTCTCTTTGGTTGACATTGACTCTCAAGAGATATATTACTCCTTAGAAAATCCTCAGTTTTTTTTCAAAATAAGACAAGGATAATCCTGAATATAAGGTGGAATATAGTATATACCATGTATTCTATTAAGATATGTGAATGGACTTATTTAAAGTGAGTGGGAATATAGACCTACTCCATGGTTGTCAACAAAATATGTTAATGATCTTTCTGGATGGGCACTGGGATATGACCTTTCTCCTTGGATGTTGAAAATATATATAGATTATATTCTAATGAAAGGGTTTGAATATTGGTATTCTCAGTGATTTCCACCAATTCATTTTGAGTAGATTAATGGGTGAAAGTATGAATATAGTCATACACTATAGTTACCACTAGGATATATAGATGATCTATCTAACTAGATATAGTTTAATTTGTATACTCCTTAGTATTAAATATTCCAACACATATCATATATATTGAGGTGGTGTGAATATGATCCCACTCTATAGATAAGAATTAAATGATATATGATGAAAAGGTAATAAGTGTATGTAGAGATATCTATGTACTCTTGTTTTTTCATTGGTATATATGAATGTGATATTTTGGTGTAGCTAGGGATATGGTACTAACCTTTGATAACCTTCAAGATAAAATAGTTTATTTAATTACCATGAATTTGAACATGATACTACTCTTCATATATAGTTTTATTTCTCTATCAATAATACCTCTTTCAGTTCTATATGGTCTATACCATTAGGGTTTGGATCTCCTGATATACCTAATTAATTTATTCCTATGGGATTGGGGATGAATGAAAATAACATCATTAATGGATAGTAGAAACCCTATATGGAATCTTATAATGAGATATGAATATGTATTATACATCCTTCTTCACCTCCCTTGGATAAGGGAGGTATGTATTGTAATGATTTGGGATCAGGCCACTAATGTGAGAATACATGGAAGTGGGACAACATTCTTCTGTAGAACTAATAATTCATAGGAATTATAGTGGTTATTTGGCCCTATAGATTTTTATAATACCAATCAATTGTAGGAATAAGAGTATTGTGCTAATAATCCATCACCATTTAATTCTACACTATGGATTGGAGTTGTTGGTTTTGAAATTAAATTTATTTATGATAATAGTCCACATCATTTATCTAGGATGAGGAATGTGTTTGTCACATCATCTAGAGATGGGTGCTGTGAATTGTTTCCATTTGGATTGATGATATATTTAATATGGTTCATAAATGAAACAAATACAAATAGGAAACATGTTTTTGGACAGTCATAATTATAATTTCATTGTCGATCAATCACATTCAATGGTAGAGGTCTCATATCATGGTCCCCATTTTTCACATGCCCTTTTGCATGTGATGTTTTGTGTTTTTTAGAAGCTAAATTCTAAAGACCATTTCTCATTGGGACATACTATAAACACATTAGGATATGAGTTGTTTAATATTATGGAATACAATTTGAACCCAGTGGATTTTGTAATTCATTATTTTGAATCTCATTAAATTTTGAAACATAGTCAGGATTCCTTCAAGGTAATAATATTACAATGGGATACCAATATAAATGTGATCAATTGAAATAATTCCTTATACTAATCATTATATTATGGTTTAAAGTCATAGAGTTGAGCACTCCAAAGATTGTTAACATCTTGAGAGTCGTTTTTTGTTTTTAATTGAAAAAATAGCTCATGATAGTTTATTTTGTTACATCCATATAATGGATATCAAAAATGAAATATTTAGGTCACACATAATTAGAAAACTAAAAATTTTCTTTTTTTAATTAAAATTACCAATGTGGTTAATTTTAGTACCATTTAATCATGATTGAGTGGAGTTGATTCTATTCCTCTATTCACTCCACCCATTAATGCTAATTTAATGTTTATAAATTTTCATGAAATTGAAGTTACTTTCATAGTCATATAAACATGACCCATTGATGTTCTTTTTATGTTCATGCATCTATAAAGTATTACAGTTCCTTTTGTGGTTATGTATCCAGGACCTACATAACAGGATTTCACGGTCATCAAATAAAGAATATAAGAGTTCATTTTACGGTGTTACTTACAAAAATATGTTGGAGTTCATTTTAATGTCATGAATATATGACCTACGGGGTATATGAATTATATCTCTTTGAGATTTTCTATGTTTTCAATATTACATTATTCAAATCCCATAAAGTTCATATTTCACAATTTATGATCATGTGATATGACCGATCTATGTTTTTTATTACACAGTAAGGATTATTGATTCATGGAGGATACAATTATAGATTGAGGGGACATATAAATGAGAAAAAATTTGTTTCATCATATACATTGGTAAATAAATTTGAGATGATATAGTTAGATTCATAGGCAATGTATCCTAGTAATAAAGATTTACTAGTTGGGAAACAACCTATTTTAAAAATACTTAGGCCTATTCATAGGTTACCGATATGTTTATAATCAAGGTAGATGACTTTGGCGGTGGTGGGTTTTCAACATTACATCATATTTATGGCTCATTATATCCTTGGATCAGTGATGGGATAAAAGGTATGATTCCATCAATGAGGATATGATGAGGTCTTACATCGGATATGAGTCCCATTATTTCATTTTTATTTGGAGTGGGTGAAAGTGGTAAATAAGTTTTTGGTGTCAATGTAATGCTTGATATGGGGTCTCTGAGATAAATATTAGAAGATGTGGGAGGCCAAACTCGATCCAACGGTAAACACCATAATTATCAAAGGAATACATTTTTTTTGATATGTTAAGGGTCCTTATTAGTTAATGATGAAAAAAATGGGAGGTACTATCATTAGGGATATATCATTGTTATAAAATTTAGAAATTATTAAAGGGGGTCATTTTGATGTGAATAACCAAGACATGTATCTTAGGAGGTTATGATGGATGCCTTATTGGAAAGGTATTTAAGGAATTTGACCATGTAGAAAATATGTCTACTGTAATATTTAGATCAATTGAACCTATGCAGATTAACAATTTTCAATATATTATAATTTTTTTCCATATTTACCAAAAATATGATTTTCTAATTATGTTCCCATCCATTATTCAAATATACCATGGTTTGGGACTATAATGTTATTATTGATATGTATGTTTCGAAACCCCGATCTCACATAAACCAATGGTTCTATATAGATGCATGTGGTTGTCTAAAGTAATAATATTTGAATCATTTTAGTGGACGGAATTATGATAATGTACCTACCTAAAGGAAAATTGAGAGGATCCTTCCTGAAGGACTTATATGAGGAGTCAAAATGAGATCTTATTTGGGGGATAATTACCATGATACTATTTTACGATGCTTCTTCCCTCTACCCTCACACATTATGTCTATGTTTCACCATAGTTTTATTCGAAGAATATTAGAAGTGGAAAAAATTAATGAATAATTGTTATATTCTCTTTGATAGTGTGCATCAAGAGAAATGAATTTTTTTTTACAATTTCATGGATTCTCAGTGCTAATTTCATTGTGTTTCATTGACTGTGTTTATCTAATATTTATAAGAAATAGTTCATAAAAACTAAATATTATTATATGGTCATAGAAAATGTTATGTATTGTCAAAAATTATCATATATCCTTTTAAAATATCAAATATGTTGAGGTTGAAAATGATACTTGTTTTGTAGTTATTATAATAAGTTAAATATATATACATTCCAAAAGTAATAGGGGAACCAAATTAAACATAGATCGAAAAACTAAAATAATTATTTTGATGTAAATTATTATTTCTATGATTTGAAAAAGAATTGGTCATATAAAAATGATTAAATTTAATTAGAATCAATTGGGTATTGTCATGAATGACTTCGTTTATTTTAAAAAAAAATCAATTTTTCATATTTTCTCAGTTTCAAATTCTTTATTGAAGTGAAAATTAAAATTTTTTACCTTTAAATAGAGATCATATAATTTAAAATATACTTAGATTCATCATTATCTGTGTGGATATTAATATTTAACTTTAGAATTATTTCTTAACCTATAAATGAATTCCACTGAATAATGCTTATAATTATCTTGAATATTTCCATTATTTTCTCCTACCATTTGTATTAATTACCATTAAATTATGATTTATTATGAAGAAACCATCCATAATTTATTAATTTTACTTCCATGATATAAATATCACGCCCTTATACTTTTAAAATAATATGATATGGTTAATCATAAAAAAATATAAAATTTGAATGTAATCAGAAATTACTACTTTTCCAATACAATTTCATAGAAATAGATTATGTGGGGTTATTATATAGTAACAAAAAGTTCATTAAATATATTAGTAAATGATATAAATACATTTATATTTTTTGGTTTTGTCATATTTTCCTAATCTAGTAATCATAATATTTCTACTGCTCAATTAATGTGAATCACACTAGTTAGTTACAAACCAATTAGAATATCCTTTAACTATAGAGATAAAATCAATATAAACATTAATTTTGGATTGGTAGAAACCCCATATATAAAATAACCTACCTTTTATATAGTTATAATATGTATAATACATAATTTTATCAGGAAATGTTTAAAATATAACAAATAAAGTGAAACGGATAAAGATATAAAATTTAAACTCAATAAATATATGGAAGAATTAAAATGATTAACCATTAGTTTTGTAAAATCATAGAGACACTAAAAATACAAGACTTTAATATGTAACAATGCTTATGAATTTTATATGCAGGATATTATATGAATTAAATTATAAAAATTTATTTTTCTAATATCATTCTTCCATATTTAATAAATTGAAGAATAATAATTCATTTATGAACAAATATAGAAGTATTACATGTTAGATTTCACTCATTTAGTTTAAATGGTTTTGAAATCAATAGTGTATTTAATAACACATTATCTAATGTTTTATTTCATTTTCATTAATTAATAAATTATTGGGAGGATAGTGTTTTGTTGAGAAAAAACTATAAAAAACACTATATAGTTCATTATATGTTGTATTACTTCTGAACTTGTTCATTTAATTATGTTATATACAACCAATTATTATAATTTCTTTCTATGTTTGAAATTCACTTACTCTAGCATACAATTTTAATTTACATGTAAACATTTACCACATTGATGGACATCACATAGTGTTAGATAAACTTAAAATTCACATATAATTTCTCAATGGTGTGTTTCAATAATTGATATTTAATCCCTTGATTTCTTTTAATAGCATTAACAGTGATTGAAATATGAAATGAAATATTAGAACTATGTTTATGCATTCACTAGTTGTGATGAGTCAAAATAATTTTTTTATCACATTGACATAGTCTTATCTCAACATCAAATAAATCAAGGTTATATTGATTTTTTTATTTTTTATTCAAATAACCCTTAGTATATTATTGTTTTCTATTATATTCACTCTATGAGACTCTTTATCTAAAACATAATATTTTATATTTATTTTATTTCAATAACATTTTTTGAAATATTTATTCTTTAATAAAACATAGATACTAAAACAACCAATGGTTAATGAATTTATTCAATTCAGATGAATAAAAATAATAATTTGATATTCAACCAATTGAAAAATGTAAATAGATTAATTATCAATACCCCATACTCCTTTTATTTTCAAATTATATAAATCTATTCTAATTTGTCTAAAACCATGTAACGATCAAAAAATCATTCGGTTAGAAACATTAATAGTTTAGCATCCAATGAGTGAGGTGAGATCACCATTTTATAATATACTTACTGGATATTTAAACTTACTATGAAACATAGTTAGCAAGATATATTAATTAAAATTTATATACATATCATTAAAAAATTACTATTTGATCCTTAATCCAAATAAATCGCCTATATTTTTTGGTTAATTATCTTCTATAACATCCAATATTTTTATTTTAACGTTCGTAAAAATATTTCAGTAATATTTTTCAAAATTAATATAATTTAATTAATTTCACACTTTCATATATTCCATATTTTGATCAATTGTATATTAGTTATCAAACATTCTTATCAATATTATGTTACACTAGATCAAAGTTATAAAATAAATTCAAAACATGAATTTTCATACATATCATTTTGAAATTGTTGAAAAACCATACATGGACAATTAAAATTAATGTTTAATCAAAATTTTTTCTTGAAGCACTTGATAAATTGTCCCCAAGCTGTGATAACTTATTTATCACTAGTTTTATAACATTATTTTACATATGCATCATTTATCTGTTCATATATAACCTTTAAAAAAATCCATCTCAACTTCTCAAAAAAAAATGCATTACAAACTTTCTTTAACTGACTTAATCCACTTTTAGAAATATTTTACTGTTAATTTTTTTTAAAAAAAAATTTCTTATAATAAAACACTACTTTTGATATTAGATATAACATGTCAATATGTCATTGTTCACCAGTTCAAAAAATGTCCTTATTTTTAATTTATTTAAAAATCATATTGAATATATATTTTCAATATAATAATTCTTGGTTTAGAAAAAAAATACACCTTCCGTTCCATTTCCATTCTGTCCAAGAGAATTTTAATTGGTACCTTGTTCAACAAGAAAATCCAATTTTCTCAAACAAATTTATCTAAATAATTTATACCCAGAATCAACTAATTGAATTTTTTAATACAATATATTCATGTCATTTTATTTAATAAAAATACCATTATTCCATTTTTCAAAACATTGCACCTCCAAAAAATTATTTTTTTCCCAAGAAAAAAAACCTTAAAATTCATTCTCTCACATTTACATACTTTGAGACACCGCAAATAATAACTTTTAGTTATTATTATAAACATAAAAAATAAACACATCCCTTTAACTACAACTGAAACCCATGATAATAGTTTTCTTGAACATGTTACATATTCATCGAACCTCATGGAATAAAACATATTTATTCTACAAAGAGTCTCCATTAGTAAAACTCCCATATATATATCAGTTCATATAAATTACTAGGGTAATTTTGAATCATAATTGGGTGAGTTCAAATTCTCATGAAGAAGTCATAAAAATTCAATGATATAATAATAAAAAAATAAATGATCGAATATATCATGATTAAAGTAGTAAGATATAAGAACTAATAAAATAAGAAAGAGAGAAAATTTATACTTTTTAGAAGAAAATAGGTTGTGATTTCATGATAATAAAATTAATATAACATGAAATAAATTATTAAAACAAATAATAATATATATTATTCCATATAATCATGAAAATTATGAGTATTGATTGAATGTTTCAACAATAAAAAATATGAAAACATAAGAATAAGAAAATTCTCTCACGAAGACATCATAACATATTGTTATATGATAATTACTCATGGTCGTATAGAGTATCTAATGAGATGAAAACATTACCCAATTAATTGGATCACTAAAATGGAACACCATTATACTATCTAAATAAAATTATTCTATATAGATCATTTAAAATTTAATTTCAATGATAAACCACGGATTATGAGAACATGTTTCACAAAAAATACATTGATTTCATTAGATAAATACATGAACCATTAATCATTTTGTACCCATGGGATGGGGTTGTGAGATTCATACATTGTAATCAACAATTAATTAATTTAAATTTCATTTATATGAATACCAATGAATGAAAATTGGATTGGGTAGTCCTAATTAATAATGGTGTCATAGAAAATAAAATGATGATTTTATCTATATAATGGGTAAAAAGTGTATAATAAAATGTAGTTAATAAGATATAAATGTAGTTTCTCTTTAATAAGGAATCATTAAGATTTTAATGAAATCATTATAAATATATAGAGACATAATCCATTGAAAATAATAAGGATTATTACCAAGCGAGGTCGTTGATACAATTAATGTGGTAGGTAATCTCTAACCATGAGATATAGCATATTTATGGTTGTGAAGTGCACATTAGACCCATAATAAATATTTTAATAGGAAGTAGAGTAGAAAATTTATTGGGCCATCATGCTCAATGGCTATAGAGTAGAGAGTAATGGTAGAATTGTTTGTTATTTCATGAAAAAGGGGAGAATTGTTTTATTAATTTTTAATCATTAGCACTAACATTATGCTTATAACCAATTTAAAATCATTATCTCTACCTTTCGTTTTAGCCATTGTTATTTTGTATGTTTGAGTGGTTATTATTATTTTAATATTTTATAAGCCTAAATCCATAATATAATACCATTCATGATGTATAAGAGAGACATGTTCGTAAAATGTGGTTATAAATTATAAAATGTCCTTTAATGTTTTTATGGTACATTACATATTAGGAATAATGATTTTATTACTCTAAAATAAATTATTAAAATAATATAAACAATTTACATTATAATAAATACAATTAGTATATTTATTTAATCAATGTTGTTTCATTATTATTTCTTACAACATACCATATATTCATATCATAATTAATTTTAACCCAAAAAGTTGACTTCTATAAAAATTTAAAAAACCATCATTGGATAATTTTGAATTGTTTTGTTAAAAAAATTATTCCATTTTAAAAATTTTAAATTAATAAATTTAGGATTATATGTATTAAACAAAATATAATGATACATGAAAATAAATTTATTTAGAATAAAATATTTTGTTTCCTTATCGATGAATAAATTACTATTTGGAATCATCTCATAGTTTTTCTCTATTTGATAAATAATATATTAACTGTGTAAAGCCTATAAAATTTATTAAATTATTCTTCTAGTGGAGTTGAATTTATCATTTAAAGAAAAAATATAGATAAATATTTCATTGAAATAGTCTATATACACTAATATTTTAGTGATGTGTCCAGGATTATTTATATTTCTATAAACAACACTAACAAATATTTATAACAATTTTATGATAATTTGAAAATATAAATGATAGGACACATGTTATCAAAAAAATATAATAAATACTTCATAATTATTCTATATTATAAAAAATTCTACCTAACATTTAAAAATGATATGAATGACTAAAAAATATATACATAAAATATGAGAAACCCCATTTAGAAATTAAATTAACTATATCATAAATTGACGACCATGATAAATTATTATTATCATTTAAAAATGATATTTAATCATTCACCAAATGTTTCACATAAAAGTTTATAAGTAATTAGTTTCAATATGATACTACTTTGTAAATTTGAAAAAAAAATTATCATTTTTTGATAACCATTATATTATAATAACATTATTAATATGATTATTTAAAAATAAAATAATATATATTTATAAAAATATATATTTTCGAATACTCATTAATATATCAGTAATATTTTTGTAAAATTGGTTTAATAATTAATATTTTGTTACAGATTAATAAATATTTTGAGTAAAATCATGAAAAGGAAGCTATGCTAGTTATAAATGTGTGTGTAATTGTTTTGATTATATTAATCAAGATAACAAAATTCATTTATAATTGATATTTATATTTTATTAAATAAAAATTATAAAATTATTTATTAGAAATATGTAATGTTACATTTCACCCATTTAATGAAAATTTCATGCTAAATTTTACCCATTAGTGGACTCTTATAAATGATTTCTAAAATTTCAATGACCATAAATACTATTACATAATTCCATTAACAATTAAATGGTTATAATATAAATCACTATAACTATAGGAAAACTTTAACCCTATATGTTCACATATGTAATACATAACATAATACTCTATAGAAAATGGCTTCTTATCGCATAATCTATACATAAATATATACAATCATAATTCTTAAAGATAACCAAACCTATATCAAATACTAATTAAGATTCCCCAAGCACTCACTTAGGAATATGGTTCCAAATGTAACATATTTTAATACATCACATTAATTAATACCATAACCCATGATTAAAGGTTCTCTAACTTCCAAAACCATGTACATTTCCATATAATCAAATGGTGAAATATTCATTTATCTACAAGGATTCCAAACACTTACTGCTCTCCAACGATTATCCTTCATAGAAATAACTAGGTAAATAAGGAAACATAAGAAAGGGGAAAGCTCAAAATCTCATTATGTGATTAAATAATTTTAACTGTATAAAAATTCATAATCAAATGATATACATGGTCATGATTAAAGGAGTAATACTTATGAAATTGTAAAATAATCATGAGTGAATATTCATAATTATTGGTATAAAATGTGGTGAGAAGTTATGAGGGTAAAATAACATATCATTGAATTGGTTATATAAAAATTTCATAAGATATAAGAGTTCATAGTATCATAGTTATCATGTGATTCATAAGAATTTGAAAAAAAACATAATATATATAGAATAACTATAAGTCAAGGCTCGTCGTTAATACATAGTAACATAGTGTGTTTTATAATCACCCATGAACCAAACATAGTATCTCAAGAGATGAAAATAGTTTAAATTTCAATAAAATGCAATCAGGGTGAATCCATTATTTCTTTCTATTATGGGTAATTCCATGATATTTTATAAAATATTTATTTCTATATATTCTTATTTCTCTAATAAATTGTGGTAAATTAAAGAAATGAGTATAAAAAACAATGATATACTATTAAAATAATTTTATTTATAGAAGTAATGCAGTTGCTATTAAATTTTAATGTATAAATAGGATTAGTTAATTTAATAAATATATATAAATTTCCTACTTAGAAAAATTAATAATAAATTCTTAATAATTAACCACTAAATTTTGAGTAATTTTACATTATTCATTAAAAATATAGTTTATTCAAAAATTTATTCATATTACTTATTATGAGAAAATATTATGATTAAGTTATAAAACAGTTAGATAATTTAATTTTAAAAACGAACATAATTTTTGGAATTAGTATATCTATATTATCGTATTATGAATTAGTTAGATTTTTTGTGAAATGACTCACATTATAAGAAATAGTTAGACGTACTTATTTATTTTGTGAAATTTTTATTTTTATGTTAGAAATGTAAAAAACACTATATGAGAATGGTTTATATGTAAAATTATTTATATTTTATTCTGAATAATACAATTATTTTCATTATAATTAAATTTATAATTTAATTTTTGATAAAATCATATTTCATATATTAAAAATAATTTTCTTGATAATCTATTTTTATGAATGCAATGATTTTTTTATATTCATAAATAATAATAACACATATTCGTGAATAATTTTATTAAAATAAATATACAACATATTAAATCCATTTTTATATCATTAATTTAACATTTTTCTAACAAATTGATAATAATATACATTTTAATTCTTAAAATGTATTTTTCTAAAATTCTATTTTCACCATGTTTTGCTGGATTATTTTTTAATTAATTTATGAAAATTATATTTACTGAATTTAAAAAAAATTATTCAATATGTATAATTTTTAATTTTTAATTTAATACATATTCTTATTTTATATGTTACCAATATTGTACCATCCTTAACCATACATCCACAAAATTATGCCACATGCTGAGTCGCCACATGACCTCAAGCACATCTCCCCGTACACCATAGGTTTCAAGCTAGTATATAGGGTATGTTAAATCACATGGGGAGACAATGCCATATTTTTTATAGTAATACACAATTGATAAATTATATACAATATGGGAAATGATTATAAATAAAACATAATCATGCATTGATAACAACATCCCAAATAGGGTACAAATATAACCAAATAAGTAAACATGCCATGTCATTCTAACTGTGTCAAATGTGAATGGAATCCAAAGCAGAGACAAACAACTGCCTCCTAAAAATGGGTCCTAAATCTATGTATGGATATATATCCCGGACTTTCCCATTCCCAACCCAACTCCCTAGAATGTGTACTTTACCCTCTTCATGACCAACAACCAATGATTTTTCTGAGGATCCCAACGGGAAATTTGATAAGTCTATGAATACAACTTAGTAGGACCCCAAAAATAGTGTCTAAAAAATTTAATATCTAAAATTTTCTTTAATGAAGGTATAAAATGAATGATGATATAAATATTGTACTTTTATGGAGTCATTATTTATTAAAAATTACATTAAGAGATTCCATCATTTAATTCATGGGATACGAATTTACACAATTGATACAACATCCAAATATGTTAATTAACAATCATAGGGAATAATACATGTACCATACATCTCTATGGAGATACATTTCCCTATCATATACATCACACATACCACGGATCATTATTCATCATAGATTCACCCAATGAAACCATCAAGGACTGGGGCATCAGTCTGACGTCCCAACTCATGCATTATATTAGTGGGTTTAGAGTAGTAGTATAACATGACCCATTCGAGGTTATTCATTCCACCGTCCCACACCACCAAGACATGTGAAAATGTTAATTTATCCAATTACCTCATATACTATATCACAATACAAATGTAACGAAGCATATAAAATTTCAATTCATAGTTCATGAATCAAATGAATCATCATTAAACCTCAACACATTAGTACAATTATTATTATATTGGCATACCCCATTTTACATGCATCCATTTTCCATAAATTTTATCATTATCATAATCATTAATTCCTTCACATTAACTCATTACAAAAAATTCAACAATTCCAAATATTTATCCCATCTAAATATTTCAAATACAAATCACATATAATTTTACAAATTCATGTTGTTCTATTTAATCCTTCTCACATTTTTTCACTCAACCCCTTATTCCATGGACAATGGAAAGAAAACACTACCATCAGTTCCCCTTAGAATCCAAATAATCATGTTAAAACAGTTACCATTTCCACAATTTCCAAAAAAGAAACTCCAAGATTAACATTACTAATTTCCATCTTTGGGAATGTGGATCAACAATGGGTGGGCCTAATACGGTCTAATAAACCACAATATAACCTAAGAGAATCATGATGGGTCTAAATAATCATGTAATTAACCATTTTTTCAATTCTAACTGAAGAAAACAAACACAAATCAAGTGGGAAGGAATATCATAACCACACATTAAAAAATCTATATCAAAACTATGAGATATTACTTGTTGATCCCCTATCTAAATTCCAATCTATGATGAACTATTAACCTTATACATAGATTAGTATCCATGTTCCCCATGAATACATATCATAAATAAACCATAAAACATGGGTTTTAGGGATTACAAAGGATATATCCAATGCTAGAATCCCTATTATTGAAAAAATAAGAAATTGGAAGATTAGACCTGCCTGAAGCTTAGATATACTACCAAAGGCACTTCTAAAATTCTATAAATGAGTGAGATTAATCGTATAGATCTCTTGATGAATTATTTTTGTAATTAGGGATGGCTATAGAATAAAGGTGGGAAAAATGAGTGAAAAATATAAACTACCAAGGTGCAGTTTCACAAATTTAAACTTTTGAACGGGGCACATGATTTTTTTGCATAGCTTTCTAAATCATGAACAACCGGGCACCAGACTCTTCTAATGAGGGGATAGGTGTAACACCCCAGGTAAATAAAGAATATGACATTTTCATATTTATCCATATTTGTGAATAAAATATTAATAAGACTTTAAAGGGGACGCTATGCTCGATGGCGTACCCAACACGCAATAATGAGTATCTTGGGAATCTTACGTTGCACTCTAATAATAAAATAATATTATTTTAAATGGCAGTTAACATGTAGCCGTTGTATTGGCGAGAATGGATAGAAATAACTAAAATATTATTATATATGTTTTTAAATGTTTTTACATTTATCCAATAAAAGATAAAGGCTTAAAATACAGAAAGAATTCAATTTTAGGCGTATATGCCCTAGTTTTCACTAAAGGTTCACTTATCACCTTTTGATGGTGAATCCCTCTTTAAATATAGTTCTGGTCACTCTTATACACTCTTTTGGACCAAATAAAATCTTTCTTTATAATTAGGACATCAAAATTTACTTTGTGTATGTTTTTGTTATTCTTCCGATAAAGTTCATTTTTTATGAATAAGTGAAAAATGTTGTATTTTAATTCAAAACCTCTTTTAATCCAATTAATTTATATGATTATATTATCTTTTGAATTGTTTTTAAAGTGAAACCATAAAATATTTTTACGATTTTATTCAATGGTGGACTTTGGAATTAATTTCACTTTGAAATTCGACATAAACAAATATCAATCTTTTGATATATATTGTTTCTTAAAAACACGCTATTTGTTTTGGCAGTGGGAGTTAATTATTAAATTAATTAATTCTACTTATATTCTTTGAATTAGGTAATATAAACATCATTTTTGAATTCGGAATTTCGAATATAGCTTAGAGTGAATTTTTGGTAATTTTCTGAAAAACTCCAATTTTTGATGAACAGTGAAACCACTAAGTGGTAATCAAGAAAACTGATTTTTCAGTTAAATGAAAGTTTACCACTAATGTGTATTGAATTTTGAAAATCCTACATACATGGTTTTCATTAGTATGTAAAATGTGGTTCAATGGGATGAAAATAATTTTTTGGTGAATAGTAACTTTTTTTCATTAATCGCAACTAGAGGTAATTAGTGTAATTTAAGGTAAAAATGATATTATAAAAATATGAAAACACCATTAAACTTGTCCTAGCCCAATTGGATGAGTCATGGCCGACCAAGAAAACCCATGGGTCGATTTAGGGGACCCTATGGACACTCTTGGGTGAGATAACGACTTTAATGCCTTTTTTTAAAATAAATGTGAAAATGACACTAACATAAATTGTTTTACTAAAACAATTTTTAGAAGGGGTTATACTAATCATATTTTTATCTATAAATACTATTTAGAAATATAAAAAGATTTCCTACATCAGGATATTTTTGTTATAATTTTTAGACATTAGATAAATTAATTTAATTATGACATCATGATGATGCAACGATGACCTCATTAATGAACAGTTTAAATAAAATGAAACGATAATATAAAATCTAAGACCACAAATTGTCCAAAAACTATTGGATGGGAATATTTAGAAGCCTTATCATCTTATATTAGAAATATATCAATGTGGGACCTTAGAAATTCGAAACACTTTTGAAAATAAAATAATAGTTTCATAATTTCCAAAAGTGCCCCTCCTCTCCTCTTATAAGAGGCCCCCACCTCTACCTCATTTCACACACTCTTCAAGCCTTTGGCTAGGCCATCCTCTGCACATTTACTCTCTCCACATCCCTCTCCTAATCCTAGAGGATTCACTTTGGGAATAATCCTTTCAAAGGAAGCCTTTAGGCTCAAATCAAAAGGAGTTACACTTTTAAAGGTAATTCATTCTCTCATGTTCATTTGTTTTATTTTGCTTATCCAACCCCCTAAACTCTTTTTATTTACTTCTTTTTTAATAACACCAGTATCTTAAATATACTAGGATGTTTTTATAAGATTTATTCGAGCTACACTCTCACACAACTACATCAAATGGTTAAGGAACATAGGGTTCTCGTGGTTGGCGAAATTCTGCCTCCTGAAACGATGATTGTTCAATACTCATTTAACACCTTCAAAGTTGGCCATTATGATGTCACTATTTTTATATATGATATATAATATGTTTATTCTTTCCTTAAGCTTCTGTATTTTTCATTTATGGCATACCATTATTGTTTCCGTTATGGGTATACACGATATCTTCATTTTAAGAAGTGCGGACTACCACCCCCACAAAGTGATGTGATTCGTTAATGCCATACATGGGACGTATAAAGGATGGATTTAATGTTATTATATAAGATGTTATACTTGAATTATAATATACCTATATATAATTATTATTTCTTTCCATTAACGTATGAGATAGAAATGAAAGTAGCGTTCATGCGAACGTACGGCTTACCGTCTCCATGAACGGTGCATTTCATTTCTTAACCCCAAATGTAATGTACTATTTTAAGTACATGTATATAATGGATATATATGATTAATGATACATCTAAATGATGAATATAATTCTGGAATTAAAATATAAATACCTCTCATTTAGTTTTAATTCCATTAATATGACAAATAAATGAAAGTAGCGTTCATGCGTACGTACGGCTTACCGTCTCCATGAACGCTGCATTTCATTTCTTACCTCTAAATGATTATGTAATATTATAAATACATGTATATGCTGGATATATATGATATATATATGCTATCCAAATCAGGAAGGTCATTCTGGATATAAAGAACCTTTGAACACACAAACAACATGTAATTGTAAGAAGTCCACTTTCGACTTAAGAACCAAATATTGACAAAACAAACATTATTAAATTAAATGATTACATAATGTTTATAACATGATAATAATTGGTATAAAAGGAATAATGAACTATAAAAATGTTCTTAATAAAGTGAAAATTAACTCAAGTTTATTATTCTGGACGTTAAAGAATGATCGTGTCAAGTCGGACCCGAGGTAAGGGATCTTACTTCTCTCTTTCTTTTTAAGTACACTCTTTTATGTCATTCCCTCTAAAGATCATCTTTCTTGTTATTGGGATGATATTTTATATTAAACATAATGTAATTTTTATGTTCATGTGATGAGAGACCCTATTCTCTCTCATCAATCTATTTTGGATGTTTTTAGTGGCGCCGTTAGGCTGCGGAATTTTCGTAAGAGATCTAACCTCTCTCTTTCTTTTTAAGTACTCTCGTTTATGTCACTTCTTTTAAGCTCCTATTTGTTATGTTGGGGGATGTTATTTTATATTCCTCTTTCTATAAACATTAAGTTAATAATATGAGATACCCTATTTGATCTCGTCAATCCATTTTTGTAAGTTTTATGTTGCGCCGTTAGGCTGCCGAGTTTTCGTAAGGGATTTTTCATCTCACTTTTATTCCCATGAGATTTATGCTACATTTGCCACAATTTCTTTTGAGTGGTGTATGTACTGCCCATTATTCTACTCTTTGTGTAATATACTTTTTTTTATGAGTATTTACATCAATGATTTATTGTCCTTCTTTCATGGGGTGTATGTTTTGAAAGATACCCAAGTCGGTAAGGGAACCTTTCACCCTCCTCTTTTTTAAAAGACTTCATTTGTTGGGTATTTAATTTACATATTCTTATGTTGGGATATGTTCTCATATATCCTTATTGTTTTAAATTTTATGTCCAAGTGATGAGATACACTTTTTTATCTCTCATCAACTCATTTTGATGTGACACCGTTAGGCTGTCAAGGGAACTTCTTAACCCAATTTCGATTTCTTTGGGTTCAACATGTAGTTATTGAATATGCAATCCTTTGAATATGTGTGAATTACCATTGATTATTTTACACTTATTATCCACTTATATTTGGTGTATTCGTTTGTCACACATAATTATGAAATTGATTTATCCTTAAACCAAGGATACTGTCTTTGTATGGGACTTCGTCTCAATCTCCTTTCATTGAGGCATATTTTGTTTTATACACAACCTTCTTTTATACGGTGTATAAACCCCTTTTACTTTTATGTTTATTCAAAAGGAATCTTTTTTATACGAAGCATTTACTAAACGAAAAAAGGGAATGTTTTTGTCGTACGTATGTGGCGACAACAACTTCTCCGCCGTCGTGACCGTTATTTGAGTTTCGGCATCCTCTACAAGCCATCCCTTTTTTTAAAAGAAAAATAAATACCATGTTTTAATTTTCTTTTATTATGGTATTGAAAATGGTTTTCATAATGTCTTTATATCAATGTGTTGTATTGATATCTTGTGATTGAAAGGTGGAAATTTTATGTTTCCTTTATGCATGTTTTATGTGATACGATTATGTTTAGGTTCTTGGGCATTATTATGAAGACTGGTGGTTCTATGATAAACTAAGGGTGGGTGATCCCGATATAGCTCTCCAATGCATTGGGTAACGCAAAGGAGTGAAAATTTAAGGTTTCTTCGAAGAGATTTAGGGAATATACTGTGATAGGTATTCCAAACATAACCAAGAGGGTTACTCCCTATGTAAGAACGTTATGAATGCCTCAAGTTACCTTTATGTCTTATGATTTCTTTGATTTATTCATGGTTTGATGAGGTATGTTAATGTGCCTATGTTTAATGGGTAATGTATGATTTCATTCTTATGTATATATGAAGTCATGTTTCCTTTCCATATTTTTATAAACCTTACTGAGCTTTTTATGCTCATCCCAAGTTTTTGAAATATTTTCCACAGGTCAAGGGAAAGGTACATGATGTGATGATAGTGTCAAGGATGTGTCAAGAAAGAATCCGTGTTTTATTTTAAAAATGTTTCCGTTGATGGGGAGAATGAATATTGTCTTTTATGTAACCACTTTGTTTAAATGTGGAATGTAATGCAAGATTCATGATCTAATTCTCTAAAACTCTAAACCTGAAAAGATCCTCAATGTGTAATCTTGTAATAACTCAAGATTGAGTAAGGTTTAAGGCTGGGGAATTATAGTTGGTATCAAAGGTCGGTTTAGATAACTTTAGAGTTTAGGGTATTTTCTAAGAATAAGTGACATTACCATAATGGTTAGGATTTCAGAAAGAGTCCTAGTTTTAGATAAAGTGAATGAGTAAGTATATCTTAGTGTTTACCTTCCTCATTAGTACATGATGGTTTTGTTGATATACTCACACTGAAATTTCTGTTTTTAGTGAATGGATGGATCTAGCAGGCACCAAAGAGACAACAGGTTTGAAGAAAATTGTGGTGGTTCTATGATTAAGATACTAGATAAAATGGTGGATTCAATGAGGAATCTCATGGTTGTTCTAAACCAACTATCAAGGAGTCATGATCAACCACTTGAACCTTGGTATGATCTGTAATGAATCATGTACTAGATGACCAATCAATGTGGAAGTTCAGGTAATAATTATAAAGGTAACCATTAGAGTTTATATGATCCTTACTTTTGAGGTAATCATGGGTTATTATATGATATGATGGAAAATGAAAGGCATGAGATTAAGTTGAAGTTAAAATATTTTATGATTATTTTTGATGATTTTATCTATTTTTGTGGAATGATTTAAGAATTATATAGTTTTGGAAAAAGGACAACACGCAGACTGTGTGACAACCCATCGCGTCGGACAAAGCTGCGGGAATTGAACCCACAACCAAAGAGAAACTAGTATTTATCGCCTACCACTGGACTACGTGAAGTCACTTGTTAGTTTGAATGATTATTTTTAGTTAGATGATTTTATGAATTAAGAGTAATTTGATTTTGGGTTATTTAAGAAAATGATTAACCTGACATGGAGGATATGTGATTAGGTTAATTACTTTTCAATACAAGACTTTAGGAGCAACTGATATGGTTTGGAGATAAATGTTACGATTTAACTTAGAATACTATGCGACTAAATCCTTCAAATATTTGGGTTTCAATCTTAGATTGGTTTAATTGAAGAATTTTATGGACAAATTGGTTATCGAATGGTCCTCGTTGAACTTTGGGTTTTGTTGGACAAATTTTGAGATTAAGAATAGATTTTCTTTTTATAAAGGGTTATCCTTTTTTGGATTATCTGACCTTGTACTAGCCTTTTTGGTTTTGTTTTTGGTTAAAGTCTAAATACATGGGAATTATATAGTTCTCTTTTGTGGATTAGGTGATTCTCTAAAAGTTGATTATAGTACTCTTAATGTGAACAAGTCTTCCTAAATACTCGCCTTTTGGAGAAAATATGAGTTTTTGTAAGGAATCTAATAAAATTTGAAAGTCAATATGATAAGTGATTATGTTTCCTTATGAATAAATTCCCCAATAAAAAGTATCTTAAAACAAAAATGTTGTCTATTAACTTTTCCTACTGGGGAATCGAATACCTTTTAACCCATCACATGTTTGTGATTTTCTCATGGTTAACTTTCTCCTAAACATGTTTTCTATCACTCTTCATCAGAACATGACCCTATGTTTTCTCCTCCATGTCCATGTTTTCATACTTGGAATCCTAGTATGGGTTAACTCAGGTGACCTTTGTACTTATCTTTCTTTATTTTAAAGTGATTGTTTTACCGACTCTTCTTCCGATGTGGGACTTTCAAGGATGTTTCCAAGCCCAATTTTAAAATTGCGAGGACGCAATTCCCAAAAGGGGGGAAGGATGTAACACCCTAGGTAAATAAAGAATATGAAATTTTCATATTTATCCATATTTGTGAATAAAATATTAATATGACTTTAAAGGGGACGCTATGCTCGATGGCGTACCCAACACGCAACAACGAGTTTCTTGGGAATCTTACATTGCACTCTAATAATAAAATAATATTATTTTAAATTCCAGTTAACATGTAGACATTGTATTGGCGAGAATGGATAGAAATAACTAAAATATTATTATATATGTTTGTAAATGTTTTTACATTTATCCAATAAAAGATAAAGGCTTAAAATACGGAAAGAATTCAATTTGAGGCGTATATGCCCTAGTTTTCACTAAAGGTTCACTTATCACCTTTTGATGGAAAACCCTATTTAAATATAGTTTTGTTCACTCTTATACATTCTTTTGGACCAAATAAAATCCTTCTTTATAATTGGGACATCAAACTTTACTTTGTGTGTGCTTTTGTTATTCTTCCGATAAAGTTCATTTTTTTGAATAAGTGAAAAATGTTGTATTTTAATTCAAATCCTCTTTTAATATAATTTATTTATATGATTAAATTATATTTTGAATTGGTTTTAAATTGAAACCATAAATTGTTTTTACCATTTTATTCAATGGTTGACTTTGGAATTAATTTCACTTTGAAATTCGAGATAAACAAATATCAATCTTTTGATATATATTGTTTCTTAAAAACACGCTATTTGTTTTGACAGCGGGAGTTAATTATTAAATTAATTAATTCTAATTATATTCTTTGAATTGGGTAATATAAACATCATTTTTGAATTCGGAATATCGAATATAGCTTAGTGTGAATTTTTGGTAATTTTCTGAAAAACTCCAATTTTTGATGAATAGTGAAACCACTAAGTGGTAATCAAGCAATCTGATTTTTCAGTTAAATGAATGTATACCACTAATGTGTATTGAATTTTGAAAATCCAACATACATGGTTGTCATTATTATGTAAAATTTGGTTCAATGGGATGAAAATAATTTTTTGGTGAATAGTAACTTTTTTTCATTAATCGCGATTAGATGTAATTAGTGTAATTTAAGGTAAAAATGATATTATAAAAATATGAAAACACCATGAAACTTGTCCTACCCCTATGTGATGAGTCATGGCCGACCAAGACAACCCATGGGTCGATTTAGGGGACCCTATGGAGCCTCTTGGGTGAGATAATGACTTTAATGCCTTTTTTTAAATATAGGGGAAAATGACACTAACATAAATTGTTTTACTAAAACAATTATTATAAGGGGTTATACTAATCATATTTTTGCCTATAAATACTATTTGAAAAGATAAAACGATTTACTACATCCGGATAGTTTTGTTATAATTTTTAGACATTAAATAAATTAATTTAATTATGACATCATGATGATGAAACGATGACCTCATTAATGAACAGTTTAAATAAAATGAAATGATAATATAAAATCCAAGACCTACACTTGTCCAAAAACTATTGGATGGGAATATTTCGAATCCTTATCATCTTATCTTTGAAATATATCAATGTGGGACCTTATAAATTCGAAAAACTTTTGAAAATAAAATAATAGTTTCATGATTTCCAAAAGTGCCCCTCCTCTCCTCTTATAAAAGGCCCCCACCTATACCTTATTTCACACACTCCTCAAGCCTTTGGATCGACCATCCCCTGCACATTTACTCTCTCCAGATCCCTCTCATCATACTAGAGGATTCCCTTTGGGCAGAACCCTTTCAAAGGAAGCCTTTAGTCTCAAATCAAATGGAGTTACACTTTTAAAGGTAATTCATTCTCTCATGTTCATTTGTTTTATTTTGCTTCTCCAACCCCCTAAACTCTTTTTATTTACTTCTTTTGTAACAACACCAATATCTTCAATATACTAGGATGTTTTTATAAGATTTATTCGAGCTACACTCTCACAAAACAACATCAAATGGTTATGGAACATACGGTTTCCGTGGATGGCGAAATTCTGCCTCCCGAAACGATGATTGATCAATACTCATTTAACACCCTCAAAGGTGGCCATTATGATGTAAATATTTTTCTATATGATATATAATATGTTTATTAGTTCCTTAAGCTTCTGTATTTTACATTTATGGCATTCCATTATTGTTTCCATTATGGGTATACACGATATCTTTATTTTAGGAAGTGCGGACTACCGCCCCCTCAAAGTGATGTGATTCGTTAATGCCATATGTGGGACGTATAAAGGATGGATTTAATGTTAGTATATACGATGTTATATTGGAATTATAATATACATATATATCATTATTATTTATTTCCATTAAAGTATGAGATAGAAATGAATGTAGCGTTCATGCGTACGTACGGCTTACCGTCTCCATGAACGGTGCATTTCATTTCTTATCCCCAAATGTAATGTACTATTATAAGTACATGTATATAATTGATATATATGATGAATGATACATATAAATGATGAATATAATTCTGGAATTAAAATATACATACCTCTCATTTAGTTTTAATTCCATTAATATGACAAAGAAATGAAAGTAGCGTTCATGCGTACGTACGGCTTACCGTCTCCATGAACGATGCATTTCATTTCTTACCTCTAAATGATTATGTAATATTATAAATACATGTATATGATGGATATATATGATATATATGATATACAAATCAGGAATTTCATTCTGGATATAATGAACCTTTGACCACACGAACAACATGTCATTGTAAGAAGTCCACTTTCGACCTAAGAACCAAATATCGACAAAACAAACATTATTAACTTAAATGATTACATAATGATTATAACATGACAATAAGTGATCTAAAAGGATTAATGAACTAGAAAAAGGTTCTTAATAAAGTGTAAATTAACTCATGTTTATTATTCAGGACGTTAAAGAATGATCGAGTCAAGTAGGACCCGAGGTAAGGGATCTTACTTCTCTCTTTCTTTTTAAGTACACTCTTTTATGTCATTCCCTCTAAATCTCATCTTTTTTGTTATTGGGATGATATTTTATATTAAACTTACTGTAATTTTTATGTTCATGTGATGAGAGACCCTATTCTCTCTCATCAATCTATTTTGGATGTTTTGAGTGGCGCCGTTAGGCTGCAGAATTTTCGTAAGAGATCTAACCTCTCTCTTTTTTTTAAGTACTCTCCTTTATGTCAGTTCTTTTAAGCTCCTCTTTGTTATGTTGGGGGATGTTCTTTTATATTCCTCTTTCTATAAACTTTAAGTTAATATGATGAGATACCCTCTTTGATCTCATCAATCCATTTTTGTAAGTTTTATGTGGCGCCGTTAGGCTGCCGAGTTTTCGTAAGGGATTTTTGATCTCACTTTTATTCCCGTGAGATTTATGCTACATTTGCCACAATTTAATTTGAGTGGTGTATGTACTGCCCATTATTCTAATCTTTGGGTAATATACTTTATTTTATGATTATTTACATCAATAATTTATTATCCTTCTTTCATAGGTTGTATGTTTTGAAAGATACACAAGTCGGTAAGGGAACCTTTCACCCTCCTCTTTTTTAAATGACTTGTTTTGTTGGGTATTTTAATTTACATATTGTTATGTTGGGATATTTTCTCATATATCCTTATTGATGTAAATTTTATGTCCAAGTGATGAGATACACTTTTTATCTCTCATCAACTCATTTTGATGTGACACCGTTAGGCTGTCAAGGGAACTTCTTAACCCAATTTCAATTTCTTTGGGTTCAACATGTAGTTATTGAATATGTTATCCTTCGAATATGTGTGAATGACCTTTGATTATTTTACGCTTAATATCAACTCATATTTGGTTTATTCATTTGTCACACATAATTATGAAATTGATTTATCCTTAAACCAAGGATACCGTCTTTGTATGGGACTTCGTCTCAATCTCCTTTCATTGAGGCATATTTTGTTTTATACACAACCTTCTTTTATACGATGTATAAACCCCCTTTGACTTTTACGTTTATTCAAAAGGAATATTTTTTATACGAAGCGTTTACTAAACGACAAAAGGGAATGTTTTTGTCGTACGTATGCGGCGACAACGACTTCTCTGCCATCGTGACCGTTATTTGAGTTTCGGCTTCCTCTACAAGCCATACCTTTTTTTAAAAGAAAAATAAATACCATGTTTTAATTTTCTTTTATTCTGGTGTTGAAAATGGTTTTCATAATGTCATTATATCAATGTGTTGTATTTATATCTTGTGATTGAAAGGTGGAAATGTTATGTTTCCTTTATGCATGTTTTATGTGATACGATTATGTTGAGGTTCTTGGGCATTATTATGAAGACGGGTGGTTCCGTGATAAACTAAGGGTGGGTGAGCCCGATATAGCTCTCCAATGCATTGGGTAATGCGAAGGAGTGAACAGTTAAGGTTTCTCTAAAGAGATTTAGGGAATATACTGTGATGGGTATTCCAAATGTAACCAAGAGGGTTACTCCCTACGTAAGAATGTTATGAATGCCTCAAGTTACCTTTACATCTTATGATTTCTTTGATTTATTCATGGTTTGATGAGGTATGTTAAAGTGCCTATGTTTTATGGGTAAAGTATGATTTCATTCTTATGTATATATGAACTCATGTTTCCTTTCCATATTTTTATATCCCTTACAGAGCTTTTTATGCTCATCCCATGTTTTTGAAAAAAATTTCACAGGTCAAGGGAAATGTACATGATGTGATGATAGTGTCAAGGATGTGTCAAGAAAGAATCCATGTTTTATTTTAAACATGTTTCTGTTGTTGGGGAGAATGAATATTGTCTTTTATGTAACCACTTTGTTTAAATGTGGAATGTAATGAAAGTTTCATGATCTAATTCTCTAAAACTCTAAACCTGAAAAGATCATCAATGTGTAATCTTGTAATAACTCATGATTAAGTAAGGTATAAGGCTGGGACCTTATAATATGACACATGGTTACCTAGATAGGAATGCATGTTTAAAAAATCATTCACTAAATGTTTGAGAAATTTCATTCCAAGGTTGCACGGTTTGGCATACAACCTTACACGATTTTCCCTAACAACGAGAAAACCAAAAAACATGAAAATAATTTCCATGTTTCCCATTTCTTCAATGTCCTAAACCCTTGACCCCAAACCTCATCATACACCAATTAATAATTTAATTAACTAAGATTAAGTGAATGAAACAATATCCTAAATAAGTACATACCCCTAAGAATTCCGCGATCTTACAACCTCTACACATTATAACTTCTTGTCATAGATCTGTACACCCAAGAATCATTGAGCATCCAAAGAAATTAGATTAGAAAACTTTGCGCACATACAAGAATATAATTCCAATATTTATTCCAAAAAATTTCAATGCTTCCACTAAACTCAATCCTAGGGAATGTTCGTTAATGGAAAAATTTACTGGCTATTATCCACAACATGAACCAGATGATCCTTAAAGTAGAAATCTTCATCAAGTACAAAATCATCAACAACAACCACATATGATCTATTATGGTTGTATTTTTGAAGCTAAAAACCTGGAAAACATCAAAAAATTAACTATATTGTTGTAGGGGATCCAATTAGTAAGCCACTGAGTTGGTCCTATTTACAATATCAAATGGCCCCATATACTTGGTTGCCACATTCTGTTTTTTTGATTCTAATGGTGAACCAATCTTGGAGACACTCAAAGGAACACCTTATCACCCAACCCCAACTCAATAGTCCTATTAAACTGATCCACATACAACTAATACCTACTATGAGTCATTTTAATATGCTTCTAAATCAACTGAACAATTTTCAGCATCTCCTGCACGAGAATCATTCCTGACAACAATGATTCTGTAACCTCTAGAAAACATAATGAAGATCTAAAAGGACTACCCAAAAGTGCATCAAATGGTTCAAAAAAATTCATAGCCTGGAAACTATTTTTATAGGAAAATTATACAAGAGGAATATGTTACTCCCATGATCCACCAAAATCCAGAATACAAGCCCTCAATATTTCATAAAAAATATGAATATTATGCTCTAACATCCCATGAGTCTATGGGTGGAATTATGTACAAAAAAACACATAGTTACAAATAATTTTCTGTAATCCCTTCTAGAATAATGATGTGAAATGTGGATCACGATCCAAGACAATAGTGCAGGGAACCATATGTAGCTATAACATGTCTTGATCACACATATCAAAAAAAGTATCTACTTCTAATGTCTCTATAATCATTGTAATGTGATCCACCATATAAAAAATCCAAAAATACCTAGTTCACATCTTTCATCATAGGAATCATTGGAATTCCCATGGTGAACATTATTGTCACATCATCAAAAATCTACTCTCTAATGGGTAATGTTTGTAATAAACCACCTAGTTGCTGATGCTCATCCTTTACATGATAGAAAGTAAGGCATTTCTCCATGACACCAACAACATCCTTCATCATCCCTCTCAACCAATACTACCTATAGTTTTCATGGTAAATTTTTTCAAACTTCGATGGACCACCCACTTCAATGCATGTAACAATCAAATCAACTCTTTCCTCATACATGTTGGCACGACCACAATTCAATGATCACAAAAGTTCCCATCACATCCAATTTTACAATAAGTAGGTGACTCACTAACTGTAGGACATTCATTTATAGATAAATATTTTGGATCCTAAAGCTATTTCTTATTTATTTAGCTCACAACCATTGACTGAATTTTCAGAGATGCTAGGGTCATCTTCACAATCACATACTTCACCTTTAGATTCATTTAATCATACAATTCCATAAACCACAACTTGGTATAAGAGTCTTGTAATATCTATTTTTTAGCCCTTCATCTCATGTAATATTCAAGGATAATCCCCTTTTCCTAGTGTATAAACAAACCCAATATTAAAATATTTCATGTACACAATTGATTTTTCATTTCCAGAGATTCAATTCGAGATGAGATAAAATCAAATACATGATTTTATGATTAGTATACACTATAAATATTTCCACCAACACGTATTTTTGACAACAATTTAGTGTGTAGACTACTATGGATAACTAAAGATAAAAATTGGGGTAGTTCATTTCATGATACCTCAACTGGAGTGACCCGTAAGACACTACTTAACCATATTGCATTAAAACATTCCCATGTATAACACCAAATGCCTCACAAAATAATGTATACTACTTTCCATGATAGGGTAAGATCAGAATTAATGTGGATCTCAACCACATATTCCACTCTTAGAAATAATTCTCACACGCACCATACAAATCAAATATGACACCCTTCTTTGTAATGAAGGAATGTGTTGACTCTAAATTGGAGAAATATTTGATTAACATTATAAAATAAACACCTAATCCAAGAAAACTATGAATATTAAAAACATTATTAGGCTTCTCCTGAGACACAACCACCAAAAAATTCTCTGGGTCCACTGATGTACATTCCCTATAAATGATATGACCCAATAAATTAACTTTATCAATCTAGAAGTTAAATTTCAATATCTTTGCATATATTATATTCTCTCTTAGGGTACTAAGAACAATGTTAAGAAGTTTGGCATGATCATAATGCGATATAGAGTACACCAATATTTCATCAACCAAAAAAACTAAAAAATATTTCATATAAGAGATAATAATTCAGTTCATTAGAGACAAGAACACTATCTATTCATTAGTCATTCCAGATGATATGACAACAAACCCATTCATCCCATAATTACTCATGAAGTAACTCAGCAATACATCAGATGGTCTCATCCTGATATGATGATACCATGACCTTAGAAAAATATTTTGAAACACCATCTCACCGCTCAACTATCCAAAAAGAGAATTGATTTGGGGAAAAAGGTTTCATTTCCACTATGTCATGTGATTCAGATTTCTATAATTGACACATAATAACAAGGATCTATCAGTGTTCATGGAAAACAACCTCAGTGATCCCCATGGTGATGTACTAGGATGAGTAAACCCTTTACTATACAACATCATGAATAGAATTTTATTCTCTTATAGTCCCATTGGTGAGATTTTATATGGTGGAATGAAAATTGGTTCTTATCCTAATAAAAACTCAATTATTAACTCAACATATCTCTTGGGTAGTAACACTTAAATATCATCAGGAAAAACATTATAGAACTAATCAACCATGAGTGGAAAGACATGTTGTTCTTCTTAATAATCTTTATGAATATGACAAGATACATAGAATATGAGCATTTACAACATCTGTCAATCACTCACATCAAAGCATGCAGGAACATACCATTAACCATGATAGTTATTAGTATCCCCAATAAGTGATGTGAATGTTACACTTCATTGGTAACAAAAATATTATATTAGTGTAATGAAAACCAATCAATGACCGAAAATAAATCAAAAACCAGACATCTCAAGAACAAAATTTCCCACAAATAGATGTATCCACCAATCTATAGAGAAAACCCCTTAATTTTCCTAATGTTTTTTTTCTCATAACCCTAATGGTGTATAAATTGACTTAACATCACACATATGTTGTTCCACTAGACCCAACCAAACACAAAAATGAGATAAAATAAAAGATTATGAGGATCTTGAATGGAATAAAGAACTAGAAAGTGTATAGGTCACTATAATTGTACCTTGAAGATCCAATGGTCCATCCTCGCAACTCCCCAATGTATAATGAACAACATAATAATGGCATGCCCTTCTACACTAGGCCCCAATCTTTGGTTTGGCTGTTGCACAACCCTACTACTATAGATTATCTCTCCCAGAAGTACTAAATCCACTACCTGGAATAGAATGACTTGTAGAACTAAAAATACATACCGAAAATAGAGAAACTTACCCCCTACAAGAACTTGAATTCTACCTCTATCATTCCTTCATTCCTAGATTTTGAGGGTTTTTACCGAAGATCTTTAAACGGCCCAAAAATCCACACACCCCTAACTCAATTTCATGCCAGAAACACTGACTCCACTTGTGTACAAGACTACCACACAGAAAATAGAAAACATGATCTCTATCCAAAGACTTTGGTTTCCTTTTATAACTAACATTTTCTCATATTCATTGGTGGATTCTCTCTAAAAATTGTTTCGTATCAACAGATATCGCACCACTGGATCTCCCTACCAAAACTACACATCCACTTCATGTTTCCTCCTCGATAATACCCTATGAGATAATGTTCTAGTCGACTAATTATGAAATCATATTTATATGAAAGATATTATACTTTGACATGATATAATGTAGATGTCCACCTATCATTGTTCACTCCAAAGCTACCTCATCCGTCACCAAACCGTGAAGAAAACACTTCATTTATGTGAAAAAACTTTTATAATCCTTCATTGATAATGTTTGTTGGGTAAACCTCAAAAACTCTACAACCTTATCAAATTTTGGGGTCTCAGGATATTCATGATCTAGAAACATTTACTATAAACCCTTCCACAGAATCCCCTCTACTTGCGCTATCTGAACCAATATGTACCACCAACACTATGCCTGACGTTGCAACATGTAGAAATCCAACCAGACTGTTTTCCTTGTAGGAGCCTCTATGTGATCAGTAATCATTTGATGGAATATATATTGAACACCGTAATCTATATCCCAACCTTTTTTTAATAGTTGGAGGGTCTTGCAGCTAAATATATCATTTATTCTCAAACATACTGGGTAAAACACACCCTTGGTCTCAATATATCCTCTGAATAAAGAGAGTGAATTTATCTCAGAACATATCCTCTCATATATTTCCCTACTAAACATTGGCATCTTGCACCACTTATGAGGAATCATTCTTAGTGATTTCATTTTATCTCCAAATCAGCACCCATCATCATGGTGGAATTTTTCTACAATTTCAAACAAGAGTTTAAAAAGATATGACATAATGTTTTATCAAATTATAGAAAATGGAGCTCTTCACCAGCCATAATAATTTCATTTCGCACACACTATCATATCAGCCCATGTAACATTGATAAAACTAATCTAAACCATCCATACCACAGGTCATGGATAAAATTGGGTAATCCAACTTATATGGAAATAATTATTTCACAATACATCCATTTCAAAAAACAATTATTTTTTAACAAAACAATTATTTTCCTCTAAGACACAGTCCCCATTTCATTGTTTGTTACAGAAAAACACTTTAACACATACACGCCATTACGTTATTTAATGTTTTATAATATTATTTTTATTTAAACCATAGAATCACCTTTAGTAGACACCATTTTCTTTATTTTCTTGGGAATTTAAATGCATTATACACTATGTTCCCCTCACACCCATCCCACCTGTGCTTACCATGATACATGTAACCTATATCCTAGGATCCAAAAATGATTCAAGAATGCACAACATCATTTCATTATGTAAATGAGAAAAATATAATGAAATTGTCAAATTATAAAACAAGTGAATCACCCAATGGTGAAATATCATTCAACTGTAACTATGCATTTCAAAAACAATTTCCCACCCTAGAAACATGTGTTCCCATAATACATGGTTTAGTTACACATAAGAATGATCTCATTACCAAGTCTTGACACATCCTAATCTTTTGTATTCCATCCGAAAGAGTAAAACCATAATACTGACTTATTATGATACGTCATTGTAAAATCCCCTTCCCGAAATCAACTAATCAGTTCCCCAGGCCGAGCCACCACATAACCTCAAGTGTACAACAACATACACTAGATGATATCGGCTAAAAGAGAGGCTCTAGTAAATCCCAGAGGGAGACTATGCTATATTTTTCAGTGTAAGACACAATTGATAATATATATAAAAATAGTGAAATGAAAACTAATAAACGAAGAACATTCCTTGAGACCAAAATCCCAAATAGGGTACAAACACATCCAAATAAATAAACATTATATGCTATGCTAATAGTATCAAATGTGAGTAGAACCCAAAACAGATACAAAAAATAGAATCCAGAAAATTTTTCTATTATACAAGTCTATATATACATCTATGAACCTACCATTACCAACAAAAATCTCTAGACCATGTACATTACCCTTATCCTGATCTATAACGAGGAATTCTTATGGGGTGCCCAATAGTGGCCTGAGTGGGTTGTGCGTACAACTTGGTTGGAAACCACCTAAATTGTCTATAAAATATGTATTCTAAATGGATACTACATTAAAGTATGAAATGAATTTCAATTTAAATAATGTAAAATTATACATTCATTAGTTAATGATATGTGTTTAGCTGATTCCATCATTTTATTCAATGGTTAATCATTTACATTATTGAAACAATAGCCCAAAACAGTCAATTAACAGACATAAGGAATTAGTCAAGTTCTCTATATTATGAAGGAAATATATTTCATGATCATTTACATCATAGTTAACTTGGAGAATTAGTCCAAGTAGTTTCATCCAATAAATCCATTAGGGGATGGAGCATCCTTCCAATAACCTAACCCATGAATTATATTGGTCAGTTTAGAGCATTAGTCTAAAAAGATCTATGGGAGGATCCTCTATACATTATCACACACCACTAATCCATGTTCCCATTTTTATTTATCCAAACCCCATATGTAGCAAATCCCAAACCTAACATAAAAAATTATATATCATTGAATATCACAAGTCAGGAAACAAATGAATCTTCATCAATCCTTAACCCATTAGTACTATTACATATTTTGTGGCATAGCCCATTTAGTTTATTTCCCATTTTAATAAATTTTACAATTTAACATTATCAACAATACATTCACATTAACTCATTAAACACAATTATTCAATTAAAATTCCATAACCCAGTAAAACATTTCAAAAAAAATCACACATCATTTCATACATTCATAATATTTGATTAAACAACATTCAAATTTATCATTGCAACCCCTTATTCAATGGGAAAAAATAAACAACACTACCATTATAGCCCCTTAGAAACCATATAAAAAAGTTGAAAAATTTACCATGGGATATATTTCCACACAAAAAATATAACTATTAACATTACCAATAACCAGGTTCAGGAATATTGGTGACCTGATGGGTGTTCCTTAATCGATATAAATAACCATAATGAATCCTATGCGAATCATGAGGATTTTAAATAATATCCTAACCAATAATTTCATCAATTATGAATTAAGAAAAAATCACACATCATGTGGAGAAGAAATATCACAACAATAACTGCACAAATCTATAAAAAATCTATGGGATGTAACTTTTAGAATACCCACCTCAATTCTGGTGAAGAACAAACTATTTAACATAGCCATAGATCTGGATTCAAGAAACTCATGTAGACATAAACTAAATCCACTAAATAATGGAATTTTAGTGCTTTAGATGTTGATATCCAAATCCACAACTCTAAGCTATAAAAGAGAAGCAAGAGGAAGATTGGACGTACCTAGAGCTTTGGTATATAACAAAAATCTCCCCAAATGTAATAGAAAAGAGGGAGATCAATAATTGAGAGATATTGATGGTTTATGTTCATCCCTAGGTATGAGGGTAGAATAATTGGGAATAAATTCAAGCTAGAACCTAGAAATAATGAAGATACATCATTGTAAATTTACACTTTCTAATGGGGTGCACGGTTTGGCATCATGGTGTTCCCAAGGGTATGCCAACCACGAGAGAAAAACATCCCAAGAAGTACTAGGAAATAATTTTATATATGGTGTACTGCATGGTTTGAAAAAACATGTTCTAACCATTCAATAAGTCTCTATACAAGTTTTATTTTTTACTTCACCCCTCACATTGTTTGCACAAACCGTGAAACATGCACAGAATAGCCTAATTTATTTCTTCTATGTCCTGAGACACTTTAACACCCATGAACCCCCTCATACCAAATGTAAAAATTTAATTAACCACAATTTATATATTTTAACGAAAATATAATCAATTACATTCATCCAAGAAGTCTAGGATCTTATAAATATGAATGATAAGCATGGTGAAATGTTTCACCTTGGTAGAGGGTAAACTGGGTCTGTATATGTTACTACATACTGACTAGGTCATAATTATTTCATATAAATTCTTATTTAATAACTGGAATTAAGACCTTATCACCTTTTACTCGAAATTGACTTGTTCAAAAAATTCATTTTCTGGAAATTGACTTAAATGATAATTAAATTACTGAATTTTAAAAAATGTCACCTTATTAGTTTTAAAAAAACATTATGTGTTAACATAGGGATGAAAAATTGTTATGAATACATTGGAATATTAATTTTTTCATAATGAAGTTATATTAATTATAGTAATTTATTTCTACTTTTTTAATTGTATATATTTACCATAAAGGAAAACTCAACACCGGAATAATATTTATTTAGTTTATGGAAATGTAAAATAAAAGATATTAGGAATATTAATACATATATATAATGTGTAATATATATTTTTAACATAATTTTATACCTAAATATGTATTATTTGGTTTTTTTAAAACAATATTATTGTAATTAAAACTTTTTATTTATGTCATTCAGGATTATGTAACTGAAAAATGTCAAACATGACAATGATGATATTTTATCAAAATCCTATTTGATTAAATTGTTTTAAAAAAAATCAAATAATTGAATTTGGATATTAAATGGGAAAAAATATAATAAAATTACCATTTATATGCCAATTTTCAATTTATAAGTAAAATATGAAACCTTAAAATATTGAAAATTTTGTTACGGTTATTGTAATTAATGTTAGATAACTATAGGTTAATCAAAATTTTATGGTTTAAAATTATACAAAATTTTTTCAAAATTCTAATGGATAAACATATAACTATAGTATAAATCACTATATTTTAATTCCTTTCCATTTTGAGTAATTTCACTTAAGAATGAATTTATTGTTTTTTAATCATTTCAGACATTCCAAATGTGCACCACACGTCAATAATAAAAGGTAACCTTCTCCCTAGATTATTTACACTACATAGAATGTTTTATCTTAGAAAAACTACCAATATCTGTTAATAAATTCCTTATAAAAATATTATAGTTTCCTATCATTCTTAAATATCAAACATATTTCCATTTTTACTACATCAAAGAAGTTCATTCGATGAATATTTAATCACCTTAATCGATCACATTCTTTTCTAGTTCGTCTTTACCTTATAAACATATATGGTATTTATCATAATATAATAATGTATGTATCATAATTATAATTATATTATATTATGACGATTAAATCAACCTTATTAACCCTCTTTCACATCCAATTGGGAGTGAATATATTACTCATTCACATGAATGTCATACCCTCTCACATAAAGTTACTATTCATTTTTCATCACAAAATTTATTTTATGATAATAACTATGTGTTTAATTTTTATATATAATATTTATGATATAATTATGAATCTTGAATTATAATATCACATCTATTTAAATACCATCTAATCCTTAAGGAAGCGATAACATCATTTGTGTGTACGTGTGGATTACCACCTTCACTAAGTGATGTGATTTGTTTTCATTTATATTTTACATGGATGGTAATGAGGAATATTTTGCTTAATATATATGATATATATGATGTAATAACTATACTATAATAATGAATTAAAATTACCTTTCGATCATTATATATAATGAAAATTAAAAATAGAATTCATGCGTAAGTACAACCTACTATCATTGTGAATGATATATGAATTATTTTTTATATCCTTAATAGATTAATGTAAATATGTATATGATGAATATATATAATATTTATATAATGATTAATATTAATTATATTTTGTAAATTATATAAATATAAAGGTACAAATACCACTGATCTGAAATAATAATGATTAAATCAATAGTTATTACCCAGAAATGAAAATATACATATAGAATTATTGTTACAAACAGAGTATTGAAAATTTATAAAGGGAAGATGTATGATATTAATAAAATAATTATAATTATTTTATATAATTATTATATTGTTAAAATTATAAAAAGTAGTTTATAGTTCTTTTGAAATTGTGGGAACTCGATGTGAGGTAAATTCATCTAAAATTGTATTATTTTGTATATATGTTGTGTTATAAAAGTACATTCTATTAAAAGGTGTGTAAAAAACCTTTTCTAATGATATATAATAAATATATTTATTATCATGATATTTAATGTTTAATTTAAATGTATTCATTCATGGGGATTACTATTCAAATGTTACTAAAGCGGTAATGGTATTAAGTCCAAATATAAATGTTCATCCACATTGATATTTCATATACCTTTGATGATGAGATCATTTGATCTACCACTCTAGAAAACATAAGAATTTTCTTCTATTATTTTATTTATTTAAAATTTCTTGTTTTAGATTTATTTTCATCATATTATTTACTCAAGATATAGAATGTATTTTTTAAGGAAAGTTATCTTCATTTCAATATTTGGTCTATTTTTTCCATATCTAAATAATTGCTAAACTTTTAAAATAAGGTTTTCAATATTTCTAAATTATTATTTAATATCATTTTTACTCTTTTTTAAAACCACTTTAATGTGATCCTTTTTCTTTTTCTGAATGATATACTTTATAACATTATCTTCAATTGGGAAAATTGATTGTTTTTTAAATTTTATGGAACGAACAACTTTTCCCACCATGAGGAAGAATTTTTTATTTGAAACATTTGATAATAGATTAAAATGATATTTTCATTGAAAAAATTTCCTTCATATTTCTATAGTTTGTTAATTAGTAATATAAAGATGTAATGGTTATTTTCCTAATGAATGCTTTATCTGTATTTAAATGGTACTTTTATTAATCAAGGATAGATACCCTTGATTTTAATAATTCAAAACTTGTGGATTGATCCAATGCTACCATACATAATTTATTGGGAATTATTTGTTATATGATGTTTACATTCTTATGAAACCCATTTGTTTTCCATGATTCATGTTGTGATGAAATTATGAGATGTTTATGATACACATTTCATTTCCATTGGTTATATTATGCTGTGAATTTTATGAAACCCATTCTAATTCATGGTTTGTTATATGATATTTTTAAGGATCTTGTTGCACACATATATAATTTTCATTATGTTATGTTTGAGACCTATATATCTCTCTAATGCATTGTGTAATGATTAATATCTAATGAAAAAATAAGAATATAATGGAGAGTAAACCTAATTCAGTATGGTATTTTTCCCACTATAGTATTCTTTGGAGTGAACCATGAATACTATGATGGTTTTGGGAGTAAACTCATTAAACTATGATTGTCTTAGAAATGAGACTTGAATACTAAGGAATGGATTTTCTTTGCTTATGTGTATTCAAAAAACTTATATCTCATGCCAATATTATGATCTCATGGCACATGATATTATATTACTTTATGATTCATTAATTGTAACCTAAAATGATTTATTAAATGATTCCAGATTATTTTCTATTATATAAAGAGTATAGTTTTCAGTTTCTGTAGGATCATGTTATCATTCAACTATGTTTATGTCATTCTAGAATGATCATTGATATCTCACATTATTAATCTTATTGGGAATCATACCTCACCATTTATTAGGTTTACCTTCCTTGTGTTATGAATAATGTTACTATGTATGATATATCTATGAAATATTATAGTTACGAAAAATAAATTGGAAGACAATGTAGTTAATTTTGGAACTAGTTTTTTATGAGTCCATGTTTTAAAATTGACAAAACCAGTATGTGTAACTCCTTGAACCCAGTTACCCAGAGTCAATGATTTATTTTAATACATTGGTATGATTAATATGATTCAAGTCCTAAAGTACTGATCGGTTTAGCAGTCATGGAAAATAGATTACATACATGAATGTTACATTGCACTTTATAACATATAACACAACATAAATAATCCTTTATGAATGCATTTAATCCCTTAGCTTAACCCTGCATATCAATCACAATACACTTCTTGGAATACTTGGAATAATATAACATAGAAAGGGGTGATCTAAAAGGCTCAGCAAGGGTATGCAATACAGTGGAAGATAACCTAAATATAAAGAATGGTGAATAATTGAAACCACATTCCATTACCAATAATAACATGAATTCTTTTATGGCTGGAATATGAGGTGAGTAAATAATTTCCTAATAAAACATAATCATGGGTATTCTACTATTCAAATGACCACATAAACCAACAATATTATTTTCATAATGAGGTAATGTATAATAACAGACATTAATTTCGTTGCCCAGGCCTTGTGCTAGGACCTATGGGATAACTGTAACCGGATCCAAACCTGGAGAGCCTTCGAAACCAGAATCCATCCTGGAGAGCCTCTGTAACCAGACTCCATCCTAGAGAGCCTCTGTAACTAGAATCCAACCCAGAGGGTCTACTGTAATTGGACCCCAACCCGGAGGGCTTACTTTTATCGATCCCGAACCCAGAACATACTAGTCCAATACATTCATCATAAGAAAAGGTTGAAATATAGCATAATCATCTGTATTAAAACTAGCATACAAAATGTCAATACATTAACCATAAACCATGAATGGTGTATGAATAGAACATCTAAAGTCAAACATATCACAAAACCTTCAATACCATATGTATGATTTGTATCATAATAAATGAACTTCAAATAAACTTTAAATCCACTAAAATATTTTGACATAGATGAAATCAAAACCATTTTTAGAGAAATATCTATTCCTATTTTGAAATCATTTAAAAGTCACATAATTATAAAAGAAAACATTTATTTTGAAAATATTCTTATATGATTTTAATGGAAGCTTCAATGATGTTATAACAGCGGTAAATAGACACACCCTCCGTTTAAGTTAAAAAAACCATTCTTACCTTAATTTTTTCAAAAAGGTCATAAAGTACCTTATTTGTAAAACGACGACAAGATTACTCTATAAACATATTATAAAAGTCAAACATAAATGACTTTAAACCATAGTCTATAAGATAAGAAGAATGTTTTTAAATATTTTTTTAAGAAACATGGGTGTGGATGATAAAGAGGTCCCAAAAGATAATTACATATAAACAACCTCATATAATAAAGAGATTGTGAAATTAAACCTTACCTAGTTTTAATCAATCAAGTCGTATGAAAAATAGTCAATAAACACCAAATGGATCACAGAATATCGTGAATATAAATATAATAATTATAATATATATCCAATGGCAATACAAAAATACACCGCATGCAATAAATAAGTGGTGAACAATGGAAATCTGACAGAATTAAAAGTGAGATAAGAAACCCCTTACCTCGTGTCTGACTTGACACGTTCATTATTTAATAACCTAAATAATAAATAGAAGTTAATTTATACTTGCTTAGGAATATTTTTCCAAGTTTATTATTCCTTTTATATCACTTATTACGATGTTATAAACATTATGTAATCATTTAAGTTAATAACGTTCATTTTGTCGATATTTGGCACTTGAGTGAAAAATGAACACCTTATATTTACAAGTTGTTAACCTGGTAAAAAGTTAATTATATCCAGAATTATATTCATGATTTAGATATCATATATATTATATATATCCATTATATACATGTATTTATAATAGTACATATCATTTTGGGGTAAGAAATGAAATGCACTGTTCATGGAGACGGTAAGCCGTACGTACGCATGAACGCTACTTTCATTTCTATTTCTTATTTTAATGGAATTACAACATAATGATACAAAGGTATATTATAATTTAGTATAATATAATTTATAATATCATTAACTCCATCCTTTATACATCCCACATATGGTATTAACGAGTCATATCACTTTGAGGGGGTGGTAGTCTGCACTTCCTCAAATTAAATTATCGCATTTAACCATAATGAAAACCATTAAGGTATGATATAAAAGAAAAATACAGAAGCATGAATAAAACATAAACATAATATATATATTATATAAATATTGTGCCATAATAATGGCCACCATGAGAGGCGGTAGGAGGTAATTCAACAATCATCGTTTCGTGAGGCATTAGTTTTCCATCCACAGAAACATTATGTTCATCAGACATTAGATGGAGGCTTGTGTAAGTGTAGTTATAATACTTCTCATAAAACATACTAGTATATTTAGGATACCGGTGTTGTTATAAAATAATGTAATATAAAGATTTTAGGTGGTAGAGAAGTAAAATAAAAGAAAAGAAGTTAAGAGAAACGGTTACCTTTAATTTGGTAACTTCCTTTGCTTTGAACCAACAGGACTTATTGAAGTGCATTATGACTATTATAAGGCTTATATGAGGAGATTAGGGATGCAGAGAGATAAATTTGGCAGAGTTTGGATGAGCCTAAAGGCTTGATAGGTGTGAGGAATTGGTTAGTATGAGTCGCCTTTTATAAGGGGGAGGAGGGGCTCTTTAGGAATGTGTGAAAATATTATTTTATTTTATAATGAGGTTCGGTTTATAAAGGTCCCAAAATCATTAGAGCTGAAGATAAGATGACTAATGGTCGAAATAATGTCATCCAATTAGAATTTTACATGTTTTGGAAATTATTTTAATTTTTATAATCTAATTTATTTAAATCATATATTAATAAGGTAAATACTGCATCATTAATGTGTCATAAATAATTTAATTTATTCGATGTCTAAAAATTGTAAAAAGTACCATGATTTAGGAAATATTGTTATATTTCCAATTAATATTTATTGTAACAATTATTAATTATATAACTCCATATAAAAATTAATTACTAAAAGATTATTGTTTATGTCCATTTTCCCTTTACATTAAATTAATTAATCTAAAGTGTCATTTTCATTCAAAAGTTGCTCCATGGGGTCCCAAAATCTAAAAAAGGATGACCAAGGTCGGCCATTACTTATCCAACAAGGTTAGTACATGTGTTAAGTTAATTTTGAATTATTACAATATTCCTTTTACCTTGAATTACCCTATTTTCCTTTAACCACAGTATGTAAAAGTCAAAAGTTACTATTTACCAAAAATTATTTTTATCCTATTGAACCAAATTTTACTTACTATCAACAACCATGTATGTAAGATTTTCAAAATTCAATTCACGGAAGTGGAAAATTTTCATTTAAATGAAAAATTAGGTTTATTTAACTATTACTAAGTGGTTTCACTATTCATCAAAAATGGATGTTTTTCAGAAAAATAACAAAAATTAAGCCTAAGATATATTTGATATTCTGAATTAAAAAATGGTGTATATTTTTTTAAATTCAAAACATAAAAGTGGCATTAATTAATTTAATATTAATGGTGGTTGTTAAAACAAATAGCGTGTTTTTAAGAAACAACAACTATCATAATATTGATACTTATTTATGTCCAATTTCAAAGTGAAATTTATTCCAATAAACAACATTAGATTAAATGGTAAAAATATATTATAAGTAAAATTTTAAACCAATTAAAAAGATAATCTAACCATATAAATAAATTAGATTAAAAGTCAATTTTGAATTAAAATACAATATTTTTCACTATTCATTAAAAAATGAACTTTATCGGTAAAATTCCAAAAATTTACACAAAGTAAATTTCGATGTCCCCATTATAAAGAAGAAATTTATTTAATCAAATTGAATATATATAATTTTGAAATATTGTATTTAAAAAGGGATCTCCATTAAAAGGCTGTAAAATTGTATGATTTTTTTAAATACTTCTTTTATCTGAAAAAAATGAATTTGTTCTTACATTATGTCTAAGAAAACCATAATAAGAATTCTAAAATTATCAGGATTATAAAAAGTTAAAAATTCAGTTAATAGTATTCATAACCGCTTTTGAAGGCTAGTTTGGTAAGTCGTGGTGCGCTTAAACTCGGTGTTTTGTGTATTGCAGGTTACTGAATTACAATGAAGAAATAACATACTAAGAAATCATGGGGTGTTACATTCTTCCCTCCTTCAATAAATTGCATCCTCGCAATTTTAAATTGTTCTTCGAAAATAAAAGTTTGAAAATATAAAATTCCTTCGTGGGAAAACCCACATAGAAAATTAGGTTAATAAGATTTAGTCTTAATATGAGGAAACAGAGAATGAAAAAGTCACCATAAAATTATGATCTCAACTGGGAGAACATTGGTGGAAATTAGAGACACATAATTAGAGGAAAAAGGTAAATATTTTATAGGGACTGATTGGGGTCATCATTCAAAAACAATTGTAGAATTGAGGGCCTCAAAGCCATCAATCTATGATGATTTAAAATATCATCAGTTCAACAAAACATAATGTATTACGATAAAACATTTTTAGTTTTAAGATCCCTAACCTAATGTTTAAGAATTAATTTCTTCATAGAATAAGAGAGGAAACTAATATATATATACTTGACAAGTATAGTTCTATCCTTTAAATAATTTCTAACACAAAGTCATCTTTCACTCTAAAAAATAATAGAACTTAAAAAAATATATTCTACTTATCCTATTCATATAGGGTTCAAAAAATATGAATTTATAATTCACCAATCAGTCCCTTTAAAAAAAGAAACTACATTATACAATCTAGGGACGTCACATAGTCCAGTGGTAGGAGATAAATCCCAATCGCACTATGGTTGTGGGTTCGATTCACGTAGCTTTATCCAACGCGATGGGTTGTCACAAGGTCTACGTGTTGTCCTTTTTATAAAAATCAAAAAATAACCTTAACAATAGTATCTTAATCCATTCCAACCTTAAAACTTATCCAAAATAAATCTATCCAAACTCATTGTCCAAAATTTATAAGGAAGTTAAACATAATGAAGATCTTTTTTTCACATAATAACATGTGAACACCTTCATCATGTATTATTTTAAAACTTGGTAACACCCTGAATTACCATAAAACTTTATTGATTAATTTCATTCTCCCTTATCCATTATATAATACTTGATATAATTTTTATATCAAAAAATAATGAATATTCCAATAATGATGAAATAAACTAACTATTAATCAGTTCTAATGAAGTCAATATTATCCAATATAATTTATCCAAATCAAGCATCTCTTATTCCAAAACCACAACCTCAGTTTCAAAACCATATTATGGTTTCTCTTTCTCTGAACCATATATTTTTTAAAAATTTAACCTGCAATTGAGTCACTTTTCTTGGTTCCACCCAATCTCAAGTCCTTGATTAAATAGTACTTCCGTACAATCCTTATATACTATACAATTATTATAAAATGTACATCATTATTACAATACTAAAATGACACAATACGTTAATAACAATGTAAGAAATGTAATCATTACTCTTCATCTTCGATAGTATCATAACATTATTATTATCCAATAGCAGCATTTGGGGTACACTCTGGTGATTTGGATATTGATTTGCATAGAGTCTCAACTCCTTACAGATGATGCATTGTACATTGGAAACTTTTTTCATACCCTTTAAATCACATACTAGGTGTCCATGTTATCCACACTTATAATAGACTCCCATTCTGTTCAAGCATTTACCAAGGTGATTCTTTCAACAGTTATCACATATGAGAAAATCCTTCTTTTCCCTCTTCCATTTATCCATATTTCTCTCTTCCATCCTTTTCTTATATAGATACCCTTCAAATCCATAGGACTCAAATAATTCTTTACTTATCTTATTAACACATGATAATATTTCTTCATGTACTGATAATACATGGGAGACAATTTCCCAACTAAATGTTGGCTTAATACCGTGAAAGATATGATCCTTCTTTCTATTTGGATTATATGTATTGCTGGAGTTCACCTTCCTTCTACTAGGTTCCATTCCTATACAATGGAATACACTAGGTCAGTTTATGAATTGCAATTAATAATTCTAAACATGTAAAATATATAACATAAATTGAGTAGTTTATGGATATAATCCAAAAAATTATTTTTTAGAGGAGGTATATACTCATAAATCCTTCATAATGATTTGTATAGAAAATGAGAATTATCCTAAGCATATCCCCTGGGAGTGTCATAACAAAGAGTGCATCAAGTCTCGTTGTTGTGCACCAGTTCCCGTTCGAGTCTAGCATTAAGCGGTGTTCTCGAGTTTTACCCCTAGGTAAATATGTGCCAGAGCCGCCTCTACCTGTTCGTATCCGGACATGGATGTATTTTCTAGGAAAACTCACTAAATCTCTACATTACCAAAATTTTAGGATGTTCTTATATACTAATACTCAAATTCTATCTGAGGGTGATGTTCTCTTATCAAAGTTGATCTAAATCTAGTCTCTATGGTTATTTTTAAACTTCCTCTGATACCAATTGTTATACCCGACCCCAGTTACCCAGATTCAATGCATTATTTTATTACATTAGCATGATTATAAGGAATCAAGTCCAGAAGGACTGAACTGTTTAGTAGTCTTGGAAAATAGACTACATATATGAATGTTACATTACACTTTATAACATACAACACACATAAATAATCCTTTATGAATGCCATTATTCCCTTAGCATAACCCTGCATATCAATCATAGTACACTTCCTGGAATCTTGGGGAAAGTAAAACATAGAAAGGGGTGAGCTCAAATGCTCAGTTAGGGTAAGAAATACAGTGGAAAATGATATAAATATTAAGAATGGTGAATAATTTAAACCACATTCCTAATAATAAACATGAATACTTTTATGGAAGGAATATGAGATGAGTAAATAATTCCATAATAAAACATAATCATGTGTATTCTACTCGTCGAATGACCACATGAACCATCAATATTATTTTCAAAATAAGGGAATGTATAATACCGGACATTAATTTCTATGTTAAGGCCTCGTGCTAGGACCTATGGGCTAACTGTAACCGGACCCAAACTCGGAGAGCCTCTATAACCGGACTCCATCCCAGAGAGCCTCTGTAATCGGACTCCAACCGGAGAGCCTCTCTATCTAGACTCCACCCCAGAAAGCCTCTGTAACCGGACTCCATCCCGGAGAGCCTCTATAATCGGACTCCAACCCGGAGGGTCTTCTGTAACCAGGCCCCAACCTGGATGGCTTAATTTTACCGGTCCCCAACCAAGAATATTCTAGTCCAATACATTCATCCAAAGAAAAGGTTAAAATATAACATAAACATTCTTATTAAAAATAGCATATGAAATGTCAATACTTTAACCATAAACCATGAATGATATACCAATATCACATCCATATTATACCATATCTCAAATCCTTCAATAATATATTGATGTTTCATATCATAATAAATCAACTTCAAATAAACTTAAAATCCATCGAAGGATGTTGACGTAGATGAAATCAAAATCTTTTTTAGAGAAAAATATCTTTATATTTGGAAATCATTTAAGTGTTAAATAAATATAAAGAAAACCTTTTTTTGAAAATATTTTTATAAGCTTGTAAGGGATGCTTCGAAGATGTTATAACAGCGGTAAATAGATTCACCCATCGTATAAGTTAAAAAACATTTTAACTTAATTTTGTTGAAAAGGTAATAAAGTACCTTGTTTGGAAAATGACAGAAAGATTCCTTTATAAACAACTTATAAACATCAAACAAGGGTATAAACGACTTTATCCCATAGTCTATAAAATAGGAAGAATGTTTTGAAATACATTTTTAACAATCATGGATGTGGATGATAAATAGTTCCCAGTAGATAATTACATTTAAACCACCTCGGATAATAAAGAGATTGTGAAATTAACCCTTACCTCCTTTTAATCAATCAAGTAGTATGAACAATAGTCAATAACCACCAAATGAATAAAAGAATATCATGAATATAAATATAATCATGATAATATATATCAAATTTTAGTACAAAAACGCACCACATGAAATAAATAAGTGGTGAAAAATGGAAATCTCGCAGAATTAAAAGTGACATAAAAAACCCCTTACCTCGTGTCCGACTTGTCCCGTTCATTCTTTAATATCGGGAATAATAAACCAAAGTTAATTCATACTTTCTCAATAACCTTTTCTGTTTTATTTTTCCTTTTATATCACTAATTACCATGTCATAAACATTATGTAATCATTTATGTTAATAACATTTGTTTTGTCGATATTTGGCACTTGAGTAAAAAATGAACACCTTATAGTTACAAGTTGTTCACATGTTCAATGTAAAGACCCATAAAATTCAGGGGATATTTTTTCTTAATTTCCTTTGGGATTTTACAAGAATGAATTTTTCAACGGCACCTGATTCTGAGGCCTGGTGTGCCTAGAATCAATTTCCGAAGTTTAGCTCGGGTAGGTTCAGTGAATGAGCGAGCGGGTTTTCCTAACTTTTGAACTGGTGCTCGGAATTGAAATCCGAGGACACTGATGAAACTGTAACACCAGTAATTTTTATGAACACCTTTTCTAGAGTTTCATTTTCTCGGGTGAGGTTATTAATTAAATGGGTTAACTAAAGAATAAAATAAAATTTTGTGCAACAAATTTTATTTTTATTCTTTGTAGTGATAACCTAGTCATGGTGGTTGGAGTGGGATCAACTAATATCCTAACTCTTCTAGGTAGGGTATTAGTGAGGTGGGGCCCACACGAGCCTTACCCCCTTTATTTCCTTTTAACCTCCCACGTGCTTTTAATTTTGTAACCCACCCGCAACCACCTTTTAAATGCAAAGTCAACTCTCTTAATTATTGAGTTGAATTATGTTATTCAATGTAATCAATTCTTGAATTCATTTTGAATTTCAAATTGAATGTTGGATTTTGTGTGTTAATTAAATAAGACAAAGTATTATTTCTTTAAGGATTATTTTGTTGTGTGAGAAGGTTGGAGAGGAATTGCTCAGTCTTGGAATCTTCATCTTCCTCCTTCAATAATGCGAAGAATGCACCGTCACCGACAAAGAACGACGGCCTCCGACGAAGGACAACGAATAATGATGATTCCTTGGAGATCGACGACACGACGCCATGTACTGCGACGCTGACGATCCTCCTTCTATGACACCATCTTCTGTGATGTCCCTTTACCACGACAAACCTCATTCGATGACTTCATCGAGTTAGGGGTTTGATTTTGGTTCATGAATATTCTTTGACCGTCCAAACGTCAATTTCTTAGCCGCTTGATATCGGATTAACGAGAGGGGGCCAGACCATACAAAAACGGCCGACCCTCCACCCCCTTTGATGATGTGTTTGTCGTGGCACGAACAAGGGTAGTGCGGTGAAATGGAACGATGCGGAAACAAAGAAGAACGAGCGAAGAAGAGCGATGTCGTCGCGCCGCGCCGTTGAGGCCGAAAAAAGTCGCAGCGTCGTCGCGTCGCGCTGGTTGGACAGGGTCGCGGCTCAAAGCCGCGGCGATGCAAGGCGGGGCGTCCGGAACCGCCGGCACCTCGGAGGGGCGGGACCACGGGGTCCCGCGGCGGCTGCACCGGCCGACTAAACTGGGCCAACCATTTTTGAAGGAAGACCAGGGGTCGTAACCCCCGGCTAGAAAAGGAGCGGCCCCACGTGGGGCCTCGGTTTCAATCAAGGGGAGCAGCCCCCCCCCCCCCTTTCCGTTCAGCTCGGCTAGCGCCGAGCTGGCCACACTGGGCCACACTCGCACTGGGCCGGGCCGCCCAGGCCCAGCCGGGCTGCGCCCTAATGGGCCGGAACCGGACCTGGTTCGGGCCGACCCAGGGGGTCTCGGGTCGGGTCGGTCCGGGCCCAAAACCCCATATTTCCAGAGAGTTCCGTTGAAATGCCTGTATCATGGGCTACAGACCTCCAATCGATACACCTTCAGTTGAGATGCAATCCTTGGATCGAGACGGTCATTTTGGTATATTACACTCAAGGTTTCGGAGGACTATGGGTACGGCAGAGTTGGTTCAAACACGAAACCAACTGGCCCCTCAGAGCGGAAACGCTTATCACTTGAGCTCCGGACTTCCAATTGACGTGCCATCGACATTTTTGGATTCCTCTTAGTGAGAAAGATCTTTTGGCTTACTCTGATCGAGGTTTGTATGCAGTTGGAGTGCGATGACGATGGTTTAGACTTAAAAACAAACTGGGCCCCTAGAACGAAAAAGCCAATAACTCTCAGACCGGGCGTCCGATTGACGCCACGTCTGTCACGTTGATTTCCACATGTCGAGATGAAACTTTGGGAAAAATCAACTCCAGAATACATATCAGTTGATGTATCGACCCCCTTGGCTCGTGGAGCGGACCCTCTCGGAATCGAGATTGCTGTGTATGGGAACCCTAGAGCTGGCTGCGACTACGATGACAAAGAGGACTGCACTGAAATCCTCTGTGGGTTCGGTCTTGACGACGACTACACTGAAATTCTCAGTGGGTTCGGCTGCGATGAAGACTGTACTGAAATCCTTTTTGGGTTCGACGGCGATGTAGACTGCACTGAAATCCTCCGTGGGTTTAGCAGTGATGAAGACCATACTGAAATCCTCCATGGGTTCGACAGAGATGAAGACTTCACTGAAATCCTCTGTGGGTTCAGCAGCAATGAAGAATGCACTAAAATCCTCTATGGGTTTAGTAGCGGTTAGGACCATACTGAAATCCTCCATTGGTTCGACGGCATTGACTGATGTTATTGTATCCTACATGGGTATGACAGTACTATTGTTCTTGTATCCTACGTGGGTCCGGCAGTGTTTAACTCTGTTCTTGTATCCTACCTGGGACTAGCAGTGTAGCTGGTCTGTATCCTGTGTGGGTCCGACAGCTTAGCTGGTTTAGTATCCAACGTGGGTCCCAGCTTAGATGAATCAGTGGCTACATCTGATCATCTCTATTATCTTTCGAAAAAGTATACCTGTGTGAGCTGAGTCTTGAATTTCAATCATTATCTTCAATATGATTGACTTGATTTCCTAAGTGGATTGTGTTGTTATTTCCTCTGTGGATTAGTTTTTACTCTCCTATGTGGATGTGGTCGAACTTGGGCTCGGATGTTGTAGCCGAACTGGAATTGATGACTTATGTATATGTATGGGAATATACCTTTGTATTGTTAGTTGTTACTTCGTGATTGTATCATTCCTTTGTGGATTATACTTTGTGGATTCTGGGAGACCATCGGGGGTCTCGGGGTCCCTACTAAGTAGCATATACTGACCCCTGCATCGGTTATGCCCGCACTATGTTGTGTTGGATGCAGACGGCGGACAACGCTAATCGTGGTTGAGGATTGTGGATCAGGTCGGTACCTGGAGGTGGACCACTGGGCGGGACGTACAAGGAGCGGACTGCTAGACCCGAGGAGCTGAGGAGGCTATTTGTACCCACCATTTAGGTGGGACTTCTAGTGGACGGCTTGACGTTGCTGCTTTACTTTTAGTTGTTGTACATTCTTTCCAGTTGAACTTTACTTTCAGTTTGGGTTTGTATTCTAGCCCATATACTTTATGCACTTACTTTTATTCCAAGTTTTACATAGTGTTTACTTCTGCTGGCTTACTCTGTGGTGTTTGTTTACTTTATTAAGACAATGCCTTCCCCTTTGTCGGGATTTACGCCTTTGGTGCTAGTCGCCAGCTCTTGGCCTATGGGAGGCAGGTTTGGGGTAGTCACGACACGGGCCTCGGGGACGGGTCGTGAAAAATTTGTATCAAAGGAGTTCGGTTCTACTGCAGAACTCAGGACTCTAATCTTTCTTCTATGTGAAGAAATAATGTTAAGGGTATTGAGTGTGGTTATCAGTACAGGGAGTCAAGTGTTGGTACGGAGGCCGACGTATCCGCACACCAGGACCCTGACTTCTGATTTCTGACTTAATGTACGAAAACATTAATTGCATGTGTGTTTCAAATGTTTTCTTTGTGATTAGTTTATTTCAGCTCACCAGGTATACTGTTTTGACCGTGTCACAACTGTTTCTTTTCATGATGGCCCCACGACGGCAGCCAGCTAGGGTTCCGAGCTTTGTGCAAGACAACAGCCCACCGAGTGATGAGGTCTCGGTGCATGGCCATTTTTCAGAAGAGGCACCAGTGGTACCTCTACCCGCCTTGCCACTGATGCTACCAACCCCAGCCGCTGGGAATGCACATCGCCTTAGTGCACTGCATGAGTTTCAGTGTTAGAGACCGCCCAGGTTCTGCGGGGAGATGGACCCTCTGACAGCTGAGGATTGGCTGGAGGTTGTAGTTTGAGTTTTCAGGTTAGTGAGGACACCAGCTGACCTCATGGTGATCCTTGCAGTGAGCCTCCTGCATGCAAAAGCAGGCAGATGGTGGAGCTTGATGCTCTAGCTGTATGACGAGGCATCTCTCCTCTAGATGGACTTTGAGAGCCTCTTCCGCTCGGAGTTCGTCCCAGCCACCCTCCGTGCGGTGCGCATCCGGGAGCTACTATAGCTGCGGTAGGGCAGCATGACGGTCGCCCAGTACTCGGTGATATTTACCAATCTCTCACGTTATTCGACGTTCATGGTACGAGACCCATTCTTCCGGGCCCGGACCATCGAATAGAGACTGAGGCATGATATCATGGCATCGATTATCACACTCAGTATTCTGACACAGGTAGGAGTACTGGAGCGAGCGCTTCTCATAGAGAGATTTCTTACTGAGCCTACACCAGCAGCGAGACCAACCGTAGGGTGGCATGTAGCAGAATCATCTGCAGTTGGAAGTCAATAGACGTCACAAGGGTCTAGGCAGACCAGACCATCAGGCGGATGACCTCAGGACACTGGCTCAGAGGTGCGGGGCACCCGGCACAGGGCCAGCCTTCTGAGGAGCAGAAAGTGCTATGCATGCGGCGGGCAGGGCCACATGGCTCGTGACTACCCGACCCGCCGTGCAGAGAAGAAGCAGACGGTTGAAGGGCCACCCAGGCTGAGGCTGAGGGTTGACCGTGGTGGTCCGCCGAAATCAGACGGACGCGGAAGGGGAGATAGCCGAGCAGTAGGTGGTGGGAGACGCTTTGATGCTTTACCACCACCACCACCAAGAGGTCCACCCCAACCACAGGGAGCTGACGGGCAGAGACAAAGTCTGCTTCAGGCAGCGGAGGCCTATGACCACGGCGCACTAGAGATGATTCGAGGTATTATCTGTGTCTACTCCACCCTTGCTGCAGTTCTTATAGACACAGGAGCGAGTCATTCTTTCATTTTGATTGCCCTTATTGGGAGCATGGAGATTCTGACGGAGCTGTTGTCTCGATCCTTACGGCTAGAGACTCCTATGGGAGCATACTCGACGATTATGCACTGGTGCCGGCATTGTGAGCTTACTCTAGGAGGTTAGAGGTTCGTCTGGGATCATCTTTTAGCGACGTCAAGGCCTAACGATGCCATCTTGGGCATGGATTGGTTTTCTATAGCCCATGCTCAAATCGACTGTATTAGGCACAAGGTGTGGTGTGTTCAAACCGACGGGAGAAGGTTCACCATCACCGGCGAGAAGGGAACCTTTACAGCATAGGATGGACTCACGCAAAGGAGAGGACATCCGATCACTCATCAGTTGTCTAGCCTCATCCTAGGAGCAGTTGACGTGCGGAGTCTGACTTTTCCTATAGTGGTGGATCAGTATGCGGACGTTTTCCCTGACGACGTTCTAGGACTACCTCCTCCAATATAGGTAGACTTTTATATTGACTTATACCCTGGGACTTCCCCGATATCCACTCCAGCATATCGGGTGGATCCTGCTGAGCTTCGAGAGCTATGGGTACAGCTGGAGGACTTACAGAGCAAGGGATTCATCCGACCTAGTGTTTCACCCTGGGCTTCCCCGATATTGTTTGCCAAGAAGGAGGACAACAGCTTGCGACTGTGTGTCTATTATCGCCGCTTGAACCAGGTGACCGTGAGGAACATGTCTCTGCTACTGAGTATTGATGACCTCTTCGATCAGCTCAAAAGAGTATTATGGTTCTCGATGATAGACCTAAGGTCAGGCTATCATCAGCTCAGAGTTTGGGATGAGGACGTGCAGAAGATGGCCTTCAGATGTCGGTATGGCCACTATGAGTTCTTGGTTAGGAACAACCAATGATCCAGTAGTGTACATGGGTATCATGAATAGGATATTTCAGCCATACCTCGATCGATTTGTCGTGGTCTTCATCGACGACATTTTGATATACTCGACCACTGAGAAGGAGAACGCCTATTACTTGCGGGTTATACTGGACACACTCTGAGAGCACCAGTTTTATGGTAAGCTCTCAAAGTGTCAGTTATGGTTACGTGATGTCCACTTCATGGGACATGTCATCTCTGAGGTTGGGGTTGCGGTGCATCCTATGATGATCGAGGCAGTGCTAGCTTGGGAGCCACCCAGGATCGTGAGGAAGGTGCGGAGTTTCTTGGGGCTAGCTGGGTACTAACGGAGGTTTGTTCCAGACTTCTCCAGAGTTGCGGCACCACTCTCATCTTTGAAGAAGAAGGGGAAATCCTTCGTGTGGTCATACATATGTCAGTAGAGCTTCCTGGAGCTGAGATATAGATTGACCAGCTCACCTATCTTGAGGCTACCGGAGGAGGGAGTAGGGTACGTAGTCTACTGCGATGCATCAGGGTCCGGACTCAGATGTGTCCTGATGCAGGAGCGGGCAGTGATCGCCTATGGATCACGTCACTCGAGGTAGCATGAGCAGATCTACGGTACCCATGGCCAGGAGTTAGCAGTAGTGGTCTTCGCTCTGAAGATATGACGACACTATCTGATGGCCGAGCGCTTTACATTCATCTCTGACCACCAGAGTCTCAGGTACATCTTCTCGCAGAAGGACCTGAATCTGAGACAGTGGAGATGGATCAAGTTACTCAAATACTATGACTTTGAGATAGTCTATACTCCTGGAAAAGGGAACGTAGTAGCTGATGCTCTTAGTAGGAGGATGAACATTCAGCTACTCGAGGGGCGACGGAGCAGCTAGCCTATTTGTAGATATCCTTCATGGATAGAGATAGAGCAGCCTTTCTTCAGTCACCCACAGTCACTCCTCCACTACTGCAGCTGGTCAGAGAGGCACAGCGTGGGGACACTGACTATGAGACATGACGTGCATAGATATCCTCAGGACAGGCACCTGATAGATTCTCTATAGGAGGAGAGCACGTCATTCTTTTTCAGAGGATGTACAATGGTACCATCTTCTTTACAGGAAGAGGTGCTGAGGGAGTTTCACACTTCCCCTTTAGCGGTACATCCAGGGGTGGCAAAGATGTACCAGGATCTCAGTCAATAGCACTGGTGGCCAGGTATGAATAAGGATGTAACAGAGTTCATTTCTCGATGCCTCACCAACCAGCTGGTGAAGGCGGAGCACCAGGTACCAGCAGGCTTGGTACAACCCATGGAGGTCCCGGAGTGGAAGTGGGATGGGATATCTATGGATTTTGTGGCTGGACTTCCACGTACTTCCAGAGGTCACGACTCCATTTGGGTGAATGTTGACCGAAACTCCAAGTCGACTCACTTCTTACCCATCAGAGAGCATGGTTCAGTGGAGAGCTTGGGACGTCTCTATGTTTAGGAGACTGTACGGCTTCATGGTGTGTCATTATCTATCGTCTCCGATCGAGATGCTCGCTTTACTTCCCGGCATTGGAAGGGGTTTCCGGAGGCATTTGGGATGCAGTTACATCTGAGCACCACCTTTCACCCTCAGACGGATGGTTAGACAGAGGGGACCATTCAGACTCTCAAGGACATGCTCTGGGCATGTTTCCTCGACTTCGGTAGTAGCTGGGAGGACCACCTACCCTTGGTGGAGTTGACGTACAACAACAGCTAACACTCCACCATCGGGATGGCACCATACGAGGCATTGTACAGCCAGCCATGCAGATCACCTCTGTGCTGGAGAGTCCCTGGGGAGTCAGCACTTGTGGGACCAGAGATGGTCCAGGCCATGACAGAGATGGTCCAGGTCATCCAGGAGTAGATGAGGACAGCTCAGAGCCAGCAGTATTCTTATGCTGACAGGAGGCGGAGACCACTAGAGTTTGAGGATGGAGACCACATCTTCTTACAGGTCTCACCTCGACGTGGATTACGGATATTTGGACGAGGTGGCAAGTTGTCTCCGTGCTTCATCATACCTTTTTAGGTACTCAACAGGATAGGCGAGGTGGCTTATTTTCTAGCTCTACCACCTCAGTTGCACTGGGTGCATGACGTCTTCCACGTATCTCAGCTGAGGAGATATGTGCATGACCCGATGCATATCATCGACCATGGGGAGATGGACATTGATGATGGGGTGACTATTGAGGAGGTCCCGGTGGAGATAGAGTATCGACAGGATCAGGTCCTATGTGGACAGTCGATTCCTTTAGTGTGTATCAGGTGCCAGCACGGGAACCTCCAGGAGAGCACTTTGGAGTGGGAGGCTTAGATGCGTGCACAGTACCCACATTTGTTCCCCTAGTTTATGATATATCTTTACAGGAACGTAAAGCCCGGAGCTGGGAGTAATGTAAAAACCCATAAAATTAAAGGGAAATTTTTTCTTAAATTTCTTTGGGATTTTACAAGAACACAATTTCTGACAGCACCTCATTCCGAGGACCAGTGTGCCCGAAATCAATTTCTGAAGTTTAGCTCGGGTACGTTCAGTGAACGAGGGAGTGGGTTTTCATAACTTTTGAACTGGTGCTCGGAATCAAAATCCAAGGACACCGATGAAACTGCAGCGCCAGTAATTGCTTGAGAACACCATTTCTGGAGCTGTGTTTCGTCGGTTGAGGTTATTAATTAAATGGGTTAACTAAAGAATAAAATAAAATATTGTGCTACAGATTAAATTTTTATTCTATGTAGTGATAACCTAGGCATAGTGGTTGGAGTAGGACCCACTAATATCCTAACTCCACTAGGTAGGATATTAGTGAGGTGGGGCCCACACGATCCCCACCCCCTTTATTTCCTTTTAACTTCCCACGTGCTTTTAATTTTGTAACTCACACGCAACCCCCTTTTAAATTCCAAGTCAACTATCATAATTATTGAATTGAATTGAGTTATTCAATGTAATAAATTCTTTAATTCATTCTGAATTTTGAATTGAATGTTGGCTTCTGTGTGTTAATTAAATAAGACAAAGTCTTATTTCTTTAAGGGTTATTTCATTTTGCGAGAAGGTTGGAGAGGAATTCCTCAATCCTTGGAATCTTCATCTTCCTCCTCGAGGAATGCGAAGAACGCACCGTCACCGATGAAGAAGGTCGGCCTCCGATGAAGGATGATGAATAACGTTGATTCCTCGGAGATCGAAGACGTGGCACCGTGTACCGCGACGCCGTGTACCACGACACTGTGTACTGCAACACCGATGATCCTCCTTCCGCGACCCCGTCTTCCACGACGTCCCTTTCCCGCGACAAACCTCGTTCGATGACTTCATCGAGGTAGGGGTTTGATTTTGGTTCATGAATATTCTTTGACCGTCCAAACGTCAATTTCTTAGCCGTTTGATATCGGATTAACGAGAGGGGGTCAAACCACATGACCATGACTGAACCTCCTCCCCCTTTGATGATGTGTTTTTCACGGCACGAAAAAAGGTAGCGTGCTGCAAAGGCACCACGAGGAAACAAAGAATAATGGGCGAAGAAGCATGGTGTCGTCACGCTGCGCCGTTGAGGCCAAACAAATTCGCAGCGCCGTCGTGCCGCGATGGAGAACCAAGAAGGGTCCACGACTGGAGTGGGGTCATGGAGGAGGGGCGCGACGCCATTTCCCCATGCCAGTCAAACAGGCTCGTGGCTCAAAGTCGCGGCGGTGCAAGGCGGGGCGGCCGGAACCACTGGTAGCCGACACCCCAGAGGAGCGGGATAGCGGGGTCCCGCGGCGGCAGCACCTGCCGGCCGGACCGGGCCAGCCATTTCAGAAGAAATACAGGGGATCTTAACCCCCGACTGGAAAAGGAGCAGCCCCACATGTGGCCGTGGTTTCAATCAAGGGGGGAAGCCGCCCCCCTCCCCCCCCCCCCCCTTTCTGCTCGGCTCAGCCAGTGCCGAGCTGGCCACACCGGGCCGCGCCCGCGCTAGGCCAACCGGCCGCACCGGGCCCGGCCGCCCAGGCTGTGTCGGGCAGTGCCAGCTGGGCTACGCTGCGTCGGCTGGGCCGGACCCAGACCTGATTCGGCTCGACCCGGTTCGGGCCGACCCAGTGGGTCTCGGGCCGGGTCGGTCCGGGCCCAAAACCCTCTATTTCCAGACAGTTCTGTTCAAACACACGTATCTTGGGCTACAGACCTCCGATCGATAAACCGTCAGTTAAGATGTGATGCTTGGATCGAGGCGGTCGTTTCAGTACATTACACTCAAATTTTTGGAGAACTTTGGGTATGGTCAGGTTGGTTCAAACACAAAACCAACAGGGCCCTCGGAGCAGAAACCCTTATAACTTGAGCTCCGGACGTCCGATTGATGTGCCGTCAACATTGTTGGATTCCTCTTAGTGAGACAGAACTTTTGGATTACTACACTGGTGGTTTGGACGTTGTTGGAGTGAAATCGGGTTGGGATTGACTTAAAAACCAATCGGACCCCTGGAATGAAAATGCCAATAACTCTCAGACCGGGCATCCGACTGACGTGTCGTCTATCACGTTGAGTTCCTCTTGTCGAGATGAAACAATGGGATACATCAACTCCAGAATACGTGTCAATTCCTGTATCGACCCCCTGGGCTCGTGGAGCGGACCCTCCTGAAATGGTGCATGCTGTGTGCAAGAACCCTAGAGCTGGCTGCGACTGCGACAACGAAGATGACTACTCTGAAATACTTCGTGGATTCGGCAGCAACGTCGACTACACTGAAATTCTCCGTGGGTTTGGCAGCGATTAAGACCGTACTGATATCCTCCGTGGGTTCGACGACGATGATGACTGCACTGAAATCCTCCGTGGGTTCGGCAGTGGTGAAGACCGTACTAAAATCCTTCGTGGGTTCGATGGTGATGAAGACTGCACTGAAATCCTCCGTGGGTTTGACAACAATGAAGATTGCACTGAAATCCTCCGTGGGTTCTATAGTGATGATGACCGTACTGAAATCCTCCGTGGGTTCGACGACATTGACTACTATTCTTGTATCCTACATGGGTCCAGCAGTACTACTGTTCTTGTATCCTATGTGGGTCTGACAGTGTTTGACTCTATTCTTGTATCCTACGTGGGTCTGGCAGAATAGCTGGTCTGTATCCTATGTGGGTCCGATAGCTTAGCTGGTTTAGTATCCTATGTGGGTCCCAGCTTAGATGAATCAGTGCCTACATCTGATCATCTCTATTATCTTATGAAGAAGTATACCTGTGTGAGCCGAGACTTGATTTTCAATCATTATCTTCGATATGATTGAATTCCTTTCCTATATAGATTGTGTTGTGCTTTCCTGTGTGGATTGGGTTGTACTCTCCTATATGGACGTGATCGTACTTGGGCTCAGATGTTGGAGCCGAATTGGAATTTATGACTTAGGTATATGTATGGGCATATACCTAAGTAGTGTTGGTTGTTACTTAATGATTGTATCTTTCCTTTGTGGATTATCCTTTTTGGATTCTAGGAGATCTTCGGGGGGACTCGGGGTCCCTACTGATTAGCATATACTCACCCCTGTACGGGCTATGCCCGCACTACATTGTGTTGGATGCAGACGATGGAAAACGCTGATCGTGGTTGAGGCTTGTGGAGCAGGTCGGTACCTGGAGGTGGACCACTGGGCGGGACGTACACGGAGCGAAAAGCTGGACCCGAGGAGCTGAGGAGGCTATATGTACCCTCCCTTCAGGTGGGAATTCCAGGGGATGGCTCGACGTTGATGCTTTACTTTTAGTTGTTGTACATTCTTTCCAGTTGTACTTTACTTTCAGTTTGGGTTTGTATTCTGGCCCATTTACTTTCCGCACTTACTTTTGTACTCATTTTTACTTAGTGTTTACTTCTACTACCTTACTCTGTGGTGTTTTTTTACTTTATAAAGGCAATGTATTCCCCTTTTTCGGGATTTACTCCTTTGGTGCTAGTCGCCAGCCCCTGGCATATGGGAGGCGGGCTTGGGGTAGTTATGGAACCGGCCCCAAGGATGGGTTGTGAAAGTCAAAATATCATTATATCGAGAATGATATTCATGATTTAGATATCATATATATCATATATATCCAGTATATACACGTATTTATAATTGTACATATCATTTTGGGGTAATAAATGGAATGAACTGTTCATGGAGACGATAAGTCGTACGTACGCATGAATGCTACTTTAATTTATATTTCTAATTTTAATGGAATTAAAACCTAATGATACATAATTATATTATAATTCCAGTATAATATAATATATAATATCATTAACTCCATCCTTTATACGTCCCACATATGGTATTAAAGAGTCATATCAATTTGAGGGGGCAGTAGTCCGCACTTCTTTAAATGAAATTATCGTGTTTACCTATAATGGAAACCATTAAGGTATTATATAAAAAAATTATAGAAGCATGAAGAAAACATAAAAATAATATATATCATATATAAATATGGTTCTATCATAATGGCCACCATGAGAGGTGGTAGGAGGTAATTGAACAATCATCGTTTCAGGAGGCATTAGTTTTCCATCCAGAGAAACATTGTGTTCTTCACGTATTAGATGGAGGTGTGTGTAAGAGTAGTTTGAATCCTTATAATAAAAAAATCCTAGTATATTTAGGATACTGGTGTTGTTATAAAATAATGAAATAAAAATATTTTAGGGGTTGGAGAAGTGAAATAAAAGTAATGAAGTTAATATAAACTGTTACCTTTAATTTGGGTAACTTCCTTTGGTTTGAACCAAAAAGACTTCTTGAAGTGACTTTTGCCTAAGGTAAGGATTCTAAGAAGAGGATAGGGATGTAGGGAGCTTACGTTGGAATATTTTGGACGAATCTAAAGGCTTTATGGGTGTGAGGAATTGGTTATAAGTTGTCTCCTTTTATAAGGGGGAGGAGGGCCTTTTTAAGAAAGTGTGAAAATATTATTTTATTATATAATTATATTCGGTTTCTAAAAATCCGAAAATAATTAGAGAAAAAGATATGATGACTCATGGTTGGAATAAAATCATCAAATAAAAATTGGACATGTTTTGGATATTATTTTAATAATTATAATCTAATTTATTTATATCATTTATTAATGAGATAAATAATGCATCGTTATTGGGTCATAAATGATTTAATTTATTCGATGTCTAAAAATTATAAAATAAATACCATGAATTAGGAAATATCTTTAGATTTCCAATGAATATTTATAGTAAAAATATTACATCTATAACACCATATAAAAATTAATTACTAATTTTTTTTTGGTTTATGTCGATTTTAACTATACTTTAAATTAATTAATCTAAAGTGTCATTATCATTCATATGTGGCTCCATGGGGTCCCAAGATATACCCAAGGATGTCAATGGTCGTCCATTAGTCATCTAATAAGGTTAGGACATGTGTTAAGCTAATTTTTAATTTTAAAAAATTATTTTTTCCTTGAATTACCCTATTTACCTTTAACTGCAGTAAATATTAGTCAAAAGTTACTATTCACCAAAAATTATTTTCAACTTATTGAATCAGATTTTACTTACTAACAACAACCATGTATATAGGATTTTATAAATTAAATTCAAAGAAGTGGTGAAATTTTATTTAAATGAAAAAGTCAGTTTTTTTACTACAACTAAGTTGTTTCACTATTCATCAAAAATTGATGTTTTTCAGAAAAATAGCAAAAATTCAGCCTAAGATATATTTGATATTATGAATTCAAAAATAATGTATATTTTTCTAAATTTAAAACATACAAGTGTCACTAATTAATTTAATATTAATTCTCATTGTAAAAAACAAATAGCGTGTTTTTAAGAAACAATAACAATCAAAAGATTGATACTTGTTTATATCTAATTTCAAAGTGAAATTAATTACAATAAATAGAATTGGATTAAATGGTAAAAATATATTCTAATTAAACTTTAAAACCAATTAAAATGATAATATAACCATATAAATAAATTATATTAAAAGGCACTTTTCAATTAAAATACATTATTTTTCACTATTCTTTAAAAAATGAACTAATTCGGAAAATTCCAAACATTTACACAAAGTAAATTTTTATGTCCCCATTCTAAAGAATAAATTTATTTAGTAAAATTTAATATATATAAGTTTCAAATATTGGAATTAAAAAGGGTTCCCCATTAAAAGGTGGTAGAATTTCATTAAAAAATACTTCTTTTATCTGAAAAAATGAATTTGTTCTTATTTTTTGTCTATGAAACTCTTAATAAGGATTCTAGAATAGTAAATATTATATAAAGTTAAAAATTCAGTTAATACTATTCATAACTGCTTTTGAATGGCTAGTTTAGTAATTCGTGGTGCGCTTGAACTCGGTGTTGCATGTAGTGCAAGTTATTGAGTTACATTGAAGAAATAACGTACTATGAAATCTTGGGGTGTTAAATTATGATTTTAAAATATATCATTACAATATGTCGTAAATATTTCATATATTTATTTGTTATATCTATATATGGAATTTATGGTTCACTATAGATGGTATCATAGAATTTTTTAATTAACCATTTAAATTATTGATGGGAAAATAGTGAATATAACCACATATTTAATTTTATATATAAAATAGAATAAATTTGTTTTAATAAAAATAATGATTGAAATAGACTGAACATAATGTGGCATAAAATAATATTTCGTAATTTTGACATCATTTAAGTGATTTTAATGATAATGAGGTTTATTAATATGATTATTATATTTTACACTATTCTTTTTGTTTTTTGCCTATGAATTGAACCCAAAGGAATCGTTTCAATAATGAATGTGATCATCATTGGAATGAATTTCCTCATGAGAAATAAATTAAAATAGGACATGAAATATGAATCCTTTTGATTATTCCCAGTAATATTTCTCATCATATTATTAAAAATTTACACATTAGTGAGATTCTAGAAAAACATAATAAGAGAAAGAAATAGTTTGAAAAAGGAAATGGCAGATAGATGATTTAGATTCCACCATACCTAGAATTTGGGAAAAGGAAATAAATTGAATGTCTTAGTGGAATGGGAAGATGATTCAATTTTTTAAAAAAATTATTGACATAATAAATGTAATTTATAGTTAAAATTGAAATGATTTGTTCTTGAAATGGATAAGAATAATAATATTCCAATTGTGTCATCGATGGATGATTTTTTTAATTTTGAAGTTATGGGCATTATGAAAATTAATGACCAAGGGGAAAATCCGAAGAATTGAATAAATACGGTTCTATGAGTAATGGTTTTACATATTATTATAAAGATACTATGAATGATATTTAAATGGTTTCATCTGTTATAATTTTATTTATTATTCATAAAGATAGAGTAATGATTAAATTAAAATTGATGAATCTTAATACACGATTCATATATCATGTTGTATGATTGAAATCCTAAAGAATAAGATGTTGAATCCAATTTTATTGTATAATATGGAAGTGGGTTTAATGAAGAGTTTATGTATTTTTAGTCCTGAATTATGTTGTGTAACTATAATAATATTGATATTAATCCATTAAAATAAATATCTATGGATACTAATTTTATTAGCTAACATGAATAATCCCTTATAAAACCTTATCATAAAAACCCTAATGAGGTCAAAAATTTTAGAAAATATGTTTAAATTATATTAGCAAACATAAATAAGACCTTATAAAACCTTATCATAAAATCCCTATGTGTTAAACTTCATTTTTCGTAATAATAATTTTATTATAGTGTAATCATTTGAGAAATTCAAAATGTTTACCTCACATCAATTATAAAATGGCACATAATCCCTCACCTCATTAACCATCATTGAGCTTTATACATCCTAAAAAATCTCCAAATATCCCTTATAAACCTCTTTATCCACATTATAAATGTTTTGATCCTCCCAAACAACCAAATCTAATTACCTTTATAGGATATATAATGAAGTTATTCCAAAGAAGTGGTAATCTCCTTAATCGATCACTTTCATTTAATCATCATCTTTACAACCAACAAATATATCATATTAGTCATAAAATAATGAATAATGTATCATAAATATACAGAAATAATATTAACATTCTGTAACCACCATTATTAACCCTCTTTCACATCAAATTCGAAGTGATGGTTTCACACTTTCATATGTACGATTTATCATCTCCACAAAAATATACAAATTAAATTTCATCACCATATTTTATGGATGAATACTATTAGGGATAAATATATATATATTATATTAATGAAATAATTATTCTTATTTAATTGCAATATAACATCGTTATAATTTCTATATAATATTTTGGGAAATGAAAACATTGTTCATGTTTATGTCTTAACAGAAACCTCCATGAAGCGAAGAGTAATTTTTCAATTAAATTTTAATTTCATGGTAATTTGAAAAATAAAATTATGAACATAAAATACATATATAATATAATAATTATTTAAGAAATTATAATTATTAATAACATTCATTTTATTCCATCATTCAAAAAATGAAAACCACGTTTATGAGTATAGAAGACCTATCGTCTCAATAAATAGTGCAATTCATTATTTGTCTCTATAAACTCTATGGATGTCTGTAAATATGTATATAAATAATATATTATATATTTATATCATGAATTCTATTTCTTAGATGATGAAATAAGGATAAATAAATAACCACTACAACTATTAACTGGAAATCCTTATAATAAGTTAAAAAGTTAACATTTAAAAATGACATTTTTAATTATAAATTATTGACAAAAGGGGGTGATGAAAGGTTATCAAGGGATCCTATATGATATAATAAGTACGTTTGGGATTATTTTAAATCATTATTTCAATTTTAAATTACATATATAAGATATTATAGTTATTTAAAAATAAAGTTAAATCGTGGTAATGGAATTTCATCTCAAATTATATTCTGTGAGACATATGTAATGTTATCAACAAATATTCTATTATGAGTTTTATATAAACACCCTTTATCATTATATATCAATATTTTCTTAACATTTACATAATATTTCATTTAAATAAATTATTTTGTGTTTTTTATGATTGTAATATTACTAAAGGTGTTTGGGGTTTAGGTCACAAACTCATTATTTATCAGGATTGATTATGATTATGCCTCCAATGATTAAATATTATAATATACCACTTAATTAAACTAATTAATCTTGTTATAATATATTTATTTCATTAAAATATATTTTTCTATTCATTTTACTCTTATTATATACTCACGATACAGAAAATATGTTTTTATTGAAGAATGATTTGATCTATCTCTTCACTAAAAAAACATATTTTCCATATCTTTATTTTATAAAAATATATAAAGGATTTTTCCTTTTCCCAAAATATTCTTTAACAAAATTTTAACCTTTTTTTATTTTTCATAAAAACCCGTTGAAATGAATATTCTTGTCATTTTTAAATGATATTCATTCTTACTTTTTTATAAATTCTTGAATGGAATTTTTTTTAATTTTATACAACATGAAAATCATATTTCAAAATCATGATAAATTTTTTATTTTAATATTTCTTTTAAATTGTAAACATTTATTTCCAATTTATTTTTTTAAATTTATATTTTTCTAGTTTTTAATAATTTATTTCATATTGGAAAGGAAATTTTCCTAATAATTATTTTATTGATATTTTAATTGTATTTATGTTCAACAAAATCAAGAAGTAATTATTTTAGTTTTTTTGGGATATGATAAAATTATAAAATCCTTAATTTTTATTGAGATTATTTTTATTTATAATGATATTATTCTTATAAAATAAATTTCATTTCCATGGGTTACAATGTGATGAAATGATTTGATATTTATTAAACGAATTTATTTTCCATTGGTTATGTTGTGCTGATTTTTTTATGAAACCCATTTATTATCATGGGATCTAATATGACTAAGTTTTTATATTCATATGGAATTTATATATATATGATTTTCCATATGTGACATGTAGAAACTATATCTTCAAAAATTTTATTTTCTAAATATTTATATATCATGAGATAAATAGGATATGATGGGGTAGTAACCCATATTAAATAAAGTTATTTTTTTTCAAAAATAATAATATTTGGAGTGAACCTATAATACTTTTATTGTGAGGGAAGTTAACCCATTAAACTATGAATGTTTTTCCATTGAGCCTTTACTTCCATGGAAATGATTTTCCATGCTTATTTTTATGTAACAAAATTGTGTCAATTAATAATGTTTTTCTCTCTTAGATAATGTTCATTGATAACAATATTATTCATGTCTTTTGACATTACAATATTTTGGTCATTACATAACATTATGATATATGAAATTAAAGTTATGATTTTTAAATATAAATCTCATGTTTTCATACCCTTAAGTTTATATTATTCTCAAGTGATGATAGATATCTCTCAAGATCATTATTACTCAACACATTAGATAACCCATTATTATATTTCATTTTAGGTTAAAAATAAATATACTAATTATGAATTTTATAATAAGTGTTATAGTTATTAAGAACATACCGAGATAAAATTTATATCAATTATGAACCCATTATTTTGGCGTCCAGGTTTCCAAAGGCACCAGACATAACAATTATAGTGTATATTGTTATATTACATAATGGATATTAATTTATATATATGTGATATATATTTATAAAATTTATGGTAAGAAATATTAAATGTTACACATAGTTCATATATCATAACATTTCATTTAAACCCCATCGATAATGAGAATGAGGTTCACATAAAATAAATTTATTTTATAAGAGATTGAAAGAATGATAATTTCATCATATTAAACTCATGAGAAGGGAATGATAGTTTTATATATGTAAATAACAAATAAATGATGTAAAATTACATTAATATGATTAATCAATAATGAAAATAGGGATGGGGATTCAAAATGTAGTAGGCCTGCATATGAATTCAATGGCTGATTACCACACCATATTTTTTAAAAAAAATAGATGATGAAATGGGGATAATTAGAGACAAAGGTAGTATCTCACTAAAAATGAATCATTTTAAAAGTGGAGGAATGATTTTAACACATAAAAACATAATAAATTATAAATAAAATTCATTATTAGAATGATGGTCATTTAATAATATTAGAGTGGATGCTTATTTCTTATAACGCAATGTGGATTCATTAAACATGAGAAGACCTCCATAGAACATTCTAAACTCCTTATAGATAATATATAGAGGGGAAATAATATAAATTAAATTATAAATCACATCAATGAGGTGATTAATTAGAGAATAATTGTATATTAAAAGAAAAATATTTATAATTTTTTATTAAATTTCAGTCATTTCTCTTAAAAAAGTAGTTTATAAAAAATTCCGAACTATTAGTTTTATCATGGTACAACCACATGTTATTTTTTTGGGAAAGATTTTCCATAATATTCTAATAGTTTATGAGAAAAAATAAATAAATTAATATAACATATGATATGCAAGCAAGTTATGTTCTTAAATATATATTTTAATAATTAAAAATTATCATTTAGGTTTGAAATATTAATTATACTTTTAGAAAAATATTATTATTACTCGAAAAATATTTCAATGAGAAAATCATTTTTTTCAATAAATTACAGTATCCTATTTATTATATCACTTTTATAGAATTATGTGGTCACAAAATATACCATAAATTGTTAATTTATTTAATGTTGACTAAAATATTCGGAAATCATAAAATATTTAAAAATCACTATTTTATAATTTTTACATCAAGATTTTGAAAACGATTTCCATTTTTTAAATTCAAATTCAAGAATTTATGAATTTAACTTTTAAATAAAATGATATAACACTATCAAAAACACTTTTCTTTAAAATAAAATTATTTTTTCGTAATGGGTGATAACATTTGTATTTAGAGTCATATCTTTATTATAATATGTTTTACAAATAGTTTTTTTACTTCCAAATATTTACATTTTAGGAAACTATTATTTTTTTGTGTGGAATTTATATTTTACATACATAATTGAGAAATGTATTTTAGTAAAACATATTATTTTCACTATGATTAAAATGTTCTATCAATGATTATTTGATATTTCAAAAATCAATATATCAAATATTTATAATTATTTATTGGATAATAAGCCACTGTAAGTAATGTAAAAATCATTCTAATATAAAATAATAAACTTTTTAATTTTTTTAATAAAAATAAATACATAAAATTTCAAATAGATATTATTGGATAAAAAATATGTACATATAATCTCAGAAACACCATTTATAAATTAAATATACTATAAAATAAAATACAATTCTTGATAAAGGATTACTATATTGTAAAAATGTTATTTAACCATTGATACTATGTTTCATGTAATAGTATATAAGGCATTACATTATGTATGTAACAACATTGGTAATTTGAAAAAATTATCATTCTATGTTGGCTAATAGATTATAATGAATAAAATTTTATGATGATATGAAAATAAAACTCATAATTAATATAGTTATAAATAAATATATATATATGTGAAAATAAATTGGAATAAATAAAAATATATTTTGTAAAACCAGATTATAATATAAAAATATCTATACCTAAATTAATAGTTTGAATAACATCATGAAAATTATACAAAATTGGATACAAATATGTGTGTAAGTGATTCGTTTTTATTATTATAATGAAATAAGTTCATTTATCATTTATATATATATTTTATTAAATGAAATATATAAAAATACACATTAATAATCCATAATGTTACATACAAATCCAAAGTTAATAAGTTTACTTATTAAATAAAGTATTAAAAGTCCAATGATTGGGTATTTTTTTCATTATATCAAATCCCACATGATTAAATGTTTTTTTATAATAAAATTGAGGTAAATGGTCCAAAACTCTGCACAACATTATACTTATATCGCTCACTTTCATTATTATGGCCTTATTGAATTATATAGTTCAATGTTATTTAAAAAAGTATAGACACAAAATATTATATATCCCCTATCTATATGATACTAAATTAGATTATATTAGTAAGAATTATAAAAATGGTAATGGAGTACCTTTTTAAACTCCTCAAGCTAATGGAGATGGTTCAACAACAATGTTCAAACACTATTTCCGAAATTATTCTATAGATTTTTCTAAAGAATAATCCACATTGTCAATAATTTCCATATAATAAACATTGACTACACATTTTTCAATCTACAAATAAATAATATGATATATGATTTCAACATTATTTTTTCATGATATACGAATTATATTTGAGTGAGATCAATATAAATATTTTAATATAATAAATTACCATTATTAGATTCACTTATTCAATATAAACTTATTATTTTTATTTCATCAATATTATCAACGTGAAATAATTATTAACAAAAGTGAAATTATCATCAAATATAATAATAATTTTTTTCCCATTTTCCTGAAATTAATTTAGTTTAATCCAAAATAAAATAACCCTTTATTGGTTGAATTTCTATCCAATATATACCCAATTAATTCAAAATCACATTAGTCTATTAAATTATTCTTCTAAACTAATTAATACCAACAACCATTGAATATAGTTCTTAAGAATATTTTTATGTTCTATTCAAATCCATGAGATTTTATTATTTTTTATCCCTCTAAAATTGGATACATAAAGTTGTTTCATATACCATATCATGTCTTGAAGAAAATAAATATAAAATACTTCCCATAACTGTAACGACCCGAGCCCGCTCTTTCGGACTCGGTGCATGAAAATTTCTATGTAATTTCTTTATAAATTGAATAAACAATTACACAACACTTCAATGAAACAAGGATATTTTATCAGTCTAGGTTCTGGAAAATTAGACACAAACTTACATTATCAGAGTTGAATAAAAATAATAAATTTTTCCAATATGCTTCCACACGTGCTGACTCCATAAACGACGACATCTATGATAATATCCTATGATACCTGTGAAAAACATTTTAGAAACGTAGGGTGAGCACAACAGATGCCCATTAGGGGGGGGGGTTTAAAACCTTTGATAAATCGTTTTTAAAATTATCCTTTCGATAATACATTTGAAAATTTCATTTATAAATTCATTTGTAAAACAACCTTTACAAAATAATGTAATGCCTTTGAAAAATATTTATACTTTGAAAATACTTTCAAACTAATCCGGTGATTTTATTTGCAAAATATTAAGCAAACATCATTAAAACAAAACATCATTTTGAAGCAACTTAATTCGTTGAAGGCTATCATGGGCCTACCCACTTAGCGAAGGATGGGTTCACTCCCCAATGACCTTTTATTTTTCAACGAACAAGCGCCAATATTTTCATTTTTTTAAAACGTTTAAAGTTTGCTATATATATATATACTAGTATTGCTCACTTGAGTTTTTACCTTTAAACATGTCCATGCCTTTAAATAATAATTTCCACTAATATCTATATATAAGGGTAGATATATATATTTAAATATATTTTATTGAAAAACACTTGTGAGTATTGATTCCCAAAAACCCACGTCACTTGGCATGTACATGAATACCAACATACCCGATCTTCCATTGATAAATAAGAAAACAAAGATCAATGATTTGTTTTCATAAATAAAAAACATAAACCGTTATTTTAATTCAAAATCATAAAATAATAGTGAGCATGCAACGAAGATTAAAAATGATATTTTTTATAAAAATCAACATTTCATTCATGAGTAAAATTATAAATATAAACACATACAAGACATCTTAAATTTATAACATATCTATAAACGGTTCATCCAATTCCATTAAAATTCATTTCTTTGTAGAGTTTATCCAATGTTCCCAAGTATGTTTATATACCTATATATGCTTATGCATGTATGAAGTTTCATAAAAGATTATCGATATATGGCCATAAATTTGATTTTTATATGACTTATATGTGACATAATAAAATTATTATATTCTTAATTTATTAATTCATATGTGAATTATTACATGACTATTAATTTATTTAAAACTATCATATATTTTCACATCATGATGGTATATATGTACATATACATATTATTCACTTGATTTTATATGGGATGTTCCTTCTAAAATAAATTCTAATTATACATATAGAACCATAAATTTTGAATAATCAAATTTTTCAAAAAAAAATAGAACGGTTTATTAGAGCACATTTAAATATGACCAAAACAACAAACATATTGATATTGGTTTAAGAGAATAATTAAATAAAACTTTATAAAAATAATTTTTCAATACCCAAAACCACAAAATATAAACAATATTATTTAACATAATCAAATAAGTCTTGAAATAAAATAAAAAGAATAATAATAATGTAATTTAATGGGGATTTAAATGTCTAGAAAATCACCCATACACACAAACCCATAAAATTAAAATCATGATAAACAAATAGTTCTTTAACCCATTATACTAAACCAAACTTGAACATAATTTTGAAAAACATAAACATGAATGATTGAATTGAATAAATCAATTACAATTAAAGATTAAAGAGGAGGGGTATTTGAAAATAAAACATTTTAATTTAACATGATGATTCAAATACATGTTGAAATCAAGGGAAAATAAATTGTTGCAAATCAGAAAAATATATAGCTTAAAATAAAGAGTCCCTAACTTGTTTTACGCGTAGATGAATTATTACTTCTTATCCGTCCCAAATATACTTTCCACTCAAACTCTCAAAACCCAAAAAAACCACATACTACAACTTCTTCCAAGACAACCACTACACACCCCTTTATTTATACACCCAACATTATAATATAATTGATTATATTATTTCAATTTGTGAGGATAGTTTATTGATTGGATATACATATAATATATAAACTATTATAGCTGAATAAAAAGCAATGATTGAGTTGATGAATGTTGATATACAGATATATATATATATATATTTAAATGTCCGACTATCAGAAAAGAAACACAAAATAGGACCTCAAATGATTCTGAATCGAGATAAAGGGTTCAATGAATAAAAAATTATTGCAAACATCACACAACTTTTAACTGAATTGACCAACATAGATTATAATAATCTTAATAAAAAGAAAGGAAACTGACACACAAAGAAATAATCCCAAGCCATCCAATAAACAAATCAAAATTAGTGAAGATGGATATACTAAAAAATTACATTTGAAGAAAAATCCAAATGAAGTTAGGGAAATTGTTACATCAACGGGTCCAGATTTAAAGAAATCACAAGTGGGTGAATATTATAACAAAATTAAATCTGGAAATCGGATAAAATTGACACCTAAAAAATCAGGAAAAAATGATACTCCATCATTGATGCACGATCTTATCTCATCTGTGGTCAATATTGTCTTTCAACGATCGAAATTATTCAACAATTTTAAACAACTGAAGAACACTCGATATTTCTTTGTGAAAACCCTGGATAGAGCTCAAACTTTGAAACACGGTCTAAAAAGCCTAATCCGATGACGAAACGTGGGGTATGTAGCTCCCCCATCAGTCTCATCCTCGGTTCGTGAAGAAGAAGGCATACCCTATGCCTTGGCCTCGACCCAGACCATCGCTCGAACTCAATTCCTGATCCAAAATCGACCTCAAAACTAAAAGTGAAAACCCTAAACGTGAAACAAAACTGACCTGCGGAAGCTTTATCAGTGGTCGAACCTCACACGAATTGTTCTGATTGATAACCGACAGTTGAACATTTCTTCTTCAAATCCAAAGATCGCCTGGTCTTGATTCTTCCTCAACACCAGCTCATGGTTGGGAAATAGAAACCCTCAATTCCCAATTCACTATTCATAATTTTTGTATTAGTTTTAGTTTTATTGTTTTATCAATGTATATATATATATCGAAATTTCTTAATATAATTTCTAAATATGTTAATTTTAATACTTAAAACATTATTTATTAAATTGAATATATATATATATTGTTTATTATATATTAATTTTAGTAATAATATTTAAATTAGTAATGTTTTTATTCAGTTATTTTATTTATACATCAACAGTCATTTTTATTTAAATTTTTAAAATTAATAACGGATAGTTTCCTTTTTTTAATGGTTGGATAAAACTCTATAAATACCAATGTTTTACGGGTTGTTCAAACACTCAGAAGAAAAATATCGTGATGCTCACACCACTTATTATGGAGATGGTTTTATATGTTCCTATTATTTTTAGTTTCATTGCTATCATCCTTACCATAATGTTTGTTATTCTATCAGATTCAAGAGATGATAATTACTCAATCGACATCGTGGTGTTTCTTGGTAGTCTTCCAATTGTTTTATTATCAATAGCAGGTGGTTTAATGGGTTAGTTCTTGTGTATCAAGGATGTATTCTGGTATTTGTATGAATAAATTGATCGCTACTTATATATTTTCATTCTGTAATTTATTTTATTGCATCTTGGAAACATTGGAAAAACATACAACTTAATTTTAAACCTGGGGTGTTACATTCTACCCCCCTTAAAAAGAATTTTTCCCTCAAAAATCATTTACACTTATCGCCCTTAATCGCCATTTATTCTGAGTCTCACTTGATGTCCCCAAGGTCTGTATAGTTTTCCTCCATGGTTTTCATGTCTTCCTAAGAGATCAAATTTCAATGTGGCTTCGAAATCTTCCACTTCCTTTGCCAAATGCAACTAGTGAAATAGGGGTTGTATGGATGTAGGCACCAAAAGACAGTCCTCAAGGAATGATAATCAATATAGTATCCGAGAAGTTCGTCTTGAATTTGATTCTTATAAGAAAGTTTCATTTCTTCGTCTTCGAATGTTTCAAATTCATCATAAATTCATCCTATGAAGCAAATGCTTAAAAGTTGACACATAAATGCTACGCAAAGATTTACTTCTTTAGCTGCTCTATAAAAGGTTGAGATTGATTCTTGTTGCTCAAACATTGTAAAACACCTAAAATGCCCTTCATAATATGACCCTTGGTGTCAATAGAAGTGATGTTGGATCTGTCTGATATCTTTGAAGATGAAACCAGAACCATGATGAAAATGAAGTATATTGGGTGTGCTTGATATATTATAGATTTGTTTATAAGAAAGACACATGGATTCATAGGGCTCAAATTCTTCTTTGCTTGATTTTTCCATTATCATAGCAAGTAATTCATCCGGAAGGCCTAAAAGGCTTGTTTGAGTTCTCCTCCCTTCCATCTTAAAAATTACAAAGAAGGATGTTTACTGAGAAAGGACAGTAAATTTATCGAAGGGTTCTAAATTTCCAGAGTTATCTAGACAGTTCCTCTGATACCAACTGTAACGACCTGAGCCCTCTCTTCCAAACTCGGTGCTTGAAAATTACTGTGTAATGTTTTTTAAAAAGTGAATAAACAATTACACAACACTTAAATGAAACGAGTATCTTTTATTTGTCTAGGTTCTGGAAGATTAGAAATAACCTTACATTATTAGAGTTGAATAAAATTAATAAATTTTTCCACTGTGCTACCGCACGCGCTAACTCCATAAGAGACGACATCTACGATAATCTCCTAATATACCTGTGAAAAACATTTCAAAAATGTAGGATGACCACAACAGATGCCTAGTACGGGGGGGGGGGGGGGTTAAAACCTTTGATAAATCGTCTTTAAAATTATCCTTTCGATAATTATTTTTAAAATTTCATTTATAAATTCATTTGTAAAACAACATTTACAAAATAATGTAATGCCTTTGAAAAATATTTATACTTTGAAAACACTTTTAAACTAATCCAGTGATTTTCTTTGCAAAATACTAAGCAAACATCATTAAAACAAAACATCATTTTGAAGCAACTTACTTTGTTGAAGGCTATCTTGGGCCTACCCACTTAGCGAAGGATGGGTTCACTATCCAATGACCTTCCATTTTACAAAGAACAAGCGCCAATATTTTATTTTTTTGAAAACGTTGAAATTTTTCTTTACAAATATATATATATATATATATATATATATACTAGTATTTCTCACTGGAGATTTTACCTTTAAACATATCCATGCATTTAAATAATAATTTCCACTAATATATATATATATAAGGGTATATATATATATATTTATATATATTTTATTGAAAAACACTTGTGAGTATTGATTCCCAAAAACTCACGTCACTTGGCATGTACATGAATACCAATATACCCGATCTTCCATTGATAAATAATAAAATAAATATCAATGATTTGTTTTCATAAATAAATGACTTAAACCGTTCTTTTAATTAAAAATCATTAAATAATATTCATGCACCGAAGATTATAAATGATATTTTAAAAAAATCAACATTTCATTCATGAGTAAATTTATAAATATGAACATGTGCAAGACAACTTAAAATTATAACATGTCTATAAACAGTTCACCCAATTCCATTAAAATTCATTTCTTTGAAGAGTTTTTCCAATGTTCAAAAGTATGTGTATATACATATATATTCTTATTCATGTATGAAGTTTCATATTAGATTATCGATATATGCCCATAACATTGATTTTTATATAACTTGTATGTGACATAATAAAATTATGATATTCTTAATTTATTCATTCATATATAAATTGTTACATGACTATTAATTTATTTAAAACAATCATATATTTTCACATCGTGATGGTATATATATACATATACATATTATTTTCATGATTTTATATGCGATGTTCCTTCTAAAATAAATTTTAATTATACAAATAGAACCATAAACTTAGAATATTTAAATTGTTCTAAAAATTTTAGAATGGTTTATTAGAGTACATCAAAATATGTCCAAAACATCAAACATATTGACATTGGTTTAAGAGAATCCTTAAAGAAACCTTTGTAGCAATAATTTTTCAATACCCAAAACCAAAAAATATAAACAATATTATTTAACACAAGCAAATCTGCCTTGAAATAAATTAAAAAGAAGAGTAATAATCTATTTTTATGGGGATTTAAATGTGTAGAAAATCACCCATACACACAAACCTGTAAAATTAAAAACATGATAAAAAATAGTCCTTTAACCCATTATCCTAAACCAAATTTGAACATAATTTTGATAAACATAAACATGAATATTTTAATTGAATAAATAAATTAAAATTAGAGATTAAAAGGGAGGGGTATTTGAAAATAAATCATTTTAATTTAACGTGATGATTCAAATACATGTTGAAATCATGGGAAAATAAATTGTTGCAAATCAGAAAAATATATAGCTTAAAATAAGGATTCCCTTACTTGTTTTACGCATAGATGAATTTTTACTTATTATCTGTTCCAAATATGATTGCCACTCAAAGTCTCAAAACCCAAAAAAACCACGTACTACAACTTCTTTCAAGACAACCACTACACACCCCTTTATTTATACAACCAGCATTATAATATAATTGATTATTTTATTTCAATTTGTGAGGATAGTTTATTGATTGGATATACATATAATATATAAACTATTATAGCTGAATTGAAAGCACTGATTGAGTTACTGAAAGTTGATATAAATACATATATATATATATATATATATATAAATGTCTGAATTTCAGAAAAGAAACAAAAAATAAGACCTCAAATGACTCTAAATCGAGACAAAGGGTTCAATGAATAAAAAATTATTGCAAACATCACACAACTTGAAACTGAATTGACCAATACAGATTATAATAATCTTAATGAAACGAAAGGAAACTGACACACAAAGAAATAATCCTGATCCCTCCAACAAACAAATAAAAATTATTGAAGATGGATATACTAAACAATTCCATTTGAATAAAAATCCAAATGTAGTTAGGGAAATTGTTACATCAACGGGTCCAGATTTAAAGAAAACACAAGTGGGTGAATATTATAACAAAATTAAATCTGGAAATCGGATAAAATTGACACCTAACAGATCAGGAAAAAATGATACTCCATCATTGATGCACGATCTTATCTCATCCGTGGTCAATATTTTCTTTCAACGATCGAAATTATTCAACAATTTTAAACAACTGAAGAACACTCGGCATTTCTTTGTTCGAACCCTGGATAGAGCTCAAACTTTGAAACACGGTCTAAAAAGCCTAATCCGATGATGAAACGTGGGGTCTGCAGATCCCCCCTCAGTCTTGTACTCGGTTCATGAAGAAGAAGGCATACCCTATGCCTTGGCCTCGACCCAGACCATCGCTCGAACTCAATTCCTGATCCAAACTCGACCTCAAAACTAAAAGTGAAAACCCTAAACGTGAAATAGAACTGACCTTCAGAAGCTTCATCAGTGGTTGAACCTCACACGAATTGTTTTGATTCATAACCGATTGTTGAACATTAGTTCTTCAAAGCCGAAAATCGCCTAGTCTCGATTCTTCCTCAGCCCCAGCTCGCGGTTGGGGAACAGAAACCCTCAATTTCCGATTCACTATTCTTATTTTTTTATTCATTTTAGTATTATTGTTTAATCAATGTATATATATATATATCAAAATTTCATAATTTAATTTGTAAATTTGTTAACATTAATTCTTAAAAAATTATTTATTAAATTGAATATATATATATACATAAAGTTTGTTTATTCCATATTAATTTCGGTAATAATATTTTAATTAGTAATGTTTTTTTGTTATTTTATTTTTACATCAACGGTCATTTTTATTTAAAATTTTAAAAGTAATAACAGATAGTTTACTTTTTTTGTAATGGCCAGATAAAACTCTAAAAATACCAATGTTTTAAGGGTCGTTCAAACACTCAGAAAAAAAATATCGGGACGCTCACGCCACTGCTTTTGGAGATGGATTTATATGTTCCACAAATTTTTAATTTCATTGCTATCATCCTTGCCATAACGTTTGTTCATATATCATATCCAAGAGATGATAACTACTCGATCATCATCGTTGTGTTTCTCGGTGGTCTTCTAATTGTTTTATTATCAATAGTAGTGGGTTTAATGGGTTAGTTCTTGTGTATCAAGGATGTATTCTGGTATTTTTATGAATAAATTGTTCGTTATTTATATATTTTCATTCGGTAATTTAATTTATTGCATCTTGGAAACATTGGAAATACATAAAACATAATTATAAACCTGGGGTGTTACAATAACCATTATTTGAAGTATAAAATAATCTTTCATTATAGATTTACTTTTTTAGGTTTTATACCTTCTTTTATGGGTGTTACAATTGTAACACCCCTTGTAAATAATGAATATGACATTTTCATATTTATCCATATTTGTGAATAAAATATTAATATGACTTTAAAGGGGACGCTATGCTCGATGGCGTACCCAACACGCAACAACGAGTTTCATGGGAATCTTACGTTGCAGTCTAATAATAAAATAATATTATTTTAAATGGCAGTTAACATGTAGTCGTTGTATTGGCGGGAATGGATAGAAATAACTAAAATATGATTATATATGTTTTTAAATGTTTTTATATTTATCCAATAAAAGATAAAGGGTTAAAATACGGAAAGAATTCAATTTTAGGCGTATATGCCCTAGTTTTCACTAAAGGTTCACTTATCGCCTTTTGATGGAGAGCCATCATTAAATATAGTTTTGTTCACTCTTATAAATTCTATTGGACCAAATAAAACTCTTCTTATGAATTGTGACATCAAAATTTACTTTGTGTAATTTTTGGTATCTTTCCGATAAAGTTCATTTTTTTAATGAATAGTGTAAAATGTTGTATTTTAATTCAAAACCTCTTTTTAATCTAATTTATTTATATGATTATATTGTCTTTTGAAATGATTTTAAAGTGAAATTAGAATATATTTTTACCATTAAATCCAATAGTGGTCGTTGGAATTAATTTCACTTTGAAATCAGACTTAAACTAGAGTCAATCTTTTGATACTTATTGTTTCATAAAAACACGCTATTTGCTCTGACAGCGGGAATTAATTATTAAATTAATTAATGTGACTTATATGTTTTGAGTTTTGTAAAATAGACTTCATTTTTGAATTTGGAATATCAAATTTAGCTTAGGGTGAATTTTTGGGATTTTTCTGAAAAACTTCAATTTTTGATGAATAGTGAAACCACTAAGTGGTACTTATAAAAACTGATTTTTCCGCTTAAATGAAATTTTTCCATCTTTGTGTTTTGAGTTTCAAAAATCCGACATACATGGTTGTCATTAAGAAGTAAAATTTGGTTTAATGGGATAAAAATAAATTTTTGGTGAATAGTAACTTATTAAGTTTTTAATCGCGATTAGAGGTGATTAGTGTACTTTAAGGTAAAAATAATGTTTTAATAATATGAAATGAACTTGACACATGTCCTAAACTCATTGGATGTGTCATGGAAGACCAAGAAAACCCTTGGGTCAACTTGGGGACCCCATGAAGACACTTTGGTTGGAAAATGACATTAATATCTTTTTATTTAAAGTTAAAGTAAAAAATGAGACAAACATGAAATGTTTTACTAAAAAAATTTTTACAAGGGGTTATACAAATCGGATTTTTGACTATAAATATTCATTGGAAAGATAAAAATATTTCCTACATCATAGTATTTTTTTATAATTTTTAGACATTAAATAAATAAAATTATTTATGACATCATGATGATGCTGTGATGACCTCATTGTTTAACGATTTAAATAAAATGGAAAGATAATGTAATATCTAAGACCTAAACATTTCCAAAACCTATTGGATTAGTGGATTTAGAACCCTTATCACCTTATCCTAGAAATAAATCAATTTGGGACCTTTAAAATCCGAAACTCATTTGAAAATAAAGTAACATTTTGTAACTTTACAAGAGTGCCCCTCCTCTCCTCTTATAAAAGGCCCCGACCCCTACCTCCTATCCCACACTCCCAAAGCCTTTGGCTCGGCCAACCTCTGCCCATTTTGTCTCTCCACTTCCCCATATTACTCCTTGAAGCCTCACTTTGGGCATAAGTCTTCCCATGGAAGCCTTTTAGCTCAAACCAAAGGGAGTTACCTGATTTTAAGGTAATGTCTTCTTTTGAGTCCTTTTGTTTTATTATGCTTCTCCAACCCCCTAAACTATTTTTATTATTTTCTTTTGTAACATATACAGTATCCTCAATATACTAGGATGTTGTTATAATAAGGATTAGAGCTACACATACACACACCTACATCTAATGGTTAACGAACATACTATTTCCGTGGATGGTGAATTTATGCCTCCTGAAACGATGATTATTCAACATACTTTTAACACCTTTAAAGGTGGCCACTAAGATGCCACTATATTTATATATGATATATAATATGTTTATGTTTTACTTAAGCTTCTGTATTTTTCATTTCTGGCTTACCTTTATGGATTCCATTATGGGTATACGCGATATCTTCATTTTAGGATGTGCGGACTACCGCCCCCTCAAAGTGATGTTATTCGTTAATGCCATACGTGGGACGTATAAAGGATGAATTTAATGTTATTATATATTATGTTATACTGGAATTATTATATACCTCTATATCATTATTTTTTCTTTCCATTAAAGTATGAGAAAGAAATGAAAGTAGCGTTCATGCGTATGTACGACTTACCGTCTCCATGAACGGTGCATTTCATTTCTTATCCCCAAATGTAATGTACTATTATAAGTACATGTATATAATGGATATATATAATGAATGATACATATAAATGATGAATATAATTCTAGAATTAAAATATAAATACCTCTCATTTAGTTTTAATTCCATTAATATGACAAAGAAATGAAAGTAGCGTTCATGCGTACGTACGGCTTACCGTCTCCATGAACGGTGCATTTCATTTCTTACCTCTAAATGATTATGTGATATTATAAATACATGTATATTATAGATATATATGATATATATGATATCCAAATCAGGAATGTCATTCTGGATATAAAGAACCTTTGACCACACGAACAACATGTAATTGTAAGAAGTCCACTTTCGACTTAAGAACCAAATATCGACAAAACAAACATTATTAACTTAAATGATTACATAATGTTTATAACATGTCAATAATTGATATAAAAGGACTAATGAACTTGGAAAAGGTTGTTAAGCAAGTAGAAATTAACTCAAGTTTATTATTCAGGACGTTAAAGAACGATCGAGTCAAGTCGGACCCGAGGTAAGGGATCCTACTCCTCTCTTTCTTTTCAAGTACACTCTTTTATGTCATTCCTTTTAAAGATAATATTTCTTGTTATTGGGATGTTATTTTATATTAATCTTACTGTAATTTTTATGTTCATATGATGAGAGACCCTATTCTCTCTCATCAATCCATTTTGGAAGTTTTGAGTGGCGCCGTTAGGCTGCAGAATTTTCGTAAGAGATCTAACCTCTCTCTTTCTCTTTAAGTACTCTCCTTTATGTCACTTCTTTTAAGGCCCTCTTTTTTATGATGGGGGATGTTATTTTAAGTTCAACTTTCTTTACATTTAATTGTAATGTGATGAGATACCCTATTTGATCTCATCAATCCATTTTTGGATGTTTTAAGTGGCGCCGTTAGGCTGCCGAGTTTTTGTAAGAGATTTTTCATCTCACTTTTATTCCCGTGAGATTTATGCTACATTTTCCACAATTTACTTTGAGTGGTTTATGTACTGACCATTATTACACTCCTTTTGTAATATAATTCCATTTATGGGTATTCATATCTTCATTGTATGACCCTTCTTCCATAGGGTGTACGTTTCGAAAGTTACCCAAGTCGGTAAGGGAACCTTTCACCCCACTCTTTTTAAAAGACTTCATTTGTTATGTCTTTTAATTCACATACTATTATGTTGGGATATGTTCTTCTATATCCTGATTGATGTAAATTTTATTTCCAATAGATGAGATTCCCTTTTTATCTCTCATCAACTCATTTTCTGAATTCTTGAAGTGACGTCGTTAGGCTGTCGAATTTTACCAAGGGAACTTTTTAACCCAATTTCGATTTCTTTGGGTTCAACATATAGTTATTGAATATGTCATCCTTTGAATATGTGTGAATGACCTTTTATTGTTTTACACTTAATATCCACTTATATTGGGTTTATTTATATTTTTCACACATAATTTTGAGATTGATTTATCCTTAATTTAAGGATACCTTCTTTATAAGGGATTTCATCACATTTGACATTTCTATTGAGACTTCATTGTTATTATGAACCAATTCACTCATATATAGTGTATATACTATCCTTTTGAATATTATATCATAAATCCATTTATTCTCATGATATTATAAAGTTCTGACTAAATTTTATTCCTCAATTATTGTATTCAAGTGTCTCTAATTTTGGTAAAACCCCTTTAACCAAAATATCGCTTTAAATGTTTTAATGATTTGTTCTTATTAATATACATGTTTTCAAAATGGTTTTAAGGATTTATTTATATGGATATTAATGGTTTTAAATGTTAAAAGCTTCAATGTGGTATGGGACACTTTGATTCAAAAATCTCCTTATTAAATGTTTTAAATGGTTTTGGAAATGGTTTCTTTTTGAAAGGATTCATTATTTCTATATACTAAAATGTTATATTGTGATTGAAATGTGGAAATGTTATGTTTCCTTTATGCATGTTTTATGTGATATGTTATGTTATGGTTCTTCGGAATTGTTTTGAAAACGGTTGATTCCGTGATAAACAAAGGGCGGGTGAGCCCGATATAGCTCTCCAATGCATTGGGTAACGCGAAGGAGTGAAACGTTAAGGTTTCTCTGACGTGATTTAGGGAATATACTGTGATGGGTATTCCAAAAGTAACCAAGAGGGTTACTCCCTACGTAAGAATTTTATGAATGCCTCAAGTTACCTTTTATGTCTTATGATTTCTATGATTTATTCATGATTTGATGAGGTATGTTAAAGTGCCTATATTTTATGGGTAATGTATGATTTCATTCTTATGTGTATATGAACTCATGTTTCCTTTCCATATTTTTATAACCCTTACTGAGCTTTTTATGCTCATCCCAAGTTTTTGAAATGTTTTTCACAGGTCAAGGGAAAGGTACATGATGTGATGATAGTGTCAAGGATGTGTCAAGAAAGAATCCATGTTTTATTTTCAATATGTTTTTGTTGATGGGAAGAATTAATACTTTCTTTTAGGTAACCACTTTGTTTAAATGTGGAATGTAATGCAAGTTTCATGATCTAATTCTCTAAAACTCTAAACCTGAAAAGATCCTCAATGTGTAATCTTGTAATAACTCAAGATTAAGTAAGGTTTAAGGCTGGGGCCTTATAGTTGGTATCAGAGGTCGGTTTAGATAACTTTAGAGGTTAGGGTATTCTCTAAGCATAAGTGACAGTACCATATTGGATAGGATTTCAGAAAGAGTCCTAGTTTTAGATAAAGTGAATGAGTAAGTATATCTTATTGGTTATCTCCCTCATTAGTACATGATGGTTTTGTTGATATACTCACACTGACATTTCTGTTTTTAGTGAAATGATGGATCTAGCAGGCACCAAAGAGACAAAAGGTTTGAAGGAAACTGTGGTGGTTCTCTGATTAAGATACTAGATAAAATGGAGGATTCAATGAGGAATCTCATGGTTGTTCTAAACCAACTATCAAGGAGTCATGATCAACCACTTCAACCTCATTGAGTTATCTAATGCATCATGTACGAGATGACCAACTTGATGTGGAAATTCAGGTAATAATTAGTAAGGTAACCATTAGGGTTTATATGATCCTTACTTTTGAGGTAATTATGGGTTATTATATGATATGCCGGAAAATGAAAGGCATGAGAAAAACTTGAGGTTAAAATATGTAATGATCATTTTTGATGATTTTATCTCTTTTTGGGGAATGATTTAAGAATTATATAGTTTGGGAAAAAGGACAACACGCAAACCGTGTGACAACCCGTCGCGTCAGACAAAGCTGCGGGAATCGAACCCACAACCAAAGTGCGACTGGTATTTATCGCCTACCACTGGACTACGTGAAGTCCCTGGATAGTTTGACTGAATCTTTTTGGTTATATGATTATATGAATTAAGAGTAAGTTAATTTTGGGTTATTTATGAAAATGATTAACCTATCATGGAGGATATGTGATTATGTTAATTACTTTTCAATACTAGACATTAGGATCCACTGATGTTGTTTGGAGATAAATGTTATGATTTAACTTGGAAGACTATGTGACAAAATCCTTCAAATATTTGGGTTTCAATCTTATATTGTTTTACATTGAATAATTTTATGGATAAATTGGTTATAGAATGGTCCTCGTTGAACTTTGGGTTTTGTTGGACAAATTTTGAGATTAAGAATAGATTTTATTTTTATAAAGGGTTATCCTTTTCTGGATTATCTGATCTTGTAGTAACCTTTTTGGTTTTAGTTTTGGTTAAAGTTTGAAGACATGGGAAATGTATAGTTCTTTATTTGTGGATTAGGTGCTCCTCTAGAAGTTGTTTATAGTACTCTTAATGCGAACAAGTCTTCCTAAATACTCATCTTTTGGAAAAAGTATGAGTCTGTGTATGAAATCTAGTAAAAGTTGAAAGTCAACATGACAAGTAAGTATGTTTCTTTATGTTTTAGTTAAGCTCAAAAATAAATTCCTCAATAAAAAGTAACTTAAAACAAAAAATTTGTCTATTAATTTTTCCTACTGGGGAACCCAACACCGTTTAACCCATCACAAGTTTGTGATTTTCTTATTGTTAACTTTCTCCTAAACATGTTTTTTATCACTCTCCATCAGAACATGACCCTATCTTTTCTCCTCCATGTCCATATTTTTCTACATGGAATCCTAGTATGGGTTAACTCGGGTGACCTTTGTACTTATCTTTCTTTATTTTAAAGTGATTTTTTTACCGACTCTTGTTTTGATGTGGGATTTTCAATGATGTTTCCGAGCCCAATTTTAAAATTGCGAGGACGCAATTCCCAAAAGGGGGGAAGGATGTAACACCCCATGTAAATAATGAATATGACATTTTCATATTTATCCATATTTGTGAATAAAATATTAATATGACTTTAAAGGGGACTCTATGCTCGATGGCGTACCCAACATGCAACAACGAGTTTCTTGGGAATCTTACGTTGCACTCTAATAATAAAATAATATTATTTTAAATGGCAGTTAACATGTAGCCGTTGTATTGGCGGGAATGGATAGAAATAAATAAAATACGATTATATATGTTTTTAAATTTTTTTACATTTATCCAATAAAAGATAAAGGTTTAAAATACGGAAAGAATTCAATTTTAGGCATATATGCCCTAGTTTTCACTAAAGGTTCACTTATCGCCTTTTGATGGCGAACCGTCATTAAATATAGTTTTTTTCACTCTTATACATTATATTGGACAAAATAAAACTCTTCTTATGAATTGGGACATCAAAATTTGCTTTGTGTAAATTTTTGGTATCTTTCCGATAAAGTTCAATTTTTAATGAATAGTGTAAAATGTTGTATTTTAATTCAAAACCTCTTTTTAATCTAATTTATTTATATGATTAGATTATATTTTTAATTTCTTTTAAAGTGAAATTAGAATATATTTTTACCATTAAATCCAATAGTGGTCATTGGAATTAATTTCACTTTGAAATCAAACTTAAACTAGAGTCAATCTTTTGATACTTATTGTTTCATAAAAACACACTATTTGCTCTGACAGCGGGAATTAATTATTTAATTAATTAATGTGACTTATATGTTTTGAATTTTGTAAAATAGACTTCATTTTTGAATTCGGAATATCAAATATAGCTTAGGGTGAATTTTTGGGATTTTTCTGAAAAACTTCAATTTTTGATGAATAGTGAAACCACTAAGTGGTACTTATAAAAACTGATTTTTCCGCTTAAATGAAATGTTTCCATCTTTGTGTTCAGAATTTCAAAAATCCGACATACATGGTTGTCATTAAGATGTAAAATTTGGTTCAATGGGATAAAAATAAATTTTTGGTGAATAGTAACTTATTAAGTTTTTAATCGCGATTAGAGGTAATTAGTGTAGTTTAAGGTAAAAATAATGTTTTAATAATATGAAATGAACTTGAAATATGTCCTAACCTCATTGGATGTGTCATTTCCGACCAAGAAAACCCATGGGTCAACTTGGGGACCCCATGAAGCCACTTTGTTTGGAAAATGACATTAATATCTTTTTATTTAAAGTTAAAGTAAAAATGAGACAAACATGAAATGTTTTACTAAAACAATTTTTAAAAGGGGTTATACAAATCAGAATTTTGACTATAAATATTAATTGGAAAGATAAAAATATTTCCTACATCATAGTAGTTTTTTATAATTTTTAGACATTAAATAAATAATATTAGTTAAGACATCATGATGATGCTGCGATGACCTCATTGTTTAACGAATTTAATAAAATGGAATGATAATGTAATATCTAAGACATACACATGTCCAAAACCTATTGGATGAGTGGATTTAGAACCCTTATCACCTTATCCTCTAAATACATCAATGTGGGACCTTTAAAATCCGAAACTCTTTTGAAAATAAAGTAACATTTTGTAACTTTACAAGAGTGCCCCTCCTCTCCTCTTATAAAAGGCCCACACCCCTACCTCCTTACCCACACTCCCAAAGCCTTTGGCTCGGCCAACCTCTTCCCATTTTGTCTCTCCACTTCCCTATCTTACTCCTTGAAGCCTCACTTTGGGAATAACTCTTCCCATGGAAGCCTTTGAGCTCAAACCAAAGGGAGTTACCCGATTTTAAGGTAATGTCTTCTTTTGAGTCCTTTTGTATTATTTTGCTTCTCCAACCCCCTAAACTCTTTTTATTCTTTTCTTTTGTAACAACCACAGTATCCTCAATATACTAGGATGTTGTTATAATAAGGATTCGAGCTACACATACACACACCTACATCTAATGGTTAACGAACATACTGTTTCCATGGATGGTGAATTTATGCCTCCCGAAACGATGATTGTTCAACATACTTTTAACACCTTTAAAGGTGGCCATTAATATGACACTATATTTATATATGATATATAATATGTTTATTTTTTACTTAAGCTTATGTATTTTTCATTTTTGTCTTACCTTTATGTCTTCCATTATGGGTATACGCGATATCTTCATTTTAGGAAGTGCGGACTACCGCCCCCTCAAAGTGATGTTATTCGTTAATGCCATACGTGGGACGTATAAAGGATGGATTTAATGTTATTATATATTATGTTATACTGGAATTATTATATACCTCTATATCATTATTTTTTCTTTGCATTAAAGTATGAGATAGAAATGAAAGTAGCGTTCATGCGTACGTACGGCTTACCGTCTCCATGAACGGTGCATTTCATTTCTTATCCCCAAATGTAATGTACTATTATAAGTACAAGTATATAATGGATATATATAATCAATGATACATATAAATGATGAATATAATTCTGGAATTAAAATATACATACCTCTCATTTAGTTTTAATTCCATTAATATGACAATGAAATGAAAGTAGCGTTCAAGCGTACATACGGCTTACCGTCTCCATGAACAGTGCATTTCATTTCTTACCTCTAAATGATTATGTGTTATTATAAATACATGTATATTCTATATATATATGACATATATGATATCCAAATCAGTAATGTCATTTTGGATATAAAGAACCTTTGACCACACGAACAACATGTAATTGTAAGAAGTCCACTTTCGACTTAAGAACCAAATATCGACAAAACAAACATTATTAACTTAAATGATTACATAATGTTTATAACATGTCAATAATTGATATAAAAGGAATAATGAACTTTTAAAAGGTTCTTAATCAATTATAAATTAACTCATGTTTATTTATTCAGGACGTTAAAGAACAATCGAGTCCAGTCGGACCCGAGGTAAGGGATCCTACTCCTCTCTTTCTTTTTAAGTACACTATTTTATGTCATTCCTTTTAAAGATAATATTTCTTGTCATTGGGATGTTCTTTTATATTAATCTTACTGTAATTTTTATGTTCATATGATGAGAGACCCTATTCTCTCTCATCAATCCATTTTGGATGTTTTGAGTGGCGCCGTTAGGCTGCAGAATTTTCGTAAGAGATCTAACCTCTCTCTTTCTCTTTTAGTGCTCTCCTTTATGTCACTTCTTTTAAGACCCTCTTTGTTATGATGGGTGATGTTATTTTATATTCCTCTTGTTTTAAATTTTATTGTAATGTGATGAGATACCCTATTTTATCTCATCAATCCATTTTTGGATGTTTTATGTGGCGCTGTTAGGCTGCCGAGTTTTCGTAAGAGATTTTTCATCTCACTTTTATTCCCGTGAGATTTATGCTACATTTGCCACAATTTACGTTGAGTGGTTTATGTAATGACCATTATTACACTCCTTTTGTAATATAATTCCATTTATGGGTATTCACATCTTTATTGTATAACCCTTCTTCCATGGGGTGTACGTTTTGAAAGTTACCCAAGTCGGTAAGGGAACCTTTCACCCCCCTCTTTTTAAAAGACTTCATTTGTTATGTCTTTTAATTCACAAACTATTATATTGGGATATGTTCTTCTATATCCTGATTGATGTAAATTTTATTTTCAAGTGATGATATTCACTTTTTATCTCTCATCAACTCATTTTATGAATTCTTGAAGTGACTCCGTTAGGCTGTCGAATTTTACCAAGGGAACTTTTTAACCCAATTTCGATTTCTTTGGGTTCAACATGTATTTATTGGATATGTCATCCTTTGAATATTTGTGAATGACCTTTTATTGTTTTAAAATTAATATCCACTTATATTGGGTGTATTTATATTTTTCACACATAATTTTGAGATTAATTTATCTTTAATTTAAGGATACCATCTTTATAAGGGATTTCATCACATTTGACATTTCTATTGAGACTTCATTGTTGTTATGCACCAATTCACTCTTATATGGTGTATATACTGTCCTTTTGAATATTATATCATGAATCCATTTATTCTCATGATATTATAAATTTTTGACTAAATGTTATTCCTCAATTATTGTATTCAAGTGTCTCTAATTTTGGTAAAACCCCTTTAGCCAAAATATCGCTTTAAATGTTTTAATGATTTGTTCTTATTAATATCCATGTTTTCAAAATGGTTTTAAGGATTTATTTATATGGATATTAATGGTTTTATATGTTAAAATCTTCAAGGTGGTATGGGACACTTTGATTCAAAAATCTCCTTATTAAATGTTTTAAATGGTTTTGGAAATGGTTTCTTTTTGAAAGGATTCATTATTTCAATATACTAAAATGTTATATTGTGATTGAAATGTGGAAATGTTATGTTTAATTTATGCATGTTTTATGTGATATGTTATGTTATTGTTCTTGGGCATTGTTATGAAAACGGGTGGTTCCGTGATAAACTAAGGGCGGGTGAGCCCGATATAGCTCTCCAATGCATTGGGTAACGCGAAGGAGTGAAACGTTAAGGTTTCTCTGAAGAGATTTAGGTAATATACTGTGATGGGTATTCCAAACGTAACCAAGAGGGTTACTCATTATGTAAGAATGTTATGAATGCCTCAAGTTACCTTTTATGTCTTATGATTTCTATGATTTATTCATGATTTTATGAGGTATGTTAAAGTGCCTATGTTTTATGGGTAAAGCATTATTTCATTCTTATGTGTATATGAACTGATGTTTCCTTTCCATATTTTTATAACCCTTACTGAGCTTTTTATGCTCATCCCATGTTTTTGAAATGTTTTTCACAGGTCAAGGGAAAGGTACATGATGTGATGATAGTGTCAAGGATGTGTCAAGAAAGAATCCATGTTTTATTTTCAATGTGTTTCCGTTGATGGGAAGAATGAATACTGTCTTTTATGTAACCACTTTGGTTAAATGTGGAATGTAAAGCAAGTTTCATGATCTAATTCTTTAAAACTCTAAACCTGAAAAGATCCTCGATTTGTAATCATGTAATAACTCAAGATTAAGTAAGGTTTAAGGCTGGGGCCTTATAACAATATAATTATTTTCAACATTAAATATATCATTATAATTTAATGTTAAGAAATTATCTATGAGATTAGAGTGTACTAATATTACTGATTCAATTATATCCTATAAAATTATTTGTGTTCTAAAATAATAGAAATATAAAATTCTTATTTGATGAGAACAATTATCCTTTCAAATTATTAATAATTTTCCACAAAAAAGTATTATATCATCACACACTACTATCATAAAATATTATTAACTGGTAATTTTAAAATAAATATTTTCATCTATAAATCCTCTTATAAATTCATGTTATTTTAAAAATGATTGATTCTTATTATACAACACTTGAGGTGTTTATTTCACAAAATTTAATTCCTAACTCAAGTGAAAACCATATTCTAATATTTACTGAAATATAATCCATCATGTGTTTCAATATAAAATTCTTCATATGCAATTCCATTTCAAAAATATTTTTTTAATAAAAATTTTAAATATTTCATGTTTTTATTTCATTTCAATGGCCAAAATAGCCTGATTTCTATATGTATTATAAATGGAGAAAAAAATTATAAATATAAATACCTCTAAAATTACCATATCACTATACAATAATTATATTTCTTTTCAATCAACTTGTCCATAAATTTCAAGATTTTTTTAGAGCCCCATTTGGTGATAATGATATTTTTTCTAATTGGTTATTTAATAATACCCCTTCTATTATTTATTTTAATTTTATCATGTATTAATTCATGGAAATAACCTACCATTCATACTTTTCTACCAAATCAAATTACTTAGGATTTATTATAGATAATGAACATTTTAACCCAATTTTTTTTATTTATTTTATTATAAATGGGTATTTTTTCACCCATAATAGTTGATTATTAGACTTAATTACTTATTGATTGTTTCTTAAAAATATAATTACATAATAATTCTTTTCGTATACCCAAATTTAAAATTATGAATCCCTCTTTTGATATGTATTTTTTTCAAATTTATATCTATTATAAATTTATTAAGTTTCTTTCTGATTAAGTTATGCTTGATTTATTTCATATTACCTAATAGATAATTATAGAATCATTAATTCAAAAAAATCATCATTTTTTAATATTTTTATATATCATTGCTTTTATATAATATCACCAAAATATTCCATAATATAAATCATCACAAATTATTCCCTAATTTCCATTTTTTTTATTATACATCTAGATCTAAAAAAATAAAATGTTTTTTATATTTATGATATTTCAACATCATACTTTATAAGATATAATATATTATCTAAAATAGAAGAAGTACTTATTTGGAATACTAATTTTTTCATTCATATCCTCCTTTTAAAAGTGTCCTGATAAACCCCTTATAATACATTGTTATTAATTTCCCTCTTTCCCCTCTCAACCATATTATTTTCTTATAGATACCTTATAGATGAAACTTTATGATTTATTCCCAGATTATTTCAAAATGTTTAACACCAGTTAATGTTAATTTAGATCCAATATAAAATAATATAGTCTTAATAATTCTTTAATATCAAATTCCTTCTAACTACCTTTATTTCACAATTCTCCTCAATACATTTTTAATTGAGTGTAAAACAAATCATCATATATAATTGAAATCATTGACAAAAAAAATATATCTTACATTTCTTTATATTTTGGGTCAATGTTGTGGAAACATCAATATGAACTAGACCATGATAGTTTCTAGAAATTTTGAATTTATTTTATATGTTTTCTCACATGCTTTTCATTATTATAGGATCGAGAATATTTTCTATTTTTAAACTAAAAATATATATAATAATTCTAACTTCTAATTTATATTGTTTCACCACATTTTTCAAATTAATATGACATAATCATCTAAAAAACTATTTTCATCATAAATAGTTAATAAAATATTTTTTTCAGTACTAAAACATGATAACGATTGTCCGAATTTCATTTTATGAATAATTTAATGTTTTAATCATTTCAATTTTTGGAGTATCCTTTCCATTTAATGAAAACCTACTAGATTGAGTCCTATAGTTAAGTCATAAAAAATATATTTCACATATTTCTTTAAATAAATAATATTATATTATTCAATATATTTTCGAATTCAATATCTAATCATCCACTTCTCAAATTTTATGAATCTTTATAAATTTTAAATAGTACATTTCAATTAGATTTGATCTTAAAATTTTCGGAGATTCTTAATTTCATATTTTATGGGATAAACCTGCACTATCATGAATCCGAGTGATGATATTTTTATATGATATCAATACATATTTTCCAACATAGATATTGGTTCTTACAATATTTATGTCCTTTCTTAAATATTTTTAATTTAAATATTTCTAATACTCTCAAAAAAATTAATTTCTTTAAAATCCATATTATGTTCCATCAAAAATGAACATTAATTCTTCAAATAATTTTTTTAAATCAAAATTTTTACCACTTATTGATATTTTCATAGCACCCAAACATGTATTATTATCCAGTAACATTATATATTATTCCAATAATAAGAATATTTCATAAAATACCCATTAAATTATGTTTTCCATTAGTAAGAATAAAATATATCTTATTCTTATTTAACAAAGTTTCACCACTGAAATAATTCCATAATTCACTATAAAATCACATTATGGGAATACATTAGAAAATAATGGATATTAAATCTGGGTAAATATCATATCTGTATTTTTCTCAATGTCAACTAAAAAAATTTATATTGATGAGATATTCATAAAAAATAGTCTATGTATTCACATCATATGTTTTCTTGTTAATTTTATATATAATTATTATAGTTTAAATAAAAGTATATTTTCATTATTTTAGTGAATTTTTATGTTGAATATTATTCATAAAAACTGTTTATTTAATTCAGAAATCTCAATTTCATAACATTCTTTGTTCTTATACATTTTATTTCTCAATAATAGTTTTTTATATTTTGAATTTCATTTTAGTATTTTTTTTGTTCATTTCATATTGTATCTATTTTTTCATAATTATAACTTGTTATTGAAAAATATAAATATTATTTTATTATTTTATTATTAGATTCAAATGAACTAGTTCTTGAAAAATTTCTTAACAATCAAATTTTTATCAAATTATAAATTCCAGAATTATATTTTTGATTTTCAGTTTTTCAAAAAAATACATTAGATTCATTAAATACATTATTAAATTTTTTATTCCCCTTTAAAAAATAGAACTAAAAATATTATTATTCAACCTCACCTTTAAAAAATAACATTTTCTTTCAATAAAAAATTATAACTGAGATCAACCAAATTTTCATCTCTTCGTAAAATTTAAATTTATTTTCTTCTACATTATAAAGAGATTCATAATATTCACCCTTATAGAAGTAATTTTTTCTTTGAAAATTATTTTTAAACAATAAATAAGAACTACATTTTTTTTTCCTGAGAATATTTTATTATCATCATTTTGATTTATTAACATCCATATATTTTTAAATTCATAATTGAAACCTAGCCATAATGTAGCATTATTTTCCCACTGTTGAAAAAAAGGAAACATAAATTCAATTCATTCATTACCTCATCCTATCATTCAAGGTATGATAGAATTAATATTATGACAATATTTTACCTTATATTTTCCTTTATATAAAATCATGTTATTTAAATATTTAAAATATATCTCTTTGGTTAATTGATAAAAATGCACTAAAGACATAGTTCTCAACTCATAGATTATAAGAGTCATTTTAAACCATCATTAGAGACCCAATTAATGTAAAACTCTTTAATTTACCATTTAATTATAATTATATGTTATTCTCATTATATTACATTATTTGATATTAATATCTTCAAATTTATATCAAATACCTCTCATAATTATAGTAAAAACATTTATTCTATTGAAAAATTTATTCATACTCTTTTTTGAAAAATCATGAAATCATCGGAGTTATTATCTTGTACATTTTTATTCAATAAAATCCTTATCATTTTTATGTTTCTTGAAATTTTTTACTTTAATTATTTAATTTATTTTTATTCCATAACGTTCATATAAATTTTATTTTTAAAGATACCTTTAAATCACCATTGTCCTTATCATTTTAATTCCGCTTTTCATTTTAAATTTAGTCATAACCATTTCCAAATGATCAATAATTAAAAGTTGATTGACAAATATTGAACATAAAACCAATCTAATAAACCTCCAATATTAATTCCTTAATTTTATCTATATTTTATTGTAATAACATTTAAAAATTAAAATACATTTTTTATTGATTCTTTTTATTGATATTGTATAATTTTTTATTTATATAAAATGAATAAACCTTATACAAATAATAAACCATAATTGTTACACATTCATATTGGATAACCATATAATGTGACTAAAGGAAAAAAAATACTTTTATTTTGATGGATTATGTACTTTTATTAAAAGGGAAAACTATCACACCAAAAAGTTAGAATAATATTAAAACATAAAACAAATGTATTATAGTAAAAATTCATGATTCAATATAATGGTATACATTTAAATAATATAGTCATAATATGTTACTAGTATACAATACATATCTCACATTATTATGATAATTAAACTTAGGAAAGGGAAATAAAATCCTTGGATCACTCTATATGGAAATTTTGGATATGTACACTACATATCAACTATAACTATCCCTTCTTCTGTTAATGAATATTCATTATATGCTCTTCTATATATCAAATTATATCCCAATTTTAAATTAATTGAAATTTTTAAGAATATATCAAATTCAATTATGGTTTCCCATTATTATAATAAATTATGCTCCTCCAATTCATCAATTATCACACAATTTTTTTTTGATATTAAAGAAATAATGATCTTTTCTTCATTATTAACTCGAATATATTAATGAAAATTTCACTCCACATAATATTTCATGAGCCTAATATACTCACATAAAAATTTTCCCAAAATGTTTTGAAATTATATTTTTATTAAATTAATGCAAATTCACTATTCAAAAACATTCCCCAAAATTTATACATATTAAAACAAAAATTATATAATGTAACTACTATATTAAATTACCATTGTTTCTTAGAAAAATATATCATTAACTATCCATGGTATTCTATAATTTGTATCATAAATATTGACCATGAATACTAAAAATAATTTTCAAAATATTATTAATTTTACACTAGTATAAATTCCGACTAATGATTTTATATACATTAGTAATGAAATATTATGGCCAAAATTTTGTAGCATAATATTATTCATACATATAACATATCATCAAAAGGATTTAAATTTTATTTATTTTAAAATAAATTTATCTTTATCGATAGTCTGTAATGCACAAACACTAGGTTTAAACAAAATATGGTTTAATAACCCATTGCACACTTAAATTAGAATTAATTTTTAACTATATTTTAGAAGTTATTTTAAAATTGAATTCTTTTTATTGAAATCCTAATATAAAATTTATCATGGGGTCATTTTTTGGTATTAATCTTTAAAAATTATCATTTTTTGTTGAATAGCGAAACATACTAAATTTTAATTGAATATGGACATTTCATATAAATAAATTGTAATGTTATATTTTTTTTGTTAGATTTAATGTAAAGTTAATTCAATTATATATAAATTAATACAATATATGTAATTATAAACATTTTGATTTTGAATTTTTGTATAACAATATTCTGAACTTTTTGAAATTTATACTTTAAAAACTCACTTTCTTGTCACATTTGCAGGATTAATATTAAATTAAAATATTCGAATTATTTGAATTTAATTTTTGAAAAATTGATTCCATATTTTCAGTCATAATAATTTATTATTTACAATCATTTCTAATTAATATTTTCTTAAAATGAATTCTGAAAACATTAAAAATTAATTACAATAATTTGGGTAAAAATTGGATTACCATGGAGTTAAACTAAGAAAACAATAGAAAAAAATTAAATAATAGTTGTTGTAAGACAAATTTTATTGATTTAGTTTTACCTAAAGGCATTAGGATATCCTTTTATGTGTTTTTATGACATTTATTTATAATAGTGACCAATATAACATGTTAACAAAATAAGTAGACAACATAAGAACCTTCCTTGATTTTAATAACTATAATGATTTAGGATAAGGAAAAAATATCATATGTTTGGTAATAAATATTATTTTGATATGTAAATGTTTTCTTATCATATTTTTTAATTTTATTTATTTTTACATGAAATAATTAATTAAAATTATTAAGAAACCTCCACATAAAAATTATTTAGTTTATAATAATATAAAATTAATGAAACAGAAAATAATTTCAATGAAGTAAATTGAATGATTTATTGCTTAATATTTATGTCTTATTTGAATTTATAAATTTACCCATGCTTGAATTTAAAATATTTATAATCCATAACTACATTAAATTTTATTAAATTCAATTTAAATTATTAATGTCAAAATAGACATTAATATTATGTTATGATAAATGATATTTTATAAAATTGTTTAAAAGTAAAACAATCTTATATACATCCAAGAAATTTTGAAATATTTATAAATATCAACTAGGTTCCATTAATGTTCCAATTGTTCTTTTATAATGAACATATTGACCAGTAAATAGTAAAATCATTGTTAGCATGTTTAATGATAAGGTGGTGTTTTGAACATGATATGATCTTGTGTAAAAAATAATTTCCAAAACACATGGGATTTATATTAAATAATTAGATATAATATTTATATTAATTGGGTCCAAATTAACTAATAATTATCATTTGATTTTAATATTGTGGTTTAAATTAAATAGGTTAAAAATATTATTTACTGTAGTAAAATAAAACCAAAATGGTAAAAGTCTGGAAAAATAGATGTTAAGGAAAAAAATTATCAACCATGTGTTTAATTATGTTTTGGAGGATTTTATAGAAGATATCATTCCTAAAAACTTTATTTATTAATATATTATCCAATTTTTCTATGATAGGCCTCCTCATAGTGAGTAGGTTTAGGCATTTACAAAAATTCCACTCACCCTCAATTGTTAAAGGGAAATGACACCCCTCCCTTCTCCACACCTCTAATTCCATTTGGATCGAACAACCCCCCCCCCCCAAACCTCTATAATTTCATATGATCATTCTATTATCCTAATAATTTGTAGAGATATTATTTTTATGTCTTTAATACATGCCTAAGGATAATATTGGATGACGTAACATTCTATAATAGGAATTATTTATTTTAGTTTGTTATCCACCATATTGATTTATTATTAATCAATTATGAAATAAAATTATTGTTATTGAAAATTTAGTAGGATTATTTTATAATAATTTCATGGCCTAAAACCAAATCCATTTCAATAAATTAGGTCAGTAAATTATCATGCATGTGTATGCAAGACATCCTCTTTACAAACTGTTGTTGTTCGATTCTCCATTTCCACCACCAATGGTTGGGTACAATGATAACTATAAAGTATATATCTAGGGTATATATAATATAATTAGTCATATTGATTTATTATATCATATATGTCATTTTATATTTATCATTACACAGAAAACATGTTAACATCACCCATTTGTCTGACGAACTACAACTTTATGATGGGATGTGATTTTTCATTCACTAATGATTTACATGGAATGTGATAAGTGTAAATTTAATGATTATAAGTGATATAAATGTAAACCATAATTATATTCATGACATATTTATCAGTATTAAATGATAATATATTTAATTTTATTTTCTAAATTTTCACGAAATAAATGATGATAACCTTTTTCATTTACGTGTTGACTATAACCTTAATGAAATGATTTCATTCTATTTTCATAAGAAAACCACATGGATTATATATATAAGTATATTTATAGGAATGTTTTTATATTTTTTTTATTATAATAATTATTTAATGATAAAATATTACTTAAATCCTTTAAATAATGATCAATGAAAAAATGGTAATCTTAATCCAACATACATACGACCTATAGTCTCTATTATTGCAAGGTATATAATTTCCACAAAACAACATACATTAATGGTCAAAAAAGTATTATTTATGTATAAATATGATTATTATGTAATTATAGTAATTCTAGAGATGATATAACAAAATAATAAGTGTAAGAACAAGATTTTTTAGGATAAAACACACATAATAAAAACAAGGCAATTAAAACCTGAAACAATGAAAGTGATAGAAGATAATTATTAAAAGGTTGATAAGATGATATAAAAGGGTCATATAAGATATTATAAATATTAATATTTTTTAAATTATAAGTTAAAAACATTTTTAAAACCCCGATACATTATGGTAAATAATGTTTAACCAAATGAAATTATGTGGTCAGTTGTTTTATCGCAATTTAAATTACATTGACTCTTATGTGTTATTATAGAACAATAAAAATTTATATTTATTATATAATTTCCTATTAGTGTATAATATCATAAATACATTATTGTTTAACTAATGTTAATTTCTATTTTTAATTAATCTATCCAATTGGATTTGAATTGAAAATTACTTGTAATAGTTCTTTTTAAATCTCATATTATTTTGTGACTCCTAACATTATTTTGAAACAATTAATTTCATGGGATCATTTTTATTTTTAAACTAAATTTCCATTAAATATAAATATTTTTATGTGATTTATATAATTATTTCATAATCCATAATCCATTTTTTACTTATGTTTTTACATTTAATGATATTTTACATAATAGGGAAATATTGATAAATATGAATCTTTTTCTCAACATAGATACTTTATAATATGGCACATTGTTAATGATTTAAATATACTAATTTATATATTATTAATTATTTACAAATATATGATATGGGTGGTTACTTGTTATATAAATCTTCTTGATGCATCAATAGACTCATGAGATAAATCATTTTTCTAAATCAAATGGGTATTTACCAATTATGTTTTAAACCATCTTGTAAAGGGAATAAAAGTAAATATGTCACATTACTATGGACTATTATGTCTTATAATTAATATCCTCTTCACTATGAATTATTTTAAAATTATCCATGATATTTTCACAATGATAATATCTCTGGATGGGTTTTATTCTCATTTTACAAATTAAATGGACTTTGTTTTCGGTTATATACCTTGTCATGTCAATTATGAGATTTCAATTTATATATGTGGGATGTGTTTCTAGTTATTTAAATTTATTATTTTAATTATACTTATTTATTCTAGATATCTTCCCTTGGATATGATGACAAAATCATTGATTGAGTTTGTAAGGATGCAGTTCCTTAGAGTTTGTTATGTGTTTTGTTTTATTTTATATTTCCATTTTAAAATGGTTATGATGCTTGTATTTGATTTTCCAAAACATCTAAATTTCTATGAATATTTGTATTTGACCACTTTTCACCTTTCAAATGAAAAAAATTCTTACATCTACTCTGGGATACTGAGATTAGGGTCACTAAAGTTGGTATTAGTGAATGTTTATGAGAAAACGTGGAATCTGGATTTAAGAAAACATAGATAATGAAACAAAATAATATAATTTAATCTAATAATACATATATATATGAAAATCATAATGATTTCATAAGGTATTTATTTTTTTCATATAAAAATAAATCCCCAATAGGACACTACATGTTGAAATTGTTCTAGAAAAGAGATACCTTGGTGTAAAAACTATTAAAATGGTTCATTGTGTTAGACCCGATCCTCACATGGTAAAAAAATGGGATTTAAGGCACACATATTTTTAATCTCAAAGGATAATTTAAAAGATAAATCATATTTTATTTATAGAACATTATGATGGTTTTGAAAATAGATATATACCCAATGAAAACTTGTATATGATTATTAGATAATCTATTCATAAAATTTTCAATCTATATTATGTATGTAACTAGTTTTTCGGACTATAAATTATTTTTCATAATGATATTATCTAATATATTATATCACATCATTTATAAGAGGCACATAGATTATGGAATTGGAACCACATTAAATCACATAATTTATAGAGTAATAATAATCAACTCTTTTATCTTCTTAAGCCAATATATCAAATTGAAATAGTCTCCAGAAAATTATCATAATATAGTGATATTTTATAATCTGATAAAAATAATATTACTAAATTTAATATATATAATATCTAGGATATCATTTATGATATGAGAAGGATGGAATAGAAAAAGATAGATTAATGGTAGAAGGGAAAGAATGATTTCCCAACATCCTATAGTGGTGGATCAAAACACCCTAGTGCTTGCTTAACTAAATGAATTCTTTTTCATTTGTATTGAGGAAAATTACACCAATATTTGTATTTTAAGGGTGTTAAAAAATTATCCAATGTAAAATTATTCAACTTTAAAGAGATGAGAATCTACACAAATATATGTCTCATGCGTTAGTGGAATACACTTCAAGAGAATTGAATTGATCATTTCCATGATTATTCTATTAAAATACGAGAATAATAATGATAAATGTTCATGTGTTTGGATTCATTGATTATTAAATTATATTATTTAATCAATTTTATATTGGTTATAATAATTTCAAAATTTATTGTGATTCTACCCTAGTAGTTTTCATTAAGGATTTTAATGTTTATGTTGAATGGTACCAATGACCATGAAAATGATTCCATGGAAAGTAGATATTCTTGGAAGACACGTTATTAAGGGTTAGATAAACATTGATATATCTTCTATGTTGAGATAATGATGTAGGTATAAATATATGATTTTTATAGACAATTTAAATTAGATAGTACATGCTGTGTTGGTTCTAATTATTTATTTATTGATAAGATTGTTAATTTTATAACCGTATGATTTTACAAAACATATGGATTCAAGGAATATATCCCATAACATATGTTTTTCATAAGTAATAATTAATTATTATTTTTTAATACTTCTCTATACTAATTCAGGTTATTACAATGCTTTAAAAGAATGATTTAAGATGGTATTCACATAATTGGAATGTGATGGTTAAGATCAACATCATGTTTCTTATGGGATTAATGGTATTTTCATTTTTAAAATATGGTGAAATTGTTTCTATTTATTTTTATATTTCTCTTTTGGATAGACAATAAGAATAACCATTTATGAAATGGTTTAAGATCAAAGTTTAATGAGGTTTTAATTATTAATGTATTATTCACTATATAAATATTTAGGCATATTGGATGACTTGTGATATCTGTATTTGTTTTTTTAAATAGTTATTGGTAGAAATAAAGAATTTTCACTCTTTTATGGATATTTTTATCTTCTAAATGTAAATTTTTGTTCTTTATAAATAAAATTTTCATTTCATGGATTAATTGATGAATTGGAAATTGGACAAGGAACAACCCAAGGATGAGATTGTTCTTATGAAATAGAATGAAATGACTAAAGTATATATTATCATGAATGTTCAACAACATGAGGAATATTTATTGTGAAATAAAATAATATCATATAAACATAATTTGGGATGATATCAATGAATATTTTCACTCCTATTAGGTTTATGGATTTTTTCCTTAACCTTCTCTAGATCACCCACTTACTTGTGATAAATGGCCTATGTCAACCTCAATTAATCATTGGATATTAGTATTCTCTTCCATGTCTCTGACTTTTTTTCACCTATCCTAGTCTACATGGAATCCTAGTAATTATATTATTCCATACGACCTTCTTACTTCTCGTTTCTCTCTTATTGAGTTGATATTTTATTAACCTTTTTACAATTTGATTTTCATTTAAACATTTGTATTTATAAATGTTAAAACTATGATTAAAGAGATAAAATATAAATTTTGATGATTTAATTTGATTATTATTTTGATAATTTCACAATAAATTAGTTTACAGTATATTTTTTTTATAATATTTATACCTTCATCGAAAGGTGATAATATATGTTATACCATGTTAAAATGAAACATTATTTAGTCATGATTTGGGAAAGTAATTTATAATTATTTTTTATCAATTCTAAACAAATTATATGAAAAAATAAATATATTTTTTGAAATAATAATTTCATAATAACCTTAGTTTCTTTTCTAATTTTTTAAGATGAATAGTTAAAAATACAAAATTTTAACAGAAAAAACATATTTTTATTTTATAAAATTTCTATTATTAAATTATATATTCAATTGGTTTTAATGTAAATTTAGATAAATTATATATCAATTTATCCAATTTTTTCATTTGCACTATTTTAATATTTAATTTTTTTATAATAACATTATAATATATTAATGAATTTCTCATTAAAAACCTAATTTCTCAACATGTATATGAGATTTATTTTAAATTCAAAATTTCCACTTCTGTGAATTGAATTTTTTGAAATGGGTTCCATATTTGTAATTTGAATAAATAAACATGTATAATAACTATAACTAATTTTATCTACCAATAATAATAGTGTAAATTGTAAAAAATAATTACCACAAATAAACAAAACACAGGTTTACCGTGGGTTAAACTAAGAAGATAAGGGTTAAAATCACCTCCCAATTTATCGAACACCGATTGGCTCGAAACAATTATACCCTTATTAACTTCGTCTCTATTTTTATGAGTTTTTGGTTATTTATCAATAATGATTACCTATATAATAACTAATGTAAAGGAAATTACAAAAAGAACCTTCGTGCTTATGAAATATATAAAGCATTGGGATAGGGGAACACCAATGTTTTGTTATAAATATAATTTCAAAGTATAAAAATATGATTTTATATCATTATAATATAATTAATTTTTTAGAGATGATATATTTACTTTAAATTATTAGGAAACATCAACACCGTTTTATTTAGCTAATAATAAAATAAAATAAATGTAGTTAATAATATTAAAAGTGAATTAAATTGAATGAATTTTTGTGTTACATTACTTTTATTTATGAATATACCATATTATAAATGGATGAACATGATATATTATATTTTTATCATCTTATGGTTTTTTAAGTTAAAATTAAATGAATAATTTCAAATTTTACATTAGAGATATTTTTAATAAATGATTTTTATATTAATTGTTTCAATGTTACTAAAATTACTATATTAAGCAAAGTAAATTTTAAATATTAATAAATATCAACTATGGTGCAATAATAGAATGATTTTTATTTTATAAATAATATATTCACCCCTAAAAAGTAAAAACTTGGTTGGCTTGGTTATGGGTAATGCATTGTTTTTTCACATTACATGCATTTGTGTTAAAATTGATTTCAATCACACATTGTATATATATTTTAAATTTTTTTATTAAATTTATAATAATTTTTTAAAAATATTCTAATAATGGTAATAATTTTTTAAATTTATAAATTATCGAAGTCAAAAAAAATTGATATCATAGTGAAAAAAACTAAAATAGTAAAAATAAAAAAATTTAGAAGTTATGGAAAAAATGTTTAGAACATTATTTGAATGGTGTTTAGAGGTATTTATTAACCATATATTATGATCACGAATTTAATAATAAAATGTTTACCCAAATAGGGAATAAGATACCCCCAATGGTGAATACATTTTGGTATTTACAAAACAATCACTCCTCAAATACTATAAAAGAGTACTCCATCCACTAAATTATTCACACATCTAAAAACAATTTTTTTCAAAAAAACATCCAAAATAACCTCCCAACATACCTAATCTCATCTTAGAATACTTATTTTTTAAATTAATTTTATTTATAATGTCATTAGTGTGAAACTAAGAAGGATACTATGAGAAGAGTTAGTGTTCTTGAATGAGAATTTTATTGTAATTTTTTCTCAAACTCATTAAATTATTACTAATGAATGATTATATAAAGTCCTAAATATTTTAGAGATAAAATTATTTTTTCCATTATATTTTCATTATATAAAAAATAATCCTCTCCAATCAATTGGGTTATGAAATCATCTTTCATGTGTATGGCCGATTACTGTCTCGTGAACCGATGATATTTGTTTTTCCATTACCACCTCTATATAAGGGGTATTATTTTTCATATTAAGTAAAAATATAATATATATAACATAATTGTATCTTTTTAGTAATTATATAATATATAAATTTTAATTTTCAATTTTTTAGGAAATTTTATAACTTTATTGGTGTGTACGTCGGACTAATGCCTCGTGAAGCGATGTGTTCCATTTTTCACAAATGCTATAAATGTAAAGGGATCGGGGTAAATGTTAAATTTAAATGTGATATAAATAAAAAAAATTATTAATTTTATATTTATCCTTATTTTATGATAATATATCTCATTTTCATTATTACCATTTATCTAAATTAGAGATGACAATTTCATTCATGTACGTGTGGACTACCACTTTCATAGAACGATGTCACTATATTTTCATAATCACACCTCATGGATGATATATGTAAGTATATTTAGAGAAATAATATTCTATTAATTGAATTATTATAATTTTTTATAGATAAAATAATACTTAAATAATTTCAACAATAATTACTAAAAAGAGAAATATTACTCATGAATACGTACCAACTACCATCTCCGTGATCATAACACACTACATTTCTCAATCACATTATTCATGATTAGTCATAAAAGTAATATTTAATTTTTAATATGATTATAATATAATGTTTATTGTTATTGACATTATATAACTCACTTTCATGAATAGAATCTTTCAATATGAAACAAGCATGGGAAACATAGAAACTAACACAAAAACTATTAAAATAATGAAATAATATTAATTAGAAGTGGAAAAAATTCTATAAAAGGATTACATACGATATTATAAATATAAATTTGGGTTTTTGATGAGATAATAACATGTTTAAAACCACTATATAATATTTTAATGAATATTCAACCAAAATGATGTGTGAGGTATAAGATTTCATTTCAATTTAGATTACCTAGAGGCTTGTTTGTTATTATGAACCAATTCACTTTTCTGTGGTGTAGATGATACCCCTTTTAAATTTAATATAATTAATAGTTCATTTTTTATGTAATTTTTTTAATTTTAATTATTTCATTCTAGGATATTTGACTTGAAAATTACTGAGTGGTATAAATCATTGACCAATATCACATTCTTTTGATATTTTTAACTCTGTCTTAAAACAATCATTTTATTATTATTGATTAAGATTATAAATTAAATTTCTCAAGAATATTCATATTCTTTTGTAATAGATATTATTTATTCCTAAAATATATACCATTTAATCATATGGTGTTTACATTTAATGGTATTTTACTAATTGGGGAAATATTGATAATTCTGAATCCTCTAATCAAAATAGGTAATTTGTGATAAAGAAAATTTATTATGAATAGAATTTATTTTTTAAAATATTAGAAATAATTTGGGAGTACATGACATTGTGGGTCCAAGTTACTTATATACCCTCAATGTATTGGTAGAATCATGTAAAGAATAATTGGTCCAAATTTGATTGGTTTTTTACCCAATGTGATTCAATTATTTTTAGAATGAACATGTTGGTAAAGGTATCATGTTCAATAGAAGCATTAAAACAAATGATAAGGAATTAAATTTATTTGGAATTCACTTATTATTATCCATGATATTTTCATAATGATGTTATCTCTGGATTTAGTTTATCATCATTTTATTGATTAAATTAAATCTGTTTTCAGTTATCTACCTTTCAATTTTAATTATGGATGATCTAGTTATATATGTGACATGTGTGTCTAGTTATTTACAATTCTATATATATTATTTTATTGATTCATGATAGATTCCATTTTACATAAACTATAATTTTTAATTGAGATCACACATAATTTTTTACTTTTCCCTTGGATAAGATAAAGATGTATTTCTTTGAGTTTTAAGGGTTGAAGTTCATTTTATTTTTTAGGTTGAATGTTTTATTTTATATTACCAGTACAAAATTTATAACAAATATTTATGTGGTTATCCAAAAATTACTAATGGATTCCTCCACTGGGATTTGACAAATTAAATTTATTAAAATATCCTAAATAAGTGACTTAATCTTGGCTACTGGAATTATGGTTTCTATATGTAAGTGCAAAATATTTGTTCAATATTATGTGTCATGTTCAAATTGTTGATCTACAAAACCTGTTTAGTTCAATGATACAGGAAAATTTAAAATCCTTATATTATTTTTCTGAAGTGAATATTAATCTACTATTTCCTAGGTAAACTAAATATTATATCTACACATCTTTAATTAATTCATTTTAGGATTTGAAAACCTATTTCAATCTTGTAAAATCAATAAATTTAATTAATTCTAAAAATAAATAAATAAAATAATAATCTTTTTAAGTGAAATATATTATTTTAAGAAACAAACGTCCTCAAATAATAATGTTGACAATAAATAAAATATACAAATCATCAACTTTTCGCAAGTTCTAGTATCACATCCTTCATCCATGTAAACGGGTATGACATGTAATAATACTATTTTTCACATGAGAATGACTTTTTAAGTACTCATTATGCATTTCAAATTATAGTTTCATATAATTTATTCAAAATAATTTTTAAAAAAATTAACAACACTAGTTGTTTATTTTAGTGACTTGTATAGTTTTAAAAGAAAAATGTTTTTCTATTTGAAAGGAAAATACATAAAATTCTATTGTAATGGTATATCATAGTGAGAAATGGACAATACCATTGCATCTAGAATATAGTGTTTCCTTTAGGATAATATTTTGAAAATATTTAGGCATTGTCTATTTGGTTTTTAGTGGTCATGAGAGTTTAAAAAATTTGATAAATTATCTATTTTTATTATTATTTTATATATTTTACCCAATATATTCGTATTCTAAATAATTATAAGGGGGAATAATATTTGGGAATCCCCTAACTGGGGATGTAGCTATTATAGGTAGTTATCTCATAAGAGATCAAGGTATTATCTTGTCCAGTGTATTTTTATATACTTTTAATCCATGCTATATAATATTTTTCCCATTAATTCTCTCCTATAATTATATTATTAATCCTGGAATCATTTAAAAAAATTAGTAATGATTTCAAAAATTTTAATATGGATAAAATGTGACTCTAATTTTATAAATTTATAACATATATTTTCTAAAATTATAGATATAATATTTAGATTCTAAAATTTATTACATTAATTGAAGGGGTGTATTTTTTGAATTATGAAATAACATTTTAATATATTATTCTATATATTTAAATTTGTTGAATTCATATATAATTTTAGATAAATAAGAAGTAACTTTTAAAAAATCCAATAAATATTTTTGAGTTTTTTATAATATTTTATAACACCTTTATGTGGAATATTAAAGGAGCCTAACATATATAGTTGAATGGATATCAACATTAAAAAATTATTTTTTGGGAATAATATCTATTGGAACTATATTTGAGGTTAAAATATAGATTCATTTTTATAAAATCCATATTAAACTTTAATAATAAATCACAAAACTCTTTAGTTATGTGATTAAAAGGCCATATGTATATTAAAAGGTATAGATCTACCTAAATCTTTTATGATGTAGTTGAATAATATTTGGGATTTCGCAACAATTATTTTATAATGGTTTCAATTGATAATATTCATATGACAACAAATAATAGAAATAATATTTATAAACTAGATGTTCTCCCATTTAATATATAATTAATTTGAAATATAATATACCCTAAAATGATAATTATTCTCATTTATTGATCAACCTTCTTGACTCTATTATTTTATCCTCACTACAAAAAATAATCCAAACTATAATGCCTATATTAATATCCAAGCATTTTCAATTAATCCTTAATCATATCAATTTTTATTATGACTAGTAGCAAAAATTGAAAAAGTACCACATATTATTCTATATAGTTCACAAAAAAATGTGATCATTCAATTGTGATAAGTCTCTCTTTTTCTTAAATTCTTGTGAGGGGGGAGAATATTGTTTTAAAATTATTAAGAGAGAGTTATTTATAGGTTCACTTAATCTTGATGATATTCACTTTCTAAAATTCAAGGTGCGTAACAATTCTCAAATCCATCACAATTTATATAACTCATATTATATACCTTATGTTAAATAGTTTACAATTATATAGGATCCCGTTACCTTATTGTTTATTCTATGAAATACACTTGTAAAAATATATAATTATACCATTATAATCAATAATATATTCTACTTCATGGATAGTGAAATATATTTTTATGAATAAATCAATCATTATTTATGTAAATGATTTTAATTAAAATATATCATTTTCATTAGCCCATATTAACTCAACCCATGTATGGTTCATTTTTTCTAGAACCTTTTCTATTTTCCATGGTATAGAGATTCTTATAGGATGCTTGGAGTCCATCCACATTCAGAAATTTTGATCATGTTATCTATCATCATAATTTATTGTTTTAGTCGTGAATTTTTTCATGACAGTCGATTATTTTATTCATGTACTCATTCATCTTAATCATTCATTTTGGTCATGTAGTTGATCCTCGTAGTATGTTGTTTTTTTATTTAATCGATTCTCACGTTTATTCATTTTAGTTATGTGTTCAGTCCTCTGGGTTAGTCATTATGGGAGTGATATAGGCCCACACTATTGGAATTTTTGGTCATGAGATTGGTCCTCATGTTTTTCCTTTTTTGTTCATGTGTTAATTCCTTCACAATAAGTCGTTTTATTTATACTATTGGTTTTGGGAATTTAAAAATTTCCCAAATTTCTTGCTCTTCAAATTTTCTAAATAATTACTTAAGTAATGTTTTAATTAGAATATTCATTATTAACATTAGATAATAAATATTCAAGTGAATACAATGTATTTAACCCTAAACAAATTATGATAAATTTCTCTTTGAACTCAATTATAATTGAATATTTAAAAAGATTCATTCAATATCTAAAAAGCGGGAACCCATTTAATGTAATAATTAAATGTATAGTTTGATTTGGTTTTTATATACACCCATGAGTCTCATATTTTTTAATTATAAAGTGAAGATTATTTTCCTTTGTCCATTTTACAAGTTTCACCTCGAGTCAGGTTGATCATAACATTCCTCTTAGAACCTTATGACCCTATTATATTTAATTTATGTTCTTACTATGAGTTCTATCCCATAACCCTCTATCTTTTTTGGTAAAGAAACATCCTGAATATTATTTCTCATCAATTTAGGGATATATTAGTACACAATTTCATTTTACGGTTTGGATTAATATGTTTTATTTTACTAATCAAAATGGGTGTGTTGAACCATAATAATATAAGTATCAATTAATCGAATGAAATATTATTTTTTAATAATCTAAAAAATAATACTATAAAAATTAAAATATAGATTATCATTTCTTTTAATAATATATATATATATTTATATATTGATATTTCAAGAGTTGAAAAATAATTTATATCGAATAAATCTATTTTATTTATGTATATTATTTAAAATAGTAGAGGGATATAAAATATTATTCAAAAAAATAGAAAATGGGGTTAAAAAATATAATTTTCAAGTTATAATATTGCATACTAATAGCTTTCATGATAATAACTTTTTACAATTTTGTATATTGATAATTGAAATTGGAATTATCACATGTTAAATGTAATTTATATTTTATGATGTGGGGTTGTAAATAAATTTATTGTTTGAAATCACATGATATTTCATTATTATTTATTACATCACATTGGTAATTTATTTGATAATATTTTATTTAATATGGTTTTTTTTATTTTTTGGTTGTTGTTTGGAATGGTTTAAAATATTAAATCGAATAACCAATGAATATATCAAGGTATTAAGTAGAAAGTGTAATGGAATGATAAATGTACGCTATAATATATAGATTTATTTATGAATATGGAAGTATTTCATAAAAATATTATAGACGAATTCTAGTTGTTGATTACTACTAAGTATAGGTTTCCTTATTAAATAAACCTTGTGTATAATTTTTTTAATTCATGATGTAATTAAATTGGTTCTATATATAGTTGAATTATTTTGGGAAGATTGAGTATGTCCTTATTATGGGGTGATTAAATGAATCAATGTGAATGCCTTAGTGAATATCATTGTATTTTGGAAATGATTGGATGTCTTATGATCATGTTCTAGGATAATTTGATACTTTTTGTAATAATTGATAAATTTTATATTTATTGGAACCTTTAATGAGAAATGTGTTAGGAACAGGTGGCTGTAGTGATCGATAACTCTAGTGATAAAGGGATTGATTGTATTGTGAAAAAATGGTGTCAGAATCAAACTAGGGTAGTTTGGAAGGGGTTAGAGTAGGGGATTCTCATTAACAATTAATCATTATTGGTGGTTAAGTTATGTATTTATGTCTGAATATTTTTTATATGATAATTTGTAACTGTAAATTATGGTTTACCTTTTTGAACAATTATATCATATAGATGTTTTAACATTGGATGATTACTAAAGTATCCATATGATAATTCTTGAAAAATATAATTTGACAAAAATAATAGGACCAGTTCAAGAGGATTTATATTATGATAACTTACATGAGAATATTGTAAAATGAATTTATGGCGACTAATTCATAGGAAAATAGATTAAAGTGTTAATCTTCAAAATGATAATGGATTAATATTAACAAAGAGATAATGAATTTATTAATATAAAATTTGTTTCTTTATTTTTCCTTCCTGACACATAGAACCTAGAAGTGGATATCAATATTATGTGAAAAAATTATTGCATATGATTTCAATTCTTGTTTCCTATTGGGTGGTTTATAATATATTGGATCTAGGTACATTAGATTTTATGTTTAAAATAATGTTTTTTGGTTTTTTTGGATGATAACTGCGGGGGATTCGAAATAACACATCCTGAAAGGTGGATACATGGATCTATTAACTAGCTTGTTTCATTTAATAGGAGTGTATATGGATTTGATTTCCACCAACTAGTAGGTGGTCCTCCATTTGCCCATTAGTATGATGACAATAATCAACTATAAAGTAGATGTATCTACTAGATTTCTAGTTTCATCTATTGAGGTTTGATGATTAGGGGACTAATTTTAAATTAAAACCCATAAAACACTTAATTAACAATTTTTTTCTCTATTTATATGTTAATTTTTTTTTCTTTTCTCTTAGAGAGGTTTTTTACATGGCTTCTAGGATCCTTAAAACTACTATTCGTGGTGTGTTGATCATATTTTGAACTGTTTTCAATGAATTGGTTCATTTTGTTAATTACCTGATGTTCATTATTTTAAACACTAATTTTATACACATTGGAAGTGGTTCAAGGATTTCATTACCAAATATATTAATCATTCTAGGATTTTAATAAAATATATTCTATATCCCTTGTGTGATTTCCATCCAAAGGTAGCTTCCCTCATCAGTTTGGGAGCACTGTTGGATTGTTGAGGTAAGCGTCAATAAAATTTATTCAATAAACCTTTATATCGAACCCTAAACCATACCTTTAGGGGTTTTAGACCCTATTATATCTCATCCATGAAAGGGAAATGTTCTACATTTAGGTGGGGATGTCATTGTTCATCTAGGAATACGTAATTAGTGGTGGGATTATGTGACATTTCCCATGTATCATATGTAGTTCCAATGGATTGATTGGAATTCCATTATTTTCATTTTTTTTGTGTGAGTGTACATTAGGATATATCTTTCAACAATTGGTTGAATCGCTACCATTGTAAATATTTTTTTAAAGGAATATTCCTTTTATATTTATCTTTCAATATATAATCTAAGTGTCTTTTTAGGTTTGGGAAAATCATTATCAATCATTTTCTGGATTCCAATTGTTATTGGTCAGCTCATGGGGATATTGAATGCATTTTATGAATTCTCATGGTATAATTTGATGCCCTATTATATGGGTTGCCTAGTTTGGGTTATGATAACATTATATTAGATCATGGATATTCTAAGTATTTTGATGTTGGTAGAAAACTGAAATGATTGTCAGTACTTGAGGGGTTGGTTGTAGGGAATTTCGAAGATCATATTGTCTAGAAGAGACATTATTCACCAAGGGATGTTGTTATGTGTGTCTTCTACGTCGTTTTTAACCTAATATGAGTTTATTTTTATATTTTAATATTTTAAAATATGATTGTTTAATTTACTGATCCTTTCCATCTGTTATTGGTTTATAGTGACATTTCTCTATGATGTCTTCTGAGGGTACCATTGGAGGTTTATGTGGGACATGATCCTCAAAAGAATCCTCCTATAGATTGATATCTATTATTGGATATCATATAGGTATTTCTTTTACTGTAATAGAATCAATAATAGGTTCATAATCATGTTTTTGGTGTGTAACCAAGTGTTATAGTAGATAAGGATCAATCACAAGAGTTATTACATGAGAAATCCACATTTATTAAGAGACTCAAAGATACAAATGATTATTTTTTAAAGATAAATAAAGTCTTATAATTCCTGGATACACCTATGTATATAAAGTTTAAAAGAACAACATTTATGCTCGAGGATCCAAGAAACTGGTTGGGGGATTTTGTAGATTATGAAAATAGGCATCTAGGCATGGAGTGGAAGGTATTAAACACCTTTTCATTTATAGTTTCTATCGTGGGTCTCTATGTATGATTATTTTTATATAACTTATCTTCATTAAAAATTGATTGCATTTCGTGTAAGAGTACTAAAACAATTTCATGAATTTTACTCATTTCACTCCAGGAATGGTGATGATGGATCATATGAATGCTCAAAAATACTCGTAGGGTCTACATATTGACATACAATAAAAATTATGTATAATAAATTACCCCATTTATTATGATATGGTTGATTGGGATATATCCAAATATATTGATATAATGATAAATATTGGATTTAGTAATTCTTCTATTCCACCTCGCGGTTTTTTCATTGGTCCTTAAGGAAGAAAGTGGAAGTGAATCAATAATTGTATGTGCAGTAGAGGAGGTTCTCAGTTGTGGAACCCCTCGTCACCCTCAGCAAAGGCCCTTCATTTACCCTATACATGACATAAGTGTTTAATGTTATAATAAACATGATTTTTTTCTTTTACCCCTGAATAATTAATGATATTTTGGATGACAAGGCTATCTATAAAGGTTTTTTCTGGAATTGAATACAACTGATCATGGTCTGGGGTGTTCAGATCAATAAAAAATAAGGAATAGTTAGAAATCTAAAAATCCATAGGGATCTATCCACAATCCTCAAGAGTGAATTACCTTCACACATTAGATGACATTGTAGTGTAATTTAATTCAGGTCATACTATATTGAGAGGTACCATATTTATTACACATTGTATAGAAATTTAGCTATTTTATAAAACTTCATTTAACTATTTTATATCATCTCATTTTATTGATTTGATAAAACTTTTGACTGAGAAAATTTCAATTTTTATTAATCTATTTAAACTAATATGTAATTATAATGATTTTGTATTTCATCAACCATATTTTTCAATTTTTATAATTGCTGTTGAGTTACATTTGAACATCCCAATTATTTACATGGATCCATTCAACATCATCATTTTTTAAAAACCAGCCATTTCTAGAGTCATCTTGGGCATGTTTTTGGGTAATTTTTAATGTTTTTACTTTTCATTATTTTGTAGTTGTGGATTGGGGTGCGTTTGGGTTAAATTTTAAGACAAAATAATAGACTATGGGTTGCGTAGTGTTTGACATACCGTATGAATAAATTGTGCCAACCACGAAAAACTAGACAGAGAGGCCCGCATGGTTTGTGCAGGTTTCATTAACCATGTGACCAAACTATTCCAACCGTAAATACTAAGACAGAGAGGTCTGCACGATTGGTGAATGGTTTTCCCAAATCACGGGCCTCTGCCAAGGTAACGGTTCACTCAGGATTTTTAATCATAAAATCCTTTGTAAAGCCACCCCAACCCCCTTAGACTCCTATATTTTGACCATCTATCGGTCATGTAAAATTCTAGTTGTACCTAGAGCCTTATGGAGGGATTCCCAGGTGATTTGAACACCATTCTTTTAGATCTAATGCCCAGATTAAAGATATTATTTCTTCCCTATAAGTAGATTTCATCTTGTTGATTATCTCATTCTTTCTTCTATCATTCCATAATAATTTCATAGAATACATCCCCCATTTCAAGGTATATTAACCCATGAGTTGAAATATAGATCTAGGATTGTGGATGTTAATATATATTTTCAAGATATTGATGCCTTTGATCATAATTTTGGTTTATGGATTTCGATCTGAATCTTGATCTATGACGTTGTGCTACTCAGATATTTGGGACTTCCATTGGGGTAACATCCATAAATAAACCAAGGTAGGTGGTCTAAATGAAACTCCTATAGTCATGGATCTGATATGTGAATGTGAGTTTATAAAATTACTACCTTCCATTTATAATTGATTTTCCTAAATTGGAGCAATTAGGAATGTTGAATTTTGACTTGTGATTTCCTTGGTGATTAATTGATAATTGAATCATGAAAAAACATAAGGTGATTACCAAAATAGATATTATAATTGAGATATTGAATTTATTATGTTATGATAATTAATTCGGAGAAATTAATAATGAAATGATGATTGGTTATGAAAGATAGTTAATTTTTATAATTAGTTATTGGCCATATTTTGATCAATGATAATTAATTATAAGAATTAATTATGATATTTTGAGATTTAATATGGATAATTAATCGTGAAAAATTAATTGTGGAATGATAATTGTGTTGATTGATTAATAAATTGATTAATTGATTAATGGGTTATGTTATTATTTAATTGTTGAATTTAATAATGGCCTTTGAAATATTTAAATTATCATTGGATTAGTAATGTAATTATGTGGATAATTCTTGTGAATTAATGAATTATTAAATGGATAATATACTTTTGGTTCTGTATATTGAGTTATAGACTAATTAGAAGTTGGTACTTGGACATAGAGTTCATTTCCAATAGTTATCCAAGCTTGAGATTATGGGGTGATAGGCATGACAACCTACACTGAATGAGATATAGAGTGATAGGAATGAGGACATACACTTAATGATATTTGGGTTCATGGAATGATTACCTACACTGAATAATTAATAATAATGAATAATGATTAAAATTTGAAACATGTAATGAAAGTAGACTTCATTTTATGAATAAAGATTAAATGACAATTTGATCAATGTTTAATTTTGCATTGTATTTATTTCTTCGTTGAATTGCATCCATTATCATTTGACTGGTCTTGTTTTAGACATTGTTATTGGTGGACTACTATATTGTACTCACAACCTATTCAAGTCACCTGATTGGAACCTGAGTAGACATTTTTGTTATAGGACATGATAAGAGAAAGACCCCCATATTGGTTGATGTTTGGGATTGGAGAATGGAAGAGGGAAATGGATGTGGTTCGTGACCCGCATAAGAGTCATTTTTTATTTATGTTTAGTTTAATTTTAAACACATGACACTTTCCTTGTCATAGTATGTTTTACCTTCCAGTTTATTATTGTATTTTCTTATTTGAATATCATGTGATAGTATATTATTCTGGTTATTTATATGGTTCCGCACTTTGTGATTGTTGTTTACTTCCATTGGTATTTTTATTCTGATAAAAGAGGGTATATTCTCCCAAAGACATACCTACTAAAACCTCACTTCTAGTTGGAACCCTCTAGCCTATGGTGATGCACACATTACGGCATGGTGCAAACCAGATTAGGGTACCATTTAGTGGCACCTGGGTCAGGATGTCACATAGTTGAATCAGATGAGTTTTCTAATCTTTCTTCTTATTTTGTCTTACTATTTTGGGTAAAGGAATAAAGAAGACTATGAAGAGTCGTAACATAGTAATGAGCTCGTTCTTGGGAGTTTCAAACACATGTATAAGGAAAATTTTGAGTACCCGGGATGGGATTGTTGTGATTTCTATTTTATTTTATAGTTAGATATTATTTAACCTCAGGTGACACACTTGTGGTGTGATGTAATATTTATATTGAAAATTATTTAATTTTGATTTCTGGACAAAAGAGGCATGATACTTGATTCAGCAAGCATCATCATAGGCACTCAAGGTTGTTGTGACATGCCTTAGTCTTTGAACTCATAGGAAAAAATCAGTCTTGTGTATTTTTTTGAACATGAACTATTTTCCCTTTTTGTGAGATTAAAATTATGATGAGAATTGAGAATAAATGGGAGTCTAATTAGAACCATGATTATGATAAATTAATTAATTTATGAACGAATTAATTTGAGATAATGTGATTAGTTAATGGTCATATTAATTAATGAGAATGTATGTACCCTTGTAATCCAAGACCTACGAGTATGATTGTTAAGGGTACTGATAAGGCCACGGAGTTGACTGTGTTGCAAGAAAAAGAGACAAATGACATTTTGAAACTTTTTGTATTAGTTTATCCTATTACAAAAATGTTGTAAAGTTGCGTTATTAGACGAAATATGTTTGTTTGACCTTTTATAAATTTGCCTCCAATACGCTTGTTGAGGGAAAGGTTAAAGGGTATGGACCGGAACAATATTCTAGACAGGGAACATGAGGCACTATTGGTACTAGTTGTGGATGAAGAGGTGCAGTTCTGAGAGAAATTTTCTTGTTTCATGCAGTTTATAGAGAGAGACCCATGGTCGGTTCTAGAAATCATGAATGAATTGATATTGGAGTTTCAATAGAAAAACCCTCTTTATTTTAAGGAGGGGGTTCCCTAAGGGATATAAATTCTAGATTGAATCAATAGAGATGATACATGGCCATTTGGAGACTCTAACTAGGAGGAGTGTCAAGATGGATTCTTATATGCTATGGGTTCAACAAACTTCTGGTGGGAAATTCATCAATGATCTGGACATTTTGATGATACGTTATGGAAGGAAATTCAAGGGATGTTCTTGAAGCACTTCATTCCAATGAAGTTGAGACAATAGACAACTTCAGAGTTTATTCATATGACCCAAGGAATCTTGTCAATAATGGGTTACTCAGAACGTTTCCCATATTTACAGTGATTTTCTCTTAATTTGGTGGTAGATGTGGCTTCTCTGATGAGGCTTCTCTGATGAGACGATTTTTAGACTGACTTAGATGTGAAATTAAGTCCCAAGAAAATATATTTACACTGAATAAATTATCAAAATTTGTTAAGAAGGCTCTCATTGCATTGGGGAACCTAGAGGGTGATTCCAATACTAGACATGTAACTATCACCGGACGATCAGGGAGTGTTCCTTCTGAGAGCATAATGTTTCAATATGAGATCCTTTAGCAGGACAGGTGAAGGAAAGGTGGACAGTCAGGAGGAATAGTTTCACTGGATCTTACTCATTTTCTTTGAAACCAATGTGGTAAGTGGGGACTCTGTTGTACACATTTTCCACAACCACCAGTGGAGTGTCGGTGTCATGAACCAGCCCGGGTACCCTGGTGAACCGATAACCGATACGGCCCTGAAAAAGCCCGAAGGGCGTTCCCGATCCCCATGGGTCAGCGACTAGCACCTGGCATCACAAAACATGCAAGTGGGAACGATTTATGCCATTATAATATGGAAGTAATAGATCACAAAACAGTTTGCATTACAAAAGAAACTCCACCGAGAGTAATGTACCAGAATACAAAGAGGCACAAAAATCCCAAAGTACTACAACACAAGTACTAAAAAGGGAAAAATAGTCCTAAAGTCTCTAAGGAGACAACTCACCATGACCAGAGATCAATAGCTGGATACATCTCAAAGAGATCCCTTCCCATTGCTCAATCCTGGAAGATGATTGTCTACAAACACCTGAAGTCAAAAGTTGGGTGTGAGCCTAATCCCATTAGGATACCACCAAAGATTCCATAACAGATGCCAAACATAGATTTTCCAGAACAAAGATTTCAATTTTTGAATAAACAGGTTTGGGAATTCAAAATCACATTTTTAACAAAACATGCTTTACATTTTCAAATGATGGAAAAATCAATTTAAGAAAAGGCTTTACAATGATGGAATTTTTATAAAAAAATGGCTTAAGTAAAACATTTATATAAAACAGTTTATATAAATTCATCATGCTTGTAAGAGAGTTCAAAAGCATTTTCATACTTTATATCTCACAAATATATAAATAAGCAAGCAACATGGTCATCCTCCAAAAGGTACGATAGTATTATTCAGTTTCAGGATTCTGCAATTTCTAAGTGAACTCAGAAAAATATGTATACACACATCCCTATGACACTGGACAAAAGAGACTCGTCAGCAACCCATCGGGTTTTTTACCCACCGTAAGTATGTTTTAGAATGTTGGTGTGGCATAGAGTGTATCCAAATAACTCACTAACTACTTAAGTCTTGCATGTGCTCTTAGATGATGGGTGAACTATTTTAATAAGGCTTAAAATATCATCAATCCCATTCTTCCATTTCAAAAGTGACAATTTTATTCCATTTAAAACCAAAACAAGTTTTATTCAAATCATTCCTTTTTCACATGATAAAACCAATTGGTTTCTATCAAATCATTTTATGCCATTTTCACTAGTTGAAATCCATTGAAAACCAATTCCATCATTACACAATTTTTTCCCACAATTAAATTCAAAATTTTAATTGAAACCATTTCCATCAAATCCACAATTTAAATTCAACAATATAAATTGGCCAATTTCAATAAACACACCCAATTCAATGGAGTTGGGGTTTTCCAAATTTCCATGCCAATACCATTTCAAATATCTTAACTCACTAGAATCAAGTTTTTATCAATTTAAATGAAAAAAAACATGAGAAATTGAATTTAAATCAACAATTGAAATCAATCAATAAAATACAATGATAATTATTTTGGAAAGTCGGGACAGAACCACCTACATCGAGGGTTTTGACCAAAACCACAATGATTGAGAATGCTCATGAAAATTGGGTTTCTTCTTCAAGAACCCACCTTACATATTTTCTCCTAGAAATATCGAGACCAAATCTCTTCAAATTTGGCATCAAAACATTTTGATCTACCCATAAAGGGTGTAGATCTATGAAACCAAGAGAAGAGGAGAAGTGGGTCATAGTATATCTAAGAAACCGGACTAGAACAATCATGTCAAATTTGACAAATCGTGCGCTAGTCGTGGGTTAGATTCTGCCTCAGTCACCCTTCTCACATGGTTTGGTTGCACTGTTAGATAAACCATGTGCTGCACATGCGAAAGCTACTGCCTCCAAGACCTACTACACACGGTTTGGCCGCATAGTTTAGACAACTCGTGCTCCGCCCGCGCGACTTCCCCTTCCCCCAAAAACAACTTTTAATGTTCTCCCAACTCTCCCAAGTCACTACTCTAAAACAGAGGTACTTAGAAACATCAAAGTTACCTAAAAACGTAACGTGATGTTATGACCTCCCCACCATATGATCGTTCTTCCCCCATAAATCATATGAAGAAACCTCCATTTCAAAGAGATGAGGCCACTTATCTCTCATTAGTGCCTCCCTTTACCACGCCTCATGAGAATCAGAACCATGCCACCAAAGTAAATGGAGAAGAGGTATCATTCTCCCACAAATTACCATGGTCTAATAATCAAAAACCCTGACTGGTCATTTAGTAACATATAAATCTAGTTCAACCACAAGATCACTCCAGCTAACAACATGAGATGGATCAGAGAGATACATTCATAGCTATGATACATTTAACACGTTATGTATCAACATCAGCTGTGGTGGTATATCTAGATGGTAAGAAACTTTCCCTAAAATACCAACAACCTCAAAAGGTCCCACAAAACAAGGAGCAAGATTCCCTTGCCTCCCAAGCAGTTGTTGACCTAATTGGGCTGAAACTTTCAAGAACACCTGGTTACCAACTGAGAACTCTAAAGTTTTACAACGATGATCAACATAAGACTTGTACTGACTCTGTGCTGTCAACATTATATGAAGATTCAACTGGATCTTAATTGTTGTCTCTTGGACCAAACTTGGTCCTACCAAAGAACATTCACCACTCTCCAACCAACATGAAAGAGATTTACAAGGATGACGATACAAAGCCTCAAAAGGAACCATTTTTATCGTAGACGAATAACTGTTTTTATAAGAAAACTCAACTAGCCCCATATGATCATCCCAAGATCCACCAAAGTCGAGAACACATGTGTGGATCATATCCTTAGTGATCTAAATAGATCTCTCTGTCTGGCTATCTGAATGTGGATGGTAGGCCGTGCTCAAATGGACCTGAGATCCAAGTTCCTCTTGAAGGCCTCTCCAAAAGCGAGGAGTAAACCGAGGATCCTTATTAGATACTATAGAAGATGGAACTCCTTGCAAATGAAAAACTTCTTTCACATAGATATTTCCTATCTTCTCAACTTTGGTTGTATCTTGAATAGGTATAGAGTGAGCTTACATGGAAAGTCTGTCGATCACAACCGATATCGCATTCTTATTCCTCTGGATTTGAGGTAACCCAACCACAAAGTCCATAGATATATTATCCCACTTCCATGCAGGTACTGGAAGTGGTTGAAGAAAACTGAAAGGTTTCTGGTGCTTGGCTTTCGCCTGCTGGCATGTATAGCAACGAGATACAAACTTAGAAATGTCTTGCCTCATACCTGGCCACCAGAACTGTCGTTGCAAGTCATAGAACATATTTTTGGTTCCTGGTTGTACAACCCAATGAGAGTTAAGGAAATCCTACATCACATCCTTCCTTGCTGATAACGGCACAATTTAATAGTTTCGATAACACATAATACCCTATTTGGAGAACGACCACTGAGTGTGTGTCCCCACCATAAAGGGAGTCCCTAATGCTACAGAATTCATCATCCAATTGTTGTTCTAGAAGAATTAACACGAGGATAGCAGAAGTCAACTGAACATCGGCTAAAGAAACTTCATTCCCCTTACACTGAACTCCAATATGAAACTGAGAAGAAAGAGCCATCAAAATCCACTCTTCTGAAGATTCTTTCACAACCTCTGATGGAAGTTTCCTACTTAACGCATCTGCAACTACATTCCCTTTCCCTGGGGTATAGGAAATGTCAAATTTGAAGGATTGTAGGTACTCCACCAACACCTTTTGCGGAGATTCAAATATTTTTGAGAGAAGATATAACTCAAGCTCTTATGGTCTAAATACACAATAAAACATTCTCCATAAAGGTAATTTCTACAACACTTATGTGTGTGAATTATAGCTACAAGTTCAAGGACATGGGTAGGATAGTTCTTCTCATGATGCTTAAGCAAACGAGACCCATAGGCAACAACATGATTACCATGCATGAGAACACACCCCAAACCTAAACCTGGTGCATCGCAGAAGACCACATAACCTATCCCAGCCACTAGAAGAGTTAACACCTACACAATAGTCAAAAGATGCTTTAGCTCAACAAAGGAACTCTAAAATTTATCATTCTATGAAAACTTCACTCCCTTTCGAGATAAAGCAGTCAATAGAGAAAGTAACGTTGAGAAGTCTTTAAAAAACTGGAGATAATATCCGGCTATGCCCAATAAGCTCCAAATATCAAAAACATTGCGTGGTTGTTCCCAAGTAATAACAACCTTCACCTTCTAAAGATCAACATATATTCCTTGTTTTGACAAGACATGCCCCAAGAATTTCACTTTTTGAATCCATAAATCACACTTTGAATGATTGTCAAAATGTTAGTGATTATTTAGAAGATTCAGAACTATTCACAAATGCTGCACATGATCCTCCTGAGACATGGAGTAGACAAGAATATCATCCACAAAGACTACCACTAATGTATCTAGATACTCACCAAAAACCTTGTTCATCAAATCCATGAAAACTACATGAGCATTTTTTTTAGTCCAAATGGAATAACAAGGTACTCATAATGGCCATACCTACTCCGGAAAGCGGTCTTTTGAATGTCGTATTCTTTTATCCTCAACTTAAGGTAACCAGATCGAAGATTAATTTTTGAAAACCACTTTTCCCCTTTCAATTGAACAACAAAATCATCAATTTTTGGTAAAGGATATTTTTTCTTTATCATAACTCGATTGAGCTTTTAATAATAAACACCTAAGAGAAGAGAACCATCAGCCTTCTTGGCGAAGAGAGTAGGTACTGCCCAAGGTGCTACACTCGGGCATATAAAACCTTTCTCACGAAGATAGTCTAACTGAGACTTTAATTCTTTTAGTTCAGCTAGATCCATTAGGTAAGAGGGAATAGAAACTGGTTGAGTACCATGCATTAAGTCAATAGAGAAATCAACCACCCTTACTGGTGGAAAACCAGAGAAGTCATAAGGAAACACATCGGAAAAATCTGTGATGACGGAATAAAGATCACCACACATTTAATATCACTCTAGATCAGAAAAAAAACATAGATATAACTTTCCCCATGTCTGTATAAGAGGATCCGACTCTTCTTGAACTCCAGTCCCATTCTCTTTGGAAAACAAGAGGCACACCACTAGGTGTAGTAAGGTAGGCCCATCGAAGATAACAAGTGATCCGAGATTTATTGGTAATGAGTCAATATATCCCAAATATGACATCAAATGATTTCATGTCAAGACCCAAGAAACTCTTAGCAAGATCAAAATCTGATAGACAGAAGACACAAACAGGAATTCAGAGACCCTTCTCTCTCATTGTACCAATGGGTGTAGTAATATCCATCACCTAAGATAAATGTTTTGTATGTAGATTAAGAAGATTAACAAGATGGGTTGAATTAAAAGAGTGAGATGCACCAGTAACAAAAAGAGTTTTCACTAAAGATGAATCTATAGTATTGGTACCTCTCACAGTTGCAGGACTTGTATCAGCTACCTCTGGCGACCCTTCTACTGCGTGAAGAAGCTTCATTCCAGATGCCTGTGGCCGAAACCCTCTTGTATGTGAAGCATTTGATTACCCTGAAGTTTTTGAAGGTGTAGATAATCATGTTCCACCATGTTCAGTAGAGAAGTGATGGTATAGTCTCTTTAATTTCCCAAAATGTCCACAGAATCTACAGTTCTTGGGTACCTCAGTGCAAAACCTCATAGAATTTCCTGGCATCCCACACTGATAGCAAGTCAAAAAATCCCCTCCTAGTGCTACTGAAGGTCTGGGATGACTCTACTGTCAAGAACTACCATGAGAAAAGTCACGCTTCCATTTTCCTTTAAAGGAACCCATATTACCACTAAGAGGGAAAAGAACTTCCTTCAACCCTAACTTTCCTTCCAAGTCCATCTCAACCACCATCTCCCTATCCAGCACATCAAAATAAGTGGGTATCTTCAGTAAGAAAACCTAATAATGGATATCTGATCGATGTCCCAAATCGAATCGTCTAGCCTTCATCCTAGCATTAGATAAAATCTCAGGAGAAAACTGTACCAGCTCAGAAAAGAAATTTGAGTACTCAGTCACGGTTTTGCTGGTCTGCTCAAGCTTGAAAAGTTCCACAGCCTTGGCCTACACCATTGATTCTGGATAGAACTAGTTAGTAAAATTAACCATAAAGTATTTCCACTACAAGCCCTCATGTTTCCCATCCGTCACAATTGTGTCCCACCATCTCCTACATGGTCCCTCTAGTACGAAGGTGGCACACATCACCTTGATCACATTAGGTGACTCCAAGAACCCAAACAGACATTCAATCTTACTCAACCATTCCTCAGCATATTGAGGGTCAGTGGAGACTTTGAAAACTGGTGGCTTCTGGTGTAAGAACTCTTGAGAATGACTTCATAAAATATCACTATGAAGATCTATAGTTGGAGACTGGACAGGAACTGGAGGTGGAGCCTGTCCTTGAGCTTGGACAGTGTGGGCAATCACCTCAACCAGACTTGGATCCACAATAGGACTTGCTTGCTGAGATTCAGTAGCAGCCTCTTTTTGGATCTGATTTCCACATCTTCTCGGAGGCATGATGCTACAAATCATAAAAATACATATATTAACTCCAAAACCTAGTAGAAAGGAAAACTATTCTTAAAATAAGGGATAACAAGATTTGGATTCCACTCTTTCCAAATCAAAACAAGGAAAATACTAGAACTAATCCACAGGTCGTATTTCCCTAATCAACCCTGGTGACTTAAGGTTCATTTTGGTGAGAGCTGGAGAGGCACTCAATCATAAATACCTCCAAAGTCTCGATAAGAATACTCAAATGCATATTGTCATCAAGGAAAGATGCTTAACCTCGCTTTGATAGCATTTTGTCATGAACCAGACAGGGTACCCTGGAAACCCGATAACTGAGCTGGACCTGACATATCATGAAGGGTGATCCCAATCCCCATGGGTCTGCGACTAGCACAGGGCCTCACACAACATGCAATTGGGAACGATTTCTACCACAAGAATGTGGAAGAAATAGATAACGAAATAGTATGCATTATAAAAGAAACTCTACTGGGGGTAATGTCCCAGAATACAAAGAGGCACTAAAAGCCCAAAGTAATACAACCCAAGTACTAAAAAGGGAATAATAGTCCTAAAATCCCTAAGGACACAACTCACCATGACCAGAGATCAACAGATGGATCCACCTCAAAGAGATCCCTTCCCTTTGCTAGATATTGGAAGAAGAAAGTCTACAAACACATGAAAGAAAAAGTAGGGTGTGAGACTAAGCCCAGTAGGATACCACCAAAGATTCCGTAACAGATGCCAAATATAGATTTTCTAGATAAAAGGTTTCAATTTTCATATAAATAATTATGGAAATTAAAAATAATATTTTTAACAAAACATTCTTTACATTTTCAAATTATGGAAAATCCATTTAAGAAATGTCTTTAAAATGATGGAATATTTCTAAAACAATGTCTTAACTAAAATATTTATATAAAATAGTTTACATAAATTCAGCAGGCATGTAAGCCAGTTCAAAAGCACTGGCACACATTTATATCTAACATATAAATAACCAAGAGAGAAACATGGTCATCCACCAAAAGGTACGATAGTATTAATCAGTTATAGGAATCCACACTCTCTATGTGAACTCAGAAAAAAATTTTATACACACCTCCCTATGACACTGTCAAAAGGAGACTCGTCGCCAACCCATCGGGGATGTGACCCACCGCGAGTATGTTTTAGAACATTGTCGTAGCATAGAGTGTATCTGAATAACCTACTAAAAACCATAGGCTTGCATGAACTCTTACATGATGGGAGAACTATCTTAAGAATTCTTAAAATACGATCAATCCCATTGTTCCATTTCAAAAGTTCCAATTTTATTCCATTTAAAACCAAAACAGGTTTTATTCAAAACATTTATTTTTCACAAGATAAAACCAATGGGTTTATATCAAATCATTTTAAGCCATTTTCACCAGTTGAAATCTATTCAAAACCAATTCCATCATTTCACAATTTATTCCCACAATTAAATTCAAAATTTTAATTTAAACCATTTCTATCAAATCCACAATATAAGTTCAACAAATTAAATCGGCCAATTTCCATAAACACACCCAATTCAATAGAATTGGGGTTTTCCAAATTTCCATTCCAAAACCATTTCAAATATCTCAACTCATTGGAATCAAGTTTTTATAAATTTAATTGAAAAAAAATAAGCAATTGAATTTAAATCAACAATTAAAAAATCAAGAAAATACAATGATATTTAATTTGGCATGTTGGTACGGAACCACCTACCTTGATGGTTTTGACGAAAACCACAATGGTCGAGAATGCTCAATAAAACCAGGTTTCTTCTTCAAGAACCCGCCTTAGATCTCTTCTCCTAGAAAGATCAGGACCAAATCTCATCAAATTTGGTATCTATACACTTAGATCTACCCATAACAGGCATAGATATAAGAAATAGAGAGAGTAGGAGAAGTAGATCTGATTTGATATAAGAAACCGAACAAGAATGATCACATACCTCAAGAATCCATCTTCAATTCGCCAAGAGATTCCTCCAGATCACCTCCGGAACGATGGGAGAATCTTCTATGACCTTAAGAGAAGACGAATCCTGTGTTAGGGATACTTAGGAGGAAAACACAGAAATTAAAGGTGAAATCGAGTGAGATACTCAATTTAAGGATCTCATTTAAGTGGTCGCATTGTTAGTTCACACGGTTTAACAAACTGTGCGCTAGATGTGCATTGGCTTCTTCCTCGATCTCCCTTCTCACATGGTTTGGATGTATGGTTAGACCAATTGTGCACTGTCCGTGCGGAAGCTACTACCTCCAAGATCTACTGCACACGGTTTGGCCACATGGTTTAGAAAAACTATGCATCGCCTGTGCGACTTCCCCATTACCCCAAACCAACTTTTAAAGTTATCTCGACTCTCCCAAGTTACTACTTCAAAACAGACATACATAGAAACATCAAAAGTTCTTGAAAACCTAATGTGATGTTACAGCCGGTTTGGTGGCAAGATGGTGCACCTAAAAATGTTTTGTAGGAAGAAGCGACTAGCTGGTTCTGATGGAGAAGCTTCTCATAGTCAGAGTGTGGGAAGGGGGTCATCAACACCATATAGAAATGGTAGCTATAGTTCTATTTGGTGAGAAGATAGTGGCAGTGGACATGGTGCTTCAGGGTATGTGAACCCGCATCAGCAGAGTGGTACTACTAAGGGGATTCAAAGAACACCACAGAGTATAGGGAAATGAAAGTTACAAGAAGTTCATCCTACACTTTCGGAGAGTGAGGGAGGTCCATTGAGAGTGACAGGTACAATTCTAGTTGCTTCTACTTTAGCTACTTCCTTGTTTGATACTGGTTCTTCTAATTCCTTTATAATAGAAAATCTTGAGAATGGATTGAGATTGGAGGTGGAGTCTGTAAGCGGGGTGATGAATATCCACACATAGTTGGGAACATGGTCTAGGGATATCTATTTATGAAATGGATTGTCTCTATAGATTGAAGAGTATCAGTTTTACTGGGATATCTATATCCTTGATATAGTGGGCTTTGACTTGATTAAGTATTTGGACTGGCTAGTCACATACCATGCCCAAATAGATTGCTAATGTATGAGAGTAACCTATGTATCTCTTAAGGGGGACTTGTATGTTTATCGTGGAGAACGATATATCCTTGTAGGACATACTGGGCCAATTACTCATCAACTAGGAGAGATCATAGCCCATGATTCTTGTATTTTTCTTCATGATGAGAGTGGAATTCAAGACGTCCTTCCACTAATAGAAGAACTATTTTATGATGAATTTCGTGAAGACTTTTTAGGGCTACCACCTAAAATAGATGTGGAATTCACTATTGATATCATGTCTGGGGATGAGCTGATATCTATTCCACCATACATAATTTAACCAACTTAGCTTTAAAAGATCACAACGTAGTTGGTGGAATTGGAGGATAAAGGGTTTATCTGTCCAAGTACATCTCCTTGGGGATCACCTAATCTATCTGCATGGAAGGCTGACGTGAGTTTATGCTTGTTTTTTTATTACCATAAGTGGAATAAAATGATTGTGAAGATCTGATATCCTCTTTTGTATATCGATGATCTTCTTGACCAGAAGAAGGGCTATTATATATTCTCAAAGATCTATATGAGATCACGGTATCATCATGTGGGAGTTTGGGATTCTAATATACCCTGATCATCTTTCATAATTTTTTATGTCCTTTATGAGTTTCTTTTAATGTCATTTGGGATGAAAAATTCTCTAGTAGTGTTTATGGAATTAATAAACAAGATCATTCATCCATACTTTTATCATTTTGTGGTGTTGTTTATAATGATATCTTGGTGTACTATAAGACTCATGATGATCATGGTCATCTTATTAACATGTCCTGGGTACACTGAGAGAGCATCAGCTATATCCCAAGCTATCTAAATTCCATTTTTGGATTTACCAGATAAACTTTTTAGGGCACATCATCTCGGATGATTGTGTGGAAGTAGACCTAGAAAAAGGACAGGCATTGGTTTATTTGGATCATCCTAATAATTTTTTTGATATTTGAAGCATTATGGGATTATCTGAAAGGAGTTTCATCCATGAATTTTATTGACATGAACCATCAATTTCATGTTTGACAAAGAAAGGGATGATACTTTATTAGATATAAGCATGCGAGAATGTGTTTTAGGATTTGAATAAGCACTTATCATCAGCACCAATTTTGATCTTACCTGAGTCGGGCGAATATTACATGGGGTATTGTGAGGATTTTAGTATTAGACTCAGACCTATGTTAATGAATGTGGATATAGTTGTTGCTTATGGGTCTAGTAAGCTGATTCCACATAAACGGATTTACCCTATAAATTACCTTGAGTTGGTCACAATGGTTTATAATCTTATGTGTTAGAGACTCTATCATTTGGGTGGGAATTTTACAGTTTTTATGGATAAAAAATATTGACGTATATCCTTTCACAATGCAACATGAATCTTCTGCAGTGAAGATGGGTAGAGTATATGCAGTCCTTCGATTTTTGACTGGAATATACACCCCGATAGGGGAATAGTGTGGCTGATTCCTTGAGTAGGAAAAACATTCTCAGATAGTTCATGAGTCGACTACAAAGTGGAATATAATGACTTTTATAGAGGAAATTCTTGTGCTAGTTCAGGATTGTCAGGAGAGGATAAATTTTGTTTCAATAGAACTTCAGTCTACTCTCTTAAGATAGATCATGGGTAGATTTTATGAGGATCGACAGTTTGTAGCCTTAATGGAAAGAATTATAGGATCGTAAGCACCTTTAGACTAGTTAACAGATGCGCATGAGAACTTCTATGTAAGAAATAAGGTTGTTGTTCTTTTGAGTATGTGAGAGGAACTAATGTGGGAATTTTATGCCTCAATGTGGGAAGTAAAACTTGTGGTGACAAGAATTTTTCATGGCGTACAACAATTTTGTTGTTCTATAGTCATGAAAAAAATGATAATAGGGTTTTAACATGATGTTTAACCTGTCAGTGGGTTTATGAAGAGAATCAATGTCCTAGAGTACTATTACAGTCGTTACCTATTTTGGAATGGAAGTGGGATGACGTGACTATGGATTTCGTGCATGTGATTCCAATGAAACATATGATGAATTATTATATTTGGTTATTTCTGAATTAACTAATGAATGTAGGACATTTCTTATAAATCAGAGAAACCACTACAGTAGAACAATTGGGAGTAATATATGTACAAGAGATAGTTTTTATTCATGGGGTTCCACATATTATAGTTTCAGATCATGTTCCACACTTTACATTATGCTTATGGTAGGGATTACAGTAGGTGCTGGGTACACAGGTACTATTATGTACAACCTTCCACCAACAGACTAGTGGGTTGTCAGAACATACCATACAGGTGTTAGAGTATGTTATGAGAGCATGTCTTCTTGAATTTGGTGGTCTTGAGAGAAGCACCTTGATTTTGTGGTGTTCTCCTATAAAAAATTATCAGAAAACTGTATTAATGGAACAATTTGAGGAACCTTATAGAACACATTGTAGATCATTTCCATCTCAATTAGATGTGAGTGACTTAGATCTGTTGGGACCGAATCTTATTCAGGAGACATCATTGAAAGTTATGTTGATTTGAAAACATATGGATATAGATAAGAGTAGGTATATGTCATAAAGTGATAGACGGATATGACCCCTAGTGTTTATATAGGGTGATTTTTTATTTCTTTATGTTTCTACATGATTGGGTCACCATAGGATACAGAGGCAGGGAAAATTAGTGTCCAGGTTTTTACAATGGTTTGAAGTGCTAGAGATAATATAGCCAGTGGGGTTCCGATTATCCCTTCAATAGAAATTTTTATTCTATACATTATGTTTTCCATGAGACACAACTACATCAGTATAAACCCATCCTTTATCATGTTATTTATGTGGAAGAGGTTGACCTCAAGATAGATTCATCCTTTGAGGATCATCTGATATGGAGCTTGGTTGTAGTGAGAAAGTATTATGGGGAAAGACTGTGTCATTAGTTCATTTTTTATGGTAATATAGAGGTGTTCAAGAGGATTCTTGGGAACATGAATCATACATGAGGGCTCAAGTACCCAATCTTGTTTGTTTCAGAATCCTAGATGCGTTCAAGAGTGAATCTTGAGGATGATCTTTTATAAGGTTGGGAGATTATAATATTCTGACCTTTTATATTGTCATGTTAGCACATTTTTTTGTCCTTTCTGGTGTTTTTAGTACATTTGTTTTTGAGTAGTTTCATGGGGGGTGTTTGGGAGAAATTATAAGAAAAACTAAAAGATTTTGTGATACATATGGTTTGTGCATGGTTGGAAAATCTGTGCAGCTAAATCATTCCAACCATGCAAAAACAGACAAATAGGTCTGTAGGGTTTGTGCACATTTTTTCTAACCGTGTAGCCAAATTTTTTCATACATGAAAACCTAGAGAGAGAGGTCCACAATTTTGGTGCACAGTATTCTCTAACCTTCCACCTCTACCCATAAAATCATGTTCTTGGGATATTTATTAGGAAAATAATTTTTAAATCCACATGCCACCCCAAGACTCTTATATATCGACCTTGCCTTGGGATTGACAAATTCTAGGTGTTCCCAGATCATTATGGAGGTATTAAAAGGGGATTCAAACACATTTATTCGAGATCAAAAGCCCGGATTGAAGATCCTATCTCTTCTTAATAAGTGGATTCCATCCCATTGTTTCTCTCATTGTTTACTCTATCATTCCTCGATCATTTCCTAGAAGATCTAAATAGTTTCCAGGAATCTAAACCCATGAGGTTATATCTAGATATTGGATTGTTGAACTAGATCTAGATTTTTCACATCCAAATGACATTGATCTTAATTTTGGATTAGGGATTTATATCTGAATATTCCTCGAAGAATTTGTTCCAAATGATCTTTTGGGATTTATATTGGGCTAAAATCCATCAATAAATTGAGTTAGGTGGTCTAAATCAAACTCACATAGTCGTGGATTTGACATCTGAATGACAGAGGGAACTAGATGTTTTCCATGACCAACATGGGAGTTGTTGTTTCTCCACTTTTAGATGCATTGTTGACACATGTCACTTGCATTTTAATACCATGGTTTTCATTCATGTTGAGTATTTTATTTTCATGCTTGACTATCATATGAGATGGTATTATTCTGGTTATTTATACACTTCCACACTTGGTTATTGTGGTTTCCTTTTGTTGGGGTTATGATTCTAATAAATGACGGTATTGTCTTCGTACGACTTACTTACTAGACCCTCACTTATAGTCAAATCATTATGACATACGAGGAGGTGTCCACGAGTCCATGTTTCGAACTTAATTAGGGCACCGTTTAGTGGCACACAAGTCAAGACGTCACATCATTGTTATGGATTAGATGGTCCCTTACTGATATAATATTTATTATTATCATAATTATGTGATGTTTCATGATATTGATGGGAGATATCATGTGTTCTAGGGAATTTGGAATTTATGGTCTAGTTATGTGAAACCTTCATTCTTAGTTCTTAGTAATTTTCACTCCTTTATTATAGATAAGTTAGATGATGTTTCCTCTCTTTTTGATCCTTACTTGATGTTTTGGTATTTCATCCTGATTTTCCTAGACTAATTCTTCGGTCTTCCATAAGATATAGTGGTATAGTTATCTTTAGATCCATTTTTAGTAACTTAACTGATTCTTATACAATCTTATAATGTGGAACATGCTTATTAGGAAAAGATGATGACTTATTTAGTGGATCTTCTTCATAGGTGAATAATTCATCATAGTATTTCACTATTGGAGGACCCTATGAGCTTTTGAAAAACAGAAAATTGTATTATTCATCTTTTAATAAACTATAAAAAGTCTAGCTATGTAATATTTATGAATATGTATCCATTTTCCTATGTGGATGACAAGTTTTTTAGTAAAAGTGGGAAAGTTGTTTTCCAAATTTGATCTTTGATCAGGTTATCACCCACTTAGAGATTCATAGTCAGATATCCCAAATACATTTTTTAAGAGTATTTATAGAAATTATGAAAATATTGTAATGATTTTTGGACAATATAATTCTCAAGTAGTATTTATGGACTTGATAAAGTGGATATTACACTATTATATTGAATAATTTTTTGAGGTATTCATGAATTATATACTTGTTTATTAAATATATTATTGTGGGCATGGGAACAAACTGATTTTTTTCTCTATATATTGAGGAGGCACTATATTTTTTGGATGATTTCAAAATGAAAATTCTAATACCAATAGGTGTTGCTATTTAGGAATATGAATTCAGAACATGGCCACTTAATAGATCCAGATATGTTAAAAGATATATTTTCATGTGAGAATACAGAAGAAAAAACTACTATATAGAGAATCATATATCTTCATTGTTATTATTTATGATTAATCATGGATTTCTCATAGTTGAAATCATTATTTACCACCCAAAATAAGAAATGCATGAACTTTTTTAGGGTAAAAAATGATAATTTTTTTAATGATATGAAATAAAATATAACATTAAATCTTATCATGAACATTCTCAAACATGATAAAGGATTTTTTTTATTTTGATGTTTATGGTGACTTTCTAGAATGTTTGATTACTTTGTTAGATCATATGGTTTCATACAGATATCAACAACTTCAGCCATACAAGATGAATTACCCACTCATGACATAGACCTCAATATTGTTATGAACACGATAAAATGTTGGTATCACTATCTTTTCAGGAATAGGTTGATGTGATGTTTTATCATATGATACTAAGATAAAAAAATTCTAATGGACAAGAACCTTGGATAGAGACAATAGCTGTAATACCTCATGATTTTTGACATTGACATGTCCTAATCATAGGGGAAGGGAAATTTCATCACATAAACTATTAGTAGGAAGTGCCAATCCCAGTCTATATTAAAATGATATAAAGAGTGTAATGTTATGAGTAATTTCACTGATTTGAAGGTAGAATAATAGTATGATGATTATGGAATGGATTTGATCATTTTTTAGTTTTCATAATCTCTCCTTCATTATATTAAATTTGAATACTAGTTGGATGATAAGTTTATAAGGATTAGAGAATCACCATATTATGGGGACAAGGTCTGGTTTTTCACCCCTATTAGGAAATTAATCTCTTTGACATAGTGTTTTTCATTCAATTATCAACCAGGAAATCAGTTTTGTAGTATTTTATTTTTTAATTGTCTTTCTATAATTTTAGAACATTGATGACACACTGTGAATTGAGATGTAATTTTTGGTTTTTGTTTATGAAGCATGAAAAATCTAATTATGTGCCCTACAATTACACCTAATTGTTTATAATTTTCAATAACAACAAGCAATATGCTCCACTTAGCCTTGTTTTCTTGTTACTTTGTAAATTTATGCGGTGATCATGGACTACATTGTAGGATTGGCATGTAATCATTGAGGGTGTAATTCTATATTGGTGGTGATTTATTTTTTAAAAAATTATTCAAAAATTATTCATATCATGGGAACCACAAATGATGAAGATATGATAATTTCAAAGATTTAAGTGATTGTAAAAATATTTTTTCTTACTAGGATCCTTGATTTAAGTCTTGGATCAAAAATACCCCCCAAGATGTGATGTGGAGGGATTTCTGATAAATATATAATACCATCCATGGACTGATGTTAAGACATAACATGCTATTATGATATGAGATGGAAAACTTTGTTTATGTGTCTGGGATTTTGGTGGATCATGGTATAATGATTCGGTAAGGTCATGTTCATAAAAAATAACACATACCATTCATTTATTATAATGGAAATATGTTGATTTGTACGGACTGCCATTTATTTCACCACATTTTAGTCATACATGGATGAGGCCTCACTTGTGGGATTGAGAATCGTATAAATGGTTTTGGAATTGATTCAAGTTATACATTAATTAATATTTATTTCATAGACTAAAAAAATAACATTTAGATCATCATCATTATACTTTACATTTTTACTTTGATGACTAGGTCCTCATGAAATTCTCACCTTAGTTAGGGCACAATTGACTTAGTATAATCAGGATGATCACATATCATATTATTAAAGATTCTATTTAATAAATTGTACATTCATAATTGATTGGTATTCATGATTTTTCCACAAATATTATCTTAATGTGTATCTCTATGATCATTCCCATGTTATTAGTACGTAGGATATTGAATTAAAGCCATATGATTCTATTTTTAGGGATACAATGGATGTCTTTTTACTCATATTAATGTTCTATATGGAAATTTATTTATAGCGGTCAATGTGTTAGGGTTTCATGGATCATATTCTCATGAGGCATGGGAGCGAAAAACTAGGGAGTGTGAGAAGTGACTTTAACACTTTTTGGAAATTCCTTCTTCCATGTGACATTATGGGGAAAGAATATTTTATTGTGGTGATATTTCTAATATCCCGAATATTGGTACATCCCTTTTTAGGATTAAGAGGTTTTTTTGTTTTACTTATATCAATGGTGAACCAAGTGGTTTTTAATGATCAATGGTTGAACAATGTCTATAATGATCGAATGACCATATGATGGATTTTTGAAGAAGCTTATAAGGTTTTTGATGCCTCAAAACAACTAGAAAGTCTCTACATACAGGCTAGTGGGTCAACCCATAGCTGATGCACTATTATATAATTTGGTGACTATCTATCGGTTTCCATCAGTTAGTCGGTGGTAATGAATGGACTAATATTAAATTAAATCCAGTCAAAAACCTTAATTAATCTTATTGTACCATTTTTTCAAACATAATTTGACTACATAACAAAGAGACACTTGTACATGGTTATCAAGTCTCTTTTAAACATATTTACATATCATTACAGCATTGGTTATATCATATGTCAATGAAATGGTAAATTGTTTTGGTTCCCCTTGTTCTTTCTCATACCCATTTTATTATAAGAATCAACAGTGGTTTTAGGATTTATTTATATGATCTATTAATCATGCTATGATTCTTATCTAACTCCTTTGATATCCCTTATATGATTATGTTGTACATTCAAGTTATCTTTTCAAGGGTTCTGTGGTGTGTGATTCATGACACATTTTTTATTCAATTTATTTTCCAGAAATTTATCTTTTAGAATCCTTATTATAATATCATGTAATAATTATTCTTCCCTCCCAATTCATTTTCCCTAATTTACATACTTTTCAATGAGTTTGGATACAATTAAATCTAGTGTGAAACCTGATTTTGAGCTATATGGTTCTAGACTAATCTAATGTTCTATGAATTTTGAATGTTTCTAGTTTTATAAATGGGTTTTTAAATTAATTGGAGTGATTCTTGAAGTGATTATCATTAATTGGTGAAAAATAATTTTTGAGAAAAATATGTTATTCCCCTCATTATGTTAAAATATATCTATTTTTCAATCCATTTTTAAATAATTTTTTAAAAAGAGTTTCAATGGTTTTTTAAGGATTGTTTTTAATTGTTTTGATACCTAAAAATTCCAATGCAAATAGTTTTGATCTATGATTCACTTGGGATGTAATGATAACTTAATGGTCTGTTTAGTATTAGATCGTGTCCATTGAAATTTTTTAGGGGTTCACATTCTACTATGTCATTCTAATCTTATTTCAAAGATGAATTAGATTTAGTTACATGATCCTCACATTATAGTGGGTTTGCATGTTGGGGTGTCCCTATATCCCCTCTTTGTGGATGCATTTACTCTAATTACATTAGTTCACACTGGTATTTCTTTATATTTATTGTACAAGTGCTCTACCTAGACCATACTTTTTTATCCTAGGGTGATTACCATAATTATTTGTATATTATTGTTTTATTATTGATACGACCAGATACACTATTTGATTAATTTAAATTAATTATGAACATTATAATTTCAAATTATATTATTTGGTTTTCTGAATAAAATATGAAAAGGGTAATTATTTTCCATGGATTCAATATAAAACTATAAAAATTCATATCATTATATGATATATAGAAATTGAGACTATTGGGATTATCATACAGAGACTCATTATTGAATATATAGGATGTATCAAGTTGATCATGTTTATCTGAACCCCTAAAAAATCCCTCAGTGGCATGGAGACCTTCATTTATCAAACACCGTATATTATAATGCACCAAAATTATTCAATTAAGTCTTTGTAATTCTAGGAATGGGTAGCTAGTACTAAGATGCTGCGATTTTATCATGTATCACATGAGATAGTAGTGGATAATTTTAGGGTATTTTTTTATATTGGTTTTTAAGGACGTATATATTTGGTTTTATATTTCTAATATTGGTTTTATCACAACCATTGGTACTATATTGCTTATAAAATATTTATTTTAAATTTTCCTTCATATAGATAAATTTGTGGGACATGAATCTTGATAATGTTTATAAAAATCATCCCTCTTGTTTTTGTAATGCCTAAGAACTAGTATCCATCACATGTAGATCATAAATTTGATTCAAATATTTTCATTTTTTTATCATAGTAAGATAATTTTTCTAGGTTAATATGTTACATGGTATTTTACTGATATAAATGTTATTTTTTTAATTTTAAATACTACCCCACCAATTTTCATAAGTATGTTAACACCCAAATTTTTACTAATTTTATCTCCAACATTTATATTAGAAAGAATTTAATGATAAAGTATCCCTCTACCAAACTCTCTATTTAGAAATATTTTGAGTGAAAATATCCTTATATATATATATTTTGGTATACAGGGTGTTTCTACATTAGTTTTTAGGTCTCTTAGTTTTACAATACATTTATTCATTGACTGTCACATCTTGAGGTATGTCGTATATGTTTTTATAGATGTAGTGGTTATTCTATCCCATGGAGATAAATTATTGTGATGTGCTTGATTGAAATATAATAAATTCACATAAGTTGTAGTGTCTTTCTAGAATGAAAATTTTTACAAACAAGGATGATTATGAGGTAATGTGGAGTTATACATGATTCCAAATAGTTTTTATACTTATTCATAGAATCTATAAATATATATGGAATGGATGGAAACTGTATGTGTGACATTTGTGCATGAGAGTATGAAACCATTAGATAAGTGGACATAGAATTCCCTCATTTCTATATATATTCTTTTAATAATTATTATTTTTTACATCTATGTGTTTCATAGTGAGTCAAACATTATTATAATTTGAAAAGATTACTATTACTTAATCATGTAATGTGTTTTTTCATTTACTTAATCACTTCAATTTAGTGTGATTCTATCATAATTTTTAGAATTTGTTATAGTGTGGATCCTATAGATTATACATGTTATGATCACCCTACCTATATATAAATATTTTTTATGTCCTCATTAGTTTGTTAATAAATGATTTGGGTTTTACTGGATTAAATATCTTTTTAAGATATGTCAGATATTAGTTATCACTATCAAGGATTACCTTTTTTTAATTTTAGTACGTACATTCAGTTTTATTAGTTTTATGTGACATTAAAGTTTATTTTAGGAATGATCCTTTTAAATATGCATAAATATTATAGGTTGAATTATCATCTTATCTCTTATTCGTTGAATATATATAATGTAAATTTTTATTGTATTTCTTATTTATATACCAGTGGTTTTAGTTACTAACTCTGCAGGGAGGGGTTATGATAGTGGTATCAATACTAATAGATGATAGATATGAAAAAGATTAGTGTTAGGAACAAATGAAGATTCATGGGATGGTAAGGAATATTATAAACCTATTTTGGTATGTACAGTAATCATTGTAGACCATCTACGACATAATATCTTTGGTTGTATTGTAATCTGAAATAAGGACCTGCATTATAACAAAACATGTTATTTGAGGTTATACTTATTGAGAGGTAATGGCCTAAGTAAAAAATCCAATTTTAGGATTTTCAATTCCTATTTTTTAATTGGTTGGATAACATAAAATATGAAAAATTGAATTGTATAAAATAATTTAAAATTTTTATTTTTATAAAATTCTTGAGTTCTTAATGTTTTTAATTTTATTTAATGAAACCTAGTAATCATATACATCATGATTATTTCAAATATGTTCATCATGATATTCTAGTGGAAAACCATGTAATGTATTTCAATGATATGGACACATGGATGTGGACACTCATAGAGATCCAATACATGTGTTGGTAGATATACTAGAGATTCCTTTAAGATTAGGTTATAAATGAATGGTTGAAGGTTCTGTAAACAGCCTTTAGATTTATTTTTTTCTTATAAGGATCATATTGTTTCGTTGACTATGATGATACTATGTTTGTTATCTCATTAGTGGTGGATTTATTTTCCAAATGGATATAATTTAATTTTCTATTCAGTGGAAGATGTTTTGAGATAAATTTCTTCCAATTTCATATCATCAATAGTTAAGTAAGATTTTCTATAGGAGATATTTACTCCTTGATAGGCCAATTCTAGTATTAGATATATTAGTTTCAGATATATGAACCACATACATTATGATATGACCCTTCTTCCTGATGAGGGTGTTGGGATGAAACATTTTTATTTGTATCTTTTCCAAATATCATGTCTTAAGTAACCTTATTAATATTTTAGTCATTTCTTGAGGTATAGGTGAAGGAAGAGGTCAATAGGGGATGTTTTTTTTGGTAAAAAAAATCTGGATATAGGATCCTATATAGTCTTTAATGGATATAATCTAAAACTGATTCTTACATTCCTAGTCAGAATATTAATTTTTAGTCAGTGGGGATCTATTTTCAGCCTTGCATAACTAATTCCACATGAACTAGATATTAATGAAACCCTTATATCTTGTTGGAAATCATTTTATTTTATTGTTAACATAATGACTATTATAAGCGAGAGTCCCCAAAAATCCGAATATGATAGTGTGTGGGTGGGGGACTATTTTTTACCTGGCCATTATTCCATTTTCAACATTGTATGCACCATGGGTATTTTATTCTTTAGTATGGTTAGTAGATGGTATATGGTCATTGAATAGGGAATCTCAATCATATCCCTTACCAATATGGATAATTACTACATTGAATTCATTAAGGTGTTCTGCATAATGTCTACAGAGGTTGTGAAACTGGAAAAAACCAAATGAATAATTTAGAATTTGAATAACTTAGTGAGTCATGTTTTATATGATGTACAATATACATATTTTCTATATAGGTTATTTCCATGAATTATTTACGAAAAAACATAGTGCATTGTTTCTCCTTGTTTATTCCATGCATTATGACTAATGATGGAAAACATTATAGTTCCCTTAAAATTTTCTATGATAGATAGAGGCCAATCTAGCATGTTTGAAGTGTGATGTGGTTGTGAGTTATTGACGGGGTAACACTCTTAGTGGATAAACTTTCAAGGTTTATGAATAAATTCATCTAACATAACTATTAGAATGGATTTGATTTATTTGATGTAGGATATACATGATTTCTTATATAGTTATGATATATTCGATGTTGCTGATAGAAATCATGCAGTGTTTATAGGAAAGGGACACGCTTGGATGGGTCGACAGAACATTGATTCCACATCTTATTTGACTACTAGTATGATGTTATGTTCTGTGGATGATTAATCAGTTTTGTATCCCTCTGTGGTTGATGGGTAATCTGATAGATTCATTGGATAGTTTGTATGGAAACCACCTTGGATATTGTTTTTAAGATTAATCCACATCCTATCATTTCCCATATATTTGTTTTTTATATAGTATTACCACATATGAGTTGTGGGATTTAGAATTTCATGTTGATGACATCTTGTAGGGAGTATCAATTTGGACTATTATGTCATCTTAAAGAGATTTGGTTCTATTATCATTGATGGAATTTATTATTATATTGTTATGGGTCAATTATCAGTATTAAAATCATATACTACTGAAATACATTTATCCTATCTCACAGATTGATAATTTTTTCGATAAATTTAATGGATCTATCTATCTATTGTTTATTCCATTACATTATCAATTAATAATATATAAGTGAAAGATGATAAAATCCAAAATACATATTTCAATTATTATTATGTAGTTTACATGAATCACATCAAGAAAAAGGTAGTTTCACGGCGGTTTTTTCGCGGTGGTTTAAAAACTGCCGTGAAATGTGTTAACTTTTTTTAATGATTTTCGAGGATTAGAAGCGGGTTTTTAAAAAACCGCCGCGAAATAGTGGCGTTTTGGGTAAAATCGGTGCCAAATCACCAGGAAATGAAAGGAAAAAAATAAAAAAAACATGAGAAACCCTGAAATCACTAAAATGACCATAACTTTGGATCCGGGCGTCCATTAGAGTGTGAGGGCCAATCAAATCGAAGCTCATGAAGAGATATAGAGGCATGTAAAATCCTAACCGTGAGACGGTATTAGGTGCGGAAGATATGAGAGTTATAAGAAAGTTGAAAAAGTTCTCCAACTTCAAACAGCCATAACTTTTTCTTCGAGTGTCTGTTTGGGCTCTACCACATATCAATTCGAAGCGGGCGAAAAGAGATTCGCCCCAATTTGACAAAACCAGGGTTTTTTCATGTTTTTTGACCCCAAAAGCCCTCTGATGGCCTCTAAAACCCCATTTCTATCACTTGAGTCTCGTCGAACTTGTCTTCAAACGGACATAACATTCGATATGTGTGTCAGTTCGGACTCCTCCGCCTTCCAGATCGTAGTTAGTTTCATGAGCTTCAGTTTGACTAGTTTCGACACCCACATAGACTCCTAGTTCATATGTTATGGCCTTTTTAGTGTGTATCAGGTTTGTTATGTTTTTCGATGCCTCGTTTCCAGCAACCCGTTTCCTGTCAGTTTTTTTTAAATGGTCGTAACTTCTCATACGTCGGTCCATTCGGTCTCTTTCACCTATCAGCTTGAAGATCATTTTAAGATCATTGATTTGACTGGTCGTAGATATGGAACGGACTGCCGGATCATATGTTGTCTCTGTTAATGTGAGTCCAATGTCTTTGTCACTTTATGACCGTTTTGACGGGTTTTAACGTTTGCTCCATTTATTACTGTTTATTTGGGTTTCCATGACTTGTTATCTTTATCAATGGTTTTGTGTCGGTATTTATGATGATTATGTTGAATTCTTAAGGGGTTTTCCAGAGTTTTCATGAGTTTTTATGCGTTCTCATGCTTTCTAATGCTTCTTCCTTCATGCTTCTCCATCTGTTTTCATGTGTTTTCATAATTTTTCATCCCTTATCACGTTTTTTCGTTCTTTTTCATGTGTTTCGTTTATTATTTATTATTTATTATTTATTATTTATTATTTTATTATAATTTAATTTATTTATTATCTATTATTTGTTACTCGTAATTTATTATTTATTAATTATATTTATTTATTATTTATTATTCATTATTTATTATTTATTATTTATTACATATAATTTATTATTATTATTAATAATATTTGTTACGGGTTATTTATTATTTATAATATATTATATATTATATATTATTAATTACTAATAATAATAATATTTTATTTATTATATATTATATATTATATATTATTATTTATTATTTATTATTTATTTATTATTATATATGGTTTATTATTTATTATTTATTATTTATTATTTATTACTTATTATTTACCTATTTATAATTATTAGTTATGTGTTATTTATTCATATTTATTATTTATTATTTATTATTTATTGTCTATTATTATTTATTATTATTTATTATAATTATTTATTATAATTATTTATTATTTATTATATATGTATTATTATCTATTATTAATTATTGTTTATTATTTATTATTTATTATTTATTATTTATTTAATTATAATTATTAATTATGTGTTATTTATTATTATTATTATTTATTATTAATTATTTATTATTTATTATTAATTATTTATTATAATTATTTATTATTTATTACTTATTAATTATTAATTATTAATTATTAATTATTAATTATTATTTTTTATTTATTTTTATTTATTTTTATTTATTATTTATTATTTATTATTATTTATTATTTATTATTTATTATTATTTATTATTATTTATTTTTTATTTTTTATTTTTTATTATTATTTATTATTATTTATTATTTATTCTTTATTCTTTATTCTTTATTCTTTATTCTTTATTCTTTATTCTTTATTCTTAATTCTTTGTTCTTTGTTATTTATTTTTTATTCTTTATTCTTTATTATTTGGTTATTATTGTTTATTATTATTTATTGTTTATTGTTTATCGTTTATTGTTTGTTATTTATTATTTATTATTTTTTATTTTTTTTATTTTTTATTCTTCATACTTTATTATTTCTTCTTTATAAATTATTAATTATTAATTATTCTTTATTCTTTCCACTTTTAATTTCGTATTTTTATTATTTTATTTTTCATAATTTTAAAATTTATGTAAATATTATAATAATTTATTTTCTATTTATTATAATAAGGAGTAAATAATAATAAATAACACAATAAATAACTAATAAATCAGTAATTATTAATTATTAATTATTGATTGTTGCTTATTGTTTAATTATTATTGAGTTTATATCTATTAGTTATGAATTATTTGTTTTTTCAATTAGTATATATAAGTATATTAAATTCTGTTTATTAACCACATGTTGAGCTTGCTGGAGTGGTAAAGTATTTGGAAACTATGCAAGAGGTTAGGGGTTCAAATCTCACTAAATGCAGTATTTCTTTATTTTGTATGGGCATGTGCATTGGCATGAGCATGCATGCATGGATAAAGTAAACAAAGTAATGCAAATTAAATGAAATAAAGAAAATAAATATGAAATAAATAAAATAAATGCGAAATAAATAAAGTAAATACAAAATAAATAAAATAAATACGAAATAAATAAGATAAATACGAAATAAATAAAATAAATACAAAATAAATAAAATAAATACGAAATAAATACAAAATAAATAAAATAAATACAAATAAATAAATAAAATAAAAATAAATAAATAAAATATTAAATAAATAAATAAAATACATACGAAATAAATATATAAAATAAATATGGAATAAATAAAATAAATACGAAATAAATGAAATAAATAAAATAAATACGAAATAAATGGAATAAGTAAAATAAATACGAAATAAATACGAAATAAATAAAATAAATAAAGTAAATAAAGTAAATAATGTAGAAAATATTATCCAAATATGAGAGGTTATGCTTATTTCATTCATTCTATGATTTAGAGTATTGTTGGTGCATCACCTTCGCTCAGTGGAATTTTCATACAACAACAGTTATCATTCTACTATCAGAATAACTAAATTTGAAGGATTAGTTATTGAAATTTCTACTATTTTTTGTTCCATGTTTAGGGAGTCAACTATTAAAATATAATATTTTGTAAAGTGTGTTATAGAGATGGTAAAATTAATCTGTGATTGAATGAATGCAGAATAGGATCAAAAAGCCTTACATTAATCACGGGTAGATGCTACTATAGTTCATCATTATTAATCATATGTTCCAAATGTTATATACTCATTATTAGTAGTGAAAGTTCATTCCTGGGATAAATATTTCCCCCATTTTAATTGAACACTTTGAGGTTCTAACTTCAACTATATTAATGGAGTATCAGTTATAAATATACCCATAAATGTGACAAATTCATGGCATCTCCCATGTAACCGAGATTCACTAATATCCACTTAATGATTCATACATCCTCAACTATAGTGAGATGGATGATGAATATGGTGAGATCTTTCAGGAATGTCTTATCATGATTTATATATTTTAGGTGGATATGTTGCATATGTGTCTTATGCCTTTATCATGTGTATTGTGGTAGTATGATGACGTGGAGGATATCACTTTTTATAGTGATTTATAAGTGATTTCTCAATATCCCTTTTTAGGATTTATATTCCTAATATAGATGGATTATTCAGTCTTTATTGACATGATTTTCTTTACATTAAGTTATTTTATGAGATTTATTGTCTTCCTCAAAGTTGGGTTATTTGTAATCTAACCCTTGTTTAAAAGGTATCTCCCTTGGGAGTGTGTCTTAAGTGTAGTTTTTTTGTGTGGTTGTGTTGTTTTTTCCCTTGGTGCAGTGGTTAGTATCTTTATATAGTGATATCTTCGAGAGTTATCTCATGTTGTATTTGTCCAGACCCATTACATTTCTTATGGGTTTTTTAACTACATTAGGATATCAATTTTTTGGGTGGTATGTAATATATGGCCTTGATATTCTAAAATCCTAACATTACATTTATTTCTAAGACCTAAATGTTTATAAGGGTTCCCAGAGATAATTCTATGTGAATTTGTTTGGTCATGTTAATTATTCTCATGATTGATTTTTTGAGTCATGTGATAAATCCATATGATATACATTTTTTGTCAATTTTTTGATCCCCATGTTCTGTTTTTTTGGTAAGTCGATTGATCCTCACAGTTGGGTGTTTTGGCCAATTATTCATTCCTCACATTCAGTCATATAGGTAATGTAGTCAGTCTTCATGGTCAATAGTTTTAGTAATGTGTCGCATCCTCATGCTCAGTCATTGTGGTCATACTTGTAGTCCTCATTGTTAATTTCTTTAGTCATCATGTCTATACTCATAGTTCATTATTTGGTCGTTCAATCCGTTCTTAAAGTGAGATATTGTGTTTCCTAATTGTGTCATTCCCAATCCTTCATTTTAGAAATTTTGTAAATTCAATCATTTTCTAAATTTATTAATTTTTTATTCTCGGTACTTTTCTCTTAAATGACATAAAAAATGGGATTTTAATGAATATATTAAATGTTAAATTAAAGTAAGGAATACAAAAAGGAAATATGGGGTTTAAAAAACATTATCTAGTAATATAATTATATATTTGAATTCATTAATGAATTGGGATTTAAAATGTGTTGTTACATCAATATCAAATTGGAATAATTAATGTAAAAATTCAAAGGACTGTTTGAAGGGTTTTTTGAAACACCCATGGGGTTTTCTATATTTTAATTATAATTAATTTATTATTTTACATTGTTCATTTTACATGATTAATCTATAATACATAAGTTCCTACCTTTCCTATTAGAATCTCTTGATCCTTTTATTTTGGTTCTAGTTCTTCCTATGAGTTCTAGTCTGCACGCCACCATCTATTTTGGGTGTAGCAACAACAAGAAGCATAATTTTAATGAATATGTGAATATATTACTTTTCCATTAATTTTAGCCCAGATATTTGTTAATAATTATTTAGTTTAATTTTATATATGGGTGAAATTAACATTTAAAAGATCATTTTCTCCAAATATCATGACTGATGATTATTTAATTATTTAAGCAATCATATATTATAAATAGATATAATTTCATGTTTTGAAATATTCATAATAATTATTCTATTTTATGTTTAAAAATTTTAAATAAAATTTCTATCTCATGCCACTATTTTACTAATTTTTTGAATTTGATGCATTTCATAAGATAATAGTATTATTCTAGGAATTATGGTTTAGAGGTAAAAATAATAATCACTTTTTATAAGATTTAATCATTTATGATTTTATCATAAGATTTTTTTACAATTAAGATTATTGACATTTGAAATTTGATATATCATGAGTAAAACATTCATGATAATTCATGATCCAGATATTAAATAAATTTTTTGATTTGTAATTTCTTGCATTTTCAAGATATATTGATATCGCAATTTTATTATTTAAAAGATAATTATCTATATTTATGGTAGTGGTTTTATAGTTTTTTTTTGGAATGGTTAAAATCCTTGAATTAAATAAATAACATAATGCTAAGTATATTAAGTTGTTAGTGAAAAGGAAAGATAAATGTTAACTATAATATATGGAAGCTATATTAATATTTATATATTGCTTCAATATTTTCACTATTTGTATTATAGTTATTGTTTACTATTTATGATAGGTTTCCTTATATTAAAAAATATATAGATGACAAACTATTTAATTTAATATGGAATTAAATTGGGTTTTCATAAATATAATTTATTTGGGGATAAAAGAACTCATTCACATTAAAAGTGGCCTAAATTATTTGATACCATGAACTGAGTTCCAACTATTTTGTTTTGAAAATGATTATATACCTTATCATTGTATTATTTTGTAATTAGATACTTGATGTGAATTTTTATAAATTTGATACGGTTGGGAAGCCTTGACTAAATATTGGTTGGTCACCCGGTTTTCAAAAACTGTCGATGTTGATGATAGTGATAAAGGTTATATTTTGTGTAATAGTGTGTAAATTATAGTAGAGAAGGCGGGACAAATTCAGATAATGGAATTATCATTATTGTTAAATCATCCCTAACTATTTCATGATATTTAGACGGTTTGATGTTATTTATATGACCAGTTTAAAACTGATTGACATAGTTTGACCATAGGAATAGTAAGTGAACATCAGTGTGGTATGTTATTTTGATTCATAGTAAACCAATATGATAATTAATGAAAAATTTATTTTAATAAAAACAATGGGATTTACTTCTGTGTTTTGAAAATATGATGACATAAATGAGAATATATTTAATGGAATTTATGCTACTAAAGGGAGTTCAAAAAATATTAAAGTGTTAATATTAGAAATTAATGCACATTAATATTAGATAATTGTAATTTGATTAATTTCTAAGGAACTAATTTCATTATTTCTTTTTTATATCTTTTCCATTGAAGTGGAGGTAAGGGGTCATATGAGATGATGGTTGTAGATTATTCTATGGATATATAGTCTCAAAAAGTGTGGTTATTTTAAGATATTAATCCATATTTTCTAATGTAATATGATACCCACCCCTTATTCAAAGGGAAACAGATTAGAAAAAAATTTGGGGGTATTTTTTCCAATATACATTATTGGGATGGAATGAATGGTTAAATTCTCCATATCCCCCGCTCTCCCTCTATACATACTGGGAATAAATTTTCTCATGTTATAAAGACATATGGTAGAGTGTGTCTTCCTACTAAATATATGAAAGATAAATATTCAGGTATACTATATGCATGCTCTATAATAACTTGAGGTATTTCACATACATGTATCCAAACATGGTGGTTATGGATTCCCATTGGTATTCATGCATGTTCTATGATGGATTGAGGTATAATTAAATTACATTAGATGTAATATATTCTCGATATACAATTTTTTACCGCTATAGGCGATCATAAAGACTGTTCACTCAACACCTGATGTTGAATGATTGTTATAATAATGCATGTGATGTTGGTTTACTTATTTAAGGGGTTAGAAGATGATTCATGTAATTAATGAATAAAATAGACAAACTAGTGAGGAAGCATATGTGGGGAACCTTCATGTATAAATATATTCTTTCAATAATTTTTTCTGCATATGTGTATTACATGGTGAGTGAGAATTAGTGAGGATAGAAAAATAATATTCTTATGGGTATAGGTGACGGGCTAGTTTCATTTATTTTTTCAAAGGGAATTAGTATACACTATTCAAAATCTTAATATGCAGTTTGTGGTAGTATTATATTGGATATACATGTTATGATCACACAATATATATATATATATTATTTTTCCAATCCACAAGAGTTGTTTCATGTTTTGGTTTGGTGTTACTATTTAAGGAGTCATTTAAGAGTAGTTTGATCACTAGGGTCACTATCAGGGATTTAATTTTTGTAAATTCAGTTTTTCTTTTATGTTGTATCAGTGATTTATAAGATTACATAATATATCAATCTTTATTTTTTATGTATGTATAGTGTTGGATGGAGTATTTTTAAGATTATCATTTTTTCCTTAAACTTATGTTAGGGTAATATATCCCATTTATGTGATATATATTCCCTTTGAGCTAGTCTCATACCGATGGTAAATCTGACAAAGGTAGCAGGTTTCCTTTTCACACTTTCATTTTATTCATCCTTGGAGGGGTACCTTTAAATGGAGTGGCCATGATTTCCTATTAATCTTCTCCCAATTTTTAAAACATTGAATAATCAATTTTTAATTTTATAAATAAATATCATTTCATATTCTACAAAGTAAAAAAATAATAATATATTCTGTAAAATGAGGAATAAATATTTATTTAAGGTTCAACTAAGGTATTTTTGAATCTCGAATAAATGGTAGTTGAATTTATGTGATCGGTATAAAAAGAATAAATAAATATTACCCAATTTAATAATATGTATTATTAATAGTAAACTGTAATAAAATTTACTAAAATTTTAGATAAACTTTGTGTTTCATTCACTATGCCTCTTTCACGATTATATTAGGAACAATACTAATATCTAGGATCATCATCTAAAAAATCAAGGAATCCATAGATAATGATGATAATGTCATTATTGTAACAACCAAATATTTATGGTTATTGTATAATATTATTTAATTTAATCAATATATAATCATGAAGGATTCAATGTTGTTTCATCATCTTATATATTTGTTTATATTTCACTAACCCTTTAAAATAAACTCATTTATGAACTATCATGACTATATATTTATTCATATAATTCAATATTAATAAAATCCCCATATATATTTTATCCCATTAACATAGAAGGTATAAATAATATTATGACGTTTTCAATTAATTCCATATCACTTATTAGATTTCGAATGTATTCACCATCCATTTAGATATATTCCAGAAGAGGTTTTGGAAACACAACATAGTACGTGATTTGCGATATAAATTAGTAGTCATATAATGTCTAATGACCAATTAAAACATATTATTAATGGAATATCTGATGAAAAATATCACATTCTTAATTCTTATTAGTATTTCTATCCTCATAAAGTCCCTAATTTGTGATTACAAAGTGGGAAATTCAAAGACACAACATGGACATATTTTCAGGGTCAATAACCATGTATTCCAAATATAAGATTTATCACATAAAATTTAATTAATCTATAAATTAATCTATATAATCATGAATAATATCATAGAATCATTAGTTATTCATTACATTTGGGAGCAACTGTGACAATTTCCTTTGATAGTAATTTATGTACTTTGTCACATTAATGTTATAAAAAACAATGATCATCATGTGATTAGATATTAAATAATATTAAAATTATGATAGTTTAACTTTAGATGATAGTTTCTTCTTGGGAACCAACTCTAATATACTAAAACATCCATTAGGGAAAATCATAAAAAATTAGTCTTTTGGCTATCACGTGAAATTCATACTTCTTGTGAGATTAAAATATAGTCAACTGTTAATCCTTGTTATCTCCCACTGAATCTCATCTTTATAATTCCTTAGACCTCATTGAAATTCCCTAATTAGTTAATAGTTTTTAAGTATATGATTCATAAATTTATGTGACCCTTTACTATTATCAGGAACCACCACTGTAGTATTATGACTATATAAGGTGATAAAATCATTAATATTAGAATCTATATCAATATTATTGATGATGATCTGTATCTAGAATACTTATTTATCTATATTAAAATTCTAAATGTACATAGACTCTTTGACATAATTGGTGACCACTGGTTTTTTTTAACACATCCATCTTGTAACTCCACCATTGAATGAAAACACATATCCAGATAATGATTCCATATTATATTAATTTTTCTAAAAACTAACATCTATGTATACTATGATAACTAGTTCTTTTTTTTCTATATAAACCAAAAACACATCATTTATATGATTAAACAACCTATGGTTAGACTTTATATGATCCCAAATTGGAATTATTTTTTCTTCTTAACATCTTACTACCATGCTCATGGTATAAGTAACATTAAACATTTTATATATAATTGAATGTATGACATATAATATCATATATTTGTATATAATAGTACCAATTATTTCTCTCTACTCTTATGGTTGAGGATATATTTTCATGGATAGATTTTTAATGACCCAAACTATAATAAATAAAATTCCCCTTATGATTAAAATTAAATGTCTTATTAAGTACCCTGGTTATAGAAAATTAATGAAATTATTTGTTTTTATTATATCCCAAGAAACATAAAATTTTATTATGAATAATTAATATTAGTAATATAGTCTTTTAGCAGTGATCACATTATTAGAATAAACATAGGTATTTAACTAATACAATTGACATAGAAAAAGGATGTGAATGACTCAACTAGTAAGATCGTACCCTATGAAGCCCATTTATTAGAGATTCTGATTGTGATATCATCAGTTGGAATTTCTCTAAATCATCTCTAAGATTAAATCAAACTTTTTATGTGTGATAAAAAATCTATTATAGGACAAGCTCGATCTCATCGAGATCACAACCCGAACAGTGTTTTCAAAACCACCCCATCAAAGTCTCACCACCATGTAGCTTACCCATAGGGTGCTTCCTGGTTTATGAAAAAAATATGTATCATGAACATAAATTTTTTAATATTTATATTTTTTTCAATGTAATAATGTAAATATTTTCTTCTTATTGTTACTTAATAAATTTTTTTATTTTTATACAATAAAACAAACTTTTCATTGTTAATTTGTATTCAACATAAATTATGACATTTATTGTTATGAAATAATGGTTTCTTTAAATAAATAATATTTCAATAAAATATTATTAATAAATAATTTCCATTAGATATAAATTATCCTATAAATTTTTTTAGTGGAACGTAATCTTTATATGTGCTCAAAAACTATTATTTACAGAAAGAAAAAATATTTTTCAATAAGTGTTGATTCTTATTTTAAAAGTAAAAATACACATAATTATAAAAAATTGACAAAATGGATATTATTTTTTGAAATTATATTTCAAAAATTAAACAATTTATCATTTTTTCTTAATTTTTTATGACAATAAAATTTTTGGGTAAACATTAAATACCATATAAATACACAATGCATATTATGACATTATAATGACCAAATAGTTTTTCGTAAAATAATTTAAATTTTATACAATACGAAATACATATTTTCCCTTTAAATTAATATGATTTAAGATTAATTTTTTTAACATTATAAATCCTCAAAAATCATTATCATATTTTACATTTTTAAAATCATTCTATAATAGTATGACTGACATCTACATCAAAAAGGTTATTATTTTATTATGTTATTCCATTAGAATAAAGAAATAATGAAATTCACACCCCATTTGTAGAGAAAATGGCTAAAAAGGGAAGGATTAGGGGTTTTTTAATTTTATTATTTAGTCTCCAAAACCTATGTTTGAAAATTGTTAAAGAATTCCTCACTCATTTCCAATATAAACCCTCCCAATCTAAAATTTATATTGACTAAAAAACATAAAGAACTTATTTAGTCTTCCAAATGCTCTCTAGAGTCCTACCACAGTTCTCTAAATCTCTCAACATGCTTCTAAAAAGAATTTCAAGTCATACTCTCAAGGTAGTGGATCTTTTTCTCCTCTTCATTTAACAATATTCATTAACTCCTATAATTTTTGTTCAATTAATAATATTTGGATATATTATAAAACATACTCCTTATATCACCTAGTATTCTAAAATATTTATAGGCCCATTAAACTCTTATTAAGACCTTCCATTAACAATTATACTCTCCCATTATACAGTTGAAATATCACCACGATTTGTCTATTATAAAAAATGATTAGTGAATAATCATAAATAATTTCTATCAATTTTGTTCACATTTATTAAAAAATTCTCTATTAAGGGGGAAATACATGTATTTAATCCATTCTTGTTGATAATGAAATAATATATATTGAAAAAATATTCCTTGTTTTTTGATCTATATGGAAATGATTAGCATGAGAATGAAATAGAAGTGATGTGTGTACCCTAGATTATATTACACTCTAATTCATTTGGAAAATGTTTTTGTCTCATGATATTTCATAAAATGGATTATGGAGTGAACCTAATATATCCTAGTACTTTTTCGATATTAATTTCTTGTTAGTAATCCTATACTTATGTTTATTATTCATTATTTTATGTTTTCTCACATTTCTCATGTTTCCTCTATGTTATAATGTTATATAATGAATAATATATCATTTTTATGATTTTAAACTATTTTATGCAACATTGATATTACTATTGTTGAACATTTATTACTTTACTATGTTTACACCATTTTTATTTCTATACTACTCTTTATAGCTCACCGAATTATTATGTATGTTCCTAGGATATCCCAAGTAGTTTTAAGTAAGATAGAATATTATAAACATGCATAGTATGTATTAAATAAAGATGATGAATTTCTTGATTTAATTTTTTATGTAATTTAACTAGTTACATAATTAATTAGAATTCATGATCTTCAAGGTATTATTATGTTTAATCTCATGTAATAATGAATTAAATGAAGTGTAATAAAGAGAATAGCTATTATAATTGGTATTTAATGAAAATTTTAGGCATTTTTTGGATTATGAATATAAAACTATAATGAAATCTTTAGGGATAAGACCAGGTAAAAAAATATCCCAAAATTTTGCAAATTATAGTTTATGTGGTTCATCATAAAAATACATCCATGTATTGGTTGAACAAGTGGATGTGGCTCTTACACAAATTTACATAGGGGTAAAACCCAAAATAATTGTGATGAGCTAGAATCGACTTGGAATAGGTGAAAAATAATGGGCCATGATACACACCTGGTTTTTAACTCTTGAGGGATATAATTTTGAAAATTATTATTATCATTACGAATCATTATTAATATAACAAGTAATACTAATAAAAAAATATTTTTGGAAATTAATCATGGATACCATTGCTTCAATCCTATTAATTCATATGTTAGAAAAATATAAGAAATTTATAAGTTATCTCATTAATTAAAAACAATTCCCACAAATGTGTTTAACTGTTTAAAATTAATGAACAATTTTTTTTGCATTTATTCTAAAAAATTTCAGAAATTAAGATGAATAGGGTAAACAACTAATGTTGTGGGAAATATGATGACTACACCAATGATATATCCTACCTGATGGGAGAGGATATCATAAACATTATTAAGATACTCTCTTAATTGAATCTAGTTATGACTAGAAACATAAATTGAGAGGGTTTCCAAAATCCCTCTATTAATGAACAAGATTAAATTTAGAGATCTATGTAACAATTTACTCTATCATTCAACAAATAATAATATCCCTTAATCATAAATCAAGGGATCTACTCGAGTCAGAAGATATTCTCAACCAATCAGTGTTCAGAGATAGAGAATGTTCTAATAGTTTTTTTCCTATGAAGGGAGAATATGATCGTTGGTGTATATTGATCAAGGATATGAAACCTGATAATGTTATCAATGCAATGGGGTTGTAGGATTTGGAGAAAATGTTTTTAAATGAATAATTTACTTGCACTATCCATCTTAAAATAGAGAGGGATTTCCTGTACCACATGAAAAAAGATGCCAAATCTAGTAGGGACTGAAAGGAAAACATCATAATAAATGCATCATGTGCCTTTATATTTGTGGTTACCCATGAATTTTAGGTTTACCACTACATTTTTGGGATAAACAAAGTCTATGAAAAGCCCTAGACATTTCATTATTTGACAACTGTGTGGAAATTGTCTAGTGTTCCCTCAAAAGTAAAATGGATATCGATGAATCTCAAGGGTATCATGGGGAAAAAATAATTAACTGGAGTTCAATTCAAGAATTATGATGGATTAATATATTACTGATATGAAATTTCAATATCCCACTAATTAATGGGAAAAATATAGAACCTTGAAAATTTCATAAAGGGGACGGAAAAATTCATTTTGTGCGGGAATATATGAATCCTAGCTAGTGATTATAAATGGGAGAAACCAAATAATGTGATAGAGAAAAGGAGTGAACTAGTAAATCCTTAGATCATTGTTCATCTCATTAATTTCAAATTACTATGGCACCATGAAACCTAATACACTATACTAGGGGATTCAAAAACTACCAACATACTTTAAGGAAACAAGGGAACAATTCTTCCATCACAAAAAATGAGGTAGATCAAAAAAAGTAGTTTCAGGTATGATATATATTCATTCATGAATAGAGAACGCGCTTTTTGATTCTGGTTCTTTACATTGCTTTCTATAATTATTGTTTAGTATAACAGTTCCAAAACCACCACAAAGCATGGAGGTACAGTTTTCAGTGAAAATGGAAAATAGATAAATTATTACATCCCAAGAATATAACTCCTCCCCTATCAAATTTTATCAACTGGATATCCAAGAGAACCCTTTCATACTCCATTTCTGAATATTTTTGAAATTTTGTGTATTGATTGGATTTACCAATATAGATCTGACATAAATTTCTGTGATAATGAAATCACTCTTTGTACTGAAAAGTTTCCTTCAATTACATTAATGTGAATTTAGGAGGATGAATCTTTATTAGAAAAAAAATCTCATTAATGGATTTTATTTATCTATGATCAAGATTATGTAGATTAAATGATTTATTCTATGATGAGGATCCTTCTTTATGATATAGCCATTTTGAGGGAATACACAAAAGTGTTACCCAATTAATTACATGGCATTCCTCATAATAGAGAGGTTTAAATTTCTTTCATGATTATACCTGGGGTGTTACACTTATCCTAGACTCTGTATATATTTTATTTTTAGGAACATGATGATATTAATAAAAAATTAAAAGAGAATCAATATAAAGGGTTGTTTTTACCAAGTTCTTCACCATGGGGTCACCAATCATCTTTTTCAACAAAAAGTATGGGTCATTTATGTTTTCATTCATTATCTAAAGCTATAAATTTTCATAATAATGAGCATCCATCATCTACATTATATAGATTACTTTTTTTGTCATCTATGTAGAGTAAAATACATCCCTGTGGTGGTTCTATGATCAGAATAATCTCATGATAGGGTGAAAAGGATTATATACCCAACACTTCTATTCATACAAGTTATGATAATAGTGAGTTCATAATAATGCCACTTAGACTCTTTAATGCATGATAAATCATTATAGACATGATTAATATAGTCATTAGGGATTAACGTGAAACATTTGTGAAATTATTTATTTACTATATTTTAATATACTCATAAATTGAGGAGAATCATGATGTTAATTTAAGTACTGTGATACATATCATATAAATGGATATGCATTATTCCAGGTACAAAAAATATGAGTTATTGTTGATAGAGGTCTCATTAGTGTGGTATATTATCACAATAAATGATATATATATTTACCCTTCAAGGAAAAATGAAATTTAAGGATGCTTGATTTGAACATCTGAGATTGATATTTGTATTTCACTTGGATTATCTAGGTACTATCATTAATTTTTGAAAAATTTATCGCAAATGTCAAACCTTCTAAACAAGATAACTCGAAATAGATTTAAGATTTCATGGAATGATAAAATATGGATATTTATTTTAGGAATTTAAAAGTAGTATTATCGTTACACTTATACTCACAATATCCACAAGTGGAAAAAAAAAATATGGTATTCTATAGTGATTTTATTAAGGGATTGGGATATGTGTTAATAAAAATTTACAGATCAAGGAATCTGACTACTCAATTCACTATCATCAGGTGAAAGTGAAAAAAGGATAGAATTATGTAAATAAAATTATAATGAATTTTTATCTTTGATAAAAAAAGAGAAGAATCTTATCATCATATATATTTCAAAAGATGTAAATTGGTATGTGATGTTTCATGATATTGATGGTAGATATCATGTGTTCTATGGATATTGGAATTTAAGGTCTAGTTGTTTGAAACATTCATTCATAGTTCACATGAATTTTCACTCCTTCATTATAGATAAGTAAGATGATGTTTCCTCTCTGATTGATCCTTACCTGATGTTTTGGTATTTCATCATGATCTTCCTAGACTAATTCTTCGATCTTCCACAATATATAGTGGTATAGTTATCATTCAATACATTTTTAGTTACTTAATTAATTCTTATACCATCTTATAATGTGGAATGTGCTTATCATGAAAAAAAAGGAAGATTTATTTAGTGGATCTTCTTCATAGGGGAATAATTCATCATAGTATTTCACTATGGGAGGACCCTATGATCTTTTGAAATATAGAAAATTGTATTATTCATTTTTAATAAACTATAAAAAGTCATGCTATGAAATATTTTTGAATATGTATCCATTTTCCCATGTGGATGACTAGTTTTTTAGTAAAAGTGGGCAAAGGGTTTTTCCAAATTTGATCTTCGATCAAGTTATCACCAATTTAATGTTTCATAGTCAGATATCCTGAATACTTTCTTTCAAGAGTATTTATGAAAATTATGAAAATATTGTATTGATTTTTGGACAATATAATTCTCAAGTAGTATTTATAGACATGATAAAATGGACATTCCACTATTATATTTATAACTTTTTTGTGGTATTCATGAATGATATATTTTTTTATTCAAGATATTATTGTGAGCATGAGAATAGACGGAATTTATTTCTGTATATAAATTGCGAAGGCAATATATTTTTGGGATGATTTCAAAATGAAAATTCTAATTTCAATAGGTGTTGTTATTTGGGAATATGAATTTAGAACATCACCTCTTAATAGATCCAGATATGGTAAAAGCTATATTATCATATAAGAATCCATAAGAAAACATTAATATATAAGGAATCATATATCCTTATGGTTATTATTGACGGTGAATCAAGGATTTCTCATAGTTTAAATCATTATTTACCACCCAAAATAAGAAATGCATGAACTTTTTTAGGGTGAAAAATGATAGCATTTTTTAATGATATGAAGTAAAATATATCATTAAATATTATCATGAACATTCTGAAACATGATAAAGGAATTTTTTTATTTTGATGTTTATGGTGAATTTCTAAAATGTTTTATTATTTTACTAGATCATATGGTTTCATACAGAAATCATCATATTCAGCCATACAAGATGAATTACCCACTCGTGACATAGACCTCGATGTTGTTATAAACACGCTAAAATGTTGGTATCACTATGTTTTTAGGAATAGGTTGATGTGATTTTTTTATGATAAGATACTAAGATAAAAAAATTTGAAGGACCAGAACCTAGGATAGAGACAATAGCTGTAATACCTCATGATTGTTGACATTGACATGTCCCAATCATAGGGGAAGTAAAATTTCATCAAATACACTATTAGCAGGAAGTACCAATCCCAGTCTATATTAGAATGATAATAATAGTGTAATGTTATCAGTAATTTCACTCATTTGAAGGTATAATTATAGTAGGATGATTAGGGAATGGATTTGATCATTTTTAAGTTGTCATAATATCTCCTTTATTATATTAAATTTGAATAATAGTTGGATGATATGTTTATAAGGATCAGAGAATCACCATATTATGGGGAGATGGTCTGGTTTTCTCCCCCTATTATGGAATTAATCTCTTGGATATAGTGTTTTTTATTCCATTATCAATCAGGAAATCCGTTTTATAGTATTTTATTTTGTAAATTTTGTACTATAATTATAGAACTTTGATGACGCACTGTGAATTGAGATGTAATTTTTAGTTGTTGGGTATTAAGCATGAAAACTCTAATTATGCATCCTACAATTACCCCTAATTGTATATAATTATTGATAACATCAAGGAATATGCTCCACTTATCCCTCTTTTCTTATTAATTTGTAAATTGACATGGTGACCGTGGACTACATTTTAGGATTGGAATGTAATCATTTAGAGTGTAATTCTATCTCAGTGGTGATTTATTTTTTCAAAATGTATACAAAATTTATTCATTTCATGGGAACCACCAAGGGTGAAGATATGATAATTTCATAGATTTATGTGATTGTAAAAAGATTATTTCCAATAAAGATCCTTGATTTATGTCTTGGATCAAGAATTTTCCCCAAGATGTGACGGGGAGGGATGTCTAATAAATATATAATACCATCCATGGACTGATGTTCAGACATAACAGGCTATTATTATATGAGAGGGAATACTTCTTTTATGTTTCTAGGATTTTGGTGGAGTGTGGTATAATGATCCGATAAGGTCAAGTTCATAAAAAATAACACATAACATTCATTTATTATAATGGAACTCTAAGGATTGGGACAGACTGCCATTTATTTCACCATATTTTAGTCAAACAGGGATGAGGCCTCACTTGTGGGATTGAGAATCGTATAAATGGTTTTGGAATTGATTCATGTTATACATCAATTCGTAGTTAGGTCATAGACTGAAAAAATAAAATTTAGATCTTCATTATTATACTTTACAGTTTTACATTGATGACTGGGTCTTCATGAAAGTTTCCCCTCAGTTGGGCCACAATTGATGTAGTATAATTGGGATGATCACATAACAGATTATTAAAGATTCTATTCCATTAATTGTACATTCTTAATTTATTGGTATTCATGACTTTTAAGCAAATATCATCTTAATGTGTACCCCTATGATCCTTCCCATGTTATTAGTATGTAGGATATTGAATTAAAGCCATATGATTCTATTGTTAGGGAGACAGTGGATGTATTTTTACTCATATTAATGATCTATATGGAAATTTTTTTACAGCATTCAATGTGTTAGGGTTTCATTGATCATATTCACATGAGGTATGGGAGCAAAAAAGTAGGGAGTTTGAGAAGTGACTTTAACTCTATTTGGAAATTCCTTCTTCCATGTGACTTTACGAGGAATGAATATCATATTGTGGTGATATTTATAATATCCCGAATCTTGGTACATCCTTTTTTATGATTAAGAGGTTTTTTGTTTTACTTATATCAATGGTGAACCAAGTGGTTTTTAAAGATAAATGGTTGAACAATGTCTATAACGGTCGACTGGCCATATGATGGATTTGGGTAGAATCTTATATGGTTTTTGATGCCTCCAAACAACTAGAAAGTCTCTACTTACAGGCTAGTGGGTCATCCCATAGCTGATGCACTATTATAGAATTCACTGACTATCTATCGGTTTCCATTAGTTAGTCAGTGGTGTCATGCTATTAAGGATGGTGAATGGACTAATATTAAATGAAATCCAATCAAAAACCTTAATTAATCTTATTATACCATTTTTTCAAACATAATTTGACTACATAAAAAAGAGACACTCTACCGTGGTTATCTAGTCTATTTTGAACATCTCCACTTATCATTCCAGCATTGGTTATATCATATGTCAATGAAATGGTAAATTTTTTTTATTCCCCTTGTTCTTTCTCGTACCCATTTTATTACAAAAATCAAAAGTGGTTTTAGGATTTAATTATATGATCTATCAATCATGTTATGATTCTTATCTAACTTCTTTGATATACCTTATATGATTATGTTGTACATTCAAGTTATCATTTCAATGGTTGCGTGGTGTGTGATTCATGGCACATTTTTTCATCAATTTCTTTTCCATAAATTTATCTTTAAGAATCCTTATTATAATATCATGAAATAACTATTATTACCTCCCAATTAATTTTCCCTAATTTACATACATTTCAATGAGTTTGGATACCATTAAATGTGTTGTGAAACCTGATTTTGAGCTATATGGTTCTAGAGTAATCTAATGTTCTATGAATTTCGAATGTTCCTAGTTTTATAGATGGTTTTGTAAATTAATTGGTGTGATTCATGAATTGGTTGTCATTCATTGGTGAAAAATAATTTTTGAGAAAAATATGTTATTCATCTCATTATGGTAAAATATATCTATTTTTCAATCTATTTTTAAATAAATTTTTAAAATGAGTTTCAATGTTTTATTAAGTATTGTTTTTAATTTTTTAGACACATAAAAATACCAATGAAAATCGTTTTGATTTATGTTTCACATGGGATTTAATGGTAACTAAATGTTGGGTTTAGTATTAGACCTTGTCCATTGAAATTGTTTAGGGGTTCACATTCTACTATTACATTATAATCTTAAATCATAGATGCATTAGATTTAGTAACATGATCCTCACAATTTAGTGGGTTTACTTGTTGGGGTGTCCATATATCCCCTATTTATGGATGCATTTAGACTAATTAAATTAGTTCACACTAGTATTTCTTTATATTTATTACACAGGTGATCTACTTAGACAATAATGTTTTATCCTAGGGGTGATTACAATAATTATTTGGATATTATTGTTTTATTATTGATACGACCAGATACAATATTTGATTAATTTAAATTAATTATGAACATTCAATTTTTTAATTATATTATTTGGTTTTCTGAATAAACTATGAAAAGGAGAATTATTTTCCATGGTTTAGATATAAAACTATAAAAAATCATATCATTATATGATATATAGAAATTCAGACTATTGGGATTATCATACAGAGACTCATTATTGAATTTATAGGAGGGATCCTACTGATCATGTTTATTTGAAACCCTGAAAAATCCCTCAGAGGAATGGAGTCCTTCATTTATCAAACACAGTAAAGTATAATGCCCCATAAATATTCAATTAAGTCATTATTCTTCTTGGAATGGGTATTTAGTACTAAGATGCTACGATTTTCTCTTGTATCACATGAGATAGTAGTGGATAATTTTAGGGTATTTTCTTATATTTGTTTTTAAGGAAGTATAAATTTGGTTTTATATTTCTAACATTGGTTTTATCACAAAAATTGGTACTCTATTTCTTATAGAATATTTATTTTAAATTTTATTTCTTAAATATAAATTTGTGGGACATGTATCTTGTTAATGTTTGGAAAAATCATCCCCTTGTTGTTTTTTAATTCCTAAATACCAGTTTCCAGCCCATGAGGATCATAAATTTGATTCAAATATTTTCATTTTTAGATCATAGTTAGATGGGTTTTCTAGGTTAATATGTTACATGATATTTTACTTGATATGAATGTTATTTTTTTAATTTTAAATACTACACCACCAATGTTCATAAGTAAATTTACACCCAAATTTTTACTATTTTTTTCTCCAACATTTATATTCGAAAGAATTTAATGATAAAGTATCCCTCTCCCTATCTCTCTATTTAGAAATAGTTTGAGTGAAAATATCCCTATATAAAATATATTTTTGTATACAGGGTGTTCGTACATTAGTTTTTAGGTCTCTCAGTTTTACCATACATTTTTGAATTGACTGTCATATCTTGAGGTATGTCATATTTGTTTTCATGGATGTAGTGGTTTTTCCATCCCATGGGGATACATGCTTGTGATGTGCTTGATTGAAATATAATAAATTCACATAGGTTTTTGTGTCTTTCTAGAATGAAAATTTTTACTAACAAGGATGATTATGAGGTAATGTTGAGTTATACATAATTCCAAATAGTTTTGATAGTTATTCATAGAATGTATAAATACATATGGAAGGGATGAAAACTATATGTGTGGCCTTAGGGCATGAGATTATGAAACCATTAGATAAGTGGACATAGAATTCCCTTATTTGTATATATATTCTTTTAATAATTATTTTTTTACATCTATATATTTCATAGTGTGTCAACCATTGTAAGAATGTGAAAATATTACTATTATTTAATCAGGGAATGTGTTTTTTCATTTACTTAATCACTTCAATTTAGTGTGATTCTATCATAATTTTCAGAATTTTTCATAGTGTGGATCCTGCAGAGTATACATGTTATGATCACCCTACCTATATATAAATATTATTATTTCCTAGTTAGTTTGTTAATGAATAATTGGGGTGTTACTGGATTGAGAAGCTTTTTAAGAGAAGTTAGATATTAGTTATCACTATCAAGGATTACCTTTTTGTACAATCTGTATGAATTTACAGTTTTATTAGTTTTTTGTGACATTAATGTTTATTTTAGGAATGATACAATTAAATATGAATAAATATTGTAGGTGGAATTATCATCTTATCGCTTATTCGTTGAATATATATAATGTCAATGTCTATTTTATTTCTTTTTTATATACCAGTGATTTTAGTTACTAACTCTGTAGGGAGGGGTTATGATAGTGGTATCAATACTAATAGATGGGAGATATGAAAAAGATTTGTGTTAGGAACAAATGAAGATTAATGGGATGGTAAGAAATATTATAAGCTTGTTTTGTTATGTACAGTAATCATTGCAGACCATCTAAGACATAATATCATTGGTACTCTTGTAATCTGAAATAAAGACCTCCATTATTACAGAACATGTTATTTGAGGTTATACTTCATGTGAAGTAATGGCCTATGTAAAAATCCTATTTTAGGATTTTCAATTCATATTTTTTAATTTGTTGGATAACATGAAATATGTAAAATTTAATTTTATAAAATAATTTAAAATTTTCATTTTTATAAAATTCTTTAGTTATTAATGTTTTTAATTTTATTGAATGACACCTCGCAATCATATAAATCATGATTATTTAAAAAAAATTCATCAATATATTCTAGTGGAAAACCATATAATGGATTTAAATGATATGGACACATATATGTGGACACTCAGAGAGTTCCAATACCTATGTTGGTAGATATACCGGGGATTCTTTTAATATTATGTGATAAATGATTGGTTAGAGGTTCTGTAAATAGCCTTTAGTTTTATTTTTTAATACAAGGATCATATTATTTCATTCATTATGATGATACTATGTTAGTTATCTCATTAGTGGTGGATTTATTTTCCAAATGGATATAATTGAATTTTATATTCAGTTGAAGATGTTTTGAGATAAATTTCATCCAATCTCATATCTTCAATAGTTATGTAAGATTTTATGTACGAGATATTTACTCCTTGATAGGACAATTATGGTATTTGATATATTAGTTTCAGATATAAGAACCACATACATTATGATCTGACCCTTCTTCTTGATGATGGTGTGGGGGTGAATCATTTTTATTTGTATCTTTTCCAAATATCATGTCTAGAGTAACCTTATTAATATTTTTATTCATTTCTTGATGTATAGGTGAAGGAAGAGGTCAATAGGGGATGTTTTTTATTTGATAAAAAAATCCGAAGATAGGATCCTATATGGTCTTTAATGGATAAAATCTAAATCTGATTCTTACATTCCAAGTCAGAATATTAACTGTTAGTCAATGGGGATCTATTTTCACCCTTCCATAACTAATTACACATGAATCAACTATTCATGAAACCCTTCTAGTTTGTTGGAATGATTTTATTTTAATGTTAACATAATGAATATTATAAGAGAGAGTCCCCAACAATCTGAATATGATAGTGTTTTGTTGGGGGACTATTATTTACCCGTCCATTATTCCAGTTTCAACATAGTATGCACCATGGGTAGTTTATTCTTTAGTATGGTTAGTAGATGCTATATGGTCATTTAAGAGGGAATATCAATCATATCCCTTACCAATATGTATAATTACTACATTGAATTCATTAAGGTGTTCTGCATAATGGCTAAAGAGGTTGTGAAACTGGACATAACCAAATGAATACTTTAGAATTTCAATAACTTAGTGAGTCATGTTTTATATGATGTACAATATACATATTTTCTATATAGGTTATTTCCATGAATTATTTAGGAAAAACATATTCCATTGTTTCTCTTTACATATTCCATGCATTATGACTAATGATGAAAAACATTATAGTTCCCTTAAAATTGTCTATGATAGATAGAGGCCAATATAGCATGTTTTATTTGTGATGTTGTTGTGAGTTATTGACGAGGAAACAATCTTAGTGGATAAAAATTCATGGTTTATGAATACATTCATCTAACATCACCATTAGAATGGATTTGATCTATTTGATGTAGGATATCCAAGATTTTTTATATAGTCCTAATTTATTCTATGTTGTTGATAGTAACCATGTAGTGTTTATAGGAAAGGGACACACTTGGATGGGTCGATAGAACATTTATTCAATATCTTATTTGACCACTGGTATGATGTTTTGTTCTTTGGATGATTAATCAGTTATATTTCCCTCTTCGGTTGATGGGTAATCTGATAGATTCATTGGATAGTCTGTATGGAAACCACCTTGGAGATTGTTTTTAAGATCGATCCACATCCAATCATTTCCCATATATTTTTTATATAGTATTACCACATATGAGTTGTGGGATCTAGAATTTCATGTTAATGACATCCAGTATGGAGTATTCATTTGGACTATTATGTCTTCTTGTGGAGATTTGGTTCTATTTTCATTGATGGAATTTATTATTCTATTGTTATGGGTCAATTATCAGTATTAGAATCATATACTACTGAAAACATTTATCCACTCTCATAGATTGATAATTTTTTTGGTAAATTTAATGGATCTATCTATCTATTGATAATTCCATTACATTATCAATTAATCATATATAAGTGAATGATGATAATATCCCAAATACATATTTCAATTATTATTATGTGGTTTACATGATTCACTACAAGAAAAATGTCATTTCACGGCGGTTTAAAAACCGCCGCGAAATGAAAGGAAAAAAATAAAAAAAACATAAGAAACCCTGAAATCACTAAAATGACCATAACTTATGATCTGGGCGTCCGTTGGATCACCACGACAAGTCAAATCAAAGCTTGTGAAGAGATATAGAGGCATGTATAATCAAAACCAAGAGAAGGTATAAGGTGCAGAAGATATGAGAGTTATAAGAAATTTGAAAAAGGTTCTTCAACTTCAAACAGCCATAAATTTCGCTCTGGGTGTCCGTTTGGGCTATACCACGTATCAAATCGAAGCCAGCGAAGAGAGCTATGCACCAGTTTGACACAGCCAAGATTCTTTCGTGTTTTTAGACCACAAAACCCCCTCTAATGGCCTCTGAAACCCTGTATCTGTCATAGGTGTCCCGTCGAACTTTTCTTCAAACAGACTTAACTTTCGATCTGTGTGTCAGTCCGGACTCCTCCACCTGCCAGATCGTAGTTCATTCCATGAGCTTCACTTTGACTAGTTAAGATGCCCACATAGACTCCTAGATCATAATTTATGGACTTTTCAGTGGGTATCAGGTTTGTTATGTTTTTCGATGCCTTGTTTCTAGCACCTGTTCCCCGTTAGTTTTTTTAAATGGTCGTAACTTCTGATCCGCCAGTCCATTCGGTCTCTTTCACCTATCACCTCAAATATCGTTTTAGGATCTTTGATTTGTCTACTCGTAGATCTGGAAGAGACTCTCAGATCATAAGTTATCTCTGTTAATGTGAGTCTAATTTTTTTGTCACATTATGACCGTTTTGACGGGTTTTAATGGTTGCTCCATTTATTACTATATATTTGGAATTCCATGACTTTTTATCTTTATCAATGGGTTTTTGTGGGTTATTATGATGATTATGTTAAATTCATAAGGGGTTCTCCAGAGTTTTCTTGTGTTCTCATCCGTTCTCAAGCTTTCTAATGCTTCCTTCTTCATGATTCTCCATCTGTTTTCATGTGTTTTCATAATTTTTCATCCCTTATCACGCCTTTTCGTTCTTTTTCATGTGTTTCATTTATTATTTAGTATTTAATATTAATTATTTATAATATACTTTTAATTATTTATTATCAATTTATTGTTACTGGTAATTTATTATTTATTATTTATATTTATTTATTATTTATATTATTTTATTATTTATATTTAATTATTAATTATTAATTATTAATTATTAATTATTAATTATTAGATATTATTTAATAATAATAATAATAATATTTGTTACCAGTTATTTATTATTTATAATATATTATATATTATATATTATATATTATATATTATATGTTATATATTATATATTATATATTATATATTATATATGATATATGATATATGATATATTTTATATGATATATTATTATTATATATTATATATTATATATTATATATTATATATTATATATTATATATTATATATTATATATTATTTATTATTTATTATATATTATTTATTATATATTATTTATTATTTATTATTTATTATTATTTATTTATTTATTGTTTATTATTTATTTTTTATTTTTTATTATTTATTTATTTATAATTATTAATTATGTTTTATTTATTATTATTATTTATAATTTATTGTTTATTGTATATTATTATTATTTATTATTGTTATTTATTATTATTATTTACTATTACTATTTATTATTATTATTTATTATTTGTTATATATGTATTATTATCTATTATTAATTTTTTATTATTATTTATTATTTATTAATTATTATTTATCATTTATTTAATTATAATTATTAATTATGTGTTATTTATTATTATTCTTATTTATGATTTATTATTTATTTAATTATAATTAATAATTAAGTGTTATTTATTATCATTATTATTTATTATTTATTATTTATTATTTAATATTTAATATTAATTATTTATTATTTATTATTTATTATTTATTATTTATTATTTATTATTTATTATTTATTATTTATTATTTATTATTTATTATATATTATATATTATTTATTATTCATTATTAATTATTAATTATTTATTATTTATTATTTATTATTTATTATTTATTATTTATCATTTATTATTTATCATTTATTATTTATTATTTATGATTTGTTATTTGTTGTTATTTTTTATTATTTATTATTTATTATTTATTATTTCATGTTTAATATTTATTATTTCTTATTTCTTATTTCTTATTTCTTATTTATATTTCTTATTTCTTATTTTTTTTATTATTATTTATTCTTTATTATTCTTTATTATTTGTTATTTATTATTTATTATTTGTTATTTGTTATTTGTTATATATTATATATTAAATATTATTTATTAGTTATTATTATTTATTATTTATTATTTTTATTATTTATTATTTATTATTTATTATTTATTATTATTTATTTTTTATTATTATTTATTATTTGTTATTTATTAATATTTATTATTTGTTATTTATTATTATATATTATTATTCATTAATATTTATTAATGTTTATTAATATTTATTAATATTTATTATTTAATATTTAATATTTAATATTTATTATTTATTATTTATTCTTTATTCTTTATTCTTTATTCTTTATTCTTTATTCTTTATTCTTTTTTTATTTATTATTATTTATTATTTTTAATTTATTTTTTATCATTTATTGTTTTTTATTTATTTATTTATTTTATTATTTATTAATTATTATTTATTAATTATTATTTATTATTTATTCTTTCTTCTTTATTATTTATTAATTATTAATTAGTATTTATTCTTTACTCTTTTAAATTTGTAATTTTATTATTTTATTATTTTATTTTCATAATTTTATAATTAATGTATATATATATATATATATATTAATTGTTATTTATTATAATAAATAGTAAATAATAAAAAATAACTCAATAAATAACTAATAAATCAATAATTATTAATTATTAATTATTGGTTTTTAATTATTGATTATTGCTTATTGTTTAATTATTATTGAGTTTATATCTATTAGTTATGTATTCTTTGTTTTTTCCATTAGTTTATACTAGTATATTAAATTCTGTTTATTAACCACATGATGAGCTTGCTGGAGTGGTGAAGTCTTTGGAAAATATGCAAGAGGTTAGGGGTTCACATCTCACTAAATGCAGTATTTCTTTATATTGCATGGGCATATGCATGGGCAGGAGCATGCATGCATGGATAAAGTAAATAAACTAATGAAAATTAAATGAAATAAATAAACTAAATACGAAATAAATAAAATAAATACGAAATAAATAAATGAAATATGAAATAAATAAAAGATATACGAAATAAATAATATAAATACGAAATAAAAATAAAATAATAAAATAATAAAATAAAAAAATAAAAAAATAAAAAAAAACCGCCGATAAATCTGCATTTTGTCATAGTGATTGTTGTGATATAATTATGATTATTAAATCTCCAATAATGTTTATAGAACAAATGAATGATAGGTTTTGTGAATTTCTATGCTATTCACGGTGATCATTATCAATACAATACATTTTCTTTTGATGAAAGAGGTGGAGAATGTTGACTATCTATGATCCATATTGTAATTGTTTCACCTTGATTTGAGAGAAGTTGAGGGAAAATTTTTTCATTATCAGATGATAGTTAAGTAATATCTAGTGCAGTAAGTGACGGAGAACCAACATGAATATTTATAGGTAGAGTTTTGTTGTGATTGAGTTGTATGGGTTAAATATCATTAGGGATGGTCTTATGATAGACATTATCCTGTGTATTTTTAGGGAAATCCTTATGTTCTTTCAAGGAACTATGAATTAATTATCTATTAGTTCCACAGGTAAGCATTAGTGATATATCGAGGTTCATAAAAAATGTATCAATCAATGAGAGGATGTTTTTGGTGGTCTGGTATGAATCACTTAGTCGTACATTTTTTTATTGGTGTCTTATTTACTAGAGGATAATGTTTACGCATCATGTTCTATGTGAGTTTCTTCAACCAATTGATATTCTAATGTGGGTGTGCAAGAAGTTTTGAAATAATTTTTCACAAAATATACGAGATCTTAGGGTGGTTGTGACAGTATATTGGTAACTGTGGACCACTTTATAATGTCAGATTACTTTTCACCAATAAAGGAATCGATCTCAGTGGATGTTCTATCATGGTAGTACTCAAATACTATAGTGACCCTGCTTGGGGTCTTGAAGAAGATCATAATTAGTAATGATTCACATTTTTTCTCCAAGATTTAGAGAGGTATCTACTATGATTTTAGATCTGTTTATTCATTAGAAAGACATTTCTCTATATATTGATGGTCAAATAGAAAATACTTTCCAAATATGAGAGGATATGCTTATTTCATTCATTCTAGGATTCAGATGATTGTTGGTGCATCACCTTCACTTAGTGGAATTTTCATACAACAACAATTATCATTCTACTATCAGAATAATTAAATTTAATGGATTAGTTTATTGAAATTTCTACTATTTTTTGTTCCATGGTTAGGTAGTCAACTATTCCAATATAATATTTTGTAAAGTGTATTACAGAGATGGTACAAGTGACCTCTGATTGAATTAATGCAGAATAGGATAATAAAAGCCTTACATTAATCATGGGTAGATGCTTCTATAGTTCATCACTATTAGTCATATGTTCCTAAAGTTATCTACTCATTATTAGTAGTGAAGGTTCATTCATGGGATAAATCATTCTCCCATTTTAATTGGACACTTTGAGGTTCTAACTTCAATTGTATTAATGGAGTATCAGTTATCAATATACCCATAAATGGGACAAATTCATGGCATCACCCATGTAACCATGATTCACTAATATCTACTTAATGATTCATGCATCATTAACTAGAGTGAGATGTGTAATGAATATGATGAGATCTTTCAGGAATTTCTTATCATGATTTATAAATTTCAGGTGGAGATGTTGTATATGTGTCTTAAACCTTTATCATGTGTATTGTGGTAGTATGATGACGTGGAGGATAACACTTTTGATAGTGAGTTATAAATTATTTCCCAATATCCCTTTTTAGGATTTATATTCCTAATATAGATGGATTATTCACTCCTTACTGACATGATTTTCTTTACATTAAGTTATTTTATGAGATTTATTATCTTCTTCAGTGTTGGGTTATTTGTGACCTTTCCCTTGATTAAGAGGTGTCTCCCTTTGGGGTGTGTCTTAAGTGTAGTTGTTTTTATTGTGTGGTTGTGTTGTTTTCTCCCTTGGTGTAATGGTTAATATCTTTATATGGTGATATCTTCCAAAGTTATCTCATTGTGTATTTATCCAGACCCATTACATTTCTTATGGGTTTTTTTAACTACATTAGGATAATAATTTTTTGGGTGGTATCTAATATATGGCCTTGATATTCTAAAATCCATACATTACATTTATTTCTAAGACCTGTAAGTTTAAGAGGGTTCCCAGAGATAATTCTATGTGGATTTATTTGGTCATGTTAATGGTTCTCACGATTGATTTTTTGAGTCATGTGATAAATCCATATGATAGACCTTTTTTTCAATTTTTTGATCCCCATGTTCCGTTGTTTTGGTCAGTCTATTGATCCTCAAAGTTGGGTGTTTTGGCCAATTAGTCATTCCCCACATTCAGTCATATTAGTAACGTAGTTAGTCTTCATGTCAATAGTATTAGTAATGTGTCTCATCCTCATGCTTGTTCATTTTTTTCATACCTGTAGTGCTAATTGTTAATTTCTTAGTCATCCTGTCTATATTCTTAGTTAATTATTTGGTCATGCAATCCGTTCTTAAAGTGAGATATTTTGTTCTGACATTGTGTCATTCCCAATCCTCCATTTTAGATATGTTGGAAATTCAATCCTTTTCTAAATTTATGAAATTTTTATTCTCTATTGTTTTCTCCAAAATGACATAAAAAATTTGATTTTAATAAATATATTATAATTTTAATTAAAGTAAGGAATATAAAAAGGAAATATGGGGTAAAAAAACATTATCTTGTAATATAATTATATAATTTAATTCATTAATGAATTGTGATTTAAAATGTGTTGTTTCAACAAGATTAAATTGGAATATAGTTAATGTAAAAAATCAAAGAAATTTTTTATGGGTTTTTTGAAACACCCTTGTGGTTTTTTATATTTTAATTATAATTAATTTAATATTTTACATTGTTCATTTAACATGATTACTCTATAATCCATAAGTTCTTACCTTTCCTATTAGAATCTATTCATCGTTTTATTTTGGTTCTAGTTCTTTTTATGAGTTCCAGTCTACACGACACCATCTATTTTGGGTATAGCAATAACAAAAACCCTAATTTTAATGAGGATGTGAATGTATTACTTTTCCATTAATTTTAGCCCAGATATTTATTGATAATTATATAGTTTAATTTTCTATATTGGTGAAATTAACATTAAAAACATCATTTTATCCAAATATGATGATTTATGATTACTTAATTATCTAAGAAATCATATATTAAAAAATAGATATAATTTCATGTTTTGAAATATTCATAATAATTATTCTATTTTATATTTCAAAATTTTAAACAAAAATTTCTATCTCATGCCACTATTTAACTAATTTTTTGAATTTGATGCATTTCATAAGATAATAGTATTATTCTAGGAATTATGGTTGAGAGATAAAAAGAATAATCACTTTTTATAAGATATAATCATTTATGATGTTATCATAATATTTTTTTACAATTCAGATTATTGATATTTGAAATTTGATATATCATGAGTTAAACATTCATGATATTTCATGATCCAGATATTATATAAATTTTTTGATTTGTAATCTCTTGATTTTTCATGATATATTGATATCTCTCTTTTATTATTTAAAATATAATTATTCATATTTATGGTAGTGGTTTTCTAGTTTTTGTTCATAATGGTTAAAATCCTTGAGTTAAATAAATAACATAAAGCTAAGTATATTAAGATGTTAGTGAAGATAAAAGATAAATGTTAACTATAATATATGGAATCTATATGAATATTTATGTATTTATTCAATATTTTCCATGTTTGTATTATAGTTATTGTTTACTACTAGTGATAGGTTTCATTATATTAAAAAATATATAGATAATAAACTATTTAATTTAATGTGGAATTAAATTGGGTTTCCATAAATATAAATTATTTAGGGATAAAAGAACTCATTCATGTTACAGGTGGCCTAAATTCTTTGATTCCATGAACTGAGTTCAAAGTATTTTGTTTTGAAAATGATTATATACCTTATCAGTGTATTATTTTGAAATTAGATACTTGACGTGAATTTTGATGAATTTGATACGGTTGGGAACCCTTGACTAAATTTTGGTTGCTCACACATGATTTCACAAACTGTCGATGTTAATGATAGTGAGAAATATTATATTATGTGTAATAGTGGGTAAATTATTGTAGAGAAGTCGGGACAAATTCAGATAAAGGAATTATCATTATTGTTTAATCATCCATGACTCTTTCAAGATATTTAGATGGTTTGATGTTATTTATATGACTATTTTAATACTGATTGACATATTTTGACCATAGGCATTGTAATTGAACGTCAATGTGGTAGGTTAGTTTGATTCATATTAAACAAATATGATAAATAATGAAAAATTTAATTTAATAAAAACAACGGTATTTACTTCTATGTTTTGAAATGATGATGACATACATGAGAATCTATTTAATGGAATTTATGCTACTAAAGGGAGTTGCAAAATATATTAAAGTGTTAATATTGGAATTTAATGCACGTTAAAATTAAATAATTGTAATTTTATTAATTTCTATGGAATTAATTTCTTTACTTATTTTTTTTATATTTTCCATTGAAGTGGAGGTAAGGGGTCATATGAGATGATGGTTATAGACTAGTCTAAGGACATATAATTTCAAAAAAAGTGTGGTTATTTTATGATATTAATCCATATTTTCTAATGTAATATGATTCCCACCCCTCATTCATAGGGAAACAGATTAGAAAAAATTTGGGGGGGGTACTTTTTCCAATATTCATTATTGGGATGGAATGAATGGTTAAATTCTCCATAGCCCCCGCTCTCCCTCTATACATACTAGGAGTAAATTATCTCATGTTATAAAGACATATGGTAGAGGGTGTTTTCCTACAAAGGCTATGATAGATCAAGGTTCTGGTATACTATATGCATGATCTATAATAGCTTGAGGTATTTCAAATACTTGTATCCAAACATGGTGGTTATGGCTTCCCATGGGTATTCATGCATGTTCTATGATTGATTGAGGTATAATTACTTTACATTAGATGTAATATATTCTAGATATACAATTTTTTACCACTATAGGTGATCATAAAGACTATTAACACAGCAAATAATGTTTAATGATTGTTATAATAATGAATGTGATGTCGGATTACTGATTTTAGGGGTTAGCAAATGATTCATGGAACTAATGAATAAAATAGACAAACTTGTGAGGATGCATATGTGTGGAACCTTCATGTGTAAATATATTCTTTCAATAGTTTTTTTTGCATATGTGTATTACATGGTTAGTGAGACTTAGTGAGGATAGAAAAATAATATTTTTAGGAGTATAGGTGATGGGCTAGTTTCATTTTTTTCAAAGGGAATTAGAATGCTTTATTCAAAATATCGATAAGCGGTTTGTGTTAGTATTATATTTTATATACATGTAATGATCACAAAATATATATATATAGTATTTTTCCAATCCACAAGAGTTGGTTTATGTTTTGGTTTCGTGTTACCATTTAAGGAGTCATTTAAGAGTAGTTTGAGCACTAGGGTCACTATTAGGTATTTAATTTTTGTATATATAGTTTTTCTTTTCTATTGTATCAGTAATATATAAGATTACATAATATATCAAACTTTATTTTTTATGTATGTATAGTGTTGGTTGGTGGATTTTTAAGCTCATCATTTTTTCCTTAAACTTATGTTAGGGTAATTTATCCCATTTATGTGATATATATTCCCTTTGAGCTAGTCTAACACTGATGGTAAATTTGAAAAAGGTAGCAGGTGTCGTTTTCACCCATTCATTTATTTAATCCTTGTAGGGGAACCTTTAGAGGGTGTGGCCATGATTTCCCATTAATCGTCTCCCAATTTATCAAACATTGAATAATCAATTTGCAATTTTATAAATAAATATCATTTCAAATTTTACTAAATAAATAATTGATAATATATTATGTAAACTGAGGAATAAATATTTAATTAAGGTTCAACTAACATATATTTGAATCTAGAACAAATGGTAGTTTAATTTATGTGATCAGTATAAAATGAATAAATAAATATTACCCAATTTTTTAATATGTATTATTAATAGTAAAGTGTAATAAAAATTACTATGATTTTAGATACTCTTTGTGTTTCATTTACTATGCCTCTTTCACAATTGTATTAGGAACAATACTAATATCTAGGATCATTTTCACACACATGACCTTTTTATATATTCATATTTCATTTAATTTCCATTCCTGATCTTTTTTGGGGGGTTTACCACCCATTTTGGTGAAAATGGTTGGTTTTGAAAATTTGGGCCAAACCGCGAGCCCAATTCCAGATTTAAAAACTAATTTTGTTTCTTCTATAAATCCTCCAATTTTTACTATTTTAAGCCCATTCCACTTCCCAATTGGCATAACCGGATATATTAAAATCACCATATCCCTTTGTACCACATATAAATCAAAAATCATGATGGATTTGGGTTTTTGATTAAGGTAATGGGCCTTCCCTTTAGGACCATTTCCTGCTTCAAATATTTTTTTAAACATTTTCCATATCTCATTCATTTTTTTACTTTTGTCCCGTGATTCTACCTCCCTCTCAAATACAATAGTCCTATGATCACCCCCAGTATCGGTTTCACAATTTTGGAGCTCAAGTGAGCCGCGAAGTAGGGAGATCTTTCATTCTCTTTCTCAAATCGTCCAGATTTGATGAGGTAAAATGAATCTTTCATAACTCCTTCAATTTTCATTTTCCCCCCATTTCAGTCCCCAAATGACCTAATATGACTCATTAAGACCTCCATACCAATTTTGCATACTTGGAGATTCATATGTTGGTGGATTGGGGCTGATTTCTTCATGATATTTCCAGTAAGGGAATTCTTTCTTGGTTCCTTTCATCCTCTTTTAGTTTTATTTCCTCTTTCTTGAAGTTACTCATATAAAGAAGCTAGGGTTAGATCCTAAGGTCATATTTGGTATCTTTGGGGTCAATTTTTGGTGTTATAGGTCTGGATTTATATTCCTTGTGGTGCGGCGGTGGTGCACTTATGGTTTCGCAAAAAGTTTTGAGGGTTTTGACTCAAAAGGTAGGTGATTCCATGTGTATCCATTTTTTGATGCATTATATTGCATGGTTTATTAATTTAGTATGTTTATAATCTGTTTTGTGTGGTTTGAAAACTATTTTCGATGGATTTGGTTAAACATTTATTTATTTATTGTCTTTTTGCTTGAAATTGGGTACTTTTCATGTGTGGCTATTTGGGTAATGTTTGGGTTTAGTCTATAACAAATGAAAGTGATTTATTATTCTTGAAAGGGTCTTCCAATTAAATTTTTTTAATTCATTATTGCAATGTGGGCCTTGAAAAGTGGTTTTTGAATGAGTTTAAGGTGTAAAACTGGGTTGTACTTCTTGAAGGTGATTTATGAAAACGTGTGTTTTTCATGTGTATCTTTGTGGTATTATTTGATGTATTTTTATAACACTTGGGGGTGGTTTAATAATTTATTTAGGGATGAAATATCTGTTTTTGATTGGTATTGGTATGATATTGGTTTTTAACGAGGGTTTTGAAATGGGTTTAGTTTGCAAACAACGGTTATACCTCTTTGGTTTGTTTTATAAAAATTGAAAATGTTTTATTTGGTTAACAAAGTTGGGAAAAAGTTTGTATGTACTGTTTGGGTGATTTCATTCACCTAATGTGGGTTTTTGAATGGTAAAGTGGTAATTTGATATATCCAACATTTTTAGAATGTTTTATAAATTTCCGAAATGTTTTACTAAATTGTGTTTTGTGTGCGAAACGCGGGTGTGGGATGTTTCCTGTGAGTTTATTGATAAAATGAATTATGAAGGTGAGAAGAGTATTATGTGACATGTGTGTGGCCTATTATGTGATTTTAATATCTTATAATGGTTTTATAAAATTGTTTAAAGTATTTGTGGAAGTGTTAACGAAATATGAAAATTGTTGTAGGCAATTTTGGTGTAAGTTTGAATTCAAAATGCATTTGAATGAAAAGTGGGATTTGTGACTTGTGTGATGTACAAGGGTATTTTTGGTTAATGTTTTATGTGGAAGTGATATTTTCATGTGAAATCTATATTTCTTGGATTTTTGAACTTGTTTGAGCACAAAGTTAAAATCCGGGTATCTAGGTGTGTGGACGTGTACTAGTATGCTAGTGAATCTGTGGGGTTTGGCCTTAGTTTCACATAGAAAGATTGACGCTTACAACTCCAAATAAACTATGATGATGATTATTGTGGACCACTAGGTTATGGGTATGATCCATACTAGTGTATCGTGCACGAGAACATATATTTTTTTGTGGTTACTCTCACCGATATACGAGGTGCCAGGGACCCACAACTAGCTAGTGCCTAGGGGATATTTCCTATTACTTGTGCTCATTAGATCCTTTGTACATACTGTAGGTATATGGTATTGTTGTCTAGAAAATTTAGTATCTTTTTTATTTATTTTAAAATTGTTGGTCCTTTAAAATTAGCCCACATGAAAATTGTTTTCATTTATTATTAAATCCTTTAGAAAATTTTAACAAGTATTTCTTATTTACAAAACTTGCAATGCTTTTTGTTATGAAATGTTTATCACATGGAATCTCTTAGAGGTGGTATTCTATAGGGATTTCTCTCAAACCCTACTTACACCTTTGGGTGTATGTAGAGTTGCTTATTTTATGTCACAGGTTTTTATACAGGTTTTATGCCTTTGGTTCGGGTTTTTAGCAGTCCATCGTGATGTAGTGTCGTGGAGATGGCTTGAGGGCGGTGCCTCTTTCCATGTGGAGGTTCTTGGGCTATCTTTTATTGGGTTTCTACCTTTTTAATGGTGTTCAAACATTGTTTAAAATTGTGTAATTCAGTTCTGAATTTTAGTAAAAGATGTTTTGGTTTGAAAACACCATATTTGATTTCTTGGATTCATTTGTGGTTTAAAGTATAAACACTCAGGTAAATCGTTCCCAATTTTCAGTTTTTGATACCCAGGAACTTGTGCCATCCCGTGGGGATCGGGAACGCCCTTCGAGACTTTCCACGGGTTGGGTCAGGTGCCAGTTTTGGCGGCGACGAGATTCGGTTCGTGAAAAAATGGAATCAGAGCAGGTTCGCTGTATTTGAGTCTGGATATTTGGGAAATAGTCGGGATGGTCTGGAGTTAAGATTGTCATGACATGAAATTCTGATTATGGGTAGTGTTCTCGATGACCACACCTCATATCAGGATTCATGTTTCCAGGGGAAGTTGGGATTTGTCTATGTGTTTTGGTTTTCTTGGTCTGATGATGGTTAGGGGAAGTGAAAAGAGAGTTGGGTTAATAGACTCAATGAGCTCGCAGGGTCTGGAAAGCCATGTGGAGCCGGTGATATTCCCTAGAACACTCTCTGTGATGGTTAAGTGAATAGAATATGGTTGCCAACCATATTTCCAAGTCACCCACTGAAACTAGTTTCCTCTCACATTGTTTTGTGCTTTAGTTTTGAAATCATGGAACTTTGGTTTTAAAGTGACTTGGTTTTATGAAGCATAAATTTTTTGTCAATTGATTTTCAACAGAAGAGGGAATGGTTTGATTTATGAAATGATGGAAGTAAATTTTCCAAATTATTTTGAAATAGGGAATAGTGTGCTTACACCTCTTTTAAAATTAGGAACCATATTGAAGTTGGTTTTCAAAAGTGTTTCCAATATAATTTTCTAAAAAATTAAAGGGTGTTTTAATGGGATAATATGGAATAATATGTTTTCAAATTGATATTGATAACTTGAAAGTGAGTTATTTTCTAAATATTTGTGTCCTTATGAATAGTTTTGTAAGATGTGAATTTAGATTTTGATCTCATTTTTAGCAGTTTGAGAAAAAGGATGGGTTGGTTGACCATTTTGTTTTTTAAAAGTGGAAAGAATTTTCATTTTAACCATTGGAATTTACATGAGCTACCACATGCATTGGGTTATATGGGATCATGGATGGTTGATGGAATTACTGGATAAGTGTTGCGATGAATATGAGGTTGGTGCCTGGTGTGGCACAGAAACATGCATGTGTGAGGCCCATGGGGTACCATTGGTGGATACTCTAAGTACTGAACCATTGGTTTTCAAAGAAATGTTTTTAATGAAAAACATGATGTCTTGATGAATTTTTTGGGATGGTTTATATTATGTGTTTTTGGAAAATGTTACTGTTGTGGGATGTTTTGAGTCCAAGAACCCCTCCTGTTTGAACTGTGTTTTGTGTTTGTGTTTTGTCTTTAAGCTGGGTAGAAGGTCCAGTTAGTAGTCTCCTATGATATATGTTTTGGGACACCTTTAAGGTAGTTCCGTTAATAAGTTCAGATCTGTTTTGTGGCATGTTTTTACCAATGTACCATCTTGGTTGGGTCCTTGGGTTATTTCGTTGGATAAGGTATGCCCCCATTAAGGTTTAGTGCACAAATGAAGTGCAACCCGGATTTTTTTTCCATTGGAAAATCCTCCAGTTGATCAATGTAAGGAATATTTTCTTGAGATTTGTAGAATGAGTCTACACCATTTACTTTCTTGTTTTTTTTTCAGATCCTCTTGTTGCAGAGGAGTGCTCGTGGATGGTTGAAAGAGACCTTAGTTTCTTAAGCTACATGATTCATCGAAGGTGAAAGTTTTCTGGGGTTGTCAATATACATAGTGTCTAATAGGTCCTCTAAGTCCTTCAGACTCTCTTTAATGAAGCGGTTTATGTTAAACCACCAGTGTGGTAAATATGGCCATGAGAGGCTCTTATGTCCAATTTCAAAAATGTTGTGATGTTTGGAGGTGTTTTGAAAGGCCTCCTCATTGTATTATTTATATTATCCTCTTTGGTCATGTTTGGTGACGCAATTTGCTGTCGCGTGCTCATTTGATTGTAATGGTGATGTTGTACAATATTTTGCGAGTCTATTTTTTTCAGAAGTCTTTCTCCTTTTGTGAGATCTCGAAATCCTCTATTTTAGAAGAATTTGTTTATATGTGTCCTTTATTTCTATTGTTTATCACCTGAAGAAACAAGGTGTGAAGTGAGTGAATCCTCTAAACACTTATTCCAATAAATTTCCAAGTTAGGGTAAAGTGAGTTCTACAGTGTGTTATGTCTTGGTGAACCCATCTGGGATTGCGTGTAGTTTTTTGTAGCATCGGAAGAATAAATTCTATTATGGGGTTTCCAAATCATAACTGCATGGCCGAAGATGCTTCAATCATTCCAGCTCTAGCCATAGGTCCCGGAGAGAAGCTGGCACGTAGTAAGAGGAAGTCACAGTGTTGTTTTTAACCTTATACAACGAACTGTTCTCAGTATGAGATATGGGAATAGTTTGAACATTTGGTGTTTCCATCTTTCTTATTTTTTTCATGTTCGATGGAAAGAGGTGGAGGGCCTTATCCCTGTGTTATCTCCCAATTTCTTTCTTTTTCCCCTTTGGTTTCCTTTGGGTTCAGGGGAAAGGTTTTAGATTTTTCTAGACATATTGAGTGAACATTTAGTAGTAACAATTCACCAGAAAACCATGTAGGTATAAGGATCCACATGGTTAGAGCACAGTTTCTGAAACTACGTAGGCTAACTGTGCGGTTGTCCCAACTCTTTATGTTTTGGGGTATTTCTGTGTTGGGCCATATTGGTCAGTTAAGATGGTTGGTTCTTATGGTGGGGAGCCCATTTGTGTATCCTTGTACCAGTAACTCACTTTTGTACTTGGTATTGTCTTAGAAGTAGGTGGTCTCTTTTGTAGATATATAACCACCTACATATTCCTTGGGTAAACGTCGATATTGGAGAGTTCCCAATGGTTTATTTATATCAAAGTAAGTGTAACCTTATTCGATATTCTTGTTTGTTTAGGGAAATTTCTTGAGCCTTGTTCATATAGTGTTTGAAGGGTTTTCTTTTAGGATAAATACGAATGTGCTTGATCATTTCAGTAAAGAGGTGTATGTTTTGGTTGTGAAGTATTCCTTCCTTAATTGATCACAGGAGGTGTTTTGGCCTTTAGGGGCAAAGCTTAGCAAAGGAGTCTATTTCTGCCTTTCAGTTGGGTTTGGTTTTTTTTCTTTGTCCTTGATGTGGCTTTCTGAGGGCGGAAAGTTTTATGGTGGGGAGAATTGTCACACATGTGACTTTTTTATATATTCATAATTCATTTAATTTCCATTCTTGATTTTTTTGGGGGGTTTTACCACCCATTTTGGTGAAAATGGTGGGTTTTGAAAATTTGGGCCAAACCGCGAGCCCAATTCCAGATTTAAAAACTAATTTTGTTTCTTCTATAAATCCTTCAATTTTTACTATTTTAAGCTCATTCCACTTCCCAATTGGCATAACCTGAAATATTGAAATAATTATATACCTTTGGACCACATATAAATCCAAAATCATGATGGATTTGGATTTTTGATTAAGGTAATGGGCCTGCCCGTAGGCCCATTTCCTGCTTTAATCATTTTTTTTAAATTTTCCATATATCATTAATTTTTTACTTTTTTCCCATGATTCGACCTCCCTCTCAAATCCAATAGCCCGAGGATCACCCCCAGTATTGGTTTAGAAATTTTAGAACTCAGGTGAGCCGTGAAGTAGGGAGATCTTTCATACTCTTTCTCAAATCGACTAGATTTGATGAGGTAAAATGAATCTTTCATAACTCCTTCAATTTCCATCATTTTCCCCCCATTTTACTCCCCGCAAGACCTAATATGACTCCTTAGAACCTCCATACTAGTTTTGGGTACTTGGAGATTCATATGTTGGTGGATTGGGGCATGTTTCTTCAAGATATTTCAAGTAAGGGAATTCATTCTTGGTTCCTTTCATCCTCATTTAGTTTTATTTCCTCTTTCTTGAAGTTACTCATATCCAGAAGCTGGGGTTCGATCCTAAGGTCTGATTTGGTATCTTTGGGGTAAATATTTGGTGTTCTAGGTCTGGATTTATATTCCTTTTGGTGCGGTGGTGGTGCGCTTAAGGTTTCGCACCAAGTTTTGAGGGTTTCGACTCAAAAGGTAGGTGATTCCATGTGTAACCATTTTGTGATTAGTTATATTGCTTGATTTATTAATTTAGTATGTTTATAATCTGTTTTGTGTGGTTTGAAAACTGATTTTAATGGATTTGGTTAAACATTTAATTTTTTGTTGAATTTTAGCTTGAAATTGGGTACTTTTCATGTGTGACTATTGGGGTAATGTTTGGGTTTAGATTATAACATATGAAAGTGATTTATTGGTCTTGATAGGGGCTTCCAATTCTAGAATGTTAATTCATTATTGTCATGTGGGCCTTGAAAAGAGGTTTTTGAATGAGTTTAAGGTGTAAAACCATGTTGTACTTCTTGAAGGTGATTTATGAAAACGTGTGTTTTTCATGTGTATCTTTGTGGTGTTATTTGATGTATTTTTATAACACTTGGGGGTGGTTTAATAATTGATTTAGGGATGAAAGTTCTGTTTTATATTGTTATTGGTATGATATTGGTTTTTAACGAGGGTTTTGAAATGGTTTTAGTGTGGAAACAACGGTTATACCTCTTGGGTTTGTTTTATAAAAATTGCAAATCTTTTATTTGGTTAAACAAAGTTGGGAAAGGGTGTATATGTACTGTTTGGGTGATTGTGTTCACCTAATGTGGGTTTTTGAATGGTAAAGTGGTGATTTGATATATCCAACATTTTTAGAATGTTTTATAAATTTCCGAAACGTTTTACTAAATTGTGTTTTGTGTCCAAAACACGGGTGTGGGATGTTTCATGTGAGTTTATTGATAAAATGGATTGTGAAGGTGAGAAGGGTATTATGTGACATGTTTGTGGGATGTTATGTGAGTTTAATATCTTATAATGGTTTTATAAAGTTGTTTAATGTATTTGTGGAAGTGTGAAAGAAATGTGAAAATTGTTGTAGGCAATTTTGGTGTAAGTTTGATTTCAAAATGAATTTGAATGAAAAGTGGGATTTTTGACTTGTGTGATGTACAAGGGGCTGTTTAGTTAATTTTTGATGTGGAAGTGATATTTTCATGTGAAAACTATATTTCATGGATTGTTGAACTTGTTTTAGAACAAAGGAAAAACCCGGGTATCTAGGTGGGTGGACGTGTACTAGTATGCAAGTGAATCCATGGGGTTTGGCCTCAGTTTCACGTAGCAAGATTGACACTTACAACTCTAACTAAACTATGATGATGATGATTGGGGACCACTAGGTTATGGGTATGATCCCTAATAGTGGCTCGTGCATGAGAATGGATATATTTTTTGTGGTTACTCTCACCGAGATACGAGGTTCCTAGGACCCACAGCTAGCTAGTGCCTATGGGTTATTTCCTATTACTTGTGCTCATTAGATCCTTTGTACTTACTATCGGTATATAGTAATGTGGGCTAGAAAATTCAGTAGCTTTTTTATTTATTTTAAAATTGTTGGTCCTTTAAAATTAGCCCACATGAAAACTGTTTTCATTTATTATTGCATCCTTTAGAAAATTGTAACAAGTATTTCTTATTTACAAAACTTGCAATGAATTTTGTCATGAAATTTTCATCACATGTAATCTCGTAGAGGTGGTATCCTACTGGGCTTTCGCTCACACCGTACTTACACCTTTGGGTGTAAGTAGACTTGCTTATTTTATGTCACAGGTTTGGGTATAGGTTTTATGCCTTTGGTTCGGGTTTTTAGTAGTCCATCGTGATGCAGTGTCATGGAGATGGATTGAGGGCGGTGCCTCTTTCCATGTGGAGGTTCTTGGAATTTCTTTTATTGGGTTTTTACCTTTGTAATGGAGTTCAAACATTGTTTAAAATAGTTTAATTCAGTTCTGAATTTTAGTAAAAGATGTTTTGGTTTGAAAAATCCAGATTTGATTTCTTGGATCCATTTGTTGTTTTAAGTATAAAAACTCGGGTAAATCATTCCCAATTTTCAGTTTTTGATACCCGGACACTTGTGCCAGCCCGTGGGGATCGGGAATGCCCTTCAGGACTTACCACCTGTCAGGTTGGGTGCCGGTTTTGGTGGTGACCAGATTCGGTTTGTGACAATCAACATCTAAAAAAACATCAATGAATCCATAGATAATGATGATAATGTCATTATTATAACTACCTAATATTTATGATTACTGTATAATATTATAACATTTAATAAATATATTATCAAGAAGGATTAAATGTTGTTTCATCATCCAATATATTTATTTATATTTCACTAACTCTTTGAAATAAACTCATTTATGAACTAACATGACTATATATTTTTTCATATAATTCAATATTAATAAAATCCGCAAATATATTTTATCCCATTAAAATTGAAGGTACAAATAATTTTGTGACGTTTTCAATTAATTCCATATCACTTATTATATTTCCAATGTATTCAAATTCAATTTAGACATATTCTAGAAGTGTTTTTGGGAACACAACATAGTACGTGATTTGTGATATAAATTAGTAGTCATATAATGTATAATGTCCAATAAAAACATATTATGAATGGAATATCCAATGAGAAATATGACATTCAGAATTCTTATTAGTATTTCTATCCTCATAACATCCCTAATTTGTGATTACGAAGTGGGAAATTCAAAGACACAACTTGGCCATATTTTTAGGGACAATAACCATGTATTCAAAACATAACATTTATCAAATAAAATTTAATTAATCTATAAAATAAGCTATATAATCCAGAATACTATCATAGAATCATTAGTTTTTCATTATTTTTGGGAGCAACTATGACAATTTCCTGTGATAGTACTTTATGTACTTTTTCACATTCATGTTATAAAAAACAATGATCATTATGTGACTAGATATTAATTAATATTAAAATTATGATAATTTAACTTTCGATGATAGATTCTTCTTGGGAACCAACTCTAATATACTAAAACATCAATTATGGAAAATGCTAAAAAAAATTAGTCTTTTTGCTATAACGTGAAATTTATACTTCTCATGAGATTAAAATATAATCAAATGTTCATCCATGTTATCATCCATAGAAACACATCTTTATAAGTCCTCATACATCATTGAAACGCCATAATTAGTTGATAGGTTTTATGTATATGATTTATAAATTTATGCGACCTTGGACTATTATCAGGAAGCACCATTGTAGTATTATGACTATATAAGGTGATAATATCTTTAATGTTTGAATATATATCAATATTATTGATGATGATGTGTATCTAGAATACTTATTTATCTATATTATAATTCTAAATGTACATATACTCTTTGATAGAATGGGTGACCACTGGTTGTTTTTAACACATTCATCTCGTAACTCCACCATTGAACGAAAACAAATATCAAAGTTATGATACCATATTATATTAATTTTTCTAGAAACTAACATCTATGTATACTATGATAACTAGTTCATTGAGTCCTATATAAAACCAAAACACAACATTCATATGATTAAAAAACCTAAGGTTAGACTTTATATGATCCCAAATTGGATTTATTTGGTCTTCATAACATCTTCCTATCATGATCCTGGTATAAGTAACATTAAATATTTTATATATAATGGAATGTATGATATATAATATCATATGTTTGTATATAATAGTACTAATTATTTCTCTCTACTCTTATGGTTGAGGATATATTTTGATGGATAGATTTGTAATGACCCAAACTATTATAAATAAAATTCCCCTTATGATTAAAATTAAATGTCTTATTAAGTACCCTGATTATAGAAAATTCATGAAATTATTTGTTTTTATTATATCCCATGAGGCATAAAATTATATTATGAATCATTACAATTTGTAATATAGTTTTTTAGAAATTATCACATTATTAGTATAAACATAGGGATTTAAAAAATCCTATTGAAACGGAAAAAGGATGTGAGGGATACAACTAGTAAGATCGTAGCCTATGAAGCCCATTTATTAGAGATTCTGATGGTGATATCATATGTGGGAATTTATCTTAATCATATCCAATATGAAATCCAACTTCTGATATGTGATAAAAATTTATTATAGGACAAGCTCAAGCTCATCGAGATCACAACCAAAACAATGTTTGCAAAACCACCCAATCAAAGTCACACAACCATGTAGCTTACCCATATGGTGCTTCCAGGTTTATGAAACAAATATATATCATGAACATAAATTTTTTAATATTTATATTTTTTTCAATGTAATAATGTAAATATTTTCTTCTTATCGTTACTTAATTTTTTTTATTTTTATACAATAAAACACACTATTCGTTGTTAATTTGTATTCAACAAAAATTATGAAATTTATTTGTATAAATTAATGGTTTCTTGAAATAAATCATATTTTAATAATATATTATTAATAAATAATTTCCATGAGATATAAATTATCTTATAATTTTTTTGTAGTGGAATGTAATCTTTATATGGGCTCAAAAACTGTTATTGTCAAAAAGGCACAATATTTCTCAATAAGTGTTGATTCTTATTTAAAAGGTAAAAATACACATAATTATAAAAAATTGATAAAATGGATATTATTTTTTGAAATCATATTTTAAAAATTATACAATTTAGCATTTTTCTTAATTTTTTTGACATTAGAATTTTTGAGTAAAAATTAAATACCATATAAATACACAATTAATTTTATGAAACCATAATGAGAAAATAGTTTTGGTTATAAATAATTTAAATTGTATAAAATACCAAATATATAATTTACCTTTAAATTAATATGATTTAATATTAATTTTATTAACATTATGAATCCTCGACAATCATTTTCATATTTTAAGTTTTTTAAAATCATTCTATAATAGTATGACTAACATCAATATCAGAAAGGTTATTATTTAATTATGTTATTCCATTGGAATAAAAAAATAATGAAACTCACCCCCCATTTGTAAAAAAAATGTGTAAAAAAGGGAAGGATTAGGGGTTTTGTTATTTTATTATTTAGTCTCCAAAACCTATGTTTGAAAATTGATAAATAATTTCTCCCTCATTTCAAATATAAACCCTCCCAATATAAAATTTCTATTGACTAAAAAACTTATAGAACATCTTTAGTTTTCCCTATGCTCTGTAGAGTCCTACCACAGTTCTTTAAAGCTTTCAACATGCTTCTACCAAGAATTTCAAGTCATACTCTCAAGGTAGCGGTTCATTATTCCCCTCTTCATTCAAGTATATTCATTAATTCCTATAATTTTTGTTCAATTAATAATATTTGGATATATTATAAAACATAATCATTATATCACCTAGTTTTTTAAATATTTATAGGCCCCTTCAACCCTTATTAAGCCCTTCCATTTACAATTATACTCTCCCATTATACAGCTGAAATATTAGCATGATTTGTCTTTTCCAAAAAAGGTGAAGTGAATAATCATAAATAATTTCAATCAATGTTGTTCACATTTATTAAAATATTCTTTATTAATGGGGAAATACATGTATTTATTCCAAGCTTCTTGATCATGGAATTATTTTCGATGAAAAATATTCCTTGTTTTTTGATTTATATGGAAATGATTAGCATGAGAATGAAATGGAAGTGATGTGTGTACCCTAGATTCTATTACACTCTAATTCATTGGAAAATGTTTTTGTCTCATGATATTTCATAAAATGGATTATGGAGTGAAACTAATCTATCATGATACTTTTTCCATATTAATTTGATGTTATTAATCCTATGATTATGTTTATGATTCATTGTTTTATGTTTTCTCACATTTCTCATGTTTCATCTATGTTATAATGTTATATAATGAATAAATTACCATTTTTATGATTCTCATCTATTTTAGGCAACATTGATATTACCATTGTTAAAAATTTATTAATTTACTGTGTTTACACCATTTTTATTCTTATACTAGGATTTATAGGTCACCCAAATATTATGTATGTTCCTAGGATATCCGAAGAAGTTTTAAGTAATATGGAATATTATAAACATGTTTAGTATGTTTTAAATAAAGATGATGAATTTCCTGATTTAAGTTTCTGTTTAATTTACCTAGTTACATAATAAATTATAATTCATGATATTCGAGGTTTTATAATGTGTAATATCATGTAATAATGAATTGAATGAAGTGTAATAAATAAAATAGCTGTTATAATTTGTATTCAATGAATTGTTTAGGCATTTTGGGATTATGAATAAAAAACTCTAATGAAATCTTTAGGGAAATGACAAGGTATAAAAAATATCCCAAAATTTTTCAAATTATAGTTTATGTGGTTTATCATCAAAATACATCCATGTATGGGTTGAACAAGTAGATGTGGCTCTTAAACAAGTTTATATAGGGGTAAAACCCAAAAGAACTGTGTTGAGCTAGAATCGACTTGGAATAGGTGAAAAATAACGGGCCTTGCTACACACCTGGTTTGTAACTCCTAAGGGATATAATTTTCAAAATTATTATTATAATTTGGAATCATTATAAAAAGAACAAATAATACCAATAAAAAAATATTTTTGGAAATTAATGAGGGATACCATTGCTTCAATCCTATAAATTCATTTGTTAGAAAAATACAAGAAATATATAAGATATCTCATTAATTACAAACAATTATCACAAATGTGATTAATTGTTTAAAAATAATGAATATAATTTTTTGCATTTATTTTAAAAAATTTCAGAAAATAAGATGAATCGGGTAAACAAATAATTTGGGGGGAAATCTGATGATTACACCAACGAGAATCCCTACCTGATGGGAGAGGATATCATGAACATTGTTAAGATACTCTCTTAATTGAATCTAGTTATGAATAGAAACATAAATTGACAGGGTTTCCCAAATCCCTATATGAATGAACAAGATTCAATTAGTAGATTTAAGTAACAAATTCCTCCATTATTCAACAAATCAAAATATTCCTTAATCATGAATCAAGGGATCGACTCCAGTTAGAAGATATTCTCTATCCATCAGTGTTTTGAGAATGAGAATGTTATAATATATTTTTATCCTATAAAGTGAGAATATGATCATTGGGGTATATTGATCAAGTATACGAAACCCGATAAAGATATCAATGAAATGGGGTTGGAGGATTTACAGAATATGAGTTTCAATGAATATTTTACTTACACTATCCATCTTTAAATAGAAAGGGATTTCTTGTACCACAACAAAAAAGATGCCAAATCTAGTAGGGAGTGAAAGGAAAACATCATAATAAATGCATGATGTGCCTTTATATTTGTGGTTACCCATGAATTTTAGGTTTACCACTATATTTTTGGGATAAAACCAAGTCTATAAAAATCCCTAGACATCAAAAACTTTGACAACTATGTTCAAATTTTCTGGTGTTCCCTCAAAACTAAAACAGATATCGATGAATCTCAAGGGTATCATAGGGTAAAAAGAATAAAGTGGAGTTCAATTCATGAATTATGATGGATTAATATATTACTGCTATGAAATTTCAATGTCCCACTAATCAACGGGCGAAATATAGAACCTTGAAAATTTTATAAAGGGGATTGAAAAATTCATTTTGTGAGGGAATATATGACACTTAGCTAGTTATTACAAATGGGAGAAACCAAATAATGTGATAGAGAAAAAGAGTTAACTGTTAAATCATTAGATCATTGTCCATATATTTAATTTGAAATTACCATGGCACCTTGAAACCCAATACACTATTCTAGGGGTTTCAAAAACAACCAACAGACATCAAGGAAACAAGGGAACAATTATTCCATCACAACCAATGAGGTAGTTCCAAAAAAAGTAGTGTCAGGTATGATATTTATTCATTCATGAATGGATATCATACAGTTTGATTCTGGTTCTACACATTTCTTTATATAATGAATGTTTAGTATAACAATTCCAACACCACCACTAAACATGGAAGTAGAGTTTTCAATGAAAATGGAAAATAGATAAATTCTTGCATCCCAAGAATATAACTCCTCCCCTATAAATTTTTTTCAATTGGACATCTTAGAGAACCATTTCATACTCCTTTTGTGAATATTGTTGAAATTTTATGTATTGATTGGATTTACCAATATGGATCCAGCGTAAATTTCTGTGAGAATGAAATGACTTTTGTATTGAAAAGTGTCCTTCAGTTATATTAAAGTGAATTTATAAGGTTGAATATTTATTTGAAAAAACATCTCATTAATGGATATTATTTATCTATGATCAAGATTATATAGATTAAATTATTTATTCTATGATAAGGATCCTCCTTTATGATATACCAATTTTGAGGGAATACACAAAATTATTTCCTAATGAATTACATGGCATTAATCATAACAGAGAGGTTTAATTTTAATACATGATAATACTTGGGGTGTTACCCGTATCCTAGACTCTGTATAGATTGGATTTTTTAAAACATGAAGATATTAATAAAAAACTATATGAGAATCAAGATGAAGGGTTAGTTTTACCAAGTGCTTCACCATGGGGTTCACCAATCCTCTTTTTCAACAAAAAGTATGGTCCATTTATCTTTTCATTCATTATCTGAAGCTATAAATTTTCATAACAAAGAACATCCATCATCTACATTAGATTGATGAATTTTTTTATCATCTATATAGAAAAAAATACATCCCTGTGGTGGTTCTCCAATCATAATATTTCCATGATAGGGTGAAAGTGATTATATCCCCCACTCTTCTTTTCATACTAGTTATGATAATATTGAGTTCATAATAATTCAACATGGACTCTTTAATGCATCATAAATAATTATATGCATGATTAATAGAGTCATTAGGGATTAAAATGAATTTTTTTTAAAGTATTTGTATACTATATTTTAATATACTCTTAAAATGAGGAGAATCATGTTGAGAATATAATCACTTTGATACATACCATATAAAAGGATAATCATTATTCCAGGTACAAAAAATGTGAGTTATTATTGATAGAGGTCTCATTAGTGTGGTATATTATCACAATAAATGAGTTATATATGTACCCTTCATTGAAATATGGTTTTTAAGGATGTTTGATTCCCACATCTGAGATAGATATTTTTATTTCATTTGGATTATCTTGGTACTATCATTGATTTGTGAAAACTTTGTCACAAATGTCAACCCCTCTAACCAAGATAACTCGAAATAGATTTAAGTTTCCATGAAATGAGTAATATGGGGATTTATTTTAGCAATTGAAAAGTATTATTATTGTTACACTTGTACTCACAATATCCATAAGTGGAAAATATTTAGTGGTATTCTGTAGTGATTTGATTAAGGGATTGGTCTATGTGTTAATGAAAAATTATTAATCAAGGTATATGACTCCTCAATTCACTACCATCATGTGTATGTGAAAAAAGGATATAATTATGTAAATAAAATTATAATGAATTTTTATCTTTGATGAGAAAAGAGAAGGATATGATCATCATATATATTTCAAAAGATATAAATTTGTATAAAAAGGAAGTAACATCATAAATCCTTTCACAAATTATTATTCAACTATCCTACTTAGAGAGGATAAATGATGTTGAAAAAGATGATGGGAGAGGAAACCATATGATTTTTATAAACTGCATGGGAGTTGTTGTTTCTTTACTTTTAGATGTATTGTTGACCAATAGAACTTGCATTGTAATACCATGGTTTTATTTAAAGTTGAGAATTGTATTTTCATGATTGACTATCATATGAGATGGTATTATTTTGGTTATTTATACACTTGCACACTTGGTTATTGTTTTTTCTTTTTGTTGTGGTTTTGATTATAATAAATGTGGGTATATTATTCCCACGACTGACTTACTAGACCCTCTCTTATAGTCAACACATTATGGAATACGAGGAGGTGTGCATGAGTGCATGTTCCGAATATAATTAGGGAACCATTTAGTAGCACACAGGTCGGGACATCACATCATTGTTATGGATTAGATGGTCCCTTACTGAGATAATATTTATTATTATCATAATTACGTGATGTTTCATGATGTTGATGGGAGATATCATGTGTTCTAGGGAGTTTAGAAATTAAGGTCTAGTTGTGTGAAACCATTATTCCTAGTTCTTAAGAATCTTCACTCCTTCATTATAGATATGTAATATGATGTTTCCTCTCATTTGGATCCTTTCTTGATGTTTTTGTATTTCATCATGATTTTCCTAGACTAATTTTTCGGTCTTCCACAAGATATAGTGGTATAGTTATCTTTAAATCCATTTTTAGTTACATAACTGATTCTTATACAATCATATTATGTAGAATGTGATTATCGGGAAAAATGAAGATTGTTTTAGTTGATCATCTTCATAGGGGGATAATTCATCATAATATTTCACTATGGGAGGACCCTATGATCTTTTGAAATATAGAAAATTGTATTATTCATCTTTTAATAAACTCTAAAAAGTCTAGCTATGTAATATTTATGAATATGTATCCATTTTCCCATATGGATGTCTAGTTTTTTTTTGTAAAAGTGGGAAAAGTGGTTTTACAAATTTGATCTTCAATCAGGTTATCGCACACTTAGTGTTTCATAGTCAGATATCCCGTATACATTGTTTCAACAGTATTTATGGAAATTATAAAAATATTGTTATTATTTTTGGACAATATAATTCTCAAGTAGTATTTATGGACATGATAAAATGGATATTAAACTATTATATTTAATATTTTTTATCGGTATTCAAGAATGATATACTTGTTTATTCATGATATTATCGTGAGCATGGGAAAAAACTGAATTATTTTCTGTATATATTGAGGAGGCACTATATTTTTGGGTTGATTTCAAAATGAAAATTCTAAATCCAATAGGTTTTGTTATTTGGGAATCTGAATTCAGAACATAGACTCTCAATAGATCCAGATATGGTAAAAGCTATATTTTCATATGGGAATCCTTAAGAAAACATTAATATATACAGAATCATATATCTTCATGGTTATTATTGATGTTAAATCAAGGATTTCTCATAGTTGAAATCATTATTTACCACCCAAAATAAGAAATGCATGAAATTTTTAGGGTAAAAAATGATATCATTATTTTAATGAGATGAAATAAAATATTACATTAAATCTTATCATGAACATTCTGGAACATGAAAAGGGAATTTTTTTATTTTAATGTTTATGGTGACTTTCTAGAATGTTTGATTATTTTATTAGATCATATGATTTCATATAGATATCATCATCTTTAGCCATACAAGATGAATTACCCACTCGTGACATAGACTTCAATGTTGTTATGAACATGCTAAAATGTTGGTATCACTATCTTTTCAGGAATAGGTTGATTTGATTTTATTATAATAAGATACTAAGATAAAACAATTCTGAAGGACCAGAACCCTGGATAGAGACAATAGATGTAATACATTATGATTTTTGACATTGACTTGTCCTAATCACAGGGGAAGGAAAATTTCATCACATACACTATCAGTAATAAGTACCAATCCCAGTCTAAATTATAATGAAAATAAGAGTGTAATGTTGTGAGAAATTTCACTCATTTGAATGTAGAATTATAGTAGGATGATTATGGAATGGCTTTGATCATTTTTTAGTTGTCATAATCTCTCCTTGATTATATTAAATTTGAATAATAGTTGGATGATAAGTTTATAAGGATCATAGAATCACCATATTATTGGGAGATGGTTTGGTTTTTCTCCCCCTATTATGGAATTAATCTCTTTGATATATTGTTCTTCATTCTATTATCAACCAAGAAATCAGTTTTGTAGTATTTTCATTTTTAATTTTTGTTCTATAATTATAGAACATTGATGACGCACTGTGATTTGAGATGTAATTTTTGGTTGTTGTGTATGAAGCAAGAAAACTCTAATTATGTGTCCTACAATTACCCCTAATTGTTTATAATTTTCAATAACATCAAGAAATAGGCTCCACTTATCCCTCTTTTCTTGTTTCTTTGTAAATTGATGTGGTGACCATAGACTACATTGTAGGATTGGCATGTAATCATTGATGGTGTAATTCTATCTCCTTGGTGATTTATTTTTTCCAAAAGTATAGAAAATTTATTCAATCATGGGAACAACCAAGGATGGAGATATGAAAATTTCATAGAATTAAGTGATTGTAAAAATATAATTTCTAACAAGGATCATGGATTTAAGTCTTTGATCAAGAATTTTCCCCAATATATGATGGGGAGGGATGTGTGATAAATATATAATACCATCAATGTACTAATGTTAAAACATTACATGTTATTATTATATGAGATGGAATACATCATTTATATGTCTTGAATTTTGGTGGAGCATGGTATAAGGATCTGGTAAGGTCAAGCTCATAAAAAATAACACATACCATTCATTTATTATAATGGAACTCTGAGGATTTGTACGGACTGCCATTTATTTCACCACATTTTAGTTAAACATGTTTGAGGCCTCACTTTTAGGATCGAGAATCCTATAAATGGTTTTGGAATGGATTCATGTTGTACATCATTTAGAAGTTATGTCATAGACTGAAAAAATAACATTCAGATATTCATCATTATACTTTACAGTTTTACATTGATGACTGAGTCATCATGAATGTTTCTCCTCGGTTGGGACACAATTGACTTAGTATAATCGGGATGATCACATATGAGATTATTAAAGATTCTATTGAATTAATTGTACATTCTTAATTGATTGTTATTCATGATTTTTTCACAAATATCATCCTAATGTGAACCCCTATGATCCATCCCATGTTATTAGTATATAGGATATTGAATTAAATCCATATGATTCGTTTTTTAGGGAGACAATGGATGTCTTTTACTCATATAAATGTTCTATATGGAAATTTTTTTACATCGGTCAAATTTTTAGGGTTTCATGGATCATATTCTCACGAGGAATGGGAGAGAAAAACTATGGAGTGTGAGAAGTGACTTTAACTCTTTTTGGAAATTCCTTCTTCCATGTGACTTTACGAGGAATGAATATCTTATTGTGGTGATATTTCTAATATCTTGAATCTTGGTACATCCATTTTTATGATTAAGAGGTTTTTTGTTTTACATATATTAATGGTTAACCAAGTGGTTTTTAAAGATAAATGGTTGAACAATGTCTATAATGATCAACTGACCATATGATGGATTTGGGAAGAAGCTTATATGGTTTTTGATGCCTCCAAACAACTAGAAAGTCTCTAATTACAAGCTAGTGGGTCATCCCATAGCTGATGCACTATTATAGAATTTTCTGACTACCTATCGGTTTCCATCAGTTAGTCAGTAGTATCATGCTATTAAGGATGATGAATGGACTAATATTAATTTAAATCCAATCAAAAACCATAATTAATCTTATTCTACCATTTTTTTCAAACATAATTTGACTACATAATAAATATACACTCACCCATTATTATCTAGTCTATTTTGAACACCTCCACTTATCATTCGAACATTGGTTATATCATTTGTTAATGAAATGGTAAATTATTTTGGTTCCCCTTGATCTTTCTCATACCCATTTTATTATAAGAATAAACAGTTGTTTTAGGATTTATTTATATGATCTGTTAATCAAGTTATGAGTCGTATCTAGCTTCTTCAATATCCCTTATATGATTATGTTGTATATTCAAGTTATCTTTTCAATGGTTGTGTGGTGTGTGACTCATGACACATTTTTTCGTCAATTTATTTTCTATAAATTTATCTTTTAGAATCCTTATTATAATATCATGTAATAACTATTTGTCCCTCCCAATTCATTTTCTCTAATTTACATACTATTCAATGAGTTTGGATATCATTAAATGTGGTGTGAAACCTGATTTTGAGCTATACGGTTCTAGACTAATCTAATGTTCTATGAATTTTGAATGTTCCTAGTTTTATAAATGGGTTTGTAAATTAATTGTTGTGATTATTGAAGTGATTTTCATTCATTGGTGAAAAATAATTTTTTAGAAAAATATGTTATTCCCCTCATTATGGTCAAAGATATCTATTTCTCAATCCATTTTTAAATAAATTTTTAAAACTAGTTTCAATGATTTTTTAAGGATTTTTTTAATTGTTTTGATACCTAAAAATACCAATGCAAATCTTTTTTATCTATGTTTTACTTGGGATGTAATGGTATCATAACGGTGGGTTTAGTATTAGACCTTGTCTATTGAAATTGTGTAGGGGTTCAGATTCTACTATGTCATTCTAACATTATATCATATATGCATTAGATTTAGTAACATGATCTTCACATTATATTGGGTTTACTCATTGGGGTGTCCCTATATCCCCTATTTAAGGATGCATTTACTCTAATTACATTAGTTCACACTAGTATTTCTTTATATTTACTTTACAGCTGATCTACCTAGACCATACTTTTTTATCCTAGGGGTGATTACCATAATTATTTGGACATTATTGTTTTATTATAGACACAACCAGATAAACTATTTGATTAATTTAAATTAATTATGATCATTTAAAGTTTAAATTATATTATTTGGTTTTCTGAATAAACTATGAAAAGGGGAATTATTTTACATTGTTTTGATATAAAACTATAAAACATCATATCATTATATGATATATAGAAATTGAGACAATTTGGATTATCATACAGAGACTCATTATTGAATATATAAGAGGGATCCTATTGATCATGTTTATCTATAACCCTGAAAAATATCTCAGTGGCATGGAGACCTTCATTTATCAAACACAGTAAAGTATAATGGACAATAAATAATCAATTAAGTCTTTGTTCTTCTAGGAATGGGTATCTAGTACTAAGATGCTGCAATTTTCTCATGTATCACATAAGATAGTAGTGGATAATTTTAGGGTATTTTCTTATATTGGTTTTTAAGGACATATACATCTGGTTTTATATTTATAACATTGGTTTTATCACACCCATTTCTACTCTATTTCTTATAGAATATTTGTTTTAAATTTTCATTCTTATATATAAATTTTTGGGACATGTATCTTGTTAATGTTTGGAAAAATCACCCCCGTTATTGTTTTTTAATGCCTAAGTACCAGTTTCTCTCCCATGCGGATAATAAATTTGATTCAAATATTTTCATTTTTAGATCATAGTTAGATTGTTTTTCTTGGTTAATATGTTACATGGTTTTTAACATGATATAAATGTTATTTTTTATTAATTTCAAATACTACCCCACCAATGTTCATAAGTATATTGACACCCAAATTTTTACAATTTTTTTCTCCAACATTTATATTAGAAAGAATATAACGATAAAGTATCCCTCTCCCCAACTATCTATTTAAAATATTTTGAATGAAAATATCCTCATATATAAAATATTTTGGTATACAGGGTGTTCCTATATTAGTTTTTAGGTCTCTCAGTATTACAATACATTTAGGCATTGACTGTCATATCTTTAGGTATGTTATACATGTTTTTATGGATGTAGTGGTTATTCCATCCCATGGGGATACATACTTGTGATGTGATCAATTGAAATATAATAAATTCACTTAGGTTGTAGTGTCTTTCTAGAATGAATATTTTTACTAAAAAGGATGATTATGAGGTAATGTTGAGTTATACATGATTCCATACAGTTTTGATAATTATTCATTGAATGTATAAATACATATGGAAGGGATGGGAACTGTATGTGTGACATTTGGGAATGAGAGTATGAAACCATTAGATAAGTGGACATAGAATTCCCTCATATCTATATATATTATTTTAATAATTATTTTTTACATCTACTTGTTTCATAGTGATTCAACCATTGTAAGAATTTGAAAATATTACTATTATTGAATCACGGAATGTGTCTTTTCATTTAATTAATCACTTCAATTTAGTGTGATTCTAACATAATTTTCCGAATTTGTTATACTGTGTATCCTACCGAGTATACATGTCATGATTACCCTACCTATATATAAATATTTTTTCTATCCTCATTAGTTTGTTAATGAATGATTTGGGTGTTTCTGGATTAAGAAGCTTTTTATCAGAAGTTAGATATTAGTTATCACTATCAAGGATTACCTTTTTGTACTTTTAGTATGTATTTTCAGTTTTATTATTTTTCTGTGACATTAATGTTTATTTAAGGAATGATCCTTTTAAATATTCATAAAGACTATAGGTGGAATTATCATCTTATCTCTTATTCGTTGAATATATATAATGTCAATTTATATTATATTTCTTATTTATTTACCAGTGGTTTTAGTTACTAACTTTGCATAGAGGGGTTATGATAGTGGTATCAATACTAATAGATGATAGATATGAAAAAGATTAGTGTTAGGAACAAAAGTAGATTCATGGGATGGTAGGGAATATTATAAGCCTGTTTTGGTATGTAAAGTATTCATTGCAAACCATCTAAGACATAATATCATTGGTTCTCTTGTAATATAAAATAAGGACCTCCATTATTAAAGAACATGTTATTTGAGATTATACTTCTTGTGAGGTAATGGCGTAAGTAAAAAAAATCCTTTTTTAGGATTTTCAATTTCTATTTTTTAATTGGTTGGATAACATGAAATATGTAAAATCGAATTTTATGAAATAATTTAAAATTTTCATTTTTATAAAATTCATGAGTTCATAATGTTTTTAATTTTATTGACTGACACCTAGTAATCATATAAATCATGATTATTTCAAATATGTTCATCAAGATATTCTAGTGGCAAACCATATAATGGATTTCAATGATTTGGACACATGGATGTGGACACTTAGAGAGTTCCAATACCTATGTTGGTAGATATACTAGGTATTCCTTTAAGATTAGGTGATAAATGATTGGTTAGAGGTTTTTTAAATAGCCTTTAGTTTTATTTTTTCTTATAAGGATCATATTGTTTCGTTCACTGTGATGATACTATGTTAGTTATCTCATTAGTGGTGGATTTATTTTCCAAATGGATATAATTGAATTTTCTATTCAGTGGAAGATGTTTTGAGATAAATTTCATCCAATTTCATATCTTCAATAGTCAAATAAGCTTTTCTATAGGAGATATTTACTCCTTGATAGGAAAATTCTAGTATTAGATATATTAGTTTTAGATATAAGAACCACATACGTTATGATCTGAACCTTCTTCCTGATGAGGGTGTTGGGGTGAAATATTTTTGTTTTTATATTTTCCAAATATCATGTCTTAAGTAACCTTATTAATATTTTTGTCATTTCTTAATGTATAGGTGAAGGAAGAGGTAAACATGGGATGTTTTTTTTGGTAAAAAAATCCGGAGATAGGACCCTATATGGTCTTTAATGGATAGAATCTAAAACTGATTCTTACATTCCAAGTCAGAATATTAATTTTTAGTCAATGGGGATCTATTTTAATCTTTCTATAACTAATTACACATGATCATTGTATTCATGAAACCTTTCTAGATTGTTGTACATCATTTTATTTTATTGTTAACATAATGACTATTATAAGCGAGAGTCCCCAACAATTTGAATATGATATTGTGTGGTTGGGGGACTATTTTTTACCCGGCCATTATTCCAGTTTCAACATAATATGCACCATAGGTAGTTTATTCTTTAGTATGGTTAGTAGATTGTATATGGTCATAGAAGAGGGAATCTCAATCATATACCTTACCAATATGGATAATTACTACATTGAATTCATTAAGGTGTTCTACCTAATGGGTAAAGAGGTTGTGAAAATGGAAATAACCAAATGAATACATTAGAATTTCAATAACATAGTGAGTCATGTTTTATATGATGTACAATATACATATTTTCTATATAGGTTATTTCCATGAATTATTTAGGAAAAACATAGTCCATTTTTTCTCCTTCTTTATTTCATGCATTATGAATAATGATGAAAAAACATTATTGTTCCCTAAAAATTGTCTATGATAGATAGAGGCCAATCTAGCATGTTTGATGTGTGATGTGGTTGTGAGTTATTGATGGGGTAACACTCTTAGTGGATAAACATTCAAGGTTAATGAATACATTCATCTAACATCGCCATTTGAATGGATTTGATCTATTTGATGTATGATATCCAGGATTTCTTATATAGTATTGATATATTCTATGTTGCTGATAGTAGTCATGTTGTGTTTATAGGAAAGGGACACGCTTGGATGGGTTGACGGAACATTGATTCCATATCTTATTTGACCACTGGTATGATGTTGTGTTCTGTGGATGATTAATCAGTTCTGTTTCCCTCTACGGTTAATAGGTAATCTGATAGATTCATTGGATAGTCTATATGGAAACCACCTTGGATATCGTTTTTAAGATCGATCCAGATCCAATCATTTCCCATATATTTGATTTTTATATAGTATTACCACATATGAGTAGTGGGATCAATAATTTCTTGTTGATGACATCTATAAGTGAGTATTCATTTGGACTATTATGTCATCTTGAGGAGATCTGGTTCTATTTTCATTGATGGAATTTATTATTCTATTGTTATGGGTCAATTATCAGTATTAGAATGATATACTACTGAATAACATTTATCCTCTCTCATAGATTGGTAATTTGTTTGATAAATTTAATGGATATATCTATCTATTGTTGATTCCATTACATTATCAATTAATCATATATAAGTGAAAGATAATAAAATCCCAAATACATATTTCAATTATTATTATGGGGTTTACTTGATTCACTATAGGAAATAGGTCATTTCACGGTGGTTCAAAAACCACTGCAAAATGTCTTAATTTTTTTAATGTTTTTTGAGGATTAGAGGCGGTTTTTTAAAAAACCGCTGTGAAATAGCGGCGGTCTGGGTAAAACCACCACGAAATCTCCGCGAAATGAAAGGAATGAAATAAAAAAACATGAAAAACCCCTGAAATGAATAAAATAACAATAAATTTTGATCTGTACATTCATTGGAGCACCAGGCCTAGTCAAATAGAAGCTCATGAAGAGATATAGAGGCATGTATAATCCAAACTGTGAGAAGGTCTAAAGTGAAAAAGAAATGCATGTTATAAGAAAGTGGAAAACAGTTCTCTAACTTCAAACGGCCATAACTTTAGCTCCAGGTGTCCATTAGGGCTCTTCCACATATCAAATCGAAGCCAGCGAAGAGAGCTACACACCAATTAAACACAACCAAGTTTCTGTTGTGTTTTTAGACCCCAAAACCCCTCTGAATGTTTCTAAAACCCCGTTTCTGTCACCGGTGTCCCATCAAACTTGTCTTCAAACAGACTTAACTTTTGATCTGTGTGTCAGTTTGCACTCTTTCACCTGCCAGATCATAGCTCGTTCCATGAGCATCAGTTTGAATGGTTGCGGTGCCCACATGGACTCCTGGATAATATGTTATGGCCTTTTTAGTGGGTATCGGGTATGTTATGTTTTTTGATGCCTTGTTTCTAGCACCCGTTCCCCATCAGTTTTTTTAAATGGTGGTAACTTCTGATCCGCCGGTCCATTTGGTCTCTTTCACCTATCAGCTCGAAAATCATTTTAGGATCTTTGATTTTTCTACTCGTGGATCTGGAACGGACTCTCGGATCATAAGTTATCTATGTTAATGTGATTCCAATGTTTTTGTTTCTTTATGACCATTTTGACGGGTTTTAACGGTTGCTCCATTTATTACTATATATTTGGGTTTCCATGACTTGTTATCTTTATCAATGGTTTTTTTTTTGGGTTATTATGATGATTATGATGAATTCTTTTGGGGTTTTCCAGAGTATTCTTGAGTTTTCATCCGTTCTCATGCTTTTGAATGCTTCCTTCTTTATGATTCTCCATTTATTTTCATGCATTTTCATAATTTTTCATCCCTTATCACGCCATTTCATTCTTTTTCATGTGTTTCATTTACTATTTACTATTTATTATTTATTATTTATTATTTATAACATACTTTAATTTATTTATTATCTTTTATTTGTTACTGGTAATTTGTTATTTATTATTTATACTTATTTAGAATTTATATTTATATTTATTAATTATTAATTATTAATTATTAATTATTAATTATTTATTATTTATTATTTATTATTATTAATAAAAATATTTGTTAGTGGTTATTTATTATTTTTAATATATAATATATTATTTATTATTTATTATTATTAATAACAACAATTTATTTATTGTATATCATATATTATATATCATATATTGTATATTATATATTATATATTACATATTATATAATATAATATTATTTATTATTATTTATTATTTATTATTTATTATTTATTATTTATTATTTATTATTTATTTATTTATAATTATTAATTATGTGTAAGTTATTATTATTATTATTTATTATTTATTGTTTATTGTTTATTATTATTATTTATTCTTGTTATTATTTATTATTTATTATTATTATTATTTATAATTTATTATATATGTATTATTATCTATTATTAATGGTTTTTTATTATTTAATATTTATTAATTATTAATTATTAATTATTTAATTATAATAATTAATTATGTTTTATTTATTATTATTATTATTATTTATTATTTATTATTTATTTAATTATAATTATTAATTATGTTTTATTTATTATTATTATTATTATTTATTATTTATTTTTAATTTTTAATTTTTAATTATTTATTATTTGTTTGTAATTATTTATTTTTAATTTGTAATTATTAATTATTAATTATTAATTAATTATTATTTATTATTTATTATTTATCATTTATTATTTAATATTTATTATTTAATATTTGTTATTTGTTATTATTTATTAATTATTAATTATTATTTATTGTTTATTATTTGTTATTTATTATTTATTATTTATTATTTATTATTTATTATTTATTATTTGTTTATTATTATTTATTATTTGTTATTCTTTATTATTTGTTATTTGTTATTTATTTTTTGTTATTTGTTATTTGTTATTTGTTATTTATTATTTATTAGTTATTATTTATTAGTTATTATTATTTATTAACTATTATTTATTATTATTTATTATTTATTATTTACTATTATTTATTATTTATTATTATTTATTATTTATTATTTATTATTTATTATATCTTGTTATTTGTTATTTATTATGATATATTATTATATATTACTATTTATTATTATTTATTATTATTTATTATTATTTTTTAAAATTTTTATTATTTATTATTTATTATTTATTATTTATTATTTATTAATTATCCTTTATTCTTTATTCGTTATTATTTATTATTTATTCTTTGTTTATTTTTATTTATTATTTTTTATTTTTTATTATTTATTGTTTATCGTTTATTGTTTATCGTTTATTATTTATTATTTATTATTTATTATTTATTATTTATCCTCTATTCTTTATTCTTTATTCTTTATTCTTTATTCATTCTTCTTTATTAATTATTAATTATTCTTTATTCTTTATTCTTTATTCTTTTAATTTCGTAATTTTATTATTTTATTATTTTATTTTCATAATTTTATAATTTTGTAAATATTATTATAATTTATTTGTTATTTACTATAATACACATTAAATAATAATAAATAACTCAATAAATAACTAATAAATCAATAATTATTAATTATTAATTATTTGTTATTAATTATTGATTATTGCATATTGTTTAATTATTATTGAGTTATATCTATTAGTTATGTATTATTTGTTTTTTCCATTAGTATATATAAGTATATTAAATTCTATTTATTAACCACATGACGAGCTTACTGGAGTGGTAAAGTCTTTGGAAAATATGCAAGAGGTTAGGGGTTCAGATCTCACTAAATGCAGTATTTCTTTATATTGCATGGGCATGTGCATGGGCATGAGCATGCATGCATGGATAAAGTAAATAAAGTAATGAGAATTAAATGGAATAAACAAAATAAATATGAAATAAACAAAATAAATACGAAATAAATAAAATAAACATGAAATAAATAAAATAAATACGAAATAAATAAAATAAATATGAAATAAATAAAATAAATATGAAATAAATAAAATAAATATGAAATAAATAAAATAAATATGAAATAAATAAAATAAATATGAAATAATTAAAATAAATATGAAATAATAAATAAAGTACGAATAAATAAATAAAATACGAAACAAATAAATAAAATAAATAAGAAATAAATAAATAAAATAAATACGAAATAAATAAAATAAATAAAAAATTTACGAAATAAATGAAATAAGTACAATAAATACGAAATAAATAAGAAATAAATAAAATAAATAAAGTTAATAATTTAAATAAAATAATTAAAATAAATAATGTAAATAAAGTAAATAAAGTTAATAAAGTTAATAAATTAAATAAAAAATTAAAAAATTAAAAAATGATTAAATAAATTAAATAAATAATTAATTAAATAAATAATTAAATAAACAAATAAATAAAGAAAATAATTAACTAAATAAAATAAAATAATAAAATAAATAAGTAAGTAAATAAATACATAATTTAAATAATTTAAATAATTTAAAAAAAGCAAAAAAATCAAAAAAATAAAATAAAAAAACCACTGCTAAATTATTTAGCGGTGGTTTAAACCGCCACAAAACATTCTACGATGGTTTTGAAAACCACCACGAATAGTTTCCCGATGCACAATTTAGCGAAGGTTTTTCAAAACCGCTGCCAATCAATTTAGCGGTGGTTTAAACCACCACAAAGTAGAAAAAAAACCACCGCTAAATCTGCATTTTGCTGTAGCGATTGTTGTGATATATTTATGATTATTAAATCTCCAAGAATGTTTATAGAACAATTGAATGATATGTTTTGTGAATTTCTATGCTATTCACGGTGATCATTATCGATAAAATACATTTTCTTTTGACGAAAGAGGTGGAGAATGTAGACTATCTATGATCCATATTGATATAGTTTCACCTTGACTTGAAAAAAGTTGAGGGAAAATTTTATCATTATTAGATGATAGTTAAGTAATATCTAGTGCAGTAAGTGATGGAGTACCAACATGAATATTTATAGGTAGAGTTTTGTTGTGATTGAGTTGTATGGGTTAAATATCATTAGGGATAATCTAATGGTAGACATTATCTTGTGTATTTTTAGTGATATCCTTATGTTCTTTCAAGGAACCATGAAGTAGTTATCTATTTGTTCCACATTTCAGCATTAGTGATATATCGTAGTTCATAAAAATGTATCAATCGTTGAGAGGATGGTTTTGGTGGTCTGGTATGAATCACTCAATCGTACATTTTTTCATTGGTGTCTTATTTACTAGAGGATAATGTTTACACATCATGTTTTATATGAGTTTCTTCAACCAATTGATATTCCATTGTGGGTGTGAATGAAGTTTTCACATAATTTTTCACAAAATATACTAGTACTTAGGCTTGTTGTGACAGTATTTGGGTGATCATGGATCACTTTATAAACTCAGATAACTTTTCACCGATAAAGGAATCGATCTCAGTGGATGTTTAATCATGGTAGTACTCAAATTATGTATTGACTCCTCTTGGGGTCTTGAAGAAGATCAAAATTAGCAATGATTCACATTTTTTCAACAAGATTTAGAGGGGTATCTGCTATGATTTTAGATCTATTTTAGTCATTAGAAAGACATTTTTCTATATATTGATGATTGAATAGAAAATACTATCCAAATATGAGAGGATATGCTTATTTCATTCATTCTAGGATTTAGAGGTTTGTCGGTGCATCACCTTCGCTTAGTGGAATTTTTATAAAAAAAAATTATCATTCTACTATCAGAATAAATAAACTTGAAGGATTAGTTTATTAAAATTTCTACTATTTTTTGTTCCACGGTTAGGGAGTCAACTATTCAAATATAATATTTTGTAAAGTGTGTTACAGAGATGGTACAAGTGATCTGTAATTGAATGAATACAGAATAGGATCATAAAAGCCTTACATTAATCATGGGTAGTTGCTACTATAGTTGATCATTATTAATCATATGTTCCTAAGGTTATCTACTCATTATTAGTATCGAAGGTTCATTCATTGGATAAATCCTTCTCCCATTTTAATTGGAAAATTTGAGGTTCTAGCTTCAATTCAATTAATGGAGTATCAGTTAACAATATACCCATAAATGGGACAAATTCATGGCATCTCTCATGTAACCCAGATTCACTAATATCCACTTAATGATTCATGCATCATCAACTATAGTCATATGGATGAAGAATATGGTGATATCTTTTAGGAATGTCTTCTCATGATTTATAAATTTCAGGTGGAGATGTTGCATATGTGTCTTATACCTTTATCATATGTATTCTAGTAGTATGATGACGTGGAGGATAACACTTTTCACAGTGAGTCAGAAATGATTTCTCAATATCCTTTTTTATGATTTATATTCCTAATATTGATGGATTATTGAGTCCTTTGTGAAATGATTTTCTTTACCATATGTTATTTTATGAGATTTATTATCTTTCTCAATGTTGGGTTATTTTTTACCTTACCCTTGTTCAAGAGGTGTCTCCCATGGGTGTGTGTCTTAAGTGTAGTTGTTTTTGTTGTGTGGTTGTGTTGTTTTTTTCCATTGGTGCAATTGTTAATATCTTTATATAGTTATATCTTCGAGAGTTATCTCATGGTGTATTTATCCAGACCCATTACATTTATTATGAGTTTTTCTAACTACATTAGGATAATAATTTTTTGGGTGGTATCTAATATATAGCCTTGATATTCTAAAATCCTTACATTACATTTATTTCTAAGAGCTAAATGTTTAAGTGGGTTTCCAGAGATAATTCTATGTGGATTTTTTTGGTCATGTTAATGGATCTCACGATTGATATTTTTAGTCATGAGATAAATCCAAATGATAGATCTTTTTTGTCAATTTTTTGATCCCTATGTTCTGTTATTTTTGTCTGTCTATTGATCCACACAGTTGGGTGTTTTGGCCAATTAATCATTCCTCACATTTAGTCATATTGGTAATGTAGTCGGTCTTCATGGTCAATAGTTTTAGTAATGTGTTGCATCCTCATGCTTGGTCATTATGGTCATACTTGTAGTCCTCATTGTTAATTTATTTAGTCATCATGTCTATACTCATAGTTGATTATTTGGTCATGCAATCCGTTCTTAAAGTGCGATATTTTGTTCCGATATTGTTTCATTCCCAATACTTCATTTTAGATATATTGGAAATTCAAACATTTTCTAAATTTATTAAATTTTTATTCTCTATAGTTTTCTCCAAAATGACATAAAAAATGGGATTTAAATGAATTTATTTAATTTTAAATTAAAGTAAGGAATATAAAAAGGAAATACGAGGTTTAAAAAACATTATCCTGTAATATAAATATATATTTTAATTCATTAATGAATTGAGATTTAAAATGTCTTGTTCCATCATGATTAAATTGTAATATAGTTAATGTAAAAATTCAAAGGAATGTTTGATTGGTTTTTTCAAACATCCATGGGGTTTTTTATATTTTAATTATAATTAATTTATTATTTTAAATTGTTCATTTAATAGATTACTCTATAATCCATAAGTTCCTACCTTTCCTATTAGAATATCTTGATCGTTTTATTTTGGTTTTAGTTCTTACTATGAGTTCCAGTCTACGCACCACCATCTATTTTGGGTGTAGCAACAACATGAAGCCTTATTGTAATGAGGATGTGAATATATTACTTTTCTATTAATTTTATCCCAGATATTTTTTAATAATTATTTAGTTTAATTTTTTATATGGGTGAAATTAACATTAAAAGAACATTTTCTCCAAATATCATGATTGATGATTATTTAATTATCTAAGAAATAATATATTTAAAAATAGATATAATTTCATGTTTTGAAATATTCATAATATTTATTCTATTTTATATTTCAAAATTTTAAATAAAATTTCTATCTCATGCCACTATTTAACTAATTTTTTGAATTTGATGCATTTCAAAAGATAATAGTATTATTCTAGGGATTATGGTTGAGAGATAAAAAGAATAATCACTTTTTATTAGATTTAATCATTTATGATTTTATCATAATATAATTTAACTTTTCAGATTATTGATATTTGAAATTTGATATATCCTGAGTTAATCATTCATGATATTTCATTATGCAGATATTAAATAAATTGTTTGATTTGTAATTTCTTGAGTTTTCATGATATATTGATATTGCTCTTTTCGTATTTAAAAGATAATTATCCATATTTATGGTAGTGGTTTTTTCTTTTTTGTTCGAAATGGTTAAAATCCTTGTATTAAATAAATAACTTAAAGCTAAGTATATTAAGATGTTAGTAAAGAGGAAAGATAAATGTTAACTATAATATATGGAATCTGTATGAATATTTATGTATTGCTTTAATATGTTCACTGTTTGTATTATAGTTATTGTTTAGTACTTGTGATAGGTTTCATTATATTAAAAAATATATAGATGATAAACTATTTAATTTAATATGGAATTAAATTTGGTTTTCATAAATATAAATTATTTGGGGATAAAAGAACTCATTAATGTTACAGATGGCCTAAATTCATTGATTCCATTAATTGAGTTCCAACTATTTTGTTTTGAAAATGATTATATACCGTATCAGTGTATTATTTTGTAATTAGATACATGATGTGAATTTTGATGATTTTGATACTGTTGGGAACCCTTGACTAAATATTGGTTGGTCACCTGAGATTTCAAAAACTGTTGATGTTGATGATAGCAAGAAATATTATATTATGTGAAATAGTGTGTAAATTATAGAAGATACATTGGGACAAATTCAGATAAAGGAATTATCATTATTTTTTAATCGTCCATGTCTCTTTCAAGATATTTAGATGGTTCGATGTTATTTATATGACCAGTTTAAAACTGATTGACATAGTTTTACCATAGGCATTGTAAGTGAACGCGAATGTGGTAGGTTAGTTTGATTCATATTAAACCAATATGATAATTAATGAAAAATTTAATTTAATAAAAAAATGGGATTTACTACTGTGTTTTCAAATGATGATGACATAAATGAGAATATATTTAATGGAATTTAGGCTACTAAAGGGAGTTGCAAAAAATATTAAAGTGTTAATATTGGAATTTAATGCACGTTAATATTAAATAATTGTAATTTTATTTATTTCTATGCAACTAATTTCTTTACTTCTTTTTTATATCTTTTCCATTGACGTGGAGGTAAGGGCTCATATTAGATGATGGTTGTAGATTAGTCTAAGGATATATAGTTTCAAAAAGTGTCGTTATTTTAAGATATTAATCCATATTTTCTAATGTAATATTATTCCCACCCCTCATTCATTGGGAAACAAATTAGAAAAAATTTTGGGGGTATTTTTTCCAAGATTCATTATTGGGATGGAATGAATAGTTAAATTCTCCATATCCCCCACTCTCCCTCTATACATACTAGGAGTAAATTATCTCATGTTATAAAGACATATGGTAGAGGGTGTGTTCCTACTAAGGCTATGATAGATCAAGGTTCGGGTATACTACATGCATGCTCTATAATAGCTTGATGTATTTCAGATACCTGTATCCAAACATGGTGGTTATGGCTTCCCAAGGGTATTCATGGATGTTCTATGATAGATTGAGGTATAATTAATTTACCTTAACTATAATATATTCCAGATATACAATTTTTTACCACTATAGGTGATCATAAATACTCTTCACACAATACATGATGTTGAATTATTGTTATAATAATTCATGTGATGATGGATAACTTATTTAAGGACGGAGCAGCAGGTAGCGAAGCTGATGGAAGAAGATGTGGGTGCGGCCATGCAGTTCCTGCAGTCCAAGAAACTGTGCATCATGCCCATCTCCCTTGCCACTGCCATCTTCCCGGGAGCTGTGCACCAGCCGCTCGACATGCCGCCCACCCTCGTCAAGCCTGAGTCCAATGCCTCTCCCTGATACCCAATAGTGGTTTTTTTTCCAGCTAACCGGGTTAGGAAAAAATTCATGGAATTAAGGAATAAACTAGACAAACTAGTGAGGAAGAATATGTGGGGAACCTTCATGTATAAATATATTCATTAAATAATGTTTTCTTCATATGTGTATTACATGGTGAGAGAGACTTGGTGAGGATAGAAAAATGGTATTTTTATGAGTATAGGTGATGGGCTAGTTTCATTTATTTTTTCAAAGGGAATTAGTATGCTTTATTCAAAATTTTAATAAGTGGTTTGTGGTAGTATTATATTGGATATACATGTTAGGATCACACAATATATATATATATATATAATATTTTTCCAATCCATAAGATTTGGTTCATGTTTTGGTTTGGTGTTACCATTTAAGTAGTCATTTAAGAGTAGTTTGAGCACTAGGGTCACTTTCAGGGATTTAATTTTCGTAAATTCAGTTTTTCGTTTCTGTTGTATCAGTGATATATAAGATTACATAATATATCAAACTTTATTTTTTATATATCTATATTCTTTCATGGTGGATTTTTAATCTTATCATTTTTTCCTTAAACTTATGTTAGGGTAATCTATCCCATTTATGTGATGTATATTCTCTTTGAGCTAGTCTCATACTGATGGTAAATCTAATGAAGGTAACAGATGTCGTTATCAACCTTTAATTTTATTCATCCTTGGATGGGTACCTTTAGAGGGAGTGGACATAATTTCCAATTAATCTTCTCCCAATTTTTGGAAGTTTGAATAATCAATTTTCATTTTTATAAATAAATATCATTTTATATTTTACTAATAAATAAATAATAATATATTCTGTGTACTGAGGAATAAATAATTATTTAAGGTTCAACTAACATATATTTGAATCTTGAATAAATGGTAGTTGAATTAATGTGATCATTATAAAATGAATAAATAAATACTACCCAAATTAATAATATGTATTATAAATAGTAAAGTGTAATAAAATTTACTATGATTTTAGATACACTTTGTGTTTCATTCACTATGCCTCTTTCACAATTGTATTAGAAAGAATACTAATATCTTGGATAATCATCTAAAAAACATCAAGGAATCCATAGATAATGATGATAATTTCATTATTGTAACAACCTAATATTTATGATTACTATATAATACTATATCATTTAATCAATATATAATTAAGAAGGATTCAATGTTGTTTCATCATCCTATATATTTATTTATATTTCACTAACTCTTTTAAATAAATTCATTTAGGAACTACCATGACTATAAATTTATTCTTATAATTCAATATTAATAAAAGCCCCATATATATTTTATCCCATTTACATAGAAGGTACAAATAATTTTGTGACTTTTTCAATTAATTCCATATCACTTATTAGATTTCCAATGTATTCAAATTCAATTTAGACATATTCCAGAAGATTTTTTAGAAACACAACATTGTATGATATTTTTGATATAAATTAGTAGTCACATATGTCTAATTACCAATAAAAACATATTATGAATGGAATATCCAATGAAAAATATGACATTCAGAATTCTTATTAGTATTTCTATCCTCATAACATCCCTAATTTGTGATTACAAAATGGGAAATTCAAAGACACAACTTGGATCTCTTTTTAGGGTCAACAACCATGTATTCAAAACATAACATTTATCACATAAAAATTAATTAATCTATAAAATAAGATAAATAATCCTGAATACTATCATAGAATCATTAGTTTTTCATTATTGTTGGGAGCAACTATGACAATTTCTTGTGTTAGTAATTTATGTACTTTGTCACATTCATGTTATAAAAAACAATGATCATCATGTGATTAGATAATAAATAATATTAAAATTATGATAATTTAATGTTCGATGATAGTTTCTTCTTGGGAACCAACTCTAATATACCAAAAAATCCATTAGGGAAAATGCCAAAAAAATCAGTCTTTTGGCTATCATGTGAAATTCATACTTCTTATGAGATTAAAATATAGTCAAATGTTCATCCATGTTATCTTCCATTGAAAATCATCTTTATAAGTCATCTTACCTCACTGAAATGCACTAATTATTTGATTGTTTTTAAGTATATGATTTATAAATTTATGTGACCTTGGAATATTATCATGAACCACCACAGTAGTATTATGCCTATATAAGGTGATAATATATTTAATGTTAGAGTCTATATCAATATTATTGATGATGATGTGTATCTAGAATACTTATTTATCTATATTATAATTCTAAATATACATAGACTCTTGGTAGAATTGGTGACCACCGGTTGTTTTTAACACATCCATCTCATAACCCAACCATTGAACGAAAACACATATCCAGATAATGGTAACATTTTATTTTAATTTTTCTAGAAACTAATATCTATGTATAATATTATAACTAGTTTTTTGTGTCCTATATAAACCCAAAACACATCATTCATATGATTAAACAGCCTATGGTTCGACTTTATATGACCCAAATTGGATTTAATTGGTCCTCTTATCATCTGCCTACCATGCTCATGGTATAAGTAACATTAAACATTTTATATATATTGGAATGTATGACATATAATATCATATATTTGTATATGGTAGTACTAATTATTTCTCTCCACTCTTATGGTTGAGGATATATTTTCATGGATATATTTTTAATGACCCAAACTATTATAATTAAAATTCTCCTTATGATTAAAATTAGATATCTTATTAAGTACCCTAGTTAATAAAAATTCATGAAATTATTTGTTTTTATTATAGCCCATGAGACATAAAATTATATTATGAATCCTTACTATTGGAAATATAGTCTTTTAGGAGTGATCAAATAATTAGTATAAACATAGGGATTTAACAAATCCAATTGACACATAAAATGGATGTGAAGGACTCAACTAGTATGATCATGCCCTATGAAGCCCATTTATCAGACATTATAAGGGTGATATCATCTGTGGAAATTTCTATTAATCATCTCCAAGATGAAATCCAACTTCTTATGTGGGATAAAAATCTATTATAGGACAATCTCAAGCTCATCGAGATCACAACCCAAACAATGTTTGCAAAACCACCCCATCAAAGTTTCACCACCATGTAGCTTACCCATAGGGTGCTTCCCAGTTTATGAAAAAAAATATGTATCATGAACATAAAATTTTTAATATTTATATTTTTTTCAATTTAATAATGTATATACTTTCTTCTTGTCGTTACTTAATAATTTTTCTATTTGTATACAATAAAACAGAATATTCATTGTTAATTTGTATTCAAAATAAATTATGACATTTATTTTTATGAATTAATGGTTTCTTGAAATAAATAATATTTTAATAAAATATTATTAATAAATAATTTCCATTAGATATAAATTATCCTATAATTTTTTTGTAGTGGAATGTAATCTTTATATGGGCTCAAAACCTATTATTATCAAAAAGGCACCACACTTCTCAAAAAGTGTTGATTATTATTTTAAAAGTAAAAATACACATAATTATAAAAAATTGATAAAGTTGATATTATTTTTTGAAATCATATTTTCAAAATTAAACAATTTAGCAGTTTTCTTAATTTTTTTTAACATTAGAATATTTGGGTAAAAATTAAATACCAAATAAATACACAAGGCATATTATAACATCATAATGACCAAATATTATTGTTATAAATAATTGAAATTGTATACAATACCAAATATATATTTTCCCTCTAAATTAATATGATTTAATATTAATTTTATTAACATTATGAATCCTCGACAATCATTATCATATTTTATGTTTCTAAAATCATTCTATAAAATTATGACTAACTTCTACATCAGAATGGTTATAATTTTATTTTGTTATTCCATTGGAATAAAAAAATAATGAAAGTCACACCCCATTTGTAGAAAAAATGGGTAAAAATGGAAGGATTAGGGGTTTTGTTATTTTATTATTTAGTCCCCAAAACCTATGTTTGAAAATTGATAAATAATTCCTCACTCTTTTCCAATATAAACCCTCCCAATCTGAAATTTATATTGACTAAAAAACATATAGAACTTAATTAGTCCTCCCTACGCTCTCTAGAGTCCTACCACAGTTCTTTAAATCTCTCAACATGCTTCTTCCAAGAATTTCAAGTCATACTCTCAAGGTAGTGATTTTTTTCCCCACTTCATTCAAGTTTATTCATTAACTCATATAATTTTTGTTCAATTAATAATATTTGGAGATATTATAAAACATACTCTTTATATCACCAAGTTTTTTAAAATATTTAAAGGCCCCTTCAACTCTTATTAATCCCTTCAATTAACAATTATACTCTCCCATTATACAACTGAAATATCAGCATGATTATTCAATTACGAAAACTGTGTAGTGTATAATCATAAATAATTTCTATCAATGTTGTTCACATTTATTAAAATATTATTTATTAAGGGGGAAATACATGTATTTATTCCATGCTTCTTGATCATTGAATAATATGTGCTGAAAAAATATTCCTTGTTTTTTGATCTATATGGAAATGATAAGCATGATAATGAAATGGAAGTGATGTGTGTAACTTAGATTCTATTACACTCTAATTCATTGGAAAATGTTTTTGCCTCATGATATTTCATAAAATGGATTATGGAGTGAACCTAATATATCATGGTACTTTTTCTATATTAATTTGATGGTATTAATCATATGATTATGTTTCTGATTCATTAATTTATGTTTTCTCACATTTCCCATGTTTCCTCTATGTTATAATGTTATATAATGAATAATTTATCATTTTTATGATTCTAAACTATTTTATACAACATTGATATTACCATTGTTAAACATTTATTACTTTACTATGTTTACACCATTTTTATTCCTATACTATGCTTTATAGCTCACCCAATTATTATTCATGTTCCTAGGATATCCCAAGCAGTTTTAAGTATGATGGAATATTATAAACATGTTTTGTATGTTTTAAATAAAGATGATGAATTTATTGATTTAAGTTTCTATATAATTTACCTAGTTACATAATAAATTAAAATTCATGATCTTCGAGGTTTCATTATGTGTAATCTCATGTAATAAATAATTTAATGAAGTGTAATAAAGAGAATAGCTATTATAATTGGTATTAAATGAATTGATTAGGAATATTTGGGATTATAAATAAAAAATTCTAATGAAATCTTTAGGGATAATAAATGGTATAAAAAATATCCCAAATTTTTTCAAATTATAGTTTATGTGTTTCATCCTCAAAATATATCCATGTGTGGATTGAACAAGTGGATGTGGCTCTTACACAAATTTACATAGTGGTAAAACCCAAAAGAACTGTGTTGAGCTAGAATCGACTTGGAATATGTAAAAAATAATGGTCCTTGCTACACACCATGTTTGTAACTCCTGAGGGCTATAGTTTTCAAAATTATTATTATAATTACGAATCATTATTAAGAGAACAAATAATACCAATGAAAAAAATACTTTTGGAAATTAATCTAGGATACCATTTCTTTAATACTATAAATTCATATGTTAGAAAAATAAAAGAAATTTATAAGTTATCTCATTAATTACAAACAATTCCCAAAAATGTGATTATTTGTTTAAAAATAATTAATATAATTTTTTGAATTTATTCTAAAAAATTTCAGAAATTAAGATTGATTAGGTAAACAATTAATGTGGTGGAAAATCTGATGACTACTCCAATGAGATTCCCTACCTGATGAGAGAGCATATCATGAACATTGTTAAGATACTCTCTTAATTGAATCTAGTTATGAATAGAAACATAAATTGGGAGGGTTTCCCAAATCCCTCTATGAATGAACAAGATTCAATTTAGATATTTATGTAACAATTTCCTCCATCATTCAACAAACCAAAATATCCCTTGATCATGAATCAAGGGATCGACTCCAGTCAGAAGATATTCTCTATCCATTAGTGTTCTGAGAAAGATAATGTTGTAATAGATTTTTATCTTATGAAGGGAGAATATGATCATTGGTGTATATAGATCAAGGATATGAAAGATGATAAATATATCAAAGCAATAGGGTTGGAGGATTTCTAGAAAATGTTTTTCAATGAATATTTTACATGCACTATCCATCTTAAAATAGAAATGGATTTCCTATACCACAGGAAAAAAGATTCCAAATCTATTAAGGAGTGAAAGTAAAACAACATAATAAATGCATGATTTTCCTTTATATATGTGGTTACCCATGAATTTTAGGTTTACCACTACATTTTAGGATAAAACCATGTCTATGAAAATCCCTAGACATCACAATCATTGACAACTATGTGTAAATTGTCTAATGTTCCCTCAAAATTAAAACAGATATCGATGAATCTCAAGTGTATCAGGGGGTAAATAGAATTAAGAGGAGTTCAATTCAAGAATTATGATGCATTAATATATTGCTGCTATGAAATTTCAATATCCCACTACTTAAAGGGAGAAATATAAACCTTGAAAATTTCATAAAGGGGATTTAAAAATTCAATTTTTTGGGAATATATGAAACCTAGTTAGTGATTACAAATGGTAGAAACCAAATAAAGTGATAGAGAAAAGGAGTTAACTAGTAAATTCTTAGATCATTTTTCATCTCATTAATTTGAAATTACCATGGCACCTTGAAACCTAATACACTATTCTAGGGGTTTCAAAAACAACCAACAGACCTCATGGAAACAAGGGAACAATTCCTTCATCACAACCAATGAGGTAGATCAAAAAAAAGTAGTGTCAGGTATGATATTTACTGATTCAGGAAAAAGAGAAAACACTTTTTGATTCTATTTCTACACATTTCTTTATATCATGAATGTTTAGTTTAACTATTCCAACACCACAACAAATCATGGAAGAAGAGTTTTCAGTGAAAATGAAAACTAGATAAATTATTTCATCCCAATAATATAAGTCCTCCCCTATAAAATTTTTTCAATTGGACATCCTAGAGAACCATTTCATACTCCATCTATGAATATTGTTGAAATTCTATGTATTGATTGGATTTACCAATATAGATCTAGTTTAAATTTCTGTGATAATGAGTTCACTCTTTGTATCGAAAAGTGTCCTTCAATTATATTAAAGTGAATTTAAGAAGATGAATATTTATTAGAAAAAACATCTCATTAATGGATATTAATTATCTATGATCAAGATTATATATATTAAATGATTTATTCTATGATGAGGTTCCTCTTTTATGATATACCCATTTTGAGGGAATACACAAAAGTGTTTCCCAATAAATGACATGGCATTCCTCATAATAGAGAGGTTTAATTTTCATTCATGATTATACCTGGGGTGTTACCCATATCCTAGACTCCGTATAGATTAGATTTTTTAGAACATGAATATATTAATAAAAAACTAAATGATAATCAAGATAAAGGGTTCGTTTTACCAAGTGGTTTACCATGGGGTTTAGCAATCCACTTTTTCAACAAAATGTATGGGTAATTTATATTTTCATTCATTATTTGAAGATATAAATTTTCATAATAATGAATATACATTATCTACATTAGACTGACGACTTTTTTGATCATCTATGTAGAGAAAAATATATCCCCGTGGTGGTTCTACGATCAGAATAATTCCATGATAGGGTGAAAATGATTATATCCCCAACACTTCTATTCATTCAAGTTATGATAATAGTTAGTTCATAATAATTCCACTTGGACTCTTTAATTTATCATAAATCTTTATAGAGATGATTAATAAAGTCATTAGGGATTAACTTGAAACATCTATGAAAGTATTTATATACTATATTTTAATATACTCTTAAATTTATGAGAACCATGTTGAGAATAAATGCACTTTAATACATACCATATAAAAGGATAATAATTATACTAGGTAAAAACAATGTGAGTTATGATTGATAGAGGTCTTATTAGTGTGTTTTGTTATCACAATAAATGAGTTATATTTGTACCCTTCAAGGAAATATGCAATTTAAGGATGCTTGATTCCCACATCTGAGATAGATATTTGTATTTCACAAGGATTATCTAGGTACAATCATTGATTTGTGAAAAATTTAACTCAAATGTCAAACCCTCTAACCAAGATAACTCGAAATAGATTTATGTTTTCATGGAATGATTAATATGAATATTTATTTTACGAATTGAAAAGTAGTATTATCGTTACACTTGTACTCAAAATATCCACAAGTAGAAAATTTTTTCTGGTATTCTGTAGTGATTTGATTAAGGGATTGGGCTATGTGTTAATGAAAAATTACCGATCAAGGAATCTGACAACTCAATTCACTACGATCATGTGAAAGTGAAAAATGGATACAATTTTGTAATTAAAATTATAATTAATTTTTATCTTTGATGAGAAAAGAGAAGGATCTGATCATCATATATATTTTAAAATATGTAACTTGGTATCAAAATTGAAGGAAGATCATAAATTCTTTCGTAAATGATTACTCAACTATCCTACTCGGAGAGGATAAATGGTGCTGAAAAAGATGATGTTGTAATTCTGAAAAAATTAGAAGCTATATGAATAGTGAAATCCTTGGAGGTAAATTTTAGTGAATATGAAGTTGTGAGATTTGGATAAAAAATATGTGTACCATCAAATCCTATGTTAAAGTATGAGATATTATATTATACATAAACCTAAACCTTTTCTATACATCTAGTAATCACCAAGACATATCTATATCATTAAGAGAATTTTTTGTTAGAGAATATTACCGAGGATATCATGGAAAACATATTTAGATGTCATGTGTGGTAGTAGTTGAATTCTGAAATGAAAACATCAAAGAGGATGAATCAACCATTAACCATACCTACATGTTTATGGGAAACCATCACCGTAGACCATGTCATTGGTCTTCTAAAGACATCAAGATGAAATAATGGTATATGATTTTTTGGATAATCATAGAAATATTAGTCATCTCATTTCAACTCAATAGGACTTATCACTCGATCAACATGAAATAAAATACATTAGCAACATGGTGAGGCTGAATGGAACACCATTTTTGATTATATCTAATTGTGACAAAAAATAAACCACTATATTTTAGACGAGTCATAAACATGATCAAAATATAGAGTTTCAATTTATAGTAACCTATCTTAGTAAGACTAATGAATAATATGAATGGACTATCCAGACACATGAGTACATTGACCTAATGGTCAATCGACATTAATGGAGTTTGGGATCAATATATTCCTTTAATTTAGTTCTCGTACAATAAATGTTTCAATAGAAGGATCCAAATGGATCCCTATGTTTCCCATTATGAGAATAGATTAAAAAACATACATGTTGGGATTAATTTTGGGAACATAAATATCTTAGTCCTTAAATGATGAATAAAATGGTGGAGATGGTCAAGAACATTCCACCACACAACAAAAGCTGGGCAGATTTGACATAAAAGATATGTTGATAATCATCGAAAAACACAACAGTTTGATTTTTTAGAAATGTTATTCTTATTTATTTATCCATGAAATAAATTCAGGTTATTTTAGAATAAGGGAATTCATAGTCCATGATAAATAACTTCCTTGGATATCATTGATCAAATTGTAGATATTTACTATCAACTACTACTCCCACCAAACCATCTAATGAACATGTTGAATTCTATGTATCCCAATTAAAGAGGTTCATACTAGAACCCTAACATCTACTCAATCTAGTGGAGGGGCTATTGTGTAATATAATCTCATATGAGGATCATTTGGTGATGATGTTAGATCTAAGAGACAAAGTTATACAGAAATAAGACAATGAACTTAGTCATAGTGCTATAAATAAACCAAAGGTCAGAAGAAGTGAAAAGGGAATGAGATGAAGTAAGAAAAAAAATTACCCTCATATATTTTATTTTGTAAAATAGATTATTGATGTTGATATTTATGATAGGGAAATTATGGTAATGACAAGAACAGATATAAAAAAAATACTCATTGGGATTTAAATTAAATGTATTATTATGTATTATGGTTATTGTAAATATAGAAAATTATTTGAATTTATTATATAATATTGGACATAATATACCATTAACCATCATTACACATGATAATATAGTCATTAAAAATAGATCACAATATTATTATAAGTATATAGTATTAGCAAATCTAATTATGATAGATAACTGAAGTGATATATGCAACCAGTCAGATCATACCCTATGAAGCCTATTCATTGGAGCTTCTAAGGGAGATATATTTACTAGTATTTCCCCTTTACCAATACCATGGTTATTTTAAAAAAATTTACTATGAGAAAAACCATTTATAGGTGAAGTTTAAGCTCATCAACATCACGGTTGAAACCATGTACAGTAGTCCACCCAATGAAACTCCCACTATCACCCACCTAACAATTAGGTAATTATTTGGTGTGTTAAATGGATATATATCAAGAACATAAAACTGTGAATATTTATATTTTATTTTCAAAATAATAATGTCAATTTTTTCCTCTTATAGTTACTTGAAAAATGATTTTTAATTTTATACAATTAAACATGAATTGTATAGCTCATTAGTAATCAATTTCAATTAAGATGTATTTTATATTAAATTAATGGAATTTTGAAATCATAATTATTTCAATAAAATATTATTATTTAATATTTTTTACTAAATATAAATTATTAGATAATTTTTTTGAAGACAAATGTATTTTTATAAGTGTTCGAATGACTTTTTTCTCAAAAACCAATCATTTCAAAAAATAATTATCAATTATTATTCTAATAGTGAAGGTAGTAATTTATAGACAAGTATTTTATAAAATGATTATTTTTTTTGGAATTGTAATGTTTTATATTATCCAATGGTGAATGTTTCATAATTTTATAAGATAGTCTTGTTTTCAGGTAAAAAGTAAATACTATATAAACATATGTTGCGATTGTGGCATCATAATTACCCATAAGAAGATGTAATAAATACCATAATGGTTATCCAATAAAAAATATATGTTTTAAAAATAATATAATGTAATTTTAAGTTTATTTTATTAAATTTATAAATATTTAATTAATCCTTCAAAACTGTTAACATATTTTAATTTTTTAAAATAATTCTTCAAGATTTTGACACTCTAACGCATCATCTAGTGTAATATTTTATTTTATTTGGCCCTATTTCTTATAATAAAATTAAAAACTCTCCTTCTTAGATGAAACCACTAGAAAAAATCATGGGAGGGTTTTTGGATTTGGTCACATTATTATATAGATTCTAGACCATATGTTTGAGAAATTATTAGGAATTCACCACTCATTTCCCTTATAAACAAACCAAATATCCCATTTATCTTCAATAAAAATCATTTTATCACATATTTAATCATCTATAACCTTTCTATAGTCCTCCCAATTTCCCCTAAACCCTCAATAAGATCCTCCAAATCATTTGGAGTCACACTCTTAATGTAATGGTTCTATTCTTTCACCGCTTTGTTCATATATCTCCATTATCTTGTGTACTTTTTATCCAATTTTTAATGTTGAGATATTTTATTACATATCTTATTACATATACTATGATACATATACATTTTTATATGGTACTTAAATGTATGTATTCCATATTACCTTATTTTTTAAGAAAAATTGATGAAAAATTATTCCATGTTTTATGATCTATGTGGCACACTTAAGAATTCAAATGAAATGAAAGTGAAAGGTGAAATAGGAAATATATAGTGACCTATGCATTTGGTAATTTTTTAGTACAGTGGGACATCATTCATGGGATTTGGGATTGAACCTAATACATCATGATACTTTTTTACATCATGATTTCGTTTTATTTGGGTTGGACCTATGCATATGAAGCAATGTCTTAATTTATTTTCACATTTACTATGTTGCCTTTGTGTTATCATGTTATATCATGCATAATTATTGATATATATTATTTTCACCCATTTAATTCCGCAATTATTATTCATATTTTCTAACTTATATCCATTTCTTCATGTTATTCAATTTTTATTCACTTACTAGGATTGAAAACAACCTCCTTTTTCTTATACATTTCCTCAGTATATCCCACAATGTTTTGAGTAAAATGGAATATAATGGACTTGTAAATAAAGTTTTCAATAATGACTCTTTATTTCCTATTTTATGTTTTTATGTAATTATCCTAATTTCTAGGGAAACGATACTTCTCAATCTTCTGGGTTTTGTTATCTATAATCTCATGTAAAAGATGATGAAATAATATGTGATAAATAGAATGGCTCTAATAATTTGTATACCATGGGGAAGGGTAAAAAATTCCATCATGGATTTTAATATAATGAATCTATTTAATTAATTTTTAATGTGTTTACTATGACGTAGATCAGGAATATTTATACAAATATCATTATGGATATTGATCCCAAAATAGTTTTTTAGTTTAACTAATTCATTCAAAAAGAAAATTTTGTTTAAAATTTTATAAAATGACTATAAAGATGGTATATATTTTCCCGAAATTAATATTTCTCCAGAAAAATATTATAATAAAAAATAATATTCTCTCAATAATAAAAATGTCTACATAGGACTCACATTAATTTTTTTTTTAAACATTTATGCCCTCTTAAAAATGAGTGATCCATGATCTTTCTATTTACATCAGCCAATAAATGGATCTCTATAACATTCACACCTTATTGGTATCCATTGGTATCACAAAGAAAATTTCATTTGGGTTATTTATATATATATCATCTAAATAGTTTTTAATATATAACGTTGACATGAGATTTATTTTCAAAATATCATAATCACTATAAGATGTTAGAGAAACATCATTTCTAATATAAGTTTTCATTGTGACTATTAAAAAAGATTATATATTGTATTTTTCTTAATGTCTCATAATTCATATTTTAAAACCATTCATTCCTTATATGTAATTACATTAATATCAATTTATACATTCTTCATGAATACCCAATTAAATCCAATAGGGTTTATAAAAACTAGAGGATCTACCAAAACAATGTTATGGTATTATTTTAAAATAATCTACGTCAAAATTCAATAATTCCTTCCAATTTATGATTTTTTCATAACATAATGATTCCTTGTAAGAGATAGTATCATTATAATCAACTAAAAATGTGTCACATTCCTCAAGGACTAGAAAAATATATATCTAGTTCTCTCCTCTCCCTTAATCTCATACAAAGTACATGTGTCTATTGAGAAACATCCCCTACAGGGCTTTATAAAATTTTTTCTTTTTGAAAACATTAATATTTCTGAGTATCAATATCATAACATTATACCTTAATCTCACAATTTATTATAGATATTTGTTCCCTTCCCTGAATGGTGGTATGTATTTGGACCACAACCTTTTTATTTGATGGATTTTATCAATAATAACATTATTTTTTTGATATACATTAAAGATTAACAACACCAATCATGATATTTTTTTTTTGAAATAACATTAACAAACACATCAAATAAATATACATGAACATGTAAAAAGAAATATTTCTTCCAGCACCGAGACTCATAAAAAATTTCATTCTCAATATTTAGATGGAACGCAGTTTAATATGCATGCAGCAGTATGTAATATGTATCCCTAAAAGAATAATAGAATAAAAAGTCACCAATTATGGATATCACCATTTCTAAAAATAAAGTGTTTCCCTTTTATATATATAACTCTAATATGATGTATAAGGAAGAGTGAGTTGCCTGAACTCCCATAGATAACCAATCAAATATTTGCTAACCAATTTAATTCAATGGTATCAGTACAGTTTTTTATCATCATAAATATAAAAATATATACTTTTTTTATTTATTTCATTAAATTTCCCAAATGAAGTAAGCATATAAAAAATCAATAATACATATACATATAAACAATAATCATTACATAATGATAAGATATAATTGAATGTACCATTAACTTCTTCCAGAATTTCCCCATACACATATGTATGAACTGGATCTTGAAGTCAGTTATCTCTTTCTTAGTACACACATAATGAATCATTGTTGACGTTTCCTTGAAGAAAAATCACATATACCAAATTATTTTAGTTCAAATAAATATAGTTATATTTTTTCTATAGTTTTTAAGATTGACTATAATATGAATCATGTGAACTTATGTCATTATCTATTACCAATGGTTTATTTTCAAATTCATGCATATAGTGGTAATTATATAAATGTTTCAACCAATATTATATGAAAACATTATTTATATTGAAACTATTATTTATGATTATAAAAATAAATCCCTTCATGTCTAAATTAGGGTCATATAATATGTTCATTGTAACTGTGGGAACAAAATAAAAAATCCTGAAAACTAGAAATAAAGTATTCAACAATGTGGGAGGTAGTATTCTATAGATATAAAACCCATTATTTCTCAATTTTTTGTTTGAAGATCCATATAACTTTTGGTAATATCCTATAATCTATTTTGTTCCTATATTTGGAAAAAAATATGAGAATAATATGATGTATCTAGTAACTAATTAGATTATATTAAGATATCTCACTCTCTAACAAACACACATGAAGCTTATCCTATACTCTTCACTGAGTTACAATTATTCACCTAAATTATTTTCTTATAATAATAAGAACACACTACATCTTATCATGTCTTTTTATCTATCTATTATAAGAATGGTTGTTTGATAGTGCCATAGGCATAGAGATAAACTTATCATTTATTACATTATATTATTCCTTTTAACTATATGTAATAGACATTTTTGTTTATTTATATCATTATATCTATGGATAATTAGATTTCAGATATCAGGAATAATATTTTAAATATTATTAATATTAAAATTCTCAATAAAATTAAAGAATATTTAAAAAATTGAGGGGATAATGAGGTCAATTAATAATTACATAGAAAGATTGAATTATGAAATTTCTAAATAGTCAACGTTTCTAATCATCTAGACTATATGAGGTCCTAATAGTGAAATTTACACAATTATACCTGTAATGAGTGACTTGGACATCTTGTACCTTTATTTTTAAAAATTGATCCTTATATAAATAATGGAGACTATGAAACATGGGGTACACATATACATATATCTAAATCTCCTTGATCTCCTAGGACATTGATGATTATAAGGTGCCCATATATTGTATTATCCATGTTTTCTAAAAAGACTTATTACTTCTTATAAATTTTTTATTTGTGTTGTATATATTTAATATAAGACTCCAGAATGTATGAATTCAACTATTAGAATAGTATGATGTGAAACAATCATGTTCCATTCATAGATTTTATCACTCGTTAGGATCTAACATTTTTCTAAAAATGATAAAAGGAATATCATCATGATAAAATTAATTTCAACTTTCAATAAAATCACATTTAGTACATTCTTATGATTACCATTTTGGATGAAGTAAATTAATTTCATTTTTCACTATTTATTTTATCAAAAATAGATATCCCTTACTATTGGATTCAAACTATCTGATAAGATGGATATTATAATAGAAAATATCTATATCCCCCTTCTAATAACCCAATGATATTCATTGGAACCTTCATTGAGATATTTAGGAAGGTGTTGTTTCCAATTATATAAACACTTATATCATTTATCTGTTAAGTGGACTCTCCAATCCAAAAATCCAAAATTATGATTTCCTAAACTCATGCCTCAATTTTTTTCAGTTTCCATTGAGTGTTAACAATTTTACCAAATTTTGTATATCAATAAATTATATTAGTTAAGACTCTCCAATAAGTTTTTGTTTCCCCTGAATTTATTTAGTCCAACACATCAGTTATATATTCATCGTATTGAAAAGTATGTAAGTTTTATTGTAATTAAATATATTCATTGATATTTTTTTATGATATACTCAAATATTAGGTATTTTATTATTTACCTACATGTTTATATTAATTGGATTTTTTATAACTAATTTACAATGGCTTGTAAAATAATTTTCCAAATATAACTTAATTTTTTTCCTCTTCCATGTTTTTTATTAATTTACTTCACGTGATGTTATTTAACAAATAAATAAACAAGAATCAAATAAATAAATAATAAAATATAAAAGAACACAAATAAAAAATGATATGATCCTGGCCTTTTATATAATATTTTGTTTATTGAGTGGAATATATACCAACTCTGGCCATAGGGGAAAACACCTTCATATAATAAATAGCTCTTATTCGAGAATTATAGTATTAAACAATGGATCATATTTGTTGTTTTCCACACGAATCAAGACTATATCATCTAATCTTTCCTAGTGCTCTATAAATTAAAAATTTTTACTCACTCAATAGTTAGTAAAACCATGGGCTCTAGATTAGACAAATTATCCTTAGACCCATAGACATATACATAATAGAGGAGGAAAAGATGATGCACATTAAACATATTTAATACAAAAATAATATTATCATAAAACACTTATAATAAAGAAATATAATAATTTTGGAACCTTACACATACATAGGTTACTGAAGCCCATGATCATTTAAAACATGAAATTATATATATTAGACAATATAATATTTTTTCTTTTAATTATTCTTATCTTAATTAAGCATGAAAATATTCCTTCTAATTCATATCACATTAATTCTAAATAATTTATATATTATTAATGGAATTTATAAATATTTATTTAAAATACATGTATCAACGTGGTCACATTGTGTATACCCTTCGAGATAGATTACATTCATTATTTAATTTAATATACATAGATATTGGAGGAAAAATGGTGTGTACCCTTATTCATCGGATTATACAATTTATAGAATTTAATACTTCCACAACATGTACATTATCTCAACAGTGATTTTTACTTATGATATGTATGGTCTTTTTTATGTAATGTGTACATATATTATATATTTTACTATATGGTGTGTTTTGATTTACACCTCATTTTATTCAATGGATCATTTCAGGTATTATGAGTGACATGTATAATCCCACATCATGTCATAAATTTACATGGTGTATACCACTGGTGATGCCCCTGAAATATAAAATTTTCGTGAAACCCATAAAAATATTGTATTTGAAGTGTAAGGTGGTAAATATTTATTAATTAATTTATAATAATAAGGCCTATTAAAAATCATATCACCGCTGAACGTATTATCATGGATCTGAAGGTTACATTATTAAATTATATTAAGATACCTAGAATCACTTCGCAAATAGAGGAATAGTTTTGATGTCTTTTTAAACAAGACATATATTTGAAATTTACAGTAAATTTTAAAACAAAAAATGAGCCAATAATTTTCTTTGGGAATTAAATTATTCTTATTAGAGTATCCAAACACATCAATCACAATGTGCATCATTTTGTCTATGGTGAAAGAATACATATGAAAAAATGATGTTAGATACTCAATAAGGGTAAGATTATAGTGGAATCTATAAATAAATATGTCATAATCAATATGAAAATTTAAAAAACCGAAAGACATGAAAATTAATCAATGACATGAGCATAGTATGGAATGTACTGAAGATAGTATAACAATTCCATGTAAAAAATTGTATGATCTTGAAAACATAAAAATAGTTCTTTTAAATTGTCAAATTATAGAATAGAATATCAATAAATAAATTTATAATGAAGGAAAAATATATATTGACATATAAAATATTTAACCAGATCTTGTGCAAATACATCTAATATCTTCAAGGCTTCTTCTAAGACATTTATTTAAATGGGTAAGCGCTTAGCCAAAACCCAGTATAGTTTGTCTCAAGAGACCTGCTGACACATTGTGGTGTTATAGATGGCCCCGATCATCAAATAAAAAGTTAAATGAATTTCTCATATAATAGTGTTGAAACATAATCAATATAAAAATTATTATTTAAAAACAAAAATACAAAATGTTAGTACATACCTCAATCATCAAACATAGTCATAAAACATTCAGAGTAACATGGTTAATGGTATCAAAATTTTAAATCTTAATGTCAAAAGATTATAAATAACCCAATGTAATAATAATGATGATATAAACACAATATATCCCCATTCAATAATAAAATATTGTAAATTTTCTATTCCATTGAGAAATAGAAATTCAAAAAAACATCATCAATATTTATTGGATGAAAATATCCTTTTTAATTTATTAAATCACATATTAAAACTAAAAGTTCCCATTATTTTTTTTATGAAAATAAATATAAAAACCATTCAAACTAATAGTATAATATTTAAAAAATTATGTGTTCATGTGGGAGAAAATTTAATTTCATGTTGTGCACGTTAAAAGAATTATTCCATTCAAATTATTGCTAATATAAAATATTGAATTATTTTATAAATGATACGCAGAATTAATTAAAAATAATTTAAAAAGTAAAAATTGGTAAATATTTCATTAATAGATCCTTTTTAAAATAATAAACAAATTAAAAACATTTAAAAAAATGGTTTTTGTAAAAATGTATTCTGGATGAATATATAAATAGAGAAGAATTTGGTTAAAAATTACTCAATAATTTTAAGTACCAAATAGTGTAAAAATTGTATTATTACTAAAAAAGTTCATGAATAACCAAATATAATGTAAATAGATTGATTTTATATTATAAATATCATATCACTCACCCAATGCAGACTTCAAAAACAAAATCCCAAATAATTATGTGATTGAAGAATACACCCTTACAACATTGGAAACATTTTTATAATAATCCCAATGAAATAATTAGTATTAAATAAAACATTAAATATGATAATGTTAAATTAAGTCATGATAGAACATGAAAATTGTGTTACATACCCCACATAATAGAAATATGTGGTGAATATGATGTATATAACATAGAAGTAAAAGTGATATGAGAAACTATTATATTGAGTTGGATTCGTTATGTAAACTCATTATATTCATTAATAAGAGACTTATGTAAATTATTTAATTTAATAATAACCTTTTATTTTTTTATTATCCTATTTATTTCACTTATTACCATATTATATATTATTACTTACTTGATTATGTTTACATTAGAAGTTTTCATGCTATTTGGATTATGTCTCAAAAATTAATTTAGTAGGTTTACTATGGTAAAACATGAAATTATTTAAAATTATAATGAATAATAATAATTAAATAATTATCAACTTTATATAGAAATTATAATTATAAAATAAATAATTATATATGGTTATAAAAAATGAACTATGTAACAATCATATAGATGGTAGGTCATACATACAAATGTGTAATATTTTCATTATTCAATAATCATTATGTAAGGGGTATATAATAAGTTATATTCATAAAAAGATAATTATATATATGAAAAACATTATTATTTATTTAAATATACTTATATATATCATCCATGCTTTGTAGTGATGAAAAGTAAGTAACATCGTTTCATAAGGGAGTGGTCCGCACATACACAAATGAAGTTATCGATATTCGGTGAGTGATAAGGTAAGAAATGAAATGATATATTATAAATTAATAATGATAAATATTTCATTAACATTATAATTATTTCATTTATATCACATATATTTATCAATATGATATTCCATTTTAGTGTTATTGAAATACGAATCACGTCGCTTTGTGAGGTGGTAGTCATTCGTACACACATAGGGTGTTATTGTATATCCAATGGAATTAAATTTGAAAAAGAATATACCTTATAATGAATCCATATGTATAATTATTTAATAGGTAAAATATATATGATTTATATCCGTCCTTAAATTTAACAATGAGAAGTTTTAATGGAAAAACTACGGACATCAGTATGTGATGTGGTAGTCTTCCATACAGAAGAATGAAGATTTTGTAACCTATTTTTTCGAAGTGGAGATATTTATAAGTAACTGGATTAACATAAAAAATAAAATTATATTTAACATAATTTTTATATTATATATTAATTTTTTAATAATAATATATGAAGGTTAAGGAGGAACTAAAATAAAAACACTCAATGAAGAATGTTAACTATTCTACAGGTAACTAACTTAGGTTATCCCAAATAGCCATCATTGTATGGATTTATCCCTAGAATAATGATTATAGTTTTATAAGTGGGGGATTCTGAAGTGACATATGAAGGTATTGGACAATAAAAAGTGGTTTTAATGTGTGACTATCAGAATTGAGGTTGTGTTCTTTTATAATTGAGGCTTGTAGAACACATGTAATATTAATAATGAAAAATGTGCTCTTATAAGGTTTTCAATAAAATGGGGTAAAAAATTGTGTATTTTCTATCCTCGAACATGATAATGTTTAAATATGTCCTTAAAATTGATTTTATGTAATGTTTTATTCTATTTTAACCCTTATACTTTATTTTAACAACCTGGAACCAATTTTTACCTTAACCATGAATATTATTTTTTACTATATTATATATTAATTTTAATGAAAATTATGTTTAACCCGTTATATAATATAAATTAATTTTATTAAAAATATTTTAACCATATTTATAAATTCAATTCATAATGGGGGAAAATTAAATTTAATGTTAGCCCCATTGGCAAGGCAAGCCATCAGGTTTTCAATTATAAAATTTTTGAAAAAATTGTATTGAATTTATATCATAATTCTAAATTAATATTACAACACTAAAAAATGGGTAAATATCTATATTATTGGACAAATTTTACATTAAAAAATTAAATAAACTAATTTTACTTATAAAATAATTTTAGAAAAAATACAGTTTTCAGTTAAAATTCAGTATTTTACTCTATTTATCGAAAAATTACCTTTTCCAAAGAAAAATAAAAAACATCAGCCAAATATAAATTTGAAATTATTATTTCAAAAGACAATTTTATATTGTAAATTAAATTTTCTAAAATATCATTAAATTAATTTTAACTTTTTTATATAATTCACAAGTAATCTACCTTCAAAAAAAATCGGTTTTTCATTATTCATTTCATTCCCATTAAAATGGTTCTTATTTTATTTATAATTAATTGATAAAAATATAATTTAAATTATTCTTGTTTGAAATATAAAATTTCCATAAATTTATTTATAACTATTCAGATTATATAATTTAACTAATAGGTTATAGAAATATACTATATTACATTTCAATTATACTCAGGGTTGTGTGTTCTACATGCTATCAAATAGATAAAATTTAATGAAACATATATCATGGGATGTTTAATCTCATAATTTAATGATGCTTAAAATGTCTAAAAATATACTTCTTTTATATTTTTCAGATGTTTTACTCTCTCAAACAAAAAAATGTGTCCCCACAATTTAAAATTGTTCTTGGAAGTAAGGGGTTTTTCATTTTAAAATTACCTTTTTCAAATACTACGTCAAAAAAATGTTTTAATAATACATAGTATTGATATGAGATAAAGGGGTGTGTGAAGGTCATATATAATAAAACATAATAGGTTTTTAAATAGTAAACCATTGGTGGGAAGTCATTTTTTAGAAAAGGAAGAAAAGTACAATGTTCAAATAGTGATGGAGAGTTACATATATCACAGATCAGAAGAAAGTGAATGTTCATGTGAAAATAAATAACTAAAAATAATAAACCATATAAGTGGGAATATATTCATTGATATCATATATAATGATGGTATTATAGTTATAGTTTATTTAAATACCCTTTTTCTAAAGATGGCATATTTTCATGAGAATAAATACATGTGTGATTTCATACCATTTCCTAAGAAGAATCTTATACATTTTTTTTCATTGATAAATTCCAATTTAATGTGTTACCCTATAAAATTAATCTGAATTTCTTATTCCAAATAAAAAATTGGATCATAGGATCCATAGTAGAAAGAAAATTCATTCATTTAATATCTGGTTATCATTATAATAAAATGTTTAGCACATGTTATATGATATGAATATATCTTTTTATTTTGAAATTATAAAATATTATCTAAAATATAGTGCAAAGATAAACATAATTCATATAATAAATGGTTAACATTATGAACTTCTTGAAATATTGAGATCCAAAAAATTACAAATAAGGTCAATAAATTTTGAAGATGAACTTATCACTAATCCCCAAAAATTCATGAAGTACCTATTGATCCTCACTTTCATCTCATGTGAATACATTTGTGTATTATTCTCATAAAACATTACAATAAAATTAATATTAATAAAAACCAATGGAAAATATGAATTATTCAATATTCCTTAAATATAACATAGATTATTTTATATATTCCTTAAATATAAAAATACAATAAACCCTATCAATGATACCATAAATCACATTTTCAAAATATCATTAATCAGATCAGAGGTAATTAATACTATCTAAATTAATTTATACACATTAATAATCCCTTTATCCAATTTAAAAGTCATTATCAAATAATTAGAAACATATTAAGTGATACATTCACATAATCATGTTTTTCCAAAAAAATGACTTTCCAATAAACCACTTTTCTCGATCATCAGTACCATTCATAATATTCCTATAAATTCTTAAGGGAAATCATTAATATATCCATACATGTATATTTTATGATATATAAAACATTAATATGGAATTTCAATTCATAGACACTTCATTCATCACACTTCATTCCAAATCCATTAAATAGGCTTCATCATCTTATTCCAAAATAACTAATTATTACAGTATGAAATATAAATCACATCTTAAAATTTTACTACCAAAATTTAATCATTCTTCTTATGTTTATCATATAGAATATGTTTATAAAATCACAATCCATTTAAATTAAATTCATTGTTACTTAATCATTCGTAGTATAAATATTAATCATTCCATCTTATTGATTCTCTCCTAGAGTTATCGCCTTATTAAATATATTGTTATAATACCCTTACTTTACACAATTAAGTCATTAATCCATTTATAATACCATTAAGAGACAAATATTCCCCTCCATTCCATTAACATAAAATTCCATTTTTCCAAAATAAATTACATACTCTTTACCCTTTTTTATTCACACATAAAACTTCTTATTTCCCCTTTGATACATTCCCCTTTTAGTGATGTAATTCCATTATGGTTTATAGGGAAGAATGAGTTGAGATATTATCCCATACTCTAATAAATAACCAATTAACTTTTGGATAAGATATTGCAGTCTATGGTATCTATAGAGTTCCTTTATCATTATTCAAATAAAATTATAAACTTTTTTATTTAATTCAATAAATTTACCTATGTAATTAAATATATATATAATTAATAAAATATATAGAAATAAACTAAAATTATCATTAAATTTTATGATTTAAGAGAATATGCCTTTATTTTCTACTGAATGTGGCCCACACATATCAGTATGAAATTTTTCTTGAATCCCTGTAGAACATTCCCATTATCTAAATAATTAATCATTTGTCATGTTTTCTTGAAAATAAAAATTACATATATTAAAAAATTCTATTTCCAATAAATATAGAAATTCTTTCCTATAGTTTTTTTTTCAAAAATAGCTAATTTATATGACCAAACTAGTGATTCTATAATTATATGGGATATGAATCATGTGAACATTTTTCATTATCTATTAATAATAATTTATATTAATATTAAAGTGAAAAAGAATATTTTTTAAATGTTTAATCCTATGATATATGAAAACATTATTTATATAGAAACTATTATTTCTGAATATCAATATAAATCCATCCTTTTTTAAATTAGGCACATATATTATGTTATTGGTTACAATGGGAACTAAATAGAAATTATTTATATCTATAAATAAACTGTTAATAAAAGTGGGAGAGTACTCTAATATAGATTCAAAACCAAATGTTTTCTATTTTATGTTTTAAGAACTATCTATCCTTTATGTAATCTACCGTAATCTACTTGGTTCCTATATTTGGAAGAAAATTTGGGACTTATATGGTGTATCTAGTAAAAAATTAAAAGATATGGAGATATCTCACTCGATAAAAACACACTTCAATCTTATCATTTCTTCTTTAATGAGGTAAAATTATTCTCCTAGTTTCTTTCCATATAATAAGAAAAATTAATTATATCTTATCATTTACCATTATATCACTCTTCTTATGAAGGTAGTGTAAAGGCTCCTTAGGCAGGAAGTTAGACTTATGGATTATTTTTTGTTATATTCTTCTTGTTCTCTTTATGTAATAATGGTTTTTTGTTCATTATATCATTATCATCATTCATAATCAGATTTAAGAGAGGTGGAATCATATTATTTATATTTATAATATTAAAATTCCCAATAAAATTTGAGAATATTTAAATAACTGAGGAGAGGATGTGGTCAATTCAATGTTACATAGGTAGATTGAAACACATAATTTACAAATTATAAATGAAGATAATCCCTTAATATATATGAGTTTATTATTTTTATGTTTATCTATGTTTATATGTAATTATTTCATTATATTTCATGTACCACACTTTTTAAAAAATTATCCTAATATAAATCATGGTGACTGTGTAACATGGTGTATGAATATATGTATTTCTGAATCCCTTAGACCTATTATCTCATTAATTATGGTAAGAGGAATTAGAAATCTAATTTATCATCCATGTTTTTTTAAAATACATATGACATCTTATAATTTTACTATTTAGTGCGAATATTAAGAATAGAATAATCCAGAATGCAAGACTTCTACTTTTGGCATATTATGATATGAGAAAATGTATACCACTCCTAGAAGTTATCACTAATTAAGAGACCATAATTATATAATATCAATCAATTACATATCTTCAAGATGAAATGAATTTCCATTTTCCATAAAATCACATTTTAGGACATTATCATCATTACCTAGTGGTACAAAATAAATTAATTTCAGTAGTCAATGATCTTTTATCAAATACCAATATCCCACACCATTGGATTAAAAATAACCAATATGATAGATATTCTAGTCCAAAAATATATATGAAACTTCTCTTAACACAATGAAATTAATTCACAATTTCATTAATATATTTTTTAAGGTGTTCTTGTCAACTGTATGAACTCTAATTTTGATGACCTTTTGAGTGGACTCCACAATACTAAAATAAAAAATTCAGATTTCTGGAAACCTTGCCACTAAATTGTATTGGGCTTCCATTGGGTGTTACCCTTAATAAAAATCTAGTTATATCAACCTATTATCTTTGTTAAGAATATAAAATAATCAACTGGTTTCCCAAAATATTTCTTATCCAACAAATTAGGTATGGATGAATCATATAGAAAATTATGGATGTTGTTTTCTAATTTAATAGTTTCATTGATATATTTTTATAAAATAAACATAAATATTATATATTTTATTCTTCAAATACTTGTTTTTATTAAATTTTTTTATATAAATAATTAACTATGTTTTATAAAATAATTAAGAAAAAATAATTTAATTTTATTCTATCATCATAAAATTTTTTAATTTACATTATGTGACGCTGTTTAATCATCAAAAAACATGAATTACTTGATTAAAAACCCTAAAATATTGAATGGAAAATAAATATATTATATTATACAGACCTTTTATATACTATTTGGATTATTGATTAAAATATAAACTAAAATTTACCATAGATGAAAAAATATCTGATTTGATAATTGGTTTGTGTTGGAGCATTCCAGTATTAAACTATGGATCTCATTTGTTGGCTTCCCCATGGATAGGGAACTAATTAAACTCATTTTTACTTGGGATAAATCATTTAAATATGATTAATCACTCACTAGTTAGGGCAACCATGGGCTTTGGATTGGGGAAATTATCCAATGATAGGTAAAACTATACATAATAGTGGTATAGTGGATGATGCGCATATCATCAAATTTACATTAATAATAAATTTATCATAAAACCCTTATAGTAAAAACATTAAATTATATTGAAAGACAACCTATAAATGGTTCCTCCATGCTCATGATCATTCACAACATGAAATGACTATGTATCACACTTTGTACAAAAAATTCTTATTCATTCTCCTTATAATAATTTTAAATCAAAATAGTCCCTTAGATTCATATCTCTATACATTTAAATAAATTATATATTTTTAGTTATATTTAAAATTATTTATCAAAAAGACAAGAATATACATGGGAAAATCATGTTAACCCTTGAAGGATGATTACATTTATTAATGAATTTTATATTCATAGATATTATATGAAACAAAGTATATACCCTTATACATCATATTTAACTCATTTCTAGAGATTAATAATTTAATGGAATGTATTATCACTCGATATAGCAGTTTAATTATGCTATTTACAGTATTTTCATATAAAATGTACTGAAACATCATATTTTCCAATATGGTGCATTTTGATATATACATAATGTTATTCAATGGATCATGTAATGTAGTATGTATGACATGTATAAGAACACATTATATCAAGAATATAGATGGTGTATACCACTGGTGATGACAATGAATTATACAATGTTAATAAAAACCATATTCATCATGTATTAGAAATGTATATTGAAAAATATTTATTAATGAATTTATTACAATAAGGCATGTTAAAAAATTTATCACCCCTTCCACTAGTATCATGGCATCGATGGATACATTATTACATTGGAATAAGTTACCTTAAATCACATTCTATAGGGTAGAATAGTTTTGTAGTCTTGGAAAACTAGATATATAATTGAAATTCAAATTACATATTGAAACATAATTTATAAATATAATTTTCATTGATAATTCCATTATTCCCATTATCTTATCCCTACCTATCAATCAAAAAGTTCAAAATTATATACTAGGGAAAATAAATCATAATAAAATGGGTATATTAGATACTCGGTAAGGGTAAGAATACAATTTATTCAATAAATAAATAAGGCATAATAATTAGGGAAAGTTAAAAAATTTAAACACATAAAATTGAATTAATAACTTGAAAATTGTATGGAATAAATTATAGATGGTCAAATACCTCCATATAAATAATCACATAAACTTGAAAACATAACATTATCTATTTTAACTAGTTGAATAAGCCCATTGAATATCAATAATATAATTTATAATGATGGAAAATATAATTCTATTCATAATAAACATTTTATAAGTGCTTGTTCCATGACATCAAATATCATTGAGGCCTATTTGAATAATTTTATATAAATGGGTAAGGAATTAGCCAAAACCTGATCTTGTTTGTCTCATGAGACCTACCGACTTTTCACGGTGTTATAGCTGGCCCCGACCATGACATTAAAAGTCCAATGAATTTCTCATATAAAAGGTGTAAAACATAATCAATAGGAACATTCTTATTTTTAAATTAACATATAAAATATTAATACATAATGTAACAATTAAACCTAATTATAAAAAATTCTGAGTGGAATGGATAACATTAAAAAAAATTAACTCCTTAGTTAAACTGATCATAAATCATCCTAACAAATAAAAAATATGATGTCAATAAAATAAATTCCCATTCTATAATACATAAATCAAATGGTTCATTTAATTAATGAATAGAAATAGCAAAATAAAATAAATTAAAATATTTTTGAGGATAATACATTCATTATTTTCTAAATCACTTATTAAAACTAAAATTTCACATAACATTTTTAAAACACAATACATTTAAAATAAAATTAAAACTAAAATTTTACTATTTAAAATATTGTGTGATAACTTTGGAAAAAAATTGTGTTCTTGTCATACACGTAATAATAATATTTCTTTTCAATAATTTTTATGAAATCCAAAACATAATTATTTTGAATGAAATATAATTAATTCATTCAAAAAAAATTTAAAAACTAATAATAGATAAAATTAAAATTATTAAATCTTTTCTAAAAGGATAAATATAATTGAAACCATTTTTAGTAAACATGGTTTTTCTTGAAAATTGATGTTTATATGAAAGGAAAAATAATGTTGAATTTTGTTAAAAACATTTTCCCAATGATTTTATGTGCCAGAGAGTGGGAAAATGATACTATTATTTGAAATAGTTTATGAATATACTATGTTAATAAAAATATTTTTTTAAAACTATAAATAACAAATCATTCCCCCAATGGAGACTTCAACTTCAAAATCCCCCATAATGATGTTATTGTGAAATAACTCCATAAATATTTGGTGACATTTTTATCACAATCCACATGAAATAGATATCATTAAATAAACTATTAGTTACCATGATGATAAATTAATTCAAGATATAACATGATAATTTGAATTATATATCCTATATAAAAGTAATAAGTGGTGAATATGGCGTATATCACACATAAGTAAAAGTGAGATGAGAAAAAATTACATTGAGTTAGACTCGCCATGTAAAATCATTATACTCTACACTAATAAATGTATTAAAATTATTTAAATTATTAAGAACATTTTAATTTTTTTTTTATTCTTTTAATTTCACATATTACCATATTATATTTGATTACTAAGTCAATTATGTGTACATCAGATGTTTTGACGCTATTCAACTTATGTGTCAACAATGACTTTAGTTGTTTTTCTATGGTAAAATAGGATATAATTTAAACATATCCAAATTAATAATAATGAAATAATTATCATATTTATACATCAATTATTCTTCTAAAAATTTTAATTAAAAATGGATATAAAAAGTTAACTATGTTACAATGATGGAGACAGTAGGTAAAAAATACACATGTGTAACATTTCCATTATTCCATAATCATTATGAAATGGAGACATGTAATATTATATCTTTCTAGAAATATAATAATATTATAAATAGATTAATATTTTTTTAAATATAATTAAATATTTCATCCATGATATTTGGCGATGGAAAGGTAGTCACATCATTTTGTGCAGGTAGTTGTCCACACAAACACGAATGATGTTATCATCATTCAGTGAGTGAAATTGTATGTAATGAAATGATATATTATAATTTAATAATGATACATATGTCTTTAATATCATAATTTTTTTATTTATATCACATATTTTTAACCTTATTATCTTCCTTTTAAGCATTAGTGAGAAATAAATCACATCTCTTTGTGAGGTGGTAATCTGCCGTACACACAAGCGATGTTATTATATCTCATATGGAAGGGAATTTAAAATTGTATATATGATATAATGAATCCATAAATATATTTATATCATAAAAAATATATATATATGTTATATCCATAATTATATTTAATTATCAGAGGTTGTAATGGAAAAACAAATCACATCAGTCTTTGAGGTGGTAGTTTTCTATAAACATGAATGTTGATTTCGTAAACAATTTGGTGGAAGTCATCATAGTTATGGGTCATTAACATAACATAAAAAAAGAAATTATATTAAAAATACTATTTATATTACATAATAATATTTTCAAAATAATTTATAGAGGTAAAGGAAGAAATTAAGTAAAAACACTTGTTAAATATTATTACATATTATTTCGGTGACCAACTTAGGTTTTCCACAGAAGCCATCATTAGTTGGTTTTATCCCCAAAATAATGAATCCAGGATTATAGGAAGGAAATTTTTAATTGTTATATGAATGTATTGGATAAACCATAAGGTTTTGAATGTGTGTGTAGGAGAAGACAGGGGTGTTCTTTTATATGTGAAGTTAGATGCACATATGCAACATTTGGAATAAAGAATGTGTAACAACAATGTTTTCAATAATAGAGGGTCTAAAATAGAGTAGTATCAATCATTAAACATGATAAGGTCCAATTATATCTATAAAATATATTTTATAAAAATTTTATGCCATTTTAAACCTTATATTATTATTTTTCAACCTAGTAAACCATTTTTACCTTAACCACAATAATTAATTTTTATAATTAAATATTAATTTTGGTAAAAATTATTTTTAACATACATGATAATATAAATTATTTTAATTAATAATATTTAACCACATTTCCAAATTCAATTAAAAATGTGGTAACATTAAATTAAAATTTAACACCATTAACATGATAACAATGCAGGTTTTTAATTATGAAATGTTAAAAAATTATAATGTTTATATATCATAATTCAATATTTAATTAGAAATAATGAAAAAAATGTATTAATATATATTATTAAAATAAAACTACAATAAAAACAACTTCATATATAATTTATGTATTTAATAATTTAAATGATAATTCACTTTTCAGTTAAAATTCTTTATTTATTATATTGATAAAAAAATGAACATTTCGATAAAAATACAAAAAAATAATCATAAGATAATTTTTATATAATGATTTTAAAAAAAAAAATTTAAAATAAATTTTATGTAATTTATTAAAATTAATATTGAATTTTGGGCATAGTGAACATTTAATATACCTTCGAAAAAAATCAATTTTTCTTAAATCATTTGTCTTTCAAACGGTTCTTGTGTTATTTCTAATCAATAGATGACCATATAATTTAAATTAAACATATTTAAAAATAAAATTTTCATAATTTGTTTATTAATATTAATACTGTCTAATTTAATGGTTAGGTTATTACAATATATTATACTATAGATGATTTCAAGTTAGGGTTAGTTGTTCCACAAGCTATCAAATAGATTTAATTATTAAAATTTATTTCCAGGGATCTTTATGCTTATAATTTCATTATCCCTAAAATATAAAAAACATATAATTTATTGACTATTTTTGGTTGTTTCAATATCTCCAACTTAGATTAATTAAGTCCCTATAATTTAAATATGAACCCAGTACTCAAGGGATTATGGTTTTAAAAAATATTCCAGCAAAGACGACATAATAATAGTTCCTAGAACATAGTGTTGATATAAGACAAAGGGATATCAGAAGATCATATACAATAATATATAAATGGTTTCTAAATAGTATAACATAGGTGGGATGTAATTGATTTGTAAATTAAAGAAATGTTTAATGTTCAAATAATGATGGATATTGACAGATATCATTGATCACCTGAAAGTGAATTTTGTTGTGAAAATCAACAACCTAAAAACCATAAACCAATTTTTTTTAATATATTTATTGATATCATCAGAAATGATGATAATATGGTAAATGTTTTTTACAAGACCCGTTTTTTAGAATGATAGCATATTTTCATGAGAATTTATACTTAAATGATTTCATTCCATTTCATATGAAAACTCTCATACACTAATTATTGATTGATCAATTCCCATTTCATATCTTACTCTATGAAATGAATCTAAATTTATTTTTTCTAATGAAAAAATGGATCACAAGGTCCATAACATAATTACAAGTCATTTCATCAATATCTAGTTATTTATATTATAATTAAATTTTTATAACATGTTACCCAATATGCATAAATATTTATATGGTGAAGTTATACACTATTACATAAAAATATAGATCAAATTTAAACATAAACCCTGTAATAAATGGATAACATTATGTCTTTTTTAGTATATTGAGATCTAAAAAACTACAAATAAGGTCCTTAAATTTCGAAAATAAAATTATAATAATCCCCCAAAATTCATGAAGTGGGTCTTGATCGGAACATACCACACATATGAATACACTCATCAAGAATTATTCTATTTTATTTAAATAACATTAATTTAATTTTTTTTGAAAACATGAATTCTTACTTATTCTTTAAATAGAATATATGTTAATTATATATTCCTTATATCCAAAAAAATATATAAACTATATAAATGTTAGCATTAAATACAGTTTGAACCAATGATTAATCAGTTCAGAGTCCATAAATACTATAAAATTTACCTTATCCATTTCAAAAATCACTTTATCTAATTTAAACACCATTATATAGTCATTAAAAACATATTACAAGATACCTTTACTTAATATTTTTTTTTAATAAAATTTAAACTTTTTATTAAACCACTTTTCTATGTCATTCGTACCATCCATTATATTCCTACAAACCCTTAAATAAAATCTCAAATAAAACAATCCTTATATATTTCATGATATATAAAACATAATTCTATATTTCGAATACATGGTAAAATCAGTCATCACACATCATTCAAAACCCTTTAACAAGGCATCATCACATTATTCCATAACAACACATTATTACACAATGAAATACGAATCATATATTAATATTCCTCATCCACAATTTAATCATGGTTCTTACATTTAAAGTAGATAATACTCATAGAAAACCCTTTTCCCTCAAAATGGAATTCACGGTTTGTAATGATCAGTATTATAACCATTAATCATACCTACTTGTTGATTCTCATCATGAGATTTTCACCTAGGAAATATATTATCCGAACACCCTTATATTAAAAATTTAAAACATTTATCCATTGATAATACATTCCGGAGAGAAATATTCCTTTCCATTTCATTTACTGAATATTTCATTTATCCAGTAAAATTACTTACTTTGTACCCATTTTATCCACATAAAAAACATTCTATTTTTTAATTTGATGTGTTCCCCTTTTACTGAAAAATTTCCACTATTATGTATAAGGAAGGGTGAGTTGAGATATAATCCCAAACTCAATTATATAAAAAATCATCTATTTTCTAATATATTTCATTCCATGGTATCAGTAGAGTTTTTTATCATCATACAAATCAAATTATATACATTTTTAAATTCATTTAATTTACCAAATGTATTAAACTTATATATAATTAAGAATAAATATACTTATAATCTTGAATCATCATTATATTTTATGAAGTAAGAGATTATACTTTTAGATTCTACTGGAAGTGGCCAACACACATCTGTATGAATGAGTTATAGAATCTCTTTATCAATTTAATATTTCCCATATAAGGAATAAATGGTCATGTTTCCTTGAAATCAAAAATTAAATATATTAGAGTATTTTTGTTTAAATAAATATAGATATATTTTTTATATAGTTTTTCAATGAAAACCTATAATTTATATGTCCAAACTAGTTATTACATGATAGGTTGTGATAAAAATCTAGTTAACTAAATTTATTATCTATTAGAAATAATTTATTTTCATATTCATGTTAATAATGGTCATTATTTAAATGGTTCATCTGATAAAATATGAAATAATTTTTTACATAGAAACTCTTATTTATGATTATATTAATAAATACATCCATGTATAAATTAGTCACATATAAAATTTTCTTAGATAAAATGGTAAAAAATTAAAATTCTTTAAAACTAATAATAAATTATTCAACATTGTCAGAGAGTAGTCTAATATATATAGAAAATCCAGTATTTCTCCTCTGGATGTTTGAATATCTATATAACCTTTGGTAATATACCATAATCAACTTGGTCCCTATAATTGGTTTAAAATGTGAGAACTATAAGTTGTATCTGTTAATAAATTAGAATACATGAATATATCTCAATCAATAACAAAAACACTTGAATATTATCCTTTCTTGTTCACTGAGTTACAATTATTATCATATTGTATTTTCTTATAATATGAAAAAAAAAACACCACATCATGGCATGTCCCTTTATCTCTCTCTTCTTAAAAGAGTAGAGTATAGCCTCCTATTGATATGATGTTAGACTTATGTTTTTTTTCATTTCAAATATTTTTTTCACTATATGGAATAAATGTTTTTCTTTATTTATATCATTATATTTATGGATAATTACATTTAAGAGATCCAAAATCACATTCTATATATGGTTATTTATAAAATTTATAATAAAATTAGTGAAGATGTAAAGACATGAGGTGACCATGTGGTCAATTAAAAATTTGTTAGGAAGCTTGAAACACAGAATTTCTAAATTGTCAATGTAGATAATTCTATAGACTATATGAAGTCATGATGGTGAACATTATCCAATTTTCCATGTAATATTTTCCATGAATATCTTGTACCTAGCTTTTTTATATGTTTATCCTAATATAAATCATGGATATTATGTAACATAGTGTACTCATATATGTAATTTATGAATCCCCATGATCTTCTAGGTCATTGATGGTGATAAGAGGAAATATAAATCTAACGTATAATCCGCATTTTTTCAAAAGACATATTACCTCTTCTCATTTTACTTTTTAGAGTGCATATTAATAATAGAATACTCTAGAATGTAATACATACACTCATTTAATAGTATGATGTAAAAAAGAATATACTACTCCTAGAAGTTATCAATCATTATGATATTGGTTTTCTCTAGTATTTATCAAAGGGATATCATTATGATCATGTGAATTTATATTTTTTTATAAATTCCATTTTAGTATATTATGGTGATTACAATGTGTGATATAATAGATTAATTTCATTATTCACCTGTTAATTTATCAAATACAATTATCCCTCACTATTGGATTAAAAATATTCTACCGGATGGATATTCTAGTGGAAAATAATTATATCCCCTTCTCATAACTGAATTATTTTCAATGTAATTTTAGTTAATATATATACAAAGGTGTTTGTTCCATTTTTATGAACTCTTATTCCATTGATATAATGAGTGGAATTCATAATCCTAAATTTCAAAATTATTGTTCCATAAAATATTTCTTCCAAATTATGTTGAATTTTATTTGGGTGTAATACTTAATACCAATTTTTTTATATCATCTATTTTCTTTCTTAAGACTCACTAATATTTTATTGGTTTCCCTAAATTTTATATGTCCAACACATTAGGTATGGGAGACACTTATTGAAATGTTTTGAATTTTTTTTCCAATTTAATATCTTCATTGACATATTTTTAAATGATATACTAAAATATTATATATTTAATTATTCGTTTAATTTTTTATATTAAATTTATTTTATATAACTAATTAACCATGTCATGAAAAATAATTTACACAAAAAAACGTAATTTTAATTCACCTTCGACGATTCTAATTAATTTACTTTTTTGATGTTGTTTAATTATTAGATGAACATACATCATTTAAATAAATAACATAGAATATGGAAAATGAAAATAAATAAATGATATTATCCTTACTGTTCATATTCTATTTGGGTTAATGAGTGTAATATGAACAGACATAAACCCTAGGGGAAAAATCCTGAATCTAATAATTGGATCATGTTGGAGCATTCCAATATAAAACGACAGACCCCCTTAGTTTGTTTCCCAATGGATAAATTACTAAATCATCTCTTCCTTCACAGAGACCCATCAATTAAAAATGGTTACTCACTCACTAGTTAGGGAAACCATGGGATCTGGATTAGATAAATTATTCTTAGATGTGTATACCTATACATAATAATGGAGGAAAAAATGATGCACAAATCATAATATTTAATATAATACAAAAAATTCATTAAACGCATATATATAAAAAAAATTAAGTTGAAATCCAATACATCTGAAGTTCATTCAAGCTTCTTGTCATTCACAAAATGAAAGTGCTATATATCAGACATTCTAGGATTATTTTCTTTTTATTATTCTTATCAAAGTTATCTAACAAAGAAGTCTATAAGATTAAAATCTCTATAATTTTAAATAAATTATATTATTTTATTGAATATAAAATTATTTATTTAAAAGGAATTTGTCTAAATGGTCACATTGTGTGTACCATTCTAGTCATATTACATTTACTATTTAATTTAATGTATATGGATATTTGAGAAAACATGGTGTGAACCATTATGTATCAGATTATACCCTTTTCTAGTGTTTAACACATACACAAAATGAACTGTCACTCACCATAGCCTTTGACTTATTCTGTGTACGTACTTTTTCAAATAATGTGTTCTTAAATTACAAATTTTTCAATATTGTATGTTTTGTATAAACATCATCTTATTCAATGGATAATGTCATGTAGTATGAATGAGATGTGTAATAAGACATCATGTCATCAATTTACATGTTTTATACCATTAGTGATGACCATTAATTATACAGTGTGTATGAAAACAACAAACATCATGTATTTGAAGAGTTAGGTGGATTTTTTTAAAGAATTTTTAACAATAAATCCTATTGAAAATCATATCACCCCAGCCCAAGTGTTAAGAATCTATAAGCTACATTATTAAATTGGAATTAGATACCTAGAATCACATAATAAGGGGTAGAATAGTTTCTGTAGTCTTTTTCACCTAGATATATACCTGAAATTCACACTATATTCTAAAACATAAAATAAACAAATAAGTTTTCTTCAAGAATTATAGTATTCCCATTTTTATATCCATACATATCAATGACAATGTGAATCATTATATCATTGGGTAAATAAAACATAAGAAAAGGGTTATATTCAATACTAATTAAGGGTAACCATATAGTGGAATCTATAAATAAATACGTCATAATCAATATGGAACGTTAAAAAACTGATACACATGAAATTTAATCAAAAAATGAGCATTCTTTGGAATAAATTATAGATGGAAAAATAATTACATATAAATAATCACATGATCATGAAAATATAAAAATGGATATTTTATATTGTCAAATTATCAAATTTAATATCAATAAATGAATTCATAATGATAGATATATTAATTCTCGACTTATAAAACATGAAATTGGGGTCTAGTTCAAATACGTATATTATCATCGAGTCTTGATCCATGAAATTTATATAAATTTGAAATGCATCAGATGAAACCAAATCTAGTTTGTCACATGAGACCTACCATTGCATCATGGTGTTATAGCAGGCCCTGACAATTACCTTAAAATTTCAATTAATTTCTCATAAAAAAGGGGTGTAAAATACTCAATATAAACTTTATTATTTTAAAATAGACATATGAAATGTTAATACATACACATATAATCAGACCTAATCACAAAACCTTTAGAGTAGAATTGTTAATGTTAAAAAAATTTAAATCCTCAAATAAATAGATCATAAATCATCCAAATAAATAATAATGTAGAAATCATAAAAATATATCCCAATTCAATATAAATTAAAATAAATGGATCATTTCATTGATGAATATAAATACAAAAAATTTAACACCCCATGTAAATAAAGAATATGACATTTCCACATTTATCCATATTTGTGAATAAAATATTAATATAACTTTTAAGGGGACACTATGCTCGATGGCGTACCCAATACGAAACAACGAGTTTCTTGGGAATCTTACGTTGCACTCTAATAATAAAATAATATTATTTTAAATAGTAGTTAACGCCTAGCTGTTGTAATGGCGGGAATGAAAAGAACAACTACAAAATTATTATATATGTTTGTCAAATATTTTTACTCTTCACAATAAATGTTAGAGGATTAAAAATGCGAATGAATCCAATTTTAAGCGTAGACATTCTAATGTTCTTTAAAAGGTCGATTAACCGCCTTTGAAGGAGAACCTTTTTTAAATAAACATTTGGACAATTTTATGTGTAATATTTGACTAAATAAAATTCTTATTTAGAATCGGGGCATCAAAATTTACTTTGTGTAAATTTTTTGTATCCTTCTAATAAAGTTCATTTTTAATGAATAGTGAGAAATGTGGTATTTTAATTCAAAAAAACTTTTTAATATAATTTATTTATATGATTAGATAATCTCGTTAATTGATTTTAAAGTAAAATTATAATATATTTTTACCATTTAATCCAATAGTGGTTGTTGTAATTAATTTCACTTTGAAATTGGACTTAAACTAGTGTCAATCTTTTGATACTTATTGTTTCATAAAAACATGCTATTTGTCATGACAGCGGGAATTAATTATTAAATTAATTAATATAAATTATATGATTTGAATTTTGTAAAATAGACATCATTTTTGAATTCTGAATATCAAATATAGCTTAGGGTGAAGTTTTGGTATTTTTTTGAAAAACTTCAATTTTTGATGAATAGTGAAACCACTAAGTGGTACTTATAAAAACTGATTTTCTATTTAAATAAAATTTTACCACCTCTGTGTTTTGAATTTCAAAAATCTGACATACATTGTTGTCATTAAGAATTAAAATGTGGTTCAATGGGTTTAAAATAATTTTTTGGTGAATAGTAACTTATTATGTTTTTAATAATGATTAGAGGTAATTAGTGTAGTTTAAGGTAAAAATAATGTTTTAATAATATGAGATGAGTTTGAAACATGTACTACCATCATTGGATGTCTCATGGACGAAAACTACAATCCATGGGTCAACTTGGGGACTCTATGGAGCCACTTTGGTCGGGAAATGACATAAATAACTTTTTATTTAATGTTAAAGTAAAAATGACACAAACATGAGATGTTTTACTAAAACAATTTTTACATGGGGTTATACAAGTCAGATTTTTGACTATAAATATTCATTAGAAATGTAAAAATATTTCCTATATCATGATATTTTTTTTATAATATTTCTACATTAAATAAGTTAAATTATTTATGACATCATGATGACGCAGCGATTACCTCATTAATAAAGCATTTAAATAAAATGAAAAGATAATGTAAAATATATGACCTAAACATGTCCAAGACCTATTGGATGGGTTTATTTAGAACCCTTATCACCTTACCCTCGAATTATATCAATGTGGGACCTTTTGAATCTGAAACTCATTTTAAAATAAAGTAACATTTCTTTACATTCCAAGAGTACCCCTCCTCTTCTCTTATAAAAGGCCCCCACCTCTACCTCCTTAACAACACTTCCAAAGCCTTTGGCTCAGCCAACCCCTTCCCATTTTGTCTCTACACATACCTCTATAACTCATTTAAGCCTCACTTTGGTTAGAAGTCTTCCCAAGAAAGCCTTTGAGCTTAAACCAAAGGGAGTTACCCGATTTTAAGGTAATGTCTTCACTTGAGTCCTTTTGTTTTATTTTGCTTCTCCAACCACCTAAACTATTTTTATTAATTTATTTTGTAACAAATCCAGTATATTAAATATACTAGTATGTTTTTATAAGAATTATTAGAGCTACACTTACACACACCTTCGTCTAATGGTTAAAGAACATATTGTTTCTGTGGTTGGCGATTTTCTACCTCACGAAACGATGATTGTTCAATATTTTTTTAACACCTCTAAAGGTGGAAATTATGATGTCAATGTATTTTATATATGATATATATGGTATTTATGTTTACTATAAGCTTTTGTATTTTATATTTAAACCATACCTTTATTCTTTTAATGTTGTGTAAATGCGATAATTTCATATGAGGAAGTGTGGTCTACCGCCCCCTCAAGTGATGTGACTCGTACATGGAATACATGGAATGTATAAAGAATGAAATTAATGAACATATGTGACCTATATAACATATATATTATACTGTAATTATAATATATATATATATATATGTATATCATTTAATTTTAATTCCATTAATATGACAAAAAATGAAAGTGGCGTTCATTCGTACGTACGGCCTACCGTCTCCATGAACGGTGCTTTTCATTTTTTATCTCCAAATGATATGGAATAGTATAATATGAATATGTACTGGATATATATAATATTTCAATAATTAATACTATTTGGAAATTATTTACTTATAACTACATGGGCAATCATTTTTCAAACAAGTTCATTTTTGACTCATGTACCAAACATCGGCCAAAACGTCTGATATGAACTAACATTATTAAACAATTATTATAACATTATAATATGTGATATGAACTGAATAATAATCTTTAAAGGAGGTCCTTATGAAATTATAAATTGACCAAAGATTATTATTCTGTAATATAATGAAACGAACAAGACAAGTTGGACTTGAGGTAAAGGATCCTACTCCTCTCTTTCTTTTTAAGTACACTCTTTTATGTCATTCCTTTTAAAGCTCATATTTATTGTTATTGGGATGTTCATTTATATTACTCTTACTTTAATTTTTATGTTCATATGATGAGAGACCCTATTCTCTCTCATCAATCCATTTTGGAAGTTTTGAGTGGCGCCGTTAGGCTACCGAATTTTCGTAAGAGATCTAACCTCTCTCTTTCTTTTTAAGTACTCTCCTTTATGTCACTTCTTTTAAGATCCTCTTTGTTATGTTGGTGATGTTCTTTTATATTCCCTTTTTCTCTAATCTTTATGTTAATATGATGAGAGACCCTATTTTATCTCATCAATCCATTTTGGATGTTTTAAGTGGCGTCGTTAGACTGCTGAGTTTTCGTAAGGTATTTTTCATCTCACATTTATTCCTGTGAGATTTATGCTACATTTGCCACAATTTCCTTTGAGTGGTGTATGTACTGCCCATTATTTTACTCATTGTGTAATATACTTTCATTTATGATTATTTACATCAATGTTGTGTTGTCCCTCTTTCACAGGTTGTATGTTTCGAAAGATACCCATGTCGGTAAGGGAACCTTTCACCCTCCTCTTTTTAAAAGACTTCTTTTGTTATGTCTTTTAATTCACATACTATTATGTTGGGATATTTTCTTCTATATCATTATTGATTTAAAATTTATGTCCATGTTATGATATACCCTTATTATCTCTCATCAACTCATTTTCTGAATTTTGTAGTGACGTTGTTAGGCTGTCAAATTTTTGCAAGGGAACTTCTTAACCCAATTTTGATTCTTTGGGATAAACTTATACTCCTTGAATATGTCGTTCTATAAATATGTGTTAATAACCTCTGATTTTTTTACACTTATTATCCACTTATATTTGGTGTATTCTTTTGTCACACATTATTATGTAATTGATTTATCCTTAAACCAAGGATACCGTCTTTGTATGGGAATCCATCTCAATCTCCTTTCATTGAGGCATATTTTATTTTATACACAACTTTATTTTATACGGTGTATAAACCCCTTTGACTTTTATGCTTATTCAAAAGGAATCTTTTTTATATGAAGAGTTTTACTAAATGAAAAAGGGAATGTTTTTGTCATATGTATGCGGCGACAACGAATTCTCCACCGTCGTGACCATTATTTGAGTTTTGTATTCCTCTACAATCCATACCTTATTTTTAAAAGAAAAATAAATACCATGTTTTAATTTTCTTTTATTTTGGTATTGAAAATGGTTTTCATAATTTTTTTATATCAATGTGTTGTATTGATATCTTGTGATTGAAAGGTGGAAATGTTATGGTTCCATTATGCATGTTTTATGTGATAGGATTATGTTGTGGTTCTTGGGAATTATTATGAAGATGGGTGGTTCTGTGATAATCTAAGGGCAAGTGAGCCCGATATAGCTCTCCAATGCATTGGGTAACACGAAGGAGTGAAACGTTAAGGTTTCTCCGAAGAGATTTAGGGAATATACTATGGTGGGTATTTCAAACATAACCAAGAGGGTTACTCCCTACATAAGAATGTTATGAATGCCTCAAGTTACCTTTTATGTGTTATGATTTCTAAGATTTATTCATGATTTGATGAGGTATGTTAAAGTGCCTATGTTTTATGGGTAATGTATGATTTCATTATTATGTATATATAAACTCATGTTTCCTTTCCATATTTTTATAACCCTTACTGAGATTTTTATGCTCATCCCATGTTTTTTTTTGAAATTTTTTTCCCAGGTCAAGGGAAAAGGTACATTATATGATGATAGTGTCAAGTAAGTGTCATGAAAGAATCCACGTTTTATTTCAAATATGTTTCTGTTGATGGAAAAAAATGAATACTATCTTTATGTAACCACTTTTTTAAATGTGGAATGTAATGCAAGTTTTATGATCTAATTCTCTATAACTCTAAACCTGAAAAGATCCTCAATGTGTAATCTTTTATTAACTCATGATTAAGTAAGGTTTAAGGCTAGGGCCTTATAGTTGGTATCAGAGGTCTGTTTAGACAACTTTAGGGATTAGGAGTTTTTGTTAGACACATGATTTGTCCCTATATCTATTATTTCAGTTAATTCCTTGTTTTATAACTTTTTTCAGGTCAAGTAAAGTTGGTTACGAATGGAAGGAGAAGGATCTCAAACGACATTTCTATCTCTTCTTGATGACATGCTTGTAATAAATATTGCAAAGTCATGTTCGGATGACTGTGAAACTTTTTCTAGCATACAACTCACTTGCAAGCAGTTGCTTGAGATATCAAACACCTCCACTATACCTCGTTATCATCGTAGATCAGGGGTTGTTTTTAGACCAATACTATTTTCACAATATTCTCATATTTTCAAGAAAGGTAAATATTATCAAGGTATTTTCAAATATTTTACCTTATCACAAGAATTTGAAGCATATTATGATTTTAAAAATTGTGCTGAGGAAGGAGACCCTTGTGCAACCTATTTATATTTGCTTTTAAAATATAGTCTCTCAGCACATACTTATGGTATTCTAAAAGGACCAATAATAGAAAGTTTCAACCCAAATTCTGTCCAACTATTCTATAGAAATCATGTTTTATTAGATGTTTTGGAATTATATGTCATACATGATTATTTTCCAAAACTATTTTTCTGTGAACACCCATAAGACCCATGTTGTACAAGGTGTATTTGGATGGAGGAAGCAAATGATTTTGAAAGATCTCTAAATCATTGTTGTAAGGCATGGGACTTCTACCTACATGATCAAGATGATGATGAAACCGAGTGGACGCCATGATCAAGGTATGATGTTGTTAAATTTGGGAATCGTTTTATTTTATCTTATGGTGGTGAAATGAGATTTCAAGAATTAAGATGTTGAGATCGTAATGAATTTGGATGAAAATGATAAATATATGGAAAATATTGAGGTTAAAACATGTTAGGGTTATTTTTGCAGTTTTATAAAAAGGACAACACGCAGACTGTGTGACAACCCGTCACGTCGGACAAAGCTACGGGAATCGAACCCACAACCAAAGTGTGACTGGTATTTATCGCCAACCACTAGACTACGTGAAGTACCTAGTTTGTTTGACTATTTTTTTAGTTAGATGATTTTATGAATTAAGAGTAGGTTGATTTTGGGTTATCTATGGAAATTTATTAACCTATCATGGAGGATATGTGATTAGGTTAATTACTTTTCAATAAGAGACATTAAGAGCACCTGATGTTGTTTGGAGATAAATGTTACGATTTAACATGGAAGACTATGTGAGTAAATCCTTAAAATATTTGGGTTTCAATCTTAGTTTGGTTTACTTTGAAGAATTTTATGTACAAATTGTTTATCGAATGGTCCTCGTTGAACTTTGGGTTTTGTTAGACAAATTTTGGAGATTAAGAATAGATTTTATTTTTATAAAGGGTTATCCTTTTCTGGATTATATGATCTTATACTAACCTTTTTTGTTTTGGTTTTGGTTAATGTCTAAAGACATGGGAAGTATATAGTTCTCTTTTTTGGATTAGGTGATTCTCTAGAAGTTGATTATAGTACTCTTAATGTGAACAAGTCTTCCTAAATACTCATCTTTTGGAGAAAATATGAGTTTTTGTAAGGAATCTAATAAAAGTTGAAAGTCAACATGATAAGTGATTATGTTTCCTTATGAATAAATTACTCAATCAAAAGTAACTTAAAACAAAAATATTGTCTATTAACTTTTCCAACTGGGGAATCAAATACCATTTAACCCATCAGATGTTTGTGATTTTCTTGTGGTTAACTTTCTCCTAAACATGTTTTCTGTCACTCTCCATCAGTACATGACCATATGTTTTCTCCTCCATGTCCATGTTTTCATACATGGAATTCTAGTATGGGTTAACTCGGGTGACCTCTGTACTTATCATTCTTTATTTTAAAGTGATTGTTTTACCGACTCTTGTTCTGATGTGGGACTTTCAAGAATGTTTCCAAGCTCAATTTTAAAATTGTGAGGACGCAATTCCCAAAAGGGGGGAAGGATGTAACACCCCAGGTAAATAAAGAATATTACATTTTCACATTTATCCATATTTGTCAATAAAATATTAATATAACTTTAAAGGGGACGCTATGCTCGATGGCGTACCCAATACAAAACAATGAGTTTCTGGGGAATCTTACGTTTCACTCTAATAATAAAATAATATTATTTTAAATAGTAGTTGATGCCTACCCATTGTAATGGTGGGAATGAACATAACTAACTACAAAATTATTATATATTTTTGTCAAATATTTTTACTCTTTACAATAAATGTTAGAGGATTAAAAATGTGAATGAATCCAATTTTAAGCATAGACATTCTAATATTCTTTAAAAGGTCGATTAACCGCCTTTGAAGGAGAACCACTTTTAAATACACTTTTTGACAATTTTATGTGTTATATTTGACAAAATAAAATTCTTATTTAGAATCGGGACATCAAAATTTACATTGTGTAAATTTTTGGTTTCCTTCCGATAAAGTTCATTTTTTTAATAAATAGTGAAAAATGTTGTATTTTAATTCAAAACCACTTTTTAATCTAATTTATTTATATGATTAGATTATATTTTTAATTGTTTTTAAAGTAAAATTATAATATTTTTTTAACATTTAATCCAATAGTGGTCGTTGAATTAATTTCACTTTGAAATTGGACTTAAACTAGTGTCAATCTTTTGATACTTATTGTTTCATAAAAACACGCTATTTGTCATGACAGTGGGAATTAATTATTAAATTAAATAATTTAACTTATATGATTTGAATTTTTTAAAATAGAAATCATTTTTCAATTCAGAATATCAAATATATCTTAGGGTGAAGTTTTGGTATTTTTCTTAAAAACATCAATTTTTGATGAATAGTGAAACCACTAAGTGGTACTTATAAAAACTGATTTTCCGTTTAAATAAAATTTTACCACCTCTGTGTTTTGAATTTCAAAAATACTACATACATGGTTGTCATTAAGAAGTAAAATGTGGATCAATGGTATTAAAATAATTTTTTGGTGAATAGTAACTTATTATGTTTTTAATCGCGATTAGAGATAATTAGTGTAGTTTAAGGTAAAAAAAATGTTTTAATAATATGAGATGAGCTTGACACGTGTCCTACCCTCTTTGGATGTTTCATGTCTGACCAAGAAAATCCATGGATCAACATGGGGACCCCATGGAGCCACTTTGGTTGGAAAATGAAATAAATAACTTTTTATTTAATGTTAAAGTATAAATAACACAAACATGAAATGTTTTACTAAAAAACATTTTACATGGGGTTATACAAGTCCAATTTTTGACTATAAATATTAATTATAAAGATAAAAAAATTTCCTACATCATGATATTTTTTTATAATTTTTTGACATTAAATAAATTAAATTATTTCTGACATCATGATGATGTAGCGATTACCTCATTAATAAAGGATTTAAATAAAATGAAAAGATAATGTAAAATCTATGACGTACACATGTCCAAAACCTATTGGATGGGTGGATTTTGAAACCTTTTCACCATACCCTCGAATTATATCAATGTGGGACTTTTGAATCCGAAACTCATTTTAAAATAATGTAACATTTCTTTACTTTCCAAGAGTGCCCCTCCTCTCCTCTTAAAAAAGGCCCCAACCTCTACCTCCTTACCCACACTTCCAAAGCCTTTGGCTCGGCCAAACCCTGAAAATTTTGTCTCTCCACATCCCTCTATAACTCCTTGAAGCCTCACTTTGGGCAGAAGTCTTCCCAAGGAAGCCTTTGAGCTCAAACCAAAGGGAGTTACCCGATTTTAAGGTAATGTATTTACTTGAGTCCTTTTGTTTTATTTTGCTTCTCCAACCCCCTAAACTCATTTTAATCATTTATTTTGTAACAACTACAGTATATTAAATATACTAGGATGTTTTTATAAGATGGATTCAAGATACACTTACACACACCTTCTTCTAACGGTTAAATAACATATTGTTTCTGTGGTTGGTGATTTTCTGCCTCATGAAACGATGATTATTCAATATTCTTTTAACACCTTTAAAGGTGGCCATTATGATGTCACTATATTTTATATATTATATATTTGGTATTTATGTTTACTATATGCTTCTTTATTTTATATTTAAACCATACCTTTATTCTTTTCATGTTGTGTAAATGCGATAATTTCATATGAGTAAGTGTGGACTACCGCCCCCTCAAGTGATGTGACTCGTACATGCAATACAGGGAATGTATAAAGAATGAAATTAATGAACATATGTGACATATATAACATATATATTATACTGGAATTATAATATATATATATATATATGTATATCATTTATTTTTAATTCCATTAATATGACAAAAAATGAAAGTAGCGTTCATGCGTACGTACGGCCTACCATCTCCATGAACGGTGCTTTTCATTTTTTATCTACAAAAGATATAGAATAGTATAAAATGAATATGTACTGGATATATATGATATTTAAATTATTAATACTATTATGGAAATTATTTACTTATAATTACATGGGCAATCATTTTTCAAACAAGTTCATTTTTTACTCATGTACCAAACATCGGCAAAAACGTCTAATATGAACTAACATTATTAAACAATTATTATAACATTATAATATGTGATATGAACTGAATAATAATCTTTAAAGGAGGTTCTTATGCAATTATAAATTGACCAAAGATTACTATTCAGGAATATAAAGAAACAAACAAGACAAGTCGGACTTGAGGTAAGGGATCCTACTCCTCTCTTTCTTTTTAAGTAAACTCTTTTATATCATTCCTTTTAAAGCTCATATTTCTTGTTATTGGGATGTTCATTTATATTACTCTTACTTTAATTTTTATGTTCATATGATGAGAGACCCTATTCTCTCTCATCAATCCATTTTGGAAGTTTTGAGTGGCGCCGTTAGGCTACTGAATTTTCGTAAGAGATCTAACCTCTCTCTTTCTTTTTAAGTACTCTCCTTTATGTCACTTCTTTTAATATCCTCTTTGTTATGTTAGGGGGTGTTATTTTATATTCCTCTTTCTATAAACATTATGTTAATATGATGAGAGACCCTATTTGATCTCATCAATCCATTTTGGAAGTTTTAAGTGGCGTCGTTAGGCTGCCGAGTTTTCGTAAGGGATTTTTCATCTCACTTTTATTCCTATGAGATTTATGCTACATTTTCCACAATTTCCATTGAGTGGTGTATGTAATGACCATTATTTTACTCATTGTGTAATATAATTTCATTTATGAGTATTTACATCAATTTTTTATTGTCCCTCTTTCACGGGGTGTATGTTTCGAAAAATACCCATGTCGGTAAGGGAACCTTTCACCCTCCTCTTTTTAAAAGACTTCTTTTGTTATGCCTTTTAATTAACATACTATTATGTTGGGATATGTTCTTCTATATCCTTATTGATTTAAATTTTATGTCCATGTGATGAGATACCCTTTTTATCTCTCATCAACTCATTTTCTGAATTTTGTAATGCCGTCGTTAGGCTATTAAATTTTTGCAAGGCAACTTCTTAACCAAAATTTGATTCTTTGGGATAAACTTATACTCCTGGAATATGTTATTCTATGAATATGTGTGAATAACCACTGATTTTTTTACACTTAATATCTACTTATATTTGGTGTATTCATTTGTCACATATAATTATGTAATTGATTTATCCTTAAACCAAGGATACCGTCTTTGTATGGGAATCCGTCTCAATCTCCTTTCATTGAGGCATATTTTGTTTTATACAGTGTATAAACCCCTTTGACTTTTATGCTTATTCAAAAGGAATCATTTTTCTATGAAGCATTTTACTAAATGAAAAAAGGGAATGTTTTTGTCATACGTATGCGGCGACAACGACTTCTCCGCCGCCGTGACCATTATTTGAGTTTCGGCTTCCTCTACAAGCCATACCTTCTTTTTAAAAGAAAAATAAATACCATGTTTTACTTTTATTTTATTTTGGTATTGAAAATGGTTTTCATAATTTTTTTATATCAATGTGTTGTATTGATATCTTGTGATTGAAAGGTGGAAATGTTATGTTTCCTTTATTCATGTTTTATGTGATACGATTATGTTGTGGTTCTTGGGCATTATTATGATGATGGGTGGTTCCATGAAAAAATAAGGGCGGGTGAGCCGGTATAGCTCTCCAATGCATTGGGTAACACGAAGGAGTGAAACGTTAAGGTTTCTCCGAAAAGATTTTAGGAATATACTGTGGTGGGTATTCCAAACGTAACCAAGAGGGTTACTCCCTACGTAAAAATGTTATGAATGCCTCAAGTTACATTTTATGTCTTATTATTTCTATGATTTATCCATGATTTTATGAGGTATGTTAAAGTGGCTATGTTTTATGGGTAAAGTATGATTTCATTCTTAGGTATATATGAACTCATGTTTCCTTTCCATATTTTTATAACCCTTACTGAGCTTTTTATGCTCATCCCAAGTTTTTTTTTGAAATTTTTTTCAGAGTTTAAGGGAAAGGTACATGATATGATGATAGTGTCCAGGATGTGTCAATAAAGAATCCATGTTTTATTTTAATATGTTTCCGTTGATGGAAAATAATGAATACTATTTTTATGTAACCACTTTTTTTAAATGTGGAATGTAATGCAAGTTTTACGATCTAATTCTATTAAACTATAAACCTGAAAAGATCCTAAATGTGTAATCTTGTATTAACTCAAGATTAAGTAAGGTTTAAGGCTGGGGCCTTATAAAAAAATTTCATTAAAACATTTTTTACAAAAATATATATATTTTTTATTTTTTAAATAACATATTAAAAATAAAAGTTCACATAATATTTGGAAACACAACTCATTTAAATATCCGTTAAAACTAATAATGAAAATTTTAAAATATTTTTTTGCTTATGATGGAATGAAATTATTTTATTTTCATACACATTAAAATAAATATCCCTTAATAATCTGGTAAAATATAAAAGAGAATTAATTTAAAAATATCACGAATAAATCATTCAAAAAAAATAAAAAATTTAAAAAGGGTAAAAATCTAATTAATAAATATTATTTAGAGGAAAAAAATTCAAAACATTTTTATAAATCATGGGTTTTCAATAATATTTATTCCTATATGAATAGAAAAATAAATTTGAATTTTGTTTAAAAAAATCTCAATGATTTTTAGAAACATTTTGTTAAAAAATGGTACTATTGTTGAAAAAAGATCATGAATAACTAAAGTGAATGAAAATATATTAATTTTATATTACAAATATGATATCATTACATTAATTTAGTCTTCCTAAAATAAGCCCCAATATTAAGGTGATTGAAATAAACCGTCACATCTTTTGTAACATTTTTATCATAATCACCTTGAAAAAAACCTTAAATAAAACATTAAATACCACATTGATAAAATAACTCATGATATAACAGGATAATTATATTATATATTCCACATAATAGAGATATGTTTTTACTTTGGTGTATGTCTCACATAATTAAAAGTGATATAAGAATCCCTTACATTGAGTTTGACTCCTCATGTAGACTCATAACATTTCTTAGTAATAAGAATATGTTCATTATATAATTTATTAGTATCCATTATATTTTTTATTGTTAATTTATTGTAATTATTACCATATTATATATTATTACTCACATAATTATGTTTACATCATATTTTTTGATGTTATTTGGCTTATGTGTCAAAAATGACATTAGAAGGTTGAATTCGGTAAAAAATGTTATTATTTAAAAACCTCCAGATTAACAATCATTAAATATTTATCATATTTATGCATCAATTATACCTATAAAACCAATAAATATATATGGATATAAATAATTTACTAAGTTACAATCACATAGATGGTACGTCGTACAAACGCATGTGTACTATTTCTATTTTTCAATAATCATTGTGGAAAGGAGGTATGTATTATTTTATCATTATATAAATATCATCATACCATTAATATCATATTATTTATTTTCAAATTCCTATATATATCATCCATGATTTCTGGTGATGAAAATTGTGCCACGTTGTTTATTTAAGGTAGTAGTCTACACATACACGAATGATGTTATCATCGTTCAGAAATTGGAAATGTATGAAATAAAATTATATATTAGGATTTATTAATGATAAATATGACACTAATATACTAATTATTACATTTATGTCGCATATACATATCCTTATTATCTTTTGTTTAAGCGTTAGTGAAAAACAATTCACATCATTTTGTGGGGTGGTAGTCTGCAGTACACACAAGTGATGTCATTGCATCTCTGATGCAATGGAAAGTAAATAGATATATATATGAAATAATTAATCCATAGGTATAATTATTTAATAATTAAAATATACCTACTTTATATGCATCATCATATTTAACTATGTTATTTTTTAATGGGAAAACAAATGTCATAAATCGGTGAGGTGGTAGTTCATTGTACACATGAAGGATGGTTTCATAACCAATATAGTGAAAGTGGGTGTTATTCTAGGTCATTAACATAACATAAAAATACCATTACATTTTTACATACAATTTTAATTATATATTATTGATTTAATAAGAATATATGATTTTGAGGAAGAAATAAAATAAAAACACTCATTGAAGAACGTTACATATTCTTGAGGTTACCACCTTGGATTTTCTACAAAAGCCATCATTGATTATATTTCATCACATAATATTGATTCTAGGATTGGAGGACAAAAGTTTTTAATTAATATACTATGTTATTGGTAAAAACAAAAGGATTAAAATGTGTGAGTATGTGAATATAGGGGTGTTCTTTTATAACTAAGGTTCGTGGAACACTTGTAATATTTAGAATGAAAATGTTTTACCCATATTGTTTTCAATAATCATGGGTCCAAAATAGATTATTACCGATCCTTAAACAAGATAAGGTTGAAACATGTCCATGAAATTGAACTTATATAATTTTAATGTTATTTTAACACATATATTTCTAATTTTCCAACATGGTAATCCATTTTTACCTTAAGTGCAAAAATTAAGTTTTACTATTAAAAATATTAATTGTGGAAAAACAAAAATTTTAAAATATTAGACTATAAATTATTCTCATTAAAATTATTTAAACCAGATTTCCAAATTCAATTTAAAATTTTGTAAAAATTAAATTAACCGTTAACCCCATTAACATGATAAGAATGTGATTTTTCATTGATAAAATGTTAAAAAAGTTGCAATATTGTTATATCATAATTAAAAATTAAAATTAAACCATTGAAATAATGGTTTAATATATATATATATATTATTTATCTAATTTTACATTAAAACTAATTTACAATAAAAATTTACTACATAAATAATTTAAATAAAAATACAGTTTTCATTTAAAATTCACTATTTTTACCTATCAATAAAAAATATTACTTCCATAAAAATACAAAAATATCAGCTTAAGATATTGTTGAAATTATGATTTAAAAATTATTTCTACTTTTTAAAATAAATTTTTAAAATATTAAGGAAATTAATTTTAAATTTTGTAAACAATGAACAACTAATCAACCATAAAAAAATCAATTATCCAGATCTTATTTCATTCTCTTTCAAATAGTTTTTACTTTATTTCTAGTCAATAGATAACCCTATAATTTAAATTAATCATTTTTAAAAAATAAAATTTTCATAAATTATTTATTACTATTCATATCGTTATTTTTAACAGCTGTGTTATAACTGTATAATATATTACTATTCATTTAGACTTGGGGATGTGTGTTCCACAAGTTATAAAATAGATTAAATTTATTGAAATGTATTTCTACGGATTTTTAAGCTCATAATTTCATTATTCCTAAAATATCAAAAAATGTATACATATTTTAGATTTTTGGGGTCTTTGAGTATCTCTTATTTAAATAAATTGTATCCTCGCAATTTAAACATGATGTTGGTAGTTATGTGTTTTTCATTTTAAAATAACATTATTCAATGAACAGATAATGAAAATAGTTAATATAATTCAATGGTGATATCAGAGAATGGGATGTGAGACTGTCTTATGAAATAAAATTTAATAGTTTTCTAAATATTAGATCATGGGTAGTATGTAATGATTTAGAAATGGAAAAAAACTATAATGTCTAAATAATAATTTTGAGTGATAGAAAACATTGATAAAAAAACAAATGATCATGATAAAATCAACCACTAAAAAAACATAAACAAAATTTTTCTAAATATATTCATTGATATCATCCTTAATGATGGTACTATGATAACAATTTTGTTCATGATCTATTTCGTAAATTTGTCCTATTTTCATTAGAATATATACTTACTTATTTTCATTCAACTTCATATGTACAGTCACATTAATGTGTAGTACATTGATCAATTCCCATTAAATCTATTACTACATTAAAATAATATGAACTTCTTATTAATAATGGAAATATTTATCATAATATTCATAGTATAATGATAATTAATTCATCACATATCTAGTTATCATTATAATTAAATTTTTATACAATTTTATCCAATATTATTAAATCATTATATAGTTAAGTTATACATTATTATCTAATATCTCGTTCAAAGATAAAAATAGATCATATAATAAATGGTTTCCAGGTTGACATTTCCAAAATATTGAGATCCAAAAATTTATCAATATGGGCACTACAATGTGAAAATGAACATATCAATAATCCACCTAACATTATGAAGTATCTCTTAATTTTAATGTACCACACAGGTAAATACATTCATCATATATTATCCAAAAGCATTGAAATATCTTTTATTACAATAAAACATTATTGAAAACATGCATTATTCCTTATACCTTAAATAGAATGTAGATAATTTTATATATTCAATAAATCCAAAAATAAATAAAACTCTATCAATGATATCATACACCACAATTTAAAAAAATAATTAATTAGTTTAGAGGTCATCAAAACTATCCAATTTCCTTTATCCACTTGAATCATCTCTTTATATAATATAAACACCATTATCTAATAATTAAGAATATATCAAGGGATACCTTCACTTAATCATTTTTTTCATTAAATTTATTCTTTCTATGAAACAAAATTTTCAGGTCAATAAAATCATTCAATATATTCCAATAAATACTTATGAAAAATATTCAATAGAACAATCCATGTAAATTTCATGATATATATGGAATAATTATGTAATTAATATACATATAATCCTAAATCGGCACACTTCATTCCAATCCCATTAAATAAGCTTCATCATCATATTCTATAATAACTCTTTATTAAACTAAGAAATTTGAATCAAATCCTAAGATTCCTCAACCACAATTTAATCATTCTTATTACGTTTAACATAGATAGTACATTTAGAAAAATAAATCCCTTCCACATTCTATTAGTTTCTTTTAATCATCAGTAGTAGAACCATATCTTATAAAAATGTTTCAATTTTCATCACGACCATTCCCCCTAGAACATATATTTTTGTAACGCCCATACATTAAAAATTTAAAACATTCATCCATTTATAATAACATTGGGAGAAAAATATTCCCTTCTATTATATTAATTGAACATTTAATTTTTCCAAAAAAATTGCATACATCATACCCTTTTTATCCACACATATAAAATCATCTTTTTTCCTTTGAGATATTCCCCTCAGTACTTCTTCCCACATTCTCAATATATAGGATAATGGACATTCATTACACCATGGTATCTACTATGCACACTATCGCCGAACTCTATACTTATCTTCTATAGTTATTCCAAGAGTTGGGTAAGTTGGATAATTTTAATCATGATCCATAATATCATATTATGCATAAGAAGAATATATTTCACTATATTAATCTTCCCATTTGGTTTCTCATTATATAATTCTCCATCATAATCAATGTTAACTAGGTTCCAACCAATTGACACCATTGAAAAAACCAAAAAGCATAGTGTCAGTAACAATATTCATTGTGAACGACAACAAAGTCTATAAAATCATTTATATGATTTATAAATTAAGGACCCTTCTTTTGAATATTTTTCAACTTTTTTTTAACCTAGGTAATCCATGGTCATAGTCTACTAAAATACTTCATGATAGAGTATAATGAGTTTTCTCATTATCAAACTATATCCCCTTATAGTGTTGAACTATGTCTGTAGAAAGGCCATTTTTCATGCAGTAGTTGACCTTATTATCCATCTCAACTATAAAATTTTGTATTAATTTCCCTATGGTACCTCTATTCCATGGGCACGTCCACATGTAAAATGTAAAGAGGGATGTAATTTCTCAGAAACCACTATCTTTAAACACACAAAAAATTATAACGTTATTATATACATATCATAAAATTTTATAATATGATAATGTTCATTAGTATATTCATCAAAAATATAGTTTATTAGGTTTCTATTAAACATCATAAAATAAAAAATGTATCACCTATGACCATTTAATCCAAGATCTAGTGGTAAATTTATTACATTGGCATCAGATACAAGGAATAATTTCTATAAGGTAAAAAATTTATTAGTATTGCTAAAATAGGTAAATACATGAAATTAGATTTATATTTAGAAATATTAATCACCTATTTAATTTTAATTGATAGTTTCATAATTAAATTTATTATATCCATTTATATCAATCACAAAATTCATCTTCGTATCTTGGGGAAAATAAAACATAAGAAATAGGTTAGTCTATATTATCGGTAATGGTATGAATATTAGGGAATATATGAATAAATAAGGAATGATAAATATGGAAAGGTAAATAAGTGAAAAACATTCCATTTAATCAGTATCTTATGAATAAAATAGATGTAATAAATGTGAGAAAATAATTCTATATAAATAGTCACATGAGATTGAAAATTTAACCTTGGATCCTCAAACTAATTTAATAATCACATGGAATATAAATATATTATTTCATAGTAAAGGAATAGAAAATTTAGGACATATAAAACAAACTACTATGGATTTTTTAAATTAATCTAATACTATAAAGTCTTGTTCCAAGACATCTATATGAATGGGTAAGTACTTGGTAAAATAAATAATATAGATTGACTCATGAGACTTACTAATGTTTTGAGGGGATGTATAGAACCCCAATTACCACATAAATAGTCCAATGCATTCCACATATGAAATGTGTGAACCATAATCAACTTAAACAATCTTATTTAAAGAATAATATATGAAATTATAACACTTACACTATCAATAAACATAATCACTAACAATTCCATATAAAACTGTGAATGGAAATCAAATTTACGTCCTCTAATATGATGAAAATAAATCATCCAAATAAATAATAATAATATCAATAAAAAGTATCCCCATTGTATTAAATTAATATTAAAGGGTTTATGCAATTCATGAATTGAAATACAATAAATATATCATTAAAATATTATTAAGGAAAAAATAATTTTCATTATAATAATAACCTTTTTAAAACAAAAAGTTCCAAAAACCTTTCAAAACAAAATTTATTTGAATATAAAAAATTCAAAAATATATAATTTTTATTAAAATATTATGTAGTCATTAGAGCAGAAAATTCATTATATAAAATTCATGTTAAAACAATGATGCCTTGAACATTTTTGATAAAGTCGAAACCTGAATTATTTTGAAACTGGAATGATGATTCCATTATAATAAATTAATATGGTAAAAATTTGTACAAAAGAAAATCATAAATAATTTTTAAATGGTTAAAAATAGTTTCAAACATTATTGTAAAACAAGGGTTTTGATAAAAATGGACTCCCAACAGAAATGAGAAATAATGTCGTATTTTTTGAAAAAACAATTTCTCACTCATTTTATATTCCAAAAAAGTTAGAAAATGGTTGTATTATATGATGAAATTTATGAATAACAATTATAAAATAAAATATATTTATTTTAAGATATAAATATCTAATAATTATATAAATGGTGAATTAAACTAAAACACACCCAAATAAATATTAGATTGTTAAATAAACCCAAACTGATTTTGTAACATTTATATAATAATCCAGAAGAAATAAATAAATTTTAATGAAAAATTAATTAACATGAAGATAAATTAATTCATTATAGTACATAAAAATTGTTATAATATATCCCAAAAAAGAAATATGTGGTGAATATTTCGTGTGACCCATAGAAGTAAAAGTGAGATGAGAAGCCCTTAAATAGAGTCTAAATCGTTATATATATATACTTTATATTACCAAATAAAATTATATTAATTATATAATTGAGTATGAAAATTTCTTAGTTTATTATTTATTTTATTTGACTTAATACAATGTTATGTGTGATTATATAGTCAATTATGTTGACGTCATATGTTTCAATGATATTTTTCTTATGTGCCGAAAATTACATTGGTATATTGACTACTATCAAAGAATTTGTGATCTAATAATATATATATAATAATAATAATTAAGAAATTCTCATATATATATACATATATATCTAAAAAATACATTTTAAATGAACCATTAAACATGTTTATGAAAAACAAAATTTGTTTCAATCATTGAGCGGGTAGGTCGTACATATGCATGAGTAAGTTTCCATTTTTCAATGATCTTTATGGAATGAAGGTAAGTCATATATTATATTTATATAATTTTCATTAAATTATAAATAATAAACTATTTCTTTAAATATAAATATATGTAGCATCAATGTGGTGTGGTAATGAAAAGAGATACACATTATTTTCTTAAGGCGGTAGTCCACAAATACATGAATGATGTTATCATCTTTCAATAAGTGAAACTATGAGAAAGGAAATAATTTATTATAATTGATAAATGAAAAATATTTTATGACTAATATAATAATTTAATTTTATTTTATTTAATTTATCCTTATTATCTTCCCTATTAATAGTTAGGGAAAGATGAGTCATATCGCTTCACGAGGTGGTGGTCTGCTATACACATACGCAACATTATCATATTTTATAAAAAATTTAAATTAAATAGTTATATATGATATAATTAATAAAAAGGTATAATTATATTTTAAATATAATATATATTGTTTATATCTATCATCATAACAAACTATGATAGTTGGTAATGGAAAAATGAATGACATCTATTCAAAAGTGGTAGTCCTCTATACAAATGAATGATTAATTTGCAACCCATTTTTAGGGGTGGGGATTTTTTTAGGTCATTAATATTACAAAAAACATCCTAAAATATGGAATAAATTTAATTAAAATTAAAATTATGTTTTAAAAATAATTTTTGGAGGTAGAGGGAGAAATAAAATGGAAGCACTCGTTGTAGAATGTTATCTTATCTTGCATAACCACATCATGTTTTTACCAAAAAAAATCTATGATTGATTTCTACTGAAGATATAGACCATAGGATGAGAGGAACAATTTCTTGATGTTATTTTTTAGTGTATTTTCTAATAAAATTGGGTTTTAAGGTTTAAATAGAATTGGATAGTGGTGTTCTTTTTTGGGGCGGAGAGTGGTACACTATAATATTTTTGAATGAAAAAGGTTTATGTTTGATTTTATCATGAAAATAAGTGTCAAAAATTGATTATTATTGATATGTAATATGTTTGTTTTTAAATATTTCCATTTAATATTTTTTAAAGTATGTAGGTTATTTTAAACTTTATCTATTTAGTTTCAATCTATGAGAAACCCATTTTTACCATAACCATGACAATTAATTTTAACATTTTTCACTATTAACTTTGTTTAAAAATTAATTTCAAAATAAAATATAAAATAAATGAATATTATTAGAAATATGGATTCATTTTTTATATGTAAAATTCTGAAAAGTGGAAAAAAAAATAATTTAAAATGTATCCCCCACAGGCGATGAGAAAGCTTGATTTGAACGATAAAATGTTCATAAGATAGAATTGTTTTTCAATCAATATGAAACTACAAATTGATTACAATGAAAAATTTAAATTCATATATATATAACTGAATTATATATATTTTAAATCCAAAAAATATATAATTTTTCAATTCAAATAATTTAACTGAAAATGCATTTTTTATTTAAAATTAATTATTTTTTCATTATTCATCAAAAAAATTAATCATTTCATAAAAATTAAAAAAAATCACCCTAAAATAATTTTTCAATGGTTATTTAAAAATGGGTTAGATTTTTTCATATAAAATTTATAAAACAAGGAAAAATTTATTTTAAATAATGTTCACAATGTATAAATAATATGGGTTTCATAAAAATTGAATTTTTTAGAAAACATTTTTTCATTCAAATGGTTCTTAGATTATTTATAATAATTATATGAAAACAACATTAAATTTTCTACCATTTTTAAAATATGATTCTCTTATTTAATTTATTACTATTAATACAATCTAATTTAATGACAGGTTTAATAAACTATACTATATTAAAATTCATTCAGAGTTTGGGAGTAATCTTATACAAACTATCATATATATTTGATTTGATGAAGTATAGTTTGTAGGATGTATAAGATTAGAGTTTTATGTCACATATGCTATCGAATAAATTATACTTCTTTGATAATTTCTTTGTGTTACATAAATCAATTGGTTTTTACCTGATGTGGAAAACCCTTGTTACAAGGTGTGGATATCTAGCTATATTCCATGTAGTATGACTAAGTATTATTATTTACACATTGTTAGACTCACACCACTTGGCTCTCATGACATGTACCTTTCATGGGTTGGATAGATTTACAAACAATTAAATATAATTTCACACAATTTAATATTTTTTCTCAGCCCGCATTACATGTCTATGTAATAATACGGTTTATCACACTGGTAATCATGTGTGACATTGTTTGTTACATGTCGTGTACTTAAAATGATGTTTTTTCAATTGACTGTAAGTTAATACATGACATTTAACAATTACATGTCATGTATATTGACCAAAAAACACCTATGATTTATATTTGAGAAAAGTGTATGGGGTTACATGTTTCATACTCCACATATATCTAGTGTAGTCCATGTTAGAATATATTCTAAAAACAAATCATAACACATCATCAAATGAATCTATGTGTCGACACCCATATAGTATGCCATGATTATCCGAGATCATGCTTGTGTGGTTAACTAGGGGTATATGATGTGTCATTTTGGTTCAATGTACTCTAGTAATGTCCTATATCAAGTATTCATGACATTATTAGATGAAATATTTAGGATATATTTATCATTTAATATTCAATATATTTTTAAAATAATTAAATAAATGCATTAATTGAATTTTAGATTTATAGACCTTGAAATAATAAATGAATTCTTACTAACAAAATTTGAATTTGATAATCCAAATAAGTAAAATTTATAAATTATAATTTAAATACATTGATATAACATGAAGGTATTGGGTAGCAATAAAATATTATAGGGAATTACCAAAAAATATTTATCCATCAGTTTCAATGTATAAAATACGAATAAAATGATGAAGAGACAATGAACTCATCATATAGATATTGTTTTCACCTGTTAATAAAAATTAATTTAAAAAATAATTTCCTCTACATGATAATTATTTATTTTTATTGGTAAATATGTTTATCACTATTTTCATATAATCATTATATTAAAGAATCCAAAATATAATTCATGTAGAAGTATCCACATATTATCCATCCATCCACCAAACATGGTATTTTTATTACATGTTAAGAATAAGACGATAAATAAATATCACAATAGAAAAAACTAAGGAGGGCCAAGAGAATCATCTTGAAAAAATATACCACATCTAATAGGAAGTGACCCCAAGCTATAAAATGAAAAAATTCAATTATTGTGAGTCACCCAAGAAGCAAGATAGTTCATCACTTTTTCCCCTCCTGTTAAGTGTATGAAAGAGATACCCATGGGTAAAATTGTTTTTTTGCATTTTCCTGTCGGATAAGTATTATAAAAATTAATTTTAGTTATTCCTCTAATTGATTCCAGAATTATAATAGAGTCAATCTCTACAAACTATATCTTAATTTTATGAAAATGTATAACTCGACTCACATTAACAATGCACTTTTCTATTCCATCAGAGATTCCCAAAATTCATATCCATCACTGAATGAATGAATAATTGAGCCATGACATTCTCATACCACACCACCTCTATGCATGGCCTCATATGTACAATCCCTATCAAAAAAATGTTTCTACTTGTTGATCAGAGTATTCCAACTCACCCATATCCCAAGAATAATTAGATTATGGGGAACATGGGAAATGGAAGCACTATCTATGATTCTTTTAATCCATGAGGACCATTCCCCCCACATTAAAAGAGGTATCTATTAGTAAAAATAATTTTTTTACTACACTCCATACAAAACAAAGAACTTTGGATTCCATCATTCTATATCTGGTTCTTAGCATTCCAAATGTTCCAGCATCCCACCAAGAAGATCAGTGCCATCTATTTATTCTTGTTCACAATGGACTCTACCTTGATAAACAATGATTGTAGAATAGAACCATTGATGGATCTAAAGTATTCCGGGCCAACTGACTCACCCAGTGGACTCCATATTACGTCCACCCATTCACTCCCAATAAAGTTATGACAGTAGGGTCCTTCTTTTATATTCTTGAATCATAAAAAATTGATGCCAAAATGAGGACTATTTTCTTAATTTCATCATCCATAGAGAGAAATTTTCCTTTAAAGTTCCAAATAATAAAATTAAGTTTTTATATCATTAATCAAATTCATATCATTCCACTCTTCCAGGAATCCATATGGATGCTTCACCATTTGATAAAACATTATCATGAAGTCACCCGAGTTAGACCCATTTAAGATGTGTCTATCAGGTTCAGTAATTTCATTAATAATATTTAACACGTCTAGATTTTTCAGGTTTAGAAATGAATGGTTTAATGACATAAAAACCTAGAATGGTCTCAACAATGTTATTCGTTGGCTCTCTAAATGTTGACAAAATTTCATTGGATATAATTTTACGTATAGAATAATAATCATATCTCTCTAAAAGGTAATAAACTTTATTATATACTTAGAGTTAAATAAATTATAAATTTCACATATTCCCTATATCTAATTAATTATTAAACTAAATCCTATATCCAATAAAAATAATATTATTATTATTATATTCCATGACATGGACTAACTCAATGAAATTTAAATATCAACAAATAAATATTTTTTTCTTTATTTAGATGAAATTAAAAATATAAAACACATCCATAAAGTCCTTTTATTCCTTCCTTTCAATAAAATCCTCATCCAATGCTCATTGCATAATAAAATAATTTTTATTTAAATTAATATTATTATATTATCCATTCTATAAAAAGATTAATATTATATTCACTAAACATATGAATAAATATTTAATTAATATTAAAATCATATATATTATAAACTGGAATTACTACTGATTGAATTGATGTGATAAATTTATATTAAATAATTATTATTTGAACAGATATTCTATAATACAAATTCCTAATAATTAATTAATGAGTAATTTAATTCTGATTCATGAAACACATATTATGTGGCCCTCTACGCCTCTTAATTAATGAAACTAAGAGAACCTCAATAAAGTCCACGAGAAGTTTCTAGAAACACATCATGTAACCCATAGATAGATAATTTAATATTATAATGATTGAAAAATCAATCAAATAATTATTATCTAATGTAATCACTTTTTCTTGGTTACTTCTTAAATATGTTTCATTATTATATCCTATATATGATTGATTTATCTTTCATTAAATCCCTAAAATAAATTCATTGATGAAATACCATTTTGATGGATTTAATCAGATGGTTACATTTCAATCAATTTTCCTATGATATATACACCAGTTAACAGAAAAGTAATACATTCTTTCTTCCATTATTCAATTAATGTCAAATAACATTTGAATCACCCAATATATACTTAATCCCCATGGGGATATATTATAATATTTTCCTTCAATACATAGATTTAATGGTTTAATGACATACAATTAAAATAATATCATGTCTATAGGTCAATGTATGTGTCTTCATATATCAAAATCCAATGACACATATGAAATGGTGAATTACTATTTGTTGTCCTACCATAATAAACTTTTTTATTATAGAATAACAAGTTTAAACATATTTAGAAGTGTTATAAATAAATTTTATGTCACAATCATCAAATAGTCAGGAAATACTATATGTTATATCCAATAAATGGTATCTGTATAGTTGGATATATATCTAAGATTACTATTATATAATATCTAGGTGTTTGTTAATGTGGGAAACTAGTATTAAATATTGTTTTATAAAAATGTTATGGAAATTATTAAATTAATGATACATAGAATAATAATAATCATTTCATGATATATTAATTAATACAAATATTGTTGAAAATAAATTTATAATGATAGTTTTCTCTTAGGAACCAACTCCTATAATACCAATACATTGTAACTAGGTAAGAACATAATACTTCTCACTATTGGTCTCATTTGTAAATTGTGTTGTGGGGGTGGTTATAGTGGGCGGTGGAGGTGGAATAATAAATAAATCCAAAAAATTAATCTGGAGAATGGAAAATATAAAAAGGGAAACATTATTCCTAGGGTAATTAGATGTGGTTTACCCAAGAGTCATATAATCAATCTTGTTATATGGTGTGAAAAGGACCATATCATCCCTCCCTTAACCATTTTATGGGTTAGTTATTCCTTTTCAAATATATCTTATCCAATGAAATCCCACTACACCATATAACCTACTAGTGGGGCCAGATAGGGGCCATTAATACTTATATATTAGAAAAAAGTGGTGGCACGAAATATAGGATCTATGTTCTGCTAATTAAGAACATCTAATCATGTCGGTGGTGAAATTAGATTACATAGTAAATCATCACAATCCATGTACTATGTCAAGAACATATAGAATAAGTTAGGGTTCAAAGGGAAATCCCAATATGGTTCAGTGGTGGGACACATGTGGGGGAATGTGATGTCCTTATTTGGGAATTAAACATTTTCATTATCTCTATTTTCACCCTAGAAATAGATGGGTCCTTCCTTGGGTCAATTTGGAGATATTAAGTTGTTTTATTATTATATTGTATTTGATAAATCTAGAATGTTGTTTTTCATAAAATAATAAAACCTGTAAACTTATAACATAACTTTTGAGATAAGTGAATTACACCTCATACACTTTGATTTAATTAATTAAATAATTTAACACTACTTTATGTGAGGAATAAATTATATTGGGATATTATTTCATCATTAGATACATATATAATAGTTTATTTGTAATTGATAAAAATAGTTCTTATTGTTATTACCATGAATATTTATGTCGTGAATTTGGGGATGTGTTATAGATAAAAAAATTATTGAAGTTATTATTGTGAATTAATTAATTCATGAAAGAATATGAATAAATATATGATTTATTATATAATGATTTGTTAATTTTCTTATGTAATGGATGCAAAAATAAATAAAATTACTAATTCATTTTCCTTGTGAATATAGAAAACATTGAAGGATTTCCTTTAATTGATTATAAGAAAATGAATTTTATAATATGTCATTATGATGAAATGTAATATTTTTAGAAATTTATTGAAATAATAATATGAGATATTTATTAATAAGGTGGAAGTGTATTATCATATAATTCCTAATATTAAAACATAAAGAACTTTCATTATATATAAGGAAAAGTAAATAATAATGATGAACATTGAATTTATTTAATCCTGTTTTCATTATTGGAAGCTATGTCTTCATAATATGGAAATATGTGTTTAAAAATATCAAAGTATGACATGTATTCAATCACATAAAAGGTGATATAAAAGATTAATTATAAAATGTTTTTTCATAATGAAAAATTTTGTGAACTATTTTCATAAATGATGTAATATAATTAGTAAAATTAATGTCTTATCCCCTTGATAATGAAATACCACTATAAAAAAATTTAGTTTAGTAATTAATCTATTGTTACTGAGGAAAATTTTAACAAATTGGATGATGTGGTCCTTATAAATATTTTTTGAAGAATATTTTGGATAATGATTCAGTTATTCTATATAAATTTTTGGGAAAATATTTTAGATCCATCGGTCCCTTTAGTTGAAAGGAGTAAAAATTGTAATATTGAAGTTTATATTGAATACGTTTCCATGTAACTAGATTAATAATACAAAAAATAAATTTATACTTTTAAAAAATAATTTTTTTAATAATTCTATGACATAAGAAAGTAGAAGTCTATTTAATATTATTTAAAAACATATGATTACAATGAAAATTGGACTGTGGAAAAAATTATAGGATCCTTGATTTATATATTGCTATTTTTATGATTCAAACATACTTTTAGTAATGATGTGGGCCAAGGATGGCTGATATATATATATATATATATGGAAATAGGATATTATTGTGTTTCATATACACACACCCATTTCCTAGGGTTATGGTTAGATGAAAATGACCATTACAATTTGTACTCACTCGTCTTGTTAGATTCATGTGATGACATGCACCTATATTTGTCCCAACTCAACCAAAAATTCAGTTTATTCAAGTTAAATATTAATGTTCTCATTGGTGTAGATGCAAAATTCATCCAAAAATTCTTGGATGGGTTTAGTGAAGATGTGTATTTTTATTAGTACCCCCTATATTTGATTTTGATAGATGGATCTTCTTCACAATGCATTGGGTTTGGGAAAACCAAATATATGGCTACTGATCCATTATGAGATATGTGAATACATGTGACTCTCATATAATATTAGGGATATGTAATGATATTTTATTCCACCAGAATATCATCGATATTTTGGTATATGTATATCCAATTTAATTCATATTAGTTCATCAATGAATAATTTTAATGTGATGAAACTATGAATGGGATTGACATAATATTATTTTATAAAATGTTTTTTATATTTTAAAACTACTATCCTTATGTGGGGTGGATGAGTTCAAAATTCCAACATGTAATGGGAATGTGTGGTAAGGGTTAAACCCATGATCTCATCTCCAATGATATAGATCCTAAAATAACTTATGAGAGCCTAGTGATAGTCATGAAATATGTACTCGGTAATGTCCCTTTTATCTTATTCTTTTAAATGTATTGGTACATGTGATCATTTTTATTTGGTGGTAATGATTAAGTGAGTTATGTATATATAAAAAATGTTTCCATTAATGTTTCCATGATAAATATTGATGTATTGTGATATTTTATTGTCTACAATTTATTTAAAATTGATGCATGTAGAAACAATATGATTTTTAGATCAACTCACAACATAATGTGACCATACTGAGTATTGTTTCTCACCATTACATACAATCTGTTCATTTTTCTCCTTGTATCCACAAAAATTATTGGATTTGTATGGATGATTATCTCGAGGAGGTATATTGATGGGTGGTTGATGCAAAACTATTGGCACAGAGTCCTCACTATGATGAACAGACTCATTTAATAAAACTTCATGATTACATATATTTTTGTTGTGTCATTATATCTAGTAATTTTATTTAATTTCCCCACATTGTATTCTAGGATTTTGTTATATATATATATACATATAATTACACACACACACAGATATATATATATGTGTGTGTGTGTGTGTGTTATATTATAGTCGGTTATTTGTTAATATCATGATACATTAGGTTCCATTATAATGGGTGGAATTTTTTATCTATTTGTAATTCCTAACATGATTTGATAAGATAACTCAATTCTAGTTATAGCCCCCATTCCATTGGAAGAATGATTATAGACATAGTTTGAAAACATATTGGGATATGAAACATTTGTACCAAATTATTAGGATGAAAAAGGATTTATTTAAATGTGGTCCCTATTTGAGATAGTTATAAAAACATTAATTAGAAAATATAGTTCATGTCTTCACAACAAAGTACACTATTGAGGTTTAAAGTGGTTGATCTATTCATTGGAATGTGTCTTGATAAATAAATTTAATAAATAATAATTTGTGTATAGATTCTTGTGTTTAATGGAATATAACATGAAAAAAATATATTTTTTCATGACTCTATAACAATTATTTCTTTTGATTTTAATGAACTTTTAGATAGATCATCTATAATTATCTTAATCATATTCTATTATCCTCACATAAATATGTTTTTATGGAGATAGTGGGAAATGATTTTCATGTTTGGAATATTAGATTTTATACATGTTGTTACAAAATAGAGTTGTGTAAAAAATATAAAATTATATGTTTCATCCTGTATCGAAATGAATAATTCCCTAAAACATATATTGTGTTATATATTATTTATACTTAATTATGGAATCAATATTTGTTGAATAAGAGATAAAATTAACCAATTTATTCTAAACTTCTCTTAAATTTGTTATGAGAGGATTATATATTATAATTCATAATTCATGATATTTGAGACTCTATAGACATTTGCATGAAGATTAGGGTTATAACACAAATATTTCCATTTGTTAGAGTTCCAACTATGGTATATTTTCTAGCATTAAATTTTTTATGTTTACAGTAGGAAAATATAAGTACAGTGTATGTTATAAAATGTCTCATAGTGAGGAATACATTTTTTGAGAAGCTTCCTGTAAGAACCCAGTTTTTCACACAGGTGTGGATCCATTAATTTTCGGTATTAATATTTACTTTAGACCAAATGTGGATTCATAATGAGTTATTAATGGATCTGAGGGTGTACGGGGCTTGTTCGGATCCTATAACCCATCCTTGTGGAGGGAAAATAATATTTTCACAGTTTAGAGTAAACCGTGTAGGATTTTCTCACGGTTTGACAAACCATACAGAAGGTGTTTTTATACATTGTATCCTAGAAAATTTGGTGCACGACCATGTCTAAAAACCACTAAAATGCACCAATTTTCAATGTAACTATTCATAGGTGGCACATGGTTTGATCAAACCATGCAAATGAAGTCTTTTCGGGCAGAACCACCTCGCACGGTTTGCGAACGGTTTGACAAACCATTTGGAAAAACCGTTCACATGATAAAAACATTTGTAAAATATAAAAAACCCTCTTTAATTATATATCAATACTCCTCCTTCCTCCTAATCTGATAACCAGTGGGATTTTCATCCATTTTCACCCATATGTAGCTTTTTGAAGGACTAATCTAGGGAACAAAATATCTCTTTCGTTTGACATCTGATCAAGATTTTGTTCATAATGTTTGATGCGCAACGGTAAGTACTCAAGTAATCATTATCCTCTATTCTTCTATTTCACCATCGACCTATATATCTCCATGTTAGTGTTTTTCACCTTTTCGTAAATCTACTCTGATTCGAGGAAAATCAGAGAAAGCCTGTACGACCCTAAGGTGTGTAGTCTATAACTCATCCATATTGGTTTTTGTTTTTGGAACGTTCTGGTGGGGCCCCGTGGGTTTTTTTGGAAACCATTTATAAAATTAACATTCCATTATTACACTCATTAGAATTATATGGTCAGGCTCTCTCAAATTATGTGATTAGTTGTTATTAGTTTCACATACGACTCAATCTGCCTCATGTCAAAGGTTATTCCATATTTCGGTTTTGAGTGTTTTGGAATATCTGTTCCATTGTTCCAGTGTGCCTTTACATAACCTATCTAAAGGTGACAATTATTATTATTAATGGATTATTATTACTGAGAATTTCATATTGGATTGTACCATGTATGCTCACCACTTGACCCGCCTAAAGTAAGTGCATTAAAAAAATTATTAAATGTGAAATGTGAAATGTAATATATAATAAGTATATAACATGGCCTTAATAATAGAGATTGAATAAAGTTTATATTACAAAATCACCCATTTCCATGTTTATGGATGATATATGAGTGAACCTCAATAGTTGATTATTCCTTAATAGATAACTAAGACTTGATTAAATGGTTGCAATGCTACTTGGCTTATCCACACTAATGGAAGGCAAGGCTTGGACCAATAAATAAATGGTTTCAAATCTATTTGACCTATCCAAACTAATGTAAAGCATGACTTGAACCAAATGAATTACTACATGATTATAATGTCAAATAGAAATGGAATGACTTGATCTCACCTAGAATTTTGGGAATAGAATACCTTGGGTATTGGGAACCCCATTATGATTCAATGATATAGTTTTCTTAGGTTGATACCCACCTAGACTCTAGTTCTTGTAAATTCATTGGATGCTCAGTATACTTCCATTGGGTCCCTTTCTTTATTATAGGATACATCTGATACACTCCTTGGATCCAGTATTGACTAATAGGTGCCATGGTGAAAGCCCATAAGGCCCTGTCATTTGTTAGACCTGTTTCACCATGGTCGATCACCTTGGACTCGATAGGCACCTTATTGTGGAATGCCTTGGATTCTGCTCCATGTATTACACTCTCTACTCTTAGCTAGACTGAAATACTTCTGAGTTAGCTTTCCGTGAGTTTACGTTACCATTTTCAACCTCGGAAGTCCCTCACTAGATATAATTGTCTAGTTTCTATATTATGTATTGGAACCTTCACTGCTTATATTACTACGAGGTGATGTTAATGTTGGCTATGCCTCACATATCCAATTAGAAATAAATGTTAATTGATTAATTAATGATCTAGTTACACGTTTAGACAACAACTACGGGCTGAAGTAGGTACATGGTTAATTAGTTATATTGTTATTATTTATTTACATTGTATATGCATGCCTTCACACTACTATATTCCATTACACGGTCTGGATGTTATAGAAACCATTGGTGGTGGCCCACTAAGATTTATCTCACACCCTCTATGGGCATCATTTGGTACTCGGAGTAGATTACATGGATGCAGGTTTTGAAAAAGGGAATCATGAATCATCTAGTACTTGATTGCATGCTAACAAGATAGAGCTTGATAGAATATGACCGAGTAGGATCTCATGATTAATGGTGTATAATTCGTTTTCATTTAACTTGTGGAACATGTTATGTCTATTTTCTTGTATCCATGCTTTCCAGCTTTCATGTGACAAGATATTACATCATCACTGCTCTAGTTGATATAGTTTTTATTATTCTTGATTCTCTAATGGATTTGTTTTCTTCTAATATTTATTTATATTTCTTCCATTATTTAATATTCTATTAGGTTCATTCAATTGTACTATACTCTACAAATGAGGGCATAATCTTCCCATAGACACACCCTAGGCCCTTACTTCTAGTCGATAGCCTTTGGAATTTTGGATGATGCACTTGAGGCGATGTGGCCCACCATGCTCGAGGGAACCCATTAAGTGCAATATAGATATAGTTTGTCAAAAAGTGGTATGTGAGGTGGTTTCTTCTCTTTCTTGACTATTTTGAGACACTATATTTGAGAGTAGGATCACTTGGTACTTGGTCATAAGATGTGATTGGGCGTCCAGAACCATGTTCGGTGTAAAAGCCAAATTACCCAAAAATTAAAATGTGGATCTATTTTCACTATTATTATTGATATTTTTTCATTATATGGTTACTCAAATTTCATGTGGTGTTGTTGATTATTACTCTATGAAAAACAATTTATTCCTTTCCCTGATGATATTTGGTTAAGGATTATTGCTACATGCATCATTATAGGCACATAGAATTCACATGTCATGTATATTGCCATGGAAAATAGGTGCATTTAACTGATTTGAATTGCTTGATATGTGTATGATTATTGATTGATGTTGTGATAGTTTATTATAATAGTATTACTTTGGCTTCAATTAAGTGATTTCTTTTCTCAATTCACATGGTGTATGGGCCTTCAAGGTTTGGGTTGAGTAATTTACCAAGTCAGGCCATTATGATTTAATTAAATGGGTGTCGTTTTTGGGGATAGCTGTATGGGAACTGATTTATTAGAAATTACTATCCATTATAATTTGAATCATGAAATAAAAAAATAAATTGGTTTAACATAATTATTCCTCCTTTTCATGTTTATGAAATTTAAAGTTTTGAACCTAAGAATTAAATATGAAATGATATAGAACTTATACACGAGCACTTACTGATACATGGTCATCTAAGAAGATGGTTTGGGAAGTATTACAAGGGTAGTGAGTTTTATTGTGATCATTTTCTTCCAGTGATGTTATCTCCTTGATTCTATGATATTTCTATGGTTTTATTGGCAATTTTATACCAATGTTGATGCGACGTTCTCGTGTTGTTCTCCACAAAGGTGGTGGCGACCATGCTTCAGACATGGTGGGCCCTAAGCCACCAATCTTACATCTAGGAGTTCCACGTGAGGCACTGCCTCCTATACCTAATCTGGGAACTTATGCCTAATTCTATGATAGTTTCCTATGTTTTATACATTCCAAGAAAGGCGATCAACGGGTTTTACCTACAATGGTTGATTTGACCGGTGAGTTCCAGCAGTAGAATCATACTACTTTTTATGGGATCGAGGCTCCCGGGCTGTTGTATATTTGAAAGAGGCAATGTTTTCTATCATTGATAATCAGGATATGCCTCTAGATCTGAGATTCATGCTTGAAACATAAATTATTTTAGATTCATCCAGGCTTTTATTGGATGTCATTACCCAGGCCATACGTCACTTGGTAATGTCATGGGTTGACTTATAGACTACCGTTAATGATCAGTTCATTCCTCATTCATTGAGAGATGAAAAATCTAGAGAGTTCATGCATCTCGAGCAGGTTTCTATGTTAGTTATGGAATATTCTACATGTTTCACTGATTTAAAGTGCTTTTCACCGCATCTAGATAATGATGAGCTTTCTCGTGCCAGACGATTTGAGTATGGGCTCTAGTACGCCACCCAAACAAAGGTGAATGTCTTTTTCCTTCCTACCTTCTCTGAAATAAATTATTACCCACTTATCAATGAGTGTAACATGAGGGACAGATATAGTATTTGGTTTAAAGGATCTGTTCCACGTCACACGATTTGTTTCTCCAATGGCATGAAATTTTCCTTTGAGGTTTATCATCAAGGCAGTGGTAGCCTGAGTATATAGATTGATAGCTCTCTAGTGAGTCATCTATGTGAAAAACATGGCCATAAGAAGAACTAGTGTGATAGGGACCATATGAAGTGTCGGGATTGTAGATGTGTGGGTCATCTTCAATACTTTTTATGGACCATTCCACCATCCTTGGGTGGAAAATGATCAGCTTAAGCTCCACCTTCAAGAGCGAGTTCTTTTGCGCTTCGTCAGTCGGGGAGTTGGAGAAGCACTAGAAGGTCTGGCTAGGGAGGAGGTCATAGACATGGTAGTCCGATCCTTGATCACCAGCATCTCCATCAGAACACTCATGATCATGGTAGTCCATATGTTGCACATGGTCGTGGATCTTGGTAGTTTCATTCTTAATAGTTGGTACCCGAGGATCTGGTTGTAGGAACATTTACTGTATGATAAACTAATCTAGTAGCATTTATAATTGTCTCTTATTTGTTTGATACAGGTGCTTCGAACTCTTTTATTTTTGTATCTATCATGGAATTTCATGGACTAGAGATACAATATAACTATGGTGTAATGACCCTCGATACACCATTGGGAATACAAACAGAAGGCATTCTCCAGTGCATGAAATGGTAACTTGATGTATGTTGTTACCCTTTCTTGTGGAATCTCTTTGTTCTATAGTTTGAGGGATTTGATTTCATTATTAGGATGGATTGGTTTGTCCACTGTCATGACTTTATAGAATATTATCATTGAAGGGTTTCTTTTACATCACCCCAATGCAATAGATATCTTTTCAATGACTATTGGGATGTCTATGATCGGAGAGCGAGACCAAAGAATCATTGTCTAGGTTGAGTGACCACCTAGATTGAAAATATTTTCATAGAGGATCAATGTTTTCTTCAAAATAATTTCCATCTATTAGTTAATAGTTTTAGGGATGTTTTCCCTGATGAATTTTCTTGATTACCTATTGAAAGAGAGGTAGAGTTTGTAATAGAGCTTGTTCGAGGAGCAGCTTCAGTGTCCATTCCTCCATACATGATGTCACCTATTGAGCTTCTGAAGCTTATGTAGGCCAATGGATTAACATACCCCAGTACATCCTCTTGGGTTTAACCAGTACTTTTAACTATGAATGATGACGAGACTCTCTATTTATGTGGGGATTACAAAATGTTGAACCATCTTATGTTCAACAAACAGTATTCAATTCCTTGAATAGATGATAACATTCACCAGATCTGAGGAGTAAAGGTGTTTTCTATGATAGACCTGAGATCATGTTATCATCAGGTGCAATTAAGACCCTCATACATACCTTGTATAGACTTTTATAGCAGGTACGATATATATGAGTATCTTGTTATGTCATTCAGTCTTACGAACACGCTTTCCATTTTCATGGATTTGATGAATGGGGTTTTCCATCACTACTTAGACTATTTTTTCGTGGTATTTGTGGAAAAAATCATGGTCTACTAGCACCCTTGTAATGACCATTCCAAACTTCATGAGAAGGTTCTGAGTACACTGAAAGAGCATCAACTTTATTCCAAGATTTCTATATGTGACTTCGGGATCGACAAGGTCCACATCATGGGTCATAAAATTTCAAAATCTGGAGTATTTGTTGACAAAAATAAGTATAATTTTGTAGTCTCCTAGGAGTAGCCTAAAAATGTGTTTGATATTCAGAGTTTCTTAGGGTTCACTAGATATTACAGGTTATTCATATAGGACTCATCACATCTTTATTCACCTCTTACTGGACTTTCAAATAGAGGTGTTATTTTACTATGGTCAGAAGCAATCAAGAAATCCTTTTAGGAGAAGAATCGGAGGATTGTCTCAACACATATTCTGATTCTTTCAGAACCTAGTAACAATTATAGTGTCTTCTATAATGCATAAGGCACTAGACTATAAGCAGTGTTGATGTAGGATGTAAGAGTCCTTGTGTATGGATCTCGTTAGTTGAGGCCTCATGAGAGAAATTACCTGACTCATGACCTCGAGCTAAATTTTTTCATGCCATAGGTTGTTGGAGACATTATCACTTGGGTGAGCTATTTGTGGTGTATTCATATCAAAATATCCTCATGTATATCTTTTCTCTGCATGAATTGAACTTCTGATAGAGAATATGGGTGGAATATCTACAATCCTTTGATTTTGAGCTTGCCTATATGCTGGGAAAATGCAATGTGGTTCCAGGTTCACTAAGTCGGAAAACTCAAATGCAGGGCATACAGGAATCCAGTTATGAATGAAGTTAATATCCCTCTTTTCTTAAATTCATCTAGAGTTTCACGACATTCATGAGTATTCTTACCTCTCATCATTAATAGATACCTCTTCCCTCCTTGAGAAGATGAAGAGTAGGATGTTTAGATATCCTGAAAGTTTGGTTCTCTGTGACAGTATATCAAGAGATAAACCATCTCTGGAATGGTCTGTGGATCGAGATGACGTCCTGAATCTACATGGACATATTTGGGTTCCTAAAAATGTGAGAGAGAAGTTGATGAAAGGGTCCAACACTTCCCAATGGGAATTTCATCTAGGCAAATTGAACATGTATCCAGATATGTGATGCCAGTATTGGAGGCCTATGATGAAATTTCAGATTGCAAGATTCATCGCATAGTTTTCCACCTATAAGCAGGTGAACGTGGGGAACTAGAATCCTCCAATCTATTAATATTCACTTCTAGTCCAAGAATAGGAAAGGGAAGATGTTTCTATAGATTTTGTAGTTGGCTTACCAAGGTCATCGACGGGTATAGATTCTATCTGGGTAGTCATTAACCGACTAACAAAATCATCCCACTTTATTCCTATTTGGGAGACTTTCTCATTTAACAATCTAGGAAGACTTTATGTCTGTGAGATCATACAACTACATATATTTCCACATACTATTGTTTCAGATAGAGATTCTTGTTTTAATTCAATGTTCTAGAAATGTTTTTTGAAATCTATGGAAATTCAGGTTCTTATAAGCACAACTTTTCACCCTCAAACCGATGGACAATCAGAATAGACAATATAGGTTTTGGAAGATACACTCTGAGCTTACGCCCTTGATTTTTTCCATTCTTGGGAGAAGTATATCCTTATCGTCGAGTTCATATATAATAACAGTTTCCAAGAGACGGTTCAGATGGCTCCTTTTGAGGCCTTATATGGTAGGCCATTTCATTCCCCCTTGTGCTGGCTAGAGGTAGGTGAGATATCCCTAATAGGTCTTCGTCTCATTCAAGAGACATAAAAACAGGTCCAACTAGTCAACATGCATATGACTACTACTAAGTCTAGATATAAATCTTATGTTGATCACGGTTGATGACCTCTTGAGTTCAAGGTTGGGGATTGTTTTTTTCTTATGGTATTTCCCATACTAATGCATATATGGTTAAGAATGTATGGAATTATATCATTCATGTATCACAGCATCACCAATACCATCCTGACCCAACTCATACCTTTGATCATGAGTAAGTTGTGTTAGGAGCCGATGCAACCTTTGAGGAATATGTAGTACGCATAATGGACCACAACATGATGTCTCTCTTAGGATGGTTTGTCACTCTCATACAATTATTATGGATCCATGGATGAGTACATGACGTGAATCGGGATAGGAAATCTGATGTATATACCCAATGGATAGATCTATTCTCAGGCAGTGTTTCCTTACCCTCGGAAGGAGTACTCGGGAGGGGGGGGGGGGCGATTTATTTTAAGGGGAGAAGATTATAAGAACCTAGTTTTTAACGCACGTGTGGATCCTCTAATTTTTTGATTATATTTTTACATTGGGCCTAATGTTGATTCCTAATGATATATAATATTTTCTAAGGGTTTTCGAGGATTTTTCGGAGCTCTAAACCCGTATTTTTTGCGGCAAAAGACACTGCACACAGTTTGGAAAATGATGTCGAAGGTGGTTTTCCGAACAGTGGCACCTCACACAGTCGGCACACAACCTTTCATCCAAATTGTTTGAATGCCCGTTTCTTCCAAGAAAATGTGCATTGGTGGCCCAAGGTATGATCAAACCATGCAGAGGGTTATTTTTGGGGAGAACTATCTCGCACGATTTGCGCATGGTTTGACAAACCATGTAGACAAACTGTGTGCAAGCTAAAAACTGTGTAAAATGCCCAAAATTCCATTAATGATCTATTAATAATCCTCCTTCAACCTAATCTAAGAACCAATAATATTTTCCTCCATTTTTACCCATTTGGTGTTTTTTGAATGCCCAAGCTAGGGATCAAGATTCCTCATTCGTCTGACATCCGATCGAGCTTTTGTTCATCACATTAGATGCACAACGGTAAGTAATAGAGTCGTTATTTTCCATTCTTATTATATTTCTCCCTTGGAATATATATCTCCTTGTGATTTTTTTTTCGACTTTTCTTAGATATACTCTGATCCGATGAAAATCAAGGTCTGATAGATAAGATTAAGGATCATACAACACTGTGGTGGGTGGTTTATAACTCATCCATAAAGTTTATTTTTTTGGAAGGTTTGTGTGGGGCCCACCAGTTTCATTGGAAAACATTTCATAAATTAACATGCCATGATTATTATCATTAGAATCATATTGTTATTCTATTTACAAATATGTGATTATTTGTTAGTGGTTTCACCCATAATTCAATCTAACTCATGTCAAAGGTTATGCCATAATTTGTTTTTTAGTGTTTTGGAATATTTGAGCCATCGTTCGGGTGCTCTATCACTTAAACATTCAAAAGGTGAATCATCTTATTATAAATGGACATTTATTACTGAGAATTTCATAATTTAGTGTACCATGTATGCTCACCACATGACCCACCTAAGGTATAAGCATTCAAATATTTATTAAAAGTGAAATATAAAATAGAGAGTATAGTAAGTATATAACATGGCATTAATAAAAGAGATTGAATATAGGTTAAATGCCAGTAGAACCTTTTTCCATGTTTATGGAAGGCAACAGAGTGATCCTCAATAATTTTTTATTCTTTAATGGCTAACTAAGACTTGATTAAATGGTTGCAACGCTACATGGACTATCCACACTAATGGATGACAAGGAATGGACTAATAAATAAATTGTTTCAACTCTAATTGACCTATCCACACTAATATAAGGAAATAAATGAACCAAATGATGTAATACATGATTAAAATATCAAATAAAAATTGACTGGATCGATTTTACCTTTGATTCTGAGAAAAGAATATCTTGGGTCTCAAGTAATCCATTCTGATTCAAGGAAACAGTTTTCTTAGGTTGATACCCACCTATACTCGTGTTCATTTATATTCCTTGGATTCTTTTTATTCTATTTTGGTACCATTGTTTTTTATTAGATACCTCTGATACACTCCTTGTATCATGCATTGACTAGTAGGTGCCATGGTGAAATCTCATAGGGCCTTATCTTTCCCAATCCAAGTTTTACTATGGACAATCACCTTGGAAAACGGTAGGCTCCTTATTGTGGAATTAAATAGAATACACCCATTGGATTACACTCTAACCCCTTATCTAGACTGAAATACCTCTGAGTTAGCTTGACGTGAGTTTACATTACCTTGGTTTTTACCCTGGAACTCTCTCACTGGATATCACTGTCTTGTTTACTTGTTATGTTTTGGTACCTTTACTACTTATACTATCACAAGGTGATGTCAGTTTTGGATGTGCTTCACATGGCCTATTCGCATTATATGGAAATTGATTAATTAATGAACCAGTTATATGTTTAGAAACCAGTCAAGGGTTAAAGAAGGTACTTGGTTAATTAGATATATTTTACTTCTTGCATTAAATTATATATACATGCCTTCACACTGCTATATTACATTACACAGGCAGGATGTTATTTCCACTGTTGGTGGGGGACCACTAATATTTATCTCACACTATCTCTGAGTGTTGTTTGTTATGTGGAGTAGATTACATGGTTGCTGGTATTGATAAAGGGAAGTATGCATCTTCCAATACTTGATTGTGTGCTGATAGGGTAGAGCTTGATAGTATATGACCGGGTAGGATCTCGATATTCTTGGAGTGAACTTTTTTTCTTTTAGCATGTTGAAAATGTTATGCCTATTGTCTTGTATCCATACTTCCAATTTTTTTAGTGACATAACATTACATAATTGTTGCTCCAGTTGACTTAGTTATTGTTATTCCTACTTATCATTTCCATAAGTTTGCTTCCTATATTTACTTATATTTCTTATGTTGTTTACTATTCCATTATTTTCTTTCATATGTGCTATAGTCTGCTAATGAGGAATAGTATTCCCACGGACCCACCCTAGGCCCTCACTGCTAGTCAGAAGCCTCTGGCATTTGAGGTGATGTGCTTGTGGCCATGTGGCCCACCGTGACCGGGGCGCCTATTAAGTGGCATCTTGGTCTGGGCCATTACATTTACTTCATAATTAAATTGATCATGACATACTGAAAAAAAATAATTCTCTTGAGAGGAATCAATAAATTAAATTACTCTCATTTTCTATATGATGTTAATCCGTATTAAATTTTTTTTGATGTTTCTCATTAAATAATTCACTCTCTATTGATTTATATAGTGTAATAATTAGTGGAATTACTTAAATAATAATACAAGGGTCAAAAGATAATGAAAATTGGGTATTTTAATAAAATCATATGTGTATATATTCTCTACTAATAAATTGTTATAACGTCAATGATTATCATAATTATTAAGATAGATAGAAATAGTGAAGTGATAGAATGTTGGGTTTTCTACAGGTTTGTGTTTTTAATATTTTGAATGATATAACTAGGAATGATCATAATGGGATAGATAAAATGTTTATATGGGATTTTTTTAGTTGACTGTAAAAAACAATAAAAATATAGGGGGATGTATCATTCATTGATAATTGTTAACATCTTAGTAAAATAGTGTCATTACAAGTGGATGGTTGTAATTGTGAGGGTAATAAAAATTCTGTGTTTTTAAGTTGCTAAATTTATCTGGATGATGAATAATATGAGATAGTTTTGGATAGATATTTACTTTATTTGTAGTGAAAATATACAAGTGATGAAGTAATTTATATTAAGCAAGGATAAAGTGATGAAACATTAGAAGTGACAATCCATGATTATTTTATTAATCATATTTTTATGGAATTGAATTGATCAATAAATTGATCACATTATTTATTTGTAAAATAAAATTATTTTACTAATCAATGTGTCTATATTATTTTTTTTTCCCATTTCATATCTATAAAATATCCATATCACCTCCAAGGAGCTAACCCTTAGAGCATAGATTTATGAGTTTCTAAGAGATTAATGTGATGATTCAATGTTTAACTCATTTTATTCTAACTCATTAATAATATAAAAGACAATTGAATTTAGTAAAATTTTCATATAAATAAAATTATGGATTCCTAAGTAAAATACTTCAGCTATCATGGGGATTTTTTTTCAATTATGATTACTTAGTTTTTTCATGTTTGGTATATTTTTAGTGTTGATAATGAGTTATGTACTGAACATTTAATCAATTATTAATGTAGAAATTCATCAGGAATATAATTTATTTTTTTGAAATAATGATATTAATTTTTATAGGTGGTTATTTTGATGTTATTTTATAGAGAGGAAATGATAAATTTATTCATGACACGAGAAAAGTGTTGACTAAGTATCACACATTTTTATAGGGGTTGTTATTGGGGTGAATGTGGTTTTCAAAAAATTTATGTGTAAGTATTTGTGAATATTTGATTTCACACAATCATATGGGTTAGAGTAAAAATTAAAATAAATAATTTTATATATTTATTCCACATAAATTATCATATATAGGAAAAATGATGTCTCCTTGAAATATAAGGATTAAAGGAATGTATATGGTAATTGGTTTTTAAATGGTTTAATTTCATTATGAAAATAAAACCATTATTATTATGTAAAATTGAATAATATTTATATTCACATAATAATGGAATTATATGAACAATTAATTACACACTTGGTTGAGTTTTATTTATATTTTAGCATTCATTTTATGTATATAAACGTCTCTAGTGGCGTCGTTAATGCATCGTGATGTTTTAACAAAATAACTTTTTAGATAAAGGCGTAAAATATAAAATTATTAATTAATTGAATATTATATTAGTAAATAGTGATTTACATTGATACAGGAATTGAAGGATTTATATACAAAAAACATTTATTAATCTTTATACTATTTTTTGAAAGTCCATTAAAATCAGGACAGATTTTAAAAGTAAATAATACCTTGGTTAAATATTAATTTTAACTAGATTCATGTATATATTCTTAGTCAGTAGAATTAATAGGGTTAACAATTTTTGGGATACACTTCTTACCATATGTGAAATCCCAAAATAATGTGTTTTTCTTAGAGGATGATGTATTATAATGCTAATGATATACAATTTTTATTCGAAACCGTTATTTGTAATAATTTTTTATCTATAAATTCTCTGATTTTGTTAAAAAATTTAATAATAAAATAATTGTATTAACTTCATATATTTTTTATCAATTTTGATATATATCTGAGGGAATAAGAATATAAAAAATCAGATGGAAGAATTATGAGAAATTATAGAGTGTTTTTTATCGATTAAAATATATATCATTAATTCATGGAATATTAATTTGGAAATTTTTAATCCTTTTTAGGATCTTATTCCAAATATTTTAGTGAGATCAATTCCACCAAAATTTTTGAATTCTAATTCATTGAATTTAAAGAAACCTAGAAAAAATTATTCTGGACAATTTTTAATAATTTATTGATTTCTCATTAATGTACATGATTCTTCAAACCTACTGTATATCATTCAAAAAATCAGGTTAAGGTAAATTTAATTTATTTTAATTAGACTCCGTTGGTGTAATAGTTTAATAAAAAATCTAGAGGGATGTATTTAGTAATTTCATAATATAACATGATTTTAATGAACTAATTCTTAAAATATGATAAATACAATCCATATAATGTTACAGTTGTTCAAGTTATACCTATGAAGTGTGTTTTGTGGAGAATGAGATTCCAAGATCACTAGGTTTTTAGCATGCATTGATGTGTGGTGGAAGTGATGGTGGGGTCTGGTAGTAGATCACAAGAGTGATCAATACTCTCTAATTCGATGACTAAATATCATGTTAATGGAAATAACACCTACTGCTATGGGATTCATTATTTCTTTGTTAATCATATAATCAATCTAATCATACGGTGAAGATGGGGATACCTCACACCCACATCCCAATCGACATGTGTAGTGACTACATATAACATCTCTAATTCAGTTAACTAGTCAATGACTGAACATGATAGTGACATGAACTCAAGAGAACATCACTATATAATAGTGGCTACTGAATAATAGTGAGGTTCTATGATGGTATGGTGGGGATAATATACCCATATGAAAATTTTAATTTGATATTAATAGATAATTATAAACACCATAAATAATATAATTAATCAAATACATAGCCAAATATCTATATAAAAGTAAAACATAAAATAATAATCATTATCATATTCAAAATGATGATCATGTTAGGATGTTATACAAAATCTTGATTTATTTGGGAATATAGAGGTACATGCATATTCAATATTTTATACAAAATGAAATAAAAGAAAAAAGTTTCTCCAATGAAATCATGATATTAAAATCAGTCTTAGGCTCATGTTATACATCCTTGTAAATTAATTTAGGTATCTAAAGATGGTAACTTCCCATTATCCCTACCTAAATCCCTAAAATCTATTTGGGTACCGAAAAAAATCCTAAATTGGGTGTCTGGTATCCTCAATAGGTTACCACAAATGATGAGTAATGTAATAAAGTCAGTTCGTACTAAATTATTTCTGTGCATCTGTAATAAAATTGTAATTTATACATGTAAAATGTACGAAGAAAGCCATGGATACTATAGGAAACCAGGCTCACAAAACCATCTTTAGAATAAGTGGGGATATATCTCAAAATGTGACTAAATATCTATACATATATATTTATTGTTTATACATGTAATGACATATATTGCTCTATGTATGTATAATATTAATATCCAAGACCCGATGCATAACGTTTTACTACATGGATAGTCTTAAGTGTCTAATAAATTGATAAGTAGTGGCAATCCTAGTTATTATGAATCATACGGTTCACCATGGCTGGGGATCACATGTGTACATGATTCCAAGCTTATGTATCACATGTAAATGGGACTCCATTCTTGATTATCATAGTTAAAATGGATATCATGTCAAAGTATCATAATCAGATGGGATTCCATTGAAAGGAACCATAAATATTCCATATTTCATTCCTTTTTATTACAATAAATAAAGGAAAAAAATTCTCATATATCAAATGTACATGGGATTTAATGACTGATTATCATAAGTATACAGTATTCCAAGCCCATGAATCACATGAATATGGTGTGTCATTTAGGAGTATTAAATATCATTTGAGAATCCATACTCAATAATAAAAATCCCATTAAAATATTTTTGCCTTTTATTCCATCCAAAGGATGATTAACATCTCATTAAAATCATATTCAATATAGTTAATAACCTAGTAACTACATAAAATTCGTGTGATGTGGTCCTCCCAATTACTTCCATTTAATTCAAGGTAGTAATTTTATTTATCCATCAATCCCATTCTAAATAGAAGGTGGTTTGTCCATATACCATTCATTCTGTGAGGGGTAAATTCACAACACAACATATGGCTTGGAAGTACTCATAGTGGCCATCCTCTATCATGGTCAAGGGAGTGTAAGGTAATTCCTAACATGGATAAAAAAAATTATATTTAGGAAATTTAGAGTTTTATTAAAATATTATTAATGAATGGAGTGGCAGACAATAGTTCATGACATAAAAAGGATTGTATTTTTGGGAAAATTTCCAAACCAACTACCTAATATTGGTGGTACCCTCTTCATCAATTTTCTTCCTTTAACGCAAGAGAAATATGAGAAATTGGTGAAAAAGTAATATTCCATTAATATGTGGAATATTATCTCACCATCAAATAGAATTATATTTAGTGGTGTAAAATAATTAATAATTTGTAATTAAGGGTTTACTAGTATCTATCCAACATAGTTGACAGGGAGAAAAATGGACACTATATAGAGATCCCAATTTAAAGAGTAAGTTAATGGAATGGGGGAGCTCTCAAATATGGGAAGAGTTTACTATAAATGAGAGATATAAAAAATAATGTTAAAAACATAAGTAATTTAGTGGATAAATCATAATTTCATCCATTTTTAAGTGGTTATTGGTTTAGTTCCAATGGATTTCCAAGACAATCTTCTAAAACTTGAGGGAAAACTAGTTATGTGGCACTATAAATGTTACCCATGGAAAATAGCTTTTGAAAATTTTTTTCCCCCATATGGTTTACCACAACACACTTCATGATTATGAAACAATATATACTAGATTAAAGAATCCATGTGCCAACCATTATTGCCTACATGATTGGGTCACATTGGTAGCACTATCCATATATCTCAGTCTTCCTTCCAAAATCCAGTGCTTCCTGATCATAAAAAGAACATGAAAGATCCTAAACCACTCATTTTCCTCTTAGTGAATTTTATAAGAATAAAAAAAGAGACCTAAACCAAAATTGAAAGGATCTCTACCTTATATTATCATATCATATCTTAGAATCTCCCATTCATAAAATAAAATTTCCTTGAGAGAACATTATGATAGTAGTAAAAAAATATTCTACGAATAGATCCAACCACTGATCATGTACATAGGCCTATCTCTATCGTGTCCTATCATATACAATAAAGTGATTCCATATCTCCCATATCAATGTATATTACCTACCACCAAGAGTATTGAATATATAATCGATAATATCGGTTAGACAATCATCAATGTAAGAATATTCCCACAATTCAATATCCTCTATATGAAAACATTGATATGGGTATGAATTTTTCCGATAAAGGTAAAATACATTGAAGACGTCTTTCAAGGCCCAGTTCCTCTAATGTATGTCTATCTGATAGGCTACCACCATAATGTGACCCAAGATCCTCATACATAGATATTAAAACATTTCAGATAATTCTATATTATATTTCACAAATACACACATGAAGATCATAATAGTTTAGTGTATTTTCACACTAGGTTCATCGTTTTTTTATTTTATTTATTATAATAAATGTCTCCCAAAAATCACTTTAATAACTATTTATATGCATAGCCTTTTTATAATAATTATTTAGAACCTATGGAAAGGAAACAAAAGAGACGGTGAGCTCAAATACATTGTTAGGTTTAAAAAGGGAAATATATAAACATAATGTGATAATAAAGATATGAAAATATGATCTCATCAATTGAAAATAATACCCTGTATATTGAAGGAAAAAATCAGGAGACATGGAAACAATATTTTCAGTTCAAATGACATGAATCATAAATAAATAAAAAAAAAATATGATGCATGTGATAATAATATTGTAACGAGACATAGAATATTTGTATAAACAAGGTTATATAAAATACTATATCATCTATCCCCACCAATACATTCATAACGTAATAATCATGGGATAACAACCCATATACACCCATTGGGCTTAAGATTACCTCCCATGTACCCTATTTTGGGATTGGGATAATCTGTTGTTTACCCTATTATTTATCGATTGGGATAATCTCCTTTATACCCAGTTTTCAAAATTTTGATAACCACTAATGTACCCTTTGATCTCAAATAACATTAATCATTACCGAATTCATTGGAGGGAGATATAGGACCTAGACAACAGAAAATTAAAATAATACATATATGTGCTCCAAAATAACAAAACATTCACAACATAAGTACCCGTGATATGAAATGGAACTAATAAAAATTTTATCAAAATATAACATGATAAAAAAACATGTTTCATAATCTTTTAATCATGTCATCAAGTTGTAACCCATGAGAAGAATCAAATTTTGAAGGAGTTTTTAGGGTATAACCCATGGAAGAGAAATTGGATTCATAAACATTATAAATTCATAATAATAAACAATTCAGAGAAAGAATACAAATAGTATCCCTGAATCACATCACCAGTGAAGAATAATCCCCATAGTATAATTTCATCTTAGATAGAACACAATTTTAAATGGTCACATGGAACATTTTTTTATAAAGATAATTTTTTTTAGGAAATACAGTTTTTAAAACTAAATATAGATAAATCATTCTCAAAATCCTCTAATGTGTTTTTAATCTATAATGGAATTCTTATAATAAATTATATTTTTTTGAAAAAAATATCATTTCCCCTTTATAGAATACTTTTTATAATATAAACCAATTTTAAAATACTTTTCAATTTAAAATAATTCATTTAAAATATAAAAACAGTTCTGATTTATTATAGAAAACATTTTCAATAGGAAATAATATTTGATCCCTTTTAATATAATCTTGAAATTATTTAGTGGTCATTATATTGGGAAATAATGTTCTTGTCATGTATGTTTACAAATAAGGGGTCTTTTAAAATTATACCTAAAATAAAAAAAGGAATTATTTTGAAAAAAAATGTATATTCCTTTCTAGAAAATATTCACAAGTCAAACATGGGTAAACATTCCATCAATAAATAATTTTATATTTTTTAAAAATGTTGAAAAAATAGAAAACATGGTTTTGTAGGAGTATAGGTTTTCGATCAAAGAGAAAAATAAAGAAAAGTTTTCTTAAAAATATATTTTCAATTATTATGATTATCGAAGAGTGGTAAAATGGTAATATTACATGAAAATTTGATGAGTAATAGGATTATAATAAATACCTTGAGATTTAATGAGATTAAATCATAATAATTCCCCATTAGAGTCTTAATCATAAATAATATAGATAAATGGTGAGACTGTTACATAGAATACATTCCACTTAGTAGATAGATCCTAAAATTGATATGTAAATAGAAATAATTATTTTTATAAGAGTCATAAAATCTATTCATGGGTAGTACAAAAAATCATGAATGAATCGGGTGGTGAATATGGCATGTGTCTTATATAAGTAAAAAAGTGGGATGGAAATCCATTACACCATTATAAATATTTTAGATCAAAATACCAGTAAAATAATAACATCAAATAAACCATTAAATATCATTAAAATACTAATATTATTGATAAAAAATATCAAATTATAATTATATAAACCATAAAAAAATTAAATTACTGGTGAATTTTTATATCTCTCTTCGAAATAAAAAAAGATATAATAAACCCCTTACCTCAACTCTTGACATCCTTCATACACGTCCTAACCTATTGGATAATCCATATATGTTTATTATAATTATATTACATAAAACTAAATCAATAAATATACATATCAAACAATATATGAATTATATATGACATTTTATAACTCATTTTTATGAAATTCCATATTAAAATCCTTTTTCAACTATTAATATATTGTTTACATATATTATTTTATTTTCTTATACATAGATTCATTGATCCTGGTTCTATAATCCCTAGAAAAAAATTAATTATTTATCATATTTAAAAACAATTATACTTTTATTACAAATCATGAGTTATTGTTTAGAGAAATGAACTATGTTACAATCATGGAGATGGTTAGTCAGAGATATATGAGAGAAAATTTTCCTTTTTTGAATGATCATTATAGAATTAATTTATGCAACATATTACAATTAAATAATGATTATAATATCATAATTAAAATAATGTTTCTTTGAATACACTTTTACATGTAATCAATAGGGTGGGGTGATGAAAAGGTACACACATATCTTCATAATGGTGGTAGTTCACACATGCACATAAATCATTTTCATCATTCTATGGGAGAAAAGGTAAGAAATAAAAGTATATATTATATTATAATAATTATACAATTTTAATTAATACCATAATTATTAAATTCATTTAACATATTTTTATTCTTATTATCTTCCATGAAAAGCGTTAGTGGAAAAACACACGACTTCATGAGGTAGTAGTCTACATAGACACAAGTACCATCATCACATCCCTAGAAGAATGGAAATTAAAATAATAACATATGATTTATTGACTGAATAGGTATAATTATTTAATAATTATCCTATATATAATATATATTGTTCATTGTACAAAATTTTCATTGGTTTTAATATAAAAATGCATGAAATCGGTTTATGAGGCAGTAGTCTCTTGTATACAGGAACCAGGATTCCATAACCCATTTTTTGGATGAAGTGATTGTTATAGGTCATTACCATAACATATCAACATATAAATATATTAAATATTATGTTTTTATTATGTCATCAATTTTCTAATTATAAATTATTTAGGTGGATAAACAAAAAAAATATAAACACTCGATGAATAATGTTGTTAATTCTTTGGTTATCCACCATAGGTTGGTAATAAAATCCTTCATAGTGTTGAATTATAACAAAAATAAGGATTTGATTTTGATATGAGAGATTTTGGGAAGATATTTACGGAAGTTATTTCATGAACCAAATTTTTATGGATTGGTGATTAAGTGAATGATGGTGGTGGAATTGTATACATAGGGGAAATGAAACCACTTGGAAACTACATGGAAATTTCAGAAATATCCAAAATAATAGTAATTCACATGCCAATATATAAACTGTAACCTTATAAATGATCATGGTAAGGATAATATTTAAATATGTCCTTAATATATATATTTTTAAAGTGTGATTTTTATTTTAACCGTTAATATCTTGGTTTAACTAATGGATAAACCATTTTTACCTTAACCGCAGTAAATAATTTTTACTATTTTTAGTGTTCATTTTAGTAAAATAAATTTATAATATTATATAATATAAACTAAGATGACTCAAAATATGAAATCCACCCTTTTAAATTAAATTAAAACACGTTTAAAATATATTTTATATTTAATACCTCATACATAATGAGAAATCATGTTTTCAAAGAGCAGATGCTCCAAATATTACAATATTTTAATATCCATAATCTAAATTAACAAAAATGAATTAAATTTGACTAATTATTGTATAATGGGACTAATTTTAAATTAATAAAAAATTTAAATATAATTTATCTTTATAAATAATATAAATCCAAATGTATTTTTAAATTAAAATTTAGTATGTTCACTATTCATTAAAAATTATTGTTTGTTGAAAAATATCTATAATTGACCCTGAAATATTTTTACATTTTCATTTCAAAAAATAAATTTATTTTCTAAAAAGATTATAATAGTTACAAAATATAGTTTCAATATATGTTTTTAAAAAAGTGAAAAAACTAATTTATATAAAAAATATTGTTTTTAAGACTAATATTGAATTTATTTTTTACTCTTGTTTGAAAAAAACAAAATATACATGTTAATGTGATTATTTAATATATATTTACTGTATACATTTCATTTAATTCATATACCAAAATTTTCTTAAAATTTATTTATTAAAAAATGTGCTTTTGAATCAATTTTTTTTTTGAAAAAGGAATCTTTTATTTTTAAATAGTTTTTATTTTTGTTTTTAATTAATTTTCCACCGAATAATTCATTTTATATTATTATATAAATAATATATTTTTATAATATTCATAATATTATTCATATATGGAATTCCATGTGCGAACTGATAACTATGATAATAAATAATTTTATTTTAATAATAGGTCATGTCTTATTAAAATGTAGTGTTACGTCTAACGCAATCTATAATCTATATTTCATATAGTGAAAAAAAAATTAATGATTTAAAAAAATAATTTCGAATAAATCACTGTATTACATTCTACACCCTTGAAAATAATTTCTCCCCTAAAATTTGTCACTTTGATGCAACAAAAAAGGATACATCAACCTAATTACATCCCTAGGTTCCCACATATCTTCCCCAAGCTGGTGGTTTCACTACAAAAGGATTACATGATGAATAGTCTTATTATATATAACATTCTCTATTTGATCAATAATCTTTACCATTTTTTTCTCATATAATATTTCATTCTCCATTTGTATGACCAAAGAGTTCAGAATATGTGGTATATCATATGTATACATCATCAAAATTTATTCATGGAACACATTATAAACCAAATAATATTTTGGTGGAAGCAAAAAATGATAAGATACTATCCCAATATGATCAATTGTTTTAATGAGAACAATATACCTAGGGCATAGTTTTATCTTCCTCCATCAACAAATAAATTCATAGAAATACCTTCTCATATAGTTAAAATTCTAGATCACACTAAAAATTATCATCATAACATTTTTCAACATTGTCTAGTCCTTAAATATTACATAATGGCCTTATCCTTTTCCTCCATCTCATTAGATTTATCATGTACAAAAAGTAATTTTTCTTTTATATTATTCCAATACATTGTATTTCTATACATAGATCTATAAGGGGATTTATAGGGATCCATATAAGTGTTTTAGTGAAAGTTATTATTTTATGAAAATGAAAATTAGGGACATGGTTAATCCGAACAACATTTGAAATCCATTTAACAAGATCATAGAATACTCTCTAGTGTTTGCGTTATTCTCTAAGACTAACCATCTAACAAAGGATGATATAAAGATCAAAAACTAATCACTATGTAAACAGGTAGATAAATACAACCCAATAATATCTTAGTAAACATAATATCTAGATAAATAAAAATTTAATGTGGTACTCCACCAAAACCTACTATAAATTTATTTTATTTTATGGAAAGTTGATCGAATGAGAAATTTTCTATTATAGTAATAATATGTTATCACCGAATAAAGTGATCAACAAGTTACCATAATTACATTAACATCAAAGATTAGATAAACTGTAAAGGTTACTATAAAATTTGATCATATGTGAAAAAATTCTAGTCATTCCCCTTTATATAATATTTCACTAAAAAATATACAAAACCAAAGGGTTGAATTTCTATAAATTTATCTTAAAACAATATTAATCAAGATAAAATCCCATTATAATAAACCCCAAAATGGGTTCCAAAGACTTTGAAATTATGATCAAACAAAAAACACATAGTATCAAGATGATATATGTATCTTATATGTTAATTTTACCTTGAGTCATATATTATTCTGAAAGACAATTAACCGTAATTTCATAACATAGATCATTTACTAAAAAATCACATTGGAATCTTAGGATAAACATATTATGGATGGAATATCAAATTTGATTCCAATTTTCTCTAATATATATATATGGTGATAATAAATGCACAAAAGCATAATAAATTTCACAAAAATATGAACAATAATATTTTCATATGTTTTATTCATATAAATAAAAACATGAAATTACCAAATTGGGAGAGGAGAATGAGTGTTCCATAATTATCATATCTCACATCAAACATTGTGATTGAAAAAGATTTCCCTTTTTCTGTGTCTTCAGAGTATATTGTGACTTATCATCATCACTATCCCATGTAATGGCGCATTGGATCTCATAATTACAATTCTCCTGGAATTTGAAACCCTAGATTGTGGGTGGTGAATTATATGTTGCATTCTCTATAATTTCATAATTAGGTATCTTCATTCCACGACATCAACATTTCAGTTCCCGATGACCTTCCCTTCCATAAATAAAACTTTTGAAATTTCCCTTATCGCAATACCCTCCTTGTTTCTACCATCAAATTGAGAATTAAACAAAGCTAATATTTTTTAGTCTATGTTTTTTAGATATTCCATTATATTCCATTATTCTATTCTTATCAAATCTACGATATTTACACACAACTACAACCTCTAATTATAACTTATTATAACATTGAAAAATATCATCATATATACTAAATTATCTTATGGAATATACCCCTTGAAGATTTTTTTTATTGTATTGATGCATTGATCAACCATGTATATAGTTTTTATTATAATTATAGAAGGGTATCTTTATATATTGTAAAATTCTCATTGTAGTCACCAATAGATTAATAATCTTTTTTATTTAACTCATGTAACTCTATATCTATATTCATACGAGGATTATAAAAAAATTCCTTATTAAAATTTGTGTTCATGAACTCATCCATATATAAGGATTATATTTCATAAATCTCACTTGTATTCTTGATAATATCCCTCCATTAATATACTTATCCTTCCAAATGATAATGGAAAAAAGGAATGTTTCATGATATGAACATTGGTGAATAGAAAATATCTTTTTTGAGGTAATAATTCATTTTTTAGATACTAGTGGATCAACTTTTCCACTAAATTTTGTTAGAAATTTCCTCATGTAGTAATAAAAATAATGCTATTCTAACATTTCAATTTTTGTATGATTAGAATGATTCATGGATTGTGACTTTTTAGTGATATTAAAAATTATATTTTTCATTCCATATCCAAAAACATTTGTCTGTTTTGGAGAAAAATTATATCAGTATTCCTCATGCTCAGAATTAATATGATTCCATTGGGTTCTATTCATTAACAAAATCCAAAAGGTATACTGTAAGAATAAATAATCACAGTGGGGAACTACATAATCCAAAAAAATCAACTATATTATGTCTAAATCATGAAACCTTATCTTTATTCTATAACACCATAACTTTATCTAAGGTTATTCATAGTCTCCATCTACTGAAATCCATTATGATGGTTCATAATGATGTTTTAGATTTCTTTATCAAGACTTCCAAAAGTGTAAAATGATGTTTGTAGAATGGAATATAATATTTTACCAGGTGACAATATACACCGTATCAATGTTCCCTTTCATTATTATTACCACTAGGCACCTCTGTTCTATGCCACATCAAATTTTAGTATGTAAATAGACATGTAAATTCATGGAAACCACTTGTACTATTATTTATCAAAATTCTAGGACATTTTTCTATAAATAAACTCATCCCTAAACATATCCTTATATACATCTCTAGATAGGTCCTTATAAATACCTAAATATATCACTAATGTTTTATCATCGTAGTTTCAAATTATTAACTATAACTTTCCTCTCATACCAACTATAACAAAACAAGATTTTTATACAAGGAAATTACATCTTGTAGTTGAATATTCAATACACTTCACAAACACATTGATGAGGACCAAAATAGTTTAGTGTCTTTTTATTCTACATTTAGAATCATATTATTTCATAAAATATCAATAGTGTATCTAATAAAGATCTTACCATTATGTTCTATTCAAATAAATACCCTAATTATAACTTTTCATCATATCCTAGAGAAATGAAACATAAGAATGTGAACACACGTATAATAAGTAATTGTTAAAAAGGAAATTAATAAACATAACGTGAGTATAAGGGTATGATAACAAGATATCAACAATTGAAAATCATACCCAGTATGTCAAATATAAAAAATATTACGAAATATAATCATAATGGTAGCTTAAAAGACATGAATCATAAGTAAATCCAAGAACATGATCTATGAGACAAAATTATTTTAATAAGACATGAAATTCAATGATATACATGTTTATTAAAAAAAATATTTCAATGATTTACACTATGAAATTTATAACCTCTTCTTCATTTATTAACCACCCATGTACATGATTCAGGATTGGGATAAACTCTCTTATACCTTATTCTGATCATGGTATAACCACTAATGTAACCTCTTGATTCAATCTTGGGTTAATCACAATTGTAAACTTTCTTCTATTATAATATTAATCATTTACAAATGCATTGGGGGATGATATGGGCCCCAGTTATCACATATTTAAATGAAATAAAAATTATTCCACAATATCATAAAATATTCATCATATTAGAACACATGAATTGAATTGGGATACATAGAAATTTCATCCTAACTTATCCTATGGAAAAGAAATGGGTTTTAAAATCATTTAATAATTTCACCAAATCATATCCGATGAAATGAAGTGTGTTTAATAATAATTTTATCTTGGTATAAACCATGGAAGTGAAATAGGATTCATAAAAATAATTCCATAATAAATATAATCTTTTCAGGTAACCAATATGGATGTTAAACTTGTATCATGTCCTCAGTTAATAATAACTAAAAAGATACGTTTTCATCATTGATGTAAAATTATTTTAAATGTGACAAGGAACATTTCTTAAGGAATATAAAATTTAATATAAAATAATTTTTTTAAACTAATATTTAATAAAAAATTATTAAATAAATTTATTTTATAATATACATGAAAACTTTTAATAAAATGAAAAAAAATTAAATCATTTATAGAGAAAAAAATCATTTCTGATTTAGAAAAAATGTTACAAAATAAAACTTATTCAACATATTGTTCAAATTGAAATTATTCATTAAAATTATAATTTTTTTTAATATTAAAATTATAATTTTTTTAATATTAAAATCTCATTCTAATCGAGATGGTTTATTCTTGAATTTCGATTGAATGAAATTATTTATAAAATATATATTATAACCGAATAATTTTATGATTATATCTATATTATTTGACTTTTAAGTAAATGTTAACATTTATATAATCTTTGGAATATAAAATATTTGAGATTTTGTTTTATGAAAACTTGAATTAATTTATCAGTTTGGTTAGAGAACAGTTTTTTTCAAAACCCATGTTTTCTAAAAATGACATCTAAAATATTTTACTATTCTTCTATGATTTTTAAAATAAATTAGTGGACATTTTGATATTTTTATAATTTTTATAAAATGAGTCTTTGTATCATTTTTCCTATAATACATATTTGGATTATATTAAAAAATCAGGCTAATATTTCTTTTAATGTGTATTCCCTATACATAATTTCCTAAAATCAGGAAAATAAAATGAAATAAATATCCCTTCATAAGTTTTATTTTTTAATTTCAAATAATTTGTTTCCCTAATTTTTTAGATTTTAGTTATAATTTATCATATTCATAATTAAAAGAATATTTTCTTTAGCAATTGTTTTAGACCTCTTTTTATTGTATTTATTTTCTTCCATAATAGCATCCATTTATTTTAAATATACTATTTTATCGATATGATGTATTTATACCAAAAATTTTCTTCTTATATATGTTTTATGACTGTCTTTATTATTATAGTATTAAAAATAAATTCCTTGATTCATTTGTGTATTAATTAACTTTTAGTTGAATTATTAAATTAACATGATAAATATAGATTAAATATACAATAAATATCTGTATTATTTATCATGGTTATAATTATTTCTTAATCCATTCCCCGTTTTAAAATATTTTGCATTACTTTTAAAGTTATTTGATTAAATGTAGAATTATTTTTAATCTATATTATTTCATAAATATGTATATTTTAATTCAAGTAAAAATATTCATGAATTAAATATATTATTAAATATATAATAATTGAATTATAAATTCATATATGAGTGGGGAACAATTATAAATAGAACCTAGATGCATCAGTTGTTTCATGAGATGAATTAGTTGAATATCATTAGTTAAACGGGTTTCTCTTGTATACTTATCCTTTAGTTTTAAACTATCTTTTTGAAGGTCTTAGTTGTATAGGTTTACATGATTCTTGAGATAATGAAATCAATTAATTAAGAGTTTCCTCTATTAAAAATTTAGTTGTTATTATCAAAGAGATTTTAGAAATAATATTTGATCATAATGAATCTCATTCTTAGTTTGTTGATTAAATTTCATGATTTTCCTATAAATTAATAATCAATGTTGATTATGATATATTAAAATATGATAGTTGTCTTATTACGTAAATGGAATTTGTTTTGTGTTATTTATAACTTCATAATTCTTATGAATGTTAAATAATTTAAACGGAATATTTTTTTATTTATTTCCCTTTCCATGATTTTTCTTATTTATTTATGGTATATTTCATTATACATAACCATTAATGAGAATTTGGTATCACCATTATTTTGTTATAATTCATAGGAATCCATGATGTGCGTTTTGATTCATATGTAATGATATTTTAAAAATGGAATAAAATTATTCTTAAAAAAATATGTTTTAATATTTTTTATATTTATCTAAGGAATCGAGTGTGTTTCAATATTAAAAGGACATTTAAACAGTTTGATCCTTCTATATATGATTCATTGTATCTTATTCTAGTGTAACAAAGAAAAAATCATCTCAAATTTATTAGGGTCAGGGTTGTTACTATTGTCATTTGACAGAGTTTAGTAGAATAAATCTGAACAAGATTTAAGAAATCATTTATTAGGGAAAATAAAACAACGATAAGTTTTGATGAAAAGTATAGAAAAAAATACTAATATTCTAGTAAGGAAAATAATATTCAGTTTTCCTATAAATAAATCCTTTTCTGAAAATATTAAGTGCATGTTCTTCTTGAAATGTTTTTCCTAAGATTAATTACCTTGAAAAAGGTATATTGGGTTAGACCTAATTGTTACCTAGTTTTGAAAATGGGCCTTACATTGCATGAGGTTTGATACTACATGGGGATATTCGTTTGATAGTTATAATTTTCCTTACAAACCACTATGAAACAAGTGAATATATAATGATAATGAATGAATTTTGTCAAATATATGGTTTCTTATATTGAAAATAATTTTACATGATTTATACATCCTATAAATGATTACATAGTTTTCATAATATGATTAGTATTATTCAAAAATTGATTTTTTTTTATTTTCATCTATGGAAAAAACAAAATTTAATCAAGTTAAAATTTAATATGATGAAAAATGTGGTTATTATGTGAAATGAAATGGGATGTCAATAGTATTGAAATTTATCAAGATTATTCCTAATCAGATATCCAAAATTATGAATAAAAGTTTATAACATAAAACAAAACCTAGAATAACCAAATAAGAGAATTAAATAAATTTCTAATAGATCGTGTGGTGGATAGTATATATAAAATAAGGTTCTATTTTATTCATGTTTGAAATGTGGGAGGATACACACAATAACTTTTCTCAATGGAAGTAGAATTTTTTTAAGTACGGAAGAGAAGTGTATAGAGAATATAATTTTACAATGAGTATAAAGAATACTATGGAAGGAAATAAATTTCATCCTAGGGATACACTTATATATCATTCTCTAAATTGTGGTTAACCAGGTCATTATCTAAGTTAATTCCCTATTATAAGTATTGACCCTTATACCTTGGAATAGTTTTTGATGAAATAAAATGAATGATATATATATGAACTATAATTAAATAATTATTGTTTAGATGTATTTTTACCACTTTTATTTTGGTGATAAGAATTATGAAACGTCTAAGGATTCAATTACATTTTTGAATAATATATTTCTTCATCAATATAAATGTTGTGAATGCCGTTATGGTTTTAAATTTTTATGTTTAATCATATGTTCAATGTGATAAACACGCCTTTTGAAAAAATTTCGGTAATCAATGTATCTTAAATAATATTTCATTTTGGAAAACATTTATACAAATATGACCTATCATTTTTTTATTGTTTTAGTAAATAATAATTTTAAGGAAAATTTTCCTAAATTTTTTTTGGGAATAATTTTAAATTTATTAGTAATCTTAAGAATTTATCTTTTATATTATATTGAAGTAATAATAAGATATTACACTTTGAGATATTTATAAGAATTATAATAATATTGTTATATTAAAAGGGAAACACACATACTGGGTGACACCCATCATATCTCGAGAGGTCATAGGGCTTGAACCCACAACCAAATTATTATAATGTTTTAAATCCCATCAATATCCAAATTGATTTCTTGGTTAATATTCTATTTTTTGTTAAATTATTTCACTAAAAAAAATTAATAATGAATTGGTGATGTTACTATTGAGGTTTGGAGATTAATATATTATATTGGAATACAACTTCTAACCAAATTGGTTTTATTTAGAGATAGATAGAAAGACATGTAACACTTTTATAGATTTAAAAAACATTTAAATTTGATTTTAGGTTCTTCAGGAATAAAAATTCATTTTGGGATATTCATTTTACAGAGTATGTGATGAATTAGATATTCATTGAAGGAAAAATATAGAATAAAATTGTTCTTATGAAATAGAAATGTATCAAGTAATTATATTTTGTTATGTCTTTATTTTGTAAAATAGTTCCTCAACATTAGGAAACTTGTCATAACAAAAAGTAATCTTATTTCCTTCATATCTAAATAATAAAATTGTATTGTATATCATAACGTATTAATGGGTTTTAATTCCTTATCATTCCATTTATTATTCAAAATATTACAATCAATGTCCTCTATCTCCTTCTATATTTATTTATGTTATTCCTTCATATCTACATCTTCAATTTACATGAATGTTATTTGAATTAAAACCTAGTAATGTTTTATTAAATGTGATATTTTAATTTAGCGTTCCCTATTATTAAAATTTTGTTTTATTATCCCATTTTATGATGTGGACTTTTCACAAAGTAATTTTAAAATATAAAAAACTTGATTTCTAAGAGAATGGTAAAATTAAAAGGATGAATTTTATTTTATATATGAAAAATTTAGCAGTAGAGAATTATAAAATATTATGATTTTATTTGATAGTATATGTTACATTCAACACCCATATTAAACAATCCATGTAATATAATTCATTAAATTTAATATCTTCGATAGCTATTAGAGCATGCATCCCATTGTCTAAATGAGTTTTGATATAGTTCATTGTTATAAAATAGGGGTTATATTAGTGGGTAAGAATAATAATAACTAAATTATGAAACATATAAAGTTTAAAATTTTAATAACAACTCCATTGTTTTTTTATTTTCTAGAAATAAAATAAAAATCCTTAAATATAAGAAGTGTTTTTTGGAAAAAAATATTTTTCTAAAAGAAGCTTTGGTAATGCTTTGTCGACATATATAGAAAATAAGTTTTACAGATTTTAGAAAATTTAATTTATATAATAAACATTATTATTAACTGAATATTTAAAAATCAGTTTCATCAATTTTTTTTGTAAATTTTCTATAAAAAATTAGTTTTTTTATGAATAGTGAAGTATGCATATGTTGAAAGAAATTTTCATTTTTGTTAACTAATTTATATAGTTGAATTTAATTTTAAAATAGATTAAATGTAATATAAGTTCAATTATATTAGTTGTTAACTAATTTAGGTAATTTTAGTTAGTTTTATATTGATTTTTGATATTAAAACCTTTCTTGATTTTCAGAATATTCTTCTTAGAAATCATATTTTCCATACTATCTATATGTTTTCTTTTAAAATTAAACATTCATATTGTTTTAAATGAAATTGGTAAAATATATTTAATATTTTGTTGTCATAATAATCTATATTTTTTATAAAATTCAACAAAATATTTTTCCATAATGAATAGTGAAAATAGTAAAAAATAATGACCATTGTTTTGGTAAAAATGGGTTTACTTGTATTAATTTAAGAAAAGGGGTTTGAATTTAAAAAAACATTTATAAAAACTATTTTATATAAATAGTATACCTTACCATGTATACGGATCAATGATAATCAATTTTTGACTCTTTCAATATCTAAAAAACCTTGTTACTCTTTTTCTTTTAAAAAATTACAAGTGTGACGGTCACCTAACTTAAAAAAACCACCCAATATACTCTTTTATTAATACCTTAAAAACTTTTTGTTTTAGAAAAATCCTAACCAAATAACTTCGCAAATTCCATCACCTTGTTCTAGATTTTTTTTCATAAATCCATTCTATGAATAATTTGGAAATAATATTAAAGAGGAAGTTCGAGAAAATGTTAAATCTCAAACTATGCATATTTTTTATTTATTCCTCCACCTACTTAAATTATTATTAATTTATTCTTGTATAAAAATGAAACTATAAAAAATTTACTTATTTTTTTTATTATTTTACGTTCATTTCCTATATCCATATCATCTTCCCTCAAATGGGAGACAATAACGTCACTCGAGTAAAGGATAGACTACCGCTTCGTGAATCGACATGACCTGTGTTCCATCAGCACCTCCCACAGTAGGGCTTTCTGATGGATATTAATTATATATATTATAATTATAACATAATTATACCTCTTTATTAATTATATTATACATTTATTTTTTTCAAAAAATTTTCACATATTTACAGCAGACTACCACCTTGTGAGACGATGTGTTTCTTTTTCCACTAACGCATTACAGTGCAGGAAATTCGGATAATCTAATGAATATATTTGATATAAATGAAATAATTATGAAATTTATTACATATTTATTACTCATATATGATAATATATAATATTATTTCTAATCATTTCACTCACTAAAATATCATAATGTTATTCATTATATTATAATTTAATATTATAATTTTTTCACTAGATGGTACATAAATAATTTTGAAATGTTTTTTATGAAAATTTAACTTTATTTCCCTCTTTGATATTAAATCAGTTATCATCTAAAACTATATTTTCAAAAAAATAAATTAAAAAAATAAATAACCTCATATGTTTTTTAAAATATATTTTTACCCATGTTTTCTTTTACAAAAAATTATTGAAATTAATCATCATGTCATTTTTTTAAAAAGGTCTATTTATATTTTACCAAAATATAAAATGAAATCATTATTTTAATGTCTATAACTTGAACTGAATCTCTTCCTGTTATGACCTACCAATGTTTGAAATCACCATTTATATGTTTTGTAAGGTTATTTGAAATTAAATTTTCATCAATTTGTTTTTAATATTTTAGTTTTCAATGTTTATTTTCAAAATATTAAATAATATTTTAATCAATAATATTTTTTAAATACCTTTTTATAGTTTTTATATTCATCAATGACATCATAAATTTATATGAGATATACTATAATCGAGATAGGTTTTATAGATACAATCTTAAATAGTTATTTGATTGGTTTATGATTATAATTACCATGTATAGTATTGAAACTGACTTCCTTTATTAACTTTTTACTCAATAACTTTTCATTCGGTTATAAACATTCCTATAATCAATGGACATTAAGTTTCCCATAAATATCGATATTATTTTTTATGGTTATTATTATTTCATAAACTATATCTCATTACTACATATGTTTCTTTACATTGAATGTTATATGATTTATTGGGGAAATATTTCTAATCCTTATTCATTTTTTAATAATTATATTTAATGATTAGTCATATTGTTAATGAATTATGAAGATTATTCAAAATATGAGGAATTATTTTTTCATGAAGATATGGGCCAGTCCCGGTTATAGATAACACCTCAATGCATCAATAATCTCTTTATGAGAATAAATTGGATATCCTTAATTAAATTGTTCCTGGTGTATACCTACCGATAAGTATAAAAATTTCTTGAGTATGGTCTTGAAAGTAGATGTTTTAATGATTATTTTGATCATTAAATCCAATATTTAAATGTATCAGTAATTAAGAATTAAGTTATTTTTATAGTCATGTTATTGAATTAATGGAATGTGTTTTTTTATTTTTACCATCCAATATTGATTATTCTAGTCAAATTATTTAAATAGTGTGTTTTTTCAGTTATTTACAATTTCATAATTATTCTTATTGATTCATTATATCATCAATTGTACATAAACGTTACTAAGATTTTGAGGTCACTCTTATTATGGTTTCTTTCACATGAACCCATAGAGTGAACTATGATTGATATGAAATGTTATTCTAGAAGGAATATTTTATTCTGTATAAAAATCATGTTAATTGTTTTTTCAAATTCAATTTTGAAATCATTTTTATATGTATTTTTCCAAGAAAATTTAATTATTTTGTTTTTAGAGATAAGATTTAACGTATCTTTTTATAATGTAATAAATTATATAATGGATTAATGTTACCGGGGTTTTCATTGTTACACATTGTATTTATTATTTAACTATCCTCTAATATATAAAAATGAAATGAAAATAAAACATGCAATTTCAGAGTGTAAATATTAGATGATTGTCTCATCTAAAAGTCCATGAAGTTTGGAAAGATATATTATTGGCTATAATGAACCCCTTCCTATGAAAAAGTGTAAGAGTTCCCTAAACATTTCCAAAAATTGGGAAAAGATTATGGGTTCTAGAAATAAAACTATAAATTTTATTACAAAAATTGATGGTAACATGTTTTATTTCTATGAGATGCATGATCATATTTCATGTTTTTTTATATTTAGAATATATTAAATATTTTGAATAAATAAATATTAGTAAATATTTGAGTAAGTTTATGATTATCGAATGTCTAAAATAAAGAACCCTAAGAATATATTAACCATTTGAATCTATTATTTTGGAGTACTGTAAAGCATGATGAATATGTGTCAAGAAGTATGATGGATTAATTTTAGATGAAGGCCTTTGGCTACATCAAAATATCATCAGAGAAATGATAGGGTGATGTATGTTTTTAAAAAGATATTTTTTTTTATAAATTCTAATCAAGGAAGTTATTGAAGATATTTTAATACAAAAAAGAAGTGAATATAAATGAAACTGAAATGAAATATTCATCTACTTTCATGTATAACGATAATTCTAACACTAGATGAAAACATACTAAGGAAAAAAGGAGGATCAATGTATTGGAGTAAACATAAAGACAATAATGACATGTGTACGAAGGACCTCCTTTTTTATGCTCACATCAACTATATTGGATAAAGTTCCAACAAACCATGATGAAAAATTGAGGAATTATTTTAGTTATTATTAAGAGTAATGAATTTTTAGTGAAATAATCACTCTTAGAAAATATACCATAGATTAATAAAATAACTAATAAAAGAAAATAAATAAAATTATTTCCACAAAAAAATCATTTGGCATACGAGAAGGAAAGATGTAAGGAGAATATAAAGTTCCCTACAATGGAGGAAGAAGAAAGAGAAGATATTTGTTCGAAATATTCTTTTTTAGTGAAATCATCATGAAAATTAGTGTATAAATTGTGTGAAAAAGAATGAATTTTTTACCATTGGTTTTAACCCATAAATTGTGAAAATTTTCATGCCTGTAGAAGCTAAATATTAGAAGAAGACAGAGTATGTGGGTATTGAATATCTCGTAATATGGACAGATTAAAAAATTCATATGGGTAGTTGAAACAAAAAAAAATTGTACCGAATTTTGGAGGAAAACGTTAAAGGGTCGGACCATTTGGATAGAAAAAATAATTTTCTTGATAATTTCATATGTACCCATATCCCCATGAATTTTACTATATATAATTTGGATTTTCAGTGTTACATGCCAAAGGGGGAGATAAATTTCATTGGGTGTACGTGCTAAATGGGAATAAGTGCATAAAATGAATAGAGATACATTCAAAAAAAGATTCTAAACTCATGTAATTATCATATTGTATCATTTTCAATAATTGGTGTTACATAACAAATCTATTTTTAAAATCATTATTTGTATGATCTATATTGTGCAAAAGAATGATTATATGAAGAAAAACATTTTTTATACTAAAGATGTATCAAAGATATAAGTTAATGATATAGTGGTCTATGTAGCATTAAATAATCAACTATTAGTATCATTTCGTAGTTCATGTGATATTCTTTCTCTGTGAGAAGATAGATAGACAAAGAAGTACCAACCTTCAGGAATTTTATGTTGATATTTTTTTGCTAACAATGTGGCTTTATTTAAAAACATTAATGATACTAAAAAGGTCCTAGAAAATAAATAGAATTTCCAACTAGTTTCATCCCCATTTCTTTGAGTTATTTAACATATATCCCCATACTAACATTTGAGATAAATAGCCTATATAAGTCCAATGATGGATGTTTTTGTGATATATAGAGACAAGTACTCCTGATGATATTTCTAAATCTGAAAATAGAGTCCTAAAAAGAATATTTGAATGTCATGTTGTTAGTATTCATGGTAGTATGTGACTAATGTAGATAAAATTTTTGTTTATTATCCTAAAATATTGTTTACTATAATGAGTTTTCACCCTATAGGATTATTGGATCTGTCAACGATTCAATGCTATGTGAAATTATCAAATTCAAAAAATATACCATTATTATTCTTATATAAAGTAGAATATGTCTCTAAGCTTGGGAATTGTATGAACATAGGGGAAATCTAATATCTCATTACCTTTATTTCATTGGTTTAATGGCTTATGATTATTCCCCCGTGATTTTTTAGTTTGTAGAAAATATGATTCACGGATATCATAGAATAAGGGGTAATTTTATAGATGAATAAAATAACGTCAATATCCCTAAATATAGGTAGATCATTGGAATTATATAGTATGTAATATTGAGATGACCCAATATTAATTTTTTACACATCTCAAGTGTTATAGTATCAAGATTTGGATTCATACTGTTCACCAGATGAATGAATGTCAACATCAGGAATTGGATTCTATCTTGGTGGGTTGTTCATTTCATGAAATATATATAAAAATAATGGCATTTCATTAAGAACTATAGAAGCTGAATACTTTGAATCCAATAAAACACTCAGTCCATTATAGTGAATGAAACAACAACTTGATGAAATTTGAGTTTAAGTGATGTCAATGATTAGAACACATTTTGATAATTCAACTGATATAAATCCTAAAAAATAGTACATCACTCAAGAAAAAAACATTGAAAAAAAATAACTTGATCAAGATAAAAATGTATCAAGAGATTAGGAAGAAAAAATTTGTGCCAACTAAACTATAGGATGCATAAATCCTTAAAAAGTCCATTCCAAATGGAGCTCTGGAATGTCATTGACTGGCTCATAGATTTCAGTCAACTCCCAATACTTGAGCAATGTTGATGTTGGATCCCCTCTCCACAATGAATGTTTTTTCAATATTTTCTAATTCGTGTTATTCTCCCTGATTAAGACCAAAACACAGAGTGGCCATTAGGTTTATTGAATAAGGTAAAAATGAATTGATTGAAAAATGGTAGTAGTGAATATGGGGGAGTTTCTAATATGATGTTTGTAAAACAATTTTTTTGAAAATATGAATCAAAAAAAGTATTGATGAGTTCATGATATTATCAGTTGTTACAAAAACTGATCATAAGGGATGAGATTGTATTATATTATGTATCAATAAGGTAATCGGTGTATGTATTATGAATAAATTGATTCATCAATGAAATTTTCAGGATACTCTAATTTCATACACCATGTTTGACTCATTTGGGATTATATTATGGTTTAAGGAAGAATTTTATCACTATCAATAGTTATAAATGGAAAATATTTTTTCATATGAATAACTATTCAATAAGTTGGTACTTAAAGATTATAATTGTTGCGAAAAAAACAAAGGGGGATATTGTTCTTTAAAATTACCACGTAATAGATATTTTAAGTTACTTATGTTTTTTAAGAAGGCTTGAGGAAGCTGATGATGGAAAGTTGTTCAAGGAGACATGTAGAGTGACTGTGAATTTGAGAAAATTTCATACATAGCACAAATTTCTAAACTATTCACATATAGAAATAATGTTAGAACTGATCACATTGAGCATGAAATTATATAATCTTATGCAGAGCGTGAATTTCTAATCTAATCTCATGGAGTGTAAATGAATGAAATGTCCATGTAGATCATGAATGTCTGAAATAGTCATGTTGAATGGGAATATTAGAATATTTTTCATGAAGGGATCTCTCATTCAAATAATATTATGATAGTTCAGGTGAAGGATTTATTTGAATTACCAAATGATAGTGAAAATGTATCATGGTGATATCATGCTATTCACTTTAAGACATCATTTTATTTTCTTAGGATTTATCAGGGAGATCACAAGAAGTGGTTGAAGAAAAAAATATGGAAATGATATAATTATTATATGGTTATTCCAATCCATGTGAGAACATGATTATCATTTGGATAATACATTGGGATAGCATGAGGTACTCAATGTTAATGTCACCTATTTCATGGTTAACATTGGTTATCATAATGGTATTACACAAAGAACTCATGGTTTTGTTATATCTAATAATGGGATCACATGATGTGTTGTATGATAATGAAGCGGACCACAAATGAGTTTTTTAGATATCATAGTGATATCAAATGAAGTGCGTTATGGAAATTTCGGATGTGGAATGGACAACTATCTTCAATTTATAGCATTAAGGTAGCGGAAATTTCCTTATAAATACCCATAGGCATGTACTTAAATATTTGATGAATTTTTTATAAAACATTATATTTGAAACAATTTATAGAAAAAACGGTTTCACATGGTGGTAAGGGAATATTAAAGAATTTATTCCACCAGGAAAAAAATCTATATCACAAGATCCGTATATATATCATAATAAGGGCTCTTGTGATAAGGACTCACAGGGAAGAAATGTATTTATAATGATTAGTGGAAGGTCATTAAGAGAATTATTTGATCCAACTAATCATTACAAAGGTCTAGTAGTGGTGTCCATTGAATGAATCAAGAAATGTGACGTATGTACATGGTTATTTCCAGAATAGGAAAATCCCTTGATACTAAGAAATATAAAAGAATAGAAAAAAGAAAATTTTTCTTCATAAATTGAAAACAATCACACAATCTACAAGATATAAGGAATGTATAGTGAAGTATGGATATGATTTTCATGATCTAAATAAGGTCTCAATAAGGATCCTTGTAGAGTGATGTCATGGAGGTGTCTCATGTAAGAGTATCATAGAGGGATGCAATTTAAGAGTCTCAAAAATGTATACTTATATATCAAAAGTGGATGTAATTTATATATCTAAAAAAGTGAAATTTATTCAAGATGATTGGAATGTAGAATTGTTACATCAAGGTGTTTTCAATGAAGTGATGGAGTATCCTAGAAATAAAAAAACATAGAATCTACCAAAAATTGGGGATGAATTAAATATTACCAATGAATAGGCATATATGTCGATAAAAAATGTTGGAATCCATTGTAGATAAGTGAGCAAGGGAATATGAATAAGGCGATCATTTCCATCATCAATGAGCCATTTATGGGAAGAATTATAGTGTTACCTTTGGGAATCCATGATATATCCCTATATTCTATATTGGTTTGTTAATAGGGATAGATGTTATCTATGATGAAAAAGTTTAATCAGTGAACTAAAAAGTGGTTTTGGGTACACCAACACATTATTAGATTCTTGATCTAAGGATGTATCCCATTGTGGGTAAATCGAGTAAACAATTGTGTATAAATTTTATTACTCAATTATTGTACAATATATGTACCATTAGAAGATAATGTTTTTAATGATAATATCAATATATACACCAAGGATAAAAAATTACCCTCATAAGTAATAGGTCATGATCAAGTGGGATGTGATGAATTTCTAATAGAATATCCAAACCCTAATGCCACTACCACCTCTAAGATTCAAAGCCCCATTTTTTCCAAATAGTGTGTGAACAAGCAATTAATGAGAATATTTAAATAAACATTCTATTGTATCATGTTTGACCATGAAAAATAATAATCTTGTAACGTTCCCAACCTAGAAGCCACTAAACCTGTGCTCTGAGACGTGTAGTTACACAACCTTAAGCGGGCCTCCCCGTACACCAATGGCTGTCGACTAGCAATGGGGGTCTATGTGGTCAAGTGGGGAGACTATACCCCCTTTATATTAGAGTAAGAAATAACATAAATAAACCAATAGTGGAATCATTAATCAATAAACAAGAAACATGTATAACAACCATTTCCAATAATAAATATACCATGTCCTGCAACAAGTGAAAATGTAAACCAATTCCCAACATAAAGACAGTGGCCAAAATCCCCAAAATGGTCTCGACTCCAAGTACAGATCCTCCATCAAGTGATACCCATGTCCACTCAAATATCTAGCAAGGACCCTTTCCCTTATCCTGACTGGCAAACATGAAGTCTGCTCGGGTACCCAATGGCGGCCCGAGGTGGGTGTCAGTACAACTCAGTATTCCACCACCAATGGTGTCTTCAAAATATCCTGATAAACAGGTAGTTCATTCAAAAGGAATATGAATGATAATTCCCAAGTAATTATTTAATGTGCCATTAACCAGTTTAGAGACAAATCCATTTCCACTTCCATTACAATTCATCTCACACCAATTATCATCACTCACCATTTCATCACATTTCTATGGGTTAATCACATACATCACGTTACATGGGTCTAAGGCCATCAATCACTTTCAAGAGGGTAAAAACATAGTTCCCCTATCTCACTCAGACTAACCCCCTCATAGAAACCATATCCTCACCATTAATCCTCTTTCCAGGTGGATGCAACCGTTTGGAGAATAAATCCTTATTCCCCATTCCTAACCTGTGCATTTTGGGTAGATTTCAGAGCATCAGTCTTCACTCGGCCCATGGGAATAGATCCTCAAGTCATACCCCACTCTACCAAGCCATGTGCACATACTTATATATATAAGTAACCATCAACCCACCATACCCTTTCCCTTTGACAGACACCATTCACAACAAACCACACGGGGATTCACATTATGCCTTAACCCATTAACACCTTACCATTTCACATCATGTAACCATTCACCCAATTCTCATGTGTTATGCCTAATTCACTAATCATTCAACACTACACCAATAACCTATCCCAGTATGGTCTTTAATCAGTTAACACATTAACCCATTTAACCCGTTCATCATTTCCATGAATCAACCATTCAACCCATTCCAAATAACCCCTAGGTTATTTCCAAGTCTAAGTGCACAGCCTAACTTTTATTCCAAGTTCAACCAATAATGCCAACATTTTTTCCAAGTGCTCTACCATTTATTACAACAAATTCACTTGATTAATAACAATCCCTATGCCCGAGAAAAGCGGGGACACCCCAAGGATGACCAAAATGAGGTCATGTCACACTCAACGCATCCCATGGGGATCAAGAGGGTTCACAATTACCGTCTTTTAAGAATCCTTTATACCAAACACATCCTGGTTGATCAAATCTCATCAAATGGAATCCATGAGCAAAGACACACATTCATAAATCCACCATAAAACTATGGGATAACATTTAAATACCATTTAAAATGACACCGCGGTTAAATGCACACTCAATCGAGTCATTAGACCTCAATCTGAATAGACTTTGGAGCATCAACCTAGAACTCACCCAAAAGAGAGGGTTTCAGAGCTCTGAAACAAGAGGGAGAGAAGATGCAACCCTAAAACAAAAAAGAGAAGCAAGGATGGGATTAGCCTTACCCGGAGCTTCGATCTGCATCTAGTGTCACCAAAAATGCCTTAGAAACGATGGAGATTGACCTCTTGGTGCTCTTGGGATGTTTGGTTCGTTCCTAGGGTGAAGAGGGAGGAAAGTAGAGGAAATCCCAAGTGCGTTCTTAAAATCCAGAGGTGGAAATTTTGTAATTTTCCCAACATTAAGAAGCTGCAGGGTTTGTCCGCACGGTTTGACAAACCATGCGCAAACCGTGCGCATGATACTGTCTAGAGGAGGAGGGGTTTCACAGTTTACCTGGGCAGGCCGCACGGTTTTCCCTAGCCGTGCGCAACTGTGTGCCCAGGTTTGTCTTGCCCAGTTTTCCTATCTTTCAGGACTCGAGCCCCCGAAACACCCCAAGACGTCTCCTAATTTTAGGAGACATCCCTTGAAGCTTGAAACAATGGATTCAACCAAAACATAACGAAAGCATACCCTTCCTGAAACTGGGATCTTACAAATCTCAAATCCATTTACTGGTTAAGCCCACTCCTCTATAGCTTCTATCATTTTTAGATCAATTGAGATTTATTCTTTGGTCACAATGAGTCTTAAAAACATTACATTATCTGAACAGAACTAAAATTTTCTAAATTTAACATTAATATTCAATTTCATTAGAATTGGTTATATGATGCTGAAATTATTCGCATACTCCCCATGTTTTTTTTGGAATATATCAGAATATTATAAATAATGACCAACTTAAATTTTTTAGGGTGGTCAGTATATATTATATTCATTAAATCCATATAAAAATATATAAGGATAATTAGTCAATAAAAATTGAAGAATATTAAATTTATAATTTGATATCTTTTTGGAATGGATTATTCATGATAACATTATTATTCACCCTTATCTAATGATACCTCGATCAATGTTCAATCTTGGGGTAAAATTGAACCCCATAATGCCAGTGGAACAAATATTCATTCCTTAGAAAAGGGTTTTTTCATCAATGTAATTAAAATATGTTATATATAATGAATCCATAATCATAATGATCAATTCAAATTCATCCCAATGAAAACAGGTTCTTCCTAGGGAAATTTTTATTTTTATCCATGATTGTTAACACCATTTAAAACCAGAATATTATCGTAACCACATTAAAGGATATTTTTAGATTTAGTATCTTGGAAGGTAGGTAGATAATACATGAAATGAATTTGGAAATCACCAATATTAAATTTATTAAATCCTCTTAAAATAATCATTTATTATTCAATCTTATTTCACCTCAATATAGTTGGTTTCCTAGGGATTTCATCAATATAAATGGGTGAGCATAAATCCTAGTAAGGGATAAAAAAGGAAATAGATATTTGAAGGTAATATTTAGTAAAAAAAATTGAGGCATAACATGAGATAATAATAATAAGAATATGATAAATGGCATGGAAATGTGGCTAAAATATAAAAATGATACATTTATAAGCATATTACCACGGTTTACCACCAAGGTGCTGTAATCATATTAGAACGGTCATTTACAATGTCTTAATAATCATTTCATCTTTAGATATTAAATATATACCAAATTAATTGGATAAATATCAGGATACAACCTTCATATTTCTTAATTCTTGTTTCCATATAGATTATAATAAATAATTTCATCGATAACTCATTGAGGATGAAGAACAAAGTTTTTATATGATCATAGAGTACAACTATTTTTAAAGACATAATATTTTCATAATTTGTTACACTTGTTAAGATAATGTGGATTTCCTAAATAAATTTCCTAAATAAATGAAGTATAATGATATATATATATATATATTAATATTCATGAATAAAAATATGGTTTCATATTAATGACATAAATAGGGAGGCATAAAAAATTAGATAATTATTTCGACATCATAACACATATAAAAGTGTTTTATATAATGGGATTAATGTGAGAGAATAGAGTTCAATAAATTATTTAACAAAAAAAATTACAATTATAGTTTTTTTATTAATTAATGACAACATAATTATAGTGAAATTGAAATAAATATTATACAAAAACTGTATGGATTAAAAGGAAGAGTAATAGAACCCCTTACCTTATGTGATATATTTTTACATCATTCACTTATTTCTGTGGAACCAGAGATACACCATGGAAAGTATATATAGAGGACAAATATGTATAATATCATCCTTAATATCTTTTTAGTGAGTGAAATGGGGTGGAGAGTTGGATATTTAAAGTAAATTTTGGTGGGATCTTTATTAATTTCTTAATATAGGCTATGTTAACCTTGGTAGTGAAAAATTAAAAACCATTATATTATCAAAGGTTTTGGATCTTTTTTATGAAATTAATAATATTTTTTTGAAATATTTGAGTTTTAAAACCTAAAATATATATTTTATATTCCTTTTCACATTCAAAATTTTTTTTCCCCACAAAATAATGTTTTCAAAACCAATACTTCTATTTTTGTCTTTAAAAAGATATTAAAAAGTTTTGAAATAAGATTAATTAATCAAAATAAAACATACTAACAACACATTTTAGTCAAAGAATATTATTTTTAATTAGAAAACCATTATTAAATATTTATGATGTCATTAAAGAAACTAATAACACAAAACATTATTTTCACTATTCACCAAAAAAACATTGTATATTAGAGAACTATAAAAATTTCACTCTAAACTAATTTCAACATGCTAAATTAAAATATTATATTTAATTATTAAATATAAATTCCTAAAATTGAGATATAATTATTTTCAAAAAATATACATATATTCTATAAATTAATATTTTCCAAGGAATCCATGTTTTTTATTAACTTTAAAAAAATTTAATTTTTTAATAATATCATACATATTTATTTAAAAATGAAATAATTATAATTAAATTATAATACATTTGAATATTATTTTATGAAATAATTTTTATTTTTCATTGGGTACTATTGTTATTTGAAATGTTATATAATGGTATCATTTCAAAGATCTGATAACAGACATATGACAGTCAGATACAAATTGCCACATTTTCTTTTATACACTAAATATACTCTACATTTTTTATAAATTATTATTAACAACAATATGTACAATAATATTACACTTCCTTTACTAATATATATTATATTATTAATTCTTAACTTTTTTATTGTAGTCAGTATCGATGGAGAGAAATTTCTGACATATTTCGGGGCAATCGAGTTTCCTTAGTGTGTACAATATTATTTCATAGTTATCTACCTATAATATTATTAGGTTTTTATGTAAATGCTATTTATTGGTGTGTAATTTTCTTTTAAAATGTAATATTCTTTCTATGAGATTTTAATAAAATAGAAATTCTAAAAAATATTTATTTTATAAATAACATAACTAAATATTTTTCCAATTACATCCCCCCTTTAAGAAATACAATTATTGAAATTATTTCCCTACCTCAAAATATATGGAGTTATTTCTCATTTATCACTTATTTATTCTCCCATGTTTCTTGTTAATAATTTATATTTCTATATAACACATTAAAATTATGGTTTTTCATGTTCCTCAATACATGTTCCCTTTCCCTAATAATCTATATCATTTCTTCATCAATTAATAAGTCAGGTACCAATTCCATAAAAAAATTTCCCATTATCTATGTTAGGTCTATCATATTCTTTCATAATAGGGAAATGTGGAATATTTAAAAAATAAAGTTGAAATATTTTTGGATATTTCACAATGATAAAGAACTACTCTAACATGCTCTATAATCTCAAATGGTCCAATATACCTTGGAATTAGTTTCTACATTATTCAATTTGTTAGGAGCCCTTTTCATGGAAATATTTTAACTAATGCTTGAATCCAGACCTTATAATCTATATCATTCCAATTATTATCACGACACTTTTATTTACTATGATAATCCTTTATATGTTTCTGGATCCCTCGTACCTTCGTCGTACTGTCTTTCAAAATTTGTTTCCAAAATAGTTTTCCATCTATAACATAATCCAAACATATTGGAGTTTTAAATCTATTCCAAAATATTTATAAATAAGGATCCATTTTAATACATTGTTGAAAACTATTTTTTTAGTATAATTGATCAATGGAAGATTAGGGTCCACACACCATTGAATATCATGTGAACTTGACCATGACATGTATTTCATTGATTGAATATCACTTTAACAGTACCCATCACTATGGGGATGATATGATGTGAAATGGTTTGATTTAATGTTAATAAAATTTATAATTCTCCTCCAGTTCATAAAAGTAAATCATATATAATTTTCTAAAACAATTAGCAATGCTTCCCCATTAAGCTTCCCTACCTATTGAATATTTTATCAAATAGATTATGTTAGAAATACACTAATATGATGATAAAATGGGTAGAATATAGTAATCGATAAATGATTACCAATATTGAAATTTTTCCATTGTATTCCCATATAATACCAAGAAAAATTACATTGTGATGTTGAACTGCTTCTATACAGGTATGGGTAGTGGTTACAATACTCATTTTGGTTGATTTTTCTTATCATTAACTTTCAGATGTATACAACATCTTGCAGTATAATCTGTAATCTCACATTTCATGTCATCCCAGTAATAATGATCTCATACATCTCTATACATTTTGGGGCTTCCAAGATGTATAGACAAAACATAGGTTTTATCTTTATTTCGGATCTTTTTATTTACTGCTATAATAGATGGGATTCATATAATTGAGAAAAAACATAGTAGTTCCTCATGGTTAATGTATCGACCCAATGTTTTTCAATGGAAATTCACTTCTTATAATCATGTCATAAAATAACATGAAAACACAACATAATGGACTACTAAGTGATAGGTGACCTTTAAAAATATGTTTGTCACTTCTGTGATTGGAATTTTGAAAATCTGACATACACGATTGTGTTCATAATGATTTTTGGAGTATAATAAAACAAAAATTATTTTTGGTGAATAGTATTCTTCCCTTATGAATAATAACATAAAATTATGAATAGTAATATTACCCTTATGTATAGTAAATCATCCAACATAAGAGTAACCTTACCCGTGAATAATTAAATAAAATTTAGACATCTTATAAAGTTAAAATTTGACCTTTGTAAACATTTTGGTAATTTGTAAGTCATAAATAAATATTTATAATTAATTAATTAATTTAAAAGAAAATTTAGTTTCTTAAAATGTGTTCATAAATTAACTAATCATTGTCTTATAGTTTTTAGTTAATTTTATTAGACTCTATGTAATTTTTAAAAACACTATAAAATCAGTTTTATTTTAAAAACTGTTTTTTAAGTAAATTATGATTTTAATTAAATTTTAAATTAATAATATTTAGAAAATTATTTTTGAAAAATGGACTTCATTTTTATATTCTATATTTTTAAAAATAGTTGGGGTAAATTTTTGGTATTTTTCTGAAATACTTTAATTTTTGTTGAATAGTAAAATACATTAATTTACCGTATAAATACATTATAATTAAAACCCACTATTCCTGACATAACAAGTGATGTAACCACACAAATACCAAACTCACATGACTTATTTACTATTCTTGGTCATGGATTACTCACTATTCATTGTCTTGTGAGAAAATAATAAACTAATGAATTTTATATTAAGAAAACCCCTCTCCCCTCCACTATAAAAACCACCCTTCACACCCTCATTTCCTCACACCTCTCAAGCTCCAAGCCTTCTCTAAAATCTGACCAAAAATATTCCCTAGACCCTCCCCCACTTTCAATAGCTGCTGGTATCATCAAAATACGATTCTTAGGCCCTTAAGGAGGATCTCAATAGGAGGATTCAAGTGGTAATTTCTCTCCCTCTTCTCCTTTATTTTCCTTTCATGTTCAAGTTCATTTCTTGATCTCTCCCCACCTATCTTCATCCAAATGGTATTATAACTCTAGTATTATAAATCTACTATAATTTTATGATGATAATGGGATATTATATCGTCAAACCCCCTTTCCTTCTTCCTTTTATTTTATTGAAGAGAACATTGCTCGGGAGGTTTTAATTTATCACCTTCAAGAATGACATGATTTCTTCTTCCATTTGTACCTTCAAATCTTGTCAGGAAACCATTTTTATTGTTGAAATATAATATTTTATATGTATTATCTCATATTTAAAGTTCTGTAACTAACTTATGACCATATTTCTAGTGATAAAATAAAACAACGTCATTATGATCGAAAAATCGCTCAAATTAACCCAAACAATCATCATTTAATTATTATCAAATTATTCATCCACATGGAACTAATATATTAATTATAATATCACTAATACTCCTGTAATATCATTTATAACATTTAATATAAGTTTTTTATATTTACCCATGTTCTACCAAAACATCAATTTAAGAATACAAGTGAACTACTCAAGAAAACAATAAAAACAAACAATCCCGAATACTGTTTTTAAACTATATAACTCATCCAAAGGCACATAAAATATCTTAATGAAACCATAATGAACCATATTAATTTAGAAAAGGTTTTTTTTCAATTAATGAATATAATGTCATTATATAGGACATTAAAGAGAATGAAGCTTTCGAATACAAGGTAAGGGAAAATTCTCGAACCTAACTTTCATCCTTCGGGTTCTCCCTCTTTCAATCCAGTTTTGGTATGGTTACTCCATAAAGATAAATTGTTCATCATTATCATTAAATTTTTTTGATATACATTTTTTTCACTGGTTTTTATGTCAAAAAAATGTTTTTGAAAAGAAATCTTCTTTTAAGAACACGCATTTTACTTCTCACTCAAAGTAGACAGTTCTTGTAACATGTATGGTATTCCCTCTTTCTTTTGGGAACCCAAAGTTTATGAATGTGTTATTATGATATGAAACCCATTAATTTACTTGGGTTAGTTATGTACATTTTTTATATGTGTTCTATGTGGAAATCATGATAATGATAATGTTATGATGTGATGGGTGCGCCCGAAATTGTATAGTGCAATATGAATGTTTCAATGAGAGAGGTGCGCCCTGAATTATTCAGTGCCCCAATGCTTTGGGTAATGCGATTAATCTCATGAGTAAATGTGAAATGATGCTTTAACAAGATTCTATCTTGGTTCACAAGTTTTTGTGGTAGTTAACAACTAAGATATGATGTTTTATTTTTATGCATTGCCACATTTCAAGTCTTATATTAAGGATTCCTCTCATGTTCATGATCTTTTTCCCATGTTATGATTATACTCACCGCATCTTATTTTATTATTATCTATCCTCCTACTGGGATTTTATCTCACCCCTTGTTATGTATATCCTTAGCTGACTACATGTACTAAGGAGATGACAAGTGCCAATAAGAATCTAGAAAAAAATAAATTAAATAAATGTTTATGCTTGATGTTATGATTGTTATGTATGGTCCTAGTTTTTCCAAGACACTAAACCTTTGGATCATCTATCTCTAATAATATTATGTTGTTTATCATTAAAATTATGTAATATTAATTTAAGAAAAGGAAGGGTCTTTATAGTTAACATAGAACTCGAAAAAGATACCCATATTCAAAACATCGAACTTATTTTTTATCTTATGATCTTCTCTTCATCTTTACTAATCTTATTTACCAATGATGGATGATAAATAATTTTGGATATAATTTATGATATCATTTTCCTTATTAATTAATTTTTCTTCTTTACCAAGTCTTTGTTAAATGGATATCCATCAATCTGCATCATCACAAGAACTCGTGTTCATTTATTGCTTAATAAATTAGTGAATTTGTTTTCCTTTCATATATGACAATGGATAGAATAATAATATTAATTATGAATATCTAACGATCTCTCTTGTCTCATATTCAATTAATTTTTGTAATATATAATTCAAAATCTGATGTTTATAGAATATATCATACTTCCCTCCATATCGATATCATCTACATATTATAAATTCAAATATTTCTATAGTTAACTATAAATCATGAGTAGGTTGATTCTGTTCTTGATGATAGATTTTTTTATTCATAGGTAATATTTAGACAATTTTCCCTAAATGTATTTATCACTATAAATAAAAAGTCATTCAGCATGTGAGGGTAAATTTAGCACAGGTGCATTAAAAACCTCGCATTCAGTTCTGTGAAACATTCTTCACACTCTTTTCTCTAGATATTCGTATAAAAGGTTTTAGTTAAATTTCTCAATGAATTAGAGAGATGTGATGATTTTTACAAAAACTCCTTGTAGTATCCTTTTAAAATAATTAAACATGGTATGTAAGATACATTTTATGTCTATTCAAACTTCTATACCTTTTTCATCATTGGATCCATTGTAATTCTTTAACTAGTCATAATTTTTTGACTGAACATTAATTTTTATAACAATAACAAATATTTTTTGAAATAACTAAAAAAATCACTTTCCATATATTTTTTAAAATTTACTTTAAATTATCCTCATTATTCTCATGAGTTTTGAATTATATCACTATACCACCAATAAGTATGACCACAAATTTATATTGGTAGTCCCTAATAAATATATTGATAAAATTCATAAATATATAAGGATAATTATTCAATAAAATTGTTATAAAAACCCACTAATATTTCCATATCCTCTTAAAAAGGTAGTATTTGAGATAACTTATTTCATTAGGCTTGGTTGATGACACACCAATTAATATTCTATCATAGAGAATAATTTATCCCAACAATACTGGTCAAATAAATAACCATAAATTTTAATGGAGTATTTTTCCCTCTAATCTGATTAATATTTTGAAAATAAATATATAACCAGATTTATCCATCATTCTTCATCACATGGAGAATAGTTTCCCCCTATGGAGAAACATATACTAAAACATAACCCTTCTCTAAAATATCACCATGTTGATTCTTCAATTCCTATAACTCCAAATATTACATTCTATATAGGGTATTTTATGTTGTATTGTATACATTTATGTACTCATTGGAAAACTATAAATCATGTAATATGGGATTTGAGGAAACACTTTATAAAATACATCAATTTATTCCTAAAAAATTAGATCATATAATATTCATATTATTGGTCATTATTATATTATGCACCAATCATTTATATAATAAATGTTATAATTTGGGGATATTAACAAGACATGGCAGAGATATCTCTTTTGGGAAGATAATTATGGATTCCCCCTTCATGATAACTGAGATTTAATTCTTAAATTGTTGATATTGGTATTATACATGGATAAGTAATCCATATAATGTTTTATTCCAAATCCCACCATTGGAATTATCACTAGGTTTATAGATAGATTTTACTCAACAATAATAATAATAAAATCCTTACATATCATTGATTGTTTAATAGTACTTGTAGGAGTTCTTACTAAAAACATTACTCTTAGTAATTTAGTGTTTAACTCTATGTTCATTATAAAAGTTAATAAATTAAAAAAAATCATAGAAACGGTATGAAACAATATACTTTCCATTTTGGGAATGTTGAATGTGCCTTTCACATAATCATTCCTAGACATGATTTTTGCTATATTTATTTCCAACTAAGGGTATTTACCCATTAGCCCCTACTAGGTATTATAGTAGTTTACCTATGTAATCTTCTAATTTAGATACTTATTACTAATGTTTCTATATTATCTACACATGAAGCATTGGATGAAAGTTTATTCTTTCACAATATTCGATTTTTTCATTATATTCAAATGTAAACAAGCTACTTTTAAATATTATTTTCAACCTATATGTTCATCTATTAAAAACATGTAGCAGTTTTCCCTTCCTTTAAAAAATTTCTTCATATTCTTATTATCATAGTTGTTAGACATTTATAGTTGTTAATTCATTCAATCTCTTTCGTAGTGAATGTTCATTATTAAATTTGGATTCAACCCCATCATCTTTTTATTTGGTCCTTAAGATCACTATGAATCCCCATTATTCATTTTCACTTTAAGTAAAAATCATATTATTTTACCATATCTTCTAGTGTCTTATATTTCTATATATTTTCATAGATGTGGTATTATCCCCCCAACAAACTCGTCAACATTTCTACTAAAATCAATGAAAATGATTGAATCATATACTAAAAACATTATAATGTTTTTAGAGACCCATACTTGATGTACATGGACATTACATTTATTTTTGTGGAATACATAAACACATGAAACAAAAATACTCCAAAGACCATATTAGTTTAGTGTCATTGGAAACATAGAACACAATATTCTAATCATGGTGAATGATCTAAAACATATCCCATAATGATATATCCCATTTTTTATCCTACCTAAAACCTTTCATTATATCCTAGTGAAATAAACACATAGAAAGGGTGATCTCAAATGCTTATTATGGGTCAAAATGGAGAAAATAAAACAAACAATACACATTTTAATTTAAAAACATGACCAAAAATTTTAAAAATCCAAATCGTGAGTCATGAAATAACTCTTGGTAGTATCTAAGGAATAGATCATAAAGGAACATTAATCATGATAAAATAGCATTGGAATAAAACATGTAATTTTGGAAAACCATTAATAACATTATATGATTTCCACAGTATCCATTGAATTTTTTAGAAGACCATCAGAGTGGAAACAGTCCATTACTAAAATGGTTTTACTTGTTGTTCCAACCATATATTAATGTAAAATATTTACCTTCTATCCCAGTCATGTCTATCTCGTGAGATATAAAACATTACCCAATTAATTGGATGTAGATATATGTCCAACCCATCATATAATGAAATCATTCATACATGTTCCGCAAAAACATAAACCATTCATCATATCATAACCCATGATATAAAATGGGATTCTTAAACATCATGCCATTATAACATAATTCAAATAAGATAAATAGAATTATTAATAAATAATTACATCCTAAAAATAATAAAATCAAACTGATAATAGGAATATAATCATAAACCTATGTAATCTTATATATAAACTAATTTTATAAGACACTTGAACATAATTCTTGAGGAAAATATCCTTTCTTCATTAAAAACGTTTTATTTTCTCAAAATGCTATTAAATTTTAAAAGAAAATAATTTAGTTGAAAATAAACATGAAATATTTTAGAGTAAGATTAATTTAAATAAGGAATTATGTTGATGAAAAATATGGTCATGCCGAATATGTTAAAAAACATTCTCCACGTATTTTTATCAGAAAAGTCAAAAAGTACCTCGTATGGTAAACAAAAAAATATTTATTTTATACCATGTTGTACAAGTAAAAATTGGTAAAAATGATTTCAAACATACATAAAATGATAGTAAACATTTTATGATAACATTTCTATAAAACATGTACATGGATGAAAAATATATCCCCAGAAAATACATACGTATAACCAATCTTAAATAAAAATGAGATTACAAAATTTTCCCTTACCATTGGTCTGATTTCTTCTGTATTTGTCTGAAACTCATGTATAGTTGGTTTAAACATATTATTAAATTATTATAGAACCATATTAATATTTTTGATATCATATATTATTCACTTATTACTTTATATTACCTGTTCATTTTTTCAATTTCATTTTAAAGCAATGTTTTTGGTAATAATCATTTCATTTATCGTACGTGTATGGAATTTTTATTCTTCATATGATTACTTAGATCATGATTTACATAATTTCTGAAGTTAAAACATGATTTATATATCATATATCTTTAGTATATAAATACATATAAAAGATCGACAAATTGAATGGAATACACCATTCATTGAGACAGTAGGTCGTACGTACGCAAGAACATTGTTTTTGTTTCCATATTAAATTGAATGGAAGTAAGTAAATGACATATATATATTTAAACATAAATCAAGAAGAATTATTATGTCATATATTTTATTATTATTTATTATATATACTTTATAATAATTCTTGAATGGTTAACATGGAGAATAAATCTCATCGTGTCGTGGAGATGGTATGTCGTACGTATGCCTGAGTGACGATATCATTCCCAACATCATTGAACGGTATTGAACTAGAGAGTGTATAATACCTCATAATTATCATAATGTTATAATAATCATATTTACTTATTATTTACACTATTATAACCATCAAAGTAAGGTGGTGATGAAAACAGATTACACCACGGCGTAGAGACGGTAATCCGTACGTATGCACACGTGGTGATTTCATTTTTTGTAGGATGGATAGAAGTTGAAATAGGGTTATTTCATATTTGTAATAAAATATCAGTATATGAGTTTAATTAGGTTTTCACTTTATAATTAAACAACTATGTAATAGGATGTTGAAGAATAAATAAATTTGAAAGAATTGGTAGAAGAGATTACCTCTTCCTCAACGTGCCACCTTTGAATTTTCACTTAGGGAACTAGAGTTTGTATTTTGAGAAGACCAAATCCTCTATAATTTTACTAGGTAAGTATATAAGAGTAATTGGTAGTGTTTGGATGATCTTGAAGTCTCAAAATAGAGTGAATAAGAGAGGGAGGAATTGTCCTTTTATAAGAGATGAGAGGGTATCTTTTGGAAACTCTCAAAAAAATTAATTTGGAACAAAATAAAACCCCACTAAAAACCTCCAAAGTGTCCCTAATTAGAATATTAATTGTGATAAGGTATTAATCTCACAAATCAGAAAATATTGGACAACTTATTTTGTTAATTTGATCCTTATCTTTTTAATTTCCCCTTATTCAATCTATTAAAGTTTAATTTTGGTAATAAAAATCTAAATATTTAATGGTAATTAATATTTACTTATATGGTTTTAATTGAACATAAATGAATAAATAATGATAATTTAAAACTTATAATTATCAGTTTGTAATTTTAAAATATTTTTTTTCTTTTTAAATAGTTTAATAAAATGTTATGTTTACAAAATAACAATAGTGTCAATTTTGATACAATTCATTTATTAGAATTTAAATAAAAGTTTCAAAGAAGTTAAATTCGAAATAAATATTAAATTACACCTCACATGTCAAAATCACCTATATAATTCATGTATAACGTTAATTAGTTTACATGTTATTTCTTTTAACATTTTAAAAACCATTTATTTTATATTTATATTAATAAAATAATTTCTACATCATTATTGTGTCGTCATTATTTGTAATTATTTAATCTCTAAAAATTAAAATTAAATTTTAATGATGTTGGTAATTATTTTATCTTTAAAGAGACTATATATAGTTTATTTTATCTACTAGATATTCATATATTAAAATTAATACACTTATATAAAAATAGATTCTGACACATTGTCCATTTCATTAGGTTTTATTACATTCATGTAATTTTCATAGGTAATTGTAAATAAAGTGATTACATTTCTAAAAATACAAGAAAAGGGTATAATTTAATCATCCCATTGTATTTTTTTAGGTGTTAAGAATATTTTATAATATTATTTTTACCCTTAATTACCTGATTAATCTTTAACCATGGTAAAAATAATAATTACCGAAGTTACTCTTGATGCTGTCCAAAAATAAAAGTGTCATATTAACATAATTTAGACCTAAGGATTCAAAATACAGAATCCAGTTTTCAAAATTCAAAACACATAATTTTAAATAATTTATTGAAAATTAATCACGTTGTCGATAGAATGGGTTTTGGATTAAAACATTACAAAAGATTGAAATGTTTCTACATTTGAATTCAATGTAATATTAATTAAAATTACAAAAATTGTCTTAAAATATAAAAATATATTCTATTTATACATTAAAACCATTCAATTAAATATTTTATCCACATAAATTATTTTTATGAAAAAAGTAATTTTCAAATAAAATTTATCATATTTTTAATATTGATCAAAATAAGAACGTTATCTAAAAAATATCAAACATTTATCAAAAATAAATTTTTATGTCCCACTTACAAAAAGTTAATTCTATATTATTAGATATAACTTATAAAAGTTTCAAAAACTATATTTAAAATGGGTGCACCATCAAAAGGCAGTAAAACTATATATTTTTAAATACTTCTTTTATCCCAAACATTGATTTTGTTCTTATATCATGAGTAAGATGAATGAAAATGTTTTTTTTAATTCAAAATGTGGTTAATAATATTCATAATATGTAGTTTATATAATATTTTAATAATATATCATAGTTTAGTGAAACTCGATATTTCATACCATGCATGCTATCGAGCAAGGTCACTCTTACGTATAACACAAGCCATGCCTGTGTTGTATCTAGTAAAAGCTTCATTTGGTGGTTCGTATAACATAATCCAAACATAGTAAATTTATACATTTAAAAAAATCTATACTCAATTTAGTTTGAAGTGAATTCTATCAAAATAACTTCAAATTGTGTGCAACACAAGAAAAGAATAGTGTTGAGTATACTGCAAGCTAATACGGTGTTGTGTAAAGCGCAAGAAAATATTGGTGTATCTTACAAAAAATGACATAAATTAAATTTAAAAAGAATTTATCTCCTAAAATCTTGTGGTGTTACATTTTACCACCTTTAAAATGAATTTCTCCCTCAAAATTTTTCATGGATATAAATGGATTACTACTTGAAAGTTTCATTCATAGAAACCCACATCATTTAGAAGAATACTAAAACATAATTTCAAAAAGAAAAGATAGAAACATAATGATTACCTAAATTAACTCATCACCGGTATTCCACATAAGAGAACATATGTGGGATGTGAAATCATGGTTATGGAAGAGAAATATATCCATCAAGTTCTGATAGATAGTGATAGAGAATAAGGTTTGGACAATGTTAAAAACCCAAAATCCATAAATTTGCGATGATTTAATGGACCATCTGATTCATCAGATAATAAGGTAATAGGATAACATTTTTGGTTTTCTTGATCATTTCCCAAATTTTGAATAATTTTGCAAGAGAATAAATAATTACTTGATTTTGGTACAATATCATCGTTCTTCGGGCATTAAACAATTTCTACTTCATCTCTTATTTATGGAAATGAAGTCGAATTTTTCATTATTTAAGTTTTAGAAGATCATGCGATAGAATGATAGGTCATTCCATCTTTCTCTATCCAAAAAAGGTTAGCACAAGTTATTAAATATACATAATTCCATCTATGGTGAGATTAATTGTATATGGTTCTAAAAATGGACTTATACATCATCTATCACACTGATTAATAAAATAAAAATAATTTTTAATAATAAGGTACTTCTTGTAGGCTAGAGGTAGGCGATAAAGTCCTATTTTACTTTGGTTGTGGGTTCAATTCCCACAGCCTTGTCCGAGGTGATGCATTGTCGCCCGTTCGATGGGTTGTCCTTTTTCTAAAACTATACTATTATAACATTCCAGAAATAATATAAAAAATGTTCATGACTTAAACAACACTATCTGATGTCCAACATAATCCTTTCCAACCTTTAGGATTATCCCAAATACTTCTATCCAAACTCCCTATACAATGAAAACAATTAATAGAAAGGTAATATTACAAGAATTTGAATACCACCATTTATCCCCATATGTCATAAGATATATCTTTTTGGTCACATTCCAAAAATATTAATACCTTAATCTTGTACTCCCTTGAAACATGAATTACCACAGAACCATAGTAAAAACATGAATGCCTTAAAATGTTAGCTCTATCCACATACCAAAAATCCCAAAAAAAATACTCAATCAATGATATCAATTTGTCCTTATACCACTCAAGAGCTCATTAATACATTCAAAAATCTCATTATCTCTTTACCCCTTAATTGTGTGCATTTCCTCTTCTTTCCAAAAATATTTCAGTCATATTTCATGGTTACCGATAACATATAATTATGGAAAATAATAATAGAAAAATAAATAGATATTCCTATATTCTAGAAAACTATAAAAGAGATTCTAAAATAATATTATTAAATATCATTAGATATAAACTTAATAATTCCAACTGCTTCCATACACGATCCAAGATCGTAGAACTTTTCTTAAGCTTCGATTCGGTAGGTCGTAGGGCCCGAACAATGTTACGGATTAGGAGTTATGGACGTTTGAAGTTTGGCTGGAAATTTGGTTCGCGAAGCGCATTCGCGAAGCCCCCCTCCATGATCGCGGAGCGCCGCCGTGAAGTAATGAGGCGAGAGGCTCCGCGAACCCGTTTGACGTTCATGATGCGCTGCGAAGACCCCTCGCGAAGCACTGATGCGAAGCACCGATGCGAAGCACCCGTGCAGCGCGGTCCCGCGAAGCTCAGGAGGCGGTAACTCTCCGCGAACGCATTTGACGTTCACGAGCCCGCCGCGAAGCTCCGGAGGCGGTACCTCTCCGCAAACGAATTTGACGTTCGCGAGCACGCCGCAAAGCTCCTGAGGCGGCGCGGGAGTTCTTCTTCGCGGCGCCCCTGCCTATAAATACCCAGCCAACCCCCTTCTCCAGGAGGACAGCCACGGCCAGTTCGCCCCTTGGGCGGCTGAGCGGAGCTCCGCATTGCGGCTCCGCGAAGCCATGCTCCGCGAGCAGCTTCCTTCGTGTTGCTGCTCCGCGAGCCGAGACTCCAGGAGTCCATGCTCTGCGAGCCTATGCTCCGCGATGCTGCTCCGCGAGACCAAGCTCCGCGAGAGCCCTTTGCTCCGTGAGACCTTGCTCCGCGATGCTGCTCCGCGAGACCAAGCTCCGCGATGCTTCTCCGCAAGACCAAGCTCCGCGAGACCCCTTTGCTCCGCGAGAGACTATTGCTCCGCGAGGCCATGCTTCGCGAAGCTGCTTCACGAAGACCTATCCTTCGTGAGGATCCCACCTTCGCGCCCACTGATCCATACCGCGGGGGTGCGGCCCCCGCACCCCCGCTCGGGGTCAGTGCAGGGCTGCGGTCCCGGCCCTCCGGGCCGGTCCCTTCGCAACCGTCACAGACCCCCATGAAAAATGGAGAGTCGCACCGCGAACTTTTCGGGCTGCGATGCCGCGATTTTCCATTGCGCCCTTATGCGCTCCCACCTTCCACCTATGGAACACCATGATTTGAGATACTCTTCCACACACCATGAATCACCTAGAGTCGACATATTCCTCTGGGTTTCATTCCTTGTCGTGAGTCGAGATTCTCATCATCAATTCCCCGAGTACCTCGAGTCGAACCATCCCTCAGGCAACTCCTCCAAACCCGATCACTTGGCTCCTATGCCAGGTTCAACCAGAAAGGGCCGCCCTTGCGTAAGTCCCAACACCAACCATTTCTAGGATCCTTCTGCCTAATAGTCCTACCTACATGACTCTAAACTGTAGTAATCCTTATGTTCCAAACATAGGATGCCCCTTGCTCTAAGAAAGAGATGCCTTATGCTCCAAGCATGAGATGCCAATAGTCCTATCTACAAGACTATAAACTGTAGCACTCCCTATCTAACAAATGATAGGATGCCCCTTGCTCCAAGTAAGAGATGCCTTATTCTCCAAGTATAAGATGCCTAATGCCATGATTACAACGGCATAATTCCAAATCCCCTTGGCATTCTCTCGCTTGTGCACCAGTGCATAGGTGAAGGCCTCAATTCATCAGTGAGTTGGGATGCCCTCATGGCCTGACATGAGGAAGACACCCGGGCAGCTTCCTAGCGTAAGCCCCATTCACCAGTGCCGCTCCATAGCGGCACCCAGGCAGCTTTCTAGCGTAAGCCCCATTCACCATTGCCGCTTCTTAGCGGCACCCGGGCAGCTTCCTAGCGTAAGCCCCATTCACCAGTGCCGCTCCATAGCGGCACCCTGGCAGCTTCCTAGCGTAAGCCCCATTCACCAGTGCCACTCCATAGCGGCACCCAGGTATCTTCCTAGCGTAATCCCCATTCACCAGTGCCGCTCCTTAGCAGCACTCGGGCAGCTTCCTAGCGTAAGCCCCATTCACCAGTGCCGCTCTATATCGGCACCCAGGCAGCTTCCTAGTGTAAGCCCAATTCTCCAGTGCCACTCCATAGCGTCACCCGGGCAGCCTCCTTGCGTAAGCCCCATTCACCGTTGCCACTCCTTTTCAGCGGTAAGCCGTTGACATCCCTATGAAGCGGTAAGCCGTTGACAACCCTATCCAGTGGTAAGCCATTGCGACCCATCCCCTTTGAACTAGGAGGTCTTTGATCCATGTCAAGGCATGGTACGTAGGAAGCCTCCACGAGGTTCAAGCCCACCCATCATCCATTCACGTCGGGTCCCATTCTGGTCCAGTGGTAAGCCATTGCGACCCATCCCCTTTGAACTAGGAGGTCTTTGATCCATGTCAAGGAATGGTACGTAGGAAGCCTCCATGACGTTCAAGCCCACCCATCATCCATTCACGTCGGGTCCCATTCTGGTCCAGTGGTAAGCCATTGCGACCCATCCCCTTTGAACTAGGAGGTCTTTGATCCATGTCAAGGCATGGTACGTAGGAAGCCTCCACGAGGTTCAAGCCCACCCATCATCCATTCACGTCGGGTCCCATTCTGGTCCAGTGGTAAGCCATTGCGACCCATCCCCTTTGAACTAGGGGGTCTTTGATCCATGTCAAGGCATGGTACGTAGGAAGCCTCCACGAGGTTCAAGCCCACCCATCATCCATTCACGCCGGGTCCCATTCTGGTCCAGTGGTAAGCCATTGCGACCCATCCCCTTTGAACTAGGAGGTCTTTGATCCATGTCAAGGCATGGTACGTAGGAAGCCTCCACGAGGTTCAAGCCCACCCATCATCCATTCACGTCGGGTCCCATTCTGGTCCAGTGGTAAGCCATTGCGACCCATCCCCTTTGAACTAGGGGGTCTTTGATCCATGTCAAGGCATGGTACGTAGGAAGCCTCCACGAGGTTCAATCCCACCCATCATCCATTCACGCCGGGTCCCATTCTGCTCCAGTGGTAAGCCATTGCGACCCATCCCCTTTGAACTAGGAGGTCTTTGATCCATGTCAAGGCATGGTACGTAGGAAGCCTCCACGAGGTTCAAGCCCACCCATCATCCATTCACGTCGGGTCCCATTCTGGTCCAGTGGTAAGCCATTGCGACCCATCCCCTTTGAACTAGGCGGTCTTTGATCCATGTAAAGGCATGGTACGTAGGAAGCCTCCACGAGGTTCAAGCCCACAAATCATCCATTCACGCCGGGTCCCATTCTGGTCCAGTGGTAAGCCATTGCGACCCATCCCCTTTGAACTAGGGGGTCTTTGATCCATGTCAAGGCATGGTACATAGGAAGCCTCCACGAGGTTCAAGCCCACCCATCATCCATTCACGTCGGGTCCCATTCTGGTCCAGTGGTAAGCCATTGCGACCCATCCCCTTTGAACTAGGAGGTCTTTGATCCATGTCAAGGCATGGTACGTAGGAAGCCTCCAAGAGGTTCAAGCCCACCCATCATCCATTCACGTCGGGTCCCATTCTGGTCCAGTGGTAAGCCATTGCGACCCATCCCCTTTGAACTAGGAGGTCTTTGATCCATGTCAAGGCATGGTACGTAGGAAGCCTCCACGAGGTTCAAGCCCACCCATCATCCATTCACGTCGGGTCCCATTCTGGTCCAGTGGTAAGCCATTGCGACCCATCCCCTTTGAACTAGGATGTCTTTGATCCATGTCAAGGCATGGTACGTAGGAAGCCTCCACGAGGTTCAAGCCCACCCATCATCCATTCACGTCGGGTCCCATTCTTGTCCAGTGGTAAGCCATTGCGACCCATCCCCTTTGAACTAGGAGGTATTTGATCCATGTCAAGGCATGGTACGTAGGAAGCCTCCACGAGGTTCAAGCCCACCCATCATCCATTCACGCCGGGTCCCATTCTGGTCCAGTGGTAAGCCATTGCGACCCATCCCCTTTGAACTAGGAGGTCTTTGATCCATGTCAAGGCATGGTACGTAGGAAGCCTCCATGAGGTTCAAGCCCACCCATCATCCATTCACGTCGGGTCCCATTTTGGTCCAGTGGTAAGCCATTGCGACCCATCCCCTTTGAACTAGGAGGTCTTTGATCCATGTCAAGGCATGGTACATAGGAAGCCTCCACGAGGTTCAAGCCCACCCATCATCCATTCACGCCGGGTCCCATTCTGGTCCAGTGGTAAGCCATTGCGACCCATCCCCTTTGAACTAGGAGGTCTTTGATCCATGTCAAGGCATGGTACGTATGAAGCCTCCACGAGGTTCAAGCCCACCCATCATCCATTCACGTCGGGTCCCATTCTGGTCCAGTGGTAAGACATTGCGACCCATCCCCTTTGAACTAGGAGGTCTTTGATCCATGTCAAGGCATGGTACGTAGGAAGCCTCCACGAGGTTCAAGCCCACCCATCATCCATTCACGTCGGGTCCCATTCTGGTCCAGTGGTAAGCCATTGCGACCCATCCCCTTTGAACTAGGAGGTCTTTGATCCATGTCAAGGCATGGTACGTAGGAAGCCTCCACGAGGTTCAAGCCCACCCATCATCCATTCACGTCGGGTCCCATTCTGGTCCAGTGGTAAGCCATTGCGACCCATCCCCTTTGAACTAGGAGGTCTTTGATCCATGTCAAGGCATGGTACGTAGGAAGCCTCCACGAGGTTCAAGCCCACCCATCATCCATTCACGCCGGGTCCCATTCTGGTCCAGTGGTAAGCCATTGCGACCCATCCCCTTTGAACTAGGAGGTCTTTGATCCATGTCAAGGCATGGTACGTAGGATGCCTCCACGAGGTTCGAGCCCACCCATCATCCATTCACGTCGGGTCCCATTCTGGTCCAGTGGTAAGCCATTGCGACCCATCCCCTTTGAACTAGGGGGTCTTTGATCCATGTCAAGGCATGGTACGTAGGAAGCCTCCACGATGTTCAAGCCCACCCATCATCCATTCACGTCGGGTCCCATTCTGGTCCAGTAGTAAGCCATTGCGACCCATCCCCTTTGAACTAGGGGGTCTTTGATCCATGTCAAGGCATGGTACGTAGGAAGCCTCCACGAGGTTCAAGCCCACCCATCATCCATTCACGCCGGGTCCCATTCTGGTCCAGTGGTAAGCCATTGCGACCCATCCCCTTTGAACTAGGAGGTCTTTGATCCATGTCAAGGCATGGTACGTAGGAAGCCTCCACGAGGTTCAAGCCCACCCATCATCCATTCACGCCGGGTCCCATTCTGGTCCAGTGGTAAGCCATTGCGACCCATCCCCTTTGAACTAGGAGGTCTTTGATCCATGTCAAGGCATGGTACGTAGGAAGCCTCCACGAGGTTCAAGCCCACCCATCATCCATTCACGTCGGGTCCCATTCTGGTCCAGTGGTAAGCCATTGCGACCCATCCCCTTTGAACTAGGAGGTCTTTGATCCATGTCAAGGAATGGTACGTAGGAAGCCTCCACGAGGTTCAAGCCCACCCATCATCCATTCACGCCGGGTCCCATTCTGGTCCAGTGGTAAGCCATTGCGACCCATCCCCTTTGAACTAGGAGGTCTTTGATCCATGTCAAGGCATGGTACGTAGGATGCCTCCATGAGGTTCGAGCCCACCCATCATCCATTCACGTCGGGTCCCATTCTGGTCCAGTGGTAAGCCATTGAGACCCATCCCCTTTGAACTAGGGGGTCTTTGATCCATGTCAAGGCATGGTACGTAGGAAGCCTCCACGAGGTTCAAGCCCACCCATCATCCATTCACGTCGGGTCCCATTCTGGTCCAGTGGTAAGCCATTGCGACCCATCCCCTTTGAACTAGGAGGTCATTGATCCATGTCAAGGCATGGTACGTAGGAAGCCTCCACGAGGTTCAAGCCCACCCATCATCCATTCACGTCGGGTCCCATTCTGGTCCAGTGGTAAGCCATTGCGACCCATCCCCTTTGAACTAGGAGGTCTTTGATCCATGTCAAGGCATGGTACGTAGGAAGCCTCCACGAGGTTCAATCCCACCCATCATCCATTCACGCCGGGTCCCATTCTGGTCCAGTGGTAAGCCATTGCGACCCATCCCCTTTGAACTAGGAGGTCTTTGATCCATGTCAAGGCATGGTACGTAGGAAGCCTCCACGAGGTTCAAGCCCACCCATCATCCATTCACGCCGGGTCCCATTCTGGTCCAGTGGTAAGCCATTGCGACCCATCCCCTTTGAACTAGGGGGTCTTTGATCCATGTCAAGGCATGGTACGTAGGAAGCCTCCACGAGGTTCAATCCCACCCATCATCCATTCACGCCGGGTCTCATTCTGGTCCAGTGGTAAGCCATTGCGACCCATCCCCTTTGAACTAGGAGGTCTTTGATCCATGTCAAGGCATGGTATGTAGGAAGCCTCCACGAGGTTCAAGCCCACCCATCATCCATTCACGTCGGGTCCCATTCTGGTCCAGTGGTAAGCCATTGCGACCCATCCCCTTTGAACTAGGAGGTCTTTGATCCATGTCAAGGCATGGTACGTAGGAAGCCTCCACGAGGTTCAAGCCCACCCATCATCCATTCACGTCGGGTCCCATTCTGGTCCAGTGGTAAGCCATTGCGACCCATCCCCTTTGAACTAGGAGGTCTTTGATCCATGTCAAGGCATGGTACGTAGGAAGCCTCCACGAGGTTCAAGCCCACCCATCATCCATTCACGTCGGGTCCCATTCTGGTCCAGTGGTAAGCCATTGCGACCCATCCCCTTTGAACTAGGAGGTATTTGATCCATGTCAAGGCATGGTACGTAGGAAGCCTCCACGAGGTTCAAGCCCACCCATCATCCATTCACGTCGGGTCCCATTCTGGTCCAGTGGTAAGCCATTGCGACCCATCCCCTTTGAACTAGGAGGTCATTGATCCATGTCAAGGCATGGTACGTAGGAAGCCTCCACGAGGTTCAAGCCCACCCATCATCCATTCACGTCGGGTCCCATTCTGGTCCAGTGGTAAGCCATTGCGACCCATCCCCTTTGAACTAGGAGGTCTTTGATCCATGTCAAGGCATGGTACGTAGGAAGCCTCCACGAGGTTCAAGCCCACCCGTCATCCATTCACGCCGGGTCCCATTCTGGTCCAGTGGTAAGCCATTGCGACCCATCCCCTTTGAACTAGGAGGTCTTTGATCCATGTCAAGGCATGGTACGTAGGAAGCCTCCACGAGGTTCAAGCCCACCCATCATCCATTCACGTCGGGTCCCATTCTGGTCCAGTGGTAAGCCATTTCGACCCATCCCCTTTGAACTAGGGGGTCTTTGATCCATGTCAAGGCATGGTACGTAGGAAGCCTCCACGAGGTTCAATCCCACCCATCATCCATTCACGTCGGGTCCCATTCTGGTCTAGTGGTAAGCCATTGCGACCCATCCCCTTTGAACTAGGAGGTCTTTGATCCATGTCAAGGCATGGTACGTAGGAAGCCTCCACGAGGTTCAAGCCCACCCATCATCCATTCACGTCGGGTCCCATTCTGGTCCAGTGGTAAGCCATTGCGACCCATCCCCTTTGAACTAGGCGGTCTTTGATCCATGTAAAGGCATGGTACGTAGGAAGCCTCCACGAGGTTCAAGCCCACCCATCATCCATTCACGTCGGGTCCCATTCTGGTCCAGTGGTAAGCCATTGCGACCCATCCCCTTTGAACTAGGAGGTCTTTGATCCATGTCAAGGCATGGTACGTAGGAAGCCTCCACGAGGTTCAAGCCCACCCATCATCCATTCACGTCGGGTCCCATTCTGGTCCAGTGGTAAGCCATTGCGACCCATCCCCTTTGAACTAGGGGGTCTTTGATCCATGTCAAGGCATGGTACGTAGGAAGCCTCCACGAGGTTCAAGCCCACCCATCATCCATTCACGCCGGGTCCCATTCTGGTCCAGTGGTAAGCCATTGCGACCCATCCCCTTTGAACTAGGAGGTCTTTGATCCATGTCAAGGCATGGTACGTAGGAAGCCTCCACGAGGTTCAATCCCACCCATCATCCATTCACGTCGGGTCCCATTCTGGTCCAGTGGTAAGCCATTGCGACCCATCCCCTTTGAACTAGGAGGTCTTTGATCCATGTCAAGGCATGGTACGTAGGAAGCCTCCACGAGGTTCAAGCCCACCCATCATCCATTCACGTCGGGTCCCATTCTGGTCCAGTGGTAAGCCATTGCGACCCATCCCCTTTGAACTAGGCGGTCTTTGATCCATGTAAAGGCATGGTACGTAGGAAGCCTCCACGAGGTTCAAGCCCACCCATCATCCATTCACGTCGGGTCCCATTCTGGTCCAGTGGTAAGCCATTGCGACCCATCCCCTTTGAACTAGGAGGTCTTTGATCCATGTCAAGGCATGGTACGTAGGAAGCCTCCACGAGGTTCAAGCCCACCCATCATCCATTCACGTCGGGTCCCATTCTGGTCCAGTGGTAAGCCATTGCGACCCATCCCCTTTGAACTAGGGGGTCTTTGATCCATGTCAAGGCTTGGTACGTAGGAAGCCTCCACGAGGTTCAAGCCCACCCATCATCCATTCACGCCGGGTCCCATTCTGGTCCAGTGGTAAGCCATTGCGACCCATCCCCTTTGAACTAGGAGGTCTTTGATCCATGTCAAGGCATGGTACGTAGGAAGCCTCCACGAGGTTCAATCCCACCCATCATCCATCCACGTCGGGTCCCATTCTGGTCCAGTGGTAAGCCATTGCGACCCATCCCCATTGAACTAGGAGGTCTTTGATCCATGTCAAGGCATGGTACGTAGGAAGCCTCCAAGAGGTTCAAGCCCACCCATCATCCATTCACGTCGGGTCCCATTCTGGTCCAGTGGTAAGCCATTGCGACCCATCCCCTTTGAACTAGGAGGTCTTTGATCCATGTCAAGGCATGGTACGTAGGAAGCCTCCACGAGGTTCAGGCCCACCCATCATCCATTCACGTCGGGTCCCATTCTGGTCCAGTGGTAAGCCATTGCGACCCATTCCCTTTGAACTAGGGGGTCTTTAATCCATGTCAAGGCATGGTACGTAGGAAGCCTCCACGAGGTTCAAGCCCACCCATCATCCATTCACGTCGGGTCCCATTCTGGTCCAGTGGTAAGCCATTGCGACCCATCCCCTTTGAACTAGGAGGTATTTGATCCATGTCAAGGCATGGTGCGTAGGAAGCCTCCACGAGGTTCAAGCCCACCCATCATCCATTCACGTCGGGTCCCATTCTGGTCCAGTGGTAAGCCATTGCGACCCATCCCCTTTGAACTAGGAGGTCTTTGATCCATGTCAAGGCATGGTACGTAGGAAGCCTCCACGAGGTTCAAGCCCACCCATCATCCATTCACGTCGGGTCCCATTCTGGTCCAGTGGTAAGCCATTGCGACCCATCCCCTTTGAACTAGGAGGTCTTTGATCCATGTCAAGGCATGGTACGTAGGAAGCCTCCACGAGGTTCAAGCCCACCCATCATCCATTCACGCCGGGTCCCATTCTGGTCCAGTGGTAAGCCATTGCGACCCATCCCCTTTGAACTAGGAGGTCTTTGATCCATGTCAAGGCATGGTACGTAGGATGCCTCCACGAGGTTCGAGCCCACCCATCATCCATTCACGTCGGGTCCCATTCTGGTCCAGTGGTAAGCCATTGCGACCCATCCCCTTTGAACTAGGGGGTCTTTGATCCATGTCAAGGCATGGTACGTAGGAAGCCTCCACGAGGTTCAAGCCCACCCATCATCCATTCACGTCGGGTCCCATTCTGGTCCAGTAGTAAGCCATTGCGACCCATCCCCTTTGAACTAGGGGGTCTTTGATCCATGTCAAGGCATGGTACGTAGGAAGCCTCCACGAGGTTCAAGCCCACCCATCATCCATTCACGCCGGGTCCCATTCTGGTCCAGTGGTAAGCCATTGTGACCCATCCCCTTTGAACTAGGAGGTCTTTGATCCATGTCAAGGCATGGTACGTAGGAAGCCTCCATGAGGTTCAAGCCCACAAATCATCCATTCACGCTGGGTCCCATTCTGGTCCAGTGGTAAGCCATTGCGACCCATCCCCTTTGAACTAGGGGGTCTTTGATCCATGTCAAGGCATGGTACGTAGGAAGCCTCCACGAGGTTCAAGCCCACCCATCATCCATTCACGTCGGGTCCCATTCTGGTCCAGTGGTAAGCCATTGCGACCCATCCCCTTTGAACTAGGAGGTCTTTGATCCATGTCAAGGCATGGTACGTAGGAAGCCTACACGAGGTTCAAGCCCACCCATCATCCATTCACGTCGGGTCCCATTCTGGTCCAGTGGTAAGCCATTGCGACCCATCCCCTTTGAACTAGGAGGTCTTTGATCCATGTCAAGGCATGGTACGTAGGAAGCCTCCACGAGGTTCAAGCCCACCCATCATCCATTCACGTCGGGTCCCATTCTGGTCCAGTGGTAAGCCATTGCGACCCATCCCCTTTGAACTAGGAGGTCTTTGATCCATGTCAAGGCATGGTACGTAAGAAGCCTCCACGAGGTTCAAGCCCACCCATCATCCATTCACGTCGGGTCCCATTCTGGTCCAGTGGTAAGCCATTGCGACCCATCCACTTTGATCTAGGAGGTATTTGATCCATGTCAAGGCATGGTACGTAGGAAGCCTCCACGAGGTTCAAGCCCACCCATCATCCATTCACGTCGGGTCCCATTCTGGTCCAGTGGTAAGCCATTGCGACCCATCCCCTTTGAACTAGGAGGTCATTGATCCATGTCAAGGCATGGTACGTAGGAAGCCTCCACGAGGTTCAAGCCCACCCATCATCCATTCACGTCGGGTCCCATTCTGGTCCAGTGGTAAGCCATTGCGACCCATCCCCTTTGAACTAGGAGGTCTTTGATCCATGTCAAGGCATGGTACGTAGGAAGCCTCCACGAGGTTCAAGCCCACCCATCATCCATTCACGCCGGGTCCCATTCTGGTCCAGTGGTAAGCCATTGCGACCCATCCCCTTTGAACTAGGAGGTCTTTGATCCATGTCAAGTCATGGTACATAGGAAGCCTCCACGAGGTTCAAGCCCACCCATCATCCATTCACGTCAGGTCCCATTCTGGTCCAGTGGTAAGCCATTGCGACCCATCCCCTTTGAACTAGGGGGTCTTTGATCCATGTCCAGGCATGGTACGTAGGAAGCCTCCACGAGGTTCAATCCCACCCATCATCCATTCACGCCGGGTCCCATTCTGGTCCAGTGGTAAGCCATTGCGACCCATCCCCTTTGAACTAGGAGGTCTTTGATCCATGTCAAGGCATGGTACGTAGGAAGCCTCCACGAGGTTCAAGCCCACCCATCATCCATTCACGTCGGGTCCCATTCTGGTCCAGTGGTAAGCCATTGCGACCCATCCCCTTTGAACTAGGCAGTCTTTGATCCATGTAAAGGAATGGTACGTATGAAGCCTCCACGAGGTTCAAGCCCACCCATCATCCATTCACGTCGGGTCCCATTCTGGTCCAGTGGTAAGACATTGTGACCCATCCCCTTTGAACAAGGAGGTCTTTGATCCATGTCAAGGCATGGTACGTAGGAAGCCTCCACGAGGTTCAAGCCCACCCATCATCCATTCACGTCGGGTCCCATTCTGGTCCAGTGGTAAGCCATTGCGACCCATCCCCTTTGAACTAGGAGGTCTTTGATCCATGTCAAGGCATGGTACGTAGGAAGCCTCCACGAGGTTCAAGCCCACCCATCATCCATTCACGTCGGGTCCCATTCTGGTCCAGTGGTAAGCCATTGCGACCCATCCCCTTTGAACTAGGAGGTCTTTGATCCATGTCAAGGCATGGTACGTAGGAAGCCTCCACGAGGTTCAAGCCCACCCATCATCCATTCACGCCGGGTCCCATTCTGGTCCAGTGGTAAGCCATTGCGACCCATCCCCTTTGAACTAGGAGGTCTTTGATCCATGTCAAGGCATGGTACGTAGGATGCCTCCACGAGGTTCGAGCCCACCCATCATCCATTCACGTCGGGTCCCATTCTTGTCCAGTGGTAAGCCATTGCGACCCATCCCCTTTGAACTAGGGGGTCTTTGATCCATGTCAAGGCATGGTACGTAGGAAGCCTCCACGATGTTCAAGCCCACCCATCATCCATTCACGTCGGGTCCCATTCTGGTCCAGTAGTAAGCCATTGCGACCCATCCCCTTTGAACTAGGGGGTCTTTGATCCATGTCAAGGCATGGTACGTAGGAAGCCTCCACGAGGTTCAAGCCCACCCATCATCCATTCACGCCGGGTCCCATTCTGGTCCAGTGGTAAGCCATTGCGACCCATCCCCTTTGAACTAGGAGGTCTTTGATCCATGTCAAGGCATGGTACGTAGGAAGCCTCCACGAGGTTCAAGCCCACCCATCATCCATTCACGCCGGGTCCCATTCTGGTCCAGTGGTAAGCCATTGCGACCCATCCCCTTTGAACTAGGGGGTCTTTGATCCATGTCAAGGCATGGTACGTAGGAAGCCTCCACGAGGTTCAAGCCCACCCATCATCCATTCACGTCGGGTCCCATTCTGGTCCAGTGGTAAGCCATTGCGACCCATCCCCTTTGAACTAGGAGGTCTTTGATCCATGTCAAGGCATGGTACGTAGGAAGCCTCCACGAGGTTCAAGCCCACCCATCATCCATTCACGTCGGGTCCCATTCTGGTCCAGTGGTAAGCCATTGAGACCCATCCCCTTTGAACTAGGAGGTCTTTGATCCATGTCAAGGCATGGTACGTAGGAAGCCTCCACGAGGTTCAAGCCCACCCATCATCCATTCACGTCGGGTCCCATTCTGGTCCAGTGGTAAGCCATTGTGACCCATCCCCTTTGAACTAGGAGGTATTTGATCCATGTCAAGGCATGGTACGTAGGAAGCCTCCACGAGGTTCAAGCCCACCCATCATCCATTCACGTCGGGTCCCATTCTGGTCCAGTGGTAAGCCATTGTGACCCATCCCCTTTGAACTAGGAGGTCATTGATCCATGTCAAGGCATGGTACGTAGGAAGCCTCCACGAGGTTCAAGCCCACCCATCATCCATTCACGTCGGGTCCCATTCTGGTCCAGTGGTAAGCCATTGCGACCCAACCCCTTTGAACTAGGAGGTCTTTGATCCATGTCAAGGCATGGTACGTAGGAAGCCTCCACGAGGTTCAAGCCCACCCATCATCCATTCACGCCGGGTCCCATTCTGGTCCAGTGGTAAGCCATTGTGACCCATCCCCTTTGAACTAGGAGGTCTTTGATCCATGTCAAGGCATGGTACGTAGGAAGCCTCCACGAGGTTCAAGCCCACCCATCATCCATTCACGTCGGGTCCCATTCTGGTCCAGTGGTAAGCCATTGCGACCCATCCCCTTTGAACTAGGGGGTCTTTGATCCATGTCAAGGCATGGTACGTAGGAAGCCTCCACGAGGTTCAATCCCACCCATCATCCATTCACGCCGGGTCCCATTCTGGTCCAGTGGTAAGCCATTGCGACCCATCCCCTTTGAACTAGGAGGTCTTTGATCTATGTCAAGGCATGGTACGTAGGAAGCCTCCACGAGGTTCAAGCCCACCCATCATCCATTCACGTCGGGTCCCATTCTGGTCCAGTGGTAAGCCATTGTGACCCATCCCCTTTGAACTAGGCGGTCTTTGATCCATGTAAAGGCATGGTACGTAGGAAGCCTCCACAAGGTTCAAGCCCACCCATCATCCATTCACGTCGGGTCCCATTCTGGTCCAGTGGTAAGCCATTGCGACCCATCCCCTTTGAACTAGGAGGTCTTTGATCCATGTCAAGGCATGGTACGTAGGAAGCCTCCACGAGGTTCAAGCCCACCCATCATCCATTCACGTCGGGTCCCATTCTGGTCCAGTGGTAAGCCATTGCGACCCATCCCCTTTGAACTAGGGGGTCTTTGATCCATGTCAAGGCATGGTACGTAGGAAGCCTCCATGAGGTTCAAGCCCACCCATCATCCATTCACGCCGGGTCCCATTCTGGTCCAGTGGTAAGCCATTGCGACCCATCCCCTTTGAACTAGGAGGTCTTTGATCCATGTCAAGGCATGGTACGTAGGAAGCCTCCACGAGGTTCAAGCCCACCCATCATCCATTCACGTCGGGTCCCATTCTGGTCCAGTGGTAAGCCATTGCGACCCATCCCCTTTGAACTAGGAGGTCTTTGATCCATGTCAAGGCATGGTACGTAGGAAGCCTCCAAGAGGTTCAAGCCCACCCATCATCCATTCACGCCGGGTCCCATTCTGGTCCAGTGGTAAGCCATTGCGACCCATCCCCTTTGAACTAGGAGGTCTTTGATCCATGTCAAGGCATGGTACGTAGGAAGCCTCCACGAGGTTCAAGCCCACCCATCATCCATTCACGTCGGGTCCCATTTTGGTCCAGTGGTAAGCCATTGCGACCCATTCCCTTTGAACTAGGGGGTCTTTAATCCATGTCAAGGCATGGTACGTAGGAAGCCTCCACGAGGTTCAAGCCCACCCATCATCCATTCACGTCGGGTCCCATTCTGGTCCAGTGGTAAGCCATTGCGACCCATCCCCTTTGAACTAGGAGGTATTTGATCCATGTCAAGGCATGGTACGTAGGAAGCCTCCACGAGGTTCAAGCCCACCCATCATCCATTCACGTCGGGTCCCATTCTGGTCCAGTGGTAAGCCATTGCGACCCATCCCCTTTGAACTAGGAGGTCTTTGATCCATGTCAAGGCATGGTACGTAGGAAGCCTCCACGAGGTTCAAGCCCACCCATCATCCATTCACGTCGGGTCCCATTCTGGTCCAGTGGTAAGCCATTGCGACCCATCCCCTTTTAACTAGGAGGTCTTTGATCCATGTCAAGGCATGGTACATAGGAAGCCTCCACGAGGTTCAAGCCCACCCATCATCCATTCACGCCGGGTCCCATTCTGGTCCAGTGGTAAGCCATTGCGACCCATCCCCTTTGAACTAGGAGGTCTTTGATCCATGTCAAGGCATGGTATGTAGGATGCCTCCACGAGGTTCGAGCCCACCCATCATCCATTCACGTCGGGTCCCATTCTGGTCCAGTGGTAAGCCATTGCGACCCATCCCCTTTGAACTAGGGGGTCTTTGATCCATGTCAAGGCATGGTACGTAGGAAGCCTCCACGAGGTTCAAGCCCACCCATCATCCATTCACGTCGGGTCCCATTCTGGTCCAGTAGTAAGCCATTGCGACCCATCCCCTTTGAACTAGGGGGTCTTTGATCCATGTCAAGGCATGGTACGTAGGAAGCCTCCACGAGGTTCAAGCCCACCCATCATCCATTCACGCAGGGTCCCATTCTGGTCCAGTGGTAAGACATTGCGACCCATCCCCTTTGAACTAGGAGGTCTTTGATCCATGTCAAGGCATGGTACGTAGGAAGCCTCCACGAGGTTCAAGCCCACCCATCATCCATTCACACCGGGTCCCATTTTGGTCCAGTGGTAAGCCATTGCGACCCATCCCCTTTGAACTAGGGGGTCTTTGATCCATGTCAAGGCATGGTACGTAGGAAGCCTCCACGAGGTTCAAGCCCACCCATCATCCATTCACGTCGGGTCCCATTCTGGTCCAGTGGTAAGCCATTGCGACCCATCCCCTTTGAACTAGGAGGTCTTTGATCCATGTCAAGGCATGGTACGTAGGAAGCCTCCACGAGGTTCAAGCCCACCCATCATCCATTCACGTCGGGTCCCATTCTGGTCCAGTGGTAAGCCATTGCGACCCATCCCCTTTGAACTAGGAGGTCTTTGATCCATGTCAAGGCATGGTACGTAGGAAGCCTCCACGAGGTTCAAGCCCACCTATCATCCATTCACGTCGGGTCCCATTCTGGTCCAGTGGTAAGCCATTGCGACCCATCCCCTTTGAACTAGGAGGTCTTTGATCCATGTCAAGGCATGGTACGTAGGAAGCCTCCACGAGGTTCAAGCCCACCCATCATCCATTCACGTCGGGTCCCATTCTGGTCCAGTGGTAAGCCATTGTGACCCATCCCCTTTGAACTAGGAGGTATTTGATCCATGTCAAGGCATGGTACGTAGGAAGCCTCCACGAGGTTCAAGCCCACCCATCATCCATTCACGTCGGGTCCCATTCTGGTCCAGTGGTAAGCCATTGCGACCCATCCCCTTTGAACTAGGAGGTCATTGATCCATGTCAAGGCATGATACGTAGGAAGCCTCCACGAGGTTCAAGCCCACCCATCATCCATTCACGTCGGGTCCCATTCTGGTCCAGTGGTAAGCCATTGCGACCCATCCCCTTTTAACTAGGAGGTCTTTGATCCATGTCAAGGCATGGTACGTAGGAAGCCTCCACGAGGTTCAAGCCCACCCATCATCCATTCACGCCGGGTCCCATTCTGGTCCAGTGGTAAGCCATTGCGACCCATCCCCTTTGAACTAGGAGGTCTTTGATCCATGTCAAGGCATGGTACGTAGGAAGCCTCCACGAGGTTCAAGCCCACCCATCATCCATTCACGTCGGGTCCCATTCTGGTCCAGTGGTAAGCCATTGTGACCCATCCCCTTTGAACTAGGGGGTCTTTGATCCATGTCAAGGCATGGTACGTAGGAAGCCTCCACGAGGTTCAATCCCACCCATCATCCATTCACGCCGGGTCCCATTCTGGTCCAGTGGTAAGCCATTGCGACCCATCCCCTTTGAACTAGGAGGTCTTTGATCCATGTCAAGGCATGGTACGTAGGAAGCCTCCACGAGGTTCAAGCCCACCCATCATCCATTCACGTCGGGTCCCATTCTGGTCCAGTGGTAAGCCATTGCGACCCATCCCCTTTGAACTAGGCAGTCTTTGATCCATGTAAAGGCATGGTACGTATGAAGCCTCCAAGAGGTTCAAGCCCACCCATCATCCATTCACGTCGGGTCCCATTCTGGTCCAGTGGTAAGCCATTGCGACCCATCCCCTTTGAACTAGGAGGTCTTGGATCCATGTCAAGGCATGGTACGTAGGAAGCCTCCACGAGGTTCAAGCCCACCCATCATCCATTCACGTCGGGTCCCATTCTGGTCCAGTGGTAAGCCATTGCGACCCATCCCCTTTGAACTAGGGGGTCTTTGATCCATGTCAAGGCATGGTACGTAGGAAGCCTCCACGAGGTTCAAGCCCACCCATCATCCATTCACGCCGGGTCCCATTCTGGTCCAGTGGTAAGCCATTGCGACCCATCCCCTTTGAACTAGGAGGTCTTTGATCCATGTCAAGGCATGGTACGTAGGAAGCCTCCACGAGGTTCAAGCCCACCCATCATCCATTCACGTCGGGTCCCATTCTGGTCCAGTGGTAAGCCATTGCGACCCATCCCCTTTGAACTAGGAGGTCTTTGATCCATGTCAAGGCATGGTACGTCGGAAGCCTCCACGAGGTTCAAGCCCACCCATCATCCATTCACGTCGGGTCCCATTCTGGTCCAGTGGTAAGCCATTGCGACCCATCCCCTTTGAACTAGGAGGTCTTTGATCCATGTCAAGGCATGGTACGTAGGAAGCCTCCACGAGGTTCAAGCCCACCCATCATCCATTCACGTCGAGTCCCATTCTGGTCCAGTGGTAAGCCATTGCGACCCATTCCCTTTGAACTAGGGGGTCTTTAATCCATGTCAAGGCATGGTACGTAGGAAGCCTCCACGAGGTTCAAGCCCACCCATCATCCATTCACGTCGGGTCCCATTCTGGTCCAGTGGTAAGCCATTGTGACCCATCCCCTTTGAACTAGGAGGTATTTGATCCATGTCAAGGCATGGTACGTAGGAAGCCTCCACGAGGTTCAAGCCCACCCATCATTCATTCACGTCGGGTCCCATTCTGGTCCAGTGGTAAGCCATTGCGACCCATCCCCTTTGAACTAGGAGGTCTTTGATCCATGTCAAGGCATGGTACGTAGGAAGCCTCCACGAGGTTCAATCCCACCCATCATCCATTCACGTCGGGTCCCATTCTGGTCCAGTGGTAATCCATTGCGACCCATCCCCTTTGAACTAGGAGGTCTTTGATCCATGTCAAGGAATGGTACGTAGGAAGCCTCCACGAGGTTCAAGCCCACTCATCATCCATTCACGCCGGGTCCCATTCTGGTCCAGTGGTAAGCCATTGCGACCCATCCCCTTTGAACTAGGAGGTCTTTGATCCATGTCAAGGCATGGTACGTAGGATGCCTCCACGAGGTTCGAGCCCACCCATCATCCATTCACGTCGGGTCCCATTCTGGTTCAGTGGTAAGCCATTGAGACCCATCCCCTTTGATCTAGGGGGTCTTTGATCCATGTCAAGGCATGGTACGTAGGAAGCCTCCACGAGGTTCAAGCCCACCCATCATCCATTCACGTCGGGCCCATTCTGGTCCAGTAGTAAGCCATTGCGACCCATCCCCTTTGAACTAGGGGGTCTTTGATCCATGTCAAGGCATGGTACGTAGGAAGCCTCCACGAGGTTCAAGCCCACCCATCATCCATTCACGCCGGGTCCCATTTCGGTCCAGTGGTAAGCCATTGCGACCCATCCCCTTTGAACTAGGAGGTCTTTGATCCATGTCAAGGCATGGTACGTAGGAAGCCTCCACGAGGTTCAAGCCCACCCATCATCCATTCACGTCGGGTCCCATTCTGGTCCAGTGGTAAGCCATTGCGACCCATCCCCTTTGAACTAGGGGGTTTTTGATCCATGTCAAGGCATGGTACGTAGGAAGCCTCCACGAGGTTCAAGCCCACCCATCATCCATTCACGTCGGGTCCCATTCTGGTCCAGTGGTAAGCCATTTCGACCCATCCCCTTTGAACTAGGAGGTCTTTGATCCATGTCAAGGCATGGTACGTAGGAAGCCTCCACGAGGTTCAAGCCCACCCATCATCCATTCACGTCGGGTCCCATTCTGGTCCAGTGGTAAGCCATTGCGACCCATCCCCTTTGAACTAGGAGGTCTTTGATCCATGTCAAGGCATGGTACGTAGGAAGCCTCCACCAGGTTCAAGCCCACCCATCATCCATTCACGTCGGGTCCCATTCTGGTCCAGTGGTAAGCCATTGCTACCCATCCCCTTTGAACTAGGGGGTCTTTGATCCATGTCAATGCATGGTACGTAGGAAGCCTCCACGAGGTTCAAGCCCACCCATCATCCATTCACGTCGGGTCCCATTCTGGTCCAGTGGTAAGCCATTGCGACCCATCCCCTTTGAACTAGGAGGTCTTTGATCCATGTCAAGGCATGGTACGTAGGAAGCCTCCACGAGGTTCAAGCCCACCCATCATCCATTCACGTCGGGTCCCATTCTGGTCCAGTGGTAAGCCATTGCGACCCATCCCCTTTGAACTAGGGGGTCTTTGATCCATGTCAAGGCATGGTACGTAGGAAGCCTCCACGAGGTTCAAGCCCACCCATCATCCATTCACGTCGGGTCCCATTCTGGTCCAGTGGTAAGCCATTGTGACCCATCCCCTTTGAACTAGGAGGTCTTTGATCCATGTCAAGGCGTGGTACGTAGGAAGCCTCCACGAGGTTCAATCCCACCCATCATCCATTCACGTCGGTTCCCATTCTGGTCCAGTGGTAAGCCATTGCGACCCATCCCCTTTGAACTAGGAGGTCTTTGATCCATGTCAAGGCATGGTACGTAGGAAGCCTCCACGAGGTTCAAGCCCACCCATCATCCATTCACGTCGGGTCCCATTCTGGTCCAGTGGTAAGCCATTGCGACCCATCCCCTTTGAACTAGGAGGTCTTTGATCCATGTCAAGGCATGGTACGTAGGAAGCCTCCACGAGGTTCAAGCCCACCCATCATCCATTCACGTCGGGTCCCATTCTGGTCCAGTGGTAAGCCATTGCGACCCATCCCCTTTGAACTAGGAGGTCTTTGATCCATGTCAAGGCATGGTACGTAGGAAGCCTCCACGAGGTTCAAGCCCACCCATCATCCATTCACGTCGGGTCCCATTCTGGTCCAGTGGTAAGCCATTGCGACCCATCCCCTTTGAACTAGGAGGTCTTTGATCCATGTCAAGGCATGGTACGTAGGAAGCCTCCACGAGGTTCAAGCCCACCCATCATCCATTCACGTCGGGTCCCATTCTGGTCCAGTGGTAAGCCATTGCGACCCATCCCCTTTGAACTAGGAGGTCTTTGATCCATGTCAAGGCATGGTACGTAGGAAGCCTCCACGAGGTTCAAGCCCACCCATCATCCATTCACGTCGGGTCCCATTCTGGTCCAGTGGTAAGCCATTGCGACCCATCCCCTTTGAACTAGGGGGTCTTTGATCCATGTCAAGGCATGGTACGTAGGAAGCCTCCACGAGGTTCAATCCCACCCATCATCCATTCACGCCGGGTCCCATTCTGGTCCAGTGGTAAGCCATTGCGACCCATCCCCTTTGAACTAGGAGGTCTTTGATCCATGTCAAGGCATGGTACGTAGGAAGCCTCCACGAGGTTCAAGCCCACCCATCATCCATTCACGTCGGGTCCCATTCTGGTCCAGTGGTAAGCCATTGCGACCCATCCCCTTTGAACTAGGCGGTCTTTGATCCATGTAAAGGCATGGTACGTAGGAAGCCTCCACGAGGTTCAAGCCCACCCATCATCCATTCACGTCGGGTCCCATTCTGGTCCAGTGGTAAGCCATTGCGACCCATCCCCTTTGAACTAGGGGGTCTTTGATCCATGTCAAGGCATGGTACGTAGGAAGCCTCCACGAGGTTCAAGCCCACCCATCATCCATTCACGTCGGGTCCCATTCTGGTCCAGTGGTAAGCCATTGCGACCCATCCCCTTTGAACTAGGGGGTCTTTGATCCATGTCAAGGCATGGTACGTAGGAAGCCTCCACGAGGTTCAAGCCCGCCCATCATCCATTCACACTGGGTCCCATTCTGGTCCAGTGGTAAGCCATTGTGACCCATCCCATTTGAACTAGGAGGTCTTTGATCCATGTCAAGGCATGGTACGTAGGAAGCCTCCACGAGGTTCAAGCCCACCCATCATCCATTCACGTCGGGTCCCATTCTGGTCCAGTGGTAAGCCATTGCGACCCATCCCCTTTGAACTAGGAGGTCTTTGATCCATGTCAAGGCATGGTACGTAGGAAGCCTCCAAGAGGTTCAAGCCCACCCATCATCCATTCACGTCGGGTCCCATTCTGGTCCAGTGGTAAGCCATTGCGACCCATCCCCTTTGAACTAGGAGGTCTTTGATCCATGTCAAGGCATGGTACGTAGGAAGCCTCCACGAGGTTCAAGCCCACCCATCATCCATTCACGTCGGGTCCCATTCTGGTCCAGTGGTAAGCCATTGCGACCCATTCCCTTTGAACTAGGGGGTCTTTAATCCATGTTAAGGCATGGTACGTAGGAAGCCTCCACGAGGTTCAAGCCCACCCATCATCCATTCACGTCGGGTCCCATTCTGGTCCAGTGGTAAGCCATTGCGACCCATCCCCTTTGAACTAGGAGGTATTTGATCCATGTCAAGGCATGGTACGTAGGAAGCCTCCACGAGGTTCAAGCCCACCCATCATCCATTCACGTCGGGTCCCATTCTGGTCCAGTGGTAACCCATTGCGACCCATCCCCTTTGAACTAGGAGGTCTTTGATCCATGTCAAGGCATGGTACGTAGGAAACCTCCACGAGGTTCAAGCCCACCCATCATCCATTCACGTCGGGTCCCATTCTGGTCCAGTGGTAAGCCATTGCGACCCATCCCCTTTGAACTAGGAGGTCTTTGATCCATGTCAAGGCATGGTACGTAGGAAGCCTCCACGAGGTTCAAGCCCACCCATCATCCATTCACGCCGGGTCCCATTCTGGTCCAGTGGTAAGCCATTGCGACCCATCCCCTTTGAACTAGGAGGTCTTTGATCCATGTCAAGTCATGGTATGTAGGATGCCTCCACGAGGTTCGAGCCCACCCATCATCCATTCACGTCGGGTCCCATTCTGGTCCAGTGGTAAGCCATTGCGACCCATCCCCTTTGAACTAGGGGGTCTTTGATCCATGTCAAGGCATGGTACGTAGGAAGCCTCCACGAGGTTCAAGCCCACCCATCATCCATTCACGTCGGGTCCCATTCTGGTCCAGTAGTAAGCCATTGCGACCCATCCCCTTTGAACTAGGGGGTCTTTGATCCATGTCAAGGCATGGTACGTAGGAAGCCTCCACGAGGTTCAAGCCCACCCATCATCCATTCACGCCGGGTCCCATTCTGGTCCAGTGGTAAGACATTGCGACCCATCCCCTTTGAACTAGGAGGTCTTTGATCCATGTCAAGGCATGGTACGTAGGAAGCCTCCACGAGGTTCAAGCCCACCCATCATCCATTCACACCGGGTCCCATTCTGGTCCAGTGGTAAGCCATTGCGACCCATCCCCTTTGAACTAGGGGGTCTTTGATCCATGTCAAGGCATGGTACGTAGGAAGCCTCCACGAGGTTCAAGCCCACCCATCATCCATTCACGTCGGGTCCCATTCTGGTCCAGTGGTAAGCCATTGCGACCCATCCCCTTTGAACTAGGAGGTCTTTGATCCATGTCAAGGCATGGTACGTAGGAAGCCTCCACGAGGTTCAAGCCCACCCATCATCCATTCACGTCAGATCCCATTCTGGTCCAGTGGTAAGCCATTGCGACCCATCCCCTTTGAACTAGGAGGTCTTTGATCCATGTCAAGGCATGGTACGTAGGAAGCCTCCACGAGGTTCAAGCCCACCCATCATCCATTCACGTCGGGTCCCATTCTGGTCCAGTGGTAAGCCATTGCGACCCATCCCCTTTGAACTAGGAGGTCTTTGATCCATGTCAAGGCATGGTACGTAGGAAGCCTCCACGAGGTTCAAGCCCACCCATCATCCATTCACGTCGGGTCCCATTCTGGTCCAGTGGTAAGCCATTGCGACCCATCCCCTTTGAACTAGGAGGTATTTGATCCATGTCAAGTCATGGTACGTAGGAAACCTCCACGAGGTTCAAGCCCACCCATCATCCATTCACGTCGGGTCCCATTCTGGTCCAGTGGTAAGCCATTGCGACCCATCCCCTTTGAACTAGGAGGTCATTGATCCATGTCAAGGCATGGTACGTAGGAAGCCTCCACGAGGTTCAAGCCCACCCATCATCCATTCACGTCGGGTCCCATTCTGGTCCAGTGGTAAGCCATTGCGACCCATCCCCTTTGAACTAGGAGGTCTTTGATCCATGTCAAGGCATGATACGTAGGAAACCTCCACGAGGTTCAAGCCCACCCATCATCCATTCACGCCGGGTCCCATTCTGGTCCAGTGGTAAGCCATTGCGACCCATCCCCTTTGAACTAGGAGGTCTTTGATCCATGTCAAGGCATGGTACGTAGGAAGCCTCCACGAGGTTCAAGCTCACCCATCATCCATTCACGTCGGGTCCCATTCTGGTCCAGTGGTAAGCCATTGTGACCCATCCCCTTTGAACTAGGGGGTCTTTGATCCATGTCAAGACATGGTACGTAGGAAGCCTCCACGAGGTTCAATCCCACCCATCATCCATTCACTCCGGGTCCCATTCTGGTCCAGTGGTAAGCCATTGCGACCCATCCCCTTTGAACTAGGGGGTCTTTGATCCATGTCAAGGCATGGTACGTAGGAAGCCTCCACGAGGTTCAATCCCACCCATCATCCATTCACGCCGGGTCCCATTCTGGTCCAGTGGTAAGCCATTGCGACCCATCCCCTTTGAACTAGGAGGTCTTTGATCCATGTCAAGGCATGGTACGTAGGAAGCCTCCACGAGGTTCAAGCCCACCCATCATCCATTCACGTCGGGTCCCATTCTGGTCCAGTGGTAAGCCATTGCGACCCATCCCCTTTGAACTAGGCGGTCTTTGATCCATGTAAAGGCATGGTACGTAGGAAGCCTCCACGAGGTTCAAGCCCACCCATCATCCATTCACGTCGGGTCCCATTCTGGTCCAGTGGTAAGCCATTGCGACCCATCCCCTTTGAACTAGGGGGTCTTTGATCCATGTCAAGGCATGGTACGTAGGAAGCCTCCACGAGGTTCAAGCCCACCCATCATCCATTCACGTCGGGTCCCATTCTGGTCCAGTGGTAAGCCATTGCGACCCATCCCCTTTGAACTAGGGGGTCTTTGATCCATGTCAAGGCATGGTACGTAGGAAGCCTCCACGAGGTTCAAGCCCGCCCATCATCCATTCACACTGGGTCCCATTCTGGTCCAGTGGTAAGCCATTGTGACCCATCCCATTTGAACTAGGAGGTCTTTGATCCATGTCAAGGCATGGTACGTAGGAAGCCTCCACGAGGTTCAAGCCCACCCATCATCCATTCACGTCGGGTCCCATTCTGGTCCAGTGGTAAGCCATTGCGACCCATCCCCTTTGAACTAGGAGGTCTTTGATCCATGTCAAGGCATGGTACGTAGGAAGCCTCCAAGAGGTTCAAGCCCACCCATCATCCATTCACGTCGGGTCCCATTCTGGTCCAGTGGTAAGCCATTGCGACCCATCCCCTTTGAACTAGGAGGTCTTTGATCCATGTCAAGGCATGGTACGTAGGAAGCCTCCACGAGGTTCAAGCCCACCCATCATCCATTCACGTCGGGTCCCATTCTGGTCCAGTGGTAAGCCATTGCGACCCATTCCCTTTGAACTAGGGGGTCTTTAATCCATGTTAAGGCATGGTACGTAGGAAGCCTCCACGAGGTTCAAGCCCACCCATCATCCATTCACGTCGGGTCCCATTCTGGTCCAGTGGTAAGCCATTGCGACCCATCCCCTTTGAACTAGGAGGTATTTGATCCATGTCAAGGCATGGTACGTAGGAAGCCTCCACGAGGTTCAAGCCCACCCATCATCCATTCACGTCGGGTCCCATTCTGGTCCAGTGGTAACCCATTGCGACCCATCCCCTTTGAACTAGGAGGTCTTTGATCCATGTCAAGGCATGGTACGTAGGAAACCTCCACGAGGTTCAAGCCCACCCATCATCCATTCACGTCGGGTCCCATTCTGGTCCAGTGGTAAGCCATTGCGACCCATCCCCTTTGAACTAGGAGGTCTTTGATCCATGTCAAGGCATGGTACGTAGGAAGCCTCCACGAGGTTCAAGCCCACCCATCATCCATTCACGCCGGGTCCCATTCTGGTCCAGTGGTAAGCCATTGCGACCCATCCCCTTTGAACTAGGAGGTCTTTGATCCATGTCAAGTCATGGTATGTAGGATGCCTCCACGAGGTTCGAGCCCACCCATCATCCATTCACGTCGGGTCCCATTCTGGTCCAGTGGTAAGCCATTGCGACCCATCCCCTTTGAACTAGGGGGTCTTTGATCCATGTCAAGGCATGGTACGTAGGAAGCCTCCACGAGGTTCAAGCCCACCCATCATCCATTCACGTCGGGTCCCATTCTGGTCCAGTAGTAAGCCATTGCGACCCATCCCCTTTGAACTAGGGGGTCTTTGATCCATGTCAAGGCATGGTACGTAGGAAGCCTCCACGAGGTTCAAGCCCACCCATCATCCATTCACGCCGGGTCCCATTCTGGTCCAGTGGTAAGACATTGCGACCCATCCCCTTTGAACTAGGAGGTCTTTGATCCATGTCAAGGCATGGTACGTAGGAAGCCTCCACGAGGTTCAAGCCCACCCATCATCCATTCACACCGGGTCCCATTCTGGTCCAGTGGTAAGCCATTGCGACCCATCCCCTTTGAACTAGGGGGTCTTTGATCCATGTCAAGGCATGGTACGTAGGAAGCCTCCACGAGGTTCAAGCCCACCCATCATCCATTCACGTCGGGTCCCATTCTGGTCCAGTGGTAAGCCATTGCGACCCATCCCCTTTGAACTAGGAGGTCTTTGATCCATGTCAAGGCATGGTACGTAGGAAGCCTCCACGAGGTTCAAGCCCACCCATCATCCATTCACGTCAGATCCCATTCTGGTCCAGTGGTAAGCCATTGCGACCCATCCCCTTTGAACTAGGAGGTCTTTGATCCATGTCAAGGCATGGTACGTAGGAAGCCTCCACGAGGTTCAAGCCCACCCATCATCCATTCACGTCGGGTCCCATTCTGGTCCAGTGGTAAGCCATTGCGACCCATCCCCTTTGAACTAGGAGGTCTTTGATCCATGTCAAGGCATGGTACGTAGGAAGCCTCCACGAGGTTCAAGCCCACCCATCATCCATTCACGTCGGGTCCCATTCTGGTCCAGTGGTAAGCCATTGCGACCCATCCCCTTTGAACTAGGAGGTATTTGATCCATGTCAAGTCATGGTACGTAGGAAACCTCCACGAGGTTCAAGCCCACCCATCATCCATTCACGTCGGGTCCCATTCTGGTCCAGTGGTAAGCCATTGCGACCCATCCCCTTTGAACTAGGAGGTCATTGATCCATGTCAAGGCATGGTACGTAGGAAGCCTCCACGAGGTTCAAGCCCACCCATCATCCATTCACGTCGGGTCCCATTCTGGTCCAGTGGTAAGCCATTGCGACCCATCCCCTTTGAACTAGGAGGTCTTTGATCCATGTCAAGGCATGATACGTAGGAAACCTCCACGAGGTTCAAGCCCACCCATCATCCATTCACGCCGGGTCCCATTCTGGTCCAGTGGTAAGCCATTGCGACCCATCCCCTTTGAACTAGGAGGTCTTTGATCCATGTCAAGGCATGGTACGTAGGAAGCCTCCACGAGGTTCAAGCTCACCCATCATCCATTCACGTCGGGTCCCATTCTGGTCCAGTGGTAAGCCATTGTGACCCATCCCCTTTGAACTAGGGGGTCTTTGATCCATGTCAAGACATGGTACGTAGGAAGCCTCCACGAGGTTCAATCCCACCCATCATCCATTCACTCCGGGTCCCATTCTGGTCCAGTGGTAAGCCATTGCGACCCATCCCCTTTGAACTAGGAGGTCTTTGATCCATGTCAAGGCATGGTACGTAGGAAGCCTCCACGAGGTTCAATCCCACCCATCATCCATTCACGTCGGGTCCCATTCTGGTCCAGTGGTAATCCATTGCGACCCATCCCCTTTGAACTAGGCAGTCTTTGATCCATGTAAAGGCATGGTACGTATGAAGCCTCCACGAGGTTCAAGCCCACCCATCATCCATTCACGTCGGGTCCCATTCTGGTCCAGTGGTAAGCCATTGCGACCCATCCCCTTTGAACTAGGAGGTCTTTGATCCATGTCAAGGCATGGTACGTAGGAAGCCTCCACGAGGTTCAAGCCCACCCATCATCCATTCACGTCGGGTCCCATTCTGGTCCAGTGGTAAGCCATTGCGACCCATCCCCTTTGAACTAGGGGGTCTTTGATCCATGTCAAGGCATGGTACGTAGGAAGCCTCCACGAGGTTCAAGCCCACCCATCATCCATTCACGCTGGGTCCCATTTTGGTCCAGTGGTAAGCCATTGCGACCCATCCCCTTTGAACTAGGAGGTCTTTGATCCATGTCAAGGCATGGTACGTAGGAAGCCTCCACGAGGTTCAAGCCCACCCATCATCCATTCACGTCGGGTCCCATTCTGGTCCAGTGGTAAGCCATTGCGACCCATCCCCTTTGAACTAGGAGGTCTTTGATCCATGTCAAGGCATGGTACGTAGGAAGCCTCCACGAGGTTCAAGCCCACCCATCATCCATTCACGTCGGGTCCCATTCTGGTCCAGTGGTAAGCCATTGCGACCCATCCCCTTTGAACTAGGAGGTCTTTGATCCATGTCAAGGCATGGTACGTAGGAAGCCTCCACGAGGTTCAATCCCACCCATCATCCATTCACGTCGGGTCCCATTCTGGTCCAGTGGTAAGCCATTGCGACCCATTCTCTTTGAACTAGGGGGTCTTTAATCCATGTCAAGGCATGGTACGTAGGAAGCCTCCACGAGGTTCAAGCCCACCCATCATCCATTCACGTCGGGTCCCATTCTGGTCCAGTGGTAAGCCATTGCGACCCATCCCCTTTGAACTAGGAGGTATTTGATCCATGTCAAGGCATGGTACGTAGGAAGCCTCCACGAGGTTCAAGCCCACCCATCATCCATTCACGTCGGGTCCCATTCTGGTCCAGTGGTAAGACATTGCGACCCATCCCCTTTGAACTAGGAGGTCTTTGATCCATGTCAAGGCATGGTACGTAGGAAGCCTCCACGAGGTTCAAGCCCACCCATCATCCATTCACGTCGGGTCCCATTCTGGTCCAGTGGTAATTCATTGCGACCCATCCCCTTTGAACTAGGAGGTCTTTGATCCATGTCAAGGAATGGTACGTAGGAAGCCTCCACGAGGTTCAAGCCCACCCATCATCCATTCACGCCGGGTCCCATTCTGGTCCAGTGGTAAGCCATTGCGACCCATCCCCTTTGAACTAGGAGGTCTTTGATCCATGTCAAGGCATGGTACGTAGGATGCCTCCACGAGGTTCGAGCCCACCCATCATCCATTCTCGTCGGGTCCCATTCTGGTCCAGTGGTAAGCCATTGCGACCCATCCCCTTTGAACTAGGGGGTCTTTGATCCATGTCAAGGCATGGTACGTAGGAAGCCTCCACGAGGTTCAAGCCCACCCATCATCCATTCACGTCGGGTCCCATTCTGGTCCAGTAGTAAGCCATTGCGACCCATCCCCTTTGAACTAGGGGGTCTTTGATCCATGTCAAGGCATGGTACGTAGGAAGCCTCCACGAGGTTCAAGCCCACCCATCATCCATTCACGCCGGGTCCCATTTTGGTCCAGTGGTAAGCCATTGCGACCCATCCCCTTTGAACTAGGAGGTCTTTGATCCATGTCAAGGCATGGTACGTAGGAAGCCTCCACGAGGTTCAAGCCCACCCATCATCCATTCACGTCGGGTCCCATTCTGGTCCAGTGGTAAGCCATTGCGACCCATCCCCTTTGAACTAGGGGGTCTTTGATCCATGTCAAGGCATGGTACGTAGGAAGCCTCCACGAGGTTCAAGCCCACCCATCATCCATTCACGTCGGGTCCCATTCTGGTCCAGTGGTAAGCCATTGCGACCCATACCCTTTGAACTAGGAGGTCTTTGATCCATGTCAAGGCATGGTACGTAGGAAGCCTCCACGAGGTTCAAGCCCACCCATCATCCATTCACGTCGGGTCCCATTCTGGTCCAGTGGTAAGCCATTGCGACCCATCCCCTTTGAACTAGGAGGTCTTTGATCCATGTCAAGGCATGGTACGTAGGAAGCCTCCACGAGGTTCAATCCCACCCATCATCCATTCACGTCGGGTCCCATTCTGGTCCAGTGGTAAGCCATTGCGACCCATCCCCTTTGAACTAGGGGGTCTTTGATCCATGTCAAGGCATGGTACGTAGGAAGCCTCCACGAGGTTCAAGCCCACCCATCATCCATTCACGTCGGGTCCCATTCTGGTCCAGTGGTAAGCCATTGCGACCCATCCCCTTTGAACTAGGAGGTCTTTGATCCATGTCAAGGCATGGTACGTAGGAAGCCTCCACGAGGTTCAAGCCCACCCATCATCCATTCACGTCGAGTCCCATTCTGGTCCAGTGGTAAGCCATTGCGACCCATCCCCTTTGAACTAGGGGGTCTTTGATCCATGTCAAGGCATGGTACGTAGGAAGCCTCCACGAGGTTCAAGCCCACCCATCATCCATTCACGTCGGTTCCCATTCTTGTCCAGTGGTAAGCCATTGCGACCCATCCCCGTTGAACTAGGAGGTCTTTGATCCATGTCAAGGCATGGTACGTAGGAAGCCTCCACGAGGTTCAAGCCCACCCATCATCCATTCACGTCGGGTCCCATTCTGGTCCAGTGGTAAGCCATTGCGACCCATCCCCTTTGAACTAGGAGGACTTTGATCCATGTCAAGGCATGGTACGTAGGAAGCCTCCACGAAGTTCAAGCCCACCCATCATCCATTCACGTCGGGTCCCATTCTGGTCCAGTGGTAAGCCATTGCGACCCATCCCCTTTGAACTAGGGGGTCTTTAATCCATGTCAAGGCATGGTACGTAGGAAGCCTCCACGAGGTTCAAGCCCACCCATCATCCATTCACGTCGGGTCCCATTCTGGTCCAGTGGTAAGCCATTGCGACCCATCCCCTTTGAACTAGGAGGTCTTTGATCCATGTCAAGGCATGGTACGTAGGAAGCCTCCACGAGGTTCAAGCCCACCCATCATCCATTCACATCGGGTCCCATTCTGGTCCAGTGGTAAGCCATTGCGACCCATCCCCTTTGAACTAGGGGGTCTTTGATCCATGTCAAGGCATGGTACGTAGGAAGCCTCCATGAGGTTCAAGCCCACCCATCATCCATTCACGTCGGGTCCCATTCTGGTCCAGTGGTAAGCCATTGCGACCCATCCCCTTTGAACTAGGAGGTCTTTGATCCATGTCAAGGCATGGTACGTATTAAGCCTCCACGAGGTTCAAGCCCACCCATCATCCATTCACATCGGGTCCCATTCTGGTCCAGTGGTAAGCCATTGCGACCCATCCCCTTTGAACTAGGAGGTCTTTGATCCATGTCAAGGCATGGTACGTAGGAAGCCTCCACGTGGTTCAAGCCCACCCATCATCCATTCACGTCGTGTCCCATTCTGGCCCAGTGGTAAGCCATTGCGACCCATACCCTTTGAACTAGGAGGTCTTTGATCCATGTCAAGGCATGGTACGTAGGAAGCCTCCACGAGGTTCAAGCCCACCCATCATCCATTCACGTCGGGTCCCATTCTGGTCCAGTGGTAAGCCATTGCGACCCATCCCCTTTGAACTAGGAGGTCTTTGATCCATGTTAAGGCATGGTACGTAGGAAGCCTCCACGAGGTTCAAGCCCACCCATCATCCATTCACGTCCGGTCCCATTCTGGTCCAGTGGTAAGCCATTGCGACCCATCTCCTTTGAACTAGGAGGTCTTTGATCCATGTCAAGGCATGGTACGTAGGAAGCCTCCACGAGGTTCAAGCCCACCCATCATCCATTCACGTCGGGTCCCATTCTGGTCCAGTGGTAAGACATTGCGACCCATCCCCTTTGAACTAGGAGGTCTTTGATCCATGTCAAGGCATGGTACGTAGGAAGCCTCCATGAGGTTCAAGCCCACCCATCATCCATTCACGCCGGGTCCCATTCTGGTCCAGTGGTAAGCCATTGAGACCCATCCCCTTTGAACTAGGAGGTATTTGATCCATGTCAAGGCATGGTACGTAGGAAGCCTCCACGAGGTTCAAGCCCACCCATCATCCATTCACGTCGGGTCCCATTCTGGTCCAGTGGTAAGCCATTGCGACCCATCCCCTTTGAACTAGGAGGTCTTTGATCCATGTCAAGGCATGGTACGTAGGAAGCCTCCACGAGGTTCAAGCCCACCCATCATCCATTCACGTCGGGTCCCATTCTGGTCTAGTGGTAAGCCATTGCGACCCATCCCCTTTGAACTAGGAGGTCTTTGATCCATGTCAAGGCATGGTACGTAGGAAGCCTCCACGAGGTTCAAGCCCACCCATCATCCATTCACGTCGGGTCCCATTCTGGTCCAGTGGTAAGCCATTGCGACCCATCCCCTTTGAACTAGGGGGTCTTTGATCCATGTCAAGGCATGGTACGTAGGAAGCCTCCACGAGTTTCACGCCCACCCATCATCCATTCACGTCGGGTCCCATTCTGGTCCAGTGGTAATCCATTGCGACCCATCCCCTTTGAACTAGGAGGTATTTGATCCATGTCAAGGCATGGTATGTAGGAAGCCTCCACGAGGTTCAAGCCCACCCATCATCCATTCACGTCGGGTCCCATTCTGGTCCAGTGGTAAGCCATTGCGACCCATCCCCTTTGAACTAGGAGGTCTTTGATCCATGTCAAGGCATGGTACGTAGGAAGCCTCCACGAGGTTCAAGCCCACCCATCATCCATTCACGTCGGGTCCCATTCTGGTCTAGTGGTAAGACATTGCGACCCATCCCCTTTGAACTAGGAGGTCTTTGATCCATGTCAAGGCATGGTACGTAGGAAGCCTCCACGAGGTTCAAGCCAACCCATCATCCATTCACGTCGGGTCCCATTCTGGTCCAGTGGTAAGCCATTGCGACCCATCCCCTTTGAACTAGGAGGTCTTTGATCCATGTCAAGGCATGGTACGTAGGAAGCCTCCATGAGGTTCAAGCCCACCCATCATCCATTCACGTCGGGTCCCATTCTGGTCTAGTGGTAAGCCATTGCGACCCATCCCCTATGAACTAGGAGGTCTTTGATCCATGTCAAGGCATGGTACGTAGGAAGCCTCCACGAGGTTCAAGCCCACCCATCATCCATTCACGTCGGGTCCCATTCTGGTTCAGTGGTAAGCCATTGCGACCCATCCCCATTGAACTAGGAGGTATTTGATCCATGTCAAGGCATGGTACGTAGGAAGCCTCCACGAGGTTCAAGCCCACCCATCATCCATTCACGTCGGGTCCCATTCTGGTCCACTGGTAATCCATTGCGACCCATCCCCTTTGAACTAGGGGGTGTTTGATCCATTTCAAGGCATGGTACGTAGGAAGCCTCCACGAGGTTCAAGCCCACCCATCATCCATTCACGTCGGGTCCCATTCTGGTCCAGTGGTAAGCCATTGCGACCCATCCCCTTTGAACTAGGAGGTCTTTGATCCATGTCAAGGCATGGTACGTAGGAAGCCTCCACGAGGTTCAAGCCCACCCATCATCCATTCACGTCGGGTCCCATTCTGGTCCAGTTGTAAGCCATTGCGACCCATCCCCTTTGAACTAGGAGGTCTTTGATCCATGTCAAGGCATGGTACGTAGGAAGCCTCCACGAGGTTCAAGCCCACCCATCATCCATTCACGTCGGGTCCCATTCTGGTCCAGTGGTAAGCCATTGCGACCCATCCCCTTTGAACTAGGAGGTATTTGATCCATGTCAAGGCATGGTACGTAGGAAGCCTCCACGAGGTTCAAGCCCACCCATCATCCATTCACGTCGGGTCCCATTCTGGTCCAGTGGTAAGCCATTGTGACCCATCCCCTTTGAACTAGGAGGTCTTTGATCCATGTCAAGGCATGGTACGTAGGAAGCCTCCACGAGGTTCAAGCTCACCCATCATCCATTCACGTCGGGTCCCATTCTGGTCCAGGGGTAAGCCATTGCGACCCATCCCCTTTGAACTAGGAGGTATTTGATCCATGTCAAGGCATGGTACGTGGGAAGCCTCCAAGAGGTTCAAGCCCACCCAACATCCATTCACGTCGGGTCCCATTCTGGTCCAGTGGTAAGCCATTGCGACCCATCCCCTTTGAACTAGGAGGTCTTTGATCCATGTCAAGGCATGGTACGTAGGAAGCCTCCACGAGGTTCAAGCCCACCCATCATCCATTCACGTCGGGTCCCATTCTGGTCTAGTGGTAAGACATTGCGACCCATCCCCTTTGAACTAGGAGGTCTTTGATCCATGTCAAGGCATGGTACGTAGGAAGCCTCCACGAGGTTCAAGCCAACCCATCATCCATTCACGTCGGGTCCCATTCTGGTCCAGTGGTAAGCCATTGCGACCCATCCCCTTTGAACTAGGAGGTCTTTGATCCATGTCAAGGCATGGTACGTAGGAAGCCTCCACGAGGTTCAAGCCCACCCATCATCCATTCACGTCAGGTCCCATTCTGGTCCAGTGGTAAGCCATTGCGACCCATCCCATTTGAACTAGGAGATATTTGATCCATGTCAAGGCATGGTACGTTGGAAGCCTCCACGAGGTTCAAGCCCACCCATCATCCATTCACGTCGGGTCCCATTCTGGTCCAGTGGTAAGCCATTGCGACCCATCCCCTTTGAACTAGGAGGTCTTTGATCCATGTCAAGGCATGGTACGTAGGAAGCCTCCACGAGGTTCAAGCCCACCCATCATCCATTCACGTCGGGTCCCATTCTGGTCCAATGGTAAGCCATTGCGACCCATCCCCTTTGAACTAGGAGGTCTTTGATCCATGTCAAGGCATGGTACGTAGGAAGCCTCCACGAGGTTCAAGCCCACCCATCATCCATTCACGTCGGGTCCCATTCTGGTCCAGTGGTAAGCCATTGCGACCCATCCCCTTTGAACTAGGAGGTCTTTGATCCATGTCAAGGCATGGTACGTAGGAAGCCTCCACGAGGTTCAAGCCCACCCATCATCCATTCACGTCGGGTCCCATTCTGGTCCAGTGGTAAGCCATTGCGACCCATCCCCTTTGAACTAGGGGGTCTTTGATCCATGTCAAGGCATGGTACGTAGGAAGCCTCCACGAGGTTCAAGCCCACCCATCAACCATTCACGTCGGGTCCCATTCTGGTCCAGTGGTAAGCCATTGCGACCCATCCCCTTTGAACTAGGTGGTCTTTGATCCATGTCAAGGCATGGTACGTAGGAAGCCTCCACGAGGTTCAAGCCCACCCATCATCCATTCACGTCGGGTCCCATTCTGGTCCAGTGGTAAGACATTGCGACCCATCCCTATTGAACTAGGAGGTCTTTGATCCATGTCAAGGCATGGTACGTAGGAAGCCTCCACGAGGTTCAAGCCCACCCATCATCCATTCACGTCGGCTCCCATTCTGGTCCAGTGGTAAGCCATTGCGACCCATCCCCTTTGAACTAGGGGGTCTTTGATCCATGTCAAGGCATGGTACATAGGAAGCCTCCACGAGGTTCAAGCCCACCCATCATCCATTCACGTCGGGTCCCATTCTGGTCCAGTGGTAAGCCATTGCGACCCATCCCCTTTGAACTAGGGGGTCTTTGATCCGTGTCAAGGCATGGTACGTAGGAAGCCTCCACGAGGTTCAAGCCCACACATCATCCATTCACGTCGGGTCCCATTCTGGTCCAGTGGTAAGACATTGCGACCCATCCCCTTTGAACTAGGAGGTCTTTGATCCATGTCAAGGCATGGTACGTAGGAAGCATCCACGAGGTTAAAGCCCACCCATCATCCATTCACGTCGGGTCCCATTCTGGTCCAGTGGTAAGCCATTGCGACCCATCCCCTTTGAACTAGGGGGTCTTTGATCCATGTCAAGGCATGGTACGTAGGAAGCCTCCACGAGGTTCAAGCCCACCCATCATCCATTCACGTCAGGTCCCATTTTGGTCCAGTGGTAATCCATTGCGACCCATCCCCTTTGAACTAGGAGGTCTTTGATCCATGTCAAGGCATGGTACGTAGGAAGCCTCCACGAGGTTCAAGCCCACCCATCATCCATTCACGTCGGGTCCCATTATGGTCCAATGGTAAGCCATTGCGACCCATCCCCTTTGAACTAGGAGGTCTTTGATCCATGTCAAGGCATGGTACGTAGGAAGACTCCACGAGGTTCAAGCCCACCCATCATCCATTCACGTCGGGTCCCATTCTGGTCCAGTGGTAAGCCATTACAACCCATCCCCTTTGAACTAGGAGGTCTTTGATCCATGTCAAGGCATGGTACATTGGAAGCCTCCACGATGTTCAAGCCCACCCATCATCCATTCACGTCGGGTCCCATTCTGGTCCAGTGGTAAGCCATTGCGACCCATCCCCTTTGAACTAGGAGGTCTTTGATCCATGTCAAGGCATGGTACGTAGGAAGCCTCCACGAGGTTCAAGCCCACCCATCATCCAATCACGTCGGGTCCCATTCTGGTCCAGTGGTAAGCCATTGCGACCCATCCCCTTTGAACTAGGAGGTCTTTGATCCATGTCAAGGCATGGTACATAGGAAGCCTCCACGAGGTTCAAGCCCACCCATCATCCATTCACGTCGGGTCCCATTCTGGTCCAGTGGTAAGCCATTGCGACCCATCCCCTTTGAACTAGGAGGTCTTTGATCCATGTCAAGGCATGGTACGTAGGAAGCCTCCACGAGGTTCAAGCCCACCCATAATCCATTCACGTCGGGTCCCATTCTGGTCCAGTGGTAAGCCATTGCGACCCATCCCCTTTGAACTAGGAGGTCTTTGATCCATGTCAAGGCATGGTACGTAGGAAGCCTCCACGAGGTTCAAGCCCACCCATCATCCATTCACGTCGGGTCCCATTCTGGTCCGGTGGTAAGCCATTGCGACCCATCCCATTTGAACTAGGAGGTATTTGATCCATGTCAAGGCCTGGTACGTAGGAAGCCTCCATGAGGTTCAAGCCCACCCATCATCCATTCACGTCGGGTCCCATTCTGGTCCAGTGGTAAGCTATTGCGACCCATCCCCTTTGAACTAGGAGGTCTTTGATCCATGTCAAGGCATGGTACATAGGAAGCCTCCACGAGGTTCAAGCCCACCCATCATCCATTCACGTCGGGTCCCATTCTGGTCCAGTGGTAAGCCATTGCGACCCACCCCCTTTGAACTAGGAGGTCTTTGATCCATGTAAAGGCATGGTACGTAGGAAGCCTCCACGAGGTTCAAGCCCACCCATCATCCATTCACGTCGGGTCCCATTCTGGTCCAGTGGTAAGCCATTGTGACCCATCCCCTTTGAACTAGGAGGTCTTTGATCCATGTCAAGGCATGGTACGTAGGAAGCCTCCACGAGGTTCAAGCCCACCCATCATCCATTCACGTCGGGTCCCATTCTGGTCCAGTGGTAAGCCATTGCGACCCATCCCCTTTGAACTAGGGGGTCTTTGATCCATGTCAAGGCATGGTACGTAGGAAGCCTCCACGAGGTTCAAGCCCACCCATCATCCATTCAGGTCGGGTCCCATTCTGGTCCAGTGGTAAGCCATTGCGACCCATCCCCTTTGTACTAGGAGGTCTTTGATCCATGTCAAGGCATGGTACATAGGAAGCCTCCACGAGGTTCAATCCCACCCATCATCCATTCACGTCGGGTCCCAATCTGGTCCAGTGGTAAGCCATTGCGACCCATCCCCTTTGAACTAGGAGGTCTTTGATCCATGTCAAGGCATGGTACGTAGGAAGCCTCCACGAGGTTCAAGCCCACCCATCATCCATTCACGTCGGGTCCCATTCTGGTCCAGTGGTAAGCCATTGCGACCCATCCCCTTTGAACTATGGGTTCTTTGATCCATGTCAAGGCATGGTACGTAGGAAGCCTCCACGAGGTTCAAGCCCACCCATCATCCATTCACGTCGGGTCCCATTCTAGTCCAGTGGTAAGCCATTGCGACCCATCCCCTTTGAACTAGGGGGTATTTGATCCATGTCAAGGCATGGTACGTAGGAAGCCTCCACGAGATCCATGCACACCCATCATCCATTCACGTCGGGTCCCATTCTGGTCCAGTGGTAAGCCATTGCGACCCATCCCCTTTGAACTAGGAGGTATTTGATCCATGTCAAGGCATGGTACGTAGGAAGCCTCCACGAGGTTCAAGCCCACCCATCATCCATTCACGTCGGGTCCCATTCTGGTCCAGTGGTAAGCCATTGCGACCCATCCCCTTTGAACTAGGAGGTCTTTGATCCATGTCAAGGCATGGTACGTAGGAAGCCTCCACGAGGTTCAAGCCCACCCATCATCCATTCACGTCGGGTCCCATTCTGGTCCAGTGGTAAGCCATTGTGACCCATCCCCTTTGAACTAGGGGGTCTTTGATCCATATCAAGGCATGGTACGTAGGAAGCCTCCACGAGGTTCAAGCCCACCCATCACCCATTCACGTCGGGTCCCATTCTGGTCCAGTGGTAAGCCATTGCGACCCATCCCCTTTGAACTAGGAGGTCTTTGATCCATGTCAAGGCATGGTACGTAGGAAGCCTCCACGAGGTTCAAGCTCACCCATCATCCATTCACGTCGGGTCCCATTCTGGTCCAGTGGTAAGCCATTGTGACCCATCCCCTTTGAACTAGGAGGTCTTTGATCCATGTCAAGGCATGGTACGTAGGAAGCCTCCACGAGGTTCAAGCCCACCCATCATCCATTCACGTCGGGTCCCATTCTGGTCCAGTGGTAAGCCATTGCGACCCATCCCCTTTGAACTAGGGGGTCTTTGATCCATGTCAAGGCATGGTACGTAGGAAGCCTCCACGAGGTTCAAGCCCACCCATCATCCATTCACGTCGGGTCCCATTCTGGTCCAGTGGTAAGCCATTGCGACCCATCCCCTTTGAACTAGGAGGTCTTTGATCCATGTCAAGGCATGGTACGTAGGAAGCCTCCACGAGGTTCAAGCCCACCCATCATCCATTCACGTCGGGTCCCATTCTGGTCCAGTTGTAAGCCATTGCGACCCATCCCCTTTGAACTAGGAGGTCTTTGATCCATGTCAGGGCATGGTACGTAGGAAGCCTCCACGAGGTACAAGCCCACCCATCATCCATACACGTCGGGTCCCATTCTGGTCCAGTGGTAAGCCATTGCGACCCATCCCCTTTGAACTAGGAGGTATTTGATCCATGTCAAGGCATGGTACGTAGGAAGCCTCCACGAGGTTCAAGCCCACCCATCATCCATTCACGTCGGGTCCCATTCTGGTCCAGTGGTAAGCCATTGCGACCCATCCCCTTTTAACTAGGATGTCTTTGATCCATGTCAAGGCATGGTACGTAGGAAGCCTCCACGAGGTTCAAGCCCACCCATCATCCATTCACATCGGGTCCCATTCTGGTCCAGGGGTAAGCCATTGTGACCCATCCCCTTTGAACTAGGAGGTCTTTGATCCATGTCAAGCCATGGTACGTGGGAAGCCTCCACGAGGTTGAATCCCACCCATCATCCATTCACGTCGGGTCCCATTCTGGTCCAGTGGTAAGCCATTGAAACCCACCCCCTTTTAACTAGGAGGTCTTTGATCCATGTCAAGGCATGGTACGTAGGAAGCCTCCACGAGGTTCAAGCCCACCCATCATCCATTCACGTCGGGGCCCATTCTGGTCCTGTGGTAAGCCATTGCGACCCATCCCCTTTGAACTAGGAGGTCTTTGATCCATGTCAAGGCATGGTACGTAGGAAGCCTCCACGAGGTTCAAGACCACCCATCATCCATTCATGTCGGGTCCCATTCTGGTCCAGTGGTAAGCCATTGCGACCCATCCCCTTTGAACTAGGAGGTCTTTGATCCATGTCAAGGCATGGTACGTAGGAAGCCTCCATGAGGTTCAAGCCCACCCATCATCCATTCACGTCGGGTCCCATTCTAGTCCAGTGGTAAGCCATTGCGACCCATCCCATTTGAACTAGGAGGTATTTGATCCATGTCAAGGCATGGTACGTAGGAAGCCTCCACGAGGTTCAAGCCCACCCATCATCCATTCACGTCGGGTCCCATTCTGGTCCAGTGGTAAGCCATTGCGACCCATCCCCCTTGAACTAGGAGGTCTTTGATCCATGTCAAGGCATGGTACGTAGGAAGCCTCCATGAGGTTCAAGCCCACCCATCATCCATTCACGTCGGGTCCCATTCTGGTCTAGTGGTAAGCCATTGCGACCCATCCCCTTTGAACTAGGAGGTCTTTGATCCATGTCAAGGCATGGTACGTAGGAAGCCTCGACGAGGTTCAAGCCCACCCATCATCCATTCATGTCGGGTCCCATTCTGGTCCAGTGGTAAGACATTGCGACCCATCCCCTTTGAACTAGGAGGTCTTTGATCCATGTCAAGGCATGGTACGTAGGAAGCCTCCACGAGGTTCAAGCCCACCCATCATCCATTCACGTCGGGTCCCATTCTGGTCCAGTGGTAAGCCATTGCGACCCATCCCCTTTGAACTAGGGGGTCTTTGATCCATGTCAAGGCATGGTACGTAGGAAGCCTCCACGAGGTTCAAGCCCACCCATCATCCATTCACATCGGGTCCCATTCTGGTCCAGTGGTAAGCCATTGCGACCCATCCCCTTTGAACTAGGAGGTCTTTGATCCATGTCAAGGCATGGTACGTAGGAAGCCTCCACGAGGTTCAAGCCCACCCATCATCCATTCACGTCGGGTCCCATTTTGGTCCAGTGGTAAGCCATTGCGACCCATCCCTATTGAACTAGGAGGTCTTTGATCCATGTCAAGGCATAGTACGTAGGAAGCCTCCACGAGGTTCAAGCCCACCCATCATCCATTCACGTCGGCTCCCATTCTGGTCCAGTGGTAAGCCATTGCGACCCATCCCCTTTGAACTAGGGGGTCTTTGATCCATGTCAAGGCATGGTACGTAGGAAGCCTCCACGAGGTTCAAGCCCACCCATCATCCATTCACGTCGGGTCCCATTCTGGTCCAGTGGTAAGCCATTGCGACCCATCCCCTTTGAACTAGGGGGTCTTTGATCCATGTCAAGGCATGGTATGTAGGAAGCCTCCACGAGGTTCAAGCCCACCCATCATCCATTCACGTCGGTTCCCATTCTGGTCCAGTGGTAAGACATTGCGACCCATCCCTTTTGAACTAGGAGGTCTTTGATCCATGTCAAGGCATGGTACGTAGGAAGCATCCACGAGGTTAAAGCCCACCCATCATCCATTCACGTCGGGTCCCATTCTGGTCCAGTGGTAAGCCATTGCGACCCATCCCCTTTGAACTAGGGGGTCTTTGATCCATGTCAAGGCATGGTACGTAGGAAGCCTCCACGAGGTTCAAGCCCCACCATCATCCATTCACGCCAGGTCCCATTCTGGTCCAGTGGTAAGCCATTGCGACCCATCCCCTTTGAACTAGGAGGTCTTTGATCCATGTCAAGGCATGGTACGTAGGAAGACTCCACGAGGTTCAAGCCCACCCATCATCCATTCACGTCGGGTCCCATTCTGGTCCAGTGGTAAGCCATTGCGACCCATCCCCTTTGAACTAGGGGGTCTTTGATCCATGTCAAGGCATGGTACGTAGGAAGCCTCCACGAGGTTCAAGCCCACCCATCATCCATTCACGTCGGTTCCCATTCTGGTCCAGTGGTAAGACATTGCGACCCATCCCTTTTGAACTAGGAGGTCTTTGATCCATGTCAAGGCATGGTACGTAGGAAGCATCCACGAGGTTAAAGCCCACCCATCATCCATTCACGTCTGGTCCCATTCTGGTCCAGTGGTAATCCATTGCGACCCATCCCCTTTGAACTAGGGGGTCCTTGATCCATGTCAAGGCATGGTACGTAGGAAGCCTCCACGAGGTTCAAGCCCAACCATCATCCATTCACGCCAGGTCCCATTCTGGTCCAGTGGTAAGCCATTGCGACCCATACCCTTTGAACTAGGAGGTCTTTGATCCATGTCAAGGCATGGTACGTAGGAAGCCTCCACGAGGTTCAAGCCCACCCATCATCCATTCACGTCGGGTCCCATTCTGGTCCAGTGGTAAGCCATTGCGACCCATCCCCTTTGAACTAGGAGGTCTTTGATCCATGTCAAGGCATGGTACGTAGGAAGCCTCCACGAGGTTCAAGCCCACCCATCATCCATTCACGTCGGGTCACATTCTGGTCCAGTCGTAAGCCATTGCGACCCATCCCCTTTGAACTAGGAGGTCTTTGATCCATGTCAAGGCATGGTACGTAGGAAGCCTCCACGAGGTTCAAGCCCACCCATCATCCATTCACGTCGGTTCCCATTCTGGTCCAGTGGTAGGCCATTGCGACCCATCCCCTTTGAACTAGGAGGTCTTTGATCCATGTCAAGGCATGGTACATAGGAAGCCTCCATGAGGTTCAAGCCCACCCATCATATATTCACGTCGGGTCCCATTCTGGTGTAGTGGTAAGCCATTGCGACCCATCCCATTTGAACTAGGAGGTCTTTGATCCATGTCAAGGCATGGTACGTAGGAAGCCTCCACGAGGTTCAAGCCCACCCATCATCCATTCACGTCGGGTCCCATTCTGGTCCAGTGGTAAGCCATTGCGACCCATCCCCTTTGAACTAGGAGGTCTTTGATCCATGTCAAGGCATGGTATGTAGGAAGCCTCCACGAGGTTCAAGCCCACCCATCATCCATTCACGTTGGGTCCCATTCTGGTCCAGTGGTAAGCCATTGCGACCCATCCCCTTTGAACTAGGAGGTCTTTGATCCATGTCAAGGCATGGTACATAGGAAGCCTCCACGATGTTCAAGCCCACCCATCATCCATTCATGTCGGGTCCCATTCTGGTCCAGTGGTAAGCCATTGCGACCCATCCCCTTTGAACTAGGAGGTCTTTGATCCATGTCAAGGCATGGTACGTAGAAAGCCTCCACGAGGTTCAAGCCCACCCATCATCCATTCACGTCGGGTCCCATTCTGGTTTAGTGGTAAGCCATTGCGACCCATCCCCTTTGAACTAGGAGGTCTTTGATCCATGTCAAGGCATGGTACATAGGAAGCCTCCACGAGGTTCAAGCCCACCCATCATCCATTCACGTCGGGTCCCATTCTGGTCCAGTGGTAAGCCATTGCGGCCCATCCCCTTTGAACTAGGAGGTCTTTGATCCATGTCAAGGAATGGTACGTAGGAAGCCTCCACGAGGTTCAAGCCCACCCATCATCCATTCACGTCGGGTCCCATTCTGGTCCAGTGGTAAGCCATTTCCACCCATCCCCTTTGAACTAGGAGGTCTTTGATCCATGTCAAGGCATGGTACGTAGGAAGCCTCCACGAGGTTCAAGCCCACCCATCATCCATTCACTTCGGGTCCCATTCTGGTCCAGTGGTAAGCCATTGAGACCCATCCCCTTTGAACTAGGAGGTCTTTGATCCATGTCAAGGCATGGTACGTAGGAAGCCTCCACGAGGTTCAAGCCCACCCATCATCCATTCACGTCGGGTCCCATTCTGGTCCAGTGGTAAGCCATTGCGACCCATCCCCCTTGAACTAGGAGGTCTTTGATCCATGTCAAGGCATGGTACGTAGGAAGCCTCCATGAGGTTCAAGCCCACCCATCATCCATTCACGTCGGGTCCCATTCTGGTCTAGTGGTAAGCCATTGCGACCCATCCCCTTTGAACTAGGAGGTCTTTGATCCATGTCAAGGCATGGTACGTAGGAAGCCTCGACGAGGTTCAAGCCCACCCATCATCCATTCACGTCGGGTCCCATTCTGGTCCAGTGGTAAGACATTGCGACCCATCCCCTTTGAACTAGGAGGTCTTTGATCCATGTCAAGGCATGGTACGTAGGAAGCCTCCACGAGGTTCAAGCCCACCCATCATCCATTCACGTCGGGTCCCATTCTGGTCCAGTGGTAAGCCATTGCGACCCATCCCCTTTGAACTAGGGGGTCTTTGATCCATGTCAAGGCATGGTACGTAGGAAGCCTCCACGAGGTTCAAGCCCACCCATCATCCATTCACATCGGGTCCCATTCTGGTCCAGTGGTAAGCCATTGCGACCCATCCCCTTTGAACTAGGAGGTCTTTGATCCATGTCAAGGCATGGTACGTAGGAAGCCTCCACGAGGTTCAAGCCCACCCATCATCCATTCACGTCGGGTCCCATTCTGGTCCAGTGGTAAGCCATTGCGACCCATCCCTATTGAACTAGGAGGTCTTTGATCCATGTCAAGGCATAGTACGTAGGAAGCCTCCACGAGGTTCAAGCCCACCCATCATCCATTCACGTCGGCTCCCATTCTGGTCCAGTGGTAAGCCATTGCGACCCATCCCCTTTGAACTAGGGGGTCTTTGATCCATGTCAAGGCATGGTACGTAGGAATCCTCCACGAGGTTCAAGTCCACCCATCATCCATTCACGTCGGGTCCCATTCTGGTCCAGTGGTAAGCCATTGCGACCCATCCCCTTTGAACTAGGGGGTCTTTGATCCATGTCAAGGCATGGTACGTAGGAAGCCTCCACGAGGTTCAAGCCCACCCATCATCCATTCACGTTGGTTCCCATTCTGGTCCAGTGGTAAGACATTGCGACCCATCCCTTTTGAACTAGGAGGTCTTTGATCCATGTCAAGGCATGGTACGTAGGAAGCATCCACGAGGTTAAAGCCCACCCATCATCCATTCACGTCGGGTCCCATTCTGGTCCAGTGGTAAGCCATTGCGACCCATCCCCTTTGAACTAGGAGGTCTTTGATCCATGTCAAGGCATGGTACGTAGGAAGCCTCCACGAGGTTCAAGCCCACCCATCATCCATTCACGTCGGGTCCCATTCTGGTCCAGTGGTAGGCCATTGCGACCCATCCCCTTTGAACTACGAGGTCTTTGATCCATGTCAAGGCATGGTACGTAGGAAGCCTCCACGAGGTTCAATCCCACCCATCATCCATTCACGTCGGGTCACATTCTGGTCCAGTGGTAAGCCATTGCGACCCATCCCCTTTGAACTAGGAGGTCTTTGATCCACGTCAAGGCATGGTACGTAAGAAGCCTCCACGAGGTTCAAGCCCACCCATCATCCATTCACGTCGGGTCCCATTCTGGTCTAGTGGTAGGCCATTGCGACCCATCCCCTTTGAACTACGAGGTCTTTGATCCATGTAAAGGAATGGTACGTAGGAAGCCTCCACGAGGTTCAAGCCCACCCATCATCCATTCACGTCGGGTCCCATTCTGGTCCAGTGGTAAGCCATTGCGACCCATCCCCTTTGAACAAGGAGTTCTTTGATCCATGTCAAGGCATGGTACGTAGGAAGCCTCCACGAGGTTCAAGCCCACCCATCATCCATTCACGTCGGGTCCCATTCTGGTCCAGTGGTAAGACATTGCGACCCATCCCCTTTGAACTAGGAGGTATTTGATCCATGTCAAGGCATGGTACGTAGGAAGCCTCCACGAGGTTCAAGCCCACCCATCATCCATTCACGTCGGGTCCCATTCTGGTCCAGTGGTAAGCCATTGCGACCCATCCCCTTTGAACTAGGAGGTCTTTGATCCATGTCAAGGCATGGTACGTAGGAAGCCTCCACGAGGTTCAAGCCCACCCATCATCCATTCACGTCGGGTCCCATTCTGGTCCAGTGGTAAGCCATTGCGACCCATCCCCTTTGAACTAGGAGGTCTTTGATCCATGTCAAGGCATGGTACGTAGGAAGCCTCCACGAGGTTCAAGCCCACCCATCATCCATTCACGTCGGGTCCCATTCTGGTCCAGTGGTAAGACATTGCGACCCATCCCCTTTGAACTAGGGGGTCTTTGATCCATGTCAAGGCATGGTACGTAGGAAGCCTCCATGAGGTTCAAGCCCACCCATCATCCATTCACGTCGGGTCCCATTCTGGTCCAGTGGTAAGCCATTGCGACCCATCCCCTTTGAACTAGGGGGTCTTTGATCCATGTCAAGGCATGGTACATAGGAAGCCTCCACGAGGGTCAAGCCCACCCATCATCCATTCACGTCGGGTCCCATTCTGGTCCAGTGGTAAGCCATTGCGACCCATCCCCTTTGAACTAGGAGGTCTTTGATCCATGTCAAGGCATGGTACGTAGGAAACCTCCACGAGGTTCTAGCCCACCCATCATCCATTCATGTCGGGTCCCATTCTGGTCCAGTGGTAAGCCATTGCGACCCATCCCCTTTGAACTAGAAGGTCTTTGATCCATGTCAAGGCATGGTACGTAGGAATCCTCCACGAGGTTCAAGCCCACCCATCATCCATCCACGTCGGGTCCCATTCTGGTCCAGTGGTAAGCCATTGCGACCCATCCCCTTTGAACTAGGAGGTCTTTGATCCATGTCAAGGGATGGTACGTAGGAAGCCTCCACGAGGTTCAAGCCCACCCATCATCCATTCACGTCGGGTCCCATTCTGGTCCAGTGGTAAGCCATTGCGACCCATCCCCTTTGAACTAGGAGGTCTTTGATCCATGTCAAGGCATGGTACGTAGGAAGCCTCCACGAGGTTCAAGCCCACCCATCATCCATTCACGTCGGGTCCCATTCTGGTCCAGTGGTAATCCATTGCGACCCATCCCCTTTGAACTACAAGGTCTTTGATCCATGTCAAGGCATGGTACGTAGGAAGCCTCCACGAGGTTCAAGCCCACCCATCATCCATTCACGTCGGTTCCCATTCTGGTCCAGTGGTAAGCCATTGCGACCCATCCCCTTTGAACTAGGAGGTCTTTGATCCATGTCAAGGCATGGTACGTAGGAAGCCTCTACGAGGTTCAAGCCCACCCATCATCCATTCACGTCGGGTCACATTCTGGTCCAGTGGTAGGCCATTGCGACCCATCCCCTTTGAACTAGGAGGTCTTTGATCCATGTCAAGGCATGGTACGTAGGAAGCCTCCACGAGGTTCAAGCCCACCCATCATCCATTCACGTCGGGTCCCATTCTGGTCTTGTGGTAGGCCATTGCGACCCATCCCCTTTGAACTACGAGTTCTTTGATCCATGTCAAGGCATGGTGCGTAGGAAGCCTCCACGAGGTTCAATCCCACCCATCATCCATTCACGCCGGGTACCATTCTGGTCCAGTGGTAAGCCATTGCGACCCATCCCCTTTGAACTAGGAGCTCTTTGATCCATGTCAAGGCATGGTACGTAGGAAGCCTCCACGAGGTTCAAGCCCACCCATCATCCATTCACGTTGGGTCCCATTCTGGTCCAGTGGTAGGCTATTGCGACCCATCCCCTTTGAACTTTGAGGTCTTTGATCCATGTCAAGGCATGGTACGTAGGAAGCCTCCACGAGGTTCAAGCCCACCCATCATCTATTCACGTCGGGTCCCATTCTTATCCAGTGGTAAGCCATTGCGACCCATCCCCTTTGAACTAAGAGGTCATTGATCCATGTCAAGGCATGGTACGTAGGAAGCCTCCACGAGGTTCAAGCCCACCCATCATCCATTCACGTCGGGTCCCATTCTGGTCCTGTGGTAAGCCATTGCGACCCATCCCCTTTGAACTACGAGGTCTTTGATCCATGTCAAGGCATGGTACGTAGGAAGCCTCCACGAGGTTCAAGCCCACCCATCATCCATTCACGTCGGGTCCCATTCTGGTCCAGTGGTAAGCCATTGCGACCCATCCCCTTTGAACTAGGAGGTCTTTGATCCCTGTCAAGGCATGGTACGTAGGAAGCCTCCACGAGGTTCAAGCCCACCCATCATCCTTTCACGTCGGGTCCCATTCTGGTCCAGTGGTAAGCCATTGCGACCCATCCCCTTTGAACTACGAGGTCTTTGATCCATGTCAAGGCATGGTACGTAGGAAGCCTCCACGAGGATCAAGCCCTCCCATCATCCATTCACGTCGGGTCCCATTCTGGTCAAGTGGTAAGCCATTGCGACCCATCCCCTTTGAACTACGAGGTCTTTGATCCATGTCAAGGGATGGTACGTAGGAAGCCTCCACGAGGTTCAAGCCCACCCATCATCCATTCACGTCGGGTCCCATTCTGGTCCAGTGGTAAGCCATTTTGACCCATCCCCTTTGAACTAGGAGGTCTTTGATCCATGTCAAGGCATGGTACGTAGGAAGCCTCCACGAGGTTCAAGCCCACCCATCATCCATTCACGTCGGGTCCCATTCTGGTCCAGTGGTAAGTCATTGCAACCCATCCCCTTTGAACTAGGAGGTCTTTGATCCATGTCAAGGCATAGTACGTAGGAAGCCTCCACGAGGTTCAAGCCCACCCATCATCCATTCACGTCGGGTCCCATTCTGGTCCAGTGGTAAGCCATTGCGACCCATCCCCTTTGAACTAGGTGGTCTTTGATCCATGTCAAGGCATGGTACGTAGGAAGCCTCCACGAGGTTCAAGCCAACCCATCATCCATTCACGTCGGGTCCCATTCTGGTCCAGTGGTAAGCCATTGCGACCCATCCTTTTTGAACTAGGGGGTCTTTGATCCATGTCAAGGCATGGTACGTAGGAAGCCTCCACGAGGTTCAAGCCCACCCATCATCCATTCACATCGGGTCCCATTCTGGTCCAGTGGTAAGCCATTGCGACCCATCCCCTTTGAACTAGGAGGTCTTTGATCCATGTCAAGGCATGGTACGTAGGAAGCCTCCACGAGGTTCAAGCCCACCCATCATCCATTCACGTCGGGTCCCATTCTGGTCCAGTGGTAAGCCATTGCGACCCATCCCCTTTGAACTAGGAGGTCTTTGATCCATGTCAAGGCATGGTACGTAGGAAGCCTCCACGAGGTTCAAGCCCACCCATCATCCATTCACGTCTGGTCCCATTCTAGTCCAGTGGTAAGCCATTGCGACCCATCCCCTTTGAACTAGGAGGTCTTTGATCCATGTCAAGGCATGGTACGTAGGAAGCCTCCACGAGGTTCAAGCCCACCCATCATCCATTCACGTCGGGTCCCATTCTGGTCCAGTGGTAAGCCATTGCGACCCATCCCCTTTGAACTAGGAGGTCTTTGATCCTTGTCAAGGCATGGTACGTAGGAAGCCTCCACGAGGATCAAGCCCACCCATCATCCATTCACGTCGGGTCCCATTCTGGTCCAGTGGTAGGCCATTGCGACCCATCCCCTTTGAACTATGAGGTATTTGATCCATGTCAAGGCATGGTACGTAGGAAGCCTCCACGAGGTTCAACCCACCCATCATCCATTCACGTCGGGTCCCATTCTGGTCCAGTGGTAAGCCATTGCGACCCATCCCCTTTGAACTAGGAGGTCTTTGATCCATGTCAAGGCATGGTACGTAGGAAGCCTCCACGAGGTTCATGCCCACCCATCATCCATTCACGTCGGGTCCCATTCTGGTCCAGTGGTAAGCCATTGCGACCCATACCCTTTGAACTAGGAGGTCTTTGATCCATTTCAAGGCATGGTACGTAGGAAGCCTCCGCGAGGTTCATGCCCACCCATCATCCCTTCACGTCGGGTCCCATTCTGGTCCAGTGGTAATCCATTACGACCCATCCCCTTTGAACTACGATGTCTTTGATCCATGTCAAGGCATGGTACGTAGGAAGCCTCCACGTGGTTCAAGCCCACCCATCATCCATTCACGTCGGGTCACATTCTGGTCCAGTGGTAAGCCATTACGACCCATCCCCTTTGAACTAGTGGGTCTTTGATCCATGTCATGGCATGGTACGTAGGAAGCCTCCACGAGGTTCAAGCCCACCCATCATCCATTCACGCCGGGTCCCATTCTGGTCTAGTGGTAGGCCATTGCGACCCATCCCCTTTGAACTACGAGGTCTTTGATCCATGTCAAGGCATGGTACGTAGGAAGCCTCCACGAGGTTCAAGCCCACCCATCATCCATTCACGTCGGGTCCCATTCTGGTCCAGTGGTAAGCCATTGCGACCCATACCCTTTGAACTAGGAGGTCTTTGATCCATGTCAAGGAATGGTACGTAGGAAGCCTCCATGAGGTTCAAGCCCACCCATCATCCATTCACGTCGGGTCCCATTCTGGTCCAGTGGTAAGCCATTGCGACCCATCCCCTTTGAACTTGGAGGTCTTTGATCCATGTTAAGGCATGGTACGTAGGAAGGCTCCACGAGGTTCAAGCCCACCCATCATCTATTCACGTCGGGTCCCATTCTCGTCCAGTGGTAGGCCATTGCGACCCATCCCCATTGAACTAGGAGGTCTTTGATCCATGTCAAGGCATGGTACGTAGGAAGCCTCCACGAGGTTCAAGTCCACCCATCATCCATTCATGTCGGGTCCCATTCTGGTCCAGTGGTAGGCCATTGCGACCCATCCCCTTTGAACTACGAGGTCTTTGATCCATGTCAAGGCATGGTACGTAGGAAGCCTCCACGAGGTTCAAGCCCACGCATCATCCATTCACGTCGGGTCCCATTCTGGTCCAGTGGTAAGCCATTGCGACCCATCCCCTTTGAACTACGAGGTCTTTTATCCATGTCAAGGCATGGTACGTAGGAAGCCTCCACGAGGTTCAAGCCCACCCAGCATCCATTCACGTCGGGTCACATTCTGGTCCAGTGGTAAGCCATTGCGACCCATCCCCTTTGAACTAGGAGGTCTTTGATCCATGTCCAGGCATGGTACATAGGAAGCCTCCGCGAGGTTCAAGCCCACCCATCATCCATTCACGTCGGATCCCATTCTGGTCCAGTGGTAAGCCATTGCGACCCATCCCCTTTGAACTACGAGGTCTTTGATCCATGTCAAGGCATGGTACGTAGGAAGCCTCCACGAGGTTCAAGCCCACCCATCATCCATTCATGTCGGGTCACATTCTGGTCCAGTGGTAAGCCATTGCGACCCATCCCCTTTGAACTAGGAGGTCTTTGATCCATGTCAAGGCATGGTACGTAGGAAGCCTCCACGAGGTTCAAGCCCACCCATCATCCATTCACGTCGGGTCACATTCTGGTCCAGTGGTAAGCCATTACGACCCATCCCCTTTTCACTAGTGGGTCTTTGATCCATGTCATGGCATGGTACGTAGGAAGCCTCCACGAGGTTCAAGCCCACCCATCATCAATTCACGTCGGGTCCCATTCTGGTTTAGTGGTAGGCCATTGCGACCCATCCCCTTTGAACTACGAAGTCTTTGATCCATGTCAAGGCATGGTACGTAGGAAGCCTCCACGAGGTTCAAGCCCACCCATCATCCATTCACGTCGGGTCCCATTCTGGTCCAGTGGTAAGCCATTGCGACCCATACCCTTTGAACTAGGAGGTCTTTGATCCATGTCAAGGAATGGTACGTAGGAAGCCTCCATGAGGTTCAAGCCCACCCATCATCCATTCACGTCGGGTCCCATTCTGGTCCAGTGGTAAGCCATTGCGACCCATCCCCTTTGAACTAGGAGGTCTTTGATCCATGTTAAGGCATGGTACGTAGGAAGGCTCCACGATGTTCAAGCCCACCCATCATCTATTCACGTCGGGTCCCATTCTCGTCCAGTGGTAGGCCATTGCGACCCATCCCCTTTTAACTAGGAGGTCTTTGATCCATGTCAAGGCATGGTACGTAGGAAGCCTCCACGAGGTTCAAGTCCACCCATCATCCATTCATGTCGGGTCCCATTCTGGTCCAGTGGTAGGCCATTGCGACCCATCCCCTTTGAACTACGATGTCTTTGATCCATGTCAAGGCATGGTACGTAGGAAGCCTCCACGAGGTTCAAGCCCACGCATCATCCATTCACGTCGGGTCCCATTCTGGTCCATTGGTAAGCCATTGCGACCCATCCCCTTTGAACTACGAGGTCTTTGATCCATGTCAAGGCATGGTACGTAGGAAGCCTCCACGAGGTTCAAGCCCACCCATCATCCATTCACGTCGGGTCACATTCTGGTCCAGGGGTAAGCCATTGCGACCCATCCCCTTTTAACTAGGAGGTCTTTGATCCATGTCAAGGCATGGTACGTAGGAAGCCTCCGCGAGGTTCAAGCCCACCCATCATCCATTCACGTCGGATCCCATTCTGGTCCAGTGGTAATCCATTGCGACCCATCCCATTTGAACTACGAGGTCTTTGATCTATGTCAAGGCATGGTACGTAGGAAGCCTCCACGAGGTTCAAGCCCACCCATCATCCATTCACGTCGGGTCACATTCTGGTCCAGTGGTAGGCCATTGCGACCCATCCCCTTTGAACTAGGAGGTCTTTGATCCATGTCAAGGCATGGTACGTAGGAAGCCTCCACGAGGTTCAAGCCCACCCATCATCCATTCACGTCGGGTCCCATTCTGGTCTAGTGGTAGGCCATTGCGACCCATCCCCTTTGAACTACGAGTTCTTTGATCCATGTCAAGGCATGGTACGTAGGAAGCCTCCACGAAGTTCAAGCCCACCCATCATCCATTCACGTCGGGTACCATTCTGGTCCAGTGGTAAGTCATTGCGACCCATCCCCTTTGAACTAGGAGTTCTTTGATCCATGTCAAGGCATGGTACGTAGGAAGCCTCCACGAGGTTCAAGCCCACCCATCATCCATTCACGTTGGGTCCCATTCTGGTCCAGTGGTAAGCCATTGCGACCCATCCCCTTTGAACTATGAGGTCTTTGATCCATGTCAAGGCATGGTACGTAGGAAGCCTCCACGAGGTTCAAGCCCACCCATCATCCATTCACGTCGGGTCCCATTCTTATCCAGTGGTAAGACATTGCGACCCATCCCCTTTGAACTAGGAGGTCATTCATCCATGTCAAGGCATGGTACGTAGGAAGCCTCCACGAGGTTCAAGCCCACCCATCATCCATTCACGTCGGGTCCCATTCTGGTCCAGTGGTAAGCCATTGCGACCCATCCCCTTTGAACTACGAGGTCTTTGATCCATGTCAAGGCATGGTACGTAGGAAGCCTCCACGAGGTTCAAGCCCACCCATCATCCATTCACGTCGGGTCCTATTCTGGTCCAGTGGTAAGCCATTGCGACCCATCCCCTTTGAACTAGGAGTTATTTGATCCATGTCAAGGCATGGTACGTAGGAAGCCTCCACGAGGTTCAAGCCCACCCATCATCCATTCACGTCGGGTCCCATTCTGGTCCAGTGGTAATCCATTGCGACCCATCCCCTTTGAACTACGAGGTCTTTTATCCATTTCAAGTCATGGTACGTAGGAAGCCTCCACGAGGTTCAAGCCCACCAATCATCCATTCACGTCGGGTCCCATTCTGGTCAAGTGGTAAGCCATTGCGACCCATCCCCTTTGAACTACGAGGTCTTTGATCCATGTCAAGGGATGGTACGTAGGAAGCCTCCACGAGGTTCAAGCCCACCCATCATCCATTCACGTCGGGTCCCATTCTGGTCCAGTGGTAAGCCATTGTGACCCATCCCCTTTGAACTAGGAGGTCTTTGATCCATGTCAAGGCATGGTACGTAGGAAGCCTCCACGAGGTTCAAGCCCACCCATCATCCATTCACGTCGGGTCCCATTCTGGTCCAGTGGTAAGTCATTGCGACCCATCCCCTTTGAACTAGGAGGTCTTTGATCCATGTCAAGGCATAGTACGTAGGAAGCCTCCACGAGGTTCAAGCCCACCCATCATCCATTCACGTCGGGTCCCATTCTGGTCCAGTGGTAAGCCATTGCGACCCATCCCCTTTGAACTAGGAGGTCTTTGATCCATGTCAAGGCATGGTACGTAGGAAGCCTCCACGAGGTTCAAGCCAACCCATCATCCATTCACGTCGGGTCCCATTCTAGTCTAGTGGTAAGCCATTGCGACCCATCCCCTTTGAACTAGGGGGTCTTTGATCCATGTCAAGGCATGGTACGTAGGAAGCCTCCACGAGGTTCAAGCCCACCCATCATCCATTCACATCGGGTCCCATTCTGGTCCAGTGGTAAGCCATTGCGACCCATCCCCTTTGAACTAGGAGGTCTTTGATCCATGTCAAGGCATGGTACGTAGGAAGCCTCCACGAGGTTCAAGCCCACCCATCATCCATTCACGTCGGGTCCCATTCTGGTCCAGTGGTAAGCCATTGCGACCCATCCCCTTTGAACTACGAGGTCTTTTATCCATGTCAAGGCATGGTACGTAGGAAGCCTCCACGAGGTTCAAGCCCACCCAGCATCCATTCACGTCGGGTCACATTCTGGTCCAGTGGTAAGCCATTGCGACCCATCCCCTTTGAACTAGGAGGTCTTTGATCCATGTCCAGGCATGGTACATAGGAAGCCTCCGCGAGGTTCAAGCCCACCCATCATCCATTCACGTCGGATCCCATTCTGGTCCAGTGGTAAGCCATTGCGACCCATCCCCTTTGAACTACGAGGTCTTTGATCCATGTCAAGGCATGGTACGTAGGAAGCCTCCACGAGGTTCAAGCCCACCCATCATCCATTCATGTCGGGTCACATTCTGGTCCAGTGGTAAGCCATTGCGACCCATCCCCTTTGAACTAGGAGGTCTTTGATCCATGTCAAGGCATGGTACGTAGGAAGCCTCCACGAGGTTCAAGCCCACCCATCATCCATTCACGTCGGGTCACATTCTGGTCCAGTGGTAAGCCATTACGACCCATCCCCTTTTCACTAGTGGGTCTTTGATCCATGTCATGGCATGGTACGTAGGAAGCCTCCACGAGGTTCAAGCCCACCCATCATCAATTCACGTCGGGTCCCATTCTGGTTTAGTGGTAGGCCATTGCGACCCATCCCCTTTGAACTACGAAGTCTTTGATCCATGTCAAGGCATGGTACGTAGGAAGCCTCCACGAGGTTCAAGCCCACCCATCATCCATTCAGGTCGGGTCCCATTCTGGTCCAGTGGTAAGCCATTGCGACCCATACCCTTTGAACTAGGAGGTCTTTGATCCATGTCAAGGAATGGTACGTAGGAAGCCTCCATGAGGTTCAAGCCCACCCATCATCCATTCACGTCGGGTCCCATTCTGGTCCAGTGGTAAGCCATTGCGACCCATCCCCTTTGAACTAGGAGGTCTTTGATCCATGTTAAGGCATGGTACGTAGGAAGGCTCCACGATGTTCAAGCCCACCCATCATCTATTCACGTCGGGTCCCATTCTCGTCCAGTGGTAGGCCATTGCGACCCATCCCCTTTGAACTAGGAGGTCTTTGATCCATGTCAAGGCATGGTACGTAGGAAGCCTCCACGAGGTTCAAGTCCACCCATCATCCATTCATGTCGGGTCCCATTCTGGTCCAGTGGTAGGCCATTGCGACCCATCCCCTTTGAACTACGAGGTCTTTGATCCATGTCAAGGCATGGTACGTAGGAAGCCTCCACGAGGTTCAAGCCCACGCATCATCCATTCACGTCGGGTCCCATTATGGTCCATTGGTAAGCCATTGCGACCCATCCCCTTTGAACTACGAGGTCTTTGATCCATGTCAAGGCATGGTACGTAGGAAGCCTCCACGAGGTTCAAGCCCACCCATCATCCATTCACGTCGGGTCACATTCTGGTCCAGGGGTAAGCCATTGCGACCCATCCCCTTTTAACTAGGAGGTCTTTGATCCATGTCAAGGCATGGTACGTAGGAAGCCTCCGCGAGGTTCAAGCCCACCCATCATCCATTCACGTCGGATCCCATTCTGGTCCAGTGGTAATCCATTGCGACCCATCCCATTTGAACTACGAGGTCTTTGATCTATGTCAAGGCATGGTACGTAGGAAGCCTCCACGAGGTTCAAGCCCACCCATCATCCATTCACGTCGGGTCACATTCTGGTCCAGTGGTAAGCCATTGCGACCCATCCCCTTTGAACTAGGAGGTCTTTGATCCATGTCAAGGCATGGTACGTAGGAAGCCTCCACGAGGTTCAAGCCCACCCATCATCCATTCACGTCGGGTCCCATTCTGGTCTAGTGGTAGGCCATTGCGACCCATCCCCTTTGAACTACGAGTTCTTTGATCCATGTCAAGGCATGGTACGTAGGAAGCATCCACGAAGTTCAAGCCCACCCATCATCCATTCACGTCGGGTACCATTCTGGTCCAGTGGTAAGTCATTGCGACCCATCCCCTTTGAACTAGGAGTTCTTTGATCCATGTCAAGGCATGGTACGTAGGAAGCCTCCACGAGGTTCAAGCCCACCCATCATCCATTCACGTTGGGTCCCATTCTGGTCCAGTGGTAAGCCATTGCGACCCATCCCCTTTGAACTATGAGGTCTTTGATCCATGTCAAGGCATGGTACGTAGGAAGCCTCCACGAGGTTCAAGCCCACACATCATCCATTCACGTCGGGTCCCATTCTTATCCAGTGGTAAGACATTGCGACCCATCCCCTTTGAACTAGGAGGTCATTGATCCATGTCAAGGCATGGTACGTAGGAAGCCTCCACGAGGTTCAAGCCCACCCATCATCCATTCACGTCGGGTCCCATTCTGGTCCAGTGGTAAGCCATTGCGACCCATCCCCTTTGAACTACGAGGTCTTTGATCCATGTCAAGGCATGGTACGTAGGAAGCCTCCACGAGGTTCAAGCCCACCCATCATCCATTCACGTCGGGTCCTATTCTGGTCCAGTGGTAAGCCATTGCGACCCATCCCCTTTGAACTAGGAGTTATTTGATCCATGTCAAGGCATGGTACGTAGGAAGCCTCCACGAGGTTCAAGCCCACCCATCATCCATTCACGTCGGGTCCCATTCTGGTCCAGTGGTAATCCATTGCGACCCATCCCCTTTGAACTACGAGGTCTTTTATCCATTTCAAGGCATGGTACGTAGGAAGCCTCCACGAGGTTCAAGCCCACCAATCATCCATTCACGTCGGGTCCCATTCTGGTCAAGTGGTAAGCAATTGCGACCCATCCCCTTTGAACTACGAGGTCTTTGATCCATGTCAAGGGATGGTACGTAGGAAGCCTCCACGAGGTTCAAGCCCACCCATCATCCATTCACGTCGGGTCCCATTCTGGTCCAGTGGTAAGCCATTGTGACCCATCCCCTTTGAACTAGGAGGTCTTTGATCCATGTCAAGGCATGGTACGTAGGAAGCCTCCACGAGGTTCAAGCCCACCAATCATCCATTCACGTCGGGTCCCATTCTGGTCCAGTGGTAAGTCATTGCGACCCATCCCCTTTGAACTAGGAGATCTTTGATCCATGTCAAGGCATAGTACGTAGGAAGCCTCCACGAGGTTCAAGCCCACCCATCATCCATTCACGTCGGGTCCCATTCTGGTCCAGTGGTAAGCCATTGCGACCCATCCCCTTTGAACTAGGAGGTCTTTGATCCATGTCAAGGCATGGTACGTAGGAAGCCTCCACGAGGTTCAAGCCAACCCATCATCCATTCACGTCGGGTCCCATTCTAGTCCAGTGGTAAGCCATTGCGACCCATCCCCTTTGAACTAGGGGGTCTTTGATCCATGTCAAGGCATGGTACGTAGGAAGCCTCCACGAGGTTCAAGCCCACCCATCATCCATTCACATCGGGTCCCATTCTGGTCCAGTGGTAAGCCATTGCGACCCATCCCCTTTGAACTAGGAGGTCTTTGATCCATGTCAAGGCATGGTACGTAGGAAGCCTCCACGAGGTTCAAGCCCACCCATCATCCATTCACGTCGGGTCCCATTCTGGTCCAGTGGTAAGCCATTGCGACCCATCCCCTTTGAACTAGGAGGTCTTTGATCCATGTCAAGGCATGGTACGTAGGAAGCCTCCACGAGGTTCAAGCCCACCCATCATCCATTCACGTCTGGTCCCATTCTAGTCCAGTGGTAAGCCATTGCGACCCATCCCCTTTGAACTAGGAGGTCTTTGATCCATGTCAAGGCATGGTACGTAGGAAGCCTCCACGAGGTTCAAGCCCACCCATCATCCATTCACGTCGGGTCCCATTCTGGTCCAGTGGTAAGCCATTGCGACCCATCCGCTTTGAACTAGGAGGTCTTTGATCCATGTCAAGGCATGGTACGTAGGAATCCTCCACGAGGATCAAGCCCACCCATCATCCATTCACGTCGGGTCCCATTTTGGTCCAGTGGTAGGCCATTGCGACCCATCCCCTTTGAACTATGAGGTCTTTGATCCATGTCAAGGCATGGTACGTAGGAAGCCTCCACGAGGTTCAACCCACCCATCATCCATTCACGTCGGGTCCCATTCTGGTCCAGTGGTAAGCCATTGCGACCCATCCCCTTTGAACTAGGAGGTCTTTGATCCATGTCAAGGCATGGTACGTAGGAAGCCTCCACGAGGTTCAAGCCCACCCATCATCCATTCACGTCGGGTCCCATTCTGGTCCAGTGGTAAGCCATTGCGACCCATCCCCTTTGAACTAGGAGGTCTTTGATCCATGTCAAGGCATGGTACATAGGAAGCCTCCGCGAGGTTCATGCCCACCCATCATCCCTTCACGTCGGGTCCCATTCTGGTCCAGTGGTAAGCCATTACGACCCATCCCCTTTGAACTACGAGGTCTTTGATCCATGTCAAGGCATGGTACGTAGGAAGCCTCCACGAGGTTCAAGCCCACCCATCATCCATTCACGTCGGGTCACATTCTGGTCCAGTGGTAAGCCATTACGACCCATCCCCTTTGAACTAGTGGGTCTTTGATCCATGTCATGGCATGGTACGTAGGAAGCCTCCACGAGGTTCAAGCCCACCCATCATCCATTCACGTCGGGTCCCATTCTGGTCTAGTGGTAGGCCATTGCGACCCATCCCCTTTGAACTACGAGGTCTTTGATCCATGTCAAGGCATGGTACGTAGGAAGCCTCCACGAGGTTCAAGCCCACCCATCATCCATTCACGTCGGGTCCCATTCTGGTCCAGTGGTAAGCCATTACGACGCATACCCTTTGAACTAGGAGGTCTTTGATCCATGTCAAGGAATGGTATGTAGGAAGCCTCCATGAGGTTCAAGCCCACCCATCATCCATTCACGTCGGGTCCCATTCTGGTCCAGTGGTAAGCCATTGCGACCAATCCCCTTTGAACTAGGAGGTCTTTGATACATGTTAAGGCATGGTACGTAGGAAGGCTCCACGAGGTTCAAGCCCACCCATCATCTATTCACGTCGGGTCCCATTCTCGTCCAGTGGTAGGCCATTGCGACCCATCCCCTTTGAACTAGGAGGTCTTTGATCCATGTCAAGGCATGGTACGTAGGAAGCCTCCACGAGGTTCAAGTCCACCCATCATCCATTCATGTCGGGTCCCATTCTGGTCCAGTGGTAGGCCATTGCGACCCATCCCCTTTGAACTACGAGGTCTTTGATCCATGTCAAGGCATGGTACGTAGGAAGCCTCCACGAGGTTCAAGCCCACGCATCATCCATTCACGTCGGGTCCCATTCTGGTCCAGTGGTAAGCCATTGCGACCCATCCCCTTTGAACTACGAGGTCTTTGATCCATGTCAAGGCATGGTACGTAGGAAGCCTCCACGAGGTTCAAGCCCACCCAGCATCCATTCACGTCGGGTCCCATTCTGGTCCAGTGGTAAGCCATTGCGACCCATCCCCTTTGAACTAGGAGGTCTTTGATCCATGTCAAGGCATGGTATGTAGGAAGCCTCCGCGAGGTTCAAGCCCACCCATCATCCCTTCACGTCGGGTCCCATTCTGGTCCAGTGGTAAGCCATTGCGACCCATCCCCTTTGAACTACGAGGTCTTTGATCCATGTCAAGGCATGGTACGTAGGAAGCCTCCATGAGGTTCAAGCCCACCCATCATCCATTCACGTCGGGTCACATTCTGGTCTAGTGGTAAGCCATTGCGACCCATCCCCTTTGAACTAGGAGGTCTTTGATCCATGTCAAGGCATGGTACGTAGGAAGCCTCCACGAGGTTCAAGCCCACCCATCATCCATTCACGTCGGGTCCCATTCTGGTCCAGTGGTAGGCCATTGCGACCCATACCCTTTGAACTACGAGGTCTTTGATCCATGTCAAGGCATGGTACGTAGGAAGCCTCCACGAGGTTCAAGCCCACCCATCATCCATTCACGTCGTGTCCCATTCTGGTCCAGTGGTAAGCCATTGCGACCCATCCCCTTTGAACTAGGAGGTCTTTGATCCATGTCAAGGCATGGTACGTAGGAAGCCTCCATGAGGTTCAAGCCCACCCATCATCCATTCACGTCGGGTCCCATTCTGGTCCAGTGGTAAGCCATTGCGACCCATCCCCATTGAACTAGGAGGTCTTTGATCCATGTCAAGGCATGGTACGTAGGAAGGCTCCACGAGGTTCAAGACCACCCATCATCCATTCATGTAGGGTCCCATTCTGGTCCAGTGGTAGGCCATTGTGACCCATCCCCTTTGAACTACGAGGTCTTTGATCCATGTCAAGGCATGGTACGTAGGAGGCCTCTATGAGGTTCAAGCCCACCCATCATCCATTCACGTCGGGTCCCATTCTGGTCCAGTGGTAAGCCATTGCGACCCATCCCCTTTGAACTACGAGGTCTTTGATCCATGTCAAGGCATGGTACGTAGGAAGCCTCCACGAGGTTCAAGACCACCCATCATCCATTCACGTCGGGTCCCATTCTGGTCCAGTGGTAAGCCATTACGACCCATCCCCTTTGAACTAGGAGGTCTTTGATCCATGTAAAGGCATGGTACGTAGGAAGCCTCCACGAGGTTCAAGCCCACCCATCATCCATTCACGTCGGGTCCCATTCTGGTCCAGTGGTAAGCCATTGCGACCCATCCCATTTGAACTACGAGGTCTTTGATCCATGTCAAGGCATGGTACGTAGGAAGCCTCCATGAGGTTCAAGCCCACCCATCAACCATTCACGTCGGGTCACATTCTGGTCCAATGGTAAGCCATTGCGACCCATCCCCTTTTAACTAGGAGGTCTTTGATCCATGTCAAGGCATGGTACGTAGGAAGCCTCCACGAGGTTCAAGCCCACCCATCATCCATTCACGTCGGGTCCCATTCTGGTCCAGTGGTAGGCCATTGCGACCCATCCCCTTTGAACTACGAGTTCTTTGATCCATGGCAAGGCATGGTACATAGGAAGCCTCCACGAGGTTCAAGCCCACCCATCATCCATTCACGTCGGGTCCCATTCTGGTCCAGTGGTAAGCCATTGCGACCCATCCCCTTTGAACTAGGAGGTATTTGATCCATGTCAAGGCATGGTACGTAAGAAGCCTCCACGAGGTTCAAGCCCACCCATCATCCATTCACGTCGGTTCCCATTCTGGTCTAGTGGTAAGCCATTGCGACCCATCCCCTTTGAACTACGAGGTCTTTGATCCATGTCAAGGCATGGTACGTAGGAATCCTCCACGAGGTTCAAGCCCACCCATCATCCATTCACGTCGGGCTCCATTCTGGTCCAGTGGTAAGCCATTGCGACCCATCCCCTTTGAACTAGGAGGTCTTTGATCGATGTCAAGGCATGGTACGTAGGAAGCCTCCACGAGGTTCAAGCCCACCCATCATCCATTCACGTCGGGTCCCATTCTGGTCCAGTGTTAAGCCATTGCGACCCATCCCCTTTGAACTATGAGGTCTTTGATCCATGTCAAGGCATGGTATGTAGGAAGCCTCCACGAGGTTCAAGCCCACCCATCATCCATTCACGTCGGGTCCCATTCTGGTCCAGTGGTTAGCCATTGCGACCCATCCCCTTTGAACTAGGAGGTCTTTGATCCATGTCAAGGCATGGTACGTAGGAAGCCTCCACGAGGTTCAAACCCACCCATCATCCATTCACGTAGGGTCCCATTCTGGTCCAGTGGTAAGCCATTGCGACCCATCCCCTTTGTACTACGAGGTCTTTGATCCATGTCAAGGCATGGTACGTAGGAATCCTCCACGAGGTTCAAGCCCACCCATCATCCATTCACGTCGGGTCCCATTCTGGTCCAGTGGTAAGCCATTGCGACCCATCCCCTTTGAACTACGAGGTCTTTGATCCATGTCAAGGCATGGTACGTAGGAAGACTCCATGAGGTTCAAGCCCACCCATCATCCATTCACGTCGGGTCCCATTCTGGTCCAGTGGTAAGCCATTGCGACCCATCCCCTTTGAACTACGAGGTATTTGATCCATGTCAAGGCATGGTACGTAGGAAGCCTCCACGAGGTTCAAGCCCACCCATCATCCATTCACGTCGGGTCCCATTCTGGTCCAGTGGTAAGTCATTGCGACCCATCCCCTTTGAACTAGGAGGTCTTTGATCCATGTCAAGGCATGGTACGTAGGAAGCCCCCACGAGGTTCAAGCCCACCCATCATCCATTCACGTCGGGTCCCATTCTGGTCCAGTGGTAAGCCACTGCGACCCATCCCCTTTGAACTAGGAGGTCTTTGATCCATGTCAAGGCATGGTACGTAGGAAGCCTCCACGAGGTTCAAGCCCACCCATCATCCATTCACGTCGGGTCCCATTCTGGTCCAGTGGTAAGCCATTGCGACCCATCCCCTTTGAACTACGAGGTCTTTGATCTATGTCAAGGCATGGTATGTAGGAAGCCTCCATGAGGTTCAAGCCCACCCATCATCGATTCACGTCGGGTCCCATTCTGGTCCAGTGGTAAGCCATTGCGACCCATACCCTTTGAACTATGAGTTCTTTGATCCATGTCAAGGCATGGTACGTAGGAAGCCTCCACGAGGTTCAAGCCCACCCATCATCCATTCATGTCGGGTCCCATTCTGGTCCAGTGGTAAGCCATTGCGACCCATCCCCTTTGAACTACGAGGTCTTTGATCCATGTCAAGGCATGGTACGTAGGAAGCCTCCACGAGGTTCAAGCCCACCCATCATCCATTCACGTCGGGTCCCATTCTGGTCCAGTGGTAAGCCATTGCGACCCATCCCCTTTGAACTAGGAGGTCTTTGATCCATGTCAAGGCATGGTACGTAGGAAGCCTCCACGAGGTTCAAGCCCACCCATCATCCATTCACGTAGGGTCCTATTCTGGTCCAGTGGTAAGCCATTGCGACCCATCCCCTTTGAACTAGGAGGTCTTTGATCCATGTCAAGGCATGGTACGTAGGAAGCCTCCACGAGGTTCAAGCCCACCCATCATCCATTCACATCGGGTCCCATTCTAGTCCAGTGGTAAGCCATTGCGACCCATCCCCTTTGAACTAGGAGGTCTTTGATCCATGTCAAGGCATGGTACGTAGGAAGCCTCCACAAGGTTCAAGCCCACCCATCATCCATTCACGTCGGGTCCCATTCTAGTCCAGTGGTAATCCATTGCGACCCATCCCCATTGAACTAGGAGGTCTTTGATCCATGTCAAGGCATGGTACGTAGGAAGCCTCCACGAGGTTCAAGCCCACCCATCATCCATTCACGTCGGGTCCCATTCTTGTCCAGTGGTAAGCCATTGCGACCCATCCCCTTTGAACTAGGAGGTCTTTGATCCATGTCAAGGCATGGTACGTAGGAAGCCTCCACGAGGTTCAAGCCCACCCATCATCCATTCACGTCGGGTCCCATTCTGGTCTAGTGGTAAGCCATTGCGACCCATCCCCTTTGAACTAGGAGGTCTTTGATCCATGTCAAGGCATGGTACGTAGGAAGCCTCCACGAGGTTCAAGCCCACCCATCATCCATTCACGTCGGGTCCCATTCTGGTCCAGTGGTAAGCCATTGCGACCCATCCCCTTTGAACTAGGAGGTCTTTGATCCATGTCAAGGAATGGTACGTAGGAAGCCTCCACGAGGTTCAAGGCCACCCATCATCCATTCACGTCGGGTCCCATTCTGGTCTAGTGGTAAGCCATTGCGACCCATCCCCTTTGAACTACGAGGTCTTTGATCCATGTCAAGGCATGGTACGTAGGAAGCCTCCACGAGGTTCAAGCCCACCCATCATCCATTCACGTCGGGTCCCATTCTGGTCCAGTGGTAAGCCATTGCGACCCATCCCATTTGAACTAGGAGGTCTTTGATCCATGTCAAGGCATGGTACGTAGGAAGCCTCCACGAGGTTCAAGCCCACCCATCATCCATTCACGTCGGGTCCCATTCTGGTCCAGTGGTAAGCCATTGCGACCCATCCCCTTTGAACTACGAGGTCTTTGATCCATGTCAAGGCATGGTACGTAGGAAGCCTCCACGAGGTTCAAGCCCACCCATCATCCATTCACGTCGTTTCCCATTCTGGTCCAGTGGTAAGCCATTGCGACCCATCCCCTTTAAACTAGGAGGTCTTTGATCCATGTCAAGGCATGGTACGTAGGAAGCCTCCACGAGGTTCAAGCCCACCCATCATCCATTCATGTCGGGTCCCATTCTGGTCCAGTGTTAAGCCATTGCGACCCATCCCCTTTGAACTAGGAGGTCTTTGATCCATGTCAAGGCATGGTACGTAGGAAGCCTCCACGAGGTTCAAGCCCACCCATCATCCATTCACGTAGGGTCCCATTCTAGTCCAGTGGTAAGCCATTGCGACCCATCCCCTTTGAACTAGGAGGTCTTTGATCCATGTCAAGGCATGGTACGTAGGAAGCCTCCACGAGGTTCAAGCCCACCCATCATCCATTCACGTCGGGTCCCATTCTGGTCCAGTGGTAAGCCACTGCGACCCATCCCCTTTGAACTAGGAGGTATTTGATCCATGTCACGGCATGGTACGTAGGAAGCCTCCACGAGGTTCAAGCCCACCCATAATCCATTCACGTCGGGTCCCATTCTGGTCCAGTGGTAAGCCATTGCGACCCATCCCCTTTGAACTAGGAGGTCTTTGATCCATGTCAAGGCATGGTACGTAGGAAGCCTCCACGAGGTTCAAGCCCACCCATCATCCATTCACGTCGGGTCCCATTCTGGTCCAGTGGTAAGCCATTGCGACCCATCCCCTTTGAACTAGGAGGTCTTTGATCCATGTCAAGGCATGGTACGTAGGAAGCCTCCACGAGGTTCAAGCCCACCCATCATCCATTCACGTCGGGTCCCATTCTGGTCCAGTGGTAAGCCATTGCGACCCATCCCCTTTGAACTAGGAGGTCTTTGATCCATGTCAAGGCATGGTACGTAGGAAGCCTCCACGAGGTTCAAGCCCACCCATCATCCATTCACGTCGGGTCCCATTCTGGTCCAGTGGTAAGCCATTGCGACCCATCCCCTTTGAACTAGGAGGTATTTGATCCATGTCAAGGCATGGTACGTAGGAAGCCTCCACGAGGTTCAAGCCCACCCATCATCCATTCATGTCGGGTCCCATTCTGGTCCAGTGGTAAGCCATTGCGACCCATCCCCTTTGAACTAGGAGGTCTTTGATCCATGTCAAGGCATGGTACGTAGGAAGCCTCCATGAGGTTCAAGCCCACCCATCATCCATTCACGTCGGGTCCCATTCTGGTCCAGTGGTAATCCATTGTGATCCATCCCCTTTGAACTAGGAGGTCTTTGATCCATGTCAAGGCATGGTACGTAGGAAGCCTCCACGAGGTTCAAGCCCACCCATCATCCATTCACGTCGGGTCCCATTCTGGTCCAGTGGTAAGCCATTGCGACCCATCCCCTTTGAACTAGGAGGTCTTTGATCCATGTCAAGGCATGGTACGTAGGAAGCCTTCACGAGGTTCAAGCCCACCCATCATCCATTCACGTCGGGTCCCATTCTGCTCCAGTGGTAAGCCATTGCGACCCATCCCCTTTGAACTAGGAGGTCTTTGATCCATGTCAAGGCATGGTACGTAGGAAGCCTCCACGAGGTTCAAGCCCACCCATCATCCATTCATGTCGGGTCCCATTCTGGTCCAGTGGTAAGCCATTGCGACCCATCCCCTTTGAACTACGAGGTCTTTGATCCATGTCAAGGCATGGTACGTAGGAAGCCTCCAGGAGGTTCAAGCCCTCGCATCATCCATTCACGTCGGGTCCCATTCTGGTCCAGTGGTAAGCCATTGCGACCCATCCCCTTTGAACTAGGAGGTCTTTGATCCATGTCAAGGCATGGTACGTAGGAAGCCTCCACGAGGTTCAAGCCCACCCATCATCCATTCACGTCGGGTCCCATTCTGGTCCAGTGGTAAGCCATTGCGACCCATCCCCTTTGACATGGAGGTCTTTGATCCATGTCAAGGCATGGTATGTAGGAAGCCTCCACGAGGTTCAAGCCCACCCATCATCCATTCACGTCGGGTCCCATTCTGGTCCAGTGGTAAGCCATTGCGACCCATCCCCTTTGAACTAGGAGGTCTTTGATCCATGTCAAGGCATGGTACGTAAGAAGCCTCCACGAGGTTCAAGCCCACCCATCATCCATTCACGTCGGGTCCCATTCTGGTCCAGTGGTAAGCCATTGCGACCCATCCCCTTTGAACTAGGAGGTATTTGATCCATGTCAAGGCATGGTACGTAGGAAGCCTCCACGATGTTCAAGCACACCCATCATCCATTCACGTCGGGTCCCATTCTGGTCCAGTGGTAAGCCATTGCGACCCATCCCCTTTGAACTAGGAGGTCTTTGATCCATGTCAAGGCATGGTACGTAGGAAGCCTCCACGAGGTTCAAGCCCACCCATCATCCATTCACGTCGGGTCCCATTCTGGTCCAGTGGTAAGCCATTGCGACCCATCCCCTTTGAACTAGGAGGTCTTTGATCCATGTCAAGGCATGGTACGTAGGAAGCCTCCACGAGGTTCAAGACCACCCATCATCCATTCACGTCGGGTCCCATTCTGGTCCAGTGGTAATCCATTGCAACCCATCCCCTTTGAACTATGAGGTCTTTGATCCATGACAAGTCATGGTACGTAGGAAGCCTCCACGAGGTTCAAGCCCACCCATCATCCATTCACGTCGGGTCCCATTCTGGTCTAGTGGTAAGCCATTGCGACCCATCCCCTTTGAACTAGGAGGTCTTTGATCCATGTCAAGGCATGGTACGTAGGAAGCCTCCAGGAGGTTCAAGCCCTCGCATCATCCATTCACTTCGGGTCCCATTCTGGTCCAGTGGTAAGCCATTGCGACCCATCCCCTTTGAACTAGGAGGTCTTTGATCCATGTCAAGGCATGGTACGTAGGAAGCCTCCACGAGGTTCAAGCCCACCCATCATCCATTCACGTCGGGTCCCATTCTGGTCCAGTGGTAAGCCATTGCGACCCATCCCCTTTGAACTAGGAGGTCTTTGATCCATGTCAAGGCATGGTACGTAGGAAGCCTCCACGAGGTTCAAGCCCACCCATCATCCATTCACGTCGGGTCCCATTCTGGTCCAGTGGTAAGCCATTGCGACCCATCCCCTTTGAACTAGGAGGTCTTTGATCCATGTCAAGTCATGGTACGTAGGAAGCCTCCACGAGGTTCAAGCCCACCCATCATCCATTCACGTCGGGTCCCATTCTGGTCCAGTGGTAAGCCATTGTGACCCATCCCCTTTGAACTAGGAGGTATTTGATCCATGTTAAGGCATGGTACGTAGGATGCCTCCACGAGGTTCAAGCCCACCCATCATCCATTCACTTCGGGTCCCATTCTGGTCCAGTGGTAAGCCATTGCGACCCATCCCCTTTGAACTAGGAGGTCTTTGATCCATGTCAAGGCATGGTACGTAGGAAGCCTCCACGAGGATCAAGCCCACCCATCATCCATTCACGTCGGGTCCCATTCTGATCCAGTGGTAAGCCATTGCGACCCATCCCCTTTGAACTAGGAGGTCTTTGATCCTTGTCAAGGCATGGTACGTAGGAAGCCTCCACGAGGTTCAAGCCCACCCATCATCCATTCACGTCGGGTCCCATTCTGGTCCAGTGGTAAGCCATTGCGACCCATCCCCTTTGAACTAAGAGGTCCTTGATCCATGTCAAGGCATGGTACGTAGGAAGCCTCCAGGAGGTTCAAGCCCTCCCATCATCCATTCACGTCGGGTCCCATTCTGGTCCGGTGGTAAGCCATTGCGACCCATCCCCTTTGAACTAGGAGGTCTTTGATCCATGTCAAGGCATGGTACGTAGGAAGCCTCCACGAGGTTCAAGCCCACCCATCATCCATTCACGCCGGGTCCCATTCTGGTCCAGTGGTAAGCCATTGCGACCCATCCCCTTTGAACTAGGAGGTGTTTGATCCATGTCAAGGCATGGTACGTAGGAAGCCTCCACGAGGTTCAAGCCCACCCATCATCCATTCACGTCAGGTCCCATTCTGGTCCAGTGGTAAGCCACTGTGACCCATCCCCTTTGAACTACGAGGTATTTGATCCATGTCAAGTCATGGTACGTAGGAAGCCTCCACGAGGTTCAAGCCCACCCATCATCCATTCACGTCGGGTCCCATTCTGGTCCAGTGGTAAGCTATTGCGACCCATCCCCTTTGAACTACGAGGTCTTTGATCCATGTCAAGGAATGGTAAGTAGGAAGCCTCCACGAAGTTCAAGCCCACCCATCATCCATTCACATCGGGTCCCATTCTGGTCCAGTGGTAAGCCATTGCGACCCATCCCCTTTGAACTACGTGGTCTTTGATCCATGTCAAGGCATGGTACGTAGGAAGCCTCCACGAGGTTCATGCCCACCCATCATCCATTCACGTCGGGTCCCATTCTGGTCCAGTGGTAAGCCATTGCGACCCATCCCCTTTGAACTAGGAGGTCTTTGATCCATGTCAAGGCATGGTACGTAGGAATCCTCCACGAGGTTCAAGCCCACCCATCATCCATTCACTTCGGGTCCCATTCTGGTCCAGTGGTAAGCCATCGCAACCCATCCCCTGTGAACTAGGAGGTATTTGATCCATGTCAAGGCATGGTACGTAGGAAGCCTCCACGAGGTTCAAGCCCACCCATCATCCATTCACGTCGGGTCCCATTCTGGTCCAGTGGTAAGCCATTGCGACCCATCCCCTTTGAACTAGAAGGTCTTTGATCCATGTCAAGGCATGGTACGTTGGAAGCCTGCACGAGGTTCAAGCCCACCCATCATCCATTCACGTCGGGTCCCATTCTGGTCCAGTGGTAAGTCATTGCGACCCATCCCTTTTGAACTACGAGGTCTTTGATCCATGTCAAGGAATGGTACGTAGGAAGCCTCCACGAGGTTCAAGCCCACCCATCATCCATTCACGTCGGGTCCCATTCTGGTCCAGTGGTAAGCCATTGCGACCCATCCCCTTTGAACTACGAGGTCTTTGATCCATGTCAAGGCATGGTACGTAGGAAACCTCCACGAGGTTCAAGCCCACCCATTATCCATTCACGTCGGGGCCCATTCTGGTCCAGTGGTAAGCCATTGCGACCCATCCCCTTTGAACTACGAGTTCTTTGATCCATGTCAAGGCATGGTACGTAGGAAGCCTCCACGAGGTTCAAGCCCACCCATCATCCATTCACGTCGGGTCCCATTCGTGTCCAGTGGTAAGCCATTGCGACCCATCCCCTTTGAACTAGGAGGTCTTTGATCCATGTTAAGGCATGGTACGTAGGAAGCCTCCATGAGGTTCAAGCCCACCCATCATCCATTCACGTCGGGTCCCATTCTGGTCCAGTGGTAAGCCATTGCGACCCATCCCCTTTGAACTAGGAGGTCTTTGATCCATGTCAAGGCATGGTACGTAGGAAGCCTCCACGAGGTTCAAGCCCACCCATCATCCATTCACGTCGGGTCCCATTCTGGTCCAGTGGTAAGCCATTTCCACCCATCCCCTTTGAACTAGGAGGTCTTTGATCCATGTCAAGGCATGGTACGTAGGAAGCCTCCACGAGGTTCAAGCCCACCCATCATCCATTCACTTCGGGTCCCATTCTGGTCCAGTGGTAAGCCATTGTGACCCATCCCCTTTGAACTACGAGGTCTTTGATCCATGTCAAGGCATGGTACGTAGGAAGCCTCCACGAGGTTCAATCCCACCCATCATCCATTCACGTCGGGTCCCATTCTGGTCCAGTGGTAATCCATTGCGACCCATCCCCTTTGAACTAGGCAGTCTTTGATCCATGTAAAGGCATGGTACGTATGAAGCCTCCACGAGGTTCAAGCCCACCCATCATCCATTCACGTCGGGTCCCATTCTGGTCCAGTGGTAAGCCATTGCGACCCATCCCCTTTGAACTAGGAGGTATTTGATCCATGTCAAGGCATGGTACGTAGGAAGCCTCCACGAGGTTCAAGCCCAACCATCATCCATTCACGTCGGGTCCCATTCTGGTCCAGTGGTAAGCCATTGCGACCCATCCCCTTTGAACTAGTAGGTCTTTGATCCATGTCAAGGCATGGTACGTAGGAAGCCTCCACGAGGATCAAGCCCACCCATCATCCATTCACGTCGGGTCCCATTCTGGTCCAGTGGTAAGCCATTGCGACCCATCCCCTTTGAACTAGGAGGTCTTTGATCCTTGTCAAGGCATGGTACGTAGGAAGCCTCCACGAGGTTCAAGCCCACCCATCATCCATTCACGTCGGGTCCCATTCTGGTCCAGTGGTAAGCCATTGCGACCCATCCCATTTGAACTAGGAGGTCTTTGATCCATGTCAAGGCAAGGTACGTAGGAAGCCTCCAGGAGGTTCAAGCCCTCCCATCATCCATTCACGTCGGGTCCCATTCTGGTCTGGTGGTAAGCCATTGCGACCCATCCCCTTTGAACTAGGAGGTCTTTGATCCATGTCAAGGCATGGTACGTAGGAAGCCTCCACGAGGTTCAAGCCCACCCATCATCCATTCACGCCGGGTCCCATTCTGGTCCAGTGGTAAGCCATTGCGACCCATCCCCTTTGAACTAGGAGGTGTTTGATCCATGTCAAGGCATGGTACGTAGGAAGCCTCCACGAGGTTCAAGCCCACCCATCATCCATTCACGTCAGGTCCCATTCTGGTCCAGTGGTAAGCCACTGTGACCCATCCCCTTTGAACTACGAGGTATTTGATCCATGTCAAGTCATGGTACGTAGGAAGCCTCCACGAGGTTCAAGCCCACCCATCATCCATTCACGTCGGGTCCCATTCTGGTCCAGTGGTAAGCCATTGCGACCCATCCCCTTTGAACTACGAGGTCTTTGATCCATGTCAAGGAATGGTACGTAGGAAGCCTCCATGAGGTTCAAGCCCACCCATCATCCATTCACATCGGGTCCCATTCTGGTCCAGTGGTAAGCCATTGCGACCCATCCCCTTTGAACTACGAGGTCTTTGATCCATGTCAAGGCATGGTACGTAGGAAGCCTCCACGAGGTTCAAGCCCACCCATCATCCATTCACGTCGGGTCCCATTCTAGTCCAGTGGTAAGCCATTGCGACCCATCCCCTTTGAACTAGGAGGTCTTTGATCCATGTCAAGGCATGGTACGTAGGAAGCCTCCACGAGGTTCAAGCCCACCCATCATCCATTCACTTCGGGTCCCATTCTGGTCCAGTGGTAAGCCATCGCAACCCATCCCCTGTGAACTAGGAGGTTTTTGATCCATGTCAAGGCATGGTACGTAGGAAGCCTCCACGAGGTTCAAGCCCACCCATCATCCATTCACGTCGGGTCCCATTCTGGTCCAGTGGTAAGCCATTGCGACCCATCCCCTTTGAACTAGAAGGTCTTTGATCCATGTCAAGGCATGGTACGTAGGAAGCCTGCACGAGGTTCAAGCCCACCCATCATCCATTCACGTCGGGTCCCATTCTGGTCCAGTGGTAAGCCATTGCGTCCCATCCCTTTTGAACTACGAGGTCTTTGATCCATGTCAAGGAATGGTACGTAGGAAGCCTCCACGAGGTTCAAGCCCACCCATCATCCATTCACGTCGGGTCCCATTCTGGTCCAGTGGTAAGCCATTGCGACCCATCCCCTTTGAACTACGAGGTCTTTGATCCATGTCAAGGCATGGTACGTAGGAAACCTCCACGAGGTTCAAGCCCACCCATTATCCATTCACGTCGGGGCCCATTCTGGTCCAGTGGTAAGCCATTGCGACCCATCCCCTTTGAACTTCGAGTTCTTTGATCCATATCAAGGCATGATACGTAGGAAGCCTCCACGAGGTTCAAGCCCACCCATCATCCATTCACGTCGGGTCCCATTCGTGTCCAGTGGTAAGCCATTGCGACCCATCCCCTTTGAACTAGGAGGTCTTTGATCCATGTCAAGGCATGGTACGTAGGAAGCCTCCATGAGGTTCAAGCCCACCCATCATCCATTCACGTCGGGTCCCATTCTGGTCCAGTGGTAAGCCATTGCGACCCATCCCCTTTGAACTAGGAGGTCTTTGATCCATGTCAAGGCATGGTACGTAGGAATCCTCCACGAGGTTCAAGCCCACCCATCATCCATTCACGTCGGGTCCCATTCTGGTCCAGTGGTAAGCCATTGCGACCCATCCCCTTTGAACTAGGAGGTATTTGATCCATGTCAAGGTATGGTACGTAGGAAGCCTCCACGAGGTTCAAGCCCACCCATCATCCATTCACGTCGGGTCCCATTCTGGTCCAGTGGTTAGCCATTGCGACCCATCCCCTTTGAACTAGTAGGTCTTTGATCCATGTCAAGGCATGGTACGTAGGAAGCCTCCACGAGGTTCAAGCCCACCCATCATCCATTCACGTCGTGTAACATCCCAAGTAAGTAATGTATAATAGATATTTTTATCCATGTCTATTAATGATTAAGATAGTGTTTTAGAGGCTTAAAATGAAAATAAATACAATCTTATGCATGGAATAAACTAATATTCTTAAAAGATTGTTTTACTGCCTTTTGATGGAAAACCATTTTTGAATATGTCTTTTGACAATTTTATAAACTATGTTTGTCAAAATAAACTTATTATTTATGATTGGGACATCAAAATTTACCTTGTGTGAATTTTTGGTATTTTTCTGACAATGTTCATTTTTAATGAATAGTGAAAAATACTGCATTTTACATCAAAACTGCTTTTTAATCTAATTTATTTATATGATTAGATTATGTTTTGAATTAATTTTGAAGTGAAATTAGAATATATTTTTACCATTTTATCCAATGGTGGTCATTGGAATCAATTTCACTTTGAAATTAGACTTAAACTGGTGTCAATCTTTTGATACTTATTGTTTTTTAAAAACACGCTATTTGCTATGGCAGCGGAAATTAATTATTAAATTAATTAATGTGACTTATATGATTTTAATTTTGTAAAATAGACTTCATTTTTGAATTCGGAATATCAAATATAGCTTAGGGTGAATTTTTGGTAATTTTCTGAAAAACTTCAATTTTTGATGAATAGTGAAACCACTAAGTGGTAATCAAGCAAACTGATTTTTCAGTTAAATGAAAGTTTACCACTAATGTGTATTGAATTTTAAAAATCCGACATACATGGTTGTCATTAATAAGTAAAATGTGGTTCAATGAGATTAAAATAATTTTTTGGTGAATAGTAACTTTTTATGTTTTTAATCGCGATTAGTGGTAATTGGTGTAGTTTAAGGTATAAATAATGCTTTAATAATATGAAATGACCTAGAAACATGTCCCAACCTTATTTGTTGTGTCATGGCCGACCAAGACAAGCCATGGGTCAACTTGGGGACCCCATGGAGACATTTTGGTTGGGAAATGACATAAATTACTTTCTATTTAATGTAAAAGTAAAAATGACACAAACATAATACATTTTACGAAAACAATTTTCACATGGGGTTATAAAGATCAGATATTTGATTATAAATAGTCATTGGAAAGCTAAAAATATTTCCTACATCATAGTATTTTTTTATGATTTTTAGACATTAAATAAATTAAATTATTTATGACATAATAATGATGCAGCGATGACATCATTATTTGACGATTTAAAAAAAATGGAAAGATAATGTAAAATATATGAACTACACATGTCCAAAACCAATTGGATGAGTGTATTTCGAACCCTTATCACCTTATCCACGAATTATATCAATTTGGGACCTTTTGAAACCTAAACACATTTTCAAATAAAGTAATATTTCTTTACTTTCCAAAAGTGCCCCTCCTCTCCTCTTATAAAAGGCCCCCACCTCTACCTCATTTCACACACTCCTCAAGCCTTTGGCTCGGCAAAACCCTGCACATTTACTCTCTCCACATCCCTCTCCTCATCCCAGAGGATTCCCTTTGGGCAGAATCCTTTCAAAGGAAGCCTTTAGGCTCAAATCAAAAGGAGTTACACTTTTAAAGGTAATTCATTCTCTCATGTTCATTTGTTTTATTTTGCTTCTCCAACCCCATAAACTATTTTTATTTACTTATTTTGTAACAACACCAGTATCTTCAATATACAAGGATGTTGTTATAATATTTATTTCAGCTACACTCTCACACAACTACATCAAATGGTTAAAGAACATACGGTTTCCGTGGATGGCAAAATTCTGCCTCCCGAAACGATGATTGTTCAATACTCATTTAACACCTGAAAAGGTGGACATTATGATGTCACTATTTTTATATATGATATATAATATGATTATGTTTTCCTTAAGCTTCTGTTTTTTTTCATTTTGGGCATTCCTTTATGGTTCCCATTATGGGTAAACACGATATCTTCATTTTAGGAAGTGCGGACTACCGCCCCCTGAAAGTGATTTGATTCGTTAATACCATATGTGGGATGTGTAAAGGATAAAGTTAATGATATTATATATGTTATTATACTGGAATTATAATATACTCTTATATCATTATGATTCCATTTCAGAAAATATGAAATAGAAATGGAAGTAGCGTTCATGCATACGTACGGCTTACCGTCTCCATGAACGGTGCATTTCATTTCTTACCACTAAATGTGATGTAATATTATAAATACATGTATATGATGAATATATATGATATATATGTTATCCAAATCATTAATATCATTCTGGATATAACGAACCTATGACCAAATTAACTACATGTAAGTGTAAGAAGTCTATTTTTGACTTAAGAACAAAATACCGACAAAATGAACATTATTAACTTAACTGATTACATGATGTTCATAACATGGTATAAAAAGAATAATTAACTTGAAAAAGATTCATAAGAAAGTAGAGATTAACTCAAGTTTATTATTCAAGAGATTAAAGAACGGTCGGGTCAAGTCGGATACGAGGTATGGGACTTCGTCTCAATCTCCTTTCATTGAGGCATATTTTATTTTATACACAACTTTATTTTATACGGTGTATAAACCCCTTTGACTTTTACGTTTATTCAAAAGGAATATTTTTTATACGAAGAGTTTACTAAACGACAAAAGGGAATATTTTTGTCATACGTATGCGGCGACAACGACTTCTCCGCCGCCGTGACCGTTATTTGAGTTTCAGCTTCCTCTACAAGTCATACCCTTTTTTTTAAATGAAAAATAAATACCATGTTTTACTTTTGTATTAAAAATGGTTTTCATAACGTTTTTATTATATCTATGTGTTGTATTGATATCTTGTGATTGAAATGTGGAAATGTTATGTTTCCTTTATGCATGTTTTATTTGATATGATTATGTTATGGTTCTTGGGCATTATTATGAAGACGGGTGGTTCCGTGATAAACTAAGGGCGGGTGAGCCCGATATAGCTCTCCAATGCATTGGGTAACGCGAAGGAGTGAAACGTTAAGGTTTCTCCGATGAGATTTAGGGAATATACTGTGATGGGTATTCCAAACGTAACCAAGAGGGTGACTCCCTACGTAAGAATGTTATGAATGCCTCAAGTTACCTTTATGTCTTATGATTTCTATGATTTATTCATGATTTTATGAGGTATGTTAAAGTGCCTATGTTTTATGGGTAAAGTATGATTTCAGTCTTATGTATATATGAACTCATGTTTCCTTTCCATGTTTTTATAACCCATACTGAGCTTTTTATGCTCATCCCAAGTTTTTTTGAAATGTTTTTCACAGGTCAAGGGAAAGGTACATGATATGATGATAGTGTCAAGGAAGTGTGAATAAATAATCCATGTTTTATTTTAAATGTGTTTTCATTGATGGGAATGAAGAATACTATCTTTATGTAACCACTTTGTTTATATGTGGAATGTAATGAAAGTTTGATGATCTAATTCTCTAAAACTCTAAACCCGAAAAGATCCTCAATGTGTAATCTTGTAATAACTCAAGATTAAGTAAGGTTAAGGCTGGGGCCTTATAGTTGGTATCAGAGGGAGGTTTAGATAACTTTAGGAGTTAGAATTCTATTAAATGATTATCCAAAAATATTTTTTTTCGAAATGATATAGCATTTAAAGATTACCATGTTGCTTCATCTAAGAAATGTTTGTTCAGAATGGTTTTCCGCAGAGGAAACAGGGAAGCAGTGCTAGGAAGGCATACAGAAGGAAATAACCTTCCGAATCAGCATCCAGAAATGGTCGGAATTGGAACTGAATAGTTTGTCGCAGTAATGGCGTAGTTGACTCAAGCGATAAATGGCGGTGGTATCCATACACGAGATCAGCCAGACCAACCGCAGAGGAACATGTCAGTGGTGGAACATTTCATGAGGCAACATCCACCATCATTCAGAGGATCATCTGACCCTGTGCTAGCTGAAGGGTGGATTAAAGCACTGGAGAAGATTTTTGATGTCATGGGGTGTTCAGACAATCAAAAGGTTAGTCTTGCTATTTACCGTTTGGAGGGTGAAGAAGATCAGTGGTGGTCTATGGTTAAAAATATCAGTAACGCCGATGAGATTGATGATCTTGACTGGGATGAATTCAAAGGTATGTTTCTTGAGAAGTATTTTCCTAAGGCTGTTCGACTTAGGATGGAAAAGCAATTCTTGGAATCGAGGCAAGAGGAAGACTCAGTGGCTGCCTATGAAGAAAGGTTCACTCGATTGGCAAGGTATGCTCCAAATTTTATCCGGGACCTTGATAGTAAAATCAATCGTTTTTACTCAGGATTAAAGCCAAAATATCGAAGGGCATTAGCTTCTCATGAGTTGAAAAGTTATGAAAAGCTTGTTCGATGTGCTGAGAAGGTGGAAATGGAGTTTGCCGATGTCCAAGTTTTCTATAACAACCAGCAGAAGAAGAGACCGAGGTGGCAGGAGAAAGGTAAGAATTCTTCAAAAAAGTCTGATGGTAAGAGAACTAAGTTTCCAGTTTGTGATAAATGTGGAAAAAGGTATGCTGGGGAATGTCTTTTGAATTCTGGGAAGTGCTACCGATGTGGTAAGATGGGACATAAGGCTCGTGATTGCACTGAAAAGGATCAAGGTGAAGGTAAGATCAAATTTGATTTACAGTTAGTGAAATGTTATAAGTGCAATGAGATGGGTCACTATGCAAACGAGTGTCCGACAAGGAGCTTGAGTGATGGGAAGCAGTTAGACTATAAGCAGAAAGGGGTGGTGAAATCCCTTGCAACTACTTCTGCAGATGTCGGGCCATCAAATGAAGTTGTATCAGGTACTTTTTTTGTTTTTTCAGATTATTCCAGTGTGTTGTTTGATTCGGGGTCTACACATTCTTTCATCTCTGAAACCTTTTCTAGTAAAATGGGAATACCATCTCAAGAAATGACTCCTGAACTTTTGGTAAAAACACCTAGGGGGAATGTTGAGGCAAAAAGAATTTATAAGAATCTTCCTATCCTTATCTGTGGAAAGAACCTACTTGAAAACCTTATTGTTCTACCTCTAGTAGAGTTTGATGTTATCCTTGGTATGGATTGGATCTCTATTTACCATGCTAAGATTGACTGTAGAGCTAAAGAAGTTTCTTTTCAGAAAGACTTTCAGTTTGTTTACAAGAATGAACCCTTACTTTTGATAACATATCAAGAGGCCGAGACACTTGTAAAAGATGGAAATGAATGTTACCTTGCACATGTCATTGAAAATAAAGGAACTGTTCAGATTAATGATGTGCCAGTGGTAAATGAGTATCCTGATTTTTTTCCTGATGAGTTTCCTGGAATAATACCAGATCGGGAAGTTGAGTTTATTGTTGACTTAGTTCCTGATGCTAAGCCAATTTCAAAACCCCCTTATCGAATGGCACAAATTGAACTTTTAGAGTTGAAGGAGCAATTGCAAGATTTATTAGAGAAAGGTTTCATTAGACCTAGCACATCACCATGGGGTGCTCCTGTTTTATTTGTTAAAAAGAAAGATGGTTCTATGAGACTTTGCATTGATTATAGAGCCTTGAATAATATCACTGTTAAGAACAAATATCCTTTGCCTCATATCGATGATTTGTTTGATCAGCTCCAGGGAGCTCAGTTTTTTTCAAAGATTGACTTGAGATCAGGGTACCATCAGCTGAAGGTAAAGGAGGCAGATATTCCGAAGACCGCGTTTCGTACGAGATATGGCCATTATGAATTTGTAGTAATGCCTTTTGGGATAACCAATGCACCTGCTGTATTCATGGACTTAATGAATAGAATTTTCCATGAGTTCTTGGATAAGTTTGTGGTGGTTTTCATTGATGATATTTTGGTGTTTTCTAAAAGTAAATAGGAGCATGAAAAACATTTAAGGGTTATCTTACAAACCTTAAAATAAAAGAAACTGTATGGGAAATTCAGCAAGTGTGAGTTTTGGTTGCAACAAATTTCTTTCCTTGGTCACATTGTTTTTAAAGATGGAATAACTGTTGATCCTGCAAAAACAAAAGTTGTGGAAGAATGGCCAAGACCCAAAAATGTAACCGAGATTCGTAGCTTCCTTGGTTTGGCGGGCTATTACCGAAGGTTTGTTAGAAATTTTTCACGGTTATCTAGTCCAACGACTAAGCTAACTCGGAAGGGTGTTAAGTTTATCTGGACAAAAGAATGTGATGATTGTTTTCAGGAATTGAAAAGAAGATTGGTGAATGCTCCAGTTTTGGCACTACCTTCCAGGAATGGTGAGTTTGTTATATACAGTGATGCTTCATTGAAAGGACTTGGTTGCGTCCTAATGCATAATGATCAGGTAATTGCTTATGCTTCACGACAGTTGAAAACTCATGAGGTAAATTACCCTACACATGATTTGGAACTAGCTGCTGTTGTTTTTGCTTTAAAAATTTGGAGGCATCATTTGTATGGAGTAAAGTGTGAAATATATAGCGATCAAAAAAGTTTAAAGTATAAATTCACTCAGAAATAGTTAAACATGAGACAAAGGAGATGGCTGGAATTAATCAAGGATTATGATTGTACAATTCATTACCATCCGAGAAAAGCAAATAAAGTGGCTGATGCTTTGAGTCGAAAAAGTAATGCTTCATTAACAATGTTACGGTTGGAACGTGATCCTTTGGTTAACGATTTGATGAAATTTGGCATAGAAGTTGTTGGGGTAGGAAGTCCTTCTGTTTTGTTTTAGGTATCAGTGAGATCTTCTCTATCAGATAGAATCAAGCAAGCACAGAAGCAAGATAGTGAGTTGCAGAAAAAGGTAGAGCTGGTTCAGAAAGGTAAGTTGCCTGAATTCAACATTGATAATGATTGTGTTTTGAGATTTGGGAAGAGATTGTGTGTGCCTTGTGATTCACAGTTGAAGAGAGAGTTGTTATGTGAAGCTCATAGTTCTCCGTTTTCAGTTCATCCGGGTAGTACTAAGATGTATAGAGATCTGCGGGAGTATTACTGGTGGGATGGAATGAAAAGAGATATTGCTGATTTTACTATGAAGCGTTTGACTTGTCAGCAGGTTAAAGCAGAGCGGCAGTTACCGAAAGGGATGCTTCAGCCTTTACCAGTGCCAGAGTGGAAATGGGAGAATATATCCATGGACTTTGTTGTTGGATTACCGAAGACATCTCGAGGTAATAATGCAATCTGGGTTATTATTGATCGCTTGACCAAATCTGCTCATTTCCATGCTATACGAGATACTTTCTCTCTTGATCAACTTTCCCGTTTGTATCTTAAAGAGATAGTCAGGTTACATGGAGTTCCTCTCTCCATTGTATCGGATCGTTATCCCAGGTTTACATCTATCTTTTGGAAAGGCCTTCAAGAAGTCATTGGGTACTGAATTAAATTTTAGTACAGCTTTTCATCCTCAATCAGATGGGCAGTCAGAACGAACAATTCAGACATTGGAGGATATGCTACGAGCTTTTTCTATGGATTATCAGGGAAGTTGGGACCAACATCTTTCTTTGGTTGAGTTTTCATATAATAACAGTTTTCATTCCAGTATACAGATGGCACCATTTCAGGCATTATATGGGAAGCGGTGTCGAACTACAGCTTTCTGGGATGAAGTGGGTGAAAGGAAGTTGATGGGACCAGAATTGGTAGAAGAGATGGTAGAAAAAGTTCAGCTGATTCAAAAACACATGAGAACAGCTCAGAGCGGGCAGAAGAGTTATGCGGATAACCGGAGGAAGGATCTATCTTTCGAGGTAAGTGATCATGTTTTTCTCAAGGTTTCTCCTTGGGAAAGTGTGATGAGATTTGGTAAGAAAGGAAAGTTGAGTCCAAGGTTCATTGGACCATACGAAATTCTTGAGAGAGTTGGATCAGTTGCATACCGAGTGGCTTTACCTCCGAGTTTATCGCAGGTACACAATGTTTTTCACATTTCAATGTTGAGAAAGTATATGCCAGATCCATCTCATGTTTTGAGTCCAGAGGTAGTTCAGCTAGAAGAGAACCTATCTTATGAGGAACAACCGGTCCAGATTCTTGACCACAGGGAGCAAGTGTTATGGAATAAGGTGATTCACCAGGTAAAGGTTTTGTGGAAAAACCACATGATTGAAGAGGCAACATGGAAATATGAAAATGAAATGAGGGATAAGTACCCCCATTTATTCGATAAGTAAATAAATTGTGGGGACACAATTTTCTAAAGGGGGGAAGGATGTAACATCCCAAGTAAGTAATGAATAATAGATATTTTTATCCATGTCTATTAATGATTAAGATAGTGTTTTAGAGGCTTAAAATGAAAATAAATACAATCTTATGCATGGAATAAACTAATATTCTTGAAAGATTGTTTTACTGCCTTTTGATGGAAAACCATTTTTGAATCTATCTTTTGACAATTTTATAAACTATATTTGTCAAAATAAACTTATTCTTTATGATTGGGACATCAAATTTTACCTTGTGTGAATTTTTGGTATTTTTCTAACAATGTTCATTTTTTAATGAATAGTGAAAAATACTGCATTTTACATCAAAACTGCTTTTTAATCTAATTTATTTATATGATTAGATTATGTTTTGAATTGGTTTTTAAGTGAAATTAGAATATATTTTTACCATTTTATCCAATGGTGGTCATTGGAATCAATTTCACTTTGAAATTAGACTTAAACTGGTGTCAATCTTTTGATACTTATTGTTTTGTAAAAACACGTTATTTGCTTTGGCAGCGGGAATTAATTATTAAATTAATTAATGCGACTTATATGATTTGAATTTTGTAAAATAGACTTCATTTTTGAATTCGGAATATCAAATATAGCTTAGGGTGAATTTTTGGTAATTTTCTGAAAAACTTCAATTTTTGATGAATAGTGAAACCACTAAGTGGTAATCAAGCAAACTGATTTTTCAGTTAAATGAAAGTTTACCACTAATGTGTATTGAATTTTGAAAATCCGACATACATGGTTTTCATTAAGAAGTAAAATGTGGTTCAATGAGATTAAAATAATTTTTTGGTGAATAGTAACTTATTAAGCTTTTAATCGCGATTAGTGGTAATTGGTGTAGTTTAAGGTATAAATAATGCTTTAATAATATGAAATGACCTAGAAACATGTCCCAACCTTATTGGTTGTGTCATGGCCGACCAAGACAAGCCATGGGTCAACTTGGGGACCCCATGGAGACATTTTGGTTGGGAAATGACATAAATTACTTTTTATTTAATGTAAAAGTAAAAATGACACAAACATAATACGTTTTACGAAAACAATTTTCACATGGGGTTATAAAGACCAGATATTTGATTATAAATAGTCATTGGAAATCTAAAAAGATTTCCGACATCATAGTATTTTTTTTATGATTTTTAGACATGAAATAAATTAAATTATTTATGACATAATAATGATGCTGCGATGACATCATTATTTGACGATTTAAATAAAATTGAAAGATAATGTAAAATCTATGAACTAAACATGGCCAAAACCAATTGGATGAGTGTATTTCGAACCCTTATCACCTTATCCACGAATTATATCAATGTGGGACCTTTTGAAACCGAAACACATTTTCAAATAAAGTAATATTTCTTTACTTTCCAAAAGTGCCCCTCCTCTCCTCTTATAAAAGGCCCCCACCTCTACCTCATTTCACACACTCCTCAAGCCTTTGGCTCGGCCAAACCCTGCCCATTTACTCTCTCCACATCCCTCTCCTCATCCTAGAGGATTCCCTTTGGGCAGAATCATTTCAAAGGAAGCCTTTAGGCTCAAATCAAAAGGAGTTACACTTTTAAAGGTAATTCATTCTCTCATGTTCATTTGTTTTATTTTGCTTCTCTAACCCCCTAAACTCTTTTTATTTACTTATTTTGTAACAACACCAGTATCTTCAATATACAAGGATGTTGTTATAATATTTATTTGAGCTACACTCTCACACAACTACATTAAATGGTTAAAGAACATACAGTTTCCGTGGATGGCGAAATTCTGCCTCCCGAAACGATGATTGTTCAATACTCATTTAACACCTTCAAAGGTGGCCATTATGATGTCACTATTTTTATATATGATATATAATATGTTTATGTTTTCTTTAAGCTTCTGTTTTTTTTCATTTTGGGCATTCCTTTATGGTTCCCATTATGGGTAAACACGATATCTTCATTTTAGGAAGTGCGGACTACCGCCCCCTGAAAGTGATTTGATTCGTTAATACCATATGTGGGATGTGTAAAGGATAAAGTTAATGATATTATATATGTTATTATACTGGAATTATAATATACTCATATATAATTATGATTCCATTCCAGAAAATATGAAATAGAAATGGAAGTAGCGTTCATGCGTACGTACGGCTTACCGTCTCCATGAACGGTGCATTTCATTTCTTACCTATAAATGTGATGTAATATTATAAATACATGTATATGATGAATATATATGATATATATGTTATCCAAATCATTAATATCATTCTGGATATAACGAACCTATGACCAAATTAACAACATGTAAGTGTAAGAAGTCTATTTTTGACTTAAGAACCAAATACCGACAAAATGAACATTATTAACTTAACTGATTACATGATGTTCATAACATGGTATAAAAGGAATAATGAACTTGAAAAAGATTCATAAGAAAGTAGAGATTAACTCAAGTTTATTATTCAGGAGATTAAAGAATGGTCGGGTCAAGTCGGATACGAGGTATGGGACTTCGTCTCAATCTCCTTTCATTGAGGCATATTTTATTTTATACACAACTTTCTTTTATACGATGTATAAACCCCTTTGACTTTTATGTTTATTAAAAAGGAATATTTTTTATACGAAGAGTTTACTAAACGAAAAAAGGGAATGTTTTTGTCGTACGTATGCGGCGACAACGACTTCTCCGCCGCCGTGACCGTTATTTGAGTTTCAGCTTCCTCTACAAGTCATACCCTTTTTTTTAAATGAAAAATAAATACCATGTTTTACTTTTGTATTAAAAATGGTTTTCATAACGTTTTTATTATATCGATGTGTTGTATTGATATCTTGTGATTGAAATGTGGAAATGTTATGTTTCCTTTATGCATGTTTTATGTGATACGATTATGTTATGGTTCTTGGGCATTATTATGAAGACGGGTGGTTCCGTGATAAACTAAGGGCGGGTGAGCCCGATATAGCTCTCCAATGCATTCGGTAACGCGAAGGAGTGAAACGTTAAGGTTTCTCCGAAGAGATTTAGGGAATATACTGTGATGGGTATTCCAAACGTAACCAAGAGGGTTACTCCCTACGTAAGAATGTTATGAATGCCTCAAGTTACCTTTATGTCTTATGATTTCTATGATTTATTCATGATTTTATGAGGTATGTTAAAGTTCCTATGTTTTATGGGTAAAGTATGATTTCAGTCTTATGTATATATGAACTCATGTTTCCTTTCCATGTTTTTATAACCCATACTGAGCTTTTTATGCTCATCCCAAGTTTTTTTGAAATGATTTTCACAGGTCAAGGGAAAGGTACATGATATGATGATAGTGTCAAGGAAGTGTGAAGAAATAATCCATGTTTTATTTTAAATGTGTTTTCATTGATGGGAATGAAGAATACTATCTTTATGTAACCACTTTGTTTATATGTGGAATGTAATGCAAGTTTGATGATCTAATTCTCTAAAACTCTAAACCCGAAAAGATCCTCAATGTGTAATCTTGTAATAACTCAAGATTAAGTAAGGTTTAAGGCTGGGGCCTTATACGTTGGGTCCCATTCTGGTCCAGTGGTAAGCCATTGCGACCCATCCCCTTTGAACTACGAGGTCTTTGATCCATGTCAAGGCATGGTACGTAGGAAGCCTCCACGAGGTTCAAGCCCACCCATCATCCATTCACGTCGGGTCCCATTCTGGTCCAGTGGTAAGCCATTGCGACCCATCCCCTTTGAACTACGAGGTCTTTGATCCATGTCAAGGCATGGTACGTAGGAAGCCTCCACGAGGTTCAAGCCCACCCATCATCCATTCACGTCGGGTCCCATTCTGGTCCAGTGGTAAGCCATTGCGACCCATCCCCTTTGAAATAGGAGATCTTTGATCCATGTCAAGGCATGGTACATAGGAAGCCTCCACGAGATTCAAGCCCACCCATCATCCACTCACGTCGGGTCCCATTCTGGTCCAGTGGTAAGCCATTGCGACCCATCCCCTTTGAACTACGAGGTCTTTTATCCATGTCAAGTCATGGTACGTAGGAAGCCTCCACGAGGTTCAAGCCCACCCATCATCCATTCACGTCGGGTCCCATTCTGGTCTAGTGGTAAGCCATTGCGACCCATCCCCTTTGAACTACGAGGTCTTTGATCCATGTCAAGGCATGGTACATAGGAAGCCTCCACGAGGTTCAAGCCCACCCATCATCCATTCACATCGGGTCCCATTCATGTCCAGTGGTAAGCCATTGCGACCCATCCCCTTTGAACTAGGAGGTCTTTGATCCATGTCAAGGCATGGAACGTAGGAAGCCACCACGAGGTTCAAGCCCACCCATCATCCATTCCCGTCGGGTCCCATTCTGGTCCAGTGGTAAGCCATTGCGACCCATCCCCTTTGAACTACGAGGTCTTTGATCCATGTCAAGGCATGGTACGTAGGAAGCCTCCACGAGGTTCAAGCCCACCCATCATCCATTCACGTCGGGTCCCATTCTGGTCCAGTGGTAAGCCATTGCGACCCATCCCCTTTGAACTAGGAGGTCTTTGATCCATGTCAAGGCATGGTACATAGGAAGCCTCCACGAGGTTCATTCCCACCCATCATCCATTCACGTCGGGTCCCATTCTGGTCCAGTGGTAAGCCATTGCGACCCATCCCCTTTGAACTAGGAGGTATTTGATCCATGTCAAGGCATGGTACGTAGGAAGCCTCCACGAGGTTCAATCCCTCCCATCATCCATTCACATCGGGTCCCATTCTGGTCCAGTGGTAAGCCATTGCGACCCATCCCCTTTGAACTAGGAGGTCTTTGATCCATGTCAAGGCATGGTACGTAGGAAGCCTCCACGAGGTTCAAGCCCACCCATCATCCATTCACGTCGGGTCCCATTCTGGTCCAGTGGTAAGCCATTGCGACCCATCCCCTTTGAACTAGGAGGTCTTTGATCCATGTCAAGGCATGGTATGTAGGAAGCCTCCACGAGGTTCAAGCCCTCCCATCATCCATTCACGTCGGGTCCCATTCTGGTCCAGTGGTAAGCCATTGCGACCCATCCCCTTTGAACTAGGAGGTCTTTGATCCATGTCAAGGAATGGTACGTAGGAAGCCTCCACGAGGTTCAAGCCCACCCATCATCCATTCACATCGGGTCCCATTCTGGTCCAGTGGTAAGCCATTTCGACCCATCCCCTTTGAACTAGGAGGTCTTTTATCCATGTCAAGGCATGGTACGTAGGAAGCCTCCACGAGGTTCAAGCCCACCCATCATCCATTCACGTCGGGTCCCATTCTGGTCCAGTGGTAAGCCATTGCGACCCATCCCCTTTGAACTAGGAGGTCTTTGATCCATGTCAAGGCATGGTACGTAGGAAGCCTCCACGAGGTTCAAGCCCACCCATCATCCATTCACGTCGGGTCCCATTCTGGTCCAGTGGTAAGCCATTGCGACCCATCCCCTTTGAACTACGAGGTATTTGATCCATGTCAAGGCATGGTACGTAGGAAGCCTCCACGAGATTCAAGCCCACCCATCATCCATTCACGTCGAGTCCCATTCTGGTCCAGTGGTAAGCCATTGCGACCCATCCCCTTTGAACTAGGAGGTCTTTGATCCATGTCAAGGCATGGTACGTAGGAAGCCTCCACGAGGTTCAAGCCCACCCATCATCCATTCACGTCGGGTCCCATTCTGGTCCAGTGGTAAGCCATTGCGACCCATCCCCTTTGAACTAGGAGGTCTTTGATCCATGTCAAGGCATGGTACGTAGGAAGCCTCCACGAGGTTCAAGCCCTCCCATCATCCATTCACGTCGGGTCCCATTCTGGTCCAGTGGTAAGCCATTGCGACCCATCCCCTTTGAACTAGGAGGTCTTTGATCCATGTCAAGGCATGGTACGTAGGAAGCCTCCACGAGGTTCAAGCCCACCCATCATCCATTCACGTCGGGTCCCATTCTGGTCCAGTGGTAAGCCATTGCGACCCATCCCCTTTGAACTAGGAGGTCTTTGATCCATGTCAAGTCATGGTACGTAGGAAGCCTCCACGAGGTTCAAGCCCACCCATCATCCATTCACGTCGGGTCCCATTCTGGTCCAGTGGTAAGCCATTGCGACCCATCCCCTTTGAACTAGGAGGTCTTTGATCCATGTCAAGGCATGGTACGTAGGAAGCCTCCACGAGGTTCAAGCCCACCCATCATCCATTCACGTCGGGTCCCATTCTGGTCCAGTGGTAAGCCATTGCGACCCATCCCCTTTGAACTAGGAGGTCTTTGATCCATGTCAAGGCATGGTACGTAGGAAGCCTCTATGAGGTTCAAGCCCACCCATCATCCATTCACGTCGGGTCCCATTCTGGTCCAGTGGTAAGCCATTGCGACCCATCCCCTTTGAACTAGGAGGTCTTTGATCCATGTCAAGGCATGGTACGTAGGATGCCTCCATGAGGTTCAAGCCCACCCATCATCCATTCACGTCGGGTCCCATTCTGGTTCAGTGGTAAGCCATTGCGACCCATCCCCTTTGAACTACGAGGTCTTTGATCCATGTCAAGGCGTGGTACGTAGGAAGCCTCCACGAGGTTCAAGCCCACCCATCATCCATTCACGTCGGGTCCCATTCTGGTCCAGTGGTAAGCCATTGCGACCCATCCCCTTTGAACTACGAGGTCTTTGATCCATGTCAAGGCATGGTACGTAGGAAGCCTCCACGAGGTTCAAGCCCACCCATCATCCATTCACGTCGGTTCCCATTCTGTTCCAGTGGTAAGCCATTGCGACCCATCCCCTTTGAACTACGAGGTCTTTGATCCATGCCAAGGCATGGTACGTAGGAAGCCTCCACGAGGTTCAAGCCCACCCATCATCCATTCACGTCGTGTCCCATTCTGGTCCAGTGGTAAGCCATTGCGACCCATCCCCTTTGAACTAGGAGGTCTTTGATCCATGTCAAGGCATGGTACGTAGGAAGCCTCCACGAGGTTCAAGCCCTCCCATCATCCATTCACGTCGGGTCCCATTCTGGTCCAGTGGTAAGCCATTGCGACCCATCCCCTTTGAACTAGGAGGTCTTTGATCCATGTCAAGGCATGGTACGTAGGAAGCCTCCACGAGGTTCAAGCCCACCCATCATCCATTCACGTCGGGTCCCATTCTGGTCCAGTGGTAAGCCATTGCGACCCATCCCCTTTGATCTAGGAGGTCTTTGATCCATGTTAAGGCATGGTACGTAGGAAGCCTCCACGAGGTTCAAGCCCACCCATCATCCATTCACGTCGGGTCCCATTCTGGTCCAGTGGTAAGCCATTGCGACCCATCCCCTTTGAACTAGGAGGTCTTTGATCCATGTCAAGGCATGGTACGTAGGAATCCTCCACGAGGTTCAAGCCCACCCATCATCCATTCACGTCGGGTCCCATTCTGGTCCAGTGGTAAGCCATTGCGACCCATCCCCTTTGAACTACGAGGTCTTTGATCCATGTCAAGGCATGGTACGTAGGAAGCCTCCACGAGGTTCAAGCCCCCCCATCATCCATTCACGTCGGGTCCCATTCTGGTCCAGTGGTAAGCCATTGCGACCCATCCCCTTTGAACTAGGAGTTCTTTGATCCATGTCAAGGCATGGTACATAGGGAGCCTCCACGAGATTCAAGCCCACCCATCATCCATTCACGTCGGGTCCCATTCTGGTCCAGTGGTAAGCCATTGCGACCCATCCCCTTTGAACTACGAGGTCTTTGATCCATGTCAAGTCATGGTACGTAGGAAGCCTCCACGAGGTTCAAGCCCACCCATCATCCATTCACATCGGGTCCCATTCTGGTCTAGTGGTAAGCCATTGCGACCCATCCCCTTTGAACTACGAGGTCTTTGATCCATGTCAAGGCATGGTACATAGGAAGCCTCCACGAGGTTCAAGCCCACCCATCATCCATTCACGTCGGGTCCCATTCATGTCCAGTGGTAAGCCATTGCGACCCATCCCCTTTGAACTAGGAGGTCTTTGATCCATGTCAAGGCATGGAACGTAGGAAGCCTCCATGAGGTTCAAGCCCACCCATCATCCATTCCCGTCGGGTCCCATTCTAGTCCAGTGGTAAGCCATTGCGACCCATCCCCTTTGAACTACGAGGTCTTTGATCCATGTCAAGGCATGGTACGTAGGAAGCCTCCACGAGGTTCAAGCCCACCCATCATCCATTCACGTCGGGTCCCATTCTGGTCCAGTGGTAAGCCATTGGGACCCATCCCCTTTGAACTAGGAGGTCTTTGATCCATGTCAAGGCATGGTACATAGGAATCCTCCACGAGGTTCAATCCCACCCATCATCCATTCACGTCGGGTCCCATTCTGGTCCAGTGGTAAGCCATTGCGAACCATCCCCTTTGAACTAGGAGGTATTTGATCCATGTCAAGGCATGGTACGTAGGAAGCCTCCACGAGGTTCAAGCCCTCCCATCATCCATTCACGTCGGGTCCCATTCTGGTCCAGTGGTAAGCCATTGCGACCCATCCCCTTTGAACTAGGAGGTCTTTGATCCATGTCAAGGCATGGTACGTAGGAAGCCTCCACGAGGTTCAAGCCCACCCATCATCCATTCACGTCGGGTCCCATTCTGGTCCAGTGGTAAGCCATTGCGACCCATCCCCTTTGAACTAGGAGGTCTTTGATCCATGTCAAGGCATGGTATGTAGGAAGCCTCCATGAGGTTCAAGCCCTCCCATCATCCATTCACGTCGGGTCCCATTCTGGTACAGTGGTAAGCCATTGCGACCCATCCCCTTTGAACTAGGAGGTCTTTGATCCATGTCAAGGCATGGTACGTAGGAAGCCTCCACGAGGTTCAAGCCCTCCCATCATCCATTCACGTCGGGTCCCATTCTGGTCCAGTGGTAAGCCATTGCGACCCATCCCCTTTGAACTAGGAGGTCTTTGATCCATGTCAAGGCATGGTACGTAGGAAGCCTCCACGAGGTTCAAGCCCACCCATCATCCATTCACGTCGGGTCCCATTCTGGTCCAGTGGTAAGCCATTGCGACCCATCCCCTTTGAACTAGGAGGTCTTTGATCCATGTCAAGGCATGGTACGTAGGATGCCTCCACGAGGTTCAAGCCCACCCATCATCCATTCACGTCGGGTCCCATTCTGGTCCAGTGGTAAGCCATTGCGACCCATCCCCTTTGAACTAGGAGGTCTTTGATCCATGTCAAGGCATGGTACGTAGGAAGCCTCCACGAGGTTCAAGCCCTCCCATCATCCATTCACGTCGGGTCCCATTCTGGTCCAGTGGTAAGCCATTGCGACCCATCCCCTTTGAACTAGGAGGTCTTTGATCCATGTCAAGGCATGGTACGTAGGAAGCCTCTATGAGGTTCAAGCCCACCCATCATCCATTCACGTCGGGTCCCATTCTGGTCCAGTGGTAAGCCATTGCGACCCATCCCCTTTGAACTAGGAGGTCTTTGATCCATGTCAAGGCATGGTACGTAGGATGCCTCCATGAGGTTCAAGCCCACCCATCATCCATTCACATCGGGTCCCATTCTGGTTCAGTGGTAAGCCATTGCGACCCATCCCCTTTGAACTACGAGGTCTTTGATCCATGTCAAGGCGTGGTACATAGGAAGCCTCCACGAGGTTCAAGCCCACCCATCATCCATTCACGTCGGGTCCCATTCTGGTCCAGTGGTAAGCCATTGCGACCCATCCCCTTTGAACTACGAGGTCTTTGATCCATGTCAAGGCATGGTACGTAGGAAGCCTCCACGAGGTTTAAGCCCACCCATCATCCATTCACGTCGGTTCCCATTCTGTTCCAGTGGTAAGCCATTGCGACCCATCCCCTTTGAACTACGAGGTCTTTGATCCATGCCAAGGCATGGTACGTAGGAAGCCTCCACGAGGTTCAAGCCCACCCATCATCCATTCACGTCGTGTCCCATTCTGGTCCAGTGGTAAGCCATTGCGACCCATCCCCTTTGAACTAGGAGGTCTTTGATCCTTGTCAAGGCATGGTACGTAGGAAGCCTCCACGAGGTTCAAGCCCTCCCATCATCCATTCACGTCGGGTCCCATTCTGGTCCAGTGGTAAGCCATTGCGACCCATCCCCTTTGAACTAGGAGGTCTTTGATCCATGTCAAGGCATGGTACGTAGGAAGCCTCCACGAGGTTCAAGCCCACCCATCATCCATTCACGTCGGGTCCCATTCTGGTCCAGTGGTAAGCCATTGCGACCCATCCCCTTTGATCTAGGAGGTCTTTGATCCATGTTAAGGCATGGTACGTAGGAAGCCTCCACGAGGTTCAAGCCCACCCATCATCCATTCACGTCGGGTCCCATTCTGGTCCAGTGGTAAGCCATTGCGACCCATCCCCTTTGAACTAGGAGGTCTTTGATCCATGTCAAGGCATGGTACGTAGGAAGCCTCCACGAGGTTCAAGCCCACCCATCATCCATTCACGTCGGGTCCCATTCTGGTCCAGTGGTAAGCCATTGCGACCCATCCCCTTTGAACTACGAGGTCTTTGATCCATGTCAAGGCATGGTACGTAGGAAGCCTCCACGAGGTTCAAGCCCACCCATCATCCATTCACGTCGGGTCCCATTCTGGTCCAGTGGTAAGCCATTGCGACCCATCCCCTTTGAACTAGGAGTTCTTTGATCCATGTCAAGGCATGGTACATAGGGAGCCTCCACGAGATTCAAGCCCACCCATCATCCATTCACGTCGGGTCCCATTCTGGTCCAGTGGTAAGCCATTGCGACCCATCCCCTTTGAACTACGAGGTCTTTGATCCATGTCAAGTCATGGTACGTAGGAAGCCTCCACGAGGTTCAAGCCCACCCATCATCCATTCACATCGGGTCCCATTCTGGTCTAGTGGTAAGCCATTGCGACCCATCCCCTTTGAACTACGAGGTCTTTGATCCATGTCAAGGCATGGTACATAGGAAGCCTCCACGAGGTTCAAGCCCACCCATCATCCATTCACGTCGGGTCCCATTCATGTCCAGTGGTAAGCCATTGCGACCCATCCCCTTTGAACTAGGAGGTCTTTGATCCATGTCAAGGCATGGAACGTAGGAAGCCTCCACGAGGTTCAAGCCCACCCATCATCCATTCCCGTCGGGTCCCATTCTAGTCCAGTGGTAAGCCATTGCGACCCATCCCCTTTGAACTACGAGGTCTTTGATCCATGTCAAGGCATGGTACGTAGGAAGCCTCCACGAGGTTCAAGCCCACCCATCATCCATTCACGTCGGGTCCCATTCTGGTCCAGTGGTAAGCCATTGTGACCCATCCCCTTTGAACTAGGAGGTCTTTGATCCATGTCAAGGCATGGTACATAGGAATCCTCCACGAGGTTCAATCCCACCCATCATCCATTCACGTCGGGTCCCATTCTGGTCCAGTGGTAAGCCATTGCGAACCATCCCCTTTGAACTAGGAGGTATTTGATCCATGTCAAGGCATGGTACGTAGGAAGCCTCCACGAGGTTCAAGCCCTCCCATCATCCATTCACGTCGGGTCCCATTCTGGTCCAGTGGTAAGCCATTGCGACCCATCCCCTTTGAACTAGGAGGTCTTTGATCCATGTCAAGGCATGGTACGTAGGAAGCCTCCACGAGGTTCAAGCCCACCCATCATCCATTCACGTCGGGTCCCATTCTGGTCCAGTGGTAAGCCATTGCGACCCATCCCCTTTGAACTAGGAGGTCTTTGATCCATGTCAAGGCATGGTATGTAGGAAGCCTCCATGAGGTTCAAGCCCTCCCATCATCCATTCACGTCGGGTCCCATTCTGGTACAGTGGTAAGCCATTGCGACCCATCCCCTTTGAACTAGGAGGTCTTTGATCCATGTCAAGGCATGGTACGTAGGAAGCCTCCACGAGGTTCAAGCCCACCCATCATCCATTCACGTCGGGTCCTATTCTGGTCCAGTGGTAAGCCATTGCGACCCATCCCCTTTGAACTAGGAGGTCTTTGATCCATGTCAAGGCATGGTACGTAGGAAGCCTCCACGAGGTTCAAGCCCACCCATCATCCATTCACGTCGGGTCCCATTCTGGTCCAGTGGTAAGCCATTGCGACCCATCCCCTTTGAACTAGGAGGTCTTTGATCCATGTCAAGGCATGGTACGTAGGATGCCTCCACGAGGTTCAAGCCCACCCATCATCCATTCACGTCGGGTCCCATTCTGGCCCAGTGGTAAGCCATTGCGACCCATCCCCTTTGAACTACGAGGTCTTTGATCCATGTCAAGGCATGGTACGTAGGAAGCCTCCACGAGATTCAAGCCCACCCATCATCCATTCACGTCAAGTCCCATTCTGGTCCAGTGGTAAGCCATTGCGACCCATCCCCTTTGAACTAGGAGGTCTTTGATCCATGTCAAGGCATGGTACGTAGGAAGCCTCCACGAGGTTCAAGCCCACCCATCATCCATTCACGTCGGGTCCCATTCTGGTCCAGTGGTAAGCCATTGCGACCCATCCCCTTTGAACTAGGAGGTCTTTGATCCATGTCAAGGCATGGTACGTAGGAAGCCTCCACGAGGTTCAAGCCCTCCCATCATCCATTCACGTCGGGTCCCATTCTGGTCCAGTGGTAAGCCATTGCGACCCATCCCCTTTGAACTAGGAGGTCTTTGATCCATGTCAAGGCATGGTACGTAGGAAGCCTCCACGAGGTTCAAGCCCACCCATCATCCATTCACGTCGGGTCCCATTCTGGTCCAGTGGTATGCCATTGCGACCCATCCCCTTTGAACTAGGAGGTCTTTGATCCATGTTAAGGCATGGTACGTAGGAAGCCTCCACGAGATTCAAGCCCACCCATCATCCATTCACGTCGGGTCCCATTCTGGTCCAGTGGTAAGCCATTGCGACCCATCCCCTTTGAACTAGGAGGTCTTTGATCCATGTCAAGGCATGGTACGTAGGAAGCCTCCACGAGGTTCAAGCCCACCCATCATCCATTCACGTCGGGTCCCATTCTGGTCCAGTGGTAAGCCATTGCGACCCATCCCCTTTGAACTAGGAGGTCTTTGATCCATGTCAAGGCATGGTACGTAGGAAGCCTCTATGAGGTTCAAGCCCACCCATCATCCATTCACGTCGAGTCCCATTCTGGTCCAGTGGTAAGCCATTGCGACCCATCCCCTTTGAACTAGGAGGTCTTTGATCCATGTCAAGGCATGGTACGTAGGATGCATCCATGAGGTTCAAGCCCACCCATCATCCATTCACGTCGGGTCCCATTCTGGTTCAGTGGTAAGCCATTGCGACCCATCCCCTTTGAACTACGAGGTCTTTGATCCATGTCAAGGTGTGGTACGTAGGAAGCCTCCACGAGGTTCAATCCCACCCATCATCCATTCACGTCGGGTCCCATTCTGGTCCAGTGGTAAGCCATTGCGACCCATCCCCTTTGAACTAGGAGGTCTTTGATCCATGTCAAGGCATGGTACGTAGGAAGCCTCCACGAGGTTCAAGCCCACCCATTATCCATTCACGTCGGGTCCCATTCTGGTCCAGTGGTAAGCCATTGCGACCCATCCCCTTTGAACTAGGAGGACTTTGATCCATGTCAAGGCATGGTACGTAGGAAGCCTCCACGAGGTTTAATGCCACCCATCATCCATTCACGTCGGGTCCCATTCTGGTCCAGTGGTAAGCCACTGTGACCCATCCCCTTTGAACTAGTAGGTCTTTGATCCATGTCAAGGCATGGTACGTAGGAAGCCTCCACGAGGTTCAAGCCCACCCATCATCAATTCATGTCGGGTCCCATTCTGGTCCAGTGGTAAGCCATTGCGACCCATCCCCTTTGAACTACGAGGTCTTTGATCCATGTCAAGGCACGGTACGTAGGAAGCCTCCACGAGGTTCAAGCCCACCCATCATCCATTCACGTCGGGTCCCATTCTGGTCCAGTGGTAAGCCATTGCGACCCATCCCCTTTGAACTAGGAGGTCTTTGATCCATGTCAAGGCATGGTACGTAGGAAGCCTCCACGAGGTTCAAGCCCACCCATCATCCATTCACGTCGGGTCCCATTCTGGTCCAGTGGTAAGCCATTGCGACCCATCCCCTTTGAACTAGGAGGTATTTGATCCATGTCAAGGCATGGTACGTAGGAAGCCTCCACGAGGTTCAAGCCCTCCCATCATCCATTCACGTCGGGTCCCATTCTGGTCCAGTGGTAAGCCATTGCGACCCATCCCCTTTGAACTAGGAGGTCTTTGATCCATGTCAAGGCATGGTACGTATAAAGCTTCCACGAGGTTCAAGCCCACCCATCATCCATTCACGTCGGGTCCAATTCTGGTCCAGTGGTAAGCCATTGCGACCCATCCCCTTTGAACTAGGAGGTCTTTGATCCATGTCAAGGCATGGTACGTAGGAAGCCTCCACGAGGTTCAAGCCCACCCATCATCCATTCACGACGGGTCCCATTCTGGTCCAGTGGTAAGCCATTGCGACCCATCCCCTTTGAACTACGAGGTCTTTGATCTATGTCAAGGCATGGTACGTAGAAAGCCTCCACGAGGTTCAAGCCCACCCATCATCCATTCACGTCGGGTCCCTTTCTGGTCTAGTGGTAAGCCATTGCGACCCATCCCCTTTGAACTAGGAGGTCTTTGATCCATGTCAAGGCATGGTACGTAGGAAGCCTCCATGAGGTTCAAGCCCACCCACCATCCATTCACGTCGGGTCCCATTCTGGTCCAGTGGTAAGCCATTGCGACCCATACCCTTTGAACTAGGAGTTATTTGATCCATGTCAAGGCATGGTACAGAGGAATCCTCCACAAGGTTCAAGCCCTCCCATCATCCATTCACGTCGGGTCCCATTCTGGTCCAGTCGTAAGCCATTGCGACCCATCCCCTTTGAACTAGGAGGTCTTTGATCCATGTCAAGGCATGGTACGTAGGAAGCCTCCACGAGGTTCAAGCCCACCCATCATCCATTCACGTCGGGTCCCATTCTGGTCCAGTGGTAAGCCATTGTGACCCATCCCCTTTGAACTAGGAGGTCTTTGATCCATGTCAAGGCATGGTACGTAGGAAGCCTCCACGAGGTTCAAGCCCACCGATCATCCATTCACATCGGGTCCCATTCTGGTCCAGTGGTAAGCTATTGCGACCCATCCCCTTTGAACTAGGAGGTCTTTGATCCATGTCAAGGCATGGTACGTAGGAAGCCTCCACGAGGTTCAAGCCCACCCATCATCCATTCATGTCGGGTCCCATTCTGGTCCAGTGGTAAGCCATTGCGACCCATCCCCATTGAACTAGGAGGTATTTGATCCATGTCAAGGCATGGTACGTAGGAAGCCTCTACGAGGTTCAAGCCCACCCATCATCCATGCACGTCCGGTCCCATTCTGGTCCAGTGGTAAGCCATTGCGACCCATCCCCTTTGAACTAGGAGTTCTTTGATCCATGTCAAGGCATGGTATGTAGGAAGCCTCCACGAGGTTCAAGCCCACCCATCATCCATTCACGTCGGGTCCCATTCTGGTCCAGTGGTAAGCCATTGCGACCCATCCCCTTTGAACTAGGAGGTCTTTGATCCATGTCAAGGCATGGTACTTAGGAAGCCTCCACGAGGATCAAGCCCACCCATCATCCGTTCACGTCGGGTCCCATTCTGGTCCAGTGGTAAGCCATTGCGACCCATCCCCTTTTAACTACGAGGTCTTTGATCCATGTCAAGGCATGGTACGTAGGAAGCCTCCACGAGGTTCAAGCCCACCCATAATCCATTCACGTCGGGTCCCATTCTGGTCCAGTGGTAAGCCATTGCGACCCATCCCCTTTGAACTACGAGGTATTTGATCCATGTCAAGGCATGGTACGTAGAAAGCCTCCACGAGGTTCAAGCCCACCCATCATCCATTCACGTCGGGTCCCATTCTGGTCCAGTGGTAAGCCATTGCGACCCATCCCCTTTGAACTACGAGGTCTTTGATCCATGTCAAGGCATGGTACGTAGGAAGCCTCCACGAGGTTTAAGCCCACCCATCATCCATTCACATCGGTTCCCATTCTGTTCCAGTGGTAAGCCATTGCGACCCATCCCCTTTGAACTACGAGGTCTTTGATCCATGCCAAGGCATGGTACGTAGGAAGCCTCCACGAGGTTCAAGCCCACCCATCATCCATTCACGTCGGGTCCCATTCTGGTCCAGTGGTAAGCCATTGCGACCCATACCCTTTGAACTACGAGGTCTTTGATCCATGTCAAGGCATGGTACGTAGGAAGCATCCACGAGGTTCAAGCCCACCCATCATCCATTCACGTCGGGTCCCATTCTGGTTCAGTGGTAAGCCATTGCGACCCATCCCCTTTGAACTACGAGGTCATTGATTTATGTCAAGGCATGGTACGTAGGAAGCCTCCACGAGGTTCAAGCCCACCCATCATCCATTCACGTCGGGTCCCATTCTGGTCCATTGGTAAGCCATTGCGACCCATCCCCTTTGAACTACGAGGTCTTTGATCCATGTCAAGGCATGGTACGTAGGAAGCCTCCACGAGGTTCTAGCCCACCCATCATCCATTCACGTCGGGTCCCATTCTGGTCCAGTGGTAAGCCATTGCGACCCATCCCCTTTGAACTATGAGGTCTATGATCCATGTCAAGGCATGGTACGTAGGAAGCCTCCACGAGGTTCAAGCCCACCCATCATCCATTCACGTCGGGTCCCATTCTGGTCCAGCGGTAAGCCATTGCGACCCATCCCCTTTGAAATATGAGGTCTTTGATCCATGTCAAGGCATGGTATGTAGGAAGCCTCCACAAGGTTCAAGCCCACCCATCATCCATTCACGTCGGGTCCCATTCTGGTCCAGTGGTAAGCCATTGCGACGCATCCCCATTGAACTACGAGGTCTTTGATCCATGTCAAGGCATGGTACGTAGGAAGCCTCCACGAGGTTCAAGCCCACCCATCATCCATTCACGTCGGGTCCCATTCTGGTCCAGCGGTAAGCCATTGCGACCCATCCCCTTTGAACTAAGAGGTCTTTGATCCATGTGAAGGCATGGTACGTAGGAAGCCTCCACGAGGTTCAAGACCACCCATCATCCATTCACGTCGGGTCCCATTCTGGTCTAGCGGTAAGCCATTGCGACCCATCCCCTTTGAACTACGAGGTCTTTGATCCATGTCAAGGCATGGTACGTAGGAAACCTCCACGAGGTTCAAGCCCACCCATCATCCATTCACGTCGGGTCCCATTCTGGTCCAGTGGTAAGCCATTGCGACCCATACCCTTTGAACTACGAGGTCTTTGATCCATGTCAAGGCATGGTACGTAGGAAGCCTCCACGAGGTTCAAGCCCACCCATCATCCATTCACGTCGGGTCCCATTCTGGTCCAGTGGTAAGCCATTGCGACCCATCCCCTTTGAACTACGAGGTCTTTGATCCATGTCAAGGCATGGTACGTAGGAAGCCTCCACGAGGTTCAAGCCCACCCATCATCCATTCACGTCGGGTCCCATTCTGGTCCAGTGGTAAGCCATTGCGACCCATCCCCATTTGAACTACGAGGACTTTGATCCATGTCAAGGCATGGTACGTAGGAAGCCTTCACGAGGTTCAAGCCCACCACTAGTGGACCCCCGGGTCTACTTTCACGTCGGTTCACCGGCGAATCCATTTGAACTACGAGGAATTTGATCCATGTCAAGGAATGGTACGTATGAAGCCTTCACGAGGTTCAAGCCCACCACTAGTGGACCCCCGGTTCTACTTTCACGTCGGTTCACCGGCGAATCCATTTGAACTACGAGGACTTTGATCCATGTCAAGGCATGGTACGTAGGAAGCCTTCACGAGTTTCAAGCCCACCACTAGTGGACCCCCGGGTCTACTTTCACGTCGGTTCACCGACAAACCCATCCTAGAGAACTACGAGGTCTTTGATCCATGTCAAGGCATGGTACGTAGGAAGCCTCCATCAGGTTCAAGCCCACCTGTCATTTCACGTCGGGTCTCACCCTGGTCCAGTATGACGTTAAACTGCATTCTGGTCCAGTGGTAAGCCGCTGCGACCCATTCCCACCTGAACTACGAGGTCTTTGATCCATGTCAAGGCATGGTACGTAGGAAGCCTCCATGAGGTGCAAGCCACATTGCTCGGTCGTCCATTCACGTCGAGTTTTGACCCCATCCAGCATGATGTTAAACTGTACCCCCCCTTGTCCCGTATGACATTAAACTTCACACCCATTGGACCAAGGTCCACTTTCACGTCGGTTCGCCAACAAAGCCCCATTTGAACTACGAGGTCTTTGATCCATGTCAAGGCGTGGTACATAGGAATCCTCCACGAGGTTCAAGCCCAACCATAATCAAATTCACGTCGAGTTCTACCGACGTCCAGCACGATGCTAAACTGCAATTCCCGTCCGACGGCAAGCCATTGTGACCACCCCGAACTATGAGGTCTTTGATCCATTTCAAGGCATGGTACGTAGAAATACTCCTAGAGGTTCAAGCCCAACTCCCACCGGACCAAGGACCCTCACTTACGTCGGTTCTCCGACACCCACCGCCCGTCGTTCATTCACGTCAGGGTTCACTCTCGTCCCGCATGATGTTAAACTGTATTCCCTGAACTACGAGGACTTTGATCCATGTCAAGGCATGGTACATAGGAAACATTCCCAAGGTTCAAGCCCACCATTAGTGGACCCACGGGTCTACTTTCACGTCGGTACACTGAAGATGCCCATCGGACCAAGGTCCACCTTCACGTCGGTACGCTGACGATGCCTATCAAGCCAAGGTCCACCTTCACGTTGGTTAACTGACGACATTCATCGGGCCAAGGTCCAGCTTCACGTCAGTTTACCGGCACCATCCCGAACTACGCGGACTTTGATTCCCTGCCACGGGGATACGTAGGAAGCCACTTCAAGGCTCAAGACGGACTTCACTGTCGCCCCCCTGCGATGGTCCCATTTCATTCCCCCTCCACTTCATCCATCCATCCATCACCCATCCTGATTCTCACCCGGGCCGCCACATCCCAGTGGGATCATGCCATCCACCTCCTTGCTGCTCCTAGCAGTGCATGGGCCGCTTTCCACGTGTAAGCCCCATCATATATCTGGGTCGTTGTCCTCTGTGTACACCCTGATTCATCACCCTTTTCCCCTCTAGGTAGTGCACCACCTTGGATCCGTCCTCATTGGACGTTGTGATCACCCTTATTCCGTCTCCGCAAGACGTTAAACTCGCGGCCTACCTTGTGATAAACATGAGATGCCTGAGGAAAACCTCGTATGGAACGCCTTTGGGGTAACCGTCTCTGCTAGACGTTAATCTTGCCATATACCCTGTGTTAAACATGGGAAGCTAAAGAAAACCTCAGATACATGCCTCGGGTTATGCACCCTTGAGATGCCCTCTTATGAGGAAGAATACCGGTTCCCCAATGTCCACGCACCCAGAGATGCCCCGACATTCCTGATGTTGTCGTCTACTCCGACCGAAGGTCGCTACCATGTCAAGACCCTATGGAAAGTCTTGAAGGAAGTAGTGTAATTAACCGGCGTCCATGACGATATGGCAATGGGAATGAGATTCACGAACAACGTATTAAATCTATGAGGGAGACCCAGACTAGGTGATGACTTCCGAGGAGGAATCCATGGAAGGAAGAACCGACATCCCATCATCCCGTTTCGATCAAGGAGCAGACGTCCCTAAACAAGGAACGAATGCCGCCCGCCTTTGGAATGTGGGAATGCGGGGCAACAGCCGCGCGTCCTCCACGGACGGATGCGCGCGCCCTGGCGAAAGCGTCGGAAATAGCTACTTGATAACTTAGGTATAAGTATGGGCTTATACCAAAGTAAGGGTTATCTGTTAGATCCTTATTTGTGGTTATCCTTGTTGGATTTAGTGAGACCTTGAGGGTCTCGGAGTCCCAACTGAGTATCGTTATAGTCGCACCTACACAGGCTATGTCTGCACCTCGTTGTGTTGGATGTAGATGATGGACAACGCTGACAGAGGCCGAGTGTTCGAGGACTGGATGGTACCCGGAGGTAGAACTCACGACGAGTTAGTATCTGGAGGTGGACTTCATGATGAGATGGTACTCGGAGGAGGTTGACGGGTGAGAGTTTTCAGGAGGATATCTATACCTACCCTTCAAGTAGGATCCATGGTGGACGATCCAGGAGCTGCGCTCTCTGTACCTACCCTTCAGGTAGGATCTGAGGTGGATAACCCAGGAGCTACATCTATTTTATAGCTGTTTGTCTTTTTTTTATACATTCATTGAGTTATAGCTGTACTTTTCAGTTGAGTTTGTATTCTGGCCCATTTAATTTTCAACACTTTCTTTTGTACTTAGTGTATTACCTTTCCTTGTACTCTGTGGTGTCTTTTTACTTTTATAAAGGAAATGCCTTCCCGGTTATCAGTATTTAAGCCTTTGGTGCAAGTCGCCAGCCCCTGGCCTATGGAAGGCAGACTTAGGGTAGTCACGACATAGGCCCCGAGGATGGTTCGTGACAAATTGGTATCAGAGCAGTCGGTTCTACCACAGAACTCAGGACTCTGACCATTCTTTTCTGTGAAGCAATAGTGTTAAGGAAACCGAGTGTGGTCTTCAGTTCAGGGAGTCTAGTGTTGGTGCGGCGAATGACGTATCCATACACCAGGACCCTGACTACTCCAGGTATAAATCATTTGACAGTGTTTCATATGTTCAGGATGCCTCCACGCAGACAGTTTGTTGGAGTTTCGAGATAGTGTATGATGACGGCCCACTGAGTGATGATACTCCAGTGGAGGGCCCTCTTTATATGTTGGCACCTTTGGGTGGTTTACCAGCATCACGACCACCCATTAGGCAGCAGATTCCACCAGCTGTACTAGTGGATGGTGCACACTGATAGAGCATGTTGCACGAGTTCTAGCAGCAGAGGCCTCTGAGGTTACGAGGTGAGACAGATTCCCAGTTAGAAAAGGACTGGCTGTAGGCAATTACTAGTTTTTTCGGCCTAGTTGGGACACCAGTAGAGCAGATGGTGGACTTGGCTACTAGTGTTTTCTAGTGAGTGACGATGAGGATGGTCTACATAGTGATGTGGCTTCAGTACGTTGACCGATACATGAGATAGTACCTTTGGGTAGTGTGTCAGTTATACATTACTACCTGTTGTCCAGTAATTACAACCGGTGGTACAGGTAGGTGACACATGTAGGCTTACTGCCTTACATGTGTTCCAACATCAGATACCTTCATGTTTCGAGGCGAGCCCGACTCTCAGGCAGCTAAGGACTGGCTTGAGGATGTTGTTGAGATTTTTTCTAGAGCTTATACAGCTACAGTAGAATGACGTGTTGGTATCTTAGTATTCATCAAGCCATACCGATCATTTCAAGTACTCTATGAATACGATTCGATTAGTGCTATAGAGCTCAGACCACTGAGCATGGTGTGTTTAAGGATATCCGAGCCCACGCCTTATCCACTATGCATTCCTACCTATGTATTGATGATATAGAAAACCTTTGTGGTTGACTGTTCTTTTGATGAATGGATACACCTAGAGAATGTTAGCAGTGGAGGATCATGGAACTGGTGCCAGTCTCAGAGTCTTGGGCGTGTAAAATATTTCAAGAAGAGTAAGTGTTATGGATAGATGAATCTGAAAAGCAGTAGACATGGAATCAGAGCTAGGAGTGCATCATTAGGTGGTGTACTTTTCAAAATGTTACAACCACCCACTTTTGTAGTCTCCTCCAGGCTCAGGGAGATGGGGGCAGGGGAAGAGAATAAATGCATGCGGTCAAGGAGTGTGACCCAAGGGTTCTATGAATGATTTGAGGTACGGTCTGTGTCCACTACTAGCTTCTGTATCAATAGACATAGGTACCAATCATTCCTACCTTCCATGAATCTTGACCCAGACCTAGAGTTTCTGTAAAAGCCGTTGAATTGACCCTCACGTCTGGAGATAACTTTGGGAAGAGACTCGATAATCACACTTACACCGATGGTGTGATATGACCCTTGAGGCGAGAGTTTAAGTTGGAACCTCTCGGTGGCAGCATCATGGAATTATGATGTTAGTTTGGGTATGGATGGGAAACCACATTTAATACACGGATTGATGGTATTAGGAAAAATGGTTGGGGTTTATCTACAACGTTGGGATGGGGTCTTCCTTGGTTGGAAAAAAGGAAAACCCTGGTATCAAAGGATGGAATCATGCATAAGAGGGTGCATTCGATCACTCAGGAGGTTCCCAAACTGACCTTTGTTCTAGAATTCTCCAGAGTTGCAGCACCACTTCCAGCAGAGCTTTCTAGAGCTGGGGTAGAGGTTGACCAGTGCGCCCAACCTGAGGGAAATGGTTACATAGTTCACTGCGATGCATCAGGGACCAGACTCGGGTGTGTCCTGATGTAGGTGTGGGCAGTGATCGCCTATGGATCACGGCATATGAGACTGCATAGAGAAAACCGGAGACCACTGGAGTTCGAGGTTGGCGACCACGTCTTCTTATGGGTCTCACCTCGATGAGGTCTATGGAGATTTGTCCAAGGAAGCAAGTTATCTCCGAGGTTCATCAGACCCTTCTAGGTCCTCAGCAGGGTAGGCGAGGTGGTTTACCGCTTGAACTTTTTACCGCAGTTGTACCCAGTCCATAACGTCTTCCACGTAACTCAGATAAAGAGATATGTGTACAACCCATCCCACATCATCGACCACTTCGAGCTGGATATCGATGACTGGGTGACTTTCGTAGAGGTCTAGTAGGGGTCTAGGATTGATGGGAGCAGGTCCTGCGTAGATGATTGATTCCTCAGGTTCGCATTAACTAGCAGCACGGGAACCTCCAGGAGAGCACATGGGAGCAGTAGGCTCAGATGCGTGCTCGATACCACCTTTACTTTCCCTAGTTTGTGTTGTAGCTTTATGGGGATGTAACTCCCTATGGTGGGATTAATGTATGGACACAGAAATTTAAAGGAATTTTTTTTATAATTTCTTTGGAATTGTATGATTCTATGGATTCTGACGGCACCTAATTCTGATGCTCGGTGTGCCTGAACCAATTTCCAAAGTTTAGCTCGGGTATGTTCAGTGAACGAATTAGTGGGTTTTTCTGTCTTTTTAACCGATGCTCGAAATTGAAATCTTAGGGCATCGATTAACTCACAGCGCTGGTAATTTCATATGGGGACCTTTACCGCAGTTGCGTTTTAAGCAGGTTGAGATTTAATAATTGGGGATTTAGCTTGAAATAAATAAAATTGGTGTGTAAAATTTTATTTGAATCTGAGGTAGTTAAATCCTACAAAGGGGGTTAAGGGTGGGTCTTGTAACCACATAACATCCCATGTGAGGATGTTTGAGAGGTGGGGTCCACAAAAACCCCAACCTCTCATATCCCTTAACCTTCCCTAAACCCCCCCATTAATCTTCCCTTCTTTTAATAAGATAACACCTCTTTAACTTGTGTAACTCTTATTCTATTAGGTAGCCTCTCCACATTCCTCTCCTTCATTAAAGCTAGCCTACTCACATAATTAATGAGTTGATTTCTGAATGAATTTGAAAAGGGTGGCTTTTCTTTAAATGGGAGAAGGCTAATTCATTATTTGTTTGTAAAATAATATAGTGGGGGAACCTCTGAAGATATAAGAGAAGCTTCATTCTCCAACTCTCCGACGAAGAAGGAGAATGCGCCATCTTTACTTCTCTTCATGATAAGAGGGGGACGTCACATCTTCTTGTACACTCCGGTGACGATGGGCCTTCCATGACCTTTGATGAAGAATGCTCCTCAGATCTTCATCAAGGGAGGAGACACTGCCATGAGGAATTCGCAAATGATGACGTCACCTTCCGACGTCAATGAACGACGCTACCTCTCCTTAGATCTGTCGAGTGATCATGTCGCAAGGTAGGGGTTAAGTTCAATTTTAATGAAATAAAATTGTGCTTGTTTTGTCATTGGGCATCTCTTATACTTTTTCTACTTGTTATCATCATAATGGGAGGAGATCAGACCACACAAACATGGCTGATCCTCATCCCCTTTTTATTGTTGATCATCGATGACGTTTGAGGAGAAGGCGGCGGGGTGTTGTTGCACCGCGCGGGGACGAAGGGAACGGCGGCCGGAGTGGGTCGTAGAGGAGGTGCATGATGCCATCACCCCGCGCTAGTCGGATAGGAGCTGCGGCCTAAGGCCGCGGTGGTCTTCAATGGGGCGGCCGACTGAGCCGGCCGCCGACACCACCTGGAGGCAAGACCCGAGGGGGTACCGCTGTGACACAAGGCCGACCAACACAGTCGGCCATTTGAAGGAAACCGGGGGGTGGTAACCCCCTGGAAGATACCTAGGGAAGACCCCACAGGTCCTCCGTTTCGGAAACAAAGGGGGCGGCACCATATTTTCACCCCGCTCGACCAGCGCTGAGCCGCGGCCGGCTTCTGAGCCGGGCCGCAGGCCGCACGGGCTGGGCCGGCCGCCCCCAGCCGGGCAGGGCCGCGCCAGCTGGGCCGGGCCACACCCAACCAGGCCAGACCCAGACCTGGGTTGGGTCTCCCGGTTCGGGCCGACCTAGGTGGTATTAGGCCGGGTTGGAACGGGCCCAGACCCCCTATTTTCGGACTAGGTTTGTTCAAATGACCATATCATGGGCTAGAAACATCTGATCGATGCACCGTCAGTTGGGTAGGGATCCTTGGATCGAGACTATCATTTTAGTATATTACAATAATGATTTAGATGATGTTTGGGTACGACCGGGTTGGTTCGAACACAAAACAAACTGTGCCCTTGGAGTGGAAATGGTTATAACTTGAGCTCCAAACGTCTGACTGATGTGCCATCAACTTTGTTAGTTTTTGTTTGGTGAGACGGATATTTTGGTATACTTCATCTGAGGTTTGGATGCTATTGGAGTACGGCCGAGTTGGATTGTACCCAAAATCCAACCAGGCCCTTAGAGCGGAAAACTAATAACTCTTAGACCGGACGTCCGTTTGACGAACTGTCAGCGGCGTTGGTAATCACGTTGAAAAAAATTCCCTATGAGTATACCCTATGAGAGTTTGGGGAAAAGTTGAGATACGGTCAGGTTGGTTCGTACACGAAACCAACCGGGCCCCCAGGACAAAAAGGCTAATAACTCAAAGACCGAGTATCCGATTGATGCACCGTCTATTGCGTTGAGACCCCTGTGATGATGCGGTTCTTTGTGAAACATATTCTTGGGACATTGTGTTACATGGAATATTGACCAGTAGATCATGGAGCGGACCCTCCCGGAGATGAGTGTGAGGAGTACAGAGACCTCGTAGCTACATGAGACCTGATGACTGCTTGTCTGATTCAAGTCGGAGTTACTTGACTAGCCCAATAGAGAGAAATGCTATGTTTGGGTGGCAGTCCCACGGCGGGGAGCACTACTGTGTTTGGGTGGCAGACCCGCGGTACTCGATAGAAGGAGTACTACTATAGGATATTAGGGGGAGAACTACTGTGTTAGGGTGGAAGACCCATGGCGGGGAGCACTACTGTTTTTGGGTGGAGGACCCGCTGTACTCGACAGGAGGAGTACCTCAGCAGTCTAAGGTTAGTGAGTAGCGCCTCAGAGTCGTGAAAGGGATACTGTACTCGATAGAGGAGGAGTTCTCAAGTAGTTGTGGTTTCGATATAATTAATGAAAATCCTGGTTTGAGCTGTGTAAATGAACTTTTTGTATTACCTCATGATTGAGATGGGTACTTGATAACAAAGGTATTTTTATGGGCATATACCTAAGTAGTGGTTATCTGTTGATTTCATATCTGTGTGATACCTCATGATTGTGATGGGATACTTGACAAATTAGGAATAAGTATGGGATTATACCTATGTAAGGGTTATCTGTTAGATCCTTCTTTGTGGTTATCCTTGTTGGATTTAGTGAGACCTTGAGGGTCTCTGGGTCCCTACTGAGTATCGTTATACTTACACCTACACAGGATATGCCCGCACCTCATTGTGTTGGATGCAGACGATGAACAGCACTGAAAAAGGCCGAGTGTTCGAGGACTGGACGGTACCCCGAAGTGGACCTCACGACGAGTCAGTATCTGGAGGTGGACTTCACGAGAGATGGTACTCAGAGAAGGTTGATGGGTGAGAGCGTTGAGGAGGCTATCTGTACCTACCCTTCAGGTAGGATCTGTGGTGGATGATCTAGGAGCTGCGCTATCTGTACCTACCCTTCAGGTAGGATCTGTGGTGGACGACCCAGGAGTTGCTTCTATTTTCCAGCTGTTTGTCTTTTTTGTTATACATTCGTTCAGTTGAAGCTGTACTTTTTAGTTGGGTTTGCATTCTGGCCCATTTACTTTTCAACACGTTCTTTTGTACTTAGTGTATTACTCCCGCCTATACTTTGTGGGGTTTGTTTACTTTTATAAAGGCAATACCTTCCCAGTTATTGGGATTTATTCCTTTAGTGCTAGTCGCCAGCCCCTGGACTATGTAAGGAGGGCTTGGGGTAGTCACGACACGGGCCCCGAGGACGGGTCGTGACACCACAAACCAACAATGTGTCCAAAATTACAAAACATGAGGAGATAAGTTATTAATAACATAATCCAATAAATTTTTGACAAATTATTTTTTCAATTTAAACCTTATTTTTTCAATTGACCCTTAGTTATTCTATTATAATTTAATTTTGGTAATAACATTATAAATATTTAATAGTAATTTATATTTACATATGTGGTGTTAATAGACCATAAATGGATACTTTATGATATATCAGACCTTATAATTATCAATTGGTAATTTCTAAATAATTTAATCATTTTAAAATATTTTAATAAACATTTAGGTTTAAAAAATATCAAATAGTGTGAATTTTTGCATTATTCATTTAATGAATTTTACATAAAATTCACATAGAAGATAAATTAGAACGAAATTTATGAATACACTCTAAACATATCAAAGACTACTAGAATAGTAATGGAGGCAATTAATTAGTTTATATGATAATTGTTTTAACATTTTTAAAACTATTTATTTGATATTTCAATTAATAAAATAATTTCTACATCACTATTATGTCATCACAAATGGTTATTATTTAATCTCTAAAAATTATAAATAAATTATTATGATGTGGTTAATAATCTTAACTTTACATATACTATTTATAGTCTTTTATATCTCATATTTCTCCATTTATTAAATCAATATACATATATAAAAAGAGATTGCGACACATTGTCAATTTCATTAGTTGTTATTACATTCATGTCATTTTCCTAGGTAATTAGAAATAAAGTGATTCCATTTATAAATATAGATTTTAAGGTTCTAATTTAATCATCCAATAGTATTTTTATTGTTGTCAATGTAATTTTATAATATATTTTTACCCTTAATTACCAGATTTACCTTTAACCATGGTAATAAATATAATTACCAATTTTACTATTCATAATGCCTAAAAATAAAACTATCCTATTAAAATAATTTGTACATAATGATTAAAAATATGGAATAAATTTTTTAAAATTCAAAAACATATATGTTATTTTAATAAATTTAAAATTAATCTCATTGTTGAAAAAATGGGTTTTTGTATAAAACATTACAAAAAATTAAAATGTATCAGCATATGAATTGAATGTAAAATTAATGACAATGAAATAAATTGTATTAAATTATAAAAATATATTATATTTATACATTAAACCCATTAAATAATATATTTTAACAATATAAATTATTTCTATGGAAAAAGTTCTTTTCAATTAAAATTAAGCATATTTTAACTATTCATAAAAAATGAAATTTATCAGAATAATATTAAAAATTTATCCAAAGAAAATTTTTACATCCCAATTATAAAAAATAATTTTATCTTGTCATATATAACATAAAAAAATGTCAAAAACCATATTTAATGTGGTTACATCATCAAAAGGTGGTAAAACTGCATTTTTTTAAAAATACTTTTTTTATCTGAAAAATTAATTTTGTTCTTATATGATGTGTAATATGAATTATAATGTTATATAATATTCAAAATGTGGTAAATACTATTCATAACTTCTAGTTTATCTAATATTTTAATAATATATCATTGTATAGTGAAACATAATATTGTCTACCATGCAAGCTATCGAGTAAGGTCACTCATGCGTGTAACACAAACCATTTCAGTGTTGTGTGTAGTGTAAGCTACCTTTGGTGTTTCATATAACATTATCCAAACATAGTTCATTTATACATTGAACACAATATATACTCAGTGTTTTGTGAAATTAATTCTATCAAAATAAATTGGAATTGTGTACAACACAAGCTAAGAATATTGTTGCGTATACTGCATGATAATACAGTGTTGTCTATAGCACATGCTAATATTAGTGTTGCTTAAAACACAAGACATTAATGAAATTCAAAAATAATCTATATCATAAAATATCGGGGTGTTACAATGTTCATATGATGATTCCTCAATAGTTCAATTTCTATTTTTTTTACATAAGGAATTCACACCACATCTTGGCTTGAAGATTTCAATTGAAATAAATATTGAAAAAAAAATTATTTGATGTCATCACCCACTGTGTCTTTCACATCATCCCATGTATTTGTGTTATTATTTAATTTATACCACTAATAATATTCCCCAAATAAGTTATATGTCTCTAATGTAAATTTATATTAATCATCAAAATTTATTATATAAAATATAGCTTTTATAGTGTGTATCTATTATTCTACAATCAATGGATCATCGGTTCAACATGAAAAATGTGTTTATTGATGTATGAAATACTCAACCATAATTTTTTTCCTTCTATAGTTATTTCATATTCCCCATATGTTTTGGGATTTTATTCTTGACTAGAGCTGACTAGTTCATCATCGTCATGATGTTTTCAACATTATATTAAATTATAGTAGGAAAACAATTATTTTATTAACCATCACATTTATTATTTATGAAATTCCTTATATTTCACACAATTTTTAAATTAAAAGAAATCAAAAGGGAGAAATTTACTAATATTATAAATGTTATAATAATTATTATAATTGAAATGATAGTCATTAAATTATCTAATATCAAGTTTCTAGGATGATATACATCAAATTTAAATGATCTATATATACTTAAAAATCGTACATAAAAAGAAAGGGATTAATTAAATCATTATCCCAAGGATTGTGAGGTAAGGTGAGTAGTTTTAGATATCATTTTGGTGAAATATTTATAGGTAGATCTTCTACAGAATGATCCCTTTCTGGGTTGTTACCCTTAGTTAACTCTAATCTATATCTACATAAAAATGTAAGTATCTTGAAAGTGATATATTTTCTCTAATACACCCACACTATACACTACGAAAATCTATGAATGTTATCATAGTTTAAACTTATCCCTAGGTTTTTATTAATTTTATCTATTAAAATGTGAATATATAGCTAATTATTCCATTTTGTAACAACTATTATGGCCCATATTTTTAATACATGATTGTTATCATAAATACTTAAAAAATTATCTTAACAACATTATAGGTATTTTTGAGGATTGGTGTCTTATGAAAAGGTATATAATAAGTAATTTATAAAATTATAAGTAAACAATAAACTATATTTAATTTAAGTTAAATAATCATTTATTATTCAATCCTAGTTCACTTTACTACAATTGATTTCATGGGGACATACATCAATTGAAAAGGGTGAGAAAAAAAATCTATTATTGGACAAAAAAATGAAATATAACATGCGTGATAGCCATGGGTAAAACATGAGTCATAAAATCATATGATATTCAAAATTATATGATACATAACATGTAAAAGTGGTTATAATATAAATATGATAAATTCTTAAGAATATCACTAATATTCATTGCTAAGGTTCCATCAAACAAATTACTGGGGTTATTCTGCATGGTTTTATAAAAAATAATCAATAGAGATTAACACAATACTATATTAATTTTAGTTTTATTAGGGTGAAACCTTCATATATCTTCATTAATGTGTTCCACATAGATCAAAATAAATAATTTGATTAATAACGCATGCAGTATGATGAATAGGTTACATATAAGTTCATTGAGTATGTTCGATTTTATATTCTTGAACTGTTTATCATTTTTAACACATGAGAAAAGCATAATACACAATAAATAAAGTATAATTACATCTATATGAATAATTTTGAATAAAAATATGCTAAGGTATTCTCAAAATAAATATGGAGGTATGTAAAATAAAATAATGATTTTGGTATGATAATAGGTATACAACGTAATTTATGGAATGAGATTAATGACATGAAATTGCAGAATCACATTGATTTGTTTTGGAATGTAATGAAATGGTCAATAATTAATAAAAAATAATAATTTGTAAATTATGGTAATAACTACCAAGGATGTACTTGGATGAAATTAAAGAGTAAGAGAATCCCTTACATTTTGGGGTAACTTTTTAAAGCTTTAGGAGAGTTCATGGGAACCTTAAAAACTACATAGAAAGGATCTATAGATGGAAAATGGAAGAAAATTCATTATTAACTTAATATGATAGAATTAAATGGTATTTAAATGTGGATTTTTTTATAAAATGTTTGAGTATTTTTAATTTATTTCAAAATATAATAATTAGAAATCAATATTGGGGAAAATACAAAACCAGTGGAAAAAACAGGGTTTTAGATCATAGATAATAAAATTATAATGGGTTTTGTGATCTATATGAGTTATAACACTGAAAATAAGTATATTATATTGCTTATGGAATGGTATAGTTATTTTTCCATACATTAATGTTTTTAAATCATTAATTTCTATTTTAGAAATTAGAATATTTTCTATAGGTCTTAAAACTCATATTTTCCATTAAAATAAAAAAATTTAATAAATTAAACTATTTTATTCAGAAAATTTATTTTATTAACTACTAAATAATTATTAAAATTTTAAAATTTTACAAATCACGCTTAAATTAAAATACTATATTTTAAATAATCAATAAAAATTATTTTAATTTAGGAAATTATCAATTTTTTAAACTAACCTATTTTCAAGGTGTTGGCATAAAATAAAATGTTTATTTAATCAGGTTAAATACTTTGATATGAGATACAAATATTTTATATAAAAATTACATATTTTTTATGATTTTCTATTTCTAATGAAACCCACTTTATTTATAAAACTTAAAGAATTCTACTTTTCATAGTATCAATCGTATTTAGTCCTTAATAACATATTTAAAATGTAATTATAATTATTTTGAATATTATTTTAGACATGTATTTTACTATTATAATGGGAATTTTATCTATTCAAACTATTATATAATAGTCACTTTTCAATGGTCATGTAATGATTATAAAATAGTCAGATCTAAATGGGAACATTTCTTATTACATGCCACATATATTCACCATTCTGATAACTCATGATTAAATACCTTAAATATAATTGATGTATCGTTCCATTGAAAATTTCTTTCATATTCAAAGTTATTCTCTTTATTTTTAGATTCATTATAGTGGGATTCCTCTTTGTTAGCGATTCCAAACCTATAGTGTTTCCTTTTGTGTGTGCATTATTTATTTTTGTTTGTCTCCCAATAATAATCTTATTTCTTATAGTAAATAATATTTCATGATTTGTAATATTATTTGGAAATTCAATTTAATTTATATGATCTCATAATATAACTATAATTATAACATAATATACCATCTATTAAAAACATAATGGAATATTTGGTCTATTAAACTCTCCAGGAAGACACACTAGGTGGAATAAAACCCATATTCGTATGGTATTTATGTTCCTTATTCAATTCTTCTAACTCTAAATTTTCTATTCTATATAAGGTCATCAATATTGGAATATATATATATGTATATATATGCGTTTAATTGATAATTCTACAACAATTTATAAGGGTGTTCTATTTAACTCTTCAAAAAATATGTCTTGTATTTGTAAAAATTAGATGAATCTCAAGTCATTATAATTTATTAATCTCATTATTATCCAACAATAATTTAAATAAATAAGGAAATAAGATTTGGTTCTCAATAAGACTCTATCTAATATATCTCTCCCTTAAAATTTTATTGGATGACCCTTTTACAAAACTAAACATTCCTTTCATTTGTAGTTGATTGGGGAATTATACATTAATATATAATTCGTCAAATGTATTCTGTCAAATTCCATCATTGGAATGACCACCAGATTTGTAGAGTTATTTTAATAACCAAAGTTAAAAGGGTAATCCCTATATATTATTAATTCTTTAATAGTTCCTCTAAAATTTTTAGTCGACAAGCCTACAAATATCAGTTTAGTGTTTGTGTTTTTTAATTTTCAAACATGAATAAATTAAATGAATGTGTTGAGCAATAATCAATCAATGTACATACTATCTATATATGTTTTTGGACTATAGCTTCCAAAAATTTATCTCGATCTTAAAATTCATCTATCATGATTAAAAATACACAATATATCTCTGATGGTCTTTACTGGGGATAATGGTGGTTTGACCCCATTATCTTCTAATTGAGTTTTTTAATATACATTTTCAATAGATAAAAATTTATAAATAATAATAGGATGATTTTTTTATTTTTAATGAAGAAATAAAACATCAACCTTGCTATCATTGGGTCTTAATCCAAAGGTTTAAAAGTGGATGCCTCCTTTCTTAAAAACATTAAAAAGTAATTACATGTTTAAAAAATATATATGTTTCTATATTTTGATATATATATATATATTAATTTAATTTTTTTATAATTATGTCCATTAATATTTGAAATTTAAAATTTTATGTTTTAGTCAATAAATTTTATAACATATAAATTAGATTTTACATATTATTTTAAGGATTTGTTTTCTAATTAAGTTTTATATGTTATGTTAGTTTATTGGATATAATTTTGATTGTATTTAATTTTTTTAGGTTAAATTATTTCAACGTAACATACATAAACCATCAGATTGTTCCAATTGGGTGGCGTTGAATGTATATAAATAGAAAAGTATAAATATAATCTAAATTAAATTTTTCACACTTACTGAAAAGGTATAAAGTAATTAAAAATATAAAATATCATAATAAAATTTGATTTATAGAAATTTTAGTGGTACAATATATATAATTTTAAACAATTAAATATGTATATCAAATTTTTTTACAATCCATTCATTATAAATTAATTATTTCAGGATTAGTTGATTTTATAATATAAATTGAATTATAATTTTAACTATACATTATTTTATATGAATTTATTTTTCAATCATCATATATTTTGTTTATAATCATTAATCATTTATTCATTTCATTTATATTTTGTTTGTTATGATTTTTTTAAAAAATAATTTTTATGCTATATTTTTTGGATTGTTTTTATAGATTATATTTTATATGTTTTTAATGTTACCAACATAAAATTCAATAAGCGGTCCTATGATTCATATCCTAAAAATTTAAATAATATCAAATATATATTGAGACTAAAATTAAATGAAAATTGAAACACTATTTTAACATGTAAAAGTGGTTGATAATAAAAATAATTTCCACTTTTTCAAATATATATATTCATATATAAGATAGAATTAATATTTTCAAATTCATTAATTCAATAGAAAACATATATATAAATGAGTTCCATTACTATTTATAATGTTGTCTCATCCCTAAATCTAATGTAATAATGGGATGCCGATATTGAGATATGTGTCCTTTGTTCTGGGGTCGAGTATGGTAATATGGAGAGGGATCATAATCGTAAATTGGAACCTCAAATGTAGGATGTTATGGATCTGACTAGTCTAAAGGATGTGTCATCTGGATGTTATCAGGTTCACCTAATCCTTCTCCCAATACATGTGTAGAAGGGCCTACTATCCTCACCTGGGAGAACCATAAAACCTATGATGGATCAGGCATGAAAGATGGAGGCCTGAGAAATGACCCCTGATAAAACCTTGAAATAGTTATAGTTAGACAAAAATTGTGGTTATCCAAACTACAAAAATGGACCCCAAACCATCTGATGAAAATATCCAATTGGCTGGGGCAAGGATACTAGTGGGACAATCTATACAGGTCGAATAGGTGAAGCCTCACATGAACTCTGACATAGTTTACAGTTTCATCATTGTGGATTCATCACCTCTACAACTACTATAGAAGATTCTTGAGTAGGAATCTCCACTCCCTAATTTGGAACGTCATCTCTCCATGGAGGATGATCAAATATTGCATTGTGTAAAACAAAATACACTTGAATCATCCCAGTTGCTACATCACGATACACAGCCAGCAAAAAACATCCCCCTTATCTGGATCAGACGTACAGATTATATGATATAGTAGAATATTAAATTAAGTGTTTATAAATGAATTAAAAAAATGACAAAAAAAACTAATTGAAATTTATTTACATACATGATCCTAGAGACATTTTTTATTTGGAGTAATATACCGTATAGACTTCTGTCGATACCATGAATTATAATCAAGATGATCTTCTATAGGGAATTTAAAATTATGCATAAAATTGATATAATATGATAACGACCTATTCTAGTGGTCCAGATATTATTCATGTCATTAGAAGTAGTCAATATCCTTCATATTTGTCTTCTTCTAATAATTATGAGTTGCTTACTATCTCGGTGGAAGGGGAATTACCTTTAAAAAATCCAAAATCATGTAAGAATCTATTAGGCTAGTTACACTCAACAATGTGAAATTTAATTGGATTAAGTTCAACCATTGCATCCTATATCCCATCTTTGAAGTATACGGGAAGATGGCCTAATAGAAACCAATATGGAATACATTCATTATGGAAAGAAATGTGATATTTTTTTAAAAAATATAACTAAAAACGAAAAAATTATAATATTATGAAATTCATTATTCTAGGAATTTTTTTCATAAATATATTGGTTGATACTAGACATTTCAGCATGAGATGATATGCACCCATGTTGTTCCCTGACATCCTAAAAAAGTTGTTTCCCTGACTCTACCTGTATCATAAAAAATAGAAAGTGAACAATAATATGAAAATAAATTTAATAACTCATAGTAGAATTAGAAGAAAATAATTTTGAATGATCATACTAGTGTCCACTATATACAACATGAATCACAAGTATATGAGTATCCTGACCAACAATAATAGAAGTGAGAGGAGGGATTCATTCTCATCCCACATTTTAATATGTTTGAAACATCCCCCGATATATGTGTGATATAGTTGGTATGCCATGAATAATTTTTTGTAAGTGTATTCTAAGAATTAAGATCCCTAACAATATCTCTTAACCAGATCAAAAACCTCAATTATCCCTAGATACATCATGTCCAAATTCATACCAGTGTGTTCATTTCAAAAATACCCCTTTAATAAGAAGTAATATATATACATGGGTATGCCGTAGGGTAGTATGCTCATCAGCATCAATGAGTAACTATAAAAAATTAATATCAAGCTACCTCATAGATACCAACCCACTATATGTAGCATCAAAATCACCCAAAATGCCAAGTATTCGTATTCAATGTACAATATGAGGCTAGTCTGCATGTGTGGGTCCTATAACAATATCCGAGTAGGTATGATGACATGATAGAACATCAAAATCATCAAGGGTGGTGGTTATGTCTAAATTGGTCAAGTGAAATGTGTGTGTCACAAGTCTCCAAATCTCAATGGTAGTACAAATGAGGTGATAATCAATGAATGTATAATCAGGTACATCAATTACATAGATTCCATCATGGTGTAGGTATGGTATAATGTCTGTTAGAGAAATAATGTGATGATAATTATGTGTTACACAGACCCTCATCTGACAAATATTGTGGCCCTCTATCACATCGCATGAAATATATACTTACACTTCTCGGTGAGTATCACAGTATCCTTCATCCCTGTATATAAAAATGAAATTTGTTTTTCTGTCAAATTTAAATATAGTGTTATGTTTAGCAAATGTTATGACTGGTTGAATGTAAGAAATGACATGTCTATTCCCATTGTTTTATGATGTTTATCATAACAAAAGAAATGTTCATGTATTCAAGTTTCTCAAAGAATATTTCTATTGTGGTTTTAAATTTGGATTTATATTATAACAGTTGTTTTTATGATATGAATATATATATAGTCATTTTACATTCATTTTCTAATTATTCATGAGTATTATGTTATGGACTGTTTTGGATGTTTAGGTAAAAAAACATAAAACATCAAATAAATTTATTTATCCACCATAAAATAAAAAATATGATTATACAATGTGAAATGGACAAGAAGAAACCCATTAAATAACACCATAATTAATTAAAAGGTATATGAAATACCTTGAATTTTTTAAAAAAATTATATTTTGGATGAGATGTACCATACATATAAAGTGATGTAAAATCAAACATATCTTATAGGGGTATCCAAATATCATATTCCAAAGGTATTTACATTTCATTTTAATTTTTAAAATATTTTAGCCATTTAATGAGAGGATAACTCATATGATGAATATGTCATTAGAAGGATGAAATCTTCTAAAAATTCAGAAGTTTATTAGATCCCATTGGATTATGTTATTAAGCTACCCCTTTAAAATAAAATTTGATAGTACTTCATTTAGAATGTCCTAATCATCTCATCCATACTCTGTTCAGTTTAACAATGTCATGGTATTTCAAGTCTACTGTAAATAATTTATCTATCATTTAATGGGGTTAATATTGTCCATTTCACTTTATATGATCATTTTTATTATTTTATCATAATGAAATAAAATTATTTCAAATTTTTTATTCTTTTTTCCTCACATTACGAAACATTCTATAACATATTTTCTAATAAATTTTAAAATATATTTTTATATTAGATTAATGTATCATTTTAAAAAGTATGTAAGTGTGTGAATAATGTAAATGGTTGAAAATTTATGAACTAATTATTATTTCATAGAAAAATTATTCTTAAATTTGAAAAAATTAAATCAAATGATGTATTTTTTAGTAACAACACGTAATTGATAATACGAAAAGATCACATTAGAGGAAATACAACATTTTGGTTGAGAGTGTGAATTCAATCCACTAATTCTAGGGAATCATTCCATGTTGCGGTCATCCCAATGACATATGATGCAACTAAAATGTTTCCCTTATTCATGATCTTATTTCATCTCATTCTATATCTTGTTGGACTTAGATCTTCATCGCAATCGCAACATGTTGATGTTAGGAATAAATATTGGGTAGACATTAGCATTGGTAAATATCAAAACTCACTATCTGTAATCAATGGTGAAGCATACAAGTTTGAAATGTTTTATAGCCCATACACATGATAAATATATTCTTCCAATGATATGTTAATAGAGTCACATGTCATGATGATGTGCACGCATGGAAACCATGATGTATGGATGTAACATCCCAGGTAAATAAATAATATTACATTCTAAGGTTTATCAATATTTGTGAAAAAAATTTAATATTACTTTAATGGTAATTCTATTCTCTATGGCGTACCCAATACACAACAACGAGTTTCTTTGAAATCTTACGTTGCACACTAATAATATAATAATATAATAATAGTTAATGCCTAGCCGTTGTAATGGAGGGAATGAACATAAATAACTACAAAATGATTACATCTGTTTGTTAAATATTTCTACATTTATCCAATAAATCTTAGAGGCTTAAAATTCAAATGAATACAATTTTAAGAATAAATACTCTAATATTTTTAAAATATTGTTTTACCGCTTTTTGATGGCGAACCTTTTTTAAATATAACTTTTTACAATTTTATAAGCTCTATTTGTAAAAATAATCATTTTTTATGATTGGGACATTGAAATTTACATTGGATAAATTTTTGGTATTTTTCTGACAATGTTCATTTTTTAATGAATAGTGAAAAATAATGCATTTTACATCAAAACTGCTTTCTCATAAAATTTAATTATATGGTTATATTATCTTTATAATTGGTATTAAAGTGTAATTTTTATATATTTTTTCCATTTAATCCAATGGTGGTCATTAGTATTAATTTCACTTTGTAATTGGGAATAAACTAATGCCAAACTATTCATATATATTGTTTCAAAAAAACCCGCTATTTGTTTTGACAACGAGATTTTTTTTTAAATTAATCATTGAAATTTATGTGTTTGGAATTTGGTAAAATGGATTACATATTTGAAATCAGATGTTCCAAATTATGTAATCAAGACTCTTTTGTTTTTGGACATTATGAATAGTAACGACGGTAATTATCTTTAATTATCTTCATTAATTAGTAATCGGGTAGTTAAGGATAATAAAATAATATCATAATAATAAAAAATTACCCCAAAATGTGTCCTAATACTACTGGGTGTGTCATGGCCGACCCTGTGATGCCTTGTTCCAAACTTGGAGACCCCATGGAATCACTTTTGTATGATAATGACATTTTATCTTTTTATTTTTGAAGAAATTTAAATATAACAAAGAATGTATCACCTGAGTAAAACATTTTTTATATTGTCTACATAAATGATATATTTGACTATAAATATTAATTGTAAAGATAAATAGATTTCCTACATAATAGTATTTTTATTTTAATTTTTAGACATTAAATAAATTAAATTATTTATGACATCATGATGATGCAGCGATTACCTCATTAATAAAGGATTTAAATAAAATGAAAAGATAATGTTAAAACTATAACTTACATTTGTCAAAGACCTATTGGATGAGTATATTTCGAACCCTTACCACCTTATACTATAAATAAATCAATGTGGGACCTTTAAAATCCGAAACTCATTTGAAAATAAAGTTACATTTTATACCATTCCAAGAGTGCCCCTCCTCTCCTCTTATAAAAGGCCCCCACCTCTACCACCTTACACACACCTCTCAAGCCTTTGGCTCGGCCAAAACCTGATCATTTTGTCTCTCCACATCCCTCTATTACTCCTAGAAGCCTCACATTGGGAAGAAGACTTCCCAAGGAAGCCTTTGAGCTCAAATCAAGGAGAGTTACCTGATTTTAAGGTAATGTTTTCACTTGTGTTCTTTTGTTTTATTTTGCTTCTCCAACACCCTAAACTGTTTTTATTCATTTATTTTGTCACAACTCCAGTATCTTCAATATACTAGGATATTTTTTTTAAGAATTATTCGAGCTACACTTACACACACCTACATCTAATGGTTAAAGAACATACTGTTTCTGTGGATGGTGAATTTCTGCCTCACGAAATGATGATTGTTCAATATTATTTTAACACCCTCAATGGTGGCCATTAAGATGTCACTATATTTATATATGATATTTAATATTTTTATGTTTTACTTATGCTTCTGTATTTTTCATTTATGGAATACCTTTATGGTTTCCTCTATGGTTAAACGCGATATCTTTATTTTAGGAAGTGCGGACTACCGCCCCCTCAAAGTGATTTGATTTGTTAAAACCATATGTGGTATGTATAAAGGATAGATTTAATGATATTATATATCATACCATACTGGAATTATAATACTACTATCTATAATTATTTTTTAATTCCAATAAATAAGAAATAGAAATGGAAGTAGCGTTTATTCGTACGTAGGGCTTACCATCTCCATGAACAGTGCATTTCATTTCATATCTCTAAATATTATGTAATATTATAAATTCATGTATATAATGGATATATATAATATATATTATATCTACATAAGGAATATAATTCTGTATATAATATATATTTTACCACATGAACAACTTGTAATTATAAAGAGTTTATTTTTTACTCAAGTAGCAATGATCTAAAAAACGACCATTATTAACTTAAATAATTACATAGTGTTCATAGCATGGTAGTAAGTGATATAAAAGGAATAATGAACTTTAAAAAGGTTCTTAATCACGTATAAATTAACTCATGATTATTATTCAGGAGGTTAAAGAACAATCGAGTCAAGTCGGACCCAAGGTAAGGGATCCTACCCCTCTCTTTCTTTTTAAGTACACTCTTTTATGTCATTCCTTTAAGCTCATATTTATTATGATTGGGATTTTATTTTATATTAATCTTACTGTACTTTTTATGTTCATATTATTAGAGACCCTATTTTTTCTCATCAATCCATTTTGGATGTTTTGAGTGGCACTGTTAGGCTGCCGAATTTTCGTAAGGGATCCTACCTATCTCTTTCATTTTAAGTACTCTCTTTTATGTCGTTTCATTTATGCTCCACTTCATTATGTTGGGGAATGTTATTTTATATTACTATTACTGTATTTTATATGTTCATATGATGATATACCCTATTTTATTTCATCAATCCATTTTTTGGTAGTTTTAAGTGGTGTCGATAGGCTGCCGAGTTTTCGTAAGGGATTTTTCATCTCTCTTTTATTCCCGTGATATTTATACAACATTTGCCACTATTTACATTGAGTGGTTTATGTACATCCCATTATTCCACTTTTTGTGTAATATACTTTCTTTTATGGCTATTTACATTAATGTTGTACGGTCTTTCTTTCATGGGGTAAATGTTTCAAAAGTTACCCAAATCGTTAAGGGAACCTTTAACCCACCTCTTTTTAAAAGACTTATTTTGTTATGTATTTAAATTTACATTTTTTTTATGTTGGGATATTTACTTCTATATCCTTATTGATGTAAATTTTATGTCCAAGTGATGAGATTCCATTTTCTCTCTCATCAACTAATTTTATGAATTTTAATGTGACGCCGTTAGGCTGTCGAATTTTACCAAGGGAACTACTTAATCCAATTTAGATTTCTTTGGGTTCAACATGTATTTATTGAATATGTTATCCTATGAATATGTGTGAATTACCTATGGTTGTTTTACACTTAATATCCACTTATATTGGGTGTATTTATATTTTTCACACATAATTATGAGATTGATTTGTCTTTAATTTAAGTATATCTTCTTTATAAGGGATTTCATATCATTTTACATTTCTATTAAGGTTTCATTGTTGTTATGAACCAATTCACTCTTATATGGTGTATATACTGTCCTTTGGAATATTATATCATGAATCCATTTATTCTCATGAGACTTTAATGTTCTGATTAAATGTTATTCCTCAATTATTGTATTCAAGTGTCTCTCATTTTGATAAAAACCCTTTAACTAAAATATAGTTTTTAATGTTTTAATGATTTATACTTATAAATATTTCTCATTAATATCCATGTTTTAAAAATGGTTTTAAGGATTTATTTATATGGATATTAATGGTTTAAAATGTTAAATGCTTCAAAGTGGTATGGGACACTTTGATTCAAAAATCTCTTTATTAAATGTTTTATATGGTTTTGAAAATGGTTTTTAGAATGGATTCATTATTTCAATATCTTAAAATTTTATATTATTATAACAATGTGGGAATGTTATCTTTCCATTGTGCTTAAGTTATGTTCTATGATTATGTTATGGTTCTTGGTCATTGTTTTTGAATACGGGTGGTCCGTGATAAACTAAGGGTGGGTGAGCCCGATATAGCTCTCCAATGCATTGGGTAAAGCGAAGGATTTAAACGTTAAGGTTTCTTCGAAGATATTTAGGGAATATACTATGATGGGTATTCCAAACGTAACCTAGAGGGTTACTCCCTGTGTAAGAATGTTATTAATGCCTCAAATTACCTTTATGTCTTATGATTTCTATGGTTTATTCATGATTTTTTGAGGTATGTTAAAGTTCTTATGTTTTATGGGTAAAGTATGTTTTCATTCTTATGTATATATGTACTCATGTTTCATTTCCATACTTTTTATAACCCTTACTGAGCTTTTTATGCTTATCCCATGTTTTTAAAATGTTTTTCACAGGTCAAGGGAATGGTACATGATATGAGGATAGTGTCAAGGAAGTGTCAAGAAAGAATCCATGTTTTATTTTAAATATGTTTCCATTTATGGAAAAAAAGAATATTATCTTTTATGTAACCACTTTGTTTAAATGTGGAATGTAAGGCAAGTTTTATGATCTAATTCTCTAAAACTCTAAACCTGAAAAGATCCACAATGTGTAATCTTGTAATAACTCAAGATTAAGTAAGGTTTATGGCTGGGGCCATATAGTTGGTATCAAAGGTCGGTTTAAATAACTTTAGAGGATAGATTATTGTTTAAGAAAAATGAAAAGTTGTTTATAACCACAATGGTTGGTATATTAGATGGATTCATCGTTTTTTTGAAAGTTAGAATGAGTTTGAGATAACTTGGATAAGTATATGTTGGTGTTTATCTTCCTCTTTATTATTTTATGATTTTACTGATATACTCACACTGACCTTTTTGGTTTTAGTAAATGGCTGGATCTAGCAGGCACCAAAGTAACAGTGGATTTGAAGAAAACTGTGGTGGTTTTATGAAAGAACAACTAAATGATATGGGAGATGCAGTGATAACTCTTGTGGTTATCCTCAACCATCTATCAGGAGTCATGATTGACCACCTGAACCTTAGTTATTTTTATAAGGCATCGTATATGTGAGAAACAAATCCCAACGGAAGTTCAGGTAATAATCATAAAGGTAAGTATGTTCAAAAACCTATGTGTCAAATATGTGGAAAGAAACACATAGGAAAATGTTTCAAAGGGACAGAAAGATGCTATAGATGTGGAAATGAAGGTCATAAGGCAAGAACCTTCCATGAAAAAAGGAAGCATCTAGTTAACTCTAGGAAAGGGAAAGAAGTTCTTTCTGAATGATCAATTGAATTTTTTAAATGTAGTGTGCATGGTCATTATGCAAACACATGTCCCATGAAAAAGTTTCGGGAATGGGTACACCATGATCGTGCAAATATTCATTTACCAGTACCTAATGCCATTACGATTGAGGATGAAGAAACTGATAATGAAGAATCAAAGGTATGGATTATTTCTTAACATATATTTTTCTATTATTGGAATCTTAGGATATGATTCATGATTTTGTTTGTAGGAAAGAATTATTTCAGAATAAGTTGAAAAGTAATGGCTAATGGATCATGAAGAATGTTGAATGAGTAAGAAGTAATCATATAAGGGATTCAAGAGTTATGGTAGATTTTAGGATGGTGAAATTCTTAGATGTATTAAGTATCTTTTGATGATGGGGTTACATTAGAGGACTTTTTATAGTAACCCTGATGTTTGATATACAAAAATTTTATTCAAGGAATAATTATCCTTTATTATGTGGATATAGTTATAAAGAACCATTTGGGATTATACGATCCTTGAATTTGAGGAAATTACTGGTTAATACATTTTGGGTTGCAAAAATGAAGTTATTAGATAACCTTTGTCGTTAAAATATGTTATCTTTATTTTTTTGAAGATTTTATCTCTTTTTGGGGGGTTGTTTTAAGAATTATATAGTTTTCGAAAAAGGAAAACATGCAGACCGTGTGACCACCCGTCGCGTCGGACGAAGCTGCAGGAATCGAACCCACAACCAAAGTGCAACTGGTATTTATCGCCTACCACTGGACTACGTGAAGTCCCTGGTTAGTTTGAATTATTATTTTTAGTTAGATGATTTTATGAATTCAGAGTAAGTTTATTTTTGGTTATCAATGGTAATTATTATCCTATCATGGAGGATATGTGATTAGGTTAATTACTTTTCAGTATGAGACTGTAAGAGCAACTTATGTTATTTTGGAGAAAAATGTTAAAATTTATCTTAGGAGACTATGTGATTAAATCCTTCAAAGATTTGGGTTTCAATATTAGTTTGGTTTACATTGTAGAATTTTATGGATAGATGTTTATTGAATGGTCTATGTTGAACTTTGGGTTTTGTTTGACAATTTTTGGTGATTAGGAGTCATTTTTCTTTTTGTAAAAAAATATTCTTTTTGGGTATTATCTGATCTCATACCAATTTTTTTGGTTTTGTTTAGGTTGAGATCTAAAGACATGGGAAGTATATAGTTCTCTTTTGTGTATTAGGTGATTCTCAAGAAGTTTATTATAGTACTCTTAATGCGAACATGTCTTCCTAAATACTCATCTTTTGGAGAAAATATGAGTTTTATTATGGAATCTAGTAAAAGTTGAAACTCTACATGACAAGTAAGTATGTTTCATTAAGATTTAGTTAAGCTCAAAAATAAATTCCTCAATGAAAAGTAACTTAAAACAAAAATTTTGTCTGTTAACTTTTCCAACTGGGCAATCGAATACCGTTTAACCCATCACAAGTTTGTGATTTTTCTTGTGGTTAACTTTCTCCTAGACATGTTTACTATCACACTCCATCAGAACATGACCCATTGATTTCTCCTCCATATCCATATTTTCCTACTTGGAATCCTAGTATGGATTAACTCAGGTGACCTTTTTACTTCTCTCCATTTATTTTAAAGTGATAGCTTAACTGACTCTTTTTCTGATGTGGGACTTTAAATGAAAATTCCAAGCCCAATTTAGAAATTGCGAGGAAAGAATTCCCAAAAGGGGGGAAGGATGTAACATCCCAGGTAAATAAATAATATTACATTCTAAGGTTTATCAATATTTGTGAATAAATTTTAATATTACATTAAAGGGAATGCTAAGCTCGATGGCGTACCCAATACACAACAACGAGTTTCATTGAAATCTTACGTTGCACACTAATAATATAATAATATTATAATAGTTAACGCCTAGTCGTTGTAATGGAGGGAATGAAAATAAATAACTAAAAAATTATTAAATATGTTTGTTAAATATTTTTACATTTATCCAATAAATGTTAGAGGCATAAAATCCAAATGAATCCAATTTTAAGAATAAATACACTAATATTTTTAAAAGAATGTTTTACCACCTTTTGTTGGAGAACCTTTTTTAAATCTAACTTTTGACAATTTTATAAGCTCTATTTGTCAAAATAAGCATATTATTTATGATTGGGAAATTGAAATTTATGTTGGATAAATTTTTGGTATTTTTCTGACAATGTACATTTTTTAATGAATAGTGAAAAATACTGCATTTTATATCAAAACTGATTTTTCATTTAAGGTAATTATATGGTTAGATTATCATTTTTATTGGTATTAAAGTTTAATTTGTATATATGTTTACCATTTAATCAAATTATGGTCATTAGGATTAATTTCACTTTGGAATTGGGCATAAACTAATGCCAAACGTTTTATAGATATTGTTTCAAAAAAACCCGCTATTTGTTTTGGCAACGAGAATTTTTTTTTAAAATTAATTATTGCAATTTCTGTGTCTGGAATTTGGTAAAATGGATTAAATATTTGAAATAATAAGTTACAAAATATGTAATAATGACTCTTTTGTTTTTGGACATTATGAATAGTAACGACGGTAATTATCGTTAATTATCATGATTAATTAGTAGTCGGGTAGTTAAGGATAATAAAATGATATTATAAAAATAAGAAATGACAAAAAAATGTGCCTAATACTACCGGTTGTGTCATGGACGACCATGGGATGCCTTTTTCCAAACTTGGGGACCCCATGGAATCACTTTTGTGTGATAATGATATTTTATATTTTTATTTTTAAAGAATGATAAATATAACAAAGAATGTATCACCTGAGTAAAACATTTTTTATTTTCTCTAAATATATGATATATTGGACTATAAATATTCATTGGAAATCTAAAAAGATTTCCTACATAATAGTATTTTTATTGTAATTTTTAGACATTAAATAAATTAAATTATTTATGACATCATGATGATGCAGCGATTACCTCATTAATAAAGTATTTAAATAAAATAAAAAGATAATGTTAAAAATATAACTTAAACTTTTCAAATACCTATTGTATGAGTATATTTCAAAACCTTACCACCTTATCCTCGAAATAAATCAACGTGGGACCTTTAAAATCAGAAACTCATTTGAAAATAAAGTAACAATTTATACCTTTCCAAGAGTGCCCCTCCTCTCCTCTTATAAAAGGCCCCCAACTCTACCACCTTACCCACACCTCTCAAGCCTTTGGCTCAGCCAACCCCTGCTCATTTTGTCTCTCCACATACCTCTCTTACTCCTAGAAGCCTCACATTGGGCAGAAGTCTTTCCAAGGAATCCTTTGAGCTCAAATCAAAGAGAGTTACCCGATTTTAAGGTAATGTCTTCACTTGTGTTCTTTTGTTTTATTTTGCTTCTCCAACCCCATAAACTCTTTTTATTAATTTATTTTGTAACAACTCCAGTATCTTTAATATACCAGGATGTTGTTATAATAAGGATTAGATCTACACTAACACACACCTACATCTAATGGTTAAGGAACATACTGTTTCTGTGGATGGTGAATTTCATCCTCACGAAACGATGATTGTTCAATATTCTATTAACACCTTTAAAGGTGTCCATTAAGATGTCACTATATTTTTATATGATATATAATATGTTTATGTTTTACTTGAGATTATGTATTTTTCATTTATGGAATACCTTTATGGTTTCCATTATGGTTAAACATGATATCTTCATTTTAGGAAGTGCGGACTACCGCCCCCTCAAAGTGATTTCATTCGTTAATATCATATGTGGTACATATAAAGGATAGATTTAATGATATTATATATGATACCATACTGGAAATATAATACTATTATCTATCATTATGTTTTAATTCCATTAAATAAGAAATAGAAATGGAAGTAGCGTTTATGCGTACGTACGGCTTACCGTCTCCATGAACGGTGCATTTCATTTCTTACCTCTAAATGTTATGTAATATTATATATGAATGTATATAATGGATATATATGACATATATTATATCTAAATATTGAATATAATTCTGGATATAATATATATTTTACCACATGAACAAATTGTAATTATAAATAGTTTATTTTTTACTCAAGTAGCAATGATATACAAAATGACCATTATTAACATAAATAATTACATAGTGTTCATAGCATTGTAGTAAGTGATATAAAAGGAATAATGATCTTGAAAAAGGTTCTTATGAAAGTATAAATTAACTCAAGTTTATTATTCCGGAGGTTAAAGAACGATCCAGTCAAGTCAGACCCGAGGTAAGGGATCATACCCCTCTCTTTCTTTTTAAGTACACTCTTTTATGTCATTCCTTTTAATATCATATTTCTTATGATTGGGATGTTCTTTTATATTACTCTTACTATAATTTTTATGTTCATATGATTAGAGACCCTATTTTCTCTCATAAATCCATTTTTGATGTTTTGAGTGGCACCGTTAGGCTGCCGAATTTTCGTAAGGGATCCAACCTATCTCTTTGTTTTTAAGTACTCTCTTTTATGTCGTTTCTTTTATGCTCCTATTTATTATATTGGGGAATGTTATTTTATATTCCTATTAATGTATTTTATATGTTCATATGATGAGATACCCTATTTTATTTCATCAATCCATTTTTTGGATGTTTTAAATGGCGCTGATAGGTTGCCGAGTTTTCGTAAGGGATATTTCATCTCACTTTTATTCCCGTAAGATTTATACATCATTTTCCACTATTTCCTTTGAGTGGTGTATTTACTTCCCATTATTCCACTCTTTGCATAATATACTTTATTTTATGGCTATTTACATTAATGTTGTACGATCTTTCTTTCATGGGGTGACTGTTTCAAATGTTACCCAAATCGGTAAGGGAACCTTTCACCCTCCTCTTTTTAAAAGACTTATTTTGTTATGTCTTTAAATTTACATCTTTTTATGTTGGGATATGTTCTTCAATATCCTTATTGATGTAAATTTTATGTCCAAGTCATGAGATACCATTTTCTCTCTCATCAACTAATTTTATGAATTTTAATCTGATGTCGTTAGGCTGTAGAATTTTACCAAGGGAACTTCTTAACCCAATTTAGATTTCTTTGGGTTCAACATGTATTTATATAATATGTCATCCTATGAAGACGTGTGGATTACCTCTGGTTGTTTTACAATTAAAATCCACTTATATTGGGTGTATTTATATTTTTCACACATAATTATGAGATTGATTTGACATTAATTTAAGGATATCTTATTTATAAGGGATTTCATATCATTTCACATTTCTATTGAGGCTTTATTGTTGTTATGCACCAATTCAATCTTATATGGTGTATATACTGTCCTTTGGAATATTATGTCATGAATCCATTTATTCTCATGATATTATAAAGTTCTAATTAAATGTTATTCCTCAATTGTTGTATTCAAGTGTCTCTCATTTTGTTAAAAACCATTTAACTAAAATATCGTTTTAAATGTTTTAATGATTTATACTTATAAATATTTCTCATAAATATCCAGGTTTTCAAAATGGTTATAAGGACTTATTTATATGGATATTAATGGTTTAAAATTTTAATTGCTTCAAAGTGGTATGGGACACTTTGATTCAAAAATCTCTTTGTTAAATGTTTAAAATGGTTTTGAAAATGGTTTTTAGAATGGATTCATTATTTAAATATCTTAAAATGTTATATTGTTATTATAATGTGGGAATGTTATCTTTCCATTGTGCTTAAGTTATGTTCTATGATTATGTTATGGTTCTTGGGAAATGTTTATGAATATGGGTGGTTCCGTGATAAACTAAGGGCAGGTGAGCCCGATATAGCTCCCCAATGCATTGGGTAACGCGAAGGAGTTAAACGTTAAGGTTTCTACGAAGAGATTTAGGGAATATACTGTGATGGGTATTCCAAACATAACCATGAAGGGTACTCCCTACATAAAAATGTTATGAATGCCTCAAGTTACCATTATATCTTATGATTTCTATCATTTATTCATGATTTTATGAGGTATGTTAAAGTGCTTATGTTTTATGGGTAAAGTATGATTTCATTCGTATGTATATATGTAATCATGTTTCCTTTCCATACTTTTTATAACCCTTTCTGAGCTTTTTATGATCATCCCATGTTTTTGAAATGTTTTTCACAGGTCATGGGAATGGTATATGATATGATGATTGTTTCAACGAAGTGTCAAGAAAGAGTACATGTTTTATTTTAAATATGTTTCCGTTGATGGGAAAAATGAATACTATCTTTTATGTAACCACTTTGTTTTATTGTGGAATGTAATTCAAGTTTTATGATATAATTCTCTAAAACAGTAATCCTAAAATGATTCTCAATGTGTAATCTTGTAATAACTCAAGATTAAGTAAGTTTTATGGCTCGGGCCTTATAATGGATGTTTCCATATTGACATAGTCTCACATCTAGTAATACCACAAATACTATACCACTAATATTTTTTAGAGGGTCAACATAATCTTTAACATGAGATTTTGAGTATTCTTAACTAAAAATTCACACTCAATAAGAAGAATATTCTATAATGTTCATTTACAGCTCTCATTGAATGTGAATTTTTTTACTTAGCCCATGATGAACATCATCCATGGTCTATTTTTTAATATCAATGAAGCACTTTACTAAATAATAAAATGTATCTTAAATGATGATTTTTATAGGTAACTGGATAATATACATGATGACACCATTGAGACACTAGATAATGTTTTTGGTCATGTTTCATTACCTCTTCCACTAATCAAGTAATAATAGCCACTATTATTTTGTAATCTGAGTGATATATTCTTACAATCCTTGATTAGCCTAGCAGATTTCATCTAAACATTATTGAAAAAATAATTGATCTATCTTATATGGTACAAAAAAGTATTCATATTTCACATAGATTAATTTTATAATTACATTGAAATTGTATGAAAGAATAAAAATATTATATAACAAGGCTTTTTATTCCCTTCTTCGTAGGTTTTTCAGGGAATGTTTTCACACCTCTCTAGACAAGTTATTTATATAGTACCACTAATGTTCATTTTGGGGTCTCTAGGCTTTAGGTTCCTCATTTATATCCTATTTTATTTCTCAATGATGATCAAAAATAAAATAGAAAACCAATATTCATGTGAAATGGTTATTTATACTATTGAAAGACCAAGTACATGATTCTTAATTTTACTTCTCAAAAATAGAAAATATAAGCAACAATGAAGAATGGTAATTATTTTTGGTTTTTTAATTAAATAATACTCTTGTTTATTTTACATATAGAAACATTCCATCAATATTTAATATCTTTTTGGTGGATCTAAATGTTGAAATATAATGGGGGAATGCCCAGGAAAACCAAAAAATATGAACCAATGTAGATCAATTCCTTTATCTTAATAAAATTTTTTGATCATATCCTGATAGAAGATAAATTGGTCATTTTGTGTCAATATTTTATAGAAACTATGGAAACACCATCTATAAGTCATCAAAATGATCATAGACCTTGTAAATTTAATTTTTTTCTATCCTGGAATTGTTACAGGAAATATTATAACTAAAATTTTATTTTAACATATATAGAAAAAGGGATACATGAATATGATGGAAGGTCCTAATCATCTCAATAATAATAGATTATACAAATTCAACACCCAATTATTTATGATATTTTTTATTTTTTAGATGAATGAATGTATGAGCTACCATAATCATTGAAAGTCCCCAACCTCCAAATTCAATGTCAATTTGGATGATGTATTTTTTATTTAATGGTTCTTGAACTAAATATTTACAATTTATCTCAATATAGAACATTTTTATGTTTTTCAAGGCATATTTATTTATAAAATATCTTCCCATATAAATTTATTTTCATGCTAACTAAAAATATCCTCTAAAAATAAAAAAAATCACTTGTAGTTGTGATAACTTTTTGGTCATTTTAAAAAAAATGTCATGTCGTTCCAAAAAAGAATTGAAAAATTAGTAGATTATTTATTATGGGATGAGGATACTGTACAACTACAATATTTCTAGAAACCTCTTCCCTAACATTTTCATCTTCCTCCTCATCATCACTCTTATCTCCATATGTTCCATCAATAAATAATTCTTTATTATAAAATGTATTTAGATGTATGTCTAAGAAATTAGCTCGGTTTACTTTTTTATCATCAATAGGAATATCCACATTTACATGCAATTAAACATATTCAACCACTCTTGTATTTATATTCTATATTACAATTAGATGTTTTGGTTTTATGCTAGAATGATCGATATATTATTCAATCTTGGAACCATTTGACCATTCAGAAATTAAATTTATTTCATGGACCCAGATATCAGCAGTAGCCAATGAACATTCTAGATACCATTGTGTATATGGGAATTGAAAATTCCTATAAATAATAAAATGCATTACATGATCTAGCCCCACTTTTAAAAAACCTTTAATTATTTTTTAAAGTTATATTAAGATAAAAAAATCATATTTCCTATCCATTGATGTCGTTTTATACTATAAGATGATTAGTACATGGATTGAATAAACTATTTGTAGTAGTATGATCAGGAAATCATTATTCTCTATATAGAAAATTTAATTTTCACAAGACTCTAATATTTTAAAGAATATTGAAAATGAGGGTTTCCAACAAAATATATATTATACAAATAATTTGAAAATTCATTTATATCCTAAAATATGATATTGATTCTTCATAGTATGATATTTAATCATCCAATTTGTTTAATAGTTTATAATGAAAATATGTTAACTTAAATAAAATCACATGGGAGTGTCATACCAGTTGTGAAGAAAGGCTTGTTGTCATGCACCAATTCTTGATCGTGTCTAACTTAATGGAGTGTTTTGACGTGTCACCCATATGTACATCTGTGAAAGATCATGATCTAAGAGTATTATCTGAATGAAGATTTTTTTTACATTACCACATAATATTTTTTTATTTAATAATTTTTTTTCAAACAACTTCTAATATCCTATAATATATAAGTAATGTTTCGTAGTAAAATATTTAATTTTACTAGAGGTACATTCACTTGTTTATAAATAGATTGGGATTCATTTAAATCATATCCATCGAGTTTAACAACCCAGACATGCTATAAGGTATAAATAATCTAAATCATGGGAGTAACAAAAGATGTGTACAATTAATCCTCCTTATCATCCAAATATTCATCTATTGTACTATGTTTATTTTATTTTAAACCAAAATTTAACAATATATAATCATTAATTAATAATTATTTATTAATTCACTAATGAATAATTAATTTTATAATATTTATTCTTAAATAATTTAGTAATCACTATTTAATAATTAATTACTTATTCTCTAATCATTCCATATAAATTAATTAATCAATATTTTATTATTAGTTAATCATTATTTAATCATTTTTATGAATTAGTTAATCATTCTATAATAATTATTAAATCATTTTTAATCATTATATAATTATAAGATAAACATCCATTCATAATTAGTTAATCATTATTTTATAATTTTTTAATCATCCTTTATTCATTAATTAATCATTATTTAATCATAATTTATTCATTAGTTAGTGATGAGTTAAAATTAGATTAATCATTGTTTAATCATTCTAAAATCACTATTTGATCATTATTAAATCATTATTTTTCATTTAGTAAAAATGAATTTAATCCTTAAATAATCATTCTTTAATCATTATTTTATATATTTTTTATAATTAGTTTATTATTCTCCAATCATAAGTTACCAATTATTTAATTATTATTTAAGATTTAGTTAATCATTCCTTAATCATAATTTAATAATTCATTAATCATTATTTATTTGTTACCTATATATTAATTTATTATTGATTAATATTTAATTAATCAGTAATTAATCAATCATTACTCATTAGTTAATATTATTTAAGCATTAGTTAGTAATTATTTAAACAGTCATTAATAATTTGTTAATAATTATTTAATAATTATTTAATCATTAGTTAATCATTATTCAATAATTCTTCAATAATTTTTTAAAAATTAGTGAATTATTTTTTAATCATTATCTAATCATTATTTAATCCTTAGTTAATCCTTATTTATTCATTACTTAGTCCTTCTTTAATCACTAGTTTATCATTCATTAATTATTTTGTAATAATTTGGTAATAATTTTTAATCATTAGTTAATAATACATTATTATTTAGTTAATAATTTGTTATTAATTAGTTATTTATTTGATATTTAGTAGTTAAACATTAAATGATTTTTAATTAATTATGAAATACTCATTTTTTAATCATAACATATTAATTAATTAATTAATAGCATTTCATTATGTAATAATTCATTAATTCGATGTTATTAATTAGTTAATCAAAACTCCTTCATTAATTTTGTATATTTTAATCATTACCTATTTAATTTTTAATTATTAGTACGCCAGTATTTTCCTAAATAATTAATATTGTTTTATTTGCTAATAATAACTATTATTTATCATCAAAATATTACTAAATAAACTTGTAAGTAAATAAAATATTTAAAACTAACTATTAATTAATTAATTTATTAAATACAAAAATATACAATAAATTATAAAAAATTCATCGAAAATATACTTCATATAATTTATTTTTCATTTTAGTCCACCGAAACTGTTGTGCACAAAGGAAAACCCAAATAATTGTAGTGAGATATGGAGTGAACATATAATGATTAAACAAAATTTTAATGAAGATGGGGGGGGGAGGTATCTCTTTCATAAAAACTTTTAAGAATGGAAGCATTGGAAATAAAAAATTTAGCCTTTATTTAGTGGAATGGTGGCATCACAGAATCTTCCATTATCCTAACATTTGGAAAAAGGAAGCATAATCTGTGTCGCCTTTTTAATTTCATCAATCAATGTTAATGGGAGAAAATTGAGGCATTCGGTATGCCTATTCGAATTAAATGAAAATGTAGAATGTCTACTACTACCTTTCTGTGTAAAATTAAAATTTTGGGAAATTATAATTAATGAAATAATTATTATATTACAAAATGTATATTAAATAAATTCTTTCTAATTTAAAAATTTATTAGTGAAATGTATATTCTCCCCATACATGAAGCATTATATTGTAGGCTGTATATGTAATAACATTACTTTTTCATTTTCAATCTAATGTTGATGCTTCATATCTCTAATATAGTTTTGAGGTCAATTTCAATTTGATACACACTTATGAAACATTATACATCCATATTTACAATTCAATGAATACTTCATCCCACCCATTTTGACATGGTTTGTTTTTGTTCATTACTTATCTTTAATGATTGAAACTATTTTGAAAATTTTCTCCATCCTATTTTTTATTGGTTTTCCTATAATACCGCTGTGTAACTCCAAACATCATTTTAACTTTGATATCATGTCTTATTATTTCATTACAAATTCTAACCACTCTAATTACTAGATCCTTTCACAAATTTCATCTTATACCAGAAATTAATATGTTATATTTCCTTATAGAATCTATCAAAAAATCATAATGGGTTTCACCCAATCCATTAATATTTCATCTCATTATTTTTCATTGATTAATTATCCTTAATCATAAGATCAAAAAACTTCCCATGTTTAAGAGGGTGAGAGGGAAATAATTATTGATAATGTATTTTTTGATGTTTTCCCACTCTATGGATTTAATCTCATACATTGTATTTTCATTATTGATGAGTTTCCACTATGGATCATATTATCCCAATAAGATTTATATTTTCAATATAACATTCTCATGTGAAAAACAATGATGTACATAAGATAACTTTTTTATATTATTGATCCATTGTTCTTTGATCATTTGATTGGATGTTACAATAAAAAAAGTTGTCGTAAATGTATGAAGAGTTCAATTTCTATTTATTCCTTCATCATTACATACATATGCTCTATATGGTTTGGGTTTTTATGGATGACCTGATTTATCTAATACATCTTCACCATAATTTTTTCAACATTAGAAACCATTATATTATGAATATTTTTATAATTTTTTCAAACCCATTTATTATTTACATGAGCTCATCTATTTCATACAATTATTATAGAAGAAGAAAACCATTGTGATAAATTTTTTACTCTTGATAATATTATAATAATAATTATAATCGATAGAAAGTTTTTAAAATAATGTAATATCATGTTTCGAGGATGATATTCTTTAAATTTACATTATCATTATATCTATCAATATGGTTTTTATAATGAATAATTTTCCAATGAAAATACCATGATAGTTTAAAACAAGATGTTCAATATGGGCTATTTATCTTGAACAAAATACATCTATGAATTCTATATCATAATATATGATTACCTTTAAATAATCTAGATGTGTTTGATAGCTTTCACAACATGAAAAACCAAACTAAAACCAAACTGTTATATTTATATATTAAATATATATACACATATATTTTTAAATGATAAAAAATACCATTAAATTAAAAGTAATTAATACTATTATCAATTTTAAAAAATATTTATTAGAAAATTAAAAAAAATGATACTTTAATAAGAATGAATTAGTGTAGCTAAAATGAAAAAGATATACAACTATTTCTTAAAATTGATTATATATATATATATATTGATCATGTAATATGAATTTATATTTCATGAACACTATTATTAATCATAAATAAATATATTTGATATGAATAAATTGTTACTACAATTTCATTAGTAAATAAAGAATATATAAATGAGAATGGTTAATATTATTAAAATGTTATTTTCCTATAAAAATGCTTAATTATATATCACAATTTTTTTTAATATTTGTATTTATATGATTTATATTTATTATAATGAAAAACAATGAACATAATTATATGATTATTCATAATAATCTTTTTTTTAAATTATATTTTTCATATAAAAATAATTATTTTTATGTGAATATGGAAAAATATCATTTTTAAAAGTAACATGGATATTTTAAACATTATAATTATTCTAGTGTAGATCATATATTAGTAAAGAAATATATATATATCCAAAATGTAAATAAAATTTTAATAAATAATATTAAAAAATTTTATTTTTATTTGCAAACCCATATATGATATTTTAGAACATAAGTAATGTTTTCGTAAAAAACAGTCATACCTTATACATTTATATATTAAAATTAATTTTTATAAATTTTATAAATTGACAAATATTAAATTTATTGCATATTTAGAATCATAATATCCAAATTATCCAATAAATAACCCTTATTTATTTGATTAAAATGTTATGTTACATTTTGTAATAACTAGATATTACATTAAACACAATTGTAAATATAAAAATTCTAGGGGTAAAGAGAATTGAACATCATAAAAAATTCTATAACTATGATTATGATGTTATTATCTACTTTATCCCTTCACAAATAAATTATTTCTCAAATTTTCCGCCATATTTTGGTTTATATTCCCTCTCTGTATATAAAGTCAAAATATTTATGAAAATGTCATTTTCACATCTTATAAAAGGGTCATATAACAACCACTTCAAGTAACTCCCAAAATTATTTTATTTTTCAATAAAACCTACCATTTTTCCTTCAACTATTATAATATTTTATTTTATTTCTCTTATAATAACATTATATTATCCAATTCCATCTATTTTCATGGAATAATCCAAGGATATCTCAATGTGGTCTATGTGAGTAATCATTTTTAAAATGTTATTTGTTTTCAATTTGTATTTTCCATTTATAATTTATAAATAACTATAAAATTAATTCTGTATTGGTTATATAATAAATTTTATTATTCTATGAGATTAATTATTAACAACCCTCTCCCTTTCTTCTTAGGAATATCTAAACCATAAATATTTTTTGAGAACTGTTGCATCCAAGACACAATATCTTTTTTATCATTCCCTAGATTAAATTGATATAGTAAATGAGAAATGAATAAATAATATTGTATTTATATATTTTTTATTATTATAAAATTTTAATCAATATTATTAATATCACAATTTCGTTGGAGAAATATCTTCAACCATGAATTCTTGTGGACTACTATATCATTAGAACAACCGATTTTCAATTTTTATCACTTCCATTGGTAGATAGTTATGAGAATGGGATTAAATGATATATATATAGATTATGACATCATTAAGACTATATTATAAATAATTAGAGAACTTTTTAATGATATGATAAAAAAACTATAATCATTAGTTCATTTCATTTAATTTTGATAATTAATTGGATAATGATCTGTTATTTGTATATATTTTTATAAATGTGATTACATGGATTTGTCATCCAATCGATTCCCCTCATAATTTATTTAAATAATAAATTGTTTAAACACATGAATGAGGTGTAAATATCTTACACCATGAAGTTTTTTAGGGGGAAACATGTTTAAATTTCTAACAAACACCTACAAAATATTGAGCCGCAGAATACATGTCTGATGAAGTATGTCATCGGTCTATTTTCCTCAAGAAATGGTAGCCTTTACCCTCTGTAGGAATCATGATAAAGAAACACACCAAGGTAAATTCTCCCAAATGTTTCATAAACATTGATAATGTGGGGATAAATTATAAATCATGATTTGTAGTCCTAAGAGATCCATAATCCACTTGCTTCGACTAGAAAACATCAACACAAAACTGCAAAAACAAAAACATAGATCAAAATATTCCCTCATGTCAGGTTGTCACCTTCTCCAAATTAATCCAAAATGAATCATAAATTAATCATCCTGAAAAAAATATTACTTATCCAAGAAATATGAGTGATTAAATTTCCAGAAATAATCTCAAATCCAATGTGTGATCCATAAAAAACAAAATAGTATTGATGGACAACTCCCAAATGTATAGAATCACTAAATAAAAAATCAAATTATTTTTAGATAAGAAAATATCTGAAATCTAGACCATGGAGTGGGATCTTGTATAAGTTAGTTTTAAAAAAGGATCCACAAAGCCTACCTAACTACATAAGTCACTGAGAAAATGGAACTATCCCAAGAAGCTCAAGAGGGAAAATCTTTTGAAAAATAGAAGTAGTAACTCAAAAATAATATCATTAAAGGTAAAATCAGTATTATTTTTATAATATTCCAACATAATTATGAACATATTCTTTTTTATTTCATGGTATTTTTCTCCAGTACTAATAGAATCCCTATATTTCTGGAATGTGATCTTGTCTTATTCCTCAATCAATTCATGGAATTCTTCTATAGCCTCATTCTCATTACCATAAGAATCATTATACATAGGGTTCTTTTTTACTCAATCATAATCCTCATCATTTGAGTGATCAAACATAATTAATTATTTTAAAGGATAAGAGATTTCATTTCTAGGGGAAATTAAAGATAGTGAAATAATTTTTCATTCAAGGTGAGAGTAATGTTTGCAGTTCTTTATTTTTCTATCATTTGGATTAATGAAAACATCAGTATCCCCCATTAGGTTTTACCCTTCCTAGACCTTGATTTTAAATAGATTTCTTCATTTTGGCTAGGATGTAAATCATCCTCTTGGGAAGTCTCACTAGAACCAGAGAGTTCACCCTAATCTTTTCATCATGTTCTATATGATTAAAAGTGCTTCTCATACTCCTATACCAGCTGGGGAGGTAAAATGGTTGTAGTTGAGGCAGTATGTATGGTACCAACAGATTCATGAATCCCATTATTTTCAAAAATCTGGTAGATAATTACCACCTTTATTACATTAATTTTCTTCACATCAATCTTATGGTGGCCATCATTAACCATGTGTCTAACATTTATCTCATAGAATCTAGTATTCCTCTTGTCTTTCTTAACCCAGGTATCTTTCATAGCCTCTGGACGTTCAATCTTATGTCCACATTCATTTGGAGCATGACCAAGAAGAAGGAAGAAATTAAAATAATCATGTAGTATTTCATAAATAACATCATATTAAAATCTATTATCACTATTATGAATCCATATTTGAGAATGAATATATTTATAAACATCAATTTTAATAAAAATTATAGTAACTTATAGTCTTGAGTGACTCCTCATCACCAAATTGAACTTTAGTGGATTGCTAATAAGCATGGAAATTAGAAACATGGTAGATTTTTTTAAAAAAAATTAATAGAAGTCTAGGGACTCCAATACAAATCAAAATGATGAGAGACTCGGAGTAGGGGTCATAATTTTGTTTCTATTATGGTACTTCATGGAATAACCAAAAAATCCAATGATTGTCTCGCCCAAACTGTGTAGTAATATTCCATATAAGAAACACAGAAAATGAAATTAAATAAATTAAAGTGGCCAATAGGAAATCCTAAAAAGGTTATTGTTTTGAGATAATTTTATATTAATTTCAATGATATTATATTATAATAATACTTCACAACAAGAAAAAATGTAGGTACGATGCAAGGATTATTACCACTTTTATTGAAAAATAAATCATCTGTCGTTTGTGGTGATGGAAATATATAGGTTTAATGAAAATATGGGGTACTACGAAATCATTTGAGAAAGCCTTTTTGTTTTCAATCATTCTTCTAGGGACTACATCAGCAAAAGAATGTGAAAATAATGTAGGGTTTTTTCCGAAAAAATTGGGTTTCTCCCTTATTCTCCCAGTATCAGACTTTACATCCACCTCTTATTTACATGTATTGAAATTATATAAATTATATTTTTCCTTGTAATCCAATAAAATTTTGACATATCACACTAATAAACACTAAATAAGTTCATTTTCTTCTTTTATAATATTATTATAACGAAACTACCTCATAATTATCCACAAAAGTTAGAACATTCATGTTTGGGTAGGTAAACCACATTATTTTTCAAAACTATAAAATTATATTAGTAATGTATATGAAATAATATTTACATGTACTATATTATATATATGTAAAAAAATGGTTATTATATGGATATATAAACATTCAACTCAATAATTAATAAAAACAACTTTTGTTCATTAAGAATCAATTAAACATAATCATCAACAAATTCACCCTCTTGGGTCTTAAAAAAAGATACCATGTAATGAGAATATATATTTATAAACTATCTTGGATCATTTATTCTAGTATATTATATAATCTTTGAATGAATTAATTTGGTAAATTAATGTATGCCAACACAAAAGTTATGAAACATGTCAAAATCGATTAATATTACATATACATGGTGTTAAAAATATGTAAAAAATAACATATATATATATTATGATTATAAATTGAAAATATAAATGTTTTTAGTTATTAATATGGTTATAATTAATGTATTTAATGAATTAAATATAATAATTCAATTTTATTGTAGTATGTTAAGAATGAATCTGTATCGATGTAAGGGTTACCATTTCAAATTTCTCTCTTTGAAACATGTATGGTATTATACACATAATTTAATTTTTATGGGGCATACGATACCCATTTTAGTTACAATATCATCAAATATATTTTAATGATTTTATTTAATGTTTAATTAATTTTCACAGTTTCATGTTTGTTTGGTTAAAATATCTACAATGTCATATGGATTTTCTTAGTGTCAATTAAAATTAAATGAGAAATGTTTTATGTCATGAAACATGATTACTTTGAACAGTATTCTATTAGTTTAACATCCCATTAAATTATTATATGTCATTCATATGTAATTCATGGGAGAGAATAAGCCAAATCATGTTCTTTTCATCAATTGAATTTGGACCCAAGTGTCAGCTGAGTAAAAAGTGTTTTTGGTAACACAATTTTTCTTCATTGATTTATGATCATTCTCTTTATCTTATTTCATATAACTGGGGTAAATTATTGCCTACAATTTTATAATGTGACATTTTATATTTTTTACAATTTTTCTATATAAACACCTTTTTAAATTCTTCATGCCGCATTGATGTTTTTCTTATAAGGTATCTGGATGAACCAATTCTTCTTTCCAGGAGTAAAATTATTCTTTATGAATTAAATTCTTCCACAATTATATTCATTAAATATTATATTATACTATATGGTATTTTATATTTATCTTTTTGAAAATTAATTTTCATCATAAATGAATATTTTTTCACTCTTCTTATAATATTTGTTTTGAAAAAAATTTGAAAATTATAAATGTATTTCATTTCACATTCATATGTATTTTCATCATCTTAATAATTTATAATGTAATAATAATATCATTTTTGTGATCCATTATTAGTTTTTTTTGAAAAGAAAATGTTTTTAAAACATTCACAACATCTTTTCCCAAAAAAACTTTGTAATAGACATGTAAATTTCTTCTTTAGGATAACATTACAAAAATCCTAAAATCTATTTTATAGTTTTTATTCATTTTCATAATTATTTTAAAATTAATTTAGAATAATAGAGTTTATGATTCATTAATTATCCTCTAATATGTATATTTTATCATTTTATGGGATACAACATATAATATTAATTAATTATGTTAATGATACCTTCTTTTGTTACACCAATTGAATCATTCATTGAAAATGATGTTTTTTATCTATACTATAATTACTCTATGATTCATTTATTATACTACATTTTTTCTTTCAAATCCATTCACCTTATTTCCTTTTATGTCTTATGATCATGTTATTAAATGTTTGACTTTGTTGTATAGTCATTCTTTTATATGGTGTGAATAATTTTTTTAACATAATTAATATCGGATGATGTTAAAATCAAAATAATATTCTTATATTATAATATGTAAATGTATTTTAATGCCAATTTTTTTATTCTAATATGGATGATTATTAGTAATTTTACTATGTATTGTTTCACTACCCACATTATTTTTGTGAATGTGTTAGGACAATGTTGTCCAATTATTTAACAATACAAAAATTATATATATTCTTCATTATTATTGACTACCAGCATTGGATGACTACGTATTACCACTCCATATCATTTTTTATAAAATTTCAATGTTTTATTTAGAACGAGGTTCCTTCAATAAATGTATAAAATTCCATGTTGACCTTTATGGGGAATGGATTGTACTTAAAAAAGTGATAGGGATATTGGAATTATATATCTCCATGATTTATTAATAGGTATCATTAGAAAAAATATGTTTGGTTTTAGTGTATTCTTATTCCCATTATAGGATATTGTCTTGGAATAAGGTCATTACATCATGTTTTTTAGGTGTAATGTTATGCATTTCATTGGTACAAGATCAATATTATTAATATCTATTTTTTATTTATTATTAGGGTTATAATATTCTCTCAGTATTAATTTGATTATAGATTCATTTTATACAAATTCCTGACATAATAGTTATTCCATGTTAATTCCATGGTCCCTTTAGTTTTATGTTTTACCATACCGAGCATTTGATCTCACCCCTTATCATGATTTTATATCCCCAGGTTATGAAAAAATTAATAAAGGTGACATGATTATATGGATGAAACATGTCAATGAAGTTACGATTGATTTTGAAGACTCAATGTTGATTAATTTGTTTCTTCTATAAGTAAAAAATGATTATTTGATAAAAAGAACATGGGATATATTAGTTTATGATTTTCCCTAATACAGCATATCTTCAAACCTAATAAGATCCTTATAATTTTATACATGTTATAATTATTATTTATTTTTTAATTAATGATGGTTATATATAATATTTTGGGGCAGGTATCAACATGAATACGTAATGTTTTTGTTTACAGAAACAGATCAAGTAGTTTGGGTCCAAAACATCATAATTTTCATCAATGTGATGGTTTAGAACAATATGGGTAATATGATATTTATTGAGGTTAATGTTGCGGTTGATATGTTATGGTTTTTCACATCTTCAAAGTTACTGATCACCCGTTTTAATGGTATATGATTTAATTCTTAGGAAATTAAGAACATTTTATTTGCGTATCAGGTTGAGAGAACATTAATGAAAACCCTAGATGTATTTAAATGTATTGTATAAAATATTTATGTTTTTATAAAGTATAGATTTTGTGGTTTTCAAGTAAATATATCACTATATTGATACTATCAAGGAGATGAAAATGTGGCCTAGATTAACCAAGGGTTAATAATCTTAAAATGATTTGTTTATCATTCATTAATCATTGAATTTTTTTATTATCTAAAAAAATACCATAACAAAATAGGAAAATGGGAAATGAAAAAAAGAACAAGTATAAGGAGGCCAAAAATAATGAATACTAATTTCATCTCATCTAATCAGTTTTATCTTGTATGGTTTCAATTGAAGAATGCTGGAAAATAGGTATCATTTCTCCCTTGGTCTTCCACTACTATAGAAGCAAGATGATTTTCCACATTATTTCCCTCTCGCCATGTATAAACAACCTGAGTATCTTTATTGATGATTCCCTTACATTTTTTCATTATATAGGAATTCGACCAAGGAGTTGGTATAATAACATTCATAGATTCATGAAAAATTATAGAATCAATTTCAATATTCTCAAGATTAAATCTTTTTTGTGCACACAATTTAAGGCCAATGAAGATCACTTTTTTCCACTCCCTGAATAGTATTCCCCTTATTGTAAAAGGAGTTAAAAGTAATAATAACAATCCCTTTATAATCTTAGACCACCACTCCCCCGTTTATAATCCCCAAATGAAAAGAACCATCAAAATTGAATTTGTAAACCGAGTTGGGTGGAGACCAACAAACCGAGTTTCCTCTTAATGAAGAACTAAGATAGTGGATTAAATGCATATTCACCAATATGCTTCTTAGAGAGGAGGAATCAATCCAATCATCGAACCCACTAACCAAATCAATCAGGATGTACTTGGTTCTTGTGAAAACATATCCTCCGGTAGAAACAAGGCCATCAATGTTGTCTTTGTTTCGGGCTTGACAAACACACAAGAAACCCGTATTTAGAATCAACACCCTATCCATTCTTTCCAGGCTTTCACCATTCAGACCAGGACACCATATTTCCAGGAAAGATACACCTAGTAGGTTTGTTGAAAAAATATTAGTAATCTCTCTAAAATAGGACAAGACATTCATAGCACATTATCCTTAAAAAAAATTGATGATTGGAATCCTCCTCCATGTGAATTGTGAGAAATAAAATTTATAAACAATATTAGTACCCATAATTCTCACATTATAATATTTAGGAATAGTCGGGTTTATAATCCTCTATATTATGAAGATGAATTTAGAAAGAATTTTATTGCACCATAATGCATTATTCTTGGTGTCGTGTTGACCCAATGAATGAATGATCCTACAAAAGACCATTGCAGAAAACAAACTTGAATTGGAATCAGTGAAAAAACATCTATTCGGATCAAAATTTAATTCCATACAATCAAACAACCCCTTTATATCATTTTCCAAAACATCATTATTGAAACTAGGATAAATACTTACCTCTATAAAGGAGATAGAAGTCCCTAGACAATTCAGAAAACCAAGACTATAACCTACCCAATTATGAGGCCAGAACGAAATACCCCCTTTCCCCATAATCCGAATTGAGTTTTATTTAATGGTAGGAATAATATCATGGATCAAATACCATAATTGAGAATAAACACTACTATCTTCCAAAGAACCCCTTCCATGAAAAGGCATAATTTTACTCTAGAGAGTACACTCCTCTACTACCTCTCAGACATGTTTTTCATGAATACAGTGCCCAAAATCCGTTATGTTCATCATATTAATGCCACCCTCCTGAATAGGTCTTTTCAATATATCTCATGAAGTACAATGGAGTTTCCCCTCACAAAGATCACCCCGTATGAAAATCATCTATGATTCTATTAATATTTTTTAGATCCTCTCTTAGCCACTCTGATGCATGATGAATGTGCCTATTAATACCAATTTTTCTAGAAAAAATAAAAGGGTTATACGTTGTTCAATAAAGTTTTATTTATGAATCATGATGTTAGATTATTTAATGACGTTAAAAAATTATGTCATAGAACCTAATATTAAAATAACCATATATAACCAATGATTGAATAAGATGAGTCTGTGGTTAATCTGAATGTATAATATACATAAATAATTGTCATAATGTAAGAGATGTTTGTATTAATGTTTTCATATTCATATTTTCTATATTATCATAACCATTTCGGATTAGTATTTGGATGAAATTGGATAATAATGATGAATCAATGAATGGAATGTATCTATAATCCTCTATATCTTATAAACATATAATGTGTTATATATAAATGGTTAATAATTTTATTATATTTATATTATGATAGAAATTTTGAGTTTCCCATCCTTTCATGTGATAGTTAAGTTGATAATACAATGGGAATAATTTCTTAATACTGTTGGATATTTTTTCTCGATGACTGATATTTATTTATGATATTTTGTTATATTCTAAATGTTATTAGAATTATTAAAAGAATCAAAGGATATTTATTCACTATTTTTTCAATAAATTTATTGATGCATATATTAAATTTTTTGAATGAACTTGAAAAATCATTTTATGAAAACATTATATTTTGGGGATAACTATTAGGTAACATATGAATACTCAATGTATACCTATTAGGTTTAAAATATTTTTGATATTGATATAATAAAGTGTTAACTAATTGTTATAATATTGAGTAATATGTCATTAAATACGTTAGAATTTATTATTGATTTAAAGAAATTGTAACCCATGATATTTATGGTGATGTTTTTCTAATTTCATGGATTATGATATAAGAACCGGTGTGTTTCTTAATAATATTGAGGTTGAAGATAAGAGTTAATTTTCCAATTAATATATGATATCCTTTTGGTTTAATGTATTAGAGATTAAGATGTTTTTGGGAATTTTATATTTTGTGGAATACATTATCAAGGTATATATAATTCATTATAAGATATTATAAATGATTAATATTGTTTTTGGAATGGAATGTAACTAGGTAAGCCTATCCCAGTATAGAAGATTTCATATTAGATGTTATACAATGAATGATGAATATATAAAGAATATAATTTGCTAATTTATTTAATTATTATAAATTTAAGTTTAATTGAAATAAATCATTTAATGGGGGAGAATATAACACCTTGACTTCTTAATATACGATTACCTTTAAATAAAATTAATAGGTTAGATAAATTTATCCCTACACAACATCGAACATAACTGAAACAATGAAATTATTTAATATTTTCTTTTTATGTGATATGCTTTTTATTTCAATAACAATTTTATTAAGGATGATAAAATATATTTTATATAATTAAATTGTTAATACAAATTTACTTTGTAAAATTATAAAATATGAATGATAATTGTTAATATTCAAATAAAATTCCTATAATAATTTTTTTTTTTCATTATATAACACCTTTTTAAATAAATGATAAATTTCAAACAATATGAACATTAATTTTTAATAAATGAAAATAATTTTGGGATTAATAATAAATAAAAAATATTATTATAATATTTTTTTGTATTTTTAGAAAAATTATTATTTTTAGGTGAATGTGAAAAATATCATTTTGACAAATATCATGGATATTATAACCTTATTAGTTTATAAGTAAGAATTGAAAATTAATGAAACAACATAATTAGTCTTGATATTATTTAATATTTGAATTAATAATTTTATATATTAAAATTTAGAAATACATATTTGATATTTTATAACATATGTAATATTTTCTCTAAATTGGTTTATAATAAATAATACATTCTTATTTTAAAATTAATTGTTTTAAATTTTGTAATTTTTATAATGAAATGTTTTTTTTATTAATAAAAATTATTTAAAAATTTCTAATAAGGATCAAATTATTTATAGAAATAAATCTTATATTACCATAGTTAAAAACATGTAACCGTGGTAAAAGATAAAATGGTAACAATAATTATTCTATGGGTGAAGGCATTGAAGTCGGATGGCACCTCATTCCCCCGGTCCTCCCGTCCCTCTCTCTCGCTCAGCGCTCGTGGGATCTAGGGTTTCTACCAGAAACCCTTCCTTATCAGGGGAACCACCACTGCTCATGAGAGTCATTTCCTTTCTCCGTTCTTCTTCTTGTCTTCATTCTTCCTCGATTGGCTTTCTTTTATCTATGTCTCATTCCGAGTGCCTCTCTATTCACCTCGCGCCTTAGTTCTGGATCGACGTTTGCATATACGATGTGGAGGGCTTTGTAAACATTTCCTCCCTTCCTTGTCGGCCAAACCCATCATGTTTCCCCCCATCTATGGTCAGCATTATGGTGTGGACAACGGATTTGGGATCGTGGTGAGGGATTGAAGGCGAAGTCTCACAGCGTCCTTCCCTCTTTCTATGCAACCTATCCCTACACTCCTTCTTTTCCCTTTTATTCCTAAACCGTCACATCATACTCCACTACCGTAGGTCCGGTGGTCGAGTGGGAGAATTGGGATGGTGGTGATGGATGCAGATGGTGGAAGGTCTGATGTTGGTGCTTTCCTCTTATTTTCTTGGATCTCTGGTTTTTTCTCATATAGGTTGCTTCAGGTTTCTTCGAAGGTTTCTTCTGATGTTCATATCTGCTTCGTGGTGGATCCATCAATTGATTTGGCATGGTGCAATTAGGGTTTCCAGGGTTTGGCTGTCTCAGGTTGTGACAATGTTTTTCCTACACACTGCTGGTTTGGCTTCCAAGTGATGATCGGCGTTGCTCTCGGATGATCAGTGGTGAAGACAAGAGTGTTTTTTTGTTTCGATTTGAATGTGAAATTTTGATATGACGATGGAGAGGTTGAGGTGTCTCTGGTGTTGGTTGTTTAATGCTCTGTGGTTTGACCCCTAGTATTTCGATGATTTTCAGTTTTTGATAATGAAGATGAAGATGTGTTCCTATGGACTCTGGTTACTGATGATTTGATGATGATGAAGGGTTGATTGCGAATCATGGAGCATGGATCCAGGTGAATCGTGGCTGATGTGTGTGATTTTTTGGATGTAGGCTCTATTTTTTGAATTTGAAATTTGATGTTTTGAGGTGGATGGTAATGTTAGTGGTCTTTGAAATTTGGTACCAGTTTGTGAGGTTTCCACTTACCCATAAAGTGTTTTATTTAGAAAATGAAAAAAATTGATGAATTTGGTGTAAAGGGATTGAAATATTATAAAAACCGGTATTTAATTTTGTTTTTGAGGTTTTTATCTACCTTATATAATATAAAAAACTATTTCCCAATTATAGAGTCACATGACATGTTTATCATGTTGTCTCTTTATATTAATTTCAAATATTTACAAAAATTTCATTCTCCCACTTATAATATGGTCCTCTTCCCACCCCTTGAAGGAGATCCTAGAAATTCAGTTTCCATATAAACCCATTACATTTTCCCTTTCCCTAGAATAATATTTCACAATATTGATCTTTGGCCAAATAATATTTTCATATTCAATCAATACGAAGGGATCTTAAAAGGAAATCTAAAAGTGCTCAATGTGAGAAACCATTTTTACACAACATCATTATTTTCTACTTTAATATTCCAAATATAATTTTGAAATAACTATGTAATTAACATATTATTGGTCATATAATTAATTTTATTATTCTATGTTAATTATCATTAATCACATTTTCCTATTTATATTTTGAAAAAAACTAGAATTTGTACTTTTTACGGAATACCACCTCTATGATGTACCATTTTTTCCTATACCTCATTAAAATGATAGTCTAAAAATTAAATTTGTTAAATTATTATTTTATTTATATCATGTTTATGGTTATGAAACATTAAACCACATTAATTTATTTTTCCATTATATGCAAAATGAGATCGAAAACCATGTGTATGTGTATAAAGTCACCTCTATAGAAATATTAATTTTTATTTCCCATTATTTAATCACATTACATGACAAATCATGGAGATGGGATTAGTAGAAAAATATTCTCTTAATGATATCATTTTTTTGGATAAATTGGAGATTTATTAATGATGTGATCAAAAAATCATGATCATTAATTGAAAAAATTAAAATGAGCAAACTTAGAGTGTAATACTCTTCTATTTCAATGTAATTTCTATATATAAATTAAATTCTATTTATAATAATTTATAATTATGATATATCATTGTAATAAAACCTAAATACAATCGTTATTCTTTTGTTAGAACACTATTTCAGTAAAAACACCTCATAAACATCCTTTAATCAAGGTACGTTCATATTTGGGTCTTTTTAAACACATAATTTAAAAATAATATGAATTTATGTCATGAATGCAAATGAGAAATTACTTACATATATAATATGACATTAATATGTAAAAAAATTTGGTAATGTTATATCAAAATTTATCACATTGATTAATAAAAAACCATTCATTCATTAAGAATCACTGAAATATTTTTATTATATGTTTCTAACTCATTTGATCGTAACCAACGATACAATGAAATGATATTATAGATTTATAAATAATAATGTCTAATATATTAAAATTCATTTTTTGATCTAATAATTATGACCTTGTTAAAATTATTTATTCCAACAAATATTTTACAAAAAAATTTCAAATCGATAAGGATTACATACCCCAAGTGTTTAAAATAGGAACAAATAAGTAATTTTTATATATATTGATTATAAATTACTAGTATAAAATGTTATAGTTATGTAAAATTTTCCTACTTATGTATTAAATTATAATTATTTAATTATTTGGTACTATTTTTGTTTTGTAAAATTAAGTACAACTGAGGATGGTAATTTGTCTCAAATTTCACTATTTGGGATCTACTTGTTATTATGCACCAAATTTGAATATATTGTTATATATACTACCCATGTGATATTTTATATCATCAATTAAAATTTAATCATGGTATTTTATGTCTAAATATAAGCCCATAGATTTATGGTAATTTGAAAAAAATGATTCCCAATCCGCAAGTGTTTTATTGGTCACAATATTGATTCTTATGACATGTTATATGATATAAACCAAGTATTCTTTGTATGTTTTTCTACATATTTACTATCCCATAAATTTCATATAATATACTTCCTTTTTATGAGTGGGATAGACTAATCAAAATCATGTTCTTTTATTCAAATGACTTTGGACTCTAGTGTTAACCCAAACATAAGATATTTTTGATACTCAACTCTATGTCATCGAGTTTTGATCACTATGTTAAAATAATTTCATATATGTTGACTATATTCTTACATTTTATTGAATTGTGTGTTATTATATTTTTTTTGTTTTTTACCACATAAAACAATCTTAAAATGTTTCATGCTTCATAGAGTATTTTTTCTATTAGGGATGTTGATGAACCAAGTATTCTTTCAATTAGTTAGATTGTTTATTCATGAAACTATTTCTTCCATGATTAGGTTATCCCATTATATAATTACATTATATTATATATTTTGACAATAATTGTGAAAAAAAGTTTTTATGTAGTCCATTGTTTTGTTACTCTTCATAAAATTTCTTTACTGAAACAAATATATTTTGAAAATTAAAAAAGGGTTTTCATTTAGCATTTATATGTTTGGCCTTCCTATCCTCATTTCCCCAAAATATACAAAAAATATTTTCAATGATACAATATTTGATAATATTTTTAAATGTAAATGTATTAAGAATATTTCATGTTAATTTTTCAAAAATTTACCTTTGAATAAATCTTGTAAATTATTATATTAAATAATTGTTAATTTTTTTTTAAAATTACATTGTGATTTAGATTTCATTTCCATTCTCAATATTAAAAGTATTTACCCTGATGGAGATAATGTTTAACTATTTATCATCTAGTTTATATATGTTATCAGGTGGTTTACTGAAATAATGGTATACTAAAATTCTATTCTTTATCTCTTATTATGTTATATCATTCAAATAATCCATTTATGAGGATGGACATAATATATTTCAAAACACATCTATGATACATTTGTTACACATGTTTAGTTTGTTTTTCAAACCATTCAAATTAATTATATGGAATGAAAGTTATCTTGTTATTCAACTACTAAATTATTCATATAAAATTTTCTCAATATAGTGTGAACATCACATATTTACAAATTTGAAAATAAAATAATTCAATTTAGAAATAATGATAATCAATTGAAATGGGGTAATGTTTTTTCATTCAACATTTTTTTTCAAAATGAATGATTATTTTAATGATGAATATGTATTTTTTTACCATCAATGTTATTTTTATGGATGGTTTATAAACATGTTATCCATTATTTCACATTGGTACAAGGATTGATATTCTTGATGATTATTTACTTATATCATTGGTGGAATATTTGTGGATATTATATATCATTAAATATATAGATATCAATTTTTACTCAATAATAGTTTTCATAGAGAATTATATGAGTAGTCATGTTCACTCTTTATTGAATGCATTGGACATGAACAAGTAACGGTAGGGGAAGGAAAATATATAGCCTTGTAATGCATTGATAGGTCGCATGAGAATACATAGGTTGGGTTTTAGTGCATACCTATTCCCATAAAAAGATATTTTCTTGAATAAATTCCTTAATAACAAGATTTTAGTGACTAATATTATTGATTTCATATACATTATATCTGAATTATTGATATCCATGTTTTAATTAGTTTTCATGTAAATAGAATGATCCCATTTTCAGTCTAATTATGGATTCATGTTGATTACATAATCCAATCATTATATTTATTCAACGATTATGATGTTATTTACCCAATAATATATTTTCCTCAGTTTAGAGAGTGGTCCCACCCTTTAATATTCTTCAATTTCACTAGGATAGGATAAAAAGTAGTACACCTGAAATTGTTAGAGGGATAAAAATTTTGAAAGAATTTATGGGATATTTATAAGAATCACTATAGGTTACATAGCATCCAATATAATGAAACAAACTTTCATATGATATAAACAATAATATTTTTTTATTCTTTGATTTTTATTAACAATCTAAATCTATAATCATGAAATGTTCTACAGTATGTTAGAGATGAAATAATCAATTTTAATTTTGTAATTTAGGATGTTTATATCAATGGTTTTACAACCAATATGAATGTAGTTATGTAAAGTTGGTTTTTACGGATCTAGATCAAGGAGTTTGGGTCTGGTGTGTCACAATAAAAGTCATGTAAATACCTAATAAACCTTCTTGGGGTTATTACATGAATATATACATTTTCAAGAGAAACATATACATCCAAAAATATATTAGATTTCATAGAAACCATTCATGTTCTACATTACAATAATTTTGGGTGACTTTTCTATATTTAAACTCATCCCTAAGATTTTTTGTAAAATTACTAGAGTTAATTTCTAAAAATATCTAATAATTTTCATTTGATTCAAACTATGGAATAAAACTTTTTAATACATTAATTTAAACATAATTCGATATCATAATATTACAATAATAACTTCAAATGATATTCTCAACTTTAGTGTCCTTGAAAACGATTATAAATATATGAATTTCATAATGAAATTAAAAACAAAAACATTATTCAATCTTCTTTATGGAATCCATTTTTATTATATCCTAGAAAATTTCAATACAAGTGATTTATCAGGGGAAATGTTATTATAAAAGGGTGATCGTATATCCCAGTATGGTATATTCAATGGAAATAGAACATGAGTGATCCTTATAGAAAAAACATGAGGCATAATAGGAGTTAATAGTCATGAGTATATGATACATCCCCTGGAAATATCGATAACATATAAAAATGATGAATTCATCTGAATATCCCCATGTATTAATATCTTGGTTTAAAAAAACATATTACCAATGTTATTAACCAAGGTAGAATAAAAAAATATAATCTCTATAGATTAAATTTTTACCCAATGAATTATAGTGTCATTAAGGAATACCCTTGATATATCTTAATTAATTTGTGATACATAGATCGTAATAAATAATTTTATCACTAACCCATAGAGAAAATATTACGAGTTTTATATAAATAAATGAGTGAAATATGGTTTAATTATTTGAACATTTCTCAAAATTAATCCAATAATAAATTAAAGAATTTTTTATAAATCTAATTCTAAAAAATTAAGTACAATTAATTTTATTTGAATTCCACCAAATAAAAATAGATTTAGGTATTCAAAACAAAATATTGACGCACGATTAATCAAAAAATTATTTAAGAAACATATTGAGTAAAAAAAGTTATTTATGGAACTAGATTAATGATAGATAATATATGTCTCTAAATGATGGATCAACATTTGGGAAATAGTGAAATAACTATACCCATATTAGATGTAACAAATTTTCCCCACTAATAGTGATTTATTGGGGTCAAATGTTATTATTGGGAGAAAACGTTATTATAAAAGGGTAATTAAAAATCCATGTAATGTAAAATCAATGAAAATAGAACATGAGTGATCACCATGGATAAAACATGAATCATAACATTAGTGAATTGCCATAAGTATGTGATACATACCCTGTAAATATAGATAAAACATAAAAAAAATGCATTCATCTAAATATATCTAAGGATCATTATCTAGGATTCATAAAACATACTAACAAAGATATTCGACAATGTGCCATAAAAAGTTTCATCTATTGAGATTAATTTTTACCTCTTGAATTGAAGTGTTATCATGGAACACCCTTCATATATCTCAATAATGTGTGACACATAAATCAAAATAAATAAGTTGATTACTAACCAATGAAGGATAATTTATTTGTTCCATATAAAATCAATGAGGATATTATGTTTTAATGGCATGAACTTTTCTGTATACATAACGCATAAGAAATTAAAGTTAGTATCATAAATCTACTACTAAAAAAATATAGTATAATTAATTTTATATAAATAACACCAAATAAAAATAGATTTCGGTACACAAAACATAAAATTGAGGCATGATAAATCATATAATGATTTCAGTAACATATTGAGTATAAAAAATGTTTTCGGAACTATATTAATGGGAGAGAATATAAGTCTCTCATTTATGGATAAACATTTGTGGAGTAAAGAAATGATCATAAGTGTATCGAATATAACAACTCAGCCCTGCTACTAGCATAGACGCCCCATATTTGCATTGTCTTTGGGTCCTGACCTTTGAGGTAACACTATTTTTTCCACTGATATGTGGTCCCCTTGATGGGGCACACCCATCACCCTAAATTGGAAATCATACTAAGGACTGTCCCCATGGGCCGACACATTTTATTTCCAGTGTTCTGGTTTTTCAGTCACGCACACCCTGGGAAAAATCCAAGAAGGTCACCCATCTTGATCAATACTCTAGGCCACACATTCTTATTTATTGAGTTCTAATCTGGTATGCTTGAGAAGAGATATTTTTAACTTGTCGATATTAGTAATATTATTTATCTATCTAACACTTTATTGCTCTAGGTATTACCTTCTCCCCCACCCCACCAATAGCACAACATCCTCTTTGTGGGTTCTACATCTCATCCCATGTAGTGAACCACACATAATGCTTGGTTCCTACTCTGATACCAATATAACAACTTGGCCCTACCAACAATACAAAAACACTTCCTTAATAGGTTATTCAGGTCACATCCATTCGCGTACCACCAGTTTCCCATCTGACTTGTAGCCCCCAACCTGCGTCCCACCCACACCCCAGAAAGCATAATCAGACGAATGATTATACCCACATCCAATAATGCGTTCTTTCCAGGGAAATTTTTCCTAAATCACGTAGACACATAGAATATTTTCAGAAGGTTAAAAATTTACATCACTACTCCAGGAGTAGCATGCTTATTTGTGGAGTTTTAATCATATAGACACCAAATAAAAAGGTGCACGCACATTCTTTACATGAGTCATATCATTAATTCCTTTAATTATTAATCATTATGGGGTGTTACATTAGAATAAAAGAATTTTGTAATTTGAATACTTTATATGAAGTATGTATTACAATAAAAAGAAGAGGGAGACAATTCCTTACCTTGTGGGATAGCTTTATAAATCATGAATATATATCTATAGAACATTTAAAACACCATAAAAATTGATAGAGAGGATAAACTAGGGGAAATTCATATTAATATCTTTGAGTGAATAAAATTTGGTGGAGATTTAGGAATTTATAGATAATTTGGGATGGTTTTTTGTTAATAACTAAATACGGGCCTTCGAAATTATTGTTGTGGAAAACAAAAAACCATTGTATTACCCATGGTTTTCACCCTTAGATTAGAAAATTAAAAATAGGTGTTTTTTATATATTTCTGTTTCATGGAAAAAATTTATATTTTTGAGTACTTTTGGCTTATAGAAATAGTTTTTCAACTAAATAAAATTTTTAAAACCATAGTTTCCCTTTTTTGACATTGGAAATTATGTATATGTCCTTAAATCTAGATTATTTCAATAGAATAAAATATATTAATAAAATAATATTGTTTAGCCAGTTATTATGTTTTTCTAGTTATTAATTTTTTAATATATATTTATTAATACATAAAAATAGAAATCGCAAAACATTGTTTTTAATATTCATTAAAAAATAACATATATTATAATATTATAAAAATTTCACCTACACCTAATTTAGAGGAGCTCGTTTGATATATAAAATTTATTTTATCAGAATAAAATTCTAAATATGTGAATTTTATGTTTTAAATAAAATTATTATTTATTGAAAATTAATAGTTGTTATGACATTATCAACTTCTTATACCTTATAAAAATTAACATGTATATTATAAAAAAATTACAATTAATATTTAAAAAAATTCATTTTTATATGATTATTTCAAAAAACATTATTTTAAATAAAAACAATTTTATAAAGGTTTATTTTAATTAAATATTTTCAAAAAAACACAATTACATTTTATATATATCAAAAAATATATTTATCATATTCATCATATTTTCAAGTTTATTTTTATATATAAAATAATAATGAAAAATGCACTTTTTAATCCTCCATTTTATTTATTAGAGGGAAATTACTCTTTTATAATACTGAGGTCTTGATACAAAACCACTTATTAATGTTTCATATACCCTAAGGGTATGGTGTGTGATGGTGTTAAATTCATGGAGTATCCAAACTAACATTGATCTAATGATGATCTCCAATGACATGAACATCTCACAATGTTCTTAATTTATCCTTACCTGTTAAAGAACTGATTAGGCTGCATTAATGGAAAACCAAATGATAATATCTCCAACCAATATTCCAAAAGATGTGAATCAAAAGAAATTTTCTTATTTGTTTTGGCCATTATTTCCCCCGTTTTATAAATTATCTCTTAACATTAATAAATATATTATATAATTCCATTGGTCATATTGACCATCATTCATAATAACCGATGGTTATACTGACCAATGGTAATAATGACCAATGCATAAGTAATATTCATCTTCAAATCCTCGCATTACTCATTACACACTATATATATACTCGATCAATCTCATAATTCATGATTTTTTAGTATACATTACAATGTTCTAGAAATATCTTGATAATGACTTCTATATTATTAACTCTTCTATTTATTTTATCAATTTTTATTATAGGAGTGATATTAATTTTGGAATTCAAGTCTATGGAGTGGAAATTAATGTGTAAAATATTTTTATCTCCTTTTTAGGTTTCTGGTAGATTTATATATTCAATATTAATTAATTATATATAAATAAATATAAAATAACTACATGTTTCTATTGTGAAATATAAAAAAAAAGTCATTCTGAAACACGGTTACTAATATTAGGGAAATTTTTAGGTTATTTCACCATGAGTTATTAACTAATCAACTCTATATAACCTTGATTTACTATGTGTGTAAACTGATTTTAATCAACTAATTTCTCAATATTTTCAAAAACAATAATTTTTTCCTCATCACTTCATCCTTAAGTAATTTAAAACTCAATTTCACACCCTCCCATGAATATATTTAAATTTTTTAATGTATAAAATTGGAAATATTATAATTATATCCTAAAATGTTCCTAGATGAAAATATTAATGATTTTAGCACCATCCATAATCTACTCGTAATAAATATCTCTCCTAGACTATTACCAACTTAATTATAAACTATAATACATTGAGATCTTCCATACATCTATCCTTATTAATGTGATATGGATTTAACTTATCTCAACTCATTTAAATTTTAATGTTCAATATTCCACTTATTTTTCATTTTATCCTGTCTGTTTTGTCTCAACAAATGTTTTTTAACTACTATATTCTATAATATTTCTCATTGAGTGTATAAAAAAATCACATATCTATTCCGTTAATTATGAATTCAAATAAACATATTTAATGTTATTAAACACATATTCTCATACCTCCCTTAAATGTGTTGAATTAAATTCCAAGAATAGAATAACAAATTATTATTTGGAATTAGGGGGATTATCCCTGACAACATTATACATAGTAATATGGTTGTGATTTGTTTCCAAGCCTAGAAACTCATTTCATAATAGCATTGATTCCAGGTGATATATGAATGGTTTCTCAATTTAAATTCCAAAATATATTTTATATGAAATAATTGCCCTCTTAATCATACCATCTTTCATTATACACTGTGTTTAGTTATTTATCTCTATAACCATAAGACGATAATTTTTTATTTATTATATAATTTCCTATTGAATCTTATTCCTTCTAAATAACATGATATGACAGAATTGAGAAATTTTTCAAATATAATTTAACAGCCCTAATGGTTTATTAAAATTTATTTGATAACATTATATTAAAATATTTCAAGTAAACTCATTGTTTTTACTCTTCCCATTCTCATAGGAGTCTTCCATTGAACTAATCATTCTTTTTTTTCATAGAATGATTGAACCCTTTTCTCCAATGGTCACCTTCAATAAAAAATATTTGCCTTTTTTTAATAATAAATGATGGTTATATTTTCTTTGATAATATAATAATATTTTTAACAACATACGTGAAACCTATAATTCATTCTCTTTAAGTGTTTTTTCTCAAATATGCATAAAAAACATCACATGGATTTATTATTTTTAATTATTTATTACTAAAATATATTTATACAAAAATTATAATGTGAAATAATATTAAAAATATATCTTCTTCTTCCTTGAATTTGGTGGGTTTCAATATTACAAAAAAAAATCCTGATAATTTTTTTATTAAAATGACCGCTTATATTTTATTTTCTATAGAATACCTATATAGAATCTAATTTTTTTAGTTATTTAGATTCATTATATTGTTCATTTATGTGACATGGAAAAAATAAATATAATTCCCTAATAACACCTAATACCAACTTAATATAGGACATATTTTCTTTCTAACGTTATGTATATATATATATATAATTCCCATAAGAAAATACATTATTCCCACCACTTTATTATCACAACAATTATTCATTGAATATTTGTGAAATTTTTTAAAATAAACTGTATCCATATTTTTTAAATTAATGTCTAATGAGTGAAACATTAAAACAATTATTTCTCAATTGATGTACTAAAATCATAAAAAATACTTAAATTATATTTAAATATATACGAGTAATTTTTATAATTTTCCAATAACAATAATCTTTTATAACATATTTTATACAATCTAATTTAATAAGAATAGTTTTTTATGATTTTTAACTTTCTAGAATAGATTTTACCACTTTTTAGTTTAAAATTAATATAGATATATCTTAACGAATTGACAATAATTTCCTTCATTATGTTATTTTTGGAAAATTTAATAGAGTTTTGAGTTTCTTGGTTGTATTTACCCTTTTATAAATAGTATTTAAATATTCATCTTATAATTTTTATAGGATTTTAAACATCACATAAAATTATAAGAATTTAAGATTTAATTATTTTTTTATTATAATTAATAACCATAATTTTTTCTTTAGACTATAATTTGATCGTATCTATATGGGATGTCACGACTCGACCCAATGGGGCTCAAGCCACGACTCCCCAAGCCTGCCTCCAATAGGCCAGGGGCTGGCGACCAGCGCCGAGTAGGCTATCACACACATGAGATGCATTAGCCTAAGGTACCTGTACACACGCACCCACAAACACCTCCATGCAATAGTGCAGAGATATAGAAACTGAAAAGTAAAAGCATGCATACGATCTATCCCAAACCAGAGTGCAATAGCAAAAGTACAAAGGGAAAAATAGGGCCCGCCAAAAGAAAACTACAAAGTGCGTCCAACCTGCTCTGAAGAAGGGGAATGCTACCACAAACACCCATCGGAAAGCTCCCTCGGCACAGCTCTGGTAAACACCCCGGTCAACTCGCTCACTAAGCTCCACCTGCTCTGGGTCCTCCTGGGACTCCGTCAAAAGGCCTATGGTCTGCACAAGACACAAACATGTGCGGGCAAAGCCCGTGGAGGGGTGAGTATAAACATACTAAGTAGGCACCCCAAAAGCCCAAAACCCAAGGGAGAAACTCAAAGGCAACAGTCCGCTCAACCCAACCAGAGGGAACCCAGACGAGAGAGAAACTCAATATTGTGACCATCCTCTGCTAAACACAACTAGTTATCTCAGCTCAGCTCAGGTGTATGCCCATACATACACCTTGAACAAACCAGATATACACAGATCGCGCCACAAAGCCACAAGAGGTACCGACCTCATCACCAGCAACTGCCCCCAACCAGGAGAGTACACCACACGAAGATTGTCATACCAGATGACACTCATCCGAGAGATACACTCCATCGGGTTTCAAACAAACATCTCAGACGCTCACCCGAGAGACCACGCTCGTCGGATAACATCACTGAGGAAACATCGCTGAAACAACATAACCACCAAACTCCTCGGATAGGGGATCGCCGCTAGGGTCCGCTAGGGGATACCAAGACCCACTCCAGTATACGTAGCTCACAGATAGGGGATCACTCTTAGGGTCCGCTGGGGGATACCACAACCCGATCTGGCATATGTAGTTCTCACAGATAGAGGATCACAACCAGGATCCGCTGGGGGATACCACAACCCGATCTGGCGCTCGACAGAAACTCCACACTCAGATAGAGGATCATCGTCCATATAAATATGGTCACGACGATACTGGAAATCTATCTGGTATAACTAGTGATATAGGGGATCGAACCGATGATGTCGCAACCCTACCGAAACTACGCGCTGAGTAGGGGATCACATAACCAATGATACCGCAACCCTACCGAAACGAAGCACTGAGTAGGGGATCGTATAACCAACGATACCGAAACCCTACTATAAACCTCATGCTTAGTAGGGGATCGTATACCCGACGATGCCACAACCCTACTGAGCACGACCCACCACGTAGGGGATCATATTCCCGATGATGCCACAAACCCTACGGGGTTAACCTGCTAGATAGGGGATCTCCGCCCATGAATAAGCGTTTACAGTGATACCAAGAACCCAATCTAGGGTAAAGATTCTAGAGGATCCCGCTCCGAGCCCACCGGAGGGATGCCAAAACTCTAACAGTTTAAACATCCCATCGAGAGGATCACAAACCTATACAAAGGTTGTGATGCCACACGAACACTCGTGGGAACGAACCAAGGGAGTACCCTCAACCACTGCTAGTATAAACGTCGCTAACCTGAGCGACTCGCAACAACACCTCAACACGCACCTCCAAGGCCGATACCGAGGCCACCATCGCGATCCACGCGAAAAAACACGCATGATAGGCTGTTTACTCGCCCGAAACGGACTACCGGTGAAAACATCACTATTAAACATAGCTAACTCATGTGGGGCCCACACAACGATCCCGAAACCCATCGAGCAGATCATACCACGACGATCCCCTCGGAAAAAAAGCAGAATCGACTACTCGTTCATCCAAAACGGACACCCGGTGAAAAAGGCACTATTCACCAAAGGCCAACTCGGGTGGGACCCACACCTCAATCCTGAAATTCATCGAACGGATCGCACCATTCTTATCCTCTCGGATAAACACACAGGATCGACTATTCATCCGCCAAAATCGGACTCCTAGTGCGAAAACTGCGTTTCTCCGCAAACGCCAAAACCCGGCCTCGTGGGGCCCGCACCCCGAACTCGGTCCCAACACCTGGAAACCATCTCAAAACGTCCGCTGTATCATCAGGGTCACAACGCCACTGACGACACCTCATTTGGACGCTCCGGGTAGAAGTTACAACGGCCCGAAGTCGTATAATAATAAAATATTATTATTTTATACGACGTTTCTAACTCTTGGGCCATGATCCCAGACCATAAAATTCTCAAAGTGATTTCAAAATGTCCGTCTTGATGCAAGGAACACGTCCCCGCAAACGTCTTGCAAATCGGAGTTTCGGTTTGCGAGTTACGGGGGTTTAAAGAACCCCCGGAAAATCCTGGTCGGACCACCGCCAGCCTCGCCGGAAACCACCGCGCCGCCACCGGATTCTGCCACGCCGCCGGAAACCACCGCGCCACCGCCGTGCCACCGCCCTGCCTCACCGGATTCCGCCATGGCCGCCGCCGGAATCCGGGATTTTCACCGGAAAAATTCCTGGGACCCCCGAGAGCACCCTAGTGCTCCAAAATCAGATCTGAAACATGTTTCGGAAACCTCAGGACCCAAACTATACAACCCTTATAACGATTTGAATAAAAACAAAAAATAAACAGGGTCCGGGATTTCAAAACTCAAACCGCCTACCTCGCGAGAGAAACGCCGACATTCTGCCTTAGATCCGCGCTCCAGAGCTTCCGTTGCACGCTCCTGGAACGTTCGTCGTTAAATTCCGAGCTCGTGGGCGCTTCGTTTGCTCGATTCGGCAGAGCGGCGGTGAAGAACGACGAAGAACGCCGAGAGGAACGATAAAGGGGGGGGGGGGGGGCGCTGATATTTATATCAGCTGCCCGCCGGCGCCAAACCCGCCTCGGACCCGACGCCCGATGCGAACAAAAGTAAGGTCACCCCTAGGGTAAACGTGCCATTCTAAACGCAACGACGGTCTCATATTTTCCATCCGAGACTCCGTTCAGAAGTTATGTGAGCCGACGCTCACACACTAACTTTGCTACTTATTTACCAAAACGCCCCTTGTGGCGTTTCTCACCACAGGCCCGCGCCCGCAAAGTTTACACCCCGCCTAGGGTAAACGGCATGTTCCGGATGCAACTGTGCCATCAGATTCCCGTTCTAAGCTACAGTTTAGGAGATATCACACCCCCGCCATGTGCATAGTATAAAAATACTTAATATTTTTATAAAATTAATTCCGGGCACACCGGGCCTCGGAATCGCACTCCGTCTGCGCGCATAGCTTTGGGATTATTCGTAGAAATATTCCAATTTCTGACAGGGCCAAAAACCCGAGTCGCTACATCCTCCCCCACTTAGAAATTTTCGTCCCCAAAAAGCCCTAAGCACAAGGAAAGAGACTGGACTCTCAACTGGGTCTCACATACCAGCGAGCTCACCAACCAACACCCACACAGGGTCTTACCAACGCCCTGAACAAAACTCGAGCAAGAAACAAAAGGAAACAAGGCGTACCTCTACTGTAGTAAGTAGAAAAGAAACAAGGTGTACCTCTATCCACCCGCGGTGCCTCTAGGTCGACTACCTCCAGGGCATGCAACTATCCTCTCCCTCGGCCACCAGCTCCCTGATCTTGGCGTGGACCACCTGGGGGTGGGGATGGTGGCAACTGGTACTGCCTACCACCGCCTCCCGCTGCACCAGCTCTGCCGCCACGTCCGCTGCCCTGCGGATCTCCTTGCTCGAGACGATGCCTCTACCAGGGCGGTCCATCGACCGGCTCCCTCTCAACGGCACGTCGGGTCGGAAAATCTCTAGCAAGATGTCCCCAACTGTCGCAATCGTAACACCGCCTCTCCTGCGGCTGACCAAAACTGGCCTACGAGCCTTGTGAGCCCTGAGGCTCAGATCCTCCATCCTAGGGTCGCCTCCTGAAACGTCGGCCACGTCCAGACCCCTGAGTCTGTCGTCAGCTACCATATTCCGATCCAACTGACGAAGTCTCAGATCTCGAGTGCCCAGCACTAACAGGGGGAAACTACTCAGCTAGAAAACTATCCACCACCAACGCTCGCTCCAGCACTCCAGCATAGGTGGGTAGGCACAAGGAAACCACACCTTCTCGGATGTCCCTACGTAAGCCCCGCTCGAAGTTCTGATCCCTAAAGAACGGTTATCGAACCATATCTAGGGAGTATCGCAACAGTTCGGTAAACCTCACTGAGTACTCCGACAGAGTCATGATCTCATTTCAAAGCTGCAGGAGCTCCTGGATCCGCACTGACCTCAGCGTCACCGGATAGAACTCCTCCCTGAAGAGCCGCTCAAAATCTGCCCACGTGAGCGTCTCCTCATCATGGGACTACATCACCAAACTCAAGCATCGCCCGGCGGAACCATGTCGAAGGCTCGGCGCTAGGACCACAATCTAATCTGGAGGTGTCCTCACTGGGCGGAAAACTCGGGTGACTGCCTCAAGCCAGTCATCAGCTGCCTGGGGGTCTGGATCACCCCGGAACCTCAGAGGTCGGTACCGCTAGAACTCATGCAGCGCTCTCAGCCTGCACGCCACCTCGTCCTGCACCACCGGCACAACCAGCTGCTCGACATGTGGTGGATCAACTGGCAGACCACTTGGAGGTGCAACCTCAGAACCTGCGCCCTGCTCCACAGCCTCTACACTGGGCGAGTCATCAGCATAATCCTGTTGCGGAACCCTCGCTGACTGTCGTCGCGGAGGCCTCCTGAAATACATTCAAGACACACCACAGTCAAAGAGTATATCTGGAGAGCTGACTCAATAAGGACAAGGAAAAACCAAAAACCCAGTCTTATATGATGCATGTACCATTATGTCCCCGCGACCAGTGTACGAATGTCCTGAGTCGAAAGGCATGTTGTCAGAGTCCTGGTGTATGGATACGTCAGCCGCCGCACCAACACTAGAGTCCCTGGCCTGAAAGATGAACTCGAAAAATTCTAACACTACCGCTATGCAACCCAAACCATGCTCATAGCTAGACCAGCTATGAAGGGTTGTGGCATGCCCTGTTTTTTCCTTTATACTTTTGTTGTTGCACTCTGGTTTGTACTTTTTCTGTGGCACTCTGCTCCTAGCGACTCAGGTTTTTGGCCCTGTCAGACTTTGGAATATTTCTACGAATATTCCCAGAGCAATGCGCGCAGACAGAGTGCGATTCCGAGGCTCGGTGTGCCCAGAATTAATTTTATAAAAATATTAAGTATTTTTATACTATTCATGTGGCGGGGGTGTGATATCTCCTAAACGGTAGCTCAGAACGGGAATCTGATGGCACAGTTTCATCCGGAATTTGGCTTTTACCCTAGGCGGGGTGTAAACTTTGCGGGCGTGGGCATGCGGTGAGAAACGCCACCAGGGGCATTTTCGTAAATAAGTAGCAAAGTTAGTGTCCGAGCGTCGGCTCACATAACATCTGAACGGAGTTTCGGATGGAAAATTTGAGACCGCTGTTGCGTTCAGAACGGCGTGTTTACCCTAGGGGTGACCTTACATTTGTTCGCATCGGGCGTCGGGTCCGAGGCGGGTTTGGCGCCGGAGGGCGGCTGATATAAATATCACCCCCCCCCCTTATCGTTCCTCTCGGCGTTCTTTGTCGTTCTTCGCCGCTCCTCCACCGATTCGAGCCAACGAAGCGCCCACGAGCTCGGAATTTGATGACGAACGTTCCAGGAGCATGCAGCGGAAGCTCTGGAGCGCGGATCTAAGGCAGAATGTCAGCGTTTCGCCCGCGAGGTAGGCGGTTTGAGTTTTGAAATCCCGGACCCCGTTTATTTGTTGTTTTTCTTCAAATCGTTATAAGGGTTTTATAGTTTGGGTCCCGAGATTTTCGAAACATGTTTCAGATCTGATTTTGGAGCACCGGGGTGCTCTCGGGGGTCCCCGGAAGTTTTCCGGCGGAAATCCCGGATTCCGGCGGCGGAAATGGCGGAATCCGGCGAGGCAAGGCGGCGGCGCGGTGGAATCCGGCGGCGACGCGGTGGTTTCCGGCGTGGCTGGCGGTGGTCCGACCAGGATTTTCCGGGGGTTCTTTAAACCCCCGTAACTCGCAAACCGAAACTCCGATTTGCAAGACGTTTGCTGCGACGTGTTCCTTGCGTCGAGACGGACCTTTTGAAATCACTTTGAGAATTTTATGGTTTGGGATCGTGGCCCGAGAGTTAGTAACGTCGTATAAAATAATAATATTTTATTATTATACGACTTCGGGCCGTTGTAACTTCTACCCAGAGCGTCCGAATGACGTGCCGTCAGTGGCGTTGTGACCCTGATGATACAGCGAACTTTTTGAGATGGTTTCTAGGTGTTGGAACTGAGTTCGGTGTGCGGGCCTCACGAGGCCGGGTTTTGGCGTTTGCGGAGAAACGCAGCTTTCGCACCAGGAGTCCGATATTGGCGGATGAATAGTCGATCCTGTGTTTTTTTCCGAGAGGATCACAATGGTGTGATCCGTTCGATGAGTTTCAGGATCGAGGTGTGGGTCCCACCCGAGCTGGCCTTCGGTGAATAGTGCCTTTTTCACCAGGTGTCCATTTTGGACGAACGAGTAGTCGATTCAGATTTTTTTTCTGAGGGGATCGTCGTGGTATGATCCGCTCGCTGGGTTTCGGGATCGTTGTGTGGGCCCCGCATGAGTTAGCTATGTTGAATAGTGCTCTTTTCACCGGTAGTCCGTTTCGAGCGAGTAAACAGCCTATCTTGCGTGTTTTTCCGCGTGGATCGCAATGGTGGCCTCGGTATCGGCCTTGGAGGTGTGCGGTGAGGTGTTGTTGCGGGTCGCTCGGGTTAGCGACGTTTGGACCAGTAGTGGTTGAGGGTACTCCCTTGGTTCGTTCCCACGAGGGTTCGTGTGGCATCACAACCTTCATATAGGTTTGTGATCCTCTCGATGGGATGTTTAAACTGTTAGAGTTGTGGCATCCCTCCGGTGGGCCCGGAGAGGGATCCTCTAGCATCTTTACCCTAGATTGGGTTCTTTGTATCGCTGTGATCACTTATTCATGGGCGGCGATCCCCTATCTAGCTGGTTAACCTCGTAGGGTTTGTGGCATCATCGGGAATATGATCCCCTACGCGGTGGGTCGTGCTCAGTAGGGTTATGGCATCATCGGGTATACGATCCCCTACTCATCATGAGGTTAATAGTAGGGTTTCAGTATCGTTGGTTATACGATCCCCTACTCAGCGCTTCGTGTCGGTAGGGTTGCGGTATCGTTGGTTATGCGATCCCCTACTTAGCGCGTGGTATCGGAAGGGTTGCGACATCGTCCGTTCGATCCCCTATATCGCGAGTTATACCAGATAGGGTTCCGGTATCGTCGTGACCATCTTTATATGGACGATGATCCTCTATCTGAGTGTGGAGTTTCTGTCGAGCGCCAGATCGGGTTATGGTATCCCCCAGCAGATCCTGTGTGTGATCCCCTATCTGTGAGAATGACATATGCCAGATCAGGTCGTGGTATCCCCTAGCGGACTCTGAGAGTGATCCCCTATCTGTGAGCTATGTATACCGGAGTGGGTCTTGGTATCCCCTAGCAGACCTTAGCGGCGATCCCCTATCCGTGGAGTTTGGTGTTTATGTTGTTTCAGCGATGTTTCCTCAGTGATGTTATCTGACGAGCATGGTCTCTCGGGTGAGAGTCTGAGATGTTTGTTTGAAACCCGATAGAGTGTATCCCTCGGATGAGTGTCATCTGGTATGACAGTGTTCGTGTGGTGTACTCTCCTGGTTGGGGGCAGTTGCTGGTGATGAGGTCGGTACCTCTTGTGGCTTTGTGGCACGAGCTGTGTATATCTGGTTTGTTCATGGTGTATGTATGGGTATACACCTGAGGTGAGCTGAGAAGACTAGTTGTGTTTATCCGAGGATGGTCACGAGATGGAGTTTCTCTCTCGTCTGGGTTCCCTCTAGCTGGGGTGAGCAGACTGTTTACTTTCAGTTGCTCCCTTGGGTTTTGGGTTTTTGTGGTGCCTACTGATTATGTTTATACTCACCCCTGCACGGGCTTTGCCCGCACATGTTTGTGTCTTGTGCAGACCACATGCCTTTTGATGGATTCCCAGGAGGACCCGGAGCAGGCGGAGCTTAGTGAGCTAGTTGACCGGGGTGTTTACCGAAGCTGTGCCGAGGGAGCTTTCCGGTGGGTGTTTGTGGCAGCGTTCCCCATCTTCAGAGCAGGTTGGACGCGCTTTGTAGTTTTCTTTTGGTGGGCCCTGTTTTGCCCTTTGTACTTTTTCTGTTGCACTCTGGTTGTGGGATAGTGTATGCATGCATTTACTTTCCAGTTTCTATATCTCTGCACTGTTTCATGGAGAGGTGTTTGTGGGTGCGTGTGTACATGTACCTTAGGCTAATGCCTCCCATGTGTGTGATAGCCTACTCGGCGCTGGTCGCCAGCCCCTGGCCTATTGGAGGCGGGATTGGGGAGTCGCAGCTCGAGCCCCGTTGGGTCGGGTCGTGACAGAGTGGTTTCAGAGGAGGAACCCAGCCTTAAGTGCGGTGCACTGCCTGGGTTGAGATGTAGGGCCCACAACGAGGGTGTTGTGCTCTAAAGGGGGGGGGGGTGATTGTAACATCACCAAATGATAAAGGGTTAAATGACTAAATGATATGACTCATGTCGACAAGGTGCACCTTCCTTTTCGGGATCCTACCTGGTTAGAACTCCACAGTTAAGCGTGCTTGGCCTCGAGTAGTGATCAGAATGGGTGACCTCCTGGGAAGTATCCCAGGGTGTGTGCGAGTGAGGACAAAGTACACTGGAAAGGACATGTGTTGTCCTGTGGGGACTGTCATTAGTCAGATGACCCGTTCGGGCATGTGGGTGGACCCTGGGGAGGGCCCCACATGTTTGCGGGGCAACTGGGGGTACCTGGTGGGCCAGGACCTAACGGCCATGTTAAGGCGGGGTGGCTGTGCTGTCACCGGGACCTGGTTGTCACATGGGAACCATTATTTTCCATAAATTTTATTTATTACATAAATTATTCATTTAATATCATTAATATGTTTCTAAAACTTCTAGTTTATTAATCATGATAGGTAATTTTTCTAGTTTATCTTGTAGTCACACTATGTTGGGGATGAGAATAATTAGAATTGATACGTTTTCCCAACATTTATTCACTTAAAATTTACCATATTTCTTTATTCAAACTCTATGACTATATGGATTATTTGATCCCATTTATTAAGTAACACATACATACCATAATTAAGACATAAGTCAATTAGATTAGAAAAAATTGTATTTTTATAAGGTTTCATTCCATTTCAAGTATATACTCCTAAAAATGATTGGCTCTAGTTAAAGACATGATGTTAATAACAAGTATAGAAAACTTTTTATAATGGATGATAAATGATAATCCTTAGCTCAACACATACAATTGTTTATATTAACTCTATAAGTAACTATAGTGCAAGTTGGGTTTCCAATTCTTAAGGATAATCAATCACTCCAATTGTTATTTTAAACTATTTCCCAAAAGATAAAATATCATGAATGATTAATTATTTTGGCTCCATCTTGTTTATAATAGTGAACCAAATAAAATGGGTAACATCAATTTTCTTTAGATTCATTCCATAAATCATCTTCTTCCATAAAAAATGACTACCCTATAATTCTTATATAAATTTAGAATCATTAAATTCTCCCCTCCTCGTGAACTAACATTTAGAACTTATATAAACTGGGATAATTACTCTTGATCATCTCAGTAGTAGCTTCAATATTAAATTCTTCTATAGAACAGAAACAATATAGTTAAACTCCGAATAATGTTCCTAAATATTTATTCTCTTTTACTGGATTGGAACATTTTCCTAGCTCATATTCTTGATGAATTTCTATTTATGGAATTCTGTATTTTACTAGAACATAAAAGTTTACTAACTATGTAGGATTCTTTAGAAATTTTTTATTTATCACAAACTTTTGGTTTCCCAATATCTAAAATCTTCTCACTAAATTAGCTAAAACATATAAAACTTCTATTCATCTATATGAACATATGAATATTACATATCTATTTCTTTGGCAATGATAAAATTTTGGAACTTATTGGTTAGACTCACATCTTCCTTGACAAAAAAATATCTTCTATTATATGAATGTTGGTTTACCAATATATTCAAAAAAACTATATCATCATTATCTGTTTGCATATTATGTTATCATTCAATTTTTGATGTTTCTAAATATTGAAAAAAAATTAAAACGAAGTTTCATGGGGTGTTTCAATTCAACTCTTTGAATTTCCACTTTCTAATTTCCATGATATTTTATCTTTATATAATCCAAAAATCATAGTTTAACTAAATATTCTTCACATTTTACCCCAATTCATTCTTCTTCATTTGATCATAAAACATCTAGTTGATCCCTATCATTTGGCCCAATGTTTTTATATATTTTATTATATATCAGCATCATCATATTTATTACATCAACTCAATAATCCATTAATCCATAACTTCATGTTAATTAAGAATAAATTTTTTTTATCACTCTTGAATAGAATTGTGTATCATGAAATTTGAACAAAAATATCCCCAAATAATTAATTTTAATTCTCACAAATAACTTATACATCATCTAAAAATAGGAAAACAGGATATCTTGATACATTCACAAAACCCATATCCTTAACATTCAGTATTATATGCTTCCTAACATCTATACATATTCATTTTTTATCTTATCAAAATCTAATCATCTTCACATATGGAAATTATCATCTTCAAACACTCATCAAGATTACTGTAGATCATTCATTAATAAGAAAACCAAAGAATGTTTCTCTCCATTCACATCACTTCTCTCTTTTCCTAAAATAATAAATCTCTCCAAATTATTTTTGAGATTTATTTTTCCAAACAATAGTAGAATAATAATTCAACGTAACTAATTATTGATAATATTCATTTTCCATAAATTAAATATTTGGAATCTCATTATCATCGATTATATCATATTTTCATTTTTTTATTATAGATATTTGTAATATATTCAATGTTAAAACTCCCATTACAGGTTAAAATCCTTCCATATTCAATATCATGTCTAGAACTAATAAAAATGTTGTGTTATATCCCACATGAAATAATGTTTTGTATGATCGATAATATCTAGGGATTTATATGACATTTACAATAATCATTAAATAATGACTATCTCGTAATACGTACATCACCAATAATTTCATTTGAATAATAACAAAAAAAATAGAATAAGGAGGTTTCTCCAAAGTCGCATTTTATTGAAATAACTTTGATAGATATTTATCAACCCATAAAATCAACCATTTTTTACAAAATATTAATTTGTTTTTTCACCAATGATTTTCAAAAAACTAATCTCTCTAAAACCCATGGTTGCCTTCTTTTTTAAATTTCTTCACATGTGGTACTTCTTCTATTATAATATCTTGAATAACAATTTCAATTTATTATTTTAGATTCAATTAAATTTACTCTTCAAAATATGTTGTCAATATAATATATCATTATTTAGCTACATTCATATCATTATTGGATAACACAAATGGTTCCCCAATAGAACTCAAGTTACACATACTAGAAAATTTCTCATAAATTAAAATCTATTTGTTATACATATATTCCACCAAACTAATAATTTTGGTTTTCTTCATAGATTGATTTAATTTATTATTACAATTTTTCCACATTAACACTAATATTCATGTATTTTTTACAATAATCTATTATGTGAAATTTTCTTTTATAACATAATCATACCTTAATTTATATAGAATCTTTATCTTCATTTTTCTTTGGTCTGTTTTATTTAATATCTTCCTTTTTCTTACACCCAATGGTTAACTCAAAATATTTTTTCATTTTGTTTCTATGAATAATTTTTTCCCTTATAATTTTATTATTAAGTATATAACTATTTATAGTTGTAAACTAGAAATCATTATAAAATTGAAACTAATAACTAAAAATTCCATAAAAATTCACACGATATTCCAAAAAAGATTGAAGTGAATATATTTATATTTTTTATTCAAATTTCATAAACTATTAAATATTTTACTTGACTTTAAGTTCAATTTCCCTTAATATGGAAATTTTTTCAAAAATTAACATGATATACTCATATTTAAGGACTTTATTTAAATACATTTTATAGTTATAATAGAAGAAAATGAAATTTAATTTCTTCCATTATGAAATACTTTTCCTAAATACATCTCCTAGGTATTATTGGACTAAATAGATCTCCCATTTAGTTTTCACTACGGAATAATAAATCTTTCTCTTTGCCACATCCACCATTAATGATGTGTTGGTATTTTGAAAAATTTTCTCAACCCACTAACATCCAAAATTTATATTTTTACTATCACATTTCATGAAAACATAATTATTCTACACAAAATATTAGTGTATGGGTATCATTATTTAATGATATTATATTGTATTTATCCTCATATAACATCATGATATTATTTATAATAGAATAATTCTCTTTTGATGTTATAACCCATTTAAGAAAATGCATGGGTGCATCTCTTTTTTACTCTTCTTGTAAATATTCATCAAGAGTAACCTTTATTTTTCTAAAATTTACATATAAATTTGGACACATATAATTTAGAATGTTTTATCAATTATAAAAAGATTCCACTATATATTGACATTTTATTATCATCTTCTCAACAATTTTTTCTGGGGACACACACTTTTGAAATAGGGGAAATTTATTCTTAGTTATCATTTTATCATTTATCACCCACTAATTATATGTGGAACCAAATTATTCATTTAATGTGTAAAAAAATTTCATTTAATATTTTTTAAAATATATAATTTCTCATTACATTATATTTTTAATTCTTATATATAAATGGTGGATTCTCTTTTAAAAAATATTCTTTATTCTTTGGAATCGACATGATAAATAATGCTTTTAACTTTTCCATTATTTTATCCAATAAATTATCCATATTATTTTCTTCTAATAGAATTTGTGTCTTCCCATAATAATTTTTCTTGATAAAATCAAATATATATGCGAAAAAAATTATCATTTTTTAAATAATCATTAATTTCATAGTAGTTGTATCCCAAAAAAGAAATAGACTCATACTCTTTATTTTTTTAATCCATGAATATTTTAGAGGATGATTGTTAATGGATATGTTAGATAACATACAACTTTTATTTGATTAAAATAGTAATGTATCCTATTATTTCTATTTATTTGAATTTATCATCTTTTACTAATTATATTATTTTTATTTATATTGTTTACTATTTTATTTTAAGTAATCTCTATGTTGTTATTTATAGGGGTAATTTTTGTATAATATGATTGAGATAACTCAATAACTTCTTTAAGTATAAACTTCAAGTAAATCTGGTAAAATAAATGGTTAAAATTGATCTTATCAAATGAGAAAATGTGTTTTTTGATAAAACATTAATTTCAAAAGAGATTTTACATTTACATAGAAATGGGGATGAATCTCTGTAAAAACATTTTACTAAATTACTTCCAATTAAATTTTATCCCCATTTTGTATTCAAAACTATGATCATTTTAGGATGAATGGATCTCATTGGGTAATTAACACTTTAATATCAGTTGAAATAAATAATTTAAATAATTTATAATACTTGTTATTTTTACATGGTTTGATTACAATGTGGGTATCCACACAATATTGTGTCTGAGTCCAATTTGAGACATATATTATATAACATGAATGGACAATTTATTTCAATGGGTGAGATGGTGTCATCCTTAACTCAAAACCTATACTAATTTATTCTCACTCTAGATCAAACAATAGGGTAGGTCAGACATCTACTTTCCAATGAAATAAAACATCCCCTAATAGGTTATTTATACTAGATTCCACTAATTTATAGTCTCATGACAATTTATTTACATTGGATCCCACTAATTTACAATTCCATAAAAACAGAATGTGTATGATCCATTTTATATATAATGATCATACACTTAATTTTAATTTAAAATAAATGATTATATTTATATGTACCTTCAAAAATTATGGAATCAATGATTTTTTCCTTCTTGATGAACTAAAATTTCATCCTTTTTCTTGATAAAAACATTGATATTACCCACCTTTTCGTGTTTCTAACATTCAGACTTTATACAGGATCAAAAAATCAATCTTTTACACCTCTTTAATTGATTAAACATGTATACCTTATAAGGTAATATAACAACATCAATTATCACTATTTTATAGAATGTATACATTTAAAGCATGATTTTTTCTTCACTTTCTTCAATATTCTGAGCATCTATTGGTTTCTATCAAACATTAGTTTTTCTCACTAACATATAATTTCTCAACATAAGATATATTCGCACTAAATTTTCAGGAATATCTAACAACTTATATTAATCTATATGAACTTCGACTACACATTTATCTTTTTAATTTAATTAGATGATAATCTATAATATACATGTTCATATCACTTCTTCCTCGACATAAAATGATCAATTGGAATAAGTATGTTGATTTCTCACTATATTTTCAATCATCCTATGATCATCATTTCCTATAATATTGATAACTTATCCTTTTATAGACATCAATTAATATTCAAACATCCAAGAATTATTGAATCATTGTATCTTGGAGTTACTCACTTTGAATTTCCAATTTTATCAATTTCATGGCCTTTGTAATTATTAGCTTCTAAAAACATTTATTTCCATAGATTCATCTTATTTATTCTTTGGTCAATATACTTCACAAAATTCCTAAAATATTGGCTACAATAATGTATTTTCACTCATGATTTTTATATTTTGATGTACATATAAACATCATCTTGTTAATTTTATCAACGTAACTAATTATTCCTTTATAACTTTATCATGAGCTTCAAAAACATTCAGATAATTTTTATTTAAACTTTTTTATCTTTAAATATAATCAGACATCAAACCTAAGACTATTTTGTTAAAATTTTATATATATATAAATTCATATGAACTCTAGATAATGTAATCTCATTTTACATTATTATAAATCATCTTCATAGCTTATAATCTTCTCATGTTCTATAATTTATGAAATTCAACATATTATTTTCTACTAAATATATTATCATCTATAATTAAAAAATCATTCTTGATTTTATTTTGAGGATAAATCAATTTTATTCTTAACAAGCTGTTTATTTTTCAGCTTCGTTGATTTGAATCAACAATTATTCGAAACAATATCAAATAATATTCACACATAATTCACTTCTGGTTCATCTTCAATACATTCTCAATATATTCCAAAATATATTTTTTATCATTATATATTATCCAAATAATATAAATATACTTCCTCTTATGTATATCTTAGTTTTTATCATCCTTTTTAATTTCTTCTTTAAATTATTATCATTTCATCCATTACATGATTTTAAAAAATATTCCTCAATATATACTAATTTACCTTTTAATAGTACACTATTTCTAGAATTTAATAATTAGGTCTAAACTAAATGATTCTTAAATTATTATATTTTGAAACCTATTAATTATTATATAAATATAATATCATATGTTAATCTAGCTTGAATCTTTTTAAATTACTATAATTTATAAAACCTAGAAAGTGTATTATCTTTAAATAATTTTGTACATCAATTTTTGGGGAAAATATGTTCCTAAAACATTTTAATTCATTTTAAAATTTAAATTATTATATTAATAATAGAATATTCTCAACCCATCATGATATTGTAAAATTTAATAGGTTAAAAAATAATCCTAATACATTTTTTATATGTGTTTTTTAGTGGAACATATCTCAAACTTCTAAAAATATAAAACCATTGTATAAGTAATTGGTTACACTTTCATTGTATTTTAGATAATATATTACCATTATTTCATCTATGTCAATTTTTTTTATATTTTTTTCCATAAGTTTCATAAAAACGTGTACATTTATTTTTAATTCATATATCTAATAAAATTTATAAAAAAATAAATTCTCATTCATATAAGTCAATGAACCTTACACGTTATTCTTAATTTCAAATAAAATACTTCATAATGAGTTCATATTAATAGTGAATATTACATATTTAGTCTAAATTCATAATTAATCTTCTATTGAACTTTGTTAAATATTTGAAAACCTGTAATTCTGAGTTTCTATAAAAAAAATCAAATCTGAATACTAAAAAATGATTATTTAATTTAAAATTCATGATAATTTGGTATTTTTAAACACAATATAATCAAATTTTTATTCTTGGATCTCTTTTTTGTAACTCTATATATTTCATAGGAATACTCATTCATTTTTAATTATAAAAACTTTACCTCGGTGATGTTCATTATCTCTTGAACTCTTAATCATGTGAAAGTAGATTTGTCAACCTATTCTGTTGATAATGACACATCCTTTTTACTATACCAGGATTTTTAAAATATATATTCTATCTCCTTTCAAAATTAAAATTTCCAAAAAAAAATTGGTTGCTCTTCCAAAAAATCATTATCCACCTCCATAACTTTTACTTATTCAACAATGTTTAGATAATGAATCTTTATATATGCACAATATACATTAATATATGTTAACTATCACAACCTGACCCCTGCCTGGCCTTGAGCTGTAACTACCGCAAGCTCGCCTCATTGTCCAAGGGATTTATTGTATCATCGAAGGCTCATGAAACTATGGGAAGCCTTTTCATAACAACATACACAGACACACACACATAGCCAAAAAAATAAAATAGTGTAGAGGGAAAAAAAGACACAACACTACAATATATAAACCCAAAACATGTATAGACCTCTAAAATGTACAAGTACAGAAAGTAAACTGAAATTTAAAAGGGTAAAATTTCATACCCAACTATAAAATTACTGCAACCTGACAACATGTGAAAAAGTAAACCAACTGGGAGATTACCACTCTTGAATACCAACCTATGACCATTGCATGTGGTACATGCTCCCATATCACTAAGAACCTATAAATTCATGATCATCCTACATGTCTTATGAAAGGGAACACCATGTGTGGGAAAATCACAAGAAGGGTTGAGTATAAAGATACTATGTAGGATGCCCTAAAGGCCCAAGGGAGTAGTACTAGAGGTATTGAAGAGTAGAGAAATAGATAGGATAAGGAATAGTAAAATATCAAATTGAGGGAATAATTTTCAACCTAATAAGTGTGGAGTATGTTCATCCAAATACCAGGGGTAGAAATTGTGAAAATAAAAACATATCATAGAGTCTTCAGTCACTACAGTAGTAGAGTAGAATCATCCATCCATGAGAAGCTATATATGAAAAGCACGTGGAATACCCCATGTGTCATCGCCTATCCTAGAATGAGAGTAACCAAAACACAAGGAGTGGGTCACTATAAACATGATATATAATTGATCAAAAAAAAAAGAAACCCAAATGAGAGTAAGGGGATCTCCATCTCACAATATCTTCTCATGAAAATAGAGTAGGATAATTTTACAGATGTAACCATTGATTCCAGCCATCCCACATGTCTACTCTGAACTGAAAGTCAAAAGGGATCAATCAATGCACCATGATATTGTCCTCTTTGTGTGGGTTACTCTCGCCTACCCAGTTTTTGGTCTCTTCACAAGGATTATTCATGTTGGGAAAACCACCCATCATTCTTGAGTACAATGTAGAAAAAAATCATGTCTCTTCTCTATTCAAAATATTTGAGAGATTGTGTAACAAACTTGAGGATCCTTTCCCAGCCCGGATGGAGTATTCCACTCATCATCAGGTGTTCATTCCCTAGTACATCTGTGGGATCATCACCCAGAAGTTGATAGGGACCCACTGTCCATCCCTTTTTGAGGTTACTACATTGAAAGATTCATCAATGGGACCCAATAACCTTCCAAGATAGAGAGAAACCTAAAACTACCATCAGGGACCACTTCCCATCCCAGGTGGAGGTGATCCTAGAATTACCATCGGTGACCATTTCTCAACCCAGATAGAGGAAAACTCTGAACAACTATGGTCATCCCTGCTAAATGGTTCTTCTTGGGAAGAACACCAAGGACCACTAGAAATCCCTGCTATGTTATATCTTTCAGAATGCACCTTGTATCACTAGTTATCCCTACTATATGGTACCCCTCAGGATGAAGGTAGAGGAACACTATAAATCCCTATTGTATGGTATCTCTCTGAAAGCATCGAGGAACAATTGGCATCCCTACTCTATAATATATCTTGTAAATCATTTAGGAACCCTACATGTCCCTGGTTGATGGTATCTCTCAGAATAATGCTGCTACATTCATTGAGTACTACCCTAGCTTGGCGACACTCTCGTGACATCTTGTATCATTACATGAAAGACACTACAGAAGACACAATCCCATTCTTCGTTTAAAACACTTAGGATAGTCTAGACTCCTACCAAAATCTGAGTCCAAAAAAATAATATGTGAGAGATGGAAGATTGATAAAGTGGTATATGGCGCGTGTGGGCCCCAAACATCATGTGGCCCTACCTTGTCACCAGGAAATGTACCTAACCATTATTGGGTACTAAACTACGAACAAGTACCCCTAGGCATGTCGTCTCACTCCCAAAGCACATGACATGCCTAGTAAAAATGATGAAGAGCGTAGGGTGCTCATCGTTGATATGGAGGGATAGAAGTGTAATTAAGCCGGCACACCTCCTCATATGGATCAAGAACATTTGATCACACCTCTTCATACATCTTCCCACCCTAACAAGATTAGAGGTTAACCCAAGCCTTTAGATCTCTACAAACATTTACAAAGGATCTTCCTAGGATATTATTTTCATGTTTCCACAATTAATGAGATCACAAACAAGGCTCTGTAAGTTCAAAAAGATCATATTGTTTCTATAATTGCAGGAAAACATGTAATATCGACTACACATTCACCCCTGAAAAAAATCAATTGGAAAAGTTGTATATTGTTACATTGCACTCGAAATGACTCTCGTGGGGACCATTCCTTAGTACAGAATCGAGTTATATGGATTAATCCATTTTGATCCTCTTAAAAAACACACGAGTTTGGCTACATGATCATCCAAAATGGATACTCGATGAAAAAGTTGCATTTCACTACAAAACATACGAACTGGCCCCCATGGGTCCCCCACCTCAACTATAGTTTGAATTCCTGACAGACAACTTGAAATGTCTGCATGAAGACAAGGGTCATGATGCTGCTGATGGAGCATCGAACATGTATCTTGTTTACATGATAAGTTAGATGCAAGATCCATTAACCATAATAATTGAATTATTATTATTAAATTTATTCATCTCATGCACCTGAACCGAGAGACCATGACAACAATTTCCCAAGATAGTATAAAAATATACCTATATTTATGGGGGACCAGTGGCCATAGTCGGCGCACCAAACAAATTTTCATTTAGGAGATATGACTATTTAAATATTTTTTGAACCAAAATTGGGATGGTCTGTTCCAAACTGGTTATACCCCCAGCTCTTTGGACGACCCTCCCTAGTTCTACCTATCTAGATTTTCTTCCCACATCAAATCCATAGGTCCCGAATATTTTCCCACAAACTAGCCGCATGGCTTGTGACCTCTTACCAACACCGACCGACCCACGTGGTTAGTCTTCCTCTCCAACCCCCACCCCCACCCCCATCCATGTGGAAGACTTGCGTCGCACATGTCATTATTCCCTAATGTTGCCTCGTAGTTTCTTCATGACGCTCATGCAAGATGACACCTTGCTATTGTCCGGGAAATGAGATCATGCCTACCGCATGCCAACGCTGCCCCATTTGGCTCCCACACGACCTCTGCACTTGCGAAAACACCTCCCAGCCAGTTCATGCTCGTCCTCCATGGACCGCATGTACCAAGGGCCACAACCAGCCCCCACTGGTGGTTCTTCTTTAGTGGACCCTTCTATGGTCTAACGTGACCAAACCAGGGGTCTAAATCTTATTTTCAACCCAGTTCTGAGAAGCTTGGGATGACCTCTTCATCACATCGGCCTTCACTCCGTAACCCATCGTAGAATCATTTTTTCAAAAAAGAAACATGATAAAACCAATGATCAGGGGAATAATGTGATGAATAAAAAAATAACAAGGTTTAATGGTTCTGTTAGTGTATCCATAAATAATGATGAGAAAAATAGATATTTGATAGAAGTTATATTCACAAATTATGAATTGGAAAATTGAGGTTGCTATAATTTAATAGAATCCTACCTCTATACGATGTGCTTGGCATTGGCGACACATCTACGATGCTCTGGAATCAATCGAATGTAATTTTACCCTTTATTAAATAAATAATGAGAGTTAGAGAGACTATGAGGGAGTGTAGTGTTTAGATATACGGAGAAATATTTCAATAGGAAGGAAGACCTCTCTAATTAACTCATATTTATAATCAAGAAATAATATATGTTTCAACAGTCGTGAGATCTAGACAACCCACCCCTCCATGTTTTATGATGTTCCTAGGCATAAGGTCCCCCTTCGTTTTCAACAGAGGTCTCAAATTTTTAATTTGAGTCCCCAAACAAATGTTATTTTCTTCAGTGCATTAAATAATATAACTATGTTTTATTATTTTTATTACGATTTTCCCCTTGGTTGTGTTTTTCATAGAAGTCTTATGCTGAAAAAATTTATACCCCTCTTAGGGTAAACGACACATTCCAAACTCAACTATGGACTCAAATTTATTATCCAAGCTATTGTTTACGAGATATCTTATTTCTCATATTTTCATAGTACAAAAACACTTAATATTTTTTAAAATTTATTTCATACACACCAGGCCTTAGAATTTCATGCCATATCAGTGCCTAACTATAGACATATATCTAGAAACATTCAAAATTCATGCATGGATAATCTAGGTCTCTACATCAATACCTATTTCATGATTGTTTCCCTTAAAAATAAAATTTAGGGAAAACAACTCAGGGTACTGAGCCCAAACCTAGCTCTCCCGCTCCTAGGAAAAGCTGCACATTTTTTATGGCATCACAACATATGAACCAAACTGATTGTTTGTCATCATGGGATCTGTTGTTTTTTATGATGTACATAGAAACGCACATTTATCTCCTGAGATATGACATGTGGGAGGAATAGTGTTCCCACTCCATCTATTGGGGTAAGGGTAAGGTTGTAGGGAACCTCACTATCTACATGCCTGTCCTTGAACAACCGAAAAAAACTTAGGGGATAGTTCAATTACCAGACAAAGCCTCTACATGTCATGTTGAAATTGGAGTCCTTATTTGTTCATGGAACATGACCTCGTTATTCCATATATCATATTAACCATCCCATGAATCACCCAAGCTTATCTAGTCTCTCATGATATTGTAATCGATGTCCCACAACAAAGACTATCTTACACGGTCAAGAAGAGAAGGACTCAACACCATCGACTAACAAAAAATTCTACCCTTCCACACCACCAAGGTCACCTGTAGGGAAGTTAACTTCTCCAGAACATCTCACACTTGGCAATCCTAGGACATCCTGATCAGGGAATCTGCTAAAAATCACATGTTCCCAACAAATAGACTATCTCGAATTCATTTTCCTTGGGGAATTTGATCACACGTCACTACATCAAGTTCAAATCTCTCTGAGTGAATATACACCTCAGACTTTGGTGTTCTGAAAATACAACAAAGTTCTCTCCAAGAAGAAAATGTCTATACCCCCTCGGGTTGATAACTACTACTACCAACACCTGATAGTGAGCCATGTAGTCATGTTCATTGGGTCACCATCACCTCAAGGTGTACTTGATAACTGTAGTAACAAGACATGGTGTTGATCATGTAAGGTTATAATGAATTTGGTAGGGGAGTAAACTCATCCAAACACAAGGATCTAGACATGAAAACCCATGGAATAACCCACATTTCTTCACTCCCATTAGAATAAGAGTGATCCCCAAACTAGATACTATGCAACACCCACTAGAGATATCCTGAGAAAATATTGTCAAACTTGAAAAACTCTTCTTGAAAATCCAAGACCTACTCTGATAGCCCACTGCACAAATTATCTTTGAACGCACATGTGAAATGAATTTATACACAACACCTCGATATTATCCACTTTTGTCGGCACTGACTCACCCTCACATATTTAGTGGAATCACAAAACTCTATCTTGATGGGGGAAGTACCCCTATTCCTCATGAATTTTAAGTTACATCAAACAACACCTCTATAGGGCCACACCAAGGACGCAAGTCACCCTAAAAACATCATGTAAGGATCATTGATAAAAGATTATTTTATATAGTGCCTAACATGTTCTTGAAAAAAAGTAGAAAAGGAATAAGGCGCACCTCTGATCATATCTGGCTCTACAGGATCATAGATATCCAAATATTTCGATTATTTTTTGGTCCAACATTCATCTTCCATAGCCTATCATTTTTTTCATGGTTGTGGTGGGAATATCTTGCAACCTCACCCCAACTTCCAGCTCCTCCTACTCCTATGACAACACCACCTCCCTGGGAACCACCATGTTGTTGATGTTGTCTCTACCACTGTGGTCCACTAGCAACCTTCCGAGTGTTCTCAGCACGTCTGGAAAGGCAGTCTCATGCCATGTGACATCACCCATCACAATCATAACATTGAACCTCCCAAGGCCACCCCTACACTATGCGTTGTCTTAGCCCAATATGATTGTGTACCTAAGAACCATTATAGAGAGGCCTCATGTATCAAAATGTTGTTGACATGCATCTTCCATATACTGAAAACGTTTCATCCCTGTTTCCTTCACTGGAACAACTAGCTATATGACGTCCCTATGATATAAATCTCTCCATCACATGTGCCTACTCAGTCACCCTAGAATAGGTTGGGATGCACAACGGTACCGTAATGGCACATATATTTTTGTAGAGTCCCTATTAAAACTTATGTGATCGGAAGTAGTTGTTATAGATTATGTCTAGAGAGTAGTGAAAAAGGTATTTGAACCTAGTTGAATATTCAGTCACCATCATCCCTCAATACTAGAGTTTAAGGAGACCCTGAAGTTGAATAGAGCGTAAGCAGGAGGGGTAGAACTCCTCTTGAAACATGCACTGAACGTTGTCCCACAAGAGGGCATACTCATCATGTTACTAAGTAACCAAGCTTCATCAACGCCTAGCTGCTTCATGGAAAAGGCTGGCTACCAAATCCACTATATGGTATATCGGTGTCCCTAAAATTTTGAAGAGATTGACCACCTAATCTAGCCAAACCGTTCTTGTTTGAGGTTCTAGCTCACTAGGGACCCTCAGCTATGTTTGGTGCTGGAACTCGTGAAGTGTGCTCAACCTGAGCCCGTCCTCAGGATTCTCTATTGGGGTTGTCTACTACAAACCATGTAGAGGTGCTACTAGATTCCTAGCTAGAGAAAAGGGTTCATATGATTGTTTCCGAATTGAGGCCTCATCTCTCATAGGGTCGTCATCATGAACAAGAGATAATATTCTATCTAGTTGTCATCGTGGATACATCTTGATGTGATTGTGTTGTACAACGGTCATATGAGTATATATATATATATATATATATATATATATATATATCAACAAAAATGGGTATCTTGACTCGTGATGGATATTCAAAGACTCAATCCTATATGATTCATGTACCATTGATCCCTACAGAGACCTTTTTTGGTAAACGTCTTCCCAACATCCCAAGGGTCTAACCACCTTTGATACAACATTATCACGACCCAACCCATGTTGGGTCTCGAGAAACAACTACCACATGCCCGCCCCCATAAGCCCAAGTATGGCGTTTAGCGCTAAAGGAATAAAAATATAGGGGAGACATTTTCTTATGACCTTGTACACACACAAGCTTCCAACTAAATAAAAACAGTGTATAGGGAAAATAATAGAAGATACAACCCTACTATATATAAACCAAAAACATGCATCATCCACTAAATATTATAAGTACAGAATATAAACTGATATATAAAAGGGGAAAAGTGAACACCCATTTCATAAAGTTCCATAACCTAGAAATAGGTGAAAAAGTAATATATCTGGGAGTGTCCTGCTCCTATATCCCACGTTACGACCACCGCATGTGGTCCAATCTCCCATATCCATAAGTTCCTCTTATGTCACAATCAACTTACACTTGGTCTTATATGGCACACTAAATGTTTTAAAATCCCTTGCAAGTGTGAGTATAATGATACATAGTAGGGTTCCCTAAAGGCCCATTAGTGATGCATGTGAGGTACTGAACCGAGATTCAATATATAGTAGAAGTTATAGTAAAACAACATAGAAATGTAGTACAGCCTGACCCAACCAGAGTGAAGTACTCTCATCCAAACAAAATGATATAGAAATAGTGAGAAGATAAACTTCACATTGAGTTTTCACTAACTATAGTTGGATATTAGACTCATTAATCCATGAGAATATATACATGAAAATCATGTGGCATACATCGCATGTATTCACCTCTCCTAGAAGGAGAGTAAAAAAACCCAAGGAGTGGGTTATTGGAAATAGGATATATATATTATCAGTTAGAGAAACCAAAATCAGAGTAAGGTGATATCCAAATCACAAGCATAACCCAAGAAAATTTAGTAGTCGAATGTTTCACAAGTATCCATAGATTCCTAGTATCCCACATGTCTTCTCTGAACTACAAGTAAAATGGGCTCAATCACCGCACCTTGATACTATCCACATTGAGCGGGTCTGCCTCACCTATACGGTTTTAGGTCATATCACAAGGATGCAACTATGTGGGAAAAGTGAAACTATTACATGAGTCCATAGTCACGTCAAATTACATCTTGTCACTATAGAGAACATTTGAGATATAAAGACACAAATTTGGGGATCGATGTCCAGCCTGGCTATAGGATTCCACTCATCATTGGGTGTTCATTCCCTAATATGATGGGGGATAATCAACCAGAAGTCCATGAGGACCCACAGCTCATCCTAGTTGGAGGGTACTACCCAGAAATATTCGTTGATAAGATGCACTTCAATAACCACCTAGAGGTAATCTCATAACTGCCATTGGGAACCACTTCCCATCCCAGTTGAAGGTAAACCTGTAACTACCCTCAGGGACCACTTCCCAGCCCCGTTATAGGTAAACCCAAAAGGGAAGAATGACGAAGAACACGACCATCCATACTCGATGGTATCTACCAAAAACCACCAAGGAACACTGGCTATACCTATTTGATGGTACCTCATAAGAAGAACTTAGAGGAACACTGGCTATCCATTCTAGATGATATCTCTCGGAAATTACTGAATAACACTGAACATCCCTACTGGATGGTATATCTCTAAAAGCACAGAGTTACACTTTACATCACTATAGGATTGTATATCTCATAATAATACCACAATAGTCATCGAGTGCGCCCCGATATAGGAATAAAACTTGGAACATCTCGCATCAGAACTTTCAAACCACTAAAAAGGGCACCATCACATTTTACATGGAAAAACACTCAGGATAGGCTACATACTTGGAAAAATACTATTTCAAAAGAAATTGATGTGATAGATAAAATATTCGTTAAGTGGTATATGGTTAATGTGGTTACCACATATCATGTGTCTCTGCCTTTTTTCCATGCCACGTACCTAATCATTCTTGAGTACTAAACTGTGAACAAGTACCCCTAGGCTTGGTGACTTACTCCCAGAGCACATGACACGACTAGTCAAAAGGGAAACAAGTGCATAACCATCGTCATTGATTTAGAGGGATAAAATCCTAATTATTCAAGAACACTTCCTAAAATGGTGGAAGAGTATATTACCACACCTCTTCATACATATTCTCAACTCCCACAAGAGTTGAGGTTGACACAATCCATGGGTTGTATTCAAACACGTCAAAAGGATCTTCCACTAATATTACTTTAATTTTTTCTCATTTAATGATATCATGAACAAGGATTTGTAATTTCAAATGGATCACAACATTGCAATCAATTTTGAAAAACACACAAGATTGAATACTCTTTTTCCCAAGACGGATATCCAATGGAAAAGATGTTTGTTGGTGCATTACGATCAAAATGTTTCTCGTGGGTCCCATGTGTCTATACCAATACAAGTTATATGGATAACTCTATTGATATGCTAATAAAAAAATTCATGGGTTTGACTACATGATCATCCAAAATAGATACCTAGTGAAATAGTTCCATTTCACTACAAAATGTGTGAACCGTCCCTGGTGGGGACCCCACCTCGACTATATTTTCAAGGCCTAGAAGTCATATTGAATATTTTTCACAAAGAATATGTTTTTGCCTCCACTAATTTCATATCAAATGTACCCACGTGGAATTTTCCATCATCCACCAACTCGTCCACATGACATACCTGTGTTGCGTGGGTCCTTTTCCCCCACCACTTCCTCGTAGCACTTGCCTAACTACTATTCAAACTGCCACCTCGCTTTAATTTTTCAACCAAGATCCCACCGGCCGCATTCCATAGACACCCCAACTATCTCCCACCCAAATATTGTGCTCACAATCATGTCGCACATCCATCTCCCGCATGCCCTCCGTGGCCCACTGCCACCTTGGGCCACCGTCGGCCAACACAGGCTATTCTTCTTTGGGGGCCCCTTCTGCGGGCCACGACAACAACACCGAGGGTCTAAAAATTATTTCAAATATGGTTCTAGGAAAATCGAGACGATCTCTTCATCACACTATCATTTTCCCCACAATTTGTTAAATAAACGTTGTGTAAAAAATAAAACACAATAAAATCGATGAATGGGGGAATAACGTGATGAATAGAAAAGAATTTTAACAAGGTTTAATTTCCATGTTAGTGAAACTATAAACAATGAAGAGAGAAATAGTTTTTTAATAGAAGTTATATAAATGAATTAGGAATTGGAATTAGATGTTGTGATAATTTAATAAAATACAACCTTGATATAGTGCACTTCGCGTTGGCTGCGCGTCTAAGACGATCTTGCTTTAATCCATCTAAATTTTCCCTCTGATTCATCAAAGAATGGGAGGGAGGTATATTGATGGGGAGTATAGGGTTTATAGAGAGATAAGGATTGCTGGAGGATGGAATATCTATCCACTTAAATCTTATTTATAAACATAACATAAAATATGCGTCGATAGGTGTGGGATTTGGACATCCCACACCTATACATTTTATGACTTGCCTTCGTAAAGTGTATCCCACCAAACTTAATTGCAGTCTCATATTTTCAATCAATGGACCCAAATAAATGTTATTTTCTACAACACTTAGAATAAAATATTTATCTTTAATTATATTAATTATGATTTTTCCTATATGTGGTGATTTTCAAAAAAATCTCACACCGACAGCAGTTTTACACCACCTAGAGTAAACGGAATGTTCTATACTCATCCACAGACTAGGATTACTAATCAAAGATTCTGTTTAGATAATATCCCATATCAGATAGGTTCATAGTAAAACAAAACTTGATATTTTTTATATACTTTATTCTGGGCACACAGGTCCTCAGAGGTGCATGTCGTCTCAGTGCATATCCTTAAAAATATTTGTAGAAATATTCCCAAAGTATTAGAAGAAAAAAAAACATGTCTCTACATTTACTCTCATCAAGAATTGCCTCCTCATCCATAAATACAGTATTTTTATTAGAATCTAGAAATTATTTATTTTTTCAAAATGACATCTTCTAGACCTTAATAATTTAAAAATTATGCTTCTCTATCTTCATCTTTAAAATACCCCTTTTCTTACGTATTTAATTTATATACTATTTACAACAAATAAAAGTGTGATTATCATAACCATTTTTAATATACAATAATTATGTACGACCATTTTTTTCTTGTTCTAGACACGTTTCCAAATTGATATTTTCCATAAATAATTTTACTATTTTATTCATATAATTCATTATTAGTATTCAATTTAATTTATTAAAACCATAGAATATAAGGCCTTTCAACTTCAGCCAATTTTGTAATATTTTTTATAGTATCATTTCCTCATTCTATGTAATGTTTTTAAAACAATTCAAACCATTTATAATAGTATATTCTAATTATATGGATCCTTGAAAAACTAGTAGACAAGTGTAATTACTTTTTTATGAATTGTAAATATATATTTCAAAATTATTGTATAGAAAGAATTAAATTATTCAAAGGTTATATACTCCTCACTACATATGCTTGAATCATCATGAAAATATCATGTAAGTGAAATTTATGCCAACTCTTCAAATACTTTTTTATCAATTAATGACAAATCTTCTTTATGATTTCTTAGAAATGATAAAAGTTTCAACCTATTTTCTTATTAATATGTCATTAATTTTTTAGTATAAATATTTTTTTTATTCATTATCTGGTATGTTTCATATAGTTATTTTATTTTACAAATAGTATCTCATCAAAGGATATGAAACTATCTATAGGTTCTGAATATTTAATCAATAGTAGAACCATATCTCAAATACCAATTATGATACCCTATGAGTGTGTATAGAAACACTGAGAGGAGGTTGGTCAGTGTGAAGAAATCATTACTTATTTATTATCATTAAAACCATTACACCTATTTTGATGAATAGATCTCAAATGACCGTAACAACTAATATATATTTCAAGTAATCAAAAAACAAAGAAATATAATACAAGGTATTTTTAAAAGGTTAGACCCAAATGTGGTGATTATGGATATGCATTGATTTGTGAAATGTATATTAAAATTTTTATACTAATAATATAATAGGATTAACTGAAATATAAAGTTTCATCATAAAACCACTAAATATATCCCAATAGTTATACATTAACCCTTCTAATTAAGAAATATGTTTCATCTAAAAATAAAAATTTATTCATTATTTATTATGATGTTACAATATCAAAATGAAATCATAGAAAAAAAATTAACCAAGTATTTCAATATTACATGGAAAATAATTTTCGTAATCATGAAAAATAAAAAGCTCCATCTCTTTAAGACCAATACTAGGTATCTCATTGATTTTTGAATCTTTGCTGTAGAAAAAATATTCAACATCTTTTCTCTTTTTTTCTATAACAACATTAATAACATATTTTAAAGGCTTTATTCAAACATATTAAATTTTTAATTCATTATAATAATTCATAATAAAATTCTATTACTATATCTAAAGAAAATGAATTTTAATACTTTAAGTAAAATATTTCTAAATAAAAATTCATATTGGACTTGAAAATATATATATATTGAAATTTCATTATTTAATCCTCTCACAAATATCACTAAAAATCCATTTTAAATCATAACTAAATATCAACAAAAATTAATTTAAGAATATATATAAAAAAATTTATTATTTTCGAACTGACATAAAATAATAAATCTTTATTTCATCTTTATCAAACCTCCTTTTAAAATATCCTTTATATCAGGATTATATTTTTTAAAAAATATATTTTGGTGAACTCCATAAAAAATAGATATATATTTATCTAGAAAATAAAAAATAAAAAATTAAATAAATAAATAAATAATAATGGTAAAATAATCATGACTAAAAATTTCAGTTTATCCAGTGCTAGCCTTTATTAGAGCTGATAAAGGCCCCATTTATCAGAACTAGTATAAATTACAAATAAAAGAACCCTATTATCCATTCTATATAAAAAATCAACCATAAAGGATGTCCTTTTTTAGTGCAACTAAAAAAGAGATGATAAAGCCCACTATCATAACTAAAAAAGAACTAATAACGGCCCTCCTTTATTAGTGCTAATAAAGGACAATAAGACCCCTTTATGAGTGATCTTTTAGTCACACTGATAAAGGACCTCTTTTATCAGTGCTATTAAAAATCACTCTTAATGGGATGCCATTATCCGTGCATGTAAAAAAAGAACACATAAAGGGGAACCTTTATACACACTTTTAAGTAGTCCTGATAAATGAAATCCTTTATCAATCCTTTTTTATAGCTAATAAATAGTAAAATAATTAATATAATTACATAAACAAAAATATTTTATTAATATATATATATAAATTATCTTATTAAATATGTTTTATATACGGATAAATACTAATTTACAGTTAATATATAATATATTTTTTCAAATTGGATGGTAAAAGAATTAAAAATCATATTAATTAATAATATTCTAAATATTAATCTGTAATAATAATTTAATAACAATTTGATGACATAAAATGTTAATAAATTATAGAATGGTCTAAGATAAGTATCCTGCACTACTTGAACTTAAAGCGACCATAACTTTTGATTTGGGTTTCTGTTTGAGATCTACAACATATCAAATCAAATCATGAGAGTTTATCTACGTTGTGGTTACTTGGGCCTAACCAGTCAATATTGTTTTGATGTTATAGAAGGACAAAAATACCTATGAAACTGGTTTTTTAGTTGTCATTCGCAAATTTTTTAGTATTTGATAACATTTTAGCATTGATTTTGAGGGTTGGGGTCTTCTTTTGTAGGGGATAATAAATTTATTACCAAGTATTAAAATCATATAGATATTTCGGTTTTTAAATTTTATCATTTTTCATAATTTTTTTATTTATAAATAAATAAATATATATATATTTTATTATTGTTACTTATAGTAAAGAAATTGAAAAATACCTATATTTTTAAATATTTATATAAACATGAATTTTTAAATATATAAACCAAATGTATATATATATTAATTATTTTTAAAAAAAATTATTATGTAATTTATTTACGATATATATATTTATATGAGTGAAGTAATAAATAGATATATATATATATTTATTTATTTGTTAATAATTTAATTTTATATTAATATTTAATATAAATAAATAAATATATTTATATATATCACATATAAAAACAAACATATATTTTATAAATTTATTTGAAGATAATTATACAAATATAGAAATAAAAAATTGTTTATGCATATATATATATATATATTAATATCCTAAATTTTACAATAAATCAATATTAGTGTAGCGGTATTTAAACTGCAAAAGGTGGTCTTGGGATCGAATCTAGGCCCAATAATGGGGTGAAAAGGATTATTTATATTGGAAATGAGAATATAAATATGATTTTCAATTATTGGGAAAGGGGGTGGTGGATGAGGTAGATCTACTGGGGGTGGGTCAGTGTGAGAAAATCACTGACAATGGGGTTGAAAGTGATAACAAAGGGGGTCATAGGATCACTAAAAAATAATTTTTTAAAATAAAATATCAATTCTTATGAAAAAACAAAAATGAAGGCCCCCATTATTGGTGTTATTTTCTAGTGCTAATATATGATTATTTTATTAGTGATTTGTTTTGGATCTGATAATGGATTCCTTTATCCGCTCATTATTATCACTAATATTGGCGTCCACTATAAGTGCTAAAAATCACTAATGAAAACCACCTTTATTTTTGATAAAAAATCACTGATAAAACCCCCCTTTATCAGCCCTTTTTTAGTGATGATAATGGCGGGCCTTGACATCACATAGATTAGCCACTCTTTTTTAGAGATGTAAAAGAAAATGTTTGGAATTGATTAATGCAAGACCTATAATAGTGAGTATTTAAAATATATCTCTATCAACACCAGTTAGAATTCTATTATCTCTTCCAAATCAAATATTTCAATTTTCCATGAAGCTATAAGGAACATAAAATATTATAAAATAAATTATTATTACATTCATTTATTATAATGATATCATAAATTTTTTACTCATAATATTATAAAAATAAAAATATATTATTAGTTTTTTTGTACGGTATGGTCAAATCTACTTATTCATGGTCACTTCATACATTTAAGTGATAATTATTCATGGGCACATAAAGTTTTTTCTATACTAAACTCTAAAACCATAACTATTACAATGTTTTTTTATATGATTCAATATGAACAAATTTTTTATCACTTTATTTTTACTATGAGTTCAACTATGAATCCATCTTGGCTAGTCCATTTGTTTAGCACTGTAAACTATGACAAGCTCATTTTTAATATTTTCCACATTTTCAGCCAAAAAAATAAGACCACTTTAATGCATCAAATTTATATTCAAATAATTAAAAATTTCCAATACATATTTATGACATATATAAATTCACTTAGTAATCGATGAACTAATTGAACATAAATTGGAAAAAATTATAACTTACTTCAACGAACTATTCATTTACTTATTAGGTAAAATTCATTATATGGAATATTCTTTAAAAGAACTCATTTATCATTATTAAAAATTTTAAAAATACCATTCAACTTTACATTAACTCCATAAAATTCAATTATCAATTACATTGTTTCAATTATATTGTTATGTTCTTTTCATTCCTATTAACATTAATTGTATACATCTTATTCATTACAAAACAAGAAGAAAAATATTGTATGTTTTATATATCTTATAATTTATATATTTATACATTAATATTCGATGAAAATTTAAAACTCCATATTCATAATAGAAAACTATTCTAATGTATTGCATTTTTATGGACATTAATTCACCCGTTTATCACATACATATCCTTTATATTTCAATCCTCCCATTTATATAAAGCTTAAAACTTCTTCATTGCTACCCTTATGTTTACTTCTTCATATATTCACAATTAAGACTACTCTCTAGGATATAAAATGTTATTTTCAATTCCCTATCTTAATGTGGGTACAAAAAAATATCCTTTATGAATCTTGATTATAAATAGAACATATATATATATATATATACATAAAATAAAACTCTCCAAATTTTTCTAATCATTGGACTACCAAAGTTCTAACCAGTTAAAAAACATCGGATCACTATATAATTAGTTAATTACTATTTATGGATGACTTTTAGTTAATTTCAAACCATTTAATGTTCATTCCCAAATAAAATAAATCCGAATAATATACTAGTACAAAATAATTAAATGAGTAATTAGTTTGTTTCTATTCATAATCATTTATTTTCAAGTAACAAGCAATGGTGAATCCACCTACATTATTTAATTACATTTATAATTGTTGTTTATGCACAATATTATTCAATAAATTATGATGTTATAGATAACAAATTCAAATAATATATTCTTTATAAATTATATAGTATTATATACATTCAAATTAACTTTTTGGATTATTGTTTTCGTGAATTAGGGTACATCATTTACTAATATATCCAACATATTACTAAAAAATGGTATTTTTTACACTTCATTAGAAACTATATGATCCTTAATAAGTCTTCAATATCAACTAAAAATACTCTACCAATGCCCTTCTTAATTATATATCATGTAAAATATTTTCGTCATAAATTGGGGAAATGAAAATATAAGAAGGTTGTTCTTCTATTCCATATAAGGTAATTTGTATCCTAGAAGGAATCATAGAATAAATAAGTCATGCATTATGTCAAACTACATAAATGATATTAAATTAATTACATATAAGTGATCACATGACCAAGAAATAAATCAATTAATGGAAAAAATTTAAATAATCACATGGCTAGAAATAAGATCATTCATAGTGGAAGAATAAAAAAATATCAGTCTTTTTAAGGCCTTATTCTAGGAAATTACATACTATCCTGGCCTTTTTATAGTGAATCTTCTTAAAGTCAAGACTGCATCCAGAACATGAAAATATATGGAGCGGAATACAAGAAATAATCGGCTATATTATATCATTATATTTATCAATGCATAAAGGGTCTATCTAATATCATTCCCCTCCCATCCCATACAAATTTAAATGTATTAAGCATATAAAATATAATAATTTTAATAAAATTCATAGTCAAATTTCCAAATTAATTAATAAACAATAATATTTGAATTAATAATCATATAGTATTTCAATACTTTCCCATGTCATTAATTGAAATAACATGGTCATAATCAATGAAGACAATAATGGTGGTGGGTATCATTAGAGATTATTTTTAGTGAAATGTATTTAATTTAATTGATGTTGAATTAGGTAAAAATATATGAGAATAAAAATATTTTGTAATTTTATTTTTGAACCACAAATAATTAAAATTAATAATAAATCTTACTTATAAAAATAATGAGTTGAAAATTAAAATTTAACAAGAGATAAGTTATTTTTTTCCTTTTAAATATAAATGAGAGAATTTTTACCAAAGGAAAATATTTACATGGAGGGGAATATATTTTTACCTAGGATATTAACTATTCGACACCATAATATTATTTTTTAGGAAGATATTTATCATGGTAAATTAATATTATTAAAAATATTTTTTTTATAGAGAGGAAGATAAATTATAATGAAATAAAATTTTATGGGGGATGAAACCAATAAATGATGAAATAAGTTCAATAAGAAGGAAAATAAATCAAAAAAGTGAGTTGAGTTAACAATGACCCTTAAAATTTTGGTCTCAATTGAATACAATGACCATGAAAGATATAATGTGGGATGGATATTTAAATACCACAAATTTAATGAAAATTATTAAAAATGTATAATTACTTAGTCAATATAAATACAACAGAAAGGAAAAAATGTAATGAATATGAATTATATCTCAATAAAGAAAAATTGGTGTGTAAAAACTCTTAGGGTATGGGTAAAAAATAAATTGAACCATCTTGAAAGATATATCCTTAAATGGAACATTAAAAACTATTAATATAATTGAGATGATTATATATAAAACATAGTTTTTATATAAACTATGTAGAACAAAATACATTCATTTAACAAATAAATTCTTAAAGGGTTCAAATTGGGATTATAACCCTTCAAACATTATAATTTGAAGAAAGTTTCATTTTAATTGGATTTTATATGAATGAAATGAAATTAAAAACAAAAAATATATTGGATATATAATTATAATATAATGGGTCATAACATACATAACATATAAGAATAATGTTGAAATAGAACAATAAAAATTCTATAAATGAAAAATTGAGTTGACAAAAACACATACCTTTAATTCTACATAGATAAATGTGATCAATACTCAGGTATAAAAATTATTACTATAATAATCGTCAGTTTCATATATTTTATTCAAACCTATAAACATTTTTATACTTTATTTTTATTATTTTTTTATAATTATATAGTTATTTATATTTTATTCTCTCTATGACATGTTATTAGCCTCAATTTCTTGTTTTGTACTAGTTTTGTAATGTTAATGTCGATTCATGATTATAGTTTGTAATTTATTAATTTATCAATTATTATATATACTATAATTTATTTATTATATTGATTTATAATGATTTAATCAAATTTGATAAGTATTTTAGTTGTGATTCTTGGTGATAAAGTGGGTGAAATAAACATTTTAGTAATTTTTATGGAATAAGTCGGTGGTACATAAATGATAAACTAATTATTAAAATAAATATTATAAAACTATAAAAAAATTTAAATTTAATTTAAAACAATATTTAATCAATTTTCCATTGTTATCCCGGAAAAACGATTACTAGCATTGTTTATGATTATTGTTAAACCAACCCAAATCAGAAGAAAATATAATCTAAGACTAAATATGGTTCAGAAAATTATTATTTTAGTATAATATCAGAATGAAATATTAATAATGATATTGGTTATATATTTTTATTTTTTAAATCAAATTTTAATATGTATATATAATATAATACTATATGAGAAACAAAAATGTGTCACTTCAATTGAGATTGTAGTTTGCATGTACGCACATGTGACACGTTCAATTTCTATGGAATGGAAGGAGAGTAGGAAAGTTAAATAATTTAAAAATATTTATAAGTTTAATATTGTAATATTAATCCATTTATTACCCCTTATAACTATCCATTTATTTTGGTCATGATAAATCAAACATGTCATTCACGTTTGGGGGTATTATGTACACACACTTAACTAAATAAAGTTCTTATGTAAAAAAGAAATTGGTAGGTAACGATTACTACCCCAACATAAAAAAAATTATGTTTATTAAAAATACATATTTAATTAAAATATAATATATAAAATATATCATAAAGAAGTGGAAGAGTGCATAATATAATTAATGTTGAAAAGGATTAATTATGATGTTTTTTCTCTTAATCCATAAAAAATTACCTTTTAAAATGGATTAATACATAATAGGGATTAATTTTCAGAAGAAAAAAACCACATGATGTGTCTATAATTTTTTGAAGGTAATTGATGAACTTTTATATTTAACTAATTGGATTTTTGTGTGAGAAAAATTGGGGCGGAGAAGACTCCTTTTATAAGTGGGCATGCTGACTTTTGTGTAGAAATATTAAAGGTGAAGTCACATTTCATGGGTTAGTCCAATAATATAATACAATGTATTTGGGGAAGTTAAAAGTTTTATAAATCCTAATAAATAAAACTTCACAAATATTGAAAATTTTATCTTAATTATATTACTATTAATGTTTTCAATTTTTTCATATTTACTTTTTACCATGTTAATTAATTTTATCAACATAATTTAATTTAATTACATAAAATAAAATAGAAATTATTAAATAATTTATAACTAATAGTTATAAATATGAAATAATTCTCTTAAAATGAAATATCATTGAATAAGAAAAACTAATTTTAACATTAGAGTATGTAACACATAAAATCCCATTTTTAGAGAATGTGTATTTCCATAAAAAAGATACATTTAGGATAAAATTATCAATGTGGATGATTTTAATGAAATTAAATATTGGATTATAAACCACATGAACAGTAAAATGGCATAAAAATTAAGAAAAAATAGAATTCAACCTTGTGATATCATAATTATTGAAAAAATTAAAACAAAATGTAATTTTATTATAATTAAGAGATACTTAAACATGGGTTTAATAAATAAAATACATTGTTTTTAATCATATTAAATTTAATTTATAAAAATATATTTTTTAAATTGAATACGGTTCATATAAATTCAAGAATTATCTTTATTATTAAAGTTTCATAATGTTGATAGTATTTTCCTAATCGATATTTTCCATTATTCTCCTACAAAAATTTTAAAAAAATCCCAAGATTTCATTCTAATATTATAATATCATTATTAATAAAATAATTAATTTAATTTTTTAAATTTCATATTCTAAAATTTTATAAATTTAAAATATAAATATGAATAATTAAACGAAAATTGTTATTATATGAAAATATATTTTTAAAATACAAATTATTCTCATCATTTCTTATCAATTACTAATTAAAGTAGTGTTAGTTGTTTTTCATATCAATAGTTCCTTTTAACCATATTAGAATTTGTTTGATAAAATAATGAAATCAGAAATATAATTTCTAAAAAATAAATTTTAGGAATTCAGTTATCATTATAGTTATTTAGCTATAATAATTAAATTTCTTCAGTTAATTAGTGTTAAAAATTAAATTTATTTTTTATTATACATTTATTTCATTATTTTTTAACCTTTATTTTTAACCTATAGTAAAATAGATACTAATTGACAGTAATATAATTTTTCAATGTTATATTTCATTGATATTTAATGTAAAGAAAGTCATCAAACACATTAGTATTCAAATGATAATATCTTTGAGTTTAAATTAAATCACATGATCCCAAAATAGAAGTCCTATAAAAATATTTTATTTTTATAAATTACCTCATGTAAATAAATTAATAAAACCTTTGGAACCAATAATCTCACTAAAATAACTTTTAAATATCAATTCGAAAGTCAGTGACATTAACAAAATTATATAGATGTTTTTCACCTCTACAAGACTAATCCTAATAGTTTTGTGTGGTTTTTAATTATTTTAATAATCCCCATTATAAATCCTAAAAATTAGACAATAGTACATTTCAAAATCATGATGAAGAAAAAAAATATGGAGACAAGGATAGATATTAACCCATCATACATCAATCTGGTGTGAGTAATATCTATGGACTCTCCTTTATGTATAGTGGTAGTTAGGGAACAGATATATAAAGATGTGAGCGGTAAAGATTTGACTGTAAAGACTCTTCTTGGGACAAACCATAAGTAAAGAATGGGATTTTAACCCTAAATGAAAAAAACTACATTTACTAAAAACAATTTCTTATTTGCCACTAAAATATGGATGTATTTCACCAGAATCCAAGTGAATTAATATGATTTATAGTGCATATACACACAAATATTAGTGGGAAAACAATTAAAAATACCATTGGACAACCAATGTGTAAAATGATGATGCCCACTACATTCTCAATTAATGTTTTTACTATACCCTAACTTATATTCATTGTTTTTATCTAAAATTTATAACTAACATGATTTTAAATTTAACATATTTCATATACAAAACCAAAATCTTCATTCAAAAAGAAAAATTAACATTGAACTACCTCACTTTATTAAAAAAATTCTAATTCCCCCAAACTTTTACCTTCTCTATGCACTTCTATATATGGTATTGTATAATTAAATTATAAAAATATGGGGTTTTATAATCTCTAACACCATAATCCATCTAATCTTAAAAAATGCCAATGAATATTCATTCAAAATACCATTTCATCTTATATTCCAAATACAATTTAGTTTTTACTCCATAAAAATTTTCCTTAAATTTAGTTTTATATTTACATAAACCAATAAATTTACACATTTATTCTTCTACATCCATCAAATAAAATAGAGTTAATCATTCCACACCTTAAATATTTACCAAGAATATTCACCGTCAGTTTTATTATATCAACCATTTGAATAATTCCATTATCCCTATAATATGAAAAATATTCAATAATATTTTCAGTTTATCCCATAATCAAAATATAAATATCACATAAACTGACCCTTTTACATTTTATACTAAAAATCAACATTAACATCCACACACTTGATTAAATTGAATATATGATTTATTTCATCTTTTGAGGAAATTTTATTGAATCACCATAGATAATATTTTCCACTATCTAAAATGATAAGAAGATAGTTACAATGAAAATAAATTCATATTTTAAGAAAGTATAAAGAAATAATCAATTATAAAATATTCCTTTTTTATTAATTTCATAGATATTCAATGTATAAATACTTGATTCCTCATTTATTTTTAATCATCTTTGATAAAATATTTATTTATTTTTGTTATTCTACATGAAGAAAACATAATCATACTATCCATCATTATCAATAATAGTTATTGATAAATATTTTTAATTTTCATTTGAAAATGAATTATTCTTATACTACCTATATAAAGTCTAACAAATTACTCTTATCTTAACCATGACATAATAATTGTTAGAATCAAGGTTTTCTTAGATAGAGTTTTATAGAGAGTTTTGTTGTTTTCAAGCCATTCTTGTTTGAACAAGGAAATTGTTCATTAATGGGGTTTCTTGGGAAATATTGAATCCATGAATTTTTTATTAATAGTTTTGTTTCTCAATTCATTCAATATTTTGGTGCACTAAAACTGGAGGTTGATGTGAAGTTATTCCTTGTATTTAAGAAGAAGGAAGGGTGTCTCTGTAGTCCAACATGCAGTCTATGTAGTTGGGTATGTGACATTAAAGGGATTCATGTAGTCAACAAATTGAGTATATAGTACTACCTTGACTTTTTTTACCACAATGTTATGTATTTGGTCGATGTAGGATGTTTTTAGTGTAGGATATTGATATTGGAACAACTCTAAATTCATGTACACCAACATATATAATGTAGTATGTAGATAAAATAGTAGTATTGTATTTCAAGTAAATGTTTCTCTGAGGACCTTGGTTAGTACATTAATGTGGTTAAAAATAAATTCAAGGAGTTAGTAAATTTCATGGATATTTTTTTCAAAAAACAAATCACTAGTGTACTCATTATTTATCTATCATAACTTAACATGAATCTAAAAAGAAACTATCAGATTAATGGTGATAACAATTCATGAAGTTTGAACCATGCATTGTGTACATGGTCCCTAGTATTTAGTGTGAAATTTCTATGGTTTTTCAGTAATTGGATGAATAGGTTGTGTACATGGTTGATTAAGAGACTCCATGGTTGTGGAAAGTGACTTTTAGAATATGTGCATGTAGTTGAGTACACAATCTACAAGGTTGAGTACATAGATGATATGTTAATCCTATTATAATTCTCCATGCCGTAAATCGAATGGATAGTGATGTCAAGTATTTGGTCAACATAGTGAAGTATGGGGTGTATTAGATTTCATATGGTTACTTCACATAATGTAAATCCATGTGGGTATTTTGACCTTAAGATCACATGAGAATATTTTTAGAGACATAAAACAACATATGACCATCACATTTAGGGTTTCATGATGAAATCAAATCACAATTTTGGGATGACTATGATGAGATCATCAATTAATTAAAATGATGTATACTTTATCCAGAATAGTACGAAAGGTGGAGTTAATGGTGGTGAAATAAGGGATGTCATTTACTATTAATAAACACATTGTAAACGAACTATGTTTTGTATAGTCTGACTATAGATGAAATTTTTTATTCCACTAGTATTATTGAATCATTTTTTATTCTGTTATGACTAATAAATCATTAGTATATTCTCAATAGGCAAGAACTTTTTGGTGAACCAAGTAAAATTGAATATTCCATACATTAAATTCAACATTTGAGGTTTTAAGGAATGTGTGTGTATGTCAAAAATACTTAAAATATCCCTTAAAATGTGCTCAAAATATTCAATATGTATACAAAAAATTTTATTCCATAATTCACCGATCCACTATAATGATATGCCAAGTTACAAAAAGTAGTATCAAAGTGAGGTTTTATATGTTAAATATATTTTCTTCTTGTATCTGGTAAGTATGAATTTTTTTTAATTTCATAGAAATACCTCTATTCGATGGGATTAACAATAAAATTTATACAAATAGGATGATGTAACATATTTATTCACTTGTAATGGAATTTTTCTTTAATGTATTAAATGGGGTTCTAGTTAGTCATAAAACATAACCTTATATGATGAAATGTTATAAAAAATACTATTGGATATTGATTCTAGGGATTTAAGTGCATTAATAAGGCTATTATAAGATTATATTAGTATAGAAGTGATTCTCCTAACTATGTCTCATGATGTATGGAATTAAATGACCAATTTATATGAAGGGGATAATACGGTGAAATGAGTGAATCTCTAAGTGTTGCACCACTAGTTTAATTATCAGAAAATTAATTCTAATGAAAACTTATATATATTCATTATTCATATCATAGTGGCTGATTGAGGTATATTAGAACATGGAGAAGAAATAAATGATTTTGACATTGTTATAATGGATGGTATAGTCGTTACCCCCAGTATAATCCAATAATATATTATTTTGAGAAATGGACCTGAAAAAATATTCTCTAGATAACCTTCATGGAAGTATTATGGATTATGAAATGTCAATAATTAAAAAATACAATTCAACCAAACTTCATTAAGGAAATGGAATTCAAGGTCATGGAAAAGTAGAAAATAAATAAATATTCAAATGAAGAATATGTGGAATATGATCTTCTGTCAATGTTTGTGATAATATTGAAAATATAAATTGGTGTATTTTAAGGTAATCTAGCTATGTCATGAATTTATTTGTGTAAATGTTGGTCACATTGCATTGAGATCTTTTAAGACTGAATGGTGAATAATTTTTTGTGTATGTCATGAAATTACAAAATAAGAAATTTCCTATATTAAATTCTTTTAAAACATGGAGTAAATCGAGAATAAAATTTAAAATATTTTTTATTTCAGAAAAAAATATTGTCAAGAGGATTTTTTTGGAAGAAGATGAGATAGAATTCAAATCAGATATAGAAAATTCATTGATTGAAACTATAAAAGGACAATAATAAATAATGTAATGTGAAAATAAAAGAGAAAGTGTTTTCAACATCAATGTATATTATTTTTGGAACTCAAGATTAATATGAAATTAAAAAAATTGAAATACAAGGATTAATAGTTTATTAAAATAATGATTAGAACATATTGACCATCTAAAATATGAGATAGAATATATAAAAAAGTATTTGTAGGATAAATCAATCAGTTTGGTGGTCTTATAAAAATTTCTAAAAAGAGATTATGATCTAAGAAAAATATAAAGTCCATGATGTCCTAAATTCATCTATAGAGGACATATCAAATTATATTGAATCTCTGGAAGGAGAGGTTGTTTCACTAATAGTGAAACATGAATAAATTTAAAAATCAAGCGATTCATAGAATAATATACACATAGGATGGTTCATATATGAATAATTGAACCAAAGGGTGATAAAAATATCTGATGGTTTCAATTAAATTTTGAATTAATAGAGACCTAGATTTGTAGAGAATAGTAAAATTCAGTGTGATATAGAGATAATAGAATCAGTAAGAGTAAAAAATATAAACAAGTTGAAGTATAAGGTTGGTAGCTCTAGAATCAAAATATAGTCATTAAATGCTAAACAATTTTTTATTCAAATATAAAAAATCATTGGGCTTGGAATAATTCACAATTGTAAAATAATTTTCAACAAATGAGGCGATACATGTAGGCTTGGTACATGTGTAGGAATGTTATTTATAATATTTTTCCTCTCTTAAATTTTTAATTATATAGTTACCTTAGAAATACTATGTCACTAAATAAAGTGGAAAGAATCTATTTGATTTGTTAAGCTCCTAAGAGAGATCAGATACAAATGCAGTTGTATCTTATAATTCAAGAAAAATTATTTATTTATAGGAATGATTATAAATTATATGTCTTCATCCATAAATCCATTTAATTCAAAAATAGGAATGGATGTAACTATCATAATAGATGTGAATTTTATCATTATGATGGTCAAAAAATTAGAACCACAATAGAACCCAACCGACATTCATTTGGTAATAGATTTTCTCTAATGGAAGAAGATTATGGGTGTAATTACAAAACACGTGTTAAATAGAATGAAGTGAGGTAATCTTATTCTCCAACACATATGATAGTATCATGGAAGGAAAATATTAAGATATATAATTCTAATAAGAATAGTGTTTCTATAAAATCTATAAATAATAGATGTATATAATTTATTTATTACAGGTTCTCATCCCATATTGTATGAAATATTAATTTTTTAAAAAATGACTGAAATAAGCAGTATTATGGTTTATTTAAAAAATGATAAATACTTAAAAATCAATGGTGGAATAAACACAAAATTATCAAGTGATCAGTTGATGAAAACTGAGGTTCTCTAGGTTGGTTTATTACCACACAAACTCTGCACTATGTCTCAGCTGTGTGACATTTTTATTGAGATTACATTCAACCAAAGTGGATTCCTAATAATAGGGGGAGGGGAAAAACACTTTTGAGGGGAAATAGAATAATGATAACATATAGTAGATGTATAGTAATAAAAATAAATGTCTCTTTATTGTTTTTAATAAAGAAAAATATATTATTAAAGGATTGTTCAAATAAATTAATTAATCATGTATAAAATAGTACAAGATAAGATCTATAGTGGACACTTTTTTTCTTAAGATAAGAAAGGAAAAGAAACGTGATGGTTATATATGAGGGATAAATAGTGGGAAATAATTTAAATTAAATAATAAGAGGAAATATTATATAATCAATCAATTTCACACTGACTTCAATGGTGTGAAAAATGTATCTAGAATATATAGAGGAAGGTATTTCATTATATACATTGATGATTATATAATAATGGGATGATTTATGTTTAGGAAGAGAAAAATATATGTATTTTCAGGCATGAATGGGTATCAAGGAAGATTTGAAAATGATATTATATACAACACCATGATCTTATGATTAGATAATGGAATATAATGTACCTCAATTCAATTTTTGAAGTATAAAAAAAAATAAGAAATAATGACTTATGTAATATCAATGATAACTCCACTATATGATGGAGTGGTCAAATAATGAAATAAGATATTGAACAATATGTCTACGATATTACTAATTGAAGGTGGAATATCTAACACTACTTGAAAGGGTATATTCAAGTAGAAGTATACACTCAGAATTAGGAATTAGTATGACCCATGTAATATAGGACACCATATGATGTGTGGTACTAAGGGAAACATTCATTAAAACACCATGATGTGTTTTTAATTATGTACTCCATTTGGTGATGTTGTTGATGATTGATTATTTTTGGTTACTCGGTAATGGGTACGACCTACAAATCCTACATCAATAGTATGAGATAACAATTATAGAGAAATAACAAAAAAAATTATGTGAACGACTTAAAGGAATAATGTGGCCCAAAATTTTTCACTCTATATGATTAATAGATGGAATAAAATGAAAATATTATAATTATAAAAAAAATTCATAGTTGTGTGGATGGTGAAGAGTCTGATTCGATGTAGGAAATGATGTTTTTTATAGATAAGAATAGTTTTCTCATAAGATTATGAACAAGAGAGAATAGGTAAATCCATCCATCATAATTTCATATATATATTATCCATCATAGATAAAAAATATGAATAAATTTAGTACATATGGATCTTCTATGAATGGTGGAAATAATATCATTCAATGAACCCATGAAAAATTAATTATGGGTTAGAGCCATTATTGAGGAACTAGACATAATTGATAAAAAGTAGTTCATGAAAGTTTTAAATTAATATAATCATCATAATGTAATTGAAAAACAAATTATATTTATTAATAATATTGATGATAATGGCAATGTTATTTGAAATAAGTCATGATTGGTGTAAAAAATGATATTTATTTATTAAGGGTGTCGATGTCAATGAAATTTTCACTAGTGTATTGATATGATTTCATGAATCTGTTTTTATTTATGGAAGTCAGTATAGGATTAAAAATATATCGGACGGATGTTGTAATTGAATTTTTATATTAACCTTCAACAAAGAAGTCTATATTGAAGAAACCAATGGATTCTATAATTTTTAATAATGAAGAAATAATTATGAGATTAAAAAATAATTATATGGTCTAGCTTTGGTAATTGAATCAGAGTAAGACTGAATAGGTTGATATTTAAAGAATATTGAGTTCACAATATTTAGTTTCAACCACAATCCATTTATGAATATATTTAACGAATATTTCTTCTTAGTTGTAATGTACAGGAATGATATCAAATTTTATGGAAGTAAATATATGTTTATGGAATTATTTTCTATGATAATCAGCTTAGTGTTCAATGTTTCTGTGATAGATGAAATCACCTATTTTTTAGGATTAAAGGGGTTAAAAAATATGATATAAATTTGTCTCACCAACAATGTATGAGAGATATCTACTAAATAAATTTAACAAGAATGAATAAAAACTATTGTCAACTCTGATTGTGGTTAGAACTATGAATGTAAAAAATAAGGATGTAAAATATATGTAAACTACTTTTTATAAGGGCTAATTGGTATATTTCTATATTTTACTACAATTCAATTAGATATTAACTTTTCCACATGTCTAATGTCTCATTTCTAGTGTAAATTGAAATAAAAAAATCTCATTGTAGTTAAACATAACACGAGTTATATCCAATATGTTCTTAATTTTGGTTTTAACATTTATTTGGGAATGGTTATTGAATTGTCATCATTTTCTATGTTGACCAGGCTAGGGATGTGGTGGATTTACAATTCGTAAGTGGTGGTGCCTTATTAATTCACTATATATGTGTGTACTGGTTGATAAATAAGTAGAAATGGTATTACCTTCATTTGGAACAAGAAGAATATATCAAGATAACAATGGAATCTAATAAAATATTGTTAATGAAATCACATTTGGAAGATATTGGTGATGATGTAATGAAACCTATCGTGATTTTTTATATTAACAAGAGTGTGATTAATCTCATTAAAAATAAAAAACAACTCTCTTTTACAATTAATATTGGTATCTGATTTCATTCTACTATGGAAAAGGAGGATAATGTAATAGAAAAGTATAAAATGTTGAATCTCATAAATAAGTATAAAAAATAATTACCAAAATATTACACACTCATGTTTTTATGAATCATTAGTTGAAAGACAATGTTAATCCACCTCCCTCTATATAAGAAATTTTATATTTCCCATCTCTCTATCAATTATATTTATTTATATATTTTTTTGTTATTATTATTTTCTGCATCTTATTGGGCTCCCTATCAATTTCACAGAAAAATATGTGAATTCAGAGATGGTTGTGGTGTAATAGTCAATGAAAGATAAGACCCATTTGTAAATATAGTTATCTCATTGAATGGAAGTCATAGATATATGGGAGTTTCTAGATTATAGTGTGAAATTAAACATGGAATAATCCCTCGATCTCTTGTTTTCTACATTAATAATTGTCCATGTATACATAGAGTGAGGTTTGAGTTATTGAATTATTTTCTATATGTTTTAGAAAATTTTTATAGAAATGAATTAACATTCGATTTTCAATAACCCTAAAGCGGGATAATGTTGGAACCATGGTGATGTGGCCTATTATTTGATGTAAAGTTGTGTTTGTTTCAATTGTTTTTTGGTTGATCCAGGAGTCTAATCATTAAGGGAGTCTTTCTGTTGAGGATATAATCCTAGAATACATTTTTGTAAAATTATTTCCCCGTGTTTGAAAATCAATTGGGATGAAAAATTGGATGTTTTGGAATATTTATGTAATTTTTTCAAGGTGATGGGTGTTCATACACATAGTCTATTATACGTTCTACAATGTTGATTATGTAGTCATTGTATTCAAGTATAAGGATTTATGGAAAATTCTACAGTTTGGTTACTACAATATATGTTTTTGGAAATATTCATTTCATTCAAACACAATTTAATTTAAGATTTCAAAATAAGAAATGTTCAGTGTCATAGAGTATATTTTGGAATGACTATAAAGTTATGTATCTGGTCAATTAGTGGATTATATGGATGATTGAAGAGTATGAAATTTTGTGTTTGTGTTTTATAATGAATGAAGAGGGTAATTTGAAGGGTTATAAATTAATTCCAAGGGTTATATGTTAAATGTTGGGATTTTCCTATAAATATATTGCTAATGAATTCATTAAGTATTCACTAGAAAAAAATGAAAATTTAGCTATTTTTTAGAATAGTGATGAAGGATATTATCTATGATGTTTGAATTGCATTTTGAGCATATAGTTCATGATTTGGAATATGTAGTCTACAAGGGTTTCAAGTAAGTAGTTTTTAAAATTTTGTATACATTTTCAATGAATGTATATGATGCATATGGTGACTTATATATGATCTATTTATAGTGTATTATGTGGTCCACAAGGTCGAGTATATTATTGAAAAGGGCGCCTTGAAAGGGTTCTCTATGAAGTGCATAACATAGCCCATAAATTCAAGTATGTGGTCCACAAGATTGATTATTAAGTTGACTATGGTACATGTATGTAATTGAAAAAAATTATATTCAGGTTGGTTTATTCATATGATGTTTAATGGATGAAATTTTTGATGACTGTGAAAAAGAATTGTATATCACATTATGGATTAAATTATTAAAATAAAATCACACATTTTTTATGATGTTGATGCGACCTTCATGTAAAAAAAATGAGGAATATATCTTCTAGATTAGTAAAGAATATAGTGTTGATGGGGGTTATCTAAGGGATGTAGTACACTATATATAAATTAATTGTATGGATAGTACACCAGAAATATAGTAACCATTAAAAAACATTTGTAATCCATTAAAAATAGTGAATATTTTTGGATTATGTTATGAATGACTTAAATATAGTATGAAATCCTTATTCTTTAGCATTTTATTGAAACAAAAAATGTTAAATCATTAATCCATGATTTACATGATGAATCTAATATTTTGAGGAATTTATGAATACATAAGACATGTTTAATGTGTTTCTTCAAACATGGTGAAAATATAAAATAAATATAATGCAAAAATTATCATCCTGATTCTCGCATTCTCTTTTAGGGTTTCATAGGTAATAACAACTATTTAACTCCTTTTATGAATCTTGATCATCAATATCCTCCATGTTCATAACCTCCATAAAAAATATCATTATAATATTGTTTCATCCTTAATAAAATATCCTTCAACAGTTACATTAATCATTCTCTTACATTCAACATGCTTCTAATTGTACTCCCTTTCCATGGTCACTGATGAAACTATACCATCAGTACTATCGTATCTAGGATAACATGATGAAATAATTTTTTTTATACATTGAATTTTTTACACCATTATCCATCTACCTTAGATGAAATTTTTAGAAAAACTATTAAAATCTATGAGTACAATGTAAAAAATCAAAATAAAAAAAGTCAACAATTTAACAAGTATATGAAGTATCCAAAATCACCCAATCTCAAGTAAAATAGGATTATTTAAATATAATTCAATATAATTTCTTCAATGATATCGTGAATCATTAAATATTTTAAGACGATATTAACCACAATCGTGAAATAACTATCTCAATTATTCCATGTATTTAATTTTAACATTTAATAGTTGAGTTGTAAACAAATGACATGTTTTGTAAAAAATTATACTTACAATGAAATAAAATAATTAAATTCAGTTTATCATATTATATTACTCAACTAGGATAATACCCATATACAAAATTTTACTTCTAATTTTTCAAGTGAAATATATTCCATATACATGCGTATTCCATGTATGTTACAAAATTTAATTCTTCTTTTAGTATGTTGGTTTTAGTGTTTTGTCTAACTATTTTTTTAATTAAGCCATTATACATACTTTTACAATTACCCTTTTAATAAAAATCAAATCATAAAATTATATACTAATTTCTTATATACCCATTTCAAAACAAAACATAACAATGTTATAAAATATAATTTAAAATTAGTTAAAATTTCATTAAAATTTAATTATCATTCGTAAAATATAAAAACATTTCAATAATCATAACATTATATGGTTATTAGAGCTAATTTAATCACAATACCTCATTATAACTATATTTATAACATTTTAATATATCAATTTAGCCATGGAATTTAAATTACTATAATAAAATATGTTATTTAGTTCCCATAAATTAAATTCAATTATATCATAACAATTATACACTATTTTGATCATATCATTGTTTAATATTCTCAATTTTGAAATATAAAAATACTCTAGAATTTATGAAAACTAATTTGACCAATTAGTAAAATTTCATCTTATAATGCCAAAAAATTTATATAAAATGACATATATAATCACTTCATAGAGTATTATAACATACTTCACATGAATGAAATCTAAATTAATATCATTACACCACTCCATAAATATAGACATCCAAATTGATTGAAAATTGATTTAACTAAAACCTCAAAGTGGATGACTTTTTAAATTATTATTATTAATTATATTCATTACAAAGTGACTCATTTATACAATTTTCATTTAAAATATTATCCATATAATTATGTATTTGAATTTCAAGAACCAATATAACAACATTTACACTTAGTTATTAAACCAAATTAATTAAATACATTTTTTGCCACTACAACATTTCTAAATGATTACAAATTTAAAATATATTAATGGTAACCCCAAAAATTAATTTTTATGAATTTTATGTACCCTCAAAATATAAAAAAAATATTTTCTAGAAGATTTAATGTTCATGTTCTATTTATTTTTGTAAATACAAAACATTCTTATAAGTTACATTAATATTTTTAAATTTCAAACACTAATTCATGTAGATAGATTTCATATTTTTATGAACATATTTTTCAATCCATTTTAAAATGATGCAATATATTATAGAAATATTATAATTTTTTTAATAATGATTTAATGTTTAGTCTAATTTATATCAACCATGTTAAATTTTTTTAACCAACATCATCAGTTTTGAAATAATATTACCAAAAAAAATTCTACAAATAATTTAAAATTTTAAATTTACCTCCATTATCAACTTCTAGTGAAATAAAATATTATTTTAGATTGTAATAAAACATTAAAATCACACACACTTATATCAACTACTAAACAAGTCATATAAATCCACCAATAATTTGAAATTATAATTTTAAAACACCACTTTTAGAGGTAATTTAAATATCATTAATTATATTATTTAAAAAATAATTAAGTATTTTATTATTGTATTGTAATTAATAAATATGAATATATTTAAAAAAATTCCCATTAATTTTTATTACCAAACATCATTTTCATGATTTAAAAATGTCACTTATAAAATGGGGTCTAGGTTCTTCTACATAATACATTGAGCCAACGAATAATACAACACATATATGATTCATTGATTCAACATTTTATCCACCCATCCCATTAATTATCTTTATCTAGTTATATATCACACTCATATTGAAAGTTCCTTGAAAAATATTTAGACTAACTAAAAAATTTATGTTTCAATAGTGTTTATATAATCCAAGCATGCATATGGTCTACCAGCTAATTTTCAAAGTCACTCCTATAACACTAACCCAAAATATCTGAAATATATATAACATCTCTAATTAAATTTGTAATAACCCATCCTAGATTACCCAATATTTTGAAAGAAATCATAACATACCATTGATTTACATCCACATTTCATATATGATGATGATAACCTTGATAATAAATTATAATTATTGTGTAATAATAACACTATTTTCCTTATATTTTTATATAAACAAATTTTAGAAAAAACATATCGAATTATAGGTTCTTAAATTAGAAATACCAAAATATAAATTCTATAAATAAAAATTCACACTATTCTATGATGATTATTATAAACATAGTATATATTATTAAGTAAGTATGATGAATAAACACACATGAGAATACATAATACAATACAAATAAATAATTAAAATTTAAACAATTAAATGTATGATATCTCATTATATAAAATAAATAGAAAACTATGATTGAATCATCCAAATAAATTATATCCTATTAAACACTCATCCTGTTGATAGTTCAATTGTTTATGTGTTGTTATATATAACTCAAGAATATTTTGATAAAACTACGTTATCAAATAATATATATTTTTTATACGAGAAAATCAAACCATGTAATGGAAAGGGGGGAGTGAGAAAACACATTTGGGTATTCATAAATACGCTTACTCAAATTAATTAGTATAAATATTTAACAGACATAATGTGTAGGTGGTATATGATATACATACCCAACCCCAAATTCTTATATGATATATGATTATAATATAATCATAATAACTTTGAATTATACTTGATATAAAATTATAAATCAAATTATATTTCCCCACTAGCTGAAGAATACATACATTAAAATAAACCATAATCTATCTTGCAACATCAAGAGGGTTCTTCCCCCCATGTAACATACCCACTTCATGTCAAACTAGAATTTTATTATCATCGGGTAGATGATTCAAGGATTAATCTCAAGAGTAAAAAATATCATATTTTAAGGATTATCATAACATGGTTGATATGTGATGAAATAATTTTAGATAAAGAGTAATATCAATGCACTATATAGGGAACAATGTTAGGTTAAGGGGTGAGTCCTCCTAGAGCCAACCAAATTTTAAAAATTTCAAACTATTAAATAACAGTTATCATGGTTCAAAAATAAAAATCATAAAAAATTATATCTTATTAATTAATCAGTATATCATATAAAAATGTATCATGGGATACCAGTCCCCTCAAAATATCAATTAAATATTCATATATCTATTATATATAGAAAAGTAATATTCATGAAATTAGTTTTTATAGATAACCATAACCATTCAATAAAGTTTCAATTATTGTTTCATTTCATGTCATGAAATCACATCAAAACATGTATAAATATTTCTTATGTATCACACCATATATCATGTCACATAATCCATAAATTTTTTCATATTTAATTTAATAAGAAGTCATTGACTCACATATATGTAACCTCAACCTCACTTCACATTATTCTATTAAAATTATTCTCTTATTTCATATTCATTTATTTATATTCATGTGAATGACTTTTAATGATCCAATAATTTACATACCCTTACTATATTTCACTATATGAAATAGATATATTAGTGATCAATTATTTAAATATCAACCCTTTTTTGAAAGGCCTCCTAATATTTCATAGTATTTTTTAAAAACACCATATATATTTAAGTCAACTATTCAGTTATGGTAGGTTCATTTTTTAGAGGATTTTAAAAAAATTTGTAAATTTTTATATTATAAAATTATAAAAACATATATTAATAATTTTTGTTTTTTTATGACTAAATATTTTATTTTAATTACTCACAGATGAAACAAATTTGAATAAATAGGGAGGTTTTATGAAATTCAATTTTTTACATAATGTTAATTTGGTTTAAAATACAATGAAAATACCAATGGTTTTTATAAAAATTAATTTTCTAATCAGATATAAAATCTATTTCAACCACATATAAAGATTAAATTTTATTTGTGAAATAATATTAATTCCATAGTAATAATTAATGGTGGTATAAAACATCATTGAATTAATTGAAATGGTATTTTTTATATAACATTGGTTAAGAACACAAAAATTATTTTAATATATATAAAAATATATATCACGAATCCATTACCATACTGGATTCTATATAAAACTAAAATATCAACAAATAAATATGAAAAAAATTGAAAATATTATTGAAGTGAAGTATTCTCTCAATTATGGGGGGTGAAGTTGAACTAGTCATGCCCTTTGGCTCCTTCTCTTTACCCATGCCCAAGTTGGCGATGGCTGTCGTCGGAGCCCCACCCCTGTCAATGGAGAGGTTTCATCCTTCAGCATCAGACCATACATTTTCTTTCACCCCATTCTCCAACCCCGATTTCTTACCTGCGTTCCCTGGTGTGGCACTTTGACCTAATGCCCTAGACCTTCGAGATGGATTCCCTCTGCTCGCGCAATAAATTTTATAGTTTATTAAAGATTTTTCTCTTTTTAATCCAACTCTGTTTTCTTGGTTCATTTCATAGTGTCTATTAGTGGACTCCATTGATTGATTGATTTTCTAATTCTAGGATCTTCATGAAAGGTTGATAGTTGGTTTTCGTGATAAGAACCACATTATGATCTGTTTTTCATCCTAGGAAAATATGATCACCATGCGGTCTAGATATCCTCATTCTTGCAACGACCTCTACTTCCACCTAGTCAAATGGTCTATAGTCCTCTATTTGAAGAGGTATTATCCATCAAATGCACTGTGGTTATGATTTCCAGAGGTCCCACTCCCATTTCAAAACACCTGTATAATCTGAATGTTAGGTAATTTAGTCGATCAGTATCTCTACTCGGACTCGTGAACCAGTTCAATTTGTCACCTTGTCTCCCCACTAAATTTGTGTTGATGTTAATGTTTCAAACACCCATTTGAATGGGTCTGGATCTAGGTATGAAAGGAATTCCGATGCAAACAACCTATAGTGTTCTATTCTTGGACGCTCTTCTACTCGGAGTGTTCTCACCAGAGACATCTAGCTCATTCATGCCGGTGAGGTAGTAAAGGCCCTAGTGGGTAGATGGCTCTGGGCGATGGATCCATCTCACTCTCTGTTGGGTAATCTATTGATCTAGGATTCCCTCTAAATGTGGACAACATTAGGATAATTTAAGGGTGAAATTTGACTGGGTCTGAGCAGATCTCCTTTGATCTAGTGCTTCCGTGTAATGGGGATCAAGACTTCGAGAAGCCTTCTAAGGCCACACTGCCTAATCCCAAAGTCACGGACATATTTTACATATTGATATGTGATCTGGGAGCTACTGGCCCTCCAAATTCTGTGGTGTTAGTGGCTATTTTGATGATAAACATGTCATGCTACAAGATCCATCTAGTCTATCTAAAGAAGTTGCGGTGATTGGAAATGTTTGTGATGCTTTTCTCATTGGTAAGGATCCACTATGTCCAGTATTGGAGGATCCAATCTCTCTAATTCAGTTTATGGTTCACAGTTTCGAGCAGCCAAGTGGTTTGGAAAAATAATTGCAGGTATTGCAGGTCAAACAATCCTTTGCTGAGAATGTGAAGTCTAGAGGAATGGCCTTTAACCCCCAAAATCAGTTTTCTGTTTTGGGAGAAATAGTGTGCCATGATTATGGGTTTGTCCATGAAGTGAAGACATCAAAAGAGTAATTGAATCCCTCCTTGAACTCCCCTACTGAATCAAAGGAATAGAATATGGTGGAGGACTACCTTAGATCCTCCTCAAGGAAAGGTGAAATCACTATCATTGACTCTGACTGTTTTATTAAGCACGCCTGGAGGCCACGTTACAAGAAATACTATTCGGATATTTTGAACCCTTTGGCTACTAGATCCTCAAGCAAAAGAAAGGCATTGATAAAGGTTTCCAAAATCACTGGAAATATCTCTTTGAGTAAAGACAACGATTCTGATAATCATCTGGCGCACAAAAAATGAGTATGTGGATACTGCTAGCCTCTAGTATGGAATAGAAATGATGGAATGTGAGGAGTGGAAAAACATCATTAATGGTAATAAAGAATTCATAGAACATTATATTGAGGTCGATTCATCACAAGAGGACTTTGAGAGGTTATTTGAGAGGAGCGTCAAGTTTACTCTAACCACTGAGCAGGTATCTTGGATCCAAAAACAACACGATATCTTGGAAAATGGATTTAATAGAAATAAGATCACAGTTGATGAGAAAATTAAATCATGGGACAAGATGACAATCTATTTTGAAAACCACCACAAATATGAACCAGACGTGTGGGATACTGATCCACAAAGGAGTCTTCTTAGAGGTGAGGGCTTTAAAAGATATTTATTGCAATTTGATGATTCGACCACTTCGTATGAGATTTCTCAATGTTTTTTTACATTATGGTTTCCCAATTTTCAATTAATAATTCTTCTTAATAAAATAATATGATGATGGGTGGTGGGGATGAAGTTATAATATTTTAATTTCAATGATTCAATAATATATATAAATATATTAAGTCATATAATGTTTATAAATCAAGTAGAATATTTCCATATCCCAATTATTTATAAAATTTTATTTAGGTAATTTAAAATAATCCATTAAAAGGGTTTGATTTTATTTTCAGTTTTTAGCCTATTGATTATAACAGTCATCATTATTCCATTATATTCAACAAAATGTAGAAAATATGGTGAACTCCTCTAAATTATAGTGTCCCTCCTAATAGAGAATTAAATAATTGAGTAATGTAGATATTTTTTAAATTCTAGTATAAATTTTTTAATTACTTTAGTAGTAAAAAAATGGTTTAGAAATGATACTTTTAGAAAATTCATCATGAAAAATCAACAATATAAAATACATCTCAATATTTGTATCTCTACATAGGAAAATTATATATTTAAACATTTTTGGAAAATAAAAAATTTAGATACCTAAATTATATTGAATACTTTTATGTATTTTAATATTTAACTAATTCAAAATAATCATTTTTTTATTTGTTACATTCCCTATTGTAAAAATTTTCACTACATCCAAAAATGGACCAACTAATTTGATATAATTATGATCATATTGTCTTGTTAGTTCCAAAAATATTATTATTCTACATTTAAATGTAATTGTACATCACTAGAAAAGATTCTTATTCATTCTTGTGATAGAATATTCTATAAAATTACATAATATTTGGTTCCTCATTCTATATCCATTGTACATATCCTGTATGAATTTTTTTTTCAATATAATATTTTCATAATCTATTTTTCTCTTCAATTTTTTTTTGGAATTTTAATAACAACATTTGAATTTTACTCTTTAATCCAAAAATTTATTTTTCATTAATAAATACCAAAATGTCACCAAACCCTTAATATACTGATCTGTATTCAAGGTTAAATTAACCAATAATTTATCAATATCTATATTTTCAATAATAGTATAAAAATAATATTATTTTAATTTTTTGACAAGATATAATTTTTTTCACCTATTTAAATGGGTAAAATCATTATATGATAAATGAATTCTTTATAAAATAATATGTTATGATTAGAAAGAAATATTTATTGTAGGAATTATATTTTTTATGTAAATTTCAAAATAATATAATTATATTCTAAATATGAAAAACTCAAGTTAAAGTCAAAATTAGTGGATAAAGGGTATTCTCAAATAAAATTTATTAATTATAGTTAAATATTATATAAAACGGTCAAAAAACATCTTTAATATGTGTTGTGGTTCTTATAACACATAGTATTTTAATATATTTAATGAAATAAACAAACATGATACCTTTATTAGGAGAGGATAACAACTATTTTATATAATTATATAGTCTAACAAGTCTGTAAATGGGGTTCCCCATTGCTAGTTTGATTTACCCACCGTAAGGTAAATTATTAAATATTTTTTATTAATAGCCAATAAATATCATTATATAATTCACAATTATTATCTAACACCATGTGCTAATAAGAAACACTCAAATGAGAAAGAAGCAATATACTCCCAAAAAACACAAATCCTAGTAATTATATATTTTAGTTTTGGTGATCTAATCATAATCATTAACCATAAATTAAAAATAATGTTATGGTTTTCAATATTATTGTTTTTTTGATACATCCATGATATGTCTATTATCTCTATGATTAACCATATAGAATAAAATCCTAAAATTAAGAAACCCCTATATAATTTCAATAATATAAATTTTTTCGTAAGATATTTTTACCAATTTATTGTAAAATATGTGAATATAAATCAATAATTAATAAATACCCTAGGAAACTGTGTATAATTATTTTAATCAAAAAAATATAAAAAGTATTAATCAAAGAAAAAATTTCTCATATGATATTTATTATTATCTAGATATAAAACAATTAATTTATTAAAATAAATTAAATTTATTTTAACTTTCCATCATTGAGAATAAATTTACTATGTTTTTAAACATTTCACAGAGAAAACTAGTGTATTAAGTTTCAATTATCAAAATAAATAAGTTAAATTTATTCTATAAATAAAATTAAAAATAATAATAGAAATATCATATAAAATAAATTATATGAAATTGAACTTCAATTATAACGTATCTTCAAAGGGATATTATTACTGAAGAACTAAATCATGGGGATATAACATTGTCTTGTGGTTTTAGAAATGGAAATTATGGTCTTTAGTGTGGATTAGAGGTTGGAACTATATAAGGATGTTTTGATCTAGTTATAAATAGGTAATATGGAGGAGAGGGGAGGTTATTGGCCTTTAGTAAAATAAATAAACATAATTTGTCATTAAATAGAGGGACTGTTGAGATTTTTGGTGGAGAAGATGAAAATTATGGAAAGATGAATCTACTAGAGTTTGATAAGAATATTAAATTAAAATAAAATATTGAAAATATTTTACATAATCTATCAAAAATTGTTACAATTAATGATGTATTAAATGAAACCCACAAATAATTTATGTAATTTATATTGTTTCTATGACTATCCCCAAATTCATGGTTAAAATTATAATAAATTGAAAATATAAATCATAGTGTTTGGCATAAATTTTGATTTAACAGCCACTACTATGATTTTTATTATTATATGGGTTTGATTATTAGTCAATTTTTTTGTATCAGAAATTTATTTCCCTTTTTAATTAATTAATTAATTAATTTTTTATCTTGTTCATGAGTTTTGGGTGGATCAGTTTTAGATTTTAGTGTTTCAAAGCAAGGGGCGTGGTTGGCCCTTGGATTTTCCAACCATGTGGTAAAACCATTCAGGTTAACATGTGTGTCAATTGAGGGTTTCAAGGCTATTATATGATTTTATAAACCATGTAACCTACCAAAAATATTAAACTCAAAAAATCACCCTTCATCCCATGTTGATTTTAAACTCATAACCTCTCCTCATTTCCAATTGTGAACCCATATGGCATGTTCACACCTACACCCTCAATAATCTTATTTGATGATGGTTCCATATTATTTTTTTATTTTTTAGGCCTATTTTTTAAGGTTATATATTCATTACCTCTTACACTCTTTTTTTCACATTATTCCATCCTTTTCATTCCATGGTGAGGACATAGTGTCCAAAGGTTTTCTACGGATCCACATAATGTTATGGTGTTGTTGATTTTAACATTATTTTTTTCCATATAGGAGTCATCATTAACTCCTTTTAGTGTATAAAACCATAGTATTTAACATTTTTTATTTAAAGTTGGTTTCCCCATATATTATCCATTAAATAATAGATCCATGATTTATTTATTATTTAAATTCATGTTTTTTATATCAAAGGAAGTATATGAATTTTTCATGATTATGTGGAATGAAAACTATTTTTTCACTTTATTTTCAATTGATAGAAAACTATTTTCAATTTTTCATTGAAGTATAAATAATTTATTACCAAGCGTCACAAAAAAAATGAGTGATGAAGTGGTTGAATTTCAATTTTTGAGATAATTTGAAACCATAATGTTGTTTTTGAATTCATTTTTATTTTACAAAAGGATTACTTAATGTATATTGGATTGGTGGGTACTTAAGTTGATTCATTACAAACAATTTAAATGTTTAAATAAAATATATGTTTAGGTACTAATTTTTCATGTCTAACTTATAATATTTCATTTTAAATATTGATTATGAATCTTGTTTTATACTTTTAAATGATTATTTCTTGGTGGAAAATAACCCTTGGTATGTGCACCTTAATATAATTATTTTTAAAGAATAAAATCATCCTAGATATAGGACAATCATGTTAAATTAATATGACTTAAGAATTTGTGGATATTTCTATAATGATTTATAGGGGAGAGTCTTTTTCTGTGATTCCATTTTAATTTGATTATATATATTTGGTTCTGTTTGTGTCTGTGTGTGTTTATATTTATAAAATTTCTTTCAACTCTTTTAATTTTATTACATTTTTTATATATTTCATCAGAACAATTAGTAACTATGGAAATACTATGAGGACATGCTATAGTAGTGTTTGATCATGCCATAATAATTCACCATTAGTATATATATTTTCCCACATTTTTGGATTTCCCATCACATTGTCTAGGTAGTATAGCAAAAATGATTTGGTTGGTTATATTAGATAAGGAAAAATGATTTATATGTATTTTTTATATTAAGATTTATCTCTACTGAAATCATTCTATTTTTTAAGGAAACTCATGAAATGAAATTTATTGAAAAATGGTTTTGAGGTTTCCCATTGTATTTTCACATATGAGTATCTTATATGGGAATGTTTTTTTTTCAACCTACCATTTTTATTATTTTATTTTTTAGGGGTCCCTTTTTATAAATGATTTATTTTCCTATGTAAAATGATACGTTTAAAAAATTGAAACAGATTATGTCATCCAATTTAACCACCTCTATATCATATTCTATTTTAAACTGTATGTATTAATTTTTGTTGGATGATAATTTAACTATTAATTCTCATTGGGTTTTGAATATTTATATTTATTTTTGTTGACTGGGTATGGAAGTATAACATATTGTCTAGTCATGTTGGAATATTTTTACAGGTTTTAGTGTTGAAATTATTACCATTTTAAAAATCATTAAATTTTTTACCAAACTTATTCCTTTTTTACTTAATAGTATCTCTTGAGGATAAATAATACACGTCATGTGTGTCATATGTCATATAGGATGCATATACAAGGGGTGGAGTAGACTAGCTTGTGATGGAATAGTATCATAACCAATATTTGTAAAGGATAATAGGTTCTAGAATATCGTTTTTTATTTTGACTGTAATCCTAGTTTGGAGATAAGTCCTTCTAAATTTTGGGTGTAGTTATTATGAAGTGGTTTACCAGCACTTCCACTATAAGCATTGATTTTTCAAGGTATTTCATTTTATAGGTCTTGCATTTGGATCATTAATCATATATTTGTTGTGTGTTTAATTTTGTATTAGTGGATTTTTAAATTATATTAATTATTTATGGATTATTTAAACGATTCCCATGATTCATGAAATGAAAATTAGAGTTGAACTACTGATACATGAATATAGATTAGATATTTTAAAATCTATGTGCGGAAAATTACATGGGTTAATAAAACAATAAAAGGTAGTTAGATGAACTATTTGGTTAGGTTGTGGATAAACACTTATCCCTATTAATTAGGATTTCTATTTTTATGTTAATCTATTATCATTGATTCTAATTTGATTTTGAAGGATTGTTTTTGTAAATACGGATACCCAATATTGAAAATCATGAAGAAAATTTTCAAAATGGGGTTAAATGGATTTGGTATTCAAAAGTTGAAAAGGGGGATTCATGATGGAAGTATAGATTTTCTAGTAATATATAACGCTTTATATTTGGGAGAGGTTTCAAATGATAAATTTAAAATAAGCATGATTTTTAAAAATGGGTAAATTAATTTAATAAATAATTTTTAGAAAATATTAAATTGTATTTAGTGATGTTTTATAGTTTATAAAACCAAGATATGTGATTTACAAATAGTTTTAAAGAGGGAATTTAAATTTGTTCATGTGGTTTTGATTTGATTTTGGGAAATGTTTTTATATGATTATGTTTACTTAAGGTTGGGTATGTTTTTATTTTAGGGATAATTTATTGATATTCTGTTATTCAAATTATCCATATTACTCCCATATCAAGACTCCATGGATTTTAAATGCCAATATATGGGTAATTTTCCATTATTTAACCATCCTGTTCAACAACATAAATATTTAATTCTAATTGTTTTAAAGTAGAATCCTACTCTTTATTATGGAAATAAATATTCATGAGGGTAAAAAAGAATGGATTTGGATTATTTAAAGGATAATTTGTCTTATTGAGATCCATTAGTATCTTAAGATCAAGTTTCCTAAATTTATTCCTAATTGTATATGTTGTAAGAGGTGTTAACAATTTTTTTGGATAATCCAGGACATTTCGATTAATGGTAATTTTTTAAGTAATTGTTATTAAAAAAGTGATTTCTCTAAATATATGCAGTTTCAAAAAGGAAATGGAATTTTACTACCTCTAATCTTGTTATCGATCAGTCTTGGAGTACATTAATTTCATTGTTAACCTAGTATAGTGTCTTTTAGAGATTTCTTATTATGAGTCATTGAAGGATCAGTTTTTTGATAATGGTATTAGTCCTGATCCTTATAATATGGTATTATATTTTTATTTACCCTCATATATAATTCATAAGGAAGAAAGTTTTATTTGAGGTAGAATTATCCATAGTTCTTTGAGGTTAATTCTACATTCTCTATCTCTGAATGAGGGGAATATGGTTTTATTAACAGAAAGATGATTTTTTTGGAGTTTGAGAAGGATGTTAGTGGAATCTGTTGGACTTTATATAACTCTTCTTCAGGTTATTAAATTGTTAAGACATCTTGGTTCCATTAGAGTAGTAATTCATATTACAAGAATCCCTTGTGTGATAAATATTGGAATACCTATCATTGTTCTGGTTATTTAGATCATATATAGAGTTTATATAATGGGGTTTTGCACAATGGGAGTAGATATAGATCTACCACATTGTAGGATTATTTGTCCCAACATATAACACATACTATTGATAATGTTGATTCGTGAGATATCCTCTTTTATTTGATAGAAATATCTAATTTTTATCCATTTTTCTATAATTGAGGTTGGGATGATTCTATATCATTTATATTTCAAAAAATTATTTAACATCATTGGTTTAACATTGTATTATGGAAACTATCAAATTATCGATGGTAATGTTTGGGATTTGTTCGTGTCATTAATGTTTTCTTCTAATTTTTCTTCAAGTCCATTGGTGTGGGTGATTGTCTATTTACATTTACTATATTATAGTAAATATAATATATTTTAGACACACAACTAGAAAATATTCATATACCAATGGTTTAGAAACATTTGTATAGGTGTCTAATATGTTGGTATAACCTATACCAATACTTTGGAGGTGTGTTGGCTATTATAGAGTTAGTGTAGGAAATATGAAAAATCAATTAAAATAGTTTTCAAAAACTATTTGTATAGGTAATGTAAATATAAAATCCTTCTTAGTTTTAATCCCAAAACCTCCCATTTATATTCCAATGAACCAACCACTAAGATAATATGACATTTATTAACATTATTTGATAAATTCATATATGAATATTTACAAATAATTTAACTTTTCATGTATTTAATCTTATTTGATAAAAGAATCCAAAAGTATATATGGTTACCTATAGAACTGGTTCTCAAAATCATTTGTATTGAACAATAAAAATGGATTTCAAAATTGTTTTTATAGTAACCCTAGCTTTTCTGAGGTATACCAATGGTTTTGGAAAAACCTATGGGTTTAATATCTTTAATGGACCAATTCCAATAGTTTGTGAAAAACTATTGCCATAATGTCTATACAAGGTACAGAAACCAAATGTTCAGACAAAAAATATTGGTATAATATATTTCCATGATATGTATACCAACAATTATACCACAACTTTTGTTATAGGGTCCCTCTAGGGTTCATATAAGAACAATTTGTTTTCCAAAACCATGTGAGAGGTCCACTAGCATATCTCCAATTTTTAGTAGGGATATCGACATAGTTAGTTTGTATTTGAATCATTTGCTATCCAATTATATTGGTAACAATGATGTACATATTGATGCAGTATTATCTAGTTTTAGGATGTTTCCCTCAAGGTTCATTATAAGATTAATTTATTATAGGATATTAATATGGCTAGATTAAGACATAATGTTAGTCCTTTAATTATTGGTGCTCTAGTACTTACTTGGTGTTGAGAATCAATGAATTTTTGGGTAAGTTAAATATTATCCTTTCCATTAATCACCTTGATCAACTAAATATTTTTATGGAAGTAATGTGTTATAGTGGGGATAATTCTAAATGAAAAAAACGTTATTTTCCATTTTGATTTTATTATTTAATGATTTATGTATTTTTCCCTAGTGTTTGTGTTGATACACTCAAAATAATAAAATTTCTGAGTTTTTAATTTGGTTTAATGATTGGTATCAAGTATTTATTGACCATTTAGAGCCCATAAAAAGGGAATATAATTTTTAGTAGATCCTTTTTACATGGTTGGTGCATGGTTTTTCTAACTATGATGAATGATAGTGTAGGTTCGTAGGTGTGACCATTAAATGTTTCATGGTTAGTGTATGATTTTGTAATCTATGAAACTAAACTATGTGATCTATAAAGAGTTTTAAAATCATGAAATTGAATGTATATCCATTTTTAATTTTAACCCCTAATTTCTCTTCCCCTCATTCACTCAACTCTCATTCGTTGTGCATAATATATTCCACTTGTATCCTCTATTTTATGTTTTTATATGATTTCATCATGATTTTAAGTTTATTTTTTTTGGATTAAATATTATTTACCTTATCCTTACTTAATTTTACCCTTCTCACATTTTCTCACCCTGGTGAGTTATTATTAGCGTAGTTTTAAATTGGGAATTTCATGGTATTAGTGTTTGGTTTTTCCATCCATGTGTAAAATTTCCCATCCTCCTAGGTGATTATCACCTCAATATACGTCAACTCTAAATTAAGATAGGTTTCATCATTTATTATCCATAAAATTAAATAATTTTAATCGAATTATTAATTAATTTCATTTTTGGATATAAAATTATTACTTTTAATGTCACTTAGAATTATGTAAATGTAAAATATTTGTTAAATTTTATTTTCAATAGATAAATAATGTTTTTTAATTTAAACATATAATATAAATATTATTTTCTTTTACCTTAGTCAATAAATATTTTATAGATTTCTTAAATATAATGTATAAAGGTATTTTAAAACATCAAAGGTGTTTTGTGTTGGAACCGAGGTTGTTCTTATCTGGAAATGTATTTGGGTTTGTGTTTGTTGTCAATATACACTTTCATGATGGGAGAGTTTGGAAGGAAGAAAATCTTATAGTACAAGATGAAAACAATATTTATGGTGGTTTCATTTCCTAGTTTAGGACAATTTTTTCGGCTCAAAATATTGAGGATAAGGATAGCATTGCAAAGGGTTGTTTTCTAGAATCAAATCATTATAAATATGGTAAACGTATTGGATTCATGAATTCTAGGTTTAAAAAATATTGATCTCCTTGAAGTTGTGGATATTTTTGATGGGTTGATGATTCAATAGTCTTCTCCAGAACTAAAAAAAATTGGAGCACCATTAATGTGTGATGAATTTATAATAATCTCCATGACTATGAAAAATATGACTGGAGCGTCACAACTAAAGGGTCTTCATGCTTTTTTTCAATGTTAATTTGAAATGCATTGGATGGATAAGGGCATCGCAAAGGGATGATCTTATATATATGAGGCTACCCCCACTTCATTCTAAAAGAAATTAATTAGATATAAATATGGATCATTCTTATTTAATGAATGTTTGGAGCATCACGAATCTAGTTTTCTATGATATCTTGAGCATCGTGAAAAGAATATTAATATTTTGACTGATAACCACTCCTCTGAGTAATTTTAGTTTCATTATGATGAGGTATCCTATCATGACTTTGTGATCATTGCAAGGATAGTTTGTTTGGTAAAGAAAGTTTACTCAATGAATGTAGTGAGATTCCTGAAAGAGCATCACAAAGAAAGTATTGAACATCTAATTTAATAGAACTATTGTTTGAAGGGAATCAAGTCAAGAATTAGATACACGAATATTATCATGCTATTAGATGACATAAAATTAAATTCCAATCTATTGAAGTTGACTTCAAGTAAATATACTCAGAGATACATCTTTCAAGGAAGATGTCTAGGGGTTCATTAGAGGTATTCCAAGGGAGGTAGTGGGATTTCCCTAAAACCATTAAATGTTAGTGTTCCCAGCCTAGTGTGACTATTTCTAACTTTCTATATTCTTAAAGTAGAGAATATTTTAGTATTTAGTTATGATCGACACGTTGTCAATATATTCTCCTATGACTAGCTAGTAGTGGTGAACCCAGTAAAAATATTTTGTTGTCTCTATACATGATAATGGTAGATTACTATTCAATTCAATAAGGTTATTAAAACATGTTCCTACAAATTTGGGGAGAATATCTATCACATTAAAAGAAAATTTTGATACCCTGATTCACCCCTCCCTACTCAGGGTGTTCTGGTGTTCAACATTCTTGTCATCATGCTAATTTTCCCACAGTACTACCTAAATATTAATTTTTTTGTAATATGGGAGTTTCTAAATGTTCTAGTTGTTTATTAACATATTATCTATATACTAAGTTATAAACCTTATTTTAATATTTTAATGTTTTCTAGATTGATTATGAAGACCGTTATTCACTATATAATATAAATTTTTATAGTGTATAAACTCCTTGGGACATGTCCTATTCCTTTGAATATAAATAATGAAACAATCCTTCAAATATTAAATGTGTTTTATATTAACATGATTTATGAATAAGGGGGTTTTCAATGAAGGGTTATTATGGGTGAGTCTTTTTTCATGATTTCATCATCATGTGAAAATATGTATATATATATATATTCTTCATTATGTGATTCTATTTATGTTTATACCATTTTTTGTGACTTGTGAATTGGATCACATTAAATGTATATATTGTAGTAACCCTGACTCCAATTACCTAGATCTGATATTTAATTTATGACATTAGTAAATATATGAGGTATCACACCATAAGAGATTTAGTAGTTTTACAGTCATATACATTAAGATATATATATATATATGATTCCTATATTAAATAAAAAAAACAATTCTTAAGAAACATTATTTCTTCCATAAATTAATTCAAATAATTTTTCATCATATTCAAGAGACGGGAAAAAATAATTTTTGGGCACATATATTAAATAATGGTTATGTATAGGGGAAGATTTCATGAAAAAATATGGACAAAATAAATATGGAAGAGTGTATTATAAAATGAAATTCAATTCAATAGAAACAATTGTTTAATGTACATCCATGGAGTATATTAGCATTTCAATCACATGTATAATTGAAATTGAATTCTTAAGAGTGTAAATGCATAAATCTAGACCCTTAGGAGAATACAGTCTCATCCTTGACCAATATATCATAGATCATTTTATTATTTCCTCAATGGAGACATTTTTAATAAATGGGTGGTTGTAAACTAGATATCCATATAATATGGAATGTCATTTATTTTTTCCCATGACACATGTTGTTGAACTAAGGGGTTATATATAATAGAGCCCCATTTATCACTTGCATGTCCTATGAATTCATCATATATTTAATGACCAATTCAATTCATTATAAAAATTAATTATAAATATATATATATATATTTAATTAATAATATAAAATACTTCTTTATTAAAAGAAATGACTTGGTAATACCTAAGACTCGACTGTAATAGGTAGGCACAATATCCTAAAATAACACGTGATATGCATTTAAAAAGATATTTATTCGTTAGTATATTAAAAATATAGTTTTATAATTTTATAATTTTATTTTGAGAAATAAAATACAAAGTTGAACTCTAAAAATTGATTTTATCTTAAGAATAAATTTCAATATTTTTTAAAAATAATTCATTTATCATGAATACTGAAAAATATTGTTTTACCAAAACTGTAACACTTTTTATTATATGATTATATAGACGAGACATATAAGTTTATAAAACCTTTTGAATTGTTACATATGATTTTAATAATTGAAACTATACATTTTTTGAATACTATTATTAGATTATAAAACCAATGTTTGGTATTTTATGAAAATAAGTTATATTTTCAGATAAAAGATATTTTTTAGTAATTAATTATAATTAAACATTATTTTTGTACAATTAATTGTGGATAAATATTTAAGCAACTTAATTTTTTTTACTATAATAAACCAATTAATATCATAAAAATTAAAATAATTAATAATTTTTTACTAAATATATATTTTATTCATAAAATTATTTTCTCTATATAACGGGATTACACGCACTAATGTTAAAATAAATTTTCAATAAACACTTTAATTTTATTTGATAGAAATTTATTTAAATATAGAATTAGTTTTTATATATTATTTAACAGGCCCCATCATATTTTGACACTTCAAACTAAAATTACATTGATTAATGATTTATTAGCCAGATAAAAGTAAAACGGTTTTTAAAAAAATATAAATTTCAAAATAGTTATAAAAATTTTATATAAATAAATTAGATTAATATAATTTAAATTAGGAGTATAATATTATAAAATACATATATACCAATATATAAACAATAATTTAATTAAAATTAGTAATAAATAATAACAATAACACATAATGTATAAAAATTCATTTTTCAACAAAAATTGTTTATCCTATATCACATGTTTTAATTTAAGGGATTTTTTTCTAAATTTAATAAATTTAATTCGATTAAATGGTGTACATTTTCATATTAATTATATCAAAATTCTTTAATATGATTCATATTTTATTTAAAATAATGAAATAATTACAATAGTTAATTTTTAATCAAAAATTATAAGAGTTAAAAATGGTAAATTAAGTCTCTTGAATTTTTAATATTTAATGGTCACATAAACCATATAGAATTAATTTATAGGAATAAAATTCATATGAACATTTCAGACCTATTATTTCTCCACCCAACTAAACTAACTCACCATACCAACCTAACACCTTTGTAATTTCAATCATACCTATTACCAAATATTAGTTTCTAGAAAAATGCCCATATTTTTTCAATGATAAAAGGATCTCACACCCCCTAATTATCTTATACAAAACCACCCCTAATGTATTTATCATGAATTTACCTTCCTTATTTATCTCTGATGCCCTCTCAAGGAGTTACTATGGTTCTATTGATTTATTCCATGGTTTAAGAAGCTACATAGAAAGGTAGTGGTTTCAAATCCTTCTCATTTCTATTAAATTGAAATTATATTATTATAAAATCATTTCCACATATCTCCTTGGTTTTTATTTCATGTTATTATCTCCAATTTCAAATTTTATTTCTGATATACTACTTATACTCTCTCATTATATCTATACTTTTCTAATATCAGGTAATATAAAGGTTGTCATTCCATCCCTTTTAGTTTTCATTAAAACCCTTTAGTATAATGTCATATTACATATAAATGTGTGGAAATATAACCCTATTTATATATTTAGAAAATGAATTAAATTTAATAAAACTCTTTTATTATTCAATCATAATACCAAATAATCAAAAAAATTGTAATGTAATGTGTTAATTATTTTATAAATAAAGGAATCACTATCAAAATAATTTCATATGGATGCATATATTATACAGATGAATCTAGGGGTGATCACCTAGAAAATTTTTAGTTTAATATTTAAGTCAACCATAACCCTAATGTAGGATGAGTGATCCTAATACTAAAAAACCCCTTAGTCACACCATAGATTATACTTTTTAACATTCATGTGGTCTTTATAAACAATGATGAATGATTTTTACTACCATTAATTTGGTCTCCTACAAATGGAAAATATTAAACTTGATTTAAATAATATATTTATAACCTTACACTTTTAAAGTACCTTCTTAAATAAATTTTATTTATTTCTTTGATAATGGAACATTAATTTACATTTATAATACCACATAGTTTCTATGTTGATTATTTATTTTTTAACCATATACATTTTTTATTTGGATATATTATGATAATGGTATCCCATTTATTATCATGGAATTATTGGTCTCATATATGTCATTATTCAAATCTGGATGATTACTGTCAGGTTGAATATGTATTGCTTATCCGTCCACTTTCTTTCTCATGATTTATTATGATAATTTTATCCCTTCTATTGACAAGAGTTTACGTAATTATTTTATTTATGTAGTTATATTAATAATTATTAATATTATCTATGTTGACTATAAATTTTTCCCATTTTTTAATACAATGAATTCATTAGGAATTAACATGAGATCGATATGTATTTGAATTATATATCCCATTTGTGATGAGTATAATGAGACAAATATGTTTGGTTGTTTTCGTGTAAGCCTTCTTAGATTAAGATGTTTCCTTAATTGTTTTATCGTAATCTATAGGCTCTTGATATCATAGATTAGGGTATGTAATTATCTATCATTAATAATTAATTTCATCATTAAGAAACCATTTATTATTATCCATGTGATCTATTTATTTCCATTTTATACATGGATATATTATGCTCTCCATTTTAGTTGAATATGAATTCATGTTGTTTATTTATTTCATCCATATAACTTTTCCCAAGTTTATGATATGATAGTTTCCACTATATACTACCACATAAAAATCTTTTTTTCACACCCATATTTTTTTCATTTCTCTAGGAAACGAAGACTATAACCATATATAAATTTCATGCCTATGATTGATGCGATATGGTTTTTATCACATTGTGTTCATATTGTATTTAATGTTTTAAATTGTAATGTATGTATTTATATAGTATAATATGGAAACTAATATGATGGAAACATCATCAAAATGGGTATTTTTTACATATAATGTAATACAACAACCGATATTGAGTTTTGGTAATCTTGGGATTTATAAATTTCCTTAATAATATTTCATCAATTAAAACCTTATATTGAAATAATAAATAGTTAGGATAAGGTAAAAGTAGTTGAAACAATATATTATAACTATATGATAAATAAAATAGGGACATAGAGGAAAAAATAATGCTTAACTAATTGATAGATAGAAATATAGAATCTGATCATGATTAAGTTAATGAAGTGATAATAATAAACAAGTAAAGGATTAATTAAGACCAATAATTCCTTAAAATAATTTTTTTTAAAACAATACTTTTGGTAATATAATATAAAATAGTATAAAAAAATTAAAAATAACCTCCTTGCAACTTTGTGTAATAATGATGTTATATATAACATTCAAAATTCTATTCATTCATTAAGGAAAATAATACACTTTTATTTTGTAAAATGTTAAATAATACTTCCTTAAATATTTAGAAGAATTTATTATTTAAAAATATATAAGAAAAAATGTAATGTAAACTTCATATTAGATAATGATTATGATGGAAGGAGATTTTATTTCTTTTGTAAACATTAAAACAAAATTACCTTTCACTGTTTTGGTAAAAGTCCGAAATTACTTAATTTGGATAATTAACCAGAAGATTAATTTTTTTAGAAATTAAATAATATAAATTATGGATAAAAATTAACTTAAATAATCATATTATTTTTAATAAAAATTTTTCTATACACGTTTTTAATAATCATTCCATTTAAGATAAATAGATTGAAAGAAGAATTTTAAATAAGAGTTTTAAAATAATTTCCCCTACATGTAACTCAGTTGTTCATTAATGATCTAAGAATAGAATAAAATGAAAATAAACCTATAATCTATTAATATAAACATAAGATAATAAGATTATTGTTGATTTGGATATTATTATCCCATAATTCTTTGAAAATAAATACGAACAAACAAATTCATGAAATAAAATGAAATTATAACGAAAATCCTTAACCATATGTCTCTTATTTTTCATAAATATATAATCTTCATTTATTATGAATATACATTTATTTAATACATTATTAAGAAAAAATTGCATCAATATTAAATTAAATTTCTTTTTTTTATAATCACATGAAATATATTCATTGAAATTCTCTTTTTTTCATTGACTACTTAAGGTTGTTCTATCAATTTCTCTAAAATTAAATTAGTATTTTTGCGGTTAATGGAGTGATGAAATGGTTACATCATATAAATAATGTTAATAATTTAATGATTATAATTTTTATTCATTATATTATTTAAAATCACAATATTTTTGAATTAAAAACTATATATAATTGTGTATAAGGGAAGCCACATCAAGCTTAAATGAACCAATAAATATATTTTAAATTCCACCACTATAATTTTTTTATAAATTTTAATGTTTTTAAAGGGTTAATTATTTATCAAATAAAGTAAAACAAGCAACACTATTGTTTTTAATAATTTTAATATTTATAATAAGTTTTTATCTGGAGGATATGTTCCAATATTAATTTTATTCTAAAATATTTTAGATTTATCTTAATTTTGATACATTTTTTTTTATTTTTAGTAAGTTAATAGTTACATTAAATGTCTTCACAAAAACTATGAATTAATTATTTAATTAATAAAGAATAAAAATATTATATTAAAATATTAGAAAAAATATAATTTGAGATGATTATAATAATATGAAAAAATATTACCTCGACATGTTTGGGAAATATTTTAATAGTTGGTTCCAATTTAACTTATTGTCCTGATTATTCTGAAGGAATTTTAATAAATAATATCAAATTGGACAATAATGCGATTTTAAGTAATTAATATATTATTAAATAATATAAAAAATTGAAACATTAAATAACACCTAAACATATAATATATGTTTCAAAATGTTAACTATTTTACATTTATAGGTCATTAAATTTTTTATTACTCTAGAATAGTCTTATTATATATAAATTTTTTTGGAAATTAAAAAGTTCCCCTCCCCACTCTTATATTTTGGAACCTCTTATTCACACTCCTTAAAATATAAAAATCCCTTTTTATTGGATAATCTCTATCAATATCCCTTCGTATAATCCCTATTTACATTATATTACTATTTTATTGGAATAAAACAAACATCAGTGGACTTAACATGTTTAGTAAATTGGTTTTTCTGAGGAAGATGTATCATTTTTAAAAAAGTGTTTTAATTTTAATTTTTCTTAGAGATCACTAAAACCTTTTTAAAACATGATTAAATACAAAATACAGTATAATCAACCTAATTAAATGTTATTATTTCGTGTAAAAATCTATATCTATCACCACATCTATCAAATGGGAAAATAATTTATTACTCGTATTTACGGAAGACTACTACCACACAAATTGATATACTTCTTTTTACATCAACGACTTTCATGACTATAAATAATTATGGAATTATGACTTATATATTATATTAATTTCATATTTATAATTCTAAAAATTTTATAAATAATTTATGTTCTTATCATTCAATACATTATAAAATGATATTGTTATTCATGAATATGTGTGAATTATAACATCCACGAATCGATGAGATTCATTTTTCATTTCTATACCACATTGATAATACATTTAGTTATATTAAAATTATTAGTATGATAATATTTATATTATAATCATTAAGGAATAACGAAATAATATTTATCATATTTCCATAATGAATGTTCAATAATGATAATGTTCCCCACGCGTACATACAACCTATGATCTCCATGCTTGTAATGTACTTAAGTTTTCATTACCATATTTAATGGATGGAATTTAATGTATAATTTAAAAATAAAAATTACAATCTTTTTATGATTAATAATATGTATATGATGTAATAATTACCTCTTTGATCATACTCAATGGAAACAATTCATTTGGGACTTAAGAACAGAATGTCCTCAAAATTTAAAATGTCAACATAAATTATTTTTGTAAATATATATATAAAAGAAAAAGGGATATAAAAAGAATAATGATGTGAAAATATTTATTTAAAATGTAATTAAATATTTTATATTTTTTATTCTACTATATGTAATACTTATGCGATATGTCAGACTCATGTTAAGGGAAATTCTTTTAAAAATCCTCTTTTAGAAATCCTCTTTCCACTCTTTTTAAAAAATTAAGAAGGAATGTTTTTAATTATATGGAATGAGAATACTTTATAAACATCATGAATCCTTATTTATTTTAATTTTTCGTTATGATTAGACATGTTTATTTTGAAAATGAAATTCATTTTTATGTGTATAGTTTTTTAAAATATGTGATTTAAAAATGAATGTTTTATTTTCTTAAAGACTGTTTTACAATGCAAGATTTCATGATTTATATTCATGTTATGGTTCATGTAATTTTTTGGATTATGATAAGTTATGCGATAATACTTGTATAGGTGGTAAAATTTTAAACCAATTATGGGTGGTGTCATGAGAAACCAAGGTCCCATGATTAGATTATAACTTCAAATATATTGGGTACTCTAGAGATAGAAACGATCCATATTAGCTACTCCATTTGTATGAGTGAATAGAAAAATGATTTCCCAATACACAAACAAGGCATTCTAAACTTTCTAATGAGTTTTCATTTAAATATTTTGACTTTTAAAAGGTAATAAAGTTATATTATTTAAAGAAAATCATTGATTTATTTTAAAATATAAATGTATGTTTTTTTAAAAATAATTAAGGATATTTAATATATTTAAAGAACTAATGGTTTTTATTCTTTTATTCACCATATATAATATTTTATGATCACCCCATATAATAAAAAATCATGTGATGAGTAGGTACAAGGGTGGGGTCATATTAAATGTGGTGAATATTTTTCATCAAAAAAAATCACAGTTTATTTAAAAGTGTTATATTTATTAGGAAAATGGATACTGATTAGAAGTATCCTATTTTAATGTATCGGTTGAATATTTAATACTTTTTCCTAATTATAATATAACAAAATCCTAAATTATATTTGTGAAATTAAAATTAAATATAGTTTAAAGTCACTATAATATGTAATGTTCTTGTCTTCGTCCTTACAGTAGGTATCAAAGCAGGGTTTTGATAACATTGGAGATTAGTATTTTTAAGGGTGCGATTACATCATGGGATTACAATTATATGGTTAATTATATGTTTAATGTCTTATAAACCCATTTTAGGATTTAAGTGTTTATATTTTAATGTGAAAAATGATATTTTTAAGAGACATGTTTATTGTATTTATGTTATATCTAAAGCTTATGTTTATCATGTGAAAATTTTATTTCAGTAAGAATTATATTGTCATTTTTCGGATATACCTATAATAATATGGATAAAAATTTGTGTATATATGATTAATTATTTTTAAGAAATTATGGTCAATTTAATTTTTGGGATGCAAAATGAAATGTATGAGATAAACTTAGTGGTTAATTTTTTTTGTTAATGATTAAAAATTGTTGCTATTCTTGAGGATTTATTTTACATTTCTGGAGATGTTATAAGGATTATAGTTTTAGAAAATGTACAACCCATTTTCTAGGTGAAAACTTATCACATCAGACAAGGCCCTAAGGCATGAACACGCTACTAAATAGAGGAAACTGTGCATCTCCTACCACTATCCTATATAATGTCTTGGATTATATTACTTCATTTTTTATAGTAAAATTACATGGAAAAAATAATTATGTTTATCATTGGAATATATGTCTTATCATATCGATAACCGTGCTATTGAAAATTAATTGGGTGAATTTGTTATTAATGTTACTCTGAAATAAAATCAATATTTTTGGGAACCATATATGGTTATGGTAAGAAGAATAGTTTTGAATTTTATTTGAAAAATAAATGAAGGATACACTTTTGAATGAATATACTTTTTTATTATTTAATTATGATGATTTATATTACTTTGGGAAATGATTAATATATCACGGATATTATATGATTTGGTAATATAGTTTTAGAATTATATTTTAAGAGTAATTTATGTTATTTATAGAAATTATTAAATTTATCATGGGAGACTATGTGAAAAAATTCTACGGATTTTATGAATTCAATATTAGTCTATATTTTTTTTAAATAAAAATATAGTTATTTGTTTAATGATTGGGGTTGATCTTTGGGTATTAAATTTAAATTTATTGAAACTATAGTGGTATGTTATCATATAATGATTTATTATTTTTAGATAACTATCTTATATTATACTAGAAATATTGGTGTTGGATATTTTATATTCACATTAGAAGTGAATTTTTGTTGATTTTTTGACTGGTAGATGTTTATTCTTGTTCATTGGGAATGAAAAATTATTACTCATCATTTGTATAAATGATGGGTTCATGGTAGAGATGTTTTAGAAGATAAAAATCATCTTTTCAGAAAAGTATAATTCTATATATTATTAATCAAAGACGTAAAATAATAACTAAACTCCAGTAAAATGATTTTTTGAAAAAATATCAATTTACTATTCATACTAATAAATCATTGGCACTTCAACCCAACACAGATGTTTTGTTTTTTAATGGTTAACTTTTTCATTAACATGTACTCTATCACTATCCATTAGTACCTAGAAGTTATGATTTTTCTCTATATCCATGTTTTAATTTCCCAATTATTATCTCATACATGAAATCATATTATGGGTTAATAAATATTGGCTTTGTACTTCCCTTTATCACTATTCATGTGGAAAATTTATTAATCCTTTTTATGATGCGAGTTTTCAAAAAGTTGTATTTTAATAATTTATAGTATAGTTACCATGCCTGAGTTAAAAATTATATGATAAAATTGGCAAAAGTGGTGAGAATATAACACTCTTATATTTTGAAAAAGGAAAACCATGTCTAATAGCATACATGATAAACCACATTGTGCTTAAATAAATAACTGAATATTGTTAAAATGTGAATATTATAACCTTATAATTAAAGTGGATTGTATGAATTGAAATAAATGAATTCTGAAATAAATATAAAATTAATATTAAATATTAATTTATTTCTAAATGAATAGAAAATAGTATCTTAATTTTTTTATTAATGTCATTTAATTCTTTAGAACTATGATTATTAGAAAATTTGTTATTCTTTTTTTATGGGATAATATTATAAATAATTTTAGGATGTTTTAGAAACAAAATTCGAAAAAATGACATTAATTTTGGAAAAAAAATAAAAATTATATTATGGTGAAATATTATATTTTTCTGAAAAAATTAGAAAAATATAAATATTAAATAACATGAGTTTTTACAAAATATTGTGTCTTTAATTGTAAAATCATGAAATAATTAGGATATAAAACCATACTATAATTATTAAATTAATCAGTTAAAATTTTATAATATAAATATTAAGAAAAATAATTAAATTATATTTATAATTTATGTAACAACCCAATCTTACAGGATATGTTTTCCTTTGAAAAATGAAATAGCTTGCATTGTTTGGAACTTATTGTTTTAACACACCACGACCAATCAAACTAGCCATTATGAATAGTAATATCTAAAATTTGGAAATTTTAAAAATATTATTTTTCAATATGGACTTCATTTTTGGATTCAGAATATCAAAATTAGCTTAGGGTTAATTTTTGGTATTTTTCTAAAAACTTACAATTTTTTAGGAATAGTGAAAAACATTGCGTTATTGTTTAAAACTGATTTTTTATTGAACTAATTATTTATTTTTTTTAAATTTATATTAGGAAAAAATAGCTACATAATAATTATATATTTTTAATGTAATTCCTTGGAATCATTTTCTAATAATATTAGATATATAAAATTTTATTGAACTTTTTATCGCCTTTTACCCACCTTTTAGGCACAATTGAAAATTTTCATAAAACATGATTTTACCGCTTCTCTGAATTGAATTTTAAAAATTTGAGAGACAAGATTGACATGTATTTGTAAAATGTGGTTCATAAAGAGGAAAATAATTTTGGGTGAATAGTAGCTTTTGAATTTTATTTACCATGGTTAAATGTAAATAGGGGAATTAAAGGTAAAAATGATATTATAATTACTCAAACACATGTCCTGATTCTATTGGATAAGTGTATTTCAAATTATATCATCCGTAGGAATAAAATATGATCCTTTTGGTCCACTTGGATTAGATTATGACATTTTTTTTATTTTATATAAAGATGAGTTAAGATATTTAAATTCAAAGTTTAATAACTAAACCATTTTTATTTTAGTGTTATACATAGGATAAATTTGACTATAAATATTCATTAGAAAGATAAAACTATTTCCTACATAATTGTATTTATTTATACTTTTTAGAAATTAAATAATTAAATTTATTTATGATACAATCATGATACATTAATTACCTTATTAACGAAATATTAAAATAGTTGATATTATAAATATCCAAATAAATGTAAATTGAGACTTGTTATTAATTCCACTAATTATCTAGATTAAGAAGACATGATATGTTTTATTAAATACATTTTTTCTAAGTGAAAATGTTTTTATGCCTTTATCAAAAACAAAATACAAAATAGTGTCAAAATTGACATAAATGTGTTTTTAAAACAAATACTATATTATTAATTGATATAATATTCCTACGAATATAAGGTTGAGAAAAAGGACTTAAGTAAGGTTATATATATTAATAATTAATCTCTTGGGGTTATATTGGATTTTTATTGTATGTTTACTAACCATTTTTAATAACAATACAAGAATACATGGTAAAAGTTAAACTTTTTAACAAAGAGTTAAATCTAAACGATAAGGTTAATATGGTGACCTAAACTTGTCTAAAACCAAATGTTGAGATTTTATTGACCCATACCAACCTTATCCTTGAAATAAATTATATTTTATCCTTTATAAACCGAATATGATTGTAAAATAAAATACTATTTCAAGCATTCCATAAAGTGACACCCACCTCTTTTATAATAGGGTACTTACCCTTATCTCAAAATCACACCTCCAAAGCCATTTGGCTCAGACAAACCCTACTAAAATATTCTCCCAACTACCCACACTTTGAATTAGAGGCCTTACATAGATCCTAAATCCAACCTAAGTATCCCTTTTGATCAACTCAAAAGAAAACACCAGAAGAAGAGGTAATAATTTCACCACCACTTTCAAAGTACTTTTCTTCTTCCACATCCTATTTCATTGTTGTTTCCATACCATAATAATAAATCCAGTACCGTATACATACTATGATATTATTATAAATATGGAACAACCATATTCATTATTTTATCCATCCTTTGAATGACAAGTCACCATACGTGCGTACGTACGGCTTACCGTCTTCACGTCGTGGTGTAGTTTGTTACTCAAAAAATACATTATTTGGATTGGTATAATAATGAGTATAACTGATTTATATAATAAATATAAAATGTTAATAATTCATTATTTATGATATACCATCTACCTACATACTATTTCACCATCAATAGAATGATAGTGTCGCTCGTGCGTACGTACGAATTACTGTGTCCACGAACGCGATGATATTGATTACCTTTCATAGACATTCAAGAATAATTTTCATTTTATGATTTAAAATAATGTTTAGAAACCTAATATAATTCTGTATATGAATCAAATATATCCTATCCATAACAAAAATTTATTACATAACCATTCATATGAATGAAAATGAATCAGTTAACACCCAAATCAATGATACTGCTGAAATATTATTAACAAAGAAATATTTAAAGATCATATATGATATCATCTTTATATATTTAATTTTTCATAATTTAATAACATTTATTTAACTATTATTCAGGAGTTTAACATACCCTTGATCAAGGAAAATTACAAGGTAAGGGTTAATTCTAAAATCTCTTCACTATCCGAGATTGTTTTTATGTGAGTATCTACAGGGAACTCTTTATCATCCACATACGTTTTTCTAAAAAAATTATTTCAAAACATTTTAAAATTTTCTAGACTATGGGTTAAAGTAATTTATACCCCTGCTTTTCTTTTTATAAAATGTTATTAATGGAATATTTCCATTGTTTTCCCAACAAGGTCCTTTACGACCTTTTCGACAAAATTAAGGAAAGAATGTTTTTTAACTTATAAAGTTAGTGCAGCTATTTTCTACCGTTATAAAAACATTGAATCTTCCCTTACAATTTTAAAAGAATATTCTCAATATAAAATTTTTATTTTAAATTACAGGACTTTTAACTAATTTCAAAATAGAAATAGATATTTCTCTAAAATAGTTTTGATTCCATCTATGTCAATATCCTTTTATGGATTTTACACTTGTTTGAAGATGATTTATTAATGTAAAATATTCCATATTGCATTGATGTTTTGTTGATATGCTTGACTGCGGATGTGATATTTTTATACCATTCATGGTTTATGGTTAAATTTTTTACATTTTTTATACTAGTTTTAATATGAATGTTTTTGTTATATTTCATCCTTTTCATATGAGGAATGCATTGGACTTAGTAAGTGACGATTGGATCCCTCTATAGCTCCATGATGCATCGATATTTCTCTTGTGATAAACTAGTTTCTCGGAATAAGGACTTTACTAAATCGTATTTATAGTCTTCTCATGAGGCCTTGACTTTTTGGTTATGATGTCCAACATTATGAATTCCATCATTATGAAATTTCTTATTGATATTACATGTGATTATTCATCTTTTAGAATATCCATCTGAATATATAAATGGAATAATTTGATTTATCTTTGCTATATTATGCTAAAGTTTGTGTTTAAAATTCTTCTATTTTAGTCTTATACATTGCCTTAAATGTTTATGCTTATTTATGAAAGTTTCCATTATATTGTTATCCTTACTGAGCACCGAAGCTCACCCATTGATATGATTTATTTTTTCAATGAAGTAAAGTTGTATATTATGACTGACCTGTAAGGATAGTATACGGGATATGAATGTGGTCAAAGGATACAATGTTATTATTGTTTTTCATTTTATAATGTAACATAAAACGTATATATATATCCAGTACATACAAGGCAACTAAACTGATCAGTCTTTCGAAACAGCATTCTTTGTATCATGCAAATGTTATGTAATAATGCACCAACTCTTGGTAACTAGGGTTGGGGCATTACAGTTGGTATCAGAAGAAGTTTATTACAAACCTTAGAAAGTAAATTTAGAAAAACTCTGATTAGAGAACATTACCATAAGATAGACTTTGAGGATTCGTATAGAAGAACATCCTAGATTTTCGGTAATGTTGAGATTTTGTAAATTTTTCAAGAAATGCTTCCTTGTCTTGATACAAGCAGGTAGAGGCAGCTCTGGAAAAGATATACCTAGTAGTGAAAACTATGACATAGAGTTTCAGGCATGACCCAGGATATCATGGTACATGACTATAGGCCTTGCTGCACCCTTGGGTATGATACTCTCGGTGGATATGCTCAGGATAATTCACATTTTTATTACAAACCATTATAAAGGATTTATGAGTATATACCTCCTCAAATAAAACATTTTTATGATTATTGATTATATCCATAAACTGTCCAATATATGTTATGTATTTTACATGTTTGGATTTATGTATTGTGATTCATAAACAAATCTAGTGTATGCCATTATTTAGAAATGACACATAGTGGGAGAAATGGAAACTATATCAACGTACATAATCCATGTAGAGATTTCCCTCATACTCATGATAATTATAGTAGAGATGGTGATGTAGACGGGTCTAAACAACTTATAAACATACTGGGAAAACTCACTCAGGTTATGAATAATAACTTTACCCGTATGGAGCACCCTGATCCATAACGCGGTAGATAAATGTTATACCACTCCAGGAGGAAACAACCGCTAACATTCATTGGGACTACAACTCCATTTGTATCTGAACAATGGATATTTTCCTTAGAGAAAATATTTCATGCTTTGGTGAGTAGTGAAAGGTAAAAATTTGTCATTTATGTTTATCACATCATGGGAGATGCTGATCAATGGTGGTCATTAATTCTAAACACAAAGGAATACGAAGAAGTATCAAATATTGAAATGAGGTATTTTAAAGAGATTTTATTAGAAAATTACTTTCATTGTGATCATCGAGCAGATATCAAAAGACAATTTATTAGTTTGAGGCAAAATGGTTTGAAAATGTCTCAAAGTTTGAGGCTAACTTTACAAGGATATCAAGGCGTGCATCATATTATAAATGTAACCCAAGGAGTAAAATTGATTGATTATTAGATGGGTTAAAACCATTTATCTCTCAAAGATTGGTCTCATAATCCTTCTTGTTATACAAAGATATTGTCTCATGTGCTATCGAGATAGAAATGGAATTCTCTAAGCCATACAACTTTAAAGAAAATCATGAGAAGAAGAGATCTGCTAAAATGTCTGATAATATAAATTAGGGGAAGAACAGAAAAGTTGAATTTCTATCCTATGGTAAATATGGGATGAAAGACCCCAGAACATTCTTGAAGGGATTGGGAGTCTGTCACAAGTTTGGTGAAAAATGCCACCAAGGTCGTGATTGTAATGGAAAGAAAGAGGCTGTCAATGTTGAATGCTATAATTGTCTAAAATGGGGAATTATGAGAATGAATGTCCTAAAAGCCAAGAAATAATACCCTAGAAAATTCCAATGGAGAAAGGCCAAGAATATGTTGATGTGTTTCCAGAGGATTTACCAGGACATCCTTTAGAATGAGAAATTGAGTTTTCCATTGATTTAAATCCTAGTTCAAGGCCAATATCGAAGACCCCTTATAGAATGACCACTGTAGAATTATTGAAAGTAAATAAACAATTAGAGGAATTGAGTATTAAAATATTTATTCTCCCTAGTGTTTATCCACGGGGAGCCCATGTTCTTTTTGTTAAGATGAAAGTTGGATCTATGAGGTGGTGCATTGACTACAAGGAGATAAATGTTATAGCAATAAAGAACAATTATACCCTACCTTGAATTGATTATTTATACGACCTAATTCATGGAGCTAAATATTTTTCAAAGATTCACCTCTGATTTGGATATCATCAGTTTTGTGTGAAGAAGGAATACATTCCAAAAATAGCATTTTGAACCAAATACAGGCATTATGAGTTTACAGTAATGCATTTTGGACTAACTAATGCACCCAATGTTTTCATTGATCTAATGAATAGAGTTTTCAAGGAATAGCTTGATGAATTTTTAGTGGTATTTATTGATGATATCTTGGTATACTCAAAAATCTAGGATTATCATCAAATTCACCTACGCACTATTTTAAAAACCCTTAAAAGAAATGAATTATATGGGATGTTTAGCAAGTTTGAATTATGGCTTCAGGAAATTTTTTTTCATGGCCATATTGTCTCTAAGGATGGAATCTCTATTGGTACTTCTAAGATAAGAGAAATACAAGAATGGATAGCACCAATGAGTATAACTGAGGAATGATGTTTTATTGGTTCAGTAGGTTATTATCGGTGTTTCATCCAGAATTTTTCCTGATTGGCTAATCCATTAACCAAACTCACACATAAAAGGGTTATTTTTTGGAAAAAAAGAGTGTGAAGAATGTTTTGATGAACTGGAGAGAAGATTAGTCAATGCTTCTATCTTGACACTGCCATCGGGGAATGGTGGGTTTGTTATTTATAGTGATGCTTTAAAGAAAGGACTTGGTTGTGTTCTGATGCAGAATGATAGAGTTATTGCCTATGCATCATGACAGTAAAAAATTCATGAAAAAAACTATCCCACTCATGATATTGAGTTATCAGATGTAATATTTTCTTTAAAATGTATTGATACACTATCTCTAAGGTGAAAATGTGAGATATAAACTCATCACAAGAGTTTGAAGTATATTTTCTCACAGAAAGAACTCAACATTAGGAAAATATTATGGATTGAACTACTCAAGGATTATGATTTCACAATACACTACCACCTGAGGAAGGAAAATCAGGTGTGGGATGCTTTTATCAGAAAGGATCATGGAGTTATGAAAAAGTTGGGAGTTTAAAGGGATCTTATTTTCACAGATCTAGTAAAGATTTATATGGGAATAATCATGGAAGGTGAAACATCCATACATTTTCAAATGGTTTCTAAACCATATTTACTAGAAAGGATAAAAAGTTGTCATATTGATGATGAGTAGTTTCAAAAGAAAATTAATGTTGTGAATGATAGGAGATTGATCAACTTCATATATGAAGATGGGATTTTGAAATTTGGGAGGATATTTGTGTTCCAGACATACCTGATCTAAAAAGGAAATTGTTTGATGATGCTCATAGCTTCAATTTCTCTATACACCTTGGTAGCACTAAGATGTGTAGATATTTGAAGGAACATTTTTGGTGGGACAACATGAAGAGAGAGATTGTAGATTATGTGTGGAGATGTGTGGTTTTTTAACAAGTGAAAGCTGGAAGACAACATCCTAGAGGAGTCATTCAACCTATTCCCATACATTAGTGGAAATGGGATGATATTACATTGGACTTTTTTAGGGGACTACCAAAGACTCTTAGAAGGAATGATGCAATATGGGTCATTATTGATTGTCTTACAAAGTCATCACATTTTCATTCTATAAGAGAACATTTACCACTTCAACATCGAGAAAGACCATATATTAATGAATTTTTAAGACTTCATGGTGTACCCCTATCGATTGTTTCTGATCAAGAACCTCTTTTTACATCATGAATCTAGAAAAGTCTTCCAAATTCATTGTATACTGATCATCGTTTGAGAACTAACTACCACCATCAAACTAATGGACAATCCAGATGGACTATTAAAACCTTAGAAGATATGTTGAGATCTTTCTCACTTGATTTTGAAGGTATGTGGGATCAATGATTACCTCTAGTGGAATGTTCCTATAACAATAGCTTCCATTCAAGTATTCAGATGGCACCATATGAAGATTTATATAGAAAGAGATGTCTCACACCAACTTATTGAAATTTTGTTGGTGAAAGATAACACGTAGGCCTAGAAATTGTTGAGGAAACAACGAAAGGGTGAAGGTTATCCAAACCCACATCAAAGCATCTAGAAGTAGGGAAAATAGCTATACTGATAACCAAAGGAAGGATTTGGAATTTCATGTAGGGGATCATGTTTTCATGAAGGTATCCCCGTGGAAGGGTGTTATACCATTTAGTAATATGGGTAAATTAAGTCCCAGGTACATCGGACCTTTCGAAATTCTTGAACAAATTGGAGTTGTAGATTATCGTTTGGTAATGTCGCCATGTCTCTCCAATGTTTATGATGTGTTCCATGTATCACTGTTGAAAAAATACATGCCTAACCCAACACATGTACTCACCTATGAAGAAATGGAACTGGAACCCAACCTGTCATATTGCGAAGAGCCTATCATAATTCTTGATACCAGGAAACAAGTGTTGAGAAACTGGACAACTCTTCTGGTGAAAGTTCTATGGAGAAATCATAAGATGGAAGAGGCAGTGTGGGAACCTAAGGAACATATGAGGAAGAACAACTAAAATCAATTTATGAAGTAATATTCTAGACATTTTGAAGATGAAATTATTTAGAGGATGGGAGAATGTAACTCCTCAAGCATACACGGTATGTTTCCCTTTGAATAATGCAATAGGTTGTGTTGTACGCAACATAGAGTTTTAACACACCATGACCTATCACACTAGAAATTATGAATAGTAATAAACACTTTTTGAAATTTTATAAATTTTATTTTTCAAAATGGACTTCATTTTTTGATTTCGAATTTTAAAATTAACTTAGGGTGAATTTTTGGTATTTTTCTGAAAAATTTCAATTTTTTGATGAATAGTAAAAAAACATTGCATTGTTGTTTTAAACTGGCTTTTTATTTTAATATTTAGTTATTTTATTAAAATATATATTAGGTAAAAATACATACATAATACCTATAAATGTTCAATTTAACTCATTGGAGTCATTTTTTAATATTATTAGATAAATAAAATTTTATTGAACTTTTTAACGTATTTTACCCACATTCTATGAGCATTTGAAAATTTGCATAAAACCTAATTTTACCACTTATATGAATTTAATTTCAAAAATAAGAGAGACACAGTTGACATTAGTAATTAAAATATGGTTCAATAAGATGAAAATATTTTTTTGGTGAATAGTAAATTTTGACATTTATTTACCACGGTTAAAAGTAAATTGGGTAATTAAAGGAAAAAATGCTATTATAATTACTATAACACATTTTTTAATTCTGTTGGATAAGTTTATTTCGACCAAAATCAACCTTATTAATAAAATATTATTCTTTTGGTCCACTTGTATTATATTAGGACATTTATTATTATTTTATTTTAAGAAGAGTTTAAAGTATTAAATTTAATGTTTAATAAATAAAAAAAATTATATAGGGTTATATATCAGATAAATTAGACTATAAATATTCATTAGAAAGATAAAAATATTCTATACATAATGGTATTTTATTTATAATTTTTAGACATTATATAATCAAATTTATTTATGATACAATGATGTTGTAGTAATTACCTTACTAATGAAAGATTAAAATAATTGATATTCAAAATATCCAAATAAATTTAAATTAAGACTTCTAAGGAATTAAAATAATTTTTTAGGTTTATAAGACATGTTATAGTTGATTGAATAATTTTTTAGAATTTATAATGTTGTTATGACTTTCACAAAAACAAAATACCAAATAGTGTCAACATTGACATAAATGGGTTTTTAAAACAAATGCAATATTATTAATTAATATAATATTCCTAAAAATATAAGTTTCGTACAAAAAACAAAAATAAGGTTAGAAATATTAATAATGAACCACTTTGGGTTCTCTTTTCTTTTTATAGTATGTTTATTAACCATTTATTATAATAATACAACAATACATGGTAAAAGTTAAACTATTTAACTAAGAGTTAAATCTAAAAGATAAGATTAATATGGTGACCTAAACCTGTCTGAAACCTATTGTATGATAGGTTTTAGACCTATCCTCACCTCATCCTAGAAATACATCATTTTTAAGCCATTATAAATCGAATATGATTGTATAATAAAAGAATTTTTAAAGCTTTTATTAAAGTGACCCTCACCTTTCTTATAAAAAGGTACTACCCCTTCTCCCAAAATCACAACTCAAAATCCATTTTTCTTAGACAAAACCTACTCAAATATCCTCCAAACAACCCTCACTTAGACCTAGAGGCCTTAAATTTATCAGAAATTCAATCCAATGAGCCCTTTTGATCAACCCAAAAAGAAACACCCGAAGAAGAGGTAATAATTTCACCACCTCTTTCAATGTTATTTTCCTCCTCCACTTACTCATTCTATGTTGTATACCTTCCATAATAAATACTCCAATACCATATATATATTGTGATTTTTTTATAAATATGGTACAACCATATATTTTTTATATCCATCCTATGAATGAGAAGTCACCAAACGTGTGTACGTACGGCTTACCGTCTCCACATTGTGGTATAGTTTGTTATTCAAACACTTCATTATTTGGATACGTATAATAATAAGTATAACTTATGTAAATAATAAATATAACATGTTAATGACTCTTTATATATGATATAACATCCAATTACATATTATTTCACCATCAATAGAATGATATTGTTGCGCGTGCGTACATATGGATTACCATGACCACAAATGTGATGAAATTCATTCCCCATCATAAAAATTCAAGAATAATTTTTATTTTATGATTAAAAATAATGTTTATGAACTTAATATCATTATGTATATGAATCAGATACATCCTATCCATAAAAAACATGTCCTATATAACCAAGCATATAAAGAAAAATGAATCAGTTAACACCCGAAACAATTATACTACTGAAATATTATTTACAAAGAAATATTATAAGATAATATATGATATCATATTTAAGTATTTAGTTCTTTTATAATTTAATAAAAAATATTTAACTATTATACAGGAGGTTAACATTCCCTCGATCAAGGAAAAGTACAAGGTAAGGGTTAATTATACAATCTCTTCATTATCCAAGGTTGTTTTAACGTGAGTATCTACTGGGACCACTTTATCATTCACATCCATTTTTCATAAAAATTTATTTAAATTTTTTAAAAAAAATTCCTAAACTATGGGTTAAATTAATATATATCATTGTTTGAATTTTTATTAAATGTTTATATATGAATATTTCAATCATTTTCCAAACAAGGTCCTTTACAACCTTTTAGACAAAAGGAAGAAAAAATGAATCTTCTAAATTATAAGGAGAGTGTGGCTATTTTATACCATTATAACACCTTCAAAGATTACCATATGAGAATATAAGAATATTTTAAAAATAAATTTTTTCTTTTAAAATTTCTGGAATTTTAAATTATTTCGAAATAGAAAGATATATTTTCCTCAAATAGTTTTTATTTAATTTATGTCAACATCCTTTGTTGGATTTTACATTTCATTGAAGCTGGTTTGTTATGATACAATATTCCATATTGTATTGAAGGTTTTGAGATATGTTTGACTGTGGATGTGATCTTTTTAAACCATTCATGGTTTATGGCTAAAGTATTGAAATTTTGTATGCTTGTTTTAATATGAATGTATGTGTTATGTTTCAAACTTTTCCTATGAGAAATGCATTGGACTAAGTTAGGTATGGTTGGAGCCTGCTATAGATGCTCAATGCATTGGTAGGTCTCATGACACAAAAAATTGTCTTGGCATAAGGCCACGACAAAATCTTATTTTTAGTCTTCGCATGAGGCTTTGACTTAGTGGTTATGAATCCTAGATTATGCATTCTATCATTATGACATTGTTTATCGATATTACATGTGATTATTTGACTTGTAGAATATCCATTTGAATAAGTAAATGGTATTATTTGATTTATCATTACTATATTAGGATGATAGTTATGTTTAAAAGGCTTTTGTTTTAGTCTTAAACATTTCCTTAAATGTTTATGCTTATTTATGAAAGTTTCTGTTATATTTTTATCTATACTAAGCACCTGAGGTCACCCATTTTTATGTTTTATTTTTTCCTAAATGCGAAGTAGTATTTTTTGACTAGACTTCAAGGATAGTCAGAGGGATATGAATGTGGTCAAAGGAGAAAATATTGTTGTTGTTTTTCATTTTATAATGTATTGTAAAACTTATGTATGAATCAAGTACATTAAAGGCTACTAAACAGATATGCCATTCTCAACATGATTCCTTGTATCATGCTAATGTTATGTAATAATCCATCGAATCTGGGTAACTAGGGTCCGGGCGTTACAATTTATTTCAAGATAAATATGAAAATCATTTTTAGTGAAGACATATAGCTAGTACAGCACTAGACAAGTCAAATTTTGTATCCTAAAACTAATATATGGGATGATATATTTATTGGATGCACGTATAGATTAAATCATAAATATTATTTATTATATTTATTTTTTAAAATTAATTTTAGAGCAATATAACATTTAGATTATGCAAATTCTTGTTCAATGCTTAGGCATGGAAGTACAAGTAAAATTAAAAAATTAAATAAGTATCCTCAACATCGATATGAATAAATATAAATAATTAAGGAATATACAGGATTAAAATGAAATTATTTAGTTTTATTATTATATTATATTATTTTTAGTTTATATATAATTTATATTTACCATTAATGGTTATGCAACACTGATGCAATACTTTTGAAATGGGAAGAAAATCAATAAAATGATTTTAATTAAAATAATAAGAGAAATAAAATAAATATGAAACCCTAAGTAAATAATATTTTATTAGTATATACATGCCTTAATAATCCCATTTTATAATTTATTACATTTTGGGAACACTTGGATGTGATTATAACTATCATAGTATTTTATTTAATGAGAATTTAAACTTGTCACACTCATGTTTTTAATAAGTGTAATATTTATAATAATGTAAAATTCAAAGTATATTTTAAAATATAAATATTATTTCCAAATATAATATTTTTAAATTCATTAGGAGAATTATTTTTTCCTTTTATTAATGATATAATTAAATTAAATTCCTTCACAATGATGATGTAGTAATTATTTAATTAATGGAAATCTCAATGAAATGATCCTAAAAATATTAAAATAATTATTATATTATATCGTTATAGAAATAATGAATTTTATATATAACCTTTACATGTAACTGATATAACTAATTGTTTTGAAAGTTAACTTATTGTATTGATTATTTTAACATCAAGGTTATGAAAAGTTTCAAAGATGTTGATAATATCATTTTCGGATCAATATTTTATTAAATTATTTAACAAATCAAAAACATATTAAGTATGTTTTGATGGGATTATATATGGTACAAAATGGAATTCCCAAATAAATAATATTTCATTTGATAGTCTTTGCCTCTATATAAGTCGTATTATATTCTAGTATTTTTAGAAATTTTGAGTGTGCCCCTATCTTATGAAAACGTATGTATTCTTCATAATAAATAACACATAGAATCAATTTTTTATTCAAGTACCTAACCAATAATATTTATTGAATCCCTAAACACATTATATAGGTCTTTTTTATCCATAAAACCAACCTTACTGTTCGTAAGTTGTTAACAAAACTGGTTTGTCTGAAGAAGAAGTATAATTTTTAATCAATCGCTTCTGATATTTTATTATTCCAAATCCCCCAATCCTCTAAAAAACATTATAAAATAACAAATTTAGTATTCTAATTATACTTATAAGTTAATATTTTAGTTTCTTAATATACATCCATCTCCACTCCTGTCAAATGGGAAACGAATTTATCACTCGTGTGTAAAGAAGACTACCACCTGATGAACCGATACAATTTTTTTCTCCATGATTAAAGGCTATTAATAATTATTAAATTGAGGTTTATAAGTGATATTAATTTCATATTTACCATTCATAAAATTTAATATATCATTTATTGTCTTTTCATCCAGTGCATGAAAAATGATAACATCATTCATAGATACTTGTGAATTATCATTTACACAAAGTGTTGTAATTCATTTTTCATATCCACATCACATGGATGATATTTTTAATTATATTTAAATGATTAATAATAATAATAATAATATTATTATTATTTTATAAATATAAAAAAATAATTAACTTCTTTCCATAATTATCATTTAAATATTGAAATGTAAGTCATGTGTACGTACAACCTACCATCTCCATGTGTGTATCATCGTTCATTTTTAATAACCATATTTAAAAGATGAAATTAAAATAGTAATTGATATATAAAAATGATAATATTTCATACTTATTATTCTATATATGATGGAATAAATACATCATCAACTATAGTAAATCGATAGAAGATATTTTGGACTTCTGTTCTGATTATCATCAAAACATAAAACGTCAACATAAATGATTAAGTAATTTTATATAACAAGAAAATAAGTGATATTAAAGGAATAATAAAATTTTAAATGGTTAACAAAAAAATTATTAAACTAAATTTTTTATGTAGGAATAAAAATAACGTATCTGACATGTCAATATCAAGCTAAAAGACATTAATTTAAGAATGCTATATTAAAATTCCACCTTAAACTCCTTTTACAAAAGTTACAAATAATTTTTCTACCTATAAAACATTATTTTATTTTCCCTCATTCATGAAGCTTTAATTAATTGAGATTTTATTTATAATAATACATGATTATTTTCTAAAAAATCATTTGTTTGTGTGCATTTTTTCTATGATTTATGATTTAAAAGTGAAATGGTTATTTTTCATTGGAATGTTTTTATGAGGAAAATTTCATTATTAGAGCTTATGTTATGGTTATAGAGTATTTTATATGACGATGGGTGGTTTTTTGATAAATCAAGGGAATTTATTTAATTTATTAACCAATGATCGGTGGTTCAATGATAAATTAAGGATGGGGGGTGACGTTATAACCTATAATTCAATAGGTTGACCAATTTTTTAGGTGGACCATATTTATTACTCAAATTTTAAGAGTGAATGAAAAATATATATACCAGCATTCCTAAAAGAATTCATGTTTTTTTTATTAGTTTTCATTAAGATATTTGTATTTCAAAAAAGATAACATAAGAATATAGTTTAATAAAATCAATTAAATTTTCAAAAAAAGTATGTTTTTAAGAAAATAATTTTAATGAGTTTTCATGTATTTCACTATAGTAATGGTTTTTCATATTTTTATCCCTTATTGAGGTTTATATGGTCCTTCCAAATTTTAAAATATTTTTCAGTGGATAATTAGGGAAAATAATGTGGTAAAGTTGAAAATGGTGAATATTTTTCAATAATAGAAAACATCTTTTCATTAAAAGGGATTAGATTGGTGAGAAAACTGTATACTGAGTAGAAGTGGGAACTTATTTGATATGTATTTATTATGAAATTGTTGTTCCTAATTCTCTATAACTTTAAAAATAAAATAAATTTTGGAAAATAAAATAAATTACAGTTTAAAATTACTATACTAATTAATTTTTACGATTGGTTCCTTAAATATACAATTTTATAATCCTTTAAACATGGTTGTAATAGAAAAATGAATCTCACTGATTCATCGAGGTGGAATTCAACATTTATTGATGAGGGACATTATTATTTTCAATTGGATAGATGGGTAAGATTATAAATGATATAGTATAGTTTAAAAATAAAAATTATGTAATAAATATTGCATATTTTCATTAATTTAATCATTACAAAAATAATTATTAAATGGTGATGAAAAAAGAATTGTATTGTTGGGGTGAATGTAGACAGTATAAAACAACATGAATTATTTTTTTTTCCATTGGATGGAAATAAGATAGAAAAAAATAAAATTTATGTAACAATATATTATTATGTTTAATTTAATTATATAATTACGTGAAGATTGATTCAAAATATTAGGTGGAGTTTTATGAATAAATAAACATGGTAAATATTTATAAGAACATATACCACTTCTTTTGGTATCATCCTTTATCTCACACATTAAGCCTTATTAAATTTTTTAATGGTGATATCACAACATCAATGATATAAAGAGTTGTTGGGAAGGTAATTGTTATAACATATAATAATTTCCATGTTACATTTTTAAATACTATATGTAATTATTTTGAGACTAGGTGCTAAGACAACGAGCAATTATAAGGCCTAGTGTGCCCGGAACAATTTTTTGAAAAATGGTAAATATTAAATATCACATGCATATAGTCTCCCTAAAAAGGATAAAAGTATTCCAAATGGGTGTTCAAATCAGATATATAAGGGCACCATTGTATTCAGAGTATCGTGATTACCTTAGGTAGAGACTAACATCAACCAGCGCAGGTCGTTCATTCTTGTAATTCATTGGTTGTGTTGGTAATAAAATATATAATAAAAATATTTAATTTTTATGTTGTACCTCATTTTCTTTTTGTGAGAGTATTTTACGATTCTAGGGTCATCACCATAACCCTATAATTCCTCTGAGACAAGGAGAATGAAGTTCTCTCAACAGTGATGACAGATTGTGCGGATCAAGGACTATTGCACCAGCAAGCTGGATGATCTCGTCGATGATGAAAATAAAAAAATTCTCATCAAGGATTGATCCAAACATGAGGTAGTCTGTGGGTTTTAATATCATTTTATCCCTATTCTATTTTTCCCACAATGAATCTGAATCAATAGACTAATGTTATGATTCATGAGTCATGTGTATTGTGGAGTTGGGATTTTATTTGTGGGTTGACTATCGGGGTTGATTTTGTATGAATATTTGAATTATTTATACTTTATTCATAATTATGTAATGAAGATATGAGGCCAACATGAACAATGCCTATATCTATTCTTTGAGTGTTATTGTGCATTTATTTCTCTCCACCAATTTAGTGTGCTCTTCGTTCATCCCGGGATTTGATCAGAGAATCGTTGGTACTTAGATCTTTGGTACAACAGTCAAGGGTCAGAGATATGAACACATGATGACTTGGTGAAGGTGTGATAGTGACGGTGTGGTGTGATTCAGCCAAGATGGTGGTTCACGGTGATGCACGAAGCAGCGGTGCCTGAATAAGAAGCTCCTGGAGAAGCAGCTCAGGTTGGTCCCAAAAAATGGTGGTAAGACATGGCCAATCGAGGTGGAATGTGAGGCGGATACTGGGCCGTCGGTGGTGTATATGGTGTTGGTGGAAGAACCTAGTTGGGCATGGCCGCATAGCAGCATGAGGCTAGTGGTTGGCTATAGGGGTTGGCCGGCTGTAGAGGAAGATTTCAGCCTAGTGGGATAAGGTAGAAGCCTGAGGTAGCAGTGAAGCCATGGGCAATGAGGTGTGTGGGGTGCATACTATAGAGACCTGGCCTTTTCTTTCATTACTATTACATCATTTCAAAGATAAAAAACATAATAGTATTACACATGGAGGATCCAGAGGTTTAGTGTCTTGGGAAAACTAGGACTACACATAACAAGTACACCATCAAGCATAAAAATTCATTTAATCTCTTCTTCTATAGCTTCTTAGTAGCACTTGTCCTCTCCTTAGTGCATGTATCCACCTGAGGATATACATCAAAAGGGGTGAGCTAAAATCCCAGCAAGAGGATAGATAAGAACAATATAGCATGGGGTGAGCATAATCATGACATAGGAAGAAGATCTTGAACATGAGAGGAGCATAAACAATAAACTTGAAATGTGGCAAAGCATAAAAAATGAAACATCATGTCTTAGTGGTTAAATACCACACATACTTGTGAACAAATCTAGAATCATGTTCACGCATCATTTCACATTTACTCATGAGATTCATCACTTTACCCAATGCATTGGAGCGCTTTATAATTCTGGGCGCACCCGTCACATTTAAACATTCATATTGCGCTATATAATTCCGGGCGCACCCGTCACATCATAAGATTATCATTATCATGATTGCCACATAGAACACATATCAAACATGTACATAAATAACCCATGTAAAGGAATCAGTTTCATCTCATAATAACACATTCATAAGCTTTGGGTTCCCAAAAGAAAGAGGGAATAACATACTTGATATAAGAACCATCAACCTTGAATGAGAGGTAAAAGGTGAGATCTTGAAATAAGAGTTCTTTTGGAAAACATTTTGATGAACATAAAAACCAATGACAAACATGTATATCCTAGAAAAGTAAAGGAAATGATTAACAAAAGATATTTTAGGAGTAACCATATCAAAAATGGCGTGAAAGAGGGAGAACCTGAAGGAAGAAAAATGGTTTCGAAATTTCCCCTTACCTTGTACTCGAATGCCTCCTTCTCATTAATGTACTGTATAATGAAATCATATTCATTAATTAGAAATTCCATAACCTTTTATAAATTAATAGGGTTCATTCTGGTTTCATTATTTCATATTATGTTCCTTTGGATGAATTCTAGAGTTTAAAAACATTGTTCGAGGATGTTCGTTTTTATGGTTTTCTTGAGCGGTCCACTTGTATTCTTAAATTGATGTTTGGGTAGATCATGGGTAAAAATCCAGAACTGATATTACATGTAATTAATGATATTACAGAAGATTGAATGATTTTACAATGAGTTATATTAGATCCATGTGGACGAATCATTAGATAAGAATTAAATGAAGATTATTTGGGTTAATTTGCGCGGTTTTTGGATCACAACGAACTCGTTTTAACATTTAACTTAGTAATATGGCCATAGGTTATTTACAGAACTTAAAATAGAACATAATACATATAAAATATTTTGGTTCAACCATAAAAATGGTTTCATGACCATATTTGAAGGTAGAAATAGAAAAAGAGAGCATGTCATTTTTGAAGGTGATAAAATATCACCACATGAACAACCTTCTATTTAATAAAATAAAAGGAAGGGGGAAAGGGTGTGGGGTGATATAATATAACATTAGAATCATAATATTACAGTATATATATAATACTGGATTTACAGAACAATTTGGATGAATATAGGTAGGGAGAGATCAAGAAAGGAACTTGAAAACGAAATTAAAGGAGAAGAGAGAGAGAGAAATTACCTTTAGAATCCTCCTCTTGAGATCCTCTTTAAGGAAGATAGGCTTGGTCTTTTGATGAGACCAGAAGCTTTTGGACGTGGGGGATGAGCTAGGGAAGGTGTTTGGGCAGAGTTTAGAGAAGGTTTGGAGCTTGAGAGGTGTGAGGAAAAGAGGGAGTGAAGGGTGGCTTTTATAGTGGAGGGGAGAGAGGTTTCCTTAATATAAAATTGATTAGTTTATTAATTTCACCTAAGACAAGGAATAGTGAGTCTTGGATGACTGAGAATAGTAAATTAGACTTCTGAATTCGGGATTTGGGTGCTTACATCACTTGTGATGTCAGGAATAGTGGGTTTTAATTAAAATGTATTTATATGATAAATTAATGTATTTTAGTATTCATCAAAAATTCAAGTATCTCAGAAAAATTCCAAAATTTTACCCCAACCATTTTTCGACGTGTAGAATCCAAAAATGAAGTCCATTTTTCAAAAATAATTTTTTAAATATTATTCATTTAATATTTAATTAAAATCATAATTTACTTAAAAAAACAGTTTTTAAAATTAAAACTGATTTTGCAGTTCTTTCAAAAATTACTTAGGGTCTTATAAAATTATCTAAAAACTATTAGACATTGATTCAATAATTTATGAATATATTTCAGTAAAATAAATATTCTTTTAAATTAATTAATTAATTATTTATGACTTATAAAATACCAAAAATGTTTACTAAGGTCAAATTGTCACTTTCTAAGATGTCTAAATTTTATTTTATTATTCATAGGTAATGTTACTCTTATTTAATATTCATAAGGGTCATATTACTATTCATAAGGGTAGGTTACTATTCATAAGGGTAGGTTACTATTCACCAAAAATTATTTTTGTTTCATTAGACTCCAAAACTATCTTGAACACAACCGTGTATGTCCGATTTTTAAAATTCCAAACATAGGGGTGACAAAATTATGTTTAAAGGTCACTTATCACTTAGTAGTTCATTATTTTGTGTTTTTATGACATAAATAAAAGAAGGGATTTTTCTATTGAAATACTTTGGGTCGTTAAATTATTCCCCCCTTAAGAAATTTCGCCCCCGAAATTTCACTTTACACAAACAGGTGAGGGTACTTCTCCTTCATTTCCTCTTCCGGTTCCCAAGTTGCTTCCTCAAACTTATGGTTCCTCCACAACACCTTGACAAGGCGGGTTGTCTTGTTGCGTAGAACCTTATCACATCGGTCCATAATTTTTACCAGCTGCTCCTCATAGGAGAGATCATCTTCCAACTGTAACACCTCTGAGTTTAGTACATGTGAGGGGTCTATAATGTACTTCCTCAGTAGTGATACGTGAAACACATCATGAACTTGAGCCATATTCGGTGGAAGTTCCAGACGATATGCCACGGCTCCTATACGATCAAGGATCTCAAAGGGGCCAATGTACCTTGGGCTTAGCTTCCCTTTCTTCCCGAATTGCATGACTCTCTTCCATGGAGATATTCGGAGGAAGACTTTATCTCCAACGTTGAACTCCAATTCCGTTCGATGATTGTCAGCAAAGCTCTTTTGCCGACTTTGAGCAGCTTTGATGTGTTTTTGGATGACTTGAACCTTCTCTGACATCTCTTGAACAAGATCGAGACCAAGTAGTTTTCGTTCTCCAACTTCATCCCAACAGGTTGGAGTTCTACATCGCTTCCCATAAAGAGCTTCATACGGAGCCATCTGAATACTCGAGTGGAAGCTATTGTTGTATGAGAACTCAACCAATGGAATGTGCTGATCCCATCCACCTTTGAAATCAAGAGAGTAGGATCTTAGCATATATTCAAGTGTCTGAATAGTCCTTTCAGACTGTCCATCAGTTTGGGGGTGATAGGTCGTGCTGAAATTTAATTCAGTACTCAAAGCATGTTGAAGGCTCCTCCAGAATTTAGAAGTGAACCTTGGATAATTGTCAGAGACAATCGAGAGTGGAACACTGTGCAATCTCACTACTTCCTTCACATATATCATTTCAAGTTGTTCAAGTGAGAGGTCTTCCTGAATAGCGATAAAATGGGCAGTCTTGGTGAGTCGATCAACCACAACCCATATCGCATTATTTCCTCTTGACGTCTTCGGGAGAACCGTGAAAAAGTCCATAGTAACATTTTCCCATTTCCACATGGGTATAGGAAATGGTTGCATCATACCTTTGGACTTTTTCCGCTCAGCTTTAACTTGCTGACATACCAAGCACCTTGATATATATTCCGCAATCTCTTTCTTCATGTTATCCCACCAGAAGTGTTCTCGGAGATCACGATACATCTTGGTACTTCCAGGATGAATAGAGAAAGTTGAGATATGTGCATTATCCAATAGCTCCTTCTTTATTCCGGGTGATTAAGGCACACAAAGCCGCGTTCCAAACCGAATCACACCATCATCGTCGATATGGAACTCTTGTCGCTTCCCTTCCTTTACTGCATTCACCCTCTTTTTTATCTCCACATCATCCCTTTGTGCTTCCTTAATCTTCTGTTGGATGGATGGTTACACAATCATTTGGGCAAGGTAGGATGTATCCCCTACCCTTACGATTCCCAAATCCATCCTTTTCATATCCAAGAAGATAGGGCCTTTCTCAATCCTCAACATGGATTGAGTAGCAGGTTCTTTCCTTCTTAGAGAATCAACTACCTTGTTCACCTTTCTAGGATGATAGTGAATAGAGCAATCGTAATCCTTGATTAGCTCTAACCATCTCATTTGACGCATGTTGAGCTCCTTTTGTGTGAATATATACTTTAGGCTCTTGTGGTCAGTGTATATGTCACACTTCTCACTATTAACGTAGTGCCGCTAGATTTTCAAGGCAAAAATCACAGCTTCCAGCTCTAGATCATGCATTGGGTAGTTCTGCTCATGGATCATCAACTGTCGTGAGGCGTAGTCTATCACATTATCATTTTACATGAGTACACAACCCAAGCCTTTCTTTGAAGAATCTCTGTATATCACAAAACTTTCTCCACTTTTCGGTAGTGTGAGTACATGTGCAGTGATCAGCCTTCTCTTTAGCTCCTTGAAGCTTCCCTCACATTCTTCCGTCCATACATACTTTACCCCTTTCCATGTTATCTTAGTTAGCGGGCTTGACAATCGTGAGAAGTTTCTAACAAACCGTCGATAGTACCCAGCTAATTCAAGAAAACTACGGATTTCAGTGACACTAGAGGGCCTGGGCCATTCCTCAATCGCCTTTGTCTTTGAAGGGTCCACAGAAATTCCCTTGCTTGTGATCACATGTCCCAAGAACGTGACTTGATTCATCCAAAATTCACACTTGCTGAACTTGGTGTACAACTTATCTTTTCTCAATGTCGCCAACACAAGTCTTAGATGTTCTTCATGTTCCTCCTTACTCTCGGAGTAAATGAGAATATCATCAATAAACACTACCAAAAATTTGTCGAGGTAATGTCTAAAGACTCTATTCATCAAATCCATGAAGATTGCAGGGGCATTAGAAAGTCCAAAGGGCATCACCAAAAACTCATAGTGCCCATACCTTGTACAGAAGGAAGTCTTCTAAATATCTTCCTTCTTCACCTTTACTTGATGATATCTAGAACGAAGATCCACCTTTGAGAAGTATTGAGGTCCTCTTAACTGGTCGAACAAGTCATCAATCCTTGGGAGAGGATACTTGTTTTTTATGGTGATCTTGTTGAGTTCCCGATAATCGATACACAACCGCATTGTTCCATCTTTCTTCTTTACAAAGAGCACTGGCACACCCCAAGGTGATGCACAGGGGTGTATGATCCCTTTGTCTAGATGCTTTTGCAGCTGCTTCTTTAACTCCTCCAGATCGATAGGATCCATCCTATAGGGGCACTTTGAGATAGGAGTAGCTCCGGGTATGAGTTCAATTGAGAACTCTACCTCACGATCCGGGTGAATTCTGAGTAACTATTTGGGAAATACATTTCCGTATTCCCTTACAATGGGAATTTCTTCAAGGTTGGAACTTTCCTTCGACTCAAACATTTGGGCGAGGTATGCTTCTTCATAGAGAATCATCACCCACACCATTGAAGGATTTCTCAAAGGAGATTCATGATCTTCCTTGAATTTGTAGAGGAGCATGGGATGGTTCGGAATATGAAAATATATTTCCTTTTCCTGACATTTGATATGTTCTCTATATAACGAGAGCCAATCGATTCCCATTATAGCGTCGAATTCCACCAAGGGAAGTATTACGAGATTTTCCGGAAGAATCTTCCCACATACGTCAACAGGAGAAGAATCAAACACTTGGGTTGCAATGATTGCACCACTTGGTGTTTTTACAGATATCTCTACTTCAAGGTTTCGGGGCTTCGATTCTATAGTTCTAGCAAACTTACAAGATATAAAGGAATGTGTAGAACCAGAATCAAATAATACTTTTTCCATTCTTGAGTGAATAGGAAGTGTACCTTGTACAACTTCATTATCATGTTCCACCTCCGCAGTAGTGATGGCATAAGCCTTCCCTTGTTCCTTTGGCTTTGGTGGTTGTTGGCGCTGATTACCCTCGAGAGCTCGAGGTTTAGTGCACTGGTTTGAATAGTGACCTAGCTCCCTACAGTTGTAGCATTGAACTACGAGTTGTTCTCTCCTTTCATCGACTACATTATCCTTCCTTTTCATGTCTCTTCGACACTCGTGAGCTAGTTTTCCTTCTTTCCCACACTTGAATCATTTCCCCATCCCTTTGAGGCAGTTCCCATTGTGAAACTTCCCACATTTTTGGCATGTGGGTCATTGTGTCTTCTTCCCATCTTTGTCATTAGATCCACCGGCTTGAAACTCCACCTTTCTTTTCTTATCACCATAGCCATGGGACCATTCTCCAAACTCCATCTCCACTTTGAGAGCACACCGAACAACTTCTTCATAACTCCCAAAGTCTCGAATTTAAAGAGCCTTTCGAAGATGTGGTTTTAATCCACTAAAGAATCTCTCAATTTTTCTATCATTTTTGATAACAAAACACGAAGCATACCTTGCGAGCCTTGTGAAATTTGCTTCATAGGTTGTGACAGATTCTCCTTCTTTTTGCTTGAGATCTATGAATTCTCTCTCCATCTTCGTGGGAAGAGTTCATGGGAAGTACTTATTAAGAAACATTATCTTAAAGCCTTCCGATTCCATCTCTTCAATTTCATCCCTTGGCTTGGTGTTCTTAATCAAAGCCCACCATTGATCAGCTTCTCCATCTAGACGATAAACGGCTAGAGTCACCTTCTCCGTCTCGTAACAGTGAAGAACAGAAAGGATCTTTCCCATGGAGTTGACCCACTATTCCGCAACTAGTGGATCAGGAGATCCACAAAACGTCGGTGGTCGTTGCCGCATAAAACATTAGATATCTAGCTGATCCCTCTTTGGTGAAGGAGGGCGTTCCCCATTATTATGGTTTTTATTCATAACCCGGGATAATTGGGTAAGCATTGCCATGATGTTTTGAACTCCACCTCCAAAATCATTGGGGATGTCGTTCAGTCAATCGTCGCATTGGCCTTCGCAAGAGTTATTGGCCTGATTTCTCCTGGTTCCCACAATTTTTTAAAATAGAAAAGGTTATAACAAAACAAAAGTAAAAAAGTCATGAATAACTTATTCATTTAAACAATTATACCAAAAACATAACATTTGGGATCCCTAGGTAAATATCCTTGTGTGCATATTTGTACTTAGTCTCATGATAGAGGTTTTCTTTTGGGTTCACTAATCCTAATTCCCAAATTAACTAAACCTTTACACTGATACCAACTATAGTGACCTGGCCTTTTCTTTCATTACTATTACATCATTTTAAAGACAAACAACATAATAGTATTACACATGGAGGATCCAGAGGTTTAGTGTCTTGGGCAAACCAGGACTACACATAACAAGTACAACATCAAGCATAAATTTCATTTAATCTCTTCTTCTATAGCTTCTTTGTAGCACTTGTCCTCTCCTTAGTACATGTAGCCACCTGAGGATATACATCAAAATGGGTGAGATAAAAGCCCAGTAAGAGGATAGATAAAACAATATAGCATGGGGTGATCATAATCATGACATAGGAATAAGATCTTGAACATGAGAGGAGCATAAACAATAAACTTGAAATGTGGCAAAGCATAAAAAAATGAATCATCATGTCTCAGTGGTTAACTACCAGACATACTTGTGAAAAAAGATAGCATCATGTTCACGCATCATTTCACATTTACTCATGAGATTCATCACTTTACCCAATGCATTGGAGCGCTATATAATTCTGGGCACACCCGTCACATTTAAACATTCATATTGCGCTATATAATTCTGAGCGCACCCGTCACATCATAACATTATCATTATCATGCTTGCCACATAGAACACATATCAAACATGTACGTAAATAACCCATTGAAAGGAATGGGTTTCATCTCATAATAACACATTCATAAGCTTTGGGTTCCCAAAAGAAAGAGGGAACAACATACTTGATATAAGAACCATCAACCTTGAATGAGAGGTAAAAGGTGAGATCTTGAAAGAAGAGTTCTTTTGGAAAACAATTTGATGAACATAAAAACCAATGAAAAACATTTATATCCCAGAAAAGTAAAGGAAATGATTAACAAAAGATCTTTGAGGAGTAACCATATCAAAAATGGTGTGAAAGACGGAGAACCCGAAGGAAGAAAATTGGGTTCGAAATTTCCCCTTACCTTGTACTCGAATGCCGCCTTCACTTTAATGTCTTGTATAATGACATTATATTCATTAATTAGAAATTCCATAACCTTTTATACATTAATAGGGTTTTTTCTGGTTTCATTATTTCATATTATGTTCCTTTGGATGACTTATAGAGTTTAAAAACATTGTTCGGGGATGTTCGTTTTTATGGTTTTCTTGAGCGGTCCACTTGTATTCTTAAATTGATGTTTGGGTAGATCATGGGTAAACATCCAGAACTGATATTACATGTAATTAATGATATTACAGAATCTTTAATGATTTTATAATGAGTTATATTAGATCCATGTGGACGAATCATTAGATAAGAATTAAATGAAGATTTTTTGGGTTAATTTGCGCGGTTTTTGGATCACAACGAACTCGTTTTAACATTTAACTTAGTAATATGGACATAGATTATTTCCAGAACTTAAAATAGAACATAATAAATATAAAATATTCTGGTTCATCCATAATAATGGTTTCATGACCATATTTGAAGGTATAAATGGAAAAAGAGAGCATGTCTTTTTTGAAGGTGATAAATTATCACCACATGAACAACGTTCTCTTTAATAAAATAAAAGGAAGGGGGAAAGGGTGTGGGGTGATATAATATAACATTAGAATCATAATATTACAGTATATATATAATACTGGATTTACAGAACAATTTGGATGAATATAGGTAGAGAGAGATCAAGAAAGGAACTTGAACTTGAAAGGAAATTAAAGGAGAAGAGAGAGAGAGAAATTACCTTTAGAATCCTCCTCTTGAGATCCTCTTTAAGGAAGCTAGGCTTGGTCTTTTGATGAGACCAGAAGCTTTTGGACGTGGGGGATGAGCTAGGGAAGGTGTTTGGGCAGAGTTTAGAGAAGTCTTGGAGCTTGAGTGGTGTGAGGAAAAGAGGGAGTGAAGGGTGGCTTTTATAGTGGAGGGGAGAGGGGTTTCCTTAATATAAAATTGATTAGTTTGTTAATTTCACCTAAGAAAAGGAATTGTGAGTCTTGGATGAATAATAATAGTAAATTATACTTGTGAATTTGGGATTTGGGTGCTTACATCACTTGTGATGTCATGAATAGTGGGTTTTAATTAAAATGTATTTATTTGATAAATTAATGTATTATACTATTCATCAAAAATTCAAGTATCTCAGAAAAATCCCAAAATTTTACCCCAACCATTTAGCGACGTGTAGAATCCAAAAATGAAGTCCATTTTTCAAAAATAATTTTTTAAATATTATTAATTTAATATTTAATTAAAATCATAATTTACTTAACTAAACAGTTTTTAAAATTAAAACTGATTTTGCAGTTCTTTCAAAAATTACTTAGGGTCTTATAAAATTATCTAAAAACTATTAGACATTGATTAAATAATTTATGAATATATTTCAGGAAAATAAATATTCTTTTAAATTAATTAATTAATTATTTATGACTTATAAAATACCAAAAATGTTTACTAAGGTCAAATTGTCACTTTCTAAGATGTCTAAATTTTATTTTATTATTCATAGGTAATGTTACTCTTATTTACTATTCCTAAGGGTCATATTACTATTCATAATGGTAGGTTACTATTCACAAAAAATTATTTTTGTTTCATTAGACTCCAAAAACTATCTTGAACACAACCGTTTATGTCGGATTTTTAAAATTCCGAACATAGTGGTGACACAATTATGTTTAAAGGTCACTTATCACTTAGTAGTTCATTATTTTGTGTTTTTATGACATAAATATAAGAAACGATTTTTCTATTGAAATACTTTGGGTCGTTACACATACAGAGTTAGTGGGCTGACTGTGTGGGACGTGGTGGCACTACGACACCAGGTGGAGTATGTGATTATGGAAGACCGCATGTTGTTAATGACGTCTTTCCTCTTATTATGGGATTGACTAGGATAACAAGACTAGGATACACCGGGTGGGTTGGGTTGGGTCTGGTCAACCGGCCCAGGTTGGCTAGTTGGTCAGTATGGGTCATGTGGGTCGAGTTGGACCCGAACCAGACTAGAGTTAGACCTTTCCACTAAAATGGACATAACATTCAAATAATGTGTTTGTTTGATGAGATGTTTGCGTTGTTGGTACCCATGCGATGAGACGGTACTTTTGGGATACTCTAAGTGAGTTTTTTTAAATGTGAATATGACCTACTTTTTTTTTGGAGTGATTTCTCTGAGAATGTTTGTGCTACAATCTGAATCCTATGGCTAGCTATAACCTTGACACTACATAACTTTCTAAGACTCTTTGTCTTATCGAGATCGAGTGTCTCTTTTGGAAAAGGTGTCTCCTTTGGGGTGTGTGTCTCATCAGAAGTGAGTGTCTCATTAGGACTGAGTGTCTCATCAGGACTGAGTGTCTCATTGGGACTGAGTGTCTTATTGGGACTATGTAACTCATAAAGACTATGTCTTTAATCGATATTGGGTGTTTTAATAAATATTTCACATAATATAATTTTGTGTTCTATAGACCCATACCCTTGTGAGATGAATATGTATCTTATTTGTGGTATTAATCATGTATTTATTTGTGGTATACTACATGTACTTCCCTATGGTACACATCATGTATTTCTTTTTGGTTCTGGGGTGTCCTGCAAAGTATTGTTTTCCTCACCCAATCATGGAATTTTCCCACTTGTTTCATGTATTGTGAAGATGATAAATGATTCTATGAATTCCTAGGTGGAAGAGAACCATGTGGAGTGTGGAGATACTAGATAGTCAAGGTGTGATCCTACAACTTTGGACATCGTACCAGTACCATGCTCTTCAGGTAGGGTTTTCTACATATTTTTTTCAAGAACATGTGCATTCACTTTCTAGACTCCTTTTTTAGGAGGGATTTTATTCTGGACATGTTTCAGTAAAGTTTCCTTCTATCATTATCTATTTTTTATCTATTTTTTATAAATTATTTTTTTACTTAGTTTTTTACATTTCAGCATTTTGGGCATGGAGATGTGTGTGTGTGTGTGTATATTTACTTAAGAAAATGAATCACATTTGTAGTATATGATTAATCATTGGTATTCATCATCCTCTATCCTATTAGAGGAGGTCATAGGTTATTCACGATATAGGACCCTCTAGGACAGGTCATGACATTGTGGAATCAAATTGCATCAGTTCTACCAAGATGACCAAGAGTCTGTGAGATTGTTTTGGGGAAACCGTGTTATGTGTTTCAAGTTCGATTTTCAGGTCAGGGAATCAAGTTTTGGTGCAGTGGCTGACATATCCACACACCTGGACTACTAATTCTTCTTTTAAACTTGGTATATGAAAATGGTAGTTGTAGGGAAAACAATGGTACATGCATCATATAGCCTTTGGGTGTGTTATCATTCCTTTCTTGAGTTGGCACACCAGGTATACACTATTGATCATGGTACAAATTTTTCTATTTATGGATTTTTCAACAAATACATTCACCAAGGATTCTATTTCATGATCATGAATATTATCTTCCTAAAAAGAAGGAATCCATACAAGGGTATGTACCATATATAGTACATACAGGTGGTTTTCCACCGATACCACCACCCGTCAAGGCGAAGTTAGTACCATTGCTATTGGTTGAGGATTCAAACAAGCAGACTATGTTAAATGAGTTCTGTAGGTAGTGACCTCCCAGATTTTATGTTGAGATAGAACCCCATGTAACTAAGGATTTTATGGATGTAGTAACACTGGTATTCCACCTGGTAAGGATGGCTACACACCAGATGGCAGCCCTAGACATTATTCTTATTTGGGGATCTGTAGTGAGATGGTGGGGCTAATTGAACTAGAAATGTAATGGGATGACTTTCTATTTGGTATACATGGAGAATTTATTTAGAGAGGATATCATTCCAGCTATATTATTCTTCGTGCGTATAAAAGAGCCTCTACATCTACAACATGGATGTAAGAAAATGTTGGGTTATTCGGTAGGATTTATTATTCTTTCCTATTACTCCATGGATATGGTATGAGACCTGTTCTTTAGGGATCAGGACATTGAGTGTTTCTTTATCCATGAGATCAATGAATCTATGATATTCCTTATAATTCCAACATATACTATGGTACATGACAAAGCTCTTCTAGTAGATATTTTTCTAGTTGAATAGACCCTGGTTGTAACACCCCAGGTAAATAAAGAATATGAAATTTTTATATTTGTCCCTATTTGTGAATAAAATGTTAATATTAATTTATAGGGAACACTATTCTCAATGTCTTACCCAATACGCAACAACGAGTTCCTTTTAAATCTTACGTTGCACTCTAATAATAAAATAATTTCATTTTAAATGGTAGTTAACACCTAGTCGTTGTAATGAGGGGAATGAACAGAACTAACTACAAAATGATTATATATGTTTGTCAAATATTTTTACTTTTTACAATAAATGTTAGTGGATTAAAAAATGCGAATGAATCCAATTTTAAGAGTAAACATTCTAATATTCTTTAAAAGGTCGATTAACCACATTTTGATGGCGAACCGCTATTAAATCAACTTTTTGACAATTTTATGTGTTATATTTGACAAAATAAAATTCTTCTTTAGAATCGGGACATCAAAATTTACTTTGTGTAAATTTTTGGTATTTTTCTGATAAAGTTCATTTTTTAATGAATAGTGAAAATGTTGTATTTTAATTCAAAACCTCTTTTTAATCTAATATATTTATATAATTATATTATCTTTTGAATTTTTTTTAAAGTTAAATTAGAATATATTTTTACCATTTCATCCAATAGTGGTCATTGGAATTAATTTCACTTTGAAATTGGATTTAAACTAGTGTCAATCTTTTAATAGATATTGTTTCTTAAAAACATGCTATTTGTTTTGACAGTGGAAATTAATTATTAAATTAATTAATGCAACATATTTGTTTTGAATTTTGTAAAATATACATCATTTTTGAATTCGGAATATCAAATATAGCTTAGGGTGAATTTTTGGTATTTTTCTGAAAAACTTCAATTTTTGATGAATAGTGAAACCACTAAGTGGTAGTATAAAAACTGATTTTTCATTTACATGAAAATTTACCAATTTTGTGATTTGAATTTCAAAAATCCGACATACATGGTTTTCATTAGGATGTAAAATTTGGTTCAATGGGATTAAAATATTTTTTTGGTGAATAGTAACTTTTTCGTTTTTGATCGCGATTAGAGGTAATTACTGTAATTTAAGGTAAAAATAATGTTTTAATAATATGAAATGACCTTGACACATGTCCTAACCTTATTGGTTGAGTCATGGTCGACCAAGACAATCCATGGGTCAACTTGGGGACCCCATGGAGCCACTTTGGTAGGAAAATGACATTAAAACCTTTTTATTTAAAGTTAAAATTAAAAGGTCTCAAACATGTGTTGTTTTACTAAAACAATTTTTACATGGGGTTATAAAAGTAATATTTTTTACTATAAATATTAATTATAAATATAAAAATATTTCCTACATCATTATATTTTATTATAATTTTTAGACATTAAATAAATTAAATTATTTATGACACCATAATGATACAACGATTACCTCATTATTTAACGATTTAAATAAAATAAAAAGATAATGTAAAATCGAAGACCTAAACTTGTCAAAAACCTATTGGATGTGTGGATTTAGAAATATTATCACCTTATCCTTGAAATATATAATTGTGGGACCTTTAAAATCCGAAATGCATTTTATAATAATGTTACTTTTCAAGACTTTCCAAGAGTGCCCCTCCTCTCCTTTTATAAAAGGCGCCCACCTCTACCACATTACCCACACATCCAAAGCCTTTGGATTGTCCAACACCTACCCATTTCGTCTCTCCAAATCCCTCTATTACTCTTAGAAGCCTCACGTTGGGCATAAGTCTTTCCAAGGAAGCCTTTGAGCTCAAATTAAAAAGAGTTACCCGATTTAAAGGTAAAGTCTTCCCTAGTGTTCTTTTGTTTTATTTTGATTCTCCAACCCCCTAAACTCTTTTTATTCCATTATTTTGTAACAAAAAAGGTATCTTCAATATAATTGGATGTTGTTATAAGAATTATTCGAGCTAAACTTACACACAAATCTGTCTAATGGTTAAAGAACATATGGTTTCTGTGGATGGCGAATTACTGCCTCACGAAACAATGATTGTTCAATATTCTTTTAGCACCTTCAAAGGTGGACATTATGATGTCACTGTATTTTATATATCATATATATGGTATTTATGTTTTCTATATGATTCTGTACTTTATATTTAAAACATTCCTTTATTCTTTGCATGTTTTGCAAATGCGATAATTTCATATGAGGAAGTGTAGACTACTGCCCCCTCAAGTGATGTGACTCATTCATGCAATACATGGAATGTATAAAAAATGAAATTAATGAACTTATGTGACCTATATAAAATATATATTATACTGTAATTATAATATATATATATATATATATCATTTTTTAATTCCATTAATATGACAGGAAAAAATGAAAGTAGTGTTCATGCATACGTACGGCTTACCGTTTCCATGAATGGTTTTTTTTCGCTTTTTATCTCCAAATTATATGGAATAGTATAAAATGAATATTTACTGGATATATATGATATTTTAATAATTAATACTATTATATAAATTATTTACTTATGACTACATGGAAATCATTTTTCAAACAAGTTCATTTTTGACTCATGTACCAAACATCGGTAAAAACATCTGATATTAACTAACATTATTAAAAAATTATTATAACATTATAATATGTGATATTAACTGAATAATAATATATAAAGGAGGTACTTAGGCAATTGTAAATTGAACAAATTTTATTATTCAAGAATATAATGAAACGAACAAGCCAAGTCGGACTTGAGGTAAGGGATCCTACCCCTCTCTTTCTTTTTAAGTACACTCTTTTATGCCATTCCTTTTAAGCTCATATTTCTTATGATTGGGATGTTATTTTATATTACTATTTATTTAAACATTATTTTAATATGATTAGAGACCCTATTTGATCTCATCAATCCATTTTTGGATGTTTTAAGTGGCGTCGTTGGGCTGCCGAGTTTTAGTAAGGGATTTTTCATCTCACTTTTATTCCTGTGAGATTTATGCTACATTTGCAACAATTTTCTTTGAGTGGGGTATGTAATGCCCCTTATTTTACTCTTTGTGTAATATAATTTCATTTATGAGTATTTAAATCAATGTTGTATTGTCCTTCTTTCATGGGGTGTATGTTTCGAAAGATACCCAAGTCGGTAAGGAAACCTTTCACCCTCCTCTTTTTAAAAGACTTATTTTGTTGGGTCTTTTAATTTACATATTGTAATGTTGGGATATGTTCTTCTATATCCTTATTGATGTAAATTTTATGTCCAAGTGATGATATACCCTTGTTATCTCTCGTCAACTCATTTTCTGAATTTTGAAGTGACGTCGTTAGGCTGTCAAGTTTTTTGCAAGGGAACTTCTTAACCAAATTTTGATTCTTTGGGATAAGCTGGTACTCCTTGAATATGTCATTCTAGAATATGTGTGAATAACCTCTGATTGTTTTACACTTAATATCCACTTATATTTGGTGTATTCTTTTGTCACACATAATTATGTAATTGATTTGTCCTTAATCCAAGGATACCGTCTTTGTATGGGACTTCGTCTCAATCTCCTTTCATTGGAGCATATTATGTTTTATACACAACCTTCTTCTATACAGTGTATAAACCCCTTTGACTTTTATGTTTATCCAAAAGGAATCATTATTATACGAAGCGTTTTACTAAATGACAAAAAAGAATGTTTTTGTCGTACGTATGCGGCGACACCGACTTCTCTGCCGCCATGACCATTATTTGAGTTTCAGCTTCCTCTACAAGCCATACCCTTTCTTTAAAAGAAAAATAAATACCATGTTTTTCTTTTCTTTTATTTTGGTATTGAAAATGGTTTTCATAATGTTTTTATATCAATGTGTTGTATTGATATCTTGTGATTGAAAAGTGGAAATGTTATGTTTCCTTTATGCATGTTTTATGTGATACGATTATGTTATGGTTCTTGGGAATTATTATGAAGATGGGTGGTTCTGTGGTAATCTAAGGGTGGGTGAGCCCGATATAGCTCTCCAATGCATTGGGTAATGCGAAGGAGTTAAACATTAAGGATTCTCTGAAGAGATTTAGGGAATATACTGTGTTGGGTATTCCAAATGTAACCATGAGGGTTACTCCCTACGTTAGAATGTTATGAATGCCTCAAGTTACCTTTATGTCTTATGATTTCTATGATTTATTCATGATTTAATGAGGTATGTTAAAGTGTGTATGTTTTATGGGTAATGTATGATTTCATTCTTATGTATATATGTAATCATGTTTCCTTTCCATATTTTTATATCCCTTACTGAGCTTTTTATGATCATCCCAAGTTTTTGAAATGTTTTTCATAGGTCAAGGGAAAGGTACATGATATTATGATAGTGTCAAGGGAGTGTCAAGAAAGAATCCACATGTTATTTTAAATATGTTTCCATTGATGTGAAAAATGAATACTATATTTTATGTAGCCACTTTGTTTAAATGTGGAATGTAATGCATGTTTTATGATCTAATTCTAAAAAACTCTAAACCTAAAAATATCCTCAATGTGTATTTTTGAAGTAACTCAAGATTAAGTAATGTTTATGGATGGGGCCTTATAGTTGGTATCAGAGGTCGGTTTAGACAACATTAGGGATTAAGAGTTTTTGTTAGACACATGATTATTCCCTATATTTATTATTTCAGTTAAATCATTCTTTTATAACTTTTTTCAGGTCATGTAAAGTCAGTTGTGAATGGAAGGAGAATGATCTCAAACGACATTCCTATCTCTTCCTGATGACATGCTTGAAATAATTATTGCAAGTCATGTTCGGATGATTGTGAAACTTTTTCTAGCATACAACTCACTTGCAAGCAGTTCTTTGAGATATCAAACACCTCCACTACACCTAGTTATCATCGTTGATCAAGGGTTGTTTTTAGACACATAATATTTGCACAATACTCTCATAATTTCAAGAAAGGTAAATATTATCATGGTATTTTCAAATATTTTACCTTATCCCAAGAATTTGAAGCATATTATGATTTTAAAAATGGTGCTGAGGAAGGAGACCCTTGCGCAACCTATTTATATTTGATTTTAAAATATAGTCTCTCAGCACATACTTATGGTATTTTAAAAGGACCAATAATAAAAATTTTCAACTCAAATTCTGTCCGACTATTTTATAGAAATCACGTTTTATCAGATGTTTTGGAATTATATGTCATACATGATTATTTTCCAAAACTGTTTTTCTGTGAACACCCATATGACCCATGTTGTACAAGGTGTATTTAGATGGAGGAAGAAAATGATTTCGAAGGATCCCTAAATCATTGTTGTAATGCATGGGACTTCTACCTACGTGAGCAAGATGACGATGAAACCGAGTGGACGCCATGATCAAGGTATGTTGTTATTCATTTTGGGAGTCGTTTTATTTTATCTTATGGTGGTGAAATAAGACTTCAAGAATTAATATGTTGATATCGTAAAGAATTTGGTTGGAAATGAGAGGTATAAGGAAACTATTGAGGTGAAAACATGTTAGGGTTATTTTTGGAGTTTTATAAAAAGGAAAACACGTAGACCGTGTGACAACCCGTCGCGTCGGACAAAGCTGCGGGAATCGAACCCACAACCAAAGTGCGACTAGTATTTATCGCCTACCACTGGACTACGTGAAGTCCCTGGTTTGTATGACTTATTCTTTTTAGTTAGATTATTTTATTAATTAAGAGTAAGTTTATTTGGGGTTATCTATGGAAATTATTAACCTATCATGGAGGATATGTGATTAGGTTAATTACTTTTCAATATGAGACTTTAAGATCAACAGATGTTATTTGTAGATAAGTGTTAATTTGTACCTTGGAAGACTATGTTATTAAATCCTTCAAATATTTGGGTTTCAATCTTATTTTGGTTTACATTGAAGAATTTTATGGACAAATTGTTTATCGAATAGTCTTTGTTGAACTTTGGGTTTTGTTGGAAAAATTTTGGAGATTAGGTATAGATTTTCTTTTTATAAAGGGTTATCCTTTTCTGGATTATCTGATCTTGTTCTAATAATTTTGGTTTTGGTAAGGGTCTAAAGACATGGGAAGTATATAGTTTTCTTTTTTGTATTAGGTGATTCTTCAGAAGATGATTATAGTACTCTTAGTGTGAACAAGTCTTCCTAAATACTCATCATTTGGGGAAAGTATGAGTTTGTGAAAGAAATCTAGTAAAAGTTGAAAGTCACATGACAAGTAAATATGTTTCCTTAAGATCAAAAAAAAATTCCTCAATTAAAAGTAACATAAAACAAAAATTTTCTCTATTAACTTTTCCTACTGGGGAATCAAATACCGTTAAACCCACTACAAGTTTGTGACTTTCTTGTGGTTAAATTTCTCCTAAACATGTTTTCTATCACTCTCCCTTAGAACATGACCCTTTTCTTTTTCTTCCATATCCATGTTTTCCTACATGGAATCCTAGTATGGGTTAACTCGGGTGACCTCTGAACTTCTCTTTCTTTCTTTTAAAGTGATTGTTTTACTGACTCTTGTTCCGATGTGGGACTTTCAATGATGTTTCTGAGCCCAATTTTAAAATTACTAGGACGTAATTCTCAAAAGGGGGGAAGGATGTAACACCCAAGGTAAATAAAGAATATGAAATTTTTATATTTATCCCTATTTGTGAATAAAATGTTAATATTAATTTAAATGGAACGATATTCTGGATGTCTTACCCAATACGCAACAATGAGTTCCTTTGAAATCTTACGTTGCACTCTAATAATAAAATAATTTTATTTTAAATGGTAGTTAACACCTCACCGTTGTAATGAGGGGAAAGAATAAAACTAACTAAAAAATTATTATATATATTTGTAAAATATTTTTACTTTTTACAATAAATGTTAGAGGATTAAAAAATGCGAATGAATCCAATTTTATGCATAAACATTCTAATATTCTTTAAAAGGTCGATTAACAGCCTTTTGATGGAGAACCACTTTTAAATACAATTTTTGACAATTTTTTGTGTTATATATGACAAAATAAAATTATTCTTTACAAATAGGACATCAAAATTCACTTTGTGTAAATTTTTGGTATTTTTCCGATAATGATCATTTTTTAATGAATAGTGAAAATGTTGTATTTTAATTCAAAACCTCTTTTTAATCTAATTTATTTATATAATTAGATTATCTTTTGAATTGGTTTTAAAGTGAAATTAGAATTTATTTTTACTATTTAATCCAATAGTGGTCATTTGAATTAATTTCACTTTGAAATTGGAGTAAAACTAGTGTCAATCTTTTAATAAATATTGTTTCTTAAAAACACGCTATTTGTTTTGACAGTGGGAATTAATTATTAAATTAATTAATGCAAATTATTTGTTTTTAATTTTGTAAAATAGACATCATTTTTGAATTTGGAATATCAAATATAGCTTAGGGTGAATTTTTTGTATTTTTCTGAAAAAACTTCAATTTTTGATGAATAGTGAAACCACTAAGTGGTAGTTTAAAAATTGATTTTTTTTAATGATGCTTTACCACTTCTGTGATTTGAATTTCAAAAATCTGACATAAATGGTTGTCATTAGGATGTAAAATTTGGTTCAATGGGATTAAAATAATTTTTTTGGTGAATAGTAACTTATAAGTTTTTAATCGCGATTAGATGTAATTAGTGTAATTTAAGGTAAAAATAATGTTTTAATAATATGAAATGACCTTGAAAGATGTCCTACCCTTATAGTTTGAGTCATTGTAGACCAAGAGAATCCATGGGTCAACTTGGGGACCCCATGAAGCCACTTTGGTAGGAAAATGACATTAAAACCCTTTTATTTAATGTTAAAATTAAAAGGTCACAAACATGTGTTGTTTTACTAAAACAATTTTTACATGTGGTTATACAAGTCATATTTTTTACAATAAATATTAATTAGAAAGAAAAAAGGATTTACTACATCATTATAGTTTTTTATAATTTTTAAACATCAAATAAATTTAATTATTTATGACACCATGATGATGCAATGATTACCTCATTATTTAACGATTTAAATAAAATAAAAATATAATGAAAAATATAAGACCTAAACTTTTCAAAAACCTCTTGGATGTGTGGATTTCGAACTAATATCACCTTATCCTCGAAATATATAATTGTGGGACCTTTAAAATCCGAAATTAATTTTATAATAATGTTACTTTTCAAGACTTTCCAAGAGTGCCCCTCCTCTCCTCTTATAAAAGGCCCCCACCTCTACCACCTTACCCACACTTACAAAGCCTTTGGATTGGCCAAACACTGCCCAGTTTGTCTCTCCACATCCCTATCTTTATCCTATAAGCCTCACTTTGGGCATAAGTATTTCCAAGTAAGCCTTTGAGCTCTAATCAAAAAGAGTTACCCGATTTAAAGGTAAAGTCTTCCCTAGTGTTCTTTTGTTTTATTTTTCTTCTCCAACCCTCTAAATTATTTTTATTACATTCTATTGTAACAAAACCAGTATATTAAATATATATGGATGTTTTTATAAGAAGTATTCGAGCTACACTTACACACACATCCATCTAATGGTTAAAGAACATACAGTTTCTGTGGATGGCGAATTACCGCCTCATGAAATGATGATTGTTCAATGTTATTTTAACACCTTCAAAGGTGGCCATTATGATGTCAATGTATTTTATATATCATATATATGGTATTTAGGTCTTATATATTCTTCTGTATTTTATATTTAAAACATACCTTTATTCTTTGCATGTTGAGCAAATGCGATAATTTCATACGAGGAAGTGTGGACTACCACCCCCTCAAGTGATGTGACCCATTCATGCAATACATGGAATGTATAAAGAATGCAATTAATGAACATATGTGACCTATATAACATATATATTATACTTTAATTATAATATATATATATATATATATCATTTTTTAAATTCCATTAATATGACAGGAAAAAATTAAAGTAGCGTTCATGAGTACGTACGGCCTACCGTCTCCATGAACGGTGCTTTTTGTTTTTTTCTCCAAATGATATGGAATAGTATAAAATGAATATTTAATGTATATATATGATATTATAATCATTAATACTATTCTGGAAATGATTTACTTATAACTACATGGGCAATCATTTTTCAAACAAGTTCATTTTTGACTCATGTACCAAACATCGGAAAAAAATCTGATATGAACTAACATTATTAAACAATTATTATAACATTATAATATGTGATATGAACTGAATAATAATATTTAAAGGAGGTCATTAGGCAATTATAAATTCAACAAAGTTTATTATTCAGGAATATAAAGAAATGAACAAGACAAGTCGGACTTGAGGTAAGGGATCCTACCCCTCTCTTTCTTTTTAAGTACACTCTTTTATGTCATTCCTTTTAATATCATATTTCTTATGATTGGGATGTTATTTTATATTAATATTTCTGTACACTTTATGTTAATATGATGAGAGACCCTATTTTATCTCATCAATCCATTTTTAGATGTTTTAAGTGGCACCGTTGGGCTGCCGAGTTTTCGTAAGGGATTTTTCATCTCACTTTTATTCCAGTGAGATTTATACTAAAATTGCCACAATTTCCTTTGAGTGGTGTATGTACTACCCATTATTTTAATCTTTGTGTAATATACTTTTGTTTATGAGTATTTACATCAATGTTTTATTGTCCTTCTTTCATGGGGTGTATGTTTTGAAAGATACCCAAGTCGGTATGGGAACCTTTCACCCTCCTCTTTTTAAAAGAATTCTTTTCTTGGGTCTTTTAATTAACATATTTTAATGTTGGAATATGTTCTTATATATCCTTATTAATGTAAATTTTATGTCCAAGTGATGATATACCCTTGTTATCTCTCATCAACTCATTTTATGAATTTTGAAGTGACGTAGTTAGACTGTCAAATTTTTTGTAAGGGAACTTCTTAACCCAATTTTGATTCTTTGGGATAAGATTGTACTCCTTGAATATGTCATTCTATGAATATGTGTGAATAAAATATGATTTTTTTACACTTAATATCAACTTATATTTGGTGTATTCATTTGTCACACATAATTATGTAATAGATTTGTTCTTAATACAAGGATATTGTCTTTGTATGGGACATCATCTCAATCTCCTTTCATTGAGGCATATTTTGTTTTATAAACAGCCTTATTTTATACGATGTATAAACCCCTTTGACTTTAATGTTTATCCAAAAGGAATATTTTTTATACGAAGCATTTTACAAAATAAAAAAAGTGAATGTTTTTTTCATACATATGCGGCGACAACGACTTCTCCGCCGTCGTGACCATTATTTCAGTTTCTGCTTCCTCTACAAGCCATACCCTTTTTTTAAAAGAAAAATAAATACCATGTTTTACTTTTATTTTATATTGGTATTGAAAATGGTTTTCATAAAGTTTTTATATCAATGTGTTGTATTGATATCATGTGATTGAAAATTGGAAATGTTATGTTTCCTTTATGCATGTTTTATGTGATAAGATTATGTTATGGTTCTTGGGCATTATTATGAAGACAGGTGGTTCTGTGATAAAATAAGGGAGGGTGAGCTCGATATAGCTCTCCAATGCATTTGTTAATGTGAAGGAGTTAAAAATTAAGGTTTCTTTGAAGAGATTAAGGGAATATACTATGATGGGTATTCCAAACATAACCATGAGGGTTACTCCCTACGTAAGAATCTTATGAAGGCCTCAAGTTACCATTAGGTCTTATGATTTCTATTATTTATTCATTATTTGATGAGGTATGTTAAATTTCTTATGTTTTATGGGTAAAGTATGATTTCATTCTTATTTATATATGTAATCATGTTTCTTTCCATATTTTTATATCCCTTACTGAGCTTTTTATGCTCATCCCAAGTTTTTGAAATGATTTTCACAGGTCAAGGGAATGGTACATGATATGATGATAGTGTCAAGGGAGTGTCAATAAAGAATCCATGTTTTATTTTAAATATGTTTCTGTTGATGTGAAAAATGAATACAATCTTTTATGTAACCACTTTGTTTAAATGTGGAATGTAATGCATGTTTTATGATCTAATTCTCTAATACTCTCAACCTGAAAAGATCCTCAACGTGTATTCTTGAAGTAACTCAAGCTTAAGTAATGTTTAAGTCTAGGGCCTTATATTGGAAGTGGTAGATACAACATGGAAATAGGTAGGTGAGTCTTTGGAAGTAGATAACCGAAAATAGTTTTAGGGAATCAAGAGGGTTAACAACTATATTGGATGACCCTATGACATAAAATTAGTTGTGTGAGAATACCATGTAATAGGATAGGATGTGGTATTCATGTTATGGACAAGTAAATATAGCACGATAATGCCTGACCTGTCATACAATAGATCAGGAGACAGTCGAGGGACTGGAAAGGAATAGGCAGAGGTAGGAGAAGGGTGGTATATAGAGTGGTGGATGTTGAAGAGAAGTTGGTAGGGTAGTAATAGCTTGGATGAGGTTAAACATATTACCACACCCACCTGTAGGTGGTCCATGATAGGCTTATGTAGTTGGTGTACTTGTATGATTATAGCATCATGTGATGGAGGCTTATGATCCCAAGGCTCCAATGATGATTAAAGGTATGATTTGTGTCTTTTCCACCTCAGTTTCAGTTTTTATAAGCATAGGTTCTAGTTATTCTATTCATTCCATGACCCTTGTTCGAGACTCAAAGATTCAAGTAGAACCATTGACTCCATCCTTACATTTATAGACTCCTACATGAGGGTATTTTATGATCCCACTTTGGTGTCAATAGTGTGACCTAACTCCTGCAGGTCAGAGTTTTAGTTGCGGACTATCATTAGCTGTGTTGAGGTCGTACGACGTCATTCTCTAAAAGGACTGGTTATCTATAGTCCATGTTCAGATTGACAATTTTAGGGGCATATTATGGTGTGTATGTGGTGATGCGACTATGTTTTCCTTTATCATTGAAAAGGAAACCCATGTAGTGTAGGATTGACTCAGGCATAGGAAAGTGCAATTGATCACACATCAGTTGGCTAGGCTAACCCTCAATGTAGTGGATGATATGAGTCACCAGTTTCCTTCAGAGGTGGATTAACATGAGGTCATAATTCCTAAGGTTTTCCATGATTCCCTTCTCATAGGTAGATATACATCTACATTGATCTATACACCATGAAACACTTAATATCTACACCTATATTTCGGATTTCTCTTCCATAGCTTCGTGAGTCGAGGGTATAGTAGGAGGACTTACAGAGGAAGGGATTTGTGAGACCCAGTGTTTCACCATGGGAATCCCATGTTTTGTTTTCCATGAAGTTAGAATGGAGATTGAGGATATGTGTGGACTTCCTATACCTGAACCAGGAGACCGTGAAGAAACAAAATCAATTACCAAGGATCGATGTCCTCTTGGACCTATTTAATGTGGGGTGGTGGTTCTCAAATATAGACGTAAAATATGGATATCACTAGTTTCGAGTAAAAGATGATGATATATAAAATATGGAATTTATGTGTCCTTATGGCCATTATGAGTAAATAGTGATTTCGTTTGGTGTGATGAAAACCCCATCAGTGTTAATGGGACTTGTGAATAAGATCTTCCATCCTTACTTATACCGGTTAGTGATGGTCATAATTTATGAAATCATAGTTTGCATTAATATTGAGGAGGAGAAAACGATACACATGTGGAGGGTCTTGGGAACACTCTGAGGGCACCAGTTTATTAGATTATCATGAAGTGTCAGTTCTAAAAACGAGAGTTAAATTTCATTGGACCTATAATTTCAGTGGAGGTAGTTGTGGTGGATCGACTGCAGACTGAGGCAGTGCCTTCTTGGGAGCCACCCAAAAGTGTTGCCGAGGTGTGGAGTTTCAGTGGTTTTTATGGGTACTATCAGAGGTTTGTACCCATATTTTTTAAACTAGAAAGACCATTGAATGTATTGAAACACAAGTTCTATCCTTTTGTGTGGTTGGACTAGTTTCAAAAGATTTTTTTCCAGTTGAAGAGGAGTTTTACTAGAGATCCCATCTCGAGATTTTCAGAGGAGGGTGTTAGGTATTTACTATTCTGTAATGAATTAGGAACTGGTAACAGTTGTGTCCTTATATAGGGTCAAGCATTGATTACCTATAGTTCATGAAAATTGAGACCAGAAGACCAGAACTATGTGACCCATGATTTTGAGTTAGCAGCGGTAGTATTTGCATTAAAGATGTTGCAACACTACCTTATCAGAGAGTAATTCATCTTTTTATATAAAGAAATGAGTATCAATTATATCTTTTATTAGATGGATCTAAAGTTGAGATATATATTTTGGATATAGATACTCCAGGACTATGATATTGAAAATGTCTGTACTCCTCGAAAGGGGAATGTGGTGGAAGATGCTATCAACCGAAGATCGAGTTCACAGTTGCTAAAGGAGGCGTCAGTGAAGGTGTCATCATTGTAGATATCCATTGTGTATGGGGATGTAACATCTTACCTCCATTTGATGGTTTTCAATACTCAAATCTTACAGAATGTCAAGGGGCACAACTCAGAGATATCAAATGTGAAACTTTATGTTTTCATACGTTCATAGGAAATTCCCCTGATGGATAGTCAAAAGTTACAGAGCATGTCATTATTTTCATAGGTCGTGTAGTGGTATGAATTGTGTTATGGTATGAGGTATTTAAGTATTTTCATACATCCTGTTTGGAGTTACATCTGGGTGTCGAAAAGATTTATCCGGTCCCCGATGACATTTCTGGGGGATGGGGATAAAGAATCCAATTGTATAGTTCATCTCTCAGTGCCTAACTTGTTATTTTGTGAATGATGAGAATCTGGTTCCAGCTTGTTTGACTCAAACCATTGAGGTGATAGAGTGTATTTTTGATGGGATATCGATAGACTTTATAATAGGGTTACCACATATGTCCGAGGGGAACGATACGATCCGAGGAACCATTGACCGACTCACCATGTTATCCAACTTCATAGAGATTTTGTAGAATATTTCTTTATAGATCATGGGATCCCTATATGTTCAAGATATAGTTAAACTCCATATATTCCCATCAAATATATTCTCATATCATGATTCTTTCTTTACATTCCAGTTGTGTAAGTAATTGTAGGATATGTTTGGGACTCAGTTGCACTTGATCACAACTTTTCACCCCTAGAGGAATGATAAGACTGAGCAGACTATACATGTTCTATAAGAAATTATACATGCTTCAATCCTAGATTTTGGATGATATTGGGAAGATCACTGTCCTATGGGGGAGTTTTTTTTAAAACAACAGATACCATTTCACCATCAGTATGGCATCGTTCGAGGCCTTGTGCAAGAAACCCTTCCGGTCACCACTTTGCTGGACTGACCCTAGAGAGTCAGCACTCATGGGCCAGAAGTTGGTGAAGGAGACTACATAGATGGTGTAGGTCCTCCAGGAGCATATAAAGACTTCATGGAGCCTTCACAATCATATTAGAACTGGTGATGGAGGCCATTGTAGTTTGAAGAATGAAACCAAGTGTTCCTTCGTGTCACTCCTCGATACAGGATACCATGATTTTTTCAAGGTAGAAATCTATCTATAAAGTTCATCGGGCTTTCTAGATACTATTCAGAGTTGGTGATATGTCATAACACTTAGATATACCTCAATATTTAGAGTTGGTGCACGATATGTTCCATGTTTCACAGCTGAGGAGATACATGCATGATCCATCACACTTTATTGATTAGGGAGAGATGGAAATTGATGATGGGATGAATTTTTCTAAGAAACCATTGGACATCTAGGATCAATAGGAGAGTATCATTTTTGGGAGGTATATTCCTCTATTTCATATTTGGTGGGAGCACAGAAATGTCCATGAGAGCACATGGGAGTAGGAGTCAAAGAATCATGCTCAGTACCCCTATTTTTGTGTAGAGCCTTTTTTTGTCTTTGGGTGATGTAAATACATAAGGTAGGGAAAATGTAACATCTCATAATTTTTCTTGTATTGTTTTTAAAAATTATAGGTAATTATTTCAAGACCATGAACTGAGATGGAATGTGATTTAAAGAAAATGTGGTTGTAGAAAAATTCCGTGAAAAATGATAAATTTAAATATCTTGCGCAAAAAAAATTCCTAGAAAAGCTGAAAATTTATAAAAACACCCCTATCATAGAAATTTTAGGTCACCGTTGCATTTAAAGAATCATGTTCACCCTAGGTGGGGTATATAATGGACCGGATTGAGTCGGTCTTGAAGGATTGTTTTCGGAAATAACGATAATATAATATTTAAAAAAATATTTTACATCAATGCAATTACTCCTTTTCAATTTATTATATTTTTTCGGGAATCCAGGGTAAACACCAAAACCCTAGAATTACCATGAGATAAAGAGAAAGAATTTCTCTTAAAACTAATGATGGATCGATTGAATTATGGATCTGTGTGCTTGAGAATTTGGTGGATCCCATCGATGATGGAAACACAATCGTTATTTTCACTGATTGATCTAAACTCAAGGTATGGTGTGAGTTTTAATGGTATTTTTTCCCTCAATATTTGTTTCCTATGATGTACTGAATGATTAACAAGTTGTTGATATTGTGGTAATGAGATTTTATTTTCGAATTGATTATAAAGGATGATTTTTAGATGAGATTTCAATTATTTTCTCATCGTTATTTGTTCTACCATGAATGGATTGAGACTAAAACTAATAACACAATGATATTTTATTTCGGTGTTCTTGTGAAATTATTTCTCTACCCAATTTTATATTCATTATTCATTCTTCATTTGATGTTAATGGAGGATCTATTTATCTTTGATCTGAGGTGAAACGTTTTATGATCAATTATATGATCTCATAATGATGTGGTGAAGGTGTGACAGAGATGGTGTGGTAAGATTCGGTTAGGATGGTGGTACAGATCGTCTCCTGAAGCAGAGACACTAGTATTTCAAGGAAAATGGTTGCATGATAGGGTTTGGACTAGGCAGAATGTGAGACAGACAATGGGACCTGAGCCGGGAGTTTGGGGGTAAAGGAAAAATGATTGATGGTGGTGCTACTTAATAATGTGAGGAAGTATACAAGCCACTACGGGGGCGGCTTGTGGTGGAGGAAGAATGCGGCTCAGTATGGCTTCATAGGAGCCTATGACAGGGGAGTGTACATCGACAGGTAGGGAAGGTGGACCATGTAGGGCACACGCATAGGTGTGGGGATGACTGTAGGGGATGTAGCTACATTGAGATAATAGGAAGGACACATGGTTAGGGAGGACCGCCTGCGACGAATGAAGCCATCCCACATATGGCCAGTGGGACCAATAGAACTAGGATAAGGCCCATCCTTCCAATGAGACTAGTTAGAAACAACTATCCAGGATAAACCAAGATGGCCATGTTGGATCGGTTCATCATGTTATTTAGGTCGGGCCCAGTGGGTCAGGTTGGACTTGGACCGGACCTAGGTCATACCTTTCCACTAAAACCTCCATAACATTCAAACTGTGTGCACATTTGATGATTTTTTCGTAGAAATGGGACCATTGATATAGGTAGATCAATTTAAAATACTATAATATATTTTTTATGATTTTTTTCAAGAAACCAACTATCTTGAGAAGTGAGTTCTCCCGGAATGAGTGCCCAAGGAGCAGAAGCCTTTGGCTGGTTGTGACCTTGAAACTATGTGACTTTATGAGACTCCATGCCTCATCAGGACTGATTGTCTCATCAGTACTGAGTGACTCATTAAGACTGAGCGTATCATCAGGATTATGTTCCATACTAGGATTATGTGTCTCATCGAGACTACGTGTCTTACCGATAATGGGAGTATTGTTGATGATGTCTGATAATCCTATTTTACATACTATAAACCTATACTTATGTGAGTAGAATATGTACCTTATTTATAGTATAAATTGGGTATTTATTTGTGGTATAATTTTTGTATTTTCTTGTGGTATGCTTAGTGTATTTTTTAGTGGAATTCCTTTGTGTATTTGGGGTATCTTATGGAGTATTGTTTTACTCACTTGTGCATGGGGTTTTCCTGCATGTGTCCTATCGAGTGAAAATGATCAATGCATTGATTGAATCCTAGGTGGACCATGAATATGTGGTTCATAGAGAGTCCGGACAGTTGAGGTGTGAACCTATGGATTCAGATATTTGTTCAGTACCTTTCAATTAATGAAGGGTTATTGGGGGATGAGTTGTAGGAATGTGTCCATTCACATTCCAGACTACTTTTTAGGTGGGCATGTATTTTGGCCCCATTAATTGATGTTTTATAATGTCTTACTATGGTGTGGGTATCTTAGTGGTATAAATTCTTGTTTACTTATTGTTTTACATCCCATAATTTGTGGTATTAGGTATGGGTGCATGAGTATAGTTAGTTAATCAAGTTCCACCCATTTGTGGGATATACCTACTCGGTGCTAGTCGTCAGCCCCTGGCCTATTAGAGGTGGGCTTGGGGTTTTCATGGAATAGGCCCCTATGGGACGTTTTATGACATTTTGTTAGGTAATGGTCATGATATGTTGACGATGCAGTGTATATAAGATAGAACAGGCAGTTCCCTTTAAAACAAATTTGTGGAAGACATGTAAAAACATGAATGTTATTATATTATATATTTATAACTCAATAAAAGTGGTTACATATTGTTATATATTATAATTTTATAATTTTATGGTTTAAATACAACTGTGAAATCATTTTAAATTTTTATTTTCTTGTTTTCTTGAGTTCTTATCCCTTTATTTGAACCATTTTAACTCATTTTACCCGCAACCAAAATGGTTAATATTTAATTTGGTTACTATTAACTATCAAAAAAATAATAATTTAAACATATTAATTATTTATAATTATTAAAATTCAGAATATAAAAAAATTAGAATTTTTAATTTCTAGAAGTGTTAAAAAATAATTTCAATATATTTTTCGAAAAGGAAACAAAAACCACTTTTTAAAAAATATTTATTTTGACAGTAATAAATATATTTAATGAAAACTAAATTAAAATTTCAATCCTAATTGAATTAAATTGAATATTATATATTGAAATATACTTATTTGACTTAAAAACCAATCAAAAATTAAAATAATCGTTGTTTTAAATTGAATATTAAAAAAACTAGATTTATTTTTTTATTTGTACAACATATATATATATCTAAAATTTCATGAATATATTTCGAATATAAAAAATATATTTTTAAATGAATTATTTTATTTCATTAATATATTGTTTTCTTTATAGAATGTTTTTATAAACATTCAAATCATTATTATATCATTATTATTTCCTAAATATGCTGGTATTTCTAAAATCAGTATTTTCACTATTCATAAATAAACAAACTATTTTTAAAAATATAAAAAATTCCCCCTAAGTAAATATTTACATGAAAAAAATACTTTGATAAAATTGCATTTAAAAAATTTAATTTATGTTTTATTCACACTCTTGAATAAATTTATGTGACTTACGTTGTATTTCCATTAGATGGGATTTTTACTTAATATATTCGAAGCTCGGGTGTCACATTCCCACAGACCCTATAAAAATATCATCATAAAAATTATTATAATGTCCCTTCATGGGTATATTTATGTAGTTACTCATAATTTATTCTTTAGTTTCCCTCATGGACTCTTCTATTTTAGGATTTCTCTAAATTACTTTCACCAATTAAGTCATTTGATTGTTCAATACTTTTTCTCTAGTATGAAGAATCATGATAGTCTCTTTAAAATAAGAAAAATATTAGAAAAAATTATATTTATTTATTGATTATAACATGAATTAGTACTGGAATTTAATTCCTAAACCTAGAGATATGTAAAAAATGATTAAATTTCGAGATTCTTGGAGGTATTTGAAAACTATAGGTCATAACAGCAATTATTTCCATAATTTTGAATATTCCCAATGTACGATAGACATATTTTCCCTCTATTTTTGAACCTTATTACATCCTTATAAATTTACACCTTCAATGAAACATGAAAATCCACTTGAAACCCTCAATCCATCATCCAGATATCCGCAAAGCACTTTTCTCTAAATTGAAATACATTAATATGGATTTGAATATCTCTCAGTTTCATTATTTTATATTAAATATGTTTTTTTCCTAAAATATTACTTTTACAAACTTAATTCAACAAAAAATTTGTCTGAAATTTCTTCCCATGAAATGATTTATAGGGGTCCATTTAATTGATTTAATTGACGATATTATTATATATAAATTCCACCAAATAAGTATTGAACTCACATACCATGAACGTCAAGTAAACATGACCTCAACATGATATTTGTTGATTTAATAGTCCTTTCAGTCAATATAATTGTTTGAAGATGATAATTTATACTCATATATATATCTCACTTCAAAGATCCTTCAGAATATATTTTTATAATTTTGATATAAATCATGGACAAAGATCATATACAACTTAAAATGGATCCCCATAAAATCTCACATCATCAAAAGTATAAATTCATTCTAGTTTATCAAGACATATATCTTACCATATAGTAAAGAAGTGTGTTGAAATGGTAAGGCAGTCAATCATAACCTATATAGATTTATTCATTCAATTACTCTTTGGTAATATAGTAACAATGTCTATAGTAATGTTATCCCATTTCCAAAAATAAATAAGTTCCATTTTCATATCTTTTTTTATATATTTTCAATAATAATTTTCCTATTTAAAAACAAATAATACTTATACATAGTCTAAATTAACCATTTCATGTTATCCTATAAAAATAGATTCTTCAAATAGAAAAACAATTTCATGATACCAATGTGTATATAGAAATATGAGGAATGAGATTCATTTAATAATTCTCTGTTTATCTTGTGCGTGTTTGGAACAGACAAAATATTTCTAAATTTTAATATACAATATTTAAAGATGATGTATAATAACTTCCCATAATTAATGGATTTTATTTTATATTGAAAATTCGTATAATCTGTCTAGGAATATTATAGTTTCTCTAATAAGGATTGATTGTAAATAATTTGAAATAGATATCATGACTCTACTTCATTAAGGATTCCAATATCAAATCTCACTATTTCTAGGAATATATAGGATCTTTTTTAATCCTAATGTAAGTAAAAATCCTCTAATATTTCATACACAACACATCATCGACCTTATTTTCATTCCAGTTGTGGTTGTGTATTGAGAAATTAAAATAATTTTTTAGTTATCAATATCAACAATTCTATATATTGATCTATTTCAATGATAAGATTTGTTTAAAAGTTTTTTAACCACATATATATATATATCCCATCATTCAATATAAAATTGATTCATTCACATTATTAATTCAAGGATTACGACTACTAACTCGAAATAATGTGTGCGTTAATTATATTTAATAATATTTAACTGTCTTGATGCATTAAAAACAACTCAATAATTATACATAACAACACATAAAAATACATTCATTGATGTATCACTATATATCACAAGTCTGTCCATTCCGGATGGTAAAATAAATATCATTTAATTGAATATTCCCTGATTTAATTCCTGAAAAAATAATTTACATTATTTTGAACATATGAACATAACATCATTATGTGTAAACATGTTTATTAATTAGCTATTCAAGAAAAATATTGAACTAATCATCGATATTAACATACTATTACAATAAAATTTTATCCCTTGATTATATTTTTTTGTTACACATTCCATCAATTCCATTGTATTTGAAGTATCAATTAATGTTCTGCCATTATAGTCAACATTCTCAATAACATGAAATTTATAAATATAGAATTTGTATTTTCTAAATATTCCATAATAATACTTTTCAATATGATTAAAAATAATAATTATCAAATGGATATTATTTTCATAATACATTTTGTCATCTAACATGATATCAACAATATATACCACAATAAAATTATTAAGATAATCCTTGAATAATATGTTCATCAAATCTGTAAAAAATAATATATTTTGGTCAATCCAAATTGAATTACTATAAATGTATAGTGTCCATACCAAAGATAAATTATAATCTTATGAATATGTTTCTTTATTTAACACAATTTATGATACCAATAATTAAGATAAAGCTATGAAAAATATTCATCACCTTATAGTTCATCAAACACGTCACAAATTTGAAGAAGATGGTACTTGATCTTTATTTGAATTCTGTTGATTCACCTATAACTGATTCTTAACCAAATAGACCCATCTTTCATCTTAACATAAAGAATATGGGGTCCTCATTATGAAACAATAGGATTTATAAATATTATATCACAAAATTTTTATAATATTTCCTTCGTTCAAACTAATTATACTATGTCCATCCTATAGGGAGTCTTAAATAACAGATTTCCTTAGGGCTATGATCAATTGAAAACTCCTCCTCACCCTTAGGGGGATGTCTAGGTCATTCTTTTGGAAGGATATTAATATATTAATGAAAAATTGGTACATTCTATATTATGAGGATACCTTTACCATTCATAGGATATAGTGTAGTTACTTAAAATTATAGTTTAATTCTCTATTTAAATGTCTTTATTTCTTCAATAACTTGTTCTACAAGAAACTCCAAGATTAAACAAACCATGATATACTATTAAAATATTATTATTTATGATAGTTATAAATTATCCATTAAATGGGAGGGTATGAATATTATTAACTAATTTATGAAATATATATAAATATTATACTCAATATAAATATATTGATAAATTCTTACCAAATAACAACCAAATTTTTAGTAAATATATTTGATTATAAAAAAATTATTAAAAAAATTATTTTCCTGAGAAAATACAATGATTAACTTTCATAACCATTTATTTTTTTTAAAATGAACATTATATCTAATATGATAATAATAAACGTATTATAAGATGAATTTTTTAGAATTTTAAAAAAATGTTTAATTTCCATTGAATGGTGAAAATAATTATTTCTTAACAGAATTGTATTTTTTTCGATATGTAGAGAGTTAAATATTAACATTATTTAAAATTAAAATTAGTTATATTATATTTTTAATTATCCAATTATGCTCATTAAAATAAACATTATTTCAAATTTTACATTAAAAAACTTTTTTATTTCTTAAAATAAAATTAAAATGTTTTTTTATCCGTGCAATTTGATTATATCATAATAAATTAAATTAATCACTATTGGTGAAATATTTTAGTGAAATTAGTATATTATATATTCAATAAAATATCTTAAAATGTATTTAATATTTCTTTAACTATGCGATAATAAAAAACCATCTTTTATGCTTAAAAATTATTTATCTAAAAAACCAGTTTCATTGTGTTTTTAACATTTCTTCTAAAATTAATTTCTATCACTTATATGTATTCAATTTTATAAAATTGATTCCCTATTTTGAATCATTTGGTTCAAATGTTGCAATTACACCTCTTTTATTTTTATCCAATATAAATATTAACCGTGGTAAAAATATATCACCTTTATAAGTGGAAAATTAGTTTAATCTAGGTTAAAACTAAGGGATAAGGCCATAATGTTTTCATCCTTATTATAATTGGATTAATTATTTTAGTCCCTTGTAGCATTTTTCTAAAAAAATAATTATTTAATGGTCGCATTCCAAATGAAAATCACTTATATATTTTTTTAAATCAAATATTGTTACAAAATGACACTTTCTTAGTATTAAATAACCATTAAAAGTTCACATAGGGGTGAAGTATTTATCAATTAATATTAATATTAATTATTTGAAAAAAGAAATAATATTAATTTTTTTAATTAATTTTTACTTTTTAGGTATTATTTGGCTACATTAAATTCTTACCCAATACCAAAACAATATTTAATCAACTATTGGAAAGGTATAATAAATGATATTAAAAAAATTAAAAGTCATATATTATTCTTAATTTACATTTTTAACACAAATTTTATAGGTTAGTATAATATATTAGTGTCTTTCAGAAGATTATATTCGATTTTTAACACTGTATTTATGTCTTTTGTGTCAATTTAAATGATTAGAGTCAAATTTAAAATTTATTTTATTTTTTGATATAATATTTTGTTGGGTTAAATAAATAAAAATAATTTTGAAATAAAACATGGAGGGTATTATTTGGTCTAAAATTTTATAATATTTCCATTTATGGGGGAAATATTTACCATATTAATAAAAATTAAAAAACATTAATACTAAAAAAATGTTGTAAAAGTTAAAATTAAAATTGTTTAATAAAGGGTCAATGAAATGATAAAAATTAAAATGACATAAATAAAAGTGAAAATACTACTAGTTATTAGTATTAAATCCATATAATATCTTATATTTTAATACATATCCATATGGACACATTTATCATGAAAAATGATATATTATAATTTAATATTTTAAACAATTCAAAAATATTCCCACACCTCAATTATTTAAAGGAACACCCCCCATATCATTAATAATTTATGCCACATTTATCCTCATATAGTGACTATAACTCCACAAAATCCATTATCCACTTATATTTACAATGTATTTAGGTCTTGTTCTTCCCAAAATATCAACATTAGGGTTCTAAGGAGGAGGTTCGAATGAAGTTTTATCTATGAAGAGATAATTGCCTTTACTGATCACTTTCATTTCTACATCTTCTTTACACCAAAAAAATAATAGTAACTTATCATAAAATATCAAATTTATTCAAATTTATAAACATAAATGATGTTATGATTATGAAAACAACATTATTTACCCACTTTAATATCAAATTGGAAGTGAAAGTATCTCTTATTTGTAGGGATGGCTTACAGTATCCACATCGCGATACTATACATTTTTCATATCCATGTTTTATAGATGATTATTATGATGAATTTATTATCAACATTTGATATTTATTAAAAAATTATAAATCAATAATTATAATACCACATTCACCTATATACCATCCAATCCGTTAGGTAACAATAATGGCGTCTGTGCGTACGTGTGGTTTACAACCTCCATGAAGTGATATGATTCATTATTCATTTATATTTTAATTTAATTAAAATGTGGAATAATTTCATAAATTAACACAATATATATGATATAATAAGGATACTATAAAGTTTTATTAAAATTTAACTGTCAGTCATTCTATCTTCAAAAATTAAAACTGCATTCTAGCGTATGTACGACCTACATTCACCATGAATGATGTAATTTATTTTTTATATTTTAACACTATTAGATCAATATAAATATGAATATAATGAATATATACAATATTTATATCATGATTTTTATTCTATAGATTATGTAACCAAGATAAAATTACTTGTACCATTACTATTAAACTGAAATACTCATGATAAAAAAAACTGTTAACACCCATAAATAAAAATTTTAGTAAAGAATCATTGATAAAATGGAGGGTTTAAATGTAACAAAGATATAATATAATATATTATAATTATTTTTATTATTATTTCATTGAATTATAAAAAAATTAAATTGAATATAAAGGATGTTATAATCTGTTTAAGTAAAATAGAACATGAGGTAAGGTAATTTCATCTCAAATTGTCTTCTTTGATACCTATGTTATGTTATTCACCTATATTATTTTTGTTGAGTCAATAAGGTTTTCCTTATGACTTTTCCATTTATTCATTCTTGAGGGAGATTGTTAAGTCAATAAGGATACCTTATGATTTTACCATTCCTTCTGGTTTTGAAAATCAGAAACACCTTATATCAAGGAAAATATCATTTTTCCATGTGTTTTACTTCTATAAGAAAAATTGCCTTCCCCAAGGAAATTTATCCTTTTCATGTTTTTATTTTTCATATCATAATTTTTCTAAGTGTAAAATTTGATTTTTAACCAAAACCTCAGAATCCTCTAAATACATAGATATGAAGCATTCTGTTTTAGAATCTGAATTCTCATAATTCTAGTAACGAACCCTTCTGATTTCTGACTCCGAATTCTGAATATGAATTCTGGTTACGAACTCTTCTAAGTTTGGACTCCGAATTCTGTATACAAATTCTGGTTATGAAGTCTTCTAATTTATGACTTCTATTTCTGAATATGAATTATGGTTATGAACTCTTCTATGTTATGAATCCGAATTCCGAATAAGAATTCTTGTTACAAACTTTACCGAGTTCTGAATCTGAGTTCCCTAAATACAGACACCGAACTCTTATGAGTTCTGACTCCGAATTCTCATGAACTCTGACAACGAACTTCGTATGTTCAGGATCAGAATTCTTGTAAATTCAGACTTTGAATTTCCTTTAAATTTATTCTCCACAATTCTATAGAGTTCACGTTTATAATTACTAGAAAACAGAATCTGAATATCCTGGTATTATAGACACCGAATTATTTTTGGTTAGACTTAGAACATTCATTTTCTTTCATTGTGAATAATGGATTTTAGTTTTATAACCATATTTTTTATTAAACTTGTTGTGTTATAAAATTATTTCATGCTTTGAGTTACTAACTAAGCATTGTTTGTGTGACATATGTACAAGTCCCTCTGAAATTCAAGGAAAAATATAACTATTGGAGGAGGGAGCTGACCATTGGTGTTGTGCCTAAAAATAGAAGCTCATATGAAAGAGTTCTACACTGTTCTATGGCAATAGATATTACATGCTGTTGAAGTGATTTCTAGAGAGAGACTCTCATTTCCTTGTGCGTACTAAACTTCTTGTTCAGATCTGCTTTGTGTGACTCTAAATGTTGAGAAGTACATTCTAGGGCTTATGGGGATAGGAAGACAGAGGTGACGACTACCTTGAAGTTGAGGGATTCCTTGCTGAGGAAGACAGAGGTGTCGACTGCCTTGAAGTTGAGGGCTTGCCGGGATAGCAAGACAGACTCTAATATTCATATCAAGGGATTACCCTAGTGTGGGTAAGATAGAATTTCATGAAATTATAAATCTAGGGACCTTTATTATTTCGATCCATAATTTGGTATTATAGAGTATATCATACTCACATACCATCTCAACAATTGGTATCGGAGGTAGGTTACCTTGAATCCTGAACCAATCTAACAATTGGATTCAGAATTTTTCTTCAATCTGAATTAATCTCACGATTCGTTTAAAAGGAGAAATATTCTTCTTCTATTTTTCAGAATCATATTTTTGGACTCATTAAGTTTGGATTCTTATTTTTCTTATAGATACTATTTTTCTACACTTTCCTTTCTTAGGAATATTTTCATTTTTTACAAAACTTTTATTACTAATAAGTTTGTGTAGAAATATTTTCTTTAAGATGAAAGGAATCAACGCTGGTTCTATTGACAACCTAAATCCAACAAGACCACCTATTTTTGATGTAAATGATTATGACAACTTGGGAGATCGCATGAAGACATTCATTATCAATACTGGAGTTGATAAATTTTTTATGCTTACTCAAGGATATAAAATTATTGACAAGGAAGTTAGTACCTTAACCAATCAAGAAAATCATGAATATCCATTGAATTATAAGGTACACAATTCCTTTCTTTGTTCTATGACTAGAAATATATATAGCTGAATATCTTCTTGTGAAGCTCAAAATTGTATATGGAAGAAACTTGAAGTTACACATTTTGGTAATTCTAAATTTATAGAGACAATAAGAGATATTTTTAGAGCTGAATACCATGGCTTTAACATTCATTATGGAGAACCTATAAACAATGTTCAACAAAGGTTTTATGACTATTCTGAAAATCATACAGTCTATGGGAGAAATGTTTTGGATGATGAGGATCTTGTACAGACATCATTCCAAATGAGTGGGAGTCTAAGAGGACAGCAACTGATGAGAATAGAAAAGTAACCTAGATTTTCTTAGATGATCTATTTGGAACTCTTCTTCAGCATGAGACTAGAATTAAGAGAGATATAGATAATGTTTAAAAGAAGAATAGAAATTGCATAGTTTTTTTTTCAAAATACGTCAAATCATATGAAATCCATGACTCCTGAGAGATTTAATAGATCCAAATCTAAGAAGGTTATTATCCAGTCCGCGTCTTGTGGAAGTGAATCTTCAGAAAATGAGTTAGAAAATCTTGATCAAAGGATGAACAAGATTTTTGGACAAAAGAACTTTCAATCCAGATATAAGAAAAAGGAAAGAAAAGACAAGAAAGATTATAAAGTCAAATGTTATGAATGTAAGAGAGATGTACATATAAGGCCTGATTTCCCCATGCTAAAACTAAAGGAAATAAATAAAAATCATTCTGAGAGAAATAGAAACAAGTACTAAATATCTAAAGCTAAAAATGTCTTGATTGTTAATGACTCTTGGAGTGCCAGTGGTGGTGACTCTTCAGATGAATCTTTCGATTACAAATCTTCAGGATAGAATAATCTTGGTCTAATATCCAGATTACCTATTGAATATCATTTCTTGATGGATAAGGTACACAGTGCTGAATCTTTGACAAATGTTTCTTTAAATTAAAATTATAGTAATAAAAAATATTATGAATCTTTAGATGAAGAATCTTCGTAAGATTAAGATAATGCTTTACCTTCTTATGAATAAGTTTCTATGGTTTCCAAACTACATGAGATTGAGAATTAAAAACTCATGAAAAAGCATGATAAATCCAATTTTTGGAATACAATTCTTACTAGGGAAATATCAGTTCTTTCTAAAGATCGTGATATGAAAATTATTATTTTTGGAAGTATTTCAAAAAATATTGATTAATTAAATTTTCTGAAGAATAAACTTTTTAAGGATCTAGAAAAGGTATTTTCTAAGAAAAATGTTTTCGAGCCTAGCTCTAGTTCCAAATCAAATGTTTTAGAAGACATTAACTTGGTTATCAAACTAAAATCTGAAATTTTTTCCTTCAGGAAGTGTTTGTCAAATATTACTTTAGGTAAGGAAAGTTTTGATAAATTTTTTTCTCAAATCTGACCTCTAAGGAATAGTTCTGGTTTGGTTATACTAGTTCTAAACTGATTTTTAGCAACAATTATTTTGTTCCTAAAAGTGCCCCATTCTAAACTATGTGTTATTGTAGTGGAAACAGGGCATAGAATTTTTCCTTATACAAAACCCAATCTTTAGGATTTCATTAAGCCTACTTTTCTAAGAAAATGTGGGTACCTAAAATATTTCTTTCTGAAATTTCCGGATCCAAGAATGTTTGGGTTCTGAAATTCTAACACTTTTGTTTATAGGAATATAGGGAGAGTACCAACAGCAATACTTCATACATGGATAGTGGATGCTCCCAAAATATGACTGGTAACAAAAACTATTTTGAAAATATTGTCAAGACGAAAGGAGAGAAAGTAAATTTTAGAGATAATGATCTGAGATAAATTATTGGTATATGCAACATCATTCTTCTTTGAAAAAATTTTATTTCAAATGTTATATTTGTTAGGGTCTTAAGCACAACCTCATTAGCATAATCCAATTATGTGATGAAGTTTACCTTGTGAATTTAAGGAATGAGAAGTTCTTAGTACACAATTCCAAGGAAGAGTTTATTCTTTCTGCCCATATACAAGAGAATGTACACTCACTAGACATAGAAGACCTTAGGATCCTAGATCTACCTTGACTTAGTGTAATGGAAGATCATTTCTTATGATATTAATTAGTTTCTTGGTCATGGAAGAAGAAACACTCAGTAACACTTTCCCCTACTGATGCTAAATATGTAGCAGCTGTAAGTTTTTGTTCTCAAGTGTTGTGGATGCAACACACACTCACAGACTATGGTATGAGTTTTACCAAAACAAAATTTTTGTGTGATAATACAAGTGGCATTTCCCTTAGTAAAAACCTTTCAAATCACTCTCATGCAAAACACATAGATATTAGGCATCAATTTCTTATGGATAACACACTAAAAGAAGATATCATTCTTTTCTTTATCATAATTCAAGATCAACTTTCTGATATTTTCACAATATCTTTACCCTCTGATAGATTTTAATCCATTAGATAGAAGTTATGAATGATAACCGTAAGGTAATATTCCTTGTTAACTTCTTGTTAAACTAATATCCTTACAGTAATAAAATCCTTTTTATAGGGCAGTACATTTTCTTGTTAGTTTTTCAAAAAAAATCATAATGAATAATTTCAAACTATTAGAAATGAAGTTTTTTTAATTTTTTGATAAGAAGTTTTTGAAATTTTTTGTAATGATGTTTTTTGAAATTTTTCGTAATGATGTTTTTTAAAATTTTACGTAATGATGTTTTTGAAATATCTCATAATGAAGTTTTTTAAGTTTTTAATAATAATATTTTATTCGTAATGATGTTTTTTGAAATTTTTCGTAATGATAATTTTTGACATTTTTCATAGTGATGTTTTTGAAGTTCTTCGTAATGATGTTTTTCATGTTTTTCTTAATGATGTTTTTCAAAAAAAAATTCATAATGAAGTTTTTCAAATTTGTATAATAAAAATTAGGTATTCTCTTACTTGAAATTTTTGTAATGAAGATTTTATTAATGTTTTTTTTCATAATCAAATTTTCGGAATTTATATATCATCAAGAAGAATTTTTCCTTAATATGAATTACATTCCTAGTAATCTGAAAGGTATTATTTCTTTCATAAGTCTTCAAAATCATCATTTCCATGCTGGTATTTTCTTTTGTGTTCTAAAATTTTCAGATTCTAGTTTCCTTAAATCCGAATGTTTTTCTTAAAAACCTCAAAAGATTGGATCCTACCAAATTTTACTTGTGGCTACCATTTCCACCATCATATCTATCTGAAGGTTTTCCAGTTGTTAGATGGAACTTGGAAGTTCAACCATCAATTAAACGCCTAAATAAAGGACCCCTAAGGGTCGTCCCACATCGATTTCAAGCCTTAGCGTGCTGAAGCTCTGACCTCCTATAAAATCCAGTTCCGAACTTCTCAGTGTTTTCCCATGTCCGAATATTTGTAGAAGGATCCTCTCAAAAAGATGTGTCTACAGTCAAGACGATTCAACAGTGGAAATTATATAAGGAAAGGTTGGTTCATACAAACTTCTTCAATAAATATGATTCCATAATCTCCAAGAACATCAAGATTAATGGATGGGAAAGCATTTGTATCTTAATGCTAGGAGCTCAAGACTTGGTGTATCTGGATCTGCTTATTGAGTTCTATGAGTCAGTCAGTTTCTTTATGCAAGAAGGGAGAGATAAGTTTTCATTCATGAGTCATGAAAAAACCTATTCCCTTTTATACACCAAGGCTGCTAGCTTGGTGGGGTTGTCTTATGAAGGGGAAGCTGAGTTCTATTCCCACAAGCTACCAGATGAGCAAGGAAGTTTTGTAAAGGTGAAGGCTATAGAGTGTCTTGGAATTTCAGATGTCAAGACTCTGAAGATTGCTAATTTGTCTTCAAATAATCTGATCCTTGAATTGTGGGTTCAGGTTTTTATCATTCCAAGAAAGTTTGACAAGGAAGCTTTAAAGAAGAGTGATATGTATATCTTGGATTTTTTGGTAAATCTAAGAAATATCAATATAATGAAGTATATTCTAATTACGATAGGGAATATCAACAATGGTAACTTGAAAGCTCAGATTCTTATGTACCATGCCATTATTTCCAAGCTTATTATTCAGTGCTTGGAGTTCTTCAAAATCCCTTGAAGTTCAATGTCGAGGAATTGAAAAGTTATGATGATCAGTGATGATACTCTCAAGAGGATGATAGTTGGTTTCTCTAATGAGACAAGATAATTCTATGACTTACCGAAGGAAGAGGTTGAAGATGTTCTGAAGGAAAAAAGAGGTTCCTGAACCATCTAAAAAAGGAGGAAAGAAGAGGAAGTTGAAGGATGTGGTTGATTATAGAAAAATCTATGAATCTAAAGACACTCAATATGCACCTCGAAAACCCAAGTAGTAGAAAGCCTATCCATATGAGTTTGTATCCAAGTGGAGGGAAGTCAAAAAGAATCAGAAGGAAGGAGAGCTACAATTTGGCTTCGACCCTGCAAAGGCCAAAGACTTGAAAGAAAAGTCGGTTGATGAGCATGAGAAGAAAGCCAAAGAAAAGAAGCAAAATAAGAAAATGTCTGAGGTTGAAGTTTTTCAATCCCTTCTAAGGGATATTGAAATAGCATCTAAAAATATTCTTGTGACAAAATATTTCTTGGTTGAGCCTTTACCTAAGACCCCGAGGAAGAAATTTTTCACTCCTGAAAATTCCCAAGAGAAGGTTGTTGAAGAAAAGGTAGTTGAAGAAAAATGAGAAGAAGAGGTTTAAAGTAGTGATGGTACTGAAGACCTTATAAATAAAGTTGAAGATTATCATGAAAAGGAAACCCCATCTGAAAAACTATCAATCTGAACTTCTGAAGCAGAGTCTACAAAGCTCCCAACTCCTAAGATGGATGAGGAAGGAGAAGATGAGAAGGATGAAGAAGAGGTTAATTATTTATCTGAGGAATAACGCTATAATCATCACTTCATACATCTAGAATATGTTGAGGCTAGAGCTAATAAAGAGAAAGTAGATGAAGATAAAATTGTTCAGATGTCAAACAGTGAACATAAGTCTTCGGATTAGGAAGCTATTCTGAGAACCACTAAGGGAAAATAGGTGGTTGAGGACCCACCTACCATAGTTGTTTTAAGGAATAAGGAAGATGGTGAATCTTCTAAGAGGAAGCTTGTTGAGATGGATAAAGAACCATCACCATAAAATGTATCAGATTCGGAATCATCTACTCTTGTTCATCATTTTGTAACCAAAACCTCGAAATCCTATAAATACCTTCATATGAAGCATTCTGTTTTAGAATCAGAATTCTCAGAATTCTGGTAACGAAATCTTCTGAGTTATGACTCCGAATTCTGAATACGTATTCTAGTTACAAACTCTTCGGAGTTCTGACTTCAAATTTTGAATAAAAATTCTGGTTACAAACACTTCTGAGTTTTGACTCCAGATTACGAATATGAATTATGGTTACGAACTCTTCTAAGTTCTTACTCCGAATATGGAATACGAATTCGGGTTACAAACTTTTCCGAGTTCTGACTCTGAGTTCTCTGAATAAAAACTCTGAACTCTTATGAGTTCTTACTCATAATTCTGATGAACTCTGACATCTAACTTCGTAAGTTAAGGTTCCGACTTCTCATAAATCCAGACACCGAATTTCTTTGAAATTTAGACTGCTTAATTATATATATTCTAGGATCCAAATTCCTAGAAAACATAATCTGAATATCCTTGTATTATAGACTCTGAATTCATTTTTGGTTAGTCTCTGACCTATCATTTTCATACATTCCGAATATTGGAATTTAGTTATGAAACCATATTTTTTCGTACACTTGTTTTGTTATAAAAAAATGTCATGAATTCAGTTACTAACTAACCATTTTTTGTGTGACAAGTGTACATGTCCCTCTGAAATTCAAGGAAAATATGGCCATTGAAGTAGAGAGCCGACCGTGGGTGTTGTGCCTATAAATAAGAGCCCATTTGAAATAGTTCCACACTGTTCTATGACTCTGGATATTACATGATATTGAAATGATTTTAAGATAGGGACTCTTATTGCCTTGTGTGTACAAAACTTCTTGTTCAGATCTACTTTGTGGAACTCTGAATGTTGCGGAGTATATTCGAGGGCTTCCGAGGATAAGAATACAGAGGTTCCGACTACCTTGAAGTTGAGGGATTTCTTTCTGAGGACGACAGAGGTGACGAATACCTTGATGTTGAGGGATTTTAAGGATAGCAAGACAGACTCCAATCTTCATATCGAGGGCTTACCCTGGTGTGGGTAATACAGACTTTCTTGAATGTATAAATCAAAGGACTTTTATCCAAGGATGTTGAGTACCCTTCTCTCTAGGTTAAAATATTTACTACTTGTTACTTGTCATGTTACAAGTTTTCTGCTACATTTTATTTGTTGAGGAAAGTATAACTATATTATGCTTCCTTATACTTGTATACTCTGATTTATTAATATTCTATATGTTTTAAGGTAGAATCTTTATCTTTGTAAAAGTTCAATACATTTCATTTTCCGGAACCATCTTTCTAGATTTACTTTATCAGAATCACTTTTCCGGAATCAATCAAGTGTATAGAACGTAGTGGTTTTGAGAATTACCTTGTTGAACCTTGTTAGACATAACCATCTTTAAAAGTTCCAAAGGAATTTTTTTAATGTACACAATTCACCCCCCCCCCTCTTGTATTTCAAGCATCATTAGATTAATTATTCAGTATCTTTATTATTTCAATCCTAAATTTGGTATTATATATTATATCATACTCACATACCATCTCAAAAATTTTATGAATTGTATTTACGTCCCATTTTAGATGATATATTAGGTATTTTTTTAATAATTTTCATAATTTCATTTAACAATGTACTATCATGGATTTTATGATTCAAATGTTACCAAAGAAATAAGGTTTTTCTGTTATAATATCAAAGTTTTTTATGATTATTTAGGATTAAGTTTTCAATGATGAATTATTATATTCTATCTCTCAATAAAAACATTATTATAATTATACTACAGTTATTTCTTTAAAATATATTTTTTCCTTCCATTTTCCTTACCTTAAATATTCAAGAGACTGAAAATAGGTTTTAAAGGAAAATTTACTTCATTTCCCTCTCTAATAAACAAAAAATTTTATTCCATATCCATGTTTTATAAAAAGTATTTAAATAATTTTTTTATTATAAGATGATTGTTTATAATAATTTCTAAAAAAAATTCAAAATATTATTTTAAAACAATCATATTGTCATTTTCAAATGATGTGATTTTTAATTATTTTCAAAAATATGAATTGTATGTTTTTAATTATACATCATTAATATATTTTCTCACCTTCATGACTAAAATTTTAATTGAATATTCCTTTCCGATTTTATAAGGTTTTTTCAAATTATTTCATTCCCTTTATAATTTTATAGTTTTTATAATATGTGATTTCAAAATTGAATGTTTTTCTTCATTATTGTATTAATGATATTATAATTGTATTTATATTCATAAAAGATAATTACCCTTGATTTAAATTATGATTAACTATTAATATGTTACAATGATATCATACTTATTCTAACACTATATGGTTTATATTTACGATGAACATATGTTAATGATACCAATTTTTTCACATGTTATGTTTTGATAAAAAGATGATATTTTAATGAAAAATATTTTGTTTCTATTGTTTTTGTTTTGATGAAATGTTTATGAACCCCTTTTTTATTCATGGGTTCTAGTAGATGAATTATATGTTTTCATATGGAACCTATATGTATTATTTTCATCATTTGAATATGGGGATCCATATCTCCCTCTGATGAAATGGGTAATGATTGGTATCTCCGGAGACAAACATGACTGAAATATAGAGTGATCCTAGTTAATTAATGTATTATTTTGAATATTATAATCTAGTTCTCTAACCATTATTACTATGACGGTTTAAGGTGTGAAAATATTTCACTACGATCGTCTTATCATGGAACCTTGACTACTAAGGAAATGATTTTATATTATTATGGGTATTCCGTAAACATATTTATTAAGATAATGATTGTATTTCATGGCTCATGTTATTTGGTTTTTTTATGATACATCTTTAATAAAATTCCATTATATTATACATGACTAAAGATTATGTTAATTTATATGTATTATATGAATTTCAATTATTATACTCAGATTTTAATACCCTTATGTTAAATTTATTCTCTAGTGATCATTAGTATGTGTATTTAATACCATTATTGGGAATATAATCTCACCCTTTATTATGTTTTATTTCTATGGTTTATAAATAAACATACAAGGAATGATATAAATAAAAGGACTCTAGTTATGAAGAACATAGTGAGAGACAATATAGATCTTTTTGGAACTAGTTTAATATATGTCTATGTTTTCAAAGGCACTATAACTATTTTATTGTAGAATTTATCATTATGTTATGGAATGAATATTCTTCAATTAAGATTTTATATCTATGTATTAAATTTATGGGTAACTATAATTGGTATCAGAGAAAGGTTTAGTTAACAATTGGAATCTTGGATAAGAAAACATTAGTGATAACCCTATGTAAAATTATATTTATATAATATAATCCAGATATTTTGGTAACAATAATATATGTACTAGGTTAAATATAAGGTGTCACAAAATAATGTATCTTGATTTATAAATTCATTAAAATTATTTTTCATGATTATGTGGTTCCACACTATGATAATTATTTCTCATGTATCCTTTTTTGTTTTTCTTAATGAATGGAACATAAAGTATTCATTTCAATATTGAATGTGATGTTTAATGTAATTACTTATCCCTTGAGAAACCGAAGGAAATAAGTAATAGAATGTGAAACCATTTGATTATAACTATTAAAATATATTTTTATAGGATTTACAATATCAACCATGTTTAGTTTCGTGACACACCTAACACGAGAAATACATATTTTCATAAAGACAGTGGAGGAAAGATGATTCATCTTCTAATATGTCTATAAAGTAAGAAGAAACAATTCAAGGAATTTCTCAGTAGAACATGAAGGTGTTTTGAGTGTGGAAAATAATGAAGAAAAAATCATGTAATTTACTAGAAAAAATGAAAATATTGGTTTACAAAATGGTTAATAATAATTGTCTCTATAAGGTATCCTCATTGATTGAATGTTTAAAATATGGAATGTATGGGAAATATGAAAAGAAATATCCTCTGGGGGAAATACAATAATGATAATTAGATTAGTTTCATGAGTAATGGTTTCACCAATGATAGTGAGGATTATAAAAATGATATGTAAAATTTGTAGGCAATTTTCATAGCATTTATTATGATAAAAGTAAAACCATGATTAAATTAATGTTGAGGTATATTTAGACATGATTGAAATTTCATATAATATTATAGAGGTTTCGTGTAATTAGATGATAAATCATTGTTAATGGATAAAGAATAAAGTGGGATAATTGAATTGTCTATGAATTTGAATTAATGAATTATATTGTATAATTTTTATACTAATGATATTCTAATTATAAAAAAAATGATAAATATAATGATTATTTTTTAGTAGTTTTTATTTAAAAAAATTATACAGATTATGAATTGTACTAAAAAGAAATAAAATAAATTAATTTCAAGGTGATATTTTTTAATAAAATGTGACTAAGGGAAAACATAGATGTTAACATGTGTTGTATATTTATTTAATATTGTATTGTTTGGATAAATAAATGATTTAAATTGATAGTATTTGTGTAGTTAGAATTGGTGAGTGATTTGTTTAAAAATTTATTTAGTAAATCATTGTTGTTTTTATTAAATATTTTTATTTATGGAAAATATTCAATAGTATTTGTACTTATTTGAGTAAACAATTGTGTTAATTCTTGGAAGCATATATATTTTCATTATTGGTTAATGTAAATTTGGTCGATACCATCATGGGATTATCAGTTAAAGGTGATTGAAAATTAAAATTAATCCACATTCCCATTTCAAATTTTTAAGTGATGGGATTTTGATACTCTATTAATGTTTGAATAACTTTTTTTCTTATATGATTTAAGGTTATGTTAATTATGATCAACTAGATTATAGGAAACATATAATCATGATGGTTTAAATGTGATTCATTGACAAGGTGATATATTCAGATATATTTGTGGTCAATTAAAGTGTTCACTTATATGTTAGTATATAAATTTCATTCATGATATTTTGACAATTTTCACTATATTAAATGATTATATTCTGATTTATCATGGTGATTAATGATATTTGGTGTTATTTTTTGGGGTTATGTTATATATAAAGACTAGGTTAAATAATTGATTCAAGATGAATGATTATTTAGGAATAATTCAATTTAATTTTGAAAAATGTATGCTTAAGGGTATTATATACCCTTTAGATTAAATTATTCTTTAATATTGATGTGATTTATGAAATTAATAACATTCATATAAATGATGTATTACTTAATTAAATGGTTTAATCATTTTTGGAAATATCTTTTTCAGACCATTTTCTATTTTGGTTATGAAAAAACATAGTCAGAATATCTTGATATAATTTTTTGATCCTTTGTATATTGATTATAATGATTCAGGAATAAGAAAATAATATCTAATAATCATAATTTATAGAAACTAATTAAATTTTTGTAGAAATTTAATAAATGATGAAATATTAATTTTCATATAATTATTATTCTTTATTTTATTATTATATATTGTAAATAAATTTCTAAAATTGAGGAAAAATATATTATGAGAAATAAATCCTTCAACCTTCAATTATGATAAATTGATAATCTTTTTACACCTCTTTAATTCACGTTATAATGGTTGTCAAAGTTATCATAAAAACAATTAAAAATACTCTCTATCAGTACTTTAGATATATGTCCCCCTTCCATGTGCATATTTTCACATCCCATTGATATTATACCATTATGAATCCTTGTTTTTTGTTCTCTTTTTTACTTCCCTTTCCCTATTTTAAGGGTAAGTATAATTTACCCATTTTATGAAATAGATTTTCAACTAAGAATCTCATAAATATAAATCCTTTGAATATTGTAAAAAATCACATATTTTTAAGAATATATTTATAAAAGAGGGGATGAATTTAAAACCATTATATTTTATAAAAAAATCTCTTTAACTAATTTTATTACTTAAAAAACATTTTGTACATGAAATACAGTGTTTAAACACATTGTGGTGTACTGATAATATATTATTATTTATATATATAAAAACAGAGTAGTTAAATTAGTGTAGATGAATATGAATAAATAAATTATTAAATATTTAAAACTTTCATACTCAATATAAATGTATTGATAAATTCATTTTAATTATACAATGAATGGTTAGAATAAAATTTTATTCTGGGAAAATAAATTTTCTTTAAAAATTGATTTCATTATTTTCTATGGGAATATATTGTTCTTAATTTACAGAACATTTAAAAATTTGAATTTGTAAAATATATATCATTTTTGAAATAATCATAATTAAATAATATCAAAAAAATTTATAGATCATTTTCTGATAATAATTTTGTATAAAAAATTGAAAACAGACCCAAAAGGGCATGTATCATTTATTGAAAAGAAACAATGTTACAATGAAATAATGTTGTATTTTTTTACAATATTATTTTTGAATGAAGTAAAGATACTCCTCTACAACATAATTGTGTAATGTTATATTAGATGTATATATCCATTTGTTAGCTAGCTCATCATCCTCATAGTTTACTTCACAGTAAGCATGATTAATAATGAAATTAAATGATAAAAGGGAGTCCATGATGTTGATCCATCTAGTAGTGAGATTCCATGAAATATGGATAGTTCTATTCTTTATTTCCAACACAACAGTAGTGAAGACACATTCAAGAAAAAAGTTAATTGATCCATATTTCTTTTCCATTTTAACCACATTAATTATTCCAGCTATTTTACCTTCAAGAGAAGTGTGGATTCTACAAGGAACATAAATGTAGAACATTACATCACCATTACTACTTTTGAGAATATAATAATATCCAAAAGGAACTAAATTTTTTAACGAACATTCATTAATGTTTTATTTTATCCAACCCAAAATTTGTGAATCCATATGACTTCGAAGGATCCCTATGGATGATAAAAATTACCTACCATTCTGAAATTATTATTCCTAGTAAAAGTTTGAATAGTGTAATAAGAAAACCATCTGATTAGAATTTCAATTTTTCATTTCCATAATAGCATGAACCAGATATGAGTAGATAGATAATGGAGTATTCTCATTGATCAATTTATTTTGACTAGTCCATATTACTACGATCATTTCATTTCTAGTAGACACAAATTGGTAATTAAACTATTGTAAAATGGAATCATTATGAAATTAGTTGTTAGTATATGAATTTGGGATATACATGGAATAGAAACCTCAAAAAAATAAGCAAAAGTGGCTGATATAGAAGAAATTTCCCAAGGTCATAGGAATAGATGTTAAAGGTAATCCATGTGTTAATTGAAGAACACACGTAGAGATCAATGATTGATTCCAGTATATTGTAACAACTTTTTATTATGAACCCTTGAATGTACGATCCTCTATGTAAGGGAAAACCTTGATGGATGTATCTAGCTCCTATTTCAGCACATGCCCATTCCATCAAAGTGATCTTGTATAGCTGAGATATAGACTAATTTTAAGTACATACATTCTATGGAAGATGGTTACCATATAAGGGTGTATTTATCCTTAATTGTGTAAAAACTCATTACCATTTCATTTTCTTCATAAGGGAAGCTATCCAAGAAAGTCACCATTTTATCTTTAATCGACACATTTGGGATAAGTAATGACTTTGTGGAGCAAAAAATAATAATAATAGGTTTACCTATCTGATTATCTAACCATAAATTGATGTTAGATTTATTTCTGGAAATCTAGTGAGAGATCACTATAATTATGGATAAATAGACATTTAAACACGTTCAAATAGAAAAATCTATGTAATTTATAGTTCCATATTTGACCCTTCCTATGAAACTGAGTCTTATAAAGGAATGACAATCAGATTTATTATTGATAATTCTCCACATGAAATTCACCTATAAAGAATGATTGAATTTAAATATATTTTTGATATCAATCACTCTATAATCAACTAATTTACAACATTGTTTATATGAAATAGTTTAAATTATTCTTTGATTAGTTCATCCACTCCAGAAATATTTCATGATATAATTTATTATATTTTTTATAAGGAGAACCGTCCATTTATAAACCATGAAGAAATAGAAAATTATTGAAATAATAACTACATTAGCAACATTTATTCATCCTACCATTGAGAGGGTCTTGTATTTCTTGGAGGCCAATTGGATTTTAATATTAATCAAAATGTGAGAAAAATTAATGGCCTAAGGTTTTCTCTATAACATGGGATTTCCAAGATAGATGAGATGTATACAATATTCAATAATTCCCAACTCATTATAAATATAAAATTTTCTTGTAGATGAATATTTTCCCCAAAATATTTGAAACACTATTTCTAATACATTTCATACCTAACGACTTTTTGAAATTATATATGAACATTAATGAAATTAATTATGTTTCTTATATCCTAATAAGTATAGAATAGTTTCATCAAATCATAATTAGTGGGTGGGGGAATCAAGACAACTTCTAGCTCTGATAGTACAGATTTTATTTTCATTCACCATGCTAAGAAAAATCCAACTCCTATAATATTAAACAATAGAAAATATAATAATAGATAGTGAATATCCGTTTATAACACCTCAGGTGATGATAAAATAACCCTCAAGAGATCCACTAATAAGAACTAATATACTGGTTTAATTTCAAAGGATTTTAACCTATTTAATGAAAGCATTATCAAAACAAAAATTGAGTAAAACATTTTAGATGAAAAACTGATATAAAGTATATTTTAATTTTTTTACATCAATCATTATCAAATTATTACCTCCCCTAGTGGGATTCCTAAGATTTTTTACATATTAAAAGATCATAATAATTCAATATTGAATTATTATACATCCAATAAAACTAAATTCTTTTTATAAACAATTCTAATAAAAATGTTGGACAAACCGTTTACTAGAATTATCGTAATGAATTTGTAAATATTGTTGAAAAGGTCCACTGAACTAGAATGGTAAAAATCATTTTCATTATTAACATTTGAATTTAGATAAATAAATTGATCATTTTTGTATTTTTATAGATATTTTTTATTTAAAAAATGGATAATTTGTGTGGAGACATCATCATGAGTAATATCCTAACAGGTTTGAATGAAATACTTCGATAAATCATCACGGCCAAGTGAACTACCATGGATTAATCCAAAGACATCATCCTTGACATCAAATTACCTACGAACATCTAAGAGAATATAGTTACCCTCACCAGTGACTAGTCGTAGGATGATCCATTCCATAAATAATTCTACGAATGGGGACCATAAAAAAGACTCTTATAATAAAAAACTCCATGTTCCACCAATTCCTCTATTTTATCAAGGAAAACCCCATTATCATTTAGAATACCAATATAAATAATGATTTTCATCACTCTCTATAGACCATTGTTAATAATTTTATTTCTAAGAAATTCCTTAAGACATTTATTTTTAAAGGATTCCATTTTTATACCTCCCTTTCGATTAAAATTTCATTTATGATAATGAGAAATCCAATTTTCTGGATCATGACCTAAGGAGAAATCCTCAATAGTGTCATTCTATTGAATTATCCTTTTTAGTAGGATCACCCTTATCCCCAATAATGTATTTTATTTTTCTTTTTCTATTAACCTATTTCTATATATTGACATTAGGTGGAGATTTCCCTCGTTTTTATACAACCCCATATTTATTAATGGAATGTTTAGTATTTCTACAATATGAAAATGGGAGAAACATATTAATAATATTTCATTATTTCATATTTAAAATAATTGGAATTGAAATTGATAATATCATGTATCTTTGTTTTAAAATTGACTTCAACCAAAATTTAGGCATAATTAACATGTTTCTGTTTAAGCGTATGATTATCCATCTTCCATGGAATGCCAATGTAAGTAACGACATCATTTAGGATAATAAGATTTCAAAACACCCATTTATGTTGAGGAATTATATCCCAAACATGTGTATTTAAATTATATTGATTGAAATGATTGAATTTTATGTCCCATTTAGTAATCCTCAGAATGAAAGGTTTAAATTCAACATTCCCAATCATTATCATTATGTCTATGTCATCCTTACTCCCCAAATGAATATGTAAAAAACATCTTTGTATTGGAATCATATTCCAAATGGATATTCCTAAAAAAATTAACTCTATATTTTATTTCTACATTGGACCATGACTTATCACTCTCGGATTAATATATGTCCCCAAGAATGGAGAATGTTCATGAATCTATCATCTTTTAGAGGCATTCTGAATTTTAAACCATTGAGTATCCAACATCTTCATGTATTTAAATGGTAGAGGGTCTATAGAGTTCATCCTTTATAGGATATGATACTCAATGAGACTCTTTGAGAGAGAATCATTTTCCTCTCATTGATCACAATGCACTGAGAAAAATTATGTATTTAGCTGATTTTTTCTTACTTTGGGATGAATCATTAATCACAAACTTAAAAGAACTTTTCCATTCTAGATTATATGATTCCACTATCGGAATAAACAATACATATAAGGATTTTCATCATTGAATACAACCTTGAATTTTTATAGATTTAGCACGGACGTATTCTTCCCTATAATAATGAGATCTATCTAAATTATTAATTCATTTCTAAAAAACTAATTTCAATTTAATAGTTAAAAATATGTCTTTCTATTTAAAATTGAATTTATTTTTATATAAGTAAAAATGTTGCAATATTAAATTTTTAAATTTAATATTTGTTATATTATATTTTAAATAATAAAATTATATTTCTTTTATATAAAATTTATGTATCAAGTTTCGAAAAACATCTTCTATGTGTAAACTATATATTTTTTATGAAAAAAACTATTTTCATGTGTCTATTGTTTTTTTCATCTTAGTATATTAATTTAATTAATATTGACGAAAAATGTTAAGGAAAATTATATATTATATATTAGAAAATGTTTTTATATTCATTTAATTTTATTATAAGAATGGGGTAATAATGAAAAAAGTTTAATGCTAAAAATGTGTGTTTAAAAAAAGAAATTCATGGGTTTTCCATGATTATTTTTAATTTAATTTATAAAACTTATATTTAGTGGATTTGAAAAAAATATTTCCATATTTGGAATCATTATGTTCAAAATTGGTACTTATGTCATGACCCGTCTTGGAGGGGCTAGTGTATACATGTCTAGAATACAAGACCATATAAATATTTAGTAATTCAAGAGAATATAAAAACTCCTAAACCTCATTCGTAGAAATTGATAACATAATGGTAGGTGTAGGAAAGAATCCACAAGTCATAGGAGAAAAACACATTAACCTAATCCCTCAAAGAACAACATGTTCCTAGTCTACCTAGAGCTCCGTCAAAGCATTGATCATCTGTACAAGACATGATATGTGTGGAAAAAGACAATATAGGGGTGAGTAAAACAATACTCAGTAGGACACCCCAAAACCACAATGGAAAAACCACAAATAAAGACACAAATTATACCACAAAGGAAACACACTAAGTACACTACAATGGAAAAACACATAGTACACCATAGTGGAAACACAAAATGTACACCACAATGAAAAAACATGAAGTAAACCATAAAAGAATCACTTTAAGGGAAGTAAATACGGTCATATCACTAAGGTATAAGACTAAGGAACAAAACGAAGTATTTATATTTATATTATACAAATCTATTAGTCTCTACAACCCTAGAAGTATTGATGTTGCATGGAGTTTCGATGGCATAAGGAGCATCGATGGTGCATGGAGCATCGAAGACATAGAGAGAATTGATGGAAAACAAAGCATCAAATGGATCCCAGAGCAGTGTTGGTTCCAAGGGTGGTGAAGGTGCATAGATCATCGATGGAACATGGATCATCTAATAGTCAAGAAGACCCTGAGTCATGTTGTCACTAAAATCACAAAGTCACAGCTATTCATAGGATTCCATTCATAGAATTCTTATTCTAGGAGGACCTACACCATGAGTTGTTAGTATATATCCTAACATCTGAAAAAACACACATTGAGTATCTAAAAACTAAGGTTTCATCACAATGGTCCCAACGCTGCAAATGGTTCATGAAACTAACACACAACTAGAAATATATTTCCAATTTAGTAAAAATGGTTTGGTCTGGTCCAGGTCCGACCCTACCAGAACTGACCAACCGAACAATACCTAGTTTGTAAAATCCAACTAAACCAGATTGGTCTGAGCTGTCCCAAACCAGACCAACCTAATAGGTCATTGGGCTGTCAAATTGACCTAGTTATATAGACCCCCACACATCGTGTGGTCCTAATTTTTTCTACCTGATCTAGCCCACCTTAGCCGCATACATTTGATCAACACAGTTTCCCGATAGCATGGCCAGCTGGCTCTGTGCGTTGATGGCGCATCAGACCACATTTCACGTTGCTTGCTTGCCTCATCCACCTGGTCACATTTTTTCCATACCCCTGCATGGTGTTCTACCCGTGGTGGATTTGAGCCAAATCCCACCTTCACCATCGTGACCCTTATTCATTTCCCATAGCCTACGCTACCATGAGAACCCTCTTAAATGGAGCTCCTCCTAGACCACATCCCCTCACCACCATCAGTCTCTCTACCGATGGACTCCAACCACACACATCTTGGCCTGGCCTCCCCTACCTAGCTGGTGTTTCCTCCACCATCAGCCGCCCTGTCAGAGGCCTTTCCCTATCACACTCATCATGAACCGGCTAGGTCATCCCCCTCCAAACACCACATTTCACTACTTAGTCCTTGCATGACCACCCCTTGAACAACGTCAGGATCGAAACCCATGTCATGGATGGTTGTACCATATAATGTAGGTGCAATTATCCTTTGATCATAAATCATGAGGAATGAGTAACATTGACTTTAGGAGATTTGGGGAAAGAAAAAATTCTCATGATCACTTAAATAGAGAAGTATTGGAATTGTTTGTGTCATCCATGATTCATTCATGTTATATGGTTTAATGAAGAACAATCTACCGATATTCACAATGATTTATCATCCCTTTAATCCCTGCAATAAAATACATCCTACAAGAATGAATAGTCCAAAGATCAGCCTATTTGTGGGATGGTATCTATTCTTTTTTGAATATAAGTTGGGATAGTAAATCCAAAATATATCAATGTATTACCTCGGGGTTGGATACGTCCTTGATGAATAATGAAGCCCCATTTCATCGCCAATCCTTGATCCACAGGCATTAATTGTCATTTATTAGAGAGGATTCTCTCTCCTTACCTCATATTAATTAGATACTGAAAAATAAGACATAATTATAATAAACCAACATACAATCAAAAACAATATTTTGTATTAAAATATTTTTATTATGGTCACGTCCAATTTCTACCTTTCATAGTCAATCTATGTCGGTCAATGATAGGCATAGCCTGAGGAATGTATCCCCTTACAAACTCAATGGTTGTATAAGATTTCTAATACTATTTAACATTTATACGTTATTTGGATTTTAAAATTAATATAATTTTATTTTATTACTTTATTTACAGTTACTCCCTTTTAAAATATTTTCCAATGAAAACCCATGCTGACTAATGTTAGGTTGTTCCTTGGGTAAAACCACTACTCTGAGCACAGTGCTACCCTAAAATTTCTGATCTGATAACTCATTCAAAATTTATCATCATTTTAAAGAAAACTTCATGTGCACTTTATTTAAATCATAAAATTGTTCACCATATCATTTTAGGGACACTGAGCCTTTGAATCTCACACCTTCCAGGCACCTGGTCCCAGAATTTTCCCAATTAAATTATTAAAATAAAATTACATGAAATATGAGTCACTAGATTATCCTCGCCATAGGTATTTACATCTCTAAAAGACAAAAAAATGCTACTAAAAAGATTAGGGTACTGAGAACATATCTGAGCCCCCCGATCCCATATTCTCTCCTAGAGATTTCCATGTAACCATCGAACGTGGACAAGAGGAATCGACCACCCATGACATATATTCTACTTTAGATCCCCAATCATCACCATGAAATCTAAAAAAGTCACCTCATCATTAATTTCAAGCTCTCCCTAGTCAATGAAGTGTGATGGATCATGCACATACCTTCTCAGTTGTGACATTTGGAATACATCATGCACCTAGTGAAACTGTGGGGGTAGAGCTATGAGGTATTCCACATCTAAAACTCTACATAGAATATAAATTGGGATGATGTATCTAAGAAAAAAAACATTACGCCTGACCATGTATCTGAAATCCCGATCGAGGTGAGACCCCAAGGAACACATGGTCTCCCTCCTCAAACATAAAAGGATGTCTCCTATTGTCATCATAGGACTTATATCCACTTTTTAATGTCCTCATGTACTCTTGGATTAATTGAACCTTCTTGGTGGTAGCCTATACCAACTCTGAACCCATGATTACTGAATCCCATTATGTCCTTCCAGTATATTGGTGACCTACGTGGTCACTAGTATGAGACCTCAAATTGTGACATACAAATGGTGAAGTGATACTAGTTGTTCTATGAAAATTTCACTAGTGGTAGGTAACCCTACTAACCATAAAAAATTCTATGATAAAGGAACCTAGAATATACTCGAGAACATGGATGGTCCTCTCTATGTGGAGATAAAATTTCAATGTTGAAGCACAAATGAGTCCCAAACACCTCATTTAATCCCTTCCACAATTGAGATGTGAAATGCGCTTCATTATTTGAGACAATCACTGATGGAACTCTATGAAGCTAAACTATCTCTTACACTTAGAGGCATCCCCATTGTAAGAACCATGTTCTTATTTTGAGATACGAATTTTATCTTTTCGGTTCATATAGGAGGAAAAAGATTTAAAGGGGATAAATTCTAGCTTTAAAACTTACATGGGAAAACATAGTGGATACATGATTTGTACTTATCAGTACACAATGTGTAACTTACCCATTTGTTGTTGAACATTACGTGTAATGGGAGTCTGTAGAGGGGTGATTCTAGTACTTACATAGCATGTATATTATTATTAAATTTTTTGTAGTTTATTTTTATAAAAAAATGGATAGTATTGTTGTTTTTATATCATTTGGAAAGAGGGCTCTTCGAGTATCATGATTAGCACTGCTGATGATAATTTTGCCTTTAGATTATACGTCTGAACACCTTTTCAATCATCGTCAGATGAAGTTGAACCCAATCTAAAAGCTCTTGATTCAACTTGATCTATAATTCAAGATGTTTTCTCTCAATAAAGTTATTTGATCTTAAGATTTATTCCTCATTTTTTAGATATAATTTCATATAGCATAAATTAGAAGTTGAGGTTGGATGAGGATAGCCACACAAGGACACGGTTGGTGGTTTTCTACCTCTCATTAATTGTCAAGATGAATATATGTAACAAAGTTATGTGATCCCATTTTGGGTGTCACATTGTTTTATTTTTGACCCAGGATATTTCTTAAATATGTTTATGTAATTGAATATGACTTATTAATCATGCATAGTGTTGATTTCCTTGAAATAGAATAGCCTTGTTATTGTGTTTCCCTTGAATTTTCATTTATGTCCATTTGGCCAAGGTTACCTATGAGACAATCCTTGTTTTCCCAAATTGGATTATTAAAGTTTAATTGAATTATAATTGGATTTTAATTTGGTTAAATTTCAATTATACGGATTAATGGATTCAGATTAGTATTTTTTCACATTTCTGGGTTATTCCTATTATTATTTATGCCTTTTGATAGTTAAATTCACTTCTTTCTTTTTTATGTTTGATTCCCACATTAGTTTTTATTATGTCAAAAATGTAACAATGTAATATAAATTTTTTTTCTATTACGTTGAAATTATTATATACAGGGCTTGACCTTGTTTGTCTACAATTCCTACTAGCAAGGATTTTCTATTCTTATGTGCGATGATTAGTTATGCCTATCAGTGATGATTTGTTATGAATTTGAGAAAGGATCTGTTATACCTACTGGTGGGATTTTTATATTGGTACTAGTGAGGTGTTGAATTGAATATTGATATACAACGAATTATGATGTGTTTTCCAAGACAATGAACGGGCTTGGTCCATCTTCACATTACCTATTTAGATATCCTACTAAGGTATCTGTTGAGTATCCTTGATACAAAGGATTGATAGGCTTTGGATGGATCACGAGACTTAAATAATTTAATGTAATTGATTGGTATAACCATACATAATGAATGAAAATATAAAACTAGACTTGTAGGATTTTTTACTTTTGAATACTTCTTTGTTTATAGATTTTCAATTTTTGTACACTACCTGTTGCATATACACACTAAAATATAGTCACATACCTTGGTTGTTGGCCTACTAAAATTTATTTCTCACTCCTTTCTTGTGTCATGCTTTTTTTCCAAACAGAATATATTGTTTTTGGTGTCAATAAGGACAAGCTCCCTTCTACATGTACTTGATTTTCTATTTAAGAGTTAGAGAGCATGGGACTAAGCCTAGGCTTTCGATGCTTCTGAGATTTATTTTGTATTAATATATATTGGAACTATATTTTATATCTAACTACAGTGTATCTTATTTTGGTTGCTTTCATAGAACATGTGACATGAAACACCATCTTTTCTATACAATGACTTCATGTTATCTTTATTATTTGTGTTCTATTATTTATTTTAGTCGTATGATATTTAATACATTAGCTATTATATTATCATTTATTATGTTGCGATGAACGCTATGAATGATGGCATAGTTTAAACACTATCACACCCCTTTCCCTTGCTGCTAGTCAACATCCTTTGTAATTCGGGGTAATGCGCTTAAGACCACGTGTCCAATCAGGTACAGGGAACTAGATCACTAGCATCTAGATCAGAGAAGTTATAAAGTTGTATCAGATGGTCTCTTTTTTTTATTGTTTAGAAATGATAGATAGACATGGAATTGAACTATATTTGGTACAAATTTTTTCCACGATAGTTGTTACCCCGCATATAGGGTACATCAAAATTACCTCAAATTAGTTAGTAATTTCTGGATTTTGAGCTATTTGAGTTGATTCAGTTTCACCAATGGGTAACACAGCTTTCTGCAATTATTATTGGAGAAATTTTAGTTTTATTTTGTTCTATCTTGATGAGATGAGGTTATTCCATCTCATGAATCATATAGGAACTTGTCATAAATCACATGCCATGAATTATTTCCACGCCATTTAGAAAGAATTACTAATTGCATGATGCTTTGATAGAATATGTACTAGATATTCAATATATTGTGATAGGTACCATGATAAATATACATGATTCTATAATAGGTGCATTGATACATGTTATGATTCTAATTGGATAGACACCAAGCTTTGATCTCTAAGGTGTATGGGCCCTCTAGGATAAAAATTTTGTGGATCATGTTTCAAACTTTTGTATAAAATTTTATTATGATATATTATTCTTTGGTGCCAAATTTTGATTTTTAAGGAGTATGGACCCTCACATATTGGAATTTGGGTACCACTGTTTGGTTTTTATGCATAACAGGGGTTTTCTGGGAAATCGAGGGTTTTTGTCCCAGGAAACCCAGTTTACACAACCTTTAGTTTAGCCTAAAATGTTTTGTGTTCTTCTTGTTTGGGTAAAGATGTTTCCATTTCTTGGTTACAGGTCATGTACTAAAAGTACGTGCAGTTTAGTAAGTGGCCTTTTGTCGGACCATGTGATAAAGAACATGGGATGATTGGTTTTTTCAATAAACAACTATGTACATTCATTACTCGCCCTATGAGATTTCTCAAACAGACCCCATGGGAATTTGACGGTGTAAAAATATATGGATAAAAAGGGGGACTTGTCTACATTTCATGTATTAGAGTAACACGTCGTGTACCCAGGGTGTTTACATGCCCTGTCTGATAGAAATATATAACCATCTAAGAGAATAAGTGTACACACCATGTATGGTCCCTAAAAAATGTGTACATACCTTTTGATAACTTTTGAGGGTTTTCTTCTCCCGTTTAGTTCTTAATCTCATGATCTACAAACCTTTATCAAAACTTGAACTTAGTTATGTGCTTGATATTATTGAGCTATTCTTCCACAACAACCTCTAGTTGTACTCTTGGATAGTGGTGATGACCATAACCTAGAGGTGGTAGGACATGGGTTACTAGTGGATCATATAGTTGGGCCAGTTGTGACACTAGATTTTATACAAGATATAGGCACTAATGAATAGTTCTATTAAGGATTTATGAGGTTTAAAAAGACCTACCATGGAGTACCTCACCTTGCCACATCAATTGAAGAACTGATATGAGTATTATAGCAGCGACACCTGCCCACATTTTTAGGGGGTCATGGACCATAGGTTGTAGAGTCGTGTTTGGAAGTGATGATTTCTATATTTGAGCATCTAGAGATGCCTCTTGAGATTAGGGCCAAGCTTACGACATATATGTTGCATGATTGATCCAAGAGATGGTTGGATGTTACCACTTAGACAGAGTGTCATCAAGAAATGGCATTGGAATATTTTCATATGGTCTTCTATGACTACTATTTTCATGAGATACAAGGGGCCAATAGATCCTACAATTTCATGTATCTAGTGTAGGGTGTTATGTTGGTGATGGAATACTCTACCGGTTTCTATAAACTTTGGAGATTCACACCTATTCTGATGGGTGATGGGACATCGAGGGAAAGAAGATTCGTTGATGTTATCCGGAATTACATTCGATTATGGGTGACCGTTTTAATGTTTCCTTCAATATATGAAATCATGAATCATGCACTAATTATGGAGAATATTATGTAGGAAGATGGAGGTGCAAAATCAGGAGGTTCAACACTGAGATTTGGTACGATCGTGACTAGGAGAAAGAACTGTCACATAGATATTTCTCACAATGATACGAGTAATCAGAATGTTTCTTATGGATACCAGGGGAGATGCTACTAGTATATAAGAGCTACAAATATGTCACCACAGTGACTGAAGGACCGAGTCGAGTACCGATCTTGCGGCACGATAGTCCATCTACAAGGATTCTGTAGGATGTTTCCACCAGCATCTACAGAGAGTGGTTCTGCACCAACTCCACATTCAGAAGTAGGGTTAGTGGCTTGTCCTCAGACTGGTAGTTGGGGTGCATTATGATGTTCAGGTGGAGGTGGTGGTTGTGGTCAAAGTAGCCCGACCCTATGGTTTCAATGATAGGAGGTTGGATCATCTCAGGTTAGATCAGTATTATCATAGGGTCAATGTATTGGATAGAACTATGTAGTGAAACAGACCCAACATGAGTAGGATACAAGACCTACCCTCAACTCTCAAAGGTAAAATTCTACTCACCTCTGTTTTAACTTCAACAAAATTTGATATAGGGGCTTCACAGAGTTTTATATCTATTCCCGTTGTAGAGAGCCTTGGGATCTATGTTTTTTATTCTAATGTTGTTATGATGCTAGACACTCTATTAGTGATAGGAATGAATGTTGTGTGTCAATATAAGTATTTAACCCTTGAGGTTGTTAGGTGTCATGTCTTATGTGATCTATTTTCTTAGATTTGACATGATTTATTGTCATTCTCAGAATGGAATGGTTGGTTATTTTTTTAGACTTTTATGATTTCCATCACCATAGGGTGAGTTTTACGTCACGAGAGGGTAGGTTGTTTCAACACAATGTTGAATGGGATGTTCAGGTCGGTAGAGCTAGACCCTAGAATAATGGGTTGGGGACTTATATCCCAGATTTTGAGTCTATATTAGGATGACCAAGGGTTATGTTAGATAGATTTCCCTCCAGTGTTTGATCATTTCAAGTATGTCTTCCGGAATGAATTTTTAGGCCTACCTGTTGTGATAGAGGTATAGTTCTCTATCTATATAGTATTAGGAGCTTCACTAGTATCCATTCCCTCATATAGGATGGCTATGAAGTAGTTTCCAGTACTCGATATGCAATTAAGGGATTTATAAAAAATGGATTTATCTAACCTAGTACTTCTATGCAGGGTTCACCAGTCCTTTTTTCAAAACAAAATTTGACGGTACCCTCATGATATGCATGGATTATTGGAAATTGAACCTATTTACAATTAAGAACCGAAATCCTCTACCATGAATAGATGATCTCATCAATCAGTTTAGAGGAGCTCGGGTATTCTCTAAGATCGACTTGAGATCCAATTTTAACCGGATATGTGTTTTACTTTCATACATACTTCATATTGTGTTTCATAGTAGGTATGGTATATATGAGTATTTGGTTATTTCGTTCGGTCTCAGGAATGCACTAGTAGTTTTCATGGCTTTGATGAACCGAGTGTTTAATCCTTGGATTCTTTTACGATTTTTATCTTGGATGATATCTTTTTGTATTCTCACAATATAAAAGACTATGTAAACCTTCTTGAGATAGTTTTGAATACACTGAGGGAGCATAATTTATATTATATTCTCACAAGGTGCCACTTTTGGATGGACAAGATTCACTTCATGGGTCACATTATCTCAGAGATAGGAGTGTCAGTGGACCCATGGGTGGTGAGGGTAGTAGTTTCCTAAGAACATCCCAAAAATGTGTTTTAAATATGAAGTATCATGGGGATATATGGGTACTATATATATTTTATAATATTCTTATCATGCTTAGTTGTGCCCCTGACAGTCTGGACTAAGAAGGGTGTGATGTTTCTATGGTTGGATTCCTGTGAGAAATCATTTTAGAAGCTAAAGGGTAAACTGATATGAACTCCAATCCTAATACTATTGGAGTAGGGAGAATGTTATACATTCTACTACAAGTCTTAATGTACTGGGCATGGGGAATTTCTGAGGTAGGGACATCAATCTATGGTGTACGAGACCTACAAATTGAGGCCTCACAGGAGGAATTACCCTATTCACAGTTTGGAGTTAGCTTCTATTGTACATGTGGTGAACTGATGGAGAAAAAATTTAAATGGAGTGTGTTTTTATCGTACATGGACCAAAAAAGCCTCAAATACATTTTTACTCAGTATGAACTGAAATTTAGTCAGTAAAAGGGGGTGGAATACCTTAAATATTTTGATTTTGATCTTGTATAAACACTTGGGAATGGAAATGTAGCGGCTGAAGCTTTAAGAATGAAGACATAGATACTGGTGGTTCATGGGGATTATGGTCAGTGGTAGATTATGTCCTTGTTCTCTGAGATGAATTTGGAGGTGCACGATAGTAAAGGACATGCATTCCATTCTTTGTTAGTTGTGACTTCTACCCTACTGAACAGAGTGAGGAAGAGGTAACTATCAGATCCTGAGGGCCTAATCCTGTGAGAGAGTGTAGTAGATGATGATCCACCTCATCGTTGAATGATCAATGATGATGCGATCTTTAATATCCATGGGTGTGTCTAGGTTTCTATGGACATATATGAGGGGTTGGTGTTGGAGTGTCATGCTTCATCTTAGCCAGTGCATCCTAGAGTTACCAAGATATATCGTGACTTGTACTGTTAGTACTACTGGTCAGGGATGAAGATATAGGTATCTTGTTTTCTTAAAAGGTGTTCCACCTATCAATAGGAGAAGGTTCAACATCTGTGGATAGCGGGGCTTTTATAGAAGATACCTATTGTAGAGTGAAAATGGGATTATGTTGTGATGGATTTCATTACTGGGTTACCAAGGTCACTCGGAGGTAATGATTATATGTGGGTGGTGGTTGATTGTCTTACGAAGGTCACTCACTTATTTCCGATCAAGGATACCTTCAGTGTTTATGAGATTAGTATGTTGTATATTCATGAGGTATAAAGACTTCATGGAATACCTCATTATATTATTTTAGATAGGGACACCTATGTTAAATCTCATTTCTGACAGAGTTTTCAGAGGGCGTTTGGTACACAGGTGCTTCTGACCACATCATGCCGCCCTCAGACTGATGGAAAGTCAATGAATATGATAAATGTGTTGGAGGAAATGCTACGAGCATGCTTCATAGACATTGGAAGATCTTGAGAGAAGCATATTCCCATGGTTGAATTTCCATAAAATATCTGCTTCTATGAGACTATAGATATGGAACCTTATGATAATTTTTATGGTTGGAAATTCTAATCACCCTTGTGATGGATAGAGGTGGGTGATTCATCTTTATTAGGACCACGTCTCATGTAGGATACTTTTCAATAGGCCCAATTGATTTAGAAATGGATGGATACAATCCAGTCTCATCAGTTATCTTATACAGATTTATGCAGATGAATTCTAGAGTTCTAAGATGGGGATCAAGTTATCTTATGTGTTTCACTAAGGTTGGGACATTATCGGATCATGAGAAATGTTATGATTTAATCGTTATATTCTTGGCTGTTTTAGATACTTGAAAGGGTCTGGTTGGTTTTCTATCAGTTGCAGTTACCTCAAAGGTAACGATACATGTATGACATCTTTCATGTATCTCAACTGCACCGCTATCACTGAAACCCCTCTCACATTTTTCAACTAGAGGAGGTTGAGATTTTGGTTGAGGTGTCCTGTGAAGAGCATCAGATTAGTATTCTGGATCATAGCATGAAGGTTATTTGAGGTCGTTTTGTTTGTCTTTTATGGGTGCTATGGAAGCATGTCCTAGTGTAGTACGAGACTTGTGAGTAAGTGGTCAATGTAAATACTCAGTGGTCATAGTTATTCTTAGATATTTCATCACCTCCCTTGGAAGGGAAATTTAGGGATGAATTTATTTAAGGGGGAAAGCTTTTAATAACCATGTTCTTCTTTTGAGGTAAGAATATTTTATTTTTGGATCATATAATTGGAAAATGAGTTATCAAGGTAAAATTATTACTTCAGGCCTTAAACAGACAATCATAGTGGTTACATGTTGTTTGCATATTTCTAGATGTTTCGTAACATACACGTATGTGGTTTAACATGGATTTAAAGGGGAGTCGTAAGAGGGGGGCTGTTATAGAACATACATGGTGTGTATCCTATTAGTACACACTATGTAGTTTTTTTTGGTAAAATGGGATGTAGCATCGTTTTTAATTCATTTGGATAGAGGGATCACCAGGTATCATGAGAAACACCATCAGAGCTCATTTTGGATCCCTATTTTCTATCTGACCTCTTTTTTGATCATCAATAGATGCATTTGAACCCAATCGATAATCACAGGATTCCTCTTGATCCATTATTTTAGATTTATGTTCATGAATATGTTATCTTGTCTAATTTTTTTTAACTTTTTTTGTAGATCTACTTCATTCTAGAATGTAATAGAGGTTGACGCTGGATTAGGACATTTACACAAGGACTAGGTAGGTGGTTTTGTGTCACTCATTAATTATTGAAATGAATATATGTGCATAATTTTTGTGCACCCATTTCTGGGTGTCACATTGATTTATTTTCAACCCATGTTATTTCCTAATGATTTTTAGGAAATTTAATATGTTTTATTTTTCTCACGTAATGTTTATTGCCTTGAATTAGGACTGCTCCATGGCTATGCTTCCCTTGCATTGTAATTTATGGCCATTTTCCCTAGGATTCATATGTGGAAAAGCCTTGTTTTTACTTATTTGGTTGTAAAAATGAATGGAATTACAATGGGATTTCAATAAGGTTAAATTAAAATTGGATGGATTATGTTCTTGGGATTAGTGTTTTCCCCTTTTCTATGTTATGTTTATTATTGTTTTAGCCTTGTGATAGTTTAATTCTCTTGTTTCTTGTAATGTATGATTCCAACATTAATTGTTATTATTTTAACCATGTAATAGTGTAATTTACATATGTTTTCTATTATGCTGAAATACTAATATACCCATATCAACCTTGTTTGACTACTATGGTTATAGGTGAGGATTGTTTATGCTTGTAGGTGAGAATTTGTTATGCCTATGGGAGAGGATTTGTTTTTCTTGTGGGAGATGATTAGATATGCGTGAGGGAATGGTTCTTCTATGCATGTAGGTGAGGTGTTGAATTTAATATTTAAATTGAATTACTTATGAAACGTCTCCTATGACAATGCACAAGCTCGGATACGATCTTCACTTTACTTGTTTAGATAGCCTTCTGATGTATCTATCGAGAATCATTTATATGTGGGATTGATGTGCTTAGTAAGGATCTAGAGAATTATATAATTCAATGTAATTTAATGGATGAAATGAACATAATTAATGATAATGGGAAAAAGACTTTTATGATTTTCTATTTTTCAGTACTTCCTAGTTTACAACATTTCCATTTTTGTAGACAACCTGTTCGATATACTCACTGGTATATGGACACATATATTAGGTGCTTGCCTACAAGTATTTATTTCTCACATTTTATTTGGGTCAGGATTCTTGTCCCAAATAGATTATATTTTTACAGGTGTCGATAAGGTCAGGCGCCCTTCAATATATACTTGATTTTCTATTTAGGAACAAGAGAGCATGGGACCAAGCCGATCCTTGGAATCCTTCTAAGTGTTTTTTATTTATGTACCTTGGTATTGTATTTTATAAACTATAGTGAATCTTATTTGGGATTCCTTATTAGAAGAAATGATAGGAAGAATTATCTTTGGAATTATATGAATTATGGTGATTATTATTATCAGTCTTCAGTTTTTTGTTTTAGTTGTCTATTATTTACTACTTCATCTATTGTATTATGACTGATTCTAATCTATTTCAATCTAATAATGAGGGACTAGATTTCCCACTATCACACCCTAGGTCCTCACTTCTTGTGTATTTCCTCTAGCATTTAGTGAAATGTGCTTGAAGCCATGTGGCCAATAGGGTATGGGGCACCAGTGGAGTGACATCCAGATCAGGGACATTACACTAAGATCTATAATAAACTTCTCTAATAGATTTGTAAGAAGTGGGCCTACATGGTGACTTGATCAACAATAACCTGTATGGTATTATTTCCCCATGACATTTGTGGTAAACCATTCATGAAGTCCATCAATATCCCATCCCACTTCTACTCTAGATCATCAAGTGGTTGGGTTAATCCCATTGAAACCTGGTTCTATTCCATTACATTCTGACAGGTGAGCCATCGATAAATGAACTCTACCACTACCTTGTCCATACTTAGCCACCATAACTAATGTTGGAGGTCCAGATAAATCTTTTCCTCTCCTAGATGTGCTTCCAAAGGGGATGAGTGAAACTCCCTTATAACCTCCTTTAGTAATGTCCCTGGAACTATTGTGTGCCTTCTAAAGAGAACGACATGCTCCCCACCTATATAATATTCATCAGGGGAATGCCACATGGAAAACTGAGAAATCCATGTCGCACAATCGATATCCCCACGACGTTTCTTCTTGGGTTTCTATAAGAGTATTGGGATAACAATAATCGACCGGAGGTATGTTCCCCCAAATCCATCCACAATGGATATCTATAATGTGCCCAACTACTTTGATGCCTCACAGAAACATTACAATCTGGATCTCTTGCTGAGAGATTCTACCACCAAAATCTCCTTCATATGAGTATATAAATTATAAAATTCACCGTCTTGGAGTAACACTATTCATCTTCCTTGTCTCACATTTATATCTTTCTGAGATAAGTTATATATGAGACTGTTGTGGTTAGAATAGATGATAAACCACTTTCCCATTACATAGTGTCACCACATCTTCAATGTGAATAGTACCACTACAAGATCAATATCATGTGTTGTGTAGTTCTTCTCATGATAACTCTACTAGAATGAACTATAATACATCTCCACATTCACTTTTATTAGGACACAACCAAGCTCGTTCCTAGATGAATAAAAGAACACCACATAATCAACACCCTCTACTAGTAATCACATGATTGGGGAGCTCTTCAATCTCTAAATTAGCTCTAGAAAACACTATTTTCACTTCTCTATCAACATGAATGGCTACCCTTTCCCTGTAAAGGCCATTAAAGTGAAACTACACTGGAAAAGTTGGTACAATCCTTTGATAGTACTAAAACAAACACAAGAAACTCCTCACCATGGTAACACTATTTGGTGGCTTCCAAGAAAGAACACATTCAATATTTTCTAGATCTAATGCAACATCTGCCTCTGAAATGACATGTCCTAGAAAGTGTTCCTCCCAAATATGGAGCTGGAACTTTGGGATATTTTCATAATGGTGGTGCACTTGGAGTGTGTCAAGGACCATCCTCATGTGTATCGTGTGCTCCTCCTAATACACCAAGTACACTAGGATGTCTTCAATTAAGAATAAAAAGAAATTGTCTATCTAAGGATAGAATATATTTTTCATGAGTCCCATAAACACCTTCGAGGCATTATTTGTGCCAGAAAACATCACTATGTACTCATAGCGGCCATACTGACATCTGAAGGTTGTCTTCATTACATCCTCATCTCGTAAATGAAGTTGATGATAGTCATGTCTGAGGTCCATCATTGAGAACCACTGAACTCCCTTTATCTGATTGAAAAGGTCATCAATCCTTAGTATTGGATACTTATTCTTCACATTCACCTATTTCAGGCATATGAATTCCACACATAACCTCAATATCCCTTCTACCTTCTTGAAAAAAAACTGGGGCTGTCCAAGGTGAAACATTGGGTCTCATGAATCCCTTCCCTTATAATTCCTCAAGTTATAACATCAATTCATGAACCTCTATGGGAGACATCAGATATGAAGTTATTGATATCGATTTGTAATTGATTTATAGATCAATTCATAAATACACCTCCCTATGAGGAGGTAATCCTTGTACATCTTTCAAAAATACATCCTCGTACACATACACTACTACAAGAAACTGATGACTCATCTCTTCCGCTGCACTAAGGGTCATTCTAGGAAACTTGTGTGTGATCGACTGGACTCTCTTAAGTTTCAGTAAATCCTTTGTTTTTGGGGTTTCCTTTTCTCCAAAAAAGTAAAACCCGGTATCAACTCTATGAACACACTGCATTTTATGAAAAAAACAGTTAATCTAGACCTAAGCTTTTGATAACCAGTCCATACCATGATTTAAATCATAAGGGCTCGAAAATACCACCATGAGATCCCACCTGAAAATCTATCCCCCTAAAGTATGTTTACACTATCTACAACAATATGTGATTGTTGAATCTTCCCCCTTAGGTGCCTCTAAGCGTAGGAGTTGTGTCAATAGTTCCACCAGAATCTCCATGTATCGAACAATGGTCATATCAAGAAAAGATTGACTAGTACATGTGTCTGTATAAAATTCATCTAGTGTAGAAAATACGCACATCATACCTCTAATCATATTTGGAGCACTGGGTTCATAAGCCTCTATTTCCAAATTTATTTCTCACCCTTGTCTACCAACTCCATGATCCCATTATGGTCCACCATGGGGTGGTGGTGGTAATACCTCAATCCTCTTACCAACACCTACTACATGACATGATCCTCTTCCAGGATATGTGCCCTATGGAATAATATATTCCATCTTCCACCTCTTCCATGTTTTTCCCTCAACCGTCTTCTAATAATCCGTACAGTGATTCATGACATATAAATCCTTGTTTCCCTGACCGCTGCATGAGTAACATTGCCTATATTTCAGCTGACTCACTCTGCCCTATGATCTAGGAACTACTGATCCTATATCATGGGGTTATCCCCTAGAGTGAATGAACCTTTTGGGTCCCTCTTTCTGCTTCTAGCTACCCACTACCAAAGACTCACCTATGTGGTGTCTATTGGTAGCTCCCACTACTAGCATCTTTTCTTCATGAAACTCTATAGTAGCGCGGCTCTCTCCTATACCCCAGCAAATGTAGGGTTGCTAATGGATATCATGGATTCTCTAATATACTTGTGTATCCTATACTCAATGGTCTGAGCCATGCAGAATAGGTCTCACACCATATCTGTTGAGTAATGAGAATGATCTGTAAACATCACTGGGTAATCCCCTAATATCAATCTTCCCTACTGTGGATACTAAAGCTCTTATATTCGCACTAAGTATAATTTCACTGGAAAGAACTCCTCCTTGAATATGAACCTAATGTCAGTCCAAGTGAGGTTCGTCTAGTCCTACATCTGGATCACTGAGCTCCACCATCTCCCCATTGATCCCTGTAGAAGACTTGTAACTAGAACTTATATATAGTTGAGAGGCATCCCACTAGAAGGAAGACATGCATAACCACATACAACCAATCTGCATCTACCTATGGGTTTGTCTCACCCCTGAACCTATGAGGTTGATACCTGTGTAACTCATGCAACACACTCAGCCTGCATGTTTCCACTAACGATAGAGATGGTAGTAACTACTGTTCTCTTTTTTAGAGGTATCACTTGTACACCACATGGGGTGATATATCTAGTACCGGCCCCTATAATGATTCCTCATTTCTTGGTTGATCATCCTTGTGATCATGCATTAGAATGATAGATGTGTGTCTGCATGGAGGCATTTTGAAACAGATCATGATGTATGACAATTAGTAAAGTATATCGGGTGAGATGACTTAATAAGGACATGAGAACACACACAAAATCCTATATGATGCATGTACCATTTATTGTCCCTAAATCTAGTGGATTCACATACTGGGTCTAAAAGAAGAATTCAGAGTCCTAGTGTATTGATACATCATCCGCCACACCAACACTAGTTGCCATGGTCTAAAATCCAAACTCAAACACTTAACATTATTTCCCTAAACCAATATCACACACTCTTGTTTAATTAGGTAGAACTGAACCTCCCTCTCATACCACTCTATCAAAACTCATTCTTGAGGGGGATGTTTTCTGACTAACCCATGCCCACAATTGATAGGCTTGGGGCTAGAGACTAGCACCGAGTACGAATATCCAAAGAATGTGAGTCATTTTCCTAAGTACCTGAACACACACACACACATCTCCATGACCAAAATGGAGAAATGTAAAAATTCTAAGTGAATAATGAATTCATACACCATGATAACAAGCATATAGTATGATATTAGGGACACTAGAAAGTAAATAAGACTATAATTCAATCCCACCAAAAGAAAGAGTCATTCTAGTGAATGCACAAGTTCCTGAGTAGGGGGTTTTTGATGTTGGATGCTCATGAAGGGTAAAATGGTATTTTTACCCTAAAAATTGATCTCTTATAATTTTCTTAACCTCTATTTTGGTCCCAAAATAACGTGTTTACCATAGGATAGATTTTTGGTGGAAATTTGAGCTTCTTGATTTTTTGCAGAATCTATAATATTTAATATTATTAAATTAAATATTAATTTATTCATATATGTTAGTTCAGAAATAATTTTTAAATGAAGATTCATATTAATATTTTTTCATTTTATTTGAGTCCATAATGGAGAGTTTATCCTAGGTGATTCCTAAACTTGAGTAGGTCGCTGGGGCCGGCCCGTACTCATTTTTCATTCTTTCCTTTTCTTATTTTCATTTCCTTCTTCTTCCTTCCATATCTTTCTTGCACACACTTCATGTGGGGATCCTCCTTTGTCATATACTATGGGATAAAATGGATGTTGGGAAATAGAGAGTGATGGAATTCAAGAGTGGTATCATCTTGAATCTCTTGACGTGTTGAGTTAGCGTGTGACATCTGTGGATAGTGAAATCAACAGAAGCTTCAGCAGTTTCTGCCCGAAGGTATGACCATTTACATTTTCAACACAGACCCGCTTCAAATTTTTTTTTATTTTTTTAAAGACTATTTATTCTTTATTATGGACTCTTAAGGCTGAATCTATTATTTTGGGGGTGAAAAAAGGTGTTTCGGTTGTTTTGAAGGTTCTACCATTGGAATCCCAGGTTACACGGCTTGTGTTCCAGGGGAACACACCACGTGTTCTTCCTATTGTGGGAAGAATCTTTTTTTCTTAAGTACATGTCATGTACTCTGAGTACTCATCGTTTGGTGGTTTTTTGTGTGTTCGACCGTGTAGAAAAAGAACATGGAATGTTTGTTTTTGAACAGTACATGCCATGTACTTGGAGCACACGCCTTGTAGTGGAACATGGGCATGTGTTTGTGTGAAAAAGCACAAGATATGGTGTTTTTTGAATATTACACTTCATTTATAGTAACATACATTCCATTAAATTTTACATCAGAAGATCCCCTGTACTCTAGAGTAGATTCCATGTACTTTGTTGAGCCTGCTTTTGTCTTGGGGTTCTTTAAACCCATGTAAGTTGCAATCTAGGTGCCTATTTCGTATTCCATCTATGGCCACAGAACCCTTGTATTAAGGTGGACCTTTTGATTCTTTTTGGATAACAATTTTTGTTGGTATCAATTCCCAGTGGTATGAATCGTCCAAAAAAATAATATTGTAATTATTATTATTTTGTGATTATTGAATCAAACTATACAAAGTGGTGTCAAAGGAGTTTTCATTTCTTTGTATTTACTATTTGTGATATGGTAGAAATAAGTATTATGAATGTGTCAGAACATGTGGTAAATATCATACTCAGGTTTTGAGAACACTTTTTCTAGTATGATGTCCTGGTTTCCATGGTATTAGATTATTATGCTGATTTGCAATGTTATAGTTGAATATGATTTCTTCCTTGATTGACGCACATGTTGTGTGGTGTTTTGATTTACTATGGATCTCTAACTTTTGTACATTGTTATGAGGCCATAGATATATTTTGACTCTTGGCTAGAAATGGGAATAGGTGTGTCATGCATCATACAAAGAACATAGGATTCACAACATATAGGGCCTCAAGTGTGTGTTTTTACTGACAACTGAGACCTTTGGGTAAGTTTACACAAACGTTTTACTATTATGGATGGTAATGTTAATCTATGTTGAGGAATTTTTGTGAGGATGATCACATAGTCCATGTGCATAGGTTGTGTGGTGATCCTAGTAGGTCAATATATCACGTGATACCTTTTGTTGTGACCCTTTGGAGGTGTTGTTTCTCAAGACAATGGTCATCAAGTCAGATAGATGAGTATGATGCTAATATATCCACATAATTTTCTTATGAACTAGTCCTACTTAGAGTATTGCAGAATACATACAAACGATGAGTGTCAGTTGAACTCTTCTCTTATGCTTTGGTTGTGACCTCTAGGGAGAAGTTCTTTCTTTGGATGCTCAAAAAGGATCATGGCCCTCGTAGGATGCATTTTTCATATTTTTTCATCATTTTTTATTTTGATCTTACCTTCTTTACAGTGCATGGATCATTAAAGCAAGGTGGGAGACCTAGAGAACCTTTTTTTGGACTCAGAAACATGAATGTTGATGACTATTCTGTTCATGGGAAACCTGTGTGATAGAGGTTGGCCCATGTTTTCCAATGCCTTTTTGACAGGGATATTTGTTTTATGCTCATTTTTTGAATGATGAACTATTGGTGCTCACGTTTCTGATATAATAATGTTGATTTCTTCAAATTTTGATCAAGGAACCTCATATGTATTCTTTTCGAGAATATCTTTGATATGAATGATGGTTCAGGTACCTGGCCCGGTCGACCAATGTTTCTGCTATTGCTAAAGTAGTCAGAGAGTGGGTAGATTCTTGCTACTAGAATGGCGTCGTGTGTAGATGTCGGTTATTTAAGATACACACTGGTTGTGCGTGGTATCATTTAAATCTAAATCAGTAAGTGGTCATGTATGAGCCCAGGACTAATGTTTTAAGACATTTCGTGAGCTTGGACTCTGAAGAAGTGTTAAAATTTCCCTTCGTTTTAGAGGTGACAATATGAAATTTCAGGTTACCATAAGACATTTGACCCGTGGTAGATCATGGTCATGATTACAGGATGTGAGCATGAATCCAAGGGAGATCTACACGCCTTTTTGTGGAATCTCAACATACTCTTATTAGAGAGGATTGTTGGAACCGTGGTCTTCTATTCATGAATTGGAGTGTGGTTTGTGTTTGTTGAAAATCCTTATTAGAAGTTCAGAATGTGTACCAGCAATGTGATCATACAGTTCAAGCAGACAACAGAATTGAAGGTGGCACCGTTTCCCAGTGTTTTCCAAATTTTATGGCCTGAAAATCGACAAATGGAGAAAAGTGATTTTGGAAAAGAGGCTTGTGTGCCGTGTACTTGAAGGAGAGGTAACTTGCAGGCCTAGAGTTTTTCAAGATCAGAACATGGAAAAAGGGAAATGGAAAAAGGGTCGTGCAAGTATTGGTTGGGTCGTGCAAGTGACTTGCACGCCGAGACGAGACTTGCGCATCAGTGCCTAAGAGGTCTAGAAACTTGCGCTCCTATTGTTCTTCATGATCAGAACTTCAAAATTTGGAAAAGGAAAGAGGGTCATGCAAGTATTGGTTTGTCATGCAAGTGAGTTACATGACAGAGGCTAGGTTGATTGGAGCTATGCGTCATGACCTACGCACCGTGAGGATACGTGTGCGCCACCGCACATGGGGTCCAGTTTTTCCAATAAATAGAGGATCATCCCTCCTCATTTCACACGAAGTTAAATACTTAGAGATTTTTCGAGCTCTCACCACACCATTGGTTGAGTCATGAAAGTGGTAGTTGGGTCGTGCAAGTAGAGGCTGCGCGCCGGTTGTTGGCTGCGTGTCCAAGGCGGTTTGGGAGTTAAAGGCACGATGTCGCGCAATTTTGGGGATGAAAGAGGCAGTGTCGCACAAGTAGGTTGGTGTCACCTTCTCGCCGAATTTTTACCGCGCAAGTTAATTGCACACCATTCTTGAAACTTTTGCACCGATCTTGGATAAGTGCGCTAGGAGAGGTTGGAGTGTGCCGATCTTTTTGGAGTGGCAAAAAAGCTGGAAGATTACACGATATCTTTGGTGTAAACTGATATTAGTCTATGAGTGAAATTTGGACTTCAACAGAGCATCTACACACAACAGAGGACGTATTCTCTTACAATAATGAAGAGACCTTCACGTCTATAAACTGAGTGTGACTTCCCCAAGGGTAGTGAGCCAGGAGGAGCCAACGGGGGTGACCTGAGGGATGTTGTGAGCTTTCCCTAAACCTCTTTTAAAGGTAGTGAGCCTAGGACAGAGTGATTGTCCCCGAACTTTTGTAATCCATATCTAGTGAAGTTTAGTGGAATTTGGTACGACTGAAAACCTGTCGACGTATGCTCCTTGGACGTAACCCTTAGTGTTGAACCAAGTAAAAAGTGATGTGTTGCCTCTCGGGATATGAATGCTTGCTTTCTGTTCATATCCATCATACAGTTTTAACAAGTTCATACTAACATGGAAAAAAGATCCATAACTTTAAAAGAAAAAGTTGACACCCTGATCCACCCCTCCCCTCTCAGGGTGTCCCGGGGTCCTTCATTGATCATGTGTTATCTTGATTCATCTTGAATATGCTGAGAGATATTTGACCCTACATCGAGCTCCATTTTCTATCATAATGACCTCCACTACTGAAGAGGTAACCTATGGCAGTCCAACTCTTCGAGTGGTGTAAGGAAAACTATATGGTTTGGAGTGCACCATTGGTCATTTGAGTGTGGTATACCTTATTTTGGTTAAACTTTGCTATTTATCATGATCTTTTGTGGTCAGAGATTCCATTTAAGACGACGATATGTGTATTCCTATGGTGGGGAGTACCAGATTGGTCATAGTTAAATTTATTTCATATATAAGGTAGTTCTTAATTCTATCTGGGTGGTTGCAGGACAATCCAAATAGCATGTTTTAGAATATTCTTGGGTTGGGATCATGGATGTTTGTTCTTTCATTGGGTTTCTTGGGGACGAGAAGGTTTATGGTGGGGAATTTGTAAGAACCCCTATTTTTCTGGACTACTGTTTTGCACAGAAATTAGAATTCTTACTAGTGTATGCTCATGAGGGGTAAAATGGTACTTTTACCCTAATATTTGATCTCAGATAATGTTTCTGACCAGATAGTTGGTCCTGAAATAGGGTTTTTACACTATGATTGGTGTTTTGTGGAAATTAGAGTTGTTCGAATTTTTGAAGAATTATTAATATTTAATATTATTAAATTTAATATTAATTTTTTAGTGTAGGTTCTTTCAACGATAAATTTTAAATAGAGCATTGTATGGATATTTCATCTACTCTGTTGAGTCTGAAATGGGGATTTTAGCCTAGTCAAGGCATAAACTCCAGTCAGGTGTTGGGGCCGGCCCTGGCCCCTTGTTCTTTCTTTCCTTTCCATCTTGTCTTTTCCTTCTCCTTCTTTCCCCCACCTTATTCTGCAAAAATATTGTGTGGATCTTCCATGGATGTGTCCAATGGTATAGAATATATATTGATAAAAATAAAGACATGTAATTACATAGAGGTATTGTTTCGAAGCTCTCAATGTGCTGAGGCGGCGTGCGGCATCCATGGATGGTGAAATAAACCGAATCATCAGCAGTTTCTAAACAAAGGTAGGCCCATTTTTTTTGAACCATAGATCACCTTTAAGAAAAAGTTATAAATTTTTAATTCCTTTTTATTCTTTCTTAGGACCTCTTAAGGCTGGATCTGTTTATTTAGGGTGAAAACGGGTGTTTCGGGCGTGTTGATGGTTCTCCCATTGGAAACCCAGGTTACACAGCATGTGTTCCAGTGGAAAATTCCATGTTTTATTTCTTTTAAGGTAAAAGGAATTTTTTAATTAAACGCCATGTACTATGAGTTCACACTGTGTGGTGGATGGCCGTGAGTCCAGCTGTGTGGAAAAAGAACACGGAATTGTGGTTTTTTAACAGTACACATCATGTATTGGGAGTACAAGCCGTGTAGTGGCACATGGGCGTGTGTCCGAGTGAAAAAGAACATGGGGCGGTGTTTTGTGAATAGTAAATGATATGTAAAATAACTTACATTCCATGTTCATTATAATGGGAAGACCCCATGTACCCCAGAGTACATGTCATGTACTTTTTCGGATCAGTTTTCATCCTATGGTTATTTAAACCAATGTAAGTTGCAATCTAGGGGTCTGTTTCGTGTTCTGTCTATAGCCACATGACCCTTTCTTTGAGGTGAACTATTTAATACTCTATGGATAATTTTTTTTGTCATGATTCTTGGTGGTATGAAACAACCAAAACATAATAATATTATTATTTTAATTATTATTATTTGGTGATTATTGAATCGGACGTATCTTCTACGTTTGATGTTCGTTTGACGCAATGTCACTGGCATTGAAACACTAAATTCAATGTGGAATTTTAAAGACTTATTTCAGTTGATAAAAATGAAATATTTCATTTTCCCCACTCAGGATCTTTAGATGGAATAGTACCATTTTTACTAGCTGACCAATTTGGGTGTGTGAGTAGTCCATTCTGAGCGTTTTCTATGTAGATCGTAATGGTAGAACCCTCTTGAAATTAAGAGGCCATATTAATGATGTTTTTTCGGTAATTACTAAATGGAGGCATCCTTCCACCTATTATCAAGTTATTTTGTCACTTGGGAGTCAGACATATCATATATGATAGTTTGGTTTTTTGGAAAAAACTTATTGAGTCCTTTGATCTGAGATGTGATGTGGTCTATCTTCTGTAGCCTATGATTTTGAGGACATACACATTTGGAGATGTTTCCTTCTAGAATATAAGGCTGTGATAACAAATTCTTCCAAGGATCCCTTAAGGGATTCCTTTACTTATGTGTTATCCTATGTAGTCCCTTGTAGGATCTATTTCATGTTTTCCTTTGACAGGATCCATGTTATAGGATGCCTCTGTTGTTCCTCATTTAAGGATCCCATGTAGGATTCATCCCTTGATTTTCACTAATGATCTCGTCTTGAATTTCATTAATCAGGTCTTCATGGATGATCCAAAGTGGGATTCATATTTCTATTTGAATTGAGGGACCCATAGGGTTCCTGTGGTTTCAACCACCTTGATTTGTTTGTAGGGTTTGGGTAGAGATGGTGTTCAAGTGTCACCTAAAACCTATAACAAACATGCAATCCCATGTGTTTGTGGATGTAGTGTTAGGTTGGGAGTTCGTTCCACCCTAAATTTTATGTTTATATCATACATGATTTTGATGATGCAATAGTGTTTACCATAGGTTCTTAGTATTTGGTGGCTGCTGAGCCTGACGTGGGGCATCTTTCTTGTCTGTTGAGATGCATGTACATTCTCTCCTGGGATCCTGCCTTGATCCATACATGATTAATTTTATGCCTTGTGTGATACTTGGATTCCCATAGTAGGAATGACTTGTACAGACTCGTGGGATGAATGATATGCCTTCGAGTGAGGTTTTGATATGCATGTGGGAGGGTTCGGATTTGCCTAAGGGAATGGTTCTGATATGTCTAATGTTGTTGTTTTTCTATGCCTGATTGAATGTTTTTTTGTGTATCAATTGGATTCATGGGATTATGCTCAATGTTTTCCAACCAGTAACCATTTATAGGATTGACAGTATGTATACAGTTTCCTTGTTTATCATTGGAGGTGAGTACGAGTGAACCAAGGTGTAGGAAGAGCATTAACCCTATAGTGACATAGCTTTCTCAGAGATATAATTTTGAAATTTTCTATATAAGGTACATGTTGATGGGATTACATAAACATAGATCAAATTAATGATACACGACCTGAGTGGCATGACGCCCAACTCAATTCCAATGTACAAGATGTCTAGGAAATCAGGCTAATGGTACCAAGGGACGACAGATGGTGTGATTTCATGATATTTTATTCACATTTTCATGAATATTCATACTTATGTATATGTGTATAGGTATGAGACTATACATTTATATGTCTATACATATGTACATATATGGTGTTACTTACTTAGTTGATGGGGGTTATAGACCTTCAGTTTTCCTCTGATTGCACATTTGGTTTTCAACTTTTTATTGTGTTCTCGCTAGGATGAGCACGTTGTTGTCACATATACTTTTAGCATCACAGTTATAGGTTTATTATCGGGGTTTCCTAAAAAGATTATTTGTCTCCCATGCATGTGCACCTCGGTGTATTTGTAGACATTATGTTTAGTTTTTAAGGTTGATCATGAGTTTCATGGTGGATAGGGCTGAGACCCAATGTTTCATGACCGAGCAGAGATGCTTGAGTGGTTCCACTGATCTGGATGGTGTAGCTCGATAGTTCCTAGAGATCAGGTATGTGGATTGGGTCAGAGTTTTAGTAGAACCACATACATTTACTATCAGTTTATTTTGTACTTTTATATGTATTGTCGGCCTAGTAGGTTATCGGTGTTGTATTATATTTCAAAGTTGTTCGTGCATTTACAACATTTTACTATTACAGCTTGTTCTATTTCGGTTCTTTATTACTTCTGCACTATGTTTACATTCCATTGTTTGTGATATATAGTTATTTATGTTGTTTTCATACTCAATGATGAGGGAATAGTCTCTCCACTATCAAACCATTGTTCATCGCTTCTAATCGGTAGCCTCTAGCATATAGGGACGCGATCTTGAGGCCTTGGGGTGAACCGGCTCGAAGAACCAATTTAGTGGCTTCTAGGTCAGGATGTTACACCACTCATCCCAGAGGGGCTGGATTTGTGACTACCCCAAGCCTGAATTTGATAGGATAAGGGTTTATGACTAGCACTAAGTAGAAATATCCAAAAAATGGGAGCCATTTTCTTATGTACCTGTCCAAACACACATATCTCCAAGCCAAAAATGGTGAAATGTAAAAATACTAAGTAAAAAATGTATTCATACACTATGATACCAAGAACAGTGTATAAAAGTAATAGAACTGGAAAGTAAATAGGTCTCAAATACAACCCCACCAGAAGAAATAATTGGTCATGTTAATGTACAGGTTCCTGGAACTTGTCATCAGAAAACACTACATGAATGGTAGGTCTCGGGAATCTATTTGATGTCGTAATACCACAATTCATCCATACGATTCCTCTAATAACTAAATGGTCTTGGTCCACATAGACCTCCTTCAAAGCATTCGGTCATCTGCACAAGACAAGACACGTTGGGGTAAAGCCCGTGTAGGGTTGAGTAAAACAGTTCTAAGATGGACACCCCAAAACCACAAAGGAAACAACAATAAGAAATAAACTAAGTATACCAAAAAATAAAACAAACAAATTATACAATAAGTGGAACATAATAAATACACCATAGAAACTCATGACGTATAGTCAATATGGTCTACTCAGACTAGTATAAGCCTAAAGCATGAAGCGAAGGATTTCCAGTTTTAGTCCATAGATATCACAGCTCCATGACACTACAAGTGTTGAAAATTCATGGGGCATAAATGGTGTATGGAGAATTGATGGAACATGGATCATAAATGGTGCATAAAGAGTCGATGACGTATGGAGCGTCGACGACACCTAGATCAGCGATGGTTCCCGGAGCGGTGATGGTGCCCAGGGCATCGATGGCATATAGAGCATCGATGGAACATGGGGAATTGATGTCACACAATGCATTTATGGTTCATGGAGCATCGATTGGTCAAGCAGTACCCAAGTAACATAGTCACTAAGATCCCTTAGGCAAATCCAACTGGATGATTTCATTCATAGCGCTCTTATTCCGGGAGGACCTACACCTCGATACATTAGGCTGTATTCCATCTACTGACAAAACGCACTAAGATTTTATCAAAAGGACGGTCTCATCACAAGTGTCTCAATGGCACAAAAGACATTTCAAATAGATACATAGTTTTAAAGATATGACTAATTTTGTAAAAAGGGTATAATTCCTGTCTGACACAAACGGGTCCACCCAACCCATCCTGGCCCGGTTCAGTTGACCTTTCCCCATCCCTGATTGTCCTGGGGAATCTCGAACCTGGTCATCCCAATGGGCCTGGGCTGATGGGTCATGCAGTCGCGCCCGCTGGGCCGCCGGAGCGGCCTGATTTTCTAGCCTGGCTCGCGGCACAGGGGATGAATTTTCTATACTGGTCACAACCCACCTTATCAATAACCCTATGGTCTATGGGTTATATCCTACTACATGTCCATCCCTCTACCCCAGTCAATGTGGTGACTGAATACCTTTAACACTTATATACTAACTCATCCTCCGGGTCATGTGACTTCACCGTCATCGTGGGGTGCTCCATTCGATGCGGCTCCGACACACGTCCCACTACCACTGCCATGACCCCTATTCACCACCCATAGTTTGTGTTTCCCTAGCCCACCGCTCTAACATGGTCATAACTAGACTTTATCCCATCACCGCCTTAGGCTGCCCTATCTGTATCCCCTAGCCACTCTCTGTTGGGCCTGACCTCCCTTGTTTGGCCAGTGCTGCCTCAACTACTAGTTGCCCTACCGGTGGCCTTTCACTGATGCGCTCTTCCTGAACCGGCTAGATCCTCCACCTCTAGACATGATCTTACAGTGCCATGAACATTTTTGATTGACATGTTACACCACCAAGGGATCAGATCCCTAGTCTTTCATTATTTCACCATTGATTGAAGGTGAAATGATCATTTGATAATAAATCACAAGGAATGGGGAATGAGGAATGCAGGACATTGTGGGGAAGAGACAAATAACATGAATTCATTAATTAAATTATCTTTTCCTTGTTCATGTCGGCATTGATTTGATCTTTTATGATGTTTTAATGAATTAAAATAAACTAATATTCAAACATATTAATCATCCCTTTAGTCCCCACAATAGAATACATCCCAAAAGAATCATTAGACCATGGATGAAATTGTTCATGGGTTACACTGCATTCATCATTTGAATCTATGAAGGGACAAGAAAGCAAAAAATAAATCAACATCCTACATTGAGGTTGGATTTTTCATAGATAAAGATCAATGTTATGTGTTTCCATTAGTAATCAATCCGCCGATATTCGTCATCGTTCGTCAAGGAAGATTATTTCTCCTTGCATTAGAGTAATTTCTAATATTATGGAAACAAACATGGATTCCTAAATATAGTCCATAATTACATGAAACCAAGGAATCGTCAAAAAAATATTTATTTATTAAAACATTTTAATGATGGTTACATCCAATTTCTAACATTCATAGTCGTCCCACGCTGGTCGATGCTAAGAATCTATTATAGAAATCACCCCCTTACAAACTAAAAGGTGGTCTCATATTTCCAATTTGATTTATCTTTTATGATTTATTGCGATTTAAAAAATGATTTTATTTAATGATGTTATTTATAGTTACAACATATTTTGTTTTTTCCATGAAAGACACATTCCAACTAATGTTAAGTCACACCTAGGATAAAACAACTGTACATTTGGCCAATTTTATTTTTGAGCAATATGAATAGACACTGTAGTTCAAATTTATCATCTCAGTAAAGGGTAAATCATGAAAATCTAGGTTACAAATATGTGATTAAGACATGATATTTTATAATAATTCTTATTGAATTATTTTAATTCAATCATTATCAAATTATGCTCTAAATTGAGTTGTTTAATAGAAAATTTTCTTTGGAAGGGACATAAATATTATTTAAAACCAGGAATGTTACAGAATTTTACCCTCTATGTTTAAAACATCCATTATATTTTTATATAGTGAAAAAAACTAATTTTGAATTAATATTAATATTTATTTATTTAATAATTAAAATAAATTCATTATGATATTTTATTATAATTTTTTGGTCCTATATATTTACCTTAAATACTTACACAAGTGAAAATTAGTATTTCTTCAATTAATATAACAGTAGGATAAATTATATTATATATATTAAAAGTGTTATATTTTGAATATGTTATTGTGTTACCTGAATATTATTGGTTAATATGAAAAATTAGGGTTGTGTTGAGATTTTATATTGAAATTAAAACATTGTATTTATGTGTTTCAAGCCAAATTCATTGAATAGTGTCAAAATTTAAATTAATTATATATTATTGAAATAATTTTTCTTCAAATTATTTAAAAAAATATTAAAAACTATAAATAAGACAATTCAAAAAAAATATCATCTAAAATTTCATTAATTTTCCATTTATGGTTCAATTGTCACTTATGAATAAAATATAAGACCTTTTTATATTAAAAAATATTTTATTATAGTTAAAAATTGAATTTGTTAACCAAGGGAAAATGAAATGGATAAGGATTAAAATTACATTAAATATTTTCTAAATTAACTATGTTCAATTTATTCCAGTCCTATACTATATTATCTTATATTCCTATCTATTTGGAGTAACTTTTTATCAAAATAAATTACAATAATTTAATATTTTGAGAAATTCCAAAAATACTCCTCACCTCAATAATTGAAGGGGAACTCATCATTTATATATTTACACTATAATGAGGCCTATATTCATTCTATAGGTGATTTTCTTCAAATATTAACAACTCTTTTGTCCTTATGAGGAGGTCTATAAAAGTGATTTCAAAGTAGATGTAACCACCTTATCAGATCAAATTATTATTTTTTACTTCTTATTTAACTCATTTAAATATATATTATTTATCATAAAATAATACATTTAGTATCCTTAATATACTTTAATTTTGTTAATATTTGGAAATAATGGTTATTAAAACTCATTCACATCAAATGGGCAGTGAACGTATCTCTCATGTATATGTACGATTAACCATCTCTGCACATCGATACTGTTCATTTTTCATCACCATTATTTATAGATGTTTATTATCATGGGTTTAATATTTTTATATGATATTGATGAAATAATTATAGTTAAAAATTATAATATCACATCCATTAGGATATCATCCAATGCTTTGGGAAATTATAATGTCATTTGTTCGTACGTGTGGACTACCACCTCCCCAAAGTGATGTGATATATTTTTTATTTATAATTTAGATGTATGGTAATGAGGAAGAATTTGAGTAATATATATTATATATATGATATAATAATTTTCTAATAATTAGGAATTCATTTTTACATTACTTTCGGTAAGAACCCGAATCTTCATTTTCAGGCATGTCATTCCTTTTTCTGCAGTTTTTGAGAAAAATGAGGTTTCTAGAAATTTTTGAAGTACACGCTGTGTAATTTCTGAATACACTCCGTGTACTCTTTTCCCACTTGAAGTCGTGTGCTGTCCATGTCCAGGCCACCCACATGATGTGTAGGGGTGACGTGGAGGCCATTTTTGGTGGAGTACGGAAAGACCTAGTACATGTCGGTACTCTAAAAGTGCATGCCGTGTACTTTCTTTTTTTTCATTAATCGGACCGGGGCCACGCCCGATTTCCATAAACATCTTCTTCTTGGTCTGGTTCGACCGAGAGACATCGTATGGCCGCGAAACTTCTTTGGATTCCCAAGCCTCCATCTGTTGGTTGATTCGACTGCCATCAATTTCATTGGAACCACAACAGTTAGTTCCTCCTCCTTCTTGAGTTTCATTCCTTGATTCTTTATCTTTCTCATGTTATTGTGGTTTGATCGATTTGGATGTTTTCTCAGATCTACGAAGTTGAAGGTAGAATCATACGTCGTGGTTCAAGTATATCGATCTCTGTGGATCAAGGTAGGTGATTTGTGCCTTACCGTTCAAAGTCTTCATTTTTATGTGAAAATTCCTCCAATACCCATGAACAGGGTATTGTGTGTTTACCTTTTTTCCATTTTCAATTTCCTGCCCTGATCGTATGCTTGTGTAGTGGTAAACTAATCATGTTAGAGGATAATTTGTTGTTCTTGGATGTTTTTCCCATGCTTTTCTCTGTTTATGGCCTTTGGGTCTTGTTATCCTTTGGCCATTATGATTGTTTCCATGACTTGTGTCTATAGGATGGAGTGTTTTGCATTACTTGCTTCTTTCCTTGTAGACAGTTATCCATGTAGCTCTATTGGTGTACATTGGTCTGGAAAGTAGCTCTATAGATGTACTTTGGCCTTATAGCATTATCATTCACTAACTAGCACGAGGCTGTGAGAACTTGGTGTTATATACTATAAGGGAAAGACCGAGTGAGCTTCCCAGATAGTCCTTGACATTATATACTACAAGAGTGTTGACCGAGTGAGCTTCCTCAGTGAGTCTTAGACATTATAGGCCACATGGGATAGACCGAGCGAGCTTCCCAGAGTGCCATAAGATTTTATAGACTACAGGAGGGTAGACCGAGTGAGCTTCCTCAAAGGGTCTTACCTTGTTTGATTTCTCTTTAAGAACCTTCCCAGGCTAGAGGAGGAATTGACTGAGTGAGCCCCTTCAAAGAGTCTATGGTATACCTCGGTCTATAGGAGGAATTGACCGAGATAGCTTACTCATAGAGTCTCTATACCTTGGGTCTAAGAGGGTTAGACCACGTGATCTTCCTCATAGAGTCCCTGACTACCCTAGACTATAAGGGGAATTGACCGAGTGAGCCTTCCCAGAGAGTATCATAAATTCATATGACCAAGACAGAGGGGTTAGGCTGAGTGAACTTCCTAGAGGGTTGTGGTACTTCTTGGTTAGGACCATAGGGGTTGTGTGCTGGTAATTCCCAGAGGGTTTCCTGTTTGTGTTACCTGTTATGCTCACTGCTGTTGTTGGTTGTGGATTGATTACTTTTGTGTGTCATCCTACATCACTACTTACTATTTACTGCCTACTGCTTGTTGTTGATGTTTAATGCTTATTGTACTTTTACCTGCCATATACTCGTTAACTGTTAGGCACAGATATTCGGGTGGTTGCCTACTGGTATTTTATCTCACACACTATTCGGGCCCTGATTTTTGGCCCAAGAAGACTGTGTTGTTGCAGGTATAGAAAATGGAAAGCGCCCTTCGACTTCTAGAACTAGATTTCTTGGAGCAGGAGAGCAAGGGACCAAGCTTTAGCTTGCGATGCTGAGGAGCTGTTTAAATTTCTTTTGTACTTGTTTTAGTACTGTGGTGTTTTCAGCATTGTGACTTGTTTGTATTATTTCCTAGAGTTATATCTTACATCATTCTATATATACATATGTGCTTCAATTTGTTGATTTAGTCTTCTGCTATTTATTATTGTTGGTTATTCACTACTTCCACTATTGTATGTTTATTTATTTATGCTTTGTACTCTGTCAATGAGGGCATAGATTCCCCATTACCGCACTCAAGGTCCCCGCTGCTAGTCGACAGCCTCTGGAATTTGGGGAAATGTACTTGAGGCCATGTGACCAAATCGAGTACGGGGCACCTTTGGGTGGCTTCCGGAATCGAGACGTTACAAAGTGGTATAATAGGAGTTCTTTTCTATTGCTTTACTATTTGGAGACTTTAGCCAGGGATAGTATGGATTCAGTACTTGGTAATAAGCTGCGCCCGAGAGTAGCTAACCCATGTACAGGTAAAAGCCATACTACCTCATTTATTTTAGTTTACAAGTTTTGAGATTTTAAGGTTGATATGATTTCACCTAGAGTGATTCACATGTCTTGTGATGTTATTTTTTTGATATTACGTTTCTATTTCTGTTGCAACCCAATGAGATGAGGGAATGCCATCTCATACATCATATAGGAACTTGTTAGAAATCACATGCCATCAATTCTTTCCATGCCATCTAGGTTACATTAGCGATTGAATGTTGTTGTGATAGACTCTATGTAGATTATGTATGCTATTGTGATAGATTCTTGATAGAATCCCTGCTGTTGTGATAGAGAAATTGATTGTGTTGCACTTTGCTTAAATGAACACCCAATTCTGATTCTTGAGGTGTTATGGGCCCACTTGAATCAGAAGTTGGTGGATCATGATCATGTTTTATCTTATACATGACTGTAGGAGATGGAAATCATTGATTCGCGGAGATTATGGGCCCTCACGGATTGGAATTTTTCACCTCTTTGCCATGTTTTCATTGTTTCTGGGCTTCTGTGCAGTTTTTGAGCTACTGCCCAAAAAAACCCAGAATAGCCGGTGTGTACTTTCTGGATACACGCCATGTAGTTTTCATGTTGTGTCACTGACCGTGTGAGTAGAAAAATGGTGTTGTGAAAATAACATCAGGAACACACTGTGTACAGTAGGTGAACGCCGTGTAGTTTAGAGCCGTGTACCCGGTCGTGTCACTAAAAACACGGGTCGGGGAAGATCGAGTAGAACACGTCGTGTTGGTAAAGAACACGCCATGTAGTTTTTTCCTAGGTACCCGGCCATGTCACGAACTTCAGGGTCGGTGTTTTTTTCTCCTATACACGCCGTGTTTGTTCGGAACACGCCTTGTAAGGGCAGTCGTGTAGACGGTTGTGTAACTAACAACACGGGTCGTCGAGATCGTGTCCCTAGGGAACATATCATCTAGTCTCGGGTTAGTTAGACCGTGTGGGTAAGCCGTGTAAGGAGACTTGGGCAGGGTTTTAGAGTTCAAGTGCATGAAGTGTGTAGGAACAACACACCGTGTTGTTTGGGGTGTTACACGACCAGTAATGGTGGGAGTTCACGCCCATGGTAATGGATAAAAGTACTCGTCGTGTAGTTTTTATACATGGTGTGTAGTCGTGTTTTGTAAAACATGATAGTTTTCCCCCATTTTCCCATTTTACACACCTATGTTTTCAGTCTTTGTTATTTGAATATAATGTGTGATTTTGATCTTTTAGAGCTATGACTCCGAGATGTCCTTTGGTCGTGCGTCAATTTCCAGACGGTGACCAGACACCGGATATGGCCGATCAAGGACCTCCTGTTGATCCTCCTGTTGTTCCATCCTTGGCACCAGTAGTTATACTCGCCGTAGGTGTCAATGAGCAGTTCAGGGAGGATTTCATGAGGATGATGTAGAATTTTCAGGGAGCGCCGCCTCCTGCCCCATCGATGGCTGATTTGACGAGGGTTTTCCAGCAGCAGCATCCTCCTAATTTTTCAGGGGATGGAGGAACCTAGGCTGCAGAGTCGTTGTTCGAGGCCACCCTAACTATCTTCAAGCATTTTGAGATATCCCCAGTGAAGAGGGTAAATTTGTCCACCTATATGCTCTAAGACACCGCCAAGAGGTGGTGGGAGATGATCTCGCAGTCAGGATTCTATCAGAGTATGTCATCGGATGAGTTTTGATGCACCTTCTATGACTACTTCTATCCAGAGACCCTGAGGGATGATCGAACTAGGGAGTTTATGAGTCAGCAGCAGGGTACTCTTTCTGCCATGGAGTACTTGTCCCGTTTTACTGAGCTACAACATTTCACACCGATCCCAGCAGGTGATGAGTTTTTCTTGCTAGGAATTTTGAGGATAGTCTCAGGTAGGAGATCTGCTCCTCGGTGAATATCTTCCAGTTGACTTATTTATCCTCCATCATCAACCATGCGCTGATTACTGAGCGCAATCTGAGGGATTCTAGAGTATCGAGCCGGGGCGGTTTTACATCTAGAGTTGGTGTTCCTCCTACGGACAGTAGGAAGCATCACAGAGAGTCTTCTCGAGGAGATAGAGGTTTGCGGGATGCGTCTTATAGAAGCCAGGTTATATGATAATATTGCAGTAGGAGTGGGCATAATAGGCCTTAGTGCCAGAAAGAACCGATGGAGTGCTGATCTTGAGGTAAGATGGGCCATCATCAGTGATTTTGTCACATCTTCTCACCTTCAGCTGGTGGTAGGGGTTCTTCTATGACCCCACGTTCTGGAGATGCTTCCCCAGGTTCCCACCAATCTGGGAACTGGTGTTTTTCTGGCCGTTCTGGCTGAGGTGGAGGTCACAGCCGTGGTGGTCAGTCACCAGGTCATCAGCGACAGCAGAGTGGATCAGCTCAGAGTGTCAGCTAGGGGCGCAGGGCCGTGGTGCAGGCCAGTCTTTCGCCATGGAACAGACCTATTAGGAGTAGGATCTCGGCCCTTCTACAGTTTGAGGTATGATCTTAGTAGCCTCATTTTTATCTTCATCTCTTTTAGATACTGGTGCTTCGCATAGCATTATCTGTATTGCTATTGTGGAGAGCCTTGGGCTCTTTATCTTTTCGTCTTCCGACTTGTTGACTCTTGACACACCGTTGGGAAGGAGGACATCTACTGTATGTTAGTCCAGAGAGTTCCCTCTTGAGGTTGTGAGGTGTCATTTCTTATGGGACCTCTATGTCCTAGAGATGTCGGGCTATTACGTCATTCTCGGGATGGACTGGTTGGTTCCTTTCCAGGCAATCATCGATTTCTATCGCAGCTGGGTGAGATTCATATCACCAGAGGGAAGATCATTTCCTCATAGAGGTGAGTGGTATGTCCATGCGGGTAGAGCTGGAGCCGAGCATCATGGGCTAGCTGAAGTTATAGCCTAGATTACTAGTCATTATTTGGATGACCAGGGGACATCACAATTAAACTTTCCTCCTATGGTGGATCGTTTTAGGGATGTTTTTCCAGAGGACTTTTCAGGTTTTCCTCCGGATCGTGAGGTAGACTTCTTGATTGAGCTCATGCCAGGAGAGGTACCAATGTCTATTCCTCCTTATAGGTTGGAAACACCTGAATTGCAGTCTCAAAATGAAGTTGGAGGAGTTACAGGAAAATGGTTTCATCCGACCCAGTACTTCTCATTGGGGATCACCTATCCTGTTTGCAAAAAAGGCAGACGGCACCCTTCGGCTTTGTGTGGATTATCGGAAGCTGAACCAGTTCACATTAAAGAACCGATATCCCTTGGAGAAGATAGATGACCTCTTTGATCAGATTCGAGGAGCCCGTTTGTTCTCGAAGAACGACTTGAGGTCCGGTTATCATCAGTCGCACGTTAGACCAACATATATACCTCTTACAGCCTTCAGGATCAGGTATGTTCTATATGAGTACATAGTCATGCCGTTCGGTCTCACAAACGTGCATGCTATTTTCATGGCACTGATGAACCGAGTGTTCCATCCGTACTTGGACTCCTTCGTCGTGGACTTCGTGGACGATATCTTGGTGTACTCCCGCACTCAACATGACCATTCCACACATATTAACATCATTATGAGTACACTGAGAGAGCATTGGATGTATGATAAACTCTCAAAATGCCACTTTTGGATGGACCAAATTCACTTCTTGGGTCAAGTTATCTCAGAGACAAGAGTTTCAGTGGACCCAGAGAATGTTAGAGATGTAGTTACCTAGGAGAATCCAAAGAACGTCTTTGAGGTATAGAGTTTTCTAGGGTTGGATAGATACAACAAGCATTTCATAAAAGAGTTTTTTAGCCTAGAAGCACAGTTGACAGGACTGACCAAGAAGGGGGAGAAGTTTTTATGGTCAGATTCTTTTGACTTAGCCTTTCAGGAGCTAAAGGGGAGGTTGATGTCGGAACCTATACTAGTCTTGCCAAAGCCGGGAAAGGACTACACTGTTTACTGTGATGCTTCAGGTATCGGGCTGGGAGCTGTGATTTTGTAGGGATATGAAGTCATTGCGTATGGGTCTCGGTAGTTGAGGACACATGAGGGGAATTACCCTACGCACGATCTGGAGTTGGTAGTTGTTGTTCATGCCTTACGCTATTGGAGAAACTACCTTCTGGGAAAGGAATTTTTGGTTTTCACCGACCACAAGAGTCTCAAGTATATCTTCACTCAGCGTGATTTGAATCTGAGATAGCACAGGTGGGTTGAGTATCTTCAGTCTTTCGACTTTGAGATCGCCTATACGTCGGGAAAGGGCAATGCAGTGTAAGATGTGTTGATCAGAAGAACTCAGATTCAGGCAGTTCACGAGGCCAGTAGTGAGTGGCAGCAAATGGCACTGTTCTATGAAATTCAATTATAAGTGCATGAAAGGTAGGGACATATTGTCTTATCTTCTATAATTATTACCTCTACACTTCTTGATCTTGTATGAATGAGGCAACTATAAGACTTAGAAGGCTTAGTCCTGCGGGAGAGTGTGTCAGGAGAGGACCCTCTTCCCGGATGGACAGTGAGCGAGGATGAGATCTTGCATTTCTAGGGACGCATATGGGTGCCAGTAAACATACAAGAGGATCTGATGCGTGATTTTCATTCCTCAGTTTGGGTAGTTCATCCTGGCATCACCAAGATGTATCGTGACCTACACCACCAGTACTGGTTGCCAAGTATGAAGAGAGATGTTGCTGGTTTTGTTATGAGATATTCTACATGTCAGCAGGTGAAAGCAGAGCATCAGTGACCAGCAGGGATTTTACAGCAGTTATCCATTCCTGAGTACAAGTGGAATGATGTCGCGATGGAATTCATGACCGGGTTACCAAGGTCACCTTGGGGGAGCGATGCTGTTTGGGTTGTCATCAATAGGCTTTCAAAGGTTGCTCACTTCTTGTCGGTCAAGGTGACCTTCAGTGTTGATGATTTTGGAAGGTTGTACATCCAAGAGATTGTACGTCTACATGGAGTTCCACACTCCATTGTTTTAGACAGGGATGTGCGCTTTACTACTTGGTTCTGGTAGGGACTTCAAAAGGCTTTTGGTATACGGGTACTTTTGAGTATAGAATACCATCCCCACAGTGATGGACTGTCCGAGCGCAGGATCCAGGTGCTTGAGGATATGCTCTGAGCTTGCATTCTAGACTTTGGGAATTCGTTGGAGAAGCATATCCCTCTAGTGAAGTTTTCATACAACAACAGTTTTAGGCGACCATTCAGATGGAACCTTATGAGGCTTTGTACAGTAGGCCATGCCGATCACCCTTATGCTGGCTGGAGGTAGGAGAGGCAGCGTTGCTGGGACCTCGTCTTGTTCTGGAGACCTCAGAGTAGTTAGAGCTGATTCAGAAGCGGATGGCTACAACATAGTCTTGGAAGAAGTCTTATACTAATCAATGGAGAAAACCTCTGGAGTTCGAGGTCGGATATCAGGTTTTCCGGTGTGTTGCACAGTGGTTGGGACATAAGAGGATTTGGAGACCGGATAAATTTCACCGCGCTATGTCGGGCCGTTTGAGGTGTTGGAGAGAGTTGGGCTAGTTTCCTGTGATTTACAGTTACCTCAGAGGTACCGGGACATGCATGATGTCTTCCACATCTCTCAACTCCGACGTTACTTTTCAGACCTGTCAAATGCCTTTCATCTCAAGGAGGTTGAGCTCGAAGAGGATGCATCGTTTGAGGAGCATCCCATCTGGATTGTTGATCATAGTATGAAGGTTCTCCATCGGTGGTCTATTCCTTTAGTATGGGTGCTTTGGAATCATGGTCGAGTAGAGGACAAGACCTGGGAGAGGGAGGCCGATGTACAATCGCAGTGGCCGATGTTGTTCGGGGTTTCTTCTTCTATGCCTCGCTAGGGAAATTTGGGGACAAATTTCGTTAAGGGGAGACGTTTTTAAGAACCCAGATCTTTGTTTTCAGGTATGTCTTTCCTTTTTCTAGATTTTTTGAGAAAAATAAATTTTATGGAAATTTTTGAAGTACACACCTTGTACTTTCTGAGTATACATTGTGTACTCTATTCCCGCTCGAAGCCGTCTGCTGGCCGTGTTTGGGCCACACACACTGTGTGTTGGGGTGATGTGGAGGCCGATTTTGGTGGAGTACAGAAAGACCGAGTACACACCATGTACTCTAAAAGTACATGTCGTGTACTATCTTTTTTTATTAATTGGACTGGGGTCACATCTGATTGCCATAAACGTCTTCTTCCAGGTCCGGTTCAACTGAGAGACATTGTACATCCGTGAAAATTCTCCAGATTATCGAGCCTCCATCTGTTGGCAGATTCGACCCTCGTCAATTGCGTTGGAACCGCAACAGTGATTTCTTCGTTCTTCTCGAGTTTCATTCCTTGATTCTTCCACTTTCTGAAGTTATCATGGTTTGAGCATTTTGGACGTTTTCTCAGATCTACGACGTTCAAGGGAGAATCAATCATCGTGGTTCAAGTATATCGATCTCTTAGGATCGAGGTAGGTGGTTTGTGCCTTATCATTCAAAGTCTTGAGTTTTATGTGCAAATTCCATTAATACCCGTGAACGGGGTATTTCATGTTTACCTTTTTTCCCTTGTTGTTTTCCTACATTGCTTATATGCTTGTGTAGTGGTAAATTAAACATTTTAGAGGATAATTTGTTGTGCTTGGATGTTTTTCCCTTGATTTTCTCTGTTTACGACCTTTAGGTCTTGTTAGACTTTGGCCATTATAACTGTTTCCATGCCTCATGTATATAAGATGGAGTGTTTTGCATTACATGCTTGTTTCCTTGTAGACAGTTAGCCAATTAGCTCTATAGGTGTACTTTGGTTAGCCAAGTAGCTCTTTAGAATGTACTTCGGCCTTATAGAATTATGATGCACTGACTGGCATGGGGCTGTGGGAACCTGGTGCTATAGACTATAAGGGATAGACCGAATGAGCTTCCCAGAGAGTCCTTGACATTATAGACTACAGGAGGGTTGATCGAGTGAGCTTCCTCAGTGAGTCATAGACATTACAGGCCACAGGGGATAGACCGAGTGAGCTTTCCAGAGTGTCTTCACGTTTTATAGACTACAAGAGGGTAGACCTAGTGAGATTCCTCAGAGAGTATTACCTTGTTTGATTTCTCTTTAAGAACCTTCCCATGCTAGAGGAGGAATTGACCGAGTGAGCTTCCTTGGAGAGTCTGTGGTATACCTGAGTCTATAGGAGGAATTGACCAAGATAGCTTCCTCAGAGAGTCTCTAGTCCTTGGGGCTAAGAGGGTTAGACCGCGTGATCTTCTGCAGAGAGTCCCCGACCACTCTAGAATATAAGGGGAATTGACCGAGTGAGCTTCCCCAGAGTGTCTCATAAATTTGTATGACCAAGCAATAGGGGTTAGGTTGAGTGCACTGCCTAGAGGGTTGTGGTACTTCTTGGTTAGGACCAGAGGGGATGGCTGCGGGTACATCCTAGAGGGTTTCCTATTTGTGTTAGCTGTTTTTCTCACAGCTGTTGTTGGTTGTGGATTGATTACTGTTGTGCATCATCCTGCTTCACTACATACTATTTACTACCTAATTCTTGTTGTTTCTGTTTACTTCTTATTGTAATTTTACCTGTCATATACTCACTGACTGTTAGGCCCAGATCTTCAGGTGGTTGCCTACTGGGATTTTATCTCACACCCTGTTTGGGCCATGTTTTTGGGCCCAAGAAGACTATGTTGTTGTAGGTATAGACAAGGGAAAGCACCCTTTAACTTCTGGAACATGATTTCATGGAGCAGGAGAGAAAGGGAATATTCTTTTACTTGCGATGCTGAGGATCTGTTTACTTTTATTTTTTACCTGTTTTGGTATTGTGGTGTTTTCAGCATTGTGACTTGTTTGGATACATTCCTAGAGTTTTATCTTGCATCATTCCATATATACATATGTGATTCAGTTTATTTATTTACACTTCTTCTATTTATTATTTTTGGTTATTCACTACTTCCGTTGTTGCATGTTTATTTATTTAAGCTGTGTACTCTGTCAATGAGGGCATAGTTTACCCACTATCACACCTAAGGCCATCGCTGGTAGTCGGTAGCCTCTGGAATTTGGGGAAATGTGCTTGAGGCCATGTGACCAATCAGGTACAGGGCGCCTTTGGGTGGCTTCTGGAACCGGGACGCTACACTTTCATTCAGTCTGTCGAAATATAAAAATTGTGTTTATGTGTACGTATGACCTATTGTCTTCATAAAATGTTTTATTAATTTTTTATCTCCAAATTATATGGATATTTATAAAAATGTATATAATTAATATTTATGTTACTTATATAATTATAAATATTATGGATATAATGGAATTAAGATAAATTTACAAGAATTAGAACCACTAAACTAAAATACTTATGATAAACTAAATAGTTAACACCCAGAAATGATGATTTTAATATGGAATTATTGATATAAGAGAGTTTCGAAATGATAGATTGGAACCATATATTATATTATAATTATTGTTATGAGTCTTTTATTAAATTATAATAATGATAAATTCATTATAATGTGGTTTAGTGTGATTCTAGAATAGTGGGATTTTGAGGAAAGAGAATTTCATATCAAATTGTCTTCTTCGGGACATATGTCATGTTATTCATGTATCTTGTTTCATGAGATGTATATAAATCACCTTTTTACATTATATAAAATTAATTTAATTATTTTATTTATGTTTAATTTTCTATTTTATTTATTAGTTCATTTGGATTATCATTCAAAAGTTAATAAAATGGCCTGGGTCTTATAGTACAATTTCGCTATTTATCTGGATTGTTTATGATTAAGTTTCCAATAATGAAAAATTATCATATATCTCATAGGGAACTAATTAATTTTGTTATCATTTAGTTATTTAATTAGAAAAAAATCATTTCATTTCCATTAATTTTTGTATTCATGAGACCAAAAATGTGTTTTTATGGGAAATCATGTTAATTTTTTTCTTCCATATAAAAGTTTTATAAAAAAATTAATGTAACATTTTTTTATTCTTCTATTATTTTTTAAAATTTAATTTTTCCTACATTTTTATATTTATATATTTTTTTAAAATAAACTCATTTATATTTTAAAAATGAGATACTTCATAAATATTTTCAACAAAGTGAATGGAATTATTTTTTTTGACATATAAGGCATGAATTGAATTTAATTACACCATGAATAATATTATATTTAAAGATTTCATTAAAAGACTAAATTTTTATTTTAAATTAATTTTTTTACTATATAATTGCATTGTTTTTTTATAATAAGTGAATTCAAAAATATAATGATCATTTTATTTATATAAGTTTTAATTATATTTTAGTGGATCCTATACCCTTGAAAGAAAAAAACAATTATTTAACAAATGATTTTTTGGGGTTACGATCCAATTATACAATCCTTATTCTTTCATTAGATGGGATATGTTTCTGATGATAATATTTTTAAAAACCCATTACTTTTCCATGGTATTTTTGTTATGATGAAATTATTGTATTCTTGTGAAACACATTTCATTTCCATGGGTTATATTATGATGAAAGTTTTATGAAATCCATTTCATTTCATGGGGTCTGATATGATGAATGAAGTATGTTCTTATTGAAAAAATATGTGTTAATTTCATTATTTTATGGGTGGGACATATATCTCCCTATAATGAATTGGGTAAAGATTGATATCTTATTAGATAAACGGGACTAGAATGGGGATTGAACCCTATTTAGTAATATAATTTTCTATTATGATAGTCTGGGGAGTGAGACTTACCTACTATGATGTCTTGGGGGTGAACCCTTTCCATTATGATAGTCTTTTCAATGATCCTTGACTATAATAGAACTGATTTTTTCTTATTCATATGCCAAAATCATATGTTTTATGCCAATGATACACTCTCATGGATAATATCCTCTTATTCCATTAAGTATTATATCATATAAAATGCGATGATTTATTCCATGAGATTATATTTTGATCTATGATGTACATGGTATTATTTTAAAATTTTATTGTCATGTTACCCTAGAGTTTTGTTCATGTTATGATTTAGTAATAATTAATATATCCCTTGTTTACCCTTACAAAGAATATGATATCAATATTTACTATTTTACCATTCTCCTGGAAATGAAGAAAGTTAAAAAGTATGATATGTCTAAGAAGGGTTATAGTTATGAACATATTAAATGGATATACTCTAGAAATTTTTTGAACTATTTGATTATGTGTATATGTTTCAATGGATCAATACCTATAAGATACTAGCTTGGATACATATGTAATGAATAAAATATTCACATATAAAGATGTCAAATCCTTGTATGAAATGTATGGGTCAATATAGATGGTATCATTTAAATAATTATTTATCTGTAGGACACTAGTATGAGAAAACATTAGTGAGTACCAAAAGGATAAGTCTATATATATGATAGAATCTTCATTTTTTTGGAATGATCATGAATAAAATGGGTAAATACTAAGATTTTAAAAAATAAGGATTAGTGATTTAGACATAATATAAAATATTTATCATGATTAAGTGGTTACCAAATATGATAATTATTTCTCAGGGTAAGATTTTTAAAATTATTTAATGGCTAGAACCCTAAGGAATCATGTTAATGTTTAATGAGAGAGTCAATGGAATGATTGTACTCATGAAAAACCAATTGAAATAAGATATTTAATGTGAAACATTGTGATTATTCCTAATCATATATCTCATTATATGATTAAAAATATAAACAATTATAAACTTCCTAACATGTGCTCCCTATGGTATCATCAATGGTGGATTGTTTTAAATGTGAAATTTAGGGAATTATAAAACTCAATGTCCTAGGGGGGAATCCATAGAATAGTATTATAAATTTTTTTATGAATAATGGTTCTACATATGATGATGATTTCAATATGAATTATGTATGTAAGTAGTGGGACGTTATAATAATATCACATACATTAAAAGTAAGAAGGGTGACTAAATTGACATTTATTAATCTTCTGTACAAATTTATATTTCATTATTTATGAGAGAGTTATTGTGAACTAATATGATGAATCTCGGTTAATGTTTTAAAAATGAGGTGGGATGATTGATGTGTTTAGGTATTATAATTCAAAAATTATGTGTTATGAGTGTTGTATTAAGGATATTCTAACTATAAAAGTCTTGGAACATCTAAGTATTATATTTCATTATTTTATCCTTAATGATTCCAAAATATATTTTTAATGGTATTAATAAAAAAGAAATGCGATGTAGTGGTAAAGTGATATTGTTTTTGGAGAATACATAATTAACGGAAAATATAAAAATTAATATCTGAATGATCTTGATTTAATAATTATTAATTTGGATAAAGATATGATTGACATTTACAGTATTGTTGAACTAAAAATTGGTTTCTGGTTTGATGAAAACGATATTTAATTCATATTTGATTTATTATTATATATTTTTATGAATGGAATATAATCATCTTTTGATGAACTTATTTTGGGAATCAGGATTGTGTTATTTTTTTAAACATATATATTTTCATTCGAGGATACAATAAAGCTTAATGATACCTACATGAGTTTGTATGTTTATGTATTATCATAGGTTTAAAGTAATTAACACCACTATTTATGTTTTATGTGATTGAATTTTGATAATATATAGAGGTTCAGATAACCATTGTGTTTACTATATGATTTTATGTTAATATAATTATGGTATATTGTATTTGGTGATATAAATAATCTAGACGATTGAAAAGTGATTTGTTGACAAGGTGATATTTTTATAAATATTTATGGTCATGCTAGAGACTATATTTTATGTTAGTATATAAATTTGATTCATGATATTTTGGAGAAGATCACTACAATAAGATATTATATAGTGATTTTATTTTGGTGATTAATTTTATTTGACAAAAGTTTCATGGGGTTGTGGTATTTATAACCCTTAGGTTTGAAAACTGTTATAAAATGAAATATCATTCTAGAAGAATGAAATTTAATTACATTATATGTAATCATAAGGGTATGATATTTACTCTGAGATTAAAATATTCATTAAAGCTTAGGTTATTGTGATATTTAAGTATTTGGGGATTAATTTTGATTTTTTTTTCATGTAATGGTTTATTTATTTTGAGAATTATCTTATGCTAACCATTTTTTGTTTCGATTAATAAATAAATATCAGAGGAATACCTTAATATACACTATTTATATATTATATGTTCATTTTAGATCTCTAGGAATAAAAAATTCAGCATGAATGCTCATATTTTGGATCAATATATGAGATTGTTGTCGAAATTCATTAAAATAGAAAGTATATATTTTATGTAAGTATATTTTCTTATTTTATTAATTATATATGTTAAAAAAATTATTCAAATATAACAAAATTATATTATGATTAAAAATTTATCATATTACCTTCAATTATAATGAATTGATTGTATTTTGACACCGCACTAATTCATGTTATTATGGTTGTAACATTCTCCTTAAAATGTTCTTTGACAGTCCATATTAGTCCTTAGGAATTTTTTTCATTTCCATATCAATATTTTAATTTTCCACTGATTTTATAAAATTTTCAAACTTGTTTTTTAGTGACATTCAAACTTCCCTTTCCCTTATATTAATGTGATGTTATATTAAGCATTTTTACAAAGTGGGTTTTCAACATTTTTTTTAAAATATAAATCCTTTGATTATGGGGAAAAATTAAAAATTGAGAAGAATAAATTTATTTCATGGGATAATATTACAACCTAAGGTTTTAGAAAATATTTATCTTTAAATAATTATATGTCATCTATATATTATGTTACATAGAACCCTGAGTTTAAATGAACTATGATATACAATTAAAATATTGATATATATGAAAATTATAACAAGGCAGTTAAATTCTTGAGTATGAATAGGAATAACAGAATTATGATATATATATATATATGTGTGTGTGTGTGTGTTTGTGTGTGTGTGTCATAATAAATTTAAATGTATTTATAATTTCTTATTAATTGACAACTTAATTTTTAGTAATGTTATTTTATTCTTTGTTAATTGGTTTTCTTAAAGAAAAATATTTAATTTAGTGGGATATTATTGTGATTCAATTATATAACATTCAAAAATTTTATATTTAAAAATTGAAATAATTTTTTATATAATTATAAAAAAATTTATTTTCGGATGATTTTTATGAAATTTTTTGAAGATATGTATTTTCTAATCTATAGTGAAAATGCTGATTTTATTGAAAATTATTTTTTCAAAGAATCTAAAAGTTTTATTATATAAATTATTAAATGTAAAATTAGTAATATTATTTTTTAAACAATAAAATTAGGTTATTTAAAATAAATATATGTTTTAATTAATGATAAAAACGTTTTTATAGATAAAAGTTGCTTTTCTGAAAGAATTATTTTTATTGGCACAATATAGTTTATATCATAATAAATTAAATTAATCATATTTGGTGAAATATTTTTGTGAAAATAAAACATTATATATTATTTAATTTTTTTTAAAATCCTTCTAATTTTATTCTACACATGAGATAATAATAAATCATTATTTATAATTATAATGTATTTTTATGGAAGCCATTTTTTTCATTTTTTAGATCATATTAAAATTAATTTTTTCCACCTATATGCATTGATTTTTATAATGGTTAATGTATATTGTGAATAAAAGGGTACAAATTTGGTAATTATGCCTTTTTTATTTTTGAACAATTAGAATAGTAACCATGGTAAAAATTATCTCCTCGGTAATGGGTAAATTTTTCCAATCTATATTTAAACTAAGTAAAATAGACATACATAAATCATAATAATAATTATTATATTAATTTAATTTGACCCTTATATCCTTATCCAAAAAATTATTTTATTTCATGGACACTTTTCTAGGAAAATTATTTTCACATTACTTAAATCAACGAATGTTACTGCATGTCACTCTCTTAGTTAAAAATATTTATTATGTGTTCATATAGATAAAAACTAGTTATGAGTGAATATTTATAGTAATTTTTAACTAAGTAAATTATATTCATAATTTTATTTTATTTATAATTAATAGGTATTATATAATTACCATAATTTCTTACACAACCCCAAAATAGTATTAATTTATTAAAATGAAATGTAAAATAAACGATTTTAAAAATATTTAAAGTGATAAATTTTGAGTTACTTATAGTGTTAGAAAAAATTTAGAGGTGAATATGAAATATTATTATTGTGTTAAAATATAATACTATAATTATAACATTTTTATGTTTATTTAATAAAATTAAATAAATACTGTGAATATTGATCATAATGATATTTTATCAAAACAATAATTTTTTAATTTATATAGAAATAATAAAATCATATGTGAAAAGTTGGATATTATAAGGTATATAATTTAATTAATTATAAATTCATTTACAAATATTAATATTAAAATTAAAAATTAAAACCCTTTTATATTAAAAAATGTGTTACCATAGTAAACATTAAAACTGCTAAACTAATGGTAAATCAAAAAGATAGCTATTAAAATGAAATAAAGAAATTTATAAATTATATCATTTGATATAATAATAACTCCTATCGTATTTTATAATTTAATACTTATCAATTTTTATGGATTTTCTTAATAATAAATTTGTTATAATATAATCTTTTGAGAAATTAAAAAGGTTCCCTAGCCTTAATTATAAAGGGAATCCTCAAAAATAAATTATTTACACATCTTTTTGCATCATATATAAACTAAACTATATTAAAATCATTTATAATCTATCCTAGAGTTATTAAATATGTTTTGGCCTTCCAAAAAGTCTAGATCTAACGGCCTTGGGAAAAGAGCAAAAGTGGTTCTTTCAGAGAAGTGGTAATCGCCTTAACGATCAATTTCTTTTCTACTTCTTGATTAACTCTTATAAATATATGATATTCATATTAAAATAACAAATTTTTTATCCAAATTATATTAATATGATATTATAATTTGAAATTATCATTATTCACTATCTTCCCATTAAATTGTAAGTGAATGTATCCCTAATGTGTATGTATTGATTATCGTCTCCATATAACGATACTACTCATTTTTCATCACCGTAATTTATAGGTATTGATATTTATTTGTTTAATATATATATAAAATATTTATGTCATTTTTATACTTTTTTAATTATAAGGTCACATCTTCCGAATTATCATCCCATACATTGGTAAATTATAATGATATTCTTGTGTGCGTGTGGACAACCACCACCACCAAGCAATGCGATCAATTTTCATTTATATATTTCATGGAGGTTAATGAGGAAGAACATGATGAATATATATTATATATAATTTATAATAATTATCCAAGAAATATTAACTATTATTTACCTTTGTTTTAATTTATAATCTAAAAATTTAAAACAACATTCATATAGACATATATCCTACAATAACTCTGAACAATGTTATTCATTATATATATAATTAAATTTTATGGGGGCTATAAATATTTATATATTAAATATATAATATATCTAAATCATTATTAATTTTATTGGGATGATACAACCAAGATAAATTAACAATTACCATAACTACAGAACTAAAATACTCACGATAAATTAAATAGCTAACATCCAAAAATGACATTCTTAAAAAGAAATTATTTATAAAATGGAGTGTTAAATTTTTATGCAGTATTCATATATTAAATTATATGCTTTTTATGCTACTTAGATTTTAGTATAACAATGTTGAATTTATATTACATGATGTTAGAGTTTTTTTGAAAGAAAGGGAACTTGTGTTAAGGGAATTTTATCTCAATTTTTCGTATTTGGGATATATGTTATGTTATGCAAATATATTTTTTTTATTAAAATTGTGTAAATAACCTTAAAACATATATAACATGATTTTATTTATACTCCTTGTATTTAAGATTTCATTAAATGTATTTATTTTATGGGGCATGTGATCTAAATTTAAATTAATCGATAAGGTTTTTATGTCGCAATCACGTTTTTACCGTGATTGATTATGGATATTATTGTGTTAATGAAATCTTATTGTATTTTAGTCAATAAAATATATGAATATTATTATCCTGTATTAATTTCTTTAAAATAATTTTTTCAATTTATTTTCTTCACCTTTTTTATCAAGAGCCCGAATATAATTTTTTAAGTAAAATTGCATTTATTTCTCTATTCAATTGAAAATTAATTTTTTTTATATTTTATAAATAATATTAAGGACGTTTTTTATTCTCATTTGATTTTATAATGTATTTTTTTCAGAATTTTTCTTTTTTAAAATTTTTTTAAAGTGAACATTCTTTTCATTTTGAAAAGAAGAATTTTTTTACATTATTTTCAATAGTGTGGATTGAATAATTATTTATCTTTAAAAACATGAATAGATTTTCCCACCATCATGAATATTATTTTATGTAAAGTTATATTTTACGTTTTTCCATTATATTTTCAAATACATTTTATTTTATGTTTGTATACATTTTCTAATAAATTATTTAATGAAGAGAAATGTTATTTTCTTCAAGAATGTTTTAATTATATTTTAATGGTATTTACATTCATCAACGTTAATAACATTTTATTTCTCATATGATTTATTGGGTATATCATCCAATGATACCATCATTATTATTTCTATGGATATTTTATGTTTATGAATATTATTTTTTTGAAACCTATTTCTTTTCCAAGGGTAATTCTAAGATGAAATAATAATTTTTTGTGAAACTAAATTAATTTTCATCAATCATTATATAATAGAATGTTTTTGAAACAAATTTATTTTCATGAGTTCTGATTTGGTTAATTAGTTATTATATTATAAAAACATACATACAATTTTCATTATGTGATGGGTGGGCCAAATATCTCTCTCTAATGTATTAGGTAAACATTGATATATTAAGTGATATAAAAAAATGAAATGGGGAGTGAACCCATTTCAATATGAGATTTTGTACACTATGATAAAATTTAGAGTGAACGTTGAATGATAATATAGATTTTAATGTGATACTATTCTGTTATGATAGTCTTTTCAATGTTCCCAATAAATTAAGGAAATAATTTTCCATTATTATGTGTACTCAAAAAACTTATTTATTTTATCGAAACAGGTTGGAGATCATCACCTTTATTAAAAATAGAAAGATGAATAGACAAGAATCTCTGTTGTTTTTGTGTAAGGGAGAACCATACAATCCTAAAGGCTCAGAGACACGAAACTTTTTATTTTAATGGCCAAAAAGTCTATTGACACAAATCCAATTACATGAAAAATTTCCCCTATATCTTTCGAAAATAACAAATCAATGGCTCAAGAACCTGATAGAACAAACCCATTTCAAAACACAGTATACCCAAAGGATCGAAGAACCATGAAAAAATGGAAAATTATAAGCCCAAGTCCTAGAAAAAAATATATATTCCACCACATCCAAAGACCATACCTTTCCAAGATTTACACTACCATCGGAACTAAAAAGATCATCACACCAGAGCTTCTCTACATCAACGTGAGAAAGTTCAAGACTGTAGTAGTAAGAGCTCAATGACCTCTACCCATTCCATGACCAAAGTCCACTGAATATCATTTTTTCCAAAAACAACATGACCATGAAACCATCACCATTCTGGAAAGATCTAGTTAGAAATGAAACAAATCAGAAATGAGTGTTGAAGAGGAAATATTGACCATGGGGAGTCGCCGCCATCCAACCTTTTCCATATAAGCCTGCCTTCACTGAGGAAAGAAACACCAATGATAAAACCCACTGAAGGACTCTAGAGGTCCAATCCACCATACTCTTTAGGGAACCAGCACTGAAGACACTCCATGACAGCAAATCTGGATCATGGGAATCCACTACTAAAGAGAATACTAATGCATGGGAATGAACTACTATGATTTACACCAAAAATCCATATTATTATATAGGATAATCATGGTATTATTTTCAAATGTTTTTATCATGTTCTCATATACTTAGTTTGTTTTATGCTCTGGTGATCTTTGATATCTCTTTTTATTACACTTATTGACCATCTGATATAACCCTTTGTAAACATTACTTTTCTTAGATTATGAAGAAAGGTAATCAGTCAGACATGTTTAATAAGGGTACTAGTTATGAAGAGCTTAGTATGAGATGGTGTACATATTTTTTATTTAGTTGTTTTTGGGTTCATTTTTCTAAAGGAACTCAACCTATATGCTTTTGGAATGGAACATTATGTTATAAAATGAATTTTAATCTATTAATATGTTCTATCTATTTATGAAAAGTATGGGTTGATATAAATAGATTCACTAGTTTTATAATAATTTTATTATATAGAGATACTAAATCTTGATATTGAAAATATTCATATGATCTAATCTCCCATATTTAGAAAATGGGTTCTACATCACCTTCATGAATCATAATTTTATTTTCTTTGAATGAAATATTCATATTATAATTTGAAATCCAATACATTTAATGGATTATATAAAATTCAACCATAGGTATAATTATAATGTTTTAAAATTCGGTATGTATATGTTTTATATTTGTAACTGAACGAAATCTCCTGGTTGTAATAATATTTCCACTATAAGACTTGATTAATAACACAATTCGAAAGGTTCTAGGAAAATATATAATTTTATTACCAAAATTGATGATATAAAAGAGTGATAAGATCTATAATAAATTAAATCATTAGATAAATTAAAGGACATAATAAATTTACCTTCAAAAACATCCATAGGAACATCATCCTCAGTTTTAGTAGTCACATAATGTTGGACTTCTCCCCTTAGAAACATCTATGGGAGATTCCATTGATTCTTAGAATATTGGATTTCAAAATACCCCATCAATTTAAAACATATGAATTGTATATTAATGTTTTATTTCATTCTCATTCAGTTAGGATCCCTGTGAGCCATTTCTCTTCTATAAAAATATACGCATTCCAACATTAAGAAACAACATGTGTTTTATTTCCTCAATTACCAAATGTCATAAAATTAATCTTACCTCCCTTTTGGAATGATTTTATTTAGTTCTCAACAGACCTATAATTTTCATGATTTTATTAAAAGATAAAAAACATATAAAATTATTTCTCTATCATGATGGAACAAGACACTAGGTCATAATATGATAAAAATATATGGGATACAAGATACAATTTGATACTCCACTTAATCCCTTAAAAAATAGTCAATATTGCTATCCAAATTACAAATATAGTCTATAGATTTCCAATATAATCTTGGAAATATATGCTCATACTTTTCAATAATGTATTCTTTATTATTCTTTAAATTTGGGAACATCCTCTCCATTTCAATCCATTAGTTCCTAGGAATGTATTTTTCTAAGAATATAACTTTAAAAATTCTACATTACATACATTCAATTTTATCAAACTTTTTGGTTTTTTCGATTAATTATAACAAGTTATCATCATATCCCTTGAGAAAATACATTTCTAGAATGTATTTTTACCCTTACATTTTGACTTAGTGAAAGAAATATATTTACAAGGGAAATAATTCATTATTTATATTCAATCATATTATTAATACCATTAGAGGATAGTGTATTATGTAGCAAGAAGTAATCGAACAAAGGAGTACCATGTTATAGAATAATATGTTTCTCTATATAGGAATTTTTATTCATCATAACCTATGTTAGATGTATTAATATTTCCATAATCTACTCAACTCCAACACCAATTGTATTAGCTTCACTAAAAGAGAAATACCTAAATTTTCTATATTGATTCATTTCCTTTTATTGTGATACATATCTTAAAAATTTCAAGCACTGAGTTATCTCATAATCATCATCAACACTAATACATAAAATAAAAATCTCTATGATGATAAATGTTTTAAAATGGGGATTATTATAATTATCAAGTTATCTTTGTAAAATTAAAATCGTGTTCCTGGTGTTCCTACCAAATTTACTCTAATAGCAACAGCAATGACCCCAACTCTAATATCCTAGTTCTTGAATTTACATTATTACATGGGTACAAGATATAATATATCACACCATGTATGATTTATTAATTTATCAGTTCTTGAAAACTATATACTTACATGATTTTAATATTACCTTTCAAATACATAAACATATCAATCAAAAAAATCTTTCACAATTAAATCATTTAATGGATCTTCATTCTTATCCTAATATTATATAGAAATATATTGGGTGATCTATAATGATCAGAAAGTCTTACATATAATGGAAGCTATGATTAGTAAATAAGGAATAATCAATATAGTAAATTAAATAATGAAAAAAATATTCATCAATCATTAACATGAGTTCATAGTACATGCATGGATAATATTATAATAAACCACATGGACAATGTAAACTGTAACGCACTGACCCTAGTTTCCCAGAGTTGGGGCATTATTACATAACATTGGCATGATCACAAGAAAGATAAAGTCTCGAAATTTTGATTAGTTTAGTATCCTTGGAATAACTAGATACATTCATAAAGATTACATTACATCATTAAGTGAAAAAATACTACAACAACATATTTTCCTCATATCCCCTCATATTATCCCTTCAAGTCATTCATAAATTACTTCTTCACATCCTGGGAAAAATAAAACATTAAAAGGGGTGAGCTCAGATACTCAGTAAGGATAACAATATAGTGGAAACATTCATAAATAATCATTAACATTTAAGGAACTGTATAGCTAAAAAAGCATTTTAAACTTGAACATCAGCATAATATGGAAAAGATAAAATAAAATAATGCTATTTACTTATTCACATGGAGATTCTACTAGTCGAATAATCACATGCAATATCAATAACCACTTTCATAATGATGGAATGCATAATGCCAGACTATTATAACCACGTAGCCAAGGCCTCGTTCCAAGACTACAAATAAGATTTTGTCTAGGCCTCGTGCCAAGACACTAGTTTGTCTCATGAGACCTACCGATGCATCGAGGAGCTATAGCGGGCTCCACCCGTCACTTATTAAGTCCAATTCATTCCTCATATGAACAGTTTTATACATAACATAAACATCTGTATTAAAACTAGCATACGAAATGTCAATAATTTCACCATAAACCATGAATGGTATAAAAATAACACATCCATAGTCAATCATATCACAAAACCTTCAATACAATATTGAAGTTTTGTATCATAATAAATCAACTTCAAATAAGCTTAAAATCCATCAAAGGATATTGACATAGATGACATCAAAACTATTTGAGAGAAGTATCTATTTTTTTGAAATCATTTAAAAGTCACATAATTATAAAATAAAACATTTACTTTGAAAATATCCTTATTATCTTGTAAGATAATATTTTAAGATTTTATAACGGTAGAAAATAGCCGCACCCGCCGTATATGTTAAAAAAAGACATTCTTACCTTAATTCTGTCGAAAAGGTCAAAAAAGGACCTTGTTTGGAAAATGATGGAAAGATTCCTTTATAAACCTCTTATAAAAAGCCATACAAGGGAATAAATGACATTAAACCATATTCTATAATATAATAATAATGTTTTGAAATATATTTTTAAGAAACATGGATGTGGATGATAAAGAGGTCCTAGTAGATAATCATGTATAAACAACCTCGGATAATGAAGATATTGTGAAATAACACTTACCTAAATGTTTCCTTAGTCGATGGTATGTTAACATCCTGTATAATAGTTAAAACATTGTTATTATATTATACTAGAACCATATACTTAATTATGATATCATATATGATCTTCTAATAATGCTTTGTTAATAATACTTTAGTATTATCGTCTTTAAAGGTGTCAACTTACTCGTTTTCTTTCATATGTTTTGTTACATAAGTCGTGCTTGTTATGGATAGGTTTTATCATATTCATATACATAATTATATAAAGTTATTAAAAATTACATTTAATCTTCAAATGATAATTAGTCTTGAATGGATACGATGGGGAATGAATCTCAACGCGTTCGTGGAGACGGTAGTCCATATGTACGCACGAGCGACAATATCATCCTTTTGATATTAAAATAATATATAATTGGATGGTATATCATATATAAAGAATCATTATCATGTTTTATTTATTATTTATATAAATTACACATCATTATTATACCCATCCAAATAATAATATATTGAATAACAATTACACCACGACGTGGAGACGGTAAGCCCTACTTATGCATGTATGGTGACATGTCATTCAAAAGATGGATAGAATACTAAATATGGTTGTAACATATTTATAATAATATCACAGTATATAGGATATACTGGAGTTATTATTTTAGAATGGGAATAACAAAGAAAGAATATGTTCATGAAGAAAGGAACTTGAATGAGGGTGGTGAAACATTACCTCTTCTTCGGGTTCTTCCTTTTGATTTGATCAAAAGGGCTCCTTAAATTGGATTTCTGACTAATGTAAGGCCTCTATGATGAAGGGAGGATATTTTAGAGGGTATTGGGTAAGAGTTTGGCCAATCAAAAAGGCTTTGAAATTGTGAATAATTGGTTAGAAGTGGTGTCCTTTTATAAGGGGGAGGAGGGGCGCATTAGGAAAATCTAGAAATATTATTTTATAATAATTTAATATTCGGTTTTTATTGGCTCCAAAGTGTGTTATTTAAAGTTTATGGTGGTAATGGGTCTAAAACCACCCAAACAATAGAATTTAGATAGGTTTGGGATATTATATTGACCTTATCTTATAGTTTTAACTCTTAGTTGTTTAGTTTGACACTTACCATGTCACTTTGTATTTTTATATTACATAGTAAATAAACATACTATATACCTCCTAGTGACCCCAAAGTGGTCCATTAACGATACACCTATCATGATATAAGTCTCTTGGCTGATATTTAGATTTTTAGGAATTGAATATAAATTAATAATATAATATTTGTTTTAAAAACTCTTTTATGTCAATTTTGACACTATTGGATATTTTGACCTTGATAAATTTATAATAGCATTATTACTTCAAAAAAAATTTATATAAACAATACTAATATGTAATAGTAACCTATAAAATTATTGTAATTTATAAAAAGTCTCAAATTAAATTTATTTGGGTATTTATAATATCAATTATCTTAATCATTCATTAATACGGTAATTACCGCATCATCATTGTGTCATAAATACATTAAAATATTTTATGTCTAGAAATTATAAATAAAATACCATTATTTATGAATTCTTTTTATCTTTCTTTTGAATATTTATAGTCTAAAATATAACATATATTACCCTATTTAAAAAAATTTTTTTCTTAAAGATATATTCTTATGTCATTTTTGTATTTACTTTAACATAATTAATATAAAGTGTCCCTATCACCTACAAGTGGCTCCATGGGGTCCCCAAATCAACCCAAATATGCCCATGGTCGGAAATGTATCCACAAATAAGGGTAGGACACGTTTTAGGGTGATTTATTATTATTATTATATTATTTTTTACCCTTATTTACTGGATTTACCCTTTAACCATGGTCAATAAAATATTTACCGAAGTAATTATTTAAAAAGTCTAAAAATGAAATTTAACTATTTAAAAAATTTGGAAATCTTTATTAAAAATATGGAATCCATTTTTACAATTTCAAAACACAAAAGTGGCAGAAATTAATTTAAAATTAATTCCTACTGTCAAAACAAAAAGCGTGGTTTTAAGAAATAATAATTATCAAAAGATTGATACTTGTTTATGTCCGGTTTAATTGTGAAATTATGTCCAATGACCAACATTGTTTTAAATGGAAAAAATATATTCTATATATACTTTAAAACCACTGAAATTAATAACTTATCACCATTAATTATTTTGATAAAAAAATTTGTTTTAATAAAAATTTAGTAATTTTAATTATTCATCAAAATATAAAAGTTATCTGAAAAGTTCCAAAATTTTATCCTAGGATAATTTAAATATTCAAAATCCAAAGATGAAGTCCATTTTTAATGATAAAATGTATAAAATTTCAAAAAGTGGGTATTACTATTCATAACAGCTACTTTGATTGGTCATGGCGTGTTAGAATCTCAAAGTTGCGTACAACACACGCTACTGTATTATTCAAAGAGAAGCATCCCGTGGAAGCTTGTGGTGTTACATTCTCCCCTCCTTCAAATAATTTCATCCTTGAAATTTCTAGAATATTACTTCATAAAAATACTTGGGTGGTTCTTCATCGTAAGTTCCTTGGGTTCCCACGTTGCCTCTTCCATTTTATGGTTTCTCCATAGAACTTTTACCAGACAAGCTGTCCGGTTTCTCAACACTTGTTCTCTCGTATCAATATTCCGGATGGGCTCTTCACAATAAGAGAGATTGCGTTTCAGTTCTAATTCTTAATAGGTGAGTAAATGCGTTGGGTCAGGCATGCATTTTCTAAAAAGTGATACGTGGAACACATCGTGAACTTTGGGGAGATTTGGCGGCATTTCCAAACGGTAAGCTACAGCCCCAATTCATTCTAGAATTTCGAAAGGACCGATTTACCTGGGACTCAATTTACCTTTCTTGACAAAATGTATAACTCCCTTCCATGGAGATACCTTCAAGAAAACATGATCTCCCACCTTAAATTCCAAATCCTTTATTCGGTTGTCAGCAAAGCTCTTCTGCCTACTTTGAGCTGCTTTGATGTGGTTTTGGATTACCTTTACCTTTTCCATCGTTTCCTCCACCAGTTCTAGGTCTACAAGTCTTCTTTCACCAACTTTATCCCAACAGGTTGGTGTACGATATCTCTTTCTGTATAACGTTTCATATGGTTCCATCTGAATACTTTAATGGAAGCTATTGTTATAGGAAAATTCTACCAGAGGTAAATATTGATCGCACATACCCTGAAAGTCAAGTGAGCAAGATCTCAACATGTTCTCTAAGGTTTGAATAGTCTGTTCTGATTGTCCATCTATTTGAGGTTGGTAAGCTATTCCCAAATGAAGTTTACTATTCAATCTATGCTGAAGACTCTTCTAGAATCTCGAAGTAAAATGGGGATCTCGATCTGAAACAATTGATAGGGGTACTCCATGAAGTATCAAAACTTCATTAGTATATAGTCTTGCTAGACGTTTAAGTGGTAAATCTTCCCTTATAGTAAGAAAATTTTCTGACTTGGTAAGACGATCAACAATGACCCATACTACATCGTTCCTTCTAAGAGTATTTGGTAGTCCCATGACAAAGTCCATAGTGATATCATCCCATTTCCACTCAGGTATGGGAATAGGTTGCATGACTCCTCCAGGTTGTTGCCTTCTAGATTTCACTTGTTGACAAACCATACATCTTGACAAAAAATCAGCAATCTCCCTCTTCTTGTTGTACCACAAAAACATTCCTCTAAATCTCTATACATTTTGGTTCTCCCAGGGTGTATAGAGAAATTGGAATTATGAGCATCATCCAGCAATTCTCTTTTTAGATCAGGTATATCGGGAACACAAAGTCTCTTCCCAAATTTCAAAATTCCATCTTCATACACAAAGTCTCTCAATCTCCCATCATTCATAGCTTTAATCTTCTTATGAAATTCTTCATCATCTGTTTGAGAACTCTTAATCCTTTCTAGTAAAGATGGTTTGGAAACCATTTGAAAAAGAAAGGATGTTTCACCTTCCATGGTTATTCCCATGTCCATCTTCACTAGATCCATGAAAATTGGATCCCTTTAATTCTCATATTGTTCAAAACTGCATGATCTTTTCTGCTCAAAGCATCTTCCACCTTGTTTTCCTTCCTTGGGTGGTAGTATATCATGCAATCATAATCCTTGAGTAATTCAATCCATCACCTTTTCCTCATGTTTAGTTCTTTTTGTGGGAAAATATACTTGAAAATCTTATGATCAGTATAAATCTCACATTTCTCACCATAGAGGTAGTGTCTCCATAACTTCAAAGAAAAGATCACAGCTGCTAAATCAAGATCATGAGAAGGATAGTTTTTCTCATGAATTTTCAACGGTCATGATGCATAGGCAATAACCCTATCATTCTACATAAGGAAACAACCAAGTCATTTCTTCGATGCATCACTATAAATAACGAACCCATCATTCCCCGATGGTAGAGTCAATATAGAAGCATTGACTAATCTTCTATTCAGTACTTCAAAACATTCTTCACACTCTTTTTTCCAAAAAAAAATTAACCCATTTACATGTGACCTTTGTTAATGGGTTAGCCAATCAGACAAAATTCTGGACAAAACTTTGATAATAACCTGCTAAACAAATAAAACTACGTACCTCAGTTATACATGTAGGTGCTGGACATTCTTGGATTTCCATAGTCTTATAAGGATCAATAGAGATTCCATCATTAGAGACAATATGGCCAAGAAAAGAAATCTCTTGAAGCATTAATTCACACTTGCTAAACATCCCATATAACTCATGTCTTCTCAGAGTCTTCAGGATAATGTGCAGGTGATTTTCATGATCTTTGTAGCTTTTGGAGTATACCAAGATATAATAAATAAATACAACCACAAAATCATATAGATATTTCTTGAAAACTCTATTCATTAGATCCCTGAATAAAGAGGGTGCATTAGTCATCCCAAAAGGCATTACTGTAAACTCTTAATGCTTGTACCTGTTTCGAAATGCTGTCTTTGGAATGTCTTCCTTTTTCACACACAACTAAGGGTATCCAGATCGATGTTAAATCTTTGAAATGTATTGAGCTTCATGAATTTGGTCAAATAAATCATCAATGCGAAGTATGGGATACTTGTTCTTTATTGTTATAGCATTGGTCTCCCTCTAGTTGATACATAACCTCATAGATCCATCATTCTTTTTAACAAAAAGAACAGGGGCTCCCCATGAAGAAAAACTAGGGCGAATAAATCCTTTATTAATCAATTACTCTAGTTTTTTCTTTAGTTACACTAATTCTACAGTGGCCATTCTATAAGGGGTCTTCGATATGGACCTTGATCCAGGAATTAAATCAATGGAAAACTCAACTTCTCATTCTAGAGGATGTCCAGGTAAATCTTCCGGAAACACATCTATATATTCTCTCACAATAGGTATATACTCTATTTGAACATTCCTTTCCTCACCCACAGTAATTTCATTCTCTTCCTCCCTAATAATTGAATTTAGTTGAGCTACTGGGGGTGGATCTAAATAAGAATTAGGTTGTGAATATTCTACTCTTAAAATAAGATTTTCTTTATCAGCAACATCAAAAATCATAACCCCCTTCTTCTTATAATAAATCTTTACATCATGGTCCAAAACCCAATCCATACTGATTATTATATCAAACTCAATCATAGGTATGACAATGAGATCAGCGGATAAATAACATTTATGTGATCTATTGGGGAATAATTCACAAAACATTGTTACTATGCTACTTTCCTTTGGAGTTTTAACTGACAACTCCTTTGTTAAATCAAATTGGAAATTTCTAATTTTCTTAGTAAACTGGGAAGATTTGAAACAATGCGATGAACCAGAATCAAAATAATCATTTTCTAAACTTGAAGAAACCATTAAATTACCTTCCAACACATCTTGTAGAGATTCTCCCTCAGTAGTAGTGATAGCATAAGCTTGGCCTTCATCCCTTGGCCTTTTCTAAGAAAAGTTACCCTGACTCTTAGGACATTCATTTTCATAATGTCCCATCTCTCTACAATTATAGCATTCCACGTTGACAACAACTCTCTTTCCCTTGCAATCATGAGCTTGGTGGTCTTTTTCACCACACTTGTAACAGACTCCCATTCCTTTTAACCAAGTGTCGGGGTGTTTCTTCCCACATTTACTACGTGATTGATTTACAAATTTTCCCTTCTTCCCATTATGTCCATTTCCAGATTGATCAGTAGATCTCTTCTTCTCTTGCTTTGGTTTAAAGTCATAAGACATAGAGAATTCCTTTTCTATTTTGATAGCACATGATACAATGTCTTCATACGACGAGAAGGATTGTGAGACTAATGCTCGACGAAGACATGATTTTAACCCATCAATGAAATGATCAATATTACTTCATGGGTTACGTATATAATCTCCAGAATACCTTGCTAGCCTTGTAAAGCTAGCCTCATACTTTGCGAAATTCTCATCCTTCTTTTGCCTCAGACTCAGAAATTTCCTTTCCATATCTGCTCGATGGTCATGAGGAAAGTATTTTTCTAAAAACAGATCTTTGAACTCCCTCCATTCTATATTTGATACTTCATCATCTTCCTTCATATTTTGAATCAATAACCACCATTGATCAACATCTCCAGTGAGGCGGTAAACTGCCATGATAAATTTTTCCCTTTCACTACTCCCCAAAGCCTGAAATATTTTCTCTAGGGGACTTATCTATTTCTCTGCTACCAATGGATTTGTACTCAAATTGAATGTTGGTGGTACTTTCCTCATGAAGCGATCTAACATTGACCCTCCACGCTGTGGATCAGGGTGCTCCATATGGGTAAGGTTATTATTCATAACCTGAGTGAGTTGTCCCCGTATGGGGATAAGCTGATCAGCACCAGTTACATCACCAGCTCCACTATAATTCTCTTTAGTAGGAGGGAAATCCCTAGATGGAGTGCATTCATTGATATGGTTTCCATTTCTTCCACAAGGCTCCATTTCAAAACAATGGCATAAACTAGATCCGTTTATGAATCAAAATACATAATTCCATACTTGTAAAACACTTAACATAAATTGAACAGTTTATGGATATAATCCATAATCATAAAATGTTTTCTTTGAGGAAGTATATACTCATAAACCCATTATAATGGTTCTTAATGAAAATGATAATTATCCTAAACATATCCCTCGGGAGTGTCGTGACCAAGAGTCCAGCAAGCCCCGTTGTCATGCACCTGTTCACATTCGAGTCTAGCTCAAATCGGTGTTTTTGGGTTTTACACCTAGGTACATCTGTGCCAGAGCCACCTCTACCTACTTGTATCTAGACGGGGATTTATTGCTCGGAAAACTCGAAAAATTTCTACAATACCAAAATTCTAGGAATTTCTTCTATACTAATCCTCAAAGTCTATCTTAGGTCTATGTTCTCTAATTAGAGTTTACCTAAATCTAGCTTCCAAGGTTTGTTCTAAACTTCCTCTGATACCAACTGTAACGCCCTGACCCTAGTTGCCCAGAGTCGGTGCATTATTACATAACATTAGCCTGATAACAAGAAAGATCAAGTCTCGAAAGACCGAATAGTTTAGTAGCCTTGGAATAACTAGATACATTCATAAAGTTTACATTACATCATAATGTGAAAAACTACTGCAAAAACATATCGTCTTCATATGCCCTCATATTATCCCTGTAGGTCATTCATAAATTACTTATTCACATCCTGGGAAAAATAAAACACTGAAAGGGGTGAGCTCAGATGCTCAGTAAGGATAACAATATAGCAGAAACAATCATAAATAAGCATAAATATTTAAAGCAATGTATAGATAAAACAAAATCCTTTTAAACTTGAACTTCAGCATAATACGGAAAAGATAAAATGAAATAATTCCATTTACTTATTCACATGGATATTCTACTAGTCGAATAATGACATGCAATATCAATAACCACTTTCATAATGATGAAATGAATAATGCCAGACTATCATAACCATGTTGCCAAGTCCTCGTGCCAAGACTACAAATAAGATTTTTTCAAGGCATCGTTCCAAGACACTATTTTGTCTCATCAGACCTACCGATGCATTGAGGAGCTATAGTGGGAACCACTCGTCACTTATTAAGTCCAACACATTACTCATATGAACAGGTTTCAACATAACATAAACATTCATATTAAAACTAGAATACGAAATGTCAATACTTTCACCATAAACAATGAATGGTATAAAAATAACACATCCATATTCAAACATATCACAAAACCTTTAATACAATATGGAAGTTTTCTATCATAATAAATTAACTTCAAATAACCATAAAATCCTTCAAAGGATGTTGACATAGATGAAATCAAAACTATTTGAGAGAAATATCTATTTTTTTGAAATCATTTAAAAGTCACATAATTATTAAATAAAACATCTACTTTGAAAATATCCTTATATGATTGTAAGGTAATATTCTATGATTTTATAATGGCAGAAAATAGCTGCACCCACTGTATAAGTTAAAAAAAGTCATTCTTACCTTAATTCTATCGAAAAGGTTAAAAAAGGACCTTGTTTGGAAAACGACGGAATGATTCCTTTATAAACCTCTTATAAAAAGTAAAACAATGGTATATATTACATTGACCCATATTCTGTAAAATAGAAAGATAATTTTGAAATACATTTTTAAGAAACATGTATGTGGATGATAATGAGGTCCCAGTAGATAATTACGTATAAACAACCTTGGATAATGAAGAGATTGTGAAATAACCCTTACCTTGTAATTTTCATTAGTAGATGGTATGTTAACCTCCTATATAAAAGTTAAATTTTTTTTATTAAATTATAAAAGAACTATATACATAATTAGGATATCATATATGATCTTCTAATAATTCTTTATTAATTATACTTCAGTATTATCGTCGTTTCGGTTGTCAACTTACTCATTTTATTTTATATGTTTTGTTAAATAAATCGTGTTTTTTATGGATAGATTGTATATTATTCATATCCAGAATGATATAATGTTTTCAAACATTACTTTTAATCATCAAATAATAATTATCCTTGAATGGATACGATGGGGAATGAATCTCATCGCGTTCGTGGAGAGGGTAGTCCGTACGTACGCACGAGCGACAATATCATCTTTTTGATATTAAAATAATATATAATTGGATGGTATATCATTTATACAGAATCATTATCATGTTATATTTATTATATACATTAATTACACATCATTATTATACCCATCAAAATAGTAATATATTGAATAACAATTACACCACGACGTGGAGACGGTAAGCCGTACGTACGCACGTATGGTGACATGTCATTCAAAGGATGGGTAGAATACTGAATATGGTTATAAAATATTTATAATAATATCACAGTTTATAGTATATACTGGATTTATTATTTTAGAATGGTAATAACAATGAAAGAAGAAGTTGAAGAAGAAAGGAACTTGAAATAGGGTGGTGAAAACATTACCTCTTCTTCGGGTTCTTCTTTTTGATTTGATCAAAAGGGCTCCTTAGGTTGGCTTTATGACTAAATTATGGACACTAGGATGAAAGGAGGATATTTAAGAGGGTATTTGGGAAGAGTTTGGCTGAACCAAAAGGCTTTGAATGTGTGAATAATTGGTTATAAGTGGTGTCCTTTTTAAGGGGTGGAGGGGCACCTTAGGAAAATCTAGAAATATTATTTTAAAATAAATTCATTTTCATTTTCTAATGTCTCCAAAGTGTATTAATTAGAGTTTAAGATGAGGATGGGTATAAAACCACTCAACCAATAGAATTTAGATAGGTTTGGTTCATTATATTAACCTTAACTTTTAGTTTTAACTCTTAGTTAATTAGTTTGACACTTACCATGTCACTCTGTATTTTTATATTATATAGTTAATAAACATACTATATACCTCCAAAAGACCCCCAAGTGGTCGATTAATGATACACCTATAATTATATAAGTCTCTTGGCCGATCCTTATATTTTTAGGAATTGAATATAAATTAATAATATAATATTTTTTTAAAAACTCTTTTATGTCAATTTTGACACTACTGGGTATTTTGTACTTGATAAATTTATAACAGCATTATTACTTCAAAAAAATATATATATAAACAATCCTAATTTGTCATAGTAAGCTAGAAATTTATTTTAATTTATAAAAAGTCTCAAATTGCATTTATTTGGGTATTTATAATATCAATTTTCTTAATCCTTCATTAATAAGGTAATTACTGCATCATCATTGTGTAATAAATAAATTAAATTATATAATTTCTAAAAATTATAAATAAAATACAATTATGTAGGATTTTTTTTTTATTATTTATAATTAATATTAATAGTAGAAAATATAACATATATAACCCTATGTATAAAGTTTTCTTCTAAAAGATATATGCTTGTCTCATTTTTGTATTTACTTTAACTTAATTAATTTAAAGTGTCCCCATCACCTACAAGTGGCTCCATGGGGTCCCAAAATCATCCCAAAGATGACCATGGTCGGACATGTATCCACCAATAAGGTTATGACACGTTTTAGTGTAATTTAGTATTATTATAATATTATTTTTTACCCTTATTTACCAGAATTACCCTTTAACCATGGTAAATAAATTATTTACCAAAGTAATTATTCAAAATGTCTAAAAATAAAAGATACCTATTTGCACAATTCGTACAACCCGATTCCATATATGGAATCCATTTTTCCAAATTCATAACACAGAAGTGCATGAATTAATTTAAAATTAATTCCCGCTGTCAAAACAAAAAGCGTGTTTTTAGGAAATAATAACTATCAAAAGATTGATACTTGTTTATGTCTGGTTTAATTGTGAAATTATGTATACTGACCAACATTGTATTAAATGGTGAAAATATATTCAAAATATAGTTTAAAACCACTCATATTCATTATTTATCACTATTAATTATTTCGATTAAAAAAGATGTTTTTAATAAAAATTTATTAATTTTCACAATTCATCAAAATATAAATGTTTTCTGAAAAGTACCAAAATTTCATCCTCGGATAATTTTGATATTCCAAATCCAAAAATTATGTCCATTTTGAAAGATAAAATGTATAATATTTCAAAAAGTGGGTATTACTATTCACAACTGCTACTTTGATTGGTTGCGGCGTGTTAGAATCTCGAAGTTGCGTACAACACACGCTACTATTTTATTCAAAGAGAAGCATATCGTGGATGTTTGGGGTGTTACATAAACTCAATGCATAATAAAAGAGATTCATAATTATGGAAATTTTTAATCTTAATATCAAATCCATTTCTGAGATATCATGAATCACACCATCAATGCCTCAACCAAGATATTCATAATAAATGTGTAGGTATACACCAATTACCCATCTAATATAGAATTCCTTCCTTTTTGTCTCATGCGACCTATCGATGCATCGATGGGTTATCTATAGATAGTCCTCACCCGTCACTTGAAAATCATATTAAATCCTTCTATAATCAATGACTAATACAATTCATTCTAAAAATTCCATATAAATCAATAATTATCTATATTGAATAAAGAATAAAAAAAATTCCCATGTTAATGAAAAAGAATTCACAATAAAATTTATCCAACTATCACTATATATTGAAGTGGTATATTTTTAATAAAACATACAGTTTGGGGAGACTATACGATATAAATTCATGATACATAAAATATGGACATTTAGAAGAAAATAATTTCAAATGAAATTATGATTATTGATTAATAATGTGAGAATGAGAAAGTTAATAACAATAAAACCATGGATTAGTGAAGGATGATACAAAGACATAAATTCAATAGAAATAAAGGTTTTTAGTAAAACCAATCATTTTGTAAATAGAATAATTATATTAAATCATCATATATTTATCATTTTGGAAGAATGAATTTATAAAACACATAGAAATTTATTTTTCATTTTTTTAAATTTATAATAACTTTTTATATTGATAATATTTTAAATCATAATTCCAATAACAATGAAAAAAATATTTCCAGTTGAAATAACCTTGGAAACACATAAGGGAATCCTAAATGTAAATAACAGTTCTGAATTTAAGAATTTTTATCCATGTTGTAAATGTTAAAACAATTATTCCACTCACACTTTCGGTAAAGAGTAAATTTTTTTCCTCATTTTATTAATGAAAAAAAGATTAATTTCTAAATTTTTTTGATTTAATAAAATATGGTTAAAAAAGAATGTAAATAACCATTAGAGTTTAAAGAATGCTATTAAAGAAAACATTTAAAATTAATTTAAAATAAAATAAAAAAAATTATAGAAAAACTAAAATAATATTTTTAAAAGTCATCCCTTACATGTGACTCACATGTTGATTATCAATCCAATAAGAGACAGAATAGAAAATAATATTTTAGACCCCAAACATAACCATATGAGTATAAATCATATGTTGTTTATGATATTTAGAATACATAATTTTCATAAATGAAATATGAACATAAATAATCCCTGAATTAAATTTGATTTTAAAGAAATCCCTTACCTTTGGTCTCAGCATAGTCTTATATGTTTAATCTTCCTGTATAATGAATTTAAATCTATTAAATAATTAATTCATATCCATTTTCACCTATATTTATAATGCCCCAGCCTTAAACCTTACTTAATCTTCAGTTATTACAAGATTACACATTGAGGATCTTTTCAGGTTTAGAGTTTTAGAGAATTAGATCATGAAACATGCATTACATTCAACATTTAAACAAAGTGGTTACATAAAAGACAGTATTAATTCTTCCCATCAACGGAAACATATTTAAAATAAAACATGGATTCTTTCTTGACACATCCTTGACACTATCATCACATCTTGTACCTTTCCCTTGACCTGTGAAAAATATTTTAAAAACATGGGATGAGCATAAAAAGCTCAGTAAGGGTTATAAAAAATATGGAAAGGAAACATGAGTTCATATATACATAAGAATGAAATCATACTCTACCCATAAAACATAGTCACTTTAACATACCTCATAAAACCATGAATAAATCCTAGAAAACATAAGACATAAAGGTAACTTGAGGCATTCATAACATTCTTATGTAGGGAGTAACCCTCTTGGTTACGTTTGGAATACCCACCACAGTATATTCCCTAAATCTCTTCGGAGAAACCTTAACATTTCACTCCTTCGTGTTACCCAATGCATTAGAGAGCTATATCGGGCTCAACCGCCCTTAGTTTATCACAGAACCACCCGTTTTGATAACAATGCCCAAGAAACATAACATAAACGTATCACATAAAACATGCATAAAGGAAACATAACATTTCCACATTTCAATCACTATATAACATTTTAGTATATTGAACTAATGAATCCATTCAAAAAGAAACCATTTCCAAAACCGTTTAAAACATTTAATAAAGAGAATTTTGAATCAAAGTGTCCCATACCACCATGAAGCTTTTCAAATATTAAACCATTAATATCCATATAAATATATCCTTAAAACCATTTTGAAAACATGGATATTAATAAGATCAAATAATGAAAACATTTAAGGTGATATTTTGGTTAAAGGGGTTCTACCAAAATTAGAGACACTTGAATACAATAATTGAGGAATAACATTTAGTTAGAACTTTATAATATCATGAGAATAAATGGATTCATGATATAATATTCCAAAGGACAGTATATACACCATATCAAAGTTAATTGGTGCATAACAACAATGAAGTCTCAATAGAAATGTCAATTGTGATGAATTCCCTTATAAAGAAGGTATCCTTAAATTAAGGATAATTCAATCTCAAAATTATGTGTGACAAATATAAATACACCCAATATAAGTGGATATTAAGTGTAAAAAAATCAATGTTCATTCACACATATTCAAAGGATGACATATTCAATAACTACATGTTGAACCCAAAGAAATCGAAATTGGGTTAAGAAGTTCCCTTGACAGCCTAACGGCGTCACATCAAAATGAGTTGATGAGAGATAAAAAGTGTATCTCATCACTTGAACATAAAATTTATATCAATAAGGATATATGAGAACATATCCCAACATAACAATATGTAAATTAAAATACCCAACAAAAGAAGTCTTTTAAAAAGAGGAGGGTGAAAGGTTCCCTTACCGACTTGGGTATCTTTCAAAACATACACCCCATGAAAGAAGGACAATAAATCATTGATGTAAATACTCATAAAAGAAATTATATTACACAAAGAGTAGAATAATGGGCAGTACATACACCACTCAAAGGAAATTGTGGAAAATGTAGCATAAATATCACGGGAATAAAAGTGAGATGAAACATCCCTTACAAAAACTCGGCAGCCTAATGGTGCCACATAAAACGTACAAAAATGGATTGATGAGATCAAATACGGTATCTCATCATATTAACTTAAAGTTTATAGAAAGATGAATATATATGAAAATCCCCCAACATAACAAAGAGAAGCTTAAAAGAAGTGACATAAAGGAGAGTACTTAAAAAGAAAGAGAGAGGTTAGATCTCTTACGAAAATTCGGCAGCCTAACGGTGCCACTCAAAACTTCCAAAATGGATTGATGAGAGAGAATAGGGTCTCTCATCACATGAAAATAAAAATTACAGTAATAGTAATATAAAATATCATCCCAATAACAAGAAAGATGAGCTTTAAAAGGAACGACATAAAAGTGTGTACTTAAAAAGAAAGAGAGGAGTAAGATCCCTTACCTCGGGTCTGACTTGACTCGATCGTTCTTTAACGTCCTGAATAATAAACATGAGTTAATTTATACTTTATTAATAACCTTTTCCAAGTTAATTATTCCTTTTATATCAATTGTTGACATGTTATAAACATTATGTAATCATTTAAGTTAATAATGTTTGTTTTGTCTATATTTGGTTCTTAAGTCGAAAGTGGACTTCTTACAATTACATGTTGTTTGTGTGGTCAAAGGTTCTTTATATCCAGAATGACATTACTGATTTGGATATCATATATATCATATATATATAGAATATACATGTATTTATAATATCACATAATCATTTAGAGGTAAGAAATGAAATGCACCGTTCATGGAGACGGTAAGCCGTACGTACGCATGAACGCTACTTTCATTTCTTTGTCATATTAATGAAATTAAAACTAAATGAGAGGTATGTATAATTTAATTCCAGAATTATATTCATAATTTAGATGTATCATTCATTATATATATCCATTATATACATTTACTTATAATAGTACATTACATTTGGGGATAAGAAATGAAATGCACCATTCATGGAGACGGTAAGCCGTACGTACGCCTAAATGCTACTTTCATTTCTATCTCATACTTTAATGGAAAGAAAAAATAATGATATATAAGTATATAATAATTCCAGTATAACATCATATATAATAACATTAAATCCATCCTTTATACGTCCCACGTATGGCATTAACGAATCACATCACTTTGAGGGGGCGGTAGTCCGCACTTTCTAAAATGAAGATATCATGTATACCCATAATGGAAGACATAAAGGTAAGCCAAAAATGAAAAATACAGAAGCTTAAGTAAAACATAAACAAATTATATATCATATATAAATATAGTGACATCTTAATGGCCACCTTTAAAGGTGTTAAAAGTATGTTGAACAATCATCGTTTCGGGAGGCATAAATTCGCCATCCACAGAAACAGTATGTTCGTTAACCATTAGATGTAGGTGTGTGTATGTGTAGCTCGAATACATATTATAACAATATCCTAGTATATTGAGTATACTGGAGTTGTTACAAAAGAAAAGAATAAAAAGAGTTTAGGGGGTTGGAGAAGCAAAATAAAACAAAAGGACTCAAAAGAAGACATTACCTTAAAATCGGGTAACTCCCTTTGGTTTGAGCTCAAAGGCTTCCTTGGGAAGACTTATACCCAAATTGAGGCTTCAAGAAGTAAGATATGGAATTGGAGAGACAAAATGGGCAGAGGTTGGCCAAGCCAAAGGCTTTTGGAGTTTGGGTAAGGAGGTAGAGGTGGTGGCCTTTTATAAGAGGAGAGGAGGGTCACTCTTGTAAAGTTACAAAATGTTACTTTATTTTCAAAAGAGTTTCGGATTTTAAAGGTCCCACATTGATGTATTTCAAGGATAAGGTGATAAGGGTTATAAATCCACTCATCCAATAGGTTTGGGACATGTTTAGGTCTTAGATATTACATTATCTTTCCATTTTTTTTTAATCGTTAAACAATGAGGTCATCGCTGCATCATCATGATGTCATAAATAATTTGATTTATTTAATGTCTAAAAATTATAAACAAAATTCTATGATGTAGGAAATATTTTTATATTTCCACTGAATATTTATAGTCAAAAATTGGATTTGTATAACCCCTTGTAAAATTGTTTTAGTAAAACATTTCATGTTTGTCTCATTTTTACTTTAACTTTAAATAAAAAGATATTAATGTCATTTTCCAATCAAAGTGGCTTCATGGGGTCCTCAAGTTTACACATGGGTTTTCTTGGTCGGCCATTACACATCCAATGAGGTTAGGACATGTGTAAAGTTCATTTCATATTATTAAAACATTATTTTTACCTTAAACTACACTAATTATCTATAACCGCGATTAAAAACTTAATAAGTTACTATTCACCAAAAAATTATTTTTATCCCATTGAACCACATTTTACATATTAATGACAACCATGTATTTCAAATTTTTGAAATTCAAAACACAAAGATGGAAAAATTTCATTTAAACAGAAAAATCCGTTTTTATAAATACCACTTAGTGGTTTCACTATTCATCAAAAATTGAAGTTTTTCAGAAAAATCCCAAAAATTCACCCTAAGCTATATTTGATATTCCGAATTCAAAAATTAAGTCTATTTTAAAAAATTCTAAACATATAAGTCACACTAATTAATTTAATAATTAATTCCCGCTGTCAGAGCAAATAGCGTGTTTTTATGAAACAATAAGTATCAAAAGATTGACAGTAGTTTAAGTCTGCTTTCAAAGTGAAATTAATTCCAACGACCACTATTTGATTTAATGGTAAAAATATATTATAATTTCACTTTAAAATAAATTCAAAAGATAATATAATCATATAAATAAATTAGATTAAAAAGCTGTTTTGAATTAAAATACAACATTTTACACTATTCATTAAAAAATGAACTTTATCGAAATGATACCAAAAATTTACACAAAGTTAATTTTGATGTGCCAATTCATAAGAAGAGTTTTATTTGGTCCAATAGAATGTATAAGAGTGAACAAAAATATATTTAATGATGGTTCTCCATCAAAAGGCGATAAGTGAACCTTTAGTGAAAACTAGGGCATATACGCCTAAAATTGAATTCTTTCCGTATATTAAACCTTTATCTTTTATTGGATAAATGTAAAAACATTTAAAAACATATATAATAATATTTTAGTTATTTCTATCCATTCCTTCCAATACAACGGCTACATGTTAACTTCCATTTAAAATAATATTATTTTATTATTATAGTGCAACGTAAGATTCCCAATAAACTCGTTGTTGCGTGTTGGGTATTCCATCGAGCATAGAATCCCCTTTAAATTCATATTAATATTTTATTCACAAATATGGATAAATATGAAAATGACATATTCTTTATTTATCTTGGGTGTTACATCCTTCCCCCCTTATTGGAATTGCGTCCTCGCAATTTTTAAAATTGAGCTTGGAAACATCTTTGACAGTCCCACATCGGAACAAGAGTCGGTAAAACAATCACTTTAAAATAAAGGAAGATAAGTACAGAGGTCACCAGAGTTAACCCATACTAGGATTCCATGTAGGAAAACATGGACATGGAGGAGAAAACATAGGGTCATGTTATGATGGAGAGTGATAGAAAACATGTTTAGGAGAAAGTTAACAATAAGAAAATCACAAACTTGTGATGAGTTAAACGGTGTTGGGTTCCCCAGTAGGAAAAGTTAATAGACAAAATTTTTTGATTTAAGTTACTTTTTATTGAGGAATTTATTTTTGAGCTTAACTAAAACATAAGGAAACATACGTAATTGTCATGTTGACTTTCAACTTTTACTATATTTCTTACACAGACTCATACTTTCTCCAAAAGACATGTATTTAGGAAGACTGGTTCGCATTAAGAGTACTATAAACAACTTCTAGAGGAGCACCTAATCCACAAAAAAAAGAACTATACATTTCCCATGTCTTCAAACCATAACCAAAACTAAAACCAAAAAGGTTACTACAGGATCAGATAATCCAGAAAAGGATAACCCTTTATAAAAAGAAAATCTATTCTTAATCTCAAAATTTGTCCAACAAAACCCAAAGTTCAACGAGGACCATTCGATAACCAATTTGTCCATAAAATTCTTCAATGTAAACCAATCTAAGTGTGAAACCCAAATATTTGAAGGATTTAGTCACATAGTCTTCCAAGTTAAATTGTAACATTTATCTCCAAACAACATCAGTTTCTCCTAAAGTCTCGTATTGAAAAGTAATTAACCTAATCACATATCCTCCATGATAGGTTAATCATTTTCATAAATAACCCAAAATCAACTTACTCTTAATTCATAAAATCATATAACCAAAAAGAGTCAGTCAAACTAACAAGGGACTTCACGTAGTTCAGTGGTAGGTGATAAATACCAGTCGCACTTTAGTTGTGGGTTCGATTCCTGCAGCTTTGTCCGACACGACGGGTTGTCACACAGTATGTGTGTTGTCCTTTTTCCAAAACTATATAATTCTTAAAACATCCCCCAAAAAGAGATAAAATCTTCAAAAATGATCATAACATATTTTAACCTCATGTTTATCTCATTCCTTTCATTTTCCATCATATCATAGAGTAACCCATAATTACCTAAAAAGTAAGGATCATATAAACCCTAATGGTTACCTTAATAATTATTACCTGAATTTCCACATCAAGTAGGCCATCTCGTACATGATGCATTAGAGAAATCACCGAGGTTGAAGTGGTTGATCATGACTCCATGATTGTTGGTTTAGAACAACCAAGAGATTCCTCAATGAATCATCCATTTTATCTAGTATCTTAATCAGAGAACCACCACAGTTTCCTTCAAACCTGTTGTCTCTTTGGTGCCTACTAGATCCATCATTTCACTAAAAACAGAAATGTCAGTGTGAGTATATCAACAAAACAATCATGTACTAATGAGGGAGATAACCACTAAGATATACTTACTCATTCACTTTATCTAAAACTAGGACTCTTTCTGAAATCCTATCCATTATAGTACTGTCACTTATGCTTAGAGAATACCCTAACCTCTAAAGTTATCTAAACCGACCTATGATACCAACTATAAGGCCCCGGCCTTAAACCTTACTTAATCTTGAGTTATTACAAGATTACACATTGAGGATCTTTTCAGGTTTAGAGTTTTAGAGAATTAGATCATGAAACTTCCATTACATTCCACATTTAAACAAAGTGGTTACATAAAAGACAGTATTAATTCTACCCATCAATGGAAACATATTTTAAATAAAACATGGATTCTTTCTTGACACTTCCTTGACACTATCATCTCATCTTTTACCTTTCCCTTGACCTGTGAAAAACATTTCAAAAACTTGGGATGAGCATAAAAAGCTCAGTAAGGGTTATAAAAAATATGGAAAGGAAACATGAGTTCATATATACATAAGAATGAAATCATACTCTACCCATAAAACATATGCACTTTAACATACCTCATCAAACCATGAATAAATCATAGAAAACATAAGACATAAAGGTAATTTGAGGCATTCATAACATTCTTACGTAGGGAGTAACCCTCTTGGTTACGTTTGGAATACCCATCACAGTATATTCCCTAAATCTCTTCAGAGAAACCTTAACGTTTCACTCCTTCGCGTTACCCAATGCATTGGAGAGCTATATCGGGCTCACCCGCCCTTAGTTTATCACGAAACCACCCGTTTTCATAACAATTCCCAAGAAACATAACATAAACGTATCACATAAAACATGCAAAAAGGAAACATAACATTTCCACATTTCAATTACTATATAACATTTTAGTATATTGAAATAATGAATCCTTTCAAAAAGAAACCATTTCCAAAACCATTTAAAACATTTAATAAAGAGAATTTTGAATCAAAGTGTCCCATACCACCTTGAAGCTTTTAAAATGTTAAGCCATTAATATCCATATAAATAAATCCTTCAAACCATTTTGAAAACATGGATATTAATAATATCAAATAATTAAAACATTTAAAGCGATATTTTGGTTAAAGGGGTTCTACCAAAATTAGAGACACTTGAATAAAATAATTGAGGAATAACATTTAGTCAGAACATTATAATATCATGAGAATAAATGGATTCATGATATAATATTCCAAAGGACAGTATATACACCATATAAGAGTTAATTGGTGCATAACAACATTGAAGTCTCAATAGAAATGTCAATTGTGATGAATTCCCTTATAAAGAAGGTATCCTTAAATTAAGGATAATTCAATCTCAAAATTATGTGTGACAAATATAAATACACCCAATATAAGTGGATATTAAGTGTAAAACAATCAAAGGTCATTCACACATATTCAAAGGATGACATATTCAATAACTACATGTTGAACCCAAAGAAATCGAAATTGGGTTAAGATGTTCCCTTGAGAGCCTAACGGCGTCACATCAAAGTGAGTTGATGAGAGATAAAAAGTGTATCTCATCACTTGAACATAAAATTTATATCAATAAGGATATATGAGAACATATCCCAACATAACAATATGTAAATTAAAAGACCCAACAAAATAAGTCTTTTAAAAAGAAGAGGGTGAATGGTTCCCTTACCGACTTGGGTATCTTTCAAAACATACACCCCATGAAAGAAGAACAATAAATCATTGATGTAAATACTCATAAACGAAAGTATATTACACAAAGAGTAGAATAATGGGCAGTATATACACCACTCAAAAGAAATTGTGGCAAATGTAGCATAAATCTCACGGGAATAAAAGTGAGATGAAACATCCCTTACAAAAACTCGGCAGCCAAACGACGCCACATAAAACTTACAAAAATGGATTGATGAGATCAAATAGGGTATCTCATAATAATAAATTAAATTTTATAGAAAGAGGAATATAAATGAACATCCCCCAACATAACAAAGAGGAGCTTAAAAGAAGTGACATAAAGGAGAGTACTAAAAAAGAAAGAGAGAGGTTAGATCTCTTGCGAAAATTCGGCTTCCTAACGGTGCCACTCAAAACATCCAAAATGAATTTATGAGAGAGAATAGGGTCTCTCATCACATGAACATAAAAATTACAGTAATAGTAATATAAAATATCATCCCAATAACAAGAAAGATGAGCTTTAAAAGGAATGACATAAAAGTGTGTACTTAAAAAGAAAGAGATGAGTAGGATCCCTTACCTCAGGTCCGACTTGACTCGATCGTTCTTTAACGTCCTGAATAATAAACTTGAGTTAATTTATACTTGCTTAAGAACCTTTTCCAAGTTCATTATTCATTTTATATCAATTATTCACATGTTATAAACATTATGTAATCATTTAAGTTAATAATGTTTGTTTTGTCGATATTTGGTTCTTAAGTCGAAAGTGGACTTCTTACAATTACATGTTGTTCATGTGGTCAAAGGTTCTTTATATCCAGAATGACATTACTGATTTGGATATCATATATATCATATATATATAGAATATACATGTATTTATAATATCACATAATCATTTAGAGTTAAGAAATGAAATGCACCGTTTATGGAGACGGTAAGCCATACGTACGCATGAACGCTACTTTCATTTATTTGTCATATTAATGGAATTAAAACTAAATGAGAGGTATGTATATTTTAATTCCAGAATTATATTCATCATTTAGATGTATCATTCATTATATATATCCATTATATACATGTACTTATAATAGTACATTACATTTGGGGATAAGAAATGAAATGCACCGTTCATGGAGACGGTAAGCCGTACGTACGCATAAACGCTACTTTCATTTCTATCTCATACTTTAATGGAAATAAAAAATATTGATAAAGAGGTATATAATAATTCCAGTATAACATAATATATAATAACATTAAATCCATCCTTTATTCGTCCCACGGATGGCATTAACGAATCACATCACTTTGAGGGGGTGGTAGTCCGCACTTCCTAAAATGAAGATATCGCGTATACCCATAATGGAAGCCATAAAGTTAAGCCACAAATGAAAAATACAGAAGCTTAAGTAAAACATAAACATATTAAATATCATATATAAATATAGTGACATCTTAATGTCCACCTTTAAAGGTGTTAAAAGTATGTTGAACAATCATCATTTCAGGAGGCATAAATTCGCCATCCACGGAAACAGTATGTTCGTTAACCATTAGATGTAGGTGTGTGTATGTGTAGCTCGAATAATTATTATAAAAACATCCTAGTATATTGATGATACTGTATTTGTTACAAAATAAAAGAATAAAAAGAGTTTAGGTGGTTGGAGAAGCAAAATAAAACAAAAGGACTCAAAAGAAGACATTACCTTAAAATCAGGTAACTCCCTTTGGTTTGAGCTCAAAGGCTTCCTTGGGAAGGCTTCTGCCCAAAGGGAGGCTTCAATGAGTAATATAGGGAAGTGGAGAGACAAAATGGGCAGATGTTGGACGAGCCAAAGGCTTTGGGAGTGTGGGTAAGGAGGTAGAGGTGGGGGCCTTTTATAAGAGGAGAGGAGGGGCACTCTTGGAAAGTAAAGATAAGTTACTTTATTTTAAAATGAGTTTCTGATTTTAAAGGTCCCACATTGATTTAGTTCGAGTATAAGGTGATAAGGGTTCTAAATCCACTCATTAAATAGGTTTTGGACATGTTTAGATCTTAGATATTACATTATCTTTCCATTTTATTTAAATCGTTAAACAATGAGGTCATCGCTGCATCATCATGATGACATATATAATTTAATTTATTTAATGTCTAAAAATTATAAAAAAATACTATGATGTATGAAATCTTTTTAGCTTTCAAATTAATATTTATAGTCAAAAATATGATTTGTATAACCCCTTGTAAAAATTGTTTTAGTAAAACATTTCATGTTTGTCTCATTTTTACTTTAACTTTAAATAAAAAGATATTAATGTCATTTTCCAACCAAAGTGGCTTCATGGGGTCCCCAAGTTGACCCATGGGTTGTCTTGGTCGTCCATGACACATAAAATGATGTTAGGACATGTGTCAATTTCATTTCATATTATTAAAACATTATTTTTACCTTAAACTACATTAATTATCTCTAATCGCGATTAAAAACTTAATAAGTTACTATTCACCAAAAAATTATTTTTATCCCATTGAACAACATTTTACTTCGTAATGACAACCATGTATGTTGGATTTTTGAAATTCAAAACACAAATATGGAAAAATTTCATTTAAATAGAAAAATATGTTTTTATAAATACCACTTAGTGGTTTCACTATTCATCAAAAAATGATGTTTTTCAGAAAAATCCAAAAAATTTACCCTAAGATATATTTGATATTCCAAATTAAAAAATTATGTCTATTTTACAAAATTCTAAACATATAAGTCACATTAATTAATTTAATAATAAATTACCGCTGTCAGAGAAAATAGCGTGTTTTTATGAAACAATAATTATCAAAAGATTGACACTAGTTTAAGTCTGATTTCAAAGTGAAATTAATTCCAATGACCACTATTTGATTTAATGGTAAAAATATATTCTAATTTCACTTTAAAATAAATTCAAAAGATAATCTAATCATATAAATAAATTATATTAAAAAGAGGTTTTGAATTAAAATACAACATTTTACACTATTCATTAAAATAAATGAACATTATCAGAAAGATACCAAAAATTTACACAAAGTAAATTTTGATGTCCCAACTCATAAGAAGAGTTTTATTTGGTCCAATAGAATGTATAAGAGTGAAAAAAACTATATTTAATGACGGTTCGCCATCAAAAGGCGATAAGTGAACCTTTAGTGAAAACTAGGGCATATACGCCTAAAATTGAATTCTTTCCGTATTTTAAACCTTTATCTTTTATTGGATAAATGTAAAAACATTTAAAAACATATATAATCATATTTTAGTTATTTTTATCCATTCCCGCCAATACAATGGCTACATGTTAACTTCCATTAAAAATAATATTATTTTATTATTAGAGTGCAACGTAAGATTCCCAAGAAACTCGTTGTTGCGTGTTGGGTACGCCATCGAGCGTAGCATCCCCTTTAAATTCATATTAATATTTTATTCACAAATATGGATAAATATTAAAATGTCATATTCTTTATTTACCTGGGTTGTTAAAATATTAAACATTTAATTTACTTTTATATTATTTTTATATTAATTAATCGAAATATACATTCTTATGTCTACCTCATAAGGTTGTTTGGTCAATTATTCCAAAAATTACATTGGTTTATTAGTCATGGTTAAAATAATAATTAAATAATTCAATTTTATATAGAATGGTATTTTTTTTATTAATATATTTTCAATTAATTTTATATAATTTTATAATAATATATTCTTTTTTTTAATTAAAAAAATTGGTCGCATCATGGAGGTGGTGGACCCCACATACGCACGACCAATGTTATCATTTTAAAATGTATATTAGTTCAAGAGGGTAGATGATTTATTATTCTTCAGGAATAAAAATAGTGTAATTAATCTCATATATATTCATTAATTTCCCCTTTATTATTGTCCACTTGTAGAAATGATGACAAAACAATTACACTGTTATGTGGTGATGGTAGGTCATATATACACATGAGTGATGTTTTCATATAAGTGAATGGAGATAAATAATAAATATACCATTAACTTAAAACATAAAATTGTGGTGATTATACTAATTTAATTATTTTAATATTATTATTGAATATTTTTATGAGTCTTAAGAAGAGTTGTACTTGAAAACTCTTGATAAGAATATATAACTCTTCTTTTCGTATCCACATTTGGATTACACTATAATCATTATTGAAGTTGTATTTTTGTGATACTAGGAGATATAGTATGTGGGGAGAGGTTTTTGGAAGATAATTGAGTAGTTTATTATTAAGTTAACTGGCTTAAGTAGTCGGGATAAACGAATTGAGGGGGATCCCATTAATAATTGAGGTGGGTGGAAAACATGTAAATACATTAAAAATTATTATAAGTTATTTTTCTTACTCAAGTAGTCTGTCTTAAAATTTTCATATATTTGAATATGATAAGGGATAGTTAAGTAATAAAATAAATCAATGATATTTCATTTTATTTTTTTGTTATCCTTATACCTTATACATATATTTTATCTTATTTAACAATTTTTACCCATAATAGAAGTGAAAATAATTTAGCATGTTTATTATTTATTATGACTAAAAATTAAGTTAAATATTTTAAATAAAATAAATTATATTGATTACTAATATGGAATAAATTTTACAATATTTAATTTTTATAATTGGTAAAAATTTTATTTTATACATTTTCATAAAAGATAATGAAAAACCATGTTATGAAAAATGGTTATTTTAAACATAAAATTATTTTATAAAAAAATAAAGTATAATTTCGGTTATAATGGAATTAATAGAATTATTCTCTACTAAATGATAATTATTTTTATCAAAAATAAATTATAATATTATGTAAACATTATATGTACTTGATTAATAAAAAATAAATTAATAATTGTTTTATATGAACACAAATATTAATTAGATTTCTAAAATGGTTAGTCGATGATTCAAATTTAAAAATTATATTTTTATATGAATAATATTATTTTTTAAAATATATATTTTTTTTCTAAAAAAAGGTTTCATTATCTTTAAAATAATTATTATAACATTATAATGTATTAAAAGTGTTAATAATTTCTAAATCTATATTTTTCAATATTCAACCAAAAAGTCAAATAATTTTGAGAAACCTAAAAAGTTAACCCTAATAAAATTTTGACATGTTGTACTTAAAAATGGTATTTATTTCATCTAAATAAATTTTTTAAATTTTGTAATTTACTATTTATTCATATTCTTGTATAAATCTATGTGAAATATGTTATAGTGCCTTTAAAAATTAAGATAATAATATAATTGAAGTAAGTGTGTTATAGATATCGTGGGAAGAAAGTGTACCTATGAAAATTTATGAGAAAAAAAGATAGATTAGTGTTGGACATGATCTAGATAGTTACCTTGGAATGTATTTTTTCTACATTGGGAGTTTTCCCCTCAATTAGGTCAGGTAGGGTACAACCCAGCATTAGGGATCTTGGATTGTGTCAAGCACCAGTCTTTTTGGATCTTATTTAGTATTATTATTCTTGTTCCACTTAGGTAATATGTATTCTGATGAAAATTGGCACTATTTTGAATTATATCGATTATATTTCTTCTATGTGACATCATTTTACCATCTTTCAGGTAATTATTGAATCTTTTCTTGATATCATTTTGTCTGTTTGTGTTTTTGTCTATTTGATGATGCAGATAATTTATTAGGGAAAATAAAAAGAATATTTTGGAGTTATGTTTATTATCAATAATTTTTTTAAGTATAAATGTGGAGAATATTTTAGGGGGTTATCTTGAGGTCTATGTTGATTTGGAGGCCTTTTGTATTTTTTTCGTCTTAAACTTTTTTTATTTTTAAAAAAAAAATTCAAAACATGATCATAATTCATAGTATTAATTTTTTTCTTAGAAGAATCCAAGAAAATTATTTTGGAAATGAAAAAAATACAATTCCTGAATTGTTTTCATGAAGTTAAATGGTTAGTATATTGATTTTTTTTTCACAAATCAATTCCTTTTCAGTGTATATTCCACTCATGATATTCATGTTGTGAATAAAGGATTCACTCTTTGAATAATTTTTACCCTTGGGTTTTTTATACATTAATCATGAAAAATATTTCTTTTTCATATATACTCTTCTCAAAACCCCATAGGCACATGTTATTTGTTTTGTTATTTTTTCCCTTTAAGGTATATGACATTGATCATTGATCTCAGATGTGTTTCCTTGCTGGGGTTCTCTCCTAATCTCTAAGACCCTTACATGATAATAGTGTGATCCAATAGTTTCCAATAACATTGGAGTTTGATATTTATTATTTGTGATCAAGTAATTTTTTGTGGGTTTCATACTCTTTTAATACTTATTGTTGTTTCACCTTATATGTGTTATTTTGATCGATGATTAATGTCATGTTGTTCCATATGATTTTTACCTATAATTGAAACAATAATTTTCATAATTTAAGTGAAATGTGTTCTTAAATGAATTAACAACCCATATTTGAGATGATTGAGGATTTTTTAAAATTGCATAGAAATTGATAAAACCCCTAGTCCAATGGAATTAAAATTATAAGGTTTATTTGATTAATATTAATTGCATTAATTGGAAATTGATATAATAAAATTATTTGATGTCAAAGAAAATATATTAAATTGAAAATGATTTTAAAAAGTCCTTAATTTATAAAAATTGATAATTTGTTTTAGAAATGAAAATGGCTTTCCCAAAAATAAAATTGGGAGATTTTATGGGAATGCTTGTACTAATAACCCACCAACTACCTAGTTTCACTAGTGGTTCAGTCAATAAATCATACAATCTTGGGAAATTAGTCATATAAAATTAATCATGTGGTGTAGTTCCCTCTAACTAGATTGATGATGAAAAATTCTTGTTAAACGTACTAGAGAATGATTCTCCCTAATGGAATGTTGTGTCACAATCCCCTATGTCATAGAACATGTTTACACATTGATATTAGATCAATGATTGAGAGGAATTATGATCTTATTACCAAAAACTAACACATTAAATTTCTTATTATATGGTTTTATCATTTGCTTAATTTCATGATTATATTCTATTTATAATTTGAATTGTTTTATTAAATCCAACTAATCAGTATATTTTTTTTATAAAATATTCATTTATACATATTCTAAATGAAATCTAATTTTTTTGTTATAGTTTTTTTTGAAAATATTTAAACACCATTACATTTATAGAGTTATTGTTTAAATATTTATGGAATTAATTATGAAATACTTGGTGAGACCCTAGTGGGATATCTATATCATATCAAACTTTTCCTTTGTGTGTTTTTCATAAATATTATGATTGGTCCATGAAAAGGGAATGATCCACTTGGAGGTGGTGGATGTTCTTTCACCTTGTGATCAAAAGTGATAAAGGTGACTGTTGGAGATTTGATCTACCGATTACATGGGATATGTTTGAGTTTTTACCTCATTATATGTTGTGTCTTTTTATGATATAATATTTCGGTATTATTTTACATATTTATTATGGTACTTTATTTCTTAGTAATGATCACCATAATGACTTGTATATTTAAACTTCTATAAGTTTTTGTGGAAAAATAATTCCAATATGTTTCTTGTATGCTATCAAGTGATAGTATTCATCCTCTAGGGATCATGAATTCCCTTCATGATACATTAGAGTAGGTTCAAGTATCAATGTACTAGGGTATCTAGGATGGTTCATCGCAAAGTGGTAACATTGTAAAATCTTCTATCTTTCCATGATGTTTCTCTTTAGTACATATGTCTTAGTAGATCTGAGGTATGATTATTTTGGATTAGGATGTATTTATATTCTAGGGACAATTAATATATCTTTTTAGTGATCCTTATGTCACCATGTCTGCTTAGGAAGAGATTCTTTGTGTAATGTTAGGATATGAATTCTTAGATTTTCATATATTTTGTTCAGAGTATATTGAACACCAATTCTTGGATTTTTATTTATGGAATTCAGGTCCATGTATCTCTTATTTGAGTTTTGGATCTACATTTACATGTTTATGATTTCAATGTTTTAGGTTGATATTTTATAGAATCATTCCCCAAAGAATGAGTTTGAATATGCTACATGGGTATGGTTCTAGTGGAAAATATTGAGAAAATACACTAGTGGACTAGAATCTTGTTGACATCATAGTTCATATTGTTCACACTCTGGGACAAGTACCAACACCCATTCATGTTCAGGATCTAATAGTAGAACCATGAAAATATGATATCTAGTGATCATGAAAAAGAGTTTATTTATTTTAAAACCACCACTGTCACAATGCTATGATGATCCTTAAAAGTCTATATATTTTTTAAAAAATATGCATCTAATTTTTTAGTTCTTGGAATTCTATATTAAATTAAGGTGAAATTTTCTACATTTAATCATGTGGGGCCTAAAAAGAGGGGCTGGTATCTAATAGTGATATAGAAAAATCATGAGGGGGAGAATAATAATGAGGTATTGGACTGGAAATAATTTAAAGTTATTTTTAAAAATCTCTTATATCTATAGTCAACGGTATTGGGAAAATACATAGAATTTTATAATCTCTAGAATGGTGAACTGTTTTTTTCATAGAATGAAAACTATTTTTATATGATTATTTAGTTTTCACCAATGTTTCCATCCAATTAGAATATGAGGGCTTGATGGTATTAGATGGGTCTCTGACATGATATTTGACCACATGATTCCCTACCAATGATCACTACTTATTCTAACATGTTCGATAGAAAATTCATGGCTGAGCTTCACCTTGATTATATGGTTTGGTTGAATAGAGTTTCATTTTTTTCATTGGATGTTATATTAGTTTTTTTTTAAAAGGAAAGAGGAAATGGGATGAGTATCATAGTGGTTCATGATAAAAGGAATCATCCAGACCTCTTTTGGTGAATAGAATAGGCCCTTTGACTTTCTGTCAAGGTGGAAAGGTTGTCTATTCAAAATGGGTTTGCACTAAGGCAATAAATTTATATAGTTCATATATTTTTAAGGGAACCTGTAAAGGTTTTTCAATATTATTTATGCTCCATCCAAGGGTACAATCTCATCATAAACAAAATTTAATATGTAACAAAAATATGCTTCAATATCTGAGGGGATCCAACCATAGGTATTCGGAATGATGTTTCTTCATATAGTTGATAAGTCTTAAGAAAAATATGATTCAATTATATTGACTATGAAATGTACCATCACAATATATTTTTCTTTAGTTACTCCTACATTTTAAAATCTTGTGTCTTAGTCTTTTATATTGAGCTATGTTGTGAATTTTCTGAATCACCCTATAGATATTTTATCTTATGTGACGGATATTACTACACCCTATGGAATGAAGTGAGATCAGGGTCTTTAGAGTAACTTTTATTCCATTTATCAGATATTGAGATTACCTATAATTTTATGTTTCTCATCATAAAACATCTTAATGTAATTTTTAGGATGTATTGGATGATTTCTCAAAATGACCAAATTTAATTTTATCTTCAATGAGGCTCCTTACTATGTTTGATGGGATGTGATGTGCCTTTAATGAAGAATGGTACCTGAGGTTAAGTAGGGATGAATCAAATTTTCTAGAGTTTTGTAGGTTAAAATAGATGTGGGTTTCAACTTAGAGAGATAATCTTTGAGTGATTGTCTACCTCTAGTTTTTATCGAGTTTCAAACTATTTTCCTTAATATTTCCCTAGCACGCCACCAGTCGGATAGGTGGAGTTAATTTGTAGATATTTAACTAGTACTTAGCCATTTTCTATTATTTCATAGTGAATGGTATCAAATGAACATAAATAGGTGATTACTCTATTGGATTATATTATATAAAATTATTTATATTCTCAAGTGTGTCCCCTTGGGAATTATATATTCTATATAAAAATAAGTTTAATGGGATATTATTCTAATACACTTACTATAATAAATTAAATCTAGTTAAGTTGAAGAAAAATTATATGTTTCCATGTATTGATCATATATTTGACTATTTGAAATGGGAATAGTGGTTCTAGATGACTAAACATAGATCTGGTTAAAAATAGTTGATAATAAAGAATCTATCATTCTGAAGAATTCCATAAAGAGCAGGTATAGTGAATATGAATATCTTTTTCTGATTTAGTATAACACATGATCCAATTGTTTTTATGTTGTTTATGAATATGATATTTCATGAGTTAATAAACTCATTCATTATGATATTTGTAGTTGAAATTCGGGTTTACACTCAAAACAAGGAAGATCATGTATTTCACATAATAGTTGTTCGATAAATCATCAAAAATAATAAACATTACATGAAGATATGAAAATTAATTTCCTAGATCCATAATGGATTTTTTGTGTACCAGTAGTCTTAGATCATGGTATCATAAATGATCCTAAAAAGATGAAGGCTATAATGGAATGGTAGAAAATGCATAATGTTTTTGAGATACATAATTTCTTTGGAATGATGAGGTATTAACACAAACTTTTTAATGATTTCCCACGTTTGGATTCCTCGATGAACAATTTGACTAATAATTTAGTGATGAATATTTGGGATGATAAATTTTGTAGTTGATTTTTTATCAAAAATATGTTTTTACTTTTATGCTTGTCTTGAAACTGTAGAGGATACATAATAATATATCATCATTTGTAATTAATAAATATTGGGTTCGGTTTGTGTACTTATATAGGGTTATCACATGGTAGTATATGGTTATATAAATATTAGTAAACATGATGAGAAAAAATCAAACCTGAGATCTAAATATCATTGTAGTATCGAACACTAAAAATAGTTTACTGAATTTCCTTTTTAGTTAAAGGGTTCACAGTTATTATAAAAAAATGTTTGACTTACAACTTCTATAAAAAATATGTGAATACACTATAGAGGCATTCAGTGGAGTACCTATAGTATTTTGATTTTGAAATTTCCTACACACTGGGAAAGGGGAAATTGTTATTGATGCATTAATCATGAAACATGTAATTACATTTTGTTGGTTAGAGTGGACACTCAAGAGGGGGTAAATTGAGTTCCAATTAAAATTTCTGTTAAAATATTGTCTAGTTAAAATCCCCCCATTTATAAAATAAGTTAAAATGCAGTGAATTTATACAGATTGTAAATGTTCACTTAGCTTCTCAAATATTGATTAGGTCTCAGTTAATTTAACCACAAGGTCAAACTAACTTTTAAAGATGGCCTTTTTCTATACAATAAGTGTAAACACTTGTTAATTTAACTATCAAAGTAGCTTCAAAATAGTTTTGTATTTCAAAGTAATAGCAGAGGAATAAATAAGATATATTTAGTATACATGAAACTTAAATTAAATATGCATAGCATATATAACAAGAGGTTCAGTCTTAAGCCGAGACTTAGTCCTCTCAAATATATATAAATTTGATCCACACCCTGGATTGGGGTTAACAACATTTTACAGAACTGACTAGGCCACGCAGGGACCTCTACCACTATTCTTCGTGGGAAACAAAACAAAGACCAAGTCACACAAGGACCTCTTCCACAGTTGACATGGGTAAACAGAAGTTAAGAGAATTTGAGTGAGGATTTTGATATCCTCCAGTTCAGTGCAGGAGATAGTGTGTGTAAAAGATATACAGAGTACACAACACTACTCGAATGTTAATAAATAAATCACATAGAGAAGATATATGAGAGTTTAGAAAGCTCTAGTGATTGTCAATGTAGCTCTAGACTAGTTGGATTTAGCAAGAATTCTTCTGATTCCTTCTCTGGTTTTTATGTTGAAAATAGAGTGTTGTAGTTCAGCTTGTCTTCTTCAGGAGTGAGATAGGTCTCTTGATTCGTCGTGTGTTCTTTAGCAGTATTGGATTGCACTCATGAGAGTTCTCTGAAGGTCTTGAAATCTCCGTCTTGTTCAGGATTGTTCTCTGATGTATGTATGTTCTTCTCATTGTATCTTCACACTTTTCTTTCTTTTCCACTTGCACGTTGCATCTCTCTTTGTGTACTGCATCTCAGTCTCTCTTATATTCCACGAGTTCTGGTAGTAGGAATGATTCACTTTTCATAGGTACGAGATACGACTTCCTGACATGCCAACAACTAACATTGAAGAACTTTAAATACATTAAAAACATCAAATATGACTATTAGCATTATTTAAATAATATTGAAAAAAACTTAAGAAATGGGGTCACAGTGATTAAGTAAATGGTGTCTTCTTCACGATGTGTGGTTCACAGTTTGTCCTTCACGATGTGTCCTTCACGGTGTCTGGGTCATGGTGTGTCCATCACGGTGTTTGGGTCACGGTGAGTCCTTCACGGTGTCTGGGTCACGGTGAGTCCTTCACGGTGTCTGAGTCACGGTGAGTCCTTCACGGTTTCTGGGTCACGGTGAGTCCTTCACGGTGTCTGGGTCACGGTGAGTCCTTCACGGTGTCTCCATACTTAGACAAATATCGGTATTTGGACATAGACAGTAATATGAAGAACATGGATTAAGTTTACTCACGAGAGAGTAAAAGTTCTTGGATCATAAATAAAAAGGTGTGATAATATAAGTGAGAATTGTTATCATGCATAAGACTTGTAAATAATAAAAAGATTAATTAACATCCATGTGATTTGTTTTTATTAAAACATAATGTGTAGTTATTATTGAGATTGAAGAGCATTAGCAATATGTGCAATGAAGATTGATATTAATTAACAGTAAAAGGATTTGTGATCATTAAAACATGATTAACACATGAGGAGTCCAATAATCTCCCCCTTTTTGATGATCACAAATCAGATATAGTCAGAATATAAATGAAATGTAACATAAAAGAAACTATCATATTAGAATAGGAAAAATCTTTATAGAACTTACATTATAGTTTTTCTCTATAGGTTTTCTCCCCTTTTCACACTTGTAGTTTTTCTCTCCCTTTTGGGATTATCAAAAAATAGAGAGAACGAAATGAAACACTGCATTTTGAATTAAACAAAAGGTTCAGAATAAAATAAAACATGAAACAACAAAAGACATCCCATCAAAAAGAAAAAACAGTCCTCAGACTCTTCAGGGATCCACCTTGTCTTTTCCTTTATCAGCATCAGAAGCTGGTGCTAAAGTAGAAGAAGGCATAGATGTGGTAGACAATGAGGGTAAGGGTAGACCTTCAAAAACATATGGTGTCAAAGTAGGAGCAGTAGAATATCTAGGTTGTGGTTGGTCAATAATGACTGGCCGGATCTAAGAAAGAGCTTAGCTAACTGTCATGGCAGTTGAGGCTAAGGTAGGTAAACCAGGTCTAATGGGTGCAGCAGCTGGAGCAACTATAGCAGTACTCTGCACATGAAGATACGGCTTCAAAAGTTTGATGAAATCAGTAATTATTTCACCACCATATTTCATAGCCTTTTCAAAATCATCCTTATTCTCCAGAAATATGTCCAACAATCTGGTGAACTCTGTAAGTTTCTGAACATGAGCTTTAAAAGCTTGAGTCATCGGTGGGATTCTCAAATTTTCCAAAAGATATCTAAAGTGATTCGTTATATCACTTTTAGAGAAAATACCGGATAAATACAAATCTATTTTCTTGGTGATCTCTTGTTGAGCATTATTGGATATCTTAGAATGAATTCTAACCAAGTCCAATGCTCTGTCACTATTCTTAATCACTTATGACAAAAAAGATAGATTCAAGCCACTGAAGGCATTCTGATGTTCTTACTTTATTATAGATCTCAGCATATAATCATCCAATGAAGGTGTGAAGGTCTGACCAGAAGCAGGTGAAGCCTTGACAGTTTCAGTTTGAACTTTGAGCTGTTTTAGAACTTTTTGCATGCATCCAGTGTATTCATCTGTAAGCTTATTCAGATTTTCCACAAGCTCTCTCAAGCGTTCCAACATTTTGGTGTGTATTTTCCAATAATTTCATCAAAAGATAGTAGGTATGGATGAACTTGAGACACAATATCCCTAGCAAGGAGGGAATCAGAAGACTCAGGAGAAATAGCAACAGGTGCAGGGGATGAAACAGGAGCAGGCTCTGATCTCAAAGATAACTCATTCTGCAGACTTGCTACCATACTTGTCAGATTTGCAACATCAGCACTCAGCAGGTTATTCTCTACTCTGACTTCTTGAATTTCACGGATCATCCTTTGTTGAATATGCAAGATAATATTTTCCAAGAGAATTGATGCATCTTCTTGACTTAACTGAGTCACTGAGTGAGGTTGAGTGGAGACAATTTTCACAATTCCAGCTAACAAAGTCTCTCCAAAAACATTCATATCATCTTTTGTCACAAAGGAGGGATTCTCAGGTATGGATGTAGGTAAAGGTAGTGGTTCAAATTCTGGTTGAGGTTTAGAGTCATCTTCAGGCTCAGATTCTTATTCAGATTGAGGTTGGGGATCTGGTTCTGGTTCTGGATGAGCTAAGGACTTCAGTTGAAACAGAGAAGAATGATACATTCCAGTTGCAGTCACTTGCTATGACTCATTCACATCATAAAATCTTCGGAACTCATACCAAGAGTACACAGAAAAAGTGATAGAGTTTGAGAAACTTTAGCAGATCCAACTTCCACAATATCAATGTTTTGAGGTTCGTACCCCTCAACTTGTGCTTCCCTTTCTGATTCTTGAGGTTCAGGAATATGAACAAGATCCACAGGATCATCCCTAATCTCTTCAGCAAACACTTTCCTTTCCAGTTGAAAGGAAATTTCCATCCTTTCTTCAACTGATGAAATAATCTCAGGAACCGATTTTTCCACTGGATGAGCTTCTTCCTCATGAAGAACAACTGAAGGATCCATAGTCCATTCCTTTTCAACAACAAATTTCTCTCCATGAGGTATTTTAGGTTCTTCTCTAGGTGGTACTTCAGCTGTTATATCATCTTGTTCTTCTTCTTCTGAATACTCAGCCACTTCATCAGGTTCCAAACCAAGATCAACTAGGCTCTTAGGCCTTCTTTGATAGTGAACATGATTAAACATTTTATACAGTTGATCACTATCCTCAACCCACTTCTTTTTCCAGGGATTCCAGCTAATCTTCATCCTTCTGATGATAGGCTTGGATAGGAAGTAATCAAGGTCATCTAATTTTTCTTCATTAGGTCCAACAATCCCTTTTGCAACTAACATAGCTGAAATCATCTTTGAATAAAACTGGGAGGTGGATTTGGAATTAATTTGATCAGCTCATAGATATGGTTGATAACATAGTTACACAGATTGATCATATGGACATTCTTCAACAGGTGAATCAGGAACACATCGTGATACTTCATCACAGAAAAATCCCCTTTTCTTGGACTAACCAAATTATGAACAAACTTGAACAGAAGTCTTGTATCCCCATCTAGTTCAGTAGCTATGGCCCTTCACTTGGTGCCATTTCCAATTAGACTTTCCAAATCATTCTTTAGGTCAGTGATGTCTGTTGTAGGAGGAGGGTCTCTTTGGTAATCTTCAAAAACTCCTTCATGTAGAATTTTAAGGCATGAAGCCCACAACCTTGAAGAGAAAGAGCGCTTCTGACCATCGATCTAGCTGGTCACCATAAAGATTTCTCCAAACGTAAAATTTAACTTCACATATTGATAGAATTGAGATACAAGCCTCGGGTAAATCAGTCTATTCTGTCCAGTGAACCATTCAAGCCATCCTTGTTCTATTAAAAATTTCCAAACTAAAGATCTTCTAGACAACAACCATTCAAGGCAAACCTTTTTTTAGGTAAAACTATATGGCTTACCAGGTTTGGGTTTAGAGGTCCTTCGGGAGATATCCTTGGTATCCACTTTTGTTTCTTAGAGCGGCGCTTCTCAAAAGAGGGTGAAGATGGACGCTTCATCCTTAGCATTCACTGAAGGTTCGGGCGAGAGGGAAGAGAAGGTTCATGAGAGATTTCAGGTAAAGAATCGAATGAAACCCTTATGTTTTATCATTTGGGAATGTCAAACGTCATAAAAACAATAATGCGGGAAATCAAATAGCAGTGAAATAAAATTTACCGCGATACGGGTAAAAAAAGAATAAACATTATTCTCATGGTGAGACCATGAGTAGGTATTACAGTGAGACAAAAAACTATTCATCATGATGAGACAGTTTATAGTCATCACGGTGAGACAGTTAGCATTTTATATAGTCATGGTGAGATAGTGAGTTGTCAGACCGTGAGCATAAAACAGTAACTTAGAAATAGTAAGTATGAAACCGTAAAGTAAATTATTGTAAAGTATTAAACATTAAGATCAGTATGATATTTACTTATGGTTAATCATACCAAGATCATGTATGATGTAGTCTAATCATTCAGAATTTAATGGTTTAGTGAATATATCAGCAAGTTGATATTCAGTACCAAGGAATCCCAAAGTGATATCACCTTTTTGATAATGATCCCTCAAAAAGTGATGTCTTACATCAATATGTTTTTCCCTAGAATGAGATACAGGATTCTTAGAAATATTAATAGCACTTGAGTTGTCACAATTTATTGGAATGTGTCTGAATTGATATTCATAGTCTAGTAATGTGTGTTTCATCCACAAAATTTGTGCACAACAATTTCCAGCAGCTATATATTCAGCTTCTACAGTTGATAATGCAACAGATTTTTTTTTTACTACACCATGATACTAGTGACTTGCCTAAAAGATGACATGTTTCAGAGGTGATTTTTTCTATCTAACTTACATCCAGCAAAATCAGCATCATAGTAACTAAATAATTCAAATGATTGTCCTTTGGGATAGAATAGTCCTAAATTGGGAGTATGCTTGAGGTATTTTAAGATTCTCTTTACAACATTTAAATGAGATTCTTTAGGGTTTTCTTGAAAATGAACACACATACACACACTAAACATAATATCAGGAAAACTTGCAGTTAGGTAGAGTAGACTTCCAATCATTCCTCTATAAGTGATTTGATCAACAGATTTACCATTTTCAACAAGATCCATATTACAGGTGGTACTCATGGGAGTGTCACTACTTTTTGTGCCATCCAATCCAAAACGTTTTAAAATATCTCCAGTATATTTACTTTGAGTTAAAATAATTCCATCATCATTTTGAAAGATTTGAAAACCAAGAAATAATTTTAGTTCACCCATTAAACTCATTTCATATTCATTTTGCATCATTTTATAAAAATCAGTACATAATGTAGTTTTTGAAGATCCAAAAATAATATCATCTACATAAATTTGTACAACTAAAACATCGTTAGAAATTCGTTTTATAAACAGAGTAGGATCAGCTATTCTTTTTGTAAAACCTTTAGAAATTATAAAAGTACTTAATCTATCATACCAAGCTCTTGGAGCTTGCTTTGAACCATATAAAGCTTTTGATAGTTTGAAAATATGATTTGGAAAATGAGGGTTTGAAAATCCAGGTGGTTGTTCAACAAAAACATCCTCAAAAATATATCCATTTAATAATTCACTCTTGACATCCATTTGATATAGTTTAAAATTTATATGTGCAACATAAGCAAGTAAAATCCTAATAGCTTATAATCTGGCAACTGGAGAAAAAGTCTCGTCATTGTCAATACCTTCTTCTTGACTATAGCCTTGTGAAACTAGCCTTGATTTATTTCTAACTATGTTTCTGGATTCGTCTACTTTATTTCTAAACACTCATTTAGTTCATATTGTGAAAGTGTCCTTATGTCTTTCAACAAGATTCCAAGCTTTATTTCTTTCAAACTAATTAAGTTCTTCTTGCATAGAACTTACCCAAAATTCATCATTAATAACATCATCAATGCATTTAGGTTCATGATGTGAAAAGAAGGCTTCGTGTTCAACTTAATTTCTAAGAGAAGCTCTAGTCGGTGTCCCTCTATCAATATTTCCTACAACAGCATCTAAAGGATGATTCTTTAGAATTCTAGTTGATCTAGTAAAGGTTGGAATAGAAACTTCAGGTTCATCAACAGGTTGGGAATCAACAAAAGCAGGTTCTGGAAAATTTCCAGAACTGGTTGTCTTTATAGCAGGTTCATTTGATTTTTCATTAAGGTCCAGAACATATAAATCTTCTTCAGGATTTTCGAGAGAGGTTTTAGGCTCATGTGGATCAGTTTCATCAAACATGATGTGAACAGATTCTTCCACACACTTGGTTATTTTATTGAAAACTCTATAGGCATTACTAGAAAGAGTATAAGCTAGGAATATTCCTTCATCACTCTTGGATTCAAACATGTCAAGATTATCTTTGGTATTAAGAATAAAGACATTGCAGCCAAAGACTCTAAAATAGTTAACCTTAGGTTTTCTATGGTTCCACAACTCATAAAGGGTCTTCTTAAGAACAGGTCTGATCAAGACACTATTGATAATATAAAAAGCTGTATTCATAGCTTCGGACCAAACGTAAATAGGCAGGTCATACTCATTTAGCATGGTTTTGGCAATTTCTTGTAGGGTTTTATTCCTCTTTTCTACTACACCATTTTTCTGAGGTGTCCTGGGTGCAGAAAAGTTATGACTATAGCCATTGTGTGAGCAATAGGATTCAAATTCATGATTCTCAAACTCACGGCCAAGATCACTTCTTAGAGTTTTAATCTTAAGTCCACTAAGGTTATCTACAGATTTGGAGTATTTAACACAGTAAGAACAAGCTTCACTTTTGTGAGCTAAGAAGTATACCCAAGTATATCTATAAAAGTCATCTACTAAGACATAGACATAGTGCTTCCCATTTAATCTAGAAAATCTAGATGGTCCAAACAAATCCATGTGAACTAACTCGAGAGGTTGAGAAGTTGATACTTCTTTCTTTGGTTTAAAATAGATTTTGTGTTTCTTTCCCTTTTGACAGGGAGTACACACTTTGTCATTTGGAAACTCAATTTTGGGTAGGTATCTCACTAAGTTCTTCCTAGTAAGTTTTCTATGTGAATGTATATTGCATTGTCCTAATCTTCTGTGCCAATGCCAAGACTCTTTTTGAAAAGGATTTAAACAATAAATATATTTCATGGCTAAATAATTTAAATCAACAACATAAACATTTTCATTTCGTAGGGCAGAAAATACTAAAGCATTTTTAGAATTAAAAACATTGGAAAAATCATTTTCAAATTTAACATTAAAACCATCATCACATAATTGAGAAATACATAATATATTATATTTAAGTCCATTAACAAATAAAACTTTAGAAATTAATACCGAGTCAGTGTTACCAATTTGGCTTAAGATGATGCTTTTCCCTTTAGAATTATCACCAAAGGTGACAAAGCCTCCATCAATTCTGACTAAGCTTTTAAAGCATGAGAAGTATCCTGACATATGTCTTGAACATCCACTTTCCAAGTACCAAGTCTTCCTATAGGAGCTCTTTAAGCAGGTTCCCTACAAAATAGATTTAGATAGGAAATGATTTTGGTACCCAGATTTTCTTGGGTCCAGACAGGTCCGCTAACAAAACTTTAGGTACCCAAATTTGTCTTGTGGGTCTCATAAAATTTGTAGAATCAACAGATTTTGAAAGATATACCTTATTAGATCCGTAACTATGAATATAACTAGTTTAAGCATATAAATTTCCAGAACTAGAACTAGCAGTATTCTGTCCAGATTTAGGAATAAATCTATTCTTAGTAATCTGTCTCTGTCTAGGTTTATAGCCTATTCCAGTAGTTTATTTTGGTGTGACTTGCTTTCCTAGAATTTGAGTTTGTTTATCCTTCCCATTTGTGAACTTCTCTAAATTCTTTCTATGTTACTCATTAGACATTTTCAGTTCAGTGTTCTCCCTTAACAGTTGAGAATTTTTCTATTTCTCAATAGTATGTTCGGTTTTAAAAGTAGTAGTGAGAGCATGATGTTTCTTTAATGATTTTTATTTATCCTTAAGTTCATTCCATGTCTCTTCTAGAATATTACAATATTCAAACAATTCCTCACTAGCCATGTTTTTAGAATCCGAATCAGATTCTGTACTATCTTCAGAATAATAAGAATTTAAAGCAAGAGTATCTAGGGTTAACTAAGATGTGTTTTCCATAAAACACATGTTTGCCTTATTCTTGGTTTCAGTCTCAGATGCTTCAGATTCGTTGGAGCTATCCTCAGAAGCGCTCCAAGTAGCCTTCATAGCCTTTTTGTACTTACTGTCCTTGTAATCATATTTATTCTTGAATTTGATCTCGGGGCAGTCTACTTTAATATGTCTTTTTCTTTTTTACTCATAACAGACAACTTCATCACTTTTATCTAGCTTTTTCCAATCCTTCTTCCAATGTCCCTTATTGTCATACCTTCCTTTGTAATTTGATTTTCTAAAGAATTTATTCTTCCTATAAAATTTCTTAAACCTTATGGCTATCTGAGCCATATCAGCATCACTATCAAAGTCTGAATTTTCACTGGTTGAACAGTCAGTAGTAGTTGAGCTTTATCTTTTTCCTTGCTCTTTGAAGCAGCAGTCTTGAAAGCCACTGATTTTCTCTTAGGTTCATTATCTTCCTCTTTATTCACCTTGAGTTCTTCCTCATACATCATAAGCTTACCAATGAGTTCTTTGACAGGTAGAGAAGAAATGTCACATGACTCTCTGATTGAGACAGAGGTTCCTCTCCATCGTTCGGGTAAACATCTCAGAATCCTCATAATTTGTTCCTTTGCTGGAACAGCTTTACAAAGTGAACTCATTGTATTGACTATCTCATTAAACCTGAGATACATATCAGAAATAGGATCATCAGTCTTCATTTTAAAATTATCATATTTAATAGTATAAGTATTTAATCTCATTTCTTTAACATTGGTTGTTCCTTCATGAGAAACACCCAAAGTATCCCAAATTTCAAAAGCAGATTTACAAGAAGAAATTTGGTTAAACTCTTCATATCCTAAAGCATAGTACATGGAATTCATATCTTTACAATTATTATTGTAAGCATTCTTTTTAGGTTCATCCCATGTGGATCTAACAGTAGTGGGAAGTTTATATTCTGATTATATGGTAGTCCAAATATCGAAACCCATGTTCTCTAAATGAATTTTCATTTTCAGTTTCCATTGAGAATAGTTTGTACCATTTAAGAAAGGTTCCATGTTAGTAGCAGCACCCTCTAGTCTATTATCCATTACTAGATTTTAGAAAGATAATTTAATGATATAAAAATTTAGAACTAACAGAAATTTAAGATCTTTAAATATGCAACTAAAATCATAGTTGAAAAACAGAGCATCCTGAAAATCCTTAAACAAAAACTAAACCTCTGATACCAAATGTTGGTCGGAGTGGACACTCAAGAGGGGGGTGAATTGAGTTCCAATTAAAATTTCTGTTAAAATATTGTCTAGTTAAAATCCCCCCATTTATAAAATAAGTTAAATTGTAGTAAATTTATACAGATTGTAAATGTTCATTTAGCCTCTCAAAGATTGATTAGATCTCAGTTAATTTAACCACAAGGTCAAACTAACTTTTGAAGCTAACCTATTGATTTACAATAAGTGTATGCACTTTCTAATTTAACTATCAAAGTAGCTTCAAAATAGTTTTCTATTTCAAATAAATAGCAGCGGAAAAAATAAGATATATGTAGTATACTTTAAACTAAAATTAAAGATGCACAGAAGAAATAACAAGAGGTTCAGTCTCAAGCCGAGACATAGTCCTCTAAAATATATATAAATTTGATCCGCACCCTGGATCGGGGTTAACAACAGTTTACGAAACATTCCAGGCTAATAAGGGACCTCTACCACTATTCTTCATGGGAAACAAAACAAAGACTAGGTCACACAATGACCTCTTCCACAGTTTACGTGGGTAAACAAGAGTTAAGGGAATTTGAGTGAGGATTTTGATATCCTCCAATTCAGTGCAAGAGACAGTGTGTGTAAAAGATATACATAGTACACCACACTGCTTGAAAGTTAATAAATAAATCACGTAGAGAAGATAGATGGGAGTTTAGAAAGCTCCAGTGATTATCAATGTAGCTCTGGACTCGTTGGATTTAGCAGGAATGCTTCTGAGTCCTTCTTTGGTTTTTCTGTTGAAAAACAGAGTGTCTTAATTCATCTTTTCTTCTTCAGGAGTGAGAGAGGTCTCTTGATTCATTGTGTGTTCTTCAACAGTATTGGATTTCACTCATGAGAGTTCTCTGAAGGTCTTACAATCTCTGTCTTGTTCAAGATTGTTCTATGATGTATGTATGTTCTTCTCGTTGTATCGTCACACTTTTCTTGCTTTTACACTTGCACGTTGCCTCGCCCTTTGTGTAATTACTCTCATTCTTTCCTATATTCCATGAGTTCTGGTAGTAGGAATGATTCACTTTTCATTGGTATGAGATACGGTTTCCTGACATGCCAACAACTAACATTAAACAACATTAAATGCATTAAAAACAACAAATATTACCGTTAGCATTATTTCAATAATATTGAAAAAAACTTAAGAAATGGTGTCACAATGATTATGTAAACTATGTCTTCTTCACGGTGTGTGGTTCACGGGTTATCCTTCACGGTGTGTCCTTCACGGTGTATGGGTCACAGTGTGTCCTTCACGGTGTCTGGGTCATGGTGAGTCCTTCACGGTGCCTGGGTCACAGTGAGTCATTCATGGTGTCTGGGTCATGGTGAGTCCATCACGGTGTCTGTGTCATAGTGAGTCCTTCACAGTGTCTCCATACTTAGACAAATATCTGTATTTGGACTTAGATAGTAATATACAGAACATGGATTAAGTTTAATCACGAGAGAGTAATAGAGCTTGAATCATAAATAAAAAGGTGTGATAATATATGTGAGAATTGTGATCATGTATAAGACTTGTAAATAATAAAAAGAGTAATTAACATCCATAAGATTTGTTATCATTAAAACATGATGTGTAGCTATTATTGATATTAAAGAGCATTAGAATGATGTGCAGTGAATATTGAGATTAATTAACATTAATAGGATTTGTGATCATTAAAACATGATTAACACAAGAGGAGTCCAACACATTTCATGAATAAATCAGCATATGAGTAGAATCTATTTTCGCTCTTTTCTAAGTATCGTTTAAGAGTTCAGGAGATTGATGTTGTGGTTGTTTCAATAAGCGTGAAGATGAAATACTCTCTTCTCAGGGAGAATCTTCATGATCAGAATCTTAATGATGAACTATATTGAATTAGGCAGTCTTTAAATGGTTTTGAGGCCATCGATAAGTGGTATTGTTCTTCATATGTAAGTATATTTTACCAAAACTGATTATTTGTACATTTTATAGTGAGAAAAGCTGTGATAGTGAATTTACATAATTATGAGTGGGTGGTTCACCTTAGAACCATTAATATGTTCTATGATATGCGATGATGATTTTGGTTACCTGTTATCAAATGTTGAATTAATGACTTCGTATCTTATTGTTAAACCTGCTAACATGTCAAATTCAATCAAAAGACACCATTTAGTTTTCTTGAGCCTATATATGCGTTGACTTGGAAGTGAGAAAATATTTATATGGACTTCATGGTTGGGATTTCTTGTACCCCTCAAGGGTGGAATATATTATGGTTTCTAACTGATAGGAAGACCAAATATGATTAGTTTATACCAAATCGAGATACAACCATGGTTGAGGACTTGGTAAATTTCTACATGAAGTATATAATCAGATTGTATGGTGTTTCATCTGATATAGTTTTTGATAGCGATCTTAATTTCACTTATATCTCTTTGAGAGACCTCCATGACGCAATGGTGTCCTTTTTAGGTTTTGAATCAACATATCATCTACAGACATACATCAAAAAAAGAGTGATCTATACAAATTTTTCGAGACATGTTACATGATTGTCTTATTGACTTTTTTGGATCTTGGGATGACCATAAAGGGATGTTTGAGTATTCCTAAAACAATATTTACAAGTATGTTATCCTAATATATTATTTTGAGGAATTTTATAGTCATCCTTTTAGATATATATTGTGTTTCAGTGTTTTTTCTTAGATGTTCCACTAACATCTTGGAAAATAGGTAAAGCTTGTGCCAAGGTTTGTTGGTCTATTTGAGATTATTGAGTGAGTGGGGAAATTTTGTTACAATTTTGTACATCCACTACAATTTATTTTTATCCAAATAAAATTATGTATCACATGTTTGAAAGTTTCTTGTAAACCCTTCTTAGGTCTTGAGAATAAATGACATTTATATTTTACTAATTTATTTTTTTCTAAGAATCTAGTCAATTTTTTTGATTTTAAGAGAAAGGGTATTTGTGGGAAGATGTTTCCTTTTGTTGTTATATTATGGAATTTTGGGATTGATTTATGTGAGAAGTGGGACATCGTGCATTGAAAAGAGCATAGTTGCCTCATCTCCTCAACATGTACTCTTATTTAACTTCTTGGGGGGAGTTTCTATGGTGATGAGTTTATAATATATTGTTTCCTTTTATTAGGTACTAATTGACACTTGTTTTGATTCACTTTTTTTTGGTGAATTTCATGCCTTTTAAGAAAAGATGTTATTTTTTAGGTAAAATGGCCTAATATTCTATGATGTTTGTTTTTTTAATAATAAATTCTAGGGATAAATGTAAAAAAGTTTTTGAGGTTTCTATTTGGTTTAGGCTTGAGTCAAATTCCTTTTTATGACTTTATTACCAATGTATATATAAATAGTCTATAGAAAAATAAATCATTTGTAGATAATTATTGAAGTGAACAAAATTCATGACATAAATCTATCACTCAAAAGAGTCCCTGAATGCCTTTCATGACAAGAGAAATCTAAAATCCATGATTTTTGTTTAGGATGGGATATGGTCAAGAATATGTGTTTTCACTAGAGATGATACCTTAGGGTTTTATACACCACTTGGGATATACAAAGTATGTATTGAATATTATGGTCATTAATTCCTCATGTATAGTTGGTATTTTTGTGATGAGTCCTTAAAATTATTTCTTTTTTATGTAACCTTTTATCTTAAACCCCTATAGAATCCCTATGATATTTTTAGTTAATTTTTTTAGGACATCATAGTTTTATTTTTTATCTCTGTTGTGTTCACTTGATATGGTTATCCCATTCTCACTTTTACTCTTCTTTGATAGTGTTGTAACCTCTTACTTCTCGATTAAATTGAAGTTAAATATCGATGATTTTGGATCTAGTAATTCTTCATTGATCTTATTCACCATCATTCCTCATTGGAATTTTCCATTGTCAGTTTTCCAGTGTTTGTTGATTGAAGGTAGTTGGTTTTATCTGGGTTTTCCCAAAATTAAATCCATGATTTTTATAATGGATTTGAAAGTCATTTTAACATGCTTTAAAATATTGTATTTGATATTAATGTTGTTTTATTTTAAAAAGTGTATCAAAAATGACAAAACCCCTTAATTTCAATGGAATTAATTAAATTTGGTGAATTTTTTAAAAAATAAAGCTTGATTTGTAAAATTATTTTATGTTGAGATAAATGGATTAAATTTAAATATTATTTCAATTTTCATTAATTGATAAAAAACTGATTATTGTTTTAAAATGAAAATAGAATGCTTAAAACATAAAATTGTGGAATTGTATTTTTAATTGATATTAAATTATTGATTTTATTGTGATAGATTGATTAAATGACTTACAAAAAAGTGAGCCTAGGTAATTAGAGGGTAATTAGGATAATCACCCAAGGATATAACCTTGAATATTTATATATGTGATGATAAAACCTACAAAAAATTAATGTGGTATAAATTTCTATGATGTGGAGTTGAATCTCGGTATCCCAATTAGTTTCATGTATACACACATTGAGTTGAGATCACTAATTGAGTAGTGTTAGCATCCTATTACCCAAAAAATGTACCATAGGGCTTATTACAGGGTACTGTAATATATTTTCTCTGATGATTACAATCCATTTATTATTTGAACTATTTTATTCATTACAACATCATTAAATAAATATTTTACATAAAATGTTTAGTTATCATGTTTTGAAATATCTACCAATTTTTTTATTAATAACTATTTTTTTGAAAATATATAAATGCCATTTCATGCTTTTTTTATTTAAATTGAAATCATAATTTATTTAATAATTATTTAATTGATTACAGAACATATGGTGAGACACTACTAGGCTATTCATCTCACACTCTACCTTTTCCTTCGAGGGTTTGTATATTATCTTGTGGAAGGTCCAAGAAAATGTTAGGACACACTTGGAGGTGGTGGAAGTTCATGATTCTTTGGACCCAAAGTGATTTAGGTGAAAGGTGGATATTTGATCCTCTAATTACATGGAAAATGCCTATGTTTTTACCTTGAAAATTTTATGTCATCTTATGATAAACTATTATGGAATTATTTTAAATGTTTTATTATTGTACTTTCTCCATTTGGATTATTGTTAATACTTAATTTTATCTTTATTCTTTATAATTTTTGAGGAAAAATCATCCCCTTGTACTTCTTATGTGATGTCAGGTGCCCTTTCCCAATCCATGGGGATCATGATTACCATTTGAGCTATGGAAGAGCTAGGTTGGGTATCAAAGTACAAAGGTATTTATCCTTGTCTATGAAATATAATTTCTTTGGTAATTTACTATTAATTGTTTCATGTGTCACATATATTTTTTTGATATGATTATTATTATAATTGTGTATCTATGATTCCATTATAAAATTTTATTAAAAATAAATTAGTGATTATTTTATTTAATGAATAATGTTTTAGAACTCCCTTATTATCTTTTTAGATATGAGTATATTTTAATGCCAATTATTTGAAAAATATATATTTTTCTCATTTAAGTTTTAAAATGAAATTTTTTTTCTAAAAGTATTTTTATCATGTATTACAAGATACTAATTGAAAAGGTAATTAGTCGTTGATTGGGTTTTAGATTAAGAGTTACAAGTCATTGTTTTAATAATAAATGTAAAATTATAGTTAATTTGAACTTTTACGTGGATTTTATACAGCATGATTGGTTTTGGAGTACCTAGAGAGCCTTATTTTCATGAAAATTTTGATTTCTATTTCAGATTTATTATTTAGTTTTTCATGTAACAGTTGTTGTACTGAGGCTGGATGGTGACTTATAAAGTCACAATGAGATTGAGTTTTGTACTATGATACTTTTATATTATATTATATTTATTCTTCTCATCTACTTCTGTATCAGATTCATTTTTTTTCATTTTGTTTTTTATATTCATTTACTTGTGATTACTCAATCATTTTAGATTATTTGTAAGTATTTATATTTATTTTTCATTCCAATAAATCTTATGGACTAATAAATTCGTAATTTTATAAAAATTCTACTATGTTGTAACTATGATAATTTAGTGAAATCATATCAATCATGTGCACTTTGATTCCATTTGATATATTCACCAACCCATGGGGTTTATGTACCCCCCCCCTCAAATGTTTCATGTTCCAGATCAGGAACTTGAATCTGGGGTGGTCTAGACTAGTTCATCACACATATATTAATTTAACAAATTCCAATATCTAAAACCATTAAAAAATATATTATTTTAAAATACCAACAAAGATAATACTTTTCCCTATAATATTATTTAATTAATTTTTCATGATATAATTCATTAGTTTATCAAGTAACTATATATATTCTATTATCATATTAATCCATTAACATCTCATTTATACAAAAAAAATATTCTAGTTCTATGATTTTTTATTTATCCATCATGTCACATTTATAATTATACAATTGTCTAGTTATCCACCTATCATTTAATTTAAAAAATTGATTTTTATGAACCATTGTGAATGTTTTAAATATTTAAAAAACATATGAAAATTCTAACATGATGGTTCTACTCTCATTCTTGCAATACAGTTCTACCAATCATATCAAAACATTATAAGATGAATAAAAAAGATTAAAATCTGATTTATAGCAATAATTTATTTTTTCAAATATAATATAATTCCATGATAGAAAATTCATGTTAAGAATAATTCATAAGGGTATAGGGCTCATCGAATTAACTATCCATCTATAAAACATTTAATTATTTAAAAATATTTATTGGGTAATTTAATTTCTTCCATAGTACTACAATTTTTAGCATTAGGTGAAACATAATCTAATAAATAAAATATCAATAAAAATTCAAATTAGTAATATGAAAAATCATATTTTAATGAAATTATTTTCCAAAAATTATAAAATATTTAACTGCCGACCTATTTCATTAGAATCAAAATTAATTTCCAACTGAAATGATTTCAAATAAATAACATAATGATCTTGTTTAATTTTATCTATATAAAACATCATCCTTATGTCAAAACGTACCATAAGATAAATCCAAATATCCTTTTCAAAAAATAGATATCTATAATAATGAAGTTCTATAAATATGGTTTCCATTTATATGAGAAAAAATATAATAAAACAAAGTTATACTCAATTATAAATCATCATAACGATTTTTAGGGATTAATTATGTTTTTATAATACCACCGCATGAAATATATAAAATTTTAAAATGGTTTCATTAAATAAAATAAAATATTTAAGAGGTGTTGGATGAGAGAGTTAAAATAATTTTACCTTTATGTGGTGAAATGTATACCTCTAGGTTACCCTCTTATAATGAGTATAATATATGAATGTAGGGAATAGAAGAGGGATAATAATCTAGTCAAATGGCCAATTACAAAAAAACAAAAAATTGGTCATGAAATGGATATTAACTCCAAAAAATAACTAAATAGTCATTATTAACAAAGATAAACAAATTCCTACTCAAATCATATTGACTCATTGAAATCTCAATGAGCCCCCAAAATTTAAAATACTTTTTAAAATTAATCATGGGGGTAATATTATAGTGTCATAAACATAACAATCCACCTAAAATTTGGCGTGCTCGATTAAAATACAAGTGGGTTCTCATACTTCCAAAAGATTCTTCTACATTGATTTATTCTTCTTGTTATATATTTATAATACAAATTATCATCAATCATTTTCCATCAATAAAATAAATCAAATTTCACTTAAATTTTCTGTTACAATTATTTTAATATATGTTATTATTAATCTAAATTGTAAATATTTTCATCGTTAAAACTTATCAACCTCTGTTTTGGGTAAAGGGTTGTATATATGGATATATAAACATTGTCATGTTAAATGTTTGTGAATATTTATTACTATTATGGGTTTTTATTAAAATATACAATGGTAGTTTCATTGATAACAAAAAAATTAGAAATTTTATAAACCATTGAGATTCTAATATATTAGAAAAAATAACACAATAAATGGTGTGTTATGTATTCATTAATATCACACACATTCATGGATAATAATTTGACTGGAGATTAATTTAAATCTATTTAATTTTCATTAGAGTTACATAATGATTAGGTTGGAAGAGTATTTATTAATATTCAATTAGAGATTAATATATTTATTTCATTAACCAATGTGTTAAGAATTCATCAATGAATTTTTATTTAGTTCTGCAAACACAATAAAGAATATCAATAGAGAGATACATAAGAATTATTTCATTCCAATTGATTATCCAGTTCCACTATTGGCTGATATTGGGTGAAATTTATTTATAAACAAAATTAGAGAAATATATGATTATAAAAAACCTAAAATAGGTATAAGATACATCCTATAATATTTTTGGATAATTTGAAAAATTATTATTTTTAATGGGAAAAACTACAATATAGTGTGATACAAATGTAGGCATAAGATACCAGACGATGTGAAATTCTTTTATTGGATTATTTTTCAATTTTAAAATAAGATATCTCATATTGTATGATAAGATATAGTCAAAACAAAAACATATTATAAAAAATTGAATAATTTCAGATAATAGGTTTGGAAGAAGATATATTTTAAGTAATATTTTATAAGCATTCTTTTAAACATGTAATAGTGTATATCTATGACTTATCTTAATTTATGGGATATATCTATATAAGGCAAATTATCATCATCATCAATGTAGTATGATGAAAAATTACTACATGTTATAGAACATAATTTTTAATAATCATTTTCTACAAGATTAACGTTCATTTTATAATTTCTCAATTGCCTATAATTTGTGAACAATAAACAGAAGATAGACAAATTTTATAACTCAATTAAGTTGTATAATAGAACACATTGTAAAAAAATAATCACGTATTAAATTAAAATTATATTATTAATTATTAATAATATCTTTTATTTTAGAAAAATGATATGTATATATTAGGTTTGTGATGGATTCATAAATGTCTCTTGTAATTAGATATGTTCAACATTACCTTAAATAAATATTGAGAAAATATTGAATTTTTTAAATATAATTTTTTTATTTAGGTCTTGTGTTAAATTTATTTGTGAACTTCATCCTATATCTGTAAAATAAAAATAGTATTAAAAACGTTTGGATGATAAGTTCTAGATCTAAAGTGAGAACATTTTATGAACATTTATTTTTATATACTATAAGGTCCTTAAAAATGTAAAAAAATTATAAATATTCCACATTTATTAACTTTAAAATATCATGTTCACAATTGGACTTTTATACCATGAATTTATAACTATTATAAACTAATATTCATTTAATTACAATTCGTACAACCAACATTATGACTTTAGTATGATATAATTCAAAAATAAATATTAATTATATATTTTTTTATATATGGAATTGAAATATTTAGAATAAATGTTAATCAATGTTGAGGACTAAGTGTGGATAGTTTGGATTTGAGTCTAATTTATAACTGGTCTATATCTACCTTGAAATTTCAGAGTTAGTTATTTGTCATTCTATACCTACATATGGATAATATTTTATTTCATATCATTTTAATCATTTATAAAGAGAAGATTTTGTGAACTAATTTTATATATAGAGTATAGATATGTTGATAAATTTTACAATTATATCATTTACTAATAATATGTAACACATGTTATCAGTTATTTAACAAATATTCATTACTGTGTTTGGAACATGTTAATTTTGTTAAATGGGAATCTTTTGAAGAATATGAAATATGGAGAATGTATACATATAGGGATTTCATTATATGTAATAATTTATATAAGAGATTCATATTCAAATTAAATAGTGATATGTTTAAAATTCACAATTAAATTTCTATGTCATTAAATTCATTTTAATAATAGAACTCACAAAGACCTCAATTAGTCAAATACTTTATCATTGTAAGTGGTTGGAATCCATGGTTAATATTGTAAAACTCTAGAAATATAACTATTATTTAATAGTGAGATTTTGGTATCACATATCTATTTGACTCCAATAATAGTATGAGCATAGAGGAATGATTTAATGACCCCACCCCAATAAATCATAGTCGGTGTAAACATTATTAAATTAGTAGAAGATATAGGGAATCACCTATTGAAGGGATGTATAGTTTTGTATTAAGGGTAAACTAGATAAATACTCAATTACCATATTACATTTGAATATAAAAATTACAATTTTTTTGAGAGTATCATTATTACCACTAGAATATCCTTTCATATCATTTATAGTACACTTCTTGAATTCGTAGGAAATAAACAAAACAAGGGTAAATTCAAATGCACAGTAAGTGTAAAGTAAATTAGAAGGTATATTGAGTAATAAATTAGTAATAAATATTTAATAGTAAATATGGAATGTTAAATATCTAAACCCACGTTATATTTAATAAATACCATGACTATAATTATTGTATAATGAATGATAAATATGTAAATGTAGATAAATAAACACAAATTCCTTTTCAATAACATGATTATCATTTATAGATAATGAATAATCAACATTGAAGGGTAAATATGTTATAAAAAATTCCATTTATTCAATAACATGAATATCCTGAATAGATAAATAATAATCAATATGTAAATGTAAATAAATAAACATAATTACTTTTAATCAATAACATAACTATCATGAATTTATAAGGAATAATAAATATGGAATGTTAAATAACTGGACATAAATTCAATTTAAATAACATGGATACAAGAATATATACAGAGTAATCAAAATGAAATTGTATATAATTAAATAGAAATTTCATTTAAATAACATGAATAATAAGAATATATATGAAATAATAAGTATATAAATGTAAATAAGAGAATCCAAATTTCATTTAATCAATAAGTGAGATGGAAATTCATTAAGAGATAATATCACTGTAAAAATATCATAGATAATAATTAATGAAATCTCAATGAATGAAACATTAATTAAGGGATTATATGGCCTTTATAATCATGATACCTCAACTATCAATATCTTTCACAAGATATTTTAATACCATTGGTAAGAAATTGGTTAATTATAAATTATTGATTCTCCCCATGAGAATACTAATGCATAGAGGGGAAATACAATTCTATTCCCCATTTGTTACTATATTTCCAAATAAGTCCTCATATATCCAATTATTGATATAATTCATGAAAAAGTTTCATTTATTTATATATCTTTCTTCACTAAATAATATAGATTTGTCAATATTTTCCCATATAAACAAATAAATTTTAATTTATAAGATCATATTTCAAATTTATGTATGGTTTAAAAGATAAAAATACAATTGATAAATAATATGGATTTTTATGATAAATGTATTGTCTAGAAATCATAGAAAAGTGAATATTTGAAGGGATGTTAATGAATTCCAAAGTGAATAAGAAAGTAAAATAAAAAAAATATTTGGTCAAAATTATCATAATCTATCCATATAATGATTAATTGTGGTATCAATAAAACTTATTATTCTGCAGTATATTTATAATAAAGGGTTCTTTTCATTGATGAATATAAATTTTAAAAAAATATATATTTAAAAACATTCATGTGGACAATATCCTTTTCATCAAGAAAATGAACTTTTCAAACAAAAGGTTCAAAAAAAAGTTTGTTAATAGTTTCCTTTGGATATGAAATTGTTATCCTATAAAATAATCTTTAAATAATTATGTATTATTGACTTAAAAAATTTATTTCATGTTGTACAAATTAAAATAATGTTTCCTTCCACTATTTTAGTAAAATCTAAACACTCTTTTTCTTGAAAAGGAATTGAATAATTATTTTAAAGAAAATTAAAAATTATAAATGGGAAAAAATTATGATAAATAATTTCTAAATGTATACAAACATTTTTATAAAACATTGATTTTGAAGAAAAAATATTTTCAAAATAAGAGGGAAATAAAGCCCAATTTTTGAAAAAACTACATTTTGCAAAGAATTTTAAGAACCTACGAGTGGAAAAAAGTAATATTACATTAAAATTTCATTAAAAACATAAGAGAAGAAAATTAAATGGTTTTATTATCCAATTATAAAATAATTTCCTTCAATGTAAATTTAGGCATAAAGAATCCCGATTGAAATGAGATTGGCAAATAAGCACTTGTAAAGATCATAATGTTAATGAGAGAAATAATCAATGAATAGATTATGAGTATTAAATATAAATGAAAATAAGTCAGGTTTAAATATAACATAAGATAATAAAAAGTAATTACACACATAATCCTAGAATATAAAAATAAATTATAATGTAATGTAGCTTGATGAAGTGAAATTGAGTTGTGACATTCTTTACTATTTGGTAAATTTTAAGTTAAATATCATTTGATTAAATAATTTAAATTGGAAAATAATATTAAGTGAATGAATAATAAATTTCTCTATTTAATTTATAATGGAATGTATATAAATGATATAAAATCATTATGTATATAACATTTCAATATGCCTCTATAAAGGTAAATTGAGATGAAATCCCTTGCCTCATGCTTCCCATTTGGTTAAACATTCCTTAAAATACCATATAATTGTTTTAGGCATGTTATTGATTTATACCTTAACAATATACATACTAATTCTATCTTATATGATAAACTAATAACATTTTTCCACTTATTTTTTAATAAATATTTATTATTCTCATTCATTCGGATTTTAATTACCTTCATTTCTTTTGCACATTTTTTAATAAAAGTTGATGTTATTTCTCATATTATATAGTTAAATAATATAATTAATGATTTTAATGTTATAAATATAATTTTTATTCATTTTATAAATTTTAGTAATCATTATTGATATTTTATCTTTGAGAGTGGATTACATAGCTTCGTCGAGACGTTACATCAAACATACACATGTGTGATGTTATAATTTCATTAATCGACGAGAGGGAAAGAAAATTTGTGATATATTAATTTTAAATAATTAATATAATCTGATTTTTATTTCATATAATCACTTAATTCTTCATTATTTAGTTCCATGTAACCGTAAGTGAAAAAAATGAATCCCATCGAATTTGCAGGTGGAAGTCCGCCATATACATGAGCGACGCTATCGTATTTTAAACATAATGAAATGTAAGAATTAATATGATATATTAAAATCATATATGTATAATAATATCATAAATATAAATTAATCTTATGACTCCATTATTATATCCAACCTTGAACGTGGTTGAAAGGAAATTAATTACATCGATTTGTATAGTTGTTGTCCGTTGTACACATGATTGATGGTTTTATTTCGTATTTAATAAAAGGTGAGATGAATATAGGTAATTACAGTAAAATAATAAAATATAAGTATATGTAAGATAATTAGGTTATTAAATAGTCATATATTAATAATATTATATGTATTTGGAGGAAGAGACAAAATAAAAATTATTATTATATAATGTTACCACTTCATCAAAAAAAGTTTTTTGGATTGCACCAAAATCCTCCCTATAAAGACTTTATTATAAAATTTATAGAACATGGATTTTTATTGGGTATTAATCAGGATATTATTTAGGTTTTTTCTAAACAAAATTTATTTGTATGTGTGATAGGGGAGGAGAGTCTATGATCTTTTATAAGAGGGGGATAGGACAAACAATAAATTTCATAAAAGAATCAATTAAACCCAATTTTTTATAATTAGAACTCTTAAAATGGTTAAATATATCATAATATAGGGTATAAGGTTGGAATATGTCCTTAAAATGGGTTTTTTATAAGTTATTCAGTCATTTTAACCAATTTTCAATTAGTTTACCCATTGGTAAATCATTTTTCTCTTAACCGTGATATTTTAATTTTTACTACTTGTATTTTTTATAATGGTAAAAAATTTCATTTAACTTACTAAATAATATGAATTTTTTGATTCGTAATATTTAATACATTCTTTATAATTCTATTTAGAGAAGTCTTATATTCTAATTTAAAATTATGCCCATACATGTGGTAACAAATGTGGTTTCCAGTGGGAAAATTATCATAATAATATAATGTTATAACATCAAAATTCTATATGATATTAGTAAAAATGACCTAAATTAGTTAAAATTTATATAATATATCTAATTTTACATTAAAATCAATTTAAAATCTAATTTAATCTTGTAAATTATTAAAATAAAAATGCATTTTTAAATAAATATTACTATTTTTCACTATTCTTCAAAAATTATTCTTCTCAGAATAATCATAAAATATAAGGCCCCAGCCTTAAACCTTAATTAGTATTGAATTAAATGAATTATTCACATTGAGGATATTTTCATGGTTTATAGTTTTAGAGAATTAGGACATAACTATTTCATCACAAAAGATTACAAATTATACACTTCTAATAAGTTTCCATAAAACAAAAACTCTTAAAAAAACATGTTTGGTTCCATGTTTTAGATTGCATGACTTTACCATGATTCCATCCTTCACCCTATTCCACATTATTTCATGTGAAAAACATTTCAAAAAACTTGGGGTGAGCATAAAAAGCACAGTAAAGGATACACAAAGAATGAAAACTGTTAGTTTTTCAAAACAACAAGTAAACCATATATACTTTATCAAAGTAATAATTTTCACCTTTATGAAGTAGTAAAAATCTCCTCAATGAATAAAATGTCAATACTTACCCTTTTGTAACCAAAATATTACCATAAAACCCATATAAAGAACACATAACATAAAAAAAGGTAACTTGGGACACAAACATACTTAAATGGAATAACCATACAGTCGACTTCCACACATACTTAATGGAATAGCCATACGGCCGACTTCCATACCCAATGCATTAGAGGTTATAACGTAACCACCCGTCCTGGTATTCACGGCACCACACATCATATGGTTTATCACGTAACCACCCATAAAATGTCCAAGTACCATCATTACACATAAAATATTGAAAATATAAACATTTCAATAACAACATTTCATTTTCAATCAGAATAAGTAATTCCAAGATATTGAATTTAGTAATCAATTTTCAAAAACCATTTAAAAAAGATTTTTGAATCAAAGTTTACCATAACAATTTGAAGCTTTTAATGTAATTATAATTTTAAAACATTAATGTCCATATAAATAAATACTGAAAACCATTTCGAAAACATGGACATAAAAGAAAAGATTTAGAATAATGAATCTTTAAAACATTTAAAATTGTATTTTTGTTAAAGAGTTTTTAACAAAATGAGAGACTGTTGAATACAAATAATTACAGAATAACATGTAATCTGAGATTTATAATATCATGAGAATAAAGGGATTCATGATATAATATGTCAAATGGAATTATACACACCATATAATAGTGAATTGGTGCATAACAACAATGAAGTCTCAATGGAAATGTAAATTGAGATGGAATCCATTATAAAGATGGTATCCTTAAATTAAGGATAAATCTATCAAATAATTCTGTGTGAGAAATATAAATACACCCAATATAAGTGGATATTAAGTGTGAAACAATCAGGGGTAATTCACACATAATCTTGGAAAAACAAAACCAATGACAAATATATTTAACTCAATGAAATGAGATTGAGTTATGATTTCCCATAAAAGTTCATAAGAATTTATCAATGAGATGATTATGTGTATAAATAGTATATCTACAAAAAGGTTTGTGGAAATTAAAACATATAGATTCCACACATAATCTTTGCATAATAAAATCAAGAAGTAGAGGTTTAACCCAAAGAATTGAATGTGGGTCAAAAAGTTCCCTTACAGAAATCCGACAGCCTAACGACGTCACTTTAAAATTCAGAAAATGACTTGATAAGAGAGAAAATGGAATCTCATCACTTGGACATAAAATTTACATAAATAAGGATATATAAGAACATATCCCAACATAATAATATTAAAATACCTAAAAAGAAGTCTTTTAAAATGAGGACGGTGAAAGGTTCCCTTACAGAATTGGGTAACTTCTGAAACGTACACCCCATGAAAGAAGGGTCATACATTGAAGATGTAACTACCCATAAATGAGAGTATATTATACAAATATTAAAATAATGGGCAGTAAATATACCAAACAAAAGGAAATAGTGGCCAATGTAGGATGAATCCCACGGGAATAAAAAGTGAGATGAAAATCCCCTTATAGAAATTTGGCAGCCTAACGACGCCACATAAAACTTCAAAAATAGATTTATGAGATCAAATAGGGTCTCTAATCATATGAACATAACAATTACAGTAACATTAATATTAAATAGCATCCCCTAACATAATAATGATGAACTTAATGGAAAAGACATAAAAGAGAGTGCTTAAAAAGAAAGAGAGGGGTAGGATCCCTTACCTCAAGTCCGACATGTCTTGTTTGTTTCTTTATATTCCTGAATAATAAAATTTGGTCAATTTATAATTGATTAAGGACCTCTTTTGAATATTATTATTCAGTTCATATCACATATTATAATGTTATAATAATTGGTTAATAATGTGAGTTCATATGAGAGGTTTTTGTCGATGTTTGGTACATGAGTCAAAAATGAACTTGTTTGAAAATGATTGTCCATGTAGTTATAAGTAAATCATCTCCAGAATAGTATTAATGATTTAAATATCATATATATCCAGTACATATTCATTTTATACTACTCCATAACATTTGGAGATAAAAATAAATGAAATGCACCGTTCATGGAGACGGTAGGCCGTACGTACGCATGAATGCTACTTTCATTTATTTGTCATATTAATGGAATTAAAAATAATTTAGAGAGATATATATTATAATTAAAGTATAATATAAATTTTATATATGTCACACATGTTCATTAATTTCATTCTTTATACATTCTATGTATTGCATGAACGAGTCACATCACTTGAGGGGGTGGTAGTCCACACTTCCTCCTATGAAATTATCGCATTTGCACAACATGAAAAGCATAAAGGCATGTTTTAAATATAAAATTCAGAATCATATAGAAAATATAAATACCATATATATCATATATAAAATATAGTGACATCATGATTTACACTATTAAAGGTGTTAAGAGAAGATTGAACAATCATCGTTTTGTGAGGCAGAAATTCACCATCCACAGAAACAGTATGTTCCATAACCATTAGACGAAGGTGTGTGTATGTTTAGCTCTAATAATTCACATAAAAACATCCTAGTATATTGAGGATACTAGTTCTTTTACAAAATAAACTAATCAAAAGATTTTAGAGGGTTGGAGAAGGAAAATAAAACATAAGAACAGAAGGGAACACATTACCTTTAAATCGGGTAACTCTCTTTGATTTCAGCTCAAAGGCTTCCTTGGAAAGGATTCTATAAGGCCCCATCCTTAAACCTTACTTAATCTTGAGTTATTAAAAGATTACGCATTGAGGATCTTTTCGAGTTTAGAGTTTTATAGAATTAGATCACAAAACTTGCATTACATCCCACATATAAACAAAGTGGTTACATAAAGATAGTATTCTTCATTCCAATCAATAGAAACATATTTAAAATAAAACATGGATTCTTTCTTGACACTTCCTTGACACTATCATCATATCATGTACCTTTCCCTTGTCCTGTGAAAAACATTTCAAAAAAAACTTGGGATGAGCATAAAAAGCTCAGTATGGGTAATAAAAACATGGAAAGGAAATAAGGGTAAATAAGGGTACATATATACATAAGAATGAAATCATACTTTACCCATAAAACATAAGCACTTTAACATACCTCATCAAATCATGAATAAATCATAGAAATCATAATACATAAAGCTAACTTGAGGCATTCATAACATTCTTACGTAGGGAGTAACCCTCTTGGTTACGTTTGGAATACCCATCATAGTATATTCCCTAAATCACTTCGGAGAAACCTTAATGTTTCACACCTTCACGTTACCCAATGCATTGGAGAGCTATATCGGGCTCACCCACCCTTAGTTTATCATGGAACCACCCGTCATTGTAATAATTCCCAAGAACCTCAACATAATCATATCACATAAAACATGTATAAAGGAAACATAACATTTCCACCTTTCAATCACAAGATATCAATACAACACATTGATATAAAAACATCATGAAAACCATTTTCAATACCAAAATAAATGAAAAGTAAAACATGGTATTTATTTTTCTTTTAAAAACAAGGTATGGCTTGTAGAGGAAGCCGAAACCCAAATAATGGTCACGGCGGTGGAGAAGTCATTGTCGCCGCATACGTATGAAAAAAAAATTCCCTTTTGTCGTTTTGTAAAACACGTCGTATAGAATGATTCCTTTTGGATAAACGTAAAAGTCAAAGGGGTTTATACACCATATAAAAGAAAGTTGTGTATAAAATAAAATATGCCTCAATGAAAGGAGATTGAGACGAAGTCCCATACAAAGATCATTTTTAAAATAAAATATATCTATTATGAGTATTCACTATAAGTACACATAAATAAAGTACAAATACAAGATAGGACATAATAATATCATGACATAATTTGAATGTGGGAGATTAACCCAAAGAATGGAAATTGGGTTAAGAAGTTCTCTTACCTCGGGTCTGACTTGACTTGATCGTTCTTTAATGTCCTGAATAATAAACTTGAGTAAATTTCTACTTGTTTAATAACCTTTTTCAAGTTCATTATTACTTTTATATCACTTATTTCCATGTCATGAACACTATGTAATTATTTAAGTTAATAACGGTCGTTTTAACGATCATTGGTACTTGAGTCAAAAATAAGCCCTTTATAATTACATGGTGTTCATGTATCAATTATATCTAGAATTATAATCATGATGTATATATCATATATATCCAGTATATACGTGCATTTATAATATTACATAATCATTTAGAGGTAAGAAATGAAATGCACCGTTCATGGAGACGGTAAGCCGTACGTACGCATGAATGCTACTTTCATTTCTATTTCATATTTTATAGAATGGAATCATAATGATATAAAGGTATATTATAATTCCAGTATAATATCATATATAATATCATAGTTACATCCTTTATACGTCCCACATATGGTATTTAACGAATCAAATCACTTTGAGGGGGCGGTAGTCCACACTTCATTAAATGAAGATATCGCATTTACCCATAATGGAAACCATAAAGGTATGCCCAAAATGAAAAATACAGAAGCTTAAGGAAAACATAAACATATTATATATCATACATAAATATAGTGTCATCTTAATGGCCACCTTTAAAGGTTTTAAAGGAATGTTGAACAATCATCGTTTCGGGAGGCATAAATTCACCATCCACGAAAACAGTATGTTCGTTAACCATTAGATGTAGGTGTATGTAAGTTCAGCATGAATCCTTCTTATAAAAACATCCTAGTATATTGAAGATACTAGAGTTGTTACAAAAGAAATAAATAAAAAGAGTTTAGGGGGTTGTAGAAGCAAAATAAAACAAAAGGACTCAAGTGAAGACATTACCTTAAAATCGGGTAACTCCCTTTGGTTTGAGCTCAAAGGCTTCCTTGGGAAGACTTCTGCCCAATGTGAGGCTTCAAGGAGTAAGATAGGGAAGTTGAGAGACAAAATGGGTAGGGGTTGGCTGATACAAAGGCTATGGAAGTGTGGGTAAGGAGGTAGAGGTGGGGGCCTTTTATAAGAGGAGAGGAGGGGCACTCTTGGAAAGTAAAGATAAGTTACTTTATTTTAAAATGAGTTTCGGATTAAAAAGGTCCCACATTAAAATAATTCTAGGATAAGGTGATAATATTTCTAAATCCACTCATACAATTGGTTTTGGCCATGTGTAGGTCTTAAAGTTTACATTATCTTTCAATTTTATTTAAATCGTTAAATAATGAGGTCATCGCTGCATCATCATGATGTCATAACTAATTTAATTTATTTAATGTCTAAAAATTATAAAAAAAATACTATAATGTAGGAAATATTTTTAGATTTCTAATGAATATTTATAGTCAAAAATCTTACTTGTATAACCCCATTTAAAATTTGTTTTTGTAAAACATATTATGTGTGTGTCATTTTTACTTTAACACTAAATAAAAAGTTATTTATGTCATTTCCCAAAAAAAGTGGCTCCATGGGGTCCCCAAGTTGACCCATGGCTTGTATTGGTCGGCCATGACACATTCAATAAGGTTAGGACATGTGTCTAGGTCATTTCATATTATTAAAGCATTATTTTTACCTTAAACTACACTAATTACCACTAATCGCGATTAAAAACTTAATAAGTTACTATTCACCAAAAAATTATTATAATCCCATTGAACCAAATTTTACTTCTTAATGAAAACCATGTATGTCGGATTTTTGAAATTAAAAACACAAAAGTGACAAAGTTTCATTTAAATGAAAAATCAGTTTCTTTAACTACCACTTAGTGATTTCACTATTCATCAAAAATTGAAGTTTTTCAGAAAAATACCAAAACTTCCCCCTAAGCTATATTTGATATTCTGAATTCAAAAATGAAGTCTATTTTACAAAATTCAAAACATATAAGTCACATTAATTAATTTAATAATTAATTCTTGCTGTCAGAGCAAATAGCGTGTTTTTATGAAACAATAAGTATCAAAAGATTGACACTAGTTTAAGTCTGATTTCAAATTTAAATTAATTACAATGTCCACAATTGGATTAAATGGTAAAAATATATTCATATTACACATTAAGACCAATTCAAAATATAATATAATCATATAAATAAATTAGATTAAAAAGCAATTTTGATGTAAAATGCAGTATTTTTCACTATTCATTAAAAAAATGAACATTGTCAGAAAAATACCAAAAATTTATCCAATGTAAATTTAAATGTCCCAATCATAATGAATATGTTTATTTTGAGAAATATAGATTATGAAATTGTCAAAAGTTTTATTTAAAAATGGTTTTCCATTAAAAGGCAGTAAAACAATCTTTTAAAAATATTAGTGTATTCCATGCTTAAGATTGGATTTATTATCATTTTAAGCCTCTATAACACTATCCAATTCATAAATAGACATAGATAAAAATATCTATTATTCATTACTTACTTGGGATGTTACATCCTTCCCCCCTTTAGAAAATTGTTTCCCTGCAATTTATTTACTTATCGAATAAATGGGGGTACTTATCCCTCATTGCATTTTCAGATTTCCATGTTGCCTCTTCAATCATGTGGTTTTTCCACAAAACCTTTACCTGGTAAATCACATTATTCCGTAACAATTGCTCCCTGTGGTCAAGAATCTGGACCAGTTGTTCCTCATAAGATAGGTTCTCTTCCAACTGAACTACCTCTGGACTCAAAACATGAGATGGATTTGGCATGTACTTCCTTAACATTGAAACGTGAAAAACATTGTGTACCTGAGATAAAATCGGAGTTAAAGCCACTCGGTAAGCAACTGATCCAACTCTCTCCAGAATTTGATATGGTCCAATTAACCTTGGACTCATCTTTCCTTTCTTACCAAATCTCATCACAATTTTCCATGGTGATACTTTGAGAAAAACATGATCACCTACCTCAAAAGATAGATCCTTCCTCCTGTTGTCCGCATAACTCTTCTGCCTACTCTGAGCTGTTCTCATGTGTTTCTGTATCAGCTGAACTTTTTCTGCCAACTCTTCTACCAATTATGGTCCCATCAACTTCCTTTCACCCACTTCATCCCAGAAAGCTGGAGTTCGACACCGCTCCCCATATAACGCCTCAAATGGTGCCATCTGTATACTGGAATGAAAAATGTTATTATATAAACATTCAACCAAAGAAAGATGTTGGTCCCAAATTCCCTAATAATCCATCTAACAAGCTTGTGGCATATCCTCCAAGGTCTGAATTGTTTGTTTTGACTGCCCATATGATTGAGGATGAAAAGCAGTACTAAAATTTAATTCAGTACCCAATGACTTCTGAAGGCATTTCCAAAAGTTAGAAGTGAACCTGGGATCACGGTCAGATAAAATGGAGAGAGTAACTCCATGTAACCTGACTATCTCTTTAAGATACAAACGAGAAAGTTGATCTAGGTAAAAATTATCTCGTATAGCAAGGAAATCAGCAGACTTTGTCAAGCGATCAACAATAACCCAGATTGCATTATTACCTCGAGATGTCTTCGGTAATCCCACAACAAAGTCCATGGATATATTCTCCCATTTCCACTCTGGCACTGGTAAAGGAAGAAGAATCCCTTTCGGTAATTGCCGCTTTGCTTTAACCTGTTGACATGTCAAACACTTCACAGTAAAATCAGCAATATCTCTTTTCATTCCATCCTACTAGTAATACTCCCGCATATCTCTATACATCTTAGTACTGCCATGATGAACTGAAAACGGAGAACTATGAGCTTCACATAACAACTCTCTATTCAACTGTGAATCACAAGGCACACACAATCTCTTCCAAAATCTCAAAACACAATCATTATCAGTGTTGAATTCAGGCAACTTACCTTTCTGAACCAGCTCAACCTTTTTCTGCAACTCACTGTCTTGCTTCTGTGATTGCTTGATTCTGTCTGATAGAGAAGATTTCACTGATACCTGAAATAAAACAGAATAACATCCTGCACCAACAACTTATATGCCAAAGTTCATCAAATCCTTAACCAAATGATCACGTTCCAAATGCAACATTGCTAATGAAGAATTACTTTTTCGACTCAAAGCATCATCCACTTTATTTGCTTTTCCTGGATGGTAATGAATTGTACAATCATAATCCTTGATTAATTCCAGTCATCTCCTCTGTCTCATGTTTAACTATTTCTGAGTGAATATATACTTTAAACTTTTGTTATTGGTATATATTTCACACTTTACTTCATACAAATGATGCCTCCAAATTTTTAAAGAAAAAACAACAGCAGCTAATTCCAAATCATGTGTAGGGTAATTTACCTCATGAGTTTTCAACTGTCGTGAGGCATAAGCAATTACCTGATCATTCTACATTAGGAAGCAACCAAGTCCTTTCAATGAAGCATCACTGTATATAACAAACTCACCATTCCTGGAAGGTAGTGCCAAAACTGGAGCATTCACCAATCTTCTTTTCAATTCTTGAAAACAATCATCACATTATTTTGTCCAGATAAACTTAACACCCTTCCGAGTTAGCTTTGTCATTGGACTAGATAACCGTGAAAAATTTCTAACAAACCTTCGGTAATAGCCTTCCAAACCAAGGAAGCTACGAATCTCGGTTAAATTTGTGGGTCTTGGCCATTCTTCCACAACTTTTGTTTTATTAAGATCAACAGTTATGCCATCTTTTGAAACAATGTGACCCAGGAAAGAAATTTGTTGCAACCAAAACTCACACTTGCTGAATTTACCATACAATTTCTTTTCTTTTAAGGTTTTCAAGATAACCCTTAAATGTTTTCATGCTCCTCTTTACTTTTAGAAAACACCAAAATATCATCAATAAAACAACCAACATTTTTCACCTGAGTCAACTGAGCCATCACTACAAAAAACTGTTTAGTTCTGATTCTGACTATCTCAGGATACTGATTTGAAAGGTCATTTCCCTCTGTATGCCTTCCCAGAAAATATGTTCTCTTTACTCCATGAAAAACCATTCTGAACAAACATGTCTTAGATAAAGCAACATCGTAATCTTCAAATACTATATCACTTCAATTTGACCATAAAAAAATATATATATATTTTTGGATAATCATTTAATAGAATTATAACTCCTAAAGTTATCTAAACCGACCTCTGATACCAACTATAAGGCCCCAGCCTTAAACCTTACTTAATCTTGATTTATTACAAGATTACGCATTGAGGATCTTTTCGGGTTTAGAGTTTTAGAGAATTAGATCATAAAACTTGCATTACATCCCACATATAAACAAAGTTGTTACATAAAGATAGTATTCTTCATTCCCACCAATGGATACATATTTAAAATAAAACATGGATTCTTTCTTGACACTTCCTTGACACTATCATCATATCATGTACCTTTCCCTTGACCTGTGAAAAACATTTCAAAAAAAAACTTGGGATGAGCATAAAAAGCTCAGTATGGGTTATAAAAACATGGAAAGGAAATAAGGGTAAATAAGGGTACATATATACATAAAAATGAAATCATACTTTACCCATAAAACATAAGCACTTTAATATACCTCATAAAATCATGAATAAATTATAGAAATCATAATACATAAAGGTAACTTGAGGCATTCATAACATTCTTACGTAGGGAGTAACCCTCTTGGTTACGTTTGGAAAACCCATCACAGTATATTCCCTAAATCTATTTGGAGAAACCTTAACTTTTCACTCCTTCACGTTACCCAATGCATTGGAGAGCTATATCGGGCTCACCCGCCCTTAGTTTATCATGGAACCACCCGTCTTCATAATAATGTCCAAGAACCTCAACATAATCATATCACATAAAACATGCATAAAGGAAACATAACATTTCCACCTTTCAATGACAAGATATCAATACAACACATTGATATAAAAACATCATGAAAACCATTTTCAATACCAAAATAAAAGAAAAGTAAAACATGGTATTTATTTTTCTTTAAAAAACAAGGTATGGCTTGTAGAGGAAGCCGAAACCCAAATAATGGTTACGGTGGCGGAGAAGTCATTGTCGCCGCATATGTACGAAAAAAACATTCCCTTTTGTCATTTTGTAAAACTCTTCGTATAAAAAGATTCCTTTTGGATAAACGTAAAAGTCAAAGGGGTTTATACACCATATAAAAGAAAGTTGTGTATAAAATAAAATATGTCTCAATGAAAGGAGATTGAGACGAAGTCCCATACAAAGATAATTTTTAAAATAAAATATATCTATTATGTTTATTCACTATAAGTACACATAAATAAAGTACAAATACAAGATAGGACATAATAATATCATGACATAATTTGAAAGTAGGAGATTAACCCAAAGAATGGAAATTGGGTTAAGAAGTTCCCTTACCTCGGGTCCGACTTGACTCGATCGTTCTTTAATGTCCTGAATAATAAACTTGAGTTAATTTCTACTTGTTTAAGAACCTTTTTCAAGTTCATTATTCCTTTTATATCACTTATTTCCATGTCATGAACACTATGTAATTATTTAAGTTAATAATGGTCATTTTAACGATCATTGGTACTTGAGTCAAAAATAAGCCCTTTATAATTACATGTTGTTCATGTATCCATTATATCTAGAATTATAATCATGATGTATATATCATATATATCCAGTATATACATGCATTTATAATATTACATAATCATTTATAGGTAAGAAATGAAATGCACCATTCATGGAGACGGTAAGCCGTACGTACGCATGAACGCTACTTTCATTTCTATTTCGTATTTTATAGAATGGAATCATAATGATATAAAGTTAAATTATAATTGAAGTATAATATCATATATAATATCATAGTTCCATCCTTTATACGTCCAACATATGGTATTTAACGAATCAAATCACTTTGAGGGGGTGGTAGTCCGCACTTCCTTAAATGAAGATATCGCATTTACCCATAATGGAAACCATAAAGGTATGCCCAAAATGAAAAATACAGAAGCATAAGGAAATCATAAACATATTATATATCATATATAAATATAGTTTCATCTTAATGTCCACCTTTAAAGGTTTTAAAGGAATGTTGAACAATCATCGATTCGGGAGGCATAAATTCACCATCCACGAAAACAGTATGTTCGTTAACCATTAGATGTAGGTGTGTGTAAGTGTATCTTGAATCCTTATTATAACAACATCCTAGTATATTTAAGATACTGGAGTTGTTACAAAATAAATAAATAAAAAGAGTTTAGGGGGTTGGAGAAGCAAAATAAAACAAAAGGACTCAAGTGAAGACATTACCTTAAAATCGGGTAACTCCCGTTGGTTTGAGCTCAAAGGCTTCCGTGGGAAGACCTCTGCCCAAAGTGAGGCTTCAAGGAGTAATAATGGGAAGTGGAGAGAAAAAATGGGCAGGGGTTGGCCGAGTCAAAGGCTTTGGAGGTGTGGGTAAGGAGGTAGAGGTGGGGGCCTTTTATAAGAGGATAGGAGGGGCACTCTTGGAAAGTAAAGATAAGTTACTTTTTTTAAAATGAGTTTCGGATTCAAAAGGTCCCACATTGATATAATTCGAGGATAAGGTGATAAGAGTTAGAAATCCACTCATCCAATTGGTTTTGGCCATGTGTAGGTCTTAGAGTTTACATTATCTTTCCATTTTATTTAAATCGTTAAATAATGAGGTCATCGCTGCATCATCATGATGTCATCAATAATTTAATTTATTTAATGTATAAAAATTATAAAAAAATACTATGATGTGGGAAATATTTTTATCTTTATAATTAATATTTATAGTCAACAATCTGACTTGTATAACCCCATTCAAAATTTTTTCTATAAAACATATTATGTGTGTGTCATTTTTACTTTTAACATTAAATAAAAAGTTATTTATGTCATTTCCAAAAAAAAGTGGCTCAATGGGGTCCCCAAGTTGACCCATGGCTTTTCTTGGTCGGCCGTGACACATCCAATAAGGTTAGGACATGTGTCTAGGTCATTTTATATTATCAAAGCATTATTTCTACCTTAAACTACACTAATTACCACTAATCGCGATTAAAAACTTAATAAGTTACTATTCACCAAAAAATTATTATAATCCCATTGAACCAAATTTTACTTCTTAATGACAACCATGTATGTCATATTTTTGATATTCAAAACACAAAAGTGACAAAGATTCATTTAAACGAAAAATCAGTTTCTTTAACTACCACTTAGTAATTTTACTATTCATCAAAAATTGATGTTTTTCAGAAAAATACCAAAAATTCACTGTAAGCTATATTTGATATTCTGAATTAAAAAATGAAGTCTATTTTACAAAATTCAAAATATATAAGTCACATTAAATAATTTAATAATTAATTCCTGCTGTCAGAGCAAATAGCGTGTTTTTATGAAACAATAAGTATCAAAAGATTGACACTAGTTTAAGTCCAATTTCAAATTGAAATTAATTCCAATGTCCACCATTGGATTAAATAGTAAAAATATATTCATATTACGCTTTAATACCAATTCAAAATATAATCTAATCATATAAATAAATTATATTAAAAATCAATTTTGATGTAAAATGCAGTATTTTTCACTATTCATTAAAAAAAATGAACATTGTAAACAAAATACCAAAAATTTATCCAATGTAAATTTCAATGTCCCAGTCATAATGAATATGTTTATTTTGACAAATATAGATTATAAAATTGTCAAAAGTATGATTTAAAAATGGTTTTCCATCAAAAGGCAGTAAAACAATCTTTTAAAAATATTAGCGTATTTCATGCTTAAGATTGGATTTATTATCATTTTAAGCCTCTATAACACTATCCAATTCATAAATAAACATAGATAAAAATATCTACTCTTCATTACTTACTTGGGATGTTACAGATTCTGCCCAAAGTGAGGCTTCCATGATTAATAGAGGGATGTGGAGAGATGAAATGTGAAGGGGTTGGCCGAGCCAAAGGCTTGAGAGGTGTGTGTAAGGTGGTAGAGGTGGCGACCTTTTGTAAGAGGAGAGGAGGGGCACTCTTGGAAAGTTATAAGAGTTTAATTTATTATAAAATGATTTTACGATTTTAAAGGTCCCACATTTATATAATTAGAGGATAAGGTGATAAGGGTTCTAAATATACTCATACAATAGGTCTTTGACAAGTGTAAGTCTTAGATTTTACATTATCTTTTCACTTTATTTAAATCGTTCATTAAAGAGGTAATCGCTGCATCATCATGATGACATAAATAATTAAATTTATTTAATTTCTAAAAATTATAGAAAAAATATCATGATTTAGGAAATCTTTTTAGCTTCCTAATGAATATTGATAGTCAAAATATGACTTTTATAACCCCATCTAAAAATTGTTTTATTAAAACAACCCATGTTTGTGACATTTTAATTTTAACTTTAAATAAAAAGGTATTAATGTCATTTTCCAAGAAAAGTGGCCCCATGGGGTCCCCAAGTTGACCCATGGATTGTATTGTTCATCCATGAATCATCCAGTGAGGGTAGGACATGTGTCTAGGTCATTTCATATTATTAAAACATTATTTTTACCTTAAATTACACTAATTACCTCTAATCAAGATTAAAAACATAAAAGTTACTATTAACCAATAAATTATTTTAATTCCATTGAACCAAATTTTACTTCTTAATGAAAACCATGTATGTCAGATTTTTGAAATTCAAAACACAGAGGTGATAAAATTTCATTTAAACAGAAAATCAGTTTTTATAAGTACCACTTAGTGGTTTCACTATTCATCAAAAATTTAAGTTTTTCAGAAAAATACCAAAACTTCACCCTAAGCTATATTTGATATTCCGAATTCAAAAATGAAGTCCATTTTACAAAATTAAAAACATATAAGTTTCATTATTTAATTTAATAATTAATTCCCGTTGTCAGAGCAAATAGCGTGTTTTTATGAAATAATAAGTATCAAAAGATTGACACTAGTTTAAGTCTGATTTCAAAGTGAAATTAATTCCAATGACCACAATTGGATTAAATTGTAAAAATATATTCTAATTTCACTTTAAAACCAATTCAAAAGATAATCTAATCATATAAATAAATTTGACTAAAATGAGGTTATGAATTAAAATACAACATTTTTCACTATTCATTAAAAAATGAACTTTATCGGAAAAATTCCAAAAATTTACACAAAGTAAATTTTGATGACCCGATTCTAAAGAAGAATTTTATAACACGTATACTTTTCAAAAAGTTGATTTAAAAGTGGTTCGTCATCAAAAGGCGATTAATCTACCTTTTAAATAATATTAGAATGTTTACGCTTAAAATTGGATTCATTTGCATTTTTAATCCTCTAAAATTTATTGTAAAAAGTAAAAATATTTGAAAAACATATATAATAATTTTGTAGTTAGTTCTGTTCATTCCCACCATTACAATGGTTAGGCGTTAACTACCATTTAAAATAATATTATTTTATTATTAGAGTGCAACGTAAGATTCCCAAGAAACTCGTTGTTGCGTATTGGGTACGCCATCGAGCATAGAATCCCCTTTAAAGTAATATTAATATTTTATTCACAAATATGGATAAATTTGAAAATGTAATATTATTTATTTACTTGGGGTGTTACATATTTCCCCCCTTTTGGGAATTGCGTCCTCGCAATTTTTAAAATTGGGCATGGAAACTTCATTGAAAATCACACATCGGAACAAGAGTCAGTAAAACTATCACTTTAAAATAAATAATGATAATTACAAAGGTCACCTGAGTTAACCCATACTAGGATTAAATGTAGTAAAACATGGATATGGAGGAAAAAACAAATGGTCATGTTTTGAGGGAGAGTGATAGTAAACATATCTAGGAGAAAGTTAACCATAAGAAAATCACAAACTTTTGATGGGTTAAACGGTATTCGATTCCCCAGAAGGAAAAGTTAATAGACAACATTTTTGTTTTAAGTTACTCTTCATTGATTAATTTATTTTTGAGATTAACTAAATCATAGTGAAATATACTTACTTGTCACGTAGACTTTCAACTTTTACTAGATTCCTTTATCAAAATCATATTTTCTCCAAAAGACAGGTATTTAGGAAGACTTGTTCGCATTAAGAGTACTATAATCAACTTCTTGAGAATCACCTAATCCAAAAAAGAGAACTATATATTTACCCTTTATTTAGACAAAATCCAAAACCACAATGGTTAGTATGAGATCAGATAATTCACTAAAGTATAATCGTTTATAAAAAGAAAATCTATTCTTAATCTCCAAAATTTGTCCCAAAAAACCCCAATGTTCAACGAAGACCATTCGATAAACAATTGTCTATAAAATTATTCAAAGTAAACCAAACTAATATTGAAACCCAAATATTTGAAGGATTTAGTCACATAGTCTTCCAAGGTACAAATTAACACTTATCTCCAAATAATATCAGTTGCTCTAAAAGTCTCATATTGAAAAGTAATTAACCTAATCACATATCCTCCATGATAGGTTAATAATTTCAATAGATAACCCAAAATCAACTTACTCTTAATTCATAAAATCATCTAACTAAAAAGAATAAGTCATACTAACTAGGGACTTTACATGGTCCAGTGGTAGGCGATAAATACCAGTCGCACTTTGGTTGTGGGTTCGATTCCAACAGCTTTGTCCGACGCGACAGGATGTCACACGGTCTAAGTTTTGTCCTTTTTCCAAAAATACATAATTCTTAAAACATTCCCCAAAATAAGATACAAAATTCAAAAATGATCATAACATATTTTAACCGCAATTTTATCTCATGCCTTTCATTTTTCATCATATCATAGAGTAACCCATAATTACCTAAAAAGTAAGGATCATATAAACTCTAATGGTTACCTTTACAATTATTACCTAAACATCCACATCGAGTTGGTCATCTCGTACATGATGCATTAGATAACTCGCCAATGTTCAAGTGGTTGATCATGACTCCTTGATTGTTGGTTTAGCACAACCACAAGATTCCTCATTGACTCCCCTATTTCATCCAGTCTCTTAATCAGAGAACCACCACAGTTTCCATCAAACCCATTGTCACTTTGCTACCTGCTTGATCCATCCATTTACAAAAAACAGAAATGTCAGTGTGAGTATATCAACAAAATCACCATGTACTAATTAAGAAGATAAACACTAAGATATACTTACTCATTCACTTTATCTAAAACTAGGACTCTTTCTGAAATCCTAACCATCGTGGTAATGTCACTTATTCTTAGAGAATACCCTAACCTCTAAATTTATCTAAACCGACCTGTGATACCAACTATAAGACCCCAGCCTTAAACCTTACTTAATATTAAATTAAATTTATAATTTACATTGAGGATCTTTTCATGGTTTAGAGTTTTAGAGAATTAGGATATAACTATTACATCTCAAAAGATTACAAAGTAGACACTTCTACTAAGTTTCCATAAAATAAAAACTCTTAAAAAGAAACATGTTTGGTTCCATGTTTTAGATAGCACGACTTTCCATTGATCCCATCCATGACCCTATTCCACATTAAGTCCTATGAAAAACATTTCAAAAAACTTGGGGTGAGCATAAAAATATCAGTAAGGGATACACAAAGAATGAAAACTGTTAGTTTTTCAAAACAACAAGTAAACCAGGTATACTTTATCAAAGTAATAATTTTCACCTTTATGAAGTACTAAAAAACTCTTCAATGAATAAAAGATCATTACTTACCCTTTTGTAACCAAAATATTACCATAAAACCCATATAAATAACACATAACATAAAAAGGTAACTTGGGACATAAACATACTTAAATGGAATAACCATACGGTCGACTTCCACACATATTTAATGGAATTTCCATACGGCCGACTTCCATACCCAATGCATTGGAGGTTATAACGTAACCACCCGTCCTGTTATTCATGGCACCACCTGTCATATGGTTTATCACGTAACCACCCGTAAAATGTCCAAGTACCATCATTACACATAAAATATTGAAAATATAAACATTTCAATAACAACATTTCATTTGCAATCACAATAAGTAATTCCAAGATTTTGAATTAAGCAATCCATTTTCAAAAACCATTTAAAAGATATTTTTGAATCAAAGTGTCCCATACCACTTTGAAGCTTTTAATGGAATTATAATTTTAAAACATTAATGTCCATATAAATAAATACTGAAAACCATTTGGAAAACATGGACATTAAAGATAATGATTTAGAATAATTAATCTTTAAAACATTTAAAATGATATTTTTGTTAAAGAGTTTTTTAACAAAATGAGAGACTCTTGAATACAACTATTTGGGGAATAACATGTTATCCAAACTTTATAATATCATGAGAATAAATGGATTCATGATATAATATGTCAAAAGATAGTATACACACCATATAAGAGTGAATTGGTGTAGAACAACAATGAAGTCTCAATGGAAATGTAAATTGAGATGAAATCAATTATAAAGATGGTATCCTTAAATTAAGGATAAATCTATCACATAATTATGTGTGAGAAATATAAATACACCCAGTATAAGTGGATATTAAGTGTGAATCAATCAGGGGTCATTCACACATAATCTTGGAAAAACAAAACCAATGACATAGATATTTAACTCAATGAAATGAGATTGAGTTATGATTTCCCATACAAGTTCGTAAGAATTTATAAATGAGATGATTATGTGTATAAATAGTATATCTACACAAAGGTTTGTGGAAATTAAAACATAGAGATTCCACACATAATCTTGGCATAATAAAATCATGAAGTAGAGGTTTAACCTAAAGAATTGAAAGTGGGTCAAGAAGTTCTCTTACAGAAATCCGACAGCCTAACGGCGTCACTTAAAAATTCAGAAAATGAGTTGATGAGAGATAAAATGGTATCTCATCACATGGACATAAAATTTACATAAATAAGGATATAGAAGAACATATCCCAACATAATAATATTAAAAGATCTAAAAAATAAGTCTTTTAAAATGAGGAGGGTGAAAGGTTCCCTTCCTGAATTGGGTAACTTCCGAAACGTACACCCCATGAAAGAAGGGTCATACATTGAAGATGTAACTTAACATAAATGAGATTATATTATACAAATAGAAAAATAATGGGCAGTAAATATACCAAACAAAAGGAAATAGTGGCCAATGTAGCATGAATCCCACGGGAATAAAAAGTGAGATGAAAATCCTCTTATGAAAATTCGGCATCCTAACGACGCCACATAATACTTCAAAAATGGATTGATGTGATCAAATAGGGTCTCTCATCATATGAACATAAAAATTAAAGTAATAATAATATAAAATAACATCCCCTAACATAATAAAGATGAACATAAATGAAAATACATAAAAGAGAGTGCTTAAAAAGAAAGAGAGGGGTAGGATCCCTTACCTCAAGTCCGACTTGTCTTGTTTGTTTCGTTATATTCCTGAATAATAAACTTTGGTCAATTTATAATTTCTTCAGGACCACTTTTAAAGATTATTATTCAGTTCATATCACATATTATAATGTTATAATAATTGGTTAATAATGTGTGTTCATATCAGAAGTTTTTGTCGATGTTTGGTACATGAGTCAAAAATGAACTTGTTTGAAAATGATGGTCCATGTAGTTATAAGTAAACCATCTAAAAAATAGTATTAATGATTTAAATATCATATATATCCAGTAAATATTCATTTTATACTACTCCATAACATTTGGAGATAAAAATAAATGAAATACACCATTCATGGAGACAGTAGTCCGTACGTACACATGAACGCTACTTTCATTTCTTTGTCATATTAATGGAATTAAAAATAATTTAGAGATATATATATTATAATTAAATTATAATATAAATGTTATATAGATCACATATGTTCATTAATTTCATTCTTTATACATTCCATGTATTTCATGAACGAGTCACATCACTTGAGGGGGCGGTAGTCCACAATTCCTCGTATGAAATTATCGCATTTGCACAACATGAAAAGCATAAAGGAATGTTTTAAATATAAAATTAAGAAGAATATAGAAAACATAAATAACATATATATCATATATAAAATATAGTTACATCATAATTTCCACCATGAAATTTGTTAAGAGAAGATTGAACAATCATCATTTCGTGAGGCAGAAATGCGCCATCCACAGAAAGAGTATGTTCTTTAACCATTAAATGAAGGTGGTTTTAAGTGTAGCTCTAATAATTCACATAAAAACATCCTACTATATTGAAGATACTTTTTTTGTTACAAAATAAAGGAATAAAAAGAGTTTTGAGGGTTGTAGAAACAAAATAAAACATAAGAACACAAGGGAATACATTACCTTTAAATCGGGTAACTCTCTTTGGTTTGAGCTCAAAGGCTTCCTTGGAAAGGATTATGCCCAAAGTGAGGCTTTAATGATGAATAGAGGGATGTGGAGAGATTAAATGGGAATGGGTTGGCCGATCCAAAGGCTTGAGAGGTGTGTGTAAGGTGGTAGAGGTGGGGGCCTTTTATAAGAGGAGAGGAGGGGCACTCTGGGAAAGTTATAAAAGTTTACTTCATTATAAAATGATTTTCGGATTTTAAAGGTCCCACATTGATATAATTCTAGGATAAGGTGATAAGGGTTCGAAATATACTAATCTAATAGGTCTTTGGAAATTGTAAGTCTTAGATTTTACATTATCTTGTCACTTTATTTAAATCGTTCATTAATGAGGTAGTCACTGCATCATCATGATGTCATAAATAATTTAATTTATTTAATGTCTAAAAATTATAAAAAAAAATCATGATGTAGGAAATCTTTTTAGCTTACTAATGAATATTTATAGTAAAATATATGACTTTTATAACCCCATCTAAAAATTGTTTTATTAAAACAACACATGTTTGTGACATTTTAATTTTAACTTTAAATAAAAAGGTATTAATGTCATTTTCCAAGCAAAGTGGCTCCACGGGGTCCCCAAGTTGACACTTGGATTGTCTTGGTCAGACATTAATCATTAAATGAGGGTAGGACATGTGTCTAGGTAATTTCATATTATTAAAACATTATTTCTACATTAAATTACACTAATTACCTCTAATCACAATTAAAAACTTAAAAGTTACTATTCACCAAAAAATTATTTTAATTTCATTGAACCACATTTTACTTCTTAATGACAACCATGTATGTCGGATTTTTGAAATTCAAAACACAGAGGTGGTAAAATTTCATTTAAATAGAAAATTAGTTTTTATAAGTACCACTTAGTGGTTTCACTATTCATCCAAAATTAAAGTTTTTCAGAAAAATACCAAAACATCACCCTAAGATATATTTGATATTCAAAATTCAAAAATGAAGACTATTTTACAAAATTCAAAACATATAAGTTTCATTAATTAATTTAATAATTAATTACCGCTGTCAGAGCAAATAGCGTGTTTTTATGAAACAATAAGTATCAAAATATTGACACTAGTTTAAGTCCGATTTCAAAGTGAAATTAATTCCAATGACCATAATTGGATTAAATGGTAGAAATATATTATAATTTCACTTTAAAAAAAATTCAAAAGATAATCTAATCATATAAATAAATTAGATTAAAATGCGGTTTTGAATTAAAATACAACATTTTTCACTATTCATTAAAAAATGAACTTTATCGGAAAAATACCAAAAATTTACACAAAGTAAATTTTGATGTCCCGATTATAAAGAAGGATTTTCTAACACATAAAATTGTGAAAAAGTGGATTTAAAAGGGGATCGTCATCAAAAGGCGATTAATCGTCCTTTTAAAGAATATTAGAATGTTTACGCTTAAAATTGGATTCATTTGCATTTTTAATCCTCTAACATTTATTGTAAAAACCAAAAATATTTGAAAAAAATATATAATCATTTTGTAGTTAGTTCTTTTCATTCCTTCCATTACAATGGCTAGGCGTTGACTACCATTTAAAATAATATTATTTTATTATTAGAGTGCATCGTAAGATTCCCAAGAAACTCATTGTTGCGTATTGGGTACGCCATCGAGCATAGCGCCCCCTTTAAATTAATATTAATATTTTATTCACAAATATGGATAAATTTGAAAATTTCATATTCTTTATTTACCTGGGGTGTTACATCAAACTTCACCTGTCGATAATTTTGATATAATTATTCGTAATTTTTTTTCATTTTACTAAATAAATTTTAGAAAATCAATAAAAATAAATTTCAAAATATGAATTTAAAGCGCAACAAAACCATTTTCCAGAATAATATTTGTTTTCTAAAAATAAAAATGTTTGTCATTTAAATTATTATTTTTCATAATCAATATATAACAATGAGTTTTAATAATTTATTTATTATTATTTTTTAATTCTAACTTTATAGTTATATTATAATGGTATAATATATTTTGTTTCATATATTTTTAGGGTAGTTTGTTCTATATGAAACTGAATAAATTAAATTTAATGAAAGGTATTTTAGGGGTTGTTTATGGTTAATACTCTGTGTTATATATGTTATCAAAACCAATTTGATTCTTTTAAAATAAAATTTTGTTACAATATTCAAACCACAAATAATTTTCATCAGCGCACTTTAAACACAATCTAGGAAATCAACTGATCAACATTTTAAAATACCATTGTTGGAAACCCCATATCATAAAAGGGTAAATAAAACTTCTTCCAAATAAAATATAATGTTTAACAGGAAGTTAATATATTATAATAAATATATATATATTTCCATATAGAATAAACTAGATGGAACGGGATGATATTATCATGTATGTAATCATAAATAATTATAAAAATTTATAGAGATCATTTACCATAATATATTGAATATTAATGACCTAAAAAATATATTTCATCATTTAAAAGGATATTTGATTCTCAAGATATGAATGTGATAGGATTAATAATTTCCATAATGATTTTCCAAAATATGATTAATTATTTTAAAATCTAATAATATAACTAAATATAGTTATGTGATATCATTCAATTTCATATGCATAATTTCAAAATTTGGTTATGCCTTAATTATTTTTTAATTCAACACTTCCTCCATGAAATTGATATACAAAAATGAATTTTTTTTCAAAATGAACTAGAATTAAATTTTGTGGATTATAATATCTATAAAAGAGTGAAAATTATTTCCATATGTCTCTAACTATTTTTGAAAACCAATATGGTTAACCGAAGTTATTAATACCTAAACCTCAATAGCAACCCCACTAGTTCATCATAGTTATTTATCAAATATTTTAATTTAGAAAATGATATATTAATAAAAACATCACATAAGCTAGTGTTAGGTGTTAAACCATAATAACCCTTTGATTATGGGTTTAAGCCACACGGCCTTACCAGATGTAAGTGTTTTCACCAGACATGTGGGTTATCCTATTTCTAAAACCCAAAAAATTTAATTCCTAAAACATTATTATTTCTTCAACATAATTTTTTTGATAAACTCTGAAGGTTTCTTATAACATTAAAAATATTCCCAAAAAAATAATGGAATCATTCCTTCAAAACCTTTTCACTAAAACATATACCGAACCAATTGGTTTTATTTTCATAAATGGATTTTAGAATATCCTTAGTATTAGTAGAATCGAATTTAAATATCTAAATATTTGTTTTTAACGCATTGAACATTTTCTAAAAATTAAAATCACTAACCCATGTTCATATCCATAACTATTATATTATTATTACATGAATACATATATGCTTTCAAAATTTTACCCAATCTATAGATGTTTCATGAATAATAAAATTGATATAAATACATCAAAAATATAATTATAAATTCTCAATACATATAAATATCCATTGTTTTATTTAAATATAGTGCCTTACTTAGTATAGGAGATATAATTTAAAAGAGGTTATTGACTTTAATAATTCACATCTTCTCCATACGTATGATAATGAACTAAAAAGTTTCCATAGGATGAAATTTCATCCCATAAATCATACTCTTCATTTTTCATCAGAAATTTAATTCTTTATTCCCTTATTTTATAAATATAAAATATTTTCCCATTCCTTTGACACACATTTTTTTTCAATTTAAGTCACCTTATATTTTACCTAGGTTATTTCTTTTTATCATTTATTCAAATTCATCATAATGAGTTGTAACAAAAATGTGAATTATCAGATTTATATCTCATGAAATTATCAAACCAGGTACGTAGTAAGGCATATTTCAATGTACAATGTAACTCTCAATTCAATCCTAATATTCCTTTTTTGAAGTTAATAACCCAATATATATATATATATGTTCTAAAACCATATCCACTTGTAATATTCATAAATAGTTGTATTTCAAGGAAAAAACATAGACTACCTACCTTAATAGAACATTAATATGTTCTTATATACTTATCCTAAAAGTGTATCATTTAATTTTGTTCCATAATAAATGTCTTCCATAATCTAGTTCCATAGTTTTCACTAACATTCCTATAATAATAACTATAATGGACCTAACCCCAGAAACCTAGATTAGTGTCTAATTTATTCTATTCTCATGATATACAAGGAATCACATCCTGAATGATTATATATTTTAGTACTCTTAGTAAACTAGATAAATACATTATTCCCGTATTAAAGTTGAATATACAGATTACAACATAATTTTTTGAATATATTTATTCCCCCTATAATATCATTGAATATAATTCAAACTCAAATTCCCCAATTCTTAGGAAATGAAAGGAAATACGATAGATCTCATATTCTCAATAGGAATTTCATAAATCGAGAAATGTCATGAGTAAATGAATAATAATAAATTTATAAATGTAAATATAAGAACACTAGTTCAATTTTATTATTAACATGACTATCATGATTAAATAAAGGACAATAAATATGAATGGTACTTACTTCTATAATCATTCCACTTAAATATGTTGAGTGTACTGAATAGATATGGAATAATCAACTTGAAAACGTAAATAACTAAAAAACATTTCATTTAATCTATAACCTAACTATCATGAATAGATATGGGATAATGAGTATGTAAAGATAAATAACTGAACTCACATTTCATTTAATCAAAAACATGAATATCATGAATTGATAAGAAATAATCCATATTTCAAGGAAAATAACATAACACACATTCCATTTAAATTACTTTTCCAAATTAATATAAAAGGAATAGTCAATATGGAAAGGTAAATAAAAAAACACATTTAATTTAATCAATAAATGATAATAAAATAAATACAATGATTATATCATTGAAAAATATATCAATAATAATAATAAAAAATTATTAGTAAAAGAAAATCTTAATTATTGGATTCCAAGATCACTTGAATCATGATACCTTTAGTATCAAGGCCTTTTACAAGACATTTTAAAAAAATGGTTAAAAACCCATTTAATTATATCTTATTGATTCAAATCCTGAAAATAATAAGGAATTGTGGGGATATATAATTACATACCCATTATAGCATGTATAATGAATTTATAATATATCAAATAATTGATTTAATTATTGAATTATACTCCTTGTCATGAAATATCTTAATTGTGTAATGAATACATATTTAATAATATTTACTTGTGTAAAATAATAAATTTTATTTTATAACACCATATGTATAATAGATATTTTTATAAGTAATTAAACAATAAATTTTAAATAATTTGGATATTTTAGAGAATTTAAATTCCCAAAGATCACATGAAAGTTAATATTTAAATGTATAGTTAATGACTATAAAAATATATCAATAAAGTGATTGTAAACACATTCCATGTTTAAAATTATCCTAAAACACCCATATAAAAAATATATATTTTATAAATACAATATTTTTTTTAAATATAAGTAAAATGAAGGGTTATTGACATTGATAAATAGATATACCATAAAAATATGTTTAAAAACAATCTTGAAGAAAATATCCATTTAATGATGAAAATAATATTTTAAAACTATAGGTTCAATAAAAATAAAGATAATTTTCATTGAAAATAAATTTTGAATCCAATATAATAAGCCTTAAAACATTGAGTGTTCATGATGATAGGAATTCTATTTAGGTCGTACATGTGAAAAAATATTCCCTTTACTTTTTCAATTCAAGAAAAATTACCCTTGTTCTAAAAAAAATACATGAATATTCCATTCAAAAAATTATAAAAAGTTGTAATTGATAAAAATTTATTTAATGATTTATTTTTAAAAGGTGAAAACAATTACACACTTTTTTAGATAATATGGATTTAGAATGAAATGTCATTTTAATAAATAGAAATGAAAATGGATTTTCTTAAAAATAAATTTCTTAAAAAAATTATGTCCCAATGAATAGGAAAAATGCTACTGTTACTTAAAAAATTCACAATCAATCGTATTAGAAGAAAATAAAATAGGTTTATTATTTAGTGATCATATAATATCCTATAATGTAAATTCATTCATAAAAAATCCTGATTACAATGAGATTGCGAAATAAACCCTCACAAATATCGCATTCTTAAAGTGAGAATTGGTCAATGAATCGATTAATTGTGTCAATTTTAAATCCATATAAAAAAACAAAATACAATATAATATAATCAAAATTCATTATACACAAAATATTATAATATCAAAGATATATGAGATGTAATATGACTCAATGAATGAAGGTTTGGTTGTGAAATTCATTAACATATGGTAACATTTAATTAAAATCCCCTTGGATGAAAAAAATAAAATTTGCAATTAAAATATTTTTAATTATTTTTTTATAATGATATTACACATAAATGGTGTTTTATATACACCATATGAAATAAATTATGTGAAATACATTTAGATATTCAACAATGAAGGGAGAATGAGATAATGTCCCATACCATATTATTCATTTTAGTGGAATATGTTTTAAAATCATGTATAATTGTTTTAATAATGTAAATACTTTTTAAAAGATCTATATTCATATTTATAATATCATATATGATCCCTTTATGACATTTTACCACCCTATTGTCCATAATATTTCATTATTTTCATTGTTTTTGGTGTTAATTGCCTAGTTTTCTCATACATGGTTTTCATATGAATGATATTATTATTGTGAATATAATATAGTTTCATGATAAAAATAATTATTTTAATGTTATAAATATAATTTTTTTCAATATATAAATTTAGTTTCATTATATAAATTTGAAAATTGATAACGGTTTACATCAGTTCGTAGATATGGTAGGCCATACATACACACAAGCGACATTATCATTTTTATAATGGGAGAAAGAGAAAGAAAGTGTGTTCCATATTAAAATTATATGATAAATATAATGTCATATATATCTCATATATATACTAAATTTATCCTTATTAACTTTCATTAAAAGCGTATGTGAAAAATAAAACACATCACTTCGTGAGGCTGTAGTTGGTCGTCACCCGAGAGATGTTATCATACATTAAATAAAATGGAATGTAATAATGTATATGTGGTATTATAAATATGAATGTTTAATAATGACATAAATATCATATTCGGTTTTTATATATATCATTAAATCCATCCATGAATGTCAGTAATGGAAAATGAATTACATTAGTTCGCAAAGTGGTTGTCCATTGTACACATGATCGATGTTTTTGTTTCAAATTTCAATGAAGAAGAAGTGGATATAAGTCATTAAAATAACATTAAAAAATCTAAATATTTTTATTATATTTACTTTATTATATATACAAGATTTCATAATATTTTTATGAGGTGTAATAAGAAACAAAATAAATATAATCTTTTTTCAATGATACTTCTTCATCAGAAAACATCTATAGTTTTACACTAAAATCCTTCCTAGGTATGATTTCTGATCAAACCAAGTTATGTAATATATTATAATAGATTTATGTATAATAATTGTTTTTTTCAATGAAAATTTCTCTGGATGTTTGAAGTGTGGAGAATAATGAATGGCCTTTTATAAGTGAGGGAAAGGGAAAATCAGAAATATTAGAAATTACTCAACTAAAACCACATTTAAATCAATAAATAACCCAAATAATTGGTAATTATTGAACATTAGTTGTGATAAGGTCGAAATATTTAAAACTAAGGTATTTTGGATTTGTTTTGGGTCATTTTAACATTTATCTTTTCTGTTTAACCACTGATAAATTAGTTTTTACCTAAACTGTGGTAATTAATTTTTTTTATTATTCTATTAAAAATTTAATAAATTAATTGGAAATATTTAAATAACATATATTATTTTAATTAAAAATATTCCATCCATTTTCAAATTTTCAACAAATATAGTGGCATAATTCCACTTAAAATTATACTCATAGAGCAACGCAAAAGTGAGATTTCAAACAGAAAATCATCATGAGTATACAATGTTCTAATATCAGAATTCAATTTAAAATTTATTAAAATAATAAAAATAATGTAAATGTTCATATAATTAAAACTTATTTTACTTAAAAATAAATTTAAAATATTATTTCACCATGTAAATTATTTAAACGAAGAGGTAGTTTTAAATAAATATCAGTATTCTTTACGATTTATCAAAAAGTGAATTTTTTTTGAAAAATACAAAATATTCAACCATGGATTCTTTTTATATGATGAATTCAAAAAAAATAACTTTTTATCAATTAAATTTTATAAAATTGGTAAAAAATAATTTACACTATCTGTTCGATGTGAGATGATGTTTTTTTTAGAAAAATATTATTATTCCAAAAACCTTCCATTTTCATTTAAATGATACTTATTTTATTTCTAATCAAAATATTACTATAATTTTTATAATATGGTTAGTAATATTTATATATACCAATTTAACATCTAGTTTATAATGGTAAACAATATTATAAAACATTTTGGATCCCTATTTCATATTCTATAAGTTATCGAAGAGATAAAAATTAAATAAATATATATTCTTGGTTCTTTATGCTCAGTGTTGGGTGTCATATGTTCTATGGAACATAATTTTATTATTTTAAAATATTAGGATGTTATAAATTAAAATTGGATTATTTATATGAATAAATTTTTAAATTTAATTTTCAAAAAATTATCCAGGAGCATTATCTGTTAGAATCATCAACATTCAACTATATAAATTGTTATGCCAGAAGATAAAAGAAAAATGTTTCCCAAGGTAGGGTTAATTATGGATTTTCACAAATATAAACTCTATAATTATGATGGATTATTTTTTATGTGGGATAATGTAAATTTTTTTCTTATATAATATTTATATAAATATTATACTCACTCGATGTAAAATTATTTTCTAGATTACATTTAAAAACATTTATATTAACCTTACTCTGATTTATTTTTTCGAAATAGAATATTTAATTTATAATATCTTACTGTAATAGTACCATAATTTAAAATGTAAATATTAAAAAATATATTCCAAATAGTGTCTTACACCTAATAAATGTTTTTTCATATGCTCCTTAGGTTGTGAAAAATGATTATGAAAATATTAAGAAAAACCAAATGGATATTTTGACTCTAATTTTGGTCTGTATAAATTTTGGGAACCAAAATAGATGAATCAATTGATGAATTTTATATAGTTTATAATGATAAGTGAATCCATCGATGATAGGATGGTCATAGTAGATATAAAGTATTAAAAATGTTATTTTATGGAATGATGGCTGGGGAAATTCTTTTTGCTATGAAATTTTTTAATATGACAGAGTAGATGAATGATATATAGATTTTGGAAACTCTATTCAGGATTTATCAAAAAAAAAATAATTGTATCCTGAAGTCATTTATAGATATTAAATAGGATCTTATTATTAAATAAAATATTAAATTATTTTTTAAAAAAATAGTTTATCTCGATTTTATATTTTCTATTATTGAGTAATACTTGTTAGATTCTTATTATAGATATATGTTGATGATGTAAAAAATAAAAGGTATATTTATTGCAAACAATAGGATGAAAAAGTTCATTGGAAAGTATAAGTACAAGAATTATTCACTTTAAAAAATATAGTGTTTTGAAAAAAGTAAAATGTGACCATTTCAATATGTTATATAATTGTAGAAAAAATTAATTAAAATACCTAAAGGATAGAAAACTAAAATATTATTTTTTTCAACTCTATATCCTATAAAAATATATCTCAAAATTTATTCATAAGGGGTATTATATATTGGTTATAAATCAAACATTTATGTGAATTTATTGGAACTGAAAAATAAGAGAGAGTTGATAATGGTTGAATTATATCATCCACTCAATAATTGTGAAAATGTTGTTTCATTAATGGTGTGGATATATGATCTATATATATTAAATATATTTTTTCTATATTTTTAAAACTATTACTATGTGGTTATATTTGATAAATATCTCTATTAATTATCTTTTTTAGATAAGATATGTTTTAAATAGAGAAAAACAATTCACTTTATATGAATGATTTGTTATGTGTATTTTATTGAATACGTAATGGTTTATAAATTCTATATAATAATAATCTAATATATGAAATCAAAATTTAAAATGTTTAATATTAATTATGCAATTAAAACATACCTTTTAAATTTATATAATGAAAATATAATAAAAACATAAAATTATTTACATTTATGTGTTTTTATAATCTTTTAAATGAATATAATTTGATGCTTATGTGGTTTTTATTATTTAATATGTAAAAATAATCTTTAATATAAAAAAGTGAAATATCTAATGAGTTATTTTCCTTAATACATGTTTATGTGTGTTCCCTAATGAGAGGATATATATGTTCCTATTAATGGTACCTTATAAACATCATTGATGAATTTATAAAATATAGTTATGTTTTTTTAAATAGATGCATGTTTGAATCAATTGAAATCATTGAGGCATCCAAAGATAAAGTACAAAATAAAATTGATAAATGTTTAATAATATTTAAATGAAACAATAACAAGGAATAATTTAGGAAATATGTTTTATATAATCTGTGAGAGTGTGGTATTTTATTGTAATTAAATCTTATAAGAACAACATAATTAAATATTGTGTCTAAATTATGAAATTAATCATTTTAAACATGATTCAACAATTTATAAGACAATAAAAATATATTATTTAAATCTGGGTCCCACACAATAAATTAAATTAAACCTAGGTTACATATAGAAAATCATATGATATATAGATAATGATAATTGTGAATCATATTTTAAACATTTTTTTGAATAATATATGTAACACATAAATATTTTAAAAGAATAACATTATGTTTGATTGAATATATTATATACAACACTGAGCATAAAAGAACCATGAGATGTTATTTTTTAAATATTATTATTATAATGTAGCCATCAATTTGGTGAGTATGAATAGGGTGAGATACACGGTGAAATATATATTAATTTCATAATAAATAAAATGTTATTTATAAACTCATAATAAATAATATCATAAAATTTAGTAGTCATTTTATGCTTTGATAATACGATTTCTTTAAAGATAATTTTTATTTATTTTTGTCAGAACATTTTATGGTTATTTTATGAAATATTTTAACAAATATTTTATAAAATAATTAATAATTTTGAATTAATAATATCAAAATTATCTTTGCAAGAAATTTAGGGATTTTTTAGAAATGAAATATTTTTCAGTGAATGAAAAAATTACTAATTTTTCAAATACATTCATTTATTTTTATTAAATATTATAAATTAAAATCCCAAATATATTTTTGATTATATATTGAAGTTACATTTGAAATATTGTATTTATAATAATATCATTAATTTCAATTGAATCCTAAATTTTCATGATTTTGGTATAATTTTATTTTTATGCTTAAAGTTAGTTTTTTAATAGTATTTATGTGTATAAAGTTTATCTTTATTAATGAATAAAAATAACCCCATGAAATAAAATAAATAATTGAAATATTTATTCAATATAACTATATAATTTAATTTAATTAACATAATTAAAATTTATATTCATATAGATAATATATGATTATCTCTTTGTTGAAAAATTCATTTTCTAGAAAAACCCATTTTCCTCAAATTTGGGGGGATTAATATTCAATTAAATTATTCCAATTATTTGAATTAAATTAGATAAAAATTAATATTTAATTTTAATAGTCATAATTAAAATTATTTAATATTAATAACTTATTTATAAGTCACAATGAATATTTAAAATAGGAAAACAATTATTACGATTGTTAAGGATAAAATGAGGTTTTTCACATTACATGCTATTATTTTAATATTAATTTTCTAAAGAAACATGAATTTAAATTTCTATTTTTTTTATAATCATTGGCTCAAAATTATCTAATATTTATTGTTTTATTTTTATTTTTAATGATAAATTACTTTTGTAAATATTTAGTTACAATAGTGAAAACATAAATGGTAAAAGTGAGTAATCAAAAAGGTATAGGGAATGAAATATTTAAACCATGACTATTTTTAGTTTAGAAGTTGTTAATCAATAATAATATTACCTTTAATACATAAATTTTTGATTCATTTGTATTAATAATGACCTCCCATTATGAAATATTTTTTAGTATTTTCAAAAGCTTCACTCCATCTCACTTATAAAATGAAACCCCATATCCTCTCATCTTCACACATTAATATCATTTTGATTGAAAAAATACCAACCCATATCCCTTTATTAATTACATTACAATTTCTTGTATTAGGTTTTTTATTATAAAACCCTGTTATGAAGGCTTTCAGTGCAAATCTAATGAGTATATATCATTCTTAAATGATTTTTTTCCACATCAATAAAATAATATTAAAAATAATGATATAATATAAAAAGTTTGAAAAATATACTGATAATATATTATATTAATGTAATAACCTACACCAACTTATTATTCCACTAATGGGAAACGAAACCAACGTTCATGTGTACCGTGGGATACCACATCACAAACCGACATAATTTATTTACCATAAATTCCTCTAAAGAATTATTATAACAATGGATTTATTAAATATATATATTATAATATTTTTTCATTCTATAATGATAATATTTCATATAATTTCATTGGTGTGTACGAGTGGATTACCACCTCCATGAAGCGATGTAAATATTTTTTTCATAATTATATCTCATGAATACTATTTATATGTGTATATAAAGAAATATTTAAATGTTTATGTTATTATTTTAATTATGAAATGATAATAATTACTTAATATCTTTCTATAATGATCTTTGTAAAATTGAAACGATGCTTATGCATAGGTATGACCTATCACATCTATGACTAAAACATAGTAATTTTTCATTAACATATTTCATGATCAGATTTAAAAGTATTACTAAATTATTAAATTGATAATAATTGAATTATTATTATTATAGATATGTTGAAATAATGGCCCCTTTGACCATAGTCAACCTACCAATGTCATGTTAGAAATATGAGCGGAATATCGTCAAAACATACGAGGTGAATTGAATTGATTATGTAGTAGACTATATCATGGAAATAAATAGAGTATAAAATATGAATAAATTATTAATAATGTAAAAAAGGTATCATATTTTTTTATTCTATTAGGTAATGGATGTTTTCAACGAGTTATACTCGTTGTAACGGGTTTTATAGCACAATTTATTTTCACTAGGTTGTGTTACTTCATTATTAAAAATGTCATTATGTGATTATGTATGGAATGAATATTAATCATTTATATTTTATTTACATTTTTTAAATATTAATTTTTATATATTACATAAAATCACTTCATTAATTAATTCTCATATCTATGTGATTATCTTTGTATGGGATTTTATCTTAATTTCCCTTCATTAAGGAATATTTTTACGTAATGAACCTTATTTCTTTTATATGGTGTATATGATTTTTTTTATATATTATATAATTCATAACTCATAATACTTGTTATATTATGATAAATTTATTTTTACTTCATCCAAGTGGATTTGATACAAATTTTACCAAAGTTGTATCAACTTTACGTTACAATCTTCTTTCCTTTTGAGATTTTTAATGATCACAGTTCCTTTTTTGTAAATGATATACATTTATTTTTTTTAACAACATATTAATTATTGTTCTATATTTATAATGTGACTTTTATGTTTTGTTTCTATTTCTACTTTTATTGAATAAAGAATTCTCAAGAAAATTAAAATTAAGTAATAATATTATTGTATCTTCTTTTAGATCGTGAATATTTCTCTTCAATGAATATATTAGCCCTAAAAAAATTTAAATAATTTTTAATGTATTTGGTAATGATTTATTAAAAAAATATTTACCCATTATTTAATTTGAAAAAAATAATTTAAATAGAATATTTTTTTTATTTCTTGAACATTCTGTTATTTCATATTTTTAACAAAATTTTGAAATGAATGTTTTCATTTAAATTATAAACTATTTATAAAATTTTCTCACTTATTTTAATGAATATTTAAAATCATCCATGTCCCAATTCAAATAAAATTATTTATCTAATATTGTCAAAAAATATAATTATTATTACTAATTTCAAATTGAAAATGTTATTTTACTCAAACAATATGTGTGATATTTTAAACGTGTTTTATTTTATTAATATAACCATGGATATTGTGTTTGGCTTTTAAATTTTATATAAATTTCCTTGAATATATACATAACTCATTATCCCTTCCGTTTATTGGGTAATAGTTTTCTTATGGTCATTTCTAAAATTCATTCTTTATGAAATCTCATTTAATTTTGATATGAGGAATTATTATAAAAAAACATTTTCATTAATTGATTAATTATTATGTTTATGCCTTATGATTGATTTAGATTTTATGTAACTCATAAAAATGAACCTGTTTTTATGGGTTGTCTGAGATATACCTCCAATGCATCGGGTAATTATTTTCTCATGAAATGTTATGTATGGTATTAAGAAGTAAACCTAGTCTACTATGATACATTTTATGCTAAATTATATTGTTTATGTTGTTAGCATTGACTCATATTTATTACATGTTATATGTTGCAACCATATTTTCTATTTTCTATGATCTTATAATACCATTCATTCATGTGATTACACATGAGAAGTATATTTTATGATATCATGTTACTCCTTGGACACATATATTATATATCTTTATTATGTTATTCCCTTACTAGGATTCAAATCTCACCGACTTCTTTTATAAATTTCCTAGTTTATCTTATGTAGTTGTTAGACATTAAAAATAATTATAATAACTATAAGGAGAATAAAACTAAAGATGTTATGTTCTAATTTCATTTGATGTTTTATGCACCTAGTCTTCCAAAGGCACTAGGACTCAAGGTATTTGGGTTTTAGTAAATGGATTTTATGATAAAATCATGTAATAATTTGGGTAAAATTATTGGGTATCTGTACCTAGGATCAATGAAAGGTCTAGTTTTTTTTGGGATTGGGATTAGATAAATTTAGTAAAAACATTGGGGAATTTATATGAATATGATATCAACTTAAAGATCTAATATTGAAGAGATTATGTGGTTTCATAAGAAATATATCCCTTAATAGATACAATATGTTGGCGTGGTTTTGGAACATGTGCATCTAGTGATAATAACCTAGAAAAGAGATGTTTTTCTATATCATGACTATCATTCTATGTCACAATGAGTGCGACCTTACAAGACACCATGTTAGACACTCCTAGGAGACATTCATAGGTTTATTTACATTTTCTTCTCAACAATTATGATGAATGAGATAATATAACCTATGAAAACCAATGATATGCTATAGTGATATGGTATAAACCTAAAAGGAATTTTTTTGACATGTATAAGGTTGATCATTTGATTTAAGGAATAAATATCTCTTCTTAGTTTAACATTATGGTAGTGAATGATGATTAAAAGTATTTGGGGGTAAAATTATGGTATTTCAATTCTTGGGTTTAGTATGTGTTTTAGAAATAAATGTTATTTGAAGGTGAATAAATTTAAGTATTATAGACATAAAATTAATGGTATATGTGACCTTTTTGGTTTATCTTATATTTTATGTTAATGTAATAATAGTCCATTAATATTATACTTTGGGGGATCAAAATAACCTATATATCTAACATTAGTGGTCTAAAACTTAATTGATGATTAATATTAATTTTAAGAATGGTCATAAAATTGAGGGGACTGGAAAAATATGATATCTGGGAAGTTCATTATGCTTGAAACCACAACTTATATGTGAATATGATGAATCACATACCATGTGAATATGTGATTACTTGGTTAGTATAAAATTATTTTTACATAAATGGTTTGATATATAAATATGAATTTAATTTTTTGAATCATATTATAGGATACTATATTTTATAATTTTAATGATTTTTAAGTCATTAATGATATTTCTGGGAATATTTCATTGTTTTGAGGTATATATAACCATTATGTTTAATATTTTGGAATATTTGGTAAGAATTATACTATGTTTAAGATGATGGGTTTGAGATAACCATTATACCTAAAACATTTCTTAATGTTTTCATTATTATTTTTGTTTGGGATATATGGTTATCCAATTGTGGAATTATCAATGTTAAACCTTTGGATTTATATTTTAATTTTTGAGATTAATATGTTGTTTCTTTATGTGAATTTTATTTATATTGGTTATTATCTAATATTATGCTAAGAATTTGGTTTTTTTAATGTTATAATGAATTTTTTATCATGACTATGTGCACTATTTTATCTGTTATAATATTAATTTATTTCTCTAAGAATTGAAACAATTCATCTAAAATATACAACATGTGGAGAAAAAAATGATATTATGGTGAAATTTGAATAAAGAATGAAATTATACTTATCATGTAAGTGTATTTTCTTTATGTTCTTAATATAGATCATAAGAAATTTATCAAATCTATGAATTGGATCTTGAAATTAAAATTTTATTAAATTACCTTGATTAATGATGAATCAATTCTCTTTATCACTCACCTTTAGATTATGGTTTTGTGTTCATAATATTTCTCAAGATCATTCACATTATTTTGATCATGGATATCTCTTAGTCTACATCATTGTTTTAAAATTACACTTTTATTTCATGTATATATTTTCATGTCCAACTAATGATAACCTATTTTGAAACATATTTATTTGTAGTTCTAGATGACCTTTATATTTCCATTTCCATTTTTTCAAGAGGAAGTATTATTAACCAATATCTGGAACTGGGTTTTCAGAAAATGTATTTACCAATGTCAAACATTTGATTACTGACTAATTGAAAAATTTAAATGAATATGTTTAATAATCTGGTAGAATGTAAAACCCCAACATTATAAAAATAAGAACATTATGTTTGATAATATATACTACATTAAACAACATTCATAAACAAACTAATATATATTACTATTTTTATATAACCATTATAAACAAGGAATTAATTTGGTATTCATGGAATTTTTTACCTACTCTAGGAAATATATATTTACTCCCAACTCAATAAAAAATATATTTATAAATTCTTACAAAATAATCACTTAATTTTTACCAAAATTATTTTATTCTTCATATATGTGTTTTCTTAAAAATTATTTTTTCAAACTATTCTAATTAACAAAGGGAACTTTAAAAAATATTATTTTCTAGAAGAATTATTTATTAAATCATCTTATCAAAAATAACATCGGGTGATATTTTGGGTTTTTTTAGAATAATTTCTTTTTCATAGAATAGTGAAAATAATATATTTTTCAAATATTATCAGTTATTTTCATTAAATAGACTACTATAAAAGTCAAATTATATTATGAATTTAATATTAATATTACATATATAAAATATGATTTAATAAATTATAATTAATTACATTTGAATCATAAATTATCAATATAATTGTATAATGTTTTTTATTAAAAAAGTAGGTTTTCAGCAAACTGTTATTCGATGAAAAATGTTTATCCATTTTAATCATTCAATATAAACCATAGTAAATATATAATTAATTTAAATTTTTATATTATATAACTATTTATATTAATCTAAAATTATATAATTATTATTTCAAGTTATAGAGTTAATATTAGATCATATATCTCATGAAAAAATTATTTTCCTGAAAAAACACTTGTTGTCGCATTTAATGGGTTCAATTTTAAAATAAATTACACCAAATCTGTAAATTGATTTTGAGGAAATATATTTCATATTTTGAATCATCATAATTAATATTATTTAAAAAGTTAAACTTTATTTTTGGTCATAATGAATTGTAAAAAATAGAAAAATCCACAGTTTACATTAAAAGGGGGTTTTCACATTACAGGTGCTTGTGTTAAAATTAATTTTAAGCACATATAAAATTTTTATTTGATAAAATTATTTCATAATTATAATAATTTGTCCAAATTTTCTAATAAGGATCATTTTATTTTTAGTTATAATGGAAACTTTTCCTATGTAAAATTCTAGTTACTATCGTGAAAACTAAAATGTTTAAAGTGAGTGACCTTAATTTTAAATGGAATGAAATGCTTAAAATATGTTTCTATTTAGTTTAGGTGGTGTGGATAGACCTTAATTTCGCTCCAATACAACATTTATTAATTTTATAGTCACATATCATGATAGTGACAACCTGTTCTTGAATATGATTGGGTAGTAAAAAAATTCACCCTATGACACTAATAAAAGGGAATCTCGTCTCTTCTCATATCAGCATTTAAATAGAATTTTGGTTCAACCATTACCTACCAAAATACATTATTTATTTAACTTACCATGTCATAGGGTCCTTTTTCTTATAAAACAACACTCGTAAGGATTTTCATACAAACCTAATGAGGTCTTTTGAAGAAGATGTATGATTCTTAACATATAATTGATTTTATTTATTCGTCCTCTTACTTTAAGTATTATTAAAATATACTGATATAATATCATCATTAAATCAAATATAATTTTAAGTCCCTAGCCTTAAACATTACCTAATATTGAATTATGTTAATAATTCACATTGATGATTTTTTTAGGTTTAGAGCTTTAAATAATTAAGTCATAAATTATACATAACAACTTGAATATTACATGTGTACACTTCTACTCACTATCCATTTTTTATAAAACAAACACTCTTTAGACAAGAAATATGTCTAGTTTCATGTTTAAGATAGCATGAATTTTCCTTTATCCCATCCTTGAGCTTATTCATTTTTATGTACAGTGAAAAACATTTCAAAACATGGGCTGAGCATAAAAAGATCATTAAGGGATACATAAATAATGAAAATTGTTAGTTTTTCAAAACAACATATAGGCCATGAATACTATATCACAAGTAATACATTTCATCATTATGATGTAGTAAATACTCTTCACTGAATAATATCTCATTACTTAACCTTTTGTAACCAAAATATTTCCATAAAACCCATAGAAAGCACACATATCATATAAAAGTTAAACATGGGACATAATCATATTTAACTGGAATAACCATATGCTTTAATTCCACAAATAATTCTTAAAAATGGAATATCCATATGGAAAACTTCGATACCTAATGTGTTGGAGCTTATAACATAACCACCTGTCCTTGGTTTATCACGGAACCACCTATCATTTTGTTTATCATGCAACCTCTTGTCATATTTCCAAGTACCATTATATAATCATCACACATAAAAGATTGAAAATATCAATATTTCAATCATAAAAATTATATTTTCAATCACAAGAAATAATTTTAGGATATTTAAATAGTAAATTCATGTTCAAAACAATTTTCAATACCAAAATATCTAAAAAGAGTATATGGTATTTATTTTCTTTTTAAAAACATCATGGCTTGTTAACGAAGCCAACTATCAAATAATGCTCGCAGAGGTAGAATGGTCATTTTCACCACATACATTAAAAATAAACATTTGATTTTTTATTTAGAAAAATGCTACGTAGAAAAAGATTCCATTTGAATGATATTAAAATTCAAAGGGATAAATACACCGTGTGAAAGCTATTCACGTATAAATCAAAATATGGCTCAAAGAAAGGAGATTGAGACAAAGTCCCTTACCTTGTGTCCGACTTGACTCATTCTTTATTTGATTTCATGAATTATAAACTTAAGTTAATTTATACATACTTAAGAGCCGTTTTGATGTTTATTATTCTTTTTATATTACTTTATACATTCCTATAACAATTAGTTAATTATTTTTATAAGGACCCAGCCTTAAACCTTACTTAATATTGAATTAAATGAATAATTCACATTGAGGATCATTTTAGGTTTAGATTTTTAGAGAATTAGGTCATAACTATTAAATCTCAAGAGATTACATAGTAGACACTTCTACTAAGTTTCCATAAAATAAAAAAAGACACTTAAAAAAGAAACATGTCTAGTTCCATGTTTTAGATAGAAGGTCTTTCCTTGATCCCATCCTTGACCATATTCATCTTTAAGTCCTGTGGAAAACATCTCAAAAACATGGGATGATCGTAAAAATCCCAGTAAAGGATACACAAAGAAGGAAAACTGTTAGTTTTTAAAAAACAACTTGTAAACCTTGAGTACTTTACCAAAGTAATACTTTTCACCTTCATGCAGTAGTAAAAACTCTTCACTGAATAAAAGATCATTAGTTAACCTTTTGTAACCAAAATATTACCCTAAAACCCATATAAAGAGCACATTACATATAAAGGTAACTTGGGACATAAGCATACTTAAATGGAATAACCATACGGTCAACTTCCACACATACTTAATGGAATATCCATACATCCGACTTCCATACCCAATGCATTGGAGGTTATAATGTAACCACCCGTCCTAGTATTCACGACACCACCCATCATATGGTTTATCACGTAACCACCTGTCAAATGTCCATGTACCATTATAAAATAATAAGAAATAAAACAATTATAATGGAAAGAAAACATTTCCACACTTCGATCACAATATATCACTTAAATATAATGACATAACAAATCCATTATAAAAACCATTTTCAATACCAAAATACATAAAATAGTATATGGTATTTAGTTTATTTTAAAAAAACATTAAGACTTGTTGAGGAATCCAAAGACTAAATAATAATCGCGGCGGCGGAAAAGGTCGTTGTCACCGCGTACGTTAAAAGAAACATTCCTTTTTGTCGTTTTGTAAAATGCTTCATAGAAAAAGATACCTTTTGTGTAAATGTAAAAGTCAAAGGGGTTTATACAATGTATAAAAGATAGTTGTGTATAAAATGAAATATTATTCAATGAAAGGAGATTGAGACGAAGTCTCTTACAAAAGTCGGTATCCTTAGATTAAGGATAAATAAATTACATGATTATGTGTGACAAATATGAATACAAAAAATATAAGTGGATATTAAGTGTAAAACAATCAGAGGTCATTCACACATAATCTTGGAAAAACAAAACCAATGACATAGATATTTAACTCAATGAAATGAGATTGAGTTATGATTTCTGATACAAGTTCGTCTAAATGACATAAGAATTTATCAATGAGATGATTATGTGTAGAAATAGTATATCCACACAATGTTTTGTGGAAACTACAACATAGAGATTCCACACATAATCTTTGCATAATAAAATCAATAAGTAGAGGTTTAACCCAATAAATTGAAAGTGGGTTAAGAAGTTCCCTTACAGAAATTTGATTGCCTAACGGCGTCACTTCAAAATTCAGAAAATGAGTTGATGAGAGATAAAAAGGGTATCTCATCACTTGGACATAAAATTTACATCAATAAGGATATATAAGAACATATCCCAACATAATAGTATGTGAATCAAAAGACATAACAAAATAAGTCTTTTAAAAAAAAGAGGGTGAATGGTTCCCTTACCGACTTGGGTAACTTTCGAAACGTACACCCCATTGAAGAAGGGTCATACAATGAATATGTAAATACCCATAAATGAAATTATATTACAAAAAGAGTATAATAATGGGAATTACATGCACCACTCAAAGGAAATGGTGGAAAATGTAGCATAAATCTCACGGGACTAAAAGTGAGATGTACAATCCCTTACAAAAACTCAGCAGTCTAACGGCGCCACATAAAACTTCCAAAAATGGATGGGTGACTTCAAATAGAGTCTCTCATCATATTAAAATAAAATTTACCGCAATAGGAATATAAAATAACATCCCCCATCATAATAAATTGGAGCTTAAAAGAAGTGACATAATGGAGAGTACTTATAAAAGAAAAAGAGAGGTTGGATCTCTTACGAAAAATCGGCAGCCTAACGGCGCCACTCAAAACACCCAAAATGGATTTATGAGAGAAAATAGGGTCTCTAATCATATGAACATAAAAATTACAGTTTTAGTAATATAAAAGAACATCCCAATCATAATAAAGATGAGCTTAAAAGGAATGACATAAAAGAGTGTACTTAAAAATAAAAAGGGGAGTAAGATCCCTTACCTCAAGCCTGACTTGTCTTGTTCTTTTCTTTATATTCTTGAATAATAAACAGTCTTCAATTTATAATTGATTAATTACCTCTTTTTAATATTATTATTTAGTTTATATCACATATTTTAATGTTATAATAATTGGTTAATAATGTGAGTTCATACCAGACGTTTTTGTCGATGTTTGGTACATGAGTCCAAAATGAACTTGTTTGAAAATGATTGTCCATGTAGTTATGAGTAAATCATCTCCAGAATAGTATTAATGATTTAAATATCATATATATCAAGTAAATATTCATTTTATACTACTCTATAACATTTCTAGATAAAAATAAATGAAATGCACCCTTCATGGAGACGGTGGGCCGTACGTACGCATTAACGCTACTTTCATTTCATTGTCATATTAATGGAATTAAAAATAATTGGGATATATATATTATAATTCCAGTATAACATATATGTTATATAGGTCACATATTTTCATTAATTTCATTATTTACACATTCCATGTATTGCATGAACGAGTCACATCACTTGAGGGGGTGGTAGTACACACTTCCTCGTATGAAATTATCGCATTTGCACAACATGAAAATCATAAAAGAATGTTTTAAATATAAAGATCAGAAGCATATTGAAAAGATAAATACCATATATATCATATATAAAGTATATTGACATCATAATTTCCACCATTAAATGTGTTAAAAGAAGATTAAACAATCATCGTTTCGTGAGGCAGAAATTTGCCAACCACAGAAACAGTATGTTCTTTAACCATTAGACGAAGGTGTGTGTAAGTGTAGCTCGAATCCTTCACATAAAAACATCCTAGTATATTTAAGATACTGGTTTTGTTACAAAATAATGTAATAAAAAGAGTTTAGAGGGTTGGATAAGCAAAATAAAACAAAAGAACACAAGTGAAGACATTACCTTAAAATCGGGTAACTCTTCTTGATTTGAGATCAAATGATTTCTTGGAAAAGATTCTGCCCAAAGGTGAGGCTTAAATGATGAAGATAGGGATGTGGAGAGATGAAATGGTCAGGGGTTGGCCGAGCCAAAGGCTTGATAGTTGTGGGTAAGGTGGTAGAGGTGGGGGCCTTTTATAAGAGAAAATGAGGGGCACTTTTGGAAAGTTATAAACTATTACTTTATTAAAAAAATGATATTCGGATTCTTAATGTCCCAAAAGGATATATTTCAAGGATAAGGTGATAAGGGTTCTAAATCCACCCATAAAATAGATTTGTGACAAGTTTAGGTCTTATCTTTTACATTATCTTTTTATTTTATTTAAATCGTTAAATAATGAGGTAATCGTTGCATCATCATGGTGTCATAAATAATTTAATTTATTTAGTGTCTACAAATTAGAAAACAAATATCATGATGTAGGAAATCTTTTTATATTTATAATTAATATTTATAGTCAAAAATATGACTTGTATAACCCCATATAAAAATTGTTACAGTAAAACAACACATGTTTGTGACATTTTAATTTTAACATGAAATAAAAAGGTATTAATGTCATTTTCCAACCAAAGTGACTCCATGGGGTCCCCAAGTTGACCCATGGATTGTCTTGGTCGGCCATGACACATAAAATGAGGGTAGGACATGTGTCTAGGTCATTTCATATTATTCAAATATTATTTTTACCTTAAATTACACTAATTACCTCTAATTGCGATTAATAAACTTACAAGTTACTATTCACCAAAAAATTATTTTAATCCCATTGAACCACATTTTACTTCTTAATTAAAACCATGTATTTTGGATTTTTGAAATTCAAATCACAGAATTGGTAAAGTTTCATTTAAACAAAAAATTAGTTTCTTTAACTACCACTGAGTGGTTTCACTATTCATCAAAAATTGATGTTTTTCAGAAAATTACCAAAAATTCACCCTAGGCTATATTTGATATTCCGAATTCAAAAATGATGTCTATTTTACAAAAGTCAAAACATATAAGTTACATTAATTAATTTAGTAATTAATTCCCACTGTTAGAGAAAATAGCGTGTTTTTGTGAAACAATAAGTATCAAAAGATTGACAGTAGTTTAAGTCCAATTTCAAGATGAAATTAATTCCAACGACCACTATTGGATTAAATGGTAAAAATATATTCTAATTTCACTTTGAAACCAATTCAAAAGATAATATAATCATATAAATAAATTGTATTAAAAATAGTTTTTGAATTAAAATACAACATTTTTCACTATTCATTAAAAATGAACATTATCAGAAAAATACCAAAAAATTTACACAAAGTAAATTTTGATGTCTCGATTCTAAAGAAGAATTTTATTTTGTCAAATATAACACATAAAATTTTCAAAAAGTGGATTTAAAAGAGGTTCGTCATTAAGAGGTGGTTAATCGACCATTTAAAGAATATTAGAATGTTTACGCTTAAAATTGGATTCATTCGCATTTTTAATCCTCTAACATTTATTGTAAAAAGTAAATATATTTGACAAACATATATAATCATTTTTTAGTTAGTTCTGTTCATTCCTTCCATTACAACGGCTAGGCATTAACTACAATTTAAAATAATATTATTTACTTATTAGAGTGCAACATAAGATTCCCAAGAAACTCGTTGTTGTGTATTGGGTACGCCATCAAGCATAGCATCCCCTTTAAAGTTATATAAATATTTTATTCACAAATATGGATAAATGTGAAAATTTCATATTCTTTATTTACTTGGGGTGTTACATCCTTCCCCCTTTTGGGAATTGCGTCCTCACAATTTTAAAATTGGGCTTGGAAACATCATTGAAAATCCCATATCGGAACAAGAGTCAGTAAAACAATCACATTAAAATAAAGAAGGAGAAGTACAAAGGTCACCCGAGTTAACCCATACTAGGATTCCAAGTATGAAAATATGGACATGGAGGAAAAAAATAAAGGTTCATGTTCTGATGGAGAGTGATAGTAAACATGTCTATGAGAAAGTTAACCATAAGAAAATCACCAACTTGTGATGGGTTAAATGGTATTTGATTCCCCAATAGGAAAAGTTAATAGACAAAATTTTTGGTTTTAAGTTACTCTTCATTGTGGAATTTATTTTTTGAGATTAACTAAATCAGAATGAAACATACTTACTTGTCACGTAGACTTTCAACTTTTACTAGATTCCTTAATCAAACTCATATTTTCTCCAAAAGACGAGTATTTAGGAGGACTTGTTCGCATTAAGAGTACTATAATCAACTTCTTGAGAATCACCTAATCCACAAAATAAAAATATATATTTCCCATGTCTTTAGAAAAAATCCAAAACCAAAATTTTTAGTATGTGATCATATAATCCACAAAAGTATAATCCTTTATAAAAAGAAAATCTATTCTTAACCTCCAAAATTTGTCCAAAAAAACCCAAAGTTCAACGAAGACTATTCGATAAACATTTGCCCATAGAATTCTTCAATGTAAACCAAACTAATATTGAAACCAAAATATTTGAAGGATTTAATCACATAGTCTTCCAAGGTACAAATTAACTTTTATCTCTAAATAACATCAGTTGCTCTTAAATTCTCATATTGAAAAGTAATTAAACTAATCACATATCCTCGATTATAGGTTAATCAATTCCATAGATAACCAAAAATAAACTTACTCTTTATTCCTAAAATCATATAACTAAAAAGAATTAGTCAAACTAACTAGGTACTTCACATAGTCTAGTGGTAGGCGATAAATACCAGTCACACTTTGGTTGTGGGTTTGATTCTCGCAGCTTTGTCCGACGAGACAGTTTGTCACACGGTCTGTGTGTTGTCCTTTTTCCAAACTATATAATTCTCAAATCATTCCCCAAAAAGAGATAAAATCATCAAAAACAACCATAACATAATTTAACCTCAATTTTATCTCATGCCTTTCACTTTACATCATAACATATAGTAACCCATAATTACCTCAAAAGTAAGGATCATATAAACCCAAATGGTTCTTTATAACTATTTCCACAAAAGAACAGATAACTATTCCTTGAATAAAATTTTAATATATCAAACATCAGGGTTACACATACTATAAAATGTCTTCTAATGTAACCTCATCATCAAAAGAGACTTAATACTCTTAAGAATTTCACCATAACTCTTGAAGCCCTTATATGTTGACTTCTTACTCATTCAACATTCTTCATGATCCATTATCTATTCATTTCTAGATTATTCTGAAATACTTCTTTCCTACAAACAAAATCATGAATCATATCCTAAGATTCCAAAATAAGAAAACAAATGTTATGAAATAATCCATACCTTTGATTGGTCATTGTCAGTTTCTTCATCCTCAATCGGTATGGAATTAGGTATTGGTAAACAAATATTTGTATGATATTGGTGATCCCATTCACGAAACTTCTTCACAGGACATGTGTTTTCATAATTACCATGCACACCACATTTAAAACATTCAATTGATCCCTCAGAAATAAATTCTTTCCCTTTCCTCGAGTCAACTGGATGCTTCCTTTTTCCATGGTAGGTTCTTGATTTATAACCTTCATTTCCACATCTATAGCATATTTCTGTCCCTTTGAAACATTTTCTTAGGTGTTTCTTTCCACATCTTTGACACATAGGATTTTGAACACACTTACCTTTATGATTATTACCTGTAGTTCCTTAGGGATTTGTTTCTCGCATATATGATGCCTTATAGAAATCACCAAGGTTTAGGTGTTCAATCATGACTCTGGATAGTTGGTTGAGGATAAAAAAAAGAGTTCTCATTACAGCTCTCGTATCCTTCAGTTGCTCGCTCTGAAAACTGTCATAGTTTCCTTCACATCCACTGTTTCTTTGGTGCCTGCTAGATCCATCCATTTACTAAAACCAAATAGGTCAGTGTGAGTATATCAACAAAACCATCATGTACTAATGAGGAATATAAACACTAAGATATACTTACTCATTCACTTTATCTAAAACTAGGACTCTTTCTGAAATCCTAACCATTATGGTAATGTCACTTATTCTTAAAGAATACCCTAACCTCTAATGTTATCTAAACCTCACTTCGATACCAACTATAAGGCCCCAGCCTTAAACCTTACTTAATATGGAATTAAATGAATAAATCACATTTAGGATCTTTTCAAGTTTAGAGTTTTAGAGAATTAGGTCATAAATATTACATCTCAATAGATTACATAGTAGACACTTCTACTAATATTCCATAAAATAAAAAAAGACACTTAAAAAGAAACATGTCTAGTTCCATGTTTTAGATAGCTTGTCTTTCCTTGATCCCATCCTTGACCCTATTCATCTTTAAGTCCTCTGGAAAAAATTTCAAAAACTTGGTATGAGTATAAAAATCCCAGTAAAAGATACACAAAGAAGGAAAACTGTTAGTTTTTCAAAAACAACATGTAAACCATGAGTACTTTACTAAAGTAATACTTTTCACCTTTATGAAGTAGTAAAAAATCTTCACTGAATAAAAGATCATTACTTACCCTTTTGTATCCAAAATATTTCCATAAAACCCATATAAATAACACATAACATATAAAGGTAACTTGGGACATAAACATACTTAAATGGAATAACCATACGGTCGACTTAAACACATACATAATGGAATAGCCATACGGCTGACTTCCATACCCAATGCATTGGAGGTTATAACGTAACCACCCATCCTGGTATTCATGGCACCACCCGTCATATGGTTTATCACATAACCACCTGTCAAATGTCAAAGTACCATTATAAAATCATAAGACATAAAACAAATATAATGGATAGAAAACATTTCCACCCTTCGATCACAATATATCACTTAAATATATTGACATAACAAATCCATTATAAAAACCATTTTCAATACCAAAATACATAAAAAAGTATATGGTATTTATTTCATTTTAAAAAAACATTACAGCTTATTGAGGAAGCCAAAGACCAAAAATACTCGTGACGGTGGAAAAGGTCGTTGTCACCGCGTACGTTAAAAAAAACATTTCTTTTTGTCATTTATTAAAATGATTCGTAGAAAAAGATTCATTTTTTATAAATGTAAAAGTCAAAGGGGTTTATACACCGTATAAAATATAGTTGTGTATAAAATGAAATATGCCTCAATGAATGAAGATTGAGACAAAGCCCCTTACAAAGTCGGTATCCTTAGATTAAGGATAAATCAATTACATGATTATGTGTGACAAATATGAATACACAAAATATAAGTGAATATTAAGTGTAAAACAATAAGAGGTCATTCACGCATAATCTTGGAAATAAAAAACCAATGACATAGATATTTAACTCAATGAAATGAGATTGAGTTATGATTTCCGATACAAGTTTATCTAAATGACATAAGAATTTATCAATGAGATTATTATGTGTAGAAATAGTATATCCAAACAAATGCTTGTGGAAACTAAAACATATATATTCCACACATAATCTTGGCATAATAAAATCAAGAATTAGAGGTTTAACCCAATGAATTGATAGTGGGTTAAGAAGTTCCCTTACAGAAATTCGACAGCCTAACGGCGTCACATCAAAATTCAGAAAATGAGTTGATGAGAGATAAAAAGGGTATCTCATCACTTGGACATAAAATTTACATAAATAAGGATATAGAAGAACATATCCCAACATAATAGTATGTGAATTAGAATACATAACAAAATATGTCTTTTAAAAAGTGGAGGGTGAAAGGTTCCCTTACCGACTTGGGTAGCTTTCGAAACGTACACCCCATTGAAGAAGGGTCATAAAATGAATATGTAAATACCTATAAATGAAAATATATTACACAAAGAGTATAATAATGTGAAGTATATACACCTCTCAAAGTAAATGGTGGCAAATGTAGCATAAATACCACGTGACTAAAATTGAGATGAACAATCCCTTACGAAAACTTGGCAGCCTAACAGCGCCACATAAAACTTCCAAAAATGGATTGATTTGATAAAATAGAGTCTCTCATAATATTACAATAAAATGTATAGAAACAGTAATATAAAATAACATCCCCCATAATTACAAATAGGATCTTAATAGAAGTGACATAAAGGAGATTACTTAAAAAACATAGAGAGAGGTTAGATCTCTTACGAAAAATCGACAGCCTAACGGCACCACTCAAAACTTCCAAAATAGATTTATGAGAAAAAAGAGGGTCTCTCATCATATGAACATAAAAAGTACAGTAGGATTAATATAATAGAACATCCCAATCATAAGAAAGATGAGCTTAAAAGTAATGACATAAAAGAGTGTACTTAAAAAGAAAGAGAGGAGTAGGATCCATTACCTCAAGTCTGACTTGTCTTGTTCGTTTCTTTATATTCATGAATAATATACATTGGTCAATTTATAATTGCTTAAGGACCTATTTTAAATATTATTATTCAGTTTATATCACATATTATAATTTTATAATAATTGTTTAATAATTTGAGTTCATATCAGACGTTTTTGTCGATGTTTGGTACATGAGTCAAAAATGAACTTGTTTGAAAATGATTGTCCATGTAGTTATGAGTAAATCATCTCCAGAATAGTATTAATGATTTAAATATCATATATATCCTGTACATATTAATTTTATACTACTACATAACATTTGCAGATAAAAATAAATGAAATGCACCCTTCATGGAGACGGTAGGTCGTACGTACGCATGAACGCTACTTTCATTTCTTTGTCATATTAATGGAATTAAAAATAATTGGGATATATATATTATAATTCCAGTATAATATATATGTTATATAGGTCACATATGTTCATTAATTTCATTCTTTACACAGTCCATGTATTGCATGAACGAGTCACATCACTTGAGGGGGCGGTAGTCCACACTTCCTCGTATGAAATTATCGCATTTGCACAACATGAAAATCATAAATGCATGTCTTAAATATAAAATTCAGAAGCATATAGAAAACATAAATACCATATATATCATATATAAAGTATAGTGACATCATAATGGCCACCATTAAAGGGGTTAAAATAATATTGAACAATCATCATTTCGTGAGGCAGAAATTCTCCAACCACAGAAATAGTAAGTTATTTAACCATTAGATGAAGGTGTGTGTAAGTTTAGATAGAATACTTCACATAAAAACATACTAGTATAATAAAGATACTGGTTTTGTTACAAAATAAAGGAATAAAAAGAGTTTAGAGGGTTGGAGAAGCAAAATAAAACAAAAGAACAAAAGTGAAGGCATTGCCTTAAAATCAGTTAACTATTCTTGATTTGAGCTCAAAGGATTCCTTGGAAAGGATTCTTCCCAATGGTGAGGCTTCAATGATGAGGAGAGAGATGTGGAGAGATTAAATGGTTAGGGGTTGGCCGATCCAAAGGCTTGGGAGGTGTGGTTATGGTGGTAGAGGTGGGGGCCTTTTATAAGAGAAAAGGAGGGGCACTCTTGGAAAGTTATAAAATATTACTTTATTATAAAATGATTTTCGGATTTTAAAGGTCCCAAAAGGCTTTATTTCGAGTATAAGGTGATAAGGTTTCGAAATCTACCCATACAATAGGTTTGTGACAAGTTTAAGTCATATATTTTACATTATCTTTTCATTTTATTTAAATCGTTAAATAATGAGGTAATCGTTGCATCATCATGGTGTCATAAATAATTTAATTTATTTAGTGTCTAAAAATTATAAAAAAAATATAATTATGTAGAAAATCTTTTTATCTTTATAATTAATATTTACAGTCAAAAATATGACTTTTATAACCCCATATAAAAATTGTTTCAGTAAAACAACACATGTTTGTGACATTTTAATTTTAACATTAAATAAAAAGGTATTAATGTCATTTTTCAACCAAAGTGTCTACATGGGGTCCCCAAGTTGAAACATGGATTTTCCTGGTCTTCCATGACATATTAAATGAGGGTAGTACATGTGTCTAGGTCATTTCATATTATTAAAACATTATTTTTACCTTCAATTACACTAATTACCTCTAATCGCGATTAATAAACTTACAAGTTACTATTCACCGAAAACTTATTTTAATACCATTGAAACACATTTTACTTCTTAATTACAAACATATATGTCATATTTTTAAATTCAAATCACGGAAGTGGTAATGTTTCATTTAAATGAAAAATCAGTTTCTTTAACTACCACTTAATGGTTTCACTATTCATCAAAAATTGAAGTTTTTCAGAAAATTACCAAAAATTCAGCCTAGGGTATATTTGATATTCCCAATTCAAAAATTATGTCTATTTTACAAAATTCAAAACATATAAGTTAAATCAATTAATTTAATAATTAATTCCCGCTGTCAGAGCAAATAGCGTGTTTTTATGAAACAATAAGTATCAAAAGATTGACACTAGTTTAAGTCCAATTTCAAGAGGAAATTAATTCAAACGACCACTATTGGATTAAATGGTAAAAATATATTCTAATTTCACTTTGAAACCAATTCATAAGATAATCTAATCTTAAAAATAAATTAGATTAAAAAGAGGTTTTGAAATAAAATACAACATTTTTCACTATTCATTAAAAAAATGAACATTATCGGAAAAATACCAAAAATTTACACAAAGTAAATTTTGATGTCTCGATTCTAAAGATGAATTTTATTTTGTCAAATATAACACATAAAATTGTCAAAAATTGGATTTAAAATAGGTTCATCATCAAAAGGCGGTTAATCGACCTTTTAAAGAATATTAAAATGTTCACGCTTAAAATTGGATTCATTTGCATTTTTAATCCTATAAAATTTATTGTAAAAAGTAAAAATATTTGAAAAACATATATAATCATTTTGTAGTTAGTTCTGTTCATTCCCGCCATTACAACGGCTAGGCATTAACTACAATTTAAAATAATATTATTTTATTATTATAGTGCAATGTAAGATTCCCAAGAAACTCGTTGTTGCGTATTGGGTACACCATCGAGCATAGAGTCCCCTTTTAAGTTATATAAATATTTTATTCACAAATATAGATAATTGTGAAAATGTCATATTCTTTATTTACCCGGGGTGTTACAATTTTAGTTTATATCAGACATTTTGTCGTTGTTCGGAACATGAGTGAAAAATGATATTGTTATAATTATAAATTGTCCATGTGGAAAAAATTACACTATCCCCAAAATCATATTCATGATTTATATGTCATATATATCAATTATATCTAGTATATATGTATTTAGAATAGTCCATATCATTTAGATATAATAAATGAAATGCACAGTTCATTGAGATGGAATGCCGTTCGTACACATGAATGCTACATTCATTTGTTTTTCAAATTTAAATGAATGAAAAATAAATGGTAAATAGGTATATTATAATTCCAGTATAATAAATATGTTATATATGATACACATTTTTATTAATTACATCCTTTATGTGTTCCATTATAGCATGAACGAGTCATATTACTTTGAGGGGGTGGAAGTCCACACATCCTCAAAAGAAATTATCCTATTTATACCACATGAAAATAATAAAGGTATGTTCTATGTGAGAATTAAAGTAGCATAAAGATAAAATAAATATCATATATATTATATATAAATTTAGTTCCATCGTAATTGCCACCATAATAGGTGGTCAGAAGAGATTAAACAATCTTCATTTCGTGAGGAAGTACTTCACCATCAAAAGAAATAGTATATTCTATACCCATTAGAAGTAGGTGTGTGTATGTGTAGTTTTAATACATTATAGAACAAAAACCTTGTATATTGGTGATACTAGTGTTTTTATCTAAAAAATTATTAATAGTATCATAGGTAGTGGAGAAGGAAAAATAATGGAAAGGAACTTGAGAGAAGAAGTTACCCCAAATTGGGTAACTTTTTTTATTTGAGACCAAGGGATTTATTAAATATTATTTTCCCTAAGGGAAGGCTTCTAAGTGTAAGGGAGGTTTTTTGGGAGATTATTTTGGCAGATCATGGAAGAGAAAATGGGGCTTGAGTGGTATTAGTAAGGGTTAATGGTGGTGTCCTTTTATAAAAGGGAGGAGGGTCACATTAGGAACATGTGAAAGTATTATTTTATTATTAATTGATTTTAGAATTATAATAACACCATATTGATATATTAAAAAGATTATATGAGGATGCGTCTAAATCCTCTCATCCAATGGGTTTTAGAGAAGTTTAGGTCACAAAATGAACCTTATCTTTTATCTATAACCCTTAGTAATCTTATTTTACTTTTACCACATCTTCTTGTATATTCATAATATATGTTTACATTGGTTACTATAAAATTCCATGCGAACCAAAAATGGATAATTAATGACGTTTTTAACATAATATATGTCAGTTGGTCGGGTCTTAGATTTTTACAACTATTATATCATTTAATAAAATAGTATTTGATTTAAAATATATTTTATATCGGATTATATAAAATTCATATCAGGAATTTTAAGAAGACATACTTAATCCTAAAATTAACAGATGGAATAAAAAATCACAAAATAAATTTATTTTAATATTTATAATCTCATTTATTAAAAATTTTTATTTATAAGGCAATGACTACTTCATCATTATGTCATAAATATATATAGTTATTTGATGTCTAGATATTATAAATAAAATAAAATGATGTATGAAATAATTTTATATTTTAAATGACTATTTATAGTGTAAAATATCACTTATATAACCCCATATAAATTTTTTTACTAAAAGATACATTTTTAGGTTATATTTAACTTAACATTAAATTAAATATAATTAAATGTAATTTTCACACATAAGTGGCTCCACAGGGTCCTGAAATTGACTCAAGGATTCCCATGGACCGAAATATCCCATCTCATATTGTTATGAAATGTGTTTGGATTATTAAATATTATTATAATATTATTTTTTTCCTTTATTACTAGATTTACAATTTAACCATGGTAAATAAAATATTTACTGAAGTTACTATTCAAAATGTCAAGAAATAAAAGTTAACAATTTACACAATTTTGAACTCCTAATTCCAAATATGGAATCCATTTTTAAATATTCAAAATAAAGAATTTTCAGAAAATAATATAAAATTTAATCTCGTTGTCAAAACCAAAAAACGTGTTTTCAAGAAATATTAACTATCAAAATATTGACATGTCTTTATATCAAATATCAATGTAAAATTACTTCCAATGAAAAACATTAGATTAAATAATTAAAATATAATCCAATTAAACTTTAAAACCAATTAAAAGTAGAATCTGTCTATATAAATAAATTATATTAAAAGTCATTTTTGTATTAAAATATACTATTTTTCAATATACATTAAAAATGAACTTCAGCAGAAAATACCAAAATTTAATCCAAAGTAAATTTTGATATTATGATTTTAAATAATAAGTATATTTTTTAAAATAAAACATATAAATATGTCAAAATATATATTTAAAAAGGGTTCTCCACCAAAGGCGGTAAAACTGCATCTTTTGAAAAATATTTCTTTTATCTGAAAAAATGATTTTATTCTTATATCATATCTAGAAAACATATAAAATGAATTTAAAACATTAAATTGAATTTATATCATATATTTTTCATTAAGAGTCCATAACGTGTTATATGAAAACACAATTGGTTTTTATAAAAACTCATCCATTATATTCAATTGGATTTTATTTCTATATATAATAAATTTGGTAAACAAAGAATCGTAATTTAACTTGTGTAATCCATATTTCACATTTTAGTTTATACTATTCATTCCCCTAATTTCAATGTCTAGGCATTACCTACCATTTAAAATAATAACAATATTATTTTATTCTTTATTAGTATAACTCAATGTTATGTGCAATGTAATATTTCGTAGAAACATGTTGTTGTGTGTCGAGTACACTATCATAAAAATATTCCCCTTAAACTTAAAATTAATATCTTATTCTTATGTATTATTAGAAATCAAGAAGTATTATTCTATAAATTCCTGGGTTGTTACATCCTTCCCCCTTTTGGAAATTGTGTCCTCACAATTTTAAAATTGGGCTCAGAAACTTCATTGAAAGTCACAAATTAGAATAAGAGTCAATAAAACTATCACTTTAAAAGAAATAAAGAGAAGTATAAAGGTCACCTGAGATTACACATACTAGGATTACATGAAAACATGGATATGAAAGATAAAATTAATCATCAATTTCTAATGGAGAGTGATTGAAAACAAGATCAAGAGAAAGATAACCACCGGAAAACCATAAACTTGTAATAGGTTAAACGGTCTATGATTCCATAGAAGGAAAAGTGAATGAAATTTTTTTTAGTTCCCTTTCATAAATTTGGAGAATTTATTTATGATATAGCCTATGAACACAATGAAATATAATTACCTTTCAAGTCTAATTTCATCCTTCAATAAATTTCTACCACAAACTTATCTTTTCTCCAATTGATGAGTATTCAAGATGACATGGTAACATATAAAGTGATATAATCAACTTATAGAGTATAAAATAATCACCAATGGATGAAATATATAATTCCCCCATCTTTATACACTAACCAAAACAAAAATTGTTCGTACAAGATTGAATAATTCTCAAAAAGGATAATCTTTTATAAAAAAATACTACTCTTAATCTCTAAAATTGAATAAACAAAACCCAAATCTTGTAAAAACCCATTAAATAAAAACATTTACATAAAATTATTCAAAATAATACAAACTAATTTTGAATCCCAAAATTCAGAAGTATTTTATCACATATTCATACACAAAAATCATAACATTTATCTCTAAATAAAATCGACTACTCTTAAAGTCTCATAATGAAAAGTAATTAACCTAATATTATATTCTCTATGATAGGTTAATCATTTCCATAAATAAACCAAATATTTATATGTCCACAATAAAAACATAGATTCTTCCAAAATAAAATTCCACCATTAATCCACAATTTATATCCCAATGTATTATATTTTCCTTAAGAATATAGTATTCCGAAAAGAACAAACATCTTCCAAAATAACCTTTATTATTTAATCATGAAATCATTTCCTTATAATAAGGATATTAATTTTATAAAACATAAGATCCCAAATCAACTTATTCTTGATCAATAAAATTATTTAAGGAAATGCACCCTTATCACCCTTCTGTTGTGGGTTTGATTCCCATGGCCTTGCCGGACGCGACGTGTTGTAACCAATCCTATGGGTTTTAATTTCTCTAAAACCATGTTATAATTATATTATTATCAAAAATAACATAATTTATTCAAAAATAACCATAACATATTGTATCCTCAAATGTTATTTAATACCTTTAATTTTGCATCCCAAAATTTGATAACCATTTATCACCTCAAAAAAAATATGATATAAACCCCAAAGGTTTTCCATTATGTACACATAAGAAAATATAATTATTTATTAAATAAAATTTTCACATATCAAACTTCAGGGTTACACATACTAGAACAAGTCTTCAAAAGTAATCTCATCATCAATATAGCCTTAATACTTTTAATAATTTCATCATCCGAAAATCTAAAATAACACTTGAATCCCTTATATGTATACTTATTACTCATTAAATGTTATTCATGATCCATTAACCATTATTTTCCAACATATTCTATAATACTTCTTTCCTACAAAAAATATCAGGAATCATATCCTAATATTCAATAATATCAAAACATCATCTAAGAATTAATCCATACCTTTTAATGGTCATTGTATGTTTTTTCATCCTCAATTGGAATGGAATTAGGTATTGGTAACCATATATTTTTATGGTCGTGATGATCTCATTCCCAAACCTTCTTCATTGTACATCTATTTGTATAATTACCATGAACACCGCGTTTAAATCATTCAATTGATCACTCAGATATAACTTCTTTCACATTCTTGGAGTCAACTAAACTCTTCCTTTTTCCATGTAAGTTTATTTCTTTATGTCCTTAGTTACTACATCTATATCTTCTTCCCATTCCTATGAATCATTTTATTAGGTGTATATTTTCACATCACGGACACATAGGCTTTTGAATATACCTACCTTTGTTGTTATTTCAAAAACATCTGTAAGGATTTGTTTCTCACATATGTGATGCCTTACAAAAATAACAAATGTTCAGGTGGGCGGTCATGACTCTAGATATTTTTTTTGAGAATAACCACAATATTTATCATTACAAATCCCATTTCATTTGGTTTCTTATTCAAAAACCTATAATAGTTTTCCCCACATCCATTGTCACTTTGGTACCTTCTAAATCCATCCATTTACTAATACCCAAAATTTCAGTGTCAGTATATCTGGAAAATCAACATATAATGTCTTATGAGAAGGGTAAATACTAAGATATACTTATTCATATTATCTTAAACTCATTCAATTTATCTAAAATAACTATGAATCATTATAATATTAGAACCATTATGGTAATGTCACTTATTCTTAAATAACACCCTAACCTCTAAAGTTATCTAAAACGACCTCTGATACCAACAATAAGGCCCCATACTTAAACATTACATACTCTTGAATTAAGTCAATAATTCAAATTAAGGATCTTTTCTTTTTTACAGTTTTAGAAATTATGGCATAATGTATACATAAAATCTTTAATATGAAATGTATACACTTCTAATCATTATCCATTTTTTATAAAACAAAAAATATTAAAAAAGAAACATTTCTAGTTCCATGTTTCAGAGAGTATGACCTTTCCATGATCCCATAATTGAACCTTTTCATCTTTGTGTCTACTGAAAAACATTTCCAAACATGTGATGAGCATGAAAATCTTAGTAAGGGATACATAAAAGAAGAAAACTGTTATTTATTCAAAACAATATGTAAACCATGAGTACTTTATCAAAAGTAACACTTTTCACCATTATGAAGTAGAAAATATTATTCAATAAATAATGTCTCACAGCATAACATTTTGTAAACAAAATATTACCATAAAACACATATAAATCACACATACCAAATAAAAGGAAAACATGGGACATAATCAAACTTAAATGGAATAACCATACGGCCGAATTCCATAAATCATTATTATAAATGAAATCGACATACAGTTAACTTTCATACTGAATCTATTGGAGGTTATAACATAACCACCCATCCTTGGTTTATCACGGAACCACCCTTCATTTGTTTTATCATGTAACCCCCCGTAAAATGTCCAAGTACCATTATATAATCATCACACATAAAAGATTACATTTATTAACATTTCTATCATAAAAATTTCATTTCCAATCATAAGAAACAATTTCAAGATATTTTAATAGTAAATCAACTTTCAAAACCATTTTTAATAACACAATATGTAAAATGTGTATATGGTATTTATTATCCATTTAAAATCACCACAGCTTGTTAAAGATGCCAAATATCACATAATGCTCTTGGCGGTGGAAAGGTTATTATCACCAAGGACATTAAAAAGAAACATTCCCTTTTTCATTTAGTAAAACAATACGTAGATATAGATTTACATTGAATGAAATTAAAATTCAAAGTCTTTTATACACTGCATAAATTCAAGTCATGTATAAATCAAAATATTCCTTAAATAAAGGTGATTGAGACAAAGGCATGTATCTTGTGACCGATATGACTTGTTCATTCATTAATTTCCTGAATACAAAAATTAAGTTAATTTAAACTTGATTCAGAACATTTTACAAGTTTATTATTCCTTTTTTATAACTTATTACTTTATTATAAAAATTAGTTAATTATTTGAGTTCATATCAGACATTTTGTCGATGTTCATAAATTGAGTAAAAATTGAACTTGTTAAAATTATAAATTGTATAAGTGGTCAAAAGTATATTATCTCTACAATTATATTCATGATTTAGATATCATATATATCTATTATATCTATTATATATGTATTTATAATATTCCATTGTATTTAGATATAATAAATGAAATGCAACATTCATGGAGACGGTATGTCGTACGTACACATAAACACAACTTTCATTTTTTAATATTAAAAGAATGAAAAATAAATGATACATAGGTATATATTAATTCCATAAAAATATATATGTTTTATATGTTAAATAAGTTAATTAATTCTAACATTTATAAATTCCATATATAGCATTAATGAGTCATATCACTTTGAGGGGGCGATAGTCCGCATTTCCTCAAATGAAATTATCGTATTTATACAACATGAAAATCATAAAGGTATGTTTCAAATGAGGATTAAAGTGTAATATCAATCAAATATATATCATAAATATCATATATAATTATTTTTCTATCATAATGATCACTATAAGAGGTGTTAGGAGATTATTGAACAATCATTATTTCGTGAGGCAGTAGTTCGTTGTCCACAGAAATAGTATGTTCTACTCACATTAAACGGATGAGTGTGTAAATGTATATTTAATAATTATCATAAAAAAACATTTTATATTGAGGATAATGGTTTTTTTATGTATAAAATGAATAAATAAAACATTGGGAGTGGAGAAAGAAAAATAATAGAAAGGAACTTGAGAGAAGATGTTACCTCAAATCGGGTAACTTCTTTTGATTTGAGCCAAAGGGATTTATTGAATTGAATTCTGTCTAGAAAAAGGATTCTAGGATGAATGTATGGATTTTTGGAGCTTATTTGGGTAGATTTTGTACAATCCAAGGGGGCATGAGAGGTGTGAGTGAGGGTTAGCAGTGGTGTCCTTTTATAAGAGGGAGGAATGAAAATTTTTGAATGGTTTAAAGTATTATTTTATTATTAATTTTTTTTAAATTATAATAACACCAAAGAGATATATTTAAAATATAATAATATGATGAGATTATATCCTCTCAACAAATTGTTTTTAGATAAGTTTAGGACACAAAATTATCCTTATCATTTTTCTTTAACCCTTTGTAAACTTATTTAACTTTTACCATGCCTTCTTATATTTTCAAAATATACGTTTACCATAGTTACTGTAAAATTTAAAGAAACCGAAAAATGGATCATTAATGTCATTTTTAACATAATATCTTTCAGATGGCTGAATCATAGATTTTTAGGACTATTATATCATTTAATAAAATATTATTTGATTAAAAAACTCATTTATGTCAATTAATATACTCTTCAATTCATGAATTTTAGAAAATCTTAAAAGAATTAATTATTTCGATGAACATTAATTAATTCAAAGATAAAAAGTCATAAATATACCTAAATTTTTTTTATTACATAAAAAGATTCAAAATAAATAAATTTTAATATTTATAATCTCATTTATTTAAATCTTTCACTAATAAGGTAATCGCTACATCATCATTATGTCTTAAATATATTTATTTATTTAATGTCTAAAAATTATAAATAAAATACCATGATATAAAAAATCTTTTTATATTTATAATTACTATTTATAGTCTAAAATATCACTTATATAACCCCATATAAATATTTTTTTACTAAAAGATACATGTTTGGTTATATTTTTATTAATATTAAATTAAAAGTAATTAAATGTCATTTCCACACACAAGTGGATCCATGGGGTACAAAAATAGACCCCAAGATTCTCATGATAGAAAATATATCATCAAATATGGTTATTACTATAACACCCCAGGTAAATAAAGAATATTACATTTTATATTTATCTATATTTGTGAATAAAATATTAATATGACTTAAAAGGGGACGCTATGCTCGATGGCGTACCCAACACGTAACAACGAGTTTCTTAGGAATCTTACGTTACACTCTAATAATAAAATAATATTATTTTAAATGGTAGTTAACATGTAGCCGTTGTATTGGTGGGAATGGATAGAAATAACTAAAATATGATTATATATGTTTTTAAATGTTTTTACCTTTATCCAATAAAAGATAACGGCTTAAAATACGGAAAGAATTTAATTTTAGGAGTATATGCCCTAGTTTTCACTAAAGGTTCACTTATCGCCTTTTGATGGTGAACCGTCATTAAATATAGTTTTGTTCACTCTTATACATTCTATTATACCAAATAAAACTCTTCTTAAGAATCAGGACATCAAAATTTACTTTGCGTAAATTTTTGGTATCTTTCCGATAAAGTTCATTTTTTTAATGAATAGTGTAAAATGTTGAATTTTAATTCAAAACCTCTTTTTAATCTAATTTATTTATATGATTATATTATCTTTTGAATTGGTTTTAAAGTGAAATTAGAATATATTTTTACCATTAAATCCAATAGTGGTCATTGGAATTAATTTCACTTTGAAATCAGACTTAAACTAGTGTCAATCTTTTGATACTTATTGTTTCATAAAAACACACTATTTTCTCTAACAGAGGGAATTAATTATTAAATTAATTAATGTGACTTATATTTTTTGAATTTTTTAAAATAGACTTCATTTTTGAATTCAGAATATCAAATATAGCTTAGGGTGAATTTTTGGATTTTTCTGAAAAACATCAATTTTTGATGAATAGTGAAACCACTAGTGGTACTTATAAAAACTGATTTTTCCGTTTAAATGAAATTTTGCCATCTTTTTGTTTTTAATTTCAAAAATCCGACATAAATGGTTGTCATTATGAAGTAAAATGTGGTTCAATGGGATAAAAATAATTTTTTGGTGAATAGTAACTTATTAAGTTTTTAATCACGATTAGAGGTAATTAGTGCAGCTTATGGTAAGAATAATGTTTGAATAAAATGAAATGACCTAGACACATGTCCTACCCTCATTGGATGTGTCATGGCCGACCAAGACAATCCATGGGTCAACTTGGGGACCCCATGGATCCACTTTGGTTGGAAAATGACATAAATATCTTTTTATTTAATGTTAAAGTAAAAATGACACAAACATGAAATGTTTTACTAAAACAATTTTTACATGGGGTTATACAAGTCATATTTTTGACTATAAATAGTCATTGGAAATATAAATAGATTTTATACATCATAGTATTTTTTTTATAATTTTTAGAGATTAAATAAATTAAATTATTTATGACATCATGATGATGCAGCGATGACCTCATTATTTAACGATTTAAATAAAATGGAATGATAATGTAATATCTAAGACCTAAACATGTCCAAAACCTATTGGATGAGTGGATTTCGAACCCTTATCACCTTATCCTAGAAATAAATCAATTTGGGACCTTTAAAATTCGAAACTCTTTTGAAAATAAAGTAACATTTTGTCACATTACAAGAGTGCCCCTCCTCTCCTCTTATAAAAGGCCCCCACCTCTACCTCCTTACCCAAACTCCCAAAGCCTTTAGCTCAGACAACCCCTGCCCATTTTGTATCTCCACTTCCCTCTATTAATCCTTGAAGCCTCACTTTCATAGAAGTCTTCCCAAGGAAGCCTTTGATCTCAAACCAAAGGGAGTTACCCGATTTTAAGGTAATGTCTTCACTTGTGACCTTTTGTTTTATTTTGCTTCTCCAACCCCCTAAACTCTTTTTATTCATTTATTTTGTAACAAATACAGTATCTTAAATATACTAGGATGTTGTTATAAGAAGTATTAGAGCTACACTTACACACACCTACATCTAATGGTTAATGAACATACTGTTTCCGTGGATGGCGAATTTCTGCCTCCCGAAACGATGATTGTTCAACATTCTTCTAACACCTTCAAAGGTGGAAATTAAGATGAAACTATATTTATATATGATATCTAATATGTTTATGTTTTAATTAAGATTCTGTAATTTTCATTTATGGTTTACCTTTATGGTTTCCATTATGGGTAAACGCGATATCTTCATTTAAGGAAGTGCGGACTACCACCCCCTCAAAGTGATTTGATTCGTTATTACCATATGTGGTATGTATAAAGGGTATATTTAATGATATTATATATGATACCATACTGGAATTAAAATACTATTATGTATCATTATGTTTTAATTCCATTAAATATGAAATAGAAATGGAAGTAGCGTTTATGCGTACGTACGACTTACCGTCTCCATGAACGGTACATTTCATTTCATATCTCAAAATGTTATGTGATATTATAAGTACATATATATAATGGATATATATGTAATATATTACATCTAAATTATGGATATCATTCTGGAATTATAAAATATATATCTCTCTCTCATTTTGTTTTAATTCCATTAATATGACAAAAAAATGAAAGTAGCGTTCATGCGTACGTACGGCCTACCGTCTCCATGAACAATGATTTTAGTTTTTATCTCCAAATGATATGGAATAGTATAAAATGAATATTTACTGGATATATATGATATTTTAATCATTAATACTATTCTGGAAATTATTTACTTATAACTACATGGGAAATCTTTTTTCAAACATGTTCATTTTTGACTCATGTACCAAACATCAGCAAAAACGTCTGATATGAACTAACATTATTAAAAAATTATTATAACATTATAATATGTGATATGAACTGAATAATAATCTCTAAAGTAATTACTTAGTAAATTATTAATTGACCAAAGTTTATTATTCAGGAATATAAATAAACGAACAAGACAAGTTGGACTTGAGGTAAGGGATCCTACCCCTCTCTTTCTTTTTAAGTACACTCTTTTATGTCATTCCTTCTAATCTCATCATTCTTGTTATTGGGATGTTCTTTTATATTAATCTTACTATAATTTTTATGTTCATATGATGAGAGACCCTATTCTCTCTCATCAATCCATTTTGGATGTTTTGAGTGGCGCCGTTAGGCTGTCGAATTTTCATAAGAGATCTAACCTCTCTCTTTCTCTTTAAGTAATCTCCTTTATGTCACTTCATTTAAGCTCATCTTTGTTATGATGGGGGATGTTCTTTTATATTCCTCTTGCTGTAAATTTTATTGTAATGTTATGAGATACCCTATTTGATCTCATCAATCCATTTTTGGATGTTGTAAGTGGCGACGTTAGGCTGCCAAGTTTTCGTAAGGGATTTTTCATCTCACTTTTATTCCCGTGAGATTTATGATACATTTGCCAAAATTTCCATTGAGTGGTGTATGTACTGACCATTATATTACTCATTGTGTAATATTCTTTCATTTATGAGTATTTACATCAATGTTGTATTGTCCTTCTTTCACGGGGCGTATGTTTCGAAAGATACCCATGTCGGTAAGGGAACCTTTCACCCTCCTCTTTTTAAAAGACTTCTTTTGTTGGGTCTTTTAATTTACATATTGTTATGTTGGGATATGTTCTCATATATCCTTATTGATGTAAATTTTATGTCCAAGTGATGAGATACCCTTTTTTTATCTCTCATCAACTCATTTTGATGTGACGTCGTTAGGCTGTGAAGGGAACTTCTTAACCCAATTTCAATTTCTTTGGGTTCAACATGTAGTTATTGAATATGTCATCCTTTGAATATGTGTGAATGACCTTTTATTATTTTACACTTAATATCCAATTATATTTTGTGTATTCATTTTTCACACATAATTATGTAATTGATTTATCCTTAAACCAAGGATACCGTCTTTGTAAGGGACTTCGTCTCAATCTCCTTTCATTGAGGCATATTCTATTTTATACACAACCTTCTTTTATACGGTGTATAAACCCCTTTGACTTTTACGTTTATTCAAAAGGAATCTTTTTTATACGAAGTGTTTGTTAAACGACAAAAGGGAATGTTTTTGTCGTACGGATGCGGCGACAACGACTTCTCCGCCGTCGTGACCATTATCTGAGATTCTGCTTCCTCTACAAGCCATACCTTCTTTTTAAAAGAAAACTAAATATCATGTTTTACTTTCCTTTTATTTTGGTAGTGAAAATGGTTTTCATAATGTATTTATATCAATGTGTTGTATTTATATCTTGTTATTGAAAGGTGGGAATGTTATGTTTCCTTTATGCATGTTTTATGTGATACGTTTATGTTATTGTTCCTGGGCATTGTTATGAAAAAGGGTGGTTCCGTGATAAACTAAGGGCAGGTGAGCCCGATATAGCTCTCCAATGCATTGGGTAATGTGAAGGAGTGAAACGTTAAGGTTTCTCCGAAGAGATTTAGGGAATATACTGTGATGGGTATTCCAAACATAACCAAGAGGGTTATTCCCTACATAAGAATGTTATGAATGCCTCAAGTTACCTTTATGTCTTAGGATTTCTATGATTTATTCATGGTTTGATGAGGTATGTTAAAGTGCCTATGTTTTATGGGTAGAGTATGATTTCATTCTTATGTATATATGAACTCATGTTTCCTTTCCATATTTTTATAACCCTTACTGAGCTTTTTGTGCTCATCCCATGTTTTTGAAATGTTTTTCACAGGTCAAGGGAAAGGTACATGATGGGATGATAGTGTCAAGGATGTGTCAAGAAAGAATCCATGTTTTATTTTAAATATGTTTCCGTTGATGGGAAGAATGAATACTGTCTTTTATGTAACCACTTTGTTTAAATGTGGAATGTAATGCAAGTTTCATGATCTAATTCTCTAAAACTCTAAACCTGAAAAGATCCTCAATGTGTAATCTTGTAATAACTCAAGATTAAGTAAGGTTTAAGGCTGGGGCCTTATAGTTGGTATCAAAGTTCGGTTTAGATAACTTTAGAGGTTAGGGTATTCTTTAAGCATAAGTGTCATTACCATAGTGGTTAGGATTTCAGAAAGAGTCCTAGTTTTAGATAAAGTGAATGAGTAAGTCTATCTTAGTGTTTACCTTCCTCATTAGTACATGATGGTTTTGTTGATATACTCACACTGAAATTTCTGTTTTTAGTGAATGGATGGATCTAGCAGGCACCAAAGAGACAACAGGTTTGAAGGAAACTGTGGTGGTTCAATGATTAAGATACTAGATAAAATGGGGGATTCAATGTGGAAACTCGTGATTTTTCTAAACCCACTATCAAGGAGTCATGATCAACCACTTGAACCTTGGTATGATCTTTAATGCATCATGTAAGAGATGACCAATCGATGTGGAAGTTCAGGTAATAATTATAAAGGTAACCATTAGAGTTTATATGATCCTTACTTTTGAGGTAATTATGGGTTACTATATGATATGATGGAAGTGAAAGGCATGAGATAAAATTGAGGTTAAATTATGTTATGGTTATTTTTGATGTTTTTATCTCTTTTTGGGGAATGATTTGAGAATTATATAGTTTTGGAAAAAGGACAACACGCAGACCGTGTGACTACCCGTTGCGTCGGACAAAGCTGCGGGAATCGAACCCACAACCAAAGTGCAACTGCTATTTATCGCCTATCACTGGACTACGTGAAGTCCCTAGTTAGTTTTACTGATTCTTTTTAGTTATATTATTTTATGAATTAAGAGTAAGTTGATTTTGGGTTATTTATGAAAATGATTTACCTATCATGGAGGATATGTGATTAGGTTAATTACTTTTCAATACGAGACTTTAGGAGAAACTGATGTTGTTTGGAGATAAATGTTACGATTTAACTTGGAAGACTATGTGACTAAATCCTTCAAATATTTGGGTTTCAATCTTAGATTGGTTTACTTTGAATAATTTTATGGAAAAATTGTTTATCGGATTGTCCTCGTTGAACTTTGGGTTTTGTTGGACAAATTTTGGAGATTAAGCATAGATTTTCTTTTTTTAAAGGGTTATCGTTTTCTGGATTAACTGACCATGTACTAACCTTTTTGGTTTTGTTTTTGGTTAAGGTCTAAAGATATGTGAATTATATAGTACTCTTGGGTGGATTAGGTTATTCTCTAGAAGTTGATTATAGTACTCTTAATGCGAACAAGTCTTCCTAAATAGTCGTCTTTTGGAGAAAGTATGAGTCTGTGTAAGAAATCTATTAAAAGTTGAAAGTCAACATGATAAGTGATTATGTTTCCTTATTAATAAATTCCTCAATACAAAGTAACTTAAAACAAAAATGTTTTCTATTAACTTTTCCTATTGGGGAATCAAATACCGTTTAACCCATCACAAGTTTGTGATTTTCTTATGGTTAACTTTCTCCTGACATGTTTACTATCACTCTCCCTCAAGAACATGACCCTTTGCTTTTTCTTCCATGTCCATGTTTTTATATATGGAATCATAGTATGTGTTAACTTAGGTGACCTCAGTACTTATCTTCCTTTATTTTAAAGTGATTGTTTTACCAACTCTTGTTCCGATGTAGGACTTTCAAGGATGTTTCCAAGCTCAATTTTAAAAATTGCGAGGACGAAATTCCCAAAAGGGGGGAAGGATGCAACACCCCAGGTAAATAAATAATTTTACATTTTATATTTATCTATATTTGTGAATAAAATATTAATATGACTTAAAAGGGGACGCTATGCTCGATGGCGTACCCAACACGCAACAACGAGTTTCTTGGGAATCTTACGTTGCACTCTAATAATAAAATAATATTATTTTAAATGGTAGTTAACATATAGCCATTGTATTGGAGGGAATGGATAGAAATAACAAAAATATTATTATATTTGTTTTTAAATGTTTTTACATTTATCCAATAAAAGATAAAGGCTTAAAATACAGAAAGAATTCAATTATAGGCTTATATGCCCCAGTTTTCACTAATGGTTCACTTATCACCTCTTGATGGCGAACCGTCATTAAATATAGTTTTTGTCACTCTTATACATTATATTGGACCAAATAAAGCTCTTCTTAAGAATCGGGACATCAAAATTTACTTTGTGTAAATTTTTGGTATCTTTCCGATAAAATTCAATTTTTTTAATGAATAGTGTAAAATGTTGTATTTTAATTCAAAACCTCTTTTTAATCTAGTTTATTTATATGATTAGATTATCTTTTGAATTGGTTTTAAAGTGAAATTAGAATATATTTTTACCATTAAATCCAATATTGGTCGTTGCAATTAATTTCACTTTGAAATCAGACATAACCTAGTGTCAATCCTTTGATACTTATTGTTTCATAAAAACACGCTATTTGCTCTAACAGCGAGAATTAATTATTATATTAATTAATGTGACTTATATGTTTTGAATTTTGTAAAATAGACTTCATTTTTTAATTTGGAATATCAAATATATCTTAGGGTGAATTTTTGGGATTTTTCTGAAAAACTTCAATTTTGATGAATAGTGAAACCTCTAAGTGGTACTTATAAAAACTGATATTTCCGTTTAAATAAAATTTTCCATATTTGTGTTTTGAATTTCAAAAATTAGACATAAATGGTTGTCATTAAGAAGTAAAATGTTGTTCAATGGGATAAAAATAATATTTTGGTGAATAGTAACTTATTAAGTTTTTAATCACGATTAGAGGTAATTAGTTTAGTTTATTGTAAGAATAATGTTTTAATAAAATGAAATGACCTAGACACATGTACTACCCTCATTTTATGTGTCATTTCCGATCAAAACAATCCATGGGTCATCTTGGTGACCCCATGGATCCACTTTGGTTAGAAAATGACATAAATATCTTTTTATTTAATGTTAAAGTAAAAATGACACAAACATGAGATGTTTTACTAAAACAATTTTTATATGGGGTTATACAAGTCATCTTTTTTACTATAAATAGTCATTAGAAATCTAAAAATATTTCCTACATCATAGTATTTTTTGTATAATTTTTAGACATCAAATAAATTAAATTATTTATGACATCATGATGATGCAGCGATGACCTCATTATTTAACTATTTAAATAAAATGGAAAGATAATGTAATATCTAAGACCTACACATGTCCAAAACCTATTGGATGAGTGGATTTAGAACCCTTATCACATTATCCTAGAAATAAATCAATGTGGAATCTTTAAAATCAGAAACTCTTTTGAAAATAAAGTATCATTTTGTAACTTTACAAGAGTGCCCCTCCTCTCCTCTTATAAAAGGCCCCGACCTCTACCTCCTTACCCACACTCCCAAAGCCTTTGGCTAGGCCAAAACCTGCCCATTTTGTCTCTCCACTTCCCTCTCTTACTCCTTGAAGCCTCACTTTGGGCATAAGTCTTCCAAAGGAAGCCTTTGATCTCAAACCAAAGAGAGTTACCCGATTTTAAGGTAATGTCTTCACTTGTGTCCTTTTGTTTTATTTTGCTTCTCCAACCCCCTAAACTCTTTTTATTAATATATTTTGTAACAAATCCAGTATCTTAAATATACAAGGATGTTGTTATAATAAGGATTCGAGCTACACTTACCTACACCTACATCTAATGGTTAGAGAACATACTGTTTCCATGGATGGCGAATTTCTGCCTCCCGAAACGATGATTGTTCAACATTATTCTAACACCTTAAAAGGTGGCCATTAAGATGACACTATATTTATATATGATATATAATATTCTTATGTTCCAATTAAGCTTCTGTATTTTTCATTTATGGCGTACCTTTATGGTTTCCATTATGGGTAAACGTGGTATCTTCATTTAAGGAAGTGTGGACTACCGCCCCCTCAAAGTGATTTGATTCGTTATTACCATATGTGGTACGTATAAAGGGTATATTTAATGATATTATATATGATACCATACTGGAATTAAAATACTATTATGTATCATTTTGTTTTAATTCCATTAAATATGAAATAGAAATGGAAGTAGTGTCCATGCGTACGTACGGCTTACCGTCTCCATGAACGGTACATTTCATTTCTTATCTCAAAATGTTATGTAATATTATAAGTACATACATATAATGGATATATATGTAATATATTACATATAAATTATGGATATCATTCTTGAATTATAAAATATATATATCTCTATCATTTTGTTTTAATTCCATTAATATGACAAAAAAATGAAAGTAGCATTCATGCGTACGTACGGCCTACCGTCTCCATGAACGGTGCTTTTAGTTTTAACTCCAAATGATATGGAATAGTATAAAATGAATATTTACTGGAAATATATGATATTTTAAACATTAATACTATTCTGTAAATTATTTACTTATAACTACATGGGCAATCTTTTTTCAAACAAGTTCATTTTTGACTCATGTACCAAACATCAGCAAAAACGTCTGATATGAACTAACATTATTAAACAATTATTATAACATTATAATATGTGATATGAACTGAATAATAATATCTAAATGAGTTACTTAGGAAATTATTAATTGACCAAAGTTTATTATTCAGGAATATAAATAAACGAACAAGACAAGTTGGACTTGAGGTAAGGGATCCTACCCCTCTCTTTCTTTTTAAGTACACTCTTTTATGTCATTCCATCTAGGCTCGCCTTTCTTGTTATTGGGATGTTCTTTTATATTACTCTTACTGTAATTTTTATGTTCATATGATGAGAGACCCTATTCTCTCTCATCAATCCATTTTGGAAGTTTTGAGTGGCGCCGTTAGGCTGCCGAATTTTCGTTAGAGATCGAACCTCTCTCTTTCTCTTTAAGTACTCTCCTTTATGTCACTTCATTTAAGCTCCTCTTTGTTATTATGGGTGATGTTCTTTTATATTCCTCTTGATTTACATTTTATTTTATTGTGATGAGATACCCTATTTGATCTCATCAATCCATTTTTGGATGTTTTAATTGGCGTCGTTAGGCTGCCGAGTTTTCATAAGGGAATTTTCATCTCACTTTTATTCCCGTGAGATTTATGATACATTTGCCACAATTTACATTGAGTGGTGTATGTACTGACCATTATATTACTCATTGTGTAATATTCTTCCATTTATGAGTATTTACATCAATGTTGTATTGTCCTTCTTTCACGGGGCGTATGTTTCGAAAGATACCCATGTCGGTAAGGGAACCTTTCACCCTCCTCTTTTTAAAAGACTTATTTTGTTGGGTCTTTTAATTTACATATTGTTATGTTGTAATATGTTCTCATATATCCTTATTGATGTAAATTTTATGTCTAAGTGATGAGATACCCTTTTTTTATCTCTCATCAACTCATTTTGATGTGACGCTGTTAGGCTATCAAGGGAACTTCTTAACCCAATTTCGATTTCTTTGGGTTCAACATGTAGTTATTGAATATGTCATCCTTTGAATATGTGTGATTGACCTTTGATTATTTTACACTTAATATCCAATTATATTTTGTGTATTCGTTTGTCACACATAATTATGTAATTGATTTATCTTTAATCCAAGGATACCGTCTTTGTAAGGGACTTCGTCCCAATCTCCTTTCATTGAGGCATATTCTATTTTATACAAAATATTATTTTATACGGTGTATAAACTCCTTTGACTTTTACGTTTATTCAAAATGAATATTTTTTATACGAAGTGTTTGTTAAACAACAAAAGGGAATGTTTTTTTTGTACGTATGCAGCGACAATGACTTCTCCGACGTCGTGACCATTATCTGAGTTTCGGCTTCCTCTACAAGCCAAACCTTCTTTTTAAAAGAAAAATAAATACCATGTTTTACTTTTCTTTTATTTTGGTATTTAAAATGGTTTTCATAATGTATTTATATCAATGTGTTGTATTGATATCTTGTTATTGAATGGTGGGAATGTTATGTTTTCTTTATGCATGTTTTATGTGATACGTTTATGTTATGGTTCCTAGGCATTGTTATGAAAATGGGTGGTTCCATGATAAACTAAGGGCGGGTGAGCCCGATATAGCTCTCCAATGCATTGGGTAACGCAAAGGAGTGAAACGTTAAGGTTTCTATGAATAGATTTAGGGAATATACTGTGATGGGTATTCCAAACGTAACCAAGAGGGTTACTCCCTACGTAAGAATGTTATGAATGCCTCAAGTTACCTTTATGTCTTATGATTTCTATGATTTATTCATGGTTTGATGAGGTCTGTTAAAGTGCTTATGTTTTATGGGTAAAGTATGGTTTCATTCTTATGTATATATGAACTCATGTTTCCTTCCCATATTTTTATTACCCTTACTGAGCTTTTTATGCTCATCCCAAGTTTTTGAAATTTTTTCACAGGTCAAGGGAAAGGTACATGATGGGATGATAGTGTCAAGGATGTGTCAAGAAAGAATCCATGTTTTATTTTAAATATGTTTCCATTGATGGGAAGAATGAATAATGTCTTTTATGTAACCACTTTGTTTAAATGTGGAATGTAATGCAAGTTTCATGATCTAATTCTCTAAAACTCTAAACCTGAAAAGATCCTCATTGTGTAATCTTGTAATAACTCAAGATTAAGTAAGGATTAAGGCTGGGGCCTTATAATTACACATGTTAGGTTAATTTAATATAATTTTAATATTATTGTTTACCGTTATTTAGCGTATTTACCCTTTAACCATGGTAAATAAAATATTTACTGAAGTTACTATTCATAGTGTCTTAAAATAAAATTTACATATTTAACAAATATTGATCTCTTGAATCCAAATATCGAATCCATTTTTCTAAATTCAAAACACAAAAGCTGCAGAAATTAATTTAAAATTAATTCTCGTTGTCAAAACCGAGAAAGCGTGTTTTTAAGAAGTTAAAACTACCAAATGATTGACATGATTTTATGTCCAATTTCAAAGTAAAATTACATAAAATGAACAAAATTGTATTAAATGATAAAATAAAAATTCAATTAAATTTTAAAACCAATTAATATTACAATATAACTGTAAAAATAAATTATATTAAAAGGAAGTTTTGAATTAAAATGAAGTATTTTTCACTATTCATTAAAAAGGAAAATTAGAAGAAAAATACTAAAATCTCATCCCAAGTAAATGTTGATGTTCTGTTACTAAAAAATAAGTTTATTTCTTCAAATAAAACATATAATTGTGTAAAAACTATATTTAAAAGTGGATCACCATCAAAAGGCAGTAAAACTACATTTTTATAAAAATACTTCTTTTTTCTGAAAAAAATAATTCATTTTTATATCATATCTAGAAAGCATATAAGATACATTTAAAACATTACATTTAATATATATCATATATTTTTAATTAAATAAAAATCCATAAATATTTATATTAAAACACAATAGGTTTTCATGAAAACATATCCACTATATTCGGTTGGATTTTATTTCCATTTCTAATAAATTTGGTAATCAGAGAATCATCATTTAAACATGTGTAGACCATATTTAAAAATTCAGTTGATAGTATTCATTACCTCCATTCCAATATCTAGGAATTAACTAAAACATAGTATAATAATATTATTATTCTATTCTTTTTCAATATAACTCAATGTTGTCTACAATGTAAGATCTTGGAGAAGCTCGGTGTTGCGCGTCGAGTATGCTATAAGAAAAGGAATCCCCTTCAATATAAAATTAATATCTTATTCATAAGTATTAATAGAAATAAAAAATTATTACTCTATAAATACCTCGGTTATTACAATAATTATATTTAATTATTTTAGTGATGTAACCTACATCCTTCATCTATTCCATCAAATGAGAAATGAAATAGTCTTTCTTGTGTATAATGGACAACGACCACGTGAAATGATTTTATTTGATTCCCATAATTACCACTCATGAATGTATTTATTAAATGAATTAACTCTAAAAATTAATATTATATGCATAGAAAATTTATGATTTTTTCAATATAATATGTCATATAATTTCTTACATTCTCATTCATTTAGAAATGATAATGATGTTTGAGTGTTTGTGTGTTTCAAAACATTCAAATAGTGACGTGATTAATTTTTCACAACCAAATAACATGAATACTATATATATTTTTATTTAAGAAATAATTTGATATTTATGTTTTTATTAACATTCTTTATATAGAAAATAACACTTCCTTTTTTCTATAATGATAGTTGAAATAAGGAAATGTTTCTAATGCGTATGTATGGACTACTATCTCAATTATTAAAACATTGTTCATTTTTCATAATAGTATTATAGGATTGGTTATAAAATATTAATTAATGTGTTAAAATTACATTTTTTCCATCATTATTATTCTAGAGATATCGAAATAATGGCCTATTTGACCATAGTCATCATTCCGACGCCATTTGGGATAATTGATCTGAATATCATGAAAACATCCAAAGTGAACATAATTTAATAAGTAATTGTTTATATCATTGAAATAAAAGAAATTATAAAAATGAAAATTTTTCTTAAGTAAGTATAAAATTAACATTATATTATTACTCATGATTATATTGCATGTATAAAATGAATTGAACTCAGGGTAAGGTGATTTGTAACAAAATTTCTTCTCATTAAGTTATAATACATATTTATTAACTATGTTATTACAAGATTTTGAGGGAAATTTCTCTCCATATTTAATTTTTAATCAAATTTTTTAATTTGTATTTAAATTTGTTACCCATAACCACCACATTGATACATTCTTACATTAATGTGATTATCTTTGTTAAGAATTTCATATCAATTTCCTTTTATTGAGGAATATTTGAATTTTATGAACCTAATTTATATTATATGGTTGTTATAATACCCATTTTATATATTATATCATGAATCCTTCATAAAAAATGTATTTTAAGTTTAAAATAATATTACTTCATCTAATATTATTTTATTTGAATTGTATATAAGTTGTAAAGTATTTTTGTAGAAATATATTTTTTTGAGATTAATTATGTTTAAGGTTGAATTGGGCAAAATGATATAAAATTATTTTCTTAAACCAAATCTATATTTTATCAAATCTATCCATTAATATGGCTTTAATTTTCTTTTTCTAATTTCTTCTTTATTGAATAATAAAACATCAACAAAATTATTATTTGGTAATACACATCTTGTATCTTCATTTTGATCAAGATTCATTATCTTACATGTTGATATTTTAATTAAAATATTTTAACTTTTTTTTCTATTATATATTGATATATAAAATAGACTTTTAACCATGTTTTAATTTTTCAAAAAATGTTTAAATGTAGTCATTCTATAATTTTACAACAAACATTATTTAATTATTTTTTTACAAAAGTATGAAATGAATGTTCTGTTTTAACATATACTGCATTAACAAAATATCCCACCATCATGACCACTTAATGATTCAAACATTATTTATATGTTTCCATGGTTTTTTTCAAATAAAATTTTTCCAATAAAATGATGGAAATTTTTTCACTTATAAATTTGTGATTTCAAAGTGAAAAGCCCTCTTTCCTTATAAAATATTATATTTGGTCTTTTAAAGACATTTTCATCAAGGACAAAAACCATTAATGTCAAGGAATTTTTCTAAATTATACATATATATATCTTGAATATATATTGATCCCATTATCCCTTCCAACTATTGGGAAATTTATTCCTTATGATCAATTCTCAAATACATTATTTAATACATATACTTTAATGATGATATAAGAAAATATTATAAACTTTATTTTCTATTGATTTGAAATTATTATAATTATTTATTTTGATTGATTTTTTTATATAGAAAATAATAATAAACATGGTATGATGGTTGCACCCAGATAGTACTCTAATGCATTGTGTAATGTTTTTGTCTTATGAGAAATTATTTATGTGATTAATGAGTAAACCTAATATGTTATAGAACTTTTTTCACCATGTGATATTATTAAAGTATTTATCCTCGAATCATGATTAGTCATTTCATATGGGGTTTACACATTTCCTATGTTTTCAAAATCTTATGAATTCATATTTTTATATTTTTCTTTAATGTGATTACTCTTGGTCCTTGTAATTTCAAATATCATGTTATTCCTTTGGTTCAAACATTATGTTTCCATATCATTTTGATTCCATTACTAGGCTTTTATTCTCACACTATTATTTTATTTATTTATCATGTTATCCTTTACATTTTCAACACCTCAATGAGATTTAGGATCTCAATATTGATATTGAAAATAAATATGTTATGTTTTAGTTTCTCTTGATGTATTTTATACCTAGTATTATAAATATGTAAGACCGCACAATGATTAGGTTGTAATTAATCGATTATTATGTTATAAATCATATAATAATATATTTAAATGTCTTTGGTTTCTATAATACAAATATTTGGAAAAATATTTTCTCATATAATAATTATTATAAATATTAAAAATGTTTTTATCTTGTATCCAAATGATCCTAGAGGATTTTATTTTTACCATCCCTTCTAGTATAATTTTTTTTTTGTTTCTACTAGTATTTTACTCAAGCTGTTGTTTAGTTTCCAAAAAAACCAAGTGAGTGTAAATAAAATTCAATTAAGTATAAATAAAAAATGAATTACTTTTGATATAAATAATTTAGTTTCATAAGTTTTTATAGAAGATAAAATATCTTGTGTTACGTTGAAACCTCTACAGTATGGTGGGTTTTTCCAAGAGATAAAGATGTATATATTTATTGTAGAAAATAATAATGATTTAAATTCGTTCACAATTGATATAACTTTTACAAAGAGTATATTACGTTATTTATCTTTGAAAATTAATTTTAGAACAATAAATATAATATTATTTACATGTATACTAATAAATTTTATTTCATCATTGATCTACTATAGGTTAAATAAACAAAGAGGTAAAATTGGTATTTGAGAAGAAAAAACATTAATGGAAGAGTTTTAACATGTAAAAAAATTTCAAAACATTAAAAATTAGTTAATGTAATTTACTAGGATGGAAACATTTCACTAAGAGTTATGATAATATCCCAATATATTTTACTTTTCATAGAAACATGTTTTTTTAATATCTACAATATGCATATATAAACCATGTTATTTGGAGTCTATATTTTTTAATCACAGTGTTTATCAAATTTATTAAATTTATTAAATTTATTTTATTTATTTATAAATTTAATGGAATAATGGTTAGTTTTTACAAATATATATCTACATATTTAAATTATAAATAATATATTGATTTTGGAGTAAGTTTTTTACCGTTATAATCACCTATTTCTAAAATAAATAAATTATAAGTATTTAGGGGTTTAGAGGTTTCAGAGGGATTTCAATGAATATTTAGGGAATAGAAGTGTTTTTTGGACATTCTTTTGTCTACTGTGTAAAATAGGCATCGTTTGATGTAATTTTTTGAAACACTAGTTGTGGGTTAAACTGTTATGTAGGCCATTTTAAAAGGGGGGATTCTTCATGATAATTTTCAACATAAATTGTGTTCCCTAGTAAGTGAAACACCCTTGTTAGAGTGATTTTCAACCAATGATGTGTACCTATGAAAAATATAATAAGTTAAATAACCATGTTTTTGGTACAGTGTGTTAGAGTGTTAGCATATCAAGGAAACTAGGTAGAATATTAAATGGCCAATGGTCAATATCCATACTATAGAAATTATCATGTTGAGGTGATTGTGAAGGGTGCCATACTATTCCATGGTGGTGGGATTTGAGGCTATATATGCATTTAAAATCCCTTATAACATGACAAGGTTCAATTAATTGTGTTGTATTAATGAATTAAAAATGAAATTTGAAATGCTAGATATACAATACAAATAAAGGTGGAATCTGGATTATGTATCTCATAATGGTACCACAACATTATTTAAGCTCATCTAAGGGTTATGGGATAATTCTGAATATTCAGTAAAGATAAATCCTCTATCATAAATATAGTTTTTGACTTTATAAGGGAGGGTCGAAAATAACCCTTATGTGATCCATTATTTTTAAAATAACATAAATATAGATTGTAACACTCAAGAGGTGTATAATGTTAACATTTATCATACCATTGTGAAGGAAAGTATTCTTATAATTTGCAAATCTAAAATAAAATCATACCTTTATATCATCTTATTCTAGTGTGCAAAGTAAGTTTTATGGATATTAACCTTATATATAACACCCCTCATCTCACATATAATTAAATCTTTCTATTCAAAAATAATATAATTTTATTGTCATTTTCCTCCTATAATATGTACTAAAATTTTATGGGAAATATTTCTATATTTAATTAATGTCCATGGAAAATGAATATAAAAAATCATATAAAGTGTGTATTATATTTAAAATAATTAAAATTCTTGGATAAAATTGGAGTTCAAACTATAAAATGTGAAAACATTTCTATGATAATAATAATATTAGAATAAATGAAACATTGAATATATATAAATCCAATGATAAGTATTTACATCATTTACTTGTAAGCTGAAATATATGAATGGATATAAAAAATTAATATGAAGATTCCCTCTTCTTTTGTTCTAATGTAATGGGGAAAATAATAATACATGTGATATGTTGAATATGTTTTAATGGAAAGTTAATTATTATGTTCTAAAAGATGGACTGGGAAGAGGAAATCCTAAAGTGGTCCTACTTTTAATTAAAAAACTACAACATCATTTTAATGATAAATAGAATAATAGTATTACTAAACAAGGATGTAAAGGTTTAGTGTTATTGGAAAATTATTAAAATAAAAACAAATTACATAATAAAAAATAAAAATTATATAATTATTTCTTCACTAGCTTATATGGACCCTCATTTAAACCTTAGTAAAAGTAATCACCCGAGGATATACATAAATGAAAGAGGTGATTTAAAAGACCCATAAGAGGATATAAAACAACATGAATAAATAGAGAATTAGTGAATAAATTAATCATCATCATAACATAACTATGGGATCATCGTCATAATCATGAGGGGAACCATTAGATAACATTATGGAAAGTGTAAATGTATAAAAATGAACCATCATGTCTTAGTTGTAAAATACCGTACATGGTTGTAAACAAATCTAACACCGTGTTCATGCATATAAAACATTGATAATAATATCATAATATTTATGAAAAATGACATAATCATGTTCATGCATATTTCACAGTATCTCATGAGATATGTCACATTACACAATTCATAGGACTACAATATAATTCTAAGTACACCTGTCACGCCATAACATTTACATAATCATGCTTTCCACCTAGAACATGTATCTTTCATAAAATGACACTTGTAAAGGAAATTGGATTCATTAAATAAAACATTCTTTCATTAATAAACTTTTCATTTCCTGAAAATTATTGGGAAATACATATTTTGTATAATATTCATCATTCCTAATCGAATAATAAACAACTAAAGAAGCGTCAAAACTTATTTTGGAAAGAAGACTTGTTTTGGAAATCAATGTATTTATCAAAAAGTAAGATTTTAAACATGTAAATCCCAGAAAATAAATGTTTAGATAAATGAAATTATGTTTGAGTAATGTTAAAATAATATCTATAGTGAAATTTGGCATGAAAGTGGAATAACCCAAAGAAAATGAGTTGGGTTCGAGAAATACCCTTACCATATGTATGAATTCTTTATGCAGTTTAATATTATAGATAATAAAATTATATTCATTAATTACTAAATTCATAACCACATATACATGTATTAGATACATAATAATATTATTGTGTTCATTTATGTCCATTTTGATGAGTTATATTGTTAAATTTCATCGTCTTTAATTGTTTGTTTTTCTTGGCCTTCATGATCGGTTCACTTATATATATATGTGAACGATCATCTAAAATGAAAATAATTATCCGTATTTGAAGTTATATGTTATTAATGAACTTTATAAAGATTAAATGTTCTTTTATATTATTTTTCCCATATATTAGGATGGTTCATTAGATGAAATGATAATGATAATCATTTATATTAATTTGGTGGTTTTTATCCTCATGAAGTAGTGTCTTATTAATTTAATATTATGTATATAAGTTAGTTACTTAAAATTAAAAATGTTATAACATATATATTATAATATTTTTCAACAATTACAATTGTTTTACGAGAAGCATTGTATGTAGTAATGGAAAATGAAAACTTGTTGTCCTCAAAGGTGATAAATTGACACCTCCAAGGCGATGTTTTGATTATTAGAATAAATTGAAGAGAATAATATGTTTATTGAAGGATTATTAAATTTAAATTATAAAACTAATCTATATATAAGATAATAATTTAATCATTAATCTTGGATAAGGGGAGTGATTAGAGAATATGAAAATAAAAAAAATGAAAACAAATTAACAAAAAATGATAGTGGATTTTACCTCTTCAATTATTCTCCTGGAAAACCTCATAATGGAAATAATACATAGTCATTTGTGGGTAAAAAGGCTCTTTAACTTGGGTAAGAGTATTGGGAATTGTTTTAGGAACAATTTGGTCATGTTTCAATGCTTGTATGGTGTGATGATAAGAGGTTGTGAGGGGTGATATCTATAGTGGAGGAGATGGGTATTTTTCATTATTTTATTCATTTTTTATTTATTTTGTCAAAAAAATTTCAATAGTATTGAACCTTATAGATAAATATATTAAATAATTAATGTGAGTTATATATTATGGTCTTACATCATCTATACATGAGCCATTACTCATTAATTAATGTATTTGTTAAATACCTCAAATTATCAAATTTTACAATTCAACAAAAATTATGCTACTCTAGAAAAATACCTAAAACTAACCATAACCCTTTTTATGACCTGTATAATTTATAAATTCACTCAATTATATGAAATTAATTTTATAATTACTATAAATTTATTTTTTAAATAAAATCATCACTTATTCCAATAATACTGATTGTATATTTATGTCTGATTTTATGATACATTGAAAAATTAATTAAGGTATCAAAAAATTATCATATAATAATATGAAAATAAAATATAAATTTATTAATCTATTTTATAAAAATATATTTTTTTTAAATCATTATTTTAACTGTAAAATTTTAAAAAAAATTAATGATTTACAAAAATACCAACACATGATTTATCAATATTTTTAAAAAATTATTTATTTATTCTCTGATATATTTATATCATATTATCATTTATAATATTCAGAAATTTTATATATACTTTTATAAATGTGGTTACAATTCTATTGGCTAGATTACTTTTCCAAACGATCATTTCTCTATTTAAAGGTTTATGTTACTATTCCAGAAGTATAAGTTCTTTAATTTCTATGAATATCTGCTATTTCATTATTCATTTACATGATTGAATTTTTAAGGGGATATATATGCTATGTATGTGTTTTATTCAATGTAACAGGATTATAAGAAGTTAAATTCAATTAATTCAAGTTTAATTCAACACATTCTTCCCCTATTTTGAAATTTAACCCTTGGAATATGATTTTACATAAATATGTGAGGGTATTTATCCTTCATTTCTTTCTCTAGTTTCCAATTTTCTTCATCATACACATGTTTTCACCACAACACTTTAACAAGGTTGGTTGTATTATTATGTATAAACTAATAACTTCTATTAAGAATCCTTATTTACTATCCCTTATAAAAGAGATCATCTTCCAGTAGTACCACCTTTGAGATCAGTACATGTGAGGGATCTGGTATGTACTTATTTATGAGGGATAAAAGTAAAACATAATGAATTCTATGTATACTTGTTGGAAGTTCATGATGATATAATACTTCTCATATGTGATCAAAAATATCAAAGGGGCCAAAGTACCTTTGTCTTATCTCCCCATTATTTTCAAACCGCACGACTATTTTTTATTGTGATATTTTTAAGAAGACATTGCCTCCAACATCAAACACCAAGTCCCTTTAATGTTGTATGTGTAGATCATTTTCTGAATATAAGAAGAAGTTATGTGTTGTTGGATGAATACAAATTTCTATGTCATGTCTTTTATAACATTTGGTCCAAGCATCTTTCTTTCTCTAGCTTCACCCCAATAAGTTGGAGTTCGATATCTCTTTCTATAAAGAGCATCATATAGATCCATATGAATACTCGAGTGGATGATATTGTTATATTATCAATAAACCAATGGTAGGTGCTCATCCCATTCACATTTCAACTCTATTGAATAGAATCATAGAATGTCTTAGAGAATTTAAATAGTCCGTTAAGATTGTCTATCAATTTGGGGTTATAGATTGGGATGAAATTCAATTATATACTCAAATAATGATGAAAAATCCAACATAATTTAGATTTAAACCATGGATCATGGTCATAAAAGATAAAAATTTGAACCACATTAATCCTCAAAACTTCCTTCACATATACACTAGTATGATTATCAAGTTAGACATATTCTTGAATAGAAATAAGGTGTGTAGTTTTAGTGACTCAATCCACTACAACAGATGTCCCATTGTTTCCCTTTGATGACTTCGAGAGACCGGTGATGAATTACATGGTGAAATTATTCCATTTACATGTGTGTATAAGAAATGGTTGCATCATTCCATTAAACGTCTATTGATCTTCTTTAACTTCTTGACATTCAAAACCACATGAGATATATTCAACAATCTTCTTCCTCACTTTGTCCTATCAAAAGTGTTCCCAATGATTATGGTACCTCATGGTACTTCAAGGGTTCATAGAGAAAGTTTATCTATGTGAATTATCCAATGAATCGTTTATCTCATGTGGTGAAGGAACACAGATCCTTGTTCCAACTAAAGTACCCCATTATCATTGAAATGGACCTCTTTTTGTTTCCCTTCATTTATTACTTTCACATTATTTTGATTATATAGATCATACCATTCTACCTCCTTAATGTTATATTTGATAGAGTGTTTGAAAATCATTTGGGAGAGTTATGATGTATTCCCTACCTTTTTTATTTCCAAATTAATCCTTTGTATATCCATGAATATTGGGTCTTTCTCAATTTGTATCATGGATATAATAGAATGTTATTTTCAACCAAGATTATTTTCTACCTTGTTTTCCTTCCCAGGATGTCATATTCCTTTTTTATCTCTAACCATTTCATTTGTCGTATATTTAGAACCTTGTGTGTGAATGTATAAATTAGGATCTTCTGATCATTATATATGTCACACTTCTCACCATATAGGTACATCCACAATATTTTCAAGGATAAAATCATAACTGCTAGCTCCAGATCATGTGTCCGGTAGTTCTGATCATGGATCTTGAAAAATCATGAGGTGTAGGCTATCATATTATAATTCTCTAGGAGTACAAAACCCATGTATTTCATTGAATAATTTTTTATATCACCAAACTTTCTCCACTTTTTTGTAATGTCACTTATGTGAAAGTGATCATCCTATAATCTATCACATTAAAGCATTCATCATGTTCTTCTATCCAAATATATATTTCCCCTATCCTTGTTAACTTATTTAGTGCGATAAAAAAGCATGATAAATTTTTCAAAAAATGACAGTAGAACCTAGCTAAGACAGTAAATCGTTGGATTTTTGTAACACTTGTGGGTTGAGTCCATTCCTCAATTTCATTTTTTAAGAGGGTCCATAAAATTTCCTCACTAAGGATCACATGTACCAATAATGAAAAATTCTTCATCCAAAAATCAAGCATTCTCATCATGGCATATAATGTATCCTTCCATAATGTCATTATAACAATCCTTAGATATTGATTATATAACACCTTTTTCTTGTAATATATGAGAATATCATTGATATTCACTTCCAAAAAAAATCAAGGTATTTTATAGTGACTCTATTCATTAATTACATAAATATAGAAGAGGAATTAAGAAGTCCAAAGTGAATCAATAGAAACTCATAGAGTCCCTACCATGTACGAAAGGCAGTTTTCTAAATATCATCCTTCATTGCCTTTTTTTTAATTTCCCTCTCTAGGAATCGATAGGAGAGATATGATCTCAATTACCTCCTTCTTCGCCTTTATTTTATGATATCAGGAACAAATATATACCTTTGAGAATTATTGATATTCTTATAGTCGATCAAACAACTCATCAATCCTTGGAAGATGGATCTTTTTATTTATAGTGATCATATTGAGTTTCCAATAATTTATGTTCATATGCATTGATCAATCCATATTCCTAAAAAAGATCACTAACTCACTCCATGGTGATGCACAAGGGAATATTAACTATTTTTTCAAGTGATATTAAAATTATTTATTTAACACCTCCAGTTCGAAAATGGCCATTATGTAGGGGAACTTTGAGATATAAGTGTCTGTAGTTAAGAGATGTATTGATAACACAACCTCATGATCTGAGGTATATACTGGTAACTCTTTAGTAAATACATCACTGTATTCCCTAAAAATGGGTCATTCTTTCAGGTTGATCCTTTTATTTGTCCCAACCATTTGAGTGAGATATTATTCTTTATAGGGAGTCAACAGCCACACTATTGATGGACTTTCCCATGGAGATTCACGATCATCCCTGTATTTTTAGAGCATCAAGAAATGATTCTAAATTGGAAATGATATTTTATTTTTCTAATAGTGTATGTGTTATTTATTTAAGTATATAAAATCAACTCATCATATATTGTCGAATTCCACCAAGGGAATTGTCATGAGATAATCTAGAAGAGTCTTCCCACAAATTTCAACAGGAGAAGAGTTCGACACATTGGATTATATGATTAAACCACATGGATTTTTTATGGATATATCTACTTAAATGTATCAAGGCATTGATTCAATAGTTATAAAAACTTATAAGATATAAATGAATTCATTGAACCGTGATCAAATAACACCTTTTCAATTCTTGAGTGAATATGATGTGTTCCTTATATAACATCGTTTTCTTACTCCACTTTAGTAGTAGTGATGGAATAAAATTCCCATTTATCCTTTGGTTTTTTTGGATGATGATGCCAATTATCCAAAAGGATTTGAGGTTTAGTTCACAAGGTTTAATATTTCCATTTCTCTATATATTTGAGGCACTAATCCATGATTGGTTTTCATCATTCCTCCATCATATTGGTCAGCTTAATTTTATCTTGATGAAATTCCTGATCTTGGTTTTCTTCTCTCCCACACTTATATAATGTCGTAGTCCCATTAAGGGAATTACCATTATTCTTCTTCCAACATTATTGACATGTGAGTGGTTAATATTTATTTCCATCTTTTTATTTAGATCCTTTATATTGAGACACCATATTTTGTTTATTATCTTCATTCCCACTAGACCATTCTCAAAACTAAATGACCACTTTGATACCACATCGAAAAACATCTTCATAACTCTAAGATTATTATATTTATTGATCCTATCAAAGATCTTGTTTTAAACAACTAAAGAATCTCTCTATTTTCCAATCATTATTGATGAAAAAACACATGTCATACCATGAATGCCTTGCTAATGTTTAAACATAATCCATGATAAGTTGACCTTATTTTTCCCTTTATCTCTATATAATTATCTAAATATTTAGAGGGAAATATTTATTAATAAATATTTTCTTAAATTCTTCTCCTTCTTTTAAAAATTTAATCCTTCGTCACTGTGTCCTCAAATAGTGCCCTTCATTTATTGTCCTATCAATGTAAATGTTTGATGGTAAAATTCAACTTCTCCTTCTCTAAACACTGAAACACAAAAAATATATTTTCCATTTATTTGACCCACTATTCTATGATGAGTGGATCAGAAGATAATCTTAATGTCATTGGTCATTTCCGTGTAAAATATTGATATCCAGCTACTCCCTCTTAGGTTATGTCAGATGGACCACATTATTCAGGTTAATGTTCATAGCATGAGATGGGTGGTAAAGAAACACCCTAAAATTTTGAGCTCCACCTCTAAATTAATTGGGGATATCATTTAGGAAATATTTGTATTGTACTTTTCATGGGTTGTTGTCTTAGTTTCTCATTATTTTCACAGTTTTCTGAAATACTAATTGTTTGAAAAAACATAAGTACAAAAGTTTTCAATAAATATTTTATTATATTGTAAAGTTAACTCTAGAGCCATATCTTGTGGGATATCTATGATTATAATTTCTAGAAAACAAATCATCTTTTTTGATTACATATTTATACTCTCATACTAATTATTATTATTAATGTTTTATAATCCTAATTCCCAAATTAACTAAGTGGTTATCTAATATCAACTAAAGTGACCCTAATTTTTCTTACAAAAATATTACATCATTTTAATGAAAAAAAATATTAATGTTAAATAACCATGATCCAATGGTTTTTTGTATTCAAAAAAATTGACCATAAAAAACATTTACATAATAAATCATAAAAATCATTTATTTCCTTCTTCGTTATCTTCTTAGTGGCTCTTATGTAATCTTTAGTATAAGTAATCACTTAAAGAAATACATTTATTAAAGGGGTGCTCTGAAATCCTGTTAAGAGGATAGATAATAACATGAATCATTATATCATCGGTGATCATAATCATCATCATCAAAAACAATTATGGGATCATCATCATAATCATGAGAGGAATAATGAGATAGAGGTATGGAATGTGTAATCGAATAAAAATGAAACATCATATCTTAGTGGTAAAATACCACACATAGATGTGAAGAAATACTGAATCTTTTTCAAGAATACCTAACATTATATAAAGAGATTCATCACATTATCCAATTAATTGGAGCGTTATATAATTCTGGGTGCTCCTATCACATCATTACATTTACAAAATCATGATTTCCACATAGAACTTATATCAATCAAGAAATAACCCCTAAAAATTAAATGGGATTTATTATATATATCATAGAATAATGAATAATCATTGGTGATCCCAAATTAGAATGGGGAAAATTATTTCATATATTATTCATCATTAAGGAGTGATGAAGAAAAAACTCAAGGGGAGTCGAAATGTGTTTTAGAGGAAGAGGTCAATTGGAAAATCATTTTATTTTTCCTGAAATAATATTGGAAATATTTATATCCTAAAAAATAAATTTAAATAGAAATTAAAATATATTCTAGGAATATTAAAACAATATACACGCTAAAATTTGTCATGGGAGAGGAATAACCCAAGGAAAAGGAGTTGGGTTCGAAAAATCCCTATACCGTATTTCTAAATGATTTATTCTCTATAAAATAATGAATAATATAATTAATGTCAATAAATACTAAATATATAACAGATTGTACATTACCATATTCCTTATAATTTTATCAAGTCCATTTATGACCATTTTTATGTGTTATAGAGTTCTATTTCACCATTCAATATTGTCCATTTTCATGGTCTCCATGATCGATTCACTTGTATATATGAATTCAAAATCATGTAAAAAGAGAATAATTATACACAATTGAAGATATATATTTTTAATTAACCAATATAATTTTAAATAGTCTTATATATTATTATTTTCTTATTATGAGTATAATTAATTATATTAAATGTAAATGATAATGATTAATTAAAAATTGGATGGTTTTCGATCATCATGAACTAGTTTTGTTTTTTTTATTTTCGAATATGTATATATGATAGTTATAGAACATAAAAATGTTATAAAATAAATTTTACAATCTATTTTTGGAATTATAATGTTTTTATTACCATCCTTCAATATGATAAAGGAAAATGAAATATTTTCGTCCTTGAAGGCGATAAATCAACTCATTAAATGGAATAACCATACGGTTGAATTCAACAAATAATTATTAAAAATAGATTATCCATGTGAAAAAATTCCATACCTACTGCATTAGAGGTTATAACATAACCACCCATACTTGTTTTATCATGAAACCACCATTCATTTAGTTTATCATGCAACCACTTGTCAAATGTCCAATTACCATTTAATAAGCATCACACAAAAAATATTGGAAATATCAATATTTCCCTCATAAAAAATACATTTTCAATCACAAGAAATAATTTTAGTATATTGAAATAGTAAATCCACCTTCAAACCCATTTTCAATACCAAAACATATAAAAAGTTTATATGGTATTTATTTTCTATTTAAAAACATCACAGCTTGTTATGGAACCCAAATATCATATAATGCTCGTGGAGGCCGAAAGGTCAATGTCCCCACATATATTAAAAAGAAACATTTTCCTTTTCATTTAGAAAAACTCTATGAAGAAAATAATTCCCTTTGAATGAAATTAAAATTTATATGCATTTATATACCATATAAAACCTAGTCGTGTATAAATCACAATATGGCTCAAAGAAAGGAGATTGAGACAAAGTCCCAAACCTTGTGTTTGACTTGACTCGTTCTTTATTTAATTTCATGAATAATAAAATGAAGTTAATTTATACTTTTTTAAAAACTGTACTCATTTTTATTATTCATTTTATATCACTTAATACCTTGTTATAACAATTAGTTAATTATTTGAGTTTATATCGAACATTTTATCAATGATCCTAACTTAAGTAAAGAATGAACTTGTTATAGTTATAAATTGTCCATTTAGTAAAAATTACACTATCTTCAAAATGATATTCACAATTTATATGTCATATATACCATATATATAATATAAATATGTATTTATAATAGTCCATAGCATTTATATATAATAAATGAAATGCACCGTTCATGGAGACGGTAAGCCGTACGTATGCATGAACTCTACTATCATTTATTTTTCATATTTAAAGGACAAATAAATGATAAATAGGTATATTATAATTAAAGTATAATAACTATGTAATATATGTTACAAGTTTTCATTAACTCCATTTTTTATACATTCCATGTATATAATTAACATGTCATATCACTTTGAGGGGGTGGTAGTCCACACTTCCTCAAATGAAATTATGGTATTTATACAAAATGAAAAGACTAAAGGTATGTTCTATTGAGAATTAAGGTAGCATAAGTATAAAATAAATATCATTTATATTATATATAATTATATTTCCTTCTTTATATTTCAAATTATTTTTATTATTAGAGCTCTAACAGATCATGGTTTGACTGGAATATATTTTTATATGTGGTCTATAGTGGCTCATGGTTATGATGTTTTCATATAATTATGGGTTGTAATATCTTAATTTTAATGTGTTTTAATATAATGTATCAATGATTAAATGATGGTTTATTTCCTTTATTGATATATAATGGCTCAAGCATCAGCAAGAATTTATATATAATGAGGATATAGTGTGGGTAGGGACATGCTGATGTGGATTCCAATGGTACAAGGATATGATGATATGGATGTATGGGGTGCATGGATGAGATCATCTGAATGAATATGTAATAGATATGTGATGATATTTCTACAAAGTTTTTAGGAATATCATGATGTAACAACATTTCATGTCGGGTTGTAATGATGGGATGATTAGTGTAGGTTATCTAGGCTTTCTTACATACCTGAATAATATTTTGGCAATAATAAATGGAAATATTTCTTATATATAATGTTAATTTTTTATTGATATTATATTTTGGATTTCCTATATTGTTATTATAAATCACTGGTAATTGGGATTTCATATTCTCAGTTATGAAAACATAATGATATTATATGAAAATTTATCTGCATGTGTTGTTATTTAGAATGGGAAGTATATGAGTAATACTGTGTTCAATATATTTGTATATAACTATTCTTTTTTTACTATGGTTTCTATAATGTATATCCAAGAATTATATTTCTTATGGATGTATAATTAATAAAAACATGAACATACTAAGAAACACAATTGATCACCCCATCACATGTGGATAAGTGTTTGTAGGATAGTTGAGGAGAGTATAGAGATATTGTTTTGGAATCTTCAATGGAGTTAAAGGATGATTAGATTTTTTAATTTTCACTGATGGTGTATAAAATATATATGGAATTGGGTAATGGTATTCAATATATCATTTAATTATAACTATTTGGAGTTGATTGATAGTTTTTCCTTTTATCATGGGTTTAAAGAGAATAATACCTCTCATTCTTGTGTATGACTCCTTCAATGTTATCATTCATCCTGAGTCCAATTGTGGGGTGGGCCTCAAGGGTCACTATCATCCTCTTTACTAACCTAGAAGTAGTTTTAGTTTAGAATTCATGAAAAAATGGTATGAAAATATTTTTTTGAGATCCAATTATGTTTTATGTTATAAATAGGTGAGGATTGCATGGGATTGGTAGTGAAATTATGTCATTTAAATATAAATAATAAGGATGGTGTGGAACTAGCTAATATATAGGCATATGGGACCACATATATACTATGAAATTAATTTAATTTTTTTGAGACTAACTAGGATCAATGTATCATTCAACACAATGATCTGACATAAGGATCATGACATCCAAGTAAACATATTAAGGTTGAGAATGCACTAATTTTAATGTATTAAAATTAATAAAGATCCATGATTTATTTTTATATATTTCATTTTAAATTAATCTTTATTTGGGATTATTCATTATGTATTATTTTATTTTTATCCAATATTACAGTGCTTCGCCATAAATAATTATGTTACATTTCAATCTAATAAATTGATTCATACTATTAAAACAACTTATAAAAAAAATTATTAAATGAATAGGTGTTTAGTACTTTCAAAATATTCAATGATAAATGTTTTTATTAATAATTGATTCATGTTAATTAATAAATAAGTGTAATCATGTCCTAAATTAGAATAAATGTTTAAATTTATTTTTTTGCGTTGTAGTATGTTTTTTATTGAAAATGTGTATCAATTAGTTAAATATTTCATCTTAAGATTTAAGCATCTAAAATAAATGCATGTGATTAGTATTTTAAAATATTTTTTTGGATTTTAATGATTTTTTTAAATAACTAATTATATGTTTTCATGAAAATTTAATCATGTCTTCCATGAAAATTATTTCAAAGATATTATTTTTTTTAATCAAATTTTTATTAATTATCTATTCTGTTGATAGATTTTGGAAAAAAATGTCTTACCATCGTGTCTATGATTTTAATTGTTTCTGAAAATAAATGTTAATTTAAATGATAAGAACATTTTAGGACATTGAAAAATTATTAGAATTAAATGAAAATTTTAATCATTTGTTTATTTAATTAATGAGTAGTGTAAAAAAATTTATTCTTGTTACATTGAATGAGTAATTTAACGAAATGTTCTGAAGTGTTCCTAGAAAATATATTTTTACTTGAAGTTGATAATGATTCATTTTTTAAATAAAATGAAATTAAATATAAATTAACTATTATATATATAAAATATATCTCTTATAACTACTAGATATGGATGATTTTCATGAAATAAAGTCGAATTTTTTGACTTATTGATTTTCATTAAGCCATGTTGAGCAAGATAAGATTCGTGGATTATTTAATGGATTAAAATTTGTTTCCTGATTATATTACAAATAATTTGAATTATCTACATTAATTAATATATTAGGCTTGATTAATGGGAAGAATCAATGAAAGATATGTAATAAACATTTGATAATGTAAAATAATAATAAATTTTAATGAATAAATTATTGTGGTGAATGTTATATGTTATCAAATGCATGTGATAATTATACAACCATTCAAGAGGAATACTCTATGTTTTCTAAATAAATATGTTTATTTATTTATCATTACATATACTTTTGGAAACCTAAATTATAGAATTTTGTTGTTTTCATTGAAATAATTAGTTCTTATGTTATACAAAAAGGCACAGTTGCTCTAGATATATGTGTGGGGATGAGTGATAGTTGGATAAGAATTAGATGATTGTTATGGTGGATGACCATTGATTCATTAGTTGATATGATCTTTCTCACATAATTGATTTCTAATGATTTATTATTTACTATATAATATTTATTTCTTTTCCATCCATTTTTGGATGTATTTCATGAGATAGTGGAATAATGATTCGGAATGTTTATTTTATTGTTATTATTGTTGTAATAATTTTTTAAATTTGTTTTATACATGATTAAATGTTTTTACATAATATTTATAAAATATACTAGTAACAAATGAATGATGTTATTAATATTAATGGTGGAGAAATAAAGCAAACCAATAATTTTCATACATAAATGTTACATATTATAAGGTGAATATTAATAATATAACAATATGATGAGGTTATAATTATAATGGTTTATTGACTTCATAACCATTTATATATTAACAGTTAGTATGATATATATATATAGATATAGATATATATTAATTCCAAAAAACATATTCACAACTAGAACCCTTTATAGGCATGCCAAGCATAATACATGTCTTTAAAATCCTAGGGAAAGAAACATAAGAACTAGTTAAAATAGACACACAATAATGGTGAATATATGAAATATCAATCAATGATTATAAGATATGATAATATAAGCATATGGGTATTATAATGAGATTAAGACTTATAATAATCAGATCCAATTAGTAAATGATTTTTAATCATCACTGAAGTAATATGTTTTTGTAAATCAAAATGCATACAATGTAAGACTATGGAATCATCAATAGTAAATCATGATCCATGGTAAAATAACATAATCATAATACGAATGTTTTTGTAACTAACATAAGAATGGAAAATAACATTCTTAGTCAAGTTTTTCTCGTAATGCTATCAATATAGACAATGTGAAATAATGGAAATTCATACCTGGTCATTTATAATGTTCTATTATGAGTTACCCATATCCAGTTAAATTTTTTATCGGTTATGAGTTTATTAGATATGTCATCGATTATGAGTTTTGTAAGTCAATTATGATGTCCCAAATAATTGGAGGTATATAATAGACCAACCCATCATTATTTTTTAACAGAACCACCCATCACTAGTGTCTAAAGGAACCACTAGTCACAAGATCATAATCAAATAATATGTAAGCCAAAATAAAATTTAAACTTCTTTCATTACACCAAAAAATAACCAATGTTAACAAAACATGTTGCATAAAAACTTTATCATCATTAAAATAGACAATTTAGGGAATGAATAAATATGTTAACACTATATTTTTTCTTATGTAATGAAGAGGAAACATCAACGTATGTCGTTATAGAAGAAAAAAAATAAAATATCACAAGAATTTTTATAGAGGAAAATAATCTTTTCATATTAAAACCACTTATATCAAATCTAAAAATTGAAATAAAAATTAAGGAAAAATATTTCATTGTAAATATCTATGATATCATATAAAAAATATTTATTGATTCGTTTTTTTATGTTTTGGAAATCTGTTGATGTGTTTTATATTATAATAAAAATTCCTTTCACATATACAATAAAAATTAAAAGTATCTTATCGAGAATATGATATTGTTATTAATTTTAATCCATTGTAATGAAAATAAAATATATTTAAAAAGACATGATATAATATTTTTATAATTTTAAAAGCATTATTCTAAACATTTCAAAGAATGTATGGATTTGGAAGAAAGGTTTCATGACTGAAAAGAAAAAGAAGATTGGTTTTCCTTATAAACAAACATTCAGTATCTTCCATACCTAATAGTGGTAAAATTAAATTAAAACATTTAATATACATATATATGAAATTTATTCAAAATAAAATATATAATATCTTGGATTGATATATCTCATAATCTAATCATCATGAATTTAAGCATAAACAATCCTAATAAAAATATGATTGTTACATAAAACCATTAACAATATACTAAATTTTTAATAATAACCCTCATGAAAGAAAAAAAATAAATTGAGAAATTATGTTCCATGAACGTAAGGATTCAATTGAAAAAAATATTAATGAGGTAGTATATACAAATCATAAAATAAGGCAAGAGTATGACATCAAGGATGCCTTATTGAAACAAAATTAAGATGAATAAACATTATGACTTATTAATTTTTTATTCAAAAGTAAAAAGAATACTGAAAATCATATTCTTATAACAATTAATTTAATTGAATCATATAGTATGAAATTACACATTCAAGGTAATTATATATATCATTAACTTGATAAATTAGTGAATAACAATAAAACGTCTCTCAACAAAGAGTAATGAAGTCAAAACTCATATAACATTGTTTCTTATAAATTTAATGAAATTTAGATAAAGAAAATGATATGTAATATAAATAACTATTAATATAATGAATATTTAAAAATAAATTCATTTGGATGTAATCATAACAAATTAAATAAATAATGGTTCAAAATATCAAACCTGTATGGTTTTTTTAAAAATGAGACAATGAAACCCTTAAAAATTTATTAATTTTTAAATACAATTTCATTGAAGAAATGAAAAACATAATTCTAAATAAATACATTAAATTAAATTATTTATTATTCTAAAATATGTTATTTTGTATTATATATACTGTAGAAATAATAAATTGGTGTATAACCTAAATATGTGTCTCAATGAATATTAATTATGATAAATCCATTTCGTTATGTCCGACTTGATTAGAAAAAACATTAAAATATGTATTAATTTTATAATAATATAATAATATAATATTTATTAATATAATATAATATACCATAATGTAATATCATTTACACACCATTTTATTAACAATCCTCTAATAATTTCATCATTCTGGGGGTTAACGACATGATTTTTGTTTTTGATTCATTTTGGCAGTTATCGTCCTTTTACTTTAATCATGGTTACTAAATATATCAAATGTTAATAACCATATAAATATAATATATATTAATTATATACATATTTATAATGATTTATATTTAGTGGTGATGAAAAATTAATTACATCACTTGTGGAAGCAAAAAAAAATATTTACACATGATTGAAGTTTCAATTTTTCAATTGGTGGAAAGAGTGTATGGAAGATGATAAAACATCATTATATAATAGTTTTTATATCATAAAAATAATATATTTTCATTAAATATATCATTTTTACAATCTAGTTAAATTAAAAATGATAAACAAATCACATCACTTCATTGAGGTGGTAGTCCACACTTACACACTAATGATGTTATCATTTACCAACAGATGAGAAGGTAAGAAGGTAGATAATATTTTACAACTACACAAGAATTATTATGTTATAAATTATTCTTATAGAAATTAAATCCATCATAAATAGTTCCCATTAAATATTGTTATGGAAAATGAATCATATTGGTATATATAGTCGGTAGACCACACATATGTAGGAGTGATACTACCATCTCCCATTTGATTGAAAAGTGGTGATAAATGATTTTGAAATAATAATAATACCATAATGGTCTATTTATTAAAATGTAACAATCATTTATTAGGGATAAGAAAGTTTTAAACAAGGTTTATGAGAAATAAAATTCATAGAGCTTGGTTAAGATTTATATCGCATTATAGACAGACCTATTTTGTCTTATCCCTTAATCCTTGATGGATTGTCATTAAGAGAAAACAAAAAACTTCAAGATGTATGAAAGGATTATTGAAATTATTTTTGTTAGGTATTTTCAATATATAAATATCAAATGGTTTTAATATAGGAGGAGGTTATGTTCACTTTTATATGTGAGGGGAGGGACACACATGGGATTTCTTAAAACATATCAATTATATAATGTTTCATTGATGTGAAATTGGATCCAAATTTATAAAAATATTAATTTATTACATGATAAGATTAATTTTTTTCAAAAAAAGAATTATACTAGAATTCATTGTAATCCTACCCTTATCTCTTGTTTTATAACTCCTGGTAAACTAGTTTTAATCTTTACCCTACTAGAATAATTTGATAGTTTTTACTACTCACTTTGACTAAAAATTAAGTTTAAATTATTAAATTAATATATATTATTAACATGATAACACATTTCATGATTATAAACTATTTTTAGAAAAATTTATTTTTAACACCAAAAAAATAAATACCAAAAAAATGTATAAGGATAATTACAATGTAATAAATTATATTATATCTAATAAAATTTGAATTATGTTACATTAAGTAAAAATTACAATCATACAATGTCTCTTAATAGAGAGTATATCTTAGTTTTAAAAAAAATCAATATGTTTTACTTTTCACAACAAAATAAATATTTTTTAAAAAATACTAAATATAAACACTTAGAAAATAATGAAATATTTATTTCAAAATTATGTTAATTTAACAAAATAAAATTTTTAAAAGGTTAAAAAATTATTAATAATTTTTATGTGTGTAAATTGAAATAAAAATTGTTTTTTAGGAATAATAATATTAAGAATAAAATGATCTTAGTGGTAAATTTATAGCTATTTATTATACATTAATAAAAGTATATTCATTATTTAAAATCTTTATTTAAATTTTTCATAATGAGAATCTTACTATTAGTACCTTCCTAATCAATTACTATGTTATAAATGGTTACTATATCATGGTTCATTTAGACTTGAGGTTTTGTGAAAAGTAAGAAATCAGACACTTTCCAATTATTTAAAGAAAAAAATATTCTAAAATCTCAGAGTGTAACGTTCACAATAACTAAAAAAATCAGACAATAATTTTATTATATATATAATAAAATATTAAAAAATTGGAAATAAATTTATTAAAAACCATATTTAATAGAGGTATTTTAAAAAACTTGTGAAACAGGGAAGTGAGAAAAATAAATGTTACTGTAAACAAGGTATAATTGGGTTCTTTGATAATGTTAACATTTTTCAGAATAGAAAATATAGACATGGATGAGAAAGATATTTTCTAAACAATTATGGAGAGTGATAAATAATTTTCTCATGAAAATATTAATGACATCAAGAAAAATAAATTAATAAGGGTAAAAATATACATCAATCCCTAAAAAATAATTATAAAAAGTAAACCACTTTCATTTTTAATATAATTATTCAAATATTTATGGAAATATTTTACCATAGAATGTAATGAAATATACATTCATTATTTATTCAATTCTATAAAAATAATTCCATAATTGTTTTTGTGTTTCAATTAACTTCCACTTACTTTCATCCATATTTAATAATGAACTAATAATACAAATTTTCAATGCTAGAGAAGAAAAAATTGATTTTAATAAATTATAAGAACCATAAAATAATGTATTATAATTATTTTTACACATTTAATATTTTAAAAAATAGTTTTCCCAAGTTATCAAATATGAAGAAATCATTAAATGATTAAATAATATATTATTTTCAAAAACATAAACAATAATACACAATGTTCAACCAAAAATTTTCAACAAAATTTTCACCTAAAGACTCCTCCAAATAATTTCTTTCATAAATTTATATCTATATATTTAGAAAAAAGGTTCATAAGAGTTATAAAATCACGTTATCTATAATCCTAAAAGAACATAAATTATATATTAATGTAACATACCAAACATTTCAATACAAATATCATATATTCCCTTAAATATACAAAAAATATAAATCACTATAAATCATCCAAGAAATCATATATTATTCCCAAAAAACAAAATCTATCTTTATTCCACAAAATAAAACCACATTTTTTCCAATACATTAAATAAATCTAAAATTATTATACTTCATAAAATATAAATATGTAATGAGGTCACTAATTAATTTAAATGTTACCAACATTATTCAATTTAATTTTTAAAAATCAATCAAATATTTATCCAAATTACAAATTTTTATCATAAAAGTAGGCATATATTATGTGTTATTATTTCCATAATAATGTGTTCTCCTAAAATATCACCATACCACAAAATCAAATTCCAATATTTTAAGTACCACTAAATGAATGATTGAAAAGCCTTAAAGAAAATTAATTTTATAATATTAAATTATGATTCATGATTCTTATAATGAGAATATCATTTATTAAACAGTTTCACAATAGAATTTTCAAATCTAAATATATAAACACTTCAATTATTCCACTTAAAAATTGGCATAATGTAGGCCCTTACATAGTCTACACGTTATCCCTTGGATTAGTGAAATTTCTTGGATAATTCCACTATTCCCAATAAATAAATAATTATACAATAACAAGTACCTTATGATGAATATAATTTTACTCCATTGAACATTTCAAATTTCCATAGTAATTACATGCTATAAACCCCTTATTTTACACACATAAAATAAATTTTCAATAAATTGACACATCTCACTATGTGTGCCTTCATAAATAGTTTACATTAAACAATCTCAATCTTCTTCCCCTAACAGTAATTATTAGATGAACTCACATTAGACAACATTATTTTGTTATTATGTGTGTTAGGAACCTCAACCATGATGAGTTTATTAATCGTATAATGAGATATATGGTTAGGCATAATCACAATCATTCACATTCCACCTCCCATCACATTTGATTACCCATGAGGATAACCATTTCCTCATCTCTCACATTCAATTTTTACACGATTCTTCCTAGATCCATCCATGAACTAAAACAAAATTTATGGTGGGAGATATAGTAATAAGTAATCATCTAATAATGAAAAATTATTCATTGGATTTATAAACTATGAAACCTTCTTTAAACCTATAACACCATAGGTTTAACCAAGTTCTTCTACAGTTATCAACTATTCAAATCCATCGTAACTTTTAAAATATAATATTTTGGTTAACCTAAGAATATAACCCAAGATTTTAAAACTAAGTGTGTTTAAAGTCCCATTCTTCATTCACCAAAATGATTGATTATCTATACTCGACCAACACTTTTCAATGTTATTATTCATATATCCATTTGTTCCAAAACCATTTTTACATTTTGTATCTACAAAATGATGTTTTTTCAGGAATACAATAGTATTTTGTTTTCCATAACATAATATGTTATCCTTATCATAAGATTTTGATAAGTGTTATCACAAAATTTTTCACATCATAATTTTGAAAGGTAGCTAATCATTTTTTTCAATACCAACTATATGGAATCCAACAAAAAATATTTAAATACTATATATTATATGAAGATAATTCATTACATGCCAATATTAAGCCATAAAATATTTTTATTTTTTAGTGACATTGGATACATGTTCACATAAAAAACTATTATATAAAATATCTATATAAAGTATCATTATCTTCATCAAAAATAGAACCCTTATTTGGATTAGTGTACTTTAAACCATTATTCATAACTTGGGTAAAGGAAACACAATAAATAGCAAGATCATATTCCAAGTAAGGGTAAATATATTATTTATCTATCAATGATTGTAATATTTTATAATATATGCACAATCTTATAAAAACAAGACAAAAACATACAATAATCATACATAACTATCCAAATATATTTAATCTTGAATCATGGAATACCATTTTTTAAATCAAAAGATATAACATAGAAGTGTGTCAAATCAACCATAATCCAACTAGATCTATAAGAAAATATCATCATAAGAAATAAGTTTAGGAAATTTAAATATGGATATAAAATCCCTACCTTGGTCATGATTCACTCCACAGAGTATCATTGTCAACAAATTCCCATAATGTAAATTCCTACACTATCATTACAAATTTTCTCTTAGGAATAGCATACATCGAGTAAAATGTATCATCTCTTATGATTTTATCAACTATTTCATCATTACCCAATTAATTTGAGGTATATAACAGACCCACCCATCCTTGGTTAAAAATAATATAACCTATCATTTCATTATAATTGAACCAACCATCACATAATCATATTCCACTAATATATTAACCACAAGATCATGGATACATTTATTATTTCATCAAAGCAAAAATAATGGAAACAAAACAGGTTTTGTAAACATTTTCTCATCGTAACCAAAAACTATCCATAGATATTATTGACAATGTAATATTGTATAAATATCTAGTAATGTATAACAATCATAAGAGTTTGTTGTTATAAATTAAATACATTTAAATTTTCATTAGATCCTTTCTTGAGGAAAACACCATTTTCATTTTAAAATATATTTTTTGAAAATAAAAAATTTCAAAAAATTTAAGGGATTTTTTTATTATTAGTTAAACATGAAAAATTATAATATAATATTTAATAATAATAGTATTGATTAGGTGGGTATATTCGTTCATTCGGAGTATGTTAAAATAAAAATTCATTTCATATTTTTTATGAATGTAAAAAAGTTCCTAAATTTGAATTTTATAAAGATGTTCCTTTGAAAATTTGATAAATAAAATATTATATAGGTAAAATGGTGTTATATATTCTCTTCTCAAAAGTAAAAAAATTGATGAAATTATTTCAAAGAAAATATGGACATGGAAGAAGATTCTCAACCAAAAAGAAAACCATGGTTATTTTTCCATAAAACATAATTTAGTTCATGTATGTACATAAAGAGAAGAAAATTAAATAGAAATGTGTAATCTCAATATGTTACTATTGGAGAAGTAAATTCATAATATTTTAATATATGGGGAATATAATCTCATCATCAAAAATTTAACCATAAACAATCCTTGTAACAAAGAAATTTTAATATAAAACTCCACCTATTATGATAAATATTAAATCAAAATAGAATTAAAAAATAATAATAAATTAAACATTAAATATAATTATCATAAGATTATTCATGATAAAAATAAAAGTGGGGTTGTAGACACACCTCATAAAACAATATATGTGTGTAACACCAAACATATCTCAATGAAACAAAATTGGGACGAATAACCGTTATAAATTTTATTTTTTTAATTGAAATTAATTGTAGTATTAAAAATAATATGGTTCAATAAAAACCATGAATTAAATAGTGAATATTTTAAAAAATAATTACTTGGTATTATATACACCCAAGACCTAATAAATTCTTTCATATCATTAAAACATGTATCAATGAAGAAAAATTGAGTTGAAACCCATGGAATTTGTATATAATTTAATAAAAGGAAATAAAAATGAATAATATGATATGTAAATTCATACACCATTAATTTATGTAATATTTTAAAATATATTCATTTGGTAGTAATCACATTAAATAAAACAAATGAAGGTGAAAAATATTAAACATGTCTCAGGAATCTAAAAATGAGACAATGAAACCCTTATGAATTTAGTGATTTTTTAATAAAAAGTAATTTAAATACTGAAAATAATTTTTTTTATTTTAATCCCTTGAATTATATAATTTAATTTGAAAATAGAAATTATTGGTATATATATACACCATATACACAATAAACAATTGCATAACACCACATTATGGCTGAATGAATAAAAATTCAGATGAAACCACTATTTTATATCCTAATTTATTTTTAATGACTATAAAATTAATTTTAGTAAATTCATATTAATTATAATTATATAAATTAATCATATTCATACATATGATATCATATTTGGTCAACCAATTTCATTGCAAAACCCGTTTATTAAGAATTATCTTTTAAGGTCATCATTTCTTATGTTAGCTTCATCATTTTTCTTATATGTTTTAGTTTGGTAATTATCATCCTTTAAATTTGATCATTGTTACTCCATACCCAGAATTTTAATCATCAAATAAAAAAATATAATAATTATATACAAATTTTTAACCAATCATATTCATTGGTGATGAAAATTGAATTACATAACTTCCATGAGAGGATAATTTGTATGTACATAGGAGTAATTTTTACACTTTCTTATGGATAAAAAAATGAAATGTAAATTATAATTCAAAATTAAATAATAATTATTATATTTTAAATATAATATATTTTCATTAAATTTATCCTTGTTACCATTCAAGAATGTCATAAATGATAATCAAATCACATCACTTCATGGAGGTGGTAGTCTACATGTGCGCATGAGTGATGTTATCATTTACAAATATATCAATAGATAAGAGGGTAGAAAATATATTATAATTAAAAAATAATTATTATTATTATATAAATAACATATAAAAAATTATATCAATTGTAACAACCACCTAATAAATTTAGTGATGGATAAGGAATTGTATCGCTATATGAAGGCAGAACCCCAAGTATACGCATGAGAGATACATTCATCTAACATATGATTGAGAAGAGATGGTAAATGACTGTAAAATAATTATAAAAAATATCATTATATTTATTAAGAAGTATTAATCATGTTTTATTTATTATATTCTGTGTAATAAGAAATAAAATTAAATGAGACTGGTTATGATTTATCCCTCTTATTTTGGTGACCACTTTTTCATAGACATTAATCTTTGAATAATAGATCATAGGAGAAGAAAATAATCTATTGTATGTAGGGAATGGTTTTGAGTAGGTATTTTTGGATCTATAAGTCTCAAATTGTGTGAATTATGGAGGCTTTTATGTGCCGTTTTATTTTTGTGGGAAAGCACACACATAGAAATTATTAAAATATCCCAATTATATAAGGTTTCATTGAAAAGAAAGTGGATAAAAATGGATAAGGATTTGAATTTATGATAAAATAAAGTTACAATATCTTCAAAAAATAATATATAGATAGTTTTGTGTGGAAATCATACCCTTATCTCTTGGTTTAACCCTAAGTAATCCTTTTTTAACTTTAACTATTGTAACAAAATTTTATTATTTTTATTATTAAATGTGAACAAAAAATAAACTTAAACTTTTATATTATTGTTATTATTAGGATTAAAAATATTTAATCCATTTTACCTATTTTGATTTATATATGTTGATGAATATACATTTAAAAAAGCATTTCAACTTGAAATAAAAACTCATTTTATAAAAATTATTCTAAAGCCAAATACATAGTTTCCACTTATTCCTTACTTTCAAAACGATAAAAATAATTTTAAGATTTTTTATTTAGAATATTATATATAAAATTATTTTAAACCATTAATAAATATAGATTATATTAATTTACTAAAATAAATCACATTTCGTTTACGAAAACATTTGTTAGAAAATGTTGTTTTTAAACACAAAAACAGTGTATTGAAGATTATTTTATAATCCATATTATTATATAATTAATTAATTTTTTTAGTTAAAGTTGAATTTTTTAGTTTGAGATAAATTTAAAAACATATTGGGACATTTAAATGTAAATTTATGATAGTATTTACAAAATTTTGTATCTTCTGTTTTTCACTAAAAAACATTTTTAAAATAAAATCTATAAATATAACCCTAAGATAATATAGACACACTGATTGAAGAAATGATATAAATTTCCTAAAATAGTTTTCTAAAAAATATTATCAATTATTTATAATTTCCACTGCCATAAAATTCAATAAACTTAATTTTTATAGAAAACATATTTTTGAAGAATCAAATTATTTCCATGAAAACTATGTAGCTATTTATAAAATTTTAATAACAATATTTATATTATTTGTAACCATTATATAAATTTTTCATAATTTCATTATTATTATTCATACCTTTTAATTCAATGTCTAGGTTATAAAGGGTTACTATATCACTATTCATATTGACTAAATGTTGCGTGTGAAGAAAAGTATGAAACATATTCAATTTATTTAAAGAAAGAAATATTCTAAAATCTCAGGGTGTTACAAAACCATTTAAAATATTCCATGATTATTTTAATTCATTGTTACATTTATAGAGATTATTTTTTGGATTAATTATATTCATGGTTATAGGTTTTATGTTTTTCGACCTTATCTTCAGAGATATACAACACTTGTTTTGAATCATGATTGGCTCCCAATTTTAGGTTGGGATATATGGATGTAATGGACTAAGTGGTGTAGATTTTTTCCCCCCAATAATCCCATTTTTTAACTAGGTAGATACGGAACAGTTACATTACTTAGAGTCCAAGAAGAAAAAAAGATTGTATTAAATAGATTAGAGGCCTGAAGTGGCAAGACCTTGTATTTATTTTAATTTTCTAACTACATTATAATATCCCCTTCATAGTAATTATTCTTATCTTCCTCAAGAAAACAACTTTATAATTGTTTCCATCTATCAGAACCCATGTGAAAAACTATATGGGACAATGGCGTGACATTCATATCCCTCATTCTATCCTTGGGTTCATTTTTCTCCTTAATGGTGACTGATTTTACACTACTAGAAATAAGATCTATACCAAGAGTTTTGGGAAAACCATTATAATAGTTCCCTTATATGGACCTATACAAATGGTTTGGCCAAAACTATTGATATAGGTCACTAATTTGGACATATAGCAATGGTTTTGGACAAGTCGTTGGTATAGGGGGACCTATACCAACGGTGTGGGGAAAACCGTTGCAATAAGTCACTTATATGGACTTATGCCAACGGTCTTGGCCAAACCATTTGTATAGGTCCATAATAGAGACCCTATAACAATGGTTTTCCCCAAACCATTGGTATAGGTCCCCTCCCCCTATATTAACAGTTTGTCCAAAACCGTTGGCATAGGTCCCAAAATCAAATAATCTATACCAATGGTTCTCAAAACCGTTGGTATAGGTCCATACCAACAGTTTTGAGAACCCTTGGTATAGTTACATGTATTTTATATGGATTCTTCTTATAGAGAATATTATATAAATCAAAATTTAAAATATTTATGATAATACCAATATATTTTTATGAAATTATGTTAAAAAAACTCAAGTTAGGTTAGCGGTTAGGTCATTTAATCCTAAAATCCTAGTACCGGGATCAAAACCTACCAAATTCTTCTTTTTTGAAGTACATATACCAACGGTTTTACGGAACTGTTGGTATAGATTTTTCATATTACTTATAGCAATGGTTTTGAAAACCATTGGTATAGGTCTATACTAATAGTTTTGGGAAAACCGTTGGTATAGACGTATCCCCACTGCTTACTTCACCACGGTTCTCCAAACCGTTGGTATAGGGTACACCAACAGTTTGGAGGCCTATACTAACGATTTCAAACCATTGGTATAGGGTATTTTTCTACTAGTGTTACTTTTAACTATTCACTCATAGAAACTCTTGTAATAAGGATCTACACTACATTATGTATCATTGGACCTATTTCCTAAATGGACCTGATGGCTTAATGTCATTTTGTTGATGTGATTCATGAGTAAAATATGCCAATGATGATTTCATTACTCCAAAATGGTTCGGTGATGACGGATGATACAGATTGGATACTCATTTATGGGCGACCTAGAAAGACAAAAGGCAAGTATTAAATTCATCTCTTTTTCATTAGAGAATGATCAGTATGAATATATGAGGCTTATTTATCCTATTAGAAATTGGTGGTCAGTTATTTAGGGTCTTTGGACTGTGTTTTTTAGGTTAATATCTCTACTCCTTGCATATCTAATAAAAAATATTCTTGGAATCCAATTAATATAATTTTGTTTCAAAAAAAAGAGTATAAGATGTTTTTTTAAATGGGTGTGTGTAGCGTATTAAATATTTATGTGACTATAAATAATTATTAGACCATAAAATTTTTATTGGTTTTATTTTTTAATTATGAAATAATTTTTTTACTTAAATTACATTTTGAAATAGTTATTTCTATACTAATCATGGGGAATTGTTTTCAAATAAAAGGGGATGGGTGTTAATTTTTTTGAAATTTGTTTTCTCATTATAGAAACTATTTAGATTCACTTTGGGATGTTTTGAAAGTATTTTTTCTAAGATATTTTACAAATTTTGGAAAAAAAATTTATAGTTTATTCAAATATGTAACAATTTCATAACCTTTTTTCTTTAATGTGTTTTGATGGAGTAGCATAAGGTCCTTAATATCATGTAAGTTTATATTATTATTTTGTTTTGTTGTGATTCATATCCAAAATGATTTCCTCAATCCAAAATATGTTACTCATTCTTTGAAGGGTAGTCATTATTATTTATGGATGAGTGTTTTGAGGTAGTTTTGATAGTACATCTACCTTAATTGAGAAGAATCATCCCCAAAAATAAATTTTTTACTTTTTTCTGAATATCATCGTGCATTTTGACTCTAATTTTTTGGTTGTTTAGACCGCTCAATTACCTTCCTTAATGTTTTTTAAATTCCCAATGGTGCTAATTTCTTGAGAGGTATATAATTAAATATTTTGTATATGTGAATCCTTTTCTTTATCATTATTATATGTTTGGATTTTTGAAGTGTAATTTTAGATGATTTTTGAATTTTAAATGTCTTTTCTATCCATTTCAAGTCATGGTGGTAGGTTTGGTGGTGATATTTTAGAAGTTGTTTTCATTAGCCAATATATTATCTAAGTTATTATAGAAGGTTGATTTGATATGTAATTTTTCAAAACAAATGGTGCACCATGAGTAGTGTAATACCCATGGTAGATGGAATTTCATCTAGGGATATGCACTTATTTGAAATGGAATAAGTTAGAATCCCATTTTTCGGTGTGTTGTGTCTATGTGTTGATGATTCAGTTGTGAAATATGAAAGATTAAACTACCATAGTGGAGTCACCACACTATAACATTTTTCATGGAAATGAGAATCCAAAATATTTTTAACCTTATGATATAGAGATAGTTGTGTAGGATATATTGGTATTCTAAATTCGTTGAACTACTTTGATGTTCATGGAATTGTTAATTATGTATTAGTTAAAAATGAAATGGAATAGTTTCAATACAAATTAAGGTACTGACTATCTAGGGTTTCATGCAAGGGTACCAGGGAATAATTTAATCTTCCTTAGAAGAAATTTGATAATTATAAATCTTATATAAAGGTAAATAGTCTTAAATAAATATAATATTGTGTCATGAAAGGGGTGAGTCTCAATGAACCTTATGTGAGGCCATTATTTTATACTACATAAAGTTAGACTCTAATATCCAAGTATTACACATAGGTAATATAGAACTCATCATTACATATGCATATAATCATGCACTACCTAATGGAAAGAAAAATATTACCTTTACGTCTTCTTTTTCGTATTCACTATGTAATGGTAAGTGATGTACCCATTATACAGACCCAACATCTCCCATATAGGTAACCCTTTCTATATAGAAATATTTCATGTTTCGTATCCTTATATATCCACTATCATGTACTCATATTTTACAGGATATATAAGTATTATTAATTAAAAAATATTATAAATGAAAATTTAAAATATTTGGATGAATTTTTTATAATTTAATTACATAAAATTATTAAATTAAAAGGGAGTTTATTCAATTAAATGTTGAAACACTATAATGATAATAATAAGTCTGAAATAAATGAAATATTATATATATAAATATCCATGCCTGATAATATTGTTAATATAAAGGAAATCTAAAATAAATGAATGGATTTTTGTAAATAATGTGAGACATATCACTTCTTTTATTACAATACAATTGGGGAAATAAAAATTCGTGCTTCATAATAAACATGTTCCAATAAAAAAATTATGTATTCTATTTTAGAAGAGATAATATGAATGGAGGACCCCATTAGTTATACATCCATCTATTAAATACATATAAGGTTCTGAAATGGGTGATGATTTTCTATTTAATTTTGAATGTATTAAATTTTATATAATGATGATTAATTAATTCCAATCTATATTAATTTATGAATAAAACTAAATATATTAATTTTATATTGACATTCAGGATTATTTAGGAATGTTCCATCAAAATATGTTGGGAATATAGTGACGAAAAAATATATATAAGAGGAAATTTAGTCGAGGAAAATATTGACATTCCAATTTGGAATTTTCAATTAAGAAATATAATGTATCATTAGATATAATATGAATATGTGATAAAATAGAATTAATTAATCAATACAGGTCATGTTTATTGTTTTCTAATAGTAATGTTGACTTGTTCGAGGGGGTTTGATTCTTTGTTCAGGTCTTATATGTTTAGTTAAAATAATAGGATGAATGAAATAATAATTTGATGAGATTAATATTAGATTTAATAATTAATATTTCCATTACACTAATTAATAAAGTTTCATTGAATAATATGTTATAGTGATGATAAATCATGCAAAAACGGGACTAGTTTTACTTATTTTATATTAAGTGTTTGTATTATTATGTACCTTTTCATTACATTTATTTAATGATATATAGTTATTTACATATGTTAAAAGAATAGTTTATTGATTGATTATTCATATATGATCCCTTTATATGGTGTAATAATTGTTTCATTATAATATTTTATTTATATAATTAATTTCATATGGTTTCTTAACATTTTTTATTGCATATGAATTTTCATATATACCCTATTTTTTTATCATATTTTTTTCATTATTTATGTTGTGACAATTCATGGTTCTATAAGAGTATATTTACATATGAGGTTTTTAAAGGATCAGGGTCATGATGTGTTTATTTAATTACAAATTATAATGTATTAAGGTTTATATTTTCCCAAATCATATATTTGTGATAGAATAATGTTCTATATATTGTATAGGACTGCAATGGCTTGAGGTAAAACATGATTTTTTTAGATTATGATAATTCATGGGGTGCATGGGTGTGATTATGTGGAAACATGGGGTGGGGGATGAAATGATGTGGAAAGATGGGGTGTAGGGATGTATTAAATGAATGAATAGAGTACATGGATGTGATTATGTGGTTGCATGTGGTGTACATATCTACTAATGGAACTGCAAGGGCTATAGAGATATGATGTTGCACTACTAGAAAAACAGGTATTTGCGACGGCTCATTTGTGACGGGATCCCGTCGCAAATGGCTTTTTGCGACGGGTGCCCGTCGCAAATGACCCGTTGCTGAAAACGGTGTCGCAACAACAATTATTTGCGACGGGCCCGTCGCTAAAGCCTTCTTCCGTGACAGGAAGAATCCCCGTCGCAAATAGTACTCTGTATATTTGTCAAAAACTTTTCAAAAACTATTTGCGATGGGCACCGTCGCAAATACCTGTTGTGACGGCCCCGCCGCAAATAGTTTTTGCGATGGGACCCGTCGCAAAAACCTATTTAAAAAAATAAATAAAAAACTATTAATAAATTTTTTTAATGCATATAATAATAATACTATTTGCGACGGGCATAGTATCCCGTCGCAAATACTATATAAAAAATAAAAAAAAATAAGTTATTAATAAATTATTTTAATTAATATAATAATAATCCAATTATAATTCAAAAATAAAAAATAATAAAATATTAATAAATGATTTTAATTAATATAATAATAGAATTATAATTCACAAATAAAAATAATAAATTATTTTAATTAATATAATAATAATAGAATTATAATTCAGAAATAAAAAATAATAGAATATTAATAAATGATTTAATTAATATAATAATATTAGAATTATAATTCATAAATAAAAAAAAATATTAATAAGTTATTTTAATTAATATAAAAATAATATAATTATTTTACATTCAAATATTAAAATAATTCAAGTATTACAAAAAAATATAATTAAATTATAATATTATAAAATTTTAATATATATATAAATTTTAATATTATAAAATATAAATAATATTATTATTCATATTAATATTGTTATTTAAAAATATAATATTATTAATATTTTATAATGAGACAGAAACTACGAATAGAAAAAAAAATCATATTTTGATTTCACAAATGTTATAACATAAAAAACACACTCTAATCTGAAGGAGGGGGGAGGGGGGATCTGCAGATGGTGGTGGAGGAAACTCCATCCCTAAAGCATGAGTGAGTCGGCGCATGTACTTCATCTGCTCCTGATGCTGCTGCTGCCACCGACTCGTCTGCTCCTCGTACAGCTGCTGCTGGCGTCGACGCTCCTCCTCATGCTGCTGACGCATCTGCTCCTGCTCCTATCGGAGATTCTCTATCAGTGCATTCTGAGATCGCAACTGATCCTCATACTGTGTATCAGAAGAATATGCACGAGCTCCTCTCGAGTTGGACGCCGATATCGCAACACTGCCATAATAATCTCCGAGAGTCAGTCGAGAGCCGATACCAACTACCCGGCCCTTCTCGAAGGCATACTGGGTGGCCTGTATCCATGCCGCCTCATCAAACGGACGGCCAGTGGTCTGATCTGATGACTCGGCCTGACTCTCAGGCCGGGCCTGTGACGCTGCAGCCTCATATGACTCCTATAGTTGCAATTTAAAATTAAAATTGCGAATATATTATATGCAGTTAATTTTTAAACATGAAAACAAATAATACTGACCACGATGTGATGCTGAAGATCACCTCTGAGCTCCCAAGTTGCAGGATCACTATACATCCTCCGATATACATCGTACTCCGTAATATCGGGGTGCTCGACAGCCTATAAGAATAAAAAATAAACTGTTAATATTTATAATTATATAAAATATTTATAAATAATGTACGTACCAGATGCTGTCTACGAGAACTGAAAGAACGACTCCCAGCTCGATGAGTCACCTCCTGTCTCCCCCGATTCTGCCTCCCCACCGATGATCTCCTCTGAAAGGCACCACTCAACCAGTGCACACATAATCTATCCCATACATGGGATGAAATGTACTCTGGTCAGTGTGCTCTACATGACTCGTCAAAATCTGACACTCCTGCTTTCTTCATCGCAGCTTTTCTTAAATTGTGAAAAAACTAACGAAGGCGATCACGCATGGCCACCTCCCATGCCTCGTGGATGGCGTCACGCATGGTATCCTCGATCGGATACCATAAACCCTAAAAATAAATCAAAATATCAAGTTAGAAATGAAATAATTTTCAAAATAAAAATTATTTATTTACGTACGTACCAACCAATGGCCGAACATGGCCTGCTACACATCAATGGGAATCTGCTCCCATGTGGTCCACGACTGAGAGAAATAGTTGCGCAAAATAGTGCTACCCTGTCCGACTGCTATATGCGGAAAACTGTAAAAAAAAATAAACATTTATTATGTGAATAGATTAATGAAATCATAGTCAAATCCATAGGTTATCACACAGGTTATCACACCTCCGTGTGCGTGGATCAAACCCCTGACATGGACGTCGCTCGGGGATGGAGTCAGGAATCATCAATCGTGCAAGACCGCGCCCCCTCCGCGTACTCCCTGGAGCGCCTGCAGACAGAGGGTCATCTATCAGCAACTCATCCGCATCGAAAGTCAGGTCAGCATCCGCCAACTCACGAAATGTGGTGTCGTCCATCTGAAATAGAAAATGTTAATGTTGTTAGCAAATAATTGATAATTACTATTATATATACATATATACATATTATGATTGTATATAAATACAATGGAATTTTATCAGTGTTCATCTTCATCATCTTCTTCATATATGTCAATGTCATCTTCATATTCCTCCTCAACATCATCGATATCCATTCGAGTTACAGTTGCTTCATCTCTTACCATTTCAAATTCATATGTGACATCATTAACATCATCGTCATCACCGACTCTTAAATGTGGGGTGTCATCATCGATACTCATGTCTCTTTGTAAAAAAGATTGATTTTGAGTACTCTCTTGAAAAACTTCAATTCTTTGCACATCAGTGAAAGCACATTCAATTTGACTAAACTGATTGTCTCAAATTTTGATTTTTATTACACTCCACCAATCAGTCAAGTCTCTTGATGTAGCACAGTACTTTGCGTAATAAACTTGATGTGCCTGTTGAGCCAATAAGAATGGTTCATTTACTGCGAGAACACTTTTACATTTAATATCGATGATTCCATGAGTCGGATGAACACGCACGCCTCTCTCTATATCCAACCACCGACATTTGAACATGGTTATGTAATGTTTTCCAAGATAACAGAGTTCAATGATTTCATCAAGTATGCCATAAAAGTCAACTTCTTTTTCTCGATGATGAGATCCTCTCAAGCTAACTCCACTGTTCATTGTTTTTTTCGATTCCCCATATGCATGTGTGTGAAATCGAAATCCATTCACCACATATGCATTATAAGTTTTAACAAGTTTGGAAGGTGGGTTACTCAATACACACAGCCGTTTGTCAATTTTATCAGCATGTCGAGACACCTGAAAATTTGTGAAATAATTATCAATATAGTAAACTATACATTGAATGAGTTTCTAAAAGATAAAGAATTTATGTTACCAGTTTTTGAAACCACTGAGAGAAATTTTTCAGTCGAAGTTCTTCGAGAGCAGCTGCTGTAATTTGTGGAATTTGTTTCTTGATATGATTATCATACAACCTATAAAAACCAACGTTATTTACTGTAACACAAATGATAGAATAAGTGATATAAACACTTACAGTACAACTGATGTCATCTCTTCACAGTTGAGCAGAACATACGTATGATCTCTATGATGTTTATCATCTAAAAGCCAGCATTCATAAACTCCACCAAAACCAAGCTCTGGCTGGTTGAAAACAGATAATTGATTTTCTATTTCATCAATATTCCTCTCGTTCCGTCCCATTCGATTGTGTTTTGAAGGATACTCAGATTCAAAATAATGGGAGCATAAAAAAGATATTTCCTCTTGCAAATAAGCTTCTGCAATAGATCCTTCAATAGATGCTTTGTTACGTACTTTTCTTTTCAATTTTTTCATGCATCTTTCAAATTGGTATATCCATCGAAACTGTACTAGACCTCCACCTTTGGCTTCATATGGAAAATGTAACATCAAATTTTCCATTGAGTCGAAGAAAGACGGCGGAAATATTTTTTCCAGTTTACATATAATTACAACAACATCTTTTTCAAGTTTTCCTAGAGCATCATAATCTGCTGTAGCCGCACAAATTTCCCAAAAAAATGAGACATGTCTGTTATGGAATCCCAAATCACAGAATTTAACAGACCTCTTAATCCAATGGGTAAAGTCTTTCCATTATAACATGACAATCATGACTTTTTAATCCAGTAATATGACCATTCTTTACACATCTACCCAAATTGGAAGAACAACCATCTGGAAGTCTCAAATCTACAATCCACTGACAAAATAATAAAAGGTTTTATTTAGACAGTGTATAAGCTACTTTTGGTTTCAGTAACCTTTTTGTTCTGACATTCTCAAACAGTTCTAATTCTGGACGTCTGAAAATTTGGGCAAGATCTAAACGTGCATTTACATTGTCTTTTCTCTTTCCTGGCGTATCCAAAACTGTATTAAACAAATTATCAAAACAGTTCTTCTCAATATGCATGACATCTAACATGTGTCGGACCAACAAATTAGACCAATATGGCAAATCCCAAAATATGCTATGTTTAATCCAATTGTGTTCTTTCCCAAAACCATAAATTTTCTGTTGGTTTATTGTGGGACCAAAAGTGATGGGAGGTAATGAAAATACAACTGATTTTAACTCCGAACCTGACAGCATTTTTGGAGGTCCATCCCATTCAACTGTTCCTTTTCTGAAATGAGATCTGTTTCTGCGAAAAGAATGATCATCTAGAAGAAATCTGCGATGACAGTCAAAATAACAAGGTTTCTTTCCATGAATGAGCATAAATGATTTGTTCTCTCCTATATAGTAAGGACATGATTTCTGACCATGTGTACTCCAGCCAGATAACATCCCATAATCCGGGAAGTCACTTATTGTCCACATTAATGCTGCTCTCAGTATGAAATTCTGTTTCATTGCAACATCATATGTACTGACACCAGTACTCGACAATAAATTTAATTCATCAATCAATGGTTTCAAATAAACATCAATATTTTTCTTCGGATGTCCTGGAATTAGTAAAGTCAAAAAGATATATGGCACCTTCATCAACATCCATGGAGGTAAATTGTACGAAGTTAAAATAACAGGCCAACATGAATATTGACTACCATAAGATCCAAACGGACAGAAACCATCAGTGGAAAGGCCCAGTCGAACATTTCTAGCTTCTAAAGCAATGGATGGATGTACTATATCAAAATGTTTGCATGAATCACCATCGACTGGATGATTCAAGATTTTATCGGTTGAAATATTCTCTTTATGCCATGACATCATTGTCGCTGTATTCTTAGACATGAATAAACGCTGAAGTCTGGATGTAAGCGGAAAATATATCAACTGTTTTACAGGAATCAAACCATACTTCTCGTGTTTTCCTTATTTATATCTCAGTTGCCCACATGTGGGACAACTATCCAACGACTCATTTTCCCCAGAATATAAAATGCAGTCATTTGAACATGCATGAATCTTCTGACAAGTAAGTCCCAAATTTCGAACCAGCCTTTTACTCTCATAGTAATTTGCAGGTAAAACATTTCCTTCAGGTAAAAGTATTTTAAGAAAAGAAAATATCTGGTCAAAACAGGTGTTTGACATTCCGTTATCTAATTTGATAGCCATAAATTTTGAAACTGCTTCTAATTTTCTCATCTTACAGCCAGGATATAATGCATCCTCAGCAGACTTCAACAACTCATAAAATTCAGACGGTGCCAACTCAGGATTTGAAGCTATATCAGCCAGAGTTTCTTTATGTTGAACAGATGAACCTGCAACATCATGTACTAAATCTTGAAACCGGGATGGATCCGGAATAAAGTTGGTATCACCTGCTCTGGAACTACGTTCACCGTGTTGATACCAGAAAACATAATCTGGTTGAAAACCAAAACGCAAGAGATGTTCCCCCACATTGTCAAACGTGTCAAACGTTCTCAATACACATTTTCTGCAAGGGAATTTTATTTTTCCTTCTGAAACAAATTCTGGATTTGATGCTGCAAATGATAAAAAAGTCTCCACACCCTCTACATATACTGAATTTAAACCAAAACTGTTTGGATTTCTATGTTGATTTATCCATATGCGGTCACCTAATAATGATTGTTGACGACCTCGTTGTTCCATATTTTTCTATAAAATATAAAAGCATTACTGGTTTTTAATAATTTGTTAGAAAAAACACTCAAGTTAGGATAATTATAGAGTTTACATCATACACGACTTACGCAAACTTTTTATTGAGATAGACCTAAAAATTGACCCTTTAAGAATTAAATATGTTGAGAATAAAGCAAAACATGTTACAAATATTGGTAATTTAAAAATAAAAAAAATTAATTATTTTCATAGTACTAATATTATTGGTAATTATTCCTAATTATTGTTAATTATTACTAATTATTGGTAATTATTCCTAATTATTAGTAATTATTACTAATTATTGGTAATTATAACTAATTATTGGTAATTATTACTAATTATTGGTAATTATTACTAATTATTGGAAATTATTACTAATTATTGGTAATTATTACTAATTTTTACTAATTATTACTAATTATTACCAATTATTAGTAATTATTACTAATTAATTCTAATTATTGGTAATTATTACTAATTATTGGTAATTATTACTAATTGTTGGTAATTATTAGTAATTATTGGTAATTATCGGTAGTTATTACTAATTATTGGTAATTATTACTAATTATTGGTAATTATTACTTATTATTGGTAATTATTACTAATTATTGTTAATTATCACTAATTATTGGTAATTATTACTAATTATTGGGAATTATTAATAATTATTAATAATTATAACTAATTATTGGTAATTATTACTAATTATTACTAATTTTTACTAATTATTGGTAATTATTGATAATTATTGCTAATTATTACTAATTAATACTAATTATTGGTAATTACTGGTAATTATTACTAAATATTGGTAATTAATACTAATTATTGGTAATTATTATTAATTATTACTAATTAGTACTAATTATTAGTAATTATTACTAATTATTGGTAATTATTACTAATTATTACTAATTATTAGTAATTATTACTTATTATTGGTAATTATTACTAATTATTACTAATTATTACTAATTATTAGTAATTATTACTAATTATTACTAATTATTGGTAATTATTTGTAATTATTACTAATTATTACTATTTATCGGTAATTATTGGTAATTATTGGTAATTATTCCTAATTATTGGTAATTATTACTAATTATTGTTAAGTATTACTAATTATTTGTAATTATTACTAATTATTACTAATTATTACTAATTATTACTAATTATTGGTAATTATTACTAATTATTACTAATTATTACTAATTATTCGTAATTATTCCTAATTATTGGTAATTATTCCTAATTATTGGTAATTATTCCTAATTATTGGTAATTATTCCTAATTATTGGTAATTATCGGTAATTATGGGTAATTATCGGTAATTATGGGTAATTATTGGTAATTATTCCTAATTATTGGTAATTATCGGTAATTATGGGTAATTATCGGTAATTATGGGTAATTATTGGTAATTATTACTAATTACTGGTAATTATTACTAATTATTGGTAATTATTACTAATTATCGGTAATTATTGGTAATTATTGGTAATTATCGGTAATTATGGGTAATTATTGGTAATTATTACTAATTATTGGTAATTATTACTAATTATTGGTAATTATCGGTTATTATGGGTAATTATTGGTAATTATTACTAATTATTGTTAATTATTACTAAGTATTGGTAATTATTGGTAATTATTGGTAATTATCGGTAATTATGGGTAATTATTGGTAATTATTACTAATTATTGGTAATTATTACTAATTATTGGTAATTATTACTAATTATTACTAATTATCAGTAATTTTTACTAATTATCGGTAATTATTGGTAATTATCGGTAATTATTGGTAATTATCGGTAATTATTACTAATTAGCGATAATTATTACTAATTATTGGTAATTATTACTAATTATTACTAATTATTACTAATTATTGATAATTATTACTAATTATTCCTAATTATTACTAATTATCGGTAATTATTCCTAATTATCGGTAATTATTACTAATTATCGGTAATTATGGGTAATTATTGGTAATTATGGGTAATTATAGGTAATTATTGATAATTATTACTAATTATTGGTAATTATTGGTAATTATTGGTAATTATCTTAATTCTTGGTAATTATCCTAATTATTGGTAATTATTCCTAATTATTGGTAATTATCGGTAATTATGGGTAATTATTGGTAATTATTACCAATTATTACTAATTATTGGTAATTATTACTAATTATAGGTAATTATTGTTAATTATCGGTAATTATTACTAATTATTGGTAATTATTACTATTTATTGGTAATTATTACTAATTATTGATAATTATTACTAAATATTACAAATTATCTGTAATTATTACTAATTATTGGTAATTATTGGTAATTATGGGTAATTATTCCTAATTATCGGTATTTATTACTAATTATTGGTAATTATTACTAATTATTGGTAATTATTACTAATTATTGGTAATTATTACTAATTATTGGTAATTATTACTAATTATTGGTAATTATTACTAATTATTGGTAATTATTACTAATTATTGGTAATTATTGGTAATTATTCATAATTATTGGTAATTATTCCTAATTATTGGTTATTATTTCTAATTATTGGTAATTATTTCTAATTATTGGTAATTATTCCTAATTATAGATTATTATTCCTAATTATTGATAATTATTCCTAATTATTGGTAATTAGGGGTAATTATTGATAATTATTGGTAATTATTACTAATTATTGGTAATTATTACTAATTAGTGTTAATTATTACTAATTATTCCTAATTATTACTAATTATTACTAATTATTACTAATTATTACTAATTATTAGTAATTATTCCTAATTATTACTAATTAGTGGTAATTATTAGTAATTATTACTAATTATTTCTAATTATTGATAATTATTAATAATTATTCCTAATTATTTCTAATTATTGGTAAGTATTACTAATTATTGGTAATTATTACTAATTATTGGTAATTATTACTAATTATTGGTAATTATTACTAATTATTGGTAATTATTACTAACTATTACTAATTATTCCTAATTATTGATAATTATTGGAAATTATTCCTAATTATTGGTAATTGTTCCTAATTAATAGTAATTATATGAATAATTACCAATAATTAGGAATAATTACCAATAATTAGGAATAATAACATTATTAGTATATTTTATTATTAATATTAAAATAATATAATTTTCTTTATTATATACAATTCTCCTTTCATCTGTGTGTTTTCTATCTCCATATACAAATAATACATGTCGAGACATCAAACACACAGATGAAAAGACAATTGTACATATATAAAAAATTATATTATTTTAATATTAATAATAAAATATATTAATAATGTAATAATGTTATTATTCCTAATTATTGGTATTTATTACTAATTATTAATATTTATTCTTAATTATTAAAAATTATTACTAATTATTCCTAATTACCATTAACTATGAGCAATACTTATAATTTAAATTTATTAAGTAACAAAACAATGTAAACATAATTAAATTACAACTAATTAAGAATAATTAAAACTAATAAAAAATTTAAAATAAATATTAAATTAAAATGAACATAAATACCTTGAAAATTGATCTGAGGTTGATCTCTGATCGTTCTTGAAAACTTCAATATCAACTCCGGAGAAAAAAATTAAACTTGAGAAAAACTGAACTTTAGAAATAGAATTTTGAGAGAATAAGAAGATGGAGTTTGAGAATGATTTGAAAAAAACGGATGGGGGTATTTATAGGTTATATTATTTGCGACGGGTCCATTTGCGACGGGTATCCCGTCGCAAATAGTATTATTTGCGACGGTACCCGTCGCAAATACCTTAGCCATCATTTATTACGATCAACGGTTAAATAGTTATTTGCGACGGGTCCCGTCGCAAATAACCACCTGTCGACATACTATTTGCGACGGGGGAATATTCCCGTCGCAAATACCTTTTACCGCCGCCAGTTATTTGCGACGGGAATATTCCCCCGTCGCAAATACGTTTCCCGCGATTTGGCGCGCAACGCGCACCAGTTCTTTTGCGACGGGGAAAGCAATCCCGTCACAAAAGGCTACTTATTTGCGATGGGCAAATACCCCCGTCGCAAATAAGTTTTTAACTAGGCTATTTGCGACGGGAATAAATCCCGTCGCAAATAACCCGTCGCAAATACCCATTTTTCCCGTAGTGTTGGGATAATTGGTGTGGGTTGAGAGCTGGGATTCCTTGTCTATCAGAATAATTTTATAGTTATGATATTATGGAAATATTTATGATATTGAATGTTAATTCTTTACTGATTACATATTATAAAATTCCTCCCTTATTATTATAAATCCCTAGTAATCAGGATTTCCCATGATAACTTTTTATAATCCATTAGTGTCATACCAAAATACATCTACATGTGATGTTATTAGAAATGAATAGTATAGGAGTATTATTATACATAAGATAGTTATTCATACCCCTTTTATTCTAATTTGTCTTCAGATAATTGTATCTTAATATTGTACATATTTTAGATATGAAATTTTTTAAAAATATGAAACTACTTAGTAATATCAAGTTTGTAGCCTTCAAAAGGTTTCTCATGACTGTTGTATTGCTCATGAGAGTTTGGATCAATAGTTATAGTCTCTTTTATGGAGTCAGAAGATGATTAGAGTACAATTTTAACTCAAGTATTTTTTATTTATGTTGATAATGTATAACATTTAGATTAAATTAGTAATGATATTCAATATATATTTTCAGGGTATATCATTGGTTCTTATTAGTGGATTTATTCTTTTATCCTAGGTATTAAGAGGGAAACTCCTCTTATTCTTGTGTCAAATTCCCACGGTGGTAATTTCTATCTAAATGCTTACTCAGGTGGCACATGGTTCTCATTATTATCTCCATCACTAACTGAGAAGGTGTTTCATGTGGGAAGATCATGAAATCCCAAGAGTGAAAGTTAATTGAAAATCATGGAAATTTAAACTTTTAACTGAATAATAAAATAAATTGTTTATTTATATGATTTATTTTATTTGATAAATATTATAAGTTATTTTTTTATTACATGGTAATTATATCAAGCATATATTTTAATCGTTTAATGGTTCAAAAAAATTATAATGGGATATATGTTATATATTCAGGTTATTGATAGAGATATTTTATATTTGAATACATAGCTTTTATAAATTAAAATGAAATTCGAGTAACAGATTTTGAAGGGAAGTTATATTAGATATATTTTATGTTGATCTCTGATTTTTATCTATAAAAAGGGGTGACGTTAAGAAAATTTCCCATTTCTAAAATCATTATCTATTTCATTACATTGGAAAAACATCAGGATTTATCCTTTTTATATTGATTAAAAAGTGATGAACGTAGAACAATAAGTGTGATAATGACTAACATCATTATGTTTTGATGTATTTAGATAAAAATCAGGTATAAATAATAGTAAAATAATGATATTTTTTATTTTTTGATTGATATTAAGAATTATAATTTATAAAAATGTTTTAAATGTCTTAAAGGATGATTCTAAGGTGGTTTTTTAGGTGAAAGAGATGTTGAATTATATTTATGGGATTAAAATTTTGAAAATATAGGTTGGTATTAATAGTGATCCAATAGGTACCCATTGGGCATAACTAGCTTATAATTAGAATTTTTATCTTGGGACAACCTAGATGACTTTATCAAGTAACAATTGTCTAAGAACCTTGAACCTGGGGGCACCAGGTGGTCATTTTAGGTACGTCGGATACCCGTCAGTGTCCAACACATTTCCTAATGAGGAGGAAAGTATGAATTTGATTTATTATTAAAATGAAAACTCTTCACAAAACTAAATATTCATGTCCTATAAAATATATAATAGGTTAATACCCTATCTACCTCTCTTTATCCAGTTCTTATCCCTCACTTGATCTATGGAGGTTGGATATTGTTTTTTCATATTTGAGTGGGCAGTTCCTCTACCATTTTATTCTCTTTATAAAATTATTCTTTGTTCTCCAATTCTTTCACATTTTAATTAGGTATTGTTTTTATATACCACCCAAAATATTGAATAAAATATTCCAAAATGGTTTTTTCTGATGTTGGAGGAGGATCTGGAAGAGTGAACATTCATGATTTATAATAATTTCATAAGAGGCAAGACAAAGTGAAAAATATTATTAATTTTTAATCAATTTGTGATGAAATTTAATGATTTCTTATATTGGTTTTTTGGGAATTTTTATATAGTGTACCTAACGATTTTTTGGTATGTATTTTTCACCAATACCAGAGGTTTTGATATAGATACATCTACTAATGAGTTTAACAATATTTCTATTGAATTGGAAAGTGATAAATTAATTTTTATGCTGAAATATTTGTTATAAATAATTATTTATTGAGAATCATAGATAAGTTAGGGTATCATAAAATATGATGTGGTTTTTAATCACTTGGTTCTTGCAACACCCCCAAGATTTCATAGTACATTATATCTTCTAAGTAATGTGAGTTCAAGCGCATCACGACTTACCAAACTAGTCGTTCAAAAGTAGTTATGAATAGTATTTACTGAATTTTGGACATTATATAATCCTTATAATTTTAGAATCCATATTATGAGTTTCTTAGACATAATGTAAGAAAAAAAATTCATTTTTATTCAAATAAAAGCATTATTTTTCAAAAAAATAAATTTTACCACCTTTTAATGGTGAACCCTTTTTAAATCCAACATTTGAAGCTTTTACATATTCAATTTGACAAAATAAACTTCTTCTTTAGAATCAGGACATAAGAATTTAGTTTCAATAAATTTTTCGTGTTTTTCTAATAACGTTCATATTTGGGAGAATAGTGAAAATACTATATTTTAACTGCAAACAACTTTTTTAATCCAAATAATTTATAGTGTTGAATTATACATTTTAATGTTTTTGAAGTATAAATATATTATATTTTTACCCTTTAATCCAATGTTGGTCATTGGAATTAATTTCACATTGAAATTATCCATAAACAAGTGTCAGTCTTTTTATAGTTATTATTTCTTAAAAACTCGCTATTTGTTTTGTAAACAAGAATTAATTTTAAATTAATAAATGAAACTTCTATGTTTTGAATTTGATAAATTTAACTTCATTTTTGGATATTGAATATCGAAATTATCCTCGGCTGAATTTTTTGTATTTTTCTAAAAACGTTCAATTTTTTATGAATAGTGAAAAGACACTGAGTTATCGTTTAAAACCAAATTTTTATTCAAATAATTATTTATTTTATTTAAATTTATTTTAGGTCAAAATAGATACAAAATAACTATATAAGTTCAATGTAATTCATTGGAGTCAATTTATAATAATTTTAGACATATAAAAATTTTTATAGAACTTTTCATCGTCTTTTCCCCACCTCCTAAGAGAATTTGCGAATTCACATAAAACATAATTTTACACCTTCTCTGAGTGGAATTTTAAAAATCCAAGAGATTCAGTTGATAACAGTACGTAAAATGTGGTTCAATAAGATAAAAATATTTTTTTGGTAAATAGTAAGTTTGTACTTTTATTTACCACGGTTAAAAGTAAATATTGTAATTAAGGGTACAAATATTATTATTATTACCCTAACACATGTCCTAATTCTATTGGATAACTGTAATTCGACCAAAAACAATCTCAGGAATAAAATATGACCCTTTAGGTCTACTTAGATTAGATTAAGACATTTGTTATTATTTTACTTAAAGAAGAGTTAAAAGAGTTAAAATCAAAGTTTAATAACTAAATCATTTTTAATATAGGGTTATACAAAAGATAAATTAATATATAAATACTAATTAGAAAAATAAAAAGATTTACTACATAGTTGTATTTTATTTATTATTTTTAGAGATTAAATAATTAAATTTATTAATGACACAATGATGATGCAGTAATAACCTTTTTAATGAAAGAATGAAATAAATGGTATTATAAATATTAAAATAAATATAATTTCAAAGTTTTTATCACATACACGAATTTTATAGGTAAATAAGACATGTTAGGATTGATTCAATGTATTTTTTTGAAGTAATAATTCTGTTATTATTTTAACAAAAAACAAATACCAAATAGTGTCAAAATTGACATAAAAGAGTTTTTAAAACAAGTATTATATTATTAATTGATATAATGGTCATAAAAATCTATGTTTTGGCGAAAAGACTTATATAATAATATATATGACATTAATGAACCAATTGGGGTTCTATTGGCAGTATATAGTAAATTTATTAACCATATAGTGTAAGAATACAAGAAGACACGATAAATGTTAAATTATTTCACTTAGAGTTAAATCTAAATGATAAGGTCAAAATGGTAACATAAAATTATATAAAACCTATTGGTTGAGATTATTTCGACCCATCACCATCCTAGACATTAAATAAGTCACTTTAGAGCCATTATAAATCAAATATTAATCTATTATAAAATAATATTTTCAGTTTTTCCAAAGGTTCCCCTCACCCATCTTATAAAAGGGAACTTCCCCTTCTCTCAAATTCACACCTCCAAAGCCATTTGGCTCGGCCAACCCCTGCAAAAATACCCTCCCAACTATCGTAACTTCATTCTAGATGCATTACTTTGGTCATAAAACCAACCTAAGGATCCCTTTTGATCAAATCAAAAGGAAGAACCTGAAGAAGAGGTAATGATTTCACCACCATCTTTCAAGTTCTCTTATTCTTCCACATACTCATTCTTTGTTGTTTCCATTATAGAATAATAATTATAGTATATTTTATATACTGTGATGTTATTATAAATATGTAACAAATATATTTATTATTATATCAATTTTATGAATGGTAATGTCACCATGTGTGCGTACATACGGCTTACAGTCTCCACGCCGTGGTGTAATTTGTTATTCAACACTATGTTATTTGGATGGATATAATGATGAGTAATATGTATATAAATAATAAAAATAACATGCTAATGTCTCTATAAAATTAATATACCATGAAATTCCACACATTTAAGTAAATGGTATTGTCGCTCATGCGTACGTACGGATTACCGTCTCCACAATGCGATGAGATTCATTTCCACATTCACCATTCATCAACGATTATAAAAATATATATTACTAATAATTATGTAATATATGACATTATAATTCTACTGAAGATATATATATTTCTATTTATATATATATATACACTTACATATATCTTATTCACTTAGTTTCGTTCAATACGATATGGAAACAGAAACATCATTTATGCATACGTATGGACTATCGTCTCCATAAAGTGTGTTTTCATTTCATATATATGTCAATTATACATATTTATATTCTAAATATATATGATATATAAATCATGCTTTATATTCTGAAAGTATTTAAATATTTATCTAAGTGATACAATCAAGAGTAACAAGTTAAAACACGTATGATAAATAAAGCGATTATTACCCCAAATGTTAATTTAACATGAAAATTATTGTTAAATGGGTAGTATAAAGTCATAAAAGAACCTTGTATTATATCATAAATATTAATATGGTTCTGATATAATTTAATAACATACTATGATCTTCATATAGGAGGTTAAACGTACCCTAGACTAAAGTAATGATCAAGGTAAGGGTTAATTCCTCAATCTCATTATTTTCTGAGATTGTTTATGTGTAAGTATTTACTGGGACATTTTTATCATCCATGTCCATTTTCAAAAAAATGATTTCAAAATGAATATTTTAAGGATTTGTGAAAATTACTATTTATCAAGATCATAATTTTAAATGTTCTAAAGATTTATCTTTCTAATCATTTTTAGTTAATGTCCATGTTTTCAAAATGATTTTAAGGATTTATTTATATAGACATGAATGTTTTGAAATGATAATTCTTTTAAAAAAGTTTCAAAGTGTTATGGGACACTTTGATTCAAAAATATCTTTTAAATCACTTCATTTATAAATGTTTGACTATTAAATGATTTTACAAAAAGGATATTTCTTTCAAAAAGTATTAGTCATCTTTTTCAATTATGTCAGCATCCTTTACTGGATATTGTCGTTTATTGAGGTTGATTTATTATCATACAATATTCCATGTTGTATTGAATGAGTTATGATATGTTTGACTATGGATGTTCTATTTTTATACCATTCATATTTTATGTTTAATGTATTGACATTTCATATTCTAGTTTTAATATGACTATTTATGTTATGTTTCAACTTTTTCATATGAGGAATGAAGTGGACTTAGTAAGTGACGGGTGGATCCCGGTGTAGCTCTTCGATGCATCGGTAGGTCTCATGAGACCAACTAGCATCTTGGTACAATTAATTGTTAAAAATTTTATTTGTAGTCTTGGCACAAGGCCTTGACTATGTGGTAATGATGTCCATCATTAGGCATTCCTTCATTATGAAAGTAGTTTTCACATGTAATTATTCGACTAGTAAAATATCCATGTGCATGTTTATAAGGTAATATTTTATTTTTTTCATTTTATGTTCAAGTTTATGTTTAAAAATGGTGATTTTTTTATTTCAAATTATGTCTTAAATCTTTATAGCATCTGCTAAATTATTTACCCTTACTGAGCATCTGAGATCACCGCTTTATAATGTTTTATTTTTTTAGGATTCCAAGAAGTGTATTATGATTGATAAGAAGGGTTAAGATTGGGGATTAATGGAATTATAAAAGGATCATTTTTGTTGGGTTTTATTTTCTAATGTGTAATGTAACATTCATGTATGTAATCTATTTTCCAAGACTGCTAAACTGATCGGTCCTTCAGGACTTGATTCCTTGTAATCTTACTAATGTATTAAAATAATGCACCGACTCTAGGTAACTGGGGTTTGGGTGTTATAGTTAGTATTAGAGGAAGTTTAGTAATAACATTGGAAGCTAGATTTAGATAAACTCTGATCAGATCACGTAGACCTAATATGGACCTTGAGGATTAGTATAGAAGGACATCCTAGAATTTTGATAATGTAGAGATTTTGGGAGTTTTCATAGAAAATAAATCCCTGTCTGGATATGTGCAGGTAGAGGTGGTTCTAGCACAGATGTACCTAGGGTTAAAACCAGAAAATACCGCTTTGAGCTAGACTCGAATGGGAACTGGTGCACTACAATGGGCCTTGCTGCACTCTTGGTTACGACACTCCTGGGGGATATGATTGGGATAATTCTCATTTTTTTTACAAACCAATTTGAATGGTTTATGATTATATACCTCCTCAAAGAATTTTTTTTTGCGATTATGGGTTATATCCATAAACTGTTTAATTCATGTTAGGTATTTTACATGTTTGGAATTTTGAATTGCGATTCATAAACTGACCTGGAGTATGCCATTGTTTAGAAATGGCTCCCGGTAGAAGGAATGAGAACTTCAACAATACGTATGATCCAAAGAGTATGAAGGGTCATATCATTCATGGTATTAGGCCAACATTTAGAATGGAAATAGTCTCCCACGTATTATCATCATATGAATAAATAGTATCATGAGTTAATAAGATCAGTAAGGAATTCCCTAAATCCTATAGCTTTGAAAGGAATCCAGAGAATAAAAGGATGGTAGAAAGAAAGCTGGATAAAGGGAATAAGGGAAAGAAGGATTTTTCATTATGTGATAAATGTGGAATGAATAACCTTGGTAAATGCTTGAAGGGAATGTGAGTTTTTTATAAGTGTATAGAAAAAGGACCCCAAGTAAGTGATTGCAAGGGTAAGAAAAAGTTTTCAAATGTAAAATTCTTCATCTGCAAGGAATTTAGACACTATGGGAATCAATTTCCCATTCATAATAGTATACCGCAAAAGATGTTATTGGATAATAATCAAGTTATGATAATACCTTAGATGAAGAAGAATGACTCATGTTCTTATGTTGTCATTATAGAATTATTTCATTTGAGTGTCATATCAATAGTATACTGGTTACATGAATGATGGAGATAAATAAGGATTGTAATATTGTACTATTTAATTGAGGATTTGAAATTATATGGTTCAATGAAAAGTGACTTAATAGTAAGCTACACTTTTTGGAAAATAAATGGTTGAAGGAAAGGAAATACTTAATATGGTCCTGATAATGAGGTAGTGATTTTGGAATAAGAGATGGGAGATTTTGGTAATTCAGTATGTTGTGGTGTTTTAAAAGAAGACACGATAAAGGCGTTCACATGTTTTTACCTAGCAAAAAGGATCCTCATTATGTTTAACTTCCTTATAAAATTTAGACTGAGAGTTTGGATATAAGTATTTTAGATAATTCTAAAGGATGGAATAGATTATGTTTGAAATCGGATACTATTGTTAAGGTTATTTTTGGATTGCCATAAAAAGGACAACCCAGGGGTCGGGCGGTAACCCGTCACGTCCGGCAAGGCCGCGAGAGTTGAACCCGCAACGGAAGGGAGGGAAGGGTGAATCACCTATCACTGAACCATGTGATGTCCTGGATTGAATAATGTAGTTTTTTAAAGGTTATGATATGTGAATTATAAATTCATTATTTTTGGAACCCTATACTATTAGGATAAATACTATATATATATATATTGAAATCTTTCAGAGTGAAAGATGAGTTTGTGGTAGGAATTTGTTGAATGATGAAACTCTACTTATCAAGTATATATATACATATATATATATATTCCCTATTATTTTATGGATAAATTAATTATTAAACATTATGGAATGGATCCTAAAACCACAAATGTGTTATCCTAATACCTTAGGTTTTTTTGAACCGATGGTATTTTAAATCATCATAGATTGGTGGTTTTGAGGCCTAAAATTCTACAATTGTTTTTGATCGATGACCTCAATAAATCTCTATAAATATTTACATTTTTTGTCCAATTATGTGTCTCTAATTTCCACCAATGTTCTCTTAATTGAGATCATAATTTGGTGGTGACTTTTTCATTCCCCTTTTCCTCTTATTAAGACTAAATTTTATTAACCCAATTTCTGATGTGGGTTTTCCCACAAATGTATTTTCTATTTTCAACCTTTTATTTTCAAAGAAAAATTTGAAATAGTGAGGACGCATTTTATTTAAGGAGGGAAGAATGTAACACCCCATGATTTCATAGAACGTTATTTCTTCAAAGTAATGCAATAACTTTCACTACATGCAACACTGAGTTCAAGCACATCACAACTTACCAAACTAGCCGTTCAAAAGCGGTTATGAATAGTATTAACTGAATTATGAACATATATATTCATTTTAATTTTAGAATCCATATTATTAGTTTCTTAGAAATAATGTTAGTACAAATTCATTTTTTTCAGATAAAAGAATTATTTTTCAAAAAATGCAATTTTAACACCTTTTAATGGAGAACCCTTTTTAAATCCAATATTTGAATCTTTTATATATTCAATTAGACAAAATAAAATTTTTATTTAGATTCAGGTCATAATAATTTAGTTTTAGTAAATTTTTGGTGCTTTTCTGATAACTTTCATATTTGGGTGAATAGTGACAAATACTATATTTTAACTGAAAATAACTTTTTTAATTAAAATATTTTATAGTGTTGAATTATAAATTTTTATGTTTTGTAAGTATAATTTGATTATATTTTTACCCTTTAATATAATTTTGGTCATTGGATTTTAATTTCACATTGAAATTTCACATAAACAAGTTTCAATCTTTTGATAGTTATTGTTTCTTAAAAACACGATATTTATTTTGACAATGAGAATTAATTTTAAATTAATAAATCAAACTTATATGTTTTGATTTTTTTAAAATATCCTTCATTTTTTTATTTGGAATATTTAAATTATCCTAGGGTGAGTTTTTGGTATTTTCTGAAAACGTTTAATTTTTGATGAATAGTGAAAAAACAATGAGTTATCGTTTCAAACCGAATTTTTATTTAAATAATTATTTATTTTATTTAAATTTATTTTAGGAAAAAATAGATACATAATACCAATATAAGTTCAATTTAATTCATTGGATTCAATTTATAATAATTTTAGATATATAAAAAATTTTATAAAACTTTTCACCGTCTTTTACCCACCTCCTAGGAGAATTTGTGAATTTAAATAAAAATTAACTTTACCGCTTCTGTGAGTGGAATTTAAAAAATCTGAGATACATGTTTGATATCATTAAGTAAAATTTGTTTTAATAAGATAAATTATTTTGGTGAATATTAACTTTTTACTTTTATTTACAACGGTTAAAAGTAAATTGGGTAATTAAGGGTAAAAATAGAATTATTATTACCTTAACACATGTCCTATTTGTATTGGATTAGTGTAATTCGACCAAAAACAACCTTAGGAATAAAATATGACCCTTTAGGTTCACATGGATTAGATTAAGGCTTTTATTATTATTTTATCTAATTCAAAGTTAAAAGAGTTAAAATCAAAGTTTAATAACAAAACCATTTTTAATATATGGTTATACTTATCATAAATTAGACTATAAATATTCATTAGAAATATGAAAATATATCCTACATAATGGTATTTTATTTATAATTTTTAGATATTAATTAATTAAATTTATTTATGACACAATGATGATGAAGTAATTACCTTATTAATGAAAGAATAAAATAAATGGTATTATTAGTGTTAAAATAAATATAATTTTAAAGTTTTTATGACATCCACGATTTTTCTAGGTGAATATGACATGTTAGTACTGATTCAATGTAATTTTTTTTGAAGTAATCATGCTGTTGTTATTTAGAAAAAACAAATAACAAATAGTGTCAAAATTGACATAAAATAGTTTTTAAAACAAATATTATATTATTAATTGATATAATGGTCCTAAAAATCAAAAGTTCAGTAAAAAAATTATATAATAATATATATGACATTAATTAACCAATTACGGTTATATTGAAGTATATAGTATATTTATTAACCATATAGTGTAAGAATACAAGAAGACACGGTAAAAGTTAAATTATTTAACTTATAGATAAATCTAAATTATAAGGTTAAAATGGTAACCTAAATTTGTCTAAAACCTATTGGATGAGAGGATTTCGACCCATCTCCACCCGAGTCTTGAAATAAGTCACTTTGGAGACATTATAAAACGAATATGAATTTATTATAAAATAATATTTTAAGTTTTTCCAAAGGTTCCCATCACCCCTCTTATAATATGGCACTTCCCCTTCTCTCGAAGTCACACCTCCACAACCATTTTACTTGGACAACCCTTGCCCAAATATCCTCCCAAATATCCTAAAATCTTCCTAGAGGCCTTCCTTTGGTCATAAATCCAACCTAAAGAGCCCTTTTGATCAAATCAAAATAAAGAACCTGAAGAAGAGGTAATGATTTCACCACCCTCTTTCAAGTTCTCTTATTCTTCCACTTACTCTTTCTTTGTTGTTTCCATTATAAAATAATAAATCAACTATCTTATATATACTTTTATGTTATTATAAATATAGAACAAATATATTCATTATTCTATCAATATTATGAATGATTATATCACCATGTGTGTGTACGTACGGCTTACCATCTCCACGTAGTGGTGTAATTTGTTATTCAACACTATGTTATTTTGATGGATATAATGATGAGTAATATGTATAAAAATAATAAAAATAATGTAAAGACCCATAAAATTCAAGGGAAATTTTTTCTTAATTTTCTTTAGAATTTTACAAAAGCGCGGTTTCAGACGGCACCTAATTCCGAGGCCCGGAGTGCCCGGAATTAATTTCCGAAGTTTGGCTCGGGTACGTTCAGTGAACGAACGAGCGGGAATTCCTAACTTTTGATCCGGTGCTCGGAATTGAAATCCGAGGGCACCGATGAACTCGCAGCGCCGATATTCGCTTAAAGAGACCTTTTCGGGAGTTGCGTTTGTTGCGGGTTGAAAGTTAATTTTGGGGTTTTTAGTTGAGTTAAATAAAATTTGTGTAGAACAAATTTTATTATAACTTCTTAAAACCTATCAAAGGAGGTTGGAAGTGGGACCCACACCCACTTAACCTCCCTTGGGAGGATTAAGTGTGGTGGGGCCCACACGAACCCCTAATTCTTTTCAAATTCCCTAACCCCTCTAAACCCCCTCTTAATTATGTAACTCTCCCCTACTTTAATTCTTGCCAACCTATCTCTTCACTTAATTTTGTCAAATCTAGATTTAATTAATGTACTGAATTCAACTTTTGAATTTTGAAAGGTTGGCAAAGTGAAAATAAAATAAGGTGTAGCTTATTTTATTTTGGGTTATTTGTTTGTCTTCTTGAGAGGTGGAGAGCTCTTCTTCTTCTTCAAACTCAACGAAGAACGCGAAGAACGTCGTTCTTCAACGAAGAACTTCTCCGCCGAAGAACACAGTCCATCAGCGACGCCGTATCCGCGACGCGACGTACTTCTTCCGCGTCATCTCTTCCGCGACGGTTTTCCGCGACGAACGCCATCGACAACGAATCTTCCTCCGACGTCAAAGGAATCGACACCGATATTCCACGACTACGTCAACGTGCGACTATCGAGGTAGAGGTTCTTGAGTTCGTTGTTTTCTTTATTATTTGACTTTCCTCAAGACTTGACGAAGAACGCTCATTTTCCGACGAAGAACGCCGCTCCGCTCTTCTTCGTCTCCCGTGTCAACGAAAGAGAACACCGCTTCCTCCTCGGACCTTCTTCGTCGGCATACGAAGATTCGCCAACGACGTAACTCTTCGGGCATATCTCTTCGTCAACGGATTGACGAACGACGACCGCGACGCCCGACTACCGCGACGTTGTCTTCCGCGGGACGTTGTCAAGTCTTCGATCTTATACCCGAGGTAGGGGTTGTTGATTCAATATTTATTTATTCCATTTCTTGAACGTGGATCTCGCATGTCTAACATGAGGCTTGAATGTTTAAGTTGAGTTATTTATTTAACGTGAGGGGGGGCCGGACCGCATGAACACGGCCGAACCCCCCTCCATCGTTTGTGTTGATTTATCTTGCGGGTAGAAGCAAAGTGGCGTGGTGCCATCGCACCACGCGGACATTCGTGAAATTATTCTACGTGACGCCGTCGCGCTACGCCGAGGAAAATCTTCAAGAACGCGACGCCGTCGCGCCGCGTTGAATGGAATCAAGACACGGCGAAGGGGCGCGGTGTCGTCGCACCGTGCCGGATGACGAACGTCGCGGCCGGTTTCGGGCCGCGGCGGGAAGAGGAGACCGCGGCCGGTTTCGGGCCGCGGCGGAAGAGAAGACCGGCGGCCGGGCCGCCGGCGTCGGAAGCCGAAGGGGGGACCGGAAATTTCCGGTCCGTTGGAGAAAACCGGCCGGCCAGCCGGCCGGCCGGAAGTAATTAAAACCGGGGAAATTAATTCCCCGGCCGTCATAATAAAACCCCCCTCTTTAAGAGGGGGGGGGGGGGGGTTCTTTGAAGGAGGGGGGCAGCCGGCCCCCTCGGTTCCGCACCAACAGGCCCCCCACGTGGGGGGGGGGGGGCGCTTCTTAAAACAAAACGGCGCGGCTAAGCCTCGCCGCCTCTTGAAAAGCGGGGGAAAGATCCCCCCGCGTGCGTGCGGCCTCCTCGCGGCGACAGCCGCCGCGGTTCCCCGCGGCTCCCCGTGCCGCCGCACCGCCGCCGGCCGCCGTGCCGCCGCCGACCGCCGCCGCCGCCCCAGGGGGGGGTCGGGCCGGGTCGGCCCGGACCCGGACCCCCCCGTTTCGAACCAGAATTGGTTTTTGGCCCATAACTTGACCCTCGGACCTCTGAATGACGAACCGTCTGCGGAAACGCGATCCTTGGATCGAGACGGTCGTTTCGGTATATCGCACTCAAGGTTTCGGTTTACTTTGAGTTCGGCCGGGTTGGTTCGTTCACGAAACCAACCGGGCCTTCGGAGCGGAAACGCTCATATCTTGAGCTACGAACGTCCGATTGACGCGCCGTCAGTCGCGTTGTGTTCCTCTTAGTGAGACAGATCTTTTGGCATACTCCGCCAGAGGTTTGGACGCAGGTGGAGTACGGTCGGGTTGGTTTAGCCTTAAAAACCAACCGGGCCCCGGAGACGAAAATGCCAATAACTCTCAGACCGGGCGTCCGATCGACGCGCCGTCTGTTGCGTTGAGTTCCTGTTGACGATACGGAACTTTTGGATACATCAACTCTGGTCTTCGTGACAGTTGATGTATCAGCCTCTCGGCTCGTGGAGCGGACCCTCCGAACGAGCTTGCTATTTGCGGGAACCCTAGTGCTGGCTGCGACTGCTACGACTACTACTGCTACTGTGACTGCGACGACGACAGTACAGAGATCCTGTGTGGATTCGACGACGACGACTTCAGCACTCAGCGATCCTACGTGGATCAGTGCTACAGGTCCTGTGTGGGTCCTTGCGCTCAGCGGTTCTGTGTGAGCCAGCGCCTACAGGTCCTGTGTGGGCCTGATCCTCTGTGGGTCATTGCGGGGGTTAGTTACCTATCGATCCTTCGTGGGTCCGACGACTTAGATGGATCAGTGATCATCTTTATCGTCCTTGAAAAAGTATACCTGTGTGAGCTGAATCCTGTTGCTTTCCTGTGTGGATTGTGTTGTGCAATCCTGTGTGGATTATGTTTTGCTTTCCTATGTGGAATACATATACTTTCCTGCGTGGACTGAGTTGTACTTGGGCTCGGAGGTTGGAGCGTATTTTAATTGATGACTTAGGTATATGTATGGGCATATATCTAAGAAGTGTCGGTTGTTACTTCGTGATTGTACTTTTCTTCGTGGTTTATCCTTTGTGGATTTGAGAGACCTTCAGGGGTCTCGGGGTCCCTACTGAGTAGCTTATACTCACCCCTGCACGGGCTTCGCCCGCACTACGTTGTGTTGGTTGCAGACGACGGACAACGTTGACCTTAGCTGAGGCCTACAGAGCGGGACGGTACCCGGAGGAGGACCACTGGACGGGACGTGCACGGAGCGGACGACGGGACCCGTGGAGCAGAGGAGCTATCTGTACCCACCCTTCAGGTGGGATTTCCAGTGGACAGCTCGGTGTAGCGGCTTTTACTTTTCAGTTGCTGTTTTCCCTTTCGAGTTGTACTTTACTTTCAGTTTGGGTTTGTATTCTGGCCCATTTACCTTTCCGCACTTTCAGTCGTACTCTGCTTTGTTTAGTATTTACTTTCCGCTTGTTTACTCTGTGGTGTGTGTTTACTTTTCAAAGGCAATGCCTTCCCTTTTTACCGGGATTTACGCCTTGGTGCTAGTCGCCAGCCCCTGGCCTATGGAAGGCGGGCTTGGGGTAGTCACGGCACGGACCCCGAGGGCGGGTCGTGACAAATTGGTATCAGAGGAGTTTGGTTCTACCGCGAACTCTGATCTTTTCTATGTGAAGCAATAATGTTTAGTGTATTGAGTGTGGATATCAGTCCAGGGAGTCCAGTGTTGGTGCGGCGGCCGACGTATCCGTACACCAGGACCCTGACTTCTGATTTCCGACTTAATGCACGAAGACATTGATTGCGTGTGTGTTTCAAAGTTTTCTTTGTGATTACTTATATCAGCTCACCAGGTATATTGTTCTAACCGTGGCGCACCTGTTTCCTTTTCAGGATGGCCCCACGACGGCAGCCAGCTAGGGTTCCGAGAGTCGAGCGAGACGACAGCCCACTGAGCGACGAGGCCTCGGTGCAGGGCCCTTTTCCAGTAGTGTCACCGGCGGTAGCTTTACCCGCCGAGCCCCCGATGCTTCCAGCAGCAGTCGCTGACGATGCACGTCGCCTCAGTGCACTGCATGAGTTTCAGCGCCAGTGACCACCCAGGTTTCGCGGGGAGATGGATCCCCAGGCAGCAGGGGACTGGCTGGAGGCAGTAGTTCGAGTGTTTAGGCTAGTGAGGACACCAGCAGACCTCATGGTGATCCTCGATGCGAGCCTACTACACGCAGCAGCAGGACGATGGTGGAGCTTGATGCTCCAGGTGTACGATGAGGCATCTCTACTTTGGACGGACTTTGAGAGCCTCTTCCGCTCGGAGTTCATCCCAGCCACCCTTCGTGCGGTGCGTATCCAGGAGCTTCTACAGCTGCGGCAGGGCAGCATGACGGTCGCTCAGTACTCGGCGAGATTTACCGATCTCTCGCGCTACTCGACCGACATGGTACGGGACCCATTCTTCCGGGCCCGGACCTTCGAGCAGGGTTTGAGACACGAGATCAGGGCATCGCTGATCTCCCTCAGCATACCGACTCAGACAGGAGTAATGGAGCGGGCCCTTCTGATCGAGAGCTTCCTTGCTGAGTCTACACCAGCACAGCGACCCACCGCAGGGTGGCACGTGCCAGAGTCATCTGCAGGAGGCAGTCGACGGATGAATCAGGGGTCCAGACAGACCAGACCTTCGGGCAGACGATCTCAGGGCACTGGCTCAGCAGTGCGGGGCACACAGCGCGGAGCCAGTCTTACGAGAGGCAGACAGTGCTACTCGTGCGGCGGGCAGGGCCACATGGCTCGTGACTGCCCGACCCGTCGTGCCGAGGAGCAGTAGATAGTTGATGGACCACCGAGGCAGAGGCAGAGGATCAACCGTGGCAGTCCGCAGGGAGGAGGCGGACGAGGCAGAGGAGCTGGACGAGCAGCTGGTGGTGGCCGACGCTTTGAGGCTCTACCACCACCACCACCAGGAGGTCCACCCCGACCACAGTGAGCTGGCGGGCAGCGACATGCACAGCTCCAGGCAGCAGAGGCCTACGACCACGGTGCACCCGAGATGATTCGAGGTACTATCTGTGTCTATTCTACCCTTGCTGCAGTTCTTATATACACAGGAGCGAGTCATTCTTTCATAGCCGCTGCCCTTGTTCGGAGCTCGGAGATTCCGACAGAGCCGTTGGCTCGATCCTTACGGCTAGAGACTCCTACGGGAGCAGACTCGATGATTACGCACTGGTGCCGGCAGTGTGAGCTTACTCTAGGAGGCGAGAGCTTCGGCTGGGATCTTCTTGTAGCAGCGTCGAGGCCTTACGACGTCATCTTGGGCATGGATTGGCTATCTACGGTCCATGCACAGATTGACTGTTTTAGGAGCAAGGTGCGATGTGTACGCACCGACGGGAGCAGGTTCACCTTCACCGGCGAGAAGGGAGCCTTGGCAGCACAGGATGGACTTCCGCGGAGGAGAGGACAGCCCATCACTCATCAGTTGGATAGCCTTATCCTTGGAGCAGTTGACGTGCAGAGTCCTGGTTTTCCTGCAGTGGTGGATCAGTTTGCGGACGTTTTTCCTGACGACGTTCCAGGGCTACCTCCTCGCAGAGAGGTAGACTTTTATATTGACTTGTACCCCGGGACAGCCCCGATATCCACTCCAGCATATCGGATGGCCCCTGCCGAGCTTCGAGAGCTACGGGTATAGTTGGAGGACTTGCAGGGCAAGGGGTTCATCCGACCCAGTGGTTCACCCTGGGCTTCCCCGATATTGTTCGCCAAGAAGGCGGACGTGAGCCTGCGACTTTGTGTTGACTATCGTCGCCTGAACCAGGTGACAGTGAGGAACAAGTATCCGCTACCGAGGATTGATGACCTCTTTGATCAACTCAATGGAGCACGGTGGTTCTCGAAGATAGACCTCAGGTCAGGCTATCATCAGCTCAGAGTCAGAGACGAGGATGTGCAGAAGACAGCCTTCAGATGTCGGTATGGCCACTATGAGTTCTTGGTTATGCCTTTCGGTGTAACCAATGCCCCATCAGTGTTCATGGCTCTCATGAACAGGATCATTCAGCCATACCTCGATCGGTTTGTCTTAGTCTTCATCGACGACATTCTGATTTACTCTACGACAGAGGAGGAGCACGCCTATCACTTGCGAGTTGTTCTTGACACACTCCGAGAGCACCAGCTTTATGGTAAGCTCTCGAAGTGCTAGTTCTGGATACGTGAGGTCCACTTTTTGGGACACGTTATCTCTGAGGCGGGAGTTGCAGTGGATCCCGCGAAGATTGAGGCTGTGTTAGCATGGGAGCCACCCAGGAGCGTGACTGAGGTTCGGAGTTTCTTGGGACTAGATGGATACTATCGGAGATTTGTGCCGAACTTCTCCAGAGTTACGGCATCACTCACAGCTTTGACGAAGAAGGGGAAACCCTTCGTGTGGTCAGACAGATGTCAACAGAGCTTCCAGGAGCTGAGACAGAGATTGACTAGTGCACCTATCTTAAGGTTTCCTGAGGAGGGAGTAGGGTACGTAGTCTACTGCGATGCATCAGGGACCGGACTCGGATGTGTTCTGATGCAGGAGCGGGCCGTGATCGCCTATGGATCACGTCAGTTGAGGCCGCATTAGAAGAACTACGCTACCCATGACCTGGAGTTAGCAGCAGTGGTCTTCGCTCTGAAGACATGGCGACACTATCTGATGGGCGAGCGCTTTACAGTTTTTTCCGATCATCAGAGTCTCAGGTATATCTTCTCGCAGAAGGACCTGAACCTGAGACAGCAGCGATGGCTCGAGTTCCTCCAGGACTATGACTTTGAGATAGTCTATACTCCTGGGAAGGGGAACGTAGTAGCCGATGCCCTCAGCAGGAGGACGGGCATTCAGCTACTCGAGGAGGCGACGGAGCAGCTAGCCTCTTTGCAGATATCCTTCGTGGATAGAGATGGAGCAGCCTTTCTTCAGTCTCTCACAGTCACTCCTCCACTACTGCAGCGAGTCAGGGAGGCACAGCATGGGGACGCTGACTGTGAGACGCGGCGTGCACAGATATCCTCGGGACAGGCACCTGATGGTTTCTCCCTTGGAGCAGAGCACGACATCCTTTTCAGAGGACGTACCATGGTACCAGTCGCTCTGCGAGAGGAAGTACTGAGAGAGTTTCACACTTCTCCTTTAGCAGTACATCCTGGAGTGGTGAAGATGTACCAGGACCTCAGACGACTGCACTGGTGGCCGGGCATGAAGAAGGCAGTAGCAGAGTTCGTTTCTCGATGCCTCACCTGTCAGCAAGTAAAGGCAGAGCATCAGGTACCAGCAGGCTTGGTACAGCCCTTGGAGGTTCCGGAGTGGAATTGGGACGGCATATCTATTGACTTTGTGACTGGACTTCCACGCACTTCCAGAGGTCACGACTCCATCTGGGTGATTGTTGACCGACTCACCAAGTCGGCACACTTCTTACCCATCAGAGAGCAGGGCTCAGTGGAGAGCTTGGGACGTCTCTACGTTCAGGAGATTGTGCGGCTCCACGGCGTGCCATCATCTATCGTTTCCGATCGAGATGCCCGCTTTACTTCCCGGCTTTGGAAGGGGTTACAGGAGGCGTTCGGGACGCAGCTACGTCTTAGCACAGCCTTTCACCCTCAGACGGATGGTCAGACGGAGAGGACCATTCAGACACTCGAGGACATGCTCCGTGCCTGTGTCCTCGACTTTGGTCGTAGCTGGGAGGACCACCTACCCTTGGTGGAGTTCGCGTACAACAACAGATACCACTCCACCATCGGGATGGCACCGTACGAGGCGTTGTACGGCCGACCATGTAGATCTCCTTTGTGCTGGACAGACCCTGGGGAGTCAGCACTGGTGGGACCGGAGATGGTCCAGGACACGACAGAGAAGGTCCAGGTCATCCAGGAGTGGATGAGGACAGCTCAGAGCCGGCAGAAGTCATATGCTGACAGGAGGCGGAGGCCACTGGAGTTCGAGGATGGCGACCACGTCTTCTTGCGGGTCTCACCTCGACGTGGTATTCGGAGATTTGGCCGAGGCGGAAAGTTATCTCCGCGCTTCATCGGACCCTTCCAGATTCTCCGCAGGATTGGTGAGGTGGCTTATCGCCTGGCTCTACCACCTCAGTTGCACCGGGTGCACGACGTCTTCCACGTATCCCAGCTGAGGAGATACGTGCACGACCCGATGCACATCATTGACCATGGGGAGCTTGACGTTGACGATGGGGCGGCTTTTACGGAGGTCCCGGTGGAGATAGAGGATCGACAGGATCGGGTCCTGCGTGGGCGATCGATTCCTCTTGTGCGCATCAGATGGCAGCACGGGAATCTCCAGGAGAGCACATGGGAGCGGGAGGCTCAGATGCGTGCTCAGTACCCTCATTTGTTTCCCTAGTTTTTGATGTATCTTTACGGGGACGTAAAGCCCTGAGGTGGGAGTAATGTAAAGACCCTTAAAATTCAAGGGAAATTTTTTCTTAATTTTCTTTAGAATTTTACAAAAGCGCGGTTTCAGACGGCACCTAATTCCGAGGCCCGGAGTGCCCGGAATTAATTTCCGAAGTTTGGCTCGGGTACGTTCAGTGAACGAACGAGCGGGAATTCCTAACTTTTGATCCGGTGCTCGGAATTGAAATCCGAGGGCACCGATGAACTCGCAGCGCCGATATTCGCTTAAAGAGACCTTTTCGGGAGTTGCGTTTGTTGCGGGTTGAAAGTTAATTTTGGGGTTTTTAGTTGAGTTAAATAAAATTTGTGTAGAACAAATTTTATTATAACTTCTTAAAACTTATCAAAGGAGGTTAGAAGTGGGACCCACACCCACTTAACCTCCCTTGGGAGGATTAAGTGTGGTGGGGCCCACACGAACCCCTAATTCTTTTCAAATTCCCTAACCCCTCTAAACCCCCTCTTAATTATGTAACTCTCCCCTACTTTAATTCTTGCCAACCTATCTCTTCACTTAATTTTGTCAACTCTAGATTTAATTAATGTATTGAATTCAACTTTTGAATTTTGAAAGGTTGGAAAAGTGAAAATAAAATAAGGTGTAGCTTATTTTATTTTGGGTTATTTGTTTGTCTTCTTGAGAGGTGGAGAGCTCTTCTTCTTCTTCAAACTCAACGAAGAACGCGAAGAACGTCGTTCTTCAACGAAGAACTTCTCCGCCGAAGAACACGGTCCATCCACGACGCCGTATCCGCGACGCGACGTACTTCTTCCACGTCATCTCTTCCGCGACGGTTTTCCGCGACGAACGCCATCGACAACGACTCTTCCTCCGACGTCAAAGGAATCGACACCGATATTCCACGACTACGTCAACGTGCGACTATCGAGGTAGAGGTTATTGAGTTCGTTGTTTTCTTTATTATTTGACTTTCCTCAAGACTTGACGAAGAACGCTCATTTTCCGACGAAGAACGCCGCTCCGCTCTTCTTTGTCTCCCGTGTCAACGAAAGAGAACACCGCTTCCTCCTCGGACCTTCTTCGTCGGCATACGAAGATTCGCCAACGACGTAACTCTTCGGGCATATCTCTTCATCAACGGATTGACGAACGACGACCGCGACGCCCGACCACCGCGACGTTGTCTTCCGCGGGACGTTGTCAAGTCTTCGATCTTATACACGAGGTAGGGGTTGTTGATTCAATATTTATTTATTCCATTTCTTGAACGTGGATCTCGCATGTCTAACATGAGGCTTGAATGTTTAAGTTGAGTTATTTATTTAACATGAGGGGGGGCCGGACCGCATGAACACGGCCGAACCCCCCTCCATCGTTTGTGTTGATTTATCTTGTGGGTAGAAGCAAAGTGGCGTGGTGCCATCGCACCACGCGGACATTCGTGAAATTATTCTACGTGACGCCGTCGCGCTACGCCGAGGAAAATCTTCAAGAACGCGACGCCGTCGCGCCGCGTTGAATGGAATCAAGACACGGCGAAGGGGCGCGGTGCCGTCGCACCGTGCCGGATGACGAACGCCGCGGCCGGTTCCGGGCCGCGGCGGGACGAGGAGACCGCGGCCGGTTCCGGGCCGCGGCGGAAGAGAAGACCGGTGGCCGGGCCGCCGGCGTCGGAAGCCGAAGGGGGGACCGGAAATTTCCGGTCCGTTGGAGAAAACCGGACGGCCAGCTGGCCGGCCGGAAGTCATTAAAACCGGGGAAATTAATTCCCCGGCCGTCATAATAAAACCCCCTCTTTAAGAGGGGGGGGGGGGGGGCGGTTCTTTGAAGGAGGGGGGCAGCCGGCCCCCTCGGTTCCGCACCAACAGGCCCCCCACGTGGGGGGGGGGGGCGCTTCTTAAAACAAAACGGCGCGGCTAAGCCGCGCCGCCTCTTGAAAAGCGGGGGAAAGATCCCCCCGCGTGCGTGCGGCCTCCTCGCGGCGACAGCCGCCGCGCCGCCGCCGGCCTCCATGCCGCCGCCGACCGCCGCCGCCCCAGGGGGGGGGGGGGGTCGGGCCGGGTCGGCCCGGACCCGGACCCCCCCGTTTCGAACCAGAATTGGTTTTTGGCCCATAACTTGAGCCTCGGACCTCCGAATGACGAACCGTCTGCGGAAACGCGATCCTTGGATCGAGACGGTCGTTTCGGTATATCACACTCAAGGTTTCGGTTTACTTTGAGTTCGGCCGGGTTGGTTCGTTCACGAAACCAACCGGGCCTTCGGAGCGGAAACACTCATATCTTGAGCTACGAACGTCCGATTGACGCGCCGTCAGTCGCGTTGTGTTCCTCTTAGTGAGACGGATCTTTTGGAATACTCCGCCCGAGGTTTGGACGCAGGTGGAGTACGGTAGGCTTGGTTTAGCCTTAAAAACCAACCGGGCCCCGGAGACGAAAATGCCAATAACTCTCAGACCGGGCGTCCGATCGACGCGCCGTCTGTTGCGTTGAGTTCCTGTTGACGATACGGAACTTTTGGATACATCAACTCTGGTCTTCGTGACAGTTGATGTATCAGCCTCTCGGCTCGTGGAGCGGACCCTCCGAACGAGCTTGCTATGTGCGGGAACCCTAGTGCTGGCTGCGACTGCTACGACTACTACTGCTACTGTGACTGCGACGACGACAGTACAGAGATCCTGTGTGCATTCGACGACGACGACTTCAGCACTCAGCGATCCTACGTGGATCAGTGCTACAGGTCCTGTGTGGGCCCGATCCTGTCTGGGTCCTTGCGCTCAGCGGTTCTGTGTGAGCCAGCGCCTACATGTCCTGTGTGGGCCCGATCCTGTGTGGGTCATTGCGGGGGTTAGTTACCTATCGATCCTTCGTGGGTCCGACGACTTAGATGGATCAGTGATCATCTTTATCGTCCTTGAAGAAGTATACCTGTGTGAGCTGAATCCTGTTGCTTTCCTGTGTGGATTGTGTTGTGCAATCCTGTGTGGATTATGTTTTGCTTTCCTATGTGGAATACGTATACTTTCCTGCGTGGACTGAGTTGTACTTGGGCTCGGAGGTTGGAGCGTATTTTAATTGATGACTTAGGTATATGTATGGGCATATACCTAAGCAGTGTCGGTTGTTACTTCGTGATTGTACTTTTCTTCGTGGTTTATCCTTTGTGGATTTGAGAGACCTTCAGGGGTCTCGGGGTCCCTACTGAGTAGCTTATACTCACCCCTGCACGGGCTTCGCCCGCACTACGTTGTGTTGGTTGCAGACGACGGACAGCGTTGACCTTAGCTGAGGCCTACAGAGCGGGACGGTACCCGGAGGAGGACCACTGGACGGGACGTGCACGGAGCGGACGGCGGGACCCGTGGAGCAGAGGAGCTATATGTACCCACCCTTCAGGTGGGATTTCCAGTGGACAGCTCGGTGTAGCGGCTTTTACTTTTCAGTTGCTGTTTTCCCTTTCGAGTTGTACTTTACTTTCAGTTTGGGTTTGTATTCTGGCCCATTTACCTTTCCGCACTTTCAGTCGTACTCTGCTTTGTTTAGTATTTACTTTCCGCTTGTTTACTCTATGGTGTGTGTTTACTTTTCAAAGGCAATGCCTTCCCTTTTTACCGGGATTTACGCCTTGGTGCTAGTTGCCAGCCCCTGGCCTATGGAAGGCGGGCTTGGGGTAGTCACGGCACGGACCCCGAGGCCGGGTCGTGACAAATAACATGATGATGTCTCAGTAAAATTAATATACCATCCAATTCCACACCTTTAAGGAAATGATATTGTCACTCGTGCATCCGTACGAATTACCGTCTCCACGATGCGATGAGATTCATTTCCACGTTCACGATTCATCAACGATTATAAAAATATATATTACTAATAAGTATGTAATATATGAAATAATAATGCTAATGGAAATATATATATATGTGTGTGTGTACTTACATATATCTTATTCAATTAGTTTCGTTCAATACGATATGAAAACGGAAACAACGTTTATGCGTATGTACGGACTACCGTCTCCATAAATGGTGTTTTTCATTTCATATAAATGTCTATTATAAATAATTATATATTCTAAATATATATGATATATAAATCATTTTTTATATTCTGGAAGTATTTATATCTTGATCTAAGTGATACAATCAAAAGTAACAAGTTAAAACATGTACGATAAAGAAAGCGATTATTACCCGAAATGTTAATTTAACAATGAAATTATTATTAAATGGGTAATATAAATTCATAAATGAATCTTGTATGATATCATAAATATTAATATGGTTTTGGTATAATTTAATAACATAATACCATCTTCATAAAGGAGGTTAAACGTACCCTCGACTAAAATAATGTTCAAGGTAAGGGTTAATTCCTCAATCTCATTGTTATCTGATATTTTTTATGTGTAAGTATTTAATTGGAAATTCTTATCATCCAGGAATATTTTCCAAAAAATTATTTCAAAATGAATATTTTAAGGATATGTGAACAGTAATCTTTATGAAGATCATAATTTTAAATGTTTTAAAGATTTATCTTTCTAAACCTTTTTAATTAATGTCCATGTTTTCAAAATGATTTTAAGGATTTATTTATATGGACTTGAATGTTTTGAAATGATAATTCTGTTCAAAAGTTTCAAAGTGGTATGGGACACTTTGATTCAAGAATCTGTTTTAAATTACCTCCTTTATAAATATGTGACTTTTAAATGATTTTACAAAAATGATATTTCTCTCAAAAAGTTTTACTCATCATTTTCAACATTGTCAGCATCGTTTACTGGATATTATTTTATATTGAAATTGATTTATTATAATACAATCTTCCATGTTGTCTTGAATGAGTTATGATATGTTTGACTGTGGATGTTATATTTTTATACCATTCAAGGTTTATGGTTAATTTATTGACATTATGTATGCTAGTTTTAATACGAATGTTTACGTTATGTTTCAACTTTTTCATATAAGGAATGTAGTGGACATAATAATTGATAGGTGGAGCCTACTATAGCTCCTCGATTCATCGGTAGGTCTCATGAGATAAAGTAGTGTCTTAGCTCAAGGCCTTGACAAAAAAAATTCTGTAGTCTTGGGACGAGGCCTTGACTATGTTGTAATGATTTTCGGCGTTAGGCATTCCCTAAATATGAAATTAGTTCTTACATGTGATAGTTAAACTAGTAGAATATCCATCTGTATGTTTATATGGTAATGTTTGATTTATTTTTTTCATATTATGTTCACGTTTATATTTAAAAAGGCTGTTTTTTTTAAAAAAAAATCATTCCTTAAATGTTTATAGCTTCGGCTAAATTATTTACCCTTACTGGTCATCTGAGCTCACCCCTTACTTATGTTTTATTTTCCTAGGAATCCAAGAAGTGTATTATGATTGATAAGAAGGGTTATTCTTGGAGATTAATGGTGTTCTTAAAGGATCATTTATGTTTTGTTTTATTTTTTAAAGTGTAATGTAACGTTCATGTATGTAATATATTTTCCAAGACTGCTAAACTGATCGGTCCTTTGGGACTTGATTCCATGTAATCAAACTATTTTATTAAAATAATCCACTGACACTTGGTAATTGGGTTCGGGGTGTTATAGTTCTAGATATATCATGATTTATGAAGTAGATAACTCTATTCATGAGGTATGTGGTTCAACATATTACAACATTATATGGTAATGCATATATTATATGTATTATAATAGAAAATAAGTTTATGAGGGATACCAGAGAGGGAATAATGGGTTAATTTTAGTATATACAACCAATTAATGGTTGATGATATTTTTTTCATATTTATAGATAATAAATAGATAGTTATATTAGTTGTAAAAATAATTTTTAATTCATAAAATTGAAATGGAAATGGTATAACTAAACTAATTTGTTATATGGATTTATTTTAATGTTAAATTTTTATATTTTAGAATTGTAATTTTATATAATTAAAAAAATTTGAAATAATAATATTAATTTATAATTTGTGTGAAATTTTGAGATTATTCATAAAATATTAATTCATCAGTGAATATGGAAAAAACTTTTTTTAGTAAGTCATTTGTTTTTAATAAACTAAGTAATTTAATGGTTTCAATTTATTTTGAGTATGTTTAAGAGTAAAATAATAATAATTTAGTCATATTTAATAAAAATAAATACTTTATGATGAAAATTATTTTGGTTTTTAGTATATGTTTTTTATTAAATAGGGGTTTTTCAAAAAATTATTTTAATAGAAATAATTATTCCCATTTTTAATTAATAAAAATTATATCTAATGGGGAATGTTTTAAATTAAATTTATAGATTATATATAATTAAATATTAATTTATCTTAATACAATTATTATTATTAGATATAGAGTTAATATAGAATCATCTTTCTCCAAAAAAATATGATTCTTTAAAACATGTTGTGTCACCTTCTATGTGGATTAATACAAATATAAATATTTAAAATTATTTGAATTAAATTTGGAAAAAAAGAATCCATATTTTGAATTGTCATAATTTATAATTTCTGAATTGGGAAAATTACTTTTTGGCCAATGTGATTATTGAAAATAGTTATAATTCTTTACAAATAATTAGGTAAACATGAGTTTACTTTATACATAAACGAGGAATGTAAGGTATAAAAATGACGCCAAACCTCCCTAAAAATATTATTATAGGAAAATTTAGACCATATTATATATATAATCTCTAATTGAAAATTATTTATGTCTGTTGACATTAAAAAATTATGGGTGGAATTCTCTCTTTAATACAATTTCAAGTGCCCCACCCACCTCATATATATAAGGCCACTCCTATCCTTCTCTTTAAAACATTCAATCCCAATTTTTCCATCCAATACCTTATCAAATAACATCTAAAAATCACTAATCTCGTCTTAGAATTCATATTTTGGGCATAAATCCAACCATGTATGGCCATTAGTGAAAACCAAAAGGAGTTACCCGAAGATGATGTAATGTTCTCCAACAAGAGTTTCTATTTTATTTCATCCTCCACCCTATTAAATTATTCTTATTAGAAGATGGTATTAAAAAATATGTATATAAAATATAGATTTTTTTTTATTTTATGACCTAAAACCATGCATACATTCATCAAATGGTTTACAAAATCATCATTCATGTGTATATCGGACTACCGCCCCATGAAATGATGTCAGTCATTTTTTCCATTATCACCTCTCACAGTCTAGTATAATTATAGATTTAAGGTTTATTTATAACATTTATAAAATATTTATACTAATATAGTAATTATATCATATTAAAACTTTTACATTCCATTCTATAAGAGATACAATAATGTCGCTCGTGTGTACATCAAACAACTAGCTCATAAAGAGTATGATTTTTTTTCACTAACACATTATGTGGGAGGTGATGAGGGTGCATAATATAAATATATGTTATATAGATGAAATTATTATGATATTAAAAAAATATCTATCATTCTGTAAGTATAATATATCATTTTATTTTTACCTTTTCTCTAATTGAAAAAGTGATAACTTCATTCATGAATGTGTGAACTATTGAAACCTTGAAGCGATGTGATTTTTTTCATCACCACATCACAAAAATGATAGATATATATATAAATATATAATTAAATATTATGATAAATAATGTATTATTATAATAATGTAAAATTAACATATTACTTAACCTCTTTCAATAATATTATTGAAAAATGGAAACATTACTCATGAGTAAGCATGACCCACTGTCTCCATGATCATAAAATTTAATTATTTTTTGAAGCCATATATCATTATTGGTAATAAAATTATAATTTATTAATAATTATGATAAATATTTCATTATTTTTATTTTGGATATGTTTAAATGTTGTACAATTTCACCTTAGTTGACCTACCAATTTCCTTTTTCCCACATAATATAAATATAGAGAAAACATTAATGTTAAACTTAATTGATTAAGAAATTATATTTAACTTATTATTACGTGAAATAAAACTAATAATATAATTGAAATTTTTTCTCAAGAATGAAAATAATTAACGTGAATTTTTTATTCATGAATATAGAGGCACATGTGACAATCAGACTCAATGTAAGGGACTTCCTCTCAATTTCCATGCATTAAGGAAAATTTTGATATTAAAAAAATACTTTATTTTATGGGGTCTATATACAGCCCCAGTGAAATTTTATGTCAAAAATTCATCTATTTCCATTGTAATTTATTTTTTAATTAATTTCAATCATTCATGTGGACTATTATTCAAGTGGTTTTCCAATGATAAAATACTTTTCCATTTAAAATTACTCTTTTAGTTGTTTCATTCAAACTATCTTTCAGATTAATGTGAATGTTTTAAAAAATTATTTAATGAAATTTAATATATATATTTAAAATATTTATAAATTACATTGTAGGTATCTTTAAATTTATTTCTGTTGGATTCAAGAAGGAATTGTTTTACGTGTTTAATAAGTAATTTTTTGGAAAATGAAAAATGAAATGATCTTTTCTTTACATACAGGGAAATGATGACGTTTCTCCCACTGTGGCCATTATTTTATTTCTATCTCCCTATGAATGATTTTACATTTCATTCAATTAAAAAACATTTATCAGTTTATTTGATTATTTTGGTTTTAAATTTAAATTTCAAAATATTTTTTTATATTAAAAATATGGTTTTAAAATAAAATGGGTATTTTGATATCCAAATGTGATTTTCTTATGAGATTAAAATAATTTTTAAATTTATAATGATTAAATGTGAAGGAATGGTAAAATTATCTATGACATGTTAGATGAGTAATTGGTGTGCCCAGACTGTTTCTAGTAATCCCAATACAGTATATACGATAGAGTGGACTAGATAGTGTTGAGTGAGCCTGTTACATATTATATGATGGGGAGGCCCATGTAGCACCTGGTGAGACCATTATAGATTAAATGTTTGTAGCACCCAGATACTTATCTAGTTAATTGGGTAATTTTTTAAACATAACAGTCAAGTATGATTGTGTAACCAATGGTTTCGTCAATGGAATTAATTGTGCTCCAGTTACTTCTAAGACAAGTATAAAAGCAAATGTGAATGGGAATATCTTAGTTACCAATAATGGTTTGTATTTATTGATATAATATTTAACGTATTTATTTAAGAAAATTGTTTTTATTTTATGTGAAAACATTTTATTTCTTTTTCTCAAGTAACATTAATGTAAAGGTAAATATTTTTGTGTTTTTATGTTTCCAATCATCTAATGGATTAATTCGTTTTATATCCCTTAATATTTATTTAGTCTCATCCCATGTTTTTAAAAAAATCATAGGATGGATAAGGGAAATAATTTTTTCAAATTGAATTTCATGAAGATATTTCCTGAAATAAATAATATTCTATGTTAAAATGTTCTAAATGGTGGGAATATTGGATACTAATTAGAAGATTCCACTTTGTATTTTATGATTATGTAATTAATAATTTCTATAATTTTTCTCTAAATGTAAAAATATAAAAAGATCCTCTAAGTGATATAATATAATTTCATGAAAAAACATAAAAATTATTTTATGGTTATGGTCGGGTCCTTATAGTTGGTATTTGAGAAACATTTATATAACACTTGATGTTAGAATAATGTTAATAAAATTACCTTGAAATATTTTACCTTATAATTAAGTTAAAATTATATATCATTTAAATATGACTATTTTTATTCATCTTAATAATTTTTATTCAATAATTTTTTGTATAATGAAAATATGGAAACTTTAGTTGGAAGGAACAAAGAGGAAATTATCCTTACAAATCAGAATCTTAATATGGTTGCAATTGGAATAGAATAGTTCATTGCAGTTATGGATATGTTGAAACACACTTTAAATTTAGTTGTATCCATTCCAAAAAAATAACATGGTCTACAATGAAGGAACCTTTCTATTGTGTGCCATTTCATGAGTGAACATCTCCCACAATTTAGGGGATCATATGGCCTCTTGATAGAAAAAATATGGATTAATTTCCTAGATAATATATTTTAAGTCATGGGATGTTTTAAATTTCAAATGGTAAATCTTATCAAATAACGTTTTGAAGGTGAATTTGGTTAATGTTGGTATTTTTTTAAGAATACCATATTAAAATTAGATCTTTATTCCATGGAATAAAAAACATTCAATGATATTTTCCTTGAAAACAATTTCAATGAAAATTTTCAACTCTATATGGGAGAAACCATGGATTTAGGAAGAGATATGATTATTACATAGATATATATAAAGAAAAAATGATATTGTCCATGAATGTGAATTATTTGGTTTTCGTCTCTCATAGTAAAATTAAAATATTTTACATGGGATTGGAAAAACGTGTTTGAAGATTATTCAACAAAGTAGAATTTAAATATTAAGTGAAAGTGTTTCATTTTTATAAGAAGGTTTTGTAATGGTTTCTTCTTTCTTGATATGATACATTAATTTTTTTCATGGTTGGAGGGTGTTCAGGGTATGTTCTAGGTGTTTTTAATGGATGATGGAGGTATAGTATAACTACTATAGAAAATACATTCTACGTAATGATTACATGATGTGGAAGTGGTCATCATAGCTTATGTAAGTCTAGTACATGTTCTGAAATGATTCTTATTCTTAAATCTTTTGAGGATATACATTTTAAAGTGGAACATTAAATCAAAAAATTGTACATAGTTAAAGGAGATTACAAATCATCTAAATCCTTGACATAATGTAGTTATAAATTTTTGATCACTGAAGGGTTTACTCAAAAATTATTACTTGGAATCCCTATATAATTCTAAGTGATATGTGGATCCCTCCCTTGTACATTTTATATTACGTTCAATATGTATTGATATTAGGATTACTGTCTTTGATCTATGGTGATTTCCCCACTCATTAACATCTATTTCCTTTTATTCTTATTTGTTTTTTTTCAACAGAAATGTTTTTTTTATTTTGGGTTTGTATTGGATTTTATTTTGATGGTCTTTAGGTTCTATTTTGGTTACTCCATGGTTTCTCATGATGTGGTTCTACTTTCTAGAAAGTTTATCTTTTCTTAGTAGTGTACAGTGAGTTAGAAAGCCTTTTTAAGGTAGGTAATATCTTAGTTCACTTTATTAAGTATCACGATAGAGGTGATTTCTTTTCTCTATCTAGGGGTTATGGTTTTTTGTATTAATTAGTGATAAAAAATTGGATAATTGAAATTGACGAGAAAATGGTTTTGATTCTCAGGTTTTATCAAATTGTTTTAACTATGAAATTGTGATTGTATGGATTTAATGCCACAATAAAAATTATTACTATTGGTTCCATGGTTTTCAGTGGATGATATGTGTTGTGAATATTTTTCCTACTTCTATTGACATGATATCACCCAAAAATTGAAATTTATTAACTTCATGTATTTTTAAATTAAAATGATCTCCATAAGATTTATGGCTTATGTGATAACACCCTAAAATGAGGTGAGCTATGATAAATCCTTTTTTAGATCTAAAAAATTATCCATGATGTGTTGTGATTTTTGGTTTTCATAGGGGGTTCAAGTGTGAAGATGTGATTTGGTGTTGGTAGATATGTGGCTATTTGGATATGATTTTGGGTTGGAATGTTTCTAGATTTATTCATCATTTTGGGGTGTAAATGTGGTGGTTTTTTCTTTATTTGGGGGGTCAAATGGTGGGTTTTCGTTCATTATTATAGGGTGGTGTGATGATGGTATTATAGGGATGATGAACTAATTTTGATATGTGGTTATGTTGTGACGGATTCCCATGTAGAGATAGAATAAATAATTTTTTAATAATGATTTATATTTCATGAGTTTATTAGTTTAATGGGATGGAAATGGATAATGAATACATAAATCATGTGTTGTGTGGTTAAATGTGGTTGATACTAAATAATGAAATTAATTGGATAGATAATGGGAATTGGTTGGCAATGTGAAATGGTTGTTTTGAAACCATAGGTTTGGATTAGGTGAGTCTCTATATGTATATACTTTTATATTCCTTGTTATTTCTATATTCACCCCACCGTCATTGAGAATTATGTTTTGACACCCTCATTGACATGTGGGAGTGTTTTCCCTAACATCTGGTGTGGGACATGAATGGTTGTATACCCACTCTTTGGTTCCCTATCATCTAGGATAGGTTGGTATTACACAGGTGTATTGGTTGATTCTCTTTTACTAAATTTGATAATGTTTGTGATTTTTGACATATTTTTGGTCGAGATGTGACTGTGCATGTAAAAAAGTGGCACAGTTTTTTGGTGTCATGTGTTATTACTATGCTTTTAAGGTGGCTTCTAGTAGTGGTTATGCATGGTATGGGGAGGTAATGAGCCCGATATCCAACATTTTCACTATAAACCATTATTTTGGATATAATTTTGGATGTTTTTGGTCATAGGTGTTTATGGGAGAGATAATATGTGACCATAATGGTGGGGTAGTGGACTAGGTGTCTTTGTGTGTGATTTGTTGTGACTGTTCTTGTGTGGATATGTTTTAAATAGAGGATATGAGAGTTACAGGATGTACAAATTTGTGTTCTAAGAGAGGCATACTAGTTGGGGATCCATGTGAGTTTCCCTAATTTACGTCTTCCATTTATATTATAAAAAATTTCTTGCATTATTTTTTGAGTGTGCATTTATGAGGTTGGGTTTTGATAGTATACTTGTATTGTTACTATTTGGTTCTGTTGTTTTCTCACATGTGAATTAGTATTCTTAATTCACATTTGATTATGAGACTTTCAATTTCCTAATGAGGATACTTTTATTTTCACACTACATATATAAAAAAAATTCAGGCTTCTAGGTGGATTGTGTGAACTTTTCATGACCTTACTAGATCAAATGTTTAGATAGATATTATGTCATTACATTAGATTTAATTTTGTGTATTTAAATTGCTTACGTTTATATGATTAAGTTTCATTTACACATGCATGTGTTATGTTTTTGATTTATATTTATACTTTAATATGAATATTACTTTGGAGGATTTATCTTATCTCCTTATCCAATTTATTTTCTAGAGGTTAATGCCTCCCAAACATGAGATTTAATACCATCAGTTATAGTTGCCAAAACTGGGCCTATTTGAGTCAGGACTCAGGGGTCATTATCTCTCTTTCCCTCATTACTGTATCATTAGAGTTAGGTGTCATGATATAGGGATATAAGAGGATATTTTTAAGTTATATGTTAGAGTTTGGAGTCCGTAACAATGAGGATTTCATGTGTTCATATGGTAACAGTGTTAGGGCACCTTAGTGTGTGACACATGCCATGGATACTAGGTAGGAAAAAGGATTATAGCCCCCTTAATGATCCAGTGCACGGACTCTTATCTTATTTAATGTCCAAGTTAGGGGGACCTAATTTCGGGGTATATACCTTTGAGAGGTACTTGCATCCTGATGACTTTTTTATTTGAATATTTTTGGGAAGTCTAAAATGAAAAATGGGAAATAAAATGAATCATAATAAAATTTATATTATATGTATTAGAAAGTTATTGTTTTATTTTTAGCTATGGATCCAATTTATTATCCACATGTGGCTTGGGTATTTGAGGTTTAGTAAGAAGATTCGATTGATAATTGGAGGGTTTTCCAAATAAAGGAGGATGATCAGTGGAAAAGGGAATTTTAAACTTTTTTATCATATTTTTTAGGGATGTATGAGGGAATTGTTTTAGATATGTAGATATAGATATTGATAAAGGTTCTCTAGATCATATTTGTCTTGATCCAGGCCTTGACGTAGTACATGGTATCTTTGGTTGTGAGTCATATGCATGGATCTATATTTCAATGGTGGATGTTATATTTTGTGGAGTGAGAGTAGGTAAAAGTTCATGGTTTAACATCCAGAAGGAGTTCGAAGTGGATTTTATTTTATCAACTATGAAGGAATTCAATTGGAAGGTTATTTTTCTTCTTTATAAGGAAATTAGTTTTTTTGGGGTTAGGGAATAATGTTTATGGATATTCTTCATTTTCTGTTAGATCTTTTTTCAGATCTAGTTTATCATGTGAGGCATCTTGAGGAGGTACTCCCTCCCTATATCAAGAATTTAGTTACACTCTTTATATTTTAAACAAATGTGGAGGTTCTGAATAATGAAATGGTGATTGATGAGATGCATTCACAAGGATGTTTTTCAATTATTGGAGAACTAGTATGGTCTATCGAGGAGGAGAGTTGTTATTGGAAGGTCTCAAACTCCAAAATCATTGAGGTTTCCCCAACGGGGAGTTGACCTCAAATAGTTTCCCTTTCATCCTTTTATATATGGGGGTATCATTTAATTTCATTAGGTCCTTTTTTAATCTATCTTGGTTTTTGGGTTCATGACCATCACAAGACCCATTACCCAGTGCTTCCAAAATATATATTTGGTCTAGGTGGAAAGGTTAAATACCATCAACTATAGTAGTTTCCAATGAAACCATTATAGAATAAAGTGAAATAGGATTGTGCTCTATCAAGGGGATATGGAGAATGTATAGGTTAACCTCATAATGTTCCTCATGTTCAAGGATATAGAGTAAAGCATAGTCATGGTGGATTTCATCACCATATAGGTGGAGGATCTAGGTGTGTTCATTTTCACATAGTTGTGGAAGTGGTTCCAAAAGAGAAATAGATCATCATAAGTATGATAAATTTTTTCAGTGCCCATGTTTTCAACTTATTTAATTCATGAGCCTCTCAATCATCTATTTCACCCACTCAACCCCATTCTCTAGGACTAGAAATAGATAGGATTTCTATTACCCCATTGTTAACTACAACAGTGAGTGTCTAGACAATCTTTTTTTATAGGTGTCGGGGATATAGATAGATAATCAGGACACATTAGTACCATGGGGATATATTCTAGATACAGATACATCCAAATGATGTTATCCCTTTATTCAACTGGTTATGTTTCGTATAAATTTTTATATACATATTCTAGACCAGGTTCATGTTTTTGGATGTGGATATCCAATATGTGGTTCTGTATAGGTGATAGTGGTTATTTGGTGGAAAGTGAATGTTTGGTGACCATTCTTCATAGATAGTTGGGTTATTAGAGTAATTAATAGATGCTGAGTTAGTGGAGGTTTCAAGGGGTTTTTAGTGAGTTTATAGATGGTTTATTGAATGAGTTTCTCATTCTTCCCCTCAATGCATTGTTGAGTTTTGGATACACATTCTATAACAACCCTGCTCTATATTACACACTTAAACCTGATTTATTACATAAAATCTTCACTTGAAAAAACATGGAAGATTGAAAGGTCTAATCTTGTTGGGGCTTAGGAATATTGAATAAAAAATTAAAATATAAAACACACAACATATTTAATGAAAACATACTTTACATGACCACTACATTCCCTCGTACTTAGCATTGCATGGGATAACCTGAGGACATGAATAAGAAAAGGGGGAGATATAAATCCCAGAAAGGGAATAAACATGGAATAACATGAAAAATAGAATACATGTTAGACAATAGGCATATCAATAGAGCACAAGAGAAACATGAATATAAATTCATAATAAATAATGATAATCATAAAATGGAAATGTGGAAACAACACTTAACATTGAATTACCATGAGCGACGGCTAGTTGCACGTGAAGCATGAGTAAACCCTCGTTTCACATGAAGCATGAGTAAAACATCGTTTCACTTGAATTAACATGATTCACCACTAATTTCACATGACATATCATGATAGTATACTTTACCCAATGCATTGAAGTGCTATCAAGGTTCACCCTTCTTAAACATTTCATTTCATGCATAAGTGTGCCACATGGATCATAAAACTAAACATCATCATTTATTACAAGATAAAGGAGTGTGTAATTAACACATGAAACTCTTTAAAAATAAGTAAATGTTCATAAAGGTGAATACCCTTGATAGATAAATGGGTATGGTATTCACTACATAATGACTTTGTCTTGAAAAATCATTGTGTAATTTCGGCAGCGTAACGGTGTGACATAAGAACTCATAAAAATTGTTGATGAGAGAGAAAGGTGTGTCTCATCATATTTACATGAAATGGATAGTAAGGGGGTCATATATATACATGTCTCAAAAATTTTAATGGAATTTATATTCATGTTACAAAATATTTTCTTGAATGTAAATGAGGAGAGAGAAATTCCTTTTAGAATTTCGGCATAGTAACGGGTGTACATGGGATGCATATAATGAGAAATAAAAGAGTATCCCATAATTCAAACATAAATAGGGAGGTATGGGGGATGTTTTAAATTATACCCCAACACTTTTAATAGAAAATAAAAGGGAATAGGAAATTAAATAAAATTGGACAAAAATGAGAAAGGAAGAAATCTCATACTTGGATGTGTAATCCCAATGGCTTGGGAGAGGCTTGAGAGGGGCTTTTTGGGAGCTTGGGATATCTTGGGAGGTTTATAGAGAGATGAGTTAATGGGTTGGTTGAATTTAAAAGACTTTTAGTGAAGAAGAAGTGGGAGCTTGGGTGGGTTTATATAGGAAAGGAGAGGGAATTCTTCATTATTTAGGTTTGGGACACCTCACATTAAACTAATCAAAACCACAAACCAGACCATGGTTTTTGCCCATGGTTTTTTCCAAAGTGGAGTGGAAAATAATATTTTATATGTAAAATGTCTGAACTTCTTAAAATAATAGGGTTTCTTATGTGGAGGTCTGTTACACTCTCGAGGAAAAAAATTTAAAAATACAAAATTTTTTATAAACCTTGAATTGTCCACTAATGCTTTGTAAAATAAATAAAACAAACCCTAAATAACATTTTTGTTAATTTTAAAACATATATTGGTAGCTCATAATGTTTATATTATTTTATTACATCACTATTGGGTCATTATGATGTCATTAAACACATTATATATTTAAACGGTATTTAATTTTTACCCAAAATTTCTACTGTCTCAAAAAATTATGAAAAATTCATTGTTGGATAATATCGATGTCCTGATTCCAATTATAATATTACTTTTATCGAAATAATATTATAAATTTGTGAATTTTTACTTTTAAATTAAAAACCGACATTTACCAAAAATTCATGGGTATTGACAAAAACAGCTTTCAAAAATTAATAAAAATTTCAATTGCATTCATAAATTATATAATAATTTATATTTAATAAAAATTAATTTAATAATAATAATAATATTTTATTAAAATATTATTTAATTAAAAAATCCATTAAATCATCAAAATATATTTCTTAGTTGAATATTAACTAAAAATACTATTTGTGATTTAAGAACTATTTACAAAGTGACAATAATAAAATGAAGGCACATTCTTTTACGAAAATAATATAAATAGTTATAGTGCTAAGTTATTTTACATAACCCCTTATAACACCCACATAAGACCGAAGGGTAAGGTGTGCAACGGTGATAAACTCTTGGGGTGGCTCGAATAACATCGATCGTGTGGTAATCTCTATTAACTTACACTTCTCTCGTAGTCAGTTCCTATCAACCTTAATGTGTTCAAGATCATCTTGGTCTTGGTCAAGATTGAATCCCAATGATGCCACATCCTTTCCGAGCTCTGACAAATGGGATTTGTATAAGGAAAGTCTACTGGATGAGGTCATCGCTTCCTTTGTCTGAGTAAATTGGATTTGATAAAGACCTATATTTATACTAATAATGTGGTCACTGTTAAATAGCTATATAAGAAATGGTCACAATTCATAATGGTATTTTAAAATCTAGAAACATAAAACCAAATAGTTTCACATTTTATTTAACCATAATAATTCATTTAATTATATTAAGAGGAATTTCCATTAATGAATGTTTGGGTCGTTACAATCTTCTCCCCGTAAGAAATTTTTCCCTAGAAATTTCCTTTTCCTACTCTAAAACAAATGAGGGTAACTATGATTCATCACTTTCTCGGATTCCTATGTTGGTTCTTCAAACTTTTGGTTTCGCCATAACACCCTGACGAGGGGAATTGTATGATTTCATAGAACTTTTTATTTACAATCTAAGATCTTCACTGGTTGATCCTCATAAGGAAGATCATCCTCTAGCTGTACTACCTCTGAAGAGAGTACATGTGAAGGGTATGGTATGTACTTCATTAAGAGGGATACATGAAAGCCATCATGTACTTTTTCCATGGTAGATGGAAGTGCTAGTTGGTAGGCCACAGACCCAACACGATCAAGAATCTCGATGGGGCTGATGTACCTAGGACTTAACATCAATTTCTTTACAAATATCATGACCTTATTCCATGGTGATTTGTGTAGAAATACCATGTATCCAACTATAAACTCAAGGTATCATCAATTGTAATCTACATAAATTTTATGTCGACTCTGGGCTGCCTTGATATGCTACGGAATGTTTTTCACCTTCTCCACCATTTCATTAACCGTTTCTTTTCCTAGAAGCTTACATTCACCAACATCATCCTAACATGCAGGTGTTCTACACCTCTTCCCATATAGGACTTCATAAGGTTCCATTCGGATGATCGAGTGGAAACTGTTTTTATAGGATAATTCAACCAGTAGAAGATATTGGTCCCACCCTCCATTGAATTCCATATAATAAGATCATAACATATCCTACAACGTAAAAATATTTCGCTTAGACTGGCCATCAGTTTGAGTATTATAGGTCGTACCGAAGTTCAGTTCAGTATCCAGATCATGTTGAAGATTCTTCCAAAACATATAGTTGAATCTTGGATCATGATTAGATATAATAAAAAGTGTTACCCCATGCAACCTTACCACTTCCCTAATATATATCTATTCGAGTTTATCTAATGAGAAATCCTCCCGAATTGAAATATAGTGTGTAGGCTTTGTAAAACGATCCATAACAACCAAGATTGCATTGCTTCCTTTGGATGTCTTCTAAAGTCTAGTGACAAAGTCCATGGTGATGTTCTTCAACTTCCATGCTGGTATGGGCAATGGTTTCATCATCCCCATAGAATTATGCCTCTCTTCCTTCACTTGCAGACAAACCAGGAACATTGATGTATAATCAGTGATCTCCTTATTCATATTATCCAACCAATAATTCTCTCAGATATCTCGATACATATTTGTGTTTCCTAGGTGAATAGATAAATCTGAACTATGTGCATCAACAAAAAGTTCCATCTTCAGCTCCAGACATGATGGAACACATTGTCTTTTCCCATGTCTCGCAATTCCTTCTTCATTAACATTGCACTCCTTGGATTTCACATTTCTGATAGCTTCCACTTTCTTTTAAATTACCACATCATCCTTTTGAGAATCCTTTACCCTTTACAAAATATATGGTCGAGCAATCATTTGTGAAAGGATTGATGATGTTCCATTCTTTATGATTCCCATGTACATATTTATCAAGACTAAGAAGATTGGATCCTTCTCAATTCTCATCAATTATAGAATTAATGGGTCCTTTATACATAGAGCATCCGCTACCTTGTTCTCTTTCCCAGGGTGGTAATAGATTGAGCAGTCATAGTCTTTGATCAGGTCTACCCAGATTTGTTGGTGCATGTTCAACTATTTCTGTGTGAATATATACTAGAGGATTTTTTATTCCGTATATATTTAACACTTCTCCACAAAGAGATAATGCCAAAAAAAATTCAAATTTAATATCACCACATCTAGCTCCAAATCATGTGTTATATAATTCTGCTTATGAACATTCAATTTCCTTGAAGCATAGGAAAGGACATTGTCATTTTTCATCCACACACAGCCCATGCCCTTCTTCAAAGCATCACAAAATACAACAAAAAGTTCTTCATTTCTGGGTAAATTGAGCATGGGTGTAGTGATAAGCCTTATTTTTAACTCCTTGAAGCTTTCATTACATTCATCACTCCAAACTAGCTTTACTACCTTCCGTGTTATCTAGGTAAGAGGGTTGGACAATCGTGAGAAATTTCTCACAAATCGTCGATAATATCCAGATAACCCCAAGAAGCTATGGATATCCGTTATCGATGTTAGCCTTAGTAATCCCTCAATTGCAAATATTTTTTAGTGATCCATAGATATCCCATTACTTGTGAGGATATGGCGCAAGAATGATACATCCTTTAACTAGAACTCACACTTGTTGTACATTGCATAGAGTTTCTCCTTCTGCAAGGTCTCCGGTACAGTTCTTAGATACTCCTCATGATCCTCCTTGGTTTTGGAGTATATAAAAATATAATCTATAAAGTCTACCAAAAATTTGTCAAGGTAATCCCTAAAGACTCTATTAATCATGTCCATGAATATTTCTGAAGAATTAATGAGTCCAAAAGGAATTTCCATGAATTCATAGTTTCTATATCCTGTAAAAAAAGCAGTCTTGCAAATATCATCCTTCTTCACCCTTACTTGATAATATCCTGACTGAAAATCCACCATGGAGAAGTATTGTGCTCCATGTAGCTGATCGAACAAGTCATCGATTAATGGGAGAGGATACTAGTTCATTATCGTGATTTTGTTAAGCTCATGAAAATCGATGCAAAGGCGCATTGACCTATCATTCTTATTGATGAAGAGGACTGGTGCACCCCATGGTGAAGCACTTGGGCGTATAAAACCTTTATCCAAATTCACCTGCAGTTGTTTCGTCATCTCTTCAAGATCCACAGCATCCATTCTATATGGAGTCTTGGATATTGGAAATTTCCCAGGTATAATATCAATTGAAAATTCAACATTACTTCTAGGAGGAAGACCATGAAATTCCCCTGGAAACACTTCAGTGAATTCCCTCTCAATAGGCATGTCTTCAAGGATGGTTGCCTCCTTAGACTCAATCATCTGACCTAGATACACGTGCTTATAGGGTATAAATATCCACGCTTGAGATGATGTATCTAAAGAAGTTTCATCTTCCTCCTTGCACTTGTATAGAATCGGTGGTCAATTTTCCACATAGAGAGTGATTTCCCTCTCAGGAAAATTTAGGTTGGCCCTATATAAGGAAATCCAATCCATGCCAAGAATTGCATCAAATTCCACCAGAGTTATTATGAAGAGGTTTTTAGTGAAATTCAATCCACAGATTATGACAGGGGAGGAGTTATATTCATGGGATATAATGATTGCCCCATTTTTTTGTACTCACTCACATCTTTACTTCTATAATTTTTGGTGGTGTTTGGATTGTTCTACTAAACTTTTAGGATATAAAAAAATGCTTAGAACCTGAATCAAAAAGCATGTTCACTATTCTTGAATGAATTACTAGAATACCTACCACTACTTTGTTATCAGGGTTCACTTCGTTAGTAGTGATGGAAAAATCTCTCCCTTGCTACCTTGGAGGTTATTGGATGCCTCCAAAAACCCTTGTCATAGGGTAGTGATATGCACAATGCCCTGATTCTTTGCAGTTGTAGTAATTAACAATACATTGAGATTCGAACGGAGATTTCCTCTCCTCTATTGCATCTGCAGATTTTTCATGATGGAATTTAACAGCTAGCTGCCCTTCTCTCCCACACCTAAATAATTTCTTCGTACCTTTAGGAAATTTCCAGGGTGCTTTTTGCACCTTTGGCAAGTGGGGTGCTTGATCTTCTTAGCACTATTGGAATTTTCCATCGGACCTACAACATTTAATTCCACCTTATGCTTAATATCCCCATGATACCCCTGAGATTATCTGATCTCCATTTCTACCTTGAGGGCACATCAGAAAATTTCTTCATACCTGTCGAAGTCACGGATCACCAGCGATTTCCGTAGGCTAGGTTTCAACCCACCAAAGATGCGGTCAACCTTGTATTTGAGGGTAACGAAAATGACATAGGTGTATCGTTCAAGACTTTTGAATATCTCCTCATACACTCCGACTGATTCATTGCCTTTTTTCTTGAGGGCATGGAAGTCCCTTTCCCTCTTAAGTCGGAGGGTGCATAGAAAATATTTATCAAAAAACAACTTCCAGAAATCCTTCTATTCCGACGCCTTGATCTCCTCCTCAAGCTATGCATTTTTTATCAACGCCCACCACTGATTTGATTAACACTATATACAATAAGCATCTAGGAGAACCTTCTCTTGTTCAGAACATTGAAGGATGGAGAAGATCGTTTCAATGGATTTGATCCATTGTTCGGTGATTTATAGATCAGATGATCCATTTAATGTAGGAGACCTTTATCTCATGAAGCTCTAGGTAGTGACTTGTTCTTTCTTAGGGGGTTTTGAACGTTCCTCTTGACCCATGTATCTATTCAAATCTTGAGTTATATAAGAGAAAATCATCACAAATTTCATGATTCCCGCTCTCATCGGATTAGGCATCTCATTAGAATAGTAATCACAATGATCTTCACATTGGTTGTTAGCCCGAGACCTCCTATTACTGGCCATTGGCTGAAATAAATGGAAAGATAGTGGTAACACATAAAGGGTAAACCAAGGACAAAACAAATGACTTATAAATAACTTTTTTTCTTTAACTTATGAATCCATAGGCTTCAATCTATTCTATTCATGATCCACTTTCTATCATATATTCTTAGGGGAATTTTTTCATTCCCTTAGTAAGTGTTCATACTAAGATTATGAATTAACCAAATCATATCACCTGATAGTGTCATAACCAAGTGTGTTGTAAGGCCCATTGTAATGCACCAGTTCTTATTCGAGTCTAGCTCAAAGTGGTGTTTTTAGGTTTTGCCCCTAGAATACATCTGTGCCAGAGCTGCCTCTACTAGCTCATATCTAGACAGGGATGTATTTTCTTGATAAACCACTTACTCAATACTCACCAATACTTAGGGATGCTTTTATTATACTTATACGTGCCTTTATATATTCACTAGGGTTTTCTAATCACAATCCAAAAAAATAACTAAACCTATCCTCAGATACCAACTATAATAACCTTTCTTTTTATTACACACTTAAACCTAGTTTATTACATAATACTATCACTTGATACAATATAGAAGATTGAAAGTTCTAGTGTCTTTTGGGATTAAGAACATTACAAAACAACATAAAACATAAAACAAATAACATCTTAATTGAAAATCTCTTTTATATGACCCCTATATTCCCTCGTACTTAGTATTTCATGGGATAACCTGAGGACATGCATATAAAAAGGGTGAGTTATAAATCCCAGTAAGGGACTAAACATGGAATAATATGAGGAATACAATACATGTTATACAATATCCATATCAATGGAGAAAAAGAGAAATGTTAACAAAAAGTCATGATAAAGCATGATAATCATAACATGGAAATGTGGCAACAACACTTAACATTGAATTAGCATGAGTGAAGGCTCATTGCACATGGAGCATGAGTAAACCCTCATTTCACATGAATCACGAGTAAACCCAAATTGAAAGTGAATTTGTATGAGTCGACACTCATTTTACATGATGTATCATGATACTATACTTTACCCATTGCATTGGAGTGCTATTAGGGCGCACCCTTCTTAAACATTTTATTTCATGCATAAGTGTGCCATATGGATCATAAAACAAAACATCATCATTTATTACATGATGAAAGAGTGTGGAATTCATACATGAAACTCTTTAAGAAATAATTAATTTTCATAATGGAGAATACCCTTGATAAAGAAATGGGTATGGTATTCAGTACACAATATTTTGGCTTGGAAAATCATAGTGTAATTTCAGCAGCATAACGACGTGACATAAGAACTCATAAAAATGATTGATGGAAGAGAAAGGGGTGTATCATCATATTTAATTTAAATTTACTGTAAGGGGGTCATATAGATACATGTACCAACAATTGTAATGGAATTTAGACTCATGAAACAAAAGAATTCCTTGAATGTAAATGAGGAGAGAGAAACTCCTTTCAGAATTTCGGTATAGTAACGGGTGTACATGGGAGGAATTTAATGAGAGAGAAAGGGGTATATAATAATTCAAACTTAAATAGGGAAGAATGGGGGATTTTTTAAATCATACCCCAACATTTTTAATTGAAAACAAAAGGGAATCGCAATGTAAAGAAAATTGGACAACAATGAGAATCGAAGAAATCACTTACTTGGATGTGTGGTCCCAAAGGCTTGGGAGAGGCTTGAGAGAGTCTTCTTGAGAGATTGGGTCACCATGGAAAGATTATAGAGAGTTTATAGAAGGGTTTTTTTGAAATCAAAAGGCATTGAGTGAAGAAGAAGTGGGATCTTGGGTGGGTTTATATAGGAAAAGAGAGGGAATTCTTTATTATTTAGGTTTGGGACACCTCACATTAAACTAATCAAAACCACAAACCAGCCCATGGTTTTTGCCCAAGGTTTTTTTCAAATTGGAGTGGAAAAAAATAATTTATAAATCCAATGGATGAACATCTTAAAATAATATGGTTGCTTATTAGGAGCTGAGTCACACTCTCAAGGAAAGCAATTTAAAAAGACAAAATATTTTATAAGACTTGAAAGGTCCACTAAGTAATTGTAAAATAAATAAAACAAACCCAAAATCACATTATTTTAATGATAAGACATATATTGGCCGAAAATAATGTTTATATTATTTTATTACATCACTATTGGGTCATTATGATGTCATAAAATACATTATATATTTAAAAGGTATTAAATTTTTACCCAAAAAATCGATTATCTCAGAAAATTATGAAAAATTCACCATTGTTTAATTTCATCATCCTGATTCCAAAAATAATATTTATTTTATCTAAATAATTTTATAAATATGTTAATTTTTACTTTTAAAATAAAAACCGGAATTTACCAAAAAATCATGGGTTTTGACAAAAACAGTTTTCCAACCTTTATAAAAATTACAGTTGCATCCATAAAATTACATGATCATATATATTTAATAAAAATTAATTTCATAATAATAATACTATTTTATTAAAATATTATTTAATTCTAAAATCCATTAATTCATAAAAATGTATTTCTTAGTTGAATATTAACTAAAAATACTATTTTTGCTTTAAGAACTGTTTACAAAGTAAAAATAGTAATATGAATGCACATTATTTATAAAAAATAATGTACGAAGTCATAGTGCTAGGGTATTGTTACATAACCTCTTATAACACCCACATAAGGTCGGAGGTTAATTTGGGTGATGGTGACCGACTCTTGGGGTGGCTCAGATAACATCGCTCGGGTGGTAATCTCTATTAACTTCTACTTCTCCCATAGTCGGTTCTACTCAAGATTAACATGTTCAAGCTCATATTGGTCTTGGTCAATAGTGAATCCCAATGACACAAAATTCTTTCCGAGCTCTAACAAATGGGCTTCGTATGGGTCAAGTATACTGGATGAGACCATCGCTTCCTCAGTCTGAGTAAATTTGATTTGTTAAAGCCATATATTTATACTAATCATGTTATCATTGTTCAATGGATATATTAGAAATGGTCACAATTCATAACGGTTTTTATAAATCTAGAAACATAAAACCAATGAAGTTCAAATTTTATATAACCATAATAAGACATTTAATTAGATCAGGTGGAATTTCCATTAATTAAAGTTTGGGTCATTAAACTTTCTGTATGGTGCTTCTCTAATCTTAATAGATACTTATCAAATGATAACTTCTGACTTTAGAGATTTGAGGTTTTAGATATATGATCTAGTTAAAATGGTTTAATCTAGACTAGTTTTCCCTCAAGTGGTGATGTAGTGTTGTTCGCCAATATGGAAAATGATAGATTGAGGTTCTGCATGGACGTTTGGAGGTTGAATTAGGTGGTGTTCAAGAACCATTACTCCATTATCTGTATATATTATCAAATCGACTAGATAATATGTGTGAAATTATTTTATTATATCAATATGCAATACAGATATAACCCATTGTGGGTGAAGGAGGGTGTTCTCTCGAATAATGACAATACAAGCATGAATAAGCGCATTGAGTTTATTGTAGTATTTTTGTGTGTTACAAATGCAACAGTCATGTTCATGGTGCTTATGAACTCCATTTTCTATGAGTTCACAGACTATTTGTTCATCATATTCATTGATGGTATATTGATATAAACAAATTCATAATAGGAGTATGAAAATCATCTCAATGACAATTGACATGTAATTCAACGCCACCAGATCTATGAAATATTTTTAAAATGTTTGTTCTAGACAAGATTGGTTAATTTTTTAAGGGATAGGGTTTATTATAAGTGTGTTTAATTTTACATGTTAATGGGATAGGTAGTTGTTTCTTGAGAATAACCCATGAACATTATTGAGGTTCGCAGTTTTTATGGTCTTTCATACTATTATAAAATATTTTTGAATTATTTCCCTTGATGTTTATCCATTCTAACAACATTCACTTAGAAATACCAATATATTAGGTGTACTAATGAGTTCTTGGTAGTGTATGGATACCTGATGGGGATATTCATCAGTTCTCTAATGCATCAGCTTCTTGAGGAAGGTGTGATGTTTGAGGTGTTGTGTGATGATTCTGATTTTCTATTGGGATTTGAGTTGATGTTGCAATGAGAAGTGTTATATTATATGTCTAGGAAGTTACTTCCCAATGAGAATAACTATTTCATCAATGATCTATATATATTTAAAACCTTTTTTTCACTGATGTTATGGGTCATTGCCTCATTTGGCATCAGATTAGATCACATGAGTATGAGGTATATCTTTTCATTGTGTTATTTGAGCATGTGAAAAGAGAGGTGGATGGAGTTTCATTAAGATAATTATTTTCAAAACTATTAAACATTAAGAAAAAGGGATGTTGTTGATGTTGATTTGAGTCGGATATTGTGGAAATATTTTATTTAGGGGTATGGGGATGCTTGGAGAGGTATGGAGGAGTTTTCAACCATGTTCTTATAAACTAGGGTGGGTGGTGGTGGAGGATATGATTTTTAGCTCATAGTGTAGTCCTCTATGATGCAGCAGGTGGAGGAGTCTCAGTGGGTAGACACAAACATAGAGGTGATGTGATTTCATGTGAGTCATGGTGATACTCTGGTGAGATGGTCAGATGATGGATTGAACCAGATATTTATTCATGGGTGGTTGTTTCTTTTAGTGGTGATGTGTGAGAGAGCCCTTCATGAGTTTCATATCTCACCTTTTGAGGTACAACCAAGATTTTCCAAGATGTATCATTTTATGAGGAAGTAGTGTTGGTGTCCCAACATCCAATTGGTAGTGGTGGAGTTTTTTTCCTACTACATGGTCTTCTATATGTTAAATTCATATCCTCATGTTCTTGGAAGATTGTTTCATCTCATGGATGTTCCTGAGTAGAAATGTGGTGAAATCATGATATATTTTTTCATAGGGTATCCTCGATCTCACATATGTTTTGATTTTATCTTGGTAATCATTGATTGGTTGCTGAAATAATCCCACTTCAATGTGATCAACTATTCAAGTATTTCTGATGATTTATATAATACCTATGTTGATGAGATGGTGTAATTGAATGGAGTTTTTAGGTATATTGTCTTTGATGCAGATGCATGTTTTACCCCATGCGTCTAGATGGGATTATAGAATGGTTTTGGAAATTAATTGTGCTACATCAATACATTCCACCCTCAGATTGATGGGGATATGGAAAGGTCCTTCCAAACACATGACTTTATGTTGTGGGTTTCTGTCATGGAATTTGGTGGATCTTGGGTATAACACTTTCCTTTTGTTGAGTTTTTAAAATAAATATCACAATTTCATTAGTACTGCTCAATTTGATGGATTATATGGGTGACTATGTCATTTCCCAATTATACTAGATGGAGGTTGGGTTGGTAGTTGTTCTTGTTCTATATTTTTTGTAGTGAACAACAATGAAGTTTCAGCTTGTTTGTAACAGAATTATTGCAACGCAATACTGAAATGTCTTATACTAATCAAAGGAGGAGTCCCTTTTATTTCAAGGTTTTAGACATGTGTTCTTTATAGTATCTCCTTTATGTGTAGTTTGGAAGTTTGGTAGAAATATTGAGATTTATCCATGGTTCTTTTTTAAATTTGAGGTGTTGGGGCGAATTGGAATGGCGGAATATCGATTTGAATTACTACTACGGATGGAGAATATCAACAATTCCTTACACATGTCTCATCATTGTAAGTATCATCATGATGAATATAATTTCATTTACTAGGGAGAGTTTGATATCAAGGATGAAACAATATTAATGGATCCTCCATTAGAGGTCCTAGATCACCATGAAATGGCACTATGGGAATATACCATTCATTTGGTTTGTGTGTTATGGTGTCATGATGGCCTAGGGGATAGCACATTGGAACATGAAAAATATATGCATTCCTAGTACCCAGATCTTTTTTGAGTTTTTCATTAATTCAATTTTATTTGTGATGTGATGTTAGGATACTTATGTTTTAGGAGATATTTTTCCCTTATTTTGGTGTGTATTGTGTGTTGTTTGATAATTTTTAACAAGTAAAAATGGGTGACCTGATTCCTAATCAAGAAGAATTAACTGAGATGCGATTATACTCATCTGGTTATGTTAGTACGGCCTAGAGTGGATAGTATCTTGACATAGAGGATGGAGTTCTCAAATAATTATGCTCACGATAGTGTTTTATATTGGTTCATATGGTTTTTAAATTGAGATGTATAGTGGTTGTATATTTTTGGTGATGTGGTTTTGTGGTGATGATGTTTTGATTTTTGTTTTGTGGCTATTTGGATTGACATACTTTTTATGGTGGTATTTTTTGGGATATTATCATATCCTTGAGATCTATCTCATAGTTTGGTTGTTTTGACCCCTTTCAACCTCAATATTGTTTTGTATTCTCAAGGGTGATAATTTTTAGAGGGGTATCTAATGTAACAGTCTGTGCCTTCCTAGTCCATTACTTTTCATGTTTTGGTTTTTTTAGGTGTTCAGGGGAGGTTTTACGAGTTTTCAATAGAGGTTGGGGGTGATGCTAGGCTTCTTCTAGAAATACACAACCTAAAAGTGGGGTTCACTATTTTTTTAGGTCTAGTTCACGCCATTTAATGATTCAAGGGGTTAAATCCTCCGAGGGGATTCGTTTTTCATAGAAACATGAAGATAGTAAATTATATGACATGAAAGGGGATGCCACATCATGTAAATACCAGATGTAGTGTAGTTTTAAAGTGTGGAGTGCTCAGGGGTTTCCAAAAACATTATGGAATCAACTACCTCTATCGTTATAGGTGACTTGTGACTCCCTTCCTTGGAGAGTTAAGATTTATTTCAACAAGGATTTAATATTATGTTACCTTCATTGATTTGTAGGGATTTCTTATCTTGTTCTCATAGGTTTCCTTCCATTATTATTTAGGGTTTCACTACTATAATTTTTTTTTCTTTTGGGTTTCTTATAGGTTGAATTTTTTTTATATTTTCATGTAGTGTAAGTATATCCAAGCATTATCATGGTGTAGTTTTAATTTTAGGGTTTTTTTTCTACCCCCAATGGTTTTATCTTTTCAGAATGATTCTTTGAGGTAGCTAATCCCTATTTTCATTATTTTCAATTATGTGGGAGGGGATTATTTTTTTGTCTATGTGTTATGTTTATGTATTATTAATCATAAATAAATAAATGGATAATTTAAATTTAAGGGTAAACGGGTTTTATTCAAATGTTTTTATAGATTTTTTATTATTTTGAAATTGTGATGGAACGAGATTGATTCCCCACTGAAATTCATGCTATTTGAGGGATTTTTTTGCACTGGATGATATTATTTGAGACTGTTCTTCCTATTTTTATTGATTTAATATCACTATAAAATTGAAATTGATTAACCGTGTTTTTTTCTAATTAAATTTTTGTAGTGGGATTTATGTCTACTCTGATAAAACAAACTAAATTATTTCATATGTGATTAAAGCCATATTTTAATATGTATAATGATCCTCAATGTGTTTTCATGTGTGGTCATGGTTATATAGAGTAGATGTGTGGTTTTGATGGTGAATGATGTGATATGTGGTTGATTGGATGTGCTTTTGATGTAGAGAGGTAGTGGTTGTTCATTTGTTTTTTTGTGTGGCGTTGTGGTGGTTATTTGGATGTGCTTTTGGGGTGATGTGGTGGTGGGGGTTTGGGCGTGATTTTGGGTGGCATGGTGGTGGTGGTTTTTCTATACGTTTTGGGGAGTATAAGTGATAATATGATGTGGATGATGATCCTAATGGGATTTGTGGTTTTTGGGTGCCTGGTTCTTGGGTAGTGATGAAATAAATAATTTATTAATAATTATTCGAATTTGATAATTTGTTTTGGTTAATATGATGTAGATGGGAAATTAATAAATAAATGTTGTGTTGTGTGTTTAAATGAGTTTGATACTTAATAATAACATCAATTTTAGGGATAATATGAATTATTTGGCAATTTGAATTGGGGGTTTTGGATTATTGTGTGCTGTTATTTATTTAGATGTTGCAGAAAAAGTGGTGATGTTTTGAGTTGGTTAGTAGTTTCTTGTTAACACATAAGATGCGATTTTGTGTTTTGTGGATATATGTATATACTTGTATATTCCATGTATTTCTTATATTCACCCCACCCACACTAATCACTATGTTCCAACACTACCATTGTCATGCGGGGGGTGTTATTCTTAACATCGAGTGAGGGGGTGGATGGCTAGGTATTCACTCTATCTTGAACCCTATTCTATGTGAGGTCTTGATTGAACATGTTTTGAGGTTCAAATGTCATTTAGTTTATTATATGATTGTTCTAATGACCCATTTTTTTAGGGTGACATGATTCCATGATTGTGAAGCGCTGGCCCAAGTGTTTTCAGGTGCGATGTGATATGACCCAGTTTTTAGGGTGGCTTCCAATAATTTTTCTTTAATGTTAGGAAGAGAGAATGAGTTTTATGTCTAAGATTTTTAATGATACCCCACTACTCTAGTTATATATATTGATTTTTTTAGCCCATGTGTCTATGGGTGAGATGAGATAGGACTATTCTTGTGGGGTGATGACCTTAATGTATATGGACATGATGTGTTGTGCCCATGGTTGTGGGGTGGTATGACATACAAATTATATGGGAGCGCCAATACATATTACATTAGTGTGTGAAAGCGTCATACAAGGGGGAAGGTAGTTATGTGTATCCTTATATAATTTTCTCATGTAATATTATATTACCTAACATGCATTATTTGGTGAGCTTACCTTGGTGAGGCAGGGTTTGGTTAGTATTGTTGTATAGGTGTTGTTTGGTTTGATTGTTTTATCGTCGTTGTTTAGTATGCTTATTTCAAAAGTGCATGAGAGACTTTTTTTTACTACTATGTACAAATTTATGATCACTAAACGTATATACCATTTTTTTCAGGATTCTAGTAGGATTACATGGACAATGTTGGATATTACTATCTCGACCTTAGGGATAGATACTGTGTCACTGCTTTAGCTTCACTTTTTTCAATTTAAATAAGAGAAAATTATTTGTATCAGTTTTACTTATACATTCATGTGGGATGCTTTCTATTTCTTTTTATATTATTTCATAGAGAATATTGTGGATGATTCACCTTATATCTGTATCATATTTATATTGTAGTGGATAATGACTCACGTACATGATATTTTTATACCCTCATTAATAGTTGTAAAACTAGGGCCTATAAAAGGTCGGACTCAGAGGACATTATCTCTCTCCCAATAATTGTGGTAAAATTAGACTGAGGGATCATGATAGGTTCATATGGATTTTTTGGACCTGTATGTTCCTTGAGATTAAAAAATATGAAAAGGTAAAGGTGGCAGGAAATTCAGAAATAACTAGCTACGAAGTCCTTTGGTAAGCCCCCAAAATGTTCTTAGTGTGGAAAATCGCATTTTAAGGAATGTTTTATATGATTTTGGAAGTGTTTCTGGGGTGTTCATTTTGGTCACACATCTCATGAATATAACTAAAATATTTTTAAACATCCAAAGAATGGGGTACCAGATATCCATACAATAGTTTCATGTTTTAGTTTCAGTGATATGGGTCATCATGTTAATTCATGTACAAACGTAGTTTCAAATGATGGAAATCAACATGATCAGAATTATAAAGGTGCATTGAATTCAATTTTGTATTAATAAAGTAGATATTGGTACATTAAATGAATTGGTGATGGGTATGTTACTAATATATTTAAAAATCTCTAATCCCCTCTATGACTCTCTATCATTATATTCATTAATTTATAATAAATTTTCATGTAAATTTGGAATATCTTCTCATTAAATTAATAATAAAATCATGGGGAAAACTCAATGTGTAAGTATTAAAGAAAAGAACATTTATATGAATATTTTTATTGTTATCAGTGGGATGGTATTTCTTAAAAATAATATTGAACTGTCCCTAGTATATTTTGATATTATTTCTAGAATGGATTTGATTTTAGTTTACCTGGATAATATGGATTGATGTTCTAATAAAGTTTTGTTCAATGATATCATTACTTTAATGACATGCCAAGATGCTTATAAATTTATTAGAGGTGGAAGTTAATCTTACCAAGCTTACATTGTTGAAACTAATTATACTATTCAAATAAGTGATGTTCTTGTAATAAATGAATACATTTTTGTTTTTCAGATGATTCTCTAAATGTTATTTTTGATTGAGAGGTTGAATTTACTATTTACCTATTACCTCATTCTAAGACTATTTCCTAACTACGTAATTGAAAGTATCAATTGGATCCTTTATAATTTAAAAATAAATTTCATGAGGTATTAGATAATGGTTTCATACAACTTAGCACTTCACCACTAGGTTATCTTATATTTTAGTTTAAAAATATGATTCCATGGGACTTTTCATTGATAATAGATCCATAAATAACATCACTTCTAAGAATAAGTATTTTTACCTCATATCGATGATCTGTTTGATCATATTCATGTAGCTTAGTATTTTTTAAATTATGGCCTAAGGTCAGTAAGCCATCAGTTAAAAGTGATGAAAGATGAAAATATGAAGACAATGTTATAGACTAGATACAGGAACATGGGGTTTTAGTTATTCTTTATGGGGAATAAAAAAAACATTCTATATTTATAGACCTTATAAATATAGTTTTTCATGTGTTATTGGATATGTTTTTGGTTGTCTTTATTTATATCATTTTGGTATATTCTAAAATCAAGAGACATATGAATAACATATAAGGGTTGTTTCTAAAACCTTAAAATAAAATAAACTTAATGGTAAATTTATTAAGTGTGATTTTTGGTGGAGGAAAATTATTTCCTAGGAAATATTATCTCTAAATATGGAATATTTGTTGATCTTACAAAAATAAAAATAAAAATAACATCCAACACCAATAACTGTTATAGAGATACATAGTTTTCTAGTATTATTTTTTTAATACTGGCGGTCTTCTGTAAAATTTTATTGGTTTTATATCCCACTAAATTTGTTAACTCAGAAATGAGTTAAATTCATCTAGGAAAAGGAATTTCATGATTGCATTTAGGGAAAAAATGAATATTGTAGAATTCACTAGATTTGTACCTGCCTTCTATAAAATTTTAATTTTTCATCTATAGAGATGATTCATTGAAAATGTATGCTTTTGTGTTAATGTTGAATAATTAGGTTATTTCCTATGTTTCACATCAGTTGAAACTGCATGATTTTAGATTAGCTACATCATTTTTTATATAATAATTTTGAGGAAAAAATTATCTGTTGTAATGTTTGAAATATATAATTATCCAAAAATATTGAAGTATATATTCAATCTGAATGAATTGAACATAAGACATAAAAGAGGGTTAGAATGAAAATAAAAGATTGTTATTTCATAATTTATTGTCATCCAAGAAAATAAAACAATGTGGCTGATGCATTGAGTCATAAAAAAATCCACATTGACCATAAAAGGTTTTGAATGTGACCCTTTGGTTAATTATGGGATTGATTGTTTAATAGAAGTTATGTGTTTAGGGATACAATATATATATTTTTCATGATTTAGTGTCTTCAAATTTGTTATATACAATTAATTAAGTTAAAAAATAATAAATAATTAAAAGAAAATGTAGATCTGTTAAAAAGTTTAATTTTCATGATTATAATATTTAAAAAGAATTTTTTTTTTATGATTTAGGAACATATTATCTGTTTCTTGTGATTCCTTGATGAGGAAAGAGTGGTTAAGAGAAGCTAGTAGTCTTCCATTTACCATTCTTCTTGGTATCACTAAGATGTATACATACCTTTAATAGTATTTCTAGTGTCTTTGAATGAAATTATATATTGTTAAATTCACTACGAAGTGTTTGAATTTTAAATAGTTTAAAAGTAAAACAACAGTTTCTAAATGGGATTACTTTACCATGTCCAGTTCTAGAGTGGAACTGGGAAAATATAACTATGGGTTTTTGTGGGTTGATTCCAAAGGACATGAGGAGGTAACAGTGTGATTTTGGTTATTATTTATTGATTGATTAAATATACACATTTCCTTCTCATTTGAGATACAATTACATTAGAACATATTTCTTGACTTTATCTAGTGTTGGTAGATAGGTTACATGATGTTCCAGTCTCCATTGTATCAAACAGTGATCCCATGTTTAGATACATTTTTTTAAAAGACTCCATAAGTAATTGTGTACTAAATTAAATTTAGTACATAATTTAATCCTTAATCTATTGGACATTCCAAGAGGACGATTAATACCATGGAATATATATATCATTATTATTCAATGGACTACCAGTGAATTTGGGATCAATATCTTTATTTGGTTGGGGTTTCTTATGATAATACTTTTCATTCAATTATAAATATGGAATCATATGAGTCATTTTATGAGAAGAGGTACTTTTTAGGTTGAAGTAGTATAAAATATGATGATGGGACAATATTTGGTAGTGGAAAAGGAATATAATTTTTTGTTGGTTCGAAAAAATATGAAATGGATTAGAGAAGGCATAAAAGTATTATGGATACCTAGAGTAAATATTATTCTTTCAAGGTAGGTTATCATGACTTTCTCAATCATTCTCCCTGGAAAATTATTCTACATTATGGTAAGAAGGGAATGTTATTCTTGTTGTTCATTAGACCTTATAGAATCCATGAGAAAGTTGGATCAGTCTGATATATAGAATCCTTAGCTCTGAGTTAATCATAGGTATACAAATTATTTCATTTTTTGAATGCTAAGGAAATATGTCCCTGATTTATCTAAAGTTTTGTACTGGTAAGTAATTTTGATAAAATAGATACATTAATATAAGGATAATCCTATTCAAATTCTTCACTATAGTGATCAATTGTTTTAGAATAAGGTGATTTACTAGGTGAATGTTTTATTGAAAACACATATTATTGAAGAGACAACATGGAAATTTGATAATTATACGGGGGAAAGGTATCCCTATATGTTGAATAAGTGAATAAAATTTTGAGGACACAATATATAAAAGGGTTAAAGAATTTAATTACCAATGAAATGATATAATAAATCATTTTCATATTTATTAATATGAATTTGATAGATTTATTATTCATAAAAATAGTAATTAAATTTTTAAATCAAAAAAGAAATTGTTTAAATAAATTCCATTCCTATAAGATATTTTATTGGTTAATTTATAAATTTTAGATTCTTAATTTAATAAAAATAATATCAATATTTTCATAATCATATAAATATTTAATTTGGGTGGATTTTTTCTAGATTTTGGAAATATTGATTATTCATTGAATTGTGAAAAATACCTTGTTTTTAAGAAAACTATTTTAATAAATTAAGTAATATAAGTGTCCCAATATGTTTTGAATATGTTATTAGGTAACCTAAGTGTTATTTGGTTGTATTTAATTAACTTAATTACTTTTTAATAGAATTTTTATATATTTTTATAAAAAAATTTGTTTAAAAACAGGTTTAAAAACAGGTTTAAAAAAATTTAAAATGCATAATGCTAAACTTTTTATTTATTAAAAATAACACCTCATTGGGAATGTTATGAATGAAATATATATATTATATATAAGTAAATATTAATTTATTATAATACTATTATTATAATTATTTATATATTTAGTATATAATAAATTTTATTAACAATATTTTTCTTAAAAAACTATTGTTTAGGAATACATCCGTGATTAATATTAAATTAAAACATTCCAATTATGTGAAATCAATTTTGTCAAAAATGGATTCCATATTTTGAATCATAATAATTTATAATTTATAATATGTTCAAAGCTGGAAGAATTTGCCTCGTTAATTCGGTGACTACCTCTATGTTTGTGTATGGGTTCTCTATCTACAAATGGCCAAAGGCTTTTCTCAAAGACCTTCAAAGGCTAATCAGGAATTTTATATGGACTGGTTCAGTCAATGAAAGGAAGCTGATTGTTGTGGCTTGGAGGGAATGCATTAAACCAGTTAATATGGGGGGGGGGGTTAGGCATTAAGGATTTGGGTCTTTTCAATGAGGCTTTGATCAGCAAGTTTGCATGGAACTTATTCACTCACAATGATAATTCAATGGAGTTTATCTCAGACAGGCTCATCCCTAAGCTTCTGAATGGATACTCTTACCATCTTTCCTCCTCTGTTTGGACTGCTTTGAAATCAACCTTCAATAAGTGTATACTCTCTGCCAGATGGTTTGTTTGTAGGGACTCCCTCCTGAATGCATGGAGGACTCCCTGTCTAAATAGGCCAATTCAAGAGGATGTGGATATCCCACCTCATCTGAGACACATCACCATTGCTGACATTCAGGGAACCTTGATGGATACTTATGATTTCCTCCCCGCTCGGTTTCAGGCTGACATCCAGTGCTACAACTTTATTGATAGAGACACCCTCATTTGGATGTCAGGTATCACAGGTTCCCTCACTACTCGTGCCCTCTATCTTTCCATGTGTGATGGGCAGGTTACCATTCCACGGTGGCTTTTGGCCTTCCGAAATCATTTCATTCCCCCTGCTGATTTTCTGCTGCTCTGGAAAGCTTGGAAAGGCCGGGTTCCTGTACAAATTCTGCTCAAGAAGGCTGGAATCAGCCTTGCTTCGGCCTGCCCTCTCTGTCTTGCAGCTGAGGAATCGATCGACCATATTTTCTTGTTCTGTGAATTTGCAGGTAGGCTTTGGAGATACATTCAAGACATAACAGGCTGCTGACTGCAGCTACAGAATTTGGCAGGTTGCCTGGCCTCGGTTGCTGCTGCTAGGTGCAGCGCGCAGGTTGGTAACCTACTTCTGGTGGCAGCAGCGACTGCTTGCGGCTTCATCTGGAAGGCACAAAATGCCTTGGTTTTTGAGGATGTGAAGCCATCCTTTCAGGCTGGGGTGAGGCATATTCATAGGGCAGTGTGCAGTGCGTCCAACCTGTAGACTGGATGCATGAACAACGACACCGAGGACCTTATTATCTTACGGAACTTTGGTGTTTCAGGCAGGGTGAAAAAACCACTGGTTCTGAAATCAGTGCGATGGATACCTCCCATCCCATCTTGGGTGAAAGTGAATGTCGATGGGGCGGCTTCTGGCGCACCTGGGCCTTCGGGCTGTGGTGGTGTCTTCCGCACCTATCGTGGTTTCGTCAAGGGCTGTTTTTATCACTTCATTGGACAGGGCAATGCCATCGAAGCGGAGTTATGGGCGATGATCAAGGCGGTCAAGTATGTGGTCCAGCATGGTTGGCACATTCTTTGGTTAGAATCAGATTCAACGGTGGCTGTTGATCTCCTCAGGCGGCGGTCAAGGGATGTTCCATGGGTGCTGCTACCCTCTTGGATAGAGTGCTTACAGCTTCTTTCTGGTATAACTATTGACGTGACACATGTTTACAGGGAGGCGAATCAGGTTGTTGATGCCCTGTCAAAGAAAGCTATTTTGGACTCTTCTTCGGAATGGTCCTTTCATGCTCCGGTTTGTTGCACGCACCTTGTGGAGGCTGATGCGCGTGGCATGATTTTCACCAGATATTGTAAACCTCCCTTGTACTGCTGACCTCCTCTTCCCCCTTTCTTTTTTAATAAAATTTGGTAGGAGTGAGCTTTCGCTCCTGGGCCTTTCGATTAATTTATAATATGTTCAACGTAATTTTTTCCCATGGTATTGTAAAAAAATTGGAATTAACTACAATGATTAAGTTAAAAACAGGTTTACTTAGTGGTTAAACATAATACTTTTGGTGCCTAAATAATCCAGAAACTTTCCGAAAACCATTTTATATCCATATTTAAACAATAAACAATATATTATATGTAATTTACCATTATTGGGACCTGGTAAAATGATTAAAATGTGTGTTTAATTCACTCTTTTGAGAATTACTCGTGTGCCACTCACCTTACATATAATATACCACCCACTATCCTCTTTTATTCACACATTAAGAAAAAAATTGAATCACCCTAGACATAGTTTAATCAATTATCAACTTCCCTACACTCGTAATAGAAGAAATATTTTGGTCACAAATCTATCCATGGAAGGAAATTGATGAAAACATATAGAAGTTTCCCAAAGAAGAGGTAACATTCTACAATGATATTTTTTGATTTATTTCTTCCTCAACCCCCTATAATTCTTATTATACCATGATAGAATAAAAAAATAAATATATTAAATATAATATTATTATTTTATGTTAAATTGATGACATAAAAATACACATACTTCCCTCAATTGGGTTACAAAATCATCATTCATGTGTATGGAGGAGTACCTCCTCGTAAAACAATGTCATTCGTTTTTTCCATTATAACCTCTCGTGATTGGATATAATGGTTAATATAAATTTTATATATCATATATATATGATAATAATTATAAATATAGAGTATTTATATCATATATACCATATATATTCCGCTTCTTAAAGGATACAATAAATTTTTTGGTGTGTATTGGGGATTACCACCTCGTGATGTGATGTGAATTGTTTTTCACTAATGTGTTGCGTAGAAGGTAATAAGGTCATTGATAATAAATATATTTTATGTAAATTAATTATTTATGATATTAATAAAATATTCATCATTATTTATTTCTAAAATGAAATTTTATATTATTCCTTTTTATTCACTGAAAAAATGATAACAACATTCATGGGTGTGTGGAGTATTGCCACCTCCAAGCGATGTGATTCTTTTTTTCATCGCCATAGAATATGATAGATATATATATATAATTATATATAATTAAATATTATGTTACTAATAACATAATTATATTTCTTTAATTATAAAATTTTACATAATTTTTTTTCATATTGATCATTGATAAATGGAAATGTTAGTCATGCATATATATGGCATACCATCTCCATGATCATAACATTGGTTCATTTTTCGCAAAAATATTTTAAGATTGGTTTTAAAATTTTAATATATAAATAAATATGATTTTAATGTTATTATTATAACACTATATCTGTTTAAATAATTACACATTTGACCATTGTCTATCTACCAAATCCATTTTTGACACATAAGTTTAATATAGTCAAATTATTCGACTTAATAAAAGTTTATTAAGTAATTTTATAAAAACATATTAAGTGAAATAAAAAATAATTATATAATGAAAATGGGTTATTAAGAAATGAAATAATTATCATAATTTTAATATTCTTGAATATAAAGACACATGGGACAAGTCAAAATAAAGTTACATGACTTTTTCTCAATTTCAATTCCTTGAGGCACAATTTGATGTTATGAACCTATAATATTTTTAGAGGTTTATACACTTCCCATTTTATATGTTATATCATGAATTAATCTGTTATAATACTATTTATAGTTTTTTAATATTAACATTTCACGTGTCATATGATTCAATTATTTCTCAACTATTATGGAAATTTTTCTTTAAAAATCTTCTTTTAATATTTTTCCTTCAAACAATCTTTCCCTTACAAGTCCATGTTTTTTAAATTTCTTTATGAAAAAATTTACATTTATGTAAAGGATTTAAAAATTATAATTTATTTATTTTTTAATTTATTTTAACGGTTTTAAAAAATTAACATATATCCATGTTTTATATAGAAATTTTTTACAAATGATAAAAGAAAAATTCATTTATAAAATCACACGGAAACGATGACATTTCCACCACCATGAAAATTATATTATTTCTATCATCCATTCAAATATTTCATGTTTATTTATATAAGAACACAATATCCTTTTTATTTTTTTATAATTAAAAATGTTTTTTCAATAGAAATGGTAATTGTTTGTTGAAAGTTTTTTTAAAAGAAAAGGGATATTATAATATCCAAAATTTATTTTCTTATGAATTTAAAGTTTTTTTTATTTTTTTTTTATAATGGAAATATTCCATCATAAATTTTATTTTTTGTGATATGGTACTTTGTAATTATTAATGATAAATGTCCGCATCTAGAGAGTTTTGGGTGGTCCTATTACAAATTATACGATGGGAATCCCAGATAACAAAGTGTGAGCCCATTATAAATTATATGATGGAGGGGCCTTGATTTCTCCAGGTGATACCATTATATCATAAATTATAGTTGTGCCTAGATATTTCTCCAATGAATTGGGTAATGTTACTTGTCTTATTAGTGATAAAATAAGGAGTTACCAAAGGGTTTCTGTTATGGATTTAGTTACGATCTAGTTACATCTAACACATGTTTAAAATGGATTATGAATGTGGCTCTTTAAGTTAGGGAGAATTTTTTTATGTATATATATGGGTTTAAAAGGATTTCATTGAGAAGAATGATAATTTTTTATTTGAAAATATTTTATTTCATTTACTCAAATAACGTTTTTATAATTGTACTTATTTTATAGGTTTTCATGTATTCACTGAAATAATGGTTTGATTTATGTTATATCCCTTACAGAAATTTTTATGCTCATCCCACATTTTAAAAATATTTCCACTATATTTAAAAGGGAAACTACAAAGTCAATGTGAATATTGTGAATATTTTTCATGAATGAAATTATTTTTTGTTTTAAATGGTTTTATATGGTGGGAAAATGGATACATATTTAAATTATCCACATTATATTAGATGGTTTTGTAATTAAATAGGGATTAATTCCACAATATGTGATTCTCACATGGAGCTAGTCCTATGGTTGATCCCATGGTATGTTAAAAAAATTTAATATGATATATTGGAATGATCATTCATAAGGGGATAACATGGAATTGAACCCAACATGGTTTACTTAGTTTTTTATAATTTTAAATAGACTACCTAAATCATTATATTTTACTTAAAACAAGGGTGTTTAATATGTGGTTACCAATGGAAATTTCTTATTATTAAGTGATGAGAAACTCATTTATTGGAAGAATGGGGTGTTACCTTTTCCTTAACATGGGATGTAAGCCTTTTATTCACTCCTTGAAAAATTATGAATGTTGTAAAATCATGTATTTTTTTGGGTATGTGTTGAGATATCCCTTGTGATAAAAATTTATTATGATTAGATCCTTTTTTGGGTTACTATTCTGGCTGGGGTGATGGTGTGTGACCAAAAGGCATATAGAGCAATGATCAATATATGTATATTGATTCTATTTTTAGAATGTCATAAGTGTTGTTTGAATAACAGGGAATTGGTTAGGTGAAACAAATTCCCAGGTATATAACTTGATCACCATGTCTAGGATATGTTATCCTTTGTTTATGATGATAGAGATTAGACATTGACATGTATTGTTATCATTGTGGTTGTAACACCCCTAGCTTCAACGTTACGCTTCTCTTTAAATAATACAATAGTGTGTGTTGTACGCAACTTCGAGTTCTAACACACCACAACCAATAAAACTAGCTGTTATGAACAGTAATTCCCACTTTTTTAAATTTTATACAATTTATTATTTAAAATGGACTTCATTTTTTGGATTCAGAATATCGAAATTATCTTAGGGTGAATTTTTTGTATTTTTTTTGAAAACAATCAATATTTGATAAATAATGAAAAACACTGAGTTATAGTTTGAAACTGAATTTTTATTTAAATAATTAATTATTTTATTTTAATTTATTTTGGATAAAATAGATATATAATACTAATATATGTTCAATGTAATTCATTGGAGTCGGTTTATAATAATTTTAGATATATAAAATTTTTTTGAACTTTTTATCGTCTTTTACCCACCTCTTAAGAGCATTTGAAAATTTACATAAAACATAATTTTAACGCTTCTGTGAGTTGGATTTCAAAAATCCAAGAGACACGGCTGATATAAATATGTAAAATGTGGTTAAATAAGATGAAAATAATTTTTTATGAATAGTAACTTTTTGCTTTTATTTACCACAGTTAAAAGTAAATATGGTAATTAAGGGTAAAAATGATATTATTATTACCATATCACATGTCATAATTCTATTGGATAAGTATTATTCGACCAAAAAAACCTTAGGAATAAAATATGAACCTCTTTGGTCCACTTGGTTTATATTAGGGCAGTTATTATTATTTAATTCGAAGAAGAGGTAATAGAGTTAAAATCAACATTTAATAACAAAAACATTTTTAATATAGGGTTACACATTAGATAAATTTGACTATAAATATTCATTAGAAAGATAAAAATATTTTATACATAATAGTATTTTATTTATATTCATTAGACATTAAACAATTTAATTTATTTATGACACAATGATGATTCATTAATTAACTAATTAATGAAATATTAAAAGAATTTATATTATAAATATCCAAATAAATGTAATTTGAGACTTTTTATGAATTAAACTACTTTTATAGGTTAAAATGACATATTAGGGTTGGTTATATTAATTTTTTTTGAAGTAATAATGCTGTTATAAATTTAGGAAAAACAAAATACCAAATAGTGTCAAAATTGACATAAAAGAGTTTTTAAAACAAATATTATATTATTAATTGATATTCTATTCCAAAAAATCTGAGGCTCGGCCAAAAGTCTTATGTAATGATAGGTGTATCATTAATAAACCAATTGGGGTTATATTGTAAGTATATAGTATGTTTATTAACCATATAATATAAAAATACAAAGAGACATGGTAAATGTCAAACTATTTAACTAAGAGTAAAATCTAAAAGATAAGGTTTGTATAGTGACCCAACTGAATATAAAACCTATTGGTTGAGTGGTTTTAGACCCATACCCACCTTATACTTTACATAATCTATTTTTGAGCCATTATAAACCAAAAATGATTTTATTATAAAATAATATTTCTACCTTTTCCTAAGGTGCCATTCACCCCTCTTATAAAAGGGCACTCCCCCTTCTCTCTATTTCACACATTCAAATTCATTTTTCTCGGACAACCCCTTCCCAAATACCATATATAATGTCCTCTATTCATCCTAAAGGCCTTCCTTTAGTCATAAATCCAACCTATAGAGCCCTTTTGGTCAAATCAAAAGAAAGAACTTGAAGAAGAGGTAAATATTTCATCACCTATTTCAAGCTCCTTTCTTCTTCCACTTCCTCATTCATTGTTGTTCCAATTCTAAAATAATAAATCCAGTATATTCTATATAATGTGATGTTCTTATAAATATTTTACCACCATATCCATTATTCTATAAATCCTTTTAATGATATGTCACTATACGTGCACACGTACGGCTTACCATCTCCACGTCGTGGTGTAATTGTTATTCAATATATTATTATTTAGATGGGTATAATAATGATGTGTAATTGATGTAAATAATAAATATAACATGATAATTATTCTGTATATATGATATAACATTCAATTATATATTATTTTAATATAAATAGAATTATATTGTCGCTCGTGCGTACGTACGGATTACCGTCTCCACGAACGTGATGAGATTCATTCCTCATCATATCCATTTAAGAGTTATTTTCATATGATGATTAAAAACAATGTTTAAGGGCTTGATATCATTATGGATATGAATAATATACATCCCATCCACAACAAATATGACTCAAATAACAATTAATATAAAGGAAAACGAATCTGTTAACACCCGAAACGATGATAATACTTAGATATTATTAACAAAGAAATGTTAAATGATCATATATGATATCATATTAATGTATATGATTATTGTATAATTTAATAACAATAATTTCACCATTATAATAAAGGATAAACTACCCTAGACCCTGTAAAAGTACAAGGTAAGGTTTAATTTCACAGTCTCTTCATTATCAGAGGTTGTTTATACGTAATTATCTACTGGGACCTCTTTATCATCCACATTCATGCTTATTAAAAATGTATTTCAAAACATTCTTACTATTTTATAAACTATGGGTTAAAGTCATTTATACCCTTGTTTGACTTTTATAATAGTTTTATAAAGAAATCATTATTTCATGTTTCAAAGAAGGTCCTTTTTAACCTTTTTGACAAATTTAAGGTAAGAATGTTTTTTCACATATACAGCAGGTGCAACTATTTTATGCTGTTATAACATTGTTGAAGCTTCCCTTACAAGATTATATAAATATTTTCAAATTAAATGTTTTCTTTTATAAATATATGAATTTTAAATGATTTCAAAATATAAAGAGATATTTATCAAAAATTGTTTTGATTTCATCTATGTCAACATCCTTTGATGTATTGTAAGCTTATTTGAAGTTTATCTATTATGATATGAAATTTCCATATTTTATTGAAGGTTTTCTGATATGATTGACTGTGGATGTGAAATTTTAATACCATTCATGATTTATGGATAAATTATTGGCATTTAGTATGCTAGTTTTAATACAAATGTTTATGTTATGTTTAAACCTTTTCATATGAGGAATGCATTGGAATTAGTAAGTGACGGGTGGATCCCGCTATAGCTCATTGATGCATCAGTAGGTCTCATGAGACAAACAAGTGTCTTAGAACAAGGCCTTGAGAAAATATTATTTGTATTCTTTGAACAAGGACTTGACTATGTGGTTATGAAGGTCTGGCATTATGCATTCCATCATTATCAAGGTGGCTATTGATATTTCATGTGATTATTCGACTAGTAGAATATTCATGTGAATAAGTAAATTGCATTATTTGATTTTTACCTTTTCTATATTATGCTAAAGTTCACGTTTAAATGGCTTTCGTTTTAGTCTAATACATTCCATTGAATGTTTATGCTTATTTATGAAAGTTTCCACTATATTGTTATCCTTACTGAGTATCTGAGCTCACCCCTTTCTTTGTTTTATTTTTTCCAGGATGCGAAGAAGTATATTATGACTGACCTGTATGGATATTCTATGGGATCCTAGTGTTTTCTATGGAAGTAATGTTGCTGTATTTTTCCATTTTATGATGTAATGTAAACCTTAAGAATGTATCTAGTACTTCAAATTCCACTAAACTAATTAGTCTTTCGAGATTTGATTTTTAGTACTCACACCAATGATATGTAATAAAGCACCGACTCTAGGCTTCTAGGGTCGGGGTGTTATAGTTTGTTTCAGAGGAAGTTTAGTACAAACCTTGGAATCTAGATTTTTATAATCTCTAAATAGATCACATTACCCGAAGATAGACTTAGGGGATTAATATAGAAGAACTTCCTAGAATTTTGGTATTGTAGAGATTTTGGGAGTTCTCCAAGAAAAAAATCCATGTCTGGATACGATCAGGTAGAGGTGGCTATGACACAGACATACCTAGGGGTAAAACCCAAAAACACTGGTTTGATCTATACTCGAACGGGAACTGGTGCACGACAATGAGCCTTACTTCACTCTTGGTTACGACACTCCTGGGGGATATGCTGAGGATAGTTTTCCATTTCTTTTTAAACCATTATGAAGGGTTTATGAGTATATACATCCCCAAGAAAACATTTTTATGATTATGGATTATATTCATAAACTGTTTAGTTTAGTTTAAGTGTTTTATAGGTTTGGAATAATGTATTTTGATTCATAAACTAATCTAATTTATTCCATTGTTTAGATCTAGTTTCTAGTGGAAGGAATGGAAATTTTATCAATGCACGCACTCTATGTAGGGATTTCCCTTCTTCTTAAGTTAATTATAGTGAATCTGGTGATACAATTAGTGCTGATCAGCTTATCACCATACTGGGACAACTCACACAAGTTATGAATAATAACATTACCCGTATAGAGCACCCTGATCCACAATACGGAGAATAAATGTTAGACCGCTTAATGAGTAAACGACCACCAATGTTCAGTGGGAGTACAAATCCATTAGTAGCTGAGAAATGTATAAATTCATTGGAGAAAATATTACATGCCTTGGGGAGTAGTAAAATGGATTAATATGTCATGGCTGTTTACCGCCTCACTAAAGATGATGATCAATGGTGGTCATTGATTCAAAACAAAAAGTAAAATGATGAGGTATCAAATATGGAATGTAGGGAGTTTAAAGATATTTTCATAGAAAAATACTTTCCTCACGAAAATTGAGTGGATATGGAAAGGCAATTTCTGAGTCTAAGGCAAAAGGAAGATGAGAATGTCGTAATGTATGAAGCAAACTTTACAAGGTTAGAGAGGCATGTTGCAGATTATATACATAACACAAGAAGTAAGATTGATCATTTATTTTATGGATTAAAACCATTTCTCCATTGAGAATTAGTCTCACAATCCTTCTCATCGTATGAAAATATTATCTCATGTTCTATCAAGACAGAAAAAGAATTCTCTAATTCTTACGACTTTAAGGCAAAGAAAGAGAAGAAGTGATCTGTTGAACACTCTAGGAATCAAAATATGGGGAAGAAGGGAAAAGTTTAATATTCATCCTACATTAAATGTGGTAAGAAACACCCCAGTACCTTCTTGAAGGGAATGCGAGTTAGTTACAATTTTGGTGAAAAAGTCCACCAAGCTCGTGATTGCAAGGGGAAGAAAGAGGCTGTCGATGTTGAATGCTACAATTGTAGAGAAAGGGGTAATTATGAAAATGAATGTCCTAATCATCAGGGGAACATACCTCATAAAAGGCCAAGGGATCAAGGACAATATTATGTTATCACTAATCCTGAGGGTGAAGCTCCTAATGATGTAGTGGCAGGTAATTTAATGGTTTCATCATGTTTAGGAAATTCTTTATTTGATTTTGGATCAACGCATTGTTTCATATCTTCCCAGTTTAATAAGAAAATTAGATATTTTTACTTTGATTTAACAAGGGATTTGTTTTCCCAAACTCATAAGGGAAGGGTCATTGCAACAATGTTTTGTGAATCAGTTCCCATTAGGGCATATAAATACTCTTTATCTGGTGATCTAATCATCACACCCATGATTTAATTTGATATAATCCTTGGTATGGATTGGACTTTGTACCATAATGCAAAAAATTTTTGTAAGAAGAATGAGGTTATGATTTTTGATGACGATGATAAAGAACACCTTATCTTTAGAGCATAATCATCACAACCTGATTCTCATCTAGATCCACCCCTAGTCGCTCAACTAAATTCAATTATTGGGGAGGAAGAGAATTAAATAACTTTGGGTGAGGAAGAGAATATTAAAATAGAGGGTGTACCTATTGTGAAAGAATATGTGGATGTGTTTCCAGAAGATTTACCTGGACAGCCTTTAGAATGAGAAATTGATTTTTTCTATTGATTTAATTCCTGGATTCAGGCCTATATCGAAGACCCCTTATAGAATGGCCATTGTGGAATTAATGGAACTAAATAAACAACTAGTGGAATTCAGTAATAATGGATTTATTCACCCTAGTGTTTCTCCATGGGGATCCCCTGTTCTTTTTGTTAAGACGAATGATGGATATATGAGGTTGTTCATTGACTACACAGAGATAAATGCTATAACAATAAAGAACAAGTATCCCCTACCTCAAATTGATGATTTATTAGACCAACTTCATGGAGCTCATTAATTTTCAAAGATTGAACTTTGATCTGGATATCATCAGTTGTGTGTGAAGAAGGATTACAATCCAAAAACAGTATTTCGAACTAGGTATGGTCATTATGAGTTTATAGTAATGCCTTTTGGATTGACTAATACACCCTCTATCTTCATGGATCTAATGAATAGAGTTTTCAAGGAATATCTTGATGACTTTATAGTGGTTTTTATTGATGATATTTTGGTATAATCCAAAAGCCACGAAGAACATGAAAATCAATTGAGCATTATCTTGAAGACTCTTAGATGACATTAATTATATGGGAAGTTTAGAAAGTGTGAATTCTAGCTTCAATATATTTCTTTTCTTGGCCATATTGTCTCCAAGGATGGAATGTCTGTTGATCCTTCAAAGACTAAGGCAATCCAAGAATGGCTAGCACCAAAGAGTATAACTGAGGTGCGTAGTTTTATTAGTTTAGCAGGTTATTATCAGCGTTTCAACCAGAATTTTTTTTGATTGGCTAACCCATTAACCAAGCTCACACGTAAAGGGGTTAAATTTGTTTGGACAAAAGAGTGTGAAGAATGTTTTGAATAACAGAAGATAATATTAGTCAATTCACCTATCTTGACTCTACTGTCGGGAAATGATGGGTTTGTTATTTATAGTGATGCATCAAAGAAAGGACATGGTTGTGTACTTATTCAGAATGATAGAGTTATTGCCTATGCATCACGACAGATAAAAATTCATGAGAAAAAACCATCCTACTCATGATCTTGTGTTTGCAATTGTAATCTTTTCTTTGAATATTTGGAGACACTATTTCTGTGGTGAAAATTTGAGATTTATACTAACCACAAGAGTTTGAAGTATATTTTCTCACAAAAAGAACACAACATGGGGTAAAGGAGTTGTCTTGAACTACTCAAGGATTGTGATTGCACGATACACTACCACATAGGGAAGGAAAATAAGGTGGCAGATGCTTTGAGTAGAAAGGATCATGGAGTTTTGAACATTATGAGAGTTTAAAAGGATCCTATATACATGGATCTAATAAATATGGATATGGGAATCCCCATGGAAGGTGAAACATCAATAATATTTCAAATGGTTATCAAACTATCTTTACTAGAAAGGATAAAGAGTTCTCATACCGGTGATGAAGAGTTTCAAAAGAAGATTAAAGCTGTGAATTATAGGAGATTGACTGACTTTGTGTATGAAGATTGAATTTTGAAATTTTGGAAGATACATTGTGTTCCTAATATACCTGATCTAAAAAGAGAATTGTTGGATGATGCTCATAGCTCCAATTTCTCTATACACCATGGGAGCACCAAAATGTATAGAGATTAGAAGGAATATTTTTGGTGGGATAATATGAAGAGGGAGATTACTGATTTTGTGTCAAGATGTATGGTTTGTAAATAAGTTAAAGCCGGAAGGTAATAGTCTGGAGGCGTCTTGAAACCTTTTCCCATACCTGAGTGGAAATGGGATAATATTACGATGGAATTTTTCATGGGACTTCCAAATACACCTAGAATAAATAATGAAATATGGTTCATTGTTGATATTATTACCAAGTCAACACATTTTCTTGTTATAATATAAGATTTACCACTTCAACGATTAGCAAGAATATATATTTATGATGTTTTAAGACTTCATGGAGTACCACTATTGATTGTTTCTGATCGTGATCCCCATTTTACTTCAAGATTCTAGAAAAGTCTTTGGAATTCCCTGGATACTGAACTTAGTTTGAGCACTGCCTACCACCCCCAAACTGATAGACAAATATAATGGAATATTCAAACATTAGAAGAAATGTTGAGATCTTGCTCACATGACTTTAATGGTATGTGGGATGAATATTTACCTATAGTAGAATTTTTCTATAACAATAGCTTCTATTCAAGTATTCAGATGGCACTATATGAAGCGTTATATGGAAAATAGATGTCGCACACCAACCTATTGGGATGATATTGGTGAAATAAAACTTTTAAGCCCAGAAATGGTGGAGGAAACAATGGAAAATGTGAAGGTAATCCAAAACCACATCAAGGAAGCTCAAAGTATACAAAAGATCTATGTTGATAACCGAAGGATGGATTTGGAATTTAAGGTAGGAGATCATGTTTTCTTGAAGGTGTCTCCATGGAAGGGTGTTATACGTTTTGGTAAGAGGGGGAAATTAAACCCCCAGGTACATTGGACCTTTCGAAATTCTAGAACAAATTGGGGTTGTAGCTTACCGTTTGGAAATTCCTCGAAGTCTCTCCAAAGATCATGATGTATTCCACGTATCACTATTGAGAAAATACAAGCCTGACCCAACACATTTACTCACATATGAGGAATTAGAACTGGAACCTGATATGTCTTATTGCGAAGAGCCTGCCAAAGTTCATGATACAAGAGAACAAGTGATAAGATACTGGATGACTCATTTGGAAAAATTTCTATGGAGAAACCATAAGATGGAATAGGAAACATGGGAACCTGAGAACTTATGATAAATAACCACCCGAGTCATTTTATGCAGTTGTATTTTAGAAATTTCTAGGACAAAATTTTTTGGAGGGGAGAATGTGGCACCCCAAGATACCTCGATACGCTTCTCTTTGAATAATACAATAGCGTGTGTTTTACGCAACTTCGAGTTCTAACACACCATAACAAATCAAACTAGCCATTATGAACAGTAATACCCACTTTTGTGAAATTTTATAAATTTTATCTTTCAAAATGGACTTCAGTTTTGGATTTGGAATATCAAAATTAGCTTTGTGTGAATTTTTGGAATTTTTCTGAAAACATTCAATTTTTTATGAATAGTGAAAAACATTGAGTTATAGTTTAAAACCAAATTTTTATTTAACTAATTATTTATTTTATTTAAATTTTTTTGGGTCAAAATAGATACGTAATACCTATATAGGTTTAATGTAATTAATTAGAGTCATTTTATAATAATTTTAGATATTTAAAATTTTTTATTGAACTTTTTACCATCTTTTACCCACCTCATAAGAGAATTTTCAAATTTACATAAAAATTAATTTTACCACTTATGTGAGTTGAATTTCAATTATCTGAGAGACACAGTTGATATCAATAACAAAAATGTGGTTCAATAAGATGAAAATAATTTTTGGTGAAATCTAACTTTTTCTTTTATTTACCACAGTTAAAAGTAAATAGGGTAATTAATGGTAAAAATGATATTACTATTACCCTAAAACATTTCCTAATTATATTGGATAAGTATAATTAGACCAAAAATACATTATGAATAAAATATGAACCTCTATGGTTCACTTGGTTTAGATTAGATCATTTATTATTATTTAATTCAATGAAGAGTGAATAGAGTTAAAATCAATGGTTAATAACTAAAACATTTCTAATATAGGCTTAAACATAAAATAAATTCAACTATAAGTATTCATTAGAAATATAAAACTATTTCCTACATATTGGTAATTTATTTATATTTTTTATACATTATATAATTTATTTTATTTATGACACAATGATGATGTAATAATTACCTAATTAATGAAATATTAAAACAATTGATATTATAAATATCCAAATAAATGTAATTTGATACTTATTATGAATTAAACTACTTTTATAGGTAAATATGACATATTAGGTTTGGTTAGATGAATTTTTTTAAGTAATAATGCTGTTATTAATTTATAAAAAACAAAAAAAAAATAGTGTCAAAATTGACAAAAAAGAGTTTTTAAAACAAATATTATATTATTAATTGATATTATATTCTTAAAAATCTCAATATCAGCCAAAAAACTTATGTTATGATAGGTGTATCATTAATGAACCACTTGGGGTTTTCATGAAAGTATATATTAAGTTTATTAACCATATTATATAAAAGTACAGAGACATGGTAAATGTCAAACTATTTAACTAAGAGTTAAATCTAAAAGATAAGGTTAATATAGTGACCCAAACTTGTCTAAAACCTATGTTTTGAGTGGTTTTAGACCCATAACCACCTTATACTTCAAATAATACATTTATGATCAATTAGAAACCGAAAATGATTTTATTATAAAATAATATTTCTAGCTTTTCCTAAGGTTCCCCTCACCCCTCTTATAAAAGGGCACTCCCCCTTCTCTGAAATTCACACCTTGAAAGCCATTTGGCTCGGCCAAACCCAATAAAAATAATATATAAACTTTCCTACCTTCATCATAGAGGCCTTAATTTAGTCATAAAGCCAACTTAAGGAGCCATTTTTATCAAATCAAAATAAATAACCCGAAGAAGAGGTAAATATTTCATCACCTCTTTCAGGTTCCTTTCTTCTTCCACTTCCTATTTCTTTGTTGTTCCCGTTATAAAATAATAACTCCAATACCATATATATACTATGATGTTATTATAAATATGGTGCAACCATATTCATTATTCTATCCATCCTTTTAATGACATGTCATCATACATGCGTATATAGGGCTTACCGCCTCCACGTCGGGGTGTAATTGTTATTCAATATATTATTGTTTGGATGGGTATAATAATGATGTGTAGTTGATGTGAATAATAAATATAAAATGATAATAATTATATATATATGATATACCCTCCAATTTTATATTTTTTTAATATCAAAATAATGATATTGTTGATCGTGCATACGTACGGACTACCGTCTCCACGAACTCGATGAGATTTATTCCCCATCGTATCCATTCAAGAAAATATTCATTTTATGATTAAAAATAATGTTTAAGGACTTGATATCATTCTTTAAATGAATAATATACATCCCATCCATAACAAATATATCTCATATAACAAAGAATATAAAGGATAACGAATCTGTTAACACCCAAAACGATGATAATACTAAGATATTATTAATAAAGCAATGTTAAAAGATCATATATTATATCATATTAATGTATATGATTATTGAATAATTTAATAACAATTATTTCACAATTATATATGAGTATAACCTACCCTGGACCAAGGAAAAGTACAAGGTAGGGGTTAATTTTACAATCTTTTCATTATCCGAGGTTGTTTATACGTAATTATCTACTGGGACCTCTTTATCATCCACATCCGTGCTTCTTAAAAATGTATTTCAAAACATTCTTACTATTTTATAGACTATGGGTTAAAGTCATTTATACCCTCGTTTGTCTATTATAAGATGTTTATAAATGAATCTTTCCGTCATTTTCCAAACAACATACTTTTTGACCTTTTCTATAAATTTAAGGTAAGAATGTTTTTAATATATATGGTGGGTGCGGTATTTTATGTTGTTACAACATTGTCGAAGCTTCCCTTACACGATTATAAGAATATTTTCAAAATAAATGTTTTCTTTTATAATAATATGACTTTTAAATTATTTCAAAATAGAAAGATATATTTCTCAAAATAAATTTTTTGATTTCATCTATTTCAACATCGTTTGATGGATTGTAAACTTATTTAAAGTTGATTTATTATGATACAAAACATCTATATTGTATTGAAGGTTTCTTGATATGTTTGAATATGGATGTGCTATTTTTATACCATTCATGGTATATAGATAATGTATTGAAATTTCATATGGTAGTTTTAATATGAATGTCTATGTTATGTTTAAACCTTGTCATGTGAGGAATGCATTGGACTTATTAAGTGACGGGTAGAGCCTGTTATAGCTCATATATGCATCAGTAGGTCTAATGAGACAAACTAGTGTCTTGGTAGAAGGCCTTGAAAAAATCTTATTTTCAGTCTTGCACAAGGCCTTGACTACGTGGTTATGAATGTATGGAATTTTGCATTCAATCATTATGAAAGTGGATATTGATAGTGCTTGTGATTATTTGACTAGTAGAATATCCATGTGAATAAGTAAATGTCATTATTTTATTTTTATCTTTGTCATATTATGCTGAAGCTCAAGTTTAAAAATCTTTTTTTAGTCTTATACATTGCCTTAAATTTTTAATCTTATTTATGAAGGCTTCCACTATATTTTTTTCCTTACTGAGCAACTGAGCTCACCCCTTTCTATGTTTTATTTTTCCTAAGATTCGAAGAAGTTTATTATGGCTGACCTATAGAGATAGTCTATGGGATCTCAGTGTTGTCTATGGAAACAATGTTGGTGTAGTTTTTCATTTTATGTTGTAATATAAACCTTTTGACTACATCTAGTACTTCCAATGATTCTAAAATAATCGGTCTTTCAAGACTTTATCTTTTTTGATCATGCCAATTATACGTAATAATGCACCGACTCTAGGCTTCTGGGGTCGGGGTGTTATAGAGGTGATGAATCTTTCACATTCTCTGTGGTTTTGATGCTGTATAATTCACATTTGTTGGTATAATATTGGTATATAGTAGACCATGGCTAGTGATTTTTGGGTTTCTTATAAAAAAATTATTTTTAGGGTATATATTCAGTGATAAATCATTCACCTTTGGGGTAATGAATTTGTTATACATCCTGTAACACCCTAAGATTTTGTGAAATGATTTTTTCAAGTACTTTTAATTATTTTGATATTTTACATTACTCACGACATCGAGTTTATATTATTTTATGAAAAATGCTTTGTTTTTATACTGTTACATAGAATATCGAGTTTATCCTGCATTGCATTCAACACTGAGTGTAAAGGAAATGTTTTATACTATTAAATTATTGTTGTTTTGTAAGATATTTATCACCTAACAGTTTGAATGGACTTTATGAATAGGATTAACTAAATTTCAAAAATACATTACTTAAAAATTTATATATGTAATGAATTATTTGTTGACCAGTTAACAATCAATGAAAATAAAATCCATATTAAAATGATAGAAATATTTTTCTAAAAATTGTTTTTCATGCACATAAATGTGTTTTACCTCAATAAATTAAAAAAAATAAAATTTGGTGAATTATTAAAAAAAACTATAGAGTATTATTTCAATAAAATATTTAAAATTAATATTATTTATTCTATATATAAGAGAGAAAAATAAATCAAATTTTAAAATAATATTTTTTAAGTCGGTTTTGTCAACTTTTTTTGGCACATGAATTACGAATTCAAAATTTTCCACATTTAGACAAATAATTACATAAAATAAAATTAATTTTTGAATAATAATATAAAAATATTCTTAAAGTGAATTTTGTATTTTTTCTGAAAAGTTTTCTTTTTTAATTAATAATGAAACATACTAAATTTTAATTGAAAACTACATTTCTATTTAATTTATTTACATCGTTAAATAGTATTTTAAATTGTTTTTTAAGTATAATTAGTATATTTAATAAATATATTAATCCAATTTAGATAATTTTAAGCTATTTTATTTTGAAATTATATATTAAAACATTGTACTCTTTTGAAAATTTTCTTGTTAAAAACCTGATTTCTCTTCATGTCTATAGGGAAAGTTTTAAATAAAATTCTGCCACTTCTATAAATATAAATTTGGGAAATGTGATACATTTAATTAATATTAATAATAAAAAATTTATAAAAAGTTTAAATTAAATTTTTATTAGAATTATTAGTTAACATACTAAAAACTAATTAACATTGTTACTCTTAAAATTGGGTTTTAAACATTACAAGCGTCTATATTAAAATTAATTTTACAGACGCATTTTATTTTAATTTAATGAATCTAATTTAATATTTATAATTATTATGAATGATTTATATAATAAATATCTTTTAATCAATGTATTAAGTGATAAATTACATAGGTATATAAAAATATGCAAGTTACCTAGGTAAAAACCATAAGGATAAAATTCAATAAATTTTATATCTACATAATAACATGATGAAAAAATGAATGTATTTTGTGTGTTGGAGGTGTTTATTGATCAATTAATCTCTTACATCTTTTATTAATCAATATTTAGCCACATTAATTAAGGGAGACCTCCTAATAGTGAATAATTTTGGGTATTTACAAAAATACCACCCCTCCCCAATTATAAAAGCGAAGTCACTCTCCTCAATTATTCACATCTCTCAAACCATTTTTTTTACTAAACACATCCAAAAACAACCTTAATTACCTATCCTAATTCTATAAATATTATATTTGGCATGAGCCCATTGATGGAATGATTTTAGTGAAAAAATATAAAGGATACCTGAAGAAGAGGTAACGTTCATCGATAAGCATTTTTTATTTCATATTGAAACCCCTTACATTATTTATATACCTTGTTGATAGAATAACCATAGTATTTTAAATTTAATGATATTTTGTTATGTTAATTTTAATATCTAAAACCACACACACTTACATCTAATATAATACAAAATCATTCATCATGTGTTAAACGAACTATTGCCTCACGAACCGATGTCATTTCTTTTTCTATTTCAAACATTCAAGGTTAATAATAATGATATATTATTACTTTATATTTAATATATATTTTATTTATGATTTTTTAATTCTTATTGAATTATTATATCACACATAACTTCATTTATTCCATTGTGTGGTAATACGATAAAATCCTTTGTGTGTACGACATTTTACCATCTCACAATGTGATGTGATCTGTTGATGATTTACACGGAATATAATAATGGTATTTTAAAAGAAATATGTGATACATATAAAATAACCATTAATCTCTAATTATAATATGTATAAATTACTATTATTTCTTTTAAAACAACATGAAAATGAAAAAATAGCGTTAACACGAACGTACTCCCAACCATCTCCAAGAATGGTTTCTTTTATTTCTTATCACTAAATTTTATGGATTACAGAAAATAAATATATAAAAAATATATATTATATTTATCATGGTTTAAATTCTAGATATTATGAAACTGTCATAAATGTAATATAAAATAATAATACTTCAAAACGTATAGGAATGAAAATTAATTTCTTACACAAAATGTATTTTAACATGAAATTGTTTATAAAATAGTAATAAAAGGTAAATATAAGATTATATATTTTATAAAATATTTTAAAATGGTTATTTAATATATTCATAATAAAATTATATTTATTTTAATTGAATTTTTAATGAGTAAATAAGTATTCAATAATTATTGTAAGGGTATTTCTATACTCATCTTAATTTTTGTGAGACTTATGCAATGTTAACCATTATCTTTTTGCAATTTATATACTTATCTGTGAAATTTTAAACCAAGAATTTATGTTATATAATGGCATTAAAAGTTTCAATAGATGTTTATATTTTACAAGGATCGTGATTATTATGTTACTCAAGTATTAATGGATTTATATCTCACATTTCTAACCTAATATAAAGTATTTTATTTGCAATAAACTGTTAAAGAATAAGTGGGAAACAAAAAGAATCTGGTTTCTAGAAACGATAAAAACTCATAAGAAATAAACACCTCATATTAAAATTATTTAATGTGATTAGAATTATATACCGTGAAAAGTTTCCACTTGTAATCACCCGCCAATTCTCATTGGCTTGAGAGTACAATGAGTCATTACTAGGCCTTAAGCGACATCCACAAGATGCCAAAGGCTGGAAATAAATGTCGAAGGGTTTAAAATACAAGTGGGGGATGATTTATCCTTTAATAAATAAACCAATAAACCAAGAAAACAACATTCACTATATGATGCATGAACAAAAGAAAGACATCTAGAAAACTTCATTTATTTCAAACCACATCAGAGTGCACAACAGCGGAAGACCAAACCAAATATCAAAGTACACAATGGATAAAAAACTCAAGACTCTCAAAAGACACCAAGACATTATGCTCCATAATCTCCAAGATTCACAACATCTCCCAAGCATCACCAGGAGCCACTAGAAATATGTTACTTTACCTTTACTTATATCCCGGAACACGACATCTGCGAAAGCACCAAAGTTTCAACGAAGAGGTGAGTATAATTCTTAGTAGGTTTCCCCAATGACTTCCCTACTCACCGCACTGGGATAGAAGAGTTAGAAACATTTATATAAAAACAGTTTATTTAAAACATTTTCTCAAAAGCTGTTTATTACTAAATATAAAAAAGTTTCCCAAAACCACCTATAACTAAAAGCATTTAAATGAAAAAGAAACCAATTTTTCTAGTGAGTTATTTTTTGAGAAAAAAATAACTAAAAAATATTTAGAACCTTTTACAACCATTTTATTTTTGCTTTCCCAACCATTTCACAGCCCATGCAACCAACCATGCATGCTTAGTTATGAAAGTTCCATACTCATCAGCGGTTTCTCGTCGATCTACCAAGTCATCAGAAGGTAATTGTTTCCCATGTGCCATTACACCTTTGGAACCAATCACAAGGTCATATTTCAACCAAGCCTTATACATATAGTTACCATGTTCAATTACACCTTTAGCACCGAGAATAAGGTCATATTTCAACCGAGCCTCGTACATATAGTTACTATGTTCCATTACACATTTTGCACCGAGCACAAGGTCATATTTCAACCAAGCCTCATACATGAAACATGAACACACACCACATATGCCGTTCAATCATTCTAAAACACCCTTTCAATAAAAACACCTTTTTATGGAAAACCATTTCCATTAAAACTATTTCAATGCCCAACCATTTCAATTCTAAACCATTTCAATAAACTCCCTTTTTATTAAAAACCAATTCCATCAAAGTCATTTGAATCTCAAATAATTTCAATAAAAGAACCCTTCTTATTTAAAACCCATTTTTCGTCAAACCACTTAAAATTTCAGAAAATCCATATTTTAAAATCAGCATTTTAAATTCAAGAAGCCAAATCACTTGCACAACAATTCACCAAGATTTCACAATTTCACTAAAACCATAAATAATCACTAAATAATATTTATTCTATGATTTTCACAATAAATTATATTCAAATAACCCAATTTGAAACTAATCCAATTAATTCCAATAAGAGGTGTCATGATCGAATCCTCCTACATTTAGGGTTTTGATGAAAACCACAACAAACTAAGAACGCACAAGAAAACAGGGTTGCTTCTTCAAAAACAATCCTTAGATCTCTTCTCAAAGAAAGACCAAGGCCAAATCTCATCATATTTGGCATCCACACACTTATATCTACCCATAACAGGTTTAGATCTATGAAACTGAGAGAATATGAGAAGTAGATCTATGTAAATATAAGATACCGAACAAGAACAATGAAGAAAGATCACATACCTCAAGAATCCGGCTTTGATTTTCCAAGACAAGCCTTCAGATCGCCTTCAGAATGATGGGAGAACCCTCTATGACCTTAGGAGAAGAAAAGTACCGAGTTAGGGCCACATAGGATGAAAAAATATCCACATAGAGGCAAAAACACATGACATCCACCTTTATAGGATCTTATTTATGTGTCAGCATGGTTTTCTCGCACGGTTAGACAAACTGTTTGCTAACCATGCATTAGTGATTGCCACGGCAGACCCTCCATGCACTGTTTGGCCACATTATTAGACAAGTCGTGCACCGCCCATGCCGAAGCTACTACCTCCAAGGCCAACTACACACAGTTTTTCCACATAGATTAGACAAACCGTGATCCATCCGTGTGACTTCCCCTTTACCACAAAACTTAATTCAAAGTTCTACTGACTCTCCCATTCATCACCCTTAACTTTAAAACTAAGAAAGTCATCAAGTAAGGGTTACATACCGGAAACCAGGGGTACTACACCACTCATTAGAGGAAAACTCCATATCAGAATTGTCTTTAATAATATCTTGGAAGGGAAATTTCATCTTGTACTATGATTGCACATGATTCTCCAGGATTTTTCCCCCAATTGTTTACAAATCTGTAAGATATTTTTTCCTCAAATTTCTTTCTTAGAGATTTTTGTTATATTATAAACCTATATTCATTCCAAAGTTATACATACAGACACTTTGATATGTGATATCAAGGATTTATTTAACATCATGATATTTTATGTTTCTTTTTATAGTATCCCTTCATGGAAATTATTTTTCAAGGTAAACAAATCATTAGTGATTTTATGTTACAATATCATTTTTTATCAGGATTGTTTATTATTATTCCTCTAATGATAAAATCTTATGATCTATCTCTTAAGAATTCTCATTCTTTTTTTCTCCACTACTTATTCATGGAATATTAAATTTATTCAAAAAAAATTAATCTATAAAACTAAAGATAATTAAGGAAACATTTTCATGAATATCTGACATAATTTACCACTTAGATTAGAAATAATTTTTCATTCCAACCCTTTTTTTATAAAAATGATTCTAGAAACGTTTTGTTAATATATTATGATTTTTAAAAGAAATTGTTTTATCCATATTTGAAACATTAAAAAAGTTATTCAATGGAATCTTTATGTTGTTTTTAGAAGAATTTTTATTTTCCATTTACTTTAAATAGAAAGTAATTTTAATTTTTATATGTATGAAAAGAACATAATTTTTTAGGTCATGACCAATAATTTCATCCATGCTTTATTTATTAGATTTCAGAGTTATATTCAAATAAAAAGGGTTTAAAAAAATAATCTTTTAAAAATATTTTTAATTTATTTTGAAAATTTTATTTACAGGTTTCAATGTTTATTTTCAAAGAAAATTATTTTTAATGTTTATTAGGTTCTAATGAGTGTTTAAATTGATTTTCAATTCATCATTTTTATGTTTTAAAGGTCATATTCTATGAAAATGATTTATAAAATGATTAATTTTTAAAATTTAATTTAAATTACTTCAAAATAAGAATTTAAAATTTTTCAATGTTATTTTCAGAAATAAAATATTTTCAAATAATTAATGTTTTAAAAAGAGTTTTTCACAGCAGAAAAGGAATTTTCCAAAATAAATGTTTTAAATAATATTTCAAAAAAAATTCCTTATAATATGACATCATGTTTGTTTACCTATTTCTTACTGGGAATATGATCTAAGGATACAATTAAAATTCATTTTCTAAATGGCTTATGTTTGGATATCTTGATGTTAATGAAACATGTTTCTCTTCCAATGGTTATACCAGGCTGAAATTCTTTTGAAACTCGATTATTATCATAGGATATTATATGATGAAATTATTATTCAAACATCCTATATTCCAATGTTTGGATATTATTAAATTATTGTGGTACCCATTTAATATCTTGGGATATGATATGAGTTATATTTATGATCTTATGGGTCGAACAAATATAGTTTTAATTATATAAGTGGTAGGACCTATATCTCCCTCTAGTGAACTAGGTATATTTTTATATATCTTATGAGATATACATAGCTATAATCTCGAGTGATCCCTATACAACAATACATGGTCTGATAGGGGAGTGAACCCAGTTTAGTAATATAATGTTGGAATGAGGAGTAAATCCATTTTAGTAAGACTGAGCTATAATGAGGAGTGAAATCAATTTATTATAGAGTAGTATCTTCTATGATGGTCTTGGTAGTGAGACTTAACCAATATAGAAATGTTTTTTATTCTTTATTGTAGCCCACAAATTCTATGACTTATGTCGATATTATTATCTCATTGATAATGTTTTTTTATTTCTATATGATTCATGTCATATAAACTTCCAATACTTATTATATTATTTATATTTACAATAATTTATACAAAGGGTATGGTTTTATAATGTTTTTTTCATGCTCTCATATCCTTATGCTCATGATATTCTTATGCATCTTCCTTTTCTACCCTCAATGGGAATTTGAGATCTCCATTTCTTATATTTTATTTCCCCAGGATATGATGAAATGTTTTATGTAGGGTTTGTTTGTGAAGATTAATAAAGGGGAAGATCATTATTGGAGATATTGAAGTTATTTTACCATTTTAGTAGATTGTTTACCTAGTCTCTAATGAAACTAAACTATTATGGTCCTTGGTCATACAATTTTCTAATGTTTTTAATATTCTTTAAAATAGATGAAAAAATTATGTATGAAAAGCCTTGGTCTCTATATTTCATTAAACAATATATATATCGTTCACATAGGGATAATATTTTACTGATGTATCATTTCACTAAGTGTATTTTTTTGTCATTTATCATTCAACTTGGGGATATTATTAATGATAGTTCATTCACCATGACTATATAAATGATTAGTGATATTTCATTAAAAATAATATTTTGTTCCGATGATGTGAGTATCCCATTGTAGAAATGGTTTATGTAGGCATGAATATACCTCTTGAGTGGAAATGTATGTACCATAAAATCTAAATATTTTATTCATATTATTTTTATATATTAAATTTTATTTGGAACATCATAAACACATAAATTATTTTTATTAGGGACACCATTTGGGATGTACTAAGATGAATTATGCACATACTATGTATGGTATCTATAGTAAACATACATACCTCATAGTTGGCATTTATGTCTGAGTGATAGCTCAGTTGTTAGTGGATGAGTTTTATGAGATCATCATGCATATAGAGCCTCGTCCAAGGAAAGGTTATAGGAAATGTTGGTATCTATTGATTTATTTACTTTTATATTTTTATTTTTTTCTAGATATTATCAAAAAATTATATTTTCTAGCTTATTTTATATAATTATATGACATGCATGTGTCAGATTTAGTTATATCATTTTATGCGATTTAATTATTGTGTGTTTTCCCCTAGAAATCTGTTTTATATACTCTGATATGATTCTTATAATGGATGCTTATATTATTTTTAGTTATTTTTGTGACGATCCTAGATGGTACAGTCTCATAAAATGGATTGTTGGTCATTAATACTACCTATAATCTTATAACATAGGGGTGTTATGCCAAAGGTTATATTTCACTATCAATATGGTTAGGTGATCAGTGATTATCCTAGGGATGTTACAAATTATTATTATCTGTATTATTTCTTTTTCTTACTATTTGGGATATACTAGATGGAGATATAATTTTTTGGTCCTTGGGATGGATGATGTTCTTGTTATTTTATTGCACTTATATGAGACAAAATCCATCATTACAATGATTTGGGACCTATTTTCATTCATTTTATTATTATATTTCAGTTATTTTGAAATGAATAACGTAATTATTTATTCATTTTCTTCATCAAGGAAAAGTGTAAAAGAAGGTTTGTATTAATGGATAATTTGGGGATATTGGTTCACATTACCCGTGCATTTTTATATGTGATTAATATAATAGTTATAAAAAATGGTTATGGTTATTTAATGAATCAATAATAAATTATCCCTCATTTCTATCAATTACTTATGTTTGAAAATCACTAATACAATGGTATAGTATTGTATGATATCCCATGATTTGTATCCAATGAATACATGTGATTCATATCACTAATTATGAAATCATTATATGGTATATGGTATGAGAACAATTTGTCATAGAATATGATAAGATTATGATATTTTTATTGAGTTCATGGATGCTTCCATGTCTCCCAAATTGTTTCCTTTTATTATGAATAAATTTGTTGATTTATTTACAGCTACACATAATCATTTGAAACATTCAAATGATTATATAACAATAGGAATATATTGTGGTAATACATATCAGTTGTCAAGTGTTTGAATCCAACACTCGACTCCCATCATTGAATGAATGGAGCCTATATAAATGGATTGTATTACCCTGTTGGTGGTACATGGTCCTAATAATCCATAATCTATACTCTCTTATTCTAGGATATCATTATATATTCCATGTTAATTTGATAGCAGATAGTAAGATATAATAGGTCCCTCTTATTATGAATAAGGATTCTAGTGGTCTATTTTATCCCAATGTGGTTAAGAGTCTATTGAGTTTCACTTAGTTATTATGATCTAGAAAAAATATTTGACTTCATCAAGAATAAATCATATTGTGTTTCATGTATGCCTATCATTTACATTTATTCATTATCTATTACTTTATTTATGATGGATTGGGTATATATATAAGATTCTTCTATTTCATTAGTAAATTGAAAATCTTAAAAAACCCATTTGTGGTATCGAATCCATGTTATAAAAGAATTAACATGTTATTCTATCTATTTATTTATTATGATGACCATGTGTATATTAATCTTCTTGTGGCTATATCATTGTGTACAATATATGATCAAAGAATTTCATCCACTTCATCATTTAGATTAAAAATATAGTTAATCCTAATTATATTTTTACAAGATGTAGTATGCAAATGGTAAGTATCATAAGGAACAATACACTAAAAATACATGGTTTTACTCTATAAGATAATCTAGGATATTTGGTACAGTAGGATATGACAGAACTGGGTTTATAATAAAACAATTCATCGAGTTGTAGTTACAATGTTAAAAATATTTTGAATGATTATTAGTCTATATGTATGAATCTTCCCATACATAATATTTTTTCATTTTCAATATAATAACTATCACATATTTTTTACCACATATTTTAGATTTTTTAAATTAAATTATTGATACATTTTTTTATAAAATACTTTACACATAATAAATATCCCATACATAATGTTTTTATATTATTAAAAAAATTATATATGTACATTACTACATACATAATGTCTTATCCTTTACTTTTGAAATGTTATTTAATGGTTATTAAAATTAAAACAACCCTAGTACACTAGAGTCAAGGGCTACTTTATTATATTGGAATATTATACAAAGAGTTATTTCCCAATGGACCTTAGAGTTTAATAGTTTTGGAAAACTAGATAGCAATTGAAGCATACATTACAATTGAAAATATAAAATACAACATCATGATTCCTTTGAGAAAACCATTATTCTCCAAGCTTATCCTGGTATTTAAATCATAATATATATCATAAAACCCATGGAAAAATAAAACTAAAGAAAGAGGTGAGATCACATGCTCAGTAAGGGTAAGAATACAACATAATCTATCATTTATAAATAAGTATACTCATTAATGATAGGTGAATAACTGAAATGAAATCCATTTAATCATAATCTTGAACTTAATATGGAAAATAATAAATGAGAATAAATTAATCCTAAACAAATAATCACATGGATATTATATTGATTGAATAATCACATTGATTATCAATAATCAATATCATAATGAGGGATTTATAATGCTGAACATCATAAACATATCATCAAGGCATTGACCAAGACACTATACAAAAAATAGAAAAGTGCTCAGCCAATCCCAAACTAGTTTGTCTCATGAAACCTAATAATTCATAAAGGGGGTATAGAAATATATGTGAATTACATACTATGTTAAATTAATTCCTTATATGAAAAGGGTGAAAAATAAACAACAAATGCAATAATACGGAAAACAGTCATACTAAATGTGCATACTTTAACTATAAACAATGAAAGGTATCCAAACATAACATCTATAGTGAAAATGATCATAATCCCCTCAATAAAAAATATTAGTTGGTATAAAAATAGATCAACCTAAATTATGAATAGGATCCAACAAAGGATGTTGGCATAGAAAAAATGCTCTAGTTAAATCATAAAAAAATCTTGAGAGAAACACTCATTTTTTACTTTGAAATAAATCATTTAAAAGTCATGAAATTATTATTGAAAATATTTTCCGTGAAAATAAACCTGTAAACTTATAATGAAATTTTCAAAGAATTAAGAAGTCATAAATTATTAAAAACCCACTCATTTTAGATATGTTAAAAATACATTATTTCCATATTTTTGTAAAATATCATAAAATTTCATGTTATGAAAATAAAAAAATGATCCCTTAGAAAATATTTTATAAAAAGTCAAACATTATTCAAAAACTAAATGAATTTTAAGATATTAGTAAAAAAATTGATAAAAAAGGTTAGAAAACATTGATAGGGCTGAAAAATGTTCCCACGTTTAGACTTGAACATAAAGAATCTCAAATAATTATTAGATTGTGTAATAACCCTTACCATATGTTTGATTTCCCTAAAATGTATCTAAACCTACCATATATTGGTTAAATCAATTTCTTAATTTATATGAAAATCATATTAATATTTATGATATCACTTATGATCATATTATATTATCTTTTCAATCAGTGGATAATTATATTTCATTATTACCATGGTTTAGTGTATTAATTACTTAAATTTCCTATTAAAGTTTCATCATGTTAGTCATGATTCTAGTGTATAGGAAATATTAAAATAATAAAAATAATGATATTTATAAAATACAAAAAAATCGAAGGATCTCTACCATTCTAAAAGTAATATCATATAGTATAAATCGCATAAAATCACTTAGAGACCATAAAAAATTAAATATGAATAAATGAAATAACATGTATTTTTAGAAGTTAAGGAACCAATAATGATGAAATAGTAACTGGATATTAGGAATAGTAAAATGACCCTTATGAATAGTAAACTATCCAAATGAATATTTTCCCCACCCAAGAAATTATAAATAAAATTTTGGGATCATATAAATTAAATCATGCTATATTTATAGCATAGTATAAGTAAGGATATATTTTATAAATTATTAATTAAGTGATGATATTTTTATAATTCATAAATATTTATTTATTATTATATGATTAATTAAATAATTTAAAAGAAAATTTATTTTCATAAAAGGTATTCATAAAATAAAAATTTTATTACTTTTGTTTTTAGGATTATTGTAGGAGTCCTTAAGTATTTTTTTCAAAGTGTTTTAAAATCAACTATAATTTTAAAATCTATATTTTCTAAGTAAAAGATGATTTAGATTAAAAATTAAATTAATATTATTTAGAAACTTAAATTCATAAAATTTTAATAATTTTTTAGTTATACACATAAAAAAAAATTTAGGGTAATGTTTTGGTATTTTTCAAAAATAATTGATTTGTTTATGAATAGTAAACTTCAATAATTTAAAATCAAAGCTAAATACAAGAATTATTGATTCATAGATTTTTTATTCCTAATGTAAAACCAAAATTTCAAACTATACCTAATTATTTTAACAAATTTAGTTCTAATTATTATAATATTAATTTTCTTGAGCCAAACTTATTAATTAATGAATACATTATTGAGAAGACACCCATCTCTTCCACTATAAATACCACCCTTCACCCCTACTTCTCCTCACACTTCTCAAGATTTTATCCATACCTAAATTCTACCCAATACTCATCCCTAGTCCCTACCTCATGACCATATGCTATCGGTCTCATAAAAATACCAAAATCATTCCCTAAGGAGGTTCTCAATGAGGATAAATTAAAGAGAAAAATCAACTCTCTCTTTCTTTTAATTTCCTTCCAATTTCATTTCTTTTTTCTCTTATATTCACCTTTTATTATACAGAAGGAATGATAAATAAAATATTATTTTTATATTGTTATTATATTAGGCTAAGGGAATATACATAAATAAAATCTTCCCTCACTCTCTTTTTTTCTAAAAATGAAATCATCGCCTGTGATGTGTCAATTTACCGACATCATGGGTGTCGTAGTTTCATTTTCATTTCTATCCATAAATAATTTTAATAAAGACATTATAATGGATGAAAATTATTATTAATTTTACTTTTAAACCCTATCTATATTATGTAAATAACATATATATATAATACTAAATGATAAACATAAATCTACTCGTTGTGATCGAAAACCCACCAAAATTAACGTAAAACGATCATCATTAACTTGTATATAATGATTGAAAATAATTCTATATTACCAAACTAATTAAAATATCATTTAAACTTATGGATGATAATTAATGACATATAATTAAAATTATGTATATTTATCTTCATTTTTGATGAATATCAATTCATTACTACAAGTTATCCAATCATGAAAACCATGAAAATGAATGGTCCTGAACGATGAAATTAAACTGTATAACTCATCATAATGTCCATAAATGAACTTAATACAACCATAATAAAAACAATTAATGTATAAAAATATATTTATTTGAATATTAATTAATCTAATGTGATTATATATGATATTAATATGATGGTATTATTCAGACACAATGTAAGGGGAATTTTTAAACCCAACTCTCTTTCATTGGGTCTTCCCTCTTTCACCAAATTTTTAAGTATGAAAATTCCATAAATATAATGTCATAATAATTAAATTACCTTTTCGGTAGATACAACTTTTCCAATTGTGTTTATGATAAAAAAAAATTTCTAAATAACTCTTCTTCAAAAAAAATGCACACCATTTTCTCAAGATTGTTTCTTCTTCACTCAGGGTTGATTATTCTTATGTTATTCCATAATTCATTTGGGAACCCAATGTTTATAAATTTATTATTTAGTAAATGAATCTCATTCATTTGAATTAATTATTTTATTCCTAATATTGATATATGTTCTATAAGGCATGCATGATAATGTAAATTTTATGATGTGATAGGTGCTCCAAGAATTATATAGAACAATGTAAATGTTATGATATGATGTGTGTTACTAGAATTATATAGGACTTTAATTCATTGGGTAATGTGATTTATCTCATGATAAAAGTTAAATATTTTTTATTATGATGATATCTTTTTTCTAAACTATTTGTGGTTGTTTACCACTAAGCTATGATGTTTAATTTTTAAGCATTTCCACATTCCCTTCCATTATCTAATTCATCCTTTAGTGATTATGATGATGATGTTATTATTACTCTCACTCCATGTTATATTGTTTCATGTTATTATCAATAATATTACTATTATTTTATCTCACTCATTTTTTATTTATATCCTCAGGAGACTACTTGTATTAAGGAAATTCAAGGGGTAATAAGAAGCCAGAGAAGAAAGAATTAAATACATGTTTTTATTTTACTTTTAAATGTTATGTATGGTCCTAATTTTTCCAAGACACTAAACCTTTGGATCCTCATTGTATAATGATTTTAAGTTATTCTTTTTTAAAATTATGTAATAGTAATATAAGAAAACGTAGGTTCATTACAGCTGGTATAAGAGGATAGTTTTGTTACATAGGAATTATGATTAGAAAATCATAGTGAAAAATCCTTAGTATGAGAATAAATATATATAATAACCTAAGAATATTTCTTTTAGAAAGTGCTAATTATAGGGATCACACGAGATTTGAATTTTAAATTATTTTCAAAAAGTAATAAAATATTTTTTCGTGATTTTATGACTTATGGTTTGTTCTAATATTTATATTTAGAAAATGGTGGGAACCACAAGAATCCATGAATACTACCCATGTGAGGGACAATTCAGTGATTTCCTAAATGAAATCTCCAATGTTTTGGTTAGTGGAGTTCATAATTTCATGGTGATGCTTACCTACTTATCTCAGGCTATGAATAATAACATGAATAATGTGGAATTTCCTCCGTCACCTAAGAGGGTGAAACTGGTTCTCATGTGTTTAATACAGAAACAACTACTCATGTTTGGTGGATCTTCTGATACATTAGTTTCGGAACAGTGGGTCAACTCATCAGATAAGATCTTTTTTTATTCACTGTTTTGATATAGATAAGGTGAATCTAATTGTTTAACATCTATATTTTTAGGTCGATCAATAGGGTGACTTGATTAATAACACCTTGCCTAGGGATGAAATTGATGAGATGTAGTGGGAAGACGTTAATATAATGTTTCACAAGAAGTATTTCCCATGAAAACTTCAATCAAGGAAAGATATATAATTCGTAGAGCTGAACCAAAAGGAAGTAAAATCAATCATGTCCTATGAATCAAATTTATGAAGGCTTTCTAGGTATGATTTTGGGTTTGTTATAAAAAATTATAGAAAATTTGATATATTCTTTAGTGGTTTAAACCAACACCTTTCAAAGTCTCTTATAATTCCTGACATTTAGAGTTACAAAGATGTTGTTTTATGTGCTCTCAATGTTTAGAGGGAGTTTAGAGAATATCCCCTTGGATATGGTGATAATAAAATAAATATGGAATTTAAATTCAATGATATCATGGAAAGTGTGGTGATGAAACTCAACCACTCACATGTTAAAAATATGGGAAGAAGCATCATGGGAACTGTCTCAATGGGATGTGGAAAAGTATAAAATGTGGGAGATAGTGCTACTATTCTCATGAATGTAAAAAACATGGGGAATTAGGAAAAAGTGGTAAAGGAAAGCAAAGCACCACCAATGGTAGAATGCTACAACTATAGGGAGAAAGGGCACTATGTAAGAAAGATCACTAAACATCAAGTTCACAAGGGTAATCAGCTTCCTCAGCCACAAAAGACAACTTCACAAGGAAAGGATTTTTCCATCACTAATACAGAGAGGACAAAGAAAATTATGTCGTGCTAGGTCCACTTTCTATTCACTCTATAATGGAAATTCTATTTTTTTATTCTAGTTCTACATATTACCTTATATCTTTCATGTTTTCTAGAACTATTGAATCAATCCCCAAAAACCATGAAGTAGAGATGGACATAAAAACTCTTAGTTTTATAATCACTAAAAACTAAGTGTTGGACTCTTATCATATTTGAATATGTGGGAATATTCTTCCCGAAAATTTCATTATACTTCCATTGGTTAAACTTGATGCAATAATGAGAATATATTGGATCTCATTATTTATAGAACATATCAACTGTCAGGAAAAGTAAATAACTTTTAATATTTGAAACAATCCTCAATTGTCAGTTAGAGTTATAAATATAACTCATACCAGGAGTTACTTATATATTAATGTGACCCTATAGGATGTATCCTAAATAACTGGAAGAATTAAAGACAATGATATAAGATCATTTGAAAAATGGGTTCATACACCCCAGTGCATCACCTTGGCGTACACCAGTTCCCTTTATCAATAAGAATGATGGATTAATAGGGTTTTGTATCAATTATCAAGAACTCAATTAGATTAACAAACAAAAGAAATATTATCCTCTTCCAATTATTGATGACATTTTCAATTAGTTGTGAGGAGCTCGGTAAATCTCAAAGGTAGATATTCATTATGTATATCATTAGAGAAAGGTGAAGAAGGATGATATTCAGAAGGTAGCCTTCTGTACAACATATGGGTACTATGAGTTTCTAGTGGTGTCCTTTAAACATACTAATATCCATGAAATCGTCAAGTATTTGAGAGTCTTTATGCATTAACTCGATAAATTTTTCATAGTTTTTATCGATGATATTCTCATCAACTCCAAGAGAAAGGAGAAACATGAAGAACATCTAAGTCATGTGTTGGTGAAATTATTGAAGGAAACATTGTAATGCCCCAACCCCAGTTACCTAGACTTGGTGCATTATTATATAACATTGGAATGATCACAAAAGATTATGTCCTGAAAGACAGATTAGTTTAGTAGTCTTGGAAACACTAGATACATTCATAAAGTTTACATTACATCATAAACTGAAAACTACAACAACATCTTGTCTCCACACTCATATCCACTTATACTATCCCTGCAGGTCATTCATAAAATACTTCTTCACATCCTGGGAAAAATAATACATAGAAAGGGGTGAGCTTAAATGCCCAGAATGGATAACAATATAGTGGAAAATTTTATAAATAAGCATAAATGTATATGTAAAACAAAAGCCTTTTAAACATGAACTTCAGCATAATATGGAAAAACTAAAATGAAACTAATGCCATTTACATATTCACATGGATATTCTACAAGTCTAATAATCAAATGCAATATCAATAACCACTTTCATAATGATGGAATGCATAATGCCAGACTATCATAACCACATAGCCAAGGCCTCGTTCCAAGACTACAAATAAGATTTTGTAAAGGCCTCGTTCCAAGAGACATGTTTGCCTCATGAGACATACAAATTCATCGAGGAGCTATAGCGGGCTCCACCCATCACATATTAAGTCCAATGCATTCCTCATATGAACAGGATTAAACATAACATTAACATTCGTATTAAAACTAGCATACGAAATGTCAATACTTTTTCCACAAACCATGAATGTTATATAAATAACACATCCACAGTCAAACATATCACAAAACCATCAATACAATATGGGAGTTTTTTATCATAATAAATAAACTTCGAATAGGATTAAAATTTATCAAAGGATGTTGACATAGATGAAATCAAAACTATTTGAGAGAAATATCTATTTATTGAAATAATTTAAAAGTCCCATAATTATAAAATAAAACATTTACTTTGAAAATATATTTATAAACTTGTAAGGGAAGCTTTGAAGATTTTATAACAGTGAAAAATAGCTGCACCCACCGTATAAGTTAAAAAAAGACATTCTTACCTTAATTCTATTGAAAAGGTTAAAAAGGAAATTGTTTAGAAAATGATAGAAAGATTCATTTATAAATCTCTTATAAAAAGTAAATCAAGAGTATAAATGACTTTAACCCATATTTTAGTAAATAGTTAAAATGTTTTGAAATACATTTAAAAGAAACATGGATGTGGATGATAAAGAAGTCCCAGTAGATAATTATGTATAAAAAACCTCGGATAATGAAGAGATTATGAAATAAACCCTTACCTTGTACTTTTCATTAGTATAAGGTATGTTAACCTCCTGTATAATAGTTAAAAAATTGTTATTAAATTATACATGAACCATATACATAATTATGATATCATATATGATCTTCTAATAATTCTTTATTAATAATAGTTTAGTATTATCGTCGTTTCAGGTGTTAACTTACTCGTTTTCTTTTATAATTTTTGTAACATAAGTCATGTTTGTTATGGATAGGTTGTATCTAATTCATATCGAGGATGATATAAAGTTCTTAAACATTTCATTTAATCATAAAATGAGAATTAGTCTTGAATAGATACGATGTGTAATTAATATCATCGTGTTTGTGGAGACGGTAGTCCTTACGTACGCACGAGCGACAATATCATTCTTTTGATATTAAAATAATATATAATTGGATGTTATATTATATATATAGAATCATTATCATGTTATATTTATTATTTACATGAATTACACATCATTATTATACCCATCCAAATAATAATGTTTTGAATAACAATTACACCACGACGTGGAGACAGTAAGCCGTACGTACGCACGTATGGTGACATGTCATTCATGGTTGGAATACTGAATATGGTTGCACCATGTTTATAAAGACATCACAGTATATATAATATACAGGATTTATTATTTTAGAATGGGAATAACAAATAAATATGAAGTGGAAGAAGAAAGGAACTAGAAAGAGGGTGGTGATAACATTTCCTCTTTTTCGGGTTTTTCCTTTTGATTTGATCAAAAGGGTCCTTAGGTTGGCTCTATGATAAAACTAAGGCCTCTAAGTTGAAGTGAGGGAATTTGAGAGAGTATTTTAGCAGGTTTTGGCCTAGACAAAAGGCTTTTAATGTGTGAATTAGTGAGAAGGGTGAGTTCTCTTTTATAAGAGGGGTGAGGGGAACCATTGGAAAAGCTAGAAATATTATTTTATAATAAATTCATATTTGGTATATAATGGCTCCAAAGTATATTATTCAAAGTATAAGGTATTTATGGGTCGAAATAATTTCAACCAATTTAATTTAGACATGTTTCAGTCATTATATTAACCTTATCTTTTAGTTTTAACTCTTAGTTAATTAGTTTGACATTTACCATGTCACTTTGTATTTTTATATTATATAGTTAATAAACATACTATATACATCCAAGAGACCCCCAAGTGGTCCATTAATGATACACATAACATGATATATTTTCTTTTGGCCTAACCTTATATTTTTAGGAATAGAATATCCATTAATAATATAATGTTTTTTTTTAAAAACTCATTTATGTCAATTTTGACACTATTTAATAATTAATTTTTTTTAAAGTCTTATCAACTTTATTCATTATAAAAAAATTAATTTAAGAAATAAATTAATTTCATATTAATTAATATAATTCATGGATGTCATCAAAACTTTCAAATTATATTTATTTTAACATATATAATACCAATTATTGGATTCTTTCATTAATAAGAAAAATATTGCATCATTATTGTGTCATATATAATATTAATTATTAAATGTATAAAAATTATAAATAAAATAACATTATGTAGGAAATAATTCTATATTTCTAATGAATATTTATAGTCAATAATAAAAACATATATAACCTTATGTAAAAATTGTTTTTCTAAAAGATATATGCTTGTGTAATTTTTGTATTTATTTTAACTTAATTAATATAAAGACTCCTTATCACTTAAAAGTGGATCCATGGGGTCCCAAAATCGACCCAAAGATGCCCATGGTCGGACATGTATCAACCAATATGTTTAGTACGTGTTTTAGGGTAATTTATTATTATCATAATATTATTTTTTTACCCTTATTTACTGGATTTACCCTTTAACCATGGTAAATAAAATATTTACCGAAATAATTATTCAAAATGTCTAAAAATAAAAGTTACCTATTTAAACAATTTGGACATCATGCTTCTAAATATGGAATTCATTTTTCCTAATTCAAAACACAGAAGTGGCAGAAATTAATTTTAAATTAATTCCTGTAGTTAAAACAAAAAGCGTGTTTTTAAGAGATAATAACTATCAAAATATTGACACTTGTTTATTTCCGGTTTAATTGTGAAATTATGTCCAATGACCAAAATTGTATTAAATGGTAAAAATATATTATAAATATACTTTAAACCCACTCAAATTCACAATTTATCACTATTAATTATTTCGATTAAAAAGTTTTTTTTAATTAAAATTTAGTAATTTTCACTATTCATCAAAATATAAATGTTATCCGAAAAGTACCAAATTTTCACCCTAGTCTAATTTTGATATTCCGAATCCAAAAATGAAGTCCATTTTGAGAGATAAAATTTATAAAATTTCAAAAAGTGGGTATTACTATTCATAATGGCTAGTTTGATTGGTTGTGGTGTGTGTTAGAACTCGAAGTTGCGTACAACACAAGCTACTATATTATTCAAAGAGAAGCATACCGTAAGAAGCTTGGGGTGTTACATTTTCCCCTCCTTCAAATAATTTCATCCTCTAAATTTCTAGAATACTACCGCATGAATATACTTGGGTGGTTCTTCATCATAAGTTCCTCAGGTTCCCACGTTGCATCTTCCATCTTATGTTTTCTCCATTGAACTTTTATCAGACGAGTTGTCCGGTTTCTCATCACTTGTTCTCTCTTATCGAGAATCCTGACGGGCTCTTCGCAATGAGACAGATTGGGTTCTTGTTCTAATTCCCCATAGGTGAGTACATGTGTTGGGTCAGGCATATATTTCCTCAACAATGATACGTGGAACACATCGTGAACTTTTGAGAGACTTGGTGGCATTTCCAAATGGTATGTTATAGCCCCAATTTGTTCTAGAATTTCAAAAGGTCCTATGTACCTGGGAATAAATTTAACTTTCTTGCTGAATTGTATAACTCCCTCCCATGGATATACCTTCAAGAAAACATGATCTCCTACCTAAAATTCCAAATCCTTCCTTCGGTTGTCAGCATAGCTCTTCTACCTACGTTGAGCTGCTTTGATGTGGTTTTGGATTACCTTCACCTTCTCCATCGTTTCTTTCACCAGTTCTGGGCCTACAAGTTTTCTTTCACCAACTTCATCCCAACATTTTGGTGTGCAACATCTCTTTCTATATAACGCTTCCTATGGTGCCATTTGAATACTCAAATAGAAGCTATTGTTATAGGAAAATTCTACCAGAGGTAAATATTGATTCCACATACCATGAAAGTCATGTGATCAGGATCTCAACATGTCTTCTAAGGATTGAATAGGTTATTCTGATTTTCCATCTGTTTGAGGGTGGTAGGCAGGGCTCAAATGAAGTTCAGTATCCAGGGTTTTTTGAAGTCTTTTCTTGAATCTTGAAGTAAAATGGGGATCACGATCAGAAACAATCAATAGGGGTACTCCATGAAGTCTCACAACTTCATTAGTATATATTCTTGCTAGACATTCGAGTTTTAAATATTCTCTTATAGCAAGAAAATGTGATAACTTGGTAAGACGATCAACAATGACCCATATTGCATCTTTCCTTCTAGGAGTCTTTTGTAGCCCCATGACGAAGTCCATCATAATATTATCCCATTTCCACTCTGGTATGGGAAGAGGTTGCATGACTCATCCAGGTTGTTGCCTTCCAGCTTTCACTTGTTGAAAAACCATGCATCTTGACACAAAATCAGAAATATCCCTCTTCTTGTTTTCCCACCAACAATTTTCCTTCAAATATCTATACATTTTGGTGCTCCCAGGGTGTATTGAGAAATTGAAACTATAATCATTGTCCAACAATTCCCTTTTTAGATAAGTTATATCGGGAACACAAAGTCTCTTCCCAAATTTCAAAATTCCATCTTCATACACAATGACTCTTAATCTCCCATCATTCATATCTTTAATCATCTTTTGAAATTATTCATCATCGGACTGAGAACTCGTAATCCTTTTTAGTAAAGATGGTTTGGAAAACATTTGAAAAATTATTGATGTTTCACCTTCCATGGTGATTCTCATATTCATCTTCACTAGATCCATGAAAATATGATCCCTTCTAATTCTCATCATGTTCAAAACTCCATGATCCTTTCTACTCAAGGCATCTGCCACCTTATTTGACTTCCCCATGTGGTAGTGTATCATGCAATCATAATCCTTGAGTAATTCAAGCCATCTCCTTTTCCTCATGTTGAGTTCTTTCTATGACAAAATAAACTTCAAACTGTTGTGATCGGTATATATCTCACATTTTTCACCGTAGAGATAGTGTATCCATATATTCAGAGAAAATATTATAGAATCTAAATCAAGATCATGATTAGGATAGTTTTTCTCATGAATTTTCAACTGTCGTGATGCATAGGCAATAACTCTATCATTCTGCATAAGGATACAACCAAGTCCTTTTTTCGATGCATCACTATAAATAACGAACCCATCATTCCATGATGGCAGTGTCAATATAGGAGCATTGACTAATATTCTCTCAGTTCTTCAAAACATTCTTCACACTCTGTTGTCCAAAAAAAAATTAACCCATTTACGTGTGAGATTTGTTAATGGGTTAGCCAATCGGGCGAAGTTCTGGATGAAATGCCGATAATAACCTGCTAAACCAATAAAACTGCGTACCTCAGTTATACTCGTTGGTGCTGGCCATTCTTAGATTTCCTTGGTCTTAAAATGATCAACAGAGATTCCATATTTAGAGACAATATGCCCAAGAAAAGAAATCTCCTGAAGCTAGAATTCACACTTGCTAGACTTCCCATATAATTCATGTCTTCTTAGAGTCTTCAGGATAATACGCAAGTGATTTTCATGATCTTCGTAGATTTTAGAGTATACCAAGATATCATAAATAAATACCACTAAAAAATCATCAAGATATTCCTTGAAAACTCTGTTCATTAAATCAATGAACACAGAGGGAGCATTATTCAATCCAAAAGGCATTACTGTAAACACGTAATTCCCGTACCTGGTTTGAAATGCTGTCTTCAGAATTTCTTCCTTCTTTACACACAACTGATGGTATCCCGACCAAAGTTAAATCTTTGAAAAGTATTTAGATCCATGCAGTTGGTCAAATAAATCATCAATGCGAGGTAGGGGATACTTTTTCATTATTGTTTTAGTATTGATCTCCCTGTATTCAACACATAACCTCATAGATCCATATTTTTTTAACAAAAAGAACAGGGGAACCCCATGGAGAAACACTAGGGTGAATAAATCCCTTATTACTAAATTCTTCTAGTTGTTTATTTAGTTTAACTAATTCCACCATGGACATTCTATAAGGGGTATTCGATATAGGCCTTGATCCAGGAATTAGATCAATGGAAAACTCAACTTCTCATTCTGGAGGATGTCCAGGTAAATCTTCCGAAAAAACATCTACATATTCTTTCACAATAGGTACATCCTCTATTTGAGCATTCCTTTCCTCACCCATAGTCATTTCATTATCTTCATCCCCAATAATTGAATTTAGTTGAGCTACTGGGGGTGTATCAAGATATCAATTAGTTGGTGATGATTCTTCTCTAAAGATAAGGTGTTCCTTATCATCATCATCAAAAATCATAGCCTCCTTCTTCATACAATAAATCTTCGCATCATGGTCCGAAATCCAATCCATATCGAGGATTATATCAAACTCAATCATAGGTATGACGATGAGATCAGTAGATAAAGAACATTTATGTGCTCTAATGGGGACTGATTCAAAAAAAACATTGTTTCAATGATACTTCCCTTAGGTGTTTTAACAGACAACTCCCTTGATAAATCAAATTAGAAATATCTAATTTTTTTAGAAAACTGGGAAGATATGATACAATGCGATGATCCAGAATCAAATAATGCATTTTCTAAACTTGAGGAAAGCATTAAATTACCTGCCACCACGTCTTTCAGAGCTCCTACCTCAGCAGTATTGATAGCATAATCTTGGCCTTGATCCCTTGTCCTTTTATGAGGTATGTCTCCCTAACACTTAGTACATTCATTTGCATAATTCCCTATCTCTATGCAGTTGTAGCATTGAAAATTGGTAGCTTCTTTCTTCCCCTTGCAATCATGAGCATGGTGGAATTCATCACCACACTTATAACAGACTCACATACCCTGAAAGCAAGTACCAAGGTGTTTCTTCCCACATTTACTACAGGATGGATATTCAACTTTTCCATTCTTCCCCTTATTTCAATTCCCAAAGTGATCAGCAGATCTCTTCTTCTCTTGCTTTTCTTAAAATTCATAAGACTTAGAGAATTCTTTTTCTATCTTGATAGCACATAAGACAATATCTTCGTACGATGAGAAGGATTGTGACACTAATGCTCAATGAAGAAATGGTTTTAAACCATCAACGAAATGATCAATATTACTTCTTCGGTTACATATATAATCTCCAGCATACCTTTATGACCTTGTAAAGCTAGCCTCATACTTTGTGGCATTCTCATCCTCCTTTTGTCTCAGACTCATAAATTTCCATTCCATATCTTCTCGATGGTCATGAGGAAAGTATTTTTCTAAGAAAATCTCTTTGAACTCCTCCATTCCATATTTTATACTTCATAATCTTCCTTCGTGTTTTGAATCAATGACCACCATTGATCAGCATCTCCAGTGAGGCGATAAACTGCCATGACAAATTTTTTTCCTTTCACTACTCCCCAAATTCTGAAATATTTTCTCTAGGGAACTTATCCATTGCTCAGCTAGTAATGGATTTTTACTCGCATTGAATTTTTGTGGTTTTTACCTCATGAAGCGATCTAACATTGATCCTCCATGTTGTGGATTAGGTTGCTCCATACGGGTAAGGTTATTATTCATAACCTGAGTGAGTTGTCCCAGTATGGTTATTAGTTGATCAGCACCAGTTGTATCACCAGATCCACTATAATTATCTTGAGCATGAGAGAAATCCCTGCATGGAGTGTGTGCATTGATACAGTTTCCATTTCTTCCAATTGACGCCATTTCTAAACAATGTCATAAACTAGATCAGTTTATGAATCAAAATACATAATTCCATACTTGTAAAACACTTAACATAAATTGAACTATTTATGGATATAATCAATAATCATAAAAATGTTTTCTTTAAGGAATTATATACTCATAAACCCTTAATAATAGTTTGTAATGAAAATGAGAATTATCCTAAGAATATCCCCCGGGAGTGTCGTAACCAATAGTGCAACAAGGCCCGTTGTCGTGCACCAGTTCCCATTCCAGTCTAGATCAAAGCGGTGTTTTCAATTTTTACCCCTAGGTACATCGGTGCCAGAGCCTCCTCTACCAGCTTGTATCCAGATGGGGATGTATTGCTCAGAAAGATCACAAAATCTCTACAATACCAAAATTCTAGGAAGTTATTCTATACTCATCCTCAAATTATATATTTGGGCTATTTTCTATAATTATATTTTATCTAAATCTAGCTTCCAAGGTTTATACTAATCCTCCCTCTAATACCAATAGTAACGTCTCGACCCCAGTTATCTAGAGTCAGTGCATTATTACATAACATTGGCATGATTACAAAATATCAAGTCTCAAAAGACCGATTAGTTTAGTAGTCTTGGAAACACTAGATACATTAATAAAGTTTACATTACATCATAAAGTGAAAACTACAACAACATCGTGTCTCCACACACATATCCCCTTATACTATCCCTCCAGGTCATTCATAAAATACTTCTTCACATCTTGGGAAAAGTAAAACATAGAAAGGGGTGAGCTCAAATGCCCAGTAAGGATAAAATATTGTGGAAACTTAAATAAATAAGCATAAACATTTAAGTCAATGTATAACTTATACAAAAGCCTTTAAAACTATAACATCAGATTAATATGGAAAAAATAAAACGAAATTAAAGTCATTTACTTATTCACATGGATATTCTACAAGTCGAATAATCACATTCAATATCAATAACCACTTTCATAATGATGGAATGCATAATGCCAGGATATCATAACCACATAGCCAAGGCCTCGTTCCAAGACTACAAATAAGATTTTGTCAAGGCCTTGTTCTAAAACACTAGTTTGTCTCATGAGACCTACTGATTCATCTAGGAGCTATAGCGGGTTCCACCCGTCACATATTAAGTCCAATGCATTCCTCATATGAATAGGTTTAACCAAAACATAAAAATTCGTATTAAAACTAGCATACGAAATGTCAATACTTTATCCATAAACCATGAATGGTATAAAAATAACACATCCATATTCAAACATATCACAAAACCATCAATACAATATGGAAGTTTTCTATCGTAATAAATAAACTTCGAATAAGCTTAAAATCCATCAAAGGATGTTGACATAGACGAAATCAAAACTATTTGAGAGACATATCTCTTTTTTGAAATAATTTAAAAGTCACATAATTATAAAATAAAACATTTACTTTGAAAATATCCTTATAATCTTGTAATGGAAGCTTCAAATATTATATAATGGCGGAAAATAGTCGCACTTTCTGTATAAGTTAAAAAAAGACATTCTTACCTTAATTTTGTCGAAAAGGTTAAAAAGGACCTTGTTTCAAAAATGATGGAATGATTACATTATAAACCTCTTATAAAAATTCAATCAAGGGTATAAATGACTTTAACCCATATTCTAGTAAATAGTAAAAATGTTTTGAAATACATTTTTATGAAACATGGATGTGGATGATAAAGAAGTCCCATTAGACAATTACATATAAATAACCTCAGATAATGAAGAGGCTGTGAAATAAACTCGTACCTTGTACTTTTCATTAGTCGATGGTATGTTAACCTATGGTATAATAGTTAAAATATTGTTATTAAATTATACAAGAACCATATACATAATTCTGATATCATATATGATCTTCTAATAATGATTTGTTAATAATATTTTAGTATTATCATCGTTTCGGGTGTTAACTTACTCATTTTATTTTATATGTTTTGTAACATAAGTTGTGTTTGTTATGGATATGTTGTATCTTATTCATATCTAGAATGATATAAAGTTCTTAAAAATTTCTTTTAATCATCAAATGAGAATTATTCTTGAATGGATACGATGGGTAATGAATCTCATCGCGTTCGTGGAGACGATAGTCCGTACGTATGCACGAGCGACAATATCATTCTTTTGATATTAAAATAATATATAATTGGATGGTATATCATATATACAGAATAATTATCATGTTATATTTACTATTTACATGAATTACACATCATTATTATACCCATCCAAATAATAATGTTTTGAATAACAATTACACCACGACGTGGAGACAGTAAGCCGTACGTACACACGTATGGTGACATGTCATTCAAAGGATGGATAGAATACTGAATATGGTTGTACCATGTTTTTAATAACATCACAGTATATATAAGATACTGGATTTATTATTTTATAATGGTAACAAAGAAGAAAGAAGAAGTGGAAGTGTAAAGGAACTTGAAAGAAGGTGGTGAAAACGTTACCTCTTCTTCGGGTTCTTCCTTCTGATTTGATCAAAAGGTCTCCATAGGATGGCTTTATGATCAAAAAATGTCCTCTAGGTTGAATTTAGGGAAGTTGAGAGAGTATTTGGGCAGTTTTTGGCAGATTCAAAGGGCTTTTAATGTGTGAATTAGTGAGAATGGGGAGTGCCCTTTTATAAGAGGGGTGACAGTTTCCATTGGAAAATCCAGAAATATTATTTTATAATAAATTCATATTCAGTTTATAATGGCTCCAAAATGGATTATTCAAAGTATAAGGTGGGTATGGGTAAAAATACTTCCAACCTATTGAATTTAGACAGTTTTGGGTCATTATATTATCCTTATCTTTTAGTTTTAACTCTTAGTTAATTAGTTTGACATTTACCATGTCACTATGTATTTTTATATTATATAGTTAATAAACTTACTATATAAATCCAAAAAACCCCCAAGTGGTCTATTAATGATACACCTATCATGATATATGTCCTTTGGCAGAACATTATATTTTTAGGAATATAATATCAATTATTAATATAATATTTGTTTTAAAAACTCATTTATGCCAATTTTGACACTATTCAACAATTTATTTTTGTTAAAGTATAAACAACATTATAAATTCAAACCAAATTAATTTAAGCAATCCTATAATGTCATATTAACAAATAAGATTCATTTATGTCATCAAAACTTTCAAATTATATTTATTTTAACATTTATAATACCAATTATTTGATTCTTTCATTAATAAGGAAAATACTGCATCATTATTGTGTCATATATAATATTTATTATTAAATGTATAAAAATTATAAATAAAATACCATTATGTTTGAAATCGTTTTAACTTTCTAAAGAATAATTATAGTTGAAAATACAACATATATAAACTTATTTAAAAATGGTTTTTCTAAAAGATATATGCTTATGTCATTTTTGTATTTATTTTAACTTAATTAATATAAAGTGTCCTTATCACTTAAAAGTGGATCCATGGGGTCCCAAATCGACCCAAATATTCCCATGGACAGAAATGTATCAACCAATAATGTTCGGACGTGTTTTAGGGTAATTTATTATAATTATAATATTATTTTTTTACCCTTATTTACCGGATTTACCCTTTAACCATTGTAAATAAAATATTTACCAAAGTAATTATTCAAAATTTCTAAAAATAAAAGTTACCTATTTAAAAAAATTGTACATTCTGATTCCAAATATGGAATCCATTTTTCCACATTCAAAACACGAAAGAGGCAGAAATTAATTTAAAATTAATTCTTGTTGTTAAAACAAAAAGCACGTTTTTAAGAGACAATAACTATCAAAAGATTGACACATGTTTATATCTGGTTTAATTGTGAAATTATGTCAAATTAAAAACATTGTATTAAATGGTAAAAATATATTCTAAATATAATTTAAAATAACTCAAATTCATAATTTATCACTATTAATTTTTTTGATTAAAAATTGTTTTTTAATTAAAATATAGTAGTGTTCACTATTCATCAAAATATAAAAGTTATCCGAAAAGTACCAAAATTTCACCCTAGGCTAATTTCGATATTCCGAATCCAAAATTGAATTCCATTTTGAGAGATAAAATTTATAAAATTTCAAAAAGTGGGTATTACTATTCATAATGGCTAGTTTGATTGGTTGTGGTGTGTGTTAGAACTTGAAGTTGTGTACAACACACGTTACTATATTATTCAAAGAGAAGTAAACCATAGAATCATGGGGTGTTACAAACATTGTATGCTAAATCATAAAAGTGTGACTTTTGGATAAAGGAAATCACATTTATGTCACATGTGGTCAAAATTAAGGGAATTTATATGTACCCTTAAAAAACAAAGGCAATTGAGGAATAGCCCAGATCATCTAGTGTCGTATAAATATATAGTTTTATTGGATTTTATGGGTTCTAACGGTGTTTTATTAAAATCTTATCATGATTTTCAATACCACTAACTATGTTAACAAGTAAGGGAAAACATATGTCTCCATGGAAGAATGTGAGGAAAGATTTAGGAATCAAAAGAGAAGGATGATCACTACACATGTACTCACATTTCCTTGAAGCGAGTAATAGTGTTTGATATACATTTATTCTTAAAAGAAATTATTGGTTTGAGTAAATATGAAAAATGATAATGTGATAGCATATTAGTCATAGAATTTGATGATCCAGGAGCCAAACTACCAGATGCATGATATAGAGTTCGTAGTTGTGACTTTTTTTTTTGAAAATCTGGTAGCACTACCTCTATGGTGAGAAGTGTGACATATATAATAATCACAAGAGTATAATGTATATATTCACAAAAAAGGATCTCAAAATGAGTCAAATGAGATAGTCAGAGATTATCAAAGACTATGATTACTCCATTCATGATCATTCTAGAAATCCAATCAAGGTAGGTGCAACACTAAGTAGGAATGAACCTACAACTCTATTCATGTTGCAGATTGAGAAAGATCCTATCTTCATGGATATGAAAAGGATGGATTTGGAAATCATTTTGTAAGGGAATATTTCTAACCATTACCAAATTAATTCCCATAAATCAATCCAATAAATGATTAAGGGGGCACAAAGGGATGATCTGGAGTTAAAAACTATGTTTAATGCAATAAAGGAAGAGAATATGAAGGATTTACATATCAATAATGATGGCATGATTCAATTTTGGAAAAGGATATATGTTCCTTCATAACCTGGGATAAATAAGGATATTTTGAATAATGCACATAGCTCAACTTTCTCTATCCATCCCAGTATCTCCAAGATCTACCATAGTCTCTGAAAAAACATCTAGTGGGATAACATGAGGAATGATATTTCAGAATATATCTCAAGGTGTTTGATATTTTATCATGTTAAATCCAAGTGAGAGAAGTCTAAAGGGATGATTAAACCATTTCCTATACCCTTTTGCAAATGGGATAATGTTGCTATGGTAATTGTCTTGTGGCTATTCAAAATATCCAAATAATATAATTTCATATGGATTATGGTGGACCAAATCAATAAGAGGTCACACTTTATCATTATTTTGAATGATCTCTCACTTGAGAAAATTTCAAATATGTATGTGGAAGAAGTGGTGAGACAACATCGAGTTCCACTATCAATTGTCTTCGATTATGATCCCATGTTCACAGAAAAGTTCTAGAGGATTCCTCAATATGATTTGAGAACTAAATTAAATTCTACATGTCCTATCACCCACAAAATGGTGTCCAATCTGAAAGGAATACTTAGAAACTCGAAGATATGATATGATCCTTATATTTATAATTCAACATTGGATTGTATTATCATCTCCCATTGGTTGAGATCTACTACAATAATATATTCCACTTTTGTATTTATATGGCTCCATATGATGATCTATATGGAAAGTTGTCTAGAACTCCAACCTATTGGTATGAAGTTGGAGAAAACAAGTTTGTTAGACTAGATATTACAAGAGATGATAGATAATTTTTAAACTATCTAGTAACATATCCAAGCTACTCAGAGTCGAAAAAATAGTTATGATGAAAATCGTTGAAGGAACTTATAGTTCGACATTAGAGGTATAGTCTTCTGTAAAATATCACCATGGAAGATAGTCATGTTGTTTGGAAAGAAAGTGAAGATAAGCCCAAGGAAAATGGGCCCCGTTGAGATCTTGGATCGCATAAGAGTTGTGTTCTATTGTCTAGAACTTCAATCGAATATGGCTCAAGTTGATGATATGTTCCACGTATCACTCAAGATATTTACATAATACATCCATCACATGTATTGAACTGAGAGGTGGTACAATTGGAAGATGATATCTCTTATGAGGAGTACCCAATATTGTTTCTGTACTAGAGATATAAGGTTCTATGTAACAAGCCAACACACCTTATCAAAGTTTTGTCAAGTAACAACAAGTATGAAGAAGAACATGGAATCCGGAGGAGGGGAGGAAGGAGATGTACCCTCACCAGTTTATGTTAAATGAAATTTTTGGGATGAAATTTCAAAAGGGGGGAAGAATATAATGACCCAAACTTTTATAAATGGAATTTCTCCCGGAAAAATAAATTTCAAATATTATAAATCTCAAAAAATGACTTCTACACCACAAAAAAACATTATAAATAAAAAAAATAATGAAATAATATTTATATCTAGAAGATATGGAACCAACACCAATGAAATAGTCATTAGGCCATAGGAATAGTAATATGACCCTTATGAATTGTAAACTGGCTAAATAAGTAGTATCATTACCTTTAAAAGTGTAAATAAAATTTAGGCATACTATAAATTAAATTATGGTATAATTATATCATTGTATAAGTGATGATATATTATAATAATTATTAATAAGGATTTGATATTTTTATAAGTCTTAAATATTTAAGTACATTTCTATAATTAATTTAACAATATGATAAAAATTTATTTTTTGTAAAATGTATTCATAAATTAATAAATTTATTTCTAATGGTTTGAAGATAATTTAATGAGACCTTGAGTAATTTTTCGAAATGTTTTAAAATTTGTTATAATTTTAAAATCTGTATATTCCAAGTGAATGATTATTTTGATTAAAAACTAAAATACTAATAATTAGAAAATTAACCTCATAAAATGTAGTTCATTTTTTAATTTTATGCATCAAAAATGGATAGTGTAATTTTTTAGTATTTTTATAAATTCATTGTATTTTTATGAATAATAAATTTTGGTAGTTTACAATAAAATCGAAATACATGTATTATGGATTCATAGATGATGTAAGGTTGATGTAAGCCCAAAATCTAAAAATATTTAACATTATTTTAATATATTTATTTATTACTCTCAAACCATGCATTTTCTTGAGCCAAAATAATAAATCAATAAAAATAATATTGAGAAAATATCCTCTCCTCTACTAGAAATACCACCCTCACTCCCTCTTTTCCTACCAATTCAAAAGATTGGATTCCTTCCTAAATTCTACCCAATGATCTTCCCTCGTAACTCCACCACGTATATGATCTCTTAGCCTAATAAAACGACCAAAACCTTTCTCTAAGGAGGTTATCAAGGAGGATAAATTCTAGAGGTAAATCCTCTGCCTCTTTCTTTTAATTTACTATAAATTTCCTTTCATTGTTATATTTTACTCACCTTCACTTATAAAAATGGAATTATAAATCCATTATGTTTTATATACTAGTAATATATCATTTTAATGGAAGATCTATCAATAAAATCCTCCCCTCTCTCTTTTATTTAAAAAATGATATCATTTCCTGTGATGTGTCAATTTACTGACATCATGGGTGATGCACTTTCATTTTCATTTAACTCTTTAAACGATGTTAATTGATGTGGCTCTATTTTTACATAGTTTTGCCACATTCTTTTACTTAATGTTTAATGATTTAATTAATTATTTATTCATTTCTTACTAAATAATTGTACTTTTATATTTTTATAACTCACTTTGTTAATTAATCAATTTTAATAATTAATTATGTATTTTTAGTCATAAAAATAGAAATTTTAATCTTACTAAACTAATCAATTTTAATTATGTCTTATTTAGTTTGGTTAATTTAAATCTGCTTGACTTTTTAATATGGTATTATCTATTATAAACAATTATTTAATCGAAGAAATTATATTTAATTAAGTTAGTATTTACTTTAATATTTTATCATTTAATTTAGTTACATGAGAATAGGTTAACAATGTTAATAAATATGTTTAGTCATCCTGCTAATCATTTATGTAAATAATTTGTGGTTTAAATTAAATAAAATAGTTTTCTTTTAATTTTATGTGTTCAAATAGTTGTTTTATTAATTAATTAAGTGTTTTAAAATATTAATTATTTAATCTTATATATGAAGATATATTATTTAGTCACTAAATAATGATTTTAGTCTACAGGTGAGGTAGACAAGAGCCTACAGTGAATTATTTGGGTCACTGATGCTAATATTTTCTATTGGATACTACTTTGTAATTAACTTGTTTAGTTATCTTAATTGAAGTCTTTTATTAATTTAGTTTAACAATTATTCATTTTATAATTTTATGTGTTGTCAATTAATAATTTTAATTTTTTAAAGGTTAATAAAAATTATGTCTTTATAAATGGTGTTTACCATTATTTTAATTAATTATTTTTAGTTTTTTATTCTGTTTACTTATGTAATAATTTTATGTCTAATTTATGTGATTTTAATTTTTGAAGGTCATTGTTAGATATTTAATTTAGTCCTGATGGTGACCTTTTTCTTTTGGAGTAATGGTGAGATCTCATTTTGTGTACCGGTTGCCTTGATTTATTTCCCTAACAGTGACCCTTTGTCCAACCGGTGACCCTCGCGTTGGTTCTTTCCTTTATTTATTATATACTAATGGTGAGCTTATTATTTTATTCTATAATTGTAATCTATTATATTTAAATGTACCAGTGACTCTTATTTTTATTTTTTATCGGTGACTTGTTATTTTAATTAACCTTTCAATGACCCCTATTTATTTTCACTGCACTGGTAACTTTATTTTTTATTTTTATCCGTAACCTTCAACTATATAATCTACCAGTGAGCATTTAATTTGGTCTACCATTGAGCTTGAATTGTAATGTTTCTTTTATATTATTTTAATCAGACCGGTTACTTTAGTGTTTAGTGTGTCGGTGAACCTTTTCATTTTTGTCCAATAGTGAGTTTTAAATTTTATTAAATCGGTGACCTTTGTTTTCTTTTAAACTAATTGTAGCCTTTGTTTTTAGCCTAACGGTGATTGAGTTTTTTTAAACCCTATTTCTAACTTTTTGCTCACAGTGACCTCTTATTTCCCCAACAGTGATCTTTCATTTATTTTCTATCAGTGAGTTTATTTAATTCTATCGGTAACCCACACTCTCACTGTCCCTACACCTCACCAATAGTTTATTTTTTCCCTCAACGTTAGGAAACTTCTCATCATGCTGATTGTTTCATCTACTTTATCCACCATCGCATTGACGACCACATCATCTCATCCATCTTTCTCACTATTCATAAATTAAAATCACCATTGCTTTCAACCAATTTGGCACTACAATACACATCCAATCCAACAAAAAATTCAAATCGGATTATAATTATAGAATCAAAGTAAAATCCCAGTTCGGAAACGCTGATCAAACATTAAAAATCTGGAAATTTGAGATCAGATCCATCTATGACCTTCTATTGTGGAGATCTATTGTTTCTTTAGGATGAAATCTGAATCTCCCTAGAATCATCACGTTTCAAACGAAGAAGGAGGGGCCAACTTTCTTAGTAAACAACGATCTTCTAAGACCCACTGTACAGCATCGCCGTAGGAGAAAATGGTGTCGCTGCTAGAAGTGAGTTGCCACTACAAAGATGAAGGAGGGAAACCTCTGCAGAGGGAGAAGAAGGAGTTCAGTCTACCATTTCATGTCACCTGGTGAAGACCACACTATCGTGATAGGAAGATCAGGGCCTTCACGATACACTATTACTATGAAGAGAGGCTGAGCCGGTGCTGATGGAGGTCATCGCACCGCGCTGGAGGAGGAAATTTTTGCCAGTTATTGATGAAGACATAGTTTCCCAATTTGCAGAACTGAAAAAAAAAATCAAGAAACCCTTACACCTCCTCCTATAGCACCGATAATTGGGGGAGGTGGGAAATAAATTAAAAAAAATAAAAAAACTAAAGAATTAAAACAATGTTAAAATAAAAACATAAACTGAAAAATTAAATATTATTTAATTAATTGATAGTTATTTCTACAATTAAATTAAGATAGATTATTAAAAAGTTTATTAGTTTTAATTTATTATTAATAATAATTATTTAATAATACATTTTGTTTATAAAATAATATAAAAATAATATGTTATAAAATAAATAAAGTTAAACGAGATTAGTTACTTTAAAATGTTAATAATATTAATTTTTAAAATAATAATAAACATAATGTTTACTTTAATAATGTCAACTCATTAAAAAATAATAACTTATAAACAATTGAGCATCAAAATTAATAATTAATAAATCTTCTTATTTTAATTACTCTTTTATTGAAAAATTAGTTTAAATTATATTATATGATTTTTCATGATTTATCTTTTATAAATTGTATTTCATTATAATTAATTAAAACATAATTAGTTTTTCTTTGTGATTCTAATAAAAAAAATATTTAACAACATTACTTAAGAGTTTTTAATTATTTTAAAAGGCTTTTTTATTAAATATTACAATTTTATTTCTTTCGTGTAGTTACTGTGTTGTTTATTTTTCTTGCACAGGTTCATTCAATAGCTGAAACCCCATCCAGGTTCATGTAACAAACTAAGAAGAAGTTAATTACGAGGGAAAAACTAGCACGACGTTCCAATCGTGAAAAAACGTACTTTGTGCGGTGCTTTTGTGAAGGGTTTTCATAGTTGCTGTGAGACGCTCTGTGACGAGCAGCAGAAGACAATGGGTACTTAAAGCATACTAGCAGCTGAGTTTTAGTGGGACTCTCTCATTCTAATTTTCACGAACACAATCATTCGAGAGCAGAGACTCCTATGAGATGATAGAGAAGACACAGAGGCTAAGGAGCCCAAAGGCAGAGCAGTGCAAAGAGAGTTTACCTTCCCTCTGTCTATAATCTTTGAACTCTGTTTTCGGTTTTTTTCATTGCATTAATAAATATACTCATAGGTTAATATCTTTTTGTCTTGGGAATTCAATACTACTGGTTTATCTTTAGAACTTATCCAATTACTTTATATTTTTACGAATCATCATTTATCGGTGAGAATGAATTTTGATTCTCGGTTCATGTGACTCACCTCTCAATTGATTTTAAAATTAACAATTCAATTTTGACTAGAAAGGTTGTTTTTGAATTAATATTTCAGAACATTAATGTCATTATCATTGGAAGTTTATGGCGGGTTTATTTCCAGATTTAATCTTTTTTCAAACTTCCTAGTAGTTTGATTAAGTTTTGGTGTGGCGAACCCCAAAACATAATCTTCTTTGCAATTGAATTTCTTGGTGAAGGGGATTGTTCAGCATGTTTTGAGGAGTGATTCAATAAAAGTGTGAAGAAGTCAATTATTTTAACCAGTAGATTAGATTTACAGAGTTACATTTGTTGATTTGAGCTCCTCTGGCTTTGGTGTTAAATGTTATTTTTCTATAATACTTTAGTTTGATAGTACTTAGTATAAATTTTTGTTTCCTTGTAGAAAATATTGTTTTCTAATCCTGGTTCTATTTCATCATTTAAATAAAAAAATATTAAAGGTTAGAAGATTTTTTCCCCACTGCTAACAACAGTGGGGGTTTAAAATTCGAAAAACATAGAATTTACTCATCTGCCTTCTCTGTGGATTGACCCTGCACCACTGTTCTAGTGTAGGTTAATAAATGTAATTTTGAGGGTTGTGATGACCTCTGGCCTGTTCAAAAATTTGGTTCCATTTTTGGGGAAGTCTTGCACTGAGAATCTAAGGTTTTAATAAAAAAACTAAAAAAACAATTTAAAAAAAACAAAAAAATTAAAAAAAAACTTGTAAACATTTGTTGTTTTCGTTGTATGTTTGAGTTCTATTTGACTTTTTGTGTGTGTTTGTTCTAAAACATTTTAAAAAAATGGAACATTATGAAGGCTCAAACTACTGCACTAGACCTTACTGTGTTTTTTGTGGTGATTATGGATATACTGCTTTCCAGTGTGTCTATAACATGCCACAACATGATTTTTTACATTGAAGAAAATGAAAAACATGAGTCTAGTCCTGAAACCCTAGCTAAAATTGAATTAAATGATTCTAAACTAGATGCTAGGGTGGAACTTATTGACAATTGGTTTACTCTAACCCATGAAATTCAACTTAGAGATTCTCAAGATCAAGTTCAAAGAATTAAAAGATTGAAAAACATGCTCTTGGAATTACAACAAAAGGTTAAAGAACAAGTTGAATTTGATGAAAAAGAAAAAGGGAATGTTTTTAAAAGAATTGAAAATCAAGTGGAAGAAGAAAGTGATAGTGAAACTGGACAAGAAACCATTTGAAAAATCTTATTTTGGTAAACTAAATCTGGAAACAACCAACTCTCTGAGTAAAGAACACAACATTGAAAATCCAATAATGAAATTTAATGTTGTTGAGTTGGAAAATTTTGAATTTAAACAGATTGAAAAAATTTGCCCAGTTCTTTTCACAATTTTTACATTGGAGAAAAATCACTGTTTTAGAAGTTTTGAGATTGAAGTCACTCGGGTTGATGAAAAACATGAAACTTAAAACATGAATGTTAACAACTCTTCACCCAAATTTACTGAATTTGTGAAAAATGTGTCTGAACATGATTTTGGGAACACTTTGGAAGATAAAATTAAGCTAGAAAATATAGAATCTCAAAACATTGAACTTGAACTGAAAACTACTCTTTCATGCTTTGAAACTCCAAACCCATCTATATCTGAAATGATGTTGGATGATTTAGATGATGAGGGAATGATGTTTGAAGAAATATTAAATGAAGAGCTTTAATCTCTCTATTCTCAGATAGATTATTTTTTTGAAACTAAGTATACTGAAATTAAAAATAGTGATGTTATACATGGGGGTAAATTTTTAAATTTGAAAAATATAGAAATTGAATTTATTGAAGCTGAATTAAACATTACTTCCCCTAGTTTGAATTTTTTGGAACACACTACAGACCTTGTTTTGGGAATTGATTGTTTTGAATTTGAACATGAAAAAGAGGTTGAGCACACACTAGATGATGGTTGTAGAACTGATTTGATAGAATCAGTAGATGTTTAGTGTGAATTAATAGATGAGGATCTTTTCGAAGAGATTTATAACATAGTTAGACCTAAATCGGTTGGTGATAAAATAAATTCTCCCCTCTGCCTATCACTACCATCCTCACCTGTGAAGGGTTCTAAGCCTTCTCATGATACTGATAGTAGTCTAGAGGGAGAATTGGACTTGAGTTCCATTGTACATGATTCTTTTCCTCACTCTATTGAATCTCTTCTTGAACCTAGTATTCAGTATTCACCCATTTGCACCCTTGAATTTGAACCTGTTAGTGTTGAGGTTAAGAGAGACAGCTCAGAGGTCAATAATACACCCTTTGAATAACATAGTTCTATATTGTCTGTTCATGTGTATTCAAATCTTGAAATGTTTGATTGTATTCAGGAAGTGGACACCACTATACCCATTATTGCTAAAGGGTGATACTTAGGAATTATTTTTGGCTATGAGAATTCAGTTTTTGTTGTCCTGAGTCTTGTTGCCCACAGTTTTCATTGTTATGTTAAAAATATTTGTTCCAAACATATGTGGTGGTTTGTATTAAGGAAACCAGATTCACCTAGTGATTACGGTTAGTTGCTATGTAAGTCTGGCTAGGGACTATAGATCTAGAGCTTCATGGGAGGAAACCCATTGAGTTTTTTGTGTTAATAAATAAAAATTTGTGATTAAATAATTTCTAAATTAGGACTTTAAAATCATTGCTTCATGGGAGTCAACCCATGCTCTTTCTTTATTTTCATTTTTGTACTATTTTGTACTAAATTAAATGAATCTTTGCTAATTTCTGTATGCTCTATCGCTGCAGGATTTTTGTTCCTGGGTTTAATTCCTGTGTTCTTAGGATGTTTCTTCTTGTGTCAATAAAGGAGTTGAATTCCCATGATCATTTTTGGACAAGAACCTAGTCAGGGAAGTATTTCAACTTTCTGAATTTATTTCTACTCCTGTTTTTGTTAATAAAACTATTCTTACTAAAAAAAATTCTGCTTTCATTAGAAAATCATGCTACGTGTCACTATTATGTGCATAAATTCTCCATGTGCATCATTTCTAAAAAATTGAATTTCATTGTTATTAAAATCTTTTAATTCCTTGAAATTAAGTGTGGGGTGGTGGGGTACATGTTCGCTGGTTTTCGTTCATTTAATTGTGATTTTATAAAAAGTGTTATGAATGCTTTCCTTATGTGTTATTGAACATCTAATTGAATCATACTTTTATTAAAATTCTTGCACCCAATTAATTGTGCATCCAAACCTTATATACTTATTTTGAGCTATATTGAAAATATTTGTCACTGGACATATATATTAAGGCATATACTTGCTAATGAACCTACTGTTAAGTTATTCATTGGGGAAAACTAATTTTTTTGAACTTCATTTACACCGTTTATACATGTTGTATATCTACTTAATTGACAATCTGTTTTGAACTTTAATTGTCAAATTGTTCTTATCCACTTTAGAAGTAAACTTTGGGGACAAATTTGGGTTTTAAGTGTGGGGAGGGAGTCAATTCTTGACTGTGCTAAACTATGCTTAATTGAAAGTCCGTCAATTCCCACTTCAATTAAAAAAATTTGCAAAAAATGGTTAAAATTTTTCAAAATATTTGCACAATTTTAGGCTTTAAATTGTTTTTCAAATGGGGTTTTCCTTAGGACATGTTCCTTGGTGGTTGTTGAGAAATGTTCTCAGTCTGGAATTAATGATAATGGATGATTGTTGAGTGGGATTTCTTATTGAATGAATGGATATCTTCGGTATAGGACCTATCTTGAAATTGATTTGGGTAACCTTTTAGTGGAGCTATGATCATAACCCTTGGAACTGGAAGGTTGATTATGATCCTAGGGGCCTATTTCATCTTTTAATTATTAAAATTAATTACTTTAATGAGCCGATGTAAATGATTTCTGATATAAATACATTGAAACTGGAGTAATCTGGGCATCTGGGATCCCATGGTGAGTCTCTGAGACCCTAGATGCTAGGTGTGTTTTTGTTAACTTTAAGCCCTCTGTTTACTTTTAATAAGTGCATTGCACAGTGCTTATCACAATGATACAAGGATTGGGAAAAATTAAATAAAGTGTCTAGGTTCAAAAATGAGTTCATTAATGTAAGGGGAATGATGAACGCCAAATAAGAGGGGGTCAATTGGTTTTTATGGGAGTCATTTCGGTTGTATCAATGAGGTTATTCACAAAAAAAATACTTTTTTGGAACCTAGGTCAAAAGTCAAAGTATAAAGTTCCTACTGTTATGTTCTTAATTCCACATAAATTTTACCTCTTGTCATCCTTAGACTTTGGACTTGATCCTGGATTGAAGTTAGTCACTAGGATGTTCCACATATAAGGCATGACACATTCTTTTCTTGTTGATTCATTACTCTTTTGACTACCAAGGAGAATTTGTTAGAGCAAGATTAATATGAGCAATTTATTTTTTAAAAATCCAAATGAATGTCCTGAAGTCCTCTGCTTAAAGTTCGGGACACGTTACCTTTTCAGGAATTCAATAAAAACAATTTTTCTATATCTCAATGATAATAAAACATGGGATTGTTTGAGGACAAACAATGCTTAAGTGTGGGGAAATTTGATGTGGATCTATTTTTACATAGTTTTGCCACATATTTTTACTTAATGGTTAATGATTTAATTAATTATTTAATAACTTTTTACTAAATATTTGTACTTTTGTATTTTTATTACTAAATTTGTTAATTAATAAATTTTTATAATTAATTATGTATTTTTAGTCATCAAAATAACAATTTTAATCTTACTAAACTAATCAATTTTAATTATGTCTTATTTAGTTTGGTTAATTTAAATCTACATGACTTTTTAATAAGTTATTATCTATTTTAAACAATTATTTAATCAACATAATGCTATTTAATTAATTTAGTCTTTATTTTAATATTTTATCTTTTAATGTAGTTACATTATAATGGGTGAACAATGTTAATTAATATTTTTAGTCATCCTTCTAATCATTTAAGTAAATAATTTGTGTTTTAAATTAAATAAAATAGTTCGCTTTTAATTTTATGTATTCAAATAGTTGTTTTATTAATTAAATAAGAGTTTTAAAACATTAATTATTTAATCTTATATATGCGGATTAATTATTTAGTCACTACATATTGATTTTAGTCTACCGGTGAGGTAGATAAGAGCTTGAAGTGACTTATTTGGGTCACTGATGCTAATCTTTTCTATTTTCAGCTACTTTGTAATTAAATTGTTTAGTTATTTTAATTTATGTATTTTATTAATTTAGTTTAACAATGTTTCATTTTATAATTTTTATTGTTGTCAATTAATAATTTTATTGTTTTAAAGGTTAATAAAAATTTTGTCTTAATTAATGGTGTTTAGCATTATATTAATTTATTTTTTTTATTTTTTTTATTCAGTTTACTTAAGATTTAATATAATGTCTAATTTATGTGTTTTTAATCTATAAAGGTCACCATTAGGTATTTATTTTAGTTCTGATGGTTACCCATTTCTTTTGGAGTAATGGTGAGATCTCATTTTGTGTACCGGTAGCCTTGATTTATATCCCTAACAGTGACCCTTTGTCCTACAAGTGACCCTCACGTAGGTTCTTTCCTTTCATTATTATATATTAACGATGAGGTTATTATATTATTCTATAACGGTAACATGTTCTATTATAACATACTAGTGACACTTATTTTTATTTTTTAGTGGTGACTTGTTATTTTAATTAACCTTTCAGTGACCCCTTTTTATTTTCGCTGCACAGGAAACTTTAATTTTTATTTTTATCGGTAACCTTAAACTATTTAAGCTACCAGTGAGCATTTAATTTTGTTCTACCAGGGACCTTGCACTTTTTTTTTTATTTTTTTTATTTTGACCGGTTATCGTAGTGTTTTGTGTGTTGGTGACCCTTTTATTTTTGGCGCAACAGTGAGTTTTTAATTTTATTCTATCAGTGAACTTTGTTTTCATTTAAACTAACGGTAGACATTGTTTTTAGCATAACTGTGACTATGTTTTTTTAAACCCTATTGGTAACCTTTTTCTCACAGTGACCTCTTCTTTCATCAACAGTGATATTTCATTTATTTTATATCAGTGAGATTCTTTAAGTCTATCAGTTACCCACACTCTCACGATCCCTACACCTCACTAATAGTTCATTTTTTCCCTCACCGTTAGGCAACTTCTTATCACGCTGATTATTTCACCTGATTTATCCATCATCGCATTAAAAACCATATCTTCACATCCATCCTTCTCACTGTTCTTAAATTAAAATCACTATTTCTATCAACCAATTTGGCACTGCAATACACATCCAATCCAAAAAAGAATTCAAATCAAATTATAATTACATAATCAAAGTAAAATCCCAGTTAAGAAACTCTGATCAAACATTAAAAATATGTAAATTTGAGATCAGATATATCTGCGACCTGCTGTTGTGGAGATCTGTTGTTTCTTTATGATGAAATCTGAATCTCCCTAAAATAATCACATTGCAAATGAAGGAGGGGCCAAATTTCCTCATAAAATAGTGATCTTCCATGACCCAATGTACCGCATCGCCGTAGGAGAAAATGGTGTTACTGCTAGAAGTGTGTTGTCGTTACGAATATTAATGAAGGAAACCACTGCAGATGGAGAAGAAGGTAGCCGGTCTACCATTTCGCATCACCCGTTGAAGACCACACTATCATGATAGAAATATTAGGGCATTCACGAAACGTCGTTTCTGTGAAGAGAGGCCGAGCCGGTGCTGATGGAGGTTGTCATGCCACACTGGAGGAGGGATGTTTCACCAGGTGCCGATGAAGACGTCGCTGCCCTGTTTGCATTGATGAAAAAAATACAGAAACCCTTACCCCTCCTCCTGTAGCACTGATAATTGGGGGAGGGGGGAAATAAATAATGAAAAACTACAAAAAAACTAAATAATTTAAACTGAGTTAAAATAAAAACATAAACTGAAAAAATTAAACATTATTTAATTAATTGATAGTTATTTCTAAAATAAAATTAGGATCGATTATTAAAAAGTATATTAGTTATAATTTATTATTATTAAAAATTATTTAATAATACATTTTTTTATAAAATAAAATACTAATACTAAGTTATAAAATAATTAAAGATAAACTAGATTAGTTAATTTAAAATGTTAATAATGATAATTTAAAAAAAATACCTAATGTTCACTTTAATAATGTTAACTAATTAAAAAATAATAAATTATAAACAATTTAGCATCGAAATTAATTATTAATAAATCTTCTTATTTTAATTACTATTTTATTAACAAATTCGTTCAAATTATAATACATAATTTATCATGATTTATATTTTATAAATTTCATTTCATTATAGTTAATTAAAATATAATTACTTTTTGTTAGTGATGCTAATAAAATAATTTATTTAACAACATTACTTAAGTTTTTTTAATTATTTTAAAAGACTTTTTTATTAAATTTATGTTTTTATTTCCTTAGTGTAGTTACTATGTTGTTTATTTTTCTTGCACAGGTTTATTCAATATCTGAAACCCCGTCCTGGTTTACATAACTAACTCATCGGAAGTTAGTTATGAGGTCAAAACTAGCACGATGTGCCAGTCGCCAAGAAACGCACATTGTGTGGTGCTTTTGTGAAGGGTTTTTATATTCGGTGGGAGAAATTCAGTGAAGAGCACCAGAAGACAGTGGGTACTTAAAGTAGACTAGCAGTAGAATTTTAGGGGGGACTCTCTCATTCTCATTTTCACGAACACATTCATTCGAGAGCAGAGACTCCCGGGAGATGATAGAGTAGACATGGAGGCTAAGGAGCCTGAAGGCAGAGCAGTGCAAGGGGAGTTTACCTTCCCTCTATCCATAATCATTGAACTCTGTTTTTGGTTGTTTTTCACTGCATTAATCACGATGATCATAGGTTAATATTTTCATAGCTTAGGAATTCAATTCTACTAGTTTATCTTTAGAACTTCTTCAATTAATTTATATTTTTATGAATCATCCTCCATCAGTGACAATGCAATTTTTTTCTCTATTCAGTTGACTCACTTCTAAACTTATTTCAAAATTAATAATTTAAAATCAACTGGCGATGTTATTTTTGAATGAATCATTCAGAACATTAATGTTGTTATCTTTGAAAATTTATGGCGAGTTTATTTCTAGATTTAATCTTTTTTCAAACATCTTAGCAGTTCGATTATGTTTTGGTGTGGTGAACTCTAAAACATAATCTTCTACCTATTTAATTTCTTGGCGAAGGGGATTCTTCAGCATGTTTTGAGGATTGATTCAATAGAATTTTTAAGAATTCAATTATTTTAACCAGTATATTAGATTTCCACAGTGAATTTTTTGGATTTGAGCTCCTTTTTCTTTGGTGTTAAATGTTATTTTTCTATAATACTTTAGTTTGACAGTAATTAGTGTAAATTTTAGTTTTTTTGTAGAAAATCGTGTTTTCTCATCCTAGTTCCATTTCATCATTTAAACAAAAAAATATTAAACATTAGGAGATTTTTTCCCCACTGCTGACAACTGTGGGGGTTTAAAATTCTAAAACCTTAGAATTCACTCATCTTCCTTCTTTGTGGATCAACCCTACACCACTGTGCTAGTATAGGTTAATTTATGTAATTTTTAGGGTCGTGAGGACCTCCATCCTGTTCATTAATAAAAACATTCTAATTGTTTAAAAATATTATAAATTGTTTTTTACCACCTAATTTATATTCTAGATATACCATTTACACATAATACTAAATGATAAAACAAAAATTACATCCTTGGGATCAAAAAACTGCAAACTTTACTTTAAAAGATCATCATTAACTGGTATCTAAAGATTCATCATCAGGATATATAACCAAATTCATTTTAATATAATTTAAACTTATGTAAGATCACTAATAAAATATAATAACAATTCTGGATATTTATTAACATTTTACACAAAGTTCCATTCATGTATACAAGTAAACCAATCACTAAAACCAACAAAATGAATGCTCCCAAATGATGAAATTAAACTCTATAACTCATAAGAGGGTCCATAAATGAACCAAATAAAATTATAATAAATAATATTAATTTATAAAATGTTCTTTATTCTATAATTACTGAATATAATGTGATTTTATAGGATATTAAATTGAAGGAAGTATTCAGACACAAGGTAAGGGAAATTCTCAAACCCAACTCTCTTTGTTTGGGTTTTCCACCATTCACCCCATTTTTATTATATATCATAATTAAATATAATTCCATAATTATTATCTTATATTTTTGTGATATAAATGTTTTCTGAATGATTTTATTGAAAATAAAATATTTTCCAAAAGAACTATTCCCTAAAAAAATACACTTTTCTTCGAGATTGGTTCTTCTTCACCAAAGGTTGAGGATTCTTATTTTATTCACTATTTTATTAAAAAACCCAAACTTTATGAATGTTTGATTTAAGAAATTAATCCCATTATTTTACATTGGTTATTTTATGTTCATGCTTGCTATAAATTATATGTGTCATTCGTGATAATGCAAATATTATGAGGTGATGGGTGTGTCTGGAATTATATAGTGCAATGTAAATGTTATTATGTGACGGGTGTTCCCAAAATTATATGGCACACCAATTAATTAGGTAATGTGATATATCTCATGAGAAAAGTGAAATATGCCTGAAAATGATGCTAGTTTGGTTCAAAACTATGTGCGGTAGTTTACCACTAAGACATGATATTTTATCTTTGTTCATTTTCACATTCCATGCCATTATCTGATGCTTCATCTCATGATTATGATGATGTTGCTATGATTTTTCACATGTTATGTTATATTTTTTCACATTATTACCTATCATATTATTGGGATTTTATATCACCCCTTTTTATGTATATCATATATTTAATACTTATACTGATGAGAATTAATGATCTAATAAGATTCTAGAGAAGAAGGAATTAAATAAATTTCTATGTTTAATTTTTGTAAATTTTATGTATGGTCCTAATATTCTGAAAACACAACACCTTCGGATCCTCATTGTGTAATTATTTTATGTTTTTTGTCATTATAATTATGTAATAGTAATATAATAAAAATAATGTTCTCTATAATATTAATTATATAGATATAATATTTATTCATGATTTTTAATCATATTTCTTGAATGTCGAACATGGAAAATTATTTTCATAACTTCGTGGAAATAGTAAATTGTACATACACATGAGTGAAAGTATCATTACCTTAACTGTGAAAGTGTAATTATGTTTATGGTATATTATTCTTTACAGCATCATATTCTGGTATTATTTTTTATTTATATCCATTATATTCATCATTATACCCATCCAAATAAAGTGGTATGGAAAAAAATACAATATGGTGTTGAGACGGTATGTCAAACTTATGGATGCGTGGTGATTTCATTTCTTAGTAAGATGGATAAAAGAGGAATATGGGTGTCCCATAATCATAATACTATTTCATAATATATATGATATAGTATTTTTAACTCTATAATGAAAACAACACATGGTAAAGAAGTGTAACATGAAATGAGCTTGGATGAGTTGGTAAAAGAAATTATTTATTTTTCAGTGGATATTCTTTAGATCTCTTCATAAGGGATCATTGGTTGGTTTTTATAGAAGAACATGATCTCTAAAACATTGATAAAGATGTTGGAAAGAAAAATATACAGGTATTTATTAATCTAGATTTTTCAATGTGGGGTAAGGAAGTGGGGGAGAATGTTACCTTTTATAATTGACATGAGGGGAACTTTTGGAAAATCCAAAAATATTAAATTAATATAACGTAAATATAAATACCAAATGAAAACCAAGAGAGTTATTTCAAAAACATTATTTTTATGGGTCCAAATCCTCTAAACCAATAATTTTTTTACAAGTTTATGTCATATTCTTACCCTTATCATTTGACATTAACACTTATTTAATCCATTTAACTCTTATAGTGACAACAAGAGTTTTTAATACTTATGTATTAATATAATTACTCTAAAATTAAAAAAGAATTATAATTGGGTTACTAATGATATTTTAAACCTTAATCTAATCATTCGGAAAAAATTTATATTTTTATGAATTTTATATCACTTGATATGATATTTTTTATTTTAAAATATCATTAATATCAATTTAGATATTATACATTAATTGGGTTTTTTAAAATATAATAAAAAGTAAAAATAATCTAACCAACACTTCTAAAACATCATTAGAATAAAAAATTCATCTTTAATATTCTTGTATGATATTAATTATTTTATATTATATTTATTTTAATATTTTTATAATCATTTATTTTATATTCCCATTTATTAAATAATTATCACATCATCATTGTGTAAGACTTTAAGGTAACCATTTATTTCATAAAAATTTAAAAGAAACTATCATTAGGAAGATAAAAAATTTAGCTATTAAATGATTATTTATTTTGTATGTTATGTTATGAAAAACCACATATATTAAAAATGTAATACTTATTAAAAACATGAGTATGAAATATTTGTTATTTCATAATTTAAAATGCTATAAAAGGAATAATGTCATAAAAGTGGATAAAAGAGGCCATAAAATCATCCCATATATGATTTAGGTCACAAATAACTTATTATATAAAATTATAACATGTTTTAGATTAATTCTCTAATATTTCTAATATTATTTTTACTTTTAATCACCTGATTCACCCTTTACTTTAGGAATAAAAGTTCCCCAATTTACCAATAATTTTTGTCCAAAAAGAGGGTCATATTTAATAAATTTTTACCTTATGATTCCAAATAATTAGTACATTTTATAATATTAAAAACACATAATTTGAAACAATTATTTTAAAAACTAATCTTGTTGATGTGGTGACAAGACAAGTTACTGAAGTTTAAAAGTTCAAAAGATTGAGATGTTTTTATATCTATATTCATTTTAAAATTGAGACCAATGTTCTAAATTGTATTAAATTATTTAAAATTTAAATAATTATAATTTAAAACCAATAGAAATATATGTTATCACTTTAAATTATTTAGATGAAAATGCTATTTTCAGTTAAAATATCATATTTTTCATGATTCATCAAACATTAAACTTATCCGAAAAATACCAAAAATTAAAGAAAAGTACATTTTGATATTATTATTTCATTAATTATGTTTATTTTTTCAAATATAATTTATAATGTGTCAAAATTTCTGTTTAAATTAAGTGTGGAATTGAAAGGCAGTAAATCTTCCTTTAGAAAAATAGTCTTTTAATTTGTAAAATTGAATTCATTCTTCTATTATGCCAATAAAATCTCTTGGATGAATGTCCAAAAATTTGATTAAAAATATAATATATTAATTTAATAATATAGTTAATACTATTCATTCAATTTATATTAATGGATAGGATATATCAGTCACTTATTAATAGATCGCTGTATTTTTGAACGAGTTTTTGCGTGAAACACAATCTATTAAATTAATTTAAAAAGAAAACATATAGTATGTATTTGGGGTGTTACATTCTTAACTCCTAAAAAAATTCATTCTCTAAATTTCCATAATATCACCTCATAAATATATCGAGTTGTTATTCGTCATAATTTCCTCAAGTTCCCATTACTCCACTTTTATTTTTATGATTCTTTTATAGCATTATTAACAGTTGATTCATTTGATTGATCAAAACTTGTTCTCTAATATCCAAAATATGTATAGGTAATTAATATTAAGATAAATCAAATTCTAATTATATTTCATTATAATTTTTTATGTTTTTTTGTATGCATGTACTTCCTTATAAAAGATATATAGAACACATCGTGTACTTTAGAAAGGTTATGTGGAATTTAAAAATAATAATCCATAGTTCCAATAAAATATAAAATCTCAAAAGTTATGATGTTTGTGGGTCTCAGTTACCCTTTATTTCTAAATATTATAGCACCTTTCTATAAAGATACCGTCAAGAAAACAGTATCCCCAACATGAAAGTAAAAATCTTTCATTTGGTTTTCATCATAGATCTTTCTCTTAATTTCATATACTTTGATATGGGTTTTACTAGTATTTACATTTTACATTATATCATCCACATGTTTTAGCCCTAAAATATTCATTTCATTAACTTCTTCCCAATAATTTGGTGTAGGCCACCTCATTCCATAAAATTATTCTCCCAGTTCTATTTGAAATCTTAAGTGGAATCTATAGTTATAATAAAATTCTAAAAAAAGTTAAATGTTAATCCCACATAACTTGAACATCATGTGATCATGAATTCAATATATCTTGAAATGTTTTAAATATAATTTCATATTGTACATCAGTTTGAGAATGGTAGCTAGTGAATATGTAAAACATAGTATTTATAGCCTTCTAAATAGTTTTTCAAATTTTTATATAAAACAGGGACCTCAATCTAATAAAATCAAGAGTGTTATACTATGAATTATTGAATATTAATTAATATAGAGTAATTCTAGGCATTAAAGATTTAAATATACTCTTTTTGAAATAAAATTTTCTGGTTTAGTAAGGTGATCAACAATCACCCATATAGCTTGATTCCTTCATGGAGTATTTGGTAAGCTAGTGACCAAGTCCATTTAAATGAAATCACATTTCCACACATGTATTGGAAGTGGTTTTATGACTCATATAGGATGTTTTCTCTCTACCTTCACTTATTTACAACCCATATATATTGACACATAGTTTGGAATTTTCCACTTTATATTATCCTATGAAAAATGTTCCATAAAATCATTATACATCTTCTTTCTACCATGGTGTATAGAAAAAATTGATTTATAATAATTATCCAACAATTCCATTTTCAAATCAATTATAGGGGAACATAGATCCTCTTTCCAAATTTCAAAATACCACTTTTACATATGAGGTATATCAATTTTACAACATTCACAACATTAATTTTCTTTTTTAAATTCTAATCATCCAACTGGGAATTTTTTTTCTTTTCTTGTAATGATGGTTTAGTAAGGATTTGATAGTGGATTTATGTTTCCCCATACATAATAATTTTCTATCCATATTTACCATATCTATGAACATATGATCCCTATCAGTCCATTTTTGCTTATAACTCGATGATACTTCCTAGTAAACTCGTATTCTACCTTACTCAACATCATTGGTGAGTATTGTATTGGGTAATCATAATCCTTGAGTAGTTTGAGCCATCTACTTTCCCATATATTAATATATTTCTATGAGAAGATATGTTTCGAACTCCTGTGATCTATATATATCTGGCATATTTCACCATAGAGATAGTGTATCTACATCATCAGAGAAAGTATTATAAATAATAAATCAAAATAATTTGTTGGATAGTACTATTCATCGATTTTTAACAACCTTGACTCATATTCAATTAATTTATAAATATTTATAAGTACACTACTGAGTCCTTTCCTTGATGAATCACTATAAATAAACAATCCACCATTTCTAGAAGGAAATTCAATATTAGATCATTGAATAATATTCTTATCAATTCATCAAATAGTTATTCACATTGTATTTACATGATCAACATGGATTCTATCCTAAAAGATAATATGGCTAGGAAAAAAATAACATGAAGCCAAAAATCACACTTTCTAAATTTACCATATAACACTTCCATACGAGAGTCTCAATAATGATCCAAATGCGATTTTCATGGTCTTTATTCCTTCGAGAATACATAAAAATATCATCAATTAATACCACAAAAAAATCACGAAGATATTCATTGATTACATTATTCATTAGATCCATAAAAACTTAAGGTGCATTAGTCAATACAAATTGAATTAATATAAACATTTAATGTCGATAGATCATCTGAAATGTTGAATTTGGAATTTATTCCTTATTTACTTGCAATTGATTATATCTAGAATTAAGTTCATTCATAGAAAAAAAAGATACATCAAGTTTATCAATTAAATCATCAATTAGAGTAAGAGGATACTTGTATTTTATTGTAATATCGTTTATTTACCTATAATCAATACATAGCCTCATGAATCCATATTTTTTCTTAACAAAGATAATAGATGATCTCCCTATAGAAACCCTTGGGTGAATAAAACCATTTTTCATAACTCCACTAGTTGTTCCAATAGCCATACTAATTTTATTATGGACATTCTATAGAGATTATATGATATTGTTCTGGCATAAGGGATTAAATCAATAGAAAAATAAAATTTACTCTGTAGTGGTGTCCATATAATTCCCTAAGAAATACCTCAATGGATTCTGTTATAATAGGTAAATATTTAATTTTAGGATTACCTTATTCATCCCTAGATATTTTTTTCTCTACCACCGCAATATTTTCATTCATTTGAGCTACTGGGTGTGGAACTATATAAGAATTAGATGATGAAGTTTCTACTCTAAAGATTAAAAAATCTTTATATTCCTCACAAATTATAGTATCATTCTTCTTATAATAAATTTTCTTATCATATTTTAGAATCTATACTATATTGAGGATTATATCAAAGTCTGCAATATTTGTGAAGATAAGGTAAAAAGGTAAAGAACATTTCTGTGTCATGAAAGAGACTTCCCAAAACATCTTTGTTATATTGAGACTTCCCTTAAGAGTTTTGACTGAAAACTCCATTATTATATAAAAATTTACCTGAATATTTTTCTTGGAAAAATGAAAATATATAAAAGGGTGCTATGATCCAGAATTAGATAAAGAATTAACTATATTTGAGGAAATGATTAAAGTACCCTCCACAACTTCATTAGGAACATAAACCTCAGCAGTTGAGACCACATAAGCTTTTCCTTTAACTCATCACCATTTCCAGGGAATGGTTCCTTGATTCTTAATAAAATCATTTTCATTATGTCCCATATCCTTATAGTTAATTCATTGCACATTATATACATCATTATTTCCCTTGCAATCACCGGTTCATTATCCTTTTTATCTACACTTGTAACAAACTCCCACCACTAATAAGAATGTCCCATGATATTTATTTCCTCAATTTTTTCTGGATAGAAATTCAACTCTTCGATTCTTCATATTTTACTTATTTATTTTTCAAGAGTGTTCATCCTCTCTCTTTATCGATTTCACTCCCTTAAATTCATAATACATAGATAATTCTTTCTCTATCTTGATAGCACATGATACTATATCTTTTTATGATGAGATCATTTTAGAGACAAGTGTATTTTATTGGAATTTTTATCCTATCATAAAATTGATAAATATTTCTCTTTGGATTGCGTTCGTAATATGAATCATCCCTTTCCCACCTTGTAAATTTTTATTCATACAAAACAACATTCTAATCCTCATTTTTCTTCATTTTCAAGAATTTTCTGTCCATATCATCACTCTATTCATGAGGAAAGTATTATTCCAATAAAATTTATAATATTACATCCATTCCATGTTTCTTATTTCATCATACTTCTTTTTTTTTTGAATCACTAACCATCATTGATATGCATCTCCTAGGAGAAAATAATGTTTCATGATAACATTTTATCTATCATTACTTCACAAAGTGATAAATATCTTAACTAGAGAAATTATCCATTCCTCACCTACAAATTTATTTGTTGTACCATTGAATGATAGAGTTTCTAGTCTCATGAAATGGTATAACATTTTTCCTCCAATTTGTGGATCATGATGCTCTATATAGATAAAGATATTCTTTATAACCTGAGCCAATTTTCGATGTATAGTTATAAGTTTTTCATCACCAATTTCATCTCCATCTCTAACATTATTATCTTTCATAGGGGTAAATCCCTACCTCGATTTTGGTCGTTAATACAATTTTTACATTCGTTCCACTGTTCCCCATTTCAAAACAATGTCACACACTATATTAGGTTATGAATCACAAATAATAATTTTGAAATAATACAATATATAACATAAATAGTTTAACTAATCTTAAAATACTAAGCTTTTTTCATTTGTTAATATTTTCAAAGTTAGTTATATGGTTACGTTACTCTAATCTATGTTTTTCTAAATCTAGCTCCCAATGTTTCTACTAAACTATTATGATTCCAATTATAAAGACGCTGACCCTAGTAGCTAATATTTAGTGGTTTCTTTATTACCATATAATATTATATATAGAGTCCCTTACACATGCATATAAAAATATAGTAGTTTTGGATGACTAGATATATACTTGTAGGATATATTACAATTGAAAATTTAAATACTAAAAAATAATTCCTTTTAGAAAAAAATTATTATCATATCTTATCCTTATATAAAAATTATATTATACATCCTGGAATCCAAGGAAAAATAAAACATAATAAATAGGTGAGATCGTATTCTCAGAAAGGGTAAGCATACATCAAGAGCTAACATGAATAAATAATCATAAACATTAAGGACGGGTGAATAATTTAATGATAGTCCATTTGATCACAATATTGAACAGAATCTGGAAAAAATATTTGAGAATAAAAAAATACCATATAAATAATCACTTTGATATTATAATAATCAAATATTAACATGAAATATTAGTAACTAATATCAGAATGAGGGAATTAATAATGTCAGGAATAATAAACATACCTCTAATGCTTCGGCCAATACATAGTACATAAACAGGTATGTCCTCATCCAATACCTACACAAATTTCTCTAACGAGAACAAAAGAGGCATAGATGGGCTATGTAAGTCTTTTTCCATCACTTACATAGTACAATACATTCCTCATATGAAAAAGTTGAAACATAAAAAAAATAAACATTCCTATTGAAAAATATGCATAAAAATGTAAATAATTTAATCATAAACTGTGAATGGTATCAAAATATCACATCCAATGTCAAACTGATTAGAAATCCATCAATAACACATGTTATATTTTATCATAATCTATCAACCCCAATCATGAATAATATCCAAAAATGTATTTTGTTATATATGAAATTAATCTAATAAAATCAATGTAAATTTCTTAACAGAAATATCCTTTTTACATTGAAATAATGTATTTAAAAGCTGTGCAATTATAAAAGAAAATTTTTCATTGAAAAAAAGTTTTTAACATCTAAATGAATATTCAAAACCTTAATCCATCATGATGGTGTAAAATTCTACACATGTCACTTATGTTAAAAAAAATATTATTTAATGATTAAGGCTGGGTAATTTTATTTATAACAAGCAATATGTTATAGAGTTTGGTAAAATTCTCAGAAAGTTATCATGTCTTATGTATTTTGGACTTATCCATTGATGGCTATGTTTCATATATGGATAGACCATATATTTAGTTATTAGAAACTAATGGTGTGTCTATCAGTGACATGCACCTCTAATTAAATAGAGAGTAATTCCAAAATATATGATTCTCACATAGAGGTAGGCCTAAGGTTGACCCCATCGTATGTTAAAAAAATTCCATATAATATATTGGAATGATCAAGCATGAGCGGATAAAATGAAATTGAACCCAATGTGGTTTACTTAGTTTTTGATAATTTTAAATGGACTACCTAAATCACTATATTTCCCTTAAACTAAGGGTGTTGAATATGTGGTTACCAATGGACATGTCTTATTATTAAGTGATGAGATACTCATTGATTGGAAGAATGTGGTGTTCCCCTATCCCTAACATTGAATGCAAGACTTTTATACACTCCTGGAAAAATTATGAATTTTGTTTTATCATGTATTTTTTAGGATATGTGGTGAGATATCCCTTGTGATTAAAATTTATTATGATTAGATCATTTTTTATGTTACTCTTATGGGTGGGGCGATGGTGTCTGGCCAAAAGGCATGTAGAGAAATGATCGATATATGTATAATGATTCTAGTTTCAGTATGTCATAGGTGTTGTTATAATAGAAAGTAATTGGTTAGGTGAAACCGATTCCTAGGTATATAACTTGATCACCATGGCTATGATATGTTCTCATTTGTTTATGATGATGGAGATTAGACATTGACATATATTGTTATGATTTAGGTGATTAATCGTTCACATTCTTTGTACTTTCAATTAATTATAATTCACCATGGTTGGTTAAATATTGGTATATAGTCGACCATGGCTTGTGATTGTGGATTTTTTATAAAAAAATTACTTTTAGGGTATATATTCAATGATAAATCATTCACCTTTGGGGTAATGAATTAGTTATACATCCTGTAACACCATAATATTTTGTAAAATGATTTTTTTCAAATATATTTAATTATTTTGATATTTCACATTTCTCCCAACATTGATTTTATATTATTTTATGAAAAAGGCCATGTTTTTACAGTGTTACAGAGAATACCTAGTTTATACTGCATTTCATTCAACACTGAGTGTAAAAGAAATTTTTTATACTATTAAAATATTGTTGTTTTATATGATCTTTAACACCTAACAGTTTGAATGGAATTTATGAATATGATTAACTAAATTTTTAAAATATATTTCTTAAAAATTTATATATATAATGAATTCTTTTTTGACCAGATAACTATTATTGAAAATAAAATCCATTTTAAAATGAAAGAAATATTTTTCTAAAAATTGTTTTTCATGCACATAAACATGTTTTACCTCGATACATTTATAAAAAATCACATTTGGTGAATTGTTTCAATAAAATATATAGAGTATTATTTAAATAAAATATCTAAAATAAATATTATTTATTCTATTTATAAGAGATAAAAATAAATCAAATTTTAAAATTATATTTTTTAATGCGGTTTTGTCATCTTTTTATGGCGCCTGATTTATGAATTCAAATTTTTACACATTTAGATAAATAATTACATAAAATAAACTTAATTATTGAATAATAATATAAAAATTATCTTATAGTGAATTTTTGGATTTTTTCGGAAAAGTTTCATTTTTTTAACGAATAATCAATCGTACTAAATTTTAATTGAAAACTATATTTCCGTTTAATTTATTTACATAGATCAATAGTATTTTAAATTATTTTTTAGTATAATTAGTAAATTTATTAAATATATTAATCCTATTTAGATAATTTTAATCAATTTTATACTGAAATTATATATTAAAACATTTTACTCTTTTGAATATTTTCTTGTTAAAAACCTGATTTCTCTTCACATCTATAGAAAAAAATTAAACAAAATTATGTCACATTAATAAATAGAAATTAAAAAAATGTAATATATTTTATTAATATTAATAATTTAAAATTTATAAAAAGTTTAAATTAAATTTTTAGTAGAATTATTAGTAAATATATTAAAAATTAATTAACATTATTACTTTTAAAATTGGGTTTTCCATATTATAAGCGTCTGTGTTAAAATTAATTATACACACACATTTTAATTTAATGTAATGAATAAAATTTTATATTTATAATTATTATGAATGAAATATATATTAAATATCTATAAATCAATGTCTTAAATGAGAAATTATCTTGGTATATAAAAATATGCAAGTTTCCTAGGTAAAAAACCATAAGGATAAAATTCGATAAATGTTATATCTATAGAATAACATGATTAAAACATGTATGTATTTTGTGTGTTGGAGGTGTGTATTGGTCAATTCATCCCTTCCCTCTTTTATTAACCAGTTTTTTTTCCACATTAATTAAGGGAGACCTCCTAATAGTAAATAATTTTGGGTATTTACAAAAATACCACCCCTTATCAATTATAAAAGAGAAGTCACTCTCCCAAATTCTTCACACATCTCAAACCATTTTTTTAACTAAACACATCCAAAATACCTCCCCTCATTATATAAGAATTATATTTGGCAAGAGCCCATTGATAGAAGGATTTTAGTACAAATATATGGAGGATACGTCAAGAAGAGGTAACGTTCATCGATAAGAATTTTTTGTTTCTTATTCAAACCATTTAAATTATTTATATACCTTAGTGATAGAATAACCACAGTATTTTAAATATACTGAAATTTTTTTCTGTTAATGCTAATATTTACAACCACACACACTTCCATCTAATACAATACAAAATCATTCGTCGTGTGTTAAACGTAATATCTCCTCATGAACCGATGTCGTTTTTTTTCTATTACCAACATTCAATGTTGATAATAATGATATATTATTAGTTTGTATTTACATTATATTTTATTTATGATTTTTTTAATTCTTATGGAATAATTATATCACACATAACTCCATTCATTCCATTGTGTGGTAATACAATAAAATCATTTGTGTTTATGACATTTTATCATCTCACAATGTGATGTGATCTGTTCATGCTTTACACAGAATGTAATAAAGATATATTAACATAAATATGTGATATATATGAAATAACCGTTAATCTATAATTATAATATGTATAAATTACTATTATTTCTTTCAAAACAACATGAAAATGAAAAAATAGCATTCACACGAACATACGTCCAACCATCTCCCAGAATGGTTTCTTTCATTTCTTATTAATAAATTTTATGGATTACTCTAAATAAATATATACTGAATATATATATATATATATATTATTTATATCATGGATTAAATTACAGATATTATGAAATTGTGATCAATGTAATATAAAATAATAATATTTCAAAACTTATATGAATGAAAAATAATTTGTCACACAAAATGGAATTTCACATGAAATTGTTTATAAAAGAGTAATAAAAGGTCAATATAAGATGATATATTTTATAAAATATTTTAAAATGGTTATTTAATATATTTATAATAAAATTATATTTATATTAATTGAATTTTTAATGAGTACAAAAGTATTCAATAATTATGGTAAGTGTATTTATATACTCATCTTAATTTTTGTGAGACTTATGCCAAGTTAACCATTATTTTTTTGGGATTTATATACTTAACTGTGAAATTTTAAACCATGAATTTCATTTATATAATGAAATTAAAAGTTTCAATAGATGTTAGTATTTTACAGAGATAATTATTATAAAGTTACTCAAGTATCAATGGATTTCTATCTCATTTTTCTAACCTAAAATAAAGTATTTTATTTGAAATTCACTTTTATGGAATATATGGGAAACTAAAAGAATCCAGTAACTAGAAAATGGTAAAAAATCATACGAAATAAACACCTCATCTTAGAATAATTTAATGTGATTAGAATTATATATCATGAAAAGTTTCCACATGTAATGACCCACCAATTATCATTCTCTTGAGAGTAAATCGAGTCATTACTAGGCCTTAAGAGAGATCCCCAAGACACCAAAGGCAGGCAATAAATGCCAAAGGGTTTCAAATATTGGTGGGGTATGATTTACTCTTTAAAAAGTAAACCAATAAAAAAACCAACCAACATTAACTATATGATGCATGAAAAAAAAAGACATCTAAACCACTTCATTTATGTCAAACCACATCAGAGTACACAACAGTGGAAGACCAAACCAAATATCAAAGTACACAGTGGATAAATAGCTCAAGACTCTCAAAATACACCAAGACTCCATGATTCGCAAGCTCTAATCTCCACAACATCTCCCAAGAATCACCACGAGCTACTAGGAATAAGATGTTTTACCTTTACCTGTATCCTGGAACACGACATCTAAAAAAGAACCAAAGTGACAATGTAGGGGTTAGTATAAAACTCAGAAGGTTTCCCCAATGAATTCCCTACTCACGCCACTGGGATAGAAGAGTTATCAACATTTATATAAAAATAATTTTTATAAAACATTTTCTCAAAAGAAGTTTATAACTAAATATAAACAAGTTTACTAAAACCACTTATAACTAAAAGCATTCAAATGCAAAAGAAACAAATTTTTCCGGCGAGTTATTTTTCAAGAAAATAATAACTAAGCAATATTTAGAAACATTTTACAAAACATCCCATTTTGGAATACCCAACCATTTCCCAACCCATTCAACCAACCATGCATTATTCGTTATGACAGTTCAATACTCATGAGTGGTTTCTTGTCGATCTACCAAGTCTTCAGAAGGTAATTTTTTCCCATGTTCCATTACTCCTTTTGCACCGAGCACAAGGTCATATTTCAACCAAGCCTCGTATATATAGTTACCAGATGCCATTACACCTTTGGCATCATGCACAAGGTCATATTTCAACCAAGCCTAGTACATGAAACAAGAACACACACCACATATGCCCTTCAATCATGCCAAAAAACCCTTTCAATAAAAACACCTTTTTATGGAAAACCATTTCTATAAAAACCATTTCAATACCCAAACATTTCAATTCCGAACCATTTTAATAAAAATCATTTTTTATTGAAAACCAATTCCATCAAAGTCATTTCAATCCCAAACAATCTCAATAAAAACACACTTTTTATTGAAAACCCATTTTTCATCAAACCGGTTACAATTTCAGAAAATCCATAATTTAAAATCAACATTTTAAATTCAAGAAGCCAAATCACTTGCACAACAATTCACCAGGATTTCACAATTCCACTAAAACCATAAATCATCACTAAAGAAGATTTATTCTATTCTTTTCACAATCAATTCCTTTCAAATAATCGAATTTGAAACTAATCCAATAAATTCTAACAAGAGGAGTTGAGTGTGAAACCTCATACATTTAGGGTTTTGATGAAAACCACAACGATCTAAGAATGTATAAGAAAACAAGGTTGCTTATTGAAAAACCCGCCATAGATCTCTTCTCCTAGCAATACCAAGACAAAATCTCATTATATTTGGCATCCACACACTTAGACTTACCCATAACGGGATTAGATTTATGAAACTGAGAGAATAGGAGAAGTACATTTAAGTAAATATAAGAAAACAAAAAAGAATGATGAAGAACGATCACATACCTCAAGAATATGGCTTTGATTCGCCAAGAGAAGCCTTCGGATCATATCTAGAATGATGGGAGAACCCTCTTTGACTATAGGAGAAGCAAAATCCCATGTTAGGGCAACTTAGGAGAGAAAACAAGCCTCTTAGAGGCAAAAACTCATTAGATCCACCTTTATAGGATCTCATTTATGTGTATGCACGGTTTCCTCACACAGTTATACAAACCGTGTGCTAACCGTGCATTAGCAACTACCTCGGCAGACCCTCCATGCACAGTTTGGCCGCACGGTTAGATAAATCAGGCACCGCCCATGCGGAAGCTACTGCCTCCAAGACCAACTACACACAGTTTTTCCACACAGTGTAGACAAACCGTGAGATGTCTGTACGACTTCCCCTTTTCCACAAAACATCATTCAAAGTTCTCCCGACACTCCCATTCATCACCCTTAACTTTAGAACCATGAAAAGAATCATGTAAGGGTTACATACTAGAAACTGGGGGTACTACACCACTCATTGGAGGAAAACTCCATATCTGTATTGTCTTTAACAATATCTTGGAAGTGAAATGTCATCTTATACTATGATTGCACATGATCCTCTAGGATTTTTTCCCCAATTGTTTACAAATCAGTAAGATATTGTTTCCTCAAATTCCTTTCTTAGAGATGTTAGTTATGTTATAAACCTATATTCATTCCAAATTTATACATTCAGCCACCATGATATGTGATATCAAGGATTTATTTATCATCATGATATTTTATGTTTCTTTTTATAGTATCCCTTCATGGAAATTATTATTCAAGGTAAACAAATCGTTAATGATTTTATGTTACAATATCATTTTTTATTAGTATTATTTATGATTATTCCTCCAACGATAAAATCTTATGATCTATCTCTTAATAATTATCCTGATTTATTTCTCCTATACTTATTTATGGAATATTAAATTTATTCAACACATTTTATACTCTATAAAACTAAAGAAAATTAAGAAAACATTTCCATGAATATCTGACATAATTTCCCTCTTGGATTAGAAATCTTTTTGTTTCAAAATTATGTTTTCTAAAAATGATTTTAAAAATGTTTTGTTATTATATTATGATTTAAAAAAAATTATATTTAACCATATTTAGAACATTAAAAAAATATTCAATGGAATATTTTTTTGTTTTCAGAAGAATTTTTATTATTCATTTACTTTAAATAGAATGTAATTTTAATTTTTATATGTATGGAATGAAAATAATTTTTTAGGTCATGACCAATAATTTCATTAGTGCTTCCTTTATTAGATTTCAAAGTTATTTCAACTAAAAAGGTATTAAAAATTATAATATTTTAAAAAGTTTTTAATTTATTTTGTAAATTATATTTACAAGTTTCAAATTTTATTTTCAAACAAAATAATTTTAAAGTGTTTTAGGTTCTAATGATTATTCAAAATGATTCTCAAATCACAATTTTTATGTTTTAAAGGTAATATTCATCGAAAATGATTTATAAAATGATTAATTTTTAAAATGTTATTTCAATTACTTCAAAATATGAATTTAAAATTTTTCATTGTTATTTTCAAAAAAATTCAATTCTTTCATGTTTTAAAACTGTTTTTCACAGCAGAAAAAGAATTTTCCCAAATAAATGTTTTATATAAAATTTCCAAAAATATTTTACTTATAATATGAAATCTTGTTGTTTACCTATTTCTTATTGGGGATATGATCTAAGGATACAATTAAAATTATTTCTCTGAATGGTTTATGTTTGGATATCTTGATGTTAATGAAACATGTTTCTCTTCCCATGGTTACACCATGATGAAATTCTATTAAAAATTGATTTTTTCATAGGTTATTCTATGATGAAAATATTATTCAAACTTCCTATATTCCAATGTTTGGATATTATGAAATGCTTATGGTACCCATTTAATATCTTGGGTTATGATATGAATTATATTTGTGATCTTATGGGTCAAATAAATATAGTTTTCATTATATAAGTAGTAGGACATATATCTCCCTCCAATGAACTAGGTATAATTTTATATATCTTATGAGATATACATAACTAGAATCCGGAGTGATCCCTATACAAAAATACATGGCCGGATATGGGAGTGAACCTGGTTTAGTAATATATTGTGGGAATGAGGAGTAAACATGGTTTAGTAAGACTGATCTAGAATGAGGAGTGAACTCAATTTATTATTGAATATTATCTTCTATGATGGTCTTGGTAGTGAGACTTGACCAATAGAGAAATTTTTTTATTCTTTCTTGTATCCCACAAATTCTATGCCTTATGTCAATATTATTCTCCCATTGATAATTTTCTTTTATTTTCATATGATTCACATCTTACAAACTTCCAATACTTATTATATTATTCATATTTACAATCATTTATACAAAGGGTATGGTTTTCTAATGTAATGCTCAAGCTCTTATACCCTTATGCTCATGATATTCTTATGTATCTTCCTTTTCTACCCTCAATGGGAATTTTATATCTCTATTTCTTATGTTTCATTTCCCCATGATTTTATGAAATGTTTTATGTAGGGTTTGTTTTTAAATATTACTAATGGGGAAGATCATTATGGGATATATTGAAGATATTTTACCATTTTAGTAGATTGTGTACCTAATCTCTAATGAAACTAAACTATTATGGTCCTTGGTCATATAATTTTCTAATGTATTTAATATTCATCGAAATAGATGAAATATGTATTTATGAAAAGCATTGGTCTCTATATTTCTTTAAACAAAATGCATATCGTTTACATAGGGATAATGTTTTTGTGATGTATCATTTTACTAGGTGTGTTGTTTTTATTGTGTATCATTCAACGTTTGGATATTATTAATGATAGTTCATTCACCATGACTATAGAAATGATTAGTGATATTTAATCTAAAATCATATTTTGTTCAAATGAAGTGAGTATCCCATTGTAGAAATGGTTTACATAGGCATAAATCTACCTTCTGAGTTGCACTGTATGTTCCCAATGGTATAACGATTTTTTTCAGATGATATTTATATATTAAATTTCATTTGTCACATTATAAACACATAAATTATTTTTATTAGGGACACCATTTTCGATGAACTACGATGTCTTATACACATACTATGTATGACATCTATGGTACACATACATACCTAATAATTGGCATATATGTCTTAGGGATAGCTCAATTGTTAGTGGATGAGTTTTATGAGATCATGATGCATATAGAGCCTAGTACAAGGAAAGATTGTAGGAAATATTGGTATCTATTTTTTTATTTACTTTTATATTTTTATTTTTTCTATCTTTTATCAACACATTATATTTTTTGGAATATTTTATATAATTATACGACATGCATGTGTCAGATTTAGTTATATCATGGTGATGTGATTTAATTATTTTGTGGTTTCCAGAAGAAATCAGTTTGATATGCTCTTATGTGATTCTGATAATGGATGCATATATTATTTTTTGTTATTTTTGTGATGATTCTAGATGGTACAGTCTCATTAAATGGATTGTTCGTCCATGATACTACCTAGAATCCTATAACACTGGGGAGTTATGCCAATGGTTATATTTAACCATCAATATGGTTAGGTGATCAACGATTATCCTAGGGATGTTATAAAATTTTATTATATATATTATTTCATTGTCTTACTATTTGGGATATACTAGATAAAGATAGAATTTGTTGGTCCTTAGTATGAATGATGTTCTTCTTCTTTTCATGCACTTATATGAGACAAAATCCATCATTATAAATATTTGGGACCCATTTACATTCATTTTATTATTATAGTTGAGTTATTTGGAAATTAATAATGTGATTATTTATACCTTTTTTCATCTAGGAATAGGGTAGAAGGAGGTTTGTTTTAATGTATAATTTTGGGATATAGGTTCACATTACCTGTTCATTTTTATATGTGATTAATATAATAGTTATAAAAAAATTTTATGGAAATTTAATGAATCAATAATAAATTATCCCTCATTTATATTAATTACTTATGACTGAAAATCACTAATACAATGGTATAGTATTGTAAGATATCCCCTGATTCATATCCTACGAATACATGTGATTCGTATCACTGATTATGAAAACATTATATGGTATATGGTATGATAACACTTTTTCATAGCATATGATATGATTATGACATTGTTATTGAGTGTATGGATTTTTCCATGTCTCCCACATTGTTTATTTTTATTATGAATAAATGGTTTGATGTATTTAAAACTACACATAATCATTTGAAACATTCAAATGATTATCTCTCATCAAGAATATATTGTGTTAATACATATCAGTTGTCAAGTGTTGGAATCCAACACTCGACTCCCATTATTGAATGAAGGGATCCTATATAAAGGGATATGATTCCCCTATTGGAGGTACATGGTCCTAATAATCCATAGTCTATACTCTCTTATTCTAGGATCTAATTTTATATTCCAAGATAATGTGATAGCACATAGTAGGATATAATAGGTCGCTCTTATTTTGAATAAGGATTCTAGTGGTAAATTGTATCCCAATTTGGTTGAGAGTCTATTGATTTTCACTATGTTTTTATGATCAAGAAAAAATATTTGAATTTATCAAGAATAAAGCATATTGTGTTTCAAGTATTCCTATCATTTCTAATTATTCATTTTTTTTACTTTATTTATGATGGGTTGGGTATATATATAGGTTTATCCTATTTCATCAATAAATTGAAAATCTTAAAATACCCATCTATGGTATCGAATCCATGTTATAAAAGAATCAATATGCTATTTTATTTATTTATTTATTATGATTACCATGTGTATATTAATCTTCTTGTGGCTATATCATTGTGTACAATATATGATCGAAGAATGACATCCACTTCATCATTTAGATTAAAAATATAGATTATCCTAATTATATTTTTACAAGATGTAGTATGCTAATGGTACGTATCATAAAGAAAACACATTAAAAACCAATGGTTTTACTCTATCAGATAATCTAGGTTATGTGGTACAATAGGATATGACAGAACTTGGTTTATAATAAAACAATGCATTGAGTTGTAGTTACAATATAATATATATTGTTAATGATTATTATTCTATATGTATGAAGCTTACAATACATAAATTTTTTACCTTTTCAAGATAATAACTATCACATATTTTTACCACATCTTTATGGTTTTTTACATTACATTATTGATACATTTTTTTATAAAATACTCTAAAAATAATAAATATCACTTACTTAATGTTTTTCTTTTATTAAAAAATTATATGTTTAGGTTACTATATACATAATGTTCTATCCTTTACTATTGAAATGTTATTTAAGGGTTGTTAAAATAACAACAACCCCAGTAGACTAAAGGCAGAGGTTACTTTATTTCATTGGAATATTATACACAGAGTTATTTCCCAATGGACCTTAGAGTTTAATAGTTTTGGAAAACTACATAGTACTTGAATCATACATTACAATTGAAAATATAAAATACAACATCATGATTCCTTTGAGAACACCATTATTCTCTATGTTTATCCCTCTATTTAAATCATGATATATATCTTAGAACCCATGGAAAAATAAAACAAAAGAAAGGGGTGAGATCACATGTTCAGTAAGGGTAAGCGTACAACAAAATATGTCATGTATAAATAAGTATATACCTTAATTATAGGTGACTAACTGAAATGTAATCCATTTAATCATAATCTTGAACATAATATGGAAAACAATAAATGAGAATAAATTAATCCCATACAAATAATCACATGGATATTATATTGGTTGAATAATCACATTGACTATCAATAAACAATATCATAATGAGGGAATGTATAATGTTGGAAATCATAAACATATCATCAAGGCATCGACCAAGACATTATACAAAAAATAGATATATGCTCACCCAATCCCAAACTAGTTTGTCTCATGAAACCTACTAATGCATCAAGGGGATATAGAAATCTATGTGATTTACATACTATGTTAAATTAATTCCATAATTGAAAAGGGTGAAAAATAAACAACAAAAATAATAATATTGAAAAACAGCCATATGAAATGTGAGTACTTTAACTATAAACAATGAAAGGTATCCAAACATCACATCCATAGTGAAAATGATAATAAACTCATCAATAAAAAATTTTAGGTGGTATCAAAATAGATCAACATAAATTATTAATAGGATCCAACAAAGGATGTTGGCATAGACGAAAATACTCTAATAAAATCATTAAAAATCTTGAGAGAAATACTCATTTATTACTTTGAAATCATTTATTTAAAAGTCTTGAAAATATTAATGAAAAAATTTTCCTTGAAAATAAACCTTTAAACATGTAAATAAAGTTTCAAAGAATTAATAAGTCATAATTGTTGAAAAACCCACTCATGTTAGATATGTTAAAAAGACATTATTTCCATATTTTTGTAACAAATCATAAAATACCTTGTTTTGAAAACAAAAAAAAAGATTCCTTAAAAACTATTTTATAAAAAGTCAATCAAGAATAAAAAACTAAATGAATTTTCGGTTAATAATAAAAAAATAATAATAAAAAGGTTAGAAAACTTTGATAGGGCTGAAAAATGTTCCCATATTTAGTCATGAACATAAAAAATCTGATATAAATATTATATTGTGTAATAACACTTATCATATGTCTAATTTCTTCAATATATATCTAACCCTACCATATATTGGTTAAAGTGAGTTATTAATTGATAATAAAATCATATTCATATTTATGATATCTCTTACGATCCTATTATATTATCTTATCACTCAGTGGATAATAATATTTCATTATTACCCTAATCTAGTGTTTTAATTACTTCAATTTCTTATTCATGTTTCATCATGTTGTTCATGATTCTTGTGCATATGAAATATTAAAATAATAAAAATAATGATATTTATAAAAAACTAATAAAATTTAATGGAATTACACCCTTCTAAATGTAATTTCATATAGTATAAATCGCATAAAATGACTTAGATACCAGAAAAAACTTTTTAAAAAATGAATAAATGAAATAATAAGTATTTTTAGAAGTTAAGGAACCAATAATGATGAAATAGTAACTCGATATTAGGAATAGTAATATGACTCTTAGGTATAGTAAACTATTTAAATGAATAGTTTTCCCACCCAAGAAATTAGATATTAAATTTTGGCATCTTATAAATTAAATCATGGTATATTTATAGCATAATATAAGTAAGGATATATTTTATAAATTATTAATTAAGTGATGGTATTTTTATAAGTCATAAATATTTAATTATTATTTTATGATTAATAAAATAATTTAAAAGAAAATTTATTTTCATAAAAGGTATTCATAAATTAAAAAAGTTATTACTTATGTTTTTAAGATTATTTTAGGCATCCTTAAGTATTTTTTCAAAGTGTTTTAAAATCATTTATAATTTAAAAATGTATATTTTCTATGTAAAAGATGATTTTGATTAAAAATTAAATTAATCATATTTAGAAATTTAAATTCATAAAATTTAATTTATTTTTGAGTTATACACATCAAAAAAATGTATGGTGAATTTTGTGTATTTTTTGAAAATACTTGATTTTTTTATGAATAGTAAACTTCGATAATTTAAAATAAAAGCTAAATACAAGAATTATGGAGTCATATATTATGTATGCCTTATGTTAAACCAAAATATCAATATATACCAGATTATTTTAGCATATTAAGTGATAATTATTATAATATTCATATTTTTTAGCCAAACTTATTAATTAATGAATATATTATTGAGAAGACACCCCTCTCCTACACTATAAATACCACCCTTCACCCCTACTTCTCCTAAAACTTCTCAATATTTGATACATGCCTAAATTCTACCCAATAATCTTCCCTAGTCACTCACTTGTAGGATCGAAATAGTGATGTAGATGCTCAATTTACAAGAGGGGGGGGGGGTGAATTGTACACTTTAAAAATTCCTTTGGAACCTTTAAAGTTAGTTAAGAATAACTATGTTTTCCTTAAGAAAAGGAAAGGGCTAAGTTTAACAAAGTTAAACTTAAGAAAATTCATCACACCTCTAATACCAAACAAAACTTGGAAAGAGATTCCAAAAGTAGGTTCCGGAAATATGGTTTTAGAAATTGAAACTTAACAAACGATTACAATATGAGATTCTACCTTAAAGTGTATAGAATCTGAATGAAACAGAGTACAAATAGGGAAGTATAAGAAAGTTATACTTTCCTTAAAATACAATATGCAGCGGAATAAAAACTAGTAGTAGAACTACAAGTAACAAGATATAAGTCTTTTAACCCAAAGAGAAGGGTATCCAACAACCTTGGATAAAGGTCTCTTGATTTATACTTTCAAGTAAGTATGTCTTACCCACACCAGGGTAAGACCTCGATACGAAGATCGGAGTCTCTGTCTTGATATCCCCGTAAGCCCTCAACTTCAAGGTAGTTGGAAACCTCTGTTTTCCTCAGCAAGGAAGACCTCAAACTTCAAGGTAGTCGGCACCTCTGTCTTCTTATCCCCGGAAGCCCTCGAATGTAATCACCAATATTCGGAGTCGCACGAAGCTTTGAGAGTTAATAAGAGCCTCTCTCTCTAGAAATCACTTCAACAGCATGTATGCACAAGAACAAGTTGTTCATCTGTCATTAGTCATCTGTGTCGAGCTATTTCAAATGATCTCCTATTTATAGGTAAGGTCAGCCTCCTTCCAAAAGATCATATTTTCCTTAAAGATCGGAGGGACCTGTACACGTCTCACTTAGACAACGGTTAGTTTATAACAAAATAGATGACATCGTTTTATAACAAAACAAGTGTAATAGAATGTACGACATCGTTTTAAAAACTGACTCAAAAGTTCGGAATGTAAGCTTCGGAGTGAAGGTTCGAAGTGTAATGAAAATAATAAAGAGTAGACAAACTATAGAAGTGTAAGAAGAATAAATGTTCAGAGTCTAACCAAAATATTTTTCGGAGTCTGAATTAATTCAGAGTGTATAAAACAAATATGATCAGATTCTGTTTAATAGATGAATTTGGAATGAGAATTCGGAATGCGAATTTGTCATCAGAATTCATAATGAGAATTCCTCATTAGAATTCGGAATGAGAATTCGTCATCAGAATTCGTAATGAGAATTAAACATTAGAATTCGTAATGAGAATTCCTCATCAGAATTCGTAATGAGAATTCTTTATCAGAATTCATAATGCGATTTCTTCATTAGAATTCGTAATGAGAATTCCTCATTAGAATTCGTAATGTGAATTACTCATCAGAATTCATAGTGAGAATTCCTCATTAGAATTTGTAATGAGAATTTTTCATCAGAATTCGTAATGAGAATTAATCATTATAATTCTTATTGAGAATTCGTTATCGAACTTCATAAGAATTCGTATCCTGAATCTGGAGTAGAACTTAATCAGAGTTCGTATCCGGAATTCGGAATGAAACTTCCTTATAGTTCTTATCCAGAATTCAGATCCTAAAACAGAATTCTTCATATCAAATTTTCAATGATTCTGAGAAAATAGAAATTAATCTGAATCTCATACTTAAGAAAAATCTTGATGAAAATATGATAAGGATAGTTTTTCTTATAAAAGCGATTTTCCTTATAAAAGTAGTTTTTCTTAAGAAAGCAATTTTCCTTAAGAAAACAATTTTCCTTAAGAAAGCAATTTTCCTAAAGATAAGGTGTTTGTGAATTTCAAAACAAGAAAGAATGGAAAATACATAAGGAAAACCTTATTGAATCAACAATCTCCCCCTTTTTGGAAAGCACAAACATCCTTACGAAAAAGAAATTCTAAAAGAAAACATTAAGGCTTATCTCCCTTGGCTTTAAGGAAATTGATGAATACGACTAACTCCCCCTTAGGCTTTGAAACTCTAAGGATCGTTTTCTGGATTTCCGGAGTGACATTTCATTACGAAAAAGAAATTCTTCTTTAATGAAAAACTCCCCCTTAGATAGACTCTTATTCGAGTTCTTCTTTCCTTTAAGGATATTTTCCTTCTCCCCTTTAGATAAACTCTCATTGGAGTTCATCTTTTTCTTAAGGATCTTTTCCTTCTCCCCCTTTGTGATTTTTAAAAATAAATCGAGGGAATGGAAAAAAAACAAAGTACCTGAAAAAATAGTAAAAACAACAAAAGAAACTAGAGGCACAATTTTCATTAGGTTTAAAATATCAGCAACAAAGAAAATTAGATACAACAAAAAGATCGGATTTAGTCATTTCAGATCTTTTTCCTTCGACATGAGCCCCTTAAGAATAGTCTTGATCTTCTTCAGGTCCTTATGATCTTCTTCAGATTTCTTCTCTAAGACCACTATTCTTGCACTTTGAGCTTCAATTCTTTCTTCCTGGGCTTGAAGCTTTTCTTCCTAATCTTTGATCTTTTCTTCCTAAGCCTTCAACTTCTCTTCAAACTCAATCCGATGATCTCTTTCAAATTTCCAGTTCTGAGAAACAGAATTCAACTTCCCATTCAGATCTTTGACTTGTTGAATCCGGAAGTTCTTTTTATCTGTCAGCTTCTATTCAAAGGATGAAGTTAACTCATTTATCTTCCTATCCTCAGTCTCAAAGGCATCTTTAACATTGTCTTGAAACTCATCAAATAATCTCATCTCTTCAACAGTCTTCTTCGACCAGTTTGTCTTCCTCTTGCAAGATTTTCTATGGGCTACATAGCCAACAAAAAAGGTTTTGAACATAGCCTCAATCTCAACACACTTGTCCATAACCAAAGACACAGAGTCTGTTTTCTGATTCAAAGCATGTTGGAGCAACTAACATCTTGAGTCAATACTTTAGAAGGTCGGAATGGTTCCCACCAACTTCTTTAAAGACTGGACAACAAAGTCATGCCCCACTGAAGATGACTCTGAATCCGAAACTTTTCTTGGAGAATTTTCTTCTTCAACAATGTCAAGATTTCACTTCGAAGAACTACCAACTTCCTTCCTCTTCCTCACTTCTGATCTCGGAGTATCAGAAAGAATTTGATTTCCCTTGTCTTTTTCCGGAATTGAATCCTGTTCTGGAGTTCTCTTCTCACTATCAGAAACTTGAACAACATTATCTTCCTCATCAGCAACTTTCTGAACACGAACCCCTATGTTTTTCTTTTGAGAAACATCATGTAAAAGTTGTTCTTCTTCTCCATGATAATTAACTTCTTCTTCTCCTTTCTCTTCTGCCATTGCTGGAGTAACTAGATTCGAAGATTCAACTTCTGAAGTTCGGAGTGATAAGTGTTATGAAGGTGTCCCCTTGTAATTATCTACTTGTTTAAACACATCTCTGGTTTCACCACTTCCTTCAGCAACATCTTCTTCTCATTCCACTTGCTCAACTTGCTCTACTTCCTCAGTAGTCTTAGCAACAGCTTCTTCCAGAGCAACGAAATTTCTTCCTGGAGTCTCAGGTAGAGATTCCAAGGAGAAAGATCTCGGAACATGCATAGTTTCTGAAACCATCTCATTGAATTTCAACAAAGCCTGAGCTACCTCAGCCTCATACATCTTCTTCTTGAGCTTCTTTTCCTTTACTTTTTTTTCATGCTCATCAGCAGTTCTCTCTTTTAAGGCCTTAGCCTCCGCAGGGTCCAATCCGAACTGCGGATCCCCTTCTTTCCTTTTCCCTTTATCTGCTCTCCACTTCACAACAACTTCATCAGGATAGGCTTTCTTCTTCATTAGTTTTGGAGGTGCGGAATGGACTTCCATAGACTTGGGATTCTCTTCTTCTACTTCCACTTCTTTCAGCTTTCTATTCCTTACTGGCTTAGAGGATTCCGGATCAGCAACTTTCGAAATTGCTTCTCCTTGAGCAAGTAGATCAATAAACTGTCCAGACTCTTTGTCAAAGGCTACATCCATTCAATTAAGAGTACCATCGCTCACCTGCATAATCTTGCAAACTCTTGGCTTAGATTTTCAAGCCTCCTTGAAAGACTCAAGGCACCGAACTATTAACTTGGAGAGGATTGCTGGATACATAATAATCCGAGCTCTCAGATTTCCTTTCTTCAAATTCTCAAGAGTGATAAGAATGTGCTACATCAAGTTAAACTTCCTCAGATTTATCAGAAAATCTAGGATGTAGATCTCACTCTTTTTCAAGATTTCCTTGTCACCTTTCCTCGGTATGATAAGACCTTGTACCCATAACTCCAGAATCTGGAAATATGTAGATAAACTAGCAATCTTCGGAGCCTTGTCATCAGCTAGTCCGAGAGTTTCTAAGTCTTTTTCCTTGTCGAATCTACCCTTAGAATCCGGCAACACATGAGAAATAAACTCAGCCTCACCTTCATTTTCAGTCCTACCAAGCTGCCTGCCTTGGCATATGAAAGTTTATAAGTCTTTCCATAAGACTTAAAAGACAACTTGTCCCTTCCATCTTCCTAAAGAAAAGAAACTGTCTCATAGAATTCGATAAGAAAATCTGAATACACTTCATCTTAATTGCTGGGTTTTTACACCGCAAAAACTTCCCAACCATTAAGCTTGATATTCTTGGAAATAAGAGAATCGTAGTTATTGATGAAATCTAGATGAACCAGCCTCTCTCTGTATACTAACCACTTCGAAATAGGCTTAGAAGAAGACATGTCTTGAGAAGCTACTTCCAATGACATTCGGATTTGAAAACCTCTGAGAAGTTCGGAACGGAGAAATCTAAAGTTCGGAACAGCTTTAAAACAGAGAGGCAGAGATTCGGGATGCGAGAGCTTGAGAACCGATGTGGGACGAGTATTTGGGTCCCCTTTATATAGGTAATGAAATGACGGTCCAGCTTCCTTGGTTGATCGAACGATTGGGATAAGCTGAGATCAGATCTGACGGTTGAAAACCAATTCTCTAGAAAACATGAATCCGATTATTTTTTAGGTTTTTATTAAAACAGAGAATTAAGAAAACTATAACCCGAAAACATAACACAAGAAAATGCCAGCAAGTAAGATATGACTACGAAAACTTGGGTAAGGAAATCATACCTTTCGAATTGGCTTAGGAGGATTAATCGTAATTGATAACATTTTTATGGGAAAAAAACTATACTACGAAATAGTTTAAAAACTCATTACGAAAAAATAAACTCAGTACGGAAAACGCAGTACAAAAAACAAACTCAATACGGATAACTCAGTATGAAATTTCCATAAAAAAATATGAAGGATTCGGTATGAAAATCCCGTTATGAAAATACCAGTACGAAATTTTCCATTTCGGAAATTTTCAATACGAACACTTTCATTCCAGAAGTATTCTATAAAAACATGTACATTCTGAAAAAATTGTAGTTCTGGAAATCTCCATTCCAGAAATCTTCGTTTCGAAATGTTTGAAAACAAATTTTTGAAAAACTTTGTTATTCTATCAAGCAAATGTACTCCCCCTATGAAAAGGAGTGTATTGCTATCAGGAGACTTTTTCAACAGAAAGTTAATTAAGGAGGATTACCTTACGATTATCATTCCTAACTTCTGTTTAATATATTCAAATCTATCAGAAGGCAAAGATTTTGTGAAAATATCAGCAATTTGATCTTGCGTTCCAATAAACTGAAGAATAATATCTCCTTTTGTTTTGATAATCTTTTCAATATAGCTTTTGTTACCAGTCATGTGCCGGGAACATCCACTATCCATGTACCATGTATTGTTGCTGGTACTCTCTTTATTTTCCTGAAATCAAGTAGAGAATTAGACTTTCGGAATCCAAACTTGCTTGGATCCGATATTTCCAGAAAATAAAATTTTAGGAACCCACATCTTCTTAGAGAAATAAGCATTGTGAAATCCTAAAGATTGGGTTTTGTTTAAGGAACAATTCTTTGCCCAGTGACCACCACATTGACATTTAGTACAAAATGGGGCACTTTGAGGAACAAAATAATTGTTACTAAAAATTGGGTTTTCATGGGTATAACCAAATTCGGATTTATTTCTTAAAGGTCGTATTTTGGAATACATCTTATCAAAATTTTCTTTACCATGGGTAAAGTTTGATAAACACTTCTTTAAAGAAAAAATTTCGGACTTGAGTTTTACAACGAAGTTTTTATCCTCAAAATCATTAGTTTTTGAACTAGAGTTAGGCTCGAAAACATTTTTCTTAGAAATTAATTTTTCTAATTCTTTAGAAAGTTTGTTCTTCTCAGAACTTACTTCCTCAAGATTTTTCGAAATACTTTCAAAATCAGCATTTTTCCTATCAATATCTTTAGAAAGATCTGATATCTCTTTTGTAAGAATAGAATTTCTAGAGTTTCCTTTATCAAGATTCTTATTGAGTTTGGAATTCTCAATCTCAAGAAGTTCAGAAAACCTAGAGACTTCATCATAAGTAGGTAAAGTATATTTTTTATAAGAAGAAGATTCTTCATCAGAAGAGTTATAATACTTACTATCATTAGAATTTAAAGAAACATTGGTCAATGATTCATCATTTTGTACCTTAGCCATAAAACAATGATTATCAATAGGTAATCTGGCTATAATACTAAGATTCTTCTGTCCTGAAGATTCATAATCAGAAGATTCATCTGAAGAGTCACCACCACTGGCACTCCAGGTGTCACTAGCTTTCAGAACTTTCTTAGCTTTGACTTTATAATACTTCTTCATGTTCATGTCTGAATGCATTTCTTTCTTTTCTTTCTTTTTGAGCATAGGGAAATCCGGTCTAATATGTCCATCTCTCTTGCATTCATAACAAGTAACTTCTCCATCTTTCTTATCTTTCCTTTCCTTTTTCTTATACTTAGATTGAAAATTTCTCTGGCCAGCTATCTTGTTCATCCTTCGAGCAAGATTTGCTAGTTCATTTTCAGAGACTTCACTCTCACTAGATTCGGATTGGAAAATAACTTTCTTAGACTTGGATCTGGTTACTCTCTCAGGAGTCTTAGCTTTCATCAGATTTGACGTTGTAGTAAAAGCAACAGTACCATTTCCATTCTTCTTCTTGATGTTGTCAGCGTCTCTCTTCATTCTAGTCTCATGTTGAAGAAGAGTTCCAAATAGCTCATCAAGAGTAATTTGAGTAACCTTCATGTTCTCATCTATAGTTTTTCTCTTGGACTCCCACTCATTGGGCATAATACCAATTATCTTATCCACAAGAGCTTCATCATCTAGACCTTTCTCTCCCATAGACTGTAGACTGTTGACGATAGTCATAAATCTCTGTTGAACTTTATAGATAGGTTCTCCATAAGGAAAATTGAAGCCATGATATTCTGCTCTGAGCATAGCTCTTCTAGTCCAATCACCTTAGAAGTTCCAAAGTGTGTAACTTCTAACTTCTTCCAGATACAGTAAGCTGCTTCACAAGATGAAATTTGGCTATATATATTTCTGGTCATTGAACAAAGTAAAGTATTGCATACCTTATAATTGAGTTGATATTCTTGCTTTTCCTGATTAGTAAAAGTTATGACTTCCTTGTCAGGAATTTTATAATCTCCAGTAAGCATAACAAAGTTATCCACTTCAGTATTGATAACAAAAGTCTTCATACGATCTCTCCAGTACTCATAGTCATTACCATCAAATATTGGTGGTCTTGTAGGATTCAGATTATCAATAGAACCAATATTGATTCCTGCCATACTTAAAATAACTTTGCACACAAACTTGTTAGTAGCAAAAGTTCGTAACAACAAAGTTCGGATTGGGAATTTTCGGAATGAGAAAGTTCAGAATGATAAAATGAGCAAGAAAAACATAGTCGTAAGTATAAATATTTCAGAAACCTGCTCGGATACCAATTGTAGGATTGGTATAGAGTATGAGATTTCCAACCTATGATACCAATTGTAGGATCGAAATAGTGATGTAGATGCTCAATTTACAAGAGGGGGGGTGAATAGTACACTTTAAAAATTCCTTTGGAACCTTTAAAGTTAGTTAAGAATAACTATGTTTTCCTTAAGAAAAGGAAAGGGCTAAGTTTAACAAAGTTAAACTTAAGAAAATTCACAACACCTCTAAAACCAAACAAAACTTGGAAAGAGATTCCAAAAGTAGGTTCCGGAAATATGGTTCCGTAAATTGAAACTTAACAAAAGATTACAATATGAGATTCTACCTTAAAGCGTATAGAATCTGAATGAAACAAAGTACAAATAGGGAAGTATAAGAAAGTTATACTTTCCTTACAATACAATATGCAGCGGAATAAAAACTAGTAGTAGAACTACAAGTAACAAGATATAAGTCTTTTAACCCAAAGAGAAGGGTATCCAACAACCTTGGATAAAGGTCTCTTGATTTATACTTTCAAGCAAGTCTGTCTTACCCACACCAGGGTAAGCCCTCGATACGAAGATCGGAGTCTCTGTCTTGCTATCCCCGCAAGCCCTCAACTTCAAGGTAGTTAGAAACCTCTGTCTTCCTCAGCAAGGAATCCCTTGAATTTCAAGGTAGTTGGCACCTATTTCTTCCTATCCCCGGAAGCCCTCGAATGTAATCACCAACATTCGGAGTCGCACGAAGCTTTGAGAGTTAATAAGAGCCTCTCTCTCTAGAAATCACTTCAACAGCATGTATGCACAAGAACAAGTTGTTCATCTGTCATTAGTCATCTGTGTCGAGCTCTTTCAAATGAGCTTCTATTTATAGGTAAGGTCGGCCTCCTTCCCAACGGTCATAGTTTCCTTAAAGATCGGAGGGACCTATACACGTGTCACTTAGACAACTGTTAGTTTATAACAAAATAGACGACATCATTTTATAACAAAAAAAGTGTAACAAAATGTACGACATCGTTTTAAAAACTGACTCAAAAGTTCGAAATGTAAGCTTCAGAGTGAAGGTTCGGAGTGTAATGAAAATAATAAAGAGTAGACAAATTATAGAAGTGTAAGTAGAATAAATGTTTGGAGTCTAACCAAAATATTTTTTCGAGTCTGAATTAATTCAGAGTGTATAAAACAAAGATGATCAGATTCTGTTTAATAGATGAATTCGGAATGAGAATTCGGAATGAGAATTCGTCATCAGAATTCGTAATGAGAATTCCTCATTAGAATTCCTAATGAGAATTCATCATCAGAATTCGTAATGAGAATTAAACATTAGAATTTGTAATGAGAATTCCTCATCAGAATTCGTAATGAGAATTCTTTATCAGAATTCGTAATGAGATTTCTTCATTAGAATTCGTAATGAGAATTCCTCATCAGAAATCATAATGGGAATTACTCATCAGAATTCGTAGTGAGAATTCCTCATTAGAATTCGTAATGAGAATTCGTCATCAGAATTCGTAATGAGAATTAATCATTAGAATTCCTATTGAGAATTTGTTATCGAACTTCATAAGAATTCATATCCTGAATCTGGAGTAGAACTTAATCAGAGTTCGTATCCGGAATTCGGAATGAAACTTCTTTACAGTTCTTATCCAGAATTCGGATCCTAAAACAGAATGCTTCATATCAAAGTTTCAATGATTCCGAGAAAATGGAAATTAATCTGAATCTCATACTTAAGAAAAATCTAGATGAAAATATGATAAGGATAGTTTTTCTTATAAAAGAGATTTTCCTTATAAAAGCAATTTTCCTTAAGAAAGCAATTTTCCTTAAAAAAGCAATTTTCCTTAAGAAAGCAATTTTCCTAAAGATAAGGTGTTTGTGATTTTCAAAACAAGAAGGAATGGAAAATTCATAAGGAAAACCTTATTGACTCTACATCTCTCATGACCAATAGCACTTGGTCTCATAAAAAGACCAAAATCATTCCCTAAGGAGGTTCTTAATGAGGATAAATTAAAGAGAAAAATCATCTCTCTCTTTGGTTTAATTTCCATCCAATTTAATTTTTTTTCTCTTATATTCACCTTATCTTATCCAGATGGAATGATAAATACAATATGATTATTATATTGGTATTATGTTATGTTAATGATATATATGTCAATAAAATCCTCCCTCTCTCTCTTTTATTCAAAAAATGAAATCATCGTTTGTGACGTGTCAATTTACCGACATCATGGGTGTTGTAGTTTCATTTTCATTTATATCCATAATGAATGTTAAAAAAGACATTATAATTGTTGAAATTTATTTTTAATTTTTTTTAAACCCTATCTATATTATATAAATAATGTATACACATAATACTAAATGATAAACCAAAATCTGTTCATTATGATGGAAAACCCACCAAAACTTAACCTAAAATGATCATCATTAACATGTATCTAATGATTGAAAATAATTCGATATCACCAAAATAATTATAAGATCATTTAAAATTATGGATGATAATTAATTACATAGAATAAAAATTATTTATATTTATCTACATTTTAGACAAATATCAATTCATTACTACAGGTTATCCAATTATGAAAACCATGAAAATGAATGGTCCTGAATGATGAAATTGAACTCTATAAATCATCATAAAGTCCATAAATGAACTTAATAAAACCATAATAAATAAATTTAATGTAGTAAAGGTTATTTTATTGATAATTAATGAATCTAATTTTATTATACAGGATATTAATGTGATGGGATTATTCAGACACAAGGTAAGGGGAATTTCCAAACCCAACTCTCTTTCTTTGGGTCTTCCCTATTTCACCACATTTTAAGTATGGATATTCCATAAATATAATTTCATCATAATCATATTACCTTTTGTGGATATACATCTTTTCTAATTGATTTTATTAGAAACACTATTTTTTCCAAAAGAACTCTTCTTTAAAAAAAATCACACCATTTTCTCAAGATTGTTTCTTCTTCACTCAGGGTTGATGATTCTTATGTTATCCCCTCTTTCATTTGGGAACCCAATTTTTATTAAATTGTGATTTATTAAATGAATCTAATTCATTTACATAAATTATTTTATGCCTAATATTGATATATTTTCTATGTGGCATGCATTATAATGTAAATTTTATGATGTGATAGGTGCCCCAAGAATTATATAGAACAATGTAAATGGTATGATATGATGGGTGTTCGCAGAATTATATAGCACTCCAATTAATTGGGTAATGTGATTTATCTCATGAAAATAGTTAAATATTTTTTATCATGATGATATCTTTTTTCTAAACTACTTGTGGTAGTTTACCACTAAACTGTGACATTTAATTTTTAAGCATTGCCATATTCCCTTATATTATCTAATTATTCATTTAGTGGTTATTATGATGATGTTATGATTACTCTCACTCCATGTTATATTTTTTTGGTTATTATCAATAATATTACTAGTATTTTATCTCTCCAATTTTTGATTTATATCCTCAGATGACAACTTGTACTAAAAAAATTCTCTGGGTAATAAGAAGCAAGAGAAGAAGGAATTAAATAAATGTTTTTGTTTTACTTTTAAATGTTATGTATGATCCTAATTTTTTCAAGACACTAATCCTTTGGATCCTCATAGTATAATTATTTTATGTTTTTTAAATGATGTAATAGTAATATATGAAAAAGTCGATTCGTTGTAGCTAGTATTAGAGGATAGTTTTGTTACTTTGGAATTATGATTTGAAAATAATAGTGAAAAATCCTTAGTATAAGACTAAATATATATAATAACCTAAGAATATTTGTTTTAGAAAGTACTAAGGATAGGGATCACACAGGATATGAATTTGAAATATTTTTAAAAAGTTATAAAATATTTATTCGTGATTTTATGACTTATGGTTTGTTCTAAAATTTTCTATTTATTAAATGGTGGGATCCATGAGAATCCATTCCGGCAACCCCTGGGAGGGACAATGTAGTGATTTCCCAAATGAAATATCCAATTATTTGGTAAGTGGAGTTCAAAATTTTATGGCGATGCTTTCCTAGTTGTCTCAGGTTATCAACAATAACCTAAAAAATGTGGAATTTCCTCCATCACCTAAGAGTGTGAAACTAGCTATCGAGTGTTTAATTCACATCCAACCACTCATGATTGGTGGATCTTCTGATCCATTAGTTGTGTAATAGTGGGTCAACTCATTGGAGAAGATCATTTTTGTTATTCACTGTTATGATATGGATAAGGTGAATCTAATTGTTTATCATCTAGATGTATAAGTTGATCAATAGGGAGCCTTGGTTAATAACACCCAGCCTTGGGATGAAATTGATGAGATGTAGTGGGAAGACTTTAATATAATGTTTCATAACAAGTATTTCCCACGAAAACTTCAATCAAGGAAAGAGATATAATTCGCAGAGCTGAATCAAAAGGAAGGGAAATCTAGCATGTCCTATGAATCAAATTTTAGATGTCTTTCAACGTATGATTTAGGTTTTTTAATAATAAATGATAGAAAATTTGATATATTCTTTAGTGGTTTAAACCCACACCTTTGAAAGGATATTATAATTCAAGACATTTAAAGTTACGAAGATGTTGTTTTATGTTCTCTCAATGTTTAGAGGGAGTTTAGAGAATAGAGTCATGGATATGGTGATAATAAAAAAAATATTGAATTTAAATTTATATGATATCATGGAAATGGTGTAAAGGTAACTCAACCACTCACATGTCCAAAATATGGGAATAAGCATCATGGGAACGGTCTCAATGGGATGTGGAAATGTATTAAATTTAAAAGATAGGGCTACCATGCTCATGAATGTAAAAAAGACACGGGGAAGTAGGAAAATGTGGTAGAGGAATGTAGATCACCACCAATGGTAGAATGATAAAATATAGGGAGAAAGGGCACTATGCAAGAAAGATCACTAAACATCGAGTTCACAAGGGTAATCAAAATCATCAGCCACAAAATAAAACTTCACAAGGAAATGATTTTTCCATCATTACTATAGATGAGGGGAAATAAAATGATGTCATGTGTGGTCCACTTCCTATTCACTCAGTAATGGAAATTGTCTTTTTTTATTCTAGTTCTACACATTACCTTATATCTTTCATGTTTGCTAGAACTGTTGAATCAATTCCCCAAAACCATGATGTATAGATAGCCATAAAAACAATCAGTGTTATAATCAATAAAACCCAAGTGTTGTACTGTTATCCTATTTGAATATGTGGTAATATTCTTCCAGTGAATTTCATTATACATCCCTAGGTGGAATTTTATGCCATAATGGGAATAGATTGGCTCTTGTTATTTCAAAAACATATCAACTATCAGGAAAAGGAAATAACTATTCATATTCCAAACCATCGCATACACCTCTTAATATTTAATGATGATCTTAAATCTCCTTCGTAAAATAATTCAACAGGGTGGGTGTTGATTCCATATAAATAATCATTACTCACTAAAATGGTTGATTCAAAGGAAGGTATCATCATAGGGGAAATTCATATTGTGAGGGAATACAGTGATTTATTTCCCATAAAGTTACCCAGATAGCTCCTGGATTCTGAGTTAGAGTTATAAATATAACTCATACCTGGAGTTACTTCTATCTCAATGGGTCCATATAGGATGGATCCTATATAACTATAGGAATTAAAGACAATGATATAAGATCTTTTGGAGAATGGGTTCATACACCCCCAGTGCATCACCTTGGGGTCTGCCAGTTTTCTTTATCAAGAAGAAGGATAGGTCAATGGGTTTTTATATCAATTATCAGAAAATCAATAAGATTAATATAAATACAAATTATCCTCATCCAATGATTGATGACATGTTTGATCAGTTCTGAAGAGCTCATTATATCTCAAAGATAGATATTCATTTTGGATATCATCCGTGAAAGGTGAAGAATGAATATATTCAGAAGGTAGCCTTTTGTACTGAAGTGCACTGTGTTTCATTTGTTGTCAATGAGGCATGAAGTTGTCTTGGAATGAATGGAAGTCAAGGAATGTCAAGATGTGAATGACAAAGGTTGTGATGGTGTTGTTAAAGAATGGATAATGGCCATGGAACTTAGACGAATGTCACTTAGGAGATTCACTAAGTGGCATTGGAGAATATGGTTGAAACATTCTCCAAGGATATCTGACGATTGTTGAGCTTCTCTTTAAGTTCAAAGAACTTGTATCCTGATGATACAATGTCACAACATTGTTTGAAGACCATGCATTGTATTGACAATGCATGAGGAGATGAAGATGATCCATCCACAAGTTCTAAGTGGATGAAGTGGATTAAAGAAGTCCATGTGCTAACTCTTAGTGCATGTGAATTGGAAGTGATCCAACTTGATCTCTGATTAGATCAATGATGTTTATTGAAGAAATATTTGATTCAGGAGCTCGGTTGAAGATGAAGAAACCTTGGGAATTCCATATTCTAAGTAGAGATCATATGAGAGGAGAAATGATGGAATTCATAAGAAGAAGAAGAAATGAAGAAGGGAGAAGTGGCTTGGAATTTGGCATTTTACATATGGGATACTTTGTTTTTTAACAAAGTGTTTATTCTGTCCATTTGCCAAAAAATATGGCCAGCCAAGGCACCTTGAGGGTTCAACCCCAAGGCATGGGCACTAGGGCACCACGCCCGGGGGAACCTGTGGGGCGAGCCAGGGCGGCAGGGCGCACACCCGGGACACCGCAAGGGCGCCTGGGGCACGCCCGGAGGAGCGCGGCAGGGGGCCATGTGTAAGCCCCCGAGGACACGCGGTGGTGAAACCCGCGCGCCCGAGGTGCATAGTGGGCGCTAGGTGCGCGCCCGCAGAGGCGAGAGTGGGCGCAGAGCGCGCCCACAGGGAGAACACGGTGCGGGGCGGCACCGTGGAGGGGGAAGTTCAACTGGCGAGTAGCGGGCAGCGCCATGGTAATAAACCGCGGAAAAACAGGAGCCCGTTTCGATGTGGGACGCGGAATTTTTCCGCGGGAGCGATCCTGGCCGCACGATCGATCGCGTGCCAGATCTTGGCCGCACATCTGATCCGCGGCGAGGCGATCTGATCTAGGCCGTCCGAGGATATTCAAACGCCTGATCCAACGGCCGTGGCTCGTCTTCCACCTCGAGCTCGAGCCGAGGACACCCCGTGCCACCCGACGTCCCCCGCTGAACCAGAGCCCTCCGAGCATCGGATTTTGAGTTCCCGGCTGTCTCTTTCGAAGCCGAAGGCACCATCGTGCTCGTATGATCCTACTGAACATTTCCATGCATAAAAAAGGAGAATGCACACGATGTATGGGAAATTGGAGTTCGGCCGAGGCTTGCGAAGCTGCCGAAGGCCATGAGGATTATAGCTGTGCATGGATCGACTTAAGAGAGCCATGCACACGTTCGGCGAAGCATGAACGTGGAGGAGGAAGAAAAATACGGGAGCCCGCGTGAAACCGAGAATAAAAATCAAGATTTGAAAAGATTTTTAATGATCCGAAGATCTCGGGAGTTTGAGTTATATCACGCGGATGAGCCGAGGCACTCTTTGCCTATAAAAGGAGAGCCCATGCTCTCGGTATTGCTTGCTGAAAAATTTGAACAGAGTCCCGCGAGCACCCTGTGCTTTGCGAAGCTTTGAAGCCCCGTGCAATCTATTTTGCGCGGCTGAAGTCCTCGGTGCCATCCTTGGCCCGAAGGAGTCCCCTGCGCGCTAATCCTTTGTGCGGCAGGAAGACCTCGTGGCCGCAACACCTTGCGCGCCCGAGGCTTGTTCCATCTCTGCCCGCACCCTTGCGCGGCAGGAGGAAGACCCCGCGGGTGTTGCACTTGCGCAGGAGGAGCTTGCGCGCCCGCGACCGCCTTGCCTCCTTGAGGTCTTGCGCGGCTGTTGAAGGCAGTAGGGAGTTCGGGTGAGGCAGTATACCACCCATAAGGATAGAGAGAGTAAAGAACACCCTATGGGCATTTGTGTGTGCATAAGGAGGAAGACCACACTATTTGTGTGTGTGCAAAGTGGACAGGAACACCTACGGGCCAAGTGTGTGCCAAGTGGAGAAGAGGACCCGAGGCATAGCCTTATGTGTGCACCAAGTGAAGACAAACACCTAAGCCTACATGTGTGCAAAAAGAAAACAAATAGGCCGTAGCCTTGTGTGGGTGAAGTGAAGACCACACCTCATTTGAGTGTGTGTGTGTGAAAATTGAAGAGGAACACCCTACGACCATTTAAGGGTGTGCAACAAGAAGTGAGAAGGCCAAGCTCAATTGTGTGCCAAAGTGAAGAAGTTTTGTGTGCAAAGAGACAAGAAGGTCGAACCTAGGTGTGTGCACTAAGAAGTGTGTATACACTTAGAAGAAGAAAATGGAGGACATCCACACAAAGAAGAACACACATTTATGTGTGTAGACAAATTGCATAAAGTGTGTGAAGTCTGAGAAGTAGGTGTGTGCTGAAAAGAATTACACCCTCTAAGGGTTTACTGCACCAAGAAGAGAAGAAGGGGAGTGCATGCTTGCATGCATGCACGTGCACACGTGAACAAAGTCAAATCAGTGGTGTGCATTTGAGTTGTCCAAGACCAGGAGGTTCTTGAAGAATTGAGAAGGCCATGCTATCAGTGCATGAGGATGAAGAGCTGCCATGCACTCAGTGCATGAAGTTGTTTTGAAGTGAGACTGGACCAGACTGAAGTTAAAGACATCATTTGTCTGAGTATTCAGTAGTTGGAGAGAAGCCAGGTCATCCTTAGAAGAAGGAGATAAATCCTGAGCAAGACGAGAAGACCTGATCATCACAATTGATCAGAGGTATAGAGCAAGGCCAGCAGTCTTTATCCCAGACTGCTGAGGATACTTGAAGAGCTAAAGTGAAGAAGAGATACTCGTGTGACTTGAGGATCCAGGAGAAGACCCTGTGGGAATCAGGGAGAAGAAGTCTTTAGTGGGATTCTGGAGCAGGCCAGTGGGACTCTGGTAACACTGTGGGACGCAGTATAAAGACCCTCATGTGGGACACAGGAGAGATACAGTGGGACTCTGTATCGACCATTGTAATACTAACAGATTATAATGGGAGAATCCATGCTGGGAGAGCATGGCAAGGATGTAGGCCTTTGGTGCTGAACCTTGTAAATCCTTGTGTCCTGTGCCTTTTCATTACTGCATCATTCGGGAAAGGTTGAGAGATACAAGAAGAGTGGATCGAGGCCTTAACAAGCCATAGAGGTTTAATTGATAAGGAATCAATTAGTAAAAAGATTTTAAGGGATCACTGATTCACCCCCTCCCCCTCTCAGTGATTCACACTGATCTGGGCACTTCAATTGGTATCAGAGCCAGGTTACCTCTAAAAGATCCAAGGGAGTCTTTATGAAGTGCAGATTTGAGGAAACGAGCGACCAGCCTCAAATGGAGATATCTGCCAAGACTCAGAAAAATAGAAAGAAGAAACAGGCCAAGAAGATGAAGAAAGCATGTCCTAGCTGTGATGAAGTTGAAACAATGAATGATCTTCAGAGTGCACTCAAATATCTTCAGAAGACAGTTCCCATGGAAGTGGAAAAGTGTATAGCTACAGGCATCCATGATCTTCATGAAGAAAAATCACAGTTAGAAGAAGAAGCCAATGCAATGGAAGATCAATTGGCTAAAAGGGTTGGCATAACCAACACTCTCAGAAAGCTGGTGAAGGCTAAAGATGAAACTGTTTCTCTTTGCAATGAAAGATATGAAGACACTGCTGAAGAATTGCAAAGAAGCCTTTCTGGGAAAGAAATCTTTATGATAATGATCAAAGAAGTTTTCCATGCACTGGAAAAGAGGCACAAAGTTTCAATGAATGTCAGAGATGCTCAACTTGAAGACAAAGTAAACAGGGTAAAGGAGCTTTACAATTCATTACAAGAAATGAAGAAGGTACATGAAGACCATTTAGAATAGCTGAAAGAAAATTGGGAAGGAAGGCTAAGAACTATTGAGGATGAGAAGAACTCCCTCAATATGAAATGCTTCGAACTAGAGGTGATATTGAAAAATCTTCAATCACCCAAAGCTGAATCCTCCCAGTCAGCTGAAAGAAGAAATGTTGCTACTCAAGTAAGCTTTGAGAAGGATGATTCTAAGAGAAAGACATCCTCTAATAAAAGTGCAACATCTTCTAGAAAGAAGGTACCATCCATACCATCTTGTACTGATGCTTCTAATTGTGTTTCCACAAAAAGTGCAGGATGGAAGAATAATTCCAAACAAGTATGGATGAAGACAATGAAGAAAGAATGCTCTCCTGAAGCAGCACAACAATTCAAGACAAGTACCCTACAATCAGAAGGAATCAAAAGGTCAAGATTTGTCGGTCAATGTTGGTGTTGTAATAAGTATGGGCACTGTGCAAAGGATTGTTGGTACAATCCACTGAATGCCAAAGCACAGAGGAAGCCCATGCCAAGGGGGAGCAATCCAGAAGGAAGGAAGCAACATCCACAGGTCCAGAGACATCTGTTTACTGCAAATAGATTTGGATTACTTGAAAACATCTGGGATGGTTGCAAAAGTGGTCAACAATTTGATACATGTCAATCTCCGAATGTATCCAAAGCTGGAAAGAAGAGAAGATCACAGAACCTGGCTAAGAGAGATTCCTTGGGAAGCAAGAAGAAGAAAGTGGAAGATGCTCCCAAGAAGAGTTTAAAGAATGAAGAGAAGTCCTTGGAATTCAAATCCAAGAAGGGTGATGCATCAAGAAGAGCCACCAAGAAGACATGCTTCTACTGTGGAAAGAAAGGTCTTACCATGGATCTTTGTGAACAAGCCATGGAACTGAATAGAAGCAGACTGGACTCAAAAAGACAATCAATCCAGAAGAAGCAGAAGGGATTGATTGAAAACAAGTTTCCTAAGAAAGGTAGCTTGACAGCATCAAAGGAACCATGTGAAACTTCCAAAACTGAGGCCACTCTTCCAAATGATTTACTTGTCATATGGCCGAATCATTTGCAACTTTCCAAAGATCTGCAGAGAGCTGAAGATGAAGTTCTGGCAATTGCTAAGGCAAAAGGGAAGAATAATATTTCACATGAAGAGGTTTTGAGAACCACACCAGCACAATCATCAATGAAGATCAAATGTGCAAGTGTGAAGAATGGTGAAAATGGGACATATCGGTTGAGAGAATCTTCTCAACCTTGTTGTTCACATTGATGAACCAAGGAGGTTCCATCTTATTCCCTAATCACTTGTATTTACATGTGCTAACACTGCAGGGAATTGAAGACGATGATCATTCTCATCTAGAGAGTGGTTTGGACAGAATGGAGTGCACCCCTTGAGGGGGATCCAATCTGAAGAAGATGGGATTCTGAGATTAATACCATCTTGAGAAAAGTGAAGGTATTCCAATCATACTTTCATCCCTTGTTTCTTAATTGAGTTTATCTTGTCAATTAAGGAGGAGTATGGATTGAAGGAAAATGGATGAAAGGGGGAGCTTTATCATTGCACTGAACTCTCTAATGAGTTTTGTGAAGTTGTGCAGGATTTAGAAAATTCATTGAATATCTGAAAATTTCAAACCCCTGAAGTATGATCTCACATGTGTAGAGAATTGTGGACAGCATTGAGTTCCTTGGTTACATCACTCTTGTTTTCTACACCGGGTTAGCCCAAGTATACTTAGAGTTGATCTACTAAAGGTTCTTTGCTAAAGAAGAACATGTGACATCATCCCTCTCTCAGTGTTTTTCAAGAAAATACTTTTCAAAGGGAGGAAGAGATTTTAGAAAGAGAACCACACCACACCTTTGCATTTGATTGCCAATAAGGGGGAGAAATATTGGCACACATATTGACCCATTCATATGTGCTGAAGAAGTGTATTGACAACAAATACAAAGGGGGAGATTGAAGTGCACTGTGTTGCATTTGTTGTCAATGAGGCATGAAGTTGTCTTGGAATGAATGGAAGTCAAGGAATGTCAAGATGTGAATGACAAAGGTTGTGATGGTGTTGGTAAAGAATGGAGAATGGCCATGGAACTTAGAGGAATGTCACTTAGGAGATTCACTAAGTGGCATTGGAGAATATGGTTGAAACATTCTCCATGGATATCTGACGATTGTTGAGCTGCTCTTTAAGTCCAAAGAACTTGTATCCTGATGATACAATGTCACAACATTGTTTGAAGACCATGCATTGTATTGACAATGCATGAGGAGATGAAGATGATCCATCCACAAGTTCTAAGTGGATGAAGTGGATTAAAGAAGTCCATGTGCTAACTCTTAGTGCATGTGAATTGGAAGTGATCCAACTTGATCTCTGATTAGATCAATGAAGTTTATTGAAGAAATATTTGATTCAGGAGCTCGGTTGAAGATGAAGAAACCTTGGGAATTCCATATTCTAAGTAGAGATCATATGAGAGGAGAAATGATGGAATTCTTAAGAAGAAGAAGAAATGAAGAAGGGAGAAGTGGCTTGGAATTTGGCATTTTACATATGGGATACTTTGTTTTTTAACAAAGTGTTTATTCTGTCCCTTTGCCAAAAAATATGGCCAGCCAAGGAACCTTGAGGGTTCAACCCCAAGGCATGGGCACTAGGGCACCATGCCCGGGGGAACCCGTGGGGCGAGCCAGGGCGGCAGGGCGCACACCCGGGACACCGCAAGGGCGCCTGGGGCACGCCCGGAGGAGCGCGCCAGGGGGCCGTGTGTAAGCCCCCGAGGACACGCGGTGGTGAAACCCGCGCACCCGAGGTGCATAGTGGGCGCTAGGTGCGCGCCCGCAGAGGCGAGAGTGGGCGCAGAGCGCGCCCGCAGGGAGAACACGGTGCGGGGTGGCACCGTGGAGGGGGAAGTTCAACTGGCGAGTAGCGGGCAGCGCCAGGGTAATAAACCGCGGAAAAACAGGAGCCCGTTTCGATGTGGGACGCGGAATGTTTCCGCGGGAGCGATCCTGGCCGCACGATCGATCGCGCGCCAGATCTTGGCCGCACATCTGATCCGCGGCGAGGCAATCTGATCCAGGCCATCCGAGGATATTCAAACGCCTGATCCAACGGTCGTGGCTCGTCTTCCACCTCGAGCTCGAGCCGAGGACACCCCGTTCCACCCGACGTCCCCCGCTGAACCAGAGCCCTCCGAGCATCGGATTTTGAGTTCCCGACTGTCTCTTTCAAAGCCGAAGGCACCATCGTGCTCGTATGATCCTACTGAACATTTCCATGCATAAAAAAGGAGAATGAACACGATGTATGGGAAATTGGAGTTCGGCCGAGGCATGCGAAGCTGCCGAAGGCCATGAGGATTATAGCTGTGGATGGATCGACTTAAGAGAGCCATGCACACGTTCGGCGAAGCAGGAACGTGGAGGAGGAAGAAAAATAAGGGAGCCGAGTGAAACTGAGAATAAAAATCAAGATTTGAAAAGATTTTTAATGATCCGAAGATCTCGGGAGTTTGAGTTATATCATGCGGATGAGCCGAGGCACTCTTTGCCTACAAAAGGAGAGCCCATGCTCTCGGTATTGCTTGCTGAAAAATTTGAACAGAGTCCCGCGAGCACCCTGTGCTTTGCGAAGCTTTGAAGCCCCGTGCAATCTATTTTGCATGGCTGAAGTCCTCGGTTCCATCCTTGGCCCGAAGGAGTCCCCTGCGCGCTAATCCTTTGCGCGGCAGGAAGACCTTGTGGCCGCAACACCTTGCGCGCCCGAGGCTTGTTCCCTCTCTGCCCGCACCCTTGCGCGGCAGGAGGAAGACCCCGCGGGTGTTGCACTTGCGCAGGAGGAGCTTGCACGCCCGCGACCGCCTTGCCTCCTTGAGGTCTTGCGCGGCTGTTGAAGGCAGTAGGGAGTTTTGGTGAGGCAGTATACCACCCATAAGGAGATAGAGAGTAAAGAACACCCTACGGGCATTTGTGTGTGCATAAGGAGGAAGACCACACTATTTGTGTGTGTGCAAAGTGGACAAGAACACCTACGGTCCAAGTGTGTGCCAAGTGGAGAAGAGGACCCGAGGCATAGCCTTGTGTGTGCACCAAGTGAAGACAAACACCTAAGCCTACATGTGTGCAAAAAGAAAACAAATAGGTCGTAGCCTTGTGTGGGTGAAGTGAAGACCACACCTCATTTGAGTGTGTGTGTGTGAAAATTGAAGAGGAACACCCTACGACCATTTAAGGGTGTGCAACAAGAAGTGTGAAGGCCAAGCTCAAGTGTGTACCAAAGTGAAGAAGTTTTGTGTGCAAAGAGACAAGAAGGCCGAACCTAGGTGTGTGCACTAAGAAGTGTGTATACACTTAGAAGAAGAAAAGGGAGGACATCCACACAAAGAAGAACACACATTTATGTGTGTAGACAAATTGCATAAAGTGTGTGAAGTCTGAGAAGTAGGTGTGTGCTGAAAAGAATTACACCCTCTAAGGGTTTACTGCACCAAGAAGAGAAGAAGGGGAGTGCATGCTTGCATGCATGCACGTGCACACGTGAACAAAGTCAAATCAGTGGTGTGCATTTGAGTTGTCCAAGACCAGGAGGTTCTTGAAGAATTGAGAAGGCCATGCTATCAGTGCATGAGGATGAAGAGCTGCCATGCACTCAGTGCATGAAGTTGTTTTGAAGTGAGACTGGACCAGACTGAAGTTAAAGACATCATTTTTCTGAGTATTTAGTAGTTGGAGAGAAGCCAGGTCATCCTTAAAAGAAGGAGATAAATCCTGAGCAAGACGAGAAGACCTGATCATCACAAGTGATCAGAGGTACAGAGCAAGGCCAGCAGTCTTTATCCCAGACTGCTGAGGATACTTGAAGAGCTAAAGTGAAGAAGAGCTACTCGTGTGACTCGAGGAGCCAGGAGAAGACCCTGTGGGACTCAGGGAGAAGAAGTCTTCAGTGGGATTCTGAAGCAGGCCAGTGGGACTCTGGTAACACTGTGGGACGCAGTATAAAGACCCTCATGTGGGACTCAAGAGAGATACAGTGGGACTTTGTATCGACCATTGTAATACTAACAGATTATAATGGGAGAATCCATGCTGGGAGAGCATGGCAAGGATATAGGCCTTTGGTGCCGAACCTTGTAAATCCTTGTGTCATGTGCCTTTTCATTACTGCATCATTCGGGAAAGGTTGAGAGATACAAGAAGAGTGGATCGAGGCCTTAACAATCCATAGAGGTTTAATTGATAAGGAATCAATTAGTAAAAAGATTTTAAGGGATCACTGATTCACCCCCTCCCCCTCTCAGTGATTCACACTGATCTGGGAACTTCATGTACAACGTATGGGACTATGAGTTTCTAGTGGTGACCTTCAGACATACTAATTTTCATGTATTGGAGAGTCTTTAAACATTAACTTGACAAATTATTGGTAGTTTTTATCGATGATATTCTCATCGACTCCAAGAGAAAGTAGGAACATGAAGAACATATAAGGCATGTGTTGGTGACATTATGGAAGGAAAAATTGTATGCTAAATAAACATGTGTGACTTTTTGATGAAGGAAATCACAATCATGTCACATGTGGTCAGAAGTAAGGAAATTTATATGGACCCTTAAAAAACAAAGGCAATTGATGAATAGCTCCGAACAACTAGTGTCATATAAATCTGTATTTTTCTTGGATTTTATGTGTTATACTAGTTTTTTGTTGAATATTTCTCATGATTTTCAATCCCACTAACTAAGTTAACAATGAAGGGGAAACGTATGTCTCGAGGGAAGAATGTGAGGAAAGATTTAGGAAGCTAAAGAGAAGGTCGATCACTACACATGTACTCACATTTCCATGAAGTGGGTAATAGTGTTTGATATACATTTATTCTTCAAATAAATGCTTGGTTTTTTTTCTTATGAAAATGATAATGTGATAGCCTATTAGTCACAGAATTTGATGATCCATGAGCTGAACTACTCGATGCATGATATAGAGTTGGCAGTTGTGACTTTTTCCTTGAAAATATGGTATCACTACCTCTATGATGAGAAGTGTGACATATATACTAATCACAAGAGTATAATGTACATATTCACAAAAAAAGATCTCAAAATGAATCAACTAAGATAGTCAGTGAAAATCGGCGACTAAGATTACTCTATTCCTGATCATTCTGGAAATGCAATCCGGGTAGGTGCGGCACTATGTAGAAATGAACCTACTATTATATTCATGTTGTGGATTGAGAAAGACATTATCTTCATTAATATGAAAAGGATGGACTTGGAAATCATTATGGAAGGGAATAAATCTAACCATTACCAAATGAGTTCCCAACAATCTACTCAAGAGAAGATTAAAGGGGTACAATGGGATGATTTGGAGTTAAAAACTAAGTTTAATGAAATAAAGGAAGGGAATATGAAAGATTAACATATTGATAATGATGGAATGATTCAATTTGGAATAAGGATTTATGATCCTTCATAATCTGGGATAAAGAATGAACTTTTGGATAATGCACATAGCTCAATATTCCCTATCCATCCCGGTTGCACCAAGATCTACCGCAGTCTCTAAAAAGAAATCTAGTAGGATAAAATGAGGAATGAGATCCCAGAATATATCTCATGGTTTTTTATATGTCATCATGTTAAATAGAAGCGACATAAGTCTAAAGGGATGATAAACCATTTCCTATAACCTTTTGTAAATGGGAGAATTTTACTATGGTAATTGTGAAGGGGCTCTTGAAAATATCCAAAGAACATAATTTGAGTAAAATTCTGGAGGATTCCTCAACATGCTTTGAGTACTGAATTAAATTATACATGTCCTATCACCCCCAAAATGGTGGCTAATCTAAAAGGACTACCTAGAAACTCGAAGATATGCTATGATCCTTCTATTTATAATTCAACAATGTACAAGATTAGCTTCTTTCATTGGTTGAGATCTCCTATAATAATATATTCTACTTTTGTATTTATATGGCTCCATATGATGATTTTTATGGAAAGTTGTGTAGAACTCCAGCCAATTTGGATGAAGTTGGAGAAAGAAAGTTTCTTAGAAAAGATATTATAAGAGATGATAGGGAATGTTAAAACCATCTAGTAACATATCCATGCTACTCAGAGTTGAAAAAATAGTTATAATGAAAATTGTTGAAGGAACTCATAGTTAGACATTGGAGGTATAGTCTTCCATAAAATATCACCATGTAATATAGTCATGTTGTTTGGAAGGAAAGGGAAGATAAACCCATGGTAAATTGGCCCCTTTGAGATCATTTATCGCATAGGAGCCGTGTTCTATCGTCTGGAACTTCAACTAAATATAGCTCAAGTTTATGATCTGTTCCACGTATCACTCAAGATATTTACATACCAGATCCATCACATGTAATGAACTGAGAGGTGGTATAACTAGAAGATGATATCTCTTATGAGTAGTAGCATGTATCATTTATAGACTAGAGATACAAGGTTCTATGCAACATGCCAACACACCTTCTCAATGTGTTGTGATGGAAAAATAAGCACAAAGAAGAACATGGTAACCGGAGGAGGGAAGGAAGGAGATGTACCCTCACCAATTTATGTAAAATGAAATTTTTGTGGGACAAATTTCAAAATGGGGGAAGAATTAAATGACCCAAAATTTTATAATTTGAATTTCTTCCTAAAAAAATTAATTTCATATAATATAAATCTCATAAAATGGCTTATACGCCACACAAAAACATTATAAATAAAAAAATTAATTAAAGAATATGAATTTCTAGAATCTATGGAACCAATACAAATGAAATAGTCACTTGGACTTTGGAATAGTAATATGACCCTTATGAATTTTAAACTGGCCAAATATGTACTATAATTACCTATAAAAGTTTATATAAAATTTAGGCATACTATAAATTAAATTATGGTATAATTATATCATTGTATAATTGATGATATATTATAATTATTATTAATAAGTTTTTGATATTTTTATAAGTCATAAATATTTAAGTACAATTATAAAATTAATTTAATAATATGATAGAAATTTATTTTTTAAAAATGTATTCATAAATTAATAAATTTATTTCTTCAGGTTTTATGATAATTTAATGAGACCTTCAGTAATTTTTAAAAATGTTTAAAAATTAGTTATAATTTTAAAATATGTATTTTCCAAGTGAATGATTATTTTGATTAAAAATTAAAGTATTAATAAGTAGAAAATTAACCTCACAAAATGGAGTTCATTTTTTAATTTTACGCATCAAAAAATGGTTAGTTTTATTTTTTAGTATTTTTATAAAATAATTGTATTTTTATTAATAGTAAATTGTTGTAGTTTAAAATAAAATATAAATACATTTATTATGGATTCATAGATGATAAAAGAATTATGTAAGCCCAAAATCTACAAATATTTTTCATTATTTTAATATATTTATTTATAACTCTCAAACCATGCATTGTCATGAGCCAAAATAATAAATCAATGAAAATAATATTGGGAAAACATCCTTTCCTCCACTAGAAATAACACCCCTCACCCCCTCTTCTCCTACCAATTCAAAAGATTGAATAAATTACTAAATTACACCCAATACTCTTCACTAGTACCTCCACCATGTATATGATCTCTTATTCTGATAAAAAGATCAAAACCATTCCCTAAGGAGGTTATCAAGGAGGATAAATTATAGAGGTAAATCCCATGCCTCTTTCTTTTAATTTCCTTTCAATTTCATTTCATTTGTATATTTTACTCACCTTAACTTATAAAAATGTAATTATTAATCCATTATGATTTATTTACAAGTAATATATCATTTTAATGGAAGATCCATCAATAAAATCCTCCCCCCCTCTCTATTATTTGAAAAATGAAATCATTTACCGTGATGTGTCCATTTACTGACATCATGGGTGATTCACTTTCATTTTCATTTAAATCCTTAAAGGATGTTAATAAAAACATTTTAATTGTTTAAAAATATTATAAATTGTATTTTACCACCCCATTTATATTCCCGAAATAACTTATACACATAATAATAAATGCTAAAACAAAAATTATTTCATTGGGATCAAAAAACTGCCAAAATTATCTTTAAAAGATCATCATTAACTTGTATCTAAGTATTTGTCATAAGGATATATAACCAAATTCATTTTAATGTAATTTAAACTTATTTAAGGTCACTAATAAAATATAATAACAATTCTTGATATTTATTAACATTTTACACAAAGTTCCATTCATGTATACAAGTAAACCAATCATCAAAACCAACAAAATGAATGCTCCCAAATGATGAAATTAAACTCTATAACTCATAAGACGGTCCATAAATTAACCTAATAAAATTATAATGAATAATATTAATTTATATAATATTCATTATTTTATAATTATGGAATCTAATGTGATTATATAGGATATTAAAATGAAGGACGTATTTAGACACAAGGTAAGGGGAATTCTCGAAACCAACTCTCTTTGTTTGGGTTTTCTATCTTTCACCCCATTTTTATTATGTATAATAATTAAATATAATTTCATAATAATTAACTTACATTTTTGTGATATAAATGTTTTCTAATTGATTTTATTTAAAATAAAATATTTTCCAAAAGAAATATTCTCTCAAAAACACACTTTTCTTCAAGATTGTTTCTTCTTCACTGATGGTTGATGATTCTTATGTTATTCCCTCTTTTATTAAAGAACCCAAATTTTATGAATGTATGATATAAGAAATTAAACCCATTATTTTACATTGGTTATTTTATGTTCATGATTGATATACATTAGATGTGTCATTCATGATAATGTAAATATTATGAGGTGATGGGTGTGTTCAGAATTATATAGTGCAATGTAAATGTTATGATTTGATGGGTGCTCCCAGAATTATATAGAAATACAATGAATTAGGTAATGTGATATATCTCATGAAAAAAGTGAAATATGCATGAAAATGATATTATCTTTTTTCAAAACTATGTGTGGTAGTTTACCACTAAGACATGATGTTTTATTTTTGTTTATTTTCACATTCCATTCCATTATCTAATGCTTCATCTCATGATTATGATGATGTTGCTATGATTTTTCACACATGGTGTTATATTTTTTCACATTATTATCTATACTTTTATTGGGATTTTATATCACCCCTTTTTTATGTATATCCTATATTTAATACTTATACTGAGGAGAATTAATGATCCAATAAGAGTCTAGAGAATAAGGAATTAAATAAATTTATATGTTTAATTTTTTTAAATTTTATGTGTGGTCCTAATTTTCCCAAAACACAAAACCTTTGGATCCTCATTGTGTAATTATTTTATGTTTTTTGTCATTAAAATTACGTAATAGTAATTTAATAAAAATAAGGTTCTCTATAATATTAAGTATATAGATATCATATTTATTCATAATAATTTATCATCTTTTTGGAATGTTTAACATGGAAATGAATTTCCTCGCATAGTATAAATAGTTATTTGTACATACACATGAGTGAAAGTATCATTCCCTTAACAGTGAAAGTGTAATTATGTTTATGGTATATTGGTTTTTACAGCATCATATTCATGTATTATTTTTTAAGTATATACATTATTTTAATCATTATACCCATCCAAATAAATTGGTAAAGAAAAAAATACAACATGGTGTGGAGACGGTATTTCAAACATACAGATGCGTGGTAATTTCATTTTTTAGTAGGATGGATAAAGATGGAATATGGGTGTCCCAATATCATGATACTGTCTCATAATATATAGGATATTGGATTTTTATCTTTATAATGGAAAAAAACATGGTAAAGAAGTGTAAGATGAAATGAAATTGGATGAGTTGGTAAAAGAAATTATATCTTTTTAAGTGGAATTTTTTTAGATCTCTTCATAAGGGATCATTGGTTGTTTTTTCTAGAATACAATAATCCCTAAAACATGGATAAGGATGTTGGAAAGAAAAATATGTAGGTATTTGTTGATCTAGATTGTTCAATGTGGGGTTAGTAAGTGAGGGGGAAGGTTCCCTTTCATAATTAACATGAGTTGAACTTTTGGAAACAATAAAAATATTAAAATAATATGATGTAAATTTAAATACCAAAGGTATCCCAATAGAGTTTTTTCTAAAACGTTATTTTTATGGGTCCAAATCCTCTCAACCAATAAATTCTTTACAAGTTTATGTCATATTCTTAACCTTATCATTTGATATTAACACTTATTTAATCCCTTTAACTCTTACTGTGACAACACTATTTTTTAATACTTATGTCTTAATATAATTACTCTAAAATTCTAAAACAAACATAACTGGGTTACTAATGATATTATAAAAATTAATCTAATAAGTTGGAAAAATTATATTTTAATGAATTTTATGTCACTTATTGAAATATTATTTATTTTAAAATATTATTAATATTAATTTTGATATTATACATTATTTGGGATTTTTAAAATATCATAAAAACCATAAATAATATAACCAACACTTATAAGACATCATAAGAATATAAAATTAATCTTCAATATTCTTTTATGATATTAATTATTTCATATTATATTTATTTTAATATTTTTATAATCATTTATTTGATATTCCCATTTATTAAATAATTATTAAATCATCATTGGGTAAGCCTTTAAGGTAACCATTTATGTATTAAAAATTAAAAAGAAATTATCATGATGAAGATATAATATGTTTCTATAAAATGAATATTTATTGTGTATGTTATGTCTTTAAAAATGACATATATTAAAAATCTAATAAGTATTAAAAATATGAGTATGACATATTTGTTATTTCAAAAAGTAAAATGCTATAAAAATAATAATGTCATAAAATTGGATACAAGAGGAGATAAAATCATCCCATATATAATTTAGATGACAAATAACTCATTAAATAAAATTATAACTTTTTTTAGGTTAATTCTATAATATTTATAACATTATGTTTACCCATAATCGCAAGATTTACCCTTTACTATGGTAATAAAAATTCACCAATTTACAATTCATTTTTGTCCAAAAAAAGGGTCATATTTAATAAATTTTTACCTTATGATTCCAAATAATTAGTACATTTTATAAAATTAAAAACATATAATTGGAAAAAATTAATTTAAAATTAATCTTGTTGATGGGGTGACAAAACAAGTTACTGAAGTTTAAAAGTTCAATAGATTGAGATGTTTTTATATCTATATTCAATTTCAAATTGAAACCAATGTTCTAAATTCGAATAAATTATATAAAATTTAGACAATTATAATTTAAAACGAATAAAAATATATTTTCTCACTTTAAATTATTTAGATGAAAATGTTATTTTCAGTTAAAATATCTTATTTTTTCTTATTCATTAAACATTAAACTTATCCGAAAAATACTAAAAATAAATGAAGAGTATATTTTTATATTATTATTTCATCAATTATGTTTATTTTATCAAAATTAATTAATAGTGTCAAAATTTTTGTTTAAATTAAGTGCGCAATTAAAAGGCAGTAAATCTTCCTTTAGAAATAAAGTCTTTTAATTTTTAAAATTGAATTCATTCTACTGTTATGCTAATAAAATCTCTTGGATGAATGTCCAAAAATTTTATTAAATATATAATATATAAATTTAATAATATATTTAATACTATTCATCCTATTTCTATTAATTTCTAGGATATATCAATCACTTATTAATAGATCACAGTCTGTTTGAATGCAGTTTTGCTTGAAACACAAGCTATTAAATTAATTTAAAAAGAAAACATATAGTATATTATTGGGGTGTTACATTCTTACCTCCTAAAAATATTTCATTCTCTAAATATCCATAATATCACATCATAAATCTATCGAGTATTTATTCATTATAATTTCCTTGTGTTCCAACGACACCTCTTTTATTTTATGATTAATTCATAGTACTATTAATAGTCGAGTCATTCGATTCCTCAACACTTATTCTCTAATATCCAAAATATGTATCGGTAATTAATTAAAAAGATAAATAAAATTCCAATTCAACTTTGTTATAATTTTTAATATGTGTTTTTTATGCATGTACTTCCTTATAAAGAAGATATAGAACACATCATGTACTTTAGAAAGGTTATGTGGCATTCAAAAATGATAAGCCATAATTTCAATTAAATATAATATATCAACAGTTATGATGTTTGCGGGACTCAGTTTGCCTTTATTTTTGAATCTTATAACACCTTTCCATGATGATACCATCAAGAAAATGGTATCCCTAACATAAAAGTAAGAATCCTTCATTTGGTTATCATCATAGATATTTTTCCTAATTTCAGATGCTTTGATATAGTTTTTAATAGTATTTATATTTTACATTACATCATCCACATGTTCTATCCCTACAATATTATTTTCACTAACTTCTTCCCAATAATTTGGTTTAGGCCACCCCATTCCATATAATTATTCATCTAGTTCCTTTTGAAAACCTGAGTACAATCTATAGTTATATAATATTCTATAAAGATAAATGTTGATCCCACATAACTTGAACGTAATGTGATCATTAATTCAATATATCGTATGACGTTTTAATTATAATTTCATATTTTACATTAGTTTGAGAATGGTAGATGGTGCATATGTAAAACATAGTATCTAGAGCATTCTAAACACTTTTTAAAATTTTTATATAAAATAGGGACCTCAATCAGATAAAATCGAGAATGGTATACTATGAAGTCTTACATATTAATTAATGTAGAGTTCTTATAGGTATTAAATATTTAAATATTCTCTTATTCAAATAAAACTTTCTAATTTAGTAAGGTGATCAACAATCACCCATATAGCATGATTCCTTCATGAAGTATTTGGTAAGCCAGTGACAAAGTCCATTTAAATGGAATCACATTTCCATACATGTATAGGAAGTGGCTTTATGACTCCTATGGGATGTTTTCTCTCTACCTTCACTTATTGAAAACCCATATATATTGAAACATAGTTTGGATTTTCCACTTTATATTATCCTACAAAAAATGATCCATAAAATAACTATACATCTTCTTTCTACCATGGTGTGTAGAAAAAATTGATTTATAATAATTATCCAACAATTCCATTTTCAAATCGGTTATAGGGGGAACATAGAGCTTCTTTTAAAATTTCAAAATACCATCTTCACATATAAGGTCTATCAATTCTACATCATTGACAAATTTAATTTTATTTTTGAAATTATAATCATCAAATTAGGAATTTTTTTCTTTTTCAGTAATGATTGTTTTGTAAGCATTTGATAGTGGAGTTATGTTTTCCCCTCCTTAATATTTCTATATCCATATTTACCATATCCATGAGCATATGATTCATGTCAATCCATGTTTTTTTATAAATCAATGATCCTTTCTAGTAAATTCATATTCTACCTTACTCACCTTCACTGGTCAGTAGTGTATTGGTAAATCATAATCCTTGAGTGGCTTGAGCCATCTACTTTCCCATAAATTAATATATTTCTTTGAGAAGATATGTTTCAAACTCCCGTGATCTGTATATATCTCACATATTTCACCATAGAGATAGGGTATCCATATCATCACAGAAAGGATTATAAATAATTACTCAAAATCATTTGTGGGATGATATTATTCATCAATTTTTAGCAACATTGATCCATATTCAATAACTCTAACAATATTTATAAGTACACTACCAAGTCCTTTCCATGATGCATCACTATAAATAAAAAATCCACCATTTTCAAAAGGTAAATTCAATATCAGAAAATTGAACTATATTCTTATCAATTCATCAAACAGTTATTCATATTGTATTTATAGGATCAACATGGACTTTATCCTAAAAGAAAAAATGGCTAAGGAAAGAAATATCACGAATCCAAAATTCACACTTTCTAAATTTACCATATAACTATTTCCATATGAGAGTCTCAATAATGATCCAAATGTGGATTTCATGGTATTTATATCTTTTAGAATACATAAAAATATCTTTAATTAATACCGCAAAAAAAATCACCAAGGTATTGTTTGATTACTCTATTCATTAGATCCATAAAAACTTAAGGTGCATTAGTCAACCCAAATTGAATTACTATAAACATTTAATATCGATATATCATCTGAAATATTGTATTCGGAATTTATTCCTTATTTACGTGAAATTTATTATTTCTAGAATGAAGTTAAATCATATTAAAAAATATACATCAAGTTTATCAAGTAAATTATCAATTTGAGTAAGAGGATACTTGTCTTTTATTGTAGTATCCTTTATTTCCCTATAATAAGTACATAGCCTCTTGAATATATATTTCTTCTTAACAAACATAATAGGTTATCCGCTTGGTGAAACACTTGGGTGAATAAAACCTTTTTTTCTTAACTCTACTAGTTGTTTCAATATCCCTACAAATTTTATTATGGACATTCTATAGGGATTATTTGATATTGGTTTTGCATAATATATTAAATCAATAGAAAAATCAAATTTATTCTCTAGTGGTGTCCATGTAATTTACTATGAAATACATCATTTATTTCCTTTACAATAGGTATATCTTCAATTTTATTATTACCTTATTCATCTCTAGATATTTTTTCCTCTTCATCCCAGATATTTTCTTTCATTTGAGCTACTGGGTGTTGAACTATATAAGAATCAGATGATGAAGTTTCTGCTCAAAAGATTAGGAACTCTATATATTCCTTATAAATTATAATATCCTTCTTCTTATAATAAATTTCTATATCATTTTTTGGAATCCATACCATGTTGAGAACTATATCAAAGTAAACAATATTTGTGAAGATAATGTTAAAAATTAAAGAGCATTTATGTGTCATAAAAGAGAATTCCCGACACATATTTGTTATAATGATACTTCCCTTAAGCATTTTGACTGAAAACTCCTTTATTATTTAAAAATGTACATGAATAATTTTATTGAAAAAATGTGAATATATAAAAGGGTGTTATGATCTAGAATCAGATAAAGAATTTGCTCTATTTGAGGATATGATTAAAGTTCCTTCCACCACTTCATTAGGAACATCAACCTCAATAGTTGAGACCACATAAGTTTTTCATTTATGTCATCACTATTTCTGGGGAATGGTTCCTTGATTCTTAATAAAATCAATTTAATTATGTGCCATATTCTTATAGTTAATGCATTGCAAATTATATAAATCATTATTTCCCTTCCAATCAGTGGTTCATTATCCTTTTTTTATTCCCTTATAACAAACTACCATCACTAATAGGAATGTCCCATGATGTTTATTTCCAAAAATTTTGTAGGATAGAAATTCAACTCTTCTCATCTTCCTATATTCCTAATTTCTTTTTCAAGAGTTTTCATCACCTCTCTTTTTCCATTTCATTCTCTTAAATTAATAATACATAGATAATTCTTTCTCTATCTCGATAGCACATGCTACAATATCTTTTTATGATGAGAACGTTTTGAAGACAAGTGTATTTCATTGGAATTTTTTAACCCATCATAAAATCGATCAATATTTCTCTTTGGATTGTGTACGTAATATGAATCATACCTTTCCTACCTTGTAAATTTTTATTCATACAAAACAACATTCTCATCCTCATTTTCCCTCATTTTCATGAATTTTCACTCCATATCATGGCTCTATTCATGAGGGAAGTATTATTCCAATAAAATTTTATAAAATTACTTCCATTACATGTTTCGTATTTCATCATCCTTGTTTTTGTTTTGAATCACTGACCACCATTGATATGAATCTCCCAGAAGAAAATAATTTTCATGATAACATTCTCTCTATCATTACTTCCCAAAGTGAGAAATATCTTCTAAAGAGAATTTATCCATTTCTCACATAATGTTATTCATAGTACTATTGAATGATAGAGTTTTTTTGTCTCATGAAATGGTATAACATTTTTCCTCTAAGTTATGGATCATGATACTCTGTATGGATAAATCTATTGTTTATAACCTGAGTCAGTTTTCAGTGTATAGTTATAATTTTTTCATCACTAATTGCATCTCCAAATATAACATCATTATCTTTCATAGGGGTAAATGTCTACCTCGATTTTGTTCATTGGTACAATTTTTACATTCCTTCCACAATGCCCCATTTCTGAACAATGTCATACACTATATAAGGTTATGAATCACAAATAATAATTTTGAAATAGTACAATACATAACATACATTGAGTAACTAATCTCAAAATATTAAGCTTTTTCACTGTGTTAATATTCTCAAAGTTAGTTATATGGTCAGGTTAATCTAGTCTATGTTTTTCTAAATATATCTCACAATGTTTCTACTAAACTACTATGATTCCAATTGTAAAGACCCTGACCCTAGTAGCTAATATTTTTTGGTTTCTTTATTACCCTATAATATTATATATAGAGTTCCATCCACAAGTATAGAATTAGTTAGTAGTTTTGGAAAACTAGATATATACTATTAACATATATTCCAATTGAAAATATAAAATACTAAAAAAACATTCATTTTACAACATAATTATTATCATATCTTATCCTTACATATAAAATATATTATACATCCTGGAATCCTAGGAAATATAAAAAATAATAAATAGGTGAGATCATATTCTAAGAAAGGGTAAGAATACATCAAGAGATAACATGAATAAATAATCATAAACATTAAGGATGGGTGAATAATTGAAATACAGTCCATTTGATCACAATATTGAATAGAATATGGAAAAAAAGAATTGAGAATAAAAAAAATTCCTTATAAATAATCACATTGATATAAAACTGGTCAAATATTCACATGTAATATTAGTAACTTATCACAAAATGAGGGAATTAATAATGTCTAGAATAATAAACACATCTCTAATGCTTTTACCAAGACATAGTATATAAACAGGTGTGTCCCCATCCAATACATACACAAATTTCTCTCACGAAACCAAAAGAAGCATAGACATGTTATATAAGTCTGTTCCCATCACTTACTTAGTACGATACATTCCTCATATGAAAAAGTTGAAACATAATAAACATAAACATTCCCATTAAAAAATATAAATAAAAATATAAATAATTTAATTATAAACTATGAAATTTTAGAAGTTATCTAAATCTATTGATTTATTCTTTTGATTTCTATTAATTTTAAATCGTTTAATTATATATTTTTTAATTTAGAATATCATTTTGTAAATTTTGATACTATTCATTACTTTACTTTTTTTAAATATCATAAAAACATGCTATTCTTGAAGAAAATCTTATAACACATCGATAAAATTTCAAAATAATCTATAAAATTATTGGAAGAAATTATTTATTTCAAATTATATTTATTTTAATATTTTTATAATTATTTATTTGATATTCCCGTTAATTAAATAATTATTGCATCATAATTATTTAAACCTTTAAGGTAGTTATATATTTCTTCAAAATTAAAAATAAATTATCTTGGTGATGATAAAAAAAATTCATTAAAATAACTATTTATATTCAATTATATGTTCTAAAAAACCACATATTAAAAATGTAATTCTTATTAAAACATGAGTATGAAATATTTGGTGACTCTTAGAATGAAATACTATTAAAAGATTAAATTCATTAGAGTGGCTATAATAGGCCATAAAATTTCCAATGAATGATTTTTTTCTATAATAACTCATCCAACAAAATTAGGAAAAGTGTTAGGATAATGGAAAAATATTTATCATGTTATTTTACCCTTAATTATATTATTTACCCTTAACCATGGTAATAAAAATTACTAATGTTACTTATCATATTTTCAAGAAGTAAAATGGGAATAATTTCTAAATTTGACCATTTATATTCAAAGCATGGAATAAATTTTTAAAAATTAAAAACACATAATTGACATAAATTAATATAAAAGTAAGCCCATTGATGGGATGAGAAAAATGTTATTAAAATGAAAATATTTAAAGATTGAATTTTTTTTATATCTAAATTCAATTTGAAAATTATTCAAATGAACTAAATTGGATTAAATCATATAAATGGATCTAATTAAACTTTAAAAACAATAAAAAATATATTTTATATCAATAAATTATTTAGACGAAAAAAATGTTTTTAATTAAAATAATGTTTTCCTCTAGTTAGAAAAAACATAAAAATTATAAGAAAAAAAATTAAACCAATGTAAATATTTATATTTTTATTTCAAAATTTTTTTTATATTTCAAAATATAATTTATAAAATATTTTAAACTTATTTTTCAAATAAGTGCACAAATAAAAGGAAGAAAAACTACCTTTAAAAAATATTCTTTTAACGCGTAAAACTGAATTCATTATTTTTTATGTCTATAAAATATTTTTGATGGATTTTAAAAATATATATATATGTAATACATAAACATTATTATATGATTAATATTATTCAGTCCTTCTATTTTAAAGGTTATTTTATATCAATCGCTTATTAATAGATCACGATCAGTTTGAACTCGGTGTTTTTCGAAATGCAGTGTATTAAATTTATTTAAAAATAAAATGTACCATCAAATCATGGGGTGTTGAACTTATATTATATTTCAATGTTACCCCGTTCTTATAAAATTTTTCATTACCACATATGTTAAATGCAAGGGTACTTTCTTGTTCAAATCATATATTATGATAGAAAGTGATTTTATCAATGATAAAATATAACATAAACCATATATTTATTGCATTTAATACTTTGGATTATTATAATATAGTTTAAAAAATTATATATGAATATTATTATACATTGTAAATAGAATATTTCTATTCCTAGGTTATATATGAAATGTTCATATTAATTAATTCTATTTAAAAAATACAGAAAATGTTATTCTTTTTTATTATACATTAGGAATATTTTGTGTATATAAAAATTATAAAAAATTCATATACATTAAATTCAATAATTTATTTTATTAATATATTCTTAAAAGTATTAATTCCTTGAATTAAATGTTAGGTATGATTAAAAAAATATATTTTTTTGATTTATCGTGACCATTGTTTGTGATTAAAGTTATTATTTTGATTTTAGTTGTTTAATACAATTTATACATATTAGGTTTTTTAGTTATAAAAAATGAAAATCAATCTAGTGTAAATTATCCCAAGGTAGATGGAACTTGGTCTAGATATCCCAATGTCCTAGTGGATTGTGATTTTTTCTCAAAAGTTTAGGGTTAGCTATCTACGTTTCTATTCTTACTCATGTATGGATTGTCAATTTCATATCATTTTATACCATTATAGGTAATGATCAAGTAACTTATATATATATGATTAATTTAGATGTTTTTGAATATATTTCACATATATTATAAGGTGATTAACACAAATATATAGGATATGTAAAAATTTATACATTAATATGGCATGAAGATACAAATTTAGTGGATTGAATAGGGGTTCCAAAACTATGTCATTATAATTTTTCATGACAAAAATAATAAAACATAACATAGAAATGAAATCTTATGATGAAATATAGATGAATTTAATATGTATATGATTTATATTTTATTGGTTATAGTTTAGTGAAAACCTCTAAAATAAAATCTATGAGACTTCTTCTAAATTAGAACATTTTAGGACCTCAATCATTCACTATTGGTGATCCTAACGGTTAAGATCCCATTAATAACATTTTTTTTAATATTTAAAGTAATATTATAATCCTAAAAATTAGGTTTTGTGATTTTTCATTTAATTTGACTTACACTTAATAGTGAAACACTAATAGTTAGGATACGAAATGAATATTGTTTAAATTTTATACATATAATGGATTTTATCTATCTGTTTCCACTTAGCCTTCCAAGATTCACAAATCAGATGATTGAACATTATTTCATACCAAAAATTGTAATTGTTAATTTACTTTCTCAAACCAGTTTAAGTCAAGATTAAATAAGAAACTTGTATCAATAATTTATATAATTAATATTGTAATCTTTTTTACTAGGGGTATATTCAATAAAAAAATTTGTTGAAAAGATATAAAACATGATAATCGCACATAGATATCTCATTGTTATATATATAATATATAATGTATATCCTTTTGAGCTAACCTATTGGTAAGACCAATAATTCCACTCTAGATTGGTATCTTGGATGTGTCTATCAAAAGACTTGAACCAAACTAATTTTTCATTAAATTAATAAGTAAGTAGCATAGGGAAGCTAAGTCCAATTCCAAAATGAATGGGGGTCACTATAGTCAAAAACTAATAAGAATGGGCCAAATATATAGTGGTTTAATTATTACATTAAAAAGAATTGAAACAAAATTAAAAATAAAATAGAGAGACAAAAGAAAATGAAATAAAGAAAAAATGTAAGAAACATTGATAGAAAATTTGGTTTGTAGTTCATAAGGTTTTATTATTATAAAATATTTCTTTACTACTAAAAATATTTAGTAATTCAATTTACCATTGGGATTAAACATTAATATTATTTATTCATCCCAAAATACATGGTTTTGTTCATTATGATTTAATTATTTATTCTAGTAATTAAGTTTATTAACATTTATTTTTATAAAAACCCCTAAAATATTAGTAATTGGATCACCCAATTGTTTGGGTTTTCTCTATTGAACTTATATTGTTTTCCCTATTTGTTCCATGCTTGATCTGACACAATACCACCTATAAATTTTTACATAATATGAAAAATGTATCATAAGATAAAAAATTTATAATACAGATAAACCCATAAATTATTCTATTACAACACACCCATCTACTAATTAGAACCCTAAAATGAATCATATACCATATATTGACCTTGACAATGGTGTAAATGATGACCAGAAACTGAGCTAAACGCATGGATATAAGAGTAATTTGGGAAAGAAAATTTTAAATGTAATATATAAACTAGAAAAATAAATAAAAAAATATATTGGTTTGGTATAGTGTCAATTCAACAAAATGGAATCACCTCCCTCTAGTAAAAATTACTTCTAATTCAAAGGTAACCATTGGTATTTATAGAATGATAGAATGCACAACATGTATTAATGTATAGACTATCTACTTTGTTCAGCTGGATTTTGGTGGTTTTCTGTTCTTGTAGGTGATCTTCCATGCCACCCATTGAATTTTAAAGAATAAAATATCAATAGTTGAATGTATAGCATGTTACTATCATGGTAAGGAACTCAGGTGTAAACTGTGGTTGGTCATGTCATACATCATCGAGTACATGACATGTTCTTATTACTTACACATCTTATAGTATTAGATTTTTATAGAAATCATCCACGATCCATATATTCATCTATAAAAACCTATAAATAAACCAAATATGCCTAAATGGTGAATTTAGGCTATAAATAAATTTAAACATTCTATAAAAATAATCTACTCAATAAAACATATCAAAATTTTATACTTGAATTGAAAATGTAAAATAATCCCACAATTGATGATTTTCTTGACCTTGACAAAAATATATATATCAAATAGAATAGATTTCATATACTAAAAATGGATGTATTTAATTAATTATTTTACTAAAAAGAGATTAATAAAAACTAATTTCTAAAATAAAAAAACATATTAAATTTCAATATATTCATATCATTACTCATGAATACTTTTAATTTAATACATTTATCTTTTTTGAATCACATTTTTAATATTTTAAGTAATATATATGTCACTTAATATTTACCTTTTTATAAGTGATATTTGCTCATTATTTATGATCTTTGAATCCTATTATATTTAATCTCACATTTTTTAACTCTTTCTATATACTTTAAATTAAATAAAATATCCACATAGAAATTACACCACATAAATGGTGAGGATTATCATTATGTTTCAAAGGAATGTAATGATAAATACTAGGGGTAATGGTGTGAAAATTAAACTAAAATGCTATAAAAGAAGGTTGAATGTATTAAATAAAAAAAAAGAATTATTTTCGAGAAAACACTTTGAAAATTAGTCTATTTAGATTAAATTTATATAACATCAATGTCAACTTCTATTTATTTTCACAAATGTTTAAAATATAAAATTTAGGTAGAATCAAATATTTTACCTATCTTTTTTTTGAGAGATAAAGTTACCATAATATCATAGTGAAATATTTTTCTTAAACCCTTTCCCTACATAAAAAATTTAAATTTCACCCACACTTATTTAATGTTAATATCAGCTGATGTTATCATGAATCATCAAATGAAATTTTAGTGATTTAAATCAGTATCTATGAAATAAAACTAAATAATTAGTGTAGTAAGGATAATTATTCTTGTATTGACACTTCCTATCAAGGAAGTATATGGTTCCTATGTCACAAAATAATAACTGTTGGGATATTCATCAACGAAAAAATGAGATGAAAAATAAATTAATCCATTACCTTAATCATTTTAATGTGGTTCAAAATAATTATATTACTATAAGAAAAACATTATAAAATAATAGTCAAACATTTAATGAGAATATCTTAAGAAAGATGGTATAAGAAACAGTATTTAAAAATGCTCATAATACATTTCAATAATGGGAGAAAATATATTGTAAAATCAAGTCACAACATGATTCAAATAATTAGTCATGTAAAGGAAAATTTTTATGAATTAAGATAAGAAATAAAAATTATATGATTAATCCTTTTAAAATAACTTTAGATTTAAATAAGGTTTAAAATATAAAAAATTTCTCTTATATCATTATCATTTATTACAATATTTAATAAAAAATATCCATTAGGGTAAAATATATCATATAATTAATGATGCCCCATATATTATTAAAATAGAAAATGACCAATAAAGTGTGCTGATATTCTCTCTCATATTTAATATTGCTCATGATCCTTAATATGAAAAATAAATATTGATAGTCGAGATGAAACAAGACATATAACTATACCAAACAAGGGATGGCATGAAATAAGAAAATTAATATAGGAAAAAAAGATGTTATTCTAGAAAATATTAATCCCTTAGATGGTAGAATTCACAAAATGTGGAAATGGGGTGGAGACGATTCCCATAAGAAGTATATGAAAATGTTGAATGATGTTTCCCAAAATACCTAATGACTGATGGATAGGCAAATAATGTTTAAATAAATGCAACCATTATATTGAAATATAATAAGATATATAAAAAAATAAAAAATATATCAATAAAATAGTCATAATGTGTCGTAATGAGAGGGAGAGTTTGGGACATGGGGGTTTTACAATAGGAGAGGCATCATAGGGAACAATATTTTGTGGATCTATATGTTTCAGCTGTGTTGGATTCATTCTATCTGGAGGTGTATAGGGTGCATCCTCGATTGAGTCAAAAGTGATGACAAATATCTCAATTATGGGGGAGAAAATAGAGTTATGGGTTGTGGATAGATTTGGGTTTGTACGAGCTAAAGGATGTGTAATGATAAGTACTAAATTATAAATAAGGAGTCTCATACCTGTCATGAGGTGCACCAGCTATCCCGAAATGATTCTCATGAATTAATCCATAGAAACATTAATATATAAGATTAATGATTCATCCAATGGTTTTGTTGGGGTTGTGTGTGGGATATATGCGGAAGGCTTACTTATGGGTGTTGAATGGGAGGAAGATGTTTCAAATAGAGGTAGTGGTGGTGGGATCATAGGTGGGGGTGGGGGAGGTACCGGCTCAACATCACCCCTAGGGGAATTCGGGTTTACCTCTATAGAAATGGGTTCTTGGAAATACTACATAATAATTAATGTTATCCCCTACTATTATACTATTCCCATGGGATAAATAATGACATATTCCATCCACTGGGGATCACCTAAGATGTTGTGTGGAATAGAGTGCTTGAAACCCCTTGAATGATGACATAAATCAGGTAATGTAAAAACAATCATTCAAGTTTCCCTAATAACCCATGGACCTGGAATTATTGTAAGTAGTGGAAAATTAAAGGAGGATTGGGGGTTCATGTTGAAAGATATAATTCTGACGCTCCATATCCCTCCAAACACAATGTCCTTAACCTCATGTTGTGGAAACAATACAGAACTAACTCAAAAATAGATGTAGTGGAGGTGAAGATAGATAGTCTTGGTCATATTCAGTGAAATTGGTGTTTACTATATATATGGTTCATCTGGGTCCCATAATACATTAATAAGTTCATATTATAGAGGTATGTTATGGGTGGAAATAGGGTAATGGGTTAAGAGAAAGGGTTAAATTCTATATCATAGATGAACTTTCACATCATGAGGGTAAATGACATACCTCGTAGATAGATGTGAATGAATCTCATGGTTTTATTGGTTATATCTTTCTATTATATCGCATGAAACTAAAATGTATAAGATAAATCCAAAAATAAATCTATATTTGTGGGAGAACTGATTAGGAAAATAGGGATAAGATGTGTATGGCCTAACAGATTCTTCACCTCCACCAAAAGTCCCAACTCCACTGGTATGGTCATGTACTAAAACCAGTTGATAATATAAATATTGAATCAATAATATATGAATAGATGATAACTATATAGGATCCACACATCAAAAATAAGGCATGGGTGGGGATGAAGCACCTAGACGAAGGGGATCACCATGGTTACACCCCAGCTACTGAAGTGGATATCATATTTTTTTGTGAAAATTAGTGGAGGTGTTGTTTCTAATTTTCCTTCTATATATAGTGGTTCTCTTGATAGTAACATGTATGAAAGAAAATGATGTAGTATCAGTAATTTCTATAGTTTTGAGTCAAGTAACTGAACTATGGAATACTCCTCTGCCGACTATATGTGGAATCATTGTATAGTGGGATAATCCATTACTTATAATATTTTTGAGAAATTATTAATTGATTAAAATTAGGCTTGATAATCCATAATCCTAAAATAAATAAATTTTAAAGGAAAATTTATACTAAAAGGGTAAAATGGTTGAAAATTAAATTTTTCATAGTACATGGTACGTTCATTATGATTACATAAGGTCTACTAAAAGTTACCTCATGTTCCTTAGAGAAATATATTTGTTTATTATATGAGTGTAGTGTAAGTATATATGTAAAGTTCCAAATAGACACATGGTGAATTAGTAAATGGTTATCTGAGCTGTTTTCAATTCTATACATATAATTTTTCTGATATGGTAGATGTATTGATTACACAACATCTTCCAAACATACATGTCGTTTTTTGATTTTAAATTCTCATAGATACAATATCTTCTCTAGTTAAATTATGTATTTCATGTGTTCTCTATGAGTTCCCATGTACTAAAATTTTATAAAACAAATCCACCTAATCACTTCAAATTATAAATTGTAATGGAAACAATTAAATAATGTTTATAAGAGAACTTACATCTATTGAGGAATGAAATGTAGTGGATTATTAGTGTAAACAAAAATTGGATGAGTGGATTGATGAAATCTCCATAGTTTCGTCCACAAAATTACATCTGAATATGATTGGAGGATGGGAATGGGTTTCAGACATGTGAACGGGGTCATTTTTTATCTCTTAACTACACAATATTTATACTTGGTAGTACACCATGTATAAATTTTTTATAAAAAATATTTTATTTTATTCTAATGTATTTTTTAATAATTCTTTATTTATTTATTTAATTTTTTATTTAATTAATTATTTTTCTATATAGTTACTATATATAAATATAAATATTTATTAATATACGCATAGTGTGCTCGAAGATACATGATGTCTGTTCTATATAATAAATGGTGAGAAACATGCTTTTACTTAGTGCTCAGGGTGGGGTTCGAACTGGTGACCTATTTTATCTCATTAATCTCCCTCTAAAACTAGATTAATTTTTTTATAATAATGTTTTGTTTTATTTATGGTATTTTATTAATAAAACGTACAAAACACATGATAATATGAGCAACATATAGCATGTGGTTTTTCTTTTCAAAATAAAGATGATGTTAGGGGGACCATAAGTTCTCCAGCATAGGTCTTTTGAACTCTGGGAAAAGAGGAATATAATTACCCAAACCCCATATTTCATTGAAAATGTATTCTTATATTTTTATAAATATTATGAAAAAATTACCACATATAAAACTAATATATACATACATTATTTTTTATTTTATTTTATAGAAAATTAATTGAATTTTGTAAGTTTATTGGAAGCTAACACAAGTCTTTTAGAATTTTGATTATGACCCTACCATTAGGTCCAACCATATAAAGGGTATTATACATATTTTTTTAATATTTTGAATCAATTATAAGCTACAGAATATATAAAATATGGAAAAAATGACCCTTGCACTGACAGAAGTCATATGGGGATTCGAAATTGTGATGACTCAAATACCCTTGAGTGATTGTGGCATCATAACATGATTTATTTATTTCTATTATGTTAGTAATTATTTAATTTTTTAAAACTATTCCATGTAGCACATATATAAAATTAAAAACACTTATCGTGTACTATGTAAAATTGGATTTTACTTATAATTTTTTATATATAAATAGAAAATTAAAGAAAATAATGGGAGAAGAGGTAAAACGTATTCATACTATTAGTAAAAATATTATAGTTATAAAAAATATAAAAGGAAACAGGTGGAGATATAATTTTTTCCTCTTTTTTATATACATTTTTAAGGACTTTGGATCAACCTTAAACCGAAAAACCTACCAATTATTTGAAGGTGGGTGTGGATTCTGATTGGTGAACCACCATATCTGTATAGCTCCTAACCCATAGAAAAAAATTGATATTTTATATAGATGGTTGAGGGGTGTATTGCAGGAAAAAGACCCCATGGCTATAATATTTCATAGGTTAAAATAATTTTCGTACATTTTTTTCATGTCCTCCGCCTCATTCATATTTTGTTCCATAATACTAAGCACCTAAAATAGAAACAATAACCCTTCATTATTGGTAAATTATAAATAGAGTAATTAAAATTTAAAATGATATTAAATTTCAATGTTATAATGATATAATGAAATGTTTTTCTTAATTTTTTTAAATAAAAAATCATTTACAAAAAAAATCAATTCCAATTTTTTTCTACATCATTACATTTTACCACATTTAAGGCCATGTCATGTTAATCTATGTCCATAACCTTATAATACTTATTGTTTATTATTATGGAATTATTTTATACTAAATTTCTTAGTACTATAAATATTTTGGTTTAGTCCAAATATATATTTGTGAAATAATAAACCATGAATAATAATATCATTATAATTATAATTATGAGGATCATCTAAAAAGTTTTTTTGTTGAATGTGCATCGTTATTCCTCATATGAAAACTCATAATCTATGAATGGATGATACTCCACTATATAAGATTTCAAAATTTATTAATCATATATACAAAAAACATCCCCATACAAGGCATACCTACTACTGGTGGAATAAACATCCATTTAGAAATGAACTTGAGGAACCCAAGAAAATAAAAGGAAAAAAGAGGAAAAAATCTTGAATTAAATATTTTCACTCAAGACTTACACTTTTATTAAATTCCTATTAACTGGTGATAAAATTTTTAATGTGACTGTTGTTAGATATGATAAATTTTTTAGCCTAAAACAATTAACATTATAGCTATCAAATATTGAGGTCAATTCCATAAGGAATGGGAGTTATTGTATTCAAAACCTGATTAGCATGTACTTACTATTATTCAATTGAATTAATGTATGAAAAATAATTGAAACATGATAAATAAACTAAACAGATAAGTAAAATGAAAGGAAAAATATAAAAAACAAAAAAAAAATTAAGAAAAAAAATACATCAGGATTTAAATTTAGAAATGTGTTTGATAATTAAATACTTAGGTACCACTTCTATTGTCTATGAATGAATTTTACCATATAGATTAAACTTTATAATTATTTATTCATATATTAATATATTGTATTTTTAATATTTAAGTCTTTAATTTGATAATTATGTTCTTTAAAATGTGTTTTTAACAAAATCCACTAAAATAGTAGAAATGGGATCACTGAATGGTCATAGGTTCACCTACTAAATCTACATTGTTTCTCCATTTGGGTCATTTTTAATCTTATATAATGACTATGGTAAATTTTTAATTAATTTGAAAATGGTATTATAAAATAATAAACACATAAGAAGAGAAACACATCAAAATTATTATTATAACACATTCATTACTAAATTATATTTCCATAATGAAGATTATACACTCTCATGACTATGGTAATGGTGAAAGGGATAATAATAACTTCAATCCTACCCATGGATGGAAGAGGAACATAAATAATATGAAGGTAAAGGGAAGAGAACAAACAAAAAACCAAGTAAAAATTCATATTGTTTTTGGGGGATTAAGTCAATAAAGTTAAACTACCTCCCCTTAGGAATTGTAACTTCTAATTTATAGGAAATACTATATATTTATTAAAAAAATTACATAATGTTTACATTAGTTGAATATATTTTTTTGGTTTCCTCCACCGGTTGGTGGTATTCTATTCCACCCATTGAATTTCTATGCTTTGGAATTTGGTATTTGAAAGTTCACATTGTGTATGTAGTTTACATAGTTCACCCATCATGGTAGGAAACATCGACATGTACACTTGTATATTGAGTTTTTCATTATTAGAAGAAGATTGCATGTTTATATTTCATACAGACCATGAAGCCTTCATTTTTCCTCCAAATGTTCCTCTATCCTTGTATTCAACCATGAAAAATAAAAACATCCAAATATCATGGAATGAAGATTTTTTACTAAAATTATATACATATATATATATATGAATTATTACCTGAATTAACTCTTAAAATAAAATCTAAATATTATTCAAGAATAAGGCACACAAGTATCTAATGTTGAGATGTGTTATTAAAGATAAGAATTCAGTGCATATGACTTTGAATTTCATATAGATCAATTACTCTAACCCTAACACATGGGTATTAGATGAAGGTTGTGTGTCCTAAGTTTGTTCTGATAAACAAAAGCTCAAAGATAAAATGGATTTGATAAGGTGTGAAGTAAATCTATATACTGTAAATGGATAAATAATTACCATATTATGGGTCAACATTTAGGATTTTTGTATACCTAGTGACTAGTTTTTTACTTTGAAATGTATTATTTTTCCCCACTATAGAAAAATTATTTTTACAATTGTTTTTGCAAATGATGGGATTTTCAATCATTGTTTGGAAGAATAGTTGTTCTTTATATGTGGATGAAATTTTTATGGAATCTAGAATATGGTAGACAATTTATACATTCTAGATATGCATAATAATGTATATAACATTTATAATAATGTGATCAATATCGATTTTAATCCCACCAAATATTGGATGTTTTACCATGGAAATTTAATTGTGAACCACATTTAAATATTATACAGAGATAGATTATTGGAAGAAATAAAATATGAATCATTTGATATTTGTGAATATTATTTATTAGAAAAAATGACCAAAGTGACTTTATTGTAAATAATAAAAGAGATAAGAGAATGTTGGATATTATAAATAGTGATTAATGATGACTAATGATTTTACAAGCTATCTGTGGGCTTAAGTACATTATAGACTCCATTAATGACATTAATTAGTATGGTTATGTGTTGAAACTAGAGACAACCATAGACAATGGTCAATCTTGGTGTGAAATTGTTTCAAGTTATTTTGGATATTGTTACCTTATTATAAGGAACTCATTCAACCTATTAAATTTCATCACACATCCACTAAAAATAAAATACAGTAATTAAAACAAGGCATATAGATTTTACTTGGTTCACTTATAAGAAATATTTCAATAGATAATGCAACAAAAAAATTAATGTTCCAAAATACACTATAATTCACTATTTTTAGGGATATTATTTCATTTAATGGCCATAATATATTAATATTGTTACCATTACAGTTTGGTTTAGAGAATAGTGAATTGTCTCTATCAAAACACCTCTATTGAAAACTCCCCCACTCAATACATTAAATTGATGCCTCTTCAATTTATCTATAAAAATTTCTCTACTATATTCTCATGAATTTATAGGGTGCCTTCTATAATTAATGTCTAAATATAACATTATAATATTCTCCTTGATCCCAATAATAACCACCCGAAATAGACATGAATTTTCATGGTTGTATGTTGTTCACCATGAAAAATCATTTTCCAAAATTCTTCCTTTTAGGAAACTCCTTCTAATTATTCACATAGATATTTTCACCCCAAAATCTTTTAATATGTATATTAAATCAACTATGGTTTTCACAACTATCTTTCATATCTACCTTCACTCAGACCCTATTTACAGAACTCTTCTTCCCTCATGTATCATTTTGAAACATTCTTCTAATTTCTTCCCTCACTCAACTACTAATCATTTAACTATCCTTGCAATGTGTCAGTCACAATACACTATTCCTGGAAAAAATGTTGTGTTTATATTTTCACTCTTCCTTCTTCACATATATATCTTAACACATTTGACTTATAAGAAGATAAATAATTTTTCACTTTCCCAAAAACATTTTTCTTCTTAATATTTGGATTATGTATTATTTATAAGAAAAATATAACCATTACTCAACCATTTATGCGTCTTTCATTCATTGTGAACTGTTCTCATAGTCCATGTTATGTTTTTTTATAACTAGTGTGAACACTACTAGCTAGTTTTATTCCAAACTACAGAGATTCATGGAGAGCGTGGAACCTAAATATAATTATTCTTGAGAAGTGTGTTATATATTTTTTAGAAATAATTTTGAATTTAATAGTATGAAACTACTTTATTTTTCACCAAAATAATATTAACCTTCTTCAACTGAATTTGTGTAATTCCAATTCTTGTTAACAATATTCATTTTTATTCAAACTCCATGATTTTTCATGTCAAGTAGTGGGGGAGTAGATTGAAAACCAAAATAGCATACACACTATATTCACCATCCAAAAAACCTCAACCTATATTCTCTATAATTATCCAGATAATTGATTACATTTGATCATCATTAAGTGCAGATAACTGGTTTGTTTTCCAAAATTTTATTGGGGCACCATTTCTTCATTAAACATTGTTTAAATTCGCTACTCTTTGTTTCCCCACATTCCCACATTCTGATGTTTTGTGGATACCATCACTTTAGTTGGTTATGTCTACTCCTTGATCAAAATGGGATGGTGGGATATCATTTTTTCCTTAATTAGATTTCAACATAGTGCTTTTCTCATGGTCTGGGACTCCCTCAAATATTTAATTATTTTTTATGAAACTCATTCCCAGTGAAATCTAATGTTTGATTCCAGTGAATTAGTATTCTTCTATCTTGATAGGGTAGCAACCTTCTTTCAGTTGAGGTAGTCACATTGAGAATGTTTGTGTTTGTCTGGGCATTGGGTTGGTTCGGATCTTATAATGCATTTATCCTTTTCATGTAATTTCATGTATAGGAAATCATAGGCATTTAACCTAATGAAACATGTGTCATCCATGTGGTAGTGAACACCAAGGGTATAAATCAAATGAGTCTTCTTACCGTGACCATCCCATTTTTATTTCATGTGCTTGGGATTATGGATCTGGGCATGTGTTTAATATCTTGTGGACATAGATGGTTGAGTATGTAACTGGGAGGTAATATTTTACACTTTGACGATTAAGTGTGTCCTCCCAAGGGGAAATTTTCCACCCTAGAATACGATGGAGTGTTCCCCCAATGTGGCAGAGTTCACATAGAATGCTATAGTGTGTCACCCCAAGGGTAATAATTTCACACAAGTATGGTGGAGTTTTTCCCCTGTGGGGATAATTTCATACTAGATGGTGGATCATGTCCCCCCATAGGGTGATGATTTCAAACTGAATAGTGGAGTGTATCCCCCCAAGGGGGGAAATTTCACACTAGGATGGTAGCGCATTCCCCCCTATGGGGTATGATTTCAAACTAGAATGAAAGATTATTTCCCATAAATGGGGATGATTTTATACTAGATGGTGGAGTGTGATTCCCCCCAAGGTGGATTATACAACATCATATAGTAGAGTGTGTCCCCCTAAGGGGGGTTATTTTACACTAGGATGGGGGAGTTTTTCTATCTAAGGGGATTATATCATAATGGGATGATGGAGTGCGTCTCCCCAAGGGGTGATTTCAAACTAGGTGGTGTCCGGATTAAACTTCAGGGAGGTTTCCTACATATCTTGTGTGAGAGGAAGTGATCAAAACCCATGTATTTTGATGATCCTATTTTTGGTAATGTGAAAAGATTGCTTCATGTAGTTTAACATCTTGTAGTATGGACGCTTGTGTTGCAGAAGGAGTGTATATAAGGAATGGAGTAGGGTCTATGTGTGGATGTTTCCTACTACTAGAGGATCTTCCCTTGGGGAGATTACAGGTTTCATACACATGGATGATTCCAGATGTAGGAGGATCATCCCTTATAGATATGGTTTGGGGCTTACAGATGGAAGCACCATGATGTAAGAGGATCAACCCTTGGGGATATGGTGGATAAGGTGTTATCCCATGATGATCATACTTGTGACATTCTATGTTCATCATGTAGGGATAGGCTACAATTTTACATCACTTGCAGAGGAAATTTTCTTGTAGTTTAATTTCATACTACTAGAATGTAGACTTAGGTAGTTTTACATCATGAAACTCATATATGGATGGGTATTCCAACCCAAGGGTGCCATTTAAAGAAGATATAAATATTATTCATAATGAATCTATACCAAAACATGTGAGATGTCTCCATTTATGATGCCACCTTTGGGATTACATACCCACCACTCATACACCTCCGGATGGGTTATGGAGTTGGTACTATAGTGGATGAGTAAAAATTAGGAGTACTAATGATGGGAAAACTATTCATATTATAAAAAATAATTATGATACCTATGCCTAGGAGAAAAATTTAGGGGTGTGGCTACATGAAAATCATAGAGGATGTCAGGTCAAGAACCAGAATTTTTTTTGAGCACATGATTATAATAATGCACCTAAATATAGTTTCATGAGACATGAACTCTAGCACAAGTAAAACACATTGATTTTGGGGGCATAGTTTTTTGAAATATTTTTATTTGAGCATAGGTCTGGGTTTTTTGAAGGGTCATTCTCTTGATCAAACATATCCCATATTTGGAGGTGTTGTGTGAGGACCACTCAACCATAGGCCAAATAATGTTTTGGCCCCCATGAGGTATGTCATGAAATTTATCTACCTTGGGGGGTCCATGGACTCTGGAGTTCTATGACATCACTGGATAATGTTTTTCATCCATTATATAATTTCTTATTCTTGTATAAATACCCTCCAAAGTTGCGAGGTGAGGCTTTATTTATATCTAAAATCCTCAATTATTGGTACACGACTTCACTATAGCAAGGAATTGGGTTGTGAACTTATCAATCCTTCATCATTGGGGCTATGTTGTTCAATGTTCATGGTTTTTTTTAATTCATCATCCAACCTTATGGTTTCACAATAATCTTCATAAAATTTGCTTTATTTTTTGTGTGCATTCCTTGGGTGCTAGGGGGATTGATCCCACAATCGGTGGTATTCATCGTCACCTTTTTCACATTGATTCTTGGTTTCACAACTAAAAGTTTTTCACAAAGTCCTCCATTTTATGTGTTTGTTTTTTGGCCATCATTTCCAATCTAGTGGTATCCATGGAACTCATAAAATTCATTGGTGCATAAGTACATTGCATGCAGAACCACTCTTTTGTGTATAGTCCTCCAAATTATCACGCAACACAGTGCATAACCATGAGATCTTCCTTTGGGGTTGATCACATGTTTGTTCAATCCAATAAATATGTTTTTGTTGTGGGACATTTTCCTAGTTCAACCCCCCCCCCTCAGAATAAAATCAAATTGGAGACCATAATTTTAGGTTCTTAGGAAATCACGTAAGAGTGTATTATATTTCATTATTTTTTCACATCTCCTATCTTCGGTCATGAAATTTTGAAGCACACCCATAAAAGATGATATCAATATTCCAATTAATATGGTGAGGGGATCTCCATATGGTACTCTAACTTCCATTTACATTAAATTGTCTCTCATTCATGAAATTCAAACATTTGCATGAAATCTGAAGCCTTCGGCTACAACTATAAAAGATCTATGACCTTTCTAAAAACACATTGTGAGCTTCAGCTGGAATTCTATGTGACCATCTCCAAAGTTGTGGGACTGAAAAACTTTTTTCAATTGAATCCCAAACATCCATGATCCACAATCAAATTCCCTAGATCATTAAGAAATGCCTATGTCTGCTAACCATGCTAATATCGAAGCCATTGTTGCGGCCTTTAGGGTTATGATGGCTGGGAACCAAGAAATACCTCTGGACAAAAGGGTGATTTTATAAAATATGGAGTTCTTGGACTTGATGGATGAATCCAAATATGATATCTTCAAATAAAATGTCTTCATCTCTAAAAATATGACTAATAGAGGATTTCGTTATTACAACCATTAATGTGAACATGAAGCACTATTGGTTCTCTTGTCATGGTGATCATACCTTATAGAACATAAATTCTCTAGGACATAGTAAATTGGATCAAAAATACACTACCATCTAAACTATATGTGGATGGATGAAAAAAATCACAAAAATGATAATAGAGAATGATGATTTCTCATCTCTCTATGAGAGAATATTCTCGACCAACATCGTGTACAACAACATGGGTTGGTACATGTATTGGGACCTATGAATGGGGGGAACATCATTAACGAATTTTCATGGGAATATTGGTTATGATTAACTTTTTAGTAGTATGAAGCAGAGTTGTGTCACATAAGACTATATGAAGTTGTGTGGATTTCCAACTTCCACTTGTATCTTTACCAATAGCATCTCCCAGAGCACCTCAATTGATGGTCCTCGGACACCAACACCATCAAGAACTATCATAGGGAGCAGGAAATCATCATTTAGGACATGGAATTCATCTGTGTAATCCAATTGATGGGATTATAATATAATAAATTCCTCTTAGAACCAAACTCCTAGGGAGATATGAATAAGATCCTCCTTGGGGAACAAATCCTTTTGGTTACGTTGATGCAAACACTAATGCATCAACCCACTGACAACAAGAAATCACATTCAACCCATGGTTGAAGATTTTATGAAGAATAATACAACCATTCAAATAGTAGTGATTCAAAATAAGTTCCCATCAGCACAGTACATGGGGAATTAGGGATCCAATAGACTGATCTTAGATGATGAGAATTATCAATATTGGGGCTACAATGTAAATGAGGGTTATTGGCTGATGGTCCCCTACAATACATTTCAAGAGACTTTGCAGTATATGGATGCTTCATGTGAGAGATTTTTTCATGGGTATCTTCTTAAGGACTCTTTTTATGGAGGAAATGATAGAATCTGAAACCAAGTAAACCTGGGATAACTAGGGATATCACAACAATATATCCATCTGGGCCACATGGTGAAAGGGTGAATTCCCAAGAGAATTTACAATTTATTAAAGTACTTTCATGGGTTAACTTCATATAAAATTATAGGATATGAACTCTAAAATACCATCACTCATCCCAATGTAGGTCTACAACCATTTCTTTTTAACATTGATAGGGTTTTTTGTGAATATCAATGAATTCAACATAACAGTCATTATCAAAAACACTGTGAACTTCAACTTTCATATGTTATCAACTCTATCATGTGTGATAGGGGACACTATAGTATAAGGAAGATCTATTGGCCTTTTAAGGTGGGGAATTGGTCACCAGGATAGAGGGAAACACTTATTGTGGGTTGTATACTATGTCTTTGTTCACCGATTAATTTAGATGCATCAAACTACCGTCAAATCTATTTTACATAGAGATCCATGATGAAAAGAACCCCTATATCATTCACCAATTTTTTTGGTTGTTTGTGCGGAAATTAATGCGGTAGGTTATCAGTTTCCCACCCAACAACACTAACACTATTCTTTCTCATACATACGCTATAAATTGGATAGCAACATATCGAGGTGTGATACAACATCAATTCATGAGGGTAATCTCCCCATCAAGTGAGGTGTAGTAGTAGTAGTAGGCCCACATTTAGGATTTTATTTTATGGGATCATCAATCATCATGATATCAAATTAATGTTGTGGAGGTTTAAGCTCATGTTGATGTCTTACCCCCACCTTCGGGAGGGGAGGGCCTCACTAAGAAGAAATCAAGGGAATAGGAGGAGTGATCTCATACTGGGACCATCAGAACATGGAAGGAGCTCAAAAATATTATGTGGTATGATTTGAAAACAAAACTACATATGATTCCTTCACCATGATCTTGGTAGCCTGGGGAATTCTAAAAATTACCATAATGGAAAATCAGTTATGGAGGAGGTTATACTTAGATAGAATTTATTTGTATGAGTCTGGGAATTCAATGATAACTTCTAGGGTGCACTTGTAGGAGAGGATGGTATTCTTGGTGGCCATTAATTTCTTTACTTGAAAAAATGGGGGATATTATCTTCCTTTTGGTTGGGTGCATGTGATGTTCCATTATGATCTGGATCCTTATGATAATACATCTGCAGATGAATCAACAAAGATGGTGTTATCCACTGGTGGCGATACAATGGACACCAGTGATGAAGAATCCTGTGAATAGATTACTGATCATGAAACTCCCAAGGAGAGAGATGAGGTCACCCCATAGGTTTATAACCTAAATGGTATTTTGTTTTTTAAGGTAATCTAAGTTTCTTTACTCACTTACCTCTTCTGGTCTTCTCCTCTTTTTTTTCAAAGACTCTAATAGGAAGTTTTCTAATACAATCACTAGTGGAGGGAAATATGACATCGCCACGATTGTCTCAAAAGATGATCGGTAACCTCAATTTTAGGAATAGAAAGTGAATAGGAACCTGGCCATCATCAATTCTCAAGAAAAAGTAATCAGTCAGTTGAGGGATTAGCTGGTAGTGGATGATGCTTGATTAGAGGAGGTGATATCTTGTTTAGTTGGGTTGAGTAGGAATGGATGTAGATCTGCACCGAAAAGCTTCATACAATGGATGAGAAGGACGTGGTTTGGATCATTAGGATACAACTAGTCCTAGATGCCACTCACTGAAGGCTGGATGAGATGAAGCACTCTATTTTCAAGGTAGATCTGTAGGGGGTATTTTTATGGACCAAAGATAGGATAAAGTGTGTGGATTACCCTCATAAACTACTGATGATTATTTTCTTCTATGACCTTATATACATGGAAAAAAAATTCTTCCATTTTACCTCTATAATTTTTTTTACAAAAATGTTACAACCTATGATCAATCCCAAAACCCAAAAAAGTCTTTCTTGGTCTGAGAAAAAATGCATGATGGTGTAAATGATCATTTGTATTACAGTGTCTAAAAATGGGTGAATAATCGTGGTCTAATTTTTTCCACTAGGGGTTTCCTAGAAGACATGATAATGAGTGGAGGATTAGATTCTATAAAAATTTGACTTTTTCCAACGTGTTCTAGTGAACGAATGGGCTAATGCTAAGGGAAATGAATTCTACCTAGACAAATGGGAATGAATAGCTTGAATCACGATTTCAAGGATATTATATGCAAAGGGAGTGACATGATTAAGGAGGGTAAATATTAACTATGTTCCAAAAACAAAATTCATTACAATTTTACCGAGGAATGGGAAAATATAACGGTCAACCGCTGACCATGTTTGATACATGAGACATTTCTCAAAATGTTATCAAAAGTCTTTTTGGCATTTTTTCCTAGTATGGTAGGGTAGGTACTATGGAATAGGACCATGCAATCATGGTGACATTCATATGTACAGTAGGGTGGGGTTCCAAATCGATGGACATGAAAAGTGTGGAGATAAACTATGGATTGTTCAAATTGATTACCACACTATCCTAATTATACAGCTTTGGTTTGGGCCACATTAGGTATGTGTATTGGTTTCAACACTGTTCAGACACATCCATCAAGGGAAAATAATATTGTTTGTTGTGTGATGGTAAATGTGCAAGTACTATGTGGTAAGAGAGCATCATCGAAGAGAGAAAATGATTTCACAGGTAAGGACCAATGAAGCTTCACATTTTAACATCATGAAATTAGGAAAATGGAAAGATAATTTAAAATCATATGGTGAGGATGATGAACATTATTTTTAATATCAAATGGTGATTCATCTCACACTTTAAGGTCATATGATTAGGATATAGAGTCATATGGTTTAATGTCATGTGGACAGGCCTTGTGACCCGATGTGAACAATGCCCACCAAGCCAAGGTAGTAGGGGGTGAGAGGGTAACACAATGGATACACTACCTATAAGGGATTATAAGGATAAGGGAGATTAGGATTTTTCTCTAACTTTTTCATAAACCCATTTGTTCAGTGAGAGGAGCCAGTGTTTTTGTAGGGCCCATAGTGGGTCCCCATTAGCTTTTTACCTATTTATTTTTATTCCATTATTTTTTCCTAAACCACTAGAGTGACTTGATGTTTGAAAGTTTGAATATTTATTTGGATTCCCCTATGTGTTTCCAACATGGATTTTTTTTTCTTATGGAATTTTGTAGTTTATGTTTATACCACTCATGAAAAAAAGTAGCAAGTAGTTTAGAGTCATAACAATCATACCATGGATCCTAATTAAGTCATATACATTAGACCATAGGGTTTAGAAAAGTTTATGGTTTTATTCATGGACCTAATTCTTGGGTTTCTCAAAGGGGATGGGTCTAGAATAGTGAATAGATAACCCAATGTGAAATTATGGGCCTAGAAAGCCACCAAAAACCACATGAGACATCTCTAAGACAACATGAACACAATTTAGGGTCATGGTTCTTGGGCCCATGCTCTTAATTTAAGGTCATATAGTTCCAAACAATGGAAAATAGTTTAGTGTCTTAATTCTTGGACCATAGGTTTGTGTATCTTGAAATAATATTTGTGGTATAGAAAATATGTTACCCCACATTAATGAAGGGTCATATAAGGGAAATCTATTCCACACAAATCATCATTAAAAAAATTTATATAGTTTAAGGTATGGATGCTTGGACTTGAGGTTGAGAATCCAAAAAGGAAATTTTTAGCACAACAGTCTAAAAATAAAATATGAATTAAGGTCCCATGAGGGATGATGTCACACAACACATTCCTTGGATGACTAATACATAGTTTAATGTCATGATTCATATGATTGGGGTACAACATGAATGTCATAGTGTATATAACATGGGGCACTCATTCATCTAAAACATGCATTAGGAAAACTCCCTCCCAACTCTTAATCCCATGTGACCCATTCCTAATACGAGAAACATAGAGTGGTATCGGGATCGCTTTTTGTAGGAGATAACACAATGAGGGGAAAAGGTGATAGAAAAATCATGGGAGGGTTATTGTTACAATCGAGACTGGGATAGAAAAAGGGGAATGATCGAAATGTATGGAAAACAATTGAAACTATTCAAATCAAAGGTTCTACATATACATCAGTTTAGGATGGGGTGAAAAATGTGAGATCGAATGTTGACCATGTCTAAAACACAAGATCTACTATTTTTTAGGTGGGATCCTTTGAGGTGTGATCAAATGATTCTTGATGAGACATTATGGAATGGACCTATTGTTGTTATTGAGCTTGTTCATATTAGGATAATAATGATAATTCATATCAATAGAAGAATGAAACATAGAAATAGAAATGGGGAATGTCATAGGGAAATATTTGGTGTAAATGGAGATATTACACCATGTTCTCAAACATTATAGATTAACATGTATGCATGTGAGAATCAAGCCCATTGAAAAAGAGAAATGACCAAAAATAAATTGATGTCAGTCTAGACCTAGGATGAGGTATATGCGAATCATAATGAAACCCATGAGAATTAAAACCACGCCACACATAGTTCTGGAAAGCATCATTGTAGGATACTGACAATAGAGGGGTTAAGTTCTCTCTAATGAGGACATATACTACACTTAAATTAGAACGAATCCTGGTTTTTTATATTGTATGGTTTTTTATCATAAAATAAATATCATGTGGAATCCTGATATCAAATATAGTGAGCCTACAGTTTAACATCATATAATTAAGACGATGGTTTAGTTTAACTAATATTTATTATACGAGGAATCCTTGTCTGATATAGTGTACAGATTTTTTATCATTTGGTACATATCATATGATGAATCCAGATTTTATATGGGGTAAGTCCATAGTTTAAAACAGTGTTTTGTGGATGTTGAACTATATATTTTAAATTCATAAAACATGAACTATGGCTACTACTAGTTTAAGGTTGTGGATCCTAGACCGAAGGTGTAGTTGTTTGTTTAAGGTAATATAGCATTGACTAATGGGGGAACAAAAGTCATAAGGACCCATGAAAGGAATGGAAGATTGATTAAACTATCTGAACAGAGGTCTAAATAGTCCCTCTTCCACAATAAACACAAATAATTATGCCTAACTCAATTTCATGATGTTTGGTAAGTAAAGACCGAATATTGAGTTTATAAAGGGTTTGGGACCATGATAAGATATCAGGGAATCACTACGTATTCCATGAGAATGGGAATCAAACCACGCATTTTTCTAGAAGGTGGTGTTGTAGGAAACTAACGTTGGTGTTATAATGTCCTCTCAAATGAAGATATTGAATTTTATCACATTTGTATATGATGCATTCCAAATTTATATATGGAATGTTTGTCATGTGTTGAGGAAACACTACAAAAAATAGGTGTTTCACGTTGGTTTTTTTGTGGCGGTTTTAAAAACCACCATGAAATAGCTTTCGGGCCAGTATTTCACGGTGGTTTTTAAATCCACTGTGAAAAAACAGCCGCGAAATGTGAAATTTTTTTTTCGAGGATTAGTGGCAGTTTTTTAAAAAAACCCCGTGAAATAGAGGTGTTTTTGGTAAAACTGCCATGAAATAGCGGTGGTTTGGGTAAAACTGCAATGAAATTAAAAAAGTATGAGAAACCCTCAAATCACTAAAATGACCATAACTTTTGATCCAAGCGTTCGTTAGAGCACCACGACCAGTCAAATAGAATATCATTAGGAGAACTAGAGGCATGTGTAATCAAAATTGTGAGACGATCTAAGATGCGGAAGATATGAGAGTTATAAGAAATTTGAAAAAAGTTCTCCAACTTCAAACGACCCTAACATTCGATCCGGGTGTCCTTTTGGGCTCTACCACATATCAAATCGAAGCCAGAAAAAAGAGATACACATAAATTCAACAAAAGTAGTCTTTTGACGAGTTTTTCGACCCCAAAAACATCTTTGAAGGCCTCTGAAACCCCATTTCTGTCACCAGTGTCCCGTCGAACTTGTCTTCAAACGGACCTAACATTCGATCCGCTTTTCAGTTCGCACTCCTCCAACTGCCAGATCGTAGTTCGTTCCAAGAGTTTCATTTTGACTGGTCACAGCTCCCACATTGACTTCTGGATCATAAGTTTTCGCCTTTTTAGTGGGTATCAGGTTTGTTTTTTCGATGCCTTGTTTCTAGCACCTGTTCCCTGTCAGTTTTGTTAAATGGTCATAACGTCCGATATGCAGGCTCATTTGGCCTCTTTCACCTATCAGCTCGACGATCGTTTTAGGATCTTTGATTTGACTGGTCGCGGAATGGGAACGGACACTCGGATCGTAAGTTATCTTCATTATTGTGAGTCCAATGTTTTTGTCACTTTATGACAGTTTTGATGGGTTTTAACGGTTCCTCCATTTATTATTAATTATTTTGGTTTTCATGACTTTTTATCTTTATCAATGGTTTTTTGTCGGTTATTATGATGATTATATTGAATTATTAAGGGGTTTTCCAAAGTTTTCATGAGTTTTTATGCATTCTCATGCTTTTTAATGCTTCCTTCTTCGTGTTTCTCCGTCTACTTTCATGCGGTTTCAAAATTTTTCATCCTTTATCACGCATTTTCGTACTTTTTCATGTGTTTCATTTATTTATTTTTTTTTATTTTTTTTTTTATTTTTTATCATTTATTATTTATAATATAATTTAATTTAATTTATTATCTATTATTTGTTACTGGTTATTTATTATTTGTAATTTATATTTATTTATATTTTATTTATTATTTATTTATTGTTTATTATTATTAATAATAATATTTGTTACTCTTTATTTATTATTTATTATATATTATTTATTATATATTATTTATTATTATTATTATTAATATTATATATTATATATATTATATATTATATATTATTATTTATATATTATATATTATTATATATTATTTATTCTTTATTATTTATTACTAATTGTTTATTGTTTATTATTTATTATTTATTTTTTATTATTTATTATTTATTATTTATTATTTATTATTTATTTATTTATGGTTATTAATTATGTGTTATTTATTATTATTTAATATTTCTTATTTATTGTTTATTATTATTATTTATTATTATTATTTATTATTATTTATTATTATTATTTATTATTTATTGTTTATTATTTATTATTTATTATTTATTATTTATGTATTATTATGTATTACTAATTGTTTTTTATTATTTATTATTTATTATTATTTATTTAATTAATTATAATTATTAATTGTGTGTTCTTTATTATTATTCAATATTTATTATTTATTATTTATTGTTTATTGTTATTATTTATTATTTATTATTTATTATTTATTATTTATTATTATTTGTTATTTATTATTTATTATTATTTATTATTTATTATTATTTATTATTATTTATTATGTATTATTTATTATTTATTATTTATTATTATTTTATTTTTTTATTATTATTAATTAGTTATTATTTATTATTAGTTATTATTTTTTATTTTTTATTTTTTTATTTTTATTTTTTATTTTTTTAATATTTGTTATTTGTTATTTATTATTTTTTATTATTTATTATCATTTATTATTTATTATTATTTATTGTTTCTTATTTATTATTATTTATTCTTTATTTTTTATTATTTATTCTTTATTTGTTATTATTTATTATTTATTCTTTATTCTTTATTCTTTTAAATTCGTAATTTTATTATTTTATTATTTTATTTTCATAATTTTATAATTTATGTAAATAATATTAGAATTTATTTGTTATTTATTATAATAAACATGAAATAATAATAAATAACTCAATAAATAACTAATAAATCAATAATTATTAATTATTAATTATTGGTTATTAATTATTGATTATTGCTTATTGTTTAATTATTATTGAGTTTATATCTATTAGTTATGTATTATTTGTTCTTTAAATTAGTAAATATAAGTATATTAAATTCTGTGTATTAACCACTTTACGAGCTTGCTGGAGTGGTAAAGTCTTTGGAAAATATGCAAGAGGTTAGGGGTTCAAATCTCATCAAACGCAGTATTTCTTTATATTGCATGGGCATGTGCATGGGCATTTCCAGGGGCATGTGCAGGAGCATGAGCATGCATGCATGGATAAAGTAAATGAAGTAATGCGAATTAAATGAGATAAATAAAATAAATACGAAATAAATAAATAAAATATGAAATAAATAAATACAATACGAAATAAATAAATAAAATACGAAATAAATAAGTAAAATACGAAATAAATAAATGAAATATGATATAAATAAATAAAATAAATAAGAATAAATAAATAAAATACGAAATAAATAAATAAAATAAATAAGAAAATAAATAAAAAAAATAAAAAATAAAATATATATATATATATATGCCGCTAAAAACCGTTGCGAAACGTTCTACGATGGTTTTCAAAATCACCGCAAATAGTTTTCTGACGCCCGATTTAGCGGCGGTTTAAACCGTCGTTAAATCGTGATTTTGTTGTAGTGACATTGGAAGGGCTTGGGAATTGATATGTATGTTCTCTTCTTCCTCAGGTTGGGTCATGAGGTCATCATTTCACTTTAATGTCTTAATGAATATAAATGGGGATTATACCTTATGTGGAGACCCATACCAGTATTTTGAATTGATAGAACCATGGGTAATAGATTATTTTATGTATAATTTGTGGTAAGTCTTGGAGAATGAAGGTATAGGAGTCACCATGTATCCCATGTGAAGGGCAATCAAGACCCACATAGTTCCGAAATGAGTTGGGGGGAATACACTTGCTGGAACACCAAGAATGAATAAAAACATGATAATGATAGTCCAGGGAGTCCAAATGCACATTTTTTAGGGTCATAATGTTTGTATTGTGACTTATATTTTAAGGTCCCAAAGCTTGAACCAGGACTCTTAATACAGGATCATAGAGTCTAGAACAAGTGGGACGGTACATTGAGAATGTTCGTAGGGTTTCAAAATGTTAAAATTTAATTTCAAAGGATCCAAGGAGGATCTTCACCACATTAAATAATCCTGAATCCATATTCACACTGCTCAATAATGCGAGTCATGGACCAGGGGAAAATGGTGAACAATTGAAATTCATGATTCTTGGACTAAGGGGGTTTTTCTATTACCTTTATTTTTATGCCTCAAAAGAGTTTGAACATAAAATGCAAGGAGAGAATGCAGACCCATGTACCACATAAATAACTTGAATTGAACGACACATAGATTATGGTCATAATGAATGGACCATATATGAGGCCAAGGGGCCAAATGTTAGTGAATTTTTGTCTTATCATAGAGACATAATTTCTATGAATAGATACATATTCCTTGGTAATAATAATAAAGACACATTTAGTTATAAAATTTGGCATGGTAGGAGATTAGCACCGATAAAGTGGTAAATACTCTCTAACAAGGGAATCTGATGTTTATGACATGTTGTAAGGAATCATTTTATTTTAATGTGTTTAGGATTCTATTTTTTCATTTAACACTTGGTATTCAATGAATATTGTGTTCAATGCATTGGGTAAGACCGTAGTTTATTGTAATATTTCCTATAATTTGGGGATGTATTTTTATGAAGGTCATAGAGTTCAGACTAGGTTCACTTGAAGTACTTATTGAGAAACATGTAATTGGAAAAAGGTGTTCTTTTCTCTCTATCTATAGTGATCATAGAGTATGCTCCATCGGAATAGACATTATGGATAATATATCATCCTTCCAACATGATCTCTCACATTGTTGTATTTTTTTCCAGTATCATTTGTGTTCTAAGATGTAATACTATGTCACCTAAGAAAAATGAGAAGAGGCAAACCATCTTGTTGAACACTCTCACTATCCAGATATAGTTTGCAGAAATGTTTTGTTTTTCATTGAGTCTATTTTCCCTGAGGGATTCCAACTCAAACATATGCACATCCTCTATTATATCAGGAATCTGCTGGTCATAACCTCTATTTAGAGTGACAGAAACTAATCTTCAAAGGGTTTGACTATATCTGTTCCACACAACAGGAAGTGTGGGGGCACCTGAGTGGAATTTTATGTTCTCATCTGTTAGGCCTATTTGGAATTGGGGATCTTGTTAGTACAACTCATTTATTTTCTATCGAACCCATTTCTACTTTATATTATTGAGGGTTTTGTTGAATTCCTTTATTTTACTATTTTTCTACACATTATAGTGTGAGGTATGGTTGGATCGAATGTTGAACATGACATAAAATCTCTTTAGCTTAGAATCATAGTAGTCGGTGTCATTGTATTTGAGAATATTATGAAGAAATCCAAATAGATAGATGTTGTAGGAACTCATGAACTTGATCATAGGACATGTTTTGACTTTCTTGAGAGGGACCATTTCTTCTTATTTTTAAAAGAAGTATGTTGTCATCAACAAGAATATGCACTATTGATTTTTCACTATTAGGTATGGACCCACAATATCAATACCCCATTATATAAAGGACAATGAATATTTGACGGTATGGAGAAGAAATTTTAGTTAATGCACAATGTTATCAAGGATCTAACATTTATCAATCCTCTTTTAAAACTCCATTCTGTCATGATCCATGGGGGGAACGATGTACACTGGTCTCTGAATTTTGTTAGAGAGCTTCAATCCATCTTTATGTGAACCATAGGTCATGACATAAAACACATTCATAACTATAGTTATCTCATATTCATTGATAAAGCATATGATATTTATGTCAAAATCACTCATGTATTGGTTTTTCCTTAGGCTAGGCCCAATATTTTTTGTAAATTCCAATACACTATTTCCTATTCAATAATGGATGACTCGGTTTGATGGGAGAATTCCATTCTAGAGATAATAGAGGATCTGTGTTTTCTAATAGGAAGGATCAACTACTGTAGGAAGATTTTAGGATCCCGGTTTAGAGGTATCAGTAGCTATCTGATATACTTTTTTTCATACATCATCTAATAGTTTGGGGAGATTACCCTTTGGTGTGGCATATAGATGACTAGGTGATCCTAGTTGGTTTCCACATGATATGAGACCCATATATATGAAGCATCAACTCGACCATTCTAAGACAGAGGAACAAGGGTCAACATCGATTAGGAACAAAACCCAGTTATCAAATGATGGGTGTGTTCCAGTTGGGTAATAATCTCTTTCTCTTTAATGATGTAGTCACCTTGGATCTGTTTCTTAACAATCTTAGAGTACCCATTAATAGGTAAATAGGGGAATCCAATCTCAAGGGCCAATTCTAGAGTAGTAATAAGGGTCTGATACTCTTCCTCATTTTTCTTTAATCCTTCTAAAAATAGTAACTATTATAGTGAAAATACTTATTATAGAGTGATGAAAATGATTCCCAAACCTAACATGATAAGCTTGGGGTTGTTGATAATTATACCAGTAGTTCTTTTAGAGGAACAATAACAATGAATCTACTAGCGTGGTACATCCTGATCCTCTGATAGGATAGTTTCAATAGGAAAACCAACATTTAGGTGTATTTATTTATAGGATGGACGTGTGGAAATATAGTCTTCCAGTACATGGAATTTAATGGACTTATAAGGGACAAACCTACAATTGAACTTCTAGAGGATCACCACTCAATGTGCCAATTGATTTATCATTATTTGGAAATTGAGGGTATAATTTTTTTGGTCTACATAAGACAAAATCTATATCTCATTATACTAGAAATAATTTTGTATCTTAAAAACTATGAAAACTAGTGTGAAGAAACTACTCTTGATGGGGGTATGAGGTCACCATGTATAGAATCATAAGGATGAAATATTATAGGTCATCATAACTACACACATTATTTCTCTTGGAAAGAAGGGTGTTCAGGGACTATTCCAATGTGATCACATTGAGGGCCATAGGATTTCCTGAAATAGGTTCCATCATAACTAGAGGTTTCAACAAGTATCACTTGATATACTCAAAGTAATTCTGGAACTCCTCATCTAACTAGTAAATGATTAACTTTATCATGATCCTATATATGTTCTTACACATACCTACTATATTTTCAATAAATTGTTTTATGTATGATATGTGGTCCTGGATTCCATAGAATTTCTGATTTTTTATTAGTGTGGAAATTTTTGGATAACCATAACTTTATATGGGTCAATCCCAATACCTTTGTATCTTATGAAAAAGATTATAAATTTACAAGATGTAACCATAAATTTGAGCTTCATGGTGATAAAATTTATGAATCAGGAGAGAAGGAAGCTGAACACTTTTTTAATACCCATGGGATGGTTTTGAAGCTAGAGGGATTTTACCACTATATCATCCACATAACATTCAACCAATTTCCCAAGAATGAGCTTGAAGATGTGGTGCATTTTCCAGTGGTAATTAGATCCATCATTTTTAAGCCGAAAGGAATCACTTGATAAGAGAATGTTCATTGAAGTTCTATGAAGATGATATAATCCTCATCCTAATGGTCTATATAGATATAATTGTACATGAAGTATCACTTCAAAAGATGAGAGGGCTTGAAACCATTTTATGGAATAAATAAATACCTCTGTCACTATAAGGGGAAAACCATCCTTCAAACAATGCACGTTGAGGTCATCATAGTCAATACTAAATCAGATTTTCTATTTTTATTCCTAACAAGAACAATGTTAGTAACCTTCAGGGTAACTAAAAATCCCTAAAAATATTACATTTATATGTTTTCCAACATCATCATTAGCCTTATCACCATGAGAGGGGTGCATCTTTCAATGAGGTTTTTTGAACCCATAATGACCCACTGGGAGAATAATATAATGAACCATGACATGAGGTTCTATCCCGGGTATGTCTCAGAGATCCTGGATAACACATCATGGTTCACTTTTAGGATGGCCACATACTATGGAAACTTCTCTAGAGAAGTGGATGCATTGATTGGTGTTGGTGTATGATCTTACCTAGTACCAAGTTTCACATAGATTAAGTCATCAATGGTGGTGTAGACACCCTATTTGAATTTTATAGGGGAATATTCCAAATACTCATATATTCATATGATAGGAGAATCATAGGGAGGAAATAGATCTTATAGTTAGGTCGACCCAGGGTGAGCACTAGTGTCAGTTATATATGATACAAAATCCTCAATGAACCAATGATTATTGTGGAAATAGATTATTTCATTCAAATTCTATCGTTTTTCTGACTGTGAGGCCAACAAATGATTTTGAATCAATGGAGATGTTTCGAACTTCATTAATCAATCCATTATTTCTAAAATATTTTTTAATATCATAGATAAATGGCCATAGGGAAGACTTCTCAATACTTTGTAGGAGTAGGGTTATTAAATATCAATTTGTCCTTAACAATGTATGAGTATGAGTTAATGTGTGATTGACCATTTCTCTTATAGAAGAGGAACCAAACCCCCTATTTTGGCATGATGTGCTATAACTAATGAATCAAAAGGAAAAATACTATATTTCATGTCTTACGATGGGATGTCTACAGTGGATGTTAGATCATTAGTGGAATTAATACCATTAATCCTATTGGTATGAAAATTATTTCCTTAATAATTGTATTATTAAGAATCAATGTATTGGGTCTTATAAGAATCTGAGGGGGACACATCACCTGGGAGTACCCTTAATCACCCATCAAGGGAGTTTTAGAGGAACTGGTGGTACACTGAGGAAACTGTTTCTTGAAAATAAAGATAGGGTCTTCCCAATTGCTCATTTTTTTAGTATCCTTGGAGACAACCATAATGTAAGTGTTTGATATCAGACCACTGAATTTAGTCTCGAACTAGATTTAACCATGCGACTTTTTCTCACTATAATAATATCCCTAAGTTATCAGGATGGATGGATTAAAATTTAATTCCATGAGTCCCATCTTGTGGAGTTTCCTTTCAAGGATGAGGTTGTTCCCAAATTTAGTATCCACTAATCTGTGGTACTATTCTATTCCATTGAACATCCCATGATATAAAGTAGTCATAATTTTCCTAGAATGATAAAACACTTGTCTTATCTAGAAAATCAGATAAATTATCAACAATCCTCATTCATGGACTCTTATTCATGGTTGGTATTAGGAGAAGTTACCTCAGCACTGCACTCTAGTGGTATTTTCAAAGAATCAGCAAGGGCATCTAACATTTCCATTGAAAATTTGAGATCATCTAGAATCGAAGGAATCACTAAAAGTTAGCTTGGTGATTTATAAAATCATAATTTCTCACCAGGTGATATTTTTTCACGTGTTGCACCATTCTATGGATGATGGAACAAAACATTATTTTGGTTGAACTACATGGGTCTGGCTAGTACTTTCAACATTATGATTCTAACAAACTAGCCTATTATGAATAACTGTTGTATAAATTTCTGTTACCAAAGGCCAGTTCCTCACTTGATGTATCTATTGATAGTGTGATCTTAACTTAGATTCACAATCAACTAATATAGTCAGTTGTAGAAGCAAAATAGATATAGTTCACAGGGAGGGATATGCTTGCAGAGATATTTACATGCCTAAATCCTAGTCTGAATAGCATGAAAATCCTCCTTGAATGCCTCATCCTAAGAATTTTGGTGGCATGCAAGTGAAAAGACTCTCCTTTTACAGTGTTGTTAAGTGGTATCTAAGTTGTTCAGATGGTATTCCTCGCTGTATGACATTAAAAAATGGTCAACTAGATCAATTACATTCATAGAGGTATTTCCTTACTCCTCGTTAGTGGAATAGTCTAAACCAGTGTTGACCCTATGGGGTTCTCCCAAATCCGGATGCATAAAGTCAAAAAGGGTGTGAGTTGGATTTGGAACCAGAAAAAGGACATTGATTTACCTTGATGTTTATATTCTTATTCTTCCTAAACACGGTATTTTTATGTATATGTAGAATTAGTACTCAAAGGAGGTGAAACAACAACATGAAGTTTTGTCTTGCTCAAATGGATGTAAATGATATCATGAGAATGACTGACTATCTTGTGATCTATCTTGTCATAATAATTTTGTGTTCTGTGGATAGGAATATATTTTCACTCACCTAATGCTTCACTATCACTGTTGGGGTATATAGATATATGTGAAACCAATGTTGGAAACCCTCCCAACAAGATTAATCCATGGTCTACTTGGTCCTGGATCTAATCATTAAATAAAAATAAATCATTAATGGTGTTTCCAATGATCTTGAGATACGATAAATTTTTGTTACGGTTAGTGTGTCTTACCTTCATGGTATATTTTCAAATTAGAAACATTATGATTCTCTTGTACAAGGTGTAGATGATGTTTCCAAGAACATGTGAATCCCTGAAGGAATATGTCTTGTTTACTATATCTAGGAATGAAACCCTAGTTTTTTTACTTGATGGGGGTCCAGAAACACATCATCTCATCAAGGAAGGTGAACTTGGTTAGTTTGTTCCATATGGTACTATGTAGGGAAATGAAATGCATGGTAGGGATGCACTTTGTGGGGATCATCGAGCAAATGTCCCATTAGATATACTAGCTTGGGGACCTCTGCATGTATATTAATGGATGTCTCTTCTTTCACGAGCCCTCTCATATGAGATGGAATGGGTAATGGAAGATACAGATGTCAAGTTTGCTACAAGGAATATTCCAGAAACTGAGATTTTTCAGATAATTCCTTAAATCCATATGGCTAGTACAGGGAAATAAAGGTAGGGACCATATCATTCTTGATGTTCTCCATAAACAACATGAAAATATATTCAAGTGATAGTAACCTATCAAGGGAATACATTAGTCCCTTCAATTGGGATATGAGGTCGGTGAATTTCTCATAAGGTTCCTATTTTCATTTGAAGAAGTTTTCAATGGTCATATTACACATGGTGGTAATGCACTAGTAGGTCAACTATCTATATAGATATTTATATATAGTAAGAGACCATGTGAGAAGATGGATATAACAGAATAACGCAAATCCCTCCAATGTTTGGAAAAATGATTGGATCTAGGATACCCCCTTCTATCTTACAGTCCCTAACATTTGTATGTACCTTGATACAAAGTGGGACATGTTATGTAGTGTTCCACCCATCCCATTAAATATGTTGTAGTGTTTCTCACCAAACACTTTAGTTTCTCACACATGATCTCTATACATGTTATGACATTACATTAGGCATAACATCCACATTTTATGCTTTTAGAGCCTCGAGAGAGATGGTGAGAGTGTTTATCAAGTATTCATGGTGAGATTTTGTGATGACCAAAGCATTGGAGGGATTGTAGACTTGGAAAGTGTCATGAACCTGGTCCTTTAACAAATAATAACATTACTTGGGTGGTGTTGGATACTCATATTTTTCATTTTATGTATCCTTTGGCTTCTACCTGACAAGTTTCAAGGGGCCACCATGTTCAAATTGGGGCTTCTGACCGAGGAGGACTCAGTTCCCCACTTGAGGAGAGATGAGGCCCCATAAGATGATTCTACATTCTAAGAACTTTTCAGAAATTAGATCATTGGTGATCCATTTATATTATTCAATATACTAGAGATGGGAATCTACCGTCAGTTTTGAATTTTCTGGTGGCACAAACATGGATGGTTTAAAGGGCTTGACATATCCTTTGACCTTTTTAACATGATGAGGGGTAGGATGTAATGTATTAAAAGAGAGACTTATAAGGCCTAATTATTGTCCCTATTGATGAGTGTGGATTCTAACCACATGGTCTACTTTGTATTGTTCCATCCCTTGAGGTGGGTTTCTCCATCAAGCATTGTATTGGTGGCCCTATTCATATGATCCTCTGGTAGGATGATGATAACCATATTTACCATGGTGGTATTCGGAGGTAAATCTTCATTATTTGAAGATAGGTTTCCATACATTGATGTAGAATATTGATAAAATGGGGTGTTATATAATGCCACCAGTCTAGGATATTTGTGTATGGATACACCTCTTACATAACCCTATATAGTATAATGGGGTTCTTAATGCCATTTTCTATAGATTATGATGGTATCCATATGGCTTAGGGTGATGAGATGCCAATATTGTTGTGATCTCAACCTTCTTACATTTTTGGTTGATTGTGTTAAGGTTATCATGGCTCCCTAGGTTGGTAAGCTACCAATCCCATAGCCAACATTTTGTTTCCAAGATAATATGGTGGAAACATACTACTTGGGACTTAGTGAGGGATTCATGGATGAAAAAATATGGGGAAAAGAGTGTCCAGAACACAACTAATATATTTTCATTGGATATAATCTCCCATGGGATCACTTTCTCATTTTTATGGGAAGGGTCCTACTCATGGTAGGCCCATCACTTGATTGGTGTAGGTCTAGGTAAGGGTGGTTGAATCGATGTAGAACTACTTGGTGGATGATTGGGTGGGATAAGGGATGATGCATTGTTCAAATATTCACAACATGTTGGTAAATATCATGAAGGTAGATCTAGATTCAATATCACAACCATGTAGGATTATGTATTTACCAATGTCTTATGTCAGAGGGTGGAAACAACTATTTTTTGGATTAGTAGAGTGCTCAAAAACATCTAAGGTTGCAAACCCAAACCCATATATCTCTCCATCCTCTTATGTTGATGTATTGATGTGAGAAAATAGTGGTGATGGATATGGTTTCAGTATAATTCATTGGAAGGATGTTAGAAAAGACTATTCCAACAGGTATCTATAGTGTAATATTTGGATCTTTTGGATATCATCTTCCAGAATTGTAACACTCAACTGTCAGAAATCTATCCTAGAATCTAGAAGTTGGGAGAAACCTACCTCGTTGAGTAATATATCACCTTGAAATATGAGAGGTTGATGATGAAATGAGTCTTCCTAAAATTTATCCTCTATATGTTGGGACTTATCCAAGAAAATATTGAAATGAATATGTAAGGATTCCCCTCTCTATGTTGCTTCTTGTGCTATGGACATGACCCCCCTTTTTGGGTGTTCTCCCTCCTTCACCATGTCTATTATTTGGATGATGTCATGTATTTGTCATGGGAAGGACCTCTGTGTTGGTTGTAAGTCTTTCTAGGGGAGCCTACACATAGATTAGTGTAATCACTAGGAGGTCCTCCATGTTCGTTAATGGTGGGGTGAGGACCTCCACACTGGTTGATGGGAGAACAGGGAGGACCTCTATACTAGTGGATGGAAGTGTTAAGAGGACATAAGCATTTGTTTTTCTCATCATTGGGTGGATAATAATGAATACTAGTGGCTGAAAAAAAAATAAGAGTTAACCTACCCACCCTAAGAGGCGACTGGGTTCTCAATACCAGGTGGAAAAAGATTGATCCCCATTCATCAGTTCCCAAAATGAGGTGGGATATCCCAGCGGTTGTCGGGGTAATATGATATATAAAAGATTAAGTTATAGAAAAATGAAATGGTTATGACCCTAATGTTAGCATCATATATTTTATTTTGGGACTGGTACACTGGGGATAAATTCAAATTTTTTATCATCCTTGTGAACCATTCACTGTTGGTATAGATGACTATGGTTAGGAGCCATCTTGAGTCTTTCTTGAGGGGTGGTCATTATAGGCACATCTTGAACACCCCTTAACTAAACAGTATAAGGGATTGATCTATTATAGAACTCCAAGCAGATTCTCATGAAGTTGGTAACCATTAGAATGGTTTGTGGCTACCCCCTTCATGGCCCTCGAGGGTGGATGTGTTGGTGATTCACTGATGCCTAAACATCTTAAAAATAAATTTCCCTAGTGAGAATGGCCCCTTCTTGTACATACCTCTAAACAAGTTTATCTATCACCCACAAATGCATAATCCTATAGCGTGTCATGGGGAGTGAACAACAAGAAGTCGAATATGTAGTGGTCATCATGGTAAATTTGTGTTCATGTGGCATTTTCGCATTTACTTTTTTAATGCGGCTAATCATGTTGGATTTGGGCCATTAATTTCATGATTCTTGATCCCTATAAATCAAGTGAAATCACTGATCATTAAATGTGAAATTAATATGATTCTAAATGTTCCAACATCATCCATTATTTCTAAAAAGGATGAGCCTTTCACATTGATGATTCAAAAAACGAGGATTCCCTACCTTAACTACCATGATTCATAGGTGAGTTTATTTTTTGGTCCACCATTTTCATGGAGAGACCTGGTAAAAAAATATCTAAATCCGATTACATGAAAATATTATAGTTACCCAATTCTAAAAGTCCCCATGTTTGTATTAGAATATATTCTCATATTTTTTATAATTTTTCTTTTTAATTCTTTCAAAAGGGAATAATGACATCCTTCCACCTAGAGGTGATGTACTTCTCTTCGTTTTTTTACATTCCCACTATCTAAAGACGGTTGTCTTCCATTACATTAATTTATGATAACTACTCCATGATCAAAATTGTATGAAGAGATATCATTTCTTCCCTCTATGGATTCCTCCTTGGATATGTTCGCCTAGTCTAGGTCTCCCTCCTAAATTAATGTTATGTTTTCAAAAATAATTTCTTGTTCCATATTGATGGAGAATATTGTAAATTATGGTTATTATGTCACAAGATGGAAGAAACCTTCAGTTAGGGGAGGTAGTAACATTAGAAATTTATGAGCATGTATGGTTGTTGGGTATATTGGGAACTAGTGAATCCTTACTTAATTTGATAAAATATAATTCACGGGGAATCTTAGGTGGAGGGACTAATGCATCATGTTTGAAACAAGAAGAAATTAAAAACAAGGGCATAGGTACGTTGAGGATTTTTACCTTAGGTATCACACATTTATTTCCTTGGGTAAGGATTATAGATCAATGAAAACGGATAACATTTTATGGACATGGATGATGGAGTGTGTCCTTAGGAGTGAATATTTCACATATTTTCATGGAGTTCACCCAAAGTGGGAAAATATAACACTAAAATACAAAAAAAATAATCTATGGATACCAATAAATAGCCACTATTTAAATGATATTTTGTTATAAGGTGAGATAATGCCAAATCTCTTTTAAAATTGTGGATTTAGTATTCATGTTGCAATGCGGATAAGATACCTATAGCAATAAGTTCCAAATTTTTTCATTTACATCCATGTCTTTCCCTCCCACTAAAAAAACCCTTCTCCTTCGTTGATTACTCCCTCATGATTCCTCCTCCTCCCTTGTTATTTGTTACCCATCCTCTACCCTCACAATTCCTCCACCCCCTCACCTCCTTGTGATTCCTCATACCCCATTAGCTCCATCGTAGACATCCCATCTCTTCATCAATGTGGCTCCAATGTAGCCTCCCCACCCCTAGCGATGTGGCTTCATCACAGCCATCTCCCCACCCCACCGACACAACCCCGTCACCTCTCTACCTAAGTAACTCTGACATCCCCCTGCCCCATATCACCACAAGAATCCTCCTCTGACATGGCTCACTGCTGCTTGACGTATCTCTGAAGTGGCCACACCACCTTCTATAGTCATCCTCCAATGCATCCACCCTACCTTACTGAGTTCCTATTACACTATTGTGGCAACCCACCTCCCTATTTCTCACCCAAACCCATCCCTACCATTTCGATCCACTACCTCATGTGAATCCTTTTCAACCCCATTATAAGATACATGTTAAATCACCCCTTCTATGATTTCTCTTAAATAAAATTTACCATATACTCTTCTATTGAATTTCATCTGCATAACTAGTTGGGGTTCCCATCACAATGTGTTTTTATGGGATTATAGTTAACATGCTTCTTCATTTTTATTTCTTACCCTAATCTACCGATGCAAATTAATTTCTATTTATGAATCTCAAATTCCCTAATCTCATGTATCATATAAACTAATTTTCATACTATTAGAATATGTGTTATATATTTATAAATATTTCCTTCATGAACATACAATTTTATGATTTTCTCCCTTCTATGATTACTTATTTGGATCCAGCTACATTTTTTTTCATAATGTGATTTTTACTATTTTTATACATGAATAGACTATGTCATAGGTGTGAATTGGTTGTATTTAATTTTTCTTATCGTTTTTTTAATTAATAATTATTTCAATATTTTTTTACATTTCTATCAAATTTAAATATTTTTTTTGGTATTTCTTAATAATGGTTAAGCTAAATTATTTCTATTTTGATGTTTTTTCATTGAATTTTAATTTTCCATAGTCTTTTCCTATAAAATAAAAATATATTATTGAGTAATGTAGTGATATTTTAATATATATAAAGGAGGTTGAATAATGTGGGTATGTGTAGATTCATGTTATTTTTGGGTTTTATTAATTTTACATTCACCCTTACCATGAAGGTTACTAAATGTAACTCAATATGATTATCTTTTTCTAATAATTGGTTAAAATAATTCTTGGGTATTTTTCATATTATTATGTGAATTTATTCAGTATGAGTTTTTATAATTCTTTCCCTTTAATTTTTATATCTAAATAACATTACACTGGTGACTGCCATTTATTTCCATCCTGTCAGAGGCTATTTGTTAACAATCATTGAAAACATTATACATCACATAATGAATATGATGAGTGATTTTATAGAAATGCATCGTGTTGTAAAAAACATTTTCTTTAACTTAATTATATAATACATGTTGAAATTCACAATTACTTATTATTTATGTATTCAAGTAGACATGTTCTTGATAAAGTACTATGATCAATGGAAGAAGTTCTATATTTTATTGTAAAATTACTATTTTATATTATGGACATATTCATGATTGTGGGTTCTTGATCAACTAATATGATTAATATTGGTGGGTATATATTCAATCAGGTGTTTTTGTTATTGTATCAATATATTTACTTGCATAACTACAAGTTTTCATGCAGGTATGTTCCCAATAAACTATTGTTTTGCAGGTGGGTATATATTATTGATAAATAATACTTTTTTCTTAAGCACTATTTTATGTTATTTATATATTCAATAATTAAAGTTATTGATAAATTAATACAAGTAATTCAATCTGCAATATATTTTCTTTAAAAACATTGAATTTTATGTTATTTCCATATTCATGTAGTCATGTTCTTGATAAACTACTATAATCAATCCAAGCATATATATATTCAATCAGGTGTATATTTTATTATATCAATACATTTCATTGCATAACTACTATTTTTCAAATATCCATGATTTTATGTTCTTGATAATTTTCCATTACCTATGTGATTAGAATATATAACACTTTCCAATAATTTTTTGTCAAATGTAGCATGTTTTTTTGTTCATTACAAAAATTAAACAAACACATTTTATTTTTGTATATGTCATCAATATTGTTATCTACTTGAAATATTATTCAAATTTTTGTAAAATAATTTTTTATCACATTGTTACAAAAAAAACAACCCATTAACTCATTAACCAATGTTTTTTAAAGAAAAAAATTGGACATCAGATTACAAATACTATTCCTCTTCCATTATTGGTAATACCATCATTCTACTGTGAAATGTCTCACCAGCCAAACTGAATAGAGTTTTCTTCATGTTAAGGAATTTTTAATAAGTATTTTCATTCTACTCATTTTCTAAATATTGGTTATATTTTTTAGTATTTTTTAATATAATATGTTTCATATTTCCATAATCATTCTATTGAGGTGATTTCATACTCATGATGGTCCTTTCCACCATAATTGCACTATAATATTATATTTAAGCATAATTGAATGACTTTTACCATCCACCTTCATGTATATACACTACTATTAACATATTGAAGTTCCTAAAATTATCATAACATGTTAACCCATGCTATTTTGGAACAAAACCATTATATGATCACAACTATACAAGTAAACTGATGACACTTTGTTTCCCTATGGTTTTAGAAATACATTAATCATAATTTATCATTTATATTTAATGTTATAATCGACCACATAGTATTAATGTATTCCTAAAAAAGGGTCCTCATTGATTAGTTATACTATTTTCCTTTTGTTTGAATTTATAGAAACTTTTATGTAATATCTTTGTAATTTTAGTATAAAATTTATTATATGATATCATAAATTTTTTAATTATTTAATTATTTAATGATTTTATATTCATATATTTAATATAAATTATTATTTTATGGTATAGATAAATAACTTAAATATTTTTTATATTATTAATTTAGTGTCCCAGGTCTGTTAGTGAATGAATCTAAATTTGTGCATGTGTCCTCTTGGTTCTAATCCTCGATCACGTTACTATATGATCTAGAATGTAGGAGGAGAAATTATCCTTGTTAATATCCTGAGTAGGGTCCCAATGTAGTTCAGTAATATTTTATTGGTTTCAGACAGGGTATTTACTCAAGAAAATGGTTAGTTTTATAACATGTGACATTTTGGTTCAGGAAACTCAATCAATAGTGTTATATGGTTTTGAGTCCACACAGTTGGGAAAAGGAACATGACCAAAGAGGGTTGTTGTTGATGTATTCATATATAGGTACATCAATTATTTATTGACTAATAGTATTAGTGAGTTTAATTTTAATATAGTACTTCTATGTTGGTATATTCATCATATGAGGAAAAACTAATTATATATGTACAATCATTTTGTTCATGGTTGTATATTAAGGAATAGAGAGTTGGAAATTATAAGAAAATATTCTAAAATTATCACTTTCATATATTATAAATCTACCATAAATTATAATTTTCATCTAAATGTGATAATTTGTAAATCTACAAGAAATTAGAAGTAGAATCACTTATAAAATAATAGAACAAAATTCATTCCCAATATAATATGTGACAAGTATTCTTACTCTAGATTGATTTATTTTCATAGAGGTTTCTATAATATTGGCCATTATTCATAAATAATAAATTAATACCATTGGTTTGGTGCTTTTTTTGTGTTAGAATAATTGATGTAGTTGTATGTTTGTAAATGGGTGGGAGATATTGAACTAGAATTTGGGATTAAGAAAATTGGATTGGGATTCTATTATATTTTAAATGGGTCAAACTAATTAGATTTGGAGATATGGAAATGGTGTCAGAACCATGTTATAAGATAGAATAAGAAATGAATATATGAGTTGGTGGATTTTTGTTGAGTATTTTCATCAAACAACTAGTGAATAAATTCAAGGATATGATGATTTGAAGGAGATGTGAGTTCTTCTTAGACCATTTAAAATATCTACATATGTTTATCTATATCATACATGTCTCAATGAGTAGTTCTTATGAAGCTATAATAGTTTTGCATCAACCTATGGAGATGAAGTGTATATTGCAAGTTGGAAGGAGGAAGCTTAGATTTTGATCTCTAGGAACTGATGGAGTGTAAGAGTTTTGGTGAGTCCTAATGTGATTTTGAAGAACATGGATTATTGATTTCTAGGTTTTGAATTATAAATTTAATTTTGAGGCTTCAATGTTGATTTTCCTGGGCACTAAATGTGATGATATTATCTTTTTATTGGTTGGAATGGTAGATTAGGATGGGCACTGAACATGGATAAGATCATGGGAGCTGATAGAAACTAGTAAATATACTTGATTGTTTAAGAAATCTAGAACCAAAATCATGTATGATGGATATTTCTACAATGTTTATCAGGTTTCTAGAAAGTGATGAACAAATACAATGCTTGGGTAATAATTTTATATAAATGTGTGTGGAGGTCTTAAATAATGGATTTGAACTAGTTTATTGATGTGGTGTGATGGTGGATCAAGTGGGAATACCTGATCCTGACTATAATACATAACTAAATGATATATATTTATTCTTAATCTTATGTTTATTCAAATACTTATTTTTATACCAACACAAATACTATCATACAACCATTTTTTCATTTTTAAATTTTCTCTGCTGATGCTCCCACTTATTCTTATACAACTATAATTTTATTTTGTTGGTTTTTTTTCTACTCTTTCCATTTCTATTTTAGAGAGTTTGAATAATAAAAAATATATATTAATTTCTGATTTTAGTATATAAATGTATGTCTTGAGAATGTTCGAATATGAAAATAACCATTTTTTCATCATTTACAAGCATTTTAACTGATTTCAAGCCACCCAAGATACCCATTTTATTTTTTAATTTCTGAAAATAGAAGTAGTTTTTTTATTCTGCATCAAACCGTCTCACATTATCATCCATAATATAAATAAAACCTAATTTCACATTAAACCAACCTTTATTTCAATTGTCACCCCTTTATTATACATGTACTCACAGCTTCCTTGATTTTATTCTCCACTATATAAAATACAATCCAATCAACATCTAGCATTAGGGTGGCATATATTACCATTATGGATTATTTGAAATTATATATGGTGTTTTCCATAAACAATCAATAAGAAATGTGTCTTTTGATCACATTTTTCATCCCAAAATAGTATTCCCCATTTCTAACTACTTAGAGAATCTCAATATTCCCTAGAATCTCAAATTAGCATGCACTAAACATATTACATCATAATTTCTTTTTAATGTGTCTGCATATATTTTATAACATCATAATCTTACATCACATAAATTTAGATGACGTTATGTGCATAGAACATTAAAATATTTATCCCTGTGAATGTTTATAAATAAAAATAATCTCTTTTTAAAGAATGAATAAATTTGGACATTTCATTCAAATCCTCCTACATAACCATTTATTTTAATAATTCTTGAACACATAATCATATTAAATTATTCTACATCACTGTATGACACTTGAGCATGCAGTGGTAGGTCCATATAAGATTCCAACACTTTTTAGGTATGTTATACACTTTACAATTTCCAGCCCATGTTCTATGATTTTTTCAATGGTAGTTGCATCACCTTGGAGTGCTTTTGTGGAGCATTAGATTGAAAGAGGGGTGATGTGTTCTTACAAGTTAATATGGATGTAATGAATCCCTTAAGAAGCATAAGAATGGTGATATTCTTACAAGATTTAATATTATTAGCTATCCCACCACCTATGTCCAGAATTTAGTAGTCATTCAACCAGATATTATTGTATATTTCATTATAGGGAGATTCTTTCGAGGGAAGATCCTGAAAAAAATGAAACATGTACTATATTAATGTCATTATTTTACCAAATGGTTTGTTATATTTTATTTCATTTATCATTAATTTTTATATTAAAAATAATTTCAAGAGATGACTTTTACTCAATATTTTTCTTATTTATTGGTGTTTTATTATTAAAATATTTTATTTTTTCATGAAAATATGAATATATGTGTTAATTTTATTGAATTTTCTCAGGTTAGATGTTAATATTTTATAAATATTTCGGACCATAAATTTTGATAGTTTATAATTAAATTTTATTAAACAAATAAACTTCTCAATAAACATATACATTGTTTAATTTCTTTTGTATTAACAAAAATAGATTATTATTTAGAAATGATTTATGTATGTATTTATATATAAATATTGAGTATATGCTTATAATATTATATGTAAATACTATTTACATCTTTATACTAATTATATGTTTATATAGTTTAAAATTTTGTATGTCAATATAGTTTTAATTTTTATTGGCTTCAGGTAGGATAAAACAATACCTAGATGTATTATAAACATATGTGGGTGTTATATGTTAAAATATAGATGTAACACTATAATCTTAAAACTCATTAAAAATATAACATTTCATACATATTTTATGTTTATCAAATCAACTACAGTTAACATCAATTTTTTTTGTATACATCTATATTTAAGGTGAAATGTTAGTCATAGATTACATTAGAAAAATTTCAATCATTATATTCATTAAAAAAATGATGTGGTTGGTACAAAAAATTACATCTTAACATAGAGACTATATAATTTAGATAAAATCATTAAATTAGTTTATAACAATATATATTATTTGTTAAAAGGTTTTACTAAATCATTAAATTATTTACAATGAATAAAATTTATGAGTTTATATTTGTACCATAATTGAATATTATAATGTCTAACAACTTGGTGTTTTCATTAAAAATAACTGGTTATGACATTTATAATCATCATCAATAATTTTAAGAAACATGAAAAATGTTTTTCTCATTTCATAAAATTATTTTAATGTATACAAATTTCAAGAATATTTTGAAAATACAAAGTTAATAAAATAAATATTTTTTCTAGTAAAATAAAAATTAATTGAAGTCAAAAAAACATTATTTTTTTGATGTATTTTTCTTTCAAAAGTTATCGTAAGATCATGGATATGGTTGATCATTAAGAAATTATAATCGAGAAGATAAATTCATCAATACATCTTCCTCCATTACAATATTTTTGTTACGATATTCTACTATCTTCTTCAATTTTTAATTAAAATTTAATCATTACATTTTTTAGAATGCAACCATCATTCTACAAATATTAAATATATAATATTTATATAAAAAAATTCCTTCACTAAATCCAATATATAAAAAGTATAAATCCATTATTCCTATGATGTGGAATCCATACGATCAGTAAAATCCATGTCAGTAGAATCCATTCTGATAAACATTATATGAGTATAATTAATTTTGAAAAAGGATTATGCATAGTGCCTTTAGTGTAGAATATTATAATATGTGATTGTTTTAGGAGAAAATCTGACATTACATGATAAGTGATTGTGAATAATTACTTTAATTATTTTACACAATGGATTTAATGGATATAGGTATTCTTCCCTAAATTCATCATATACTTTTGGAATCTAATTTAGAGACAAAATTACTTCCATTATTTTGAGTACCTAAAGTCATTATATAAAAATCTAAAAATATATATTCATGTTTAAAGTATAATATCTTATATTGGGTTTAGGGATGTATCAATTATATGAAGAATTATGGTGTAATCCAATATTATATAATGGATTTTGGAATTTTCATTAAGGATTTAATAAAGAATCCATTATGATAAGGCATTCTCTATAATATTCAATATGGAATTAAATTAGAATATGAAATACTCTCTATTTTTAATTATGTTAGAATATTTAATCATGTTTCATTTATTAATACATTATTTTTTGTATAATAATTTTCTGGAAAATTTTTAATATTAAGATGCCAATAAAACTAGAAATAACACCATTGATTTGGATTTTTAGCATATAAGGTAATGATATTAAATATCTCCTTTCATCTGATTATATTTAAAATAAAATGAATTATGATAAAATATTATTTCCGTCCATGTATGACCTATATACATATCTATTTATTATGTACCAATTATTTCTTTATTAATAATCCATTATTCGTTACCAATTATTTTTTATTTATATTTTTTCTCTATCCACATGAATTATTAAGTTTAAATTATTTTGTGATTTATATTTGTTCAATATCCCCTTTCAAATGGTTTTTTATGTACTCATTTTTCTATGTATGTATTTATGTTTTCTCATCTCATGTTAATTATTATTCTTATGCTTATACTTATTCTCATTTTCACCCTTATAAAATCATTAAAACACATTCACATTTTGATATTTATAGTGAATTAGTTTATGTTTATGCTTATAGAATAACATGAAGGATTTTCTGAGTGAGTGATAGTGAATATATTTATATTTATGATTATAGACTGATTTACCCATTTACTATTAGTTCATATGTGTATGATTATACTTTATAGTGATACATAAACATTTTGACGTGATAGATGATGGGGAGTGATACATACACATAGAAAGTATAGATTCTATGTAGTGATACATACCACCGATAAGACGATGTATAGTGATACATGATGAGTAGTGATGTGATACATACTGGGAAATGATACATGCATAGTGAGTGCGCTTATTTTTCAAGTCAGTGATAGAAAACATATTTATGTTTATATTTATTTTTGGGTAGTTATACATTCACACTTTGATGTTGATAGACCATATGTTTATATTTATTCTTATAGAATAACTTGGAAGATTTCCCCAGTCAGTGATACTTATTCATGTGAGTGATAGATGATAATGTAGAAATTATGGTGTTGGATGGAAAATATTAATTTTTTGTTGAAATTAAAGAGATGCATTGTTTTAAGATGTTCCAAAAGTCTGTTTTGGGTCCACTTATCTAGGAACCATCATGATATTATTTTTTATGGACGTTTTTGGGGATGATATGATTTATAATGGTCACATGGTGGTGTTTTTGTCTCTAGAATTTGAAGGTCATAGCCACGATTGTAAACAGTGGTAGTAGACCATGTACCATGGTTTAAACCATTGATATTGGCCTAGTTCCCTAGTTTACCACCATATAAAATAGTATATGGGGAATAGGTTGTATCCACTGTTTAGAATTGGGGCTATTTATCTATTACTAAGATGAAAACATGGCTATAGGACTATTTCCATAGTTAATTATCATGGCTATAAGTATGCATTGTAGAGGGTATTTCCATGATTACAAACAATGGCTATAGGTTTTTCCTGGTGGACATGCCAATAGGATCCATGACCTGTTAAACCATGGCTATAACCTATAGCCAAATTTTTGGGGTCTATATCCATGATTACAAGCCATAGATATAGCCTAGTTTTCTAGTAGTGGTAGGATCCAACTGACTATTTCCTCCCATGTGGGTGATTTCACATTGGATGGTGGAGTATGTCCCCCCAAGGGATATAATTTCACACGGGGTGGTGGATTGTGTCCTCCAAGGTGGTGATTTCACACTCGGTGGTGGAGTGTGTCCGGCCCAAGGGGTATAATTTCACCCTTGATGGTGAAGTGTTTCCCAAAAAGGTGAATGATTTCACATTGGGATGGTTGCATGTATCCCCCCAAGGGGGATGATTTCATACTAGGATAGTGATGTTTGTCCGACCAAGGGGGTCATTTCAGATAAGGATGATATAGTGTGTCCACCCAAGGGTGATGATTTCATGCTGGATGGTGGATTATAACCCCCTAGGGTGACGATTTCATACTGAATGGTGGATTGTATCCCCCCGTGGTGGATAATTACACACAGAGTTAGTGGCATGTGTCCCCCATGGGGGATGATTTCGCACTAGGATAATGGAGTGGAACCCCCAAAGGGGTGATTTAACACTATATGGTGTCAGGATTAGACCTCATAGAGGTTTTCTACGTACCATATTTGATATTTGGGGAACAAAACCCATTTAGATCAATCCCACAGTTTAAGGTCTTGTGATGAGATCCTTCCATGCAACTTAACTTCATGCACTAAGGATGCTTAAGTCATGAAAGAATTATCTATGGGGATGGTATGTGGATTTTGTCTTGATGTTTCCTAATTCAATATTCTCATAACATCGGAATATGGTGTGGGGTTTATGCATGGAATCTTCCTGATGAAGGAGGATCGCCCCATAGGGTGATGGTGTGAGGATTACGCTTGGATGAATGTATGATAATAATTCCTTGGGAATATGGTATAGAAGTTGTAATACGATGATGGTAATATATTGGAAATCATATTTTCATCCCATAGGGTAACACTATAGTTATACATCATTTATTGAGGACATTGTCGTGAAGTATAGCATCCTATGACTAAGCTGTTTTCCTTGAAATTTTAATGTCTTGTAGCTCATATGTGGACAGGGCTTACACCTACATTGGGATCATTTTATGGTGAGTGAAAGAATCACCCTAAATAATCTCTAACAAGATAGATGATATGTTTCCCTCAGTGATTCCACCTTGAGGGACTACATATCAACCACATATTCACCTCTGGATGGGACATGGTCTTGGCACTGCCAAAGAGTAGTGTAATTCATGAGGCCTAGAAATATGGTTCATATTATTAGGATAAAAGGAGTTATGGTACATGTTATTACAAGAAAAATGAACGGTAATGGATATAGTAGAAGAATAGAGTATTTCAGGTCAGGGGCTAAAAAGTTATTACATTCAACAATATTGCATTGTGCGTAAATAGGGTGGTTCAATTCATATACTCTAATGAAGGTAGAACTAATGGGTTTGGGAGATGTAGGTGATAATAATATTTGTATTTTTGTTATGTTTGGGGTTTAATGAAGGATGAATCTCTTGGTAAAACAAGACTACCCTTAGGAGTCTTTGCACAAGTATCCATCAATCGTAGACCATGTCCTGATGGCGCCTATGAGAGGTCTATCATGCAGGTTCTCTACCTTTGTGGGTCCATGGATACTGTTGTTGGTAAATTTATTAGATGAGGGATTCACATGTGTGGGGGAGGCACTCCATCTTAGGATGATCCCCTCCCAGGGTGTGAGGTTTGGTTTTATTTATAATTGAAATCATCAACTATTGGTGTGAAAATTAATTATTGTGTGAAACACTGTTGTGGGATTCTCATCGCTTCACCATTGGGACTTGTCCATGCAAGGTATTTGGTTCGACATCCCCTTTGTTCATAGCATAATGGATTTGTGATGGGTTTTCAATCAATACTCTTCTTTTTTTTGGATGCCTTGGGTGTCGGGGGAATGACCATTCAACTAGTGGGAGTCATCATTTCCTTTTGTGCTCAATTTTTTGGTCAGGTAATTAAATATTTTGTGTGAAAACATCCTTTTTTCGTTCATTATCCTTGGAAATCTCATTAGACTTGAATGTTTCAACATAACATAGTGTCACCTTTATCACACAAAACAAATTCACATGGAACTTCTCATGTACACTCATCCCTTAAAATTTTCACACAACTTTCTATTTAGCCTTGATATATTCCTTCAAGGTGGATCACATGTTTGCTCTGTACAGACTAAAATTTTGGGGTGTAAAATGAATTTTCGATGAAAACACATGGTTCCAACATTATCTCCTATTTAGTTTATTGTAAATCCATAGTGAAATTAAATTAATCAAACCTGCTATACAACTTTTAAATGGTAGTAGAATAACTAATCCATCCATCTATGTCTACATGAGTAATTATCACTTTAGAAAAAACTAGTTCAGGAGAGAACTCTTTCCCTCTAGAAATCACTCATTTCATAACTCTACTTATCCTTATGATTTCTCAAATTCCATTTCCCATGATCATAGCTCTCCTTGACTTTCTGACAATGTACATCCACTTTTTGGAAAAGTATGAAATGTATCCCTCTTTGTAACTGAATATCACCCCCATAAAATATTTCCTTGAGATTCACTGTGTTCATTCTCACCCTTTTAGAACAAACATAATGGGAAAGAACCTACTAAACATGAAAATATCCATATAAATCATTTGATCAAAATGGGGATAGATGAGTATCCAAACCTCTTAAAACATGTATAATTGGATGAACACCAAGGTTTAAATGATGTTTCTAAAATATTAGAGTATATAATATCTTAGTTTTATATCTTACAATCATTTATTACATCCAAAAAGAATCTATTTTGTTATTCTTTCCTCCAATATTTATTTAGGAATCAGTATCTTTTTTTCAGGTATGAATCTTGATTTTGGGTGTTTCTGAGGAAAATGAAAGAATTTGTTAGTTTTCTAAGTACATGACATGTACTGTTGAGTACACACCATATACCCAGTTAACTTGTGTATTAATGTACTCATCATGTAATATCCAAGTACATGGCTTTGTGGACTGACTAATGTGTGGGCTGATTGAGGCTAGTACACGGCATGTACATTAAATGAACACGCAGTGTAATCTTCTTTTTTTAGATTAATCGGGTAGGGGTCATGTCTCATCTCCAAAACATGCTTCTTCTTCCCATGTCTTATAACAAAGGGATATTTATAGCCAAGAATCTTCTAGAACCTCCCGTTTCTCCTCCTAAGCTCCGATTAAGATGTCGCCAGGTGCTTTGGATTCCCACCAAGAGTTCTCTCTTTCTCTAGAGCCTCTCTCTCGTATTTTTCCTCTCTCTGATGTTATTCAAGGTTGAACCTTTTTAAAAAATTTGTAGATCTAAGACATTCTAGAATGATTCAAGGGATTATTTTCAATAATATTCATCGTACAACATTGAGGCAGGTGTTTTTTACCATTCAAAGTTTTTCTTTGAGTTATACATGCCAAAGATCCGATTAACCGGGATTCGGGTATTTTTTATTAATTAATTGAACATTTTATCAACTTCATCAGATTGTGTGATAAATTAATGGTTTTCATTGATATCTTTTATGCTAAAATTAATGTTTAGGGGACACCTTGTGGGTATGTTTCCTTGTGTGAATGTTTATGGTCATTTGGTCCGGTTTCCTAGGAGGCAGACCTTGTTTTTGTACCTTGATTGTTAGGATGGAATTGATTTCTTATTGCTAGTTGTTAGATGCATATGTTAATGATTTGTAACTGCTTAGCCTTGTTTTAGTTGAGATTACTTTGGTCTGGTAGATATCGTTTGTGTGTGATTGTATTACACAAGGCTGTGATAACCTTGTGTAGTTAGACCATAGGGGGAATTGATGTTTATGGCATCCCCAAAGTGTTTGTTATATTTATGTTGTGATACCACAGGGTTTTATTGACAGTGATTTCTCCATAATAGTGTCTATTAGATACCATTACAATACAACGAGGGGGAATTTACATTGAGTGCTTCTTCGGAGAGTCTTTGTTTTGGTGGGACCAAAGGGGTTAGACTGTCTGAGCATTCCGAGAGGGTCATTATGTTTTTTTTGTATTGATGAGATGTTGAACATGAGGGGATAGACTATGAGGACTTTACTAGATGGTTTTATGTGAATGATTGATATATTGTGATGATCCTACCAAGCCAAAACACTAGCTTATACTCAGTCTTACTTGATTGTTAGATGGTCTTATAATAAATCTATTTTTCTATTTCACAAGGGATACAGAGCATACAATAGATCCCAAGGTTTTCATTATTCAACAGTTTGAATAATTAATAAATTTAAATTAATGTAAGTGGAAATTAAAGTATTGTTTAATTTTGAGTACTACCTTGTTTAATACTTTATTTTCCATCTTTCCAGCTATATCTATTCACTGAATGTTAGGCATAGATCTTTTGGTGGTTGCCTACTTGGATTCGTCTCACACTTTTTTGGTTCATGATTTTGGGACCAAGTAGATTATATGGTTTCAGGTAGATATAAGGTAAATATCCGTTCTACATCAGGTACCTGATTTTTGTGGAGCTCGAGAGCATGGGACCAAGATGAGGCTTCCAATGCTGTTGGAGTTTACAATTTTTTGTACTTTGGTTGCAGTATTTTATTTCCAGTATTGTGACTATTTGGATACTTTCCTAGATATGTGTGACATTCATCATTTATTTATATATAATTTAGTTTTTTATACTATCATTCATTTACCTTTTACATATCTTGTATGATATTAATTTTTTTTTAAATTTTCACTGTTTATTTATACTATGCTACTCTTCCAATGAGGGAATAGTTTCCCCACTATCACGCCTAAGGCCCTTTCTACTATTCGGTAGCCTCTATCATTTGAGGAAATGTGCTTGAGGCCATGTGACCAAGTGGGTATGGGTCACCCTTGGGAGGCACCGAAAACTGGGGCGGTAAAAAGTGGTATTAGAGCACATGATTTTTTCTTCTTTGACATACAATTTAGAACCTATATTCATGAATAGGAAGGAATAGGTAGTTGGTAATAATTTGTTCTTGGGATTTTCTAACCCACGTATAGGGAATATCCATTTTACCTCGAATGTTGAAATTTTTATGGTTTTGTAATTGTTACAGTTGATATGATATCACTGTTCGTTGATACACATATTTTGTGTTGTTATGGTTGATATTATTGAGGTTGTATTTTAGTTGAAACCCGATGAGATGAGGGTATTCCATCTAATGCATCATATATTCATTAACTAGATATCACATGTCATGCATTCTTTCCATGCCATTTTGAGTGCATTACTGATTTCATGTTGTTTTGATATATGTTGTGATTTATATTCTTATTGTTGTGATATATGTCATGATAGAATACCTATTGGATTGATAGGATATTGGAATATGTAAATTTTACTTTTGATGGATGTAAAACTTTGGTCTCTAAGATGTTATGGGCCCAATTGGATCAGAATTTGGAAGAGCATATCTAAAATGTAATTGAATTTTTTCAATTTATAATGTAAAAATTAATGAAAAAAACTGATTCGTGGGAGTATGGGCTCTCATGGGTCAGAATTTTTCATTACTTGGACAAAAATCTACATTTTTAGGGGTTTCAAAGAAGTCTCAGAGGCATACTATCTATAACCCAGACAACACGGGGTATGTTGTTATAAACACACACCATGTGTTGTTTTGTTCGAGAAGGAACAACTTTTCTTAAGTACATGTTGTGTAATGTATGTACATGCTATGTAGTCTTTATCCATGTGGCTGACTATGTCAGCAAGGACTCGAGGTTGGAAAACATGGGTAGAACATGTCATGTGTTGGGCGTACACGTCGTGTCCTGTTCTTACTCACCATGTAGAGTCGATTGTGTCTCTGATTGTGTGACTACTAACACAGGCAGTTAAAACATAAGTGGTACACACCATGTAGTGTTACCCAGGAGAGAACTGTGTATTTTAACCATGTAGAAGAACTTGGGCAGGAGGGAACAATTCAAGTACATGCTCTATCATAGGAGGAACAAGTCGTGTGTAAGGGAGTTAAATGATCAGGTTTCCTAGAGGTACATGCCCATGTAAAGAATAAAAGGAACATTCCATGTTGAGTTTATACATGTTGTGTGACCCTATTTTTAAAGACATGAATGTTTTATTCTGATGTTCCTTTATTTAACATATAATTTTTAGTCATTGATAATCTTGAACTAAGTTGTGTGCTTGACCTTGTAGAGTCATGCTGCCGAGATGTATTCCGGTTGTACGCCAGATACCTGGAAATGACCAGACACCATAAATAGAAGATTAAGGACTACTAGAAGATCCTCCCATCATGCCTACCATGGAACTAGCAGTTATACCAGACACAGGTGATGATACATGGTTCCGAGAAGGCTTCCTGAGGTTTATGAAGACCTACCAGGGAGAACCGCATCTTGCCCTGTCTATGGTACAGTTGACATGGGTTTTTCAGTAGCATCATCCTCTAACATTATTAGGAGACTGAGGACCTTAGGTTGCAGAGTCATGGATTGAATCCATGTTGTATATATTTATCATCTCGACACACCTCTTGAATGGAGGGTTAATCTCACAACCTACTTGCTTCGATACTCTGCAAAGAGATGGTGGTATGTGATATCAGCGGTGGGACACCAATGAGTTGTGGCTTGGGATGAGTTCCAAAAGACCTTTTAAGATTGTTACTACCGAGATACCATGATGGAAGACTGGGATTGAGATTTCATGGGTCTGAACAAGGTACTTTATCAGTCATGGAGTATTATTCTTGCTTCATAGAGCTACAACACTTCACAGCCATTCCAGGGGGTGATGAGTTATTTTTGGCTCGAAAGTTTGAGGGTGGTATTAGACATGAAATTTGATCCCTGGTTTACATATTCAGGTTGACTTACATATCTTCTATAGTCAACCAGGTGCTGATCACTGAGCATTATCTTAGGGACTCTGGTGTTATGAGCCAGTGTAGTTCAACATCCAGAGTTGGTACTTCTCCGACTGATAGTAGGAAGTGTTGAAGGGAGCCTACGCATGGAGATCCGAGTAGACATGATATTCCTTTAGGTATCCAAGTGGTATGATACCAGTGTTCTAAGAGTGGGTATATGAGATTTCAGTGCCCAAGATACCCAATTGAGTGCCGATCTTGTGGAAATATAGGCCATATTTAGTGTTTTTGCTGATTTTTCTCACAATAAGCTAATTATAAGAGTTCTGATATGACACCACGTTTAGAAGGACTAGTAGTTTCTCATCAGTCTGTGAACTGTAGTTCTTATATCCCTTCAGGGTGAGGTGGAGGTCAGGGATTTTGTAGCCAATCTCATAGGATTTAAGCGACAAAAGGGTGGATTAGCTCAAGGTAGTTATGCGGGGTCATAGGGATGTGCTATAAATCAGACCCTGTAGTGGATCAGAACCAGAATGAGTAGGATATGGGACCCTCTTTGGTTAGAGGTACGATTCTAGATTCCTCAGTTTTAGCTTCTTCCCATTTTGGTATAAGGGCTTCCCATAGTTTCATATCTGTTACTATTTTAGAGAGCATTGGGCTTTGTATCTTTACTTCTGAGGATCTTATGATGCTAGACACTGTATTGGGGATTAGGATGGCTAGTGTACATTAGTGAAAGGAGGTCCCTCTTGAGTTTTGTGGGTGACACTTCTTATGGGACCACTATGTCTTAGAGATGATAGGATTCGATGTCATTCTAGGAATGGTCTGGTTAGTCTCTTTACTTTCCTTTGATGACTGCTACCACAACATGGTGAGTTTCACATCACGAAGGGGTGGGTACTTTCCACACAAGGGTGATGGGATTTCCAAGAAAGCCGAGCTAGACTAGAGAATCATGGGTGGGGAGGAATTATAGCTCTGATTTCTAGTTTATATCTAGATAACTAAGGGACTTCACTGATGGAATTTCCTCCAGTTGTGGATCATTTCATAGATGTCTATCCAAACAAAATTTCAGCATTAACTTCTAAGCAAGAAGTAGATTTCTCCACTGATCTTGTTCTAGGAGTGGCACCAGTGTCTATTCATCTTTATAGGATGGATACACTAGAGCAGCATGAGCTCAAGAAGTTGTTAGAGGAGTTATAGGAGAAGGGTTTCATCTGACCTAGTACTTCTCCTTGGGGTTCTCTTATACTATTTGCAAAGAAGGTGGACGGTACCCTCAAAAATTATGTGGAATATCAAAAGATGAACCAGTTGATGGTCAAGTACCGATATCCCATACCAAGGATTGATAATATCTTTCATCATCTTCAAGGAGACCGGGTGTTCTATAAGATTGACATGAGAACTGGTTATCATCAGTTGTGTGTTAGACCACCAGATATACCTATTACATTCTTTTGGATTAGGTATGGTCTATACGTGTATGTGGTTACGCTATTTGGTCTCATGAATGCAAAGACATATTTTATAGAATTTATGAAAAGAGTATTCCATCCTTACATGGACTCTTTTTTTGTTGTTTTTCTAGATGATATCTTGGTATAATCTCACACTCGACATGACCATACCATCTATCTTGAGATTTTTTGAGTAAACTGATGGAGAATCAGTTATATTCCAAGCTCTCAAAATGCCACTTTTGGATAGACCAGATTCACTTCATTGGTCACATCATCTCAGATATATAAGAATCAGTAGAACCATAGAAAGTGAGAGAAGTAGTTTCATGGGATCATATGAAGAATGTATTTGAGGTACAAAGTTTTCTAGGGTTGGATAGATTCTACAGAAATTTTATACAGGACTTTTAACACTAACCAACACTACTGATGAGCCTGAATAGGAAGGGTGTAAAGTACTTGTGGAAATAATCATATGATTCATCCTTCCAAGTGCTAAAAGGGAGATCAACTTCAGCACTGATACTTCTTTTTCCAGAGCTGTGAAAGACTTACACTATTTACTGTTATGCATATGGTATTGGTATGGGAGTAGTGATTATGAATGGGGAAATATTTATTGCGTACAGGTCTTTGATGTTGAGGCCACATGAGAGGAATTACCCGATGAACGATCTCGAGTAGGTTGTAGTTGTTCATGGCTTACACTGTTAAAGACATTATCTGTTGGGAGAGCATTTTGTGATTTTCACGGACCATAAAATTCTCATGTATATCTTTACTCAGCATGATCTAAAATTGAGATAGCGTAGGTGGGTTGATTATCTTCAGTCTTTTGACATTGATCTTTCCTAAATGCACGGGAAAGGAAATGAGATGGATGATGCGTTGAGTTGGATGACTTAGATACATGCAATTTGGGGCTCCATCAGTGTGTGAAAAACTTATGGCTCTATTCTTTGAGATGAATATTGAGGTGCACGATAGATGGGGGTAGATGTTTCTTTGTTCTATAGTTGTTACCAGTACTCTAATAAATCGGGTGTGAATGAGGCATCTATTAGATTCTGAAGGCCTGGTCCAATGGTAGAGTGTGTTAGGAGAGTACCTTATACCTAGATGGACCATAATATAGGATGAGATATTTCATTTTATATAAGGTCCCAGCCTTAAAACATTACTTAACCCTGAATTAAATGAATAATTCACATTCAGGATCTTTTCAGGTTTAATGTTTTATAGAATTTGGCCATAACTATTACATCTCAAAAGTTACAAAGTGAACACTTCTGCTCAGTTTCCATTTTTTCATAAAATAAAAACTCTTGAAAAAATACCCATGTCCGGTTCCATGTTTTAGACAACATGACTTTCCTTGATCCCATCCATTCCCTATTTCACTGTATGTCCTGTGAAAAACATTTCAAAAACTTGGGGTGAGGATAAAAAGCACAGTAAGGAATACAGAAAGAAAGAAACTATTAGTTTTTCAAAACAACATGTAAACAATGAATACATTAACATGAGTAATACATTTAACCTTTATGAAGTAGTAAATACTCTTCACTGAAAAGAAGATCACTACTTACCCTTTTGTAACCAAAAGATTACCCATATAAAGAACACATATCATATAAATGTAACTTGGAACATAAACATACATAAATGGAATAATCATACGGTCGACCTCCCCATATGTCACTAAATGGAATAGCCATACGGCTGACTTCCATACCCAATGCATTGGAGTTTATAACGTAACCACCCATCCTGGTATTCATGGCACCACCCATCATTTGGTTTATCATATAACCACCCATCAAATGTCCAAGTACCATCATAAGACATAAAACAAATATAAAGGAAAGAAAACATTTCCAAATTTCAATCACAATATATTACTTAAATATATTGCTATGAAAAATCCATTATCAACCCATTTTCAAAACCAAAATACATAATATAGTATATGGTTTTTATATTCTTTTAAATGACATTATGTCTTTTGGAGGTAGCCAAAGATTAAATAATACTCACGGTGGTGTAAAGTTCATTGTCACTATGTATGTTAAAAGAAAAATTCCTTTTTGTCATTTAGTAAAACACTTCATAGAAAAATATTCCCTTTGAATGAAATTAAAAGTCAAAAATTGTTTTATACACTGTATAAAATAGAGTCATGTAGAAATCAAAATATACATCATTGAAAGGAGATTGAGACGAAGTCCTGTACAAAGACGGTATCCTTAGATTAAGGATAAATCAATTACATAATTATGTGTGATAAATATAAATACAACCAATATAAGTGGATATTAAGTGTAAAACAATCAGAGGTAATCCACGCATATTCATAGTATGACATAATCAAGGAGTATAGGTTTAACCCAAATAATTGAAATTGGGTTAAGAAGTCCCCTTACGGAAATTTGACAGCCTAAAGGTGTCACTTTAAAAAATCAGATAATGAGTTGATGAGAGATAAAAGGGTATCTAATCACTTGGACCTAAAATTTACAGCAATAAGGATATATAAGAACATATCCCAACATAAGAATATGTAAATTAAAAGACCTAACAAAGAGAAGCCTTTTAAAAAGAAGAGGGTGAAAGGTTCCCTTACTGATTTGGGTAACTTTCGAAACATACACCCCATGAAAGAAGGATCGTAAAATGAAGATATAAATACACATAAATTAAATTATATTACAGAAATAATACAATCATGGGTAGTACATACACCACATAAATGGAAATAGTGGAAAATGTAGCATGAATCTCATGGGAATAAAAAGTGACATAAAAACCCCTTACCTCGTTGTAATCAATCGAGTCGTACGACCAAAAGATAATAAACACCAAATGAATCCCATAATACCATGAATATAAATAGAATCATGATAATATATATGAAATCGAAATACACAATACACCACATGCAACAAATAAGTGGTGATCAATGGAAATCTCACAGAACTAAAAGTGAGATAAGAAATCCCTTACCTTGTGTCCAACTTGACTCGATCGTTATTTAATCTCCTGAAGAATAAACTAAAGTTAATTTTTACATGATTACAAACCTTTTTAAATTTTACTTTTACTTTTATATCACTTATTTCTTTGTTTTAAACATTATTCAATCATTTATGTCAATAATGTTCGTTTTGTCGATGTTTGGTACTTAAGTCGAAAATGGACGTCCTATAATTACATGTTGTTCATGTGGTCAAAGGTTAATTATATACAAAATTATATTCATGATTTGGATATAATATATATAATATATATCCACCATATACATGTATTTATAATAGTACATAACATTTAGAGGTAATAAATGAAATGCACCGTTCATGGAGACGGTAATTCGTACGTACGCATGAACACTACTTCCATTTCTATTTGATTTTTAATGAAATTAAAACATAATGATACATAGTAGTATTATAATTCCAGTATTTTATCATATATAATATCATTAAACCTATCATTTATACATTCCACATATGGTATGAATGAGTCATATCACTTTGATGGGGCGGTAGTCCGCACTTCCTCAAATGAGATTATCGTGTTTACACATAATGGAAACCATAAAGGTTTGATATATATAAAAATAATAATGAAGAATAAAGGAAACATAAACATAATATTTATCATATATAAATAGAATGCCATCATAATGGTCACCATGAGATGAGTTAAAAGAAGATTGAACAATCATCATTTTGTGAGGCAGTAATTCACCACACACAGAAATAGTATGTTCTTTAACAATTAGATGGAGCTGTGTATATTTGTAGGTAGAATCCTTTTCAAAACAACATCCAAGTATATTGATTATACTTTTTTTATTATGGGATCAAATAATAATAAGATAGTGGTGAGTGAATAAGGAAAACAAAAGAAAGAAACTTGAGAGAAGACATTACCTCTAAATAGGGTAACTCTTTTTGATTTGAGCCAAAGGATTCCATGGGAAAACATCTGCCCAAAGTGAGGCTTCTAGGAGTAATATAGGGATGTGTAGAGATAATATGAGTAGAGTTTGAATGAGCAATGGTCTTGAGAGGTGTGGGTAAGGGGGTAGAGGTGGGGGCCTTTTATAAGAGGGAGGAGGGTTTGTTTTGGAAAGTCTTGAAATGTTACTTTATTATAAAATCGTTTTCTGATTTTGAAGGTCCCAAAATGATTTATTTTGAGGATAAGTTGATAAGGGTTCTAACTCCACCCATCCAATAGGTTTTATACAAGTTTAAGTCTTAGATTTTACATTATCGTTTCATTTTATTTAAATCGTTCATTAATGAGGTAATCACTGCATCATCATGGTGTCGTAAATAAACTTATTTATTTATTGTCTAAAAATTATAAGAAATATACCATGATTTAGGAAATATTTTTAGATTTCTAATGACTATTTATAGTCTGAGATATCATTTATGTAAACAAAATTAAAATTATTTTACTTAGGTGTTACATAGTTTGGTTATATTTTCCTTTCTTTAAAAATAATATTATAAAAGGTCACTATCAAACAAAAGTGATTCCATGGGGTCCATAATTTGGCACAAGGCATACCATGGTCGACCATGACACAACCAGAAGTATTTGGACACATGTTGGGATAAATTTATAATATAATGATATTATTTTATTACGCTTAACTACCCGATTACTAATTAATCATGATAATTAAAGATAATTGATGTTGTTACTATTCATAATGTCCAAAAACAAAAGAGTCTTAATTACATATTTTGGACCTTATGATTCCAAATATGGAGTCCATTTTACCAAATTACGAACATATAAATTACATTAATTAATTTAAAAATAATTCTAGTTGTCACAACCAAAGATGAGTTTTTAAGAAATAAAATTTATCAAAAGATTGACTTGTTTTCACATCCAATTGAAAATTGAAATTAATTCCAATGAACAAAATTGTATTAAGTGATAAAAAAATAATTCAATTAAACTTTAAAATCAATTAAAAGGACAATATAACTATATAATTAAATTATATTAAAAATAATTTTTGCAGTAAAATCCAGTATTTTTCACTTTTCAATAAAAATGAACATTTTTCAGAAAAATACCAAATATTTACCCAAAGTAAATTTTATATTCCAAATTCAAAAATTATTTCCATTTTACCAAATTCAAAACATATAAGTTTCATTAATTAATTTTATAATTAATTGTTGCTGTCAAAACAAATAGCGTGTTTTTATGAAAGAATATCTATCAAAAGATTGACACTTGTCTATGTCAAATTTCAAAGTGAAATTTATTCCAATGACCACCATTGGATTAAATGGTAAAAATATATTTCAACTAAACATTAAACCTAGATAAAAATATAATATAATCATATAAATAAATTAGATTAAAAGAAGTTTTTGAATTAAAATAATGCATTTTCATTATTCATTAAAAAATAAACTTTATTGGAAAAAAACAAAAATTTACACAAAGTAAATTTTGATGTCCCAATTATAAAGAAGGACTTTATTTTGTCAAATATAACATATAAAATTGACAAAAAGTAGTTTTAAAAAAGGGTTCACCATCAAAAGGCAGTTAATCGACCTTTTAAAGAACATTATAATATTTATGCTTAAAATAAAATTCTTTTACTATTTTAAGACTCTAAATTTTATTGGATAAATGTAAAAATATTTAACAAACATATTAATCATTTTTCAGTTAGTTCTGTTCATTCCTGCTATTACAACGGCTAGGCATTAACTACAATTTTAAATAATATTATTATATTATTAGTGTGCAACGTAAGATTTCAAATAAACTCGTTGTTGTGTATTGGGTATGCCAAAGAACATAGAATTTTCCTTTAATGTAATATTAAAATATTATTCAAAAATATTAATAAATAAGAAAATGTTATATTCTTTATTTACTTGGGATGTTACATCCTTCCCCCCTTTTGGGAATTGTGTCCTTGATATTTTTAAAATTGGGCTCGGAAACTTTTTTGAAAGCCCCACACCGGAAAAAGATTCAATAAAAATGGGACTTTAAAAGAAATAAAGAGAAGTAAAAAAGTTCACCCGAGATAAAAAATACTAGGATTCCAAGAAAACATGGATATGGAAGAGAAAAAAGGGTCAAGTTCTGATGTAGAGTGATAGAAAATATGTTTAGGAGAAAGTTAACCACCAGAAAATCACAAACTTGTGATGGGTTAAACAGTATTTGATTCCCCAGTAGGAAAAGTTAACAGACAAAGTTTTTGTTTTAAGTTACTTTTCATTGAGGAATTTATTTATGAGCTTTACTAAAACATAAGTAAACCTACTTACTTTTCAGGTAGACTTTAATCTTTTACTAGATTTCTAACACAAACTCATATTTTCTCCAAGCGATGAGTATTCAGGATGACTTTTTCACATTAAGAGCACTATAATCAAATTATTGAGAATCACCTAATCCAAAAAATAGAACTATATATTTCCCATGTCTTTAGACCTTAACCAAAACCAAAATGGTTAGTATGAGATCAGATAATACCTAAAAAGGATAATCTTTTACAAAAAGAAAAACTATTATTAATCTCCAAAAATTTTCAAAACTAAACCCAAAGTTCAACAAAGACCATTCAATAAACTACTGTCCATAATATTCTTCAAAAGTATTCCAATATAAGATTGAAACCCAAATCTCATAAGGATTTAATTACATAGTCTTCCAAGATAAATCTTAACAATTATCTCCAAATAACATCAGTTTCTAACAAAGTCTCATATTGAAAATTAATTAACCTAATCACATATTCTCCATGATAGGTTAATCATTTTCATTAATAAACCAAATCATCATATATCCACAATAATAACATATATTCTTCCAAACTAAAATTTCAACCATTATTCCACAACTTAAATCCCATAGTATTCTATCATCTTTAGGGCTATAGTGTTTCCTCAAAAGAGAGAACATCTTTCACAATAAACATTATCACTTAATCTCCAAATCATTTTCCTATACATATTATATCCATTTGATAAAACATTAATTCCCAAAATCAACTTATTCTTGTTCCATAAAATCATTTTACTAAAATAATAAGTCATACTAACTAGGGACTTCAAGTAGGCCAGTGGTAGGTGATATGCCCTTGTCGCCCTTTGGTTTTGGGTTAGATTCATGTGACCTTACCAGATGTGACAGGTTTTCACCCATCCTACTATTTTTCCTTTTTATATAACTCAAAAATAACCCTAACATTTTTTAACCTCAATGGTTTTCTTATACCTCTCATTTTCATCCAAATTAATTATGATCTCAACATATTAATTCTGGAATTCTTATTTCACCACCATAAGATAAAATAAAATGATCCCCAAAATGAACAACATCATACCTTGATCGTGGTGTCCATTTGGTTTCATTGTCATCTTTTTCACGTAGGTAGAAGGTCCATGCATTGAAAAAATTATTTAGAGATCCTTCATAATCATTTTCTTCCTCCATCCAAATACACCTTGTACAGTATGGGTCATATGGGTGTTCACAGAAAATTAGTTTTGGAAAATAATCATGTATGACATATAATTTCAAAATATCTGATAAAACCTGGTTTCTATAAAATAATTAGACCGAATTTGAGTTGAAACTTTTAATTAATGGTCCTTTAAAAATATCATAGGTATGTGCTGAGAGACAATATTGTAAAAGAAAATATAAATAGGTTGTTCAAGGATCTCCTTCTACATCACCTTTTTTAATATCATAATATGCTTCAAAATCATGTGATAAGGTAAAATATTTGAAAATGCCTTGATAATATTAACCTTTCTTGGAAATATGAGAATATTGTGAAAATAGGATTTGTCTAAATAAAACCCATGATCCATGATGATAATGTGGTATAGTGGAGGTGTTTGATATCTCAAACAACTGCTTGTAAGTGAGTTGTATGCTAGAAAAAGTTGCACAATCATCCAAACATGACGTTGCAATAATTATTGCAAGCTTGTCCTCAGGAAGAGATAGAAATGTTGTTTGAGATCCTCCTCCTTCCATTTTTATCTGACTTTAATTGATCTGAAAAAGTTATAAAACAAGGATTTAAATGAAATAATAGACATAGGGACTAACCATGTGTCTAACGAAAACTCTTAATCTCTAAAGTTGTCTAAACCAACCTCTAATACCAACTATAAAGAAACGGCCTTAAAACATTACTTAATCTTGGATTAAATGAATAGATCACATTGAAGATATTTTCAGGTTTAGAGTTTTAGAGAATTTTTCCATAGCTATTACATCTCAAAAGTTTCAAAGTATACACTTCTACTTAGTTTCCAGTTTTTCATAAAATAAAAACTCTTGAAAAAAAAGAGTCATGTCCAGTTCCATGTTTTAGATAGAATGACTTTCCATGATCCCATCCTTGACCCTATTCTACTTTATGTCCATGAAAAACATTTCAAAAAATTGGAATGAGCATAAAAAGCTCAGTAAGGAATACACAAAGAAGGAAATTATTAGTTTTTCAAAACAACAAGTAAACCATGAATAATTTAACATAAGTAATAACTTCACCTTTATGAAGTAGTGAGTACTCTTCACTAAATAAAAGATTACTACTTACTCTTTTGTAACCAAAAGATTACCCATATAAAGAACACATATCATATAAAGGTAACTTGGAACATAAACATACTTAAATGGAATAACCATATGCTCAACTTGCACACATGTCACTAAATGGAATAGCCATACAGTCGACTTCCATACCCAATGCATTGGAGGTTATAACTTAACCACCCGTCCAACTATTCACGACACCACCTGTCATTTGGTTTATCACGTAACCACCCGTCAAATGTCCAAGTACCATCATAATACATAAAACAAATATAAAGGAAAGAAAACATTTCCACATGTCAATCACAATATGTCACATAAATATATTGCTATAACAAATCCATTATCAAACCATTTTCAATACCAAAATACATAATATATTATATGGTATTTATTTTCTTTTAAATAACATTACAGATTCTTGAGGAAGCCAATGATCAAATAATACTTGTGGTGGCGAAAAGGTCGTTGTCACCGCGTATGTTAAAACAATCATTCCTTTTTTCGTTTAGTAAAATGCTTCATAGAAAATGATTCCCTTTGAATGAAAAGAAAATTAAAAATGGGTATTATGCACTGTATAAAATTAAGTCATGTAGAAATGAAAAGATTCCTCAAAGAAAAGAGATTGAGACGAAGTCCCATACAAAGGTGGTATCCTTAGATTAAGGATAAATCAATTACATAATTATGTGTGGAAAATATAAATACACCCAATATATGGGGATATTGAGTGTAAAACAATCATAGGCCATCCACACATATTCATATCATGACATAATCAAGGAGTAGAGGTTTAACCCAAATAATTGAAATTGGGTTAAGAAGTCCCCTTACCGAAATTTTACAGCCTAATGGTGTCACTTTAAAAATTAGAAAATGAGATGATGAGAGATAAAAAGGGAATCTCATCACTTGGAAATAAATTTAAAGTAATAAGGATATATAAGAATTTATCCCAACATAAAAAGATGTAAATTAAAATACCTAACAAAGAGAAGCCTTTTAAAAAGAGGAGGGTGAAAGGTTCCCTTGGAGATTTGGGTAACCTTCGAAATGTAAACCCCATGAAAGAAGGATCATAAAATGAAGATTTAAATACCCATAAATTAGATTATATTACACAAATAATAGAATCATGGTCAGTACATACACCACACAAAAAGAAATAGTGGCAAATGTAGCATGAATCTCACGGGAATAAAAAGTGAAATAAAAACCACTTACCTCGTTGTAATCAATCGAGTTGTATGACCAAAAGATAATAAACACCAAATGAGTCACATAAAACCATGAATATAAATGAAATCATGATAATATATATGAAATGGAAGTACATAATACACCACATACAACAACTAAGTGGTGATCAATGGAAATCTCACAGAACTAAAAGTGAGATAAGAAATCCCATACCTTGTGTCCGACTTGACTCGATCATTCTTTAATCTCCTAAATAATAATCTAAATTTAATTTATAAATTCTTAAGAACCTTTTAAAAGTTAATTATTCCTTTTATATCACTTATTACCATGTTTTAAACATTATTTAATCATTTAAGTTAATAATGTTCGTTTTGTCGATATTTGGTACTTAAGTCAAAAATGGACTTCTTATAATTACATGTTGTTCATGTGGTCAAAGATTAATTATATCCAGAATGATATTTATAATTTTGATATCATATATATAATATATATCCATCATATACATGTTTTTATAATGGTACTTAATATTTAGAGGTAATAAATGAAATGCACCGTTTATGGAGACAGTAAGTCGTACGTACGTATGGACACTACTTCCATTTCTATTTCATATTTAATGGAATTAAAACATAATGATACATAGTATTATTATAATTCCAGTATTTTATCATATGTTATATCATTAAACCTATCCATTATATGTACCACATATGGTATGAACGGGTCATATCCCTTTGAGGGGGCGGTAGTCCGCACTTCTTCAAATGAAATTGTCGTGTTTACATATAATGGAAACCATAAAGGTTTGATATATAAAAAAATACAGAAGCATAAAGAAACCATAAATATAATATATGTCATATATAAATACAGTTCCATAATAATGGCCACCATGAGAGGTTTTAAAAGAATATTGAACAATCATCGTTTCGTGAGGCAGTAATTCACCACACACAGAAACAGAATGTTCTTTAACCATTAGACAGAGGTGTGTGTAAGTGTAGGAAAAATCCATCTCATAAGAACATCCTAGTATATTGAGGATATTGGTGTTATTATGGGATCAAATAATAAGAATATAGTGGTGAGTGAAGAAGGAAAATAAAAGAAAGAAACTCGAGAGAAGACATTACCTCTAAATCGGGTAACTCTTTCTTATTTGAGAAAAAGGCATACTTGGGAAGACTTATGCCCAAAGTGAGGCTTCTAGGAGTAATAAAGGGATGCGGAGAGATAATATTAGCATATTTTGGATGATCCAAGGGATTGAGAGGTGTGGTTAAGGGGGTAGAGGTAGAGGCATTTTATAAGAGCGAGGAGGGTCACTTTTGGAAAGTCTTGAAATGTTACTTTATTATAAAATGATTTTCGAATTTCAAAGGTCCCAAAATGATATATTTAGAGGATAAGGTGATACAGGTTTGAAATAAACCCATACAATAGGTTTTATAAACTTTTAATACTGGGATTTTACATTATATTTTCATTTTATTTAAATCGTTCATTAATGAGGTAATCACTACATCATCATGGTGTCATAAATAAATTTATTTATTTAATGTCTAAAAATTATATAAGAAATACCATGATATAGGAAATATTATTATATTTACAATGACTATGTATAGTATAATAGATCATTTATGTAAACAAACTTAATTTTTTTTACTTAGGTGTTACATAGTTTGGTTATATTTTCTTTTCTTTAAAAATAATATTATAATAGGTCATTATCACACAAAAGTGATTCCATGGGGTCCATAAGTTGGAAAAAGTCATCCCATGGTAGTCCATGACACAAGAAAAAGGATTTGAACACATTTTGGGGTCATTTTATACTATTATGATATTATTTTATTACCCTTAACTACCCAATTACTAATTAATCATGACAATTAAAGATAATTGACATCATTACTATTCATACCGTCCAAAAACAAAAGAGTCTTAATTACATAATTTTTAACTTATGATTCCAAATATGGAATCCATTTGACCAAATTCCTAGCATAGAAATTACTGTAATTAATTTAAAAATAATTCTTGTTGTCACAACCAAAGATGGGTTTTTAAGAAGTAAAATTTATCAAAAGATTGACTTGTTTTTACATCCAATTGAAAAGTGAAATTAATTCCAATTAAAAACATTGTATTAAGTGATAGGAAACCTATTCAATTAAAATTTAAAAGCAATTAAAAGGACAATCTAACTATATAAATAAATTAGATGAAAAACCAGTTTTGTAGTAAAATGCAGTATTTTTCACTATTCACTAAAAATGAACATTTGTCAGAAAAATACCAAAAATTTATTCAAAGTAAATTTGAAATTCCAAATTTAAAAATCATTTCCATTTTACCAAATTCAAAACATATATTTTTAATAATTAATTTTATAATTAATTTCTGCTGTCAAAACAAATAGCGTGTTTTTATGAAACAATATCTATCAAAAGATTGACACTTGATTATGTCCAATTTCAAAGTGAAATTAATTACAATGACCACCATGGTATTAAATGGTAAAAATATATTTCAGATAACCTATAAATCCATTTAAAAATGATAATCTAATCATATAAATAAATTGTATTAAAAGGAGGTTTTGAATTAAAATATAGAATTTTCACTATTCATTAAAAAATGATCTTTATCGGAAAAATAAAAAAAAACATACAAAAAGTAAATTTTAATGTCCTGATTCTAAAGAAGGATTTTATTTTGTCAAATATAAAATATAAAATTGAAAAAACTGGTTTTCAAAAAGGGTTCACCATCAAAAGGCGGTTAATCGACCTTTTAAAGAACATTGGAATATTTATGCTTAAAATCGAATTATTTTCTTATTTTAAGCCTATAAATTTTATTGGATAAATTTAAAAATATTTAACAAACATATATATTCATTTTTTAGTTAGTTCTATTCATTCCCGCCATTACAACGACTAGGAGTTAACTACCATTTAAAATAATATTATTATATTATTAGTGTGCAATGTAAGATTTCAAAGAAACTCATTGTTATGTATTGGGTACGCCATCGAACATAGCATTCCCTTCAAAGTAATATTAATATTTTATTCACAAATAATAATAAATAAGAAAATTTCATATTCTTTATTTACCTGGGATGTTACATTTTCATTGGTGTGAGTGGGTGTTATCAGACATACACAAGGATCTTTTGTGTGATTTTCAATCCTCTGTTTGGGAAGTTCATCCTGGTGTCACCATGATGTATTGAGATCTACACCATTAGTATTGGTGGAATGGTATGAAGAGGTATGTTGCCAGTTTTTTATGAGTTTTTTCACCTTTCAACTGGTGAAGGTAGAGCATCAGTGACCAACATGGATTTTACAGTAGATAACCATTCTCGAGTGGAAGTGGAATGATGCCACAATGGATTTTGTGACAAGTTTACCAAGGTATCCATGAGGGAATGATGCAGTTTGGGTTTTCATTGAAAAAATCATGAAGGATTCGCACTTTTTACCGATCAAGGAGAACTTCATTATTTATGAGCATGGAAGGTTGTACATCCGAGGGATTGTACAGTTTCAAGGGGTTCCTCACTCTATCATTTCAGACAAGGAAACCTGGTTTACTTCTTGTGTCTATTAGGGACTACAGAGGTTTTTGGGTACATAGTTACTTCTTAGTATAGCTTACCATCCCAAGACAAATGGACTATCTGAGTGAACGATTTAGTTGTTGGAGGATATTCTTTGAGCTTGAATCCTAGATTTATGGTGTTGTTGGGAGAGACACATACCCCTAGTGAAGTCATCTTACAATAATAGTTTTCAAGTGACGATTTAGATGGAAACTTACGAGTCTTTTTATGGTAGGCCATGCCAATCAGCCCTATGATGGTTGGAGGTAAGAAAGGAAACTATGTTGGGACCTCGTCTTGTCCAAGAGACCACTGAGAATGTATATTTGATTCAGTAGAGGATGGATACTACACGGTCTTGCCAGAAATATTATGTTGATCGACAGAGATGACCTCTAGAGTTCAAGGTTGGAGATCGAGGTTTCTTACATGTCACACCAAGGTTTGGACATAAGAGTATTAAGATACAGGGAAAGCATTAATCACGATATTTCGGACCATTTTAGGTTTTAGAGAGAGTCAGTCTTGTTTCTTATCAATTTTAGTTACCTCATAAGTATCGGGCTATGCACGACATCTTCCACATTCCTTAGCTATGACTTTACTTTTCAGACATGTCTCACATCTTTCAACCTGAGGAGGTTGAGTTAGAGGTGGATGCATCCTTTGAGTAGAACCCCATTCTAATTGTGGATTGCAGCATTAAGGTTATATGTGGTCGTTCTATACCTCTAGTATAGGTTATATGGAAGCATGGTCAAGTACAAGACGAGTCATGGGAGAGGGAGGCTGACGTTCGACCACTCTTCCTAGAGTTGTTTGAACTTTCTTCTTCGCCACCCTTGGAAGGGAAATTCAGGAACAAATTGTTTTAAAGGGGGAGTTTGTAAGAACATAGATCTAATTTTCAGGTATGAATATTGATTTTATGTGTTTATAAATAAAAACAAGTAATTTTTAAATTGTCTAAGTACACATCGTGTACTCTTGAGTACGCGTTGTGTACCCGGTTTCCATGGGTAGTTGTGTACTAGTCGTATAATAGTCGAGTAGATAGTCATTTGGACTGCCTAAAGTGGGGGCTATTTGAGGCAAGTACATAGTGTGTACATTAAATGAAAATGTCATGTACACTTCTATTTATTTGATTAATCGGACTGGGGTCGCGTCTCATCTGTAGAACATGATTATTCTTCCTGTGTCTCGAACATGAGAGCGATGTACAGTTGAGAATCTTCAATCACTTCCCATTCCTCCATCTAAGATCCAATTGAAACATCGCTAGGTGCATTGGATTCCCACCGGTGATTTCTCTTTTTTCTTAGAGCCTCTCTTATTGATTTCTACTCTCTCTTGAGTTATTCAAGGTTGCATTTTTTTGAACTTTCTGTAAATCTAAGACGTTCTAGGTGGATTCAAGGGTTGACGTTCAAGAGTGTTCATCGTAAAACATTTAGGTAGGTGGTTTTTTGCCTTTTACTGTTTTTCTTTGTGGTTTATATACCTAAGTGATGATTACCCATGATTCTATAATTTCTTGTTAATGAATTGAACCCTGTTATCATATTCCTTAGATTGATTGACAGATTAAGATTTTTTTGATATATTTTATAATAACTTTCATATTTAAGGGACACCCCATGGGTGTGTTTCTTTTTTTGAATGTTTATGGATGTTTGATTTGATTGCCTATGAGGCAGACCTTGTTTCCCTGCCTTTCTAGTTAGGTTGGAATTTATTGCTTATTTATTCTTGTTAAATGCATGTGTTATGATTTGAAATTTCATAGCCCTGTAATAGTTGATATTAATTTGTGATATTGGATATTGTGTATGTGCAATTATATTACATAGGATTGTGAGAACCTGGTGTAGTAAGACCATACGTGTAATTGACATTGAGGGCTTCCCCGAAGTTTCTATTATATTTTCATTATGGGACCATAGGGGGGACTGACAATGAGTGATCCCTCAGATTGTCTATTGTTTATCATTATGAGATAATAAGGGAAATTGACGTTAAGTGATTCCTCAGAGAGTCCATAGTAATAGTTTAAAAGTCCACAGGGGGAATTGATTTTGAGTGCTTTCTAAATGAGTCTTTGTTTTTTGGGGAAAAAGGGGTTAGAATGTGTGAGCTTTCCAGAGGGCCATTATATCTTTATTGAATTGATGATATGTTAAATTAGAGGGTTTAGACTATGATAACATTACTATAGGGTTTCTTGTGAATGATTTATTGATTGTGACGAGTCTTCCAAGCCAAAGAACAAGATTGGACTCAGTATTACTTGATTTTCATATGGTCTTCTGAGGCATCTACTTTTATATTACACAGGGGATACAAATATTAGGCTAGATACCAGCATTTTCAATATTCAATGGTTTTAATAATTAATAAATATAAATTAATGTAATTGGAAACTTTAGTATTGTTTAATTTTGATTAATTCCATTTTTATTTCTTCATTTAACATCTTTCATACTATATATATTCACTGACAGTTGGGCATAGATATTTTGGTGGTTTCCAACTAGGATTCAACTCACACCCTTTTTGGTTCATTTTTTTGGCTGAAACAGATTATATGGTTGCAGGTATTAATAAGGGAAAGTGCCCTTTTACAACAGTACATGATTGATTTTGAGCTAGAGAGAATGGGACCAAGCTGTGGATTGTGATGCTATTAGAGTTTACTATTTTCTATATTTTGGTTTCAGTATTGTATTTCCAGAATTGTTACTTGTTTGGATTCTTTTCTAGTTACATGTTACATTCATCATTTATTTATATATGATATAGTTGTTTATACTATCAGTTTTATAGTATTTACTTTGGTTGTATGTTATTACTTATTATGCTATTTTTTAATGTTTTTTCTGCTGTTTTATTCTTCTAATGAGGGAATAGTTTCCCCAATATCACACCCAAGGACCTCGCTGCTAGTCGATAGCCTCTGGTGTTTGGGGAAATGCGCTTGAGGTAATGTGACCAACTAGGTATGAGGCACCCCTAGGAAGAACCTAGAACTATGATGTTACAATTTATTTTAAAAAGGGATACAAAATCACAATATACTTGGTATGAGTGACTTATAATTGATTTTTTAGGAGATCAATTCCACTTTTGTTATAATAAAATATCACCATAGGTTTCTTTACTTCAACAACGATATATTTCAAGTATTTCTTCATCTATGGAATCAGAGTAAATTCTTGGGTTACAGAGTTATATTTTATCTCTTCCAATATAAAACATGTGTTATATTACTTTTTGATCAATCATCGTACACATAAACTTCTAGTGAAGAATGCACCACCACTTGTTTAATTTCATTCCACCGCACCACCAGCTAAGACTATATTAAATAATATAATTATCTCATTATATATTTCTGTGAAAAATTGAAATCCAAAATTATGAGTACCATGGATATACCTCATGATTCATTTTATTCTTCTAAGATACTCCTCCATTAGACTTATCTTGAAATGGACCATAAAATATTTTACAAAAACAATTTATGTTTAACTTTTAGTGAATTATAGAATTATTCAATCAATCATATTATACATTGTAGGATCCCAAACATTCTCATAACAACGATCCCTGAGTTTGGTCCGAACGACAATCAAGCTTAACAATTTTTTAGATTCATGAATATAAAATTTTTGCAGACACACTTGTGCATATTTTTGTTTTGTGATAAATTATTATTTCAATTTTTGAACTCCTTTCAGCTTAGAAAATAAATTCTTTTTCCAATCATGTACATTTCAAATTCAGATATCATGAAATTAGTAAACACCCCTATAGATTTATTTTGTCTATGAAACAGCTTTCCATCAATATAAACCATCATCATAAAATATTTTTCTTTTGATTCCATTACATAAATGTTATGATCAAAACCTACCATTTTTAAATCCATATTCAATATATATGAGTCAATCTATTCATAACATTATCATGGTTCACGATTTGAACCATAAAAAGACTAATTTAATCGTTACACAATGGTTTCAAAATTCCAAATTAAGTATCCCACTACATTTTTATATATAATCCCACTATTTGAGAACACCATTCAAGAATTTTATTTTTAAATCCATCTAGTAATTATTAAATACTCTTATAATCTATATCAACAAGAGTGAATCATTTTAATCCACTATTGTAATAAAATTAGACATAAACACCTTTAATTTTTTCATAGCCTTTACACAACATGTGTGCCTTATTTCGAACCACATTTCCATACTTAGAAAATTTGTTTTAAAAATATAAACTTTATTCTAATACTGTTTTGAAATTTTGGATTCATGAAAATATCAAATGTTTGATGATTTTTAATTTTATTAAATTCTTCACTGATTAATCTGACTCATGGTTCATTCTTCTCCATTTATTAAAATGATGTTCATTTTTCTATTGATAGTATAGTAAAATTCTATACATTACATATAATTTGTCTCTATGTCTATACATATCTGTATCCAATTATATTAGATCGGTCAACTTACAATCTCTTAATAATCCTCTAAGTTATATATTGACTCTCTTCAGAAATGGTCTCCTCTTATCCATAGAATCTTTTTCATTTAGAGAAATTTAATAAATATATTGATTCATATCCACTAAATCTTATTCCTAAGATTATTCATCAATGTATAAAATTTGATAATTCTATCTATATTTATCTCTAATTAATTTAACATTGAAAAACCCAATAATATTATTTATCTATTTTTTGTAACATTTATTGGCCTTACTCATTGTCATGTATCCTAAAAATACTCATTCCTCTTCCACAACACCATATTTTCTTGGATTCACCTATTTATTTTGGATATGTAATATTCTTAAAAACACATGAAAATATTTTAAGGATGTTTTACTTAAATTAAATTTTTCATAGGGTGTCTTCTCTTCCCCTTGTCTTTGCACTGCACTATTTTTATTATACACAAAAACATGTTATTCCGCCTTCTAATTGTGATGAGAGTTTCCATAATTAATGTGAAATTTTCTTAACACATTATTCACCAGTTTAATTTTTTTTCAATAAATCCAACATATTTTGTAGTTATTAATTAATATAAGACATTCATAATATCATGTTTCTAGAGGTTATTTTACAATTTAATTGATGTTTACTTCATTCTAAAAATTTTATTTTGAATCTGGTCTCATTTTCACCCCTCATTTGATATATCTTCATTCACTCCCTGAATTCTCTCTGAGAATTAACATAACTTTAGAAATTATTCTATAATAATTGGAAAAAAATGATTAAATCTCCCTCTCCATGTATTCTTGGATAATTCCTTGGACCATATACATAAATTGAAACTAGATCAATGAGATTGGACGCCCTTTTCTTTATTATTGGTATGGATTTTGAACTATTATCCCCATCATACAAGTAACACAAGTATTTTCAAGATATCTATTCAAATTAGAAATAACTTCAAAAAAATTTGAGGATTAGTTCACCATGATCCTTTTTTAATATGGTCAAGAAAATACTTCCATAATATGTTATCCACTTTAATGGTTAGGATATGAGTGTTTTCATTAATATTAACCTAGTAGATATTAATGGTTGACCACCAACATTTTATGAGTGATCCAAAGGAATTTCCATTAATTAAACACCCATTCTAGTTTATATTAACTTCAAGTATAGAGTAATAGAGTTGACTTACACTAAATATGTTATTAAAAAAATAATCTATATATATAACTTCTTCCATATTTAGGTTATTTCTTGATAATATATTATTTCAACATAATTTTAAATTTAATGCCCTATCTTTTCAAATTTTAAAATTCTATTATCTATTCTCTTATCATTGTAAATAGTTTCATGTTTCAAGTCATGTGTGATGAGCTCACACTATCTAGGATATTAGTGTTATTATTATTTATATTATTGAGAATTATTGTTTATAGGATAGTCTTCTCGATCATTGTATCTTCCTTTCATGTGATGCTCAATTGAGTTTACGCATAAAATAACATCTCAAATTTCTATTTACTATAGATAATGTAATCATCAAAATCTTCTTATTATAGTGGGTAGTGTCTATTTTTAATGATAACAAGTGGGGTCTCATAGTATTCATTTTACTTTGAATTTCTAACTGGTTATTTCCATTTCATATTTTTCTATAATCACTACCTCTATTCCCAAAATTAGAATACATAATGAAATATTTATAGAAATAATTCCATCAATAAGATTACTGATATGAAATTATTCTTCTTTTTTGACTTCAAGGTACCACCCCATTCAAGTATCTTCTCCCCACTCCAATGTAGGTCCTAGTTTGGACAAGATGCTATAAAATTAACACTTCATAAGTTGAAATATCTTCTCACTTTTTCCATCCACTTTTACCTTTCTTTATAATGGTTCCTTTGTTATTTATTAACCCTCAATTATTAAGAATTATTTTTCAACCAATTATTTGTTTTATTTAGAGTTCTCTATGTCAGTTATTATAGTGTCTTTGTGTTAACACAAAAATCACTAATTTTGTAATTCTAATTCTTAGAGTGTACCATTATTCCTTTTTTATATATCTCAACATCATATCTAACTTCACATTTTACCCATGAACTAGTTTTTTTGTTTATTAAATTTTTTTTTACACAATCTAATCCATAGTTGGATGTTAATTACAATTCAGTATATAATAACTTCTGGAAGTCTAGGTTCTTAATTCAATCTATTGATTTCATTTATCATTAAAATTTATTTCTCATAGTAACATATTCTTTTTTAAGGAATTTTACCTCCTTTGAAAACAATCTATCATAGTAATTTCAATTACCAATTACACAAGATTATTATTAAATCTTAATCTCAAAATGATCAACATATCCTAATATTTTGTAACATATTGATTAAACATATGAAACCATTTATATTCGGTAAATTATAGCTTTGAGTTTTTCTACATACTCATTTGAATATTTCAATAATCCTCTAATATATTTATTTTTATTTCTTTGTGTATCAAAATCTTTAAGATCCTCCTCACGTCACACCTTGAAATCAATGACACATTTAGGATCATTAAAATATTCCTTGTAAAATTATTTCTATCTTATTAGAAAAATTTACACTTCCACCATATAGCCTTCATTATAGTTTTCTTCTTTTCTCATTAAGATATTACTCTAAAACCTTTTTTCATAATATTTTCCTGGTTTAAAATATTTTTCAGGTTGGAACCCCCTTCATGAATTTTCTATAATTTATTCTTCTTCTCTTTAGTATTATATTTTTAGAAAACCTTCTATAATATTCCCTAATATATTATATCCAAAACATGTGAAGGGTAGATTGCCTCTAAATCTACCTTTTCCAATATTAAATCTATTGACCAGAAGAGATAGAAATTTACCACTTACTTTTTCTTCCTCATACCCCCCTTAAAAAATAATAATATATTTCACACATTTAAAAATTATTTCATAATTTGAATTACTTGATATTAATTATAAATTAACAAGCCTTTCAAATGAAACCAAAAAAATTTCTAAACCATTCAATAAATTTTCTACCATGTTTGTCTCCTCAGGAGAAGAAACAATTGGATTAAAAAGATGTGTAAATCCACACATGAACTTTTTCACAATGTCAATATATTTTATATATTTCTCATTTCATTCAATTTCACCATCTACCATAACAATTCAGTTGAATAACCCTTCATCTTTCTCAATCAGGATGATTTTAAAGTCACTGAACATTGTAAATGGTTCATGAACCATTATTTCAATACCCTTGGTGTCACGTTTATATATAATATCCATTTTATCCGATATGGAATTGAGATAAATTTATACCATCACCTTTATATAGATCTAATTTCATAGTGTTCCAAATAATATATTTTGAGGATTGGAATAATCTTTTATCATCTTTTTATAGGATTCACTCATTGATAGTTATAACAAATCACTAACATGTGTCCCATATAAAAAAACATAAAAAAAATTATGAAGAGAAAATAATTGTTATATAACAATGTTTATCCAAATATGAAAAATACCTATATTATATATAGTAACACCTTTTTCATTCACCATATTGAATATTTTTGGATTAGAGATTCAATGAGTATAAACTTAGCTTTGATACGACTTGTTTCACCATAGGACTCCATGAGAGGGAAGGTGAATCAGGTGTTAAATTTTTTTGTCATGTTATGTTGGATCTAATTCCCCAATTTTTAGGAACTTTTTTAACAATTCTTAGTCAATTACATGTCCACAAAAAAATACTAATGTTAAAATTTTTGAACAGGGAATAATTATTTTACATGGTTCACTAAAAATAGAGACATCCAAGGAGAAAACATCGAATATACATTTATGTAAAAATTCTATTAATCATCACTGTTTTGATGGATATAATTTATGATCATGGTCAGTCTATGTTACGATCACTACCTATACAATTTGGTTAAATAATAGTACACTACCTACCATATAACACTTTGTCTAACTCATCATCCACTAACCACATTAAATGGATGTCTCCTCATCTTATCAAAAAAATTACTGAAATATAATTAATTATTTAAAGGTTTATTTGAATTGTGATATCTATAATATGATGCTCTAATTTACTCTTCAATCTTGATAAAACCCACATTTAATGAATACTTATATTTCATGTGGTGTATTATTCACTATGAAAATCTCATCACTCAAATTCTACCTTTCATGCAACTCCTTCACAACATTCACATGGGTATGTTCACTGATGAATTTTTTCCAGTATGGTAAATGATCTGTGGTTCATCAAACTGTCTTCAATTATATTCTTTATCTTTACCCCAATTCATGAAAATTTTCTTTTTTCAAGTATCTTTGAAAAACATTCATCACATTCATACCTTTACTCAACAAATTTTCATTAAAATATCTTTGTATTGGTTCATTCACATTATCTTGTTTTCATAATAAAATCTATGCTATTACCTTTACTCTACCCTATTCAGATGTATATATTTTCATATCTAACATACATTATTTCTAATCATTTATCACTTTCTCCAAATTTTGGTTCTTCTTAATGCTAGTATTAGCCAATATTTATATAAAATCATGAATATTCACTCAACCCTTCTTGCATCCAACTTTCATGGAGATCTATTCACATGTATAAACATCTATTATGCCTCACTAGTGGATTTTTTTCTATATTGTTTCCTATCTAGTGCGATGTCTGACTAGCTTGATTCCGAACTAGTGTGATTTCACACTAGTGTGAAACAAATTCACTATTGTTAATTACACCATAACTAGAATAAAACTACTTACATTTTTTTCAAAATAAACTTAGAAAATCCTCCAACTAACTTATATCCATTCAATTCCAATAAACCATGTTCCTTTGTCTTTAAACTCCTTGATTGGGTAAAAATGGTTTTCAAAAAGTGTATTGAAAAAAAACACAATATACTCACTAAATTAATTTGTCATGAAACCTCATTCTCTGCATTCTTGAATATTTAGAGAATGAATTTGATTTATTCATCCTTCATTTTAAATAACCTAGGTTTTTTAATTATTCGTTTTTATGAGATATAATATGAGACATTTAAATAGTTCAATTAGTTTCATTATGAAATACCAAATCAACTGTGAAAATTTATTACAATTCTATGATCAGATCTTGGTGGGAAATATTTGATCATTGAATTATGTGATCATCTAAGAGATAGTATAATTATTCCACAACTCACTCCTACTAAAAAAATTAATGGTTTGTTTGAGTGGGTAATCATATATTTTTATATATGGTTCAATCAATGATGAGTCGGTGTGACCATCCTATTTAATTGTGAGGATATTCTCTAGACACTATTGAATTATTATTTAATAGTGTTCTATCAATGGAATTAATAAATATACTATATGATATATGGATTTCAAAACATCCTATAATCTATTTTTTTATTATTTGGTGTTCTAAAGCATAAATATCATATTTGGATTCTGATAAACACAACTTGAAATTATATAAATGATAATTTTATGGTAATCTTAAAGTGACTATGTGATATTACTTTAATAACTATATTTAATATAGTTTTTGTAGCCCGAAATGGTGGTTTTTTGAGAATGATCACATAAGTAGAGGATTATATTGAGGTAAATATTAACATGTAAATTTTCAAGAATAATAACAAAACGTGTTCATGGGATAGATGTTGATCCAGTTCAAAAAAGATTTGTTGAGGCTGAACCTAATCATGTTGCCGAAAAACTTTAATGGATTGGTTATATTTATAATGATCTTGAGATATAATTATTTCTTTTTTAAAATAATGATAAAGTAATTTTAATAAGTAATTTACCTAGTGCACACTAAGAGTCTATTGAGAGTTATAATTTTTGTAATTAATTAAATGTTATGAAATCAAAAATAGACTATGTACAATAACAATGTTTGGAACGTGGTGGATGTGCTTTAAGGGTCATACCCATATGAAGAATGTTGTTTTTTAACCATAAAAAAAATTGCGGTGTATTGGGTTTCTATAAATCAATGATGGAGGAAAAGTGTTTTTTGTAAATTCATGGTATTAACATGAATAGTCCTTTTCACCAGATGAAATGATAATGTCCCTTCAAAAAATTCTTTCCATAGTAGATCTTAATTATTATGAGTTATGTCGTAGTTATTTCAAATCCACATTCCTTAATTATAATTTATTCGATAATCTATACATGATATTATCAAATGTTTTTAAAATGAAAAATGAGTCTTATATGGTTTGAAAGTTGAAAAAATATATTTTTTAGATTGAATAAATCCAATAAATGTTCTAATGTACAGTTAGATGATACAATAAAAGAGTTCAGTTTCATGAAGAACATACATCATTATTGTATATACATGAGTATTAGTCGTAGAGTAGTTTTATTTATGATATTGTACATGGATAACATATTACTCATCAAAAATGAAGTCCCAACTTTATACTCCATAAAAATGTGTTTGGGAAAAATATTCTTAATGAAAGAAATGGATAATGTATCTTAAATAAAAGTTATCATGATTTATATAAATACTTCTAAGAGGTTTACTCGATTGATTCAGAAAACAAATATTATTAAATTTCTAAAGAAGATTAGCATGGATTTCCTCAAAAGGAATATCTACTAGTATTTAATGGAACAAATCTTAGGAACATCCAAGATCCTTATAAATATTAAGAATGGATAGATATGATGTTTTATACATTTTTTAAAATATCTATAAGGTATTTTATGTTTATTACTCAAAATTATTTCACCTCTTCTTCTAAAATAATATGGAGACTCTTATTAAATATGGTTGAGATTCATTAGATTTCTTCAAAAAATTTCATTAAATACAAAAAAAGAAATCAGGATATTTTTTTGGAATCTCAAGGAGAGAATGAGGTCAATTTAAAGGGATACCCATATACTAGTTTCCAATATAAAAAATATGATATGAGATTTCAATTTGGTTTCATGTTTTTCCAAAACATTTAAAATATCATTTGGAAGAGTTCTATAAAATATACCACAATGGACTCAAAATCATATATAAAGTATATTAGTGAATCATATATTATAAAGTAATTGAGGGAGAAATCGAGAATTATTATGATAGCAATGGAAATATTCATCAAGGAAGGGAAACTGACTCTCACTAAAGAACCAAAAATATCCTTCACAAGTGGAATCTCATTTCTGATATCATTGATAGTCTTGATGTAATGGTCTGTTGGGTGGTTCCATAAGATAAAATGGTAGATCCATTAACATGACTAGTATTATAGATAAATCATTAGGGTCATGTTGAATATATTGGTTTAAGATTCATGATATATTTGTTGAAAGTTTTGTAAAATATAACATTATTTTATATAAAATTCAATATATATTTATCATTCACTAATTTATAGTACACTTATATTATATAAACTATGGGATGATAATCTCTCATCAAAGTAAGACTTTGAGTTTCCCAAATAAATGATTATTTTAGAGTATTATGGGATATAATGATTTGTTAATATTATAATGAGAATAATATTTTAATCGATACATAGAGTTTTATATGATATATATATATACAAGACGTATGACGTAATAGGTTGAGACATTCTATCTGAATTGACCACCAAAATTATATCACATGGAATTTCATATAGTCATTGAAATACTTAGTGGTGTATATTTACTATATTCCCCCATTACATGAGGCTGGTGAGACACCTAGCATGTGAACATTAATAATTTTATTCCTTCCTTGTATAATCCTTTAGGATTAACTAATTAGGGGTGGTAGGGTATGTATTTTATTGTTTTTTTGGTTGGAGAAAAACTATGATAGTATTTTACCACTCAATTTATGGAAAAAAAAAGTTCTGAACCCTTGAGTAATTCGGTGTGGAATTTTTTGGATCTTCTTAGTTGAGTGAAATATGATGTTCTCAAATACATATATGATGTAAACGTGATGTTATAATTTACATGATGAATGAAAAGTGATTTATTTATCTATCTGGTTGGTCAATTTCAGATAATCATGTATGTTTGAGATTCCATATACTAGATTGACATGTTCCATGTATATTGGGCACTCAAAGTGAAGAAAAAATGAATTAAATTGGTACACATATGATTTATAAAATATATTTTGTGGTGTACATGATGACTTATAAATATTATTTTCTTTTATTAAGATAACACCATACCAATTTTTATCTTTAGTAGAACTGATGTTTTTTTGGATCATTTCCTTTCTTTCATCTATGAAATCATGATTATATATTGGTTTTCTACTTGAAATATGCATTTAGGTTACAATAGTTAATCCTTAGAATAAGTATTAAATTTTGTATAATGTGTTTTTTTATAAAATTAAATTACTTTGATAAACTATATCTAAAAGAGTTTGGGTAGATTTATAAAGAGTTGTGAATTTTTTTTATATATTTTATATGGGATTTTATTTTAACTGGGAAATTGTTGTAAATGAACTAAAATTATGATAATGTATTTTATGATAATACTTTCTTTTTAATCTGTGACTTGAATGTTATTAATATCATAAATTATGATATCCTTATATCATATAAGTAAGGGTAATCCTATATCATATCCTACGATAGGATTATGATGTGGGTATCAATTTCATGTTTTCTTACACATATCCCACTTGGTTAACTTTCATTATGAACCAATGGGTCGAATCATTTATGGATACACATAATATTTTTAAATGTTCAAATGATTATATGTTAATAGGTGTATATTATGGTAATGTATATCGACTATCATGTGTTGGAAACCAATGCTCGAATACCTTAGATGTATGAAGGGAGAATATATAGGGATTAGATTACCCTATTAAGGTAAATGGATCTTTTAATACATATTCAATACTTACTTATTCCCAGTTCTCTATTTCTCATTATGGAGATGGTTCTAGAACACTATAATATATCGTAGGGTCCTCTCATTATGAATTAGTATTATAGTGGATGATTTCATCCATGTGAAATATAGATACCATTGGTTGTCTCTAGGTGATTAAAATCTTCAAAAATTCTTTCAACATGTCGAGAATAGATCTTGTTTCATTTAGATCATGAATGATGTTTTGTTTTATTCACTACATATTACTTCATTGATAATATATTTATCATATATATGAAATTATTTTTCTTCATTGATCATATGATGGTCTTACAAAATAAAATCATCTTGTTCAAATAATTCATCCAAACCACACATGATAGTAACATTTTCCAAGATTTAAATCATCATGGCATGATCTAATTGAGATACATGTGGATGTGACAATGATCATGGAGTGGTATTTTGGTGTATGTATTCACATTGATTATTAGTGTTCAAGAGTGGGTTGGGTGCGTAATTGGATTCATGATATGTCTGAGAGCCATGTTATGGGTGTTTTGGCATGAGATCTTATATATAGTGTATCTATAATGGGATCAATGATGTTTCATTATGATATTTCACCAAAAGGGATGTGTATTATATGGAATATGTTATGGATCCTCTTTTCGATTATATATATTGTAGAATATTTTTATGTTGATTGTTTTATATAGGTAGTGTGTGTTTTATTTTGACTAGTGATGTGATTTATAAATTATGGGATGGTATATTGATAGTTAGGGTTTCTCCGAGGAATGTTCATGTCTTATAAATTAATTAAATGGTACATGATTCTTTTTATGGGATTGATGAATTGGAGGTGATACTGGGTATGTTGTATAAGATTGAGAGAGGTGACTCGGTAGGTTATTAGAAACAATAGCATAGATGGAGATTCTTCTAAGGACTTTTACTGACATGAATGAGAGTCATAGTCATCTACTTATTAGTTGTTTGAGAATATGACTGATGGTATACAAGGTAAGTAGAATGGTGAAACCCAATCTCAAACATGGGTTAGTGATATTTTTATTGGTTAGGAATGATCGACCGTGGATGAAATATAGGATATGACAATGGGTGTATTTGGAAAAAAATTAGGATAGGTAAATTGAATTGATAATGTCACCTAACCCCTAGGGATAGGTTATGATAATTGTTTCTTGTAAGTGATGATTATAGTTTACACCTTTCCATAATAGGTTATTAAAAGGAAAATTCATGTTTGATTTATTGATAATCATATATGATATAAGACCTTGTGATGTGCCTCTATAATATTATGAGTTCTAGGACTTCTTATTTTCATTAAATACTTCAATCTAGTTATTTGGACACAGAAAAAACAATATGGATGACCTCTAGATTTTATGAATCATCAAGGGGTTGAGTGAAATGTCGTGATTAATAGAAATTAAAGAATTTATCAACCATGGTAAGTTTGGAATCATTGAGGGTATAATTTTCTTAAGGTATGGTGTGTGTTGTAAAATGATTTAAAATTTAATAATCTCAAGGTGGTTGGTTTTCAAAGATACAATGATTAATTTTATTATTATCAGTGAATCTGGGTAGTTGTGGTATAGATCCTAGTGATGTCACAAAAAATATAGTAAGGCTCATGGGATGCGTCTATTATAATATAACAAGTGGGTATCATGTTAGTGTTTAGTATATGGTAACTTTTTTGTTGAATTGTAATAATAAAAAGATTAATAGTGAATTCTTAAGGCAGAGAGTTCACCATAAAATTCTTAGAGTATGACCCTTGGTGATGTGATTAATATGGAATATCACTGATATTGTGTTCGATATAACCCAATATATGATGGTAATGGTTTTCCCTTGTTCATGGAGAATATTTTTCTAATTTATTGATATTAAATGGTAAATACCCATATATTGTTATCAATCGTTGATGGTCAGGTATATTAAATATATTTTGTAACAATGTTCTTTGAGTTGTGTGTTATGGTCTGATGTAATGACTAGTTAAAATTCTAAAAAATAAGAAATAAGGTTGAATGAATCTATGTAATAGAATTTTTTAGGTAACTATGATGATATGTAAAATTGATAGAGGCTTCATGTTATGAGTATAATCTCAATTATAGGACATTTATATCAAATGAAATAGTTGGTAGATACTCATGTGTGGCAATAAGTGGAAATAGACTAGTTGATCCTATGACATCGTTCGTTGTTGTTTGGATTTAGTGAATTGTAAATTCATGAATTACATATAGAGGCTTTCATTGTTATAAATTTATTGAAATTAATTGACATTGTAGTGTGTCAGCTATCATGTGTTCCAAATTCAGTCAATGTGGTAGGGTGACAACTAGTGTATTTCATGCATGATTGAGTGTGGTGAGTCAAATAAGGATTGCCACATGTCATTCATGGGATATCCACTTCTATGATAATCCAAATAATGAGGATTATATGGGGTTCCATAGATTCAATAGTTTCAATGCAATATTGAAATGAACATAATTAGAGATTGGTAAAAAAATTATATCATTTATTTGATAGTGATGACTAAAATGATTCAATGAAAATCAATAAAGATACATCTTGGGGATGAGAATTGTTTTAGTGGGGAGTTTTTACTGACCATCATCGGTATATTTTGGTGGGGTCGGAGAGAAATTGGGATATGATAATATAAGAAACTCATTTTATATTTTTATTCTAATATTATATTAGTATTTATTAATTTATTTTAAATGGTTAAATGGATGTTTTCCAAGATTTTATCATGTGTAAGTTACCTAAAATGAGTTTATATAGATCAAGTGTTTAAAAACATATATCAGTGGTTACAGTTAGCCATATAGAACCCGTTTGGGGGTCACCAGGTACTCAGTGTGGATTCTAAGGTGGGTTCCCCCAAGATGAGTCCACTATGTTCCTAGTGTCAAATCAAAAAGTATCTAGTGGTAAATGATTCATCGATGTAGGTGAACCAGGTACCCGATTCTGACAAAATCATTTTTCCATCTTGGGGAAAAATGCACAATTTTGATTTTTAAATGAGGAATCCAGTTAAGTTTTCCCATTTATTTGTAATTAAGTAATGCAGAGGTTAATACCTTCTCCCCCATCCATCTCCTCTTTGTATCCCTAGAAACGAGTTATTAGATATTGTTTATTAATTGATTATTAGTAATTTACTCTCTTTTCACCCTACATTTCTCCCTCCTTTACATGGTTTCTAATTCTAATGGTTTAGAATTAAGTGTTCGTTTTCAATTACACAAGATCATAGTTGATAAATTTTATTTCAAAAGGGGTTCCATTGTAAGATGTAATAGGGGGATCTCAATGTTTGAATGCACATGGAAGAATATAATTTTTCTAGGGCTTACCCATGTAGATAATTATTATTCCATTTCTAAAAAATTTCGGAATGAATTGGGTTATGAATGATATTGGTTTTTTAATCATCTATCGGTATTATGTTTGGGAATGTTTTGGGAGGGGTATGCACCCTGATTCTTCTGTTTATGGTTGATACATCTCCCAATGAGTTTAACAAAACTTATACCTAAATAAAAAGTATTTAATAAATTGGGAAGATAAATTATATGATGTTTAATATTGGTTAACTCTAACCATGGATGAGTTAGGGGTTCGTGGATAATGATGATTTTAGTGATCACTTGTTTGAGGATTAATTTATATTTCTTCAGGGGGGGAAATTTATGCTTGAGTTAGGTAGATCCTTATATTTCCTGTTTTTTGTTTTTTCATATATTTTATGGATTATAAACATTTATATGTTGGTTCAAGAGAGCTGATATAAAACCATGGATGAGTTCTATGCTATTATGAGAGGTTAGAGAGTTTAAATAGACTCGTAGTGAGTTATAAGGTATCATGTATTTCTTATATTTACAGTAATCACTATATATCTTATATTCATATACTATTTAATGGGTGATTGGAACTTGGGGGTTTCCTTCAATGATTAGAGGATCTAATAACATAGGTATATCATATTTGATAAGAAAAACTCACTTATAGGGAGGCCTGTGGGTGATACAATTAGATGTTATGAAATTTTTCAAATGACATATGGGAATGATAAGTCATGTGAGGATAACCTAGAGTGGAACTGAATATTTTTTCCTTGATTTATAATTAATTTAAATAGAATAAAAAGATCATTATAAGTCCCCTAACCATTCCTTTTTATGTGTGTGGCCTTGAAAGGGAATGTCACCATGGGGACTGATGGGATACATAGGGACCAAAATAGAAAGGGGATACCTTATCCATAACGTGGTTTTTGGGCCTTATAGGGAACCCTTAAGTATTCCTTCATGATTGGAACTCATTTATTGGTTAGGGTAATTGGTTTGTTAGCCCTTGTGATTAGATTTTTTTATGAAGAGTTCTCGTTTATCATGACTCGTATGATTTGGGAGATGGTGTGGGACCCAAAGTCTTGTTCGGAGAGGGTAGAGTATAATTTAAAGGTATCGGGTGAGCTATTTAATAATTTTTGGAGACTTGGTTTGGAATTGGGTTAATGGAATTAATCCATAGGGTGATAAATCATTCACCATGCAAATTATATGAAAATATTTGTTAAATGTGATAGTTATTAGTCATTTATATATATCATTAGGATTATGGTGTTAATGAATTCCCCTTTTATATGGTGTTAGTGATGTATTATTCATCATGTATGGTATATTGGTGGTATAACATCTACTCTAGTTATTGGTATGGGGATTTATTCAGTGGTACAACAATAACATAGGTATTTTTAGTGATAGATAAATGCTTCATGGAATTATGGATTAGTCATATATCATTCTCTTATAGATACTTTTTTTCCTAGAGACATTGATTCATTAATAAATTGTTTACATCAAGATTAGGATATAGGTATATATCATTTGTCAAGGATTATTTATTGGGGTAATATAATTCACTTAGTGATACATCAGTCACCCTAGGGATTGTGATTAACTTATATATAACTAAGCTATGGATTGTGTTTTGGTGATGCATCATTCACCAGGGAGCTACCATTCACTGATACATTGCTCACTTCAAAGTAATGATTTAATGATATATCATTCACCCAACTGATATATTTTGATGATATATTTTCTAGTTAAGGATTTTTTTTGATATGCCTCATTTTCATGGGTCCTATGTTCCAAGGATATATCATTCACATATGGTATTTGTTTTAGTGATCAATCATTCACCACAAGTTTATCAATTAGTGATATATCATTCACAATGGTATTATGTTTTGGTGATGAATCTTTTTCATGGAGTTTATGTTTTCTTAATATATCATTCATATTCGAATTATGTTTTAATGATTCTTCTTCTAGATTAGGGAAATTTTTTTTTGATAAATCATTCACCTAGAGAGTTTTTTAATGAAACTTTATTCACTTATGGGATATTATTTCATTTATATTTAATTCACTATGAGGATAGTACCAGTGATGCCTTGTTCCACTTGATTATTAGAATGAGTGGTGATATATCATTCAAAATAAATTTTTTCATACCATGAGAGAATCATCCCATTTTGGAACTTTATGAGAAGTCATGTGATGAACTTATAGGTGTATTCTTGATCACCCAATGGAGTGAAATGTGTACAAATGTGATGTTTACATATTACCTTTAATTTGTATTATTCCTACACATATATGATGATTTTAATTAGTGACCCCATTTCCATGGGCGTACTAATTTTTTATATGACACCCTACCAAATCACATTGGACCATGTGAAGATTATATGGATGGAATCTAGGTTTATTTGAAACCTAATTATTATTGTATGATCTATAGGATCTTGGTGGGGTTAGGTAAACTATTCTAAGGTGAATCTAAATATATTTTGGTTCTCTATTTTTTTATTAACTATTTTTTTAATATGAACATCTCATTGGGAATCCTTTAATTTTTCTTATGACTATATGAATTGCAAGGGTTACATTTCATTATATGATGGTGATGTGAATTTTTTTGGTTTTATTTCAAACATAAAATTATTTTATATTCTATGATGTGATTCATTTTATGTACGTTTTTATTATTGGTTGTAATTATAGTGATAATACTAGAGGTTATAGTCTCCCGACATTGTTTATCGACCCTTGACACTACTTGATAACCTCAAGAATACATGGACACAGTAATAAGGTCATCTGGAACCTCAGTCATGGTATAGTTGTCAATGAAAAACATGATGATTATATAATTAGTCTTGAGGATGAATCACTATGGATAATAGACTATATAGATCTAAAATGTTATCCTTTTAATATCATTGAATAAATCTTGATTTTATTCATCATAAATTAATGGAAAGAGTATGATAGCGTAGAGATATAATGAATTTTTTTAATAATAAGGTCATGATTTATTTTATATATATATATATATATATATTTATATTGTTATTTGATTTTATAATGTAATTTAAAGGTAATGTATGAATAAAATAATGTTTTTTATTACATATTTTCATCACTGATGAGATAATGATATAGTTCTAGTGTGATGGGAAAATATATAAATATGTATAACATATATGGTGGAATTTGAAATTATGCGTAATAGAATTTCAATAATATAACGTCTTGATTTATTATCTTTACAATTATGTGTAGACAATTATTTAGTTCTAAATATATAGAATGAAAGTATTATAAATGATATGAGTATCACACCACCTACTTTACAATTACATTAATAATATTATTCGCATAAGAAATGATATATTAATGACATGGGTTATCCTGATATATGTAGTGAGAGTAATTCCTTTAATATTTACTAATGAATTTTAATATTTAGTTCTATATGGGTTTTCTGTCAATAAATCATTGATCTATGAAAAATTGGAATTTGTGTTATTTAACCCACTTTTTATTCATATTCTCCATAGATTTTCCATCACATTAGTATGGTAAGTAATAAAAATACATGGTTGTGTTGAAACCAACTCATTAAAATATAATTACTTATCTTGTTAACTAATAAGGTTACATGAATTGAGTATGAATGTTTTTATATGATGATTATAAATGTGACTCTAGGAAGGTGATGTAAAATGATAGATAGATTGAGGTAAATTATATTAATTGATATGATAATGATCATGTAAATATTATGATAAATTCAATATGATGATTATGAATTTTAAATGATTTTTAGATAAGGTCAAATAGTCACACCCAGGTTTTTGAAATCTCTTTTGTTCCAATTTGGGTTTGGTCCTTTATTGTTTCCTCAACAACCTGGGGTGATGTGTTTGAAATTTTGGGGTAATATTACTTTTTATCTTTATTATATATTTAACCTTAAGTTTACTTTAATTTTTTTGAGAAAAATATATTTTTTATAGAACATTGTGCATGGTTGGCACATGGTCAGTAGCAATTGTGCACCTCTACCCAGGAAACCATACGGTAGGTCTGGGTCACAGCCAGAAGTGACCATGTAGATTATATCTATTTAGTTAGACCTTGTGGATTGCCTATTTGGTATTTTCCTTTAATATAATAGGTGGTACACAGTCTCTACACAATTTGAAAAACTGTGCAGACCAACCCTGCGATCTTCCAACTCATTGAGAATTTGGGGGTTTCATTTTATCTCTCCATAATTTTAACCCATTTATACCATTACAATCACCAAAATTGGTCTCTTATACCATAAGATCCTCTTACACCTTAAATAGATCCATCAGATCTCCCCTTCCTCAATTTATTTGACCCAGATTCTTCAAGGAACTTTAATTTGAGTCTCATTTCACTTTTTTTCTCCTTTAATTTAGGGTTTCCTCTTGTCTTCTTTGGGGTTTCGGTTTTCTAGCAGTAATGGGGTAAGATTTATGGTTATATCTCTTTTTTAATGGTTTGATCTTGATGTTGGGTGTATGATCATTCCTTTCTGGGTCTATTGGTGGTGCATATGGGGTTTCACATCATGTTCTAAATGATTCACCTTAGGAGGTAGGTGGTTCCATGCCCTAACATTGATAGATGAATTTAAGATTCCTAATTAAATTTATAAATATCTTATATGGATTTCATGTGTTGTGAAATGGGTAATTTTTAAATGGTTTCAAATTTTATGTGATGGTAATAGATTTTATAATGAAATTGTTTATAATTTCCTGAGTTATTCGGTGTGTTATTTCATTAAAATTTGTTATGGGTTGGTGGTTGTGTGTGAAACATTTTTTCAAAAGAACTTATGTTTTGAATGTGTTGGAAAGGGTATTTTAAATGAAAATTTTTCCCTTCGCATGTTATACTTGTTTTTCACCATTGGAATTGAATTTAAAATTATTTGAATAATTGAAAAAATTTGAAAATGATCATAAATTTTCTATAGTTTTACAAAGGTGCTTGGCCCATGAAATGGATTGATCATTGGAGTGTTTTATTTTGTTCTATAAAAAAATGGAATTCTATGAGATGTGTATATGATGTAAAATTTATTTTAAATGGGTTTTGTTATTTTTAAAATGAAAATAGAATTTTTGATGAAATTAGTAATTTCTATGATATTCTTGCCATCGAGTTGTGGGAGTGGTGATATGTGTGAAAAGTGAACATTTAATTTATCCCATGGGAATCTTAGGTATCTTCGTGGTATGGACAGTTTTCATATTATATAGGATATAGAATTGGTTCTTACTAGTTTTTTCTAGAAGGATTAACACTTATAGCACTAACTAATCATTGTGATTATAGGAGACCACTTAAGTTTTTGATGTTTCTCCTTGCTAGTGTCTTGTTCACGATAGTATTTTTGGTCATGGAATCTAATCCATGTTTCACTGAGGTATGATTTTATAGTATCCCACTTAAGATAGATTAATCCTAATGGATTTACCCATGGTGCTTTACTATATATAATGTGGTTCCATCTCTCCGTATATGGAGGACCCCTTATATGTATATGTGTGTGTTTTTTATAAATCACCTTTTTCTATAAATAAAGCGGTTATGAAATGGGTTTCTTTGGAATTTTTCCTTTTTAAAATGTAAAAATAATAGTTGTTTTTTGTATAAATGTTCTAAAATCTTTTAATTTCGTTAGCATGTTAGACTATCTTCAAAATGTTTTGGCATTCAATCTTTTCATCCAGGTGGCATCCTTTTGGTCTTTGGATCACACCCTACATACACATTTAGGTGTATGTAGATATTTTTGTCCATTTATTCTAGTTAATAGCAATGTGTTTTATAGTGGAGGTTTGGTTTATCAGGGTTTCCATCATGTCTCCTAATGGTTGTAAATTGAGGAAGTTGATCCTCTCATTTCATTGAGGTTTGGGATAGTATTATTGTTTCACCCATTTATTGTATCATCTTCAGTCTAGTTTAAAATAATAATGTTAATTATGAAAAGTTTTGTATTCCATTTTTTTTTACAATATCCCATTTTGTTTTTTTTTCAGTTTTTTATTATTATGATGTTGGGTAAATCATTCCCATGCTGTAATTTTGATAACCTGGAACTTATTTATAGCCCTTGGGGATTGGGAATTCCATTCGGGCCATTCCGTAGATCGGGTTGAAAATAATGTCAGATAGAGACCATATTTGGTTCATGATAAAATTTTATCATAGAGAGGTTCTCTCTATTAGGTCATGTTCCTTGGGGAAGAGTCTAGGTATACAAGAACTAGGGTTTTTGGGACATGATGTCCTAGTTTTGAGTAAGGTTCTTGTCCATCACTCCTCATGAAAGGATTCAAGTCACTAAGATAATTCGTGTTTTATGTATGTTATTTGGTCTTTGTGGTTGATTATTGTTTGGTAAATTAAATTAGATTTGGTTCAATGGTCTCAGTGAGCGCTAAGGGCCTGAAAAGCCATGTGGAGCCAGATGCATGTTCCTAGAATACTCTCTATGTAACATCCTACGTAAATAAAGAATATTAAATTTTCATATTTATTAATATTTGTAAATTAATTATTAATTTTAATTTAAATGGGATGTTATGTTCGATGGCGTACCTAATACACGACAACGGGTTTCTTTGAAATCTTACATTTCACACAACGTTGAGTTATACTGAAAAATAATAATATAATATTATTTTAAATTGTAGTCAATGCCTAGATTTTGTATTGGAAGGAATGGATGGAACTAACTAAAATTTGAATATACATTTTTGTTAAATGTTTTGACATTTATTTAATAAATTTTAGAGGCTTAAAATAAGAAAGAATCGGATTTTAAGCATAGATACTCTAATATTCATTAAAAGGTTGATTTACTGCCTTTTGATGGTGAACCCCATTTAAATCTAGTTTTGGTAAATTTTATATGTTCTATTTGAAAAAAATAAAAGTTTTCTTTAAAATCGGGACATCAAAATTTACTTTGGGTAAATTTTTTGTATTTTTTAGATAAATTTCATTTTTTGATGAATAGTGAAAAATACTGTATTTTAATTCAAAACTATCTTTTAATTTAATTTATTTATATGGTTAGATTATCTTTTTAATTTATTTTAATGTTTAATTATATTATATTTTTACCATTTAATCCAATGTTGGTCATTGTAATTAATTTCACTAAGAAATTGGCCATAAAAAAGTGTCAATCTTTGGATGGATATTGTTTATTAAAAACACGCTATTTATTTTGACAATAGAAATTTATTTTAAATTAATTAATGAAACTTATTTATTTTTCATTTTGTAAAATATACATCATTTTTTAAATCAGAATATCAAATATAACTTAGGCTAAATTTTTGATTTTTTTCTGAAAAGATTCAATTTTTGATGAATACTGAAACCACTAAGTAGTAGTTAAAAAACTGTCTTTTTCATTTAAGTGAAATATTACCACTTCTGTGAATTGAATTTTGAAAATCCTAAATACATCTTTGTTATTAGTAAGTAAAATCTGGTTCAATAAGATGAAAATATTTTTTTGTGTGAATAGAAACTTTTGACTTTTATTTACCGTGGTTAAAGATAAATAGGGTAATTCAAGGTAAAAAGAATATTATAATAACACCGAATTAACTTAACACTTGTCCTAACCTTATTGGATGAGTCATGGACAACCATGGAAATCTTTGGGTCAATTTTGGGACTCTGTGGAGCCACTTGGGAGTGATAATGACAGTTTATTTTAATTAACTTAAAGTAAAGGAAAAAATTCCATAAACAAATATCTTTAAGTAAATTAATTTTTACATGGGATTATATAAGTTATCCTTTTAAATATAAATATTCATTTGAAATCTAAATCTATTTATTACAACATGGTACTTTTTTTATAATTTTTATACATCAAATAAATTAAATTATTTATGGCACAATAATTATGCATTGTTTACCTCATTAATAAATCATTTAAATAAATAAGATTATAAATATTTAAATAAAATTAAAATCTTATCCAATTATTATTGGATGAATTTATTTCGACCACTAGTCATCTTATCTTCAAACCTAATTAGTTTTGGACCCTTATAAACCGAAAATAATTATATTATTAAATAATATTTTCACACTTTCCTAAAGAACCCCTCCTCCCCTTATAAACATCCCTCACCTATAACCCATTCCTCACATCTCTAAAGTTCTTTCAATCATCCTAAACCTACCCAAATAACCTCTCAAGATCCCTCTCCTACTCCTAGTTGCCTTAACTTAGGTATAAGGAACTTCAAAAAGTCCTTTTAGTTCAAACCAAAGTGAGTTACCCAAATTAAAGGCAATGGTTTCTCTTAACTTCTTTTCTTTTATTTTACATATACAACCCCTAAACACTTATTATTCCTTTCATTAATAACAACACCAGTATCCTCAATATACTAGGATTCTTTTATGATAATTATTTTTACTACACTTACACACACCTCCATGTAATGGGTAAAGAAGATACTGTTTCTGTGGATGGAAAACTAACACACCACGAAATGATGATTGTTCAATTATCTCCTACCACCTCAAATGGTGGCCATTATGATGACAATTTATTTATATATGATATATATTATGTTTATGTTTTCTATATTCTTATTTATTTTTAATTTATATCATACCTTTATGGTTTCCATTATGGGTAAACACGATAATTTTATTTGAGGAAGTGCAGACTACCACCCCCACAAAGTGATATGACCCGTTCATACCATACGTGGGACATATAAAGGATGGATTTATTAAAATTATATATTATATTATATATCAATTATAATATAACTATGTATCATTATGTTTTCAGTTAATTAATATACTAAATATAAATGAAAGTAGCGTTCGTGTGTATGTACGGCTTACCATCTCTGTGAATGGTGCATTTCATTTCTTATCTCCAAATGTTATGTACTATTATAAATACATATATATACTGGATATATATGATATATATGATATCTAAATCATGAATATCATTATGGAGATAATTTACTCTTGACCACATTGATAACTTGTTATTATAAGGTGTTCATTTTTTACTCAAGTACCAAATATTGACAAAACGACCATTATTAACTTAAATGATTAAATATTGTCTATAACATGGTAATAAGTGATATAAAAGGAATAATAAACTTTAAAGATAATTCTTAATAAAGTATAAATTAACTTAAGTTTATTATTCAGGAAGAACAAGGAACAAAAAAATCAAGTTGGATATGAGGTAATGGGATTTCTTATCTCACTTTTAATTCTGTGAGATTTCCATTGTTCGCCACTAATTTATTGCATGTGGTGTATTGTGTACTGCCATTTGATATTTATTATAATTATTCTCTTTATATTCATGTTTTTCTATGAATCATTTTGTGTCTATTAACTTTTCGTCATATGAATCGATTGATTTCAACATGGTAACAGATTTTCATCTCACTTGTTATTCCTGTGAGATTCATGCTATATTTTCCACTATTTCATTTCGTGTGGTGAATGTATAGAACATGATTGTATTATATGTGTAATATCCTTTAATTTATGTGTACTTACATCTTCATTGTATTATCCTTCTTTCATGGGGTGTATGTTTCGCTTGTTACCAAATCGGTAAAGGAACCTTTCACCCTCTTCTTTTTAAAAGACTTATTTTTGTTATGCCTTTTAATTTACATCTTCTTGTGTTGGGATATGATCCTCTATATCCATATTTTTGTAGATTCTATGTCCAAGTGATGAGAAACTCTATTCTCTCTCATAAATTCATTCTATGTATTTTAAAGTGACGTCGTTAGGCAGTCGAATTTCTATAAGGAAACTTCTTCACCCAATTTCAATTATTTGGGTTAAACTTCTACTTCTTGATTATGTCGTGCTATGAATATGTGTAAATAAAATGTGACTGTATTAAACTTAATATCCACTTATATTGGGTTTATTTATATTTTTCCTAGATAATTATGTCATTTATTTATCCTTAATCTAAGGGTGCCGTCTTTATAAGGGATTTTGTCACAATTAACATTTCATTGAGACTTCATTATTGTTATGATCTAATTCACTTTTATATGGTGTATATACTATCATTTGCCATATAATACTATTAATACATTTATTCTCATGATATAATAAAGTTTTGATTAAATTATATTCCTCAATTATTTTTATTCAAGTGTCTCTCATTTTGTTAAAAACTCTTTAACTAAAATACCATTTTAAATGTTTTAAAGATTTATTCTTAGAAATATTTATCTTTAATGTACATGTTTTAAAAATGGTTTTTAGGATTTATTTATATGTACATTAATTTTTTGAAATGATAATTCATTTAAAATATTCAATGTGGTATGGGACACTTTGATTCAAAAATCGGTTTATTAAATGTTTTAAATGGTTTTGAAAATTATTTGATAAAGCATTGTTTATTTAAATATCTTGATTTGATATATTATGATTGGAATGTGGAAATGTTATCTTTTCTTTATGCTTGGGTTATTTTTTGTGAATATGTTTTGATTATTGGGCCTTTTTTATGTATATGGGTGGTTCTGTGATAAACCAAGGGCGGGTGAGCCCGAGATAGATCTTTAATGCATTGGGTAACGTGATGGAGGTAAACATTAATGTTTCTCCTAAGAATTTAGGGAATATACTGTGATGGGTATTCCAAATGTGACTCCATGTGTAGCTTTGATATCTAAAATCTAAGTATGTTATGAATTACATAAGTTACATTTATGATTTATGATTTTTGTGTGTTATTCATAAATCTTGTGATTTATTAAGGTATGTTATGATTGAAAATTATGGTGTCATTGATTTGTATTTAATGATGGGTTAATTTTTTCCTTCCTTATTTTATAACCCTTACTGAGCATTTTATGATCATCCCATTTTTTTGAAATATTTTCCATTGGACTTAAAGTTGAATAGGGTCAAGGATGGGATCAAGGAAAAGTCATTCTTTCTAAAACATGGAAATAGACTTGTTTCTTTTTAAGAGTTTCTATTTTATGGAAAAAATTGATACTGAGTATTTGTGCCTATATGTAATTTTCAAGTTGATATGTAATAGTTATAGCCTAATTCTTTAAAACTCTAAACTTGAAAAGATCCTGAATGTGAATTCTTGACATAATTCAAGATTTGGTATTGTTTAAGGTCGGGTCCTTATAGTAGGTATCAGTGGTCAGTTTAGATAACTTTAGAGTTTGGGGTGTTATTTAATCATAAGTGACAAGACAATAATTGTTATCATATTAGAAAGATTCATTGTTTTTTTAGATAAATAGAATGAGTTTAAGATAACAGGAAAAAGTATGTTTTAGTGTTTACCATCTTAATAAGATAATATATGATGATTTTACTAATATAATCACACTGGCCTTTTAGGTTTTAGTCAATGGATGGATCTATCATGAATCAAAGTAATAATGGATGTGAAGAACACTATGATGGTTTTCTGAATGAGAAATTTAATGAAATAGGAGCTGCAATAAAAACTCTTGTGGTTATTCTCAACCAACTATCTGGAGTCATGATTGACCACCTGAACCTTGGTGATTTTTATAAGGCATCGTATATCCGAGAAACAAATCCCCAGGGAAGTTTAGGTAATAATAAAAAAGGTAAGTATATTCAAAAACCTATGTGTAAAGGATGTGGAAAGAAAAACATAGGAAAATGTTTCAAAGGGATGAGAAGATGCTATAGATGTGGAACTTAAGGTCATAAAGAAAGAACCTTCCATGAAAAAGGAATAATCTAGTTGACTCTAGTAAAGGGAAAAAAGTTCTTTATGAGGGATCAATTGAATGTTTTAAATGTGGTGTGCATGGTCATTATACAAATAGATTTCATGTGAATAAGTTTTGGGAATGGGATCACCAGGATTATACAAATACATGTTTACCAATACCTAATTCCATTTTGTTTGAGGACTAAGAAACTGACAATGACCAATGAAAGGTATGGATTATTTCTTAACATATGTTTTGATATTATTGAATCTTAGGATATGATTCATGATTTTCATTATAGGAAAGAGTTATTTCAGAATAAGTTGTAAAGGAATAGTTAATGGATCATGAAGAACATTGAATGAGTATGAAGTCAACATATAATGGATTCAAGAGTTGTGGTAGATTTTAGGATGGTGAAATGCCTAAAAGTATTAAGGATATTTTAATAATGAGATTACATTAGAAGAATTTTTATAGTATGTGTAACCCTGAAGTTTGATATATGAAAAATGTATTCAATGAATAATTATCTTTTCTTTTGTGGATATAGTTATAAAGAACCATTTGGGTTTATATGATCCTTGAATTTGAGGCAATTATAGGTTAATACATTTTGGGATGCAAAATGAAAGTTATTATATAAACATTGTGGTTAAAATATAATATCGTTATTTTTGATGAATTTATATCTTTTTGAGAATGTTATAAAATTATATAGGTTTTTGAAAAAGGGAAACATGCAGACCACATGACAACCCGTTGCATCAGACAAAGTTGTGGGAATCAAACCCAAAACCAAAGTGCGGTTGGGATTTATCGCCTACCACTGGACTACGTGAAGTCCCAGGTTAGTGTGACAAATGTTTTTTGTTAGATAATTTTATGAATAAATAATAAGTCTATTTTGGGTTGTTTATGGAAATTACTAACCTATCATGGAGAATATGTGACTATGTTAATTACTTATTAATATGAGACTTAAGAGTAACTGATTTTAATTGGGGATAAATGTTAAGATTTATCTTGGAAGACTATGTGATTAAATCCTTCTGAGATTTGGGTTTTAATCTCAATTTGGATTAATTTGAAGAATATTACGGATAGTTTTTTATTGGATGGTCTTGGTTGATCTTTGGGTATTTTTTGACAAATTTTGGAGATTAAGAGTAGTTTTTCTTTTTGTAAAAAATTATCCTTTCTGGGGATTATCTGATATTCTACTAACCAATTTTGGTTTTGGTTGATGTCTAAAGATAGGGGAAATATATAGTTCATCTTTTGTAGATTATGTGATAATCTAGAAGTTTATTCTAGCACTTTAGGTGCGACCAATTCATCTTGAAAAATTACTGCTTTGAGAAAAGATGAGTTTGTGGAAGACTTTTATTAAAGGATGACAGTCTACATGAAAATTAAGTATATTTCCTTACGATCTTAGTCTAGTTATTAATAAAATTCATCAACTCTATGAAAATGATCTTGAAGTAAAAAAATTATAAGCTCTCTTTTATCATCAGACTTTTACCCAACCACAAATTTATGGTATTGTGGTGGTTAACTTTCTATGATCAAGTTCTCCATCACTCTCTATTAATCATTGAGAGTTAGTTTCTCTTATATTACCATGTTTTCATGGAATCCTAGTATCTATCATCTCAAGTGACCTTTTTATATATCATTATTTATTTTATAGTTATAGTTTTATTTACTCTTTTTTTGATGTGGGACTTTCAATGATGTTTCTGAGCCCAATTTTAAAATTGTGAGGACACAATTCCCAAAAAAGGGGAAGGATGTAACATCCCAGGTAAATAAATAATATGACATTTTCATATTTATTAATATTTGTAAATAAATTATTAGTTTTAATTTAAAGGGGATTATATGTTCGATGGCCTACCTGATACACAACAACGAGTTTCTTTGAAATCTTACGTTGCACACAACACTGAGTTATACTGAAAAATAATATTATAATATTATTTTAAATGGTAGTTAACGCCTAGCCGTTGTATTGGAAGGAATGGACATAACTAACTAAAATATTAATATAAATGTTTGTTAAATTTTTTACATTTATCTGATAAATTTTAGAAGCTTAAAATTTGAAAGAATCTAATTTTAAGGATAAATAATCTAATAATCATTAAAAGGTCGATTTTCCATCTTTTGATAGAAAACCCTATTTAAATCTAGTTTTGGTAGCATTTATATGTTATATTTGACAAAATAAAATTATTCTTTAGAATCGGGACTTCAAAATTTACTTTGGTGAATTTTTTATATTTTTCTGATAAAACTCATTTTTTGATGAATAGTGACAAATAATGTATTTTAATTCAAAATTGTCTTTTAATATAATTTATTTATATGCTTATATTATCTTTTTAATTGGTTTTAAATATTAATTAGATTATATTTTTACCATTTAATTCAATTTCGGTTATTTGAATTAATTTCACTTTGAAATCGGGCATAAACAAGTGTCAATCTTTTGTTAGATATTGTTTCTAAAAAACACAATATTTTTTTGACAACCGAAATTTATTTTAAATTAATTAATTCAACATCCATGATTTTAATTTTGTAAAATAGACCTAATTTTTGAATTTGTAATATCAAATATAGCTTAGGCTTAATTTTTGCTATTTTTCTGAAAAAAAAATCAATTTTTAATGAATAGTGAAACCACTAAGTAGTAGTTAAAAAACTAACTTTTTCATTTAAGTGGAATTTTACCTCTTCTGTGAATTGAAATTTTAAAATCAAACATATATGGTTGTTATTAGTAAGTAAAATGCGGTTCAATAAGATGAAAATAATTTTTTTGAATAGTAACTTTTGACTTTAATTTACAGAGGTTAAAGGTAAATATGGTAATTCAAGGTAAAAAAATATTATAATAATATAAAATTACCTTAAAACTTGTCCTAACCTTATTGGATGAGTCATGTACAACCATTAGTAGACTTGGGTTGATTTTGGGACCCCATGGAGCCACTTCAGAGTGATAATGACACTTTATTTTAATTAACATAAACTAAAGGAAAAAATGACATAAACAAATATCTTTTAGTAAATTAATATTTACATGGGGTTATATAAGTTATCATTTCGACTGTAAATATTAATTGGAAAGCTAATAATATTTCCTCCATCATTTTATTTTTTTATAATTTTTAGACGTCAAATAAATAAAATTATTTATGATAGAAAAAAGATGTAGTGTTTACCTCATTAATAAATTATTTAAATAAATAATATTATAAATATTAAAAAAACATCCAAAACCTGTACAATTATTATTGGATGAATTTATTTATACCATGAGTCATCTTAACTTCGACCTTAATGAGTTTTGGACATTTAGAAACCGAAAATAATTATATAATAAAATAATAGTTTTACACTTTCCTAAAGAACCTCTCCTCCCCCTTATAAAAATCACTCACATCTAAACCATTCCTAACACCTCTCAAGACCCTTGGATCATCCAAAACCTGCCCAAATAATCTCTTAATATCCCTCTACTAATCCTAAAATCCTTACCTTAGGCAGAAGGCACTTTACGAAGTCCTTTTGGTTCAAACCAAAGAGAGTTACCCAAATTAAAGGTAAAGGTTTCTCTTAACTTATTTTCTTTTATTTAACTTCTACAACCCCTAAACTATTTTTATTACTTTATTTTATAACAAAATAAGTATCCTAAATATACTAGCATGATTTTATTATATTTATTCTAACTACACTTACACACACCTCTATCTAATGGGTAAAGACCATACTGTTTCTATTGATGGAAAACTAACGCCTCACAAAATGATGATTGGTCAATTATCTCCAACCACATCATATGGTGGAAATTATAATTACATGTTATTTATATATGATATATATTATTTTTATGTTTTTTTATGCTTCTTTATTATTAATTAATAGCATACTTTTATTGTTTCCATTATGAGTAAAAGCGATAATTTCATTTAAGGAAGTGTGGACTACTGCCACCTCAAAGTGATATGACTCATTCATACCATATGTGGGACATATAAAGAATGGAGTTATTGAAATTATATATGATATTATACTGTAATTATTATATAACTGTGTATCAATAATTTTTCTTTTAATTAATATACGAAATAGAAATAAAAGTAGCATTCATCCGTATGTATGGCTTACTGTCTCCATGAACGGTGCATTTCATTTCATATCTCCAAATGTTATGTATTGTTATAAATACATATATATTCTGGATATATATGATATATTTGATATTTAAATCATTAATATAATTCTGAAGATAATGGAATTTTGACCCCATGGACAACTTGTAATTATAAGGTGTTCATTTTTTACTCAAGTACCAAATATCGACAAAACGAACATTATTAACTTAACTGATTACATATTGCTTATAACATGGTAATAAGTGATATAAAAAAATAATAAACATGAAAAGGGTTCTTAATCAAGAATAAATTATGTTAAATTTATTATTCAGGAAGAACAAGGAACAAACAAGTCAAGTCGGACACGAGGTAAGGGGGTTTCTTATCTCACTTTTAATTCCACGAGATTTCCATTGTTTTCCACTAATTTATTGCATGTGTTGTATTGTGTACTTCTATTTGATATATATTATCATTATTATATTTATATTCATGTTATTCTGGGAATAATTTAGTGGTTATTAACTTTTTTTCAAACGACTCGATTGATTACAATGTGGTAATGGATTTTCATCTAACTTTTTATTCCCGTGAGATTCATGTTATATTTTCCACTATTTAATTTTTTTTGGTGTATCTACTGCACATGATTGTATTATTTATATAATTTAATTTAATTTATGGTAATTTAAATCTTCATTGTATGATCCTTCTTCCATGGGGGTATGTTTTGTATGTTACCAAATCAATAAAGGAACCTTTCACCCTCTTCTATTTAAAAGACTTCTATTTGTCATGTCTTTTAATTTACATCTTCTTATGTTGGGATATATTTCTCTATATCCAAATTGCTATAAATTTTATGTCCAAGTGATGATATACCCATTTCTCTCTCCTCAATTTATTCTACAGATTTTAAATTGACGTTGTTCGGCTTTCGAATTTTTATAAGGGAACTTCTTCACCCAATTTCAATTCTATGGGTTAAACTTCTACTTCTTGATTATATCGTGCTATGAATATGTGTTAATAAACACTGATTTTTTTAAACTTAATATCCACTTATATTGGGTTTATTTATATTTTTCATACATAATTATGTCATTTATTTATCAAAAAATCTTTGGAGACCGTCTTTATTAATTATTTTGGGTCGATTTATATTTCATTGAGACTTCATTGTTGTTATGCTAAAATTCACTTTTATATGTTATATATACTATCCTTTGGAATATTATATCTTGAATAAATTTATTCTCATGATATAAAAAAGTTTTTATTGAATTTTTTTCCTCAATTATATGTATTCAAGTGTCTCTCATTTTGTTAAAAACTCTTTAACTAAAATATTATATTAAATGTTTAAAAATTTATTATTCTAAATATTTATCTTTAATTTTCATGTTTTCATAATGGTTTTTAGGATTTATTTATATGGAAATTAATGTTTTCAAATGATAAATTATTTAAAAGCTTCAATGTGGTATGGGACACCTTGTTTCAAAAATCTGTTTATTAAATGTTCTAAATGGTTTTAAAAATTATTTGATAAAGCATTGTTTATTTCAAAATCATGATTTGATATATTATGATTGGAATGTTGAAATTTTATCTTTCATTTATTCTTGTGTTATGTGTTATGAATATGTTATGGTTATTGCTCATTGTTTACGTATATAGGTGGATCCATGAAAAACCTAGGGCAGGTGATCCCGAGATAGCTCTCCAAAGTGGTGGAGGTAAACGTTAATGTTTCTCCTAAGAATTTAGGAAACAAACTATGATGGGAATTCCAAATGTGACTCCCTATGTATCTTTGATAGATACAATCTAAGTATGTTATGAATTCCATAAGTTACCTTTATGATTTATGATTTGTTTGTGTTATTCATAAATCTTATGATTTATTAAGGTATGTTATGATTGAAAATTATGGTTTCATTGATTTGTATTTAATAATGGTCCAATGTTTTCCTTCCTTATTTTATAACCCTTACTGATATTTTTATGCTAACACCATGTTTTTGAAATGCTTTCCATTGGACTTAAAGAAGAATAGGGTCAAGGATGGGATCAAGGAAAAGTTATGTTGTCTAAAACATGGAACTAGACATGTTTCTTTTTAAGAGTTTTTATTTTATAGAAAAAATGAATTCTGAGTAGTAGTGTCTACATGTAATTTTCAAGTTGATATGTAATATTTATGGCATAATTCTCTAAAACTCTAAACCTGAAAATTTTCTCAATGTGAATTATTGACATAATTATAGATTATATAATGTTTAAGGTCTGGTCCTTATAGTTGGTATCAGAGGTCAGTTTAGATAACTTAAGAGGTTAGGGTGTTATTTAATTATAAGTGACAAAACCATAATGGTTAGCATATTAGAAAGATTCATAGTTTTTCTAGATAAATCGAATGAGTTTTAGATAAGATGAAAATGTATGTTTTAGTGTTTACCATCATCATAAGATAATATATGATGATTTTACTAATATATACACATTGAACTTTTTGGTTTTAGTCAATGGCTGGATCTATTAGGCATCAAAGTAACAATAGATGTGAAGAAAACTATGACGGTTTTCTGAATGATAAATTAAATGAAATGTGATATGCAATGAGAAATCTTGTGGTTATTCTCAACCAAATATCTGAAGTCATGATTGACCAACTGAACCTTAGTGATATTTATAAGGCATCGTATATGCAAGAAACAAATCCCTATGGAAGTTTAGGCAATAATCATAAAGGTAAGTATATTCAAAAACCAATGTGTTAAGTATTTGGAAAGAAACACATAGGAAATTGTTTCAAAGGGATGAGAAAAATGCTATAGATGTGGAAGTGAAGGTCATAAATAAAGAACCTTCCATGAAAAAAGGAAGCATCCGGTTGACTCTTGGAAAGAGAAAGAAGTTCTTTCTGAGGGATCAATTGAATGTTTTAAATGTGGTGTGTATGGTCATTATTCAAATAGATGTCCTACGAAGAATTTTCATGAATGGGATCACCAAGATCATACAAATATATGTTTACCAATACCTAATGCATCCCAATTGAGTATGAAGTAACTGACAATGAACAATTAAAGGTATATATTATTTCTTAACATATGTTTTGATATTATTGAATCTTTGGATATGATTCATGATTTTGTTTGTAGAAAAAAAAGTATTTCAGAATAATTTGGAAAGGAATGGTTAATAGATCATGAAAATTTTTGGATGAGTATGAATTCAACATATAATGGATTCAAGAGTTATGGTAGATTCTAGGATGGTGAAATGCTTAAAATTATTAAGGCCCTTTTGATGATGGTATTACATTAGAAAATTTTTTATAGTATGTGTAGCCCTGAATTTTGATATATGATAAATTTATTCAAGGAATAATTATCTTTTATTTTGTGGATATAGTTATAAAGAACCATTTGGGTTTATATGATCCTTGAATTTGAGGCAATTACAAAGTTAATACAATTTCAGATATAAAATGAATGTTATAAGATAAACTTTATGGATAAAATATGTTATTGTTATTTTTTATGCATTTATCTCCTTTTGGGAATGTTATAAAATTATATAGTTTTTAAAAAAGGACAACATGCAGACCGCGTGACAACCCTTCGCATTGGAAAAAGCTATGGGAATCAAACCCACAACCAAAGTGCGATTGGGATTTTTCGACTACCACTGGACTACGTGAAGTCCCTAGTTAGTATGACTAATTCTTTTTCATTCGATGATTTTATGAATAAATAATAAGTTGATTTTGAGTTATATATGGAAATGATTATCCTATCATGGAAAATATGTTATTAGGTTAATTACTTTACAATATGTGACTTTAAGAGTAACTGATGTTATTTGGAAATAAATGTTAAGATTTATCTTGAAAGACTATGTGATAAAATCCTTTTGAGATTTGGGTTTCAATCTTAGTTTTGATTACATTGAAGAATTTTATGGAAAATTTTTTATTGAATGGTCTTGGTTGGACTTTCGGTGTTGTTTGACAACTTTTGGAGATTAAGAGTATTTTTTCTTTTTGTATAAGATTATCCTTTTTGGGGATTATCTGATCTTCTGCTACCAATTTTGGTTTTGGTTGATGTATAAAGATAGGGGAAATATATAGTTCATAATTTGTAGATTATATAGTACTCGATAAGTTGATTATAGTACTTCAGGTGTGACCAAGTCATCTTGAATAATTATCACTTTGGTAAAAGATGAGTTTGTGGTAGAATTTTATTAATGGAGGACACTCTACATGAAAATTAAGTATATTTCCTTACGTTATTAGTATTTTTATTAATAAAATTCATCAACTCTATGAAATATAGCTTGAAGTAAAAAAAATTATAAGCTCTCTTTTATCATTAGACTTTTACCCAACCACAAATTTATGGTATTGTGGTGGTTAAATTTTCGTGATCAAGTTCTTTATCACTCTCTATTAATCTATGAGAGTTAGTTTCTATTCCATATCCATGTTTTCATGGAATCCTAGTATCTATTGTCTCAGGTGACCTTTCTATATATCTTAATTTATTTTAAATTCATAGTTTTATTGACTCTTTTCTCAATGTGGGACTTTCAATGATGTTTTCATGCCCAATTTTAAAATTACGACAATGCAATTCTCAAAATGGGGGAAGGTCGTAACTTCCCGGGTAATTAAAGAATGTTTAATTTTCATATTTATTAATATTTTTAAATGAATAATTAATTTTACTTTAATTGGATGCTATGTTCTATGGAATACCTGATATAAAACAATAGGGGTCTTTGAAATCTTACGTTGCACACATCGTTGAGGTATACTGAAAAATAATAATATCATATTATTTTAAATGGTAGTTAATGCCTAGTCATAGTATGTGTAGGAATGGACAGAACTAACTAAAATATGAATATACATGTTTGTTAAATGTTTTTACATTTATCCCAAAAATTTTAGAGGCTTAAAATAATAAAGAATTTGATTTAAGTATAAATACTCTGATATTCATTAAAAGGTCAATTTACCGCCTTTTGATGGAGAACCCTCTTTAAATCTAGTTTTGATCACTTTTATATATTCTATTTGACTAAATATAAATCTTCTTTCGAATTGGGATATCAAAATTTACTTTGGGTAAATTTTTGTATTTTTCTGATAAAATTCATTTTTTGATGAATAGTGAAAAATACTGTATTTTAATTCAAAACTATCTTTTAATATTATTTATTTATACTGTTATATTATATTTTTAATTGATTTTAAAGTTTAATTATATTATATTTTTACCATTTTATCCAATTTTGGTCATTTGAATTAATTTCACTTTGAAATTGGGCATAAACAAGTGTCAATCTTTTTATAGATATTGTTTCTTAAAAACACGATATTTGTTCCGAAAATGGAAATTAATTTTAAATTAATTAATTCAACTTATATGTTTTCAATTTTGTAAAATATATATCATTTATTAATTAATAATATAAAATATATCTTAGGATGAATTTATGGTATTTTCTGAAAAACTTCACTTTTTGATGAATAGTGAAACCACTAAGTAGTAGTTAAAAAACTGACTTTTTTATTTTAATGATATTTTACCACATATGTGAATTGAATTTCAAAAATATGACATACATGGTTGTTATTTGAAAGTAAAATTTGGTTCAATAAGATAAAAATAATTTTTGGTGAATTGTAACTTTTGACTTTTATTTATCATGGCTAAAGGTAAATATGGTAATTCAAGGTAAAAAGAATATTATAATAACACAAAATTACCTTAACACTTCTCCTAAACTTATTTTATTAGTCACTAACGACCATGGGAATCCTTGGGTGTATTTTTTGACCCCATGGATCCACTTGAAAGTGATAATAACACTTTATTTCAATCAACTTAAAGTAAAGGAAAAAATGACATAAACAAATATCGTTTTGTAAATTAATTTTTACATGGGGTTATATAAGTTATCTATTCGACTATAAATATTCGTTTCAAATATAAAAATATTTCTGATATCTTGGTACATTTTTTATAATTATTAGACATCAAATAAATAAAATTATTTATGACACAAAAATGTTGTAGTGTTTACCTCATTAATAAATAATTTAAATAAATGAGATTATAAATATTAAAATAGCATCCAAAACCTATACAATTATTATTGGATGAATTTATTTCGACCATGAGTCATCTTATATTCTACATTAATGAGTTTTGGACTTTTAGAAACCTAAAATCATTATATAATAAAATAATATTTTCATACTTTCCTAAAGAACCCCTCCTCCCCCTTATAAAAAGCCCTCCCCTCAAACTCATTCCTCACTCCTCTCAAGCCCCTTGGCTCGTCCAAACCCTACCCAAATAATCATTCAAGATCCCTATCCTCATCCTATATGCCTTACCTTAGGCATAAGGCACTTCAAGAAGTCCTTTTGGTTCAAACCAAAGGGAGTTACCGAAATTAAAGGTAACTGTTTCTCTTAACTTCTTTTCATTTATTTTACTTCTACAAGCCTTAACCTTTTTTTATTCCTTTATTTAATAACAACAACAATATCCTTAATATACTACTATGTTGTTATGAGAAGTATTATAACTACACTTACACACACCTCCATCTAATGGGTAAGGAACATACTATTTCTATGGATGGAAAACTAACGCATCACGAAATGATGATTGATCAATTATATCCTACCACATCATATGGTGGCCATTATTATGAAAATTTATTTATATATGATATATATTTTGTTTATTTTTTCATTATTCTTCTGTATTTTTAATTTATAGCATACCTTTATGGTCTCTATTATGAGTAAATGCGATAATTTCATTTGAGGAAGTGCGGACTACCACCCCCTCAAAGTGGCATGACTCGTTCATACCATACATCGGACATATAAAGGATGGAGATATTGAAAATATATATGATATTATACTGGAATTATAATATAACTCTGTATAATTATGTTTTCATTCAATTAAAATACGAAATAGAAATGAAAGTAGTGTTCATGTGTACGTAAGGCTTACCGTCTCCATGAACGGTGCATTTCATTTCTTATATCCAAATGTTATGTACTATTATAAAAACATATATATATATATAGGATATATATGATATATATGATGTCTAAATCATGAATATAATTCTATAGAAAATGGACACTTGACCACATGGACAACTTCTAATTATAAGGTGTTCATATTTTACTCAAGTACCAAATATCGAAAAAACGACCATTATTTAATTATATGATTACATATTGTTTATATCATAGTAATAATTTATATAAAAGGAATAATAAACTTGAAAAAAGGCTCTTAATCAAGTATAAATTAACTTATTATTATTATTCGTGAATAACAAGGAACAAACGAGTCAAGTCGGACACCGAGGGGGTGTCTTATCTCACTTTTAATTCCATAAGATTTCCATTGTTCGCCACTAATTTATTGAACGTGGAGTATTGTGTAATTATATTTGATATATATTATAATTATTCTATTTATATTCATGTTAATCTATGAATAATTTGGTGGTTATAAACTTTTTTACATATGACTCCATTGATTACAATGTGGTAATGGATTTTCATCTCACTTTTTGTTCTCGTGAGATTCATGATATATTTTCCACTATTTCATTTTGTGTGGTGTATGTCCTGAACATGATTTTATTATTTCTATAATACCCATTAATTTATGGTTATATACATCTTCATTTTATGATCCTACTTACATGGTGTGTATGTTTTGTATGTTTCCAAATCGGTAAGGGAACATTTCACCCTCTTCTTTTTAAAAGAATTATTTTTGTTAAGTATTTTAATTTACATATTCTTATATTGGGATATATTCCACTATATCCTTATTTTTGTAAATTTTATGTCCAAGTGGTGAGATACCCTTTTCTCTCACATCAATTCATTCTCTGGATTTTAAAGTGACGTCGTTAGGCTGTCCAATTTCTATAAGGGAACTTCTTCACCCAATTTCAATTCTTTGGGTTAAACATATACTTATTGATTATGTCATGATATGAATATTTTTTAATGACCTCTGATGGTATTAAACTTAATATCCAATTAAATTGGGTGTATTTATATTTTTCACACATAATTATGTCATTTATTCTTCCTTAATCTAAGGATAACATTTTTATATAGTATTTCTTTTAAATTTACATTTCATTGAGACTTCGTTGTTGTAATGCGCCAATTCACTTTTATATGGTTTATATATTTCCCATTGGAATATTATATCATGAATAGATTTATTCTCATGATATAATAAAGTTTTGATTAATTATTATTCCTTAATTATTTGTATTCAATCATCTCTCATATTGTTAAAAACTCTTTAACTAGAATATTTTTTTAAATGTTTTAAAGATTTATTTTTCTAAATATTTTCCTTTAATGTCCATGTTATCAAAATGGTTTTATAGTTTATTTATATATACATTAAGGTTTTCAAATGATAATTCATTTAAATGCTTCAAATTGGAATGGGACACTTTGATTCAAAAATCTATTTTTTAATTATTTTAAATGGTTTTTAAAATGATTTGATAAAGCATTGTTTATTTCAATATCTTGATTTGATATATTGTGATTGGAATGTGTAAATGTTATCTTTTATTTATTCTTGAGTTATGTGTTATGAATATGTTATTTTTATTGTTCATTGTTTACGTATATGGGTGGTTCTATGATAAACCTAGGGCGGGTGAGCCCGAGATAGCTCCCCAATGCATTGGGTAATGTGATAGAGGTAAATGTTAATGTTTCTCCTAAGAGATTTGGGGAATATACTATGATGGGTATTCCAAATGTGAATCTCTTTTTAGCCGTGATAACTACAATGTAAGTATGTTATGAATTCCATAAGTTACCTTTATGATTTATGATTTTTATTTATTATTAAAAAATCTTATGATTTCGTAAGGTATGTTATGATTGAAAAGTATGGTTTTATTGATTTGTATTTAATTATAGGCTAATGTTTTTCTTTTTTATTTTATAACCCTTACCGAGCTTTTTAGGCTCATCCCATGTTTTTGAAATGTTTTCCATAGGACATAAAGATGAATATGGTAAAGGATGGGATCAAGGAAAAGTCATGCTGTCTAAAACATAGAACTAGACATGTTTCTTTTTAAGAGTTTTTATTTTTTGAAAAAAATGGATACTGAGTAGTAGTGTTTACATGTAATTTTAAAGTTGATATGTAATAGTTATGGACTAATTCTCTAAAAATATAAACCTAAAAAGGTCCTCAATGTTAATTCTTGACATAATTCAAGATTATGTAATGTTTAAGGTCAGGTCCTTATAATTTATGGTGGTGGTACGACTGGAATATTCCCATCATCCATATGTTCAGGTCACCTATCAGCACTAGTTTCCTCTTTCATCATCCTGGGTCACTTTGTGTTTTGAAAAATAAAAATTAAAATCCCTTATTTTATAATCATGGGAACTTAATTTTAATGAAAAATGATTTGGTTTTTGGAAGGTGGAAAAAGAATTTTCAAAATTTACCAAAAGGATGTTTTGGAAATGTGAACATTTTTATAATAATTTGAGTAAATGGGATGAATGTTTTAAGGTTATATTTTTATTAATACAGATTGTGGATTATCAAAAGTCGGTTTTTGGAAAAGGGAAAAATTATTTTTGAAAATGTCTTGGGAACTTTCTTTAAAATGAGAAGATTTGATTTTTTTAATTAGATTTTGATTGATGAAGTATAGTTTTTGGTGTAAATGGAATTATTTTGAAAAGGAATAAAATGTTTCTAAATTGATGTTTAATTCCTTAAAAAGAGTTTTTATTTTAATTCATGGTGTTTTCTAAAAATGTATTGTGAAACTCAAAAGATATTTTTATTTCTATGGAAATAAGGTTATAAAAGTGCTTTAGTGAATTTTTGAAATGGAAAAGGGAGTTGACTGTTTTTTTTGAAAGTGGATGTGTTTTTCCTTAACCATTTTTTATTTCTGTGAGTGATCACATACTTTGGATATGTGTGGGAAGTGAATAGTTTCTTGATATGGCATGATAATAATGCATGTTAGAGGATCCATGGGATACCATTCGTGAATTTACAACCCACTGATCCATGTTTTCCAAATTCATTATTAATAATAAAAGGTAATATTTTGATAATCATTGATTATATGGTGCGTCTCCTTGTATTTATGAAAATTTTTTGCGAGGAATTTCGATACTTATAATTCATCCTGGTCAACTCACATTTCTAGTTTGAGTTCTTCTCGGTGAGTTAGTTTTGGGATAATAGTTAATGGTTCCTTTTTGCAAAGTGTTTTAGGAAGCCTATGTGATGATTCCCTTTTCATATTTGGATTCTTTTGTGGAATTTATTTTCCTATAGATTATTTTTGGACCATCTATTTATTTGTTTGGAAAGTGTTCACCCCCATAAAGAATTAATGAATATTGTGTATGAGGTTCATTCACCATGGGCAGACCCTCTAGATGATCAATGTAAGGAATCTCCTATTGGTTTTTTGGGTTTTTTAAGTTTCTATTATATTTCATTTCATTGAACCCTCTTACGGTGGGAGAGTGGATGTCAAAAGTTGAAATAGCCCTTGGTTTCTTGAGTTTCCTAATTCACCTAAGGTGAAGTGCGACACTAGTGTGTCTGAAGGTCCTATCTAAATATGGTGAAAGGAATCCCAATAGGGAAGGGTGGAAGAATTATGGAGTTTTCTATGTTGGATACAATTTTAGAGGGCCTTTGGGGTTTTTTGTTTCATATAATCAAGGGATTGTGTTAGGCCACTAGTGTGGCAGACCAGGTTATAAGAGGTTGTTATGGTCATTTGAAAGAATCACATGCTATTGGGGACTTAGTTTTAGTACCCTCTCCATGTAATTCTTCTATCATTTTTAATGGTAATGTTCTATGAAGCTTTGTGGTTTCATGTTCTCTCTCTACTAAAAAGATGAAAGTTGTGAAATCTTCTGAGAACCTCTATTTTGACCAAAATATGTTCTCCATCTGCAAAATCCACATTCCTCCATTTTAGAGGAAGGTTACTTCTATGTGTCATTCCTCATAATGTTTCTCATTCGAGGCAATATAGGGGGATTCACGTACATATTCTAGAACCTTGTATTAATGAATGTGATGAGTGATAGTAAGTGGGGGTAGGGGTGTGTTGTGTCTGATGGTGATGTTTAGTTCGTGGTATGGTTTCTCGTGGCACCAAAAAAAACAAGTCTGGTTTAGAGTTTTTAATTCTTGACTATGAGGGAGGAGATGATTTAACCATTAGAGCTCTAGCCATTGGTCCTGAAGTGAATTTGGACCATAGTTAGGAACCCCATGGGTTTAAGGGATCTTAATCCAATTTCTGTGTTTTGTGTTCATAATGGAGACAGTCTAAGTATTAGGTGTGGAACATTTATTTCAAGTGGTCTGGTGGGGTGTAAAGGAACATGGGGACCTCATACCACAATTTTTTTTGTCCGTGTAGGTGGAAATGTCCCTCCTTAGTTATAAGGAGGATTGGTTGTTTCATTTTATTGAACCTTGGTGCTTATACCCTTGTGGGTGTGAATCTTTATGTGGTTGTCCATTTATAAACAATCATGTATGTTTTTTTCAATTCTACTTTTTATTTATGATCATATTTGAATGTTAATACCAAATAATAATAGTGAATCAAGTGAGTTTTTTCATTTTCTTTGGAATATTTTTTGACGGACCCCTTGTGGTCAGGTTTTGGTTTGTGTTCGGAATCCTGCTACAGTCTATGTTGGTTGGTGTTAAAATTTAGAAGTTGGACCATGATGAGTTTCTCTTATCGTTCTATGCGAGTTTTTTATAATGGTTAGTTTTTATGGTAGGGAGACCCACCATGGGTCACAAGGAAATTACTCTAGATTAATTTATTGTAGGCCTGTTACTTATGGTGGGGAGTCTGCTGGGCCTCCCCATGTCAGTAATCCAGTTGAGTTTATGTTTTTGGTTGGGTAGTAGGTAATATCATTCATAGATTTCTTATTTCAGTTTCCCTTCTTGATTAAGTGATGGTATCAGAGCATGACCAATAGTTTCATCGAATTATGGTTATGGGATTATTCATTAAGATGTGTGTCAGTATTGATTACCCATTCTAGGAATGTGGTGTATGTTTTGTTTGGTTTGAGGTATAGGGTGTTTTGTCTCAAGAGTTTTTATTGTGAGTGGTGATAGTTTCCTTTCCTTTGAACAATTAACTAGAGTTTTCTTAGCTTCTAGGGGTGGGTGGCATATAGTGGGGAGTCCATTTTGGCCTCCAAAGTTCATTTTATAAACCTGTTTTCTTTCATATGGTGTTTTTAATTCTTACCATTTTCCATTTTTCGAGAATGAAAATATGGGATGACATTATATAGCTAGAAAACATTATGGTATATAGAATTTTCACACATGAGTTTTTGAATTCTCTTTTGTTGCTATTTGGGATTGGTCCTCGGTTATTTACTCAAGAACCTAGTGTGACGGGTTTGAATTTTTGGGGTACTATTTACCTTTATCATTTTTCTAGCATTCTCCCACATGTTTCCTTGAATTTTTGGGGGAAAATATCATTTTTTTTTGTGGACATACCATGGGGAATTATTGGTGCACAGTCATTACAAATCGTGCATCTCAACCCCGGAAACCGTGCAGTAGGTCTAGGTCATGGCCAGAAGCGATCGCAAGGCTTCCATAGAGTTAGACAGACTGTACATATTTCCCATGTAGTAGGTGTCTCCCTCAGCAGAGGCTTCTGCACAGTCTCTGCAAGGTTTGGAAAACTGTGTGTTCTCCCATCTCATTAAAAATTTGGGATTGTTTTCTCCCAACCTGGTTTAAACCCCTTTATCTCACCCATCTCGATCTCTTCCACCCTAGGAACCTCCTTCCAATTCAATGGCTCCCTCGTATCTCCCCATACTTGGTGGATTTGGACCATATTCATCATGGCACCCTAATGTAATTCCCATTTCTATTGTTTTACTCCTGTATTTTAGGGTTTCCTCTTGTCTTCTTTAGGGGTTTGGTTTTCTTTTCCAGTATTTAGGGGTTCTATTTAGGGATAGGTATCTTTTTTAGGGTTTGATCTTAATTTTTTGGGTCAGATCATTCCTTGGTAGGGTCTCGTGGTGGTGTAGATGGGGTATCACATCATGTTTCAGAAGATTGTCCTCATGAGGTAGGTGGTTACATGCCCTAACATTAATAGATGAATTTAATATTCTTTTTAAGTTTATAAATATGTTCTATGTCTTTATTGTGTGGTTTGAAAGCTAATTTGAAAATTATTTGGCATGCTATGTTATGGAAATGGATTTTATAAGAAAATTGGATATGTGTTTCATGAGTGATTCAGTCTGTTATTTCATGAAAATGTTTTATTGGTTTGTGGTGGTGTGAAAACCATCTTTTCAAAATAAATTAAGGTGAGAATGTGTTAGAAATGTAATTTTCAATGAAAAATGTGTTCCCTTGTGATGTTAATCTTTTTTTTCACCTTTGAAATAGAATTGAAAATTATTTTAATAATGAAAAACATGTTTTAAAAGGATATTCACTTATGTAGGTTTTAACAAAGGGTCTTGGCACATGAAATTGGTTGATCAATGGTGTCTTTTCTTGTGTTTTATAATAATTGAATCCTATGAGATGTGGAAGTTATGGAAAATTTATTCAAAATGGGTTTTCACATGTGTAAAATAAAAAATGGGTTTTTATAGAATTGGTGATTTATTTGATATTCTTGACATTGGCTTGTCGGATTGGTGATATGTGTGATATGTGAACATTTACTTGAGTCCACATGAATCTCGAGTATCTAGGTGGGATGGTATTTCTAGTATGCTAGATGATATAGAAGTGGTTCGTCTCAGTTTTATTTAGTAGGATTTATTCTTACAACAGAAACTAAACATTGTGATGAATAGAGACTACTAGAATATTAGACATTTATCCTCTCTAGTGGTCCGTACATGAGAGCGATATTGGTTTTGGTTTCTAAGTCTTGTTTCACCAAGGTATAGGGTTATAGTGACCAACACAAACTAGATTAACACTAGTGGATTTACCCATGGTACTTTATTATGTATTATGTTGTTCTATCTATTGGTATACAATGGACACCTTGTCAATGTGTGTGTGTGTGTTTATGAATCCCTTTTTTCTTTTAAGAATTTGATTTTTTTAATGGACTAATTTGTAGGTGTTCCTTTTTAAAATGGTTACCTAATATATGTTATTGTATAAATGTTCTAAAATATTTTACTTAAATAAGAATGTTAGATTATATTTAAAATGTTTTGGCATATAATAATTTCATTTGAGAGGCATCCTATTGGGATTTGGAGCACACCCTACATACACCTTTGGGTGTATGTAGATCTTGTTGCCTATTTTTTTCAAGTAAAGGCAAGGTGTTTGGTAGTGGCGGTTTTGTTTCTTTTGGTTTCTATTATGGTTCTTGGTGGTGGTGTATTGAGAAAGCTTATCTGTTAATCGCATAGACGTTTGGGATAATATTTTTTCCCTTGTTTGTTGTAGCTTTTTAAGCCTTTTTAATCAATGATTTATAATCCCCTCATCGTAAGAAAATATTAATATAGATGGTGAAAATATAAAAAACTATACACTCTTCAAAAATAAGATATAAATTGTCATCAATCACAATGAAATTATGAATAACCAAAATTTTACACATATAAACCTTATTACCCATTAATGAAACCATTTGTTCATATCAAAAACCAAACCAGGTCTCTATCCGACCCAGGGGATGGGATGGGACATTCAAGTGCGCAGTGTATATTATTTTAGTTTATGTTATGATGCACATTAATCATTTTTTAGAACTAACATGTGATATTAAAATATTAATATTACAAAAAACCCATTTAAATTGTCGATTATTGAAAGAACATAAGATAATTACAGCACTTTTCTCTTGAAAACAACCACATTTGGATAGAGATAATATTTGTGATATTGGGAACTACCAAAAACTAATTAGTGGGAGTTAGAGTGAAGATGAAATTTGTTTTAGCTTATACATAAATTTATATTTGATTAGTTTATACAAGATTTACTACTTGTTGAGGGTGATTGTCGAGAGATATGGGTATAATTGATGTAAAGTGGTTGGTTATTTACTTTTAGTAACTTTATTACAAAAATAATTTTTTTTGTTTTATTCATGTTTATACATGAGGGTTTAGAGGATGAATATATAATATATTTTAATGATAACCCTTGATATATATATATATATATATTACTGTATATTTTTAAGATCGTATTGGAGATGGTTTCAGTGTACCATGATTTATGAATGGTGAGATCTCATGAGTTGGATAATGACTATAGTATTATTCATTTTATGTACAATAAAGGTAATGGTTTATGGTTATTCAAATAATGCTTATATATGTATTTAATAAATTTTATGGATTTCTTGTATGTTATTATACATTTATTGTGATTTATATTATTGTAATTCATGTATTGTATTATAAAATTTTATATTTAAAGGGTGATGTTATCCATATGAGTATTTATACTTCTGATGTTAGAAATAAACCCTTGACCATTTAATGTTGGGTTTGGGTATCGGTATTGGTCTATTTACTGACCCATATGAGGTATTATGGGGAGAGTTAATGAGAGAGTTTTATAAAATAAATGTTAGGATATAGTTTTGAGTATTATTTATATAAGATCCCATTGGGTTGGTAATAAAATTGTGTTTAAGAATAGATTATATTATATAGGATAAGGAAACCATCAATGGGAATAGGGAAAATAAGATTCAATGAATGTAATTTAATTATGTTCATAACACTACAATGGTCACTATGTTCATGGTATTGTGGTAGGAATATGTATTCATAATGACATATTCATGTAATATTGATTAAATGTGTTGTGAATAGGAAAATATTTATCAAGGAGAGAGATAGGTGATATTTTTGTTTACATATACTTCTATATCCATTGGAAATAATGAATCTTATAATAGCATTATTTTATGTTGAGTTGGGAACTGAATAACAGGAACTAACTATACAATAGAGGTTTAACCAAATACTCTAGTTTATAGGGAATGGGATATAGAGTTATATCAATACCCCTAGAAGGTTTTTATGATATTTTATGGAATAATTTCTATTTAATAAACTATGTGTTGGATAAATGAGCTAGATCATAAATTTCAACTTGAGATTTCTTATGATAATTTTGTTTCCATGGTGGGGATATTGCTATAATATTTTGTTATGATGTGGTGGAATATATTAATATAGAATAGAAATTAATTTTTTATTAAGTTGACTAACTTTTAAAATTAATTTAAGAGGAATGTTTATTTTTGAACCCCTGGGTAGTGTTAAAGTAAGAGCTATTTTCAATTTAGATGGGAAATTTTATAGTGTGAATTTTTTCCAAATGATTAATGAGACATTCATGATTAAAATTGATATTATTATTGATGGATAGTTAGGATATTAAAATATTGGTTAATCTGAGTAACCTAAGATGCAATTCCATGTGAGTTATCATAGATTATAGATTTTTTGATAGGTATTTTAAATTGTATAATTGGTTGAACACATGTTTTCTAATACTCATGTATGAGAAGATATGATGAGTAGAGGTGTCATACAATAATGAATTATATTTGGTAATAGGATAGTTTAATAATATGAATTATAATAGACAAATGGTAAACTGCCAAATCAATATCAAGTACCAGGAATAATTAGTTTTTTATCCATATAGAATTATTTATGGTATGTTCTAATATATTTATGGATTCCATCTTAAAAAAATATTATTCTATTCATAATTTTCAATGGAATTCAAAAAATGGAAGAGTACTTAACCCTATAACATTTCTAATTAATACATTAATCGTATCTCCCTCTATGAAGGTTCAAATATTATTATAATTGGTGTCCTTATGGATCACCCATAAAAGGTAGAGTATTTCATGGTAAATGGTGTGATATTTTATGTCCTTGAAAATTGTTGTATCATTAAAGGTAAGGATATAATAGCCATTAGTTTTATTAATAAGTATCAACATGTGTAAAACATAATGTTATAGAGGTAAATAAAATTGAAAGACCCAAGGTTTTCCATGTTATAGTTTTTATATTTTACACTCTTTCTTCTACATCAATTAATGATCGTTTCTCTCATTCATTTATTACATATACCCTACTCAAATGGTTGGAGTTTATTATATAGATCCTTCAAATCTTATTCAGTTCACTTAATCATATTGGAGCATTATCAAGATTGATGTAGGTGTGTCGTGAATGTAAAAAAGTTATAGGATACTATTAATCATAATTTTATTTTTTATTATAATATATACAACCATATAATGTTTATTCTTGGTTATATTATTTATAATAGCGTATATATTTTTATTATAAAAGGAATTTTTCATTATTTTGAAGGGGTTGTTATAGTTTTTATTAAAAAAATAAATCATCAGTTGGTTTTAAACATATTAATATAAAATTTATTGCATCCTAGTTAGTGAGTTGGACTCTTTTTTAATCTAAGGACAATATAGACAAAATACCATGGTTTAATGGTAATTTAATGATGTTTTTATGGATGAAATTATGAGTTGGTCTTTATTTTAAGGAGTTAGATTTGAGTTATATTTATACCAATGTATTTCTCATATTGTCATAAAATACTATCATATATAAAATGAAAATATTTTTTAGTTAAGAGTTTAGATTGTAGATATATTGAAAAAAGTGGTTTATTATTGAGGGTTTATCAATATAGGATACCAAATGTTTTATAAGAAATAGGGTGATTGATTGATTTTATGGATAGATTATAGAATATTAAACTATGTAAAAATAAATGTTCAATATCTACTCTCATGGATAAAAAACCTATTAAAATGATTTAAAATAGAGATATAGTTATCAGTAATAATGACCTAGATATCATCATATGTGATTTAAGGATAAGTAAACACTAAATATAAATTGTTTACTTCATCATGAAAATTTTAAATTTCAGGCTATTTACTTTGATGTTATGAATGCTTCATTTTTTTAATGGAATAATGGAGTGTGTACTTTAACCATACCCTAATACATCAATTCTAATGTTCATGGATGTTATTCTAATTTACCCTAATTTAGTTATTTGTTACAAAAATAATATTATAATGGTTATTTAATTAATATGTCACCATTAATTATATATAATGATGTCTTAGTATAATTTATACATGTGTGCGGTCAACATTATTGGTAATGTAATTTAAAAACATAGAATAATAATAAACCTTACAATGATTAATGAAACTATTTCTTGAAGTCCATCTAATAATGTTTTTTATTTATTAATTTTATTATACTTAGAGGGTTATTGTAGAAATTTCAGATCCAAATTTTCTCATATTGTTAATCTTTTATCCACTATTAATATGAAAGGATATAAAATTATTTTATTAGAGGAATTATAAACCACATTTTGAAAGTCCAGAGGATAATTTTATAGGTGAACCAGTTTTTTGTTTACCAAAAGAAATTATTTCATATAGACTATATTAAGATATATATCATTGGGTATTGGGATGTTATTCTATATAGAAAAATGGCAATTTCATATATGTCTTCCCAAATCAGTTTTTATATGTGCAATTATGATATTATATATTTTTAACATGTTGGGGTTGTTTTTTCATTAAATTGGTTGAGATATTTTTTTTATAAAGGATTAATTTAAGGTCGATTAAAGTCATAAAAGAAAAAATATTTTCTCTTAAATAGAATTAAATTATGATTTTGAATTTTGTAAGAGTTTTTACAAGATTATGAATATGATATCACAAATACATTATAAAAAAAATATGGAAGTCAATTGTTTATGATGCGATCATATATAGATGTTTACTTATAGGTGAGTGAGAAACAAAATATTATTAAACTGTTAATATTTATGTATCATGATATAAAATAAATTGGAGGGGAAGTATGCCCTTATATGATAAATATGGATTATTACTTAGTGTAATGAATAGTTTATTCTCATCTGGGAAATCATAAGACTGAGGTATAGATAGACTATTTACTTTATGAATAATATAAATAATTATATTGAATGTATTTAGAATACAATTATATTTTAATGATTGTTTTATGTTTATCAAATTAATTAAAAATATGTTTTATTGAATTTCGTAGCTTGTTTATGCTGGTACATCAAAGTATATATAAGATTTATCAAAATATGAATTTGATTTTTTGTGTCCATGTATAAATATATCTATAGATTTTTTGTAGAGATATATCATACCAATAAAAAAATTAGTAGTTATGTATAAAAATATGTTTATTTTAAAAAACATAGTACTCTGTAATGGGAATGAGTAAATATTTCAATCAGTTTTATCAATGGATTGTTATATATACTTAGATACTTTGATTTAATTTGTTTTATTATAGACATATTGACTATACTAACTCATTTATTATCAACCAAGAAGTATATTTTTTGGCATGAATCTCTCTGGTATACTATTGATATATCAAAGAGTTTACAAAATGATAGAATTTGATGATGATGATGGATTTATTTTCTGTATATTGAGAGGAATTCAAGATACAGTTTATACCTGGTTATTTTTTAGTTCATCCTAAAAATAATTGAATTATTTCAAGAATGATTCAAGTAATGTAATATATATTGATAACATATTTATATAATATTAGTGTTTCATGGTCAAAAAATTTACCTATGATAGATTTTTTTATATAATAGCAGTTATCATTGGTATATCATAATTCAATCATATAAGGAATCGTATGGTCATATTTGGTAGTATAAACTTTGATGGTTTGAAATTGGGGACTCAATTATTATTATACAATAATTATTATAGTATGTGATAGATAATATACTAAATATTTAGGATTGTTAGAGAGTTTCATGAAATAGAGATAAATATTTTTCTCAAAAAAGAAGAAGTTTGTGGGATTTTGATAATATCTATAATGTGTTTTCAAAGGAGTCTACTCAACATGGGAAGCGTAGTTTTTGGAAATGAATAATATTTTACCCATACTTTTTTATCTGATATTAGAGGTAGAGAATAATTTTGAGGTACTTTATTGATTTAAACATCTGAGTAAAGTGAAATGAATTCATAGTGTTTTATTTATAAATTTTTCTCTAAAATACAATCAAGATAAGTATGATGTGATTAAATAGGGAAAACATAATATTATAAGGAGTCAACACATGTGATCTATCCTATAAAGATTCAGTACCATAGGGATAAAAATATATGAGAATGATATATTTATATGGTTTGAGTTTAATGGATGAATGGTAGAATATGAGTGATTACATGGGAGTGAGAATATCAAATTAGATTTGTATATCGATGGACATTTTTGTATTTGTTTATTAATGGGGAAATATTTTAGATATTATGGTATGAAATTATTATTTTTTACATTATATTGATTTAAATACTCCCTTATGATAAATTAGTTCTTGTTTTTCAAAGATTAAAAGTATTAATAGTATGTATGATCTAGAGAAAAAATATTTTTAATTCATGAAGTTTGTTTAATTTGTTGAGGTTATTTCATTAATTTTTTAAGGGGAAAATAATAATTATCACCTATCCAAAGATCTTAAAATTAAATTTTACAACGTTATTCATTTTAGAATAGTGTCTTTATACTAGATTGTGGGTTTGGTGATAATGAAAGATATGTGAATATTTAGTTAAATAATTAACATATTTATTTATATATTTGATTTTTTTATAATTAATAAAAATTATAATAATTTATTTTTAATTATGTTTTGAAGAAATAAATAATTGATGAGGAATATTCCTATAGAATTTTTTTATTATAGATAATATATGGTTTATCCATGTGATTAATTAGAAGATTTCATATTTTATGTCAATTTTTTAATGGAGGGAAATTAAAGAGTTGTTACATGTTTTAAATATAAATTAAATTAAAGAAATATTTTTTAATGGATATTTTTAATTTATAAAAGGGTTAATTGGACAACATACTTCTTACAAGATGAATGATTATTTCCATTATTCCATTAGAAAAATTTCATGATTTATCAATTTTATAGTGATCTAAGATACGTTAATTTTAGAATTATGAGAAATGTATTAGAGACCATTTAGGATGTTGAGTTAGGTCACTATGGATCTTTATTCCTTTAATATAAATAAATAAATAACTTTTTATTTCTTCATAAATTACTGATTAAACCTTGACAATTTTATGATATAATGAATTAGGTATTTAAAAAATTGATCATCATTGAATACACACACACACATAAACACACATTTTTTCATGTGTCCTAATAATGTTAATTGATTTCTTCTAGTAAATTAATTTTTTTCCCAGAATGGAAATATTTATTCATTATTAATTTTTAATAATGATAAATTATGACAAAATTTGAATATACTTTATAAATTAAGATGTGTATATGTATTATATTTTTTCATTCCACATTACATATGGTAAATTTTTTATTATATAAACCATTGATTTAATATTGTTCTATTTAGAAATAGTGACACCCAACACCTATTAAATATGCAATTTTTAGTGGTTTTATTGAAAACATTTCTTGTTATGGGATGGTAGGTAAGATCACATGGTTAGGAACATGTTTTAAAAAACTCTGGTAGAAAACAATGTGATTCCAAAAATAAAACAAGTCATTCAACATGTTAGGAATACATTTCCCCAAATTATGAGGAAAACCCATGGTACCTGGAGAATCAGGTAGGGAATTTCATGTAGTTAGACTCATGGTTCACTAGACTAGGTGAAATAATAGTGAATATTGGGAGGAATAATGTGATTTATCTTTAAAATTATTAATACCCATATAAAATCCTCATTTTATACCCTATTATGTCTTTTTGATGACATAGGGATAATTGCGTGTGATTTTGGGGCTTCACCGTAAACAAAAATTGTAATTATCACTATGACTAATTAGATAGAAATTTATTAAAAGATTATAAATATGAAGTTTCATTGATTCATGTATCTAAAAAAATACCATTTACATTCTTCTCTCCTTAGTTAGATCTATCAACCTCAATAGATCTATAGTTTCTTAATATGGTAGATCAAATCATGACTACAAAACATGTGATGATACTTTTTGCTCTTATTATTCAATAGATTGGCCATTTCTCTTCAATGGAACATCTAGTGTTTCATGTATATTCTGGCTCTCATCATCTATGATAGGTGGATTCTATTCATTATTTTGTGAATTCAGATTACTTATTAATGATTGATATTATTTTAGTCTATTTATCTTTTTTTTATTTTTAAAAAATAATTTCTTGAAATTGATTATATAAAACTAAAGGTTTTTAGATTTTTGGGAAGTGTGGATTTAGGAAAAATTATGAAAAACCATGGAATTCATTTTAAAATTAGATGATTTGGAAAATATAGATTTGGTATCATAGATTTGTGGAATTCAAGATAGTTTTTAATGAATAATTTCTGGGAAATGGTTTTAGTGGAGATAAATGTTTTCTGGGAATTGGAATGAAATCTGTCTAAGAAATGACTATGAATTGTTTGGATAGGGATGAAACAATAGGAACATATTTTTGATATAAATATTAAGTATATGTTATTTGGATAAATAATGACATAGATCATGGGAAACACTTAGTTGGGTGATGATCCATGGATGTTTTATGAAATGATCATATTATTTAATTTATGATATATGTACAATATTTCCCATTTATATTATATATTTTTTGAAAAACATTTTACTTTTATTTTTTAGGGGAACTAGATAGGGTTCCACTTTTTTTGGAAAAAACTAGCATGAGTCGTTTTCATATTCATAATTTGTTTTATATCGATCTTCCTAGTAAAGTAAATTGTATTATAAACAATATAAGATTTGATAATGTCTTTAATTCCATTATATGGAAGAGATATTTCCTTATATTTAATAGGTGGAATGAGGGAATATATAACTAGTTATTTATGCACTCACCCATATCCTAACATCAAATTATCCATAAATATGTTTTGTGTCATGATATATGAATGGGTACCCTTGGATGTTTATTGGTAAAGGTATTAGGAGACAGTGTTTGTAGTGTGTGTGTAGGTGTTTGGACACGTTTTATTAGAGGGGATAGACTATCCATTATGGATAATAGTAAACTAAATTAGATGTACATTTCATGTTGGACATGTTGGTACTTATTTCTACTGAATATTGTTTATTTTTTTTGTTAACATTAAAATTATTTGTTTCTATATATTAGTTTTATACTTTAAATGACAAATGAATTTATATTTCTATAGTTGGTATTTCAATTTGATATAAATACATTCCCAGATGATTTTATTCTATCCCTATACATATGTTTCTAGCCTTTGAAAATTGGTGAATTTTTTTAGTGGATATAATAATCCTAGATTTGGCCTCCATATTTAGTGTCCCAAATCAGGTTCATCACAAAATATTATCAATTCATTGTTTTAAATGTTGACTCTTGGAATGTTTGACAGGCATAGATATTCTGATTTTTATAACCCTTGAAGTTCCCATAATGATATAGGTAATCTCTATATAGAAGTACATGATTATCCTTGGAATTCATCTAACAAAACTGATCAAAAGAACTCTTGAAAGATATTATCTTATTTCTCACTATAGGTTTTTTCATCCATGATGGGGTAGGATGGTTAGAGTGTTTATTAATCACAAAATCCATGTATAGATATGACATATAGGTGAATTGAAAATTGAAAATGCTTTCATTGTTAGTGTTTGGTTTTAAAGTTGATTTCAAATATTTTTAAACTCATTTGGGTTTTAAAAGGGATTTGTAACACCCTGAGATTTTATGAAAAAATATTCTTTTAATTTCATTGATGTCTTGTGTTCTAAGCTATAACAAGATTACCTTGCTCTATACACAACACCGTATGAGCTTGCAATATACACACCACCTTTCTTGGATCATGTTACACACAATTTTGATAGTAGTTATTCTATGAAACATTGACTGTGTGTGTATATATATATATATATTCACTGTATAAATGAAATATTGTTGGATTCTGTTATATGAAAAAATGGAAGAGTCTTTCACAACACGCAAACCTGACTTCGCATGCATTACACGCAATCGCGACCTTCCTCGATAGCGTGGGTTGTACACAATACAGGGTTTTACTAAACAACGATATATTATTATAATATTATTATGAACTAGCTGTTATGAATAGTATTAACTAAATTTTGAATTTTATAACATTATTATTCATCTTACACATTTTCTATAACATGGTATAAGAACAAAATAAATTTTTCGGGTAAAATAAGTATTTTTCAAAAAATGTAGTTTTGCCGCCTTTTGATGGTGAACCCACATTAAATATAGTTTTTGACATATTTATAAGTTCAATTTTAGAAAATAAAATTATTATTTGGAATCATGATATAAAATTTTACCTTGAATAATTTTTTCATATTATTCTGATAACTTTCATATTTTAATGAATATTAAAAACACGCTATATTTTAATTAAAAACAACTTTTTTTCATCGTAATAACTTATGTGATTAAATTATAATATTGAATGGTTTAAAATTATAAATAGAATATATTTTTACCATTTAATATAATGTATGTCATTAGCCTTGATTTTACATTGAATTTGTAGGTTAAATAAATTCAATCTTTTGCAATGTTTTAAACAAAAACCCGTTTTCTTTCGACAACGGGATTAATCTTAATTTAATTTCTGCAAAATATGTGTATTGAATTTGGAAAAATGGATTCCATATTTGGAATAAGTGGGTCCAAATTATATTAATAGACTACTTTTTATTTTTGGGCATTATGACTAGTAACTACGATAAATTTTATTTACCATAGTTAAAGGTAAATCGTGTAATTAAGGGTAAATATAAGATTATAAAATTACCCTAACACCTGGAAAAATCCTATTACATGACTAAATGTCGACCCATATCACCTAAGGGTCTAATTAGAATCATTTAATAAACTTTTGTCCATGAAAATAACTTAATTATTATTAAAACCAAAGAAAGTGACAACATGCCACTCTCTTAAATCTTATAAGTATATTAATTTTAATTTAGTGATAAACTTCATGAAACTTAGAACACGAATAATCTCCAGAAATATAATGAAATTATATACATCATAAGAATTTATTTATAATTTTTAGGGATTAAATAATTATCATTAATTGTGACACAATAGTGATGCAGAAATTGTTTATCTAGTGAAAAATCAAGAATATAGTTTTTATTAAACTAATAGTGACCATAAAAGGCACAAACCCCTGACCAAAACTTATTGGTCATGTACATATAAACCATAACCATCCAATGGTAAAATAGTTGACCATTTGGAGCCTTATGAAAGCGATTATGACACTTATATTCTTTTATTTTAAATGATTCCAAAGTTGTCACCTTCATAATTTAATAAATATAACAATTTAAATATTGTGATTTTAAGATGATAAATTCTAGTAAAAGTATTATTGTGAAATTTAATAGATTTATCTGCATCATATGATTTTATTTTTAATTTTTATACAACAAATAAGTATATTAAATAATTATACAAAAATGATGTAGTAATTATTTTATTAAGAGATAAACTAAATAAATGGTTTTAAAAATAATAAAATAAATATTATATGAACTATTTAATGTTCTCCACTAATTTTATAGATACATATGACATTTTATAAATCTATTAATGCTATTAGTTCGAACATATCTTCTGTATATATTTTATTTAAATTCAAATAAATGAATAGTGTCAAAATTGACACTATTGTTATTTTATAAAAATAACATATTATAAAATTGTATAAAAATCACAAAAATATTTAAAAATTATAAATTTAAATTTATATGGTATAAAATATTATAAAGTATCCAATTATGGACAATTCACAACAAATAAGTAATTATTTGTTATAATTTAAAATTTAGAATATTATTACCACAAATAAAATTAAATGGATTAAATAAGGATAAATCAAGTTGATAATGTTGAAAATAAATTCCTAACATGTCTAAATTTTATTGGTTTGTGAAATTACAACCCTATATCATCTAATATTTTAATCTGATTCATTTTTGTAGGTATTTAAGTGGGGTTAGATTTATTATAAATTAATATTTTTAAGATTTCCAAAGGTGCCCCTCTCCTCCCTTATAAAAGGGCATCTCCTCCCTCTCTTCCTCACACCAATTTGAGCCTTTAAGCTCAGCCAGACCCTAAACATTTCCCGTATCAACTTTCCTAGAAACATCCTAGTGGGCCTGGTCTTCTTCAAAGACCAATTTTAGTACCCTAAGAGGAGGATTCAAAGAGGCGTGTCAAAGAAGAGGTAATATCCGTTACCGATTCTTTCAATTTTCTTTCTTCTTAAACATATTATTATTTAGTTGTTTCATTATGAAGTAATAACATCAGTATCCCTCATATAATGATATGTTATTATAGATATGAAACAACCCTATTTCAGCTTCTTTCCATCCTACGGAAAACAAAATCACCACGTGTGCGTACGTACGGAATAACGTCTCCACGCCGTGGTGTAAGCTGTTTTTCCACCAACACCTTACATGGATGGGTATAATGGTGTAAAGAATAACTATATATGGTTATTATAACATCATAATTATTCTGATATATTATACCATCCACTCCAATTCTATAATTATGGGAATGATATCATCGGTCGTGCCTACGTACGTACTACCGTCTCCACGACACGATGAGATTCATTCTCCATGATTAACCATACATGAATGATCATAATGTTTATATAATGAATAATAATGAAATATATGAAATAATAATTCTACTATATTTATGTATATATATATATATATTTATGTCATCTATTTAGTTTCATTCAATTCAATAAGGAAACGAAAACAGCGTTCATGCGTACGTACGACCTACCGTCTCCATGAACGGTGTATTTCATTCCTTTTATCGATCTATAATATATATGTATATGATGAATATATATTATATATAAATCATGTTTTAAATTATGGAATTATTTAAATCAGGATATAAGTAATAATATCAAGAAACAACAAGTCGAAACACATACGAAAAATGAAGTGATTTTACCCAAAACGCTACTTTAACATGGAATTTAGAAAAGAACGAGTAATATAAAGTCATAATTGAAACATATATGATATCACAACAATGAATATGATCATGTAATAAGTCAATGACATTATTTAAATCATTATATAGGAGGTTCAGAACCATACGAAGCATATCAGGCCTAAGGTAAGGGATAACATTTCCAATCTCGTTTTTATCCGAGATTATTTATTCGTAAGTATTTACTGGGGTTATTTCTATCATCCATGTCCATGTTTTATAAAAGTGTTTTCATGTATTTTTAAAGTCATTTTTACCCATTTTTTTCTTTTACTACATGTTATGTAAGGAATCTTTCTTTTGATTACGTTACGTGGTAGTTTTTTGACTTTTCTAACAAAAGTACGAGGAGAATGTTGTTTTTAACTTATACGTCGTGAACAGATTTTTATGGATTTATAAAGCCTTATTTTCATGAAGCTTCCTCAAAAATATTTCATGACTATTTTCAAAAAAAAATACTTCTCTTTTAGAATTTCATGAAACTTTTGTGACAATAAAATTATTTTGAAGAAAAAGGATATTTTCTTCAAGAATTCATTTCAAGTGTTTTATCAAAACCATTTTTCATCTAATATGACATTATTTCATATGTGTATGTTTCAAGTATAATGTCTCTATGATTTACATGGTTTCAATTTTCTTGTTATGAATTTATATCCATTTCTTTTATATGGATTTGGTGATAATGGGATGATGTTTATGAAACCCATTGTATTCGTTGGGTTATTATGAATGATGTATGTTTATTTTGTGGAAAAAGTAATAATGATTTCATTATGAGATGGGTGGGACCTATATCTCCCTCCAATGCATTGGGTAAAGATTAATATCTCATGAGATAGATATGGCTGGAATGGTAAGTTGATCGGGTTCAGTGTTACAGGACTGAAACGAGGAGTGAACTCGATTCAGAAAGGAACTTTGTCCACTAAGATGGTCTTGGAAGTAATGCCTTGACTTCTATGGAAATCATGAAATGTTTTGAATGGTTTCCACAATTACATGTTTTATTCCCATTATATTTTATCATGGTTGATGTTCCATTATGATATATGCCTTACGTACTTCCACGATTTATGTCTTTCCTCAAGATTTTGATGTTTAAATTTCATGTTCAAGTTTTTGCTTCCAAATGTTTATGGATTGTTTTATGTTATCTATGTTTGCCCTTAATGAGCATTTGAGATCACCCTTTTTATGTTTTGTTTTCCCCATGAAATAAATAATGGTTTCAGGTAAGGAAACAAAAAGGGGAAGATCATTATGGGAGTTGTTGAAGATATTTCAACATGATTAGAAGTTTATATTCCATGTTTCCAAAGACACTAAACTATTATGATCCTTGTGTGTCTGTTTTTGTTATGTATTACATATTCCGCAAAATTAATGTAATTTCCTTGTACGTCAAGATCTGGGTCTCTACAGTTGGTATCAGAGGAAAGGTTTAGTCAACATTTGGAAACTAGGATTCTAGAACTTTATTGAGATCCCTAGAGATATGTCTAAGGTATGTCTAAGGATGTCCCTAAGGTTAAGTATACGTATAGGTTATAGTCCTAGAATTGTGCTAACGATCATAGAATTTAACCTAATATTTTAGATATTGAGGGTAATTCCCCTTTACTATGTTGTTTTCCCTAGCATGATTTTTGACTCTCAAACTATTCTTTTTGGGTTTTAGAAAATGGCTGGAAATAGGAAGATTCACGATAATGGAGATATGACGGACAATGGAATGATATTCTTCATGAGAAACCAAATGAAAAGGGATTTGGAAGTCCAAACATCGTTATTATGCCTAATCCCAAATCTCATAATATGATCAATAATCTCAACATTGGTAAGTTTCCCAACTCAGATAATAAGAAAAAGATGGAGTTTCATGATGATCATAGAGGAAATAAAGTTCAATTTCCCTCATGTAAATCATGTGGGAAGAGGCATCGGGGAGATTGTTTCAAAGGAACTGGAAGATGCTTTGGGTGTGAAAAAGAAGGACACAAATCCAATAAGTGCAAAGGAAAAGGTTCAGTTAACAGCATGGACAAGGATAATGGTATTGCTACGACATCAACAATGATTATATGTTTTAAATGTGGAATGTATGGGCATTATGCAAACCAATACCCTAAGGGAAAATCTCATGAGGAGAATCAGCATGGTCATATGAGTAGTATTTATGTGGATAATGATGAAGAGACTACAAATGAAATATGAGATGAAGGAAATGATGAAGCTCAATCAGTGGTTTAAGAAGTTAGTGGAATGATTGTATGTTTATAAAGAATAATGTATGGTACTATGGAATAAATAATCATCTAAGTATTGTTACACTATTGTTTTATCTAAAGTATTTGAAAGTATATGTTGAATGTTACCGGTAACCATGAAAGGTTATTCAGATATTTTCGGAAAATAGATGATATGTGCATAATGAAAGGATAAGAAGATAATGAGATGTTTGATTGTATTCATGAGATCATGACTGATATAAGGACTAAGTGATATTATGGTTTGAGTATATATAATTTTTGGGATTTTGGTATGTGGAAAGTGTTGAAATTTAACAACATTCATGTTTTCACTAAGGTTCAATGGGTATTCATTCTTCAAGAGAATACATGATTAAGGAATTCCCATGTTTGTAATTTGACCAAAAAGATATATCTTATGATATATGGGGGAGAAATGATGGCATTCACATGATTGTTATGTGACATTTCAAGTAATCATTTTCTTTATACTATGATCTTGGACCGAATTATTTTAGATAAGCCTAAAGATTGGAATGGATTATGTTGGACATATGTTAGTATTGTTTAAGGATATAACTTATTTCGATATTATTGATGGGATGTTATAGTAATGTAGTTTTATAAAAAGGAAAACCTACAGGACGGGCGACATCCCATCGCGTCAGACAAGGCTGTTGGAATCGAACACACAACCGAAGTGCGACTGGCCCTTATCGCCTACCACTAGTCTATAGGAAGTCCCTGTTTAGTAGAAACTAGTTTTATTATATTAAGTAGTATGATATATGAATTATAAGTCCATTTTAGGAACCATATATTATTAATATCACTATATATAGACTTATGTATTTTTGATAACTTTTATAACCTTTTGTTTGAGATAGATGGAATGATCCAACATTCTATCACATGATCTGCTAACACTTCACGAATGATAAATTCAACTTCATTTCCTTAAGAGATGAAGTGGAAATTGTCCAATGAACAACCAATGGTGAGACTGTACTAAAATCACGAAAGTATTTCTTCTAATTCCAATTTCATCATCTTTAGGTAAATGATCTTGAAAACCAAAAATGTTGTCCTAATGCCCTTGTATCCGATGAATCAGATGGTACCATAGATCATCACAAATATATAGATTTGTGATTGATGGCTTTTTCATGGCCATGTTCTTTTCCACTCTCCATCAGAACTTGATGGTTAGATTTTTCTTCCATATCCATATATTCACCTATGTTCTCCTATATGGAAACCTAGTGATGAGTTTCATTGGGTAATTGTTACATTTCATACTTAAGTTTTTAAAATTAAGTTTTATTATTCCTTTTTACGATGTGGGTTTCTATAAATAGTAAACGATTTATAACCCCGACGAATTTCGAGGGCGAAATTCATTTTAAGGGGGGTAGAATGTAACACCCAGAGATTTTATGAAAAAATATTCATTTAATTTCATTGATGTCTTGAGTTCTAAGCTGCAACAAGATTACATTGCTCTATACGCAACATCGTATGAGCTTGCAGTATACACAACACTATTCTTGGATCATGTTACACACAATTTTGATAGCAGTTATTCTACAAACATTGAGTGTGAATATATATATATATATATATATATATATATTCACTGTATAAATGAAATATGGTTGGATTATGTTATATGAAACAATGGAAGAGTCTTTCACAACATGCAAACCTGACTTGGCTTGCACTACACGCAATCACGACCTTCCTTAATAGCGTGTGTTGTACGCAATACCGGGTTTTACTAAACAACGATATATTGTTATAATATTATTATGAACTAGCTGTTATGAATAGTATTAACTAATTTTTTAATTTTATAACATTATTATTCATCATACACATTTTCTAGAACATGGTATAAGAACAAAATAAATTTTTCGAGTAAAATTAGTATTTTTTAAAAAATACAGTTTTGTCGCCTTTTGATGGAGCACCCACTTTAAATCTAGTTTTTGACATGTTTATAAGTTCAATTTTAAAAAATAAAATTATTATTTGGAATCAAGATATAAAATTTTACCTTGGATAATTTTTTCATATTATTCTGATAACTTTCATATTTTAATGAATAGTAAAAACACGCTATATTTTAATTAAAAACAACTTTTTTCATCGTAATAAATTATGTGATTAAATTATAATATTGAATGGTTTAAAATTATAAATAGAATATATTTTTACCATTTAATATAATGTATGTCATTATCCTTGATTTTACATTGAATTCGTAGGTTAAATAAATTCAATCTTTTGCAATGTTTTAAACAAAAACTCGTTTTCTTTCGACAACGGGATTAATTTTAATTTAATTTCTGAAACTTATATGTATTGAATTTGGAAAAATTTATTCCATATTTGGAATCAGTGGTTCCAAATTATATTAATAGACTACTTTATATTTTTGGGCATTATGAATAGTAACTATGAATAATTTTATTTACCATAGTTAAAGGTAAATCGGGTAATTATGGGTAAATATAAGATTATAAAATTACCCTAACACCTTCCAAAATCTTATTGGATGACTAAAAGGCGACCCATATCACCTAAGTGTTGGATTAGAATATTTTAATGTACTTTTGTTCATGAAAATAACTTAATTATTATTAAAACCAACGAAAGTGACAACATGTCACTCTCTTAAATCTTGTAAGTATATTAATTTTAATTTAGTGATAAACTTAATGAAACTTCGAACATGAATAGTCTCCAGAAATATAATGAAAGTATCTACATCATATTAATTTATTTATAATTTTTAGGTATTAAATAAATATCATTAATTGTGACACAATAGTGACGCAGTAATTTTTTATCTAGTGAAAAATCAAGAATATAGTTTTTATTAAACTAATAGTGACCATAAATGGAACAAAACCCTGAACAAACCTTATTGGTAATTTAAATGTAAACCATAATCATACAATGGTCTAATATGTGACCATTTCGAGCCTTATAAAAGCGATTATGACACTTATATTATATTATTTTAAATGATTCCAAAGTTGTCACCTTCATAATTTAATAAATATAACAATTTAAATATTGTGATTTTAAGATGATAAATTAGAGTAAAAGTATTATTGTGAAATTTAATATATTTATATTCATCATAGGATTTTATTTTTAATTTTTATTCAAACAATATGTGTATTAAATAATTATACAAAAATGATGTAGTAATTATTTTATTAAGAGATAAACCAAATAAATGGTTCTAAAAATATTAAAATAAATATTATATTAACTATTTAATGTGATCCACTAATTTTCTAGATACATATGACCTTTTATAAATCTATTAAATCTTTTATTTTGAACATATATTCTGTATATATTTTATTTAAATTCAAATAAATGAATAATGTCAAAATTGACACTATTGTTGTTTTATAAAAATAACATATTATAAAAGTGTTTAAAAATAAAAAAAAATATTTAAAAATTATAAATTTAAATTTATATGGTATAAAATGTTATAAAGTATCCAATTAGGGACAATTAACAACAAATAAGTAATTATTTGTTATAATTTAAAATTTAGAATTTTATTACCACAAATAAAATTAAATTGATTAAATAAGGATAAATCAAGTTGATAATGTTGAAAATAAATTCCTAACATGTCTAAATTTTATTGTTTGATGATATTACAACCCTATATCATCTAATATTCTAATATAAGTCATTTTTGTAGTTTTTTAAGTGGGTTTAGATTTATTATAAATTAATATTTTTAAGATTTCTAAAGGTGCCCCTCTCCTCCCTTATAAAAGGGCACCTCCTCCCTCTCTTCCTCACACCAATTTGAGCCTTTAAGCTCGAAAAAACCCTGAAAATTTCCCTTCTCAACTTCCCTAGAAACATCCTAGAGGTCCAGGTCTTCTTCAAAAACCAATTTTAGTACCCTAAGAGGAGGATTCAAAGAGGCGTGTCAAAGAAGAGGTAATATCCGTTACCGATTCTTTCAATTTTCTTTCTTCTTCAAATTCTTCTTATTTACTTGTTTCATTATTAATTAATAACATAAGTATCTCTAATATACTGATATGTTATTATAAATATGAAACAACCCTATTTCACCTTCTATCCATCCTACGGAATACAAAATCACCGCGCGTGCGTACGTACGGAATATTGTTTCCACGCCGTGGTGTAATCTGTTTTTCCACCAACACCTTACATGGATGGGTATAATGGTGTAAATAATAACTATATATGGTTATTATAACATCATACTGATTCTGATATATTATACCATCCACTCCAATTCTATAATTATGGGAACGATATCATTGCTTGTGCGTACGTACGGACTACCGTCTCCACGATGCGATGAGATTCATTCTCCATGATTAACCATACATGAATGGTCATAAAGTTTATATAATGAATAATAATTAAATATATGAAATAATAATTCTACTGGATTTATATATATATATATATGTCATATATTTAGTTTCATTCAATTCAATAAGGAAACGAAAACAGCATTCATGCGTACGTACGGCCTACCGTCTCCATGAATAGTGTATTTCATTCCTTTTATCGATATATAATATATATGTATATGATGAATATATATTATATATAAATCATGTTTTAAATTCTGGAATTATTTAAATCAGGATATAAGTAATAATATCAAGAAACGACAAGTCGAAACACATACGATAAATGAAATGATTTTACCCAAAACGCAGCTTTAACATGGTATTTACAAAAGAACGGGTAACATAAAGTCATATGTGAAACATATATGATATCATAACAATTAATATGATCATTTAATAAGTCAATGACATTATTTAAGTCATTATACAGGAGGTTCGGAACCATACGAAGCATATCAGACCTAAGGTAAGGGATAACTTTTCCAATCTCATTTTTATCCGTGATTGTTTATTCGTAAGTATTTACTGGGGTTATTTCTATCATCCATGTCCATGTTTTATAAAAGTGTTTTCATGTATGTTTAAATTCATTTTTACCCATTTTTTAATTTTACTACATGGTATGTAAGGAATCTTTCTTTTGTTTACATTACGAGGTACTTTTTTGACTTTTTCAACAAAAGTACGAGGAGAATGTTATTTTTAACTTATACGGTGTGAACGGATTTTTATAGTTTTATAAAGCCTTATTTTCATGAAGATTCCTCCAAAATATTTCATTAATATTTTCAAAAAAAATCCTTTTCTTTTAAAATTGCATGAAATTTTTTTGAAAAGAAAATGATTTTGAAGAAAAAGGATATTTTCTTCAAGAATTCATTTCAAGTGTTTTATCAAAACCATTTTTCATCTAAGATGACATTATTTCATATGTGTATGTTTCATGTATAATGTCTCTATTATTTGCATGGTTTCACTTTTCGTATTATGAATTTATATCCATTTCTTTTATATAGATTAGGTGATAATGGGATGATGTTTATGAAACCCATTTTATTCATTGGGTTATTATGAATGATGTGTGTTTATTTTGTTACACAAGTAAGAATGATTTCATTATGAGATGGGTGGGACCTATATCTCCCTCCAATGCATTGGGTAAATATTTATATCTCATGAGAGAGACATGGCTGGAATGGTAAGTTAATCCAGTTCAGTGTTACAGGACTGAAATGAGGAGTGAACTCGATTCAGAAAGGGACTTTGTCCACAAAGATGGTCTTTGAAGCAATGCCTTGGATACTATGGAAATCATGACATGTGCTAAATGTTTTCCACAATTACATGTTTTATTCCCATTATATTTTATCATGGTTGATGTTCCATTATGATATATTCCTTATGTACTTCCACGATTTATGTCTTTCCTCAATATTTTGATGTTTAAATTTAATGTTCAAGTTTTTTCTTCCAAAGGTTTATGGATTGTTTTATGTTATCTATGTTTGCCCTTACTGATCATTTGAGCTCACCTTTTTTATGTTTTATTTTCCCCGGGAAATAAAGAATGGTTTTAGGTAAGGAAACAAAAAGGGGAAGATCGTTATGGGAGTTGTTGAAGATATTTCAACATGATTAAAAGTTTATATTTCGAGTTTCCAAAGACACTAAACTATTATGATCCTTGTGTGTCTATTTTTGTTATGTATTAAGTATTCCGAAAAATTAATGTAATGTCCATGTACGTGAATCTTTGGGTCTCTATAGGATTTATTTAAATTACTCTAGATTTATTATCTAAAATTCAATTTATTAATGGATTGAAATAATGAAAAATTAATAGAGTCCCTAAAAATTGGGATCAAGATCACATGTTTTATTTCTTGAATCATGTTATCTAAGAAGATAAATTTGCAACATAGTAATTCATTTTAATATTTGAATTTGTAATTTTATATAGATACCTCCATGTATAGAGATTATTTATGATAAAGGTTTTAGTAATTTGGAAAAAATTTCTTAAATGTTGAGTTTTTTTGTCTTAGTGATCAAGGAACTTGAAAATGGTTTGAATTAGGAGCCACCTATGTATGATGATAAATCCTTGGTGATCCAATGGAAAAATAATCCCTTTACAGGGTTATATAAGATTATGAGAATCTAGGAATTGGTAGGAGAGGGTTGAATTAATAACCTAGTTTCTTTTTACTACTAAGACCCTTAAGTTGTGTTTTTCAGCTTATATTATTGAATTAGTTTCTCATGAGTGGTGGGAGACTGTAGTGTAAAAAAATTGAACAATGACAATACATATAATGGATTAAAAATAATAATGTAGTCAAAATAAGAATTAAGAGATGTTGAAGTTAAGGAAATATTAGGTTTCCTTATAGTTAGATTAAAGGGTGTGGTGGTGCTAGAGTTTGATACTAATTTTATAGATATCGTTTGATTTTCACTATATTTGATCACCAAAAATTTTCTCAATGAGTTACTTTTTTATATGATTCTTAAACCTATGATTCGTTATAGGGATATCATAATTGATTTACCCACCTCTATATTAGTGGTGAGCAAGGAATATATTAAATAAAAAATATTATAGATTGTAATGTATGAAATTTTTCTCTTCCCCTGATTAAGGGAAGAAATCATTTTTTTCATCTATAAGAAAATGATGTAAAATAAATCCAATTAGTGACATAAATAGAAGAACTCATGAAGATAGGGTTAATATTATAGGATATGGATTATGTGTATCTAGGTTTGTGGAATGACACACCTAGAGCATTATAATCTGAGGGGAGATTAAGAATGTCATTAATGTAAGAATCATATAAATATATTGATGTTTTGTAGTTATTTATCATGGTATACTAGTTATAAAGGCTCCAATATAACATAGGGTTAAAGGATACCAAAAAAGAAGTCATATATACTTTGAGAAGAATCAAAGGAGAAGAAAAGTTAAAATCACCCTCATAATCATGTTTACAATAATGAAATACATTTTTTCACGTAGAATGTTCCAGAGGAATCTAAGGTAAGACTTATTATAGTTAAAGGTAATAAAAATTTTCACTATATTATTTTCTATACAATTCTTCATATGGGTTCAACCATAGTATTTAATGTCAAAAACCATGTAATTACAGCACATAATTACTAGCATCATTCCATATTGAACAACATTATTCCCATTCCTTAACATAGCAGAAATTCCATGTTATAGTGCATGTGATGTTTTGAAATGGAGTTTTATATAGTTAACAATATAACTACAACATCATTTTTCAAACAAAAATTAATATTTCAACTGATAATTTAATAAATTACCCCTCCTTGAATTCAAAAACCATACCATTTTACCTCCCTGATACAGTGAATCCCACAACCATCAACAACATCCCAAGGTTGTAGTAACCCATGCTGACTCTTTCAAGCATAGTGACTGAATCAAAATATTTAAAACCCCATTAACTAGCCTAACTCTTCTGGGTGCAGTAACCCATACATAGTAAATTTTCCAGAGCATGTGATTCCTTATCTATTTTGTAATCCCTCAACCCCTCTCCTCCTCTTTTTTCATTTATTTTTACATTCATTTTTTACTATACATATTAATTTTTATTATTTAAAATTCGAGTTTATATTTTCTTTTTATTTTTAGAAATTATTTTTTTAATGGTTGATGGTATATATTGTTGTTGGTTATGTTTCTTTTAATATATATTTTTTAATATTTAATTATTTATTTTATATAATTCATGAATTGAAATTAATTTCAAAATATCATAAAGTAAGGAAAGGAAAGAACCATATTTAAAATATCTCTTATTAGATTATGATAATGACAAAAATTAAGTAACATAAAAAATTTGTGAAATTTTTTACAAAGGAGTGCATTATAAAAAGAAAAACAATATTTGTATGGTGGATATAGTAGTATATTTGCATACCAAAATTTCCAGAAACATGTAATGAAGTAGATAAAGAAAATTATTGATGATATGTGGAATTTAGAATGGAAAGTGAAATATATCCATCCAATATGTAATTGAAGGATATTTAATGGAATATTGTGATGTGAGGGTCTAGACGGTGTGATGTTTTTTTAGTGGAATAAAATGGGAGGATTCTTCAAGTGAAATTTTTTAGGAAAAATATTACATTATTCAAATAACGGATTCAATAATTATCTTTTATCTATTTAAAATGGGGTTATATATTAATTTTTGACTTTAATTCTATATTCCTTCCTACAAAGAATAAAATTATCTTATTTTTAACAATCAAATATCATGGATTCATGTAAGAAAGTGAAAATAGATCATGATTATAATTTATTTTTATAGTAGATATGATGTATTTTCTAAATTTTATGATGTATTTGGATAAATTAAACCTAGTATGAAACAACCAAGATTCTATGAGTAGGTATGAGTTGCATTACTTAAAAAGAAATTGGAACATAGAATTTTATTATCAATAGAATTCATAGTGGAGTTAGAAAGAAAAAAATATTCATTAATTATAGATATTTGGATCAATAAATGGGGAGTACCGTTTATAAATTTCAAATTTAGTACGATAATGGTAAAAATATATATTGAATTTTTTTATTCTTCATCTTATATAAAAGTAGGATTATGATATTGGAATTATTTGATATATTTTTCAAGATGATTATGCCATCTAATGTTATAAATGTTTTCACTAATAGTGCATCAATTATTTTTTTTGGTTAATATAATTTCACCCCATGATTAATTTTATATGTTATTTAAATTTTATATTACATTAATAGTGCTTCGTCTATGAGTCTTGGAAGCTTCAGGAGCACGCGGTTGTCGGTTTTCTTGACCGAAGACACTTCATGGTTCGATTTGGATCTGAAGAGGATTTAATTTACGCCTGGTCTAAGGCACCTCGAAGATGAAATGGAGAGTCTTTCTACCTATTTCATTGGAAATTTGACTTTCACATGTGGCATAACCCTTCGACATTCACGAATTGGGTAAGTCTTTTGGGGTTACCCCTCTGGTTTCAGAATCCTTCTATCTTGTGTGCTATTGGGAACATGATTGGGAGATACCTTTTTTATGATTGGTGTACTAAATCTATTTTCTATCCAATCTGCCTGAGAATATGTGTCGAAGTTGATGTTACACGGTCGTCGGTCCGATGCTTTTGGATTACAGATGAGCAGGAGTTCTGCTGGAATCAGGAGGTGCTGTTTGAGTCGTGGATGCATTATTGTGTGCCGTGCAACTGGTGTGGTCACCTGGCGTTGAATTGTCATAGCGGGAGGGTGAATGGTTACCCTATAGTGATGGAGCCGAATTTCAGAGGAGGGTGCGCCACTTCTGGTATGGATAAGGAATTGCGAGTGGGTTACTTGGGAGATGGTTTGACAGCGAGTAGGGGTGAGGTGGGAGGTAAGTTGATTGTTTGGTGTGTCAGGATTGAAGATGTTTCTGAGAAGACTACTTGGATGCGAGAACCTGGAAATGGCAGTGCAGAGATGGATGTGCCAGTGGAACTAGCCCCCATGAAGGGGGTGATCCGAGAGCCCTTGGCAGGGATGCTCGGCACCCAGGTGGGAGATCTTGTTAATGATGTGGCTGAGGATGCAGACTCTGGTCCTGGGAACATAGTGCACAGTTTTTTCATGAAGAAGGTGGAGCATAGGCCACAGAATCTGATGGTTAAGCAGGTTTTTGATCACTTAAACCGTGACTTGGGCCTTGTAAGTGTAGATGCAGTGGATGGGAAGGAAGTGGATGATGGAGGAAGGGTGATCATGCTCTCTACTGGCAATAGATTTCTTGAACTTGAAACTAAAGAAGAATTTCATGAAAAGGAGATTGATGAAAAGATGGATGATAGCCCCATGAAGCTTGGGCCTTTGAATGGGTGTGGTGCAGGTGATGTGAGGGAGGTTTTTGTGAGTGGTGTTGCTGATCTGGGCACTCAGGAAAACGATTTGGCACTACAGTGGTGGGGGAGCAGCGGGATCCAGTTCTTCTGTAGGGAGTGAGCTGTGATGCAACTGTTATTCTGCAGGAGATGGGTTGCAGCTCCATGCAGCCAGAGTTGATGGCTGAGTCTTTGCTGGTTTCGGGTGTTCCTGATACAGGGGCTATGGAGGCTTGGGTGCCAGAAATGCCGGTTGGTGGTGATTCTTTGGAGAATGAGGGGATTCTGCATGACAAAGAGACTGAGTGGCAAGATGGTAGTCTCTTGAGGTCTATTGTTGACCCACCGGATGTTGCAACAGGTGAATGTGTAATGGGAATGTTGGACCGGCCACAATATCATGCTATAACTGATGTCGACAGTCAGGTTCAGCGGGTTTGTAGTTCGTAGGATGGTTACCAAGAGGTGAAAATATTGGTAGAATGGGGTGATATCTCGAATAGTGATAGGGAAAAGGATTGTGGTGTGGTACGGCCTTCTTACAGTGATGTCGTCCAGGGTGCAAGGATGAAGGTGCAAGGGGAGAAAGGTGCTAAGACTGCCCCACCGTGACGAAGATCGAATAAGGAATACTCTTACCTTCCCAAGCCAGTGTCCATCAGATCTTCAGTTGGGAGGGAAAGCTGGGCTATGCAATCCTCAAAGGAATTTCTGCCATTGGAGAAGCTAAATCTTAGAAGGAAATATGCCAAGGTCCTTAAACACTATGAAAGCTCAGAGTGGGAAACGGACAAATCAGAGGACTTAGTCTCTAAAGGGAGTGGTGATGAGTATGATTTTGATATGTAGTTGTTCTAGACGTCTTGTACCTGTTGTGCTTTTCATTTATTAATAAATGGTCAGAGGCTTGCCTCTGGCTGAGCGTTTCTGGTATTGATGAGGACATAATAAAATATTGAGATTAATTAGGAACTCTTATAAATTATTTTATGATAACCAATATAAATATTACAGAATTTACTGATTAGTTAGAAAATAATGGTACACCCAATGAAAACTTGATTAATTTTATAACAAAAGTGATATTTATTAATTTTATTTTGTTTTGTTATGAAATAAATTGGATTGTTTTAGGAACTATTCACATGAAGAAGAAAAATATTCTTTCTCAATAAAAATTTAATGACATGGTTTTTATCATGTGTAATAGAGTAATTATGTATAAATTCAATGCACATGAATCCATAAACCATAGCAATTTGATGGAGATTTATGAATACACTAAGTGGGATTAGAGTGCCAAAAATTATAATTATGATGTTGTTAGTGACTTTATTTAATAGGAGACTATTTTACATAGATTTATATGTCATTTTAATATGAGTTAGAATATTCAAAACATACTACTATAGAATTGAGTTCTCACAAGTGGTCATTTTAAGAGAAATATATGGATAATATTCAAGACCAAATAGTATAGGAGAAAGTTGAATAGAGTTAGAAATATTATAATTATATAGAAATAAGGGGAGAATATTTCTAAGAGTCACCTAATACATATGAATAATATGGTAATAATTTTGATGATTATAAAGTCTAACATGATGATTATGATAATGATAAAGAGATAGTCCTTAGTCCTTAATCATTGTATGATTTAATAATTTTTTTCATTCATAATTTTTGTGTGAAATTATTTATTTCATATTAATTTTAATGTATGTTTTATGAATTCATATCATAAATATTTTATATTTATTTATATATTGTATACTTAGTTATTTTATATTTTCAACATGTCTTTATATGTCCTTTGTGCATCAAAATTAAAAATTGAAATGAATCATCCATTATATTATCCATTATTTAATTGGAGGCCCTTGTAACTATAGTGCACAATCTAACATAAATAACTATTGGTTTTCCTTACTCATTTATATCTTCATGAGTAGTAGACGTGTTGAATTTCATGTCTAGTTAATTTCTTATTCTTTAACGATTGAGATTCATTTTAGGGAGATGGTAGAGTGTTGAATTTTGTTTCCTTCTAATTTCATTATTATTACATATTTGGAGATACAATGTAGCTTTTTAGTAATATGGATACATACGTATAACATTATTATTGGAATGGATTGGATCATGTGATTTAAGACTCACATATTTTTCTATTAATATTTAATTTTATTTACTTCACAACATGGGATTTTTATCATTTTTTAGAGAGAGAGCATCAGTCATGAATGATAAATAGACCAAATTATTTAAGATATTGAATCTTTAACAAAATAATTATTTGGATTTATTATTATATTTCTATAATGGAGAAATGAATTTTATTTTTTGAAATGGTATAAGATTTCATATTTGTATTTTCAAAATATTTATTTGGACTTTCAGTAGAGAGATATATATAGTTAACTATTAAATTGTTTCATATAATTATTTACATATCATTTCATAAATATACTATGGTTCCTATAGATATATTATATTTGAATATCTATTTAAATTATTTAGATGATAAGATATTTATTTTACTGATTGCTTCACCTTGGGAAGTAATGGTTCTATATTCTATGATTTTTAATAGTTTTGTGATATTATGTGTCAATTATCAAATTATAAACTATGATATAGTGAAATATTAATACCATTTACTTCATTTTAATGATCTATTTTATCATTTGAATTGATTTAAGTTTTTATTAATTATTTTATTGATATTTTGATAACACCTGCAAAGGGTATATCTGATAGAAATCTCAAAGACAATATTCAATTGTAGGTTCAAGAATTAATAATTATTGGTAATTTTGTTTTTTTAACTAATACACATACTATATTAATGTCTTTAATGAATATTTCCTTCAAAAAATTCTTTGAATCATTTTATATAGGGTTTATTGATGATATCATGATTTGTTATTATTTAGAATAGGGTCATGCAAGGTATTTATGTATAGTTTTGGAGATGTCATGAAGGAAAGGGTTATATATTAATCAATCAAAATTCCTATTTTTAATAATATAGGTGAAGTTCATGGGTTAATTAATTTATAACAAAGGTCATTTAGTTGACCAAGAAAATTTTGAGGTAGTGATTCTTTATGAGGGGTGTAATAATTTGTTCAAATTGGATGTTTAACTCTATTTTATTGTTACAAAAAAATTTATTCAAGAAATTTAGAATCTATAAAGGTTGATGCTGATGTTGAATTATAAGCTTGTGAAGTTTTAATGGGATGAAAATTATTAGGGAGATTTATATGAGCTAAATAAGGGGATGATTTTTGTTCTAGTATTAAAATTACATAAAACCAGTGAGATATTTTTATTAAATAATGATGTGTATAGATTTGGGATCTAATGTTTTCTAATGAATGGGATAAACTGGTGTCATATGGATTTTTTTATTCTTGATATTGTAATAATAACTACTGTCACACCCCATTTTTTTCTTTTCATGTCATGGTTTTTATCCGGTTTATTTAAAATCCTGATCCTTTTATTGGGTGTTGGGTGATATTAATTTTGCGTTATTAACTTCCAAATATGTATAATCACTGAAATTTGGTTTCCACAATTATTTTTAGGATTTTATGGAGAAGGGGTTGTTATTTCATGATTTTGGCCAACCATGAGCCCATTTTCAGTTTTTTAAAAAAAATTCTTTAATAAATGCTTTGTTTTTCAACATTTTTCATTCATTCCACTTTCCACATGGCTATAAATTACATATTAATACTACCATATAATTTTGTATCCCTTAAAAATTCATAAACATGGTGAATTTGGGTTACTTGTTTAGGTATTGGGCCAGCCCATGGGCCCATTTCCAGTTTTATTAATATAATTCGTTTCTTTTATATATAATTCCATTTTTAATATATTTCGTTGATTACACCTCCCACTATAATCCCATGTCCCTATCATCACCCCCATTATCTGTTTTCCCTCTTTGGAACTCATACGAGTCTCTTATTAGGGAGAAAGTTATCATCTTACCTCAAACCGTCCGAAATTGATAAGTTATATTGTATCATAAATAACTCATTTAATTAGTGATCTTTTTCTCACAAATCTTATTTCCCTAGTAATTCTAGAACTTTGGATAATCTACAAGAATTTTCAATCCCTTAATGTTTCTCTACGGGTGCAGCTCTAATGGAATACGAATAGTTTTCTAGTTGAAAAGGTGAGATTCCTTCTCCTTTATCCTCCCTCTTCATCCTCCTTTCATTATTTAATTGTTTTATAATCTACCCTAGTCATGATCAACCTATATTTCTTTTATCCCAAGATTTTTTATGGGGTTTTTGTTCGTTTGGGGCTGGTCATCATAGGTTTAGGGTTTGTGAACCCTTGGATGGTGATTTTGGGTGTGTGTTTCCATTATGCCAAGGATTTGAGGTAGGATGTCCCTTGCACAAGCCTTTATCATTTAAGTTTAATCATTATCATTCTGTTATAATCATATTTTTATGATATTTTCTTCTGTGAAACCTTATTTTTAAAGGTCTTGTGTGCAAATTATTTTTTTTGACTTATTTTGTTAAAAATATAGTTGTTTTGGTATAAATGTGCACTCTTCTTGTTTGATAAATTATTCCATGAGATTTCACACATGTTTTATGGTATTTTTAATATGTTTTAGTAGATTTAATAACTTTATGGCATGAAAATTTTATTATATCCCTTTTTAAGTTCTTAACATAAGATGTTTCTTTAAAGAGGGTATGTCATGTGTTCAGTAAATTGCCCAGTTGTATTTTATGTGTCTAGTGCAATTTAAAATGCTTTTTTTGAATTTATAAATACATTGGAAGCATTTAAAAAATTATTTTGGGGTCCTTTTATGTCTTTCCAATTTTTATTTGTTTTTACAAACAAATGGTTTTTGGTTTAAAACATGCTTTGGCCCGAGCTGCCGGAAAATGGCATGTTTCACATTCTTATGAAAATGGTGGTGTTTTGAATATGTAACCTGAGTGTTGGGATTTATAAATGTGGATTTATTCTGAAAATTGTGTGTATACACCTCCTTAATAAAATTGAAATGCATAACTTTGTCAAATGATAGTTTTGAGAAAACGTTTAAAGGCATGTTTGGCCTTTCCTAAAAATCAACAATGATTGTTTTACTTGTATATAACATGTTGTGTCAATTGGGATTGTTTTATGTTCAATGAAATGATTTTATTAAATGTTTATAAGGATCACAAATATTTTTGGGTATGGTTTTGTTGTGTGTTTATAATTAAAAGAGTGTTTTTGAATGAGTTTTATGTGAAAAGACTCAATACACTTCCTGAAATTATTTTATGAATATTTTCATTGGTTTATTGATTCATGAAGGAAATGTGAAGAATGTTTGTGGACTGTTTTTGTGATTATGGTTTGGGAATAGAATTTGGATGTGAAATTTGTATTTGATAATATTTGTAACTTGATTTAGAACTAAAGGTAATCTTGGGTATCTAGGTGGGCGGACGTGTACTAGTATGCTAGTGATCCTGTTGGGTTTGGACCCTGTTTCACATAGCAAGATTGACGATGACAACACTAACTAAACTATGATGATGAGGATGATGTTTTGGTACCACTAGGTTATATATATTCTCCCTTATACTGGATCGTGTGCAAGAGAACATATATTTATTATGGTTACTTTCACCGAGATATGAGGTACCTAGGGCCCACAACTAACTAGTGCCTAGGGGTGTTCCCATGACTTGAGCTCATTGGCTATTTTGTAGTCACCGTCGGTATATGGTGTGTTTTGTTGGTAAATTCAGTAGTGTGTGTGATTTATTTGAAAGTCTAAATTCTTAAAATCATCCCTCTTGAAAACTATTTTCATTTCGAAGTTTCACCTCTTTGAAAATTGTTACTAGAATTCTTGTTTATAAAACATGAAAGTTTTTGCCTCGTAATTTATTTTATATAGCATGGGACCTTATTTAGAAAACATACCTTTATATTTTTTATTTAAAACATTAAATTTATTTTTATTTTATTTTAAAGGATATGCATTGGGAAGATAATATCGGTCTAACCTATTGAGTTTTAATACTCATGCCTATAATCTTCTTCTATTTTTATCCCTTGTGCAAGTTTCAGATTGAGTTCGATCTCCTTGGGAGAAATGTGATCATTATTTTGGACAGTGACCAGAAGGGTCACTTGGAGTTATTTAGTTATCAGGTTTGGTCAGATGAGTTGTTGGTTTATTTGTACTTTCAGTTTCTTGTACTAATAATGTTCATTTCAGTTTTTATATAAATGTATTTTGGGTTGTCGATTTCATTCCACTATTTGTCTTATTGTTTATATATGACAGAAATTATTCCCTTGTGTACTATATTGATGCCCTTAGTTCTTTTCGCCATCCCATAAGGATCGGGAATGCCCCTCGGGACTTGTCGCGGGTTGGCCCTTGTGAACGGTTCAGTGTCAACTTGGGTGGTTTCATGACAAAATGGTATCAGAGGAGGTTGGCTCTTAGCAGACCACTCTTTTTAGAGCACCCATGTTATTTAGGGGATGTTAAGGTAGATGGAGTAGGATTGTTGGGACATGAGTGGTAAGTATGGGAAGAGCATCGTGAAATCTTTCTCGTTATAATCCTCGGGTTTCCGTGGGAAGTCTGGTTTTATTAGTGTCTTTTTTCTTGTTGATTGTCTGGTTTTGGGATATAACAAGGGGAGTCTGACCTATGGCCTCTGTGAACTCGCAGGGCAGGGAAAGCCATGTAGAGCTAGGGCGTGGTCCTAATAAGTCTCTCTGTGTTGGTGTTGTGTTTGACATATGGTCTCCAACCATATGGTCAAGTCACCCACCGACACTAGTTCCCTTTTGTGGGTTTCATGAACCTTTCTTGAATTCTAATTTTTTTTCTTTTGAAAATAATTGTGTGATAATTATAGAAATGGGTTTTAAAGGAAGGGTTGGATTTTTAAATGGGGGAATGGGTTTTCAAAAATTATATATAATAATGGTTTTGGAAGGTTGTGATTTTTTAACATATTTTTTGGAGGAAGTGAAAATGATTTAACAGGATTCGATTTTCACTAATCTAAACTTATTGTTGTTGAAATAAATGGTTTTGAAAGTGTGCATATTTTTAAATTAAATCTGAAACTTTGTTTTGAATGGGTTTTTTTGGGCTATTGGAATGTTTTTGAATCTGATGAGTTGGTTTTGGATGTTTGGTTTTTAGCGGCTGGTATTTTCTGGAAAGGGGTTTTGGCCTTTGTGGTTGTCAGAATATGAAAATAGACCTTGCTGATTTTTTTTAAATGGGAAAGGGCTATCTGGAATAGAATTGTTGTTTTTGGAAGTTCAATTAAATGAAATGGACTGTTTTTTTAATCAAATAGTTCTTGATGAAGCGTGTCTTGTCTTGTGGAATCTAAAAATGGTTTTTTATTTGGTGGTTAATGTGCCTTTGGAAGGTACATGATTATTTTTGTAATGATGATGTTTTTTTTTTGCATTATGTGTTTTCATGGGTTCTCACATGCAAGGTTTCCTAGATATATGGATTAATGGCCGGTATGGCCTTCTATTTGAATTCCTGAGGTGGCATGTAAATATTCATGTGAGTGAGACTTGATGAAACCCCACTGGTGAATGTGAAAATCCACAAAGTTAGTTTATTTTTTATTTATTTTTAAAAAGTGTTTTTAGTTGAAAAATTGTTGTTGTTTTTTTGAACCTATGGTTATGTGGATGGTTTTTCCTATTTCTTAGAAGTGTTGTCTATTCAGTATGATTCCTTATGATCTATAAATCATACTATTGTTTCATATTGAGATTGGATGTTGTTGGTGACTCAGTTTTGGAGTAATGTTCAGTGGGTTTCTAAAGATGTGTTGGATATTGGGATGTTTCCATGGATGGTTCTCCATTGTTATGCTTTCCAGTTGATCAACCTAAGGATTTGTTTCAAAATGTTAAATCTGCCTCTTATAATGATACCTCAACCCATTTCTTGAAATAGAGAGATGTTTGGGCTCGATTTAAAGTTCCTTCCCTTTATGGTGACTCTCTATGTTGTAATAGTTGTTATCGGTGATGTTTAGTGGGTATTTTTTGTGCCTTGTTCATTCTGATCCTCGTTCGGAGTGAGAGAAAATAGCATTCTGTATCTCCATGTTCTTGTTTGGGTAAAAATGTGTTATTGAGGAAGAAAGTTTCATGGTGTCTCTTGATCTATTTTTTCTTACAGAAGTGTTATGTGGTATTGTGTGGAACTAAGGAATAAAGTACAAGTTGGGGATTATCAAATCCTAGCTATGAGGCAAGAGATGCTTCATCCATTAGAGCTCCAGCCATAGGTTTTCGAGTGAAGCTAACGCATAGTCAAGATTCCTAGGATGTGGGGTAATATTGCTAAAATCATACCAATGCCATTTCATTGAGGTTGTTTCATTGTTTATTTTGTGCTTTCAATTTCCCAATGATTGGGTCTCTTTCCCTCCCCTCCCTAATTGGTGGGGTTTTCGATATGTGTAGAGAGTGTTGGCCTAGTTCTTGCCGCCTCCATTCAAGAGTGGGTGGATTAAATGTTCATTTTGTGTTCCTATAAACTTAGGTTTATAAGTTTTTGTGGGAGATTTTTTGTGGTCCTGTGTAGGTGAGTCATAATTATAGTTCTTTTTTATTGATTTGTTTTCATTTATAGTTTTTCTCTAATGGTCGATAGACCCACTGTGGGTCTCGAATATCTTTCCTTTAGGATTTTTCAAATGGTAGTTGTGATTTAATGGTGGGGATCCCATTCCAGCATCCACCCGAAGTCATTGGATTTTTTTAGTGAAATATGGTTTGGGGTGATCTTTTTGTTCATTAGGAGAAGTCCCAACAATCTATTTCTTTGCATGGTTGTGGAGGTGGTGGCTTGATCTTTCTGTTGAATATCTGGAAGTGGTTGTGAGTTGGTGTTTGGTTAGGGAAATAGTATTAAGTTACATTATTGGTGAATGGTATTTACTTAGCTTTAGTGTATGGATTATGTTTATAAGGAATCCTAAGGTGTTGATCAATCAGCTGGAATGTGCTATGTCTTTCCGGAGGCAGAAAGATTTAATGGTGGGGAGAATTGTCACACCCCATTTTTTTTCTTTTCATGTCATGGTTTTGATCCGGTTCATTTAAAATACCGATCCATTTCTTGGGTGTTGGGTGAGATTATTTTTGGATTTTTTACTTCCAAATATGTTTAATAACTCTAATTTGGGTTCCACATTTCTTGTTTAGGATTTTTTGGAGAAAGGGTGGTTATTTCATTATTTGGGCCAACCGTGGGCCCATTTTCAGTTTTAAAAACCAAATTTGATTCTTTAATAAACCCTATGTTTTTCAAAAAAAATTATTCATTTCACTTCTCACTTGTCCTCCACTGAAATATTAATACTACCATAGCTTTTTGGATCCCTTATAAATTCATAAACATGGTGAATTTGGGTTACTTATTTAGGTACTGGGCCAGCCCATGGGCCCATTTCTACTTTTAAAAATATAATTTTTTATTTTATAACTAATTCCATTTTTACTATATTTCGGTTATTCCACCTCCCACTACAATCCCATATCTCTATCCTCACCCCCAGTATTGATTTTCCCTCTTTGGAACTCATATGAGTCTCGGATTAGGGTGAAACTTCTCATGTTACCTCAAATCTTCCAGAATTGATAAGGTAAATTGTATCATACATAACTCATTAAATTCGTGATATTTTTCTCACAAATCATTATTTCCTAGTTCTTCTAGAACCTAAGATCATCTCCAAGAACTTTCAAGCCATTTCCTTTTCTCTACGGGTGCATATCTAATGGAATACAAATAGTTTTCGAGTTGAAAGTTGAGATATCTTCTCCTTTATCCTCCCTCTTCATCCTCCTTTCATTATTTATTTGTTTTACAATCTACCCTACCCATGATAATCCTATGATTCTGCTATCCCGTTATTTTTTATGGGGTTTGGTTCTTTTGGGGCTGGTCATCATAGTTTTATGGTTTGTGAACCCTCAGATGGTGATTTTGGGTGTGCGTTTCCAATATGCCAAGGATTTGAAGTACGATGTCCCTTGCACAAGCCTTTAGCATTTAAGTTTCAACATTATAATTCTTTTATAACCTTATTTATATAATATTTTCTACTATGAAACCTTGGTTTTAAAGTTTTTGTGTGAAAATTATGTTTTATGACTTATTTTGTTAAAAATATAGCTGTTTTGGTATAAATGTGTAGTCCTCTTGTTTGATAAATTATTCCATGAGATTTCACACATGGTTTATGGTATTTTTAATATTTTTCAATATCTTTAATAACTTTATGGCATGAAAATGGTATTATATCCCTTTTTAAGTTCTTAACATAAGTTATTTTGTTAATGAGTCCATGTCATGTGTTCGATAAATTTCCCGGTTGGCTTTTATGTGTCTAGTGCAATTTAAAATGACTTGTTTGGATTTATAAATACTTTGGAAGCATGTCAAAAATTTATTTTGGGGTCCTTTTATGTCTTTCCAATTTTTATTTGTTTTTACAAACAAATTGTTTTTGGATTACAACATGTTTTGTCCTGAGTTGATGGAAAATGGCTCGTTTCACATTCTTATGAAAATGGTGGTGTTTTGAATATGTAACCTGAGTGTTTTAAGGAATTTTTAAATTTGGATTGATGCTTTAAATGTTGTTTATACACCTCCTTAATAAAATTTAAATTCATAACTTTGTCAAATGTTAGTTTTGAGAAAAATTTTAAAGGCCCATTTGGCCTTTCTTAAAAATCAATAATGATTGTTTCACTTGTATATACCATGTTGTGTCAATTGGGGTTATTTTATGGTCTATGAAATGAATTTATTAAATGTTTTTAGGGCTTCCTAATATGTTTGGGTATGTTTTTGTTGTCTGTTTATTATTAAATGATTTTTTTGAATGAGTTTTATGTGAAAATCCTCAATACACTTCTAGAAATTGTTTTACAAAAATTTTAAGTGGTTTATTGATTCGTGAAAGAAATGTGAAGAATTTTTGTGGCATATTTGTGTGTTTTTTTGTTTGGGAATGGAATTTGGATGTGAAATGTGTATTTGATAATATTTTTAACTGGATTGAGAACTAAAGGGAATCATGGGTATCTAGGTGGGTGGATGTGTACTAGTATTCTCGTGATCTAGTGGGGTTTGGCCCCTGTTCACGTAGCACATTTGACTATGACAACACTAACTAAACTATGATGATGATGATGTTGGGGGACCACTAGGTTATGGTTATGCTCCATACTAGTGGATCGTGTGTATGAGAAGGGATATTTATTATGGTTACTTTCATCGGGATACGAGGTACCTAGGGCTCACAACTAACAAGTGCCTAGGGGTGTTCCCGTGACTTGTGCTCACTGGCTATTTTGTACTCACCGTCAGTATACGGTGTGTTTAGTTGGTAAATTTAGTAGTGTGTGTGATTTATTTAAAAGTCTAAATTCTTTAAAGCAGACCTCTTGAAAACTATTTTCATTTTGAAGTTGCACCTCTTTGAAAATTGTTACTAGCATTCTTTTTTATAAAACATGAATGTTTTTTTCTAGTAATTTATTCTATATAGCGTGGGACTTTATTTGGAAATCATACCTTTATAATTTTTATTTAAAACTTGAAATTTATGTTTCATTTATTTTACAGGATGTGCATTGGAAAGATAATATTTGTCTAACCTACTGTGTTTTAATACTCATGCCTATAGTCTACTTCTATTTTTAGCCCTTGTGCAGGTTTCAGTTTGAGTTTGATCGCCTTGGGCGACATGTGATAATTATGTTGGAGAGTGATTAGAAGGGTAACATGGAGTTATTTGGTTATCAGGTTTGGTCATATGAGTTGTTGGTTTAGTTGTGGTTTCAGTTTCTTGTACTAATAATGTTTATTTCAGTTTTTATATAAATATATTTTGGGATGTCCATTTCTTTCCACTGCTTGTCTTATTGTTTTTATATGAGCGAAATTGTTCCCTTGTGTACTCTATTGATTCCCTTGGTGCTTGTCGACATCCTAGGAGGATCAGGAATGCTTCTTGGAAATTGTCACGGGTTGGCCCTTGTGACCGGTTCAGGGACGACTCGGGCTGTTTCGTGACAAATACCCTATGTATAACCTAGAGATGGTGGTGTTTGTACATTCCATGAAGATATGAAGATATCAACTGTGTAGTAAAATATTTATTGAGTATTTAGATCATAAAATATATGGTATATTTTATCTCTATAAAATTTAACATCGAGGAAATGGTAATGGGTATAATAACATTAGAATTTTTATTTAAAGATATCTTATACAGAATGTAATGTAATGTGGTAGTGGATGCCTTGAGTTATAAAACTCAAGTTATGATGGAATATAACTTCTAGTTTAAAATGATGAGATTGATGGTGGATCTTTGTTATAGTTGTTTGAAGAGGGTAGAAGTATTTTATTACAATGAATCGATATCACTTAATAACATATTGACCATGTAAAGGAGGGATAGATGAATAAGGCCAAATATTATAAGATTAAGGACTACTTAAGTAATTTTCCAACCATCGATGGGTGTTTATTTCCTGTGGACCTGATGCTCAATTTTTGAGATAAATTTTAGATCAGATTGACTTTGGAGGAAGATGTTATGAATATTTTTCATTACTCTAGTGGGGTAGTTTATCTAGGATATATGAAGATGTATGATGATATTAAACAATAGTTATTTTACATTGTAATGAAAAGCGATTCAACTAATTAGGCCTCAAATTTTATAAAATGTCAACTGTTGAAGGTGAAATATCATTGATATATATGCCTTTTGTATCCTTTTCAAACACAAGATTAAAAAATGAGGATATAATGATAGATTTTTGGACAGTTTTCTAGAAATTCATATAAGAACAGTGTTATCTACGTGATTATATATTGGCTCATGAAGTTGAATCACTTTTTTACCAATTTAATAGATATTAATGGATAAATATTTTAGAATTATATATATATATATAAATGAACTAGTTATAATATATAGAGTTATTTCAACTATCAGTATAGGAAGATATCATCAGTTACATCACTATTCTAGGGAGTTTTGCAGAGATATATGGGTAATTTTATAAATATCTGTACTTTATATAATCCATATAAAGAATGGAAATAAAAAAACCACATAGAATTTATCGAAATTGATTTATTATTTTATGTTAAATCTTATGATATCATGGAAATATCATATATTTATTGTAGAGTTTATTTTTGAAAAAAAGTTATATTAAGGTTCTATTCAAATATCTCTATTTTATGTGTTGTTTAGATGAATGCGTTTATCTTCATTTTGATATGGATAAATCACGAGAAATATCTATTTTTAGATATATTATGTTATAATAGAATATGAATCTTGTTCATCCAATACGAAGGATATTGATTATAGTTTACAATACTTTGATGTCTTATAATGACTGTCAATAATAAGCATTGGAATTTTTGGTTAGAGATCATGTATTTCTATGAGTGTCTCCGTGAATGGAACCTCTAAAACCCAGAAAGAATGGGGAGTTCACCACATGGAATATATGTCCATTTGAGGTTTCTGAGTTTATTACAGATGTGGAATATCAATTTTTATTTTCATCAATGTTTGTAGTAGTGAGAAAAAATCTTAATGTTTCTAAACTATGGAAGTTACAATAGAATTCATCTCTGGTTCTATTGTATTATGTGGTGATTTTTAATCTCATAAAACATCTATGACATGTTCAATATGTATTATTGGTAGGTAAGAGAAAATATAGAGAGGATATGATATTCCTTTTTGGAGGCTATTGTGATATCATGGAATGATTCAATAAGAGATTTTGGAGTTAGATGATTTGATGTGGTAATAATGGATAGATGTTTTCATATAAAATAGATCTGAGTGATGACATTAGGATATATATTTATTTGGTTTGGACAATTGTAACTCCCTAATACCCATTATACAAGTCCCTTTTTTGTTTTGGTGGTTTTTTTCTAAAATTTGGAATTCTATAAAGGAAAGGAAGAGAATATGGGTTCATAGTTTCTAAATCTATGGTATGAAACCATGAAATTACAATAAAAGGGTAGGTAATTCATCATATTAAGACTCATAGTTTCCCATATTGTGTCGACTATCCATCTGACCTAGAAAACCAATCACAAAATCCATCAAGGTAAGGTATATAATGATCCAAACCATACAAAATAACTATTCTGGTTAATAAAAATTACACGATTGGTATTTGAAGACATATATTAGCCTCTAAAAAAACTCATTAAAAATTATTATAGTTTTTTTACTTAGGGATCAATGAGGGTGATTTTGGATCTTCAATAATACTTAACAATATAATTGTCTAAAATATTGAAAAGTTTAATATCAAATTAATGGTTAGAAATATTTGGTTTCATAAATTATTGGATTAACAACATTCACTCTCATCATATACATCAATCCCTATATAGATCAGTCATGTCATTTGAATCATAAGCAGGTGATTATTTTAGATGAAAACAAAAAATTTATATTAAATATTTTAATGTTTTCCTTTAAGGAATTTTTGGTTATGATATTTATTTGATAATAATAGATCAAGAGTTTCATCGATCTTTAGATACTCGTAATCTATATTGGGGGGAGCTTATCATTCCTTGATTTATTGTGATTGATTATTTCAGGATTTATGTGTTTTAGTTCGTTTTCATGTGTGAATAATAAAAAATTAATTTTTTAAAATTTAATTAATAAATTATATATTTTTTAATTTTTTATAAAATTTGAATTTGGTAATTTTAGGTAAATCTAAGAGGTTTGGTTTTAAAATAAGTGTATTATAAAATATGTATTTTTATATATTATATTGATTTAATTTATTATAATACTTTTTTAAAAAAATTAGGAATTTAATTTCTTAAATAGTAAATGGTTTGTAGAAATTGAATTATTTAGGTATAAATAGAAGTGATTAGAACATGCAAGAAAATAAGGGAATTTATTTAAATTGTAAGTTAAATTATGTGTTGTGTGGATTGGGAGTGTTATAGATTTTGGAAAACACTCTCGTGGGTGATGGTCAATTATGAACATATGATATGGTCATAGGAATAAATTTATGATATATGATCCATATTGATCATATATCATAAATTTATTATGGATAACCTTTTTCACATATATTTTTGTTTGGACAAAGAAAAGTTTCTCTAGATTTTAGAAATAACTATCTTGAGTTATTTTTATATGGTGACATGATTTTATCAATAACAACTAGATAAAATATTTTTTTAGATATTTGATAAATTTTTTAAATTTTAATAACAATATGTGAAGAAACCCCCATTTTCCCAGGAATAAGACATATCCCATTTTTTATTTTTGAAGCCCACAGGTATTAAAAAGGGTAAAAGAGTAATGTTCTTTAAAAACATCCTCGATAAAAGTAGTAACATTTATATTATTCTTAGGATGATATATTTAACCTTTGGATGGAATTTTAAGATATTCTAAGACAAATGCATTTTAGTTATGTTTAATATATATTAAATAAATAATATTTGATCCATCGTATTAGAATGTCAATATCTCTTAAATGGAGGTTAGAATAGAAATTTTACTACATTGATTAACCTAAAATGACTGATTATTCCCAATATTGGTATAAAAAAAATTCTTTCAAGTCTTGGGTTAGGCCTTTTAATATGTATTTTCTTATATAGTTTTTAGTTTTTATTTTTCCCACCATTATTTTTTTCCTCAATAAAATAAGATATATGATACTCTCCCCCTAATTGATGTTCTCATCCCAAAGAGAAAATGAGGTCGAAGGATGAGGAGCTTTATATGGGGATGATGATCGAATCCATATAGAGATACATCAACCATAGAATGGATCGTCTATGTTCGACCATAAAGCTTTAGATAACCCCCATGAGTTAGGTACTGTTATTATAATTTTTAATTCAACCCCATTTTTTCAATTTTCTATTTTTATTATAAAATATTGTATGTTGTGGGATTTCTTATTGTTATTTATGAGAAATATTCATCAAAACGGATGATTCAGGATATTCACAGGGCGTATGCGTTTGGGAATCCTAATTAAATAAAGTGTAGTTATATGAAAACATATTGTGTGATTTTTATTCTTATTATGGTGGAAGATAATGATCACATCGAATGTAGGCCATATCCAGAAATTGTGTAGATTTTTTTGGTTATATGGCTTATTGTGTGTCAAAGTACATAACAATATTCCCCATCTAAGGTACATGGTATGTAGAAGTACACACTACATTTAGGTGCACAAATTTCCATGGGTAAGGTATATAACTATTTACCCCATGTGGATTTCATTCCATGTATTCCTTATAGGAATACCATATACATGGATAATACATGATGTAGTGGTTTGGTAACACACATAGATAGGGCCCCTTTTATGACACCCCAAACGTGATTATCCCATAATTATATGATTTATAAAAAATATCACATTACATACATTCCCTAAACCTTTTAGGGTTAGTGTTTTAGATAATTAGGATACATAATTAACAAATTTACAACAAGTTTTTTTCTCCTAAAATGGAAATTATTTCTACTATATTAGAATCTAATTAATCCATAATAAGTCTTTAACATCTACCATAAATTCCATACCCATGATTTTATTCTAGAAATATCATGTGTAATATATTTCCTTATAACCTATTGAAATGGAAAAATAAGAATGATGAGTTAAAATTATCAATAAGGTAAAGTGCACACCATAATCTATCATAGAATAAATAATGCACGAATAATATGGATTGAAGTATTTAATAATAAAATAAAATCATATAACTGAACACATGATCTTGAAATAAATACAATGTTAAAAATACATATAAGAACATGGAAAATAACAACTGATTTCATGGTGGTGGAATATATAATATCATACCTTTCAAGTCATTATTCAAAGACATTAAATATCTATAAAGCCTTATTCTAAGACATCTACTTGTTTTCAAGTCCATAAACATGACACCTAATTAAATGTGAATTGATACAACAAATACCCAAGATAATTTGTCCCATGTATTATAATGATGCATTAAAGGGCTATCAATACTGACCCCCACACATCACTAAATCAGTTCAGTGCATTCATGAAGGATTGAATAAACTATAAAATATATAACCAAAATTCCATATAAATCAAAAAACATTTTAAAAAAATGACCAGTATATATATTTTCACTATTTCCCTTATCAATAATTGAGATAATATTCTTTATAAAAATCCCTCGTACTAACATTATATAGATTAAGGGGTATACTGTAAAGTTGATTATTTACCCAATCAGAATATGGAATTGCTTCTTATTTATCCATACATTAAACTAACACTGTATAGAGTAATGGGTATACAGTTATGTAAATAAATCATCAAATCCATAAATTTAATAGTTTTCTATGTAACAAACCCTCAAACTAACACAATATAGAGTAATGAGTATATTGTTAAGTAAGTAATGGAGTAACATGATCTTAATTCATATAGAGAAAAAATCTGTATGTTAGTATTAGAGTATATTCTTATTGAAATATATGGACATTGATATACTTTTACATTGATGAAATATACCTTTAAAAAATAATATTTTGAAAATTGCTTTTTGAATACAATGTCATAAAACGGGTTAATAAAACATTTTTTCGAAAAGAGGAAAATAGAAATTTATATTTAACATGATAAAACATATAAATATGTCTATAAATATAAATTATAACATTGGGGGGAATGTAAAATATGGAAAATGAAGAGACACGACTATTAATTAGGATTGTAATTATTCGCAATAATGATACTAATTTTGATAAATACATTCATAAAGGGAAAATATTTTAATTAAAAAGTCATTTTACCTAAGGGGTAATAGAATATATCATGAAATTAAATCTTTTTGAGGATTAAACCAATCTTCAATGAAAGAAGATCATGAATAAGATTTATAACTCATAGAAGGGAGTTGAGTTAAAAAACACCCTAATAACTTTTTAATATTTTGAATAAAAACCTCGTGAAAGGGGGAATATGAGATAGATTTTAAAATACATTAAATTTAATGAAAATTATGAAAAATAATAATCTGGGGAAAATATATACACCATAATAAGTAAGAAAGTGGTGAATACCAATCATATCTCAAGGAAATAAAATAGTGATACAAACCCCCTTATAACATGAGTAACAAACTAATAGAATGGTATTAAAATAGAGATATTGAAATATAACATTAAATACCATTAATAAAATTTTAATCATATAAAATATATCATATATTTTTTATAAGTACCTTGTAAAATAAAATAGGTTTATTAAATAGAACTTTTCTCAAGGAGTCGAAAATGGGACAAAAACCCTTACCATAATTCTCAGTTTCCATAAAAGCACCTTAACCTGATGAATTATAGTATTAACCATATTAATTTCATATTTATGATCCTTTTTCATATATATAAACCCTTGTAATATTTTTTATAATCATATATTATGCATTCATTAGGTTGTTATAATGTATTATCATTATTAGATTTTTTAATTTTGTTAGTTTCACGAATGATTAAAAATATTGATGATAATCCTTATTATTATGATATAATTTATCATTTACTAGACTATTAAATATACTATAACATAAGTTTCATGATCTTTTATAAATTTTTTATTCATCCCATTATATTTTTGTAATGATTTATAAAGGTAAAATTTATAATAAGATTTTTTTTATTAATTTTTAATAAGGGAAAACTGTTGTATTAATAAAGGTTAAAATATTAACATAAAACCTCCAAAACCATTATAATATTATGGATATAATCTATATTAATTAAATATATTTCTATAACCATTCTTAAAATGTTATGACGGAAAACTACCATCATTTTAATGGGGTGGTAGTTTGTAAGTATACAGAGACGATGTGTTCATTTTACGTAGAAAGGGAAGAAGGTTTGAAGTGTTATATTTTGTAAATCCTTAAAATTTTATAAATAACATATTTATTATTTAACTATCACATTTAACCATATTTTTAATATATTAATTTAAATCAATACATGTTGCTTCATAGAGGGAATAGTCTACACATACCCACGAACAATGTTTTCATTTTTTAAGAAAAGGGAAAAGTTGATAAAAATTTATTTAATAAACATAAAGATTATAACAACATATAAATAGTATTTATATCATTTTTTAATGGTTTTATTAGGTTTGGATGAGAATATAATGAATAAAAGGTTATAGAGTAGGTAATTCACACATAAGGACCTTGAACTTTCTCTTGAATGCCTCTATGAAAATGAAGGTCTTAAGATGAATTCTAGTGACCAATGGATAATGTATGTGAAATTTTAATCTATGATAGGTGAAATTAGAATATTTTATATAGAATTAAAAATTATAATAACATTTTTGAAAAGGTGAAAGTGAACTCCTTTTGTAGTTGAATAAAATGGTATTTTTGTAAACACTACTATCTTTTTAGTAATGGAAAGGAATTAATCAAATGTAAGAGGCTCCAAGAGTATAAAATAACATATTTTGGACGATTTTTTCTTAATAAACCCATTAAACATACACATAGAGACTTTTTTTTAGTTATTTTAGGATTTTATCCTTATTTTTAACTTTTAATCATAATTAACATTTACTATAGTAACTAATTTTTATCCTTAGTAATTAATTTTAATGACTAAAATTGAAATCAAAATTATTAATCATTTTTTAAATGATAATCTAAAATTATTGAAAAATTTTATCAAATAAAATTTCCATGTATTTTAAAAATTAATAATAGTATTAGCGCACATAATACGTAAAACCTCGTTTTAAGTAAAAGTGTATTTTTAATATTATAATATATATATAGGGTAAAAATATCAATTAATTTTATTTTAATGAAATAAATTATCTTATTATAAAAAAATAAAATATATTTCTCTTTGATAGAAATCCAAAACTGACCTTTACAAAAAATAATTTTTATATGAATGAGAAGAAAGAAAAAGAGTTTTTTATTAGAAAAAATTACTTATCCATTTAAAATTTTAATCATAAGTTTTATAAATTAAACTTCATATTTTTTTTAAGTATATTTTTTACTATTAAATATATATTTTATAAATCCAAATTATTTATAAACTTTAAGTTCCTACTTATATAATGATAATGTCAATAAAATTATGTTTCAGTAAATAATATATTTTCCACTATCCACCTAAGAATAATGTATCTCAAAAAGTCCTAAAAACATTTTAATACAATATTGTGATTATGAATTCAAAAAATTATGTTCATTTTTGCAAATTAAATTTATGAAATTTGATAATTTAACTTTAAAATAAAAACATAAAATAATAATGAAAATTATTTTCATTTGAAAATCACTTTTAAAAATATTAATTGTCCTCATTTTTTCCTATTAATTAGGAATTAAATTGATGGTATTATATTATCTATATCAAAAATAGATTTTATCTATAATAAAATTATTTTATTTAAGTAAATAGTAAAAACTAAAAGTTGATAAAAAATTACATTTTACTATAAAATAATCTTATTAGTTATTTATATTTTCTTGTTGAAATTAATTAGTAAAGTACTATTAAAAGAGACCTTTCTTTTTGTTTTAAAATATATTTTCTAATGTGGTTATCTCTTTTTATACCCTCTAATTAAATAGTTACTTTACAATGATTATATAATGGTTCATGTATTTTATGGTTTGTTATTACATGTGATGAATGTTATTGAACATGTTAGGTATCAAGGTAAAATAAAATTTAAAACCTTATGGTTTTACATAAGGGTAATAGGAAATGTAAAATATGGTGAAAGTCATGTACATTCACTCCCAGTGGGGTTTGGTAGCTTTTCTCACTGAGGACCTATATTTTGAAAAATGGGTAGTCAATTTTAATTATCTTTCCACATAGAAAGTGATGGTGGGGTCCTATTCTCAATCTGATAACTTTGGATATTCAACTCAAGTAGCTTTTTAGATTGTATCCTTATGGAAATGATGATGTGATCCATGTGATAATCCAAAGAGGGTGCAGGGATAGAGACCCCCCTAAAATTATTCATCTAACTTGTTATGTGACACTAAAAATTAGTGCTTATAACCCTCTGATATTTGATTATGTATATGAATCCTTGGAGGATAGAGGATTCATGAGCATAGATATTTGGGCTACTCATTGGTGGAGCCTCTGTGTGGAAGGTTGGTCCGTTATGGATTATATATGGCTGTGTAACTCAAGGAGATCCCATCCTTCCTGTGAACCCACAAAACAATTTGGAAGAAAATGGTCATCGTCTAAGGATAGTGGGTAAGTATTACACTCCTGTTAAGCTATGGAAACATTGGATGGTTTCTAATACGGATAGAAAATGTTATGTTTCTTTGGTTGTATCTGATGAGATCTTGCATGGGATTGAGTAAGTGATTATGATAATATTCTGGGTGGATCCTTTTATAAGACCATATATTCTAATGAGTATGAGGTTATAATTTTATAGAGATTAAATTTAGGTACTCCCTCATTCTTGTACATGTGATGAGGTTTGATCCATCCATTACATTAATGATTTCTATACTCCCCTAGATCTGCGGGGTTATAACAACCATGATCTTTATTTCACACTTAAATATAATTTATTAAATAAAATATTCACTTGATAAAAAATATAATATATATATTTCTAGTTTCATTGGGGCTTAAGAACATTACACAGCAACTTAAAACATTAAATACACATCTTTATTGAAAACATCTTTTTACATGAAAAAACACATTTCCTCGTACTTATCATTTCATGGGATAACCTGAGGACATGCATAAGAAAAGGGTGATCTATAAATCTTAGTAATGTAGTAAACATGGAATAACATAAATAATACAAAACATGGTATTCAATAGGTATATCAATGAATCATAAAAGAAACATGAACATTAAGGCAAGATATAACATGATTATCATAACATTGAAATGTGGCAACAACAATTAAAATGGTATTAGCATGAGACAAGTATAATTGCGCATAGAGCATGAGTAAATCCTCATTGAACATGAATTATCATGTTTAAACCCCCATTTCACATGACGTATCATGAAACTAATATTTACCCAATTCATAGGATTACTATCAGGGCACACCCATCTTAATCATTTCATTTCATGCATAAGTGTGCCACATGGATCATATAACATGGATTCATTAAACATCATAATTTATTCCATGAAAAAGGAATGTTTAATTCATACATGAAACTATATAATCAATTTGTAAATTTTCATAAAGGTGAATACCCTTGATAAAGAAATGGGCGTGGAATTCACTACACAATGACTTTGACTTGGAAAATTGTGGTGCAATTTCGACAGCATAACAGCGTGACATAAGAATTCCTAAAAATGTTTGAGTAGAGAGAAAGAGGATTATGATAATATAGACATGAAATGGAATGTAATGGGTTAATATAGATACATGTCCTAGTATATGTACTTTAATTTAGATTCATAATACAAAACAATTACTTGAATGTGAATGAGAAGAGAGAAATTCCTTAAGGAATTTTTTCATGGAAACAGGTGTACATGGGATGAATTAATGAGAGAGAAAGAGGTATCTCATCATTTAAAACATAGGGAGGGTAATATAAGGGAGGTTATAAATCATACCCCAACATTTTTAATTTAAATTAAAAGGGTATTAAACATAAAGAAACTTGGATAAAAATAAGGAATGAATGAATCCCTTACATGGAAATGTGACCCCAAAGGATTGGGAGGGGCTTGAGAGATGCTTCATGGGATATTGGGGTGCCTTGGGAGGATTATAGAGAGATTAGGGAAGTGTTTGGTCGTTATCCATGGTATTTTAGTGAAGAGGAAGTGGGTGGGTGGGTGGGTTTTTATAGGAAAAGAGATGGAATTCTTTATTATTTGTGTTTTGGACCCTACACCTTAAACTAATCAAAACAAAAAAAACATCACCTATTTTTGCCCATGGTTTTTTCAAAATGGATATGAAAATAAATTATATTGAAAATGGATGAAATTATAAAAATATTAGTCTTTCTTATTTGGAGTTCAGTCACACTCTTAAGGAAATCATTTTGAAAAGATAAAATGTTTTATAAGCCTTAGAGGGTCCACTATGTCTTTTTAAAATAAATCAAATAAACCTAAAATTACATTGTTTTAATTTTAAAACATATATTATCAGAACATAATGTTTATATTATTTTATTACATCAATTTTTTGTCATTATGATGTCATAAAACACATTATATATTTAAACGGTATTTAATTTTTAACCAATAACTCAACTATCTCAGAAAATTAGGAAAAATTCCTCGTTGGATAAATTTTACTTCCTTATTCCTAAAATAATATTCATTTTATCAAAATAATTTTCAAAATATTTTAATATTAACTTTTGAAATAAAAATCGACATTTATCATAAATTCATGGGTTTTGACAAAAATGACTTTCAAACCATAATAAAAAAAATTATTCATAAAAATTATACTATCACTTATATTTAATAAAATGTAATTTAGTAATCATATTTTATTAAAATATTATTTAATTCAAAGATCTATTAATTTATCAAAATATATTTCATATTTTAATATTAACTAAAAATATTATTTGTTCTTTAAAAACTATTTACAAAGTAACAATAATAAAATGAATGAATATTATTTATTCTATACATCAATAATGAAAAAAATCATAGTGCTAGGGTCTTGCTACATAACACCTTATAACACCCGCATAAGACCGAAGGGTATGGTGTGCGATGGTAAAAGAATCTTGGGGTGGATCGGATAACATTTCTCTGTTAGTAATCTCTTTCAACTTCCACTTCTCCCGTAGGTGGTTCCATTAGAACTTAACATATTGAAGCTCGGCTTGGGATTGGTCAAGAGCAAAGCCCAATGACACCACCTCCTTTTCGAGCTCTAACAAATGGGCTTCATATAGGGAAATTCTACTGGATGAGGCCATTGCTTCCTTTGTCTGAGTAAATTGGATTTGTTAAAGCCCTATATTTATACTAATCATGTGATCATTGTTCAATGGCTATATTAGAAATGGTTAAAATTATTAATGGTATTTTAAAATAAAAAAACATAAAACCAAGGAAGTGCATATTTTATAAAACCATTTTTCATAATAAGACATTTAAATAGAGAAATAAGAATTTTCATTAGTAAAAGTTTTGGTTGTTTTCAGGGTGGAGATCCTCTATGCTTGGAATTGGTTTCTTAATACTCCATCTAGGTTTATTATTATATGGGATAGTGTAAATATTCTCTATGATTTACTTTCTCCTTTGGTGGGGCATGAGTTGCAACTTAGGTTTTGTTGACATGATGGTTATGAAAGCCAATAAGCAGGGACAACTCAAATGCTCAAAATTTTGTACCTTCCTATCCAAACTATAAACTATGATAAGGTTTCTATCCCTAATTTTAGTTTTTTAATAGTTTTATAATGATGGTGGTATTTCATGTCTTTTGGTTAGTTTCGGGTGTTTGGATACCCTTAATGGAAATGTTTCTTCAAATACCCCATTTAGTATAAATCTCTAATAGAGGTAGACTAAGGGGAATGGGTTTCATATTATTGTTGGTTGATCTACTAATTTTAACATATCTTGGTTTTAGGAATATATTACTAGATCCATACATCAATTATGAGGTGTATTCCCTCTACTATAATGGAGTATGAAACTTCTTCATGGAATGGGGTATAGGTCAGTTATCTATGGGGATTGTAACTTACTCCAACATTGCATTATAATTTGGGTGTGGGTCTCCCACTTTAGATTGACTAGGTATTGTAGACTTGGAGTGAAGGATTCATAAATGGGATTTATATGGAATTAGGTTTTTTTTCTAGGAACAAAAATACACAAGTGAGTCTATATCGATTCCCTATAGTTTGGGAAATTGTGTTATTAGTGCATGCATAATAGCTTGTTTTTTGGTGAGTAATGATTTTGAATTGGATAATCATGACTATATCCTTAGGGTAAAATGTGGTAATTTGGGTTGTGGTCCCCTTATGCAGACTACTGGGGTTTGATCTTATGAGTCACAAATGGAAAAATATGTGTTTCATTATTTTTTCTTGATAATCAAGTGTGTGATTTCCATTGAGGCGGATGATTTGGGATGTGTTTTCGCCTAAGTTATGGGATTTCTTTAAGGATTTATGGTTACAAATAATGAGAATTAATTTGGGTATATCAATAGATGATTCTTATTAGATATGTTCATGATCATAAAAGTAAGTGAAATTATAGATTTTTCCTTGGTTGGTATTTTCCACCATGATTGAGATGGGCAGTTGTATAGTCCCGGCCCTTGGTTTCATGTTGACATGAATTCCTATTCCCTATTTTGTTATTAGGGAATGGTATTTATTTTAATCATTAATTCAATGATTTTCTCCCACACTTATTGTGTGTTTGAAAACAAAACACATATTACTAGGGATATTGGTGGGAGTGAAGCTAATGGAGACATATCATAGAAAATCCGTTGCGATTTGTAGTAAGAATTTATTTGATTGGAGTTAGTGGAATGTGATGATCATTGTCTCCCTGGTCACTCAAGGTCAAGTAATGATCTTTGACATCGGTCCTTTTATTTTTTCCCTTTATACTATGATTTATATTGTATGCTCTAATAATTTTAGTTGTTCTATTCATGCATATTTTAATTTTAGTTAGTCATATTATCCAATGTAGTTTTAAATATGTTATTGTTGGTTAATTATGTATATATATTATGGTATTTATAGGATAGAAGCACACTTATATATATTATTACTTATTAAATATTTTAACTATCCCATAGCCTATTGTAGATCGTCTTGTGGTGTCACACTCGGCTCACCTATTGTCTAATAAGGGACCTAGTGGGTTAGGTCATGACAAATTTTTATCAAATCATGTAGTTCTAGAGATTTAGTTTACAGAAGGGTGACTCCGGATAGTGGTTTGAGATATATAGGGTGAGAGTTCATAAAGTTGTTTATATTTAGTTGGTAAAACAAGATACCCTTTTAGGGTTGTGTGTCTGATTAATTTCTATGTATGAACATTGATAATATACATACTAACATTATCAAATAAACAATTATATAGAATTTAATTTTGAGTACTTTTATGCATCAAATAAAGGTCATTACATTTTTGGTTTCATGTGATGATATCCTACTTTATGATATGTCACTGTTCAATTATAATGTTTATTTCCCTCATCAAAATTCATTTACAAGAGATATAATTTTGACCTTCTGTTAATGATGGGAGAAATGAGAATACTCAGAGACATATTAAATTCTTAGGTGATACTCTCTGAAGAGTCTCAGTAGTTTGGTTCCTAGATGATTTATTTACATTAAACCAACAACTATGATTATTCTTTGAAATCAATGAATACTTAAAGGGTTGGTTATTCCATATCATCTAATGTCTCCTTAATTTTGAGTTGTGGGTCCCATAATATTACTAGTAGAGTTAGGTTTCACTCTCATTTGTTGTGTGTTATGCATAATTATTGTGTGATTCTCCCATGTTTTTTTGATAATCAATTAGTCATGATTCCCCCTCTAAACTGTACCACTCCCACTAAATATGTGCTAATATTTTCTATTATGTTCTACTTGATAATGCAAATGTTCCTTGAATTGTGGATAGAGTTTAGTACTCTACAATCTATTATGGGTTGTCATGTTTTAATCAAGTGTTTAGGTACACTATCAATGAATTCATTTCCACCCCCCATGTTTCATGTTCTACTTGGGGTGTGGCTTCTACTTCAGGGTTCAATTACCCCCTCAACCAATACTGTTTCCTTAGTGAGGGGTCATTACACTACTATGGTTTCTATAAGTGAAAAAGGGTTTTCTTATAGACTATTTGGTTATTGTGGTATGGGTTAGTACTCCATTCTAATATTCTCTATTTTGTATTTTTTCTAAAAAAACTTTTTTGGATTTAATTTATAATATTTTTTGTGTGGAAATAATTTTTTGAATAAATGTAATAATTACACATGTTTTTATGATTTTTTTTAATTGTAGCCATTGAATTATAAGGGTTACAGAATGGTAATGTTACTTTCTAAGTATTGATTAAGGGTAAGTGGGTTGTTATAGCCTCATTATAAGGGTAAGGTGGAATTTCCATGACTTTTGTAATGTTTGAGACACTTTTCCACATGCTTCATAAGGGTAGAGGATATTTTATATGGACTATATATGGATAAATCCATTGTTTAATGTGTTTCATAAGAGTAAATCCCTACTTCCTTGAATTGTGTAAGGGTATGGACACTTTTTATGGGTTTTGTATGAGTATGTCAGTATGTATATACGCTATGTAAGGCTAGAGCAGGTGTTTTGTAAGTGTAAGATCCAAATTAAAAGGTCTACATAAGGGTAAGCTCCTCATTACAATGGCTATATATGGGTAACTTGTAAATTACATTACATGTGTAAGGGTATTCATGGAGCTGCATAGGGGTACCAAGTTACTATGTAAGGGTAAGATAAAATTTCATATGAGCATCCCTAAACTTATAAAGGTTATGTGAGGGATTATTATAAGCCATTTAGGGGATTCCATTTCTTTCTAAAGGTTGTGTAAGGGTAACATATGATCTATATAAGTTTAGCCCATATTTTATAAAGGTTACATATGGGTATATTGAGCTGCATAAGGGTAACCCTTACTTTAGAAAGGTTGTGTATGGGAAAACTATTTCCCTTAAATGGTGGCTATGAGATGCGTAAGGGTAAAACCATGATACCCTTATATAATATCATTTTGGGATAATTAATTTAAATACATTGTTTTAGGCTCCTTGTTCCCCATATAACACCTACAATGAATTTAAACTATTTTAAATTCCAATAAAATATGGAAGAAAATTATTTTTTTCAGTTTAAATTACTCCAAATGTTATTAAACATATATATTCTCTATATTTACGATATAGTCAAAATAAAAATTAAATAGTTAATTTAATTTTGGCTTTAATTTTATGGATATGAATGTGGTATTAATATTTTATGAATACATAACTCTTGTTGCCTTAAATTTTGATGGTCATTTTGAGTCCATGCATCCCATAATTTTTGTTACACAAGATCTATGTGATCCTCCATAAAAAACTAGGTTCTTCATTCGATTTTTTTAGGTTCTGCTAAAACTCCCTCTCTCTTTTGTTCTTGATATCGGTGTTCTTCAAGAAAAAATATCATTTATTGTATTTATTTTTTTTATTCAAATAATATTTTTAACGTTTCTTAAAAAATTTAAGGTTTTTACTCTTTGATTAAAATTTATAAATATCAAATAATGATAAAAGAGTTATTATACTAAATTATCATTTAATAATGAAATAATTTTTATTCTGAATTATAAAATAATGATACTAATCTAGATTTTTATACATAATTAGAGAGAAGTAATATCATTTATTTTGCAGTTTTAATTATTTATTTATGAAATAATTTTTTAATACCAGTTATGGATATAAGTGAAGAATTGTAAATTATCATGGAGGGTGAAACAACTATCTCATGTGATATTTTATTTCTGTTGGAAATGAAATCATTAGATTTTATTATAGTAATCCTTGGCTAGAAGTTTGACTTAAAGAACATGTTTACATGTTCAAAACTATAATATAAGGCCTATGAGGAGGTTTCCTTGGATATTGAGGGATCCTCTTCATATTTTGAACCATGAAATATTGTTTATCCTTCATTTAGACCACGAAAAACTAATATATGAAGTTACTTATCTTTTAGGGCTCTCATATACACTTATTATCATAATTTTTTCATTTGTTTGCATGGTTATGTTCTCTATTTATGGTGACTTATTTTGGGTGTGTGTGATTCCATGTAACCAATATATGATCTTTATTCTATGTGATTTTTTAGAGTAGATTCATTCCATGTTTTATATTGATTCACACAATGTTGTGTTTCTACTGTGTTTATCATGATTCCACGCTATTTATGATTATCATAATTTACCTTGTGGTGTATTATTACTCATTTGGAGGTTTTTTTAGTAAACATGATATGTGACCATCATGGTATGGTTACCCCTTAGATGGGGACTGTGCATTACTTGAAACAATAAAATTGGTGAAGTGTCATTATAGACCCTCAACCCGATAGCCATTTAAAACCATGATTGAGGCTAGAGTACCAATGGGCCTTAGGAATGCCTCACTATACACCTAAGGATTATGAATATAAGTGAGGGTAATTAAGGTGATAATGGGGGAACTATAACCATTGCTTGTGATAATAATAATGGTATATAAAAATATAGCACAACAGAAGAAGATAACATAGATAAGGAAACATAATAAAACTCAGGGGAATCACAATAAACAATAACAGCATATAAACAAGACCAAAGGACTCTATACCATTTGTATACAAACTTGTCATAGATTTTCATTCAAATAAATATACATAATGGTTTCCTCTGGCCATCCAAATCAGTATATACTAATATCTATAAATAATTATGAAAAACTAAATCTCAAAATGAATCTTTAGCTGATGCAAGAATCACCATGGTCTTTTTCTGTCCATACCAAGTAGTACAACATGATTACTAGGTTTCATCTCTTGAGCCTAATCCTCACCTAATCTAAGAGACATAAATTCATACACATCCTGAGGGGCTTGTGTATAGTATGACAATGAACTCATTAGGCCACCACCAAGTGTTATGGTCTTTCATCCATTATTATTCAAGTGTATTATAAATAAAAATAAAGCAGTAAACCCACATTCATTAAATAATCCACTTATCTTATACATGATATCCACAAGGTAATGTCTAGATGCTTCAAACATCATTTATTTTAGTCAGAATACACTGCCCCAATTTATATAAGGATATATCATGTGTTTATATATATATATATACTTGCAGTAGTGAGGACCCATGGATAGGAGCCCAAGGAATTCCCTAATAAAGTAAAACTAGTTGAAACCTCATGTTCAACCTATAATCATGTAACCTGACACCTGATTCCAACAATCAAATACTCGGTACCCCATTGGGCATGTCCAATAATGTCCTTGGTCCCTCGGACCTAAGCTTAAAAAATATCTATCAGCTTGAAGCCTAACGTCCTAAGGAACGATGATATCTATCCTTTAAATGATAATCATTAGCAGCATAATAACAAACATCATGTGTTATGACAACATCCATCCTCCCATAATCCCGACCCAAATCCTTAAGTATAATAGAGAGCCTTGTCCCCCAACTGATGGTCTCAACACCATCACCCAATGGTCCATCACCTTCCATGTGGATTTCTATGGTTATCACCTCCAACAAATCTTATATTCAACACTATAACCTAATCTTCATATTAAATGGGGCCTCCACCCACATTGTGTGGTCAACACCACCTCAACAGAGTTCAAAATTTGTTCACAGGACTCCTGCAAAGCATCAACTAATAAACGGTCAGCAGAAATTACCAAACAACCAAAGCCATCTCATTCGGATCCTTGTTCCCCTATGACCATGTCGCCCAATACAAATGGTCAACACCATATCAAGTCACATGACCCTTTCCATCATCTTTAAGAACTCATCACCTCAACCTGGGGATCATTATCAACCCATATGTCTCAGTCCATGCCCAACCTAATGAACCACATCACCTTATTCCAGGTGATCAACATCACCTCAATCCTTGATCCTAGCCCATCATGTTACCACGGAACCATGAAATCAATCTAAATAACTCAGTTAAATTAAATTACACACCCATTATAACCTTCCATGGTTGTTCCAAGCCCCTTACCTAGATTAACCATTATAGTGAAGCAAGATCATACTCATAAGAATCTCACATAATCCATTGAATAATTTATAACAAATGTATAAATTAATTAGGTTCTCTATCATAATACCCACAGTGAATATGTATAATGAACCATGAAAACGTCTAATAAATCTATGAGAAATCCATTCACCACCTACCTTAATGTAGTCACTCTCTCCCCTGATATAGGCCTCTAACTCAATCTGAATCATGAAAATAAGCATTTTAGACAAAAACCCTGATGAAATGAGAGAATTTATTGATGGATTTTTAATTATATATGGAAAGATAAATGAAAAAATGTTATTATAGGATTAAATCGAATATTTATATTCTTCAAACAAGACTGATGGTGATAGAATGAGAGTTCAGATGATAGAGTTGGCTCAAAACTAAGGGAGGTGAAGAAACAGAAAACCCCATGTGATGTGCATAGAATGGAGGGGGAAGTAAGGAGAAAAATAATAAATAGGTGGAACAAGATTTTGTAATTTTTCACAAATGAATTTACCACATGGTATATCCACATGGTTTGACTAATAGTGAACCAACCATGTAGTTCTTAATACCAAGAACCACATGAGAATAGGATAGGAACAAGATTTTAAAAATCATGCATAAACCCTATAATTTCCTTCTTAAAAAACATCATCGGTGTCCCATGGCATGAACCCCTACATGTATGGTTTGAAAAACTATGGGTATTGTTGTAGGTGGGATGCACATTTACACTTGAGAGGTCATACGTCTTGATTAAATAGTGTTCATCTATCTATGCATTACCAAAATAGAGTTTCCATGGTTCTATGCACCTAGATATCATCAAATTAACATATGTACCTATGTAACAAAAAACACCAATAATAACTCACATCTCATTAGATTACCAAGATCATACATCTCAATAGATTCCTTAAATAATACCACATTCTATATATATATATTCACCCTATTCAAAATACTACTTCTTACAAACCTAATATGAAGTATGTATCACAATAATGACAACATTAATTCCCAATGCCAACATACCTCACACATATATATATATATATTCTACATCTTAACTGATGCCAATATACTTACCATCACTTGGTTAATACAAAAATAATATAGGTTCACCTCAAGGACCAAAACATTCAAAACAAAAATTAAAGAAAACTTACTCATGCCCACAGTGTACCTCTAACTAGAATAGGCTCCCCGACCTTCTCTACACATGATAGCTCAACTAAATTCACCAGTAATAATGTTTTACTGCTTATTACATGGACTCCCTATATAGATATTATAGAAACTAGCCTTTAACCCCACATCTGGGTCCCTCATCTCCACCAAAACCTTTATGTGTAGCTGAATCTTGGATACCATCTCCTTGTACTAATCTATGTCCAACTATAGATCTCTAACTCTAACCCAGTCCTAGGACCCCATTTGTCTGAGAAGGCTTCCATAAGAACCACTCAAAATGCACAATCATACCACATACCCAAAAATCCATTGGATCCTGATAAAAATGCTTCTTGATTTTCCCCAGGTACCCACACTGGAATCATACTACTGATAACCCACTCCTCGACGGTCTACCTAAATCTCAAGCCTGACTACCCTCCTATGATTCCTCAAATCCCTCCTTTCAACCACTGATGCATCACTATTATGTTCACTAGACACCATCACCTATTTCAAATAAAATAGTCCCTTTATGTTTTCATAAGCTGCCAACAACTAATTCCCAATGATAGAGGAGGATTTCTACATAATTATATTTAAATGTATCATAAGAGCATGTCATAAACCATTCTAAAAACACTAAACCATGGAAATATCATTGACCACCATAGTAGGGGAAAATAGGGATAGGTCTATGAGATTTGTAGCATGTTCCATGATAGATATATACCTTGGTGGAGATTCCTGAACTCACAGGCTTTGTCTGCTCTCTGCATCTTAGGGAAGAAGTGCTTGAAGAACCTACCCCCAAAATTCCTCCATGCCATTCTTTAATATTTGTGTATGTGAACCTATACTTACCAACATCACTTTCCTGGTCCTATGAGAATATATGTAACCATCTTCTACATCTATCTTGGGGGTATCTCAAGATGATCAAAAATATTATTTACCGACTGATCCATTTCTCTTATGTATGTGGTTTTCCCACACCCTAAAACAATGGTGAGTGATGAGACTGGAACTCATGAGTCAAATAAACACATATGGATCACCTCATTGAGCTCCTCTATAGATACCATGAATGAAATGATCTATACTCACCCTAATATTATCATCAATCCATGGCCCAAATTGTACCATCTTTTGTTCATGTATCACATATACTTGAGCATGTATCTATGCATCATGATCATATCAACCCTCTTAGGCCTCATATTTTTCATGCTCATGCGGCAGAATATCACTCCAATTATAATACTCCACAAGATACCATCTAGGTGTCATCACACAGAATACCAATCTCAATGCTCAAATATCCATAATAGTATATATAAAAATTTCATAGATAGGGAAAGTTGTAAAACATAGTGTATATCGCCAACCATACACTCCCTCCCACACCCATTTGAAAATAAATCCATCCTCAAGGCCCCTTGACTACCAGTATCAGGGTCATGTATCATGTAACATCAAAAATCATATCCCCCTTACTGCCCATAAATTATTCAGACATCACATATAATCTAGAATCTGTCCCCATGACTTCCCATAATATAGTCAGGCATCACATCTCATATATCAAGATGAGTTAGCCGAGTAAAATTCCACCAAAGAGGCTATACATGAAAAATATTTTTACATTCTATATTGAAACAATAATCAACTCTCCTTATAAGGCCCCAACCTTAAACCTTACATAAAATTGAATTAAATGAATAATTCACATTGAGGATCTTTTCAGGTTTAGTGTTTTAGAGAATTAGGACATAACTATTACATCTCAAAAGATTACAAAGTAGTCTCTTCTACTAAATTTCCATAAAATAAAAAATCTTAAAAAGAAACATGTCTAGTTTCATGTTTTAGGTAGCATGACTTTCCCTTGATCCCATCCTTGACCCTATTCCATGCTAAGTCCTATGAAAAACATTTCAAAGACTTGGGATGAGCATAAAAACTCAGTAAGGGATACACAAAGAATAAAAACTGTTAGTTTATCAAAACAAAAAGTAAACCATGTATACTTTATCAAAGTAATACTTTTCACCTTTATGAATTAGTAAAAACTCTTCACTGAATAAAATATCATTACATACCTTTTTGTAACCAAAGGATTACCATAAAACCCATATAAAGAACACATAACATATATAAAGGTAACTTGGGACATAAACATACTTAAGTGGAATAACCATACGGTCAACTTCCACACATATCACTTAATGGAATAGCCATACGGCCAATTTCCATACATACTTAATGGAATAGTCATACGGCCGACTTCCATACCCAATGCATTGGAGGTTATAACGTAACCACCCGTCCTGGTATTCACGGAACCACCCGTCATATGGTTTATAATGTAACCACCCGTTAAAATGTCCAAGTACCAATATAAAATCATAAAACATAAAACCAACATAAAGGAATGATAACATTTCCACATTTCAATCACAATATATCATAAATATATTGACATAATAGAATCCTTTATCAAAACCATTTTCAATACAAAAATACATAAAAGAGTATATGGTATTTATTTTATTCTAAAAACATTACGGCTTGTTGAGGAAGCCAAAGACCAAATAATACTCGCGACGGCGAAAAATGTCGTTGTCACCGCGTACGTTAAAAGAAACATTCCTTTTTGTCGTTTTGTAAAATGCTTCGTAGAAAAAGATTCCTTTTGTATAAAATTAAAATTCAAAGGGGTTTATACACCATTACAAAATAAAGTTGTGTATAAAACTAAATATACCTAAATGAAAGGAGATTGAGACGAAGTCCCCTAAAAAGACGGTATCCTTGGTTTAAGGATAACTCAATTACATAATTATGTGTGACAAATGAAGACACCAAATATGAGTGGATATTAAGTGTAAAATAATCAAAGTTCATTCACACATATTCAATGGATGACATATTCAATAACTACAAGTTGAACCCAAAGAAATCGAAATTGGGTTACGAAGTTCCCTTGACAGCCAAACGGCGTCACATCAAAATGAGTTGATGAGAGATAAAAGTGTATCTCATCACTTGGACATAAAATTTACATCAATAAGGATATATGGGAACATATCCCAACATAAAAATATGTTAATTAAAAGACCAAACAAAAGAATTCTTAAAAAAAGGAGGGTGAAAGGTTCCCTTACCGACTTGGGTATCTTTCGAAACATACGCCTCGTGAAAGAATGACAATACATCATTGATGTAAATACTCATAAATGAAAGAATATTACACAATGAGTAAAATAATGGTCATTACATACACCACTCAAAGGATATTGTGGCAAATGTATCATAAATCTCAGGGGAATAAAAGTGAGATGAAAAATCACTTACGAAAACTCGGCAGCCTAACGGCGCCACTTAAAACTTCCAAAAATGGATTGATGAGATCAAATAGGGTATCTCATCACATTACAACAAAATGTACAGAAAGAGGAATATTAAATAACATCCCCCATCATAACAAATAGGAGCTTAAAATAAGTGACATAAAGGAGAGTACTTAAAAAGAAAGAGAGAGGATAGATCTCTTACGAAAATTCGGCAGCCTAACGACGCCACTCAAAACTTCCAAAACGGATTGATGAGAGAGAATAGGGTCTCTCGTTATATGAACATAAAAATTACAGTAAGAGTAATATAAAAGAACATCCCAATAACAAGAAATATGAGCTTTAGAAGGAATTACATAAAAAGTGTACTTAAAAAGAAAGAGAGGAGTAAGATCCCTTACCTCGGGTCTGACTTGACTCGATCGTTCTTTAACGTCCTGAATAATAAACATGAGTTAATTTATACTTGATTAATAAACTTTTTAAAGTTCATTATTCCTTCTATATCACTTATTTCCATGTAATAAACATTATTTAACCATTTAAGTTAATAATGTTTGTTTTGTTGATATTTGGTTCTTAAGTCGAAAATGGACTTCTTACAATTACATGTTGTTCGTGTGGTCAAAGGTTCTTTATATCCAGAATGACATTCATGATTTGGATAGCATATATATCATATATATCCAGAATATACATGTATTTATAATATTACATAATCATTTAGAGGTACGAAATGAAATGCACCGTTCATGGAGACGGTAAGTCATACGTACACATGAATGCTACTTTCATTTCTTTCTCATATTAATGGAATTAAAATTAAATGAGAGGTATGTATATTTTAATTCCAGAATTATATTCATCATTTAGATGTATCGTTCATTATATATATCCATTATATACATATACTTTTAATAGTACATTACATTTGGGGATAAGAAATGAAATGCACAGTTCATGGAGACGGTAAGCCGAACGTACGCATGAACGCTACTTTCATTTCTATCTCATAATTTAATGGAAATAAATAATAATGATATAGAAGTATATTATAATTCAAGTATAAAATCATATATAATAACTTTAAATCCATCCTTTTTACGTCCCACATATGGCATTAACGAATCACATCACTTTGAGGGGGCGGTAGTCCGCACTTCCTTAAATGAAGATATCGCGTATACCCATAATGGAAGACATAAAGGTAAGACACAAATGAAAAATACAGAATCTTAAGTAAAATATAAACATATTATATATCATATATAAATATAGTGACATCTTAATGGCCATTTTTGAAGGTGTTATATGAGTGTTGAACAATCATCATTTCGTGAGGCAGAAATTCGCCATCCACGGAAACCGTATGTTCTTTAACCATTAGATATAGGTGTGTGTAAGTGTATCTAGAATCCTTCTTATAAAAACATACTATTATATTGAAGATACTTTAGTTGTTACAAAAGAAATGAATAAAAAGAGTTTAGGGGGTTGGAGAATCAAAATAAAACAAATGAACAAGAGAGAATGAATTACCTTTAAAATTGTAACTCCATTTGATTTGAGCCTAAAGGCTTCCTTTGAAAGGATTCTGCCCAACGGTAATCCTCTAGGATGAGTATAGGGATGTGGAGAGAGTAAATTGACAGGGGATGGCCGAGCCAAAGGCTTGAGTAGTGTGTGAAATGAGGTAGAGGTGGGGGCCTTTTATAAGAGGAGAGGAGGGGGACTTTTGGAAATCATGAAACTATTATTTTATTTTCAAAAGTCTTTCGAATTTCTAAGGTCCCAAATTGATATATTTAGAAGATAAGATGATAAGGCTTCGAAATATTCCCATACAATAGGTTTTGGACATGTGTAGGTTTTAGATATTACATTATCTTTCCATTTTATTTAAATCGTTGAATAATGAAGTCATCGCTGCATCATCATGATGTCATAAATAATTTAATTTATTTAAAGTCTAGAAATTATAAAAAAAATACTATGATGTAGAAAATATGTTTAGCTTTCTAATTAATATTTATAATCAAAAATATGATTAGTATAACCCCTTATAAAAATTGTTTTAGTAAAACAATTTATGTTAGTGTCATTTTCACCTTTATTTAAAAAAAAGGCATTAAAGTCATTATCTCACCCAAGTGGCTCCATGGGGTCCCCTAAATCTACCCATGGGTTTTCTTGGTCGGAAATGACACAAACAATAGGGTTAGGACATGTTTCAAGCTCATCTCATTTTATTAAAGCATTATTTTTACCTTAAACTACACTAATTACCACTAATCGCGATTAAAAACTTAATAAGTTACTATTCACCAAAAAATTATTTTTATCCAATTGAACCACATTTTACTTCTTAATGACAACCATGTATGTCGGATTTTTTGAAAATCAAAACACAAAGATGGCAAAATTTCATTTAAACGGAAAATCAGTTTTTATAAGTACCACTTAGTGGTTTCACTATTCATCAAAAATTGAAGTTTTTCAGAAAATTACCAAAACATCACCCTAAGCTATATTTGATATTACGAATTCAAAAATGAAGTCTATTTCACAAAATTCAAAACATATAAGTCACATTAATTAATTTAATAATTAATTCCCACTGTCAGAGCAAATAGCGTGTTTTTATGAAACAATAAGTATCAAAAGATTGACACTAGTTTAAGTCCGATTTCAAAGTGAAATTAATTCCAATGACCACTATTGGATTTACTGGTAAAAATATTTTCTAATTTGACTTTGAAAACAATTCAAATGATAATCTAATCATATAAACAAATTAGATTAAAAAGAGTTTTTGAATTAAAATACAACATTCTACACTATTCATTAAAAAATGAACTTTATCGGAAAAATACCAAAAATTTACAGAAAGTAAAATTTGATGTCCCGATTCTAAAGAAGAGTTTTATTTGGTCCAAAAGAATGTATAAGAGTGATCAAAACTATATTTAATGACAGTTCTCCATCAAAATGGGATAAGTGAACCTTTAGTGAAAATTAGGGTATAAAGGCCTAAAATTGATTTCTTTCCGTATTTTAAGCCTTTGGATAAATGTAAAAACATTTAAAAACATATATAATCATATTTTAGTTATTTATATCCATTCCCTCCAATACAAAAACTACATGTTAACTGCCATTTAAAATAATATTATTTTATTATTAGAGTGCAACGTAAGATTCCCAAGAAACTCATTGTTGCATATTGGGTACGCCATCGAGCATTGCATCCCCTTTAAAGTAATATTAATATTTGATTCACAAGTATGGATAAATATAAAGATGTCATATTCTTTATTTACCTGGGGTGTTACATCCTTCCCCCCTTTTGGGAATTGCGTCCTCGTAATTTTAAAATTGGGCTTGGAAACATCCTTGAAAGTCCCACATCGGAAGAAGAGTCGGTAAAACAATCACTTTAAAATAAAGAAAGATAAGTACAAAGGTCACCCGAGTTAACCCATACTAGGATTCCAAGTTTGAAAACATGGACATGGAGGAGAAAACATAGGGTCATGTTCTGATGGAGAGTGATAGAAAACATGTTTAGGAGAAGGTTAACCATGAGAAATTCACAAACTTGTGATGGGTTAAACGGTATTCGATTCCCCAGTAGGAAAAGTTAATAGACAACATTTTTTTAAGTTACTTTTTATTGAGGAATTTATTCATAAGGAAACATAATCACTTATCATGTTGACTTTCAAATTTTATTAGATTCCTTACACAAACTCATATTTTTTTTTCCAAAAGACGAGTATTTAGGGAGACTTGTTCACATTAAGAGTACTATAATCAACTTCTAGAGAATTACCTAACCCAAAAAAGAGAACTATATACTTCCCATGTCTTTAGACTTTAACCAAAACCAAAACCCCAAATATTAGTACAAGATCAGATAACCCGGAAAAGGATAACCCATTAGAAAGAAAATCTACTCTTAATCTCCAAAATTTGTCCAACAAAACCCAAAGTTCAACGAGGACCATCCGATAAACAATTTTTCCATAAAATTCCTCAAAGTAAACCAATCTAAGATTGAAACCCAAACATTTGAAGGATTTAGTCACATAGTCTTCCAAGTTAAATCATAACATTTATCTCCAAACAACATTTGTTGCTCCTAAAGCCTCGTATTGAAAAGTAATTAACCTAATCACATATCCTCCAGGATAGGTTAATCGTTTTCATAAATAACCCAAAATCAACTTACTCTTAATTTATAAAATAATATAACTAAAAAGAATCAGTCAAACTAACCAGGGACTTTATATAGTCCAGTGGTAGGCGATAAATACCAGTCACACTTTGGTTGTGGGTTCGATTCCCGCGGCTTTGTCTGACGCGACGGGTTGTCACACGGTCTGTGTGTTGTCCTTTTTCCAAAACTATATAATTCTTAAAACATTCCCCAAAATGAGATAAAATCTTCAAGAATAATCATAACATATTTTAACCTCAATTTTATCTCATTCTTTTCATTTTCCATCATATCATATAATAACCCATAATTACCTCAAAAGTAAGGATCATATAAACTCTAATGGTTACCTTTATAATTATTACCTGAACATCCACATCGATTGGTCATCTCATACATGATGAATCACAGAACATTCCAAGGTTTAAGTAGTTGATCATGACTCCTTGGTAGTTGGTTTATAACAACCATGAGATTCCTCATTGAATCCACCATTTTATCTAGTATCTTAATCAGAGAACCACCACAGTTTCCTTCAAACATGTTGTCTCTCTGGTGCCTGCTAGATCCAGCCATTTACTAAAACCAAAAAGGTCAGTGTGAGTATATCAATAAAACCATCATGTACTAATGAGGAAGATAAACACTAAGATATACTTACTCATTCACTTTATCTAAAACTAGGAATCTTTCTAAAATCTAAACCATTATGGTAATGTAACTTATGCTTAGAGAATAGCCTAACCTCTAAAGTTATCTAAACCGACCTTTGATACCAACTATAAGGCCCCAGCCTTAAAACTTACTCAAAATTGAATTAAATGAAGAATTCACATTGAGGATCTTTTCAGGTTTAGAGTTTTATAGGATTAGGACATAACTATTACATCTCAAAAGATTACAAAGTATTCTCTTCTACTAAATTTCCATAAAATAAAAACTCTTAAAAAGAAACATGTCTAGTTTCATGTTTTAGGTAGCATGACTTTCCCTTGATCCCATACTTGACCCTATTCTATGCTAAGTCCTGTGAAAAACATTTCAAAAACTTGGGATGAGCATAAAAACTCAGTAAGGGATACACAAAGAATAAAAACTGTTAGTTTATCAAAACAAAAAGTAAACCATGTATACTTTATCAAAGTAATACTTTTCACCTTTATGAAGTAGTAAAAACTCTTCACTGAATAAAATATCATTACTTACCTTTTTGTAACCAAAGGATTACCATAAAACCCATATAAAGAACAAATAACATATATAAAGGTAACTTGGGACATAAACATACTTAAGTGGAATAACCATACGGTCAACTTCCACACATATCACTTAATGGAATAGCCATACGACCAATTTCCATACATACTTAATGGAATATCCATACGGACGACTTCCATACCCAATGCATTGGAGGTTATAACGTAACCACCAGTCCTGGTATTCACAGCACCACCCGTCGTATGGTTTATAATGTAACCACCCGTTAAAATGTCCAAGTACCAATATAAAATCATAAAACATAAAACCAACATAAAGGAATTATAAAATTTCCACATTTAAATCACAATATATCATAAATATATTGACATAATAGAATCCTTTATCAAAACCATTTTCAATACCAAAATACATAAAAGAGTATATGGTATTTATTTTATTCTAAAAACATTACGGCTTGTTGAGGAAGCCAAAGACCAAATAATACTCGCGGTGGCGGAAAAGGTCGTTGTCACCGTGTACGTTAAAAGAAACATTCCTTTTTGTCGTTTTGTAAAATGCCTCGTAGAAAAAGATTCCTTTTGTATAAAAGTAAAAGTCAAAGGGGTTTATACACCATTACAAAATAAAGTTGTGTATAAAACAAAATATTCCTCAATGAAAGGAGATTGAGACGAAGTCCCCTACAAAGACGGTATCCTTGGTTTAAGGATAACTCAATTACATAATTATGTGTGACAAACTAATACACCAAATATGAGTGGATATTAAGTGTAAAATAATCAAAGGTCATTCACACATATTCAAAGGATGACATATTCAATAACTACATGTTGAACCCAAAGAAATCGAAATTGGGTTAAGAAGTTCCCTTGACAGCCTAACGGTGTCACATCAAAATGAGTTGATGAGAGATAAAAGTGTATCTCATCACTTGGACATAAAATTTACATCAATAAGGATATATGAGAACATATCCCAACATAACAATATGTGAATTAAAAGACCAAACAAAAGAAGTCTTTTAAAAAAATGAGGGTGAAAGGTTCCCTTACCAACTTGGGTATCTTTCGAAACATACGCCCCGTGAAACAAGGACAATACATCATTTATGTAAATACTCATAAATGAAAGAATATTACACAATGAGTAAAATAATGGTCATTACATACACCAATCAAAGGAAATTGTGGCAAATGTAGCATAAATCTCACGGGAATAAAAGTGAGATGAAAAATCACTTACGAATACTCGGCAGCCTAACAGCGCCACTTAAAACTTCCAAAAATGGATTGATGAGATCAAATAGGGTATCTCATCACATTACAACAAAATTTACAGAAAGAGGAATATTAAAGAACATCCCCCATCATAACAAATAGGAGCTTAAAAGAAGTGACATAAAGGAGAGTACTTAAAAAGAAAGAGAGAGGTTGGATCTCTTACGAAAATTCGGCAGCCTAACGGTGCCACTCAAAACTTTCAAAATGGATTGATGAGAGAGAATAGGGTCTCTCATCATATGAATATAAAAATTATAGTAATAGTAATATAAAAGAACATCCCAATAACATGAAAGATGAGCTTTATAAGGAATGACATAAAAAGTGTACTTAAAAAGAAAGAGAGGAGTAAGATCCCTTACCTCGGGTCCGACTTGACTCGATCGTTCTTTAACGTCCTGAATAATAAACTTGAGTTAATTTCTACTTGATTAAGAACCTACTTAAAGATCATTATTCCTTCTATATCACTTATTGCCATGTTATAAACATTATGTAACCATTTAAGTTAATAATGTTTGTTTTGTCGATATTTGGATCTTAAGTCGAAAATGGGCTTCTTATAATTACATGTTGTTCGTGTGGTCAAAGGTTCTTTATATCCAGAATGACATTACTGATTTGGATAGCATATATAACATATATATCCAGAATATACATGTATTTATAATATTACATAATCATTTAGAGTTAAGAAATTAAATGCACCGTTCATGGAGACGGTAAGCCGTACGTACGCATGAACGCTACTTTCATTTCTTTCTCATATTAATGGAATTAAAATTAAATGAGAGGTATTTATATTTTAATTCCAGAATTATATTCATCATTTAGATGTATCATTCATTATATATATCCATTATATACATATACTTTTAATAGTACATTACATTTGGGGATATGAAATGAAATGCACCGTTCATGGAGACGGTAAGCCGTACGTACGCATGAACGCTACTTTCATTTCTATCTCATACATTAATGGAAATAAATAATAATTATATAGAGGTATATTATAATTCCAGTATAACATCATATATAATAACTTTAAATCCATCCTTTATACATCCCACATATGGCATTAACGAATCACATCACTTTGAGGGGGCGGTAGTCTGCACTTCCTTAAATGAAGATATCGCGTATACCCATAATGGAAGCCATAAAAGTAAGCCACAAATAAAAAATACAGAAGTTTAAGTAAAACATAAACATATTATATATCATATATAAATATAGTGACATCTTAATGGCCACCTTTGAAGGTGTTATATGAGTGTTGAACAATCATCGTTTCGTGAGGCAGAAATTCGCCATCCACGGAAACCATATGTTCTTTAACTATTAGATATAGGTGTGTGTAAGTGTAGCTCGAATACTTCTTATAACAACATCCTTGTATATTTAATATACTGGAGTTGTTACAAAAAAATGAATAAAAAGAGTTTAGTGGGTTGGAGAAGCAAAATAATACAAATGAACAAGAGAGAATGAATTACCTTTAAAAGTGTAACTCCTTTTGATTTGAGCCTAAAGGCTTCCTTTGAAAGGATTATGCCCAAATTTAATCCTCTAGGATGAGGATAGGGATGTGGAGAGAGTAAATGGGTAGGGTATGGCCGAGCCAAAGGCTTGAGTAGTGTGTGAAATGAGGTAGAGGTGGGGGCCTTTTATAAGAGGAGAGGAGGGGGACTTTTGGAAATCATGAAACTATTATTTTATTTTCAAAAGTGTTTCGAATTTATAAGGTCCCACATTGATATATTTAGAATATAAGATGATAAGGCTTCGAAATATTCCCATCCAATAGGTTTTGGACATGTGTAGGTTTTAGATATTACATTATCTTTCCATTTTATTTAAATCGTTGAATAATGAAGTCATCGTTGCATCATCATGATGTCATAAATAATTTAATTTATTTAAAGTATAAAAATTATAAAAAAACTACTATGATGTAGAAAATCCTTTTGTATTTCTAATTAATATTTATAATAAAAAATATTATTAGTATAACCCCTTCTAAAATTTTTTTTAGTAAAACAATTTATGTCAGTGTCATTTTCACCTTTATTTAAAAAAAAAGGCATTAAAGTCATTATCTCATCCAAGTGGCTCCATGGGGTCCCCTAAATCGACCCATGGGTTGTCTTGGTCGGCCATGACACAAAAAATAGGGTTAGGACATGTTTCAAGCTCATCTCATTTTATTAAAGCATTATTTTTACCTTAAACTACACTAATTACCACTAATCGCGATTAAAAACTTAATAAGTTACTATTCACCAAAAAATTATTTTTATCCCATTGAACAACATTTTACTTCTTAATGATAACCATGTATGTCGGATTTTTTTAAAATAAAAAAACAAAGATGGGAAAATTTCAATTAAACGGAAAATCAGTTTTTATACGTACCACTTAGTGGTTTCACTATTCATCAAAAATTGAAGTTTTTCAGAAAATTACCAAAAGTTAACCCTAAGCTATATTTGATATTATGAATTCAAAAATTAAGTCTATTTTAAAAAATTCAAAACATATAAGTCACATTAATTAATTTAATAATTAATTCCCGCTGTCAGAGAAAATAGCGTGTTTTTATGAAACAATAAGTATCAAAAGATTGACCCTAGTTTAAGTCCGATTTCAAAGTGAAATTAATTCCAACGACAACTATTGGATTTAATGGTAAAAATATTTTCTAATTTCACTTTAAAAAAAAATTCAAATGATAATCTAATCATATAAATAAATTAGATTAAAAAGAGGTTTTGAATTAAAATACAACATTTTACACTATTCATTAAAAAATGAACTTTATCGGAAAAATACCAAAAACTTACACAAAGTAAAATTTGATGTCCTAATTCTAAAGAAGAGTTTTATTTGGTCCAAAAGAATGTATAAGAGTGATCAAAACTATATTTAATGACAGTTCGCCATCAGAAGGCGATAAGTGAACCTTTAGTGAAAATTAGGGTATAAAAGCCTAAAATTGAATTCTTCCCGTATTTTAAGCCTTTGGATAAATGTAAAAACATTTAAAAACATATATAATCATATTTTAGTTATTTATATCCATTCCCGCCAATACAACAGCTACATGTTAACTACCATTTAAAATAATATTATTTTATTATTAGAGTGCAACGTGAGATTCCCAAGAAACTCGTTGTTGCGTATTGGGTATGCCATCGAGCATTGCATCCCCTTTAAAGTAATATTAATATTTGATTCACAAGTATGGATAAATATAAAGATTTCATATTCTTTATTTACCTGGGGTGTTACACTCCTACCATCATCACCCCTGACTACCCTTATCAGGGGTAGGCTCATATATCACAAGTGTATAGAGTCACTTTGAGATCTCATAGGAATTAAATTTCTGGGTTAGATGAGAATAATTCCACTAAAATACGCAATATAGGAAAACATTGTTTAGATTCATTATTTAAAAATTAAACACACTAACACCTCATACTGCATCCTAGGATCCCATTTACAATCATAATAAAGCATGAATTATATGATCCTAAGTGCCTATCAATATTCATAAACAATACTCCCTTACAATAATTGGACAAGGCTCACTCCATTTAATAGATACACATCACACCCAAGTCTCCCATTCGAGGTGGAAATAAATAAACTATAAAAGAAAATAATCAAAAATAAATTTTCCATACATGGAAACTTGGTCTGTCCCCCTAGAATAGGGTTTCAGGTACCCAAACATGAACTATATACCCATTTCTGACTGTATCATTATATCCAGTCTACCATATCCCAAAATGTAAGATAAAAAGTGAAATAAATCATTTTATATCATTTTTAACTAGAATAATGTGGTTACCATTTAATAGAAAGGTATTGTGAGGAAGAAAACCAACATCAACATTAAGCCACACTGATACCATTTATAGTTACCCACCCCAAAATACACATAAAACAATTCCCTAGGACATAGAACCACTAGACCATTGGCACATTTCCTTATATTCAAAAGGATATCAATTAAAAGGGAGGTACTGAGTGTTGATAGTGTGAAAACTGTACCCTCTAGTGTTTATAACAATAATTGTCCATACAGAAATATAACACAATTGAACTCACCAGATAAAACATATAAAACCTCATCAGAAGAATAATAAACATCAATATAGTATAATCAATACCAAAGGGCTATATGCTATTTTTATAAAAAAAATAATAGAAGGTCATAAAAACAAAAAACAGTAGAGTCACCCATGGATGACCATATTAGTACATACTTATATATATATATATATATATATCATGCTAAAAAACTGAAACTCAAAATGAAACACTAGTGGATTCTAGAACCACCATTTTTCCTTTCCATAAATCCAAAAAATTTACAACAAAAAACTGGGGTTCAGGTCTCATGCATGATCCCTTACTTGATCTTAGATACATGGAGTCTACTGTATCCGGAGGGGCCCATGTAGGGTGTGAGTATAATGTGTTCCTATCACACATCCATCCTTATAAAGTATATTTTAAATATAAATAAATGTGTAAATAAAACATGTTAATTAAACAAACCACTTACCTTGTTCTAAAAACCGCAAGGGTGTATATACCTGCTTCTTCATTTATTACTATCAGTCTGAATAAATTCCACTAAATATATATAAGGCCTACAGAACATGTATTCAAATATTTGTTTTAATTTCCAATGATCCTTGTATTAGATCCCAATTAATCCCCTAAATAAATTCATGTTATGTGATCCTTAGGTTCCACATATATTCATGTCACCCAGAACTAAATTCCATAGATCATATACCCTACGTCTAATCAGTAGCCCTAATCAACTCCCTAGTCCCTCAGAAATGATATTAGAAAAACATTGTCAAATCGATGCCTGAAGTCCTGAGGCATGGTGATATCCATCCTCTTAATAATAAAAAACATCATTTAATGAGCCAATTTCACAAGGTACAGAGACATCCTTCCTCCAATAATCATGTCCGGGCGGGCCTCATCCACCAACTGGTGGTCTCAATATTATCACCTGATAGTCAATCAACTTCAACGTGGATCTCTATAGTGATCACCCCTCAAATAATCTATGTTCAACACCATCACCTTTTTTAAATAGTCCACAGGGTCATCCACCCACATCGAGTGGTCAATAACACCTCATCTGAGTCATATCATTGTTCACATGACTCTAATGGAATGTTTCCCAATAAAAGGTATGCGAAAATCATCGAACAACCTAATAAAAATCATTTAGAACCTCTCAAACCTATTAATATATCGCTAAATAATGATGTTCAATACCATATCATGTCATATGGTCCTTTCCCTTATCATGAAGAACTCATAACCTCAATTGGGTGATCATCATCACCCTATATGTCTCAGGTCATGCACAACCTGGCGAACCACGTCTCCTCAATCAAGGTGATCAACATCCCCTCAATCCTTGGGCCTAACACATCACATTCCCATAGAACCAAGAAATCATTAAATGTAATTCAATTAAAATAATTTAATCTCCTATCCTAAAATTCCCAGTTTCATCCAAACCCCATATGATTCTTAAACATTGTACTAAAGAAAGATCATGTCCATAGGCATCTCACATCATCCATTTAATAATTTATAAGGCATTAATTTATTAATTAGGGACTTTATTGGACTACCCACGTGGATTATGTAGATAAAACCCCCAAAATAACCAAAAAATGAGGAGAAATATAGAAATCAACTACATTATACTCATAACTAATCACCCATATGATATCGTACTTTAACTCAAGATGAATCAATAGAAATCATTGGTTTGGACAACCACCCTAAAAATACAAAAATAGGTTCACATTGATTTAGAATTATGTATATTGAGATAAATGATAAAATAATATATTGGATTAATTAACTTATTAATATTATTCCAAAGAGGCTGATGGTGATCAACTTAAAGCTCAGATGATAGTGCTGGCTCAAATCCTACTGGCGGAGAAGGAATGTGGAACCCCATGTGATAAGTGTGGAATGGAGGATGAATGAAGGATAAAATAAAAAATATATATAGGTGAAGTTTTGTCATTTCATCTAGATAAATGAACCCCATGGTTTGAATGCATGATTTTTCTAATTGTACACCAACCCTTTGGTTCTCAACGTCCATGAACCACACACACACTGCCTTGGTGCATGGTTTGAAAAACTGTGTGCAGATCAGATGATTCCCCTCTACTAATAACTATAGAGTTGTTATGTGGTTATGTTACCCAGAATATAAATTTTGAAAAACTGTGTCTAGTTTTGTGTGTGGTCTATACGGTTACTCATGGGAGGCCACATGGTTCGATCACATTGTCTACCTCTATTTATGCTTTCCCAAAACTAATTTTATGTATCCCAACACACCCAAAACTCATCTGAAATCCCAAATGACTATCTAAGACTCAAAAACCATTTAACAACAAGATTTTGTGTCAATATAACTCTTAGAATTAGTTTCTTAAGATTAATATATGATTTGGAATTCTTACAAAACAAAAATTCAAACCAAATGAATAATTTTGACCCACTCAATAACATGGGAATTTACAGTGATAGCAGTGTGAACTAGATGTCTCTTAATTCCTTGACGGTTTTGTTGAATTTTTTTTGAACATTATGCCTTTTTGATTCTAAGTAGCTCATAAACATGATGCTTTTTGGATTAGTAATTGGGTTTCCACTCGATTATATATGGACTTTGAGTAACATGATGATAGCCTTGTGGAATGTTATGATCTTTTCCATCATCTTTGATCGTCATTCCAACATGGATCCATATCAAATACATATGAAGGTTTTTGTATGTTTAATTAAGGAACAACTTCTTGATGTATGATTGTGTGTTCTTAGGATTTATTTTCCATTTATTATTATCTTGAGATATACTTTTTATACATTTTCACACATGATATGGATGCATTGGTGATGTATTAGTGAATTTTATTACTCACACCCAATTCATGAATATTGATTCCCATGAAATATTAATGTATATGAATGTAAGAAAGGGAATGAGGCCCAAGTAATATGGTTGAGCAAAATATTAGGGATTTGTGAGTGGTGTCAGGTGAGGCTCTAGAGGATTAGTAGGGTTTAAATTATCCACTACTGAATGCCCGTTATTCCTTATTTTGACTTATAGATTTGAGATCCCATTGATTACCTTTATGATGTGTGTAAAATTTTATTTATTTAGTTTATTCATGATTTTTATGATTGTTTATTATATTTTCTATTATTATTAATTTTTTTATTACATGATACTAAGTGTATATTCTCTCCATTGAGAGACTTATACCCTTACTACTAGTCAGCATACTCTAGTATAGGGGGTGATGTGGATGAGGTCATACTCAGACCATGTATTCTAGTTCAGGATGTTACACCCCTAACTAACATATATCCCTGGTCACGTTGTGGGTTCCCTTAGAGGTTTCTAAAAGGGAAAGGTGATATCAGTTGTTGTGTATCACAATGTTTGTTCCCCCCCAACCAACTAACACACATACACCAGCAACGAGTGGATCCTCAACCCATAAATGTTTATGTGGTATAGATTCACCCTTTTAGAGGTTAGTTAAATCATTAAATATTTTAGAGACACATGCCCCACCACTGATCTTTTATTTTTAGGAGATTGGTATGTACATAATATGTGATTATGATCTATACATTGAGATTATATCTATAAGATGATATTTTGGTGGGGGTTTATATATTTGACCAATCACTTTTATTTAGAGGATGATACCTATTATGGTTCATAATCAAGGATAGGTATCCTTAGATATATGGTATTGATAAATTGTTCCGTATTAGAGACTATGGGGAATATATTTTTCGGAAGTATTATCCAATAATTGGAAATACTGATGATGGCCTAAGATCATTATGGTTCCTATATCTTTGTATAATTTTGATGATGTATAAATCCAATTTATCAGCCACTTATTCCATTGATGTGAGTTGTTTATAATGGAGTGGTTTTCCTAGGGTCCCTCTTGGAAGAGTGAGGCCTAGTGATAATGTAATTGGTGGTGGATGATAACTTATAGCTTATATTTTGATTGATATATTCCCTATTGGGTGTTTTTTGATTGATCTGAAGGGTTGTGGTAAACTTTTATTTGGAAGTGAGGCCCAGGAGTTGTGTATGGAAAACTCGTAGGAGCTATAACCAGTTCTTTCACTTGTTGATGAGTATATCTTCATGTGTTGTAGTTTCTTCATAGGATTGGTCTTGTTGTTTGAGAAAAGGTAATTTCCTTTCCATTGTATATGTCTTGAATGATATGAGATATCTGGGTGTTGAGATTATAGAAATGGAATGCTTCAAGGATATCCAGGTTAATAAATTTTAGGTTGAGTTAAACTCTCGATCAAAATTTTTAATATATAGAGTATTTCATGTAGTTATATATGGAATCCTTTATGTTGGGCCAAGATATTTGATATGGAAGTGACGAGAAAGACAGTGAATGTTAAAATATTTTGAGCACTTAACTACTATGTTCATTATCATCCCAGATATGGGACCACCATAGTGTTGTGGTGATAGTTTCAATAAGAGATCCCTTGAAGTAATTAATTATTTGTGATGAGGCATAGTACTCCATGTGATTATTGTTGTATAAGTTTATATTTTTTAGAGGATATAGTTATTTGTATCTATAGAGTTAAATCATGTAATCATTAATGGATGTCAAGATGAATAAATTTTTTGTTCAAATATTATAGTCGTTTTATTCCTAAATATGAGAGGATGATAGGTTAAATAATATCCTGGTTCCCGATGCTCAATAATGTCAGTGTGAATTCTTGTTAGTTGTTGATGAGGATTACTGGTGAGATCTCGTGCTATGGTGTGATGATCTTGTTATGGAACCCAAGAAAAAATGTTGGTATGATTATATTCTCTCCATATTAAAATCTTTGGGGTCACCCATTTTAAATGTGGGGATTATAGTATCCCTAGAGGAAATGAATTTATTTCCAAAAATTTTCTTAGTGATACTAATGGTTACATCTTCTTGATTATATTTATGGAAATTCCACAATTAGAAAAAATTTATTAAGGTTCAAATAATTCTTTATATCCACAAAATGTGAGTTATGATGGTTTTTGTTCCCTTCTCTATAGTTTATTAAGTTTGATTGGTCCATGGAGGAAGGAAATGTTAGATGTGGTATCCCTGGCTTGAGAGATAGTGAATCTATTCATTCCCAAGTGGGGTTTCATTTTTGGTCTTGATGAATCTAAAGTCCTTCAGAAGCTAGAAGAGGTTATATGAGAGTATGTTACATTCCCATATTAGGGTTTTGTATTATATTTTAAGATTTAAACTTGGTGTATTTTATATTTTGATATTAAAAATTCACAAAGTTTTGGAATATGTAGTGACATCAGTTTTCCCATGTAAAAGACTTAGCTCATTTTTTTTGTTTTGAATCCTTATTCCCCTATGTAGGGTAAAATGGTAATTTATCCTTGAAAATGTCCTTGGAATAAATAATTTGGTTCTTTTATTCTCAGTATAAGTCATTTTATAGTGACCCGCACTTCTAAAAAATATATATTACGGCCTACTATATGAATATTCAATACATAAAAAAATAATCCACTCTAGAGTAATATAAGATTATCGTCTTTTGAAACATGGGAACATAAAGTACTTGTTCATAAGAGATCTATATTATCACATACTGTGTTATTTATAACTATAAAAATTATTAGAAATATCATACTTAAAACCATTATTCATAACCTAGGAAAAGGAAACATTATAAAGGGTGATCATAGATACTCGGTATGAGTAATTAAGGGATATATTAATGATAAATTAAACATAACATGAATATAAGGGTGTGATAACATGAGATTGACATTTTAGAAAAACACCCTTCATATAATATATTATAATATTGAGTTATGGAATAAATCATAGAAGTTCATATTATATAAATCATAATAGAATAAAAGAACATGATCTGTGAGAGAATAATATTGGATCAAGTCCTAAGTTATTGGTATACACAAAATCATGGAAACTAATTTCCTTAGTTAATGGAGAATATATATAATATCATGTTATATTGGTTTCACCCCTCATTCCATCAAATCCTTATTCATGTTTGACTCCATATACTATCATAGTGTAAATATTCCCTAACTGAATTAGGTTCACTCTCCATCATAGTCCTTATTATCTCATGGTACATCCATATATACCCAATGCATTAGAGGGACCAATGAATTGAGTCCCACTAATAACATAATGATAATACATTCATATTTGTTTGACAATATCATAAATCATTCCACATATATCATAAGTCATGTAAAGGAAATGATTTTCGTAAACATTTCAACAATTCAACATAATATAACTAAGTAAAAATAAATTAGTTTTATAAACATCTAAACCAAATGATCAAAAACTATCCAAATATATAATAAGAATGGTATCATTGTATCATATCTCTAGTAAAACATAAGTAACATTAAAAGATGTCATCATAGATTAAAATTCCTTTAAAATATCACTTGGAATATATCTTTGGAAAAATTCCCTTTTCAATTTGAAATCACTTATTTAAAGTATAAAAATTTAAAAAATATAAATTAAATAAATTTCTTTGAAAACAACCTTGGAATTTTTTTTAAACAAAAAATAATTGAGTGGTCATGATAACACGAAATTTTATTCATGTCATGTATGTTAAAACAATTATTCCTTTCACATTTTCATTAAAAGGTCAAAAGTAACTCATTCGGAAAACGAAAAGAATAATAAATTAATATTTTTATAAAAACTAAAAATGGGTAAATTATTATTTATAAATAAATGGGTATTAGTAAAATAAATCTGGATAATGTTTTAAAAACCTTGATATGGAAGAAAATGATTTTCGACCAATGTGAGAAGTAAATAATTTTTTCCTTAAAAATATCTTTCAGTATCCGGAGTAGATAGAGTAAATAAAATAAAAGGAAAATTTATTATAAATAAATTAGTAGGTGATAGAAAGATTCACCAAATTATTTAGTGATTGGTCATAAAATTACAACATCATAAACATAATCATAAACAATCCCAATAGACAATGAGATTGTATGATAAAATCCACACAACTTTGGTAATATCCATATCAAAACAACGTGAAAGGGATACAATTATATGTATTTTTAAATCCCCATAATTTTCATGAAATCATATATATATAAATTCTTGTTAAATTTATAATCCACAAAAAGAAAACAAGTTGTCCATATGGAATATGTCTCAATGAAATAAATCTGAGGCAAGAAACCCCTTACCTAAAGTCTTTTCCTTCTTCAAAAATCTTCGACACTTATATATAATAAATATATATTTGTTTTTCATATATTCTAGGACCATACTAATATATATCATAACAAATATTATTTACTTATATCATCTTATTACCCTTTTATAAACAATTCTTTATTAAAATCAATTTTCTGGGTGATGACTGCTTCGTTTCATTAATTTTTCATTTCAAAAAACCTTGTCTGTTTATATTGACCAATGTTCAATCATATACCTAATTTTAATAATGATATAAATATCAAATATATTAATTATATATAAATTTATATTTATACATAAAAGGTAAATATAGAAAAATTATTTACATTGCTTGTGGATGTGGTAGGTCGTACGTACGCATAAATGTTGTTTAAATTTTCTAAATAATAAAAGGAAAGAAATATAAATAATATATTTTTATTATATAAATATAATAATATCATATATAAAAAATTACATCTTTATAACCATCCAATTTAAATAGTCCTGACAAATGAATTACACCACAACATAGAGACACTAAGTCGTACGCATGCATGAGTGATGTTTTTGTTTTTTAGAGCTTTCAAAGGTGGTGGGAATGGTATTTAAATTATCATATATCAATTCATAATATGTAATATTTTTAATTTATTATTTTATAATGAATTCTCTATATTTATTGAAGGAAATATAAGAAATGAAATAGAAAGTACTCGGTTAAGAGTAATACCTTGTTCTCAAGAAACCTCTTTTGGATTACACTATAATCCATGAAAAGATAGTCTTATAGAAAAACTATAAGATCTATAATGTAGTAAAGGAATATATAAAGGAATTATGAGTGGCATTTTCTATTATATAAGGATCAAAAACTACAAAGATGAGTGAATATATATAATCCATTTATAAGGTAGATAAATGACACACTTGGAATTATATAAAAGATTAAATAATATATATATATATATATATCATAATTATGTATAATTAAACCAAGGAACCCAGAATTTGAATAAACTATGTGATTGGGTTAAAATAAACTCAACCAATTTCTTTTGGGAATGTTTATTATATATTATAAGCTTTATCATCAAGATGAACCACTATATAACCTTTTTAAACTTAAATGTGGTAACATAAATTTTTACTATGATATCATGATTATATGAACAAAAATAAAAGGTGAATTATAAATAAGTTTTTACATGATAATTAATTGTTTGGAATCCATTTTATCATATTTAATTTTTATTGGGGTTTTAAATTACTTTTAATGTAAGAACAAGAAATGAATGTAAACATTTTTTATTTAAATACATGATGTAAGAGTAGAAAACATTTATACAAGATATTAAGTAATAAATTGAATTAAATATTTGTTTTAGGTTAAAAAATAAGGTTTTATACAATCAGTGAAATCGAAAAATAGAATGGAATCTTCAACCCATTCTATTAAATGAAAAGACTGAAATTATTTTCATTTCGAATGAAATTTAACTTATCTTAACAAAAGTAATGCTTGGGTCCCCAACATAAAACTAATGTTTTAAACAAAATTATTTGACTCTTTAATAATAATGTTTTTCAATAACCAAAAATTAAATTGTATAATGTCTATTTTTAAAGATATTTTGATGTTTTATCGCATGGTTTTAACCTCGTTTTACCTCTATTGCTGAGGTAGAGATTATTTACCATGGTAACTATTCATAATTACCAATAATTATGTTTTCCCCATTAAATTATATTACTTATTATTATTTTACATATGGAATCCATTTTAATGTATTTATTTCACATTTGTAGAAAATTTTAATTTAATATTATTCTCACAAAATATGATAAAAAGAGGTTTCTATAAAAAAATTCTTTATAAGTGTAAAATGTTTTTATACCAAAATAAAGCATACAGTTTATTAAAATGATCATAATAGAATTAATCATAATATAAATGTACTAATGTGTATTTTGAACCATTTTGAAAAAAAATAATTTTTTTAAATGCTTGAAGAATCTCATAGGGGCCAATATACCATAGGCACAACATTTATTTATTTCATAATCTCATAACCTTTTTCCATAGAGGAATTAATAGAATTAAATTCTAACTGACTTCAAATTATAGATTTCACTAATGATTGTGATCATAAATTTCTCAATAATTTCCTCAGTTATCTCATGTCCCAATAAAATTATTTCTCCAAATTCATTATAGCATATAACAATTCTACACTTAACCTATATAGAAGGCTTTATAATAATCCATATAAATAAATTATTAAAAGCTATTTTTATAATAAAATGTGTCTATATGATGTTTTTTACCCAAAAAATATTTGAGATCCATAGAGAAATATTTCAGTATATCCTTTAGGGTTTGAATGTTTCTATAATATTAAAAATATTTATTAGGATGATAAGAAATATTGTAACTCGACATTGTATCCAGATCCTACTAAGGACATCATAGAAACATCATTGTAAACCTCAAACACAAATTAGATAAAATATAATGTGGTGCTTCATGAAACCATACACTACTAGAAAAACAGGTATTTGCGACGGGTCATTTGCGACGGGATCCCGTCGCAAATCGCCCGTTGCAGAAAACGGCGTCGCAACAACAATTAGTTGTGACGGGCCCATCGCTAAAGATATTATATGCGACGGGTATCCTTCCCGTCACAAATATAACTCCGTATATTTGTAAAAACTTTTAAAATAGTAATTGCGACGGGCCCCGTCGCAACAGGTATTTGCGACAGGCCCGTCGCGACGGGTCCCGTCGCTATTACGTTTTAAAAAAAATTAAAAACTATTATTAAATTATTTTAATGGATATAATAATAATACAATTTGCGACAGGCATATTATCCCGTCGCAAATACTATAAAAAAATAAAAAAAAAATTATTAATAAATTATTTTAATTAATATAATAATAATCCAATTATAATTCAAAAATAAAAAATAATAAAATATTAATAAATGATTTTAATTAATATAATAATAGAATTATAATTCATAAATAAAAATAATAAATTATTAATAAATTATTTTAATTTATATAATAATAATAGAATTATAATTCAAAAATAAATAATAATAGAATATTCATAAATGATTTAATTAATATAATAATATTAGAATTATAATTCATAAATAAAAAAATATTAATAAGTTATTTTAATTAATATAAAAATAATAGAATTATTTTACATTCAAATATTAAAATAATTCAAATATTACAAAAAAATATAATTGAATTATAATATTATAAAATTTTACTATATATATAAAATTTAATATTATAAAATATAAATAATATTATTATTCATATTAATATTGTTATTTCAAAATATAATATTATTAATATTTTATAATGAGACAGAAACTACGAATAGAAAAACAATTCATATTTTGATTTAACAAACTTTATAACATAAAAACAAACTCTAATCTGAAGGAGGGGGAGGGGGGATCTGCAAATGCTGATGGAGGAAACTCCATCCCTAAAGCATGAGTGAGTCGGCGCATGTACTCCATCTGCTCCTGGTGCTGCTGCTGCCACCGACTCATCTGCTCCTCGTACAGCTGCTGCTGGCGTCGACGCTCCTCCTCATGCTGCTGCTGCTACTGACGCATCTGCTCCTGCTCCTGTCGGAGACTCTCTATTAGTGCAGTCTGAGATCGCAACTGATCCTCATACTGTGTAGCAGAAGAAGATGCACGAGCTCCTCTCGAGCTGGATTCCGACATCGCAACACTGCCATAATAATCTCCTGGAGTCAGTCGAGAGCTAATACCAAATACCCAACCCTTCTCGAAGGCATACTGGGTGGCCTGCATCCATGCCGCCTCATCAAACTGATGGACAGTGGTCTGATCTGATGACTCGGCCTGACTCTCAGGCCGGGTCTGTGACGCTGCGGCCTCATATGACTCATGTAGTTGCAATTTAAAATTAAAATTGTGAATAAATTATAGGCAGTTAATTTTTAAACTTGAAAACAAATAATACTGACCAAGATGTGATACTGACGATCACCTCTGAGCTCCCCAGTAGCAGGATCACTATACATCCTCTGATATACTTCATAATCCATAATATCGGGGTTCTCGACAGCCTATAAGAATAAAAAATAAACTATTAATATTTATAGTTATATAAAATATTTATAAATAATGTACGTACCAGATGTTGTCTATGAGTAATGAAAGAACGACTCCCAGCTCGATGAGTCACCTCCTGTCTCCCCTGATTCTGCCTCCCCACTGATAATCTCCTCTGAAAGGCACCACTCAACCAGTGCGCACATAATCCATCCCATACATGGGTTGAAATGTACTCTGGTCGGCGTGCTCTACATGACTCGTCAAAATCTGACACTCCTGCTTTCTTCATGGTAGTTTTTCTTAAATTGTGCAAAAACTGATGAAAGTGATCATGCATGGCCACCTCCCATGCCTTGTGGATGGCGTCACGCATGGTATCCTTGATCGGATACCATAAACCCTACAAATAAATCAAAATATCAAGTTAGAAATGAAATAATTTTCAAAACAAAATTTTTTTTTACGTAGGTACCAACCAATGGCCGAACATGGCCTGTTGCACATCAATGGGAATCTGCTCCCATGTGGTCCACGGCTGAGAGAAATAGTTGCGCAAAATAGCGCTGCCCTGTCTGACTGCTATATGCGGAAAACTGTAAAAATAATAAACATTTATTATGTGAATAGATTAATGAAATCTTAGTCAAATCCACAGATTATCACACAGGTTATCACACCTCCATGTGCGTGGATCAAACCTAAGACGTGGAAATCGCTCGGGGATGGGTTCAGGAATCATCAATCGTGCAAGACCGTGCCCCCTCCGCGTACTCCCTGGAGTGCCTACAGGCTGAGGGTCATCTACCAGCAACTCATCCACATCGAAAGGCAGGTCAGCATCCGCCAACTCACGAAATGTCTCGTCATCCATCTGAAATAGAAAATGTTAATGTTGTTAGAAAATAATCGATAATTACTATTATATATACATATATATATATATATATTATGATTGTATATAACTACCATGGAATTCGATCAGTGTTCATCTTCATCATCATCTTCATATATGTCAATGTCATCTTCATATTCCTCCTCAACATCATCGATATCCATTCAAGTTTTAGTTACTTCATCTCTTACCATTTCAAATTCATATCTGACATCATTAACATCATCGTCATCACCGACTCTTAAATGTGGGGTGTCGTCATCAATACTCATGTCTATTTGTAAAAAAGTTTGATTTTGATGACTCTCTTGAAAAACTTAAATTCTTTGCACATCAGTGAAATCACATTCACTTTGACTAAACTGATTGTCTCGAATTCTGATTTTTATTACACTCCACCAATCAGTCAAGTCTCTTGATGTAGCACAGTACTTTGCGTAATAAACTTGATGTGCTTGTTGAGCCAATAAGAATGTTTCATTTACTACGAGAACACTTTTACATTTAATATTGATGCTTCCATGAGTCGGATGAACACGCACGCCTCTCTCTGTACCCAACCACCGACATTTAAACATGGTTATGTAATGTTGTCCAAGATAACAGAGTTCAATTATTTCATCAAGTATGCCATAAAAGTCAACTTCATTTTCTCGATGATGAGATCCTCTCTAGCTAAATCCACTGTTCATTGTTTTTTTTCGATTCCCCATATGCATGTGTGTGAAATCTAAATCCATTCACCACGTATGCATTATAAGTTTTAACAAGTTTGGAAGGTGGGTTACTCAATATACACAGCTGTTTTTCAATTTTATCAGCATGTCGAGACACCTGAAAATTTGTGAAATAATTATCAATATAGTAAACTATACATTGAATGAGTTGCTAAAAGATAAAGAATTTATGTTACCAGTTTTTGAAACCACTGAGAGAAATTTTTCAGTCGGCGTTCTTCGAGAGCAGCTGCTGTAATTTGTGGAATTTTTTTCCTGATATGATTATCATACAACCTATAAAAACCAAAGTTATTTACTGTAACATAAATGATAGAATAAGTGATATAAACACTTACAGTACAACTGATGTCATCTCTTCACAGTTGAGCAGAACATACGTATGAGCTCTTTGATGTTCATCATCCGAAAGCCAGCGTTCACAAACTCCACCAAAACCAAGCTCTGGCTTGTTGAAAATAGATAATTGATTGTAGATTTCATCAATATTCCTCTCATTCCGTCCCATTCAGTTGTGTTTTGAAGGATACTCAGATTCAAAATAATGGGAGCAGAAAAAAGATATTTCCTCTTGCAAATAAGCTTATGCAATAGATCCTTCAACAGATGCTTTGTTACGTACTTTTCTTTTCAATTTTTTCATGCATCTATCAAATGGGTACATCCATCGAAACTGTACTGGACCTCCACATTTGGCTTCATATGGAAAATGTAACATCAAATGTTCCATTGAGTCGAATAAAGACGGCCGAAATATTTTTTCCAGTTTACATATAATTACAACAACATCTTCTTCAAGTTTGCATAGAGCATCATAATCTGTTGTAGCCGCACAAATATCCCAAAAAAATGAGACATGTATGTTATGGAATCCCAAATCACAGAATTCAACAGACCTCTTAATCCAATGGATAGAAGTCTTTCCATTATAACATGACAATCATGACTTTTTAATCCAGTAATATGACCATTCTTTACACAGCTACCCAAATTGGAAGCACAACCATCTGGAAGTCTCAAATCTGCAATCCACTGACAAAATAATACACAGTTTTCTTTAGACAGTGTATAAGCTTCTTTTGGTTTCAGTAACCTTTCTGTTCTGACATTCTCAAACAATTCCAGTTCTGGACGCCTGCAAATTTGGGCAAGATCTAAACGTGCATTTACATTGTCTTTGCTCTTTCCTGGCGTATCCAAAACTGTATGAAAAAAATTATTAAAAAAGTTCTTCTCAATGTGCATGACATTTAACATGTGTCGGACCAATAAATCAGACCAATATGGAAAATCCCAAAATATTCTACGTTTAATCCAATTGTGTTCTTTCCCAAAACCAGAAATTTTCTGTTGGTTTATTTTGGGACCAAAATTGATGGGAGGTAATGAAAATACAAATGATTTTAACTCCGAACCTGATAGCATTTTTGGAGTTCCATCCCTTTCAACTGTTCCTTTTCTGAAATGAGATCTGTTTCTACGAAAAGGATGATCAGCTGGAAGAAATCTGCGATGACAGTCAAAATAACAAGGTTTCTTTCCTTGAATGAGCATAAATGCTTTGTTCTCTCCCATACAGTAATGACATGATTTCTGACCATGTGTACTCCAGCCAGATAACATCCCATAAGCCGGGAATTTACTAATTGTCCACATCAATGCTGCTCTCAGTATAAAATTCTGTTTCGTTGCAACATCATATGTACTGACACCAGTACTCCACAATAAACTCAATTCATCAATCAATGGTTTAAAATAAACATCAATATTTTTCTTTGGATGTCCTGGAATTAGTAAAGTCAAAAATATATATGGCTCCTTCATCAACATTCATGGAGGTAAATTGTACGGAGTTAAAAAAACATGCCAACATGAATATTGACTACCATAAGATCTGAACAGACAGAAACAATCAGTGGAAAGGCCCAGTCGAACATTTCTAGCTTCTAAAGCAAAGGATGGATGCACTCTATCAAAATGTTTCCATGAATCACCATCGTCTGGATGATTCAATATTTTATCGGTTGAAATATTCTATTTATTCCATGACATCATTATCGATGTATTCTTAGACATGAATAAATGCTGAAGTCTGGATGTAAGCGGAAAATATATCAACCGTTTTATAGGAATCAAACCAGACTTCCCATGTTGTCCTTCTTTATATCTCAGTTGCCCACATGTGGGACAACTATCCAACGACTCATTTTCCCCAGAATATAAAATGCAGTCATTTGAAAGTGCATGAATCTTCTGGCAAGTAAGTCCCAAATTTCAAACCAGCCTCTTACTCTCATAGTAATTTGCAGGAAAAACATTTCCTTCGGGTAACAGTGTTTTAAGCAAAGAAAATATCTGGTCAAAACAGGTGTTCGACATTCCGTTATCTGATTTGATAGCCATAAATTTTGCAACTGCTTATAATTTTCTCATCTTGCAGCCAGGATATAATGCATCCTCAGCAAACCTCAACAACTCATAAAATTCAGATGGTGCCAACTCAGGATTTGAAGCTATATCAGCTGGAGTTTCTGTATGTTGAACAGATGAACCTGCAACATCATGTACTAAATCTTGAAACCGAGATGGATCCGGAATCAAGTTGGTATCACCTGCTCTAGAACTGCGTTCACCGTGTTGATACCAGAAAACATAATCTGGTTGAAAACCAAAACTCAAGAGATGTCCCCCCACTTTGTCAAACGTGTCAAATGTTCTCAATGAACATTTTCTACAAGGGCATTTTATTTTGCCTTCTGAAACAAATTCTGGATTTGATGCTGCAAATGATAAAAAAGTCTCCACACCCTCTACATATACTAGATTTAAACTAGAACTGTTTGGATTTCTATGTTGATTTATCCATATGCGGTCACCTAATAATGATTGTTGACGACCTCGTTGTTCCATATTTTTCTATAAAATATAAAATCATTACTGGTTTTGAATAATTTTTTAGAAAAAACACTCAAGAAAGGATAATTATAGAGTTTACATCATACACGACTGACGCAAACTTTTTATTGAGATAGACCTAAAAATTGACCCTTTAAGAATTTAATATGTTGAGAATAAAGAAAAACCTGTTACAAATATTGATAATTTTAATATTATATAAATTTTTTAATATTTTCATAGTACTAATCTTATTTTTTCATAAATATTAATTATATAATAATAACATTATTACATTATTAGTATATTTTATTATTAATATTAAAATAATATAATTTTCTATATTATATACCATTCTCCTTTCATCTGTGTGTTTAACATTCTGTCTCCACATGTAATATTTGCATTCACTTTCACCTCTCCATTAGTGAGTAGGTTGATAATTTTGAAAAAGAATGAAAATATTACATGTGGAGACAGAAAACACACAGATGAAAGGAGAATTGTATATAATATAGAAAATTATATTATTTTAATATTAATAATAAAATATACTAATAATGTAATAATGTTATTATTCCTAATTATTGGTAATTATTCCTAATTATTGGTAATTATTCCTAATTAATGGTAATTATTCCTAATTATTGGTAATTATACCAATAATTAGGAATAATTACCAATAATTAGGAATAATAACATTATTACATTATTAGTATATTTTATTATTAATATTAAAATAATATAATTTTCTATATTATATACAATTCTCCTTTCATCTGTGTGTTTTCTGTCTCCACATACAAATATTACATGTGGAGACTATAAACACACAGATGAAAGGAGAATTGTATATAATATAAAAAATTATATTATTTTAATATTAATAATAAAATATACTAATAATGTAATAATGTTATTATTCCTAATTATTGGTAATTATTCCTAATTATTGGTAATTATTACTAATTATTGATAACCATTACGAATCATTACTAATTATTGGTAATTATTCCAAATTATTGGTAATTATTCCTAATTATTGGTAATTATTGGTAAATATTGGTAATTATTGGTAATTATTATTAATTATTGGTAATTATTACTAATTATTGTCAATTATTACTAATTATTGGTAATTATTACAAATTATTTGTAATTATTACTAATTATTGGTAATTATTACTAATTATTACTAATTATTGGTAATTATTATTAATTATTACTAATTATTTGTAATTATTATTAATTATTACTAATTAGTGGTAATTATTGGTAATTATTACCAATTATTGGTAATTATTGGTAATTATTGATAATTATTGGTAATTATTGGTAATTATTACTAATTATGGATAATTATCGGTAATTATTACTAATTATGGATAATTATTGGTAATTATTTCTAACTAATGGTTATTATTGGTAATTATTGGTAATTAATGGTAATTATTGGTAATTGTTGGTAATTATTGGTAATTATTGGTAATTATTATTAATTATTGATAATTATTACTAATTATTGGTAATTATTACTAATTATTGGTAATTATTACTAATTATTGGTAATTATTACTAATTATTACTAATTATTACTAATTATTGGTAATTATTACTAATTATTACGAATTATTGGTAATTATTATTAATTATTACTAATTATTGGTAATTATTATTAATTATTACTAATTAGTGATAATTATTGGTAATTATTACTAATTATTCCCAATTATTACTAATTATTTGTAATTATTGGTAATTATTGGTAATTATTACTAATTACTGGTAATTATTACTAATTATTACTAATTATCAGTAATTATTACTAATTATGGATAATTACGGGTAATTAGTAAATTATGACTAATTGTTCGTAATTATCGGTATTTGTTGGTAATTATTACTAATTATTGATAATTATTTGTAATTATTACTAATTATTGATAATTATATGTAATTATTACTAATTATTGATAATTATTTGTAATTATTACTAATTATTGGTAATTATTACTAATTATTGCTAATTATTGGTAATTATTACCAATTATTACTAATTATTGGTAATTATTGGTAATTATTGGTAATTATTTGTAATTATTACTAATTATTGGTAATTATTACTAATTATTCTAATTATTGGTAATTATTATTAATTATTACTAATTATTGGTAATTATTGCTAATTATTGGTAATTATTATTAATTATTACTAATTATTGCTAATTATTGCTAATTATTGGTAATTATTATTAATTATTACTAATTATTGGTAATTCTTGGTAATTATTGGTAATTATTACTAATTATGGATAATTATTGGCAATTATTACTAATTATTGATAATTATTTGTAATTATAACTAATTATTTGTAATTATTTCGAATTATTGATAATTATTTGTAATTATTACTAATTATTGGTAATTATTACTAATTGTTAGTAATTATTGCTAATTATTACTAATTGTTACTAATTATTGGTAATTATTAAGAATTCTTACTAATTATTGTTAATTATTAGTAATTATTACTAACTATTACTAATTATTTCTAATTATTGGTAATTATTACTAATTATTGGTAATTATTGGTAATTATTACTAATTATTGGTAATTATTACTAATTATTGGTAATTATTGGTAATTATTACTAATTATTCCTAATTATTGGTAATTATTACTAATTATTCCTAATTATTCGTATTTATTACTAACTATTCCTAATAATTTGTATTTATTACTAATTATTAGCATTTATTCTTAATTATTGGAAATTATTACTAATTATTCCTAAGTACCATTAACTATGAACAATGAATACTAATAATTTAAATTTATTAAGTAACAAAACAATGTAAACATAATTAAATTACAACTAATTAAGAATAATTGAAACTAATAAAAAATTTAAAATAAATATTAAAATAAAATAAACATAAATACCTTTAAAATTGATCTGAGGGTGATCTCTGATCGTTGTTGAAAACTTCAATATCAACTCCGAAAAAAAAAATTAAACTTAAGAAACGCTGAAATCTAAAAATAGAGTTTTGAGAGAAGGAGAAGATTGAGTTTGAGAATGAATGAAAAAAACTGATGGGGGTATTTATAGGTTAGATCATTTGCGACGGGTATCCCGTCGCAAATACCTTAGTCCTCATTTATTACGGTCAACGGTTAAATAGTTATTCACGACGGGTCCCGTCGCGAATAATAACCTGCCGACATACTATTTGCGACGGGGGTGGATTCCCGTCGCAAATATCTTTTACCGCCGCCGGTTATTTGCGACGGGGGACGATTCCCGTCGCAAATATCTTTTACCGCCGCCAGTTATTTGCGACGGGCGGTAACTACCCGTCGCAAATAACCTTCCCGCGATTTGGCGCGCAAAGCGTGCCAGTCCTTTTGCGACGGGGCAAGCGATCCCGTCGCAAATAAGTTTCTAACCGGACTATTTGCGACGGGATTTATCCCCGTCGCAAATAGCCCATCGCAAATACCCATTTTTCCCGTAGTGATACCACTCCTTTAATGTATATTTTGGTGAAAAAGTCAAGAGATAAACATGTATTGATATTAATGATGTTTTTGAGTTTCAAAGAGGTGATTGACTACCATCCAAATCGAAATATATCGTTTAAATTTTTTTGGGAGAATAATAAAAAAATCATTTGTAAGTTTTACCATTTTCATTTTAGTATGGGAATTGGTAGCAACAACACCTTAAAAATTTTTCTCTCAACATTAACTTGTGGACATACCAAATACTGATATTTATAAATTACAATATCTATATTCATTTCATCCAATAAAAATATTATATTATAGATCTCTATACATAATCATACATCCATAATGAATATTTAATGGTGAACTATGATATTCATTCTATCCTTATTCTGGTTTTGAATTGGTGGGACACATGTACAGTTCGTGAACCTTATTATTCCATCATAACCATTGTTTAATTTAGAATCATTTTTAAACTTGTTATTTAGTTCAATAGATTCCTCTAATTCCTCATTAATTTTAACTTTGTATAAATGTTTGAATACTCATTTGTGAAAGTTATTATTTCCCTAATTCCTTAATTATTTATATATCTATAAGTTTAAAATCTAGATATATTTTATTTTTTTCAATTATTCCCATGAAAAAAAATCAAGGTTCTTCCAAATCAGAGCATCATATAACTTTTTTAATTTTCCAGGGTGGTAATGTATTGAAAATTCATAATCATTAATCAACTCCAACCATCTTCTCTTGTGTGTATTCCACTCTATATAAGTGAATATGTACATTAACCCTTTATGACCATTATATATATCACACCTTTCAACAGAAATATAATTCCTCAATATCTTTAATGCAAAAATTCCCATACCTAACTCCAAATCAGAAGTTAGGTCATTTTTTCTTTAAAATTCATTTATCATGAATAATAAGCTATAACTATATCATTATTCTTGATTATACATCCCAGTAACTTTTTTAATGCATCAATAAAGATAAAAAAACTTTTATACACTATAAGTTATTGCAATCATAGGTGAATTCACTGGAATTCTCTTCAAATCTTGGAAATTTTCATCACATTCATCCTTCCAAAGGCACATGGATCCCTTCTGACATGAATTGGTGTGTGGTTTAGATATCAATAAGAAATTTTCAAAAGAAATCAATCATATGAATCCAAACTAGAAAAACCATGGATCTCAGCCACAATGGTTGGTCTCTACCAATGTTCAATAACATATTCCTTTTATGAATCAAAAAAATATACCCTCACTTGATATTATATGACAAAAAACTAAAAAAAAATGTAACAAATATTTACACTGGTTAAATTTTTCATACAACATATACTTCATTATGGTCTTTTATAAAATCTTAATGTGTTATTCATTCTCTTCCTTTATCATTAAATATATAAATATCTTGTATATAAAGACTACCACAAAATGATCAAAGTAATCTCTAGACACTCTATTTATTAAATAAATGAAGAAAACGGGGGCATTAGTAAGACCAAATTTCTTCAATCTAATTTTTTTCTATAACTTGTATGTAATGTTGTCTTGGGTATATCCTCCTTCTTGACCCTCAATTGATGATATAAAGAATAATAGTAAATCTCGAAAATGTACTAAAATCTGCACATTTGATCAAAAAAGTCATCAATATGGGTTATACGATATCTATTATTGATTTTTCATTTGATATGTTTCTAATAATCAATATAGAGTCACATTGATCTATCATTATTTGTAAAAATAATTAATAGGTGAAACCTAAGATGACACAGATAGATAAATGAAACAATTTCTATGATTCTTGGATTTTCTTCTTCAATTCTTGCAACTACAAAAATTCCTTTATATATATAGCCTTTAAAATAATTGTAGAACCATGTATGAGTTAAATTTAAATTTAAACATCATGATCCTGTGAAATAGTAAGAAACTATTTAAATAATACATCAAAAAACTCATGTAAAATAGAAATATCTTTAATTATGAGTTTCTCCCTAACCATCTGAGATAAACTCTCTTTTTTAGTTCGAAGCAAGAACCATAAAATGAATATAGTTCAAATAGTAATTTCATATTTATTTTCACATTGATAAATAATAATTGGTTAGTTTTAAATATAACTAATGGCATCCCTTCCTCATCAATATGTGTGGGATTTATATAAATAAATCTTATCCATGCATAATATAACATCCAATTCAACTAGAGGGAGATTAATGATATTTTTAGGAAGTAGATTTCCAAAAACATCAACTAGAGAGTAATCATAGACTTGAGATGTGATCATCATACCATTAGTATTTTCACTACTAATTCAAAATCTGATCAACGAGGTTATGAATTTTTATTCCTTGAGACTTTTCATGTTATATAAAAATATTTATAACTAATATAAAATGGGTTAATTAAATATTTTAGATTACATGTTTCCACCACAACTTCATTGGTCTATCTTCAATTCCATGTTAAAAAAATGGTTAACATGAAACTTATGCATCATTGATTATAGTGATCAATCTAGAAAATGGTTCATAGTATGTCTACATCCTAACACTTAACTTCTTAGATTTTACCTAGTTTATTAATTGACATAATATATTCAAATCCTTCAGAATTGTTCATAAATAAAATGATAATTGACCTAATAATATCTCCCAGTACTGTCAAATTAGCTGTTCAGTAAAGGAACACTCACAGTGCACTAGAATGATAGTATACATATACTCAACCAATTATTTTTTTGGCTATTTCCCCTAGATGAATTTGTTTAATCACTACATACTATTATAATATTTAGACATGGTTGTTTTTCTAGGAAATCCACACTCTTTTATTTACCATAAATTTTGAAATTATCATATAAATAATATTTTCCTAAGGTTTCTTAATAAAATTTTCTTATCCAATTTTCCAAAGGTAACTAAGCCTTGATCTTATACCAAATTTAGTGTCATATACTTTTCATACATAATGATTACATCTTATGCAATGAATATTCAATACATAGTGTAAATATTCACACTATAATCGTATAGGTTTAGTGTCTTTAGAAACATCGATATATAAACAAAAAATTCATTATAGATATATGTCAACTCCGACTAATTTATTTATAACTATAAATTTCTTCGACATATCAAACTTAAAACCTTATTTAATAACCTATATAATGGAAATATAATAAAGGGTGCGATCAGGTTCTCACTAATGGTAAACAATGGATATTTCAATGATCAGATAAACATACCATGAGAATATGTGTTTGATAAAGTGATCATACAATTTTAAAACCACGCCCTATATATCATAGATCATAATCATGGTTCATGAAAAAAGTCATATCAGTTCATAATACATGAATCATAATGGAATAAATGAACATGAGAAATAAGAGCACAATATTTGTAGAATAAATAAGGTTTTGGAATACATATAAGCCTGGAAAATTATTTCATTAATCAGGGATCACATTAAATACAATAATATTTGATTGGGTTCTCTGCCCATTCCCTTGTATCCATAATCAAATTTTACACCCAATACTATCATATTTAAAAGATTCCATTAGTGAACTATATTCACTCCCTATTATAGACTATATTATCCCATGATATATCCATATTATCTCAATGCATTAATGGGATATGTAATTCCATTTACCCCCATAATATAATCATAATCTATTAATATGTGTTCCATAATATCATAAATAATTCATCTTATATCATAACCCATGGAAATCAAATAGGTTTCATAAAAATTAAATCTTAACTTAACCCCTAAAAAATAAATATATTTTACAAAACCCTCATCAAAATAATCATAAACCATACATATAACGAATAAGGATGGTATCATTGGATCATTTCCTTTGTAAAGTATAAATAACATCAAAGGATTTCATCATATATTGAAATTACAATAAATGATCACTCAGAATATTTGTTGTGGAAACTACCCTTTTCATATTGAAATCACTTCTTTAAAATCTAAAAAATTGTAAGTATTATGGAAACAATTTGGATTGAAATAATCTTGAAATTTTTAAATTAAGCACCAAATAATTTATAAGTCGTGAAGGTGTGAAATATTTTTTCATTTCATTTATGTTAAAACAAATTTTAATTTCAAATATACTGGAAAAAATATTTAAATATACCTTTTTAAGAAAATGAAAAGAAGATAACATTTAAAAAAAAATTAAAAGTCAAACATGGAAGGAAAGTTCATTAAAACCAATTAGATATTACTAAAATAAATCTTCAAAACATTTTAGAAAACATGGATATCTAAGAAAAAGAATTTTCAACCTAAGAGAGAAGTAAAATAGTTTCTCCTTTAATATATTCTTTCTTTATCTAGAGTACTAAAAGTGAAGAAATTAAAAATAAATTAATCTCAAAAAATTAAAATAGCAGAATAAAACTCATTGTATTCAAGAGATATAGGTCATAAAATTCCATCATAAGAAGTTATATCATAAAAAATCACGTTAGATAATGAGATTGTTACATTAATTCCAAACATATTTGGTAATATCCATATAAAAAATCATTAAATAGAGTAACATATATGGATTTTTAAATAACCATAAATTTAATGAAATCATCATAAAATACATTCATGGGAATTATATAAACCACATAATGGAAACATGTAGTGAATATAAGAAAAGTCCCACAGAAATAAAATTGAGACGAGAAACCCCTTAATTTATATATCATTTTGCATCATACATATTTAGACCACCTATTAAATAAAAATATTTTTTTATTATTATATTCTAGAACCATAAAATTATATATAATAAACTAAATTATTTACTTATATCATATTTTCAACATTTTATTAACAATTCTTTATCAAAATCAATGTTCTATTTGATAACTATTTCATTTTTCATTCATGTTTCATTTTCACAGTCCTCATCCTAGTACATTAATCATGATTTAATCATACCCATAATGTTAGTAGAGATATAACTACCATATATATTAATTATATATATATATATAATCTTCCATAAATGATAATTATATAAAAATCATTTACAGTATTCATGGAGATGATAGAACTTACGTGTGCATGAATGTTGTTTTCAATTTCTATCAAAAAGAACGAAAGAAATATAAATACTATTTTATCATTCCTAAACAATAATAATTTTCAAATTATCATATATATAAATATTATTTCCACCTTTATATTCATATAACTAAATTGTTGGTGAAAAAATTACACTACTATGTGGAGACGACAAGCCTTATATTTGCACAAGCAATGCGTTATTTTTTCCCATAAGATTGAATGGATGTGAAATTTTGTTATTCCATTTTCGTAACAGAAAATATTTATATTTAAGATAAAAATTAATTATTTTGTAATGGATAAAATATATTTATTTGAGGTAGTATAATAAATAAAATTCAAAGTACTCTATTTAGAGTTATATTTCATTGTTGAGAAACCTCCTTTTCTATACACATTATGGATTCAAAGATGGTCTTTTATAAATTCCTTAAGATCAATGATGTGGTTATGGAATATAAAGAGGTATAATGTTAGGTTTTTTCCATGATAAAAGGGTCTTTATGTATGGATAAGATAGGATATGTGGTATCTGTTTTAAGTGTGGGAAAGGGTCAACACCTTTGGAATTACATAAAACATTAAATAATATATATATATCATTAACTTTTCATGTGGAGACAAGGAATACCAAATTCAAACATAAGATGGGATAATATCTAAATAATCCCAAACTATTACATATTTTCATTTTTAGGATACATTTTAGGCCTTATTTTCTTGTTAAAATACTTTAAACCAATTTTATCCTTAACCATGGAAACTGGAATTTCTTCCCTGATAAATTAATAATATTACCCAATATATAAGGTGAATTATAAATAAATTTTGATCTTATGATATAAAATTTAGAATATATTTAATTTTATTTAATTTTTCTTTTATATAGAAATTACTTTTAATATAATAACACAAAATGCATGAATTGATTTTAGGAAAATACCCATTTTAAGAGTAAAATTAATTAAACCAACAAATAAAATCATATATTTGTTTTCATGGACTTTTTATAGATAATAAAATAATATGGTTTTATAATTTTGGGGAAAGCATTATCGTAACGATCTGGCATGGTGTTCCATATTACCTGACACCCAACCAAATTCACCACAAAATCCGAAAGGTGTTCCCAATCCCCAAAGGTTGGTGACTATTGACTGGGCATCCCAAGAAATATTTTAGGAACAATATATACCAAAACATATTTCAATGACTGTAAAAGTTATAAATTTAATAACCAAAATAAATATATAATCTAGAAATAATTCTATATAGAAACAAACTAATCAAAATAAACAACTACAAGGAAAAAACAAACTTACTCAATACGAGACCCAAAACATCTCCACCAAACACTCCCACATGTCGTCCATGAAGAACAAAACCGAATCCAAATATGAACCTAAAAAGATATAATCAGTTGAAAAAATCCATGTATGCCACCCCAAACTATCAAAACTATGGAATACTGATCTTAAAACTAACAATCAATGAAATATTGAAATTAAATATTGAATATAGGATTTACATACATATTTACTTATAGGAAAAATATCAAATCCACATAAAAATTCCCAAATAGTTCCCTTGTTTTCCAAAATCAAAAACACTCATTTGAAAACTAAGCCACAAGCCTATGCCTTATAAAAATCATGCACACCACTATCATTTCTCAAAAACAATTAATTTTGTTTATTTAAATGAAAAATAATCATGTTAAATCATTTTCCAATAAGTCTTAGACAATCACCCAAATCCACTTTTGCAAAGCTTATTCAATTATCAAAACAAGTCATAACAAAGTAGTGAAAAAAATCAATATATACTCTGTGAACACAAAGGGTATTAGATATCTCAGTACATAATGTCAAACATGACACTAAAAATATACATCAAGAAAATAACAATCCCATCAAAGAATAAAACATCTCTAGGTGGTCTATTTATCCATCAATTTAATCCATGGTACCATAGAGAATTTTTCTGGGTACCCATACCATATATCAAAGGGCCCAAAAGTAGAAAAACACTAAGCATCAGTCCATTAATCAAACCAAGACTGGAACACATAGTCTGTCCATCTGAACCTTGATATGGAATGCCATTTCCATACCCTTGGGATTATGTACGTCAGTCCTTCCCTTGAATAATTATTGTTAATAGGTTTCCTTGAGCATTACTCAAGACCACCCACAGGAGTCGAGCATCAGTCTAACATCAAAAAAAACAATACATTAGTCAAATTACAACTAATTTTCACAATCCAAATGCCCATTTCCTAATAACATTTAAAAAGGTAAAACTATTTCTAAAATCATCCTAGAAACCAATGTTAAACCATTAAATCACATTGATTTATTTCCTAAAGTAAATGGAGTACAGAACTCCACTTCCTTTTTAGATAACTCACTTCGAAAGTTAAATTTTCAACTGGACCTTTAATACCAAAACATAGGTTGGGGTGTGAATCCCAAAATCCACCCTTAATGAAAACAACTTAAATCATTTATAAAAAATTATTTAAATAACCCAATCATTCAAAAAATTACAAAACCACCTTTCACAAATGGTTCTTATGCTTTAAAAACTGGTACAAGGCCCAAGGCCATTCTTTTCCTTCAAACCATTTTTAAATATGATGACTAGGATTTTCACTCATATCACACTAATTTGGAAATCCACTTTTTAAAAACATGGAATTGAAATAAAATTCCAAGGTAAAGTATGATTATCAACCATCATAATCATCAATCCAAGGGAAATTAAAAATTTTACATTATGAAGCCAAACCACCACATTGAAAACAAATAAACCCTTTTAAGAAAAACATAATCCCACTTTAAAATCTCATGTTAACCTAAATCCCATGGAACAAGTGGATTTCACAACGAAAATTCTCATTGGTTTTTTTTCAAACACGAAGAATTCATAAAACACCATTTCAAAACCATGTTCCATTGCACCAAATAATACACTTTTTCTTTCCAAAGAATAAAACCAAGGCATTAAGAATATCAAGGTCACCCTTCTACAATGTCTTTCCTATTTTAAAAATCAAAACATGGAAAAAGTACTTTCTTCCATCAGACATTTCATTAAACATTTCCAGCTACCCTATCAAAAAAAAAATAATGAACAAGCCATTTTTCATTTCCATAAAACCCGTATAATGAAGAATATATAAATTTTACACAAAAATGTAAACCACCCACATATTTCAAATCACCATTTTAAATAAAACTAAAAAATCCATTTAAAGTCACTTGAGGTTAACACCCAAAATTTAAGGCTGAATTCCCATTAAAACTTACTTTAACTTAATGAAACCCAAATAAAATTTAAAACCTATTTAAAACCCATCAAACACTAATGAAAACCGTTTCAAAAAGTTCCAATTACATTTCATAAAAGTATTGTATAACTGAACATTCCACTTCAAAACAGTAACATGAATTTCACATGAAAACCCAACTATGCCAAGTACCAAACACACTAAAATAGTCTCAAAACATCACAAGGATATCCATATATTTTAAATTCATAAAACACAAATTAAAATGAAATAATTTTATTAAAATTATAAAAGGAAAATAATTTAATATTATCACCTTACAGAAGTTGATGTAGATCAAGATGGAACACTTCTACACTTGATGCTTTCATTCGTGACCACTTGAGGGCACTCTTCACACCTCCATGAACATTCACCTTTATATACACAAAGACACCTATCCCCTATTTATATATTAAAATAGTCATAAATATTTACAATGATATCCTTACATATATTCTTATATTTGAATATAACCATTTACACTTACACACGTATACATTTTTAATATATGTATAAAATCACACCTCTCCACCATATATATATATATATATATATATTCATTCCACCATGTGTGAATATATAAATATAACGGAGGAACATACATATAGATATATACCAATGTATTAATACACAGGTAAGTCACCATTGACCCTTGTGACTTGAACCCACCTCATGGTTTAACAAAACGCACAATAGAAAAATACTAGGAGCTAAAAATCACTAGAAGACCCAAAAAAAATTTGGATAGACAAATAAGAGAGATAAATCCTACCTCAAGAAGTGAAGATAAACTGAAATGATATGAAATGAATCACCTTTGGCAGAAAACACCAAAACTCACACAAACATGACCTTAGGATACAATTACACATCGTAACCAAAGAAGGAACAACTAAATTTTTGATAAAACCTAACCCTAGGGTTTAGCCAATCCAAACATGGTGTTAGGGAGAGGTAAAATCAGCCAAATAGACGGAGAAGAGTAGGATATAATGTATTACCTCAAATAACTGACAAAAAATGGAATAAATATGATGGTATCACCAGAAGAAGAGAGGGTTGAGAATGAGGGTGGTGTGCCACTAGATATGAAGGGGGAAAGGGAGTCGTGTGAATCTATTTATAGGAAGAGAGGAAGGAATAAAAATAGAGATGAATGAATATAAGGAAAAATAAAAAGAAAAAAATAATACATAATTTTAAAAAAAATGGGAAACTCACTTGGTTTTCATACTATTTACCAAACATTGCATAAACTGTGCACTAGACACTGCCTATGACAGTTTTTTTCACATCGTTACACCTAGTCAGATGCATGGTTTAGAAAATTGTTCTCTAACCATGCCACTCAAAATTTTCAACATAATGAGCCAAACCCCACGCTTGTCACACAGTTTAATAGATCGTGCACAGGTCATTCCCCATACCTTAGACTCACCAGGGAACCAACACAGGCACCACAAGTTTACTACTAACGGTGTGGGCTAACCATGTAATAGATAAGAAATCCTCAAAAAAATTATATTTTTTATCCCACCGACTCCCATAGCTCAAACTCACACCATAACAAGACAATATAATCCAAAATAAAAACCACATGACGCATAAGGTGTCATCATCTTCCCACCATGATACTTTCTATCACCATAAAGTACTTTTCAAAGGAATAGAAAAGAAAAAAAGGGTCCAATCATGACCTTACCAAAAGAAACACTTGATAGGGCTTAACCTCAATGGAAATGACTAAAATTATCAAGGACAATCACTCAATTTTAATAATAATAATTCATGCCTCCGAGTTCTATTAGAATAAGAACCTAAAAATGAAATATTATTCATAACAAGAACCTCTAACATTGTTTCCATGCCATTTTGAGTTCCTCTAAAATGTTTTTTCAAAATATTTCTAACAAAATACATATCCTTGAAACAACTGAACATCCATGAGAGACACAATCTCATGAAAAAAAATTCCACACCCAAGAAAGAATGAACCACCATAAGTATCCTCAAAAGAAAACAAGGGCTCTCACATAGTGTCACAACACACACGGTTAACCTGTGGTCCATAGGATGGATCAACCCCACATAGTGCATACTAAATGGACAAAGTTAAACACCAACTAGTATACCAAACTCAACTGGTGGATCAAGAACCCTAGTAACTCGATTGGGCACCTAAGGCCTCTCTCATTTCAAATAATAAGAACCTTAATGAATTAATGAGAAAACGGTTTCAAAATCCATAGAATCTAAAAAACCACACATAATTCTTCAAAAAAAAGATCACAACCACTAGAAAAAGGCTTCCCAAAAAAATCACCCCATAAAACAAAAAAATAACCAGAAATCTAGAACTCAACCTAACTCACAAGGATGGATCTGCATCCACCACTCCACTTAGAGTTAGGGTAGGATCTGGATTTGAAGAAACACTTTCGACCATTATAGTATATAGAAACAACGAAACTAGACATGGAGATAAATAATCCATCTCTCATAACACAAACCATACAATTTCTTTTAAATCAAGTTATCAGTACAAACTTAAATACATAACAAGGTTAAAAACCTCTCAAATGTGGAAAACACAAATACACTAAAATAAATCTTTCTTTGACAACATCATTTTCACCAATGAATTTTAAAAATCACCCTCCACTAGTGTATTTTCCAAAACCCAAGTAACACCACTTTCAAACCAAACAACCTTAGTGTAACCAACACATTTCCCAAACTATGCATCCTACAAGAAATCTCATTCAAAATTCCATTTCATTTTGAAAACAATGCACCCATGTGTGCTCATTCAAAACTCACTTTCCTTTTGAAAACAGCATTTCACAAGGAGGAAACAATTTTTATAAATCATTTTATAAAACCAAGGAAAATATATCATCTATATTTTCTACAAAATCACGATTGAAACTAAATTTTATCCAGAAATCCCCTTTATATATCTAAATCAGGTTTTTTCAAAACCAATCACAAATAATTATTACACAAGAACCCGCATAAGAATCACCAAAAAAACACATCCCAAAATAGTTTTCATCTGACCACCAATGTGTTGGAACTACCTACAGAGAAATATAGATTCATGAGGAGTCCAAAACAAGCCAACCAGAGATGAAATAGTGGTATGCATGAGTTGTCCCCATGTTTGGGGGACCGCGAGCCAACCTTATAACACACTCCATATAAGAGAAATACTTGATTTCATGGGAAAAACATGGTTTCTCATGCCATGTGTGCCAACAATGCAAGTAACATTCTTGTTCTATTCCACACTGATACCCACTGATAAATTAGCCTCTAATAACACTTTGTAACAAAAGTGAATGGTATTTCATCCCACCAAAAACCCAACCTAATTTATCACAAGTATCCAATGGAATTTCCTATCCCCATGGGCCAGAAACTAGAACCAAGGTATCATAGGAAATATTTTTTAAACAATTACATCTAAAATAAAGTTTAATGATAGAAAAAGATATAGTTGAAATATCTAAATAAATAAATATGAATGAAATAATGATATACCAAAACAAACTAACGAAAATAAGAAACTACAATAAATAAGAAAAAAATTGGCTCAAGTTGAGATCCAAAACATCTCCACCCAACACTTCCCCATGTCGGCCATGAAAAATAAAATGGAACAAAACTGAGAACCTATAAATATATAGGAATGAGATAAAATTCTAGTAGGTCACCTCAACCTGCTAAAACTATGAAATAGGTTTCTTAAGGACAATCATTTATTATTATTGGAATATAAATCCATAAATTATTATTTACATATACAATAACCTCTAAAAAAATACAAATAATAAACAACTTCAAAAACACTTCCCTTGCTTTCCAAATTTGACAACACACATTTAAAAACCAAGCTATAAGCCAAAGGCTTATCAAAACCATGCATACTATTTTAATATCTCAAAAACAACACACTTTTATTATTTAAATCAAAAATTCATTTAAAACATTTTTCAACAAGGCTCAAATAATCACCCAAGGACACTTAGGCATAACACGGCCAATTATCCAAACAAGTCATAACAAAGTAAATAATAAACATCAACATGTACTGAATGAAAAAAAAGGGTATAACATATCTCTATACATCATGTCAAACATGGGACTAACAAAATAAATCATGTAAACAACAAGATCATCCAATAATTAAACATCTTAAGGAAATCCATTTATCCCAAAGTTTAATCCATGGTACCGTAGAGAATCATTATGGGTACCCATATGATATATCAATGGTTTAAAAATTCATCAAATCCAAAGCATCAGTCCATGAATCTATCTGGGTTCCTAAACTCCATGTTTGACCATCCCAACCTTGATATGGAACTCTATTTACAGACCCATGGGTTTAAGAGCCTCAGTCCTTCCAACAAATAACTATTGTCTATAGGGGTTCTTGATCATCATTCAGGACAACCCACAAGAGTAGAAGATCAGTCCAACATCCCAAAAAAACATTCAATTAGTCACATTACAACCATTTCTCTCAATCAACATGTCCATTTCCTAAAAAATCAAAACTATTTCTAAAATAACTATAGAATATCATTTTAGACAATTATACCACATTGATCCATTTCATCAAGAAAATTTATTACAAACAATCAATTTCATTTTTAAAAAACCCACTTTAAAAGATAGATTTTCAACCATGCCATTAATAGCCAAACACAGTTTGGCGGGACCATTCCAAACTCCACACTTATTGAAAACAACGTAAATAATTTCTCACAAAATGATGGGAATCAACAATGTATTCAAAATATTACAAAACCACCGACCACACATGGGTCTAACTCTTCAAAAACTAAAATAAGGCACAAGGCAGTTGATTTACATCAAACCACTTTTAAAGATTCTGACCATGCAGTGCAGTCATTTAATTTTTTTTGGATATCCTCTTCTTAAAAAAAATGGAATTGAAATAAACTTCCAATACAAATAACGATTATCATTAAATATATTAACCAATCCTAGGGAAACTCCATTTTCACATTATCAAGCCAAACCACAACATTGAAAACAAGGAAACCATTTTTTCATCAAATGAATCCCACAATACAAACCCCACTTAAACTAAATCACATGGAAAAAAGTTAATTTCACAAATAAAACACTCATTTTTATTTTATCAATCATAAATACTTCAAAAAACCCATTTCAAAATCATATTCCATTACACATGGTAATCCACCTATTCCTATCAAAGAAAAAATAAAAAAAATTCATATCAAGGTCACCATCCCATAATTTATTTATTCTTTGAAAATTCATAATATGAAAAAATCTCTCTCCTCTATCACAAATTCCATAAAAAATAACTTAAAACATTGTTGTGGGTTCAAAAAAACAATCCATTTCACAAAAAAAAGATACCCTGTGAAAACCCAAAACAAGGAACAAGGCCTTTTTTATTTCCATAAAATCCCTTTAAAAATCCAACTAAGATTTTCCAAAAAAAGATAAACCACCCAAACATTTCTAACAACCATTTGACATAAAATTAAAACACCATTTTTAAGTCATTAGAGGTCATCATCAAAATTTTAAGACTAAATTAAATTTAAAATATTACATTCACATAATAAAAATAAAAAATGGTTTAAAACCAATTTAAAACCCGTCACACACTTCTAGAAACCATTTCAATTGTTCCCAAATTCATTTCATAAATTATGTGTAAAACTAAACATTCCATTTCAAAACACTAACATGGATTGCACATGAAAAACATACTATTCCATGTAAAAACACCCAAAAATGGTTTAAATTCATTAAAATGATATCCATATATCTAAAAATACATAAAATAGAACTTAGAAATGCACATTCTTATTAAAATTAAAAATGGTATCAAATTTCATAGTAACACCTACCTCAACTAGAAGAAGGACTAGTCAGAACAATTCAGTACTTGATTCTTTCATTGTCGAGTACTCGAAGATTGTCTTCCCATACTAAGATCATATACACCATCACGTATACATAAATACACCTATCCTCTATGAACATATTCACATGGACATTAATATTTAAAAGGGGATGCTTGCATATATTCTAATGTGCGCATATACTTGTTTACACATATGCATGTATGAATTTTCCATATATATAAATAACCACACATAGACCCTATATATATATTCAAGACTCCATGGGTGAATATATATATATATATATAATGGGGGAACTTACTTATATATATATATATATGCATACCTCTGCATATGAAGGAAAGTATCCTTCAACTTTTACGACTTGAACCCACCTCATGGATGGCCAAAACTAACAATAGAAAATAATAGGAACTCAAAATAAACAAAAGACTCCAAATAAAATTTTTCTAGAAAAAGTAGAAAAATAAATACTACCTCAAGTGGAAATGTAAATAAGAAATTATCTGAAACATGTCACCTTCAGTGGTGAACCCCAAAACATACCCAAACACGACCCGAGGAGCCCATTCCACACCCCAACCAAGGAAGAAAAAAATATTTGGATCAACCTTAACCCGATGGTACATCGATCCAAACTTAGTGATGCGGAGAGGGAAAATCATTAAAATTTAGGGATAATAGTTGGAGAAATTGGATTATATGGTATAATTGACAAAAAATTGGTACAAACCTACCGGTATCACTATAGAAATAGAGGGATGAGAGGGTGGGTGGTGCGCGGCAACAGAAGAATAGGGAGGGATATCGTACAACTCTAAAGAGGATAATAAAGCAAAGAAAACAATTAGATAAGAAAGAAAATAAGTAAAACGAAAAACAAAAACATAATAAAAACCTAAGGTTTAAAATAAGGAAAAACTCACACGGTTTGTGCATGGTTTACCAAACCATGTGTCATCAGTGTGCTAGAAACTACCAAGGCATGATAACCTCACATGATTACTCCTAGGTAGACACACAATTTATCTAAACCTACCCAAACCATACCACATGACACTGTCAAAAAATAGATTGAAATTCCCTAATTTTCTCATAGATAAATAGAATGTACATATGCTTTGTGTCACACCTTAGACTCACCTAGGCACTAGCATGACACAACATGGTTACTACTAATTATGTGGGATAACCATGAAACAGCTAAAACATCCTCCAAATATATAATTATTTCATCCCACCCATAATAGGAACTCAAACTCATGCCACAACAATACAAAAAAAATACAAAATAAACCCACTAAGACATATAGGGTGTCACATTAATCCTGGATAAATCTTCCGACCATGAAATTAAATTCAATGTTCCAAAAATATTATTATATTTGAATAAAATATAATTTATCTTCAAAAAAATCATGCTTGGGTCCCCAATGTAAATAAAATAAAAAATAAATATTTTAAATCCTTAATATTACATTTTCTAAAACCCAAATCATCCAATAGAATAAAAGAATATGTTAATGATTTTTTAACCCTATAATTTTAACCCAATTTTATTTTTTTAACATTGGTGGAAAATATTTATGATGGTCACTATTCCTAATAACCAAAAATTTAGATTACCCTGTTAAATTATATTTCTTATTATGATTCTAAATATTTAATTCATTTTATCAAATTAAATACATAGTTGTTTCGGAATTTAATTTTATATAAATCTCTCAAAACACATTGAAAAGGGGATTTCCAAAAAAATCAATCTTAAATGTAAAAGGTGTTTATACCAAAATAAATAATTAAATTTATTATAATGATATTAATAAAATTTTCATAATATAAGTGTAAAAATATTATATTGAAATATTTTTGAACCAAAATATATCTTTTTAAATTCTAGAAATGAAAAGAAAATTTTCAACAAAAATCTATATTTTCTAATATTTACTAAAAATTAATCAATTCGGAAAAATACCAATATTACATCCTAGGTTAAATTTTATATGATGAAACTCTAAATGATAACAAATATTTTAATTAATTTTTTTTAATATGTATAAGTTAATTATAATATTCTCACCTAAAATTCCTTAAAATTTATTTTTTAAAGAAAATATATTTTTTTAAACATAAAATTAATATAATTAAAAATTTGAGAAAGTTTTTATTATAAATAAATAAATATATTTTCATTATATAATTCATTTTTACATATTTTCCATAATTTTGTTATTTGTGTTCATGCCTCTAATTTTAGATACTATGTTACAATGTTCACATTTAAATAGAAGTATTTCAGTTGAATATCATGGTTTATTTATTCTTTGTGTCTAATGTAATAAAATCTATCAAATAAATTATATTTATTTGAAGAGATATATATCATAAAATCTAATGGTGTGACACATTTATCCTTGTATTGTAATTTAGAGAGATTCCAATATGTATGTATTCTTTAGGATATTTAATATTTATTAAACAAATATTATTTATTATCATGTGTTATAATGTAAATATATTCTAAAAATATCTCCAAATAGAATTTATGAATTCTAGGTTGAGTTTTTAATGGATGATTCTACTAAGGAAACATATAATATTCATTTGATATTTGGTTCTTGGGTCGAGCCATTTAATTGGCCCTTATTTTCAGTTTATTTTATTATTCACCTCTCCCATATTCATTCCATAATTCAAATGAGAAGAAATAATCCCTTCAACTTAATGATTCCACTGGACTATATAATAAAGAATGGAGTGAGAGGAGGAGCTTCATTTGAGGAAGCAGTTTGGAGCTAGATCGGGGTGCAAGGGATATGAAATGTGGATCATCAGTGTGTGAACTTGATGATTTTTAGATTAATAATGATGTAGTTTTTGTTTAATTATTATTTCCTCATCCACATTTATTTTTTTCCATTTTTTATTATCAAATTTGTGTTATTGTGGGTTGGCTAAGGGATATTAAGCTGTTATTTTTACTGAAACAAGTGACTCAGACTATTTACAGGGTGCCTATATCTGTAATTCCCAAACAAATAGTATGAAGTTGTTGGGAAAAAAATTGTATAGTTTAGTGATACGAATTAGGGTAAAATATTTTTATCGCATATTATATTGGAAGTGTCCATAAAATGTGTTGGTCTATTGGGTACATTTATTGATTTGTGGCCAAGTAAATAAATAGACACCTCATATGAGGTACATTTCATGTTGAAGTACATACCATTTCAGGTTACATGACATAGATTTAGAAGGTTACATGATTTGGTACCCATTATGGATTATATTTCATGTATTCCACTGTTTTTTCATTTACTTGGATAATACACAATTTGGTTTCGTGGATATGTGATCATATTAGGTCTTTGAGAGAACATGTTGTGTACACTATGGTGAACATGATGTTCTTTCCCCCTACTGTGGATTTATAAATTTTTCTAACCTACAAATATATTTGGATGAGTGGATGGTCCATTTTGTGTATCATTTCATATAAAAAACAACTTTGGAGTCCTCTATGTTATTAAATACTATTTGAAAGATGATACAAGTCTTTTTAAGGATATTACCATCATAGAAATGAGGAAAATATCTAAGTGATAATATAAGGTGGGTTTGAGGATGGTTAAATCCCTTCACAACACTCTTATACCAGGCTTTGTAACCTTCATTTTTATTTAGAGTTCAATAATCTCTGAGAGAAAATGGAAGATATTGATTTTTGGAGGATGGAGGATTTATGATGTAACACTTAGGAATGGTATACCATTGTTCCTCTATATATCTAGTCACTCCAATATGAATATATATATATAAGAAACTCAAAGCGATTCCCTACATCTCATACACTCTAGAGACAGAGTGGGTGAATGTGGTCTTGGTAGGAGGTTGGAGAGTTTTTCAAAAAAAATATTATGTTATGGAATTTGTGGGTAATTTTTGTTGTGGGATATAAATTTTATCTCTCCCATGTTGTATCCTATGAATTTTTTTGTGGATATGGAATAGGAGACTTGGAAAAAACATTTGGTGGAACATTTTGAAAAACTATAGGTTATCATGACTATGATGAGAGGATGGTATGAATATAGGTGTTATGTACTCCCTCTAGATCATATCATGTGATGAGGTATGGTCTAAACTTATGTTTCTAGAGTTGGTACACCCCAAGAGATGTGGGGTGTCAGTACTCTATCTTAGTAAATGGTTTATCTAAGATCCCATTTTAAGTAATGAGAATATTCATACATTGGATAGAGATGATATTCTACTTGATTGAACATTCCCTGTGGTGATTCATGAGTGGTCCATATTATGGTTTGGTACCCCCCCCCCCACTCCGCCCTCATTGGTTTTTTTTAACCTAGTGAGGTGTGGGTCCCCTAATACATTCTTAAGTGTTGATGTGATGGTCATGCAAGTCAATAAATGTGGATGGTTTGGATTCGTGGGGTTTGTAACTCCCAATACTGGTCTATTCACTCCTTAAAGGTGTTGGTCCCCCCAATGTGGTATATGAATGGTGGCTTTATGGTGGTAATATTCCACACCATGTTGGTAGGTTCATGTTCATGAGGATTAATAGTTCATAGGGTTATCCATGTTCCCCTTTCGCATGACATTCTTGTGGAGCTTGAATGAGTGGGAAGGGTTTCACCTTGTGGTTGATTAATATCCTCCATTGAGCATTGATATGTCTCGAGAATTATATTTTTATCATAACCTGGATGAGGATGTTTCTTCCCTCTAGTAGAATGGGTCAGGGAACTCTCTAATGGAATAGGGTTTGGGTCAACTATCCCTAGGGTCAGTAAATCCCTCATGTGTCTTATCATTATTAGGTTTTGGTTCTACATATTTGTTTAAAATATATATTATATACATTTTAATCATTATGTACATATATTCCTTTTGGGTAATGAGTCATTGTTCTAGGAATAGTGATTCTCTAGTTACTCTAGGTCGACACCTTGTGGGTTCAACATGTACTTTTGTTGGTACGCAAGGAGTATATTGTGAATTGGTGAGTCCCCTTCAGTATAGGGTCTTCCAAAAATGTTCCCTAGGGATATATGTGGTGATTTGGGTTGTATAATACTCTTTCCAAATGATGTGTTTTGATCTTATTTTTCATGGATAGGCTAATGGGTGTTTACCACTCCATTTTGTGGTGTATCTATTGTGAACAATCAGGGAAGTATTTTCCCATGAGGTTCATGATTAGGGAGGTTTTTTCACCTATGGAATGGTATTTGTGCATGGAATTATAATTCCAATTAATTAATAATAACTAGGGGTTATCCAAAGTAGATGCTCAAGAAATAGGGTTAGGGTCATAATGTGAAGTGAATTTATAACTTCTTCCATGGATGTTTTCCCCCTTTAATGAGATGGGTGATTATATGGTTGGATAATTGGTTGTATATTGACCTATTTTATAATTTCCCTTCATGCTTGGGGGAATTATACTAGAAAATTTTATACTCATTGATGCATTATCTTTGTTGCCACACATGTTGTGTCAATGGAGACAAAGCATAGGTCGATGACGATATCAGTGGATATGGAGCTAGTGGAGTTGTAACTTAGTGGGGATGGTGAGATTCATACATGGTAGTTCTTGTATTGGAGTTAATGTGATGTGGAAATCTCTCTCCCCCATGTTTCTCAAGACCATATGCCATTTTGACATCGTGCCTTGTGTTTTTTCATTATTATACCCCCCTTTATATTGTATTCCCTAGGTTGTTTAGTAGCTGTAGGAATTTAACTTTTTATTTATGTTAGACATGTAATAATATTTCATTATGGATAAACTTTTATTTATTTATGTTTGATATATATTGTAGGTTTTCAATTATAAGACCTCTCATATGTGTATTATGTATTCTTCCTCTCATTCAGAAACCTATAGCCTATTGAAGTATGGCTTAGGATGGCACACATGACCCATTATCATCCCATGTGGGGAGAAAGTGATTCATGTAATGTAAACATGGATATTAATATGTATTTTATACGATTTGTTGTCTTTTATATGATAAATATTATTTGGTATTTTTGTACTCTCCCCTACCCTCAAATCTTGGTGTCCATGTAATATAGGAAAGGGAAAGGTTTCAAGGATCATTAATGATGGTTCTATAGATCTATATTTGTGGTGCAAATAATGGGGATTGATTATAAAATATTGGAGCTCTTGTAATATACCCAATGGATGGTTATCATTAAATTGAGTTGGTCGTGTCTTGTTGGACATGATGGGGGTTTATTTACACAATACTTTTATAGTTATTTATTTAAATTAAAAAAAATCTAAAGTTTGGGGTTTAGATTATAATTTAAAATTAAATATATATTACTTTTAGTTGGTTCTTCACATTGAGGGAAAATAATTCTCTAATAATATTTTTTCATATCTCAACATTAATTTATAGCCTCTGAATCTTGAAGAAAATTATTGAGACCATATGGGAATCCAAGAATGGGTCATAGGATTTGGGGTCCTAGGTCAGGGTCATCACGATAATGAAACTAATTTCATTCTGACATTATCGAAAAGTGACATGCTAGATGTATTAGATTCCATACCATTTAATAGAATTTTTCCTTTGTAGATATTTTTTCTTTGATAAATGGAACACTGAGGAACATGATGGTTTTACATGATGGAATGAGTTTTTACTCACTTACTGTTATAATGGTTAGGTATTTGTCGTATTTTCCTTCATTAAGACACTTATCCCCTAGGAAATGAAATATAGAAATTCCACTGGTTTCCCGTTTTGTAGATTACAATATAAGCATGTTGACACCAGGATACTATTTTATTTATGATTCAATCTTTGTCTGAGTTGGTATTTTTATATAAGAAACTATATAATATGTTAAAAAGAACAAAAAATGTGAAAGGGTGATAACAAAAGATGAAATAGTGGTTAAGAACTACTATTAAACTTTTGAGTCCAAATATTAATTATCCACAAAAATCTCTTGTTTATAATTCTTTAGTGAATAATATAATAATATATAATAGACACCTGACCCTTTTTAAAATTCACACTAAAACCATAATTTTTATGTTATTTTTCCTTTAAAATGATCAAATTACAAAATAACCAGCAAGAAATTAGATCTAATTATGTTCAATATGCTCTTAATTCATGAAAAATATTAAGATGATTAAATAGAGGAAGATATTGATTTACATTAAAAGTACGAACCAACATAATTTGATTCAATAATTAAAAAATACAATTAAACAAATAAATAGTTAATGATGAAAATATTTCTGTATAACTAGAAGCATATATCATTCAAAAATAATTCTATATCTCATAATTCAAGAAAATAAAATCAATGAAATAAAATGAAAAATAAAGGTGTAATATTACAAAGGGGATGTTGTCACAGTCTCCACTATCTCATTGCCAAAAAAACGGTAAAACATTTTAAAATAAGAAAGAACTTCTATCTTTATTTCTCATTGATCTCATGTTCTTAGTCTCTTATAATTATTTTTTAAAAAATAAATCATGTAATTGATGATGCATAAATATCTTTTAATTAGTTCTCTAAGGGTTACCTCAATGTCACCACCTCTCAACTTATCAACAAAAAAGAAACATGGTATATGTCACTATTCATATTCTCCCATGTAATAACTCTTGCTAAGAAGCTAAATCAAATATAGTATTGCAAGGGATTTCTGTGATATCTCCAACTCACAAAAATATACTTGTGTTCAAAATCTTTGTTTATATAGTATAAACTTCTTTAGTGTTGTCCCACTAGTCCTCATATTCCCAATGAAATCTTTTCCATGTCCTTTATTTTTTTGAATAATACTAGGGATAACTTTTTATCATCATATTTCCAAATTATACTCTTACCTTATCATTTCGACGCTTATGGGGACCCCCATGCTGGCTAAAAATTCATAGATCACAAGAACTTCTCATTTTATTAGTTAATATAAAATATTTTCATTTAATTATTATTTATATTTTTCTTTATGTTTATTAACTCTATCCCTACTTGCCTTAATAATTTAATCATGGTCCACCTTATATATTTTGAACTATTATTTGGAAATAGTTCATCAATCTTGGATGGAATTGTTGAACTATGATCCAGAATCAACCATCTCCTTTATCAAACAAGTTTGGTCATGGTTAGGTACCTTTGATATGCCTATTTAATATCTCTATTTTCTTACTTAAAGTCCAAAATTAATATTACATTTTAATATTTCTTATATAATTATACATATGAATGTAATATTTATTCCTAAACACTTGAGCCTCCTATGATATTATTCACACATTACTACACTTTTTTATATTAGATATTCTATTTATAATTTGGTTTTTTTATTTACCATAATGTATTTTGGTTTTAATTTTACATTAAAAAATTACTCTTATATGCCACCGTCAAACCTACTTATTTATTCATATGCATGTTGCTGAATTAATTTTTTTACACCCCATCCTCAAAATTTCATTAATTCAAATAATATGTAATTCCTCCCTGTAATACATAATAATAAAAACTAGATTCTAAAAACCATCTAATATTAATGGGAATTTAAAAGATTTCAATTTGTGAATATTAGAAAAATATTTCAACCAGTGACTTATATAATATTAAATATTCAAAAAAAATATTTCTAAATACACTTTAACTATAAACCAAATTAAAAAGATTATTTGTTAAATTAAACCTATATAACACATCATGAAAGATAAAAAAATCTAAACTCATAAAAAACATAATTCTACATCTCAATAAAATTTAAATGATATCATTCAAAAGGTATTTATAAATTGAAATTAGAAGAATTTGTCATTTAAATATTGAAATTTCATGTTTATCACTAAACATTCAATGAATAATAAATTTCAGGTTGATTCAATAGATATTAATATTTCATCATTAAAATCCTACCATATCATAATGTGATAAAAAAAATAAAAATATATGTGGTTGAAACTTAAAAATATTTAGATGTCAAAATCCCCCCAACAAATCCATGTACCAAAGAAATAATTCCACCATACTCAAAATTCATGTATAGTATTGAAACTTATTCATTCAAAATTTAAAATTCATGTATACCTTCAAGAATTATCTTTTTTCCAATGTATGAATAACACACAACTCAATAATTAATCATAGTTAATAGTTTGGATTAAATAATTAAATAAAACCAAAAGAAGTTTAATTAATGAGTATTCCCAATCAATAAAAAGTATATCAACAAAATTAACATAAACTTACCAATCAAAATCACATGAACACTATAACATCATATACCTTAAACAACCTATAACTATATGATTCATAATATGGGGTTTTACTTTATTTCATTTATTATTTTTTTTCAGTTTTGATTTTTATATAATTAACAAAAATAATAAATAACAAAGTTGAAATTTACAAGAAGTATCCATTTTTTCATCAAAATAATTTTTTGGTAAAGACACGCTTTAATTATTTAAGGTAACTCCCGTATCTAAATCTTTGATTTTAGTAGCATTTCTACTTATCCTTAAGTCCTATGAAAAACATTTGAAAATTTTTGATAATCAAAACAATTACAATAAAGTGATATAAATGATAAAAATTCCATTAATCTATTAGTAAACATGAAGACCCTATAATAATGTTTGACATCAATTATTCATTTACATTTACCGAAAAACAACGTAATTATAAAAAATATTTCCTAAAACATTTCATATGAAATTATAAATTATAAATTATAATCCTAAGTATTTATTCTAAAACATGAAAAGTCATTAATATCATTCAATGAAAAATAATCATTACATGTTTATTAATAAAATTTCATAACAGTTTAATAAAAAATTTAAGCTTGTTTTCTAATATATTGAAATAAAAACATTTCCATCATAACAAATTAAGTCTTATCAATGGTGGTACCTTTGGAAACATTTCATACATTCACCCCTAAAATAGTCCTTATAATGAAATCACATAACTATACAATTTAGATGTCTATTTGGAGTAACAAATCACTAGTAAACTCTATCACATTACTTGATGCATTGGATAGTTATCTCGAGATCACTCATAGTTCATTTAAAATTCAAAATATACATAACATAAAAAACACATATGACTTTCACATTAATAATGAATCCTATTTTAATCGTAATTCAAGCCTATGTTGAATAAAAATTTTAGTTGTCTCATAAAGAAGGGAAAAAGTTATGTTTCCTATGATTTTTTTAAAAAAAATAAAACTTACAAGATTATTGAGAGAAATATTTTTTTAAATAACCATAGAAACATTCAAAGTAATGTTCATAATTAATAATAGTTGTAAATATGGTAAAGGGTGGAAAATATTTATATTAAAAAAACATTCTTTTTAAATTTTACAAAAAATCAAAAATAAGGCATTTGAAAAATGTTGAAAATGATTAATTTGTAATCCATTTTTAGCCATGTTAAGAGTAATTAAAAGTTACCTTTATCAAAATTTTATCATTATTGATAACATTATCAAAAAATTTAAAAGAACATTCACAATTAATAAATAAAATTGGATGGAAAACATTATGATTTTTAACAGAATGTCCAATACATTAAATATTTTCTTGTATCACACAATCTCTAACTCCTGAATAGTAAATTTTAATTACCTTTATACTTGATTAATAACTTATTTTATGTTCATTTAATTATTATTATCCATTTTATTTCATTAATTACCATGTTTTATTTAGTAACTAAAATAGTTAAGTTCGCATAGGATGTTTTAGGGTCTTTGATTTATAACCGCAAAACCAAGTCACTGAATTGACCATGGTTAAAGTGGTTATGGTTTAATTACATAAAAAATAGTAATGAAGTTATATTTATCATATTTATACATTATATATACTTTTAAGAAAATCAATTAACATGGTTAATAAAAATGAACCATGTCAGTTTCTAGAGATAGTAGTTTTTATGTACGCATTGACTATGTTTTCATTTTTCTAAATGGTATAAAAGAAATAAAGTATGAATTATTTTAAATTTAAAAAATCATAAATAATTTATACAATTCATATTTACTCCTAATTTCCATCCTTATTTCATTCCATATAAATTGAAAATAAAAAATGAATCACATCACTTTGGAGAGGTGGTAGTCCACACGTACGCACGAACGACGTTATCAATTTCCAATGGCCATAAAATTATATTTGGAAAGAAATATACTAAATATAAAAAATAACTATTATTTCTCAAATATCACATATAGTAACTTGTTCCATTATTTTAAACTAACATATGATTTTGTGATGAAAAACAAAACACATCGCTTCGTAGAGGTGGTTGTGCACACATATGCATGAGTAATATCTATATTTACCATAAAATGGAAAATGGGATACAAAATGGTTGTAATATAATCATATTAAAATTTTAATATATGAAATATAATTTTGATATAATTTCATCTTGGTTGAAAAATATTTAGAGGAGGTAGAAGAATATTTAAACCTGAAATACGTTAGTTAGGACTTATACCTTCTCCTCAAGTATCTCCATTTTTCAAAAACCTTGTGCCTTTGAGGATTGGTATTCTGAGAATACTAATGTAATGACTCAACCCAATGGGGCTCAAGCCACAACTACCCCAAGACTGCATCCATAGTCCAAGTGTAAGTGACAATTGATGAAAGGAATACCTACCATGGGAGGCTTTTACCTAATATACATGTATGCATACACCCGGTCGTCTCAATGATGAAGTGAATATGAATAATAATAAAAATATCTAATCCCTATAATATAAACCAAGAATTAAAACCCTATATGGTGGACAAGACTCTAATAGTATAAACATAAAACTACAGAGGAAAAATAGACGCCCTACAAGAAAGATATACCAACCTGAAAAAACTAGAATGTAAAAGTGCTAAGAGATCATAACACATGATCTCCAAACTCTAACCACCATATGTGCTCCAAAGAACTATTTATCCTAAGTAATCCTTTAAGTCACTTCAGAAATTTCCTTCATCTACATAATACATGACAAATGCAAGAAAAATCCCATAGAGGGGTGAGTATATACATACCCCATATGACACAACAATAGCTTAAAGGGGAGTAGTAAGAGACATAGTAAGAATAGATAGATAGACATTTCAACCCAAATAAAGATATTAAATGGAACCAAACAACAAGGATACATCTATACATATTTCTCAAACCAATGAAACCCAAAAAAAGAGAGAATGGGTATTTCTATCTCATAGACCAGCACAAGAAAAAGTACCCTTGGTTCCAGAATTCCATCAACAATGCCTATTATCTCATGTATATGTCCATAAAAAATACATTCACATCAAGATACACCTCACCACTGAGCTGCACAGTCAAGGGGTAAAATATCTAGATAAAGGACCCTTTCCTTGGTACCACAGGGGGTTCCACTCAGTAGATTTTTTGAACACCCATTCCCTCTCTGTATAAGAGGGTTCCACTCTAATAGTCAAGGAACTATGACATGTCTCCACAAGAGGGTTCCACTCAATAGTCTATAGATGACCCATTCTGAGACCAACTAAAGGGTTCCACTCTAGTAGTCTTTTGAGGACCCATTCCCTTCTCAGTAGGTGGGTACCAGTCTAATATCTAGAAGAGGACTCATTCCAAGATTAGATGGAAGGTGAAACTCTAGTATATGAGGACCCATACCATGATATATCATGAGGGTTCCAGTATAAGGATCTGTATATTACCATTGCTCTATCCCTAAATGGTGACACATTATAAAACGATAGAGTACCCATGCCATCTCCCGTAAGAGGGTGCCACTCAAAAGTCCCTGGTAATCATGTCTGGTAATTTTCATCGTCGAGAATCACCTAAAGAAGTGTTCCACTTAGTACATCTCACATGGTATCTCAAAACCCACAATGAAGGAAACCATCACACTCTCTATAAAAAACTCTGATTTGGATACTCGTGGGCCAAAAATTATAGGGCAAATGAACGAGATACGGGAGGTTGAAGTCTCCTAAAATGGAGTCAAGAGGTCTATAGTGTGTGAGGAGACCCATATAGTAAGTTTCGAATATCCTTCAGCTAGAAATGTCCCTAAAGTTACATAGATCCCTTCCTATGTTACCATAAACGGCACATAGAGGTTCTATATGGTGTTTTTGAGTCACTTGGGGTTCTTTTAGTGATCTATGATCAGTTTTGTGTACTTCAGAACATGTTGTGTACCCTGATATGCCCAATCCAATGTAAAACTACAGTAAAAAATTCACGATGTCATCATAATTTCACACATCATGTGGGGATCCCACATGACCTGTGATACTAATAATTCCACAAAACCTTATCCACCACCGCCAAGGCCCTACCGGTCATGTGTTATTTATACTACATGACGTGTAGCAACATTTTTCAAAAAAGATAAATCTAAATTCTGGAATTCCATATTCATCTTCTCCAACATGAATCTCACCTAAAAACACCCAAAATAGTGGATCTATCTATATTTCTCCATTTCTATCCATCAGGTTGATGGAAAAAAAATTACATTGAATCACCCGAAGGCTGCATGATCTTCCATTATCATGTATGATTCCCATCAACACCATTGATGATTTTGAACCAAATTCAAAAAATAGTCTACCCATAACTTTTAAAACCTTTTATTTCATCCCTGATTCTCTATTCCATTTTTTCATTTGATTTATCTATGAATCAGAGGGTTTGATCAGGATATAAACCACATGGAAATGTTGATCCATGGTTCCCGTATCCAAATTGAAAATAATGTGGTAGATTATAGGGAGAAAATTCTTAAAATCCAAGGTTTAACATTATTTTCCCAACAGTTCATGTCCAATAGATAAAATTATTAAATATCAGTGGTAAAATAATTGAAAAAACAAATAAATCTGTACTTTGGAATATGCAATGACCAAAATTAGCACAGATCAAAGGTAAGAAGATAAAATTTATCAATAGTATAATCAAATAAGATAGAATCCAAAAAAATGTGAGTCATAACTAGATATTAGATCATTATCTATCAAAGAGGATACTTTCTAGTGATTATGAGGGGCTGTTTCATTTTTTTATATCGATCTTCTTCAATATAGAGTCTCATTGTTGTGAGACATGAACTAACCAATGGAGGAGGAAGAATTAATCTCTATTTTTACAATGTTTATGTGGCTAACCATGGATAATTTTCATAGAAGTAAATTTAATTAAAAAATAAAATTTAGTTAAATAATTAATTAATTAAATAAACTAATTATTTAATTAACCAATTGAACACACCACCAATAGTTGTGATATCTGAACACCATGCTTTGATCAATTTTAGGTTTTTCCTTGGGTGAACATCCCATTACAAACTCAACTCTGGTACTATATTTCTAATTTGAGGTTAGGTTTAGGATTTATCAAATTATCTTTAGTAACATGTGCACACCTAATATAAAAAATATTTATCATTTTTAGAAAAAAAATTCTTCGAACACCAGGCATCGAAATCACACATCGCATAAGTGTATGACTCCAAAACAATATGTAGGAATATTTCAGTGTATTAAAGGGAAAAAATTATGCCCTCGGATCATTCAATTGTTTATGATTTTCATTATAACAAACAAACTAACTAAAAAATATTCGGATATTCTGTTGGTATTTTCCTCTTCTTCTCCCAAGATCACTACTGCAAACTCCTGTACTTCAAGAACACGCAAACTAGGTGGATGCTCCCTCCATGAATAGTCATCTACTACAAATCCTCTATCTCTATTAGGTTCTCTACACTAGTGGATCCATCCCTGATTTCCATCTCACCCCAGTCAATAACATGCATGGGATCATACATGTATCTCCTCAAATACGACATATAGAAGATGTTTTACACCTACTCCAGTTGTGGGGGTAAGGCAAGGTGGTAAGAAACGTCACAAAACCTATTCAAGATATTGAATGACATGATAAACCTCAATGATAACATGTCTCCTTGAATGAATATTTTAAATCCTCGTCATGGGGATACTCTCTAGAAAATGTTCTCTCCCTTCTCAAACTCTATGGGCCTATTAAAGTGATTTTCATATAATTTATACCTTTTTGGGTTGTCCTCATCCACTCATGGATTACCTGGACCTCATTTTTCATTACCTAAAGAAACTATAGACCCAAAAGAGATGCCTTACCAATATCTTTCCATCCAAAAGGTGACCTACAAAGTCTCATGTACAGGGCCTCAAAAGGGGAAATTCCAGTAGTAGAGAAGTAGCTATTATTGTATAAAAACTCTTCCTATGGAATTTGATTCGATGAGCTCCAAAAAATGTCTAACAAGTAATCTCTCAACATATCATCCAGCACCAGGATAGTATGCTCGATCTACCCATATGTCTGGAGGTGAATGGACGTTCTGATCCTCAATTGGTTCTTAGATGGCACTTTTAGATCTCTCCATGATTTTGATGTGAACCACACATCATGATAAAGACAATAGTCAATGGAACCCTGTGAAGGTGAGAAATATTCTATATATAAAACTTTCCAAAACAATCCACCATACTCAAATCCTTGATAGAAATGAAGTTTGTAGAATTTGGTATTCATTCAACTATCACCCATATGTAATCATGGACCTTCTATATCTTTTCAATCCCTATCATAGTGTCCTTGAATATTTCATCCCACTTCCACTATGGAATCTCGAGGTTCTACAAAAAAACCTTTCAGAACATTTTTCTCAGCTGACACTTGCTTATAGGTGAGGAACAGTTAGATATACTCATCCATGCTTTATCTCATGTTGAACCACAAAAACTACAGATGAAGTTCATTGTACATGTCACCCATTGAGGGATTTATAGTTAATGAAGATTTTTAGAACTATCAAATCACTTCTTCCCAAATCATTACTTGGACCACTTTCCATCCCTCAAAATGGATGTTATGATTCTCTCCATAAAAATATCCATCTAGTTAAACTCATAGGGATTCCTGGTCTTGCACGACCTCACAGTCAATGTATCCTAGATGAGACTATCTCCCAGTCTTGAGAATTAGAGGATTCGACCCCGTATACTAAACAAAATTTTCACCCTCCGACTCCACGAGGCTCAACTATAAGGCATCTAACTTCATAGACGACTCCTGTAGAAAACGCGCTTGGGTATTTCTACTAAGGGAATATTCTACCACACTTCCCATCCTCGTTGTGTAAACTATCTCAATGTAATATTATTATAGTTACGCCAACGTGATCCATTGTCTATGGTTAAGGTCTCTCTATGTGAAGACATACATGTGACTCTAATTGTATAAGTAAACCATGAAGTGATCTACCAGAAGATAGTGCCTCCACATCCTCAAGTTGAAGACTTAAACTTCCAGCTCTAGGTAATGAGTAATGTACTTCTTCTCATGGGGTCTCAACTATCTCAACCCATATGTGATAATTATATGTTGATAAATTAAAAAATATATGATGCCATATCATGAGGAATCACAATAAACTGCATACTCCATGACCTCCTCTGTTAGTCTCAACACATGATCACTCATCAACCTCAACCCCAACTCCATGAAGGACCTCTATCACTTGTTATTATAGGTAAATGGTTTCCATTTATTCATTAGGGTGGTCAATGGGGGCATCAATACTGGTGAATTCTTCCACAAAACTAATCTAGTAACCCATAAAGAAAAGAAAACTCACCACATTTGATGCACTCTTAGGTGTCTTCTAAGAAAGAAATGCATCGAACATCACCAGTTCCATCAAAAAAATAAGTTCATAAATGAAATGACCAAGAAATTGAATCTCATGAATATAGAACTAGAACTTAAAGAGTTTACCATAATACTAGTTCTCCTCAAGAAAATAAATAACCATATTAATTTTCACTGCATACTCCTACTTTGTTGAAAAGTACAATAATATTTCATCAATGGAGACATCAAAAAATTGGACTATATACTACTAATAAATGTGATTTTTTAAAGTCGTAAACATGGTGGGAGAACTAATCACACCAAAGATAATCACCAGGAAAATATAATATTTTTAGTGACATTGGATTTCAAGCTTCTTAATATCATCCTCCTAAACTCTAAACTGGTGGTAGATTGATTATAGGTCAATATTTGAGAACCATGTCACACCTTAAAAATAGTCAAATAGGACATAAATCTGTAGAAATGGGTACTTATTATTAATTGTGGACTGGTTCATTTGATGATAATCCATGAAAATCTGTGAGTTCTAATCTTCTTGATTCACAAAAAAATACTTGAGATGCCAAGGGGCACACACTAGGCATGATCAAACCCTTATCGTGAAGGTACACCAACTGAAAATATAGATCTTATATCATGGTAGGTCTATCTAATATGTCTTAGAATATACTGGATTGTTCACAGGAAGAAAATCAATGAAAAAAACATCTCTTGCATCAAAGGTAATTGGGCTTCTTCCTCAGGGAAGATGTCCATAAAATCCTCCACAAATAAAGGAATACATATGACTAAGGATCCTATTTAACCATAGTATATAGTCTCTGACTAATGGATAATGGGTTGTATCCTCCTACTCAAAAAACCCACTCATCCCAATATAGAATCTCTCTCACCTATGATGGAGAATCTCATCTCATTAGTGGGAATTTTTTTCACATGGTGATAGAGGATCTATTATCAGGCCATGTATAAAAAATTAATACCCAGTATAACATTATAGGGTTCCATCATGACATCTAAAATTTACCATTTGAACCTCTCCCCATAATGTGATGTCTTTCACTATCATCAGATAAATGATATTGAAAATAAACTCCATGTATGAACCTCAAGACAAATCTGTTGGGATAATGCGTTAACTAAGAACTCTAGGTCTCATAATAGGAGTATAGAGATGAAACAATGACTCACAAGTATGCCAAATAATACTAAAGAAATAATAAAATGAAAATAGTTAACACTTCAAATCAACTTGTGTGTCGTCGAGTCGTAAGCCTCCATCACTGGAATATGTATGTATCCCACTTTCCAGCTCCATGAGCCTGATATGAGATTCTTTATTGTGGTGGTAGAAAGATCAAATATAATTTTCCACCAAATATATATCCACCTCTATGATCTCCACCACCTATTCTTCCTAATTTTCATCCTTGGGGTCATCCTTACATCTTCTAAAAGATCCCTGATCGCTGCACTGCCTCTATCGTGCTGATCTATCAGCTACATGATTTCTCTCCATATAATGTTTGGTTGAGTAGTCATAGGCCATGTGAAATAATCAATAACAATTACAGAACCACCCCCTAAATACTACCCATTTCCTTTTCACTTTCCACACCATGTTCCCAAGCCTGGTCCTGGGAAGACCTCATGCATCGATATCCTATTGATTGGTATTTCCTTTATACTATAGGTGACTGAGTACTGTGATGACCCCTAAAACATAAGGCTTCCAAGAATCCCTATGAAAAGAATTTATCTATCATAATTTCATGCTCCAAATCCACAGAATAGATGAGAATGCACTGGGTAACAATATTTTCATGGATCTCTCTATAGAGTCTCTACTCAAACATCCATTCTTTTCAGTTTTCATTTTAGATCCTATTAACGGAGTACTGCATAAGGTCTATATACCAAACCATGTACTAAACCACCATAATTCTCACTTATATAGACTCTAGAGCTTCTAGATCCAAATGACGTAGAAGAAGGAGGTGTATTACTCTTCATGGAACAACTACCCAAACTCCAACGATTAGTGTGTCAACTCACCATGCATCTTGGTAACAGGACACAACCAGTGACCAGCTACTCCATGAAAAATTATAGATGGAAATTTAAGGTCTTGATCCATTTATTTCTATAAAATATTAAATATATATACCACTTACCCTATCCAATACTTTACTACATGGGGATTGGGCTTGTCGTGGGACCTCAGCAGCCTCTAGTGCCGGAACCCGCGAAGTGTGTTAATGTTGTTCGCAAACTCATCCCATTGTGCAGCTATGATATGATTGTCGATAGTTTGTGTTGATACTATTTATCCACCTACTGAAAGTATCATTCAATATGGACCTTTAAATGAGGATTAATCACTCAATGGATCATCATTTTATTCAAGAACTAGTAACCTGGTTGACCATAGTTGCGTAGGAATCCAAGAATTTCAATCAAAATTTACCATGATAAAATTATCATATATTTTTATATATACAATTGAGTGTTTTATAATAAATGGAAATCATGTAATCAATCATATATCATGCGTGTACCAATGATCCTTGAAACCAACATATTTTTATTTGATGTTGATAAAGAGGTAGTAAAGGTTTTGATTAATGAATACTTCAGCTACCCATATCATCCTTGGGTTTCCTAGCCTGAGAGACACACTCAAGACACTTTGAAATTTTTTCCATAAATCCTAACCAAATCCTTATAAGGAGACTACTCAAAACCCCATCCCAAGGATTGAACAAACTTTTATACCAATATGTCATGACCCAACACTATGGGAATCGAGCCACAACTACCCCAAACCCACCTCCATAGTCCAGGAGCAGGTTACAGGCACCTATAGGAATATATAACATGGAGAGAAATTTCCCTAATGTACCTATACACACAAAACTGACTATATCAATGCATAAGTATAGAAAAATAATAATAAAATGATTTAACAAGAAGAATATGTACCAAGAATTAAAAACCTCAAGGGTGTATAAGATTATGGCAGTGCATAGTGAAAATTAAAGGAATAAAATACATGCCCAACTAGAATGATGTCCCAACTTGAAGAAAATAGAATGTAAAAGTGATGATAGATCCTAGATCCTTCCCTCTATTCTCTAACCACGATTTGTTTTCAATTCACCATGTATCAATAATCTTTTCTTAATTCCCCACTGACCAATATATCATCTACATAAGACATGACATGTGCGTGAAAATCCCCTACCAAAGTGAATATATAAAAACCCAATAGGATGCCATGAAATTTGAAGGGCGGTAGTAAGAAACATAATGAGAATAGATCAACAGACATATCAACCAAAACAAAGAGATTAAATGGAATAAACAAACATCAATATCAATATATATATAAATATATATACTCGTACAAAAGAAACCCAAATAATAGAGAAGGGGGATCTCTATCTTACATACCAACCCATGAAAATTGATGAATTAGTTACAAAAGTACATAATTGATGCCCAGCATCTGATCTGTCTTCCCATCATAAAACATCTACATCAAAATTCACCACACCACTATACCACACCGTCGAGGAGAAATTATTTATATATAGAGGAACCATTCACTAGTACGATAGGAGGGTTACACTTAGTATATAGTTTGAGGACCCATTCCCTATCTAAGTAGGAGGTTGCTACTATGATGGTCAAGCACCCATGCCTTACCTCCATTGGAGGGTTCCAATCAATAGTCTTTAGAAGAACCATGCCTAGATCAGTTCGAGTGTAAAAACTCATAGTCCTTAGAGGACCCATTACCGGATACAATTCAAGGGTTGCAATCAGATATTAGATATAAGGTGCATGCCCTTCCCATAAAGGGGATGCCACCCCAATAGTCAATAGAGGACCTATGCCCATCCTAGCTAGAGGGTCCCAATACAGTTTTCAATAACCCATTCCTTGATACAATAAGAGGGTTACACTCATATGATAGGTAGAGGAATCATTCCATATCTTATGAAGGTTACACTCTATTAATAGATAGAGGACCCATGCCCTTCCCTATAGGGGGTCCCACTCTAAAGTCTTTGGTGATCCTACATGATCACTACCATGGTTGAGAATCACCTAATGAAGAGTTTTACTTTGAAAATATCTCATCATATCTCAAAATCCACAATGTAGGTAACCATGTTGTTCTACAAGGAAAAACATTTAATAAAGGATACTGGGGTGCTAAAATCTGTGTCCAAATGAAAGAGATATGAGAGGTTTACATTTCATCAAAACATAAAAGGGGTAAATGATGTGCGAGGGGACCCACCTATCATGTGTTCCTACTCCATATTCTATTAATTTCCCTGTAGATACATGAATCTCTCCCAATTTAAACATACAATCCATTTAAGGGTTTACACCATGCATCTATGCCAATTCAGGTTATTCCCATGCTCTCTCATTCTGTCTGTGTACTTTAACACCAGGAAAGTTCATGGCTGTTCCCATTCCCATGTACTCCTATAGTACACAACAAGATAGTTGTACAAGGTCATGCTTTATGTAGGGATCCCAAAAAGTGTGTGATACGTATAATTCTTTGAAACCCCAACATTTGTAAAAAAGACCATACATGTCATGTGTTCTCTGGACTACATGATGTGTAGTCATGTTTTTTTAATGAAAGTTAGATATAAATTATTGAATTATAGATATGGGATCCCCATCATGGATATCTCATTTAACAAAACAAAAATGGTGGATCTTACCATTATTCACTCTTTCCAGCCATCTGGTGGTCAGAAAATTAATTCCATTGAATCACTTAAAAGTCACATGAACCTCTATCGTCATGCATGCCTCTCGTCCCTACCATGGTTGATTTGGAACTCAATTCAAAAAATATTACTCCTAAAATCTATGAAACTGTTGATTTATTTCCTAGTTTAGTATTCAATTTTTTAAATGTGATTCTTCCATGAATCTAGGGGTTTGATTAGGCTGGGTACAACCCAATAATGTTAGGTCACTAATCCAGTAGCCCATTAGTGAAGAACATAAAAGTATGAGGGATAAATTCACCAAAATAAATGGTTTAGAAATATATGGCCATGAACTCATAGACAATAGAACAATTTTGAGATTTGGGGGAGAAAATAATTGAATAAACAAATAAATCTGTAATTGGGCTCCTGAAATAATCCATATTTGGCGGATATCAATATTCAGAAGTTGATCTTTCTCAATAGATAAATAAAATGAGAATGAATCCAAAAATTATTGTCCTACCTAGACATTGGATCATTATTCATTTAATAACACACTATATAATAATTTATAGGGTTATTTACGTTTTATGTGTCTCCATCTTCTTCTTTCTGATGTCTCATTGTCGTCAGACATCAATTAGCCAACGAAGGAGGAAGAACAACTCTTGATTACCCGAGCGTTGATGTGGCTAAACACCAAGAATTCCTATAAAGGTTCACTTAAAGGAAAAAATAGTTTAATTAAAAAATAATTATTTTAATAATTTAATTAACCAAAGGAACACACTGACAACCATTGTGATATTTGAATTCCCCCACTGATCTTTTTTATGTTGTGCTTAGGGTAAATATTGTGTTCTGACCACCACCATGGTAATTGATTACTATTCCAAGATTACATTTAATATTCTTATCATTATCTTCAAGATACTACATCTGTGTAATATAAAATATATATAATATTTTTATAAACTTAATTCTATGAAAATTGGGCCTCAAAATCGCACGTCGTCTCAGCACCTTGCTCCAATAATATATAATCTAATATTTTGAATTCATACAATGAACCAACTTGGTCTATATAACCAATACCTATAGGTATTGGGGAGATATTGTTTTATGTATTTTATGAATGAGGGTGATCAAAAGGTTTGAGTAAGGGAGTATATGATGACCCTTTTTATTAGTGAGGGGAGTGACACACTAGTGTCTTTTCTAAAATTTCAAATATTATAAAGCATTAATAATGGGAATTTGTATTTAAAACATTACAATTTATAAGATATGGTTATAAGGGTGGAAATACCATCATAAAATACTAATTAATATAATATTTTTTGGCCTTATCAGTTATTTTTTACACTAGTTTTCATTATTTACCCTTTACTGTGGAGACACATTTTTACCATCGTTACAATTCGTAAGGATAAAAAATGAAAATGAAATTATAAATAAAATTCAACATCTAGATTCCTATTATATAATCAAATTTTAAAATAATTTTTTTATTGTTTTTAGAAATTTATTTTAATATAATTTCACAAATCACAATGAAAAATAGTTTTTAGAAAATTTCATTCTTATATATAAAAATGGACTTATACCAAAATAAAAATAATGTTGATTATTATAGAATTATTTAGATTATTTTTAATCAAATATACCTTATGTAAAATTAACACAAAATCTAATATGTAATTTCATGTATAGATAACATATTTTAAGAAAATAAGATAGTTCTATAAAAATTGGTATTTTTCACAATTCACTCAAAAAATCAATGTTTTTACAAAAATACCAAAAAAGATAATACCAATATATATTTGGTATTTTGATTCCAAAAATGAATTCCATTTTATAAAATTCAATTTCTAAAATTTTGAAATTTATCTTCTAAACAAACCTTGTAATCCATGAAAAAAGGGAAATTAGTTAAATAAAACTATTCCTTTTTTAACTAATAACATTAATGAAATTATTTATAAAACTAAGATTAATATAAATATATAAAATGAGTAATTATATTTAAAAAATAGATTTATTCCCAATATTACCTATTTTTTACATTCTTTCACCTTTATTTAATGTGTCCTTTCAAATTTTTTCATTAGTTAAACAAATTAGTATATTTTTCAATCATAGAATTTCTTTCCATGCCACTTCCTAAATATTGTGATTATTCCATATAACTATAAACAAATTAATCACCTTATTTAATTATACTAGATAATCATGATGAAAAATAAAAACAATTTTTTCATTATAGGAAATATTCTCTTCCAATAGTTCCACATTAAGGATCAACACATGAGAATCATAAGTTGCAAACTTCCTTAGAAAATAACCTAAAAATCATTACATACATGAGATTAACATGGAGTTAAGGCTACCTAGTCAAAATGTAATCCAAAAAATTCAGAATTTCATAATAACTAATAAATTGTTGGATCAATATTTATTTTTTGACAAAAATCCATTACACCTTACAAAGGAGATGTTTTAAGAAATACCGACTCTCGTAACACAAATGAAAGGAATTTAATTCGGTTATCTACATAAATTTTTGGATTACAATATGTTTCTCACATTTGGTGTTGAATCATATTTACCTTATTAACCATATCTTTTACCAAATACGTTCCCAATAGTTCCCTCTGGCCAACTTCCTCCCAACATGATAGAGTTTGAAATTGTTTTCCACATAATAAAACAAAATGTTCCATCTATAGACTTGAACGAATACTATTATTATAATACATTATCGAAAATAAATATGCTAATATTGATTTCATTTATATTCTAATGAGAATTATCATTGAATATTCTATAGTTTCTTAATTGTATGTTCTAGTTTTCCATGATATTGAGTATAAAAATTTGTACTAAAAATAATTTTTTACTCATCGTCCTCCAATGTTCAATAATTTTTTTTAAATACAGGGTCATGATCAGACAAAATGGAGAGGGAAACTCCATGTATCCTAACTAGATATTAAAGAAAATTTCATGAAAACTGATCCAAATATATAATATCTTTTATTTGTATAAAATACATAGATTTAGTCAAATTATCAATAATAACCCATATCACATTATTACCTTGAGATTTATTTGTTAATAACACTAACAAATACTCATATATACTCCCCTATTTCAATTCAGGTACCAAAAAAGTCTAAAGAAACCACTTTATTAGTTATCTATTAGTTTTAAACTATTGTCAAGTTAAACATTTCATGGTAAAATCAGTTTTATATTTTTTTTATTCCTTCCCAGCAATAATATTCCTGAATATCTATATACTTCTTATTACTTCTCAGATGAATGAAAAATATTGTTCTATGAGCTTAAAATAGTAATCCATTATTTAACATGGAATAATATGACACACACAATCTCATTCCAAATATGATAACACATTATTTATAAATATTAAACTCATGAAGCTTACCCTTCTTGAAAAATTTTACTCTTTCTTTTAAACTAAGATTTTCCTTCTGAGCCTCCTAAATTATTTTAGGCAAATGTAACTTAACTAATACCTAATCAAAAACAAAATAAATTTTTTGCAGTAAATATTTCAAGGAAGACATCCATTAAATAATTAACTAATTGATCATATTCAGGTAATAACATAGTCAATGACTCATTATATTCTGGACTCATGGATAAACTACCTTGTTTTCTTATCATGGATTATAGATAATTGTGAAATTATAATCCTTGATCATATATAACCATATTCTCTACCACATGTTCATCTATTTTTCGAGTGAATATATACATTAAGATTTTATGATTCCTATTGAGTTTTGAAGGAAAAACTAATACAACCATATCAAGGTCATGTGCAGTATAATTCTACTCATGTGGTTCAATTAACAAGATATATATGTGATAATACATTCATTATATATGATGACACTAAAAAGTCCCTTCATAGAATCATCATTGTAAATAAAAAATTCATCATTTCTTGACTGAATGGAAAATACTAAATCATTAAAAAAATGTTTTCAATTCCTAAAATAATTCATCCCATTAAATTTCCAAATGAATTTAACTCAATTACAAGTTAACTTAGTTTTTCGTCTAGATAACTGATAAAGTTTCTCAAAAAACCAATATAGTAGGACTATATTCTAAGAAAAGTTGAAATCTCAGTTACATTTTTAGAATTTTTCCACTTTTCTAGAAAATTAGTTTTAGTATGACCAAAAGTTACGACATCTTAATAATAAATATACATAATCAAAAAAATCTGTTGCAATAAAAATTCAACTTTATTTAATTTTCAATTCAAATTGTTTTTGCTAAAAATATGAAGAAAAAAAATCCATAGGTGTTTTTCATGATCATTATAGCTTTAATATTAAATCATAATATCATCAATAAACACAGCCAAAAATTTAACCCAATACTCAAGGAACACATTATTAATTAGACCTAAAAATATAATAGGATCATTTCTTAAGATTAATAGAATAAAACTAAACCTTTATTGGCTATACCTAGTAAAAAACACCACCACTAAATGTCTCCCCCCTTTACCATAGGTTGGTGATACCAAAAACTGAGATCATTATATAAAAAATATTATGCACCTTAAATATGGTCCAACAAGTCATTGATATAAGTCAAAATGTACTTTTTCTTAACAGTAATTTTACTGAGTGTTTTTTAATCATTGAAAAGTATCATGCAATAATCCTTATTCTTAGAAAATTAAAAAATAAAACCCCAATATAAGTGTTAGTGTGGATGAAACCCTTATCAAGAAACTCTAATATCTACTTTTTGAGTTCTAAAAACTCAATCCAAACCATTTGATAATGAGGTTCTGAAATTGGCTTAGCATCAAGAAAACAATCAGTAGTAAACTCAACCTCTTGATCATAAATAGCACTAGGAAAATCATAATGAAATAAATACCCATACAAATTTCCTACTAAAACATCACTAGTTGATCAATTCTATTCATTTTAGAAATATATTCTAGATGAATTTAACTTCCATATTTTATTATTTGGTCAACTTATTTTTATATTATCAATAGTATAAACTTGTTCTTATATATGAATTAAAACTTACTATAAAAATTGAATATGACTTCCTTATCTCTTAAATCTTTCTTATGATTATAAACTAATATACAATACATACCTAGAATAACATTGAACTATAAAATGGACAAGACAAAAAAGTTTTGTAGTAAAAACCCTTCCACGGATGATAATAGGAAGATTTCAATAACTTCTTGATTCCTTTATACTACCCTTAAGAGTTTTTACCAAGAGTTGTGACTTCATTTTTTGAGATTTTATTTCCATTTTAATTATAATTTTTACATATATAAAAGGATATGTTGATCTAAAATCCAATAAGAAACTATCATAGTCCTAATAAAAAATTAATGTACCATTTAATATTTCATTTGAGGGGTGCACATTTATTATAGTAATAGTAAAATACTTTGTTGCACCTTTCTATTTGTGATCATGATTATTCCCAACTTGATAATATATATTAGGACATATTTTACGATAATATCCGAACCAATTACAACTAAAATAATGCGCCTCCTTCTTTTCATTAACAGTATGGCCATTTTTATTACTCTTTTCTTTTGACACATGATCCATGTATCCTAGATTTACACATCGATAAAATTTACTAGATCTCATAATACATACTCCATAATGACTCTTTCCATTATTATCATAATAGGGTGATAAAAAAATTTACCTCTAGGTTTCTTTGATTAATTCCTCCTTATATTATTCCACTAGGATCACTTATTATCCTTATTTTTTTAAAATTCCACAAACATCGTCTTTTCATTATCAGTAACCCACAAAATTTTCTTATAATTTATGAACTCAATATTAATCAAATCCCTTAATAAACTTGTCTTCGATTCTGATTGAAATAAATCAATATTAATAAAATAGATCATAATTAAATTTGATTCTTACCTGACCAGACTATTAAAATTAGTTTTTTAGGTGGTAATAGATTTTTTATCCATATTTTCATTCCATGAATTTTCTTTCCATTCTAAGTTGAACAACCTTTGGATGCAACTTTTAAATAATGAGATCATTAAATATAGTATATTCCATTGAATTAGTGTATTTTTTCCTTATTATTCTTAATAAAAAGAATTATTTATTGGAATCACCTTCAAAATTATAAATATCATGTGTTACCTTTACATGTTATTAACATACAAAAACTTTATATATATTCTAAAATGATTTTATCCATCCTACATCTTTCACCAGGTGTGAATATCCAATGAATGTTGGAGGGTGTAGATTAATGAATTTATAAACTATATATATAGTCCTATGTTGATAATTTAGTTACTCTTTTTCATGGGTGTTGGTGTTAATATCATGCATCAATTGAGTCAATAATTCAAAAAATAGATCTATTCTAACTATTCTGGGTTACTAATTTGGGATATTATTATCCCCTTGATATCACTCTACATTGTCTTCTACATTTTCTCTATGGAACCCCATTATTAATAAACATGGATTATATAAATAAACATGGAAATTTTAAAAATATATCTCATAATAATATAACCATAAATAATAGTCTCCTTAAATTTTTTTTAACATTATTCTATCATCTGAAAATATTTAACCCTTTTCTTTTATACCAAGTGTAACACCATGTGCTATAAAAACGCATATTTACTAGATTTATAATAAGGGTTTCAATTCCGTACATTTCTAGGAAATTATCAATATATAGTTTCAGTAAATCAGGTAAAACATTATATAACAAAGTGGAAATTACCATGCAGTCGACATTTTTTCCACAAAACAAGATCATTATAAAGACAAATTTTCTTTGTTAATGGTATATCCCATATCTGGAAGTCTAACATTATTAAATCTTCTAATTAACTATAAACTCATTGAAAATTCATTTAGAATCAATATATATGAGAAAATTATATCTCAATAAGGTACATAAAATTAAATAAACCCATTCTCCCATTTTTAAACCTAAAAATACATATGAATATTTTATTTTTCTCAATAAATAATTGATCTCAAATATAAATTTACTTTTCATTGAAAATAGCTTAATAGATTAATATATTTCATAAAAAATAAAATGAAAACATCAATGAAAAATAATAATAACAAGGTTTTCTTGGAAAATATGAAAACTTGTAAATACATTTCAATGAAAAACTATACATCCACCTTTATTGTGAAAATTCACAAACTTTACTTAAAAACGTAATCTAATTTTCTTACCTTTTTAAATTAAAATATTTACTTTACCAAAAATTTAAATCATACCATTTATGTACCTTGGGAAACATTACTTAAATTATCCCTTATAAGAACTGTTATAATATAATCAACTAATAATTCCCATATATCTTAGTAGTAACATATCTTTTGTAAACTCTCTCACTTTACCCAATTCATTGGAGAGGTATATCAATCTCACCCATTATTATTGTTATATCATTCTCACCGATCCTTTATATAAAATTTCCTTGAAAAAATAACATTAATAAATCTCATATATATTTTTAATTAATGATAAAACCCATTTGAATCGTCAATCGAATAATCAATAATACTTTTATTTATCTCATAAATATGATAAAAAATTTGTTTCCTTAGATTTTTTAGTATAAAAATTCAAAAAAATATTGAGAAAAATATTTTATTTGAAACTAAATAAAGAAATATTTAATGTAATATTGATAAAAAATAGTTTTTATAATGGTTGAAAAGGGATATAAATCCATATATGTTGAAATACATTGATTTTATAATTTTGTAAAAGTTGAAAATAATCCATATGTAAAATGTTAAAAACATTCCATTTTAATCCATTGTAAATAAAATAAAAAATAATTGTAAATATACTTTATCAAACTTTAATATAAAATTAATAACATTCTTGAAACATTTAAAAGATTCATGACATGGAAGAAAAAAAGTATTAAGGAAAACATTAATATTTTTAAATAAAGGTCCCTTACTTCTGCCAAGTATAGCTTTATATGTTCTATAACTATTGAATAATAAAATTATATTAGTTTTTTACATTCTTGAAAACCATTAAGATTTTCATTTCATTATTATTATTCCTTTTATTTCATTTATTACCATGTTTCATTTAGTTAATAGAATTTTTCATTATGTGTTTGTTGTTTTGGGGTCATTTAGTTCGTGACCTGAAAACCACATCTGTGCACTGACTATTGTAAAAGTGGTTATAGTTCCATTACCTAAAAATAATCACTATAAAGTTTTTATATATATAATTTACATTCAATTATAAGACCAACCAAGTAAGGGGTTATGAAAACTGAACCATGTCATTTTATAGAGACGGTAGTACATACGTACACATGAACGGCATTTTCATTTTTTAAGGGTATAAAAAAAATAAAGAAGATAATAATGTAATTTTAAATAATCATATATATAATATAAATTTTATATTTATTAATTATTTATATCCTTGTGATCATACTTATAATGTGAAAGTGAAAAATTAATCACATCACTTCGTGGATGTTGTATTACACATGTACACATGAGTGACGTTAAAAATTTACAATGTTCAGAAAGGTTAATAAGGTAAGTATTATATTACATTAATAAAGTCATCATTATGTCATAAATTTCAAATACAATCATTTTTTCATCATACTAACCATCCATATGATCTGGTGATCAAAACCAAAATATATTGTTTCGTGGAGGTGGTAATCCACAAATATGAACACGTGATGTCCCCATTTCTCATAAGATGTAAAAGAGATGAAAGGAGGTTATAAAATATTCATTATAAAATTCATTATATGAAATATTTTTACTTTATTATTTCGTTCAATGTTGTTAGAATAATAAATAAACTTGAAATAGGCCAGTTAAGATTTATGTCTTCTCCACAAGTATCACCCTTTGGATTGCACCTAAATCCTTCTAAGATTAGTCTTTACAGAAGAAAAATACCACAAATAAATGGAGAGATATTTTTTAGAGATGTTTGCATAGGTATTTTGAAAACATTAGTACTCAAAAGGTGTCAGTAAGGGGGGTATGTAGGTGCCTTTTATAAGTTAGAGGAGTGACATAGTTGTAATTTTTATAATGATTTAAATATTATAAATTTATTTTTATTTGAATGATTATCTAAAATATCATAATTTAAAATATAAGGTTATTGGGGTATAAATACTATCATTAAATAATAATTAAGATAATATTTTTTATCCTTCTCAGTTATTTTTTACCCAAATTAGATTGATTTACCCTTTACCTTAGTGACAATTTTTTACCATGGTTACAATTCAAAATGACAAAAATGAAATTAAAATAATTAATCAATTCCTAAAAATTGGTTAAAAATATGGATTCCATTTCCTTTATTCAATTTTAATAAGTGAAGAAATTTTATTTTAATAATATTGCGCAAAAATAAATGACATGATAGTTTTTAGAAAATTAATTTTTTTATCATAAGAATAAACATCTATCATTGTCACTTATTTTTTATCATAAGAATAAAATAAAAGATATATTTATTTCTCGCATTATCTATGTTGTTAATCTCAAGATTTTAAAAAATGTATTTGGTGTTTATTTTCAATATTACTGAAAATGAAGAATTTAAAATTTGAATAAAACTCATGAAAACAAGATTCAATTGAAAATGTAAAATGTAATATTAATTTTACAATATTAATTTATTTTAAAATTATTAATATACCGAAAAATATCAAATTAATTTCAAGTATAAAATTTAAATACCTCAAGGGAAAATATATCTTTCAATTTTGGTAAATTTTCTTACTTAACTGATCCTGAATACCATTACATTAAAAATGGAGATATATTTAAAGAAAATTCTAATATTGATTCATTAATTTTTGTTAAGAATCAATAAATACCATTCCATAAAACTTATTCTTAAATGGTGGGATATTTCATTTAACAAACTAATCTTAATTAATATTCAATTTCAACGGTTACAAATCCTGTAAATAGGGACATAATAAAGTTCAAAAATATTGTTTTCAACCCTAAAAAGATATTATCCAACTGAATAATAGCCTGTAAATTATTTTCATGTAATATTAATTAGTGAACATTTATTTATAGTAAAATAATTCAACAATAAATGTTATATCCAACACCCTTTAATAGACTAAAAATACACCTAAAAGGAAAGGAAGGAAAATCCCTAATATAAAAAATGATTTCCCTTCCCTTACACTTATTTAGTGAAATTTATTATTTTTAAAGTAGTTATTTATTTTCAAATATATAATAAATAAATTTATAGTTTGATATAATTTATAATGAAGGATACAACCTATAATTATTTATACACATAGATTTAAGAATAACTTCTTCCTCTGATGGATCTTATAAACTATTCATAAACAACCTTAATCTATGTCTATTGATTTAAAATTTATTTTCATTCTCGTTAAAACTAATATTAACATCACCATAAAAATACACGATTAAAAAAAATTATATACTATTTTTAATGAAATTTATCTAAAAATGTATTATATCTGTAATCAAATAACATAACATTTTATTCTTAATTGAACTCATTTTTTCATAACAAATTCATCATGATGCTCGCAAAGATATAGATAACTACCAAAATTTTCAGTCAATGATATTTTTCATATGGATTATTTAAAATTTCTTCTAAGTGTTATCATAAATACATCCTCTATTTTCCATATTGTAGGAATTCCATTTTATAGATCTTGAATGATAAATAATCATTATGTTCTAACTCAATACAAAATTTGAATTTTTTTTAATACACTAACCTAAAATTTCTCAATAAAATTACAGTTTTTTAGGATATATTCTTGGAGTAGGTAGAATCATCTAATCAAAAACTCTAATCTTTCATATTGGCATTGACTGTTTTATTATTAATTTTTTAATTATATATTTAACACTTTATAAGTAACATTTTTTAATGGATGTTAATATATAGACCTCGTATAATGAACATAAAACTTCCTCATTAGATATTCTAATTTTATTTGGCATAAATTGGTGTCTTGATTAGTTGTGATAATTTTGGGAGGCCTATTCTTATGAAACATATTTTTTATCACAAACTCAGTAACTACTAAAACATAATTTATACCATATTTATTGGACTCTACCCCCATTAAAACATAATACACAACAAGTTGTAATTAATTGAGTCTATATTAATTTTAAAATGGGCCTATAATATCCATCCCGTAAATATAAAACAAGTTATAAAATAAGTTTGGATGTGTAATGACTAAAACAGTTATGAAAAAAATTCCCTTTTGGATTTAATTAAATGTCTTATGGATGTAGAAAACACATAAAATAATTTTTTTTATTATATCCAATTTTATTTAAATGCCCATTTAGTATCTTTACCATTTATAATATAGTCATTGAACAATGATCACATGACTGGTATAAATATAGGGTTTTGAAAAATACTTTTGGCATAGAAAAATGAAGTAATGGCCTCAACTAGCAGGATCATTCCCTATGAAGCCAGTTTATTAGTGCATCTAAGGGAGATAGAACTTCATATAATTTCCATAGGCCAAGACTAAACTGAGATCCAATAACTTGAGTATGATAAAAACCCTTTTATAAGAAAAGTTCTAGCTCATCGATATCACGACCCAAACCATGTTCACTGAACGTCCTCATGAAAGACCCGCCAATACACACCTTATTCTTAGGGCCTTTGCTAGGTTAATAAAGGGATATGTATCAAGATCATATTGTTAGTAATATTTACATTTCTTTTGTTATATAATAATGGATATATTTTATTTTTATTATTGTTACTTTGTAAATTATTTTTAAAGAACAATTAGCATTTTTGGTTAATATTCAAATTCAATTAAGAATTCTATTTCGATGAATAAATTTATTTTATAAATATAAAATATTTTAATAAAATATTATTATTAAATTAATTTTACTAAATATAAATTATCATATAATTTTTATAAAGTCATACATAATTTTTATTAAAGTTTAAAAACTATTTTAATCAAAACCGGTAAATTTTTAATAAAAGTAAGACTTTATTTAAAAAGTGAACATTAAAATATTTAGAAAATTATTTATATAAAATTATTATTATTGTTTTAATAAGGATGTAAAAATTATCTAATGGTGAGTTTTTCATAATGTTCTGAGACAGTTGACCTTTTGGGTAAAAATTTAATATCGTATAAATATAATGTGTGTTTTATGAAATCATAATGGCCCAATAAAGATGTAAAAAATACTATAAATGGAAAATTCATCCAAATATATTCATTAAATTTAAAATAATGTAATTTTAGATTTATTTTATTTATATTAATATGTCTTAGTGAATCCTTCAATGCTTATAATATATTTTAGGATTTGAAAATCATTTCTTTGAAGGTGTGAATAACCTCCACATAAGAAAGGGAAATATTTTAATATATTCTAACTTGGACTTATAAAATAATTTATCCACTCCCATTTTCCAAAAAAACATGGGATGAACCTTTGGATGGTTTTTGGTTTTGAATATTTTAGTGTGTAGTGTCCAAAACCAAAATAATAACAAAATCCCTCGCCTTCCCAATATAAACCCACCAAATCTCCTATTTATATTTAACAAAACTCCTTTAAGCTCGACCAAACTATTATATACACTCCCTATAGTCCTCCCAAGGTTCCCCCAAGCTCCAAATAATCCTTTCCCAATCATTTTGTGTCACACATCCAATTAAGGGATCATCGCCTTCCTCGCTTACTTTCAATTCAAGAACCTTGTTTGAAATTAGTCTTTTTAATTTCAAATAGTTATATTTGAATCATTTTATAATAAATTTACTACTATATATTTGATGTTATTAAAATGTAGGATCATTTATCATCCCCCATTTGAACCCTTATCGAATTTGTTGCTATGCCGAAATCCCGTAAGGGATTTATCTCTGTCCTCTTTTTATCAAGAAACTAATTTACAATATTCCCATTAATTTCCAATTGAATAACTTAGAATACATTCTTATCTATATCCATTACTTTCCATTTCATTTTTTAATGATTTGAGAACCCTTTATTTATCATTAAACCAATTTATAAATTTCTATATGCCTTTGTTATGCTTCCAAAATTGCACCGTGATTTCCCATGCCAAAAATCAATGTGTAGGGAATACCATACCCATTTATCTTTCAAGGGTATTCACATTTATGAAAATTTAATTACTTATTTTCAATCAATATGTATTTATTCCACATTTCATTGATCATGTAATAAACTATGATGATTAATTAATCCATGTTGTATGATCTATGTGGCTTGCTTAAGCATGAAAATGAAATGATTATGAAGGGTGTGCCCTGAGAGAGCTCTAATGCATTGGGTAATGTTTAGAACCATGGTATATCATTTAAAATGGGTGTTGACTCATTCTACTTCTTGGGAAATGGGTTTTGACTCATGATACTTTGTGTTTAATGGGTGTTGACTTGTATTAATTCATGTGCAATAGGAGTTGACTCGTGCTACTTCATGTACAATTAGCATTAAATCATGATCCTCTTTGTGAAATGATCCTTGGATCATGCTAATATCTTATTGTATTTTGTTTTCATATTTCCATATTTTGATTATCATGTTTTTCAGGCCTTTATACTCGTGTTTCTTTTATTCTCTATTGATATTCCTATTGTCCAACATGTATTATCTTCTTCATGTTATTATTTGTTTACTCCATTACTAGGCTTTATAGCTCACCCATTTTTATCTATGTCCTTAGGTTATTCCATGTAGTGTTAAGGGAAAATTGATGTTGTGGTCATGTAAAATATATTTTCAATAAAGATGTTGTATTTTATGTTTGAATTTGTTATGTAATGTTCTTAATTTCTCAAGACACTAGACCTCTCGATCTTCTGAGTTGTATTAAGTGTAAATCCATGTAATAAATCAGGATTAAATATGAAATATATATAATGGTTGTTATAGTTGGTATCAGATGATAGATTTAGTTATTTTTGGTGTTATGATTAGAAAAACCTTATTAAAACCCATGGGGATCATACTAATTAGAAGAGAATATCCCTAAATTTTGGTGAGTATAGAGAAAGTGAATTATCAATAAAATATATCCCACTTGGGATAATACAAGTAGACATGGTTTTGGAAGATATTTACCTATGATTAATAACTATGAAAAGTTGTTATGACCCTAAATTAGGGTATCCTAGTACAAAAAACATTCCTTATTGTGCACCTAGTTTGACACTCATGGGTTATATGATTCGGTAAATTCATAAACCCATTATAAACCATTATTAAGGGTAAAAAAGGAAAAAAAATCCCTTAAGCATATATGTTGGGAAGTAAATCATTTATAACATATACTAAAGCCTAGAAACTCAAAATTTTAGGAGATGAATGTAATTTATAATTTATCCCACTATCTTCATTTGATTCTCCTTTACGTGTTTAATATTTTAAGATACTAATCCCTAATTTTTATTTTATTATAGAAAATGATATAAAATAAAAGTAATCGTGCTAAAAAACGATGTGAAGGGAAGTTTAATGATATCTGCAATGAGATGCCCAACCTGATGGGAGCGAGAATCGCAAATTTTTTCATAATAATATCTCAGTTAAATCAAGTTATAAATAGAAAATTGGACCAAGAGGATCTCCCAACCCACCCTAATAGAGGTAAACGCATAGTCCAGATCCTCATTCTATAAAGAAGTCATAATTTTAGTGGATCACATGATCCCTTAATCATTGAGTAACGGATCAATTCCCTTGAATAGATATTATCCTTCCTTCAATGTTCCAAACAAGATAATGTTTCTCTGGATGTTTATCATATAAAGGGTGAAGCTGATCAGTAGTGGATAGTGATCAAGAATAAAAATCATGAGGAAGAGATAAAGTGATGGAGTGGAAAAAAAATTTGGAAAATGTTTTTTGATAAATATTTTCCATGCACCATCCATCTTAAGAGGGATAAAGATTTACTTTCACTAAAGAAAAATAATGATGAATATTTTATGGTGTATAAAGAAAAATTCACCACACTTTCATGATACACCTATGGTTATTTCGTTACCCCCAAATAAAAGTTTGAATTTTTCTTTGGTGGCCTAAAGCCTAGACTACAAGAAGCCCTGGAAATCTATGACTTTGATAGCTATGAAAAAACTTTCAAATTTTCCCCAAAAGTAGATATGGATATTGGTGAATCTTATGGGTATCATAGTGAAAAGAAGTAGAATGTAGAGATCAATTTTGATGGTCTTATAGAGATATATTATTGTGCTAAGAAATTATAGAATCCCACTCATCAAAGGTGAGGAAATAAGAACCTCAAAAATTACTTAAGGTGGTAAAGGAAATTCTTTACATGCAGAAGAGAGAGGCACTGAGACAATACTTTCTAATATTAGAATCCATCAATGTGTCAAAGGAAAGTAATTCTCTAGTTAACACTCAATGATTTTTTCATTACTAAAACTATAAGGAACCAGGGCACATTGCGAACCACTTCCCTAAGACAAGGGTTTTTAGAGGCAACCAACCACCTCTAAGAAAGTAAGGGTGATATTTTTCGATCACTACCTTCGAAGTGAATCCTAACAACAAAGTGGTGACAGGTATGCTAGTTATTAATTCAATAGGAGAAAATGTTATTTTTTATCCTCATTATATGAATTATTTTATATTACTAATGATTATTAGAACAATCCAATCACCACCACAAAACATGGAAGTAGAGGTGTTGGAGAAAATGGAAAATGGGGACATTATTTCATCCCCTGTATATAAATTCTCTCATGTACCAATTTTTTTATTTAACATCCAATAAAACCTTTTCATACTTTGGAATTTTATGCAATTTTTGGGCATGTATTGTCTTTCTCTATTATATCCCACATAAAATCCATGATAAGGAAATCGATCTCCAAATAGTGAATTAACCCCCAATGAAATACAAATTCAAGGAGGAGGATTATTATTCTTTATCACCATCATCGTAATCACGGATATTTCTACCCTATGTGAAATTTTATGTACCTCAAATGATTGAGTCTATATAATGAACCATCCTGAAAGAATTGCCTATTTTAAGTGAATTATCTAATGTGTTTCCTAAGGAGTTTTCTATTCTTCCTCTTAGCAGAGATGTTGATTCTAGATCGATCTTATACCTTAGGCATTTCCAATATCCAAGTCTCTATATAGAATGGTTGTTGTGGAAATTGAGGAGATAAATAATCAATTATACGAGAGTCTTGGTAAAGGGTTTATATGCCCAAGTGTGTCACCATGGGGTGCACTAGTTCTCTTCATCCAGAAGAATGATGGGTCAGTGGACCTTTTCATTGATTATCTTGCACCCAAAAAAATCATGATAAAGAACATGTATCTTTTTCCCTAAATTGACTACATGTTCAACCAGCTTTGTAGAGAAAAATACTTCTCTAAGGTGGATTTTCAGTCAGGATATTAACATGTAAGGGTGAAGTAGTAGGATATCTCCAAGAATACTTTTCAAAAAATATATGGAACTATGAGTTCATAGCCATTCCATTCAGTCTCCGTAATGATATATAAATATTCATGGACATGATGAATAGATTATTTATAGATTACCTTCAAAAAAAAATTTGTAGTATTCATAGAAAATATTCTAATATACTCCAAAACCAATGAAAAGTATGATGAGTATCTAAGCACTATAATAAAGACCTTGGGAAAGGAGAAGCACTATGAAATGTAAAACAACTATGAGTTTTGGTTTAAATAAGTCTAATTCATGTGGGGTTTCATAACAAGAAATAGGATATCTATGTATCCTTCAAATAAAAAAGTAACTAAGGGATGGTTGAGGACAACATCTATGATAGATATATATATATTCCACGTTTTGATGGATATTATCACCAATTTTTGAGAAATTTATCATGATTTTAAAACACTCTTACAAAGACAAATCAGAAGGGAGTCAAATTTTTTTGGAATGATGAATGAGAATAAAGCTTCATGGAGTTGAAATAGAGGATTATCACTTCCTCTATTCTCACACTACCCTCAAGTAGGGGGATTTTCGTAATTTTTAGTGATTCCTCAATGGAGGGATTGGGATGTGTGTTGATGAAAAATGAAAAATTCATTGCCTACACCTCAAGGTAGTTGAAAATTCATGAGAAAAACTATTCCATGCTTGATTTACATATAGTAGCTATGATATTTGCATAGAAATTTTTTTATCCTTATATATTTGGTTAGAAGTGTTAAATATATACAGATTAAAAATTTCTAAAATATATATTCACGTAAAAAGAGTTTAATATGCACCAATGTAGATGGTTAGATCTCATCAAGGATTATGAATGATCAATCCACTACCATCTTAGGAAAGTTAATAAGTTGGTGAATTCTCTATGTATAAAGGACCCAATGATTCTATCATTGATGATAATTGAAAAGGATCCAATCTTATTTGATTTGAAATGGATGGACATGGGTATCATTAATAACGGAACATCATAAATCCTTTCACAAATTATTACTCAACCTTTTATTGTGGAATGGTAAGAGGATGATTAAAAAGGTGATGTGGGAATTTGAAAGAATGTGAAAACTATTAGAAAAGGGAAATCCTCGATGTTTAATGTTAATGAAAAAGGAATTTTAAGATTTGGTTCAAGACTATTTTTTCCATATAATCCTATGTTAAATAAAGAAAATTTAATTTATGAACATATATATACTTTGTCTATTCACCCATGAAAAATAAAGATATATCTAGATATCTAAGATAACTATTGGTGGGACAACATGAAAATTAAGATTGCAGAATATACATTAATGTGTCCTGTATGTCCGCAAGTGAATGTTGAAAGGTAGAAGTCTAAGGGGGTGATATAACCATTACACATACCAACATGGAAGTAGGAAAATATCACTATGGTCTATGTCACCAGACTTCCAAATACATCCAAGAGAAACAATTCTATCTAGTTTTCAATGAATTATCTTACAAATACTACAAATTTCATTGTCATTCAAGATGATTTATCACTAGATCACCTGGAAAGGACATATATCAGAGAAGTGGTAAGGATGCATGGAGTACCACTATCGAATATATATAATCAATATTCATGATTCACCTCTTTTTTTTGGAAAAGTCTCCAGTGTTCTCTAAACACATATATGAACTTTTTTACAGCTTGTCACCCTCAAAATGATAGTCAATCTGAGCAGACATTCAAAATATTTTAGGAAATGTTGATAGATTTATCAATAAACTTCAATGTTGGATGGGACCAATATCTTCTTTAGGTGGAGTTCTCTTAAACTAATAGTTTCCTATATTGAATTCAAATGGAACCCTATGAATACCTTTATGGTAAGAGGTGTAGAACACTGGCATGTTGAGATGAAGATGGGGTATAAAAACTTCTAGGTCCTAAAATGGTTGAATAAATTGTGGATAAGGTTAAGACCATCTAGCAGAACATCAAAAATTCTAAGAGTGACTAAGGATCATTGCTGACAATCATCGATGAGACCTAGAGTTTCATGTTAGAGACATTTTATTCCTACACATATCTCTATTGAATAGAGTGATGAAATTTTGGAAGAATGGAAATCTTAGAACAGGGTAAATAGGCCCTTTTTGAGATCCTTAATTGTATCGGATTAGTCGCATATTGATTAAAACTCCCACTATGCCTATCTCAAGTACATGATGTCTACTTTCTATCATTCTTAACAAAGTACATACTAGACCGATCACATTTACTCGATCTAGAGGTGATACCATTGGAGAATGGCTTTTCCTATGAGGAGAAGTCGGTGAAGATCATAGATCATAGAGAAAATGTTCTAAGATATATGAAAATGGCCCTCGTCAAAGTGTTGTGGAGAAACCAAATGTTTGAAGAATAAATGTGCGAAATACCGTAGGTGATGAATTAGAGTAACCCTCATCTATTTTAGTGTGGAAAAATTATATTTTGAGGGAGAAACTTTTTAAGGGGGAGGTTGTAATGAAAAAAATTGTTATGAATAAAATTACCCATTTTGATTTTATTAAATGTATTATAGATATATGAAAACATTCACTCCTTTTGTTTTAATATATCTAATTAGATTTAAATTACTGTTAAGTGTCTTTATCATTGATAATATAACTGTCAAACAGTTATCACAATACTTATTTAAATATAGGTTTTTAACAAATCCATTTGGCACATACAATTGAAGTGATGGCCTCAACCAGTTGGATTGTTCCGTATGAAGTCCATTTATCAGAGATTTTGAGGGAGATATAATTTATCGTATATTCCTTATACCATGCCTAGTATGAGATGCAACAACTTAAGCATCATTGAATCCTTTATGGGAGATGTTCAAGCTTATTGAGATTACAGCCCAAAGCATGTTCACCGAAATGCCCCATGAAAGCCCCACCATCCAACACCTTACTCTTAGGTCATATTATGGTGTAATAAAGGGATATGTATCAAGACCCTAGTGTTAAGAATATTGAAATTATTTTTGGTGTATAATAATGAATATATTTTCTTCATATTATTGTTACTTGGAAGTTATTTTTAAAGAACATGTAGTATTTTTTATTATTAATCAAATTATATTAAGAAATATATTTTAATGAATAAATTTATTTTTGAAATAATTAATATTTTAACAAAATATAATTATTAATTTAATTTTCTTAAATATATATTATCATATAATTTTTATGCAGTTATACATAATTTTTATTATGGTTTGGAAACTATTTTTGTCAAAACTGATCAACTTTCAAAAAATGTGAGTTTTTATTTTAATTATGAAAATTCACATATTTAGATAATTATTTAGTTAAATTTAATATTATTTTTGGAATCATTTTTTCAAAATTATCCAAAAGTGATTTTTTTATAATTTTCTAAGACAATTGAATTTTTCAGAAAAAATTAAATACTGTATAAATGTACGATGTGTTTTATGACATCATAATGGCCCAATAATGATATAAAAAATAAAATAAAAGTTATATTCACCTAGATATGTTTTTTTTACTTTAAAATAATATGATTTTAGATTTATTTTAATTATTTTACAAATCCTTAGTGAATCCTCCAATACATATAATATATTTTAAGATTTTAAAATCATTTCTGTGAAAGTGTTACTCACCACCACATAAGAAAGAGAAATATTTTAATATCTTCATCCCTTTCCCTTAAAAATAGTTTATACCACTCCCATTTTAGAGAAACCATCAAAAAAACAAGGTATCATTCTTGTTTTTTAATGTTTTATTGTGTAGTGTCGAAAACCAAAATAATAAAGAAATCCCCCTCCTTTCTTATATAAACCAACCCAAACTCCCATTTCTCTTCACTAAAACACCTTGAAACTCGACCAAACTCAGCCCTCTACTCCCTAGAGTCCTCCCTAGTCACCCCCAAACACTCAATAAGCCTTCCGCAACCATTTGGGGTCACACATACAAGTAATAGATCCTCACCTTCCTCTCTTCCATTCAATTCAAAACCCTTGTTTGAAATTAGTCTTCTTAATTTCAATTCATTATATATTAATCCTTTTATAATCAATTCCATACTTTATAATTTATTTCATTTCAATAATTGATCAATTATATTCCCCCATTTGGACCCTTACCTAGGCCATTAGTATGTCGAAATTTCGTAAGGGATTCATCTCACACCTCTTTTTATCAAGCACCTCATTTATGTTATACCATTTAATTTCTAATTTATTAAGTTGGGATAGATTATTATTTATCCTATTATTGTCTATTTTATTTTTAAATGATTAGATACCCCTTTCTCTCTCATCAACCCATTTTATGAATTTCTATATGATGTCGTTATGCTGTCAAAATTGCATCGTGATTTCCCATGCAAACAATCATTATATAGTGAATACCATACCCATTTCACTACCATGAATATTCACATTTACTAAAATATACCTATTTATTGTGAATAAATATGTATTTATTCCATATTTCCTTGATTGTGGAATAATCTATGATTATTAATGAGTCTATGTTTTATGATCTATGTGGCACACTTAAGTATAAAAATGAAATGATTGTGATGGGTGTGCCCTGATAATGCTTCAATGCATTATGTAATGTTTTGTATCATGATACATCATGTGAAATGGGTTTTCTCCCATGATACTTCATGTGCAATGTGTTTGGACTCATACTACTTCATGTGCAATGGGTGTTGATTCATGATACTTTATGTGAAATGGGTGTTGACTCATGCTACTTCATGTTCAATGAGCTTTAACTCATGATCCTCCTTGTGAAATGAGTTGTGTCTCATGGTAATATCATATTTTATTTTATTAAAATAGTTCCATATTATGATTATCAGGATTTATTATGCCTTTTTTTCATATTCTTTTTATGCTCCATGGATATTCCAATTGTCTAACATGTATTGTCTTCATTATGTTATTCCATTTTTACTCCCTTACTGGGATTTATAACTCACCCATTTCTTATGTATTTCCTCATGTTATCCCTTATACTATTAAGTATTAAATAATGTTCTAGTCATGTAAAATAATTTTTCAAAAAAGATGTTGTATTTCTTATTTTAGGTTGTTAATTAATATTCCAAATTTATAAATACACTAGACCTCTAAATCATCTAAGTTATATTATGTGAAAATCATTGTATTAAATCATGAATAAATATGAAATAAATAAAAATGTTGTTATAAGATGTTGTGAAATTCCATTTTTCTTACGCAATTACTTAAAAACTACGAAGTTTTATATGTTCTAAAAACTTAATGGAGTCCATGAAAATTATTTTAATAAACAAACCTAAATCAATCAAATTATTTGTATTATTTTTTATCTAAAGTGGACACCATATCTCAAGGTATTAAATAATTCTAGTAATAAATATATCCTTGAATCTAGAGTGACTATCTTAGTCATTTAGTAACCTATATGGTGACAAAATTAACAATTGTTTCATGTGTACATTCAATATTCACTCGCTAACATAGAAAATATCATCTCAAAAAACTGGTGGGGTATCTAATTTGTAGCCATATAGTTAAAAATATTAGAAAACCATAATATAAATCTCTCAATAACAATTAATTCATTTTCAAGGAATTTTTTCCTAATTGGTGGAATTATTTGAGGCTCTTCACCATTAACAATATGTAGTCTACTCAAATGATAATTCAGAAAGTTCTCAATACTATTCATATACTTTATTTTAGTGTCAAATTTAAATAGTATCAATATCTATCTAATAATGCATGGTTTGACATCATTTTTCATCATCAATCATATAATAACAAAATTTTTATTTAACACTATCATGTCAGATCCCTAAAAAACTATTAAACATGTTGAATGAAAATATAATGGAAAGTCTCTCTTTTTCAATGGTTATGTAATTAGCTTGTCCAGAATCTCATGTTCTATATAATGATACCACCATTCCATAACTTCCCTAAATAAATCCCATATATAAAAATATGATTCACCATTCATCAATTCAAAAGAAATATACCAACTAGGTGGATGAATAATGGGAAGGAACATAATATTCTATTCAATACCATTAAAATAGATCAATTGGGACTCTTTTGGAGTAATTTAGATAAATGGAAGTTAACCTCACTTAAATCCATTATAAAAAACCTATAAAATACAACATGTTCAAGGGAGGATCTCACATCCTTCACTGTACTTGGGTAAGATAGTGAAGATATAACATCTACCTTAGGATTATCAACAAGGATTATATCTCTAAAATTCCACCTTTCAACATTGAGAAGTAGGGTTTTCTAAATGTTCTTTTTTAGTAAAACACTAAATATTTTTAATTACCTATCAAAATATTATCCATATATAGTGAAATCAACTATAAAACCTCTATAAACGCCTTTGAAAACTTCGAAAAAATTCTCATTATAAACCATTGAATGGTTTCTAGATAATTAAACAATACAAATGGAATTATAATTTATAAAAAGATACTAAGACGATAGGAAATTGTGGTATTTTTTGGGTCCTCGCATTCTATGTGGAATTGAATATACCATAAAATTAAAATTAATAAGTAGTAGTGTAGTTATCTAGAAGGTATCTCAAGGATTTTAATAAGAAATGGAAGAGGGAATTCGGATATATAAGTATATATACTGAATTTCCTATAGTCTATACACAGTCATTATTTATTTCTAACCCTATTAAAGAAACATTCTCAAAATTAATTAAAAAAATAGTAAAACTTCTCTTTTGGTGTCACGACCCGTCCTTGGGGCCCGTGCCGTGACTACCCCAAACCCGCCTTCCAAAGGACAGGGGCTAGTGACTAGCACCAAGGCCTAAATCCCAGAAAAAGGGAAGGCATTTCCTTTGTACAGTAAACAACAAACACCACAGAGCAAGTAGGAAGAAGTAAACACTAAGTAGAAACTGGTACAACAGTAAGTGTGGAAAAGTAAGTGGGCCAGTATACAAACCCAAACTAAAAGTAAAGTACAACTGGAAGGGAAAACAACAACTGAAAAGTAAAGCCGCAACGTCAAGCTGTCCACAGGAAATCCCACATGAAGGGTGTGTACAGAAAGCCTCCACTACTCCTCGGGTCCAGCTGACCGCTCTGAGTACGTCCCGCCCAGTGGTCCACCTCCAGGTATCGTCCTGCTCCACAAGCCTCCACCACGATCAGTGTTGTCCTTCGTCTGCAACCAATACAACGTAGTGCGGGCATGGCCCGTGCAGGGGTGAGTATAAGCTACTCATTAGGGAACCCAAGACCCTCGAAGGTCTCCCAGAATCCACAAAGGATAAACCACAATGTAAAGATACAATCATGAAGCAACATCCGACACGGCTTAGGTATATTCCCATACATATACCTAAGTCATCAATTCTCGCTCGGCTCCAACATCCGAGCTCAAATACAACCCAGTCCACACAGGAAGGCAAAACGTAAATCCACACAGGATAGCACAACACAATCCACAAAGGAAAGTAAACAAGATTCAGCTCACACAGGTATACTTCTTCACATAACGATAAACATGACCAGATATTGCCACTGATTCATCTAAGCTGTCGGACCCACAAAGGATCGATAGGTACTAACCCCCACAATGACCCACAAAGGATCTGACCCACAAAGGATCGATAGGTAACTAACCCCCGCAATGACCCACAAAGGATCTGACCCACAAAGGATCGATAGGTAACTAACCCCCGCAATGACCCACAAAGGATCTGACCTAAAAAGGATCGATAGGTAACTAACCCCCGCAAAGTCCCACACAGGATCGGACCCACACAGGATCTGTAGGCGATGGCCCACACAGGACCGCTGAGCGCTGACCCACACAGGATCGGACCCACACAGGATCGGTAGCACTGACCCACAAAGGATCGCTGAGTGCTGTAGCCGTCGTCGTCCAATCCACTGAGGATCTCTGCATAGTCGCCGTCGTCACAGTAGCAGTCGCAGTAAGCTCTAGGGTTCCCGCACACAGCAAGCTCGTTCGGGAGGGTCTGCTCCACGAGCCGAGAGGTTGATACATCAACTGACACCTAGTCTAGAGTTGATGTATCCAAAAGTTCTGTATCATCAACAGGAACTCAACGTCGCAGATGGCGCGTCAATCGGACGCCCGGTCTGAGAGTTATTGGCTTGTTTGTCCCAGGGGTCCAGTTAGTTTTTAAGTCAAAACCAACCCGACCATACTCTACCTGCGTCTGAACCTCGGGAAGAGTAAGCCAAAAGATCCGTCTCAGTTAGAGGAATTCAACAATGTCGATGGCACGTCAATCGGACGTCCGAAACTCAAGATATGAGTGTTTCCGCTCCGAGGGCCCGGTTGGTTTCATGTACGAACCAACCCGGACGAACCCAAGGTATTCCAAAACCTTGGGTGTAGTATACCGAAACTACCGTCTTGATCCAAGGATCGCATCGCCGCTGACAGTGCGTCGTTCGGAGGCCCGTAGCTCAAGTTATGAGCAAAAGACAGAAGAGGTCCGAAAACGGGGGGTCTGGGCCCGGACCGACCTGGCCCAACCCCCCCCCCCCCCCCCAGGTCAGCCCGAACCGGGTCGAGCTGACCCGGGTCCAGGTCTAACACGGCTGGGGGCGACCCGGCTGGCCGGTCGGGTGGCTCGGCGCTGGCCGAGCGGCCGCACCCAAGGAGTCGCGGCCCCCCACGCGGGGGCCGCTCCGTGTCACCGGACGTGGCGCAAGGTCGCGTCCCTTCCCTGTGGTCTCGCGCGGCTGCGGGACCGGCTTTCATCGTCACGGCTTCAACCGCGGCGGGTCTTCTCGGCGGCGCACCGGGCGCCGGCGGAAACTTTCGCGAACCACCGGGCCTCCGCAGAAAATTTCGCGGACCACCGGATGCGATCCGGTGGTCCGTTATGCCTGCGGTTTGGGCCTACAGATCTCCCAGGATCCGAACTCTGCTGCGAAGGCCTCCAATCGCCATTCTGATCCCATTTCGTAAACGCTGTCAATCCACGCATCAACGAAAAACTACGGAGGGTTGTCGGGCCGTGTTTGTTTGGCCCGCACCCTCCGCATTAGGTGATAACAATCGGGAATAAAAACCAACACATGGAAACATAACAAGGCAGAATTTTAATAAATTAAAATTAATATTTGATCCGGGATCCTTGTTTTAGAAGGAAACAACCAAGGGAATAAATATTATTCTCAAATAAAACCCCTACCTCGTAGTTGTCGTCGGATGCGAGTTCTTCGCGGAATTGACCGTCACGGAAGAAGAGGATGGTCGCATCGTAGAAGGGCGTCGCGTCGTCGTGGAAGAGCGTCGCGTCGGCGATCTCCGAGGGTTAAAGAAATCACACTAATTTAATTTCACAAATTAAACCCATGTTAAGGATAAAATACACAAAAGAAAAATTTAAAAGATCCGAAATCTCCTACCTCAAGCAATTGATGATCGGAGATTGTTGCAGGGAAGAACGTCGTGGAAGAAGCATCGTGGAAGGAGAATCATCGGCATCGCGGAACACGGAGTCGCGTCGTCGATCTCCGAGGATTCGGCATTCTTCGTGTTCTTCGAGTTCTTCGTGTTCTTTGCAGAGGGGAATGAAGGTAAAGATTCTCCAAATCCTCTCAACAATCAACCCGTCAACAAAAGAAAAGGTGTTGGTCTTATTTTATTATTATGCCAACAGTTTGAAAACATGTTAAGAAAAGAACTATTAATTCAGTGAATTAATGGTAATGAATTAACTGTCCATTTAATAGGAGCGTTTAAGATTTTTAGAAAGCGCCCCAGTTGACTTTCATTAATGAGGTGTTTTCGCGGGTGCGTTACTTAGAGGAAAAGAAACGGTGGGGCTCATGCGGGCCCCACCTCACAAATATCCTACCAAGAGGGTAGGATATTTTGGATTGCACCCTAACCACTTCAACTTAGCTCAACTGGCTTTAAGTGGCTTTTAAGCGGCTTTAAGTGAAATAAAATAAAGTTGTTGCACCACTTTATTTTATTTTCTTCACTGAACCCCAAAAATTAAAAAAACCACGCCCAAGAAAACGCAACTCCAGAAGAGGAATTTCTAAGAAAATACCGGTGCTGCGATTCCATCGGTGCCCTCGGAATTCGATTCCGAGCACCGGTTCAAAAGTTAGAAAAAACCCGCTCGTTCGTTCACTGAACATACCGAAGCCAAACTACGGAAAAAGATTCCGGGCACACCGGGCCTTGGAATCAGGTGCCGTCAGAAACTGCGTTCTTGTAAAATTCCATAGAAAATTAAGAAAAAAATTTCCTTGAATTTTACGGGTCTTTACATAACTCCCAACTCATGGCTTTATGTCCCTATAAAGATACATCATAAACTAGGGAAACAAATGTGGGTACTGAGCACGCATCTGAGCCTCCCGCTCCCAAGTGCTCTCCTGGAGGTTCCCGTGCTGCCATCTGATGCGCACTAGAGGAATCGACCGTCCACATATGACCTTCTTCTCTCGATCCTTGATCTCTACTGGGACCTCGGCAAAAGTCGCCACATCATCAACGTCTAGCTCCCCATGGTCAATGATATGCGACGGATCGTGCACGTATCTCCTCAGCTGGGATACGTGGAAGACGTCGTGCACCCGGTGCAACTGAGGTGGTAGAGCCAAGCGATAAGCCACCTCATCGACCCTGATGAGGACCTGGAATGGTCCAATGAAGCATGGAGACAACTTTCCTCCTTGTAAAAATCTCTGTAAACCACGTCGAGGTGAGACACGCAAGAAAACGTGGTCGCCATCCTCGAACTCTAGTGGCCTCCGCCTCCTGTCAGCGTAAGACTTCTGCCGAATATGAGCTGTCCTCATCCGCTCCTGAATGACCTGGACCTTCTCTGTCATGGCCCGGACCATCTCTGGTCCCACAAGTGCTGACTCCCCAGGGTCTTTCCATCACAAAGGAGATCTGCAAGGTCTGTCGTACAATGCCTCGTATGGTGCCATCCCGATGGAGAAGTGGTAGCTGTTGTTGTACGCAAACTCCACCAAGGGTAGGTGGTCCTCCCAGCTGTGACCAAAGTCTATGACACATGCACGGAGCATGTCCTCCAGATTCTGAATGGTCGTCTCCGTCTGACCATCCGTCTGAGGGTGAAAGGCAGTGCTCAGACGTAGTTGCGTCCCGAATGCCTCCTGCAACCCCTTCCAAAGCCGGGAAGTAAAGCGAGCATCACGATCGGAGATGATAGATGATGGCACACCGTGAAGTCGTATAATCTCCTTAACGTAGAGATGCCCCAAGCTCTCCACTAAGACATGCTCTCTGATGGTTAAGAAGTGAGCCGACTTGGTGAGTCGGTCGACAATCACCTAGATGGAGTCGTGATCTCTGAAAGTGTGTGGAAGTCCATTCACGAAGTCCATAGATATCCCATTACACTTCCACTCTAGGACCTCCAAGGGTTGTACAAAGCCTGCTGGTACCTGATGCTCTGCCTTCACCTCCTGGCAGGTGAGGCATCGAGAAACGAACTCCGCCACCGCCTTCTTCATGCCCGGCCACCAGTGTTGTCGTCTGAGGTCCTGGTATATCTTCACCACTCCAGGATGTACCGCCAAATGAGAAGTGTGAAACTCTCTCAGAACCTCCTCCCGTAAAGTGACTTGTACCAAGGTATATCCTCTGAAAAGGATGTCGTGCTCTGCTCCAAAGGAGAAACCATCAGGTGCCTGTCTTGAGGATATCTGTGCATGCCGCGTCTCACAGTCAGTGTCCCCATGTTGTGCCTCTCTGATCCTCTGCAGTAGTGAAGGGGTGACTGTTAGAGACTGAAGGAAGGTTTCTCCATCTCTATCCACGAAGGATATCTGCAAATCGGATAGCTGCTCTGTCGCCTCCTCAAGTAGCTGAATGCACATCCTCCTGCTGAGAGAATCGGCTACCACGTTCCCCTTCCCAGGAGTATAGAATATCTCAAAGTCATAGTCCTGGAGGAACTTGAGCCATCTCCGCTGTCTTAGGTTCAAGTCCTTCTGAGAGAATATGTACCTGAGACTCTGATGGTCAAGAAACACTGTAAAGTTCTCACCCATCAGATAGTGTCACCATGTCTTCAGAGTGAAGGCCACTGCTGCTAACTCCAGGTCATGGGTAGAGTAGTTCTGCTCATGCGGCCTCAACTAACGTGATCCATAGGTGATCACTACACAACCCTGCATCAAGACACATCCGAGTCTAGTCCCGGATGCATCGCAGTAGACTATGTACCCTACACCCTCCTCAGGAAACCTCAAGATAGGGGCGCTGGTCAATCTCTGTCTCAGCTCCTGGAAGCTCTGCTGACATTTGTCTGAACACACAAAGGGTTTCCCCTTCTTCTTCAAAGCTGAGAGTGGTGCCGGAACTCTAGAGAAGTCTGGCACAAATCTCCAATAGTATCTAACTAGTCCCAAGAAACTCCGCACCTCTATCACGCTCCTGGGTGGCTCCCAAGCTAGCACCGCCTCGATCTTCGCAGGATCCACTGCAACTCCCGCCTCAGAGATGACGTGTCCCAAGAAGTGGACCTCACGTATCCAGAACTGACACTTCGAGAGCTTTCCATAAAGTTGGTGCTCTCGGAGTTTGTCTAGTACAACCCATAAGTGGTAGGTGTGCTCCTCCTCAGTCGTCGAGTATATCAAAATGTCGTCGATGAAGACCACGACAAATCGATCGAGGTATGGCTGAAAGATCATGTTCATGAGGCCCATGAACACTGCTGAAGCATTGGTTACACCGAATAGAATAACCAAGAACTCATAGTGTCCATACCGACATCTGAAGGTCGTCTTCTGCACGTCCTCGTCTCGAACTCTGAGCTGATGATAGCCTGACCTGAGGTCTATCTTCGAGAATCACCGTGCTCCCTTGAGCTGATCGAAGAGGTCATCAATCCTCGGTAGCAGATACTTGTTCCTTACTGTCACCCGGTTCAGGCGACGATAGTCGACACAAAGTCGCAAGCTCCCGTCAGTCTTCTTGGCGAACAATATCAGGGAAGCCCAGGGTGAAACACTAGGTCGGATGAATTCCTTGCCCTGTAAGTCCTCCAACTATACCCGTAGCTCTTGAAGCTCAGCGGGGGCCATCCAATACGCTGGAGTCGATATCGGGACTGTCTCGGGGTATAGGTCCATATAAATGTCTACCTCTCTGCGAGGAGGTAGTCCTGGAATGTCGTCGGGAAAGACGTCCGCATACTGATCCACCACTGTAGGAAAACTAGGAATCCGCACGTCAACAGCTCCTTGGATGAGGCTAGCCAACTGATGAGTGATGGGATCTCTTCTCCTCTATGGAAGTCTATCATGTTCTGCGAAGGCTCCCTTCTCGTCGGTGAAGGTGAACCTACTCTCGTCGGTGCGTACACATCGCACCTTGTGCCTAATACAGTCAATCTGTGCATGGACTATAGATAACCAATCCATGCCCAAGATGACGTCGTAAGGCCTCGAAGCCGCTACAAGAATATCCCAGCCGAAGCTCTCGCCTCCTAGAGTAAGCTCACACTGCCGGCACCAGGGCATAATCGTCGAGTCTTATCCCGTAGGAGTCTCTAGCCGTAAGGATCCAGTCAACGGCTTTGTCGGAATCTCCGAGATCCAAACAAGGGCAGCGACTATGAAAGAGTGACTCGCTCCTGTGTCTATAAGAACTGCAGAAAGGGTGGAATAGACACAGATAGTACCTCGAATCATCTCGGGTGCGCTGTGGTCGTAGGCCTCTACTGCCTGGAGCTGTGCCTGTCTCTGCCCGCCAGCTCCCTGTGGTCGGGGTGGACCTCCTGGTGGTGGTGGTGGTAGAGCCTCAAAGCGTCTCCCACCACCTGCTGCTCGGCCATCTCCCCTGCCTCGTCCGCCTCCTCACTGCGGACCGCCTTGGTCGACCCTCTGCCTCTTCCTCGGTGGTCCCTCAACTGTCTGTTGTTCCTCGGCATGGCGGGTCGGGCAGTCACGAGCCATGTGGCCCTGCCCGCTGCACGAGTAGCATTGCCCGCCTCTCGAAAGACTGGCTCCGCGCGCCAGCTTCCTGTGGTCGGGGTGGACCTCCTGGTGGTGGTGGTGGTATAGCCTCAAAGTGCCGCCCACCACCTGCTGCTCGACCAGCTCCTCTACCTCTTCCACCACCTCCCTACGGACCGCCACGGTCGACCCTCTGCCTCTGCCTGGGTGGCCCCTCAACAGTCTGGTGCTCCTTGGAACGGTGGGTCGGGCAGTCACGAGCCATGTGGCCCTGCCCGCCGCATGTGTAGCAATGCCTGCCTCTCAAAAGACTAGCTCCATGCTGCGTGCCCCGCACTGCTGAGCCAGTGTCCTGAGGTCGTCTGCGTGATGGTCTGGTCTATCTGGACCCCTGAGTCATCCATTGACTGCCTGCTGAAGAAGACTCTGCTACTTGCCGCCCCGCGGTAGGTCTCGCTGCTAAAGAAGGTTCAGCAAGAAAGCTCTTGATCAAAAGGGCTCTCTCCAGTACTCCTGCCTGAGTCGGAATGCTGAGGGAGATCAACAATGCCCTAATCTCATGTCTCAAACCCTGCTCAAAGGTCCGGGCCCGGAAGAATGGGTCTCATACCATGTCTGTCGAGTAGCGCGAGAGATCGGTAAATCTCGTCGAGTACTGGGCGACCATCAAGTTGCCCTGCCGCAGCTGAAGAATCTTCTGGATTTGCACCGCACGGAGGGTGGCCGGGATGAACTCTGAGCAGAAGAGCCCCTCAAAGTCTGTCCAGAGGAGAGATGCCTCATCGTGCACCTGGAGCATCAAGCTCCACCATCGGCCCACTACTGTGTGCAGTAGGCTCGCTGCAAGGATCATCATGAGGTCTGCTGGTGTCCTCACTAGCCTGAAAACTCGTACAACTTCCTCCAGCCAGTCCTCAGCTGCCTGGGGGTTCGTATCCCCACGTAACCTAGGCGGTCGCTGGCGCTGGAACTCATGCAGTTCACTAAGGTGACGTGCATCGTCAGCGGCTGGGGCTGGAAGCATCGGTGGCTCGGCGGGTAGAGGTACCGCCGGTGCCTCAGCTGTCAAAGGTCCCTCCACCGAGGCCTCATCGCTCGGTGGGCTGTCGTCACGCTCAACTCTCGGAACCCTAGCTGGCTTCTGTCGTGGGGCCATCCTGAAAATAAACAGGTGTGCCATGGTTAGAACAGTATACCTGGTGAACTGAAATAATGTAATCACAAAGAAAACTTGTAACACACATGCAATCAATGTTTTCGTGCATTAAGTCGGAAATCAGAAGTCAGGGTCCTGGTGTACGGATACGTTGGTCGCCGCACCAACACTGGACTCCATGGACTGATAACCACACCCAATATGCAAAACACTATTGCTTCACATAGAAAAAGATCAGATTTCTGAGTTCTGCGGTAGAACCGAACTCCTCTGATACCAATTTGTCACGACCCGTCGTCGGGGCCCATGCTGTGACTACCCCAAGCCCGCCTTCCATAGGCCAGGGGCTAGCGACTAGCACCAAGGCATAAATCCTGGAAAAAGGGAAGGCATTGCCTTTGTAAAGTAAACAAAAAACACCATAGAGCAAGCAAGCAGAAGTAAACACTAAGTAGAAACTGGTACAACAGTAAGTGCGGAAAAGTAAGTGGGCCAGTATACAAACCTAAACTGAAAGTAAAGTACAACTGGAAGGGAAAACAGCAACTGAAAAGTAAAGCCGCAACGTCGAGCTGTCCACTAGAAATCCCACCTGAAGTGTGGGTACAGAAATCCTCCCATGCTCCTCGGGTCCAGCCGACCGCTCCGAGTACGTCCTGCCCAGTGGTCCACCTCTAGGTACCGTCCTGCTCTGCAAGCCTCCAACACGATCAGTGATGTCCGTCGTCTGCAACCAACACAACGTAGTGCGGGCATGGCCCGTGCAGGGGTGAGTATAAGCTACTCAGTAGGGACCCCGAGACCCCCGAAGGTCTCCCAGAATCCACAAAAGATAAACCACAAAGGAAAGATACAATCACGAAGTAACATCTGACACGGCTTAGGTATATGCCCATACATATACCTAAGTCATCAATTCTCACTCAGCTCCAACATCTGAGCTCAAGTACAACCCAGTCCACACAGTAAGGAAAAATGTAAATCCACACATGATAACACAATAGAATCCACAAAGGAAAGTAAACAGGATTTAGCTCACACAGGTATACTTCTTCATATGACGATAAAGATGACCAGATATTGTCACTGATTCATCTAACCTGTCGGATCCACAAAGGATCGATAGGTACTAACCCCCGCAATGACCCACAAAGGATCTGACCCACAAAGGATCGATAGGTAACTAACCCCCGAATGACCCACAAAGGATCGATAGGTATCTAACCCCCGCAATGACCCACAAAGGATCTGACCCACAAAGGATCGATAGGTAACTAACCTCCGCAAAGACCCACACAGGATTGGACCCACAAAGGATCTGTAGGCGCTGGACCACACAGGACCGTTGAGCGCTGAACCACACAGGATCTATAGGCGTTGGCCCACACAGGACCGCTGAGCACTGGGCCACACAGGATCGGACCCACACAGGATCAGTAGCACTGACCCACAAAATATCGCTGAGTGTTGTAGTCGCCGTCGTCGAATCCACTGAGGATCTCTGCACAGTCGTCGTTGTCTCAGTAGCAGTCGCAGCAGCTCTAGGGTTCCCGCACACAGCAAGCTCGTTCGGGAGGGTCCGCTCCACGAGCTGAGAGGCTGATACATCAACTGACACCTAGTTCAGATTTAATGTATCCAAAAGTTCCGTATCGTTAACAGGAACTCAACATCACAGACGGCGCGTCAATCCGACGCCCGGTCTGAGAGTTGTTGGCTTTTTTGTCCTAGGGGCCCGGTTGGTTTTTAATTCAAAACCAACCTGACCGTACTCCACCAGCGTCCAAACCTCGGGTGGAGTAAGCCAAAAGATCCTTCTCACTTAGAGAAATTCAACAAAGTTGACGGCACGTCAATCGGACGTCCGAAACTCAAGATATGAGCGTTTCCGCTCCGAGGGCCCGGTTGGTTTCGTGTACGAACCAACCCGGCCGAACCCAAGGTATTTAGAAACCTTGGTTGTAGTATACCAAAATGACCGCCTCGATCCAAGGATCACATCTCCACTGACGGTGCGTCGTTCGGAGGCCCGTAGCTCATGTTATGAGCAATATACTGAAAAGGTCCGAAAACAGGGGGTCTGGGCCTGGAACGACCCAGACCAACCCCCCCCCCCCCCCCCCCCCCCCGGGTCCTGGTCTGACCCCACTGGCCGTGACCCGGCCCAGCCGGTGCGACCCGGCCCAGCCCGGCCTGGGCGCGACCCGGCTGTCCGGTCTGGCAGCTCGGCGCTGGCCGTGCAGCCACACCCAAGGAGTCGCGGCCCCTCGCGCAGGGGCCGCTCCGTGTCACCGGACGCGGCGCAAGGACGCGTCCCTTCCGCGTGGTCCCGTGCAGCCGCGGGACCGGCTCTCGCCGTCACGGCTTCATCCGCGGCGGGTCTTCCTGGCGGTGCGTCGGGCGTCACCGTTTACTAGGGGTCGGCCGCTGCCGGCCACCGGCGCCGCCGTGGCGTGCCGGTGGAAACTTCCGTGGACCACCGGACGCGCTCCGGTGGTCCGTTTTGCCTGCAGTTTGTGCCTACGGCTCTCCCGGGATCCGAACTCTGCTGCGAAGGCCTCCAATCTCCATTCCGATACCATTTCGTAAACGCCTTCAATCCACGCATCAACAAAAAACTGCGGAGGGTTTTCGGGCCGTGTTTGTTTGGCCCGCACCCTCCGCGTTAGGTGATAACAATCGGGAATAAAAACCAACACATGGAAACATAACAAGGCACAATTTTAATAAATTAAAATTAAACTTTGATCCGGGTTCCTTGTTTTAGAAGGAAACAACCAGGGGAATAAATATTATTCTCAAATAAAACCCCTACCTCATAGCTGTCGTCGGACGAGAGTTCTTCGCGGAATTCACCATCGCGGAAGGAGAGGATCGTCGCGTTGCGGAAGGGCGTCACGTCGTCGCGGAAGAGCGTCGCGTCAGTGATCTCAGAGGGTTAAAGAAAACATACGGATTTAATTTCACGATTTAAACCCATGTTAAGGATAAAATCCACAAAGGAAAATTTAAAAGATCAGAAATCTCCTACCTCAAGTAGTTGATGATCAGAGATTGTTGCGGGTAAGAATGTTGTGGAAGAAGCGTCGTGGAAGGAGAATCATCGGCGTCGCGGAACACGACATCGCATCTTCGATCTCTGAGGGATCGGCGTTCTTCGTGTTCTTCACGTTCTTCACGTTCTTCGCGTTCTTCGCGTTCTTCACGGAGGGGAATGAAGGTACAGATTCTCCAAATCCTCTCAACAATCAACCTGTCAACAAAAGAAAAGGTGTTGGTCTTATTTTATTATTATTCCAACAGTTTGAAAACATGTTAAGAAACAAACCATTAATTTGGTGAAATAATGGTAATGAATTAACTATCCATTTAATAAGAGCGTTTAAGATTTTTACAAAACGCCCCTGTTGACTTTCATTAATGAGGAGTTTTTGCGGGTGCGTTACTTAGAGGAAAAGAAACAGTGGGAATCTTGTGGGCCCCACCTCACAAATATCCTACCAAGAGGGTAGGATATTTTGGATTGCACCCTAACCGCTTCAACTTAGCACAAGTGGCTTTAAGTGGCTTTTAAGCGGCTATAAGTGAAATAAAATAAATTTATCGCACCACTTTATTTTATTTTCTTCACTTAACCCCAAAAATTAAAAAAAACCACGCCCGAGCAAATGCAACTCCGGAAGAGGAGTTTCTAATCAAATATTGGCGCTGCGATTCCATCGGTGCCCTCGGAATTTGATTCCGAGCACCGGTTCAAAAGTTAGAAAAACCCGCTTGTTCGTTCACTGAACGTACCCGAGTCAAACTTCCGAAAAAGATTCTGGGCACACCGGGCCTCGAAATTAGGTGCCGTCAGAAACTGCGTTCTTGTAAAATTCCAAAGAAAAATAAGAAAAAAATACCTTGAATTTTACGGGTCTTTACATTTGGGTATTATTTTGACTAAACTAACCCATTGGCTACCAAAACCTAGAAAATTTACTATCGAATCCAACAAAGTAGCGGCTTAATTTTTAAATTCCTCTAAAATATTATTATTTAACCACATTTTTACACAACCTTATAGGATTATTATCATCCATTATAATAATATTTTTCATGAATACTGAAGGATTAATTATAAAAATGTTATATAAAGTCCATATTATTTATTTATTATTCTCTTTAAGGACTCTTAAAAGTGGGTTTTTTTGTTCTATAAATAAGCCCCATGAAATGATAACATATATATTTTTGATCTTCTATAAAAATGAATATTTCAATTTCTAGGGAAATGTTTTCAACTCTTTATAAGGTGGTATTTATACACATAGTGATGTTATTTTTATTGAATTTATAGAGATTAACCTAACTCCTAAAATATTCCCAAAATATGAAAAATATCCATTGAAAGTAGTATTTGACTTATATTGATCATACTATTCAAAATTTTCAAGTTCATTAAATTTTCCATATTCAACAAACAAAATAGTGATTTTATTTACGAGATTTATATACAATGCATTAAAATCACCTAGTAAATTACTTACGTACATATTTATAAAATTATTTAATGAAAATTTCTCAATAATTTTTAAAAAATATATATGTAGGAAAAATATCACATCCAAAAGGATCATGGGAATATTTTTTCCATAATGACACATACTTTAACTACCCATAATTATGAGTTTGATAGAAATTATTTCACTTTCATACATTATCGTTATATTTTATGTTTATATTTTTATATAATATGGGTAACCATTATAGTACATCAAGAACACTAACATATAGTGTCTATTTTTTCACAAAAATGAGATTCTTAAGTTTACATTCTTATTTCATTAATTACACACATTCTTAATTAAAGGCTATTTTCATTTATCTGGGGCTATAAATTATAATAGTTCATACTCATCCATATGGCCTTTGAAAAACATTTGAAAATGTGGGATGAAAAAAATGAATCTTAATTAAATTATATAAGTAATTGAAAGTCCTTAATCCATTTTAATTTTATGAAAACCCATAAATAATTTTTTCTTTTTACGTAATAAATATTTCATATCAAAATAATCATTTACCTAATCATGAACTAAACACTAAATCTTAATGTTTTGATAAAGTATTTTGTAAGTAATAATAATTGAAAAATCATAATTCATGAAATCATTACCATGAAAACAATATTTTCACCTTTAGAATTCATAAACATTCCTTTAAATAATAAATTCAATGTTTACCCTTTTAAATTAAAATATTTCTATGAAAACCCATTTAAAAGCATAAAAGAAACAGGTTGAAATCTTTTTTCCTCATACATTAATCATGGAATCATCTAATATAATAATTATTATATTATATTAGGATTTTCATATATTAGTTAACTTCATAACTTCATTGGAGTAATATATCACAAGTTAACACTTCCCACATTCTATTGTGAGTCACATACATTAGTTAACTTTATCAATTCATATTATTAATTTACTCGATCCATATTCTATTAGGAGTAACATACATTAGTTGGCTCTCTCGTTTCATAGAAATATTTACTTTTTCCACATTTTTGAAGAATTATCTTATATTAGTTGACTCCATATCTTTACGTGATACATTAGTGTGCTTTGAAAAATCCAATCATCACATAATGCACATAATTTATTAAGTGTTTCGGTTCACTCTTAATTCCCACATTCATCAATAATGCCAAAGTTTCATCTTTTAAAATTAAATCATTTATTAACTGGTATTTTCATAATATCTGGAAATATTTTATTACTTATACATTTAATTATAAAAACCTTAAAATTGGAATTTCATCTCATAAGAAAAACCAATTATTAATTGCAAATAAAAATGAGAATAAATATAATTTTCCTTTGTAATCATTTAAAAATTAAAATAACTGAAGTAATGAGAAATATATCCTCTTTATAAAACCATGGAAATATGTAAATAAATATTTTTCATTATGAAATGAAATTATGGCAGAAAATTTCATTAATGTTTAATACGTTAACAAACAGTTAGTTCCACTTTGGTAAAAATAGTCAAAAGTGACCCATTAAGACAACATTTAAAATAATTCTATTTAAAACAATTTTAAATTTTCAAGGATAGTTAAAAAATTTATTTTTAAAATATTTGAAAAATATTAATTAAACATTTTAAATAACATGGTCATAGAAGATATATATTTTTGATAAGTTATTTTTTAATCAAGTTTTTAAAGAAAATACCTTATGAATTTGGTGGCATTTGAATCAAAATGACATTAAAGATGAGAACATTAAAATTATTTTAAAATAAATTTATTTTTAGTAAATGAATGATAAAAAAATCAATATTTCAGTATATATGCTACATAAATGAAAACATGAGGTGATAATTACATGAGTCTCAATGATTGGAATTTGAGATGAAAAATTCCTTACGTTTTATCTTGGCTGATTATGTACATCCTCTAAATCCTAAAAAATATAATCGTATTAGTTTTAAACAATATTTAAATATTTTGATAGGTTTATTCCATTATCTTTATAATTTTTTATTTCATTTAATATAATAACTTATTTAGTTACTAAAGAAGTTAAATTTATGCCAATCATTTTATGTCGTTTTCTTTGTAACAACAAAATAACATTAGTGCATTGAACATGGTCAAACGATTAATTCATCCATAATATCCTTAATCTTAAAAATGTTATAATTATCATGAAAATAAGTTTAATACACACTTATAACCATTCATATAAGGTGATCATGAAAAATAAAAGACATCATTACATGGTGGTGGTAGTTCATACGTATGCATGAACAATGTTTTTAGTTCTATACTGGAAGAAAAATAACTAAACTATATAGTATTTTAAATTTACATAATCATAAATATGTCATAAATTTCATATCTATTCATTATTTCCATCCTTATGAATGTTCATGTGAGGTGGTAATGAAAATTAAATCACATCGTTTTCTGTAGGTGGTATTCGACACATATGCACGAGTTATGTTATAAATTTCCACACTGATGAAAAGGTAAATACTATAATCAATATATTATCTTTTAAGAAACAAAAATATTTTACAAATATAATATATATTATCTTTAACCATTATGTTAACTAGCCAAATGATCTAGTGATGAAAAAAGAAACACATCGCTTCATAGAGGTGATAGTATACACATACGCACAAGCAAAGTGTTCATTTTCAATTGGATGGAAAATGTGATGTAAAATGTTTATACCATAATCATGATAAAATTTAAATGTTTTTTGTATGCTGATGTTATTATATAATATTGTTTATGATTGGTTAGAAGGAGGTATGAAATCGGTTAAAACTAACACCTCCTCTTTTGATATCCTACTTTCTACTGATCTTAAGGCCTTTCAAGGAGAGGTCTATAGTCAATACAAGAAATTTTGGATATTGGAATGGAATTATAAAGATGAATTTGGATATATTTTTTATCTAAAACAAAACAACATTGGTTTTTTAACAAGTATGAAGTGATTTCATTTTTGTAGGAAAAAATCAATTGAATTTTCAAAAAATTTAATGTTTTAGGGTGAGGAAAGTAATTGTAAACATATCAAGTGGAAATTAAATGAGCCATTCATGATAGGTTCGAATATTTATACTCCACATGATTTAATATAGGATTTTTATAATTTTATAATTATTTATAAAATATTTATACATTAAATATCATTTTAAGTCATTTTCATGACTATTCACACATCTTCAATTTAAAAGTAACAAGACAAAAATGGAATTTGAATATAAAAAAATTTAAAATAAATTTAAAATTTTGATTTTACATTATATTCTTGTAAAACAATGGTTAATAAAAAAATATTACATTTAATGTTTTTTAAAATAATTTACTTCCTTTTTCTAATTTTTGCACAAGTATCAGATCTCATTTCCTTAAATATTCAGGGTAATAATAATATCACTGAAAATTAAAAATGAATCATTGTCATAAATATAATTTTCTCATATTTAAAATAATTATTTTTAATAAGTAATATTTTTTTTCTCAATGACAACATTTTATAGTTATTAAAAGAAAGAGCGTGACATTTTTATAATTATCCTTTACTTTATAGAAATGTAGTAATAAAAGTAAAGTGGCATCAAAATAAAATATTTTTATAATATAATATTATAGTGGTGGAAATATACTCCTAAAATGAAATAATTTCATGGTTTTGATTTATTTTTAGACTTTATATCATTATTTTAACCATGTTTAACTCATTTTACCCTTTACCGTGGTGATAAAATTTTACCATGGTTACTATTCATTATTACTAAAAATTAAAATGAAACTTATCACATAACATTAATATTCATATTACAAATAATGGATCCATTTTCTAATAATTAATTTCTATAATTGGTAAAAATTAATTTTATTAGAGCCACATAAAATGCAATCAAAAACAATTTCTAGAAAAATACTCTTTTATGAATAAAAATGATTTGATACTAAAATACTATCTAAAGTTGATTAACATATAATTAATTTTATTATTTTAAATAAAACTAAAAATTTTACTTTTGAACAAATGAAAAACCAATTGGAGCATTAAAATCACTTTAATTCTATATAAATAAATTGCAATTTATTCAAAATATGTATTTTTTTACTATTCATCAAAAAACTATCCTTTCCAAAAATGTCCCCAAAAAATTAACTTAATATTATTTTGACATGATTATTTTTTAAATTGATACCATTTTATAAAATATAGTTTTTAAAATTGTTATAAGTTAATCATAATGTTCACACACAAAAATGTTATAAAACTATTTTTTATAGAAATATATGTTTGATTTATTAAATTAATTTATATTCATTTATTATCTTATGGAGGAAATTATATTAATATTTATTAAATATATTATCTATAAATTTCATTAAAAGCATTTAAATAAATTGATGAAATTAATTTATATTGATAAAAATACTTTTCACATAAAAATCAATTTTCAGAAGAAAAAAAATTATTTTCTTCATCTTATATGATCCTATTTTAAATTAGGTTCTTATTTAATAGGATTTAATCAGTAAATTTATAATAATGAAAAATTATATACATATATTTCATTTTTTGGATTCTTATGTTCATACATGCCAATCAAGTTTCTACATTATAAAGGTCATATTATAATAGAATATTATAGTTCATTTTAAGATCGGTATTATATGTATACACTAAATCAAACATAGTATTATTTTTATACGAAAATATTAGGGTTCTTTATCCCCCCATCTTCTAAATAATTTGATTCCCAATTTTTTTAGTTTTATTTACTGAAAATAAATTTCTCAAGATATCATAATAAAATAAGATACATATTTTATCATGAACATTAAGTATAAATTCAATACTATAAAACTTATTATTTTATTAATTTATGTACCTCTATAAGACACATAGATGAAGATGAGTTTGTAAAAGTGTAAATTGATAGTTGATTGATACATTATGCATAAAAAATCATAGATTTTATAAATTATTTTACCATCTACATATTGATTTTTAGAAAATATTCATACTTGATTTATCTCCACTTCATAAGTGAAATTTAGTTCTTAGTTTGTGCTCTGATCAGTTTCCATTTTTATATCTTCTATTACTCTAAGAAATGAATATTCAATGTTAATTTTTTATGCAGAAAAAATTTTAATAAACATATAATTGATCACAATATCTATAAAAGTATAACAATTTATTACTACTACCATTAGACAATAATAAAAACAAAAATGGTTAGAAAATATTAAGATAATATGAAAATGAAAAAAATCTACACCAATATATAAATACTCAAAAATAATATATAAATTTAAACTAAAACATTCCATAAATAACTAACCAAAAAAACTTTCATGATGTACATATACAAGTCCAAAACCAAAAAAACAAAAATATATAATCACATATTTCTCCATAATCAACTTAACATTAATTTATAAACAATATTAGTCACTCATAATGTAACATATCAAAAAAAATATACACCCAATTCATATAATCTTCAAATTATGATATTCCTCCCATTAATAACTTAAATCACTAAAAATCCATAATAAATTCATATATGCTTCTAAAAGATAACAAAACCTTTATACCTCAAATAAAATACTATGTAAGAAAAAAATATATTTAAAATTTCCTTAATCACAGTATTTTTCAAATGTAGTGAACTTATTAAAAAATAACCTTAATCATATAATCTCCAAATCACTTTACGGTCACATGGTTATCTATATAATAAAAGATATGTTCCCAAAATGTAATAACCATTTATCTTATTTATCCATAATTACATCATCATAAAAGATAATATTAACCTAAAATGTTATCAATATAATTCAACTTATATTCATGAAATTTGAAGGTATTATTCCTAAAATAACATTTTCCCAAAAAAACATGTTAAACATTAGGTTTATATATACCTAAAACATATTTTAAAACGAAATAAATGTCTTAAAAAGTACTTACATCACATAAAAAAATAAAATGCAATAAATTTTTTTTATGTGGGATTTATACACATTGTAATTTTGTTTTTTATTGACATTATTGAGATTAAACCAAATTTTAATATATTCCCAAAATAATGAAAAATTATATTAATAGTAGCATTAAACTTGTGTTCATCATACTATTCAAAAATTATATAGTCATTAAATTGTCCAAATTCAAAAAAAAATATGTTATTTGTTAGCTTCATTTAAAATAGTTTTAAATTGTATTGTAAATAATTTATATATAGAATTATGAAATTCTCTAATGAAAAGTTCACAAAAATTTCAATAAATAATCTATAGGAAATACATCACTTCTAAAAGAATCTGGTGAATAATTTTTTGTAAAAAATATCATTCATAAGATGAATTATCACATTCATAAAAAATAGGATTGACATAAAAAACCATTTACAAAAAACATTCATTAGTGGTTCCATAAGGACCCCTTCTTTAACTACCCACAATTATGGGTTTAACAACAATGATTTCACTTTCATACATTCTTATAATCTTTTAGGATTAGAGTTTTATATAATCAGGATAACCATTACATTACATTAGGAACATTGACATATAGTGTTTATCTTTCACAAAAATGATATTCCTAAGTTCATAGTAATATTTCATTCACAACACACTAGCTTAATTCACGGCCAATTTTCTTTATCCAGATCTAGACATTATATAAATTTTTACCCATACATGGGGTATTTTAAAAACATTTAAAAATATAAGGTATGAAATATAAATATTATTAATAAATATAAAAGTAAAGAAAACTCTTTAATATATTTTAAATTCATGAAAACACATCAATAATTTTTCTTTTTTACATAATAAACTTTTCAAATCAAAATAATCATTTACCTAATAATTAACTAAAATATAAATCTTAATGTTTTGATAAAACATTTTATAATTAAGAATAAATGAAAAATCATAATTCAAAGAATCTTTACCATGAAAACATTCCTTTCAACATTAGAAGATAATAAACATTACTTTAAATAATAAACTTGTTGTTTATCTTTTTAAATTAAAACATTTCTATGAAAACACATTTAAAATCATAAAGTAAACATATAGAAAACTTAGAGAATCATATATTCATAATGGAATCATCTAGTATGATAATTATAATATCATATATGGATTAAAATATATCTATTAACACCATCACTTCATAAGAGTAACATATTACAAGTTAACACTACCCACATTCTATTTGGGGTAACTAAAATTAGTTGACTCTGCGACTTCATATGAGTACATAACTCCATCCACATTCTATTAGGAGTAACTTACATTAGTTAGTTTTCTATGTTCATGGGAATATTTACTTTTCCCTTACTTTTAAAGGATTATAATTCATCAGTTGACTCCATCTCTTTACATGATATATTGTATTTCTTTAATAGACCCACTCATAACATAATGGACATAATCCATTAATGGATTGGGATCACTCTCCATTCCCACATTCATTAATGATTCCCAAGAATGAAAATTTAAAATTAAAACATTTAATAACATGTTCATTTCATAATATCTTGAAATTTTCTATTACGTGCACATTTAATTATAAAAACCATAAATTTGGAATTTCACCCTACAATAAAAACCAATTTTTGTTATCTAAAAAATCATAAGAAATATACGTTTCTTTTTTAAATATTTAAAAAATAAAAATTACCAAAATAATGAGAAATGTATCATATTTAAAAAAATGGAAACATGTAGATGATTATTGTTAATTATGATATTACATGATTCCAAGAAAATCCATTCATGTTGAATACATTAAGAAACATTCTTTTCTACTTTGGTAAAAAGAGTTGAAATTTACCCGTTATGGAAACATTTAAAAATTATTTTTTAAAACCATTATAACATTTCAAGGACAGTTCAAAATTTCATTTTATAATATTTCAATAATATTTAAGAAAACATTATAAATAACATGGACATGGAAGAGAAGTATTTTGAGAAGAGATTTTTAAAACATGGTTTTAAAGAAAATCCCTACGACTTTGGTATAATTTTAATCAAAATGACATCGAAGAATAGAAAATTAAAACTATTTTTAAAATCAGTTTATTTTTAGTAAATTTATGATTAAATACATCCATTTTTAATTATATATTCTTAAAAAAGAAACCATGACATGAAAATTTCATGAGTCTCAAATAAAGGAAATTGATATGATAAATCCATTTCCTTGTGCACCGGCTTGTTACATACATTATATAACTCAAAGATATTAAAATTATATTTTTTTAATCATGATTAAAAACCTTTTTAGTTTTTATTCCATTATAATTATTCTTTGTATTTAATTTATTACCATGACTTATTAAGTTACTAAATTAGTTAAATTTATGTCAGTTGTTTTATGTCGTTTGGTTTGTAACCAAAAAATAACTTCAGTATATTAAAAATGGTCAAAGGATTAATTGGACTGTCATATCCTAAATCTTAAAAATTTTATTATTATCATTAATATTAAATATAAATTTGTAACCATCCATGAAAGTAGGTCATGGAAAATAAAACACATCATTTCATGGTGATTGTAGTTTATACGTACGCATGAACGATGTTTTCACATCTGTATTGGATGAAAAATAAATAAATTAGATAATATTTAACTTTTACATAATCATAAATATGTTATAAATTTCATATTTATTAATTAGTTACATCCTTATGACTATCCATGTGAGGTGGTAATGAAAATTGAGTCACATCATTTTCTGGAGGTGGTAGTCCACATGTTTGTAGGTGTGATGTTATAGATTCCCAACAGATTAAATGGTTAAGATGATAATTAATATATTATCATTTAAGAGTAAAAATTAATTCATAAATATGGTATATATTTATTTTATCCATTATTTTAACAATCTAAATGATCTAGTGGTGAAAAACGAAACACATCGCTTCATGCATGCGGTAGCCTACACTTACGCACGAGCAAAGTGTTCATTTCAATTGGATGGAAAATGTGATTTAATTTTGAATACCATAAAAAGAATAAAATTTAAATAATTTTTTATACAGATTTTATTATATAATATTGGTTATGATTGGTTAAAAGGGGGTAAGAAATCAGCTAAAAATTATACCTCCTCTTTTGATATCCTCCTTTGGATTGATTTTACGGCCATTTAAGGAGAGTTTTATAGTCACTCCAATAGATTGGAGATGTTGGAATGGAATTTTGAAGATAAATTTGAATATATGTTTTGAGATAAAACTAAAAATTATTTTTGTTCTGAAAATTAAGTGAGTCCCTTTTATAGGAAAAAATCAATGGAATTTTCACAATTTTTCAATGGTTTGGGGTCATGAAAGTAATTTTAAACATCTCAAGTGAAGACTACAAGAACAATTAATGAAAGGTTAAAACATTTATCATACACGTGATTTAATATGGAATTTTTATTATTTTATAATTGTTTAGAAATAATTATTAGACATTAAATATCATTTTCATTCATTTTCTAGACTATTCACATATCTTCGGTTTAAAATAATCAAGATAAAAATGGAATTAAAATATATAGAAATCCACCCTCAATTATAATTTTTAATTATACATGATTTTATTATAACAACATATGTAATCCAAAAAATATTACCTATTGTGTTTTCTAAAAATAAATTACTTTCTTTTTCTATTATTTTCACAAGCATCGCATATTCGTTTCATAAATGTTTAGGCTAATAATACTACCAATAAAAAATAAAACTAATTCACTATCATAAATATAAGTTTCTCATATTAAAAATGACTAAGTTTAATAATTAATATATTCATTTTATCCCTATGACAACATATTATAGATATAAAAAAATAGTGTGACATTTTGAAATTATATTTTAATAAATTTAAATGTTTTAATCTGAGAAAAGTCGAATAAAAATGAAATATTTTAAAATATAGGATTATTTTAGGGGAAATAAACTCATAAAATAAAATAATTTTGTGTTTTTTATTATTATTTAGACTTTATATCATGGTTTTAACCCCATTTAACTCATTTTACCCCTTACCGTAGTGATAAGCTTTTACCATGGTTACTATTCATTATTAATAAAATTAAAATGGAACATGTTACATAATTTTAATATTTTGATTCCAAATATGGGATCCATTTTCTAAAAATTACTTTCTAGATGTTGTACAAATTTATTTTATTAGAACAACATAAAATGTAACCGAAAAAAATTTCCAGAAAAATACTCTATTTAAGCATAATACTGATTTTATACCAAAATCCCATCTAATGTAGATTCACGTATAATTTATTTTATTATATTAAATAGAATTAAAATTTTGTGACCATTGAATAAATCCCAAACCAAATGGACAATTAAAATTACATTAATTCAATGGTAAGAAATTATTGTTTTTTTAAAATATGTATTTTCTCTATTCATCCAATATAAAACTTTTCTTAAAATGTCCCAAAAATATAACTTAATATTATTTTGACATTACTATTTAAGAAATTATTCTCATTTAATCAAATAAATTTTCTGCAAGTGGTATAATTTAATCATAATTTACACACACCAAATGTTATAAAACCCTTTTTTTAAGAAAATGTATTTTTAATGTATAAAATGAATTTATACTCATTCCTTATCTAGTAACCACTATAAGATTAATGATTATTAAGTATATTATCTATAAATTTCATTAAAATATTTCAATGAAAGTGATTAAATGAATTTATTTTGATAAAAATACTTCTCACATATAAATCAATTTTTTGAAAAAAAAACATCTCCTTGATCGTATACCAGCATATTTAAAATTGGGTATTATTTACTAGGAATTAATCAGTAAATTTGTAAAAAGGAATAATTCTATATATATACCATATTTTGGATTCTACTATTCATACATTTCAATCCAATAGCAAGGATTTAAATGTTATATTTTAATAGTATATTGCATTTTGTTTTAAGATATGTATTACATTTGGTACACGCAATCAAACATAGTATTCTTTTTAATCTTAAATACCAGGGTGTTTAATTCCCCCATCCCCTAAATAAACTAATTCCCCAAAATTTTACTTTGATTCCCTGAAAACAAATTTCTCATGACATATTTGTAAAATAAGATATATATTTTATCATGAACATTAACTTTTAGGTCAATAAAAGAAAACTTATTATTTCGTAAATGCAAGTACCTCTATAAGACACATACATGAAGATGAGTTTCTAAAAGTGTAACATTATAGTTGATTTGTAACGTCTCGGTTCTAGAAGCCCCGAAAGGCGCCCCATACCCGGTTGGTCACATGGCCTCAAGCGCATTTCCCCGAACGCCAGAGGCTACCGACTAGCAGCGATGGCCTTGGGTGTGATAGTGTGGAAACTATGCCCTCATTGGCAGAGTACACAGCGGAAGTAAACAACACATACAATGATGGAAGCAGTAAATATCCAACAATAGTAAACAGTGGAAGACTAAAACAATAAACAACTGGATCACACATATATGTATGAAATTATGCATGATACATATGTCTGGGAAAGAATCCAAACAGGTCACAATGTTGAATACAATACTAAACCAAATTACTAAAGAAAACGGATAAGAAACTCCTCAGCATAGCAATCCTTGGCTTGGTCCCATGCTCTCCTACTTCAATGCAATCATGTTCCTGAAGTCAAAGGGTGTTTTCCCTTGTCTATACCTGCAGCAATATAATCTATTTGGGCCCAAAAGCATGACCCAAATATGGTGTCAGACTAAATCCCTGTAGGCAACCACTCAAATATCTATTCCTAATAGTCAGTGAGTATATGGTAGGTAATAGTACAGTAAGCATTAAACAGTAAGTAGTAAACAGGAATGATACACAATAGTAAACAATCCACAGATCAACAAGCAGCAGTAAAGAAAACAGCTAACCACAAACTGGAATCCCTCTGGGAAGTACTCACAGCCATCCCATCTGGTCCTAACCAAGAATTTCCAATGACCCACTGGGAAGTACACTCATCCTAACCCTTATGGTGTGGTCATACGAAATTATAAGACTCTCTAAGAAAGCACGCTTTGTCAATTCCCCTTATAATCTAAGGTAGTCAGGGACTCTCTGAGGAAGATCACACGGTCAATTCCCCTTATAGCCCCAAGGTATAGAGACTCTCTAAGGAATCTCACTCAGTTAATTCCTCTTATAGCCTCAGTTCTATCATAGACTCTCTAATGAAGCTCACTCAGTCAATTCCTCCTATAGCCTGGAATAGTTTAAGTAATTCAATCAAAACAAAGAATCTCTGAGGAAGCTCACTCGATCTACCCCCATACAGTCTATAAATTCCAAGACTCTCTGAGGAAGCTCACACGGTCTATCCTCCTATAGTCTATAATATCCAAGACTCTCTGGGATGATCACTCTATCTATCCCCTATAGTATATAATGTCCAGGACTCTCTGAGGAAGCTCACTCGATCTGTCCCCTTATAGTCTATAACATCAGGTTTTCAGAGCCCCATTCCAGTCAGTGCATAATAATGCTATATGGACAAAGTAACCCTATAGAGATACTTGGATAACCAGCCTACATCATACCAATCATGGCAGAGAACAGAACTCCATTCTATGGTCACAAGGCATGGAAAATAGGAATAACGGCCAAAGGCTGAACAAGACCAAAAGGTCATAAACAGAACAAGGAATGGGAAAAACATCCAATCATAGAAATTATCCTTATACATAGCCAAATTAACTCTACACAAGCATACAAGAAAGGTAGGAAAACAATAGGGGAAAACAGTAAACACACAATACCCCGTTCAAGGCTATTGGTGGAATTTGCACATAATACTCAATGACTTTCAACAGAAAGGCACAAACCACCTACCTTGATGGTAGAATATCAATATTCTTTAACCAATAAGATTGAATCTCCTTAGAACGTCATATATCTATGAAAACACACAAAATGTTCAACCCATGATAACTTGAAAAGGAGGAGGAATTGGAAAATGATGCTCTAGAAGAAGGAAGAGCTTACCGATACGGTTCCAATGAAATCGACGGTGGTCGATTCAGAGAATGGATGGAGGATCGGGGGCTTGGAGATGTTCCGCGGCCATACCCTCACTCTCAAAGGAACCAAATATAAAAGAAGGGTGTTTTTTACATCAAACACAACCCCGGTGTGTTTAATATAAAACAATAAAATACACGGTGTGTACTTTTGGAGTACACGGTGTGTACTAGGATTTTCTGTACTCCGATTTCAGCGGCATCCACATTACCCCAGACGATCATGTGTGTGGCCTGGACACGGCTAGCACACGGCCTCACGTGGCATCAAAGTACATGGCATGTACTTATAATGTAAATGGCGTGTACTTCAAAAATTTCCAGAAACTCCTCTTTTCTCAAAGACTCTAGAAAAAGGAAAAACATACCTTAAAAAAAGGTCCGGGATCTTACAAACATCCCCCCTTAAAGAAATTTGTCCCTGAATTTCCCTAATGAAGCGTAGAAGAATAAACCCCGAACAGCTCCGGCCACAGCGATCGTACATCAGCCTCCCTCTCCCAAGTCTTGTCATGTACTCGTTTGTGCTGCCATAGCACCCGTACAAGAGGAACAGACCAGCCACGAAGATCTTTCTTACTATGATCAAAAATCCGGATTGGATGCTCCTCAAATGATGCATCCACTTCAAGATCAACCTCCTCAGGTTGAAAGACATGAGATGGGTCTAAAAAGTAATGTTGGAGCTGAGAAACGTGGAAGACATCGTGCATAGCCCGGTACCTATGAGGTAACTGCAACCGATAGGCAACTGGACCAACTCTCTCCAACACCTCAAATGGCCCGACGTACCTCGGTGAATGCTTACCCTATCTTTGAATCCTCTTGTGTCCCAACCTCAGTGAGACATGCAGGAAGACCTGATCCCCGGCCTCGAACACCAGAGGTAGTCTCTGCTGATCAGTATAAAACTTATGCCGATATTGTGTCATAACCATCCTCTTTTGAGTAAACTCTATCTACAATGAGGTCTCCTGAACAAGATGAGGTCCCAGAAAAGCTGGCTCTCCTACCTCCAGCTAGAATAAAGGTGATCAGCAAGGCCTACCATAGAAATCCTCATAAGGTGCCATCTGAATAGTTGCTTGAAAACTATTGTTGTAGGAAAACTTCAAAAGATGTATATGCTTCTCCCAAGAACCTTCAAAATCTAGGATGAATGCTCGGAGCATATCCCCAAGAACCTGAATAATACGCTCAGACTGTCCATCTTTCTGGGGATGGTATATTGTACTAAAAGTACCTGTGTACCCAAAGCCTTCTGAAGCTTCTTCTAGAACCGAGAAGTAAAATGGTAATCCCTATCTGAAACAATAGAGTGCGGAACTACATGCAGACATAAAATCTCTCGGATGTACAACCGCCCCAGCTCATCAACACTGAAGGTCTACGTGATCCGAAAGAAGTGAGAAACCTTCGTGAGTATGTCAATGACAAACCATACTGTGTTATTCCCTTGAGGAGACCTCAGAAACCCAGTTAGTAAATCCATCACAACGTCATTCCACTTCCACTCAGGAATGGGTAACTACAGTAAAATCTCTACTGGTCACTGATGCACCGCCTTTACCTGCCTACAAGTGGAACATCTCATGACGAAACCAGCAACATCCCTCTTCATACCTTGCCACCAATACTGAAGGTGTAAAACATGATACATCTTGGTGACGCCCGGATGAACTGCCCAAACTGAGGAAGGTTGAGCTCGAAGTGAATGCATCGTTTGAGGATCATCTTATCTGAATTGTCCATCGTAGTATTAAATTTCTCTTTGGCCGACCTATTCCTTTGGTATAGGTTCTATGCCAGCACGGATAAGTATAGGATGAAACACATGAGAGGGAGGCTGTTATACGATCACAGTGGTCGGAGCTGTTTGGGGTTTCTTCTTCTATGCCTCATTAGGGAAATTTAGTGACAAATTTCTTTAAGGGAGGAAGTTTGTAAGAACCCAAATCATCTTTTCAGGTATGTTTTTCCTTTTTCTGGAGTCTTTGAGAAAAGAGGAGTTTTTGGAAATCTTTTAAGTACACATCATGTACATTATAAGTAAATGACATGTACATCAATGTCACGTGAGGCCGTGTGAATGTCCCAGTTCCAGAAGCCACCCAGAGGCGCCCCATACCTGGTTGGTCACATGGCCTCAAGCGCATTTCCCTGAATACCAGAGGCTGCCGACTAGCAGCGAGGGCCTTGGGTGTGATAGTGGAAAAACTATGCTCTCATTGGCATAGTACATAACAGAAGTAAACAACACATACAATAGTGGAAGTAGAAAATATTCAACAACAGTAAACAGCGGAAGACTAAAACTATAAACAACTGGAGCACACAAATATGTATGAAATGATGCATGTAACATATGTCTGGGAAAATAGCCAAATAGGTCACAATGATGAATACTATACTAAACCAAAGTACTAAATAAAAATAGATAAGAAACTCCTCAGCATTGAAAGCCTCGGCTTGGCCCCATTCTCTCCTGCTCCAATGCAATAAAGTTCATGAAGATAAAGGGCACTTTCCCTTGTCTATAGCTACAACAATATAATTTTTTTGAACCCAAAAGCATGACTCAAATAGGGTGTGAGACTAAATCCCAGTAGGAAACCATCCAAAGATCTATGCCTAATAGTCATTGATTATATGGCAGGTAATAGAACAGTAATCAGTAATCAGTAAGTAGTAAACAGGAAGGATACACACTAGTAAATAATCCACATATCAACAAGCAGCAGTGAAGAAAACAGATAACCAAAAAAAGAATCCCTCTGGGAATTACACACATCCATCCCCTCTAGTCCTAACCAAGAAGTACTAATGACCCTCTGGGAAGTAAACTCAGCCTAACCCCTCTGGTTTGGACATAAAAAATTATAAGAGTCTCTGAGGAAGCACACTCAGTCAATTCCCCTAATAGTCTAAGGTAGAGAGGGACTCTCTGAGGAAGATCACGCGGTCAATTCCCCTTATAGCCCCAAGGTCTAGAGACTCTCTAAGGAATCTCACTCGATCAATTCCTCTTATATCCTCAGCTCTATCACAAACTCTCTGAGGAAGCTCACTCAGTCAATTTCTCATGTTGTCTGGAATGGTTTAAGGAATTCAAACTAAACAAAGACTCTTCGAGGAAACTCACTCAGTCTACCCCATACAGTCTATAAAGCTCAATTCTCTCAGAGGAATCTCACTCAGTTTATCCTCCTGTAGTATATAATATCCAAGAATCTCTGGGAAGCTCACTCGGTCTATCCCCTATAGTCTATAATTTCCAAGACTCTCTGAGGAAGCTCACTTGTTCTATCCCCTTATAGTCTATAGTACCAGGTTATCATGGCCTCGTGCCAGTCAGTGCATAAAAATTCTATATGGACAAAGTAAACTTACAGAGCTACTTGGCTAACCAGTCTGCAGCATACCAAGCATGTCAGGGAACAACACGCCATCCTACAGACACAAGGCATGGAAAACAGGTATAACGGTCAAAGGCTGAACAAGACCAAAAGGTCGTAACCAGAACAAGACATGGGAAAAACATCCAAGCATAGAAATTATCCATATACATAGCCAAATTACCTCTACACAGGCATACAAGCAATGTTTGAAAACAACAAGGGAAAACAGTAAACACACAATACCCCGTTCAAGGGTATTGGTGGAATTTTCACATAATACTCAAGGACTTTGAAAGGAAAGGCACAAACCACCTACCTTGATTCTAGGAGATCAATATACTTGAACTAGGAGGATTGAATCTACTTATAAAATCGTAGATCTATGAAAACGCACAAAACATTCAACCCACGATAACTTGCAAAAGAGGAGGAATTGGAAAATGATGCTTCAGAAGAAGGAAGAACTTACTGTCATGGTTCCAACGCAATCGACTGTGGTCGATTCAGAGAACCGATGGGGGTTCAGGGGCTCTGATATTTTATGTGGTCGTACCCTCGCTCTCAGATGAACCAAAGCTAAAAATAGGGTGTTCTGTCCATCAGACGTGACCCCGGTGATTTTAATGAAAAAAAAAATACGTGGCATGTACTTTTGGAGTACATGGAGTGTACTAGGATTTTCCACACTCCGCTTTAAGTATCCTCCACATCACCCCACACGACCATGTGTGTGGTCTGGACACAACCAGCAAATGGCCTCACACGGCATTGAAGTACACAGTGTGTACTTATAAAGTACAAGGCATGTACTTCAAAAATTTCCAGAAACTCCTCTTTTTTCAAAGATTCCAAAAAAGGAAAAACATACCTGAAAATATGGTCCGGGTTCTTACATGATTTTTATGTTATGAATAAAAATTTATGGATTTTAGAAATTATTTTACCATATACATATTCATTTTATTAAAATATGCATACATTTTTTATTTCCACTTCATAAGTGAAATTTCATCTTTTGTTTGTACTTCAATCAGTTTCCATTTCTCTCTTACCTCTTATTCAAAGAAATTAATTTTTAATTTGAATTTTTTATATTGTAATAACTAAAAAAATCTAATGGATTACAAGATCTATAAAAAGTATAACAAGTTATTCCTCCTACATTTAGACATTAATCCAACATAAAATCGTTTCCGGATATTAGGATAATATGAAAATGAAAAAAATATACACCAATCTCTAAAGCCTCAAAAAATACACAAATATTAACAAAAATAATTCCCTAAAAAATATTATAAAAACCCTTCAATATATTAATTGAAAATTCCAAAGACAAAAAAAAACAAAAATATACAGTCACATATTATTATAAGATCAAATTAATATTTATCTCTAAATAATATTAATCACTCTTAATGTGACATATCAAAAAAATATTCTGAATTCATATATTCTTTGAGTTATGATATTCCTCCCATAAATACCATAAATCACTATAAATCCATAAAAAATCATACATGCCCTTAAAAGATTACTTGACCTTTATTCCTCATATTAAATCCCATATAAGCCAAAATATATATTTCCAATATCCTTAATCATATTATTTTTAAAATGCAGTGAAATTTTTAAAAATATATCTTTAATCACATAATCACCAAATCACTTTTCGATCACATGGTTATCTATATGATAAAAGATATGTTCCCAAAATGTAAAAACCATTTTATCCCAATTATCCATAATTACCTCATAATAAATTATCATATTAACCCAAAATTTTATAAATAACATTCACTTTTTGTCTGTGAAATATGAAGGTATTATTCCTCAATATCATTTTTCCTAAAACACTAGTTAAACATTAGTGTTATATATACCTCAAACATCTACTAAAATGAAATAAATGTCTTAGAAAGTACTTACATCGCATAAAAAATAAAAGAGAGTCAATTACATTAATATTATAATAATCCTTAAATTTATTATCCATTAAATAAAATATGACTACATTATAACTCATCAAAAAAATATGCAGACACCTCAATCATTCAATGTCCTTCATAACTTTTTTAGCCTATATTTTATTTCTTATTACTTAATAATTCATTCCTAAAAATAAAAAATATTAATTGTGTTCTATGATTCATCAATCTCAATCAAATATGTTCCTTACATTAAACATAAGAAAAAATATTAAAATAATATATAACTTTTATATATTATTTTATGTTTCTTCACCTTTAGTATATAACCATGATAATACCTTATTCATACATTATACTTCATCTCGTTAATAATATTTCATCCTAGGACATTGATTTCCATGTTGATTATAATCCCCACATTTGGAACATTTTAATTTTCCTTTGAGACATTATTCTAGGTTCTTGTTCCCACATTCCTGAGATGTAGGAATCTGAGTTTTTTTTTTAAATTATGAACTTTATAAAATAAAATTATATTAAATTCTATTTTCTCATATATTTTTTAAGAAACTCCCCTAGGATAATGTTTTTAATAATAACTCAAGATAATGGGTTAAGAAGAACCACAATAGTTTTTAATCAAACTCTTATAACATTTGGTTTCTTATTCATAAAACCACCAAATTTTCCTTCCATCCACTATTAACTTGGTTTCTTTTAGTTCCCTCCATTTACTAAATCAAAAATAGTTAGTGTGATTATATCAAATAAAATAATAATAAACTATCTTATGGGTAGGATAAACACTAGGATATTCTTAAACATGTCATCTTCTATTATACTCTTTTGATTCATTAAAAAATAACCATAAATCATTATATAATAATAAAAATTTAGGTTATAGAATACTTCTAAATTATGTTCAAATAAAATCTAATCCTAAAAAGATATTTAAACCTTCTCTATAATAACATATATATGTATACATTCTATTAACTACACATAATTATGAGTTAAATACAAAGGATTTAACTTTCTTTCAATCCAATGCTATTTTATGTTTAGAGTTTAATAGAATTATGAAAACCATTACATTACATTGGGGACATTGGTTCATGATACATAGGAATAGATAGATAAGGTTGTGATCTCACTATCATCCTTCTTTTATGGCGTAGGGAATGGTCGTGCCACCACCTCCCCTCCTCAAACCGCTTCGGCCGAGGAAGGGAGATCATGCTTCTCTATCCAGTTAGATTCCCCCTTATTTACCCTCTTTCTCCCCTTTCATAGATCCATCTTCCCTTCAACCTTTCCATCTAATCAATATAATCCCTAATGTCTAATCCTTTGTTAATGGAGTTCCTTCGGTTTATATTTCCCCTCTGTATTTCACAGAAGCTTCAGCATTACAGGATATCACATTGGTAGCCCAATTCGAGAGGGATTGTCTTTCGGCCGATGAGTTTGATGGATTTGTGTTCTCCTTTTGGATATTTAAGGATTGTGTATTGGTAGGTATTTTAGATGTGAGACATTTACAGCTTCGATTCTCTAACAAAGATGACCTCGTGTTCGCTTGGGCCTTTGCTCCACGTTCTATGAAGGGGTTCAGGTTCTCTCTATTCTGATGGGCCTTTGACTTTCCGTTGATTCACGATCCTTCGACCTCATCTCTCTGGATATCCTTACATGGCCTTCCATTTCTGTTTCAAAACCTTGTGATCCTACGGTTGATAGGAAATCCGGTTGGTCGCTACCTTTTCTTTGATTCCTGCACCAAGTCCATCTGTCACCTAGTTGATCCAAGGATCTGTGTTGAAGTTGATTTATTGAAAGGCCATCTGGAGTCCATTTTCATTGAAATTGAGGGAGAGATCTGCTGGCATTTGATGGTATGCAACGACTACTGGATTACATTTTTCTCAGGTTGTTCTGGCATAGGCCTTGATGTTTATAGGTGCAGGAAAAGACTCTCCAGTCGAATCTTGTATGGTCCGCCCAATATTATAGAGGTTGTCACCATTGAAGTATGTGATTCCCCTGTCAGAACCCTCTTAGAGAAGGGTGAGGATGTTGTGGACTGGCATTATTTTAGGGATTATCAGGGGATCACTGATCCTCCGGCATCCATACAACATAAGGGAAGGAGGTTGACTAAAAATACAAAGGTGTTTGATGTGTTTGATCGGAAAAAATAGAACCTGGGCATACCGTTGAAGGAGTTGGGAGCTAATAGTGAATAGAAAGACTACACTGGTTCTAAGAAGACAGCCGATACTAGGACTATAGTGGAGATGAAAAAACTCACTCAAGGTGAACATGAATATGCTATAGTAGGGGATGGAAACCACGAGGAGGCCGAACTTCCTGATAATTCAATGTAGGAGGTGCCTCTGCTATATAATGGGGTGCCTCCCCCTAGCAAAGGGAGGCCTAAGGAGGTGAGGGTGGGAAATCCCCCTGGAATACAGACGGTTCCCCGGTTTGTTGATGCAATGACACATCCTAGTATACGGAGTCAGGAGGAGGGGAGTGTTTTGGGTCCCTTGGACCCAAACATTCTTCAACCCCCATCATATCTAAAGGCTTTGTCTGTAGGGGAGAAAAGGTAGTTTCTCAGTGATCTGAGCAAGCTGTTTGGGATGAATCCCTCCATTGAAAGCTCGAGATTTGAGCTAAGGAACAATTTTGATAGTCTGATGGATCAAGATCAAGTAATGTAGCATGAGGAGGATGATTCAGGTGTTGATAGCTATAACCAAACCTTAGTGGAAAGCTGGGATCGTTTCCAAGGGAAAGGTCCTCCCAAACCTAGAAGGAAGAAGGGGCTGAAAGGAAAGCTTGACTCTAGGAAATGCATTGTGGTATAGGGGAAAAACCAAAGGGATGTAAGGACTATTCTTATTTTCCAAAACCAATGGAAACCAGGTCGGACAAGAAAGGTGGAAGTAAGTAAAGTAAAGTACTGCAAGATAGGGATAATGGTGTTCCACGTAGAGAACCAATGGTAATAGAAGAAGAGGTATGAGAGTGTTTGAAGCTCATATTTTACTCAAAGGAAGATATTATTGATAAAGACATGTGGACCAATGCCTCAAATGATGAAATTTCAAGAATTTATGAAATTAGGTTCCAAGTTGATGCCACTGAGGAGCAGGAAGCGTGGATCGTCAAGCAACATCGAATAATTGCTCAAGGTTTCGATCAAGGAAAAATAACTCTGGAATAATTCATTCAGACAATGGAAAAGATGATCTCTCATCTCAATGAACTTATTAAGGAGGATCCAAACTTATAGGTTAGAAATTTGCACTGTGAATTATATAGAATGGCTGATTCAAATAACCTTAGTCTGGTGTTTAATAACCTTGTGAGCTCCTTTAGCATGTAGTGGTTTTTTGTTTTGCGAATGATGGTTTCCCACTTGTCCTTAAAGGGGTTTTTTAATAAAAATTTATATTTGGTGGAACATAGGGGACATTGACACACATTTTCCATATCTTTAACAAAAATAGGATTCCTAAGTTCACAGTTTTGATTCATTCATGAAATAATTTCTTCATTAAAAAGAAAATTTACTTTATTTAGAGTTAGTCTTCTAAATATATCCTACTCATACTTAGACAGTATAAAAAACATCTGAAAACATTGGATGAGAAAAATAAATCTTAGTAAGGGATATAAAATGAAAGGAAACCCAATAATACAGTTCAAATTCAAGAAAATCCCCAAATAAGTTTTCCATTTTATATAAAAAACATTTTTTATTCGAATAATAATTTACCTACTCATGAAATAAACATCGGTGAAAAAAATTCATATTACATTTTGTAAGAAATCATAAAATAAAATATCGAAATTAATGAATGCTTTACCATGAAACCAATAATTTCACCTTTAGAAGATCATAAAATTTATATCAAATCATAAATTCATTGTTTATATTTTGAAATAATTATATTTCTATAAAACCCCATGTTTGAGAATATAGGAAACATATAGTAAACATAGGGAATAATATTTTTTAATCCTCAAATAACCTAATATGATAATTCCAACATTCTGATATATGTAAATCATATCAGTTAACTATGTCATTTCATTGGAGTAACTTATTAAATGTAATCCAATTCCAAATTCCCATTGGAGTAACATAAATTGGTTAACTCTTCCACATCAAAAGAGTAATTAACTCTATCCACGTTATCTTAAGAGAAACTTATAACGGTTAAATTGGTCACTTTACCCAATGTTTTAGAGAGATTTAAGAGACCCACAAATCTCATAATGTACATAATCCTGTAAGAGTTTGGGTTCACTCCCCATTCCAACTTCCATCATTAATTCCAAAGTGTCATGTTTTACAATCAAAACTATTAATGACTTGGAGTTTTCACTATTTCATGAAATCAAAACGTTTGATAACTTCCACTTTTAATCAAAAAAAACAAAAAAAAATGTCATTTCATTCCATAAACAAATCTGCTTTTATTTATCCTATAAAAATGAGAAGAACTATCCACTCCTTTTTAAATCATTTTATAACTAAGAATTCCATGAACAATGGTAAAAGTATCTTATTTGAAAAAAAGAAAAAATCTAGAAAAATCCTTAGAATTAAGAAAGAATGTGACTGTGGGAAAACCTGTTCAGTTCATATATGATAAATAAAAATTCCACCTTGGTAGAAAAAGTCAAATGAAACTCATTCTAAAAACATTTAAAAGGATACTTTTTAAATAATTTATATTGATTCAAGGACAGTTAAAATTTTCCATTAAAAATATTTTAAGAAAATTCATGAAAAAAAATTAATGAACATGAATATGTAAGCGAAAGTTTTTAAAAATATAATTTTAAATCAAATTTTAAATAAAATTCCTTTCAGTATTGTAAAATTATGAATCAATAGAAAATTTAAGAAGATTCCATAACAATGATTTTTTAAAAAATAATTAATGTAAATTAATGATAAAATATATTCATATTTTAGTATATACACCACACATAAGTAAACATGTGATGAAAAAGGAATAACTCTCAAAGAAAGGTAATTGAGAAGTGAAATATGTTACCTCAAGTCCTGAGTCATTGGTACATTCTATAACCCATGATTAATAAAATTATATTAGTTTCATACTTGATTATGAACTATTTACATGTTCATTAAAATATCATTACTCAATTTATTTGATTTATTATTATGACTTATTTGGTTACTAAATGAGTTAAGTTTATGTCAAACATTTTGAGCTCGTTTGGTGTATCACATCAAAATAAAATTGTTGCATTGATTAGGGTCATAGGGGGCATTGTTCCATTACATTTAGAATCTTAAAAATGTTATTATTATCATTTTTATGCATTAACTATAAGTTTATAACCATCCATGTATAATGGAAATGAAAAATTAGGTACATTATTTCATAATGGCAGTGGTTATTATGCATGGAAGAACAACATTTTAATTTTTCTTTTGGGTGGAAAAAATAAAGTTGACAATATTATAATTTAAAAAAATCATAAATATTTCATACATGTCATATTTATTCATTAGTTCTATATTTATAATGAACCATTTGTGGTAGTGATGTAAAATGAATCACAATGCTTTGTTAAGGTGGTAGACCACACATATAAACGAGTGACAGTATCATTTTCCAACAGATGTAAACGATAAAATGTTAACACTATTGAAAAAAAACATTATTTGTTACGAGCTATTTGCAGCGAGGAAGCGACCCATCGCAAATTGTCCATCAGGAGGTACTATTTTCAATGGGACCCTATTCTCATTGCAAGACCATTCTGTGGTTTTTAGTATTCGCAATGTGAATTATCTGCAATCACAAATGTTTTATCAGTAGATAGGTATTTACGATGAGACCCGTCATAAATACATTTTTATCCGCCGACTTATGTGATGGGTCCCATCAAAAATGCTCTATCAGTGGGTAGATATTTGTGAAGGGACCCATCACAAATACCTTTTTAACCGCCGCCCCTACTTAATAGGGGGTTGGCATTTGTGATGGGTCTCATCACAAATACTCTTGTCATAAAAAATCTAACCTATATATACACCTATCTGATTTTTTTCCATTTCACAACTCTCTCAACTCCTCTCTATCACTTTACTCTCATATTTTTCTCTGAGATTTTCTCAAAGATTTAAATTTCACATTGGAGCAATTTTAAAGCATTCCATCGTATGAAAGATTCTGTTTTATGGTATTTATCTATTTCTTTTATTTTTTAGTTAACTCTTTTTATTTTATATTAGTTATAATTATTGTTAATTCATGTAAGTTAAATTAAATTAGAATTAGATAGTTTTATTTTTCATTATTTATTTTTAAAAATATGGTGTTTAATTAAGATTAAAATTTTCTATCTAAAAGCAAGTGGTATTAAATTGTAATAATTTCGATCAACTATCCTCAATTAATAATAATTACGTATAATTGGTATCAATTATTATTAATTAGTAGTAATTAGCATTAATTATTATTACTTAATAGTAATTAGTGTTAATTAAAAAAAATTATTACTAATTATTAATAAATTGCAATAAATAGTGAAAATAAGTAATAATTAGCGTTATTAATGAATAATCGGTAATAATTAGCGTTGTTTAGTAAAAATTTGCAATACCTAGTAATAAATAATAATAAATATTTATAAATAGTAAAAAAATCGTTATAAATAGTAATAGTTGGTATTAATTAGTAATAAATATTAATAACTAGTAATAAATGGTAATAATTAGAAATAATTAGCAATAATATGTAATAATTAGCGGTGGTTAGTAATAATTAGCAGTAATTAGTTTTAATTTGTAATAATGAGCATTAATTTGTAATAATTAGAGGTAATTAGTAATAATTTGCGGTAATTAAAAATAATTAGCCAAAATTAGTAATAATTATCATTAATTAGTAATAAATAACAGTAATTAGTAATAAATAGGAATAATTAGTAATAATTAGTAATAATTAATAATAAATAGTAATAAATTGTAAAAAAGAGTTACAAATAGTTCTTAATAGAAGTATTGAATAATAATTAGCGGTAAATAGTAATAATTAGCGGTAAATAGTAATAGTTAGTAGTAAATCGTACATATCATTAATAAATATTAATAAATATCAATAAATAGTAATAAATAGTAATAATTAGAGGTAAATAGTGATAATTTTTAATAATTATTAATAATTATTAATAAATTGTAATAATTACTAGGAATTATTAGGAATTAGTAATAATTTATAATAATTAATGGTAATTAGCAATAATTAGTGGTAATTGGTAATAAATAGTACTAAATGGTAATAAATAGTAATAAATAGTAAAAAATAGAAATAATTATTAAACATTAGTAATAAATATTTACAAATAGAAATAAATATTAATACATAGTAATAATTAGATGTAATTAGTAATAATTAGAGGTAATTAGTAATAATTAGAGGTAATTAGTAATAAATATCAATAAATAGTACTAATTAGTACTAATTTGTAATAATCAGTAGTAGTTAGTAATAAATATTAATAAATAGTAATATATATTAATAATTGGTAATAATTGGTAATAATTTTTTATAACTAGTGGTAATTAGTAATAATTAGCGGTAATTTGTAATAATTAGCGGTAATTAGTTTTAAATAGTAATAAATAGTTATAAATCGTAATTATTAGTAATAACTAGTTATAATTAGTAATAAATATTAACAATTATTAGTAAATATTAATAAATATTAATCATCTATAATAATTTGTAATAAATAGTAGTAATTAGAAACAATTAGGGGTAATTAGTAATAATTATTGGTAATTAGTAACAAGTAATGGTAATTAGTAACAAAGAGTAATCAATCGTAAACAATCGAAATAAATAGTTGTAAATAGTAATACATAATTATAATTTGTAATAAATAGTCATACATTGTAATAATTAGCTGTAAATAGTAATAATTAGCAGTAAATAGTAATAATTTGTAATAAATAGTAATAATTAGTAATAATTAGTAATAAATTCTAATAAATTTATATAATTAGAAATAATTAGTAATAAATAGTAACCAGTATTAATAAATAGTTATAATTAATAATATTTTGTTATAATTTGTTTTCATTAGTACTAAATATTAATAAATAGTAGTAAATAGTAATAATTTGTAATAATTGGAAATAATTAGTAATAAATATTAGTAATTAGTAATAATTTGTAATAATTAGTAATAAATAATAAGAATTGGCTGTAATTAGTAATAATTAGTGGTAATTAGTAATAATTTGTGGAAATTGGTAATAATTAGGGGTAATTAGTCATAAATAGGGGTAATTATTAAAAAATAGCAATAATTGATAATAAATAGTTGTAATCAGCAATAAATAGTGGTAAATAGTTATAAATAATGGTAAATAGTAATAATTAGGAAAAATAGTATTAATTAGAAATAAATAGTACCAAATAGTACTAAATAGTGATAATTAGTGATAATTAGTGTTAATTGGTGATAAATATCAGTAATTGGTGATTAGTAGCGGCAATTAGTGATAACTAGGGGTAATTGGTAAAAAATAGAGGTAATTAGTTATAAATAACAATAATTAGTAACAAATAGAGGTAATTAGTTATAAATAGTAATAATTAGTAATCATTTGTAATAAATTGCAGAATTTAGTAATAAATAGTATTAATTATTAATAATTATTAATAAATTGTAACAATTTGTAATAATTAGTAATAAATTGTAATAATTACTAATAATTAGTAATAATTAGTATTAACTACTAATAATTTGTATTAAATACTATAATTAGAAATAATTCAGAATAATAAGTAATTATTCTTTATTTTTTTGGCTCTAGTTTTTTGTATATTAAATTAATCATTAAACACTAATTATTCTATATTTTTTTGAGAAATATGGAACAATGAAGTTGAAAAAAATCATTATTAGAGGATGTCACAAAGATAAATCAGCATAGGAATCCAACAATAAATTGATGGCTTTGGGAAAGAACACAATTGGATAAAATAGATCATTTTTTGGGATCTACCATATTGGTATGATTTGTTAGTATATCACGTTTTGGATGTCATGCATAACTAGTTTGATAATATATTTTATATAGTTTGGGATACATGAGGTAAAACTAAAGATAATGAAAAGGAATGACTAGATCTTGCCCAAATTTTTAGGCAAACAGAACTTCAACTGTTTTAAAATGACAGATCACATAAGTTAATGGATCCAAAAATAGATTATACACTTTCCAAAAAAAATAGATTATTATTTTTTCAGTTGATTAAATATTTGAGACTTCCAAATGGTTATGTTTTCAATTTAGGCATATGTGTCAGAAATGGTCATAATATTGGATAAGGAAGTCCTAATTGTCATCTTATAATATAAATACTTCTACTAATTATATTGAGAGGCTATTTGAATTATATAGTTTAGGATGCGCTAATAAACATATCATATTCTATCTGATAATTTTTTGTGGCGGAAAAAGACTACAATGTGGAAAGTATACTTGAAGAAGATGATGTTTTAATATTATGTAAATAGGAAAAAATCTTCCCACCATATTTATTTGACTCAATAGATCATTTGATATTACATTTTATGTATGAAAAAAAATTGGAGGTCTGGTATAGTTACGATTGATGTACCTATTTGATAAATTCATGGAGAAATTGAAGAAAAAAGTTCATAAAAATGAATTGATCAGAATATCAATTGTAGAAGCTTATTTTTAGAAGGAAACTTCTTTTTTCTACACTCATTATTTTCAATCTAAAAAACCCTCAGAATAGAATTACATGAGATATAATAAGGGAAATATTGATGATGAAATGAGAAATCAATTAAAAGTTTTTAATTAGTATGAACTTCGCATTGGTGGAGTTCATGAATGATGGATTTCATATAATGAACATCAAAGAGCTAATATATATTCTGCTCAATTATGAATAAATGGAACCATTTATGCTGTGAGGTCTCCAATCAATTATTCTATAATATTTGTTAGAGTAAATTAATATTATTTTATTTTTAGGTTATATAATAATCATATCATAAAATAGTTTTCATAAATTATAGCAGATGCTCTTGAAGAATATCAGAAAAATAATTTTCCCTACTAGTTTCAAAAACTGGTAAAATAAATTATTTATGGTTTAACATATAAAATTAATTTATTACTTTTTATATTGATATTTCATTAAAAATTCTCAGATATTTCAACATTCTGATAAAATTAATAATCGATTGTGTGTATTGAGTACCCCACCATCCAAAATGATTAAATATTATAATGCATATGTGGTGAATAATTTTTGATTTCATACACGTGTATATGGGGAATCAAAAAAACAATAAATAATGATGTTCTTAGAGTATCTCATCATAGAGAAATTGAATTTGATTTTTATGGTATGTTGGAAGAAATAATTGAACTCTCTAATTTGAGACAGAATTGCATAATGATGTTTAAATGTCATTTTCTTGGATATTGAGTGAGGCTTGCATGTTCTTCTGAGTCGTGGAATCATTGATATTAAATATAAAATCATTATTGTAGTAAATGACCCATTTTTATTGGATCATCAGGAACATGAAATTTATTTTGAAAATTACTATGATAATTTAAGAGAGTTGTGTGATTGGTGGAGAATAATAAATATAAAATCTAGGTGAAATCAATTTATTCAAAGTGAATGTGGTTCTGCTGAACTGCAAGTAATTGAAATTTTTCAAGAGACAACTCCAAATCCATCTTTTACACGAAGAGACACGAATATTGATGATGACACCCCACATTTAAGGGTTAATGGTGAAGCTGATTTTATCAATGTAAAAAATGAATTTGAAATGAAAAGTGATGATGAAACTACAACTAATATGAAATTGATGATATTGAGTAGGAATATAAAGATATAGAAAATGTTATATACAAAGATGGGGATGGAGATGAATAATGACATTGTTAAATGCTAATTATAATCATAATATATATATATATAATAGTTGTTTTCAACTATTTACTAACAACAGTTATTTTGTGTTTCAGATGGACTAAGATCTCTTTTGTGAGTTGGAGGGGATGATCTACATAATGATTAGCATATTGTTGGATCATCTAACCCTCGGACTATTGTCGGTTCTACGATGACTCAGAGGAGTTTTGGTCTTGTGATACTAATGATTCTTGACTCTATCCCCGAGCGATGTCCATATATTTTCTTCAATACATGCATGTATATATATGTTTACTTGTGTATTTTAGTTATTTTTTTATTAATTATCATTAATTTATTTATATAATAATTGATTGATTATTTTTCTATTTTCACATATTTTCACATATAGCTATTTGACAGAGGAGTGATATATTGTGAAACTATTTTTCTGGAGCATGGATTATATGGGATCAGATTCCCATTGATGTTCAGCACCACATGATTGATCATTGGTTTGTATATAAATAAATAATTTTTATTTTGAAATTAATTTAATTAATAACATGACATTATTAATTATTTTAAGGGTTTATGGTATCCAATAAATGAGAAAATTTGTGATTATATTTAGTATTCATGGGAGGGATGTATGCATGATTTTTGTCACCACTTTTTACTTAATATTATGAGGACAAAAATTAGGAAAGAATGAGTCATAGAGTTTGATCAGTCCTGTTGTGTGCACTGACCTGATTATGTTTCATCTCTATTTTGGGATGTATTATGTTCACACTAGATGGGTGGTCATTTTTAGAGTAGATCATCAGTAGTTAGATATAATTAAGGGGTATAAAAGGTGACACATAAATATAGTAGTCATATATTCAGTACGCATAGGGAACATATGATAAGTACACATTTTAATTAATTTATATAACTTTATAGGTAAACTGCTTATTTTATATTCATTCATGTAGTAGAAAAACCCTATATTATGGAGAACGATGCTTAAAAGAGGATGTATAGTGATCCTGTCATTGGAGAGACTAGAGGTGATCAAAATTATCTGATTGTGGTTAGTATAATTTCTTTTTGAGTTTTAATATTATCTACAAATTATATTTTAACTACTTTAATTTTAAATATAAATCGATGGAGTCATATGAGGCTACGACATCTCAGACAGAGATTTAGAGTCAGGCCGTGATCGATGATCAGACTAGTTCTATAAGATTTAACTAGGCATCATGGATGTAGGAGACCATGTATTCCTTTGATAAAGTTCAAGTTGTTCATATCAGCTCTTGATTAATGACATGGATTTATTATGATATCATTGCAATGTTGATATGTAGCTTGAAAGGAGCTCATGGAGAGTCATCATCATCTAGTGTACAGTATCAGGGGTAGCTTCGAGCTTAGGGCGATCTTATTGAGAGTATACATAGGGAGAAAAAAGATATCCATCAATAGCAGCAACACCAACAGGAGGAGATGAGTCGATGGCAGTAGCAGCAATATGAGTAGATGATGGAGTACATGTGACGTCTGACTCATTTTTTAGGGATGGAGTTCCCTTCACCTTCTCTTCCAACTCCTCCAGCTCCTCCAGAATACCCCCCCCCCACCTCAATGATGTACTTAATTTTTATGATAAAACATTTGAATTTATTTTTTTGTAATATTATATATTTACATATTTATATAGTGTGTTTTTATATTGTTCTGAATATTGTTTTTTTGTTATTTTATTATTTGTTTAATTTTTTAATATTATAATATTTTATTATGTATATAAAATTTTTATTTTTTTATTTTTTATTATTATTTATTTATTATTTTATTAAAATTGTTATTTTATTTTTATTAGTATTTTATTATTATTATTGTTTCTCTATATTTTTTTGAATACTGAGGTTTTTATTATTTTATTATTATTATTATTGATTTTTTTAATATTAATTTGATAATAATAATAATAATAATTTTATTATTATTATTATATTATTATTATTATTATATAAATATTATTTTTAATAATATAATTATTATTAATATTTGTTTAATAATATTTTCTTTTTATTATAATGATTATTATTGTTTTTATTGTTATTGATTGTTTTCTTAAATTTTATTAATATTATTTTTTCTTGTTTTTTATGGGCCTCTCATAATAGGTTTTTTTAACCTTAGAAAATCTATTTGCGATGATATTTTCTACAACGGGTCATTTGCGACGAGACCCTATCACAAATAACTCAATTTCCAATAGTGTTAGTAATGAATTATCTATACATAATCATAATTATATCATAAATATCATATATATTCATTCTATATAAAACTTTAACCATCCATATCTTCTTATGATTAAAAAGAAAACACATCGCTTCTTGGATGAGGTAGTACACACATATGAATGAATGAAGTGTTCATTTTCCATTGGATAGAAAATGTGATGGAAGTGTGTTATCCCATATAAATAATAACATTTTTTAGATTATAGACACTTATGTCATTATATAATATTATTTATGATAGTCTTGAAGGATTTAGAAGATGAAATTATCTTAAAAGAATTTTTTTAAGATATATACCTCATCTTTTGATATCCTCCATTTGATTGATAATATAGCCCTTGAAGGATAGAATTATGGTCTCTTAAAAGGATTATAGATATGGGAATGGAATCTTAGAGAGGGATTTAGCTAGAATATTGTGATAAAACTGAACATGGGTTGTGTTTTGAAATGGTTTAAGAGAGTCCCTTTTTATAGTAAAAACCAATGGTATTTGCACTTGTTTTTTCAAAGCTTATGAGTTATGAAAGTAATTTTAAAGACTACAAGTGGTGTATACATGAAACATTAATAATAGTCTTGAAAATTTCCTATCTACTTGTGTTAATTTAGTATATTTATTACTTAATAATTATTAAATATTACTTGAAAATATTGAATATCAATTTAAGCCATTTTTATGACTATTCGCATATCATGACATTATGGAAATCAAGATAAATATGTAATTAGAATATAGAAACATTAAACATAAATAATAAATTGTAATTATGAATTAAATTTATGTAATACACTAATATATTGAATACATGTTACTTTTAATGGTTTTTAAAATGCTTTACATGATTTTTATATTTTTTGCACAAACTTTGCATCGGCATTTCATAAGTGCTCAAGGTAATTATACTATCAATGAAAAATAAAAACTACATAATTCCATGAAAATAATTTACTCATATTAAAAAACTATTTAAAACCTTTTTTATATTCTTTTTATCCCTATGACAATATATTAGAATTATTTAGTGAAATATACTGACATTTTTTATTATCCATCACTTAAATAATATAAAGGGTGAAATTTGATAAAAGTGGAACCAAATGAAAAAATTTCAAGTCTAGAATGATTTTAGATGAATTAAACTCTTCCAATGAAATAAATTTAAGTTTTTCATTGATTTTTGGACCTTTTTCAGTAGTTTTAATTCTATTTAACCCATTTTTTCCATTATTATAAGTATAAACATAAAACATCATTTCTATTCAATAAGACTAAAAATAAAATAAAAAATATTACATAATTTAAATATTATTATTCAAAATAGGGAATCCCTTTACAAATTTATTTTATAGAAGTGGTGAAAATTAATTTTTATTATAAGTGTGTGAAAAGATAAAAAATGGTTTTTAGAAAAATACTTCTTTTATGTAAAAAATGTTTTTATAAAAAATTCATGTATAATATTGATTACCATATAATTATTTATATTCTATTTAATAAAATAAAAAATTTTTGAATTTAAAATGAATCTAATACTAAATGGATCCCTGGAATTACATTTATTAAAAGTAATGAAATGACATTTTTTGCAAAATCATTATTTTTCAATATTCATCAAAAAATCAACCATTTTCCAAAAATCATAGAAAATTATCTTAAAATTATTTTTAGACTATGATTATAAAAATATATTTCCATTTAATCAAACAAAAAATCTAAATTTGGTTGAAATAAAACATAATATATTTACACAACATGCAATGAAAACTATTTTAGAAGAAAAAATATTCTTAAAGTATAAAATAAATTTATACTCATTCCTTATTTTGTAACAAAAAATTTAATTAATGATAATATATTTTATTAAATAAATGATGTGTAAATATTATTAACTTCATTAATATAAAGTTATTAATCCAATTTATATTGATAAAGATAGTTTGTGTGTATAAATCATTTTTTAGAACAATATCTCTTTTAATCATGTGTGATCTTTTAAAAAAATTGAGTTCTTTTTTAGCTTTAATATGTGCACTTTTAATGAAGAAAATTTATCTACACATATTATATAACATGGGATTTTTCTTATTTCTGTCAATACAATGACTATGTTATAAGAGTCATATTTTAATAGTATATCATTGTTTGTTTTAATCTCATTACTCCATTTGGTACACACAATGAACATGATATTCTTTTTAAACTAAAAGATCAAGGTGTCATAGGTTCATTGGTTTAAAAGTCTCAAAATAAACGAGTAGAGAAATAATAAATTATATTGTCTATGTGAGTTTATTGATCCTTCAATTGTGTTTCATAGACTCAAATATATTAAAGTGAACCATTTTTTACATATTCTTGTGAAAATGTGTCTTTTTCAACTGGTATAGTAGATTTTATATTTTTATGAAATGTTCAACCAAATATAAATGGTGAATAGTAGTTAAATATGTGTTATTTCATATATAAAACATAAAAACCAACATGAAATATAATATCTATCACTCTTATATGAACATCTTGAATAACTCTAACATGCCTATCCATGCTTTTATTGGCTAATGGAATCAAACTTATATATGTTTTATATTCCCCAACTAGTATATTAGAGTAAACAGAGTGAGGTATCACATTTATGAAATATCCTATGTATAACATAGAATCAAGAAACTCACACTCTCCTATAATGCATTGAATGGTGAAATTTATAATATCTTTACACTAGATAGGGAGAGCATGTTGAATCATTAAAATACATTTCTTTCAATTATAAGAATCTCTCCTCCCTTAAACATCCTCTTATGGGTTCACATTTCTTTAAAAATTTAATTCATTATATTTTGTTTCGTCACATTTATAAATTAATGTTAACATGATCTTTCTTTAATTTCTCTAAATTTTCTTGTCCAACTAACTTTCAATTATTTTCATTAGTAGGTTACATACTTGAGGACACAATGGTGGTATTTTAGATATTTTAGGATCAGATTTATCATTTTTTACCTTTATAAGACCTTATAAATATCTTAAGGTCTTTATGAGTTATCTAATGTTGTAAATTCAATTTTGTGGTATCTTTTTAAATAACAGTAGTTTCAATATTTTTAATATGATTAGAACATGTTGGACTCTCTTCCTCAAGCTAAAAATTAAAGATACATGATGTGGAAATATCTTAAACAGGTTCTGGTTTTGAACTCCTTAATCTGGGGATATCTATTTTAGTAACACTTTTATGTTCTGTGGAACAAATATTTTCCATTACCATGGAGATAACTTCAGTTTGTGAAGGAAAGACACTCTTCAATTAATTCTATAGGATACTAACATAATTTTCTATTAGAACCATTTGGGTTATCATAGTTTTTAACACTGTTTGTATTATGTAATGGTTTCATCAAAGTTCATTTGAAATTTATATAGTGGCTATATTGGCCAGAGCCTCTAACAAGGCTGAGAATTGGATTTATTTTGATAATATATATGTATTTGGATACTTGATCGAACAAGTAATGACCTTAAATTTTATCCATGTAATTTAAAACCATTTTTGATTTTATTTATTTTTCCCTAGTTAGTAATTTGGATTGTTTGACATGTCATATACATGATTTCTGGTTGAAATTATTTTTCTAAAAAAATTGAAATTCGTGATTTATGTGATTCATTCATTTTAGGTCATTGGACTCTAAAATGGCCATTTAAGACCTAAATACCATAGTTCACTTGAGTTCAGAAGTTGGTTTTAGCTTTGGTTTTCACTTTTTAAGAGTTATCTCACATCATTGAGCACACAATGGTGGTAAGATCACTCAATTGACTCATAATTCTTCTATTTTTATAGCTAAAAATAAGAAAAACTAGGTTATTTTTCACCTGAATCATACCCCTAGTTCAAATTTATTTGTAATTTTAGTCCATTATTTTCAATGAGCTTCATAATTGAAACTGGGGGTTTATCCAATAATTTTACCCCTAAAACATATTATATCATGCATCTTTCAAAGATCAAAAATACCTCATTAAAATATTGTATCTATCGCTACTCACTAATCTTATTGTGGGGAAATCTAAAATACAATATCTTAAATCATTCCAAATATGTATGTAATGTTGCAACATGAGCTTGCCAAATTTCACAAATATATTTTCTATTCAAATATATCCAATAAATAGGAAAGAACTTCTTAATAAGTATTTTCTTGAGTTCATTCCAATTATTTATTATAGTAGAGTGGAAATACTAAAACCACTCTTGATACTCCATTTAAGGAAAATAAGAAAGGTATCGATTTCATTTGGTCTCAATTTAACCCTGGTTGTTTAATTATTTCACAAGTGTGGTATATTTTTCATGGTGCTAATGTAGGTCTTACTTGATAATTCCATTGATTTTTTGGGGTTGATATACCATATTCAATAATATTCCTAAACTAGATGGTTTAAAATGGAATTATAATTAGTTTTGTAGGTTTTCATCATCCATAATTTCTAGTTATTTTCATGTTATTTGTTCTCCCAAATTCATTTTATCTTCCCAATAGTCAATTTTCTGTGATTTAATTTTTTTATAGTAGGAATAGATGTTCTAGGTTCGTTCTATGGATAAATTTTTCTAATAGTATCAAAAAAAATATTTTTTTCTTCCTTTTTATCACTCAGTATCTCTAAAGTGAATTAATATGTCAATTTTTAGATCTAAAGTCTCCATGTTAGTGTGTGAGTATTCATACATGCAATAAGTAAAATATTGTATTGAAATATAGTTTATTCAATATCTAAAATAATAAAATATTTTAAACTAATACACATAAACAACAACATATGTTTCACAGTAACAGTGAAATAGATGATTTTTAAGTAAATTGAACGAAATTTCTTCGATATCACAATAATCTTAGAAAACCTACAAGTCAATTGTGCTAACCTTTTGTTAGGATTTTTAGTCATATTAATCTTTTTCACTTTTTTATTCCCTAAGAAATATAATAAATCATTTCTAAAGGTTTTCTTATGTGGAGGTTTCAATCTATGCTCTTTTTCACTTTATTATTGTTTTTAAATATTTTATTAATGTTTGAGTGGATATTTTTTATAAAAAAGTGTTTGAAAATAAAATAATTATAAAAAAATTCAAATAGTGTGAATAATTGATGAAACAATGTCCAAGAACTAGTTTAATCATTTGGTTTTTATTTTATTCATTATCAAAATATTTTTCTATTATTTAAACTCTTTATAGTATAATATAACAGAATATACACCTGGTTCTACAAGATGGTCACTCCAACTCCACAGTATGTAAGTTATTATTCCTCTAAAAATGATATAATTTATTAATAACCACCATTATATTAAATATAATAATTTTTGTTAAGATCCTATTTCCTAAACAATATTGATAAGTTTTAACATAGGACAATACAACTTTCATGGAACACACCAACATATATTCATTTGACAGTAATAAAATGAAACTTCACACATAAATGGTTATTAAAGAATATATTGGAGAAGAACTAGAATAATATAACATTTAATAATAATTACAACCAACATTATTCAAAAACAGAAATTCTATTAAAGAATTAAAATAATATAAAACATAAAATATAACTCAGATGATGTTATTTTAGGATCTACTAGGTTAAGAAAATAATCAGTCTAGCTAAACATGGTCAAATAGGATAGGAAATCCATCTTCACTGCTCACTAATCTTAATTTATCTCTTTTTTAAAGGAATTTCATTGTAAGGAACAAAATTTGCACATGATTCCATGTCAACTCTGACTTGAAAGAATCATGATGTTTTGTAGGACATGGTTTAGATAGTAAAATCTTCTTCAGCTCAATCCCAGTGCTCATGTTTCTCTCAATAAAATCAATTATAGTTCCTGGATTTTCTAGAATAATGATGTCCACCGTTTACATCATCCTATTTTTGAATTACAATCTCACCATTTCACATAAAAGTTGATGGGAATCCTCTTGTTGTCTAATAATTCAAATATCACACTCAATCCCCCACTAATTAATTAACATCATTCTGGTATCCTGAATATAATACCCTTAAATACACATGTCTCCTTCAATCGCAATCTTAATTTAAAAAATGGTTTGACCATGATCTATGGTTTGACATCTCTATTTGAACTCTCATCCTAGGATTCTTTTTAAAATACTACTTCAAACCAATTATCACAATCTACTTTTCAATGACCCCACCCCCCTTCGGTGATGGACCAATATTACTCCTCTAACTAACTTAGGAAAAATATTGGGGAAATTTCATGGGATAGACATTGTCTTTGATGTTTCAATGATCTAAAACAAATTTCCTTAAGAATTATGATGAAATAAAACTTGAAGGAAAAAACATAAACTAATGAATATGAAAATTTTCAATATTGTTTGGTCAACTTCATCCATATTCTACTTATACTTGAATTTCATTGTCAAAATTGATAAATTATTCACTGGTTTATTTTAGTTCATTGAAAAAATTCAAACCTAACACAACATCATCTCAATCAATTTGTTTTCTTCTCATCTCGATCTCAGGATCACAATAGCATTATCGACTTCTCATTCTTCAGAATGTCTCCAATTCAAATGAAAACATGACATATTCATATCTTATTTTGACATAAATTGTTCATCCTCACTTTTAACTACCAATATCCAAACCAATTCCATATTCCTCTTTCGGTAACCACTAGCATGACTGGTTTACATCAATTTGACAGATTCAACATCGTCATGATCGACTGGATTTGTTGAGTAATTATCCTGAAATAACTAACTTCTTCTTTAAACAATATCTATTAGGTTTTGGGTCCTATATTTTTATTTGAGATCAATATATTATTGATTTAAAGGATATACATAATATTTCATTACAATTACTATTACTCACTATTGGTCAGAGTGATTATCTCAAGAGGGGGTGAATTGAGTACCCAATAAAAATTTCTATTTAAAAATGGATTATTTCGAAATCCTCAAATATCTAAAAACACCCCAATTTATCAAAATAAGTAATATGATATAGATCATAATATTTCAAAAGATTTATCAGAGGATTAATTAGGTCTCGGATGAATAACATAAAATATTATTATATCCTTTGAAAATAGTAAAGTAGATCAAAATACTATTTAAAAAATAATCATGATAAGATATAAAAGTATTAATATTTTATTTATAGTTAAAACAATTTTTAGTTTCATAGTCAAAAAAAAGTAAAAAAAAAAATTAAAACACACATCAGAAAGAATAAATATAAGAAGTTCAGTCTCATGTCGAGACATAGTTCTCTTCACTTGGTGATCGTCCACCACCAAGAAATTTATGTAAAATAAAAAAAACTGATGCATAACCCAGATTAGGTTTTATAATAGTTAACAACGTACACATCATGCATGAAATCTCCCATAGTTATTCAGGGGGGTAAAAACATTTACAGGCCACACAATGTCGGTTTCCCCTCTTGTCAGTGGGAGAAAAAAATAAGAAAAAAGATTGAGAAGATATTGAGTTTCTTTTATTTTATCATAGCAGACAGTATGAATTTTTAAAATATAGTATATCACACACTTCTAAAAAAGTAATGAATATAAATAGAATCTTGAAATTTATAAAAGTAGTGTTTATAAAATCTCGGTCTATTGTAATGAAACTTTTGACTCGTGATTTGATTCATCAATTAATCTTGAGTTTGATTATCTTGAGAAAATTAGGAAAACAGTGTGTCACATACTATTGTTTCATTGACTGAAGGAAATCACTAGACGTGAAGATGTAGTTTGGCTTCCTAGTCAAATATTTTCAGCAAGTGAGATATTCATGATTGCAATCAGGATTCCTGTTTTGTAGGTTCAATCATTCATCGTTCAATATGATTAATTCATTCATCACTTTCTCAACTATCAAATCTCTTTTAGTATCTCCCCATTCCTTTTTCTTGAGGGAGTTCATTTCACTTTTATTAGAAGTAGCATGAGGGAGGAAATATAGATTAGTTGCTTCCTCATACTACATTCTGAAACTGTCTTTAATGTTTTCATTAAATCATTTAAGGGACAAAAATTAAAATAGTAAATGGAATTAAATCCAATAAATATAGTCATTGTATTAATTTAATTTATAAAGATATGTTGATAAAATAATGGCAGTGCCTCAGACTGTTAGTATCTCATGTTTTGGTGGTGTTTCGAGTTCCGACGGTATGAAACTGGGGGTGTCACAGAATTATCCATATTTCCACTATGCCAATGTTGTGCCATCTAGTGGTTTCTGGTCTGGTATAGTTGTGTGGGGTCTGATAGTTTCTTATACTCATTTGAAATTCTTTATTGGTGGTATGAGGTTGGTGGTACCTTATCTGGAAGTATCCCATACTTATCCAAATTTGAGTTCTAGTGGCATTACATCATGACAGTGTGTTGATTAACGATGTCTCATACTTTTTCAAATCTTCAGTCCAATGGTATGATATTTTTCTATGTGATATTCTAAAGGTATCTTATACTTAGTAATAGTTTGATGTTGGTGGCGAGTTATGGAAAATGATGTCTAGAGTTATAGGTTCAAACCTCAATGATGTCTTGTACTTAGTCATTATCATTTCATGTCTTAGTATGTTATAATCTTACAGAAAACATGAAACTCATTAATAACATCAGAATCATGATTTTGTGATCATTACAATTATGAGGTCGACAATCTTTCCCTTTTTAATGATCACATATAATTACATCAAAATAATATTATAAATGTAAAAATAGGTCATCAAATCTATTATAATATTTTAAACAAGATATACAAGGTAAGAGAAAAAAATAGTAAATACTATTTATCATTCAAAGAATGTGTAGATGTTATCAAAGAAAAATAAATAAGAAAATATTATGTCTCAAAGTTAACTACCATGAACTGTAAAATTAATTACATAGAGTATCAATATTCCATATGAATTCTAAAATTTCTATAAAATTATCTTCCATAAACTGTCCAATATTTCATAAAATTCTCCAATATTTCATAAAATTATCTAATATTCCATAAAATTATACAATATTGCATAAAATTTTACCCCTTTTAGGATTATCATAAAGATAAGTAAAATCATTACAAAAATGAAATACTTAGAGAAGAAATATCAAAGGCACTCAAAAAATAATACCAATGAGTTATCACATCCCAGCCCCATAAAAATTGTCTAATCCAACAAAAAAAATCCTTAAGATTTAGCAGAGTGGTCAATCACACCTTTTCCATTAGCTTTGTCTTTATCTTTCTTCTTATATAAGGAATTAGGATCAGTATGAGAAAGATTATAGGGAACGGCATGAGAACTTCCAATGAGAGCCCGATGGGGACCGTACTCAAAAATAAAAATTGGAATGAGATGGCACACAACATGAATAGGATCCTTAAGAAAAGTCTAGAAACTATCTTGATGAGGTAAGGTGGAACAAAAACTAAATCCAAGTCTAAAGGATAATTGAAGAGTGAAAGAAATGAAAGACTAAGCTAAAATTTTTGGGCCCTGAATATGAAGAAAATTCTTCATGATATTTATGAAATCAATTATAATTTGGACACACCTTTCCATTTCAATAAATAAGTCACCCTTCTCTTATATAAACTAGTTCAACATATGGGTCATCTTCTTTAGTTGTCTGACTTATTATTTAAAATATTGAGTCATAGGACATATCCTTAAATTTTCAGATAGGAATTTAAAATTTTCATCCATTTCATTCTTAGTATAAATTTGAGAGAGATAGTACTTAATTTCCTTAGTAGTATTCTATCTACCATTATCCATTTAATTGAAATACTTCATGATCGTTATAAGATCATGCTCAGTTCCGTGCTTAAATTTTCTTATAATTTATAATGGAATCAAAGGTTCTCCTCTTAAGGGACCACTTGAGGTAGCTATAACTTTCTCTCACACAACATTTCTTAACTGATCAACATCCACGGATGGAGAATAAGGAATATAAGTATATAAAGAAGTATCCTCAATAGTTTTAATAATTTCATCCAAGGAATCATTAAACTCATATCTTATCTCTTCAATTAGATACTTGGGGGAGTCCTGTTCACCACTTATCCTCTTATTCTCAATTTCTGCATCATGAATCTGATGCATCATATTTGGTTAGATATTCTAAATAACTAACTCGAATATGTACCTTGAAACCTTCTCATAAATTAAATTTTATTTAGAAATATTATTCTATAACATCAAAGAAAAATCAAACATCAATATCTTTCCAAAAGGTACTAAATAACTTTTATTGACTACCTAAACTAGAACATAAATAGGTTTTATTGTAGTTTCAAGAGTTGGAGTTCTAACTGAAGTGAGTTTTTGAAAAATCCCAACAAAATATACTTGAACTATCATGGATCCCTTAGTATCTCCAACACGTTAAACCATAGGTTTATTAGACATTGGTGAACTCCTACTGAATTTTCCCCATTCATCAACATGGGATCAACCCATGTCCCATAATCTTTATCAACTACTGGATAAGTGATAGGAAGGACCACAATAGTAGGAATAACCATTATTGTCTCAACATTGGTTTGAACATCTGAGCTATCTTCATATCCAAACCATACAATAGATGTAGAAATTTATTTCAATTATTGAGAATATGATCTCTAAGAAGAATAAATTGAAGACATGGCTTCTAATTGTGTACTAATAGTAGGATCTTCTAACTTCTGAACCTCCTCTTGATTCACAACTTTAGTGGATTCACCATCCATAATTTCATCCATAGGAGTCTTATCAACATTCAAATCAACTAATTGTTCATTCCAAAATTATTACCCAATAAGCTGCATTCTATCTCGTTCTAGAACATGTTCTTCTATATCAAATATCACACATAAATATTCCATTACATTAGAATCTGAAATAGTTTGACCATTGGAAAAGGAACAAGCCTAAACCTCAACAATAGGTGTAGATTCATGAAGACTTTCAATAGATAGGGATTTCTCCCCCTTAGTAAATGAATCTCGAAGCTCTAGAGGCATGTCTATATAATTCCTTTTGATTTAACCACTAGTAAAATTTTATTCATAGTCTTTTTCATGACCATCTTCACTTCCATTCTCATCTTCTTCTTAATTTTCTTTCTCCTCATTATCATCATTATCATCATCAGCTTTAATGATTTTGAACATTTATACTACTCCACTCCTGAGACTTCATACTATTATTCTTCACTTACAAATAAATATTATCTTTTTGGATAACTCCTAGGTGGGATAGGAGATACAAACAAAATGAAAGAGGTTTTGGGAGACAAACCAGGGTCACTCCTAACATCTATAGATGGTTAGTTTTTTACTTTTTCATTAATACCTTCTTCTTTATCCTCATTAGAGTATTCCATGACTTTATCAGGTTCCATACTTGGATCAAAATCATATTTTGGTTTGGTTCGATGATCAACCAGATTATATTCCAAATATAACTTCTCAAAATCTCTAACCCATTAACATTTCCTAGGGTTCCATCTAATTTTCATTATGGAACAAGTGACACATTTAAGATAGAAACCACCACAATTTATAATAGACTCTTTATCATCACGTATTAGGCCCTTGGCTTCTAATATAGAATAATTTATCTTTAGTTAGATCATGAAATTTGATCTTGAGGAAGGATTTCTCATCACACACATATGCACCATGAGATATCAATAAAAATTAATCTTGTGACCTTCTCTCATCAGAGAAAGAAGATAAACATCTTGATATCTTAATGTAGCAAGGTCACCCTTCCTTGGGTAAATAATGTGCTGCAGAAACTTTAAAATATCTTATATTCTCCATCCATCTCAAATGATATAGGCCTTTTATTTGTTACATCTATTGCTACCACAAAAAAAGAATCTTCATAAATGGATATATCATTAGCTTCTATAATACTACCTCGATGGTAATCATAAATTCCATTATAAGTAACGCCTAAACACTTAGCCCATTTTTATGAAGAAAATCCAAACACTTGTCCTTTTAAACAACTTTTAATCCAATCAGCACCATCTTGATTGAATGAAATTTCTAAATTTTGATAAAACCAATAGACCAGAATCTGGTAGAAAGGTCTTTTGTTAGATGAAAACCACTCTAAAAAACCATGATTCTGAAGAACTTTATAATCCTAAGACTTAATGGATAGTAACCATTTTGACTCAACATCCTTTTTGGAAATAACAACTAGGTTGGAATGTTTAGGATTGGCAAGAGTAGCTAGAGCATGAATACAAGTCTCTTTCTTCTACTTCTTTGAAGATTTAGACTTAAAAGAAGAATGCTCAAAATAAAACTTCATTCTTGGGATTCGATCATTTTTTAAGGCTTAGTAAAAGGTAAGTAAAATGGTTCAAATATAGAATTCAAAGGGTTTCACTCATCTTGAGAGAGATATGGGTATCATGCAGGGATAAAGATATGTTGGGAATAGAAATTATACCATTTAATAGAATTTAAGATATTGGGTATTCTAAAATCGAAATAATGGTTGAAATTTAACTTGATATCTGAGAAAAAACACACATCATGTTTACATAAAATAACATAAACCGAGAGAAATAAACTGGCAGTTCAGAAATATCAAGAAACAAAATTTTTTGCAAAGGCATGAAAACTAATTGTATAAAAGTACAATTGTATGTCAAATAAATGACATGGAAAGAAAAGGTGTGACAATACAACAGTGTGATAATACAATGGTATGAAAAAAAACACAATTTAACAAACCAATGGCATGACAAATGAACGACATGAAAATCTAATAGCATGACAAGACACTAACATGATAGAACAATGACATGTCATCATAGTGGTATGTCAACCACAGCGGTATGTCACAATGGTGTGTAACTAGAAAATAAACATAACCAAAATATATCATTCCTAAATCAAGACTAATATAATTAATTCTTTTATAATACAAATGTTTAGTGAATAAATTAGCAAACTGATGTTTTGTGCTAATAAACTCAAGAGTGATATCTACTTTTTGAAAATGTTATCTCAAAAATTGATGTCTTATATCAATATTTTTTTCCCTAAAATGAGAAAAATGATTCTTAGAAATATTAATAGAACTTGTGTTGTGATTGTTTATGGGGACACATCAAAATTGTTATCCATAGTCTACAAGAGTGTGTTTCATACACAAAATGTGTTCACAGAAACTACCAGCTACTATGTACTCAACATCAGTAGTAGAAAATTCAATAGATTTTTTATTTTTACTATACCATGGAAATTGAGACTTGCCTAAAAAGTGACATGTTATAGAGGTTATTTTTCTATCTAACTTACTTCCACCAAAATCTCCATAAGAATAACATAATAAATAAAATGATTTTCTTCTTGGGTAAAATAATCCTAAATTGGTAGTGTACTTGAGGTATTTGAAAATTATTTTAACATCAAATAGGAGTGACTCTTTTGGGGTTTCATGAAAACGAGTATACATACACACATAGAACATAATATCTGGTTAGATAGAATTTAAATAGATAATTCTTCCAATCATACCTCTATAACTGGTTTCATCAAATGGTTTTACAACTTCATTAAGATCCAATTTATAGGCGGTACTCATAGGAGTTTCACTGCTCTTAGTGTTATACTAGTAAAACATTACATGTGATCTTTGGTGTATTTAATTTAATTTAAAATAATTACTTCTTTCATTTTAAATATCATAAATCTAAGAAATGGTTTAATTTCACCCATTAAACTCATTTCATATTCATTTTGGATCATTTTAGAAAAATTATTATAAATATATTTTTTTGAAGATCTGAATATAATATCTCTAATATAGATTTGAACAACTAATTTGTCTTTTAAAATTCGTTTTATGAATATATTAGGATCAACTATTCTTTTTTAAAATCCTATTAAAATTCAAAAATTTATGAGCCTATCATACTAAGCTCTAGGAGCATGTTTTAAACCTTATAAAGATTTTCATAACGTAAAAACTTGATTAATAAAATGATGATTTTTAAAACTATGGAGTTGTTCAAAAAAAATCCTAAAATATAAATCCATTTAAATATTCCCTCTAGACATCCATTTGTTAAAACTTGAAATCTAGAAGTCTAGCATAAGAAAGATAGATTATTATGGATCCATGTCCGACTACTGGTGAAAAGGTTTCAACATATTCAATTCCTTCTTCTTGTCTATATCCTTCTGAAACATATTTTTCCTTATTACTAACTATAGTTTCTGACTCAACAAATTTATTCCAAAACACCCATTTAGTTCCAATAGTAATGGTTTAAATGGGACTATCTATAAGTTCCCATTAAATTTTTTATTTCAAACTAATTTATTTATTCTTGAATTGATATTACCAATAATTCATCATAAATGGCTTTATTGATGTTCTTATGTTCAACATGAGACAAGAAATATTATAGTTCAACCTGATTTCTTAGAGAAACTATAGTCTGTTTCCCTTTATTGAGATCATCACAATAGTATATAAAGGCTACTACTTAATGGTTACAATAAATGTAACACCCCGATATTTTATGAAAAATATTCTTTTTAATTTCATTAATGTCTTGTGTTGTACGCTACACCAAAAGGAGCTTGCACAACATGCATCCCAGACTTTCCTTGCATTACACGCAATCACAACCTTCCTTAATAGCGTGTGTAGTACGCAATACCGAGTTTCACTAAAAGAGATATTATTATAATATTATTATGAACTAGCCGTTATGAATTGTAATATCCACTTTTTAAAATTTTATAAGTTTTATCTTTCAAAATGGACTTCATTTTTGGATTCAGAGTATCAAAATTAGCTTAGGGTGAGATTCTGGTACTTTTTGGATAAGTTTCATATTCTGATGAATAGTGAAAATTACTAAATTTTAATTAAAAACAAATTTTTTAATCGAAATAATTAATAGTGATAAATTATTAATTTTATTGGTTTTAAAGTATATTTAGAATATATTTTAACAATTTAATACAATTTTGGTCGTTGGATGTAATTTCACATTTAAACCAGACATAAACAAGTGTCAATCTGTTGATATTTATTATCTCTTAAGAACACGCTATTTGTTTTGACGACGACATTTAATTTTTAAATTAATTAATGTAACAGATATGTTTTGAATTTGGTAAAATAGACATCAATTTTGAATTCATAATATCAAATATATCTTAGGCCTAATTTTTGGTATTTTTCGGGAAACTTTCATTTTTTTGATGAATAGTGAAACCACTAAGTGGTAGTTAAAAAACAGAATTTTTCATAAAACATAATTTTACCGCTTCTGTGAGTGGAATTTCGAAAATCCGAGAGGCACGGTTAATATTAAGGACTAAAATATGGTTCAATGAGATGAAAATAATTTTTGGTGAATAGTAACTTTTTACTTTTTTTACCACAATTAAAAGTAAATAGGGTAATTAAGGGTAAAAATGATATTATTATTACCCTAACACATGTAATAATTCTATTGGATAAGTGTAATTCGGCCAAAAAAACCTTAGGAATAAAATATGACCATTTAGGCCCACTTGGATTAGATTAGGACATTTATTATTAATTTATTTAAAGAAGGGTTAAAATAAATAAAATCAATGTTTAATAACTAAATAATTTTTAATATAAGGTTATACATAAGATAAATTAGACTATAAATATTCATTAGAAAGCTAAAAATATTTCCTACATAACGGTATTTTATTTGTAATTTTTAAACTTAAAATAATTTAATTTATTTATGACACAATAATGATGAAATAATTATCTTATTAATGAAATATTGACATAATTGATGTTATAAATACCCAAATAAATGTAATTTGAGACTTTTTATGAGTTAAACTAATTTTCTAGGTTAATATGACATGTTAGTATTGATTTAGTTAACTTTGTTCGAACTAATCATTCTGTTATGATTATCAAAAAAATCAATTACCAAATAGTGTCAAAATTGACCTCAAATACTTTTTAAAACAAATATTATATTATTAATTGTTATTTTATTCCTAAAAATATAAGGATCGGCCAAATGACTTAGATAAGGTTATATATATTAATAATAAACAACTTGGTGTTCGTTTGGATTGTTATAGTAAGTTTATTAACCTTATAGTGTAAGAAAACAAGAAGACACAGTAAAAGAAAAATTATTTAACTTAAAGTTAAATCTAAATGATACGGTTAAAATAGAAACCTAAACTTGTCTAAATTCTATTGGATGATATTATTTCGACCCATCCCCAACTTATCTTCGAAATAAGTCAATTTTGAGCAATTAAAAACCGAATATGACTTTATAATAAAATAATATTTTTTGTTTTTCCTAAGGTGCCCCTCTCCTCCCTTATAAAAGGGAACCTCCTCCCTCTCTTCCTCACACCATTTTGAGCCTTGAATCTCGTCCAACCCCTGAAAAATTCTCTTCTACACTTCCATAGAAACATCCTAGAGGTCCTGGTCTTCTTCAAAGACCAATTTTAGTGCCCTAAGAGGAGGTATCAAAGAGGCGCTTCAAAGAAGAGGTAATGTTCGTTACTGATTATTTCAACTTTATTTCTTCTTCCACTTCTTCTTCTTGGGTTGTTTCATTATGAAGTAATAACATCAGTATCACTCATATAATTATATTTTATTATAAATATGAAACAACCCCATTTCACCTTCTATCCATCCTATAGAAAACAAAATCACCGCGCGTGCGTACGTACGGAATATCATCTCCACGTCGTGATGTAATCTGTTTTTCCAGCAACACCATACATGGATGGGTATAATGGTGTAAAGAATAACTATACATAGTTATTATAACATCATACTAATTATGATATATTTTATCATCCACTCCAATTAAATTCAATAATTATGGAAATGATATCATCGCACGTGCCTACGTACGGACTACCGTCTCCACGACGCGATGAGATTCATTCTCCATGTTATCCATTTAAGAATGATTATAAAGTATATATAAGCAATAATAATGAAATATATGACATTATAAAGCTACTTTATTTATGTATATATATATGTATTTCATCTACTTAATTCCATTCAACTCAATAAGGAAATGAAAACAGCGTTCATGCGTATATACGGCCTACCGTCTCCATGAATGGTGTCTTTCTTTCCATTTATAGATCTATTATATATATGTATATTCTGAATATATATTATATATAAATCATGTTATATATTCTGGAATTAAGTAATCATGATCTAAGTAATCATATGAATAATTACAAGTCAAAACACGGATGACAAATGAAACGATTTTCCCAAAACGCTCTTTAACATAGAATTTACAAAAGAACGGGTAATATAAAGTCATAAGTGAACCATATATGATATAATAACAATGAATATGATTCTATAATAGGTCAATGACATTATTTAAATCATTATACAGGAGGTTCGGATACATACGAAGCATATTGGACATAAGGTATGGGATAATTTTGCAAATCTCATTTTTATCCAAGATTGCTTATTCGTAAGTATTTACTAGGGATATTTATATCATTTCCATGTTTTATAAAAGTTTTTTCATGTATTTTTAAAGTCCTTTTTACCCATTTTTGACTTTTACTACATGGTATATAAGGAATCTTTATTTTATTTACGTTATGAGGTACTTTTTTTACTTTTCCGGCAAAAGTACAAGAAAAATGTTTTTTTTAACTTATACGGCACGAACGGATTTTTAAAGTTTTAAAAAGCCTTATTTTCATGAAGCTTCCTCCAAAATATTTCATGACCATTTTCAAAAAAATCCTTTTATTTTAAAATTGCATGACATTTTGTGAAAAGAGAATGATTTTGAAGAAGAAAGGATATTTTCCTCAAGAATTCATTTCAAGTGTTTTATAAAAATCATTTTCCATCTAAGATGACATTATTTCATATGTGTATGTTTCAAGTTTAATATCTCTATGATTGAAATGGTTTCACTTTTCTTATGATGAAATGTCCATTTGTTTTATATGGATTATGAGATGATGGGATGATGTTTATGAAACCCATTTTATTCTTTGGGTTGTGATGAATGTTTTAAGTTTATTTTGTGGCACATGAAAGAATGATTTCATTATGATATGGGTGGGACCTATATCTCCATACAATGCATTGGGTAAAGATTTATATCTCATGAGATAGACATGGCTGGAACAGCAAGTTAAACCGGTTCAGTGTTATAGGACTGAAACGAGGAGTGAACTCGATTCAGAAAGGGACTTTGTCCACTAAGATGGTCTTGGAAGCAATGCCTTGGCTAATATGGAAGTCATATTATGTGCTTAATGGTTTCCACAATTACATGTTTTATTCCCATACTATTTTATCATGCTTAATGTTCCTTTATGATCTATGCCTTATGTACTTCCATGTTTTATGTCATTGCTCAAGCTTTTTATGTTTAAACATTATGTTCATATTTTTAAGTTAAAATTTATATGGTTTGTTTTATTTTATCCATGCTTACCCTTACTGAGAATTTGAGCTCACCCTTTTTATGTTTTATTTTCCCTAGGATATAAAGAAAGGTTTTAGGTAAGAAAAAAATAGGGGAAGATCTTTATGGGAGATGTTGAAGATCTTTCACCACGATTAGAAGATTTCGTTCCAAGTTTCCAAAGACACTAAACTATTACGGTCCTTGTGTGTCTGTTATTTTTATGTATGAATTATTCCGAAAAAGTAATGTAATGTCCATGTACGTCAAGATTCGGGCCTCTACAGTTGGTATCAGAGGAAAGGTTTAGTCAACCATTGGAAACTATGATGCAAGAACTTTAGTGAGATCCCTAGAGATATTTCTAAGGTGTGTCTAGGGATGTCCCTAATTTTAAGAATAAGTAGAGGTTATAGTCCTAGAATTATGGTAACAATCTTAGAATTAAACCTAAGATGTTAGATATTGAAGGTAATCCACCTTTATTATGTTGTTTTCCCTAGCACGATTTTTGCCTCTCACACTATCTTTTTGGGTTTTAGACGATGGTTGGAACCTGAAGGAACCGTGTTGATCAATACAATGGACAATGAAATGATTGTCCTCATGAACCAACAAATGTTATGGGTGATGGAGTGAAAAATCTTATTGTTATACTTACACATTCTATGAATCATTCTGGACTTCCAAATGAGCAGAGAAGGGAACAATATTCTATTGAGTCCTTGTTGAGGGAACGTCCACCTTCTTTCAGTGGGTCTTCTGATCCACTTGTTGCTAAACAATGGATCAGTACCACTGAAAATATATTTTTAGTTCTTAAATGTTCTGAACATGATAAATTCATCTTAGCAGTATATCGTTTGGAAGGTGAAGCTGATCAATGGTGGAATCTTATCAAGAATACGAGGCCAAGAGATGAAATTGATTCCATGGAATGGGACGAGTTCAAGAACGTATTTTTCAATAAGTACTTCCCTCGTATTCTTTGAACAAAGATGGAGAAGGAGTTTCTTGAACTAAAGAAAAAGGATGATGAATCTGTTGGTGTATACGAAGGGAATTTTACAAGGCTTGCAAGGTATGCATATGGCTTTATCATCCAACCTGAAAGTAAAGTTGATCGATTCTTCAGTGGCTTAAAACCAAATCATCAAAGGGAATTAGCTATAAGAGACTTCAGTAGCTATGAAGAAATTGTGTGTTGCGCTATCAAGGTAGAAATGGAAGTTGGTGTTACTTATCCATCTCATATTTTTGACAAGAAACGAAAGATGGTGTTCAAGGAGAAATATCAGAATAATGGTGAAAAGAAGATGAATGTTTCCTTATGCTCAAAGTGTGAAAGAAGCATGGTGGAGATTGTCTTAAAGGGACTAGAAAATGTTCTAAGTGTGGAAAGGAAGGTCATCTAGCAGCTGAGTGTCGAAGTAATGGAAAAAGGGTTTCTAATTATCTGAATAAATAAAATACTGTAGAGAACAAACCACCAACACTTCAATGCTTCAAGTGCAAGGAAATGGGGCATTATGATAATAAATGACCTAATCCAAGGGTTAGTGATGATCGACATGAGCAACCACTTAAGGAAAAGGACAAATGGAAGTCACATGCGATCACCATTGGCGATGTTGAATATGACAACGATGTGGTGGAATGATTATGTGTTTATGTAATGGGATTCCAAAATAATGTTGTATATAGTATCGTGGAATATTGGAATATTTATGTATTGGTCTATTGTGGTTTTCAATAATTTTATGGTACCAGTAACCATGGAAAGTGATTGAGATATTTTTGGAAAAAATGATGATATGCGCATAATGAAGGGATAAGGAGAAAATGAAATTTTTGACAGTATTCATGATCTCATGACTGATATAGGGAAATAGTTATATCATGGTTTGAGGTTTTGGTATGTGAAAAGAGTTAACTTTTGACAGCACTCATATTTTCACTAAGATTCAATGGGTATTCATTTTTCAAGAGAATACGTGATTAAGGCCTTTGAATGTTTGGAATGTGACCAACAAGACATATCTCATGTTATATGGGGATCAACGATGGTATTAACATGCTTGTTGTATGAACTCTTTGGTAATCGTTTTCACTATAATATGAGATTGGACGGCAGTATTTTGGATAAGCCTAAAGATTGGAAAGGATTATGTTGGACTTAAGTTAGTATTGTTTAAGGATAGAACTTTTTTCAATATTATTGATGGGATGTTATAGTAATGTAGTTTTAGAAAAAGGACAACCTCCAGGATGAGCGATAGCCCATCGCGTCAGACAAGGTTGTGGGAATCGAACCCACAACCAAAGTGCGACTGGCCTTTATCGCCTACCACTGGCTTACAGGAAGTCCCTGTTTAGTAGAAACTAGTTTTATTATATTAAGCAGTATGATATATGAAGTATAAATCCATTTTAGGAACCATATATGATTAACCTCACTATAGATCGACTTATGTATATTTAATAACTTTTGTTAACCTTTTGTTTGAGACATATGGAATGACCCGTCATTCTATCACATGATCTGATAACACTTCACGAATAACAAATTCAACTTCATTTCTTTAAGAGATGAAGTGGAAATTGTTCAAGGCATGAACAACAGTGAGATTGTACCAAAATAAAGTAAGTATTTATTCTAATTCAAATTCTTCAACTTTAGGGAAATGATCTTGAAAACCAAAAATGTTTTCCTAGTGCCCTTATATCCGATGAATCAGATGGTACCCTAGATCATCACAAATTTATGGCTTGTGATTGTTGGATTTTTTATAGCCATGTTCTCTACCACTCTCCATCAGAACTTGATGGTTAGATTTTTCTTCCATATCTATATTTTCACCTATGTTATCCTACGTGGAAACCCATTGATGAGTTAATTTGGGTAACCGTTACGTTTCATACTTTAGATTTTAAAGTCATGTTTTGGTATACTTTTTATATGATGTTGGTTTCTATTAAAGAAAACTTTTGAGTAGTAAACCATTAATAACCCCGACGAATTTCGAGGGCGAAATTCATTTTAAGGGGGTAGAATGTTACACCCTGAGATTTTATGAAAAATATTCTTTTTAATTTCATTAATGTCTTGTGTTGTATGCTACACCAAAAGGATATTGCACAACATGCATCCCTGACTTGCCTTGCATTACATGCAATCGCGACCTTCCTCGATAGCATGTGTAGTACGCAATACCGAGTTTCACTAAACAAGATATTATTATAATATTATTATGAACTAGCCGTTATGAATAGTAATACCCACTTTTTGAAATTTTATAAATTTTATCTTTCAAAATGGACTTCATTTATGGATTCAGAGTATCGGAATTATCTTAGGGTGAAATTTTGGTACTTTTCGGATAACTTTCATATTCTGATGAATAGTGAAAATTACTAAATTGTAATTAAAAACAACTTTTTTAATTGAAATAATTAATAGTGATAAATTATTAATTTGAGTGGTTTTAAAGTATATTTAGAATATATTTTGACAATTTAATACAATGTTGGTCATTGTATGTAATTTCACATTTAAACCAGACATAAACAAGTGTCAATCTTTTGATAGTTATTATTATCTCTTAAGAACACACTATTTGTTTTGACGATGGGAACTAATTTTTAAATTAATTAATGTAACTGATATGTTTTGAATTTGGTAAAATAGACCTCATTTTTTAATTCATAATATCAAATATATCTTAGGCCTAATTTTTTGTATTTTTCTGGAAACTTTCATTTTTTTGATGAATAGTGAAACCACTAAGTGGTAGTTAAAAAACTGAATTTTTCATAAAACTTAATTTTACCGCTTCTATGAGTGGAATTTCAAAAATCCGAGAGACACGGTTAATATTAAGGACTAAAATGTGGTTCAATGTGAAGAAAATAATTTTTGGTGAATAGTAACTTTTTACTTTTTTTTACCACGGTTAAAAGTAAATAGGGTAATTAAGGCTAAAAATGATATTATTATTACCCTAACACATGTCCTAATTCTATTGGATAAGTGTAATTCGGCAAAAAACAACCTTATGAATAAAATATGACCATTTAGTCCCACTTGGATTAGATTAACACATTTATTATTTATTTATTTAAAGAAGGGTTAAAATAGTTAAAATCAAAGTTTAATAACTAAATCATTTTTAATATAGGGTTATACATAAGATAAGTTCAACTATAAATATTCAAATCTAAAAAGATTTCCTACATAATGGTATTTTATTTGTAATTTTTAAACTTAAAATAATTTAATTTATTTATGACACAATGATGATGCAGTAATTATCTTATTAATGAAATATTCACATAATTGATGTTATAAATACCCAAATAAATGTAATTTGAGACTTTTTATGAATTACAATAATTTTATAGATTAATATGACATGTTAGTATTGATTTAGTTAACTTTTTTTGAACTAATCATTCTGTTATGATTTTCAAAAAAATCAATTACCAAATAGTGTCAAAATTGACATCAAATAATTTTTAAAACAAATATTATATTATTAATTGTTATTTTATTCCTAAAAATCTAAGCTTCGACCAAATGACTTAGATAAGGTTATATATATTAATAATAAACAACTTGGGGTTAGTTTGGCATTTTATTTTATGTTTATTAACCATATAGTGTAAGAAAACAAGAAGACACGGTAAAAGAAAAATTATTTAATATAAAGGTAAATATAAATGATAAGGTTAAAATAGAAACCTAAACTTGTCTAAATTCTATTGTATGATAGGATTTAGACCCATCCCCACCTTATCTTCGCAATAACTCAATTTGGAGCTATTAAAAACTGATTATGACTTTATAATAAAATAATATTTTTAGTTGTTCCTAAGGTGCCCCTCTCCTCCCTTATAAAATGACACCTCCTCCATCTCTTACTCACACCATTTTGAGCCTTGAAGCTCGGCCAACCCCTGCCAAATTCACTTCCCCAATTCCCTAGAAACATCTTAGAGGTCCTGGTATTCTTAAAAAACCAATTTTAGTTCCCTAAGAGGAGGTCTCAAAGAGGCGCTTCAAAGAAGAGGTAATGTCTGTTACCGATTCTTTCAACATTATTTCTTCTTCCACTTCTTCTTATTAGGTTTTTTCATTATGAATTACTAACATCAGTATCACTAATATACTTATATGTTATTATAAATATGAAACAGCCACATTTCACCTTCTATCCATCCTACGGAAAACAAAATCACCGCATGTGCGTACGTACGGAATACCGTCTCCACGCCGTGATGTAATCTGTTTTTCCAGCAACACCATACATGGATGGGTATAATATTGTAAAGAATAACTATACATAGTTATTATAAAATCATACTGATTATGATATATTGTATCATCCACTACAATTCAATTCAATAATTATGGAAACGATATCATCGCTCGTGCGTACGTACGGACTACCGTCTCCACGACGTGATTAGATTCATTCTCCATGTTAACCATTTAAGAATGATTATAAAGTATATATAAGCAATAATAATGAAATATATGACATTATAAAGATAATGGATTTATTTGTATATATATATATATGTATTTAATCTACTTAATTCCATTCAACTCAATAAGGAAATGAAAATAGTATTCATGCGTACGTACGGCCTACCGTCTCCATGAATGATGTATTTCTTTCCATTTATCGATCTATTATATATATGTATATTCTGAATATATATTATATATAAATCATGTTTTATATTCTGTAATTAAGTAATCATGATCTAGGTAATCATATGAAAAATTACAAGTCAAAACACGGATGACAAATGAAACAATTTTACCCAAAACGCTCTTTAACATGGAATTTACAAAAGAACGGGTAATATAAAGTCATAAGTGAACCATATATGATATCATAACAATGAATATGATTTTTTAATAAGTCAATTACAATATTTAAATCATTATACAGGAGTTTCGGATACATATGAAGCATATTGGACATGAGGTAAGGGATAATTTTCCAAATCACATTTTTATCTGAGATTGCTTATTCGTAAGTATTTACTAGGGATATTTATATCATTTCCATGTTTTATAAAAGTGTTTTCATGTATGTTTAAAGTCATTTTTACCCATTTTTGACTTTTACTACATGTTATGTAAGGAATATTTCTTTCATTTACGTTACGAGGTACTTTTTTGACTTTTCCGACAAAAGTATGAGAAGAATGTTTTTTTAACTTATACGGCACGAACGGATTTTTACGGTTTTATAAAGCCTTATTTTCATGAATCTTACTCCAAAATATTTCATGACTATTTTCAACAAAATACTTCTCTTTTAAAATTGCATGACATTTTGTGAAAAGTGAATGATTTTGAAGAAGAAACGATATTTTCCTCAAGAATTCATTTCAAGTGTTTTATAAAAATCATTTTCCATCTAAGATGACATTATTTCATATGTGTATGTTTCAAGTTTAATATATCTATGATTTAAATGGTTTCACTTTTCTTATGATGAAATGTCCATTTGTTTTATATGGATTATGATATGATGGGATGATGTTTATGAAACCCATTTTATTATTTGGGTTATGATGAATGTTTTAAGTTTATTTTGTGGCACACGAAAGAATGATTTAATTATGAGATGGGTGGGAACTATATCTCCCTCCAATGAATTGGGTAAATATTTATATCTCATGAGATAGACATGGCTGGAATGACAAGTTAAACTGGTTCAGTGTTACAGGACTGAAACGAGGAGTGAACTCGATTCAGAAAGGGACTTTGTCCACTAAGATGGTCTTGGCAGCAATGCCTGGGCTAATATGGAAATCATATCATGTGCTTAATGGTTGACACAATTACATGTTTTATTCTCATTCTATTTTATCATGCTTGATGTTCCTTTATGATCTATGCCTTACGTACTTCCATATTTTATGTCATTGCTCAAGCTTTTGGTGTTTAAACATTATGTTCATGTTTTTAAGTTCAAATGTATATGGTATGTTTTATTTTATCCAGTCTTACCCTTACTGAGAATTTGAGCTCACCCTTTTTATGTTTTATTTTCCCCAGGATATAAAGAAAGGTTTTAGGTAAGAAAAAAAGGGGAAGATATTTATGGGAGATGTTGAAGATCTTTCACCACGATTAGAAGATTTTCGTTCCAAGTTTCCAAAGACACTAAACTATTATGATCCTTGTGTTTCTGTTTTTGTTATGTATTAAGTATTCCACAAAAGTAATGTAAAGTCCATTTACGTCAAGCTTCGGGCCTCTAAAATAATTATAGAGAAACATAGACTGGTCACTTCTAGATTTTCATGTTGAGGTTTGAGAAGTTCAAGAAATTCTTTAGAACCGAATGATTTTTCTTCTTGTTTTATAGAAGAATCTAAAGGTTTGTAATTTATGTTCAATGGAGATAAATAATCCATAATATTTTATAAATAGTTTGTAGGCTCATGTGGATCATTATCATCAAATTTTACAAGATCTAATTATTCCATAGCTTTGGTCTTCTTATTGAACACTATATAGGATTTTCTAGATATTGAATAACCAAGGAACATTCCTTCATCACACATGGAAGAATAATTGTCGATATTATACATATTGTTAAGAATAAAGAATTTTTAAAAATATATATATTGAGTAATTAACCTTAGGTATCCTATTATTTAATATCTTATAAGGGGTTTTCTTAAGGATTGGTCTTATTATTACTCTATTGATGATATAGTAGGTTGTATTGAAAGATTATACCCAAAAATAGATAGGTATGTCATAATCATTCAACATGGTCCAAGATATCTCTTATAAAGGTCTATTTCCTCTTTCAAAAATTCCATTTTATTGGGGTGTCCTAGGAGGATAGAAGTTATGAGTGTAGACATTTTATGAGAAAAATGATTTAAAATCTTGATTTTAAAAAAACATTCCAATGATCACTCCTTAATATCATGATCCAAAGTCCAGTGTGATTTTCTAAAAACATAGAATACTTGGTGAAATAGGTACAGGATTCACTTTTGTGAGATATAAAATATACCTAATTATACCTAGAGAAATCATAGACAATAAGATAAAAATAGTTCTTACCATTAAGACTTGAAACTCTAAAATTTCCAAAAAAACATGTGAATCAAATTGAGATTTTGAGAAGTTGACACTTATTTATTTAATAAAAAAATAATCTTTTTTTGTTTTAATTTTTGAAATGGGTTACAAACATTATCATTTGGGAAATCAATATTTGGTAGATCCCAAAATAACCCTTTCCTAGTTAGCTTTTTGTGTGAGGGAATGTTTTAATGGCCTAGTCTCCTATACCAAATCCATGACCCATTGTGAAAGGAACATAAGAAAGAGACATTTTGAGAAATCAAGGAATTTAAATCTACAACATAAATATATTTATTTCATAAATAATTAAATATTGAATCATTTGTAGAATCAAAAACATTGAAATCATAATTATCAAACTTAACATAAAACATATCATCACAGATCTAAGAAATCCTAATCCTATTATACATTAAGCCTTCAACACATAAAACTTTATAAATTATAACTGTATTTTTTTTACCAATTTGTCCTAGACTGATAATCATTATTTTAGAATTATAAAAAGATGTTACATATGCACCATCATTCATAATAAGACTCTTGAATAATGAATAGTATCCCATCATATGTCTTTAAAATACACTATTTAAGTACCATATACTTATAATGGAGGTATTCAATCATTTTTCCTACAAAAAAAGTTATAAAAAAGAAATTATTTTGGTACCAAAATCTATTACAACCCATAAATATTAGAAATTAGAGCTTTTGGAGCCCAAACATTATTGATGGATTTTAAATAAATAGGTCGAAAACTCTCAAAAATATTACACTTGTTATGACCTTCTGAAAAATGTTTAGTATTAAATATTTTAGGTATGGATTTAGGAACAAAATTTCTCTTAGATATAATTCAATTTCCAGATTCATATTTTATTTCAGTACCATATTTGGGAGAAAACAAATTCAAAAAATTTGGGTAACTATTTATCTACCATTAATAAAATTTTCATGAACTTTTTTCAATTTCTCATTTGAAATGTAGAGTTCATTGGTTTCATTTATCAGTTTATAATTTTTCTCCTTTTCTATAGATAGTTAAAACATTACATTTATAGTTATATCATGATGTCTTTTATGAATTTTATTCTTATCATTTAACTCATTAATGGTATCCTCTATCATGTTTTAATTTTCAAATAAATATTCATTTGAAATATTATCATCATGTTGTTCATTATCCAAATAATTAGACTCACGTAATGGAAAAATATTATATATTTTAGGTAAATCAAATACCACACTAACTTTAGTCATAAAACACATGTTTGATCTATGTGGTCTATCTTTAGGTGACACATCAGTGACACTTTAACAATATCCAGATGCACTCTAGGTGGATTTCATAGCCTTATTGTATATATTATTCTCATCTTTATATTTCTTTTTGTATATAAAATTGGTAAAGTCATACTTTATATGCCCTTTCCTTTTGCGTTCATAAAACGCATCTTCTATTGAATCATCATCCATCTTCCAATATTTCTTCTAGTTTCATCTATTTTCATACTTACATTTATAGTTTTATTTCTTGAATAAATTATTATTTTATCAAAATTTCATTAATCTTCTTGATATTTGATCCATATACTCCTCATCACTATCAGACGGTGATTCACTGTCAATGGAATTGATATCTTCTACCATCTCATTCTCTTTTTACCTTTTTTGTCTAGGGGAATTAGTCTTGAATGCTACTAAATTTCTTCTAGGTTCTTCATCTTATTTATGATTTATCTTTGATTATTCTTTTTACATCATAAGATTTCCAATGAACTCTTTCACTATAATCATAGTAATATCACATGATTCTCAGATTGAAACGGATGTGCTTCTCCATATTTCTAGTAAGAATCTTAGAAATCTCATAATCTGATCCCTATTAGATATTAGTTTTCCAAGTTTGATCGTAATGTGAAAAATCTCAATAAACTAGATATATATATAATAAATGGGTTCATCAATATTAATTTTAATATTATCATATTTAATATTATAAGTATTGATCCTCATATATTTGACATTTGAATTTACCTCATGGTAAATAGAAAAGGGGTCCCAAATTACAAAATTGGTTTTGTAATAAGATGGTCGATTAAATTACTCATATACTAAATAATAGTACAAAGCATTCATTACTTTACAATTACTATTACAAGATAATTTTATAGCATCATCCCATGTTATTCTAGTTGTATCAAGTTTGAAATATTCATCTTCTATTGTATACTATATATAAAAACCCATTCTTTCTATATTCATTTTCATGTTAATAATACATTGGGAATCATTTGTACCATTAAATAAATGAGGTCTGCTTGTTTCTAGAACTTCTTGATGATTATGAATTTTAAAGAACTAAATTTAGAAATGATAGAAATTTGAGATCTCTATAGTACAACTAAATTCATAGTTATGACAATATTTTTAATAATTTAACAAAAAAGAAAGAACAACCTCAGATACCAATTTTTTTTTACAGTGAGTATCTCAAGAGGGAGTGAATTAATTACCCAATAATCACAAAAAATTTAGTAGAAATGATGTTTGAAGAATAAAATAGACCCTTATTTAAATTTAAGGATGTGTCTCTTTATCACTAGGACCTCATTTTATTTGGCAAATTTTAAAAATGTGGTTTTTTTGACATTTACCCATTTTTCATTATCCTTAATAGGAATTAACTATCTATTTTGATCCTAAATCATTATATTCTCAAAAATAAATTTCTTATACAAATGAGAATATGATTTATACACACATGACTTCACTTATTAATATTATGTATTCCTCCTAAAAATGGGTTTTTATTATTTTCTATGATGGATGGTAGTTTTAATCTTATTTCCATAAAATTTCTCTTAGATTCTAGTGCAATATCATTATTTATTCGTATGCTTGTCGTTGAATTTTAGAACCTCAAAATTCCTTCAATTATAATCTTATGTAATTACACTTCATAATTCATAAAAATAAAAATATTAGTGTTTAATTTATGTAATATTAATTTCAAATTAGTTCAATTATGAAATATTGAAAAAAAATTAAACAGTGACATATATAATAATAAATTTTCAAAAAATAATATTTCTATGAACACATCAAGGGTGTGATAAATTCCTAATATTCCCTATTAAATTAAACCAATATCACACATTACACAACATTAGAAAATAACTTAACACTTATACAAATATATTCCATTTCAGAATCACTAGAAACATTCAATTATGTTGTTTACAAAGTATTCATAAATTAAAATCAGAACAATTTATCATTTAAACCCTCAAAATTCATATTCATCACTAATTGTTCAATGGAGACAAAATTTCGCACATATTTAACATATATGAAGAATCCATCATTAAATTACTATTTTATCACAATGTTATCAACAAAATATATGAAAATGTATGCCCCAAACATTCAAAGACTTTATTATATCATGATATCAAATTAACAGATATCTTAATAGTTTCATATGTGTAATACTGAAATAACATCGATACATGCCAAATCTGCACAGGTTTCCAGCTACCCAAAACCAATTTTTCTATTTTTTCATCTATTTGGTTCAATATAGTAACAATACATTTTTTGGCAGTGAAAACCATTATTTAAAATAAAATTACTCCTATTTTTAATAATAAATGTATCATAAGATATTGAAAACCATGATAAATTTTTTTTATGATTAATAGAAAAGAGATGATTTACCAATGATATGAAACGTTGATTAGAATGTTCTAAATGATAGTAAATGATGTTTTAATTAATATTGGATGGTAATGAATAATTGTGGATAGTGATTGTGAATATGGAACTCAGATTTATATTAGGATTCTTGAAGGGTTTACTTAACGGTTAGTGTGGTTTATTGGTTTAATATTTTATATTTTTAAAATTTGATATTATTGATGAGTGTTATATTACATTCTACAATAATAGTATTTTCTATGTTTCTAATCGCACTAGAAATAAATTTCTATGGTGAAGGGATTACAAATATTGTTATTTATGGTGTTGTAGTATGAAAATGTATTTAAGGTGATGGTGGATATGGGATGAGAAATGATTGTACTGATTTCATGTTATTGTTATGTAAGTTGTGATATAGTCTCACAGATATTTATATAACCACCACCAATTATTCAAGGCTATGTTTGGAAAAAATATTTTTAGATGGGGAATTACTAGAAAAAAACTAAGTGTTAGAATGACTTCCCTTTCCAATGACAACATTTGGGATGGTAATAAGACATTTTTATTTTCAAACCAAGTGACTCTGGATAGTATCATTGACTATGAGTGAAATTTATTTATGCTACAGTAGATTTTTTATGTCATGACCTGGAATAAAGAGGCCCAAACCATGACTTCCACATGCCCATATCCAGTAGAATAGGGTTTAGCGACTAGCACTGAGTAGGCATATCTCTCACTTTGGAGTCATTAACCGATTTTACCTATACATGTGTACAAATCTCAAATCCTATACAATGATGAAATATAAAAAATGATAATTATACATGCATACATTTATATTTCCACCATTAGAGTATAAAAACATGCACTAAAAAGAAAATAGGATAAAAAATCCCACTAAAAAGAAACCAAAAACATGTCCAACCTGTAATGTGGGTAAGGATTGTGGTCAATTAAACTGTAGGAACATGCATTGGTCTTTTGAAATCACTAAGTTATTCCTAGACTTGGCCCCTCTAGGAATGTTTCAAAAGGTTTCTCATATGCATAAGACATGACACATATAGGAAAATCCCATGTAAGGGTGAGTATAACATTACTCTGTAGGACACCACCGAAATCACTAAATATGCAGTATCAAGAGTAATAATCATCTCATAATAGGTATATGTAAACAACACATGTAATATTAATATCTAGGTATACTCAACATAGACACACTATAACATCCCTCCCCTCACCCATTGTCATGGGAAGAGGTGGAGGGTGTTTCTATGCCTTAGGTGACCTCCCCAATACACCAAAGGAAAGAAATAAATGCAAAGGGATTTATATGAAATTGGAACACAATTATCAATTTTTAAATAAAACAACCAAATGAAATTAAACATAACCAAACAACCCTTATATGATACATGATTAGAAAATATACCTCAAGGAAAACCAAAACAAACCAAACCAACCCAACAACAATATCAGAGTACAAGTGGAAACAAAAATAAAAAACTCAATGAAAACCAAGACACCAACTCAGCAACTCCAAACCTACGCCAAGATCCAACTCCACATTTCATGATCATGGTATCATGATGAAAAACTTAAGAAATGATATACGTTTCTTTTACTTGTGTCTCAATATATAATATCTACAATACACCAAATATCCTATGCATGGTTCATTATAAAACTCATTAGGATTTTCCCAATGATTTTCCAACTCATTCCATTAGGATAGAAAATGTTAGAATAATTAATAAAAAAATATTTATTTTAAAAAATATACTATAAATTTTTTAAAACCCTTTTAATAATTTATTTGAAAACCAAAGTAGTTTCATGAAAACCGATTTCACAACCATAAAACCATTTTCTCAAATCCAATTAGCATACCCATCACATGATTTCCACACAACCACACATACTTTCCCAGCTAAGAGTTCTATATTCATTATAATTCCCTAATCAATCTTATAATTCATAACAAGGTAACCATATACCAAGTGTCCTAATGGAACACACCCCTTCCATGGGGTCTTGTCAATGCAAGTAAACGCATGTCAATAATGTATTCCAAAACCCACGCAAAACCATTTCTATAAAATATTACATTTACTGAAAACTAATTCTATAAAAACTTATTTCAATTAACCATTTTTCATGTAACAAATCAAACCCAAAATTTTAAAATAATACTTTTAAAATTACATACAAGAAATTTTTCCACTAAACCATCCAATTTCCATTATTTCAAAAAACCATCACTCAAGAGGTTTCCACCAAAACTGACTTCCATTTATTAATAAATTCATGAAATTCAATCAATTTGAAATAAAGAATTCATTTTTTAATAAAAGGAGTTAAGAGTGAAGACACATACCTCTCAAACCATGGAGAAAATGAAGAATGATACAACAATTATCAATTCCCAAGTTGAGACTCCCAATATCATACAACCTTAAAACCCCATCTTGAAACTCCCAAAACCATACAGATATCTTATTCTCTTTAATAAAAACAACCACATATAATCATGATTTAAATTAAAAAACATGAATCTATACCCAAAATAATATATCCATGGATCTATGAGAGTAAATAAAATGAAAATTAAGGTATACAATGGAGAATGATCACTTACCAACAAGTCTGGCCTCCAACACACAAATATTCTCCAATTAATCACTCTAGAATCAATAGAAATGGTCTCCATATCCTATGTTGAATTATTATTTCTTCTTATGACCTTATTAAGGGAAAAATATATTTAAGGGGTAAAACAAGTTAGATTCATGATTTTTAGGTCTAATTTTTATCTGTGAGTGGTTAGGAAAACCTTGCACTATCCATGCACAAGACATTGTCTCTAAAAACCCCTCATGTGGTTAGGTAATCCTTGAAACAATCATGTAATTACCCCCTCTATCCATCCTAGCACAGTTTCTCCTAGGTTTCCACATTGCTTTTTCAGATAGAGTTCCTAGTTATGCACCTAATTAGTACTCACTATTTCCTTTTTCTATTTTACTAGGAGGTGTTTAATGGTTTCTACTAACCATACTCAAACCATGAACCTTAAGAAATCCAAGAAAACATACCAACTCTCATCTAAACCACATGAAACTGAACCCAATTACATCATATGCATAAAATAAATAACTAAAGGGTTTATAACCTAAAACTAGGGGTGCCAAATTCTCCCCACCAATGGTATTTTTGTCCTCAAAATGTAGAAAACTACCATTGTCTTGAAAGATTTTGGGTCATTAATTGACCATTTATTTTTCATACTCCCACATTTCGTCCTAAGTCCCATCATGTTTCTATAAAACCCACACTATTCTGAGGTTATTTCCTTTAAATACATTCTCTTACCTATCTATAATACCCAATTGGTCAAGAAACAATGTCGAATCTTGTTCTAGGTCATTATGATCCCATCAAATTGCATGGTCAAGATCAGGTTGATACTTCTTCAATTGAGATACATGAAACACATTATGCAATGAAATGAACCTTGATGGAAAATCCAACCTATAATCCACCTCAACAACCCATTAATGTATCCCAAAAATGCCTCTATATCAAGAATATTAAATTACATACTTCCCAAAATGATGATTCCCATTCATTAGAGAGATTCTCAAGAATGCATGATCACTCACATCGAATAAAAAAACCTTCGAAAACAACCCATATATTATTTTTGATGAATTTAAGCAATCTTAATTATATCTCTAATAAATTGAATCTAATATATTGTATCTTGAACAAGGATTTATTAAAAAAAGGACGTCCCTCTTGTTTATAGCCATCAATGTGGATAATGTAAAGGAAGTCCATAAAATTAATCAAAATGATCCTCATGTATTGAGTCTTAATTACCACTGTATATATGAAAACTCCACTAATGGTTTGTGATCATCATATGACCCACCAAAATCTATTAAAATATCCCTAAGAATGTATTACAATTTTTGTAACATCCTATTAGATTTTATATCCATTTGAGTATGATATTACATACACATTGTTAACTAAGTCCTAAGGGATTACTGTAAGGATCTCCAAAAATAAGATGTAAATCTCAAATCTTAGTCTGATAATATCGAAGCATATACTTCATTCCTCTATACCACATCTCAGATATAGAGTTTCTAAAATTATTCCACTGTATGATATTGATGAATAGGGATGAAATGGGATGAATTTGTGAGCTAATTGACTATCACCCGTATGAAAAAATGTTTTTAAACTATCTTTGGTAGACCTGTTGAAAAATCCTTATCTATATACCGCAATTTCTACTTGATAATTTTTAAATAATGCAACATACTCATTGTATGTTGGTTCTCTTCTTTAATATTTTGTTAGGTGAGGCTCCTCAACATAAAATCATTCACATTTATTTTCATTCCATCCCACCAAAATTTAATTTTTAGTTTATTATAATTTTTTTTATTATAGGATTAATAGACCATATAAAATGGTGGATAGAATGATGGAGCTATTCCAGATAAGAAGAAGGTACAACCATCTAATATAAAAAACCACAAAGATGATACTCTATCATGTTTCCATCCCTCTGTTTTATCCCCACTATTGAGTTTTGAATTGATAGAAAACCATTCTAAATAATATATATGTGTCTATTTAACCATTTCTATCAAATTAGAAACAAAAGAAACCTGAAAGAAAACTGAAACAACACCTTGATCATCACAATCATAGGGAATGTCAGCTTTCAGAAACATCAACTTCCATTAATCAAAAAATTCTTTATATAACATATGATATGAATTTCTACTTAATGCATTAGCCACTAAGTTACCATTACCTAGTATATAAATTAATTCAAATTCAGACATTTGAATATACATCATCCATCATCTTTTCCTCCGGTTCAAATCAACTTTGGATAAGATTTGTTTCAATACCTTATGACCTGTAAACACCAATAATGTTTCACCAATGATCTAATGTTTCAATTTATTCAATGAATGGACTATAAAACTATTAAAAAATCATTTTTTGGATATTTATTCTTATAAAACAATAACTAAAATGATACACAAGTAACAAAATAACCCCCCTGCTTGAGAACACATCCCAACCCAGATCTAAAAGAATCACAATACACCACATAACCTTGTCCTGATTCTTGAAATCTCACAATTTGTGCGGAATTAAGGTGAATGTTAAGCTCTTGAAAATAATTATAATCTCTATTCCATTTTAATGTATCACTTTTCATTTTTAAATATTTCATTAGAAAAAAAAAATTATGAAAATTTGTGAACAAAATTTTGGTAATAACTAGTTAGGCTAAGGAAAATGAGTACCTCAAAGACATTATTTTTTGGTTTTCAATAGAAGACAATCTCTTTCTTTTTTTGCTCCATTGATGCACATTTTAATAGATAACATGAAAATGTAAACATACCTCTTATATCCAAAAATAAAACTTTTAATATTTGACATAGAGACAATGATCCTGCATTATACCCAACACTATATCCAAATGTCTCTCATGCTCATCCATTCTCCTAGAATATAATAGTTTTTCATTAAAAAATCACTAAAAAATAATATAAATACCTTTGATATATCTGATTCATAAATTCTAGAAATACATTTAGTGCTTTCATAAGAATGAAATTCATGACAACATACTTGTGATGGACATATCTACACATGAAGGATCTCTTTAGAATATCCTCCTTTCAAACCTAAAATTGGTGATATATTGAATGAAATTCAATTGTAAAGAACTATTGTGATCCCCTTAATTTATCAAACATGTCATCAATGCATGGAAGAGTATATCTATTTATTATTCTAACTTCGTTAATCCTACGATTAGATAAAGAAAATCTAAGAGTTTTATCCACCTTTTTTACTAAAAGAATATGTGATGTACACGGACATCTGTTTGGAAAAATTAACCCTTTTTCATTCCAACTCCTTCATCTAGAACTTTAATTACAATAATTATATTAGTTCTATATGCTAAGGAAAAGGTTATATGAGACTAATCCCTAGGAAGATATCAATCATAAACTATACTTCTCATTCAGGTGGAAACACCAAAACTTTATCTAGAAAAAACATCAGAAAAGTGATAAAAAATCATTAGAAAATCACTATTCTCACTTTCATCCATATATTCCAAGTTCAAAGAAACCAATAGTAAGATACTTTTCCAAACATTAGTGACAATAATCTTATTCCACTTTCATTCACATTTTTATATCTTTAGAGTGAGGCTTGAGTCCATAATTAATTGTAAAACTAACCCTTTGGGTATAAAATTCAATGTGAGAATTAAAAACTTATAACCAATCCATGCCCACAATTATGTCATATACATCCATTTATAGCATAGTGAAATGAAAAATAAATTCATCCCTATTAATAGTATAGAACATTTTTTTTCATATAACTGTTTTACATTCTCTTTGTATAAGAAGAGTTTGAAGATTCAAAACAAAAGATATCATCTCAACATGAAAACATAGATGATCATCAACCCATGAAGTAATAAATGAATGGTATGAACCTGTATGTAAAAAATATTATATAAGTGTAGAATTCAAAATAATATCTCCTCTCACCATAAAATATCTAGATTGATCATCCAAAATCATTGGCTCGGCCCTATATAACTTCTTACTCGATGTACTTTGTTATTAATTAACTTATTTAGAGTGAACTTGATTAGTATTAACGGTATTCAACAAATCACCATGGATTCCTTGGTTCTATTGATGAGACTTATTGTTTTGTACTCTTATCATCATAGCATACAATTCTTGAGAATCATGAGATGTCTCCCTAGAAACTTTCCTTGGATCACTATAACAATTGTGACAAATATGTTCTATATGGTTGTAGTTATGGCATGGTCTAGGTGGTTTTGTAAAATCCTAGTTTATTTGCTCAAAATAACCACACCTAAAACATCTTGGATTACTCTTTGGTTTAGTAGTAACATTCACCAATCCTACTATCTCATTTCTATACAATTCCACATCATATGAACTCCTAAAGGGGATTAATTTCTATCATCTCATGTCATGTTCTTATCATTGGATAAACTCATGAAGATGAGGTGAAAACTCCTAGAAGTGTCTCAAAATATTCATGTGACTAAACACCTTTATAAATTAATGTTCAACATAAATAGGTTAGATAATTATTTTTATTCTCTACATTTCATGTTCTGATGATCATATTTCCTTACTAAAAACCCAACTCAAGTACTGACAATAATTATTTTTCAAATCTAGGACCCAAAAAACATATACCATTTGAAACATCCCAACCCTTTCCCATTAGATTAGAAAGAGTTAGAGGGTGTTATTAGGGCTTAGGTGACATCCCTAGGACACCAAAGGCAGATAATATATTCCTAGGTATTCATAAGGATTTGGGGGATTATTTTTTCTTTTAAAAATAAAATAACCGAACCAAAATAACCAAAACAAAACAACATATATATGATGCATGAGTACCAAATACAAATCAATGAAAATAAAACTAAACCAACCAAAATCACCAACAACATCAGAGTACAAACAAGAAAGCAATATAAATAAAAATAAAAAACAACCAGGACACCAACATAGCATCTCCCAACCTTATCCAAGATCCAAATCCACATAACATGCCCATGGTATCATGATGAATCACTAAATAAATGAGACAACTTTCTTTTATCTATTTCATGATATAAAATATCTACAAACACACCAAAGTTCCCAAGAAAGGGGTTAGTATAAGACTTAGTAGGATTTTCCCAATGACATCCTGACTCACACCACTAGGATAGAACATGTCAACATAATTTATATAAAAAAATTATATAAAAAATTTTCAATAAACATTTTCAAACAATTTAAATATTTTATATCAAAACAAAATCATTTCCAATAAAATAAATTTCACAACCATAAATCATTTTTATCAAATCCATTTGGAATACCCATCAAATGATTTCCAAAAAACAAAACATGCATGACTAGGTGAATGTTCCACACTCATCAGTGGTCTCTCTTCGATCTACCAAGTCATCACAATGAAACCATATTTCATGTTCCTAAATGGAACACGACCCTTCCATAGGTTTACATCAAATAGAATAAATTCATTCCAACCATGTATTCTAAAAACCATTTCAAACCATTTCAATAAAACCTTCCTTTTATTGAAAAAAAAAATTATAAAAAATTATTTTATTAAACAATTTTTACAAACCATTTTCTATGTAACATATCAAACCCATAATTTTAAAATCGTACTTATAAAATTATAAACAAGGTAGTTTTACTCTGAACCATAATATTTCCATCGTTTCATAAAACCATCACTTAATAGGTTTTGAACGAAAAGAACATCAATTTCACAATATTTTAAGGTATTTAATTAATATGAAATAAATAATTCATGTTATAATCATGTGGAGTTGAGATTGAAGCCACCTACCACTCAACCCTTTGATAAAATAAATAATGATGCAAAAAACATAAAAACCTGGCTTAAAACTCCGAAAACCATCCTTATATATTATCCTATTTAATCAAAACAACCACGTGTCATCACTATTGGAAACATGAATATATACTTAAAATATTAGATCCATGATTCCAAGAGAGGGAAGAATAAGAAAACTATGGGAAATGATGAAGATAAATAACATACCAACAAGTCCATACCCTAACACACCAAGATTCTCATAGGAATTTCTCCCAAATCTCGAGGAATAGTCTCCATAGCCTAGGGATGAAAAGAAATTTTTTAATGACTAGATTATGGGAAATGAAAGGTTTAGGGGGGTAAACTGAGCTATTTCCAATATTTTCAAATCTAATTTTTAATAGTTCATAGTTGTGGTGAACCATTAGTAAAATCGTGTCCTAACTATACACAACAAACTACCTCTAAGAACCCCTCCCATGGTTGGATCACAAGGTGAGAAAAACCACGTGCCAACCATAAAAGTACCTTATGTCCATACATTTAACGGTTTCTCATAGGTGGATGTATGATTTAAAAAAATGGTTTCCCTAATCATGCACCATCCTAGTGCCCACTGTCACGAATCGGATCTTTTCGCCACCATTAACGGCACCAAACCCAGCCTGTGGCAAGGCCCGAAGGGCGTTCCCTATCCCCACGGGCTGGAACAAGTGCCCGGTATCAAACAAATCTAGTTTGGGAACGATTTACCTGAGTATGAAAGCATAAATCATAAAAAAACAATCAATTATTAGAATCTGAAATTTTTATCCTAAACAATTAATAACAAAACCATATCTGAATACATATGTTTAAAGACACTACAAGTGGTCTAAAAAGAAATAATTAAAAAATAAATACATCCCCATGGACTCCACGCAATAAGGGGATCATCACCCGCAAGCCGTCTCCGCAACTCCGCCCCAACGATGGGGACTAACATCCCAACTGCCATCACCCTTAGCCTTCCCTTTACCTGAGTCAGGCATAAGCAGGTCTACTTACACCCAAGGGGTGTAAGTAGGGTGTGATCCTAAGCCCAATAGGATACCACCATATGATTCCAAAGATAATGCAATACAATGTGAACAAAACAAGCAATTTTAATACACAAGGTGAAATAATGTTAAAATTCAAAGAAATGCAACTTTCAAATGAAAATAGTTTTCAATCCGAGAATTTCAGAATGTTAGAACAATAAATAGGCATGTGATATACTTTAAAGTACTTCCAAAAACACCCCAAAACAAGGGTAAATACCACAAATCCAATGATCATCGAAATCGGGAACACCCCTAAGCACTAGGTCTTCTCGGGCCCTATGTACCTCGTACCTCGGTGTAGAGTAACCATAGAAAAATACATTCTCGTGCATGACCCACTACTATGGAACATACCCATAAACTATTGGTCCCCAATAATCATCCAAATAGTTTAGTTAGAGTTGTCTTTATCCAGATACTAAGTGGAACATTGACGAAACCCATCTGATCCACTAGCCATACAAGTACAAATCCGCCCCACCTAGGTACACGGGCTTCCCCTTTTTGTGCTCAAACAATTTCAGAAAACAACACACATCATTTTGCATATAAAATATCACTATTGTTCATAAACAAATTGTATAGTAGCAACACACATTTTATTCCATTTAAAACACACAATAAAATAATTTTATTTTCAATAAAACAACCTCTCAAAACATCACATTGTTTTGCACCCAAAGCTCTTTAAGATATCCACTTTGCACACTATGTTAACACTTTTAAGTCATTAAAACAAAATTTCAGTTCAATACCCTTTAATGAAACCAATAATTTAGTTATGGGGCAGCCCAAAATGAACCAATAAAAGATTTGAATGAAAAAACCCCAATTTCACCAAAAATTGGAACTTAAAATTCATTTGCACTATAAATGCAACTAAAACAAATTTTTACAGAAACATTGAAGTGAAATAAACATTAAGGTAACATGAAAACAGTAATCTAATTCACAAAAATTTCACACAAAATGGAATCACCTACCAATGTAACAAAAACCCTTGAATCTTTGTGCGAAAATCAAATCGCACCAAGATAGAACTAGATCAAACCTAAAACCACATAAATTGGCTAAGAAAGCCCAAAGTTAAACCCTAGGTTCGAAAACCTAGTATATGGACATTATTAAAATCAATTATAATCGAAGAAACCCTAAGAACAATGAGTTAAACCCAAAGTAATTTGAAAGAGGAAAGAAAAGGGCTCATTTACTTGAAGTATCTTGAAGTAATCACTCCAAATCACTAGTATCTGAAATTTAAAAGAGCCAAAATTTAGGGTTATGTCGAACAATGTTTATTAGGTCATTTAGAAACTGGAATGGAGGAAAAATATTTAGAATTGAGAGAGTTATAAAAGAAAGACTTTACCTCTTCAAATATGCGAGATTTGAGGAACCATATGAAGTTCGGCACCAACTCACGATTAAACAGAGCTCCAAAGAGGGGGAGGAGAGTTCAGACGCGCGTATGGGTTAATTGGTCTTGGGTGAGACTTAGAATTACCGAAAAATCTCAAATATTGAATACGTTATAACAAAATAAACTTTTATTTTTAAAACATGAATTGGGATTTCGGGCAGGCCCAACCCCTTAGATAAAAACCCAAATAAATTTTGGTTATGGATTTCTAAAAGCTCTAGATTATCTTGGTGGTGTTAATATGTTAGGGGAGGTCAAGTAGGAATTTGAATGGATGAAAAATGTTAAAAAATGAAAACGTTATAAAAGATAAAAAAAATTATTTTTTAATCTGGAATTGGGCTCATGGTTTGGCCCAATTCATGAATACTCATCTATTTCTCCCTAAAACCTAGGGAAACCCCCAAAACAAAGCAAGGATGTAAATTAAATGAAAAATAACTTTAAAATATGTCTTTTATGTGACAATTCTCTCCACCATGAAGGACTTCCCACCCCGGAAAGTCAATATGAATCTCGTTTGGAAAACAAGAATGGGTACTCTTCCTTGACCAATTACTTTCGCTCCCATGTCTCATGTGTATCATTCCCATGCTGCCATAAAACTCGGACTAAAGGAATAGAATTCCCTCAAAGTATATTCTCTTGGGAGTCCACTATTTTCACCAGCCTCTCAACGATAGACAAGTCAGGCTCTATCTCCAGTTCTTCCCAACTCAACACATGGGATGGATCCGGATTGTATTTCTTCAACCGAGAGACGTGGAATACATCATGGATAGACGTCAACTGAGAAAGTAAGGCCAACCTTTATGCCACCTTTCCAATACTCTCGGTGATCTCACAAGGCCCGACATACCGTGGCATCAGCTTACCTTGCTTCCCCAATCGACGATGGCCCAGACGAGAGGCCACTTTTAAGAATACCATGTCACCCACAGAAAACTCTAGGTCTCGACGCCTCTGGTCAGTATAAGATTTATGACGACTCTGATCTGTCAATAAGTGATGCCTGATCAACTTGACCTTCTCAGAAGTCTCCTGCACAAGGCTCGGCCCCAACAGTGAAGTCTCTCCTACCTCAGCCCAACATAGGGGGGACTGACAAGGCCGACCACAGAGCGCCTCAAAATGAGCCATTCGAATCGTGGATTGGTAACTATTATTATAAGAAAACACAACAAATCCCAAATGGCTTTCCCAAGAACCTCCAAAGTCCAGGACACATGCACGAAGAATGTCCTCCAAAATCTGATTCGCCCGCTCTATCTGACCATCCGTCTGGGGGTGGTATGTTGTGCTCATCTTAATCTGAGACCCCAAGGCCTTCTGAAGGCCTTCCCAAAATCGAGAAGTGAAGCGGGGGTCTCTATCTGAGACAACAGCTGATGGTACACCATGGAGTCTCACCACTTTTTGAAGATACAAATGGACCAACTCATCTACTTTTGTTGTATATTTTATCAGAATGATGTGGGCTGATTTTGTCAGATGATCAATCACCACCCAAATAGAATTCTTACCCCAAGGTGTACGAGGTAAGCCAACAGTGAAGTCCATGGAGACCTCTTCCCACTTTCAGGTAGGAATGGGTAGTGGTTGGAGCAAACTGGATGGCCTTTGGTGCTCTACTTTCACCTGCTGACATGTGTAGCATCTCGAAACAAAGTCTTCTATGTCTCGTCTCATACCAGGCCACCAAAACTGCCGACAAATATCATAAAACATCTTAGTGGATCCTGGATGGACAGCCCACTGAGACTGATGGCTATCTTGCATCACCACCTTCTGTAGAGATAATGGCACTACTGAACGGCCCTTGAAGCACAAGATTCCCTCAGGAGACGACAACCAATCAGATGATGTCTCCCCACCATGAAGGAACTGCTTCGACCGCTGACAAAGATCATCACTGTGCTGTTCCTGCTGAATCAACTCCAATAGAGAAGGAGTCAACTGGATGATTTCCAAGAATGCCCCTCCACTATTTTCCCTGGTCTCCACATGCATCTGAGAAAAGAGACCCCTCAATGTCCACTCATCACTAGACATCCTCAAAGCCTACACTGGAACTCTTCTGCTCAAAGAATCGGCCACTACATTACCCTTTCCTGGGGTATAGACAATTTCAAAGTCAAACCCCTGTAAGTACTTGATCCAGGGACGTTGCCTCAATTTGAGGTCCTTCTGTGAGAAGATATAAACCAAGCTTTTGTGATCAGAGTATACCACAAACTTCTCCCCAAAGAGGTAGTGACGCCAAGTCTTCAAAGCATGCATCATCGCTACCAACTCCAATTCATGGGTCGGTTAGTTATTTTCATGTGGTCTAAGTTGGCGAGATCCATACGCGACCACATAATCATCTTGAATAAGCACGCACCCAAGACCCATACCTGAAGCATCACAATAGACCACATATCCCTTTCCAGCCTCTGAAAAAATCAGCACGGGGCGGTAGTTAGCCACCTCTTCAGCTCCTCAAACGATGCCTGACATTCTGGACCCCATAAAAAATTCACCCCTTTCCGGGTGAGGGAAGTCATCGGTGAAGCAAGCCGAGAGAAATCCTGAACGAATCACCTGTAACAACCAGCCAAGCCAAGAAAACTCCTGATCTCGAACAAATTCTTCGATTTCTCCCACCACATGACTGCACTAATTTTCTTAGGGTCCACTGAAACTCCATGATCTGAGACCACATGCCCCAGAAATCTCACCTCTATGATCCAGAAATTTCACTTTGACAACTTTGCATAGAGGTGGTGATCTCATAATGTACCCAAAACGATCCTCAAGTGATGTTCGTGTTCCTCCTCAGAGCAAGAGTATACCATAATTTCATCCATGAACACCACAAAAAAGGAATCGAGATACTGATGGAACAACCTATTCATAAGTGCCATAAATACCACTGGATCATTGGTCAATCCGAAGGGCATGACCAAATACTCAGTGTGGTCGTACCTTCTTCGGAAGACTATCATAGGGATATATGACTCCTTCACCCTGAGTTGATGATACCCTGAATGCAGGTCTATCTTTGAGAACCACTTTGCCCCCTTCAACTGATCAAACAAATCATCTATTCTGGGCAAAGGGTATTTGTTTTTAATTGTTACCTTATTCAGCTTCCGGTAGTCAATGCACAACCGGAGGGATCCATCAGCCTTTTTTGCAAATAACACAGGAGTGGCCCAAGGAGAGACGCTCGGGCGAATGAATCCTTTGGATTCTAAGTCTTCCAGCTATATCTTTTATTATCTCAACTCAGTGGGGGCCATGCGAAAAGAAGGAAGAGATATTGGTTGTGTTCCCGTCGCCAGATCAGTCGAAAACTCCACATCCTGATCCGAGGGAAAACCTGAAAAATCATCTGGGAATACCTCGGGAAACTCATTCACTACATGAGGTAGAGCACCTTCAGGGGAAATACCATCCTCTAGCACAAGCGAAGATAACTAGAAGATAACACTTCCCAACTCTGGGAGTGGAGGCCCTACGCGACTTGATCGTGGATCCCATTCTCTATGAAAAACCTGACGACTCCCATCAGGTGTTGTGAAACTCACATGCCGTCTGTAGAAATCGATGTGTTCCTGGAAGTGTACTATCCAATCCATCCTGAGTATGACATCAAAAAGGTCCATATATAAGACCAAGAGGTCCCACTCCATCTCGACCCCTGACACAGAAAGTGCACACGAGAGGCACCTAAGGCCCCGCTCCTTCTTCTTTCTCAATAGTGTCACCAACTCCATCGCAAAAGACATCAACTCAGTTGGAAAATTCAGCATGTCCACAAAATGTCCAGAAATGAATGAAACAGAGACACCAATATCAAAAAGAGCAGTATCTATTTAATATGCGATCAGAACGGTATCTCGAACTTTCGACAGTCCCGCCGCTGATCCTGCTGGTGACTGATCCACTGCATGGAGATGTCCAGTATCTGCCTGAGGACGACCGCTAGTCTATAGTTGTGCCCTGAACTGGCACTTCCCAGAAGATGATCCAGCCCCACCACCACGACCACCAAATCGAGATCCCCCAGTCCTCAACGGCTCGGACTGTGCTATAACTTCTCTTGAATCAACTGACCCTGCCCCACTTGGGAGTGGACGTGCCACATCGCAGAAGCGCTACAAATGCACTATACCTCCACACTACTAACAAGGTTTCGGAGGAAGAGGACATGCTGGTCGGATATTCCCAGGCCTCCCACATTGGTGGCAGACGACCGATCTCGCATCAGAAGCCACAGAAGAAAACTACCTGAAAGAGTGGCCTGAACTGCCCCCTCCTTTATTCACATGATCCTCCCGCTTCCTTTTCTTCTCTGAGGAGCTGCCACTGCCCACTGCTGATACTGAACCATAGAAACCATACCTTCCTTTCCTAAAAATCTCCACTATGCACGCCCAATCAACAACCTCAGCATAGGTCCTCAGCTTAAACAAGAACACTTGGGAGTATATCTCTGGTCGCAAGCCTTTCTCAAACCTATGGGCCTTCGCTTGCTCATTAGAGAAAATTTATTGAGCATACCAAAACAACTCAGCAAAACGGTTGGAATACTCCATCACAAATAGATTCCCCTGAACAAGTTCCATGAACACTCTAGACCTGACATAAGCCAACACCTCAGGGCAGTACTGTTCATTGAAGACAGCCTTGAAATCTCCCCAGCGCATCTGCTCATTCTTCCCAGCCTGAAGCACTGACTCCCACCATTTACGGCTGGGACCCTCCAACATAAAGGAGGCACACTTCACCCTAAGCTCCTCGGGGGTTTCTAGGAACTCAAACGTACGCTCGATCTTCTCGAGTCATTCTTCTGCTTCCTGGGGTTTTGTGCTACCTCGGAAGGTAGGAGGCTTGTTTTTCAGAAACTCTTGTGCTTTATCTTTTCTAGGACCTGTCTCTTCTGCCCTAACAAGAATAGGAGCAGGAGCTGGTCCCTGTCCCAAATCTTGGATACCCCTAACCATAGCCTCCACGAGCCTCTGATCAATCGGCGTGGGAGAACTCTCTCCAGCTTCCTCCTGTGGGTGTGTGGGAGCTTTCTGGGGAGGCATGTTGCTAAAAAATGCAACAGTCACAAAACAATAGTCAATACCACAATTCTGAAAATTGTAATCAAATACATCAAATATAAATAAACTAAACACGTTCCTATAATAAAAGAAACAACTACTCCACATCTTCCTGATGTCCACATGTGGTCTGTAGCCCACAAGTCTCACCTGGAAGTGAAGTCAATCCATAAATTCCAACATCCCCTGGTGACTCAAGGTCTGCCATGAGAGGTGTGGTCCAGGCACCCTACTCACAACTAATACCCCGAGCCCCGATAGTCCTAGATCCTGTCTATCCCGACTCATCCCAAAATAAAAATATAACCCAACAACTTTAACCTCCTCTGATACCATTTTGTCACAAATCGGATCTGGTCGCCACCATTAACGGAACCAAACCCGGACCGTGGAAAAGCCTTAAGGGCGTTCCCTATCCCCACGGGCTGGCACAAGTGCCCGGTTATCAAACAAATCTAGTTTGGGAATGATTTACCCGAGTATGAAAGCATAAATCATAAAAAAACAATCAATTATTAGAATCTGAAATTTTCGTGCTAAACAATTCTTAACAAAACCAGATCTGAATACATATGTTTAAAGACACTAAAAGTGGTCTAAAAACATATAAAGACAACATAAATACATCCCCATGGACTCCACACGACAAGGGGATCATCACCCGCAAGCCGTCTCCGCAACTCCGCCCCAACGATGGGGACTAACATCCCAAACCGCCATCACCCTTAGCCTTCCCTTTACTTGAGTCAAGCATAAGCAGGTCTACTTACACCCAAGGGGTGTAAGTAGGGTGTGATCCTAATCCCAATAGGATACCACCAGATTATTCCAAAGAGCATTCAATACAATTTGAACAAAACAAGCAATTTTAATACACAAGGTGAAATAGTGTTAAAATTCAAAGAAATGAAACTTTCAAATGAAAACAGCTTTCAATACGAGAATTTCAGAATGTTATCACATTAAATAGAAATGTGATATACTATAAATTACTGCAAAAAACACCCCACAACAAGGTTAAATTCCACAAATGAAATGAGCATCAAAATCGGGAACACCCCTAAGCACTAGGTCGTCTCGGGCCCCATGTACCTCGTACCTCAGTGTAGAGTAACCATAGAAAAATTAATTCTCGTACACGATCCACTAGTAGGGAATATTCCCATAACCTAGTGGTCCCCAATTATCATCCAAATATTTTAGTTAGAGTTGTCTTTATCCAGATGCTAAGTGGAAGAGGGACAAAACCCATCTGATCCACTAGTCGTACTAGTACAAATCCGCCCCACCTAGGTACCCGGGTTTCCCCTTTTTGTGCTCAAAAAATTTCAGCAAACAACACAAATCATTTTGAATATAAAATATCACTACTGGTCACAAACAAATTGTACAGTAGCTACACACATTTTATTCCATTTAAAACACACAATAAAATAATTTTATTTTCAATAAAACAACCTCTCAAAACATCACATTGTTTTGCACCCAAATCTCTTTAAGATATCCACTTTGCACACTATGTTGACACTTTTAAGTCATTAAAACAAAATTTCAGTTCAACACCCTTTAATGAAACCAATAATTCAGTTATGGGGTAGCCCAAAATGAACCAATAAAAGATTTGAATGAAAAACCCCCAATTTCACCAAAAATTGGAACTTAAAATTCATTTGCATTATAAATGAAACTGAAACCAATTTTTAAAGAAAAATTCAAGTGAAATAAACATTAAGGTACCATGAAAACAGAAAGCTAATTCACAAAAATTGCACACACAATGGAATCACCTACCAAAGTAACAAAAACCCTTGAATCTTCGTGCGAAAATCAAATCGCACCCCCGTCGCACCAAGAGAGAACTAGATCGAACCTAAAACCACATAAATTGGCCAAGAAATCCCAAAGATAAACCCTAGGTTCGAAAACCTAGTTTTTGGACATTAGTAAACTCAATTATAACCGACGAACCCCAAATAAAAATGAGTTAAACCCAAAGTAATTTGAAAGAGGAAAGAAAAGGGCTCATTTACTTGAAGTAATCACTCCAAAACACCAGTAGCTGAAATTTAAAAGAGCCAAAATTTAGGGTTACTTCGAAAAAGATGTATTAGGTCATTTAGGAACTGTAATGGAGGAAAACGATTGAGAATTGAGAGAGTTATGAAAGAAAGACTTTACCTCTTCAAATCAGGGATATTTGAGGAACCCTATGAAGTTTGGAACCAAATCTCGATTAACCAGAGCTCCAAAGAGGGGGGAGAGAGTTCAGATGTGCGTCTGGGTTAATTGGGATTGGGTGAGACTTGGAATCACCGAAAAATCCCAAATATTGAATAAGTTATAACAAAATAAATGTTTATTTTTAAAATAGGAATTGGGCTTTCGGGCAGGCCCAACCCCTTAGATAAAAACCCAAATAAACCCTGGTTATGGATTTCTAAAAGCTCCAAATTACCTTGGTGTTGTTAATAGGTTAGGGGAGGTCAAGTAGAAACTTTAATGGATGAAAAATTTAGAAAAATGAAAAAGTTATAAAAGATAAAAAAAATTATTTTTTAATTTGGAATTGGGCTCACGGTTTGGCCCAATTCATGAATACTCATCTATTCCTCCCTAAAACCTAGGGAAACCCCCAAAACAAAGAAAGGATGTAAATTAAATGAAAAATACCTTTAAAATATGTCTTGTATGTGACACCCAATATTTCAGTTTCATGGTTTCCTGGGAGGTGTTACACAGTTTCTACTAATTGTGCTCAAACTGTTCACCACTGGAAAAGCCCAAGAAAAATCAAAGTCACCACCAATCCTCAGGAAACTCTATATAATTACATTATACATTTAAAATACATAAATAAAGGTTCAGGTTATTGAAATAAGTTTTACTATACACACACTCTCAATTTAAGGTCACAAACATAATGTGAACATAGGATTCTTCCACAATAGTTCCACATAGCACTCATCCAGGATAACACACTCCACGAGTCAAATAGAATTGATGGAATCCATCCTAATGTCATATTCATCATGTATCCCCAAAATAAGTAAATGATAGAAGTTTGAATAGAAAAATACATAGATGAGGATCACACCCAAATCTATGGGGTAGACCAACAACCTAATTTGGATTAACCTTCTATGTTGGGAGTCAATTTCAACACAGTGTTGGTCAAAACGATACCAATAACCCCACCTATGGAAAAGATGATGATAAAGGATATCACTTGAGGCTTTGTAGAGGGATTTAAATGAATTTATAAAAGACTGATGTTCCTAATAAGGGATCTCCATCCTATGAATGGGACATTATTCCATTCCAATCCCTCAGGGAATGGACTAGGGGAACATACCTTAATGAAAAATTTTCATGATAAAGATTACATGAGATCTAGGATATATTGAAAGAGTACACTTCATTTACCAGAAGTACAAGCCCTGTCCCTTCACCACTGGGTCCTACCCATGTATCACGATCGATTCCCATATTTTTGTCCATGCCTAAGGGAACAACATTTCTTAGACCATGTACTCTTGACTATGTCCAATTACATGGATCTTCCCATGTACACGAGGCCTGGTTGTGTCTGTGTCTGAGTATATGGAATGTCTTAGACCATGTACTCCTATCTATTTCTGTTTACACTCTGAGGTACACACAAAACCACCAATAAAATGTCACACAATGTGTAAAAACTATTACAGGCTTTGTGGTATTTATCCTTATCACATAAATCCTAGTGCCGCATAGGGTGTATCACATGGCATGTAACTATGAAATACACTTTTCATAATATGGGATTTCATAGAACAAGTGGGTTTTTCCTTTATGTATGATCTTTCTACTTCAACCTCCAATCTTGCTTCTCATCTCACCTGAATGTCATGGATCTACTCCAACTAAACCTCACCATCATCACTCATCTAAATCCGACCACTAAACGCACTAGAAAAAAATGTTCATCATTTGTCACCATCACAATCATGAATTTTTCTCAAATCTAGGGTCTCAAATACATCCAAAAATAGACATCACTACTCAATACCATCATTGATTTGAACTCAAATCTATGATATCAATATGTTTCACCAAGAAATGTGTGTGCAATGAATGATTATCCAATATTTTTTAAACCAACCCAAAAAATGCCTATAATAAATGAATGAATAATGGTGGGAGAAACCTAATAAAAACAAGATATTAATGAACCTAATTCATTATTAGGTTATCCTTGATCCATTAGAATTAGAATTATTACCAAAGAGATAATATAATATAAATTTTTTCCTAATAATCTCTACATGATAATCCTGCACCCAAAATATGATTGAACCGTGAATTAATCAATAAATATATTGACATGAATTAAACCTAAGATAATAAAACATGGATAATATATATAATAATAAAATCATTTCTTTATTTGGATGAATCACTAGTGAAGACAAATCACACATCACTGTTGTTAATGATATCTACATGTCCTATTGGCACGCTGATCCTTTGTCACGATATGATCTGATATTTCCTGCCAAGATCTCATTCAATGTATTCTCTTAATTTTTAGGGTTATGTGGATAAACCTAAAAAAATTCATAGGAAAATATTTATTTAATTTTATTAGGTATATCAGTGTGGTTAGATAAAATAAATAAAATAAAAAATTTGTTTTATGTATTCACTTGTGGCTGTAATTTATGGAACTCCTTATGGTGAAAAAGGTTATGTAGATACTAGGGTAAAACACATGATATGAACTCAAATAATTCCTCAAATTTTTGATTTTATCCTCCATTTAAGAGATTTCAAATTTATTTAATAAAATATCATATCAATTATATTTAATATATTTAATATATATTCAAAAAAATAATTTCAGGAACACTGGGTCTCAGAATCTCATGATGTCTCAACACCTAGATCCAATAATAATCCATATAATATTCCAAAAAAACACCTCAAAAAATAAAATTCATAATATTATACCCACCATGGGGATTTATGTTTTGGAAATCTAAATCAAAAGGATACATAAAGAGATGTGGGTACTATGAATGCATCTGGGTCTCTAACTCCTCGGTTCTCTCCAAAATATTATTGTGTTGCCACCAGAAACACATTAGCGGAATTGATCACCCATGAAGTATACCCTCCTACGTATCTTTGATATCTATCCGGTAATCTATAATAGTAGTGCCATCCTCGATATCTAGCTCACCCCAATCGATAACATTTGATGGGTTGATGACATACCTCCTCATCCGTGACATGTGGAAGAAGTCATGTACCTGGTCTAACTATAGTGGAAGAGCTAAGAATTACACCACCTCAACAACACTATGTAGTATATAGAATGGTTCATTTAATCTTAGAGAGATCATGACACCATGAACAAATCTCTACAACCCACATCGAGATGAGACCAATATGAACACATGGTCTCCATCCCACGGACTCCAAAGGCCTTCATCTTTGGTCTGCATATGACTTATAATGGCACTAGGAAGTCATCATACCTTCATGGATTATCTTCAACTTCTTTGTAGTGGGTCTCACTATCTATGGACCTAGAATTTATGACTGTTCTTAGTTGGTCCATCATGGTGGAGACCTATAGGGTCTCCCATGAAATTCCTAGAATGGTTCCATTCCGATGGTGGAATAGTTGCTGTTTTTTTACACAAACTCCACCAATGGTAGTTGATACTCCCATATAAGTAAAAATTCTAAAATTTAATCCCACATCATGTTATCCAAGACCTAAATTATCCAATAAATTTGGATAATACTCTAGAGGTGAATGTTTTACTCAAATAAAACTGAGTCCTAAAAAAATCCTTCAATATCTTCTATAACTAAGATGTGAAGCAAGTATCTTAGTAAAAAATGTTCATCAAGGAAAATCCATAGAGTCAGACTATCTTTTAAACATAGAGGAATCCAAATCTCTCTACTGAACTCTTCTCTAGAATATCTAAGAATTTGACCAACGTGGTGAGTTATTCAATAATCACCTAGATAGAACCATGTCCCCATGTAGTACATGGTAACACCATAAATAGTTCCATGTATATCTCATCCCAATTCAATTATATCACCTCAAGGGGTTGATATAAACCCACTAGATCATGGTGCTAAGGCTTTACTCACTGAAAAGTAAGGCACCGAGAGACAGACTATGTGACCCCCTTCTTCGTCCTTGTCTACAAAAATTTACATTGGGGGTCTTGGTATATCTTCACCACCCCTAGAAGTAATTCCAAGGGATATGTATGAAACTCCATTTGAACCTCCTCTTAAAACATCACTGGTAAAATCTTGAATCATCTAAAAATAATGAAATGCTTCCCACCTTTATAAAATCCATTATGAGCATGTCTAGTTGATGTATGAGTACGTTTGCTCTCATAATTGGTGTCCCCATTCTATGGATCGATGAATTGATGTAAAATTAGGTGGTAAAAGCCATCAAATGCAGGTAAGATTCTCCATCCCCATCCATAAATTATAATTGGAATGAGTCTAACTACTCCGATTCCTCACCCAAAAACTGTGAATGATATCTCAAACTAAGGGTATCTACTACCACGTTTTCCTTCACAAAAGTATAGATAATCTCAAAGTCATAATATTGGAGGAACTATATCTATCATCCCTATCATAAGTTAACATACTTCTAAGAGAATATATACAAGATAATATTGTGGCTATATTAGATGATAAACTACTCTCCCATCAGGTAGTGTCACTAAATCGTTAATGTGAAAACAACCTCTGCTGACTCAATATCATGGGTCATGTAGTTCTGGACTTGTGGTCTCAAATGACACGATCCATAGGCAATCACCACTAACTATTAATCATAAAAAATCAAGATAAGTCCCAGATGCATCACAAGACACCACATACTCGACGCCCTCCTTTGAAAATCTCAAGATGGGAGAGAACTTCGAACTTTTCCTAAACTCATAGAAAGCTTGTTATAACCCCTTTTCCTATAAGAAAGGTTTCACCATTCAGGTCAAAGCTATCAAGGGAGCTGATATATTGGGGAAATCATGAATTAATCTATGATAGTGTCCTACTGACCCATAGAATCTCTACTCCTCCATCACACTCTTGGGTGGATCCCATGCTAGCACTACTTTGACCTTTTTTGAGTCTACTACAACACCTTATACTATGAAAACATGACCTAGAAAAGGATACTTATAAATCTATAATTGGAATTTAGAAATCTTCCCATAAAGCCAGTTTTATTAGAGTAAATCTATAACTATCCTCAAGTGTATTTATTTCTCCTATTTGGACCTTGAGTACACTACTATATTATTGACGAATAATCCCATCAACCAGTATAATAAAGGAAAAATGATCAAGTTCATGAGTCACATGAACACTGCTGGGGTAATCATAAAGCTAAAGGAAATCACTATGTACTCATAGTGACTATAGTGACATCTGAATGTAATCTTGTTTATATCCTCATATCATACACTCAACTAGTGATTAACTTATTTTAGTTCCATATCCAAGAACCATCATGACCCTATCAACTGATAAAAGAGTTCATCGATCCTCGATAGTAGATATTTATTTATTACATTCAATTAGTTTAGGAGATATTAATCCAAATATAGAGTCAATATCCCATCCTCCTTATTATAGAATAATATATGGGCTTTCTAGGTTCAATCATTGGGCCTAAAAAGACTTTCCCCTATAATCCCTCTAAATACACCCACAACTTGAAATGATCTATGGGAGACATCTTATATTATGACATAGATATCAGTTCCTCACAAGGATGTAGATCAATGTAGACATATATCCATTAGTGGGGAGGTCATCCTGGCACATCCTTAGGAAATATTTCCCTCTACTACACCACCACTGAAGGAAAATGAAAACTCATTGCATTCACTACTTCAAGGGTCAATCTAGTTAATTGAGGATTAATCAATTTCACCCTCCTATGAATGAGAATATCGTTCTCTTCCCAGGTTTCCATTTCAACCACAAAGGAGAACCCAGCCCCATCACTAAAGAAAACCCACATCCTCTACTTGAAATGGTCTATATGGGCATGAACTATGGATAACCAATCCATACCTATGATGATGTCATAAAGACACATCCCAAAAACAATGAGATACTAAAATAAGATCCCACATCCATGTGTTAGGACACACTATCAGTACAAGTGTGTGATCATGGAGTCACCCCCAGTAGGAGTCTCCAAGTTCAAGGTTGATGCCAAGGGATCAACCCGAATCTATAACTATCGAACCATATCGATGGAAATAAAGGAATAAACTACACCCATTTATATTAGTACATTAACTAAGATAAAGAGGGCACAAAACATACCCAGTATCATCCCTACAGCATCTAGGTCGTAATCCTAGATATCCGATAGATTCCCTCCCCATGGTCCCCTAACTCCCCGACCCTGGCATGGATCACCTAAGTGTGGTAGTGGAAACATGTCATAACGCCTTCCACCACCAGCTACTCTCCCAACATCTCTACCACATCCGATGTCCAACAAAACTAACTTATCCTATTATTTTCTCTTCCAAGGAGGCCCATACACTATCTCAATTAGTCATATTCTATGTTAGATAATCCCACAGGAGATGTACCCTACTGTCATAAGAGTAAAACCACCCTATCTAGGATAACTAGATCCACCCCATATTTCCTTAACCAACGACTCTGTGTCTTGGAACCTCCACCATAAATTTATCACACATTCATGTCACTATGTCCTCTATTGGATCCCTACCTCCAAGTCTCAGCTTCTTGTGTGCCCACTACAGGTAGTAACTGTATCCATCTGCTCAGCCAAGAAACTCTAGAAAACCAAAGCATGATCTAACACACTATAACAGGTAGGAATGCATAGATGTATCACTTTTTATGAGATGTATATTTATAAACCTTGTTCAAAGGTCCGATTTAAGAAGAACTCTTCACATACCATATCATTCGAGTACCAAAATTTGTTGGTGAACTATGATTAATAATATTCCACAGTTGTACTACCCTGTTGAAGCTGTAGAAGCTCTTGTATCTGCACAACAATTGATTTAGAAAGAGATAACTCCAATCTGAAATGGCACTCGAACTCTAAACATGCTAGATATACCTCATCATAAGTCTATATCTCTAAGACCCACCATCCTCATGAAGTTCCATGGAGTAGTCTTACCTCTAAGACCACCATTTAATCGATTAGCATCCTGAAAAGATAGAAGACTCGCATCACTACCTCAAGCCAGTTGTCAACTGTCTGTTGGTCGAGCTCACCTTGGAACTTAAGGAGTTTTTGTCATGGAAACTCATGAAGTGAAGTCATCATGTGAACCTCATCTACTAGTACAGTCATTGCCATAGGGCATGTAAACCAAAACCAATTCTTATATGATGCATGTACTAGTTTTTCATTGAAATTATTGTATATATTTAATGTGTTAACAAGTATGTCGGCATATTACATGTGTATTGATATGTTAATTGCTACATCAAAAATGGGATCCTCGGCTTTAAATCCCAATTTGAAACACTTGACACTACTTTCCCAATGAAATATCATAGACTCAAGTCCTAAGGTATAACCAAATCCTTTGATACCACTCTATCATTACCCATCCCAATGGGGTCTAAACCTGAAAATGTGAATACCCCCTTATGGTCAGTGCTATGTAGGAATATCACTCACATAGAATGACTTATATTGATGTACCGATATATAGGAAAACATCTCAAAGCCTAAAAAATATTTAAATGTAAACAATTGATAACCATGCATGCATAAATCCAAAATCCCACCATCATAGTATAAAAAATGTACTAGAAATAAAAAAATAAAAATACAAGATAACCAAAATGAAACTAAAAACAAGTCCAACATGTTTATTTTGTGAGGAATGCTGCCAATGAAACCATAGGAACACAGCTCAGTCGGTTTACCACACTAAGCTTTGCTAGGTCCTGGTCTCTCTAGGACTTCCTGAAAAAGATTATCGTCTACATAAGACATGACATGTTTTGGAAAATATATTATAGGTTTGAGCATAACAATACTCTATAGGACACCATGAAATAACTAAGAATGTAGTATCAAGAAAAATATTTCGCTCATCATTTGTATATTTCAACAACACATATAACATGAATATCCAGATATACTCAACATACACACACATTAACAAGGTCAAGTCATAACTATAATGATAAGCTAGGATTACTACTCTAAGGTTACACATATCAATCATTTAGGAGAACATAATCCAAGATTCAAATAGCATTGTTGGTGTTTGTCTAATATTTCTTGCACATCAGGTATCTCCAAAAGAAGTACACACTAGAAGATTGAAGAGAATGATACATAAATGGGGATCACACCCAAGGCCATGGGGTATACTGACAACCCAATTTGTATTAACCTACTAGTAGGAGATCGGCGCCCATGTAGTGTTGGTAATGATGATACCAAGATCCCCATATTGGTGGAAGATGATGATAAGGGATCTCACTATCATCCTCACAAAGGGATTCTAATGACTCTATATAAGACTTAAGTTCCTTAAATTACATCTCTATCATATTCATAGGATGAAACTCCATATTAAACCCTCAGGTAATGGATCAAGGGAACGTACCCTAATGAATATTGTCCAAGCTAATGTAGACAAGATATTTGTGACATCTTGAGAGATTACATGACATTTATTGGAAGTACATAGTGTGTACCCTTGGAACGGGGTCCTATGTGTGTATCATGGGTCATTATCGTGTTCGTGTTTGAGTACATAGTGTGTTCGAGATTGTGTACTATTGACCATGTCCATTTACACGGCTCTTCCCATGTACACTTTTCCTTTCCATGCCCATGTCTGATTACACACTGTGTCCAAGTCTGTGTACTCATATCCATGTCTGTGTAGCCATAGGTACACTCTAAGCCTCTAGGTAAGGGCCACACTCCATGTGACATTTTTCAAATTCCATGTGATATTTATCTTTCTCATCAAAAATATAGTGCTGGAAAGGGGGTCCCATACAACATGTAACTCCAAAATACATGTTGTGTGTAGTGATATTTCATAGAACCTATGTATTAATCCTATGTTTTTTCCTGAATCGGTTCCAACTATGATTCCTCCACTGATTTCATATAGAGATCATGTATCTAGTCGGATCTGACCTCACCATCATCCCTCACTGGAATCTGGTGGCCAAACACACTTGAAAAAAATGGTTGTTGTTGGTCCCCATCACTATGGAATACCCTACTCAAATTGGGGGTCTCAAATCCATCCTCTAATAATAACTAAAATCATTTTATCACTATCTCATCATCGATATAAACCCAAATATGTGATATAAATCCATTTCAACATGAAATGGGTGCACAGTTATTGATTATCTAGTATTTGTTGAACCACCAGCCAAAAAAGAGCTCCTGATGAAAGAACAATGTCTGATGGGATAAAGCTAAGAAACAAAAAATGGGAATGAAAATAATCCATATTTTAGTTATCCTTAATAAATTTATGTTAGATCAATGAAAAATATATAATTAAATAAACCATTTCTCCCATTAATCTCATTATTATAAGCCCACATCTACAGTATGATCGAACCAATAATCAATCTATTGTTCGATTGATTTTCAATTATCGTATGTTAATAAAATAGGTTTTATAAACATATTATAAATGTTATACCTCTATTTGGATAAATTTATAGTAAATAATTATTAAACATCATTATTATTGGCATAATTAACATGTTCCATGGGAATACTGATCCTCTATTGTGATCTGATCTGATGTTGGTTATGGATATCTCCTTCAACGCTCTAACTCAATTTGATGGGTTTTGAGGATAACACAAAAAATTATCCATAAAATTATATTTATATAAATATATTAGTTTTTTCATGATGCTAAATAAAATACATGACTTAATTAATTTATTTTATTTATTTACTCAAAACTCAATTTTATGGGAACCCCCTATGCTGAAAATTTTTATATCATTCCTAGGTTAATACCCACACTCTAAACTCAACAATGAACTCATATTTCAAATACAAGAGTTGTTTATGGGTTACTATAATTCTTAAGGAAAGATGTACACTTTTGATATTTAATATATTTAATATATTTCAAAAATTAATTCTGGGCTCATCAGGATTCGAAATCTAACATCTTCTCATTTACTAGATCCAAAAAATCAATATATTATTAAAAACAACACATGAACAAATCAAAGTCATTTTGGTTTACCATTTGTGTAATATATACTATAAAATGCTATTTTTAATTTTATTATAGTGATACATGGTTAGACATAGCATATGTTGGTTGGTTATTCTATTTTAGCTACTTCATTAGACCAATGTCATGGTATGCACAATTTACATTGACATATTGGGGTTCAGTATTGGAGCCTACTCAATATTTTTATTCTATACCATACTATATATATATATATTGTTATATATTTCTATGTTCGTATTAGAGGATATTTTGGAAATTTTTACTTTGGTTTGGAGATAAATTATGAGTTAGAGTCCAGTTATAATTTTTTATAACATGAGGTATAATTTTGGTTGTGATTTTGGGTCGTTTCTCCATTCTTATGCTTGTATTTATTATATTATATGAAATTAATACATTTTTCATAAATTTACAATGATTTATAGTATGATATTTCATAGGTTTTATTTAGGGGTTTTATTATCTCACCTTATCCTCCCCTATATTTATTATTTTATTCTTCTATTTATTTTTGGGCTTGTCCTAAAGATTAGTGTCGATCCAGATGAAATATTTCTAGTTTAATGGGTGTTTAATGGAAGATATATTACTTACATTGTTTTTTCAACCATAATTAAACTATATAGCGAGGTTATGTAAGTTGATAAATCCATTTTTCATAGTTTATTCATGGTTTTTTAAACTATACGATAAAATTGAGTGGCACTATTTTTACTCTATTGAGTAGTGAATTGTTGGAAAAAAGATTTGTAAACTATGTGAAAAAACCATCCATGTTTCAAAAAACAAAAAAAAATTGTATTTCCTAAAATTCCATCCCAATTTTAAGAATACAAGTTGTGTATTTTCTCCCATATTCGGTGATGTCACACCATGATTCCATGAGCTCGACCCTCCCCACTCATTCCTTTGATTTTGGGTAATTTTATCACACTATTCTTGGACTTCTTTAAGAAGTAATTCCATTTCTTTTTATCATGCTCCTTATTTTTTATTTCTCTTATTTTCATTTTCTTAGAATCTCCCTTGTACGAACACTAAGTTATGGGTTTTATTTTTTTACTTTGATTCATGGTGTTAGGGTGTGTGAATATTGTGCAGAATCATGGACTCCTCATTTATTAATGTTTCATTTATTCTAGATCTAGTTTGACATTGGTGGTTATGTGTTTTATCTTTTTCTTTACACACCATATGTTCTTGAGTTTTCTGAATATAGTCCCCCTAAATTATTATAAATTTTAATTGTATATAATGGGTTTGCAATGTATTTCCTAAAGTGTATAGCTTTACTAATTCTTTATAAAAGAATTTAGCATATTCCATGTGTTTAATGGAATTAAAATATTTATTTGAGTGGGCTTTAATTGTTCAAATTAGGTACATTGGATTCATATTTCCAACATACAATTTTATTATAAGTTTGATGTTTTTTTCTTTGGTCATTTTTTTCTTATGGATTCTTCATGACACACATGGTTGTACTCATTAGGTTTGGATAAATTACTTAAATTGTAGTTCCTTGTTCACTTTATAGGTGTTTCATGTGAATATATATATACATGAAAGTGGTAAATAACCTATATACATATGCATATGGTTCCATATATAGTTTTTTGTATACATAAGTGGAATTTATATAGAACCTCCATTAAAACATGAATCATTTCAAAAAAACTTGTTCTTAAATTGTCAGTTTGAATGGATTTTCAATGAAACATTTAAGAAGGTTTATAATGTAACGCCCTGACCCCAGTTACCCAGAGTCGGTGCATTATTGCGTAACAATGGCATGATCACAAAAGATCAAGTCTCTAAAGACCGATTAGTTTAGTTGCCTTGGAAACACTAGATACATTCATAAATGTTACATTACATCATAAAGTGAAAAACTACAATAACAAAGTCTCCATAGTCCACACTCATATCCTCTTCTGACTATCCCTGAAGGTCATTCATAAAATACTTCTTCACATCCTGGAAAATATTAAAACATTGAAAGGGGTGAGCTCAGATGCTCAGTAAGGATAACAATATTGCGGAAGCTTTCATAAATAAACATTAACATTTAAAGAAATGTATAACTAAAACAAAAGCCTTTTTAAACTTGAACTTCAGCATGATATGAAAAAAATAAAATTAAATAATTCCATTTACTTACTCACATGGATATTCTACTAGTTGAATAATCTCATGCAATATCAATAACCACTTTCATAATGATGGAATGCATAATGCCAGACTATCATAACCACGTAGTCAAGGCCTCCTACCAAGACCACAAATAAGATTTTGTCAAGGCCTCATGCCAAGACACTAGTTTGTCTCATGAGACATACCGATGCATCGAGGAGCTATAGCGTGCTCCACCCGTCACTTATTAAGTCCAATGTATTCCTCATATGAATAGGTTGAAACATATCATAAACCATAACATAATTGTATCAAATAAAACATGCATAAAGGAAACATAACATTTCCACATTTCAATCACAAGATATCAATACAACACATTGATATAATAAAAACCTTATCAAAACCATTTTCAATACCAAAATGAAAGAAAATTAAAACATGGTATTTATTTTTCATTTTTAAAAAAGCTATGGCTTGTAGAGGAAGCCGAAACTCAAATAATGGTTACGGCGGCGGAGAATTCGTTGTCGCCTCATACGTACGGCAAGAAAAACATTCCTTTTTGTCGTTTATTAAAACGCTTCATATAAAAAGATTCCTTTTTAACAAACGTAAAAGTCAAAGGGGTTTATACACCGTATAAATAAAAGTTGTGTATAAAACCAAATATTCCTCAATGAAAGGAGATTGAGGCGAAGTCCTTAAAAAATAATTTTTTAAATAAAATAGATCTATTATGTGTATTCACTATATGTACACATAAAGAAAGTACAAATAAAAGATAGAACATAATAATATCATGACATAATTTGAAAGTAGGAGATTAACCCAAAGAATGGAAATTGGGTTAAGAATTTCCCTTACCTCGTGTCCGAATTCACTCGACCGTTCTTTGATCTCCTGAATAATAAACTAGAGTTAATCTATACCTTCTTAAGAATATTTTTCAAGTTCATTATTCCTTTTATATCACTTATTACCATGTTATGAATATTATGTAATTATTTAAGTTAATAACGGTCGTTTTGTCGATGTTTGGTACTTGAGTCAAAAATAAACTTCTTATAATTACAAGTTGGTATCTGGTGATATATCCATTATATCCAGAATTATATCCATGATATTGATATCATATATCTCATATATATCCAGTATATACATTCATTTATAATATTCCATAACGTTTAGAGGTAAGAAATGAAATGCACCGTTCATGGAGACGGTAAGCTGTACGTACGCATGAACGCTACTCTCATTTCTATTTCATATTTAATGGAATAAAGTTATAATTATATAAAGGTATAATATAATTCCTGTATAATATAATGTATAATAGCATTTACTACATCCTTTATACATCCCACATATGGCATTAACGATTCAAATCACTTTGAGGGGGCGGTAGTCCGCAATTCCTAAAATGAAATTATCGGGTTTACCCATAATGGAAATCATAAAGTATGCCACAAATAAGAAATACAGAAGCATAAGGAAAACATAAAAATAATATATATATCATATATGAAAATAGTGTCATCAAAATGGCCACCATTAGAGGTGTTATATGAGTGTTGAACAATCATCATTTCGTGAGGCAGAAATTCGCCATCCACAGAAACAATATGTTCTTTAACCATTAGATGTAGGTGTGTGTAAATGTAGCTAGAATAATTCTTATAACAACATCCTAGTATATTTAATATACTGTTTTGGTTACAAAAGAAATGAATAAAAAGAGTTTAGGGGGGTGGATAAGAAAAATAAAACAAAATAACATAAGAGAACACATTACCTTAAAATAGGGTAACTCTATTGATTTGATCCAAAAGATTCCTTGGGAAGAATTATGCCCAATGTGAGGCTTCTAGGAGTAAGGTAGGGAAGTTGGGAGAGTATTTGGGCAGAGGTTGGCCGAGCCAAAAGGCTTTGAAAGTGTGAGTAAGGTGGTAGTGGTGGGGGCCTCTTATAAGTGGAGAGGAGGGGCACTCTTGGAAAGTAATGAAATGTTACTTTATTATATAATGAGTTTCGGATTTTAAAGGTCCCACACTTATATAATTATAGGCTAAGGTGATAAGGGTTCTAAATATACTCACCCAATAGGTTCTTGACAAGTGTAATCCTTGGATTTTACATTATCTTTTCATTTTATTTAAATCGTTAATTAATGAGGTAATCGGTGCATCATCATGGTGTCATAAATAATTTAATTTATTTAATGTATAAAAATTATAAAACAAATATCCTGATGTATTAAATCTTTTTATATTTATAATGAATATTTATAGTAAAAAATATGACTTGTATAACCACATTTAAAAAAAATTTTAGTAAAACAACTTATGTTTGTGACATTTTTATTTTAACTTTAAATAAAATTTATTTATGTCATTTTCCTACCAAAGTGGCTCCATGGGGTCCTCAAGTTCACCCATGGATTGTCTTGGTCGGCCATGACACATTCAATAGGGGTAGGACAAGTGTAAAGGTATTTTCATATTTTTATAATATCATTTTTACATTAAATATCACTAATTACCTTTAATCACGATTAATTAAACTTAAAAGTTACTATTCACCAAAAAAATATTTTACTCCCATTCAACCAAATTTTACTTCCTAATGACAACCATGTATGTCGGATTTTTTAAAATCAAATCACAGAAGTGTTAATGTTTCATTTAAACGAAAAATCAGTTTTTTAACTACCACTTAGTGGTTTCACTATTCATCAAAAACTGAAGTTTTTCAGAACAATGCCAAAATTTCGCCCTAATCTATAATTGATATTACTAATCCAAAAATGATGTCTATTTTAATAAATTCCAAACATATAAGTTTCATTAATTAATTTTACAATTAATTCCCACTGTCACAACAAATAGCGTGTTTTTAAGAAACAATATATATCAAAAGATTGACAATTGTTTATGTCCAATTTCAAAGTGAAATTAATTCTAATGACCACCATTGGATAAAATAGTAAAAATATATTCTAATTATACTTTAAAACCACTCAATAGTATAATGTATCACTATAAAATATTTTTATTAAAAAAGTTGTTTTTAAGTATTTTTCACTATTCATAAAAAAATTGGAAGTTCTCAGAAAATTACAAAAAATTCAACTTTGGATAATTTCGATATTCCGAATACAAAAATGAAGTCCATTTTGAAATATAAAATTTATATAATTTCAAAAAGTGGGTATTACTATTCATAACGGCTACTTTGATTAGTTGCGGTGTGTTAGAACTCGAAGTTGCGTACACTGCAAGCTATTGCATTATTGAATGAGAAGTGTATCATGGAAGCTCAGGGTGTTACATTCTACCCTCCTTCAATAAATTGCATCCTCGCAATTTGAAATTTTTCTTTGAAAATAAAAGGTTGAAAATAGAAAATACCTTTGTGGAAAACCCACATCGGAAATAAGGTTAATAAAAATATTACTTTAAAAGATAGAAAGATATGTACAAAGGTCACTCGAGATAGCCTATACTAGGATTCTATGAAAATATGGATATGGAAGAAAAACAAACCATCAAGGTCTGATGTAGAGTCGTAGAAAACTGGATTAGGAGAAAGTTAACCATAAGAAAATCACAAACTTGTGATTGGTTAAATAGTCATTGAATCCCCAGTTGGAAAAGTTAACCGGCAACGTTTTTGTTTTAAGTTACCTTTTATAAAGATGAGGAATTTATTTAGGAGATTTACTAAGAATGTAAGGGAATATACATACTTGTCATGTAGACCTTCGTTCTTTAATAAATTTTTACCACAAACCCATCTTTCACTCTAAAAGGTAATAGAACTCAAAAATATTCTATTTATCCTAATTGTATAAGGTTTCAAATATTAACACATACCATTTAGATTAGTAAAACTATTTTTTAATAACTAGGGACTTCCCTCAGGCTAGTGGTAGGTAATAAAGGCATGTCGCACTATGGTTATGGGTTCGATTCCTGCAGCTTTGTCAGACATGATGGGTTATGCCCCACCCTGCAGGTTGTCCTTTTCCTAAAACTATAGTATTATAATATTCCAAAAATAATATTCAGAAATGTTTTAACCTTAAACAATACTATCCATGGTTCAACATAATCCATTCCAACCTTAATAGTTATCCAAAATACCTCTCTCCAGACTTTCTCTAAAAGGTCTCTAAATTCCAAAATCAATTGTAACATCAGATTCCCCATACAAATTAAAGTTTCTCTTTTTTTCACATACTAAAAATATGATTACCTTCATCATATTAAAACCTTACTGAAACAACAAGTACTGCAGTACAATCCTTATATATATCACATTATTCTTATAACCAAAATATAATCCTTGAGTCCAAAAGCACCAATACATAAATTATTCCACATCAACTGTAGTAATATCATAAGATTGGCCTTCATCCCTTGGCCTTTTCTGAGGTAAGTTTCCCTGACCCTTAGGATATTCATTTTCATAATTCCCCATTTCCCTAAAATTTTAGCATTCAACATTGATAGCCTCTTTCTTTCCCTTGCAATCACGAGCCTGGTGACCTATTTCTCCACATTTAAAACAAACTCTCATTCCTTTTAGGCAAGTAACAGGGTGATTCTTCCCACAATTATCACATAATGGAAAATCCTTCTTTTCGTTTTTCCCTTTATCTGTCTCTTGGTCCACCATTCTCTTCTTTTCTTGCTTTACTTTATTGTCATAAGATTTAGAGAATTCATTTTCTATCTTGATAGCACACGAGACAATATCTTCGTACGATGAGAAGGATTGTGATACTAAATCTCGACGTAGAAATGGTTTTAACCCATAAAAGAAACAATCAATCTTACCTCTTTGGATACGTATATAATCTGCAGCATACCTCGCTAACCTTGTAAAGTTGGCCTCATACTTTGCGACATTCTCATCCTCTTTTTGTCTCAGACTCAGAAATTGTCTTTCCATATCTGCTCGATGGTCACGAGGAATGTATTTTTCTAAGAAAAGACCTTTGGACTCCCTCCATTCCATATTCGATACGTCATCATCTTCCTTTGTGTTTTGAATCAGCAACCACCACTGATCGACATCTCCAGTGAGGCGGTAAACTCCTATGAAAACCTTCTCCCTTTCGCTACTCCCCAATACATGGAATATTTTCTCTAAGGAGTTTATCCATTGCTCAGCTACTAATGGATTTGTACCCCCATTAAATGTTGTCGGTTGTTTCCTCATGAAGTGGTCTAACATTGATCCTCCACGTTGTGGATCAGGGTGATCCATACGAGTAAGGTTATTATTCATAACCTAAGTGAGTTGTCCCAGTATGGTAATAAGTTGATCAGCACCTGTTGTATCTCCAAATCCACAATAATTGTCTTGAGTAGTAGGGAAATCCCTACACGGAGTGCGTGCATTGATATAGTTTCCATTCCTTCCACTAGGCGCCATTTTTAAACAATGGCATAAACTAGATTAGTTTATGAATCAAAATACATAATTTCATACTTATAAAATACTTAACATAAATTGAACTATTTATGGATATAATCCATAATCATTAAAATGTTTTCTTTGAGGAAGTATATACTCATAACCCTTCATAGTGGTTTGTAAAGAAAATGAGAATTATCCTAAGAATATCTCCCGGGAGAGTCGTAACCAAGAGTGCAGCAATGCTCGTTGTCGTGCACCAGTTCCCGTTCGAGTCTAGCTCAAAGCAGTGTTTTCGGGTTTTACCCATAGGTACATCTGTGCCAGAGCCGGATCTACCTGCTCATATCCAGACAGGGATGAATTGCTCGGAAAACTCACAAAATCTCTATAATACCAAAATTCTAGGAAGTTCTTCTATACTAATCCTCAAAGTCTATCTTCGGGCTATGTGCCCTAATCAGAGTTTATCTAAATCTAGCTTCCAAGGTTAGTACTAAACTGCCTCTGATACCAACTGTAACGCCCCAACCCCAGTTACCCAGAGTCGGTGCATTATTGCGTAACATTGGCATGATCACAAAAGATCAAGTCTCGAAAGACCGATTAGTTTAGTAACCTTTGAAACACTAGATACATTCATAAATGTTACATTACATCATAAAGTGAAAAAATACAATAACAAAGTCTCCATAGTCCACACTCATATCCTCTTCTGACTATCCCTACAGGTCATTCATAAAATACTTCTTCACATCCTGGAAAATATTAAAAAATTGAAAGGGGTGAGCTCAGATGCTCGGTAAGGATAACAATATTGTGGAAGCTTTCATAAATAAACATTAACATTTAAGGCAATGTATAACTAAAACAAAAGCCTTTTTAAACTTGAACTTCATCATGATAAGGCAAAAATAAAATTAAATAATGTCATTTACTTACTCACATGGATATTCTACTAGTCGAATAATCACATGCAATATCAATAACCACTTTCATAATGATGGAATGCATAATGCCAGACTATCATAACCACGTATTCAAGGCCTCGTGCCAAGACCACAAATAATATTTTGTCAAGGCCTCGTGCCAAGACACTAGTTTGTCTCATGAGACCTACCGATGCATCGAGGAGCTATAGTGGGCTCCACCCGTCACTTATTAAGTCCATTGCATTCCTCATATGAATAGGTTTAAACATATCATAAAGCATAACATAATCATATCACATAAAACATGCATAAATGAAACATAACATTTCCACATTTCAATCACAAGATATCAATACAACACATTGATATAATAAAAACCTTATCAAAACCATTTTCAATACCAAAATTAATGAAAATTAAAACTTGGTATTTATTTGTCATTTTTAAAAAAGTTATGGCTTGTAGAGGAAGCTGAAACTCAAATAATGGTTACGGCGGCGGAGAAGTCGTTGTCGCCGCATACGTATGGCAAGAAAAACAGTCCTTTTTGTCGTTTAGTAAAACGCTTCATATAAAAATATTCATTTTGAATAAACGTAAAAGTCAAAGGGTTTTATACACCGTATAAATGAAAGTTGTTTACAAAACCAAATATTCCTCAATGAAAGGAGATTGAGGTGAAGTCCTTAAAAAGATCATTTTTTAAATAAAATAAATCTATTATGTGTATTCACTATATGTACACATAAATAAAGTACAAATACAAGATAGGACATAATAATATCATCACATAATTTGAAAGTAGGGGATTAACCCAAAGAATGGAAATTGGGTTAAGAAGTTCCCTTACCTCATGTCCGAATTCACTCGACCGTTCTTTGATCTCCTGAATAATAAACTAGCGTTAATCTCTACCTTCTTAAGAATATCTTTCAAGTTCATTATTCCTTTTATATCACTTATTACCATGTTACGAACATTATATAATTATTTATGTTAATAACGGTCATTTTGTCGATCATTGGTACTTGAGTCAAAAATAAACTTCTTATAATTACAAGTTGTTCATGTGGTGATATATCCATTATATCCAGAATTATATTCATGATATTGATATCATATATCTCATATATATCCAGTATATACATGCATTTATAATATTCCATAATGTTTAGAGGTAAGAAATGAAATGCACCGTTCATGGAGACGGTAAGCCGTACGTACGCATGAACGCTACTTTCATTTCTATTTCATATTTAATGGAATGAAGTTATAATTATATAAAGTTATAATATAATTCCAGTATAATATAATTTATAATACCATTTACTCCATCCTTTATACATCCCAGATATGTCATTAACGATTCAAATCACTTTGAGGGGGCGGTAGTCCGCACTTCCTAAAATGAAATTATCGTGTTTACCCATAATGGAAATCATAAAGTATGCCACAAATGAGAAATACAGAAGCATAAGGAAAACATAAACATAATATATATATCATATATGAAAATAGTGTCATCAAAATGGCCACCATTAGAGGTGTTATATGAGTGTTGAACAATCATCGTTTCGTGAGGCAGAAATTCGCCATCCACAGAAACAGTAAGTTCTTTAACCATTAGATGTAGGTATGTGTACGTGTAGCTAGAATAATTCTTATAGAAACATCCTAGTATATTTAGGATACTTGTTTGGTTACAAAATAAATTATTAAAAAGAGTTTAGGGGGTTGGATAAGCAAAATAAAACAAAATAACATAAGAGAAGACATTACCTTAAAATCGGGTAACTCTATTGATTTGAGACAAAGGCTTCCTTGGGAAGACTTCTTCCAAAAGTTAGGCTTCTAGGAGTAAGGTAGGGAAGTTGGGAGAGTATTTGGGCAGAGTTTGGCTGAGCCAAAACGCTTTTAAAGTGTGAGTAAGGTGGTAGTGGTGGGGGCCTTTTATAAGTGGAGAGGAGGGGCACTCTTGGAAAGTAATGAAATGCTACTTTATTATACAATGAGTTTCGGATTTTAAAGGTCCCACACTTATATAATTCGAGTCTAAGGTGATAAGGGTTGGAAATATACTCATCCAATAGGTTTTGGACAAGTGTAAGCCTTGGATTGTACATTATCTTTTCATTTTATTTAAATCGTTAATTAATGAGGTAAGCGTTGCATCATCATGGTGTCATAAATAATTTAATTTATTTAATGTCTAAAAATTATAAAAAAAATATCCTGATTTAGGAAATATTTTTATCTTTCTAATGAATATTTATAGTCAAAAATATGACTTGTATAACCACATTTAAAAATTATTTTAGTAAAACAACTTATGATTGTGACATTTTTATTTTAACTTTAAATAAAAGTTATTTATGTCATTTTCCTACCAAAGTGGCTCCATGGGGTCCTCAAGTTGACCCATGGATTTTCTTGGTCGGCCACGACACATCCAATAGGGGTAGGATAAGTGTAAAGGTATTTTAATATTTTTATAATATCATTTTTACCTTAAATATCACTAATTACCTTTAATCACGATTAATTAAACTTAAAAGTTACTATTCACCAAAAAAATATTTTAATCCCATTGAACCACATTTTACTTCTTAATGACAACCATGTATGTCGGATTTTTGAAAATCAAATCACAGAAGTGGTAATGTTTCATTTAAACGAAAAATCAGTTTTTTAACTACCACTTAGTGGTTTCACTATTCATCAAAAATTGATGTTTTTCAGAACAATGCCAAAATTTCACCCTAAGCTATAATTGATATTACGAATCCAAAAATGATGTCTATTTTACAAAATTCCAAAATATAAGTTTCATTAATTAATTTTATAATTAATTCCCGCTGTCACAACAAATAGCGTGTTTTTAAGAAACAATATATATCAAAAGATTGATAATTGTTTATGTCCAATTTCAAAGTGAAATTAATTATAATGACCACCATTGGATAAAATAGTAAAAATATATTCTAATTATACTTTAAAACCACTCAATAGTATAATGTATCACTATAAAAAAAATTATTAAAAAAGTTGTTTTTAAGTATTTTTCACTTCATAAAAAAATTGGAAGTTCTCAAAAAATTACAAAAAATTCAACTTTGGATAATTTCGATATTCTGAATACAAAAATGAAGTCCATTTTGAAATATAAAATTTATATAATTTCAAAACGTGGGTATTAATAATCATAACAGCTACTTTGATTAGTTGCGGTGTGTTAGAACTCGAAGTTGCGTACAATGCAAGCTATTGCATTATTGAACGAGAAGCGTATCATGGAAGCTCAGGGTGTTACATTCTCTCCTCCTTCAATAAATTGCGTCCTTGCAATTTGAAATTTTTCTTTGAAAATAAAAGGTTGAAAATAGAAAATACCTTTGTGGAAAACCCACATTGGAAATAAGGTTAATAAAAATATAACTTTAAAAGATAGAAATATATGTACAATGGTCACCCGAGATAGCCCAAACTAGGATTCTATGAAAATATGGATATGGAAGAAAAACAAACCATCAAGGTCTGATGGAGAGTCATAGAAAACTGGATTAGGAGAAAGTTAACCATAAGAAAATCACAAACTTGTGATTGGTTAAATAGTCATTGAATCCCTAGTTTGAAAAGTTAACCGGCAACGTTTTTGTTTTAAGTTACCTTTTATAAAGTTGAGGAATTTATTTAGGAGATTTACTAAGAACGTAAGGGAATATACATACTTTTCATGTATACTTTAATTCTTTAATAAATTTTTACCACAAACCCATCTTTCACTCTAAAAGGTAATAGAACTCAAAAATATTCTATTTATCCTAATTGTATAAGGTTCCAAATATTACCACATACCATTTAGATTAGTAAAACTATTTTGTAATAACCAGGGACTTCTTGTAGGCTAGTGGTATGTAATAAAGGCTTGTCGCACTATGGTTGTGGGTTCAATTCCTGCAGCTTTGTCCGACACGATGGGTTATGCCCCACCCTGCAGGTTGTCCTTTTCCTAAAACTATAGTATTATAATATTTCAAAAATAATCTTCAGAAATGTTTTAACCTTAAACAATACTATCCATGGTTCAACTTAATTCATTCCAACCGTAATAGTTATCCAAAATACCTCTGTCCAGACTTTCTCTAAAAGTTCTCTAAATTCCAAAATCAATTGTAACATCAGATTCCCTAAAAAAATTAAAGTTTCTCTTTTTGTCACATACTAAAAATATGATTACCTTTATCCTATTAAAACCTTACTGAAACAACAAGTACTACAGTACAATCCTTATATATATCACATTATTCTTATAACCAAAATATAATCCTTGAGTCCAAAAGCACCAATACATAAATTATTCCACATCAACTGTAGTAATAGCATAAGATTTGCCTTCATCCCTTGGCCTTTTCTGAGGTAAGTTTCCCTAACGCTTAGGACATTCATTTGCATAATTCCCCATTTCCCTACAATTGTCGCATTCAACATTGATAGCCTCTTTCTTTCCCTTGCAATCACGAGCCTGGTGACCTTTTTCTCCACATTTAAAACAAACTCTCATTCCTTTTAGGAAAGTACCGGGGTGATTCTTCCCACAATTATCGCATAATGGAAAATACTTCTTTTCCTTTTTCCCATTATCTGTCTCTTTTTCCACCATTCTCTTCTTCTCTTGCTTTACTTTATTGTCATAAGATTTAGAGAATTCATTTTCTGTCTTGATAGCACACGAGACAATATCTTCGTACGATGAGAAGGATTGTGATACTAAAGCTCAATTGAGAAATGGTTTTAACCCATCAAAGAAACGATCAATCTTACCTCTTGGGATACGTATATAATCTGCAACATACCTCACTAACCTTGTAAAGTTGGCCTCATACTTTGCGACATTCTCATCCTCTTTTTGTCTCAGACTCAGAAATTGCCTTTCCATATTTCCTCGATGGTCACGAGGAAAGTATTTTTCTAAGAAAAGCTCTTTGAACTCCCTCCATTCCATATTCGATACGTCATCATCTTCCTTTGTGTTTTGAATCAACGACCACCACTGATCGGCATCTCTAGTGAGGCGGTAAATTGCCATGACAACCTTCTCCCTTTCGCTACTCCCCAAGGCATGGAATATTTTCTCTAAGGATTTTATCCATTGCTCAGCTACTAATGGATTTGTACCCCCATTAAATTTTGGCGGTTGTTGCCTCATGAAGCGGTCTAACATTGATCCTCCACGTTGGGGATCAGGGTGATCCATACGAGTAAGGTTATTATTCATAACCTGAGTGAGTTGTCCCAGTATGGTAATAAGTTGATCAGCATGAGATGTATCTCCAGATCCGCAATAATTATCTTGAGAAGGAGGGAAATCCCTATACGGAGTGTGTGCATTGATACGGTTTCCATTCTTTCTACTAGGCGCCATTTCTAAACAATGGCATAAACTAGATTAGTTTATGAATCAAAATACATAATTCTATACTTTTAAAATACTTAACATAAATTGAACTATTTATGGATATAATCCATAATTATAAAAAAAATTCTTTGAGGAATTATATACTCATAACCCTTCATAGTGGTTTGTAAAGAAAACAAGAATTATCCTAAGCATATCACTCGGGAGTGTCGTAACCAAGAGTGCAGCAATGCCTGTTGTCGTGAACCAGTTCCCATTCGAGTTTACCTTAAAGCGGTATTTTTGGGTTTTACCCCTAGGTACATTTGCGCCAGAGCCGGCTCTACCTGCTCGTATCCAGACAGGGATGTATTTCTCAGAAAACTCACAAAATCACTATAATACCAAAATTCTAGGAAGTTCTTCTATACTAATCCTCAAAGTCTATCTTCGGGCTATGTGCTCTAATTAGAGTTTATCTAAATCTAGCTTCCAAGGTTAGTACTAAACTGCCTCTGATACCAACTGTAATGCCCCGACCCCAGTTACCCAGAGTCGGTGCATTATTGCGTAACATTGGCATGATCACAAAAGATCAAGTCTCGAAAGACCGATTAGTTTAGTAGCCTTGGAAACACTAGATACATTCATAAATGTTACATTACATCATAAAGTGAAAAACTACGATAACAAAGTCTCGATAGTCCACACTCATATCCTCTTCTGACTATCCCTGCAGTTCATTCATAAAATACTTCTTCACATCTTGGAAAATATTAAAACATTGAAAGGGGTGAGCTCAGATGCTCAGTAAGGATAACAATATTGCGGAAGCTTTCATAAATAAACATTAACATTTAAGGCAATGTATAACAAAAACAAAAGCCTTTTTAAACATTAACTTCAGCATGATATGGAAAAAATAAAATTAAATAATTCCATTTACTTAATCACATGGATATTCTACTAGTCGAATAATCCCATGCAATATCAATAACCACTTTCATAATGATGGAATGCATAATGCCAGACTATCATAACCACGTAGTCAAAGCCTTGTGCCAAGACCACAAATAAGATTTTGTCAAGGCCTCGTGCCAAGACACTAGTTTGTCTCATGAGACCTACCGATGCATCGAGGAGCTATAGCAGGCTCCACCCGTCACATATTAAGTCCAATGCATTCCTCATATGAATAGGTTCAAACATGTCATAAACCATAACATAATCATATCACATAAAACATGCATAAAGGAAACATAACATTTCCACATTTCAATCACAAGATATCAATACAACACATTTATTTAATAAAAACCTTATCAAAACCATTTTCAATACCAAAATGAAAGAAAATTAAAACTTGGTATTTATTTATCATTTTTAAAAAAGCTATGGCTTGTAGAGGAAGCCGAAACTCAAATAATGGTTACGGCGGCGGAGAAGTCGTTGTCGCCGCATACGTATGGCAAGAAAAACATTCCTTTTTGTCGTTTAGTAAAACGCTTCGTATAAAAATATTCCTTTTGATAAACGTAAAAGTCAAAGGGGTTTATACACCGTATAAATGAAAGTTGTGTACAAAACCAAATATTCCTCAATGAAAGGAGATTGAGGTGATGTCCTTAAAAAGATCATTTTTTAAATAAAATAGATCTATTATGTGTATTCACTATATGTACACATAAATAAAGTACAAATACATGATAGGACATAATAATATCATGACATAATTTGAAAGTAGGAGATTAACCCAAAGAATGGAAATTGGGTTAAGAAGTTCCCTTACCTCGTGTCCGAATTCACTCGACTGTTCTTTGATCTCCTAAATAATAAACTAGAGTTAATATCTACCTTCTTAAGAATATTTTTCAAGTTAATTATTCGTTTGATATAACTTATTACCATGTTATGAACATTATGTAATTATTTAAGTTAATAACGGTCGTTTTGTCGATCTTTGGTACTTGAGTCAAAAATAAACTTCTTATAATTACAAGTTGTTCGTGTGGTGATATATCCATTATATCCAGAATTATATTCATGATATTGATATCATATATCTCATATATATCCATTACATACATGCATTTATAATATTCCATAACGTTTAGAGGTAAGAAATGAAATGCACCGTTCATGGAGACGGTAAGCCGTACGTACGCATGAACGCTACTTTCATTTCTATTTCATATTTAATGGAATGAAGTTATAATTATATAAAGGTATAATATAATTCCAGTATAATATAATGTATAATACCATTTACTCCATCCTTTATACATCCCACATATGTCATTAACGATTCAAATCACTTTGAGGGGGCGGTAGTCCGCACTTCCTAAAATGAAATTATCATGTTTACCCATAATAGAAATCATAAAGTATGACACAAATAAGAAATACAGAAGCATAAGGAAAACATAAACTTCATATATATATCATATATGAAAATAGTTTCATCAAAATGGCCAACATTAGAGGAGTTATATGAGTGTTGAACAATCATCGTTTCGTGAGGCAGAAATTCGCCATCCATAGAAACAGTATGTTCTTTAACCATTAGATGTAGGTGTGTGTAAGTGTAGCTCGAATAATTCTTATAACAATATCCTAGTATATTGAGGATACTGGTTTGGTTACAAAAGAAATTAATAAAAAGAGTTTAGGGGGTTGGATAAGCAAAATAAAATAAAATAACATAAGAGAAGACATTACCTTAAAATCGGGTAACTCTATTGGTTTGAGCCAAAGGCTTCCTTGGGAAGAATTCTACCCAAAGTGAGGCTTCTAGAAGTAAGGTAGGGAAGTTGGGAGAGTATTTGGGCAGAGTTTGGCCGAGCCAAAAGTCTTTGAAAGTGTGAGCAAGGTGGTAGTGGTGGGGGCCTTTTATAAGTGGAGAGGAGGGGCACTCTTGGAAAGTAATGAAATGTTACTTTATTATATAATGCGTTTCGGATTTTAAAGGTCCCACACTTATATAATTCGAGGTTAAGGTGATAAGAGTTCTAAATCTACTCATCCAATAGGTTTTTGACAAGTGTAAGCCTTGGAATTTACATTATCTTTTCATTTTATTTAAATCGTTAATTAATGAGGTAATCGGTGCATCATCATGGTGTCTTAAATAATTTAATTTATTTAATGTATGAAAATTATAAAAAAAATATCCTGATGTATTAAATCTTTTTATATTTCTAATGAATATTTATAGTCAAAAATATGACTTGTATAACCACATTTAAAAATTGTTTTAGTAAAACAACTTATGTTTGTGACATTTTTATTTTAACTTTAAATAAAAGTTATTTATGTCATTTTCCTACCAAAGTGGCTCCATGGGGTCCTCAAGTTGACCCATGGATTTTCCTGGTCGGCCATGACACATCCAATAGGAGTAGGACAAGTGTAAAGGTATTTTAATATTTTTATAATATCATTTTTACCTTAAATATCACTAATTACCTTTAATCACGATTAATTAAACTTAAAAGTTACTATTCACCAAAAAAAATATTTTAATCCCATTGAACCACATTTTACTTCCTGATGACAACCATGTATGTCGGATTTTTGAAAATCAAATCACAGAAGTGTTAATGTTTCATTTAAACGAAAAATCGGTTTTTTAATTACCACTTAGTGGTTTCACTATTCATCAAAAATTGAAGTTTTTCATAACAATGCCAAAATTTCACCCTAAGATATAATTGATATTACGAATCCAAAAATGATGTCTATTTTACAAAAATCCAAACATATAAGTTTCATTATTTAATTTTATAATTAATTCCCGCTGTCACAACAAATAGCGTGTTTTTATGAAACAATATATACCAAAAGATTGAGAATTGTTTATGCCCAATTTCAAGGTGAAATTAATTCTAATGACCACCATTGGATAAAATATTAAAAATATATTCTAATTATACTTTAGAACCACTCAATAGTATAATGTATCACTATAAAATATTTTTATTAAAAAAGTTGTTTTTAAGTATTTTTCACTATTCATAAAAAAATTGGAAGTTCTCAGAAAATTACAAAAAATTCAACTTTGGATAATTTCGATATTCCGAAAACAAAAATGAAGTCCATCTTGAAATATAAAATTTATATAATTTCAAAAAGTGGGTATTACTATTCATAACGGCTACTTTGATTAGTTGCGGTGTGTTAGAACTCAAAGTTGCGTACAATGCAAGCTATTGCATTATTGAATGAGAAGCGTATCATGGAAGCTCGGGGTGTTACATTCTCCCCTCCTTCAAAAAATTGCGTCCTCACAATTTGAAATTTTTCTTTGAAAATAAAAGGTTGAAAATAGAAAATACCTTTGTGGAAAACCCACATCGGAAATAATGTTAATAAAAATATAACATTAAAAGATAGAAAGATATGTACAAAGGTCACCCGAGATAGCCCATACTAGGATTATATGAAAATATGGATATAGAAGAAAAACAAGCCATCAAGGTCTGATGGAGAGTAGTAGAAAACTGGATTAGGAGAAAGTTAACCATAAGAAAATCACAAACTTGTGATTGGTTAAATAGTCATTGAATCCCCAGTTGGAAAAGTTAACTGGAAACGTTTTTGTTTTAAGTTACCTTTTATAAAGTTGAGGAATTTATTTAGGAGATTTACTAAGAACGTAAGGGAATATACATACTTGTCATGTAGACGTTAATTCTTTAATTAATTTTTACCACAAACCCATCTTTCACTCTAAAAGGTAATAGAACTCAACAATATTCTATTTATACTAATTGTATAAGGTTCCAAATATTAACACATACCATTTAGATTAGTAAAACTTTTTTTTAATAACCAGGGACTACCTGTAGGCTAGTGGTAGGTAATAAAGGCATGTCGCACTATGGTTGTGGGTTTGATTCATGCAGCTTTGTCCGACACGATGGGTTATGCCCCACCCTGCAGGTTGTCCTTTTCCTAAAACTATAGTATTATAATATTCCAAAAATAATCTTCAGAAATGTTTTAACCTTAAACAATACTATCCATGGTTCAACTTAATCCATTCCAACCTTAATAGTTATCCAAAATACCTCTATCTAGACTTTCTCTAAAAGGTCTCTAAATTCCAAAATCAATTGTAACATCAGATTCCCCAAACAAATTAAAGTTTCTCTTTTTGTCACATACTAAAAATATGATTACCTTCATCATATTAAAACCTTACTGAAACAACAAGTACTGCAGTACAATCCTTATATATATCACACTATTCTTATAACCAAAATATAATCCTTGAGTCCAAAAGCACCAATACATAAATTATTCCACATCAACTGTAGTAATATCATAAGATTGGCCTTCATCCCTTGGCCTTTTTTGAGGTAAGTTTCCCTGACGCTTAGGACATTCATTTGTATAATGCCCCATTTCCCTATAATGGTGTCATTCAACATTGATAGCCTCTTTCTTTCCCTTGCAATCACGAGCCTGGTGACCTATTTCTCCACATTTAAAACAAACTCCCATTCATTTTAGGCAAGTACCGGGGTGATTCTTCCCACAATAATCGCATAATGGAAAATCCTTCTTTTCCTTTTTCCCTTTATCTATCTCTTGTTCCACCATTCTCTTCTTCTCTTGCTTTACTTTATTGTCATAAGATTTAGAGATTTCCTTTTCTGTCTTGATAGCACACGAGACAATATCTTCATACGAAGAGAAGGATTGTGATACTAAAGGTCGATGGAGAAATAGTTTTAACCCATCAAAGAAACGATCAATCTTACCTCTTGGGATACGTATATAATCTGTAGCATACCTCGCTAACCTTGTAAAGTTGGCCTCATACTTTGTGACATTCTCATCCTCTTTTCGTCTCAGACTCATAAATTTCCTTTCCATATCTGCTCGATGGTCACGAGGAAAGTATTTTTCTAAGAAAAGTTCTTTGAACTCCTTCCATTCCATATTCGATACATCATCATCTTCCTTTGTGTTTTGAATCAGCGACCACCACTGATCGGCATCTCCAGTGAGGTGGTAAACTGCCATGACAACCTTCTCCCTTTCGCTACTCCCCAAGGCATGGAATATTTTCTCTAAGGACTTTATCCATTTCTTAGCTACTAATGGATTTGTACCCCCATTAAATGTTGGCGGTTGTTGCCTCATGAAGTGGTCTAACATTGATCCTCCACATTGTGGATCAGGGTGATCCATACGATTAAGGTTGTTATTCATATCCTGAGTGAGTTGTCCCAGTATGGTAATAAGTTGATCAGCACCAGTTGTATCTCTAGATCCACAATAATTATCTTGAGCAGGAGGGAAATCCCTACACGAAGTGCGTGCATTAATACGGTTTCCATTCCTCCCACTAGGCACCATTTCTAAACAATGGCATAAACTAGATTAGTTTATGAATAAAAATACATAATTCCATACTTGTAAAATACTTAACATAAATTGAACTATTTATGGATATAATCCATAATCATAAAAAAATTTCTTTGAGGAAGTATATACTCATAACCATTCATAGTGGTTTGTAAGGAAAATTAGAATTATCCTAAGCATATCCCCTGGGAGTGTCGTAACCAAGAGTGCAGCAATGCCCATTGTCGTGCACCAGTTCCCGTTCGAGTCTATCTCAAAGCGGTGTTTTCGGGTTTTACCCTTAGGTACATCTGTGCTAGAGCCGCCTCTACCTGCTCGTATCCAGACAAGGATATATTGCTCGGAAAACTCACAAAATCTCTATAATACCAAAATTCTGGGATGTTCTTCTATACTAATCCCCAAAGTCTATCTTTGGGTTATGTGCTCTAATCAGAGTTTATCTAAATATAGCTTCCAAGGTTTGTACTAAACTGCCTCTGATACCAACTGTAACGCCCCGACCCCAGTTACCCAGAGTCGGTGCATTATTGCATAACATTGGCATGATCACAAAAGATCATGTCTCGAAAGACCGATTAGTTTAGTAGCCTTGGAAACACTAGATACATTCATAAATGTTACATTACATCATAAAGTGAAAAACTACAATAACAAAGTCTTCATAGTCCACACTCATATCCTCTTCTGACTATCCCTACAGGTCATTCATAAAATACTTCTTCACATCCTGAAAAATATTAAAACATTGAAAGGGCTGAGCTCAGATGCTCAGTAAGGATAACAATATTGCGGAAGCTTTCATAAATAAACATTAACATTTAAGGCAATGTATAACTAAAACAAAACCCTTTTTAAACTTGAACTTCAACATGATATGGCAAAAATAAAATTAAATAATGTCATTTACTTACTCACATGGATATTCTACTAGTCGAATAATCCCATGAAATATCAATAACCACTTTCATAATGATGGAATGCATAATTCCAGACTATCATAACCACATAGTCAAGGCCTCGTGCCAAGACCAAAAATAATATTTTGTCAAAACCTCATGCTAAGACACTATTTTGTCTCATGAGACCTACCGATGCATCGAGGAGCTATAGCGGGCTCCACCCGTCACTTATTAAGTCCAATTCATTCCTCGTATGAATAGGTTTAAACATATCACAAACCATAACATAATCATATCACATAAAACATGCATAAAAAAACATAACATTTCCACATTTCAATCACAAGATATCAATACAACACATTGATATAATAAAAACCTTATAAAAACCATTTTCAATACCAAAATGAAAGAAAATTAAAACTTGGTATTTATTTTTCATTTTTAAAAAAGTTTTGGCTTGTAGAGGAAGCCGAAAGTCAAATAATGGTTACGGCGGCGGAGAAGTGGTTGTATCCGCATACGTACGGCAATAAAAACATTCCTTTTTTTCATTTATCAAAACGCTTCGTATAAAAAGATTCCTTTTGAATAAATGTAAAAGTCAAAGGGGTTTATACACCGTATAAATGAAAGTTGTGTACAAAACCAAATATTCCTCAATGAAAGGAGATTGAGGTAAAGTCTTTAAAAAGATCATTTTTTAAATAAAATAGATCTATTATGTGTATTAACTATATGTACACATAAATAAAGTACAAATACAAGATAGGACATAATAATATCATGACATAATTTGAAAGTAGGAGATTAACCCAAAGAATGGAAATTGGGTTAAGAAGTTCCCTTACCTCGTGTCCGAATTCACTCGACCGTTATTTGATCTCCTGAATAATAAACTAGAGTTAATATCTACCTTCTTAAGAATATTTTTCAAGTTCATTATTCCTTTTATATCACTTATTACCATGTTATGAACATTATGTAATTATTTAAGTTAATAACGGTCGTTTTGTCGATCTTTGGTACTTGAGTCAAAAATAAACTTCTTATAATTACAAGTTGTTCATGTGGTGATATATCCATTATATCCAGAATTATATTAATGATATTGATATCATATATATAATATATATCCAGTATAAAGGTGCATTTATAATATTCCATAACATTTAGAGGTAAGAAATGAAATGCACCGTTCATGGAGACGGTAAGCCGTACGTACGCATGAACGCTACTTTCATTTCTATTTCATATTTAATGGAATGAAGTTATAATTATATAAAGGTATAATATAATTCCAGTATAATATAATGTATAATACCATTTACTCCATCCTTTATACATCCCACATATGGAATTAACGATTCAAATCACTTTGAGGGGGCGGTAGTCCGCACTTCCTAAAATGAAATTATCGCGTTTACCCATAATGGAAATCATAAAGTATGCCACAAATGAGAAATAAAGAAGCATAAGGAAAAAATAAACATAATATATATATCATATATGAAAATAGTGTCATCAAAATGGCCACCATTAGAGGTGTTATATGAGTGTTGAACAATCATCGTTTCGTGAGGCAGAAATTCTCCATCCACAGAAACAGTTTGTTCTTTAACCATTAGATGTAGGTGTGTGTAAGTGTAGCTCAAATAATTCTTATACCAACATCATATTATATTTAGGATACTGTTTTTGTTACAAAAGAAATTAATAAAAAGAGTTTAGGGGGTTGGATAAGCAAAATAAATCAAAATAACATAAGAGAAGACATTACCTTAAAATCGGGTAACTCTATTGATTTGATCCAAAGGATTCCTTGGAAAGAATTATGCACAAAGTGAGGCTTCTAGAAGTAAGGGAGGGAAGTTGGGAGAGTATTTGGGCAGAGTTTTTCCGAGCCAAAAGGCTTTGAAAGTGTGAGTAAGGTGGTAGTGGTGGGGGCCTTTTATAAGTGGAGAGGAGGGGCACTCTTGGAAAGTAATGAAATGTTACTTTATTATATAATCATTTTCTGATTTTAAAGTTCCTCCACTTATATAATTAGAGGCTAAGGTGATAATGGTTATAAATCTACTCATAAAATAGGTTTTTGACAAGTTTAATCCTTGGATGTTACATTATCTTTTCATTTTATTTAAATCGTTAATTAGGGAGGTAATCGCTGCATCATCATGGTGTCATAAATAATTTAATTTATTTAATGTCTAAAAATTATAAATAAAATATCATGATGTAGGAAATAGTTTTATCTTTCTAATGAATATTTATAGTCAAAAATATGACTTGTATAACCACATTTAAAAATTGTTTTATTAAATAAACTTATGTTTGTGACATTTTTATTTTAACTTTAAATAAAAGTTATTTATGTCATTTTCCTAAAAATGTGGCTCCATGGGGTCCCTAAGTTGACTCATGGATTGTCTTGGTCGGCCATGACACATCCAATAGGGGTAGGAAAAGTGTAAAGGTATTTTAATATTTTTATAATATCATTTTTACCTTAAATATCACTAATTGCCTTTAATCACGATTAATTAAACTTAAAAGTTACTATTCACCAAAAAATTATTTTAATCCCATTGAACCACATTTTACTTCCTAATGACAACCATGTATGTCGGATTTTTGAAAATCAAATCACAAAAGTGGTAATATTTCATTTAAATGAAAAATCAGTTTTTTAACTACCACTTAGTGGTTTCACTATTCATCAAAAATTGAAGTTTTTCAGAACAATGCCAAAATTTCACCCTAAGATATAATTGATATTACGAATCCAAAAATGATGTCTATTTTAAAAAATTCCTAACATATAAGTTGCATTAATTAATTTTATAATTAATTCCCGCTGTCACAACAAATAGAGTGTTTTTAAAAAACAATATATATCAAAAGATTGACAATTGTTTATGTCCAATTTCAAAGTGAAATTAATTCTAATGACCAACATTGGATAAAATAGTAAAAATATATTCTAATTATACGTTAAAACCACTCAATAGTATAATGTATCACTATAAGATATTTTTATTAAAAAAGTTGTTTTTAAGTACTTTTCACTATTCATAAAAAAATTGGAAGTTCTCAGAAAATTACAGAAAATTCAACTTTGGATAATTTCGATATTCCGAATACAAAAATGATGTCCATTTTGAAATATAAAATTTATATAATTTAAAAAAGTGGGTATTACTATTCATAACGGCTACTTTGATTAGTTGCGGTGTGTTAGAACTCGAAGTTGCGTACAATGAAAGCTATTGCATTATTGAATGAGAAGCGTATCATGGAAGCTATGGGTGTTACATATAAGGCCATTTTGTAATATCGAATAATTATTAAAAAATTGATGGGTTTTAAATTGGTTTTCAAATTATGGCTTTAAAATATTTCTTTAATGGCCTATTGGGAATTTTATAAATAGGTTTTATAAATGTTATATCTTCAAATGGTTTCCTAATTATTTTTAAGAAAAATCATCCATGTTAAAAATATGAAGGCCCAATGAGCACCATTAGATATTTCCTATGTTTTTTGATGTACCCTTATAAAATAACTCTCATTAGACAGGTGTCATCATATGAATGGTGTTGGGATGTGGGTTGAGTATTCTAATTGGTACTCATTGACTATGTTTGAGATATTGATTATTAATTTTCTATTTCACCTTATGTTTTTATTATCATAATGGAATCATAGAAGTTATAGTGGGGTATGAGAGATACATATATCTAAATCCTGATTAGATGGACTACATCCCCCATGATAAGGAAAGACCATGGTGGGTTCGGCCACTTGTGTGGATGGTTGAGAGTATATTGGTAGGTTATTAACATAGGAGCACTTCATTAGGGAAATAATTGATTCCAAAACATGTACGTATAGTTCCTACTTGTAGAATTTTTATGAATTTCCCATGATTATTTATTCTTTATGGTTCATTCTTATTATACATGATTGTGGCACTAACTCTAAATTTTATAGTTCCTTTGTGATATTGTTATCTAGTCTCACTTTTACATTATTGTTCCTTCCCTTTCTGTTTTGTTTTACCCATTGTGTCCCTTTTTTGTGAGTTGGGTGTTATTGTAAAAGTGGGTTTCTAAAAGGTGAAACTAAAAATAAATTGTTTAGAAATGTTTTAAATTTATTATTAAAAATAAGTTTATGTTTTAAAGTTGTTTCATTTTAAAATCCCATAATTGGTTTTCCTTTAAAAATGGTAAAATGTATCTTTAACTATGAATTTGAAATTTCCATTGATAGTTTTTTTTAGAAAAATAAAATTCATGGGCTCTCGGATGATTCCCAAATGATCACTTTTCCTACTCATTCCCTACATCCAATACTTAGTGTCGGTATACATGAGTTTTTTTATACTGGTTTACGTATCATTTCAAATGGATTGTGGAGTGAGTGTTATTATGGATGGATAGTGACCAAAAGGTCATAAATAGATTATTTCAGGTTCATAGTTTAGTTTTTTTATGAATATTAGATGTATTGGTCTAGTTGGATTTTTGGTTTTTAGATTCATGTTTCGGTTTATTTATTTATATTTAGTTGTTTATATTATTGTTATGTTTTGTAATCTTATTTTTTTAATGGTTGAAATAAACCCCAATGATTTCTTCTGTTTCCTCTGAAACCTATCATCATCTCAGTGGATTAAGAATTCCCAATAGGTATGTTTTGAGATAAATTAAGTTTTTAATTTAGGGATGAATTGGGATGGTTTCTAAAAAAAATTGTATTGATGAAAAAACATATTATTTGGGTGTGTCTAATAGATTAAAAATTAAGACTGTTGAAACATAATAGGTAGGGGTAAGAAGAGTGTTGGGTTTTATTACATTCCTAGATCCTTGATTTACCATGGGTGTTTTGGAATTGAATATTGATTTTTTATTTCATTACATGGTTTATGGATTTTTTTGGCTTACATCGATGGTATTTGAGATTATATTGGGATTGTATAATTTTTTTGAGGTTTTTTAGGTTTTGGGGGTGATGGGGAAGGAAGAACCAAAAGAACATGGTTACCTCAAATGGTCTGTAAATCCATGAAGAGACTATGTGGATGGTTTTCTTTCTTTCTTGTTGTGGTTTCATGGTTTCCACATAGTCTACCAAACTGTGAATCCAAACCTTGAACAACCTCTAGACTCCCTAAATTTATTTTCCATGAACTTTTGTTAGCCCATTTCTTCTTGATAATTGTTTGGTTGTTATTTATATTTTGTGAAGATGGATTTAATGGATTTTTAATGAAAATTGCTTTGATTTAAAAATTGGTTTGGTAGTTTAAATTGAGTTCCCAAAAAGAGGAGGTTGTCTTTATTTTTTTTTTGTTGATTATCTCTTTTGAAATGAAATAAATTCTGATTAAGTTAGAGGGCCAATAAATGTTTTAAAAGAAGGGGTTGTGTGGTCTCGATATTGAATAATATAATAAATTAATGTTTTAAGTAGATGTGTGGGATTTAAAGTGGTTTTAATCGTCAATGTGATATTTCAAAATTTTAATATTTCCAATGTGAAGTTTTCACTATGGATCCAAAGGTGAATTTTCAAATGATTTTTAGTTGATTTGATTTGTTATTTTGATTTCATATCCTAATTTTAGATTTAGTTCTTTTTTTATCAATTATGATCATTTTTTATTTTGTTTTTTGTTTCTTTTTTTATTAGTGTATGCCTCCTCAAAGAGTTCTGATGGTTCTTAATGGTTTGGGTGTGGATTTTTCATTCAATAACACCGTCTGAAATCATGATAGAGTGGATGATAGATTTCCTTTTGGAGTTGGTGAATGATCCCCATCTGATGAAAAGTTCAGATAAAAGGATTTTGTCTTGGGTGGACCTCATCCAATTATAACTTCTTCAGAGAGGATATTGTAACATTTTTTCTTCCAATGTGGTTGGTTTATGAATTACAAGACCTCTTTATCAAAAGTTACAAAATCATTTCATCATTTTGTTCAGTTGGAAAACCACTAAAAGTTCAATAATTGGAATCATATTTTATAGAAGATATCCCCTCTGGTACCAAGACCTTGAAAGTATTTTATATAAGTTTGGAGTTATTTACATATTTATTTTCCTTTATCATATTATTCTATTTTTTAGTTATATCACATGGTTTGTTCTCTATGGTGTTTAGTTTTCTTTGCTCATTTGGAGAGTGATTTTTTGTTTTGATGAATTTATTAATATAACCTCATTTGGTTTCATTATTTGAGTCTCTTAGGTTAGTACAATAATTTTCGGCCCTGCATGTTTTCTTCTTTGGTTAAAACATTATAATTAATGAATTTATAAATTGTAGGGGATCCACTTGGGATATCTATCACTTAACCTTCTACTTGGTCAATATGGGTGAGATTGTTTATAGATTCTGTTAGAGTATTCACTCTTTCTCTAAGTTGGATTCTGTGTATGTTTTTCCTTTTATTCAGAACATAGTGGTTTTAGAAAAAAATAAAGGAGTTATGGTTTGGGTAATTTTCACACACCGACATATAATATCCTCATTATTCTGTTCTTTTATTTATTTTTTGTTCTTTTCCTATAGTTCTGGATTGAGAAGGTTGAATTTGTTTATGTTTTGGGTCTTTTCTACTAGGGACATAGTTATTCCACATAGTGTTTATAACCATGTCATGACTAAGAAATTTGGGTATGTAACTTGACTAAGAAATTTTCCATAGTTATTGAATGATTTTTCTTATTATACGACTCAATCGTGTATTTTTTAGCTATACCATAGTGAGGAACCCATGGTTTGGTAATTCATGCGGTCAAACTGTGTGTAGCGGCAGAAACATAATTTTTTAGATTTTTACAAAATTACTTCACATAATTAAGACCTCGCATAGGGTATTTTCTTTCCCATTAATTAATAGAACACTAGGGGACCTAGTTCATGAAAATTCTCACTCCCCATTTGTTTTGTGGGGGGGGTTATTGAATAATTCTTTGTGTTCTCTGAGAGGGGGTACCTTTCTTTCTATCCCCATACTTCTTGTTTCTATTCTATTACATTATCTTGGATATCTCAAAGTTAAACCCTATGTTAGGGGTTTTATTTTTCTTATTTCAGTACATGTTGTTAAGATTTCTGTATGGTGTTTATTGTCTTGGAATTACCGTTTCAGAAGGTTTCATTCAATCCAAACCCAAATTGAGGTAGGTGGTTCAGTACTTTCACTTTTTCTTTTCACACCATATTCTCTTCAGTTTCCCAAATATATTTACCCTAAATTACTATTGTTAATGGTATATAGAGGTTTATCATTGTATTTCTTAATGTTTGTGGCTTTACCAATTATTTTTAAAATAATTTGGCATATGTCAGCTGTTTTATTGAATACCTAAATGTATTTGAGTGGGTTTAAGTTGTTTGAATTGATTATGTTGGATTCCTATTGTTTCTGTATAATTTTATTATGGGTTTGAAGTATTTTTTTTATTTGCTTCTTTTATTCTTGTAGATTATTTGTCACGTACTCGGTTTTAATCCTTTGGTTTTGATAAAATATTTAAATTGTATTTCTTTGTTCAATTTCATTATCCCTCATATGAAAATGGATATCTAAATATATACAAATGAATGTGGTGAGGAACATATATTTCCATGCTCATTATTCTATATATAGGTTTATGTATATATATGCGGAAGTTCCTAGGATACCCCCTTAAAAATAATAATCTTTTCAGAATGATTTAGGAAAAAAATGTTACTATGACTAGATTTTAAAAAAGACTTTTAAGATAGTTTTTTAGACTGTTTAGTGATTTACAAGGATTCATAAAGTAATATTAATATCTAAATTAGTTTTCAAATGTTTTCATCATATTATTTCTTAGTGTTCATTTGGTTTTTTAGATATTAGTTTTCCAATTGTCTTGTCATAAATGGGTTTCAAATATTTTTAGAGAAAAATGATCCTAGTTCTAAATATAATGGCTTAATTGGAACCTTGGTATGTTTCCTCTGGTATTTGGTGAAACCTCATAGAATAACTCTCATCAGAATGGTAACTTTACATGAATAGTTTTGGGAGGTTAGATGAGTGTTCTAGTAGGAACTTTTTGACTATGTCTGAGATAATGATTACTGATTTTGTGACCTCACCTACAAGTTTTATTATCATCATACGATCATAGGTGGTTTAGTGTGGGATAAGGGAAGTTTCTATCCATGTCCCAATTATATGACCTAGATCACACATGGTAGGGAAAATCCATGGTGGGTTATTCCATTGGTGATTTTAGTTGAGAGAATCTAGGTTAGTTATTGAATTAGGAACTCATAATTAGGATTATTGATGGTTCTGAGCCATGAAAATCTTGGGATTCCTCACATAATGTTTAAGAATTTCTTATGATTATCTATTCATCACTATTTCATATGAATTTTACTTTATTACAATTATTACTCTATGTTTTATAGTTATTTTGTGATAATCTACCATGGTCTCACTTTTACATTTCTATTTCATCTCACAATATTTTTTTACTCATTTTTTTCTTTTTATGTGAGTTATTTGTATATGTAATAGTGGGTTAACAAAATTTGTAACTAAAAAATTGATTATAATTTTTTTAAATGATTTTATAAAAATATATTTGAGTTATAATGATGTTTCGATTGAAGAGATCATGATTGGGATTCCTTTAAAATGGGTAAAATGTTTCTTTCACTTTGAATTTAAAACTATAATTATTGGTATGTTATAAACAAAATACATATAATCTCTAGTGATTACCTAATGAGAATTGTTATTCTCACACAAAACATATGTAACTTGGTATTGGTAGACCTGAGTTTTATTTTTCAGGTTTAGGTGTCATTTTTTATCACTTTAAAAGTAAATATTTTATCTGTAGATGGTGAAAAATAGGTCACACAGATATCATGTTAGGTTCCTAGTTTGGTTTTAGTTTTTATTTTGTATATTAGATGTATCGAACCAGTCCTATTTCCAATTTACATATTCTTGTTTTAGTTTCATAATTTATTTTTATTTTTTAATATTCCTATTATGTTTTATGCTCTATTTTGTTATTTAATTTAATGGTAAAATCATACCCATTGTTTTATTATAATAACATTGATACTTTTCATTGGGCCAAGGGGATCAAGGGTTCCCCATGGGTATATCTCAGGCCAACATGAAGTCATATTCTTGGATTACTAGGGACAGTTCATGACATTATCCTTAATTATAATATCGTATATATGAGTATTTATTCCCTTAAAATTGTTCACTAACCACCACTTATTGATGGAAGGTATGGGGGTGTCATTATCAGTCTTTCCAGTTGCCTAATTGGGGTCATGGAGGGTAGGGGGCAGGACATGTTCCTTAATGGGAACTTATTAGGGTCATATATATGATACAACCAGAAGGTTTTATAGGGTCCAAATTATATTGATAAGGTCTACAAATTACAATGATATATTTATGAATTAGATAAATACTCTAAAATTAGTAACATTCATTATGATGATGTAATTAAATAGTTATGTTTCATCAAGAATGAAAATTATTCTTATGTATACAAGTGGGTAGGTGGTAAATGAATAGAATTTATTGTGTTGTATATGGCTGAAATTATTCTTATAAAATTGATACAACAAAATGACAATCTATAAAGGATTAGTTAGGACTTTTTCAATAAATTATTTAAGAAAATAAGATTATATACATGGTATAAATATTTATATATAGGTATATTATATATGTTTCCTAGCCTATGTCTGAAAAAAATATTGGAAATGTTCTAAATCGGTTTAACATGAAGAATTTTTAGAAGGTATCCTTATAATTATTCTATGGATTGATTCTTGTCAAGATTTTATGTCTTTTTTATAATATTGATATGGGATGTGACAACCATTTGTTATATTTTTATTATTTTATATAATTTCAACTTATCAGGGCATAATTTAAATTTTTGAAGAGTTTTTTTTTAATTTTGTTAAATTTGGAAATTTTACTTCCATTTTATGGTTTTTTAGTACAAGATAGGTGAAATTATATGGTGTATTGGGGGAATGGACCCACATATATCATTTTGAACATGCATGGTCTATTCTAAAAGGGTAGTACATAGTTTTGATCAAACTATGAAATCCCTAGCAAAAACCATGAGGGTATTTTATTCTTATAGGTGATGATGCATAGTTTTTCCATGGTTATAAGAAAATTTTTGGAAAAAATATACAATAAAATTTTACTAAGATAGTTCCACTAGCATGATTAATACACAACTTACCAAACCATACAGACTATCCATGCATAATTCCCAGATTTATATATTATGGTTCAAAAGAAACTTTTTCCCTTAGAACTATAAAAAGTGAAATCCCTATTTATTCTTTTCTTGCATGGTTTAACTAGGGAATAATAAGGGATTATACTCTTACCCTTTTCCATTTATTTTCACAGTCTTCTCCTTCAATTACATGTGTTTTATCTCTATAAATTCCTTTTTTTTCTTTATTCTTCCTTCCTCTTCCCTTCCCCTTTATCTTGGTTTGGATTCATCTTTTTATTAGAAATTGAGATACCCTGGGGGGATAATCATGTTGTCAATAGAAATATACTTATTTTTTTTACTTGGTTTCTTTTTAATCACTTATTCATGTTATTATTTCCTATTTGGAAGGAACACAAGTATATCATTATTTTCTTTCGTATTGTCTCTAACCAAAAAATAAACACATGATTAAAAATGTTAATTCAAGTAAAATATATATTTTACTTAGTTATACTATAAATGGATACTATATGTATAATATACACATTATTGTGTGGGTATACCAAATCCATTATAACTCACTATTTTTATGAATAAAATTTTTAGGTAAGGGAATTACTAGACATGGATTACATTCTATACATGATTTAGGGATAATCTCACTACTTTCTGAGGATCACTTCCTATTAATGAATTAGTTAAGATCACTTATCTCTAAAGGCCAACCCCACTTCTTTTATTTTTTACACTGCTCTGTTGAAGGTATCTATTTAACAAATTATTTGTCTTCTTCTCAGTTTAATGAAATGAATTTCACTCTATGTTTTATACTCTAAATTTCCATATTTATTTTAAAAAAATATTGATTCTCCTGCGTAATTAAATAGCTCCTTCCAGTATATCTTCTTGATATATATGAATATATTTAAGTTTAGTTATATATTTGATCATTAATCTATCATCATACTGATTTTCAATATACTTCTAACCAGTAAAAAATAATCACATAGAATAATTTCAAGACTGGAAGGATATTCAATATACTTCCACTACAACTATATTCTATCTTTTACGATATTAAATTAAAACTTTGGATCCTTTTTTAATTAATTTCCTCTACTAAGATTCAAAATGGTTATTAACAAATGTCATAATAACTATCAAAATCACATGAAAATCCATTACAACACTATAGTTAAAAATGACCAAATTTAAAACCATATGGTGTATCATACTCTTTTGTAGTGTGATGGAGTTTCTTTTCACCATTTAACTTATATTTTATTGAAGCCTTATCACATGAACCATGTATTATAATGTGAGGGACCTTGATTTTACAGAATTATCAATTCTCACCTAATCATACTTTATAGTGAAATGTATTCCATTATACTTTAAAAATCAATTCACTCCACTGGTTGAAACATAGGATTACTCCATAGTGAAACTCCCTATAGACAAACAAAATTAATAAACTACAATATTTACTTAGATATGTAAAATAAATATCCTATATGATATAATAATATTTTTGTAGTTTGGATAAATATAGAAAATTCATGCCATGGTGTAGCCATAGACTTTGATGTGAGAATCTCTAAATTTCCAAAACAATAATATTTATCTTCATTAACACTATGACACAGGCACATATACCCCTGTGGGGAATTTTTCTACTACCAAAAAATTGAGATTTAATCACTTCCAAACTTCTAGAATGATCTCCAATAAACAACACATTTTAACTCCAACATTTTTCACCAATAATACTAAAAACACTGGGAAAAATACCATTAACAATACCAAAAACCTCAAATAAATTTATATAACATCTATGAAAACACTCAATAAATTTATCCTTTCATCCAACTATAACATCTTTTCACTATTGTTTTGATCCAACCAAGAAACCTCTTCACTAGTGTCGGTACTTTTACTTCTTCTCCAAAGCCTTATTAATATAATTTTTTCAACATGTATCACTTTAATAATTGCATGCCACATATTTTTAGTAAATCCAATCAATTTCAATAGTCAATTACCAATCCTAATGAAGATACCTAAAATCTATATATTCATCTTTATTAATATTTGGCATCCTTCATAATTCATCATAACCCGATCAATCCTTCTATAATTCTTTTTTTAAGATGAATTCCATAAATTATTGTCAATAAACCCAACATATAACCCTTTGGTTGTAGCAATCCACCCTTTATAATTTTTTGAAAATGATTCAATAAAATCCATGAACCATATTTGAAAGATATAATACTCACCACCTTTTTCATAATTTATTAACATATAAACATCTAGATTTTATGAATTTATTTTATCTTGTCCTTTGGGAATGGAATTCAAAGGGCCTTAAACTCAATATTATATATTTTTTCCCATCCCATTTATTATAAAATATCACAATGACTCTTACCCACTTCACAAAAATAATCTTTCATTGATATATGGGATCTTTTTTCCTTTATCAAAAAAGTTCTTGCACCATATTTTTCAAGAGAAATAAAAAAAAATCATACCTATGATAATTGAGAATTTATAGAGTCTACTCTCACATTTCATATACATATTCAAGGATCTTATAATAAAACATATAGAAATATTATTATAACCTTGTAAATTTTTTTAACCAACCCTCGTTCAATATCATATTCACATTAACACATAGTTTCATTATTGAATAAAGGATTCCAGTATATGAATTCACTATTTGGTAATGATACATAAAAAAATTATTTAAGCCTACTAGGATAGATATTGATGTAGGAAATGGTCGATTTCATTAATGACATGGATATTTTCAATTCATTTCACTATTTCTTATAAAACGCATAAAATGTGATCTATTACATTTCATTTCAACATATTCTTCCTATGAAATCAATCACTTTCACGCAAAACTATAATTTCATTAAAATTTAAATATAAGAGTGTGAGACATACAATATATAGAATCAATTGATACAACTTTTTAATAGAAAACTATTGAAACACTTGCTGTTATGTATCTTTATTTTTGTCATATGACTTATCTTCTAATTTTGATAAGGATAATTGTTTTTAGATATTCTTGAACAACTTATCCTAAATATAAAAATATTTGAACTCATACCATATCCTAAATAAATTTTCAGCATTGAAAAACCGGTATTGAAAAATGACTTATTTATCCAAAAACTTCTAGTTGTCATGAGAATAATTGTTTGATACCACATATTGGTCTAATAAAAAATAAACATGTAATGCTTAAATTTTTTGACTTCATTCAAAAATTCAACTTATTCTTAAAAATATACTGAAAACAAATACAAATATTTATAGTTAAAACTTTTAAATATTCAATGGTTTCTCGATATAATTGGTACTCATAAGATATCAATTTATTACTTTTTCAACTTATATTAGGATCATTATCACTATTTTTATCTTTACCACAACATACAATTTCTAGATTATTATTTGGGAAAATTAATTTGATTTATTTACACTATTCGAAACTTCCTATAACATTATGTATTTTCATTTTACATAGAATTCATCTTTTGTAGTTCCTATTTAGTTGTTGTTTGCTTATTTTCCCTTATTTTATGAAAAACAATTCTACTCTACTCATTTAGTAGTCTTCAAATTTCACTTCACACAAATTTAGTATTACGATTCAATAATTACATGCAAAGTGTAATCACCACATTAACATACTTTAAAATTTTTATTAATATATCAACCCTATAAAAAATTTCACCCCATTATTCACCATTAATGAATACATTATACATCTCATTTAGAGGGGTTCCTTCCAAATTTATAAGGCCCCTACGTTAAACATTACTTAATCTAGATAAAATTTAACAATTTGACATTAATTCACATAGAGGATATTTTCAGGTTTAGAGATTTAGATAATTATGTCATAACTTATACATAACATCTGGAATATTAAAAGTGGACACTTCTACTCACTATCCTTTTTTTAATAAAAAAAACTCTTTAAAACAAAATATGGAATCATTTCTTGTTTTAACAGCATAACTTTTCCTTGATCCCATCCTTGACTATATTCTTCATTATATCCTATGAAAAAACATTTCAAAACTTGGGATGAGAATAAAAATCTCATTAAGATATTCATAAAGATAGAAAACTATTATTCTTGGGATAATACGAGAACTATGATTAATTTATCATAATGTAATACTTTTTACCATTAAGAAGTTGTAAATATACTTCACTGAATATAAACTCATTACATACCATTTTTATAACCAAAATATTACCATAAATTCCATATAAATCAACATATGACATATAAAGTTAACATGGCACATAAACATACTTAAATTTAATAACCATACGGTCGACTTACACACATATCACTAAATGGAAAATCTATTTGGATGACTTACATACCCAATGAATTGGAGGTTATAATGTAACCACACATCCTTGGTTTATCATGAAACCACCAATAATTTGGTTTATCATTTAACCACCCATAATTGTTTTATCACATAACCACCCATAAAATGTACAAGTACTATTATATAATCACAACACATATAATATTGAAAATATCAACATTTCACTAATAAAATTTCTTTTTCAATCACAAAAAAATAATTTCAAGATATTGAAATACTCAATCCATTTAAAAAATCATTTTAAATACCAAAATATGAAAAAGGGTATATGGTATTTATTTTCAATTTAAAAAAAATTATGTCCTATTAAGGGAGTTAAATATCAAATAATGCTTGCAGCGGCGGAAAGGTCGTTGTCGCCACATACGTTACAAACATTCATTTTCTCATTTACTAAAACACATCATTATAAAGTATTCCCTTTGAATGAAATTAAAAATCAAAGGGGTTTATTTTATACTTTATAAAATAAGGAGGTGCATATTATCAAAATATGCCTCAATGAAAGGAGATTGAGAGGAAGTCCCTTACCTATTGTCTGACTTGTCTTTTTTTTCTTTATCCCCCTAGATAATAAAATTAAGTTAATTTCTACTTGATTCAAAACATTTTTCAAGTTTATTATTCCATTTATATCACTTATTAACTTTCTTTAACAATCATGTATTTATTCATTTTCATATCGGTCATTTTGTTGATGTTTGGTACTTGAGTCGAAAATGAACATGATATAATTACAAATTGTCCATGTTGTCAAAAGTATATTATCTCAAGAATAATATTCATGATTTAAATATCATATATATCTATTATATATGTATTTATTTCTAGTATATATTTATTTATAATACTCCGTAACATTTGGATATAAGAAATGAAATACACTGTTAATCAAGATGGTATGTCGTACGTACGCATGAACCCTACTTTCATTTCATTTTTACATTTAAAGGAATGAAAACTAAAAGATACATAGGTATATTAATTTTCTAGGGTAATATAATATTTTATATACATTACATATTTTTATTAACACCATCCTTTATACCTTCCATGTATGGCATGAATGAGTCGTATCACTTTGAGGGGGTGGTAGTCCGTAATTCTTCAAATGAAATTATTGTGTTCACACATCATAAAAAGCATAAAGGTATTTTATAAAGAAAAAATAAAAAATATTTGAGACAATATAAATATAATCTATATCATATATAAATAAATTTCCATCATAATAGCCACCAATAGAGGTGGTAGGGGAAAATCGAACAATTATTGTTTCTTGAGGCAGTAGTTCATCGTCCATGGAAACAGAATGTTCATGTCCATTAGATGGAGGTTTTTGTAAGTGTAGTTCGAATAATTCTTATAAAAATATCAAATTATATTGAAAATAATGGTTTTATTATGTAACTAAAGAATAATAAGATCATAGGTAATGTATAAGGAAAATAGAAGAAAAGAACATGAGAGAAGATGTTACTTATAAATCGGGTAACTTCTTTTGATTTTAGCCAAAAGTATTTCTTTAATTGCCTTATATCTAAGGTAATTCTTCTGTGAGGAAGAAAGGGATGTTGGGAGATTATTTTTTCATAATTTGGATGATCCAATGGGCTTTATAGGTGTGAGTAAATGGGTAGAGGTGTATCCCTTTTATAAAAGGTTGGAGGGTCACTTTACGAAGGAATTGAAATGTTATTTTATTATAAAATGATAATCAGATTAAAATAGTCAAAAATGAATTTATTTAATATATAAAATTATTTGGGTATAAAATATCTTAGATAATAGTTTTTAAATATGTCTAGGTAACTGAAGGACCCCGGGACACCCTGAGAGGGGAGGGGTGAATCAGGGTGACCACTTTTTCTTTTAATGTGATGTATCTTGTTCCCACGTTGGTAGGAACTTGTTGAACCTGTATGATGATTATGATTAGAAAAAAAACATACACATTCACAAAGAAGACACCGCCCTTTTTACTTGGTTCGCCACTAAGGGCTACGTCCAAGGAGCATACGCCGACAGGTTGTCGGTCGTACCAAAATCCACTATGCTTCACTAGCTGGAGATTACAAAAGTTCGGGCACAGTCACTCTGTCCCAGGCTCACTGCCTTTACAAAGGTTCAGGGATAGCTCATTGCTTCCCTCGGGTCACCCCTGTTGACTCCCCCTGGCTCACTACCGTTGGTGAAGTCTCACTCAGTTTATAGATGTGAAGGTCTCTTCAATTGATAGTCATGAAGTTCATTGTCTCCTGTTCAGCATGAGACTTTGCTTGCATCAGAGTCCTGAGTTAATTCTCTGTTAGATCCAAATTCCAACCACTGATGAATACCCCCTTTCCCTTGTCCACAGGGCAAACAAACTTTGGAAAAGGCCTTCACAAAGTATCGTACTTCGCAAGGCTCCCAATTTTGCAAAGCTCAAACAAGCCTTCGCGGAGCCCCTGCCATTTCGCGAATCTCAATCACGAAGCACTCTCGCGATGCTCCAGAGTTCACAATGCTTGGAAATCGTGACACTCCTACCTCTTCGCGAAGCTCACTGAGCCAACGTGGGGCGCACGTCTTTCGCGGAGCTAGAATAGCCGCCGCGAAGCTCCTCTTTCGCGTAGCACACTGCCTTAGCGAGAGACCTTTGCGAACCGAGAGAAAAGGACTTTCTTTGAAATTCTCTCTACTTCTCTCGAGGGGTTCGGCCTCTATTTATAGGCGATTCCACCGACCCTCGTCCCTTCTGCGCGAAGTCAATTCCACATCATCACAAATCGCGAAGCTCCAAAGTTTCCACCGGAATTCTATCCAAATCGCGAAGCACCACGGAAATTTTCCGTTCGCGGAGCTTGACGTAGTCGCGAAGAAACACCGTCAACATTCCTTCATGGCGCGCGCCTACTCCGCGAAGCTCCCTCGCAAAGCCCTTCTCCGTCGTGATGCGCTTCAGCCTCTTCCGTTCGCGAAGCTTGACGTAATCGCGAAGAGTCACCGCCTCTATTCTTCTAGTCTTCGCGAAATCAAATCCATGCATCCCATCTTTGCGAAACTCATGCCTTTTCCATATAAAAATATGATCTTCCTAGAAATCCACTCTTCGCGATGCTCAGCAACTTCTAGATTTTGGACCCCAAAAATTTGGCAAACACTGGGAAACGGAGCCACCTTCAATACTATTGTCTGCTTGAACGGTATGATCTCTTTGCTGGTACACGATCCGAACATCCATTGATGATTGGAAACAAACACAAACCACACTCCAAATCATGCATAGAAGACCATGGTTCCAACAATCTCCCCCTTTGGGTTTGTTGGCAATCAGAAGAAAAAATTCAATAGATCTCCATCTATATGAAAACGCAGGAATCAACCCAGCCAACACTCTAAGTCTACGTGAGCAATGCTCGGTGTAGAAAACAAGAGAGGAGGCTTGAATTGGGTTCCACTGTTTCCCTTCTCATTCTTCACATCACAGAAGTTGCCTGAATTTATTCCTTATCCTTTCTCCCCCATTGACAATAAATCCAAAGACCAGTAAAAAAAATTCACGTTCAACTCAAACCATACTCCCCCTGGATAGTATCTCCCCCATAAACCTGAATCATATCCATAAACAGATTAAAACATTTAAAAAAACGGGGAGAGGGGAATTATGTAACCTCCTTATGCACTAGGAGGTGATCGAACACTGAGGTTCAACCGATGCTTCTCAAACATAGCCACTGACAGTGGATTTGTCAGGATATCAGCCACTTGCTCATCTGTTCCCACATGATCCAATCTAATCACGCTTTGCTCAACTTTCTCTTTGATAAAGTGATACCTGATTTCAATGTGTTTTGTACGAGAATGCTGAATAGGATTCTTCGTAAGATCAATTGCGCTCTTATTGTCACAGTAAATCACCATTGGTTGCGTCACCTCATTGCCAATATCAGTTAATTGCTGCTTCATCCATAGCAGTTGAGTGCATGCCTTTGTGGCAGAGATATACTCAGCTTCAGCAGTACTAAGAGAAGTACTTTCTTGTTTCTTGCTCAACCAGCCAATACATTTCTGCCCAATATAGAAAGATCCACCACTAGTGGACTTTCTGTCTACAACATCACCAGCCCAGTCATCATCAGAAAACGCTGATAATTCACTGTCCCTGTCTGCAGCAAAAAATAACCCGAAGTTATGTGTACCTTGAATGTACCTCATGATTTTTTTACTGCTGCCATATTTCCTCCTTCGGATTACTCTAAAAGCGGGCCACAAGGCATGTTTCAAAGACAATATCTGGCCTTGTCGCTGTCAGGTACAATAGGCTTCCAATGATCCTCCTGTATATGGTGGGATCAACAGAGTTCCCATCCTCATGCTTTCCATGTTTAGTTCCAACTGCAATCGGAGTTGACATTGGTTTGGAGTCTTTCATATTGAACTTCTTCAGCAAATCTCTTGCATATTTTTCCTGAGAAATGAAAGTGTATTCCTTCTTTTGAATCACTTGCAGCCCCAAGAAATATGTGATCTCCCCAATCATAGACATTTCAAATTCTGATTTCATGTGGTTGGAAAATTCATCCACTGATTTCTTCCTGCTGCCACCAAATATGATATCATCAACGAAGACAAGAACCAAGAATTGATCTTTTGTAGAATTCTTCACATAGAGATTGTGATCAACTCCTCCTCTTTTGAATTCCAAATTCTTGAGATATGAGTCCAGCCTTGAGTACCATGCTCGTGGTGCCTGCTTCAAACCATATAGAGCTTTCTTCAGTTTGCAGACCTTTGTTTCATCAGTACCCAAAACAAATCCCACTGGTTGTTCAATGTAGACTTCTTCTTCGAGTACACCATTCAAGAATGCTGTCTTGACATCCATTTGATATACTTTATATCCTCTTTGGAGTGCCATGGCAAGGAAAAGCCTGATTGACTCCAGTCTAGCCACTAGAGCAAAGGTTTCTTCAACATCAATGCCTTCAATCTGGGAATATCCTTTACATACCAGTCGTGCCTTGTTTCTGATGACACTTCCATGCTCATCAAACTTATTTTTGAAGATCCAGTTGGTACAAATCACATTGTGACCTTCGGGTCTCTGGACAAGATCCCATGTCTGATTCTTGTCAATCTGATCTAATTCATCATTCGTGGCTTTCACCCAAGATTTATCTTTTTCAGCTTCTTCGAATGAGGATGGCTCTACAATTGATAGAAATGCAGATTGCATGGTTGTTGGTGCCAAAATATGGCCCGAAAGAAAGGAGCAAAAAAGAAGGCTGGCGCGCTGCCTCGCGAAGCACTGACGCGAAGCGGCCCCGAACATCGCGGCCCCGCGAAGCTCCAGAGGCGGTAACTCTCCGCAAAGGCGTTTGACGTTCGCGAGCCCGCTGCGAAGCTCCAGAGGAGGTAATGCTCCGCGAAGGTGTTTGATGTTCACGAGCCCGTCGTGAAGCTCCAGAGGCAGTAATGCTCCACGAAGGTGTTTGACGTTCGCGAGCACGCTGCGAAGCACCGGAGGCGGCGCACGAGTTCTGCTTCGCGGCACTCCTTCCCTATAAATACTGGACTCCCCCTGAGTCCCGAGGACGGAAAATCCGACCTTTCAGCTTCTCCTCTCCCAAATCATGAAGCACTCTTTTCCCCGGGAATCATGAGCTCCGCGAGGTACTTCTACTTCGTGAGGCTCCTTTGCTTTGTCTCGTTTTGAGCCCCTCTTCCGAGAGGGATGCCCTTCGCTAAGCTTAAGGGCATTCGCGAAGGAAGGGGATTCCCACGGGAACTCGAGCAGCCGTGGAGCACTTATGCTTCGCGAAGCACCCAACCCCTGTTAGTGATTCCTATTCCAAGGCAGGAGCGCTACACATCGTGAAGCACACTGCTTCGCGGGACCCTGCTTCACGAGGCACCTCTTCTTCGCGAGGCAGTGCTCCGCGAACACTCTTCCACTTTGCGAAGCACCTTCCACTCACACCTATTCCCCATGCTAAGGCCAAAGAACTCTACTTCGAGAAGCACACTCCTTTGCTTATCAATTCCTATTCCCGTGCGACCCTCCAGGCTTGCACGATGTGATTTCAAAGTCCCATGGACAATACCACTCGTAGCGTTGCTTCTCCTAATGCTTCTTTGCATAGGCACGCTAACGGCTATTGCTTCTTCGCATAGCCATGCTAATGTGTACCCCTTGATGGTTCGTTCCACAACCCCCCTTTACCATGGCCTTGCTGGTACCTTCCCTTCCCCAAGGACCAGAGGGTACCGGTTATGTAAGTCCTAGGGGTGCGGAGTGAACCCCCTTCGTCTGAGCTGCAGGACGTTAAACTGCCAAGCACCACATCCTCAACACATGACGTTAAACTGTGACCTGACCCTGGGCCTCCATCATGGAGTAAGTCCCAACACCATGGTCCGCCTAACGCGTAATCCCCTCTTCGCTTCTCACGGACGCATCCTTCACGACGTGATCGTCGGGTCCTTGCAACCTCTTGTTTCTCACACCGAGCATGACTCACGTGGGCTTAGAGTGAGCACCGACCCTGACCCTCAACCATAGCAAACTACGAGGACTTTGATCCATGCCAAGACATGGTACGTAGGAAGCCTCCCTGAGGTTCAAGCCCACCCGTCATTTATTCACGTCGGGCCCCATCCCCGTCCAGCATGATGTTAAACTGCATTCTGGTCCGACGGCAAGCCGTTGTGACTCACCAACCAGTGAACTACGAGGACTTTGATCCATGTCAAGGCATGGTACGTAGGAAAGCTCCATGAGGTTCAAGCCACGAGCCACATTACTCGTTCGTTCATTCATGTCGACTTTCTCCCCCCGTCCAGCATGACGTTAAACTGCACACCCCCGTCCAGCATGACGTTAAACTGTATGCCCCCCTTGTCCCGCATGACGTTAAACTGCACACCCATTCCATAGTGAACTACGAGGACTTTGATCCATGTCAAGGCATGGTACGTAGGAAACCTTCCTGAGGTCCAAGCCCACCACAAGTGGACCAAGTTCCACCTTCACGTCGGTTTGCCGACAAAGCCCCATTTGAACTACGAGTTCTTTGATCCATGTCAAGGCATGGTACGTTGGAAGCCTCCACGAGGTGCAAGCCCACCCATTATCCAATTCACGTCGAGTTCTACCTGCGTCCAGCACGACGTTAAACTGCAATTCCAGTCCGATGGCAAGCCGTTGTGACCAACCCGAACTACGAGGACTTTGATCCATGTCAAGGCGTGGTATGTAGGAAGCCTCTACGAGGTTCAAACCCACCATCCGGTCGTTCCGACCTCATTCACGTCGGTTCACCCCCGTCCTGCATGACGTTAAACTGTATTCCACCCGAACTACGAGGACTTTGATCCATGTCAAGGCATGGTACGTAGGAATCCTCCCTGAGGTTCAAGCCCAACAATCATTGGCCCAAACCGTCTCCTTTTCGGTGTGACAAGCCCCCATTTTCACCCGAACAATGAGGAATTTGATCCATGTCAAGGCATGGTATGTAGGAAACCTTCCCAAGGATCAATCCCACCACTAGTGGACCCACGGGTCTACTATCACATCGGCTCACCGATGAAACCCTCTGAACTACGTGGTCTTTGATCCATGTCAAGGCCTGGTACGTAGGAAGCCTCCCTGGGGTTCAAGCCCATCTCTCATCGGACCAAGGTCCACCTTCACGTCGATTCGCTGACGATGCCTATCGGACCGAGGTCCACCCTCATGTCGGTTTACCAGATCCATCCCGAACTACGCGGACTTTGATTTCCTGCCACGAGGATATGTAGGAAGCCACTTCAAGGCTCAAGTCCAACTTCACCGTCGCCCCTGCGATGGTCCCATTTCACTCCCCCACCACTCCATTCACCCACCATCCACCCCGATCCTCGCCCGGACCTTCATATCCCGGGGAGACCATGTCGGTACGCTCTTCACAGCCACCCATGGGCTGGCCCCGATATCGGCATCCCTTCAAGGGAAATCCCTCAATCCGATCTATTCTAGCTAATGCTCTGATTGGGCTGATCTGTCTGCGCTGGACGTTAAACTTGCGGCGTACCCTGTGTTAAACACGGGAAGCTGAGGAAAACCTCAGATATGTGTCTATGACATATAATTCCCCGCGCTCGATGTGGGATGCCTCGGGCTTCCACGCCCTCGAGAAGCCCTGTGATCAGGGATAATAGACAGACATGCAAGGTTCCCCAGCATCCAGACACGCTACTGATGCCTCAACGTGACTACTCCCCCGACTGAAGGTTGCTGCCCTGACTGGACCCTTTGGAATGTCCCGACAGAAGCAATATAATTAACCGGCGTCCATGGAAACATGGCACTGGGAAGAGTTTCACGAACTACGTATGAAATCTATGAGGGAGACCCAGAATAGGTGACGAGTTTTGAGGAGGAATCCACAAAAGGAAGAACTGACATCACATCATCCTGTTTCGATCAAGGAGCATACGTCCCTGAATAAGGAGTGAATGCCTCCCTCCTTTGGAAATCGGGAACGCGGGGCAACAAGCGCGGCGCGTTATCCTCCGCGGACGGGCATGCGCACGCGCCCTGGCGAAAGCATCAGAAACAGAAATGGTGAACCCGACGTGAAATTCTTCTCCTCAATATGGATATTAGTAGCATTCGAGACACCGGTAGATTGACGTGTCACCGGATCCAGATATCCGATGCCTGGTCCCGCCAAGCAAATAGTGGTCCTGTCGTGAAACTCACCGGAAGTCGGGGCAGTAGAACGTGGGGCACTCCGTTCTGCAGTGTGTTAGCGTGGATCCTTCTTACAGACATGGAGAATGGAAGGACGCTGGGGCACTGGTTGTCAATCCTCTTCCCTCTCAGTGCTGATGAGTTGATCCCTTCATTTCTCAGGAACCAGGTTGCTGTTACAGAGATGCGATCACCACCCGCTAGCCTACGCAGGGGAAGGGGCAACATCGCCACAGCCACCCCACACGGCGCCGCTACTGCTACGACGGCTGCCACATCACGGAATACGGGGCGCCCACGTCCCATTTCCCTATCAGAGGTCATCTAGCGAAGGGTGATCAACAACCTCGTGCGCAGGTACGAGGAGGAAGGGGTCATCCCAACTAGGGATATGGCCTGCCTGGACCTGGAGGCATCCAGGCCTCACCGTCAACGCCGCCCTAACAGGCCGCATAGGGAACCCCTGCTCCCCACCCCAACGTTCAACCGTTTCGGGAGCCTGTCCCCGGAACGCCTTGACGACTCCTCGCCTTACTATGAAGAGGCGGGCGTCGTCCGGCTCAGCCCGCTCAGGGTCCCGACCCAAGGGCTCCAGGCGAGAGCTCCCGCCCGGTCGCGTCAGCGCCACCGTCCGACTCTGCAGGAAGAGCAGGCAGGCCATGCCCCTGCACCACCTGCACCAGCCCGCCTGACCCGACGTCAGCGCCGGGCCTGGGCTGAGGACGCTCGCCCAGGCATGTCGACGTCGACAGCTACAGTGGCCCGAGCCCCCACCGACCTGCATCATGAATCCCCCACATACACTGAGCAGGGGCACTCCTTCACCCAACCAGGATCGAGACCCCAACCGCCCCACGGGCAGGCTGGGTTGACTCTCCGGGTTGCAGGCCCAAGTGATGATCACCGCGAACTGACCCGCGGTGATGTCACCCCGTACGGAGGTCCTCCCCGTACCACCACTCCACAGAGCGTGGGCCTTCCCCGCTCTGAAGTTTGTCATGGAGGTATGCCTCGTGCTACCCCCATCCCAAAGGAAGACCTGACCCGCGGTAGTGACGCCCGGCGCAGAAACCTTTCCCGCACCCACTCTACAGGGTATGGAGCCCATCCTCCTGCCCCCGACCGCCGATCTGAAGTAACCGTCCATCCGGTCCTCCTCCAACGTGGGGGCCTTCCCTACATCCTCTCTGCAACCGGAGAAGGTCCTCCTCGCCCTGGTAACTCGAGGAGTGAAGGTCAGCCTCGCTCCGCCCGCATCGACCATGGAGGTCCTCCCCATGCTTTTGCCGATTCCAATAGAGGCTCCACCTACATGGGTGTTGTTCATGGAGGTCTCCCCATGTACCCTTCGACATTTTCCCTGGTGATCCTCGCACCCCAGCTGTCTCGAGTGGGCCCCCCCTCTACCATGGCGCCAGCGCCACCCCGAGACTCCATGATAGGGATCAACCCTGTCCCGAAGAGCCACCCCGGGGCAGGATAGCGGGTCGTCGCCGCCACAAGAAGAATCCTGGGAAAGCCCGGGTGGAGATCAAACCTGCTCGCTTCTCCGACTCTGAGGCAGAATGCGACTCAGCCATGGAACATTCTCCCTGCTCCTCCGTATCATGGACTGGGGCAGGAACCAGGTGCGTTAGCCTCATTCTCCCGGAACATGAGGTCCACCGGATTCCCATCTCTCTCCACAGGTACATCCAGGAGGAAGATATCCTGGGAATTCTGTAGGTCTCGACCGCGCAATCACCGCCATCGTCACCGGGAGCGCCCTCTACCTCTACCCGATATCACGGAGAGCTATTTTGGGGGCCAACGGCGGTAGAGCGATGACATGACCAGTCACCGGTAGCTGCGATTTTTGTGCCGGAAGCTATGGCTATCAACCCGTCATACCGTGACATCGTGGCCATGTCACATTGCTCTTCAGAGGATGGCCTGGAATTCGGCGGCCAGTCAGCTCGTTCATCGTATTCTCCGTCGCCGAGTCTACTATCCCAGAGGTCCTCCTCGGTACCGCTACCGGTCCCTCAGTCGCCCCCGGTTGATGAGTGGGGCAATATAGGGCCAGACCCTGAGTCCGAGCCCAGGAGCTTCTGGAGTATTCTTGCAGCAGATTACCTCCCGTAGAAGTTCTGGCTGACGACAGTTCTGAACTTTCGCGTACCAGAGTCCCTTACCCCTGAAGAAGTGGGGTGTTTCTGTCGAACCCTATGGGAGACACACTTCCTCCTCCATTATGAACGGGTGGTGTACCCCATAAGTCGAGAGCACTTCGAAGAAATCGGTGAGCAGTGCCGCCTGATCGATGCGGCCGCACTTCTTGTGGCCCAGCACCCTGAGTCGCCAGGCCCCCAGAGCGCCCTTCAGCGAAAATGCGTCCAGAGTTTCAAAGCACTCCACAGAATCATCAGGTAATCTACCCCCCATGTGCAAGTCCGTGGTTGGGGACACTATGCCGCTCTCCTCTTCGACCCTATCTGACGGCAGCCCGATTCATTATGTGACATCGAGGACATGGCCTCGGGAGGGGTCGTGGTCCACATGGCTGACATTGTGGAAAAAGAAGACGAGCTTGAACTCTATGATGGGGACTTCCCCCCTGAGGGCGTACCGCCCCTGCTGGACCCATCAGGGAGGGTTACCCGTCAGCAGATGAACCTGCTAGGCCTCCCCGTACCCACTGAGTCGCTGGTACTCCGTCGGAATGCCGGCAAGGGTAAGGAGCACGTCGGAACTGTCAAGCACTCTGACCCATCCGCCTCTGTGCAGAAAATGGACGAAGATCCCGAGAAGGCTACGTTACGTCAGCAGCTTGCCGAGCAGAAGAGGCTGGTTGACGAACTCTTGGCTGAGCGCGCTGTAGAGCGGCGACCCGACTATGGTAATCCCAGGCCGGGGCAGCAGGGGCAGGAACAATTCCCCCCTGGTGAGATGCCTCCGGGCAACCCTGATCATGCTACTACCGCAGACAGGGCAGAAGCCGGGACGTATGGAAAGAGGGCGCGATACATTTTGCCAACCCCCCCCCCTGAGCGACGGGGCAATCTGAAGAACCCAGCCCGGGTTCCCCCAGTCGCCCCGCAGGTCGTTCCACCAGCTGATCTGTGAATGGCCGAAGCCATCTACCATGTTGAAGAACCTGGAAATGCACTTGTGGTTAGGGATCCCCGTCAAGATAGGGACCCCCACCCGGATGATCTTATTGCGGCACTCACAGCCCACCTTAAAGCGTTGGAAACGCGGCAGGTGGCGGTCCCACCGGATGGAAAGCCGTATCCCGCGTGGGTGGATGATATGCCCGCACCTCCGGGTTTTGGGAACCCCACCTTCTCACCCTTCAACGGGACAAAGGACCCGCCACATCACATGGCACATTTTTCTTCCAGGTGTGGCCCCATGCTGGGGACCCCGGCTCAGCAAGAAGCCGCCAAGCTCCAATGCTTTGTACAGACATTGGAACGTCCAGCATTTGTCTGGTACAACCAGCTCCCTATCGGACCGGTGACCGGTTGGGAGGATCTCCACCGGCAGTTCCTGTACTAGTTCAGCTCCACCACGCGGAAGACCAGCATTGCAGACCTCTTCAAGTGCAAGCAAAGGCCTGATGAGCGGGTTGCAGATTTCATCGCCCGGTAGAAGGGACTTACGTATTCCCTCGATATGCCACTGACTCAGGAGCAATTACTGACGATGTGTGTGGGGAACGTCAAAACGGAGATGGTACCCTCCCTGATTACCCAGAACTACCCTGGAAGGTTCAGGGATTTATCAAATAAGGCTCAGTGCCTTGAGGAAGCCCTGCAACAGGCTAGTCAGGCACGTTTGTTTCCCCCCATGATCCCGTCTAGGAGGACCGCCAGGGCTGAACCCGCCGCGATGGCCCAAATAGAAGCCCCGAGGCAGCTGGAGTTACTGCTGGCGGCACCACCCCCGCATCTCCGCAGAGGTCCTCCACCTCAAGAACAGGCTCCTGCCCAGCAGCAACCGCCTCAAAACTGACAGGTTCCCCCGCGCAATGCGCCACCGCCACCTAGGCGAGACAATCAGGCGTCGCCTCCTCGGCAGGCCCCTCCGGCCCCTCATCAGGGCCAGGCCCCCAGGGCCCCCTATCCGGAAAGGAGGAACCAGATTTATTCGTTCAACAAAAATCAGGTCCCTGGCTACTTCCGAAGCGCTCTAGAGCAAGGGATTGTGCGTCTACCCGAGTGCAGAAGGCCGGCAGAGGCGAATCTCACCGATCACCCCAACTACTGCCCTTATCATCGGATTCTAGGGCACACCCTCAAGAAATGCTATGTGTTTAAAGATTGGCTTCAAGACCAAGTCAATAACAACATAGTCATGTTGGGCCCGGCACCAGCATAAGTGGCGGGTGTCTTTGCAGGATCAGAGATCGGCAGCGACAGCGAAGGCGAGTGGCAGTAGGTCCCCAGCCGCGGATCCCAGAAATATGACGACTGGATGGCTTGAAAAACCGTCGTCTGTTCCCATGGTATCATCCGGGCGCGCCTGAAGCAGTCGGAACCTTCAGAAGAAGTAGTCGGTGCCTCCGCATCATCTTCGCAGTCGACCTCTTCCCAAAAGGGAAAGCAGCGGCGACGCAAGAAGAAGCAACGCGCACCGCCGGTGCCGTCGTCATCCCGCACTCTCGGCGACTTTATGCCCCCTGAAATGGGAATTCCTCCCAGAATCCACCCAGCAGTGGATGACTCCTCGAGCGACAGCCAGGGGTATGCTTCGGTTAACACCATGGAGCTGGTAAAGCCCTATATGACTCCCGACGAGGGGGAACGCCAGGTGAACCTCCCCAATGTTCCCAGCCGACGTCAACGTCAGTGGAATCGCAACTACGCCGGTCATCGGGGTACGTTAGTGGGCACTTTTGGCCAAGCCGTGCACGCTACTGAGACCAGACAGCAGGCTCAGCGCAGAGCTCAGCGCAGAGCTCAGCACGCGCAACCCCATCTAACGCCCTCGGCTCTACCTCCACCGTCGTTCGTGCTACTAGATCAGAGAGAGCTGCCTCATTCGTACCACAGTCAGTCTTGCCCAGCTACAGGACAGCCTCCGCTGTCCAATCCTTGTAACGACCCGAAATTTTTAAATAAATTTTGTTCCCTAATTTTATGTGTTATTGTTATACTCAACAAAAATGTTTTATTTGATAAACATGATGATAATTAAAATGAGATCAGTGGGTTTTGACTATTATATAACCATCGGTCAACATGACCGCTGTGAACAAAATGTTTTGATTATTGTCTCTAAATATAAGTAATCTTGGTTAATTATTATAGAAAGAAGATTCGATGGCCTCACCTAGTAGTCTTGGACCGATCGAAGCCCATCTAACAGAGCTTGGGAAGGAGGTAGCACCACTGGGCTTTGCTCTGGATCAAATCCAAGCCGAACTTCATCATGTGAAGCTGGAACGAAATCGACTTCGTGAGAAGTTCAAACTGATAGAAATTACTACTCGGGCAATGTTGACTGAGCCGCCCCAAGCTTCTATCACCCTAGCACACCTTACTCTTAGGTCCTATGCTGGTATTATAAGGGGTTATGTAATGAGACCGTAACTACCTTGTGTAATCCTTGTTTTAAATAAAAATTGGGATTTCTTCTTATGATGAAGTTTATGAATTTTGAAATGACCGGATAAATATAGTATGCATATTTTTGATGAATTTTAGAAAAAGGATATTTTAAATATGTTTATGTAAACCCTAAATAATTAAAAATGTGTAATGATTTTCAAAAAATGGTCTTCTACAATTATGTTCAGTACTAAATTTAGAGTCTAATAAGATCAACTTGATTTTTGATGAATAGTAAATTATGAATAGTGATTTTATGATTAGGATTAGTAATATGACCAAATGGATTAGTAATCTCACTTAAAGAAAGTTTTAAAATAATCTAGGCACCTTGATTAAGTAATGTGATTCAATAAAATAGTTAAATAACGGTTTCATTAATTATTATTCAAGTATTAGTTTTTTGGGGTGAATAGTGTTTTTTAATTAAAAATTTAATTAAAAATAATTAGAAAATTATTTTTATAAAAATGACTTTATTTTTGAACTCAGAGCATCGATATTATGTTATGGTAATTTTTGGGGTTTTTTCTGAAAAAAATGAATTTTCGATGAATAGTGTTTTTATTTAAAAATTAAATTAAAAATATTTAGAAAATTATTTTTATAAAATGGAATTTATTTTTGAAATCAGAGCATTGATATTTGGTTAATGTGAAATTTTGGGATTTTTCTGAGAAAGTTGAATTTTCAGTGAATAGTAAAAATACAGTTTTAGGGTTTCGGTATGTTTAATGACATCATAACGGTGTCATGATGATGTCATGAGATCTTTTGAGGGTTGGCCGGCCAAGGGTGGTGAATTATTGTTTTGGGGGCCCCATGTGGCCTAACTCCATGATAAATGACAAGGGAGAGCACATGGGTTTGAGAAAAGCCCATGTGAGGTGTCCCTTGGCCATTAATGCCTTGTCCCCTCACTTTCCCTATAAATACCAATACCTCCTCTCATCCATTCGACTCCCCACTCATTCCCAACGAATTTCTGGTCTCATTACCTCCCAAGGAGTCCTCCCAAGGTGCCCCCAATCCCTCATGGTCCCAACCTTTGAGGTTTAAGAGTTACATTTTAAGGTAAGGGATCCGACCTCTCTCTTTCTTTTCAAGTAATCTCTTTTATGTCTTTTCTTTTATACTCCATGTTCTTATGTTGGAGGATGTTCTTTTATATTAATCCTACTGCCTATTTCATGTTAATATGATGATAGACCCCCTCTTTCTCTCATCAATTCGTTTTAAGAATGTTTAAGTGGCGTCGTTAGGCTGCCGAATTTTTAAGGGATTCTTTCACCTTCCTCGTTTTCAAGTTCTATTTTCATTCAAGCCTTTCATGTTTCTTTGTATCATGTTGGGGCATGATCTCTAAATTTATCATACTGATCTTTTATGATCATATGATGAGAGACCCCATTTTATCTCTTCAATTCAATTTTTTTGAAGTTTTATGTGGCGCCGTTAGGCTGCCGAATTTTTTTTAAGGGATTCTCTCACCCTTCTCTTTTTCAAAGTTCTACTTTCATGTCAAGTCTTTCAAGTTAATTTCTATTATGTTGGGGTATGATCTCTATATATATCATACTGGACTCTTATTTTCATATGATGAGAGACCCCATTTGATCTCTTCAATTCAGTATTTTGATGTTTTAAGTGGCGTCGTTAGGCTGCTGAATTTTTAAGTGGTTCTTCACCCTTCTCGTTTTGAAGTTCTACTTTCATGTGAATTATTTCAAGTTCCTTTTTGTTATATTGGGGTATGATCTCTATATCTATCATACTGGACTCTTATTTTCATATGATGAGAGACCCCATTTGATCGCTTCAATTCAGTATTTTGAAGTTTTAAGTGGCGCTGTTAGGCTGCCGAATTTTTAAGTGGTTCTTCACCCTTCTCGTTTTGAAGATCTACTTTCATGTCAATTCTTTCAAGTTCATTTTTGTTATGTTGGGGAATTATCTCTATATCTATCATACTGAACTCTTATGTTCACATGATGAGAGACCCTATTTGATCTTTTCAAATCGTTTTTGTTGAAGTTTAAGTAACGCCGTTAGGCTGTCGAACTTTCATAAGAGAAATCTAATTTTTGTCTTCCTTCCATGTTTTTCATTTCAAATGGCATGTCCTTGAAATTTCATTACCATGATCATGTATCCTTCTTATTCTGTCCATATACTGTTTTATGGGTCATTTATGAATGTTTGACTCATTTTACCTCTCTTTTTAATGTCTTCTAAAACCTCATAACATAGCCGTTATGCTGCAGAATTTCCATCTCAAAATGTCTCTCTCTTTTTCTAAAGTTCTTTTATATTATTAAGTGAATACTCAAAGCTCTTTCTTCTAAAGGGGTATTCACATATATACCAAAATGTTCTATTTTAAATTCTGGGATTTACATACATGAGACCCACCTTCCTTTTCTGTGGGTTTTAAAGTGACGTAAAGATCATGTCTTTAAAGCAGTTTTTAAAACGTTATGATTATGAAATGAAACCCATTTATTTTATGCTATGTGGGTTATTTATGAAATGTTTGATGATGATATATGTGGCTCACATGATAATAAAGGCAAATTTAAGGGTGCGCCCTGATAGCGCTCCAATGCATTGGGTAATGATGTAACCACTAGAGATTACAATTTTAACGATGCCTTGGCGAAAAACCTTGGTAATTTTTTAACGACACCTTGGGGATGGACCTTGGTGAAACGAAACGATTGTCAATATTAAATGTTGCAGCCACATCTTCAAGTTATGAAAAAGTTTTATTTTTATTATGATATGCCTCATGATTTCATTTTCATGCATTACAGTTCTTTTCATGACTTTATTGATGTATCTCAAGTTCATATGTAAAATGTTTCACTTGTTTCCCTTGTTGGGTCTTCTGCTCACCCTTCCTTTTGATGTATGTCCCCAGGTTATGAGATGCAGTAATGAGCCTAGGGTGAACATGAGGAGAAGACTTTCAAGTGTTTAAGAAGAATGTTTTTTTTTTGTTTCATGTTTTATGTTCCTTGTTTCCAAGACACTAAACCTTAAAGATCCTCAGTTCCGTGTAATGGAATGAAAAGTTATGTTATAAAAAGACGGGATGCTATAGTTGGTATCAAAGGATGGTTTAGTTATTTGTGGAAATTAGGATATGAAAACTCTAGGAGGAACCCTATAGAAAAGTTTAATATAGGAAATCTTCCTGGTATTTTGGTGAGTATTGAGTAAGGGGTTGCCAAGCAAATACATCCCTGTCTGGATACGAGCAGGTAGAGGTGGATATGGAACAGATGTACATAGGGGTAAAACCCGAAAACACCGCTTTGAGCTAGACTCGAATGGGAACTGGTACACGACAACGGGCCTTGATGCACTCTTGGTTACGACACTCCCGGGGGATATGCTTTGGTAAATTCATAAGCTTGGTATGAACCATTGTTAAAGGAACAAAGATAAAATAAAATAAAGGTTCACATAAGAATATATGATCATTCATAACCTAGATGGGAACCTAGGAGATCACAAGTTAGGGTATACCTTTCATATACAAGTTATCCTTATATGCTTTCAGTTCCTTTTCATGATTATTAGCTAAGTACTTAAGCCCCTAATTATTCTTTCTCTTCTTAGTTAATGGTGGGAAATGGAAGAACATGTTCCGACAACCAATGTGATAGGAAATGCGACGATTTTCGTATTAATATGACAGGGATGATTAGGGGATTAAAATATGATTATTATTTTGGAAGACGTTCATTATTTTGGGAACCATATTTGATCGAGGTAAATAGATTACTACGGTATTTTCATTGAGGAGTAAGGTTGACTTATATTTTGAAGAATCGATGAATTTAAGGTGAAATTATAGTAATTTAGGTTACTTATGGGAATGACTAACCTATCTTGGGTAAAATATGTTTAGGTTAGCTACTTTTTTATAAGATGTTAGGAGTGGTTGATGTTGTCTGGAGATGAACAATGAAGTTGTTTTGGAAGACTATGTTATCAAATCCTTATTGTATTTGGGTTTCAATCTTAGTTTGGTTTGTTTTGAGGAATTTTAAGGACCGTTATTTATGGAATTGTCTATGATGAACTTTGGGTAGTACCATGGAACTTTGATGATTTAAAAGTAGTTTCCATTCCTATGGGATTCTTTCTTTTTGAAGAGTTGTTTTACCTTAACCTTTCTGTTTTTGGGATAATGTTTAAAGATAGGAGAAATAGATAGTTAATCTTTTGTAGATTATGTGATTCTATAGAAGATGATTCTTGTGCTTTTATGAGACCAAGTGTTTTTGAATTCTCATCATTTGGAGAAAAGATTAGTGTTGGTAGGGACTTGTTAAAGGATGAAACTCTACTTGAAGGTAGGTATATTTTCTTATGTTTTTGTTCTATGTAGTAAATTAAATCCTCAAAATTATGAAAAGAAACGTAAAACAAAAATGTTGTTGGTTTACGTTTCCTACTAGGTAATCAAAGACCGTTTACACACATCATAAGTTTGGGATTTTCTCATGGTTAAATTTCTCCTAATCATGTTCTCTATCACTCTCCCTCAGAACTTGGCCCTTTGTTTTTTCCTCCATGTCCATGTTTTCCTACATGGAACCCTAGTGTGGGTTAACTCGGGTGACCATTGTACTTCCCTTTCTTTATTTTAAAGTAATAGTTTTACGGACTCCTTTTCCGATGTGGGACTTTCAATGAAATTTCAAAACCCAATTTTAAAATTGCGAGGACGCAATTTCTTAAGGGGGGAAGATTGTAACGACCCGAAATTTTTAAATAAATTTTGTTCCCTAATTTTATGTGTTATTGTTATACTCAACAAAAATGTTTTATTTGATAAACATGATGATAATTAAAATGAGATCAGTGGGTTTTGACTATTATATAACCATCGGTCAACATGACCGCTGTGAACAAAATGTTTTGATTATTGTCTCTAAATATAAGTAATCTTGGTTAATTATTATAGAAAGAAGATTCGATGGCCTCACCTAGTAGTCTTGGACCGATCGAAGCCCATCTAACAGAGCTTGGGAAGGAGGTAGCACCACTGGGCTTTGCTCTGGATCAAATCCAAGCCGAACTTCATCATGTGAAGCTGGAACGAAATCGACTTCGTGAGAAGTTCAAACTGATAGAAATTACTACTCGGGAAATGTTGACTGAGCCGCCCCAAGCTTCTATCACCCTAGCACACCTTACTCTTAGGTCCTATGCTGGTTTTATAAGGGGTTATGTAATGAGACCGTAACTACCTTGTGTAATCCTTGTTTTAAATAAAAATTGGGATTTCTTCTTATGATGAAGTTTATGAATTTTGAAATGACCGGATAAATATAGTATGCATATTTTTGATGAATTTTAGAAAAAGGATATTTTAAATATGTTTATGTAAACCCTAAATAATTAAAAATGTGTAATGATTTTCAAAAAATGGTCTTCTACAATTATGTTCAGTACTAAATTTAGAGTCTAATAAGATCAACTTGATTTTTGATGAATAGTAAATTATGAATAGTGATTTTATGATTAGGATTAGTAATATGACCAAATGGATTAGTAATCTCACTTAAAGAAAGTTTTAAAATAATCTAGGCACCTTGATTAAGTAATGTGATTCAATAAAATAGTTAAATAACGGTTTCATTAATTATTATTCAAGTATTAGTTTTTTGGGGTGAATAGTGTTTTTTAATTAAAAATTTAATTAAAAATAATTAGAAAATTATTTTTATAAAAATGACTTTATTTTTGAACTCAGAGCATCGATATTATGTTATGGTAATTTTTGGGGTTTTTTCTGAAAAAAATGAATTTTCGATGAATAGTGTTTTTATTTAAAAATTAAATTAAAAATATTTAGAAAATTATTTTTATAAAATGGAATTTATTTTTGAAATCAGAGCATTGATATTTGGTTAATGTGAAATTTTGGGATTTTTCTGAGAAAGTTGAATTTTCAGTGAATAGTAAAAATACAGTTTTAGGGTTTCGGTATGTTTAATGACATCATAACGGTGTCATGATGATGTCATGAGATCTTTTGAGGGTTGGCCGGCCAAGGGTGGTGAATTATTGTTTTGGGGGCCCCATGTGGCCTAACTCCATGATAAATGACAAGGGAGAGCACATGGGTTTGAGAAAAGCCCATGTGAGGTGTCCCTTGGCCATTAATGCCTTGTCCCCTCACTTTCCCTATAAATACCAATACCTCCTCTCATCCATTCGACTCCCCACTCATTCCCAACGAATTTCTGGTCTCATTACCTCCCAAGGAGTCCTCCCAAGGTGCCCCCAATCCCTCATGATCCCAACCTTTGAGGTTTAAGAGTTACATTTTAAGGTAAGGGATCCGACCTCTCTCTTTCTTTTCAAGTAATCTCTTTTATGTCTTTTCTTTTATACTCCATGTTCTTATGTTGGAGGATGTTCTTTTATATTAATCCTACTGCCTATTTCATGTTAATATGATGATAGACCCCCTCTTTCTCTCATCAATTCGTTTTAAGAATGTTTAAGTGGCGCCGTTAGGCTGCCGAATTTTTAAGGGATTCTTTCACCTTCCTCGTTTTCAAGTTCTATTTTCATTCAAGCCTTTCATGTTTCTTTGTATCATGTTGGGGCATGATCTCTAAATTTATCATACTGATCTTTTATGATCATATGATGAGAGACCCCATTTTATCTCTTCAATTCAATGTTTTTGAAGTTTTATGTGGCGCCGTTAGGCTGCCGAATTTTTTTTAAGGGATTCTCTCACCCTTCTCTTTTTCAAAGTTCTACTTTCATGTCAAGTCTTTCAAGTTAATTTCTATTATGTTGGGGTATGATCTCTATATATATCATACTGGAATCTTATTTTCATATGATGAGAGACCCCATTTGATCTCTTCAATTCAGTATTTTGATGTTTTAAGTGGCGTCGTTAGGCTGCTGAATTTTTAAGTGGTTCTTCACCCTTCTCGTTTTGAAGTTCTACTTTCATGTGAATTATTTCAAGTTCCTTTTTGTTATATTGGGGTATGATCTCTATATCTATCATACTGGACTCTTATTTTCATATGATGAGAGACCCCATTTGATCGCTTCAATTCAGTATTTTGAAGTTTTAAGTGGCGCTGTTAGGCTGCCGAATTTTTAAGTGGTTCTTCACCCTTCTCGTTTTGAAGATCTACTTTCATGTCAATTCTTTCAAGTTAATTTTTGTTATGTTGGGGAATTATCTCTATATCTATCATACTGAACTCTTATGTTCACATGATGAGAGACCCTATTTGATCTTTTCAAATCGTTTTTGTTGAAGTTTAAGTAACGCCGTTAGGCTGTCGAACTTTCATAAGAGAAATCTAATTTTTGTCTTCCTTCCATGTTTTTCATTTCAAATGGCATGTCCTTGAAATTTCATTACCATGATCATGTATCCTTCTTATTCTGTCCATATACTGTTTTATGGGTCATTTATGAATGTTTGACTCATTTTACCTCTCTTTTTAATGTCTTCTAAAACCTCATAACATAGCCGTTATGCTGCAGAATTTCCATCTCAAAATGTCTCTCTCTTTTTCTAAAGTTCTTTTATATTATTAAGTGAATACTCAAAGCTCTTTCTTCTAAAGGGGTATTCACATATATACCAAAATGTTCTATTTTAAATTCTGGGATTTACATACATGAGACCCACCTTCCTTTTCTGTGGGTTTTAAAGTGACGTAAAGATCATGTCTTTAAAGCAGTTTTTAAAACGTTATGATTATGAAATGAAACCCATTTATTTTATGCTATGTGGGTTATTTATGAAATGTTTGATGATGATATATGTGGCTCACATGATAATAAAGGCAAATTTAAGGGTGCGCCCTGATAGCGCTCCAATGCATTGGGTAATGATGTAACCACTAGAGATTACAATTTTAACGATGCCTTGGCGAAAAACCTTGGTAATTTTTTAACGACACCTTGGGGATGGACCTTGGTGAAACGAAACGATTGTCAATATTAAATGTTGCAGCCACATCTTCAAGTTATGAAAAAGTTTTATTTTTATTATGATATGCCTCATGATTTCATTTTCATGCATTACAGTTCTTTTCATGACTTTATTGATGTATCTCAAGTTCATATGTAAAATGTTTCACTTGTTTCCCTTGTTGGGTCTTCTGCTCACCCTTCCTTTTGATGTATGTCCCCAGGTTATGAGATGCAGTAATGAGCCTAGGGTGAACATGAGGAGAAGACTTTCAAGTGTTTAAGAAGAATGTTTTTTTTTGTTTCATGTTTTATGTTCCTTGTTTCCAAGACACTAAACCTTAAAGATCCTCAGTTCCGTGTAATGGAATGAAAAGTTATGTTATAAAAAGACAGGATGCTATAATCCTAGTCTGGCGACTACTATCCAGGCTTCAACTAGTAGGCAGCGGGATGTACCCAGTACTAGCCGATCGCCGGTTCAACCGGCAGGACCCGCTATGCCTCAAAATGTCGAACGACCTCCTGTAAGCGGAGGTTCGCGTTTGACACAAAAGTATGATGTCCTGAAGCACCTGGATGGCATTCCGGCGAGGCTTTCTATTCTTTAGGCCCTTCACCTGTCATCCAAAATGCGTGAGGCACTTGCCGAGGCCTTAAGGAGCCCCCTCCAGTTTGAGACGGAGGTAGCAGCTGTAGAAGCCTTCCATACCGAGATGATTGAAAACGCCGAGTTTCATGCGGTTATCTCGTTCTCCGGTGAAGATGAGGACCCTCCTATACAGGGGCACATTCGACCGCTGTATATCACTGGCCACTTCAATGGCGTGGAAGTCTGCCACTGCCTCATTGACACGGGTTCTGGAATCAATCTAATTCCGACTCGGACGTTGCGAAAGTTGGGTCTATCTGAAGGTGATTTAACCCCCTCTGACCTCAGAATCCAAGGGTACGATAGGACCGAGCAAACCCCAGTCGGCAAGATCCGCCTGAAGACTCAGTTCGGTGGCTTAATTACCAGCACCGAGTTCATGGCCGTCTCTCAGGACACCGCCTACAACGCATTGATGGGTAGGCCATGGCTCCATCTGCATGCAGCGGTCCCTTCATCGTATCACCAGTGCCTCAAATACTCCCTCAACGGTCGAGTAGGCATGCTCCAAGGAGATGTGTCCCCTTTCGCTTCTTGTGAGGCCCTCTATCTGGATGCGGGTTATTACAAAATTAAGGGTAAACAAATCCTAGTAAGTGAGGATGAACCCGCCCCGGTCACAAGTGATCCCTAGGCTAGCATGGATGACGCCTACATCTTCCCGATCCACCGGTTGGAGGCCACAACCCCCGACATGGGGCAATGTTTTGTTGTTTCGGGTATGCAAGGAAGGCATGTTCCAATGTCCAAGCGACGACGGAAAATCACCTCGTACTCCTACATCAAACAGGCTCAGGTCATCCCAGAACCTCCTACCCCTGTATGGTACCGGAATGTCAAGATTATGACGACGGCGGTACGCCATACGTGTCTCTTCCGCTGGGCTGGAATCCACCGACTCAGGCCGACACGTCACCACTGCTTTGATATTATCAAACGTGGCCCCTTAGGCCGAAGGCCAGATGGGATAGGCTCAAATGCCTTCATTGCTATGGTCTCAATGGCAAGTGGGTCTCCCGATGTGATGACCGCTGCTGCCCAGCAGTATCTTCCGTCGCGGGAAGTTCCCCCGCGGGTGGGGAGGAAGACCTGGAGGATGCTTCCCCTGCCTTTGAAGAAGGCGTCTCTACCACGGTGGATGAACTGGTATAGGTGAACCTTGGTAGCGAGGCAGATCCGAGACCCACATTGATTAGTGCAGCCATGTCCCCCGAGGAGCGGCAGCGGTACGTAGACTTCCTCAAACAGCACCATGATGTGTTTTCCTGGAGTTACAATGAGATGCCAGGACTAGATCCCTAGGTAGTCGTTCACCTTCTGGGCCTCCCGGCAAAACACCGTGGGTTTGAGCAGCCTCCCAAGAAAATGCACCCTTCTCATGGTGATATGGTTGAGGCCTAAGTTGAAAAGATTATCAAAGACAACTTCATTAAGGAAGTCTAGTACCCCAAGTGGCTTGCCAACATTGTGCCAGTCAGGAAGAAGAATGGGCAGATCAGAGTCTGCATCGACTTCTGCGATCTTAATCGCCACTGCCCAAAGGATGACTTCCCACTCCCGGTGACGGAGTTATTTATTGATGCCACAGCCGGGTTCCAAGCCCTCTCTTTCATGGATTGATACTCCGGGTACAACCAGATCCGGATGGACCCAAAAGATGAGGATTCCACTGCCTTCAGGGCTCCCCAAGGTACCTTTTGCTACCAGGTTATGCCTTTCAGTTTGAAAAATGCAGGTGCCACTTCTCAGAGGGCCATGCATCGCATATTCAAACCGATCCTTGGGACATTGGTGGAATGCTACGTGGATGACCTCGTAGTCAAATCATGTCAGCGCCAGGACCATCTCAAAGACCTCGAGAAAGTGTTCGGTTTCCTCTGTTCCCATCACCTGAAGATGAACCCGTTGAAGTGTGCCTTCGGTGTCACCTCTGGGAAGCTTCTAGGTTTTGTTGTCAGATACCGAGGTATCGAGATAGACCCGGAGAAGATCAAGGCCATCATCCAAATGCCTCCCCCGAGCAACATTTGGGAGCTTCGAGGCATTCAAGGCCACTTAGCCTATATACGCCGATTCATCGCGAATCTGGCCGGAAAGTGTAAGCCCTTTTCCCGGCTCATGAAGAAGGGCGCCGCCTATGAATGGGATGAGGAGTGTCGGACCGCCTTCGAGGAAATCAAGCAGTATCTGCTCCAACCTCCGGTCTTGATGCCACCCATCTCTGAAAAGCCGTTGGTCCTTTATGTGACCGCCCTGGAGAGATCCCTCGGTGTGCTGCTCGCCCAGAAGAATAACGAGGGTACTGAGAACAGTCTCTACTATCTCAGCCGCATGCTTCTCGATACAGAGGCCAGATACTCCCCCATCGAAAAGAGCTGCCTTGTGCTTGTATTCGCCGTGCAGAAGTTGCGACATTACCTGCAGCACCATGAGGTGCAGTTGGTCTCCCGGGTAGACCCACTGAAGTACATCCTGAACCGCCCCATGCTGACTGGCTGACTTGCACGGTGGGCAGTGATTCTCCAGCAGTTTGATATCGGGTTCGTACCTCAGAAGGCCATTAAGGGACAGGCGTTGGCAGACTTTTTAGCTGCCCATCCAACCTCCGTGGATCAATCCCTGGACCTGGATTTCCCTGATGAGATGATCCTCGCAGTCGATCATGTTGTCCCGTGTTGGAAAATGCATTTCGACGGCGCCTCCCGGAGCCCCACCGGTAGGAGGCTCAACGATCCCAAGCTCAACAGAGTGGGCTTGGGTATTGTCTTCATTACCCCGGTGCAGGTCGTCCTGCCATACTCATTCCTATTATCAGAAGGTTGTACGAACAACGAGGCAGAGTACCAGGATCTCATTACCGGCCTCGAGTTGGCCCTTGAGATCCATGTTCCCCATCTACATGTGAAGGGAGATTCCGAGATGTTAATCAAACAGGTTAATGGCGACTACGTTGTCAGGAAGCTAGAGCTTGCACCGTTGCTAGAGTACACCCTCCACCTAATGGCCCAATTCTTATCTCGACCAGAGGTTACTCATGTCCCACGGTCACAGAACGGCCAAGCAGACGCCTTGGCTGGCTTGGTCGCATCGCTTGCAGAACCCGAGCAAGATGATTTGATCATACATGAGGCACACCGGAGAGTCATTGCTCCCGTCACCCAAGAGGACAATGATGGCCTACGAGTAGGTCATCTCACCGCCAAACCCTCTACATCAGGGGTCCCAGGTTTGTCAGACACAGTGGTTGAAGCCACTCCTGACTGGAAGGCACCTTTTGTCGAGTATCTCCAAAATGGTCGCCTCCCGGACGACCGGGCCGAGCGTGAGCGAATCCAACGCCGCGCGCTGCAATTTACCCTCCAGAGCGGCCCCAGTCTTGAACAGATCCATTATAAGCGGAGTTTCGATGGTGTCCTCCTCCATTGCATCCAAGGAGTAGAGATACCTCAAGTTATGCAAGAGGTTCATGCTGGTTCTTGTGGCGCCCATCAAGCTGGGCCGAAGTTGTCCCATCAAATCCGGAGGTTGGGGTACTTCTGGCCCTCTATGATCCACGATTGTATTGGATATGCCAAGAGATTCCATGCGTGCCAAGTTCACGCTGACTTCCTGCATAGGCCACCGGAGCCCCTCCACCCCACCAAGTACTCTTGGCCATTTGCGATATGGGGACTTGATGTAGTGGGACCGTATCCACCGGCAACAGCCCACCAGTGTAGGTTTATCCTGACTGCTACAGATTTCTTCTCCAAGTGGGTAGAGGAAGTTCCGCTCAAAGAGGTCAAGGCCCGTTCCATCGTTGACTTTGTGAGCTCCAGCATTATCCACCGGTTTGGGGTCCCTCACGCCGTCCTCACCGATAACGGCACCAACTTCCGAGCGGCTGAACTGAAGAAATTGTATGCCAAGTACGATATCCGGTCGAACCATACCTCCCGCTACCACGCACAGGAAAATGGACAGATCGAGGCGTTTAACAAAACCCTCTCTAACATTTTGCAGAAGATGGTTGGTCAGAACAAGAAAAGTTGGCCGGACAAGCTCCCCAACGCCCTCTGGGCTTACCGGACGATGACTCGCAACTCTACCCAGGTGACCCCATATTCCCTGGTGTATGGAGCTGAGGCCGTCCTACCCATTGAGATCTAGATACCATCATTACGCACTGCAGTTTATGATCACCAGACATCAGCTGAGGTAACCGAGATCCGTCTAGCTGAATTGGAAGCACTGGATGAGAACCGGCTTCATGACCTGCACAATCTAGAAAGGCATCAGGATAAGATAGCGAGGGCCTTAAACAAGAAGGTTCGTATCTGCTCTTTTTTACAGGGCGACCTGGTACTGGCCCTTCGAGCGCCAATGATTCCCGGTAGGAAACCGCCCAAATTAGAACCCAAATCGTAAGGGCCTTATATCATCCATAAGGTTTACCCAATGGTGCATACTCCTTGGTGACCACGGATGGAGAGCGTGTAACCCCTCCCACCAATGCCAAGTTCCTTAAGCGATACTTTACCTAGGGCAAAAGGGTCCTGCATGACCCTAAACTGCAAGGTGGTCCTGCACGACCTTAAACATCATCTTCGTCCTGCAAGACGATAAATTGTGAAATGGTCCCGCATGACCTTAAATTGCACATTAGGGTCTTACATGACCCTAAACTGCAAGGTGGTCCTGCACGACCTTAAACTTCATCTTCATCCTGCAATACGATAAACTATGAAACGGTCCCGCATGACCTTAAACTACAAATTAGGGTCCTGCATGACCCTAAACTGCAAGGTGGTCCTGCACGACCTTAAACTACATCTTCGTCCTGTAAGACGATAAACTGTGAAACGGTCCCGTATGACCTTAAACTGCACATTAGGGTCCTGCATGACCCTAAACTGCAAGGTGGTCCTGCACGACCTTAAACTGCATCTTTTTCCTGCAAGACGATAAACTGTGAAATGGTCCCGCATGACCTTAAACTGCACATTAGGGTCCTCCATGACCCTAAACTGCAAGGTGGTCCTGCACGACCTTAAACTGCATCTTCATCCTGCAAGACGATAAACTGTGAAATGGTCCCGCATGACCTTAAACTGCACATTAGGGTCCTGTATGACCCTAAACTACAAGGTGGTCCTGCACGACCTTAAACTGCATCTTCGTCCTGCAAGACGATAAACTGTGAAACAGTCCCGCATGACCTTAAACTCCACATTAGGGTCCTGCATGACCCTAAACTGCAAGGTGGTCTTGCATGACCTTAAACTGCATCTTCGTCCTGCAAGACATTAAACTGCAAGTCAGGCAGGCCTTCCTGACCGAGGCTCAGCCTCAGGCCCCTTGGCCTCCTTGGGCCCATGGCCCCCCATCCTCATTGCAAGACGTTAAACTGCAAGTTAGTCAGGCCTTCCTGACCGAGGCTCAGCCTCAAGCCCCTTGGCCTCCTTGGGCCCATGGCCCCCCATCCTCATTGCAAGATGTTAAACTGCAAGTCAGTCAGGCCTTCCTGACCGAGGCTCAGCCTCAGGCCCCTTGGCCTCCTTGGGCCCATGGCCCCCCATCCTCATTGCAAGACGTTAAACTGCAAGTCAGTCAGGCCTTCCTGACCGAGGCTCAGCCTCAGGCCCCTTGGCCTCCTTGGGCCCATGGCCCCCCGTCCTCATTGCAAGACGTTAAACCACAAGGCGGTCAGGTCTTCTTGACCGAGGCTCAGCCTCAGGCCCCTTGGCCTCCTCGGGCCCCTGTCCCCTCGTCTTCCCCGCGAGACGTTAAACCGCAAGCTGTTTTTCCCTGACTTACCCGCTTGCGGGATTATACGGTATGGTATGGGATTATGTCCTCATTCACGTCGGATTACTCGCCGTACCATACATATCCCCAAATGAGATGCTCTTCGTCCCGCATGATGTTAAACTGCATTTCAAGAACTGCGTGTGGCTTGATTCCCAAATGGGATATGTAGGAACACTCAGACGCCTCGTCTTGATCCCAGCCCCAAGCTTTTCTCTTCCACTATTCCCCCTGGGAATAGTTTCCTCGAAGGATCCTTGTGTAGTAGGGAGTAGGCTTTCTTAGCCCTGCTCATACAACCCCGCTCACTCAAGGATTGTAAGGGTCGCACCATGTGCCCACTCTCGTTCTTCTATCCTCCCATGTCCTCACCGTATGACGTTAAACTACATAGCCTTCAAGAACTACGTATGGCCTGATTCGCATCCTCATGAGATACGTAGGAACGCCCGGGTATTTCGTGCGTTGGCCCAGCCCAAAAGCCAAAATCTCCCCCTCGGGTCAAGATATGGCAGGGTGCATACTTTTAACCCAACTCACATCGAGCAAGCCTCGAATCGGCTGCACATCCCCCTGGAGATGTTTGCCTCTTTCATGGATGGATATAACTATGCTTCACCCACTCCTTGACTGGGATTCCATCATCTTTCACACCCATAGGGACTCCCAAGAACGACCTGGATACAACGTCCAAGGGCTCTCCTACCGTTACGGGCCAACGCCCCCGAGGGTTTTCAAGAAACAAGACGATACAAGTCTCGCGTTGCAAATTTGGTCAGCGGTCGACGCTCATTTGTTGCTCCCATATCAGGTTACCATAGGAACGCTGTGTTTCGAACATGGTCAACAGTGTAATGGATCTTTGGGTCCACCCCGAGATGTCCCAGACATTGAGTGCAGTGATTCGTCCTGCCCCATCCCGAGGTGAAAAACTTCCCCCCGGGCGGTGCTAGCGATCGGGCCCACGGCCCTGATTCCCCATAGGGTTGTACGGTGTGGTGTAGGACTACGTCCTCATTCATGTTGGGATCATGTACCACGCCGTACGCCCTCCCTTACGAGGCCCAGCCTCAGGCCCCTTGGCCTCCTTGGGCCCATGGCCCCCCGTCCTCATGTAAGACGCTAAACTGCAGACCCGTCAGGCCTTCCTGACTGATGCCTGACCATAGGCCCCTTGGCCTTCTCGGGCCCCTCCGCCCAATCTCTCACCCAGGGTGTACGGTGTGGTGTAGGACTACGTCCTCATTCACATCGGGATCATGTATCACATCGTACGCCCTCCCTTACGAGGCCCAGCCTCAGGCCCCTTGGCCTCCTCGGGTCCCTGACCCTCATCCTCATTGCATGTCATTAAACTACAAGAAGGTCAGGCCTTCCTGACTAGTGCCTAACCATCAGGCCCCTTGGCCTTTCCGGGCCACGGCCCATGTCCTCTCTTATAGGAATGTATGGTGTGGTGTAGGACTACGTCCTCATTCACGTCAGCTTCTTCGCCATACCGTACACCTCCCTTCTTTAGGGGTATATTGCTCCCCTTCTCGTCCCATATGACGTTAAACTACATTTGGAGAACTACGTGTGGATTGATTCCCATATTCATGGGATACATAAGACCACCTGAATGTCTACGATTCGGGTCCAGCCCCATCTCTCGGGAATCTTCATCCCATATTGGCCCCTTGGCCTATCCTTCCTCCGTGAGGGGATTATATGTTGTGGTGTGGGACTATGTCCTCATGCACGATGATCTCGTAATGACTAAGCCATGTACCTCTCCCTCCTAAGCTGTTTCGTCAATCCCTTTTTGGCAGTTCACTGATGTGCCTAAGAGTACTCTGGTTTATTACATGGAATGCCAAGATTTACTCGGACACATCCGCACCCGCTTTCCAGGCTTTGTGTATCCCTACATCAAGGCTTTCATCATCTTTCACACCCGGAGGGACCCCCAAGAACGGCCTGGATACTACGCCCAAGGGCTCTCCTACCATTACGGACCAACGCCCCCGAGGGTTTTGGACAACAAATCGATAAAATCCCGCATTGCGAATATGGTCAGCGGTCGATGCTCGTTTGTTTTTCCCACCTCAGGCTAATGTGATATGGATGCTGCGTCTCCACCATGGTTAACAGTTTTCCTCTCTCTCCACGGAAACCCATTAGGCCCAAAATGTCGGGTTCACAATTCACACCCTTCATCACTTCACCGTGTCCAAGTGGAGTCTCGGAACTTTTGGTACTCTTCCTCCGTGCACGTCTGCGCGTTGGGGGAACAAGTCGTGTAGAAGGTGTCCTTCGGGGCTCTCTACCAACTCCCGTTTGACTCACCCCAAGCATTGCGATGAGGATACCCCACCTTGTTTCCCACACCGAGTTTAACTCACGTGGGCTTAGGAATCGGGTTGACATCTGTGCTTGCTTGGGAAGTAGTCGCCATTCACGGTCTGAGCTCTAAGACCATAAACTAAGTTTCTCATCTAGAACTAAGTTCAGCTTGATTCCTATCTCGATAGGATACGTAGGAATTCCCAGACCCCTTGTCTTTGGGTCCAGCTTGAGTTCAGCAAATTCACCTCTCTGGTCCTTCCTTCAGGACCCCGACTACGGGACTGCGTGGCATAGTGCGGGATTATATCCTCATTCACGTCAGGTTTTCAATGGCTGCACCACGCACGCCCCCATTCTGAGGTTTAGCCCTCCTATTCCTTGTCCAACATGACATTAAAAGGCACCCTTCAGAACTACGTATGGCTTGATTCTCATCCTTATGAGATACGTAGGAGCGCCCGGGAACTTCCCCGCAGGCCCAGCCTAACCTTCATGTTCGGTCCCTCGACTCGAGAATTTCCCCAGAGAATGCATGGTAGGTAGGGCTTAGGTCCTCATTCACGTCAGGTTTTGTAACCACCTTTCCATGTATCCCCTGTTCCCCTTACCCATCCATGGTCCGAATATACGACCCTAAACTAAGATCTTCCTATGGGAAAGGAATCTACTCCCCCTATCTAATACGTCTCATTGTCGTATTCAGATGTGTTTCGACAAAGAGCCCGAAGTGTGGGATTTTCATAGGGACATTCCCCTCATCCCATGACCATGCTTCGTGAGCTCGCTATTTGGATCCTCATCCTCTTCCACATCCAAAAGGACCCTCGGACGACATGGATACTAGGCTTAAGGGCTCTCCATGAATGCTGGACCTAAGGGCCCTCCAATCGTTTTGGGCCAATGTCCCTAAGGATATTTGACAACATTTGTGACATGGTCCCGTGTTTCGAACATGGTCAATGGTCAACCCTCATTTGTTTGTCCCCATTCTAGGCTAACGCGACATGATGTTGTGTTGGGAACATGGTCAGCAGTTATCCTCCATCGTCACGCTGCCATCATCGTGATCTGAATCTCGAGCACCATGATTCACACATTTCCACTTCCTCATGTTCAAGTGGAATTTCATCATACTCGGCTCTTTCTCTTCGCGCATCCAGGTGTGCTAAATGATCATGTTAGTGTCATTGGGTTAGTATTCACTGAGCGTCCCTTTTCCCTAACCTTCCCCTTTCTGTGTCGGGAAATTCCCACCACTACTGCTTGTTTCCCACACCGAGCACGACTCACGTGGGCTTAGTAGTCTTGGCAGGATGTGTACCAACACGGCCAGGCTTCTCATCATCCCACATGACGTTAAACTGCGCTTTCAGAACTACGTATGGCTTGATTCCCATCCTCATGGGGTACGTAGGAACGCCCGACCACTCTGCTTCGGGCCCAGCCCGATCCTCACTCTTGGTCCCTCGACCTGAAGAGTTTCCTCCGGGGGTATGTGGTATGATTTGGACTCCAAGTCCTCATCCACTTCGGTTTCATATCCACCACACCACACGCTCCCTGGGATCTTCCCTTATTCCACATCCTATCGTATGACGTTAAACTACAGGAGTCCATGTGTCCTCAACGCATGACACTAAACTGCGGTTCTACCCTGAGCAAGTTTAGGATGCCCCAAGATCCCATTGGGAGGTGACAGATCCCCTCGCCAGAGAGGCCCTGTCTGGAAGAAAGAATGATCCATGATCAAACCAATGCGCCCATATGATGTACTCCCACCATAGTGGTGTAACTACCTATGTGTTGGATTCTGTTCGGACAAACCGTCACTCCATATTCCACGCTTTGTGTGCCACTTATTCGGACCCTCATTCTCTTTCATGTCCCACGGGACCCCCTAACGACCTGGTCTCATGCCGCATCAGCTCACCTACCGTCCTGGGCCAACATTCTGGGAGACGGGTCATGTCTGGAAGGACCCCCTAACAGTATGAATGTCGACCAATGGTCCACCCACTGTCCTGGGCCAACGTCCCGAAGGATTGATCGACAACATTTGTGACATGGTCCCGTGTTTCGAACATGGTCAACGGTCGACCCTCAGTTGTTGTCCCCATTACAGGCTAACGCAGTAAGGATACCGCTTCTCCTTCAAGGTTAACGGTTGTCCCTTATTGTCACGCCATCCCCACAGTGTTCCGAATCCTAGGTATCGCGATTCACGCTTCCCATTTTCATCTGTTTGGACCTATTTCAGTGCCCCTGGCGTTACCCCGTTTGTGTGTAAGAGCACGCTGAAGAAACGGTAATTCGGCTACCCTGGAAGTTCATTCTTCGATCAAACCAACTATCTCATGTTTCTCACATCGGGCTCGACCCACGTGGGCTTGGGGAATTGTCGTCGAACGTCCCGTAAACATTGTAGGGATGTAACAAGGCAATTCAAACAGTGGAAATCGTGTGCGCTACGGCATTCAAAACAAAGAAAGAAAAATTGAAGCACGAAAGTACCAATAAAATATTTTGGGTTTGTTACAATACCCGGGGGTTGACTCCCCCCATGGATGAGTTGACCCCGTCAAAAGAGCATTGCAGGTCCACCACCCGTTGGCCTGTGGAATCCAGAGCTTGTTGCCGCTGACTCAGCTCCTGATCCTCCTCTGTAGCAGCGGGGCGTAATTCGTCAGTCTTGGCCCTGGTCCTCTCTACCTCAGCCTAAATGGCAGCAATCTTTCTAGAGGTTTTCCCTATATGCTCTTCTGCCTCTTCCAGCTGGGCATTCACCCGCGAGACCAGCTCAGATTGTGCATCAAGAGAGGCTGAAAGCTCGTCTGCCCGGGTCTGCATCAGTTGGATCTCGCCTTCAGCCTCCTGGAGCTTCTTAATGCTGGTCGCCTTCCTCCGCTGCCAGCCCACGCTGAGCCCACGATCATGCTCTCGGATCTTCTCAGCCATAAGATCTCGGATGAGTGCCTAAGGGCGTTGGGCATCCACTCCCCCATCACACAGTTCATGCAATCGTGAGCGGAGTCTATCCATTTCATCCAGCCATTGCGCTTGGGGAGTGTCCTTGATAAAGAGCGTGATCAGCTTCCATGACCGGCGACGGACTATGCTGCTGTCTTCCTCGTTGTAGGCCGTTTCGTCCCAGTCTGCGTGATTGGCAGGCTCGTACATAGGATATGCCTGCAGGAATTCCTCGGCGGGATCTGCATCTGGCATTGAATCTAGTGCGGCATCTGGCGCCGGAGCAGGCGCGAAAGGAGTAGGGCCGGCCGACCAATCCTCTTCATCAGAGTCCACCTCGATGACCTCAGGCACGACCCTGCTGGTGGTCCCGCCAGTGATGATGTGCGTCATAGCCGGAGAAGATGGGGGGACTATCGTCACCATCACTGGCATGCCCCTAGGAGGGACGCCACCAGACATCCCAACCAGTCTTGCTGCAGCGGCCCACGCCAGTCGGAGAACTGTACGACAGAGAGGGACATAAACGTTAGTTGGTAGGCATAGTCTACATATGACGACAAGGGAACCGGTGAAGGGGACTTACGGATATCGACCTCCTGGCGCTGCTCTTGAACTGGTACTGACGGGACCCTAAGGTGAGGCCCTCCGTATACTGTTGGAAGGTCTGGAGATTTCGGAGGAGCCACCTCGGGTGCTCTGGTCCCACCAGACGCGGAACCGGACGCAGCCATAGGCGCGGGTTCTGAAGGTCCCACATCATCACCCGCCAAGGGGCGAGAATGAGGCCTGCAAACAAGTTCCTCCTGCATGGCTCAAACATCGGTGAGAAGTCCATAGGGACCCAAGAACATATCGTAAGGAAAGAAATCCGGAATGCTACCTCGAGAGCCTCTGTGAAATCATCGGAATCTGAGCCCTGGTCTCTGACTTTACCCTCCTCCAACGGGCTTCCTCCTCCAGCCTCATCCTCCCGAGAGGAGTCCTATGATTCTTCCGGTAGGGGGAAGCACTCCCTTAGATCGGCTGCCGATAACTGTGGGGGGGACCGTTTGATTCAACAGTACCCTCACCCAGTCTGTCATTGGGCGAGGGACACCGCTGGAGTGGACGTAATCCTCCAGCTCGTCTAGGTATTGTTCTGCCTCCACTGGAGACACCATGAATCCAGCCCGAACTAAGCCTATGCCCAGTAATTCCATCCCGAGGCGATTCAGGTGGTCCCATACCTCGGGTGGGCTGAGGAATTGCCGGTTGACATCCCAAATGTCCCAGGCTTCCGGGAAGACAACATCCTCTGCCACGTCAATATGACGCAGGCGCTTCCCCGGATCCTGAGTGGATATCCTACGAAATCCCCTCGGTGGCTGCCCCCCCGGATGGCCCTGCTCTTCCGGAATCACCGGATCCACCGCTGCTGCCATACCCTCGGCCGTTGCGGGTCTCGCAGCCATGGCAGCCCCGCTACCGCGAGCGGCCCTAGCTACCCTCCGACCTCGACCTCGAGATCGAGGAGGCCCACCGTCACCGAACCGAATAGTTGGTTGCTTCAACATCTCCCCTGGGTAAGCAGCCTCCCAAATGATGGCGTACTCCCTCACCAATCCGAAAGTGGTGGTGGATGGAGGCAATGCAATCCGCATCTTCTCATATTCCCTTGTAAACATGAGCCATAGCTGCCTCATCACACACGGGTGCTCCTCGTGACGCACCTCCCAGTAGACCTGCGGGGTCAGCCGCTGGAGGCACCTGAACTACCTCGCAAACCGATGCGGGGTGTACGGTTCGCAGATTGGCTCGCGATCTATCTATGCCACCAAAACTCCACCTCAAAAGGCCAAGAGGTAAGCCCGATGTTCTTCCGTTCCCCGCCTGTCATCCGTAAGTATCCCCTTCGGAAATGGGAAGGGGTGAAAATTAAACTCATCTGCCCTCCACACCCAATTCAGCACCATCGGCACAGCTAGTTTGAACGGGAAGCTCCTGACCGCATTCAGGATGGAGGGGCGGAAGTTTGATCCTGGTGGCAAAATGGGGTTTGGATACTCATAAATCCCCCTGATATACGTTGTGATCCACCCATACCGGAGGTGGAAGGGCCCGCATATCCTTGGCGGCATCTTTCCCTCACTAATGTGCCGCAGCATTCTGTACAGTTTGGTGAGCATCGGAATCCCCAGATTGATCCGCTGCCCCATGGACAACATCGACGCCATGATAAACGAGCTGGGCCACACCCCCATGCTTGTATCCCTCACCGGTAGGATCCAACCACAGATGAGAGCCGCGATGAACGCCGCCATCCTGACTGTTGGCTGTTGTTCAGTGCTGACACTAAAACCCCAAGTCTTCCATTGGCTGTCCTCTAAGACCCGCCAATACGAGTGCCCATTTCCTCGTTGGGCCTCCCTTGTACAAGTTCGAGGCCTCAGAGGGAACTCTCGATTCTCTGGGAAATTCAAGAAGCATTTGAACCATCTCCTAAAGTGGACATCCCTCACTGCCTCCTTGTCCTCTCCAGGGACAAGTGCCATCAGCACTGATGCCAGTCGCAGCATTTGCTCCGTATCCTCCCACGCGCTGATGACGGGGAGGAACTCTTCATACATGGCCCCCAAGATCGGGACCCCAGAAATTTGGTGGACATCCCACAGGATGATTCCCACCTCCCCGTGATGCAGGTGAAAGGTATTGGTCCTAGACGACCATCTGCTCAGCAGTTCTGGCATCAGTTGCTTTGGTTGGTAAATGTGGAATTGGGAGGCCCATGATGCCTCATACAACCCCACTCTCCTCAGCTCGGCCTCGAACTCCTCGCATGGGGAACCTACCCAGTAGGCCCAGGCACAGTCATCAGTAAAATTGCCACCCTGGTGCAGGTCCCACTCATCGGACCATCCCTTCTTTGGATCCTACAAAGCTGCCTTCAACATGGTACGGTAGAGAGGAGGGGATGCCTCCGGTTGCAGTGGCCTCCCGTCAATATCATTCACATGGTTGTAGAGACAGTCAGTGGTGATGGGTGTGAAGTCCTCCCGCGCATGACCATCGGCCGCCCTGAACCATTGGTTCTGGCATGGTGTGCTCCTGAACTAGCAAGCTGGTTCGTCCCTACTCGCCTCAGGGATGAAGAAGTCGTCCCTCAGCCCCAAGCCGTACAATGGCAGTTTCTTGCACTGCGGATAATCCTTATGACTTTCTGATAGTAGATCTGTCAAAGAAGTGTGGTCCGAGTGGCATCGGACCATCTCCCCTAGGCCTGGGCAATTGGCCATCTCATCCCGACGAGCAGCATCTGCAAGCACCCCCAACACAGCCTCTTGACGGGCCATTTCGATTCCGGCCCTCAGAAAAGAATTTTTTCAGCTGGATCACGAAGCTCGGCCGCGAAGCTGAATCGCGAAGACGGATCACGAAGATTGGTCGTGAGACCGGGCCGCGAAGTCTGGCCAAGGCCAACAAAAAGTTTGTTTGGCGCGGACGTGGAGTCGGAGACCCGCGGTTCGCCGCAAAGCTCGATTCGCGGAGGGTTGTCGTGGAGTACGCGGAGCTTCGCAAAGTCGAGAGCACAAAAGGACAAGGAAGTCACGTGAAGACAAAAGAGTTTGACCCCCCTATTTATAGGCGATGACCCCGGAGCATCGCGGCGTGACTCCACTGCGCGGATCATCGCGGCGTGTCCGGATCCGTGGCCCCAGTCAGCATCGCGGGCCCCCTTCGCAGAGCGGCATCGCGAACCTCCGACAATTTTGGAGATTTTCCCTCAGACTTCAACCCTTCTCCCTCCGGGGCTCCAATTCTGAGGGGGGTCATTTGATGGGGCCAAAATATGGCCCGAAAGAAAGGAGCAAAAAAGAAGGCTGGTGCGTTGCCTCGTGAAGCACCGACGCGAAGAACCGACGTGAAGCGGCCCCGAACATCACGGCCCCGCGAAGCTCCAGAGGCGGTAACTCTTCGCGAAGGCGTTAGAAGTTTTCAAGCCCGCCGCGAAGCTCCAGAGGAGGTAATGCTCAATGAAGGAATTTGACGTTCACGAGCCCGCCGCGAAGCTCCAGAGGCGGTAATGCTCCGCGAAGGCATTTGACGTTCGCGAGCACGCCGCGAAGCACCGGAGGCGGCGCGCGAGTTCTGCTTCGCAGCGCCCCTTCCCTATAAATACTGGACTCCCCCTGAGTCCCGAGGATGGATAATCCGACCTTTCGTCTTCTCCTCTCCCGAATCGCGAAGCACTCTTTGCCCCGGGAATCATGAGCTCCACGAGGTACTTCTACATCGCAAGGCGCCTTTGCTTTGTCTCGTTTTGAGCCCCTCTTCCGAGAGGGATGCCCTTCGCGAAGCTCAAGGGCATTCGCGAAGGAAGGGGATTCCCACGGGAACTCAGGCAGCTGTGGAGCACTTATGCTTCGCGAAGCACCCAACCCCTGTTAGTGATTCCTATGCCAAGGCAGGAGCGCTACACATCGCGAAGCACACTGCTTCGCGGGACCCTGCTTCGCGAGGCACCTCTTCTTCGCGAGGCAGTGCTCCGCGAACACTGTTCCACTTCGCAAAGCACCTTCCACTCACACCTATGCCCCATGCTAAGGCCAAGGCACTCTACTTCGCGAAGCACACTCCTTTGCTTAGCAATTCCTCTTCCCGTGAGACCCTCCAGGCTTGCACAATGTGATTTCAAAGTCCCATGGACAATACCACTCGTAGCGTTGCTTCGCTTAATGCTTCTTCGCATAGGCACGCTAATGGCTATTGCTTCTTCGCATAGCCACACTAATATGTACCCCTTGATGGTTCGTTCCACAACCCCCCTTGACCATGGCCTTGCTGGTACCTTCCCTTCCCCAAGGACCAGAGGGTACCGGTTATGTAAGTCCTAGGGGTGCGGAGTGAACCCCCTTCGTCGGAGCTGCAGGACGTTAAACTACCAAGCACCACGTCCTCAACACATGACGTTAAACTGTGACCCGACCCTGGGCCTCCATCCTGGAGTAAGTCCCGGCACCATGGGCCGCCTAACGCGTAAGCCCCTCTTCGCTTCTCAAGGACGCATCCTTCGCGACGTGATCGTCAGGTCCTTGCAACCTCTTGTTTCTCACACCGAGCATGACTCACATGGGCTTAGAGTGAGCACCGACCCTGACCCCCACCCACAGCGAACTACGAGGACTTTGATCCATGCCAAGGCATGGTACGTAGGAAGCCTCCCTGAGGTTCAAGCCCACCCGTCATTTATTCACGTCGGGTCCCATCCCCATCCAGCATGACGTTAAACTGCATTTCGGTCCGACGGCAAGCCGTTGGGACTCACCAACCAGTGAACTACGATGACTTTGATCCATGTCAAGGCATGGTACGTAGGAAACCTCCATGAGGTTCAATCCACAAGCCACATTACTCGGCCGTTCATTCACGTCGAGTTTCGCCCCCCGTCCAGCATGACGTTAAACTGCACACCCCCGTCCAGCATGACGTTAAACTGTATGCCCCCTTGTCCCGCATGACGTTAAACTGCACACCCATTCCATAGTGAACTACGAGTACTTTGATCCATGTCAAGGCATGGTACGTAGGAAACCTTCCCGAGGTTCAATCCCACCACAAGTGGACCAAGGTCCACCTTCACGTCGGTTCGCCGACAAAGCCCCATTTGAACTATGAGGTCTTTGATCCATGTCAAGGCATGGTACGTAGGAAGCCTCCACGAGGTGCAAGCCCACCCATTATCCAATTCACGTCGAGTTCTACCTACGTCCAGCACGACGTTAAACTGCAATTCCAGTCCGACGGCAATCCGTTGTGACCAACCCGAACTACGAGGACTTTGATCCATGCCAAGGCGTGGTACGTAGGAAGCCTCTACGAGGTTCAAACCCACAATCTGGTCGTTCCGACCTCATTCACATCAGTTCACCCCCGTCCCGCATGACGTTAAACCGTATTCCACCTAAACTACGAGGAATTTGATCCATGTCAAGGTGTGGTACGTAGGAAGCCTCCCCGAGGTTCAAGACCAACAATCATTGGCCCAAACCATCTCCTTGTTGGTGTTCCAAGCCCCCATTTTCACCCGAACTACGAGGACTTTGATCCATGTCAAGGCATGGTACGTAGGAAACCTTCCCAAGGTTCAAGCCCACCACTAGTGGACCCACGGGTCTACTTTCACGTCGGCTCACCGATGAAACCCTCTGAACTACGTGGTCTTCGATCCATGTCAAGGCATGGTATGTAGGAAGCCTCCCTGGGGTTTAAGCCCATCTCTCATCGGACCAAGGTCAAACTTCACGTCGGTTCGCTGATGGTGCCCATCGGACCGAGGTCCACCCTCATGCCGGTTTACTGGAACCATCCTGAACTACGCGGACTTTGATTCCCTACCACGAGGATACGTAGGAAGCCACTTCAAGGCTCAAGCCCAACTTCACAGTCGCCCCTGCGATGGTCCCATTTCACTCCCCCTCCACTCCATTCACCCACCATCCACCTCGATCCTCACCCGGATCGTCATATCCTGGTGAGACCATGTCAATACGCTCTTCACAGCCGCCCATGGGCTGGCCCCGATATCGGTATCCCTTCAAGGGAAATCCCTCAATCCGATCTATTCTAGCGAATGCTCTGATCGGGCTGATCCGTCTCCGCTGGACGTTAAACTCGCGGCGTACCCTGTGTTAAACACGGGAAGCTGAGGAAAACCTCATATATGTGTCTATGACATATAATTCCCCGCGCTCGATGTGGGATGCCTCGGGTTCCACGCCCTCGAGAAGCCCTGTGATCAGGGATAATAGACAGACACGCCAGGTTCCCCAGCATCCAGACACGCTACTGATGCCTCAACGTGACTACTCCTCCGACTGAAGGTTGCTGCCCTGACTGGACCCTTTGGAATGTCCCGACAGAAGCAGTGTAATTAACCGGCATCCATGGAAACATGGCACTGGGAAGAGTTTCACGAACTACGTATGAAATCTATGAGGGAGACCCGGACTAGGTGACGAGTTCTGAGGAGGAATCCACAGAAGGAAGAACCGACATCCCATCATCCCGTTTCGATCAAGGAGCAGACGTCCCTGAATAAGGAGAGAATTCCGCCCGCCTTTGGAAATTGGGAACGCGGGGTAACAAGCGCGACGCGTCGTCCTCCGCGGACGGGCGCGCGCGTGCGCCCCAACAAAAGCATCGGAAACAATGGTATTCCTCATCCTTCTTGTTTTAGTGGGTGCACTCCTATCCCCAATTATGTTGGATGGATCAATCTCAGCTCTTCGATTTCTCCTGTGAGGTTCAGTAGTATTCTCTTCAGCCATAGTTTCTGCTTCAGATTCTTCTTCTGAGTCAACATCATGATGTGATTGCTGAGTGTTTTGAACAGCTTCCTATATTTCTGCATTTGTATTTTCTTCACGTTCACATTCATCCTGACTTTCTATCACATCAACATATGACGTCCTTGAAGCATTTGTGGTTTTCTCTTCAATTATCTCAACATCACTTCTTTCCAAAATCCTTCCCAAATGCTTGTTGAAACATTTGTAGGCTTTGCTGTTCATTGAGTAACCGAGGAAAATTCCTTCATCTGCATTGTCTCCATATTTCCCTTGATTTCCTTCTTTGTTCCTGATGAAGCATTTACTTCCAAAGACACGAAAGTATTTTAGAGAAGGCTTCCTTCCATGTCACAATTCATATGGTGTCTTCGTCTCACCCATATAAAGTCCTGTTCGAATCTGAATGTACACTACAGCTTGAACAGCCTCTTTCCAGTAATGTCGTGGAATACGACTCTCAATCAGCATAGTTCGTGCCATGTTGTTCACCTGTCGATTCCTACGTTCAACAACTCCATTTTGTTGTGGAGTTCTCACAGCAGCTACCTCATTCTGTATCTCATGTTTCTCCAGATAATTCTCAAATTCAATGGATGTGTATTCTCCTCCATTGTCAGATCGCAACACTTTGATTGTTCGTCCAGTATCATTCTCAGTGATTCGCCGATATGTTTTCATGCATTCAAGGACTTGTCGTTTCCTGTGAATGACCATCACACATGCCATTCTACTGTAATCATCTATGAAAAGGACAAAGTACCTTTCTCCATGAGTTCCGGCAACATTTATTGGCCCACAAACATCTGTATGAATCAGATCAAGAAGGTGAGACACTCTTTTCTTCTTTGGCCGATATGAACTGCAGACCAGCTTCCCACGAATACAAGCATCACAATATTTTTCACGCTCACGCTTCAGGTTGGGAATGTCCATGACAATTCTCAATTTTGATATTTTCTCTATGTCTTTTTGATTGATGTGTCCCAATCTCCGATGCCACAAATTGTTTTCTTCTTCAACAGTCATGTAACATACATTTTCTTCACTATCAACCTGATACAAGTTGCCTTCTGTTCTGCATCCCTTCATAAGTGAATTTCCAGTTTTCCCTTGATAGTGCATCCTTTCTAATTAAAAGTAACTATAAGTCCTGAGTCATAGAGTTGACTCACGCTGAGGAGATTATGACGTAGTCCATCTACATAAAGGACTTCAGTCTTATTTAGTTCTCCATTAGCTAATTTGGAACTTCCACTCCCCTTGATTTTCAGAGCCCCATCATTACCAAATCTTACAGTACCATCAACATTCTTTATGATGTTCGTTAGTAGGCCGACATTACCTGTCATATGAGATGAACAACCGCTATCCAGAATCTAGGTACTGTTGTTCTTTGTATCTTTGAGGGCCACCTCTGTAAGGTTGGATTTCTCAATCTTCTTCCTTTCCTTCCATGAGACATTAGATTGAGTATATAGAACTGATGGACTTTCAACTATCTCTTACTCATATCTAGGTTCTTCATAGTCAAAGTCTTCTTTGAGAGGTGAGAACCTGTTTGAAAGAGCAACATTATCTTGCTAACGAGACTTGACTTTTCTTGAACTTCGGTATGAGGTGTCCATGTCCCTTCTCTACCTGCAATTAGCGGCCTTATGACCAAAGTTAGAACAACGAAAACAATATCCATAGAAATTATTTCTTCTATAAGAATTAGGATATGAAATTGTTCTCCATTGTTGAGGATCTATATCTTCTCCATTCAGATAGCTTCTTGCCTCTTCACAATAAGACATGGTATGGCCTAGATAGCCACAGAACTGACACTTCATGAGAGGAAATGTCTTCTCACTTGAATTTCTTCTTATACCCTCTTCCTTGGGAGAATATCAAGATTGTCTGTCATTTCTGAATGTTTGAGGATAATTTTCAGGTCTCCTTTTAGTTTGGATTGAGGATTCCCTTTTTGGAACTCTAGGTAACGTTTCAACATGTTCAACATTCATCTTATCTTTCTTTTGGATCTTTTCACTTCCAGCAATTGATGTCTCAGCCTCACAGCTAATTCCACTCTTTCTCATGCAAGCGGGTCTTTGATCACTCAAGATTTTTTCAACCCCATCTGAACCACACTTGGATCTTGCAAGTAATTATACATCTAAGAATCTTCCAAACTGTATTTTCTTCCTCGATTCTTTTGGAACTGATTCAGTCTCCAGTTTAATCCTTAGAGTAACTACTTCCTCCTCAAGACCCTCAGCAGTCTTGGATTTTTCATCCAGTTTGGATGTGAGGTCATTGATGACCTTTACCTGCTCTTCAATTCTCAGCTTCAGATCAACTACATCATCATTGATTTCAATTATTTTAGACTATACCTTTAAAAATTCTTCCAGTCGTTCAATTTCAGCTTCAAGTTGATCAACATATTCAGTTGATTCTTCTACAATTGATTTCCACTTATTGCAGCTCTTACATTTAATCTTAAGCTTACTAACAGCATCCTTAAGGTGCACCTCAGGATCTACACAAGTTCTCAATTGTTTTTCTCCATCAGTATCTTCTGACTTTTCAACACTGGCCATCATAGAGGCATGGTTCCCAGTTTTGAATTCTGGTTCTTCTTCATCACAGAATTCATTATCATCTTCTTCCTCTTCACAGACAAAACTCTTCCTTTGCATTTTATTACCAGATTTGAAGTCTCCCTTTTTGAAGAACCTTCTCTGAGGCTTCTTGAAGTTTTCATCTTCACTATCATCATCATTGGTATTCCTCAAGCACTGAGAGGAAATGTGCCCAACTTTTCCACAACGGAAACATGCAAGAGGTAACTTCCCTTTGAATTTTCCTTTCCCATTTTGGAACTTCTTTGCAATGAGAGAAAGAATTTCTTTTTCTTCGTCATCTTCACCGCTACTATCCTTTGAGATTTTCAGTTTATCCATGGCCTTGAATGCCATTTCCTTGCTCACTCGAGTCGTAGCATCTTCAGGTTTGACTCTCATTTCATATGCTACCAAACTGCTCAGTAGATCATCTAGAGAAAGTTTGGAAAGATCTCTTTCCTCAAGGGATGACACCTTCGCATTATACAGAGGTGGAAGTCTTCTCAATGTTTTCTTTACAATATCAATGTCTTTGATTTCTTCGCCTAGACCCCAAATAGCTCCAACCACTTCAGTAATTTGATTGAAGAAAGAGTCTGCATTCTCGTCTGGATGCATCTTCAGATCATCAAACCGATTGTGCAGCACTTGTAGTTTCGCCTCCTTCACTTTGCTATCACCTTCATAAATATTCTCAAGTTTATCCCACATGGATTTTGTTGAGATGCAATTCATCACCTTTAGGTAGATCTAATCAGAAAGGGCTGCAGTGAGTGCATTCTGTGCTTTAGCATCTGCATCAAGAAGTTTCCTGTCTGTTTCAGTCATAGCAAGGCTTGTTGGATCAGTGACTTGTATTCCTTGCACAGTAAAAAAGAGAACTTTCATTCCAAGAGATCTCAGATGAGATCTCATTCTGTTCTTCCAGATCTAGAAGTTGCATCCATAGAATTGAGGAACTCCCCTGACATTGACCGCGTTTTCAATGACAAAATAGGTCAGATTCAACACGAGCAACCTCGCTCTGATACCACTTGAAGGACCCCGGGACACCCTGAGAGGGGAGGGGTGAATCAGGGTGACCACTTTTTCTTTTAATGTGATGGATCTTGTTCCCACGTTGGTAGGAACTTGTTGAACCTGTATGATGATTATGATTAGAAATCAAACATACACATTCACAGAGAAGACACTGCCCTTTTTACTTGGTTCGCCACTAAGGGCTACGTCCAAGGAGCATACGCCGACAGGTTGTCGGTCGTACCGAAATCCACTATGCTTTACTAGCTGGAGATTACAAAAGTTCGGGCACAGTCACTCTGTCCCAGGCTCACTGCATTTACAAAGGTTCAGGGATAGCTCACTGCTTCCCTCGGGTCACCCCCGTTGACTCCCCCTGGCTCACTGCCGTTGGTGAAGTCTCACTCAGTTTATAGATGTGAAGGTCTCTTCAATTGATAGTCATGAAGTTCATTGTCTCCTGTTCAGCATGAGACTTTGCTTGCATCAGAGTCCTGAGTTAATGCTCTGCTAGATCCAAATTCCAACCACTGATGAATACCCCCTTTCCCTTGTCCACAGGGCAAACTACCTTTGGAAAAGGCCTTCGCAAAGTACCCTACTTCGCAAGGCTCCAAATTTTGCAAAGCTCAAACAAGACTTCACGGAGCCCCTGCCATTTCGCGAAGCTCAATCGCGAAGCACTCTCGCGATGCTACAGCCTTCACAATGCTTGGAAATCATGAAGCTCCTGCCTCTTTGTGAAGCTCACTGAGCCAACGCGGGGTGCACGTCTTTCGCGGAGCTAGAATAGCCGCCGCGAATCTTCTCTTTCACGAAGCACACTGCCTTTGCGAGAGACCTTTGCGAACCGAGAGCAAAGGACATTCTCTGAAATTCTCTCTACTTCTCTAGAGGGGGTTTGCCTCTATTTATAGGCGATTCCACCGACCCTCGTCCCTTCTGTGCGAAGTCAACGCCACATCATCACAAATCGCGAAGCTCCAAAGTTTCCACCGGAATTCTATCCAAATCGCGAAGCACCACGGAAATTTTCCGTTCGCAGAGCTTGACGTAGTCGCGAAGAAACACTGTCAACATTCCTTCACGGCGCGCGCCTACGCCGCGAATCTCCCTCGCAAAGCCCTTCTCCACCATGATGCGCTTCAGCCTCTGCCGTTTGCGAAGCTTGACGTAATCGCGAAGAGTCACCGCCTCTATTCTTTTAGTCTTCGTGAAATCAAATCCATGCATCCCATCTTCGCTAAACTCATGCCTTTTCCATATAAAAATATGATCTTCCTAGAAATCTACTCTTCGCGATGCTCAGAAACTTCCAGATTTTGGACCCCAAAAATTTGGAAAACACAGGGAAACGGCGCCACCTTCAATACTGTTGTCTGCTTGAACGGTATGATCTCTTTGCTAGTACACGATCCGAACATCCATTGATGATTAGAAACAAACACAAACCACACTCCAAATCATGCATAGAAGACCATGGTTCCAATAGTAACAAATTTAACCTTATCTTTTAGCTTCAACCCTTAGTTAACAAATTTTACTCTTACCATGTCTTCTTTTATATTCATACTATATGGTTAATATAGTTACTATAAAATTCTAATCGAACATAAAGTGGTTTATTAATTACATTTTAAACATTATCTAAGTCATTTGTTAGAATATAAGTTTTTTAGGACTATTATTTCATTTAATAAAATAGTATTTGTTTTAAAAACTCATTTATGTCAATTTTTATACTATTCATGTCATGACTTTTTATAAATCCATAACAACTTGATTCATTAAAAAAATTCATAAATTCAAAGATAACACTTCATAATCATCCATAAAAATCATGGATGACATAAAAAGTTTCAAAATAAATTTATTTTAATATTTATAATCTAATCTATTTAAATAATTCATTAATAAAGAAATCACTACATCATCATTATGTCATAAATAAATTTATTTATTTTATATTTAAAAATTATAAATAAAATACCATGATTAAGGAAATTTTTTTATATTTCTAATAACTGTTTATATATGAAAATATCACTTATATAACCCCATAAAAAATTATTTTACTAAAAGATAAATTTTTATGTTATATTTTTCTTTACTTTAAATTAATTCTTATAAAATGTCATTTTCACATCCAAGTACCTCCATGGGGTCCTCAAATCGACCCAAGGATGCCCATTGTTAGAAATATCTCATAATATAGTTATTTATGTTCATTCCCACTAATATAACATCTAAGCATTAACTAATATTTAAAATAATAATAATAATATTTTATTATTTTTCAGTATAACTCAATGTTGTGTGCCACGTAAGATTTCAAAGAAACTTAGTATTTCATGTTGACTATGCTATTAGAAAAAGTGTACTCTTTAACATAAAATTAATATATTATTCGTAAATGAAAATGTATTATTCTATAAATACCTGGGTCGTTACATCCTTCCCCCCTTTTGGAAATTGTGTTCTCGCAATTTTAAAATTGGGATCAGAAACTTAATTGAAAGTCCCACATAAGAAAAAGAATCAATAAAATTATCACTCTAAAAGAAAGAAACTAAAGTAAACAGGTCACCCAAGATAACACATGCTAGGATTCTATGTAGTAAATCATGGATATAGAAGAGAAACTAAGTGGCATGTTCTAATGGAGAGTGATAGAAAACATTATTAGGAGAAAGTTAACTACAAGAAAACCATAAACATGTGATTGGTTAAATGGTACTTGATTCCCCAGTGGGAAAAGTGAATGGAAAACGATTTTTATAGTTCATTTTCATAAATTTTTTGAATTTATTTATGACATCAACTAAGAATATAAGTAAATATACCTACCTTTGAAATATAGTTTCATATTTCAATAAATTTCTACCATAAACCCATCTTTTCTCCAAAAGATGGGTATTCAGGATGACGTGGTCACACCTAAAACACTAAAATAAACTTATAGATTATCACATAATCCACAAAAGATGAAATATATATTTCCTCTATCTTTAGACATTATTTGAAACCAAAATGGTTAGTTCAAGATCATATAATCTCCAAAAGGATAATCTTTTATAGAAATAAATACTACTCTTAATCTCTAAAATTCAAAAAACAATACCCAAAGTTCAAAAAAGATCATTCAATAAACAATTGTCCTTAAAATTCTTCAAAATAATCCAAACTAAGTTTGAAACCCAAAATTTAGAATAATTTGATCACATAGTCTTCCACAAAAAATCTTAACATTTATCTCCAAATAATATCGGCTACTCTTAAAGTATCATACTAAAAAGTAATTAACCTAATCACATATTCTCTATGATAGGTTAATTATTTCCATAAATAAAAAAATCACTATAAGTCCATAATAAAAACAGATATTCTTCCAAAATAAAATTCCAACATTACTCCTCAAATGAGATCCCATAGTATTATATTTTCCTTAGGTATATAGTGTTCCAAAAAGAGTGAAAGTCTTCTAAAATAACATCTATCACTTAATCGCCAAATCATTTTTCTGTACTAAGTATATCCATTTGATAAAACAAAATTTCCAAAAATCAACTTATTTTTTATCCATAAAATTATTTAACTAAAAAAAATTATCCATACTAACCAAGGACTTCACGTAGTCTAGTGGTAGGCGATAAATCCAAGTCACACTTTGGTTGTGGGTTCGATTCCCACAAATTTGTCTGAAGCAATCGGTTGTCACACAGTCTACGTATTGTCATTTTTCTATAACCAAATAATTTTAATAACATTAAAAAATGATATAAAATCATTAAAAATATTCATAACATGTTTTAACCTCAAAGGTTATTTCATACCTCTCATTTTTCATCCCAAAAACTATTAACCCATAATTACGTCAAATTTAGGGATCATATAAATCATAATGGTTCTTTATAAATATATCCACAGAAGAAAAGATAATTCTTCCTCAATTAACATTTTTATATAAAAAACATAAGGTTTACAGATACTATAAGTCTTCCACTATAATCCCATTAGTAGTATATTTAAACATAACATCATCCATAGATCCAGCGTAACTCTTCAATTCCTAAAATGATGAAATATTAATCAATAAACATTATTTATGATCATTTATCCATGTTTTTTCATCTTATTATTTTATACTTATTTCCTATAAAAAATCATACATAGCATCCTAAGATTTTTGTAATGTCAAAATATGTGATAAGAAATAATCCATACCTTTCATAGGTCATTTTCAGTTTCCTCATCTTTAATTATAATGTAATTGGGTATTGGTAAACATATATTTGTATGGTATTGATTATCCCATTCCTAAACTGTCTTCATAGAACTTGTATTTGTGTAATTACCATGCACACCACAATTTAAAACATTCTACTAGCCCCTTTAAAAGATCTTCTTTCCCTTTCCTAGAGTCAACTGGATGCTTCCTTTTTCCATAGAAGGTTATTTCTTTATGACCTTAATTACCACATATATAACATCTTCCCATCCCTTTGAATCATTTTCCTAGGTGTTTCTTTCTACATCATTGACACATGAGTTTTTTAATATACTTAGCTTTATGATTATTACCTGAACATCCATAGGGATTTGTTTCTCACATACATAATGTCATAGAAAAATCACCAGGGTTAAAGTGGTCAATAATGAATTCATATAATTGGTTATGAATAACCACAAGAGTTATCATTGTAGCTCCCATTTCATTCAGTTGATCATTTAGAAAACTATCATAATTTCCTTCACATCCATTTTTACTTTTGTTCCTACTAGATCCATCCATTTACTAAAACCAAAATGGTCAATGTGAGTATATCAGTAAAATCATTATATACTATCTTATGAGGAGGGTAAACACTAAGATATACTTATTCATGTTATCTTAAACACATTAAATTTATCTAAAATAACTATTAATCTTTATAATATGTTATCCATTATTTCTATGTCACTTTTGATAAAATAACACACTAACCTCTAAAGATATCTTAACCAACCTCTGATAACAACTATATGTAGGATCTAAATAATGATGTAGATGTTCAATTTCAAGAGGGGGTGAATTTTATGTTTAAAAAACATTCATTTTTAACCTTAAGAAAAACTATGTTTAACAAATTTAAACAAGGTAAATTCACAAGGCTGCTTTTTGTTCTACTAAACAGACTTGTTAGATTCCAGAAATATGGTTCTAGAAATAAAACTTAAGGAATGGTTACAAGGAAAATATTCTACCTCAAAGCATATAGAATCTTACTTATTAGAGTATAAAAATGTACAAGAAAGTATAATAAGGTTATACTTTATTCCTTTATCAAAATATAGCAGAAATAAACTTGACATAAAACAAGTAACAAGTATGAAATCTTTTAACCCAAAGAGTAGTGTATCCAACAAACATGGATAAAGGTCCCTTGATTTATATTTTCAAGTAAGTCTATCCTACCCACACAAAGTAAATCCCTCAATTAGAATATCAGAATCTATCTTACCATCCCCGCATGCACTCAAACTTTAAGGTAGTCAGCACCTCTATCTTCCTATCCATAGAAGTCCTCAAACATTAATTTAGTTGGTACCTCTTCCATCCTATCCATGGAAGCCCTTGATTTTACTCAGCAAAAATCAGAGTCCCATGAAGCAATCTAAAAAATATGTTCAGAACCGCACAAAGCATGAGAGTCTCTCTCTTTAGAAATCTTTTCAGCACCATGCAATCTCTAGAGTGATGGAATGGGGTTTTTGAGCTAGTTTAAATATGCTCTTATTTATAGGCAGTTCTCCAACGGTCATCTCCCTCCTCCAATGGTCATATTTTTCCTTGAATCTCGGAGGGACCTGTATACGTGTCACTCAAAAAATGTTAAGATAGAAATAGATTGTACAACATCATTTCATAATTATAACAAATGTAAGTAAAATAAGGTTTCTTAACCAAATCTATTTTTTGGAGTCTACGGAAAATAATAAATTTTTTATTATAACCAAATAATCATTCAAAATATTTAAGACATGGATATTCGTAATCTATTTTCAAAAGATTTTGGAAATAGAATTCTATAGTTTTTTGAGTCTAAATTTCAATGAATTCGGTATCTGAATTCTAAGGAATTCAGAGTCTAAATTATGATGAATTTGGATTCCAAATTATAATGAATTCGGAATCTGGATTTTAGAGAATTCAGAGTCTGGATTTCAGAGAATTCAGAGTAGGAATTTTAGAGAATTCGGAGTCTGAATTTCAGAAAATTTGGAGTCTTAATTCTAAGGAATTCAAAACCTGAATTTCAGAGAATTTGGAGTCTAAATTTTAGTGAGGAATTCAGAATCTGAATTCTGAGGAATTTGGAACCTAAATTTTAGAGTATTATGAACATGAATTTTAGAACCTAAAAATAGAATACTTAATATCTAAGTATTTATAGGATTATGAGGTTTTATATGTGAAACTGATTTTTAGACTTAGGAATAAAATGATTTAGATTTATAGATACTATAAAATGAACAATGAAAACATAGGTAAGGATAAAAATTTTCTTAGAGAAGAAAAGTTTTCCTTATGAAGATAAACTTTAGGGAAAAAATATTTTCCTTATGATACTGTTTTTGTGATTTTCAAAACATAGAAGAATGGAAAAGTCATATGGAAACCTTATTCACTCAACAATATATCCCTTTTTTGAAAGCACAAACAACCTTATGAAAAAGTATATAAGGACATAGAAATTTTTTTTATGAACTTGAAAATTAAAATTTATCTCCCATTACTTATTAATCATGGTGAATACGACTAACTCCCCCTTAGGTTTTGAAATCCCTAAGGAACGTATTCTTGACTTACTAAAATATATTTTAATTTTTCTTGTATAAGGAAATCTTTCGTTGATAAGAAATCCCCCTTAGATAGACTTCCCCTTACTTAGGGAATTCCCTTCATTAATTAGTATTCTTTTTTATCATTCCTTTCTCCTCCTTTGTGATTTTCAAAAAGGAATAAAGGGAATGGAAAAAAATATGTTCCCTGAAATATTAGTACTTATACAACAAAACACATGAAGTATAACCAAAATTTTAATTACGATTTAAAGAATTTGTACAAGGAATAAAATACAACAAAATATCAGATTGGGGAAAAATAATCCTTCTTTATACATCATTGTTAACTTCTTTACTATGGTTCTCGGCTTCTTAAGCTCTTTATGATCTTCTTCAAAGATCTTGAGAAACTATTCATGTTCTTCATTTTTCTTCTCCAGAACATTGATTTTTTCTTCATGAGCCTTAAGAATTTATTCCTGAGTCTTAAAAAGCTCTTATTTCTTGTTGATATTTTATTCAAACACTATTCTGAGATCCCTTTTCCTCTTCAAATTCATAGAAACTGAATTAATCTTCCCATTTAGGTCTTTGAGCTCCTTCTTCCGAACTTTTTGTTCAATATTAAGCTTCTAATAAAAAATTGTAGTGAGATCTTTGATCTTAACATCTTAGGTATCAAAAAAATCCTTCACATTATATTGGAATTCATCAAATATTTTTAGCTCATCAATTTTCATCATTGACCACTTTTTAATTTCCTTATATTACCTCTTGTGAGCTTCATACCCAATGAAAAAAGATTTGATATCGGCATCAAGATTGACGATCTTATCCATAAACATGAAAACTGAATCTGATTTCTGATTAAATGTGTTTTGAAGAATCTGGAACCTCGATTATATACTCGAAAACAAGGGAATGGTATCAACCAATTTCTTCAACAATTTTACCACAAAGTCATGTCCCAGAGAGGATGATTCTGAATTAGATTATTTTATTGGGGAGCATTCTTTCTCTTTCTATTCATCTTTTCTCTTTGACAATCCACCAACATCTTTCTTTACCACCATGGATTTCCTTAGTATATTAACCGACAAATTTTCATTTATTAGTTCTCGGAATGATCACTGCTACTTTTGGTGATTAATGTTCACTATCAAACAGTTGAACTATCTTATCTTCCTCAACATTTTCTTTTTCAGCATCTTCTACAAGATCCTCTGGTTGAACAAAATCATGGTTGTTGCTTTCATCATTAGATGGTTTATTCACTTCTTCCTTCTCCTCATCATCTTTTCCTTGTGAAAGAATTTTAGTTGATTCATCCTAAGAAGTTTATATTGATAATATTTTATAATGAATCTCCTTCTCATGATATTCTTACACTTTTCATATCATATCATCTGTATCATCACTTCTGTCTTCTTCTTCTCCTTCGAATTCCTCTTCCTAGACTATTCTTCATCTTCTTCTGGTTCTGGAATCGACGTTTTCTTTTCCAGAGTCACTAGAAGTGACTCTTACAGAAAATATTCCAGTACCTATACTTCTTCAAAGGCTTTCTTGGTGTTTTTCAGAATAGCATGATCTATTTCTTCCTCTGAAATCTTCTTATTCTACTTCTTGATATTTTCATACTTCTCAAGTTCCTCAGCACATTTAAGCTTCAATTCTTTTTCCTCAGCAGGGTCCATTCCAAAACTAGGCTCCCCTTCCTTTTTATTCTTTTTATCATCTATCCATTTGGAAATTGTTTCTTCCATATAAGTATTTTTCACCTTATGATTTTAGAGGTATGGATTGGGTTTTCTGAGCTGCAAGAATTTTTTCTTTCACTTCTGGTTCCTTCACCTTTATCTTATTCCCACCATTCTTGGAAGTCTCAGCAACTTCTAGTTTCTTTGTTAAAGCCTCTATTTCAGATTTAGATAAATCATAGAATTCTCTGAATTCACTAGAGAAACCAATCTTTATCCTCCTCAAGGTATCATCACATAACAACATAAACTTTAAATTCCTTTTCTTATAACTACATTGGATTTTGAACGATTCTAGACAAAGGATTATGATCTTGGAAAGAATAATTGGATACATAATGATTTGTGATTTAAGAGTTCCATTATCGATATTCATAATTGTAATCAAGTCATAATTCACCAAATTAATCTTCCTGAGGCTCACTATAAAATCCAAAATATAGATATCACTCTTCTTTAAGGAGTCCTTGTCACCTTTTCTTGGAATGAGAAAACCCTGAACCCATAACTCAAGAATCTAAAAGTTTGTAGAGAGATGAACAATCTTTAGATTCTTCACTTCTTTCAAATCAAGGCACTCAAAATCCTTCTCTTTATCAAACAAACCTAATATATCTGGTATCTTGTGGGTACAGAACTCAGGTTCACCCTCATACAGAATTCCAATTAAGTTTATAGCCTTACTTTAGGAAAGAGAATATGTTTTACCATAACTCTTAAACAAAAACTTGTCTCTCCCTCCTTCATTAAATAAACATACAGATTTATAGAATTCTACCAGCAAATCTGGATAAACCAGATCATATGCCTTCGATTTGGATACACATAAGCTCTCCTGGCCATTCAACTTTATATTATTTGAAATAATATAATCATTTTTAGAAAAGAACTTCGGATCTACTAACATTTCTCGGTAGATCTTCCATTCAGAAATTTTCTTAAATGATGACATTTTTTATGAGGAGAAGCTTCCAAAGACATTCATAATTGAGGAAAACTAAGATATTCAGAATAGGCCTTAAGTATAGAAGTAGGTTTTATCATGACAAAGCTTGATAACCGATGTGAGACAACCATAGGGGGTATTTATATAGTCGTTTGAGGTGACAGTTCGTTTTCCCAAAAAGATCCAATGGTTGAAATAAGCTTGATCTGATCTAATAGTTGAGATAAAAGCCGAATAAGGATTTGGATAGGTTCTAATATTTTATGGTTTTTAAGATAAAAATTCTGATTTAATGAAAGTGAATCCGAAAAATTTTCTAAAACTTGATGAAAATTACAACATATAAAATTTTTTAACAAAAATTTAAATAAAGAAAAATACCTTCCATATTTCTATAAAAATTATCAGTAATGAGAAATATTCTTCTTGAAGAACTTTAGATTTTGGAAAATTTCCTTAAGAATGAAAATTTTTGATTCTGGAATTTTGAAAGGAAATTTGATTACAGAAATTTATTAATAAAAAAAATTTGATTAACAAATATTTTGAATATGAAAAATTTGACTACAAGAAAGAAATTTGACTAGGAAAATTTTGATTGCTGAAAAAAATTATTATAAAAATATTTTATTAATGATAAAAATGATTACGAAAGATTTGTTTACTGAGAAAAAATTAACTTATCAAGCATATGTACTCCCCCTATGAAAATGAGTTTCTTATTATAAGGATATAGGTTTCAACTAGAAATTAATATAGAATATTACCTTACGGTTAGCATTCCTAACTTCTATTTAATGTATTAAAATCTATCGAAGGGTAAAGATTTTGTGAAAATATCAACAAGTTGATCTTGTGTTCTGAAAATTTAAAGAATGATATCTTCTTTTAGTGTGTGATTCCTAGGAAAGTGATTCTTAATATCTATGTGTTTTGTAAGAGAGTGATGTACATGGTTTTTACTTAAGGCAATGGCACTAGTGTTATCACACAATATCTGTGTTTTTGTAAAACTCATGTCATAGTCTGTGAGTGTGTGTTGCATCCACAGCACTTGAGAACAACATCTTCTAGCTGCTACATATTCAACTTCAATAGTGGATAGTGCTATAGAGTCTTTTTTCTTGCATGACCAAGAAAATAATGAATCTACTAAAAAATGACAAGTAATGGAAGTACTTTTCCTATCCATTATACATCCACCAATGTCAGCATCCAAAAAACTTTTAAAAAAAATATATTTCTAGAAGTATATAAGAGTCTAAAATCCATGGTGCCCTTTAAATAGCGAAAAGTTATTTTCACTGATTTTAAATGAGATTCCTTAAGATTGTATTGATATCTTGTACATAAACATAATAAAAACATTAAGACTGGATGACTAGATTTCAATTATAGTAAACTTTCTATCATACCTCTAAATTATGTTTGATCTACTGGTTTCCCAGATTCATCAAGATCAAGTGAGATTGAGGTGAAAATGGGAGTACTTATACTCTTAGTGTTTTCATATCCATAATTTTTATAAAGATATTTAATATACTTATATTGATATATATAAGTTTCATCAGGTTTTTGAGAAATTTGAAAACCTAGGAAAATATTTAACTCACCCATCATACTCATTTAGAACTCATATTTCATTATATTTAAAAAATAATTAGTTAATGATTTCTGATTTGAACCAAATATAATGTCATCAACATAAATTTGAGCAATAAAAACATTTTTCTTATCTTTATTTTTAAAAAGGAGTGGATTAGAAGTTCCCTTAACATAATTGTGTTGTAACAAAAATCCTATAAGTCTATAATACCATGCTCTAGGGGCATGTTTAAGTCCATATAAATCTTTGGTAATTTTGAAAACATGTTTAGGATGTTTTGTGTCTTCAAAACCAGGAGGTTTTTCAATATAAACTTCCTTTTGAACATATCCGTTAATAAAATCACACTTTACATCCATTTGAAAAAGTTTTAAATTGAAGAATGCTACAATGGAAAGTAAAATACAGATAGATTCAAGTCTAGATACAGGAGCATGGGTTTATTTATAGTCTATTCATTTTGGTTGATTAATAGTCTTTAGAAACTAATATAGATTTATTTCTCACAATGACTCCATTTTCATCACACATATTTCTGAAGATGCATTTTACTCAAATAACATAATTTTCCTTAGGTCTTTCAACCATGGTCTAGACTTTATTCCTTTCAAATTCATTTAGCTCATCTTTCATGGCTTTGATCCAATCATCATCACCTAAATCTTCATCAGTGTTTTTTGGTTCTAATTGGGAATGGAATGATATATGTTCTACTTAATTTCTTAAGGATATTCTAGTACTTACAGGTTTATTTACATCATCAATGATATTATTACTATGATGATTCTTAAGATACAACTTATTTGGGTTCTGTAAAACCTGTTCATCAAAATATGGTAGGATATCTTCTAGAGTAAATGCTTCCAAAATATTATCATGAACAATTTCATTATCAGAGGGATCATCTATCAAGGGTTTATAATTAGTTTTTGAAAACACATCTGAAGAAGTAGTTAAGGTTTTTTAAAAACAAAATGATTAGTTTCATCAGATTTAACATGCATTGTTTCTTCAATAGTACAAGTATTTTTATTAAAAACTATATAAACCATAGAAGTTGTGGAGTATCCTAGAAAAACTCCTTCATTAGATTTGAGTGAGAATTTATGTAAATTTTATTTAGTATTCATAATTAATACTTTGCAACTGAATACTTTGAAGTTGGAAAGACTAGGTTTTCTACCATTCTACAATTCATAAGGAGTTTTGTTAAGAAAATGTCAAATAAAAACACGATTTATAGTATAAGAAGAAGTACTTACAACTTCAACCCAAATGTGTTTAGATATATAATATTTACTCAACATGGATCTAGTTAACTCTTGAAGAATCCAATTTATTCTTTAAACAATACCATTTTGTTGAGGAGTTATTATAGCTAAGAAGTTATGAGTAATTCCTTTTCTACAACAAAAATTTTCAAAATATGAATTTTGAAATTCTCCTCCATGATCACTATGAATAGTTATCAATGGATGGTTTTTATCATTTTTAACTAGGGCTCTAAAAATTTTGAAATAAGAAAAATCTTCAGATTTATTTACTAGAAAATAGACCCACTTAAATCTAGTGTAATCATCAACTAAGAAAAGTACATAATATTTTCCTCTAATGCTTCTAGTTTGTGTTGGACCAAAAAAATACATATGCACTAATTGTAATGAATCAGTAGTTAAGACTTCAATGATTGATTTAAAACTTCATTTATGTTTCTTACCACATTTATAAGGATCACAAACTTTTTAAGAATCAAATCTAAGCTCTAGTAGATCCTTAACAAGTCTTTTCATTGAGATTTTTCATAGGTTTCTAAGGTTACAGTGTCCTAACCTTCTATTACATAAGCAAGATTGATCTTCCATTGCACTAAGGAAAGGTATTTCTTGGTTCCTAATGTCTTATAATTTTAGTTTATATACATTCTCTTTCCAGTGGGTAGAAAGAATAAACTCATCCTTGGAATTGTGTACTAAGCATTTTTCATTCCTGAAATTCACAATGTAACCTTCATCACATAATTTACTTATGCTAATGAGGTTGTGCTTAAGACCTTTAACAAATAATAAATTTTAAATTAATGTTTTTCCAAGAAAAAAATTATTACCTATATCAACAATTTCTCTCTGAGCATTATCTATGAAAGTAATTTTTCCTCCTTTCATCTTGATAAACTTTTCGAAGAAGTTTTTGTTAACAGTCATATATCAGGAACATCTACTATCCATGTACCATGTATTTCCATTGGAACTTTCTTTATTTTCCTAGAAATGAAAAAGTTATACAATTGGAATCCAAAATTTCTTGATTCTAGAAATTTCATAAAGAAAAATTTTAGGAATCCACATTTTCTTAGAAAAATAATATTTATGAAAACCTAACAATTGGGTTTTATTTAAAGAAATATTTTTCCCCAATTTCCACCACACTGACATTTAGTAAAGAATGTAGCACTTTGAAGAACAAAATAGTTATTACTAAAAACTGGTTTAGCATGGGTATAACCAAATCCAGAATGATTTCTTATAGGTTGAATTTAGGAATAAATCTTGTCAAAATTTTCCTTTCCAAGGTAATGTTTTACAGACATTTCCTTAAGGAAAATATTTTTGACTTTAGTTTAATAAACATGTTTTTATCCTCAAAAAATTATTTTTAGAACTAGAATTAGCCTCTAATATATTTTTCTTTGAAATTAAATTTTCAAGATCCTTATAAATTTTATCCTTCTCAGAATTAAATTCCTCAAGGTTTTTAGAAATACTTTAAAAATTAAAAGTTTTCTTATCATGATCTTTAGAAAGATCTGATGCTCCTTTGGTTAAAATAGATAATCTTGAATTTTTCTTATCAAGTTTTTTCTTGAGTTTAGAATTTTTATTCTCAATAAGTTTAGAATACCTAGACACTTCTTCATAAGAAGTTAATGTATTATCTTCTGATGAGGAAGATTCATCATCTGAAGATTAATAATATTTATCATCAGTATAATTTTTATTCAAAGATATGTTAGTAATAGATTCATCATTGTGTACCTTGGCTATTATACAATGATTTTCAATAGTTAGTCTTCCTAGTAGACTAAGATTCTTCTAACTGGAAGATTCATACTCTAAGGATTTATCTGAAGATTCACCACCACTGGCACTCCAGGTGTCATTAGCCTTAAAATATTTCTTATATTTATCCTTGTAATAATTCTTTCCATTCCTATCAGAATTATTTTCCTTTCTATCCTTTTTCTTAAGCATAGGAATCCGGCCTTATATTCCCTACTCTTTGGAATTCATATCAAGTGACTTCCAAGTCTTTCTTGTCTTTTCTTTCTTTCCTCTTATATCTATACTAAATGTCTTTATTTCCAACTATCTTGTTCATACTTCGAGAAATATTCGCTAGTTAATTCTCACTATGTTCACTTTCACTAGATTCAGATAAAATAGTAACTTTATTCGACTTGGATCTTGTAACCCTTTCAGGAGTCTTGGATATAGTAGTATTAAAGGTTACACTTCCATTTTCATTCTTATTCTTATTCATATCAGCATCTCTTTTCATTATTATCTCATGTTTAAGAAGAGTTCCAAAAATCTCACCAGGATTAATTTGAGATACATTCATATTCTCTTCAATAGTTGTTCTCTTAGATTCCAACTCATTAGGCATGATATGTATAATCTTTTCCACAAGATCTTCACCATCAAGAAATTTTTCTTCTATGGATTGTAAACTATTAACAATTATCATAAACCTTTAGTGTACTTTACATACATGTTCTCCATAAGGAAATATAAATCTATGATATTCTAATATAAGCATAGCTCTTCTAGTTTCAATCACTTTGGAGGTATCGAAATTTGTAACTTCCAATTTATTCCAGATACAATTTGCAGCTTCACAAGAAAAAAATTTGACTATATATATTCCTGGTCGTGGAACACAACAATGTATTACATACCTTGTAGTTTAGTTGATATTATGACTTTTCTTGATTAGTAAAGGTTTTTAATTCCTTGTCCATAATCATGTAACCTCTAGTAAGCATGAAAAAATTTTCCACTCCAATATTAATAAAAAAAGTCTTCATATGATCTCTCTAGCACTCAAAATAATTCCCATCAAATATTTCTGGTCTAGTAGGATTTAGATTTTCAATTGAACCAATATTCATTCCTACCATTCTAAGATAAAATATCTTTTTATAAAAACTTGTTAATAGTAAAAGTTTTAAACAAAGATAAAAATCCCTAAGTAAGGAAAAAATCAAAATAATGAAAACTTGATCAAGAAAAATTATATGTGATTATAAGTATTTCATATACTTCCTTTGATACCAATTGTAGGATTGAAATAATGTTTTAGTAGATCAATTACAAGAGGGGTGAATTGTAAGTTTAAAAACATTCATTTTTAACCTTAAGGAAATCTATGTTTAACAAAGTTAAACAAGGTATATTTAGAAGACCTCTTTTAGTTTTACTAAACAAAAATTCTAGATTCTGGAAATATGGTTCTAGAAATGAGACTTAAGGAAAGTTTACATGGAAAAGATTCTACCTTAAAGCATATATAATCTTACTTATCATATTGTAAAAAAGTACAAGAAAGTATAAGAAAGTTATACATTCTTCCTTTATCAAAATAAAGTGGAAATAAACTTGAAACAAAACATGTAACAAGTATGAAATATTTTAACCCAAAGAGTAGGGTATCCAACAACCATAGATAAAGGTCCCTTGATTTATACTTTCAAGTAAGTCTGTCTTACCCACACCGGGGTAATCCCTTGATAGGAATATCAGAATCTATTTTTCTATCCCCGCAATCCCTTGAACTTTAAGGTAACAGACTCCTTTGTCTTCCTATCCCCAGAAATACTTGAATAATAAGTTAGTCAGTACCTCTCTTTTTCTATCCCTATATGGCCTCAATTGTACTCAGCAACAATCGGAGTCGCACGAAGAAATATGAACAAGATGTTCAGAACCGAACAAAGCATGAGATTCTCTATCTCTAGAAATCACTTCCACAACATGCCATCACTAGAGTGATGGAATGAGGTTTTTGAGATCGTTCAAATGAGCTCCTATTTATAAGCACTTCTCCAAAGGTCATCTCCCTCCTCCAACGGTTGTATTTTTCTTTGAATCACGTAGGGACATGTACACGTGTCACTCAAACAATAGTTAGTTAGAAACAGATTGTATGAAATCATTTTATAACTATAAAAAATGTAAGACGAATAAGGTTTATTAACCAAATCTATTTTTCAGATTCTAAGGAAAAAAAAAAGTTCAGAGTCTAACCAAATAATCATTCAGAATCTATAAGACATGGATATTCAAATTATATTTTCCAAAGAGTTCAGAATCAGAATTCTATATTTTCTGAATTATGAATTTCAATGAATTCATTATCTGAATTCTAAGAAATTCGGAGTCTTAATTCTGATGAATTAAAAGTCTGAATTCTATTGAATTCAGAGTCTAAATTTTAGAAAATTCAGAGTCTGAATTTCATAGAATTCGGAGTCTAAATTTAATATAATTTGGAGTCAAAATTTCATAGAATTCAGAGTCTGAATTCTGAGGAATTCAAAACATAAATTTCAGATAATTTGGAGTCAAAATTATAGAGAATTAAGAGTCTAAATTTCAGATAATTCAGAGTCTGAATTATAAGAAATTTGGAATCTGAATTCTGAGGAATTCAGAACCTGAATTTCATAGAATTAAATGTTTGAAAACAGAATACTCTATATCTAAGTATTTATTGTATTTTGAGGTTTTATATGTGAAACCAATTTTTAGACATAGGAATAAAATGAATTAGATTTAGAGAGACTATAAAATGAATAATGAAAACATAGGTAAGGATAAAAAATTTCCATAAAGAAGGAAAATTTTTCTTATGAAGATAATCCTTAGGGAAAAACTATTTTCCTCATGATAAAGTTTTGGTGATTTTCAAAACATAGAGTAATGGAAAAGTCATAAGAAAACCTTATTGACTCAACACTATAAGACCCCAACCTTAAACATTACTTAATCTATAGATAAGTTGATAATTTGACTTTAGTTCACATCAAAGATAATTTAAAGTTTAGAGATTTATATAATTTGGTCATAACTTATACATAACATCTTTAATATTATAAGTAAACACTTCTACTCAATGTAGATTTTTCATAAAACAAGAACTCTTTAAAATGAAATATGACATCATTTCATATTTTAACAACATAACTTTTCCTTGATCCCACACTTGACTCTATTCTTCATTAGGTCCTATGAAAAACATTTCAAAACATATGATGAGCATAAAAATCTCAGTAAGGGATTCATAAAGTAATAAAACTATTAGTCTTGGGATAACATGAAAACCATGAATAATTTATCATAAATTAATAGTTTTCACCTTTAAGAAGTAGTAAATATACTTAACTGAATATAATATCATTAATAACCCATTTTATATCCAAAATATTACCATAAATCCCATAGAAATCAACATATATCTTGTAAAGGTAACTTGGGATATAAACATAACTAAATAGAATAACCACATGATCGACTTCCACACATATCACGAAATGGAATAGTCATACTTCCAACTTCCATACCCAATGAATTGGAGGTTAAAATGTAACCACACATCCTTGGTTTATTATGGAACCACCCTTCATTTGGATTATCATGTAACCACCCATCATTTGTTTCTCACATAATCTCTTGTCAAATGTCCATGTACCATTATATAATCACAACACATATGATATTGAAAATATCAACATTTCACTAATAACATTTCATTTTCAATATAAAATCATTTCTAGATATTGAAATACTCAATCCATTTCAAAAACCCATTTTCGATACAAAAATATGTAAAAATGGAATTTGGTATTTATTTTCCTTTTAATAAAACATTACGACTTGTTAAGGAAGCCAAATATCAAACAACTCTTGCGGCGGCAGAAAGGTCATTGTCACCGCATACATTAAAAACATTTCTTTTGTCATTTAGTAAAATGCTTCATAGAGAAATATTATCTTTTAATGAAATTAAAATTCAAAGGGGTTTATTATACACCATATAAATGTAGGAGGTGTATATTATCAATATATGCCTCAGTGAAAGGAGATTGAGATGAAGTCTCTTACCTTGTATATGACTTGTCTTGTTCATTATTTATCTCCCTGAATAATAAAATTAAGTTAATTTATACTTTATTCAGAACCTTTTTCAACTATATTATTCCTTTAATATCACTTATTACCTTTCTATTACAATCATATATTTATTCAAGTTCATATCGGTCATTTTGTTGGTGTTTGGAACTTGAGTCAAAAATGAACTTGTTATAATTACAGATTGTCCATGTGGTCAAAATTCCATTATCTCTAGAATCGTATTCATGATTTAAATATCATATATATCCAGTATATATTTATTTTTATTCATTATATATTTATTTATAATAGTCTATAATATTTTTATATAAGAAAATAAATACATCATTCATAGTGATGGTAAGTTGTACGTACGCATGGACGTTACTTTCATTTAATTTTCATATTTAAAGGAATGAAGATTAAATGATACATTGGTATATTATTATTTCAGTATAATATCATATTTTATATGTGTAACATAAGTTCATTAACTCCATCCTTTGTATGTTTTATGTATTTCATGAACGATTCATATCACTTCGAGGGGGCGGTAGTCCTCTCTTCTTCAAATGAAATTATCTTGTTTACACATCATGAAAAGCATAATGGTATGGTTTAAATAAAAATTATAGAAGCATAGAGAAATATATTATCATATATATCATATATAAATACATTTTCATAATAATGTCCGTTGTGAGAGGTGGTAGGGGGAAATTAAACAATCGTCGTTTTGTGAGGCATTAGTTCTCCATCCACAGAAACAGTATGTTCATATCCATTAGATGGAGATGTGTGTAAGTGTAATTATAATACTTCTCATAAAAACATCCTAGTATATTTAAAACACTGGTTTTGTTATTTAATCAAAGAATATAAATATCATAGGGAGTGGAGAAGGAAAATAATATAAAAGAACTTGAGAGAAGACGTTACCTCTAAATTGGGTAACTTCTTTTGATTTGAGACAAAAGGCTTTCTGTAATTTCCTTTTGTCCAAGGTAATGATTATAAGATAAATTTAGGGATTTTTTTGAGCTTATTTTGGAAGAATTTGGATGAGACAAAGGGATTTAGAGGTGTGAATAAATGGTTATAAGTGATTCCCTTTTATAAGAGAGGGGAGGGGTACTTTAGGAAGACATTAAAATGTTATTTTATTATAAAATTATTTTTAGTTTAAAATGGTCCCAAAGATATTTATTTCAAATATTAGATGATTTTGGGTTGAAAACCTCTCAACCAATAAGTTTTAGATATTTATAGGTCACAAATGTAACCTTATCTTTTAGCTTTAACCCTTAGTTACCTAATTTGACACTTACCATGTCTTCTTGTATATTCATACTATATGGTTAATATAGTTACTATAAAATTCCAATAGAACCTCAAGTGGTTAATTAAGGATAGTTTAAACATTATATAAGTAATTTATACTAATATTATATTTTTAGGTTTATTATATCATTTAATAAAATAGTATTTTTTTAAACTCATTTTAGTCAATTTTTATACTATTCATATCCAGACTTTTTAAAATCCATAAAAACTTGACTCATTCAAAATAAACTTCAATGATTCAAATATTCAATTAATACACATTCATAACATTCTTTTATGTCATATAAAGTTTTAAAATAAATTTATTTTACTATTTATAATCTCATTTATTTAAATCATTCATTAATAAGGAAATCACTACATCATTGTTTTGTCATAAATAAATTTAATTATTTGAGTCTAAAAATTGTAAATAAAATACCATGATATAGGAAATATTTTTATCTTTATAATGAATATTTATAGTTTAAACTATCACTCATATTACCCCATATAAATTTTTTACTAAATGATAAATATTTATGTTACATTTTTCTTTACTTTAAATTAATTATTAAAAAAATTTCATTTTCACATCCAAGTATCTCCATGGGGTCCCAAAATCAACCCAAGGATGATCATGGTCCTAAATAACTCATAAAATAGGATTAGGACATGTATTAGGGTATTTTTATATTATTATAATATTATTTTCGTACCCTTATTTACCAGATTTACCCTTTAACTATGGTAAATAGAATAATTATTGAAGTTACTATTCATAATGTCCCAAAATAAATGGTACCAATTTTCTTAATTTTTAACTTACGATTAAAAATATGGAATCCATTTTACCAAACTTAAAACACATAATTTTTTGTAATTAATTTAAAATTAATTCCCATTGTCAATACCAAAAAATCGGGTTTTTAAGAAGTTATAACTATCAAAAGATTGACATGTGTTTATGTCCAATTGAAATGTGAAATTACTTCCAATTACCATAATTGGATTAAATGATAAAAATATAATCTAATTATACTTTAAAAACAATTAAAATTATAATATAATTATATAATTAAATTAGATGAAATGACAGTTTTGAATTAAAATGTAATGCTTTTGACGATTCATTAAAAAATGAACATTATCAGAAAAATACCAAAATTTCACCGAAAGTAAATTTTGATGTCCCTCTTCTAAAAAATAGTTTTATTTTGTCAAATAGAACATATAAAATTAAAAAAAAAGTAAATTTAAAAATGGTTCTCCATCCAAAGGCAGTAAAATGACCTTTTAAAAATATTAGAGTATTTCTTGCTTCAAATCATATTCATTCTTATTTTAAGCCTCTAAAATTTGTTGAATAAATGTAAAAATATTTGACAAACATGTGTAATAATAATGTAGTTAGTTATGTTCATTCATTTCAATATAACGACTAGGCATTAACAACCATTTAAAATAATAATAATGCCATTGTATTATTTTTCAGTATAACTCAAAGTTGTGTGCAACATAAGATTTCATAGAAACTCATTATTGCGTGTTGAGTAAGATATAAAAAAATTCCTCTTTAACATAAAATTAATATATTATTCATAAATTAAAATTTATTATTTTATAAAAACCTGGGTCGTTACAAAGTTCCTCAAATTAAGTGTTTTTTAGTCAGGAAAACCAACCTATAGTGACCATCAGATGATATTGATGATGATATATTGTATTTTTTCAGTTATTTGTGGATAAATTTAATGGTTAAGTTAAACTAGAAGAATATTCCTATATTTGCTTTGAAATATAGAGAATATGTTTTATAAGGATGTTTTAGACGAAATCCCCCATAAGGAGATCCCCAAGATTTAGGATCCATTGGCAGAAGGAAGATAGGTAAGTAAGATTATGAGTGTTATAAAAAAAATTTAATAAGAAGAACATTTTATGGATTGAGGTATCAAGAGAATTAGGATCATAATATATGTGAGATATGTTTATGGTAGAAAATCGGATGTAATGAAGATGATTTAGTGATACTAATTGATAAAGGGTAAATACATAGAAATATTTTCATCTGGATGTATCCATTAACACCAAATGATGGAATAAATAATCTTCATTATATTCATGACTAGTTCTGAAGGATTAATATGTATTATCAATATTATTTAGAGTTAAATAAGTAGTTTACAATATACTCAGAATGATATTGAAGATCTACTAAAGAATTTTATTCCAAAGTTAAAACCATCGAAAGAAATTTTACTACTATAAATATGAAAAAGGATTAAATTGAGACACCAAAAAAGTTTCATGAAACTAAATATATTATGTGATATTTGGAATATTATAGTTTGGAGTATGTTGAGAAGTCCAAAATACTAAAATAGTAATATGTTCAAAGGGGATTATATAAATAGTTTTTATGATGTTTACTAAATATAGTCGTTAAAGTGGCTGTAGAATAATGTTGAAGGTTTTTGTAATAAAAATCTAAGAAACTAAATCCATTAAAGGTTTCAGAAGAAAAAGTTATAGGATGATTTATTGATCAATTATTATAATAGAATCACTTTGTTGGAAGACCAATAATGAACAAATATAAGTTAAATTTTAAAATTCCCACTAACCTTAAGATATTGATTCGTGTAAATAATCATGGGGTATATAAGATACCAAATTATGGGAAAAAGTGATAAGAAAGAACTAGAAGAATAATTTGGTTCCTAAGTTGAGTTTTAATATTAATAATATTGAATTATTGATCATGAGTAAAGACCAGATGAAGACTTATTAAAAAAACTAACTTGATAGATGAACCAGGGGTTGATGAACAATTGATCAATACTTTAGAAAATCATAATAATGTGTTAATGCATGAATTATAGTTGTGTCTAGATAAGAAAAAAGGAATAAAATCAAATTTTGTAAACTTAGATGTTCAAAAGTTGATTCGATTAGCAGAATACTTTACAAGCCCTAGTTAAAAATAAATTAATGTGAATTAGATAGAGTATACCAAAAGAACATTTATAAATATGTACAATGTATGAAGTATTAAAGGATATATAAATTTTATTTTATTAAATTAAAAAGAAATAATAATAATATTTAATTGATATAATAGGTTCTAAAATAATTTCATAAGGGGTTTAAATTTCGGTAAAGTTAAACATCCTATTGGTGCTAATATTTTCATTCAATGTTCAACATTCATGATAGAAAGACTGTGATTATAGCTCAATTTTCATGAAAAGGAAAAAAATTGATACCATGATTTGGGAGAGCTTTAATGAAGTCAAAATCTCGACATATTAGGAATTTAGTAAAGAAGGTCAATTTGAGAGTTGAGATAATAAGAATTATAACATTAAATCCCATTAATTCCTCATATCTATTGAGATAGATTTCCACTATAAATGGGGAAAACCTGATTTTTTGAATAAAATGTAGAGAATAATTGAGATAGATTCTAAATATAAAGGAGAGGAAGAATCAGAAGAAGAACATCCCTCAGAAGAATATAAGGGTTGATGTTGAGAAGACAAAAAATTAATGTTGTGAAGTACTACATATGTTACTCAGAACAGAAATACTATAAGTATTAATTAAATACTGATATAAATCTTAAAATTATGGAATTTACCAATTTCAAAGTTCATTGTATTGAGTGTAATAAATGAACATTGTTCAAATAAATCATTAAGAGTTTCTAAAGAACACTATTTTAGTATAATAAGGATAGGGAAAAATTAAATTTTGAGTACAAATAAATATTCATAAATATTTTATAAATAACCATGAGGAAGTTTTATGATATTACTCAATGACTTAGGGTTCCAATATAAAAAAAAGGTAGAAAGATATTATATCTATGATGTATAACTACTTACTGAAGATGCATGGTATCATGGGTGTATTACTTGTCAAAGGAAGTCATTTTAATACAAACTGAGGGTTAAGGGTGATTTCTTAACACCCCATTTATTATCTATGATGGATATTATTGTGTAAATTGTGTATCATGGGTGATTATAATCATGAAAATGAGTAGGTTCTCACATTGAGGATGAACCATATAAAAAACATTTTATACTATTTAATTTTAATATCTATGTAGCATAAGGGGAAAGTGGTTAGAGAGAGTTTTTAAAGGTATATACAACAAAACCAATAATAGAGGTGTGAAACACATAAAGGACTGATGAATTTATATTTAATATATTAGGTAATATTTTTTCACCCCTGATTCTACCCCCTCTCTGGATGATTACATGATCATCTAGGAATCCAAATTAGTATCAAAAACTAGGTTACCTCTATATAAATATACAATTTAATTACAAGTTATTTTTAAATATTTTCTATGAGGTGAATATTTCTTAAAAGATAAGAAATAATTTCATTAAAATGAAATGAATTTATAAATATAAATTGTTCAGAAGTCCAAAAAAATCCTTGGATGGAAATAAAATAAGTCACTCTAGTTTGTGAAATATTGATTTATTGGACAAAACTATAAGGAATCAATAGAAGAAGAAAGCTCATAATATAATAATTAAATACATTTGGGATCAATATTATATGAATTCACCACTACTAGAAGTTAATGTTAGTGGAATAATTATTGAAAAATAATTTACCATAAATCCTCCCGAAGAAGAAATAAGTGAAAGTTGTGATGTGCTTCATTCGGTTGAATTTATTAATGAAATCTATAATTAAGTTAAGGATACCTTGAATAAAATTCTACATGAGGTTATGTATTTTATATTTTCTATCATTAAGGGACTCTATAAAGATAAATCATATATTTACGAAGAATTTAATTCAATGGAGAAATAATTATTAAAGAAATAATGTGATTGAAAAACTCTCACTAAAATCGTAGAAGTAAAGGGTGACTAGACATTACATTATCAATAAAAGTTCAACCTCATAGAAGAGGGAATATAAGGGACATTGTTTGAGAATTTTTTTAATGTAATTTTTTAAATAAAATATTCATTCATTAAAATATATTCAAAAAATAATTATTGATTTTAATAATAACCAATTGGATATCAAGGGAAATTGAGTAAAGTAACATCAACTTTACTTAAAAGAGTTAAGTATATTACATGAATAAAAATTATAGAAGTGAAAAGTAGAATGTGAATAGAAATATAAGTACGTTTAAAATTAGAAGAACACTATAAATTTAATGTGTCTAGATAAATAAATAATATTAACAAATATAGAAGCTACTGATGATTAATATTTATAGGGAATCTAATAAAATATCCACTACCAAAATTCATAAAGATAATATTTCTTGTAAAAAAATCAATATATAATTATAAATAATGTGAAATAATTGGATGTATTTTATTTTTACCATTAAATGGAATGGATATACCCTCATTCCGATGAACCTGTGTGTACTAACTCTTTTACATTGAATATAATTTTTTATTTCAGATGATGATGGGTGAAGAAAGGTTTGGAGAACTAACCTCTTCTGTAAAGGTGGAAGTATGAAAATATAAAGGAAATAGTTACCCCTAAAATTTCTGTATGGAAAAATTAACTATCTCGAAGAAAAAATATTGGTAGGAAGTCTCTGCCACAAAAAAATCTACACAACAGAAGAATCTATGTTAAATTTCCTATATTTGGTACTGTGGAAAGTTAAAACACATGGAAACTAATTATTGGAATAATATTCGATGGTATGAAGAACAAAAATGTCCAACTTTAAGGGGGAGAATATTTAAAGGAAAGGGACACTTAGATAAATATTTCAAACCATCCTAGTAGAATAAATCTATGTTAACATATATGAATATTTTTAAATGTTTTGTGGATGCTGCAGAAGAACTACACAAGGAGAGTTCTAGTTTATTTATACCAAGTAAAACTCAAAAATATTAATAAAATAATTCCAAAAAATGGATGAAAAATAAAAGTAATATTGAATAAAATTATACCTTGATTTTAAAATTATTGAATGCTTCAAATAACATTGCACTCAAGAATAATGTTTTTTAATATACCATTCACATGAAGATATAAAAAAAATTTTGAAGAAAATTCCATTTCATGGAAGTTTTTAAAATTTCCTTCAATGTTAAATTTAATCAAATAAATATTGAGAAAAATTTTAAATCAATATGAAAAGGAAATAAGAAGATTGTAATGATGCAAGACGCTTATGATGAATAAGTTTATGTATAAAGAAAGTTACCTCTAAAGTGTTACTTACAAAAAGAGATGAATCTTTGTAGAAGATGACATTTTCCTGACCAAAAATCTTGAATTGGATGAAAATATTACCATAATAGAAAAATTCAGTAAATTAAATACTACATGCTTCAAAAAATAAAAATGATTTTTTGAAAAAAAAATCTCAACTAAAGAATAAATTATAAGATATTTCAAAGGATTTTATGATTTTATGGAAAGAATATTTAATGGAATAAAAGAGGTTGTAAATAGAAGAATAGAATAATTCATTCACCTTTCTGGAATATGTTAAGTATAAATATCTACACAAAATGAAATGAGAGGGTAAAAGAAATAAATCTACATATACTATGAGGATCAATGATTGGATAACCAAGGGAGAAAACATGATGAAAAATGGATCTAATGTGAAGAGAGTTTTTGGGTTAATACAACCTTATAATCCCTATTTCACTATCAAATAAGAAAATAAAATTTCACATTATTCCATAAATGTTTTAGAGAAAATATATTTAATATTGCATTAAAGGTTATGATATTCATTGGGAGTCCTGAAGTGAATATAAAGTTGGTTATTTCAGAATATTTATAAATTAAAGTAAAACAATTATGTTTTTGGACAATAATTGTTTATGAAACAAGATTATAAAGATCTAGTAATGTAAAAATTTAAGTAATCAAAATATGATGCTCGAGATGATGACGAAAAAATTTTGGTAATAGAAAATTTAGAGAATTAAAGGTTGTGGTCATCCTTGAGTTATATTTTCTATACACTTTCATTATCATATAAAAAACTAATGTTTAAATGAAAATGGATAAAAAAGTATGATTAAAAAGTAATAATTATCTCATTAAGGGGGTGAAACCTTCCTTTTATGCATAAAAACTATTGATATATTTTATTTATGTGGATAAAGGAAAGTATGTTGAGGAACATTTTGATGATCATACCAATAAATGAAGATTTAATATAAGTTGGTCTAACTTGGTAAATTTTTGGGAAAAATTTAATATCTAGATTAATTAATCATGGTTTCAATACTAATAAAAGACCAGGTAGAATTATATTTTGTTAATTTAGGGTTAAATACATTATGAAAGGTGATTTTATCCTTCACTAAGGAAACTATTGTTTATATTAGATTCAATTGATGGGAATGGGATAATAAGAAGATGTTTAAATAAAGTTTCTCCCATACAAAAATATGTCAATAAGGGAGATTTTAAAATCAGAATATTAAGGGGGGAAGAAAAAATTCTCTCATTTAATATTCTTTGAAGAATAATACCAAATTTAATTTTGAATTTATTTTCAATATGGGGTGGAGAAAACACATTGACTTTAAATAAAATGTGTAATTGAAAAAAAATCCTAAGGGGGGTATTTTAGTACAAATAAGATGATGATAATGAAATATTTTATTTTTTTTTCAATAGGTTTTGGAAAATTTAATGAGTAATTTAATGGATAATAAGTTCCATATAATTGTTATTGTAGAAGGAGAAGAGTTTTTTCATGGGTTTTATCAAAATAAACTCACTAGAAAGACATATTTTGGATGGAGGAACCATTAGAAGAAGGAAGAAAGGTAAGTAAGACTATGGGTGTTCTGAAAGTAATTCCAATGGAATAATATATTCTAGATAGAGTTATAATTAGAATTAGGGACACCACAGATGTGAGATCTACTCCAAAAATATGATTAGAGGTATTAAAGGTTAATTAATGTAGATGATAGATATAAAAAAAATATATAGATTTATTTTTATCCGGAAGAATATATTTACATTATATTATTGAACGCATGATCTTCTTCACATTCATGAATAGTGATAAAGGATCAAGAAGCATTTTCAACATTATATATAGTTAAATATGTTCCAACATATTCAGAAGGAGGTGAATTTATACAAAATAATAGAAGCCTGAAGGTAATACAATTAAAATAAGACTTGTTTTCATAAATATAAAAAAGGTATGAAATGTGAAACCACTAGAAAATGAATGAAGATAAACATATTTAATGATCATTAAATTTTTATTCCACATAGTAAGTTGAGACAACCAAACTAATGAAATGATCTGAATATTGGAAGGAGATTCTGGAAGAAGAGTTTAAGAAGAATTTTTATGAATTTCATTTAATATAAATTTTATATTAGGTTTAGTGTAATTTCATATCTTTTATAATAATAGGATAATAAAGATGATCTATTAGATGTTTTTAATGAAAAATTAATATGATAATGTACTTATCACTCATTAGAAAAATAATGACTTGGAAAAAGACAAACCATAATCCAAGCTAAGTAAAATTTATAAAGGACCTCTCAAACAAATATGAGGAGGTATATACACAATCATGGAGTTTTAAAGATTTGATAATAGGTATAATAGTTTTAAGAAATTATTGATTGAATATGGAGGTGCCTAAGTTGAGTCTTGTGACTAAGACAATCAGAAAACTGATCTTGATTAAAGAATATACAAAGAATATATGAAAGAAAAATATCAAAAATGGGAATCTAAAGTATAATACTGAGTTAATAATAATTGCCCAAAATTTTTAGAATAAGCTAAATCATGAAGTGGAGTTGAGTTAAGATAAATAGAACATATAAAATTGGATGTTAGAAGTTGATATGTTCAAAATTTGATTTAATTAGAAGAATAAGTTAAAATCCTAAGTTATAAATAAATATAGTTTCATTATATAGATTCAAAATAAAATAAAATATATCACAATGGATAATTTATTATTTATTAAATGATACATAAGGTTGATATGAGGAAATGGAAGAACCAGAATGAGCATATTGAATCAAAACAACTTCTTTCAAAGGAATTTCATAAGACCTTTAAATTATTGTAAAGTTCAATATAGTAATGATGTTATGGTTTTATTTCAAAAAAATACATTAATAATATAATTTTTTTATTATAAATGATTTTGTATGAATAAATTAATATTTTTTATTTTGTCATTTTTTGGAGCTCCGACGAAGTCAAAATCTTGACATCATGAAAAGATAGTAAAGGCAGTCAATTTGAGAATTTATATAGAGGGAATATTCAAAATAAACCCTAAATTTCCCTAATGTCTATCAGAGGTAGAATTCCTATATAAAAGGGTTACAACACCAATAATTATAAAGAAATATTTGAGATTAACTAAGAGAATAGTTGAATATAATGGAGAGGAAGTATTTGACCAAGCACTTCTATCAGAAGAATAGAAGGGTTAATGTATAGAAGATAAAACCATGTTGTTTTGAAGTAAAAAGTTTATTCCCTAGATATATAATATGATAATGAGTAAATCCATACTAATTTCAATGAAAAACTTGTGAAATAACTAGATGCCTAAGTTAAAGTTATTGATATTTTTGAATGAAGATTATTGAAAATTTTGACATTGAGAGTTACATAAGAAAAATATTATGGATGTAGAAAGATAGTTATAACATGAATGCTGATTGAAACTAATGATATATGGTATCAAAATAACTATAAATGATTTATTTCAAGGATATTACTTGAATATTTGTTGTTTGAGAATGAATAATATTATTGGAAGACTGATCTTGTGGTTCGGGTATATAACAAGTTACAGAAGAGTCTCAAAGAAGGGTTGTATAACTAGTCAAAGGTAGGTGTGTAATGCATGCTGAGGGTTAAGGGTAATTCCTTACCACACAAAATGTAATATATGAAATATATTATTGGAGAAAATCTATATAATAGATGATTCTAGGAATATTATGTAGTATATTCTCATGTTTATTTCAAACCCTATAAAAATATATTAGTGCTTATTACTTCTCATATCTATATATAAAAGTGAAAAATAGTGAGGGTGATTTTTAAATAACCATACATCCTAATTTATAATATAGTTTTTCTTAACATAAACTAAATAATAATTTTAGTAGAATATATTTGGTATATAGTTGGTCACACATAATTCTAACACTCTTAGATTGATTGTACAATGCTTTGGTAATCTCACAACCCTTTCTCTTACACTCTTCTTCCAAAACATTATTTGAGTGACACCACATAAAAACATGTTTTTTTATGTTTTAATATCAATTATTCTTCATTAGTATATTTATTTTCATCTTCTTTATGAGATTTATCTCACTACTATAAGTTTCTTTCATTAATTAATCATCTATACATTTGATTCCATGACTATTTCTCTATGAAAGGCAAACCACATCAGTATTCATGTAAGGGTTTTTAGTTGTATGATTGAAACCACTTTATTATACCTATATATTATTCACATGATTTCCTTAAGATTAATCCCTTAATTTCTCTTTTCTCTTCTTTATTTTTTTCAATCCTTGATTACTATTGAACATTACCAATCATTGAATTTTTATATACATCCCTTGAATAATATACTTCCATTATACTTCCATATCTTCTTATCATTTTACAGCACCTTGAAGAATGATGTTTTTTAAATCATATATAATGTATTATATTATGAAAACAATTTATTATTCTATCTTTACCATATTATTCTTTTATTTTCATGATGAGTTTTGTGAACAATTCATTAAAGAAACTCATTGAATTTATCTTTCCTTTAGACTTAAAAATCTAAAATTCCATAAATATATTTTTATTTGATATATATTTATCTTCATATTTTTCATCACTCCTTATTGTCACATTAGTAAATAATATATCAATGTCACCTCCATTCCCTTCATTTTTGCAATATCCTTTCATGTTACCGTGGTTAAAACAAATATAGAATCTCCCTATAAAATATATTTACCTTTCATTGGTGATGTTACAATATAGTTACTTGATTTTTCATCATTAAATTATGATTTCACTCATTAATTATGTGTCATAATATTCCAAAATAATAACACTTATTTACAACTATGTTTTTGAGGCGGTAATTGTAAGATCAGACATCTATATTCTTTTCCTCTATTAATTTTATATTTCAGTTCACCTTTCAATAAATCGAAGTTTTAATAAAAAATATTCAAAAAATTACTTAATTTTTAAAACAAGATTATTTTCCTCAAGCTTCTCAATATTAATATTCCATTCCATTAATATACCTAAAAAATTATCAATGTGAGAGTTCTTTTCTTTATCTATATTCTTCAAATTCTATTTTTATTATTCTCTTACAATAACAATTTATTCTAGAGTAATCTTCTCCTTTCCTATATAAAATTTCGACTCATTAAGAAATTATGCATTTATCCTATTTATTTTTGCAATTAACTCCTTCTAGGGAATATCGTATTCTAATAATGTTTTTTTGTCTTCCTCTATATCTGTTATACATGTATAATTTTTTTATTTATCCTTTATGAATTATATTTCACTTATAATTTCATAAAAGACTTTATTTCTAGTATAAAAAAGTCTCTAGATTTAACTTATGTTTAGTTTTCCTCTTATTTAATAAAAACAACTTAGTAATTAGATGATTTGATACACATATCATCAGATTTTCTAGGAACTTCTATTATAGTGTTAGATTCAAATATTCATAGTGAATTGACTATGTTAACTTCTAAGGAAATACCCAACTTCATTGTTGTAATCTTATTGCTCTTATTCTTCTTGTTTCATGATATATGCAATTCTTAAAAAAATTATATTTAGGTCATTAGGTATTTCAAAATTTATACTAGTAGATGAAATCTGAGTTTCTTCTAATATAAATTATCAAATATACAATTCTTACAATTTTAACAACATCTATTTTGATTTATTATAATGAGATATCATATAAAATTAATCTTCTTCTATTGAATTCTTTACTGATTTCTTATAGTAATTATCAACCATTAATTTTCTATGATATGAATCATATATAATACCATGTATACTTTAAAAAATCCAATCACCAAAGTATTTTAAAATATTACAATATGTACATCAAAATATGACATGAACTCCTTCTGTTTTAAATTAATGTCTTCCACAAAATAATGGGGTCTTCATAAGAGATTCCATGTCATGAATAGTATTTTAAAAACAAATATGTCATGTTGAATCATTATAAGTACCTTTATGCTTGAATACCATATATTGGGACCTAATAAACTTAGATAAAGACGGTGAATTTGGGTGTTAACAAAATTAATCCAATTTGTTACTTTTTCCCTTTTTGATCACTTCTTTAAGATAATGTTCCATTATTAGATGGAATATAATTCATAATTTTTTTTTCTTCATGTTTTTTCTCATTACAAATAATATTATATATGTACATCACATGGATATTTTACTTGGTTCGCCTATTAAAGGTTACTATATAGAGAATATAGTATGTATTATTCTAGTTTAAAAAATCCACTATAACTCACTATTTGTGTAGATATAATGTTTTCGTAATGAAAATCCACTCCAAATATCACTGCCTATATATGATTTAGGGATAATCTCACTGCCTCATAATGATCAAATCAAGTTTATTGATTAGGTAAGAATAGTACTAACCAATGGTAACTCACTATTATACACTTATTCACATATAATTGGTAAAGGAATGAATTTCTTCACTTGTAGGTCATCCTATTAATTTAATGACATTAACATCACTCCATATTTTATTCTTTAAATTTTCATCATTGTATCTTGATGTTGATTCTCCAGTGTAATCCAACTACTAATTCAAATTACTCTTCTAGGCATAGTTATCTCATTAACAGTAGAGTTTTATCTTTAATATTAAATATTCCATCACAATTATTTTCATGATACATCCAACAAATAACAAATCAATAAATAGAATAATTTCAAGAATAAAATTATATTCCTCTTTATCTTCAATGTTATGTACATAAATATTGGGTATTCAACATTGTACACTACACATTGTATATATCAATCCTAGTAATCAATTATATGAACAATAACTATGATGTGTAATCTTCTCAAATATGAACACATCAATGCTCTTCAAATTCAATTCTCAAATGAGATAGAAATAAAAAAAATCTATCCACCACAATCAAATTTGCAATTAAGTCACATATTGCTGATAATATTTTATACTGATCAAAACAAGAAGTTCCTCCTCAACTAATATGTTATCTATTTTATCTATCTCTAATCTTACATAGTATATATCTATATATCTAGAGAAAATATTGAATTTAAAATTTTAAATTCAAGTTACACATAAATTATATCTTCTCTCACATTAAATTCATCCATAAAATAGTTTCCTATTTAATATCCATCATTAAGACTTTAAATGGTAGTTAATAAATGATTTAATAACTACCAAACTCACTAGATAAACTCATGAAAAAAAATATTTTAAAATTCCAAGATTAGAAACCTTAGAGTATAGCATACATCTTTACAACATGTTGGAGTAGTTTTTAATCAGTTAACTCAAGCCCCCTTGAATCCTTACGGTGTGGATGATGTAAAGTGACATGAGGGTACTTGATTTTCAAGACCATCAATTTTCTCATAATCATGATTTTTATTTCATCATAATCCATTTTTTTCACTAATCATTTCACTTGATTAGTTACATAAAAAGGGTCCTCCATGTTGAAACTCCATACATACACAAAATATTAAAAAACAAAAAAAAAATTAATTCAATCTATTAAGTATAGACCCCCATTACATAATAAGATTATAAGTAATATATCAATATCACACATTCAAATTATAGTGTAGACATATACTATGGTAGGAGAATCTATAAATTTTTAGTATAAGTTGAATTATCCTAGTCAGTCATATAGTGTAGCCTCTTGTTCTGTGGTGTATAATTTGTCTACCACCTCTAAATTGAGATTAAATCACATCTAAACATATATAATGATCTTCAATGAATATCACATTTGATTCTCAAGAATTTTGTAAGAAAAATACAGTAAAAACCATGAAACTTTTCCATTGATAATATCTCCATCTTCAAATCAATTCACAAAACTTCCATTTATATTTTCAACATCTTTATGATTTCATCCAAACACAAAGCCTCCTCACTAGTGTTAGAAGAAAAACATGAAACCTATCGAGTAGTGATGTAACTTTAACTTCTTCTCTAAAACCTTATTGATTTTATGTCTTCAATATATATCATATTAATAATTCAAAGAAATATTTTTGGAAAAAATAAAATCAATTTCAATAGAACGTTACCAACCCCAATTAACCTCTTTAACTTACATATTTTCATCACTTTTCTTAATCAATTGACCTTATACTGATCAAAACATCAATAATTATCTTTTTTATAAGTATTTATTCAATTATTTTCTAAAAATACATTATAAAACCCACTTATTATAACACCAATATACCCTAATAGGGTTGTTTGACCACGATTAGAGTTCGGGTGGGTATTAATGAAATGGTTTGGTTGTTAAGGACTATAAATGTCACATTTATATTGGTTGATCATTCAATACTATAGGATAATAATTTAAAAAAAAATAGAATGGTTATAACAAATTTATATAGATGTTTTGTCGTATTTTATTTAAATTATATGTCATTAATTGCTTGATGGTTTAAATGCATGTTTTTATTAATTATTCCTATATTTAATAGTTTTGATTTGTTTGGTAATTTTTTAAAGTGTGGTACACATGTAATACTATTATAAAATAATTATAAAAGTTTATAAATAGTTTTTTTGAATAAAAATAATTTTAAAAATGATACCTAAGATAATTTTTAAAATATAATATAAATGTTTTAAGGTGTTTGACCTCATTTGGCTGATGAACTTGGTGAAATATTGTTTTAAATGAAATTATTGAGTTTTTAAATGGTTTTAAATGTGATTTGAAATGGTTTATTTTAAAATAGAATTTGTAATTGGGCTTCCTAAGTTGAATTATGTGGCTCGAAATCCCATTTCATATTTTAAATAGGCTATTTTGGATCCTTAATATGTTTCTTTATAGTATGAGTTTTTTAAACCATCTTGATTCTATTTCTAAGTGATTAACCTTTATAGTTGGTTATTAATTCATGTGGGGAATGGGTAAAGGATCTATTTAAGGTTTTTTTAATGATGGTGTATAAGATTAGATGATATTTATGGTTTTTTGTTTATTTTGAGAAATGATTAATCTTTAGATTATTGTTTATCACCTCTTCTTTAAAACTTCATGGGAACATTGGTAGATAATAAAATCCATGGATTTTTATTACACTAGTATGACAACACTCACTATAAAATTACCTAGGAGAGTTATACCATCCTAGGTGTTTTATATTACTCTATGACCCAGAGGGGTGTATAATGGTGATGTCATGGTTGAACTAGGGGGCCTTAGATAGAGTGTTTTCTGAGCATACTTGTTCTAGTATCATTGTAGTTATATATTGACGTTTTCACTTGAATTTAATTATTTTTTAGGATGACTTTATCACGACCGAACCTCATCGGGCTATGAAACTAGTCAACTGACCCCATTAGTCTCCTGTAATACCTTAGTTTTCTTCCCATATCACCACAATAAATTATCTACCATGGTCACTTATCGAACTAATAACTATCCCCATATTCCAACACATTTTATTTCAATGTACTTTTCTATTACATACAGAAACCATGGGAAACATCCTAAGAGGTCACCCATCATGAAACTACTCTTGGAGATAAACACGTAACTATGGAGTTATAATCAGGATGGTTCCTATAAATAAAGGTGATCCCTATTGACATGAGTAGTACTATTTAGACATTTTTAAGTCTCACTTTTATGGGTGTAACATTCTCTATCCCCCTAAATCACAACAATATCATTTTGGACCCCCAAACCACAAACCTAGGGAGTGTCTCTACACTTATATCTAGGTATTGTATATAAACCTATTTATCATGACCTGACCTCCACAGGCCATGAACCCAGTCAACTGACCCCATGGGTATCCTATAATACATTAGTTTTTTTAAGAACACCACAAGATATTACCCACCAAGGTCAGTTATCCAACTAATTATATTCCCCATAGATAGACACAAGTTATTTTAGTGTGATTTTTCCTCACTCAAACACACTCTGGGAAACATCCAAGGAGGACACCCATCTTAACACTACTCTAGGCCAAGAACATATAAATGTGATGTTATAATATGTCTAGATCCTAAAATGAAATGTTCATGTTGTTGACATGAGTACTACCATTTAGTATTTTATGTATCACTTTTATAGGGGTGTTACACACTCCAAAAACCCTTGTGTACATCATATAAGTGGTGTATTGTGCTAAAACATATTACAAATATTCAATTCGCTTTATTTGGAGTTAATTTTTTTATGGATATTTACGCATTTCTTCATCCATAGATCACACTTTAACATATTTTAAAGGATTTTAATTTCTATTAAATCATAGGATTAAATACCTTTTATTCATTTTTCTTAATTAAAATGTATATGAAGGCTTAAATTATTTTCTACCATGAAATTTTTGGGAGAAAAATTAGATTGCTAACTTAGTTGGTGGTTATAATGCTACAACTCTCTATGTAGTGTCTTTAATAACATCATCTAAAACCATATGACCTTTATTATTTGATAATCTATTGGAATCCTAGTTTCCCATAAATTCATTTTCACAATATCTAAGAAGTCTTCTTTGAGCATAAAAAGTTATTCTTTAGATTTCCCAAGCATAGTTAAAGTCTATCTCACTTGTATCATTGAAAGTAGCATTTTAAAAGGAATATTTTGCAGGTATCTTTTCATGAATAAATTTTGAATTTACTCCTATGAATACTTCTATAAAAATAATGAAGAAATATTATATTGAAAATAACCCACTTTTATTAATTAATAACATCCCATAATTATCACATGCATGTTATTCTAGAGATATGGAATATTATGGCATGTGAAATTTTAATTATTCTTTAAGAAAAAAAATGATAAGAACATGTGTTGGATTATTTTTTTAATTCAGAAGTTATAAAAGAGGGAAAAAAATTCTATTGAGTTATTTTAATTATTTTTAAGATAAAATAGTTGAATTAATGTTCTTAGAATACATGGAATACATTTTTAACTGATCAGTGTGTGAGCATTATTCAGGTGGTGTTTTCTTGATGAACATTGAATTTATTCACCAATGAACTTGAGGTAGGACATTCCTTAATATTTTTTGTACTTATATAAATGACTATTCTATGATGGGTGTATTTATTATTGATGAAAATTTCTTGTTATGTGTTTTCTTATGAATGTGGGAATAGCCTTATTCCCTTGTTGATTGTGAACATGGGATTATGTGTAGTTATTTAGAATTATTCTTAATCTGAATTATTATTCCTTTCTATAAAATATAACAATCTTTGTTTTTTATTACTTATTGAACTATGCATTGGGTATTAGGGTGACCAAAATTTTTATCTTTGGCAAGATGTCTCCTTGGAGGGGAACCACGATGACGTGATAAGGGCTATAGACTATGGGTCATGGTGGTATGGGTTAGATGAAATAAGTTCTTGCTAATATTGTAGTATATCATAAATGGGATGAGAATACATCGTATTCAACCAGAGTTGGAGAATTTCAAGTGGGGGTTTTTTAATATATCCATTTACGTAAAACATGTGGGGTGTACTTATCATCACTAGAGGATAATGAACACCAAAAATGTGGGGTGTATAGAGTCATAAATAATGACCATAACTAGGGTGGGGAATTTTTTGTTACTAATAAGGATCGCGGTTAGGATGGGTCATCCAGTGTTATATAAAACATGGTACTTATTTTGACTTATATTTATATCCTTATCGACAACTAGCCAAAGCAGGTGAGGCTGGGGTTCATGGTGACTTGGTTATGGAATAATGACTCAACACATGTGTGACTGTATGTTTATTTATGAATATAATTATTTTATTTTATACACTATCATATATAAAAAGTGGAATTATGTTAAATAAAAATTGGTGGTGTCCTACTTGGTTTATAACTCTCACCTTGTATAAAAATCTCAGTGCTTTTGAAAACATCATCAAAAGGGATTTAGTGAAGGGAAATGGCCATATGATGAGGAATTGTGGAGATGAAGTCCTAAAGATGTAGGTGATGTCGGGACATAATCTAGACAGTGTTATTTCATTTACTTTTCCACACCTGATATACTATGATTTTTCATTCTACATTGGGAGCTTATTTATTTAATATTATATGAAATGTATGTCATCTGTCATTATGGTTATTTAGTTTTCAACATGTTTACTCTGATTAATTTCTGTTTTATATTATATTATATGATAATTTGTTCTATGACATTATATTTAGGGTAAAATATCCCCACTGATAGTCTTAGACCCTCATCAATAGTCGAAAACCTCTTTCATATGGGTAGGTGTGTATGAGTTCATGTGTCACTCCAGCTCATACTTGGGGATTCTGGTTGATAATTAATTGATTTAGTTAATTTCTTTATACACTTCAATTGTCTCTTATACCCATTAAATATTTATTATAATTATTTATTTTACTAGACACGTTATATTTTTTTATATGTGGGTGTATATTGTGACTTGTTTTATTTTACTTTGGGTTTGGTTTATCTTTCAATTTGATTTGTAAAATTATTTGAATTTTTTTTTCTAGATGAATGTGATGTGTGTGTTTCTAAAAAGGGTGTTTGATATTTTTTTAGAATGAGTAAATGGATTAATGTAGTTTTATAATATGCAATTATGTTATGATATTTGTTTTTTATTTAAAATGAATTTGGAAACATCGTATTTTATTTATATTCAATAAATCAAGAATAAAAATAAACTTTTAAAAGAAATGAAACTCATTGATGAAATCCAAATGGGTTTGTCTTTTTCAGACCCAATATAAACCATATAGTTTATAAAGCTTCTATTTTTTCGCTCAAGTACTCTACCTATGATCCAATATCTGTGGGGTTTAGTTTTTATTATACCATTAATGGTCGGTCTAACATCGAGGAGTGATCGTGGGCCATGAGGAGACTCTTTGGCAGCAATTTGTTTTATTATTTCTTCTTTTGGGACTAATATTATGTAGGCCTTATATGATTATGACTTCATTTTAGTTTACTATATTTTTTTTATCCTTCTTATTATATTTTATGTTCATAATTCCATATATGAGTTTTTTAATTACTTGCTACTTTGAGTTACCATGATTTACTTAATTTTTATATTGTATCTATTTATTTTTATAGTGTGGCCATACAATATGCATATGGGTTATGCGAGATTTTTGGATGGGATCCTGGTTTTGGTTTATTTGATTTAAAGGGTTAAATATTTCCTAGGGTTAGTTCATGATACCCAAGCACTTTTTTCCATCCCATGGAGATTAGGAATGACCTTCAATCCTTGTGAAGGGATGGGGTGGGTGTTGGTTTAAGTGGAATCTCATGATGTTTTATTTAAAAATGTATCAGATACTTGGTTTATTTAAGTCCTAGTTATTTTGGGATCCATCTTATTATTACGTATGTTAGATGGTGAGAAGATAAAACTCACAAAACTCAATAAACAGGTGTGGGGAGTTTCATGATCTCATTATTGTTCCGGGTGTTGAGTTTATAGGGTTATTTTGGGATTTAATCTTGAATTCAAGGTTTTTTTGTTTTTATAGATCATTTTTATATGAAATTAAGGAATTTTGATCCTTATTGAGAGTACTAATGATTTTTGTGGGATCTATGAGATCTTTGGGAGGAAATGGGAAGAGAATTGGAGTTTCACAGTTCTCTCACATAGATTGGAAAGTAGTGAAGTTCCCAAGTAGATGAGTCTACAACCATGATAGTGGATGTTTCATAGTTGATGAAAACTTCACCAAACTATTTAGAAAAACCATTCATAGTTTTATTTTCACCTCATTTTTTATTTTTTGCATCCCTTTCATTGTAAATTGACTTTTATGGCATCATCTATTGGTGTAGGGAAAATTAAGGGTTTTATAGTGGTTTTATATTAAGTTATATTTTTCTTAGATGATTTATTATTCTTTGGTTTTGGTATTGGGAATTTAAAATTGTATTTTTAATATGGTAGATATAGATTAGGAATAAAAAATGAGATTTTATGGAGTGATTTTCTTTTAAACCCCATTTTTTAATGTAATAAAATAATTTTAATGATCATGAAGTGTTTAAATATGGTTCCACTCTTTTTTTGAAATGTTGGTTTTGAGATAAAAATAAGAATGTTTTTTAATTTTATATGATTTGAATTATGAATTGAAATTTTGTTTCAAATGGCCCGGTGTTTTAAAAGTATATAGTGGTTTTTGTGAAATATTTTTGAAATGTGGTGATTTTGAGTATTTTTTAATTTATTTAATAAATAACATGAAATGGTTTAAAATGTAATTATATTATTATCAATTAATTTTTATCTTTAGAAAATATAATTGAAAGTCCCTGGGAAAGGATAGTGGTTTAAATGAGATGATTTTTTTAATATACTTTTTTGTGTTTTCTTCACTAGTGGCATGTGTAATTGTACTTTTCCCTTTCATATGGAATGGAAATTTTTAGTTTGGTTAGGAAATGAGAGTTGGTTAAGATCAATTTTTTAATTTCTTTATTTTTTCTCTTATAATGTTCTTGAGATAATGTAGAGAGTCTTTTTTAGGGTGATCCCTTAGGATAATCATATCATTTTTATGGTGCGTATCTTCCTATTATATACTTTGTCTAGAATATGAAAGGAGTGGAAGATTTGTAAACTTATTTTCCTTAGAACTTCATAAGTCATATTCCTTTCATTCCATAGTGGTCAAGGTTATTCAGAGGTTTTTATTTAGTTGTATCATGTTATAGAAATGTGGTATGTTAAAAATTCTAGAGTGGGCTTGATGTGATTATATATTATTGTTTGTTTTCTCGATGAGTTTGAGATATATATATATGTTCTTATGGTGATTCTTTCTGGGTGTTTATAGTTCCTTTTTTAAGGTGTTGAATATAGTGGTAGTGTGTGTGACTTAATGTTTTATCTTATTTTAGGGTGTCATAAAGTGATTCCTCCTTGGTTGGATTTTGATGGATTAAGAGTGTAATGGTCTTAGGTTTGTAGTCTGGGTGAATAGGATTGACATGGCATCAATTAGATTTATTCATGTAAGGAACCATCCTTAAACATTACATATTCTAGTAAATTTAGACAATAATTAAATTTATTACATTCAAAAAATTATTTGGGTTTATATTTTTAGATAATTAGGTCATGAAATTTACATAAAAAAACCATTTGTTACAAAGTGGAAACTTCTAATTAGTATCCATGTTAACCACTCCAAATGGATTGAAGGCCTTCATTTTTATTAATTTTTTATAACCCCCCTTTTAAGGTTTGAAAGGGAAAACTTACATAGATCATAGACATCGTGAAATTACATGACCCAAAGGTCAAAGAGGAAATCATCTAGGTTATAACTTTCCTCCTTTCTTTTATTTACCCATCATTAAATGCCCATGAAAAACAATTTAAATACATGATATGAGCATAAAAACTCAATAAGGGACATAAGGAAAAGAAATCTATTAATCTAGTGAAAAACATGAAAACCCATGTAATTTTTACCTTTATCTTTAAAGTTCATAAATATTATGAAATAAAATAAATTCATGGGAAAAAAACATACCATATCCTCAAATAAAACTTTTTAACCTATAGAAAAAAATGAAAACTTTTTTTAGAAACATAGAGCATCATATTCATAAAAAACATTCAAAACCCTTGTAATTAGAATAACCATACAGATGAATTTCAATATAATTCTTCATACGTTATAATTATTATCCAATTAATTAGAGAACTATAATGGGGACCTCCATACTTATAAGATATATCTGTCTCAACCATTTTTCACGAGCTATAATGGGGATCAACACTTTGTATAAGTTATATCGGGCTCACCCATGATATATAATGAGGCTCAACCCATCGTATAAGATATACTAGGATCTCCATTGTTCATATAATTCTCAACTTTCATATAATTATTAACAACTTTATAACACTATTTTAAACTCATGTAAAAAAACATTTCAGATATCAAAATACCCTTTTTTCTTAAAAACTGATTTTCAATACCAAAATACTCAAAAAAGGGAATGAGTGGTTTTCTTTAAAGAAAACATGAAATGTTATAGATGAACCCATATTAAAAATAATGGTTATTTAGGATTGAATGTTCATTATCGCCATATATTTAAAAATAAAACATCCGTTGTTGTTTTTTTAAATTAAGTCAAACAATACATGAAAATATTCTTCTTCAAAACCTTTGAAACAATATTAAATAAAATAATTTATTAAAATCTAAAAAACTACACACATATTGAAGAGATCATTTTATTTGAAAAGAACTATAAATAATTATAACAAAAATTTAAATTTATTTAGGTGTCATGATTTTGGGAAATTATATTCATTACATATATATACATACATTCATTTAGACATTAGTAAAAGAGTTGAAAGAAGAACTTTAAAAGAGATTTTTTTTAAATAATGTTCCTTACCAAATTAAAAACATTTGAATCATAATCCCTAAAAAGAATAAAATTAAAAAAACATTAAATATCATGGGAATAGATAAATACAATATATGACATGTCAAATGGTCTGTATATACACCTCATAAAATAATATTGGTTCATGAAATCAAAATACACCTAAACGGAAGAAAATTGAGATGAAGTCCCCTACCTTGATTCTGAATAATCACATACATTCCTTATCATTATGAATAAAAAACATACAATTACTTTATACATTATTAAGAATTATCTTTAGGTTCATTATTCCTTTATTTCCTTAAATCTCATGCTATGTACAATTACTTAATCAATTAAATTCATGTTGGGTGTCTTTACAATATTTGGATCATATGTTAAACATGACTTTGATTAGTTGACTATGGTAAAAGAGGACATTATTTTATAAAAAACTAAGCAATAATCCAGAAATAATTATAATTTTAATAAATAAATTGTACTTTTAAATTCAACCATTAAATATGGTTATGAAAAATGATCTATGTTGTAATCATGGAGACGGTAGTCCATATGTTTTCATGAGCAATGATTCCATTTTTTAACGATCATTATAGAAAGAGGTAGAGTATTATTTTATCTTTAAAAATAATATTTCTATAATAAATATCATATTACTTATTTCAATATACTTATATATATATCATCCATGTGATGTGGTGATAAAAAAGGTAACACATCACTTCATGGAGGTGGTAGTCCACTTTTACACATAAATGAAGTTATCATTTTTCAATGAATAAAAATGAAAGAGGTTAAATGATATATTATCCTTTAAAAATGATAAAAATGAAATTAATATCATATATAAACGTTAATTCCATAATTATAATCCTTCTATTATATATGGTGATGGAAGAGGAATTACATTGGTTCATGAGACGGCAGACCATCATACACCCAAATGATGGTTTCGTTTCCCATTTGATACAAGAGGATATGAATATAGGCTGTGAAATTAACATAATGAAACCTTTGTGTTTGGATGATATTTTTTTATTAGATAATCAAGGTTGAAGAAGAATTATGGATGAGTAATAAGAAAAAAAATTAAACATGTAGATAAAAACTATCCCTCTTCTTTATAAAACCTCCTTTGATTGACACCTTCAGACCTATATGTTTGGTGTTATACCTAAAAAATACCTCCATAAAAATGGTAGGTATTCTAGGAACGTATTTGGGTAATAATTAGATTAAAAATGGGTTTAAAAGTGTGAATAAATGAGAATAATTTGTGCACTTTGTATTATATTTGAGGAAAACTCTTGGAATCCCTCAAAATATTAAATTAATTTAAATTAATATTCAATTAAAAATGGATCAAAACTAGTTTATATCAAATAAAGGATGATTATGGGTCTAAATAATTTTTTAAATTTATTTTTTGGAAATTTAAGGTCACATTTTTACCCTTACTATTTTCTTTCAACCAATCATTAACCCCTTTCACTCTTACTATTGAAATAAGTATTTTTGACACTTTGAGGGTTAATGTTGTTACAATAACTGGACTAAGGTTACAGGAATGGAAATTTTTTTAAATTATAAAACACATCCTACTAAATTGGAAAAATATAATATTTTAATGAATTTTATATCATTTAATAAAATATTATTTATTATAATGTATCATTAATTTAAATTTTTAGATGTATTCATTACATTTATTTTATTAAAATAATGAAAATGAGTAAAATTCAAAAAAAAAATATTTAACATGTCATGTTAATGTATAAAATTAGTGGATCACAATAATTATCTAATGTTATATCATTTTAAATATTTTTAATATCCTTTTTTTGATATTTTCATTAATTAAATATTTAATATATTTTTCTTGTGTAAATACTTAAGGTAATTATTTGTTCACTTAAAATTAAAAATAAACTACCAAGTTGAATTTAAAGATTTTATATATATAATAATTATTTAAAACCTTAAATACTGCATGTTTAACACATTTTTAAACATATTATTGTTAGGAAGAATAAGAGTGTGATATTTTTTACTTTTCTTTAAATAAAAAATTTTAAAGTCATAATCTCATCCAAATGTCTAAAATATGTCGTATAACTGAATATTAAATTATTATGGAAGAAATGTAATCATCCAATAAAATTATTTCTAGTGTTATGTTCATTTTATTATCCTTATCATTTTTTTTAACATTAATTACCTTATTTACTCTTTACTGTGGTAACAAAAACTAAGGTTATTATTCATATGGAAAAAAATAAAAGGGTTCTATTTAGAAAATATAAAACCACTAATTCCAATTATGGAATCCATTTTTAAAAATTAAAATCATAAAAATTTTAATTTTTAAATTAAAATCAAATTGGAAATTTTTTATGAAAGAAAATGTTTTTAGAAGAAAAAAATGACATTGTAAAATATAAAATGTTATTATACTAAATTCAAGTCTAAAATCCATTTAAAAACTCATAATTAGATTATAAAAAAATAATAAAGTTTTAAAAATAATAAAGAATAAAATTTTACAATGTAAATACTATAAAAGAAAATTTGATTTTCAATAAAAATCAATGTTTTCATTATTTAATGAAAAATAAATAATTTCTAAAATTTTCAATAATTTATCCCAAGGTAATTTTTCCATGGTAAATTAAAATTTGAAATTATTTTTTTTTTGAACTAAATTTTCTAAAATTTCCAAAACAAATTATAATACTCACCCATAAAAATTAAGAAACCTCGTTTTTATAGAAAACGTATTTTAAGATTAAAATGATTTAGCTAAAAATTGAGATATTATTTACAAATAATTAATAAATAAATTAGAATTATATAGGACCATTATAAATATTTTATAATCCATTCAATACTATTCATCCATGTGAATTTAACAACTATGTTATAATGGTCACATTAAAATAATAATAATTCATTGTTCATTTTAGATTGATGTTGCAGATCTTGAAGGCTATCAAACATAGTATTTAATTTTAAAATATTGTTATATTATAATTCAATGACCGATGTGCATTTGGATCTTTTTGGGATCTCTATGAGATTGTGATCTTAATAATAGGCCCTAGCGCACCCCTTCCACTAAATTATTTCCAAAGTACTATACTTGGGTTTCTTTGTCAGTAAGGCATGTATTCATTTTAGGTGCTTATTTCCTTTTTAGTGATATGGGATGTGATTGATTTCAATGGATTTCTTGTAGATCATTTGGGTTATTTTTTAGTATTAGGCTCTTTTATAGATCTAAGCGAGGTATTTTTTGATGTAGTTTGGATGTTTGTTGATTCCTTTTTAATTTTTCTAGTTCCCTTCGTTAATTTTAGGAATCATAAATGTATGTGATACCCTTTTTATAAAATAGGTTGTTTTTTATTTCAACCACTTTAGATAAATTCTAAAAAGTGAAGACATCCCTAGATGGTTTATGTCTTCTAGAAGCCTTGTGTTTGTTAATTATGAGTCAATTGTTCTTGGATATGTTCATATATGTTTAGGGATTTTGGTTCCGTTATTTTAATGAATAGAGTGGTTGAAGTGTTTTCTATGTCATAGGGTCCTTATGAGCTTTTACTAAACCTCCCACATCTAGTGTAGGTGCTATATTTTTTAGTTTCCATTATCATATACTCTTATCAACATCTTTCTTGGGGTATAATTTTGCATGGTGGTGAGAATTGTGACACCCACATATCACTGTCATTTATTATTTTATCTTATTTTGTGTACCTTCTATTTTTAAAGAGTAATTTTTTGGAATATTATTAATTCTATAACATTTACTAATGTGGCACAATTTTCCATCATGATCAAAGAGAGATAATTTGGGTTCCTGAGAGAATAGACCTTGTATATTCATTTTTAATTTTCAAATTCTATTCCATAAGACTATTTTATAGTTAGATCAAACCATGAAGTCCCAATGAAAAACTATTTGTGATTTTTGTTCTTAAGGGTGATAGAACATGGTTTATTTATAGTTAATAGAAATAGTGTATCCAAACCATGAAAGAGAATTTTTTTTTAAACAGTGTAACCCATAAGGGTTGTGTGTAATTCACCAAACCATGTATCTGAACCATGAATTATGGAAAAATTTCATTAAATAGGGTCAAATTCCTTTTTTTCTATTAGGATCCTAAAATGGGAAATATCCTTTCTTTTCCTCTTGTTTTTTCAAATTTGGGAGCATAAAAAATCACCTATTTGCCTTTTATTTTGATTTAAGTGTCCTTATCACTTGATTCCAACTTCATTGTCTTTGGTCGACCCTCTATTTTTCTTCTTACTCCTATATCCCCTCCTCCCTCTCTTTGTTTGGATGTATCTGGTGAACCCTAATAGGTTTGTTCATCCGAAACAATTGTTTGGGTGGGTTATAGACAATTTTTTTTTGGTTTTTAAGGCTTTAAGAGGATACATTATTACTTGGATGACTATTCACCTCCACATGAAACATGTTTTTAAATTTTTTTTAAATGTTTCTACCCAATATGAGGAAGGTGTTTTCATTTTTTTCCTTTAAAATACTTATCATTGAATGATTTGTGATTTAAATGATTTGTTTTAATTAACTAATTCAATATGTAATAGTTTTGGTGGGTTTGGTAATTATTTTAAAGGGATCCATAGATGTAATAACATTTTAAATGGTTTTCTTGGTTTCTAAATAGTTGTTTTGAATGATAAGTTTTTTTAAATGATTATTAATAGGATGGTTTAAAATAATAAAATTTTTCAAGGCGTTTGGCCTCATTTGGGTTATAAATTGGGTGAGATGTGGTTTTAAGGTAAATTATTGAATTTATAAATGGTTTAAAATGTGATTTGAGATTTTTAATTTTAAATGAGAATTTAAATTTAGGTTTTATATAGAGAATTAAGTGGATTAGAATCCTAGGTGAAGTTTCAAATAGGAGTGTTTGGAACTTTTATATGTTTTCTCATTGTGTGAGTTCATTGAAGCCTAATGATGGATCATATACTTGATTCTCAACTATGGGCGGTTCTTTATTTATGTGCTTACAAGAATAAGGAACTATTCAAGGATATTTCTTATGATGGTGTGTGAGCGATATGGAATTTATGGTTATTTCTTTATTTTTATATTTGAGGATTTTTTAAAATATTGTTACTCACCTCATCTTTGACTTTTTAGGGGAACATAAGTAGATAATAGTATTTTTGGATGCATGTTAAAATAATATGGTTGTTCTCTATAGATAATGACTTAGGAAAGTTGTTCCCTCTCTGGGGTTTGCCTTGAATCAATGACCCAAATGGTTGTTGAATGGTGATTTCATAGTTGTACTATGGAACTATAGATATTTTTTTATGATACCAGGTATGGTGTCTTTATATTTGGATCCCAAGGTTTTTTCAATGATTTTAAATAATTTTTAGGATGACATAGTGTATTTTAATATACACTTTGATTTCATCCTCAACTTGTTGATTGTGTATTATCACCATTGATATTTTTTACACTTTATAATGTTTTATTGTTATGTGGTTATGTATTGTGACTTTTTATATTTTAGTAATGTATTTGGTTTACCTTTCAATTATATTTTTAATTTAAAATTTAATGAATTTTTTAAAATTAAAATGATACATGTTTCTTTAAAATGCTTCTTGGTAACTATTATGGAAAGAGGAAATTGATTTGGATTTTTAATAAAAATAAATTATGGTATGCGATTTGGTTTTATCTAAAGTGAATTTGAAACACCAATTTTATATTAATATTCAAATTAGAATTAATATAATGGTATTTTTAAAGGAAATGACACAAAATAATTGGTTAAATCCTAATGGGAATGTTTTCCTCCAACATTGTATACACTATTCAGTGTATAAAGATCATATGTTTTCTCTATGGTGACCTATTATGGTTTTTACTCCATGGGAGTTTGGATCAATTTTGACCATTAATGTAAATTTTTATTTTGGTGAGTGAATGTAGGTTACAAGGATGCTATTGGATAAAAGTTTTTTTTTATCTACTTATGGGATTTCTCATGTATCCGCATTTTATGCCCTAGCCTTTATTTTGTTTTATTAAATATATAGATTTCAGTTTTATCTCGGTTTAGGTATATAAATATATATTTGAGTCGTTTTAATATTTACTATTGTTAGTTACACTATTTTACTTATTTTTATATTTTATATGTTTATTTTATACCATGTTCATCCATTATATAGATGGTACATGCCATATTTTTTGGGTGGGTTCTCGGTTTTATTAAATATTATTTTGAGGAAAAAATAATTCCTATGGTTCTGTTCTTGAAACCTAGTCACTGGTTTCAATCCTATAACTATTTGGAATTCCATTAGGAAAAAATGATGGTCCGAGTTGGGTTACAATTTATATGGAAGCCCAGGTCAATTGTTTATAGGGGGAATAAGAGTATGAATCCTTATATTTTGATATTAATATATATCGTGTATATCATTTACTTCACATGACCTGATGTATCATGACATGTCTTTCCCATATGATCCTCCATCTATATTGACATCAATCTGATTGTGGCAATCAAATCCTACCAATAATTGTATAGGGATTAAATAATAGAACCATGAAGACATATATCATGGTATGGGAGGCATTTTCCTTGTGTTCCATAATGAAACCTATATCTAAACATAGGAATTAATAATAATAATAATTCAAACTAGGTAAAAATAGAAGCTATATTTTATAAACACATGAAACCCAAACTAAACATCCATAAATTTTGACTTGAAAATAAATAAATAATGGGAAAATAAATGACACTAATATCCCCAAGGTAACCCAACACTAAAAAACTAGAATGGAAGGAGACTCCACGACATATACATCTAGACACGAGCACATATTGCATCTACCACATCTGAGCACCACTAAGATCCTACTCCACCGACACCATGTCCCCAAGTATTACCAATAAACATTTCATCATCTGCATAAGACATTACATGTGCAAGTCGAATGCACATGAAATGGTGAGTAAACACATACCTAGTATTACCCCTTTAAAATATTAAAGGGGAGATAAAAATTATCCCACTCATAATCTATTCTAAATAAGAGGGTGGGAAAACCCCAAATGTTCTTAATTGATAGAGAAATAGTGACATGGGAATAAGAGATACCTAATCCTAATAGATTTGTAATAAATGGATCACATAGAATGAGAAACCCAAGGAAACTGATCTATCCTACTTTTCAATGCATATATAACATCATGAATCCTTTTTTAGGGGGTCATGCCTCACAAAAGTATGAATGATAGTCAGGTGAGTACCAAACCATGATGAAGGACCTAGGACTCCTTGAGTACTTCTTATATAGTGAGTAAATATTTTTTGATGTAAATTATATCACAATTAACATTTTTTACTTATGAGTAATTGGGTTAAACATAGAGAATAAGTTAAGTCACATTATGACCCTTGAATTACCACTTATAGAGCTTTTTAGTTTTTTAGTTAAAAGAAGTCATGAAAATAAGGTGATCTATGAATCTACAATCATAGTGGAAGTAAACACACTAATAAAAATTTTATAAGAATTAATTCAAGGAAAACATTGAGAGTCCTCAGTTGAACATAATTATAGACCTATCTCTATATTTCATAAGAATGTAAACCTACTCCAAGTTCCCTTAATGTACCAAATGTCAACTCAACCACCTAGACTATCTATTTTAAAATATTAGTGTATTGATCTCATATTTTAGGAATTTAATTGTTCTTGTGAAATTTATTTTTTATTCCTTGGGAGTGTATATTTATTTTTTACCTACTTAGAAACATCCTCCATCAATGTATTCTTTGAGTAGTATGAGAGAAATGTATACTATAGACCACCTTTAAACTCTTTTAGACTAATAAATCAATAACCATACAATAAATTTATTACATTATATGATTGAGGAATATTTTCATTTAGAGTTCCATAGTTTGGAGAAGGCACGTATTGAAGAATAGTGGTGGGAAAATGTCACCCATTCCACTTTTATTCGATAATGTGTACTCTCAAAGTGATATATAAGTGATAAAAAAATAAAAAAATATTATTATAACCCCAAGAACATAAAATCAAGATCACTCGTTCACTAACCACCAAGGATTAATCTTCAATGAATATTTAAGTAAGAAAAAAAAGAGAGATCATGAAAATATAATGAAATAAAGGAAAGAAAAAAATATATCATATAATGTTCTAAGGAGTCATCTCCTAGAAACATTATTCCCCAAATCCCATATTTAAAATTTATTACCACATATATGTGTCCTGGGTTCTAAGATAACTGCATCACACACTTTTCATCTTAAATGGTATTATTTGATGTGGATTGTGAATGTCTTCATTTATAATAAAAAATGAGTGGGAATCAGTTCACACAATTCTACCCTTCTTCATTCAATGATGGACCTCCACATGTACAATTCAATAAAAAACTACCAATTTGTTTAGGTAGGGGGTGCAGATGAATATTTTTTATCCCCATGAGTCATGCATGTATGGAACATGGACTATTTAATTATCATTAATCTTGGTTTGATAATCCTGGATCAAAATAGGGTTGAGACTACATATATATATTCAAATTTAGCATGTATTATATATTGGGATAGTGTTGGATAGTGGGAACACTCTCATGTTACAGTTTTAATATCTATTAATAATCTGACCAATGTTGTGTTTTCATTTAAGGGTATATTGTAATTAGTATAGGATAAATCACTAAGGTGTCCAAATGTTCCACAAAATAGGGACTCAAAATACAGAGAGTGTTAGAGTAACTTTGTGTCTTTAATTGGGAAATGAATTTTCATTAGTCTGAGAATGGCATCCTAAGTAGTCGATGTAGGGTATGTATGTGAGGCAACACAATATCAAGAATTACCATGGGACTATGATAGTAACATGTTTCATCCTTACGACATCCATGTATGGTCTCCTTACCTCTCCTGAGTAGTGTATCATCCTTTAAATGGACAAATTTTATTCTAATATGTAATGTGAGGAGTCTATGTGAAGATATATTGGGTAACTAATGAAATTTAAGGGGATTTAGTATCATTCATTTGGGTATGAACTCTGTGTAAAATTACATATCCAGGACTACATTGGGAAGTTTACATAGTGTCATAGTTCAATATAAATTTTTTCGTACTTCCAACATAGTCTCTCCTCTATTTATGTGAATTTTAAAAAGCATTTGTTTTATGTAATTCACTATTTTATAGCTACCTCTACTACATCATTCAACATAAAAACTATAAATCTTGGTCATGATAATTATTTCATAAATCATGTGATTTTAAAATAAATTATATTCTTTAAACCATGATGAAAATTTTAGTTCTAAAAAATATAAAACTCTTATTACATAATGTAAATAAATATATTTCTAAGTAAATCACATAAAAAATAAAAAAACAAATGAAAAAACTGAAAAAATAATTCAAAACACACTCCCCCACACTTGAGTGATTACATTTCCTCAATTAATTTCTACCAACAAAAAATTGAACCCATTATTTAGTTCCACTCATGTTCATATCTAGGTAATTTAATGTTAATAGTAAGGTCTTGAGTATTTGCAGTATTTATTTTGGTTAGATCTTGGATTGGGAAAGTGTGTTGGGACCTGGTATCAGTGTTGGAAGTGACAGTATAATCCAATTAATGATCCTTCATAGTATTCCCAATATTGGGGGTTCAATTTATACAAAACTTTTTTTGGGTTTTATAGCATGAATATTCATTTATTTATGATTTTTTAGATATTTGGAGGGATTAAAGTGAACTTCTATAATTTTTAGGGGTTTGGGGAGTTAGAAAAGATTTTTTGTATGGGTCATTTTATTCTTATTATATTGAGTAAGTATTATTTTATACATATTCATTTTAGTATGGATAATTTATCTATGCGAGTTTAAGTAACGATCGGTTATGATGAAAATTGTTTTTAAATTCATCTATTTAGAGTAAGGATAATTTTTTATTTACTGTTGTGAATAAGGATCATTTATCCATATTAGTTTGATTATGAATCAATTTTTATAAATAATTTTTCTAGATTACATTATTTGATTGAAGATAATTTTAACCATAATATAGTCATTAAGGATCACAATAGTTATAGAAAGGATAAATTAGGATGAACATCATTTCTAGATTCTTCTGTTTTGAGTAAGGATCATTTTTACCTTACGATTGTTAGTAAGGTTTATTTACCTTTACTATTTTGATCCAGTATCAGTTCGTATGAAATTTTTTCCATATTCTTCTTATTTTGTGTAAGGATCATTTATCCGTAATATTATGAGTACAGATCATTAATACCTACTCTTTTTATTAATGATACCACCATGAATAATGTTTTTATAACCATACAAATATTAAATAAATGATTAAATACAAATTTTAAAGGAATTTTAGGGAATCCTATTTCATGTACATGGGTACGATCATCCAAAATAGGCTTTAGTTTTCTCCCTTATTCCATAAGGGATATCCCCTCCATTTTAATTTGTAATATTATTCTATCTATGGTTGGAGGGATATACGAGTTAGGATAACATTAACCATGTTGAAAATGTTTAAATTTCTCTCCATTTATTCACACCTCTCTATGAAACCCTAATTTTTAGGGTTTTTGTTAGATTTTGGTGAATCTTATGATTAAATATGAATTAGATTATTTTTCATGGAATGTAGAGTCAAATTAACTATATTAAATTGGTTTCTAGCTTATTTTAAATTATAAAAGTATTATGTGATGTGTGGAAAATAGAAATGAGTGGGTAGTTTGAGTGTGGTTAATTATATACTACTTTGAGTTTTTATTATTCCATATATATATCCAAGGGTAGTATCATGTGTTAAATAGTCTGATTGGGACTAGTATGGAAGGCCTTGGGTTATAGTAGGTTATTTGGGTAATTGGATGTGATGTCACTAGTTAGAGATATTTTTTATGATGTGATGAATTATATGGATCCATGGAAATTTGTTAGTCATAGCCAGTGGTTCAATGGATAATATGTGTAACCCTATGTTTGGAGATATGGTTAATTGAGATAGCATGGATGGTGTTTTACATTATCATGTTTGGGTGATGAGGTGTGTTAATTACAAATATAGGTTCACCAAACATGTGTCCTATAATGTTGGTGATGACACTTATTATTAGAATTTGATGGGTTCTTTGGGGTCATGTGCACATAGGGAATGACACATGATGTAGTTTAGTATACTATTTGTGGGTATAGGCCTTTATATATTATGTATCATAGTAGATGGTGTTGAAAATAAGTACAGTGGATGTGATCACTATAGAAAGACATGGATGGTGGTAGTTGAGACCCCCAAATGGGATCTTTATGCTCCCCATTATTTTTGTTATAATGGTATAGGATTATAAATGGATGAGTTTCATTGTGCATTGTATTCTTCAAGCTATTGAGATAGTGGTTGGAAAAAACTATGGAAGTACTTGGTTATTGTGATAAAATTCATGAATATTTCTTTAAGGTGTTCGGATGATATAGAATGACTATGTGGTTGTGGTTTTTGTATGATGGCATGTGGAATGGATTTAGTTAGACGGTTAAGGGAACTACTATTTTAACCAAAAGTGGATGTATCATTCCACTTCATCACTAGTCGAGGAAGGTAAAGGCTCCCTTATGATTGATGATCATAAGGGGAGTGGGTTGTATGATATTGGGTTGATAACTATTTATTTACATTTTCCAAATACTAGTATATGTATGAATGTAACCTAGGGAAAACATTTGTGGTTTACAACTGAGTTTATACTAACACCCTGCGTGGTCCCTCTAAGACATGTGCAAGCTTTATGGTTCTTGGTGTATTCATGGGAAAATGTTCGATATCTAGAACCTAGCGGACAAGGATATGAATATGGTGCACATTCTTGATGTGGGGTTTTATTAATTAGTGGGTGGTTCCTTGGTGTTGGGTTGATATTTCATTTTTGTTATTTTCTATGTGTGTATATATATATATATTATTTGTTCATGGAAGATCCTTTGCTATTTGTGTTTATAAAATTACATGGCATATAGTATTTGGATTATCATATGTTTATATTTTTTATGTGGTTTTATTTTTTCAATATTACTTCTGTTTTTTTGTTATAAATATTTTTTATAAAAAGAGGGTATAATATCCCCACTACCACCTTATATACCCCCACTTCTATTCTTCATCCTTTTTCATATCGAGAGGTGTTCTTAAAGTCTGGTGGTACACTGTGGGGTTGAACACCAGTCAAGTGGTCCATGTTGATAAGGAATTATAATGTGGTATTATAGCTTGGGAATTACAAGGTATTAACTAAACCAATTGGTTATAAAATGTTAAAAATGTTTGGTTAGTAGTAGATTAAATTAAATCCTGGTTAACACAAATTGTATTTTATTTGGGTTGTCAGTGTATGGAAGTTTAGAAATATGATGGGCTCTGGGGATGTATCAGGACATGGGATGGATGTAATGTTGTGTGTCTATATAGTACCTACATGATCTAGAGAACACATTATAAGGTTAAATGGGATTTTTTTGGGGGTTTCATGGTTATATATGGGTTATTTTATTTGTATTAATTTATGTTTGATATTATTGATTTATGTTTTGTACTCTTGGACAAGCGATTCTAGAGTGAGTACTCATGAATCATGTTATACATTTCGGGTTCAAATAAAATATGTTTGTTTATTATTCATTTTATTTTAAACCTAGGATAAAAATGTATGTTTTCACATTTTTAATATTCCAATAACATGATTAATGGTTTTTTCCTATAAAGTCACTTGGTGGTATTATTTTTATCTCGACCGAGAAAGGGTGGTGGTTCTGGAAATGAAAAGGGGTTATGATATTTAAAGTTTCATCATCAATATGAATAATATTTTATTATATGGATTTGTGGGGGAATTATTCTCATAAATACTAGGTATGTGGATTTTATATATGTATGGTGTGTCTTATTCCTATACATATCATGGATAGTTTGAGATGTAAGGTCGTATGATACATGAATTAGGTGTAGTGGGGAAGTGTAAGGGATACTGGTTGGAGATTCATGTTATAAATTTATATATTTTCAATATATAGATTTTTATATCATTCTTGAGAATGTTTTTAGTGTAAAGGTGGTGAGGAAATTAGGTTATCCATTGAGGATTAAGGATTTTGGGTAATTAATGGATGAGTAGCTTAGGGTTAGCTTAGTATGAGATATCCCTAGAATGGATTGGGAAGCTCTACAATCTGAATTGGGAATGGAATACATGACCTTGAAATCCATGTCCTATATATAGTAAGAGACATCAGTTATGGACATAGGTGTAGGGAAATACTTTAGTTGTGGATTGTGTTTGAAGGTTCACATATTTTCTATGATTTTAAACAAATATGAATGGATATGAGATATTTTTTGTATGATAGTTTATGGATGGTTTAATATATTCTATTAGGGTGTAGATAAAGATATTTATGTCAAATTTATTCTCAAATATATTGAACAATGTAACAATATATGATTAGAACATGAAAAATATACTATGCTAAGTAGGGTAGTAGGGAGAGGTGAGATGAGTGTTGGAGATCTAGGTAACTGGAAGCAGGGTCATGAGGAGACCCAATAGCGTTGTTATAGTAGGGGTTTGATAATACCACCATGATGTGGGCCATCAATGACATTCTTCTAGTACGGGTTTCTATGACATGTTTAGGATTAGTGTGATCGACCACTAAAGGAGTGATGGACAAGTTTCTTAATGGGTAATCTATAGAGGTTTTGTTATAAACATAATAAATAGTTATGATTCGTAGATCAGGATAGACCAGATATCCAAGGTAGGAACATAAATGGTACGAGGTTATAGAACCAAAGATAAGACTACACACATGGGACAAGGAAGTTGGAAAGATATCGAATGGTGGTGATAGTGATCGGTGGGGAGTGTGGGTCCATAGAGAGGACAATAATCATGAAATATGGAATAGGTTAACTTTATGGGATCATTTTGATGTATTCATAATAGAATGTAGAGATGAAATCATTCATAGTCACACCATGATCATGTTACTATTTTTGTTTGCGTTGTATAGCGGTGTATGATGTGTGTTTTTGGTTAGTGAATTGACCTAGTGTTGATGAATATGTGATCATCAGCTTTGGTGCATGATGAACATTATATTTATGTGTGAATAGAGTATAGAATAAGACATATGTGGGAATAGGGAATAGTGTGGGATAAAGTGGAAATCTGATGTGATGTGAGATAAAGTGGGTGTTGACTATGATACGAGATGAGAGGTCGGCATCCGATTTATGTGAGGAGATAATGGATGATGGTCAGTGGTGATGTAGATAAATATTGTATGTGAAATAGATGGATGTGATATCATCATTGTGTAAGAAATTTGGGTCAGGATGAGAATAGTTAGGTAATTATTATGGTGGGGAGTTATCATGAATGGAATTGGAATGTTGAGTTAGGTAAATGGAATAATCTAGGTTTTTCAGATAGAGATGGATTCATTCAACATCATATGATTTTTTTGAGAATGTGTAGAGTGGTATGATTTGGTGATTACAATATTTGGTTGGAAACGAGATAATATATCTTAGGATTTTACTATTGCAACACCGTAAGTTTTTATGAATTATTTTAATTCAAATAAATTAAAATTATTTGATGACTTGCATTGCACGCTATACCAAGTTACGTTTACTTTATATGAAACCCCAAGTTAAACATGAAAAATTTGAAATACTAAGTTTATCCTGAGTTACATGAAACAATGAGTTCATATTTTGTTACATGTAATACCAAGTTTATATTTCATTACATTCAATACCAATTTTATCTTGTGTTATACACAATATTGAGTTTACACGAAACGTGATGTATTATTAAAATATTATTATAGTTATCAATTAGAAATTTGAAATACAGGTATGAAAGTAATTAATTAAATTATGAAAATATTTTTTATTCAATTTTATAAAATGAATTTTTTTAACCTATTGTTTATAAATTAATGTACAAACCACTTGAAAATTATGAAATTTTGTTTTCTGGAAAACATTTTTTCTATGCACAAACGTGATTTTTCTTAATAAATTAAACAAACCACTTTTGGTAAATGATTTTAATAATATGTATATATATATTTATAATATTAAATAAACTATTTAAATTTTATCTTATGTTTTTTCTAGATAATAGATAAGAATAAATACAATTTTATGTATAAAAATATATATTTTATTTAAAAAATAATATTATCGCCTTTTACTAGAAAATTTATTTTAAATATAAATTTTGAAAAATATATAAAATATGTTTTAAAAAATAAACTTATTTTTTTATGGTAATTTCAAAATTATATTAGGGTAAATTTTTGGATTTTTTTTGGATGAGTTTCATTTTTATGAATAGTTAAAAATATGGCATTTTAATTGAAAACTATTCCTTCACTTAATTTATTTATAAATTTAAATTATATTTTAAATTTATTTAAAAGTATAATTATCTCAATTACAACTCCAATAATCCAATTTAGGTCATTTGAATCAATTTTAAATTGAAACTAGATATAAAAACAATTCATACTTTTGACCTTTTCTCCTTAAAAACCCCACTCTCTCGACACATCCATAGGATTGTTTTTAAAATAATTTTTACCACTTATGTGATTTTAATTTTTAAAATTTTTTTAAATATTGGGAGTTAGAAAAATTTATAATATCTAGTAAGGAAAAATTAATTTTTTACCAAAAATATTAGACAAATCAAAGTAAGTTTATTATAGTGATTATGGAAAAAAAATAGTTGACTTGGTGGTTAATCTTTAAATAAGGTGTGAAAATGACCCAAAAAATGTCCAAAACCTTTTAGAGTACCCTATTTAGAGAATATAAGCTATTTTATATAAAATTTATTATTATTTTATTCACATCGGGTAAGGGACACCTCCCAATAGTGTTTACTTTTTGATATTTACAAGAACGCCACTCCTCCTCTGGTATAAAAGGGCATTCATTCTCCCCACATATTTAGACCTCCGAATCCATTTTTCTCAACCAAAACCTGAAAGATAATCCCTCAAAAAATTCCATAATATCATTCTATAATCCTCAATTTTTTTATAAATCTATCGAAGGAATTCCATTACTGCAAACCAAAAGGAGCTACCCAAAGAAGATGAAACGTTCATAAATGTGCATTTTTTGTTTGGTTTCTTTATCCACCCACAACAATTATTATTATACCTTGATAATATAATAACCAAATTTTCATTAATATACTTATATTTTTTAATTTAATTACCTAAAATTACACACACTTCAATCTAATGGGATATGCAATCATCATTCGTGAGTGTGGAAGACTACTTCCTTATGAACTGATGTCGTTCATTCTTTTATTACCACATTTCATGGTTGGGAATAATTTTGGATAGTTCAAATATTATATATATTATATTTACTATTTATTTATTCTTATTTAATTATTATATAAAACATACCTCGTTGTTTCCATTTTTTGAAAATACGATAACATCATTTGTGTATACGGTAGCCTATCACCTCAATAAGCGATGTGATTCATTCATGCATTACATGGCATGTATTAATTATGGTTTTAATATAAAAATTTGATATATATGAAATAATAATTCTACTACAATGATGATATATATATATATATATATCATTTAATTTTCCTCTATTTAATATGATAAGAAAATGGAAATAGTGTCTATGCGTACTTACGACCAACAATCTCTATGAACAGTGTATTTCATTTCCTATTTATATATTATTTATATTATTTTAATTATATATATAGTTAATATATATGATATTTATATCATGTTTTAAATTATATAAACAAATAAATCATTATAAATATAAGATAAAAAATTTAACAAGTAAAATCATAAATGAAAAATAAAGTGGTTATTACCCGAAGCGTAACTTTAAAATGGAATTTTAAATAAATGAGTAATATAATTTCATTGAAAAATAATATATGGTATTATTTATATTAATATATTTCTATGTTATATTTATAAAAAATATATATTTATTATACATGAGTTTTGAACATGTATGAAGGAATTCAAAATGTAAGGTAAGGGATTTCCATCTCACATTTTACTTCTGTGAGATACATGTCATATTCACCACCTATTTATTTTATATGGATTATATAAATCCCATGAATGTATTTTATGATTAGTATAATTATAATTATTTTTTATTTACATATCCATTTTAAGATCTCTCTATCATGGGGTTTATGGTTCAATAGAAACCAAATCGGTAAGGTAATTTTGCCTCAATTTGCCTTCTTTGAGACACACATTATGTTATGCACCTATATTCTTTTACGATGTGTATATAAATACCCTTTGAGATGTTATATCATTAATATAATTATTTTAATGACATTTTAAATTTAATTTATTGAAATTATTTCATGGTGATTTTTATTCAATGTTGCCAAAGTGGTAAGTGTTGTTTGCGACAATCTCATCATTTATCGAGATTATTTATGATTATGATTCCATTGATGAAATATTATGATACATATCTCAATAATTACAATGAATTTTCCTGTACTATGGAAATTAATGAAAAATTCAAGTAATTTACCATTTATTTGCACTCATTTTTACTTAATATAAATAGTAAAATGTTTTTTTAATCTGTATTTATTTCTCTTTTAGGTCAAAAATATGTTTTATTCAAAAAATCATGTTTTCTAAAAAATTAAAAAATTATTTACATTAAATTTTAATATAATTTTAAATGAAAATAATATTATTTATTATGATTTAAAAATGGTTTAAAATGTTTTTCAAAGATTCACTTATAAGTATTCAAGGTTATTTTTATTGAAAAACATCTTCAAAATGTTTTATGATCTGAAAAAATTCAAAAAGAAAAGGATATTTTATTAAATAAATGATTTAAATTATAATTAAATAATAATTCATATGTTTTCAAGGTTGGTTTCAAAAAAATGGTTTCGAAATGTTTTATGTCTTTAAATTAATTTTTAACGAAATTCTATTTTCTATAAAAAATGCTCCAATTAATATTTAAAAATACTTCTCCATCTAAGATGAAATCATCTAATATATAATATTCATTAATGGGTATATCATATATGTAAACAATTCTTATTTTTTATTTTAATGGTTTATTTTTAAGATACAATGTTTTTTATGAAACATTTTTCTCTTTAATGAGTTATAACATGATAAACCCCTTATGAAATCTAATTTCATTCACATTTAATTCTATGATGATGTGATTATAAAACCCATCTATTTTACCAAATTTTATGATATAATTAAATGTTTATGATACCCATTTCATTTAATGGTTTATGATGTGATGAATACTTATAATATTGTTCCACATATATGTATGATTTCATTATGTGATGTTTGGGACCTATATACTCCTATAATGCATTAGATAATTATTTATATATCATGATATAAAAAATATGAAACAAGTTTATGACATTGATCCATAATGGGAAATAGGTTCTCCCTTTTCCATAATGGTAAATAGGTGTGTCCTTATCTGTAATGGGAAATAGGTGTGTCCTGATCCATAATGGGAAATAGGTGCATCTAAATCCACCATGGAAAACAGGTGTGTCCCAATCCATAATGTTGATGGTATTAGTAAATAACCTTGAAATAAAAAATTTGTTTCTATATTTATGATGGAACCACAATTTTTGACATGAGATTATTGTTCATGTTTGATCAATGATGGTTTCTATTCCTTACAGAATATGTTTTCTATAATGGAAATGTTTTACATCATGACTCATGTTTATGATTTCTAACAGGTTGGGGATGAACTTTGAATGTTTTTATTCATTATCACATACCCCTATGATTATCTTATAATTTCATATGTTAATAGATTTATATCTCTTACATTTATCGTTTTTGAGAATTCAAGCCCACCCTTTCTTATGTTTCTTTTCCCAGTCTATTATGAAATTTTTATGTAAGATATACATGTAGGGAGTATAAAATGAGAATACCTATATGGTAAATATTTAATATTGTTAATAAAGTCATGATGTTGTGTTCCATGTTTTCAAATACATCAAACTATTATGGTTCTAGTCTATTTACTTTTATAATGTGATGAATATTAATCTAAAATGGTGTAATGACCATGTATGATATGCCTGGGTTTTTATAGTTGGTATCAAATGAATTGTTTAGTCAACCCTTAGAAAATATAATGAGAAAATATCATTTATATTCCTAGGTATATTTCTAAGGATATTTATATATTTGTCTCGAATGATATGTTTAAAGATGAGTTAATGTATAAGAAAATGTCGTGTAATTTCTATAAATGATATAGAGAGTGGTTTTCTAGAAATAAATCACGGTCAAGATACAAAAAGTGGATGTGGAAGTAGAATATATGTACCTAGGGGTAACAACCCTGAAAAAACTATATTTATCTAGACTCGATCAGGAACTAAAAAATGAAAATGGGACTTCATGCACACTTGTTTTGACACTCTTGGGGGATATTATTTGTAAATTCACAAAACTATTTATAAACCATCATGAAGTATTTAATTAGAAAATGACTATGAATGACCTAGGATAAACATTTGGTGTAATATATTAATCAATAAGGTTTCATGTTTCATACATAATTTAAGTTACATTTCATGATTATATGGTTTTACACTATGAATAATGTTTCTCACACTATTATTTTTGGTCTTAGTCAATAGATGGAACCTGAAGGAACTACATTAATAATGAATGCAATGGAAAATTTCATGATTGTACTCCTAAGTAAGAATATTATTTTAGATATTGAAAGAAAATTATTATTGGTATTCTAAAATAACTTTCTCATTTTTTGAATCATATTGAACTTCCAAATATTAAAAGGAGGAAACAGCATTCTATTGAGTCCTTCATGAGGAAATTCACACCGTATTTTAGTGGTCTCACTAACCCACTAGTATCTGAGCAATATACCAATACCACTAAAAAGATATTTTCCATTATTCAGTTCTTTGAGCCTTAAAATTAAATTTTTTCTGCTTATCATTTGGAAGCTGAAGAGAATCAATTATAGACTCTTATTAAGGAAATTATCTAAGAATAAGAAATTTAATATTTGGAATGGGAAGAGTTTAAGGGGATATTTTTTTGTAAGTAATTCCCTCGTATTCTAAGAAAAAATATGAATAAGAAATTACTTGATGATTAGAAAAATTATGATAACTCAATTGGTACCTATGAATCTATTTTTATCACACTTTCAAGGTATACTTTTGGTTTAATCATCATCCCTAAAATATAAAATAATTTATTATTTATTGTACTAAAACCATTTCCTTGAAAATAAATGGCTATAAGTGACTTTAGTATCTATAAGGAATTCATTTGATGTGAACTGATAGTAGAAATGGAAATTTTATATTTCCATCATTCTTATTCTTTTAATAAGAAAAGGAATATTAAGTCTAATGAAAACTGAAATAGTGTAATTAAATTCCAAACATATGTGTTCCAAAAATATGGGAATAATAATTAAGGGAATTTCTTGAATATAATTGGGAGGTTTTTTAAATATGGAACAGTTTTTCATAAAATAATTGAATGTCGAAATATGATTCATGGGATGGTTAAGGTAATAGAGGATAAGAGAGTTCCATACAATGCACCACCCACACTCTATTGTTTAATATTCAAGGTGTTTGGGAATTATGTGAATAAAATACCTAATCTAAGGGAAAATATAGATGACAAGCCACAACTAACTCTAAAGAAAATATGAAGGGAAAGCTTAGTTAATCATAATAGATGAAGTAAATCATGATAATTAGGGCACACATATCCTTCAATCCTTAGTTGGTAATTTCATGTTTTATTTTTTATGAATAAGACCTATGAAAATATTAGTGTTAATACTTAAGTGAAGTTTCATGTTATTATCTCCCTACACATGGATTCTATAATATTAAAATCAAATTTAATATTCTATCAATATAAAGATAAATAGAAATTTCCAATGATTTTTTGGGTATAATATAAGCGATAATTTAAGGATTAAAGAGTGAATTATATTTTGTAAGTTTTATAAGGTTATCCATTTATGGAATGGTTTAAGTTAAACATTATATGAGGTTTTAGATATTAAATTATTATCTCACCATATGATGATTTAGGTATATTGGATAAACTATGAAAACCTCTTTTTTTGTGATGCTAACTAAGGATAGATAGAATGTCTTATCATTGTAATTATGGATATTATGAAATGTTAGTGATTTAGGCATAACAAATTCACCCTAGTTTTTTATGAAGAGATGATATAAAAATTATACAAGACACAACCAAAGGGTAGGATTTTTCATATGAAATGATATTAAATCAAGTAAGTATATCTCATTGTGAAAAGTTTTCAACATTATGAAAATGATCATGAAACAAAAATGTTATCCTAGTAACTTCATTTTTAATTATTCAAATGGTCCATTATATCATCACAAATTCATGGTTTTGTGATCATTAACTTTCTCTAGATCACCCAAATTCTTTTAATAAATTTTCTCTATCCCTCTCTATAATTATTTATAGTTTTCATACATTTCCAAATCATCACTTCCCACCTATGTTCTTATATGTGTAAACCTGATTATGAGTTACTTTGGGTATCTATTATGTTTCCAACAAATTCCTCAATAAAGAATGTTTTAGTATTCATTTTTCTACAATGTGGGAATCTGTAAAGAAATTTTCAAATTTCAAAACCATTTAAGACCTAGATTAATTTCATGATCAAAATTCATTTTATGTAGGGTAAAATGTAACAACTTGAGTTTTTATGTATTATTTTTTCAAAAAAAATTAAATTCATTCATGGCTTGAATTTCATATTACACCAAGTTAGGTTTTCCTTATATGCATCTCCAAGTTAAGTTTGTTCTGCATGCAAAATTGATCTTAGTTTGACATATATTCAACACTTATTTTTTATTGTGTTACACATAATACAAAGTTTATATTTTTTACACACAACACTTATCTTAACTTGTGTTACATGCATCCATGACTTTAAGAGAAACATGAAATATTAATAAAATATTTATATAATTATCACCTAGCCATTAGAATGGAGGGTATGAAATAGATTAACTAAATTATGAAAATATATTTTACTTATGTTTATAAAATTAATTCATTGGTAACTAATTAGTTATAAATGAAAGTGGTATCTATATGAAAATAAAGAAATTCCTCTTTTGAAAATCTATTTTTCTATCCATAAACATGTTTTATCTCAATAAATTAAAAAACCCATTTTAATGAATTAATTTAATGATATATATATATATATATATTATATTTAATCAACTATATAACATTTATATTATGTTTTTTCTAGAAAAGATATAATAATGAACCCTATTTTATGCATAAAAAGATGTATTTTTTAAAAAGGTAATTTTACCACCTTTTAATAGAAAAATTATTTTAAATATATACTTTGAAATTATTTTAAATAATCTCTGAGAAAATATACTTCATTTTTGAAATCATAATGTCAAAATTATCTTATGTAAATTTTTGGTTTTTTCTAAAAAGTTTCATCTTTTGATGACTAATACTAAATTTCAATTGAAAACATCCTCTACGCTTAATTTATTTATAAAGATAAATTTATATTTTAAATTAGTGTTAAATTATATATTGTAACGCCCCAACCCTAGTTACCCAGAGTCGGTGCATTATTACATAACATTGGCATGATAACAAGAAAGATCAAATATCGAAAGACCGATTGGTTTAGTAGCCTTGGAAACACTAGATATATTCATAAGTTTTACATTACATCATAAAGTGAAAAACTACTACGACAACATAATGTCTCCATAGTCTACACTATTATCCCCTCATAATATCCCATGCAGGTCATTCGTAACTTACTTCTTCACATCCTGGGAAAAATAAAACATAGAAAAGGGGTGAGCTCAAATGCCCAGTAAGGATAACAATATAGCGGAACATTCAAAAATAAGCATAAACATTTAAGGCAATGCATTACTAAAACAAAAGCCTTTTAAACTTGAACTTCAACATAGTATGGCAAAAGTAAAATGAAATAATTCCATTTACTTGTTCACATGGATATTCTACTAATAGAATAATCACATGCAATATCAATAACCACTTTCATAATGTTGGAATGCATAATGCTGAACTTTAATTTCTTTGTCAAGGCCTCGTCCCAAGACCTTGGGGCTATCTGTAACCGGAACCCAACCCAGAGTGCCTCTAATAACCGGACACCAACCCGGAGTGCCTCTAATAACCGGACACCAACCCGAAGTTCCTCTAATAATTGGAGACCAAACCGGAGTTCCTCTAATAACCGGAGACCAAACCGGAGGGCTTAATTTTACCGGTCCCCAACCCGGAACATACTTGTCTAACACATTCATCTAAATGAAAGGTTGAAATATAACATAAACATTCGGATTAAAAATAACTTATTAATTTTCAATACTTTAAAGAAAACCATGAGTGACATAAGAATAGCTTATCCACAGTCAAAAATATCACAAAACCTTCAATACAATATAAAAGTTTTGTATCATAATAAATCAACTTCAAATAAGCTTAACAGCCATCAAAGGATGTTGACATAGATGAAATCAAAAATATTTTAGAGAAATATCTCTTTTTTTTAAATAATTTTAAAAGTAACATAATTATAATACATTCAATTTAAAAATATTCTTATAATATTGTAAGGGAAGCTTTGACGATTTTATAACGGTGGTAAATAGCCGCACCCACTGTATAAGTTAAAAAAACATTCTTACCTTAAATTTGTCGAAAAGGTTAAAAGTGCCTTGTTTGGAAAATGACGGAATGATTCCTTTCGAAACACATAAGGGTATAAATTACTTTAACCCATATTCTTGTAAATAGTAAAAATGTTTTGAAATACATTATTAAGAAACATGGATGTGGATGATAAATAGATCCCAGTAGATTATTACATATAAACAACCTCGGATAATGAAGAGATTGTGAAATAACCCTTACCAATTTGGTAACTTATGAAACATACAACCCATGAAAGAGGTATCATACAATGAATATGTAAATACACATAAATTAGAGTGTATTACACAAAGAATATAATTATGGTCAGTACATACACCACACAAGAGGTAATGGTGGCAATATGGCATGAATCTCACGGGAATAAGGAGTGAGATGAAAACCCCTTAACTTGTACTTTTCCTTGGTTGGGGTAGGTTAACCTCCTGTATAATGGTGAAATAATTGTTATTAAATTATACAAGAATCATATACATTAATATGATATCATATATGATCTTTTAATATTTATTTGATAATAATATCTTAGTATTATCGTTGTTTCGGGTGTTAACTTACTTGTCTTCTTTTATATGTTTTGTTACGTAAGACATGTTTGTAATGGATAGGTTTTATATTATTCATATACATAATGATATCAAGTCCTTAAACATCATTTTTAAATCATCAAATCATAATTATACTTGAATGGATACGATGGAGAATGAATCTCATCGCGTTCGTGGAGACGGTAGTCCGTACGTACGCACGAGCGACAATATCATTATTTTGAAATAATATATAAATGGTTGTTATATAATATATACAGAATCATTGACATGTTATATTTATTATTTACATGAGTTACATATCATTATTATACCCATCCAAATAATAATATATTGAATAACAATTACACCACGACGTCGAGACGGTAAGCCGTACGTACGCACGTATGGTGACATGTTATTCAAAGGGTGGATAGAATAATGAATATGGTTGTACCATATTTATAATAACATCACAGTATATATATGATACTGGAGTTATTATTTTAGAATGGTAATAACAAAGGAAGAAGAAGTGGAAGAAGAAAGGAACTTGGAAAAGGGTGGTGAAATCATTACCTCTTCTTCGGGTTCTTCCTTTTGATTTGATCAAAAGGGCTCCTTAGGTTGGCTTTATGATCAAACTAAAGCCTCTAGGTTGTAGTTAGGGAATTTGGGAGAGAATTTGGGCAGAGATTTTCCGAACCAAAAGGTTTTGAAGGTGTGAAGAAAAGAGAAGGAGGAGTGCCCTTTTATAAGAGGGGTGAGGGGCACCTTTGGAAAAGCTAAAAATATTAGTTTATAATAAATTCATATTCGGTTTATAATGGCTCCAAAGTTGGTTATTTAAATTTTAAGGTGGTTAGGGGTCAAAAACAACTCAACCAATATAATTTAGACAGGTTTAGGTAATTATATTAACCTTATCTTTAAGTATTAACTCTAAGTTAATTAGTTTCACTTTTACAATGTCTCTTTGTATTTTTATATAATATGGTTAATAAACTTACTATATACATCCAAGAGACCCCCAAGTGGTCAATTACTGAGACATATATCATGATATAAGTATCTTTTCCAATCCTTAGATTTTTAGGAATTTAATATCAATTAATAATATAATATTTGTTTCAAGAACTCTTTTATGTCAATTTTGACACTATTCCATAGTTGATTTTTGTGAAACTCATAACAGATTTATTACTTAGAAAAAAGTAAATTAAATCAATACTAATATATCATATTATCCTATAAAATTATTTTAATTCATTAAAAGTTTCATATTATATTTATTTGGGAATTTATAATATCAATTATTTTAATTTTTCACTATTATAGTAATTACTTCATCATCATTGTGTCATATATAAATTAAATTATTTAATGTCTAAAAATTATAAATAAAATATAATTATGTAGGAAATCTTGTTATCTTTCTAATGAATATTTATAATCTAAAATACAACATAAATAACCCTATGTAAAAATTATTTTTCTAAAAGATATATGCTTGTGTCATTTTTGTATTCATTTTAACTTAATTAAAATAAAGTGCCCCTATCACCTACAAGTGGCACCATGGTGTCCCAAAATCGACCCAAAGATGACTATGGTCGATCATGTATCAACCAATAAGGCTAGGACACGTTTTAGGGTAATTTAGTATTATTATAATATTATTGTTTAACCCTTATTTACCGGATTTACCCTTAACCATGGTAAATAAAATATTTACCGCAGTAATTATTCAAAATGTCTAAAAATAAAAGTTACCTATTTACACAATTTGAACATCCTGATTCCAAATATGGAATCCATTTTTCTAAATTCAAAACACAGAAGTGGCAGAAATTAATTTAAAATTAATTCCCGATGTCAAAACAAAGAGCGTGTTTTTAAGAGATAATAACTATCAAAAGATTGACACTTGTTTATGTTCGGTTTAATTGTAAAATTATGTCCAATGACCAACATTATATTAAATGGTAAAAATATATTATAAATATACTTTAAAACCACTCAAATTCATAATTTATCACTACTAATTATTTTGATTAAAAAAGTTGTTTTTAATTAAAATTTAGTAATTTTCACTATTCATCAAAATATGAAAGTTATCCGAAAAGTACCAAAATTTCACCTTAGGCTAAATTCGATACTCCGAATCCAAAAATGATGTCCATTTTGAGAGTTAAAATTTCTAAAATTTTAAAAGGTAGGTATTACTATTCATAACGGCTAGTTTGATTGGTTGTGGTGTGTTAGAACTCGAAGTTGCGTACAACACACGCTACTGTATTATTCGAAGGAAAGCGTACCGTGGAAGCTTTGGATGTTTCATTTTAAATTTGTTGATGTCCCCATTTAGTCAAAAAGTTTAAAATATTGTATTTAAAAAGGTTTCACTATTAAAAGTTGATAAAAGTGCAATACTGAAAATGAATCTGTTCTTGCATTATGTCTAAGAAACTCATAATATGGATTCTAAAATTATAAGGATTATATAAAGTTTAAAATTTAGTTAATAATATTCATAACCTCTTTTGAATGGATTTTTTTTGGTAAGTCATGGTGTGATTTAACTCGGTGTTGCATGTAGTGCAAGTTATTGAATTATTTTGATAAAATAACACACTATGAAATCTTGGGGTGTTACATTCTCCCCTCCAATAAATTGCGTCCTCGCAATTTGAAATTGTTCTTCAAAAATAAAAGGTTGAAAATAGAAAATATATTGATGGGAAAACCCACATCGGAAATTGGGTTACTAAAATTTAGTCTTAATATGAGGAAAAGAGAAATGAAAGGGTCACCACCAAATTATGATCTCGATTAGGAGAACATTGGTGGCAATTAGAGACATATAATTGGAGAAAAAATGTAAATATTTATAGGTAGTGATTGAGGTCATCAATCAAAAACAAGTATAAAATTGAGGTCCTTAAACTCATCAATCTATGATGATTTGAAATACCATCGGTTCAACAAAACATAGGGTATTGGGATAACACATTTTTGACGTTTCCAAATATCTTAGTTGAAATCCCACATCAAAAAATGAATTAATGAGGCCTCTATTTAAAATAAAGAGTGGAAAGTATGAAGATTACCGAAAATAACACATACTAGGGTTCCATGTAGGAAAATATGGATATGGAAGAGAAATCTAACCATCAATTATCTAATGGAGAGTGGTAGAGAACATGGCTATAAAAAGGCCAACAATCCCAAAGCCATAAATTAGTGATGATTTAAGGTACCATCTAGGACAACATTTTTGTTCTAAGTTCCTTTTATTAATGTTGAGGAATTTATTTATGATATTGGATAAGTTCATAAGAAGATATACTTACTTTATAATTAGAGTTTTATCCATTAATAAATTTCTATCACAAACTCATCTTTCACTCTAAAAGATAATAGAACGTAAAAAAAATTCTATTTATACTATTCATACAGGGTTCCAAAATAAATGAATTTATAATTCATCTACCAGATCTTTTAAAAAAAACTACATTATTTAATCTAGGACATCTCGTGGGCTAGTGGTAGGTGATACACCCTTGTCGCCCTTCGGTTGCGGGTTCAAGTCTCGCAGCCTTGCCGGACGCGATGGGTTGCCGCCCGACCTCCAGGTTGTCCTTTTATGGCAATCCAAAATAATCCAAAATAGAACTATCCAAAATACTTCTGTCCAAACTCACAGTCCAACATTTATAAAGAAGTTAAACATAATGTAGATCCTTTTTACCCCGTAATAGCATATGAATACCTTCATCATGTATTCTTTTAATACACTGAAACATCCTGAATTACCATATTCATTATTGATTACATTCATGCTCCCTTATTCCATATAGAATGCTGGATATACTTCATCAATCCAAAAATGTTCTAAACCCCAACAATGATGGAATATACAAATCATTAATCAGTTCCAAGGTATTCAAGAATATCAAATATAATTTATCCAAAACAATCATGTATTATTCCAAAATCACTACCTCAGTATCAGAACTATATTATGGTTTATCATTCTCTCAACCATATATTTTCCAAAAAATTATCCTCCTATTGAGTCAGTTTTCTTTATTCCACACAATCTCAAGTCCTTAATGAAATAGTACTGCAGTACAATCCTTATATACTCCATAATTATTATAACAAGTACATTGTTGATACAACACTCAATTGACATAATCAACATAAGAACTCTAATCATTCCTCTTCATCTGTGGTAGTATCATAACTTGATTATTATCCAATAGCATCATTTGCGGCATAGTCTGATGACTGGGACATAGGTTCGTGTAGTGTCCAAACTCCTTGCAAATGATGCATTGTACATTTGAAACCATTTTCTTACCCTTACAGTCACGTACTTTGTGCCCTTTTCCTCCACACTTATAACAAACTCCCATTCCTTTCAGGCAAGTTCCAGGGTGTTTCTTTCCACAGTTATCACATATGGGAAAATTATGCTTTTCCCTCTTCCCTTTATCCATCTTTCTATCTTCCATCCTTTTCTTCTCTTGCTTCCCTTCAAAGCCATAGGACTCAGTAAACTCTTTACTTATCTTATCAACACATGATATTATTTCTTCATATGATGATAATACATGCGAGACTATTTCTCTTGTAAATTATGGATTAAGACCATAAAATATATGATCCTTATTTCTCTTTGTATCATGTGCATTGCTAGAGTTATCATTCCTTCTACTGGGCGTCATTTCTAAACAATGGCATACATTAGATTAGTTTATGAATAACAATACCTAATCCCAAACTTGTAAAACACATAACATAAATTAAATAGTTTATGGATATAATCCATAATCATAAAAATGTCTCCTTTGAGGAAGTATATACTCATAAACCCTTCATAATGATTTGTAAAGAAAATGAGAGTTATCCTAAGCATATCCCCCGGGAGTGTCGTAACTAAGAGTGCAGCAAGGCCCGTTGTCGTGCACCAGTTCCCGTTCGAGTCTAGCTCAAAGCGGTGTTTTCGGGTTTTACCCCTAGGTACATCTGTGCTAGAGCCGCCTCTACCTGCTCGTATCTAGACAGGGATGTATTGCTCGGAAAACTCACAAAATCTCTACAATACCAAAATTCTAGGAAGTTTTTCTATACTAATCCTCTAAATTCATCTCAAATATATGTGCTCTAATCAGAGTTTATCTAAATCTAGCTTCCAAGGTTTGTACTAAACTTCCTCTGATACCAACTGTAACGCCCCGACCCTAGTTACCCAGAGTCGGTGCATTATTACATAACATTGGCATGATCACAAGAAAGATCAAATCTCGAAAGACCGATTGGTTTAATAGCCTTGGAAACACTAGATATATTAATAAGTTTTACACTACATCATAAAGTGAAAAACTACTACGACAACATAATGTCTCCATAGTCCACACTATTATCCCCTCATAATATCCCATGCAGGTCATTTGTAACTTACTTCTTCACATCCTGGGAAAAATAAAACATAGAAAAGGGGTGAGCTCAAATGCCCAGTAAGGATAACAATATAGCGGAACATTAAAAAATAAGCATAAACATTTAAGGCAATGTATTACTAAAACAAAATCCTTTTAAACTTGAACTTCAACATAGTATGGAAAAAGTAAAATGAAATAATTCCATTTACTTGTTCACAAGGATATTCTACTAATAGAATAATCACATGCAATATCAATAACCACTTTCATAATTTTGGAATGCATAATGCTGAACTTTAATTTCTTTGTCAAGGCCTCGTCCCAAGACCTTGGGGCTATCTGTAACCGGAACCCAACCCGGAGTGCCTCTAATAACCGGACACCAACCCGGAGTGCCTCTAATAACCGGACACCAACCCAGAGTTCCTCTAATAACCGGAGACCAAACCAGAGTTCCTCTAATAACCGGAGACCAAACCGGAGGGCTTAATTTTACCGGTCCCCAACCCGGAACATACTTTTCTAACACATTCATCTAAATGAAAGGTTGAAATATAAAATAAACATTCGGATTAAAAATAACTTATGAATTGTCAATAATTTAAAGAAAATCATGAGTGACATAAGAATAGCTTATCCACAGTCAAAAATATCACAAAACCTTCAATACAATATAAAAGTTTTGTATCATAATAAATCAACTTCAAATAAGCTTAACAGCCATCAAAGGATGTTGACATAGATGAAATCAAAAATATTTTAGAGAAATATCTCTTTTTTTTAAATCATTTTAAAAGTAACATAATTATAATACATTCAATTTGAAAATATTCTTATAATCTTGTAAGGGAAGATTTGACGATTTTATAACGGCGGTAAATAGCCGCACCCACCGTATAAGTTAAAAAAACATTCTTACCTTAAATTTGTCGAAAAGGTTAAAAGTGCCTTGTTTGGAAAACGGCGGAATGATTCCTTTCGAAACACATAAGGGTATAAATGACTTTAACCCATATTCTTGTAAATAGTAAAAATGTTTTGAAGTACATTATTAAGAAACATGGATGTGGATGATAAATAGATCCCAGTAGATTATTACATATAAACAACCTCGGATAATGAAGAGATTGAGAAATAACCCTTACCAATTTGGTAACTTATGAAACATACAACCCATGAAAGAGGTATCATACAATGAATATGTAAATACACATAAATTAGAGTGTATTACACAAAGAATATAATTATGGGCAGTACATACACCACACAAAAGGTAATGGTGGCAATATGGCATGAATCTCACGGGAATAAGGAGTGAGATGAAAACCCCTTACCTTGTACTTTTCCTTGGTTGGGGTAGGTTAACCTCCTGTATAATGGTGAAATAATTGTTATTAAATTATACGAGAATCATATACATTAATATGATATCATATATGATCTTTTAATATTGATTTGATAATAATATCTTAGTATTATCGTTGTTTCGGGTGTTAACTTACTTGTCTTCTTTTATATGTTTTGTTACGTAAGCCATGTTTGTAATGGATAGGTTGTATATTATTCATATCCAGAATGATATCAAGTCCTTAAACATCATTTTTAAATCATCAAATCATAATTATACATGAATGGATACGATGGAGAATGAATCTCATCGCGTTCGTGGAGACGGTAGTCCGTACGTACGCACGAGCGACAATATCATTATTTTGAAATAATATATAAATGGTTGTTATATCATATATACAGAATCATTAACATGTTATATTTATTATTTACATGAGTTACATATCATTATTATACCCATCCAAATAATAATATATTGAATAACAATTACACCACGACGTGGAGACGGCAAGCCGTACGTACGCACGTATGGTGACATGTTATTCAAAGGGTGGATAGAATACTGAATATGGTTGTACCATATTTATAATAACATCACAGTATATATATGATACTGGAGTTATTATTTTAGAATGGTAATAACAAAGTAAGAGGAAGTGGAAGAAGAAAGGAACTTGGAAAAGGGTGGTGAAATCATTACCTCTTCTTCGGGTTCTTCCTTTTGATTTGATCAAAAGGGCTCCATAGGTTGGCTTTATGATAAAACTAAGGCCTCTAGGTTGTATTTAGAGAAGTTGGGAGAGTATTTGGCTAGAGATTTGCCGAACCAAAAGGTTTTGAAGGTGTGAAGAAAAGAGAAGGATGAGTGCCCTTTTATAAGAGGGGTGAGGGGCACCTTTGGAAAAGCTAAAAATATTAGTTTATAATAAATTCATATTCGGTTTATAATTGCTCCAAAGTTGATTATTTAAATTTTAAGGTGGATAGGGGTCTAAAAAAACTCAACCAATATAATTTAGACAGGTTTGGGTACTTATATTAACCTTATCTTTAAGTATTAACTCTAAGTTAATTAGTTTCACTTTTACAATGTCTCTTTGTATTTTTATATAATATGGTTAATAAACTTACTATATACATCCAAGAGACCCCCAAGTGGTCCATTAATGAGACACTTATCATGATATAAGTCTCTTGGCCGAACCTTAGATTTTTAGGAATTTAATATCAATTAATAATATAATATTTGTTTTAAGAACCCTTTTATGTCAATTTTGACACTATTCAATAGTTGGTTTTTGTGAAACTCATAACAGATTTATTACTTCGAACAAAGTCAATTAAATCAATACTAATATATCATATTATCCTATAAAATTATTTTAATTCATTAAAAGTTTCATATTATATTTATTTGGGAATTTATAATATCAATTATTTTAATTTTTTACTATTATAGTAATTACTTCATCATCATTGTGTCATAAATAAATTAAATTATTTAATGTCTAAAAATTATAGATAAAATATCATTATGTAGGAAATCTTTTTATCTTTCTAATTAATATTTATAATCTAAAATCCAAAATATATAACCCTATGTAAAAATTCTTTTTCTAAAAGATATATGCTTGTGTCATTTTTGTATTCATTTTAACTTAATTAAAATAAAGTGTCCCTATCACCTACAAGTGGCACCATGGTGTCCCAAAATCGACCCAAAGATGCCTATGGTCGAACATGTATCAACCAAAAAGGCTAGGACACGTTTTAGGGTAATTTAGTATTATTATAATTTTATTGTTTAACCCTTATTTACCGGATTTACCCTTAACCATGGTAAATAAAATATTTACCGCAGTAATTATTCAAAATGTCTAAAAATAAAAGTTACCTATTTACACAATTTGAACATCCTGATTCCAAATATGGAATCCTTTTTTCTAAATTCAAAACACAGAAGTGGCAGAAATTAATTTAAAATTAATTCTCGTTGTCAAAACAAAGAGCGTGTTTTTAAAAGATAATAACTATCAAAAGATTGACACTTGTTTATGTTCGGTTTAATTGTAAAATTATGTCAAATGACCAACATTATATTAAATGGTAAAAATATATTCTAAATATACTTTAAAACCACTCAAATTCATAATTTATCACTACTAATTATTTTGATTAAAAAAGTTGTTTTAAATTAAAATTTAGTAAATTTCACTATTCATCAAAATATGAAAGTTATCCGAAAAGTACCAAAATTTCACCTTAGGCTAAATTCGATACTCTGAATCCAAAAATGATGTCCATTTTGAGAATTAAAATTTCTAAAATTTTAAAAGGTAGGTATTACTATTCATAACGGCTAGTTTGATTGGTTGTGGTGTGTTAGAACTCGAAGTTGCGTACAACACACGCTACTGTATTATTCAAAGGAAAGCGTACCATGGAAGCTTGGGATGTTTCATTTTAAATTTTTTGATGTCCCCATTTAGTCAAAAAGTTTAAAATATTGTATTTAAAAAGGTTTCACTATTAAAAGTTGATAAAAGTGCAATACTGAAAATGAATTTGTTCTTGCATTATGTCTAAGAAACTCATAATATGGATTCTAAAATTATAAGGATTATATAAAGTTTAAAATTTAGTTAATACTATTCATAACCTATTTTGAATGGCTTTTTTTTTGTAAGTCATGGTGTGATTGAACTCGGTGTTGCGTGTAGTGCAAGTTATTGAATTATTTTGAAGAAATAACACACTATGAAATCTTGGGGTGTTACATATATAGGTCTAATATAAATAAATTTATCCAATTTAATTAATTTTAATCAATTTCACATTAAAACTAAATATAAAAACCTTTCGACATTTTTTGATTTTTATTTAAAATATGCTTCATTGACATGTCTACATTATTGTTTTAAATATTATTTATCCCACTTTAGTATTTTTAATTTTTCAAAATGTATTAAATATTTGGAATTAGAATAATTTATAATTTACAATAAGTAGAAATTAGTTTTTTACCAAAAATATTAGTGAAAGTAGTTAAAATTAATTATAGTGATTAAGGTAAAAATGAGTATACCTAGTGGTTAATCATAAAAGATAAAGTGTGGAAACGACCTATAACATTAAAAACCTTTTTATGTTGAACTATTTAGATAATATCCCCTCATTTATCAAAAAATTATCATTATTGGTGGCATATGAGGTAATGGAGACAACACAATAGTGTTTACTTTTTGGTATTTATAGGAATGTCACTCCTCCTCCACTATAAAAGAGAATTCACTCTCCCCACTACTTTAAAAATACCAAGAAATTTTAATTAACCAAAATATAGAAAAAAATATATCAGAAACATCTCTAATTTTATACTAGAAGCCTCAATTTGGGCATAAATCCATCGATGTAAGTCCCTTGGTGCAGACGAAAAGGAGTTACCTAAAGAAAAGGTTATGCTCATCAACATGCATTTTTGTTTGGTTTCTTTTTCCACCCCTTAAATTATTATTTTAACCTAGTTATATAAAAAAATCATAATAAATATATTGATATGTTTAGATACTAGTTTCATGAACTATATATTCACACACTTCCATTAAATTGGATACACATTCACCGTTCACGTGTGTGGTGGACTACCGCCTTATAAACTAATGTCATGTTTTCTTCTATTACCACATTTAATGGTTGGTTATAATGAATTATTTATAGTTTATATTTTATATATATGATATTTATTATTTCTTTATCCTTATTTAATTATTATATATCTTATACCCTCATGTTTTCCATTTTGTGAGAATATGATAAAGTCATTCGTGTGTTTGGGGGACTACAACCCCACGAGGGGGTGTGATTCATTCATGCTTTACATGGAATGTGTTAATAATAGGTTTAATAGAAATATTATATATATATATAATTACTTTTACTGTATTGACAATATATATATGTGTGTGATTTACTTTTATTTCTTTCAATATGACATTAAACTAGAAACATTGTTAATACATACGTATGGCCCACCATCACCATGAATGATGAATTTAATTTTTTGTTTATATATTATTTACATTATTCCAAATAGATATATAATGAATATATGTGATATTTATATCATGTTCTACATTCTATAAATGAGTAAATTATGATCAGTGTAAAAGGACCAAAATTAACAAGTCAAAATAATTACGAAAAAGAAAGTGATTTTTACATGAAGCATAACTTTATCAATGAATTATTAGTAAATGGGTAACATAAAGTAATAATAAAATCATATATGATATGATATAGATTAATATGGTTCTTTTTTGTATTTATAATAAAATTATATTTATTATAAAGCATGTTTGAACATATATAATGGAATTAAAAACTTAAGGTAAGGGATTTCTGTCTAACATTGTACTTCTATGAGACACATTTCATATTCACCACCAATTTATTTTATGTGGTGTATATAATTACCATTAATGTGATTTTTTATAATTGTAATCAATATTATTTGGTATTTATTTATCCATTTTAGGATCTCTCTTTTATGGTGTTTACAGTTCAAAAGTTACCAAATTGGTATGAGAATGTATTCTCAGATTTTTCCATTCAGAAACATGTTATGATATGAACCTCTAATATTTTATGATGTGTATATACTACACCTTTGATGTGTTTTATCCTGAATATACTCATTTTCATTATATTTTGAGAATCATGTAATTTTATTCATTCATAGGATTATGATTTAAATTTATCAAAGCGGTATAAGTTTATTGTAATAGTCTCATTGTTTATCATGACTATTTATGATTATACATACATTGATTAAATATTATGTTACATCTCTCAATAATTATAATTAATTTTGTTTTCCTATTTTTATTAATAAAATCTTCAATAAAGAGTACCATTTTTTCTTCTCTTTGTTTTTTATGATAATTAAGAAGACGATTTCATAAAAATCCAACTTTATTTCTCACTTTGGTCGAATATCTATTTTATTCAAAAACCCATGTTTTCTAAAAATGTTTTCAAAATATTTTTAAATGATAATTTAATCTCAGTTTTAAAGAAAATTATTTTAAATTTTTTTTATATTTTAAAAATTGATTACGATGTTTTTAAAATATTATTTTATAAGTTTTCTAGGTTATTTTCAAAGAAAATTGTTTTCAAAATGATTTATGATTTAAAAATATTTTTTGAAAGAGGAACGATTATTTTCCTCAAGACAATTTTTTAATGATTTTTAAATATTACATCATATGTTTTCAAAGTGGTTTTAAAATAAATGTATTTCTAAAATATTTTATGTCTTACACAAATTATTTTTAAAGAAAGGTTATTTTTCATAACAATTACTCTAAGTGATATTTTAAAAAACTTTTACATATAAGATAACATCAATTGATATATTTTATGGTTTAAAGGGGATATTATCCAAGGAAACCATTCTTATTATTTATTTTAATGGTTTATTTTTATAATGAAAACTTGTATATGAAAACTGTTTCTCTTGAATGTGTTATAAAATGATAAAATGATTCTAAAACATGAATGCTTTCACCAGTTATTCTATGATAAAATTATTATGAAACTTTTATATTTTTTCACGGGTTATGATATGATGAAATGTTTATTGTACCCATTTCATTTCATGGGATATGATATGGTGATATTTTATTACCTTATGGAACACATGTTTATGATTTCATTATGTGATAGGTGTGACCTATATCTCCCTTCAATGAATCAGGTAGTGATTTTTATTATATGAGATAAAAATGGGAAACAAGTCAATGGTATTGATCCATAATGGGAAATGGGTGTGTTCTGGTCCACAATGAGAAACAGGTGTGTCCTGACCCACAATGCAAAACAAGTGCCTCCTAGTCCACCATGGGGAATAGGTGTTACTTGATGCACTATGTTTATGGTATTAGTAGTTAACCTTAACACATAAAATAGTTTTCTATATTTCTTATGGTTTCATACATCTATGACATGAGCTTGTGGTTCATGATTGATCTGTGATGGATGTTTTCTGAAATGATACAGATTCATTTCATGACTCATGTGTATGATCTATGATAGGTTGGGGATGATATTCAAAAGTTTTGATTAATTATCACATGCCCTTACTATTATCTTATGCTTTCAAAAATTTATATTTTTATATCTCTTACATTTACCCTTAGTTATCATCTGAGCCCTCCCATTATTTTGTTTCCTTCCCCAGGTTATGAAGAAATTGTTAATTAGGTTATTCCTATGAGGAATTATAAATGGGAATATAATTTTGGAACACATTGAAGATCAATCCCCATGTTATAATATTGTGTTTCAAAATTCCAGATAGACAATTTCCAAAAGGAACCGAAGAAAAACTTTTCAGCGATGGAGAACGCGCCTCACGCGCCACTCGATTTTCAAATTTTTCTGTCTGTTTCACTCCCGCCTGCTCCCTTAGTCACGGCGGAGCCTCCGCCGGCTATGGACGGTCCGGCCTCCTCATCGCATGCCTTCCCTCTGAGGGTTCTGTAGGTCGGATGGCCCTCATCTCTCCCGTTTTCTTCACGTGGATCCTTTAAGGACACTCTTTGTGGCCCTCATCCTATCCATCCATCTATTCTTCCAGCGATTGCTTCAGAGGTTCTTGCTTCCCCGAAAGATGACACGGCTCCGGAGTTGGTCATCTTCACTTTGGCCTTCGAGGAAGCTGCAGACCTGCTTCGCTGGACTCTTGTGGCCCACTTCAGAGCGGAGAGCCATCGCTCTCATATTTCAGAGCTTTTGTGAACTCTTGGGGGATGGAAGCTCTAACTAGAGTTTCATCCCTCAATTATAGAGCTTCCAGTGTGGTCCTAGCCTCGCGTGGTGATTTCGTTCGAGCTTGGTGTAAAGCGCCTCAGTTTTTTGGTAGATTGTTTTTCTCTCTAACTCGTTGGGAGATAGAGGTTCATCGTGGACGTCATTCATCATTGGCAGCTGTGTGGGTTTCTCTTCCCAGGCTTCCTCTCCCCTTTCAAAATGTGACTTTTCTGAAGTCTATTGGTGATTCTCTGGGGTCTTTTCTATGCTCGGATGACCAGACTCTTAGCATGGAAGAAGCTTCGGTTGTGCGCATCTGTGTGGAGTTGGATCTAGCCTCACCCCTTCTGGATTTTATTTCTCTCAAAGTTCAGGACGCCATCTCATGCAGTGAGCCACTTGTGTATCCCCCCCCCCCCCCGAGGTTTTGATCTCAATGTTGCCTTCAGGGGAATTCGCTTCCAATTTTTAGAAGGAAAAATCTCTTGGATTATCCCGGGAGTTCTTCTTACAAGTCAGCAGTTCCCCAGCCTCAGCCTTCTATTTTTCAAGCGCTCTTGGAGAAGCCCCTCCCAGAGCCAAGTGGGGAGGTCCAGGAGGAAATGGTGGTGTCTCAAGCCATCCGGGTTGCCCCTTCCTCACTATCCCTAGGCCCTCCGGTCAACTCTTGTAGAGATATGGTGCTATTCTTGTCCCACCCACTGGGGAGGTTGGAGGTTTTTAGCTCACTTTCCCATTTGTTCATCTTGGTCGATCATCAGTTTATCTCCTTTCTTTCTCTTGGCGGTTCAGTGTTTCCCCATTCTTCTCTTCTCGATGTTGGAATTCTCAGTCTCTCCCCTCCACCCTAGGTTGAATCAATTGCCCTATATTCCTAGGATGATATTCTTCCCTATACTCTGGTAGTCCCCTCTACGGTCAAACCTCCTTCGCATATGTACACCTACAAGAATCTGAAGTCATCGCGCCGCACTCTTTCCCAGAGTGCTTCTTCTCTGGTGGGATCTTTCTTCCGGACTAAAGGAGTGTGCACGAGGGCTCAAATGAAAATCCTCCTGTTAATTTCCTCTTCTTCCTCTTCAAGCAAGAATAGTGGTGTTTCGTCTGGGTCCAAAAACCAAGTGATTCCAGTCTCTATGTTAAGACTTATCTCGTGGAATGCCTAGGGGATTGGGGCCCGGGTGAAATCGGATTTCCTATCCTCAGAGATCGAGAAACTTAAAATCTCCCTCGTTGAAGTTCTTGAACCCAAGAATAATGATTCCAAGATTCTAGAGATTTCTCGGCATTTATGTATGTGGGACTCCATGCATACAAGGCCATTTAATTCCCATATCTGGATTTTCTGGAACAGATCCATTTCGGTGATCTTTGTTCATGGATCAGACTAGTATATTACCACAACAGTTACCTCTAACTCTAATGTGTTCTTTATCATGTTTGTCTATGGAAGATATGACTCACAGAAAAGAGAGGATCTATGGGGGGACCTGGGTGATTTTTCCCCCAGAAACATTCCTTGGGTTGTAGTTGGGGATTTCAACACCGTGGTAACTGCGTAGGAGAGAAGAGGTAGAGGACCCTTTTCTAGGCGGGAAAGAAAATGTTTTTCTCACTTTATGGATATCAATGGTCTTATGGATCTAGATTTCTTATGAGATCCCTTTACATGGTGCAACAATATAAGGGGAAACTCTCGCTCATAGAGCCACTTGGACCGCTATCTGGCTAATGAACATGCCATTTCACTCTTTTCCAACTCAAAGGTGACTCATTTAGTCCGTGGAATTTATGATCATTATCCGCTCTTGGTTACTCTATCTTGTAGGAAAGAGAGGGAGGAGAATTTCTATTTTCACACATCTGGGCGGACATCCCGGGTTATCTCCGGGCTTTTGAGAGTTCTTGGAATAAGACAACATAGGGGAGTTCTTGGTTGAATCTTCACTCCAAGCTTCGAAGGATAAAGGAAGATCTTATAGCTTGGTTTCACCAGCAACCCCCCATCTCTATGGAACTGGACCAGGATGAAGCTGATGTTGAGCATCTGGAGTCTATCTTAGAGGATAATTGGGATGATGATATTTTCAGGGAGTTGGCTGGGAAGAAGGTAGTTTTGGAGGATTTTCTTCTCCGAAAGGAGAAACTTATCAGGGAGTAGTCTAGAATCAAGTGGCTCCATGAAGGCGATCGGAACACGACCTTTTTCCATGCCTACCTTAAGGAGAAGAGTAGAACTAGTAGGCCTAATATCCTCCTTGATAATGGTTTCTATTCTGATGATATCAATGTGGTGGGAGAGTTGGCAGCATCCCACTTCTGTGAGCTGTTAGCAGGGATTAACACAAGAATGGAGGAGGGTTATCCTGAGGGTTGTGAGGAGTTTTTGGAGGTTGTTCCTTCCTTATTGTCCTTTGAGGACACCTACTTGATTGAGGTTGTTCCCACTATAGACGAGGTGCATGTTGCAATGAAAGGGCTCAACCCGGAGAGTGCTCATGGGCTGGATGGTTTTCTCGGATCTTTCTATAGGGATGCCCAGAGTATTGTAGGGAAAGAGTTAACCAGGTTAGTGTAAGACATTTTCAGGGGAGCCAACCTTCCCCAAGTGGCCCATGCGACTTCTCTCGTCCTTATTCTAAAAATCAAGGACCCCACATATCTTCTCCAATATAGTTCAATTAGAATTTGCAACTTCTCTTATAAGGTTCTTTCGAGTTTCATCTTCCAAAGGCTTTCTGGACATATTTCTAGGTGGTTATCCCGAGATAAACAAAGTTTTGTTAAGGGGAGATCAATTCAAGGCAAGATTGCTTTGGCCCAAGAGCTGATAGGTGACATTAACTTCAAGTCTCAAGGTTAAAATATGGTGATTAAATTGTATATGGATAAGACATACGACCGGGTGGCGTGGAATTTTATCTTGAAGGTTCTTGTGAGGATGGTTTTTTATAGCATGGCTACAGATCTTCTCTTCAGGTGTTTTATTTCCCCATGGATGTCTATCTTCTTCATGGGTAGAAGCTTTGGTTTCTTTAAGGCAGTGCACGGTCTCAGATAGGGTGACCTGCTATATCCACACCTTTTCATTCTTTCTCAAGATGTTCTCAGTCGTATCCTCAACAGGAGCTTTTTGTGGGGTACTATTTTTTCCTACAGGTGTCGGGCTCTTAGCAACAAGGTGTTGCATCTCATGTTTTCAGACGATACACTTATTTTTCTTAATGATAGTAAGATATCCTTAAGAGGCTTAAACAATGTCATGGATGCCTGTTGTAAGTGGAGCGGACAAATGATAAACCTTTAGAAAATCAATTTTTATATCTCACACAAGTCAGGGGGAGGATACCATTGTTGGGGGGATCCCTCCATCGATCTGGCCATTAGTTTACCTGCACAATCAGATGCTCCAAGACCACTCTCGCTAGATTTTGGGTAGGGGGGATGTTTCATTTTCGTTCCACAACTAGATGGGAGGGATTCTTGGCTTCCCTGGGTGCCCCGTACCCGGGTTTACCTTCAAACAGAATAGTCGATTTCCAGATAGACTAAACTATTATGGTAATCATGCATTTAATTTGGTAATGTTCTGAAAATTCCTCAAAAATGATGTAATATCCATGTATGTTATGTTGGGGTAATTATATCTATCAGGTAGTGGGGATGTTGTAACGTCCAAGATAACTAGATTAGTGATTTGGTTTGGTTCTTCGATCAAAAATGTATATTTGGTCTCGATAGAGGTGTTGCAAGTGTAGGTATCATATAAGGAATGGGTATTGGGAGGTGTCTAAGGCTCGAGGTTTTATTTTTTATAAATTACTGTCGTAGGTATTATAGCTTGAATTTTGGGCTACTTAAGGGTTTAGAGATATTTGGAAGGCTTAATAATGAATTTTTGAAGATTTATGGGTTTAAAGGAATAAAAATATAGTTTTTAGTAAGGGTCATTTTATTATTACTAGATTGATTATGGATAAACTTATCCATACTAGTTTGAGTAAGGATAATTTGTCCTTTATAGTTTGATTAATGATCAATTCGGATGAATGATATATCCAAATTATTCTATTTTGAGTAAGGATAATTTATCCTTTCTATTCTGAGTAAGGATCATTTTTCCATAATATTTTGAGTAAGGATAAATTTAGATAAATAGTGTTTCTAAATTATTGTTTTTAAAGTAAGGTTCATTTTATCCTTACAATTGTAAATAAATATTATTTATCCATACTAGTATTAGTAAGGATCAATTCAAATGAACAAAAATTCAACATTATTATCTTATGATTAAGAATCACTTTACCATTAATATTATTAATAAGGATCATATATTCTAACTACATTGATTAAGGATCAATTCATAGGAACATCATTTCTAGATTCATCTATTTTGATAAAGGATCATTTTATCCATACTATTGTGAGTAAGGATCATTTACCCTTACTATATTTAGTATGGATGAATTTGATAAAAAAAGTTTCTAGAACCTAAAAAATATTAATATATTATTAAAAACACATTTTAAATGGATTTTACGGATTCTTGAGCCTTATAAAGGGGGAAATCTTTTAGAATATGCTCTTGTTTCCTCTCTTTTTCTACTGTGTATATCTCCTCCAATCTGTATCAGGATATCATTTAATCTAAGTCATGAGAGAGCTACAGGAAAGGATAATATTCTAAATATTAATATTTTATATATTTATCTCTATTTCTTTATCACTCATTTAAAACCCCTAATTTCATTTCTTTTGTAATATTTTGGTGAATATTTTAATTAAACTATAATCTGATAGTGTTGCTTGGAAAGTGGAGTCCCATTATCTCCATCTTGGTGGTACCTAGATCATTACTAAATTATACAAGTGTAATTATGATGTGTGGTAAATATGCAGGAGTGGGGTGGTCTTGGTGAGACTTGTTATGTACTACATATAATTTTTGTTGTTCATAAAAGATATAGAAGGATAATTTCTTGTGTTAAACGGTGTGGTTGGTCTTATTATTGCATGGATAGTGTTATATGATGTTCATTGAATAGTTGGGTGTGATTCCACTAGTTATGGATATTATATTTAGATTACGTGAATGTAGTGGTTCTATAGAAAGGTGTTGTACATGTCCCATGATTCCATGGTTGATTTTTATCACTAGAAGTGAGGTGATGTGATTCACCCAGATAAATTAGATAGCACTGACTATTACTATAGTTGGGTTACATGGTTTTCTGGATGTATTTCATGATATTTTGATGATGTCACTCACTGTGGGTAGAAAATTTTATTGTTGGGTTCGTTTTCCCAAATAAAATAGACCATGATGTGTTTCTGTCAAATCATCATGGATGGAAGACTTTATAGATTAAAATTAATAGGGGATAGTTTTGATCATCAATATAGAGGATGTTCTCACCATATAAGGAAATTTTTGGGGGTAATTTTGACAGCTAGAAGGGGATTGAGTATTACTATTTTATTAGGGATGATGGGTTTTGATTATGGAAGGATGTGGATCATCATTATTTGGGATTATCAAGTTGTTGAGATGGAGGATGAAATAAAATTATGGAATTTCATGGGGATTGTTATACGATTTATAAACATTCCTTTTGTATGTGAGGATCACTCAAAACAACATTGTGGTTATGGTTGGAGTGTATAAACATGTGGTTTGGATTTGGATGGAGGGGTGAGGAAACTTCCAATTTAATAGATCACAGATGTATCATTCTAATTCAATACTGGCTAAGTAAGGAAAGTTCTCTCTTGTGTATTATTATCACAAGGTGTGTGGGTTATATGATATATTGTTGGTGACTGTTTATTTACATTTATTTATCCACTAATATACGTAAGGATGTAATCTAGGGACATAATTAGTGATGGCCTATAGGATTTCCGTGACACATAAAGTTTTCATGGTTCTTGATGTAGGAAAGATAAAATGTTAGATGTTTTGGAACATAGTGGATAGGTATGTGAAAATAGTGATTGGGATAGAGAAATGATTTTGTATATGGGATGTGTGGTTCCTCGTTGTTGGTCTTGAAATTATTTTTAGTTAATATGTATATATAAAATCATAAAATAAGTGATCATAAATCTTTTGTATTCCTATCATGATAGGTAAGATATTATTTTGATTATTACATGTGTATATTAGGAATTAGTTTTTGTTATTTAAAATTTAATATACTATGTTATTATTGTTATTTATTACCACTAGAGTGTATAATTTATCCACTATCACCCTATTGGCCCTTTCTATTTTTTATAAACCTTTAGAGTACAAGGAGGTGTTCCTATGGTCATGTGGTGAACCGTGAGTCTAGAAATAATTCAAGTGGTTTGGGGTGCTATAGTATTACATTAAGTGATAAATAATTAGTTGGATTAATTTTAAATATCTCATACCTTTACAAATTATATTCACTAAAGAACCACATCCATTATTCAATTTCACAAAACCTTGATACATCTTATACAATAATTTATACTTCATTTATCCCTTTTTAATTTTTATTTGTAATTCCCCTCACAATTCATCTCCCTTAACAACTAGAAACATTAAGTATTTTTGGTTTTTTAATCCATTTGATTTTAATCAAACTTATTAAATTTTTTAGTTTAATCTAGCACTAAATTTTCCTAGAATAGTAGGCATCCCTGAGGACTATTTATAATATATAATTCATATAATAAATGATTAGAAAAATAGATCTTATGTTTTGTTTTACACTTATTGGTTGTTTCTTGTTTTTCAATCACACAACTAGTTCTAAGATAGGTTATGAAATTTAAGTCATATACCTACCCACCTTATGTTGTATCATATATGATAACTTATGAAATTATATCCAAAAATTATTTTGAATATATTCCAAATTTTTTAAATATATCATCAATTTCCACATGTATCACATTATATTAAATACACAATAAATATCCAACCAAAACTAATTTTGGATAAACTCTTGACACTTTTAGAGCATCTCTCCATGTTTTCAAATTTTTAATCCTTATTTAGTAAAACACATGTGGTCCTAGTATCCTCTATTTCAATAATATATACATATATATATATATATATATATTAAAACTAAAAAATTTAATCATATTGTGGCCTTTAGAAAATAATCAATGTTACTCAACCTATAAATGGATTTAGTGTGATCTTCATAAAACACATGTACGTCCATACATATTTCTACTAGTTGCATCATATACATTCATGAATATTTTTATAACCTCTATATACAAGACATCAAGAATCCATAGAACATAGAGTATTTCAATCCCATATATCCACTCATACCTTCTTGATTCTATGAGTATAGAGTATCCAAAATGATAAAAACACCACATGAAATACACCGATGTGGATATGGACATCACATGCCCCTTATCCAAATATATAGTAACATCACATGAACCTTATCTTGGTATAGACATAAAATTCCAAGAACTATCTCAATTTATTTCATTAATTTCATACTCATTATATGAGTGGATAAATATCATTTTATTTAAGGATTAACTAAAAACACAATCAAACATATACCCATCCACCCTAGAACTTTTTATCCTCAAGGATAATGTAATAAATCTAATAAAGTGTGATGGTTTTCATACTAGGAATATTTCCAGCCTCAGGTATGGGTCTTAAAAATGAATAATGTACCCATAGTATAATAAATACATTATTCGTGATAGTCCATGTGGCATACTTGGCAGTTCATTGGGAATTAAAATCTTCTTTTGTTTTTTACAATCATATTCTATATTGCTATATAAAATCCTCCACACATTAACCATAAGATTTCATTATAACATATAGTAATCCCTGAAAAAATGGATTGGGATAACTCAAATTCATACTTAATGTGAAAAATTATAATTTCACCACATATAATACATGCATCCTATATAAAATAATCATAAACTACAGAATACCTTTTTCATGACATAATTTTTTTATAATCATAATCTTTTTTAAGAATATTAAAAAATACATATATATGTGTGTTTCTAATCATATCCCATATGATGGAATACTATATAGAAATTTGTTTCTACACTTTCAGTTATTTTTAAACTCATTGCATCTCTATGTAATTTCATACACATCACTATATGACTATTTGACAAAATATAAAAGTAAACTCTTTTAACAAGTAATATCTATGAAGAAATTAATTTTCTATAATGGTGATACTATGAATAATATTAATAATTTTTATCTATTTGAAAATATTATTCAAACTCTTTTACTTCATGAGAAGAAATTATATTATGTTGATAACTTTTGTTATTAACTTATAAATATTTATCAGTTCATCTTCATCAAGATTCTGGTAACCTTTCCATAAATATTTCCTTTGAGATCAGTTTTGGTAACTAAATGTAACTATATAAATTTATTTCATTATCCACATACCCTAAAATCATTTAGGATATAAACTGATATTCACTTTGAATGTTGAAATTTAAAATCCTTAATTTAATATATATAAACTTCTATAAGTCTAAAAATAATTCCTCTATCCACTCAGAAAACATATTCCCTATAAAATAGCATGCCACAAAACACAAAAATCTGTGTATTAACAAATAACACTTATCTAATTTTATGTAAATATATAGAAAATAAACTATTTTCAACCATAACATATATTATATTCTAGGAATTTAAAACATTATTCTGAAAAAAAAATATTAATTAAAAAATGTCATTGATGGTTACTAGAATCTTTATTCCTTATATTCTATTAAATTTCATTCATAAAATATTTAATCCAAGAAAAAAAATTATCTTTGTCATCTATTGAATCCATGTTATTGATTTTTACAATTCATGTATCAGGTGTATCAAAATATTATATCATGTTATTTGTAAAAACTCTTTATTAAAAAATTATTTCCCTGATAATATAAAAGATATGAAATAATAATAAAAATCCATTGTAAAAATCCATATGATCATGAAATATTATTTTCAATAAATACATATCTATTCAAAAAAATTATAATTTATTTTCATAAAAAATACTAGTCTCATTAATTCTTATAATAATTTTGAGCCCATGTATATTTAGATCATTTGTAAACTATACATTTTGTATCATATGACCTTTAAAATCAGTGAATTTATTCCTTAACATTGATACATTATATAGACTCACCAAAATATTTATCAAACCCCTTTTAAGTATCATAGAAAATTCCATTCACTGGAAAGATAATACCCCTTTTCAGGAACCTCCTTTAGGAATCAAAAATTATGATTGGCTACTTGAATAAATATTTTTTTACTTTACAAAAAACCTATCTTCTTCTCACAAAAACATTTAATAAATCGTATTATAAAAAAACACCATTACCTTAAAATATTATGCCTAGTTTAGCTTTCCTTAATACTTTTAGGATATAGGGTAAAATTTTATTAAACTCGTACACATTTTCTAAAAATTTTGAACAACGATTATAGAATTTATTTTATATCTAGAACATGCCATAAAAGAAATTTCCAGCCCCTATATGTCATTGAAACACATAATAAAATTGAGAACACATGGAGAGACTAAATATTTTTAGGTATTATTTCATTAAATTCCTTTTAATAATAATTATATTCATTTTATGATTCTAATAAGTTTATAGTTTATTATTTTGAACGTCAAGACCCCTCCCCCCAAAGGTACTCCTCCTAGGATGACAATGGGAGAAGGGATATAATGATACCCAAACCCTTCTTCCAATAAGCCAATGGTTGTAGAAAAGAACTGAGGGTATATCATAGACACAAAATGATGGAATTACCCTCTATGATATAATAAATGAGAGAGATAAGATAGAAACACCACCAAATAGATCATTATCGTAATATAAGAATAATAAATCTCATTACATTATATGAATGTAAAGACATGAAACTAAAACAAAAAAAAATCTAGAAAATTTATCATTAATGAATGTGAATCTTTAACAACTACTCATATTAGAAAACTCCAACTCGATCACGAACTACATCCTACCGACTTGAAAAATAGTTTATATATATATGGATTGGGAATAACATGTATACTCAATAGGATCCTCCTTATAGCCTATGATGAAAAATTTGAATGAACCATACTAATTCTTAGTGAGTAAACAAATGAAACAAACTCATCACCTAAAAAATATTACAATTATCTTCCCAACCTCACCATGTTTACCTCTCACAAAGTATCATATAAAAGAGAGAACATAATGTTATAAAAAAGGATGGTATCTTGATACCACATCCCCCCCTAGTTTTTTGATCTACCCCAACATCACACATCCTAATCCATCTCTCTCCAAAAAATGTCGTAATGAAACTTGGGATAAAGTAGGCCTACCCAAAGACACATGTTTTAATTTATCTTAAACCATATCTATAAAAATATTTCAACATTACAACCATATATCTATATGGTAACTGACTAGTTTCTAGAATCCACCACATCTCGTGCATTGGGTATTATACCTCAAGGCATCAAAACCCATACGTAACATACCAATAATAACCATTATGATACGATATATAGACATATATGTGTATGAAATAATATAAATCCATTAAAAACTTATACACATGTATATGTTGTAGGATAACCACCATGAATTCCATCACATAATACCACCAAGAGAAAAGATTTGGGTCAAATGAGGCAGTCATATATCTGTTCCTCACCAACCAATATATTGTAGAAAACACAATCCCAAAGACAACAGTGTTCCATTAACCCTACTGAAATGAGTGGGGTATCATATAAAATCATAAATCATACTATACATACATTAAGCTCAAAACCACACTATAGGAAACTACCTATCCTTAGACACATCTCCTACTAATGTCATACAATACTCCTAGATTCCACTACTATGGTCTATGTATCAAAAGTATATAAGAATGAAGCTTTGTTTTAAATAATTAATTATCTTACCATTAGTTAATTTTTACCATTATATTTTCTAATATTATAATTTTAATTTTATTATCCATGTTCCAAAAAAACTATTAATTACCTACTTGTATTCTTATGTATATCAATATCAAAGAGAAAGAATCAAGAACCATCCCTATTCCATTATTAATTTGTTAATTTATTTTTCATGTCATAATCATCTGGGTACTCTAGGAATAATCCCAAGATACCACATAAAATATTCACTCAATAGTTAGAAACTAATTATATAATATCAATATTCCATTATATATTAAATAATAAGATTCATTATCAAGAATTCATCCCATAATTCCTCACACAAACTATAACAAATGGAATCCCTAGCTTTAACCAAATATATTTCTCCAAGTTCCATCCCTGAAACCACTCTGTGTAACAACACATCTAGAATCTCATTCCAATATTATCATTATAATAATAGGCAACCCATGGAACCATCATCAATGTCACCAATATCTCATTCAACCATCATAGCCTAAGTCATCCTTTCCCATTATTCCAACCACAAAAGGTTAACATTAAAACATATAAATGTTATAAATCCAAATAGAATAATTACACATTAAATTTATTATTCCACCACATAATTTCAAAGGAAACTATGGCAAAGTCAAATAAGGAATCTATCCTTAATCATAAAACATCAAGCTTTCCTATCCCTAAAGAAATGATTTATAAATTCAATCATTTTTTATAATTAACTCTAATTATCTAATTTATATCAATAAATCTTAGCATCTCTAAACTTGTAAATTTATAAGGCTAAATATTTTTGATTTAATCTCACACTCCACCTTATTCTCGTTCCCTCTTATTAACAATCTTTATGATTATTATTTCAACAGGCCTCTTTCAAAATAAAAAATATATTACTAACTTTTTGTTTTTATTTAATATCAAAGAATATAAATCATGATTAAAAACATATTCAACACAATCTAGTAAATATTATTCGTAACAATTATTTTTTAAAATCATGAGATCACACATCCCAAATATTTCAAAACATCACTATGTAAATTCCCACATCTGATAATACACATTGTTTCATAATTTAATAAAATTTTAATATTAGATCATCATCTCAAAGCATGATTAAATTTCTATGCATAAAATTTTATTCCTTAGCAAATGAATAACAAGAATAACACATGTGAAATTATTCCTTTTAATTTTATAATAAACAAAATCATGAATATTTCCCATTAATGTTATATAAGTATATTAACACCCTAGAATTCTATCATTTTAATTTTATGAGGATTTAATTAGAAAATGGTACGTGATTATCCATATCTCTCTTCTGTATAATTTCTTGTATAATTATAAATATTATGCAACATGAAAATACATATATTCTCTTTCTTATGATAATATTACATATTATCAAGTTAATACATATCATACTTTAAAAATTCTTCATGCAGAAACAATATCATTCTACAACAAGGTATGATAATTTTAAGTAGAGAATAAAGATTCCAAAATATGATATAATATATTTCAAAGAATTAGTTATCCAAAAGATGACATAAAAATTTCACCCACTTGAATATTAAAGATTATTTCAGTATAAGATAATTCTATCTTTTCTTAATAACTAAATGATAATATATTATCAATATTTTATTGTATTCATTTCATCTTCAACTTTTTTAATCCACAAATTATTATACAATATTCCATCTAAAATTCTATAATTAATATTATTTAATTAACATAATTACACAGTATAAAATTTATTCACCTCTTTTATAATTTTTGGATTACCACGTATTCATTCCTCATGCGATTATTTTCATGTTTGTTATCTGGTTATGCTTAATTGTGTCCATATAGACAAAGGATTATAAAGCATGATAATTTCACATTTTTATAGTATGAAAAAGGATAATGTATTGATCCCCTTTGTCTTGGAATAAAAATTCACTGGCTTCATCTATAATGGATGGAGGAAGAGGTTATATGCATGGAATGGAAGCAAGTAGATCCTTAGATGAATTTAAATAAGGATTCTTGATCCCAAAAGGTGTATTTTAGACCACCCAAACTTGAGAGGAAAGAAGAGAAACTCAAAAAAAGAGTATGAAACTAATTTTTTTAGTATTTACAGATATCCATCTTTAAAATCCTTAGATACTCAGTGAAAGATTCCATATTTTATTTCATATATATATCATTTCTATTTAAGACTCATTTAAATATTATAAAGATAAGGATTTCCTTGAACGCTCTCAACTAAGACAAAAACCATGGATCTCCATTGATTTCCATTAATTTTCACTGGAAACATGTTAAATGAGGTTCTAGGAAATAAAATATTTTTTTAGAAAAATATTATACCCTTACATTACACCCCAATGAAGTGTAACATGGTTTTACCCTTATGTGGATGGATAACCTTACCCAAGAAAAAGTAAAATCAAATGGACCTTGTAAAAAGTAAGGAGGGCCCTTATGTAGGATTTAAAAATCACTCTAGAACTTTACCTAGGTCATGAGAAACCAAATATGCCTTTCTATGAGGCCTGATCTACCTTTATGTGAGCTTTATAAGACCCTTATGTGAGCGGGTACCCTTACCAGAGCGATAATATAACCTTATGCATGGAGCGGTCTATCATTATGTGGGCTTTAAAAAAACCCCATAAAACCTTACGTATTAGTGAAATACCCTTATAAAATTGTATGAAACATTTTATTATACCTACATGAGGTAAGTATTTCCTCCATGTTGTGAAGATCTACCTTTACACAACTATGTGACTTTTATTTTACCCCAACATACAGAAGGGAAACCCCTGGGTACCATTACATAGAATTTAAAAAAAAGATTTACCCTTACAAAACTCTCTTTTGATGCACAATGGTAAATATTTTTTTGAAAATATTCTATTTATAATTAAATTAACTTATAAATAATTATGATAATTTTTTTATCAATTATAAAATCTAGAAAACAATTCAGAAACATTAGAATCACGTAATACACCTCCAAATTAATTTCCCAAATAAATATTTAATACATTGATATTCATTAATTAATTTGTAAAATCATCTTAAAACTTATTTAAAAATTATAATATTATTTTAAAATAATATTTAAAATTTATACAACCACTCCCGAACCACCGATCATACTATAAAAAAAGAATGGATCAAAAAAATTTGAACCCTTATACTAGATACCTCTTAAAAAATTCTCATCCTCAAGAATTAGAATAAAACCATAATGGATATGGAAGGTATTTAGGTTAAATAAATAACCTTGTGACATTCCAATGAAGGTTCTTTATATATTTATAACACAACAACCATTATAGGAATAATGTGTATAACTAGAAAACACTTTAAAATAATATCAGGGTGAGAGACCTCTCAAATAGAATATGGTACGTTAATAAAACCTTACATCATGAGAGAAACAATGTCATGTATCTAAATGATGTCAACAATTGAATCCCCTTAAAATAAATAATTACACAAATTTGTGATATAGAGAATTAATTTGTGACTCTCATTCCCAAGAAAGGTTACACCAATGGCCACACATATAACCAAAACAAAACAAGCAAGAAATTCATATCCAATAAAACAAACATAACACTAAAATAACACTTTAGAAATAAAAGTTTCAAAAACCAACACTTAAAATTGATCAAACAAATGGGAAGAAATATACATTTGGGAGAAACTACCTTTATCTCCATTTTTTTAAAAATTTCCTTAGGTACGCCATGAAATCAAAATATTTACATGGTTATATTCATTAATCAGGAAAATAAACTTAATATATGATATTGGAAATATATCATGATCAATATTTCCTAATTAAGAGTACATTATCAGTTTTTCATATGAATTTACTAATATTCATAGACATTCTAATTAAAAAATTTATTAGTACATTAAAGTTAAGGACTTCAAAACATAATCATGATTTATAAAAGATTCCTTTATCTCAATACATGTATCCAAACATTTCACATTAAACTCATTAAATTTCGAACTAGGATGATAAAAAATTCTCACCATGTATCTTGTTTTTATAACCTGGAAGGTTAATAAATATTCAAATGAAACCCATTTTAAATTTTTCTTCTTAAAATTGTATTTCTTGAAAATAATATTTGATAAAATGCTTTCAATATATTTTAAAATTTTCTTTTAAAATAAATGATACTTCTAAGGAACATATAATCAAAGAAAATTTTCATTTCTCACAAATATTTATTTTTTTACATGCGCCCTCTGATAAATCATTTATAGATGAAATTTATATACTTTTATCAAGATATTTTTATTCAACAAACATATCAATATCATTATCATTATCAAATTAAATTAAATACACATAACTTCAAAACATTTGGGAGTTCATTTCAATTTTAAAAATTAATTAAAATCAAAGAATGATGTTTAAAACATCCCATTTACATTCCTTATTTTTTTCAAGGTTTTTTAACAAGACCTTATTTTTCATGAGAATGCTAATGAAAAAGTTACCAAGGGTAAAACTTCCCTACATCCATTTCCATTTACCACCTGTGGATTCAATTAAATTCTAGAGAACTATATTAATTTCACATAACATTACTAAATAATCACATCCTCTAAGATCAACATAAACATAGATTCCACAAGCATAAAAATTAAAGGACCCCATCCACCACACCATGATATTATCCTCTTTGGGAGGTACTAACAATTCCTCATGGTTTTAAAATGTGTTGTAATATAACACACCATGATGGGTGATGTATCCCCTCCCTTTATATTCTTATTGTAATGTCCTCATCCCAGAAGCCACTAAAATGGTGCTCTGATCTAAGTTGTCACATAACCTCAAGTGCTCCTCCCCATACGCCAGAGGTTGACGACTAGCAGCGAGAGTCTAATAATTCATATGGGGAGATTATAGCCTCTTTATTAGAGTGAGCCACCACAGAATACAATATAAATATTGGAATAAATATGAACAACCAATAAACATTCATAACCAAAATTTCCCAAATGGGTTACAAACACAAATCAAATACAACAATTCCATGCCATACTAGTAGTGCAAATTGAAGGAAACCCAAAATAAAAAAAACGACCAAAACTCTAAATGGGCCCCGACTCTATGTCTGGATCCTTATCTAGGTACATCCTAAACTCAACTCAACATAATAGTGTAGGGCCTCTTCCCTTGACTTGACCTGCAACCAAGATATCTGCTCGGGTACCCAATGGCGGCCCAAGTAGGGTGTGAGTACAAAACTCAGTAGGCTACCACCAATGGTGTCTACCAAATATCCATTATAATAGATAGTTCATGAAAGTAAAAAATAAATTTTATGTAAACAAAGTAAAACTCAGGTTCTATTAGATATCCAAGGTTCAATTAATTAACTCCTAGAATTTATTCCAATTTTTTTTCTTATACCATCTTCATTCCTTAATCTATTTTGATAACATGTTCCAAGGGTTATGCATACATATCGTCTACACAAGGGTCTAAGGAAATATATCATAGTGCATAGGGGAAATAAATCACATCCCTATATCACTAGGGATATACATATCACATCAACGCATTATCTTCACCTCAAAGCCTTAGTTCGTGTGGAATGAAATCATTAGTGTAATAGAGCCTCTATCCCCTTCCCTAAATCATGAATTTATGGGGTAGAGTTTAGAGCCTCAATCTAACTTGACCTGTGGGCATTGAACCTAAATTTAACACCCCACTCCACCAATCCATTTGCACATGATTATTTATCAAGTCACCACAACAATACCATAACCCAACCAAGCATAAAAATGCCATTGTAGATCAAAATACAATACATACAACATGGGAGTCAATACTATTCCATAACCCATTAAATATATTTACCAATTACATTTCATATCCATTTATCCAAAATCTCATTCTCATTCATTAACCCTTTAATTTTATTCAATAACCCCTATGTCTTATCCAATACTCATCAATGAACATACATTATCCCATTTATCCCATTTATTATTTCACAAGAATTTACCCACTAATTCATTTCAATTACATTTTTCATATCTCATAACATAACCACTTATTACATTCAACTATTAGGTGTACCAAAATTCCCATGTATTAACCCATTAAATATATTCATCCATTCCCTTATTACATCCCATTAACATACTCCCCATTTCCCATTACATCATCCCACTATAATCCATCCATTAATATTCACTAATCCACATAGGCATTTTAAACCCAATTTCATTAAACAATTGACACAATCCCATTTGACCTAATTACCCTATTTCCATGTCATTCCAGACAAAAACATATTCCATATCACCCTGGAATCTCTATTATCATCCCACTTACAACTTAATCAACCATTAAAACATGTTCTACATGGGTTTTATATTGTCACTCGGTAACCCTTCAATTAACCCAGCCATTTTCTAGGTGTGGGAAAGCTGGTGCACCCCATGGTTGGCCTTAGAATGGTCAAGTCCTCCTCTACACATCCCACAGGGATCGTGAGGGTTTTAATTGGACACTTAGACACCCTTTTTTATCAAACACTCCAATAGAACCAATAACACAATTAGTGAAATGGAAAAGCACAAGATTCCATGCACAAATCTAGAATAAAAATGTGGGATAATACTTGTAGATCACCTACCTCAAATAAATTTATGAACACACTCTTAACCGTAGCCTTGGATCCATATTCAAACACCCTTTGAATCCTTAAACTAGGTTCCACCAGAAAATGATGTGTTTTGGGTATCAGAAGGAGATCACCCAAAATACTAACCCTAATCTGGAAAATAGAAGGAAGGAGTGGATTATACTTACTTGGAGCTTCAATACACAACCAATAGCATCAAAACTAACCTAGAAAAGTGATAGATCGATCCTTAGAAGCTATTAGACATCTTGGTTCAACATTAGGGTTGACAGGGGAGGAATGGAGGAAAGTCTTGAGTTGGGTTTTAAAATCTCAAAGTGGACATTTTGTAAATTTCCCATCTTTTCTGGGATGCACGATTTACCCACATGGTTTTTCAAACCATGCGCAAACCGTGTGGAAGATTCTGTCCAAAACACCCAATTATCATGGTTACCTGGGATTTCTTTATGGTTTGTCTAACAATGCGATAAATATGTGAAAGCCTTTATCCAAGGCTACATGGTTACATGGGATGCTCCATATGTTTTTCAGTAGCCATGCACAAACTGAGAAACATTCCTAGAAACTCCTTTTTCATCTTGTTTCATGTCCCTAACTCCTGAAACACCCCTGAGTCTTCACATAAACTTTGGGAAACACTTATTTGGCATAAAATAATAGAATTAAACTGAAACATAAATAAGAACATACTTTATGGAGAATTTGGGATCTTACAACCTCCCCACCATATAATAGCTCTTCCCCAAGCCGCTCTTCCAAGAATCACCAAGCTTCTATAACAAGAGATCATACCATAGGTCTAGACTATCTATTCTCACTTTCCAAGTCTCCCATCTAATGCTACAAGGCTCCCAAAAAAAGTGATCCAAGTCATGGTATTGACTTCCAATACATCCTCACCACCTCCCACAACTCGAACTGAAAAATCCTCAAGGATACCACAACATTAACCATACCCAACACTAGAAATTATAGGGGGAAACTTAGGAGAAAACACCTAACTTAAAACACATTTAAACTTAACACACAACATCACATCATCATGGAGGAACCAATTGGTACCCTATCGGCTTGATCCACTATACAACTCATTACCCAAATCACATGGTGTCATTTTCCTTTATTTTCCAAACACTAATGGTAACCAAACCTGATATCACTGGATGGAAAACACATAATCCTTCCGATCACATTTCCAGATGATTTCACTCCATAACTATACATCCAAACGCAGCCCAAAACTCTCGTGTACTCAATCAATTAAACCTTTGTCAAAGCTCTCTACCAAGGCTAACTCACTTGAATGGTAACCACTCTAGTCATTCTAACATGAAAATCGGGTAACATCTTCAACCAACCATTTATCCAGTATGGTTCTCTCCACCATCATCACTTACTTGTAACCTCCACTTTTGACAAAAGACCACCTGAACCTCAACTCTATTTTCACATCACCTGACATGTTTTAACTAATCCCCAGCATCTATAGGAGCATTACTCTGATTTGGCATCCATCTACACCATCAAAACCATTTGGGTGGACATTCCTACATAATCCATTCAAGGACTAAGATCAGCACAACCTCCCCCAAGTGTGACATTATTTCAAAAATGCACTTGCCAGCACAACACCATCCCGGAGGTGGGTCAGTCTCACCACACCCATTCAATTTTACCATATCTCATCGGACCACTCCCAATTAGATTTCCCCAAAGCACCCACTTTCCACAGATGGTATGCTACCCCCTTCTCACCTTCCCAAGGTGCTTGCTGACTTGAAGCCTATCATTATCATCTTACAAACCCACTGAGTTCACTCCCTGAATTCCAGTATATTTCCATCATTGTGGTGTTACCGCCCTCTAGACCATCATTGGGCTTCACCCATGGCATGACACCAAATCCCATAACCAAGGTTCCCTCAAAATTGAGATGTTCTGAAACCACCAACAGAGAAATTAACCGAGTCTAACCCCTATCTTCATTGGAGTTACATAACCCAACCTATCTTTCCATATCCTATTGTCATATCCAACCACACCCTTATACGACATCATCACAGACATCACAAGATTTAAATAGAACCACCTTGAGCTGGAAGACAAGACTTGGCTCATCATTCACCACATTCAAGTCTTGAATTTCCTCTCTAAGGGACCTAACAAGCACCTTATAGGTTATTCATTGGCATCCTGATGCCACTACACCTACTCAATGTTCTCCTCTTCACATCTAGGACTGACTTATCACTCCCTACCTTAGGAGTCTCATTTCCATTACTCACCATGAGTGATTCAAACCACCACATCATATACTCGGTCACAAACTGAACCCCAAACTTAGACATGGATATCTAGATTTTTCCCAAAACAAGAAAACAAATGACACCCAGTACTCATTCACGGCTTCCGTAAACCACACCCATGGCATTTTTCGACATCTGGTACATCCCAAGGACCTTACCCTGAGCTATAAAGGTATAAATTCCTCCATAAATCACCACATATACCATTTCCATGAGCGTAAAATCTATTATATACCTCACACGACCAAACCCCTTCATGTCTCTTGGCATAAAACCAAAGCTTCTCAACATACCTAGGATGATGTCAAGATATTTGGAAGGATCATCACTAGCTGAGGTATGCTAAGAAGTTGTATAAGAACACTACCTCCAACTTATCCATTGATGTGATCGAACTATGGGAAACCATGACATGCAATGGATTTCAGGCTCCCCCTACTGAAGGCATCTCATCAACACTTAACCACCACCACTCAGTTGTTATTTCCAACCAAGTTTAACCATTACTCCACAATCAATCCATCAAGAATCCATGAACCAATGTTTCATATAGAACTACTTCCACCACACCACTCACGTCCTTCTGATTCATCCCTTCCAGATAACAACTGAAGAACAATGGTCTACCAAACCAATAAAACCAATGGTCTCTCACAAATCAACCTTAACTTGCATATAGACCATCACCTACATACTTCTCTAACCATGTATCTTGGTTAGTCTATCTCATCAGCCCGAAGGAGGCCTCTGCATCTCACCCAACAACAAAACCATTCATACCAACAAGTTCATCCATGTGACCACCATCACCTCAGGTGCCACCCTTGAGCGAAATCATATAACCACACTTCAGCCACCCTTGTCCTTTCTGCTCAAAAAAAAATTCAAGACTCCCATTAATCAACATCCAAAGAGGCATGTCAGGAATCCATATGATACAACCCTTTGAATCAAACATTATATCCAATCACAAGCACTATGGTTTCATTATGAAAGAATAGGGGAACCACTATACCATTTACTAAAATAATTGGTACTCAGTATGTAACACCCCGAGATTTTATGAAAAATATTCTTTTTAATTTCATTAATGTCTTGTGTTGTATGCTACACCAAAAGGATCTTGCACGACACGCATCCTTGACTTGCCTTGCATTACACGCAATCGCGACCTTCCTCGTTAGCGTGTGTAGTACGCAATAACGAGTTTCACTAAACAACAATATGCTATTAAAATATTATTAAAACTAGCCGTTATGAATAGTAATAACCACTTTTTGAAATTTTATAAATTTTATTTTTCAAAATGGACTTCATTTTTGGATTCGGAATATCGAAATTAGCTTAGGGTGAAATTTTGGTACTTTTCAGATAACTTTCATATTCTGATGAATAATTAAAATTACTAAATTTTAATTAAAAACAACTTTTTTAATAGAAATAATTAATAGTGATAAATTATTAATTTGAGTGGTTTTAAAGTATATTTAGAATATATTTTTACAATTTAATACAATGTTGGTCATTGGATGTAATTTCACATTTAAACCAGTTATAAACTAGTGTCAATCTTTTGATAGTTATTATCTCTTAAAAACACGCTATTTGTTTTGACGACGAGAATTAATTTTTAAATTAGTTAATGCAACTGATATGTTTTGAATTTGGTAAAATAGACATCATTTTTGAGTTCATAATATCAAATATGTCTTAGGCCTAATATTTGGTATTTTTCTGAAAACTTTCAATTTTCGATGAATAGTGAAACCACTAAGTGGTAGTTAAAAAAATTGAATTGTTCATAAAACTTAATTTTACCGCTTCTGTGAGTGGAATTTCGAAAATCTGAGAGACACGGTTAATATCAAGGACTAAAATGTGGTTCAATGAGATGAAAATAATTTTTGGTGAATAGTAACTTTTTACTTTTTTTTACCACGGTAATTAAGGGTAAAGATGATATTATTATTACCCTAACACATGTTCTAATTCTATTGGATAAGTGTAATTCGACCAAAAACAAACTTAGGAATAAAATATGACCATTTAGGCCCACTTGGATTAGATTAGGACATTTATTATTAATTTATTTAAAGAAGGGTGAAAAGAGTTAAAATCAAAGTTTATTTACTAAAACATTTTTAATATGGGGTTATACATAAGATAAATTCGACTATAAATATTCATTAGAAAGATAAAAATATTTCCTACATAATGGTATTTTATTTGTAATTTTTAGACATTAAATAATTTAATTTATATATGACACAAAGATGATGCAGTAATTATCTTATTAATGAAATATTGACATAATTGATATAATTTGAGATTTTTTATGAATTCCACTAATTTTCTAGGTTACTATGATATATTAGTGTTGATTTAATCAACTTGGTTAGAACATATAATTCTGTTATGACTTTCACAAAAATCATATATCAAATAGTGTCAAAATTGACACAAAATAGTTTTTAAATAAAATATTATATTATTAATTGTTATTTTATTCCTAAAAATCTATGGTTCGTCCAAATGACTTAGATAAGGATATATATATTAATAATAAACAATTTGGGGTTCGTTTGGCATGTTATAGTAAGTTTATTAACCATATAGTGTAAGAAAACAAAAAGACACGGTAAAAGTTAAATTATTTAACTTAGAGTTAAATCTAATTGATAAGGTTAAAATAATAACCTAAACTTGTCTAAATCCTATTGGTTGATAGGATTTCGACCCATCCCCACTTTAGCTCCGAAATAAGACCCTTTGGAACTATTATAAACCGATTTTGACTTTAATATAAAATAATATTTTGAGATATTCCTAAGGTGCCCCTCTCCTCCCTTATAAAAGGACACCTCCTCCCCCTCCTCCTCACACCAATTTGAGCACTCAAGCTCGGCAAAACCCTGCCAAAATCCCTTCTCCACTTCCCTAGAATAATCCTAGAGGTTCTTGTCTTCCTCAAAGACCAATTTTAGTGCCCTAAGAGGAGGTCTCAAAGAGGCGCTTCAGAGAAGAGGTAATTTCTGTTACCAATTCTTTCACCTTTATTTCTTCTTCCACTTCTTCTTCTTAGGTTGTTTAATTATGAAGTAATAACATCAGTATCACTAATATACTGATATGTTATTATAAGTATGAAACAATCCTAATTCACCATCTATCCATCCTACGGAAAACGAAATCACCGCGCGTGCGTACGTACGGAATACCGTCTCCACGCTGTGGTGTAATCTGTTTTTACACCAACACCTTACATGGATGGGTATTATGGTGTAAAGAATAACTATACATAGTTATTATAACATCATAATTATTCTGATATATTGTATCATCCACTCCAATTCAATTCAATAATTATGGAAATGATATCATCGCTCGTGCGTACGTACGGACTACTGTCTCCACGACGCGATGAGATTCATTCTCAATGATTAACCATTCATGAATGATTATAAAGTATATATAATAAGTACTAATGAAATATATGACATAATAATGATACTTGATTTATGTATATTTATATTTATGTCATCTACTTACTTCCATTCAAGACAATAAGGAAAGAAAAACAGCGTTCATGCGTACGTACGGACTACCGTCTCCATGAACGGTGTTTTTCATTTCATTTATCTATATATTATATATATATATATATATATATATATATACTGAATATATATGATATATAAATCATATTTTATATTCTGGAAGTAAGTAAATCATGATATAAGTAATAATAATGTCAAGAACAACAAGTCAAAACACCTACGATAAATGAAACGATTTTACCCAAAACGCTCTTTAACATGGAATTTACAAAAGAATGGGTAAAATAAAGTCATAAGTGAACCATATATGATATCATAACAATTAGTATGATTCTGGAATAAGTCAATGACATTATTTAAATCATTATACAGGAGGTTCGGACACTTACGAAGCAAATCGGACCTAAGGTAAGGGAAATATCACAATCTCATTTTTATCTGAGATTGTTTATACTTTAGTATTTACTAGGGTGTATTTTATCATCCACATCCATATTTCCCCAATATGTAATATTTATATCCTTCTACAATAGTTTATATCAAATTTTACCCTTCGGTGAGATTTTAGTAAAATATATGAAAGGAATCTTTTGGCGTTTTTTCGTACGAGGTATTTTTTGACTTTTCCGACAAAAGTACGAGAAGAATGTTTTTTTTACTTATACGGCATGAATGGATTTTAAAAAAAATTATTTCCAAGAAGCTTCCTTTACATGTTTTCAAGTTTATTTTTAATCAACTTATTTTAGTTTAAAATTGTATGACATGTTAAGAAAGGAAAATGTTTTTGAAGTAGAAAGGATATTTTCCTCAAGAATGGAGTTCAAGTGTTTTATCAAAATTATTTTACATCTAAGATAATAAAGGGTTCTGTTTCTATCCCTATTATTACATTGATTTGATTATGTTGTGATGGAGTTATTTTTATGAATTCTTTTATCGTATATGAATTGTTTTATGATGTCTTGATATTTAAGATTCCCATTTTAATTACATGGGTTATGCAATGATGTATGGTTTATGATTTTGTGGCACACATAAGAATGGTATCATTATGAGATGGGTGGGACCTATATCTCCCTCCAATGCATTGGGTAAAGATTATATATCTCATGAGATAGACATGTCTGGAATGGTAGGTTATACCGGTTCAGTGAAACAGGACTGAAACGAGGGTTACTCGATTCAGAAAGGGACTTTGTCCACTAAGATAGTCTTGGCAATGAGTCTTGACTAACATGAAATTATTCTCTATGATTATGTGTGAATGCCACAAAGTTTCATGTTTTAAGTTATGATTATTGTGATTACATTTCACTGTCATGATTTATCCCATGTTATGAAATTATGCTCTCTTTTGCAGGTTAAGATTTCCAAAATGTTATGTTCTTTTGAATATGATGTGATTTATATTTCTGTTGTTTACCCTTACTGAGCATTTGAGCTCACCCTTTTATGTTTTCTTTTCCCCAGGATATAAAGAAATGTTTTAGGTAAAAAAAAGGAAGATCTTTATGGGAGATGTTGAAGATCTTTCACTAGGATTAGAAGATTATATTTCGAGTTTCCAAAGACACTAAACTATTACGATCCTTGCGTGTGTGTTTTTGTTATGTACTAAGTATTCCGCAAAAGTAATGTAATGTCAATGTACGTCAGGCTTCGGGTCTCTACACAGTATGCATTGAAACCACCTCTGAAGCATCTCCCATGCTCACATTCCAAGTACCTATACTGCTAGGCTATCCTTCCATGAGGTCTCCCTTGATTTTTTGAAACTATCAACGCATAACCACAACTCAATTTTCACCACCATCCATCAACCTTCCCACTTATCCTTCTAGGAAAAACCCACACCATGTAATATTCTAAGTTCCACTATCAATGTCCAAAATACCCACATGTGTGACACACACCCAAAAGCAGTATAAACCCATACGACCTCTCTCATAGGTCACCTTGAATGTTAAATGTAACCAAATCCCTAGACTAGAGTCACACCCAATAAAATATATTTTTCCTCTCTCCAAACCATACATATCATGACATGAACAAAGAATTAGTTGGAAATGGATCTCTCACCCCCATTCAGGTGCACACTGTGCCTAAAGCACATTTTGACCATTTACTCTAGGTTTTGTACCAATGGTAAACACATTAATCGGTACTATGATAAAAACATCCTCTCTAGGATTCAAAATGTAACTCTTCAGGTCTCTACTCACAAGATCACTAAGACCCAGGAACCATCCTTAGGGTCCAATATACACTACTTATGGTCACAAATCATGAGAGTTTTCTTAGTCAAATTACTGAATAATGCCTCACAACCCAAAATCCACAACCCTACCAAGGGTTCCCTAAACACACCACCTTGGCCACATCATCACCAGAAAGGCCTCACAATACATATCCAATGTCTAAAACTATGGCACTCTCACTACCCCAACCCACACCTACAAGGGTCAAACCAACAACACAAAATATACCCACCTTTGAACTCAATCATTATAATATTAAACTTATCATTAACCAGATGCTTCAAAGAATGAACAAAAGGATTTAACCACAGTTGGAAAAGATCTCACACTATCAACCTTAAACAAACCATTCTTCATACTCTATCCCAACATTCATCATCACACATTGAACAATGCCCTCTACCATACCTACTATTGGTCACGGTCAACATTGTGTAACCAATTTACATAATCACTTGTCTTTCGTCAACACCTCTCCAAACAAATTCTTCTTTTACAACATGATCCTTTCCTCTTAGGCACATTTCCCATTTCACAACTTTTTCAATATTCATTTTAACTCATTTACACCATTCATTATGAAAAACTCATTAACAATTTTATCATCATTATGCAATACTTTTTATTTTACACACCGAATCAACCTTTACAATTTATCACAACCCAAAATATTAACTCATTCATAAAATTTCTTTATACCCAATATTCCTTTACTATTCATTTTCATTATTTTCATTCACCCACATACATTATAATTATTAGGCATAGTTTTCTTCAGATTTATCAAGGAATTATAACACATTCTACTCTCTATGTCCCACACACCCATCCTGTGTGTGTGCATATAATGATGCATGCCACCTATATCCTTAAGTGCCTAAAATAATGCCTGAATCCATAACCTCATGCCATTCAGGAAATGAGAAAATATCATAAAACAGTAAAATCAAAACACATTTGCATCACCCAACGGTGAAATATCATTAAACTATAACAAAAAACATCAAGAACAATAATTTCCACCCAAGGTGACTTGTTTTTTACCTCATACATGGATTAGATACTCCCAAGTATGAAGTTATTACTAATGCTTGACACATTATAACCTTCTATCTACCATCCCAAATAAATATACCACAAAAATTACTTCTTTGATACCACTTTATAATGTCCCTAATCTAGAAGACCCTAAACTAGGGCTCTAAGTTAAGTCTTCACAGGACCAAAAGTGCGCCACCCCATATGACAGAGGTTTCCAACTAGCGGAGAGGGTCTAATAAGTCACATTGGTATTCTATACCCTCTTTATCAAAGTGATCCATAGTAGAATACAATATAAATAGCAAAATCAATATGAACAACCAATAAACATCCACAACCAATATTTCCCAAATATGGTACAAACACAAATCAAATACAAAAATTACATTCCAAAATAGTAGTGAAAAGTGAAAGAAACCCAAAATAAAACAAACGGTCAAAACTCCTAATGAGTCCTGAATCTATGTCTGGATCCTTCTCTAAATAAATATTGAGCCCAACCCAACATCTTATTGTAGGGAATTTTCCCTTGTCCTGACCTGGAACTAAGAGATCTTCTCAGGTACCCAACGGTTTCCCGAGCAGGGTGTGAGTACAAAACTCAGTAGGCCAACACCAATGATGACTACAAAATATCTAGTCTAATAGAAAGTGAATGCAAGTAAAAAATAAAAGGTAAGTAAACAAAGGAAAACTCGGGTTCCATTATATATCCAAGGATCACTTAATTAACTCCTAGAATTTATCCCTATTTCATTTCTTATACCATCATCATTCCTTAATCCATTTTGATCGCATGTTCCATGGGTTAGGAATACACATCATTTACACAAGGGTCTAAGGCAATAAATCACAATTAATAGGGGAAATAAATAATGTCCCTATCTCACTAGGGATATACACTTCACATCAACACATTATCCTCTCCTAAAATCCTTGGTTTGATTGGAAATAAACTGTGAGGGTAATAGAGCCTTTTCTCCCTTTCCCAGCCCGTTCATTTATGGGGTGGAGTTTAGAGACCCAGTCTAACTCGCCACATGGGTAGAGAACCTCAAGTCAATACCCCACTCCACAAAACCATGTGCACATTATTATTTATCAATTCACCAAAACCATTCCCTAACACAACCGAGAATAACAATGTCATTGAGAGTCAAAATACAAAACAAAAAACATGGGTATCAATACAATTCCATAACCCATTAAATATATTGGGCAATTACATTTAATAGCCATTTATCCAAATTTCCATTCTCATGCCTTAACCCTTTATGATTATTCAAAAACCCATATTCCTTAGCCAATATACATCAATTACCATAAATTAACCAATTAAACCCATTTATTTTTTGGCAATCATTTACCCACTTATGAATTTCAATTACATTTCTCATATCTCATAACACAACCACTTATTACATTCAACCATTTGGTGTACCACAGTTACCATGTAATAAACCATTCAACATGTTCATCCATTACCTTATTACATCCCCATAACATACTCCCCATTTCCCATTCCATAATCCCATTATAAGTCTGCCATTAATATTTACTAACCCTCCTAGGAATTTCTAACCAAATTTTGCTAAACAATTGACACAATCCTAGTTGACCCAATTTGCATGTTTCCATGTCATGTCGAACAGCCCCTTATGCCTTATTACCCTAGAAATATTTATTATCATCCCACTAACAACTTAATAAACCATTATAACATGTTCTACATGGGTTTCATATAGTCACTCGGCTACCCTTCAATTAACCCTACAATTTTCTAGGTTTGGTTAAGCCGACGCACCCCATGGGTGGCCTTAGAATGCTCAAGTCCTCATCTACACATCCCACATGGATTGTGAGGGTTTTAATTGGACAATTAAACACCCCTTTTTATCAAACACTCCCATGAAACCAATAACAATATTTGGGAAAAGGAAAAACACAATCTTCCATGAATAAAATCTAGAATAAAACTATAGGATAATACTTGTAGAACACCTACCTAGAATATGATGATGAACTCACTCTTAAATATAGATGTGGATTCAAATTAAAAAAACCTTTGAATCCTTAACCTTGGTTCCATCAGAAAAAGACAGTTTTATGGATTTATAATGAGATCTTTCAACATACAAACCTTAATCTGGAAAAGAGAAGGAATGAGTGGTTTAGACTTACCCAGAGCTTCGATCTGCAACCAACAGCATCCAAAATGGCCTAGAAATGTGATATATTGATACTTGGAATCACTTGGAGGTCTTGGTTAATAAATAAGGTTGAGAGGAAAGGAATGAAGGAAAATCGTGAGTTGGGGTTTAAAATCCTAGAGTGATAATTTTGTAAATTTTCCAACTTTTTTGGGTCACACGGTTTACCCACATGGTTTTCCAAACTGTGCACAAACCATGCAGAAGATACTATCCAAAAACACAAAATTCACATGGTTACATGGGATTTCTGCATAGTTTTTCTAACCATTTTATAACCGTGCAAAATCATCTTTCCAAGCCTGCACGGTTTCCTGAGATGCTTCGCACAGTTTGTACTAACCGTGTGAAAACCATGCAACATACCTAAAAACTCCTTTTTCATCCTATTTCATGTCCCTAACTCCTGAAACACCCCCAAGTATTCACATGAACATTGGGAAACACTTATTTATCTCAAAATAAGGGACATAAACTAAAACATAAACAATCATACCTTATAGAGAATCTGGGATCTTAAACTTGTGGATATAATAGTATAATAGAAATATGTTCCAGTGATTTAGTCACACCATTCCATAACAATATCATATACAATACCACATTCAAAAACCACAAAATAAAATAATTTAATTTAAAATAGGGAGAGAAAATAATCTAAAACCATGGGAAAATAAATTAATGGAAAATATGAAATATCCTATTTTTTTATAAACTGGGCCCCATATCACTTGAAAAGAGTAAAGAGTGTATTGATTAAAACAAGGTGGATATACCAAAAACCCCTCCCCTAGAAAAAATATTCACCACACTAGGTCCAATAGAAGTGTTAAAGATATACATGATGATGAAAACCCCTCCCCCTGACCAAACAAAGGTCCAAGGGGAGAGTAAATAATGTGATATTAATAGGTTAGAGGAACTAATTCTCCTAGACCACAAATCCATATCAACGCAATGCCAAAGGAATGAGTTATTCTTACCATCTCTAAAGCCAATTATGTGTGTGTTCGATACAAAATGGTTTAAGGGATGCAAATTATTATTGATCAAGGATTTATTGGTTGGGTTTCAATCATGTGAATGAGGAGGTTTCCCTATAACCTTTAAAAATGGATAGTGATAAATTAATGATAATAAACTTGTCCATTAAATTTAAGGGTATGAAAATATAAGGGTTTTATGTTAAATAATATATTTGATATGCCACACCAAACATCAAAATAATATCTCATAAATCTCATAATAAAGGGAAATCACATTATTAGAAGACACACCTCTTTGCGTCTAAGAAAGTAACTCATCCTAGAAACTATACTTAGAAAACAACCTAAAAATTTTATAACTACTTGAAAACTATAACAAATAAGAACCATATTGTCTAGTTTATCCATAAAGTATCGTCACAACTAATGGTGCATAGTTCCCTCTTCAATAACAATTTAAACTAAACAATGTCGCTGCCTCCTCCAACCAAACATATTCCCCATGTTATGAAATGATGCCCCTAGAATTCTTTAAACCCAAGAACATGAAATCTTAGAGTTGAATATTATATTAAATAATATTTTTAACATATAATGTCCTTCTATTTTCTAAATCATCTTGTTAAACCTTTTCGGTATAATGTTGATGGGGAAATCGACCATGATCCACTCCTGCTAATGAAAAAATGTTACGGACTCCAAATCCAGAAAATATATTATTCAAGGTTGAATAATTACTTCATATTTCATGTTTTCCCATTTCTTAACCCATTAAAAAAATTGGCTCATATAGGAATGATTCGTGATCCTTTCCTATGTATCTATCTCAAAATTAGAATTACTTTACTTACCATATTTATAAAACTTGAATGTCCTTGAATCAAACCATAGGGGCACCTAAAATTACATGTCTTGAAAATTATCCATTTTTAATAGAATGTACTATGTTTATCTTAAACATTTTCCCTACTAACCCATGAGTCCTCACAATTTCTTAACCCTAAACCCCATTCTATCTCTAAACCAACACCTCTAATACCACTATGTCATAACCCCCTCCTACCAAAGGAACCCATCTTCGGAAAACAATGAGATAAGGTAGATAATGACACCTAAATCTTACCTCCAATAGGTTACATGTGAACGATAATAAACGAGGGAATATCATACACACCCATGAGAGTAAGTACTCACTAAGATATAAGAAACAAGTGAGATTAGATAAAAAACCAAAAAAAAACTCATGATCACAAAAAATGATGAAGAAATACCAATACATGATATGAATGTAACGGCATAAAACTGAAATAATTAAAAACACTATAAAAATCCTTGTAAGTGACCAAAAAGATCTAATAGCTCCTGCACAACTTCTCAAACTAGAAAATTATAGCTTGATCCTGAACCATCTTATGTTGACCTAAAAAATATTAAATATAGATAGGATTATCATAGCATATATAATCAGTAGGATCATCCCTGCAACATCTCATATAAAATATGAAAGAATAATATTAAATCCTAGTGAGTAAATTAATTAAACTAACTCATCACCTAAATAGTTTTACCATTCCTTTCCCATCTTCATCATGTCTATCTCATCCCAAGTATCACAAACAAGAGATCATATAAAATAATAACAAAATAGGGTACCCCGCTTCCACTTCCCTACTAGTTTTCCACTCTACCCCATCATTAAATGTCACAAGACATCAATCTATAAAATCTATCCCAAATATGCATGAGATAATTTAGTCCATCTTGAAAACACCTGAGAAAAAATATTATGCACATCATGCATCACATCATCTCAACATCCTAAACACATATTTATATAGAAACCAATTAGTTTCTAAGAGACACTATATATCATACATTGTGAATTATACCTCAATCCATCACATTCCATACATGTAATGTTTATAATAACCACTAGGATACTATATTTGTAGGTATATATTATTTAAATAAACACAAGACATTACAACCCACTAAAAACATATATATTGAAAGATACCCACTATTCAAACTATTACATAATACTACCAGTATAAGAGAGTGAGGTAAAAGGGGGTAGTCATCCACTTATTCTATGCTAATTAGGATGTTGGGGAAAACATCCTCCCAGAGTCCACTATGTGTCAGTTTTTATACCGACATGGGTGATTTAGAATATAAAATCATAAAAAATATATGATATATTTAAATATCAAATACATACTATAGGAAACTACCTATAGATAGACTCATCTTCCACTAGCATCAAATGAGACTCCCAACTTCCATTGTTAAATACTTAGTATCATAATCATACAATAATAAAGCTTCATTTTAAATAAATAAATAAATAATGATTATCTACTAATTATTATTATCATTTACAAGATCAACATTTTAATATTCTAAGATGAGTTCCAATATCACTATTAATTATCTTCTTATATTATAAAATATTTCATCATCATAAATGATGAATCAATAACTAACCCTATTTTTTATTAATTTTTTTATCATTTAATAATTATCTAGGTAGTCTAGGACTTCACCTAATCTATTAGATAAATGATGAAATCATAGTATATGGTATCAAAATAAAACCTGAAGTTTGAAACTGATTATATAATATCAGTCATCCATAGACCATTAAACATGAAGATCCATTATCAAGAAAGCATTCCAACATTCATCAAAGCATCAAAAAATGAAATCCCAAATTCAACCCATTTTATCAGTCCTCATTCCATTATTGACACCACTACATATGACAACACATATATAATCCCATAGTAACATCATAATCATTAAAAAAACACCACATTCCTCCATCATAAATATCACTAATAACCCACACCATCATCACAATCTCAATAATAACCACCTATATCATCACCACAACCAGCACCCAATTCCACCATCACAGCATCGGGCATCCCCTCCCATTATTCCAAGCATATAAGGTTAACATTCAGACATATCTATAATATAAATATTTAGATAATGAATACATATTTAATGTATTATTCCACAGATAAATTCAAAGTAAAATATTTATAAATAAAACAAGGCACTCTAGGCTTAATCAAACAATGCTGAGTAAACTCATCTCTGAAATAATAACTTAAGAAAACATTTAGTTTTCCTAAATTTATTTAATTATACACTTTATAAAAATAAATCTCTATATATACATTCTTGTAAATTTCCAAGGATAGATATTATTATTTTCATTTGGAATATCATGTTAATATTGATTTTCACTTATCAACAATCTCAGCATTTATTATTTCAACATGCGGACACCTATTTTCTTTTTATTCTGATAATCATACAAATAATAAATTTAATCTAAGATATAAATTAAATTTATTCATGTAAAAATAATAACTATATATCATAAGATATGGTCATTTTAAAGGTTGAATAAAGATTAAAAACATGGTATAATATTTTCAAACGAATTTTTGATCTCCAACGTGAAATATATATTTCCCTCACTTGAATATTCAAGATTATTTGAACATGATACAATTCTATGAATTCTTAACTATTAAATTATAATATATTATCCATATTTCACTACATTAATTTCACATTAAACCCTTTTAATCTATATATTATCATAAAATATTTCATCTAAAATATTAAAATGAAGATATTTTCATTAATAGAAATACAAAAAATGAAATTTACCCTCCAATTTTATACATTAAATACTTTTACATATTCATTACTCATAAGATTATTTTCTATTTTTTATCTAATTATGGTCAATCACATCTATTTAATCAAAGGAGTCTAAAAATGATAAATTCACATTTTTACAATATCAAAAAGGATAATTCATAAATACCTTACATCTTGGAAGAAGAAATTATAATATATATCTAAAATGGTTGATATTTAAGGATGTTATGTGCATAAACTAGATAGTATAGGATCCTTAGATAAATTTACAGTTGGATTACAGATCTTTGAAGGTGTGGTTTGGACTAGCCAAACTCAAAAAGAATGAATAGAAACCCAAAATGGGGGAAAATTGATTTTTTATGATTTAAATATATCCCTTTGTGAATACATCTGAAACTTTTTCAAAAATTTCATATTTTCTTTTACATCAAACCCGTTTTTATGTAAGTCTCATTTAAATAATACAAATTTAAGGATCACAATTAAATATCTCAACTAATAAAAAACCCACAAATTTATATTTATTTACATTAATTTACACTAAAAATGAATTACAAGAGTTCTTAGGATAGAAAATCAGGTTTTTTGGAAATTTATTACACCCATACATGATAGTTTAGCACTGATTAAAGGTAACATGATTTTACCACTATGTGTCAGAATACCCTTATGAAATAAAGAGAAAACTGGACTAACCCCTACACTAACTTGGGAGAATTTTTATGTATGTTTTAAAAAAAAATTACCTGTACACAAGTCATGATAACCCATAGGTATGAATATGTGAGGCCTGGTCTACCTCTATATGATCTAGAGAGGAACCTGACATGAGTCAGTACCCTTACACAATCCATGAGCTACCCTTGAACAATGTGAAGTATACATTTATGTTGGCTTTAGAAAAACCCATATAATATTACACAGTGGTGAAATTATATTAAACAAGTATATTAAACATTTTATTATCTTTAAAATTATTAATACATAACCTAACATAGTGAATGACTAACTTAATGCAGTAATGTCATTTTTAGGCTACCATTGTGTATTGAAGGGAAACACCTGATTACTATTACATAGTCTTATAAAAACATGATTTGTCCTTATCAAGCACCATTTTCATTCTTATGGGTAAATATTTTCTTAGAAACATTCAACTTTTAATTAAAATAAATTATAAATAATTAAAAATGGCTTTATTATCACATCTAAAATCCCAAAAAAATGCAGAACTATTAGAAGAACATTCAAAACATTCAAATTAATTTCCCAAATAATTTTTTAATACTTTTAAATTTATTCATGAATTTGAAAAATAATTTGAATTCATTTTTTAAAATTATAATATAATTTGAAAACAACTATTAAATTTTATGAAACTATTATAGAACTACTTGACATCCTAGAAAAACAAAGGGAGGGATTAAAAAAATAAAGGCCCTTATATTGAAAAACTTTTATGATTTGGAAGATCAGTATATAGTTAATATAACATTTATAATTTTATTTACTTTCTTCTTATGAATAATTATTATGTTTCTAAAATGATTCCTTAAAAATTATTCTCTCACAATAGATTACAAAGTACTATAAAAAGACATTTAACTTTACTTGAAATTCCTCTAATGCATGAACGCAATCTCTGAATCAATTTTCTATATATCTATAGTAGGGGTTACGGTTTCTATATATGGTATTTTCTCATGGTGAAGTATGATGGATTTTATTTTTTTGAAAAATTTCTATTAGAGTGTTTTAGTATTTATGTAGGATCTGTATTGAATGAACATGGGTAAATTATTCTCCTTACAGTAGGTTTTTTAGTGATTTAGGATGCCTAGAATGTAGCTCTCCAATAAGGAATCTCTCCCAATACCAAATACCTCCAATAAAAAATAAATTTTTAGGTACACTTCCCCAGTAACGTCTAAAAGTAGTTTATTATTTATTTTTTCTATCATAAAGAAGATCCCCACTACTTTTGATGACTATTACATAGACAGCTCAAGGTGTACAACTTATTGGTTCAGTAGGAAAGCTCCAAGGTGGGGACTAAAACTCAACATTGACATATTATTCTTACAAGGAATATTCATAGAGTATACCTATCTTGGGATGGGCATGGGTTAGTAATCATTTATTTGTCATCCTACTATAGAGATGGTACCTCATGGAAAAAGTAAGTGAAATTCATTCTCTCTAGTATCAACGTTTGTAGGTGTAACAAAATTTATTTTTCCAATATTTATCCTGACTCATCCATTCATAGAAAATATCTATTGGGAATCTACCCAAGTAATTGGAGCCACAAATGTATCACAAAGAAATGTTATGGAATTTTTTACTTGGATGTAGAAATTATTCATTCTTGGTGAGAAGGTAATAAAGCGACGAACACCCTTGTTTCTAGTGGTGGATAGATCGTCATGTTGATCATTTTTTGAGTTTATTCACCTTATATATATATTTTTTAATATCATAAAAGGTGATTCCCTTGGTCTTAACCACTTTATACCCCCTTAGTTCCTCCTCCCCCATCCTTTCCCCCCTTTTGAAAATATCAAAAATTTAATTTTCTATTTAAAAAAGTTTCCTTCATTACAATTTTTATTCGCAAGCATTGGTCTGAAAGACATGTTTGATTATAGTGATCACATATTATCTATGAATGAATATTTTATTAAACAAGTACCATGTTTTACATTAATTTAATATATATATTTATTAAATTTTCTACCACTAAAATTTTGACCCTTTTTAAAATCAATCATATCAATCAGTGGGACATAATTAGTATTTCACTATATAATGAGTCTACCTTGGTGTTCCTCCCACCACATAGCTATTTAGGTAGATCATCATAAAAATTATATCATATATGGTTCTTATATAGTTGAGTGGAAAATTCCTTTCCTAATGAATAATATGTAGAAACTCAAATATATTCCTCTCGTAGAAAAACCTATAGAGATTCACAAGTAAGGAAAACCTTTAATAGACTGAATACAAGCACCTAAATTTATTAGGGTATTAAATAAAATTATTTCATTACACAATATAATATATGGGAATCCATTTTTTGTTGAACCTATTCGTTGGATGATCAAGGTCTCAATAAGTGTCACTTTTAATAGAACCCAACACTTAGTATTTTAACGAGATTTGTTATTTCATTATATTACCTAATGAATTATATTTTATATATACATTCTTCTACTAAAAAAAATTCAATATCATTCCTTTAAAAAATTTAGTTTGATAAAACTATATTAATATTTATCTCTTTACACAACCCATAGCTTTTTTTAAACCTAAATTAAAATTCAAAAACATTTATACATATTTAAATTTATCTTATGAATAATGTACACAAAAAAAAATTAATGTAAAGTCATGGAATAATATGAAACCAATGATCATTATATGAATTATCATGGAGTTATAGGTTGTTATCCCACATTTCTAGACATATCCTAGACTCCCTAGCTGATGACAAGTCTGACCGAACATACCTCTACCCATAGTTTTTTAATCCAGAGATACCTCATTTCCATAATAAATTCTAGCACCTAACAAGAATAAACTATAAAAAATTATTAATGAAATATCATAACCTAGTACAAACAAAGTTTAATGTAAAATAAAACAAAATAAATTATTTTACCTTTCATGTAACTTATTAAATATATGCATGATAATTTATAGAATATATTTGACACTATATACTAAATAATACATCCATTTAAAATATATCATTTATATTCATTGATAAAGAAGGGAAACACACTAAATAAATTAATAATTCAGAAATTTATAAATGGAATATATATTTTTAAATTTTTTATAAATAAAACAATTATCAAAACTATGATTTAGACATACATTATAGACATTACCTAATTAAATATATATACATATTCGATTTTTATTAATAATATAAACACCTTTATATTATAATTTTATATGAAAATTACATAAATATATGGTATTTTAAGTAAAAAAATTTATATTTCATATTGATTATATTTACATTTCACAAAATAAAAAAACTTAAACATTTAATATTTTTTAAACCACCATCATATTAATTTATAAAAACTCCTTATAATAGGGTTTAAACAATATATTAAATAAGGAATTTTAATTTCTTAATTTTGAATTAAAAACAATGAATTGCTCATAATTCAATATAAACTCCATTTTATTTTTCCTTTTTTTAAAATTTGAAAAAAAAAATTATAAATTACATTATAATTTATTTATAAACACATTATATCCAAATTGTGTGCAATTACATATAAAATCAAATATATTTAATTTTAAAAGATAATATTACATATATCTTTTAATAAATATATCATGAACAGTGATTAACTAATTATACACACTATAATAATTCAATGAATTTCTCAAAATACCTTTTTGTTATAATTTATTAACAATTTATAAATTATATGTTTCAATTCATAATTTAAAATTAGAAAAAACAATTTTTCTTATATACCACATTTTTTCATATTTCCTTTTCATAATCCATGATTCAAAAAAATAATGATCAATTTTCATTATTAGTTCACTGTAGGAGATGGTAGTTAAAAGGGTTACGATCAATTATTATTTATGATTTCATTATCTATCATAATTCATTGTGTAAACCTTTATATTATGGGTGTTGTATCCAATAATATAGCTAATATCATATTAACAATACATTGATCATTTTTTTGACATGACTACAGTGTAATTGATAACTATATACTTATATGACTCCCTATATCATACACTTTAATATAACAGAAACAAAGGATTAAATTGTGATACTTTTTATGATATATCATGTCATATAAGGTATTCCCATTAGGTCTTACGATATTATATATTATAAAAATAATGAAAATTAAAATTAAATATTGTTTCTTAAGATATATCATATCATAAATAATTCCATTTAAAAATACTATATTGTATTTAGAAATTAAAAAATGGTATATTTTATTTTTAATTAAAAATATGATTTCATGAATCAAAGAAGCATGCATTTCTCCAATATTGTTGGTAGGTTTCAAATGATTGAATAATACTTATTCTATCATGAGAATATATAAAAAATATAATTCCCAAGATCACTGTAATATGAAAACCTAAACCATTTATAATATAAAAAACAGACATATATACATTACTACAGAGTTTTTAGAATATCATATCTTCCATCACCCAATTTGATGAAGATCGCTAAGAATAAATTGATGGGATCCTTCCACCATTATGTATCTATAGATTATCTTAAATTACCCAATTTTTGAGTGGGATTATACTTTACGCAATGATGTAGTAGTATCTCTCAAGGTAAAGGAATAAGGAGAAGATAACTTTCATGAAGGCAGAATCAATAAGAAACATTGTACCATTACATTATCGTCAAACTAGTTATATAAACCTTAGGGACACTCCTCTATTATTCTTAACATTTAATCAATTTTCATGATACATTTTAGTAAATTAAATTCATTATAAAAAATTTGTAACATTTATCTGAATTGAAATGCATTCATTCATTATATAAATTCTTTCTACATCTCTAATAGATTTCATCACATGAAACATTTATAATCAATGTAGCTTACATCAACAAGATAATGAATACAGATGTATAACATTAATTATAATTTTGGGCCTACGGGCTATGTAATGGGCTTCAAGACCACTGGGCCTTCGGGCTTTGTAATGGGTCTCCCTCTACCCAGTTAAAAGAGGTTTTTGCTTTGCTTTATTAATAAAAATGAGGCTTCGGCCCCAACCTTTTAAAAAAATGTATTTATTTCTCTATCACCAAGGAATTATTATCTTCTAACCAAAATTTTTAATTGAATATTATTCTCATATAAAGTGTACAAAAAATAGAGTGAAATAAATTATTTCCTTCCATAAAATAGATATTTGAATCCATATAATCATAAATTCATTAATTGAATGATCAAGGGATTAAATTTATTATACACAATAATTATTAATTTTCAAATAATATTATAATTTAATGAAAATAATTTATAGATAATGTATAATTTGTTAAAATTTGAAGTAAAGATTCAATTTAAATGGTAAGGAATAAAAAAATTACAATTTCAAATAGATCAAATTATTGAGATTATTCATTGGGAGGAGATCATAAAAATCACTAGATTGAGGTTTTATAATATATAAACCATATAACTCTTGTTTATTTATAAAAAAATATTGAATCAAATTATTTCTAAAAAAATCATTTATATAGGTATTAAAAATATGCTCAATAGTATGTTACTTTCACAAGATGAATATTACCATTATAAATATAGTTTTTGGGGATACTGTTCATTATTTTATTCAATAAATTCTCAAGAATAGATTAGTTTATTAGATATTTCACTCATCAATGTAACTTTAGAAAATTTTAGAACACACACACACAGATATATATATATATATGTGTGTGTGTGTGTGTGTGTGTGTGTGTGTGTGTTTTTTATTGGATTTTTTAAGAATAAGTATAGGTGATAAAATCACTAAATGAAAGGGGCTCATGAATAAGAAGTGTGACTCTCATGGATAATGGTTTTTGGATTTTTGGGTATTTATTGACTATATGTTTTTGGAGTGGGTATGTTACTTAGAGAAATATTAAGGGATATGGGATTCAACTGAAAAATGGAATGCCTAGAATTTTAAAAGGGAAAGGTAAAACTTGTATAAGGTTAATGGTTACCTTGAATAAGTGAAAATTAGTATCTTATAGAAGTTAATGGTGTAAAAAATAGAAGTAAAAGACCTACCTGAAGGGATTTATAAGGGTTACAGTAAAAAGTATTACATCAAGTGAAAATAATTGAATCCCTTTCTTGATGATCTCCCATGTATGAAATATTACACCTATGCTAAACTAAAATGAAGAATTTATTAAGATATATGTGTGTCTAAATTACACTATATAGTGTCAGAAACTTATTTTTCAATACCATATATTCTGATAAAGATTACCAAGGGAATTCAAGGTACATAACTTATCCATAATGTATCCAAGAGTCAATGGAATCAAAAATTGTATGTGTAGAATTATCCATACTCCATGATGTGCTAGAATATAATGATGTAAATAAGGTGGGAGAAGAATATATTCTAATTTCACAGAGGTTTTGTCTAAAATCATCCCATTCACACTTCTTTTATATCATAGTAGTTTATAAATCCATAAGAACTCTACTTGGGAATTATAATTTATTCATGCATTTATTACACATTAGTTAATGAAATGTCCAATTAATGTATTAATTGTATGAATTATTCTCCTATTGAATATTTCATTTCATGAAATAGTTTCTTAAATGATATCCCATGTTAGATAATATCTTTGGTTGTGAATTCATGCATGTCAAACAAGTGAAGGTATTATGAAAATCAAATTTACATACTAACTTTTGAAATTCCATATTCTACATTATCATAATTAAAAGGAATTTATGGTATACCAACCCATTAAATCACCCAATTACAATAAATATTAAAATAATTTATTCCATTTCATCATAAATTTTATCATATATAATAACTTGTGAAACCATATTCAACATTAATTTATTGTTATTTTCCAAAACACTTTTGGGAATCTGTCATTAAACTCACCTTTTATAACATCATATGTAATACCTTATGAACACCCATATATAAATCCTTTTATATTTTATATAAAACAATTTTAGAGAAAATATATAATTCGTACTCTTTCCCCATTAAGTAATCCACAAAGTGTGACCACATAGGCCTTTAAAGAATTGACAACAAATATGAATTTAAAAATCCATAATTTTAAGCAAATGGATGTCTCTAAAAAATAATCTATTCTAATCAAGATATAAAGGGATCTGGCAAGATATTTATTAAATATTTGTATCTTTATACCCATGACCACAAGTTTTCATCACATACAAACATGAATTCTTATATTTTACCTTTGTCTAAGGAATAAATTGATCATGGAACATGGAGAATATAAATCATATATAGACTAATAAAAAATTATCAATTATTATTGTTTAGACTAACTTGGTTGATGAATACATCACATGTAATCCATTTTCATGAATGATCACATCACATGTAACTCATTTGAATAGATAATCATATCACATGTACTTTCTAGGTGCAACTTCACACTGCATAGTTTATGTCAAAGGAGGTAATAAATATCAAACTTTTCATATGAGAGGACAAATTCCATATCTTGTTGAGATCCAATATATGACATGATCATCAGCATACCCAAAAACCCCATAGTTAGTTAAGTCAACATGTAGACTTAACTAACTAGGGAATCAGAGAGTGATGGTTATCATGCTAATATCTCTCTAACCTCAGTTAATGGGGACCCAAAAATGATCCATGTTATACCAAATACATTAGTATGACACACCATATGGTATAATTAGTGGTGTATAAAGTATACCCAAAAAGTCATATTCTATATTTTATGACTCATGATAAAATATCTTTTCTTATATAGGAATCCTACTCACATTGTCTGTACATTTTTTTCAAAGCCTATAATACTATATAGTGATATTGGTTATTTATAACTCAACTTATTGCTCTGAGAGGTCATTTATCATTAAATTTTATGAAATTAATATTAATATATAAATTTATGAATCCAACATGAATTAATGATAAAGTTATGGTTTACTTTTCACATGATAGACTACATACACTTAAACTCTTTTATGAATATTTAAAAAACCCAAAATTAGAACCTTTTTATCATATCATATATAATAAACTTACAGATCAACCTTATGTTTTTTGAATGTTTAATTATTTTCTTAACTCATCACATTATATGTAATTTCTATCACATCTCTTCATGGACATTGGATAAGACCCTCCCATTAACAATTTTGTGAGAAACATCTAAAAAGTAAGAAATTTTGAATAATAGTGAGATTTAAGAATCATATTCCTAAATATTAAACTATTTTAATATATAAAAAATTATTAACTTTATAACGTAATTTTTTTAATTTTAAATTGTTTTTATACTTATAAATAATTCTATGATCATCTTTTTAATCCTTGGAACCCTTTAAATTATTCTATTCCTTTAAATAATGTAAATACTTGATTTATTTCTTATAAGTACATCCTAAACACTTTTTTGATAAAGATGTGTTTACTTTGTTATGGTAGTTAATGTAACAAATTTCATTTCATTTTGCCTCTATATCCAAAAATTTTAGCATAGCCAGTGTAATATACATTAATGTTTTACTAGTTTAATCCTTCAATAAATATCGATACTCAATTTTCATGATAAATAATTATAACTCATTATATTTTTATTTATAGTAAAATACCCTAAACACTTTTATATTTTAATTGATTAATCACTTAAATCTTATACAAGAATAATCCATTATTTTTTATCACTAAGCTTATGTGAGTCTTATTATATCCCCACTAGACTCTAAGTCACAATTTTCATTTTAGGTTATCTTTCTAAGATACACAAACAACTTTTTGTTTAAGATATACTAATTTTTCCATTTAATGGGAATATTTAACAAATAAAAAATTATTACAATACGGTATTCTATGTGTTTATAAAACTTTATATAGAAATGAAAACATTATTAAAATATACCATGGATGGGAGGTTTTAACACATTTCTTTATATTTTAACATCTATTTGGATAAACACATTATATAGGATAAAACATTTTATTTTATATCTTCTCCTCAAAGAATTTTGAAGCATTTGGGTTATTTATAAAACAATTGTATACAGATAATCATCTCATTTTATTCATAGAAACTATTTGTTAACTAAAAAAATATATTATCATGTAATATAGATGACTTGAATACACACATCCTTTACAAAGATTCATATGAGTTTGATAATTTATTTTATAGTCTAATCGTTATTATAGGAATTCTACTTCAAAAATGAATCAAAACTACATGTTATATCAATTATTCCCTTGATTTTGAAATCATTTATATTCAAAAAACATATTAAATATACATTTAGTGTCACATAAATTTAAAAATCAAATAATTAATTTCTATGACACCTATACTTGACATGGAAATTCCACGAAGATTCCAAAACTCTTATGGGTAAGTTAAAAATCTATCATATTGAATTATTAATCCCTCTTAATTGCTTCCCTATGTTTTAATAACCTTTATTGGCCTCTTATAAAATAATTTTTTAACTTCTTAAACTAACATTTATTCTTATAGTTTGAAATTTTACCCACATTCACTATATTCAAAACATTATTATCTAGACAACATATGTCTAGTTCACTTATTCTCAACACTTTGAGAATATTAAGAAATTGTTTCCTGAATTCAGTCATATTGAAGGAAGATTTTCATAAAAGTTAATAAAATGAATTTAATAATTATAATAGTTCATTTTTAGTGGCTGTTAAATCAAACTATAGAATTTAAAAAATCATAAACTACGTTTATTATAAAAATTCTTTGCATTTTATTAAACAAAAATTTACTACTTTACCTTCGCAAGAGAAAAATGTGATAAAAATACATATCTTGTAATATTTTTATCCAATATGGAATAATTCATGTTATCAATGTAAAAATAATTTTCTCTATTAATTTAATGAAACCTTAATGATATAATATTCAATTAATTCTCATCTTTTAACATTTCTATATATTTAAATCATTTATAAAACATGTAGTTGATATCAAATATATTTCAGAGTAATAAGATAAAATTCTATAACCAATAAAACATTAAAAAAACATTTTTTATCTTGGATTTATTAACATATTCAATAATTTTAAATGTAGTTTTTAATATAATATAATATTGAATCTATGATAATAAAATTAATTAAATCATTTAAATACCTAATCTTATTAAGTAAATGATGGTATAATAAGATTTCTATAGTCACTTTTTATATAATACCATTGAAACCTAAATGAATCACTAGTCTTTCATAAGTATCTAGATTCACATTTTAGAAATTTAAAATACTTTCTTACTGTGTAAGTAAATATTATATCACATTGAAGTTTACTTAAGAACTTTTTATAAATAGTCAATATTTCTTAAGAACATTTGTTAAGTGATCAAACCTATGAGTAACATTCATTATGATTCTTCTTACAATGATTAATCTCAATGGTTAGTTTGATTATGATGGTGGTATCTATCCAAAAAAAATATTTTATTGAATGAGTGTCATATTTTATTAACACTTAATAAATAATTTTATTAAATGTGATCCCACTAAAATTATGACCCATTTTAAAATTTATCTACCATTAATGGGTTATAATCCATATTTCCCAAAGTAAATGAACCTAATTTGGAATGAAAATCACCACTTATTTATTTATATAGTGAACCATCCCAATCATATAGAGTATATGAATCTTTGATATACATGTAGATAACTCTTTTTATAATCCATAATATAGATAAACTCAAATCTATTACTCAAGTATCCTAACCATTAGGGTTTCCCAGCTAAGTATAACCCAATGAAAATTCTTATAAAAAAATAAGAAAATATATAGGCACCCTGATTTATACAATCCTGCCCAAGCATAATATAATTCCATCAACTACTTTCTTTCCTTAGACACGATAATCCAGGGGAACCCTACTTTGGTAGAAACAACACGGACATACTATTGAGATATTAAGTATTGCCTCTTTGGAATAAATCTAAAACTTAGTTTTTAAATGATATTTACATCTAACGATATTATCTCATGTTATCCAATTTTTATTCATGCTTCTAGTGAATTTTTTGAAATCATATTTCCTCCAACAAAACAATATGTCCAAACTATAGTGATCTGTAACCCTTTACACAACCTAGAAGTTCATGTTACTTACCCCAAATTAGAATTCAAATATATTCATAAATTTCCAAATGGATCCCATGAATAACATATATTATATTATTATTTAAAGTTATAAAGTTATATGATATTGATAATATCTAAATGAGTTTGCCCAGAGTGACATATATTCAACCCCATTAACCTTTCTTAACAAGGCTCAATCCTCTAGGTCGATAGGTAGTTCGACCCCAAGTCTCTCTCCCCAGGGAGACTTTACACAAGATAAAATTCAATTTATCATAACACTATAACTGAATATAACTAATTATATTAAACAATTATATTAAATTTCACAACATCAATAACAAACCAATTTCAATGTATATGAAAAAGTAAATTCATTATCATACATAGAAAGTATTTACTTAGATGTATGTATGATTATATTTTGAAGAAATTTACCATATTAAAAATAAGTGTACATTATCATAATAAAAATAATGTATATATACATGATTAAATCAAGGAATAACTTTTAAATAAATAAAAAATTAAAGTATTTAATCATGTGATAACCATTTATGGATTATTCATAAATAAAATATTACTATAAATATTTTATAATTATTCTTATCATTATTAAAATTATATAAATATGATAAAAAAACTTTTATATTCATTCCAATATTAACCCTTTCATTTTATTTATTATATGGAATTTTATTTTAAATATATATCACCTTCACCCTAGTATCCCATAGCTTGTGTCTACATTGTTACATTGGAAAAATATATAAGCAATCACATCCTAAAGGACTGAAGAGTTTAGAATTCTTTATAAAATAGATACATACATGAAATTATTATTACAATAGAATACATAAAATAAAATAATTATTTTCTTTGAGAAAACTATTTTTCCCCTTAGATTATCCCTAAAAATCAATCACAAAAAACTTACTGATATCTTAGTGAAAATAAAACATATAAAAGGGGTCATCTCAGATTACCAGTAAGGGTTAGAGTACAACGGAAACTATGAATAAATAAGGAATAATAAAGATGTAATGGTAAATACCTAAAATAAAATCCATTTAATCAATAGCATAAGCATAATATGGTAAGAATAAATTATGATCAAGTAATAATATATAAATAACCACATGAGATTAAAAACTAAACTATTTATATTCTAAATAATAAAATAATTAGATATAATATCAATAGATGAATTCATAATTGTTGATTTCATACTGTTGTGAATCTAAAAAATACATTTGATGATTTTTTACAAGACATATAATACATACGAGTCTGTGTGCCAAGAAATCTATATAAATGGGTAAGGCCTTAGCCAAAACCCAATCTAGTTTGTCTCATGGGACTTACCAATGTATCATGTGGATGTAGAGGATGAAACCTATAAATTACTAATTCCAACACACTCTTCATATGAAATGGGTGAATAAAAATCAATATAAACAGTCATATTTAACAACTATCATGTGATATGTTAATACTTTCCCCAATCAATAAACAACATCATATGCTCTCAAGATTAATATGGTGAATGGTAATAAAATTGTACATACTTATTCAAATTTATATAAAACCATACATAGAAATCATAAAGATGGTATCAATAAATTTTTTTACAAATGATAAAAACTATAATAAAATGGTTGATTTCAATGATGAATAGCATAAAATGTCATTAAAAACTTTTTTTGAGGAAAATAAAATATTCAATCTAAAAATATACATTTTAAAACTGAAATTAAAAAAACATTTTGGAGATAACATTATCAAAAAATAACCTTTTAGAAAAAATAAATATGAATTAAAACGTTGAGTGTTCATGATGGCATAAAATTTTGTTTATGCCGTACATTTTTAAAAGAAATTACATTCACATTTTCAGTAAAAGACTAATGTGAATTCACTAGGAAGTGACATAAAAACTCTATTAATTTTTTAGAAAATAAAAAAATGGTTAAATATTTATTTAATAAATCATTTTTAAAAAAACTAAAAATATGTTTGAAAATAATTTAGAAAACATGGGTCTTGATGAAAATGAATTTTCGACCGAAGAGATAAATAAGGTCAGATTTTCTTAAAAACGTTTTCTTAATCATTTTAAATGAAAAATAGAAGAAAATGGTATTATTATTTGAAAGAGTTCAATAATAACTATAGGATAATAAAATAGATTTATTTAAAGAAAAAAATAATAAGTAATCCCCTTAAGGTATACTTAAAAAATAATCATGAATAATGATGAGATTTTGAAATAAACCCTTACAAATTTTGTAACTTCTAAATCATAATCCCAATGAAATAAATAAATTTAAATTAAACTTTAAATACAAATAAGAGAAATTAATTCATTATATAAAATACCAAAATTTTAGAATATATACCACAAAAAAATAAGTGGTGAATATGAATTATGTCTCACGGAAGTAAAAGAGAGGCGATAAACCCTTACCTTGAGTTCATCTTGCCACGTACGTTATTTATCTTTTTTAATAATAAGCATATGTCAATTATTTAATTTATTAATTACATTTCTCAATTTTATAATTTATTTTATGTCACATATTACCATGTTATATATGATAACATAATCAATTAATTTTTCGTCATATGTTTCAATGATAATTAGCTTATGTGTCAAAAATGACTTTGGTAGGTTGAATATGGTCAAATAGATCATTATTTAAATGTATACAAAACAATAATAATGTAATAATTAACATATTTTTATATAATTATACTTTTTAAACCAATCATGAAATATGTTAATTAAAAATTAACTATGTTACAATCGTGGAGATGGTATGTCGTATGTACGTATGAGTAATGTTTTGATTTTTCAATTATTATTATAAAAAGAAGTTAAGAAATATTTTATCATTACATAAATATCATAATATAATGTATGTAATATCAATTCCTTCAATATAATTATATTTATCATTAACGTGGTGTGTTAATGAAAATAGAGTTGCATCACTTCATCAAGGCGATAGTCCACACATGCAAAAACGATATTATTATTTTTTAGTGTAAGAAAGAAAATGGTATATATTATTACTTAATAATGATTAATATTTCATAAATATAATAATTATGTCATTTAAATCACATATATTCATTATATTTATCTTTACTACCTTCTATTTAAAGAGTTAGTGAAAACAAATCACAACGCTTTATAAGGTGGTAGTCCATCATACTCACGAGCAACTTTATCATATCCACTATAAAATGGAATGTTAAAAGTTATATACGATATAATGAATCTATTTGGATAATTATATTATAAATATAATATTTATATTTATATCCATAATTATACCCAACCATGAGAGGTGTTAATGGAAAACCCAGTGACATCGGTTTGCGAGGTGGTAATCCATCGTACACATGAATGATGATTTCATAACCCATTTGATGAAAGTGGAGATGGTTGTAGTTAATTAAAATAAATTAAAAAATATAATTATATGTAATATAATTAATTTTTTAAATCGTCATATTTTAATAATAATTGAAGGAGGTTGGGGAATAAATAGAATAAAAATGCTTGTCGAAGAACATTGCCTCTTTTTCAGGTATCCTCGTTAGGTTTTTACCAAAATCCTTCTTACTTTGGATTTCATCCCAAAATAAGGATTATCATATTATATTATGGAATTTGGAAAGTTATTTGGTTATTTTTTGTTATAAAGAAAGTTTTATGGTGATATGAATAGAGGATATGGGGTGCCCTTTTATAGATTTGGTGAGTAGAACACTTGTAAATTTTGAAAGGAAAAAAGGTGTACCCATGTTTTCAACTTTCTAAAAGAGTCCAAAATGAATTATTATTGAGAATTATAAATTTTAAGGTTGATATATGGCCATTGAAATAGCTTTTTTAAATTTTTATATCATTTTAACTCTCATTTTTTAGTTTATCCCCAGTATACCAATTTTTACCTTAACTACAGTAATTAATTTTTACTATTTTTCCTATTCATTTTGTTCAAAAATTAAGTTTAAATTATTAGGTAATATAAATTATGATGATTAAAAATATGGAATATATTTTTAAAAAATTCATTAATATAAGTGGAAAATTTTAATTTTAAATTATTCTCACAGAGGCGATAAGAAATCAGTCTTTTAAAGAGAAAATTTTCAAACATTTACACAGTTTTCTAAATCAAACATTAATATGAAAATTATTCTAATAACCTAAGTTGAATTAATAAATTTATAATTTGACTAATTTTATGTTAAAACAAATTTAAAATATAATATAAATTTATAAATAATTTAATCAAGAAGACAATTCTAAATTAAAATTCAGTATTTTTCACTGTTCATTAAAAATGAAACTTTTTAAAAAAATAAAAAAAACACTAAACCCAAAGATAATTTTTATGTGATTAATTCAAAAATTAAGTTTATTTTTAAAAAAAATTATTTTAAAAAATATTTTAAATTATTCTCACAATGCATGACTAATCCACCTTTTAGAAAAAAACAGTTTTTCAAAAAACATTTCATAATATTTCAAATCATTCTTATTATATTTATAATAAATAGATAACCATTGAATTTATATTATAATATTTTAATACATAAAATTTTTATAATTTATTTTTTCCTATTCATACCCACCATCTTAATGACAAGATTATAATGGTTATGTTTAAATAATTATATTTTATTATAGTATCAAGTTTTGTTCAAACCCGGTGTTTCTTGCATTGTGGGATGTTGAAGAGATTGATATTATTTAAAAATAAATATATCATAAAGTATTATAGTTTTATATTCTATTCTAAGATTTTTATGGTGTGATATAAATTCTATCTAACATGATGTTCCACTTTTAAAGTATTGTGGTGTTCCATTCACCCCTAAAACAAATTACATCCTCAAAATTTAAACTTTATCTCAGTAATCAGGGGTTTCACATTTGAAAATACCTTTATTAAAATCCCACAAAGTGATATGGGTTGATAAAAAATTCCATTAAGAAGAAATAAAGTTACATATAAATGTAATAATTAATACCACAAAACTATGTTTCTAATTAAGAAAACATTGGTTGAACGTGATGATATGAAGATGGAAGAAATTTTAAATAATTATAGAGAGTGGAAGAGGTCCTTGATCACAATAAATTGAATGGTCATATGAAAACCAACATCCACAAAAGGATAAAATAAATAGTTGTGAAAAGGTCATTGATATCATCATAAATGATTCATTTAAGATAACATTTTATTTCAAGATCCTCTTCTTAAAGCTGAAAATTTTCATAATAAGATACACTTACTTGATTTCATTCCATTTTATAATCACAATCTCAAACCTTAGTTGTTTATTTATAAATTTCAAATTTATCCCATACACTATGAAATGAAGATGAAATTTTTATGAATAAATCACTAACAGTTCACAATATCTTTAATATAATGATAAGTCAATCCTTTAATTTCTAGTTAAAATTATAAAAAAAATAGTTGTAAAATGTTGTCCAATATGGATAAATATTCATATGGTGAACTAATATGATAATTTATAAACCATCATAAAAAATTTATCTTAAACCATTTCATAAATGGTTAACCTTGTGACCCTTCCAAAAAGATTAAGATCCAAAACTTTAGAAGGAACATCCCTGAATTTCCATAATGAACTTATCATTAATCCCAAAAACAACATGAATCATCTCATAATTGTCGAATACCAAACATGTGAATACAATCATCCGGTATTTTATTGAAATGTGTTAATAAATTGAATTACCATAAAACCATATTTAAAACAACCATAATTTTTTATTCCATAAATTTAACATAGATTATTGGATATATTACTTAAATCCAAGAATGTTTTAAACTCCATTAATGATAGCATAAACCAATTTATAAACAAATAATTAATCATTTCCAATGTATTCCGTGATATTCAATTTATTTTATCCATTTCAATAATATCTCATTCCAAAATAATTATATCTAAATAAGAAACATATTAGGTGCTATATTTTTATTAATCATGTGTTTTCTATGAATTTCAACTTTCCACTATATGATTTTTCTTGTTCATCAGTACAGTTAAGCATATGCTTTAAAATTCTTAATGAAAATGTACTATATTATAATACTTTTATATGTGATAAATTTTATAACTTGGATATCATTAATAAAATTCTCAAATTAAATAATTCTTCAATCCAAACACAAGAACAATCATCATTCCACTTTGTCTATGTTAGTATTATAAGCTTTTCCATGACACCTTAGATTATTTTTAGGTATATTCTTTTAACAAATTGAGAATTTATTTAAATAGTACACCATCTCCTTACAGTTGAAGCATTAAACATTAGGAACAACTTTCTTTCCACTGAAATCATGAGCATAGTGTATTTTTTCTCCATAGTTGAAGAAAAATACCATTCCCTTTGATCATATTTCAGGTTATTTCTTTCCACAATTATAACATATGGAAAAATAATTCTTCCCAACCTTTATTTATCCATTTTTCTCAATCATACTCTTCTTCTCTAGATTCCCTTTGACTCAATAACACATTAATATTTAATTCTCTATCTTGTTAGAACTTAATACTATGTCATAATATGATTAGAATGCTTTGGATATTATTTCCCTCTAAATTATTGTCTTAAGACCATAAAAGAAACAATAATTATAACTCTTGGTATTATGTACATTGATATAGTTCTCATTCCTTCTTCTAGGTGCCATTTTAGAATAATGGAATACACTATATTAGTTTATATCATAATGAAACATAATGTATAATCCCAAAAATAGTTAAATACACAACATAATTTAACAAATTTATGCATAACTAGTATCATATTCATAAAAATGGTTTCATTAAGGATATATGTATTTTTAAATCTATTATAATTGTTTATAAAGAAAATGTGAATTACCCTAAGAATATACCCGATGAAAGTCAGACTAGGTGCACAGTAAGGCCCATTTTCACTCACTGGGTGATGATTAGGTCAATCCCAATGAACCTTTTTTGGAGTTATTAACCCTAGGTTCACCTTTTCTAGAACAATATCCACTTTTAGTCTCTAGATAGGTATTTTTTCTAGAAAATACCACATAATCTATTCATTTACAAAACTTTATGATGTTATTATATACTTATCCACAAATTTAATCCTAGGGTTAAATTATATAATAAATGTTTTCATAAATGTAGTTTCTAAAATTTATACAAAACATCTTATGATACCAACTATTTCACCTTAACCCTAGATTCTTAGAGATTTTTTCTATATTGTTACATTTGAATACAAAAAAAGAACCACATCCAAAAGGAATGAATGGTATAGTAGTCTTGGGGAACTAGATATATACTTGAAATTATTATTACAATTGAAAACATAAAATTTACAAATTATTTTCCTTGATAATTTCTTCTCCCCCATAACTTATCTATATATATAGATCAAACAACACTTCTTGACAACCTAAGTGAAATAAATCATAAGAAATGGGTGAGTTCAAATGCTCATTAAGGGTAAGATTATGAAATAATATATGATTAAATAAGGCACTCTATATGTAAAAGTAAATAACCAAAACATAATGAATTTAATCAATAACTTTATAATAATATTAAAATAATAAATGATAATCAAATAATTCTATATAAATGATCACATGAACTTGAAAACATAACCATAGATATTCTAACTAATAGAATAATCATATAGGATATCAATAACATAATTCATAATGATGGAATGTGTAATTATTAACATCTAAAACAGAACATCAAGTCATTGTTCTTAGAAATCATATAGAGTTGAGGCCATGTGCCAAGACATCTATATATGTGTAGAGTCTCGACCAAAACCTAATCTAGTTTTTATCATGAGACCTATCAATGCATCAAGTGGTTATAGTGGGTCCCAACTATCACTTACTATGTCCAATGAATTCATCATATTAAATTGGCGAATAAAAAATAAATTTAATAATTTTTATATAAAAACTATCATACGATATGTTAATACTTTCAATAATCAATAAACATAATCAAAAAGCCCACAGAGAAATATGGTGAATGGTAGTAAATGTATACATCCTCAGTAAAATTGATTATTAACCATCCAAATAAATAATAAGGATTATATAAGTACAAAATATCCCTAGTGGTTCGTAATTATAATAAATACTCAATGTCATTGATGAATAGAAATACCATAGATTTTCATTAAAAATTTGTTTTGAGGAAAATAACCTTTAAATTTAAAAATATCATTTTTAAAACTAAATTTCACAAAAAAAAATTAAAATACATTTCATTGAAAATATAATTTTAAAAAAATTAAATTAATATTTAAAAAAAATATTGGTGATGATTTTGGAAAATTATATTCGCATCATACACGTTAAAGAAATATTTCCTTTTACATTTTTTGTAAAATAAAAACTGGCACTATTTTTAAAATGACATAAATATTCCATTCAATTTTTTTATAAATTAAAAATGGGTATAAATATCTCTGATAAATCATTTTTAAAGGGTTAAAAACATTTTGTAAAAAAATTAGAAAACATGGGTTTTGATGACAATGGATTTGCAACATAAGAGAGAAATAATGTTAGATATTCTTAAAAACATTTTATTAATACTTTTAATAACCATAGAGTGGAAAATGGTACCATTTATTGAAATAATTCATGAATAACCATATGAGAATAAATTATATTGATTTTGAAATAAAAATATCAAATAATTTCCCCAATAGAGACTTAAACAAAAAATTATCCCTAATAATGATGAGATTGTGAAATAAAACATTATCACTTTAGTAACTTTTGAATCATAATACCTATGAAATAAATAAATTTAAATTAAACTGTAAATACCTTGAAGATAAATGAATTAATTATATGACATACAAAAAGTTCAGTATATACACCATTAAAAAAAAGAAATAAGTTGTAAATATTGTGTATGTCTCATTGAAGTAAAATTGAGATGAGAAACCCTTCACCTGATTATGTGCCATCACATATGTTCTTTATCTTCAACGAAAATAAACTTATGTTAATAATATACTTGATTAATAATATTTTTCATGTTTATTTTTAATTTTGTTTCAATTATTACCATGTAATATATTAATACTTAATCAATTTAGTTTACATCAAATGTTTCGAGGATATTTTTCTTGTAACGACCCAAAGTTTTTCAATGGAAAATTCCCTTCTTTTATCTATGTCATAAAAACACAAAATAATGAACTACTAAGTGATAAGTGACCTTTAAACATAATTTTTTCACCCCTATGTTTGGAATTTTAAAAATCAAACATTCACAGTTATGTTCAAGATAGTTTTTGGAGTCCAATGAAAGAAAAATAATTTTTGGTGAATAGTAACCTACCCTTATGAATAGTAACCTACCCTTATGAATAGTAATATGAAACTTATGAATAGTAAATAAGAGTAACATTACCTATGAATAATAAAATAAAATCATAGAAAGTTATAATTTGACCTTAGTAAAAGTTTTTGGTATTTTATAAGTCATAAATAATTAATTATAATTAATTAATTAATTTAAAAGAATATTTATTTTCCTGAAATATATTCATAAATTATTTAATCAATGTCTAATAGTTTTTAGATAATTTTATAAGACCCAAAGTAATTTTTGAAAGAACTGCAAAATCAGTTTTAATTTTAAAAACTGTTTTTTTAGTAAATTATGATTTTAATTAAATATTAAATATTTAAAAATTATTTTTGAAAAATGGACTTCATTTTTGGATTCTACACGTCGAAAAATGGTTGGGGTAAAATTTTGGGATTTTTCTGAGATACTTGAATTTTTTATGAATAGTAGAATACATTAATTTATCATATAAATACATTTTAATTAAAACCCACTATTCCTGACATCACAAGTGATGTAAGCACCCAAATCCCGAATTCAAAAGTCTTATTTACTATTCTTAGTCATCCAAGACTCACTATTCCTTGTCTTAGGTGAAATTAATAAACTAATCAATTTTATATTAAGGAAACCCCTCTCCCCTCCACTATAAAAGCCACCCTTCACTCCCTCTTTTCCTCACACCTCTCAAGATCCAAGCCATCTCTAAATTCTGCCCAAACACCTTCCCTAGATCATCCCCCACGTCCAAAAGCTTCAGGTCTCATCAAAAGACCAATCCTAGCTTCCTTAAAGAGGATCTCAAGAGGATTCTAAAGGTAATTTCTCTCTCTCTTCTCCTTTAATTTCCTTTCAAGTTCAAGTTCCTTTCTTGATCTCTCTCTATCTATCTTCAACCAAATTGTTCAGTAAATCCAGTATTATATATATATACTGTAATATTATGATTCTAATGTTATATTATATCACCCCACTCCCTTTCCCCCTTCCTTTTATTTTATTAAAGAGAACGTTGTTCATGTGGAGATAATTTATCACCTTCAAAAACAACATGCTCTCTTCTTTCATTTATACCTTCAATCTGGTCATGAAACCATTTTTATGGTTGAACAAGAATTTTTTATATGTATTATGTTCTATTTTATGTTCTGGAAATAACCTATGGCCATACTACTAAGTGAAAAGTTAAAATGAGTTGATTGTGATCCAAAAACCGCTCAAATTAACCCAAATAATCTTCATTTAATTATTATCTAATGATTCGTCCACATGGATCTAGTATAACACATTATAAAATCATTCAAGCTTATGTAATATCATTAATTACATGTAATATCATTTCTGGATGTTTACACATGATCTACCCAAACATCAATTTAAGAATACAAGTGGACCGTTCAAGAAAACCATAAAAACGAACATCCCCGAACAATGTTTTTAAACTCTATAAGTCATCCAAAGGAATATAATATGAAATAATGAAACCAGAATGAACCCTATTAATGTATAAAAGGTTCTTGAATTTCTAATTAATTAATATAATGTCATTATACAGGACATTAAAGAGAAGGAGGCATTCGAGTACAAGGTAAGGGGAAATCTCGAACCCAATTTTCTTCCTTCGGGTTCTCCCTCTTTCACTCCATTTTTGATATGGTTACTCCTAAAAGGAATTTTGTTCATCATTTCATTTACTTTTCTGGGATATACATGTTTTTCATTGTTTTTTATGTTCATCAAAATGTTTTCCAAAAGAACTCTTCTTTCAAGATCTCACCTTTTACCTCTCATTCAAGGTTGATGGTTCTTATATCAAGTATGTTGTTCCCTCTTTCTTTTGGGAACCCAAAGCTTATGAATGTGAATTATGAGATGAAACCCATTCCTTTCCATGGTTTATTTATGTACATGTTTGATATGTGTTCTATGTGGCAAGCATGATAATGATAATGTTATGATGTGACGGGTGCGCCCGGAATTATATAGCGCAATATGAATGTTTAAATGTGACGGGTGCGCCCGGAATTATATAGTGCTCCAATGCATTGGGTAAAGTGATGAATCTAATTATTAAATGTGAAATGATGTGTGAACATGATGATAGCTTTGTTCACAAGTATGTGTGGTAGTTAACCACTAAGACATGATGTTTCATTTTTATGCTTTGCCACATTTCAAGTTTATTGTTTATGCTCCTCTCATGTTCAAGATCTTCTTCCTATGTCATGATTATGCTCACCCCATTCTATATTGTTCTTATCTATCCTCTTACTGGGCTTTTAGCTCACCCCTTTTTATGTATATCCTCAGGTGGCTACATGTACTAAGGAGAGGACAAGTGATACTAAGAAGCTATAGAAGAAGAGATTAAATGAATTTTTATGCTTGATGTTGTACTTGTTATGTGTAGTCCTAGTTTTCCCAAGACACTAAACCTCTGGATCCTCCATGTGTAATACTATTATGTTGTTTATCTTTGAAATGATGTAATACTAATGTAAGAAAAGTTCGGGTCGCTATAGTTGGTATCAAAGGGAAGGTTTAGTTAATTTGGCAATTAGGATTAGTGAACCCTAAAGAAAACCTCTAGCATGAGACTAAGTACAAATATGCACACAAGGATATTTACCTAGGGATCCCATATGTTATGTTTTGGTATAATTGTTTAAAAGGATAAGTTATTCATGACTTGTTTACTTATGTTTTGTTCTAACCTTTTCTATTTTAGAAAATGGTGGGAACCAGGAGAAATCAGGCCAACAACTCTTGCGAAGGCCAATGCAACGATTGCCCGAACGACATCCCCAGTGATTTTGGAGGTGGAGTTCAAAACATCATGGCGATTCTTACCCAATTATCCTGGGTTATGAATAATAACCATAATAATGGAGAACGTCCTCCTTCACCAAAGAGGGAGCAGCTAGCTATCGAATGTTTTATGTGGCAACAACCACCAATGTTTTATGGATCTTCTGATCCAATAGTTGCGGAACATTGGGTCAACTCCATGGAGAAGATATTTTCTGTTCTTCACTGTTCTGAGACAGAGAAGGTGACTCTAGCCGTTTATCGTCTAGATGGAGAAGCTGATCAATGGTGGGCTTTGATTAAGAACACCAAGCCAAGGGATGAAATTGAAGAGATGGAATGGGAAGACTTTAAGATAATGTTTCTTAATAAGTACTTCCCACGAACTCTTCGCACGAAGATGGAGAGAGAATTAATAGAGCTCAAGCAAAAAGAAGGATAATCTGTCACAACCTATGAAGAAAATTTCACAAGGCTCGGAAGGTATGCTTTGGGTTTTGTTATCAACAATGATAGAAAAATTGATAGATTCTTTAGTGGATTAAACCCACGTCTTCGAAAAGCTCTTGTAATTCGAGACTTTGGGAGTTATGAAGAAGTTGTTCGGTGTTCTCTCAAGGTGGATATGGAGTTTGGAGAATGGTCCCATGGCTATGGTGATAAGAAAAGAAAGATGGAGTTTCAATCTGGTGGATCTAGTGATAAAGATGGGAAGAAAACACAACGACCCACTTGCCAAAAATGTGGGAAGTTGCACAATGGGAACTGCCTCAAAGGGACGGGGAAATGCTTCAAGTGTGGGAAAGAAGGACACCTAGCTCACGAGTGTCGAAGAGACATGAAAAGGAAGGATAATGTAGCTGATGAAAGGAGAGAACCACTCATGGTTCAATGATACAACTGTAAGGAGCTAGGGCACTATTCAAACCAGTGCACTAAACCTCGAGCTCTCGAGGGTAATTAGCGCCAACAACCACCAAAGCCAAAGAAACAAGGGAAGGCTTATTCCATCACTACTGCAGAGGTGGAACATGATAATGAAGTCGTACAAGGTACACTTCCTATTCAATCAAGAATGGAAAAAGTCTTATTTGATTCTAGTTCTACGCATTCCTTTATATCTTGCAAGTTTGCTAGAACTATAGAATCGAAGCCCCGAAACCTTGAAGTAGAGATATCTGTAAAAACACCAAGTGGTGCAATCATTGCAACCCAAGTGTTTGATTCTTCTCCTGTTGACGTATGTGGGAAGATTCTTCCAGCAAATCTCGTAATACTTCCCTTGGTGGAATTAGATGCTATAATGGGAATGGATTGGCTCTCGTTATATAGAGCACATATCAACTTTCGGGAAAAGGAAATATATTTTCATATTCCAAACCATCCCATGCTCCTCTACAAATGCAAGGAAGATCATGAATCTCCTTTGAGAAATCCTTCAATGGTGTGGGTGATGATTCCCTATGAAGAAGCATACCTCGCCCAAATGTTTGAGTCGAAGGAAAGTTCCAACCTTGAGGAAATGCTCATCGTAAGGGAATACGGCGATGTATTTCCTGAAGAGTTACTCGGAATTCCCCCGAATCGTGAGGTAGAGTTCTCAATTGAACTCATACCCGGAGCTACTCCTATCTCGAAGTGCCCCTATAGGATGGATCTTATCGAACTGGAGGAGTTAAAGAAGCAGTTGCAAGAGCATATGGACAAAGGTTTCATACGCCCTAGTGCATCACCTTGGGGTGAGCCAGTGCTCTTTGTGAAGAAGAAGGATGGAACCATGCGGATGTGTATCGATTATCGGAAACTCAACAAGATCACCATAAAGAACAAGTATCCTCTCCCAAGGATTGATGACTTGTTTGATTAGTTAAAAGGAGCTCAATACTTCTCAAAGGTGTATCTTCGTTCTGGATATCATCAAGTAAAGGTGAAGAAGGAAGATATTCAGAAGACTGCCTTCCGTACAAGGTATGGGCACTATGAGTTTTTGGTGATGCCCTTCGGACTTACTAATGCCCCTACAATCTTCATGGATTTGATGAATAGAGTCTTTAGAAATTACCTCGACAAATTTGTGGTAGTTTTTATTGATGATATTCTCATTTACTCCCAGAGTAAGGAGGAACATGAAGAACATCTAAGACTTGTGTTGGCGACATTGAGAAAGGAGAAGTTGTACGCCAAGTTCAGCAAGTGTGACTTTTGGATGAATCAAGTCACATTCTTGGGACATGTGATCGCAAGCGAGGGAATTTCTGTGGACCCTTCAAAGACAAAGGCGATTGAAGAATGGCCCAGGCCCTCTAGTGTCATAGAAATCCGTAGTTTTCTTGGATTAGCTGGGTACTATCGACGTTTTGTGAGAAACTTCTCACGATTGTCAAGCCCGCTAACTAAGTTAACAAGGAAAGGGGTAAAGTATGTCTGGACGGATGAATGTGAGGGAAGCTTCAAGGAGCTAAAGAGAAGGCTAATCACTGCACCTATACTCACACTACCGAAAAGTGGAGAAAGTTTTGTGATATACAGTGATGCTTCAAAGAAAGGCTTGGGTTGTGTACTCATGCAAAATGATAATGTGATAGCCTACGCCTCACGACAGTTGAAGATCCATGACTAGAACTACCCAACGCATGATCTAGAGCTGGCAGCCGTGATTTTTGCCTTGAAAATCTGGCGGCATTACCTTTATGGTGAGAAGTGTGACATATACACCGACCACAAGAGCCTAAAGTATATATTCACACAAAAGGAGCTCAACATGCGTCAAAGGAGATAATTAGAGCTAATCAAGGATTACGATTGCTCTATTCACTATCATCCTGGAAAGGCGAACAAGGTAGCTGATGCTCTAAGCAGGAAAGAACCTGCTACTCTATCCATGTTGAGGATTGAGAAAGACCCTATCTTCTTGGATATGCAAAGGATGGATTTGGAAATCGTAAGGGCAGGGGATACATCCTACCTTGCCCAAATGATTGCACAACCATCCATCCAACAGAAGATTAAGGAAGCACAAACGGATGATGTGGAGACACAAAAGAGGGTAAATGCAGTAAAGGAAGGGAAGCTGCAAGAGTTCCATATCGATGATGATGGTGTGATTCGGTTTGGAACGCGGCTTTGTGTGCCTTCATCACCCGGAATAAAGAAGGAGATATTGGATAATGCACATAGCTCAACTTTCTCTATTCATCCTGGAAGTACCAAGATGTATCGTGATCTCCGAGAACACTTCTGGTGGGATAACATGAAGAAGGAGATTGCGGAATATATATCAAGGTGCTTGGTATGTCAGAAAGTTAAAGCTGAGTGGAAAAAGTCCAAAGGTATGATGCAGCCATTGCCTATACCCATGTGGAAATGGGAAAATGTTACTATGGACTTTGTCATGGGTCTCCCGAAAACGTCAAGAGGAAATAATGCGATATGGGTTGTGGTTGACCGACTCACCAAGATTGCCCATTTTATCGCTATTCGGGAAGACCTATCACTTGAACAACTTGCAAGGATATATGTGAAGGAAGTAGTGAGATTGCACGGTGTTCCGCTCTCGATTGTCTCTGACCGTGATCCAAGGTTCACTTCTAAATCTTGGAGGAGCCTTCAACATGCTTTGAGTACTGAATTAAATTTCAGCACGGCCTATCACCCCCAAACTGATTTCCAGTCTGAAAGGACTATTCAGACACTTGAAGATATGTTAAGATCCTGCTCTCTTGAATTCAAAGGTGGTTGGGATCAGCATCTCCAATTGGTTGAGTTCTCATACAACAATAGCTTCCACTCGAGTATTCAGATGGCTCCGTATGAAGCTCTTTATGGGAAGCGATGTAGAACTCCAACCTGTTGGGATGAAGTTGGAGAACGAAAGCTACTTGGTCCCGATCTTGTTCAAGAGATTACAGAGAAGGTTCAAGTCATCCAGAAACATATCAAAGCTGCTCAAAGTCAGAAAAAGAGCTATGCTGACAATCGTCGAAGGGACTTGGAGTTCGACGTTGGAGATAAAGTCTTCCTTCGAATATCTCCATGGAAGAGAGTCATGCGATTCGGGAAGAAAGGGAAGCTAAGCCCAAGGTACATTGGCCCCTTTCAGATCCTTGATCGTATAGGATCTGTGGCCTATCGTCTGGCACTTCCACCAAATATGGCTCAAGTTCATGATGTGTTTCACGTATCACAACTGAGGAAGTACATTCCAGACCCCTCACATGTACTAAACTCAGAGGTGGTACAGTTGGAAGATGATCTCTCATATGAGGAGCAGCCGGTAAAAATTCTGGACCGAAGTGATAAGGTTCTACGCAACAAGACAACCCGCCTTGTCAAAGTGTTGTGGAGGAACCAAAAGTTTGAGGAAGCAACATGGGAACCGGAAGAGGCAATGAAGGAGAAGTACCCTCACCTGTTTGTGTAAAGTGAAATTTCGGGGGCGAAATTTCTTAAGGGGGGAAGAATGTAACGACCCAAAGTTTTTCAATGGAAAATTCCCTTCTTTTATCTATGTCATAAAAACACAAAATAATGAAATACAAAGTGATAAGTGACCTTTAAACATAATTCTTCACCCCTATGTTTGGAATTTTAAAAATCCAACATTCACAGTTGTGTTCAAGATAGTTTTTGGAGTCCAATGAAACAAAAATAATTTTTGGTGAATAGTAACCTACCCTTATGAATAGTAACCTACCCTTATGAATAGTAATATGAACCTTATGAATAGTAAATAAGAGTAAAATTACCTATGAATAATAAAATAAAATCATAGAAAGTGATAATTTGACCTTAGTAAAAGTTTTTGGTATTTTATAAGTCATAAATAATTAATTATAATTAATTAATTAATTTAAAAGAATATTTATTTTCCTGAAATATATTCATAAATTATTGAATCAATGTCTAATATTTTTTAGATAATTTTATAAGACCCTAAGTAATTTTTGAAAGAACTGCAAAATCAGTTTTAATTTTAAAAATTGTTTTTTTAGTAAATTATGATTTTAATTAAATATTAAATATTTAAAAATTATTTTTGAAAAATGGACTTCATTTTTGGATTCTACACGTCGAAAAATGGTTGGGGTAAAATTTTGGGATTTTTCTGAGATACTTGAATTTTCGATGAATAGTAGAATACATTAATTTATCATATAAATACATTTTAATTAAAACCCACTATTCCTGACATCACAAGTAATGTAAGCACCCAAATCCCGAATTCAAAAGTCTTATTTACTATTATTAGTCATCCAAGACTCACTATTCCTTGTCTTAGGTGAAATTAATAAACTAATCAATTTTATATTAAGGAAACCCCTCTCCCCTCCACTATAAAAGCCACCCTTCACTCCCTCTTTTCCTCACACCTCTCAAGCTCCAAGCCTTCTCTAAATTCTGCCCAAACACCTTCCCTAGCTCATCCCCCACGTCCAAAAGCTTCAGGTATCATCAAAAGACCAAGCCTAGCTTCCTTAAAGAGGATCTCAAGAGGATTCTAAAGGTAATTTCTCTCTCTCTTCTCCTTTAATTTCCTTTCAAGTTCAAGTTCCTTTCTTGATCTCTCTCTATCTATCATCAACCAAATTGTTCTGTAAATCCAGTATTATATATATATATACTGTAATATTATGATTCTAATGTTATATTATATCACCCTACACCCTTTCCCCCTTCCTTTTATTTTATTAAAGAGAACGTTGTTCATGTGGAGATAATTTATCACCTTCAAAAACAACATGCTCTCTTCTTTCATTTATACCTTCAATCTGGTCATGAAACCATTTTTATGGTTGAACCAGAATGTTTTATATGTATTATGTTCTATTTTATGTTCTGGAAATAACCTATGGCCATAATACTAAGTGAAAAGTTAAAATGAGTTGGTTGTGATCCAAAAACCGCTCAAATTAACCCAAATAATCTTCATTTAATTCTTATCTAATGATTAGTCCACATGGATCTAGTATAACTCATTATAAAATCATTCAAGCTTCTGTAATATCATTAATTACATGTAATATTAGTTCTGGATGTTTACACATGATCTACCCAAACATCAATTTAAGAATACAAGTGGACCGTTCAAGAAAACCATAAAAACGAACATCCCCAAACAATGTTTTTAAACTCTATAAGTCATCCAAAGGAACATAATATGAAATAATGAAACCAGAATGAACCCTATTAATGTATAAAAGGTTCTTGAATTTCTAACTAATGAATATAATGTCATTATACAGTACATTAAAGAGAAGGAGGCATTCGAGTACAAGGTAAGGGGAAATCTCGAACCCAATTTTCTTCCTTCGGGTTCTCCCACTTTCACTCCATTTTTGATATGGTTACTCCTCAAAGGCCTTTTGTTCATCATTTCCTTTACTTTTCTGGGATATAAATGTTTTTAATTGGTTTTTATGTTCATCAAAATGTTTTCCAAAAGAACTCTTCTTTCAAGATCTCACCTTTTACCTCTCATTCAAGGTTGATGGTTCTTATATCAAGTATGTTGTTCCCTCTTTCTTTTGGGAACCCAAATCTTATGAATGTGTTATTATGAGATGAAACCCATTCCTTTCCATGGGTTATTTATGTACATGTTTGATATGTGTTCTATGTGGCAAGCATGATAATGATAATGTTATGATGTGACGGGTGCGCCCGGAATTATATAGCGCTCCAATGCATTGGGTAAAGTGATGAATCTCATGAGTAAATGTGAAATGATGCGTGAACATGATGCTAGCTTTATTCACAAGTATGTGTGGTAGTTAACCACTAAGACATGATGTTTCATTTTTATGCTTTGCCACATTTCAAGTTTATTGTTTATGCTCCTCTCATGTTCAAGATCTTTTTCCTATGTCTTGATTATGCTCACCCCATGCTATATTGTTCTTATCTATCCTCTTACTGGGCTTTTATCTCACCCCTTTTGATGTATATCCTCAGGTGGCTACATATATTAAGGAGAGGACAAGTGATACTAAGAATCTATAGAAGAAGAGATTAAATGAATTTTTATCCTTGATGTTGTACTTGTTATGTGTAGTCCTAGTTTTCCCAAGACACTAAACCTCTGGATCCTCCATGTGTAATACTATTATGTTCTTTATCTTTTAAATTATGTAATAGTAATGTAAGAAAAGGTCGGGTCGCTATATTTCTTATGTGTGAAAAAGACATTGGCAGGATAACTATTGTAAAAGTGATCATTATTTAAACATATAAATAATAATAATAATTAAATAATTTTCATATTTATACATAAATTACACTTTTAAAATCAATCATTACATATGTTTATAAAAAATTAACTATGTCACAATCACTGAGATGGTAGCCCGTATATACATAAGAGTAACATTTCCATTTTTCAATGATTATAATAGTAATAGTTAAGTAATGTTTTCTCATTCAAGAATTATCATAATATAATTTATAAAATATTATTTATTTAAATATACTTATATATATCATCCTTTTGGTGTGGTGATGAAAATAGAGTCATATCGCTTTGTGAAGTCGGTAGTCCCCACATACACGAATGATGTTATCATTTTTTAGTGTAAGAAAAAAATGATATATATTGTATTTATTGAATGATAAATATTTCATTAATATAATAATTATTTCATATATATCATAAATATTTCATAACTTCATTCTTATTACCATCCATGTAAATAATTAGTGAAAAAGTAATCACATCACTTCGTGAGGTGGTAGTCTATTGTACATATGAGTGACGTTATTATATCTCCTACATAATGGAAAGTAAAAAAAGGTATATATATTATATAATGAATAAATATGTATAATTAAATGATAAATATCATATATAAACTTTGTATCCATCATAATACCCAACCATGAGAGGTGTTAATGGAAAAAACAAATGACATTGGTTTGTGAAGCGGTAGTCCTCCGTACACATGAATAATAATTTTGTAATCTATTTGATGAGAGTGGAGATGGTTTTAGGTCATTACCTTAACATAACAAAATCTATGTATATTAAAGATATCAAGGTAACTATATCATCATTATATTATAATAATTTAAGGAGTTTGGGGGAAAATAAAATAAAAATGCTAGTTAAAGAATATTACATCTTCTTCTAGTATCCTCCTAAGGTTTACAACTAAATCTTTCCTTAGTTAGATTTATGAAAAAAATAATTCATATAGTATTAGTTAGGGATTTTGGGAACCTATTTGGGAAGTTATTTTCTGAACAAAAATGGTTTCAATTTATGAGTAATAGATGATAGTGGGTGGACTTTTTTAGGTGAGACGAGTGGCACACTTATAATTTTTGAGAAAAAAAGGTGGAACCACACTTTTAACTTGTAACAGGGGTCAAAAATAGATTATTATGGTTTATTTTACTTTATATGGTCTAAATATTTCCATACAATAGTTTTTTACATGTTTTATGTCATTTTAACCTTTGTCTGTTTAGTTTAACCCCAGGTAAGCCAACTTTTACCTTGACTACAGTAATTAATTTTTATGAGTTTCACTATTTATTTGGTAAAAAACATAACTTAAACATATTGGTTAATATAAATTATTTAAATTCAATATATAGAATCCATTTTTTTATATTCCATTCACATAAGTGGAAAATTTCAAATAAAAAATTTTCATAGAGATGGTGAGAAAGCGGGTTTTCAAATAGAAAATGTTCAAAAGTTTACATAGTTTTTATATAAAAAATTAATATGAAAATAATTAAAATTAAATAAATTGGATTAATAAATATATAATTGAAATAATTTTCTTTAAGCCCAATTTTAAATATAATTTAACTTTATAAATGATTTAAATTAAAAGAGTTTCCAATTAAAATTCAGTACTTTTCACTATTTATAAATAGTGAATCATTTTAGAAAAATCCCAAAAACTCAACCTATGTTAATTTTTATATTATGATTTAAAAAATAAAGTTTATTTTATCTAATTAATATTATAAAATTAGTTAAAATTAATTTGAAATTATGTTCACAATTCATGACTACTCCGCCTTTCATAAAAATATAGTTTTTTTGGAAAAAAATTATTTCTCTTTTAAATCATTCTTGATATATTTATAATTAATATATGGCCATTGGATTTATTTTACAAATAGTTAATAAATAAAAATTTAATAATTTATTTCTTTATAATTAATATTATCTATATTAATGTCTAGGTTATAATTCCCTTGTTTAAATAACAATATTTTAATATGGTATCATGTTTTTTTCAAACCCAGTGTTGCATGAATTGAAATCTAATTAAGATATTGAATTTATTTAAAATTTTATATATCATGAAGAATCATGATGTTATATTATCTTATAGGATTGGTGATTTATTTCATACATGCTATAGAACATGATTTTCCCCTTTTAAAATCATAAGTTGTTAGAAAATAAATGATTTTTTATGAATTATAAACTATTTTGTATTACAAATATTATTATCTAAAATTTTTACATAATATAAATGTAATATACATTTTTCATTATTAAAACATTTTATCAAACCTATTTTTATGTGGCCTAAATAATATATAGATAAGGGCCCTTTAATTTTAACACTTCAAAATTAATTAATTAGGAACATTTCATAATAATAAATATTTACTCATTTATATTTTTTGCCTATTTTAAATTTATAAACACTTTATAAAATACCACTTATGAATTATAAATAAACTCATATATTTCTAGATCAAATTTCATTCCATATAATTTTGGTAAAAGGTATTTTAAAATTAACATTTAATATTTTGAGAAAATGTTTCATAAATATTTATATAATTAATTAAGTAATTTATAAATTTCTTAAAAAATTACATATTCACAATTTTGGTTTTATAATGTTTTCAAAAAAATTTATATACCATTTAAACCAATAAAATGAAAAATATTTTTAACATTTTATGTGGCACACCCATGATTCTATTTTGAGGTATTACTTTGTTTATTTTTGGTCTAGAATATCTTCTTGGGTTCCCCTCTAAGGATTTAGTGAAAATGGAGTTTTTGGTCTTGACAATTGGTGGTGCACTATTGGTGTATAGTTAGATAGAATAATTCACCCTTTACCATGAAACCATGTGGAAAATATAATTTTTGGATAGTAGAGACTGCACGGTCGGTGCATGGTTTTTCAAACTTTGTGGGATAATCGGGTGTCTTGTTCCTCTTAGATAGTGAGGTATGCACAGTTGCCACACAATTTGGAAAACTATGTGAGATAAATTTACTACCTATCCATGTCATTAAAAAGTGGAATATTACCTTTTTTTCCTCTTCAATTCTAACTCTAAATCACCCCCATCTGCCCTATTTTGATATTTTAACCAAGAGAACTTCCTCCAAGATTTCTTGGAGCCTTTGAGCATCAACCTTTGGGTGTTTTTAACCTTGTAGCTTCTAGAGTATTCAAGTATGCCTATTTTCTCATTATTTACCCCTTTTCCTAGGGTTTATCTACCCTCCTTCTTGAGTTATTATTTTCCAATAGGTTTTTGACCTAAAGAGGTTTTCATGTTGTGTTTTTGGAGGAAGTCTTGATGTTTGTTTCTCAATATTTACTTTATAGGGTCTTGTGGTGGTGTAGTTGTGGTTTTTCATTAGTTTTGATATTTCTACAAGTTTGAGGTAGGTGGTTCCATGCTTTTACATTATTAGATGAGTTTGGATTACTTTCTTGATCGTTTAAATGTGTTATATGGATTATTTTTGTGGTGCCAAGCATGTTTTTAAAAACCTTGGGGTGATCGTGTGATGAAAATGTGTTTTCTAAATGAAATTTTTCATGTCTTTTTGGTTTTTCATTGTTGTGTTTCTTAAATATGTCTTATGTTATGTGTGAAAGGTGAGAAATATATTTTCAAAGAAATTTAAATATATGAATGTGTTAAAAGTATATTTTCTAAGAGAAATGGGGTTTTTATTCATGATGGATTCTTTGTTGGGAACCTTAAATTTGAATCTAAATTTTGAATGTAATTTTAATCATGTTATAAAAGGGATTTTATGTGGGTATAATTTTTTAAGGGGCCTTTCCCATGGATATGATTTAATTCTATATCTGTTCTTCTAATTGCATTTCCAAATGTGTTTCATAAATCTCACAAGTGGGGAGAAATATATTTCCAAATGGTTTTGGTGTGCCTGTGAAATGGAAAGTGGTTTTTTTATGGAAAATGGTGGTTTCCATGCAGATTTTTATTGTTGGATCATTGTGAAAACCTGAAAGTGGTGATTTCATTGTGTGATTTTGAAGTTTCGCATGTGTATGTGAATGTGATAATTGTCTGACATGTAAAATGGAATTTGATCATAAAGGGAATTCTGGGTATCTGGGTTGGATAATTAGAACTAGTATTCTTATTGATTTGGATGTGGGATTGGCCCAGATTCATATAGCTGGATTGACACTACAATATTAACTAAACATGTTATATAATTGGAGACGAGTAGACCATAGTATGGGATCCCCTCTAGTTGATCTTTCATGGGAAATTTTTTGGTATTTTCTTGCATTTTGGTTACCATTAGACCTTAGGATGGGATTTTTTCTAATGGATCGTGCATGGGAAACTGTTAGTAGTTTATTTTGACTATTTTGGCCACCTAAGTACGAGGTTTCTAGGGTATCACTAGTGCTATTTTCCTATATGTTTTTTCTCATGGGAATCTATTATGACATGATTCTTATGTGATGTGTTTCTATCCATTAGTTCATGTTATACAATGTATACATTTTTATTCAAATAAAACTTATTTGTAAAAGGGTTGTACTTAAAAAAAATTATATAAATGTTTCAAATATTTCTATGGAAATGTTCATGTTGATTTGTATTCTAATTTTATATCATGAAATATTTATTTTGGGTGAATCCTACTGGACTTTGGATCACACCCTACTAAAAAATTTGGGTGTATGTGGACTTTGTTTTGTGTGGACCATTTAAAGGAAAGATGTTTCAAGTAGGATATGGTGGATCCAGTTTCAGTGTTTCACTTCTTACAAGTGTTTATGGTGGTGCCTTGAGGGTGATGCCCCTCATGTTTTATAGAGGTTTTTGGGATAGTTTTTTGTTCCCATTTCATTGTAGTACTTCTAGATTTTTTTAGAGTTATAAACATTAAATTTGAAAATTTATATAACTTGTTAGTTTATGATTATAGATTATGTTATGTTTACTCTTCTTTGTTATTTGGGATTATTTCAATGGGTGAAATAGTTCCCAAATTTTGTTATCAATACCTAGGAACTAGTTTCCAGCATGTGGGGATCAGGAATTCCCTTTGGTCCATGCCATGAATTGGGTCGAGTATTGGGTTAGATGAAACCCCAGATTGGTTCCTGAAAAAAATGGTATCAGAGAAGAGTACACACTATTGGGTCATGTTATTTGGGATTATTCTAGATATACTGGTGCTAGTATTATCAGAGCTTGAGGTTTTGGTTTCTAGTGGGGTGTCTGGCCAATACTCCTTGTGACAGGACCCAAGTCTCCATGGGGTGTCAGGAAATTTGTTTTGACTTATCCTCTATGTGAGAAATACAGGTTTCAGACTGTATATAGACACTAGGTTGGGTGGAGTGTTTTAGTTTTTCCTATTATTGTGATGGATTTGGTTCTTTATGATTTAAAAAATTGTTTTAGATTTGTTTTTGTTGTATAAAATTTTCATAATGTGTGTCTATGTACTTTTCTTGTCAATGATTCTTGACTTTGTAAAATTCATCCTCATAGAATTAATGTGAAATTGTATGAAGAGGATGGAGAGAGTTCTCCCTTTTTAATTGATCAAATGTTAGTGGAAGTTTTGGTTCAGGATTTCTACGCTTTGGTAAAAAGAGTGGTCTCAGTCCCTGGTTAGTTTAGAGAATCCAAACCAGGTCTTGGAAAGAAAAAAAAAGCTCAATATTTCCCTATGAATAAGACTACTTCATCCTATGGTATCATAGAACCCCATGAAATAGATGATTGGATTGAAAAAATAGATATTATGTTAGAATTTATTCATACTTCTGAACCATTTATGGTGAAGTGTACTTGGTTCTCATTAGAAGTTCCTAGTCATGTTTAGTGGGACTCAGTGGTGAAATCTATAAATAACAAGAATATGGGTTGGAATGATTTCAATGTTATACTCAATGAGATGTATTTTCCTTATATTTTTTATTTTTCTAGGTCTTGAGAGATTCTTGTGCTTATCTAGGATGACCAGACCATGATGGAGTACTCTAACTACATTTAATTGTTACATAGGTATACACCTAATATCATTTCCAATGATATGATAAAGGCTCAAATGTTTAAGATAGGGATGCGTCCATAGATTCGATATCAGGTCTCCTTTTCAAGCTAAAAATTTATTCTGAGGGGATTGATCGTGTGATGATTGTTGAGATCGATCATAGTTGCAAGCCTGGTTTCCCAAAATTAGTATCAGTAGTGGGTCAGTGTAGTGGAAGATCATATAAGAAGAAGAGTAATTGGGATGATGAGGGGAATAAGGGAGATTTTATTTTGGGCCATCCTTCAATTTTTTCTTCATCTGTGGCTTTTAATGCTGGTTCAGTCATGTTCCGTTAGTGTGGGAAGAAAATAAACATGTGTTCTGCATGTTCATCACCACCCATACCTTGTCATTGGTGAAAAGCTATGGAGAACTTGTAGTGATTCTTCATTGTGGTGTGTCCATATTAGAGTGGTTCGGGATCTGTAGCTTTCAAAGGGATTTCAACCCCATCTGAACCATTCCATAAAATGGGTTATCGGTTTCTAGGTCGCAGTGGTTGGGTTGGATCATCTTTTGAGCATAGTCAATTATGGGAAGATACATAGTCTAGTAGTCTCTCTTAGGGTCTACTTGAGATGAGGTAACTTCATAAAGTGGATTGATCACTAGTGGAATCAAATACAGGGTTGGCGATAGTTCGATGTACCATTCTTATTGCATTATCTTTTTCTTTTGTCCTATTGGATATTAATGCTTCAATTTATTTTATTTCTTCCAATATTTTAGATGTGTAAAAGTTTCCAATAAATCTTATGTCGTATGTGATGGATTTGGTAACGTATCATTTTAAAAAAAAGAGTAGGGTTTTGGGTTTCTATCTTGTGCATTCACCATGTCAGGGGTTGAGCTAGAATGGGATTTTCTGGTTTTGGAAATAGACCCTTTTTATGTGATCCTTGGTATGGATTGGATTGTATGTTTTAACATGCACATTGATTTATATTGGTAGCAAGTGAGTTTTTTGGAACCTGATGGAAGTACCCATGAATTTCATTATAAATAGGATCCTTGATCATTAATTGTTGAACCTCCACTTTTGTAATTGGGCAACCTTGTTTATCAGATCTCATCACTCATGATGGAGGAAGATGATTGTTCTCTTGAGGGTGGATTACCTCCTGTAGTGGATGAGTTCTCATAGGTTTTTTCATAGGATTTATGGGATTTTCCCCCATAGATAGATGTAGAGTTCTCTATTGATTTGATAATAGGAACAAACCTAATGTCGCATCCCTCGTACTATGTGTCCCCCACTGAGTTGAGGGAATTAAATTTACAACTAGATGATTTAGAATCCAAATGATTCATTCACTAGATAATCTCACCTTGGCATGCCTAATTCTATTTGTGAAAAAGGCCAATGGATATCTCAATTTGTTTATTGACTAATAGAAGCTGAATAATGTAACAATTAAGAAGAAATACCCCTTTCCATGTTTCCATGACCTTTTAAACCACCTTAAGGGGGAAAGGTGGTTTTACATGTTTGACTTGTGTTCTGTGTATCACCAAGTAATATTTAGATGGGAGGATGTTCAGAAAAAGTATCTCAAAGTAGATATAGCCACATTGAGTATTTTTTCATTCCCTTCTTGTGGAAAAATGATCCATCAGTCTTTATGGAACTTATGAATAGTGTGTTCCACTAGTATATTGATTCCTATGTCATGGAATTTTTAGAATACATTCTAGCCTATTCAGGGATTCAGGAGGTGCATGATAATCATTTGAGAGTTGTTCTAGGAACACTTCAGGATCATCATATCTATGTGAAGATTTAAAAGTTCACCTTTTGGATCAAGGAGGTGAAGTTTCTAGCTCATATGATCTTGGAACAAGGGGTTTCAGTAGACCTTGAGTAGATTAATGTAGTACTATCCTGGGATCATCCAAACAAAATTTGATATTAGGATATTTTTGGGCCTTCCAAGGAATTATAAGAAGTTTTTTAAGGATTTCTCTCAATTTGATTCATATATGAAAGTTCTCACCTGAAAGGGGCAATGTTTGAATTAAGCCTACAGTACCAGGTGTCCTTTGAGGAGCTCAAACAGAAATTGACCATATACCCTATTTTGATCTTACTTAAGTATATAAAGTAATATGTGGTCTATTGTGATGCCTCATGTATGGTTCTTTGGTGTGTGTTGATAAAGTATGACCATGATGTGGAATATGGTTTGCTCCAACTTCAACTACATGAAAATAATTACCCAACCCATGAACTAGGGTTAGCAGTAATGATGAATTCCTTAAAGGCATGGGGATATTATATTTTTGGGGAGTGGTTTGTATTTTATTCGGATCATAAGATATTATCCTAACTTTCTCCCATAAGGATATGAATTTGAGTTAATTTTTTGGGTTGAGTACCTTCAAGGGTTCAACTTTGATGTATTCTATACCCCATGTGAGTTTAATGTTGTGAAAGATTCTTTGAGAAGTAAAGTAACAGTGTATGTGATGAAAAAGTACAGTTATTTGTGATCGTTGATGGGTATTTTCACTAAGATGCATCTCAAGACTAAGGAACATAATGGAGGTGTGTTTTTGGCCCATGTTTAACTGAAAACTTCCCATATGGAGTTTATTTGGAAATATCAGTCTATTGATGTGTTTTTCCATCATTCTATATAGTTATTAAATGATGGGTAGGTTCCTTTTGAATGGTTTTTGTCTCTTGAGGGTGTTTTTTCTTCAAGTGTTTCTTCGTGGTGCCTTTTTCATTAAGGAATGTGGTGATGAAATATAGCCACCAGTCTCAGTGGTTCGTTTTTACTCATGTTACTAAGATGAACTATGACGTGTTTTGTTAGTTATAGTGTCCAATTATAAGTATATATCTATCTTACTTTGTATCTCATCGTTATACATGTTAACAGGTTAAGAAAGAAAACCAAAGGCCCCCTTGTTTGATTAACTACTAACTATTTCTACTAGGAAGTGGGATGAGATATAAATAGATTTTATTTTTGGTTTACCTATTAAACCCTAGGAATGGAATTCAATTTTTGGGATTGACCATTTGTTAAAATCATCCCATTTCATTCTAATCATTGATTCATCCAAAGTGGATAAGTTGGGTCGGTTGTATGTTCAGGAGGTTGTGAGGATTCATGGTATGCCATAGGAAATTGTTTCTGAAAGGGACCTCATTTTACCTCATGGTTTTGGGAAGGCCTTTTTAATTAAATGGTTTCACAAGTCAAGTGAAGCACTACAAACCACCCCCAAACGAATGGTCTAATGGAGTAGACGAATCAAATTTTTGAAGACATGCTCTAGGAATGTGTTTTGGATTTATAAGGTTTCTGATATATCCATTTTGGGTTTGTTAATTTTTTATATAATAATAGTTACCAATATTTTATTTGAATGGATCATTTTGAAGTGCTTTTTGGTCATTTATGTTAGTATCCTTTGTGTCTGGCTAAGGTGGGTGAGACCTCATTGTTGGGACTGAGCCTTGTGCAAGAAATATCTGATAAAGTAATGTTGATTAGGTAATGGTTGTTGATGGAAAAGATCCATCACAAATATTATTCTGATTAGAGGTACATATATTTGGAGTTTTCTATGGGTGGTAGGGTGTTCTTGAATGTAGAACCTTTCTTGGGTCATCGTTGTTTGGGTAAGTGATGCTAACTCCACAGTATGTCAGACTCTTTGAAATTACCAAGAGAGTTTGTAAGGTGGAATATAGGTTAGATTTTCCCACTTAGATAAAATCAATTCATGAAATGTTACATGTCTCTTAGTTTAAAAAGTATATCCCATATCATTCTCGTGTATTGAATTGGTAAGAGTTGGAAGTGGATCCTGATTTGCCTATGTTTGAGAAAATTGTAAAAATTGTAGATTCTTAGGAGAAAGAGATTTTTGGGAAGTCGATTCTGTTGATAAAAGTTGTTTCACGACATAGTAATGATGTGAATGAGACATGGGATTAGAAGTCTTGTTTCGAGCAGGTGTATCCATTTTTCTTCTTCGATTAGACATTGGAGTGACTTTATTGGGGAAGAAAGTTTTCATGGTGGGGAGAATTGTCATATTTGTGATTCTATTTTGAAGTATTATTTTTTTATATTTTTTCTTTAATTTATTCTTCAGTTCCCCTTTGAGTTTTTTTTTGAAAATAGGGATTTTGGTCTTGGAAGTAGGTGGCGCATGGTTGGCACATTGTTAGAGGGAACGATGTGCCCTTTCCAAGGATACCATGTGGAAAGTGGTCATTTTGGATAGTGGAGACTACATGGTTTGCACATGGTTTTTAAAATCATGTGTCTTATTACTCTTAGATATAGGAAGATTAAAAATTTCCACACAGTTCATGAAACCATGTAGGATAGCCATGTGACATGTTTAGGTCATTAAAAAGTAGAAAATTACCTTTGTTCCATATTTGATTTTTACCCTAAGTCACCCTCATCCACCCCATTCCATATTTTCATCCATGGGAGGTTCCACTAAGTCTTATTTTAGATTTTGATCATTATACTTTGGGTGAGTTTAGCCTTGGAACATTAAGAATATTTAAGAAAGACTATTTTCTCATGATTCTTTCCTTCTTCTAGGGTTTCTCCTCCCTCCTTTGTGATTTCTGATTTTCCATCAGGTTTTTTGACCAAAATAGGGTTTTATCTTGTGCTTTTGGGGGGAAATAATGATGTTTTTTCTTGGTATTTCTTTTATAGGGTCTTTTGGTGGTGTTGTTCTATTTTTCCTTCAGTTTTTGTAAGTTTACAAGTGTGAGGTAGGTGGTTCTATGCTTTTTCATTATTAGATGATTTTGGATTTCTTTCATGAATGTTTAATGTGTTCTATGTATTATTATTTCTGTATCAAGCATGTTTTTAAAATGTTTTGGGATGTGTATGTGATGAAAATGGGTTTTATGAATTAATCCATCCATATTTTATGTGTGATTTTTTGTGGTGTTTCTTGAATATGTTTTATTACTTGTGTGAAAGGTTTGAAATGTGTTTTCAAAGAGATATAATTGTGTGAATGTGTTGAAAGTGGATTTTTCAAGAGAAATGTGGTTTTATTCATGTTGGATTATTTTTTTCACCTTAAATGTGTCTTTGAATTGTGAAAGTAATGTAAATCATGTTATAAAATGGTTTTGATGGGGTTATGATTTTGAAAGGGGATTTTCCCATGGAGATGGTTGGATTCCATATGTGTTATTCTTGTTTTATTTCCAGATGAGATTCATCAATTGCATAAGTGGTGAAAAATTTATTTCCAAATGGTTTTTCTATGCGTGTGAAATGGAAAGTGGTTTTTTTATGGGAAATGAGTTTCCATGTGGATTTTGATGATTGGATCAGTGCGAAAACCTGAAACAGGTGATTTTCATAAGTCCTTATAATTCTTGGAATGTGTATATGAAATATATGATTTATGTGATATGTGAAATGGAATTTTAGAATAAATGTAATCCCATGTATCTATGTGGGATAACTAAAACTAGTATGCTAGTTGATTCAGAACTGGCTGAGGCCTAGATTCATCTAGCTGGATTGACACTATAACACTAACTAAACAAGTGATATGATCAGAGACCATTATAACTTAGTATGGTCTTCCTTCTAGTTTCTCATTAATGGGAATGTTGTTGGTATTGGATTATGATGTGGAGACTGTTAGACCTTTGGATAAGATCCCTCTAATTGATCGTGCACATGAATGTTGTTGGTAGTTGAGTTGGAGGACTTTGACAACCAAGGTATGAGGTTTCTAGTGTCCCACTAATGCTAGTTACCTATTGGGATTTCACCATGGTTCTCTCTTATTACATGATGCCTATGTGATTTGGATTTATCCATTAGTATAGAGCAGACCTTGTGTATATGTTTATTTCAATAAATCTTATTTTAAAAAGGGTTTTCCTTAAAATGTTTTCTTTGATATGTTTCAAATATTCTTTTAGAAATTTACATGGTTATTTTTCTTCTAATGTTATAGCCTGGAATCTTTATTTTGGGTTTAATACTTCTAAGTTATAGCTTACACCCTACATAAACCTTTGGGTGAAGGTAGACTTTGTTATGTATGACCTAGGTAATGGAAATATGTATTTTTGAGGTGATGGTGGATCTGGTTTCTAGTGTTCCACTTCTTCCATGTTTTGATGGTGGTGGATTGAGGGTGATTCCCCTCTTGTTTCTTGGTGTTTTATGGGGTAGTTTGTTTTCATTTCACTGTATTACTTCTTGTTTTGGTTAGATTTATAAAATTATAATTGGAAACTTGTTGTACCTAATTTGGTTATGATTATCAATTAGGTGATGTTTAATCTTTTTTTATTATTTTTCATTATGTAAATTGGTTAAATCATTCTCATAGTGAATTTACGATACCCAAGTACTGGTTTCTATCCTATGGGGATTGGGGATACCATTTGGGCTATTTCATGAATCTTTCTTGGTGTTGGGATGTATAGTACCCCGACTTTGTTCACGATATTCTGTTTACCCTTTTGATAAGGGGTATACCCACATAAGGGTAATCAATTCTACCATTATAGAGGTTATCGAGAACCATTGTATCCCATATATAATTGTAATATATATAATATATTTATGTATCTTATTTCACATAAATGAAACTAAGAGGTTACATATACATATACCATATACATAAAGGTAACGCTTTGGGAACCATTACATGACCCATCAATGTAAATATAACTAGTGATTTACCTTTATTTAAACTTATTAAAATAAATGTAAGTTGATATAACCCTTATGTATACTAATCTACCTAATGTTAAAAATAATGACCTTTTCCTAGAGCCACCATATATTAAGGTAATACATAATTCCTATAAAACTGAAAATGATTCTCTATTTTTTTCTTCTTCATTACATGAATTATCTCACAAATAAAACACATGGGATCACTTTGATAACAATTAAGAGATTCATTAGTGTATAAAAACAATTACTAATTGATTGGAAGTCATTGAATCCCTTACAAAAGGATCTCCCACACAAGAAACATAAAACTTACAATAAACTATAATGAAGAAGTTATATATATATATATATATATATTGAATAAAATTATTAATATATTATCAACAACATCTTCATCTTAATCACCATTATATGTTTTATTAAATATCACTAAGGTTGTATAATGGGAATACCCTCTTTATATTTTATCTGTGATCCAATATAATTAAACATCATATGTATAGGATTATCTATCCTACATGATATTCTAGAATATCGTAATGAAAATAATATTAGATAAAGGGATATTTTATTTTCATGGTGGTTCAACAAAGAATAATACAATACACAATTCCATCATATGACAATGGTTTGTGATAACACCAAGACAATCCTCAATTTATAGCATTCCAAAATTCATTTATAATGTTTGAGTGAATTCCTAGGATAGTTCATGTATTCATCATATGAGTAATTATCCTTTTCAATGTTTCATTTCATGAAACTATTACTTAAATGAAATCATATATGAGATAATTTCTTAGTTTGAGGATGAGTATACGAAATCTTATTTCATGAATTTCTAATGAGTGGAGGTAGTATAAAAATAATATTTTTATTCCACCTTTCTAAGTTTCATAAACCATTGTCTCATATACAAAATATCATTAGGAAATTCCAACTAATTTGCTACCATCATTCAATGAATTTCATACCTTTTGAAAGGGTATGTCTAAAGTCAAATACCAACTTAATTGCATGTTATGTCCATTTACCAAATTGATTGCGTCCCTTTACCCAAGTGACTATGCATTATCCTAAATCCAACATGAACCTCCTACATTAAACCATCCAACTAATTGGCTTCATATTATAGACTACAATTGAAAATAATTTTTTTAAGTGTTGGATTTAGTATCCTAGAACCAACTACTTTGTAATTTATTCATTAATAAATACCCTATCACATCTTGATTGTTCTTCTACGTGACAATGCATGTGATAATGTCCTAAGGATAGTTGTTGCACTAAAGTGTCATAGCAGATCCCTGCTATAATGAGAACCCAGAAGCTCTATAAAACTATTCTTGAATATACTTCCTATGGTCGGATGATGTTATTTGAGAGACAAATAATATAGGTCATTAGGGGTGTGGACACATAAAAAATTTTAATCACTTTCTCATGGTGTGCACCCTTGGTAATATTCATAATGATATTATAAGAACGAGACCCACTAGTAGGAAATCCACATTTCATGGTGTCATTGGATGATCTTATCTACGGACATGTGTATTGGTCCAAATACATTAAGATTATTATTAATGGGTATTACAACCCACGCACTTAGATGTATTGATGAAAACTGTGAAGACACACTATTCTCAGCGAGGTAGGATATGTTGGGTGCGTCACGAGTAATACTTCATTAATAGATAATGCGAGAAAGGATTTGACCCTTCTGTTCCATAATGGAAGTTGATATCTTAGGCCCTTTGATGGAATTAATATAGCCTAAATAAATCCATGTCCATGGTGAGGAATGGGAAATTTCAATTTCGAGAAGTTGAAGAAATAATTATTGAGAACATGGGTTGATGGAACTAGCATGTCACCCGCTTGATTTCAGATATCGAGACAAAGGGATTACATTACATGGTAAGAGTTCGTAGGAGGTGACTAGTCATTTTCATGTTAACTTCTTTATCTATGGGTTCCTTGGCCTATTTCTAGATTCCAACCTTGGACTTTAAGCAGGATCCACCTAATTCCACTAAGAAAGAGTCCTAGAGGGTCACACACTAAATATGTCCAAGTATCTCAGTTAAATATTCATTTAACAAGTTGAATAAAGATTATTCTCGAATGTGGTTTAACAATTATTCAAGGATTCCTGATCGCATTTATTTCAACACTAGTTATTGGAGATAATATATTATGGGTGAGGTAATATATTTATTAGAGAATAATGTAGTGATATTTATTTAATAAATAAATAGTCATTATTCAAGGTCTAATAGAGGTGGTGGAGGAAATAAATAAAATAGAAAAACAAAATTACACGTTGTGTATATTAATATACATGCCTTGTAGTTTTTCTGGGGATTTGTGAGAAATAATATTATTTATTTAATTAAATAATATTAGGTGTAATACGTTGGGTACATGTCAATTAATAATAATAGTCAACTGTTATAATTAGACATGGGGTCTTACTAAGAATTAAATAAAATGAATAAATACTTTTTTCTAATTAATTCACTTTATTATTCTAAGTAATTAAAATACCAATTATATTATTTTCATGATCCTATCCATTATTTTTAGTTGTGAACAATGGATTTGGGGAAAGATCTCAAGATAGAAGATAATTATTTTTCCTCCAAGAACACTCTCATGTTACGAGATATATCCTCTACCACCGGATCAAGGAGAGCGCTTTGGAAGCAGCTCTCAAGGCGATCGAAGGCAGACATCACAAGAAAAGGCTCTTCCTTGCTAGAACCTGAAGATCCCTTCAGCAATTCCCAAAGATACGTGGAGCACATATGGATCACTGTAAGAGGAAGCCTATACATGGCTTTTATGATGCAATGACAGATCACATCGGATCATGACTAGAAACATCAACAGAGAGAGAATTATATCAAGGTAATTATCATCTTTTAATTAAATAAATTATAAGAAACATATGATGATCCTCTATTTGGTTCCAAGACTCTTCTATTTTATTTTGTTCTTCATTCTATTCCAAAGATCTGGCATTTTATCATCGTGACAGATCTCAGATTTATTGTTGTTAAATGGAAAAATTAAAATTGGGTACTCCCACCAATGTACTTCTGTTGCACCCTGAACAAACAAGTGGTATCAGAGAGGTCATATCATTGATTATAATTATTTAATTTTTCATTGATTATTTACCCATTTAATAATTTAGTTGTTTCAATTCAAGTTAATCGTTCAAAAAATCTTAATCTTGATATCTGTTACTCCTCTTCCATTTCTCATTCACATTACAGAAATGATCTTTTCTTTTAATTTTGATAAAAATAAAATAGAGGATGTCATGTAGTCTAGGTTCCATGCACTAGGACTGGTCCACCAAACCAAGTTGTGTGTTGGAGTCTTTTTAAGTCTTAAATGACTCCATGTGTAGACCAATAATAAGTGGCACGCAGTTTCTAGATTACACATTGTGTATTCCACTTCACACAACGTGTAGTCCCTTCGGGTTAGGGTTGGACCTTGTACCCATACACGGCTTGCCCAGCTAAAGACCATGTTACGCAGAACTACATGGAATATGGCCCACTGTACATGCCATGTACTCCAAATATTTTCTAATTACATCTACACGCCATGTCCCTGGGTGTGTACTTCGGATGGACGGTGAACGATGGTACATGTTGTGTAGTCGGAACTACATGTCGTGTACTTATCCTAATTAAGTAGATTTATTAAAATTAATTATTATATTATAAAAACCCTTGATACATGTACTATAGTGTAGGAGTAAAGTTGAGGCACAACACATGATAGGTGTTTTATATATATGTGTTTAATTTAACATATGTGTAATTTTCATTTCTACTCATTAGGTAGTTATGAATGGGAATTCACAAGGTTTCCTCTAAGGTATAAGTTACATAAAAAGATAATTTTAAATAAATTTATTTGTTTGAAATTATGATGGATGATAATCTCAAGGAAATTCATAAAAGGGTTTAAGATAAAAGGATTAGTTAATTAAAGATAGTTAATTGATTTGATCGTGAATTATCTTAAACAATAATGATTAAATAATTGAATGCTAGTTTTATTTATGCATAAATATTGTTGCATGTATGGATGATCATGAGCTAGACCAGGACCTTTTTATGTGGATGGTTTATTTTAATTAATTTATTTAAATTAAATTTTTTTTCCTACGAGCCTTCTCCTCATTAATATGTAGGTCATGCATGACCAAAGTTTCTTTTATGTAAAACCACGTTTTACCCCTCACCTACGAGTGAGATAAAATCATATTTAATGGATGGTGCTCCCAAACTAGTGGAGGAAACTCAAGTTAGGATCCAATGTGAAACCAATATAAGGAGATACAAAGGTGGATAAATGGAAAGTTGTAAACATGGTCCCAAAAGGTTCAAGGTGTTTCTCCCCTAGGTATTGGGTTAGTTTATCAACCACTAGATAAACTAACCAATAAAACAAGCTCAAGATCATAAAATTTATTTTATTTCTATCAGTTGCATGGTTTATTTATTGTGGGTGTGTTGTCATGATCACACAATTAATGAATTAAACAAAAATTCAATATGGAACTAAAATAAGACCATCTTATGCTTAAATATTATCTTATACATGGTCAATCCCTTATATATATCCCAATTAATATTACCAAGCATGTAAGAAAGATTAAAATGGAAATTTATGTATAAGGATAAAATCCCTCAAAGAAATATTAAGTCGGTATAGCATTCCATAATCTTGGTTAGAATCGAACCATAGTTCAAAGTGATTGACCAACCCTAGTTGGGGTGCTTTCAATTGTCGGGGAATTCTAATTCAATGTTTTGGGTTGACTTGACTTGGTTCACATCAAGGGTTGAATTCCATATTAGTACTTGGTGTGACCAAGAGGCAAAGGTTGAGGAAATCAAAAATAAATGGATTTTATGATTGGGGAGTCCACTCAATGGATCAAGGAACTGTGAGTTAAGGGAGTTTGAATTTGGATTGCCTACCTAAAACCCTTAAAGTTTCTTGACCAAACCTAGTTGGGGTAATGTAAAGGGAAATATGGATCCTTTCCACTAGAATATTCAGTCAACAGAATATTCTGAATTCAATGGTGAGGGCTGCTGGATTTTGATAAAATAGTGGGAGACTAATAAATAATAATTTATTTATTAGTCTCATTTTTATCATGATAATTTACTAAACCTTTGATCATCTTAATTTTTAGAAATATAAAGAAAAATTACTTCAAACATATCATTTCAAACCATACTTGAGAATGAAATCCTTCTCATCCGCACCAATTTCCCAGATTGGCAAAGGCATTTACTCGTCATCCTTCACCACGAGAGGAAATTGTATGTGATGGAGGAGCCTATTCCAGTTGTTCCTAGAAAAGAGGCCAGTAATGAGGAATTATCTCTATATATGAAACATTTATATGATTCCACATATGTCCAATATTTCATGTTATTTTCCATGTCTAATGAGATCTTGAATCAACATGAATACATGGATGCATATAGCATGATGTTTCACCTTAAGGATCTATATCATGAGAAGGAGAGACCTAAGAGATATGAGATCTCAAATGATTTGTTTACAACTAATCTTGGAGAGTCTACGCCAGCTAGGACTCATGTATTCAAGCTTATTGGCTACATTGAACGCATGTACATCTTAGGGATTAAGTTCCTGGATAAGTTGCGTACTAATCTCATCATATCATCACTTACCAATACCTTATCTAGCTTTATTCTCAACTATAACATAATAAACACTAAGGCGAGTCTATCAGAGCTTCTGAACTTAATTATATAGTTATATAAGGACAAAGGGAATGAGAAACCCACAGTTCTTATGGTGAATAAGAAAATAAAGGACAAGGTAAAGGGTCCAAAGATTTATAAATAGTCTGAAGCCCCTGATCACTGTCCCTCCAAGAAGGGGAAGATCCAAAGGCAAGGCAAGGAATAGTATGCGGTATGTTTTTCATGTGGGAAGATCGGTCACTAGAAAAAGAACTACACCCAAAAGAATGGGGACACTAATGGCGTGTTCGTTATCGATTGTAATCTTTCCATTTCTACACATTGGGTATTGGATACAGCTTATGGGCCTCACATTTGTATTCAAATGCAGGAACCATGTAGATTTAGAAAGATTGCTAGAGGATAGGTGGATCTTCAAGCTACCAATGGCATGAGGTTGGATGTGTTGGCCATTGGTTATTACTATCTCTCATTGCCAACTGGAAATATTTTGGTCTTACATAATTGTTATTATGTTCCTAGTGTTACCACGAACATAATTTATGTATCTTGTTTGGATATGAATGGATTTATATTCAATTTTGGAAATAAGGTTTGTTTCTTTTATAAGAACAATGTATGTTATGTTATGGTGCATTTAAATAATTGTTTGTATGTATTAAATTACAAGAACCAAGTTTTGGAAATTGATAATGAAATAAACTCACATTACTCATACAACACCCAATTGTGGCATCACCGTCTTTGTCATGTAAACAAGAAGCACTTGACAAAGCTCTGCTAAGAGGTTTATTTAGACTCTAGTGAGCTAAAACCACTTGATAGATTTCATGCTTGTTTACAAGGTAAAATGACCAAGCCACCTTTCAGTGGATATGGTGAAAGGGCCACAGAGCTTCTAGGATTGGTCCACACAGATGTGCGTGGACGATTTTCTAGTAGAATCTAGAGGAGGATATTCTTACTTCATTACTTTTACTGATGATTTGAGTACATATGGCTATATCTACTTAATGAGGTATAAGTAAGATTCCTTAGATAAATTTAAGGAATTCAATAATGAAATAGAGAATCATATTGGTAAGAAGATAAAGAATCTTTCATCAGATCAAGGTGGAGAATATTTGAACCAAGAGTTCATTGACCTTTTACAGGAGTCTATGATTATATCTCAACTCACTCCTCCATATAAACCAGAGTGGAATGATGTTAATTAAAGGAGGAACCACACCTTTTTGGACATGGTGAGGTCAATGATGAGTCAATCAGGTCTTCCATTATCCTTTTGGGGATATTCCTTACAGACTGGAGAATATACATTAAACCGAGTACCAAATAAGGCGGAAAATGGAATTCCATCCAAGTTATGGAATGGAAAGAAACCCATTTTGTCTCACACATGTGTATAGGGATGCGAGGCATTTTTTTAGGCCTTCTCATTAAACAAAATAACACCACAGGTCATGAGGTGTATCTTTATTGGATATACCAAGAAAACAAAAGGATATTACCTATATAACCCTTTAGACAAGAAAGTTATTGTCTCCAGACAATCTGTCTTTATTGGGAGGTAGCACATCCTTAGGAAGGATAGTGGGAGCATGATTGACTTTGATGAAGTTGATGCTCAAGATACATAGAAGTTGGTACCAGAACAAGTACCACAGGTCCCTGGGGAAGAGGTTTTAGAAACACAATTACTACATAGAAGCTCCAGATAGGTAAGAGAACCAGAGAGATTTGATTTCCTAGTCACTGAGGATGGTGAATCATTATTGTAGTAAAATGATGAACTTATCTCCTACAAGGAAGTAGTAAAGAGCTCAGAAGCTGCAAGATGGCTAGAAGCTGTGAAATCTAAGATGGATTCCATGTATTAGAACCAAGTCTGGGTTCTGGTCGATGAGCTAGTTGATGTAAATCCTGTTGGATGAAAATGGGTATTCAAGAGAAAGATGTACATGGAAGGTCAATTTAGAACCTATAAAGCAAGTCTAGTGGCTAAAGGATTTAGACAATGTCAATGAATTGACTATGATGAAACCTTATCACCAGTTTCTATGTTTAAATCCATAAGAATCATACTTGTCATAACAGCCTACCATGACTATGTGATTTGGTAGATGGATGTAAAAACAACATTCCTTAATTGGAACTGTTAGGAATATGTCTATATGACACAACCACAAGGGTTTGTGACACCAGGTGAATCCAAATGGTTTTTCAAGTTGCATAAATCCATTTATGGATTAAAAAAATAATCCAAGTCATGGAACATTCGATTTGATGAATCCATAAAGGAATTTGGTTTCATTAAGAATAAATGTGAGACATGTTTTTATAAACGATTTAATGAGAATGAATTCGTTATCCTAGTATTATATTTTGATGACATATTACTTATTGTAAACAATGTACCGGTCCTACAGTCAATTAAGGACTAGTTGAAAAAGTGTTTATCCATGAAGGACTTAGGTGAAGCAGCCTACATTTAGGGATCAAGATTATTTGTGATAGATCTAAGAGGCTTCTTGGACTAATTCAGGGTACATACATTGACCAGATACTAAAGATATTTAGTATGAAACAATCCAAAAGGGGATTGGTTCCAGTGTCACATGGCCTACATCTTTATAAGAAAATGTGTCCTCTGACAGAACGGAAGAAAGATAAGATGAGTAAAATCACATATACTTCAGCTATAGGATCCATCATGTATTCCATGTTATGTACCAGGATTGATGTTGGCTATGCACTGAGCATGGTAGGGAGATATCAAGAAGATCTAGGAGAACATCATTGTACTACTGTTAATATAATCCTTAATTATCTGAGAAGAACTAAGGATATGTTCCTGGTGTATGGAGGATATGAGGAGCTTGACGTCAGAGGGTATGCTGATGCTGGTTTTAAGACCAATTAGAACGATCTAAAGTAGTAATCTGAATATATTTTTTTGTCTCAATGGAGGAGATGTGATCTAAAAGAGTTAAAATAACCCAAATTTTTTACGATTATTTAGTGGAGTCTAAATATATAGCAGCTTATAATGTAGCCAAGGAAGCCATCTGGATTCGCAACTTTGTCTAGGATCTTGATGTGGTTCCTAGATGTAGATACCCTGTCACATTGTATTGTGATAATACTACAGCGGTGGATCTTTCAAAAGAACCAAGGTCACATAAACGGACAAAGCACATTCTATGGAATTATCACCTATTTAGGGATTTCTATCAAAGGGCTGAAGTTGTAGTGAGCAGAGTTTCCACAGAAGAGAATGTGGTGGACCCCATGACTAAAGGCTTGTCTTAATAGAAGCATGAATATCATGTGAGAGCAATCGAGTTAAAAGTTGTTAGCATTTGGATCTATCCAAGTGGGAACCTATTGGAGTTGGTGTCCTGGAACCAACTACATTGTACTTTATTCATTAATAAATACCTTATCACATCTTGATTGTTCTTCTTCATGATAATGCATGTGATAATTTCCTTATGATAGTTGTTTCACCAAAGGTTCGTTGTAGATCCCTACTATAATGAGAACCCAGAAGTTCCATAACATTATTCTTGAACATACGTTATATGGTCGTATGATGTTATTTGAGGGACACAAATAATACCAGTCATTAGGGGTGAGTGTAACGCCCCGACCCCAGTTACCCAGAGTCGGTGCATTATTGTGTAACATTGGCATGATCACAAAAGATCAAGTCTCGAAAGACCGGTTAGTTTAGTAGCCTTAGAAACACTAGATACATTCATAAATTTTACATTACATCATAAAGTGAAAAACTACAATAACAAAGTCTCCATAGTCTACACTCATATCCACTTATGACTATCCTTGCAGGTCATTCATAAAATACTTCTTCACATCCTGGAAAATATTAAAACATTGAAAGGGGTGAGCTCAGATGCTCAGTAAGGATAACAATATTGCGGAAGCTTTCATAAATAAACATTAACATTTAAGGAAATGTATAACTAAAACAAAATCCTTTTTAAACTTGAAATTCAGCATGATATGGAAAAAATAAAATTAAATAATGCCATTTACTTACTCACATGGATATTCTACTAGTCGAATAATCCCATTAAATATCAATAACCACTTTCATAATGATGGAATGCATAATGCCAGACTATCATAACCACGTATTCAAGGCCTTGTGCTAAGACCACAAATAAGATTTTTGTCAAGGCCTCGTGCCAAGACACTAGTTTGTCTCATGAGACCTACCGATGCATCGAGGAGCTATATCGGGCTCCAACCATCACTTATTAAGTCTAATGCATACCTCATATGAACAGGTTTAAACATATCATAAACCATAACATAATAGTATCACATAAATCATGCATAAAGGAAACATAACATTTCCACATTTCAATCACAAGATATCAATACAACACATTGATATAAAGAAAAACACTTTCAAAACCATTTTCAATACCAAAATAAAATAAAATTAAAACTTTGTAATTATTTTTCATTTAAAAAACTTATAGCTTGTAGAGGAAGCCGAAACACAAATAATGGTCACGGCGGTGGAGAAGTAGTTGTCGCCGCATACGTACGACAAGAAAAAATATTCCTTTTTGTTGTTTAGTAAAACTCTTCGTATAAAAAATATTCCTTTTGAATAAACATAAAAGTCAAAGGGGTTTATACACTGTATAGAAGAAATTTGTGTATAAAACAAAATATGCCTCAATGAATGGAGATTGAGACAAAGTACCTTACAAAGATCATTTTTTTAAATAAAATAGATATATTATGTGTATTCAGTATAAGTAAACATAATGAAATTACAAATACAAGATAGGATATAATAATATCATGACATAATTTGAAAGTAGGAGATTAACCCAAAGAATAGAAATTGGGTTAAGAAGTTCCCTTACCTCGTGTCCGACTTGACTCGATCGTTCTTTAACCTCCGGAATAATAAACTAGAGTTAATTTATATTTACTTAAGAACCTTTTTCATGTTCATTATTCCTTCTATATCACTTATTACCATGTTATGAAAATTATGTAATTATTTAAGTTAACAACGGTCATTTTGTCGATCTTTGGTACTTGAGTCAAAAATAAACTTCTTATAATTACAAGTTGTTCATGTGGTGAAATATCCATTATATCCAGAATTATATTCATGATGTAGATATCATATATATCATATATATCCAGTATATACATTCATTTATAATATTACATAACATTTAGAGGTAAGAAATGAAATGCACCGTTCATGGAGACGGTAAGCCGTACGTACGCATGAATGCTACTTTCATTTCTATTTCGTATTTAATGGAATGAAATAATAATAGTATAAAGGTGTATTATAATTCCATTATAATATCATATATAATATCATTTACTCCATCCTTTATACATCCCACATATGGCATTAACGATTCAAATCACTTTGAGGGGGCGGTAGTCCGCACTTCCTAAAATGAAAATATCGCATTTACCCATAATGGAAACCATAAAGGTATGCCATAAATGAAAAATACAGAAGCTTAAGTAAAACATAAACATAATATATATCATATATGAAAATAGTGTCATCAAAATGTCCACCATTAGAGGTGTTATATGAGTGTTGAACAATCATCGTTTCGTGAGGCAGAAATTCGCCATCCACAGAAACAGTATGTTCTTTAACCATTAGATGTAGATGTGTGTAAGTTTAGCTCGAATAATTCTTATAAAAACATCCTAGTATATTGAGTATACTGGTTTTGTTACAAAATAAATGAATAAAAATATTTTAGGGGGTTGGATAAGCAAAATAAAACAAAATAACATAAGAGAAGACATTACCTTAAAATCGGGTAACTCTTTTGATTTGAGCCAAAGGCTTCCTCGGGAGGAATTCTGCCCAAAGTGAGGCTTCTAAGAGTAAGGGAGGGAAGTTTTAAGAGTATTTGGGCAGAGGTTGGCCGAGCCAAAAGGCTTTGAAAGTGTGTGTAAGGTGGTAGTGGTGGGGGCCTTTTATAAGTGGAGAGGAGGGGCACTCTTGGAAAGTAATGAAATGTTACTTTATTATATAATGAGTTTCGGATTTTAAAGGTCCCACACTTATATAATTCGAGTATAAGGTGATAAGGGTTATAAATATACTCATACAATAGGTTTTTGACAAGTTTAAGCCTAGGATTTTACATTATCTTTTCATTTTATTTAAATCGTTAATTAATGAGGAAATCGCTGCATCATCATGGTGTCATAAATAATTTAATTTATTTAATGTTTAAAAATTATAAAAAAATATAATGATGTAGGAAATCTTTTTATATTTATAATTAATATTTATAGTCAAAAATATGACTTGTATAACCCCATTTAAAAATTGTTTTAGTAAAACAACTTATGTTTGTGACATTTTTATTTTAACTTTAAATAAAAGTTATTTGTGTCATTTTCCTACCGAAGTGGCTCCATGGGGTCCCCAAGTTGACCCATGGATTTTCGTGGTCTTCCATGACACATCCAATAGGGGTAGGACATGTGTAAAGGTATTTTCATATTTTTATAATATCATTTTTACCTTAAATATCACTAATTACCTTTAATCACGATTAATTAAACTTAAAAGTTACTATTCACCAAAAAATTATTTTAATCCCATTGAATCAAATTTTACTTCCTAATGAAAACCATGTAGGTCAGATTTTTGAAAATCAAATTACAGAAGTGGTAATGTTTCATTTAAACGAGAAATCAGTTTTTTAACTACCACTTAGTGGTTTCACTATTCATCAAAAATTGAAGTTTTTCAGAACAATGCCAAAATTTCACCCTAAGATATAATTGATATTACGAATCCAAAAATGACATCTATTTTACAAAATTCCAAACATATAAGTTTCATTAATTAATTTTATAATTAATTCCCGCTGTCACAACAAATAGCGTGTTTTTAATAAACAATATATATCAAAAGATTGACAATTGTTTATGTCCAATTTCAAAGTGAAATTAATTCTAATGACCACCATTGGATAAAATAGTAAAAATATATTATAATTATACTTTAAAACCACTAAATAGTATAATGTATCACTATAAAATATTTTTATTAAAAAAGTTGTTTTTAAGTATTTTTCACTATTCATAAAAAAATTGGAAGTTCTCAGAAAATTACAAAAAATTCAACTTTGGATAATTTCGATATTCCTAATACCAAAATGAAGTCCATTTTGAAGTATAAAATTTATATAATTTCAAAAAGTGGGTATTTCTATTCATAACTACTACTTTGATTGGTCGCGGCGTGTTAAAATCTCGAACTTGCGTACAATGCAAGCTATTGCATTATTGAAAGAGAAATGTATCGTGAAATATTGGGGTGTTACATTCTCCCCTCCTTCAATAAATTGCGTCCTCTCAATTTGAAAATGTTCTTCAAAAATAAAAGGTTGAAAACAGAAAATACCTTTGTGGAAAACCCACATCGGAAATAGGGTTAATAAGAATATAACATTAAAAGAAAGAAAGATAAGTACAAAGGTCACCCGAGATATCCCATACTAGGATTATATGAAAATATGGATATGGAAGAAAAAAAAACCATCAAGGTCTGATGTAGAGTCGTAGAAAAATGGATTATGAGAAAGTTAACCATAAGAAAATCACAAACTTGTGATTGGTTAAATAGTCATTGAATCCCCAGTTGGAAAAGATAACTGACAACGTTTTTGTTTTAAGTTACCTTTTATAAAGTTGAGGAATTTATTTAGGAGATTTACTAAGAACGTAAGGGAATATACATACTTGTCATGTATACTTTCATTCTTTAATAAATTTTTACCACAAACCCATCTTTCACTCTAAAAGGTAATAGAACTCAAAAATATTCTATTTATCCTAATTGTAAAAGGTTCCAAATATTAACACATACCATTTAGATTAGTAAAACTATTTTTTAATAACCAGGAACTTCCTGTAGGATAGTGGTAGGTAATAAAGGCATGTCGCACTATGGTTGTGGGTTCGATTCCTGCAGCTTTGTCCGACGCGGCGGGTTATGCCCCACCCTTCAGGTTGTCCTTTTCCTAAAAGTATAGTATTATAATATTCCAAAAATAATATTCAGAATTGTTTTAACCTTAAACAATACTATCCAAAGATCAACTTAATCCATTCCTACCTTTATAGTTATCCAAAATACCTCTGTCCATACTTTCTCTAAAAGGTCTCTAAATTCCAAAATCAATTGTATCATCAGATTCCTCAAACAAGGTAAATTTTCTCTTATTGTCACATACAAAAATATGATTACCTTCATCATATTAAAACCTTAATGAAATAAACAAGTACTGTAGTACAATCCTTATATATATCACATTATTCTTATAACCAAAATATAATCCTTGAGTCTAAAAGAACCAATACATAAATTATTCCACTTCAACTTTAGTAATAGCATAAGATTGGACTTCATCTCTTGGCCTTTTCTGAGGTAATTTTCCCTGACGCTTAGGACATTCATTTGCATAATGCCTCATTTCCCTAAAATAGTAGCATTCAACATTGATAGCCTCTTTCTTTTCCTTGCAATCACGAGCCTGGTGACCTTTTTCTCCACATTTAAAACAAACTCCCATTCCTTTTAGGCAAGTACCGGGGTGATTCTTCCCACAATTATCGCATAATGGAAAATCCTTCTTTTCCTTTTTCCCTTTATCTGTCTCTTGTTCCACCATTCTCTTCTTCTCTTGCATTACTTTATTGTCATGAGATTTAGAGAATTCCTTTTCTGTCTTGATAGCACACGAGACAATATCTTCGTACGATGAGAAGGATTGTGATACTAAAGCTTGACGGAGAAATGGTTTTACCCCATCAAAGAAACGATCAATCTTACCTCTTGGGTTACGTATATAATCTGCAGCATACCTCGCTAACCTTGTAAAGTTGGCCTCATACTTTGCGACATTCTCATCCTCCTTTGGTCTCAGACTCAGAAATTGTCTTTCCATATCTGCTCGATGGTCACGAGGAAAGTATTTTTCTAAGAAAATATCTTTGAACTCTCTACATTCCATACTTGATACTTATTCATCTTCCTTTTTATTTTGAATCAAATACCACCATTGATCGGCATCTCTAGTGAGGCGGTAAACTACCATGATAACCTTCTTCCTTTCACTACTCCCCAAGGCATGGAATATTTTTTCTAAGGAGTTTATCCATTCCTTAGCTACTAATGGATTTGTACTCCCATTAAATGTTGGTGGTTGTTGCCTCATGAAACGATCTAACATTGATCCTCCACGTTGCGGATCAGGGTGCTCCATATGAGTAAGGTTATTATTCATAACCTGAGTGAGTTTTCCCAGTATGGTAATAAGTTGATCAGCACCAGTTGTATCTCCAGATCCACAATAATTATCTTGAGAAGGAGGGAAATCCCTACACGGAGTGCGTGCATTGATAAGGTTTTCATTCCTCACACTAGGCGCCATTTCTAAACAATGGCATAAACTAGATTAGTTTATGAATTAAAATACATAATTCCATACTTGTAAAACACTTAACATAAATTGAACTATTTATGGATATAATCCATAATCATAAAAAGAAATGTTTTCTTTGAGGAAGTATATACTCATAAACCCTTCATAATGGTTTGTAAAGAAAATGAGAATTCTCCTAAGCATATCCCTCGGGAGTGTCGTAACCAAGAGTGTAGCAAGGCCCGTTGTCGTGCACCAGTTCTCGTTCGAGTCTAGCTCAAAGCGGTGTTTTCGGGTTTTACCCCTAGGTACATCTATGCCAGAGCCGCCTCTACCTACTCGTATCCAGACAGGGATGTATTGCTCGTAAGACTCACAAAATCTCTATAATTACAAAATTCTAGGAATTTCTTCTATACTAATCCTCAAAGTCTATCTTCGGGCTATGTGCTCTAATCAGAGTTTATCTAAATCTAGATTCCAAGGTTAGTATTAAACTGCCTCTAATACCAACTGTAACGCTCCGACCCCAGTTACCCAGAGTCGGTGCATTATTGCGTAACATTGGCATGATCACAAAAGATCAAGTCTCGAAAGACCGATTAGTTTAGTAGCCTTGGAAACACTAGATACATTCATAAATGTTACATTATATCATAAAGTGAAAAACTACAATAACAAAGTCTCCATAGTCCACACTCATATCCTCTTCTGACTATCCTTGCAGGTCATTCATAAAATACTTCTTCACATCCTGGAAAATATTAAAACATTAAAAGGGGTGAGCTCAGATGCTCAGTAAGGATAACAATATTTCGGAAGCTTTCATAAATAAACATTAACATTTAAGTCAATGTATAACTAAAACAAAATCCTTTTTAAACTTTAACTTCAGCATGATATGGAAAAAATAAAATTAAATAATTCTATTTACTTACTCACATGGATATTCTACTAGTCGAATAATCTCATGCAATATCAATAACCACTTTCATAATGATGGAATGCATAATGCCAGACTATCATAACCACATATTCAAGGCCTTGTGCCAAGACCACAAATAAGATTTTGTCAAGGCCTCATTCCAAGACACTAGTTTGTCTCATCAGACCTACCGATGCATCAAGGAGCTATAGCGGGCTCCACCCATCACTTATTAAGTCCAATGCATTCCTCATATGAACAGGTTTAAACATATCATAAACCATAACATAATAGTATCACATAAATAATGCATAAAGGAAACATAACATTTCCACATTTCAATCACATGATATCAATACAACACATTGATATAAAGAAAAACACTTTCAAAACCATTTTCAATACCAAAATAAAAGAAAATTAAAACTTTGTAATTATTTTTCATTTAAACAAGTTATAGCTTGTAGAGGAAGCTGAAACTCAAATAATGGTCATGGCGGCGGAGAAGTAGTTATCGCCGTATACGTATGACAAGAAAAAACATTCATTTTTGTCTTTTAGTAAAACGCTTCGTATAAAAAACATTCCTTTTGAATAAACATAAATCGAGATTCAGACAAAGTACCTTACAAAGATCATTTTTTTAAATAAAATAGATATATTATGTGTATTCACTATAAGTAAACATAATGAAATTACAAATACAAAATAGGATATAATAATATCATGACATAATTTGAAAGTAGGAGATTAACCCAAAGAATAGAAATTGGGTTAAGAAGTTCCCTTACCTCGTGTCCAACTTGACTCGATCGTTCTTTAACCTCCTGAATAATAAACTAGAGTTAATTTCTATTTGCTTAAGAACCTTTCTCATGTTCATTATTTCTTTTATATCACTTATTACCATGTTATGAACATTATGTAATTATTTAAGTTAATAACGGTCATTTTGTCGATCTTTGGTACTTGAGTCAAAAATAAACTTCTTATAATTACAAGTTGTTCATGTGGTGAAATATCCATTATATCCAGAATTATATTCATGATTTAGATATCATATATATCATATATATCCAGTATATACATTCATTTATAATATTACATAACATTTAGAGGTAAGAAATGAAATGCACCGTTCATGGAGACGGTAAGTCGTACGTACGCATGAACATTAATTTCATTTATATTTCGTATTTAATGGAATGAAATCATAATAGTATAAAGGTGTATTATAATTCCTGTATAATATCATATATAATATCATTTACTCCATCCTTTATACATCTCACATATGGCATTAACGATTCAAATCACTTTGAGGGGGTGGTAGTCCGCACTTCCTAAAATGAAAATATCGCATTTACCCACAATGGAAACCATAAAGGTATGGAATAAATGAAAAATACAGAAGCTTTAGTAAAACATAAACATGATATATATATCATATATGAAAATAGTGTCATCAAAATGGCCACCATTAGAGGTGTTATATGAGTGTTGAACAATCATCGTTTCGTGAGGCAGAAATTCGCCATCCACAGAAACAGTATGTTCTTTAACCATTAGATGTAGGTGTGTGTAATTTTAGCTCGAATAATTCTTATAACAACATCCTAGTATATTTAGGATACTTGTTTTGTTACAAAATAAATGAATAAAAATAGTTTAGGTGGTTTGATAAGCAAAATAAAACAAAATAACATAAGAGAAGACATTACCTTAAAATCGGGTAACTCTTTTAATTTGAGCCAAAGGCTTCCTTGGGAAGAATTATACCCAAAGTGAGGCTTTTAGGAGTAAGGTAGGGAAGTTGGGAGAGTATTTGGGCAGAGGTTGGCCGAGCCAAAAGGCTTTGAAAGTGTGAGTAAGGTGGTAGTGGTGGGGGCCTTTTATAAGTGGAGAGGAGGGGCACTCTTGGAAAGTAATGAAATGTTACTTTATTATATAATGAGTTTAGGATTTTAAAGGTCCCACACATATATAATTTGAGTATAAGGTGATTAAGGTTCGAAATATACTCATCCAATATGTGTTTGACAAGTGTAAGCCTTAGATTTTACATTATCTTTTCATTTTATTTAAATCTTTAATTAATGAGGTAATCGCTGCATTATCATGGTGTCATAAATAATTTAATTTATTTAATGTCTAAAAATTATAAAAAAAATATCATGATGTAGGAAATCTTTTTAGATTTCTAATTAATATTTATAGTCAAAAATATGACTTGTATAACCCCATTTAAAAATTGTTTTAGTAAAACAACTTATGTTTGTGACATTTTTATTTTAACTTTAAATAAAAGTTATTTATGTCATTTTCCTACCAAAGTGGCTCCATGGGGTCCCCAAGTTGACCCATGGATTTTCTTGGTTGGCCATGACACATAAAATAGGGGTAGGACAAGTGTAAAGGTATTTTCATATTTTTATAATATCATTTTACCTTAAATATCATTAATTACCTTTAATCACGATTAATTAAACTTAAAAGTTACTATTCACCAAAAAATTATTTTAATCTCATTGAACCACATTTTACTTCCTAATGACAACCATGTATGTCGGATTTTTGAAAATCAAATCACAGAAGTGGTAATGTTTCATTTAAACGAAAAATCAGTTTTTTAACTACCACTTAGTGGTTTCACTATTCATCAAAAAATGAAGTTTTTCAGAACAATGCCAAAATTTTACCCTAAGCTATAATTGATATTAAGAATCCAAAAATGTTGTCTATTTTACAAAATTTCAAACATATAAGTTGAATTAATTAATTTTATAATTAATTCCCGTTGTCACAACAAATAGCGTGTTTTTAAGAAACAATATATATCAAAAGATTGACAATTGTTTATGTCCAATTTCAAAGTGAAATTAATTATAATGACCACCATTGGATAAAATAGTAAAAATATATTCTAATTATACTTTAAAACCACTCAATAGTATAATGTATCACTATAAAATATTTTTATTAAAAAAGTTGTTTTTAAGTATTTTTCACTATTCATAAAAAAATTGGGGTGTTACAGTGAGGACTCATAAATCATTGAGGCACATTCTCATGGTATGCACCCTTGATAATATATAAGAGGATATTATGAGAACAAGACTCGCTAGTAGAAAATACAAATTTCAAACTGTCATTGGGTGTTCCTATCTATGGACGTGTGTATTGGTCCTTAGACTTTAATATTATTATTAATGGGTATTAAAACTCATACACTTATATTTATTGACTAAAACTATGAAGACACACTACTTTCAGTGAGGTGGGATATATTGGGTGCATCACGAGTAATACTTCATTAATAGATAATGCGAGAAAGGATTTTTCCCTTCTGTTTCATAATGAAAGTTGATATCTCAGGACCTTAAATGGAATTTATATAGCCTAAATAAATCCATGACCATGTTGAGGAATGGGAAAGTTCAATTCTGAGAAGCCAAAGAAATAATTATTGAGAACATGAGCTAATGGAACTAGCATGCAACCCGCTTGATTCGAGACATCGAGACAAAGGGATTGCATTACACAGTAAGTGTTTATAGGAGGTGACACATCATTACGGAGTTAACTTATTTCTCTATGGGTTCCATGGAATGTTTCTAGATGTTAACCTTTGACTTTAGGTAGTCTCTTCCTAATTCCACTGAGAAAGAGGTCTAGAGGGTCACACACTAAGTGTTTCCAAGTATCTTAGTTAAATATTCATTTAACAAGTTGAATAAAGATTATTCCTTATTATGGTTTAATAATTATTCAAGGATGCCTGATCACATTTATTTCAACACTAGTAATTCGAGAGAATATATTGGGGGCATGGTAATATATTTATTAGAGAATAATGTAGTGATATTTATTTAAGAAATAAATAGTCATTATTCAAGGTCTAATCAATGTGGTGGATGAAATAAAGAAAATGGAAAAACAAAAGTACAAATTGTGTATATTAATACACACACAGTGTAGTTTTTCTGGGGATTTGGGAGAAATAATATTATTTATTTAATTAAATAATATTAGGTGTAATTCTCTGGGTGCATGTCAAGTAATAATAATAGTCAACTATTAGTATTAGACATGGGTTTTTACTTAGAATTAAATGAAATGAATAAATTCTTTCATGTAATTAATTAATTTTATTATCCTAATAAATTAAAATCCCTATTATATTATTCTCATGAGCCTAGCCATTCTTTATGGTTTTGCACAATGGATTTGGAGAAAGCTCTCAATCCAAGAGAGAATTATTTTTCTTCCAATAACACTATGATGTTACGAGATAGATCCTCCTCCACCAGATCAAGGAGAGTGATTTGGAAGAGGCTCTCAAGGTGATCGAAGGAGGACATCACAAGTGAAGGATATTCTATGCTACCACCCAGAGATCCCTTCGGCGATGTCCAAAGATACATGTAGCATTTTTGGATCACCTTTAGAGGAATTCTATACTTGGCTCATACGATGCAACGATGGATCACATTAGATCATGATTGGAAACATCAACAGAGAGAGAATTACATCAAGGTAATTCTTGTATTTTAATTAAAATAATTCTAACAAATATATGGTAATCCTCTCTATGGTTCTAGTACTCCCCTCTTTTATTTCCTTCTTCATTCTATTCTGAAGATTCAGCATTTTATCATCGTGATGGATCTCAGATTGATCATTGTTAAATGGCACAAATTAAAATTTGGTACACCCAACAATGTGATTCCATTACACCCATAACCTACAGTAAGAACCAACCATGTAAATAAAATTAGAGAAACAAAATTTGGTGAAATGAAGTATGTTTTGATCATAAAGTTACAACATATTCGAAAGTTGTGAACTTGGTATAGAGAAAATTTAATAAATGATATTTTAAGAAATATTTTAATGTTTTTTCACATTGAACACATTTAGTTTAACTCATAAAATACTAAATATAGTATAAATTAGAATAAAATCATGATGTGGTGGTATATTATAGTGGATACATACACTTCTATAATGCATTTGGAAATATGAACAATGTCGGTGATTATTATACTATTTAAAATTTCATGTATTATTTTGTAAAGTAACATTATAAAATAACTCTTATAGTTAATCACTCAATGATATAGGATATTAGATGATTTATTCCATGTATTTCATTTCATACATTTTTTGGACCAGTGAAATATATTTGATTCAAGTGAAGTAACTAGTGTGCCTAATTTATGTAATGAAGTATTTTTAGTATTAAGTTGTAATTAATATAAAGGGTTATAAAATGTATAGGGTAACTAAATTACATACTTAAACCATATAAATTTCAATAACCTACTGATATTCTATACTTGATAATGGGTTCATAAATAACATAGGTGTAATGTTATTAAATATTAGTGCTATAAAATTTCCTTGAAGGTAACATGATTCGAGGAGAGCATTTAGGGTATGTATCATAAGAAATGCATGCCCATGATTTTAATCTAGACTGAATTCTACATGGATTTTAAAGGAAATTACCAAAAATTAAAAGAATAGGTTTCACTATATGATAATGTTATGAAAAGTGAAATGATTTAAGAGGTTGTATGAGTCATACAATGTGATGATAAAGACACTGTTTCCAAGGATGTAAATTTGGTGATATTAAAGAAATAATATTTTAGGGATGATATTATAAAGGTGTGCATAATATAGTATCAATATTTCATGTGATATTAATATATTACATAAAAAATGAAAAAAATAAAAAATAAGAAAATATCATGCAAAAAGTAAGGAGAATATTGTGGTGTAAATAATGTTTTTTAAAATTAAATACACAGTGATCATGATATACCATATCTCTAATAATTTTAAGAAAAATATAAAAAAAATTAAATAAACATTTAATATCATGTAAAATATTACTTAGTAGAGAATAATGTGTAAGGTTCAAATGGTATATTCTATATTTATGGTTATTCGCGCTAGGTTTGTCAAAGAAGATATTTGAACAATATGAATATGGAGTAATGAGTTGGAAAAACATAGAAAATAATTTTATTGTATATGAAAACATTAAGAATGATAATAATTCCAAGTCTAAGAAGATAATATTGGTCAATAGGTACCCTATGAACCTGCACCTCTATAAACTTATCTTATGGTAGTGAAAGGATGAGTGTGCAATACTTCAAATCTCAAATTAAGAGATAATGAATATTTTTATACCATAATAGAGGGATTAAGAGAAGTGGGTCTTAGAATAATATCTATATTATCATAATATATTTTGAGTCGTAAAATATAAATTAATATTAATCAATAAGTATAATAAAATGGTGAAGATAAGGTTTGGTGATGTTTAGATATTGATGGTGGGATATCAATAATACCCTACTAAAATGGTGAATTCTTTATGTTTTCTTTTTAAATTTGTTAATCATTAATTGATAAATACATAATATGTGGTACTTACATGAGTCAAATATTTATATTTTATTAAATAAAATATATCCTTAAATAATCATTAAGGGAGTAACACTGGGGTGGAGTTCCTATCTAGAACTTGTTTCCTAGATCAACATGAATTAATATTATTATTATGGTAGTGATGATATTAACACACCCCAAAGATTAGTCCATATTAGATAAACCAAGTAAAATTTTTTATTAATTAATTACTTATAATCATGTATATGTGAATTGTGAGTTCATACCACCAAGTGTGTAAGATAAATAATAAAATTAAATAGGGAAATCCATAATAATGACTATACTAGAAAGTGGTTTAATATCTGAATGGATAGTGATCAATAAATTATTAAAAAAATTAAATTGATCAATTTATGTCACACCCTAATTCACCCCAACCATGATGTATTACTATTACCTCAAACCAAAAATAATTGTGATAAAATCTATGTTGGATATTTTAATTATACCTTTTGAATTTTTCTTCTGTTTTTTAACATTATCCTCTTATATTATGATTTTGGAATGAAGTAAAAAAATGATATCCTATTTGATGTAACCTACTATAATTCTAGGATTTATTTTCTTCTTAATTATCATTAAAATTATAAAAAAATTTGGTAACAAATTTTCCTATAAAATTCTTATATTTTTTATCATAAGAAAATCACTTTTAATGGTGATGAAAAAAGCTATATGAATAATTATACCTAATAGAATTAGAGAACATGAATATCTAAATAGTTTAAGTAGTAGATATTATTTAATATACAACTTTGTTATAAGATAAATATAATTCCATATTAAATTATATTGATACACTACATGAATTTGAGGTTAGTAATGTGGTGGATAAATTAATGAAATATGATTGACATAAAAATATTATTATAATGTCACACTAAAGGATGGTTCATTCTTTATTAAGTAAATGGAATGTTGGTTGATGAATATAAATAATAGGGGAAGGTTGACATTAGGATAATAAATGAGGAAATAATCATCAGTTTTGTGATACCAAAGAGAGACCTTTGAAAATTAATGTATAGTACATGATAGAATATTAAAGTATCCAAGTTAATAGTAAAAATAGTTACCCTAGATCTTTAAATGCTTTATTAAAAAATAAAAACAATAAATTATGGTGGGACACTAGAAATGAAACAATAAAATTGATATTTTTTTAATAGGGATATAAAATGTATCCATTGCAGTATAATGGTTGATTCTAAGTGATACTTGTCCACATGTAAACACTCACAATGACAAAGTCCACATTAATTACTTATATATCATAATGTTCTCAAAGAAGGAAGGGGAGATTATACATAGTCATAGATTATTATGGTCTATTATTTAACTCAACATGCCTATAATTTATATGAAAATATTTTTTAGAAAATTTAAATGAATTCATTAGTAAATTTGTGGTATATGGGGAGTTTTGTAATATTTTTATTTAATGATATGCTTCATATATTATAACATGAGTGAGGGAGTTCACAATAATATGATGAAATTATTTAATAATACTGTTATTTCCTATATTGATCCACGAATCAAGAAATCCGAAAAATATTCTAGTTATTCTTTTCTAAGTGAAGAAATACTCTAAGAATATATAAAGAATATAATAGTGTAAATATAATTTATGAATATGAAAAATAAAAATCTAAATATTTTGGATTAAATTTTCAAATGGGGGAAAGGAACTGATCAATAATTAAATCCAAAGGGTAAGATAGTTATACACCATTTATATTGGTTTGGTTATATTTTTAGTGAAATAATTCTGATTATAGAACAAAGTTATCAAGAACAACCATGGAGAATAATTATCTCTCTCATTGATCAAGGATTTTTACTAGTGTTGGTATTTATTTCCTAAATGTTTTTGAAGTGGATATTTTCCCTAGATAAATACTATATGAACATGGTATTTACTAGTATTAGATAAATTTTTACCTTGTAAAAATTAATGGATAACCTAGGATATGGAAAATTCATACATTGAAGAAGGGAAATGATAGACTTGCACATGGGAATGTTCTGCCTTTAAGAATTCCAAGGCCTTCCATGTAGAAGAGAAATGTAAGCTATGAAGTCTAACTAAAGTTTTTGTGAAATCCTTGTGAAAAATTTACCATGTACTTATAATAATGTGACTATATAATATCCTCAAGAAGTCATGATCTTCCTTATTCAAACAAAAAAAATCCCCATAACTATATTGAATACAAAAATTAACAAATAATTAATTAGGTATCGACCATGGGAATCAAAGACAACTAAGAAATGGTGGAGAAATAAATTATGTAGTATCATGAAGTTATAATTAGATAGTAAAAGATTAAATTAATATATTAAAAATAATATAATTGTTTAAATATAGAGGAATAAAATAAAATTTCACTTTTAATATATTAAATTAGACTCTAAATTTTACCATATAATTTTCATATAAAATAAAATCACAAGGAAATGTTTTTTTAACACATCAACATATAAACCATTATAATGTAATTGTAATATAAAAAACATCAGTGGAGTAATAGTGATAAAAATTACATAAGTTGTTTTTGGAAGTATAATATTAAAATGACATTTATAGTGAAGATATTAAAGATTTAGTGAGTTTGTTTTACTCATCCTACCATGTCATTAAATATATTATTGAACCTATGAAATTTTATTTGGCCATTTTAATTTAATAGTGTGTATATTTTATGAACGGAATGTGAAATGTGTCCTTATTGAAGTATCATTGTGAATGGCTATAGAATGTGGAGAGTTCTTACAAAAACTATTTAACCCAAGTGAATTTTAAAAACCAAAACAAATAATCATTTTACAGTTTATTTATAAAAAATTAATGATCAATACAATTATAGAGAAACTATATAACATGTTGTTGAAGGTGGCATGCTTCATAGGGAGTATTATGGGTATATATCCTAGGTTATGGAATCCCATATTCAAAAAATATTTTTATATCCAAATGTATTTACAATGAAATATATAAAATGTGATATGAATGATTGAAAAATATAATAATGTTATTACCATAGAAATGATATTAGTATTGGTATGAGTTATATTTTTTAATGTAAATGGAATTTTTTTTAAAGGATAAAACATGAATGATATAAAATAAATTATATGACATGAGAAATGATATGAATAGTTTTCATATATAGTTCATATAAGTAATGTTATCTAGTGTTCAAAAATAGATACTGATGAAAATAAAAATAAAAAATATTATATATAATGTAAAATGAAGATAGTGGTGTGTATAAAGTAATTTTATATCTCATACATTCAATTTTTTGTCTCCCAAGTATCAGATATTATTAGAGAAATTGATAAATACATTAAATAATGTTTTAGAATAATAGATGGTGTGCATGAAATAAAAAAAATATTGAAGGTTTAAAGGGAAATACTATCTTAAAGTTAGTTGAAGATTTGTGTGAATTTTTTTAACTAATTAAAATGATAAAATTAAAACTATAAAATAGTTTTAAATTACCATCGATTAATAAAATGTTAAACCAATAAAAAATTGAATAGAAAATGATTTGAAAAGTTTTAAAATTTTCATTTATATTTTGACCAATACTCAGTTCATAGTTTATGGAAAATAACCTTTTTGAAAAATATCTTCCCACTCCAAAATTATATCTAACACTAGAAAATACTACTTATCAAATTATAATTATAATTGAAAAAATTAATATATAATATAATTTTTTATTATATATGTGTTACATTAAAAATTTACAAAATGATGATATCATATTTAATAGAAAATATAAATCACAATGAAAACACAAATATTAAAAAAATAAATTGAATAGTTAAATACAAAAGAGGATTAAATATTAGTGAGATATTAGTCATCTCCACATGATTAAAATCAATTATTAAAAATTAATATAAAAAATTAATTTTACATCCAATGGGTGAATCCATAACCTGGACCAAATTATACAAATAGCTTAGCTGCCTGAGTATTATACCAACAATCACTTTGGTTACTCTTTCTGATAATAAATATAAGAAAATTAATTGTTTGAAAAAGTATATATACTATTTTTTATGCCTCATAAATGGGTGAATAATAATGTTCAAAAATATAATAAGAATTATTTTAGAAAAATTAAATGTAGTGATTATAGAGAAAATATAAAAAAAAACTTATAGTGAATATCTTATATATCTTGAATTAGTTGAAATGGAAGAAAATGCGAACTATCCTTTTATTGTATCATTGAATTTTTCAATGATTAAAAATCATAACAATAATATGATGTTATCTTTCTATAAATTTAATTGAGAAATAGAGATTCATAAGATTTATGTTCCCTAAAAAATAATAACTTTTCATACATCCCATACTTATGGGATTTGTCTCTATACTTTTTATATTATCTATTTAAAACATCTATTATAAATTAAACTTACTCAGACATACATGGAGAGTGAAACTATTTTTCCTTTTATCATAAAAATTAAGTCTATTAAATGTGTTTTCAATGATTTTTGAATGAAATAAATTTAAATAATTAAGTTCATAGGATGAAGAAACTAAATATCAACTTCATGATAACCTTCATGGAAATGTTCATGGTAGTATTCACTATAACCTTACTTTAATATAATTGTGAATTTGGTATTTTTTTTAAATATATGATATACTGGAATAAAAATTATGGATACTTAAATTATTCAATAATTTAAAACATATTCATTAAAAATATCACACAATCATTCATATTCACTTCACTATATTTCTATAGAATCCTCATTGAACAATATAGTAAACTATGATTTTTCATAAAATTCATAAGTATAGTTAAATATAATTCAATTAAATTACATGATAAACCATGAAATACTATAATTTTAATTTATCCTTTCATAAAAACTCAAGTTATTCTATGAATGATATTACAATATCCTAGCCTGACTCACTTGAATAGTAGATTGACTAATGGAAGCAAGTGACCTCAGGTTCACCTCCCTATACATCAGTGGCTTTCGAATAGTAGTGAGGGGTGATTGGAAACTCTTAGAGATAATATAAACTCTATAAAATAAAATAAATCACAATAAAAAATATCAACCTATCAATAACAACAACATCATAACATGGTAATAGAATTATATGCCAACCATGGATAGATAATCAATATATTCCATAAAATAATGGATTAAACTAAAATTTCATATGATCATACAACAAAATTAATATCACTAGTATATTGATCATATACAAGGCTATCTAAAAATAAATAAAATTAAGGAGTCTAGTATTCTAACTCTAACCATGTACCACCAGCTCGCCCACCCATTGTTGATCCCATGCCTCTGACTAAAAAATCTACTTAGTTACCCAGGAACCTGAATAGGGTATGAGTACAACTCTATATGGAACCCCTAATGGTCCCATAAAAACAATAAATTAAAAAACATTAATTTTCATTATGAAATGCTAAAAAAATAAGTAAATGAATATCATTTTGTGTCATGGAGTACTCAAAATCCATCCATGTGTGACCATACCTTTGGAAAATTTCAAAATAGGATAATGGACCCATGGAATAAACATATCTCGAGAGTAAATAATATTTCATCCCTATCTCATAGGTTTTAATTTTCATGTTTTTACCATTATATCACTTTGGTGAATGAGGTATCATAAGTTCCTAGACCCAGTAAGGAGGTACCACCACTACATAGTCTTGGTGGATGATGCACCAACATCACATGATCTTAGTTAGCAGTGAATTGCCATAAAAAATGATGGTTAATGAGGTATCTCCTTGTGAAAAATACAAACTGTTGAATAATACAATGTTGAATGGTCTATCATGATCTCACATCCTCTTAGAGGACAATACACCCTTAATTCACATACTATGTTGAAGTTTCACGAATATAAATATATATGGATGATATAACACCCATAAAAAACTATAGTGTGATGATGTACCAAAAATATAATTATTATGGTTGATGAGGAATCACTAAAAAAAATTACATCATTGACTATTCTGATCAACACATCACTAAACAAGCATCACTGGTGAATGAGTTATCAATAGAACATAATAATAATAAAAAATATTTCACCATCAATTAAATCATTAAGTGAATTAATAATCATTATGAAACAGTTGGGGCTGAATTATTTATCACCTATAATCACTTGTTATTAAAAATATCAATATTCATAAACCCTTTATCATATAAGGGGTTATGATCCTAAGGAAACTAACCCGCTCATGACTTAAGTTGAAGATAAATTGTTACTATCCCAAATTACACTCAAGGTCTCCTCCATCAAGGATTATAATGGGACACATCACTAGGATTCTTGTTTCGAAATATAAATAATAAAATCTCTCATGGGTTCTAAGATAAGATTCTATAACATTTTTCTAAAGGCATTCAGTCATAGACTACCATAGTGATGATGCACACCAGTCATAGGTCCACTCATGAGCCTATTACATCATATTCACACTAAAGTATAGGAAATAAAATTAAAACCCCAATACTTTATTATATATTTATTTTTAAATATATTAAAACTCTTTCATTGATTTTGATGCACACAATATATAGTATAAATGAAATGTGATACTCTATTACAATATTATTACTTAAAAATGACCATTAAAACCTATTTATTATGTTGGTGAGTATAATAGAAGTAAATAAATTTTGAAAAATTGTATCATTAACATTTGAATAAAATAAATTCAGTGGTTATCTATTAATAATAAATAAAATAACCACCATTTTAAAGAAATATAATTGTTTTCAGAAAAAAATATTTTTATAAAATGTGGTTTATTCCTACATTATACTCCAAATTTAAAATTAATTTTTGTACATTTATGAAATTTATTATACAAAAAATTAACTTCAATTTTTAAATTATCATAAAAAATTATATTATAGTGATTTTTTGAGATTTTTTTTAAAAATGACTTTTTTAATGAATAGTGAAAATGTTAATATTTAATAAAAAGTACATTTTTCATTAAACCATTTACAAGAACAATTTTATTTTAATGTGGTTTTAAATGTAAAATTATTTTCATTATATATTATTTATTCCAAATTGTTTCATTATAGTAAATTTTATATTAAATTTTTTTATTAAAACTTTTTCAACTTTTAGAAATATTTCTTTTGGAAAAACGTTTTTTAACATGTTTTTGTATTTAATTTTAAATTAAATTATTACACTTATGTAATTTTCATTTGTAAAAAATATATTCTTTATTTATAATAATCGTAATTTATATTTTATAATAATTTGAACATAATTTTTTAACATAATTAATATTGAAAATAGTACATATTATTTATCATGGTTAAGGTAAAAATGAGTTAACATGGGATTGGACTAAATATATAAGGGGTAAAAATGATACAAAAATTTTCTATTTATTATTTTATATTCATATTTATACACTATAATTTATAAGGTTCTAATATGGACTATATTTAATCCTTTTAGAATGAGAAAAATGTGGGTGGAATTCTTTTGTTTAAGAAATTACAAGCATGTCTTCTCCCCGACTTATAAAAGGGAACCCCTCTACTATCCTTTGTACACTTAAAAACAAATTGTTTCATAAAATAACTACCCAAATACGTTACCTAATTCCATCCAATAATTTTATAGTCTTTTGTTCATAAATCCATCCTTGGAAGGATTTTGGTGCAAACTAAAAGAAGTCTGAAAAAGAGGTATCGTTCTTAATAGAGAGTTTTATTTTATTTCTTCTTATACCCCCATTAAAATATTATTAAAACATGATGGTGTAAAAATATCAATATTATATATATATATATAATAAGATGTTTTTATATTATGGTAGTTACCTAAAACCATATCCTCCTCCTTTAAGTGGGATATAATATTGTAGACTGTATGTACAGTGGATTACTGCCTCACGAACCAACATAATTAGTTTTCCATCACAACTTCTCACGGATAGATATAAAGATGTATTTATTTTAAATATATTATATTTATAATATAATTAAACTTATTGAATTATAATATCATAGATACCTTCTTACATTCTATTCTATAGAGAATAAGATGATGTCGCTCATGTGTATGGCAGTCTACCGCCTTGTCGCGCGATGTGATTCATTTTTTTGTTACATATTACATAAAAGGTAAAAAAATAATTAAAATGAAGTTGATATATTATATTAATTAAATATTAATAATTTTGTTAAAATAAATATATCATTTAATTTCTTACCTTACCATCCATTTAATAAATGTTAACTTTATTCGTGTGTATGATGAACAACCACCTCACGAAGCGTTGTGGGTCATTTTTATTACTAAATAAGATTCATATTATGTGTATGGGTATTTAAATAAATAACATGATATTTATTATATAATTATCATCTAAAAATAATAAAATAAAATATACCTTTTTCCATCAATATCTTTAAAAAATGGAAATGATACTAATGCATATGTATGGTCTACCATCTTCCATGATTTTAATGTTGTTCATTTTCCATAACCATATTTTATGATTGATTTAAATGGTATAATTTATGTATATACATGATAATTATTTCATTGTAACCATTATGAATATGATTAATCAATAATATCTTTGATCATAGTCAACTTACCAAAGATATTTTCGCATATGATTTATTTATTGTTAAAATATATAATGTAAAATGAATTGGTTATATAATTGAATAATGTAATAATTACAAAAAAAGTAATATTAAACTTGAAAATTGTTTTAAATAATGTAAATAATTACCAAAAAAAATTTATTTATTAATATAAATAATTCAAGTGAAAAATCAGGCTCAAGTTAAGGGATCTTTTTAACTAACCATTTTCATTAGGTTATGACAATTCTCTCTCTAACTCATTTTTTCCCTCTTTAAAGTTATGGAATAATTATAAATTACATTTATATTTCTCTCAAATGTATAACTAGCTCATTATCCCTTCTTATTATGGGGTAATACATTCCTTATGACTATTTATGAAATTATTTCTTTATAAAATCTCATTTGATTATGTTATGAGACATGATTATACAACCAATTTATTTTCATGGGTTATTGTTATGTTTCTCCTTATTATTGTTATCCTAATGGGGAAAAAATTTTCATTTACATGAACTTAATGTGATGGGTGGTCCCAAAATTTTATATCCCTCTGAAAAAAATGGGTAATGTTTTGTCTCATGAGATTACATGTATGTGATTAGGGACTGAACCTAATCCATTATGAGAATATATCCACCAAGTGATGTTTTATTTGAATTTATCATTCACATATGATTATGTTAGGTTTTATGTTGCTAAAACATTTCATATAATTCCATTATCTTATTATTCTTCCATTTGATCACTCATGTGTATTCTATTTTATGAAATCATGTTATACCTCTCACTCACATGTTTTGATTTCTTATCATGTTTACTCCATTACTGGGATTATTATATCACCAATTTATTTATATATTCCCTAGGTTATCCCATTCTGATTTAGGATCTCAAATGGATTTTAGGATATCATTATAGATAATTCAATAATGATTTCTTCTTTAATTTTTCTTTTATATATTAAGAACCTAGTCTTACATACAATCTAGGACATTACAGTTCTTATGTTTTGTTAATGGATATTTTTTGAGAACCATGTAATAATATGTGTGAATAGATTTCATATCCATAGTTGGTATTATATGAAATGTTTATTTAACCTTTGGAAACTAAGATTATAATATTTAGTGAAACCATAGGGTTAAGTTGAAGGATATGTTTAAGAATAAGCCTATGTAAAGGAAAATATCCTTGAGTTTTTGTGAAGTATAATGTGAATGGATTTCAAGTAATTACATCCATGTATAGATACTATGGTTTCACATGGTTCTATAAAAGAAGTACCTAGGGGTTGTAACTCTGAGAATTAAATGCCAGTCTTGACTTGATAACAACCTAGTAAACTACAATGGTCCTTACTGCATGCCTGGTTTGACACTCCCAAGGTATATGATTTGGAAATTCAAAAAATCTCTATGAACCATTATAAAGGGAACCAAAATAAACATAATATTTTAAATTATGAAATAGATCATGGAAAATTTAGGTTGAATACTATAAATTCATAAGTTAATTAATATATTTCATATATAAGTTATCCCTTTAATATTCATAGTTTCCCATCAATGTGTTTAATATTTTAAAATTACTCTTCCCTAATTCTCTTTTTTACATCAAATGGATCAAAATAATAGAAATTGAGTCAACAACCATTGTTAAGGTATTTTGATGAATTAAAAAATGAGATGAAAAACATAATGGAAGTATGAGATGTGAAATTCATGACAATATTTTCTCAGATAAATAATGTTTTCATCCAAAACATGAATCAGAAGGAACACTCAAATCCAACTAAGAAAGAGAAAGATTCAATTTAAAACTTTATTCAACAAAGTCCTACTACATTTAGTGGCTCTTCTTACCCATTAATTTCATAATAATGGATTAATTCCATTGAAAATATATTAACTATCCTTCAATTTTCTAATAATTATATGTTTTTACTGTATTTTTATCATATGAATGAAGGAGATGATTAATGGTGGAATTTTATAAAAAATATGAATCTTGAGGATGATATCAAAGAAATATATGTGAATTAATTGCAGAAAATGTTTTTAACAAATATTATTCTCACACACTCTAACATAAAATGGAGAGGGAAATTTTTAGTCTCAAGAAATGGGATGATGATTCCATTGGGTTGTATAAAGAAAATTTTACAAGACATGCATAACACACCTTTGAATTTTTCATATCCCCTGATATAAAAGTTGACCACCTAATTGGTGGGATAAATACAAGTATGTGAAAATCTTTGGAAATTAAAAACATATATAGATATTAGGAAATTGTTTTATGTTCCCTCAAAGTTGAGATGAAGATCATGGAATTTCAAGACTCTTATGGGGTAAGAACAGTAAATTGGAGTTTAAATATGGTGGTATAATGGATGAATCAAATGGAGGAAAGAAATTCAAACATAAAACTTGTTGAATGTGTGGGAAGAATCATCCTGGATGTTTTTTAAAGGGGGCCAGGATATGCTTTAGGTGTGGGAAGAAAGGGAACCTTTCCAATTATTAGTGATAGGAGAAACCCACATATATTAAGGAAGAAAGGAATTACCCAACCAACCCTCATCCTACTGTCCAATGTTACAACTATATGGAATAAGGAAACTATGTGGACCAATACACTAATCCATGTGTTATTGATAACAACTAACAACAACAATGTCCAAAGCCTAGAGAGAAAGGGAAATATTATTCAATCACAACTGTGGAGGTTTACCTTAACAATAAAGTGGTGAAAAGTAATCTAGATATTCATTCAATAATAGAAAACATAATTTTATTATTCTAGTTTTATTCATTATTATATATCACTCAAGTTTAATATAACTATTCATGTACCATTTTAGAGAATGGATGTAGATTTCTTAGTGCAGATGATATATGTGTCAATTATTGAATTCTAATCATATAAATCATTCCATATCCATATTTTCAGGATGAAATTCCCAAAAAAAAATTATACTTCCTTTAGTGGAATTTAATGAAATTATTTCCATTTATTGACATTATTTATATAGATCGAAGATATGGAAATCACCCTCTAAATCAGGAATCAACCTCTAATGAAATAAAATTGAAAGGAGAAGGATGAATATCCTTTGGTATCATCATATAAAGCAATGATATTTTTTCCTTTATATGTGATCATATCATTCTCAAATGATTAAGAATGAGAAAAGGATCATTCTTGAATACATTCCCATTGTGCGGGATTATACCAATTTATTTTCTAAAGAGTTTTCTAGTCTTCCTCATAGCCAGGAGGTTGAATTTTAAATCAAGATTATACATGGATAGTTTATAATATCTAAGACTCTATATATAATGGACATTTTTTAACATAAGGGGTGGAGAATCAACTGTAGGGGAATCTGGATTAAGGGTTTATATGACCATGTTCTTCACCATGGGGTGCACTAGTCCACTTCATCAAGAATAAGTATGGCTCAATGTGCCTCTGTATTGTTTATTTTTGGATCAATATAATCAAAATAAATAATAAGTATCCCCTTGCATGGATAGAAAACTTTTTTAAGAATATGTATTTATCTATGGTAGATCTTCGATTAGGATATCACAAATTAAGGGTGAAGAAGGAATATATTTCCAAAGAATACTTTTAAAAAGTTATGGAAACTATGAGATCATAGTGATGCATTTCAAAGTCTATAATGCTCCAAATAAATTTATAGACTTAATGATTAAATTATTTAAGTATTTATTTGATAATTTTTTTATACTTTATAGATGAGATTCTCATATACTTCAAGAGAATGGAGTAAAATTTTAATACCATGCTAAATGCATTGAAAAAGGAGAATCTATATGCAATCTATTATAAATGCCAGTCATTGATACATTAAATATCATTATTGGGATATATTAACACCATAAAAGGGATATATATGGACCCTTTTAAAAAATGGAAATTGAATAATGGCCTCGAACGACATCTACAATGTAGATCCATAGTTTCCTTGGAATAGATGGATATTTTTGATGATTTTTGAAAAAATATATCATGGCTATTAAACCCACTGACCAACATAACACCGAAGGGAGTAATGTTTTTAAGGACTACTAAATGTGAATAGAGATTTGAGGAGACAAAAAGGGGATTTATTACTACACCAGTACTTATTCTTCCCTCATGTGGGGAACTTATTGTGGTATACATTGATGATTCAAAGAAGAATTTGAATTGTGTACTAATGAGTAATGATAAATTTGTATTATATTCATCAAGTTATTTGAAATTGCATTAGAATAAATATCACACACATGATTTGGATTTATTTATAGTGATATCTTTCTTAAATATATGGAAACATTATATCTATAGGGAAAGTTTGAAATATATATAGATCACAAGAGACTCAAATATATAATCAAACATAAGGATACTATCATGTCCCTGTGAAGATAGATAGATCTGATCAAGGAATATAAATTATCACTCCATTCCCATACTATTTAATAAAACAAAGTGGTATATTCTCTCAAAATAAAAGATCTATAGAATATCTCAATGATGATAATTGAGAAGAATTCAATCATATTATATTCACAAATGATGAATATGGAAATTATAAAAGTATCTCCATCCTACCATTATCAAATAAATAATGAACCATCCATTCTAGATATGAACAAGGAGGTCTAGAAAGCGGATTATGTGATACAAAAAAGATAGAAAATATTCTAGAGTTCAAGATTTTTAAAAATAAGGTTGTATAGTTTGGAAGATGGATATGTGTCCTATCAAAACCAGAGTAGAAGAGGGATCTTATAGATGATTCACATACCTCATACTTATCTATTATTCTAGGAAACACTAACATGTATATATATATGAAGAAATAATTTTTATGGGTTAACATGAAGAGGGTGGTTGCGGAATTTGTATCTCAATTCTTGGTAGGCCAATAAGTTAGGGAAGATTGAAATAATTATAAGGGTTTGATGCAAAAATCACCCATACATGATTGAAAATAGTAATTCATAACTATGGATTTTATTGTAGGAATCCCCAGGATTCCTAGAGGTAATAAAACCATTTGGGTTGTAGTAGATCGTCTTATAAAGTTAAACATTTCATGGATACCAAGGATGATTTATCTATTGAAAAACGCACTCAAATATACATAATAAAAGTATTAATATTGCATGGAGTGACACAATATATTTTATCTAATCTATATTTGATGTTTACCAACAGGTTATAGAGAATCATTTATTATTCATAGGATATATAACTCAATTTCATTACTACTTATCACCCTCAAATAGGTGGTTTGTCTAATAGGACCATCAAAACTCTAAAGAATATAATGATTTCTTGTTAAATTTATTTAAAAATATGTTTGGATTAATGCATTCCCCTAATATATTTCTCATATAATAATAGTTTCTATTCAAGAACTCAGATGGAACCTTATGAGTCTCTGTATGGGAAACGGTATGGGACACCGATATACTAAGATGATATTGGATAAAAAAAGCTGATGGGACTTGATTTTTACCATGATATGATAAAGATGATCTAACCCTTTCTTATTCACATGAAGTACACATAAATTTTAAAGAAAATCTATGCTAAAATCTATCGATGAGACCTAGAGTTTGAGTTATAAGATAATGTGTTCCTCAGTATTTCACTATGGTTGAAATTAATGGGGTTTGGGAAGAAGGGAAATATTGGTCCAAGATACATCAACCACTTTAATATCTTTAATTTAATTGGAGTGTTGGACCACCAACCATCACTCCAACCAAACCTATATCAACTACCTGATGTGTTCTACATATCCCTCTTGAGGAATTACATACTAGACCCGTAACATGTGCTGAATCTAGAGGTTGTACCATTAGTGAAAGACCTTTCTCATGAGGAGAAACTGATGAAGATATCGGATCATATAGATGAATTTATTTGAAACAAGATAACTCACCTGGTCAAAGTGCATGGGTGAAACCAAAAGTTTGAGGAAGCAACTTGGAAACTAGAAGTGGTAATGAAGCCTAAGTGCCCTCACATGTTTTCACATTAGTATATAATATGAAATTTCAAGGGAGAAATTATTTAAGGGGGTAAGAATGTAACATCCTAATACATTATGATACTTTTTTTTTAAAATAAATTCAATCTATTCGGTAGATTTCTATGTACACAACACTTATTTTAAATGAAATGTGGTACTCTATTTAAATTTGATTATTTAAACATGTCAATTTTAAACTAGAAATTAAGTTGAAGGGTATAAATAGGAATAACTATATTATGAAAAATTATACAGTTTACATGTGTATAAAATAAATTCAACGGTTATCTACTGATTATAAATGAAATAAGAACTATTTGAAATAAAAATAAATGTTTTATGAAAAATTCTATTTTTCTAAAAGGAGGTTTAGTCACACTTTGTAAATATGATTTAAAATTAATTTAAAATGATTTCATAAAATTTATTTTGAAAAATTAACTTCATTTAAAAAAATATTATAATAATATTATAGTTATTTTTTTGGTTTTTTATAAAAGGTTTTATTTTTTTATGAATACTGCAAAATATAGATTTTAATTAAAATATATATCTTGGTTTAAATCATTTACAATACCATTTTTATTTCAATTTGGTTTAAAAAGTAAAATTAGTTCAATAATATGTTAACTAATCCAAATTCTTCCATTATAATCAATTTCATATTTAATTTTAATATAAAAACTTTTTCAACTTTTGAATGTTTTTCTTTTGGAAAACATTTTTTCAACACATCTGTAGTTTTAATTTTAAATTAAATTATACCAATTAAATGTGTTTAATTTGGAAAAATGGATTCCATATTTTGAATTACAATAATTTATATATTCTAATAATGTTAACTTAATTTTAGATAATAATTTATATTGAATACAGTAAAATTTATTTATCATAATTTTGAAAAAAACTGGTTTATCAGGGGTTAAACTAAAAATATAAGTATTAAAATGAAAATAATATTTTCTAATTCATATTTAATGGTAATATTTATACCCTATATATAAAATAGTTTGAAAATATTCTATTTTTTAACCTTTTTAAATGAGATAAATAGGGTGTAATTCATTTTTTTTAAATTACATGTGTGTCCTCTCCCCCACTTATAAAAGGCTACCCCTCTCCTCTCCATTACACAGTTAAAACCCTTTTGTTTCAAACTAAAATTATCCAAATAACTACCTTATTTCCCAAAATTCATCTTCTATGATTTTTTTGGGTTATAAATCCAACTGATGAGGGATCTTGGTGCAAACCAAAAGAAGTTTCCCAAAGTAAAGGCAACATCCTTAACCGGGTGTTTTATTTTTATTCTTCTTATACTTTCTAAAAATATTATTTAACCATGATGGTGTAATAAAATAATTATATTAAATATAAAAGTATTTTTTATGTTAATTTCATGACCTAAAACCATCTTTTCCTTCCTCAAATGGGAAACAAAATTGTTGATTGCGTTTACATCGGACTACCACCTGGCGAACTGATATAATTTTTTTCCATCATATCTTATTGTTTAAATATTTAATGATTTATTTAAGGTACATATTTAATATTTATAATATAATTATACATATTTAATTATAATATCACATATACCTTCTTACTTTACATTCTGTAGAGAATATGATAATGTCACTTGTGTGTACGGCAGACTTCCGCCTTTCGAAGCGATTTGATTAATTTTTCATATACGCTCTACATAGAAAAAAATAAGGATTAATTTTAAATTTATATATTATATTAATTACATATTAATAATTATAGGAAATAATTATTTCATATAATTTATACCTTACCATCCATTGAATAAATTATAACATCATTCATGTGCACAGTGAGCAACTGACTTGCAAAGTGATATGAGGTTTTTTATTACCGCATCACATTGATGGTATGTGTAAGGGAATTTAAATAATTAATATGATATTTATGATTTAATTTTTAATCTTAAAAATATAAAATAACACTTACCTCATTTCCATCATGATCTTTGAAGAATGGAAACGTTACTCATGCATATGTATGGCTTACCATCTCCATGACTGTAACATAGTTCATTTTTTATAACCATATTTCATGGTTCGTTTAAAAATAATAATTTATGCATAAAAATAATAATTATTTTTTGGTTAAAATTCTCAATAATATTAATTAATTATCCCTTTTACCTTAGTCAAATTAGCAATTTGATTTTGGACATATGTGTAGTTTATCATTTAAACGTACGATGTAAAATTAATTAGTTAAGTAATTGAATATTTTAGAAATTAAAATAAATGTAATAATAAACTAGAAAAGGGTTCTTATGTAAGTTAATAATTAGCATAAGTTTCTTATTCAGTAATATAAATAATTCATCTAACAAATGAGGCTCAAGGTTTTTGATCTTTCTAACCCACCCTTTTTTTAGGTTATGACCATTATCTATCTAAATCACATTATCTATATTTAATGTTATGGAATGACACTAAATTATATATAAATTTCTCTTATATTTATACTTATATTATTCTCCATTACTTTTATGGAATAATACAGCCCATATGACCATCTCTAAAATAATTTCTTTAAGTCATCTCATTTGAATATGTTATGAGACAAGATTATCCACCCATTTCTTTCAATGGGTAATTATTATGTTTATGAATTCTAATTGATATAATAATGTTGAAATCATATTCATGTATATGAAATGAATTTTATGGGTGATACTAGAATTATATATCCCTATAATTTTTTGTTAATGTTTTAGTCTTATGAGATTCCATGTATTAGATTATGGAGAAAAGAAAATCCATTATGGGACTCTGTCTACTAGGTGATGTTTTCCTAGTAGTTAGGCTTAACTTGTTCTTATGTTATGTTTTGTATTTATTCAAAATTTCTTTTTATTCCATGATATAATGATACCATTTTATTTAAAGTATGTTTCCATGTGATTACTCGTGTTCCTTCTCTTTTATTATATCATATTATACCTTTGAATCACATTTTATGCTTCCTTTTCATGTTTATTCCCTTACTATGATCATTTTATCACCCCTTTTTGTATTCCTCAGGTTATAATATGCATATTTTAGAGATCAAATGGATTTTAGGATCACACAGTAGATAATAAAATATGTATTCCATGTTTTATATTCCATTTATACATTAAAAACCTAGTCTTCCAAAGTCAGTATGATTTTATGATCATTGTGTAACATTAATGGATGTTTATGTTTAAGAATCATTTAATATTTTTTGTAAATGTATTGGTATTCTATATTAAATATTTTAAATATATTTCTAATGAATTCACACAAAGTTGGAACTTTAAGTATTTCATACAACACATTCTACACTTGTAAAATCTAATGAAAAAGATAAAAGACCAGCTACATTATCCTAGATGTGTCCAACTTATAAGATATCTCCAACTGATTTTCCCTCAAATGATTGAAATAAGAAAACCTTTAATAGGCCTACAAATTAAGAATACTTGGTGAATAATTAATATACATTGAAGGAAACAATCAAGAAATACAAGAATAGGGTTAGACATGACCAAGGAGATTCCTAATGAATGGTGATGAAATGATCTATTCAAGAATAATAGAGAATGGAGTTCTGAGATAAAGAATGAAATGAAGGGATAGGGGATGGTGTGAACACTATCGATGGAAGAAAATGTGACAAAAAATCATTCGATAATATTTTTAATCAATATAAATTATTGAATTATTTTAAATAAAAAATTTATGGTTCTCCCCCAATGCTCCAATGAAACTATACCAAAACTATAAATGGGTAAAAGGGTCTTAGTGCAACCCCATTATACCTCTAGTGGAAGAGTTCATAGACTCCACCCTAACAACTCAGACTCCAGTCACCCCAACTATAATTATGTTAGTAATTATGCCATTAAGAATATTTCCACCACTTAGCTCTTTTTGAAAAAATGACCCCAAGATTCCTCTAACCCCATAAAAATACAAAATAGGTCAATATACTTAATGTTTAAAAAAAAATTAATCTTAATTCATACCACAAAATGGGAGGGGTGTTACATCCTCCCCACTATGTGGTAGCTCATTCCTGATATGTGTCACCAACCATCACCAGAAAAAAAAATTAGGCCATTGTACCTATATATCTTCCTCTCATTCCTATGTATCCTTGTGTATGTGTCTATTCCACTATAGTACATGTACTAGAATTATAAACATACCATATAGGACCATGTCACTTCAATACACTATACAAACTTTTCATTCCTCAAAATATATATCTGAATCTATCTTGATATCAATGAAATTAATCAAGTGTGATGGATTAGGGTGGTATCATAGATACTGAGATAGCTAAATTATTCCATTTATCACAATACATTTTATAAAAATTGATAACTAATAATACATTGTATCGATCCTTTTGATAAACTCAAAAATCCCTATGAACCTAGGTGCCAACTTCCCCTCCCATCAAATCTGTATATTTCACAACTAATGTCACACTCACAAAAATACCAAATCCTTCACCACAAACTACATCATACTATGTCATCAATCGGTTTAATATAATTTCTTAATCTATGTGGTATCTTTCTAATTACTAATTAAAATAATATGATTTGATATCTACTATATGAGATTTTTCTTAACAATATAAGACATTCATACCTCTAACCAACATAGAGTTTATTAGTATGATCTTCCATATAAGGCCTCAAATGGTCCCATATAAATCAATTACTCATAAAAATTATTATTGGTGAACTCCAAAAGTCTAATATGGTACTCCCATAAACCAATAAAATCAAAGACAAAGGTTCATACCATGTTTTCCAATAACCATATGGTATTCTAAAAACTATCGTCTATCTAAAGATGGTATGACATACTAACATAAATAAATATTTCAAGTAACTTCTGCAATATCTACAAATATGAAGTTATTATTTAATGAACACCTTGAAACTATACTATATCCTAAATATATAATCATCCCATATCATCAATAGAGAAGGTTTCTTTGATTAGTATTAGTGAAAACCCCTCATCAACTGGTTGATAATGACTCATACTACATTATGACCTCATGGTTAACTCAATAACCCACCATGAAACCCATTATCACATCATCTCACTTCTACTTTGTAATGGGAAGAAAATAAAGAATTCATATGATATACTAGTGCTCAACATTCTCCTGGTGATTGTTAAACCACCATTAAAAAATACTCTAATATCCTTCTTTATAAGAGGACACAATTACATCCAATTATTTTCATGGAATATATAGGTTTTCCCTGTGAAATAAACCCATATCGAGTCTTGTGAATACTAAATCATCTCCTCACACATTCTCAATGGGACCACCACATAAACATGTACATAAAGAATCTCATTTACATTTATAGAATAATGAGATGGTGAATCTATATCATAAATATTTTCCCTAATTAGAAGACCTTCCAAATCAGATAGGTGACCCCACCCCCCATTAATATATTAATGAATGTGGAGGTAATTACCTTGGAAATGAGAATGGATATTACCTAATACTCCTGAACATCAAGGTGTGTCTCCATGAAGAGGCTCATTAGATATCACTTTTTATGAGCCTCCCAAAAAACCTGATCTTGAGTCTTCCTACATAGAAAATAATCCATGACATTCTCTATTACTTGTGTTTATTCGATCTAAAGGTCAAAAAACATAATATATTCAAATAATATTCACAAATAAAGGTCTAATTCATGTTCAAAAAATATATACTTCATAATTGTATGGTTTTTATATAAAACTAAACTCTCACCTAAAAGGCACTGAAGCCATCATCATATCTTGTTCATTAATTCTTCCATATCTAGAACATACATCTGAAAATTATATTCAATAAAACTTATTTTCCTAGACCCATAAGAATCAAATTCTCTTCCTACACTTATACCACTCTAAGACCCACTCATTATGAATCAAAATAAATGATATAAATTTTACTCAGTTTGGGTAATTTTAAGAATGATGAAAATATCAACCATCAATTTAACTCCTAGAATACTCTCTTGTAAGACATGGAAAACTCTAAATCCACCCTAATTCTTGTTAAAAACTATTATAGGTGCTTCTAGCTAGTATAAGTCCTAGATAAACCTTTGGTTTTATCCTTCCAGACCTATTAAACTATAATCCATAGTAATGTTCTTAGCTCACTCCTAATAAAATTCAACCTCGACACTCTTATGGTCTACTAATATACTTACCTAAAATATTAATTTCCATAATAATTGAAACTAAAAGATCCATAACTGAAACATTGATATATTATATTTGCGTCTATTCTCTCTTCTTGTACTCAAATAACCTCTATATGGCTCTTTTAGTCATCCCTTGATTGGTATTACACCAAAATATCATCAAAACCCATCAAGAAAAAGGAATCTAAATATAGAAAAAAGATTCTATTTATCAGGTCTATAACCATAGGTGGAATTTTTATCCATATAAATACCCACATGATACACTCATATAGACCATATATACTCCAAAAGGAATTATAAGTAATATCATCATCCTCACCTAAAACTGATGATTTTCTAACCAAAAGTCAGTTATAGAGAAGAACTTGGCTCCCCTCAACATTTCAAATAGATCATTTTAATCAGGAATATGATATTTTTTATTAATAATAACATGGATTGGAATTTGGTAATTAATACATGACTATAAGTAACAATCTACCATCTTAGAGAAAAAATTAGGGGAACTCAAAAGGGAGATTGCCAAGAAAATGAAAGTCTATACCTTAAGGCCCTCTAGTTGAGAAATTGACTATCTAAGCTCTTCATTTCCCGTCTTATGTGGAATAAAGGATATATCATCTATATTTAGAATAAAAACAATCATAAAATTTATCTCTCTCTCTCTATTGGTAACCCAAATTTTTTTCAAGAAATTAATCCTGAAACTATATGAAATAGGAGGAAATATCAATTGTTTAATCTCCCTAACTATTTGGAAAGCTATTAAAATTTATAATAAGATTCCCAATTTTTTCCTAGGTACATGGCCTAAATGGACTTCCTATAGATCACATTCCTTAAAGTAGGTATAACAGTCACTCTGTATAGATGTGAATAACACCCATCATTGATAATAATTGATTCATGCTTGATAATGAGCCTTATAATCTATCTCATGAACCACATCAAAGATATGAAACCCCAGCATAAAGAAACCATAGACAATACCACACCCACTAATAATTATTTCACACTCTAAATACCTCAAAATACCCATTCATCACACCAATAAGGGTGTATCGATAACCATCACCCCATAAAAATACACTATAGAAATTCCTATATCACTAATGAACTGAGTATATATAAACAATTGCATCACACACATTTTAAATATAGTATATATAAGGGTAAATTACATAATAATAGTTCCTCAAGTTATCAATGGCTTACTTCCCTATATGGTAAGAGTCTATACAATATTGTGGTGTCTACTTGAGCCCTGAACCTAAGCTTTAGTCTCCTAACTTCCCTGAAGGAAATAACTCTATATGAACTACTTACCTTAACCTTTTTCATTACATCCTACTCTATGGAAAAAATGGCCATAATAATCCCAACTATCAAACTCTTGAGGAAATAATATACTTGTTTCTTAACACTGATTCCTACCAGTATATACCCTATATCCAATCATAGTTAAATACCATAGAATCTGTATAGATTTCACAACTATATATAAGATCTACACACTATTGGTGGACTATAAAAATAATAATGAAAATGCATTGTATTATCACATCAATAACACTCCATAAAATCCCTACCACACATAATAAGATATGTGGCCCTACCTTGGATGGTCTGTCTATCACCACATTGGAGAGAATCATTATACCTCTACATTTTACTACTTGATGAACTACCCCGACCTTGACACATGATGTGAACTACCCAAAAGATATCTCCACTATCTAATTCCCCTTAGTGATAAAGACATAGTTCACTACCAAAAAAATGACTTCACGTGAAAAATGTTCCCCAATGATCAAATAGAATTCCTCATTCCATAAAAAAATGATTGAACTTTTTGGTTTAATCACTCTACAATTCGGATGAAACCATAAATTATAAGTAAATATGGTTTTATAATCTGTTATCAAAATTTATCCATAAAAAATATATAAAAATTTATTATTTATATGTTCCCTTAAAGGCTCAAGTAAACTCTTCTCAAATAAGTGATCCAAGAAATCCTTCCAAGTTAGGCCCTCATGTTGTTCAACCTAAGAAACAATATCCCACCACTGCTTAGTTGGTCAATAAAGAATATAATTAGAAATAATATCCCTTAACTTAGGGGTTTATTGATCTAATAAAATATAGTCTATATAAACTTCATCCACAAAAATGATAAATGATGATCCACCCCCACATAAAACAGAGGTTAGTTTTTCAACTAGAACTAATAGGTCCAACCTAAAATAGGTAGCCTGAAACTCAACATCCTATATCCCATGAACTATATGACTTAAAATATAAATTCTTATATATTTAGATCAATATAAGGTATTTTCACATGAGTATTAATTTACACTCTAACTGGTGGGGTGTGCGTATTATAACCCTCCTCATGCTTAATGATAGGATATCATGGTGGCATATCCTTGAAATAAAAAATGAATGAATAAAAGAATATCTTCCACATATCTTGATAAAAAATTATTTAAAATTGTAGTAGAAACCCTACTCTAATACTTTATACTAACACACCCTTTGATGAAAGGAACTTAAAATAGTGGTTTGAGTCTAGCTTAATCGTGACTCCCCACCCCATAATCATCATTCGAGATGGAGGGCCACAAGGCATCAACACACCTTCCCATACTCCAGATGTTGTTTTCTAGTAGTGAGTACCTAATACTTATAATAGAGATACTATGACCTTGAATAATAGTGAAAAAATATAGGGGAATATCCAAAACAACCACAACACAGAATCAGAATACACATAAATCAATGCACACTACTATAATAAATAGAATTAATCATATAGACCCATAGTCATATGAATCATACAATTACCAAAAACAATATTAATCTAATATTAAATATAAACCAAAAATATAACACATGAACATTGGAACTATTTCCATCCTCAGGTCTCCCAAACCTTGTCTTTAAATACACATTGAGCTACTTCATCCCGATCCACTTCACATCTTGTACTCAACATGAGAGCATAAATATGGTATTCTTATACTTTTATGATCCCATATAGAGTGTGAGAAATATATACCAATAGTGTATAAAAATGTTCCCCAAGTATATGCCAATATATACATGTATTAATGAGTAAAATAATCAAGTTGTACAATCATGTTGGATTTCATGTATTAAAAAGGCCACCATGACACATCACATCAGGTCGCCATTTTCTAAATAGGCTACCATGACACTTGGTCATACCTACCATGGAACCATTCTATAATCCACCTAGTCTTCTCACATATATACCTCAAGTAATAATATACTAACCAAGTCACCATAATTCCCAACTATACCTGATATGACACCATGTCTAAATCCCTTCATCATCTCATAATGTTGAACCTAAATTTCAACCCATTTCTAAAGACACGGGGTAGGGCATCGTCAATGTCCTAACAACTACCCCCTCATAGTAGTGTCATATACCAAGATTCTTGAAACAATCCTCTTGATGGAAATATCACACATTATATGATTGACCTCAACTATCTTACTCATAGTAGCACCTATCCATCTAATCTCGTCCCACATTTAGACCTGATCTCACTCATAGAATTCTCGCATCTATCCATGCATCTCATCATAATTTGGACTCCATATTACTCAAGGATTTTTTTTCCTCTAATCATGTCACCTCACATCTTGGACCCCATATCACTTGTGGATATTTGAACACCACCATTTCTCTCATTGAAAGGCTCAAGCATATTGTATCTCTCATAGATATCCAAAAAGGTCTCAATCCCCACCATCTCACTCATAGTCATCATAGACTTTATAAACATCAGGGAATCAATCTCACATAAACCCAACCATTAATGTTTAACTCATGGTGGTGTAAGTTATTGAAAACCTCCCCTACTAGTATCCATCTCCAAACATTAACACAATCACAGAAATCACAACAATTCAACAACCCATCACATAATTCAACATCTCATCACAAGGTTCTAATCACTCAAACCTAGCCCCTCATCCCAAGAATGTCTCCTCCAACCCATTAGGGTGTCTAATATGTACCTCTAGACCTAAAAAATATATTCTCATATATTCCATCATGTTCTGATCACCACATGATGACACTAATACCCATAGGCTCATCACAACCCTATACTCAAGAGGCATGTTTCAATTCTACCATAAACCCCTAGAATCCTAATTCCATATCTTAATTAATTAATATGACTCACACTTGGGTCACATTTCATCTCTCCCAAAGGATATCTATCAGCTCGTCACCTGGAGGTAACCCCTCTTCCTCAAACTTTTCTAGTCCTAAAGGACATGTATTGGTCACTTAGCTTTCCAATAGCTTGTTCCACTCACATGAGAGTGTTCCTTATCACACAAGGTATAGATGACTATCTCATTCTTCATTCTAGGGCCTAAGCACTCTCTTCCCACTCACTAGACCTATGAGAGTCAAACTCTTCTAACCATTCTATGTCTCACACACTGAGATACATCTAATTCCTCATATCATCTCAAAATACACTCTTTATCCTTGGAGAAATAGTAGTTAGGTGATTCCAACTAACTAATGTTCTAAATAGAACCTATCCCGGTCATAAGAGTCCCAAAACCACAAAATTCATTCTACATAGGAACTTTATATGCCTAACCATATTTCTCAATCCATTGTTACATGCATGTGTATAATTATTCATGAATAACATATATATGGATTTTTATTAATGGGACCTCCTACCACCATCAAGGAGTTTCCACCCAGGCCAAGATCTTCTCACCCAAGCTCATAACGAATCCCAAGATCCCACCTCACGCCATATGACATAAATAATTAAATATGAAAATTTATAATTAATTATTTAAATTAAAAAGACTATAATTATTGACATAATTATCACTAGGTGTTCCTTCCACAAGAAAACCATGACTGACCACCCATATAAAATCCATAACAGGCTCTTAACACCATCCCTTCCAAAATCCCTATCTCGTGACACCTAGTTAATCTCTAAATTCATCCAATTTAATAAAAAATACTTTAATTAATTAATAGATTTAAATACCATCACTAAAACATATTTCAACAACATGAAGACGTCATAGAAGTTCCTCTTTTATGTAACATGAGAAAAATTTCCATCAAAATATGTTGATTCCACCATGCTCTAGTGGATTTGGCACTAGAACCCTAAACAAAATTCCCCTAATCAGTGGTTGTACAATGAAAAAAATATAAGAAAATAGGGTGAGGGAGCCAAATGAAATCACTACCAAGAACCCTCCATAGAATGGGGTCAGAGGAGAAGAAGAATAGTATAGGATCCAGCAAAAAAATCTCTCTGCCGACACCTGGTTGACCAAGATCAATGTGTCCCCACAAACATTAAAAATACCCACATTCATTATTCAAGTATTGAAACTTCATTTCATGTTTTGAAACCTTGATTCATATCATAAACCATTGAAGGAATATGGTTCTTAATGGTTTACAATGGTAAATTCTCAGGAAGTGGTGTTCTCCCCTCAATCAACCTTATTCATAGTGTGAATCAGTGTTCATGGACCGAATGGATAAAATCTCCAGAAATTCAGCCTCTTGAGCCACCTGACCCTTCTTTGACTTACCCCAAAACACATTAGGCATTATATAATCCTAAATACATATCCAAAACACTATTTTATTAAATATAAACTCCGAAAATACCAATTTGAGTCATGATTCTCAAAAAAACCCTCAAAAAAATAAAAAATATAATTTCCTCAAGAATTTAGAACCTATAACGATGTGGGTCATTAAAAAATACCCTTCATAGGGATTATAATCTTTGAGAAGCATCTATTAAAATTTATTAAATAAATAATTCCTATCTTTACCATAAACTCACTACCAAACTATCATGTTCTTCCACTAAATGCTCATCTAACTTTCTCTATGTAACTCCAATCACTAATCCCATATCCAACAGATTTTATTCATTAACTTCTTATATGATCCTTAGGTTTCCACATTTGCATACCAAAAAAACTCCCAATGTGGTTCCCATATCACTACACCCAACTCTACAAAAACCACCTGTCATACATCCTCTATATGACTTTATCTATAAAGGCTTTATTTCACTCACCAAAATTTCCTCACAACACTCGATCACAATGCATTAACCCATAATGTCATCAAGAGGTCATCCAACACCCACACTAAAATTTTAAGTTGACTCCTAATGTAATTACATGGTAGGATCACCAACCAGCACACTAGGTTCCATGATCTCACCCCATTCATTTGATCACTACTGATCTGAATCACTCTGGGATCATGTCAACACCACCTTGGGCTTGATTCCAATGCACTGACTCCAAAAAATGCTATATATGAATCTAGAATATGTTATTTACCAGGGATCTAAATACTAAAATCACAATCCCTCCTCAACCATCCACCTGAATGTCTCACTACATCCATGACCATTTCTATGTGAGGGTTATTCAATAATTATCTATTCAATTCTCACCACCATTTAAGTATCTTAATAATCACCCCAAAAAACAAAATACCCAAACTCCCTAGTGCATGATCCAATCATTATCACATATAATTATTGGACCTAACCATCTCATTAACCCCCAATTCAAAACAGAACAGTTCTCTTCCCCATACCACAAGGAACAACATCACCAAATATCCAATGGTGTGCTCCCAACTATATGGATTTCCTTACACCACTCCTTATACACCAACCCAAATGGGTCTCATTAACATGCCTCCCTAACAACACCCCTATCAAGGACTAATAATCTACTCTATCATGATTATGAGCATCTCACCAGGGTTATAGTGCCTTAGAACCACATGTGTTCATCTAAAACCAAAACAATTCTCAAAGTACTAGCATATAATCCCTTCACTAATCTAAAAATAAAAATGAGAATCTCCCATAAACAACACAGAATATTTATTACATGTCAAGTATTTTCTTAAAAAATAATTCAAACACTCACTATCTTTCTCAAGTAGAGTGATCAACCAAGAACCCTCTCACATGTACTCACCCTATATTAACCTTGATTTCAACCAAACCTAATGGCTATATACTTATAAGCAACTAGATTACAAAATCCAACTCATGAACTCATAAGTAACATCTTAAATACCCTATTCTCACATACATAAACCACCAACCCTGATCTAATCACATGTAAGGATTATCTCATACCCTAAGTAATCTCACTCTTAGAAAGTCTAGCCATTTGATCATCCACCAGCTAAGAATAATTTTAAAACCATGAGTGTTAACCTATGCTCGATTCTCCACACCATGAAAAGTGCACCCAAAATAAATGGGGCTAGGAATCCATCTAATCCAACCACCAAAATACAATTTTGAAACCATAAGAACTCAGAGTGATTCATATTTCAAGATCTTAAAGAATCCCACATGAAATTCCTCAACTGATCATTCTGGTTAAGTAGAATTCATCCAATAATCAATAATGGAGAACACCATATAGGTTTTTATAAACACATTAAGTAACCAAACCCAAATCCTCAAGGAATCGCATTTCCATCCTTAGATCATTCCTCAAGCATTCCAATGCCAATTCCAACCCACTAATGGTCCTTATATATACCTTGCATGAGGATCTATATAGTCATCTCCCTATAACATTTTTCATTAGGATTTGTGTCACCTTCCATTACATAAAATATCATGGATCAGTTGAGAAAAATACTACCAGAAATTTATATTGGAAAACACAATAAAAGTTTTTCTATGAAAATTTAAAAAAATAAACCCCAACCAAATTATCCAATCACACACAATTTGGTGTATGTTATGTGATTCTAATGTGGAAAATATGATGCATGTAAACATGAATCCTTCTAATGGGCTAAGAGATAAATAACATAAATAAATATGACTGATAAGCACCTAATATTAAATAAATATCTAAATAATAACATTAAAAACCAATAGCAACAGTCACATGCCCTTGGTAACTATGAATTAAACTACAAATGTGTTCATAAATTATAAGTCTCAGGTCCATTTTAAGCATTGAAAAATTCCTAAACAACCTATCTATTCTCTCCCCCAATATAAAGGAAAAAATTATTTAATACCACTTTGTGATTCCTTGCCCTGAAACCATCATCCATGATTGATTTTTGTGTACCCATAAGAATGAATCCTCATATGATAGAGGATTCCAACTACTGTAGGTGGATTAATATATACAATGGTTATATATTCCCTCAAATAATAGTGTAACAAAAATGTAAAATATCCAAAATATACACATCAAATAATTAGAGTATGCATAAATGAATTAAAACAATGTTATAATAAATTAAATGCCACATAAAACTCCATGATCATATGAATCATACAATTATTTCTCAAAAGGATGATCCCATACACAAAATAAACCAAAAATTCAACACATGCACACTACGCCTACCATCATCCCTGATCTTTACAAACCCTACCTCAAAATTACACATTGATTTACACTGTCTATATCCATTTCAAATCATATAGTCAACCTAAATGATAATACAAGGTCTATATGCACACCTGGTTACCCATGAAGGGTATGAAAAATACATCCCAATCATGTCTAACCTTTTCCCCCAGTATAATCTATCATACATGTGTATGAACAAAGAAAATAAACATGTTGAAAAAGTTCACCTGATGTCTTATAATAATAAATACATCATGACTACCAAGATAAAAAAGATAATATGTGATAACTAGGACAACATGGCACTCAATAATACACACTTTGGTTCCATTCAATAATTCACTTCATCCATATCACATATATACTCCAATTCATCATGTGTTAACCAATCCACCATGATACCCCACCAAACCTAATTCGGTGTTATGTTAAAATCCCATTTTTATATCATTATATTAAACCAAATTCCAAGAACCTAAAAAAAGAATTATGGTAGGGAATCATCCACGTCTCAACCACTACTCACTTATAGAAGGGTCTTGTATAGAACATCTATACCAACCCCTATCACCAGAAGCTTGCACATCCAAGTATTGACCTTAATCATCTCACTTATGGAAGGGTTATCCATCTAGTCTCATATCACATAAAAACCCCATATCACTCAATAAATCCATGCATCTAACCTCACATATCATCTCATCCCATACTAATTCTCTCTGATGGAATTATATCCTCTGATCCTATCATATCGCATCCTGGACCCCATCTCATTCATGGTGGTTAAAATGATATCATCTCACTAATGGTATGACCCAACTATCGCGTCTCACCCATGGATATTCCAAATGGTCATAATATACACTATTTCACTCATGGTCGACCTAGAATTCTTACTCATTAAGGACTCCATCTCACTGTATTACTACCATTTTCATATCACTCGGGGTGAGAGATGGCCTTGACACCCTCTCCCCCATTGGAATCCATTTCTTTTCATGATATAAAGCTCATAAATAATGAAAAGGTTTTATCCCGTAAAAAATCTCAATAGTTCATCATTGGGAACTAGCCACTCAAAACTATCCCCTTATCTTAAGAATGTCACATATAGAATGTTAGGGAATCCACTAGGGTTTTCCATACTCTTATCATATCTAATCATTGATTCCATGTTGTTCCCATCACCCCATGGTGGAAGTAGAGTTCATAGTCTCATCCCAAACATGGCCCCAAGTGGTGGGGTCAAATTATATCTAACACCGCTATAGAATCCTGAATCCATGTCTTATGTAATTTATAGGACCCACACTTGGATCTCACCTCACATATTATATAGGAGTTCCATTGGCTCATAACCAAGAGGAAACCCCTCTTCGGCATACTCATCCAATCCTGAAGGACATTTCCTACTCATGGTGATTTATAATATCACACTTCACCCATTATATTCTTTTCTTTTTTACATGTGATAAGTAAAAAATATCATTTATCATAATAAGGTACAATTTGTAGGTTCTGGGTGCATCAGAAGTGCATTGGTGCGTGTACCCAACTTTAATTTTAGCATTAACAACGATCAATCTGATATCCATCACGATAATAAAATGCCAGGTCTTTGGAATAGAATAAAGAATGAAAAAGAAATAGGGGAGTCCTGGAACCATAAATAGGATCATAATATGTTGGTTATAATTAATTTAATTAATTTAAAATAATTACCTTGATGGGATTCTTTCTTCGTTGATGTTTCCAGTCATGATCTGATGTGATCCATCATTGTGTCGTAGAATCCAAGTGTAGGATTCTTCTAGCGGTGATCCACACATGCTCCACATATATCTAGATGTTGTTGAAGGGATCTCTAAGTGATAGCGTGGAAGAGCCTTTGCTTTCAATGTCCGCCTTCGGTCCTCTTGATCCAGTGGAGGTGGATCTCTCTCTCGTAGCTTAAGAGCATTCTCGGTGGAAAAAAGAATTCTACCTTGGCTTGAGAGCTTTTCCAAATCTATTTTTCACAACCACCAAAAAATGGCTAGGCTAATGAGAAATATATAATTGGGATTTTTTAATTACATAGAATAATAAAATGAATTAATTACCCGAAATCATTTATTCATTTCATTTAATTCTTAGTAATACCCCATGTCTAATAATAACAGTTGACAATTATTATTACCTGACATGCACCCACCAAATTATAATTAATATTATTTAATTAAATAAATAATATTATTTTTCATAAATTCCCAGAAAAAAATACACGGCATGTACTTTTAATTTTACGTTTTTTATTTATTTTCTCCACCGCATTTATTAGACCTTGAATAATGGCTATTTATTTCTAAAATAAATATCACTGCATTATTCACTAATAAATATATTATTTCACCCAGAATATATTCTCTTGAATAAATTGTGTCGAAATAAATGTGATTAGGCATACTTAAATAATTATTAAACCACAATCGGGAATAATATTTATTTAACTTGTTAAATTAGTATTTAACTAAGATACTTGGACACACTTAGTGTGTGACCCTCTAGGCCTCTTTCTCAGTGGCATTAGGTGGAACCTTCATAAAGTCCAAGGTTAGTGTCTAGAAACATGCCAAGGCACCCATAGAGAAATAACTTAATGATACAATAACGTTTCACCTCTTATGAATGCTTACCGTGTAATATAATCCCTTTATCATGATATCTCTAATCAAGCGGGTTGCATGCTAGTGCCATCAACCCATGTTCTCAATTATTCTTTCTTCAACTTCCCAGAATTGAACTTTCCCATTCTTTACCATAGCCATGGATTTATTTAGGCTATATCAATTCCATAAAAGGGCATGATATATCTAATTCTATTATGGAACAAAAGGTAAAAACCCTTTCTCGCATTATCTATTAATGCAGTATCACTCATGACGCACCCAACGTATCCTACCTCGCTTCAAAATGTGTGTCGTCATAGTTTTCATCAATACATATAAGTGCACGGGTTTTAATACCCATTAATAATAATATTAAAGTCTAAGGACCAATACACACGTCCTTATATAGGAAAATCCAATGACACTGTGAAACATGGACTTCCTACTGGCAGGTCTTGTTCTCATAATATCCTCCTGGATATTACCAAGGGAGCACACCATGAGAAGGTGCCTCAAATTTTTATGAGTCCTCACCCCTAATGGAATGTATTATATGTGTCCCTCAAATAACATCATCTAGCCATAGAGCATATATATTCAAGAATAGTGTTATGGCACTTTTGGGTTCTCATCATAGCAGGGATCCACTATGACCCTTTAATGCAACATCTATCCTTAGGACATTATCACATGCATTGTCACGTAGAAGAGCAGTCAATATGTGATAAGGTATTAATTAATGAATAAAGTACAAAGTAGTTGGTTTTAGGCCACCAACTCTAACAGACTCCCACTTGGACGAGATCCAACTGCTAACAACTTTTAACCTACTAGCTCTCACATGATATTCATGCTCCTACTAAGATAGGCTTTTAGTCATGGGGTTCACCACGTTCTCTTCTATGGACACTCTGCTCACTACAACTTCACCCCTTTGATAGAAATACCTCAATAGGTGATAATTCTGGATTATATTCTTTGTTTGTTGATGTGACCTTGGTTTTTTTGAAAGATCCACCATTGCAGTATTGTCACAATACAATGTGATAGGATCTTTATTGATAGGCACCACATCAATCTCCTGGAAAAAGTTCCAAATCCAGATGGCTTCCTTGTCTACATCAGAAGCCACTGTATATTCAGACTCTACTGTAGAATCGATGACAACTGGTTGCTTTGAACTCTTCCAACTCACAGCTCCTCTATTGAGATAGAAAACATATCCATATTTTGACTTCAGATTGTTATAGTCTATCTGAAAGCCAGCATCATCATACCCTCTGATGACAAGCTCCTTGTCTCCTCCATACACCAGAAACATAGCCTTAGTTCTTCTCAGATACTTCAGGATAGTCTTAACAGCAGTCCAATGTTGTTCTCCTTGATCTTCATGATATCTGCCTACCATGCTTAGTGCATATGCAAAATCAGGTCTGGTACATAACATGGCAGACATGATGGATCCTATAGACAAAGCGTATGGGATCTTACTCATTCTATCTTTATCTTATTATGTTAGAGTATGCTTTTTCTTAGAAATATATAGGTCATGTGACACTAGAACCAATCAAATTTTGGATTGTTCCATACTAAATCTCTTTAGTATATGGTCAATGTATGTACCCTGGATTAGTCCAAGAAGCCTCTTGGATCTATCACGAATGATCTTGATCCCTAGAATGTAGGTTGCCTCACCCAAGTCCTTCATGGAGAAACACTTGTTCAACTAGTCATTAACAGACAGTAATACCGGTACATCATTTCTAATAAGCAATATGTCATCAACATATACTACTAGAATAAAGATCACATTCCTATTAAACCACTTATAAACACATGGCTCACATTCATTTTTAATGAAACCAAATTCTTTTATGGCTTCAAAAAATCGAATGTTCCATGACCTTGATGCTTTCATTAATCCATAAATGGATTTCTGCAACTTGAAAACTCATTTGGATTCACTCAGTGTCACAAAACCTTCTGGTTGTTTCATATAGACATCTTCCTGAAGATTCCCATTAAGGAATATTGTTTTAACATCCATTTTCCAAATCTCGTAGTCATGGTAAACTGTTATGGAAAGTATGATTCTTATGTATTAAACATGTCAACTGGCGAGAATTTTTCATCATATTCAATTCCTTGACATTGTCTGAATCCTTTAGCCGCTATCCTTGATTTACAGGTGCTAACTTGACCTTCTATGTCCAACTTTCTCTTAAATTCCCATTTTCATCCAATAGGCTTTACATCAATTGGCTCATCGACCAGAACCCAAACTTGGTTCCAATACATGGAATCTATCTCAGAATTCATAGCTTATAGCCATCTTGTAGCTTCTGAGCCTTTTACTGCTTCCTTTTAGGAGATATTTTCATTATTGTCCAATAATAATGATTCACCATCCTCATTGACTAGGAAACCAAATCTCTCTGGTTCCATTACATCTCTTGAACTTTTACGCATTACTTGTGTTTTTGGAACCTCTTCCATGGGGACCTATAGAACTTTTTCCTATAAAAACTCCTATGTATCTTGAGCATCAACTTTGTCAAAGTCAATCTTGCTCCCACTATCCTTTTTGAGGATGTGCTCTCTCTCTAGAAAGACAACTTGTCTGGCGACGGTCACTTTCTTGTCTGAATGGTTATATAGGTAATATCCTTTCATTTCCTTGGGATATCCTATAAAGATATACCTCGTGCCCCGAGATTATAGTTTATTTCCTGATAAGGCCTTAACAAATGCCTCGCATCCCCATACATGTGTGTGTGATAGAATGGGTTTCTTTCCATTCCATAACTCAGAGGGAATTCCATTTTCTGCTTTAGTTTGTATTTAGTTTAATGTGTATGTTACAGTTTGTAATGCATATCCCCAAAAGGATAATGGAAGATCTGCATGACTCATCATCGACCTCACCATGTCCAACAAGGTGTGGTTCCTCATTTCATTAATACCATTCCACTGTGGTGTATAAGGAAGAGTGAGCTGAGATAGAATCCTATACTCCCATAGAATATCGATGAACTCTTGGTTCAGATATTCTCCACCTCGATCCAATCGAATCTTCTTTATCTTCTTACCAAGATGATTCTCTACTTCATTCTTGAATTCCTTAAATTTCTTTAAGGCTTCTGAATTATACATCATTAAGTATACATAGTCATATCTACTCAAATCATCAGTAAAAGTAATGAAGTAAGAATATCCACCTGTAGATTCTACTAGAAATGGTCCACACACACCCGTGTGCACCAATCCTAGAAGCTCTGTGGGCCTTTTACCCTATCCATCAAAAGGAGGCTTGGTCATTTTACCCTGTAAACAAGCGTGACATCTATCAAGTGGTTTTAGCTCATTAGAGTCTAAATAGACATCTTGGCAGAGCTTTGTCAAGCGCTTCTCATTTATATGATTGAGATGGTGATGCCACAACTAGGTGATGTATAAGTTATGTGAGTCTATTTTGTAATCGATTTCCAACACTTTTTGTCATAATTTAATACATACAAACCAGTATTTAAATGTTCCATACCATAACATATGTTGTTCTTATAGAAGAGACAACACTTATTTCCAAACTTAAAAATAAATCCATCCATATCCAAACAAGATACAGAAATTATGTTCTTGGTAACACAAGGCACATAATAACAGTTATGTAAAACCAAAATCATCCCAGACGGCAATGAGAGGTGGTAATCACCAATGGCTAACACAGCCAGCCTCGCGCCATTGGTAGCTCGAAGATCCACCTCTCCTCTGGAAATCTTTCTAAATCTACTTGGTTCCTGGATTTGAATATAGATTTGAGCCCTACAAGCTGTATGTAATACCCAATGTGTAGAAATGGAAAGATTACACTTAATAACGAACGCAACTTTAGCATCCTCATGCTTTTGGGTGCAGTTCCTCTTCCAGTGGCCTAGCTTTCCACATGAAGAACATACCACCACCCATTCCTTTCCCTACCTCTAGATCTTCCCCTTCTTGGAGGGACGGCGCTCGGGGGCTTCATACCGTTTATAAGTCTTTGGCCCCTTTGACTTGTTCTTCCTTTTCTTATTCACTATAAAGACTGTGGGTTTGTCACACCCCATGTCCTTATCTACCTGAAGAATTAAGGTCAAAAGTTCTGATAGACTCTTCTCATTATTTCTCATGTTTTAGTTGACAATGAAGCTAGATAAGGTCTTGGGCAGTGATGATAGGATGAGATCTATACGCAACTCATCCGGGAACTTAATACCTAAGATGTCTAAGCATTCAATGTAGCTAATGGGATTGACTATATGTGGCCCAACTGGTGCAGACTCTCCAATCTTAACTGTAAACAAATCATTGGAGATCTCATATCTCTCCTGTCTCACCTTCTCTTAATAGAGATCCTTAATGTGAGAAATCATGTTATACGCTTCCATGTTTTCATGTTGCTTCAAGAGCTCATTAGACATGGTCGATAGCATGAAACACTAGACATATGTGGAATAATCCATGTGTTTCATATAGAGAGATAGTTCCTCATCACTGGCCTCTTTTCTAGGCACAACTAGAATAGGCTCTTCCAGCACATACAATTTCCTATCATGGTGAAGGATGACTCGTAAACACCTCTGCCACTCTTGGAAATTGGTGTCGGTGAGAAGGTTTTCTTTCTCAAGTATGGTTCGAAATGATATGTTTGAATTCATTTTTCTTGAAATTTCTACAAATTAAGATGAGAAAAGTTTTAGTGCTTTATTATGATAAAACTGAGAAAAATAAATTAATTAATACTTATTAGTCTCCCACTATTTTATCGAAATATAATAGCCCTCACCATTGACTTTGAAATATTATGTTACCTGAATATTCTAGTAGCAAGGATCCATATTTCCCATTTCATTACCCCAAATAGGTTTGGTCATGAAACTTGAAGGGTTTTAGGTTGTCATTCCAAATTACAACTACATTAACTCACAGCTCCTTGGTCCGCTAAGGGGACTCCCCAATCCTGGAATCCTTTTATTTTTGGATTTCTTCAACCTTTTCCTCTTGGTCACACCAATTCCTGTCGTGGAAGTCAACCTTTGATGCAAACCAAGTCAATTCAACCCAAAACCATGAATTATAATTCCCCAATAATTTAAATCACCCTAACTAGGGTTGGTCAAGCACTTTGAACTATGGTTCGATTCTAACCAAGATTATGGAAGGTTATACCGACTTAATATTTATTTGAGGGATTTTATCCCTATACATAAATTTCCAATTTATTTATCTTTGATTAAAAGCTTTTTAATATTAAGTGGGATATACTTAAGTGATTAACCATGTCTAAGATAATATTTATGCATAAGTCAGTCTTATTTTAGTTCCATCTTGCATGCTTGTTTAATTCATTAATTATGTGATCGTGACAACACACCCACAATATATAAACCGTGAAACTGATAGAAATAAAATAAATGGTATGATCATGAGCTTGTTCTATTTGTTAGTTTATCTAGTGGTTGATAAACTAACCTAAGACCTAGGGGATAAACACCTTGAACCATTCGGGTTCGTGTTTATAGATTTCCACCTGTCCACCTTCGTATCTCCTTAGATTGGTTTCACCTTGGATCCTGACTTGAGCCACCTCCACTATCTTAGGATCTTCATCCATTACATATGCATTTATCTCACACACAGGTAAGGGGTAAAAGGGGGATTTTACATAAAATAAACCTTGGGTGCGCAGGCCCTACATATTAATAAGGAGAAGGCTCGCAGGCCAACAAATTTAAATAAGTAAATTAAAAGAAACCATTCACATACAAAGGTCTTGGTCTATCTCATGATCATCCATACATGCAATGATATTTATGCATAAATAAAACTATCATTCAATTCTTTAATCATTATTATTTAAGATAATTTACACTCGAATAAATTAATTATCTTTAATTAATTAATCCTTTTATCTTAAACCCTTTTTCTGAATTTCCTTGAGATTCTCATCCATCATGATTTTAAACAAATAAATTCATTTAAAATTATCTTTGTACGTAACTTGTATCTTGGAGGCAACACAGTGAATTACCATTCATAACTACCCATTGAGTATAAATGAACATTACACAGATGTTAAATTAAACACATATATATATATAACACTTATCACGTGTTGTGCCTCATCTTTACGTCTTCACTATGGTACAAATCTCAAGGGTTTGTATAATATAATAATAAATTTTAATAAATCTGCATAATTTGGATGAGTACACGGTGTGTAGTTCCAACTACACGGCATGTACTTTTGTTCACCGTCCATCCAAAGTACACACCCGGGGACATGGCCTGTAAATTTACTTCAGAAATATTTAGAGTACACGGAATGTCCAGTGGGACACACGCCATGTAGTATCCATGTTACACAGTTTCCAGCCAGGCAAGTCGTGTATGTGTTATATGGTCCAACCCTAGCCCGAAGGTACTACACGCTGTGTTCAGTGGATCACACAGCGTGTAATCCAGAAACTATGTGCCACCTATTCCTATTATACACACAGTGTCATTTATGACTTAGGAATACTCCAACACACGGCCTGATTTGGAGGACTAGTCTGATGCATTGAACCTAGACTACATGGAATGTACTGTCGAATGCATGCCGTGTATTCTGGTGTTGTATAGCCAAGAACTTTTGGCACCTTCAGATGATATCCACTATTTTATTTTATTCAAAATTAAAAGAAAATTTTTTTCTGTAAGGTTAACGAGAAACGAGAGAAGGGGAACAGATCTCGAGATTTGGATTTTATAGAACGATTAACTTGAATTGAAACAACTAAATTATTAAATGCATAAATCACCAACGAAAAACTAAATAATTATAATCAATGATATGACACCTTTAATACCACTTGTAGGTTCTGGGAACAGTGGAAGCACGTTGGTGGGTGTACCCAACTTTAATTTTAGCGTTAACAATGATCAATCCGAGATCTGTCACAATAATAAAACACAGAATCTTCGAAATAGAACGAAGAACAAAAAATAAAGAGGGGAGTCCAGGAACCATAAATAGGATCATCATATATTGGTTATAATTAATTTAATTAATTGACAAGAATTACCTTGATGTAATTATTTCTTCATTGATGTTTCCTGTCACGATCTGATGTGATCAGTTGTTGCGTCATAGAATCCAAGTGTAGGATTCCTATAGCAGTGATCTACACATGCTCCACATATCTCTGGACGTCGCTGAAGGTATCTTTGGGTGATACCATGGAAGACCCTTCACTTGTGATGTCTGCCTTCGATCGCCTTAATCCGGTGGAGGTGTATCTCTCTCTCTCTCGTAGCTTGAGAGCATTCTCGGTGGAAAAAGAATTTTCTCTTGGCTTGAGATCTTTTCCAAATCCATTGTGCACAACCACCAAAAATGGTTAGGCTAATGAGAAATATATAATTGGGATTTTTTAATTACATAGAATTATAAAATGAATTAATTACCTGAAAGCATTTATTCATTTCATTTAATTCTTAGAAATACCCCATGTCTAATAATAATAGTTGAATATTATTATTACCTGACATGCGCCCAGTGAATTATACTTAATATTATTTAATTAAATAAATAATATTATTTCTCATAAATTCCAAGAAAAAAATACATGGTGTGTATATTTAATATACACATTTTTTACTTTTATTTTTTCTTTTTTTTTATTTATTTTCTCCACCACATTTATTAGACCTTGAATAATGGCTATTTATTTCTAAAATAAATATCACAGCATTATTTGATAATAAATATATTATTTCGCCCACAATATTTTCTCTTGAATAACTAGTGTCGAAATAAATGTGATTAGGCATCCTTAAATAATTATTAAACCACAATCAATAATAATATTTATTTAGCTTTTTAAATTAATATTTAACTGAGATACTTGGACACACTTAGTGTGTGACCCTCTAGGACTCTTTCTCAGTGGCATTAGGTGGAGTCTGCCTAAAGTCCAAGGTTAGCATCTAGAAACACACCAAGGAACCCATAGAGAAATAATTTAATGCTGCAATAATGTGTCACCTCCTACAAATGCTTACCATGTAATATAATCCCTTTATCACGATATCTCGAATTAAGCAGGTTGCATGCTGGTTCCATCAACCCATGTGCTCAATTATTCTTTCTTTGACTTCCCGGAATTGAACTTGCCCATTCTTTACCATGGCAATGGATTTATTTAAGCTATATCAATTCCATAAAAGGGCTTGATATATCTACTTCCATTATGGAACAAAAGGGACAAATCCTTTCTAGCATTATCTATTAATGCAGTATCACTCGTGGCGCACTCAACATATCCTACCTCGCTTCAAATAGTGTGCCATAATAGTTTTTTTCAATACATCTAAGTGAATGAGTTGTAATACCCATTAATAATAATCTTAAAGTCTAAGGACCAATACACATGTCTGTAAATAGGAACATCCAATGACACTATGAAATGTGAACTTCCTACTGGCGGGTCTCGTTCTTATAATATCCTCCTGGATATTACCAAGGGTACACACCATGAGAAGGTGCCTCAAAGTTTTATGAGTCCTCACCCCTAATGGAAAGTATTATTTATGTCCCTAAAATAACATCATCCGACCATAGAACATATATATTCAAGAATAGTGTTATTTCACTTCCGGGTTCTCATCGTAGTAGGGATCCACTATGACCATTTAATGCAATAGTTATCCTTAGGATATTATCACATGCATTTTCATGCAGAAGAAAAATCAAGATGTGATAAGGTATTTATTAATGAATAAAGTAAAAAGTAGTTGGTTATAGGCCACCAACTCCAACAAAATCCCCATATCACCTGGTCAATATAGATATTAGTTTCCACCAAGGCTCCCTACACCACATATCACACCTTGAGACCCATCCATGAACTCACACTAACATATACAAGCTCCCTCCCCCTGAAGATATAGTCCCTGAGAGATTCAAACTTAGTAAGGTAATGAACATCACTCATATCAAGCATAGGAGCCACAATGCCACCATATCTCTTCTAGATAGGCTCTTCCAGTCCCTATACATCTACCCAATCCCATAAAGCATACATACAGGAAATAATTAATGAAAAAAACATATATTGATTCATAATAAAGGGCCAACTTACCACTGTTAAAAAGTTACCACCCAATATAAGTATGTTCTCCCTCCTCCAAACCCATATGTACCTCATCTGAGCTCATATCAACTCATCCTATCTAGACTCATTCTATATAAAATAAATAATTAGTTATAAAAATTTATAACTAATTATTTAAATTTTACATAATCCACATAACAATGGAAAACTCATCAGGTGTTCTTGCTACACTGAAACCATGACCAACCACCTATTGAAGGTCTACAACACACCCCCAGAACCATCCATATAAAAAGTCATATCACACAATACCTGGTTAATCGGTAATTTTTTTTAATTTAATGAGGAAACTTAAATAAATTAAATTGGTAATGTACCATCACTACATGTAACATCCCAACATTTTAGGAAAGAAACTCTATATTTGATATTATATATGATACATCACATCGAGCTTATATGAACAATGAAATAATATTATTTAGATGTTGCCTTTATAAACTATAAATTAGAATGGACGGTATGAATAGTGTTAGGTGAATTATAAGAATATTTTTTACACATGTATATATAATTAATTATTTGGTGACTAATTAATTATAAATGAAAATAAAACCCATTTTAAAATAATAGGAAATGTTTTTATGAAAAACTATTTAAATGTAAACAAGTTTGTTTTATCATAATAAATAAAAAAAATCAAACTTGTTGTAATATATTAAATATATTTATAATATAAAAAATATAATGTTTAACATTCAACCTCTATGTTTACTATACATTATATAAGAACAAATACAATTTTACTCGTGAAATTTATATTTTTCTAAAAGGCAGTTTTGCCTCTTTTTGATGGTGCACTTATTTTAAATCTTGATTTTAAAACTTTTATAAATTATATTTGAAAAAATAAAAATCTTATTTTAAATATGAATATCAAAATTTACTTTGGATTTATTTTCGGATAAGTTTCATTTTTTTATAATTAGTAAAAAATGATGAATTTTAATTGTACACATGTTTTTTGTCTAGATAATTTATAGTGATAAATTATATTTTTGATTCGTTTTAATATATAATTTGATCAATTTTATGCCATTTAATCCAATTTTTTCATTTTAATCCATTTTACATTGAATTTGGATATATAAACATTTCAATCTTTTGAACGTTTTCACTTTAAAAACTCGTATTATTATTTTGTCAATGGGACTAATTTTTAATTATTTTTAGCAAATTATATGTTTTGAAATTTGAAAAAAGGATTAATTATTTAGAATCATAATATCAAAATTTATTAAGTCTTTTTATTTTTGGATAAAATGAATAGTAACATTAGTAATTTTTTATTACAGCGATTAACGGAAAATCAAATAATTAAGTGTAAAAATAATATTATAAATATTAGAAAATTAATCATACATTTTTTTCTAGTTTTATTGGATAATTTATTGTAAAAAAATGAAATCATGGATGATTTTATTACCTCTTCGAGCCACCTGGATGACTTTAAGCCCCTTATTGTATTTTATTTTATGGAAAAGTCAATGGTGTCATACTTAAGTTCAAATAACTATAAAATTTTTAATAATTTTATTTAAAAGATATATTCAACTTAAAATAATATTTTTAAATATAAAATTAATATCTTCATCATGGAAATTTCTATTTAATTTTTAGGAAACAAATAATTACCTAAAAGGATTACCCGGTTTTGAGGTAGTATTTTTTTAATTAATGGAAATATCAAAAAAATAAAATAAATAAAATAAATATAAATTGAAATAATTAATGTCATCTAAAAATTTTATATATTTATTTTACATGTTAGTTATTTGTTATAATAATTTTTATTAATTTATATTTTTTATAATATTTTTAGAAAATCGAGTATTGAATTGTGTTAAAATTGATAGTAATGATATTTTAAAATAAATAATAGTTTATTAAATGATATAATATTCATAAAAAATGACTAGAATAAGGTTTAAAATTTCATCAATTATCTAATTGTTGCTATTTTTACATATTATAGTAATAATATTGACCCTTAAAGTGTAAAAAGGTATGTTAAAATGGTAAGAGTTAAAGAGGTTAAATAAAGGTTAAAGCCAAAAAATAAGGATTATAAAATAGTCAAAACATATATAATTTTAATAGGATGAAGGTATTTCAACCCATAATAATTTTTTTCTGAAAATTTCATTTTGGAGCCATTTTAAGTATAAAAATAATTTAATAGTTTGAGAAATTCCAAGAGTACCCCTCTCATCTCTTATAAAAGGGAACTTCTTCTTCTCTATTATTAACACTTTAAAACAACTTTGGTTCATCAAATATTTGACCAAATACTATCCTAAAATACTTCAACACATTCTAAATCTCTTATTTTAGGTATCAAACCACCATTATTGGTCTTTAGATGTTAATAAAAGGATATTTTCTAAGGAAGATGTATCTTTTTTAATCAGGTATTTATGATTTATTTCTTCATCCACTTCCTTAAAATATTGTTAAAACATGATTAAATAATAAATATATTATAATAAATATATTGATATGTTATTATTTTAATATAATTACCTAAATTTATCTCCACCTGCATCAAATGAAAAAATAATTAATAATGCGTGTGCATGGCAGACTACCACCACACGAACCGATATAATTCGTTTTCCATCATTGTCTCTACAGACTAGTAATACCGATGGAATTAATGTTTAAATATGATATTCATGACATATTAATCATATTAAAATATAATATATTACTTTATTTCTTATATTTATATGTACATAAAAATGATAACGTTGTTCATGGGTACATGTGAACTATCACCTCAACAAAGTGATGTGATTTTTTTTCATCACCACATCACTTGGGTGATATATAAAAGTATATTTAAATAATAAATATTATAATAATGATATTATTATCATTAAGGATAGATGAAATTATACTTTCCTTATTTTCATATTGATCATTGAAAAATGAAAACATTACTCATGTGTACGTACAACTTACCATCTCCATGATTGTAACGTAGTTCATTTTTCATATCAATATTTAATGGATGGATTTAAAAATATAATTGATTCATAAAAGTGATTATTATTTCATGAATATTATTCAGATTATGATGGACCAATGACCATTTTTTACTATATACATTATACCAATGTCATTTTGGACTCATGTACTGAATATCATCAAAACATCGGATATGAAATTCAATAATCAAGTGATTGTTATAACATGGTAATAAGTGATATAAAAAGAATAATAAACTTTAATGATATTATATATCAATTAAATAATTTACCTTAGTTTATTATCCAAGAATATAAAGATGTTACGTGATTAGTCATACTCAAGGTAAGGGACTTCGTCTCAATCTCCTTTCATTGAGGCATATTTTGATGTTATACACTCACCTTCTTTTATGAGGTGTATATACAGACCCCTTTGACATATCATAACATAATTTATTTATTATTTTGTCATTTATTTTATTTTAAATTTTATTCTTTCATGTGACTTATGATTAAAATTTTAATAGTGTTATGGGACACTTTGAGTGTTTAATGATTTAATTTCAAATTCCTTTTCTCCATGTCAATATTCTTGACATTATTTTACATATTTATATATATGGATATAAAAGGATTATAATGTAAATTTTATGTTTATTTTTAATTTCATTAAATGGTTTTCAAATGGTATATTTCTATGTTTTTTATACATAATGTTTCGATAAACGAAAAAAGTAATTTTTTGTTCTTAATGTATAAGGAGACAACAACTTTTCAGTTTGTGTGACTATTATTTAATTTCTTCCTTCCTTTTAATGATTAAATATTTTCTTAAATTAAATACCCACTTCCCTTATTTTTTGGATTTTTTTTATTAAAAAATGGGTTTTTAAAATAAAAGGGTATTTTTATACTAAAGTTTGTTTCATAAGGAATTAAAATATTTATTCGAAGGTTTTTATAATGAAAGTGTTTTTTAATTATATGGTACTTGATAATTATATGAAATGTGTGGGCCTGATATATATTATACATGTGGTGGCCCAGATAGCATCAGGTAATCTTTTTAAAGCTTAATATGGTGTGGTGAAGATAGTGTTGGGAAAGATCATTACAACCTAATGTGTGGTGGCCCAGATAGCGGCGAGTTAGCCCATTACATGTTATCATGGCATGGCCCATATTGTATAACATACCAGGTAAATAAAGAATATGACATTTTTATATTTATTAATTTTTGTGAATTAAATATTAATTTTACTTTTAAGGGGATTATTTATCTGATATATTACTCAACACGCAACAATGGGTTTCTTGGAAATCTTATGTTGTACACAACGTTGAGTTATACCAAAAAATAATATAACATTATTATTATTTTAAATGGTAGTTAACGCCTAGCCATTGTATTGAAATGAATGAAAGGAAACTAATAAAATATTATTATACATGTTTGTTAAATGTTTTTTATATTTATCTAATAAATTTTAGAGGCTTAAAATGAGAATGAATCTGATTTTAAGCATGAAAAACTCTAATATTTTTAAAAGGTCATTTTACAGCCTTTTGATGGTGAACCCCTTTTAAATCTAGTTTTTGTCACTTTTATATGTTCCATTTAACAAAATAAACTTCTTATTTAGAATAGTAACAACAAAATTTACTTTGGGTAAAATTTTGGTATTTTTCTGATAAAGTTCATTTTTTAATGAATAGTGAAAAATATTGCATTTTAATCCAAAACTGCATTTTAATCAAATTTATTTATATATTAAGATTGTAATTTTAATTGTTTTGAATGTTTAATTGGATTATATTTTTACCATTTAATCTAATTTTGTTCATGGGAATTAATTTGACTCTGAAATTGGACATAAACAAATTTCAATCTTTTGATAGTTATTATTTCTTAAAAACACACTTTGGTTTTGACAATGAGAATTAATTTTAAATTAATTTCTGAAACATATGTTTTTTGAATTTGGAAAAAATGGATTCAATATTTGAAATCAGTAGGACCAAATTTTATAAATAGGTAACTTTTATTTTTAGACATTTTGAATAGTAACTTCAGTAAATATTTTATCCACCATGGTTAAAGGGTAAATCTGGTAAATAAGGGTAAAAATAATATTATAATAATATTAAATAACCCTAACACATGTCCTAACACTATTTTATGATACATGTTCGACCATGGGCATCCTTGGGTCGATTTTGGGACCCCATGGATCCACTTGTAAGTGAAAATGACACTATAAAATTTAATTTAAAGTAAAGGAAAATGTAACATAAACATATATCTTTTAGTAAAACAATCATTATATAGGGTTATATAAGTGATATTTTTTACTATAAATATTAATTATAAAGATAAAAATATTTCCTATATCTTGGTATTTTATTTATAATTTTTAGACATCATATAAATAAATTTATTTATGACGCAATGGTGATGTAATGATTGCCTCATTGATGAATGTTTTAAATAAATGAGATTATAAATATTAAAATAACTTTATTTTGAAACTTTTTATGACATAAAAGAATTTTATAGATTATTATGGCTTGTTATATTTTAATCAATGAAGGTTTTTAGAAATAATAAAGTTGTTATGGATTTTTAAAAAGTCATGATATGAATAGTATAAAAATTGACATAAATGAGTTTTTAAATCAATTAATATTTTATTAAATGATAAAATAGTCCTAAAAATATAAGATTCATGAAAATGACATATATGATGTTAAAATTTTCATTAATGATCCATTTTAGGTCGCTTGTAATTTTATAGTAAATTTATTAACCATATAGTATGAATATATAAGAAGACATGGTAAAAGTTAAATAAGTTAACAAAGGGTTGGATAAAAAATATAAGGATGAAAAAATATCCAAAACCTATCCAATTATTATTTGATGATTTTATTTTGACTTATATTTATCTTATATTAAAATTTCATGTGTTTTGGACATTTTGAAACCAAAAATAATTTTATAATAAAATAATACTTTCAAACATTCCTAAAGAACCCCTCCTCCCTCTTATAAAAGGTCACAACCTCCAACCCATTACTCACACCCCTAAAATACCTTGGATCGTCCAAAATATGTTCCAATAATATCCCTAAATCACGATATTTTACCTAGAAGCCTTACTTGTGGCAGAAGGAAATTCAATAAATCTGTTGGGTTCAAATCAAAGGGAGTTACCCAATTTAAAGGTAACGTCTTCTCTCAAGTTCTTTTATTTTCTTTAACTTCTCCACACCCTATGCTCTTATTATTTCTTATTTACATAATAATAAAATTATCCTAAATATACTAAGTTTTTTTTATGGTATGTATTGGAACTACACTTACACACACCTCCATCTAATGGATACGAACATACTGTTTCTGTGGATGGTGAACTACAGTCTGACGAAACGATGATTGTTCAATCTTCTCCTACCACCTATCATGGTAACCATTATGATGGAAATATAATTATATATGATATTTATGATATTTATTTTATCTATATTCTTTTTTAATTCTCATTTATAACATACCTTTATGTTTTTAATGTTGTATGAATATGATAATTTCATTTGAGGAAGTGCGAACTACCGCCACCTCAAAGTGATATGACTCGTTCAAACCATACATGGAATGTATAAAAGATAGTGTAAATGAAATTATTTAATGTATATAAAATATGATATTATACTGTAATAATAATATACCTATGTATAATTTGGTTTTCGTTCTTTTAAAAATGAAAAAAATGGAATGAAAGTAGTGTTCATGCGTACGTACGGCTTACCATCTCCATGAACGGTGCATTTTATTTTCATATATCCAAATGATATGGAGTATTATAAATATATATATACTGGATATATATGATATTTATGATATTTAAACCATGAATACAAATCTGGAGATAATGGAATTTTGACCACATTGACAATTTGTAATTATAACATGTTCATTTTTTACTCAAGTTTTGAACATCGACAAAATGTCTGATATGAACTCAAATAATTAACTAATTGTTGTAACAAGGTAATAGGTGATATAAAATGAATAATAAAATTAAAAAAAATTCTGAATCAAGTATAAATTAACTTAATTTTATTATTCATGAAGAATAAGGAACATACGTGATGAGTCAGACTCAAGGTAAGGGAACTCCTTAACCTGATTTCCATTCTTTGGGTTGAAATTATACTTCTTGATTATGTTGTGCTATTATTATGTGAGAAATAACTTTTTTATCATATGTTGTATTTATACTTGATTTATGTTTACTTATATAGTGAATAAACATAATCGATCTATCTTATTTACAAAATGATCTTTGTAAGGGAACTCATTAACCCAATTTCCATTTTTTGGGTTAAAATTATACTTCTTTATTATGTTGTGATATGATTATGTGAGAAATAAATTTTTTTTATCCTATCTTTTATTGATACTTGATTTATTTTTACTTATAGTGAATACACGAAATCAGTCTATCTTATTTACAAAATGATCTTTATAAGGGAACATTTCACCTTTGTTTTTTTGTCAAAGACTTATTTAATGTTATGTCTTTTAATTTCCACTTTCTTATATTGGGATATGTTATTATATATCCTTATTACTGTAAATTTTATGTCCAATTGATGAGAGACCATTTTCTCTCTCATAAACTCATTTTCTGAATTTTTAAGTGATTCCATTAGGCTACTGAATTTTTGTAAGGGAATTTCTAAACTCAATTTCCTCTCATTGGGTTTTACACATACTTTGTTGATTATACTATGCAATGATTATGTTTGGAATCACTTGTTATTTATTTATGTTGTAATTTCCACTTCCATTTATTTGGATATAATTTTTCAACACATAATCACTCCATTTATAAATTCGTACACCATTTATATGATCTTTATATGGGATTTTCTCTCAATTTACATTCCATTGAGACTTATTTGTTGTTATACACCAAATCAATTTATATAGTGTATATACTGCCCTTTGAAATATTATATCATGAATCTCATTATTCTCATGATATTATAAGCTTTTTTTAATGTTATTATGTAATTATTTTTATAAGTGCATTGCTTTCAAGTGGAAAGGGACTCTTTATCTTAAATGTTGTTTGAAATGTTTTAAATATTTATTCTTCTAAATCTTTCTCATTAATGTCCATGTTTTCAAAAATGGTTTTTAGGATTTATTTAAATGGAAATTAATGTTATAAAATGTTAATTTCTTTAAAAGTTTCAAAGTGGTATGGGACACTTTGATTCAATAATATCTTTATTAAATGTTTTAAATGGTATTGATAATGGTTTTGAGAAAGCATTGATTATGTCAATATCTTGAAATGATTTACTATGATTGAAATTTGGAAATTTTATCTTTAATTTATTCGTGTTTTATGTGTTATGATAATGTTATGGTTATTCGTCATTGTTTATGTATACGGGTGGTTCTGTGAAAAACCTAGGGCGAGTGAGCCCAAGATAGCACTCTAATGCATTGGGTAAATTGATGGAGGTAAACGTTAATGTTTCTCCTAAGAGATTTAGAGAATATACCATGATGGGTATTCCAAACATAACTCCCTACGTAGCTGTGAAAGCTACAATGTAAGTATGTTATAGATTCCATAAGTTACCTTTATGATTCAGGATTTCTATGTGTTATTCATAAATCTTATGATTTCATGAGGTATGTTAAAGAGCTTATGTTTTTAATGTATTGATGAACTAATGTTTTCCTTCTTTATTTTATAACCCTTATTGAGATTTTTATGCTCATCACAAGTTTTTTTAAATGCTTTTCACATTGTATAAATAATGTTAAGAGAATGGAATAATTCGAGAATATTTATATCAAGAAAATAATTCATGTTTTATTTTAAGAGTTTTTATTTTATGAAAAATAGATACTTAGTAGAAGTGTTTACTTTGTAATATTTAAGATATAATGTAATAGTTATGGACTAATTCTCTAAAACTCTAAACCTGAAAAGATCCTCAATAAAAATTATTAAATTAATTAAAGATTTTGTAATGTTTAAGGCTGGGGTCTTATAGTTGGTATCAGAGGTCGGTTTAGACAACTTTAGGGATTAAGAGTTTTTATTAGACACATGATTATTCTTTATGTCTACTCCTTAAGTTAAATCCTTATTTTGTAACTTTTTTATATCAGGGAAATCCTGTTACAAATGGAAGGAGGAGGATCTAAAATGATATTTATATCTCTTTCTAATGGCTTTATTGTAATAATTATTGAAAAGTCATGTTCAGATGATTCTAAAACATTTTCTAACATACAACTCACTTTCAAGAAATTGTTTGAGATATCAAACACCTCTTCTATACCTTAATACCATCTTGGATCATGGTTTGTATTTAATCAAATCCAATTTTCTCAATATTCTCATATTTTTAAGAAAGGTAAATATTATCAAGTCATTTTCAAATATTTTACCTTATCACAATATTTTGAAGCATATTATGATTTTGAAAAAGGTATTGAATAAGGAGACCCTTGCACAACCTATTTATATTTGATTTTAAATTATAGTCCTACATCACATACTTATGGTATTTTAAAAGGACCATTGATTAAATTTTTTTACTCAAACTCAGTCTGAATGTTTTATACAGAGCAAGTTTTGTCATATGTTTTGAAATTATATGTCACACATGATTATTTTTTGAAACTATTTTTATGTGAACACCCATATGACCCAAGTTGTATGAGGTGTATTTGGATAAAGGAAGAAGATGATTTTTAAGGATATATAAATCATTGTTGCAATGCATGGACCATCTATCTACGTGAACAAGATGACAATGAAAACAGGTGGGCACCATGATCGAGGTACGATGTTCTTTCTTTGGGAATAGTGTTATTTTATGAAGGTAAAAAAAATGTCAATATATATAAGACTTCATTAATTAAGATATTGAGGTCATTATGATTTGGGATGAAAATTAGAGGTATAAGACAACCATTGATGTTAAATCATGTTAGGATTATTTTTTAGTTTTATAAAAAAGGAAAACATGCAAGATGGGTGACAACCCGTCGCATCCGGCAATGCCGTAAGAATCAAACTCATAACCGAATGGAGATAAGGGTGCATCGTCTACCACTATATTATGTGAAATTTCTGTTTAGAATGACTTATTATTTTTAGCTAAATGATTGTATGGATCAAGAATAAGTTGATTTTGGGAACTTATGTTTTTTTTAATGGATATATATAGTTTAGTAAAATGATTTGGTGATTAAGTGATAAAGGTTAGTGTGGAATATGTTCTCTCTTTTGGGAACACTATATGCTTAAAGAGAATATAACATTATGGGATCTCATTTGTGGAGTAATGCTTGAAATTTTATTTTGGAAGAATCTATGTTCTTATTTTAGAAATATAGCGATTTGGGTTATTGATGGAAATGATTAACCTATCATAGAGAATATGTTATTAGGTTAATTAATTTTTAGTATGAGGCTTTAAGAGTAGCCGATGTTATTTGGAGATAAATTTTAACACTTTTATGGAAGACTTTGTGATCAAATCCTTTTGAATTATGGGTTTCAATCTTAGTTTGGATTATATTGAAGGATTTTAAGGACTATTGTTTATTGAATGGTCTTTGTTGAACTTTGGGTAATATTTGCTCAATTTTAGAGATTAAGAGTATTATTTCCTTTTTTTCCTTTTAGGGATTATCTGATCTTGTACTAACCATTTTAGTTTTGGTAAATGTATAAAGACAAGGGAAATATATAGTTCATAATTTTTGGATTATTTGATTCTCTAGAAGTTGATCCTAGCACTTTAGGTGTGACCAAGTCATTTTGAATACTCATCGTTCAGAGAAAAGATTAGTTTTTGGTTGAAACTTATTAAAGGATGAAACTCTACATGAAAAGTAAATATACTTCCTTATGTCCTTAGTCAGTCCCATAAATAAATTTCTCAACATTATGAAAAGGAACTTAAAATAAAAACATTTTCTGTTTACTTTTCCTACTGTGGAATCAAAGACCATTTAACCCATCATAAGTTTGTGATTTTCTGGTGGCTAACTTTCCCCTAATCATGTTTTCTATCACTCTCCATCAGAACTTGACACTTAGTTTCTCCTCCATATATATGTTTTACTACATGGAATCCTAGTATGAGTTATCTCGGGTGACCTTTGTACTTCTCTTTATTTCTTTTAAATTAATAGTTTTATTGAATCTTTTTCTGATGTAGGACATTTAATGAAGTTTTCGAGCCTAATTTTAAAATTGAGAGGATGTAATTCCCAAAATGGGGAAAGGATGTAACATCCCAGGTAAATAAAGAATATAAAATTTTCATATTTATTAATATTTTTGAATTAAATATTAATTTTACTTTTAAGGGGATGTTGTGTCTCATAGATTACTCAACATGCAACAATGGGTTTCTTTGAAATCTTATGTTTCACAAAATGTTGAGTTATACCAAAAAAATAATATAATATTATTATTATTTTAAGTGGTAGTTAACACCTAGCCATTGATACTTATTTATTGTTATACACCAAATCAATTTATACGGTGTATATATATCCCTTTGAAATATTATATCATGAATCTAGTTATTCTCATGATATTATAAGCTTTGTTTAATGTTATTATGTAATTATTTTTATACATGCATTGTTTTCAAGTGGCAAGGGACTCTTTATCTTAAACATTGTTTTAAATGTTTTAAAGATTTATTCTTCTAAATCTTTCTCATTAATGTCTATGTTTTTAAAAATGGTTTTTAGGATTTATTTAAATGTAAATTAATGTTATAAAATGTTAATTTATTTAAAAGTTTCAAAGTGGTATCGAACACTTTGATTCAATAATCTATTTATTAAATGTTTGAAATGGTATTGACAATGGTTTTGAGAAAGCATTGATTATGTCAATATCATGAAATGATATACTGTGATTGAAATGTGGAAATTTTATCTTTCATTTATTCTTGTTTTATGTGTTATGATCATGTTACGGTTCTTGGGCATTGTTTATGCATACGGGTGGTTCCGTGATAAACCTAGGGAGGGTGAGCCCGAGATAACTCTCCAATGCATTGGGTAACGTGATATAGGTAAGTGTTAATGTTTCTCCTAAGAGATTTAGGGAATATACTGTGATGGGTATTCCAAACGTAACCCCCTATGTAACTGTGAAATCTACAGTGTAATTATGTTATGGATTCCACAAGTTACCTTTATGGTTTATGATTTCTATGTGTTATTCATAAATCTTATGATTTCATGAGGTATGTTAAAGAGCTTATGTTTTGTATGTATTGATGAACTAATGTTTTCCTTCTTTATTTTATAACCCTTTCTGAGTTTTTTATGCTCATCCCAAGTTTTTTAAATGTTTTTCATAGGGTATAAGGAAGGGTAAGAGAATGGAATAATTCAAGAAGATTTATATCAAGAAAAGAATTCTTATTTTCTTTTGAAAAAATTTATTTTATGAAAAAATGGATACTGAGTAGAAGTGTTAACTTTGTAATATTTGAGATGTAATGTAATAGATATAGCCTAATTCTCTAAAACTCTAAACCTAAAAAGATCATCAATGTGAATTATTAACTTAATTCAAGATTATGTAATGTTTAAGGATGGGGCCTTATATATAGCACCATGTAAGCCTGTGATAGATTAATTTTAAGTAGGCCATATTGTTATTCCAAATGAATGAGTTTTGAAAGGGTTTTAAAGGGGTTTTATGTATATGATGCTCTAAGTCACCTAAAAGGGTTTTATTTTCTTTCTATGGGTTTTAATGATTATCTTTGAGAAAGATGTGTATTTTTTCATGTTAAAATTTTTTATTTTATATTCTTGAAGAACTTGTAAGTTAAAGGTAAATGTTATATGAGTTTTTATTTTTTACTGAACTAACAGTTTCCTTTCATTTTATATTCCTTACTAATCTTTTGTGCTCATCCCGTGTTTTTAAAATTTAATTTACAATGTTTATAAGAGAATAGAGACAAGGATGATATCAGGGGGATAATTGTGAAGATTTTTTATAAAGGGAAATAATCTTTTATTTTAATGAGTTTTATATTGTGGAAAAATTGGATACAAAGTATAAGTATCTACCTATAAAGTGTGGGTTTAATTTGTAAGAGTTTGTTCTAATTCTCTAAAACTCTAAACTGAAAAGATTCTTGAATGTGAATTCTAGTTCAAAAACACTAGGGTATGTAATGTTGAAGTCCGGGTCATTACTGTTGGTATCAAAGGATGATTTAGACAACATTGGATATTAGGATCACTACGGAAAAAATGAATATTTGTGACGGGTTGTTTGCGATGAGGAAGGGTCCTGTCGTAAATAGTCAGTTATTTTTGATGGGTAGACTGTACTCGTTGCAAAAGTTTTGGCGCGAGTTGCACATTAAACCACGTGAAGGGTATTTGCGACGGGCTTTTATACCCGTCGTAAATACCCGATGGTGTTTTTTAGTATTTGCAATAGGATTTATCGTCCGTCGTAAATTGTTTGTCGATAGGTTGGTATTTGCGATAGGTCCCATCGCAAATACCATTCTAAATGCTGACGCTAATTAATATGGGGGGTAGTATTTGCGACGGGCCACATCACAAATAAACTCTTCGCAACTAATCTTACCTATATATACCCCCATCTGTTTTCTCTCTCATTCCACTCTTTTCTCTACACCTCTCTCCCTCTCTACTTATATTTTATCTCTCAAAATATTTCTAAGTTAAAAATTTTAAATCTGAGCATATTCGCAGCGTAAATCCTCCGAAAGATTCAGTTTTAATGTATTTATCTATTTCTTTTATTTTTTATTTAATTCATTTTATTAGATATTAGTTATAATTATTTTTAATTAGCTCCAATTATATTAAATTAGAATTATATTGTTTTATTTTGCATTATTTTTTTACAAATATGTGTGATTAGTATTAATTAGTATTAATTAATAGTTATATTAATTATTATTAATTAGTAGTCATTAGTATTAATTAGAAAAATTATTAATAATTAGTCATAATTAGTAATAATTAGCGGGTCTATCATTAAGTGTGTGGGTCTTTGGGCTCTTTGGATTTTTTGGGTGTCATTTTTGTCACTTGTGTGGTGTGGTGGTGCTCTTTGTGCCACGTTTATGTGTCGTTTTCTATATTTTCTTAAATAATTTTTTAAGACCAAGCTTGCTCGAGTCCTAAACTTTCCTGGTTATAATAAAAAGTAATAATTAGAAGTAAATAGTAATAATTAGAAATAAACAATAATAATTAGTAGTAAATGGTAATAATAATTAATAATTATTAATAATTATTAATAATTACGATTAATTTGTAATAAATAGTAATAATTAGAAATAGATAGTAATAATTAGGAATAATTAGGAATAATTACTAATAATTAGGAATAAATAGTAATAATTAGTAATAATTAGGAATAGATAGTAATAATGAAGAATGAATAGTAATAATAAAGAATAAATACTAATAATTAGTAATAATTAGGAATAATTAGGAATAATTAGAGATAATTAGGAATAAATAGTAATAATTAGGAATAATTAGAAATAATTAGGAATAAATAGGAATAATTAGAAATAATTAGAAATAATTAGGAATAAATATTATTAATTAGGAATAATTAGTAATGATTAGGTTTAATTAGTATTAATTGGTATTAAATAGTACTAATTAGTATTAATTTGTAATAATTAGGAATAATTTTGTAATAATTAAGATTAATTAGTAATGGTTCGTAATATATAAGAATAATTAGTAATAAATAGTAATTAATGGTAATAAATAGTAATAAATCGTAATAAATAATAATAATTAGTAATAATTAGTAATAAATAGTAATAAATAGAAATAATTAGTAACAAATAGGAAAAATATAGCAATAATTAGTGATAATTAGTGATAATTAGTAATAAATAGTACTAATTAGTAATAATTAAGACTAATTATGAATAATTAAGATTAATTAGGATTAATTAGGATTAATTTTTAATAATTTATAATAATTAGGATTAATTAGAAATAATTAGTAACAATTAGGATTAATTAGTAATAACTAGTAATAATTAATAATAATTAATAATAATTATGAATTATTAGGAATAATTATGATTAATTAGAAATAATTAAGATTAATTTGGATTAATTTGGACTAATTATGATTAATTTGAAATAATTAGGATTAATTAGTAATAATTAGTAATAATTAGGATTAATTATGATTAATTATGATCAATTAAGACTAATTAGGATTAATTATGAATAATAAAGATTAATTATTTATAATTAAGAATAATTAGTATTAATTAGTAATAATTAGGATTAATTAGTATTAATTAGAATTAATTAGGAATAATTAGGAATAATTAAGAATAATTAGGAATAATTGAGAATAATTGGGAATAATTGGGAATAATTAGGAATAATTCGTGATAATTCATAATAATTAAGAATAATTAGTAATAATAATTAATAATTATGAATAATTAGAAATAATTAAGAATAATTAATAATAATTAGTAATGATTAGTAATAATTAGAAATAATTAGTAATAATTAGTTATAATTACAAATAATTAGTAATAATTAGTAACAATTAGGAATAATTTGTAATAAGTAGTAATAAGTATAATTAACTAGTAATAATTAAGAATAATTAAAAATAATTGGTATTAATTAGTAATAATTAAGATTAATTAGGATTATTTGGGATTAATTAGGATTTATTAGAAATAATTAGGATTATTTAGAAATAATTAGAATTATTTAGTAATAATTAGGATTAGTTAGTAATAGTTAGGAATATTTAGTAATAATTAAGAATAATTAGTAATAATTATGAATAATTAAGGATAATTTGGTATAATTAGTAATAATTAGGAATAATTAAGGATAATTTGGAATAATTGGAAATAATTAGAAATAATTAGTAATAAATAGGAATAATTAGTATTAATTAGTAATAATTAGTAATAATTATTAATAATTTGTAATAATTAGTAATAATTGGTAATAATTGGGAATAATTAGGACTAATTATTATTTATTAGGAATAATTAGGAATAATTAATAATAATTTTGAATAATTAGGAATAATTGGGAATAATTATTAAAAATTAAGAATAATTAGGAATAATTTGTAATAATTAGGAATAATTTGTAATAATTAGGATTAATTTGTAATAATTAAGATTAATTTTTAATAATTTGGATTAATTAGTAATAATTAGGAATAATTAGGAATAATTAGGAATAATTAGGAATAATTAGAAATAATTTGGAATAATTAGGATTAATTAGTAATAATTAGGAATAATTAAGAATAATTAGGAATAATTAGGAATAACTAGGAATAATTAGGATTAATTAAGATTAATTATGAATGATTAAGAATAATTAGGATTAATTAGTTTTAATTAGGAATAATTAAGAATAATTAGTAATAATTATGATTAATTAAGAATAATTAGGAATAATTAGGAATAATTTGGTATAGTTAGGAAAAATTGGTAAAAATTAGGAATAATTAGTAATAATTAGAAATAATTAGTAAAAATTAGGAATAATTAGTAACAGTTAGAAGTAATTAGGAGGAAATATACCAATAAAAAATAACAATTATGAATAATTAGTAACTATTAGGAGTAATTAGGTGTAAATAGTAATAATTTGGATTAATTAGTAATAATTTGGAATAATTCGAAATCATTATCAATAATTCGCAATAATTCACAATAATTCACAGTAAATTGGAAAACATTCTCGTGGATTAGCAGCATTCCTTTTTCTCGATGGATTATATCCTTACAAGTTTCTCTCACTAAAATCCCTATAAAAAATAAGCTCTGATATACAGATATCCATTTTTATATTCATGTGAATTGATATGTGTACATTGGAGAAGATTATTCATACTTATTTTAGTGAGAGAAATTTGCAAGGAAATGAGCACGTGGGAAAAAGAGGCTCTTTTTCCTGATGATTCATTTGCTTGCAACTTTCTCTGACTGAAATCACTTTGAAAAATCTACTCACACATTTGAATATCCATTATAGTATGTACAATAATAAAGATCATCATGATGAGGCCTCCCTACTCTCCATTCTCATGCTTATGAAAATTCATATTCGTTCATTGAAGAAGATTTTTCATAGTGATTTCAGTCGGTGAAAGTTTTAAGGAGATGAGCTGTTGCGAAAAAGAGCTTCAACTAATCTGTTGGAAATTGTGCCACTCATAATTAGTGGTAATTAGTATAAATTAGTTATAATTACTAATAATTAGAGGTAATTTGTATAAATTATTATAAATTAGTTTATATTAGTGTATATTAGTATAAATTTTAAATTAAATACTTTGAATAACATTGAAACAATAGAATTTATTTTAAATTACTAGAAATGTGAATTTAAAAGTCTTCCCTTTTTGGATAGTGGTTGCATAATATAAAATTATTCAAAATAACTTATTATTTTATATTTCTTAAAGAAATATGGAATAAGAAAGTCAAAAATAATCATTATTATATGATCGTTCTTGGATACATAAGAGCTTAAATCCAAACAGTTCTGGTTTAAATCTTGTATATATTGAGGGTGTTGAAACTTTCTTATCATTTTCATCATAAAAACCAGAATTTGTTTTAGAAATAAAAATTAAATGTCCTTGTAAAAAATTGGCTCTAAGGACGTTTAACTCATTTAACAATGTTGGAGTTCATCTATTATGTTTTGGTTTTCAAATAGATTATGTTTTTTGGTATAAACATGGTGAACAAAATTCTTAATAAGATACTAATAATTTGGTTCTTGATCCATTATGGTTTCAAAATTTAGTACATGATGTTGAAAGTCCATCTTTTCAACAAAATAAAACTCAGGATGATATCAATTTGACTCTTAAGTTGGTACCATCACTATTTAATGAGTTTTTGAGGTACGCTAAGGAATCCTTATGTCATGGATGCAAGATAAGAAAATTTGAAGTGGTTGAAAAATTTATTAGTATTAAATCAGATAATGGAAGGTCAAATAGGTGTTCTGATCAGATATTCTATTTGGTTAAAACACTATTACCTTAAGAAAATATATTACCTAAAAATTTCTATGAGGGCAAGAGGTTGGTTCTTAATTTGGGTCTTGGTTATTAGAAAATTCATGCATTTTCAAATGAGTGTATCTTATATTATGGTGAAAATGATTCATTGGAAATTTTTCACATACGTGAGAAACCTAGGTATAAATAGGCTTAACTAGGAAAGTCTAAATTGATTATTGTATAATAGTTGAGATATTTCCAACTTACAAGTAGATTGCAGCGTATATTTATGTCTCATAACACATCAACATTGATGGCATTTCACAAAACCAATATTTTAACTGATAAAGGCTTAAATAATCCCTCTGATGATAATTCATGGAAATTTTTTGACAAAGTCATCCATCTTTTTCTTTATAATCCCAAAACATGTGATTGGGACTTTTTACAGATGGTTTCTGTCCATTTGGTTCTTAAGGTAGTTAGTATTCATGTTGGCATGTCTTTATAACTCCATATAATTTACCTCCTTGGAGGTTGGTGAAGGAGATATACGTCTATTTGACCTTATTAATTCTAGGTAATCTGAAAAAGAATATTGATGTTTATTTGAAACCATTAATTGATGAGGTAATTTTATTGTGGAGTAATGGTGTCAGTACATATGATGTCACTATGAAACAAAATTTCATATTGAAAGCTACATTTATGTGGACAATTTGTGACTTCCCAAAATATGGAATATTATCTGGATGGATTACACATTGTCTAAAATCATGTTCATACTATATGAGAGACAAAAAAGTGTTTATGCTCATTAATGAAAAAAAAACCATGTTTTTTTTACTGTCATCATAGATTCCTTCCAATCAATCATCCTTTTGGGAAGAAAAAATTCCATTCCATAAAAGGTAAAATTTTAATATATTAACCTTAAAAAATGATCTCATGTATATAGGTTAAATAAATTATTTCTTCATTACCTCCCATCACATTTGGACCAAAAATAAAAAAATAGAAAATTAATGGCTTTGGGAAAGAAAGCAATTGGATAAAACGAATAATTTTTTGGTATCTTTCATATGGTTATGATTTTTGTTGGGTCGGAACAAACGAGGAATGATGGCAAGAGGGGGGGTGAATTGCCTTTTAAAAAAAGATTAACAAATTAAAAATCAAAGTATAAATGCAGCGGAAATAAATAAGGCAATCACACAAGAAATTGATAACGGAGTTCGGCCAAAACCCAGCCTACGTCTCCGCTCCCAACTCAACCGTTGAGAGATTCCTACCGCTTGCTTTTCAATGGTTTTAGCAAGAAACCCACTAGGCTTTGAGGTAGAACTAGGACCTATTACAGCTTGCTTTTGAAATGGTTAAGCAAGAACCCACTTGCTTTTAATGGTTTAGCAAGAACCCACTATCCTTCTTACAGGTGAAGGATAGCTCACCTATGTCTCAAGCTTTTTAAAGGAAAAGCTTGTGAACCTCTTCACACCTTAGTGGTGATGTGAAACCCAAAAGAAGGAGGAATAGAAAAGGAGTTGGGGTTTGTAGGCACAAACCCAATTTGAAAGCTCAAAAAGATAAATACGATAAAACCCGTAATTGGAGAAGCCTTGGGCGCCTTTGATTGATTGATGATGTTTGAAGGCCGCTTCCAAGCTTCTTTGGTGGTGCTCTTGGATGTGGAATTGGATGGAGCACTTGGGGTTCCTTGAGGTGTCTCGCCGGAGGATTGCCGAATGATCAACAAGGTGTCCTTGGGCTTGATTTAAGTTCCGGTTAGTCTCCGGGGCTTCCTTGGCCTTTATTTATAGGCATGGAACCCATTGGGGGCCTTTGGAGCCGTTGTAAAGGCTTAAAGAGCCGTTGGAGGCCAAATGGGAGTTGACTGGTCAAACCCAACGGCTAGTTTGACTGGGCTACCGGCTGGCCGGTACATCTCCACCGGCTGGCCGGTGCCTTGGATGTTGAGAAGGCTTCTGCCCAGGAGCCACCGGCTGGCCGGTGCTGAGGCCACCGGCTGGCCGGTGGTGAGACAGTAGGTCTCACTGTTGGGGCTGGATGCCACCGGCTGGCCGGTGACAGAGCCACCGGCTGACCGGTGGAGCCTGGCAGTGGGCAATGCCTCTGCCAGGTCCACCGGCTGGCCGGTGCCATCACACCGGTTGGCCGGTGGACTGAATTTCAGTCCACTTGAGATGCTTTCTTGGGCCATTCCTTTGGCAATCTCTTGCCTATCATCCACAACACTTAAAACACAATATTAGATAAATAAGAAGGTGATTGTGATCATGAAAATCAAACAACGAGGGGAACGAGATGTACAACAATCTCCCCCTATTTTGATGATCACAATCACCAAAACAATTAAAATAAAATACTGAAATTGAAAGGAAATGCTAAGCATGATGAAAAGGATTCTCCCCCAATCAATCAAGAAATTTCTCCCCCTTTGTGATTATCAAAATAGAATGGGGCATAAAACTTGATTGAGGGATATAATTGAAAATCAAGATTTTAAACCAATTGAAAATAATACCAATTGTTGAAAATTTTGAAATGAAAATTGAATAACAGTTTGAATTGAAAGTTTTGAATCAAAAATGAGATGAAAATTTTGAATTGAAAATTTTGAAACCAATAGTTGAAATTGAAAGTTTGAATCGAAAATTTTGAATTGAAAATTTGAAATGAGAATTTTGAATGAAAAAAATTTTTAATTCACAAAAAGGCTTAAAAGAACCTAACTCCCCCTAAATAAAAACAATAAATCACCGGGGAGAGGGATTTTGAAAAGAGACAATTTTAGGCCCGGAGAGACTCGCTAGAAGGGATTTTTCAATCCATACTTGTCTCATGGCGGGTCTTCTCCTATAAAACTCATCGGAAAAGAAAAAAGACTTTGGTTGGCCGTACCGGGCATTTTTGCAATTGCACTCATAGATTAGGTGCCCGGGTTTTTTACAATAATTGTAAAATTTAAAACTAGAGCTCCCCCTTACAAAAACAGTTGGAGCATGGGAGGAGGAAGCTATATTGGTATATCCTAGCCCTTGGGTGGTTCTAGATATACGTTGGGAACCAAGCAAATTGTTTAAATTTTGTTCCCCTTGGGTGAACTTAGCTAAGGATTCTCTAAGGTCCTTGATGGTTGATTCCAAAGAATCAACATTGGGGAAATTTTGGATTTTTAGGGAGAGTTCCTCCTTCTCTTTGAGAAGTTGGTCTTTTTCGGAGGAAAGCTTTTTGAAATTCTTTTTTAAAGCAACAAATTTTGAAGAGAGTTCATGAAAACCATTTTCAAGTTGGTCTCTAGCATGTTGGAGTTCTTCATAAGACATATGATTGAAAGAATTTGAATTTGAAGAACAAGAGGAAGAGGAGTCGGAAGATGTTACCTCATGGAATGCCATTAGGCATTTTGTACCTTGGTCGCTCGAGGAGGAGGAGGAGGAGGATGATGAGGTGTCACTCCATGTCGCCTTGAGGACCTTTTTCTTTCCTTTCTCCTTGGCCCGTTTCTTGTTGAGTGGGCAATCGGGCTTGTAATGACCCTTTTCGCCGCACCCGTAGCATTTTACCTTGGGCTCGGATTTTTCGGTGGGTTCTTGCTTTCGCGCCTTGCGAGATTTCTTCTTCTTCTTATGCTTCTTCATAAATTTATGCATTTGGCGGGCGAGATTCTCCATTTCCGAGTCGCCGCTTGATGATGAGGAAGATGAGGAAGGAGATGAGGAAGATGAGGAGGAGGAGCTTACTTCCTTTTGTACCTTGAGGGCGATGTTCTTTGGAGTTTTGATAGGGGTGTCCTCCTTTTGTGCTTGCCTCCTCATGGTGATCTCGTACGTCATTAGAGATCCAATGAGCTCCTCTACCGGCATATTTTTGACGTCCTTAGCTTCTTGGATCGCCGTCACCTTTGGTGCCCATGAGCTCGGAAGGACCCATAAGATCTTCTTGACCATCGTCTCGGCTGAAACATCATCACCAAGAGATTTCCTTCCATTGCACACGTCAGTAAAGCGAGTAAACATATCGGAAATAGACTCATTTGGATGCATTGAAAATGACTCAAAATCTTGCCTATACATATCCAATCGGGTGTCTTTGACTTTGTTAGTGCCCTCATGAGTTACTTCTAAAAGTTTCCAAATTTCATGTGAGGAGGTGCAAGTAGACACTCGATTGAATTCATTTCGGTCTAGGCCGCAATGGAGAGCGTTCATGGCTTTGCCATCAAGCTCAAAATTCTTTATATCGGCGGGGGTCCATTTGGATTCGTCGGGGGAGGAGAGGGTGTAACCTTGCATGACAATTTTGTAAATGGGATATCCTATACTTCTCAAAAAAGTGGTCATGCGGGTTTTCCAATAATTATAGTCGGTCCCATCAAAAAATGGAGCCTGACCCAAAGAAAAGCCTTCGGGGGCGAAAGAGGTTGATGCCATCTTAATGGATCTTAAAAATTTGAAACCGGGTTAGGGTATTACTCAAATTTCCCTTTGATACCAAATGTTGGGTCGGAACAAACGAGGAATGATGGCAAGAGGGGGGGTGAATTGCCTTTTAAAAAAAGATTAACAAATTAAAAATCAAAGTATAAATGCAGCGGAAATAAAGAAGGCAATCACACAAGAAATTGATAACGGAGTTCGGCCAAAACCCGGCCTACGTCTCCGCTCCCAACTCAACCGTTGAGAGATTCCTACCACTTTCTTTTCAATGGTTTTAGCAAGAAACCCACTAGGCTTTGAGGTAGCACTAGGACCTATTACATCTTGCTTTTGAAATGGTTAAGCAAGAACCCACTTGCTTTTAATGGTTTAGCAAGAACCCACTATCCTTCTTACAGGTGAAGGATAGCTCACCTATGTCTCAAGCTTTTTAAAGGAAAAGCTTGTGAACCTCTTCACACCTTAGTGGTGATGTGAAACCCAAAAGAAGGAGGAATAGAAAAGGAGTTGGGGTTTGTAGGCACAAACCCAATTTGAAAGCTCAAAAAGATAAATACGATAAAACCCGTAATTGGAGAAGCCTTGGGCGCCTTTGATTGATTGATGATGTTTGAAGGCCGCTTCCAAGATTCTTTGGTGGTGCTCTTGGATGTGGAATTGGATGGAGCACTTGGGGTTCCTTGAGGTGTCTCGCCGGAGGATTGCCGAATGATCAACAAGGTGTCCTTGGGCTTGATTTAAGTTCCGGTTAGTCTCCGGGGCTTCCTTGGCCTTTATTTATAGGCATGGAACCCATTGGGGGCCTTCGGAGCCGTTGTAAAGGCTTAAAGAGCCGTTGGAGGCCAAATGGGAGTTGACTGGTCAAACCCAACGGCTAGTTTGACTGGGCTACCGGCTGGCCGGTACATCTCCACCGGCTGGCCGGTGCCTTGGATGTTGAGAAGGCTTCTGCCCAGGAGCCACCGGCTGGCCGGTGCTGAGGCCACCGGCTGGCTGGTGGTGAGACAGTAGGTCTCACTGTTGGGGATGGATGCCACCGGCTGGCCGGTGACAGAGCCACCGGCTGACCGGTGGAGCCTGGCAGTGGGCAATGCCTCTGCCAGGTCCACCGGCTGGCCGGTGCCATCACACCGGTTGGCCGGTGGACTGAATTTCAGTCCACTTGAGATGCTTTCTTGGGCCATTCCTTTGGCAATCTCTTTCCTATCATCCACAACACTTAAAACACAATATTAGATAAATAAGAAGGTGATTGTGATCATGAAAATCAAACAACGAGGGGAACGAGATGTACAACAATTTTTTGGTTCATCACATGTTAGATTTCATGCATATTAAGAAGAACTATTTTAATAGTTTATTTAATATAGTTTTTGATACACCAAGTAATACAAAAGATAATATAAAAGAATGATTAGTTATTTCCAATAGTTGTAGGCGACCAGAACATGAACTATTTGAAAATTTCATATCATAGAAGTTAATGAATACAAAAGAAACTTATACATTGTACAAAGAAAATTGATTATTATTTTGTCAATGGATTTTATATTTGAGACTTTCATATGGTTATGCTTCTAATTTTGGAATATCTATTAGAAATTGTCATATTACCCTATTAAAAAGTCATGACAATCATGTGATAATGTAAAGACTACTTCTGATTGGATTAAGAGGTTTATTGAATTCTGTGATTTGGGATAAGATAAAATAAATATCATTTTTTTTTGAGACATTTTTATTGTGATGATAGAATACAATGCACTAATCAGGTTACAAGAAGATGTTGTTTAATTTTTTGTAAACTAGAAAAAAATATTTTTTCAAACTTCCTTCACTTAGTGGATCATTGAATAATACATTTCCCACATGAATCAAAATGTGGAGGTATGTTAAAGTTCTGATGGATGTATACATTCGAGATATTCATGAAAAAATTGAAGAAAAACGTTTGTAACAAAGCGTCTACTGAAGGAGTAATTGTAGAAGCTTATTTTTATGAGGAAATTTCCTTTTTAAAATATCGTTATTTTAAATATGAATATCCTTCAAAACAAAACCACATGGATCATAATGAGGAAAATGTTGATAATGAAATGATCAATCAGTTATCAGTTTTTAATCATCCCAAACATGGCTTCGGTTGAGTTCATGAATAATGGATTTCAGATGATGAACATCACAAAGCTCATAAATATGTTTTTCTCAACAATGAAGAAATAACATCATTCTTACCATGAGTGATCCTATCACTTATTCAATAAAAATTTTATATTAAATTAACTTTATTTTATTGGTATGTTATATGATAATCATATCAAGAAACTAACTCCCCAAATTACAGTAATTACTCTTGAAGAACGTTGGAAAAAAATTCCAATATGTTTCAAAAACTCGTAATATAATTTCTTATAGAATAACATATAAAATAAATTTATTACTTTTTATATTGATAATTGTTTTAAAAAAAATTAGGTACCTCATTATGATGATAAAATTGATAATCGATTGTGTTTCTTGAGTAACCTACTATCCAAAATGGTTAAATATTATAATGCATATGTTGTGAATGGTTTTCAATTTCATACTTATACAAATGGGGAATAAAAAAATAATTAATAGTGGTGTCTTCCTGAGAGGATCTCCTCATAGTGAAACTGAAGATGACTTTTATGGAATTCTGGAAGAAACACTACTGGAAATCTGCTTTATACTAATGCCCTTATCCTAATGGTTTTCTCAAAACTGTTGGGAAAGTGTATAGATTTCCATGATTTCCCAACATTTTTTTAAAACTGTTGGGAAAATGCTAGAGAAAAAATTATATACCAATGATTTTTATTAATAATTTTTTTAGAGTACATATACCAACAGTTTTTAAGAACAGTTGGGATAGTTTCCTCAAAATATAACAACACCGAGCCTCTCACCCCATTCTAGATCAGAATGATTTTTACCCTACATCAGTGCCTCTCTTCCCAGTCGGTGACCACTCTTCCAACAGTAGATCCATCGGTCTGCAATCTCTTCTACTAATCCACTACACATTGATATTCTCTTCCTAGAGGTTTGTGCACAATTGATTAGGATGGTTTGATCACCAAGATAGTATATAGTCCTAGGTATCCCTAACCTTAATTTCTTACACTTTTTCATTTTAATTTTATTAATTTAATGTTATCACTATTTATATTCAATCATTTATTTTCCTTTTCCTAATCTATAGCTGTTTTTGGTGATTTTCACTATATATCGTGGTTATTTTTATATGGTGTTGTTGGGTATTTCTTAGATATGAGATTCTAATATGTTTCTATTTTATTTCTCAAGTTTTATTATTTTTCAATCAATTTAAAACCAAATTTTATAAATTTACTTGAATATAAAACAACAAAGAATGAATTTAAATTAATATTTTTCATTCTTCTAGGTTTTAGAGTCATTTTTTTGTTTTCTTTAATAATGGATTTAATTGAATTTCTAAAACTATTGGTTTTCCTTAAATAATGTGGTGTGGTTTTTAAAAAGGTTAGTTGAAATTTATTTATGTGTGTTGATTTTATCAAAATGTAAGAATTTATTAATTTAAAAAAATGTATTTCAAATTAGCGTTAGTGTAATTTCTTGTGAAATTAATTTTATATAATATTTTGTTGGTGGAAACATACTAAGTACATATAGCTCACTCCCAAAAATTAATCCAAGGTGTGTTTATAGTTATTATGTTTTATAAATATTTACAAGTATTTTAAAATGTGGATAGTGGGTACTATTTCGCTGGTTGATTGATATCTCAGGATATTGAAGTGGTCTTTTGAAACTGTGTGATGATCTCTTAATAGCTCGAGTTTAGTGGTTTATCTTGTATGGTTGATGTAGCAGCAACTTTGACATTTTTTTATATTTTTTGTCTTATGTACTTTTATTATTATATATATATATATATATTATTTTTCATATAAAGTGTGGATTTGGTTTTTTTGTTGGTTATTCCATGTTTGGTTTCAATCTATATTTGAACTACTTATTTGATTTACATGGGGGTCCAACTTACGAGTTGTTCATTCTGTATTTTTTATAGAAATATGATATGTGTCTATTTATATTTGAGAAAATAATTCCCAATATTCTATTTTTTATTCCATTATCCCTTGTTTCCAATCAATGGGGATAGAGAACACCCTTCGGGCCTTATCGTGTGCAATCTAGGTGACATGTTTGGTTGACCCAGGTTGGTTCATGAAAAACTGGTGTTAGAGTTCCCATCACACTTTTGGGAAGTCTGCTTGATAGGATGTATGTCTGTTGGAACAAAAGAGGTAGGTTGTGAGTGGGTGTCTGATCACCACCTTTCATTAAAAGATATTAGTTTCCATGCATAGTTAGTGTTGGACTCATCATGTACTAATCATGTTTTAATGATCACAAATCCTATAATAATTTCTCTGACAAATGATTAAGTTTAATTATTTCCATAAGTATCACTGCTTGAGTTTGAATATAGATATTTGCCTAAGTCTGAGACACCGGTAAGGATCAGACACCGTGAAAATCAGACACCGTGAAGGATTAGACACTGTGAAGGATCAGACACTGTGACCATCAGACACTATGAACAAGACATCATGACATCCAGACATCGTGACCATCAGACACTGTGAACAAGACATTGTATCATCCAGACATCATGATTATGAGACACTATGAACAAGACATCATGAAATCCAAACACCGTGACCATCAGACACCGTGAACAAGACACCATAACATCCAGAAACCGTGACTATGAGACACCGTGAACAAGACACCGTGACATCCAAACATTGTGACCATCAAACACCGTGAACAAGACACCATGACATCCGGACACCATGACCATCAGACACCCTGAAAAAGACACTGTGACCAACCCAAACACCGTGTGAACAAGACATCGTTTCAATGACATACTATGACACTGTTTCCTAATATATTTTTTCATCTTTCTATTAAATCTCTAATGGTCATATTTGAAGATTTTAATGCATTGACATAATTAATATTTATTTGTAGACATATCATTGGACAATATGAGGTACGAGGTGCAGAATACATGAAACCTATCGGCTCCAACACATGAACTCCTAGATAAAAAGAGTAGTGTGGCCCAGAAACAAGTGGTGAAAAAACTTATAGGAAAAACATGATACAAGAGAACAATATGGTGGGCGTGAGCATCACAACAGAATACTTTCTTATGAATTGGCTCATGAAACCCGATTTTGCTGAAGAACACACAAACCATACTAGAATCCAGAGAACATCTTCACACTACCAAACATCATGAAGAACACAAGATGGATCTGTATGACTTACGACACTCTATTTTCCAGAAGAGGAACCAAGTTCTGCATCTGCTTCATCTCAGAAGTCCAGAGCTGAAAATACTAACACTCAGAGCACTTATAAACCTGTCTCAATCATTATGCTCTGTTGTGTATCTTTTTATTAACTTTCTAGCAGTGTGTGTTTCTTTATAATAACACACTCTATATCCTACATCAAACAAAAGGATACAATATATCCTTACTCTAAAATTATTTTACTATTTTGTATACCCATGGATAAGTGTGGAAGAGGTCCCTGTATTTCCTGGTAGTTTGTACCCATGAAGAACTATAGAAGAGGTCCTTGTGCAACCTAGACAGTCTTGTGCACTATTGTTTAACCCCGATCTAGGGTGTGGATCAAGTTTATTTATATAAACTGCTTGGTGGCAGGTGATCCCCAAGTGGAGTGGATTAGGTCTCGACTTCAGACTGAGCCACTTGTTGTATATCTATTGTGCTGCTTACTTTTAGTTTTCTCTTTTTTATTTCTTAACTATATAATTCAGAAATCACTAAACTTACTTTGATAGTTAATCATGGAAAGAAGTTATAATTGGTTTGTATTAGTAAAATAGTTTCAAAATTAATATTCTTAACTATTATTATTACTGAGAAATAATCAATCTTCTAAGAAGTTATTTAAATAGTCAAACCTTTATAACCATATTACTTTGATTAACTAGGATTTATTTAACTTGAAGGGGAAATATTTTTAATAAAACCTTTTTAAACAGAAATTTTTTATAGATACTCAATTCACCCCCCCCCCTCTTGAGTATTCTACTCCGACCAACAGTCAGGATTCCAGTCTTGAAGTTGAGTTTTGTTTATTATTATTATTCATATATTTTGATATGAATTGATGTTTTATTTTATAGTTATGTTATATGTGTTATTTTGAGGTATTTTTAGTTTTGGGGTGAAAGTGAATGAGGAATCAGAGCCACGCCGTTTGATCTTGTTGTCTGGAAAACATTATGGAGCCCATGTTGAAGGCTCTGTAAATTTTCTTAAAAGGTGTTTCATGGTTGATGACCAGTTATTCAAACCACTTCATCAAACCATTCACATTTATTAATTTCCCATATATTTATTTTTTTTCCTACCTTTATTTTCTATGTTTGTTACAATGGTGTTTACCATCGGTGTGGCTATAATAAAGGGAGTTTTATTATAAATTAATGTTATTGTTATGATTCTCATATATAGTAGTGTGTTAGTTATGGTTTTATATAAAGTGAATAATTATTGTTTAATTAAATATATTTTTTGTTACACTTTAATCTTATTGAAATGCCCGAAAAAAATTATTACTTTTTTTACAGAATGGATAGAAGTTGGATGTATGGAACTGATCCGATCACAAGCGATTTTCAAAAAAAAAAATTGGAGATATTTTTTTATTTTCCATTTTAAAATGCTTCCAATAGTGTTAAAAAACACTTCCCAGGTTATAATAGTGTTGTAAGACCTAGCTTGATCTATAAAGAAGTTATCTACCATATAACCAAATATGGTTTTAAAAAAAACTACTATGTGTGGTTTAATAATGGGGAGAAAATGGAATTTCAAAATGATGATGATCCAAATGAGAGGACTAGATTATAGAATTTGATATATGATTGATTTCCATTTATTTTTTATCATGATAAGGAAAGTATGTCGAGCCAAGAAAAGTTTGATACGAGCACACATGATACGTCCAATTAAAATAATGATGTTTTTAGGGTTAAAAAATTGAATGATGCTTCCATGACTCCAACATATAGACAATGTGGTAAAGTGAAAAAGATGGAATTTTAATCTGATTGTTTCATGGGAAAACCATATATGGGATTTCTAAAAATTCCATCGATTATATTCTTTCCTTCTTGAAGGAATTACTTCCAGATGGTGTAGACATTCCCTAAAACCAATATATTTCATGGAAGTTATTTAAAGAATATAGATTTTCAAAAAAAAAATCTTTCTTTCTTGAAAGATTGTAGATTATTCTAGGAGGGAAATACTGAATGAAATGATTATATAAAATGTGGACCATCCCAATGGAAACCAAAAGCTGATGGAACACCATCTTTTGTGCCAAATAAAGTAATGTGGAACTTCCCATTGATCCATAGACTCTATAATCTTTTTATGTATGATGAAATATCAATAAAAATGATATGGAATGATATTGAGAGAAATAAGAATAATGAAGATTTGGTTCACCCAATAGATGGATTTTTATGGCAGTGATTTGATGCTCGATATCTTGATTTTTTAGCTGAAGTGAGTAATATGAGTATGCATCTTTCATGTGATGGTTTTAATCCATCTGGGTGATGGTTACTTTGCACAACACATGGCCGGTTTTAATTCACATTTATAACCTTACAATTTCATGATTATACTAATATTTATCCCTTCTGATCCCGACAATGATATAGAGGTATACATGAATCCTTTAATAAAAGAGTTAAAAATTCATTGGGATATGGCCATATGAAAATACAATGCATGATCAAAAGACATATTTCATATACATGTTGCGGTTATGTGTAAAATCAATGATTTTCTTGATTACACAATGATTTCTGGATGGATGACAAAGGGAAAACTGTCATGTCTTGTTTTTATGAATAATAATCAATCCAAAAGACTGAAATATAACCATAGTTTCAGTTTTATGGGACATAGACAATTATTTCCAATGGACCATTCATATATAAATATTTGATGAATATTTGAAAATACCATGGAGATGGATGATCCACCTCAGCATATGTCTGGAAATTATGTGTTTAATGAATTACAAGATTTCAGTTTTTTATTTGGGAAGGGTCAAATAAAATATAGAAAGAGGAAGAATGTTTACAATGATACATATTAAAATTAGAAGAAGATTAGTATTTTATTTGAGTTTCCTTATTGGTAAACCAATTTGTTACGTCATTTCTTAGACATAATACACATTAAGAAGAATATATGTGAAATGTTGCTTTCAATTCTTCTAAATGTCAAGGGAAAGACAAAAGATGATTTAATATTTCGGCATGACTTGGTGGATTGGGGGATTAGACCAAAATTGAATCCTATCTGTATCCATGAAAATAAATGGAATATTCCATGTGATTCTTATGTGATGACACCTATAGAAAAAAATCAATTTCTGAAAGTACTAAAGACTATTAAAGTTCTCGATGGCTATTTAAGAAATATATCAAAACGGCTCAACAGAAGATATTTAAAGCTGAAATATTTGAAGACTCGTGATTGTCACATCCTTTTGCAAGAGTTTATTCCAATAGAAATACTTCATCTTTTGTCCAATAACATAAGGTTTCTAGTTATTCAGTTGTTCCATTTTTTTAGAGATATTTTTACTAAGATTTTTTCCAAGTATTTATTATAATAAATGTTGGAAGAGACACCATTAATTTTGTGTGAGTTAGAGAAAATATTTCCACTATCATTTTTCACATGTATGTTGCATCTGATTGTTCATATTCCAGCTGAAATACTTCTCAAGGGACCTGTTTCTTTTCATTGGATGTATCCAAATGAATGAAATATGTATACATTGAAATCATATGTTCAGAACAAGAATCAATCTAAAGGTTCTATCATGAATGGTTACTTGGCTAAAAAATGTATGAATTTTTTCTCAATATAATTGTTTGATATTACTATGAGAATTTACATACCAATGAGAAATGAAGATGAATAGTATGAGTAAATTGAACCCTTCCATCACTTCATCAAATTGTATGAATTCTTGGATCATATACATTGATGAAATTAATCCTTGAAGAGGGGGAGATGGCACATCGCAAAGTATTGTTCAACTGTGATTCGTTCAATGACTACACCAAGTAAATTGAACTTGTATATCTTATCTTATATCTTGTAATTTTACATATCTGTTAAACTATTTCTATTTGTATATATAGGGATCATAAAGAAATGATAAATAGAAAATATTATTCTTTATCTTTGATAAGGAGAGATACTTTTCATAGAAAAGAGTTTCCTTCTTGGTTAAAATTTAAGGAAGAAATATTGTTATGATAAATAAATAAATAAAATATTTAATTAAGTTTAATATTCATTTATATTTCAAGTATCAAGTTTTTATACTCACTCTGTTTTTTAGGAAATAAGAGCTTTGGATTTTGGTCCTAATATCGTGGTTCATGACTATAAATCAATTTTGATCAATGTGTATAAATTTATTATCACTAAATGAGCAATGAACATGAGAACACAACATTATGGTTTTATGATAACTACCACAATAGACTACTATGCTAGTGCATTGGATAATATACCTCATCTTGAAAATGTAGCATAATATGAAGTTTTTGAGAAAATAATAATATTGAATTATTACTCTCACGGTCGATTCACGATGATGAAATTCTAGTGATTTTATTTGATGATGAGGCAGGGTTCCTTTATTAATGATTGTGGATTTCGAGTTATTGACATGACTCACACTATTAAAACCAATGAACCATATGTATTGGAATCAATGAAAAAAAAGTTTTTTATGTCAAAGATCTCCTTCAACCTAAATTTGGTGTCAATGTTGATGTAATTCCAAGACATGTTTTTGATGATGGTGATGATGAAAAGGACACCATCCCTACTTCCATTAGCACCAATCTATTTATTACTTATGATGACTCCAATGGCTCAATTATCAGAGTTGATTGTGAACCCAATGTTGTGGTGGGAAATATATATAATCATCCATCTGTGTTCTCAATTATTTTGGTTTAGATATACTTTGGTTGTTAAGGTTAGTACTATTCAAAATGATTTAATATTGATTGCAAATATTTTGTATCTGACATGACCTTAATGTTAATTTTCAATGTTTATTGGATGGAATTTTATTAGTGATGCATTTTCTAATATTTAATTGAACTATATTCAAACCTATGAATCAAAACACAACTTAAAAAATTAAATTGGAATAAAAAACTAGAGGAATTAAATTGGAAATATCAAACTTATTGATATTAAAATCCAATCAAATGAAAATAATGACCTAACAAAAAAATAGCAAAATTACCTAACTAAAAATATAAACCAAAGGAGATAATACGAATAATTCATCTGTCATATTTTTGGTTTTTTGGGTTATACATTAGTTATCTTTTTTTAATTACATCCATATTTGTTTTCAAATGATGAAAATGAAAACTATTGAGGAGCAGTGAGAAAAAGGATGATAGACAACAATTTCTGAATGAATGAGATGGGGATTCCTCCATTAGTGCCTATTGGGAGTATTATATATATATATATATATATATATTAATAACATATAATGTTATCTGCATAATTTTTTTTTAAACTTTTATACAGGATCTTCCACCTAAGTTCTAGTTATTCAACAAGAAGCCTACTAGGGGTCCTAATACTTTGTCCGATTGTACGAGGGGGTGGTACAATAGCTAGGTGCTCTAGTCGACGTTCCCAATTAGAACATCACTACTGAAATTTTAGGCTATAGCCATGGTTTTATGAATTGTGGCTAGTATTGGCGTGGCTATAGGTCAAGACCTATAGCCACGGTTTCAAACTCTGGCTATAGCCCTATAGCCACAGTTTGAACTGTTTCTAAATAACTAAATCCATGTTTTGAAACTGTGGCAGCAGCTTAAGTCACATAGGGTTGTAGCCACAGATTGAAATAGTGGCTCTAAGGCTACATCCATGGTTCAAATTGTGGCTCTAGGTCTATATCCATAGTTGGAAATTGTGGCTATAAGGTTTTCAATTTTATAAAAAAACACCCCCACCCCCTGCAAATCCCCCCTACAGCACCCCTTCACCCATGCAAAGCACCCCCACCCTTGCTACACAGTCCCCCCTGGACATCCCCCCACCCCCCTCTGGACAGACCCCCCCCCCCACCCACACACACACACCCTGGATAGCCCCCCCCCCCCCCTCCCCGTAGCACCCCTTCACCCATACAAAGCCTCCGCTACACTCCCCCTAGAAATCCCCCTCCACTCCCCCCTAGATAGCCCCCCCAGACCCTGGAAACCCCCCCCCCCAGACAGACCCAGACAGACCCCCCCCCCCCCCCAGGACAGACCCTGGACACCCCCCCCAGACAGACCCTAGACACCCCCCAAGATAGACCCTAGAGAGCCCCACCCCCACCCCTGGACAACCCCCACCCAATAGATAGCCCCCACCCCCTAGACAGACCCCACCCCCTGAAGTACCCCTTCCCCCCATGCAAATCCCCCCCTCCACTCCCCACTAGACCCCCCCCCCATACCTTGGACACCACCCCAGACAACCCCCCCAAACCCTGGACAACCCCCCCCCCCAGACACTCGACACCCCCCAGACAGACCCCCCCCCCCCAGGACAGACCCCGGACACCCACCCCCCAGACCCTAGACAACCCCCCCCCCACCCTGGACATCCCCCCTGCAAAGCCCCTTCCACCCACTGGGCAGAACCCCCTGTAGCACCCCTTCCACCATGCAAATCCCCAACCCCTCCCGGACACCCCCCCCCCCCCCAGACCCTGGACGCCCCCTCCCCCCACCCTGCCTTCCCCATGTACCCCCCCCCCCCCCTTACCCTTCTTTCCCCTTTCACCCCCCCCCCCCCCGCCCATTCCCCCCTCCAGTCCCCCACTTACATCCCCCCCACCCAAGACAACCCCCCCCCCCCCCAGACCATGAACCCCCCCCCCTTCCTTCCTCATGCCCCCCCTGCAAGTCTGCCCTGCCCCTGCCCATTCCCCCCTCTAGTCCCCCTACCATCCCCCCCACCCCTTGACAGCCCCCACCCCCTGCCCATTCCCCCCAGACCCTGGACCCCCCCCCCACCCACCCACCCTGCCCCCTGCCTTCCCCAGGCACCCCCTGCCTCCCCCCACCCCCACCCCTACCAGTCCCCCATACCCATTCCCCCTCACCCTACCCCCTACCTTACCCATGAACCCCCCCCCCCTTCCCTGCCCATTCCCCTGCCTCCCCCACCCATTCCCCACCCCCACCCCACCCCTGCCATCCCCTACCCATTCCCCCCTTCAGTCCCCCACTGCCATCCCCCACCCCCTTCCCATTCCCACCTCCAGTACCCCACTACCATCCCCCACCCCACCTCACCCCTACCAATCCCCCCTTCTCATTCCCCCCTCACCTTGCACCCTTTCTTCCCCATGCACCCCCCTTCCAGTCCCCATTGCCCATTCCCCCACCCCTACCTTCCCCCCCACCCCCTACCAGCACCCCCTTCCCATTCCCCACCCCCCCACCCCCCCCCCACCCCACCCCCTGCCAGCCCCCCTTACCATTCCCCTCTCAAGTCCCCCACTACCATCCCCCTACCCATTCCCCACTCCAGTCCCCCACCCCACCCCCTTCCAGCACCCCCCCCCCCCCCCTCGCCCATTCCCCCTCCAGCCCCCCACTACCATTCCCCCTTCCCATTCCCCCTACCCATTCCCCCCTCTAGTGCTAGCCCCCCTGCCCATTCCCCCCTCCAATCCCCCATTTCCATCCCCCCACCCCCCCACCCCCTACTAGCACCCCCCCCCCCCACCCCACCCCCTGCCAGCCCCCCATGATCAGATTTTCACCAAATCAGTTTTAGTAGGGGTTTTCAACTTCCACGTTTTAATACATGGAATTATTCCATGTATAGAAATGGTTTGAACTATAGAAGTATTATATGTATGGACATGGGTTAACCTTGTAAATTATAGTATAATACCACAGTTAATCCCATGGAAATTATAAGGTAAATCCATGATCTTAACAATGGTAATTTTTAACTACACCCATGGTTAAACCATAGATCTTGGTCCCTAATAACACTTTCAAAATCATGGATCTTGGTCCCTAATAACACTTTCAAAACCATGGAAAATAGACCCTATATCCACAGTTAATAACCATATAAATTGATTTCTACCCAGCTATAGTTAATCACCAAATGCTTCCATAATAGCTACACCTTATAGCAGTACTCACATCCTCTAGATATAAGAAAAAAACACACCACCTTCCAAATAAAACTGAACTCAAACATAATACAATATATATCATAATAATTCAAACTATCTCCAATATAAAATTCCAATATCAATATCATCATATTAAAAAGAACTATTTGATAAAATTAAATGTATAAACCAAGAATAAAATTTAAATCTGAAATGTACCTCAATATCAGCATCACAAGAACCATCATGACCCTCATAATCTACTATAGAAACACCAACATCATTATCACCTACTCTCAGACCACCACCACCACCACCATCATCATTATCATTGAAATATTCATTGGTTTATGCTCCTAAATCAGTGGAAAGAGCGAAGAATCCTGATAAACATAATGCATACAAATGAGAACATATTTAATTAATGAAAAAAATCAATGTTTATATGGTGATTCATATAATATCATTATGTTACCAATAAAATACTCTGATAAACATAATTCATACAAAATAGAACACGTATAATTAATGAAAATCCCTAAAAACCATTTGTGAGGTCTGCCCCTGGCCTGCAGACCTCCCCCTGCCCCCTCCACCCACCCACATCCCCCCTAACCCCCTCCCCCCTACCCTACAGACCTCCCACCTCCCCCTTCCCCCTTCCCCCCTCCCCCTACCCTACAGACCCCCCTTCAGACCACCCCCATGCCCTGCAGACCTCCCCCCTTCCCCCTGCACTCACCCCACTCCCCCTACCTTGCAGACCTTCCCCCCCACCATGCCCCCCTCCCTCTTGCCCTACAGACCCCCCTGTAGACCAGCCCCTGGCCTATAGACCTCCCCCATGCCCCCTGCACCCACCCCCCTCCCCCTCCCCCTACCCAATAGACCTCCCCCTCCCCCCTTCCCTCCAGACCACCCCCTACCCTACAAACCACCCCCCTACAGGACTTATCTAATCACGGAATCTCATGGAATGAGAATGTGAAATGTGGAAATTGTAAATGTTAGTTTTATTCTATTTCATACATCAGTTACATATCTAAAGACTATATAAAATTGTGTACATATCCTCCCAAACTAGAACACAAACAATATTATCCCCATTAGTATTTTTGAAAGGAGAAGATATTACATCAATTAGAGGAATAGAAGAATAATGGTTTTTATTTTTAGATTTGAATAAGTACCCATGAACATTATAATAGATATGAAGGATAATTTGTCAAAACATTTGGGGCCCAAAAGTCCCAATAAGGTTGGCCTTATAAACCACCTAAATTATTTAACATTCCATATAATGTTGGGTAACACCAGTTTGGATTTTTATGCCATTATAGATATTCACTAGAAAGTGGGCGATTTTAGGTAGGAATAATATCCATTCTAATGGTGCAGGATAAATGTGTTTCTACTTCAACCATGAGGGGAATAAGGTTAATGGAAATTGGTTACCAATAATAGTGCACAAATGGTAAATGATTATGTGACTAGAAATATGGTCATTTAGACACACACTATACTTAGGGAATAGTTGAACCATTCAATTTTACCCCTGGTTACTTCTAAAATTATAAAATCAAACTTTCTAGTGCCACAATTCTCTAAGAGATAATCTCCTAATATATGGAGTAACCATAAAAAAAAGTGGATTCAATGGGAATATTATCTAGTGTTAGTAATGAATCCATCCATGACCCCTTCAGACATCATTCCTATAGTTATTCAACCATGGTTCTCACAACATTTAAAAAATAAACTTCAAATGAAGAATTTCACTTTGATTCCCTAAATGTAATTGACCTAATGGATACCTTATTTAATTATGAATATGGCTATGAACCTATGTTCCTTATGAATGAATTGGGAAATAAGGGAAATGACTATAGAAGTTGAGGGGGTGCGGTATATACAGTACTAGAAGAACCCAACCATCTAGAAACATCCCTACCATATCTATTTACACAGTCTAATCTCATAGGAAATCACTTTAGAAATCCCAAAATTTGTTATAAAATTCACACACATTCCATATTTTTTATCCAAACAATAATTTTTAGGAAGATCGGATGGAGTTTGTGTTGAATTACAATCATCCTAGGTGGGTAGGCATACTAAGTCGACATAATTTTTCAGTGGTTAGAATTCATTACATGTATGTTTCAGGGTACGACCTACCTACATTAAGAGTATTATCTTTAGAAGTATATTCTAGGGAGTAGCCTTATAGTGGGAGGTTTGTACCTTTGGCTCAAAGTTATGAAATAATAAAGCAATTGGATTTGGTTTTAGCCATGTTTTCAATCTTGTATGATCTCAATTTTTCGAAATACCTATTGGAATACCTCAATGAGGCCTTGCTAATCCCTAAATTGTCTGATTATAATGCCACATATGATGAAGTTTTTTGTGTTGAGATAAATCATGTGGAATTCCACATATTTATCTCTATCACATATTTAGACAAGGAAGATATTATATAGGAAAAGATCATATCTGTGTATGTTCGTAAAATTATAGAAGACAATGACACATGATGGTCTTTAATTGATAATGGTTTGGGATTAAACCTCATTATCATCTGATAATTTCATCAATTAGGTTACGACGATTCTGATTTATCCACATCTTCCCTCACACTCTAGTGTTATGTTAAGATTGAATAAAATCCCCTTGGTCGGGTTAGGCTTAGAACTCAATTCAAGAGCTCTGTATCTAACACATGATTATTATTAGTATGGAAAGATACAGGATTTATGATCCTTCAAAAAAGTCATTTTTTCAAAAATTAAGAGGCATTACCTTTATGATATCACCAATATCTCAAATACTTCTCATTGGCAAGATCACAACATTTAAAGGTGAAAATAAGCTGTTTGATTTGTAAAAATACTAATAAATTGTTGAAGGATTTTAATATAGATAGTGATAATAGACCATGGTTGATAATGTCGCTTGGGTTTCTACCCCAAATGGTCTAAATACGACCCCAACTAACCCATTCAAATTTATTGGTGATGAATACGTTATATCAATTAGCAAATCTAGAATCATATGTTTTGATGAAGGTGTTTATTTATCAATAATGATGACATAATTTATATGAACTGAACTTAATGATTCCAAATAGATATTTAAGTTCCATAATGATGAATGAAACCATAGTTGAAGATACCCCCTTTTTCCAAGATCTTTTAAAATAATCTCAATCAAAGGGTAAATTAGTAAGAACTCATGCATCACTTATAGGGGTTGGTACACCACTGCTTCATTTTGGAATGTCAAGATACTGATAGTTCATCTACCAAAGATGATAGACCAACACCATCATTAAAATGTTAGGATATTAACAATTCCCATACCATATAAGACACCCATTCATTAAATAATCCCCCGATGGGTGAATTTAAAGAGGAATAAGAAAAGGGTGGGGATGAGGATTTCAAAAAATACCATCTTGCATTAGAGGGATGGTGTCTCTATAACTATCAATGAAGACCAACACAAAACCTGGGTATATAAGAAGCTTCATAACCTAGACTGATTAGTGAAATGATGAATCTGTATAGAAATGTGTATACACCATTTCTCTAAAAAAACACTCAGATACATCCACTTATAACTATACAAAAAATATTGATTCTTGATTTTGTTATCAGAACCCACCACTAGGTGAGAAGAAATGAGAAACATAGAAAGTCACATAGTATACTAAATGTACTTTTCATAACATGGTTTTTGAGTCCCAGTAAAAGGCATGGCATGTAATTTTTTCATATATCCATTTTCAGTTAACTATATAGTCTATCCCAATAGGGTACACAACATATGGGACTGATGAGTTACTTAGGCGTCTACCGCTAGTATACATCGAGCCAATCTAACCTAACATAAATGTCATGTTTCTCATTTACACATGGTGTGTGAATCATTGGGGTTAATAAGTGTGTCCTCTTCTGATACCTATGTCATGTTATCGATATCATACATGGAATATACCCTATAACACACAACATGTGTGTTCGGGTGTGAAATCAGGGTTGGTTGGGAAGGAGTAGCTCAAAAATTGAATTATGTATCCTTACAGATTCAGTAATTATAGTGTGATATGTTCACAGCATTCCTTATGCAATATTTCAAGACGAATATTATGGGTGTGTTCCATGATACCAGAGAAGATGTAAGGAAGCTTGGTATTGGAACTAATAGATCCTTAAATTAAGTAGTGGTCTTTTATAATGAATTTAATGGGAATTTGAATGAGATCATGAATGTCTCTAAGGATGATCAATATGTGGTTTTTAGATCTATTGTTTTAGTATCTAGAAACTACTAGCATTTGTTAACCTCTTTGAACAAGGTCTATAAATAAGTTCAAGGGCTATATTAATATTCTTCCTTGACAAAGCTCATTTTTTCAAACAATAAAGCAATTATGGAAACAATTTTTTTTTAAAAAATTAGGCAATTATAAAATTCAAATTAAAGGTTTAGGTAGAGGGAACCTACCTCAACCTCAAGACACGTTACTTTTAATGATGACAACTCAAATTTTCCTTTTTTCCGCTTGCATGTATATAAAGAATCACATATATAAAAAGGACACCTAGCCCCTATGTACATATTTTCATGGAAAATATGTACAAGGGGCCCTTAGATATATGTTTATACTTGCATATACCCCTTTACACTTACACATGTATGCATTTTTCATATCTATATATAAGACCACCTAGGCCCAATATATATATTCATACTACCATGAGTGAATATATGTATAAAGGGAGAACTTATATATGTATATGCCCACCTATGCATACACATGTAAGTATTCATCAACGGAGACTCGAATCCACCTCAATGAAATCCAAAATGCACTACAAAAATATAAGCAACCCAAAAATCAAAAAATCCCTAATTAAAATTGGGCCAAATAATAAAAACAAAATAAACCTTACCTAAATCCGATATTGAACTCACTGTATTCGATGGTGGTGGATAGAAAAGCAGAATTAAGAAGGCGCCTAAATGCAATTTAAAACATTATTGAATTAAAGAGGCTAAGAGAGGGACCCTACTTCAAAGGAGCCAACCCACACTCAGCACTCGACACTTTTATCAGTGACAACTCTAAGTTGCTCCATCCATCCTCCGGCCATATGCACCTTTGCATATACATAAGGATGCCCTAACCCCTATGTACGTATCTGCATGGCCTTGAACATGCACAAGAGGATCCTTGTATATATGATCACATGCATAAGCCCATTATCACCCACACATGTATGCATTTTCCATATATATACATAAGCACACCTAACCCCTTATATGTAATCGCTCTTCTATGGGAGGACATACATATAATGGGAGAACTTATTATATATATGATTACCTATGCATACGCGGTGAGTCACCTTCAACAAGCGGCTCGAATCCACCTCAATGAGATCCAAAACACACTACAAAAATATAGAAAACCCAAAAATCACAAAATCCCTATTTAAAATTAGGCCAAAGAATAAAAACGGAATAAACCTTACCTGAATCTGATGTCGAACTCACTGTCTTTGATGGTGGTGGATAGAACTGGTCTCATCATAAGAAACCACCTGTAAGGAAATAATGGGAAAAGAAGTGAGATATAAAGACTTCTTAAATATATGTGATTGGTGTGTCAATTGTAATTGATAAATAATACTTGAATCCAATACCAACATGATAAAAAGGATAATATTAATGATTAAAAAAACATAATATAATCCAAATGATCAAGAGAATTAGTAATATAAAGGACACCTACCTTGATAATCCATAAATCGATCTCAATCTTGTACCAACCACCAATGATATTTATACCCCCTATATCATCGATGAATACATATGAATAAAACAACAAAACATTTTAAAATTAGAACTACAATTGTTATACTTGATTCTAAACTCACTAGGTAATATAATACACTCAGGAAACAAGACAGGTGTGGGGTCCACTCTAGACACCCACCTAGACCTAAGAAACACAAAAAATCAAATTTATCAACCCAAAACAACTTAAAATTTCATCAAAATTCATGAAAATTCATAAATAAATCCACTGATTAGTACACTTAAACTCAAATGACATGTAATAATGAGATTTCAAGATTTCTAAGTCTCTTCTATATGCCACACATGAAAACCCCATCATATAGAAGTGATTCCACCATGGGTTTAAACAAAAATACAGCCACGATTTTAATTAAACTTGTGGATATAAACTAAGCTATAGCCACAAACATATCTTTGGTTTGGTTCTTTTTAGTGTTATAGGGAGACATGAGTTGTATTTCTTATATTAAGGGGGTGAGTTGTCTTTCATCATGGAAATGATACCTATGGGATCATGGGTGATTAGGTATTTCTTAGTATACACTTAACAGATCATCCAAAATGTTGAGAGTATGTCTTTTAGTTTGAAGGTTGGAAAGTGGATATAATATAAGGCTCACCCCCCCCCCCACACACACACACACCTGTAACCCCACTGCCAATTTAGAAGATGATGATGCAATTGAAGGACATTGTTTGCAAGGCTCTTAGCAGTTGACCTCATAAACAAAAATGTATGTATGAAAGTGAGCCAATGGACTTATCAAATTTAGGATCATTATTGAAATTAAAATCTATAAAAAAAATATTAACCTACATTGAATAAGAAAAATATGATTTAATGGTAAAAAAAATATTGATTTGGAATAAATCGACATGAGGTCTACTCAAAATATCCCATCACCAAACATGTTTTCACTTCACATTTTTTTTAAAAATCATAAATGAAGATTAAAAACTTGACAAAAAAATTTGAAAGGTGAAAACATAAATTGAAAATAAAACAAAATACTAACAAAAAAATCAAACCACCTAAACCTTTTACCTTCCAGAAGCCTCCCCACCAAAACCTATATAGAGATGCAAAAAAAGAGGGGAATCAGATCTTAACAATTTCTCATTACTAGTTAAAATTAAACATAATTGTTTAAGAAATGGATTTCTTCGCATATCATCCACCAAGGTTGCGATTTAAAGCTCTTAGAAACCATGGTTTTGGATTTTGAGATTCCTTAGTCCAACATCTTTAGAAACTATATAAAAAAACAAAAAAAAATATAAAATAATAATAATACAAAGATATAACCTTGACAGAATAAAAAAACTTCCAAAACAAACCTAAAGTAAAAAAGAGTACATACTTGTTGATCAGTGTTTCAATTTGATCCCACACATATAACTTCTAGATATCCTTCTCTATGATGGACCATCTAAATCTTTGGTACATAACAGGATTTATCCATAAAAATATAATTTCTAGAAATAGGATAAAGAAAAAATATATAATCTGATGTAAGACAACTTCAAAGGAAAAAAGATGCCATGATTTGTTGAAACATGGGTGCTTGTGGGAAAAAAACATCCACAACTTGGGGCCCAAGTTTTCTTGGTCCATATGGTCATTAAATTTGGTTTCCTACAGATGGAGAAACCATTTTTTGATAGAACTGAATCAAATTGTTTGAATTTTTGAATGAAAAATCCATCTAAATATTGGTCCTCCCTCCACTCTTGACACTCATGGTTAAGAATCCTAAAACAAAATTTTTCAAAATCTATAGCCACCAACAACAATCATAGTAGAACTTGATCAGACAACCAATGGCCAAAAGAAACATATAAATGGATAATTTGTCCCATGTTAGCATAAAATTTTACCCAAAATAAATAGAGTAAAGTCATTGAATAGTGCTTGAAAGTCAAATTCCAGTAATACGATGGAGTTCAAAGTTTCATCAAGACACCCAACTATATTTAAGTCATGAACAAAGACTTCTGAATATTTTGGATCATACTATTTAACAAAATTATGATGATGATGGTAATGATGATGATGATGAATACATACTAGAAAAAAATGTTGGTATGCCTCTCAGGGAATATGTGTTCTCCTCTAAAAAGTTCTTCATATTCAACTTCATCAAGAGATTCAACTCTTATGGGAGTGTAACCTAGATATGGTTCTAGAGCAGGAATATACATAGCCTAAGATTATTTCAAAAAAATACTATAAAAAACATATTAAGAAATGAATAATATTGACACCTTTGAATTGAATTAAAATATTTTAAAATTTAATTCTTTGGATTTTTTAAAAAAAATCAATCATCCCTTCCATGAAAAAAGCCCTTTCAGTCTGATCTGCGAAACTTCTGAGTGAATTAAAACAAAATACAATCATATTATTAGAGAAAAGTGTCTTGGAAAATAAATACTAATCTTTTCAATAAGTACTAAAAATGCTTCATGAAGTTCATCATAATAATGGTGTTAAATCCTACCTGAAGGAGGAACTCACTAAAGTACACATATAGCTCGGATTTGAAAATCCAGAGAAAAAGGAAGAGGGGGAGAAATCAGAATGCTCCAAGAAAAATATGCAATAATTTTATAGTTTACCCACAAATAGATACACTCAGGGTAGTGATAAAAATCCTTAATTAATGGTGTATTTTTGTGCCTCAAGGACAAACAAATACCAGTGCCATCTATCAAATAACATAATTGAAAATTCCACATTTTTATACATATATATCACTGAACAGTGAAATTAATTATTAACTCTTAAAAAAATGCCTTTCCATGACATAAGAATTCACCAAGAAAGCCACCATGGGAAAGATATTAAGAAGGAAAGCCATGTGTGCAGTCCTTAATAATTAGAAGTAAGTTTTTATTTTATGAATAATAGAGAAAACCATCAAGGGTGTAAGACAACTAAGCCACAACACATTGTACATGGTTCCCAGTTCTTGTTGTGGGGTGGGTTTTCTGTATTTCATTGGTGTTCTGTGAAAAAATCAAGTAAAAAAACATCACCATTCTACTGTAATTCATATTTCCACATTTACAAAGGGACGTTCTTCATGAAGTGGTATATAAAACTTCAATACATACCACCCTTTTAAATATATACAAGAAAATAACTGACCTCTTTTAGAACTCTCTTACATAAAAAATGAGATTGAACAACACAGCATCTCCAACCAAGGCATAAATAACTGCAAATCTTAGATACCACCGTAGATCCAGAATGTAGACCTTAGTTTCTACACCAATCATAACCAGTACAGAACACTAAGAAAGATCTTCAATGAACAAAGAAACCACCTACATGCACACAATCCTAGTGAAGCTGAGCCGTGATTTGAGAATTTGTGCCATGAATGAAGGAATCGTGATGAGGGATAGAGGAACCGAAGCTGGAGAGGATGAACGAGAGAGGACAACAATGAGGGAGAGAGAGGAAATCCATAAAGGAAGAGAGGAGGGTGTGGTGAGAGAGGTCGTTGGGGAGGAGGATAGGTTGTTGAGGGAGGAGGGTGTCACGGTGAGAGGGTCGAGTGTTAGGGAGGATGGCGCTGCCACTGTGAGAGATTTCGTCGGGGAGGAGAGGTCGCCGGGGAGGAGGGGAATGTGCGGTGATAGGTTTTTTATCGGGGGAGGTGGAGGAGCCTGATATTTATCGAGAAAAAAATGACAGTCGTGAGATACAATGGAAATATCCATGGAGGTTTATTAAAACTGTGGAAATTAAAAATCTATAGCCATGGACCTATAAAACTGTGGCTATAGGTCTATGGATATAGCCTTAATCTCTAGTAGTGCATGAACCTCCCACTAGCGTACCATCTTCCAGACATTCTGATCCCACTGTTTCATTATGGACACACTGGATATTTAGGCCTCCCATGTTTTCACTAGCCTTTACATCTGAGCCACCTCACCCATCTTTACCGTATATGATGATGATTCCCACTCCTCATTCATATTATACATTTGGCCAGCCATCCATGCCATCTTCTTTACCATGTACTTCTTTCTATATGAGATTCTACATTACTTCTTCGACTCCTTCTCTAACACAGTATGTTCCTACAGAGCATAAACTGGGACCCACTCCACCTATATAGTGTGATGTGCCTTTAGTGCATGTGGATCCATCAGCGCCCATTGATCATAATGTTGCAGGTATATTTTTGAACCCTAACAAATTTTTACACCATAATTTATTTTCATTATAATATTTGTTTTTATACCATAAAAGATACATCTACAGATATGAAGTGGGGAAGGATCGTACATACATGCATGCGGTTTGGAACTTCCACATGTAGTTGAAGGTGGACTACAATAAAGATAACCAAATGATAAAAAATCGGGCAGCAATGTCAGAGTTTTTTGGCGAAGCATCCCAAATACTCTGACATCATTCCAATCAGCCCGCTCCGATGGAGATATTTTCCAAACAAATTCAATAATAATTCTTGGGCATATATATGGGTAAAAATATATATTGGATTTTATTTAATTTTTTTTATTTATATGAATTAATATTTTGGTTTCATATTTGGTTTAATTTTCACGATAGTGATGGTGCATGGCCAACATGTATAAAATAATTAGGTGATTTGTGGAGAGCCTATAAACACGAGTTGTATATGGGATGGAGTGATAGAGTTGGCATAAAGTTAGAGGTAGTACATATCAATAATGAGTGTCCTATTAAATAGTATCGGTAAATGATTACCCATTGGATGACTACCAAGTTTAAGTTTTTAATCACATTTGAGGTCATTAAATAAAAATATTCATGTCTTGTATCAATACTATATTTTTATTATTGAATTTTATTTAGTAATCATCTGGAAAAAATAAAAGAAAATTGGTGCTAGAAAATACCTCCACACATTGGGGCGTACTATGATGTTAGATCATGAGAGGAAGAAGGTACGACAATTATTTATATTTTTTATTTAGGACTCGCACTTTCTATTGTTTCCTCCATAATGTATTTGATTTATAAAGTATTGAAATATTTTTAGTACTTAAATTTAGTATTGGAAACTTATTTTAAATTATGTTTTCCTACATTAAATTTCATTGGAGAGGCAGGTATTAAATATTAAATGATGTATGCCTTAAGAAAAACTGTTTTTCTCAAGTAGAATGAAAAAAGATGGGAGTGCAGTTAATTAACCAACACAACAGCAAATTGTAAGTTTTACTTTGTTGATTTAAAAGTTGAATATCTATTTTTTAACTTAATAATCTATTTATATTTGTAAGATGATTCTTTTGAGGCCCTTGATGCCCAGGAATATGGAAATTTTGGGCCAAATGATCACTTACATCTAGTGTTGGGAGAATAGCACTCTGGCAAAGTATACTGCTGACCAGGGAAGAGTATAGTCCTGAAGAGGTATTTGACCTCTTCAAGTACTACCACCGAGTTGGAAAAAGGTTATGGCATGAGTAGAATAGGCCAAAAAAGGGTTACACTAGTAGAAGAATGGGTTGATAGAGAAAACACTGAATTTATGATACTGATGTTAGTTTTATGTCCATCACTTCCACTAGAGGCCATCACAGCTTGTGAAGAATGTATGTAATTGATGCATTCATTATATATTGTACTAGGTAGATGTTCTAGTGTTGGTTGAGATGATTTCATTTCTAGAGATGATGATGGCAAGGAAGAGGCTACGGATGAGGATGATGTCGAGACCAAGGTTAAGGACGAGGAAGAGGATGAGGTCAAGGCTGAGGTGGAGGACAAGGGAGAGTATAAGGATGAGGATGCGGATGGGGATAAATATAGGGAGAGGGATGAGGATGAGGTTGAGGTTGATGATGAAGGTGATGATAGTGATCATGATGAGGAACAGATTGATCTATTTCATTTTTTACCGATATTACTGACATTTGATGTTTGATGATTTGTTGTGACTGAATATATGTGTGATTAGGTTGGTCACATTATTCATGACTCGGGTATCCTAAATACTATATATTTTCAATCATAGACCCTTTTACCAATGTATTGTCTATTTTTTTATAAATTAATTATGGTATTTGGATATTTAATATATGATTCAACATTCAAATTATTGATTACGTCATTTCTCTTACTTATATCTTTATTTATTTATCTATAAATAGATTCTATGAATTCTATTTTTACATGGTGTCAAAGATATTTCACAATCCTAACCATCCTTATCCATTACACTCTCCCCAATTCACTACCCTACCTTCTATAACCACCCATATCAATATCCCCTCCTAGTATACCCTTCCATTTTATCTCCTTACTACCCTCCCCCTCCTACTAGGTTTACTTACATTACCACCCCTCTTGATGTCTCATCCTCTAACTGTGTTGTGTGTGACTATTTTTTTTTAAACACACCTTATGACTTTACTTGAACACTTTTTTTGGGCTTCCAGTTATTCCATACCCACATATATTATTCATAAAAATTTCATTTGGTAGTGATTTTAGTATCCTTTACTTCAATGGAGGATTACTTTAGTCTTGAGAGTATGGACCTTGATTATCATTTGGTGGTAAATCCTCCCTATTTTCTCTTCTTCATGGGATAACATCCAATTATGCCACCACTATGATAGATATTCTAGAAATCCCAACCACAATCAACATCTCTTATTTATATAATCATCTTTTTTATTCCAATATTATTTTGGATCCTACTGTAGTTTCTAAATGATAGATCATAGTGCCATGATATCTTTTCAAGGACATGGTGGTGTGAAATATTCCACTACTCATGGACTTACTTGTGGAAGTGTCCATGGACACATAATTTTACAACAATATTGAAAAAAACCCATTACATTAATGTCTACTAGACTCTCAATGGATTCCCAATATCCCTTCACACTACCCAGTTAGCCTTTGGTGAGTCACAAAGACATAATCATTTTGAGTCAACCCAATTACCAAAAGGAATAACCTTCTAACTATTTTTATATCACTTGAAGTCACACAACAGGCATAACAAAAAAAATTCATGAAACCACATGTTATATTTCCAAAATAATCTTTTTGAGTCAACCCAATGCCCAAAAATATTTCCTAGTAGACTTATCACATGTCCCAGAAACTTTCCCAAACTCAAACACCATTGGCTCAAAGGTTGACATATCAAGGATTGATGATATCTATTATTCCATGTCACAACACATTAACCCCAATATATTAGTGAGACATAACCTCTATATGATTTCCACACACACCACTAGTTATGGCCTTCTATGCCAAATAGCTTCTTTGTGCCCATTGTCAACCCCATCTCCTTTATTGCATAATCTATGGAGGTCTCCACACACAATGAGTGTTCAACACCACCTCAATGGGTTTTATCCTAAGGGAAAATGATGTGGGTGGCTATATTGGATAAACGTAGTGAGAGGAATCATAAAAAATCCTATACTACACCTTTGGAAAACCTCTGTCACCACCTATGAACCAGTTTTTTACAACAAAAAATGGTCAAAACCATCTAAATCATCCTAAAAAACCATTTCACCTCACTTATAGTGATTAAAATAATCTATAGACACATGGTTATTTCCTAAAACATTCCCATAGAACCATATTAGTGATCACATCATGAAACTATTTCCATACCCGACATCATCATGCCAAACTGAAAATAGAGTCATAAATCTCACCTACCATTCCATAGCTCCACCATACCATTTAACACATGATAATACCTTATAGTGTTTCCTAATAGCCATAAAAATCTTAAGAATATCATAAATGGTGTCACCAAGATCATTCCACTCACACCTATTTACCACACATCACAAAACACACATATAAATTTAGGAGAAATCTATACAGCACCTTCCTTGTAATCATAGATTCCTACTCATAGAAGACTAAAATCTAATTCTATTTCAAATAGAAAGAATCAAAAAAGAATATGAAAATGTGAAAATAGGGTATAATATTCATAAATACTTCAACACCTGAAGTAAGTGAGACAAATCATAGAATAATGGATATATATTGTTATAATTCCTCTAAGATACTTCCTAATTCAAATGATTACAAGATATATAAGGAAAAGAGTGAGATACCTCACTCAGGACTCAGAATGAAGGAGAAAGAGGAGTATGTTGCAAGCTCATCTGAATGTCCAACCATAAAACCTCATTTTTAATGTCAAAATAAACAACCTTTTTCTTTCTCCTAGAACTATTCACAGTGTCAACTGTATGATCATTCTATAGGTCATCAGGACTGTCCCCACCTCTATATAACTATTTCATTTCATGGAACAAAGTGTCATGATGTGAATGGATATAGACCAACATGATTCTACCAAACCTCTTCCTTGTACACTCTCGGCCCTCAAAGCTTTCAAATCCATGAAAACAACATGTGCCTTTCAATATCCCTAACATATAATAGCACATCCCTTTACTATTTTGGCTATACACAGAACAAAACTCTCCTCCATCTCAAGTTCCAGATCTTCATTGTCCCAAAATTTGATATGACATTGAATGCAGATGTATTATTTCCATATGCCTAGAATACCCCAACTAATCAATATAATTAATCAATCCCTTATGTGGGAACTCCCCCCATAGGAATTACCTACCCAAACATCCCAAGATAAGGTCTCAGTATCCTAGTGGTTTCACACCAACCATCATCCCATAACACCCATATTAGAATTGTATACACCATATTTTCCCGCATCCCATCATATTCTCATTTCATAATTACACCATATACGATGCCCATAAAATACCACATCACACTCAATGCTTATACATGTTCTGCATCACTCCTGATGACTATATATTAACCACGCACTATTAATTCACTTATCACACATACCCCTCATGGACCAATTTCTATAATAAAAAACTAAAAACCATAGTCACATGCTCAAAATGTAACTCTAACTATCATTAGATCTATGAAAAGTGACTGTCCTCGCACTATTTTGTTCTAGTCTCACAGGACACCATTTTTATCTAGTCTCATTCCCATTTTCCCAAGGTCAGTGGTCTCTCACCATCGGGGGGATAATGATGGATACCTTTATCCATAAATTCAAGGATGGTTTCTTTAATCTCTCTTTTAGTAATCATTCTATTAAATTTCATTAAAATCCTTAATTTAAATAGGTCTATTAAAATAATTTAATACCATCCATAACCTATTCTAAAAAAACATTCAATTTTTTTAAATACTAAACTCATCAATCAATAATAAAAACACAATAAGGATGTATAATGATCATATAGGAAGTAATAGATATTTTCTACCCAAGAAATGATCATTTTTCATGACATTTTCTAAAAAAGAAGTTTTAACTATGTCATGGTGTATTAGATAACACACCACAGTGGATAATAACAAGTATTTCATCTTAGAAATAAGAATTTTGTAGTTTTTTCTTGGGATCCAAAAATGACATTAACGACTCCATGATAAAATATTTCTGACCATTTTGAGTAAAGTAAAATTTTGAGATGTATGCAAAAAATAAATTGAAATGGGTTAGTTGGAAGAGTAGTTTTCATATGAATATTGAAATAAATAATACTATATTGTGGTACATTCCATGGTTTGAAGGGATTTTTGTTTTTATGTTCTATTTTTATGTTTTATTACATGTGTTTTTTTGTACTGTTTTATGTGTTATATGCGGGTTTATGCAATAGAGGGGATTTGGGCTGGATAGTTTGCAGATTTATAGAAATACCTTATACCAATGGTTTCAAACCATTGGTATAGTGTTGAACAAGATGTCTTTACCAATGTTTTTAATAAACCATTGGTAAAATTTTATACCAACGGTTTATAAACCATTGGTAAGATGTTTAATTATTCTATATACCAATGGTCTATTAATCATTGGTATAAATCTATATCAATGGTTCTTTTGAAACTATTGGTATACTAAAATTTAAATTTCCCTATACCAAATATTTGGGAATAATTGTTGGTATAGTGTTATCCAAACACCATAATACTCAAATATTTTCCAGCCTATACCAACGGTTTGAAACTATTGGTATGGATTTCCTTTCTAGTAGTGAAATTTTTGAATTGTGTTATCTGGGACAGAATTACATAATGATATTTAAATTTTAGTGGTTGGATACTGAGATAGGATTTTGTGTTCATCCAACCCATGGAATCACTGATATTAAATATAAAAGTATTCTTGTAGTAAATGAACTGTTTTTATTATCTCATCAGAAACATTAAATTTATTATGATAATTACTATGATATTTCAAAATAATTGGGAGATTGGTGTAGCATAATAAAAATTAAATCTCGTGAAAATCAGTTTACTCAAAGTGAATTTGGTTCCACTGAAGTTCAAGGAATTGAAATTTTTTAAGAGACTTCTCCAAATCCAACTTATTTATGAAGATACATAGATACCAATGATGATACCCCATAGTTAAGGGTCGATAATGAATATGTTGTTAATGATATTACCAATTAATTTGAAATGACAAGAGATGATAAAACTGAAACTCATATGAAAATTGATGATGTTGAGGAGGAATATGAAGACATTAACATCATCATATATGAATATGATGATGTAGATGAAGATTAACATGGTTAAATGGTGGTTAAAATATTATATAATATATATATATAATGGTTATTTTTAAATATTTTCCAATAATAATCATTTCATGTTTTAGATGGATCTGAATCTGTTTTTTCAGTTGTAGGAGGTTGATCAACCTTTGGATGATTAGGATGTTGGATCATCTGAACCTCAGACTGATGGTGGTTCATGGAGGACTTAGAGGGGGTGTGGTATTTCCTGATCGATGATTCATGACCCTATCCCAGAGAAACATCCACATCTTAACTTCGATCCTCGCATGCAAAGGTATGTTTAACTTTGTATTTTAGTTAGTTTTCATTAATTTATTTAAATATTAGTTTTTTGATTATTTGTTCTTGTTTCACAAATTTTCATATATAGTTGTTGGATAGGGGAGCGCTATATTGCGCAATTATTTTTCTGAATCATGGGTCACATGGGATGAGATTCCCCTTGATATTTAGCACCTCGTGTTTGATCATTGGATGGTACATAAATAAATAATATTTATTTTAAAAATTATTTAATTAATAACTTTATATTATAATTTATTTGTAGATTTTACGGTATCCCATCGATGAGAGCATGTGTGGAGCTATCTGGAAGGCATGCGAGGGGTTTATATGTGAGAGTTGTCATCATTTTTTGCACAATTTGAGAAGGAAAGAAATTATGAAATCAAGAGTGACAGAGTTTGATGAGTCTTTGCACTCCCACCAACCAGATTACATTTCATCTCAATTTTGGGATGAATTTTGTTCACATTGGTTGGGTGGAAGTTTTTAGAGGAGATCATCGGTAGGTTAACAAAACAAGGGGAGACGAGAGGTGACACATTGATCCGGTAGTCATGCACTCAGTATGTATAGGGAGGATATGGTATGTACTTTTTTAAAATAATTTCTATAACTTTAAATGTAATGGTTTATTTTATATTCAAATAGGTAGTCAAATAACTCGATGTTTTGGAGTTCAAAGTTTATAGGAGGGTGTATAGTGATCTGGTCATTAGGGAGATTAGAGGTGATCACCATCATCAGATTGTGGTTAGTATAATTTATTTTTGAGTATTAAAATTAACTAAAAATAATATTTTAACTATTTTAATTCTAAATTGAAATTGAAGGTGTCATATGAGGATGCGGTGTCTTAGTCACAGACTTAGAGTCATGTCGAGACCGAGGGTCGGACCATTGCCCACCAATTTCATGAGGTAGAATGGATGCAAGTGACCCAGTATGCCTTTGAGAAAGGCTGAGTTTTTGGTATCAGCTCTTGATTGAAGCCTGTGAGTTATTATAGTACAGATGTGATGTCAGTATCCAGATTGAGAGGATCTCGTGGAGATTCATCGTCATGTGCTGCACAGTATCTGGAGAAGTTGCGAGCTCAGGGTGAGGTCCTAGAGAGTATGTGTAGGGATCAGAAGGAGATGCGTTAATGAAAGCAACAGGGTATGCGCCAATGGCGCCAGCAGCAGTATGAAGATCTCTGATGATATTAGCAATAGTAAAAGGTGGAGATGCGTCGATGGTAGCAGCAGCAAGAAGAGCAGATGAAGTACATGCGACGTCTGACTCCTGGTTTAGGGATAGAGTTCCCTCCACCAGCTCCTCCAGCTCCTCCAGAGGACCCCCTTAGTGATATATTTTTTTATGATAAAAATTTTGAAGGTAATTTTTTTGTAATATTAACTACTTCCATTTTTATATAGTGCGTTTTTTATATTGTTGTGAATATTGCATTTTTTATTTTTTATTTAATTTTTTATTTTTTTTAATTTCTTGTTATTTTTTTATTTTTTATTATTTATTCATTTTATTATTATTTATTTACTTTATTTAATTTTTTAATTTTTATTATTTTTTTATTATTTAGTATATAGTTTTTTTTATTTTTTCATTTTTTTATGAATATCGAGGTTTTTAGTATTTTATAATAATTTATTATTTTACTAATATTAATATTATTATTTAATTAATATTAATATTATTAATATTATTAATATTATTTTATTATTATTATATTTATATTATTTATATTATTAGTATTAGTATTATTATTATTTTTGAATATTATTTTATTGTTATTTTATAATATTATTTTATTTTTATTAATAATATTATTTTATTCAATTTTATTTTTTATATTTTAAAATATTCATGATGAGCCTTTTGCTATGGGGACCCCCCATCATAAATAGTATTTGCGGCAGCCCGTCGCAAATAATTTTTTTAAAATCTAGAAAAAAAATATTTGCGACGGGGCTTTTTGAGATGAGGACCCCCATCACAAAATGAATTTTTTAAATAATCTCTGAGAAACTAATTGTGATGGGCCCATACCCTATCGCAAAAAGCATCTTTTTACGCGGCCTTTTTCTACAATGGGTCATTTAAGATGGGGTCCTGTCGTAAATAGTCCAATTTCTAGTAGTGGATTTTTTCTTAAGAATTACAGATATCATCATAGGTTTATAATATAATGGTTGATCATGAGTTAAATGACTTAGGATCTGCTTTTAGGATTTAAGTTATCAAATTTTTAGGTGACTAATGATATTTTTTGAGATATTAATTTTTGAGGTAATTATGGGTTATTACATTTTGGGATGAAAATAAAAATGTATCAAATAACCATTGTGGTTAAAAAAATTACCATTATTTTATAGGATTTTATCATATTTTGGGAATTTCATAAGCATTATATACATTTATATAAAAGAAAACATGAAGGGTGGGTGAAAACCCATCTCATCCAGAAAGGCTCCAAGAATCGAACCAACAACTGAAGGATGAAAAGGGTACATTCCCTACCACTGGCCTATGTGAAGTCTCGGTTAGCATTGTTTTTTAATTAGATGATTTGATGGATGAAAAATAAGTTGATTTTGGGAAAATGATTTTTATTGAATAGATAACCTTGGGATTGGAAACTGATTTGATGATTAAGTGATTAATTTTATTTCTAAAGATGATTATTATTTATGGAACCCTATATGATTAAGGTTATTTTTAGGGATATACATCATAATTCAGGGAATGTTATAAGGTATAAATTTTCCTAATAAATTATAAATATATCAAGTATGTGTACATGCTTATGTTATTAGATAGTAAAGTAATTCCTCATGTCTTTCAAAAGTATTCTGAATGAAAACTTTGTGCATTTACATTTCTTATTAATAAATCAATGAACTTTTAACCCATCATATATTTATGGTTTTGTGATGGATAAAATTTTAATGACCATGTTCTCTATCACTCTCTATCAAAACTTGATAGTTTGTTTTTGATTCCATGTACATATTTTCTAACATGGAATCCATGTTTGTGTTATCTCAAGTGACCTTCGTACAATGATTTATTTCTTTTAAATTAGAAGTTTTATTAATCCTTTTTCTGATATGTGATTTCAATAAAGGTCATATGAATTTTTAAAACCTATTTACCATTCATGAGTTCAAATTTTGAGTATTCAATTTATTAAAGGGGAGATAATGTAACGTCCCAAGATTTTAAGAAACAAACACTATGTTCGATAGCGTACATGATACGCCACATCAAGATTAAACGAACAACGAAATATTGTTATTTAAATGTTACCATTATAAAATTTAAATTAGATGGAATATAAGAAAAATATTAACTAAATTATGAAAATATTTTTTAGACAGTTATATATAATTAATTCGTTGCTGGCCAATTAATTATAAATAAAAATTAAAATCTTTTTAGAATGAAGGTAAATGTTTTTCTAAAAAACAATAAATGTGAAAAAGTGTGTTTTATAGTAATAAATAAACAAATAAATATTGTTTTATTATAGTAAAAAAAATTATAATATATTCATTCAAATTTTTAACAATCATCCAATGTGTTTTCTATACATGATATATGAACAAATCCAATTTTACTCATAAAATATGTGTTTTTCTAAAAGTAGTTTTGAAGTATTTTGATGGAGAACATATTTTAACTATAATTTTTTATACTTTTAAAATTATATTGGACAAAATAAACTTCTTATTGGAAATATTAATACCAAAATTTAATTTTTTTAATTTTCTATTCTTTTCTATACATTTCAAGTTTTGATGAATAATGATAAATACTAAATTTTAATTGAAAACAATTTTTTCCTATAAATAATTTATAGTATCAAATTATATTTTTATTAGTTTTAAATTATAATTAGGTCTATTTTATATCATTTTATACAATTTATGTAATTGAAATCAATTTTGCATTGAATTCAGTTATGAAAATATTTCAATCATTCAAACATTTTAACTTTAAAAACATGTTTTCTCATTCCGACAAAGGGATTAAATTTAAAATAATTTTAGCTAATTCCATGTTTTGAATTTTAAAAAAATAGATTTTACATTTGGAATAATAACTTACAAATTTAGTAAATATGTCCCCTTTAAATTTGGACAAAATTAATAATAACTTTAGTAATTTTTTATTACCCTAGATAAGTGTATATCAGGTAATTAAGGATAAAAATAATATTATAAAATTTATAAAATTACCCTAAAACATGTCCTAATATTATAGGATGAGTTATTGTTAAAAAAATCATCCTTGGAATGATTTCATGACCTCTTGCATCCACATGGATTATTTTAATCCCTTTATTGTATTTTATTTTAAATAAAAGTCAAATGTTTCATACTTATGTTCTAATAATAATAAAATTTTTAATTTAGGGTAATTTAAAAGATATATTATACTATAAATAGTCTCAGTAAATATAAAATATTTATCTTTATTTTGTAATTGTTTTTAAATTTTTAGAAAATAAATAATTTCCTTAATGGATTTAACAACGATGATGTAGTAATTGTTTAATTATTAGAAATATCAAATAAATGATATTAAAAAAATTAAAATAAATATAATTTTAAGAAATTAATTTCATACAAGAATTTTTTATATTAATTTCACATTTTATTTATATTTTAGAATAATTTTTTTGAATTTATTTTCTTGTTAGGATATTTTTTTAAAAGTCAAGTAATGAATAGTGTCAAAATTTACATTAGTGATGTTTTAAATTAAATAATATTATATTAAATGATTTGAAATTAATAAAAATATAAAATTCCTCCAAATAATTTGTATAAGGTTTAAAATTTCATCAATGATCCATTTATGGTTAGTTGGGCATTTAATGGAAACTATATTAACCCTCAAAGTGTAAAAACACATGTTAACACAGTAAGAGTTAAAGATATTAAATAAGGGTTTAAGACAAATGATAAAGATTAAAAAATAGTCAAAACTTATATAATTTTAAATTTATGAGGGTATTTAGACCAATAATCATCATATATTTAAAATAAATTAGTTTTTATATATTTTAAATATAAAATTAATTAATATTAATTTAATATTTTCAGGAATTCAAAGAGTGCCCCTCCCCTCTCTTATAAAAGGGGACCTATACATCTATATTATTTACACTTAAAAACATAATTTTTTCATCAAAAATCTTCCCAAATACCTTCTTATAATCCCTACACACATTATAGAGCTCTTATTTTAGGCATAACACCACCCTTAGTGGTGTAAAGGTGTTAAATAAATAAGATTGTCCAAGGAAGAGGTATCATTTTTAATCAAGTATTTTTGATTTATTCATTATTCCACTTCCTTAAAATCATCTTCAACCATAATAAAATAATAACACCAATATACTCAATAAAATTATATTTTATTATGTTAATATAATAACTTTAATAAATCTCCACTTCCATCAAATGGGAAAACAATTAATCGTTTATGTGTACAACAGACTACCACCTCACAAACCGATATAATTTGTTTTCAATCACCGTATCTCAAGACTGGTAATAATGATAGAATTAATGTTTATATTATATTAATGACATATTTATCATTATTAATTGATAATATATCATTTTTTTCTTAGCTTTCTATGCATAGAAAAATGATAAAGTTATTCGTGTGTACGTTTGAACTATCACCTCCACGAAGTGATGTGATTATTTTTCCAACACCACCTCACATGGATGATATATATTGGTATATTTAAATGATTAATATTATAATAATTATATTATTATCATTATTTAAAGATAAAATTATACTTACCTACTTTCCATAATGATCATTGAAAAATGAAAATGTTACTCATGCATACGTACAGCTTACCAACTCGATGATTGTTTCAAAGTTCATTTTTCATATCCATATTTAATGGATGGATTAAAAAGTATAATTTATTTATAAAATTTATTTTTATTTCATGAATATTATTTAAAATATTATAGATTAATGAAAACTTTTGATTTTAGACATCATTGCCATGTCATTTTGGACTCATATACTGAAAATCATCAAAACATCTGATGTGAAATTAAATAATCATATAATTGTTAAAACATGGTGAAAAGTTATATAAAAGTAATAATAAGATTAAAAAATATTCTCAAGAAAATAATAATTAACCTATGTTTATTGTCTTAGAATATAAAGTTTTTATATGGCAAGTCAGACTCAAGGAAAAGGATTTTATCTCAATCTCTATTCAATGAGGCATAATTTCAAGTTATACACTCACCTTCTTATATATGGTGAATATAAATCCACATTTGAAATACAATATCAAAATTTATTTATTATAATGTTATTTAATGTTTTTAAAAGTTATTATTTCATGGAACTAATGATTTAAATTTTTAATGTTCTACAGAACACTTTGAGTATTTAAAGATTTAATTTCAAAATATTTTCCTCCATGTAAAAATTATTGATATTATTTTATATATTTTTATATATGGATATAAAATTGTTATAATAGAAATTATATATATTTTTTTAATTTAATTAAATGTTTTAAAAAAGGAATATTTTTACGTGTTTTATATGGAATTTTTTGATAAACAACAAAAGAATGTTTTATTCTTAACATACAAGGAGACAAAGAATTTCCACCACTATGACTATTATTTAATTTCTATCTTCCTTATGATATTAAAATTTCTTTAAATTAAAAACCCTCTTCACTTATTTTTTGTATTTTTGTTATTAAAAATGGATTTTCAAAATAAAGGTGTATTTTTATACAAAAGTGTTTTTATATGGGATTAAAAGAGTTTTGCAAAGGGTTTTTTGATGAAATTGTTTTATTAATGATATGTTACTTGATAATTTTATGAAACAGGTGATCTTGATATAGCTTATACCTAAGGTGGCTAAGATAATGTTGGGAGAGACCGTTATTGCTTAACATGGGGTTCCCCATATAGCACAAAGTAAGCTCGTTACTGCTTAATAAGGGGTGGCATAGATAGCACTAGGCAAGCCTATAATATCTTAAATAGATGTTGGCCATATAGTTATTCCAATTAAAAGGGTTCCAAAAGGGTCTTATGTATATGATTATCTATGTCACTTAAAGTATTTTAAATTTCTTTCTATTTATTTTTATAATTTTCTTTGAGAAAAATGTTTGTTTGTATTTCATATGAAAATGTTTTATTTCATATTCTCAAAGAACATTGATAATAAAGGCAAAAGTTATATGAGTTTTCATTTTTTACTAAACTAAGAGTTTCCTTTATTTTTATATCTCTTACTGATATTTTTTTCTCATCCCATGCTTTTAAAATGTTATTCACAGTGTTTAAGGTGGAATTGAGACAAGGATGAGATCAAGGGGATAATTGTGAATATTTTTCATACAAAAAATTCATATTTTATTTTAAATAGTTTTATGTTGTGGAAAAATGGATACTAATTATAATTTTTCACTTGTAATATATGAGTTTAATTTGTAATATTTTTTCATAATTCCCAAAAACTTTAAACTTAAAAGATCATCAAATGTGAATTCTGGTTCAAAAAAACTTAGATATGTAATTTTTATAGTCTGGGCCTTACATTTAAATTTATTCTAGAGGTGTGTAATAATTATCTTTGGTCCTCATTTATCATACCCAATCAAAATCCCACTCAAAATCATTTCATTTCATTATGATCTGGTGGAATTGGCACCAGAATACTAAATGAAATTGGCTAAATTAGTTGTTATCCATCTAAAACCAAAATAAAATATATCGGGGGGAAGAAATCACCTAAAATCACCACCAAGAACCCTCCACTATAATGGGGTAACGGAGTGGAAGAAGTATAGGGGAATAATTAGCTGATCAACAATCCTTTTTCATGCCTATTCAATAATGAACAAAGGGGTCGAGTTCCCTTCAAAAAAACCACAGGCATTTTTTATAGTGTTAACCTTGGTTCTCACCATGAACCATTCGGGGAAGTAGGGGTATGAATTCCAACCCTATAATTTGATGGTTTGAACCCTTTATTCACAACATAAATGCTTATCTTTTTGGTTTCTCTATGCTTCTAGACCAGTTCACATCAGGAACCATTATTTATGGAATGACTGACTGGGGAATACTAATATTTAGCCTCTCGAGCCAGCTAACCCTTATCCAACACCCACATGAATTCCTAGGGAATCATATGAGCATCAAACCACATCTATAAACACCATTTAAGGATTCCTAAACACTTAAAATTGCAATCTTAGTCCTAATTCTCAAAATTAACCCCTTTCCAAACCAAAAAATCAAATTCCATTTGGAATTTACAACATGTAATGATGTTATTCATTACACAAACCTACCCTACCAAGTCATGTATAGTCACATATTGGTCCACATGAATAACCAAAATATGTTCAAAAAAATCAATATCCATGCGTTATTCATGTAGAATTCCACAAAAAAGGTTTATTCAAAAACATAATATTAGTTTTTGTTGAAACATTAAATTACTAAACCCTATATTATTATAAAAATTTGAATCATAAGAAAGAATATGAATGTCTTGTGGTACCTATATAACAAATATAATTTATGAAAACACATGATATTTCTACCCAATTCCAGGATTAAAATAAATAAACTATAAAACACATATTACATTGCGAAAATAATAAAACCATATTACTCAAAAAGTATGAAAATAGTTTCATACCTAGTAAATTGGACTATCTTCATAGGTAGGTCAGATACTATCATGCATAAGGACTGTCTCATGTCCCATAAATACCCTACCAATAGTTACCAATCCTAAATAGTAATACAATGGAAACAAGGCTATGATACCACTTTGAAACATCCCACCCAACTCTTCCAAATGGAACCTTGACTGGTTGAACCCCATGACCTCGGGTGTGCCTCCTCATATTATAAAGGATACCAAATTTTATTTAGTTTTATTGGAAAACTCATTTCTAGGTTGTAACCTCTATAAAATACCATATTTAACAATAAAAAAATATCAAACCACCAATTAATAAAACAACATAACATTGAATTACTGTTATCATCCAACCATAAATAAATAAGAAGCATATATATAATGAAATAAAAGACATTGTAATGTTATAAAATTATAAAATAGAAGTAAGATCACTTATAGGTTGTCCATATAAAAGGTAGACTAAAAATTAGAAAAAAAATGAGACTTAAGAAAACTAGGTTCATAGTACCTACCCATTTTCGTCACTAGACTCCAACCAATCCAATAATGGTCCATTTACCTTACCTATTCCTATAACAATAAAATATTCCCATGAATTATCATGCTTGATCATGGTGTGATTATAACTCAATATCCATAAGAAGACAGTATCCCTAAATTAATCCAATTAATATAAGTTCATGATCAATATGAAATTCAAATAAAAAAATTAAAAAAAAAATCAGTTAGACCGTGGAATTTATAATAGCCATCCACATGTGATCATTCCTACTTGGGCTAGTACAAGAATAGGATGATTAACCCATGGTATAAACACGCCTTCAGATTTCACAATCATTAACCCCTATCACATATGTCATAGTGATTGAGTTATTTTCTTTACATAACATCATAGAATGAGGTATTGCTTCTACAAAGACTCGATGAATTAGGTATTTATACTACATAGTCTTGGTGGGTGATACACAAACTTCACATACCCGTGATTAATGATCTATCATCATCACAATAATTGTGTAGAATAAGGTACCTTCAAGTGAGAAATTAATTATATAAATACAATGCATATGTTAAAAAAATTATGGCCTCGCAACCTCTTGGTGGAAAATATACCAACCAATACCATATTAAGGTTAAAAATTTACCATCAATTCAACTATTTGTAGATGATATAACACTAACACATAACTATTGGTAGATTATGTACCACTACTAAAATTATAATGGTGGATGAGGAACAGAAAAAAAAATTGTTCAAAATCACTAATATAGGTTGACCCAACTTTAACATACATGTATATGATATAATTTTAGATTAATATTCATCATAACTCACAATAAATCACACCCCAAAACTTATAGTGTTGTTGTATATTGAGAATTGATACATAACCAACTTATTTTATAGTTATTCTTCATCATATCCCACATATATTCTTCACACATAATACCCTTCTTTAAATATCATATCTAATAATTTTTAGTATATCCTAGTGAATGGAAACATATGAAAGGGTGAGCTAAAATACTCATTAAGTGTAAACATAATAGAAAAAAATTTGAAGATAATAAGTTATAGAAAGGTGAGAATATGGGTATGAGAAAATAATCATGGTGTATGAAAATGACATAAGTGATTCATTACTAATTAAGCATAGATCATAAACCATGATTCCTGGTATAAGGATCTTGGTGTAACATAATACATGAATCATAAGAGTGTGGAAACCTAGTTCAATAATCATGATCCGTGTAAAAAAACACATTCATAAGATTGTGGTATATAAATAATCATTTAAAATCATTACTTATGTCAAGGGTAACTAATAATACTATCATCACATACTGTATAAATTCCCATAGTAGATTGGGTTCACTCCATATTCTAATAATCATAGTTAATAGAATTCTATAGTGGATTGGGTTCACTCCCGAATCCATTAAATTTCATATCATGAGATATAACTATTTAACTTATGTATTTTAGGGATATATAATTATAGTATTTTACATCACATCAATAAATATATGTGCCATATGAATATGAAAAAAAAAATTCATAATTTTATCATTTCTTAATTAACCCATGGGAAAGAAATGGGTTTTATTAAAAATTCCATAATAAATGACATTAATCTACCTAGAGTAAGAATGTGGAAGGTATCAATAGATAATATATATATATTTAATCATATGACACATTAATTAATTTTAACATATATAAAAACACCTTTATTAGAGCATTATGAAATTAATTTTTTTTAAAGAAGAAATATCATTTACTGTTTATAACATTTATTTTAAAAGAAAATGATTTATAAAAAATTGGAAAAAGAAATTACTTTGGAAAAACATGAAAAAACTATAGGTAGTATTCTTAATGAAAAATTAATAACATAGTCATAAAATATTTTCATACAGAAAGTATTTAAAAAAGATTCATTTTATACTTTTGTAAACAAAGTCAATATAAAAAGACTCATTTGGAAAATGATAAAAGGGTATTAATTTTATTATTTAGTATCAAAATTAAATTATATTATTAAATAAAAATAATAAATAATATATTTATATATAATTAATTTTATAAAATAAAATAATGAATATGAACCTGGAGGAGAACGATTCTCAATTGAAAAGAAGGGATATGTTGAGTTCTACTTACTAACATCTTTTTAGTTGATTTGTGATCCAAAGGGTGGTGAAATGGTTAGAAGAAATGTAAAACCGATAAAATAAATATATTAAAAGAAAATATATGGGTTTTAATTGGTAAATAACAAATTATTTTTTTGATAATAAATTTTACATAAAAATCCTTGATTTCTAAGTGAGGTTAGAAAATAAGCCTTTACCTTGGAATTCTTCTTGGTCAGAGACATTAAAACTCCACATATAATAAATATATATTATTTATTAATATTAAAAATCACATTATTAATAGTTATTTTACTTAATAAAATTCAATTATAATTCTTTATTACCTATATATTAATGTTTTATAGTTAAAATTAATATTCATGTGTTAGTTATTCTTTTCTTCCACACCTGTTTTGGTTTGAAGGTTTCAATAATTTCTACTTTATCATGGGTTCATCACCTAAATAACTTTAATTAGGATTTATAATATGTTATTTATATATTTTTGGAGTCCCATACATTGCATGGATCTTATGGTGACTATTTTCTTGGAACGCTTAAAAATATATTTTTTTATGAATTTCAATTTAATAAAATAAATTGATTTGATCTGTAAATATAATTATATATATTAAAATAATAGGAGTATTAAACAAATTAAATTAATCATTATTTAATACTATAAATATTATTTATGATTCCTTATTCATTTAAGATGGAAATATTATAACACTTTTCATGTAGATGGTAAAACCAATCAAAATAAGAATGCATTATAATGATTGAATGAGTTGGAACATGATATTTCATAGTAAAAAAGTTACTTTTACATCATATTAATAGTGTATAAAACATGTGATTAAATTGATAAATTATAATAAATATGTTTTGGATGAGTAATAAATAGGATAATGATTATGGATAAGAAAAAATTTATATTGAAGACTTGAATCTCTTAATATAGTTCCATGGAAATGAATGATCAGTGACTTCTTTTTGTGTCTAGGGATTCATAAATGCTAGGTATGATTGATATAGATAGATAATTTTGGTGGTAATTGAAGAGAAATTATATATAAAGGTGTGTATTGATTTGGGTAGAGGAGGGGTGCTTTTATAGATAAGAAGTGATGGTATTTGTTTAAAATATTCATTCCTTAATATAAAATGAATTTCATTTTCAAGGAAATTTGATTAAAATGGGGAAAATATTTCATATAATATAAATTTAGGTTGATAAATTAGTCATAAATACATTTGAGGACAAGTTTTTTTATTTTTTATGAGCAAATACCATAATTTTACCATTTTACCTCATTCTAACCTTCACTATGGTGACTAAATTTTACCTTATTAACTTATATTTATGTGTAAAATTGAAATTGACCTTATTTATAAAATTTTATATGATTATTAAAAATATTAAAACCATTCTAATGGTTTTAATTTATAAAAGTGATAAAATTTTACTATGATATAAATCCATAAAACCTATAGAAAACAATTTTAAGAAAATTGTATTTTTATGTATAAAAATTAATTTATACTTATTAATTACCAGATAATAACCGTTAAATTATTAGGAATTTATTTTATTATGTATTAAAATAAAAAATTTAATTTAAATCATTCTTCATTAGTGATCAATTTAATTTATTAATATAAAAATACAAAAAATAATGAAAAAAATCATTAAAAATTGTTCACTTTTAAAAAATTTAATCACATACAATTATTTATCATATAACTATTCAATTTTCTAAATCCATCCATATTTTAAATTTTCTTATAATTTTGAAATAAAATAAAATTCTTATTTAAAGATAATGAATAAAAACATATATAATATAATACAATATTCTAATTAATTGTTTTATTTTTATTTCATTCCAAGATTATTAATTTTGAATGTTTTAAATTATCTTTAATTCAATAATAATCACACAACTTCAATGTACCTATTTAATAAAACTAAAATGACCATATATCCATTTCTATAAATCTAATTTCCATATTTTTGATGACTATATGTCCAATAAAAATATGACATTCCTATATATATACTTACATACATCTCTAAAATCATTCATCCAATTCATTAACTTATATCTCAAGATTTATATTGTATTTAGAATGATTTTCCTTATTTCCATATTTATAATAAGAGGTATAATATTCAATACAAAGAAAAAAGGATAAGGATTTCAAGTTTTATATCTTTATATATACTTACGGTTTTATTCTCTTGTATCTTATTTAATGATGTTTCATATTATATTATAATAATGTATTAATGTTTATATTTAATTTTAATAATTTATCTCAATAAAAAAACCATGGTTTATTTTAGTTCAGTGTTACATATATTACAGACTATCGAACACACTAGATTTTTTTAAAGGGAAATACATACTAAAATTATGGGTTGTCATATTCCACCACCCTTAAAGGATTTTTCCTTTGAAAATTCATTACTCTGATGAAACAAATTAAGGTTTTTCTAACACATTACCAACTAAATTTCCCACATTACTTCCTAAAAAATATGATTCATCATGAGAACTTTCTATTAGGGATTGGTTTTTTTCATAGTTATTTATCAATGTAATCCAATATATCTTCTAGTTGTTCCATGTACGTGAGATCATGTTCCATATATATAACGTCTAACTTTAGTACATGTGATGGATCATGTATATACATCCCCAAAAGTGATACATGGGATACATCATGAATTTGACATAGTCTTGGAGGAGGTTCAAGATGATATTCTATCATACCAACATGATGGGGAGTTTTTAAGGAGATAATATATCCACTGCTAAACTTTCCCTTCTTTGTGGATATCATAACCCTATTGTATAGTGATATTTTAAGTAATACCTTATCCCTAACTTCAAACAAAAAAAAATTAATGACTATTATCATCATATCTCTTCAGTTGAATTTGTGTGATTTTAATTTATTGTTGTATGGTTTAAATTTTTCTAACATTTCTCATGAATTATATGGTATTAATAGCATACTCTATCCAATAGTATCCCAGAATGTTTGATATATGCATCTCTTCCCATACAGAGCCTCATATGGTGCCATATGAATTCTAGAATGGAAATAATTTTTTATATAATACCTCTCTAAGGAGAATTTTTGTATCCCAACCTCCTCTAAAATCCATTTAACATGATATCAACATATCTTATAGAGTAAAAAAGGTCCTTTTAGATTGAGCATCAGTCAATGGATGATAAATAGTTTTGAATCAAAAATCTATATGCATTTCTTATTAATGTCCACTCTATAAATTTATTTTAAACCATGGATCTAGATTAGATAAAACTATGAGTAGTACTCTTTGACACCTTACCACTCCCTTTTTGTATCATATAATGTTGATTGAATGATATTTCTTCTCTAATATAAATTAAATTTTTCAACTTTATAAGGTGATCAACGATAATACAAATTGTATTATGGCCTTTAAAAGTATTTGGAAGACCTATAACAAAATTAAAAGTGATTACATTCAATTTCCATACAATTATAGGTAATGGGTTCATAATTACATTAGAATTCAATCAATATATCATAGCATGCTAGATCATAATGCATTAAGATACACACTTTGCAATATCACACTTAATATTTCCCCACTATAAATGTTTATTGATATATCTATGCATCTTTATGCTTTCAGAACAGGTCGAAAATGATAAGTTATGTGGAATATCCAACAAATCCTTGATAATTTCATATATGGGAAAAATTCATTTAATTAATCTTATCATTCCATCATTGTCAAGGTTAAACCCTAGAATGTTACCTTCTTTAGTAGCTCCATTATCTTAATTTTTTGCTTCATTTTTCTTCATATAGATGGATGTTATAATAGTAATTTGGGAAAAATAGGATTTATCACATTTAATTATTATCCCAAGTTCTATCCTTTTCATATATATTAGTATTGGGTTTATTTCATTTCTCATCATGGATAAGGTAGCATGATCAAATCTATATTGAGCCTCAGCCACTATGCTCACCTTCTTAGGGTCGTAATGTATTGATAAATCATAGTTTTTGATCAAAAACAACCATATTATGTTACACATATTGAAATCCTTATATGATAATATATAATTTTCAATATTGTTATCAATATGTATGTAAATCCATGTGACTCTACGGTTTAGACAATTTAGAAAGAATTTAAATTTTTGATCTTGGGTAGGGGTTATTTTAGGAATCTGGATTTAGAATATAATTCCATGAATTAGATCATATCAAGGAGATTTTTTTGGATATGTATTGAGGATTTTAAAATGTTTCAATTGCTTAGGTAAAGGTTTGGGGATTTTGGTAGAATTTTAGTTTTTTTGGAAGGGGTTTTCCCTCTTTGAATAGTTTCATCATAGTTTAGAAAATCCATGCATAGTTATAAGGAAAACCATGTGATGTTATTTTAATAATGTTTTTAGGAACATATAATGGGATTGTGTATCACCATGTAATAAAATCATGCATCGTGCTGAAATATCTTAGAGTTTTTCACATGATTGGCACATGGTTTGGTAAAATTTGTAGTTAAACCATGTGATTTAGTGTGTATTGAGACAATAATAGTTGCATGGTTAGTACATGATTTGGAAAATCATGTTTCAAAATAATTAATATTCATATAATAATTCTAAAAGTTTTAAATGGTTGTGTTTACTCATCAAATTTTTAGTTTATCTCCTTTTTTTCTCTCTCTATCATGTGACATAACTAGGGGATCATTGACTCTCCTTCCCCTCTCAAGTCCCATTTATTAGGGTTGGTTCTTGGATAATTTCAAGATTTATTTGAGGTAAGATATTCCATTAACATTCCTATTATTATTTCCTTCTATTATATTTGATTTGTGATTATATGAGCTATGGATTTGGTTTTTATTTCACAATATCATGATATAATCAGGAAAGTATTATGGGGATTTTTCTTAGAATATATAGATGGAATCCCATAAGGATGATCATATGCCATTAATCATAATTTCAAATTATTATGTCCCCTATGTATTTTCATAGGATTTTTTAATAAATTTATTGAATTTATTGATTTATTAGGTGTTGTTTGATAGATATTTTTCTCATGATGGTGTCAAGAGTATTCCATTTACATTCTGGGATATATTATTTGTAGTTTTTGTGCGACAAGATGACCCTGTGAGATTTTATATAATTATTAATTTTTAAAATAAATTCAATAATTAGTTATAAATTTTTATAACTAAATAAATTAGATATTTTTTCTTGATATTAGATCTTGTGTGATGTCACAAGCTTGTACAAATCCTAGATGAGCTTAGATGATGGTGACTGAGATGGATTAAAGGTAATAACTCTATATGTGTTAGGTGGTCTATAAAAACATATTTTTTTATAAAAAAATGTATGATCATTTGATATGTGGTCTCACCTGTTATGGGCGATTAACCTTAAATTTAAAAATAAATTGTTTGAGGAATTTTTTTAGAGAAATGAAGTGTAAAAGGATATGAAGGACCCTTGAATTCTAGCCTTATTCCTATACCACCAATGGATGACATATTAATCATATATTTAATTGATATTATATATGTAACCTAGAGGGGTACCAATGAGATGCTAATTAATATAAAATAACATGGAATAGTTTCCCTTAGTCTCTATGAGTAGGGGTTAGTGATGGATAAGGAATGAGTCAAGTCGATCATGATGGGACCATGAGATGCAATAGAAAATTTATTCTTGTCTGATGGATAGTGGGATGAGTTTTCCCCCCATCCATGATTATATGAGTAGCTAGTTTGGTATTCCTTAGGCATGGCATTGGATAGGTTTGGTGCACAAGGAGTCACCTTAGACTAATTGGGAAGGGATACATATTTAATCTGATTTCATTGGGGTGATGACTAAATGGAAGAGATAATGAGGCCAATGAGTCCATGGTGTTATATTTCTAATTCTATGGTATTTTATTACATATTAGTGATGGTATTCAGACCTAGGTTTTGTAATGAAATATAAGAGCCCATGTAGGGTTTCCAGACAATGGTGTGACCTAGGAAGCATTAATGGTTTACCATGATTTATGGTAACCATAGAGAGGGTTAGTAAAGGGGAACATATATAATTAATCATAGGTGTAGTGTTAGAACCCAAGGTTCAACAGGGATTAACTATCATGGTTATGGTGATAGGGATGTGTTGTTCACCTGAGAGGCCAGAATATGAGATATCTTCCAGGTTCGGGTGCATAGTCAACTTGTGTGGTGTGACATTAGGTTATGGGGAGGAAGTCAACCCAGGTATATATGATATATATATATATATATATATATATATATATATATATGTGTTTTTTATATATGAATGAGGGTTCATGCATTGGGGCATGATGGGACCCCTAGGTAATGGAGGCTTGGTACCACTGAAGGGTGGGGTACGACCCCCTATATTCATTTGATATAGTTCTAAGTGAGAATAGTTTACCATTAGTGTATTTTAATTTATATATGGTTTTTAGGGGATATGAGTTTTCCCTAAGTGTATGTTTACTTTATATGGTTCCTAGGAGAGCTTAATTTCTTGTGGGTTGGTGTTTATTTTTATATGGTTCAGGAGTGAGTTGATTTTCCCCTGGGTTCATGTTACAATATATAGTTTTAGGGATGTATAACCCCCCCCCCCCCACATGGTATATTTTATGTTAAAGTAAATCATGTGATTGATGGAGAAGCTATCATATCATGGTACAGGTTTAGGGTAGGACTTCTAACACATGGGTTATTAATGTGATATGTTATGAGACACTCCAATTCTAGGTGAATAAGGTTTGATATATGGATACTAGTTCTAGGGTAGTACTTGGTCCACATGTATGGTCAATGTGACATTACCAAAGACACTCGAACGTTAGCCCGAATAGGTTTGGTCAATTTTGGGTGTCACTTTAGAACCTAAGGGATGAATATGATTATCTTATAATTCTTCAAAAATGCATTTATCATTCAGAGCATATCACATGTTAATACAATGTATCTTCCTTTTATGTTGGGGATATTGTTGGTAGTGGACTAATGATTTTCGCTTACACCTTGCTTAGGTGGACCTAGAACCTTGGTTCCTGACAAACCTTATATTCAAATTCTTGGGCATTATAAGATTGGGTAAGAGATACTTGATAATTATTAGAGACTGGGATATGATATAGCTTGGGGATGGTAGTGGTTCCTCATTATTTTTTATTTTTTTTATTTTTTTTATTATTTATGACTAGTCTTATGAGTAATCATTCAGGATGTATGATTATATGCTTCCAAATTTTCATTTGATATAGGAATTGGATTCCTTGATACTGTTCTAGAAAAAAATAGATTAGGTTGTATAATGTGTCAATAAAAACTATATGGAGTTTTACTATATATATTCTTTGTGTAATTCAACTTAACTTTACCTTGTGACTATGGGTTACTTAATACAAGTAATCTTAGGATAATTTAATTATATGTACATAAAAGTTACCACTTCCATGATATGGGTAGTCTAGTATGCCAGTTCTTAGTGAGGATAGGTACATGAGGGGGGGGGGGGTTGACTTAATATGTGATTATTGGTATATATATGTGAGAACCCTAGAGTGTCTATGATAGAATGTGATATTCCTTATATTTTTTGAGAAAATATGAGATATAATTCCCTGTGAGACATGGATTACATGATATACGGTTTATGTTCTAGTTGGGAGAGTGTATAGGTGTTAAGAGGAGGCTCGGTATATTGGTTATGAGAGTGTTAGGATTGGTTAATTGGGTGTTTTACTTGATTTTTTGATTGGCGCACACAAGGTTCTATCTTATGCATAGTGTGAGAATAAATATACCATGGAACTTCATTATGTAATGAACGTGAGGTTATTTGGTATTAAAGTTAGGTTTTTAAGGTAGGATCATTGGATTCAAAACCATGTGGATAATTATCCTAGATGGTTTGACTATTGGAGAATAGAGAATGGGTAGACGCTTCTTGTTTTGGGTTGATGCTCAAGTAGAAGGTAGTCTGGTGGTAGGTTGTAACATGATTGTGATTTGGATCCTATTAGAATGAAAGAACTCAGATGATTCTTTCTAGTTGAGATTGAAATGTGAGTGGCACACATTAAGTGTTTAGTAACATGATCCCTAGTTCATTGAGACATAAATTAGGGATCTTGATTTAGGTAGGGTGATTGGGTACTATGAGAGTATAAAAATTTTTGGTTTAAATGATACCATGATGGATAGTTTGGAATAACCTATGAGATGGTTCTTTATAGATCAATCTAACTAGAAAAGGGTAGTGAGTTTCAACATTTATTTTTAGGTAATACCTTAATGTTCAAAGGAGATTGAATTATGGGTATGTGTAATGTCCACTTGGTTCTTTAATTAATTAGTGTCCATGTATAAGATGAGAACCAATGGATTTTATGGAATTCTTGTGGGAATAGTGGATTTGGGTGTTGGATGAGAATGTAAATTATCACATATATTACATATGGTGATATCATGTATTGATTGTGACATGGGTTTCTAGGGATGGGATAAATATATCTTGGTAGGAGTAACACATGTGGGATGATTGGAAATTTCTGAGCATTGCACTTGATGGGAAATACAAGGGAAGGAATATAGTGGAAATTACCTATTATTCATAGACTTTTAGACCATAATTATGGTTTTAAATTCATTATATGTTGAGGATGAAATTCCTAGTGAGATTTGAATGGGTGGTCATTGGTTTTTAATGATGGATCCTGGGTATGAGCATGATGGTGATATTCAGTCATTATCTATGGTAGTAGATAGTGTTTGGACATAAATATTGATGTTTTTCATCATTATAGTGAATATAAGGATACTCCTGAGTCAGGGAGTATCTCATTGGTCATAGAGTTACAACCATTATTATGAAAGGGTCATGAATGTTGTGATATATTTCATTGGACAGTCGATATTGGACTGAGAAGACAATGTGTAGGTAAATACAGTTTTATTTGGTTCTATAGGAAATACCATATTTGGGATTTAGATTTAATGTGTGATGAATTGTTTGTATCAACACCCATATCTGGATGGTTTTGAATGTGAATCAAGGTAGATTCAAATCAGTGGTGTTTCGGTTCTCATAATGAGTGTATGGGAGTTGGGTTGTTTAGGACTCCAACAATGTAATTATACTAAGTGTCGATTTCAAAATTTTTTGTGTGTGTTTGTATGATCTCATTATTCTTATATGGATTTAAGATTTTTTATTGGGTGTTGTGATAGTGCATCAATGGGTGAGGATGAGTGGTTTAAGAAAATTCCACAAAAGGACTGACCGTTGATTTCACTTGAAATTATGTGTAGTGGGATGAAAAATAAACTAAGTGGGTAATGGACCATTGGAAGTGTGCTTTGGTGTTTGATTCCTATAGTGGGTAGAACCATTCCTAAAAATAAACATTTAATAGACAAGTCTTATTTTGGGGAGCACTATAAGCCTAGGTATGGGTTAGTTGAAGAAACCTAGGTTTTTTAGGATAGACAGGTCTGGAGATTGTTTTCTTTATATTAGTGATGGTTGATAGAATGTAGCATACATTTTGGAGAATATTGTGCCTTAGTTCTTGGAGATTCATATTTTAATATATTTTTTTATTTAGTGGATAAAACATTTTGAGTTAGTGGGTAACGGATTACTATGAAAGGTCAATATTTATTGACAGAGGACTACCAAGACTTCTTAGGGGTGATAATTTTTATAGTTGGGAGTTTGTAACGGCCTATGTCTTTATGGGTTGGAAAATTCATAAATAATTTGAACTTTTTTTCTCAAAGAAGTATTAATTTTGAGAATATGGATTCAGACTATAATTTTGAGAATTAGAACATCTCAAGGAGATTTTATTGGATGTGGATAGATAATTGAGAGCATTTTTAGGTTCTCAGGTGAAGGTTGGGAGCATAAATATCATGTTTATATTTTTGGAATGGGTTTTACCTCTATGGATGGTAAGTGTATAATTAATACAACCATTTGGAGTTTTAAATAAATTAATGGAAGGTTATTTTCATGAGGGTTTGAGTAATATAGATTCTACACAGTTGTAAATAACTATTCAAGGAAACCATGCATGGTGGATAAATATTTCAGAGGGTTCCAAAAGTTTGGATAATATTTTGGTAAACCATGCATCCAAACTATGAGGGGATATGTGTATTGATATAGTACGAGCTACACAGTTTGGAAAATGGCTCATCAAAACTTTATATCTTCCCATGATCCTTTTGAAATTATAAAGTGAATAATTTCCCCCATATATTTTTTAACCTATCTCACTATTTTCTTCTCCCTCTTGCATAATTAGACACTAGGCTCTCACCCACCCCTTCCTCTCTTGGTTCCCTTTCATTAAGTGTGGTTTTTGGATGATTTTTGAATGGATTTGAGGTTGGTCTACCCTCTCCCTCTCCTCCTATTATTCCTTCCATCTATCATATTTTATTTTTGATAATTTAGTATTGAAATTTGGTATCGATTTCACTCAAGTATGGTTGAATTAGACAAGGTTTATTTGGATTTTTCTTAGTATTGATAGAGTATGTACCCACAGAGTGATCATACATAGTTTCTCACCATTTCATTGGAGGTATATCCCTGATATATTTTCTAGGTCTTTTGTTTATATTTATTGAAATTGAAAATTTTCTTGGTGATGGATTATGGATATTTTTATTGTGACATTTTCAAGAGTTTGTTATGGACCTTCCTGGTGTGGTTTATGAAAATTTTGTTATAGATATATTCCCTAGTGATATTTTACACAATTATTCTTCTATTAATAAAATTGATTGATTAATAAGAAATTTTTATAATTAATTAAAATTTATTTTTTGTATTATAATAGGAACTCATGTGATGACATGATATTTGATGAATCTTGGACATGCATGGGTGATGGTGGCTAAGTGGCTTAATGGGAATATATTTGTATGATTTAGGTAGTCTATAAACATAACCTTTTTGGTATATGTATTATATTTATATTCATGTGATATGTGATCTCTTCATTGAATAGACATTGAACATAAATTTAATAATGAATTGTTTCATGAAATTCTATGAGAGGAATAACGTATCAATATCAATAGAAGACGCTAGAGCACTAACTTGATGCCTCTATCTTTATTAGATAAGGGGTTGATCATAAATGAATTTGATAAAATTTTTGGACTTTATAGGGGTACCAATAACAAGAGAATGAACAAAGAGGGCCTTGGTTTATATTTCATATGTCTCCTTGGAAAAGGGTGAATGATGGAGTGAAAATGATTGGCTAAGTCAGACATGATGGGTAAGGATACACCAGAGAACCTCTGTGAGAGTTGGTTGGAGAGTGTGGTGACCTCTCTACACCCATGGGTGCTTGAGCACTAGGGAATGTATGCCTTGGGTAAGACTATTGCTAGGTTAGGTGTGTGAGGACCTACCTAGGATAACATGGTAAGGAAGATGTAATTTATGCCATCTCTCCAGGTTGATGACTATCTTGCATGGCCAATGGGACCAATGATGACATAGTGAAATCATAGTGACTTTGAGGAACATAATGTCTTCTAAGTGACGGGATTAAAACCTATTTTTGTAAATGATATTGAAGAGCCCATGTATAGTGTCCAATATATAGTGTGAACAAGGGGTTATCAGTGGGTGACCAAGTCTTATAGAAACACTAGAGAGGGTTAATGTAGGGGGTCGAGTATATTATCAATCTCAGGTATCAACTTAGAAACTGAGGATCAATGGGGACATAATAGAAAGCCTATAGCTATGAGTATGGGTTATGAACTTGGGAGCTTGGCCTTGGAGATGTGTTTTAGGCTCTAGAGGGTGGCTAACCTCTTTACTTTTACATAATCCTCCAGGGTGGATGTTCTCTAGGGTATTTATGATGTATATATAAATATATATCTCTTTGTGCATGTGTGTGATATGTGAATGAGGGTTAAAGCACCATGGGTGAGATGTGACTCCCCATTCATGGAGGCCCAATACTACTTCATGGTGGGGTACATACCCCTTGGAATATGTTATATGGATTCAATGTAGAAGTGTTTTCCTCTTGTGTATAATAATTTTTATATGGTTCCAAGGGGATCCAAATTTCCCCCCAGTTTATTTTTACTTTATATGGTTATGGGGTGTGTTTATTTTATCATATGTTTATATTTAAATCAATATAGTTCAAGGTTGATATAAGTTTCCTTCGTGATTATGTTACTTTATATGGGTCTGGGGATGAACAATTTTTACCCCTAGGTGGAATATTTTATGTTTATGGACATATGATTCTGGATAAAGAAGGTATAATATTCATGTACTGGTTATGGGGTATGAATTAGTCCCAAGGGGTGGTGGATGCAACATACTAAGAGACACTTTGATGCTAGTTTAATAAGGTATAGTATTTGGTTACTAGATCCAATGTATGTCTTAGTCCACTTTGGTGGTCAATGTGATATTCTTATAGGTACTCCAACACTTGAAAATTTATGTTTGGTTGATCATGTGTATCACCTTAGAAACAAATGATTAAAAATTATTATCTTATTCAGCTTCTAAAATGTATTTATTTTTTTGATCTAATTATATGTTCATACACTATATTTACTAGTAATGTTGGGAATGTTGTTGGTGGTGGCCTATTGAGTTTTACTGATACCCTTATTGGGTGGCCATGACACTTTGGTACATGAGAAGACCTCATGTTCATAGGTTCATATAGAGTAGATACCTTGTGATTCATGATCGGACTGGAGCAATTGAATGGGGACTAGAGAATGGGGTATGATGTGGTTTAGGGATGGTAGTAGAGCCTCCCTGTATTTTGATTATTTTTTTATTTTGTATATGTCATTATCTTTGTGGGAAATCAGTTGGTATGTATGACTACGTGACTCCACATTTTTACTTTATATAAAATTATTCTTGTGTGTTGGGTTTTTAACTCTAATTGTTTTCAAGTTATTTTTCATTGTTATTTTTTAGATTTTATTTACTCTGGTATGAGGGTATAATCTCTCCATGGTAACACCTTAGAACCTCTATACTAGTTGAAAAACTTTGATGTATGGTAAGGTTCACCTAAGTTCTTATGAAAACCCCAACTGGGACACCGGTGAGTTGTCTCATGCTTCTGGTTAGTGGGGTGTCATCATATATATCACAATTTTCATCATAGAGATAATGACTTCATATATATAATTTCTATGTTACTCATGATGGATCCAAATCATTCATAGGGTACTTTTTATTATTTACCATTAATTAGCATGAGGCATATTCCACATCTACTTCATTTTTCATGAGGACGCATCCCAATACCTTCCTTCATGTATCACTATATATCAAAACCCCTCTCAACTATAAGGTAGTGTGAGTATAATTGAACAGAATAAATGTTTTTATATATCAATGAATGTTTCTTCACATTCATCTATACAAAGTAACTTGAATCCATTTTTATTTAACTTGGTTAGTGGATTTTGAAATCATGATAAATTTCTCACAAATCATCAATAGTATCAGTCCAATCCAAGAAAACTATGGATCTCTATTACAGTGGTTGGTCGATCCATTATTAAATTACATATTTCTTTAAATGGTCTATATATATTCCCTATCTTGTGATTATATAACCCAAGAATTAGACTTTCATGAGCTAGAATTCACACTTTCTAAATTTGGAATTCATTTTATTCATTCTCATGTGCTTTGGAACAATATATAAGGGAACATCATTATCTTACTTACACATTGAATATATGATAATATATTCAATATAGACTACCAAAAATTGATCAAGGTAATCTATAAAGACTCTAAATATTATATCCATGAAGATGAGATAGAAATTTAAAGTCGGAATGGAATCTCTATGAATTTATAGTGTCCATGTCATATATGAAAAGATATTTTTGATATATCAACACTTTTCAACTTTAATTAATGATAACTAGATCTAAGGAAAATATTTGATAATTATTGATCTCCTCGTAGTTTGTTTAACAATTCATTAATATGGGGCATAGGATACATGTTATTGATCACTATTTTGTTTAGCACATGATAACCATTATAGAGAAACATTGATCCTTATTTATTTTTAAAAAATAGGGTTAGTTCACCCCATAGTGAAGTGGCTGGGAATATAAAACTCTTATCTATATTCTCTTATAGTTTCTTCTTTAATTCTACGAACTCAATCAAGGGAATTATATAAGGAGGCTTTAATGTAGGCGTAACACCAAGTATGCGTAATATTGAAAAATAAACCTGATAACCTAGGGTAAGACCCATAAAATCTTCTAAAAATATATTGAAATATTCCCAAACAATAGAAATGTATTAAATAATGGGTTTTCCTTAACCATTTGAACTATATATCAATCATATTGAGGTACCAAGATCTATACATTGTATGTAACTTCCATATGTAGTTCATAGTCAACCTTGCTTTGATAGATGATCATGGGTTTAATTGGAATATGAAATGTGATTTCCTTGTTTAGGAAATTGATATGGGATCTATGTATAGAGATCTATTCTATCACATTATCACATAAAATTCAATTGAATGGATACTACTAAGATTATTATGAAGCACATTTCCCCAAAAATCAGTTTGAGAGGAATTGTAGACTTGGGATTCATTCATCATACCATTGATATTTTTCACTAAAAATTCATATCTAGAGGTTGTGGTAATGATTTTATGATCATTGAAAACTAATCATATATAGAGTAGGTTAAACGATAACCAAATAATACATTTATAGTTCATGAGTGGAATATGAGTGTACCTTTCACAACATTGATTTTGTGACCCACATTCTTATATGTGGTTGTATAGTATTTCACTTTCACCCTTACCTTAATACGACACTAAAATCGATTTCCATAAACCCTTGGATTGTTTCACTTGTTTTCCTAATGTCCACACTCCTTGAAATTGAATCATTTGAGTGTAGATGATGCATGTAATGACCCTAACTATATTAGTTAATTTTGTTTCATGAATAATTATTTATTATATTATATAAAATTATACTCATACAAAATATAGAGAAATTAAAAACACTTTAAAACATTAATGTATAATGATAAATTAGTCAGCAATTAAACCCATGAAATACCAACCTTTATAATGGGAAAAATATAAAAAATAAAATTATAATGGAAAATTTTGGAGCTTTATAATTGTTTAGGATTTCCTCCCTCATGAACAAAAATATATACAAGAAATTTAATATTGGTAAACTGTATGCTCGTGCGTCATTGGGAACGGGCGGAAAAACTAAAATTTATAACCTACTTACTACTTAGAATAGTGGCAAGACAGGGTCGAACCACAAGGAGGCATCATGTTGTGTTTTCCGATCTAAAAAAATAAACTAAACAAAAACACACACAAGAAAAAGCAAACACAGTTGGTGGTGGTGAAGTGGAGTGAGTGAGAATTGGTGTGTGAGGAAATGAAGGTGAGTTATTGAGTGCAAAGGGTGTAGACAGAACAGAAAGGGAAATTGTGGTGAAAACAACCAATAGATGAGTAGGGGGAGAAGGTCCACTGGCTGATTTCAATATTTCTTACCCTTGTTCATGCACTAAAGTTTTAAAAATATGAATCTAACTAAAATTAATTGGCCAGATTTGTCGTCTGGTCAGTTTATGATGAAATATCTCTTACAGTCCTTCGATTGTAAAAGTCATTCCATCCAATAGCGATAACAAGTCATATGTCACTGTGCTCAACTTTTCAGTTGAGTTCAGTGTGTCTCTCTCATTTGAGCATGACTCATTTGTCAACTAGTCCCTCGTATTTAAACAGTTCTCATTAAGATTCAATCAAGATAGGTTTTCACTCAATCTTGTTGTTTTAAAAATTAATTTGTTCTACAAACAGTGAGAGAGACAATCCAGAAAATGACGCAGTGCATGAATCAGAATAAGAAAATCTAATCAACCAGCTTATCCCCCCCCCCCCCGCCGAAGGAATTTAGCTATACATAATGGTAGTCTACATAATGGTAGTCTTTAGTGAAAACATAGAGTTAGAATCAAAGGAGTTCATATTGAAATGAGATGCAGAAAAAACAGAGCACAAGACAAATAAGGAAGTTCGTCTCCCTGCTCGAGCTCCCAGAAGCTCTAACTCCTACTGCTTGATGGTGGATGAAATGATGGAATCCACTCGATGTCCCTCCCTAGGAATTGAGGTAAGAAATGCTCTGATCTGCTGCTATTGATACTCCAATTTGCTCGCGATGGAAGATGTTGTATGTTCCTCTTACTCTACTCCCTCAGTCTGGATTGGGGATTTTTTTCCTCCGCCCATCCTGCACCCTCAGGTACCAATGATCTCGTGCCCATCACGAATGCTAATGATCCAGTCGAAGACTCTGGAATCTCACCTAAGTTGTTCCCTGGCCTCCACGTGTAGATTTCATTGTGATGCTTCCTCCCGTGTTGGTCACTAAAGCAGTTGCTCCTAAATGAATGAAATGATGCACACCCAGCGTGCAACAATCTTCCCTCTACAAATCAGCAGATTCACGTGACGTGCTTTTATGTGCATGTCACCAGCTTTTTTAGTGAACCCTATGTAATTGCATATAACCCCCTGCAACGAAACAATAGAAAACACAACAACTACACGTGAGTCCAATACAAAATAAAACTACTATGTATAACTAAATATATTTATACACTATATATTAATATCACTACTTAAATTTAATAATAATAACACCTTATTAATATATATATATACATATATATATTATAATACCTAAATTATTAGTAATATATATTTAACAACTATTTTATTTAATTAATACATATATTATTATGATGTATAAAATATTATATACTTTTTATTATTAAACCTATTATTGATATAGTATATGATGTATATAATATATTATATGTTATTATATGTTATTATAAAAACTAAAAAAATGAAAAGAGAAGGGAGAGGTTCGTTCGGGTTCAGCCGGTGAAGGGAGAGAAAGGGGGGTTGGTGTATGTAGTAGAGGGAATGGGGGGTAGGCTGGATGGTAGTCACGCGATAGGGAAACAGGGCAGGCGGCGAGGGTGCAGGGGGTCTTTCCTGGTGAAGGGATGGGAAGGTGAGACCTGGGTAAAGTCTTGCGGTGGGGGAAAGGGTTGATAGTCATTCTGATGGAGGATATGTGAAGGAGAGGTGAGACAGGGGAGAAGCGGAGCGATGACTAAGGGGTGATGGCCAGCTTTCGGAGAAAGGCGCGACGGGTTAGGGTGTCCGAAGGGTGGTGCCAAGTCCGGAGCAGTTGGTTCATCTTGCAGTTCAGATCTGGCGAGGTGTACAGGCAAGGATCTTCAATGGCGCGAGGTTTTAAGGTTTGAATGAATTCGGCCTCTTTATTTCCCAAGAACTGAGAAATTGATTTCACTTGGGTCAATTTTTTTTACTTTTCTGCGTGACTGAATAGTGCTGATGCACGATTTCTGATTTTGACTTTCTTGATGCTGGTGCAAAAAACATTGCTTCCTTAATTAGTGTTTTTGTTGTGTTAGTGTGTTGTTTCTGTGCGAGAAGAAAAAAATAGAAGTAGAGGTGTAGTGGGGGTGATAATGTGCGGCGTGAATTAGGAAGAAGGCACCATTAATGTTTTTTCACGGTCTCACCGTGAGAAAGGCTCACAGTCTCACCATGAAAAAGGCTCACGGTCTCACCAAGAAAAAGGATCACGATCTCACCATGAGAAAGGCTCACGGTCTCACCCTGAGCGAGGCATCATGAATGATGCTCACAGTAAGACCGTAAGTGTGAAATAGTGCGTGAAGGAATTGGTGACACCGTGAGTGTGGAAGTAGTGACTGCGGGAAATGGTGAGACATGCCACCATGACCGTTAAGAAACCACGGCACACAGCAACACCTGAAAAAAACACAACAAAAAATTAAATAAATTAATAATTTAATAAAACTAAAAAACGATTAACAAATTAAATTAAATAGAATTAAAAAAATAAATAAATAAAACAAAGTTAAATATTAAAATTAATTGTGTTTTATTTAAAAGAATGAATTTATTTATATTAAAAATTATAAACAAATTAATTAAAGAACAAATTAAAACATTTAAAGTTACTAACTTAAATTAATCAACCAATTAATTAAAGAATTAATAAAGTAAAATAAATAATAAGAAATATTAATTGAATAAACTTAAATTTTTAAAATTAATTTAATTATTAAAAGACTAAAAACTAAAATGAGTTATTTATTTACAATTTAAAGTATAAAGAAATAATTAATTTAATTGATGAATTGATCAACTAATTAGAATGAAAATTTTGTAAAAATAAAAGAATAAATAAATAAAATTCAAATTAAAAAGAACTAATTTAATTTAAGAATTATTTAAAAAGAATAATAATGAATACTAAAAACACATGATTTAAACTACAATTGATTATTTTACACATAAAATTCAAATACACAATAATTATCAATTATTTAATAAAAAACTTTTTAAAAATAAAAAATTCAATAAAAATACAAAAAGGAAGTGTAAAAGAGTGTGAAAACACTGCCACATCATAAAACAATAAAAATTTTAGAAATCAGACATATATATAACCTTAATAGGAATTGTAGTGAATAATGTATGATGAAATGAAAAGGTATTTATAGGAGCTAATTTTAGCAAAATAATAGAAGTCTAACTATTGGTCAATATGACTATTGGTAACAACGACTATTGGTAATAATGTTACTATTATATTTAGTGTTTATAAAAGGAAATGAAAATAGATAATTGGTGAAAAAATGAGATATGATGGCCACAACTGGTAGAGTCATTCCTTTCGAAGCCCATTTGTTAGAAGTTGGGATGATGGTAGTGTCACTAGGGTCCTCCCTTGACCAATACCAAGTAGAGATTCAACAAGTGATGTTCAAATGGAATTGAATATGGGAGAAGTTCAAGTTAGTCAAGATCACCAATAGGTCAATGTTAGCTAAACCACCCCATGAAATAAGCATCATTACACACCTTAACCTTGTGGAATATTCCAGTGTAATAAGGTGTTATGTTTCAAGATCGTAGTATCATAAAATTTTACTTTCTTTTTATAAAAGAAATTTTTATTTTTCTAATCCCATTTTATGTATTATTTTTTTAATAAAATATTCATGAAAATAAGATGAATTTGATCATTTGAATATTAGATATAAATAAAATTTCATTTTCATTAAATATATACAATTTTATAATATATCATATATTTTATATTAATTTTATGTTTATAAAATATAATTTAAAAAATTTATTTAAATATAAATGATAATATAATTTTACACTGGACTAATAAAGTTTTATATGTTTCAGAAATTTTACTATGTCATAAAAATTTTCATTTTGTAATAAATAAGATGTTTTTATTTAAGAATTAAAATTATAATATTCTAAAATTATTTTGATAAAATAAATTTTTTATTTGAAATCATCACATCTAAATTAAACTAGGGTAAATTTTTGAGAATTTTCTAAACTACGTTATTTTCTATTGAATCGTAAAAATATAGTTTTTTTGTTTTTTGTATGTTTTAGGACATTATATGTATGTGATAATTTTTTAATAAATATTTAAATATAATATGTGACCTAAAATGTGTTATTTTTTAATATTACGCATCTTAATCTACTTAAATAAATTTAAAAACCACAAAAATGACTTTCCAGTTTATTTGAAAGGTTCTGTTCTAGAAGATGTTCAGAGTGGAGGGTGTTTTCCTTATCATTACTATCCGGAATTGGAAGTTTTGAGAGGGTATGGAGTTTTCCATTAGTACTGGTCTTGTGTATCCTTGCACGGGATAGCTAGCCGAGCATCGATGAGAAGGTGAACGCTGGTCATATTGTTTTTGTTTCTAGGGTGGGTATTTCCCTTGATTTTGAATTGGATTGTATTTGGTCTTGATGATCCTAGAAATGGAGGCATAATTGTGTTTTATGTCTTTGATTTCATCTTGGTTTCCCACTTTCTCCTCAAAAGTGCTTTTGAAATAAAAATTTAATTGTCATTCAAAAAAATGACTTTCAAAAGTCTAAAATAAAAAATATGTTTTGAAAAACTATATTTTGTAGTAAAATCAATTTTCCATGTCCAGAGTATTATTAGAATATGGATTTTGGTTCTAATATATTAAAATAATATAAAAATGGCTCAAATATCTAAAACCATGTTTAAAAATCATGTTTAAGCTAATGGTTTTCATTTTCCACAACCTAGATTCCCTATACTTATATTTGGAAATTATTAAACAATTTCTCCTCTTTTACCATAAATACACACCAATACCCCATTATTCTCCACCAAAAGTCCAAAATAAATGAATTTATTAACATCCCCCCCATAAGAGTAGCAATAAGGTGTTTTTAAATCCTAAAGGTTCCATCCTCATGTTTTAGGAATCAACTCTTCAAGGTAATGGAATTCTCCACTTCCTCTTTTCCATTCAAGTAACCTTTTATTGAATATTTTACAAATATTGTATTATAATATTTTCATACCATTTATTACCATCCCATTACTACATAAATAGTTTTTTTTATAAATGTAATACTTTCATCCATTCCTATTATTTAATTTATGCAATCCACATTTTATACCATCTTGCTGTCGAATTCATTTATTGAATTTCTATTATCACATGAAAAATTATTATATTGTGAATAAAAAAACCATTTCCTTATCCATGTTTATTCACCTAGGTATACATTTAAGTTATTTATTTGGGTATTTACATTTACCGGACCCACATTCTCTTTCTGTGGTTTAAAAAAGATGTAATGTTCATATATTAAACCACATATTTATGCAATGATTTTATATGAAACCCATTCTTTATTATCCAAGAGTTACTGATGAAATTATTTATTATGGTCAATTTGGATCGCATGAATTAAGAAATATGAAGTGTTCTCTATGAAATCAATCCAATTCACTTGGTAAAAAATTAATCTCCAGAGGTGACATGTTTATAATACCTTGGTGAATAACCTTGGTAATTTTTATTTATGACCCCTTTTTTATGAACCTTGGTGATATTTTTTTTAAATATATCATTTTTATGTTTTATATGATTTTCCATGTTTTGATTCATGGTATTTATATTATGATATTACTCATTATCTTATAAACATGTCTTATTGTTATCCCTCATTTTCACATGCTAAAGATCACTTTTATTAATTCCATAACTAGAATTTATACTCACTCCTTTCTTTTGATGAATGTTTGTTGTATATGATATGGAGTAAAAGTAACAATGGATTAACCTATGAATAATTATTTCAAGTATATTATAATATTTTTCATTTTATTAATGTAATATGTTTCTAATTTCTAAGAAACTAAACTTTAAAAGATCATGTGTGTTGTTAAGTGTTGTACCATGTAATGGATGTATTATGTATCAAAAAGACATGATGTAATAATTGATATAAAATTAAAGTTTAGTTGTTTTTGAATATTAGGATTAGAAAACATTTATATTGACCCTAGGGATAAGTCAAAATATATGAAAACTTATTGGAATTTTGGTGAAGTATTAATAGAGTGGTTTCAAAGAAATTAATTCCTTGTCTAGATATAACAAGTGGATATGGATCTAGAATAGTTTTACCTAGGGGTAAGAACCTTAAAAAGGTCGAATTAGTATTTGAATCTATTATTACTTGGTAAACTGTAGTGATAGTTGTTGCACACCTATTTTGACACTACTTGGGGATAAGTTTGGTTAATCACACACATTTTATGAACCATTTTGAAGGTTATATAGAAAAAGTAATTATTATTCAAGAATATTAAAAGAATAATATCTTTAATAATGTTTTTTTATTCCTAAAAATAGCTTTATATTGACAATATTATAAAAGTAACATGTTTCTAACTACTTTTTATTATTTTATAAAAATGGTGGGAAATTAGTGGAACTATGTAATTGATGAGTGCAATGGATGATGTAATTACATACATAATAACATGATGGTTTCTAGAATAGAAAAATTCCTGAGGATGATAAATCAACTATATCAGGTTATAAATAATAACCCAAATCAAACTGTGTGGTAAAATTTATCATGGGGACAACAACTTGCAGTTGAGTCGTTCATGTTTCAATGGCCAACTTCCTTTAGTGAATCTATTAATAAATTAGTTTCATAATAATGGATTACCTGAATAAAAGATATATTTTCAATACTTCTTTTTTCATAGATAGATAAGGTCGCCTTGGTAATATACTACTAAGAGTTAAAAGTTGATCAGTAGTGGAAACTGATTAAGAACATGAATCCAGTAGTGGAGATTGATTCTATGAAGTGGTAAGTGTTTAGGAGAATATCTTTTAATAAATATTTTTCTTATTCAATGAAAATAAAATTGGATAATGAGTTAATAAAACTCAATAAGAAAGAAAATATATTTATGTAAAACTATTAAATGCACTTTAAAAGATGTTATTGATAAACCTATAGCTTTATTATGGATCCTTAAGAAAAGATTGATATGATATTCAGTGAAATGAGACCCCATATGCAGAGGAATTTAGAAAATCAAGACTATGAAATATATGAGGATATATTATAGTAAACCATGAAGGTTGAAATTGTTTTTATATAGATTTAGTGGTCACATAGGCTGAATGAAAAGAAGAGGTCAATAGATTCAAACATAGGGATGAAATTTAACCACAGAATAGTATGAATGAAAATGCAACCACCCATGTGAAACAAATGTGGGAATAAAAATTCATGGAACTGATTTATTGGGAATAGAATTTGATACATGTTTGAAATAAATGGTCATATATCTTGGAACTATTATAGTGAGGTTAATCCTAAAAATATCAATGCATGCCGAAAAAGGAAGATGGTTAAAGAAAAAATTGAATTTTAATGATGCATGTGTGGACATATTGGGAAATTTAAAAATCAATGTCCAAATTAGAAGATAATAAAAGGAAACCACCATAAACCTCATAATAGGCCAAGGGATAAAATAAGTTCCTTCATAATAAATTTTTTTGATGTATATATTCCGAACAATGGTGGAAGGTATACTCATTCTTCTCTTAGATATTGTAAGTACTTTGTCACTAGTTTCATGCATTCCATTATTTCAAAAAAAATCAAATAATGTTGAATAAAGCGTATAAATTATAGATATAGAATTATTAGTTAAAACCATTAGATGAATTATCCAAGAATAAAAGGTGTATAGAAACTCTAGTATCAACTTTGGTTAGTACAATGTCATTGAAAATCTATTAGTCATTCCCATTGTGGAATTAGACACTATACTAGAGATAGACATGATCACAAAGTATAATTCTAATATCAAATATATATTCAATGAAATTTCAGTGGTCTTGAATGGAAAACCTAGAGTTATTTTTGAAGGAGGTATATTTCATCCTAAACTAATCTAGAATCACCTCACCTAGATATTTTTATGCAAATGATTCATGAAGAAAAATAAGAAAGTGAATTTATAAAGGAAAAAATTCACCCATTGTTCGATAATAAATTGATGTAGTTCCTAAATATTTACATGGACCTCCCCCAAAAATATGGTTAGAATTATCCAATGAAATAATACTTGGATCCAATCAAATTTCAAAGACCTCATATATAATGGAATGTGTAGAGTCAGAGGAATTAAAGAAGAAACTAAAATATATTTTGGGGAATGGTTTTATTAAACCAGGTGTGTATCCTTGGGGATCACCTTCTCTATTTGTAAAGAATATTTATATATTAATAAAGATATGCATTGATTATATAGGATATAATGATATCATAGTGATGAACATATATCTTATTCTATGTATTGATGATTTATTCAACCAACTTCATGGGCCTTAATTCATTTCCAATATTGACCACTAATATAGTTATCATCTATTAAGGGTGAAAAAATAAGTTATCCTAAAGACTACCTTCTAAAAAGATATTATATTTTATGAGTTTCTTATTCCCTTCGTCTTCACTAATGTTTCTATTATATTTATTGATTTAATGAACAACATATTTAAAGATTATCTTATTAAATTTGAGGTGGTATTTATTGATTATATTCTAATATATTCAAAAATTATTAAGAAGCATTATGATCATATAAGGGTCATATTAAAAACAAATAGGAATGATAAGATATTTTCTAAATTTATAAAATGTGAGTTTTGGTTACAACCAGTTGTATTATTGGAAAACACTGTGACCAATGAAGGAATCTCAATTTATCTTTTCAAGAAAAATCCCATAGGGGAGTGGTCATGATCTACTACAATAACCAATATTCATTTTTTTCTTTGGCCTAACAAGAAATTATATAAGGTATTTAAAAAATCATATCATTATAATGTTATAAACAAGTAAACAAGAAAGGTAGTTAAGTTTATCTAGAAAATAAGTTTGAATAAATATTCCATAAACTAAAGAAGAAGTTTTTTAAAACACATGTGCTATCTTTACCATATAATAGGGAAGTATTTTACATTTATAGTGATGCATACATAAAAGAACATGGGTGTGTACTCATAGAAAATGAAAAGGTTATTGCTTATGCATCACAAAATTTAAATATCTTGAAAAGAACTATCATACTCATAACTTGAAGTTAGATATAATCATCTTTTATCTAAAGATAATGAGACACAATATCTATAGGGAAAATTTTGATATATATAGAGACCAACAAATTTTGAAGTAAACATTCACATACAAGGTGATCAAAATGATTCATTGAAGATGGTTATATCTAATAAATGACTATAATTTTTCTATTCACTACCATATTAGAAATGTGAATAATGTGGATAATTCTCTTAGGAAAAAGAAACCTACTACTTTATCTATGATGTAGATTAAGAATAACCATATCTTCTTGGATATAAAAAGGATGGATCTAGAAATCATAATATATGGGAATAAATCCTTCCTTTACCAAATTATTTACCAACCATATATCGAATAAAGGATCAAGGAGGCACAAAGGGATGATCTAGAGATTCAAAAGAAGGTGAAAGTAGTAAAGGAGGGGAAGATTCAATAATTCCACATCGATGAAGATGTATTAATTCAGTTTGGAATATGAATTCATGTTCCTTTATCACATAAGATAAGGAAAGATATATTTTACAATGTTTATACCTCATATTTCACCATCTCTCTTGGAAGTACCGACATGTATAGTCATATATGAGAGCACTTCTGGTAAGATAAAATGAATAAGGAGATCACTGAGAATATATCAATTCTCTTAGAATTATAGTATGTTAATGTAGAGAGACATAAGTATAAGGGGATTATGAAACCATTTCTCATACCCCCATGTAAATTGGACAACATCACCACTTTGTCACTACTCTCTCAATGATCTAAAATAAATAATGTGATATGAATTATGGTGGATTTTCTCACCAAGACTTCCCACTTTATCACTATTTGGGAAGATTTCTATCTTGTATAACATCAAAGATATATATAAATGAAATAGTGAGGATACATTTCCTACAAATTCATATCATTTATGATAATGATCCAAGGTTCAATTATAAATTTTGGAGAAGTCTTTAACATTATCTAGATACTGAATTGAATTTTAATATGGTCTATCACCCCCAAAATATTAACAAATTTAAAAGGTAAATTGAAACACTCAAATAAATTATAAGAGCTTACTCAATGGAATTTAAAGGTGGAAGGGGTAAACATCACACATTTTTTGAGTTCTAGTACAATAGGAGCTTCTAGTCGTGTACTAAAATGGTTCCATATGAATCATTATATGGGAAGTGATATAGATTTCCTTCATGTTGGGATTCAGGTGATGAATGAAATATTCTTCAACCCCATGTTGTGAAAGAGATTCAAGAAAAGGTTCAGGACAAAAAATAACATATAAAATATTTTCATATTGGGAATAAGATCTATCATGATAATCATCGTAGGGACTTTGAGTATGATGTCCAAGAAAAATTCATCCTTTTAATATCACTAATGAATAGAGTTATGAGGTTTGGAAATAAATGAAAGCTTATCCCTATATAAATTGGCCCATTTGATATCCATGATAACATAGAAGTAGTTTACTATCAACTAGAACTTAAACCAAGCATGGATCAAATTCATGATGGGTCAATGTATCATTCTTGAAAATGTACATACCAATTCCCTCACATGTACTAAATTGGTAGATGGTATAACTCGAGAATGACCTCTCTAATGATGAGAATCCATAAAAAATATTGGACCACAGAGAAAAAGATATATGTAATTAGATAAACCAAATTCTCAAATTTATATGGTGGAAACATAAATTTGAAGAGAAAACATGGGAACCAGAGAAAACAATGAGACATAAGTACCCTCTTATATTCTCAATTGAGAATATGAGTAGAAATTTCAGGGTTGAAATTTCTTGTGGGGGATAATGTAAGGGCCTGGAATTTATTTGTGAATTTTTTTCCTAAATAATTGTGATTTATATTATATAACATTATAATCATACAACACAAAAAAAATTACTAAAACATTACTTCATTAATTAAGAATGTTACATTATTCGACAATTAAACCAATGAAATTTCCAAACATTACAATGGGACAAAAAACATAATATAAGAAAATTATAATGGGAAAATTGGGACCTTTATAATATTCTAGGATAGTTTCCCCCATAGACAACACATTAGAAAAGAAAAAGAATATTATTACCCCAATCAACATTTTAAAAAATGAAGAGATACAGAACCTTGAGAGGATTTATAGTGGATAATATTTGATGAAATGAAAAGGTATTCATAAGAGGTAATTTAACCTATGGGAGATATAACCATTGATAATAATGTTATCATTAGATATAGTTTTTATTAATGGAAATGAAAAATTATTATCAATGTAGAAAGGAGAAGTGATGGACTCAACTATTATAGTCATGCCATTTGAAGCCCATTTGTTAGAACATGGGAGGGCGGTATCCTCAATGGGGTTTTCCCTTGACCAAGCCTAAGTAGAGATTCAAAAATTTTGGTTTAAACAAAATCAATCATGAGGGAAGTTTGAGTTAGTGGAGATTCCCACTAGGTCAATGTTAGCTGAGTCACCCCATTAAAATATCAAAATCACACACCTTACCCTTAGGGTGTATGACGATAAAATAAGGGGTTATGTGTCTAGACCTTAGTAACATAAAATTTTAATTTATTTTTTATAAATAAAATGGTTATTTTTTAAATCCCATTTTAACCATTATTTTTATTTATAAAATATTCCTGAAAATAAGATGAATTTGATTATTTTATTATTGGAAACAAATAAAATTGTATTTTCAGAAAATTTATACACATTTATAATAAAATCATGAATTCTATATAAAATTTGTATTCATCAATGTCACGACCCACCTTCACCAAGATGAGGGAAGAGATAGCAGATTGCTTGACCCTTTCTTCTTCAAGTTAAAGGAGAGATAATGACCCTCCGAGATCCACCTTCAATAGGTCACAGAGTGGTGACTAGAACCAAGGGTATAGAATCACACATAATATGGAAGGCATTACCCTTTTTATTTAGTAGGATCGAGATATAAGATAGTAAATCCCAAAAAACACCAAAAGTGAAAGAAAAGGTAAAGCCAAACAAACCATTCCCATATGCATGTTCCAATATAAAGTGCTACAAGGTACCAGAAAACTCCAAAGGAAATTACCAAAAGAAAATAAAAAAAGAAACAACAATTGTCCCAACGTCTAAACTAGTAGGGTCCCACACGGTCCTCAAAGTCCTCCTGGAAACCTGAAAGCAGTTTTATATACGTAGGGTGATTATATAGGTATACTCATTAGGGAAATCCAAAAGCTCTCATGCACAAGTGGGGGGGCATTCTAATGCCCCGTGAGAAAAGGAGATAATTAGATAACCTAGCAGGGAAACTATCCACCCATACCTCACAAAGGCACACTCCCTAAATAATGCAAAGTAAATTAATAGTTATAGCGCATTGATGTTTGGGAACCCCATGCCACTTTCTCACTGGTTATTAAAGGCATCCTATGCATCAGACCTCTCATGCCATTCTCACCACAGTCCCACTTCCATACCCCGCCTGTACACACCTGGGCTACCACAACCACACATCCTGCCAACAAACACTTGGGCCACAACAACCACATGTAACCACGCCCATAGACAGCTGGTCCAGAATAACTACTACCATGCTCGAAGACACCTGGGCATCATCCCGAAGACACTTGGGAAACAACCTGCACGCACACACCTGGTCCAACCACCACAATGCACCCTGCCTGAAGAATCTTGGGCTAAAATGGACCTCAGACCATCACATCCTACTTAAAGATTCTTGGGATACTCAAGAAAGGGAGTGGAAAATGATCTAATAACCAGCCACTCATAGGAGTTTTGGTAAAAAACACCCTCCCCCATGAAATGGGGGTGTTTGATAAAAAGTACTCAACTTGGGTAGGGCACGAATAAGAAACATAAGAACTAAATTATACATATAGGTAAACAATCACTCATCCCAACCTAGGGGTTCCAAAACTAGCTCAACCACAAACACCCTCGTTATCATTCATTTATAAGAAACACCACACCCACAACCATGTCACAACTCATTCTCGGAAACCAATTCCCCATTAAACCCCTTCTTGTTTTCATATTCAAGTGATTCCATTTAAGTAATTCTTCACTACTGGGAAACTAACATGCATAGCCATAAGCCAAGGAAAAATAGCCAAGCAGCAATTTAAGCATTCACACTTGGTTCTCTTGTAAAGTCACAACAACAAAAGGGATCTGTGAGATCCCTCAAAGTAGTAGAACCAAACCAAGCCCCAACATACGGCCCCACACGTCCTTAGATCCACAAACCAACAACTTCACCACAACAGGGGATCCAATCTCCACCAATGTCACCCCACAAGAATCAAGTAGATCAACCACACATGTTACCAGGATAGAGTAGGGGGGTTCCAGATTCTATCACACCATTCGTTGATTTTCTTCTTTTCATTTGGTTAACTGGGGTGATCACACAAGGATTCTTTTTCACTGGAAATTAATTTAATCAACAGAGTTTATGTGATTAACTAATTTCCATGTTCCATCCATTCAATAATCACATAAGACAGTGGTCCATTAGTGCGCAAAGAAGGACCACCAACAGCCATGATTTTCAGTAGACACAAGTCCATACAATTCACAACATATATGAAAGGGTAAATGAGTATAACAGTATCATCGAACACACCCCTTAATTCTTTAAAATTCCATTTATTATCTTGATAAAGGTTTGGTTTCATCCATCCTCATAAAAACATTAGCATACCCACCCCGCATGATACACATTAAAGAGAGACAAAGGAAGAACCCTACTTAGATGATCAATGATCGAAGTTTCTCTCCATGTTCCAAGAAATAGGGATGCATGATTTGTAAGTGAGGAACTCCGAGGACTCCAAGAGTGAGTAGAAAAGATCCAGAATAGGTGCACCACTTTCCTCAGGAATGGGGACTCCAAACACGCAAGGAAATAAAAGCAACCATCCAAGAAAAAGAAGAAGAAATAATTCTCGTGTGATAAAAAGGTGAGATCCTTGAGTTATAGGATGTGGAATTTTGAACGGATTTAAAGGCGGATCGTGTTTTCACCACATGGTTGGGTGGTTACACACGATGGAATTAATTGTCATTTAATAATTCCCATCATAGAGGTGGCCATAATGGCTGTGAGTCAAAGGGTTTCCTTTAAACAGAGGAAAATGCGCAATAGGGGAGGAACTGGAAATTATGGTAAAAAGGTGTGACACCAAGTAAAAGTCCACTTGTTTGGTAATTCAAAGGTCTCCCAACTCTTGGGGGATTTTAGATATCATTTATGGGCTTTTAAATAGCTTTTAAAGGGGTATTAAAACATCTTTACGTCAAAATATACATTGTGGGAGTGGAAAAAGTCAGAAACTGGAAAAGAAGGACGAAGGGTGGGACACCGTTCGGTGAGACACCATAATGGTGCCACAGTCATGGTTCCACCATCATCGGTGCCGCCATTTCGTTGTGAGGCCATGATAGTGTGACCGTCACGGTGCCACCATTATAGTGTCACCGTCATAGTGCCCTGTCACTATGCCACTGTCACGGTGCCACCATCACGGTGCCATCTTTTTAGTGTGTGACCATGACTGGTGCCACCATCATGGTGTCTTCGTGACTGGTGCCATAGTTTCGGTGGAACCGTTTGATGGAACTGAGTATTTTTTGGAAAAGTACTGGACCAGGAGGGTCTGGTCCATTACATTAGATACCTCTCAAAGTATTCTCTCCCTCGAGAATTAAAACCAGACCCGAAGAAAAGAGAGGGGTCTGAATGACCACCTCAAAAGATACCTCTCAAGAGTAAACCCCATCGAAATCTATGAACACCTCTCCCTTAAGTAACCACGCAAACCTATACAGGTGTCACTATCCAGACATATGGATTAGGGAGTCCTTTCCCCCATGTCAAGATACTATCCACTTTGGGCGGCACTGACATGCCCACACGGGTTTAATCGCATACACCTTAATCTATCTTGATAAGGGATCGGGTCCTACCTTCTCCATATTCGGGAATCTTCACACACATTCAAAGAAAAAGTAAAAAACACATTTTATAGTTAACAAGGTCAAACATTACATCACAGATAAGTACAAAATATAACAGAACAAAACTCAAAACAACTCTAGGTACTGAGCGCGCATCTGTGTCTCTCATTCCCAGGTACTCTTATTGAGGACACCATGCCTCTATATCACACTAACCAAGGGAATGATTCATCCACAGATCACCTTCTCCTCATGATCCTTGATCCTCATTGGTCTTTCTACAAACGTCGTATCATCCTTAATATCCATCTTTCCCCAGTAGAGGACGTGTGAATCATCATGTAGATACTGACCGAGCTGAGACACATGGAAGAATTTGTGCACTCTATGTAGCGGTGGTGGTAGCGCTAGTTGATAAGACACTTCGTCAACTAGCCAAAACACTTCGAACAGTCTGATGAACCTAGGATAACGCTTACTCCCCTTGTCGAACCTCTGTTGCCCGTGTCGTGGGGAGACCTTCAAGAACACATAGTCCTCGACCTCGAACTCCAAGGGTCTCCTCCTATTATTGGAATAAGAATTTTTCTAGTTCTGAGCCGCCTTCATCATCTCCCGTATAAACTGTACCTTCTCCATTGTGCTCTGCACCACTTTAGGGCCAAGAATACCTACTTCCCTGACCTATATCCAGCACACGGGTGACCGAAATGGCCTTCCATACAAAGCTTCGAACGAAGCCATGCCAATGTTAGAGTGATAGATATTATTATAGGCAAACTCTAAGAGAGGCAAGTGTCACACCCACGATTCCCCAAAGTCCAAAACACATGCCCGTAGCATATCCTCCAATGTCTGTATGGTGCACTCTATATGCCCATCTTTCTGGGGGTGGAAAGCAGTGATGAGGCATAGTTGGGTGCCAAAAGTGTGTTTCAATACTCTCTAGACCTGTGAGGTAAACTAGATACCCAAATCAGAGACTATGGACCCCGGAACCCCATGCAACTGCACCACCTCATCCATGTACCATTGTGTTAGGGCATCCACCATACTCGACTCCTTGATTTCCAGGAAGTGAGCTTATTTCGTCAGCCGGTCCACCACTACCCAGATAGCATCGCAACCCCCTTGGACTCTGGATAGTCCCATGAAAAAATCTATCGAGATGTCCTCCCACTTCCACTCATGGAAATCTAAAGGTTGCAACAAACCTCCTAGGATGCGGTGTTCGACCTTCACCTACTGACACACTAGGCACCTTGCCACAAACTCTGTCACTGCCCGTTTCACCCCGGGCCACCAAAAATGTTCCCTTAGGCCCCAGTACATCTTGGAAACTTCTGGGTGTACCGCTAGGGATGATTTGTGGAACTAATATAGAACTCTCTTGCGCATTTCCACTGGTACAAACAACTTCCCATGAAACAACATCTGATTCTACCTATCTTCCAACCATCCCTCTGGAACATCACCCTGGCTAACATGATCGCACATCACTTCATCCTCTAAGTCCCCCCACTGAGACTCTTCCACCAACCGAAATTGAGAGGACTTCAATTTCATCTGGAATAGACATCCTCTACTATCCTCCACCCTTGCATTCAGGTGTAGGGTAGCCAACTCCTCCATCGCCTTCCAAGCATCTGCCGACTCTCGAACTGCATCCTTCTGTGACTTCCTGCTCAAGGCATTGGCCACCACGTTTCCCTTTCCTGAGGTGTAGTAAATATTGAAGTTGTAGTCCTAAAGGAACTTCATCTACCTCCATTTTCACAAGTTCAGGTCCCGCTGGGAGAAGATATACCTCAAGATCTTGTGATCTGTGAAGACCACAAAGCGCTCCCTAATGAGGTAGTGTCGCCACAACTTTAGTGTGAACACAACCGCTGCAAGATCCAATTTGTGGGTGGACTATTTATGCTCATGGGGACATAACTTCCTATACCCATAAGATATCACCCTTGTTGTTTCATTATCACACACCTCAAACCTTGTCTTGAAGCATCACAGAATACCTCAAATGTCACCCCTTCTTCTAGAAAGCTCAGTACCAGGGTAGTAACCAACTTCCCCTTCAGATAACTGAAGGCTGCTTCGCACTGACCACTCCACACGAAATCCTGGTCTTTCTTGGTCAAGTTTTTCAAAGGTATTGCAACTTGGGAGAAGTTGGGTACGAACCACCAATAGTAACCCATTAGGCCTAGGAAACTACGAACCTCTACCACGTTCTTGGGTGATTCCCAAGAAACAATCGCCATGACCTTTGATGGGTCCACTGCTATCCCCTGATCGGACATGACGTGTCCAAGGAATTGCACTTCTTGTGTCTAGAACTTTCACTTGGACAATTTCCCATAGATATGGTGTTGTCGGAGGGCCACTAAAACTATTCTTAGATGCTTATCATGATCCTCCTCTGATCTTGAGTAGATCAGGATGTCTTTAATAAACACGACTACGAACCAGTACAGGTATTCTTGAAATATGGAGTTCATGAGTCCCATGAACATGGCTGGTGCATTTGTAACGTTGAACGGCATGACTATGAACTCAAAGTGCCCATATATGCACCTGAAGGCAGTCTTCAAGATTTAACCCTCCTTTACCCTCAGCTGGTGATATTCTAATCGAAGGTCGATCTTGGAGAACCATCATGTCCCCTTTAACTGGTCAAAAAGGTCGTCTATACTCGGGAGAGGGTAACAGTTCTTGACTGTTTTCTGGTTCAGTCTTCGGTATTCTATGCACAGCCTGATACCACCATCTACCTTATTCGCGAACAAGACTGGGGAACCCCCATGGTGACGCGCTTGGTTGAACAAAAACTGTCTTCATCAGATCATCAATCTGAATCCGTAACTCCCATAGCTCAGAAGGCGCCATCTGATAGGGAGCCATCAAAATCAGACAGCCACCATGCTACAAGTCTATCCTGAACTCAACATCACGTTGAGGGGGTAGAGTCACTACCTCCTCAGGGAAGACGTCTATGAACTCACTGACAATCCTCATGACTTCCACTATCTTTGTATTCGCCGACTCTAATAATAACTTAGCTAACAAGGAAAGGAGGGGCTTCACTCGTCGGCTTCCTTCCTAGCAACCCCGATCGCCGACGAAAGTCACACGTTGCCCACCCACATATGAAAACATGATCTTTCTTCAGAAGCAGTCGATAACATCACATATAGATAACATACAGTTGATGCCTAGAATGAAATCATATGGTTGCATCTGTAGAAAAAGAAGGTCCCCACTAGACTGATGTGGTCCCAACACCAGCCTACACCCTCGGCAAACACAAGACAATATGGTCTGACCCCCGACTAGCATACTCAAAACTAGGGGTACGATAAGTCTCTATGCATCTAGACCCAAGGCATGGGCTAGACTGGGTGAAATAAAGGAGTGTGAAGCTCCTGAATCAAACAAGGCATAGGCAAGAGTACTAAACAAGATGATCTTACCTCGAATGACTTCCGGCCCTACTGGAACTGCTGCCTCTGCGGGGTGTGATTTCCCATGCCTAGCTCCTCTACCCCTTGGCTATCGGATGCCTCCCCAACCATGCCCTGGTTGAGGTACCTGAGGAGCACCATGAGGTCGGCCTCCTCCTGCAACGTCTTCCCTTAGAGGAGCAGGAGCTCGCTATCCCTACTGCTGCTACTGAAAAGGTCTGGCTGGAAACTGCTGCTGCTAAGGTGGGTGTTGAACTGTCCCACCCCCACTATATTGTACTTGGTCTGGGAACTAACTCTGAAGGTGCCCATGGCTACCACAGATGAAGCATCTTGGTCCTAGGCCCAAAAGGAAAGGGTGAGGACCAGAAGATTGAAAATAGAACTACTGGGGCCTACTCCCCACTGGTCGTAACCTGGAAAGCCCTAACGCTAGAGGCTTGTTGTTGATGGCCTTTGTAACAACCCGAGATTTTATAAGATATATTCTTTTTAATTTCTTTCATATCTTCTGTTGTACGATACACCAAGATTATCTTGCGCTATACGCAACACCTTATTAGCTTTCAGTATACGCAACACTATTCTTAGATTGTGTTACACACAATTTCAAGTTCGTTTGATAATAGTCATTCTACGCAACATTGAGTATATATATATATATATATTCAATGTATAAATGAAAAATGGTTGGATTCTGTTATAACGAAACAAAAAAGGAGTCTTACACAACACGAAACCCTGACTTGGCTTGCATTACACGCAATCGAGACCTTCCTCGATAGTGTGTGTTGTACACAATACCGGGTTTTACTAAACAACTATATACTATTAAAATATTATTAAAACTAGCCATTATGAATAATAATAACTACTTTTTAAAATTTTGTAAATTTTATCTTTCAAAATGGACTTCATTTTTGGATTCAGAATATCGAAATTATCCTAGGGTGAAATTTTGGTATTTTTCTGAAAACTTTCAATTTTTGATGAATAGTGAAAACACTGGGTTACTATTTAAAAACCGACTTTTTATTTAAATAATTATTTATTTTATTTAAATTTATTTTAGGTCAAAATTGATACATAATACCTATATATGTTCAATGTAATTCATTGGAGTTATTTTATAATAATTTATATATATATAAATTTTATTGAACTTTTGACCGTCTTTTACCCACCTCCTAGGAGAATTTGAAAATTTACATAAAACTTAATTTTACCGCTTTTGTGAATGGAATTTAAAAAATCCGAGAGACGCGGTTTATGTTAGTAAGTAAAATGTGATTCAATGAGATGAAAATAATTTTTGGTGAATAGTAACTTTTTACTTTTTTTTACCATGGTTAAAAGTAAATAGGGTAATTAAGGGTAAAAATGATATTATTATTACCCTAACACATGTCCTAATTCTATTGGATAAGTGTAATTCGACCAAAAACAACCTTAGGAATAAAATATGACCATTTAGGCCCACTTGGATTAGATTAGGACAATTAATATTAATTTATTTAAAGAAGGGTTAAAATAGTTAAAATCAAAGTTTAATAAGTAAATCATTTTTAATATAGGGTTATACATAAGATAAATTCGATTATAAATATTAATTAGAAAGATAAAAATATTTCCTACATAATGGTATTTTATTTATAATTTTTATACATTAAATAATTTAATTTATTTATGACACAATGATGATGCAGTAATTATCTTATTAATAAAATATTGAAATAATTGATGTTATAAATACCCAAATAAATGTAATTTGAGACTTTTTATGAATTACACTAATTTTATAGGTTAACATGACATGTTAGTATTTATTTAATTAAATTTTTTCGAACTAATCATTCTGTTATTATTTTCAAAAAAAATCAATTACCAAATAGTGTCAAAATTGACATAAAATAGTTTTTAAAACAAATATTATATTATTAATTGTTATTTTATTCCTAAAAATCTAAGGATCGGCCAAATGACTTAGATAAGGTTATATATATTAATAATAAAAAACTTGGGGTTCGTTTGTCTTGTTATAGTAAGTTTCTAAACCTTATAGTGTAAGAAAACAAGAAGACACGGTAAAAGTTGAATTATTTAACTTAATGTTAAATCTAAATGATAAGGTTAAAATAATTACCTAAACTTGTCCAAATTCTATTTTATGAGAGGATTTCGACCCATACCCACCTTATCTTAGAAATAACTCAATTTGGAGATACTAAAAACCGAATATGTCTTTATAATAAAATAATATTTTTAGTTTTTTCAAAGGTGCCCCTCTCCTCCCTTATAAAAGGGCACCTCCTCCCTCTCTTCCTCACACCAATTTGAGACTTCAAGCTCGGACAAAACCTGAATAATTCTCTTATCCACTTCCCTAGAAACATTCTAGAGGTCCTGTTCTTCTTCAAAGATCAATTTTAGTGCCCTAATAGGAGGTCTCAAAGAGGCGCTTCAAAGAAGAGGTAATGTCCGTTACCGATTCTTTCAACTTTATTTATTCTTTTACTTATTCTTCTTTAGTTGTTTAATTATGAAGTAATAACATAAGTATCACTCATATAATGATATTTTATTATAAGTATGAAACAACCCTATTTTACCATCTATCCATCCTACGGAAAATGAAATCACCGCGCGTACGTACGTACGGAATACCGTCTCCACGTCGTGGTGTAATTATTTTCCACCACCACCTTACTTGGATGGGTATAATGGTGTAAATAATGACTATATATGATTATTATAAAGTTATATTTATTCTGAAATATTATACATACACTTAAATACAATTCCATGATCATGGGAATGATATCATCGCTTGTGCGTACGTACGGACTACCGTCTCCACGACGCGATGAGATTCATTCTCAATGATTAACCATTCATGAATGATTATAAAGTATTTATAATAAGTAATCATGAAATATATGACATAATAATGATACTTGATTTATGTATATATATATATATGTCATCTACTTAATTCCATTCAATTCAATAAGGAAACGAAAACAGCGTTCATGCGTACGTACGACCTACCGTCTCCATGAACGGTGTATTTCTTTCCATTTATCGATCTATTATATATATGTATATTCTGAATATATATTATATATAAATCATGTTTTACATTATGGATGTAATTAACCATGATCGAAGTAATCATATGAATAATTACAAGTTAAAACACAAATGACAAATGAAATGATTTTACCCAAAACGCTACTTTAACATTAATTTACAAAAGAATGGGTAATATAAAGTCCTAAGTGAACCATATATGATATCATAACAATGAATATGATTCTGTAATAAGTCAATGACATTATTTAAATCATTATACAGTAGTTTCAGATACATACGAAGCATATCGGATGTAAGGTAAGGGATAATTATTCCAATCTCATTCTTATCCGAGATTGTTTATTCATAAGTATTTACTGGGGGTTATGTTTATTATCCATGTCCATATGTTCTCAAAATGTTTTCATAAAATGTATACTTTCCTTCCATGTATGTTTAAAGACATTTTTACCCTTTTCTTACTTTTACCACATCGTATGGAAGGAATATTTCTTTTGTTTACCATACGAGGTACTTTTTGACTTTTCCGAAAAAAGTACGAGGAGATTGTTATTTTTAACTTATACGGCATGAACCTATTTTTACGGTTTTATAAAGCCTTATTTTCATGAATATTCCTCCAAAATATTTCATGACTATTTTCAAAAAAATCTCTTTCTTTTAAAATTGCATGGCGTTTTGTGAAAAGAAATTGATTTTGAAGAACAAAGGATATTTTCCTCAAAAATTTATTTCAAGTGTTTTATCAAAACCATTTTCCATATAAGATGACATTATTTAATATGTTTATGTTTCAAGTATAATTTATCTATGATTTAAATGGTTTTACTTCTCTTATGATGAAATTATATCCATTTGTTTTATATGGATTATGTTGTGATGGGATGATGTTTACGAAACCCATTTTTATTCTTTGGGTTATGATGAATAGTTTATGTTTATGTTGTGGCACAAGTAAGAATGATTTCATTATGAGATGGGTGGGACCTATATCTCCCTCCAATGCATTGGGTAAAGATTTATATCTCATGAGATAGATATGGCTGGAATGATAAGTTAATCTGGTTCAGTGTGACAGGACTGAAACGAGGAGTGAACTTGATTCAGAAAGGGACTTTTGTCCACTAAGATGGTCATGGAAGTAATGCCTTGGATACTATGGAAATCATTACATGTGCTTAATGGACGCCACAATTACATGCTTTATTCCTATGCTATTTTATCATGATTGATGATCCATTATGATCTATGCCTTACGCACTGCCATGTTTTATCTCATTGCTCAAGATTTTGATGTTTAAATATTATGTTCATGTTTTTAAGTTCAAATGTATATGGTTTGTTTATTTTCTCCATACTTACCCTTACTGAGCATTTGAGCTCACCCTTTTTATGTTTTCTTTTCCCCCAGGATTAAAAGAAAGGTTTTAGGTAAGGAAACAAAAAGGGGAGGATCGTTATGGGAGAGGTTGAAGATCTTTCAACATGATTAGAAGTTTATATTCTGAGTTTCCAAAGACACTAAACTATTACGGTCCTTGTGTGTCTGTTTTTTTTATGTACTAAGTATTCTGCAAAATTAATGTAATGTCCATGTACATCAATCTTTGGGTCTATACAACCTTCCCCTTTGACAATCCCAACTGGATTAACTCCCGCGATACACCTCCCAGCATGTGCATTCTTTCCACCACTTCAGCCATCTTATGGACCTCCAAGTACGTCAGTAGAGTGAAGGGGGTAACAGTATATTGAATATAAAGTAATAGTGCCTCCTCTAATCGTCTTGCCTAAGAATCCTCATTCGGGAAGAGGTCCGGAGAAAAGTGAAGAAGATACTTGAACTTGATCCCCAACTCTCTCACTAACATAATTTCCTGCTGAAGGGAGAGCAGCTCCTGTCTCTTCTCAGCCTTCATCTTGGAAGTGAGGAATTATGCCTGGAACTCCTTCTCAAAGTCTGTCCATGTAACCTCAGCCTCCCTCTTCTACCCAAGGCAGATTGTCCACCATTGACGTGATGCTCCTTGCATCTAGCTTACAGCTAGAGGTACCCAGTACTCCGTCAGAGCCCGAATCAAGTTGAAAGCTATCACCAGATCCTTTTGTAAGAACTTGGTTCTTATTCTTGAGGTACTGGTTTCTTCTTTTCCTTTTCTATATGTTTTTTAGAGAAAATAAGGGAAATGGGGGAAAATCCCAAATTTATGGGTACACGTCATGTACTTTTGTACACACGTCGTGTACTTTGGATGTGTGGGATGATAATACAAGGTGTGTAGGATTTTAGGCGATTAAGGGTGTAAAAACTAACTACACACTGTGTACTTAGAAATACACGCCGTGTAATCAGTCGGCAGGTGAACAATGAGGTGGTGGAAAGTAATCGTCAGAGGAATAGTTAAAAAGGATAGTACACGCAGTGTACTTTAGAGTACATTCCATGTAGTTATGTGTTTTCATTAAAAATAGGTAGTAGCCTCCTCATTAAATAAAAGAGGAATACGGCTCACCAGGAGCAGTGGGAGAGGAGGCTGAGACTTAGAGGAGATCCCGATAGCTCACCAGGACTCTGATTCTTCTGTCGTCGATCTCGTTTGAACCGAATAGGTAAGGTCTTCCCTCTTCCTGAATCTTTACTTCCAATTATTTCCCTAAGGGAAGTTATTTAGGTATGAACGGGTAATCGTTTATCTCAAATCTACGTCGTTCTTGGTTGTTTTGGGAGGTGCCTTTCGCATATATCGATCAGAGGAGGTCGAGGTAGGTGGTTTTGTGTTTAATTCCAACTATCAAGTTGATTTTGTGTACCGTTGTGCCATGATCCCATGTTTGGGGTGTTTTATGGCTGAGAATTTGACTGTTGAGATACCCAGAATTTCATAGGTAATCTATTCAATAAGTATAAATTGTTGTTTCAGATTGTTTCTTTGATCTAGGGTCACCCCGAGGGTGTGTTTACCTTGTTTAGTCGTTTGGTCAGGATACCCATGGGTATTCCATGATTATAGAATGTTTTGAGTTTTATTGAGAGGAAACATATATAAATTGCTTACTTATGCTTTGGACTTGGCCCAGTTACTTTCTTTTCCTATAGAATGCTTGAGGGAATTGTTTTGTTTAGCCGAAGGGCAATGTTTTGTTTAACCTGAGGGAAAAATTTATTATGCCTGTGGGTAGTAACTTCTGTTCCTGAGGGTGATATATCATCTACCTTAGGACGATATCTCGTATACCTAAGGGTAATATTCGTTATGCCTGAGGGAATCCACCTTAGGGTTTCATTTCTGCTTGCCTGAGGGTAAGGGTTTGCATGTATGAGGACAATGTTTGCTTTGAATATTCACTATGGTGATTTATTATATTGTACCTTCCAAGATAAAGCACAGGCTTGGTATTATTATTACCTTTTACTTGTTAGATAGCCTGTTGTGGTTTCTGTTGTGGCACTGGTATAGGAGATTGTCGATTGAGGCCAAGTCTCAAAAAACTCCAAATTCAATTATATTTAATGGTTAAATAATTATTAAAATTTCAATTTAATTGGTAGGAATGGTTACTTCTGAGTACTTTTTAGTTTACTGCATTTCATTATTGCACACTACTGTTGCACATTTTCACTGACAGTTGGGCATGGGCCTTTGGTGGTTACCTACTGAGATTTATTTCTCACACCCTGTTTGGGTCATGTCTTGGGCTCAAACAGATTATATTATTGTAGGTGTCGATAAGGGCAAGGGTCCCTACACAGGTACATGATTGTTACAGAGGAGTAGGAGAGCATGGGACCGAGCTTAGGCTTGCGATACTGGTGCGTTCTTGTTTCACTGCTTTGGTTTTGTTTTACTGTACTTTGTACCATGTACTGTATTGTATCAGATTTTAGTGTATCCTATTCTGGTTGCTTTCTTAGAATTAGAGACATGTTGCATCATCATATATATGACTATTGGTAATCTTTTACTTCAGTTCCATTGTCCATTTTTGGTCTATATTGTTTACTGCTTCTGCTTTTGTACATTTACATTTTTATTCCACTGCGCTACACTTTGAAAAATGAGGGCATAGTTTCCCCACTATCAGTCTTAGGCCCTCGCTACTAGTTTGCAGCCTCTAGCGATTGGGGAAATGCGATTGAGGTCATTTGACAAACCGAGTTCAGGGCACCCATTGTGTGGCACCCTGATCTGGGACGTTACACCTTGAGCCAACTCTCCATCTCCATGTCTGAGATTCTGCACTCGTACATCCCGAGGGTCTACCGCTAAAATTCATGAAGCATCCTCTGCCACTGGTCATCCTCTTCCTCTTGATCAGCCCTCTGCTGATCAGCCAAATTAGCCTCCTGGGCCTCGATTTCCCGCACTACTCATGGTCTTTGTCTGATTGCCATAACTGTAAGGTAAACAAGGAATGCCTAAGCCCATGTAGTGTAGAATATTACTTTTAAAAAAATTCTTAAACTTCTTATTCATTTTAAATCCCCAAAATACAAAAGACGCACAAGAACACAAGTCATTATAATGCATGTAACTTTCCTAGGGTCTCCACCCTACAATCAGTGTAGCCTCACTTGGTCATTCGGTAGGCCTAGAGTCCTTTCATCGGATCACGAGAGTCCCTAAAATCCTATTTCCTAGCCTGTCTTCCCTGGATTATTTCACACACCAAGATTTCCTAAAACTGCTGCTCTTCCATCCCATAAAATCCTCAGTGTACCTCACCCCGAGATCCATCCTATATCTCAACCATTGGTCCTTTGATACCATTATGTCATGACCCACCTTCACCAAGATGAGGGAAGGGACAACAGATTGACAGACCCTTCTTTATTTAAGTTGAAGGAGAGATAATGACCCCCTGAGACCCACCTTCAATAGGACCCAGAGTGGCGACTAGCACCAAGGGTATAGAATCACACGTAATATGGAAGGCATTACCCTTTTTATTTAGTAGGATCAGGAGATAAGATAGTAAATCCCAAACAACACCAAAACTGGAAGAAAAGGTAAATCCAAACAAACCATTCCCATATGCATGTTCCAATATAAAGTGCTATAGGGTACCAGAAAACTCTAAAGGAAAGTACCAAAAGAAAATAACAACAGTAACAGCAACTATCCCAACATTTGGACTAGTAGGGTCCCGTACGGTCCTCGAAGTCTTGCTAGAAACCTGAAAGCAATTTTATATATGTAGGGTGAGTATATAGGTATACTTAGTAGGGAAAACCCAAAGATCTCGTGCATAAGTGGGGAGGCATTCTAATTCCCTATGAGAAAAGAAGATAACTAGAGCACCTAGAAGGGAAACTATCCACCCATACCTCACCAAGGCACACTCCCCAAATAATGAAAAGTAAAGTAATAGTAATAGAACATCGATGTCTAGGTACCTTGTGCCGCTTTCCCATTGGTTATTGAAGACATACTACACATCAGACCCCCCCCCTCCATTCTCACCGTAGTCCCACTGCCATACCCCACCCGCACACACCTAGGCTACCACAACCACACATCCCGCCCGCAAACACCTAGGTCACAACAACCACACATAACCACACCCACAGACACCTGGGCCGGAACAACTGCTGCCACACCCGAAGATTCCTGGGCCTCATCCTGAAGACACTTGGGAAACAACCTGCCCGCACAAACCTGGTCCAACCACCACAACGCACCCTTCCCGAAGAATCTTCGGCTAAAATGGACCACAGGCCGTCACAGCCTACCTGAAGAGTCTTAGGCTACTTAGGAAAGGGATCAGAAAATAATCTAATAACCAGCCACTCATAGGATATTTGGGAAAAAACACCCTCCCCCATGAAATGGGGGTGTTCGGTACAAAGTACTCAACTTGGGTAGGGTGTGAATAAGAAACATAATAACTAAATTATACATATAGGTAAACAAGGACTCATCCCAAACTAGGGATTCCAAAACCATCTCAACCACAAACATCCTTGTTACTATTCATTCATAAGAAGCACCACACCCACAACCATGTCACAACTCATTCCCAGAAACAAATTCCCCATTAAAACCATTCTTATTTTCATATTTAAGTGATTCCATTTAAGTAATTCTTCACTACTGGGAAACTAGAAGGCGTATCCATAAGCTAAGGAAAAACAACCAACCAGCAATTTAAACATTCACACCCGGTTCTCTTGTAAAGTCACAACAAAAAAAGGGATCCTTGAGATCCCTCAAAGTACTGGAACCAAACCAAGCCCCAACATACGGCCCCACACAGCCTTAGATCCACAAACCAACAACTGCACCACAATAGGGGATCCCATCCCCACCCATGTCACCCCACAAGCATCAAATAGATCAACCACAAATGTTACCAAGATAGAGAAAGGGGGTTTCCAGATTCTATCACACCATTCGTTGATTTTCTTATTTTCATTTGGTTAACTGGGGTGATCTCACAAGGATTCTTGTTCACTGGACATTCATTTAATCAACTGAGTTTACGTGATTAACCACATGTTACATCCATCCAATCATCACATAAGACGGGGGTCCATTAGTGCACAAAGAAAGACCACCAAAATCCATGATTTTTAGTGGACACAAGCCCATACAATTCACAACATATAAGAAAGGGTAAATTAGTATAGAAGCATCATCAAACGCACCCCTTCATTATTTAAAATTCTATTTATTATCTTTATTAAGGTTTTGTTTCATCCATCCCCATAGAAACATTAGCATACCCACCCCGCATGATACACAGTAAAAAGAGACGAAGGAAGAACCCTTCTTGGATGATCAACGGCCAAAGTTTCTCTCCATGCACCAAGAACTGGGGATGTGCAATTTGAAAGGGAGGAACTCCAAGGACTCCAAGAGTGAGCATAAAAGCTCTATCATAGGCGCACCACTTGCCTAGAGAATGGGGACTCCAAACTCCCAATGAAAGAAAAGAGACCATCCAATAAGAAGAATAAGAAATAATTCTCATGCGATACAAAGGTGAGATCCTCGAGTTACGGGATATGTAATTTTGAACGGCTTTAAGGAGGATCATGGTTTCACCATGCGGTTGGGTGGTTACACATGATGGAATTAATTTTAATTTAATAGTTCCCATCATAGAGGTGGCCATAACTTCTGTGATTCAAAGGGTTTCCTTTAAATAGAGGAAAATGCACAACAGGGGTAGAAATGGAAAGTACGGGAAAAAGGTGTGACACTGAGGAGAATTCCCCTCGTTTGGTAAGTCAAAGGTCGCTCAACTCTTGGGGGATTTTAGATATCATTTATGGGCTTTTAAATGGATTTGAAAGGGGTATTAAAACATCTTTACATCAAAATATACGTTGCGGGAGCGGAAAAAGTTAGAAACTGGAAAATAAGGACAAAGGGTGGGACATCGTTCGATGAGACACAGTAATAGTGCCACAGTCACAGTGCCACTATCAGCAGTGCCACCATTTTGGTGTGCGACCGTGATGGTGCGACTGTCACAGTGCCACTGTTTCGGTGTACGACTGTGACTAGTGCCACTGTCACGGTGTCGTCGTGACTGGTGCCACCATTTCGATGGAACCGTTTGATGGAACTAAGTGATTTTTTGGAAAAGTAGTAGACCAGGAGTATAAGGCCCCGGCCTTAAACCTTACTTAATATTGAATTAAATGAATAATTCACATTGAGGATCTTTTCAGGTTTAGAGTTTTAGAGAATTAGGACATAACTGTTACATCTCAAAAGATTACAAAGTAGACTAAGTTTCCATAAAATAAAAACTCTTAAAAAGAAACATGTCTAGTTCCATGTTTTAGATAGCATGACTTTCCCTTGCCCCCATTCCTGACCCTATTCCACATTAATTCCTATGAAAAACATTTCAAAAAAACTTGTGGTGAGCATAAAAAAGCTCAGTAAGGGATACACAAAGAATGAAAACTGTTAGTTTTTCAAACATCAAGTAAACCATGTATACTTTATCAAAGTAATACCTTCACCTTCATGAAGTAGTAAAAACTCTTCACTAAATAAAATATCATTACTTACCCTTTTGTAACCAAAGTATTACCATAAAAACCATATAAAGAACACATAACATATAAAGGTAACTTGGGACATAAACATACTTAAGTGGAATAACCATACGGTTGACTGCCACACATATCACTTAATGGAATAGCCATACGGACAACTTCCATACATACTTAATGGAATAGCCATAAGGATGACTTCCATACCCAATGCATTGGAGGTTATAACGTAACCACCCATCCTGGTATTCACGGCACCACCCGTCATATGGTTTATCACGTAACCACCCTTCAAATGTCCAAGTACCATTATAAAAATCATAATACATAAAACAAATATAATGGAAAGAAAACATTTCCACACTTTGATCACAATATATCACTAAAATATATTGACATAAAAAATCCATTATAAACAATATTTTCAATACAAAAATACATAAAAGAGTATATGTTATTTATTTCATTTAAAAAAAACATTACGGGTTGTTCAGGAATCCAAAGACCAAATAATACTCACGGCGGTGGAAAATGTCGTTGTCACTGCGTACGTTAAAAGAAACATTCCTTTTGTCGTTTTGTAAAACGCTTCATAGAAAAAGATTCCTTTTGTATAAAAGTAAAAGTTAAAGGGGTTTATACACCGTATAAAATAAAGTTGTGTATAAAACGAAATATGCCTCAATGAAAGGAGATTGAGACGAAGTCCCTTACCTCAGGTCCGACTTGACTCGATCGTTCTTTAACGACCTGAATAATAAACTTGAGTTAATTTCTACTTGATTAAGAACCTTTTTCAAGATCATTATTCCTTTTATATCACTTATTACCATGTTATAAACATTATGTAGTCATTTAAGTTGATAATGTTCATTTGTCGATATTTGGTACTTGAGTCAAAAGTGAACTTCTTACAATTACATGTTGTTCGTGTGGTCAAAGGTTCATTATATCTAGAATGATATTCATGATTTGGATATCATATATATCATATATATCCAGCATATACATGTATTTATAATATTACATAATCATTTAGAGGTAAGAAATGAAATGCACCATTCATGGAGATGGTAAGCCGTACGTACGCATGAACGCTACTTTCATTTCTTTGTCATATTAATGGAATTAAAACTAAATGAGTGGTATGTATATTTTAATTCCAGAATTATATTCATCATTTATATGTAACATACATCATATATATCCATTATATATATGTACTTATAATAGTACATTACATTTGGGGATAAAAATGAAATGCACCGTTCATGGAGACGGTAAGTCGTACGTACGCATGAACGCTACTTTCATTTCTATCTCATACATTAATGGAAATAGATAATAATTATATAGAGGTATATTATAATTCCAGTATAACATCATATATAATAACTTTAAATCCATCCTTTATACGTCCCACATATGGCATTAACGAATCACATCAATTTGAGGGGGCGGTAGTCCGCACTTCCTAAAATGAAATTATCGTGTTTACCCACAATTAAAACCATAAAGGTAAACCAAAAATGAAAAATAAATAAGAATAAGTAAAACATAAACATATTATATATCATATATAAATAGAGTGACATCTTAATGGCCACCATTAAAGGTGTTTAAAAGAAGATTGAACAATCATCGTTTTGTGAGGCAGAAATTCGCCAACCACAGAAACAGTATGTTCTTTAACCATTAGATGTAGATGTGTGTAAGTTTAGCTCAAAATATTCTTATAACAACATCCTAGTATATTTAATATACTGTAGTTGTTACAAAATAAATGAATAAAAAGAGTTTAGGGGGGTGGAGAAGCAAAATAAAACAAAAGAACACAAGTGAAGACATCACCTTAAAATCGGGTAACTCTCTTAGATTTGAGCTCAAAGGCTTCCTTGGGAAGACTTCTGCCCAAAGTGAGGCTTCAAGGAGTAATATAGGGATGTGTAGAGACAAAATGGGCAGGGGTTGTCCGATCCAAAGGCTTTGTAAGTGTGGGTAAGGTGGTAGAGGTGGGGGCCTTTTATAAGAGGAGAGGAGGGGCACTCTTGGAAAGTAAGGAAATGTTACTTTATTATAGAATGAGTTTCGGATTTTAATGGTCCCACATTGATGTGTTTCGAGGATAAGGTGATAAAGGTTCTAAATCCACCCATCTAATAGGTTTTGGACTTGTTTAGGTCTTAGATTTTACATTATCTTTCCATTTTATTTAAATCGTTAAATAATGATGTAATCACTACATCATCATGGTGCCATAAATAATTTAATTTATATAATGTCTAAAATTTATAAAAAAATATCATGATGTAGGAAATATTTTTAGCTTTCTAATGAATATTTATAGTCAAAAATATGACTTTTATAACCCCATTTAAATTTTTTTTTAGTAAAACAACTCATGCTTGTGACATTTTTATTTTAACATTAAATAAAAAGATATTAATGTCATTTTCCAACTAAAGTGGCTCCATGGGGTCCCCATGTTGACCCATAGATTTTATTGGTTGGCCATGACACATCCAATAAGGGTAGGACATGTGTCAAGTTCATTTCATATTATTAAAACATTATTTTTACCTTAAACTACACTAATTACCTCTAATCGCGATTAAAAACTTAAAAGTTACTATTCACCAAAAAATTATTTTACTCCCATTGAACCAAATTTTACTTCTTAATGACAACCATGTATGTCGGATTTTTGAAATTCAAAACACAGAGGTGGTAAAATTTCATTTAAACGAAAAATCAGTTTTTAAGTACCACTTAGTGGTTTCACTATTCATCAAAAATTGAAGTTTTTCAGAAAAATACAAAAACTTCACCCTAAGATATATTTGATATTATGAATTCAAAAATGAATTTCATTTTACAAAATTCAAAACATATAAGTTTCATTAATTAATTTAATAATTAATTCCCATTGTTAGAGCAAATAGCGTGTTTTTATGAAACAATAAGTATCAAAAGATTGACCCTAGTTTAAGTCCGATTTCAAAGTGAAATTAATTCCAACGACCACTATTGGATTTAATGGTAAAAATATATTATAATTTCACATTAAAATCAATTCAAAAGATAATCTAATCATATAAATAAATTATATTAAAAATAGGTTTTGAATTAAAATACAACATTTTAGACTATTCATTAAAAAAATGAACTTTATCGGAAAAATACCAAAAATTTACATAAAGTAAATTTTTATGTCCCAATTCTAAAGAAGAGTTTTATTTGGTCCAATAGAATTTATAAGAGTTACCAAAACTATATTTAATGACGTTTCGCCATCAAAAGGCGATAAGTGGACCTTTAGTGAATATTAGAGTATATATGCCTAAAATTGAATTCTTTTCGTATTTTAAGCCTTTATCTTTTATTAGATAAAAGTAAAAACATTTAAAAAACATATATAATCATATTTTAGTTATTTCTATCCATTCCCACCAATACAACGGCTATGTTTTAACTACCATTTAAAATAATATTATTTTATTAGTAGTGTGCAACGTAAGATTTCAAAGAAACTCTTTGTTGCGTATCAGGTACGCTATCGAACATAGAAACCCCTTTAAAGTAAAATTAATATTTAATTCGTAAATATTAATAAATATGAAAATATTTTATTCATTATTTACCTGGGATGTTACATCCTTTCCCCCTTTTGGGAATTGTGTCCTCGCAATTTTATTCACTTATCAAAATAAGTGGGGGTATTTATCCCTCATAGCATTTTCAGATTCCCACGTTGCCTATTCAACCATATGGTTTTTCCACAAAACCTTTACCTGATGAATTACCTTATTTCACAACACTTGCTCTCTTCGGTCAAGAATATGGACTGGTTTTTCTTCATAAGATAGGTTCTCTTCTAGCTGAACTACCTCTGGACTCAAAACATGAGATGGATCTGGCATATACTTCCTCAACATCGAAACATGAAAAACATTGTGTACCTGAGATAAACTTGGAGGTAAAGCCACTCGGTAAGCAACTGATCCAACTTTCTCCAGAATTTCATATGGTTCAATGATCCTTGGACTCAGCTTTCCTTTCTTACCAAATCGCATCACACTTTTCCATGGAGAAACCTTGAGAAAAACCATGATCACCTACCTCGAAAGATAGATCTTTCCTCTGGTTATCCGCATAACTCTTTTGCCTACTCTGAGCTGTTTTGATGTGTTTCTGAATCAACTGAACTTTTTCTGCCAACTCTTCTATCAATTATGGTCCCATCAACTTCCTTTCACCCACTTCATCCCAAAAAGCTGGAGTTTGACACCGCTTCCCATATAATGCATCAAACGGTGCCATCTGTATACTAGAATGAAAACTGTTATTATATGAAAACTCAACCAAAGAAAGATGTTGGTCCCAAATTCTCTGATAATCCATCGAACAAGCTCGTAGCATATCCTCCAAGGTCTAAATTGTTCGTTCTGACTGCCCATCAGATTGCGGATGAAAATCTGTACTAAAATTTAATTCAGTACCCAACAACTTCTGAAGGCCTTTCCAAAAGTTAGAAGTAAACCTGGGATCATGATCGGACACAATGGAGAGAGGAACTTCATGTAACCTGACTATCTCTTTAAGATACAAATGGGAAAGTTGATCTAGGGAAAAAGTATCTCGTATAGCAAGGAAATGAGCAGATTTAGTCAAGCGATCAACAATAACCCAGATTTCATTATTACCTCAAGATGTCCTCGGTAATCCCACAACAAATTCCATGGATATGTTCTCTCATTTACACTCTGGCACTGGTAAAGGCTGAAGCATACCTTTCGGTAACTGCCGCTCTGCCTTAACCTGTTGACAAGTCAAACACTTCACAGTAAAATCAGCAATATCCCTTTTCATTCCATCCCACCAGTAATACTCCCGTAGATCTCTGTACATCTTAGTACTGCCAGGATGAACTAAAAACGGGGAACTATGAGCCTCACATAACAGCTCATTCTTCAACTGTGAATCACAAGGCACACATAATCTCTTCCCAAACCTCAAAACACAATCATTATCAATGTTTAATTCAGGCAACTTACCCTTCTGAACCAGCTCTACCTTTTTCTGCGACTCACTGTCTTCCCTCTGTGCTTGCTTAATTCTGTCTGATAGGAAAGATTTCACTAATAACTGAAATAAAACAGAAGGACATCCTTCACCAACAACTTCCATGCCAAATTTCACCAAATCAAAAACCAAAGTATCTCGTTCCAAACGCAACATTGTTAATGAAGCATTACTTTTTCGACTCAAAGCATCAGCCACTTTATTTTCTTTTCTCGGATGGTAATGAATTGTACATTCATAATCCTTGATTAATTCCAGCCATCTCCTCTGTCTCATGTTCAATTATTTCTGAGTGAATATATACTTTAAACTTTTTTAATCAGTATATATTTAACACTTTACTCCATACAAATGATGCCTCCAAATTTTTAAAGCAAAAACAACAGCAGCTAATTCCAAATCATGTGTAGGGTAATTTACCTCATGAGTTTTCAAACGACGTGAAGCATAAGCAATTACCTGATCATTCTGCATAAGGAAACAGCCAAGTCCCTTCAATGAAGCATCACTGTATATAACAAACTCACCATTCCTGGAAGGAAGTTCCAAAACTGGAGCATTCACCAATCTTCTTTTCAACTCCTGAAAACAATCATCACATTCTTTTATCCAGATGAACTTAACACCCTTACGAGTTAGCTTAGTTATTGGACTAGATAACCGTGAAAAAATTTCAACAAACCTTCGGTAGTAACCTGCCAAACCAAGAAAACTACGAATCTTGGTTACATTGGTGGGTCTTGGCCATTCTTCAACAACTTTTGTTTTAGCAGGATCAACAGTTATGCCATCTTTTGAAACAATGTGACCCAAGAAAGAAATTTGTTGTAACCAAAACTCACACTTTTTGAATTTTCCATATAGTTTCTTTTCTTTTAAGGTTTGCAAGATAACCATTAAATGACTTTCATTCTCCTCTTTACTTTTAGAAAACACCAAAATATCATCGATGAAAACAACCACAAACTTATCCAAGAACTCATGGAAAATTCTATTCATAAGGCCCATGAATACAGAAGGTGCATTGGTTAACCCAAAAGGCATAACTACAAATTCATAATGGCCATATCTAGTACGGAACGCAGTCTTCGGAACGTCTGCTTCTTTTACTTTCAACTGATGGTACCCCGACCTCAAGTCAATCTTCGAAAAATACTAAGCTCCCTGGAGCTGATCAAACAAATCATCGATATAAGGCAAAGGATACTTGTTCTTAACAGTAATATTATTCAAGGCTCTATAATCAATGCAAAGTCTCATTGAGCCATCTTTCTTTTTAACAAACAAGACAGGAGCACCCCATGGTGATGTGCTAGGTCGAATGAAACCTTTATCTAATAACTCCTGCAATTGTTTCTTTAACTCTAAAAGTTCAACTTGAGCCATTCGATAGGGGGGTTTTGAAATTGGCTTAGAATCAGGAACTAATTCAACAGTAAATTCAACTTCCCGATCATGAATAATACCAGGCAACTCATCAGGAAAAACATAAAGATACTCATTTACCACTGGTACATCATTAATCTGAATAGTTCCTTTATTTTCAACAATATGTTTAAGGTAACATTCATTTCCATCTTTTACTTGTTTCTCAACTTCCTGATATGTTATCAAAAGCAAGGGTTCATTCTTGTACACAAACTGAAAATCTTTCTGAAAAGAAACCATTTTAGCTCTGCAGTCAATCTTAGCATGATAAACAGAAATCCAATCCATGCCCAAAATAACATCAAACTCTACTAGAGGCAAGACAATAAAGTTTGCTGGTAGATTCTTTCCACACACAAGGATATGAAGGTTATTATAATTCCTTTTTGTCTCAACATTCCCTCTGGGTGTTTTTACCATAAGTTCAGGGTTCATATCTTGAGATGTAATTTCCAATTTACTAGAAAACTACTCAGAAATGAAAGAATGTGTAGACCCTGAATCAAACAATACATTGTCATAATCTGAACAAACAAACAGTGTACCTGATACTACTTCATTCGATGGCCCAACATCTGCTGAAGTTGTTGCAAAGGATTTCACCACCCCTTTCTGCTTGTAGTCTGGGTACTTTCCACCAGTTGAGTTCTTAGTTAGACACTCATTTTCATAATGACCCATTTCATTACACTTAAAACATCTTACCGCTGGCTTTTCATTGCCTGCTTGATCATCTTCCTTACAGTTACGAGCAATATGACCAGACTTACCACACCGAAATCACTTACCAGACTTGGATAAACATTCTCCAGGATGCATTTTACCACACTTCTCACAGGATGGATATTTGGTTTTCTTACCTCCTTTCTTCTTTGATGAATTCTTCCCCTTTTCCTGCCAAATGGACCTCTTATTATATTGTTTGTCATAGAACACCTGATCATCGGCAAACTCCATTTCCACCTTCTCCGCACATCGAACAAGTTTTTCATAACTTTTGAACTCATGAGAAGCTTAAGACCTTTAATACTTTGGCTTTAACCCTTAGTAAAAACGGTTTATTTTACTATTAAGATCTCGTATGATGTTTGGAGTATACCTTGCCAATCGAGTGAACTTTTCTTCATAAGCAGCCACTGAATCATCCTCCTGCCTCAATTCTAGGAATTTTTTTTCCACCCTAAGACGAACCACCTTAGGAAAATATTTCTCAAGAAACATACCTTTGAATTCATCCCAGTGAAGATCCTCAATCTCATCACTATCCCTGATATTTTTCACCATCGACCACCACTGATCAGCTTCACCTTCAAAACGGTAAACAGCAAGACTAACCTTTTGATGTTCTGAACACCCCATGACATCAAAAATATTCTCCATTGCTTTAATCCACCCTTCAGCTTGCACGGGGTCAGATGATCCTTTGAATGATGGGGGATGTTGCCTAATGAAATGTTCCACCACTGACATATTTCTCTGTGGTTGATCTGGCTGATCTCGTGCATGGATACCACCACCATTTATAGCCTGATTCAACTGTGCCATCACTGCAACAAACTATTCAGTTCTAATTCTGACCATCTTAGGTTGCTGATTTGGAAGGTTGTCTTCCTCCTGATGTCATCCCAACATAGCTGCTTTGTTTCCTCTGCGGAAAACCATTCTGAACACAGAAATATCTTAGGCGAAGCAACATGGTAATCTTTAAATGCTATATTATTTCAATCATACCATAAATTAATTTATAATTTAACAATTTTCTAACTCCTAAAGTTGTCAAAACTGACCTCTGATACCAACTATAAGGCCCCGACCTTAAACCTTACTTAATATTGAATTAAATGAATAATTCACATTGAGGATCTTTTCAGGTTTAGAGTTTTAGAGAATTAGGACATAACTGTTACATCTCAAAAGATTACAAAGTAGACTAAGTTTCCATAAAATAAAAACTCTTAAAAAGAAACATGTCTAGTTCCATGTTTTAGATAGCATGACTTTCCCTTACCTCTATCCCTGACACTATTCCACATTAAGTCCTGTGAAAAACATTTCAAAAAAACTTGGGGTGAGAATAAAAAATCTCATTAAGGGATACACAAAGAATTAAAACTGTTAGTTTTTCAAACATCAAGTAAACCATGTATACTTTATCAAAGTAATACCTTCACCTTCATGAAGTAGTAAAAACTCTTCACTGAATTAAATATCATTACCTACCCTTTTGTAATCAAAGGATTACCATAAAACCCATATAAAGAACACATAACATATAAAGGTAACTTGGGACATAAACATACTTAAGTGGAATAACCATACGGTCGACTTCCACACATATCACTTAATGGAATAGCCATACGGCCAACTTCCATACATACTTAATGGAATAGCCATACGGCCGACTTCCATACCCAATGCATTGGAGGTTATAACATAACCACCAGTCCTGGTATTCACGGCACCACCCATCATATGGTTTATCATGTAACCACCCGTCAAATGTCCAAGTACCATTATAAAAATCATAAGACATAAAACAAATATAATGGAAGGAAAACATTTCCACACTTTGATCACAATATATCACTTAAATATATTGACATAACAAATCCATTATAAAAACCATTTTCAATACCAAAATACATAAAATATTATGTGGTATTTATTTCATTTTAAAAAAACATTACGGCTTGTTCAGGAAGCCAAAGACCAAATAATACTCACGGCGGCGGAAAAGGTCGTTGTCACCACATACGTTAAAAGAAACATTCCTTTTTGTCGTTTTGTAAAACGCTTCGTAGAAAAAAATTACTTTTGTATAAAAGTAAAAGTAAAAGGGGTTTATACACCGTATAAAATAAATTTGTGTATAAAACGAAATATGCCTCAATAAAAGTAGATTGAGACGAAGTCCCTTACCTCGGGTCCGACTTGACTCGATCGTTCTTTAACATCCTGAATAATAAACTTGAGTTAATTTCTACTTGATTAAGAACCTTTTTCAAGTTCATTATTCATTTTATATCACTTATTACCATGTTATGAACATTATGTAGTCATTTAAGTTGATAACAGTCATTTGTCCATATTTGGTACTTGAGTCAAAAGTGAACTTCTTACAATTACATGTTGTTCGTGTGGTAAAAGGTTCATTATATCCAGAATGATATTCATGATTTGGATATCATATATATCATATATATCCAGCATATACATGTATTTATAATATTACATAATCATTTATAGGTAAGAAATTAAATGCACCGTTCATGGAGACGGTAAGTCGTACGTACACATGAACGCTACTTTCATTTCTTTGTCATATTAATGGAATTAAAACTAAATGAGAGGTATGTATATTTTAATTCCAGAATTATATTCACCATTTATATGTAACATACATCATATATATCCATTATATATATGTACTTATAATAGTACATTACATTTGGGGATAAGAAATGAAATGCACCGTTCATGGAGACGGTAAGTCGTACGTACGCATGAACGCTACTTTCATTTCTATCTCATAAATTAATGGAAATAAATAATAATGATATAGAGGTATATTATAATTCCAGTATAACATCATATATAATAACTTTAAATCCATCCTTTATACGTCCCACATATGGCATTAACGAATCACATCACTTTGAGGGGGCGGTAGTCCGCACTTCCTAAAATGAAATTATCGTGTTTACCCACAATGGAAACCATAAAGGTAAACCACAAATGAAAAATAAATAAGCATTAGGAAAACATAAACATATTATATATCATATATAAATATAGTGACATCTTAATGGCCACCATTAAAGGTGTTTTAAAGAAGATTGAACAATCATCGTTTTGTGAGGCAGAAATTCGCCAACCATAGAAATAGTATGTTCTTTAACCATTAGATGTAGATGTGTGTAAGTGTAGCTTGAAATATTCTTATAAAAACATCATATTTTATTTAAGATACTGGATTTGTTACAAAATAAATGAATAAAAAGAGTTTAGGGGGTTGGAGAAGCAAAATAAAACAAAAGAATACAAGTGAAGACATCACCTTAAAATCGGGTAACTCTCTTAGATTTGAGCTCAAAGGCTTCCTTGGGAAGAATTCTGCCCAAAGTGAGGCTTCAAGGAGTAATATAGGGATGTGGAGAGACAAAATTGGCAGGGTTTGGCCAAGCCAAAGGCTTTGGAAGTGTGGGTAAGGTGGTAGAGGTGGGGGCCTTTTATAAGAGGAGAGGAGGGGCACTCTTGGAAAGTAAGGAAATGTTACTTTATTATAGAATGAGTTTCGGATTTTAATGCTCCCACATTGATGTGTTTAGAGGATAAGGTGATAAGGGTTCGAAATCCACCCATCCAATTGGTTTTGTACATGTTTAGGTCTTATATTTTACATTATTTTTCCATTTTATTTAAATCGTTAAATAATGAGGTAATCACTTCATCATCATGGTGCCATAAATAATTTAATTTATTTAATGTCTAAAAATTATAAAAAAAATATCATGATGTAGGAAATATTTTTATCTTTCTAATTAATATTTATAGTCAAAAATATGACTTTTATAACCCCATTTAAAAATTGTTTTAGTAAAACAACTCATGTTTGTGACATTTTTATTTTAACATTAAATAAAAAGATATTAATGTCATTTTCCAACTAAAGTGGCTCCATGGGGTCCCCATGTTGACCCGTGTATTTTCTTGGTCGGAAATGACACATCCAATAAGGGTAGGACATGTTTCAAGTTCATTTCATATTATTAAAACATTATTTTTACCTTAAACTACACTAATTACCTCTAATCGCGATTAAAAACTTAAAAGTTACTATTCACCAGAAAAATATTTTAATCTCATTGAACCACATTTTACTTCTTAATGAAAACCATGTATGTCGGATTTTTGAATTTCAAAACACAGAGGTGGTAAAATTTCATTTAAATGAAAAATCAGTTTTTAAGTACCACTTAGTGGTTTCACTATTCATCAAAAATTGAAGTTTTTCAGAAAAATACCAAAACTTCACCCTAAGCTATATTTGATATTCCGAATTCAAAAATGAATTCCATTTTACAAAATTAAAAACATATAAGTTTCATTAATTAATTTAATAATTAATTCCCGTTGTCAGAGCAAATAGCGTGTTTTTATGAAATAATAAGTATCAAAAGATTGACAGTAGTTTAAGTCCGATTTCAAAGTGAAATTAATTCCAACGACCACTGTTGGATTTAATGGTAAAAATATATTCTAATTTCACTTTAAAAGAAATTCAAAAGATAATCTAATCATATAAATAAATTATATTAAAAAGCGGTTTTGAATTAAAATACAACATTTTACACTATTCATTAAAAAAATGAACTTTATCGGAAAAATACCAAAAATTTACACAAAGTAAATTTTGATGTTATGATTCTAAAGAAGAGTTTTATTTGGTCCAATAGAATGTATAATAGTGACCAAAACTATATTTAATGATGGTTCTCCATCAAAAGGCGATAAGTGGACCTTTAGTGAATATTAGAGTATATATGCCTAAAATTGAATTCTTTTCGTTTTTTAAGCCTTTATATTTTATTAGATAAATGTAAAAACATTTAAAAAACATATATAATCATTTTTTAGTTATTTCTATCCATTCCCTCCATTACAACGGCTATGTGTTAACTACCATTTAAAATAATATTATTTTATTACTAGTGTGCAACGTAAGATTTCAAAGAAACTCTTTGTTGCGTATCGGGTATGCTATCGAACATAGAAACCCCTTTAAAGTAAAATTAATATTTAATTCGTAAATATTAATAAATATGAAAATGTTTTATTAATTATTTACCTGGGATGTTACAAGGAGGGTCCAGGCCATTACAATCAAATGTCCTTTTAACAAATTATTTATTTAAATATAAATGATAATATAATTTTACAATAAACCAATAAATTTTTATATGTGTTAAAATTTTGACTACGTCATAAAAGATATTATATTACAATAAACATGGTGTTTTTATTTAATAATTAAACACCACATATTTAGAAAAAAAAAATTTACATAATAAAATTTATATTTTATACCATCACATTAAAATTAAGTTAGGGTGGATTTTTGAGAATTTTATAAAATAATTTATTTTTTAGTGACTAATAAAAATATAGTTTTGTGTTTTTAGGATGTTTTATGACTTAATATGTATGTAATAATGTTTTAATAATTAAAATAAAATAATTCATGACCTTAAATATGTTATTTTGTTAATATTATTTATTTAAATTGATTTAAATCAATTTCTAAAGCTAAAAATGACTTTCCAATGTCTAAAATAGAAATTATGACTTTAAAACTTTATTTTGTGTAAACATCACTTTTCCATGCCCAAATTTATATGAAAATATGGATTTCAGTTCTAGTTTATTAAATTGTTGTACAATATAGCTTAAATGTCTTAAAGTGTGATAAAAAACTGATAATCTAATGGTGTTTCATTTTCCACAACCTTGAATTTCAACTCTAATATTTGGAAATCGTTAAAAAAAGTCCTCCGCTTTTACAATAAATACCCACCCATCCCCCATTAATCTCCACTTTAAATCCATAATCCATGATGTAATGGAAATTTTACATCCTAAAAGTCCCTCAAAGGTGTCCTTAAGTCCTCAAGGTTCCATCATTGAGTTTATAGAGGTAACTCTTCAAGGTAATGGAATTCTCTACTTCCTCTTTTCGATTAATGTACTTATTTTATGGATTGATTTATAAATATTAGATTATATTATTTCAATAATTTTTTAATTATCCCATTACTAACAAAAAAAATTACCAAGGGGAGAACTCCATCCCCTCCCATTATTCTATTTCATTAATCCACATGTTATATCAGCTTGTTATCAAATTCATTTCTTGAATTTATCTCTTTCACATGAAATTTTTTTTATTGTGAATACCCAAACCATTTTCTTATCCATTATTATCTACTAGATGTAAATATAATTTATTGATTTAGGTATTTACATGTACAAAATTAATATTCTCATTTCATGGGATAAAAATGATGTAATGTTCAAATATTTAAACACTTATGTACAAAATGATTTTATATAAAACAAATTATTTATTCTCAAGGGGTTATTATTGAAATGATTTATTATGATCAATATTTCTCACATGAATTATTACATAATAAGGATATACCCTTATATCACTCCAACTCATTGTGTAATTAATTAATTTATACAATTGATATTTTTTATGATACCATGGTGAATAACCTTGTTAATTATGATTTACGAAACCATGGTGATAAAAATTGGTGATATACTTATGATTGTATCACTTTTAGGTTATAGACACATTTCAATGTTATGAATCATGATATTTATATTCTGATATTCCTCATGTTCTTATTATCATGATCTTTTGTTATGCCAAAAAGTCACATAGTAAACATGTCCATTGTTTATTCCCTTACTAGGATTTATGCTCACCCCTTTTATATTAATGTATGTCCCTAGGATATGAGATGTACTAAAATTAACTTAGGTTGAGCCTATGAAGTGTCACGAATCAACTCGAGTCGGCCCTGAACTGATCAACCAAGTCAATCTATGGAAATGCTTGAGAGGCATCCCCAATTCATTTGCACTAGCAACCATTGTTGGGAAGCAATAGGAAAACCAAGGGAATGATTTTTCCCAATATAAATAAATAAACTAAATAGAAAAAATAAACAATGTAGACCAATATAAATAAAATATATAAACTAAATATCATTTATATAAAAACTAAAAATACAAACAATAGAATAAAAAAACCTGAACTAAACTTGATGAACACAATGTCTTAATATAACCCCAAGGGTAACTCCCTAATACCAAAACCAACTATTTTCCACAATGATATAAACCAAGATGGAACCTGCACCAAAAACTAATAACAATAGAGAAATATAGGTGTGAGTATTAAAACTCAGTAGGCATGCCCAAACAATATATTCCCAATGAACTTCCTTTAAATAAAATAAATATCAATTTTAGGTTTGAAATTAAATTTATAAAACTGATCTTTTCACACACACTTTCACTTTAAAACAAAACACAGTCCATTTCCATTTTTAATTTAAAACCAAATATCTTCCAAGGAGGAACCATTTTCACTTTAGAGTAGAAGAATAATTTTTTCACATAAAAAGGGATGAGAGTAATGTAGAATTTTTTTTAACTTTTTTACCATAAAACATTGAAAATCAATAAATCACTTTTAAAATAGAGGAGTACCAAACAAGAAATCAGCAAAAAAAATCACATAATAGGAAAATTGGAAAATAGAACATATGAGTAACCAAAAAGAAAGTATCCCAATCATCCACCATAGAAAACTATTTTCCAGAAAACATGGGAGAACCTAGGATCTCATTGGAATTATTTACAACATACTATACATCTTGACTCATCTCGAAGTCATGCATCACTTGATGAAATCAAATTCTTACAACATGCTTGATCACACCCTACCTAGTCTGACTGAGGGGAACTCTTCCATAGGAATAAATCAAAAAACTAATTACCTACTATATGACACTATCTAGATTGTAATCCTATGATAGTTCAGCAATCATTCTACAAAAATACACTTTATATTCCATCTTACCTTGTATTTAGTAAATTAATGTGTGGGTGAGACAATAATTCCAAATAAGCATCAAATCACATGCAAATATATCATATATAAGTAACTCGCACAAAAAAACACACCTCAGACACACTAAGGAACAATATCTTTCCTTTAAACTATCTAAAAATAAGTGATCCTCTCATCATGGGCCTCCTAAAACATTCAAAAAAACCAAGGCATGATTATTTTTCAAGGATATTTTTCAATCCAACACATTTTCATAAAAATGAAAAACAGGCCTCAAGTACACTTCATAAAAACCACCCTTTTCCAAATAATCAAAACCACCTTTCCAAATATGTGTTAAAACACCATTATCCATTTCACAATAATTTAAAAATATCATATTTAGCACTCAAATATAATTTTCAAGATAAATACACTTTCATCAAAATGTCAAATGGGCCACACACCATCATCACATATCAAACCATTTTCAATAGCCAAACATACACCTATTTCAAGTTCAAAACCATTTATAAATTCATTTGAGAAACCCAAAACACCATTTTTGATGTCATGGAAACATTTACAAGGACATAAAATTCTTTAAAAACCATATTCCACTTGAAAAATTCAACTGGGAATTTTATCAAACACTTGGTGCGAATCAAATGACAAAACAATTCCATATGCTTCAAAAAAATTTGAAAAACACCTCATTTCATATCAAACAATTAGTCCAAAGATCAAAAATCACTATTTAACATTTATGGGAGGTGAGAGAAGAAATAAAATGATGATTCTTAAATTTAAAGGGTAATTGAAAATGGAAACCTACTTCACATCTCATACACTTCAAAACGCCAACCCGAAACAACTCTACGAATGTTCCAAGAAGCAAGAACATCCTCAAGGAACCCTAATAAGGAGAAACCCCCAATTTAACACTACCCTAGTTACCCAAATTATAAAAACATGGCCACTAGGGTTTTATAATAAAGGTAAAATTTAATAAAACCAAAGGAGAAAGAGAGGGGATACCTAACCTTTCAATCCGAGTGAAGAATCACTAGAAAACTACCTTGAACCCCACTTAGAGGGGATTGGAGAAGAAAAAAACCATTGTGGGATGCTTCCTAGCCATAGTTTTTTAATGGGTGAAGAAAAGAGAAGAAACCCCACATAAAATAAGGAGAAAATCCAAAAATACCCTATCTAGATTTGGTTTCATGGTTAGCTCTCTAAGTTTAACAAACCATGCGCAAACCATGAAATTCCCCATTGTCTAGTGTTGCACAGGTTGCACACTTAAGTTTCATGGTTAGTTTAATTCTGTGCCTTAACAATGTGACATGTTCACACTTAGGTTTCATGGTTAAACTAATCATCCACCTTAACCATGCGACCTCAAGAAAGGCCCTCAAACATCGCTCCTTTCACCCCAAAAATCTTTCATCTCAAGGTGATTAATCATTCATCAAACACACCCCATATAAAAGTGACACTAGGTGTTCCAAAAACTCTGCACCATAAAATTTACATGCTACACCTTTCACACTAACCATTAATAAGGAAAAATACTACCCAATAGTTCTATAACTAAAAAATTAAATATCGAACACCTGAAACTTGAGAGAAAAACTAAGTGAAAAAGATAAACTGGAACAAAAGACAAAATTAAAAATCCAGGTGTGAAAATTATCCCTACCATTAAATATTATACCCCTAAAAATACACAATGCCTATAGTTTATTGAATAAATAAAAAGTATCACACACTCACATGACTTGATTCCATAAAACCGAAAAGAATCTAAACCACAACCAAAAAGATACTCACACCAGTCACCCAAAACCAACCAATGAAACCAAACCACATTTCAAAATACAATGAAATACTCAAACTATAATTTCTATAATATTGGATAAAACAAGACTATTGGTCAAACTTCTAATATCAAAAATGTTTATTAAGGCTAAAATGAACTAAAAATTAGAAAAATCCCAAAAAAAACACCCACTTCCAATCTAAAATTAGAAACTTAAGCAGATTACCAAAACAGGAGGCCAGAATGGACTCTGCGCCATTAGAAAACCAATCAGAACTGACTAACTCTAGATGAAACCACAAAAAAAAAATCTACAGTGATTCTACCCACCATTAAGAACTGACCTGTTAAAAACAAACAACATGCAGACATGGGAAACCCATCACAGACTAGCCAATGAATTCCCCACACTAACCAAAACCCCCACCATAAGGGGGGGTGGTGAACGAGTGAAACTCCAAACCAAGAAGAAATCCAAACAATGATTAATCATCTCTACAAGAAAAAACCATCTCCATATGATAAAAAACCAAACCAAAATAGATCTTCAAGGTCTAACCACACAAGGAAAATCAAGATTTACAAAAAATAGAAACATATAATGATAAAGACAACTGTAAAAAATAAAATTTAAACCACCTAAACCCCAAAAGTGGAGACAAGAGTTGATCCAAGGTTTACACACCCCCAAAGATTCATGGTTGTATGAATATATTTTCTCTAGGACCAATGGTTATATCCCTGATGTCTTGAAGCATCTCCTACCCCGCAATGAGGAGCAGATAATACCTGATCAAATCTCATTCTTTTGGTGTCATGAGTGGCCACATAGCACCCTAGGAATAACCAAAACAAAATGAAACACCACGATACTCACTTCACTTAAACATGGAACTTTCACCAAGATAGTGATTTAAAAGATTCACACTCATCATCCTATTTCACCCTAATAAGAAAAAATAATGAAAAAGGTATACACAGAATACACCTCCACTTTGAAAGAAAAAATTATGAATTTCCAAATGACATCCATTGATTAAAATAATATTTCACATAGTATCCACAATATATATTATTTTTATGGGGAAATAAAAATACGGAAAAATATAAACACTAAAACAAAAGGAGAACTCAAATAAAAAGGGTCTTCTGACTGAACCAAAGATGGAACCTTACTCCTTTAAACATGATGGGGTATCTTTAGAAGAGGTGGACCTAGTTTATTTTACCTTACTAGAAGCACCCCAAAAAATCATTACAAGTGACCTAGGCATCAACAGGTATCGTATGTCTTTATATCATTTGGACATGATGAATTCTTATGATCATGCTTACCCTAATGATGATGCATTAGGGTCCTCTACTTAGAAGAGGATGATGAAATATCTGAAGGCCTCTTTATTATTATACCATCACCACCAGCTTCATGTAGATTTATAATTAACTTACTAGAATTCCCTTCACCACTTAGAGATAATAGAGGAAGGTTAGCTATATCAAGAACTCATACTAGAACAAATTCTACTAAAACAGATTACCTCACCAAATCTCTAAAAGTGGTTAGACCGAACTCTGACACCTTTGACTACAATTTAGAATAAATACCACACTCCAAAAATCGATACATTAAGAAATAATATTCATCCTACTTCATAAGGTAAGAAATTAGATCCACAAAATGAAAAAAGTACTCCAGAACCAATCCATCATCTTGCTATAGACAACACATTTCCACCCCCTTCCTCACCTTAACTACCTCATAGAAATACAGCTGAATAAATGAAGCCTTGATGAATTACTAGGTAAGATCTTCTTGAGGCTTGGTTAAAGAGGCTAACTCCTATCACTTCCAATATGGAACTTCAATAATAAAGGTACAAAAATTAACCTCTAACAACTCAGGAAACTCAAAAAAACTAATGTTTCTCTCAATTTTCTGCATCATCTCTTCTTCTTTGAGAGGATATACTTGACCATAAAATATTGGATGATTCAACTTATTAAATTAAATAAAGAAATATTTGGGTTGATCAACTAGAGGGTCCACTAACTATGATCCACCCATAGCTGCAGCACAAATATCCATTGAAAATTTGGTGGGTGAATAAACTAAAAAACAAGAAAACTAATAACCAAATCAAAACCATTTCATCAACTATAATTATAAAACACAAAACGCCTCATAAAAATAATTCCAAAAACACAATATAACAAGCTAAAAAAACCCCAATTAAAAAACATCATAATTTCTTTTTCTTTTAAAAAAATACTTTAAAAAAATTTGATTGGTTTCAAAATAACCAATGGTATTCCTTAGAGCATCACATATGCACATTCCCATGCCAATCCAGGAACCCATCCAATAATTAAATCAACCATAACACATTTCACATGAATCCTCTCATGTGGGCACTCACAAGAATACCAAAGGTCTATCACAACTTCTTCCCCACTTTTGAAATAGATAAATTCAACCCAATTTTTCACATTTTTAAAACACATAGACATTGTTCATGGTTAGACCACACTATTTAACAATCCATTCTCTAATTATGTTTTGATTATTGGAAAACCTAGGAATACGCATGGTTTGGCCACATAGTTTGGGAAACCATGAACCAACCATGAAACATGGTTCTGTCTGGAATTATAGAACCATGTGCATGTATTCCACATGGTTTTCTTAACCATGAGTAGGCCTTGTTACCTTGACTAGAAACACTCAAGGATATGGTATAGTTTTCTAGGGAACCATATGGTTTGGATAAAACCATGTGAAACTTGTGCAACTCAAATTGTACAAGTTCAAAATTAATTAAAAATAGACTAAGACTGAGGAAGTTTCACTGTTACCCCTTAACTATGCACCTAAACCATGAAACTAGTGAAAAAAAACTAAAAATCAAGGGAGAAATAAAGAAAAAAATCATAAACCACAATAAAACCAATTTTTGTCACTTAAAACATTTCCATCAATTCCAGAAATCTTATTTCATCAAGAATAATTTGATTAAGAATCATTTTATCAAAAAAATATTCTTACATAAAGAAAATTTACAAAACCCTTTCTAAAATGAACATGAAAATTCATTTTCCATCTTCCAAAAAGCCAAAACATTACCACCAAAAATGTAGTTTCACTATTTCAAATTAAGGTTTTTCAAACCAATTTCTGAATCAAGTGGAAACTAGTGTTCATGGGTGACAAAGCAATGTGGTTGTTGGCCATATGACAATGGAACCACCATTATAGGAAGTCTTCTAGGAACTTTTCCATGGCTCCACATAGTTTTATAGGCCCTACAAGATCACTAAGAAGATTGTCCCAAGTCACTTTTCATTTCCCAAACACTAAAGAAACCATAACACAAAATGAAACTGAATGTATCTCAACTTCCCAGGGTAACCCAAGTTTTAGTATAGAATGTGTTGGACATGCAATCCCTCATACCTACACCCCAAGTTCCAATAGTCCTACTCCATCTACCTTGACATCAAAAGTATTAAAGAGTTGTCTGAAATTAATTTCCTCTAATGAAACAACCTACTCTAATACCATTTTCTCATGAACCAACCCGATTCAACCCCAAACTACTCTCCCGAGTTGATTTGTAAAAAGGCCTGAGAGGCATTTCTGATCCTCCTGGTCTGAAAACTAGTTATGGGCTTCCATAAGTCAAATATTTCTTCAAATATAAATAAATTAATTTAAAACAGGAAATAAATAGAGAATCTAAATATAAATAAAATATCCAAACTTGACATTATTAATAAAAAAATGAAAATACATCCAACAAAAAAACTCAAACTGAACCTGACAACCACAATGTCTCCAAACAACCCCTAAGGGAAACTCTACAATATCAAAACCAACTATCTCCCATGATGATAAAAACCATGCTAGAACCTTCACAAAAAGATAAAAATAAGAGAGAATTATAAGTGTGAGTGTAAAAAATCTATAGCCATTCCAAAACAATCTATTCCCAATGCACTTCCTTTAAATATAACAAACATAAATTTCAGGTTTTAAATACAAAATATAAAACCATGCTTTTCACACACACTTTATATTTAAAACCAAACAAGTTCCATTTTAATTTTCCATTTAAAACCAAATTTCTTCCAAGGAGTAACCATTTTCAGTTTAGAGAAGAAGAATAATGTTTTCAATTAAAAAGGGGTGAAAGGAATTTTAAAGAAATTGAATCATTTTTCCCTAAACCATTGAAAACCAATAAATAAATTTTAAAAAATAGTAGTACCAAACAAGAAAAAAACAACAATGATAATATAATTGGAAAATGGGAAAATATAACATATGAGTAACCAAAAATAAAACATATCAATCATCCTTAGAAGTTAACTAAGTTCCATAAAACATGGGAGAACCTAGGATCTTAGAGGAATAATCTAGAGAATACTATACATCTAGAACCATTAGAAATTCATGCCTCACCTAATGACATAAAATTTCTCCCATGTGCTCGATCACACCCTACCTGGTTTGACCGAGGGGAACTCTCCCATAGACATAAAATAGAAAAATCCAATTCCCTACTATAGGCCATTAGAAAAAGTGTAATCCTAATCTAGTGGATAAATCATTCACTGAAAATATTCTAGCTATGAAATTTTACAATGTAAAGAGTAATTTAATGTGGGGTGATCCAATAATTACAAATGAGCATCAAATAACAGGCATATATATGATACGTAAGCAACTCACACAACAACTCATCCTCAGAAAACCCCAAGGAGTAATCTATTATCGTTCAATTATCCGAACATAAGGGACCCTCTAAGTAAAGGCCTCCAAAAACATTCAACATAACCATGGAAAGACAATTATCCAATGAGATTTTTCAATCCTACACAGTTTCACAAAAATTAAAAACATTCCTCAAGCACCTAGCTTAAAAACCACCCTTTTACAAATAACCAAAACCACCTTTCCAAAAATGTGCAAAAACATTATTTTCCATTTCCAAATCATTTATAAAAATTCCATTTAACATTAAAACAAAATTTTGAATCTGAATCCACATTCATCAAAATTCAAAACATGTCACACACATTCATTACATGTCAAACCATTTTAACGATCCAAATTCAAACCACTTTCTAGTGTAAAACCATTTAGAAATTAATTTTGTAAACCCAACCCACCATTTTAGATGTCACATAAAATTTTACAAGGAGAATAAATGCTTTAAAAACCATATTCAACTTGAAAAGGACAACTGGGAATTTTATCAAACACTTAGTGTACATCAAATAAGAAAACAATTCCATATGCTTCAAAAAAATTATGAAAAACACCTCATTTCACAACAAAAAAGTATTAAAAAAACAAAAACACTATTTAACATATAAGGGAGTTTTGATAAGAAATAAACAAATGATTATTAAATTTCAAGGCCAATTTACAAGGGAAAAATACCTCAAATTACATGCGATTAGACAACACCAACCCAAAACGACACCATGAAGGTTCCAATAAGCAAGAAGATCCACAAGAAACCCTAAGAAGGAAAAAACCCCAATTTCTCACCACCCTAGTTACTAAATCAGAAAAACATGGCCACTAAGGTCATATAATAAAGGTAAAATGGAACAAAACCAAAGGATAAAGAGAGAGGAGCCCTAAAATTTAAATCTGGGTGAAGAATCACCAAGAAACTACCTTGAATACCACTTAGAGAATCTTGGAGGAGCCACAAACAACTATGAAGGGAGTCCTAGTCAGAGGGTTCGAATGGGGGAGGCTAAGGGAATAAATAACGCATAAAAAAGGATAAAATATGAACATACCCTTTCTAGAGTAGTTTTCATGGTTAGATTTCACGGTTTAACAAACTGTGCACAAACCGTGTAATTCCCCACTATCTAGTGTTACATGGATTGCACACTTAGGTTGCATGGTTAGTTTAACTAAGAGCCTTAATTGTGTGACATGTTCATGATTATCCTGAATGGTTAAACTAACCATGATATTTAACCATGTGACCTAGATATGTCCCCCCAAGCATCACCCCTTTCACCCCAAAACTCTTTTAACCCAAGGCGATAAACTATCAATCAAACTCACTCTATAGAGAAGTGATACTAGGGGTTCCACAAACCCTCAACCATTCCATTTCCTTACCACACCTTTCACACTTACCATTAATAAATAAAAATACAACCCAAAAACAACAATAAGTCAAAAATTAAATCTAGAACACACAAAACCCAGGAGAAAAACCAAGATCCAAAAGATAATAAAAAAATGACAAAAATAAAAATCTGGGTGTGACATGAAGAATCCTTTCAAGTGGATTACAAGTTTTTTTTATATTATTCATGTATTATGTTTCTAATATCTAATAAACTAAACCTTAAATTATCACATGTGTTTTTAAGTGTTGCTTCACATAATAAAAGTTTTATGTTTTAAAAAGGAGTGATTCCATAGTGCAATAGGTTGAGATTTCTTTTCATCCATATCATTTTTCAGCCTCTTTATATCTCTATAGAATTAATGTGCATGATGTCCTTGTCTTACACACTTAAATCGTTTTTATATCACTTTAATGAAATTTTCTCCATCATTCTTTCAACATTTTTAGAATGTAAGCATATTAATTTTCTTTCCTTTATTTGTTTTACCATATGACTTTCCTTGAAACTCCATTTTTATATATTTTTTCCTCCAAAACATATGAATATTTGAAGTCTCAAATTTTCATTTACACCATAAGATAACATCAAAATATTTATTAATAGCTTCAAAAATCCCTTATTTTTAATGCCTTTCAGATAATTAGTTTTAATCCACTAAATAAATGATTGATTTTTCTCTTAGGTTCAATGATAATACCAAAAGACTACATTTAAAACCTCGTAAATTTTTATTCATAGGTATTGATTTATTCATCCTACCTATATTTCATCTCTAATAATTCCATCTCCATTTTATATTAAAGTATATGGGGAAAATATTTATTAAAAAAATCATTCTTAAACTATTCACATTCTATAAAGTATATTTATTCCTCCCACCCTAAATTTTCAATGAGATTCCACTATTTATTTTCTTCATCATCCATATAATAAATGAATAAAACATTATTTTCATTATATGAAAACTATATAATATAAAATATATTTTTTCGTATTGATCTATTTCTCAAAAATTATTGTATTGAAAGGCCCACTAATGGAGGGTGGGAATTTCTACTTGAAAGACTCGATGGAGAGTTTTTTCTTCCTTTTTTCATTAAGTATTTTGGAATGATTCTGGTTATTTTTCATATATTGATAGATTTGGGTGACCATAACCATGAGATTTTAAATTATAGAAACCATTCCATTTAACTTCTCATTAGGATTATTGTTGCACTTAACATCACAAACATTGTTAACTCGATTGTTCTTTGTTACTTTCATTAACTTAAACCAAAAATTTTAGTGTTATTATCAATAAATAACAAGAGTAATAAATCAAATAATAAGTTAAATCAATCCTAAGATATCCCAAATAATGAAACCTTCATTTCATCCCACGAAATGTTAGGTTCATCCTACATCAATTTTGGTTAAGTATAATTTTTTTTAGGTTAAAAACACTTATTATTCATTACATAATCACCAAAAATAAGTAAAACATGATTTTATAAAAATTAACATTTATCAATCATGTCATAAATCAACATAATATCATTTTAGATGAAAATTCATTAAATCTATAATAAATCACACCCTAGAACCTATTAGGTTAGTTCCATTCAAGGATGAATTCCTAGCCAACATATTTGACAACAATTATTCAATATCTCACATATAGATTATTCTCACATTATACCCTACTATAAATATCATACTTTATAATATTATTCATGACATAGGGAATGGAAACATATGAATGGGTGATTTAATATTATCAGTATGGGTAAACATAATATAGAACAATCAAAGATTGTAAGCGTTTATGAAGTAAGAATATGGGTATGAGAAAATAATAACGGTGCATGTACATAGAATAAGATATTAATACTTAATAAAAAAATAGATCATCGATCATGATTAATTATATAATCATTTATGTATAACTTAATACATGAAATAATGGTGAGTGGAAACACAAGTCTTTATTCATGATCTATGAAAACATAACACATGAAGAATATTATGGCACATAAATAAGAAAAGAAATTAATTCCTTATGTTGAGGTTCACTACGAATACCATTATAACATACTAGAAAAAGTCTTGTGGTGGATTGATTTCACTACCCATTCCCATAAATATAGTGGACAAATTTACAGAGTGGATTGGGTTCATTCCCCAGTCCCTTCCCATCACATGATATATAAATATTTACCAAATTCATTTCAGGGATATATAATCTTAGGATCAACTATTATATAATGAAAACCATTCATTTTTGTTATATATCAACATGAAAACGTTTATAATTCAATAATAGATTAATTAACCCATGGGAAATAAACAACTTTCATGAAAGCTTTCCTAAGACATAATCGTCATCCATCCAAAGTAAAAAAAATTAATGTCATCATTAATGTATATCCTCATTGAAGCATAATAATAATTAAAGAATTATAATATATATAAAAACAATTTCATAAGAGCATTTGAAAATTTCATTGTAAAATAATAAGATGTATCCTTTACTTTAGATAACATTTTTTTTAAAATAATATAATATAATAAATAATGGGAACTAAAATTACTTTATAAAACAATAAAATCTTGGAGAGTACTCTTAATAACATAAAATTAACAATATTTTAGAAAAAAAATTCATCCATAAAAATTTAAAAATGATTACATTCACACTTTTGTAAATAAAGTCAATAGAAAATGACATGTGCAGAAAACATTAAAAAAAGATATTATATTCATTATTTTTTAGAGAAAATAATGGCCAATAATAAATAAACTAAGGAAATAATTTTAAGGACCCGAGTCTGGAGCCGCATAACTGGTGCCCCGTACCTAGTTCGCCACATGACCTCAAGCACGTTTCCCCAAACACCAGAGGCAGCCAACTAGCAGCGAGGGCCTTGGTGAGTTAGTGGGGAAACTATGCCCTCATTTGGTAAAGTATGCAGTGAAAGAATAAGCATAAACAATAGCAGAAGCAGTAAATATCATGAAACAACTGAACTGAAAGTAAAAACAATGTCTGATATAATAATGATGCAGAATGGTACATGTATCTATGGAAAGAAGTAAGAAAAAAAATGTGCTGAAATACAACTGAAACCAAATTACTAAATGTAAATAGCAACTCCAACAGCATCGCGGGCCAAGGCCCAGTCCCATGCTCTCAATCTCCGACCTGCAATCAAGTACCTAAGGTAGAAGAGCCGCAATACCTACCTATACCTGCAACCATATAATCTGTTTGGGCTGAAAGCAGGACCTAAACAGGGTGTGAGACTGATCTCAGAAGGCAACCACCACAAGATTTGTGCCCTACTGTCAGTGAGTGATATAGAAAAAGTAAAGGTAAATAAATGTAGTAAACAATTCTACCAATTACCATTCACATTCATTTAATTACACAACCAGGGAAAACCAGCAAAGTTTTCTATTCCATGATAAGCAAGTAACACAGTAGGTATCTAAAAAGACTACCTAAACACAAGCAGTTCAAAACCCAAGCTTGTTCTTTGGCTTGGTGGACTCGTCACAACCAACCATAAAAAATAACACTGACTCTCTGGGTGGATTAAACTAGCAGACCCCTATAGTCCAGTAATCAAACAAGGCATAGACACTCTGGGAAGCTCTCACGTCAATTCCCCTATAGTCTTGCAACGATAGCTACAGACTCTCTAAGGAAGCACTTACGTCTAATTTCTCCTGTGGTCTCAATGCGTGGGTAACTAAGAACACTCTTGGGAAGCACAAAGTCCTATTCCCGTAGGTCCTGCGTATGAAACTAAAACCAACAAACCCTCTAGGGAAGCACTTAATCGTCTATTCCCTCTTTGATCTCCCGCACCAGGTTCTCACAGCCCTGAGCAGTCCAGTCGTGCGTAATCAACTGTTAGCATCCCTAAGTAAGTTAAACAACAACTTGGATAATAGCTACCATACTTCAAAAACATTCCAATAGCAGGCAACACATGCAATCAGTGATAAAAAGCAACTAACAATTGCAATAGGGTTGCCTCACGGCAACAGTGCCAAACGGCGATAAACAGCCGAATGGGAGAGGTAAACACCCATGGGGTGATCCTAAAACATGAAACCAAGCATAAATTAGCAGAAATTCATCATAATCTAACAATCAATCTAGGGCAGATAAAAAATAGGATCAAAATCCTAAATCTGGGATACCTGACACATGGGTATCCGGTACTTTTGCAACCAAAACTCAAAGAACTTCAACGTAGGGCAACAAACCACCTACCTCAATCCTCGGAGATCGATATACTTAAACCTCGGACCATAAATTGGCCTAGAACAGACTAGATATGCAAAAACATCTAAAACTTTCAACCTTATATAACTTACATGGGAGGAAGAATCAGGAAACGAGGTCTAAGAAGAACCAAGAACTCACCGCTGCGATTCTTCTGTAACCAACAGAGTTTGATTCGGAAAACCGGTGACGGATCGGTGGATCGGAGAAGAATCAGACTTCTTGGATGTTCTGGATGGTATTATGTGGATAAGAAGACGTTTATGGTCATTTGGCGCGACCTCAGGTCGATTAATGAAATAAAAAAAGTACACGGCATGTACTCTTAAAGTACACGGCGTGTAGTGGTTTTTTCCGTACTCCACCAAAATCGGCCTCCACGTCACCCCTACACACCGTGTGTGTGGCCCGATCTCGTCCAACACATGGCTTTGAGTGACCGAGGAGTACACGGCGTGTACTCATAAATTACACGGCGTGTACTCTGAAAATTTCCAGATTCTCCATTTTTTTTTAAAAAGCCCATAAAAGAGATTCGTACCTGAAACTGAAGCTCCGGGTTCTTACAAACTTCCCCCCTTAAAGAAATTCATCCCCGAATTTCCCTAGAAAGGTGTATAAGAAGAAACCTCGAACAACTCTGGACACTGTGATCGCATATCAGCCTCTCTCTCCCAAGTCTCATCCTGTATACAGTCGTGCTGTCATAGCACCCGTACCAGAGGAACAGACCGGCCACGGAGTACTTTTGCACTACGATCAACAATCCAAATAGGATGCTCCTTGAAATATGTATCCTGCTCCAACTCAACCTCCTTGGGTTGAAAAACATGAGACGGGTCTGAGAAATACCGTCGAAGCTGAGAAATATGAAAGACGTCGTGCATAGCTTGGTACCTCTGAGGTAACTGCAACCTGTAAGCAACCAGCCCGACTCTCTCCAGAACCTCAAACGGCCCGAAATATCTCAGTGAAATATTACCCTATCTTTGAATCCTCTTGTGTCCCAACCTCAGTGCGAAACGCAGGAAAACCTGATCCCCGACCTCGAACTCCAGAGGTCATCTCCGCTGATCAGCATAAGACTTCTGCCAAGACTGTGCTATCGCCATCCTCTTCCGAATAAACTCTATCTTTTCTGAAGTATCCTGAACAAGACGAGGTCCCAGCAAAGCTGCCTATCCTGCCTCTAGCCAGCATAAAGGTGATCTTCATGGCCTACCGTACAAAACCTCGTAAGGTGCCATCTAAATAGTCACCTGAAAACTGTTGTTGTAGGAGAAATACACTAGAGGAATATGCTTCTCCCAAGAACCGCCAAAGTCTAGAATGTAAGCTTGGAGCATATCCTCAAGCACCTGGATTGTACGCTCGGACTAGCCATCAGTCTGGGGATGGTATGCTGTAATCAAAAGTACTTGTATACCCAACGCCCTCTGTAGCCCCTACCAGAAGTGCGAAGTAAAACATGCATCCCTATCTGAAACAATGGAGTGTGGAAATCCATGCAGACATACAATCTCTCAGATGTAAAATCATCCCATCTCATCAACACTGAAGGTCTCCTTGATTGGAAAGAAGTGTGCAACTTTCGTGAGACTTTCCACTACAACCCAAACCGCATCATTTCCTCGAGGCGATCTCGGTAAACCTGTCACAAAGTCCATCGCGACATCATTCCATTTCCACTCAGGAATGGGTAACTGCTGCAAAAGCCATAATGGTCGCTAATGCTCTGCCTTCACCTGCTGACAGGTGGAACACTGCATAACAAAACCATCCACATCCTTCTTTATACCTGGCCACCAATACTGACGGTGCAAGTCTCAGTACATTTTGGTGACACCAGGATGAACTGCCCAAGATAAAGTGTGGAACTCCCACATCAACTCCTCCCGTATGTCCGTTGAAACCCATACATGGCCATGAAAACATAGCACCTCATCATCGCCCACTGTCCACCCTGGAGTAGGGTCTCCATATGACACACCCTCCTATAGAACTAGGCCTTCTGGGTCTGATAGTTTCCTCATTCGAACTCGATCAAAAAGGGTAGAGGTAATAGCTACATAAGAAATAACCATCTGACCCTGTCTGTCGTGCACCTCCAGATGCATCTCAGAGAACAGATCCATGAGCTACCACTCACTACTAGCCTCCTGAACTACCTGAAACTGAGTCCTCATGCTCAGTACGTCATCCACAGCATTTCCTTTCTCAGGCGTATAAGCAAGCTCGAAGTCGAAAGATTGTAGGTACTCGACCCACCTCCTTTGTCTCGGATTCAAGTCACGTTGTGTGAATATGTACTTGAGGCTCTTGTGGTCAGTATATACCATGAAATTCTCTCCCATGAGATAGTGCCTCAAATAACACAAAGCATGAACAATAGTAGCCAACTCCAGGTCGTGCGTAGGATAGTTCTTCTCATGTGGCCTCAACTGCTGAGATCTGTATGCGACAACACGATCTTCCTGCATAAGCAATGCTCCAAGCCCGATGCCAGATGCATCACAGAAAACTGTATAACTCTTTCCCGGCTCTGTGTTGAAGTCAATCTCCCCTTCAGTTCCTGGAAGGTTGAGTCACAGGCTTCTGACCAAACAAAATTTACCCCCTTCTTAGTCAAGCCCATCAATGGTACTTCTAGGCATGAGAAGTCCTGTATAAACCGCCTTTAGTAACCAGCCAGCCCCAAGAAGCTCCATACCTCAAAGACGTTCTTTGGCTTCTCTCAGGTAACTACTGCTCTCACCTTCTCTGGGTCTACTGATACTCCTATCTCTGATATGAAATGACCCAGGAAGTGAATCTCGTCCATCCAAAAGTGTCACTTTGAGAGTTTAGTATAAAGCCAATGCTCCCTCAGTGTACTAAAAACGATCTCAAGATGGGTTGCATGGTCGTGTCGAGTGTGAGAGTACACCAAGATATCGTCCACGAAGACCACGAAGAAGGAATCCAAGTAAGGATGGAACACTCGGTTCATCAGTGCCATGAAAACTATTGGTGAGTTCATAAGACCGAACGGCATAACTGTATACTCGTAGAGGACATACCTGCTCCTGAAGGCTGTCAGAGGTATATCTGAAGGCCTAACGCGCAGCTGATGATAACTGGACCTCAAATCGATCTTTGAGAACACCCAAGATCCTCGAATCTGATCGAAGAGATCATAAATCCTTGGAAAGGGATATCGGTTCTTGGTCGTCAACTGGTTCAACTTCCGATAATCCACGCAAAGCCTAAGGGTACCGTCTGTCTTCTTCGCGAACAGGAAAGGAGAACCCCAAGGAGAAGTACTAGGTCGGATGAAATACTTTGTCTGCAACTCCTCCAACTGCTTCTTGAGCTCCTAAAACTCAGTTGTAGCCATCCTATAAGGAGGAATGGACACCAGCGTTGCTCTTGGCATGAGCTCAATCGATAAGTCTACCTCACGCTATGGAGGAAAACCTGAGAAGTCTTCTGGAAAGCAATCAACCACTGGAGGAAAATCTAACTGTGAAGTCCCCTGGTCATCCAGATAGAGACTAGCAATCTGGGTCATAAATCCTCCCAGTCCATGATGCTCAATTTCAGCTCGACTTGCCTGAACATCCCACTCTCCCTTATGAAGGAAAGATTCACCCTCTGGTGATACAAAACTCACCCTGCGGCGATAGCAATCGACGACTGCCTAGAAGGGAACCAATCAGTCCATACCGATAATGACGTCATAGCCCGTCATCTCTAGGACATAGAGGTACCATAGGAAACGATACCCTGCAACCTTGAGAGGGCACTCCTTGAACTGACATACGCTAGATGTCCTCGTTCCCAAGGGCGTGTCGAGAGTCAACATGTCAGCAGACAAAAAGACACAGAGCTCCAGACTTTCTACAACAGCAACAGAGATAAAGCTATGTGAAGCACCAGTATCAAAAAGGGCTGAAGATAAAACTGAGGCTACTAAGATCGTACCTTGAACTGTGGAAAGTCCAGGATCCTGCTCCCGATGGATCTGCTCTACTGCAAATGTATGGCCAGTACCACGGCCCTGTGTAGTAGCCTGATATCCCTGAGCTGACCCCCCATGAGCCTGACTACCACGTCCATGACCTCTACCTTGGCTTGCACAACCCGAAGAACTCCAGGCCCCAGTCTTTTATGGGACTGGTGATCCTGCTCCTGAATGAGGGGTAGAAACAGATCCTCCTTCACTAGCCGCTGGAAGAAGAACCCTGTAAAAACGTTGCAGATGACCCATCTTGCCACAAGCTCGGCACTCCACTGAATCTCTCGGGCACTAAGGCTTCTTATGCCTATTCTTTTCGCACTGATAGCACACCACCGGGTTTCCAAAAGGAAGATCCTGTCTATTAGAAGATATACCTCACTTCCTCGAGTCACCTCGAGTAGACTCTCGGTGGCGCTTCTTGCAATCCGTATGAAATGAATCAGCCTTGGATGCTGAACCGCCCTGGTCAACAGCTCCAGTCTCCCTCAGATTTCTTTCGGTGATCAGCGCCTGGTTGAATATCAGAGTAATAGAAGTCAACTGGAAAACATTCACCTGCGATCTGATCTCTGGTTTGAGGCCTTCCTCAAACTTCCTTGCCAAAAACAGCTTGTCATTTCCCATAACGGGAGTGAAACGTTGTAACTCAGTGAAGCGGGAGGAATACTCCATAACCGAAATAGTACCCTGCTATAGGTTTATGAACTCCCTGGCCCTATCGACCCTCAGCGTCGCTGGATAGAAGTAGTTGTAGAACGTATGCTGGAATTCATCCGAAGCCATAGTCCGCTGGCGCCCTGCCTGTGAGACTACATCCCACCATCTCTTGGCAGAATCTCACAGTATGTAAGTCATGAGCTTCACCCTTATGTCTGGGGTTGTCTCCAGATGCTCAAAAATGGAAAGCATGGTTTCTAGCCATGACTCTGTAACCTGAGATCCTCCATCCCCAGTTAAAGTGGGAGTATGCTGCTGCTGGAAGACTCACATCAGCTCTACCATAGATGGAGCATGATGCTGAGCTCCCTAAAAGGTCTGCATGAACTTCATGAAACCCTCTCTGAACTGAGTGTCCGCACTAGTGTCTGGAATCACTGCAGGTGCCATATCCGGAACAATCGGCGGAACTACTGGTAGTCCCTGGTCTGCTGTATCAGGCATACGGTCACCGCCTAGTTCCTGATGTGCAACAGGAGGACGTCTTGGTGCCATAACCATAAAAGTTCAAAAGGACACTCCAGATTTAGGATTAACAAGGACAGAAAACACAAGAGTACAAAATGGGGACAGGAGAGAGAAACACTTAAGTTTTCAAAATAGGACTACACGACGTGTATTTAAACTACACGGCATGTTTTTTAAAGCCATTTACATGGGTGTTTAATTATGCCACCACTGGTCGTGTAACGTTCTAGACTACACGACGTGTTGTCCCAAAACACGGTTTGTACTTGAACTCCACTCCCCTGCCCGAGTCTCTTTGCACGGCTAACCTACACGGTCCTCCTAATTCTAAACTACATGGAGTGTTCACTAAGGACACAGTGTGTACAAGCCAGGCTTTGGCAGCCCGTGTAACAGGTTACACGGTCGGACACACGGCTAACCCCTTACACGGCGTGTTCCAAACAAACACGGTGTGTATCGGAGAAGATAACACCAACCTGTGTTGTTCGTGACACGGTTGGGTACCTAGAAGAAACTACATGACATGTTATTATAACACACAGTGTGTACTAAACGAGTTTCCCCGACCCGTGTTGTTAGTGACACGGCCGGGTACACGGTTGACTACTACATGGCATGTACTTATGGTACACGGCATGTCCCCGAAGATTTTCCGCCACCCCGTGTTTTTGTTCACACAGATAACAACACGTTTTAAAAACTACACGTCATGTATGAATAAAGTACATACCGTGTATTCTGGTTTTTTCTAGGCAGTAGCTCTGAAACTGCTCCGAACGCCAAAAACACTGAAAAACAACCAGCTATGTGCCAAATTCCGATCCGTGGGGGCCCATACTCTCCGCAAATCAAATCTTTGCATCATAACAATGCATACAACAAGTAAACAGCATAACAACAATGATACACCAAATTCCGATCCTCGAGGGCCCATAACACCTCCAAGACCAGAGCTTGGCGCCCATGCTAAACAGGGTATAAAAGAAGTAATACTCTATCAGCGCAACAAGTATTTCTATCACAGAAACTACCACAACGACATGCATAATCTATCACAGCATCTATCACAACATCATGCAATTATAATGCACCCTAGATGGCATGGTAAAATGCATGACAAGTGATTTCCTACCCAGTACCTATATGATGCATGAGATGTCACACCCTCATCTCATCGGGTTGCAAACAATTAAAACCATAATCATATAAACTGTAAAAACACAAAACATGTGCATCACCCAACGGTGAAATATAATAAACTGTAACACTTTCAAAAACTGAAAATTGCAATTATGAGGTAATATAGCTTTTCCCTGTACACAGGTTAATTACTCTCGAGCACAGTTAAGTACTAACTACCCATTTCTTCCTATCCCTGGCTATTGTCACAAAACAGTAAGCAATAGTAAAGAAAGAAAGCTCCTCTGATACCACTTTGTAATGACCCGAGTCCGGATCCGCATAACTGGTGCCCCGTACCTGGTTCACCACATGACCTCAAGTGCATTTCCCCAAACGCCAGAGGCTGCCGACCAGTAGTGAGGTCCTTGGTGAGTCAGTGGGGAAACTATGCCCTCATTTGGTAAAGTATGCAGCGGAAGAATAAGCATAAACAATAGAGGAAGCAGTAAATAGAATGCAACAACTGAACTGAAAGTAAAATCAATGTATGATATAATAATGATGCAGAATGGTACATGTATCTATGGAAAGCAGTAAACAAAACAACGTGCTGAAATACAACTGAAACCAAAGTACTAAATGTAAACAACAATTACGGCAGCATCGCGGGCCAAGGCCCGGCCCTATGCTCTCCAGATCCGACCAGCAATCAAGTACCTGAGGTAGAAGGGCCACAATCCCTACCTATACCTGCAACCATATAATCTGTTTGGGCCGAAAGCAGGACCCAAATAGGGTGTGAGACTAATCCCATTAGGAAACCACCACAATATTTGTTCCCTACTGTCAGTGAGTGATATAGAAAAAGTAAAGGTAAATAAATGTAGTAAACAATTCTACCAATTACCATTCACATTCATTTAATTACACAACCAGGGAAAACCAGCAAAGTTTTTTATTCCATGATAAGCAAGTAACACAGTAGGTATCTAAAAAGACTACCTAAACACAAGCAGTACAAAACCCAAGCTTGTTCTTTGGCTTGGTGGACTCGTCACAACCAACCATAAAAAATCACACTGACTCTCTAGGTGTCTTAAACTAGAAGATCCCTATAGTCCAGTAATCAAACAAGGCACAGACACTCTGGGAAGCTCTCACGTCAATTCCCCTTTGGTCTTGCAACGATAGCTACAGACTCTCTGAGGAAGCACTTACGTCTAATTCCTCCTGTGGTCTCGATGCGTGGGTAACTAAGAACACTATTGGGAAGCACAAAGTCCTATTCCCATAGGTCCTGCATACAAAACTAAAACCAACAAACCCTCTAGGGAAGCACTTAATCATCTATTCCCTCTTTGATCTCCCGCACCAGGTTCTCACATCCCTGAGCAGTCCAGTCGTGCATAATCGACTGTTAGCAGCCCTAAGTAAGTTAAACAACTACTTGGATAATAGATACCATACTTCAAAAGCATTCCAACAACAGGAAACACATGAAATCAGTGATAACAAGCAACTAACAATTGCAATAGCGTTGCCTCACAGCAACAGTTCCAAATGGCAATAAACAGCCGAACGGGAGAGGTAAACACCCATGGGGTGATCCTCAAACATGAAACCAAGCATAAATTAGCAGCAATTCATCATAATCTAACAAGTAATCTAGGGCAGATAAACAATAGGATCAAAATCCTAAACCCGGGATACCCGACACATGGGTATCGGGCACTTTTGCAACCAAAACTCAAAGAACTTCAATGTAGGGCAACAAACCAACTACCTCGATCCTCAGAGATCGATATAATTGAACCTCGGCCCGTGAATCGTCCTAGAACGGAGTATATCTACAAAAACTTCTAAAACGTTTAACCTCAGATAACTTACATTAGAGGAATAATCAGGAAACGAGGACTAAGAAGAACCCAGAACTCACCGCTGCGATTCTTCTGCAACTGACAGAGTTTGATTCGGACAACCGATGATGGATCGGTGGCTCGGAGAAGAATCGGCCTTCTTGGACATTCTGGATGATATTAGGCGGAGAAGAAGACATTTACGTTCATTAGGCGTGACCCCGGGTCGATTAATGAAATAAAAAAAGTACATGGTGTGTACTCTTAAAGTACACGGCGTGTAGTGGGTTTTTCCATACTCCGTTAAAATCAGCCTCCACATCACCCCTACACACCATGTGTGTGGCCCGGTCTTGGATAACACACGTCTTCAAGTGTTCGGGGAGTACACGGCGTGTACTCATAAAGTACACGGCGTGTACTCTGAAAATTTCCAGATTCTCCATTTTTCCTTAAAAAGCCCGTAAAAGAGATCCATACCTGAAACCGATGCTCCAGGTTCTTACAATAATATATTTTTAGAGAAGTAATTTTATTAGAAAAATTAAATAATATGAACATACATGAGATAGATTCTTTTCTGATAATAATAGGTGATGTTTGTACAACTTAAAAGAATCATTTCAGTTGATTTGTGAACTGAAGGGAATTAAAATAGCATGAATACATTTAAAACCTAAAAATAATTATATTAGACTAAAATAAATGTGGTTTTATATAGTAGAAATAAATAATTTTCCCCAATATAAATTTAATATAATCAACCTCAATTTCAAAGTGAGATTAGAAAATAAACCCTTACCTCTGACATTATCTTGGTCGAACACATTCTAAATCCCTATATAATAAATTTAAGTACACTATAAATATGAATAAAAACCTTATTAATAATTATTTTTATTAATACCATTAATCTAGAATTTATTATTATCCATTTATTAATTATGAATAGTTAAAATTAATAATTTTGTGTAAATTGCTCCATTTTTTCACACATGTTCATGTTTACCAGTTCGGTCCTTTTTTGTGCTCATGGGTGCATCAAATCCATAATTTTCATGAATAATTGTTATATTTTTTAATATATTTTAGGATTCTTGTAACACCCCAAGCTTCCATGGTACTCTTCTCTTTGAATAATACAGTAGTGTGTGTTGTACGCAACTTCGAGTTCTAACACACACCACAACCAATCAAACTAGCCGTTATGAATAGTAATACCTAATTTTTGAAATTTTATAAATTTTATCTTTCAAAATGGACTTCATTTTTGGATTCAGAATATCGAATTTAGCCTAGGGTGAAATTCTGGAACTTTTCGGATAACTTTTATATTTTTAGTGAAAATTACTAAATTTTAATTAAAAACAAATTTTTTAATAAAAATAATTAATAGTGATAAATTATACTATTTAATGGTTTTAAGGTATAATTATAATATAATTTTACCATTTTATCCAATGGTGGTCATTATAATTAATTTTACTTTGAAATTGGACATAAACAATTGTCAATCTTTTGATATATATTGTTTCTTAAAAACACGCTATTTGTTGTGACAGAGGGAATTAATTATTAAATTAATTAATTCAACTTATATGTTTTGAATTTTTTAAAATAGACATCATTTTTGAATTAGGAATATCAAATATAGCTTAGGATGAATTTTTGGTATTTTTCTAAAAAACTTCAAATTTTGATGAATAGTGAAACCACTAAGTGGTAGTTAATGAACTAATTTTTCGTTTAAATGAAATTTTACCACCTCAGTGATTTGAATTTCAAAAATCCAACATACATCATTGTCATTAGGAAGTAAAATGTGGTTCAATGGGATTAAAATAATTTTTGGTGAATAGTAACTTTTAAGTTCTATTAATCGCGATTAAAGGTAATTAGTGTAATTTAAGGTAAATATAATGTTATAATAATATGAAATTACCTTTACACTTGTCCTACCCTTATTGGATGAGTCATGGCCAACCAATACAATCCATGGGTCAACTTGGGGACCCCATGGAGCCACTTGGGTGATAAAATGACATTAATAACTTTTTATTTAAAGTAAAAATAAAATTGTCACAAACATGTGTTGTTTTACTAAAATAATTATTACATGGGCTTATATAAGTTAAATTTTCGACTATAAATATTCATTGAAAATATAAAAAAATTTCCTACATCATGGTATTTTTTTTATAATTTTTAGACATTAAATAAATTAAATATTTTATAACACCATGATGATGCAGTGATTACCTCATTAATTAACAATTTATATAAAATGAAAAGATATTGTAAAATATAAGACTTAAACTTGTCAAAAATCTATTGGATGAGTATATTTCGAACCCTTATCACCTTATCCTAGAAATATATAATTTTGGGACCTTTAAAATTTGAAACTCATTATATAATAAAGTAACATTTCATGACTTTCCAAGAGTGCCCCTCCTCTCCTCTTATAAAAGGCCTCCACCTATACCACCTTATTCACACCTTCAAAGCCATTTGGCTCGGCCAACCTCTGCCCAAATACTCTCTAAACTTCCCTATCTTACTCCTAGAAGCCTCACTTTGGGCATAAGTCTTCTCAAGGAAGCCTTTGGATCAAATCAAAAAGAGTTACCCGATTTTAAGGTAATGTCTTCTCTTATGTTCTTTTGTTTTATTTTGCTTCTCCAACCCCTTAAACTCTTTTTATTCCTTTATTTTGTAACAACACCAGTGTCTTAAATATACTAGTATTTTTTTTTATTAGAATTATTTGATTTAAACTTACACACACCTTCGTCTAATGGTTAAAGAACATACTGTTTCTGTGGGTGGCGAATTACTGCCTCACAAAATGATGATTGTTCAATCTTCTTTTAACACCTCTCATGGTGGCCATTAAGATGTCACTATATTTATATATTATATATATTATATTTAAGTTTTCATTATGATTCTGTATTTTTCATTTATGGCATACCTTTATTACTTCCATTATGGGTAAACGCGGTAATTTCATTTTAGGAAGTGTGGACTACCACCCCCTCAAAGTGATTTGAATCGTTAATGCCATATGTGGGATGTATAAAGGATGGAGTAAATGATATTATATATGATATTATAATGTAATTATAATATAACTTTATATCATTATGATTTCATTCCATTAAATATGAAATAGAAATGAAAGTAGCGTTCATGCGTACGTACGGCTTACCGTCTCCATGAACGGTGCATTTCATTTCTTACCTCTAAATGTTATGTAATATTATAAATTAATGTATATACTGGATATATATGATATATATGATATCTAAATCATGAATATAATTTTGGATATAATGGATATTTTACCACATGAACAACTTGTAATTATAAGAAGTTTATTTTTGACTCAAGTACCAAAGATCGACAAAACGACCGTTATTAACTTAAATAATTACATAATGTTCATAACATGTTAATAAGTGATATAAAAGGTATAATGAACTTGAAAAAGGTTCTTATGCAAGTAGAAATTAACTCTAGTGTATTATTCAGGAGGTTAAAGAATGATCGAGTCAAGTCGGACACGAGGTAATGGAACTTCTTAACCCAATTTCTGTTCTTTGGGTTAATCTCCTACTTTCAAATTATGTCATGATATTATTATTTCCTATATTTTATTTGTACTTTCTTTATGTGTACTTATATTGAATACACATAATAGATCTATTTTATTTAAAAAATGATCTTTGTAAGGGACTTCGTCTCAATCTCCTTTCATTGAGGCATATTTTGTTTTATACACAACTTTCTTTTATATGGTTTATAAACCCCTTTGACTTTTACGTTTATTCAAAAGGAATATTTTTTATACGAATAGTTTTACTAAATGAAAAAAGGGAATGTTTTTTTTTGTCGTACGTATGCGGTGACAACGAATTCTCCACCGTCGTAACCATTATTTGAGTTTCTGCTTCCTCTACAAGCCATAACTTTTTTTTAAATGAAAAATAAATACCAAGTTTTAATTTTCTTTTATTTTGGTATTGAAAATGGTTTTGATAATGTTTTTATTATATCAATGTGTTGTATTGATATCTTGTTATTGAAATGTGGAAATGTTATGATTCCTTTATGCATGTTTTATGTGATACGATTATGTTATGGTTTATGATATGTTTAAACCTGTTCATATGAGGAATGAATTGGAATTAATAAGTGACGGGTGGAGCCCACTATAGCTCTTTGATGCATCGGTAGGTCTCATGAGACAAACTAGTGTCTTGGCACGAGGCCTTGACAAAATCTTATTTTTAGTCTTGGCACGAGGCCTTGGCTACGTGGTTATGATAGTCTGGCATTATGAATTCCATCATTATGAAAGTGGTTATTGATATTTCAAGTGATTATTCGACTAGTAGAATATCCATGTGAATAATTAAATGGAATTATTTCATTTTATTTTTTCCATATTATGTTGAAGTTTAAGTTTAAAAGGCTTTTATTTTAGTTGTACATTTCCTTAAATGTTTATGTTTATTTATGAAATTTTCTATTGTATTGCTATCCTTACTGAGCATCTGAGCTCACCCCTTTCTATGTTTTATTTTCCCAGGATGTGAAGAAATATTTTATGACTGACCTACAAGGATAGTCTGAAGGGGATAGAAGTGTGGACTATGGAGACTATGTTATTGTGATTTTTCACTTTATTATGTAATGTAACATTTATGAATGTATCTAGTGTTTCCAAGGCTACTAAACTAATCGATCTTTCCAGACTTGATCTTTTGTGATGATGTCAATGTTACATAATAATGCACCGACTTTGGTTAAATGGGGTCGGTGTGTTACAATTCCCATTACCATTTTATGGAAAATATGGTGATGGTTCTCATAGAACACTTAAAATATCGTTTTGTGAATTTTTATTTAATAAAAAGAATTGATTTTATTAATATATATATATATATTAAAAATCATAATTATAAGAACATATTAAATTAAACACTATTTAATTTTATTAAAAATATTTAGTTTTCATTGTTAAATCATTATGTTAACTTTATAACATCATTAATATAGGTGGTAAAACTGACCAAAATAAGAAAACATTATAATGACTGAATGAGTTGAAAAATGTTACTATATAGTAATAATATAAATTTTAAGGAATAATAATGATTTAAAATAAATTTTATTAATGTGTTAAATAAAATTAAATAATATTTGGATGAAGATGTTATACAATAATGATTAATTGGAAGATAACAGTTGCGTTGGGGACTTCAATATCCTCTTAGAGATCCACTTAGAAATGAAGGATTTGGGACTTCTTCTTATAAACAAGTGTTTCCAAAACTGAGAGATTATTATAAACTAGATAATTTGGGAAAGGATTCAATAAATAATACAAGGAAATTTATGTGTTGATGTGGGTACAGGATGGTTACTTTGATATATAATAAGGGGTTGTATTTTTATAAATACTCGTACTTTAATATAAATGGAATTTCATTTTCAAGGAAAGTGGATTTAAGTGAAAAAATATTTAATATAAGATAATGTGAGGTCTATAAATAACCCATGAAAAAATTAAAAGATATATTTTTCTGATATTTCATGAACTAGTCTTCTATTTAATCCCTTTACCTCATTTTATCTATTACTATGGTGACTAATTTTTACCTTAATAACTTATTCTTATGCCTAAAATGAAATTACCAATAATAAAAAATTTGGAAATGATAATTCCAAATATAGAAACCATTATATTGGATTAAATTTATAAATTTGATAAAAATTAATTTCAATATAAGTACATATAATGCATAAAAAAAAATTTAGAAAAATGTTTTCTAAGAATAAAAAAATCATGAATGTTCCTTAAAAAATAATAGTCATTAAAGGATTGGTACCTTATTTTATTATTTATATAAATAATAAATATTAATAAAATCATTCCCCAATAATGATCAATTTAATTTATTGATACAAAAATAACCAAAATAATGAAAATAAATTCAAAAAAATTACCACTTTTTAAGTAATTTAATCAAATCCTATTATTTATCATCTAACCATTCAATTTTATCAATCCATTAATATAAGAATATTTATTTTAATTTTAAAAACACATCAATTTTTTTTAAAGATAGAGACTAAAAATACATATTCTTATAATAAAATATTCTAATTAATTATTACCTTCTTTATTTCATTCTAAGATAGTTTATTATGTGATAGTTTAATTACTTTATATTTAAAAATAATTACATAATGTCAATGCACCTATTGGATACATGTTAAATTTCTTTATATCTAATGACTATATATCTAATGGATATATATCCAATAACCACATGTCCAATGACCATATTACATCCCTATATATAGCCTTACAAACATCTCTAAAATAATTCATCCTATTGATTAATTTTTTGATCAAAGTGCTTATTGTATTTATAATTTTTTCCCATATTTAAATATTTATAATCAGAGGTGTGATCTTCAATTCATACCATAAGGATAAGGATTTAATTTATGTGGTATTTTTCTTCACTTTTGGTTTAATTTCTCATGTATGTTTCTTAATAATGATTCATATTGAATAATCATAATGAATTAATTTTTATCTTTCTTTATAAAATTTCATCTAAAGAAAATATATCATGGTTTATTTCAGAATAGTGATTCTTGATTTACAAGCTATTTAACACACTGGATTTAATCAAAAATAAATATATTCTAAACTTATAGGGAATCCCACTATCTGTTTTTTCAAAACATCACTAAATAATAATCACTAGTGATTTAGTTATCCATGACACACAATAATCAAAAATAATAATTTATAATCAACTAAATTTGTTAATTGATTGACATATCATTAGGTAAACATTAAGGGTAAATGATTTATCACTTACAATAACTTATAATAAAAACTATCGATATATTTTAACCATGAATCAAATAAGGGATTATGATCACATGAACACAAAATAGATCAAGTATTATGTTGGGTTTAACCATTAGTGAACTAACTTACGCTTCGAAACCCCCTCATCAAGGGTCATTCTAGGTCACCTCACTAGGTTTCTAGGTTAATAATATAAAAAATGATTATCTCGTAGACACTAATCCATAATAATTTTCTAAAGTCTATTGGTCATAAACTAAAATGGTTTTGAGGGACACCACACATAAGTCCACTCCTGGGCCTATCATCTCATATTAACATAATAATAAGAGAATGAAATAAGTTAAATATAGTTATAGAGCATGAAAATAAGATTGGTTCTTCCTACAATTCATATCACACATGCAATGATTATCAAAAATAACAAGAATGATTAGGACCACCTACCTTGACATGATAGGGTCTAGATCAATGGATATCCCAAGTTGATTTACCATAAAATGGTAAAAATAACAAAACAAATCATAATCAATGAAATTAGTTATATTTATTAAATAATAATGATATTGAGATTGAAACAACTAAGAGGCATAAGAGGAGGGTTAAAATTACATAAGGTGCTACATGTGGATGAAAACAATCGAATTTAGTCAAGAAGATAGAAAACTAAGCATGGTGATAAACAATGAGAGAAATGGAGAGGGGATGTTGTTTACATTTCCCTCAATATAAAATGAGAGGTAAAAATTTATATAATTTTAAGAAATTGAAATTAATTGATTATAATTTTAAAAAAAAATTCCCTTGTGTCAACTGAAACTCTAATGGAACTCCATACGAAGTATGGTGGGATACTAGGGTTCAGTTGAGACTCTATTATACCCCTATTGGTAGAAGAAATAACCTCTACCCCATCCACTAGAACTCCAGTATCCCACAACTAGTAAAATAATGGTAAACCCACTCCTAATAATTTTTCCACCGCTTGACCATATTTTCAAAATTTGAGCCTAACCATTCCCCAACCACTTAAATAAATAAAATAAATCTAAATAAATGATCTTTAACAAAATTAAACAGAATTCATACATTAGGATATGAGAGGTGATAAAAATATTGTCATTTTTTTCATTTTCACCAATATGAAACCATAGAAAACAATTCACATAGTCATTTAATACTATAAATATTATATTTCCTTACTAAATTTATGTTTAAAATAAAAAAAGTCATTAAGAACATAATAAATATTATTTTTTAATTATCAAAAGATGTTTTTTTTAGAATTATCCGAATAGTCTCCCCATTTTTTGATGATATAAATCATGAATGTTAAGTTAAGATAATTTATAATGTAATCATATCAAGGAAAATATATTAAAAAATTTATCCTCACTTATAAATAAAAAATATATTTTGCTTATAAATTTGATTATTAATAGGATAAAATAGTATCATCATGATAGAGTTTACCAAAATAAAAATATATAATTATAAAAATACCAATTAGTATCTTAGTATGCATACCATAAATGAAAAAATATATATGATGAAATTCAATTGGTGAAAAAAATCAAACACAATTTCAATTATAGGGAGAATTTAATAATACAAAAAATATATTCTAAGACTAAAATATTCAAAATAAAGAAGAAAAAAATTCATCCCTAAGGAATTCATAAATAAAAATCCATTTATTTTACTGAAATTACAAAATGTAACTAACATTAATAGATAGATATACATATAAAACAAATAAATACCATTAATTAATTAATAGAAAATAGTTAAAATTTCCTTCACCGTAATTATCACAATATATGGAATAGGAACTTGACCCATTATTTTTTTATACCTTTTGGAAAACATAGTGTGTTAAGAAAATTCATTAGGAGGAGGAATATAAGGATGAATAGATAAAGAAGGAATTAGAAAGGTAAATACATACACTTAATGTTATAACATTTAAATTTCAACTAGCCTTCTTATTTTTCACTTAGAAAAAAAATGTAAAACAATATTTTGATGAAATATTTCAACACCATTGATGACTAAATTTTCCAACTAATCCTATGTTTCTATGAAATTATTAAATATTAATCATGTATCTTTCATAGGATTAACCTTATCATTAATATATCAACTCACCATTAAAATTTATAACCTATGTCTTAATGTGTTGAAATAATTATTTTTAACAGTATTTATGTAAAATAAATAATTCAACTCATTAATACTATTAGTAATTTACTAAATCTACATATAGTAAGTTTTCAATTGAATACCTAACTAATCTAGGTATATATAAATTATCTTATGAATATAGATAGTATGGTTTTTCATATTAGTATTTAAATATTTATAAATCATCTTTACCAAGGGACATATCTTCTCTATAGATACAGTTTCAATCTAACTAGATCATAACTTCTAATATCCCAACAAAAATCACTAGATCCATGATGGATTGAAACATTTCCCCATGCACACCTCCCCATATGTAAGATTCTTCTGACTAGTACCAATGTTCTGAGTGGAATCATGGGGAGACCATACCATAAGTAATAGAAAACCTACATAGAATTAAAAATAATAATAATAACAATGAAACTAATACTCCACCAACAACTAATACTCCACTAACAACAACATAAGAACTAGAGTACCAAAACCATGATATAATGATAAGAAATTTTAATAATAGAATCCATACTAAAATAAATAATCCCCATATATAGTGAATCAATGTACTAAATAAGTGAAAATAATAAGTAACAAGAAGCAAAACATATAAGTTCTACAGTCTGACTTAGTAACACCACCCACCATCCAGTGGCTCCTACTCAACTACTCACCATAGGGCACTTTTCCTTTACTATATCCATGGTAATAACTTCTATACGTTCATTTATATTTCTATATATAAAATTTTATTCCATGAAATTAATAAATGAGTGTGTAAACAAAAATTAAGCAGACATATGGATACATATTTTGAGTCCATGAGGAACATCTCTACATACTTCAACCCCATGTCATAGGGAAGAACAAATGTTGGGTTGACATAATCAGCCAATATATTTTTTTTCCACATCCACCCTAGGGTGATATTCTCACAATCATTTAAAGGAAATACTCTTGTCTATCCAATTTATAGCTCTAGGTAAATTCATACATCATGTGTCGACCCAAAATCATATCTCTAGGGAAATCCATTTTATCACATGTTGAATCAATCTCATATATATATGGAAACCCATCAACTCATCTTTACCCCCCCCCCCCTTTAAGGGAATGATTAACCCATACAATTCAACCTGTTCACTCAATTTTAAAGATATAGAAACTATACAAGTTACAAAAAATGCTACAATAAGTCAATTCATAATCATATCATATCAAGAAATAGTCACATATACAACACAAATACTCATGAAAATCATATCATGAATAGGTCTCATGGGATACATATGAAAACAAAATAATTATTCCAAATGCACATATATATATTATCAATGTGATAATGACTTCCTATATTAAGCGCAATGATGTTACAATTTTCTGAATCATTTCTCAAGTCATGTTACACATCATAGATACCTATATTTATCCCCATTTTATAAAGTGATAACTCTAGGTCTAAGGTTTAAGGTAGAATCCACGCCAAAATGGTATAACTTGACTATAAATTCCCAATAATATCTTCTTCAATTAATCGTTTAAGTTCAATTGATAATCATATTCCAATTCTCTAGATATGGTTGTTATTTTTATCAACAATCAATAATTATCTCAATAGACCATGTCAAAAATATTATATATAATCATAACATAAAATATATATGGTTTTTTCCAAGATTAATGGTAGAATTGGACTAGAACATATGTATCATACTAAACAAGGATCAATATATCGATATGTGAATTACAAGGCCAATAGTTAAGAGAGAAGAGGCCAAAATCTCTTTGAAGAGCTTCCTAGGATGAAAAAAATTACAAGGGTTGAGGGAGAGATGGAAGAAAAACTTTAATAGGATTTTAGAAAATATAATATAGCTCCAAACTCATCTCTCATTCCATGATTCTATAGGCTAGTCAGTGGCCTTGTACATAATCGATCCTACCCATAAATTCCATTGGTGGATTCTCACTGGCTAGTCGGTGGCTATGGGTAAGCTACAGGAACTCCCACCAGCTAGATGATGGGATTTAAATTTTGTCAATTGAACTAATATTCACAATAGGATGAAATGTGACTTTCATCCATCTATCCAATGGTCTATACAACCTTTTTGTATCTCTGTATACATCCACATATTTTCCAATGGTTCATATAGGCCAGGTATAGGTGCTATTGTAGCCTTAATTCTATAGCCTCAAGATAATCTCCTTGAATTTCCAATCTATATATTCTTGAACACCACAAAAATTAATTAATTAATTTTAATAATGTTTTAAAATATTCATAAAATATTATAACAAGGCTTGCATTAAAATTTGGGATGATTAAAATCTCACCCAATAACGAATTCTCATCGGTGAGAAGTATCGTTAATGGCATATTCAAACAACCTGATCCATTGCACCTAAAAAATAATTCCCACTCCAAAGTATCTTCGTAGATACATTAATATTGTAATATAACCCACAACGGATGAATTTTATTTCTTCACAACACCTTATTGGTTCAATTATCATCCTAAATAGGTTTCTATATATACGATGCATCTTGTTCTAACCCAATGACCTCATAGAAGAGCACATGTATAGGATCAGGATTTTACTTCCTAACCTTATTCATATTAACACATTATAAATTCCTCAATAATATAGATGAATATCTAACTGATAGTCCACTATCCCAATTTATTCATTGATATTGAATAATCTAAAAAATTGTAGTTTTCATTTCTCCTACCTCCACAATCGCGGATGTATTATGTGATGGGACACATACATGAAAAACCAATCTCCCACAATGAACTCCAAAGGGTATACCACCTATTTAGAATATGATAATTTTATACTCTATCCAGAAACTAATATCTTTTGAATCAAATCCACTCACTCTAACGTATCTTGCATCATACATAGAACAACACTTAAATACTCAACCACCCCATTCCAACATATTGGTTAATGATCATTATACACATATAGAGATTCAATAAACCCCATTTTAATCGAATAAAATAATCTACTATTGTAGGAAATTATTCCAAGTCTAAATGATCATCTCATTCTCCACCTAAATCATGAATAGATTCATGAAGTATATCCTCTAATGCTTGGATCATTTTCTATGTCTTCCCATCTATCAAGATTGTGATACATCTTGATTAAACCTGGTTTCACTACCCATGGTGAGGCATGATATTCCCTAAATATATACTCTCTCATAAAAGAAGGAACTTATAATCTTCCATGATCATAAATTGCATCATATTTGTCTAAGGTCCATCCTAGAATAGAGTCATCTACTACCAACTATTCACGCATCTTGTGATAATCTGAATCACCCTCCTATTCGGCCTTTACTCGATCCACCAATGAGGAAATGATCAACAAGGGGTAATAAGGCACTGTTCCCTAATCCTTAGTTATTCCCACTTGTAATTCAATCAAAAAATCTTTCAAAATCAACTTAGATTATGAAATTATATCTCCAAGTTCATAAACATTCTTACTAAGAGAATATATGACAACATTAAATTTTTTAAAAGTATACACTATTATAAAGTGGAAAATCTATGGGTATTCAACCTAAATCCTATAAAAAATATTTAAATCCCACAAGGAGAATATATATAGCATGGGGGTCTATATACATGAATAATGTCTCAATGAAGAGGTAATGTTTCCAACACTTAAATAAATGAAACAAAATATCTAACTCCAAGTCATGTGTAGGGTGGTTCTACCCATGGGGTCGCAACTCATGATACCTATGAGAAAATACCAGATCATTCTACATTAATAAAAATATCATAAAAACACTATAAGAATCTAAATACACATCATATAAAATTCTAGGTTTATGAGAAACTTGAATCAGAGCATATGTAAATTTTTTCTTTATCTCTATGAAGGCTTCCTCACCCTGATCCATCAATTAAAATTTTACTTCCTACTTGAAAAGCATGGTCATAGGTGATGCTATATAGGAAAATTATAAAATTAACTACATGTAGTCCCCAAGAATTAATTTGAAAATTTAAATCTCAAATACACTCCTAGTTTTCACCCAATACATCACTACCTTTACATTTTCTTGGTGGATTGAAATTAACACCTCCTAAATAACAAGTGTGATAAAACATACCTCATGGATCCAAAAGTTACATTTTGATATCTTAGCATAAAGGGGATTCCCTAAAAGCATACTCAATATAATTATGAGGTGTTTATCATTTCATTAAAAGGTATTTAAATATATCAGGATTTTATCAACAAACACAATGATAAAGGAGTACATGTATGGGTGAAAGATCTTATTCATGAGGTTTGTGAACACCACTAGAGAATACATTAGCCCAAAAGTGATAATAAGATACTCATGCAACACATGTATTATCCTAAATGCCATTTTTGATATTTCTTCATCTCTGGCTTGAAGCTGATTTTATCTAGACCATAGATTAATCTTTGAGAAGCATTGGGCTCCCCTTAACTGATCAAACAAGTTGTTAATACAAATAAATGGGTACCTATTCATCATAGTAATATTATTTAAATTCCTTTATTCCACACACAAATTAATAATACTATTATCCTTCTTAGAAAAAAATATTGGATCACCCCAAGGAGAAATACTCAGTCTAATAAAACCATTTTCATACAAATATTCATGTTTTTTCTTATTCTCTTTAAACTCATTATGTATCATGAATTAAGGTGGAATAAATATAGGTCATGAACTAGGGAAATGTTCAACTCCAAACACTATGTAATTATTCAAAGGTTTCTCTGAGAAATAATTTTGAAAGACATATTGGTATATGTCCACCACATAAGGAAAATAAGAGGAAGTCACTATCTAATCAATAGAAAATACCATGCCCACCACCTATTTTTTAATGGATCCAATATGACTAGGGTTCAGTCCCCATTTTCCTTCTTCAACATCCCACTCATCAATTAACACAAACTTTTATTATTCAGGAATTATAAAGGATACTATACTCAGATAAAAATCGATATGAACATTGTAAATAGTCAAATAGTCCATACCAAAGATCACATTAAATCCAGCCACATCTATAATTTTAAAATCCCAAACATGATTATAGCCTGTAATTTCTATATGTGACACTATGGGAAAATTTGGAGATGATCCACTTTCCTTACAAAAGGTCTATCAGTAGAGAGATATTTAAAAAAGAACTTAACTAGTCATTCTAACCCAGCAATGAATTGAGATAAGATATAAAAAATAAGAATAACCTATATCAAACAATGAAATAGATGGTGTAAATGTAATCAGACTATACCGCAAATAGTCAAATATCCCCCTCTTCCATCATTTGGATATTTGTAAGCAATGTAAACCATGCATGTGTTATCTTTATGACATCACCCTTGAGGTTTATGAGCCACCAGGTCCACATAACCTTATGGAGTCCACAACTACTACTAAATATCTTTCCCAAATTTCAGTATGACCTCATTGATTGTAATGACCTGAACTTTTATAAATTAAATTCTCTTTGTGATTGAATTAAATTCCCCATTATGTAATATGGTTATAGAAAACACATGAACTATTTTAGTTATATCCTTTCAATTTCAAAAGGCCATTAAGAATCATAAAATTTGATGATACATCATTTAAATGATGATCACATGATTATAATTAATTAAGGTTCATGATAAATCTAGTTTACTTAGAAGAAAGATGTGATGAACATGACCTATAGGATCATACCATATGAATCCCATTTATCAAAGATTTTAAGGGATATAAAATCTCTGGGATTTTCCTATGACCAAGCACAAGCTAAGATCCAACAACTAAATCATGAGAAAACCCATTAAAGAGATAAGATTAATCTCATCGAGATCACAAACCAAACCATGTTCATCAAACCATCCCATGATAATCTCACCATCATATGCCATTCCCTTAGGTAATTCCCTGTTATAATAATTGGTTATGTATCTCGACCCCAATAGTATTAATATTTATATTTCCATTTCAATAAAATAATTATTTTATATATTTATTATTTATTTAATTTATAAATTATTATGTAATCAGTTTGATAAATATTAAATTTCAGTACGACAAAACAAGAATTGTTTTTTGGGTAATATGCACTTTCAATTAATATATTACTTTTGATGAATTCATGAAATTTTGAAATAAATTATATTTTTATAAAAATATAATTATTAAATATTATATTTTATTTATAAATGATAATATAATTTTATAAAGTGAGAGTGCAATTTTATAAGTGTCAGAAAACTATTGTTGTAAAAAACCAGTATTTTCCAAAAAAACTAGATTTTAATTTAAAAGTGTAATTTATTTTATATATAGATTTTTTAGAGAAAAGAAAAACTATTTTGGAATATTTACATCTAAATTATCCAATGGTGAATTTTTTTAAATTTTTTGAGATAGTTGATTTTTTTTTAAAAAATTAAATAAGGTATAGATATATGGTATGTATTCTGACATTATAATGATCCAAAAGTGATCTAATATGTACCATAAAGGTATACATTAACAAATATATATTTTCCAATTCAAATTAATTTTTTAGTTTATTTTATTGAATTTATAAACCCTTTGTGAATCCTCCAAAACATATATTTTATTATAAGGATTTAAAATCAATTCTTTGTAATAATGACTCACTTCCACATCACTAAGGGTATTATTTTAATGTGTTCAGTTTATTAAATTATAAAATAATTAATAAAAATACTCTTTGTCTAAACCCATGGTAAAAAAAATGTTAATGTCTCTTGTAATGATTAAATTATTGTATGGAGTCCAAAACCTATGTTTTGGAAAATAATAATGAACACCCCTCTTTTTTCCTAAATAAACCCACCCAAGATCGCATCTCTCTTCACCCAAAACACTTGGATCATGATATTACTCTAACCATCCCTATATATATCCCTTAAAAGGTTATAAAATATCTTAATAATCTCCTCCCAGTATTTTGGAAACACTCTCTCAAGGTATGACTCCATCTCCACTTTATTCAAGCACCTTCTTTATGTAATATTTTTATCTTCCAATTACTATTGATGGGAAATGATTTTGTGCATACCTATTACTAAATTTATTATTTAAATGTTATGAGATACCCCATTAACTCTCATTAATCCCACCCATGATTCATTATGTACCACATTTATGCTGCTGAAATTATCTAGTGATTTTTTCATCCCAAATTTTTATTCAAGAACCATTATTGTCTTGTTCTATTTAGTTCCAAATTTTTCATGTTGGATTATGTTCTTACATATCCCTATTAATTACCTTATTATTTACATGTGATTATAGACCCATTTTACTAGTATTAGTAACTCCCATGATTTATTATGTACCCCCATTATGCTTCCAAAATTAACCTATGATTTTCCATGCCAAACCTTTGTATTGTGAATATTATTATCATTTTCACTCAAGGGTATTCAAATATACAAGACTATCATCATTTTATTGGGCAATTTCATGTATTTATTCTACAATAATGAATCTTTGGATTAAATGTGATGAAATATGATCCTATATTGAATGATATATGTGGAACACTTATGCTTGTACATGATATGAAAGAGTGTTTCCTCTAGAATTGGGGATTACCTCGTTGATTGAAGATTCAAACATTCTAATCGGTTTCTAACGGGTTTGTTCGTAGAATCAGAAACATTCAATGATTCCATATCCATTTGGACCTACTTTCCAAAGGTAGGCGCTCATTAGTTGTGGACTGATGAGGCTTAGGAATTTGCATTGGCAGAGAGGATGGGAGGTCGGACTCACCACACCTTTTTTTGTTTCCTCTAGAATTGAGGATAACCTTGTTGATTAAAGGTTCAAACATTCCAATTGGTTTCTAACATGTTTTTTCATAGAACTGGAAACATCCAACGATTCCATATCCATTTGGACCTACTTTCCAAAGGTAGGAGCTCATTAGTTTTGGACTGATGAGGCTTAGGAATTTTTATTGGTCAAGAGGATGGGAGGTCGGACTCATCACACCTTTTTTAGGGGAATTATTTTCTACTTTGGGACTCTCTTTATAGATTTAAGTTATGTTCGTGAATCCTTATTACATTACCAAGTATAAAATGAGCTTTCCTTTAGATCTGGCAATCAATGATTGATATGTAGAAAATTTAGAGAATATTTTATATGTATTCTAGGTTCTTCATCGATAGAGAATCATCTATATTTGTTAGAGATTCTTATTCAATGGTATCCTTCAATACATAAAGTCTCTTGGTCATTATGATGACCATACTGGTTTTAAATCCACTCAATCGGGCACTTGAAGTTTATTGTCATTCAGAAGGACATGGATTATTTCAGAGTTTGGATCGTACCCGCAGATGGGATACCTACGTATCCTTTATTTAGAAAAGAAATTAGAACCCACGTAGTTCGAGTATGGGAGTATTATGTTTATGCATGATTGATGGCTCAAAGAAAGATGTCATGATTACTTTTACAATCTAAGCTCACGTGAGTCATGCTCGGTGTGAGAAACAAGAAGTATTGGTGAAACCAGACAATTGTTCCATGAAAGATGCCATGATGTGGGGATTATGTATGCATGAATGCCCAAAATAGATGAATATTGGGTTTTAATTCAGGGAAGAAACCCAGGAACAAGTTCCATAAAGGTATATGTACTTTATGGACATTTGGAAACTCTAACTTGGGGATTACTCCTGAGGAAGATGCCCAAATTATGAGGGGACTTATGATTGGGTTTTACTCCTAAGAAGGAATCCCAGATAAAAAGTAAATTAAGAATAGTTAATAGAAATTAAGACTGGGGCTTACTTCTGAGAAGGAGGCCCAGGTTAAGGGACTTGGGGCTTACTCCTAAGGAGGATGCCCATATTTACAGACTTTGAGACTGGGGCTTATTTCTGAAGAGGAATCCCAAGTTAATAGAACCATGTTTGGGGCTTACTTATGAGGAGGATTCCCATATTTGGGAACTTGGATGCTGGGACTTACTCCTTAAAAGGAAGCCCGGGTTAAGAGAAATTAAGACTGGGGCTTACTCCTAAGGAGGATTCCTAGATTAGGGGACTTGGGGCTTACTCCTAAAAAGGAGGCCCAAATGAGGACTTGAGGCTTACTTCTAAAGAGGATTCCCAAATTAATGAGAATTTGGACTAGGGATTACTCCTGAAACGGAGGCCCAGGTTAAGGATTCTCTCATCTTAAAGGGTGAGGTTGAATGAATGAACTCTCTAACTTTAGTGATATAAAGATGTGTAAATCACCAGGTTTTAAGATATGTTCCACAAAATTCCTTTCAGATAAGGAAGCCAACATGGAAATTAGGCCATAAATGGCTTTAGAGAAAGTTCTGAAGGCCTAATCCTGAAGAGGAGAGGTGGATAGGCATAAGAGGGGTGAAATAGGCAAGAGGGGGCACCCAAAAAGAAAGGGGCATTCAAGTACTGTGTGGGCGCACAAGTATTGTGTGGGTGCACAGGTTCTGGTTGCGCAGGTGTACCTGCGCGACACATGGGTACTTGCGCGACAGTCAATCCTTAGGGTAGAATTTGGGCGAGTCTTGGCTCAATCCTTTTATACTAACCCTGGAGACTTCTAGAATAGAGGCGTGCAAGTTCTTTGGAAGGAGTAAGGTGGTGCGCAAGTGTGGCCATTTCCCTTAAGGGCTGGCCACCTAGGCGCGCAAGTGTTGATTAATTTCAACACTTAGGCCTTCCTCCCCCTCTTTAGATCTTCCGTTCTAGGTAATAAATTACCTTAGAAGTGTTCGGAAGCTTTGAAAAGAGACTAGGGCACCGGGAGCTCAAATCTGAGGTTCTAGAATTTTTTCGTCATTTAAATGGGGGGGCCACAGGGGTATTTGTAGGCTAGAGAGACCCTGGGCGAAATTTCAAAGAGGGCACGCAAGTCACCTGCGCGACCACTGGGTGTCGCGTAAGTATACTTGCGTGACCTTGGTGGAACTTGCGCGACCCAAGTGTAAATGACTCTTTGTTCATGCCTTTGTCAATTTTTGATGTTTTCTTTAAAGGATAAATCACTTTATGCTAAGGCATTTCCCTTTCCCTTCGTTTGGACTCTGTGACGAAAAGGAGCATCAACAAAAGTCCCCCCTCAGAGTTGGATCTGAAAGAAATGAGGATGTGACTCTGAGGAAAAGATGAAAACCAAAGGAAAGGCGGCACACAAGTGTTGAGTGCGCAGAGGGCGGCGCGCAAGTGTTGAACCGCACCGGCATCGGCACGCAAGGGTGTGTTCTGGCCTATAAATACGCGGTCATTCTCGTGCAAAGCTACCGGATTTTTAATTTTCTATCTCTCACCGCACATGTTACCTTCTCCGCACAAGTTACTTGTTTTCCACTGTTTCTTCGCTGTCGTGATGCTGTCAAGGTATTTGGACTTGCACGGTGATACCTGCGTGCCAAAAACTTGTGTGATACATCCATACTTGCGCGCCAAAATGAGACTTGCATGCCTTAATTCCTTTTCCATTTTTTTAATTTATTCACAAATTTTATGAAAAATAAACCCATTTAAGAGTTAATTTATTCAACTTTTGTGCTGATTCAATGGCTCCCAAGAGAATCGGAACAGCTGATGAACTGGAAAGAAAGCGACTTGATGATATGATGATCATAATTGGCCATGATTACTATACCGTCTGCGACAGCACTCTCCCAGATTTGGATAAGTATTTGAAGAAGTATCATCATGACTTCCCCCAGAGCATTTATCTGCCTTTGTATGGCTATGGTCATCTGTGAGAAGTTACCATTCCAGAGGCAAATAACTATCTTCCAATTTCTTGGTTTCAGAACTACACCAAATTTGTTGCAGCAAATATCTCATGTGGAGGAGTATTTCTAAGTGATGGAACAGTGGAGAAGGCCTATATGATGCATCATAGCCCTTGTATACCAGATCTAAAACATCATAAACCTGAGCTGCACCCACATTGATATCCTTCAATTTTACGAAACTCTCAGATGGATCAATCCAAAGGCTAGAAGAGAAGTTGGGACTTCCGTCCTGGAGGAGGTGTGAATCCAACCTGGATGTGGGCATACTGGGTGCGACAAACCTGTGCAGAGTTTGTCAAGGATTTGAAAGGAGTTGCGATATACTAAGTTGTCTGGGTTGGGCAAACATATGTTTATAGTCATGATAACTTCGTACCGGAGATACTCAGCCATTGGAGCCCAGAAACCAATTCTTTCCATATGAATCATGGAGAAGTAGGAATCATTTTGTGGGATGTCCAAAAGATCTCATGGGCCCCAATTTTGGGTGATATGTACGATTAATTCATCCCTCCCAAGGTGACTTGGAATGATTCAGAGAAGACTCCGGCCTTAGCTCGTGAATTATTGAAAATATTCCACAAGCTCAAGAGTTCAGAGACCTCCTTAACTCATTCTAGAAAGGATATTCATTCAGAGGAGTGGATGAATATGTTTCTTATCGAGAAGCAGGAGAAGGAGCTGAAGGAGAAAGGATCAAAGGATAAGGGATCTAAGAAGAAGGGGCCTAAGGAGAAGAGGCCCACTCGTCCTACCACCTTCCCCAAAACAGAGAAGAGGGGTGCTCCTGCCACATTCTGGCGGACCCTGGAAGCAGGAGAATTTGAGAAGTGTGGATGTGAGGTGAATCAGAGAATCCCAAAGAATACTCATATAGCGGGATTCTTGGCCTTGTGTCTTAGCGTTTATCTTCTGCTAGTCAGGGACTCGAAGGGAGGCGTCAGGCTAGAGACCTTTTTTATTGTAGTAAAGTTGGATGAGGGAAAAATGGTTGGGTTGGCTACCCCCATTTTATAAAAGATTCACATGAGATTACTCCATGTCTTCATGGGTAAGTCTCCTTTGAGAATAGTAGTACCATTCCAAGTTTTGTGGGGATGGATCGCCACTCGCTTCGGGATGTATAATGTACAGAATGGAGTACAGATTCCTGTAAGTTCTTTCAGGCCATCATTGAAGGCATTCTCTTGAATTGCTCCACTAGATCTCAACTCTTATAACATGAAGGTGAGGTTGAGCATGTATAAGGAATTTAATTTCTTTCCTTATGGAAATCCACCAACCGGGAGGTTTGTTGATGATGGAACAGCCAGTCTAGATTTGAGGGCATACATGCTGACCTGCAGAGATGGTGTGCTGGTCACCAGGATTGACTGAGAGATTATATGCGAGGCCTATGCTCCATATAGATTTGCATGTCAATTCAAGTGTTTGCAGCAGACTGTTTTATCTCCCCCTATACATGTTAGGTTAGAGAAACATCCGATGGTTTCCTGGTAACTATTGTTGCTGACATCTAGGGAGAAGACTGGGGAAGTGTTTGATCTACCAATTGAAAAAATGGCATGTAACTTGACTACATGGTATGTCGAGCACTAGATAGCAGCATACCCTAAAGGGGTACTGAATCACCCAGTTTATCAGGTGGGGAAAAGGAAGAGGACTGTAGATAAAGAAACCCTTCCTCATGAAGGTGATGCTTCCCCGCCTGAAGCTGATTCGTCAGATTCCTCATCTAGGACTGACTAACCGGATTCCCAAGATGGGGATGATGAGGCACAACAAGCGGAAAAGCGGCCTCGTGCCTGATATAATCCTCTAGTCAGAATCAAAATACCCACTCCATCAACTCCTGGTAAGTTACTTCATTGTGGTAATTTAATCACCATTACTTTATAGAGCAACAAGTCGTATTTTCTTATTCTCTATCAGTAGTTGCAGGAGCTGGGAAGAAGCTAAAGTCGAAGATTGTAGGACCTTCCTCATAGCCTTCTAGTACACATACTGAATATCTACGACCAGAGGCTTTCCAGACATAGCAGAGTTTATATTGTGGTACTGAGACTGCCTGGCTGGATTTGTGCGAGGGGCTAAACCTCCCTGGAATAGAGAATCTTGTATCTTCTACAGATATCCATTATGAGGATAACACCAATGAAGTGCGGTCTTATATCAGAGAGATGGAAATGCTCATATATGCCACTGACGATCATATTCCTATCACCAAGCGGGTGAAAAAAATAATAGATTGTGGCACTGCTGAGGGGAATGATGAGGAGTGGCACGATTACATGGCCCCTGAAGATGTAAGTTTTCTTTCCTTATTTTCCTTGCAACTTGATTTCAGTCAAAGCTTTGTTACTTAAAGAAACTATTTTCTTCATCTTGCAGGTTTCAAAGAAAGGAACTACTGAGGTTCCTTCACCACAATATAGCCCTGGTGGCACTGCCATCGGGGCTACTACTGAATCTTCTCACGAATCGGGCGAGATATCTCCAGGACAGCAGGCTATGAATGAAGAGTTAGACATGGCCTTCCATTCTCCAATTCAAGTACCTGTAAGGGAGACTGCTGATACTCCCAAAAAACCAAAGAAGAAAAGGCAACGAATGAGGAAGTCCACAGCTAAATGCTTCATTATTAGCGGTAAGTCCTTCAGATAATCATGAGTCTATACCCATGAAAAGGTTGCTCATATTTCTGAAGATTGCAGGGGCTTCTTCAATTTCCCCTCTGAGGGAGAGGACTAATCCTCATTTGAGGACCACAGAGGGTGCTGTGGAACAATCGCAAATTCAGGCTGACTTGGCTACTCCTGGAGAAGAGCCATCATCTGTTCTCAGTATCCCTCCTGCTACTGTTGCAAGAAGAGAAGAACCTGCTTCTGGTAAGTTAACAATGCTTCATGAAATGTTGAATGAAACATCGACTGACTTCCATTCTATGATACTTCAGGTTTAACCCCTACATTATAGCTTTTGGTGGCTATTGAAACTGATGTCACGATTTTATCTAAAGATGCTATCCAGGGTCAGGGACCGCAAGGTGAAGGTTTCCAAGAAGATACATCAAATGCTCCCACTAGTGAGATTAATCAGGATTCTAAGATGACATTAGATGAAATGATGGAACTTGGTGCATTTTCAAAGATTTTATAAATCATGTTAAATTGCCATAATTTAGAAGATTGTGGACGTGAGTGTTATCCTTCATCCTATTAAAAATAACTTCTTATTACATGTCTAATCATGATCGGTTCAAATGTGCAGTTCTGTCTGAGCAAGCTGCTGAACTACCCATGCCTGAAGGGGGTATAGAAAACCCTACTATTGCAGAGACATTAGCACAAGTGGAACTGAACCAAGTAGAGCTTCCTCAAACTCATCCTGAAAATCCTGTCAAATCTAGGAAATATGGGGAGGAGCCTTCTCAGATTTTTGATCTACCGTTGGGTAAGGGATAACAATATTTGCGACTGTACTTAATTTGCAAGACAGTCAATTAACTTTTGTTATCCTTTGAAACTAACCAAAGATTTCAATTGATTATGCAGGGCCATAAATTTCAGTGTCTAGATCTGAAGGTGAGGTCTCAGCCTCCGCCCCAACGGGAATTGAAAGCGAAGAAGCACAGGTCAGGGGGGAAGGAGCAGAATATGGCATTTCCTTAAGTGCATTAATCCCATATTACATTCCCCCCTGTGAAAGTGATGCTGAGTCAGATCCAGAAGTATAGAAGGCATTCCAATTTTCATGATGCAAGGCATGTCAAAACATATGGAAGATCATATCTGAAGTGCCTTTAGAAGATCTATCATCAAAGATCCCTCGACTGTCATCCCTATTTGTCATATTGGGACTTGGCAGTTTTGGATATCAAAAGATCCATGCCACGGTAAAACAAGTCATCTTAAGGAGGGAGCAGGAGAAAAATTGTCATGAAGATCTGACCAGGGTGAAGCTGTCAGCTAACATTAGCAAATATGAGGTTGCAGTATCCCGAGATAAGGCTGACTATGCTGCCAAGATGAAGGAACTGAAGCATAAGATCAAAGATAAAGTCGTCTAGCAGATGCACCTTCAGCAACAGTTAGATGTTGTTACTGGAGAAAGTGACCAACTCAATAATTCACTGGAGAGAGCTCAAACGAGTGGTATTAAAGCCATCGCAGATGCCAAGAAAGCACTCCATCAGGCAGAAAAGAGTAAAGTTGGTCGAGTGCATGAGATTCAAGTAGCTGCTGATGAATCTCGGGATGCTGTACATCAAGTGAAGACTTATGTTGATAGTATTTTGTAATTTCTTGGAAAAGAGAAGAGACTCCAATCTGTGGACGTCCTTCTAATTCTTTTGCATCAAATGAAAAACACTCTCATCTTCAATCATTTGTGCACACACTTTCCTTTGCTACCTGCTTTAGATTTTTACCTAAGCCAATGGGCCTAGTAAGCATAGTTTGAATTTTACTAGGATTATTATAAATAACCCTACAAACTTTGAATCTTTTAATTGCTCAATATTACCTAAATCATACAAAATGTATGTTTAGTGAGATGGAACTTGACTTTTGTTCAGAGTTCCCTTGACTTTTGTGAGTAGTTTAAAGTTATTCACCTTGGACATAAAATGGCTAATGTTTAAGGTCGAAATAGCTTTGATAAAGTAGATTATAATTGACTCAATTCTTGGATAATTTATCTGAAAACATATTAACATGTTCAAGTATGGGGGAAAATATGTAAACGATGACTTAAGAAATTTTGAATCTGAGGAATGATATGAAAAGGGGATAAAAGGCATTAGAAGAAGTAGTTTCCATGAATGAAGTTACCATTATTTAACAAACCCGTTAGGGTGTTGAATTATGCAGGGCTGCCTAAGGGCATTGGCTACATAGTCAAATAATAGTATCTTTTGGATGACAAGTCTGTTATGTAGACTATTTATGCAAGGCTGCCTAAGGGCACATGCTGCATAGTCAGGCAAAAGAACTCTCAGAAATTTACTTTTCTACTATTAAAAAGCCAGTGAAAGTTTATGGGGATTCAAATTTTCCAAAGCATAGAGTTTGTTGTATGGAGAGAGGAACCTGAATATAGAGAATATATTTCCAAACGAGATTGTATAAGAATTGGATAAATGTTAATCCTACAAAGGTCTGACCCAAACGTAGGGAAGAGAAATATAAACCATAGACTTGAATACTTTCAGATCATGATAAAGAGTATGAGACAAATATGTTAAGGATGGCTATTTTCTGTAGATCCTTACATATTGTTGTTAAGACAAATAAGGACAAAAGAGGTTTTATTTCCAAGAATGAAGTTACCATTAATTAACAAACCCGTTACGGGGTTGAATTATGCAGGGCCTCCTAAGGGAATTGGCCACATAGTCAAATAATAGTATCTTTTGGCTGACAAGTCTGTTATGTAGACTGTTTATACAAGGCCGCCTAAGGGCACATACTGCATAGTCAAGAAAAATAACTCTCAGAAATTGGACATTTTGTGACCAGAAGTTGAGAAAAAGGGTATTGAGATCTGAAAATATTTAAGAATAATATTATGACACATAAAAAATGGGTATTGTCCAATGTATGTAGAGATACACAGATCAATGCTAACCATAATCATGTTCTGGCTGGGTTTTGAATTGAAATGTTGGACTTCACTACGTATCCCATAAGGATGGGAATCAAGCTATACGTAGTTCTTGAAATACAGTTTAACATCGTGTGGGATGAGAGTATAAGAGATCTTAGTTTAGGGTCATTGAACTCGGACTATTATAATAAATACACAGTGTGTGTTTTCATGGGGAATTTTCAGCCAGGGGAATGAAAGTGGAATTTGGGGTTAGTCCCAAAAGACTTGGGGCTGGATTTGAGGGACACTCGAATGTTCCTACGTATCCCATAAGGATGGGAATCAATCCCACGTAGTTCTAGAAATACCCTCTGTACAAATTTGGTTCGTACAAGTGAAGGGTGAAAAGGGGACTTTAGTGCAATGATGGTTTGACCCAAGATGAAAGGTTCAGGCATTACCATGTATGCACATAGTCTTTGAAATATAACATGATTGAAAATCAATGTAAATAATGATTCCCTATCAGGTGAGGGTATCAAAGAATATTGTAGTTTATTCTCATATAGGACAAAAATGTTGTACAGTTTAACATTGTATAGCAAGGACGAAGGTAAACCAATGTGAAGAGATTGGTTTTGGGCTTGAACCTTGGGAAGTTGCCTACGTACCTAGCCTGGAAGTCAAGGATCAAAGTCCGCATAGTTTAATTAAATAATGAATTAGTGATCAAGTTGTTCTTGGGGATAACAACCTAAAAAATGATGTTGGGACTTACGCATGGTTAGCGGCCCAGAGAGGGTGTTATGGTTGAAATTTGCTCTAAGATCACATGAGTCATACTCGGTGTGAGAAACAAGAGGTAACAAAAACCTTAACGATGCACAGTTTAATGTCATGTAGGACATATAAAGGGACTATGCAATTTAAAGTCTTGCAGTTAGGACTATTGGTGTTGCACAGTTTAGTGTCATGTAGTAGGGACGAAATACAGTTTAACGTCATGTAGGAAAAATATAGGGACACGGTTTAATGTCATGTTGGATGTAAGGGTGTTGTACAGTTTTATCATCCCATAGCTAAGACGATGGGGACAATACAGTTTAACGTCATGTTGGACAAAAAAGGGGACTGTGCAGTTTAGCATCCTATAGCTAAGACGAAAGAGAACATAGTTTAACGTCATGTTGGACATATTAGGGACTTTTTCATAGTTTAATGTCATGTTGGATGATGGCACAGTTTAACGTCATGTTGGGCAAAAGGGGTGATACAGTTTAACGTCATGTTGGACGAAAATGCCAATAGTTTAAGGTCGTATGCATGGACCATTGGTTATGCAGTTTAACGTCTTGCTGGACGTAAGGGACTTCTGTATAGTTTAGCGTCATGTAGTTAGGACGTCACAGTTTAATTCCATGTTGGACATAAGTTCCAATAGTTTAAAGTCATATGCATGGACCCTTAATGTATTTTGTGTTCATAAAAAATATTTCTTCAGAAATCTGGCATTGGTTGGAGTAGTGATGAGTTCTCCATTCATTGAGATTAAAGAATAAGCTCCATTGGAGTAGACCTTATGTATTGAATAAGGTCCTTCCCATTTTGGATCAATCTTGGGAGTTTTCTTTCCTGGTATCATTGGAGTTCTAAGAACTAATACCAATTCTCCCTGAACGAATGAATGAAGATGAACTTTTATGTTAAAATCTCGTGCAATTCGATTCTGGTAGACTTCCAAGTGGTGCAGGGTGCACAATCCTTTCTCATATAATCATTCCAATTCATTCAATAACTTTTGAGATTGTTCATATGTAGATGACTGATCACAAATGGCTACTCTGAGTGAAGGTAATTGAACTTCAATGGGAAAGACTGCTTCTGTTCCATATACCAGTGAATATGGAGTTGACCATGTTGTAGTGCAGGTGGTGGTCCGATAAGCCCATAAAGCATGAAAGAGTTTATCAGGACATGACCTCTTATATTTATCCACCATCTTTTGCAGTATGTTTGATAGAGTCTTGTTGAATGCTTCTATTTGGCCATTGGCCGCTGCATGATACCGAGATGAATGGTTGGATTTAATGTTGTATTCTTGATACAACTTCTTCACCTCGGATGAACAGAAGTTGGTGCCATTATCCGTCAATATGGTATGAGGGACACCAAATCAAGTAATGATGTTAGACTTGATGAAGATAACAATGCTCTTAGAACTAACTTCTTTGAGAGGTATTGCCTCTGCCCATTTGGAAAATAAGTCAGTAGCAGTAAGAATATACTTAAACTGTTTGGCTGTAGCTGAAGGATAAGGTCCCACCACATCCATTCCCCATGTGGAAAATGGCCATGAGTATTTAGCTATATGAAGCAACTCTGGGGGTTGATGAATGAAGTTAGCATGTACTTGGCATGAATGACACTTCTTTGTGAAATCAATACAATCTTGTATCATTGAAGGCCAAAAGTATCCAAGCCTTCGAATTTGATCAGATAGTCTGTGTCCAAACTGATGGGCACCACAGACTCATACATGCACTTCTTTCATGACAACCATTCTCTCTTCACCATCACTACATCTGAAGAAAATTCCATCGAAACCACGTTTGTAGAGAACTTTCTCTAAGTGATCTGGGCTGTCATAAAGAGTAAAATTGACCACACGACGCCGGATTTGTTCTTTCCCAACTCTATCAGATGGAAGTGTTCCATTTTGAAGGTATTCCCAGATAGGTTTCATCCATCCTTTATTATGACCATATGGTTCAGGAATGGGACTAATTTCATTGATTTCATCTTTTCTGATTTGAACATAAGGTGAAATTGTATGACGGTGGGCAATACTGATGGTTGTCTCGTCCCGATTTAGATCTGCCAGAGCTGTGGCTATATTAGCCAGTGCATCAGCTTCGGCATTTTGTGATCTTGGGACATAAGAAAATGTCGGTTCTAAAGGGAATTCTTCCATTAACTCTCTGACGTAATCATACAAAGGGATTAGTTCTTCTTTTTTGATGGCATAATCCCCATTGACTTGTTTGATTACCAGGTCTGAATCACCTTTCACCTTTAAGTGATTCACTTGTGCTTGAAGTGCCAACTACAATCCTGCAATAAGAGCTTGGTATTCCACTTAATTATTTGTACCGTCTCCCGATAATGAGAAGTAATAAGGTAGAAATGCCTTTTTCGAGGAAATGAGTACAACTCCTAACACAACTTTTTTGAACTTAGGATCTTCCATTTTCCTCCATGTTGGATTTCTGGATGCACCATCAAAGTAAATTTACCATGTTTGAAGACTTTCTTAAATAGAGAAGACTTCCTCATCAGGGATTTCAATATATGAAGATGTGTCATCCACTGAAGGGTGTTCAGCCAGGAAATCAGCCAGATCCTGGCACTTTATTGCCTTTTGAGACACATATTGAATATCAAATTGTTGTAAGATAACTTCGCACCTTGCCAGACATCCTGTAGGCATTGGACGACTAAGGATGAATTTGAGTGGGTTATTGCGAGATACCAATTGGACCTCGTGATGTTGCAGGTAGTGTCTCAACTTCTGAACTACAAAGATTAATGCTAGGCAGCACTTCTCAATACTTGAATATCGGGTTTCTGCTTCAAGCATAGTCCGACTGAGATAGTAGATGTTGTTTTCATTCCCAGCATCATTCTTATGAGCAAGAAAGGCACCCAATAATCACTCTAAAGCTGTCACATAGAGGATAAGTGGCCTTCCTTCAATAGGTGACATTAATACCGGTGGACTCAAGAGATAATTCTTGATAATATCGAATGCTTCTTGACATTCTTCAGTCCACTGGTAAGTGACTCCATTCTTCATCAATTTGGTGAAGGGTAAACTTTTTCCTACCAAATTGGCGATGAAATGCCAAATATAGGCTAAGTGTCCTTGAAGTCCTCTCAATTATTTCAAATTTCGAGGAGGTGACATACCAAGGATTGACTTTGGCTTCTCAGGATCGACTTTGATACCACGATGGCGTACAACAAAGCCAAGAAATTTTCCTAAGGTTACCCCAAAAGTACACTTTAAGGGGTTCATCTTCAAATTATGTTGCTGAAGTTTGTGGAATATGACTTCCAAATCAGCCAAGTGATTAGAACTTTGTTTGGATTTAACCACCAAATCGTCCACATAACATTCAATGAACTTCCCTAACAAGGGTTTGAAGATACGATGCATGACACGCTGATATGTTGCACCTACATTCTTTAGGCCAAAGGGAATTACCCGATAGAAAAACACACCCTGAGGGGATCTGAAGGCTGTAGATTCCTCATCTTCTGAAGCCATTCAGATTTGATTATACCCGGAATATCCATCCATGAAGGAAAGTGCGTTATATCCATCTATTGCATCAATTAATAGTTCTATAATCGGGACTGGAAAATAATCCTTAGGACAATGCCGATTAAGATCTCTGAAATCAATGAAAACTCTAATTTTTCCATTCTTCTTTTTCAATGGAACAATATTAGCCAACCACTTGGGATATTTAACTTCTCTGAAGAAGTTATCTTTGATAAGCTTATCCACTTCAGCCTAAATTTTGGAAGCATAGGTTGGGTGTGTTCTTCTAGAAGCTTGTTTGAATCCTCGATGTTCTTCTGGCAAACCCAAACGATGAGTGGAAACATCAGGATCAAGCCCTGGCATCTCTGTATAGTTCCAAGAAAATATATCTCGATTTTTCTTTAGAAAGGAAATATACATCTCTTTCTCTTCAAGAGTCATAGCTGCACTAATTAAAGTAGGGCGTGGATCTTCTTTTGTACCCAGATTTATTTCTCTGAGTTCATCCACGGTGGTAGAGATACCCTCCTCTAATGCTGGAGGAGCATCCCTGAGATCTTCCTCTTCTTCTTCAACATGTGTTATTTCTTCTGTTTCTACTTGCATAGTAGATGATGAAGCAGAATTTTCATGATCCGAAGAGATGCCAAAATTTGCACATCTTGAAGAAAAAGCTTCCATTTCTGACCCGATTAATGATGAAGGGTATTCTTTGGATAATAAAGAGGAGATGATGGATTGAGAATCAAAATCATTGTTTACCTATGACATTGCTATAACTTGATCTGATCTAATTGGTGAAGTATAGACTTGCTGAATTTCAACAGATGAAATGAAGACATCCCCATTTAATATTTCATTATTTCTTGGTGAATCACCAATTTCTCCCATGTTGTCTAGCTTGATTTCCGCGATTGACATTATGGAGGTTTCCATAAGAGTATTTTGATTTAGGTCTATCCTGTCAATTTGACTGATAGGCAACACATAATCTGCACTCACATGTGTAAATGGATTTACTGGAATCTTTTACAAACCAAACGGAGCATTAACTTTGGTAATCTTCCTTGTTGTGGATTTCTCATTTCCCTTCATGTAATAAAATTCTGCCTCAATGTATTGAGATTCACATGTATTGAATGGGGCCTTATCACCATTCAGTGTCCCAACTTGACCATCGAAACAATATTTGAGACATTGATGGTATGATGAAGGGATAATCGCATGTTGATATAGCCAGGGTCTTCCAAGCAAGATGTTGAAGGCTGAGTCTTTATCAACAACCATGAAATCTGAATTGGATACAAGATCTCCAAACTGAGTTCTGAGTGTAATCTTGCCCAGTGGTTCTTGTTCATTTTTATCATATCCTTGTAACATCAAAGTAGAAGGAGATAAATCAGATTCTGTGAGGCCCAATCGACGAAGTGTACGAATGGGGATGAGGTTGACTCCTGAACCATTATCAATGAAAACTCTTCGGACGTCTACACCATTGACCTTTCCATATAAGTAAAAAGGTCTAATATGTCCATGAACAACATCATCTTCATCTTCATCAGTAAAAGATATCACTGCATGGCATTCTTCAAGATTATTCTCTACATGGTAAACTTCAGCTGCAGCAATTTCAGTTTCAAACTCCTGAGGACTTGACAAATCCTCGATGAGTACCTCCCGAAGTTCCTTCGATAAATTCAAAGCATCCAAAATTGATAAATTGGCTGGTATTTGGGCCAAGTGTTTCAATACATCATACTTTTGATCCAAAGGTATGCATTTCCCAACAGGAACATGTAGTTTCACAGGTGCCTTGGAAGTTGGTGCTTTGGAATTTGATGCATCTTGTACTGGGATAGGATTTTGTAATACTCCTGGCTTTGGAAGATTAAACTGATTAGGTCTATTTACTTGTTGAGAGGAAGAAGATGTAACCTTCAATCGATCTTCCAGAATAATTGTGCCAGGACTGAGTCTGCCTTGTGTGGAAGAACTTGCTTGTTCTTGTTGAGCTCATTGAAGGGCTCTACCACGAGTTTCTTCCGCATACATAGTTCTAGCAGGGGTAGAATTGGAATAGTGGCCTCTAAAAGATCCACGTCTTCCCCTGTATCTTGAGCCTCTGGAACTTCCTCTGATTCCTCTATTTGATACAGGGAACTCAGGCTCATCAAAATCAAAACTGTGACTGGCATATGGATCTGTTAATTGAATCATATTAACAGAACCGAAGACCAAATCTTCATCTGATGAAGACTCTTCCTGATTAGCCTGTTTAGGATGTGCCGTTTGGTGGGGTGGCACCCTTTTCTTTGAAGTAGATGGCATAAAATCTTCCAGATTCAAAGACAACTTAGGCTTTGACACATACTCATCTTCTTATGATTCTTCTTCTTTCTTTGAATTATGTCGTTTCTTTGAGGATTTTCCCTCTGATGAAGAGGGTTTTGCTATGATATTCATGGCATAAGGCACAATTGTTTTATTCAATTGTGTTCTCAAAATATCATGAATTCGGTTGATCATTTTTCTGACCATCCAATCATCATATTTTTGTGCATTTTTGTTCTTGACTTCTTGCCACTCGCCCTCCTCCTCTGGATCTGTAGCAGTAATACATGCTACATGAGCTGAAGAACCTTTCAGTTTGACTTGTCTCAAGTCAAACATTTATTGCAGGAGGTCCTTAAAGACAAAACACTCCTGAATGGGATGCCCCAACATTTAATGAAACGGGAAATAGTTGGGATGGTCTTCATCTCCTTCCTTGTTTGGCCTCTTGGGCCTTGGAAATTGAACCAAATTATTTTCCAGAGCCGAAATGAAGTAACCAGGAACTTTTTCATTTCATAAAGAGTAAACATTGCTCTTTAAATCCTCAAATTGTTTCTGTCTTTGATATCTTTGATCATCTTGATGAAACGGCTTCTATTGTTGGCACGCAGGAGGTGGAGCCCTTTGAGAAGATGAAGGTTTTGAAGTAGAAGCAGGTACAAGTGCTTGTTTAAGCATAATTGTAGCAGTATTTGCTTTACCCATTCTCCTTCCTAGAGTTGATGGAATTACATGAGCTTTATCCTTAGTCTTTATAAGATAATGTTCAATCTGTTGAGCGATTAAAGTAAGGTCTCGAAACACTCCTGTGTATTTCACAGGGATCAGCGGTGTACGCAACTCATCACGTAAATTTGCCACACAGATTGGCAACAATTTCTCTTGATGGAGTGTTAGGCTTAGGGAATATGTTAATCCCTTCCAGCGAGCAATGAAATCTGAGACCCTTTCATTCTCCATTTGCTTACAGTTTGTAAGATCAAAAACTGTTGTCTTTGGCAATGTTGATCTGAACTGAAGAAGGAATTTTTGATGAAGATCCTCTCATCCAGTAATTGACTGGGATTGCAAGCTTGTTTACCAAATAAAAGCATGTCCTTGTAATGACTGTACAAAACACCTGAGTTTAACTGCTTATTGTTGCTGAAGGGTTCCCATCATAGGATCGCAACGAGAAACAAAATTTGTTAAGTGTTGCTCTGGTTCTCCCAAACTGTTAAAGATTGGGAACGTGGTACTTGAAAATTTTGATGGGGGAGGAATTGCATCAACCCATTCAGGATAAGCTCTCTTTTCTGGTTGAATTTGAGCACGCTTTCCCTCCATAGCTTCCAACCGAGCTATTAATGACTCAATAGTAGTTATTAACTTTTGAGAAACATCTGGTTGAGCTTGAACCAGAACAGGTGAAATGACTGGAGCTGGTACAGATGTGGTGGCTGGTGCTGCAACTGATAGTAGAACCACCAATTATTGTTGCACTTGACCCGTAGGATTAGATCTGGTAGGGTGTACTAATAAAGGAGGATATTCTTGATCCATCTCAGTATCCACAACAAATTCCTTTGACTGACTAACTCTAGCACACTTAGGAGGAAGACTACCCTGAAGTAGTTCTACATTCATCCTTCTTAATTCCTTCATTTATTCCTCTTGTTGTGCAAATCTTTTCTCTAGTAAGAGTGATTGGCCTTCTCCAGAGGAAGGGTATGTAACCTGATTCTTTCCTTTCCCCTTATTGGACACCTTTCAGAGAGGGGGAAGTGGGTTACTTGAAGGATTACCTAGGTTCTAAGTAATCCTTTAATATCGTGTACGCACACCTTCTTCATTTGTGTCTGTGCGTACAACTTCTTGATCAGGAACCTCTTCATCTGATCCCTCCAAGTGAGCCTCATCTGGTGGATCAGCAACTACCACATTGATGACATTGATTGATGCATAACGCATTGCATCCCTTCTATTGGCATTTCTGCGATATTGTCTTCTTCCATGTCTTTGATGAGACATTGTCTTTTGTTGATTCAATCCCTCAAGAACTTCTTGAAGAATCGCAATTTGGAGGGAATCTCTTGATAATTTGGCTCTTAGTTCCTCTTGAGGCTTATTCCCCAATCGAGAGAATAGTGGCTTTCTCTGAGGGAAGGATTGAGGATTTGAAAAAGTCCCCAGTCCGGTGGACTGGGGTTGTTCCTGTTCAACTCCTCAAATCCTATTTGTTGATTCTGAGGGTTGGGTTAAAAGAGTCCTCAGTCTGTCAAGCTGGGGTGGTTCTTGACATGCTATATTTGAGACCTTCTTGAAATCTCTCCTGATCTTTCAGACCTTAGTCTGGAAATTAGCTGGATGCATCAACCTGCATCCATTTTTATCACCCGGCTCAAAAGACCGTTGGATGATTTCTGATACTTCTATCACTTGGTGATGTGCTTGCTCCAAATGAGAGGCTTATTCGATATTCTCATTTGCTTGATGTAGGAGTAATTCAACAACTTGTTCTCTGTATGCTTGATTTTGAGAGGAACTAGTTGAAGCCTTTTCTTGGGCAATCTTTTGATTACAAACAAAACTCATTGACTGTGGCCGGCCATGGGCAATAACATTTCATGAAACCATTTTCGGTGAGCTTTGGTAACTGGAGAGCACAATGAAATGTAGTGCTCCATGAACACCCCATCCTCTGATATGAATAACAGATGGGGAATTGGCAATTAACTGGTGCAATCTTCTTAGTGCGCCAAGGCATGAACACTGAAGGGCTCTCTGCTGCTTTTCAGCCTTCGAATATCAAGAAACTGAGAGAGATGCCAAGTCAATTTGGCGTTGTAAACCTTATATTATCTTGACATGATTTTCATATTCATCATAAGATAATATTTTCTTTTTAAACTGACAAATATTTTTCCATATGTTGAGACAAATATCATGAATTCCATCTTCCATCAACATCTCTGGAATGTCATACTGAGAATCAGCCAAAGGCCAAAACATAACTGGCACTTCACCTTTTTCTAGTTGTTTTCTCATATTCATTACTTCCTCTTTATCATTCAATGAATATTATTATACCTGATTAGACCATAGTTGGTGCCTCCTTTTTGATTCATCAGATTCAACAAGATTGGTAGAGAAATCACTGATCAAACTAGAAGATGCATGACTTAGGGGTGGTTCGGAGAATGACCTACACCCTAGGCTATCTTCTGGTTGACAAAGTATTTCACCTGCTAATGGTAAATCATCAGACATGACTGGCTTCACATTTTCAAGTGCCTCAATATAAGAGGGATTTCTCATCACTACATTATCTTATGGAGAATTTTCCAAGAAATTTGAATCACTACTATGAAGAGGACTTTCGCAGCTAAATTCATCATCATGGGGAGGATTACCATGGTGGGTTACAGCAAAAGATGAAACATTTTTCTCCTTGGTCTTCTAACCACGTAGAGGGTTCTTGTGGCTCTCATATAAAGATGAAACTTTGAGATCGACCGAATTGTCATGAAGCAAGCCTTCATGAGGAAGTATCTGATGCATACCTTCAGAATTAATGTTCCCACTATTGGGAACTGAGAGAGTAGAATCTTGAGTTGCAACAGATAGTTGTCTGAGTGCATCAAGAACTCCTACATCGAGTAAGGCCTTGTCACATATGGGCCTTTGATTTCTTGACTGTGCTGGGTGGGTCTTCTTCTTAGATGCCTTCTTACTCAATTTGGCAGGTGTATGTGCCTGCTCAGGAGAAATGATCAGGTTAGGCTGATTATCTTCGCTCAAACCAGGTGTATGTGCCTGACTTGGTTGTCCATGTGATATGGGGGAGTACGCCCCACAACCCTCTTGGACTGGAAAAGAGGTGTGTGTCTGTTCTAGAGTGAATTGTTGATGTGTCACTCCACTGGTAGGGATAGATTTATGTGTCTTTCCCTGAGATGCTACTGAAGCTGTTATAATATCCTGGTAGGCATCCAGAATATGAGCAGAGATTTTCTTCTTCTCTTTCACCATTGATAGAATATTCTTGGTGACTTCAGTTGTCGGAACGAGGATATACGTTCATTCCGTTCTTGGAGTAGGTGTATGTGCCTGCTCCTGTCCTCCTTTTCCTGTCAATGAATCCTGACATTACTCATGTGTGGGGGCAGATAGTTGAGTCTGCCTCCTGTTTTTTGCCGGATCTTTCCGACTGACTTCTCCGAATTCTAACAAATGAGACTGTTGGTAAGCTTGATCAATACTGGAAGGTGTATGTGCCTATTGATTTCACTCCGCTGAACGTGGTTGATGATCCTCCTTCAACACTGACAGACAAGGCTGCTGGCAGGATTGATGAGTGTAAGAATGTGTATGTGCATGTTTACCAGTTTTCAACACATTGGGTTGGCAGGCTCCATCACATGTAGTCAGATGAGCCTTCTGACTAGCTGATGATTTATAAACAAGTGCATGTTCCTGTCTATAGTACTCCGCAGGAATTTCCTGGTGGGATTGGCGTGATGCTGCCAGATGAGTCTGCTGGACAACGGAATTAAAATGGATAGGTGTGTGTGCCCGTTCGTTGCTTGCCACCAAGTTAGGTTGGTGGAATTATTTGGAGATGGAAGAGATGAAAACATGCTCACTGTTAACTGGTTGTTGCCTCTGGTGGTTCTTCTTGCCTGCTCAGGTTCTAGGAACCTGAGTCGAACACCTGGAGATGACACCCTCATCATGTTGAGGGAACATTGCCGCATGATTCTGGCAGCGATTGTTGATGGGAGCCCTTGGGAAGGACTCATGTCCTCTTTAATTAAGGCCCTAAGGGACCTGCTCATTCACATCCCTAGAATACAGGAGTGAATGTTGATTGTGTTCCGGGGATAACGACCCGAAATGATTGAAAATGGTGGTTGGCACCACCTGCTTCTTGATCACTGGTCGTCACTGTCCAGATGACCAGGTTGAATTATTGACTTGGAGGGCTTGTCGAGCGGCCTCCAGAGTCGGAATAGTACCATTTTTATGGTACTCCTTAACCAGCGCATTTGATACCCAGCATTGAAGAAACTTAGCAGGTGATGTCGTCCTCAGAGCGGACGATGATCCAGCAAGAGTAGCAGTAGAGTTATTCATAGACGTGAACTTAAGAAAAGTCATTCTTGTAATGCAGAAGATCTTGGAAAAGAGTGCCTGTTTGATATAACAAACATAATCAAGATAAGTTCGGCTACTAAATCTTTTGGATGAGCACATATGTTATTGATTGCTTTGTTGTCCCTCTCATTGAGTTTAAATAGCGGCCTAAAAAATAGGTAAAACATCACTTTAACTTGGTTAAGGATTCACGTCGAGTTCACCATTTTTTTTCCTCTGGAATTGGGGATGACCTCGTTGATTCAAGGTTCAAACATTCTAATCGGTTTCTAACGGGTTTGTTCGTAGAATTGAAAACATCCAATGATTCCATATCCATTTGGACCTACTTTCCAAAGGTAGGTGCTCATTAGTTGTGGACTAATGAGGCTTAGGAATTTGCATTGGTAGAGAGGATGGGAGGTTGGACTCATCACACCTTTTTTTGTTTCCTCTGGAATTGGGGATGACCACGTTGATTGAAGGTTCGAACATTCCAATCGACTTCTAACGGGTTTGTTCGTAGAACTAGAAACATCCAATGATTCCATATCCATTTGGACCTACTTTCCAAAGGTAGGTGCTCATTAGTTGTGGACTGATGAGGCTTAGGAATTTACATTGGTCGAGAGGATGGGAGGTCGGACTCTCATCACACCTTTTTTAGTGGAATTATTTTCTACTCCGGGACTCTCTTTATAGATTTAATTTATGTTCGTGAATCCTTATTACATTACCAAGTATAAAATGAGCTTTCCTTTAGATCTATCAATCAATGATTGATATGTAGGAAATTTAGAGAATCTTTTATATGTATTTGAGGTTCTTCATCGATAGAGAATCATCTGTATTTGTTAGATATTCTTAGTCAATGGTATCCTTCAATACATAAAAGTCTCTTGGTCATTATGATGACCATACTGGTTTTAAAGCCACTTATTGGGGCACTTTAAGTTTATTGTCATTCAGAAGGACATGTATTATTTTAGAGTTGGGATCGTACCTGCAGATGGGCTACCTACATATCCTTTATTTAGAAAAGAAATCAGAACCCATGTAGTTCGAGTAAGGGAGTATGATGTTTATGCATGATTGATGGCTCAAAGAAAGATTTCATGATTACTTTTACACTCTAAGCTCACGTGAGTCATGCTCGGTGTGAGAAACAAGAGGTATTGGTGAAACCAAACAATTTTTCCATGAAATATGCAATGATGTGGGGCTTATGTATGCATGACTGCCCAAAATAGATGAATATTAGGTTTTACTTCAGGGAAGAAACCCAGGAACAAGGTTCATAAAGTTATATGTACTTTATGGAGATTTAGATACTCTAACTTGGGGCTTACTCCTGAGGAAGATTCCCAAATTATGAGGGGACTTATGATTGGGTTTTACTCCTGAGAAGGAAGCCTATATCAAAAGTAAATTAAGACTAGTTAAGAGAAATTAAGACTGGGGCTTACTCCTGAGAAGGAAGCCCAGGTTAAGGGACTTGGGGCTTACTCCTAAGGAGGATGCCCATATTTGCAGACTTTGAGACTACGGATTATTCTTGAAGATAAAGCCAAGGTTAATAGAACCATGGTTGGGGATTACTCTTGAGGAGTATGCCCATATTTGGGAACTTGGAGGCTGGGGCTTACTCCTGAAAAGGAATCCTAGGTTAAGAGAAATGAAGACTGGGGATTACTCCTAAGGAGGATGCCCAGATTAGGGGACTTGGGGCTTACTCCTGAAAAGGAGTCCCAAATGAGGACTTGGGGCTTACTCCTAAGGAGGATGCCCAAATTAATGAGAATTTGGACTGGGGATTACTCCTAAAAAAGAGGTCCAGGTTAAGGATTCTCTCATCTTAAAGGATGAGGTTGAATGAATGAACTCTCTAACTTTAGTGATATAAAGATGTGTAAATCGCCAGGTTTTAAGAGATGTTCCACAAAATTCCTTTTAGATAAGGAATCCAACAAGGAAATCAGTACATAAATGGCTTTGGAGAAAGTTCTGAAGGCTTAATCCTGAAGAGGAGAGGTGGATAGGCATAAGAGGGGTGAAATAGGCAAGAGGGGGCACCCAAAAAGAAAGGGGCGTGCAAGTACTGCATGGGTGCGCAGGTCCTGGTCGCGCAGGTGTACTTGCGCAACACATGGGTACTTGCGCGACAGTCAATAATTAGGGTAGAATTTGGGCGAGGCTTGGCTCAAGCCTTTTATACTAACCCTAGAGACTTACAGAATAGAGGCGTGTAAGTTCTGTGGAAGGAGTAAGGCAGCACGCAAGTGTGGCCATTTCCCTTAAGGGCTGGCTACCTAGGCGCGTAAGTGTTGATGAATTTCAACACTTAGGCCTTCCTCCCCCTCTTTAGATCTTCTGTTCTAGGTAATAAATTACCTTATAAGTGTTCGGAAGCTTTGAGAAGAGACTAGGGTGTCGGGAGCTCAAATCTTAGGTTCTGGAATTTTTTTTCATTTAAATGGGGGGGCCCACAGGGGTATTTATAGGCTAGAGAGACCCTAGGAGAAATTTCAAAGAGGGCTTGCAAGTCACCTGTGTGACCACTGGGTGTTGCGTAAGTATAATTGCATGACCTTGGTGGAACTTGCGTGACCCAAGTGTAAATGACTCTTTGTTCGTGCCTTTGTCAATTTTTGATGTTTTCTTTAAAGGATGAATCACTTTATGCTAAGGCATTTCCCTTTCCCTTCGTTTAGACTCTGTGATGGAAAGGAGCATCAACAAAGAGATAGATGCACCTAGAATTATATATTACTTCAAATGAATTGGGTAATGTTTTAGTCTCATGAGACATCTTGTATATTATTATAGAGTAAATCTAAAATATTATTGGAATTTTTACACCATGTTATGATTTATTGGTTATTATCCTGGACCTATATTTATGATTGTATGATTAATGTTGTTTCCACATTCCCATGTCTCCTTTATGTTATCATGTTGTATTATAACTCATTATTTCAAGATTATGATTCTAATGCCTTTTATGTACCATTGAAACTTCTATTGACTAACACAAAATAATTTTATCATGTTATGATTTGTTTATTCCATTACTGTGATTTATAGCTCACCCATTTCTTATGTATATCCCTAGGTTATCCTATATAGTTTTAAGAGAAATGAAACTCTAGGATATTGTTAACAAATTTTACAGTAATTTTTTAGTATCCATGTATCAAGTTGATGTGATATGTACCTAATCTCCCAAATACAATAGTATTCGTATGGGTTGTAATAAGTGTGTTTTTATGTAATAAATCATTAAATAAAGTGTATTGAAGACAAGTGTTGTCGGTAGGTATCAAAGGACATTCTAGTTTTTTTCATTTAGGATTATAAAATACTATATAAATCCTTAGTTATAATACTAAACATAGAAAAAAATCCCTAAATTTTGGAAAACGATAGATTAATTGGTTTCTATGAAAATACATCCCTATATGAATCCTAAAAGTGGATGTGGCTATTGAACATATATACTTAATGGTAATGACCATGAACTAGTTCTTAATAATGGGTCATGCTGCACACCTGGTTTAAAACTCCCCTAGGATATGATTCATTAAATTCAAAAGATCGTTATGAAACATTATTTAAGGAAAAAATTCCTATAATATTTTATATTAGGAAATAGATCATGGAAAACATAGAACGAATCCTATAAATTCATTGGTTATGGAATATATATCATTTAATATTTTTCCCTTAAATGTTCATGGTTTCCTAGTTATGTGTTTAAGTTTTGAAAATAATCATCCTTATGTATATTTTGGATGAAGTGAATGACTAGAAACAAAATCAAATTGTTAAAGGAAAAAAATTATCCATTAATGAACTTGAAATATCCTAGGTGACTATAGTTCTATGAATTCCTTAATTTCACTCATGATCAATAGAACTATTGACACACCACATCAAAATATATAATTTTACTTATCAATTTAAACAGAAAATGGGGATATTGTTTCATCCCAAGTATATAGATCCTCTCATGCCTATATTTGTGGGTTGAACATCACATAAAATCTTATGATACTCCCTTAGTAAAATTAAATTCTATTTTGGGTATGGATTGGATTTATTTATAGAGAGTCAACATAAATGTATGGTATAATGAATTCACCCTATATACCATAAATAACCCTTCAATTTTATATATGTGAAAGGAGGATGATTAATATACTTTGGTATCATCATACCAAGCATGGATATTATTTCCTAATAAAAAATTGTATTCATCTAAAATGAATGAGAAAAAATAAAATATCATCTTCGATAACATTCCCATTATAAGGTAATTCAATGATGTTCTTACAAAAGAATTGTATAATCTTCCTTCTAGTCAAGAGGTTAAGTTCTCAATCGAAATTATATCCTGAAAAGGTAACATTCCTAGGTAATTTTATCACAAAAAATGTATTTTTGTGGACCCTTCAAAAAATAGAGGCATTTGAATGGTCTCCAAGACCAACCTCTATGATGTAAATCTATAGTTCCTTAGTTTATTTAGGGTACTATCATTGATTTTTGAGAAAATTTTCACAACTTTCAATAACTTGAACAAAGATAACTTAGAAAGGATAAATGTATGTTTGGAATGATGAATGTGATGAAAATTTTAAAAATATCAAGAAGAGGTTAGTCATTTCACCTTTCCTCACATTACCAACTAATAGGCAGGGATTTATGATCTATAGTGATGCGTCCAAGATGGTATTGGGTTATTTAATCATGAAGAAATGAAAAAGTGATAGCCTATAACTCCCAAAAACTAAATATCCATGAGAAGAACTGCCCAACTCGTGATCTATATTTTGATTTCATTGTAACACCCCAATATTTTGTAAATTATTTCTTTTTTAAATTAATTTAATATTTTGATATTTTTTCACATAATACTGAATATAGGTTTTGTTACATAAAAGCACTGAGTGTGGCTTTCATTATATATAAACAATCCAAGATTGTGCCACACACAAAAATTATATTAGATTTCGGTACATGTAAAACTATTTTTGTCTTATATTACACAAAATACGGAGTCCCATCGATAGGTTCGGTTACATTCAAGGTTGATTTTTACCATACTTCAAGGTACTATTAAGATTATTATTAAATTGTTATTATAACTACCACCTAGCCATTAGAATGGAAGTTGTTAATAAGATTAACTAAATGAGTAAAATATGATTTACCCATGTATATAAAATTAATAATTTATTTATCATTTAGAATAATTAAATGTAAGAACTATTTGAAAATAAAAAATTACTTTTCTAAGAAAACTATTTTTCTAAGTAAAAAAAATTTCTCAATAATTTAATTAAAAAAAATTGATTAAAGCTTTGAATAAAATTTATATATTACATATTAAATAAATATTATTCATACTTATATAATAGATATGATATTTATAATATTCACATAAATAAAATAAGATAATTTCTTGAGAAAAAGAGAGATTTTGAGACGAAAATTCTACAGCATAGTGGCTATACAACATGGTTTTAGAAAACATTAAAAGGAGAGGGGAAAGAGGTCAAACATTAATAAGAGAGTCATGATACGGTATAAGGATAGAATAAAATGGATATAAGAACATGGTATGGATATTTTAATGACATGCCACATAAAAATGAAACTTGAAAGAAAAGAAAAGATGTGATTTCTTTTATGAAAATTTGGCACCCTAACGGCATCACTTAAAAATTCATAAAATCAGTTGATGAGATCAGAAAGGGTATATCATCAATTGGACATGAATTGTATAGTAATAAGGATATATAAGAACATACCCCCCATAATAAAATGGAAACTAGAAGACATAACATAAAGGAAGGAATGACTAAAAGAGGAGGGTGAAGGGTTCTCTTACTTTAAAGAGTAACTTCAAAACCTCAATGGTTGGGACTTTGGGGGGATTGAGGGTGCCTTGGAAGGAATATTTGGGAGGTAAAAATACCAGATCTTTGTTGAGGATGATTTTGGAATGAAATTAATGAAGGAATGGGTTGTTATTTATAGAAAAAGTGAGTGAATATTTTATTAATTTCCAAGGGACACCTCATCGGTGGTGTTTGCAAAACCATGGACTTTCCCATGGTATTTTCCCATGTTATTATCCACTTAGGACACCTAAAAACATATATTTATATTCAAAAGTCAACCAGAATTATTACATCATGATTACATCACTAATGATGTCATTAAACACACTGAAACTCAAAACTGTATTTTTACTATTCACTGAAAAACAAAACATTTTATAAAAAACTCATAAATTCACCCTAACATAATATTTATGCTCTGAATTCAAAAATGAACTCCATTTTATGAAAATAATTTTCTAATTATTAGATATTTATTTTTTAAGTAAAAACACTATTTACCCAAAAAAAATACTGATACTTAACTAATAATTTCTGAAACAGCTATCTACTAATGCTATAATATCACATTACCAAACAAGATGCCTAAATTATATTTATAATTTCTTAAGTGAGGTTAATATTCCATTGGTCACATTACTATTCATAAGGGTAGTATTACTATTCATACTTTACTATTTTGTAAAAATTAATTTGATCTTATTATACTCTAAATTTCTTATTGATTATAACTGTAGAAGACCATTTTTTGAAAATAATTTCACATAATTAATTATTTAAAGTATAAAAAAATATTTTAAAAAGACCTTTTTCCAAAATTCTCCAAAAAAATATGGAACCTCTATAATTTCATCCTATATTTATTTTAACATTTAAAACTCACAAATTTTACCATAAGAATAAATAACAATTTTATTTAAACAAGAAGGATTGCACAAAGTAACTAAGGCCTCATTACATAGACCCTTATAACACCTTCATAGGATCTAAGAGTGAGGTGTTCAATGGTGATAAAATATTGGGGAGGCTTGGACAACATTGACTGAGTGGTGATTTCTATTAGCTTGAACTTCCCCCTTAAGTGATTTTTTTCAATCTTTACATGTTGGAGTTCGGCTTGGGCTTTGTCCAGAGAAAAGCCCAGTGATGAAACCTCCTTTCCAAGCTCTGACAAATGGGCTTTGTATGGCCTGAGTCTACTAGATGAGGCCATCGACTCTTTTTCTGTATTAATTAACCATGATCATTTGTATTTATAAACAATAATCATAATGTTAAGAGTATAGTTTCCAACAGTCATATTGACCAACGGTCATATAAAAGTCAAAACCCAATGGTATCATTTTAATTATACTCACTTAATTAGTTAAAGGATATAGTTTTGTTGATAATAAAATAAAATAACACACAAATATAGGAAACAAATATTATTCAAAAGTTTGGGTTGTTATATTCTTCCCCCCTTAAGAAATTTCATCCCTGAAATTTCAACTCATACACTCAGAAGAGAAAAGTTGTGGGTACTTCTACCTCATTGACTCATCTGGTTCCCATGTACCTTCTTCACATTTTTGGTTCCTCTACAACACCTTAACAAGGTGCGTAGTCTTGTTGCATAGAACCTTGTCTCTACGATCCAAGATCTCCACCGGCTGCTCCTCATAAGAGAGGTCATGTTCCAGTTGTACCACCTCTGGATTTAGTACATGTGAAGGGTCAGGTATATACTTCCTCAAGAGAGATGCGTGGAAGACATTATCAACTTGTGCTAGATTTGGAGGAAGTGCAAGCCGATAGGACACTGCTTCTACACGATCAAGGATTTCATAGGGGACAATGTACCTAGGTCTGAGCTTCCTTTTATTCCCAAACCTCATGAATCTCTTCCAAGTTGAAATTCGAAGAAAGAATTTGTCACCAAAATCAAACTCCAAGTCCCTTTGATGGTTATCAGTGTAGCTCTTTTTCCGACTCTGAGCAGTCTTAATGTGTTTTTGGATGGCATGGACCTTTTTTATCATCTCCTGTACAAGATCAGGCCCAAGAATCTTTCTCTCAACAGCTTCATCCCAACAAGTATGAGTTCTACATCGCTTCCCATATAGAGCTTCATAGGGTTCCATTTGAATTCTTGAGTGTAAGATATTGTTGTAAGAGAACTCAACTAATTAGAGATATTGATCCCATCCACCTTTAAATTCCATTGAGCATGTTCTTAGCATGTCCTTGAGTGTTTGAATATTCCTTTCATATTGGACATTAGTTTGGGGTGATAGGTTGTACTGAAATCCAATTTGGTACTCAGAGCATGTTGAAGACTTCTCCATAATTTTTATGTGAACCTTGGATCACGATCAGATACGATAGAAAGTGGAACTCCTTACATCCTTACTACTTCATGTAAATATTGACAAGTTGATCAAGAGAGAAATCTTCCTGAATATAGATAAAATGGGAAGTCTTTGTGAGACGGTCCACAATAACTCATATCACATTGTTTCCTTTGGAAGTTATTGGGAGACCAGTGACAAATTCCATAGTGATATTGTCCCACTTCCATACAGGTATGGGTATTGGTTGCAATACCCCTTTAGGAAGTTTTCGCTCTGACTTCACTTGTTGACATACCAGTCACCTTGAAGTGTAGTCAGCAATATCCATTTTCATATTATTCCACCAATAATTATCATGAAGGTCCCTATACATTTCTGTGCTTCCCGGATGAATATATAAAGTAGAGTTATGAGCTTCATCCATCAGCTCCTTCTTTATTTATGAAATAGATGAAACACATAGTCTTGTACAAAATTTCAGTACACCTTCTTGATCAATATTGAACTCATGAAACTTCCCATCCTTCACAGCCGAAAACTTCTTCTGTAACAAAGGATATTCTTTCTGAGCCTTCTTGATATTCTCTAGTAATGATGGTTGAGAAATAATTTGGGATAGATTTGATGATGTCCCTTCCCTTATAATTCCCATCTCCAGCTTTACTAGGACATTGATCAAAGGATCTCTTTGAATCCTCATCATGGACAGAAAAACTGGTTCTTTCCTACTTAATGCATCAGTGACTTTGTTTGATCTTATGGGATGATAATGAATTGAACAATCATAATATTTAATAAGTTTCAACCATCTCCTTTGTCTCATGTTCAATTCCTTTTGTGTGAAAGTATATTTCAAACTTTGATGGTATGTGTATATATCACATTTCTCCCCATAAAGATAGTGCCTCCATATCTTCAGATCAAAAAATGACCACAGTCATCTCTAGATCATGCGTAGGATAGTTCTACTCATGATTATTTAAATATTGATATGCATAAGCAATGAATTTTTCATTTTTCATGAGGATTCACCCAAGCCCTTTTAGAGATGCATCGCTAAAAATAATGAATCCTTCTCCACTTGAGGGAAGAGTTAATACAGGCGCGGTAACCAATCTCTTCTTCAGATCTTGGAAACTTTCCTCACACTTCTTTTTCCAAATGAACTTGACCATTTTTTGTGCTAACTTGGTTAATGGATTATAAAGTCATGAAAAGTTTTTCACAAACCTCCTATAATATCCCGCTAATCCAAGGAAACTACGAATCTCAGTTATTATTGTAGGATGAGGCCCCTCCTCTACAACCTTTTTCTTTGTAGGGTCAAATGTGATTCATTCATTGGTTACAATGTGCCCGAAGAAAGAAACTTTTTGTAACCAAAATTCACATTTTCTAAACTTTCTAAAAAGACTCTCCTTCCATAGAGTTTTCAAAATAACCCTTATATGATCCTTATGCTCCTCGTGACTTTTGGAATATATCAGAATATCATCAATAAAAACTACAAAAAAGTTATCAAGGTAGTCCTTAAAGACTCTATTAATCAAATACATAAAAATAAAAGGTGCATTAGTCAGTCTGAAGGGCATAAAAACAAACTCATAATTACCATATCTTGATCAAAAGGAATTTTTTGGAATATCTTCTTTTTCACCCTCAATTGATGATAACCATATCGAAGATCAATATTAGAGAAGAATTTAACCCCATGAAGTTGGTCAAATAAGTCATCAATTCTTGGAAGAGGGTATTTGTTCTTTACTGTGATCCCATTTAGTTCTCTATAGTCAATTTATATCCACATTGATTCATCCTTCTTCTTCGCAAAGAGAATAGGTGCTCCCCAAGGAGACACACTCAGTCGATTAAACCCCTTCTCCAAAAGATCTTGGAGTTGCTTCTTTAATTCATCTAACTCCACATTTTACATTTTATACAGGGTCTTTGATATCAGATGAGACCCAGGTACGAGTTCAATAGAGAAATCTACCTCTCTTTCTAGGGGAGGTCTGGGTAACTCCTCGAGAAATATGTTAATGTATTCCTAGATGATGGGGACATTTTCTATCCTTATACTCTCATTTCATTCTTCACCAATCAACCCCATAAAAAAGAATATACGAGGTTCTTATAAACAAAGATCATGTTGAGATATATCTCCTTGGAAGATAACTGTAGATTTTCCATTCAAGACTACTAAGATTTTCATGCTTCTGCATTTGATCTTATCATTATACTTTGAGAGTCAGTCCATCCCTAGTATAATGTCAAATTCCAACATGGTAATGACTACTATATTTGCGATAAGATTTTTCTCACTAAAGTAAATACTAGAGTTTCTAAACACTGATGATTCTTGGATTATCCCACCAGGATTCTTAACTGATAACTCTACTTTTATCAATTTAGGGGTTGATACTAAATTCTTTGAAAACTTGGAGGAAATAAAGGAATGCGTAGAACCAGAATTATACAAAATACATGCTAGCTTTGAGATAACAACAATAGTACCTTCCACCACATAATTTGGCACTTAAAATTCTTCTGTAGTGATAGAAAAATCATAACCTTGTTCCATTGGCCTTTGCTGAGGCTGATGGTGGTTCCCCTCCACTGCCCTCGGATTTGGATAGTGATTGGCAAAGTGACCAAGTTTTCCACACTTATAGAATTGGACATCAGGTAGGGCCTACACCATATTCCCCTTGTCATTAGTGTTGGGAAGTTGTGGCTTCATCTCACCATGACAATTCTGCGTGATATGGTCATCTCTTCCACACTTGTAGAAATTCCCGCTTCTGAGCAGGCAGTTACCTAATTGATTCTTCCCACATTTATCACATGTGGGATGTTTCACTTTCTTTCCTACTCTTCCCTGATCAAAGATCCTTCCTAATCTTGGATCTATTGATCTCTTCTTGTCATTGGATTTATGAGACCACTACATCTCACCAAACTCCAGTTCGAATTTCATCTCACTCCGTATGATCTCCTCATAGCTATCGTAGTCTTAGTTGGCTAGGTTCTTCCACAGATCAGGTCTCAGTCCACCAAAGAATCTATCAACCTTCTCACTAAGATACATGAAAAATCTTGAGGTATAACAGGAAATTCTGGTGAAGTTCATCTCGTAGCTTTCAACGGATTCATTCTCCTTCTGCTTCTGCTCGAGAAACTCCTTCTCCATTTTTGTTCTCATTAAACAAGGGAAATACTTATTGAAGAATATCCCTCTAAAATCATCCCACTCCATAGCTTCAACCTACACTCTTAGACTCGTGTTTTTAATCATCTCCCACCACTAATCAGATTCTCCCTCTAAGTGGTAAACAGTTAGGGTGACCTTCTCTTATTCTGAACAGTGGAGTACATAAAAGATCTTCTCAATATAGCTGATACATTGTTCATAAATCAATGGTTCGGTAGATCCACTGAAGTTTGGTGGTCATTGACACATAAAGGACTCAACATAATATTGTTCCCTTCGCAGTGAGATCAGTATCTTATCTTGATTCAAGTTATTTCCTATAACTTGATTCAGTTGGTTCATCATTCTCATGAAAGTTTCCATTCCATATTCCATCGGAGGTTCGTCAGTGCATGGTCCATTGCAGTCACCATTTTCACAGTTCCTCCTATTTCCCGCCATTTTCTAAAATAATACAACCTTATTTAGAAGCTTATTTAATTTACGAATCTTTTAAATATAAAGGATTTTATGTCTTAAAACTTCATGCTTAAACATATTATTCTTTAACAACAATTACATTTCTCTATAAATCCTTCATAATGATTCATAAAAAGAGTGTGATTAACCAAACTTATCCCCAGGGAGTGTCAAACCAGGAGTGAAGTAAGGTCTGTTGTCATGTACCAGGATACCCCAGGTCAAACCCAAAACTCCTTGTCATAGTTTTCACTCCTAGGTATATTTGTGCCAGATCCACATCCACTTATTCTTATCCAGATAGGGATTTATTTCTTCAGAAACCACTTACTTAATATTTCACCAAAATACCATGAAGTTTTACTATATTTAAACTTTTCTATAGTGTTATTACTAAAGTTTTAATCGACTAATTTCCATAAATAACAAAACTATACTTTGATACCAAATATGACATCCTGCCTTTTTATTACATAACTTTTCATTACATTTCACAAACAGAGGATCTTTAAAGTCTAGTGTCTTGGAAATCAGGAGCATAACACATGAAAACTTAAAAAAAATTAAATTACCTTTAAAATATTCTTTAAAAGTTCATCCTATGTACAATTATTGAATTTCATAACCTGGAGACATACATCAAAGGAAAGGGTGAGCAGAAGTCCTAGTAAGGAAAGCAAGGGAATCAGTTTAATTGTGATATCAATAAGAACTTGATGAAAAACATAAAGACATGAGAAATGGAAGAAGAGGAATATCATAATAAAAAGAACATGAATCATAACTTGAATATGTGTCTAAAACATTTAATTTATACATTCATGAACATATCACCAAGGTTCATCCTCAAGGTGTCATAAAAATTACCAGGGTTATTCATCGAGGTATCGTGAAACTTGTTATCTCTAGAGATTAAATTATTTACCCAATGCATTGGAGTGATATCCGGTCGCACCCTTAATATTTATTTATTTACATGTGATCCACATATATCATAATCAAAAATTTAATAAATACCCCAAATAGAATAAAATAAATGGGTTTCATATCAAAATTGTGACGTTTTAAAAAAGTACTTAAAAACAAGATTATTATGTCATTTATAACCCATGGAAAATGAGTGAGGGTTATATGTATGTAAATTACAGAATAAAATATATAAATTTTATGTCTTGATGAATATACCTGGAAATAAAATATTTTTGGGTATTCACATAAATAAAATAAGATAATTTCTTGAGAAAAAGAGAGAGATTTTGAGATGAAAATTCTGCAGCATAACGGCTATACAACATGCTTTTAGAAAACATTAAAAAGAGAGGGGATATAGGTAACACATTAATAAGAGAGTAATGATACAGTATAGGGACATAATAACATGGAGATAAGAACATGGTATGGATATTTGAATGACATACCACATGAAAATGAAACTCGAAAGAAAAGAGAAGATGCGATTTCTTTTACGAAAATTCGGCAGCATAACGGCGTCACTTAAAAATTAATAAAATAAGTTGATGAGATATGAAGGGTATATAATAAATTAGAAATTAATTTTACTATAATAAGGATATAGAATAACATACCCCCACATAATAAAATGGAAACTAGAAGACATAACATAAAGGAAGTCGTGACTAAAAGAGGAGGGTGAAGGGTTCCCTTACCTTAAAGAGTATCTTCAAAATCATGAAGGTTGGGACTTTGGGGGGATTGATGACACCTTGGAAGGAATACTTGGGAGGTAAAAAGACCATATCTTCATTTAGGAGTATTTTGTAATGAAATTAATGAAGGAATGTGTTGGTATTTATAGAAAAAGTGAAAGAATGTTTTATTAATTTCTAAGGGACACCTCATCGGTTGTATTTGCAAAACCAAGAGCTTTCCCATGGTATTTTCCCATGGTATTGGCCACTTGGGACACCTCATAATATATATTACTATTCACAAGTCTACCAGAATTATTATTTCATTATTACATCACTAATGATGTCATTAAACACACCGAAACTCAAAACTGTATTTTTACTATTCACCGAAAAACAAAACATTTTATAAAAAACTCATAAATTCACCCTAACATAATATTGATGCTCTGAATTAAAAAATGAACTTTATTTTATAAAAATAATTTTATAATTATGAGATATTTAATTTTTAAGTAAAAACACTATTTACCCAAAAAAAATACTAATACTTAACTAATAATTTCTAAAATAGCTATTTACTAATGCTATAATATCACATTACCAAACAAGATGCCTAAATTATATTTATACTTTCTTAAGTGAGGTTACTATTCCATTGGTCACATTACTATTCATAATGGTAGTATTACTATTCATACTTTACTATTTACTAAATATTAAGTTGATCTTATTATACTCTAAATTTCTTACTGATCACAACTGTAGAAGACCATTTTTGAAAATAATTTCATATAATTAATTATTTAAAGTATAAAAAATATTTTTTAAAAACATTTTTCCAAAATTCACCAAAAATATGGAACTTTTATAAATTCATCCTATATTTATTTTAATATTTTAAATTCACAAATTTTACCATAATAAGAAATAACAATTTTATTTATACAAAAAGGATTACACAAAGTAACTAAGGCCTTATTACATAACCCATTATAAAAACTGTATAGGACCTAAGAGTGAGGTGTGAAATGGTGATAGAATCTTGGGGCGGCTTGGAAAACATTTCTGAAGAGATGATTTCTATCAGCTTGAACTTCTCCCTTAAGTGATTTCGTTCAATCTTTACATGTTGGAGTTTGGCTTGGGATTGGTCCAGAGCAAAGCCTAGTGATGCAACCTCCTTTACAACCTCTGACAAATGGGCTTCATATGGCCCAAGTCTACTGGATGAGGCCATTGACTCTTCTTTCTGTATTAATTAACCATTATCATTTGTATTTATAAACAATAATCATAATGTTAAGAGTATAGTTTACAATGGTCATATTGACCAATTGTCATATAACAGTTGAAACCCAACAGTCTCATTTTAATTATACTCACTTCATTAATTAAAGTATATAGTTTTGTTGAGTATAAAATAAAATAACACACAAATTTATAAAACAAATATTATTCAAAATTTTGGGTCGTTACATTCATTTTATGTCATTTCTTTTATGGGGATTATAATTCCGAGGTTTCCAAAGCGGTAAGGGTTTATTTCACAATCTCATCATTATTTAGGATTGTTTATGTTTACATATCCTTAGGGGAATTATTTTATATTTATATCTTAAAATAAACCTTTTTTCTTAAGCTATAGTTATTTATGGAATTTTTTAATTAATAGTACCATTTTCCACTCATTGGTACTTAAAATGATTGAGAAAATGTTTTTAATAAAATCTGACTTTATTTCTCTCTTTGGTTGAAAATAATTTTTTATAAAAACCTATGTTTTCTAAAAATGTTTTTATCCTTTTCAAAGTAATTTATTAAAGAAATTTTTAACCATTTTTTTCTTTTTATAAATTTTTTTAAAGGAATCTTCATGTCATTTTCCAAATAATCCCCATTTGGATTTTCTTGAAAATGTGAAAGGAATCATTATTTTAACATGTATAGCATGCATGAAATTTTACACCATCATGACTAATAAATGTTTTAATGATTATTTTAAAAAAATTAAGAGGTTATTTTCAATGAAAATTATTTTTAAAATTTATTTTGAACTTTTTGTTTTAAAATGTGATTTTTAAAATGTAAAGGTTATTTTTCTCAAAAATGTTTTTAAGGATATTTTTATGGTATTTATATTTATAAATTAAATCAACCATATAATTTACTTATTATATATTAAGGATGTGTTATATTGCTACCATCCTTATGATTTCTATGGATTTTTTATGATCAGTTTGACTGGGGATGCACAATTTTATTACCATTCACCATTTTACTTTGGATGCTTTATGACTATGTTTATTAATTAGGGTAAGTATTAACATTTCGTATGTTAGTTTTTAAATATGAATGTTTATGTTGATTATGTTTGAAACCTTTCATGTTAGTAATGCATTGGACTTAGTAAGTGGTGATTAGGGACCACTATAGACCCTCGATGTATCGGTAGGTCTCATGAGACAAACTAGATTGGGTTTTGGCTGAGGCATTCCCCATTTATATAGATTTCTTGGCACAAGGCCTCTAAATTATTAGATATCCTGGAAAAAAGCTTTGAAGGTATATTTTATATGTCCATAATTATGAATTATATCATTATAAATTTAGTTATTGATATTCCATGTGATTATTCGATTAGTTATAATATCCAAGGTAAAGTTTCATGCTTGTGTGATTATTTATATGGAATAATTTGATCATCATTTATTCCCACCATATTATGATCAATTTATTGATTAAATGGAATTTATTTTAGTTATTTACCTTACCATATTGATTATGACTTATTTATTCATATCTTTCATTGTACTCTTTCCCTTAATGAGCATCTGAGCTCACCCCTTTCTTATGTTTTATTTACCCCGGGATATGAGGAAGTGTTTTTTTATTGATATGAAGGGATAAACTAAGGGGAATAATGAAATTCTAAAATAAAATTATTTCTATATTTTATGTTTTAAAATGTAATGTGAATTCCAAGTATGTATCTAATTTAACAATACTACTAAATTATTCGCTCCTTCTGGATGAAATTACATGTATATTATTCTAATGTAATAAAGTAGACACTGGCTCCAGGTTACTGGGGTCAGGGTCACTGCAGTTAGTATCAGAGGAAGTTTAATAGAAACCTTGGGAACTATATTTATGAAAACATAGATTATGGAACACAACCCTATGATGTAATTTTAGGATAACTATATAAGAACATCCTAAAGTTTTAGTAAAGAATATATTATGTGGTTTTTTCTAGAAAATAAATCTCTTCATGGATACTACAAGTGTACATGGTTCTTGAATAGATGTACTTAAGGGTAATAAATATGAAAAGGTCACACTAGGATTGACTCTATCATTACCTGGTGCATTAGAATGGGCCTTATTATGCACCTAGTTTGATAATCCCAAGGGATATTCTTAGGATAAATCACATTTTCTTTACAAACCATTATGAAGGATTTAAAAATAAATATATCCCCAAAGAGACTATGTTTATGATTATGAGATTATCTATGCATAAATTTTTCAATTTATGTTAAGTGTTTCACTAGTTTTGTAATTATACATTATGTTTCAAAATGTTATGATATAATCCAGTGTATGTAATTGTTTAGAAATGACACCTAACAGAAGGAATGATAACCATATCAATGCACGTAATCCATGCCTTTTTAGGAAATTTATTGAAGCTAGAGCTGGAGTTGTAGCTAAAACTGATAAAATTATAACTATATTGGGTCAAATGGATCAGGTTATGAGTGATAATATTTCCCGTATAGAGAAGAATGTACATCCATCACATGGTGTAACAATTCTAGACTAATTCATACATCAACGACTTCTATCATTCAAAGGGAATACAAATCCATTTTTATCTGAGCAATGGATACGTTCCTTAGAGAAGATATCTCTTATTATGGGAAGTGGTTAAAGGGATAAATTTCTCATGGAAGTTTATCATATCTCAGGAGATGCAGACCAATGGTGGTTATTGATTCAAAACACTAAGGATGAAGAATAAATAGTAAACATGGAATAGATGTATTTCAAGGTACTCTTATTTTAAAAATATTTTCCTCTTGAGAAACGAGAAGATATGGAAAAATATTTTTTGAATCTAAGAAAAAAAGAAGAGGTAAATGTTTCTAAGTATGAAGACAACTTTACAAGGTTAGCAAGGCATGTTTTGGACTATGTACTTAATAAAAAAAGCAATATTTACTATTTATTTGATGGGCTTAAGGCAATCCTATAAAGGGTACTAGTATCCCAAACTTTCTCATCATACAAGGATATATCAATACAGAGAAAGAATTATTCAAGTCTTATGACTTATAAGGGAAGCAAGATAATAACTGGGAGGAAGAGAAAAAAGATGGATAAAGGTAATAAGGGAAAGAAGGATTTTACAACATGTGATACTTGTATAAGGAAACACCTCGGTACATGCTTAAAAGGAAAAGGATTTTTCTTTAAGTGTGGGGAAAAAGGACACCATGCTCATGATTGCAAGGGCAAGAAAGAATCTTCCAATGTGAAATTATTATATTTTAAGGAGATGGGGAACTATGCAAATAAATGCACAAATTTTTAAGGTAATATACCTGACTAAAAATTAAATTTTTATTATTCAAACACTTTTGAGGAAAAAGTGAGAAACCATACAAGACTTAATAACTTAAAACAACCAAACCACTATGGTACAAAAGTTAAAGTCCAAACAACATCAAGAAACCACAGAAGAGCCCCTACCCAGCATAAAAAACAATGAGATCAGTTTCCTTCTACTCCTTGTTGTTAGAAAACTATCCCATTAAAGGATGCATGGGCCTGGAACCGATGGAAAATCCATACCCTCTCAAACATCCAATTCTAAAGTGAATATCAGAAGAAAATACTCTTCTCTAAACCTCATCTGGAGCAACCCCTTGTGTGATAGATTCAACGACACTCAAACTTCAAACCACAGGGCCTCAAGGATTCACAATTCCAAGAAACCATTTCACCAATTCAACACAAACAACCAAAAGTTTCACAGTTGCAACTCCTCTATTAAACTGCAAAAAATTCACAAAACCATCCTTCACGCTCCACCATTGTTAGAACACACCATCACTGCAATGCCGGAACAGTCCAATCGCAAACCATAAATATAGATCTAAACCACAAACTAATAGCATCCAAAATCAACCAAGCATAAACCCTACAGAAAACACACAGCAGCAAGATCAAAAAACCACCCCCCTCCAGAACTGCAGATCGACGTTATGCCCCACTGAAACCTGCTGGAACCACTCAAGGCGATGCCAGGATGCAGTGGAAGAACCGATACGGAACGCATTCGACACCAGAGGAACTGATTCAAAAAATCTGAGTGAAACGTCGTCGATAGAAGGTGAGACAAACACCTGAGCACCATAGAGACTTCGTCGAACAGATTTCATTGTCAGAAGGCACGAGCACACCGTGTCACATGCTGGAACACCACCAATCTGATGACACTGGGATCGAGATCTGGAGAAACAAACCTTAGAATCCAGACGCGTCACACATGAACACCACACCGAGCTGAGGCCCAAAGAAGCCAAGCCGATCTAGGCTAGATGGGGAAGGGGAAAAGGTGAGGAGGTGGATGATTATTGTTCTTGTGTATTTGGACATAAGAAATATGTTGTAAAAGTATTTTATCAATGAAATTATCATTATAATAATTATAAAACGTATAAAGATTGTACTACAATACCATTTCTTAAAGGATTTGAGAGAATATGTTGAATTCTGCTGATGAACAAGAAAATTTACTCAGTGATAAGTTGAACCTCTGGGAAAACACAAGATTGATAATGGATAAACTTAACATGTTTTTAATGTTAATATAATAATGATAAATAGGTTTTAATAAAGGTATTTGTAACCTTTAAACTTTATCTAATCTTTTATGTTGAGGTAATTATAGGCTATTACAATTTGGTGACATTATAGGAATTATATTAATATAGTTTTAGAAAAAGGACAACCTGTATGTTGGGTGACAACCCGCTACATCCGGAAAGGTCATGGGTCTTGAAACCACAACCGAAGGACAATAAGGGTTTAGCACCTTCTAATGACCTATGTGATGTTCTGGTTAATATGTCATTATTTTTAGTTAAAGGACTTGAAAGATAAATATTAATGTTGAACCAATGGAGTTACTATTTATGTTTAAAGATTAATGTATTATATTGGATAACTTATGATAACCATATTGGTTTTAGAAAATATTTATATAAATAAATAGAAATATTTTTCACTCATTTATAGATCTTATAATCTATTAAAAGTTAATTTTAGTGCTTCAGGTATAAAAAACTCATCTTGGATATTCATTTATTATAGTAAGAAAAGAAGTGGAAAATGATCGAATCATGCCCAATTTATAAAATTATGCTTATGAAATAGAGATATATAAAGTAAGTATATTTTCATATATTCTCAGTCTAGATAGTAAAGTAATTCTTTATCTCTAGGAGAAGTGTATTGAAAAAAATGTTATCCTAATTTATTCATTTATGTTAAACTGATGGTCATTTAAATCATAAAATATTTATTTTTTTGAGGTCCTTGACTTTCCATTGACCATTAACTTTATTGTGATCAATTACCTATATCACTCTCAATAATTATTTATGATTTTCTTCCATGTCCATATCTTTACTTACCAGCAATGTTCTCCTAATTAGAAACCTAGTTATCTGTTATTCCATATGAACTTTGAATTTACATTATATCTTAAAATGGTGTTGTTTTATTAACCCTTATTATGATGTGTTTTTTAAAATAAGGTATTTTTAAATTTCAAAACCTTGATTATCTAGAATAAGATTCAATTGTGAGGATACAATTTATTTAAAGGGTGAGGATGTAACACCTCGAGATTTTTTAGAGGAACATCATATTCAATAGCATGTGTGACATGAAACACCAAGATTACAATAGAATATAACACCTTGATACTTTAAAATATATTTATTTTTAATTAAATCTCTTTGATAGCTTATAATTCATGCAACAATGGGTTTGAACGAAACGTGATACTCTATTAAAATATTATTATTTAAATATGACCATTATAATCTATCCATTAAGATGACGGGTATTAATAAAAATAATTACATTATGAAAATTATATTTTTTACAAATTTATAAAATAAATTTAATGTTTTTATATTTATTATAAATAAAATAAGAACCATTTGAAATAAAAATAAATGTTTTCTGAAAAAAACTATATTTTTTCTAAAAGGCTGAATAGTTGCGACTTTCACACGTAATTTAAAATTAATTTTCAAAACTTTTAGAAAAATAATTTATAAAATGAAATTTCTTTTTTAAATCATTGTATCAAAATTATCTTAGGGTTATTTTTGGGATTTTTCTAAAAAAAATTATTTTTTAATGAATAGTGAAAAATACTGAATTTTAATTGAAAATCGTCTTTTTGTTTAAATTATTTATAAATTTAAATTATATTTTAAATTGGTTTTAAAGTAAAATTAGTTCAATTATATATCTATTAATTCAATTTAGTTCATTAGTATCATTTTTATATTGAATTTTGAAATAAAAACTTTGTAAACTTTTGAACATTTTCTCTTTGAAAACCTGTTTTCTCGTCGCATCTATGAGATTAATGTTAAACTAAATTTTTTCACTTATATGAATGAAATTTGAAAAAATGGATTAAATATTTGGAATAATAATAATTTATATTATATAATAAGTTTAAATTTATTTTTAACCATAATTAATAGTTAAAATAGTAAAAATTAATTACCATGTTTAAGGTAAAAATGGGTTTACCGTGGGGTTAAACTAAGAATATAAGGGTTAAAATGACCTACCAATTTGTCAAAATATAATTTTTTATCCATATTTACACCTTATAATATTCCAAAATATAACCTAAGATTATTTGGAAGGTTTTTTCATGTGAATGAATTTATTATTTTGGATTCTTTTGGGAAATTTCCAAGTAATTTCCAAAAGGGTTCTCTTTCCCCGCTTATAAAGGGAACTCCCTCCCTTCACTTCATCACACCTAAAAAAACATTTTTTTTCTCTAAAAAATCCTGAAAACATATCTTCACAACATACTTATACATATTTTAGAGTCTTTTTCCTCCTAAAATACCATCCATAGGGTCCTTAAGAGGGATCCAAAGGAGGTTTCGCTTAGAGAAGGTAATTATCTTAACAAAGCTATTTCATTTTATTTATTCCTTTTAAACCTTTAATTTTGTATTAAAAATTAAAATATAATCACAAAAATATATAACATATAATTATATTTTATTATTTTTATGAAATAATATTTATCCATCTCCACTTCCATCAAATGGGAAACGAAAGCATCAAATGTGTGAATAGCGGACTACCGTCTCACGAACCGATGTAGTTCGTTTTCCATCAACACTTTTCAAGGATGGATATAGTGATGTATTTACCAAATGAATATGATATTTATTTTATTATTATACTTATATAATTTTAAAATCATATATATCTTTTTATATTCCATTTCGTTTCAAATATGATAACATCACTCGTGTGTACGGTGGACTACCACCTCACGAAGTGATGTGATTCGTTTTTCACATACACTTTACATTAAATATAATAAATATAAAATTAATTAATATATATGATTTATATTATATGATTTTGATTTTATAAAATTAATATATCACCCACTTTTTTACTATTTCATTCTTTAAGAGAATGATATCGCCACTCGTGCGTACGTACGGTTTACCATCACCACAAAGCGATTCGATTCATTTTCAATGTCCAAATTTTATAAATGGTTCTAAAAATATATATACTGAGTAAATATTATATTTATAACACTATTATAATTATAGATATTATATATATATCCTATTTATAATAATCGTAACTTTCATGAAAAAACACGCATGAGAAACAAGGTAATTAACACCTGAAACAATAAAAATAATAAAATATTATTAAAAGGGGTGGTAAAATGTTATAAAGTAATAATATATTATATTATAAATATGATTATGGTTCTTTTATAAATTAATAAAATTCTTAAAATCATTATGCAGGAGGTACGGACACGTATGAAGGAAATCGAACCTGGGGTCGGGGTTTCTCATCTCACTTTTACTTACATGAGACATTTGTCATATTAACTAATTATTTTCTTTGTGTGGTGTATATACTACCCATTTGATATGTTATATCATGAATCTATTTATATTTTTGGTATTTAAAGTTTCTTTTTATGTCATTTCTATTATGGTGCTTACGATTCAGAAGTTACCAAAGTGGAAAGGGTTTATTTCATAATCTCATCATTATTCGAGATTGTTTATGTTTTTGTATCCCTTGGAGGAATTATTTTATATTTATATATTAAAATAAATATATTTTCTTCACATTTGGTTATTAATGAACTTTTTTCAAGTAATAGTACCATTTTATACTCATTGGTACTTAAAATGATTGAGAATTTTTTTAAGAAAATTTAACTTTATTTCTCTCTTTGATCGGAAATCATTTTTCATAAAAAATTATGTTTTATAAAAATATTTTCAAAAATTATTTTAAATTTTTTGAAATTATTCATTAAAGAAATTTTTCCCATTTTACTTTTAAAATTTTTTTTGAAATGAATCTTTATGTCATTTTCAAAACAATGCTCATTTGGATTTTACCAAAAATGTGAAAGGAATCTTTGTTTTAACATGTACGACATAAATGGAATTTTTCATAATCATGACCAATAAATGTTTTAATGATTATATTAAAAGTTTTAAAAGTTTATTTTTAATGAAAACTATTTTCAAAATTTTTTGTGAACTTTTTTTTTAAAAGGTGATTTTCAAAATGCAAAGTTTATTTTTCTCAAAAATGTTTTTAAGGATATTGCCATGGTATATCTATTCATAAATGAAATCATCCCTCTACTTTAATTATAATACACTAAGGATATATTATATTGATATCATCCTTATTATTTCTATGGATGGTTTATGATCATTTTTACTAGGGATGTACAATTTTATTACCATTCACCATTTTACACTGGATAGTTTATGATTATGTTTATTAATTGGGGTAAGTATTAACATTTCATATGTTAGTTTTTTAATACAAATATTTATGTTGATTATGTTTCACCCCTTTCATATGAGGAATTAATTGGACTTAATAAGTGATGGGTGGGGCCTGCTATAGCCCCTTGATGCATCAGTAGATCTCATGAGACAAACTAGATTGGGTTTCAGTCAAGGCCTTACCCATTTATATAGATTTCATGGAAAAGAGCCTTGATGGTATTACATGTTTTGGAATAAGGCATCAAATATATGTTTTAGATTTACAACATTATGAATTCTATCATTATGAATTCAGTTATTGATATTCCATGTGATTATTTAATTATTTAGAATACCTATATTTAAGTTTCATACTCATGTGATTATTTATATGAAATCATTTGATCATCATTTATTCTTTACATATTATACTCATGTTATTTATTAAATGGAATGTGTTTCAGTTATTTACCTTTCCATATTGATTATTCCTTATTTATTCATAGCTTATATTGTATGCTTACCCTTATTGCGCATCTGATCTCACCCCTCTCTTATGTTTTATTTCCCCTAGAAAATGAGGAAGTATTTTTTGATTGATATACAAGGATAAAATAAGGTGAATAATGTAATTATCAAAGAAAATTCTTTTTGTATTTTATGTTTTAAAATGTAATGTGAATTTCAAGTATGTATCTAGTTTACCAAGAACAATAAACTATTTGGTCCTTCAGGATGTGATTCCTTATATATTATGCCAATGTAATAAAGTAGACACTGACTCTAGTTTATTAGGGTCAAGGTTGTCGTAGTTGGTATCATAGGAAATTTAGTAGAAACCTTGGGAACTAGATTTTGGAAATCATGGATTAGGGAACATAACCCTATGATATAATTTGAGGATAAGTATAAAATAACATCCTAAATTTTTGGTAAGGAATATATTATGTGGTTTTTTCTAGAAAATACATCTATGTATGGATACTATAAGTGGATATGGTTCTTAAACAGATGTGTTTAGGGTTAATATCTCTAAAAAGGCCTGATCATCACCCGGTGCATGAAAATGAGCCTTACTGCACACCTAGTTTAATACTCACATGGGATATGCTTAGTATTAATCACATTTTCTTTACTAACCATCATAAAGGAGTTGAAAATAAAGATATCCCCCAAATAAACCATGTTTATGATTATGATATTATCTATGTATAAATTTTTCAATTTATGTTAAGTATTTTTCTAGTTTTGGGATTATACATTATGTTTCATAATTTTATGATCTAATATAGTGTATGTTATTGTTTAGAAATGACACTTAATGAAAATAATGGTAACCATATCAATGCATGTACTCCATGTAGGGATTGAATTCCTAGGAAATATAATGAAGTCGAAGCTAGCACTGCAGCTAGAACAAATCAAATTATAACCATATTAGGGTACCTGACTCGGGTTATTAGTAATAAACTTTCCCATATAGATTATCCTGTTGATCCACTACAAGGTGTATCAATGTTAGAATGATTTATGCATCATCAACCACCATCATTTAATGGGATTACAAATATATTTTTAGGTGAGAAATGGATAAGTTCTTTGGAGAAGATATTTCTTACCTTAGGAAGTAGTAAAAGGGAGAAAGATTTTATGGCATTTTATCATCTCTTAGGAGATACAGACCAATATTGTTCATTGATTCAAAACACTAAGGATGGAGAATAAATAGAAAACATGTAATGGAGTTATTTTAAGGTACTCTTCTTGTAAAAATATTTTACTCGTGAGAAATGAGTAGATATGGAAAGATATTTATTAAGTCTAAGAAAAAAGGAATGGTAGAATGTTTTTAAGTATGATGACAACTTTATAAGGTCAGAAAGGTATGTTTCAAACTACATATATAATTCAAAGAGTAAGATTTACCATTTCTTTGATTGGATTAAGACAATCCTCCGAAGGGCGCTAGTCTCCCAAACTTTCTCATCATATGAAGATATAGTAGCATGTGCTATCAAGATAGAGAAATAATTCTCCAAGTCTTGTAAATTCAAAGGAATGTAAGAGAAGAAAAGAACATTAGATAAAAATATAGATAAAGGGAAGATGAGAAAGAAGTATTTTCCAACATGTGATACTTATAAAAGGAAATACCTTGGTACATGTATAAAAGGAAAAGGAGTTTTCTTCAAGTGTGGGGAAAAATCCACCATACTTGTGATTATAAGGGAAAGAAATAATCTTCCAATGTGCAATGCTTCCACTGTAAGGATATAGAGCACTACTAAAATTAATTCCCCAAGAATCAAGGGAATATACCTCAAAATAAGCTAAGGGATCAAAGTCAAGCTTAATCTATTGATAAATCTCAAGTGGAATGATTACTATGATTGTGTATTTGGATCCAATAAATATATTTTAAAATTATATTATTAATGACACTATCATTATAAAAATAATGAAACATATAAAGATTTTATTGCATCATCGTTTCTTTAAGGATTTGAGAGTACATGTTGAATGGAATCGATGACCAAGAAAAGTGATTCAGTGACAATTTGAACCTCTTGGAAAACACATGATTAAGGGAGACACTTAATATGTGCCCTATATTGAGATAATAATGATAAATTGGTTTTTATGAAGATATTGGTAACCTTTAAGTTTTATTTAATCTTTGATACTAAGGTAATTATAGGATATTACTACTTGGAAACATTATAGAAATTATATTAATATGGTTTTAGAAAAAGAATAACCCATATTCTAGGTGACAACCTATAACATTGGAAAAGGCCATGGGGATTGAACCATAATTGAAGGATGACAAGTGTTTAGCACCTACCATTGACCTATGTGATTTCCTAGTTAATATGTCATTGATTTTTAGTTAAACGACTTAATGGATAAATATTAATGTTGAACTAATGGTGTTATTGTTGAGGTTTAGAAATTAATGTATTATATTGGATAAATTGTGATAAATATATTATTTTTGGAAAATTCTTATACACAAATAGAAATACTTATCACTCTTTTATGGGTATTATGATTCATTAAAAGTTAATTTTAGTGCTTCAGGCATAAAATATTCATCTTGGATATTCATTTATTATAGTAAAAATGAAGTAAAAAATGATTAAAGCACAACCAAAATATAAAATTGTGCCAATTAAATAGATATATATCAAGTAATTATATTTTAATATATTATTAGTCAATATGGTAAAGGAATTCCTTATCTCTAGAAAAAATATATTGAAAATAATTATATCATAATTCCTTCATTTATATTGAATTGATAGTCTTTTAAATCATCATAAATTTATAGTTTTTAGGTCCTTGAATTTCCATTGATAATTAAATATATTTTGATCAATGACCTCTATTACTCTCTATAATTATTTATGATTTTCTTCCATGTCCATGTATTCACTTTCGAGCAGTGTTTTATTACTTAGAAACCTAGTTATCTATTATTCCATATGAACTTTGTATTTCCATTCTCTCTTATCAAGAGGATTTTATATTAACCTTTATCGTGATGTTGGTTTTAAAAAAAGGTATTTTAAAATTTCAAACCCTTGATTATCAAGATCAAGATTAAATTGTGAGGATAGAATTTATTTAAGGGGGGAGAATGTAACACCCTGATATTTTTAAAAGAGGAATATCATGTTCGATAGCGTGTATAAAACACAAACCTAAGATTAGAATAGAATATAACACACTGATACTTTATGATATATTCCTTTTTAATTTAATATCTTACATTGAACTCAACACCAGGTTGGAATGAAATGTGATACGCTATTAAAATATTATCATTTAAACATGATTATTATAAACTAGTTGTTAAGATGGCGGGTATGAATAATAATAATAATGGAATTATAAAAATTATATGGTTTACACATGTATAATATAAATTAAATGGTTTTATATTGATTATAAATAAAATAAGTACCATTTGAAAGAAAAATAAATGTTTTATGAAAAAATGTATTTTTATAAAAGGAAAAATTGTCACGTCTTGCACACATAATTTAAAATTAATTTTTGAAACTTTTATAAAATTTATTTAATAAAATTAACTTAATTTCGTAAATCATCATATAAAAATTATCTTAAGGTGGATTTTTTTGATTTTTTTGAAAAGTTTCATTTTTAGATGAATAGTGAAAAATACTGAATTTTAATTGAAAACTGTGTTTTTGTTTAAATTATTTTTAAAATTAAATTATATTTTAAATTTGTTTTAAACTAAAATTAGTTAAATTATATATCTATTAATTCAATTTAATTCATTTGAATCATTTTTATATTGATTTTTGATATAAAATCTTTGTAAACTTTTGAACATTTTCTCTTTGAAAACTCACTTTCTCGTCACGTCTGCGGGATTAGTTTTAAATTAAATTTTTTATTTTATATGAATAAAATTTGGAAAATGGATTAAATATTTTTAATCATAAAAATATATAATATATAATAAGTTAAACTTAATTTTTTACCAAAATGAATAATGAAAATAATAAAAAAATAATTATCATGGTTAAGATAAAAATGTGTTTATTGTGGGGTTCAACTAAGAAGATAAGGGTTCAAATGACCTAATAACTGTCAAAATATTATTGTATGGACATATTTACACATTATAATATCCTAAATTTTAAACTAAGATTATTTTTAATATTTTTTTCAAGTGAATTACTTTATCATTTTTGGATTATTTTGGGAAATTTCCAAGTAATTTCTAAGAGGGTTCCCTTTCCCCATTAATAAAAGGAAATTACCTACCTTCACTTATTCACACCTACCAAGAAATTTGTCTCTAAAAAAATAAAAAAAAATAACTACACAAAATCCTTAGACATATTTTATGGTTTTTTATCCCAAAAGACCATCCCTAGGGTCCTTAAGAGGATATCCAAAGGAGGTTTCTCTCAAAGAAAGTAATTATCAAAACAAAGATCTTTCATTTTATTTCTTATTTTTCCACTTCAAATTATGTATTAACACTTAAAATATAATAAAACCAGTATCTACCATATAATTATATGTTATTATGTTTATTACTTAATATTTATCCATCTCCACTTCCATAAAATAGTAAATGAAATCATCGATTGTGTATACAACGAACTACCGCCTTGTGAACCAATGTAGTTCGTTTTCCATAACCAATTTTCAGGGATAGATATAATGATGGATTTAACACATTTATATTATATTTTTGATATAATTATAGTTATTGAATTTTAATATCACATATACCTTTTTACATTCTATTCTGTTTCAAATACGACAATATCACTCATGTGCACGGCGGACTATCGCCTCCGAAGTGATGTGATTCGTTTTTCACTTATAAATTAAATGGAATGTAATAAGGTTAAAATTAATGAATATATGTGATATATATTATATTATATTAATTATTTAAAATTAATATTCCACCCACTTCCTTACCCTTTCACCCATTAAGGGAATGATATCGTCGCTCGTGTGTACGTACGGTCTACCATCTCCACAAAGCAATGCGATTCATTTTCCATGTAAAACTTCCATAAATGGTTATAAAAATCTATATTAATATTAAATATAATATTTATAAAATTATCATCATTATAGAGATGATATATATATCCTATTCACAAGAACCGGAACTTTCATGACGAAACGCGCATGAGAAAACAAGACAATTAACACCCAAAACAATGAAAATAATAAAATATTATTAACAAAAGGGTGGTAAAATGTTATAATAGGATAATATAGGATATTATAGATATGATTATTATTATGTTATAAATTAATAACATGCTTAAAACCATTATATAGGAGTTACGTACATGTACGAAGGAAATCGGACCTGAGGTAACGGTTTCTCGTCTCACTTTTACTTCTATGAGACATATGTCATATTCACCACTTATTTAATTTGTGTGGTATATATACTAACCCTTTTATATGTTATATAATTAATATATTTATCTTAATGTTATTTAAAGTTTCATTTGATTTCATTTCTTTTATGGGGCTTACGATTCAGAAGTTACCAAAGTGGTAAGGGTTTATTTCACAACCTCATAATTATTCGGGATTATTTATGTTTACATCTCCCTTGGGGGAATTATTTTATATTTTTATAATAAAATAAATATACTTTATTCTATTATAATTATTAATTAACTTTTTTAAGTAATAGTATAATTTTATACTCATTGGTACTTAAAATAATTGAGAAAATGTTTTTAAGAAAATCCGACTTTATTTCTCTCTTTGGTTGAAAATCCTTTTTCATAAAAACCTATGTTTTATAAAAAAAATAAACCTTTTTAAAAATATTTATTAAATACATTTTTACCCATTTTTTATTTTTATAATTTTTTTAAAGGAATCTTCATGTCGTTTTCAAAACAATTCATGTTTAGTTTTTACCAAAAACGTGAAAGGAAGCTTTATTTTAACATGTACATAATGAACGTAATTTTCCACCATCATGACCAATCAATATTTTAATACTTGTTTTAAAAAGTTTTAAAAGTTTATTTTCAATGAAAAGTATTTTCAAAATGTTTTTTGAGATTTTTGTTTTAAAATTTGATTTTCAAAATGCAAATGTTATTTTTCTTTAAAATGTTTTTAAGGATATTTCCATGATATTTCTATTCATCAACAACATCAACCTTATATTTTACTTATGATCCAATGAGGATATATTGTATTGATACCATCCTTATTATTTATATGGATGGCTTATGATCAATTTTACTAGGGATGTATAATTTTATTACCATTCACCATTTTACTCTGGATGCTTTATGATTATGTTTATTGATTGGGTTAAGTATTAACATTTTGAATATTATTTTTTTAATATGAATTTTTATGTTGATTGGGTTTCACCCCTTTCATATGAGGAATGTATTGGACTTAGTAAGTGATGGGTGGGGCCTACTATATCCCCTCAATGCATCTTTAGGTCTCATGAGAGAAACTAGATTGGGTTTTGGTTGAGGCCTTACCCATTTATATAGATTTTTTGGAACAAGGCATCGATGGTATTAGATGTCTTGGCACAAAGCCTCGATGGTATGTTTTAGATTTTAATCATTATGAATTCCATAATTATGAATTAATCTATTGATATTCCATGTGATTATTCAATTAGTTAGAATATTCATGGTTAAATTTCATTCTTATATGATTATTTATATGGAATCATTTGATCATCATTTATTCATGACATATTATGCTCAAGTTATTGATTAAATGGTATGTGGTTCAGTTGTTTACCTTTCCATATTTATCATTATTTATTTAGTCATATATTTCACTATATTCTTACCCTTACTGAGCATCTGATCTCACCATTTTCTTATGTTTTATTTATCCCAGGATATGATGAAGTGTTTTTTGATTGATATGCAAGGATACACTAAGGGGAATAATGGAATTCTCAAAGAAATTTTTTTGTGTATTTTATGTTTTAAAATATAATTTTAATTTCAAGTATGTATCTATTTTACCAATACTACTAAACAATTAGGTCCTTCGGGATGTGATTCCATGTATCTTATAACAATGTAATAAAGTATACACTAGCTCTGGGTTAATGGGGCTAGGGTCGCTACTCCCACTAAATTTTTTTAATTTAGATTTATATACATCTTAGTGTTTCCTAGATGAATAGAGAAGTATGAGTTATACATATTATCTAGAATATCCCTCTTCAATTCTAGTTTTTATGGGATACATATCTAGGTTTGAAATATTATAACTCCAGCTTTAGTGAAGTTAAACTCCAGAATATTTGATACCTTTCTCTGTAGCTCCTCATAACCATTTTGGTTCTCCTTAATCCTCTCATGAATGGATGGTTGAGAAGTTATTTGATCAAGGTATTATGAAGTTACTTTTATGATTCTCATGTTTATACTTTATATGTCCATGTTGATTAGAACCCTTTAAATCCTCATCATGGATAGGGTTATAGGATCCTTTTTACTCAGAGTATCTTCTACTTTATTCACCTCCCTAGGATAATAATGGATTGAAAAATCATAATAATTGATTAAATTTAACAATCTTCATTGTAACATATTGAGATACTTTTGTGTAAATATATACTTGAGGATTTTATGATTCATATATATGTTACACTTATCCCTATAGAGATAATGTCACCAAATATTCAATGTGAATATCACTATATCCAATTCAAGATCATGGGTTGGGTAGTTCTACTCATGGATCTTTTATTGGTGGTATGAATAAGATATCAATTTATCATATTGAATGAGTATAAAACCCAATCCATTTTGGATGCATCACTTTAGATCCCAAATACTTCCCTACTAGTGGGTAATGTGAGAATAGGTGAAGTTATTAGCCTCTTATTTAACTATTTAAAGCTCTCCTCACATTCATCAGTCCATACAAACTTTACTCCCCTATGAGTTATCTTAGTTATTGGGATTTATAATAATGATAAGTTTCTAAAAATCAATGATAATACCCAAATAATCCAAGGAAACTACTAATATTCATCATAAATGTTGGTCTAGGTCATCCTTCAATTACATATTTTTTAAAAAGATCAAAAAATATCCCTTTTCTGTTGATAAAATAACTAATTAATGTTACTTGATCCATACAAAACTCACATTTTTGTAATTTACATAAAAATTTCCCATTTGTAAGGTCTTCAGTACAATATTCAAATTCTCCTCATGTTCCTCCCTACTTTTAGAGTCTATAATGATATCAGCTATAATGACTACCATAAATTTATCAAGGTAATCCTTAAAGACTCTATTCATTAAGTCCATGAATACAGTTGGAGAATTAGTGGGTCCAAGTTCATAATTATGAACACATAAATCCCATACCTTGTACAAAAAGCAATATTTGGGGTATCCTCTATCTTCAAATTTACTTGATAATATCCAAACTGAAGATCCACCTTAGAGAAGTACTAGGCTCCACACAGCTGATCAAAAAATTCATCAATCTATGGAATAAGATACTTGTTTTTATCATGATCTTGTTTATATTAAGATAATCAATAAAGATTCACATTGACTTATCATTCTTCTTGATGAAAATAACCTGCACACCCCACGGTGAAGCACTTCGATGTATAAAACCTTTGTCCAAATTCTTCTATAGTTTCTTCTTTAGCTCTTTAAGTTAAAAAATGGCCATTATATAAGTATTCTTGGATATTATAAAAGAACTAGGTATAATTTCAATTGATAACTTAACCTATCGACTGGGAGTAAGAACAGGAAATTCTTCAGAAAACACATCAGCATATTCTCTTACAAGGGTAATGTCATCAAGGATAATCTTTTCCTTACTCTCAATTATTTGAGCTAGATATTATTTCTCATATGGTGGTAATATCCATTCTTGATATAATGATTTTGAAGTAGATTTATCCTTCTCCTTACACTTGTATAGAATTATAGGGTGATTCGCGATACGGAGGGTGATTTCTTTCTCCTAACAATTTATGTTGGCACTATATAAGGAAATCCAATGAATACCCAAAATAATGTTAAATTATGGAGTATTATAAGGTTCAATGGGAAATTCATCCCAAAAATATTCATAGGGGATAATTTTTATACTTGGTATGCAATAATTTTCTCACTTATAATTTTCACTGATAGCTCAACTTTCATGTTTTGAGGTGGTGTTTAAATAATTCTAATAAACTTACATGATATAAAATAATATATAGAACCAAAATCAAATAGTATATTTTTTATACTTGAATGGATAACTATCATACTTATCACCAATTCATTTTAAGGATCCACCTTAATAGTTGTGATGATGTATGTTTTCCCTTAATCTCAAATCCTTAGAGGTTGTTGTTGCTGGTTATTTTTGAATATCCTTGGCTTAGTGCATTGGTTTGCATAGTTTCCTTGTTCCTTACAGTTGAAACATTGGGTAGTAGGCTAAGGGTTGACCATAAAATTTATTTCTTCCATCACATTTTTGGGTTTCTACCATCACCATTCACTATATATGTTCCCCTAATTCCCACACCTAAAACATTTCCTTTTCCCCTTCAAGCTATTTTTAGGATAAATCTTCCTTTACTTTTAATAAGTGGGATTTTAGACTTTCTTACCATCATGAGATTTTTACATCACTCTTCTAGAATTAAACTACATTATTATCTTCCTATATTAAGAACCATAAGACCCTTGAGATTCACTGATCTTCATTTTGATGTTGAGGTCACATCAAAAAAATTCTACATTGCTATCAAATTCTTGAATCGCCAAAGCTTTTAATAGACTCAGATTTATCCCACTAAATAAGTGGTCAAATTTAATTTTGAGTTAAATTACAAAGCCAGATTAATATCACACAAGTCTTTTGAAGTTTATATAATATTTCCCAATGGATTCATCGTCCTTTTAATTGAGGAAAAGGAACTAATTCTCTATTTTAAGTTAGGGAGTGCGAGGAAAATATTTATCAAAAAAAATTCTAGAATTCTTTCCACTCCAACACTTTGATCTCTTCCTCGAGATTTGTATTATTGATCAATGTAAAACATTAATTAGTTTCTCCTTCCATGAAATAAAAATACACCATGACCATATCTTACTCAGATCATTGAAGGATAAATAAGATCTTTTCAGTGGATTTTATCCATTGTTCAATGATTAAGGGATCAAGAGATCCACTAAAAGTCAGGGGTATTTGTTGTATAAAGGTATCAATTACAACTTTCTCTTTCTTAAGTGGATGTGGTTTTTCCCCTGATTCAAGTTTCTATTCAAAACTTGAGTTAATTAAGTAAGTATTTTCAAGAATCTCTCGAATCATTCTCCTATTAGGTTGGGAATCTCATTTGGAAAGTTGTCACATTTCCCATCACATTAGTTGTTGACTCATTTCTTCCTATTTTTATCCATTGACTAAAATAAAGGGAGAATTAAGGATGATAATTTTCAAATTGTTAAACACATAAAAGTAAAACTATTAACATTTAATTGATAACTCATAAATGATATATATTCCTTAAACTATGAATTCCTATATTTCTCTCTAAGTTGTCTATGGTCTATTTCCTAACATAAAATTTCATAGGCATTTTTTATTAATTTCATAATATTTCATAAAAATCTTGTAAATTTACCAAAGAATATCCCCCAGAAGTGTCAAAATAGGTATGCACCAAGGCCTCTTTTTCATTCACCAGGTAATTATTTAGCTAATATATATGGCATCCTTTTTTATGTTATTACCCCTAAGTACAACTATGTTAGATCCACATCCACAGGTAGTATCCATACATGGAATTTGTTGCTTGGAAACCACTCACTCTATACTTTAAAATGATTCAAGGATGTTTTACTATGTTTAGTCATATTCATAAGGCTTTTAATAAGGTTTTCTAATCCTCCCAAAAATAACTAGACCTTGATCTGATACTAACTATGACAACCCATTTTTTATATACTTTATTTCATGATATAGTACATTAAGATACACATAACACAATCCCAAAAGATCAAAAGTCCTAGTGTATTTGGATAATTAGTTACATATAATAATAAATTGAAAATAGGGATATAACAACATTTTTAAAAAACTCCCTGACATGCCCTTAAATTTCAATTATCTTCTAAAACTGCACGGGATAACCTGGGGATGTACATAAGAAAAATGTGAGCTATAAAACCCAGTAAGAGAATAATCGAAGAATAACATGAAGTAAAGTACATGTGATTAAAGAGGCGTAATATGGTGACATATAAATGTGAGAATCATAAAAATGAATATTTTAGCATGATATAAGATGATAACATCAAGGAAATATAGGAAAGTGGCAACAATATAAAACATGACATCATAAGCATAAGTCAAAGATAACCACCAAGAAATCATAACATAGTTTCCTGAGGATAATTAATTATAAACCATATATGGTATCTCATGAGATAAAAACATTACCCAATGAATTGGAGGGCTATATAATTCTAGGCCCACCCATTGCATTTATATCATGTACATGCATTTGTATGCCACATAGATCGTATAATATAAGAATGTCTTTCATCAATTTTAATCCCACGATTAATGAGTGTGGGTTGAATACATGGAATATCCGAATCAATGAAGGATAATTACATCTATGAGAATACCCTTGAGTGGAAATTAGGATGGGTATTCACAACACAAAATTTGGGCATAAAAATCACATGATAATTTTGACAGTATAATGGGTGTACATAATGGTTCATGAAAGTATTTAATGAGAGTAAAATATGGTATCTCATTACTTGGTAATCATAATGGTAGTAAAGGTATGTGTAAAAACACATTAAAACATTAATAATTAGAAATAAAAAGGCTTAGTATAAAGAATATACTTGAATAAAAAGGAAGATGATAGAATCTCTTACCTTAATAGGGTGCTTATAAAAGCTTGAGAGGATCTTCCAAAGAGCTTGGGAACACATTTTGGGGGATTTAGAGGGTTATAGAGAGAGTAAATTCATTATTAATGGTTTTTTAGTGAAGAGTAATGGGAGTTTGTGTGGGTATTTATAAAAAGAGCGGGGAATTATTTATTAATTTCTAAATTTAGGTTTTAGACTCTAAGTGATAAAATAATTAAAACCACAAACCTTACCATGGTTTTTCTCATGATTTATACCAAAGAGAAGTGGTATTAAATATTTTATTATGAAAAGAACCTAACTCCTTAAAATAATACCATTCATGATGTCGAAGTGAGTCATATTCATAAAAATTTGATTTTAAAACCTTAAAATATAATATATGTTTTGGATGATTCATTAAAGGTTTGTAAAATTAATAAAATAATTTAAAAAACACATTATTTTAAATGGGGATCTATTTTTGGTTATGTATGTCCTTTATAGTATTTATTAGTTTACTTTTTATCTATTATTATGTCATAATGCATACAACATATTTATACTGTATTTAATTTTTATCTAAAAAATCAATTATCTTGGAAAATTATGAAAAAAAACACTATTAGATAATTTCAATGTTATTATTTAAAAAATAATGTTTATTTTACCAAAATATTTTTCTAAATATGAGTATTTACACTTTTAAATAAAAAGCCTCATTTACTAGAAAATGCTACCTTTTACGACACTAATGGTTTTCTGACCCTTATAAAAATTGAATTAGACTTAATTAAATTATATTATTATATATATTTAAATAAATATTATTTATTAAGAATATTTCAGTAAAATAACATTTATTTCAAAAATTATTAAATTTATTAAAAATATTGTTTAATTGAAACTATATATTTCCCAAAAATACAATTTTGATTTCTTCATATCAAAATATAATTTTTATCAAACTCATTATATAATCATGTATAAAGTATTAATGAAAAGGGATAAATATAATCATTATTTTATTAAAAATAAAACATAAAAATTCATAATGTTAAGGTTTAGATACATAACCCCTTATTATACTAGTGTACGCCCTAATGGTAAGGTGTGTGATGGAGGAACTTTCTTGAGGCAATTCAATGAAGGTTGTTTGAGTAGTGGTCTCAATAATCTTGAAATTCTCCCATAAAGGGTTTCACTCAAGATTTAGTTATTGAATCTTATCTTGGGCTTTGTCAAGGGGAAAGACCGATGATGTCATCTCCCTTGTAATCTTTGATAAATAGGCTTCATAGGGTATGATCCTACTGGTCGAGGTCGTTTCTTCTTTTATTTGTATCAATTATATTTTATCATAACCCTTAATATACACTAATATTAATGGTCACTGCAAAATAACTATATTATCGATGGTTATGATGCTTAGTAGAATTTTAAATCCAACAAGCTATATTTTATACTTTCTAAAATAACAAATGAAATATAGTGCATATGTTTTCTATAACTACATTACTTATTAAGGAATTTATTCATTTAGAAGGGAATTTTATTTTTAAAATTTTAGGTCGTTACATTTTGGGTGTGATATGGCCCCAAGTGTATGTTTTATATATATGTGTGAATAAGGGTTAAGGTGAGGGGTTATAATGAAACCCTTATGTAATAGAGGCTTGTATCTAGTTCTAGGTAAGGGATGTGACCCCCGGGTGTATGATTATATATTCAGGGGATGGGTATACTTCCCCTGGGTGAATTATTATGGTTCCATGGATGGGTATATTTCCCCCAAGTGGTTTATTATGTTCTAGGGATGGGTATATTTCTCCTGGGTGGTTTCTTATGTTTCGGGTATGAGTATATTTTATTTAGGTGGTTACTTATGCTTAGAGACACTTTGGAATTGGTTGAAGTAGGAACAATCGATCTCGGGTGTCATGTTAGAACCCCAAGGATTTCAGTGGTTATTTAATTTATGCTTCTATAGCTATTAATTTTATGATTTCAATTATATCACATGTGTACACCCTATATTTACTAGTTGTATCCAATACTATATTGGTGGTGCCCTGTTGAGTTGTACTTGTACACTAGTCAAGTGGACATAGCCAACATTAATTTTGTTTTCATTATGTGCAGGAATGAACTAGAAAAAAAATACAAAGGAATGTTTTTTATGACTTGGATTAGTGGATCAACTACATGATAATAATGATTTGTTTCATATTGGATTGACCATTCCTTCTCACAATTGACCATGGATCTCTGATTGGTTGTGCCTCTCTAACTAACTATGTCTATCAAGTGACCACAAGTGATGATCTAATCAACTATGATATTAGACTAATCATAAGAAGAGATCCAATTGACTGTGCATTTCCCGGATCAACCATGCCTAAATTTTTTACAAATTCTTGGATTGACTGCATATTGATTCTGAAACGACCGCATGATTGAAGTGACTATGTGATTGATTGTTCCATCTGAATATTGATTCTAATTGATTGTCTTCCCAACTGATCATGTGAGGTAAAAGATCTATCATGCCTCTCAAGTGATTGTTCTTCTGATCGAACATGACCTTCCTAGTCAACTGTGGGTATTTCAAATCCAAATTTCCCAAAATTTAAAACCCACATCAAAAATAACTTTTCCACCGGTTCTCCCAAATTAGTATGAGCCTTAAAATATAAACCACATGGAAATAATCTAAAGTAATAGGGAAATAGAGATCATGGGAGAATTTTTACCAAATCTAGAAGATTCAAGATGCCCAACTTCATCAATTGTGTCCCTTGAAGTTGTCCATGTGTTGATCGTCCGAGGAAGAAGGATATTGAAGATCATTACACTAAAACTGAAGGAGAAGGATGAATAATACTCATTATTGCTACAAATATCTCCCCTCACCCATTTTTTAAAGAATTTTAAACTTTTATTTTAGTCTCATATAGACTAAGATAATAATTTACTGTAATTTATGCAATTTTAATTCTAACTCTATTTGTTGTTCATCCATGTTGTGTTGTTCACTTCTCCCTCATGTATTCGTGTTTATGCAACCCCTATATTGTACCCAGTGATATCAAGATCCATGATTATAGAGAGATAAACCATTGTAGGTGATCCAAGGGGAATTATAGTGGGATTTATTGAATTTAAATTTTTCAATTCTCAAAATATTTTATCTGATTTTGTACAGCGGTAAAGGTGAGGGGTGGGAGATGTGATTGCAACTCTAACCCCTTATCATTGTTATTGTATCATCCTACTTTAAAACTTTAAAATAGTGAGTTGATTATTTGTTTGAGGGTCATTGAATAGTTTGTTATTAGCATACATAAGAGAATAGTTTAGGGTGATTTGATTCATGGTATTGAATCTATTTAATAGATTTAGTGATTTAGAACAAATGTAAATGATGATAGAACCTATTAGAATTCACCCTAGACTGTCTGAATTTCTTGTTGAACCTTTCATGTTTGTTTTCTGCTTTAATTTTTTCATTTTCCTTCAAAATTAATAAAAAACAAATAAAAATAAGTAAGTGATTGAGAATAGTGAAGAACCAACCACACACTCCTTAGGAAATGACTATGGTCAACTACTATGATAAATTCTAAGAGTTTTACAAATTTTGTATGCAAGGTATGTGACAGTATTCGCACCATCGGTGCCATTTCTATGGATTTAGGCAAACAATTCATTTTTTCCTTCATCACTTTGTAATTTTTTTCCACTTTCAAATTAAAACTGAAAAAAACACCAAATTATCATGCCCATTTAAAAGGGGTTAATGAGATCATTATTGCATTCATATAAATGTTGAATAGTAATGTCATGGGTCATAATATGAACCCTCTTGAAAAGTTGGAATATGTTTAAATAGATGAAAAACTACTCAACATGGATAAACTGAAGGTCTTACTTGACCACGTCACATCCACTTTTCCACAACCTATAGAACAAGAAGAAGATCATCAGAAGGTAGGGGAAGATGAACCTGAAGTGAGGCCCCTGTTAATCTCAACAGTGAAGGCCCTAGGTTTTGAAGGTAAAGATGAAGTTAATGGGATCAAATTTAAAGAAAATATAGAATTTCCACCGCTACTCTCATCCATATAAGAAGAATTTAAAGTGGTATTAAAATTAGAGAATGAATTACATTTTGAGACCATAGAGGGAGATAACACTAAACTAAACTCGTTTTATTCACAATTTATTCACACTGCTTTATAGTATGGCCTCCCTTATGTTGTAAGATAAGACTCAGTTAAATTGATGTCCAATTTGGATGATGATGATGAAGGACTATTGGAACACTACTTCAAGGATATAATTGAATATCCATGGGATAAAAGAATTAAAAATGACCTTTCAAGGGTGTTATATGAGAAAAAAGTGTTTTAACCTAGATTATATGAGAGAGTGAATCAAACCTTAATCTCATTTTATTTTAAAATTAGTTTTACAACTCAAGCTCCCTGGTTTTTAGATTCTATATTTAGTACCACTCCATCTCACACTTGTAGAAGATAAAGAGGTCACGGAAGAAGAAATAAAAGAATCATTGTGATTACTCGCTGAGATTGAAAGAGGATATGGTATAAAGGAGTACTTTCATGATGAACAACCAATTCAAGATAAACCATATGACAAGCCACTTCTAGGAGTAGTTTTCACACACTCAATGAACTACCCAAGGATTCTAGATATTGTAGAGGAGATGACTAAGGATTATTTTAAAAATCTATTAAATGAATTAGAAGAAGATTTCATAAGATAAGTAGCTAAGTATGAAGGAATAAAGGAGGAGGTATAACTAGAAGAACTTATGGAGTTTTCCCAAAAAGCGCCCCATCAAAAACACTAATAATAATATGTGTATAGAGGTAAAGTAAGATATGAATTATCATAGGCTTCTCATGAGGAACCATAAGGATAAACTAATATATATAAGGGAGAGAATATTGAAATGAACTCAACCTGTTTTAACTTTATTCAATTTGAATTGTTCATTAACTCTCCCTTAGTTAATCATGTCTAAGCAGTTTTATTAAAGAAACCACTCGAGGATGATTCCATAAGAGTTGTGGCTAAGTAGGATTTATACGCCATCCTTCTACCCTCACTTTAGAGAACATAATGCACTGATTAGGGGGTATACATGAATAATTCTAATTAGGGGGGCCTCTAAATTCAAGTGAAGTTAGGTAGCTATGAAAGGAAGATGATGTGGTGGTTTTAAACATACATTCCATATCCTCTGGAGGATTGGGGATAACCATAGGCTTATACAGCTATGGAAAGCCTAAATACAACCCCACTTAGGAGTAGCCCACCCAATATTTATTCCCCTTACTCTTTCTTTTTGTTATTTCTTAGTTTTTAATAAATTTCTTATGTTTAATTTATTTTTTTAGGTTTTCATAAAGTGTGTAAGCTTAAGAATCAAAAATAAAAAATTAAGTGAAGGTTTTCCACCTAATAACCAAGCTATTTTTATCCTTTTACAGTGTTTTATCACTACAATTTCTATGCATTTTAGTGGATTTCAATGGAAAAAAGATGAATAAGTGTGGGGGAGGTTTCAAACCTCTTTAGATTAGTTTTAAAAGATTTTTCAGATTTTTGTAAATAATTTCTACTTGTTTTATATATTTTTTAGCTTATTGGTGTGTTTTTTGTCTAGGAAACTTATATTTCAAAGTTTTCTCGCCTAGTTTAAAGATACATGCTAGTTTTGAAATATTCATTGATTTTAAAACTAATGAATTTGCATGATTTTGAGTGAATTTGATTACATTTTCATGTTAACTTAGTTTTAGATCTAGAAAAAGGAGTGTGGTTAAATATATTTTTATGGAATTGGAATTATAACATGATGAAAATTATATTTTTGAACTCAAAACTAAGTGGATTAGCCTTTGTGAAATAAAACACCATAGAGAGATAACTCAAAAAATGGTCATATGAGTTCATTGAAAGTGGAGTAAAATGGAAAATTAGGACCCCACAATGAAATTATGAGATTATTAGGCACTAGGTGTGTGATTAATAAAATCCCTCTATAAATTCAATAAGTGTTTTGCACATACATTACTGATAAAAATTCTAATAAGTACTTAATTATCAAAAATAAATTAATTAAGGTGAGTGGGGTATTGAACCCAAATGAAGAAGGGAAAATTGACTTATAATATTATCATTTGAGTTATATAAAGGAAGTGGAAAATGGATCTTGGGTAAAAGGAACCTAGGGGATAGTGATAATTGAAATCACTTCTTGTTAAAAATTTAATTCCACTTAATTTTTTTTGTTTCACTCTTGGAACTAAAACTATGACTTTAATTGAAGTGAGGCAATATATTTAATTCACATAAGTGGAATGTCATTTTTTATCAATGGATTAATCTATTCTTATCTTATTTCTAGTATGTGTATTAAAATCTAGTCAAGATTTTATTTTTAAATAAATAGAATTAGTTGTATTTCCTAAAAATGTAATAGTGTAAGTGTGGGGAGTGATGGGAGTTAATTTCTCAAAATTATTGAATTATTTTCAATAAAAATTAACCCTTGGTCAAGATAAAACCTGGAAAATCATTTATTTTTTATACTTTTGATAATTTGGAACTAAATTGGTAAATGGATTAAATCTTGGTTTTAAGTGTTTTTATTAATTTTGGAATTGATTGAAGAAGCCATAAATTGATTTAATTCAATATTTTCATTATTTAAATGCTTTTATACTATATTCTTAAGTTATTTGAATTAGTTTTGAATAAAATAGACACAACCTACATCATTATTTTCCTTTGTGTACAGGTTTGAACCAGAAAAAATAGAAAAGGAAAGTTATATATGACCTTCCCCAATGGATCAACCACATAATGATAATGATCGACCACACATTGGATCAACTCCACCTTCTCTCAATAAAATGCGCATCTCTAACTGATTATGCCTCTCAAGCGACCACAGGTGAATATTGAATCAATCATGAGATTAAATCGACTATAAGGAGATATTTTTTTGATAATGTCTTTCTTAGATTGACTGTGTTTGGAAATTTTACAATGTCCTATACCAACCACATGTTGATTTTAAAGTGGTCTCATGATTGAAGTGACCACACGACAGGCCATTCCATTCACATATTGATTCCAAATGATTGTGCTTCTCATCCGACCATGTGAGGCAAATGATCGACCATGCCACATATCAACTATGAATTTATGGGTAAACTATGGGCATTTAAAATCCAAATTTCCCAGAATGGATAAGCCGCATCAAAAAAATTCCATCAGTTCACCCAAAATCAAGATGATCCTTAACAAATGGACCATGTGGTAGTTATCTAAATGAATAAGGAAGTGGTAATCGTGGGATAGTGTCAAGAAAGGATTAAAGATTCATTATTCCCATCTTAATTAATTATGACTCTCAAAGTTATATGTATGTCGATCATCTGAGGAAGAAGGAGCTCGAATATCTCTACACTGGACCCAAAGGAAGAAGGTGAAGAATACTCAATACTACTATAAATATCTCCCCTCCACCATTTTTAAAAGAATTTTAACATTTTAATTTGTCCTTAACTTGACTTATATAGGAATTTATTATGATTTCTACAATTCTAATTCTAACTTTGTTTGTTGCTCCTCTATGTTGTTTCGTTCTCTTCCCCCTCATTTCTTAGTGTTTCTGCAACCCTTGTGATGTACCCAATGATATTGAGCTCCATTATTATAGAGAATTAACCCATTGAGGATGATCTTAAAGTAATTATAGTGGAATTTCTTAAATTTATGTGTTTCAATTCTCAAAATATTTTATCTGATTCTATGTAGCGGTAAAGGTGAGGGGTGGGAGATTTGATTGCAACTCTAATCCCTTATTATTATTGTTGAATCCTCACACTATAAAACTTTAAATTAGTGATTTAATTATCTATTTTAGTATCCTTGAATAGCTCATTATTCTCATATATATGAAAACATTGAAGATTGGGTTGATTTATGGTATCAAATTTGTTTATTGGATTTAGTGCTTTATAAAAAATGTAAATGGTGATAGAACCTCTCGGAATTCACCATGGATTGCCTGCATTTCTTATTGTCCCCTTTGTGTCTGTTTGATACTTTCATTATATTTTTTATTTAATGATAATATAAAACTAAACATCAATCCCATTTATCTATTTCTTTCAAGATTAAGAAAAAAATAAACAAAAATAAATGAGTGAGTGAGAATAGTGAAGAACCAACCACACACTACTTTGGAAATGACCTTGGTTGACAATTGAGCCACATTCTAAAAGTTTTATGAATTCTATATGAAATTCCAATGACAAACTCCGCATCACATTAAATACCACACTACCCCTTTTCTCTTTATCAACAAGAATTTCATTGAAATTTCCCCCAATCAATAGTGGCCCAACAAATTCCCTTTGAAACCTTCTAAGGTGGTGGCACATACACCACTTACCAGCACCTATTGACCACCCATACCCACAAATAACCACTTATACATATTATAATCCTTTATAGGAGTGACAATATAGTTTTTTGGTAACTACTTAATGATCATATTTAAACCCTCTCTCTAAAGGAGGTAACCCCCCCCCCCCCATTATGTCCAATCCTATCAATAAAACCCACAGTATGAAGATCCACTTTAAATTTTAGAAAAATAAGTACCCTTGATTTTTCAACATGGCCTCAAACATAAAAACTATGTTATATAAGTGCTTTGTGCTTCAACAGTGTATCATCTGACCTAATCGAGTGTTTACAAGGCTCTAGTAGCTCCATCATAGTATTTTCACTATCCTCAGTGGAGATGGTCAAACATTGTTTGATAAAATATAATACTTAGGTTATTTGATAAATCCATTAAACATTATTTGATTAAATTATTACTAGTGGTGGATGAGTCACCGATGAGGTTTCCCTAGAAATTCCACTTTGGAAATACAAAAAGGCTATAAAAACACTCGCAAGCATGACAACAAAATAATATCCACAAAAAGGATAAGGGGATTACCTGTTAACTCATAGGGTCATTTATTTGAATCTCTTCGCATGAATAATACAAAGGTTTTAGAGAGAACTTAGAGAGAGTGTGTCTAAAATTGTTCTAATTTCTATTCAAAGTCATATCTCTGGACAAATGGGTCAGAGGTCCCTTATATAGGCTTCTGGGCTCAGCTTACTTGAGAATCTGACTTGACCTTTACTTACAATACACACATTCTATAAGGAAAAATCAAAATAAAAAGAAAAATTTCCAGTGCACAATTTCAAAACTTCCACCACACACTTCTCACTAAAAAACAACCTACATAATTGACATGTATGATTTGATCATATTGTCCATGTTGGATATGATGCAAGTTTGTATCAGCACCTAGAATCCCTCAAAATCATACAGAACATTGATAATTTCACCAACCAAGACTTATTTTTATTACTCTTTCATTTACATAAATTGTAACACCCCGCCCCTACCTCATTGTCTTGAGGAGGCAATAAGGGCTACTTGGCCTTAAGCGATGTTCCCAAGGCACCAAAGGCTGGAAATAAATGTCGAGGCTTCAAGGAACAGTGGGGAATGATTTTCCCTTAAGACAAAACCAACCAAACCAACAACTAAATATGCATGCACTTTCAAACCCAACCATGTGATACTAACAATTACATTACAAACCCCAAAACCATCCAACTAAACATTTCCACAAAACATTGGAGTACTATGCAAAAGACTAGACAACAAAACACCACGAGCCATGATACCACCACAACTCCAGTCTAAGCTCCAAGATCTAAGCTCCACCAAGACATAAAAATGCACCACTAAAGGAGGGTGATTCATTACCTTTTCCCACGTCACAGTACACAACATCTGCAAAGACACCACAGTTCCAAAGCAGGGGGTGAGTACTAAAACTCAATAGGTTTTCCCCAAATGATTTCCATACACACGCCACTAGGATAAAACTGTTAGAACATTTATATAAAACAGTTTATATAAAATAATCACAAGTGAAACCATTACCATAAGCCAAACACAACCTTACCAAACCATCTCACCCAAACCAAGCAACCAAGAGAAATCCAAAACAAACATTTCACAATCCATTTCATCATTTACACGTTAGCACAACAGTTTCCATATTGAAAAGTAATGCACACAAACAACCATAATGGTGGAGCTTCCATCCAACCCATTCACCCATTCACACTTTAGTTCTATCTATGCAAATAAACACACAACAAAACAACCATAATGATGGAGCTTCCATCCAACCCATTTCACCCATTCACAATTATTGGCACTTCCCGTCCACTTATCTTTTGATGGTGGCCCTTCCATCCACTACCCATCCCCTTTTTATAGTGGTACTTCTCGCCACTTTCACACAACATTATAATCAATACATAACTATGAAGACAACCCACCAAGGTCACAACATCATGCAATCAACCAATTCCATCGCATATCAATCCACTTCAAAGAATCATCCATTTATTGAAAAAAAATCACCCATTTATTGAAAATCATTTTCCATGCCAAATAACATTTCAATAAAACAAAATCTTTATTGAAAACCATTTTCATCAACCATTTTCCCAAATCAATCTCATCAACCCATTTTAAAATCTCTTTTTTAAAATCCACAACAATAGAATTTCATCACAAAACCCCCTTTTTCCCAAAAATCCCCAAAACATCACCCAATGAATTTCCAATCAATTTTGCACATCAAGACACAATTAATTTTCAGCACAACAAATTAATTGTAACCAAAAACAACTAGTTCTAACCAAGTGGAGTCAAGAGAGAAGCCACCTACCTTTAGGGTTCCGGCGAAATTGACCCACAAGCAACCGCACCTCAAATCCGGTGAACGCACCACCGAAACCTCTCTAGATCCCCTTCCCTAACATCCACAAACCTTAAAATCAATATCCAAGGCAACCACAACCCTAGATCTACATGAAACGGATGTAGATCTAGAAAACTAAAGAACGGGTAATAAAGGATCTAGAGAAAACCAAAAGGAACCATGAGAGAAGACTTACCTGGGAGAAATCACCTTCAAACCACCTTGAAACCCCTTCAATTTGCTTCTAAAATGTGTGGGAGAGTCCCTCCAACCCTTGAGAGATGAAAATCATCAGAGAGTTTTGAGTGGGAGAGAATTTGGAGAGGAATATGTTAAGCTTGAGGGAGCCCAAAACTTAAAACCCTATCTTTAAGTGGTTGCATGGTTACCCCACATAGTTTGGAAAATCGTGTTCTAACCATGGGAACGCTACTGTCTCGAGAGGAGGGGTCCACATGGTTTCCTTACATGGTTTTGAAAAACACGCGTAGGCCATGTGAAGCCTACTGTCTCCCCCTTCACAGTTTCCTGGAGCACCTACACGGTTTCCTCTAACCGTGCTCAAACCGTGCTCCCTAAGAAAATCCTCCAAACTCATTAAAAACCATTCCAAACTCTCTCAACCTCTTATCAACTTATCCCATGCACTTTAAACACATAAAAATGCATAAAAATTCTACATACCTCAAACCAGGGGTACTACATAAATTATTTGATAGTGTGTTGGATTTTTTCTTTGATAATAAAGATATCTTCTTTATTTCCCTTCCATATCTTGAGTTCTTCATGAATCGTGTCTACCTCCACCACAAAGTCTTTCAGATGTGCCATTTCTGTATTTTTCATGTCTCTGGAGTTTATAGAGACTAGAACATTATCTCTTAAAAAGAATATACAATCTTACTCATTGATTTTTACTTTATTAGATAAACACTTCATTCAATCTAGATGCGCTCATAATGGATTTTATTCGAACTAAAATCTAGCTAATCTTCATTGTTAAACTATTATTATTCAAATTATTTCTAAATAGGCCCTTTATTCTAGTTTCCTGAGTATAGTTTACATAACATGATCAATCTATATACTAATCTGATAGGTTCAATGTGTGAAACCCGCCATAGAAAACTTGGATATGAATTTTATAGAATCGTCCTTACTATATGGGGTACCCAATTGAAGGTGAAAATTATTTTCTTAAACTCCAAGAATTAAACTACTCCAATTCTAAAATATTTTTGGAATTCAATGAATTATTCTAGTTTTAATACCATGTATGGTATATAGAGCTTTTAAATCCTTATTCTTGACATTCTCTAAAACCTTTTCAAAACTAGATATTCTTCCACACATGTTTCTTTGATCTTTTTAACTTTTTCAGGAAGAACAGAAACTTGGACCTTTAGCTAGATTTATTTATTGATTATTATACTAATAATATCTCAATAAATATTTTTATAATCCTCCATAAGTTCTTTGGATTCTTTGATCATGTCTAAAATATGGTTCATATGTCTCTTGAATATCCGATCATTATTATTTTTCTACATCAGATTATAGATAGTTGTCGATTTATTCCTCGAAATATTTGGAATACTTTGCAAATATTTCCATATTTCCTTTGGTGTATTGGGCTCCTCATATAGCCCATCATCTAAACTCTCTTGATCTTGTTCCTGATGAACGTTCTATTAATGAATTTCTTTATAAAACTTTGGTTGTTTTTAAAGTTATGCTTCTACTTATTTAGACCAACTTTTAGAAACATTCTTCTCTTTTCCTTTAGAGTTCCCATCTGTTTCTAACTATTGGTTCTTCCAAGCATTCTCATTTCTTATATTTTATACACATAGAGTGTTGTAATGGCCTTTCTGAACACATACAAATCATTCAATATGGTTTTTATCCTTAGACTTTCTTTCTAGGGATATTTTTAAATAATTTACTAGTTTTTCAACCTTTCTGTATAAGGAACCTATGCTTTATAATCTTTCAACCTTATTGTATGAAGATCCCTACTTCTTAATAAGATTCTCTAATAAAATCCATTTTCTTTTCTGAAATTTTTCATTCATTTCTTTGATAATTGGGAATTCTGTCATAGAGTGATTATCAATGAAAAATGGGCATCTCCTTGATTTTCTACTTTCTTCCATTGCACCTGCAAGAGTCAAAGTAGCATGTTAGTACATCTGGAATGATATTATATTTTTCTTTAATTTTTTCTATATTAAAGTTGTAGTATTTAATTCATTTTTTCATCATACTAATAGAATCTAGGTAAACCTTTTTAATTTAATTCTCATGAAATTATTTATATAATAAATTTATATTCTTATAATAAAAGATTTTTCAAAGAAAATATCATTATCCCTAACTCCTTTAAGAACAGTAAGAAATTATCTTTCATAGAAAAGATAACTCTTTTATGTCCCGTTAAATAATACAATCCAGTATCTATTGATACTTTCATCATGGTTTTTATTTATCTTTAGGATATAACATAATACTAAGTCTAATGCATCTATTTCTAAGATAAGTTGATCTTCACTCCCATTTGGATACTCTAATTCTAGAAGGTTTTTGCTTTCTGATTTAGGATTTTAATTACTTAAAAATATTCATTTTTCCAATTCCATGGTACCTTATCGAATACCTTTCTCTATATTGGAACTGATAGTTTTGTTGAATCTATGATGTATGCTCTGGAATAGATTAATATATCAAGAAACACTTGTATCTACTTACGATTTGTAAGTTCATCATAGAATGTTTCTAGCTTTTCTGCAATATGTGGTTGAAGATTTTCTCTATTTTCTTAGATCTAAAATCCTAAAAATTTTGTATTTAGTTGCATCCAAATTATCTTTTTTTATAAAATTATCATTCCTTATTTTCTGAACACTTCATCAACCTGTTTCAAATTCTCAATATGCACTACTGTATTTTTACTAAATTTGATCACATCATCAATATAGATTGCCATAAACTATGATAATCTATTTAAAATCTTTTTTATTCTCCTATAGAATATTCTTTAAGCATTCTTGAGTCCAAATGGCATAACTAACCATTCAAACAATCCAACTGGTGTTGTAAATGTTGTTAATGGTATAGCCTCCTCTTTGATCTTAATCTACCAATATCCAGACTTGAGATCAAACTTAGAATATACCATTATCCTTTTATTCCTAATCTTTCTCCTTAAATCCTCCTGATTAGGAAGATTGTATCTATCATCCTTTGTGGTGAAATTGAGATCACGGTAATCAATAACCATCCTGGCTTTACCACACTATTTCTCAGCATGATTCATTACCATGAATATCACACTTCTATGAGGACTTTCACTATTCCTAATTAATCTAATATTAATTAGTTTTGAAATATATTTTTCAAAATCTATAACCATTCCATCAAGATAGGCAATTCCCTTTCTTTGGATCATTGTGTTGGGATCTTTAAGGTTGATTGTTGCTTCTATAATTTCCTTTTCCCATAATTTTATAGGGTTTTCTATCCAATTTTATGATAAATAATCTCTTATCTTGGCCAATGTATCCGCTTCATTTATCCTTATAACTTTTAATCTAACCAATTATTTTCACTACTCAATATTTTTGTGGTATTTTGTTTCCTAATCTAGATAGTTATCCACTTTGATAGTATATAATTTCTTTTTTTGAACCATTCCAGTGTTTCCAAAAGTAGTTGGAATAAAATAATTATTGAGAATAATTACTTGTGGAAATATTATTATAGGTTGATATCTTCTAAATAATTTATTTACAATCAATAATTCATAAGAAAATTGAGGAATAAACCAAATAATCTGCTCTATAAATATTCTTCCATTGAGTTCAATATGAACATCCTTTAATACTTCTTGAATCATAATTGTTTCATTGTTTCCAACTATAACTTGAAACTCTATGGATTCCTAGGTTACTCTTGAAAATTAGATTATTGTGTACGAAAATGTACATCATGTATCAACTAGGGTTGTACATACAGTTACACCAATGCTTAACTTTACCAATTTAGCTCATTCGTCTATCTTTGCACTGAGTAATGAAGATCCAATATATCCTACATGAGATTATCCATCCTCGTAGATAGGTAATCAAAACATCCTTTGTTTGACTATCCTTCTAGAAACTGTGGTTCTAGGTGCTTCTTCTAAGGTGGCTTCATATTTTCCAGTTGAGATCATTGGGTTCTCTAAAGAGTTATCAAGTATATATGATTTGAGATATTCTAATTTAAAATATAATCATCCTGATCTCGATCCTTATGATCTAATATCTTCTTCTTCTTATTTTATCTTAGAGATGAAAATTCTATTACCGACTTATTTAACCACATCTAGAAGAAGTGTCTTCTACCTTCTTTATTCTTATGGATCTGGTGAAACCTATTCTCTAGGAAAAGTTATCCTCCTAGGGTTTACTACCTATGGTGACATTTCTCTAACTAATGTTCCTTCATCTTAGAAAATATGTGTAAATATTTTCACTTCCTTCCTTAAAGTTGGTCTTCCAGTATCATAGAACTTTACATAAAGTCGAGTAATTACTCTGACACATCTTATGTCAAATGGACATCCCAATATCTTCAACCAATTACTTATGTTGATCTTTACTTATAAAGTCCTACTAATACTTCTGTTTATAATTATTACAAGCAAATTCAAGATCATCTTTACCCATACAGCACCTGCATGTAAATTTTCTCATTCTCCTCCTAATAATGTATTAGAGAAATTGGTTAAGCTTCCATCCACTACTGTAATTAGGATTAGTATATATTATCCTTTTCTAGCCAGGGGATATACACCGATATAGATTATTCTAAAATGCACATACTTGTCATTTTTCTGTATAACCTTACTAACACATTCTAGTTTTAGTAAAGACATTGTAAATAATCCTATATTTGTTTTATAGACTTTAGTTGTCTCTTCATCCTCAAATAACTTGGTCATTTCTCAATATGGTACCTAAGAATTTTGGTATACCTCGGACCAATCAACTCTAAGCATTTTCCATTCTTGAAAATATCCTCCTTCTAAAGGGGTTTCAGTCTCTGAAGAATGCACTAGATCACCTTCCATTTCCTCTAGCTTTACTATCTCTAGATATTTTCTAGTGCACTAGCCCCTACTTGAATCATAGTTATTCAAATATAGATAAAAATTGTGTTGGGATTATTTCCTTCTTCCTTATCTAAGTTGGATACTCCCAGCATTGAGTATTCTGAATATAATGAATATAAGCTCCAACCATCTGAGTCTATATCATCTCCCCAAATAGTCTCAAACAATATTTTTGATGAATCTTCCATCATTATTACTTTGATACTTTCTCTTCTTCTATATGCATCTAGGAAAGTGTCATCTCTATGACCTTTCTTCCCACAAAACCAACAACAATCATAGCTATATAGAGATTTTATTTTAGGTCATTTGGGATAATTTCCATATTTTTATTTAAAATTTTCTCACACATATTTCTAGATTCTATTTGGTCTAAGTTATCTCTTAGTTTTTTCTAGATTTCTTCTTGAAAATCTACTTGATGATTTCCTTTTACCAAATCATTTCCAGACCTTCTTGTGTGGTCTCTTTTGTTCACACTAACCATCTTGACATTGCTTTCTAAATGATCTTTGTTGTGTTCTCTCAAGATCATATCTAGTTAGACCACATCCATATCTTCTTACAACTCCCTATACATTTGGTCAACAAGAAGAACTCATATATGACATATTTCTTACATCCTTCAAGACAAGCCTCTGCATATAATAGAGTCATATCACCTACCTTATTATTTCTGATCAAACTCCCAGAGTATCTTGTAAATATACACTTTGGGAAAGATGAGTCTTTAATGCTTATTGGACAATTTCAGGCCAGTTTCTTGAAAGTTTCTAGATAAAAATATCCAAATAATATGCTTGATCTTCTGGTCTAATAAGATAATAACAATGTTGAAACCTACAAATATATTCTTCAAAATAACACATGTCACAAATTTGAATCTTGGTTAATGTTTTTCTAGATTTTTCTATCAATTATCACTACTAAAAAATGGACCTTTAACAGCACTATAAATGACCTTTATCAGCGTTAGAAAATAGATGACTACATGAGTGAGATTAAAATCCCTGGTCTTTTATTAGTGTTTATAAAAGTGTTGATAAAGGACCATATTGTAGTAAGTTGCAACATCACACTACATCGCCAGTAAAGTGTGTTGTAACAGCACACCAAAGTACCAAAAACACACCAGATATCAAAAAAAATAGTCCCAATACAAAATTTAAATGAAATGAAATTTATAACACAAATACAAGAAAAAAATTATATTATAGACATTTCAAACATTGGTTTATAAAATTACATAAATACAAATTATAACATACATTGAAAAGCATCAATGTTCCTTTGTATTTTAATAATAAATCTAAACCATGATATTTTCGAACAAACCACCCCTTCTTGAGCAAAATAACGCATCTGTATAAGAAAACAATTCTTATGTTGGTAATAATATAAAGAAATAACTTAATAAAAAGTGTTAATTTTACTAAAATTGATGATAATTTTAAATAAAAGTATACACTTTGAGTTATAATAGTCACACCGTGGGTCAAATTGAGGTGAGGATAATTCCTAAACATCTCAAGTGACTTTTGGATCATTTTCATGAAGTATCAAAAAAATATGAATGTGTTTGCTCAGTTTTGAGTATGTCTATTATATTTTTTACCAAAATATCATTTTAAACTAAAAACACACACTTTGACTCATTTAGATCACATTATGTATTGGTTTTATGTGAAACCAATTCCTACATGTCAAAAATTACTTATGAAACATTTTTCTAAATTATCAAGAAAATCCGAGCATGTTTGATTGGTTTTCAGTGAGTGACACTTTTTGGACTAAAATGTCAATTTTAAACTGATAACAGACACTTTTAGTAATATCGAGAACATCATGTATAATATTGATGTGATACTAATCCATACACATCATAAATTACTTATGTATTGTTTTCTTAAAGTATTAAAACAATCAAAAATGTATTTTCTCAGTTTTGAGTAGGTCAGTTGTCCATTTTACTAAAATTGATGCCAATTTTAAATAAAAGTATGTACTTTGAGTCATACCAGTCACACCGTGGATTTTATTAAGGTGAAGATTATTTCTACATGTCTCAAATGACTTATGGATCATTTTCATAAAGTATCAAAACAACCTGAATGCATTTTCTTGGTTTTGAGTACGTCTATTATCTTTTTTACTAAAATGTAATTTTAAACTGGAAACTCATACTTTGACTCATTCTGATCACATCGTGTATCGGTTTTATGTGAAACCAATTCATACACATCAAAAATTACTTGTGAATTATTTTCATAAATTATCAAGAAAATATTATCATGTTTGATCAGTTTTCAGTGAGTGAAACTTTTTGAACTAAAATGTCAATTTTAAACTAATAACGGACACTTTCAGTCATATCAGGAACATCATGTATCAGATTGAGGTGAGGATAATTAATAAATGTTAAAAATTACTTATGGATAATTATAATAAAGTATCAAAACATTCTGAATTCATTTTCTTAGTTTTGAGTAGGTTAGTTGTCCATTTTACTAAAATTGATGCCAATTTTAAATAAAAGTACGCACTTTGAGTCATACTGGTCACACCGTGGGTCAGATTGAGGTGAAGCTAATTCCTACACATCTAAAATGAATTATGGATAATTTTAATAAAGTATAAAAACAATCCAAATGTTTTTTCTTAGTTTTGAGTATGTTTGTTATCTTTTTTACTAAAATGTCATTTTAAACTGGAAACGCATAGTTTAAATCATTCTGATCACATCATGTATTGGTTTAACATGAAACTAATTAATACAAGTCACAAATGAATTATGAATAGTTTTATTAAATTATAAATAAAATATTATCATGTTTGATAGCTTTTCAGTGAGTGGCACTTTTTGAACTAAAATGTCGATTTTAAACTGATAAGAGACACTTTCAATCATAATGGGCACATCATGTATCAAATTGAGGTGCAGTTAATCCCTACATGTCAAAAATTACTTATGGATAGTTTTCATAAAGTTTAAAAACAATATGAATATTTTTTATTGGTTTTGAGTAGGTCAATTGTCCATTTTACTAAAATTGATGCCAATTTTAAATAAAAGTATGCACTTTGAGTCATACCGGTCACACTGCGGATCAGATTGAGGTGAAGATGATTCCTACATGTCTCAAATGAATTATGGATAATTTTACTAATGTATCAAAATAATACGAATTTCTTTTCATAGTTTTGAGTACGTCTGTTGTCTTTTTTACTAAAATGTCATTTTAAACTGGAAACACGCACTTTGACTCATTCTGATCACATAATGTATCAGTTTTATGTGAAACTAATTCATGAACATCACAAATGAATTATTAATCATTTTACTAAATTTTAAATAAAATATATGTTCATTTGATTAGTTTTCAGTGAGTGACACTTTTTGAACTAAAGTGTCGATTTTAAACTGATAACGTACACATTGAGTCATACCAGGCACATCGTGTATCAGATTGAGGTGAGGATGATTCATACAAATCAAAAATGACTTATAGATCATTTTATTAAAGTATAAAAACAATATAATTATGTTTTATCTATTTTGAGTATGTTAGTTTTCTATTTTACTAAAATTAATGTTGATTTTAAATAGAAAGGGTACTTTGAGTCATACCAGTCACACCATGTGTTAGATTGAGGTGAGGATGATTCCTACACATCTCAAATGAATTATGGATCATTTTCCTTAAGTATATAAACAATACAAATGCATTTTATTAGTTTTTATTATGTTTGTTATCTTTTTTACTAAAATTTCATTTTAAACTGGAAACATGCACTTTGACTCATTCTGATCACATCGTTTATCAGTTTGACATGAAACTGATTCCTACACACAAAAAATGACTTATGAATCGTTTTTATAAATTATAAAGAAAATAAAAGCATTCTTTATCAGTTTTAATTAATTAAAACTTTTTGAACTAAAATGTTGGTTTTAAACTAATAACAGATGCATTGAGTTATATCAGGCACATCGTGTATCAAATTGAGGTGTAGTTGATTCATACATGTAAAAAATGACTTATGGATCATTGTATTAAAGTATAAAAACAATATGATTATATTTTCTCTATTTTGAGTATTTCATTTTTTTATTTTACTAAAATTAATGTCAATTTTAAATAGAAAGATAACTTGAAGTCATACCAGTCACATCATGTGTCGGATTAAGGTGTGGATAATTCCTATGCATACCAAACTCTCAAAACAATCTTAACTATCAATGTTACCATGATATCCATTAACTTTCTTTGTCTAACTATCAACACTGCATGAGAAGCTTCGAACAAACCACCCCTACTCAAAAAAAAGAATTCACTTATATAATAAAACAATTATTATATGAGTAATACTAAAAAGAAATAAATTAAACATAAATATGAAATAATACATTAATTATATAGATAATGATTTTACTGTGGAAATATCAAGATTACCTTTATGATTGATCAGTGGAGGGAACTTGAAGGAAAGTGATAAATGTCAACATTTCAAGGGTGAAAGGTTTTGAGGGAGAAGAAGTCTGTAAAATTTTTGGTGCACAAAGGGATGAAATATGTATTGATCACCCCATATCAAACAAAATAATTCACCTATATAAGAAAAAAATTATTATGTGAGTAATACTAAAAATAAATAAATTAAACATAAATATGAAACAATATATTAATTCTATGGACAATGATTTCACTATATAAATATCAAGATTACCTCTCTGATTAAACAGAGGCAGCGTCATTGCTATTCCTACAAAGGCAGTGGGAGGACCTCGAAGGAAAGTGATAAATAAAACACTGTAGGGGTGAAAAGGTTTTGAGTGAGAAGAAGTCTGTGGAAGTTTTGGTACAGAAAGACATAAAAGATGGATAGACCACACCAACTCGAACAAAAGAATCCACCTGTATAAGAAAACAATTACTATGTGAGTAATAATAAAAATAAATAAATTAAAAATAAATATGAAATAATAAATTAATTCTACGTACAATGATTTTATTGTGGAAACATCAAGATTAACTCTATGATTGAGCATAGGTAGCGTTGTTGCTCTTCCTATAGAGGTAGTGGAGGGAACTTGAAGGAAAGTGATAAATGAAACACTGCAGGGGTGAAGAAGTTTTGGGGGAGAATAATTTTGTGGAATTTTTGGTATAAAAAGGCATGAAATATGGATAGACCACCCCAAATCAAACAAAAGAAACAACATATATAAGAAAACAATTATTATGTGAGTAATACTAAAAGTAAATAAATTAAACATAAATATGAAACAATACATTAATTCTATAGACAATGATTTTATTGTGCAAACATCAAGATTACCTCTGTGATTAAGTAGAGATAGTGCCATTACTCTTCCTACAAAGGCATGATATATGGACATGAATCTTTTAAAATAAACGAACTCTATAAGTAATAATGAAAATTAAATCAAAGTTCCATTATATAACTTTTTGGTAAAATAGAGAAAGTATATCGTAACATTACCTTTATATCTTTCCAATGGGTTTCCTTCATTATAGTTTGTTCTTTTGAGGGATTGGTAACATCATCATGTGCAGAAGACATTGTCTTCATGAGTAGTGAAACATTTAATTTAGATTGTGTTAATACAGTAGAGAACGTATAATATTATGAGGTAAAGAATAGTATATTAAAAAACACATTTACCTTCTCATTGAACTCTCTTTCTTTTTTAAAGGTTTCAGGGTTTTGGTTCCTCTATCGAGAATCCAAATATCCTCTTTATGGTCCCCTATAATGTATAATACATTGTCTATATTGGGATTGGCATGAAGTGATTGTGATCTCCTAATAAAAGGGTCATCCTTGATTAAATTTTCATCTGATCCGATATTTGTTTTAGTCGCTAGTAGGATAATCAACCAATTCTTGTTTTTTGGATTAGAGACATAAAATACTTACACTTCTTGTGATTCCATTATAAATGGATCATCTTTTTCCCCTTATATACTAAAATTCACCTTCACAAATCTCATTTCATCAACTTTCACTGCAATGATATTATCAACCCATTTGCAATAGAAAATCAGTACTTGAAATATTGTATAATACAACTTGTATATCTGTTAAATAATTCCAAAATATGACATATTTACATAAATTGGATTTCTATCCTTGGAACCAGATATGTGTATCGCTTCATCCACAATTGTAACACCATTGTTTTGAATCATACTACAATCATCATGTTATTTTGTATAGAACGTATAACTATTGATTACAAAACCAGTGTAAGATATAACATTTGTATTTGGTCCTCTGGCTAGCCATTGAATTTTTTCAGCAATTAAATTTGGATTTTCAAATAACTACTTATAAATCTGATCTCAGAACCATCCTATAAACTATTGATTATGTGTATTTGATATCCATACTTCATCCCTTGATGGATTAAAATCTATAATAATTTCTTTTTGGGCTTCAATGTATGGATAAACATCTTCACTATTATGTAAAATGTAAAGGTGAACTTTCTCCCACTCTATCAAGGAAATTGTAACAATATCTCTTCCATAAATGCATTCGCCCATAAGGCGTTCTTTGTGATGAGACTTTGGGAGACCAATGTTGTCAACATCGGATAGGTAATCGGTACATAATTCAATAGATTCTTAAACAATATATCATTCTTCTATACAACCTTCTGTCCGACTTTGATTATTGACATACCCTTTCAAAAATATTCATATATCATTCAATGGGATATATCCTTCTATAATGGATAGGACCGCATAGTTGAACCTCTCTAACCAAGTTAATCATTAGGTGGACCATTATATCAAATAATTATGGTGGCATGAACATCTCTAATTCACATAATATGACTACAACCTTCTTATTCATGATGGGAAACTTTGTCTGGTCTACAAATTTACTGCATATAGCTTTGAAAAAGAAGCAAATTCTGGTTAATGTATGTCATACATTTTGAATCAGAATGTAGCAAAAAGTAATGGGAATTAAATCTTTCATCAAAACATGATAGTCGTGTGATTTTAGTCCTTGTAACTTCAAATTAGTCATTGACACGACATTATTAATATTTTATGAATACCCTTATTGAACTTTTACACTATTAAGGAAAAGATAAAATTTCATTTTTTTCTATCTGGATAGAGTGTAAGTTGCTGGAGGAAGAAAATTTCGCCTTTTACCCTTCACTAGTGCCAACTCTTCCCTTATCCCCATTTAAATAAAGTCTAACCTAAACTTGATGCCATATTTTGTTTTTCCAAGAAAATTTAGTAACATACTAATAACACTACCGAATACATTTATTTTCTACATGAATGACATCAAGAAAATGTTTGAGATACAAATAATTCCAATGCGGTAATCCAAATAAAATTGATTACTTCTTCCAAACTGATTTTGTAAGGTTTTTTTTAAATGTTTTACCAAAAACAGTGTCAATATATTTTACTTTATTATATATTTGATCGCCCGTTATTGGAGACAGTGTTGTACCTTGTTTGATATTACCATCAAATGTTATCATCTAGGATCAATATTTATTTCATCGATGTAAAAAATTATGATGTACTGAAAACACAGTCTTCGAGGAATGTTTTAACTAAACTGAGTATGTGCATTTTTCACAAATGGGACACCCTAATATTCCTTTAATGCTATAGCCTGATAAATTTCCATAAGCGGAGAAGTCTTTTATCATTCCATACAACATGGCCCTCAATGTGAATTCTTTACATCTATGATCATCATACATTGTAACACATGTATCCCACATCAATTTCAATGGATCCAAATAGACATTAATATCATTATCGGATTTCTTTGGTCCAAATATAAGCAGAGACAACATAATGTATTTGCGCTTCATGCATAACCATGTAGACAAGTTATAATTTACCAACATGATGGGATATGTACTATGAGTACCACTCTATACACCAAAAGGATTTATTCTATCTATAGATAAGGCAAGGCAGATCTTTCTCGGCTCATTTCTAAATTCAGGATACTCGTAATCAATTTTATTCTACTGAGGAGAATCTGCTAGATGACATTGGTTCCCAACTTTAATTCTTGAATCTGCATGCCATGTCAATTGTCTCACACTTTCCTAACATCCATATAGTCTTCTAAACTATAGAATGATAGGAAAGTACCATACAGATTTTGAAGGACTTGATTCATTTTTCTTGTATCGATATGTGCCACACTTAGGGAATTTTATGAGTGATTCGTGGTCCTTGCGCAACAATATGCAATCATTTAGACAAACATAGATTTTTTTAGAGATCATTCCCATTGAACATAAAATTTGTTTAACATCGTATGTTCAGCATGGTAGTTCATTTTCTTCCGATAGTATATCATCTAGGAGACTAAGTAGTTCTATAAGGTCGGTGTCACTCCATCTTCTGCCAGCTTTCAAATTATATAACTTCAATACAACTGACAATGTTGTGTATTTAGTACAATCGGTATACAATGGTTTCTTTGAATAACTATTTAACTCCTCAAACAACTTTGGACAATCATGAAGGTCATATTTAATTTCTATTTTCATTTATTTCATGTGATATTCATCATTATTTACATTGGTATTCATATCAAATGATCGATAAACCATAATATCATCCTAATCAGTGTCCACATTTAGTTTTTTTCTGTGTTTAATCCAAAATTTATAGCTCTAATATATTCTATGACAAATCAAATGTTCTTCCAACTCTTCTAGACTAATTTTTATTGAATAATGACAATATAAACACAGATAGAGGATTTTAGAAGGGTCATATGCATGCTCTCTTACAAACTTCATGAACTCTTTAACTCCATCTTCATACTCTTTTGTCAAAATATTAACATGCATCCACTTTCAATTCATATCTATCATATTGGATTCATAAAAGATTGTTTTTTTACAATAAATAAATAAATACACATAAGATATTCATTATCAAAGGTGGAAGATATAGACAATTATAATAAGGGAAACTCAACATTTGATTATTTCAAAGAATTTCAGTACATTGAAGAAAATGATTAATTGAATTTAATAAAAGAATTACTACACTATGTATGGTTTTATCCTATGAATTCATTCAAAGTTTAAAGTTATAGACAACTCATCCTCATCAACTCATCTCCCAAACATTTATCATTGCATTTTTTTGTTTGAAACATCCTTCATCTCTTGTGGACATGCGCCTATATTTCTTGAAATACTCTAAGAATTAGTCATCCATGGGATGAATAATACTCAAAGTAGTACAAGAAACATAAAAGAAATGGGAGGTGAGTTTTAAGAAACAAATTGCAATAATGTTTGTTTGGGAGATGAAGTTAATGAGGATGATAGTTGTCTATAAAAGATATGGGGGATGAGTCTCAAGTAACAAATTGCAATAATAACTTTTGTTTGACACACATTAAGTCTTTCTTAAATCCCTTAAACAAATGAATATGTAATACAGGAAATTAAGGAGTAATAAAAAACCCAAATATGATAAACTATAATAATAAATTGTCACTCAATCAACTAGAATTTCATATACATGGATAGTAATCAGAGATTCCTAGGGGTGGAACCAATAAATGTAGACCTAAAATTATGAATACCTAAAAATAATTTCTATTATATAGAATTTGATAATTTTTATTCTATTTTTTTGAATAGGTGATGTATAAACCTAAGGAATTGTTACATTTAAAAATGGTATATCAAATATTTGAAAACATCTCAAGACTCTTGGGATGTCATATCACCACACTGACCCATCCCAAAGATTCTAGGGAGGTATTCACATCAGATCTACCCATCTAAAGGATTTTATGGAGGTCATCTAATACACATTGACCCATCTGTGAGATTCTAGGTAGGTCCATAAAGAATTTGACATAAAGTAATAATACACATCAACAAGATATATCACAAACAAGGAAGAAAAACACACCAACCCTTGAAATGTTTATCCCATACACATTTAAACATATATATATAGCATGGAATCTATAATAAAAATAATTGCAAAACAAATGCACATTTAAACATAATTTTTAATGAAAATAAATATAATCCCTTCCTAATTTGAAAATCCAGAACCGTAATTTGTGAATAAATAATTATAAAATCATCATTACATTATAAGTTCTGAAAATTCATATAAATATATAAAAAGATATATATATTTACATATATATATATATATATATATATCTTTATAAAACAAACTTAAATTGATAAAAATATATGTAACTCTTATAGCAGAATATCACAACATAGTAAAATAAATACAACCCCGTACTAATTTTGAAAATAGAGAGCCATTGAAAATAAATAAATATGGTATCATCCTCATTAAGATTTATCTTAAAATAAAACAAAACAATTCTAAGGAAATAAATTTTTAAGTAAAATCCTTACACCAGAATATTAAAATATAATTTAAATAAATAAATTCCCTTACATTAATTACATAAAATCAACTTCTATTGCTACTTTGAACCATCATCGGACTGAGAACTTGATTGTTAAATCAATTCGATCATTTGTTTAAGGTTTTTATATCCAAAACCTCCAATATTTATATAATGGCATAAATATTTATTTAATTGGTTTATCTGTGGACCAGAGGTGATTCTCTAAGATTTCAAAACAACGACAAAATTAAGCTTGTGGAGCAAGTTGGGGTATAGATATAGACAGCAGATCAAATTGATTCAAAACAATAATTTAAAAAGACTAAAATAGGATATCCAAATCAGTAGTCAAGAAAACAACGAATCGTAAACAAAATAAAAATAGTATACAATGATCGGAGCACAAATAACCTATGACATCATCGAAAAAGAAATCAAAAACGAAATGAAAAATTATGGAAAGAAAATCAGAACCTACAAAGAAAAACATAGGCCTACCTCACTAAGTTGAAGAAAATATGAGACCCTTATATCCAAATTTCGATGTTTTCTTCAGAAACCCTAACTTCAAGAGAACACCAGATGTCGGATGATATTCGAGCAACTAGGGGCAGTGGGTTTGTGTGATTTAAGTGTGTTTGTGTGATTCGATCTTTGATTCACTAAGGACGAGTGCCATTAGTGGGTGGATTCTGCATAAAGCTTCTGATTTCGTGATGGGTTTGCAACTAGTTAGGTTTTTTTAAATAGATATGGACACTTTTATCAGTGCTTTAAAAAAAGTGTCGATAAAGAGTTTATTTATCAGCACTTAAGTAATAAGCGCTCATAAAAGGCATATTTATCAATGCTTTTTTAGTGCTAATAAAGGTAAGTCTTTATCAGTGCTTATTACTTAAGCACTGATAAAGGATTTATAATTATAATTATAAATAAAAAAATTGTCAATATATATATATATACTTAATAAATATATATAAATATAAATATAGTAAATATATTCCTTATTTAAATATATTTATTATAATCTTATAATTATTTATTTATAATTATTTAAATATATAATTATTTATTTATAATTATATAATTATTTTTTAAAAATAATATTTATATCAGTATATATATTTATATAATTATATATATGTATATAATAAATATATATAAATATAAATATAGTAAATATATTCATTATTTAAGTAGATTTATTATAAATTTAATAATTATCTAAATATATATAATTATTAATTTATAATTATATAAATACTTTTAAAAATATTTATTTATTTATTTATAATTATAAATATATAATTTTATAAATATAGTACGTACATTTATAAATATATTATGTACATTTATAAATATATTTATTTATAAATATATTTATTTATAAATATTTTTTTACAAGTATTTTTTTACAAATTTTTTTTAACATTATTAATGAATATCTAATTTTAAGTGCATGCATATTAAAAATGAGTGAAATTGAATAAATTAAAAATGAGTACACTTTAACAACATTGACAAAATGGATAATAGTTTTGTGTGTGTGCATTGTATATAAAAATGCATTAATTACATATATGTGAAATCAATATAACACACATTTGATCTATATTAAATTAAAAAATCAAGCGACATTCAATTATATGTCTATTACTCTGTAATTAGTCGGTATTTTTAATGCATATTAATTTTTAATTATAAACCATTATTCACAAAATATATGACTATTTAATGTAATGCGCATAAATATTTTGTAATATATAAATCATATTTATATACATTAATATATATATCAAAAAAACTATTTATTAACAATACTAATAATCATCTAATTAATAAAATGTTTAATATTTTTCTCAATTTACATATTTTTAATTTTAATTTGTTTAATTTCCATTTTTTATATATCTATATATTTAATACATAATATTTATTAGTATTTATAATTTATATATAGTATAGTCAATTTATTCATTTTTATCAATAATAATTTAATTAATATTTTTTTTGATATTTTTTTAATAAACTCATTTTTTATTTTTTATTTATTTCATTATTTCATTTTATTTATTCTAACCTTTATCAATGCTAAAAAATAACTGATAAAGGACTCCTTTATGAGCGCTAAAAATAGTGTTGATAAAGGGTACCTTTTATCAGCACTAAAAATAAAGTGCTGATAAAGGGTACCCTTTATCAACACTAAAAATAAATCATTGATAAAGGGTACTCTTTATCAGTGCTAAAAATAAAGTGTTGATAAAAGTACCATTTATCAGTGCTAAAAAGAAATCGCAGATAAAGGGTTAAATTTAGTAGTGCTTTATTTAGTGCTGATGAAGATTTCATTTATCAACACTTTTTTCTAGCACTGATAGACATCAGCATAGGTAAATGCCTATTTTGTAGTACTGTATCCATCACAATCAACCAGCGAATTTCCCATAAAATCTTGTTTGAGGAAGTCATCTACTACCAGTATAACCTTGGCATCCAAAAAGACCCGGGATCAAATCCAGGAAGGGACAAAATTTCAGGGGTATTGTAGTAGTGATGTAGTATGGCACTATATAAGTATTGTAGCAGTGGCAGACTGTAGCAGTGGTGACATTGTTACGGTAGAGGTATTGTAGCGGCAGTTGTACTGTAGCAGGAACTATAGAAGCGCGGGTACTGTAGCAGTACTGTTCACTGAGATGTCCTTTGGGCCAAAAAATGGGCTTTCAAGCCTTGTATTTAGGCCACTTGGCCTTGAGCCTTAGGGCTATGTGATGGGTCTCCCTATACCCACACTAAAGAGTTCTTTGCTTTAAATAATAAATTGAGTCTTCGGCCCCAACCTTTTAAAAAAAATATCCCAAAATTGCCCTATATTACCTCTCAAGATAGCTCATGAAAAATTGAGTTCACTATCTATGATCCATGACTGTAAACCAAATGATATCATATAATATCAAAGTTTTATATCCCATTCATCTATGGATACTCTAGGATCCTTTTCGCAGTCAAGCTTTAAGATCATATCATGTTGTGGAACTCTTTCTGGATGTGTCTTCCTTATCCTATATTCTTTCCCAAATATAGTTAGAACATGAGGGATTGAATTCCCTATTGATCTTCTGAAACTAATATTTGAATGATCCTTTCTATCATTCCTAAGGGCTTGGTTTCTGGGATATCATCTGCCATACTAGCTTGGCTTCCTAATTTTTTACACTAAGTCTTTAGGTGGGAGATGATTTAGTCTATTTTTTATTCTTCTTTTATTTGATCCTTTCTTGTAGGTATTTTTATTTCTTTATCTTTTCATTTAGGTCTTTAAATACACATTAAATATTTGAAAGTTATCATTTCTCTTGAGTAATAATATCATGGATCAGATTCTGATATTCCTAATTACTCTGAGGAGTACTCAAAACTTCTTCCAAATATTCTTGAGATTATCCTACTAAAAGACACTAATAATCTTCTATAGTATACCATCCTAATATACTTTCTCTTTTTGTATTTTTGTGGGAATTCATATTTGAGACAGTGGTGTTTGGCTGATTAGAAACTTCTCTTGAAGCATTCTCTTTAAGCCTCTTCCAGATATATTGAATATTTGGTCAAACACTAGATCTATAAGGGCTCAGATCCATGTGGATTGACCATTTTCATGTTTCTGAAGACCGAAGTACTCAGAGAAAGTCTAGAGGGGCTCAGATGCTAAAATCTGAAAGTAGGGAAATTTCACATTGTGTAAACCTTTTATATGACATGAAAGTAGGTTTCACGACGTGTAAGTTTTCAGGGTTAGATAATGAAAAGGTGATGTGTTTTTCGATGTAAACTGAACCCCAAAGATTACATGACGTGAAAAGGGATTGCACGTCATGTAAATCCCCTATGTTGTAGGTTTTATAATGTTTCATCCACTAGAGTTTTTCAAAAACCATACGGATGCAGCGGGACCTCTTGTTTTTCAATGACCAGTGGATCCCTTCCAGGCATTTTAGATATTCCTTTAATGGGAATCGATCAATGAGCATATGTCCTCAATCTGTGGTAATCCATGATGACCAAAGGTGTGTTCTCCCTTCATTCTCTAGTGGTTTCTCCTGGTTTGGTCTTGTTTCCTTCTGTATCTTCTCGTCATGATATGTAATTTTCTTACCAATGTTTCTAAATGAGTTTTTTTGGTTGTTTGTTGGCACGGTTGTGGTGCGACATCCTCGGGTGGATGCAATTCTTGTAAGAGAGGCAATAGGGATCCACAACATTGGTCTATTCATGTGAAAATAACGTTGACACCTTTTTTGAGGTAGTTGTAATGTCCTAGACCTCTCTAGTCCATTACTTTGTGAAAATCCAGTGGTTGAAGTGTTCTAGGAGGTCATGGTGACTCATTTCATGAGTTTTCCAAAATTCCATTTTTGTCAATAGTAGGTCACGATGGTGAGTCATAGTGGTGACTCAAACTAATAGCTAAAAATAGTGGGTCGTGACGGTGAGTCTCAATGGTGACTCACACCAGACGGCCTCGATGGTGAGTCGCAGTGGTGAATCACATAGGTAGGTCGCAACGGTGAGTCACAACGGTGAGCCGCGACGGTGACTCGCGATGGTAGCTCACCCAATGGTAGCTTTTCTAATGATGAGTTTGGACTAGTGAGTTAGAACGGTGACTCAAATTGGTGACTCTCACTAGTAGCTCAAACTGGGGACTCACACTGGTAGCTCACATCGGTGATTCATCTAATAGTGAGTCATTTCCAACAGTTTTCTGTTTTTCCAGTTTCTTTCCAATTTCTTACAGTTTTTCTCCTTTAACATTTTATTTGATGTAAAATAAATTTAATACCATATTTAATGGTTTTTAGATCCATTTCAAATCATATATATCTTCTAAAAATCTAAATCTCCCTTTGACTTCCAAACCACATGGTCTTGGTCAAGATCTTCCTTTAATGGATTTTAAAAACCATTTCTCTTGTTGATTTAGGATATGGACTTTCTAAAAGCTAAGATCTTGTCTTCCCTTTGCACTTCCCTTTTTCTCTTGATACCAAGAGTCCCCATAAACTTTCTTCCCCAAGGATTGTAACCTTTGGTTCGTGTTTTCCTTAGATTTTTCTGCTTCATTCGCACCCCCTGCTTTGGCACAATAAGGAAAGGTTGATAACTTCTTCTTCCAAGTAGGTTTCCATCATCCCTATTAATTGTGTATCATGCGAGGTGGGTGTTTGAATGTCTCCCTTGTGAATATAGTCAAATACCAAATTAATAAAGATAATTTAATTGGTTCTAGATCAATATGTGGGGTGGGGGAAATATAATGTTTGATATTCTTGTTTTTTTTGTTGCTGTTGTGAATTATATGGTCTAAACGCCTCATTGAAAATCGTGGTTGTTGGGGGTCTTTGTTTTCACACCGAGTAATGTTTTTGGAATGCATGATTTTTGGTTTTCTGTCAAACAATTGTTATGAAATGGGTTAACTTCATACACTCAGCTAATAAATAGATGCCCCAGGATCAAACTGTTTTTATGATAACCCCAGAATTTAACGAGTGGAATTAAAGAATAGATTGTAAGGGTTGGTGTCCTGAGAACCAACTGTTTTCTACTTTGATTACATGAATGTTCACTTATTATATATTGTTCATTGTTCTGCATGACTATAATATAATAATGTCCTGGAATATTTGTTTCATTGATAAGGTCATGGCAGATCCCTGCTATGAAGAGAACCTTGAAATTCTATAAAAATATTTTTAAATAAAGTTCTACGGTTGGATGACATACTATGATAGGACACATAGTATACAGACCGTCATGTGTGAGTACTCGTAAGAAGACAAGACTCTCTCTCATGGAGTTTGCACTTGGTAATATCCAAGATGGAAGATTATGAGAACAAACCCACCAGTAGCAATTATGCATGTATTGGTGTCATCGGACATTGCTATCTATGAGTGTGTGTAATAGTACTTAGACTGAAAGATAATCATTAACTCATGTCATGACTCGCGCACTTAGATTTACTGACGAAAACCGTCACACAAACAGTTGGCGAGAAGTAGGGTACGTTGGGTGCGTCACGAGTGACATGTTGTTAATGGATAAGTCGAGGAAGGATTTTTCCCTTCCATTTATGGAATTTGATATCTCATCCCTTTGATTGAAATAGAACTGTCACATTAAATTCCATGGCCATGGTGTAAACAACAAGTTTATTTTAGGTAGTCAAAGAATAACGGATCAAGTATATAAGTTTATGACACTGCCATGAAACCTGATTGATGAGATATTGAGACAAAGGGATTAAATTACACAATAAGCATTCGTATTAGGTGATACGTCAATGCGGCGTCAAATTCTTTCTCTTGGGTGCCTTGACCCGTTTCTAGACAATAATCTTGGACTTTAGGCAAGCTCTCCTAATTCCAACGAGAAAGAGGCCTAGAGGGTCACACACTAAGTGTATTCTAGTATCTCAAGTAGAATAAAGATTATTCTCATATGTGGTTTAATAATTATTCAAAGAAGCCTAAATCATTTTAATGTTGGATGAAGAATAAAATAAAACAAGTACACGACATGTATCAATGATTACACGCCATGTAGTTTTATTTTGAAAACAAGTACACGCCATGTATTATTAAATGTACATGCCGTGTAGTTTTCATTTTGAGAAGGAAATGAATAAATTAAAATGAGATATACACGCCGTGTAGTTTTCAATGAAAAACAAGTACACGCCGTGTATTTATTAATACACGTCGTGTAGTTTTTTCAGTCGGGATTTTGAGGAAATATCATTTTATTAAATGATATTTATTATAATTAGTGTGGGCGCATTTCAAGAATTAATGACTCGACATGGGGTTTTAAAAAGGGAGTTAATGAAATAAATAAAACACGTAATGCGTTTATTTATTGTCATAACTCTACAATATCAAAACCGATTATAAATATCCTCACAACCCCAACTCTTTTCCTTACACAAGAGAATCATTGTGCATAACAACTCTGGAGAATTCTTTCAAGGCCGAAAGAACCTCTTCCTCCAAGAACGCTCTCAAGACTGAGAGAGATCCTCTTCCATCTGATCAAGATGATCTAAGGCGGACAATGCAGGCAAAGGTTTCTCCATGCTAGCACCTGGAGACTCCTTTGGCAACATCCCAATATATGAGGTACACGTGTGGATCACCGCTAAAGGAAGCCGACACTTGGCTTCTGCGACGCAACGACGAATCACATCAGAACGTGATCAAGAACATCAACGAAGAAAGAACACCCAAAAGGTATTTCTTTTAAATTGATTAAATTAATTATAATCAACCTGTAACAATCCTACATTGTGGTTCCAGGACTTTCCTTTTCTTTGTCCATTTCTATGATTTGATCTGTGGAGACTGGCGTTTATCGTCGTATTGATCCCAGATTGATCATTGTTAATGACAAAAAGCCAAGTGGGCACATCCACCCACACACTTCTGCTATGCTTGGAACCTTCAAATGGTATCATAGGAAGGTTACAACGTTAATTATAGTTATTTAATTTTTGTTTATAATTTATGCATTTATATTTGATTCAATTCTAAATAAATCGTTCTATAAATTTGAATAAATGAGATCTGTTCTTCCTCCTTCATTTCTCGATTCATATCACAGAAATGACCTTTTAATTTTAATTTTGATTAAAATAAAAATGAGGATCTCATCCGGAGGAGCCGCTCTTTCTATCTATACAACATGGGAATACAAGGCGTGTAATGGAAACTACACGCTGTGTGAATTGACTACACCTAAGTATTTAACAGCTCGTGTTGACCAGAATTAAATGGCGTGTGGGAACCGGAATACATGGAGTGTATGTTGGAACAACACGCTGTGTAGTTGAAAGCGCGGCCAATTTTCGTCTATTGACCGTTCAAGGTTCCGGTGCTCTGCTAATGTGTATAGCAGCACTCGGGTCGAATCCTCGGTGATTGTACAATTTTTTATAGTTGATTGTTTTTTATTTGTGTTTTGATTTGGGGGGTTTGTTTGTAGAGTTTAATTGAAATGTTTAATGAATGATGTTTAATTTAACAAGTTGATAAAGATTGGGGTGAGTTCATCATTAGGTTAGTTAAGCTTGTGATATCCTTGAGCTTTGCTTTATATTGCATTTAAATTAACACCCATGTCACAAGTTGACGTTGATTTGAATTCCCAAGTGTTAAGGCTTTACTCCAAGCCATAAATTAACTTAGGGTTATAATCTTGATCAAATCTTGTTTATGGTAGTGTATTTATGGTTCCAATAATCCATGGAAACCACACGTTAAACAAATCAAGTCATTAATCCATGACATGCTAAGTCCAACATACACAATGTTAATTCAATGAATACTCATCGAGCAAAAGCTCTCAATCGCTTAACATACCTAAATTAAAACTCACCCCAATGAGAGATTTACTAAGACATTATGATGTTTATTAATCTGGTAATATATGTTTATGGTGATGAATTATAAAGAGAAGAAAAAGAAAGGGACAAGAGAAGAGTAGTGTGCCGAACACACACACGAAATATTTTGAGAATCAAAAATGGAATTTCGATTGAATGAGGAAGCAAGATAAGTTACTGTAATTTAAAATGATTCAAACTATTTTAAGACCATTAATATTATACTACAGAAGGTGTATGATAATTATAAGTGATTAAGGAGAAACTTGCATTAAAACTCAAAAGAAATTACAAGTACACTAAAACAATTACAAAGGAAAGAGCATGAAATACATGGAAAGAAATGAAGGAGGAAAGGTTTCTCAAGTAAAAACTTGAGTATGGAAGATCCTCCCAAGCCCTTGGAAATGACTTGGTCGTGCCAATATATCCTCCTAAGTGCCAAAGTGCCAACCTCTTGCAAGGAGAAGAGGGGAGTGTATTTATAGCCAAAGGTAGTGGACTGTTTTCATTCCCAAACTGCCCCTCAAGTTGTCCCGCCAATATGACCTTTCATACAGCTGAATCTCGAGAGATATTATTCTTCAATATTGTAGATATGGATGTGGACTAGTCACCCTAAAAATTTGGCTGTCATTGGACTTTTTTGGCCAAAGTTATGGCCGGATTACTAAAAACTTTTCTACTGTCCAATTTTATCCAGAAAGTTTCCATGGCCTAAATGTGAATGCATTTATGGATATGGAGATGACTTCAAATCCGAACCATTTCTTCTGTAAATTTGATCCTCCATATCTTATATTTCACACCACAAAATATGAGCTTCTTTGGACAAGTGGATAAGTTGAAAAGTCAAGAATGGTGGGCTGATTTAAAATCCCGGACAGAATGGTGGGTTTGATTTCAATGGATCCATTGGGCCCCAAAATGGTAGATTTGGGCCTTTAAATTTTTATCCATGACTCCTTAGGAAATTCCCGAGCTTGAAAAAGAATATCCACTCATTTGGACTGGGAGATTGAGCCCAGTAATGAAATCTTCAAGGCTGGTCCAGAAATTAGGCAGATCCGGTGGGTCATCTTGTGTGGTCCATATGGCCCTTCAAATGGCCGAATTAGCCAATGCTCCAGTTGAGTGATTTGTAGGAAATTGAATTTAGAACCCTACAAGACAAGAATCACACAATTTGGATTAGTAGGGTGAGAGTTATATTTAAAATACTAAACAGACATGAATCTGTATTATTCGAAACAATACTCCAAAATAATATTTAATATTAAAGCATGAGTATTTCACATAAGTTATGCACATTTAATTGAAAATCAGTAGAGGGAGTATATAAAATGATATTAATAAATGAATAACATCAACTCCCCCACACTTAATATTGTACGTGTCCTCATGTACAACAAACACAAAAGAAAATCAAAACAAAACCATATTCATTCACCAACAAATATTAAAATTTTGTTTTCACCAATTAGGGGAGGTTTAGACTATTTCACTCATCCATATTGAATTCCATCACAAATTTGGTTCACAATAATGCATCATAAACAATTCATTTTTTCATGTTCAAGGTTTGAATTGGAAAATGTAGGCACTCAAAACTTACTCCTCTCAAGATGATAAAAATGTATTTTAGGAGGTTCACTCATTCACCAACAAAAAGTGAAAATCAAGAGTTTGTAAGAGCTCTCAGCTTCCATTCCCAAATCTAATGTGTACAAGAATCAAGAGGTATTTTAAGGGGTTTTTCAGTGGCTATGGGACGGTAGGTATATAATGTCCAAAGGAAAAGAGGGGTTAAAAACACCAACATGGAAAAATCAATGCACATTTTTTTTGAAATTTGATTTGAAAGGAAATAGAAACACATATTTACAAGGGAATGAATGTGTGATGAATGAAAATTGAGGGAGATAGAAAATGGAATAGGGTGAGATGATGGAATATGTACAACATGGAAGACTTCCAATAATGACACAATACAAGATGATTCAAGTGTTCTTTTTTTTCTCTCTTTTTTCTTTTTTTTTTCGAAAGTTTTGATTGAAACAAGCCTCACAGTCATCTCCCAACTCATGCTTGATCTCCTCATGGAACTAATTTTAGTAGTTATAACAAGATCAAAGCTTTATGATGAATGATTTTTGACCCACCCAAGACACAACCCATTCCTTTTTTTTATTTTATTTTTCATTTTTTTTTAATATAATTTTTTTTTCATTTTTTTTTTGAACACTTTTAAATGAATTTTGTACAAATGACAATTACACATATACAACCCAAAGATCACAGAATTACAACCTCTCCCCCACACTTGAATGGATTCTTGCCCTCAAGCATATGATGACACATTGGAAATCAATGAAAGTACGCACAAAAATGAAGTCCATTCCCCCCATACTTAAATTTCAATAAATTGTACAATGAAAATTCATGAAGATGTTGGGTGGGACAAGGTATTAGGCTTGTAATGTGGCTATCAAAAGAAAGGTTTTTATAGGCTCAAAGGGGATTTCAAAAGTAGGATCAATGTAAGGGTAACGGGAGGCTATTTGGCTATTCTGATTCTCATGTGGCTTAGAAAATGCCTCTATCATATTAATGCACACAAAAGATGGAAATTCAGCTCGAAGGTCCACAAACTCAAGACTCACAATCAGTAGTGAAGACACACAATGAAAAAGATGGTCATAGATGACCTTGGCATAAAGGCTAATGTTATTCCTCATGGTAGGGGAGAATCATTTTCCACCAAAAAATGTTCATTCAAAATGTTTGTTATTGACACAAAATTGTTTACCCAAGTTTGAGATAAAAATTCAATATATTTGAGTTTAAAACAAGCCTTTTGACTCCCCAAAATGGTTGGACAGAATTTCAATATTGTATAATGAGTAATTATGACACCCCTTTTTTTTAATTTTTGTTTTTTTAATTAATTTTTTTTATTTTTTTTTTTATTTTTAATGACACATCCACACAAAAGAGAAAATAGAAAAAAGGTTGTGGAAGAATGTTGTAAAAAAAATGAGAGGGAGAGAGGAAGAAGAAGAAATAGAGAGAAGAAGATAGGGAAGAGAGATTTAGAGAGAGAGAGTTAAAGGGAAAGAGGTGCCCCCTGGTTTGGATTTGGTGGGTCGTCGTTTCCATCTAGTGGTGGGTCAATGGAAGTCGATGTGGAACCTGAAGTGAATGGCCTCTCATGGTGATGCTTTAACCGGTGTCCTTTTACCGTGAATGTTCTTTTTGAAGAAGGGTCTTGTACTTGCACTGCACCAAATGGGTAAACATTAGTAATAATAAAAGGTCCATCCCAACGAGAATTGAGCTTACCTGGGTGAAGTCGAAATCGAGAATTGAAGAGCATTACCTTTTCACCTTCATGAAATACCTTTCGAAGAATGTGCTTGTCATGGAGTGACTTTTCCTTTTCTTTGTAGAGAATGGAGTTCTCATATGAATCGAGTCGAAGCTCCTCCAATTCAGTCAACTGCAACAATCTTTCTTCACCAGATTTTTCACAATCAAAATTACAAGTTTTGACAGCCCAAAATGACTTATGTTGGATTTAAACTGGTAAATGACAGGCTTTACCAAAAACTAGCCTAAATGGAGACATCCCAATTGGTGTCTTATAGGCTGTTCGATAGGCCCAAAGTGCTTCACCAAGTCTATCGGGCCAGTCTTTTCTTGTGGGCTTAACAATTCTTTCAAGCACTCTTTTCACTTCTCTGTTAGAAAGTTCAGCCATTCCATTTGTTTGAGTGTGATATTCAGTGGATGTTTTATATACAACCTCATTCTTTTTCAAAAGTGACTCCATGGTTCTATTACAGAAATGAGTTCCTAAGTCACTTATCAAAGCACGTGGTGTTCCGAATCGATGGAAGATATGGGTTTTGAGGAACTCACTCACAGTTTGAGCATCATCTTTCCTAGTGGGTTTGGCCTCGACCCACCTAGAAACATAGTCAACAGCAAGGAGAATGTAGGATAATCCATTGGAAGGGGGAAAAGGTCCCATGAAATCGATGCCCCAAACATCGAAAAGCTCACAGAAGATTAATGGATTTTGTGGCATTTCGTTTCTTTTAGAAATTGTGCCAAACTTTTGGCATGTGGGACATGATTGACAGAACTCATGTGAGTCCTTGAAGAGTGAAGGCCAAAAGAATCCAGAATCTAGGACCTTTCAAGAAGTCCTTTGTGGTCCAAAGTGTCCACCTCCAGGCATTGAGTGGCAGAATTCCAAGATGGAGGATTGTTCAGTTTCATCAACACATCTCCTAATTACCATGTCATCCCCAGTTTTCCAAAGTTTATTATCTTCCCAAAAATAATGCTTTGAATCACTTTTCATATTTTCTTTTTTTTCTTTTGAAAAATATTCAGGGAAAACACCAGAAACCAAGTAATTGACAATTGGGGCATACTATGGTAACTTTGGAGTGAGAGATGAGAGGTGTTCAGTTGGAAATTCAGGATCAATTATTTCAGAATGAGAAGAATTAGAAATTCTACTCAGGTGGTCAGCCACAAGGTTTTCTTTTCCAGGTTTATCTTTTATCACAAGGTCAAACTCTTGGAGCATTAAAATCCATCTTATTAGCCTTGGTTTGGAATCACTTTTCTTAAGTAAGAACTTTAATGCTGAGTGTTCTGTGAAGATGATGATTTTGGCACCTAAGAGATAGGGCCGGAATTTATCCAAGGAAAAAACCACAGCTAAAAGTTCTTTTTCAGTCACAGTGTAGTGTGATTGAGTTTCATCCAATGTTTTTGAGGCATAAAATATGACATGAGGAATGTTTTCTCTTCTTTGACCAAGAACAGCCCCAATGGCCCTATCAGAAGCATCACACATCAATTCAAATGGTAAGGACCAATCTGGGGGTTGAATTATTGGAGCAGATGTGAGAGAAAATTTGAGTTCAATGAAGGATATCTTGAAAGCCTCATCAAAATTGAATGTGACATCATTTTGAAGTAAACTAGTGAGTGGGAGGGAAATCTTGCTGAAGTTCTGAATGAATCGCCGATAGAAACCGGCATGACCAAGGAAGGACCGAATGTCTCGAACTGATTTGGATTCAGGAAGTGATTGGATCACCTCAATTTTGGCTGGATCAACTTGGATACCCTCTTGAGAAATTATGTGCCCTAGAACAATCCCATTTGAAACCATGAAGTCACATTTTTCAAAATTCAGCACAAGGTTGCACTTGACACACTTTTGAAGGACCAAAGAGAGTGAATGTAAGCAAGATTCAAATGAATCGCCATAAATGGTAAAGTCATCCATGAAGACCTCCATGCAATTCTCAATGAATTCAGAAAAGATACTCATCATACACCGTTGGAATGTTGCAGGATCATTACAAAGGCCAAAAGGCATTCGCCTATAGGCATAGGTTCTAAAGGGGCAAGTGAATGTGGTCTTTTCTTGGTCTTGAGGTGTGATTGGAATTTGGAAGTAGCCGGTGTAACCATCAAGAAAGAAATAGTGTGACTTTTCGGCCAATCTCTCAAGCATTTGGTCAAGGAAAGGAAGTGGGTAGTGATCTTTTCGTGTTTCAGCATTCAATTTGCGATAATCGATGCACACACGCCATTTGTTTTTCACTCGAGTTGTGACCACTTCTCCATGTTCATTTGTGACAACTGTTATCCCGCCCTTCTTAGGAATGACTTGAATTGGACTAACCCATTCACTATCAGAAATTGGGTAGATAATACCAGCTTGAAGAATCTTGGTAATCTCTTCCCTAACTACCTCAAGTATGAGTGGATTGAGTCTTCTTTGAGGTTGCCTAATTAGTTTGGATGATTCCTCTAGATGGATGTGATGCATGCAAAGGGCAGGGTTGATTCTTGGAATATCCTCTAGGATCCAACCTAAGGCATTTTTGTTTTCCTCTAACACTTGAACAATTTGGGACTCCTCAGTTTCAGAAAGTGAAGCAGAGATAATGACAGGGTAGGAGGGATCATGGAAAAGGAATGAATACTTGAGGTGTGAAGAAAGTGGTTTTAGATCAGTTTCAGCCTTGATTTGAGAGCTAGACAAGTTAGGAGAAGGAGAAGGGATTCCAGATGGGTTTGGATCATTTTCCTCAACATTGTCCAAGGTGGAGAAGTAGAGATCAGAGTTGATGTGGGATTCAAGAGAGTTTTCAAGTTCACTTTGATTGATGGAGTCTAAGAAAGAAAGGTCAACATCAACTTCTCCATTAATAACTTGGTTAATCATTGAGCAGATTTCACAGTCTCCACTATCATTAGAACATGATGAGCATGAACAAATGGAGGTGAGTTGACTCTTAGAAGTGTCATCAGATGCATGAATAGAGAATGCAGAGTGATTCTCTGATGGGTATCGCATGGCTTAAAAAATGTTGAACTTGACCACTTGGTCACCAAATTCCATGGATAATATGCCTGAATGGACATCGATCTTGGTTCTAGCAGTCATGAGGAATGGTCTTCTTAGAATTAGGGGAGATCGAGAAGAGGTCGTCTCACCTTCCATGTCAAGGACATAGAAATCAGCTGGGAAGATAAGATCATTGACCCGAACAAGAACATCATCAATTATCCCCTCAGGACTGGTAGTGCTTCGATTGGCTAATTGAATGACAACACCTGTTGGGTGCAAGGGACCTAGACCAAGGTTGGAGAAAATGGATTTGGGCATGACATTTATTGAGGCTCCAAGGTCTATGAGTGCATCATCAAAGTTGGAACTCCCTATTTGACATGGAACCGTGAAGGTCCCTAGATCTTTGCACTTCATGGGAATGGACTGTTGGGTTGAAACATTTTCAATGTTCCTAAGTTGCCTCTTATGGGTGCACAATTCCTTAAGAAACTTGGCATACTTAGGGATTTGTTTGATGGAATCTAAGAGGGGGATGTTCACTTCAACACTTCTAAACATGTCAAGCATTTCAGGATCAGGTTCAAAGGACTTCTTAGGCTTGGAGATAGTTTGAGGAAAAGGAATTGGGTTCCTTAGAGGAATGGAAGGAGGTGAAGGAGTGGATTCAAGTTCCTTTTCCATCTTTTTGTTCTTTTCATTTTCTAGATAAACATCGAAAGGGGAGGTAGAGGAATCAGCATGGGGCATAGCAATTTTCTTTCCTGATCTAAGTGCAATTGCACTTACATTACCCTTAGGGTTGGGTAATGGTTGAGCTGGGAGTTGGGATGAATTGGATGGTTGTTGCTGGCTAAGGTGGGATGCAAGTTGACCTATTTGGGTTTCAATGTTCTTGAGGCTAGAACGGGTGAAGGAATCAAGATCCTCTACAGTACTTTCCCATGGTTGTTTAGAAGAAGAGGCTTGTCCCAAATTGGGTTGGCCTTGATTTTGGTTCTTGGGAAAGCGATTGTATTGGGTGGGGAATTGGGAAGGCTCGTTAGGATAGTGGAATCCAGGAGGAGGATTGTTCCTTTGGGGTTGAGGAAAAAAAGGATAAGGTTGATGGATGTTACCACCACTTTGACCATATTGGAACTAGTTTGGATTTTGATGAGGGAACTGGGGAGGATGAGAAATGGGATTACCATACCTCAGAGGTGGGTTAAAGGTAGAAGAGAAGGGCCCAGAGTGGGGTTGGTTGAAGTTTCTAACAAACTGACCTGATTGTTGAGGGTTGAAGTTTCGCTGAGCATATGCCGCATTGAGCTCCATTGGACTAGATGAATCAGATGGATCATCTTGAAGTTGTGGACATGTGTCAGTTGGATGAGTTGGTGAGTTGCAGATTCCACAGTTCTTGACAGGCCCAGTGAAAAGAGATTGTTGAGGAGAGGAGTTTGGGGCTTTGGAAGCCACAGCTAGTTGACGCACAAGACCTGTAAGTTCACTCATCCACTCAGTCATTTTTTTGGGCTCTATGGATTGATTCTCTTGGGCTTGTGTCACTTGAGCATGTGCTCGAGTATGGAATTGTTGCGTGTTTGCAGCCATGTTGCTTATGAGTTCTCGTGCAGCTGCAGGAGTTTTGTCAACAAGAGCACCGCCACTTGCGGCATCAATGAGAGTTCGCTCCAAAGCCAATAACCCCTCATAGAAGTATTGGATCAGGAGTTGGTCAGGGATTTGATGGTGTGGACAAGTTGCCACAAGCTTTTTGAACCTCTCCCAATACTCATGGAGTGATTCATTAGGGAATTAACGGATGCCGCTTATTTCCTTTCGGATAGAAGCTGTTCAGGAAGCGGGAAAGAACTTCTCAAGGAAAAGTCTCTTCATGTCAACCCATGAGTTTATGGAACCAGGTGGGAGGTAGTAGAGCCAAGACTTGACAGAATCCGCTAGGGAAAAGGGGAAAGCTCTAAGCTTGATTTGTTTTTCAGAAACCCCTTGAGGTTTCATGGTTGAGCAGACCACTTGGAACTCTTTGAGGTAAAGATGAGGATCCTCACCAGCTAGCCCATGGAAATGAGGAAGAAGATGAATCAAACCCGATTTGAGTTCGAAATCAGCCTCGATGTTTGGATATTGAATACCAAGAGGTTGGTAATTCATATCGGGGGTAGCGAGTTCTTTAAGGGTCTGTTCCCTAGGATTAGACATCTCTAAATCAATTGGTCTAGGAATGAGTGGGCCTTGGTTGTTTTGATTGTCCCTAAGGTTCCTCCTAATTCGGAGAATAGTTCGCTCAATCTCAGGATCAAAAAAATCCGAGGGATTGTTTGGGAGGCTACGGGGCATCAAGAGCAGAGTAAGACTTGAAGATGATGGAGAGTTTTTCTCTGTGTAATTTTTTTTTTTGATATTTTTTTGTGGGTTATTTGATTTTTTTGGTCTTTTTTTTTCAAAAATCAGAAACTATCAACTACAATTATGCACCATCCCCGGAAATGGCGCCATTTGAAAGCGCGGCCGATTGTTTCCTATCGACCATTCAAGGTTCCGGTGTTCTGCTAATGTGTATAGCAGCACTCGGGTCGAATCCTCGGCGATGGTACAATTTTTTATAGTTGATTGTTTTTTATTTGTGTTTTGATTTGGGGGGTTTGTTTGCAGAGCTTAATTGAAATGTTTAATGAATGATGTTTAATTTAACAAGTTGATAAAGATTGGGGTGAGTTCATCATTAGGTTAGTTAAGCTTGTGATATCCTTGAGCTTTGCTTTATATTGCATCTAAATTAACACCCATGTCACAAGTTGACGTTGATTTGAATTCCCAAGTGTTAAGGCTTTACTCCAAGCCGTAAATTAACTTAGGGTTCTAATATTGATCAAATCTTGTTTATGGTAGTGTATTTATGGTTCCAATAATCCATGGAAACCACATGTTAAACAAATCAAGTCATTAATCCATGACATGCTAAGTCCAACATACACAATGTTAATTCAACGAATACTCATCGAGCAAAAGCTCTCAATCGCTTAACATACCTAAATTAAAACTCACCCCAATGAGAGATTTACTCAGCCATTATGATGTTTATTAATCTGGTAATATATGTTTATGGTGATGAATTATAAAGAGAAGAAAAAGAAAGGGACAAGAGAAGAGTAGTGTGCCGAACACACACACGAAATATTTTGAGAATCAAAAATGGAATTTCGATTGAATGAGGAAGCAAGATAAGGTACTATAATTTAAAATGATTCAAAGTATTTTAAGACCATGAATATTATACTACAGAAGGTGTATTATAATTAGAAGTTATGAAGGAGAAACTTGCATTAAAACTCAAAAGAAATTACAAGTACACTAAAACAATTACAAAGGAAAGAGCATGAAATACATGGAAAGAAATGAAGGAGGAAAGGTTTCTCAAGTAAAAAATTGAGTATGGAAGATCCTCCCAAGACCTTTAAAATGACTTGGTCGTTCCAATATATCCTCCTAAGTTCCAAAGTGCCAACCTCTTGCAAGGAGAAGAGGGGAGTGTATTTATAGCCAAAGGTAGTGGACTGTTTTCATTCCCAAACTGCCCCTAAAGTTTTCCCGCCAATATGACCTTACAGACAGCTGAATCTAGAGAGATATCCTTATTCAATATTGTAGATATGGATGTGGAATAGTCACCCTCAAAATTTGGCTGTCATTGGACTTTTTTGGACAAAGTTATGGCCATATTACTAAAAACTTTTCTACTGTCCAATTTTATCCAGAAAGTTTCCATGGCCTAAATGTGAATGCATTTATGGATATGGATATGCCTTCAAATCCGAACCATTTCTTCTGGAAAGTTGATCCTACATATCTTATCTTTCACACAAAAAAATATGAGCTTCTTTGTATAAGTGGATAAGTTGAAAAGTCAAGAATGGTGGGCTAATTTAAAATACCAGACAGAATGGTGGGTTTGATTTCAATGGATCCATTGGGCCCCAAAATGGTAGAGTTGGGACTTTAAATTTTTATACATGACTCCTTAGGAAATTACCGAGCTTGAAAAAGAATATTCACTCATTTGGGCTGGGATATTGAGCCCAGTAATGAAATCTTCAAGGCTGGTCCAGAAATTAGGCAGATCTGGTGGGTCATCTTGTGTGGTCCATATGGCCCTTCAAATGGCCGAATTAGCCAATACTCCAGTTGATTGATTTGTAGGAAATTGAATTTATAACCCTACAATACAAGAATCACACAATTTGGATTAGTAGGGTGAGAGTTATATTTAAAATACCAAATAGACATGAATCTGTATTATTCGAAACAATACTCCAAAATAATATTTAATATTAAAGCATGAGTATTTCACATAAGTTATGCACATTTAATTGAAAATCAGTAGAGGGAGTATATAAAATGATATTAATAAATTAATAACATTAGTAGTCCAATCTGGCCCAAGTGAAACTGTGTACAAAGGAGAAGCCGCGTACCACGTACACGGGATCGCCAGGCCGGTTACCGCGTAACAAGGAAGTACACGCCGTGTATGATTTATCTACAAGTCGTGTACTCCAAAATTTCCAAAGTACAGAGAATGTGTCAAATCCCTCGGCGTGTACTTTGAATAAAAGGTGAAAATAAATACACGTCGTGTAAATATAAACTACACGTTGTGTACTTTCTAGAAATTTCACCAGGTTTCCTCCAAAAGTACAAAGACCTGTACAAGGGATATGGATGAGAAGAATCTCAAGGAAATTCAGAAAGGAATTTAAGATAAATAATTGATTAATTATAAGATCATAATTAATTGAATTCAAGTGTGACTTATCTTGAATAATAGAATGATTAAAATAATTTGAGTTCTAAATATGCGTAAATGTCATTGCATGATATGGATGATCATGATCTAGACCAAAGACCCTTTGTATGTGTGTATGGTTTCATTTAAATTTGTTTAATTTAAATTCATTGGCCTGTGAGCCTTCTTCCAATAAAATGTAGGGCCTGAGTTCCCATGGTTTCTTTAATGTAAACACCATGTAATGGAGGATCTCCCAAGCCAGAGGAGACGGTTCGAAATCCGAATCTGAGGTGAAACCAACCCAAAAAGATACAAAGGTGGATAGGTGGGTGCTGTAAAACATGAACCGTCAGGTTCAAGGTGTTTTCCCTAGGTCAAGGTTAGCTTATCAAAACTACTAGAAAAGCTCATGATCATTCCATATTATTTTATTTCTGTCTGATTGCATGGTTTATTTATTATGTATGTGTTTTCGCGATCACATAATTAATAAAATGAAAAATCATGCAAAGATGGAATAAAATAAAAACCGGACTATGCGTAAACATTATCATAACATGGTTAATCACTTAAGCTAGCATCACTTAATATTAACAAGCATGTGATAATGTAAAACTACGCATAAAAGTTTAGAATCCCTCAATACCATATTAAGTCAGACCAAGCCTTCCGTTACTTGATTAAGGGAAAGACTCAATAAAACTATGTGTTTGACAAACCCTTGTTGGGACACTTACTTTTATAAAGGAAGACCTTATGAAAGGTTTCGGGTTGAATTAACCATATTACATCAAGAGGAGTAGCCCTTTCTAGACTTGATGTAATATTGGAGGCAAGAGTTGAGAAAATCCAGGTCAGGATTTCAGGATTGGGGAGTCCACTCAACAGATCAAGGAACTATAATCTCACAGTTTGCAAAGACCTGCCTACCCAAACACCTTCAAATAGCTTGACCAACCCTTGTTGGGGTTATGCGAAGGGGAATATGGATCCTTGCCACTAGAATGTCAAAGCAACTGGACATTCCGAGTTCAATGGTGAGGGCCATTGGGACTTGATAAAATAGTGGGAGAATTAATAAATTCATTTATTATTTCTCATAAAAATGTAATCAAGAAAGTACTGATAAATCTGCTATTTTAATTTGTAGAATCGAAATAACAAACTCATCAACCACATGTTCTCTGCGATCAATTATGGATAAAGATAATATCCTCACCGGTAGTAAATTTCAGGAATGTTTTAGGTGCCTTCAGGTTATCCTATGCCATGAACGAAATTTTTACGTTTTGGAGTCCACAATTCCTGATCCACCTTCCCGAGGGGCAAGTGATGAAGATTTCCTGGTATATGATCAACATTTGAGAGATGCACTCGACGTTCAATGTTTGATGTTGTCATCAATTTTTAGTGAGCTCATGAAGTCTCATGAAGACATGGATGCCTACAGCATGCTCGAGCACCTCCGTAATCTTTACTAGGAGAGAGAAAGACAGGAAAGGTTTGAGATCTCCAAGGCTCTATTTTAGATCAAGCTTGGAGAGGGTGCCCCAATCGAGCCTCATGTAGTCAATCTCATTGGATACATTGAGCGCTTAGAGGTTCTAGGGTTTAAACTCCCTGAAGAACTGGGTACCGATCTCATTCTTGCATCGCTCCCCCAGAGCTTCTCTAACTTTGTTGTGAACTTCAACATGAACAACATTCAGAAGTCTTTGTTGGATCTTCTTATCCTCATTCGCCGAGTGGACAATGACATGAAGCATGAAAATCCTTCTATCCTCATGTTGAATAAAAGGAAATGGAAGGCGAAGAGCTTTAAGACCAAAGCATCTTCAAGGCCTTCCAAGAAAAGAAAGATCAAAGGGCAGGCAAGGGAACAGGATGCTATTTGTTTCGCATGTGGCAAGAAGGGCCACTGGAAGAAAAACTGCACCCAACCAAGGAAGCAAGGGGAAGCTTCAGGTGCATTTGTTATCAAATTAAATCTATTTATTTCTACTAATTGGGTATTAGATACTACTTGTGGTGCTCACATCTATATCCAAATATAGGAACCAAGTAGATTTAGAAAGATTGACTGAGGTGAGGTGGATCTACGAGCAGCTAATGGAGCCAGACTTGTTGTTGTAGCTGTTAGAGACTACCATCTCACATTGCCTACTGGGATGGTCTTGGTTTTGAAAGGATGTTATTATGTACCCTCTGTAACCAAAAACATTATTTCAGTATCTAGATTAGATACTGATGGATTCATCTTCAAGTTTGGAAGTGGATGTTGCTACTTTTATAAAGATAGCATTTGTTTTGGTAGGGCACATTTATATAACAGCCTTTATGTGTTAGACTACACAAACCAAGTAATGGAAATCGATGACAAATTTAATTCACATGACTCATATCACACCCAACTTTGGAATCACCGGATAGGTCATGTCAATGAGAAACGTTTGACAAAATTACATCAAGATGGGTATTTAGAGTCTTTTGAACTAAAACCACTTGGTGTATGTCATGCGTGTCTACAAGGCAAAATGACCAAAGCCCCATTTAGTGGGAAAGTTGAAAGGGCTAAAGAGCTTCTAGAATTAGTTCACACAGATGTGTGTGGACCATTTCCAGTTGAAGAAAGGGGTGGTTTCTCATACTTCATAACTTTTACTGATGATTTTAGTAGATATGGATATATTTACTTAATGAGGTATAAGTCAGATTCTTTTGATCAGTTCAAAGAATACAAGAATGAAGTTGAGAACCATCTTGGTAAGAAAATTAAGAAACTCTGCTCAGACAGAGGAGGAGAATATCTTAATCAAGACTTCATTTATTTCTTACGGGATTTTGGGATTCTATCTCAACTCACTCCTCCTTACACACCTCAGTGGAATGGTGTAAGTGAAAGGAGAAACTGCACCCTGTTGGAAATGGTGAGATCAATGATGAGTCATGTGAGTCTTCTATTATCCTTTTGTGGATATTCATTACAAACAGAAGCACACATACTAAACCAAGTACCAACTAAATCGATAAATGGTATTCCATATGAGTTATGGAGTGGATGCAAAGCCATGTTATCGAATTTACATGTGTGGGGTAGCGAAGCATTTGTTAAGGCCTCTTCAGGTAACAAACTTGCACCCCGAGGCACAAAGTTTATGTTTATAGGATATCTCAAGGAAACAAGGGGATATTACCTATACAACCCCTCAGACAAAAAGATTATAGTGGCAAGACATTCCATATTTCTTGAGAGGGAGCACATCTCCAAAAGAAATAGTGAGAGTGAGATAGACTTCGATGAAGTCGAGGCTCAAGATACACAGGAGTTGGTACAAGAACAGATTCCACAAAGCCCCATGGAAGAACAATCTGTTATAGAGACACAAGAACTGCGTAGGAGCATGAGAGAGGTGAGAGAACCAGAATGATATGGTTTTCTTGTCACCGAGGATGGTGACTCATTATTGGTTGACAATGATGATCCTCTTACCTACAAGGAAGATGTTGAAGGCACAGACATTGTCAAGTGGCAAGAAGACATGAATTCTGAAATGGATTCCATGTACCAAAACCAAGTTTTGATTTTGGTAGATCCTCCAGTTGATGTAAAGACTATTGGTAATAAATGGGTATTCAAGAAGAAACTAGACATGGAGGGAAAAGTCAGCACCTATAAGGCACGACTGGTTGCAAAAGGTTTTAGATAGCGTCAAGGAATTGACTATGATGAAACCTTTTCACCAGTTGTGATGTTGAAATCCATCATAATCCTATTGGCCATTGATGCTTACCATGACTTTGAAATTTGGAAAATGGATGTCAAAACAGCATTCCTTAATGGGAACCTCCAGGAAGATGTCTACATGACACAACCTGAAGGGTTTGTGACTCCAAAGGATGCCAACAAGGTATGCAATTTTCAAAGATCCATTTATGGATTAAATCAAGCATCAAGGTCATGGAACATTCATTTTGATGAAGCTGTAACAGAATTTGGATTTTTTAAGAATGAATGTGATCCTTGTGTCTACAAGAGGTTTAGTGGAAGTGCAGTCATTTTCCAAATAGTATATATTTATGACATATTACTAATTGGAAACGAAGTACCTATCTTACAGTCAGTTAAGGCATGGTTTTATAAATGTTTATCCATGAAAGACTTGGGAGAGGCATCATATATTCTTGGGATCAAGATCCATCATGATAGATCCAAGAGAATGTTGGACCTGATTCAAAGTACATACATTGATAAGATACTAAAGAGATTCAGTATGGAACAGTCCAAGAGGGGATTGTTTCCAGTGTCACATGGCATTCATCTTTCCAAGAAAATGTGTCCTCAGACACATGAGGAAATAAAGAGAATGACAAGGATCCCTTATGCATCTGCGATTGGTTCAGTCATGTATGATATGCTATGTACTAGGCTAGATGTTGCTTACGTATTAAGTGCAGTAGGCAGATATCAAGATGATCCAGGAGACTGCCATTGGATGGCAGTCAAGACTATCCTTAAGTATCTGAGGCGTACTAAGGATATGTTCCTGGATTATGGAGGAGATGAGGAACTAGTAATCAAAGGACATGTAGATGCTAGTTTCCAGACTGATCAAGATGACATGAAGTCGCAGACTGGATACATCTTCAGTTTTAATGGAGGTGTAGTGAGCTAGAAGAGCTCAAAGCAAAGTGTGGTGGTAGATTCTACAGCGGAGTCTGAGTATATCGTAACTTCTGAGGCAGCTAAATAAGCAGTATGGATGCGAAGCTTCATCCAAGATCTGGATGTAGTACCAAGCAGTAAATATCCTATCACACTCTATTGTGATAATACTGCAGCGGTGGCACTTGAAAAAGAGCCAAGGTCACATCAGCGGACAAAGCACATACTTCTAAAGTATCATCTTTTAATGGATTTTTCTCAGAGAGGTGAAGTTGCAGTGAGCATTATTTCCACAGAAGACAATGTGGCGGACCCCTTGACTAAAGCCTTGAATCAGCAGAAACATGATCATCATGTGAGGTCTAGCGGACTAAAAGTCGTAGGCATTTGGCTCTAGTCTAAGTGGGAATTTGTAGGGTTTGGTGTCCTGAGAACCAACTGTTTTGTACTTTGATTACATGAATGTTCACTTATTATATATTTTTCATTGTTCTGCATGACTATAATATAATAATGTCCTGTAATATTTGTTGCATTGATAAGGTCATGGAAAATCCCCACTATGATGAGAACCTTGAAATACTATAACAATATTCTTAAATAAAGTTCTACGGTTGGATGACATATTATGATAGAACACATAGTATACAAACCGTCATGTGCGAGTACTCATAAGAAGATGATACTCTCTCTCATAGAGTTTGCACTTGGTAATCTCCAAGATGGGAGATTATGAGAACAGACCCGCCAGTAGCAATTCCGCATGTCTTGGTGTCATCGGACATTGCTATATATGAGTGTGTGTAATTTTCCTTAGACAGGAAGATTATTATTAACTCATGTCATGACTCACGCACTTAGATTTACTGACGAAAATTGTCACGCAGATAGTTGGCGGGAAGTAGGGTGCGTTGGGTGCATCACGAGTGACATGTTGTTAATGGATAAGTCAAGGAAGGATTTTTCCATTCCATTTATGGAAGTTGATATCTCGTCCCTTTTATTGAAATAGAACTATTTCATTAAATTCCATGGCCATGGTGTAAACGATGAGTTTATTTCAGGTAGTCAAAGAACGACGGATCAAGCATATAGGTTTATGACACTACCATAAAACCTGCTTGATGAGATATCGAGACAAAGGGATTAAATTACATAGTAAGCGTTCGTATGAGGTGATATGTCCATGTGGCATTAACTTCTTTCTCTTTGGTGCCTTGACCCATTGCTAGACAGTAATCTTGGACTTTAGGCAAGCCCACCTAATGCCAACAAGAAAGAGGCCTAGAGGGTCACACACTAAGTGTATTCTAGTATCTCAAGTAGAATAAAGTTTATTCTCGTACGTGGTTTAATAATTATTCAAGTAAGCCTAAATAGTTTTAATGTTGGAGGAAGAATAAAATAAAACAAGTACACACCGTGTATCAATGATTACACGCCGTTTAGTTTTATTTTGAAAACAAGTACACGCCGTGTATTATTAAATGTACACACCGTGTAGTTTTCATTTTGGAAAGGAAATGAATAAATGAAAATAAGATATACACACTGTGTACATTGAATGTACACGCCGTGTAGTTTTCAATGAAAAACAAGTACACGCCGTGTATTTATCAATACACGCCGTGTAGTTTTTTTAGTCGGGATTTTGAGGAAATATTGTTTTATTAAATGATATTTATTATAATCAGTGTGGGCGCATGTCAAAAAATTAATGAATCGACATGGGGTTTTCAAAAGGGAGTTAATGAAATAAATAAAACGCACAATGCGTTTATTTATTGTCATAACTCTACAACCTCAAACCCGATTATAAATATCCTCACAACACCAACTCTTTTCCTTACACAAGAGAATCATTGTGCACAATAACTCTGGAGAATTCTTTCAAGGCCGAAAGAACCTCTTCCTCCAAGAACGCTCTCAAGATCGAGAGAGATCCTTTTCCACCGGATCAAGACGATCTAAGGCGGACAATGCAAGTAAAGTTTTCTCCACGCTAGCACCTAGAGACTCCTTTGGCGACATCTCGAGATACGAAGTACACGTGTGGATCACTGCTAGAGGAATTTTACACTTGGCTTCTGTGACGCAATGATGGATCACATCGAAATGTGATCAAGAACATCAATGAATAAAGAACACCCAAAAGGTATTTCTTTTCAATTGATTAAATTAATTATAATCAACCTATAACGATCCTAATTTGTGGTTCCAGGACTTTCCTTTTCTTTGTCCATTTCTATGATTCGATCCGTGGAGACTGGCATTTATTGTCGTATTGATCCCGGGTTGATCATTGTTAATGACAAAAGGCCAAGTGGGCACATCCACCCATGCGCTTTCGCTGCACCCGAAACCTTCATAGATGACTTTCTAAATCTGAATATGTTTTTTTTGGTTTGTGTGGTGGTACAGTTGTGAGAATTTTTATGTGTGTGTGGGTGGTTCAGAAGGTGTAATGGAATATCAGGTTCAGAAATTGATTGATTGTGGAATGGATGGGTAGTGTTGTGAAGTGGGGCTGCGATCGGGTTGTGTTATGTTGTGTTGTTGGATGTGATGGGTGTGGTGTGGTTACGCAGTAGGGATGCTAAGAGTGGTTGTGATGGGTGTGTTGTAGTTGTGATGAGATGTGTTGCTAGGTGTGGATGTGATTTTGGGGTTTTATCTATTTGGGGGATGGATTGGGAAAAATGACTTTGAAGAATGATGATGAGAGTGGTTGGTATGGGTATTTTCGTCTGGAGTTTCTCTATGAGTATCATACAAGAAGATTCACCCCTATATTCGGATCGGTATATGTTATTTCATGATTGGGTGTTAAACGGAGTGGAAATATGAAGTGGGTTAATTTTCCATGGTTCTTCTTCCTCTGTGTGACTTTCGTTGTGTTGTTTGTTGTGGTCAGTGTTACTTAGTTGTTTGGGTAGTGATGGAGCAAATAAATACTTAATAATGTTGATATAACATGAGTTGTTTTGGTAAATGGGAAGTATTTTTTCAATGAAAAGTTAAATGATAGGTTTCACAGTTAACTATGGTTAAAGGTAAATAATGAAATGAATGGGTGTTGATCGAAAGAGCTTTGTGAGGCTGCTTTAATTTATCAACTTTCGAAGTGACTATTTATGATACTAATTGAGGTAATAGTTTTTTTGAAACCCATAGGTTGGGCTTGAGTGTGTGGTATTATATATGTATACTTGTATTTTTTTCCTTGTGATTTCTATACGCACTCCACCCTAGTTGAGAATTATGTGTCGAACACCCCCATTATCACGGGGTTGGGTGTCATTCCCAAATATCTCGGTTGGAGGATGGATGGCTTACCACTTTCTCTTCCATTATCCCTCTTTTGGATGGTGATAGCCTAATATTATTTGGGCAGGTTATGGTTTGTGTGGCCTAGGTGTGTACGGGTGATTTGTGTTTTCCCATGTGTCTTCGGGATGAGATGTTTTGTGCCTTCCTAGGTATTTTCTGGATGTGATGTGGTATGTGGCCTGGGTTTTTGTAGGAAGGATGTGATGAGATTCATTTTCCCAGGTGACGGGACTAAGACCCAGGTGTGTACGGATGGTTTGTGACATAGTTCTTTAGAAATAGGTGGAGTGCCAGGACATTTTCTATTAGGGTGTGAGAGCGGATAATTAGAGGGAAAGTAGTGAAGGGTACCCAAATCATCAATGTGCTTACTATATTACTTTACTTGACTTGCGTTACTTGGTAAGTGTACCTTGGTGAGGTTGGTATTACTAGTATACCTTATTAAGTGTTGTTGGGTTTTGTTGTTTTCTCACGAGAGCATTAGTATTCTTCTCTCACGTGTGCATGAGAGACTTTGGTTTTTCCTACTGAGTATACTTGTATGCTCACCCTACGTATATAAAATTGTTTTCAGGTTTTTTAGAGGATTTCGCAGACTGTGTTACACCTTACTAGCTCGGATCTTGACATTTGTTGTGTCACTACTTAGCTTTACTTTTGGTACTTACTTTGGAGACTTTTGTATTTGTATCAGTTTTATTTTTCACATTCATGTGGGATGGTTTTGGATTTATTTTATACATGTCTTGGAGTTTCTTTGTGGATGATCCACCATATCTTCTGATATTGATTTCTTATAAAAGGTAATGCCTCCCATATTGTGATATCTTTGTACCCTTAGTGCTAGTCACCACCGTAGGGCCTACTAGAGGCAGGACTCTGGGGTCATTATCTCTCTTCCTTCATTTCCAGCTCACGAGGGGAATCTTTAGAGGGTGGGGTCATGATATATTGGTATCAAATGGGATATTTTTTGAGATATAGGATTGATTTTATAGTTAGGAATAGTGAGGATTTCATGGGTTGGTATGGAAATAGCGTTAGGCGGTCTTTGTGTGTGACACAAGTTAGGGAAGACCGGCTAGGACATGAGATTTTAGGGCTCCTCATGATCTGATGTAAGGACTCTAAGTCTACCGAATGACCAAGTGAGGCTACACCATTTTCAGGATAGAGACCTTAGGAAAGTTACATGAATCATAATTACTTGTGTTCTTGTTTGAAATGGGTTTTGGAAATTTGAAATGAAAAATGAGTTAAACAAGTAAAAATGAATTTTAATAAAATTTCATACTATCTGGTATTAGGTATTCCTTGTTTACCTTTTCAACTATGGAACCCTGTCATTTTCCGCATTTGGATTAGAAAATTGAGGCTCAGTAGGCCGATTAGGTTGATTGGCGGGAGGAGGATGAACAGTGGTAGAGAATGTTATGTGCTTTCTAGTGACAAGTCTTGGGAAAGTACAAGGGCAGTGTTTTAGACATGGAGACAAATAACTGGCTTGAGGAACTTGAGATCACCTTCAGTTTGATCCTGAATCCAATAGATTATTGGGTTCCTTTGGTATTGATCTAGATATGGGGAGTTGTGCATCAGTGGTGGATGTTGTACTTGGAGAAAGGAAGGAGTCTGATGTTTTGTGGGTCGATTTTGAGAAGGAGTTCTGAGCATAATTCCTTTCATCAACCATGAAGGATGAGAATATGCAATAGTTACTCTCCCTCTAGAAGTGGAGTATGTCAATACGAGAGCTGGGGATTAAGTTCAAGTATCTCCTTCATTTTACCCCAGATCTTTTTCCGGATGAGGAGTCTCATGTGAGATTCCTAGAGTAGGAAATTCATCCTTTTATCTAGTATGTGATTAATCCCTTTATATTGCTGACGTACTTGGAGGTTCAAAAGAAGGAGGAAGTGATTTATTATATTCACTCATGAGGAGGTATACCATGATAGGGGAGCTAGTAGGGTTCTTCAAGAGGTAGGGTTACTAGCAGCAGGTCTTAGGCACTAGGGCCTTTGAGGTTTAAACCACTAGGGAGTCGACCTCATCAATTTCTGTTTCGACCTTATGGTCCTCGTTCCCTTCTCGTGGGCTTGGGGACAATGTGTTTACTTTTTAGGGTTCATGAACATCTTCAGAACCAGTTCACAATGATCATTCAAGCTCAGTATGGTGGAGGTAGATAGGTTTAGTGTCAGCCTCAGTAGTAGTTTCTAGCTAGGCCATTTCAGTAGTAGGTACAATAGGCTCATGCTCCACCGAGGGGAGACGGATTAGGTAGAGTCCAACCTTAGGGTGTTCCTTAGTGACCTTGACCTAGGTGTGTTTATAAATTTGGTTATCAATAGAGTGGAATATGAGCTAGGCGTGGTCAGTTGCATGCAGTAGAGGTAGTAATTTTGGCAGGACCAGAGATCGTTAGAGGTACGATCATCTTTTTTAGTGTCTTTGTTTATGCTTTATTTGATTTAGGAGCTTTAATCTCCTTTTTTTAACCCAGTATAGCCCTTTATATGGTACTATATGTAGAGATTATTCTCGTTCCCCTTGGTGTTGAGTACGTCAGTCGGAGGCCATACCAACTTGTTTGATGTGTGTCGGGGATGTAGACTAATGATGGGGCCACATTAATCTAGTGGGGATCTTTTCTTGCTATATATATAGCTACATAATTTCATTTTCAACATCAAATGGTTGTATTTCATGCATTATATTATCGAACTCTTCCATAGAAGAGTCATGTTTTTAGATGTGGATGGTCAGTGTGTGGCTTTCGTTGGCGAGCAGAGTTGTCGGGTGGGTAGTCGGTGTGTAGAGACCATTCTCTCTTTGTTAGCTAAGCTGTTAGTGGAATCAGTAGAATTTAGGACATTGGAGGTTCCCATGGTTTTTGGGGAGTTCCTATATATTTTTTCCCTAAGGAGGTTGTGACTCTACCCTCTTGACATAACGTTGAGTTTGGGATAGACTTGAAACCCGGTGCTTCTCTGATTTCAATGGCTCCTTATCGGATGACGCCTTCTGAGTTGATGGAGTTTAGGATTCGGATAGATTATCTGATAAAGAAGGGCTTTATCCATCCCAGTGTGTCATTGTGGGCACTCCAGTGTTGTTCGTAAATAAGGTGGATGGTGGTCTGAGGTTGTGTATAGACTACCAAAGATTGAACCAGGTGACGGTTAAGAACAGTTACCCTCTCTTGAGGATAGATGATCTTTTTTACCATCTAAGAGGATAAATTTAGTTATCTAAGATTTATATGTGATCTATATAGCACCAGTTGAGGGTGAAGGAGGGTGATATCCCTAAGACTACCTTCAAATGTAGGTATGGGCACTTCGAGTTCATAGTCATGTCGTTCGGTGTTACAAACACACCAACTGTGTTCATGGGGCTTATGAACTCTATATTTCATGAGATCCTAGAACTTTTTTTCATTATATTCATCATTGACATCTTGATATAATAGAATTTAGAGGATGGGCATGCTGAGCATCTCAGAACCATCTTACAGGTTCTTCGACGCCACCAGTTTTACAGAAATTTGTCCAAGTGCGAGTTTTAGACATAATATGTGCATTTCCTTGGGCATGTGGTGTCTTAGTAGGCTATTAGTAGAGGTTTTTACCTAATTTATCTTGATTTATAGCTCCATTTACATCTTTGACTAGGAAATATGGGATTTTGTGTAGAGCAAGCGGTGTCAAGCATCATTCAGCTATCTAAAGGGGAAGTTGGTCAGTGCTCTAGTGCTCTGGTTACCAGAGGAAGGGGTAATGTTCAAGGTGTTTTGTGATGCTTCTTATCTGGTATTGGTATGCATCTTGATGCAGAAACAAGTAGTGATATCATAAGAGTATATACAGTTACACCCTCACAAATGTAACTATGCCACCCATGATCTGGAGCTAGCAGTAGTCATGTTTGCGCTGAAGTTGTGGCGGAATTACCTCATTGGGAATTACTTTGTGGTCTTCACAGATTACAAGAATTTGAGTTATATCTTTTCCCAATGATATCTGAACTTGCGACAGTGGAGTTGGATGAATTTTCTTTAGGACTATGATTTTGATATCTCCTACACCTCGAGAAAGGTTAATGGAAGTCTCAAAAGGAGGTAGTTTGGGAATTTGTGGATGCTTGGAAGGTGATGAAGGAGTTGGAAGCCCTACACTTAGATGTAGGTGTGGAAAATGGTAGAGGTTGTTTGTTTCAGATAACGGTACAGTTCTCTTTGATGCAGTAGGTGGAGGAGTCTCAGTGGGGAGACTCAGAGGTAAAGGTGATGCACGATTGTGTTAGCCATGGTGATGCTCTAGAGGGATGGTCATAGGATGGTCAGAATAAGATGTTGTTCTATGGAAGGGTGTTTTTTCTAGTGGTAATGCATGAGTAAGTCCTTTGTGAGTTTCATAACTTACCTTTAGCGGTACACCCAGGAATTTATAAGATGTATTGTGGCTTGAGTATGTAGTTTTGGTGGCCCGGGATAAAGCGGGTAGTGCCAGAGTTTGTGACAAGGTTCTTAGTGTGCCAGTAGGTGAAGGTTGAGCATTGTGTTCTCAGTGGTTTTTTGCATCCATTAGATTTCCTCGAGTGGAAGTGGGATGATATCTTGATGGATTTCATCACAGGGTTACCTAGGGTTTGGGGAGTCTACGATGTTATCTGGGTAGTAGTGGATCATCTGATGAAATTGGTTAACTTCTTAGTGATCAAGGAGTCGAGCATAGTGGATGTCTTAGCCAAGAGGTATGTGTATTAAGTGGTGCAGTTGCACAGAGTTTTGAGTTCCATTATCTCATAATGATATGTGTGATTTACCTCATGATTCTGGAGAGGATTACAACATGATTTTGGCACCTAGTTACGCCTCAACACTGCTTTCCACCCTATGACAGATGGGAAGACAAAACAGACTAACCAGAAGTTGGAGGATATGTTGTGAGAATGCATCTTGTATTTTATAGGATCTTGGGTATGACACTTTCCCTTGGTAGAGTTTTCTTATAATAATGGTTATCACTCTTCCATTGGCATGGCTCTATTTGAAGCCTTGTACGAAAGACCATGTTGTTCACCTTTGTGTTGGACAGAGGTTGGGGAGACAACTGTTCTTGGACCGGATGTAGTGCAGATCATGACTAAGAAGTTTCAACTTGTTCTTGAGAGGATGAAAGTAGTACAACATTAGAATAATCCGTATATCGATCTTAGTAGTAAGCCCTTAGAGTTTGGGGTTGGGGACCACGTGTTCTTGAAGGTTTCCCCTTGATGAGGTCAGCGTAGGTTTGGCATAGGGAGAAAGCTTTCTCCCAGGTTTTTTGGGCCCTTCGAGGTGTTGGGGTGAGGTGGCAAGGTGACATGCCATTTGGAACTTCCACCGTAGTTGGAGAGGATCCATGATATCTTTCACGTCTCTGAACTCCGTCGGCATCTTCACGATGACTCACATGTCATTGACTGGGGAGAGTTGGACATTGAAGATAATGCGTTATACATGGAATGAATGGTATAGATCCAAGATATTCAAGATAAGGTGCTGCATGGACGGACCATTCCTTTGATTTTCATGTTGTAGAGGCATGGTGTCCTGAAGGAGAGTACTTTAGAGTGAGAAAAACAAATGTTTTCCCAGTACCCAGAGTTGTTTTAAGTTTTGCCTTATTCTTTTTTTTTTGTAAATGTAATGTTTGAACCTTGTTTTATGAAATGAGTTGTTTTCCCTTAGGTTGAGATGTGTGTGGTGTAATGTGAGATAAATCCCTAACATGTGAAAAGGTGAATACTAGATTACTAATTGATATGCATTAACTGTGAATCAATTAAACTTGTGTGGATGAGTCAGTGTCGCACAGAGCAGATAGTATCTTGACATGGAGGACAATATTTTCTAATTTGTGTGTTTGAGATGGAATGGTTTTTGTGATCGTGTGTAGTGTCTTGTGTTTTTTTTGGGTTATCAGATGTTGGAGGAGGTGTTCTTGGATATGGAGGTTTCCACCACAACTTTCAAACAACATGGGGTGGTTTATCGTTGAACGTTGATGTGTTTGGTTGATAGCGGTGATTCAAGTGTAGCGAGATCCTTGAGAGGTATCTCATGGGGTGGTTGTTTATACCCCTCTTTTCCTTCTAGGTTTGGTTTTGAATTCTTAGGGGTGAGAATAGTTTGAGAGGTATCTGATGTAATGTCTCAGACCTCTCTAGTCTATTGCTTTGTGAAAATCCAGTGGTTGAAGTGTTTTGGGAGGTCATGGTGACTCATTTCAAGAGTTTTACAGAATTTCAGTTTTGCAACAGTAGGTCACGACGGTGATTCATAATGGTGACTCACACCAGTAGCTTAGAACGGTGGGCCACGACGGTAGGTCGCGATGGGGAGTCACAATGGTGACTTGCACCGGTAGGTAGTAATGGTGAGTCACGACGGTGATTCGCGACAGTGACTCACGATGATAGATCACCCAAGGGTAGCTCATCTAATGGTGAGTTAGGACCGGTGAGTCAGAACGGTGACTCATATCGGTGACTTTCACTGGTACCTCACACTGGTGACTCACAACGATATCTTCCATTGGTGACTTTCCTAACGGTGATTCATTTCCAACAGTTTTCTGTTTTTCTAGTTTCATTCCAATTTCCTATTTTTTCACCCCTTCAACATTTTCTTTGACATAAAATGAATTGATTACCATATTTAATGGTTTTTGGAGCTATTTCAAATCATATTTATCTTCTAAAAACATGAAGCTTCCTTTGACTTCCAAATTTCACGGTCTTTATCAAGATCTACCTTTAATGGATTTTAAAAACCATTTCTTCCGTTAATTTAGGATTTGGCCTTTCTAAAATTTGAGATATTTTCTTCCCTTTGTGCTTCCCTTTTTCTCTTGATACCAGGCATCCCTAGAACCTTTCTTCCCCAAGGACTGTAACCTTTGGTTTTTTTTCCTTTAAGTTCATTATTGTATGTGCACCCTCTGCTTTGGCACAATAAGGAAAGGTTGATCACTTCTTCTTACAATTAGGTTTCCTTCATCCCTTTTAATTGAGTATCATGCTGGGTGGGAATATGAATGTCTCCCTTATGAATATATCTAATTAAAAATTAATAAAGATAATTTAATTGGTTCGAGATCAATATGCGGGGTGGGGAAAAGATGACATATGATCTTCTTGTTTTTTTTTGTTGTTGTGAATTATATGGGCTAAACACCCCACTAAAAATCATGTTCATTGGGAGTATTTTTTTTGTGCACTGAGTAATGTTTCTGGAATTCATGATGTTTGGTTTTCTTTAAAATAATTATTATGAAATTGGTTAACCACATACACTTGGATAATAAATGGATTCCCCAGGATCAAACTGTTTCTATGATAACCCCAGAAGATAATGAGTGGAATTAAAGAACACATGACTTGCTAAATCTGAATATGTTTTGTTTGGTTTGTGTGGTGGTACGGTTGTGAGCACTATTATGTGTGTTTGGGTGGTTTGTAAGGTGTAATAGAATCTCAGGTTGAGAGATTTATTGATTTTGGAATGGATGTATAGTGCTGTGTAATGGGGATGCAATCACGTTGTGCTATTTTGTGTTTCTAGATGTGATGGGTGTGGTGTGGTTATGCAACAGGGCTGACGAGAGTGGTTATGATGGGTGTGATGTAGTTTTGGTGAGATGTGTTATTGGGTGTGGCTGTGAGTTGGAGGTTTGCTCTATTGAGAGGATGGATTGGGCGAAATGACTTTGAAGAATGATGATGGCAGTGGTTGGTATGGGTATTTTCGTTCAGAGTTTCTCCATGAGTAACATGTAGGGATCTTCACCCATGTCTCGGGATCAGTATATGTTACAACATGATTGGGTGTTAAATAGAGTGAGAATATGAAGTGGGTTAATTTACCATGGTTCTTCTTTCTCTGTGTGACTTTCATTGTTCTCCTTGTTGTGTTATGTGTTAATTAGTTGCCTGAGTAGTGATAGAGAAAGTAAATACTTAATAATGTTGAGATGACATGTGTTGGTTTGGTAAATGGGAAAAAAATTCAATAAAAATTTAAATGATGGGTTGCACGGTTAACTATGGTTAAAGATAAATAATGAAATGCATGGGTGTTGAGAGAAAGAGATTTGTGAGGCCGCTTTAATTTATCAACTTCTGAAGTGACCGTTGTTGATACTAATTGAGGTAGAAGTTGTTGTAAAACCCATAGGTTAGTCTTGAGTGTTTGGTATTATATATGTATACTTTTAATTTTTCCTTATGATTTCTATACACACCCCACCCTAGTTGATCATTATGTGCCAAACACCCCCATTATCACGGGAAAGGGTGTCTTTCCCAAACATCTTGGTGAGAGGATGGATGGTTGGCCACCCGCTCTTCTCTGCTCCCTTTTCTAGGAAGTGATATCCCAAGATTCTTTTGGCAGGTTGTGGTTTGTGTGGCCCAAGTGTGTGCGTGAAAGTTGTGTTTTCCCATGTGTCTTCAAGATGATATGTGTTGTGTCTTCCCAGGTGTTTTCAGGATGTGATGTGGTATGTTTCCCAAGTGTGTACAGGCGGGGTTTGATGATCTTCATTTTCCTAGGTTATGGGACTAGCTATGAGGCCCAGGTGTGTGCGAGTGGGTTGTGAAGTGGTTATTTCGAAATAGGTGGGAGCGCAAGGATCTTTGCTGTTAGGGTGTGAGTGCGGATAATTAGTGATAAAGTGGTGCGGGATACCTAGATCATCGATGTGCATACTATATTTTTTTACTTGACTTACATTACTTAGTGAGTGTACCTTGGTGAGGTTGGGATGAATAGTATACATTGTTAGGTGTTGTTGGGTTCTATTATTTTCTCACAGGAACATTAGTATGTTTATATCACTTGTGCATGAGAGACTTTGGTTTTTCCTACTGAGTATACTTGTATGCTCACCCTACGTATATAAAATTGTTTTCAGGTTTTTGAGAGGATTTCGCAGACTGTGCTGCACCTTACTAGCTCAGATCTTGACATTTGTTGTGTCACTACTTAGCTTTAATTTTGGTACTTACTTTGGAGACTTTTGTACTTGTATCAGTTTTATTATGAACATACATGTGGGATGGTTTTGGCATTCTTTTATTTATGTCTTTGAGTTGCTTTATAGATGATCCATCATATCTCATGATCTTTTTTTCTTATAAACGTTAATGTCTCCCATATTGTGATATCTTTGTACCCTTAGTGTTAGTAGTCACCTCGAGGCCTACTGGAGCTGGGACTCGTGAGTCGTTATCTCTCTTCCTTCATTGCCAGCTCAAGAGGAGCATCTTTGGAGGGATGGGGTTGTGATAACAGGGGATTCTTTGCTTCTCTAATTATTTATGTGCAATCGTATAGCTATAATGATTTATCCCCTTAGATCACAATAAAATTAACCTAATAATTACTTGAATCAGATTAAATAATTGGTATCGTTTTCATGGCGATGTTGTTTTTTTGTACTGTGATAACGGTTTGCCTATTGTTTTTCTAAATAGTGTGATATCTATGTTGTGTTTGTTATGCTTAGATTAGAATGTGAAATTGGTAAAGAACGTAAATCCAGAATTAATTGATAATTAATTGGCTAAAAGATTAAAGAGGCATGTTTAATGTATATGGTTGTCATTGTAATTTGTTGATAATCAATTGATGCAGGTATGCATGTTTAATTGAATTTGTTAATGAACTTGAATCATAATGATGCTTGTTGATAAAATAATTAAAGGCGTGTTAAATTAATTGTTTAATTAATGTGTGATGGCTTGCGATAGCTTTCTGTTTAGGTTTCCCATAATTATAACCTATAAATAATGAATCGGTTAATTCAAGATGGAATAAAAATCGATTGTGTAATAAAAGATAATGGTTTTGTAGGGCCTGAGTCACCTGCTTTATTGTAAAGGTCGAATGTCTTTTGCTTTGGATTTGTGAGGGCTTGTTGTTTGTGAAGGTTTAATGCCTTGTTTTAGGGCCAAGATCCTGGTTTCTATGTTTGTTTTCTACTACTTGTGATATGATGTAAACCTAGAGGGTTGTTGTGGTTTATGGGGCGGAGAGGTCCGGATGTGATGTGAGCCTGAGATGGCTGATCCTAGAGGGTTGTTGTGGTATGTGGGGTAGGGAGGCCCAGTTTTTGTGGTAGTAGTTGACGTTTGTGATGGCGAGATGCATCGGGATATACATGTGGGTGTTAGGGAGGACATCGGGGATGACATAATGGGTTGAAGCTGGACTTACCTATTGATATGAAAGCTGGATGATTATTTGAATCTATTGTTTGGCTGACGACCAAGTTGTTTGTTTATCTGTTTTCATTTCCCCACTGCTTGAGGTGGATGGATATGCTTGGTTTTTTACTTTTTTTGGTAGGTTAGGATGTTTTCCTAGAGTACCTTGTAATATAGAAAGTAATGATGTTAATAAACGAATAAATGTTTAACCCATTGGGTTGGAGCTTGTCGGGATACAAGGCTGAGGTTATAATTTTGAGAAGTCGTGGACTCGGTTTTCTTATTCCTATAGAGCATAAAACTTTGTTGTAATGATAATGTAATGTAATGTGGGAAATGAAAATGGTTAATTAATGGTTAATGAACTAATTAACATAAATTAAAACCGATGAAAAGGAATTAAATAACTTAATATGGCTCTTTAAATGGTTGTGTGCTTATAAGATATCGATACTTAACTATGGCAGTTGGGAGTTCAAGAGACGTTAACTGTAGTTGAGTCTAAGACTAGGTTATACCCATAGTGTTTTTGTGATCTATATTATATCATGTACATTTTGTGTTTTTATATGCTACTCCACCCTATCAGTTAGGGAAACTGACACCCCGAGAATTCTGAGCCCTGGGGATGTTTTTCCCAACATCCCGGTGGGAGTATGGATGATTGACTACCCCCTTTGAACCTAATCTCTTCTCTTGGTAGTTACTTGTGCTGGTATGCACGACAGTTAGTTTTTCCCATATATGTGTGTAGAGGTTTGTAATAACTTGTGGTTATTTTCACACACATGTATTCTAGATATAATTTCCTAAGGACTACTGTAGGTATAATGTGTGTAGGTTGTGATGACTTGATGTTCCCTACTCATTTTATGGGTTATGATGACTTGTGGTATAATATTCAATGTATGATACACATTATGTGGGTTGTGGTGGCTCTTGGAAACTACTTGATTACTTTTGGTCACATGGATGTGGTGTGATGCACGATGTGCATGTTGTGTTTCTTTGCCCAGGTGCCTGCGGGCTAGCCTTTTTGGAGAGAGATGCTCAGGATGTCTGATGTTGTGGAAGAGCAGCAAACCAGTGGGGAAGCGGTATCAGGGTACCTTTGATATTATTTATTATATTATATACTCTTGCATGCAATACTTGGTGAGAGTAACCATGGTGAGCCAGAAAACTTAGCATACCTGTTTAGGTGACGGGTTAGTTTCACTTGTTATTCATTGTGCTTTAGCATGCTTTCTTTATCTTTTGTACGAGAGGCTCCAGGAAGGATTCTACTGAGTATACTATTATACTTACCCTACGTATATATAAAATGTTTTTTAGGTCAATTGGAGCAGGTTGGAGATCAGGCTGGTTATTACTAACTTAGAGTTTAGTAGGAGTTGTTTGGGCTTCGTGGTCATTGTCGTCATTACTTTTCTTTTGGTATTTGCAATTTTCTTTTCAGTTATTACACATGTGCACTTTTATTTTCTTTTATATTTTAGTGTGAGCAGAATTTGGTTGGTGTTTGTCTTCTCTCTCTCTCTTTATCATGTGTTCTCTTAGAGAGTAATGTCTCTCATATGTGTGTTTACTATACCCTCGGTGCTAGTCGCCAACCCGTGGCTTACCAGATGCGGGACTCGGGTGTCAATATCTCTCTTCTCCCATTTCCAGCTCAGGAGGGGTACACTTTTTGGGGAGGGTGTTGTGACAAGACCCTCTTCTAAACATATTTTACTGTTCAAAGCAAAATACTTCGTCTTCCAGATCTCCTAGAGTCCTTTTTTAGGTTTTTGACTAACCACTTGGCTTGTTTAAGTTGAGATTCATTACACTGAATTTCAGCCTTCTACTCTTCAAGTTTATCATGAGTTGCCTAAGATTTATGCTCTAACTCTAAAAATTTGGTTAGTTCTCATAGGCTAGTCTGATTTTTGGATTTGACGATACTTTCTAAACCAAATATAACTAACTTTGTTATCGTACTACCTTCTTATATTTTCTATCACCAATACACTCACTTGTTTCATTATAAATTCAAAACTCAACTATAAATACCCGGATTTTCCATTTTTTTTAATTATATGGATTATTATGAGTCTGTGAAAACTGACGGCGCGTGATTCTGAGGCCTGGTGTGCCTGGAATGAATTTCTAAACTTTTTTAGGTATGTTCAATAAATGCGCGAGTGGCATTTTCTAACTTTTGAACCGGTGCTTGGATTAAAAATCTTAGGGCACTGTTGAATCCACAGCACTGGGATTTTCTTAAGGGAGACTTCACTTCGACCGTGGTAGGTCCGAAGAAAAATTTAGATTTTGGGACTTCTTAAAAGAAATAAATAAAATAACTTTTTATTTTATTTTGTTTCTAACTTATCCTCCAACAGACAAGAGGAGGTGGGATCAGTGATGTGTCAAGCCAATAAATGGCTTGACCTTTCATTCCTATGTAATAGTATCATTAGAGAATTGGGAAGCTTCCTAATTAATGAGCCCCCATTAATTCCCAACACTGTTAGACACCCTCCCGCTCTCCTATTTATAAGGAGTTTGGGGAGAGGTGTTAGCATAGCTTTGCCAAGTAACGAAGTGCTGAAAGAGTGCCGAGATGCCAAACCCTTAGAGGATGGAGCTGGTTCCGGTGAGTGGTGACGAGGGACACCGAAACCTAAACCGAAGGATGACGTGCAAGTGGCGTCGTTGGAAGCTTGTGGCGGGAATGAAGATCATCGATCCACCTTCAAGCACGAACATTCTCCAACAGGTTTACGAGGTAGGGGTTTAATTTTTGTTTAATTCAAGTGAATTCCTTGAACCCTTTAATACTCCCTAATGATTACAAGTTAACGCGGAGGGCGCAGGCCTAACGAACCCAGTCCGGACCCTCCGCTACCTTGCTACCCATGTGTTCTCCGTGGAATACCACTGGTGCGGAGGCACCGATCAGCTACTATGGAGGCGTCGCACCATCACATGCTTCAAGAGGAGGTCTTGACACTAAGCTGTGGCGGTCAGCGGAGCGGCTGGAACTGGCTGGCCATGGAGGAGGTGCGGCGCACCGTCGCGCGCCGCTGAAGGAACTAGCTGCGGCTCTTCAGGCGTGGCGGACGGAAGAGGTGGCCGGCACACTGACCGTCCGTGGAAGGCAAGTACGGCGTGACCAGTGCACCGCCGGTGGAGCCGCGACTCCGATTCTGTGGAGGCAGGACCCATTCAGGTCCCGCGGGTGACTTGGCAGCGCTAATAGGCACTGCCGCTTGGTCTTCCGAACGGAGGGGGAGTTGCTCCCCTCTCGTGCTAGCTTGGGCGAATCGTGGGGGGTCGCACCCCGCCACGGGCCAGACCTCAGCCCTGTCTAATAGGGTCAGGCTGACCCGAACTGGGTCAGGTCTGCCCAGACCGGTTCAGTCCGGGTCAGACCAACTGGGTCGGACCGGACCCGGGCCCAACTGGACCCAGAAACACTTAAAGGACCATATCTTGAGAACCGAACATCCATTTGACGGACTGTCTATAGTGTTGGGATCCTTGGATCAAGATATTCCTTTTGGTATACTCCACTTGAGTTTTAGATATAGTTGGAGTATGGCCGGGTTGGATCGAACCTGAATCCTACCGGGTCCCCAAAATTAAAATGCTTATAACTCACAGACCGGGTGTCCGATTGACGCATAGTTTGTCGTGTTGGAACCCTTACGACATGGAGGTCCTTTGGGTTACTACTTTATAGAGCTTATTGGAGGATGAGGTACGACCGATATCTTGAGGGGCAGATTCTATGGAACTCGAGATCACTGGGTGCGAGGAATCCTGTGGTTGGCTGTAACATGAAGAAAAGATATTGATCCTATGTGGGTGAGAATCTATCGATCTTGTGTGGGTCAACGCTCAATAATCCTGTGTGAGTCAGTGCATACCGATCCTGTGTAGGTCAGATCCTGTGTGGGTCAGTGCTCAGCGATCTTGTGTGGGTCAGCATATATCGATCATGTGTGGGTTAGATCCTGTGTGGGTCAGCATGGGTTAGTTACTTATCCATCCTATCTGGGTCAGATCTTGTGTGGGTCAGTAGGGGTTAGTTACCTATAAATCATGTGTGGATCAAAAGTAGTGATACTTAATAGAATAAGATGATCTATCCTTATGACTAATCATGTGTACTTCTGTACTTAAGTTATACCTAAGTGTGAGCTGAGTCTTTTACCTTTGTGGTATTATCTTTGTGGTGTTACCTGTGTGGTAATTTGTCTACATAGTGTTACCTGTGTGGTACTTCTATCTTCATGGTGTTACTTTTGTGGTACTTCTAGCTTCCTGGTGTTACTTGGGTGGTACTTCTATCTTCGTGATGTTACCTTTGTGGTACTTCTATCTTCGTGGTGTTACCTATGTGGTACTTCTAGCTTTATGGTGTTACCTGTGTGGTGCTTCTACCTTTGTGATGATGTCTGCGTGGTGTTACCTGTGTGGTACTTCTATCTCAGTGGTGTTACCTGTGTGGTGTTTTTACCTTCGTGGCGTTACCTTTGTGGTATTCTTTCCTCATGTAAGAGATGATTATATTTTAATAACTTAGGTATATTTATGGGCATATAACTAAGTATAGTTAAAGTCTTGATTTGTGGAATTTCCTTTGTGGAACTATAGGAGACCCATGGGGTCTCGGGGTCCCTATTGAGTATCTTTATACTCACCCCTTCATGGGCTACACCTGCAACTTGTTGTGTCTTGTGCAGATGATAGACAACATTGATCGAAGCTGAGGGAGCTAGGACTGGACGGTACCCAGAGGTAGACCATTTGGAATGATGTGATGTAGGGACTACTATTCGTGGGTTGTACCTACCCTTCAAGCAAGATCCTCAGTGGATGATCTAAGAGCTATGTGTACTTTTCAGTTGTATTTTTACTTTTCAGTTGTACGCGTACTTTCAGTTGGGCTTGTATTCTGACCCCTTTACTTTTAGCACACTTTTACTACAGTAGTTTACTTTGTGATTGCTTCCTGTTGTGTTCTTGTACTGTGTGTTTTTATAGTTTAAAAGTCAATACCTTCCCATTCTAGGGATATGCCTTTCCGGTGCTAGTCTCTATCCCCTGGCCTATGGAAGGTGGGCTTGGGGTAGTCACAGCATGGGCCCCGAGGGACGGGTCGTTACAAAGCGGCATTAGAGGAGTCAATTATACTAAAGAACTGGGACTCTGATCTTTTATGTGTGGCAATAGTGTTAAGTGTTATGAGTGTGGTTTTCAGTTTGGGGAATCCATTGTTGGTGTGGAGGCCGACGTATTCATACACTAGGACCATGAATTTTGATTTCTGAATCAGTACACGAAAACACTAATTGCGTGTGTTTTTGAAGAGTTTTCTTGTGATCTTTTTGAGTCAGCTCACCAGGTATAACTTATTAACCATGGAACACCTGTTTTCTTTCAGGATATCTCCACATAGACATCCATCCAATATTCCCAAGAGAGTACGTGACAATGTCCCACTAAACGATGAGGCCTCGGTGCAGGGCCCTCTTACAGCGTTAGCACCTTCGGGTGGTGTACCAGCAGCACCACTACCTGTTGGTTAGCCTTTTCCACTATCCCTACCAGTAGAGGATGCATGCTGACTGAGCACATTACACGAGTTTCAGCGACAGAGACCTCCAAGGTTCTGAGGCGAGATGGACCCGCAGGTGGCTGAGGATTGGCTGGAGGCTGTGGCCAAAGTTTTTCGTTTAGTGGGGACACTAGCTGATATGATAGTGATCCTAGCAGCCAGTCTCTTTCAGGAAGCAGTAGGGAGATGGTGAAGCTTGATTCTCTAGATACACGATGAGGTAACCCTTATCTGGGTAGACTTTGAGAGCTTTTTCAAGGCAGAGTTCATCCCAGTGACTTTACGCTCAGTGCGTATACAGGAGATGATGCACTTACAACAGGGTATCATGATTGTGGCCTAGTACTCAGCGAGGTTCACTGATCTCTCCTTCTACTCCACTGACATGGTAAGAGACCCTTTCTTCAGATCTCAAACCTTTGAGTAGGGTATCCGACGAGATATTAGAGTATCAATGATATCGCTCAGCATTCCGACGCAGGTTGAGGTGCTAGAGCAAGTGATTTTGGTGGAGAGCTTCCTAGCTGAGCAGGCACCGACAGTGAGAGACACCACCGGACGTCAGGTAGTAGAGTCATATGTAGCAGGTAGTAGACAGATGATGCAGGGGCCTAAGCGGTCCAGGCCCTCTGGTGGACAACCTCAGGATACAGAGTTGGTGGTGCGGAGCACACAAGACAGAGGATGTCAGTTGAGGAGCAGACAGTGTTACACGTGCGGCGGGTAGGGTCACATGGCTTGCAACTACCTAACCTGTTATATGGACGACCATCAAATAGTCAAGGGACTACTGAGGCAAAGGCTGAGATTTTATTGGGGAGGTCCATAGGTAGAAGGCAGACATGACAGAGGAGATGACCGTGTAGCAGGCAGTGGGCGGTGATTCGAGGTTCTACCACCACCACCTCCAGGTGGTCCACCCTGACCACAGGAAGCAGGTGGACAGGGGCGAGCACAACTACAGGTAGCTGAGGCCTATGACCACGGCGCTCTAGATATTATTAGAGGTATAATCTATGTCTACTACACCTTAGCTGCAGTACTTATAGACACATGTATCAGTCACTCTTTTATTGTCACGACCCTCATCCGGAGCTCGAAGATTTTAATGGAGTCATTGGCTCGATCATTACAGCTAGAGACTCCTACGGGAGAGAATTTGACGATTACACACTGGTGCCAGTAGTGTGAGATTACTCTAGGAGGTGAGAGATTCGGCTGGGATCTTCTAGTAGTGGCATCGAGACCTTACGACGTCATCTTGGGTATGGACTGGTTATCCATAGTTCGTGCTCATATTGACTGTATTAGGCACAAAGTGAGGTGTGTCCGCGAGTATGAGATCAGGTTTTCCTTCATCGACAAGAAGAGAACCTTTGCAGCATAAGATGGACTTACCCAGAGGAAGGTGCAGCCGATTACACATCAGTTGGTCAGCCTTACCCTCAGAGCAGTAGATGTTGAGAGTCTGAGCTATCTTGTATTGGTGGACCAGTATGCCGATGTCTTTCCTGATGATGTTCCAGGACTACCTCCACATAGATAGGTAGACTTTTACATCAACTTGTACCTCAGGATGACACTGATATTTACACCATCATATAGGATGTCTCCCATGGATCTTCATGAGTTACGAGTACAGCTGGAGGACTTGTAGAGGAAGGGGTTCATAAGACCCAGTGTTTCTCCATGGGAAGCCCTGATTTTGTTCGCCAAGAAGGAATATGGGAGTTTGAGGCTCTGTGTGGACTACCAGCTCCTGAACCAGGTGACTATGAAGAACAAGTATCCACTTCCAAGGATTGATGATCCTTTCGATCAGCTGAAGGGAGATCATTGGTTTTCGAAGATAGACCTTAGATCAGGCTATCATTAGCTCAAGGTACGAGATGAGGATGTGCAGAAGACGACCTTTAGATGTTGGTATAGCCACTATGAGTTCTTGGTTATGCCATTCAGCATGACCAATGCCCCAACAGTGTTCATGGGACTCATAAACATGATCTTCCATCCATACCTCAATCGCTTTGTGGTGGTCTTCATCAACGATATCTTTATATACTCGGTGATGGAGGAGGAGAATGCCTATCATATGAAGATAGTTCTAGATACACTTCAAGATCACTAGATTTATGGTAAGCTCTTGAAGTGCCAGTTATAGATACGAGAGGTCCACTTTCTAGGACACGTTATCTCAGATGTTAGAGTTTCAGTGGATCCAGTTAAGATAGAGGGTGTAATTTCTTGGGAGCTACCTAGGAGTGTGACCAAGGTGCAGAGTTTCCTAGAGTTGGCTGGATACTACCGAAGATTCGTGGTTGAATTTTCCAAAGTTGTGGCACCCTTGTCAGCATTGACGAAGAAGGGACATGTAACGTCCTCGATCAGGGCGCCACACAATGGTCACCCCGAACCCGGTTGGTCACATGATGTCAAGCGCATTTCCCCAAATGCTAGAGGCTGCTGACTAGTAGTGAGGGCCTAGGACTGGTAGTGGGGAAACTATGCCCTCATTTGTCAAAGTGTAGCATGACAAAAAAATATAAACATACAAAATCGGAAGCAGTAAACAATATAGACCTAAAATGGACAATGGAACTGAAGTAAAATATAACCAACAATCATATATATGATGATGCAACATGTCTCTAATCTAAGAAAATAGCCAAAATAGGATACACTATAATTTGATACAATACAGCACAAGGTACAAAGTACAGCAAAACAAAACCAAAGCAGTGCAACAGGAACACAACAGCATCGCAAGCCCAAGCTCGGTCCCATGCTCTCCTACTCCTCTGCAACAATCATGTACCTGTGTAGGGACACTTTCCCTTATCGACACCTGTAGAAATATAATATATTTGGTCCCAAGACATTACCCAAACCGGGTATGAGAAATAAATCCCAGTAGGCAACCACCAAAGGCCCGTGCCCAACTGTCAGTGAAAAAGTGTAACAGTAGTGTGCAATAATGAAATGTAGTAAACTAGGAAGTACTCAAAAGAAACCATTTATACCAGTTACCTTGCCATTTTAATAATTATTTAACAATTCAATATAATTGAAGTCTGAGTTTTCTGAGACTCGGCCTCAACCGAAAATCTCCTATACCAATGTCATAGCAGAAACCACAACAGGCTCTCTTCAAAGTAAACATTGTCCTCAGACATGCAAGTCCTTACCCTTAGGCAAGCAGAAACGAAACCCTTGGGTGACTACCCTCGGGAATAAAAAATATTTCCCTTAGGTATATGAGATATCACCCTCAGGCACGGAATCTACTGCCCACAGGCATAAGAAATTTTGCCCTCATGTTAAACAAAATATTGCCCTAAGGCTAAACAAAACACTGCCATCAGGCATTCCATAGGAAAAGCAAGTAATCGGGTTGAGCCTAATGCATAAGAAAATAATTTATATATGTTTCATCTCAATAAAAACTCAAAATATGCTATAATCACGGCATACCCACGGGAATCCCGACCAAACAGCTAAACAATGGAAACACACCCTCGAGGTGGCCCTAGATCAAAGCAACGATCTCAAACAGTAATTTATACTTATTCAATAGATTACCTATGCAATTCTAGGCATATCAACAGTAAAAGTCTCGGCCATAGGACACCCCTAACATGGGCACGTGGCACAATGGTACACAAAATCAACTTGACAGTTGGAATTAAACACAAGACCAACTACCTCGATCTCCTCTGATCGGTATGCGTGAAAGGAGCCTCCCGAAACAACCAAGAACAATGTAGATTTGAGATAAATGATTACTTGTTTAAACCTAAATAACTTCCCTTAGGGAAATAATTGGAAGGAAAGGTTCAAGAAGAGGGAAGACCTTACCCGCGCGGTTCAAACAAGACTGACGACAGAAGAATCGGAGTCCCGATGAGCGATTGGGAGCTTCACCAAGTCTCAACCTCCTCTCTCACTACTCCTGGTGAGTTCTCTGCCTCCTCTATCAAATGATGAGGCTACTGCCTATTTTTAATGAAAAAACATAACTACACGGTGTGTACTCTCAAGTACACGGCGTGTACTATCATTTTTAACTATTCCTCAAGAGGCTACTTTACACCACCTCATTGTTTATATTTCGACTGATTACATAGCCTGTATTACTAATTACACGACATGTATTATCCTTTCCTCTGGAAGATACTTTCCACCACCGCACTGTTCACCTACCGAATGATTACACGGCGTGTAGTTAGTTTTTACACCCTTAATCGCCAACAATCTTACACGCCCTATATTCTCATCCCACACGACCAAAGTACACAACATGTGAAAAAAATACATGGTGTGTACCCATAAATTTGATATTTTTCCCACATTTTCCTTGTTTTCTCAAAAACACTAAAGGAAAATGAAAATAAGAAACTCGTACCTCAAGAATAAGAACCGGGTTCTTACAAACTTCCCCCCTTAAGAAATTCGTCCCCAAATTTCCCTTCCAAGGGTGGTGAAGATAAAGCTGAGAACAATTCTGGCCACTGAGCACGTACGTCATTCTCCCGCTCCCAGGTTTTGTCCTACACTCATCCATGCTGCCATAGCACCCATACGAGAGGAATTGACCGGCCTTAGAGAACCTTCGTGCTCCTATCAACAATACAAATCGGATGCTCCTCAAAGGATGCATCAACCTGAAGTTCAACCTCCTTGGGCTGAAAAATGTGAGATGGGTCTGAGTGATAATGGCGCAGCTGAGATACGTGGAAGATGTCGTTTATAGCCCGGTACCTCTATGGTAACTACAATTGATAGGCAACCGGCTTGACTCTCTACAGAATCTCAAATGGCCCTATATACCTCGGTGAAATTTTACCCTGACTCCTGATCCACCTATGTCCCAACCTTAGTGAAACACTCAAGAAAACCTGATCCCCAACCACGAACTCCAAGGGTCATCTATGGTGACCATCATAAGATTTTTGACGAGACTGTGCAGTAGTCATCCGCTTCTGAATCAACTGGATCTTCTCTAAAGTCTCCTGAACGAGACATGGTCCCAGTAAAGCTACCTCACCTACCTCTAACCAGCACAAATGTGATCGGTATGGCCTACCATATAAATCCTCGTAAGGTGTCATCTCAATAGTTGCTTGAAAACTATTATTATAGGAAAACTCAACCAGGGGTATGTGCTTCTCCCAAGAGTCCCCAAAGTCCAAGACGCGTGCACGCAGCATGTCCTCTAGCACCTGTATTGTACGCTCTGACTGGACATCGGTCTGAGGGTGGTAAGTTGTGCTCAAAAGCACCTGTGTACTCAATTCCCTCTGAAAAATCTACCAGAAACGAGATGTAAAACGGACATCCCTATCTGAAACGATAGAATGAGGGACCCCATGAAGACGTACTACCTCTAGAATATATAACTTCTCGAGATCGTCAACACTGAAGGTCTCCTTAATCAGCAAAAAGTGAGTTACCTTCATAATTTTTTCCACAAAAACCCATATGACATCATTACCTCGAGGTGACCTTGGCAACCCGGTCATGAAGTTCATCGCGACATCATCCCATTTTCACTCTGGAATGGGTAACTGTTGTAACAGCATGGCTGGCCTCTAATGCTCCTCCTTCACCTGCTGAAAGGTGGAACATCTCGTAACAAAACCAGCTACCTCTCTTTTCATACCCGACCACCAATACTAACGTCTCAAGTCACAATACATTTTGGTAACTCCAGGATGCACTTCCCAAGATGAAGCATGAAATTCCCATATCAACTCCTCACGTATATCCCCTAGAACCCACACTCGTTCATGGATACACAGTACCTCATCATCGCTTATCGTCCAACCAGGAGGAGGGACCTTACTTTCCACTGACTCCCGTAGAACTAGGCATTCTGAATCTGATAGTTGTCTCATCCTCACTCTATTCAGGAGGGTAGAAGTCACAGCTAATAATGAAAGATAGGTTCACCCCTAACTATCGTGCACCTCCAAATGCATTTTAGAGAACAAAGCCATAATCTTTCACTCACCACTGGCCTCCTGCACTGCCTGTATCTGAGTCCTCCTACTCAGTGCATCAGCTACTGCATTACCCTTACCAGTTGTATAGGAAATCTCAAAGTTGAAGTACTGAAGGTATTCAACCCACCTTCACTGTCTCAAATTCAAGTCACATTGGGTAATCATGTATTTTAAGACTTTTGTGGTCTGTAAACACCACAAAATGTTCTCCCAATAGATAATGTATCCAACAGCGTAACATATGAACAAATATAGCCAACTCGAGATCATGCGTCAGGTAATTCCTCTCATGTGGCCTCAACTGCCGAGACTCATACGCAACTACTCAATCACCCTGCATCAACACTGCTCCCAGCCCGATACCTGATGTATCACAGTAAACTGTATAGCTCTTCCCTTTCTCTAAAAGTATCAGGACTGGTGTTGATGTCAACCTTCCCTTCATATCCTAAAAGGTTGTCTCGCAAGCTTTTGACCAAACGAAATTCATACCCTTCTTAGTCAAACCCGTCAACGATGCTACTAAGCGGGAGAAGTCCTGTATAAAGCACTTGTAGTAATCAGACAGCCCCAAGAAACTCCATATTTCAAGCACGTTCTTAGTTTTCTCCCAGTAAACTACTGCTTTCACTTTCTTTGGGTCTACCGTAACTCTTTCCTATGAGATAATATGACCCAGGAAGTGAATCTGGTCCATCCAAAAGTGGTACTTTGAGAGCTTAGCATATAATTGATGCTCTCTCAATGTACTCAAAATGATCTCAAGATGTGTGTTATGGTCATGTCGAGTGTGGGAGTACACCAAGATATCGTCCATGAAGACCACCACGAAAGAATCCAAGTATGGATGGAACACTCGATTCATCAGAGCCATGAAAACTACTGGTGCGTTTGTGAGTCCGAACGGCATAGCCAAGTACTCGTATAGACCATATCTGCTCTGAAAGGTTGTAAGCGGTATGTCCAATGGTCTAACACGCAATTGATGATATTCGTATCTCAAGTCAATCTTTGAGAATGCTCATGCTCCTCAAAGTTGATCAAAAATATCATCAATCCTCGGTAAGGGATATTGGTTATTAACCATCAATTGGTTTAGCTTCTGATAATCCACACAAAGTCTGAGGGTACCGTCTGACTTCTTCGCAAACGGGACAAGAAAACCCCAAGGAGAAGTATTGGGTCGGATGAAACCCTTTGCCTGCAACTCCTTCAACTACTTCTTGAGCTCCTTTAATTATGGTGTAGCCATCTTATAAGGAGAAATGGACACCGGTGTCGCTCCTGGCACAAGCTCAATAGAGAAATCCACCTCTTTCTCCAGAGGTAAACCTGAAAAATCATCTGGGAAGACATCCTTGAAATGATTTACCATTGGAGGGAAATCCTTATGACAAGTTCCCTGATCATCTAGATATAAACTTGCAATTTGGGTTGTCACTCCACCTCGCCCACGATGCTCGGGTCCAACTCGACTCGCCTGGACATCCCATTTACCCTTGTATAGAAACTCTCCACCCTCTGGTGACATGAAACTCACCCTGTGATGATAGAAATCTACAAAGGCTCGAAAGGGTACCAACCAGTCTATCCCAAATATGAAATCATAGCCCGTCATCTCTAAGACATAGAGGTCCCATAGAAAGTGACACCCACCAACCTCTAGGGGTCACTCCTTGCACTGAAGCACACTCATCGTTCTAATTCCTAATGGAGTGTCTAGAATCATGATATCAGAAGAAAAAGAAACATAGAGCCCAAGGCTCTCCACAACGGGCACTGATATAAAGATATGTGTAGCACCAGTATCAAAAAGTACAGAAGATAAAACATAAGCAACTAGAATAGTACCTCTGATAGTGGAAGGTCCAGGATCCTGCTCCTGTTGGGTCTATTACACTGCATATGTTTGCCCAGTACCGTGGCCCTGTGACATAGCATGGATACTCTAAGTTGACCTGCCATGTTGTCTCTGAGATCCTGGTGCCTGGCTACTACGGCCACGACCACCACCTCGGCCTGAACGTCCTAACATATTCCAATTCCCTAACTGGTAAGAAGATGTTGGCTCTGCTCCTGCACGTGGAGTCTGCACAGAACCCCTCTCACTAGTCACTGGTGGAAACACCCTGTAAAAACTCTGAATATGGCTCATCCTGCCGCAAGCTCGGCACTCCACTGGGTCACGTGGACACTGAGTCTCTTGTGTCCCTCTTTACCACACTGGTAGCACATTACCTAGCCACCTGAAGAATTCTTCTGGCTAGTACTGCCACTGTGAGAGAAATACATCTGCCTCTTCCTCTTGTCGGTAGAAATAATACCAGAAACCGGTGCTGAACTACCCTGGTCCTCATCACTAGCTTCCCACAGGTTCCGCTCAGTAATCAATGTCTGGTTCACAATAGCATACACTGTAAGAAACCTAAAAGTCATAGAAGACTGCTTGAAAATCTTCTCATGCCATGTCTTGGTGATGCTCAATCTGGGTGGTAACATCCCACCATCTCTTGGCGAAATTACACAGCATGTAAGTAGCGAGCTTGACCCTCCTCCCAGGAGGCGTCTCTAGATGCTCGAAGATCGTCTGCATAGAATCTAACCATGAATTCGTAGCTTGTGGTCCGTCATCCCCTAAAAACGTAGGTGGATGCTGCTGCTGGAATATACGTGTCAACTCTACCATAGATGTGGCAACTGGCAGTGCTCTCTGGAAGGTCTGCATGAACCGCATGAAGCCTTCACGGAACTGCGCATCCGCACTTGCATCCGGTATAACAGTTGGCACCGCATCTGGCACTATTGGAGGATCTATCGGTAGTACATGGCCTACCATATCTGGAGTATAATCATCGCCACTCTCTTGGTGAACAACTCATGGTCGTCTCGGTGGCATGACTCTATAAGGTCAAACACATGCCTTAGATTAAGATCACCAAGGACTAAGAACTGAAACGTAATAAGAGAACAGGAGAAAGAAAACATTCAAGTTTTACAAAACAAGACTACACGGTGTGTATAATAACTACACAATGTGTTCCCTTAAGTCTTTCACATGGGCATTTACTTCTGCCAGAACTGGTCATGTAACACCCCAAACACATGGCATGTACTTGAGTTCTATCCCCCCTTCCTAAGTCCTTTATACACGGCTAAGCCACACGGTTCTCGTTAGAACGAGACTAAATGGCATGTTTGTTCCAGACACGACGTGTACTAAATGATATTCACCGACCCGTGTTGTTCGTGACACGGCCGGATACACAGCTCACACTATATGGTGTGTTCCAGATGGACACGACGTGTACTACTTTGGTTTCAACTGCCCGTGTTGTTAGTAACACGGTTGGATACTCGGCTGATACTACACGGCGTGTTTCATATAGACACGGTATGTACCAAAAGAGGTAACACCGACCCGTGTTGTTAGTTACACGGTCGAGTTCCAAGATTACACTACACGGCATGTTTATAACTGACACAGCGTGTATCACCCAAGGTTTCTTCATCTGTATTGTTAGTCACATGGGCGGACACAGGGTCAACACGACACGGCGTGTACAACCGGTACACGACGTGTTCCCACAAGAGTTTCTCTATCCCGTGTTTCTGCCCACACGGCCTATGACACAGTTAGAGACTATACGGTGTGTACATAAGAAAAATAGTTTCTTTCTGAACAGATGAACACATGGCTTATATCAAAACTACATGGTGTGTATTCTGGGTTTTTCTAGATAGTAAGCCTCAGAAACTACTCCAGAGCCCAGAAAAACACTGAAACGAATACCAAAGTTCCAAATTCTGATTCTTGAGGGGTTATACTCCCCAAGAATCAAAGCTTGGCGTCTTATACATGTTATAAAAAGCAAAAAAGGGCAATAATCCACCAAATTCTGGTCCCTGAGGGCCCATACTCCTCAGGAACCAAAGTTTAGCGTTTGTAAATCCAACCGTAACATGTACCAATACACTATCAATAGTAGGCGTATCTATCAAGGTACCTATCACAACAACATACATTTTCTAGCACAACATCTATCACAACAACATGCAATTTCTAATGCACCTACATGGCATGGAACTATGCATGACATGTGATTCTAACATGTGCCTAAATGATGCATGAGATGGAATACCCTCATCTCATCAGGTTGCAACTAAATAGAACCCAAGTATAAAAATATAAATAGCACACCACAAGTGTGTCACCCAACGGTGAAATCAAATCAACTGTAATAATTGCAAAACTAGAAAAATTGCAACATGAGGTAAATTGGTTTTTCCTTGTACACGGGTTAGCTAATCCCAGGCACAACTTATTACTAAGTACCTATCCCATCCTATCCCCGTCTATAGGCTCCAAATAGTAAGTCAAGAAAAGAATTTATTTGATACCACTTTGTAACGTCACGGATCCGAGTACCACACAACGGGTGCCCCGAACCCGGTTGGTCACATGACCTCAAGCACATTTCCCCAAATGCCAGAGGCTGCCGACTAGCAGCAAGGGCCTATGACTGATAGTGGGGAAACTATGCCCTCATTTGTCAAAGTGTAGCATAGCAGAAAAATATAAACATATGAAAGCGGAAGCAGTAAACAATATAGACCTGAAATGGACAACAAAACTGAAGTAAAATATAACCAACAGTCATATATATGATGATGAAACATGTCTATAATCTAAGAAAATAGACAAAACAAGATACACTGCAATTTGATACAATACAGCACAAGGTACAAAGTACAGCAAAACAAAACCAAATCAGTGCAACATGAATGCAACAACATCGCAAGCCTAAGATTGGTCACATGCTCTCCTACTCATCTACAACAATCACATACCTATGTAAGGACCCTTTCCCTTATCGACACCTGCAGCAATATAGTCTGTTTGGGCCCAAGACATGACCCAAACAGGGTGTGAGAAATAAATCCCAGTAGGCAACCACCAAAGTCCCGTGCCCAACTATCAGTGATAAAGTGCAACAGTAGTGTGCAATAATGAAATGCAGTAAACTAGGAAGTACTCAAAAGTAACCATTCCTACCAGTTACCTTGCCATTTTAATAATTATTTGACAATTTAATATAATTGAAGTCTAAGTTTTCTGAGACTCGTCCTCGATCGAAAATCTCCTATACCAGTGCCATAACAGAAACCACAACAGGCTCTCTTCAAAGTAAACATTGTCCTCAGACATGCAAGTCCTTACCCTCGGTAAAGCAGAAACGAAACCCTCAGGTGACTACCCTCAAGCATAACAAATATTACCCTTAGGTATATGAGATATTGCCCTCAGGCATGAAAGCTACTACTCATAGGCATGAGAAATGTTTCCCTCAGGTTAAACAAAATATTGCCCTAAGGATAAACAAAACCCTACCCTTAGGCATTCCATAGGAAAATCAAGTAATTAGGCCGAACCCAATGCATAAGCAAGAAATTTATATATGTTTCCTCTCAAGAAAAACTCAAAACATGCTATAATCACAGCATACCCATGGGTATCCTGGCCAAACGGCTAAATAAGGAAAACGCACCCTCGGGGTGGCCCTAGATCAAAGCAACGATATCAAACAACAGTTTATACTTATTCAATAGATTACCTATGAAATTCTAGGCATCTCAATAGTAAAATTCTCAGCTATACGACACCCCGAACATGGGAGCGTAGCACAACGGTACACAAAATCAACTCGACAGTTGGAATTAAATACAAGACCACCTACCTCGATCTCCTCTGATCAATATACATGAAAGGCGCCTCCCGAAACAACCAAGAACGACGTAGATCTGAGATAAATTATTACCCTTTTAAACCTAAATAACTTCCCTTAGGGAAATAATTGGAAGGAAATGTTTAAGAAGAGATAAGACCTTACCCGCGTGGTTCAAACGAGACCAACAACGGAAGAATTGGAGTCCCGATGAGCGATCGGGAGCTTCTCTAAGTCTCGGCCTCCTCTCCCGCTACTCCTGGTGAGTTCTCTGCCTCCTCTGTCGAATGAGGAGGCTACTGCCTATTTTTAACGAAAAAAACATAACTACACGGTGTGTACTCTCAAGTACACGACGTGTACTATCCTTTTTAACTGTTCCTCAGGCGACTACTTTACACCGCCTCACTGTTCATCTGCCAACTGATTACATGACATGTATTACTAAGTACATGGCATGTACTATCCTTTCCTATGGCGGCTACTTTCCACTGCCTCACTGTTCACCTACCAACTGATTACACAGCATGTATTACTAAGTAAACAACATGTAGTTAGTTTTTACACCCTTAATCACCGACAAGACAACACACCCTGTATTCTCATCCCACATGGCCAAAGTACACAGTGTGTGAAAAAAATACACAGCGTGTACCCATAAATTTGATATTTTTTCAACATTTCCCTTGTTTTCTCAAAAACACTTAAGGAAAAGGAAAAGAAGAAACTTGTACCTCAAGAATAAGAACTGGGTTTTTATAGGGAAACCCTTCATGTGGATGGAGAGATGCCAACAAAGTTTTTAGGAGATGAGGTAGAGACTGACAAGTGCCCCCATCTTGAGGCTACCTGAAGAGGGAGTTGGGTATATAGTCTAATGAGACGCATCAGGTACCGGACTTGGATGCGTACTGATGCAGGAGTGAGCAATGATCGCTTATGGTTTGCGACAGCTGAGATAGTATGAGCAGAACTACACTACCCATGACCTGGAGTTAGTAGTAGTGGTCTTCTCCTTGAAGATGTGGAGACATTATTTGATGGGCGAACGTTTTACAGTCTTCTATGATCACAAGAGTCTCAGGTATATCTTCTCTCAGAAGGACCTGAACCTGAGACAATGGTGATGGTTAGAGTTCATCTAGGACTATGACTTTGAGACAGTTTATACTCTTGGAAAGGGGAACGTGGTAGCAAATGTACTCAGTAGGAGGTCTTTTCTGTAGTTTCTGAGTGAGGCGACAGAGTAGCTAGTCGCATTGCAGATATCCTTCGTGGATAGAGATAGAGTAGCATACCTTCAGTCTATGACAGTCACTCTCCCACTCCTTCAGCGAGTCAGGGAGGCACAGCTTGGGGACATTGACCGCGAGGTTTGATGTGCTCAAATATCCTCAGGATAGGCACCTGATGAATTTTCAGAAGGTAGGGAGCATGTCATCCTCTTCAGAGGACGTACCATGGTACCAGTGTCACTACGGGAGGAGGTATTGAGGGAGTTCCACATATCCCCTCTGGTGGTATATCCTAGTGTGGCGAAGATGTACTAGGACATCCAATGTCAGCACTGGTGGTCAGGGATGAAGAAGGCAGTGGCAGAGTTTGTTCCACGATGCCTCACTTGTCAGCAAGTGAAGGTCGAGCATCAGGTTCTAGCAGACTTAACACAACCACTAGAGGTGTTGGAGTAGAAGTGGGATGGAATCTTCATGAAATTTTTGACAGGGCTTCCACGTACATCCAGGGGACATGATTCTATCTGGGTGATCGTTGACTGACTCACCAAGTTGGCCCACTTCCTACCTATCTGAGAGCAGGGATCAGTAGAGGGCTTGGGATGCCTCTACGTACAGGAGATTGTGCGACTCCATGGGGTGTCATCGATGATCATCTCTGACCATGACATACGTTTTACTTCCCAGTTGTGGAAGGGATTGCGGGAGGCATTCGGGACTCAGCTACGTTTGAGCACTGTCTTTCATCCTCATATTAATGGTCAGACATAGCGAACCATACAAACACTGGAGGACATGCTTCATGCATGCGTCTTAGATTTTGGCTCTAGCTGGTAGGATTACTTGCCCTTGGTGGAGTTCACATACAAAAATAGTTATCACTCCACCATCGGTATGGCACCATTCGAGGCCCTATATGGTCGACCTTGAAGATCACCTTTATGTTGGATGGACCCAAGGGAGTCAGCACTTATGGGTCCAGAGTTGGTACGGGCTACCACTGAGAAGGTGCAGATCATCCAGGAGCAGATGAAGACTGCACAAAGAAGGCATAAGTCTTATATTGACAGGAGATGGAGACCTTTGAAGTTATAGGAGGGGAACCACGTATTCTTGCGAGTCTCCCCTTGATGGGGACTACAGAGATTTGGCTGAGGTGGAAAGTTATCACCGAGATTTATCAGACCATTTATGATACTTTGGAGGATTGGAAAGGTGGCATACCACTTGGCACACCACTTGACACTTCCACCGTAGTTGGAGAGAGTGCACGACGTCTTCCATGTATCCTAGGTGAGGATATACTTGCATGACCCATCTCACATCATCGACCATGGCAAGCTGGACTTCGATGATGAGGCGACGTTTACGGAGGTTCCAGTAGAGATTGAGGATCAACAGGAGCGAGTCCTTCGTGGGTGGTCGATACCTCTGGTGCACATTTGCTGGAAGCACGAAAACCTCCAGGAGAGCACATGGGAGCGGGAGACTCAGATTTGTGCTCAGTACCCCCATTTTTTTTCTTAGTTTATGTTGTGACTTTAGGGGATGAAAAACCCTAAGGTGTAGAGAATGTAAAGACCCAAATTTTTCATGTAATTTTTTTTAATTATATAGAATTATTAAGAGTCTTTGAAAATTGATGGCGTGTGATTCCGAGGCCTAGTGTGCCTGGATTGAATTTTTGAACTTTTTTTAGGTACGTTCAGTAAACACACGAGCGGTGTTTTCTAACTTTTGAACCAGTGTTCGGATTAAAAATCTGAGGGCGCCGTTGAATCTGCAGCGTTGAGATTCGCTTAAAGTAGACTTCACTTCGACCACAGTAGGTCCAAAGAAAAATTTAGATTTTTGATACTTTTTAAAAGATAAAATAACTTTTTATTTTATTTTGTTTCTAACTTATCCTCCAACAGACAAGCGGAGGTGAGACCAGAGACGTGTCAAGCCAATAAATGGCTTGACCTTTCATTCATATGTAACAGTATCGTTGGAGAATTGGGAAGTTTTCTAATTAATGATCCCCCATTAATTCCCAACACTGTTAGACACCCTCCCTCTCTCCTATTTATATAGAGCTTGGGGAGAGGTGTCGGAATAGCTTCGCCAAGCAACGAAGTGCTGAAGGAGTGCCGAGATGCCAAACCCTTGGAGGACGGATCCGATTCCGCCGAGTGGTGACGAGCGACACCGAAACCCGAACCGAAGGACGACGTGCAAGCGACGTCGTTGGAATCCTGTGGCAAGAATAAAGATGACTGATCCACCTTCAAGCGCGGATGCTCTCCAATGGGTTTACGAGGTAGGGGTTTGCTTTTTGTTTAATTCAAGTGAATTCCTTAAACCCTTTAATCCTCCCTTGTGATTACAAGCTAACGCAGAGGGCGCGGGCCTAACGAACCCAGCCCGGACACTCCACTACCTTGATACCCATGTGTTCTCTATGGAATATCGTCGGTGCGGCGGCACCGACCGACTACGATGGAGGCGGTGCGCCATCGCACGCTGCAAGATGAGGCTGCAGCACTAAGCTGTGGTGGTCAGCGGAGCGGCCGACATCGGCCGGATGCAGAGGAGGTGCGACGTGCCAGTGCGTGCCGCTGGAGGAACCAGCTACGGCTCGTCAACCGTGTCAGTCAAAAGAGGTGGTTGACACACCAGTCGACCATGGAAGGCAAGGGTGGCGTGACCGGCGCGGCGCCGGTGGAGCCGCGACTCCGATGCCGTGACGGTGGGACCTGCTCAGGTCCCACAGGTGACTTGGCAGCGCCAATAGGTGTTGTCGCTTGGTCTTCTGAATGGAGGGGGGGTCACTCCCCTCTCGTGCCAGCTCGGCCGAACCGCGGGGGGTCGCACCCCCCATGGACCGGGCCGCACCCCATGTGGGTCAGGCCGCACCCCTCTGCGGGCCGAGCCGCCCCCCTTTGCGGGTCAAGTCAGACCTCGGCCTAGCAGGTCGAGCCCGCCGCGGCCCAGCCCAACCAGGTCGGGCTGACCCGAACCGGGTCAGGTCGGCCCAGACCGGGTCAGGTCGGACCCGGGCCCAACCGGACCCAGAAACACTTAAAGGGTCATATCTTGAGAATCGAACGTCTGTTTGACAAACCATCTACGGTGTTTGGATCCTTGGACTGAGACGGTCCTTTTGGTATACTCCACTTGAGTTTTGGATATAGTTGGAGTACGACCGGGTTGAATCAAACCCGAATCCAACCGGGCCCCCAGAACTAAAACACTTATAACTCACAGATCGGGTGTCCGATTGACGCACTTTCTGTCGCATTGGAACCCTTACGACATAGCGGTCCTTTGGGTTACTCCTTTGTGGGGCTTAGTGGCTGACGAGGTATAACCGATATTTCAAGGGGCGGATTCTACAGAACTCAAGTGCACTGGGTGCGAGGAATCTTATGATTGGCTGTAACGTGAAGAAAGAACATTGATCCTGTGTGGGTCAACATCAATCGATCCTGTGTGGGTCAGTGCTCAGTGATCCTATGTGGGTCAGTAGGGGTTAGTTACCTATTGATCATGTGTGGGTCAGTGGTGGTTAGTTACCTATCGATCCTGTGTGGGTTAGAAGCAGTGTTACTTAATAGAATAAGATGATCTAGCCTTGCGACTAATCATCTGTACTTCTGTACTTAAGTTATACCTGAGTGTGAGTTGAGTCTTTTACTTTTGTGATATTATCTTCGTGGTGCTACCTATGTGGTACTTCTGTCTCCATGGTGTTACCTGTGTTGTACTTCTATCTTCGTGGTGTTATGTGTGTGGTACTTCTAGCTTCGTGGTGTTACCTGTGTGGTACTTCTAGATTGGTGGTGTTACGTGTGTGGTACTTCTATTTTCCTAGTGTTACCTGTGTGGTAATTCTATTTCCATGGTGTTACCTGTGTGGTACTTCTAGCTCCGCGGTGTTACCTGTGTGGTGCTTCTACCTTTGTAGTGATGTCTTCATGGTGTTACCTTTGTGGTGATTTTATCTCAGTGGTGTTACCTGTATGGTATTTCTACCTTCGTGGTGTTGCATTTGTGTTATTCTTTTCTCATGTAAGAGATGAGTATATCTTAATAACTTAGGTATATGTATGCACTACTAGAATTTTTGGCTTTCGAGGCGGGGGACTTATAGTGGCCGCCATTTGGCGGCCGCTAATACTATCAACAGCGGCCGCCAAATGGCGGTCGTTGCACTTTAATATCGAAAAAACCTAATTTTCCCCTCCCCCCATTATCCCATCCCCGACCCCGCGAACCACCCCTCCCCGACCCCACGACCCCGACCCCACGACCCCGACCCCTGACGACCCCGACCTCCGGTGACCCCATCAACCCCCAATGACCCAACCCCCGGTGACCCCCACCCCCAGCGACCCCCACCCCCTTGCCTCCATGCTGCGCCACCCGCAACCCCGATGACCCCCACCGCCTTGCCTCCGCGCTGCGCCCCCCGTGACCCTGACACCCTCGCGACCCGACAACCCCCACCCCCTACCTCTGTGCTGCACCTTTGGACAGTCCTGCCGCTGTCGTCCCCTCCTGGCCCCGTTGCATCCCTCCAGCAAGTCCTCCTGCCTCCGTTGGACCCTCCCGGTCCGTTGTGCCCTGCCGTGTAGAACCCTCCCACGCTTTGTCCAATGGTTCCGCTCCTTTCGAGTCCGGTCGTCAAACCCCTATCATCAAGTCATTGCGCCATCATGGATCCAAAATCGAGTCACACCCCGTTACCCGCGGTCGAGTCCTTCGCAGGTAATGTTTTTTATCCTTCAAATTTGGCTTTTAAATTTTAATGATATGTGTTTTTTTTATAATTTAAATAAGATATTTCAATTTTGATTTCTATTAAATACAGATATGGATAAGAGCTGGATTGATATGCAAGATAGATTTTCAACTGAATATTATGAGGGGATTAAGCGATTTATGGATTTCACCAACAGATTTCCAAGCGATATGATTAGTTTTCCATGTAGAAAATGTGAAAATAGACATCTCTTCAAATGAGATAGTGTTAGAGAACATTTGTTTTTGAATGGGTTTTTGAAAAACTATAAGACATGAACATGTCATGGAGAAGATTCTGTTTCATGTCATCGCTCAGAAAGTATTCATATGAATGTTGATTCGAGAACAGTTGATCTGATGAATATAATACTCAACGATATGATGCGTCAGTTTCAATCTGAAGACAGTAATGTCATAAATGATGATGTTGGATTGAGTAATCCTCGTTCTTCTGCAGATGGAGAAGCATTGAAATTATTTGAAATTCTTGACGATGCGCATACTGAATTATATCCTGGATGCACTAAATTTAGTAGATTGCCATTCATCGTTGAATTGTTACTCCTGAAGGCCTTGAAACAGTGGTCAGACACCTCATTCTACATGTTGTTGGTATTATTGAAGAAGGTACTCCTTGCTGGAGCGAAGATTCTGGAGTCATTCTATCAAGCTCGCAAGTTGACCGATGATCTTGGTTTTATATATGATACAATTGATGTGTGTCACAATAATTGTATTTTGTTCAGAAAATAGAATGCAAAATTAAATATTTGTATTGTTTTCTATAAATCCAGGTGGAAGACCAATGAGATTAATCAAGGTAGTCAGATTCTTCCTGGGAGAGTCTTGAATCAAGGGAAACAAGTTGCCTCTAAAAAGATGCATTATTTCCTACTGAAACTGAGACTGAAGAGATTCTTCTTGTCCACTAAAATTGCTAAATTGATGACTTGGAATTCAGAGATAAAGAAAGAGGTTGATAAATTAACTCACCCGGCAGATTCTTTGGCATGGAAAGAGTTTGATCAAAGATACCCAGACTTTTCCCGAGATGATCGTAATATTTGAATGGTTTTGGAAGCAGATGGTTTTAACCCATTTAGGTCCATGGTTGGTGTGACACATAGTACATGGCCAGTGGTTTTGGTTTCATACAACATTCCCCCATGGGTATGTATGAAGCAACCTTTTTTGTTACTGTCAATTCTAATTGATGGACCGAGAGGACCTGGTGATAAAATCGATGTTTATATGCAACCTTTGATTGATGAACTGCAAGAATTTTGGGCCGATGGTGTAATGACTTTTAACTCAGCAGCTAATGAAATGTTTAGACTTCAGGTCGCTTTGTTATGGACAATTAATGATTTCCCATCATATGCTAACTTATCAGGTTGGAATACAAAAGGAGAATTTGCTTTCCCTTGTTGTAATAAGAGTAAGACATCTATATGGCTTAAGCACTGTAGAAAGTGGGTATATCTTGGTCACAGACGCTTTCTTCCTCCATTTCATAGGTTCAGAAAAGACCATGTATCGTTTGATGGGAATAGAGAGTATGACCCATCACCACAAATATTGTCTGGGGTTGAAATTTGTGCACAACTTGATCAAGAAAACATCCGTACAATGTATGATTTTCAAGATTTATTGGTTCCTGCATTGCCTTCTATTCCTGCTGCAAATAGACAACGAAGTCATAATTGGAAGAAACGAAGTATTTTTTTTAAATTGCCTTATTGGAAATATAATATTTTAAGACATAATTTGGATATGATGCACATTGAAAAAAAAATGTATGTGATAATATTCTGTGCACCATTTTAGGCGTCAAGGGGAAATCAAAGTACAATGCTAATGCTCGACGTGATTTGCAAGAAATGGGATTGAGAAAACCTTTACATTTACTGCTGGTTAAAGGTAATCGGGCATACATGTTTGCTGCATAGTACACAATGAGTAAAAAAGAAAAATAAACGTTTCTATCAATTTTGAAGACCGTTAAGGTGCCAGATGGTTATTGCTCTAATATTTCGAAGTATGTGAATATGACGAGCATGAAATTACAGGGATTGAAAAGTCATGATAATCATATTCTTCTTCAACAGTTAATTCCTATAGCAATTTTTGATTACTTACCTTCCCAGGTTGTTGAGCTGTTGATTGAAGTTTCTAATTTTTTCAGACAGCTCTGTTCTAGGAATCATCGCATGAGTGATTTGAAAAAGCTAGATGATAAGATTGTACTTGCACTATGTCACCTAGAAAAACTCTTTCCACTATCTTTTTTTGATGTCATGGTTCACTTGACCATGCATTTAACCGGTGAAGTCATTGTTGGCGGTCCCGTGCAATTCAGGTGGATGTATCCAATAGAGCGATACTTAAATACATTGAAACAGTATGTGCACAACAAAGCTCGTCTGAAAGCCTCAATTGCCAAGGGATATTTAATGGATGAGTGTACTAATTTATGTGCTTCATATATTGATGAGGTTGAAACAAAGATAGATAAACCATCCTAGAATGACAAGGGTCCAATTGGAGAAGGAATAACATTTGATATGCGGAACGACGAGTGGGTTCAAGCTCATCGATATCTGTTGTTCAACACTCCATTAGTTATTCCATTGATACAATAAGTTTTATAGTTGATGTGTATTTTGTTTCTATATTTATTTTATTGCTTAGCTTATATTGTGTTGTGATTTAGGATGCTTATCGCTGAGTTGAAATGTAAAAGGCCCCGTGCAACTGACTATCAAATCCAAAAACATCATTTCAACACATTTCATGAGTGGTTCAAGACTCATGTACGTATAATTGATTTAATATTTTTATAGTGCAACTTAGTTGTATTTTCACAATCCTTTATCCATTAAACTATATATGTGAAATTTGTAGATTCAAAAGTTACGTGATTTAACCCAGCATGTGAGCGAAGAACTCAACCAACTAACTGATGGTCCATTTATTACAGCCCATCGCTATAAGTCTTTGGATGCTAACGGATTCTGATTTTGTATTAGCGATGTTGACATGAACCAAGCCACACAAAATAGTGGTGTTGGTTGTTCTTTTGTTGGTGCGGGTTATTATTATGGATTGTTGAGAGATATTATTGAGTTTATTTATGGTCATGACTTAAAACACATATTGTTAAGGTGTGATTGGGCTGATCCAGTTTGTGGAAAGAAAGTTGATAACTTCCAATTTACATTAGTAAACTTTAACAATATGCTATATAAAGATGACTTAGTTAGAAATGATCCCTTCATACTGACATCGCAGGCAGAACAAGTTTGCTTTGTCGGCATTGATTCTGATTGGAAAGTTGTGGTGAAAATGTCTAGAAGAGGGGTTTTTCTGATTGACCAAGAGGAACCTGAAGTTGTCGCATTTTCTGATCAAACACTTGATCAAACAACAGTAGCTGTATGAGATGAAGATACACAATGGGCCATAGAGACAGTTGAAGGAGATACGATAGACTTTCATGATTAGTGAAAATTGTAATTATATCCCTAATTATTATTTGTAAAAATATTTATGATTTATATATGTATAAAAATTGCTTGATTTAACTATAATTTCTTTTAATGTAGGTATGTCACAGGGTGGTCACAGTGGTTCACCTGATGTTGTCGGTATGTATGTTTTCATTTTTCTAAATTAATTGATTGTAATTTTCTGTGTATATTTCCCTAACTATTTTTAATCATTAATTTATATTGTAATTGAATTATGAATTTATGTTTATCAGGATCTAGTGCTTCTTCCAGAAGACACAGGGGTCCTAGTAGAGGGGTTCGATCATGGAACTCTAGAGCCCAATTGGATGTGTTATTTGATGACACATTTCATCCAGTTGGAGATGGTGCTACTGCATTGAGTCGTCAGTTTGGGAATATGATATGAGACTCACACAGATTCCTTCTGACGACTTGTGACTGGAGTTCTTTCCCCCAGGATACGATGAACAAATTATGGAGGGAGGTTCAGGTAAATTAAATGTTTAATTTTTCATGATATTGTTATTATTATTGTCCCATCTACTGACAATTGTTTTAACAGGATAATTTGACATCCTGTCCAGATGACTTTCGGGTTGTATGTATGTCCAAATGCCGAAAATTATGGAAGAATTACAAGTCAAGGGTGAAGAGAGATCACTGGACACCATTTGCGGGTGTGCCATACATCCTACAGCGAGTCCCTCCGGGCATTCTTCCTGCGTAGTGGCAGGATTTGGTTGTGTTTTGGTCGAACGATGCAGCGATGGTAAGATTTATTACTTTTAATCTATAAATGACTAATTTTTTAAATGTCTATTAAGTAAATACATTGAATATAGACCGATTCTGCTCGTCATTCACATAATCAGGCGATGCAGGGCACACCTTCCAGACCTGGCACTCGACATGTGTCACAACTCAGATATGATATAAGTTTAGAATTCATTATTTCATTAATATTTTAAAAATATTGTAGTATAACATGGTGAACCCCTTTATTATAGTTACACCAACGCGTCGAGCCAATCGATCGGATGTCCATATAGATGAGGACTCATAGGGCGGGTGATCCCGATGTTTCCGGTGTTATAGTAAGCAAATTATTTACTAATAAATGTATTTTTATTTTATATAAATTATTCATATTTGTTCATTGATTCATTATATGCTACATGATCAGTTTGACGCTCAGTTAGCAGAGTTGTCAGAGGAGCAACGTCGTAGTACTATGTGTAGAGATGAAATATTTCACCGTGTCGTGGGGCATGACGGTCATGGTTATTCTTTGACTTATGGCGGTGGTGTCCCACGACGTGCAGTTGTTAGAGCAGATGTGATGGGTGCATGCAGAGAGTCAGGGATGCGCACACAGGCTAAGATAGATGCTTCCATGCAGAATATGCATTGCAATTTTGATGCACAGTTTCAGTAGTTACGTGAAAAGTATGAGGAGAGGTTGTCACAGATGTCATCACGTATCGATGAAATGACGACGCAACAAGTGGCGTCACAGGTAAACAATAAAACAAGCCATACTCAGATTGACTTTTATTGATATGTTTAAGATACATAATATTGATATATATTGTAGGCTCTGAATACAGCTGGTGGACATCGCAGTAATATTGGTGATCCAGATGAGAATGAACCCCATGCATGAGGTAATTTCATTTGTGTTGATGAATTCTCTAGAAGTTTTTATATCCTTGATGGATATAATTTTCTTTTTTTACCTAGATTAGTTTGTTTTAGTATTTGTGGATGAAATCTTCATGCACTCCAAGACTGATGATGATCATACTCAATATCTTGACATCATACGGATTACACTTATAATGCATCGACTATACTCCAAGCTATATATATGTCATTTTTGTATTGATTAGATATAGTTATTGGGTCAAATAATCTTAGAGGAAGGTGTGTCAGTGGATGGAGAAAAACTTCAGGCAATTGTTTCTTGGGAGAAGCCCAAGAACTCTTTAGATATCTATAGATTTCTAGGGTGAGTTAATTGTGAAGTGGTTGAGCAGACAGCACGTCAATCGAACGTGTCGTGTGCCCGCGGTGACCGAGAACGCAGTTCTGGTGTCATAAACGGCCAAAACGGGCATCTAACGGTCAAATTCATAGCGAACGACATCAGATTGACCTAGAATTATAGGTCAAAAATCTAATTATTATCCGTGACATGTACGCACAGACGGAACGTCAATCAGACGTGCGGTTTGCACGGTACGGCTCAATATGCGTTTTTTAAGTGTGGGGCGCGCTTCATAAACGCGCGTGGGGGGTCCAAATGGGCCGAATGAAGTCGGCATGACCTGAAATAAGACTAAATCAACGATTGAGTGAATTTTGATGTGGTAGAGCAGATGACACGTCAATCGGATGTGTCATGTGTCCGCGGTGACCGAGAACGCAATTCTGGTGTCATAAACGGCCAAAATGGGCGTCTAACGGTCAAATTCATAGAGGACGACATAGGATTGACCTGAAATCACAGGAAAATGATCTAATTATTATTCTTGATGTGTACCCGCAGACGACACGTCAATCGGACGTGCGGTTTGCGCGGTACGGCTCAATATACGTTTTTTAAGTGTTGGACGCGCTTCATAAACGCGCATGGGGGTTTAAATGGGCCGAACAAAGTCGGCATGCCCTGAAATCAGACGACATAAATGGGTGAGTGAATTGTGATGTGGTCGAGTATAGGGCACGTCAATCAGACGTGTCGTGTGCCCGTGGTGACCGAGAACGCAGTTCTGGAGTCATAAACGGCCAAAACGGACGTCTAACGATCAAATTCATTGCGGACGACATTGGATTGACCTGAAATCACAGGGAAACAATATAATTATTATTCATGACGTGTACGCATAGACAACACGTCAATCGGACGTGCGTTTTGCGCGGTACGACTCAATATGCGTTTTTTAAGTGTTGGGCGCGCTTCATAAATGCGCGTGGGGGGGTCCAAATGGGCCGAACGAAGTCGTCATGACCTGAAATTAGACAAAAGAAACGGGTGGGTGGTGAATTGTTATGTGGTCGAGTAGACGACATGTCAATCAGATGTGTCGTGTGCCCGCGGTGACCGAGAACACAGTTCTGGTGTCATAAACGGCCAAAACGGGCGTCTAATGGTCAAATTCATAGCGAACGGCATCAAAATGACCTGAAATCACAAGGAAACAATCTAATTATTATTCTTGACGTGTACGCATAGACGGAACGTCAATAGGACGTGCGATTTGCGCGGTACGACTCAATATGCGTTTTTTAAGTATTGGACGCGTTTCATAAACGCGCGTGGGGGGTCCAAACGGGCCGAACGAAGTCAGAATAACCTAAAATCATACGACATCAACTAGTGACTGAATTGTGATGTGGTCGAGCATACGACACATCAATCAGACGTGTCGTGTGCCCGCGGTGACCGAGAACGCAGTTCTGGTGTCATAAACGGCCAAAACGGACGTGTAACGGTCAAATTCATAGAGGACGACATCGGATTGACCTGAAATCATAGGGGGAAAATCTAATTATTATTAGTGACATGTACGTGTAGACGGAACGTCAATCGAACGTGCGGTTTGCGCGGTACGACTCAATATGCGTTTTTTAAGTGTTGGGCGCGCTTCATAAATGCGTGTGGGGGGGTCCAAACGGGCCGAACGAAGTCGGAATGTCCTGAAATCAAAAGACATAAACGGGTGAGAGAAATGTGATGTGGTCGAGTAGACGTCACGTCAATCGTACGTGCCGTGTGCCCGCGGTGACCGAGAACGTAGTTCTGGTGTCATAAACGACTAAAACGGGCGTCTAACGGTCAAATTCATAGAGGACGACATCGTATTGACCTGAAATCACATGGAAACAATATAATTATTATTCGTGACGTGTACGCGCAGACAGAACGTCAATCGGACGTGCGGTTTGCGCGGTACGGCTCAATATGCGTTTTTTAAGTGTGGGGCGCGCTTCATAAACGCGTGTGGGGGGTCCAAACGGGCCGAACGAAGTCGGAATGTCCTGAAATCAGACGATATAAATGGGTGAGTGAATTTTAATGTGGTAGAGTAGACAACACATCAATCGGACGTGTCGTGTGCCCGCGGTGACCAAGAATGCAGTTCTGGTGTCATAAACGGCCAAAACGGGCGTCTAACAGTGAAATTCATAACGGACGACATCGGATTGACCTGAAATCACATAGAAACTATATAAATATTATTAGTGACGTGTAAGAACAGACAGAATGTCAATCGAATGTACGGTTTGCGCGGTACGGCTCAATATGCGTTTTTTAAGTGTCGGGGGCGCTTCATAAACGTGCGTGGGGGGGGGTCCAAATGGGCCGAACGAAGTCAAAATTTCTTGAAATCAGGTGACAGAAACGGGTGAGTGAATTGTGATGTGGTCGAGCAGACGCTACGTCAATCGGACGTGCCGTGTGACGACGGTGACCGAGAACGCAGTTCTGGTGTCATAAACGGCCAAAACGGACGTTTAACGGTCAAATTCATAGCGGACGACATCGGATTCACCTGAAATCATAGGGAAACAATCTAATTATTATTCGTGACGTGTACGTACAGACGTCACATCAATCGGACGTGCGGTTTGCGCGGTACGGCTCAATATGCATTTTTTAAGTGTGGGGCGCCCTTCATAAACGCGCGTGGGGGGTCTAAACGGGCCGAATGAAGTCGGAATGCCCTGAAATCAGAAGAAATCAATGGGTGGGTGAATTTTGATGTGGTCGAGCAGACGGCACGTCAATCAGACGTGTCGTGTGCCCACAGTGACCGAGAACGCAGTTCTGATGTCATAAACGACCAAAACGGACGTCTAACGGTCAAATTCATAGTGGACGACATCGAATTGACCTGAAATCACAGGGCACCAATCTAATTATTATTCGTGACATGTACGCGCATACGGAACGTCAATTGGACATGCGGTTTTCATGGTAAGGCTCAATATGTGTTTTTTAAGTGTGGGGCGCGCTTCAAAAACGCTCGTGGGGGTGTCCAAAACGGGCCGAACGAAGTCGGAATGACCTGAAATCAGACGACATCAATGGGTGAGTGAATTGTGATGTGTTAGATCAGATGGAACGTCAATCGGACGTGTCGTGTGCCCGCGGTGACCGAGAACGCAGTTCTGGTGTCATAAACGGCCAAAACGGGCGTCTAACGATCAAATTCATAGCGGACGACATCGGATTGAACTGAAATCACAGGGCAACAATATAATTATTATTCGTGACATGTACGTGCAGACTTCACATCAATCGGATGTGCAGTTTGTGCGGTACGGCTCAATATGCGTTTTTTAAGTGTGAGGCGTGCTTCATAAACGCGCGTGGGGGGTCCAAACGGGCCGAACGAAGTCGGAATGGCCTGAAATCAGACAGCATCAATGGGCGAGTGAATTATGATGTGGTCGAGTAGACGGAACGTCAATCGGACGTGCTGTGTGCCCGCGGTGACTGAGAACGCAGTTCTGGTGTCATAAACGGCCAAAACGGGCGTCTAACGGTCAAATTCATAGCGGACGACATCGTATTGACCTAAAATCACAGGGGAAAAATCTAATTATAATTTGTGACATGTACGCGCAGACGACATGTCAATCAGACATGCGGTGTGCGCGGTACGACTCAATATGTGTTTTTTAAGTGTGGGGCGCGCTTCATAAACGCGCGTGGGGGGGTCCAAACGGGCCGAACGAAGTCGGAATGGCTTGAAATCAGACAAAATCAACGAGTGAGTGAATTTTGATGTGGTCGAGCAGACGGCACGTCAATCGGACGTGTCGTGTGCCCGCGGTGACCGAAAACGCAGTTCTGGTGTTATAAACGGCCAAAACGGACGTCTAACGGTCAAATTCATAGCGGGCAATATCGGATTGACCTGAAATCACAGGGCAACAATATAATTATTATTAGTGACGTGTACGCGCATACGGCACGTCAATCAGACGTGTGGTTTGCACGGTACGGCTCAATATGCGTTTTTTAAGTGTGGAGCGCGCTTCATAAACGCGCGTGGGGGGTCCAAACAGGCCGAAAAAAATCGGAATGGCCTGAAATCAGACGAAATCAACGGGTGAGTGAATTGTGATGTGGTCGAGTAGACGACACGTCAATCGGACGTGCCGTGTGCGCGCGGTGACCGAGAACGCGGTTCTGGTGTCATAAACAGCCAAAACGGACGTCTAACGGTCAAATTTATAGCGGACGACATCAGATTGACCTGAAATCACAGGGAAAAAATATTATTATTATTCATGATGTGTACGCGTAGACGAAACGTCAATCGGACGTGTGGTTTGCGCGGTACGACTCAATATGCGTTTTTTAAGTGTGAGGCGCGCTTCATAAACGCGTGTGGGGGGTCCAAACGGGCCGAACGAAGTCGGAATGAACTGAAATCAGACGACAGCAACAGGTGAGTAAATTGTGATGTGCTTGAGCAGACGGCACGTCAATCAGACGTGTCGTGTGCCCGCGGTGACCGAGAACGCGGTTCTGGTGTCATAAACGGCCAAAACGGACGTCTAACGGTTAAATTCATAGCGGACGACATCGGATTGACCTGAAATCACAGGGCAACAATCTAATTATTATTCGTGATGTGTATGCGCAGAGGGCGCGTCAATCGGACTTGCGGTTTGCGCGGTACGACTCAATATACGTTTTTTAAGTGTTAGACGTGCTTCATAAACGCGCGTGGGGGGTCCAAACGGATTGAACAAAGTCTGAATGGCCTGAAATCAGACAACAACTTAACGGGTGGGTGAATTGTGATGTGGTCGAGCAGACGACACGTCAATCGGACGTGCTGTGTGCCCGCGATGACCGAGAACGCAGTTCTGGTGTCATAAACGGCCAAAACGGGCGTTTAACGGTCAAATTCATAGCGGACGACATCAGATTGACATGAAATCACATGGCAACAATCTAATTAGAACCATAGAATTAATGATTTTAAAATTTTAAAACGGTAATCAAAATTATGAATATATTTTGAAAATCAAATACTTTAGATCTGTTAGAGTAAGTTTGAATTGAAATATGTTAATTTGTTTCAATTATTTGTTTTCTAGGTTTTATTCGGTACTAATTTTGTTATTAAATTTTGTTATGCAGTTATATTTGATGATGAATGTGGAGTTTGGAAGATGACTGATGAGATTTATTTGGGTATATTTTATTGTGTCATTGAATTTTATTTAAAAAAAATTAAAAATCTATAGCGGCCACCATTTGGCGGCCGCTATAGTTGTTTCCATCACCACCTGTAGCGGCCGTCATTCGGCAGTCGCTAGGTTTCTGGGCTATAGTGGCCGCCAAATGGCGGCCGTTAAAGCCTATCCCGGCTTGTTTACAGCGTCCGCCAAATGGCGGTCGCTGATAGCAACAGCGACGGGTCAAAAGCGGCCGCCGATTGGCGGACGCTAGGCGGCCACTATAGACCTTTAGCGACGACTTTTGACGGCCGCTAAATGTCATGATTGTACTAGTGATGGACATATACTTAGGTAGAGTTGAAGTCTTGCTTTGTGGTATTTCATTTGTGGAACTCTAGGAGACTTACGGGGTCTCGGGGTCCATACTGAGTATCGTTATACTCACCCCTGCACAGGCTACGCCCACACCTTGTTGTGTCTTGTGCAGACGACAGAAAACATTGATCGAGGCTGATGGAGCCAGTACTGGATGGTATCCAGAGGTGGACCATTTAGCGTGACGTGACACAGAGACTACTGTTTGTGAGTTGTATCTACCCTTCAGGTAGGATCTTCGGTGGACGATCCAGGAGCTGTGTGTAATTTTCAGTTGTATTTATACTTTTCAGTTGTACTTGTACTTTAAGTTGAGCTTGTATTCTGACCCATTTACTTGCAGCACACTTTTACTACAACAGTTTGCTTTATGGTTGCTTCGTGTTGTGTTCTTGGATTGTGTGTCTGTACAGGTTAAAATGCAATGCCTTCCCATTACAGGGATGCACCTTTCCGATGTTAGTCGTCAGCTCTTGACCTATGTAAGACAGATTTGGGGTAATCACGACACGAGTCCCGAGAGACGTGTCGTGACATCAACTCCACCTGTATAATGTATAATAATATATTTGATAAAACAATTAATAAATATAAATGATTTTGAGATCATAAAATTAAAGAAAAAATATAAAATTTTATAAAATGATTTATCCTCAAATAAGTTAAAGGAGACAAATTATTGTACTTCCATTTATCTTCATCACCCTCCAAACAAGAATAATAAATCGCAACTCGAACTCGAGTTCCATTCACTTTATATTTATTTATTTTCGGTAAACTTCTGCTGGGTTTCCAAAAACAAGAAAACGGCGCTTTGAAGACACGGCTCGTTCCGTGCACCTTATCTCCCGGGACGGCTGAAATCTAACCCTAACGCTCTGCTTCACCTGGTAACTGGACTCGGTTTCCTCGATCCTGCAATGGCCAGGACCAAGCAAAGGAAGCGAAAGCCGATGGCTCAGAAACTACCGGAGGAAGCGGTCAAGACGACGGCGGTAGCGGTTAAGAATACGAGCGAGAAGAAATCGAACAAAAAGAGGAAGAAGACGATCGCGAAGAGGGAGGAAGTGACAAGCGATTCGGACATCGATTTATTTTCAAATCCAGATAAGCTTAGGAAGCTTTTGGATCCTTATTCCAAGTCCCAGCTTATCGATTTCCTCATCGATTGCGCCGTCAAGGACAAATCTCTGTTTGATCACATCAGAAGCACCGCGGACCGGGATGAGTCTCATCGCAAGATCTTCATCCACGGCCTCGCATGGGACACCACTCGGGATGCCGTCATCTCCGCCTTCCAATCCCATGGTGAAATAGAGGATTGTCACGTCGTGATGGATCGCGTGAAGGGCAAGGCCAAGGGATTCGGTTTTGTTATTTTTAAGACCCGGCGAGGGGCTTCCAAGGCGTTGAAGCTGCCTAGGAAGAAGATTGGAAATCGATTGGTATCATTCCAGCTCGCCTCCTCTGGCCCGGTGTTGCCACCCTCAGCTCAAGACGTGTCGGGGAGGAAGATTTACGTGAACGGAGTCCCCGCAGATGCTGACCCAGAAAAATTATTGGTCTTATTCGCCAAGTTCGGGGAGATTGAGGCGGGTCCGATGGGGTTCGATGTGGAAACTGGTAAGAGCCGGGGCTTTGCTTTGTTTGTGTATAAGACACAAGAAGGGGCACTGAAGGCATTGGAGGAGCCTTGTAAGATGTTCCAGGGGCACCAATTGCAATGCCAGAAAGCATCAGTGGGAAGAAACAAGCTTACTTCTATGCCGCAGCAGCCTGCAGTGGCGGGAGTGGCCACACAAAACATGATGCTTGGTCAGTATGCTGGTATTAATCCAGCGTACGGCCAATTTATGGCTGCGCCAAGCTTGATATCTTCAAATCAGATGAATCAGGTTACTCAGCTTGGTGCGGGATTAGGAGGGTACAATGCTTCAATGCTCGGGCCATATGGCTCTGCTAATCCAAACATGGGTCTGCAGCATGTCTATTCGAATCCACAGCCTGGGCTGTTGGATCCAGCTAGGTTGAGTGGATCTATCCCTGGTTATCCATCATACATGAGGTACCGATTTTATCTTCTTTGTTTTTGCTTTTGCCACATTTGTTTGACTTTAGTGTTTAATGTCTTTATGAGCAATCATTTTTCTTGCCAAAGATTGCTCCATTTTTTGGGTTATTCTCATTTAAGTTTCTTGATCGTGTCTTTTACTTCATATATTTTATGTTTTCATCATTATTTATTTTTAAAACTGAATTCCTTACTTGTTACGGCAATGGCGCCTTTGAATGACAACAATTCATTTGCTCATTATTGTCATCTTTTGTTGCTCATTTTTTTTTAAAAATGAAAAGGGTTAAGGGTGGTATTATCCCAGTTAGATAAACATTAGGCGAGGAGTCTCTAAGTGTCAGCAATGTACCCAGTGAAAGAAAAGGTGTTGAATATCCGTGGTTTAAGGACCGTACGACAGAGGCATACGGGGCCATGTAGAAGAAACAGGACTAGCAGTTGTAACCCGTGCCTCTTGAATGAGGATGTTAATCTTTATTTGTAAATAAGGATAATGAGATACAAATCTTACAATAGATGAGAGATTAAAAATTCATACCAGAGGGATAGGGAGATAGGTTTAGATTGATGGCCTATTCAAATATAATGAATCTAGATATACCCATATCTCAGAAACATAATTATTCTTGACAGTAAGAAATGTAAAATAAGTAAACTCATTACTACCCTCATAATCACATATTGGAATTTGAGTTGCCAAAGACCGATAAATATGAATGAAGATTGCTCTTGACTCTAAAACGAGATAAGTAGTCCCATTCGTAACATAATTATAGCGGCCTTAGGTGAATCTAAATCAAGTGTCACCTAACAAATTATTTTGGGTGGATTGAGTAACCTTAAATCGTTGTAAGAGTGGAAACGGGGCTTTTATAGAATTCTACTGAAGGGAAAAATTGACAATTCTTCTTGGGAGTGTAGGTTAGCTGAGGGGAGAGATATATTTACTTGGTAGCCCATTGGGGAAGTAGCAGGAATAGTGTTTTTAGTCAAATTAAACGTGTCAAAGATGAAAAATCAGTGCCTTGGTAAAAAATAATGAGATCAAAGAAATATTTAGGCTGTGCTTGGTTCTGGAAAATGTATTTTTTAGAAAATGAAAATGATGGATTTTTTGAAAACGAGAAAAACTTTTTTTCATGTTTTTTGGAAAATGAAAATGCAGTGTGAGATAGATCACATACATTCTTATTTTCTTATACCATCCAAAACTATTCAAAATATATTCTAATACATTTTTTAATATATTTTTTGGAAAATTAAATTTGAAAATATTTTCCAGAACCAGATGCAACCTATGATTCTACTTTGACAAAGTAGATCCTCAAAAATGAAGCTGATATGAGAAAAATAAAATGAATAAGTATGGTGGGATTGGATGGAACCTCGGCTGTGGCATGGGCTTTCCTTGCAATGCATGGCATGGTGTGGTTGACTTTTATTGAGATTTGGAGACTAAAAAGATGCTAGATGAAGTAAGGAAGAGAACATTGAGATTTAATGCTGATAACATATGCAATTAATCTATTATATTTTCACCAAAAAGGTTTCAACAACTCATTTTGACTTTAATTTAGAAAGCTTTGTTATTAAAGTCATATACTTCTTTGATAAATGAAAATACTCATGGGAAGGAAGAAATATCTGGGCATGGGGCTTCTAAGGGAGAACTGTTGTTGTTGCTATAATTAAAAAAGGAATAAAAGAAGTTTTGGATGAGTATGTGAACTAGTGGGATTTGTATTTGGGAACCCTCTATTGTTGCAGGCTCTTATCAAAGCTTTATTTAAATCTATCCGTTTGCTCATTGTTTTGTTGAGCTTTCAAAATTAAATCCTATGGTACATGTTATTTGCTTATGCCATACATAATTTTCGAGTAAATAGAGTTTGAATTTTGGAGAAATGCCTTAGATTGAAAAGTCCTTGGATGGAATAAAAAACAATTTTCTTTTATGTAGATGACGACTGAGCTAAAATTGATGATTATATTTTTAGTACAATTGATTTGAATGTTAATAATCTATGTTTAAAAGGGATTTGGTTAAGCACTTTTGAAGATGGGTATATCACATCCATCTCCTAGTCCTAACCTCGGACCAAGTTTTTCTAGATCAATTGTGATTCTTGTGCTACCACGCTGCTGGATCCCTTGGTTCCATCACAAGATTGGTCGCTGCTGTCTACTTATTGCAGAACTTTTGGCCATTTTTTATTTCTTACAAATGGCATGGGATAATCTGAGTATGTCCACTTTAGCAATCCTTTGATATATTTTGACATTTATTAGAGAGAGATGGAGGGAGAGAGATTGAGATGGACATGGACACTTTGACCATTGGAAAGTGAGTGGGCAAGTATATTTTAGCAGTCCCTTGATGTATTTAGGCATTTATTAGTTTTTTTTTGGGTTTGTTTTGTTGTTGCAACTTTTATTTTTTGTTAGTAAAAATTAACCTTGTTTGATTTTTTACTCATCGTTATTGTATTTAAAACAATGATTTTCCTTGTATTTGCTTTGAGCCAATATCTAATGTACCTCCGTTCACATCATTTTTTGGATCTGGATTTATTACTTGCGCTTCTGATTGGCAATTCAGTTGATATTTTATTATTTTTGTGGGATAGCCGGGAGGTTTTTTATTTTTTGTGTGCGATGTTCTCTTTTCGTTTTCAGTTATCGACTTGGATTGGATTTAAGATTTTTTCGACTCATTAGCCTTCAATTACAGTTTTATGGATTTCAAAACTGCTAATGAATAAGTTCCATTTGAAGAGGAGCTTATTTGGTTTCGTTCTTCTGTCATTGTGATGTTCATGGGTTCAATATTTGCAGATAAGTGCAGGTGGAACTCCAGAAATAGCAATCGTGAAGCATTGGAGAATGTTCAATTAAAAGCCTTTTCTGGTTCATTTTTCTGTGTTAGAAGGGAAACCTTTGGTTGTTGATTACTTTTCAGAATTAGAATTATAACTTTTATATGGATTTATGCCCGAGGCTTTTTCTCTCCTTATTTAATCAGCGAATGCTTATTTGTTGTGTTGTAAGATTCACCTTTTTCTTATCTCATTATTATTTTTGTGTGATTCGTTCCATGATTCTGTCATTTTCTACTGTTTCCATCTGTTATTTATGAATCCTGTTGGCGTCTTGATGATTTATTTTCATATAATTCTGAAATTTGTTCTTTTATCATTTTTTGCAAATGATTTTAAAGATTTATTGATGTTCTTGATATGTTATACATACCTTTCCATATTTTTTTGGTGTTTTCCCAATATTTTTCAATGGCGGTTTATTAGATAGATGTAACCAGAAAAGCCTATTTCAAAGTGAGGTAGACATTATTTATTTATAGATAAAAGAGCAGAGTTGCATCGAAATTAATGGGTTTTGAGCCAACTCCATAGCAATTTTACCTGTGGTCCGTGTGGAGTGGACTATTTCCAACAAAAAATTCCAATCTGCCCTGAAAAGCAGACCCTACGTCTAATACTTTTAGTCACTATAGCCTGAGAAAAAAAAGATTTTCATTAGCTAATAAAAAATATATAACAAGCTAATAAATAGGGACAATCACCAATGGGGCACATGCAGTTTTGAAACAATAGTTTAGCCCATCACATGTCCATGTCCTATCTTCAAACCTTCTGTTTTTTAAATTCAAACATCATCATAGTTGCCCACATGCTTAGCCAAGCACGTGGGCTTCTCATATCTTCATGTTCTCTCTCCTTATGACAACACATGATTTGAGTGAGCTTTCTTTATTCTTAGGTCTATTATTTCTCATAAAATAGGTGTGGAGTGGCAAATCATTATCAGTACCCCTCTTTTGAAATTTCTCCTTGTCCTCAAGGTGAAAGGATGAGTACTGCTCTAAAAGTGAGTCAGAATTTTCCCGGTGGTCCATCCATTGCACCATTAACCCAAGATGTGGTTTTCCGTTTTGTGGTGTGCTGTTTTGTGAGACCCATCGATGGCCAATACTGTTGATGGGGGTTGGCTGTTATGGGCAGGGCGCAACAGAATTTGATGGGCTCCTGGTACCACTAATTATTCTTTAAAGGACTTCTCTGTATGTATAGAACTGTGCAGAAACCAGAATTTCAGTATGGTGAGGAGGAAGAAGAATTGGAAAATCAGAAACATAAGAGTTTTTCAGCCCTTCTGCTCAATCCAGATTGGCCGAATTCTATAACAAACTATTCTCCCCGCTTATTCTCCCCCCTCCTCTTATAACAGCCTTGCCTCCCCCCCACCCGGACTTAGTCTAGCCATCCCTTCTAGATTCCTCCGTTGTAAACTCTTTTGCCCCTCCTAAAATAAACCTTCCAAACACTGGTTGGTCATGAGCTCTATTACTTGCCTCTCCTTGAGAAACAATCTTGTCCTCAAGACTGAAAAAAGGGAACTGGTTACAGATGATGAAGTCGTCTTCCCACGTTTCTTCTTCCACCAAGCACCCCTACCATTTGGTCAACCATGGAGGATTTTTGACTCCATTTTGAAGACTGAGTCTCTTAGATTGCACTAGGCCAATTTGTAAAGGCTCCCTCCAAATCTGTGGGTAAGCGTTGTAACCCGAGAATACCCTGGGGAGGGGTGAAACAATAGGCTGTTCGCAGATTTAAACTTTCTCACCTATGCTCCCCCCTTCGGATTTTGTTCCCTTGTTAGAAGGAATACCATTCAACCTTTGATTACTTTTCTTTATCAGATGCATCTGGATCAAGTATCATGCACATGTATTGAAAGTAAAACATGTAGGGATATATAGATTTTACTTGGTTCACCTGCACTGGGCTACATCTAAGTAGCTTATACTCAACATTGTGTTGGTGTATCAAAAATCCACTACAACTCACTATTTTGGTGAATACAAAGTTTAGGTGAAGTCGCTCCTCACCAAGGCTCATTGTCTCATAGTTATTAATGGCACACGCCATGGCGTGCCATTGTGCCATGACTTGTGTCGGGTTCATGACTTGCGCCGGAGACCATTGTGCCACACAAAGCCTACGCAATTGCCCATTTGGGGTGACACGTTGTGGTGTACGCTATGTTATCGCAGTGAGCTGAAGGTGAAGCGATCTTTGCTTTTCCTTGCCAAGCTCGTGTAGCAGTCGAAACTTGCAGGCGAAGCCCTTCCGCAACCAGAGGCAAAGAACCAGAAAGAGGATGTCGATCGGAAAGCTGAGTCAACGTGCACGTTTGTGCCTGCACGGTTTGTGACATCTCTCATGACCTCTGCTCGATCTCTCCTAGCTGAACTTCGATCGGAAACAATTCCACATTCTCTTTATTGCGTTCTCTCCGTTCCTATAGCATATTCATAAGCTTCTCGTGCCTCTTCGTGAACTCTACATGTTCCCTAACATGGACCTCCATCTCGACCGCTATCGTTTGCATCATCATTATAGATAGATTTCACCAACGATCCTCAATCCCCCCCTCGAGTCTGCGATACTCTTATTGCAAGCACCAATTGGTAGGATTGTGTGTGCAAGAGTGAGGAAAAAATGAGGTTTTTATTAGTAGTAGCGTACTAGATTATAATAGAAGAAGAAGAAGAAGAAAGTAGAAGAAAGAGAGGAAGGAGACTCCCCTGAGAAGAGGCTCCCCGAGGCCAAGACTGAAATCTCCACAACAACCAAAGCTAAAGCCAACAAAACAATATCCGCCCCCCTCATCTACTCCCAACAACCCACATTTAATATATGTTGACTAATTTCAATGATTTCACCGTTACCCCCCCTCATAATTTTTCCCTCATTTATTTTTGTCTACGCGGTTTGACCTCATTAAGACTCCTGTGTGGTTTTTTTAATTATGTTGTAAATACACTTAGTTTTTTTTTTGTGCATATAAAGCAATGAAACCAGAATAACATCTCAGTTTTTAGTGCACAAAACATCTCTCGAGTTCTAATTTTTTTCCTTTGTCCTTCCAAGGCATTCATTTGTGTTCGTGGGTGTTGATTGGTCGGGCATTTCCAACATTTGGTATCAGAGTGAAAGTTGACTTGATCCATGATGCCGCACTCCGAGCCCCCATCGCCCAGACATCATCGTCACGTCCAAGAGCCCTCAGTGACAGCGATAATGACCCTTTGGTGGTACATTGGGTGGTGAATGGGGTTGGGGGATTGATGACGTATCCAATCCTCACGAAGACAAACTACGACGACTGGGCCTTGATGATGAAAGTTATGCTCTAGACGCGCGAACTCTGGGACGCCGTCGACATCGGTAGTGTTGAACTCTAGGAAGATTGGATGGCACTGGAGGCCATTCTGTGCGTTGTCCTGCTGGGATGATCTCCATACTTGTCGTCAAGGCAAGCGCTAATGAAGCGTGAGATACTGTCAAGACCATGCACATCGACATTGATCGAGTGCACAAGTCCAATGCTCAGAAGCTCCGCAAGGAGTACGAAGACATTTGCTTTCCGCAACGACGGAGCAGTGGACGACTTCGCGATGTGGTTATCGGGTTGGTCAACCAACTTACAATCCTCGACGATCTGGAGCCTCAACACAAGGTCGTTGAGAAGTTTCTGCGCGTCGTCTTCAGGTTTTTCCAAATTGCTCTTTCAATTGAGACGTTTTTCGACATTTCAACGCTCTTTGGGGAGGAGGTAACAGAGAGACTCAAAGTGGCAGAGGACCGTTTTGAGTCGGTGTTGTAATATCCCCCTATCCGACATCCTCTCACGTGGCCAAACTAGGTTGGTTACTTGACCTCAGGCACGCCTCCCCGTACATCAAATGCTGTCGACTAGCAGTGAGGGTCTTAAGAATATAGTGAGAATACTATACCCTCTAGTAAAGAGTTGAATGAAGGCGGAAAATAATAGCATAATAGCGGAGATAATGGAAACAATATAAATAATTAATCAGACAACCAAAGCTGAGAAATGACCAACCAAATAAATCCAAATAATAAAAGAATAATGTAATGACAAGTTGAATGTATCTAAATGGCATGCTGAATTTCAGACAGATAAAAGACTAAGCAGACTCGAATAAGGACTCCAAAGACCATGGTCCCGAACTTCATGCCGGTCTAGTCTCCAAGTTCCAACCCATCCAACAAGTTACAAATCAATAATAGGCCCCCTTGCCCTTGTCTGAACCAGCATCCATGAAATCTATCTGGGTACCAAATGGCGGCCTGTCCAGGGTGAGTACAACTCAGTAGGTCGACACCACCGTGTCTAAACATATCCAGTCCGAGAGATATAATGCATGCAATAAAGCGAATAACAGGGTATTAATTTAATAAATAAGTACTGCACATGAAACATGCTGACCCTCAAGCTCCGGGGCGACACCCGGGGCCAACCCAAAACCTGCTTCGACGCCCTGTTAGATATCTCTTACTAAGGGTGGATCCTCTTGCATCAGGACGAATCACTCAACCGGTGGAAAATTCTCCTATTAAGGACGAATCACACAAAACATCAATTTTTTCAAGAAGGCCTATGTCTGTAGGCTATCCAGAATCTCGCCCTCGGGCATCCAGAGACTGTGCATCTGATCCTCAGACATTCAATATACATAATCATGAGTCATATCCAAACAACTCAACATGCCACTAAGCATCCCACCCTTGGGTATTAATCACATTGATGTAACATAAGCTCAAAAGCTAAACAAGCAAAATCACAAGGCCAATAACACACATACCGGATATATCATCATAAGACAAAATGATCAATTTATCAAATTATCATTTGTCTAATCGAATATATTTCATTATTCAGGTTCTTTATTATCATCATAATTATGTCAAACTTGTTTCACCGTGATTTTGGCCCTAGGTTTATTAGCACATCTGTTAACCAAATTTAGCCAAGGTGATTCTACCTTTAAGCAATCACAAAAAGTACATGTCATGCCATTCATAAGATTAAGCCAACAATCAAACAATTTATTCTCAATTCATCACAGGTCTCTAATGTCAAATTGACCAAGTTTCAACAAGGTCCGGGGATGACACACCTATCGGGTGGCTGTAGGTCTCAGTCTCAAGCCTATGGACCCAACAAGATTCAATGGACGATCTAAGGAAAAAGATTATTATTTAATAGGGTTTATCCAATTAATTTGGTCGCGCGCGTGGCATGCCAGCGCGATCACACATATCGCACATCCTATGGATAATTAAATCAGACAGAAAGGTTAGACCACATGTAACGTCTCGACCCGGATGCCATTAAACCGGTGCTCCGAGCTGGTTTGCCACAAGGCCTCAAACGCGCCTCTCCATACGTCAGAAGTTGCCGACTAGCAACGAGATTGCGATACATCTTTGTCAAACCAGGATGTACCACCCATCTAGAAGCACAAAACTCTCTCATCAGCTCCTCGTGCAAACCTGTAGGAACCCATACTCTGCCACGAAAGAGAAGAACGTCATTGCCTCCTAGTGATCATCTTGCTGGTGGCTTCCCATCGTATATGATGTCTCTTAGAGTAAGTCCTTTGAATCAGATAACTGCTCCATCTTGATTCAGTCAAGAAGCATTGATATAACAAATGTCGAAGTCAGAGCTACACGTCTTTGGGACTCCTGAACATCAAGATGCATATTTGCAAAGAGTGTCATCACCCACCACTTGTCGCAAGATTCCCACATTGCCTCTGTCCGCGTCTTCCGGTTTAAGGCGTCGACAACGACGTTGTCCTTGCCTGGTGTTGTAAGCCAGCTCGAAGTCAAAGGACTGCAGGTACTCAACACGCCTCCTCCGTTGAAGGTTTAGGTATCACTGAGAAAAGATGTACTTGAGGCTCTTGTGGTCTGTGTACACCACAAACCTCTCGCCCATAAGATAATGTCTCCAGCATCTCAGGGCGTGTACCACCGTAACTAACTTCATATCGTGAATAGGATAATTCCTCTCATGCGATCTCAACTGTCTGGAGCCATAAGCGACCACACGGTCCTCCTGAATCATAATTGCCCCGAATCCAACATCGGATGCGTCATAGTACACAATATACTCCTTATCGGGCTCAGGTAAGGTGAGGATCAGTGTTGAGGTCAGTCTGCCCTTCAGCTCTTGGAAAGCTCTCTCGCAAGCATCTGTCCAAACAAACTCCACCCTTTTTTTGGTATGCCCGGACATCGGTGTTGCTAGACGGGAGAAGTCCTGGACGAAGCGTCAGTAATAACTCGCTAGATCAAGAAAACTCTGAATCTCGAAGACATTCTTGGGTCGCTCCCAAGATATCACAACTGCAACCTTCTCTGGGTCCACTGACACTCCAGTCTCTGAGATAACATGGCCCAAGAAGTGCACTCTATCAATCCACATTTGGATAGCTTGGCGTAAAGACGATGATCTCTTGGTTTACTCAGGAAGATGGCAAGATTTTAAGCATTATCGTCTGTAGATTGGGAGTACACTAAGATGTCGTCGACAAAAATTACCACAAACCGATCTAGGAAAGGATGAAACATCCGATTCATTAAGGCCATGAATACCGCCGATGCGTTCGTCAGAACGAACGACATCACTACGAACTCATACAAGCCATATCTGCTCCTAAAAGCAGTCCGAGGTATGTCCGATGGTCTCACTTTCATTTGAGGATACCCTGATCTCAATTAAATCTTAGAGAAAATCCTGACACTTCTCAGTTGATCGAAGCGATCATCAGTACGTGGAAGGGGATACCGGTTCTTGACTGTCATCTAGTTCAGTCTCCGATAATCCACACAGAAGTGCAAAGTCCCCTCATCCTTCTTGGCGAAAAGAACTGGAAAACCCCATGGAGATGTATTTGGTCGTATGAAACACTTGGCTTCTAGATTTTCCGATTGGAATTTCAACTCACGAAGCTCTGTTGGTGTCATTCTATAAGGCGGGATTGAAACTGGCTCTGCCCTCGGCGCCAATTCGATCGTGAATTCGATCTCCCGCTAGGGTGGTAAGTCGCAAAACTCTTCAGGAAAAACATCTTGAAAATGGTCCACCGCTGGAAGAAAAGTATCCTGCTGCATTCCTCCATCATTCAGAACAAGGCTTGCTATCTGAGCCATGATACAATCCAATCTGTACTGAATTGGTCCTGCTCGTTCATCGTGAAGATCCCACTCACCCTAGTGAGTATAGCTGCCCCCATCCGGAGTTAGGAAGGTAACTCCGATAACAGTCGACATGAGTCTAGTATAAAATCTAGCCAATCCATACCAAGAATCAAATCGAATTCTGTCATGACACCATCAAAGCTCTCCATAGCCAAACCTAGTAAAAAGAGCAGATAGAAAGGAATGTGATGCTCCTGTATCAATCAAAACATAATCCAAGGTAGATGGCACGAGAATCGTATCTTTGACGGTAGAAGGTCTTGTATCCAAACTGGTCGGAGCAGACTGTATAGCATGCAGCTGGCTCACCCCTCTGCTATGAGCTTCGGTCTGACTCCCCTGTGCTGTACCCTCTGAGTGGTACTGCCGCTCCTGCGCTGAGGTACCACGTCCCCTGCGTTGGCTTGAACGACTAGTGGAACTCCAACTACTTGTGTGCTGAGGGGTAGCTTTGTCCTTCCCAGACTCTCGTATCTGTCTAGATCCCCTGCCACTGCTCTTTTGCGGAAAGTTCCTACATAACTTCTGAAGATAAACCACCTTGCTGCAGACACTACACTCCATTGCGGGGTGAGGACACTGCGGGGTGTTTGTGGCCCAACCTGCCACACTGAAAGCACTGGACTGAACCACGGTCCTGATGCGGAATTTCACTCTCACTCTCTTGACTGCTCTGCCCGCCATTGCCCTGGCGATAATTGTCATAGCGGTGCTTCTTGCCACTAGAAGAGTTCTCGGGTTGCCCTGCTGAAATTGTCTGGCCACCACTCGGGGCCTCTCTCATATTCTTTTCCGCGATGAGAGCTTGATTCATCACATCCGAAAGGCTGCTCAAGCGAAAGACGTTCCCGCATGTGACCTGATTTCATAGCGAAGCTCATCCTGAAAACGTCTCGTCCTGGCGATCTCATCCAGTGCTAAAGATGGGGAAGATGGGGAAAAGTGCTGCAAGTCTGTGAAACTTCCATCATAGTCCATCACTGTCATGCCCTCTTGTGTCAGATGCATGAACTCCAGAGCCTTCTCCATCCCTCAACGTCTAGTATAGAAGCGAGTCAAAAACTTTGCCTTGAAGTCCTTCCAGGATAACTCCTCATGCTGTTCAGCTTGCTCCAGAATATCCCACCAACGCTTGACAGATCCATGAAGCATGTATGCATCAAGCTTCACCATCCTATCTGCAGGTATCTTGAGGTGCTTGAAAATCGTCTGGACTGACTCAATCCAGAACTCGGCTACCTGGGGGCCTCCATCCGCAGTGAATGTAGGTGGATGCTGTAGCTGAAACTCTTTCGTTAGCTCATATATTGAAAGCACGATACAAATAGTCTCTCTTTCCATGGATCACATGACCCTTAGGAAGCTGTCGCTAAGCTGAACATCCATCTCATCCTCAGGAGCTATAGGAAGCTCCAGTTCAGTTGTATTAGGAGCGTGCTGATTGCCACTCTCTTGACGCTCAATTCAAAGATAGCGAGGGGACATTTTTTCTACAAGACAAACGAACTACTTAGAACACCGGGTACACAAAAGATCAACCTTAATAGGTGATTACAAAAGAGAAATACCATCTCATGGTCTCTCTAAACATGGCTTAACAATTGAATTGACACGACACAACAATTCATTTATTCCCTTTTTCATTAGATATAACAGGTATCTCATTTCACAGTTCATAAGGCAAATATATCACATGCAATAAATATGTCCCTATCTTGAACAATGCATGCCAATATATATCCTCATGTGCCTATTATGATACATGCATACACATCTCATGCCATATCGGGCCATAAGTATAAATCTCAAGAAACAATAACATCACACAACATGTGAATCATCCAAAGGTGAAATGACATCTAACCGTAACAAATGAATATCATGAACAACAATCCCATCCCTCGACACTCAGATTTTCCCCTGTACATGAGTTAACCACTCCCATGCACAAACTCATTATCAAGTCCCAACACATCCTAGTCTTCTTTCTACCTTTCCCAAATAGTAAAACAACAAAAAATAAACCTGTTCTTTTGATACCACTTTGTAACGTCCCCTGATCCGACACTCTCACGTGGCCAAACAGGTTTGGTTACTTGACCTCAGGTGCGCCTTCCCGTACGCCAGAGGCTGCCAACTAGCAGCGTGAGTCTAAAGAATATAGTGGGGAGACTATACCCTTTGGTAAAGAGTTGCGAAATTGGAAATTAATAGCAAAGTAGCAGAAATAGCGGAAACAATATGAATATATAATTAGACAACCAAAGGTGAGAAAGGACCAACTGAATAAATCCAAATAATAAAGAATAATGTAATGACAAGCTGAATATTTCTAAATGGCATGTTGAAGGTCATACATATAAAAGACTAAGCAAACTTAAATAAGAACTTCAAAGACCCCGGTCTCAAACCCTATGTCGGTCCTCCCATCGAGCAAGCTACGAATCAACAACAAGGTCCCTTGCCCTTGTTCAAACCTGCATCCATGAAATCTGTCTGGGTACCAAACGACGACCCGTCCAGGGTGTGAGTACAACTTAGTAGGTCGACATCACAATGTCTAAAAATATCTAGTCTGAGAGATATAGTGCATGCAATAAAGCGAATAACGAGGCGCTAATTTAATAAATTAATACTGCACATCCACAGGCTATACAAACCTCGTCTCGAGCATCTAGAGTCTGTGCATTTGGTCCTCAGACATCCAATATAATCATATACTCCACCCTCAGGTATCCAGTACCAATGCGCCTAGCATACAGGCGGTATGAAAACATGCACCTAGCCCACTGGCGTCAACATAATCATGAGTCCTATTCAGACAACTCAACATGCCAATAAGCATCCCACCCTCGGGTAATGATCACATCGATGTCACATAAGCTCAAAAGCTAAATAAGCAAAACCACAAGGCCAATAACAGACATACCATATATATCATTATAAGACAAAATGACTATTTTATAAAATTATCATTTGCCTAACCGAATATATTTCATTAGTTTAGGTTCCTAATTATCATCATAATTATGTCAAATCTGTTTCATTGTGATTTTGACCCTAGGTTTATTTTGCACACCAGTTAACCAAATTTAGGAGGTGATTCTACCTCAAGCAATCACAAAAAGTACATGTCATGCCATTCATAAGATTAAACCAACAATCAAACAATTTATTCCCAATTCATCTTAGTCTCAAGCTTATGGACCCAACGAGATCCAATGGACGACCAAAGGAAAAAGATTATTATTTAACAGGGTTTATCCAATTAATTTGGTCGCGCGCGCGGCGGGCTGGTGCGATCGTACATGTCTTACATACGATGGATAATTAAATCAGACAGAAAAGGATAAGATTTAGACCACCCACCTTTAACCGGCGATGAACACAACACTTCCAACAGGAAACACTAACAAAGGACGAAGGCGATGATGATCACATAGAAAACCTAGATCACACAAGATCAAGATCAACACCCAAAACATCCGTGGTTAAGAGATTTACATTGCTGCAACGGAGAGCAACAAAAGAGAGGGGAAAACCATAGCAAAACAACTAATCGGGGATCAAATGCTTGATCATTACATCCAGAAGGGAAGAAAGCACTCCAAAATTGCCTGGAGTTACCAAGGGCTCTAGAGAGGAAGGCTGCACGCGGATGAGAAAAAGATTTTACGCACAACATGGCCTTAAAATCGTTGAGCCTGAGAAATACACGATGCGTAACCCTTTCATGTCGTGTATTTCTCTATTTTTGAGTTGCGTCGAAAAACACATTGCCTCGGGTTAAAAATAACCCGATTGAACATTTCATGTTGTGTAAAAGCTTCACGACATGTAAACAATTCATGTTCTAAACCAGTTCACGACGTCTGCTTGGCGTCATTTACACGTCGTGTGACAGGTTCACAGTGTGTAAATTTCCAGCAGACTGCTCTCAACTTTGTTTCTACAAGAAAAGCCCAAATCACTTTCGAAGCCTTCCAAACCCACAAAGAACTCTCGTAAGCCCCTTTAACATGTTTATCAAAACTCCATTAATTCAAACAAACATAGATCCTCGAACTTTAGGTCATTTTCCCCAACAAATGCTCTCTATACTCAAAGAAACCCGACCACTAAGGTTTAACGAAGATGGAAAACCCAATCAGAAGTGATTCAACCAAAAACTCAAATAGGGATGTACTTTGAAAAATTCGGTATCTTACAGACGTCCACCGCCGACGCTGAAAGGAAGCTCCTCCTCACCGAGGAGTGCGTTGTATGAATGAAGGAACGACAAATGAGAGAGAGATCCTTCAACGACTCCAACCACCACACCGAATGACAGACGACGACAATGACGAAAATGGAAGGGATGACTTTGGATCCGACAACGGCAGTAGGGACCAATGCCGCTACTGCGAAAAAATGGGCCATTGGGTCTAATATTGTCCCAATAGGCTGAAACAGGCCGAGGCCCATCTAATACGGAGTGACGAAGATGAGCTCATGCTTCTTCTGGCGAGGGCGTGCACCACAATGTCTGATTCTCCATCGCCACAATCCGTCACTCCCACTGTTGCGATGCAATCCTCTTCGGTTGGTTGAGGCGAAGGTCTTTGCACAATGGGATCAGAAGGTGCGCGACGACCTATGGTACCTCGACACCGGTGCCACAAACCACATGACTGGTTTCCGCGACGTCTTCTTCGAGCTAGATTCTGGGATTTGCGACACCGTCAAGTTTGATGACAAATCTGTTGTCAATATCGAGGGGTGCAGGACGATCCTATTCGCCTGCAAGACTGGTGAGCACTACATGCTCATCGGGGTGTATTTCATCCCGAGACTCACCAACAACGTCATCAACATCAGACAACTTGATGAGAATGATTGTTAGGTATTAATCGATGGAGGCATCCTAAAGATCCGCGACCAGCAGCGGTGCTTGCTGGCCAAGGCGCAGTGCTTTCCAGATGTACAAGTTCAGACCTGACATTGCACAACCAATATGCTTGTTTGCAAGGGGCTCAGAGGAGACATGTTGATGGCATGCGAGGTTCAATCACCTGAATTTCCAGTCTTTGCATAAGCTTGCTCAGCGTGATATGGTGTGAGGGTTTCAACAGATTGATCGGGTGGATCAAGTCTGTGTCAACTGCCTCCCGGGAATGCAGCGACACGTGTCTCTCCTCGAGGAAGCGAAGCATCGCTCAAAGCTCATCCTCGATCTTGTTCACGACGACCTTTTCGGGATGATCTCCCCGACGATGCTGAGTGGAAACCGTTACTTCCTGCTGCATGTGGATGACATGAGTTGCTACATGTGGCTCAATCTACTTGCCCACAAGGACCAAGCTTCGACGACAATCATACGCTTTCAGGCTACGATAGAGGTGGAGATAGGGCGCAAGTTGAAGGTCCTTCACACCGACCGCAGTGGTGAGTTCTCTTCAGTGGAATTCGGCGAATACTGTGCCGGGCGTGGCATACGATGACAATTCACGACCCCCTATCCACCACAACAAAATGGGGTTGTTGAATGATGCAATCAAACTAGGGTTTCCATGGTTCGTAGCATGTTGAAGGCAAAGGCTCTCCCCTCAGATGTTTTGGGGTGAGGTCACCACCATTTTCATCATCAATCTCGCGCCGACACAAAGTCTTGATGGGATGACGCCATATGAGGCTTGGCATGACAAACAACCGATAGTTCACTTTCTCCGCACCTTTGGCTTCATCATGCATGTCAAGAACGTGAAGCCTTTCCTGAAAAAGTTGCATGATCGGAGTGCCGATGATCTTCGTCAGGTACAACTTCGGGTCCAAGGCATTACATAATATGTACCAAGGACGACGGAGACCGACAACACTGTCGGAGACCCGAGATCATCACCCACACCCACTAGCGCACACTCTGTGGACGCTGCAACACCAGACATGGTCGAGATGATGCCTGCACCGTTAGCCGCAATGCAGTTTGCCTCGCTGCCATCCTACATGGCGAAAACACTCGACGTCGATCACGACGACGCCCCGCTTTGGTTTTGCACCATCAACAACATTATCGGGCCGACAACGCGACCTGGGTGTGCACTACATGAGCTCGACTCAGTCGAGTTACACTTCACTACGACTGACGAGCCAACCTCTTTCGGCGAAGCAGGACAACAGTCGTGCTAGCTTAAGGCAATGCTTGAGGGGAATCCGAGGAAATCGTCGTGTGGGGCAACGAGGGAAATCCCGCTTGCATCCCTAGGCGCGGGCGGTAAAAGGTGTTCCTTCGGAGGCCCGACAATATGTCGGCGTTTTCTATGGCCAAACTTGTTGACGCCTTGGCCGCCAAGCTCGCTCACTTTGCCACGTTCATTGCGGAGAAAGCTGTTGTGAGCGACGAGGATTCGAGGGAGGAGTAGCTTGCGAACATTCTCACGAAATCACTTGGGCGCACCAAGTTTTAGGAGCTATGTTCGAAGATAGGCATTGTTGAGATCCGGTGAACGCGACAAAAATTGGGGGGGGGTGATATTGTTGACTAATTTCAACGATTTCACCATTACCCCCCATAATTTTCCCTCATTTATTTTTTTCCAACGCGGAGGCGTTCGTTTGTGTTTGTGGATTTTGACCGATCGTGCATTTCCAACATTTGGTATCAGAGCGCGAAGGTTTACTTGATCGACAACGCCACACTCTGAGCCCCCATCACTCCGACACTCTCAGACATCATCGTCACGTCCCAAAGCCCTCGTTGATGGCGGCAGCGGCCCTCTGGTGGTACATCGGGTGGTGAAGGAGGTTGGGGGATTGATGACGTATCCAATTGTCACAAAGACAAACTACGACAACTGGGCCCGATGATATAGTTTATGCTCTAGGCGTGTGAACTTTGGGACGCTGCCGACATTGACAGTGCTGAACTCCAGGAAGATTGGATGGCACTGGAGGCCATCCCGCGCGTTGTCCCGTCGGGGATGATCTCTATACCTGCCGTCATGGCAAGCGCCAAGGAAGCGTGTGATACTATCAAGACCACGCGCATCGACATTGATCGAGTGCGCAAGACCAATGCTTAGATGCCCCACAATGAGTATGAAGGCATTGCTTTCCGCAATGGCGAATCAGTGGACGATGTCGTGATGCGGCTCCCCGGGTTGGCCAACCAGCTCACATAATCCTCGACGATCTAGAGCCTTAATACAAGGTCGTTGAGAAGTATCTGCGCGTCGTCCCCTTCAGGTTCTTCCAAATTACTCTTTCAATTGTGATGCTACTCGACATCTCGACGTTTTATGTGGAGGAGGTAATAGAGAGACTCCAAGTGACATATGACTGTTTTGAGACGGCGCCCATTGCCGACGTTGAACGGAAACACCTCTTCATCGAGGAGGAGTGGGTTGCACGAATGAAGGAACGACAGATGGGGGAGGGATCCTTCAACGACTCCAAGTTCGACAACTGGTGCCACCAACCACCACACCGAAAGATAGACGATGACAACAAGGAAAGTGGAAGGGATGACTTGGGATCCGGCGACGGCTGGAGGGACCAATGTCGCTACTGCGGAAAAATGGGCTATTGGGCCAAATATTGCCGCAGTTGGCTGAAAGAGGCTGAGGCATATCTAATACGGAGTGACAAAGATGAGCCAACACTCCTTATGGCAAGGGCGTGCACCACGGTGTATGATTCCCCCCCACCGCCACGATCCGCCACTCCCAATACCCCACTGTCACGATGCAGTCCTCTCTCGCTGGTTGAGGCGAAGGTCTTTGCTCAATAGGATCAGAAGGCGTGCGACGACTTGTGGTACACTGGTGCCAGAAACCACATGATTGGTTCCCTTGATGTCTTCTTCGAACTTGACTTTGGGATCCGTGGCACCGTTAAGTTTGGTGACAGATTCGTCGTCAATATCGAGGGGTGCGGGACGATCCTGTTCGTCTGCAAGACCGTCGAGCACCACGTGCTCATAGGTGTGTACTTCATCCCGAGGCTCACCACCAACATCATTGGCATCAAACAACTTGACGAGAATGGTTGTCAGGTATTAATCGATGGAGACATCCTGAAGATCCGCGACCAGCAGCGGTGCCTGTTGACTAGGGCGCAATGCTTCTTCGATTGGCTGTACAAGCTCTGACTCGACATTTCACAACCGGTATGCTTGTCTCCAAGGGGCTCAGAGGAGGCATGATGATGACATGCAAGGTTTGACCACCTGAATTTCTAGGCTTTGTGTAAACATTCTCAACCTAATATGGTGTGAGGGCTTCTGCGGATTGATCTGGGGGATCTTGTCTGTGACGGTTGCCTCCCTCGAAAGCAGCTATGCGTCTCTCCTCAAGGAAGCGAAGTATTAAGTATCGCGCGGAGCACATCCTCGATCTTGTTCACGACAACCTTTGCGGGCCGATCACCCCGACGACCCCTAGCGAAAACCGTTACTACTGCATGTGGATGACATGAGTTTCCACATGTGGCTCAATCTACTCGCAATCAAGGACCAAGCTCCGACATCAATCAGATGTTTTCAGACTATGATAGAGGTGGAGACATGGCGTAAGCTGAAGGTCCTCCACACTGACCGCAGTGACAAGTTCTCTTCAATGGAACTCGGTGAATACCGTGCGAGCGTGACTTACGACAACTCAGGACCCCCTATTCACAACAGAATGGGGTCATTGAACGCCACAACCAAACCATGGTTGCCATGGCTTGTCGCATGCTGAAGGCAAAGGGTCTCCCCGGGATGTTTTGGGGTGAGGTCGTCTTCACTATCGTTTTCATTATCAATCTCGCGTCGACACTAAGTCTTGATGGGATGACGTCGTATGAGGCCTGGCATGACAAACGACCGACGATGCACTTTCTTCGTATCTTTGCCCTCATCACGCATGTTAAGAACGTGAAGCCTTACCTGAAGAAGCTGGATGATTGGAGTATGCCGATTATCTTGTCGGGTACGAGTCCGAGTCCAAGGCATTACGATATATATACCAAGGACGGCGGAGACCGACAACACTGTCGGAGACCAGAGATCGTCGCTCACACCCACTAGCGTGCACTCTATAAACACCGCAACACCAGACATGGTTGAGGTGATGCTCACACCATCAGTCGCAATGGAGTTTGCCTCGCTGCCATCCAATGCGGCGAAAGCATTGGACGTCGATCAGTCGCAACGCCATCTGGGCTTGCACTATGTGAGCTTGACTCTAGTGAGTTACACTTCACTACGACTGACAAGCCAACCTCCTTCGGCGAAACAGGATAACACCCGTGCTGGTGCAAGACAATGCTTGAGGAGAAGCTGAGGAAATCGTCGTCTGGGGCACCGAGGGAGAAGGAGGTCGAAAGCCTGCATGCGTCCCTAGGCGCGGGAGGCTAATGGCGTTCCTTCGGAGGCCCAAACAATATGTTAGTGTCTACCATGGCCAAACCTGCCGACGCCTTGGCTGCCAAGTCCATCTGCCTGCATGCCACGTTTATTGTGGAGAAAGCCGTGGCGAGCGAAGAGAAGGACTAGAGGGAGGAGCAGCTTGCGGACGTTCTCACGAAGTCACTCGGGCACGCCAAGTTTTTGGAGCTGTGCGCAAAGATAGACATTGCTGAGATCCGATGAACGCGACAGAAATTAGGGGGTGATATTGTTGACTAATTTCAATGATTTCACCGTTTTTTGTCTCCCCTCATAATTTTTCCCTTATTTATTTTCTTTCAACGCGGTTTGACCTCCTTAAGGTCCCCGCGTGGTTTTTTTTAATTACGTTGTAAATACGCCTGTATTTTTTTTTGTGTGCATATGAAGCAATGAAAATCCCGCCAGAATAGCATCCTAGTTTTTGGTGCCAAAAACATCTTCTGAGTTCTAGGTTTTTCCTTTGTCCTTCCAAGACGTTTGTTTGTGTTCGTGGGTGTTGACCGGTCAGGCATTTCCAACAATATCCCCATCCCACCGCCTAACGACCTCAACCTACTAAGTATATAAAAGTACATAACTGCCCTTGACCGTCATCCTTATGTAACAACACCCCAACCACCCACACAAAGACCCTCCCTGGCACCCTTTCGTACCAGAAACATCACAGTAACTGCCCCCTCGGCCTCCCAGACACATTTCCCATCACACCCACTTGGCTCTCTACCTTCATGGAGGTCATTTCTCTATCTTCATGTCCTTGAGTTTGAGAAAATGTGGCAAGGCTGTGCTACTCCACTACCTTGCATTCCATTTCTTCCCGTTCTTTCATCACTTCCTGCTGCACTTCTTCTCCCCACACTGCTGCCCTATCATCATCAACAGCATCGTCCTCTCCCAACACCACCACCCTCATCCTTGGGTCAACACATTTATGCATGGGACTGTAAGGCATTCCGCACCTGAAACACCGTCCCCTTTTCCTCCTCTCCACCCACTCCTGGTTCGTCAGGTGTCGTATTCCCCTGCCTCCTGGTGTCGCATGTTTGGTAGTCTCTTGACTAACCCCTCTCATCACACTCCCCACTCATTTAACCGGGTGGGGGGAAATTCCGTTTTGTTGCTGTGGGCCTAGTTGTAGAGGCTGCATCCATGTATCCCCCCCACAATAAAAATAGGGTCCTCCCCTGAAACTGAGGTCCCACTCCTTTTCTTAATGCTAATTCAACATGCTAAGCCAGCCGCATCGCCTGTAACTGAGTCTCCGAGTTATGAATGCGTACCAAGCTGCGAATTTCTTCTTGCAAACCATGTAGGAAATATCGTACATATTGCTATTCTGGTTGGGGTGGTATCAACGGCGCCAAATATTTAAATTGTTTGACGTACTCTTGGATCGTTCCCTTTTGCTGAAGACTTGCCATCTCCTCATATGGATTTTGAATTTCTGATCCACTGAATCGCTCCATCTGTTCCTCAAACACCTGCCAAGTCAATCCTGGATGCACTTCTATCAAAATAGTAAACCAGTTAATCGCTACGCCTTCCATGCTCACCTGAGCAAGTGGAACCTTTGACTGATTAATTTGGATATAAAATCCTGCTCGTGTAATCCATCCCCTTGGTTCCCTCCCATCGAACACAGGTAATTCCACCCTTCCAGTGACTGGCATTTGATCGTGCGCGTTACCAGCCCTAGTTATGTATTTGTGGAATTCTGCTTGCTCTTTCATTTCCTGATCACACCTTTGTTGGCTCTGAGTTGCGTTTTCCACTGTTGGTGCCAGTTCAGTGAGCGCAGATTCGACCCTCCCCACCCTCCCCATCCGCTGTTCCACCACTTCCAGTTGTGCTTGGTGTCGCGTCCCCATTGATATTCCTCTCCTCCAAGATCCAGCAGGTCGGACTAAATAATGAGCTCTTTGTACCACTAATTATCCTTTAAAGGACTTCTGTTTATATAGAGATTGTGCAGAAACCAGAATTACAGTATGGATTAGGAGGTGGAAGAATTTGAAAATGAGAAATTCAAGAGGTTTTCAGCTCTCCCACCCAAGCCAGATTGGCTGAATTCTAAAACACCCTCCCCATGTGTACTTAGTCTAACTAACTATACCTTCTAGATTCCTCCGTTGAGACTCTTTTACCCCTCCTAGAATAAACCTTCCAAACACCTGGTAAGTCACGAGCTCTATTAGAATTACATGAAAAATGGGACACATGATGTTTTGGGAAGAGATAATTCATATGCCACTGGTGGAAAACATTGCACAATCGAATAAGGTCCAAAAAAGCATGGAGATAGCTTTTCATTTTTTTTCTTAGCCAGCAATCATTGCCGAAAAGGTTGGATTCATAAAAAAAAAAAAACAGCTCCCACATTAGATGATAATTCTGTACATTTAGAATCTGTTTGCGTCTTCATACAAGATTGAGCTTTGAGAAGGTTAGCTTGCAAAAGCTTTGACATTTCATCTAAGGCAGTGAGTTGTTCTTCAATGATGGGAAAGTTGGTGGGTCACGGCTGTAAAGGATTTTAAATGGATTAGTCCCTGTTGAAGTGTGAAACCTATGGCCTGTAAACGAGCTCAAGTGCGTGCAAGCTACTCTCTTGGGCTTGGCTCGACAAATACTCAAATTCAGCGTGGTTTTTTTTGAGTTGAGTTTGAGCTCAAGCTACTTGAGTACTAACTCGAGCCGAGTTCGAGTATTAGAATAACATAATCGAGTAGCTCGCGAGCCTAATCCAACATCTATTTTTTTAACATATTATTTTTATTCAATATTTATGTATTTAATTTTTGAGCTCGAGCTTTCGATTTCGAGTACAAATTTGAGTTAGATTTTGTAATGAAAATTATGTTAAAAGTATCCTAATCGAACTGAGTCAAGCCTAATCGAGTAGCTCGATCGAGCTCGAGTCGAGCCAGGAAATTGATACTTGGTCGAGCACCGAGTTCAAGTACCGAACTCGAGCTCGAGTACTGAGATACTCGACTCGGCTTGACTCGATTACACCCCAAGTGAAACCTAGTATTGATGGAGAATTCTACCCAATGGTAAGTATTTGCTCCAAAATGATGGATGTTCATGAGGACGTGGCCAAATACAACTGAGTTCGACTAAGTTGAAATATTTTCTGTCAGAAGTTTGCTAAGAAAAGATGTTCTTGATCAGAGAGATGATACAATGTGGAAGACCATGCAAACGGACCACCTCCTTGTAAAAGAGAGTTGTCACTGTCTTGGTTGTAAAAGGATAGGAAAATGCAATGAAATGACTGTATTTGCTCAATCTATTGACTGTTACCAAGATTGTGTCCACACCAGCCGATTTAGGTTGACCAGTGATAACGTCCATTGAAGTGAGTTGTCCTCCCAAACTTGATCTGAATAGGGTGAAGTCATAGCTGCCATCAGGCAAGATTCCTACCCCCGACCAGGTCTTTGGTTGATAATATTTTTTTTTATCAAAATTGTCTAGTTATTCCTGCTGATCTGAAGGAAAATAAATGAGATTTATTGGAAAGTGTCAACATCTAAACAAAAATAACTTCAATAATAGAGGTCTGTGTGGAGTGGACAAGCCTCCAAATACAACCAGCAAAAAATACCGATCTGCCAGCAGACTCTTCGACTAATATAGCGACTACAACCTAGAGTATTTAGATATTTAGGATATGGAACTATCTTAGACCAGACCATTTGAACAGGTCTATTCTGACCTATTCTTTCAGGAAACCCTAGCGTATCACTCATCTCTTTTCGAATTCTCTCCCAAGTTGGGAGTTCTCTCCCTGGTGCCCATACACCCCTGCTCCTGGGTGCCCAACTCTGGGCTTTGCATCCGGCAGTCCAGGCCTCTCCTAAGCAAACGCCCGTCTGCCCAGGCCCTGGGCACTAGAAATCACCGCATATAAGGGGAGAAATGCCGGTCGTAACCTTTAAAAGGATGGGTGAATTCAAGCCAAGCCTCTGCAGAAGCTGAATCGGAAACTATGACTCCTCAACCATAACAGGGGGAGCTTAACCACGTTTTCTTCCTCCTGAAAATTGTTTGACTTTTGACGCTGCTTTGGTCTCAACTGATTCAACGCCACAGTGAAGAAGCCACCTTTCTGATCAAGACGCGTGCCACTGTAGAACAACTTCCGCATGTGCTCTCCGGACAGCCTCCTCCAGGCATGCTGATCCCTTCCTACCAGTCGCGCCTCTAAACCTGGTTTCCCAATCACTCATCCTTCTTGTGTGCCTCCTGCTAGGCCGCGTCTCACCCAGGAGCCTTTCTCATGGAGCGTCTAGGGATCTTTGCTACGCGTTGCTGTCGAGCGACCCCTGCTTTGGTTTCCTTCTCCAAATCCGACCAGTTCTGTCAAAAATGGAAAGATCTGCACCCGGCATGCCAGCTGCAGTTTGCATGTCCAGCCACCGTGCGCCCAGGCCGCGCGCACCTCCTACATGCACGTGCCCCGGCTTTAGCCAAGCCACCCCAATTGCAGGGCATGCCTTGACCCTTCGTACCATCAATGTAGTGTCACCTCAGTGGCATCCATCCCTCCATGTCTGTTGTGCCTTCGTGGAAACTTGGCCAGGGCTTCCAACTGTTCTTCTGCAGCCAGGACCCTTCGTACCATCAATATAGTGTCATCAAGTGGAAGTGCTGTGACGCATGTAGCTGAGGCATCCTAACTGACTGACTTGAACCTCTTGAACCTTGTTCATAATCCGATCAGTTCGATCAGACACTTGCCATCTTCTATTTTTTGTATCGTTCAATCCTTTACAACATGAAAAAGCCAAAAAGCCCTTCTTAGCCTACCTTGGTTAGAGAGGGAGGGGGCTGGGCAGTAGTGTCCCCTCCCCAGTGAACAATAACACAAGGGGCCTCACAAACGACCCAATCTTTTATTTATTCGTTCATGTTTTGATATTCTGGTGCCTTTGTGGAAACTTCTGTCGGCCAGGGCTTCCAACTGTTCTTCTGCAGCCAGGACCCTTCGTACCATCAATAGTGTCACCTCAGTGGCATCCATCCCTCCATGTCTGCTGTGCCTTCGTGGAAAATTCTGTCAGCCAGGGCTTCCAACTGTTCTTCTGCAGCCAGGCATTCTGCCCAGGTGCTCCATCGCCCAAGGAGCCTCCAGAGCTCGTTACCAGGTTGCACCCCAAGCACATCTGCAACAGGCAACCCCCTCTGGCCAACCTTTCTGCTGCAACCAGGGCTTCTTGCCACTCTGGATTCTATTCCCATTGCTTGCTTAGTTGCCTCTATCCAGACAACGCCAAACATTGAGGTGCAACATGTGTCTACTGCCCCAACCCTCTGCGCCCATCTATGTTTCTGACACTGCCCAACCTCTACTGCTCTTGTACATGCCAAATCCGTTGTCACACAGTCTTCCTGCGATATCTTTGAAGATGTTGCATCATATTTTAAACAACCTTTTTCATGTATCCTTTTCCTGGTAAACTTTTCTAGACATCCTTTTCGACTGACCTTTTATTGGCATTCGTTTTTAGATGATCTTTTTCAGTCATTCTCTTTCAGATGACCTTTGTCTTTCCTTTCCCAAACCACTGTTTTCAGGCGTCCTCTTCCAGAGCATCCTCTTTGAGACAACTGTTTCTAGACATCTTCTCTCTGTCAGGTCTGTCACATTTTCCAATGTCTGAGAGGATTATAACACCAATACGACTTGTTGAATAACATGTTTCATGACGGTTCTGACATCATCTCCAAAAGAGTATCTTTGTCAGTTCTGACGGCTTTTGAATTAGTGAGCTAACTGGAGTATGGTCCAGATTGAGAGGGAGGGTTGTATTTTAGGTATTTAGGATATGAACCTCCCCAATCTCCAAACCTTCTCTTTCCAAATTTCAAACAACATAGTTATCCACATGCTTAGCCAAACATGTGGGCTTCACCTATCTTCTCTAGTGAAAACATCAGAAAACTACTCTCCTGCCTGAGTGTAATCAGGCGATGTTTTATTTATTTTTTATTTTTTTATTTTTAATGTTTAGGACACATGAAGAATAGGATTTGTAGCAATTTTTAGTGTTGAGTTTTCAATTGAGTCACCAATCTCATGCAAGATCTGTGATTGTCGCAAGATCTCTGCTGTTGCATGCAACATGCTGGTGTACTCAAACTTGAGACTTGAGTGAGAAACTGTTAGCTTCTTGTTGCTTCTTGTTGTGCTATTAGATCAAATATTACCATTGATAAAAGCAACATATCTAGATGTAGGTTTTATTGGTGGATAGACTTTGTGCATTGTCATCATCACAAAATGTCTTTATCCATATGGCCATGATCAATTTACAGGAAGTCCAGACCTAGTTCCTTGATGTATCTGAGAATATGAAGATCTGCATCCCGTCTTAATTTTGTAGGCTGCTCTAATTGATTCATGTTGATAACAAAAAATGTAAACTTCAGTCTGATCATAGTTAAATAGTTCAATATTCTAACTAGAAGGTGATATCTTTCAGGCCTAGAGAATATGCCAGTCTTGGACATCTCCGTTTCCTATAATAGTTGTAATTCATTATTATGTTGAAATAAAAAACCACTTACCTTGACCCCAAGAAGTATTTCAGTGTCGCAGGTTCTTGGTATGAAAATATTTATTATGAAAGGAATTGAGCTGGTCAGTACTTGTAGATTCACCGTTGATGTTACCAATGGCTGGTTGGCATTTTTGAATGATCCCTCAAGCTTTGACTGTGGTCAAAATATCACTAACACAAAAATTACCAATCCACACTTATTCCAGTTATTAATGAAAACGACGGACCTTTTTTTTCTTTACACAACGTCAGTCTTGTATTTCTTTTGTTTTAGCGTGTTGGGTTTGCGTTTCTTCAAGATCTGTGTACAGAGGTATTGGCATATCAAGGCTCATGTGATTTTGGTTGCGAGTAAATTATATTTATTTTAATTTTTGATTATTTTTTTGATGAAGCTACATAAAATTATCATTTTTCTTAATCATGAATTAGTTGTCCAGAAGAGTCTGTCTGTCTTGATTTCTGTTCATTTTTAGTTATTTTCTTGACAGATGCTTGTTTTTGGGCCTTTGTGCCTCCAAAATTTGGAGATTTTGCGGGTTTCATTTTACCGAATATTGTGCGCTAGATTCGTCGGATTAATCCATGTTATTGGTTTTTCAAAATAATTATATAAACTGTTCGTGATCCCAAACCTACTATGTTATGCGACAATAACATTTTAAAAATATATAGTATTATGTATTTATTATTTTAAATGAGGGATTATTATATATAAATTTTATTTTATTTAATAATATTGTAAGGCTCTATTAATGAATAGATTGAAAATTTTTAGACAGATCTTTAGTAAGACTTTAGGCCTGACTAATAAACAGGTCGGGCTAGTCTTCTCGATGATTAATAAAGAAGTCTTTTTTTTTTCTTTTTCTTTCTGGTGACACAATCACAGTATAATGCTCTTTTCTTCGATTTAGAGCGCAACAATTGATTGCTTCATGTTGCCTAGACTTCTCTTTCCTCCCCAGCTCTCATCAAACATGTTGGCCAATCGTTCCCTTGTTGAAGCATCCAGATCTGATCCCTCCAGTTGAATATGATGCCTACCCCATCTGTGTCTAATCCCTCTATTATTTTGTCACCCTTCACCGTGATCATGCCTTTGCCCATTATTTTTCTTTCTGTGAGACATTGTTGAGGTCGATGACCACACACCACCTCCCTCATGACACTAATCTCTTTTATTTTCTCATGATGTTGATGTTGGGGTTGTGGGTTGTTTGTGTAAGCAGGCGGTGTTGTGTTGATCTGTTGATCGTTTCTTCGACTAAGATTTAATAATGGGCATCTTTTTGTCGTTGATGTTTACATTAGAGGATGGGGGGGGGGGTAATGTGGGCTGCATTGTAGGATTACTTGCATCCACTGCAGAGTGGGGCGAACTTCAAATGTTTCTCTATTTTGACCTGACCTGACCTATTGAGACCTTGTATGTGTCAATAAATAGGCTAGAGTGTGAGAGTTTTAAATGTTTCTCTGTATTGACATGACCTGATTCATTCGAATCGAAAAAAAGGTTAGGGCGAGGCAATCTTCAAAAGTCTCTGTATTGACATGATCTGACCCATTGGGATCCCGCTTGGGTTGATAAGTGTGACCCCAAGTATGTCTGTATTAGGTCATGAGTTAGTGACTAACATTCATAACTGAAAAATCTTAGCTTATGAACCTAACAAAACTATACATCTCTACATCCCAAGATAAATCCAATAACCATAAATGTAATTTTCGGACTCTACTTAGGTTGATAAATAGGCTGAGTGTCTCCCCGAGTATGTCTTTAATAGGCCATTTGTTAGTGACTTGCAGAAGGCATAACATTTATGAACCTAATAAAACTGAACATCTCCACATCCCATAATAAATTCGATAATCCTAAATGTAATATATCAATTATACAATAAAATTCAGACGCCAACCCATAATAACGTGACTAATATAAACTTTAAAGCAAATGCAAGAGACTAATACACTAAAGCATAGGTAGCCTAAACCAAATAAAATGACTTGTCCTAACAACTCCCAATACAAGCTCTATTAGTAGTTGTCATCACTGAATACCATTAAGCACCAACTCCATGAACTCCACTTCTCCACAGTTATCCTCAATTTGCATTTTGTTTCTATAGAATACAACATGTGTGGATAGAACACCTATGCATGAAGTGGGTGCGCCTTGAAAACAATAAAAGATTGAATAATAAGTTAGTTTAAAATTAAAAATAAAGGAAAAACAAATCCAAGACCCACATACGACCAATCTTCACCACCTTTCGATGTATACAGGTGACCTTGTATCTAGTCAAGACCACCAGTTGATGCACCACCTTAACTTTTCAAAACTTGGTGATTAGTTCAAATTAACTGATTATCCTTTCACAACCCGCAACCCTCTTGAAGAATCTTATGTAACCTTTGCATGTTGTCAAACTATTCTTACACAAGTTCTAAAGAGTCACGCGAGCCATAACTCCTCCCAGACTTCATCATTTGGATTTGATAGTCATGCTATTGGTGTCCCTTACTCTAACTTTTGCTTTTGGATTACCCTGGTTCCGCTACCCATGCCTCTATCCAGTTTTGCTAACATACTTTTGGAATCACGCCTTCCGAAACGATGCCAAAGAATATTTTTTTGTAACATTTTAACAATCTCCCACTTGGGAATTGTTTCCTCTCATAAGTCCTTATATCACTTTGGCTTTTAGCTTTCATTCCTTTTATTTCCTTCCACAACAACAGTTAGTGGGTCTCCACCCTTTCTTCCCGGTCACCCAAGTCCTATCGAGGCACAACACTACCTCAAACATTTCTGGACCACCACCTTCGTTAACATATCAGCCAGATTTCGACTTCCATTTATCCTTTGTAGCTCCAGCACCCCTTCCTCCATAAGCTTCCAAATGAAGTGATAGTTCAGTTGAGTGTGTTTTATACTTTACTAAAACACTAGTTTCTTTGCAAAATGAATTGCACTCTGACTATCATAAAATAACACTATTCCCTTTTTTCCTTCTGACCTCCTTCAATAAACCCTTCAACCGTATCATCTTCCTTTTGTTGTGACAATATATGTTGGAGTTGGTGACTTAGAACAAACTTCCAAGTACTTTATGATTATCTGCATTCATTATTTTTGAATATTAATAAATTCTTCCCACATCATGATTATTCTTATGTGTGACATTTTATGTGATAATGTTGGTATCTATTTCACTCAAAGGAAATGACAGTTCCTTGCTATGATGAGAACCTAGAAATGCACTGATAATATTTTTAAATATATGCCACATGTCTGAATGATATCATTTGACGAGACACAAATGATACAGACTATCAGGGGTAGATGGCTCATAGGACATTGATGATTCTTCTTTTGAAGTTTGTCCTTAGTATTCATAAGGAGATTATGAAAACTTGACCTGTTAGTAGGAAATCCACATTTATATGTGCCATTGGATGTTCCTATATGCAGTCGTGTGTAAAGATCCTTAGAATTTAATATTATTATTAATGCATATAATGTGTCGCGTACTTTGATGCATTGATAGAAACTGTGACGACATATACTTGCGGCGAGGTAGAATATTTTGATTGTGTCACGAGTGATATTGCATTAATGAATAACGTGTGAAAAGATTTATCCCTTCATAGTTTAGTGGAAGTTGATGTCTCAGGCCCTTTGGTGAGAATTGTACTGCTTGATTAAGTTTATGACTACGACGTTCAATCGGTAAGTTTATTTCTAGAAAGTCAAAGAAACATATATCAAACATATAGGTTGATGACATCAGTATGCAACCTGATTTATTCGAGATATAGTGATAAAAAAATTATATTACATTGTGTATGTTTGTATTAAATTATATGTTGCGACATTACTTTCTTTCTCTATAGGCGTCCTGAGGTGTTGCGAGACGCTAAATTTGAATTTTAGGCGGTTCGCTTAATCCCATCGAGAAAGAGGCCTAGAGAGTCACACACTAAGTGTATTCAGAATCTCAGTTAAATTCTAGATGAATTTAACATGTTGAATAAATATAATTTCTATACGTTTAATAATTATTCATGTTTAGATTGATCGCAAATACCCAGTCACTAGTTATTTGAGAGTATAAATGTGAGTTGAATATTTAATAAACATTTATTCTCTATTTTAGTGAATATAATATTTATTTACTTATCGATGAGTAATATAGGGATATTTATTTATTTAAATAAATAGTCATTATTCAAGGTTTGATAAATACTGATGAAGAATGATGAGATGAGTTATTGGTTAGGTGAGAAATAATATATTAAATATTTTTTTGAATAAATGTTAATTTATTTATTTAAGAAATAATATTTATTTATCCATGAGTCTAGCACATTAATATTAATATTATTTAGACATGAGATTCACCGAAGATTAAGAGAATAACGGGGGTGCATGTGTAATTATTTATTCTCTAACCTTAACTCTATATTAACTCGATTATGTCATTTTCAACCATAATCATCATTGTGCATAACGACAATTTAGAGAGAATTCTCCGAAGTCCTAGAGAGCTCTTCCTTTGGAACATTCTCAAGAATGTAGAACAATTCTTCTCCTCTATCCACTCGACTCTAGAGAGAACAACAAAAATCCTTCTAACCTCGAAGCAATTCTTATGGTGATCATTCACAAACGACGTAAGTGTTATAATCTTCCACGCCATCACCAGAGGATTTCTACGACGATGTTCAGAGGTTCGTGATGCATGTGTGGATCACCAATAAAGTGATTCTACCCTTGAATCCTTTGATCCAATGATGACACGACGTGAAACTGTGATATGATACATCAATGAAGAAAGAATTTTGACGTAAGGTAATTCTTTATTTACATAAATTAATTAAAAATTATATGTGATGATCATGTCTTGTGGATTTTAGGGTTTCTATTCATCTAGTTTTGAGGAGAAATCCAAAGAAGTCGACAAATTTCCATTGTTGGGCACGAGTTTGATCGCTTCCACTGCGCCCAAAACCTTTAAGTGGTATTAGAACGACTTAATAATTTATAATTATTTCTTATTAGTTGATCGTTATATGCATTTGATGTTAGCTTTCTTTTTGGTTTAACTGTTCTTTAAATCCGAACATTGAGATCTCTTCTTTTTGTTATTTGTTTTTGCTCGTATAACCAAGAACATGTTAAAAACATATGAAGAGCATTTGAAGAACTGATCTGGAGGTGCTAAGAATTCTGGACGGATAACATATATCATGCAATCCAAAGGTACACACTGTGTACCCATGTTCAATGCACTAAGACAAACATCAAATTTAATTCAGAGTGTCGTGCATTAAATCATACACGACGTCATTAAAACACAATGTGTTCACTAGGTTAGGGTGGTACATAGTTTGCCAGACTATAAGTCGTGTAACTCGCTTACACGTCATGTAGTTTACACTTTTTCACGGTGGAAAACACGAAGTCAAAGATGTGTTGTGGATTTATTACACGATGTGTGTGAGTGGCAACTGTGTAACTCGGAGGTCGCACAACTTGTAACTCCAGCACACGCCTTGTACCTCATAAATATTTGTGGCCGACATACACTCTTAGTCCCCAGGTGCGGATAAACGACGAATCATTATACACATGTAAATGGCCTGTACATGCCGTGTATCATACTTATTTATGCATATAGTAAAAATAATTAATTAATCCATTTTAAATCTAATCACCATGCGTTCATATGTCATTTATGGATAGCAAACGTCGTGTGATGAGTTTATATATATATATATTAAATTATCAATTAATTTTTGTGTGATATCCTGAACTACATATTGTGTATAGTCGTAACACGTTGACTACTCCACACACATTAAATGCATTACACATTACGTTAATTAACATGTGTTTGTGTGTCATTTATTGATAGTACATGCCATGTAATTATGTGACAAAACGTGTATGCTATATGTCGTATGAGTAGATGATATACAACCACAATACATGCTGGGTGGTTCAGACGAGTACTCGCTGTCTTGCCTCCAAGTACATACTTTGTACTTAGTTAATTTTAAATAAAATTAATTAATTAAATTTAAAATCTTAATGGATTGGAATCTCAAGGACCGTATGGATGAAAATTGAGATAAATGCATTGATTAATTAATAAAGATAATTAATTAATTTGAATATGTTTTATCTTAATTAAGAACGATTGAAATGAATGATAGTATATTAAATACACATTCATTGCATGTATGAATGATCATGAGTTTAGATTGATCTGTGTCGTATATCACAATACATGCCGGGTGGTTCAGACGAGTACTCGCTGTCTTGCCTCCAAGTACATACTTTGTACTTAGTTAATTTTAAATAAAATTAATTAATTAAATTTAAAATCTTAATGGATTGGAATCTCAAGGACCGTATGGATGAAAATTGAGATAAATGCATTGATTAATTAATAAAGATAATTAATTAATTTGAATATGTTTTATCTTAATTAAGAACGATTGAAATGAATGATAGTATATTAAATACGCATTCATTGCATGTATGAATGATCATGAGTTTAGATTGATCTGTGTATGCGATTGATTTCTTTTAATTTATTATTATTAAAATTAAAATGATGTTCTGTGAGTCACCCCGTCCTCTATACTATGTAAGACCTACGTGTATGTGGTTTCTTTTATGTAAGCCCTCTAAACCATTCATTTGGTTCCCCTCAATCGCGTGTGAGTAAAAACATATGTAAAAGATGGAGCTACCAGTCAAGAGGAGGTGATCCAAATCTGGAGTCTGGATGAAACCAACCCAAGAGGTACACAAGTAACAAGTGAATTGTTGCAACTCAAAATAGACGTGGTTCTAAGAGTTATATCCCTAGGGTCAGGGTTTGGTTTATCATCTGCTAGATAAACCAACCATTAGAAAAGCTCACGATCATACAACTATTGTTTTATTTCTGTTAGTTGCATGATTAATTATTTATGGATGTTTTATCGCCATCACTTAATAAATGAATTAACAATCATGCAAGATGAAATTAAAATAAATTGGATTATGTGTAAATTTTATCTAAGGCATGGTTAATCACTTAAATAAAATCCACTCAATATTAACAATCACGTAATAAGATAAAATGGACAATTTACGCATAAAGATAAAAATCTCTCGAACCAAAATATCAAGTTATTAAAGCCTTTCATTATTATTAATGTATGTTACAACTCGCATACTTAGATGTATTTCATAAACCATGACGACAACAGTTCGTGGCGAAGTTGGATACGTTGGGTGCGTCACGAGTGACATGTCATTAATGAATAAGTCGAGGAAGGATTTGTCCCTTCCATCTTTATGGAGGTTGATATCTCTTCCATTTGATTGGAATAGAGCCGTCACATTAAATTTCATGACCATGGAGTAATAACATGTTTATTTTAGATAATCAAAGAAAGACATATCGAGCATATAGGTTGGTGACACGGTTATGCAACCTTCTTGATGAGATATTGTGACAAAGAGATTATATTACACATTGAGTGTTCGTATGTGGTTGTCGACGTTGTGATATTAAGTTTTTTCTCTTGGGTGTCTTACCCGTTGCTAGACAGTAATCTTGAACTTTAGGCAAATCCGTTTAATGCCAATGAGAAAGAATCCTAGAGGGTCACACGCTAAGTGTTTCTGTTGATCTCGATTAAATTCTATTTTAGTTTAATTAATGGAAAAAATATTATTCTCAAGTCTAAGGAATAATTTTATTCAAGTTATATTGTTCGCATAAATTAAATAAATATTTATTTACCGACATGTGAATAAAATATTTATTTTATTTACTGAATATTTTAATAACTATTTTTTCGTTAGATTTTGAATAAAATATTTATTTATGAATAAAATATTATTTGGTTGTTTAATAAATGATAGAGGAGTTCGAACAGACCAAGACTGAATCTAGTGACAAATATTAATTAACAAGATCGTTACATAATATTTGTTATTATGCAAATTGGAGCGCACCGCAAAATAATAATAATAATATAATTATTATTGTGTGACATGGGGTTTATCAAAGGTAATAAATGTTATTTAATGACCGGTATGCAATTAAATAATATTTTAACTTAAATCCTAACTCTATAAATAGACGACTATGTCTATTATGTAGAGTATCAAAAAATTGAGAATAGAAAATTGTTGTGCACATCGAATTCTCTCTCAACTCCTCTCTCACTCTCAAGAACGAGAAGTGCAAGAGAGATTTCTTCAAGATCGAAGAACGGACGATCAAGAATGAACAACACAAGACATTTGATTCGCTGTGCTAGCACCCAAAGATCGAGTGATATTGCTCAAAGATCATAGAAGCACGCGTGGATTATCGTTAGAGTGAATCTATCCTTGGATCCTCACAACACAATGAAAGTAATCCGAAAGACTTCTTTCGGACGATCAACATTCACCAATGAAGAAAGTTCATAAGCCCAGGTATTTATTTATTCAAATATTAAATAAATTAATTATAAATTTGATCTGCAAGATCATCGTTCTTGGTTTTGGATAATGATTATTAACTTTTTTTAATATATCACCCACATACAAACGCTTCTGCTGCGCCCAGAACCATCAAGTGGTATTAGAGGGGCCATGTTTAAATTTACAATTATTTATTTGATTGTTGATCTATGCGAAATTGTGGTTAGATTTTCATTTCAAGTTATTCGTTCTTTAATTTGATTTGAATTAACATGTTATCGACTTATTAATTATGTTTGTTCAGTGTTTTATTTTCTTAAAATTTTAAGAACAAATGAAGAACGTCCGAAGATGCCATCGAGAAGTGCCAAATCTTTGGCCGGTAAAATCGGGTTACATGCCGTGCGATTGGAGCACACGCTGTATACCCATGTGCATTGTATCTAGATGTGACAGACAATTAATTACACATGGTGCTTTTATTGCACACCGCGTGTTGACCGAGCCAACCTGACACACAACAAGCAGATACATGGTGTGTAGTTGACATGCATACACCATGTAGTACGACTGAGTTAACACGCCGAAACCCCAAACATGTGACTTGGATATACGACAACTGAGGTACATGACGTGTAGTTGCTTGCACACGCCATGTAGTCCCCCATTAATGGAAAAATTTTAAATTGCATTAAATTTGAAAATTGTAGCATTACAACTTTATTTTATTGATTGACACACTACCGTGTGTTTGACAACTCAATAATGGTTTTAAAGAATTTTAAATACTCAATTAATTTATTGTAATTAATATGTCATTATTGGTTCTGCCATTTATTTTCTATGAATGTCATTAATGATGGATATCTCCAAATAAGATTGGATGATCATTAAGATGAAAGTGAATTAATTAATTAATTAATGCAAACGTGTTTATCCTAAATAATAAATGAAAAAAATAAAGAAATAAATGCTAGCCGTTTACTGTTTGCGTATTCGTTGCATTTATGACCTTTCATGAGTTTGACCAAGACCTGTGTTTGTGTTGGATGTTTTAATTTAGTTTATTGCACGAGTTTTCAATTATTTAATATTCAATAAAATGATGGCCCGCAAGTCATCCCTCCCTCCATTATTATGTAGGACTTACGTGTCTAAGGATATTTATGTAACTCTCTTTAACCAACCCTTTGGTTCCCCTCATTTGCGTGTGAGTAATTAATATTTGTAATTAATGGAACATCCGAAGGCATGTGGAGGCGGTTCAAGACGAAATAATAATAATGTCAACCTAGGTGATACATAGGTGGACAGGTGGAATGCTATAACTCATGCCAAGACCGACAATATGAATTATTCACCCTAGGTCAAAGGTTGATTTAATGTCCGCTCATTAAATCAATCGTTGGATAAAAATGATGAATGACCCATTTATTTAATTCTTTATTTTTATCTATGCAATTATTTATTTTATGGATGTAAGACCACGATCACATAAATAAATGAATTAACGCGTAAAGACGGAAATTAAATAAATGAATTATGCATAAATGTTTTATCCAACATGGTTAATTAATTAACATCCACTTAATATTAACAAGACGTGTAAAGGATAAAACAAGTTAAAAATTTATGCATAATAAATTAAAATCTCTCAATTAAATATTAATTTAGACTAAGTCTTCCATTACTTGATTGAGAATGAAACTATGGAACTAAGTGGAGTACATGACCAAAGTCTGAACACTTAATTTTATCGGGGAGTTCTCATGAGAGTTTTGGGTTGACTTAACCGAAATTGTATTGAGTTTAATGACCAAAGTTTGTTCAATATAAATTTGGAAGTGTTGAGGAAATCTAAGTTAGGATTTCAGGATAGAGGATTCCACTCAACAGATCAAAAAGCTCCAAGTCCGCAGTTGGTAAAACCGCCTACCTAATTACTTTATTATGGTTTTCATGACCAAAGTTTGGATCATTAAGCAAAGTAATGAGCATCTTTGCCACTAGAATGTTAAAGCAACTAGACATTCTGAGTTCAATGGTGAGGAATATTGAGATATGATAAAATAGTGGGAGATTTAATAAATAAATAAATTAAAACATTTAATTTATTATATCCCACTTATTTTGTAATCAAGCAAAGTACTAATAATTTGCTCTTTTTAATTTTAGAATAAAATGACAAATTCATCATCCACACTATCCCTACGATCAATATTGGAGAAAGATAACCTTCTAACTGACATTAACTTTCAAGAGTGGTTTAGACGCCTCCAGGTTGTGCTACTCCATGAATGGAAATCTTACGCGTTAGAATCCTCAATGTCTAATCTGTTTGCTAAAGAGGTGAGTGATGGAGAGTTCATCATCTCTGAAAAACATTTGAGCGACGTGATCGACTTTCAATGTTTGATGCTTTCATCGATGTCTAGTGAATTAATGAAGTCTCATGAAAACATGGATGCATATAACATGCTTGAACACCTCTGTGGTCTTTACCAGGAGAGTGTTAGACATGAATGGTTTGAGATTTCCAAGGCGCCCTTTCAGAGAAAGCTTGGAGAGGGTGCCCCATCTGGGCCTCACGTAGTCAAGCTCATTGGTTACATTGAGTGCTTAGAGGTTCTAGGGTTTAAACTTCCTGAAGAACTGAACACCGATCTCATTCTAGCATCACTTCCTCAGAGCTTCTCCAGTTTTGTTGTGAATTTTAATGTGAAAAACATTGAGAAGTATCTACTTGATCTTCTTATTATTCTTCGCCAAGTAGATAAGGATAAGAAGCGTGAAAAACCTTTCATCCTTATGGTGAAAAAAAACGGAAAGGGAGAGCGAAGAGTTTTAAGCCCAAAGTTTATTCACGCCCTTCCAAGAAGAGAAAGATCAAAGGGAAAGCAATGAAATAAGATGATGTCTATTTCACATGTGACAAGAAGAGCCACTGAAAGAAAAACTACACCCAACCAAATAAGTAAGGGGAAGCTAAAGGTACATTTGTTATCGAGTGCAATTTATCTGTTTCTACAAATTGAGTATTATGTTGAGTCAATAAGGTTTTCCTTATTATTTTTCCATTCCTTCATGATTGGGGGAGATTGTTGAGTCAGTAAGGTCTCCTTATGAATTTACCATTCCTTCTTATTTTGAAAATCACAAACACCTTATCTCAAGACAAATCTCATTTTACCCTGTGTTTTACTTCTCTAAGAAAATTTTCATTTCCCAAGGAAATTTATCCTTACTATGTTTTTCATTGTTCATTATCTTGTCTAAGAGTAAAATTCGGTTTCATATCTAAAACCTCGGAATCATATAAAACTTAGATAAAGAGAATTCTGTTTTCAGACTCCGAATTCAGACTCCAACTTCTCTGAATTCTGACTTCGAACTCTTCTGAGTTCTGACTCTGAATTCTAATGAATTCAGACTCTGAACTTTGTGAGTTTTGACTCCGAGTTCTAATGAATTCTAACTTTGAACTCTGTGAGTTCTGACTCTGAATTCTCATGAACTCTGACTCCGAACTTTGTAAGTTCAGGTTTCGAATTCTTGTGAATCCAGATTTCAAATTTCCTTGAAATTCAGACTCTGAAATTCTATAGAGTTCAGATTTCGAATTCCTTAGAAAACAGAATTCGAATATCCTTGTATTATAGACACCAAATGTATTTTTGGTTAAACTCTGAACTTTTATTTGCTTACATTTTGAATATTGAACTTTGGTTATGTAACCATATTTTTGCTTACACTTATTTTTGTTATAAAACGATGCCGTGCATTCAGTTACTAACTAACCGTTGTTTGAGTGACACGTGTACAGGTCCCTCCAAAATTTAAGGAACAATATGACCGTTGGAGGAGGGAGCTGACCATTGAAGCCGTGCCTATAAATAGGAGCTCATTTGAAAGATCTCACAACTTTGATGAACTGTTCTATGACTCTAGAGATTACATGCTGTTGAAGTGATTTCTAGAGAGAGACTCTCATTGCTTTGTGCGTACTGAACTTTTTGTTCAGATTTGCTTTGTGCGACTCCGATTATTACTGTGTACAATCGAGGGCTTCTGGGGATAGGAAGACAGATGTGCCGACTACCTTGAAGTTGATGACTTCCTTGCCGAGGAAGACAGAGGTGCCAACTACCTTGAAGTTGAGGGCTTGCGGAGATAACAAGACAGACTCTGATCTTGGTATCGAGGGCTTACCCTGATGTGGGTAAGACAAACTTTCTTGAAAGTATAAATCAAGGGACCTTTATCTAAGGTTGTTGGATACCCTTCTCTTTGGGTTAAAAGATTTACTAGTTGTTACTTGTTTTGTTACAAGTTTTCCGCTGCATTTTATTTGTTGAGGAAAGTATAACTATCTTATACTTCCTTATACTTGTATACTCTGATTTAGTAAGATTCTATACGATTTAAGGTAGAATCTTTATCTTTGTAAACTTTCATTAAGTTTCATTTTCCGGAACCATCTTTCTAGATTTACTTTCTCAGAATCATATTTCCAGAATCAAGCAAGTGTGAAGAACTTAGAAGTTTTGTGAATTACCTTGTTTAAACTTGTTAAACATAACCATCTTTAAAAGTTCCAAAGGAATTTTTAAAAGTGTACAATTCACCCCCTCTTGTATATTGAGCATCATTAGATACTTTATACAGTATCTCTATTATTTCAATCCTACATTTGGTATTATAGAGTATATCATACTCACATACCATCTCAACATATTATATACAACTTATGGTGCTCACATATGTATTCAAATACATGAACCAAGTAGATTCAGAAAGATTGATCGATGAGAGGTAGATATTCGAGCATGCAACATAGCTAAACTTGCTACTGTAGCTATCAAGGACCATCACCTCACGTTGCCAACCAAAATGATCTTAGTTTTAAAGGGTTTTTATTACGTGCCTTCAATTACCAAAACATTATTTATGTATCTAGACTTTATACAAATGAATTTATTTTCAAATTTGGGAATAAATGTTACTTCTTTTATAAAGATAACATTTGTTATGGCAAGACGTTTAAATAACAGTCTTTATGTGTTGAATTACACGAACCAGATAATGACAATCGATAACAAAGTTACTTCACATGACTCATACCACACCCAATTTTGACATCACCAGCTAGGTCATGTAAATGAAAAACACTTGACTAAATTACATCAAGATTAATATTTAGATTCTTTTGAATTAAAACTACTTGGTGTATGTAACACATGTTTAAAAGGAAAAATGACCAAAGCCCCATTTAGTGGGAAATGTGAAAAGGCTAAAGAGCTTCTTAAATTAGTTCATACCGATGTGTGTGGATCATTTCCTGTTGAAGTAAGGGGTGAGTACCCATACTTCATAATTTTTACTGATGATTTTAGTAGATATGTATATGTCTACTTAATGAGGTATAAGTCATATTTTTTTGACAAATTCAAGGAATACAAGAATGAAGTTGAGAACCATCTTAGTCAGAAGATTAAGAAACTTCACTCAGACCATGGTGGTGAATATCTTAATCAAAACTTCATTGATTATCTACAGGAGTTCAGGATTTTATCCAAACTCACTCCTTATACGCCTCAGTGGAATGATGTAAGTGAAAGGAGGAACCACACCTTGTTGTGTTGGATTGGTGTGGCTCGATCTGTTTTGGATGATGTTTGGGCCGAATGCTTGTGGCTCGTACTACGCACCAAACCACAACCTTTACGGGTTGAACTTCATGGTGAGTTCATTGGGGGTTGCAAGGGGCAACGCGCCCCTGCTCCGGGGGTCCAGGAGCCGAAGGTCCTCGACCCAATTTTTTGGGGCACTATAGCAACTACGACCACTGTAGTAGAGCTGACCGACCGAAACCGACAAGACACTATAACAATGTGGATTTTGGAGTCAACTGTATTGTAGCTCATTGGACTTCCAACCACTGGCCACTGTAACACTTTTGATTTGGGTGACCACCTTTCACTGTAGCGATGCAGACTTTTTGTGCGGTTGGTGGAACGGTGGATCGTCTTCCTCCTTTTTAGCTCATTTCGGGCTAGGGTTTAGTAGTGATTGAGAACCCTGAAACTCCTTGTAAAAAATGTACTCCCGAATAATAGTGAAATTCTGCCTCTCTGTGGACGTAGGGATTATTCCCAAACCACGTAAATCTGTGTTTTCTCTTTCTTTTATTTTTTCCCTTTTACTCTTATGTGATCCGTTTTTCCACTTCATTTCTCCCAACGTTTTCCGCAACATGTTGGACATGGTGAGATCAATGATTAGGCATTCGAGCCTTCCATTATCCTTTTGGGGATACACGTTACAAACAACAACATACGTACTAAACAAAGTTCGAACTAAAGCAATAGACGGTATACCATACCAATTATGGAATGGAAAGAAACCCATGTTGTCTTATTTGCATGTGTGAGGTTGAAAAATATTTGTTAAATTCTTTTTAGGTAATAAGCTTGCACCCAGAGACACAAAGTATATCTTTATGGATATCTCAAATAAATAAAGGGATACTAACTATACAATCCTCCAGAAAAAGGCTGTGGTTGACAGACGTCTCACATTTATTGAGGAGGATCTTATCTCTAAAAGAGTTAGTGGGAGCGAGATAGATTTCGATGAAGTCCAGACTCAAGATGTACAAGAGGTGACACATGAACAAATTCCACAAAACCTCAAGGAAGAAGAAATTGTTCTAGAGACACAATTACTACGTAAGAGTACTAGAGAGGTTAGAGAACCAGAACAATATGATTTTTTAGTCACTGAGGATGTTGACTCATTATTATTTGATAATAATGATCCTCTAACCTGCAAGGAAGTAGTAAGTAACACAAATATTTCTAAGTGGAAAGAAACCTTGAATTTTGAAATGGATTCCATGTACTAAAACCAAGTCTGAATTTTGGTAGACCCTCCAGTAGATGTAAAGCTCGTTGGTTGCAAATGAGTATTCAAGAAAAAAATTAACACGGAAGGACAAGTCAGTACCTATATGGTGCGACTGGTTGCAAAAGGGTTTAAACAACGTCAATGCATTGACTACGACGAAACCTTTTCACCAGTTGCAATGCTGAAATCAATCAGAATTCTACTTGCCATTGCGGCTTTCCATGATTATGAGATTTGGAAAATTGATGTCAAAATAGAATTATTTAATGAGAACCTTTAGGAAGATGTCTATTGATTATCCACTAAATGAGGCTAATACTCATTGGTAATATATATAATATTCATGTTCTTTATTATTCATAAACACCATTTTAGTGCATTTTACACTTTGAACATAATTTCACATTATGATTGTAATACCTTCTTAAAATGCACTATTATGTGGTACATTTTTGAACATCATTTAAAGTACCAAATGATTCATCTGATTATACATATTTTAATTTGATATTTTTGGAAATTGATCTACACTCCAATATAAATATGTTTCATTCAGGGATCAATGGAGAATTCATGGAGGATGATGGAGATATTTGGCAATGAAAGGAAGCAATTCTGGAGAAGGCAGATTGGACACCATCCCACTGATGAGACTATGGGGCCCAAAATACAGGCCCAATTAACCCCAAATTTCTTGGTATGCTAGAAAACATGTATAGGAACAAATCACTCTTCAGGATTCAATGCTAATTCGGCATCCATGGTGTCCATTTAGGCGGACCAAGTTAGAGATAAAATTATGGGCCGGATTCTGTGGCCCAGAAAAACAGCCCACTAATATGATCATATCTCGGAATCCACAACTCCAAATGGGCCCAAATTTTACAGACGGTTAGAAGACATCCGGGGGTCCATTTTATTCTTCTATGACACACTCTGATTCGGCCATCTAGAAGGAATTACTAGCGTGTCTGTTCGTTGGAAGCAAGCTGGCTTCCACCTCGGGTCAAGGGTGGAAAAGTCTCCTCTCCCTTACTTTCCACCACCCTAGGCCTACCATACTCAAGTGAGATCCTTTGTACTGTTGGAGGCTCGACCCAAGGCTCCCAAAATACCTATTTAAGGCAGTGGTGGTGAATGAGTTTTTAATCTTGGGTGCTTTGTTCAATTGTAATGTTATGCTGCAATTTTGTTGTCTCAAATTTGTCTTTCACATGTAAGTTGTTTTAAGTCATCCTTGTTTCTTAATAAAAGTTATTCCTTTACTCTTATTATGTTTTTCTCCTTATCACTTTGATACCGTTGGTTCAAGGTGTGAACTTGTTCATACCAAACCTTGTGAAATTATTCACACAACGGTGGAGTGATCATTTTATTTTTGTTGTTTTCTTTACTTCTCCATTTCCTCCCTCATGAGTTTACTTTCCGCTTCCATTGAAACCATGAGATCAATGGAGGTCTAAACCACTTATGGGTTGATCTAAGGGAGTAACAAGTGGCTGGATTGGATGTTATTTATAACCCCATTAATGTATAATCACTTCTTTAATTGAGATTTTTATTTGATGATTTTTAAACTTCATCATCCTTGTTGAATTTAAGGCCACACACTTCAAGTGCTAATACGAACCTTTACCTTGAAGTGCTCAAAACATTGATCCTTCAAGTGTATAGGTGATTAGTATTAAAGGGTGTAAGCATTAAACCAGTAAGTGATGATGTTGTTTTATCTCCTTAAATGAACCCATCTCAAATATAAGAAATTGAAATCATTGAAAAGGAAATATGTCCAATCCACCCCGAGCAATAACCTAGGATCAACTCATTCTTTTAAATTGAATTAACTTAAGTCTCTTAGAGTTCCTTTAAACCCATCTAAAACCAATCCAAGTTGGCCACTTCATAGCCAAAAACAGTCTATAGAATGTACGTGTCTATAGGTTTCTTCTTAGGTCTCTGAGGATTTGACAACCCAATCTAAACTACAAGGACCGTCCTAACTTCTTCTCTTGGGTAAATTTGAGCGAGAATCATCTATATGACACAACCCGAAGGGTTTGTGACTCCAAAGGATGCCAACAAGGTATGCAAGTTTCAAAGATCCATTTATGGATTAAAGCAAACATCTAGGTCATGAAACATTCATTTTGATGAGGCCATAATGGCATTTGGTTTCATAAAGAACGAATGTGATCCGTGTGTCTATAAAAAATTTAGTGGGAGTGATAGTATATGTTAATGACATATTACTCATTGGAAATGAAATACCAGTCTTATAGTCTATTAAGACGTGGTTGAATAAATGTTTCTCTATGAAGGACTTGGGTGAGACCACATATATTCTTGGGATCAAGATCCATCATTATAGATCCAAGAGGTTGCTCGACCTATGTCAAAGTGCATACATTGACAAGTTACTGAAGATATTCAGTATGAAACAATCCAAAAGGGGATTGTTGACAGCGTCACGTGACATTTATCTTTCCAGGAAAATGTATCACCAGACACATAATGAAAGAAACATAATGACAAGGATTCCATACACATTAATGATTGGGTCATTCATGTATGCTATGCTATGTACTAGGCTAGATGTCACCTACACATTAAGTGCGGTTGGGAGATATCAATCTGATCCAAGTGATCACCATTAGATGACAGTCAAGACTATCCTTAAGTATCTGAGGCGTACTAAGGATATGTTACTGATTTACGGAGGAGATGATGAACTAGTTATTTGAGGATATACAGATACTAGTTTCCAAACCTATCAAGATGACATGAAGTCACAAACGGGATACATCTTCACTTTGAATGGAGGTGCTGTGAGATGGAAGAGCTCAAAGCAGGCTGTGATTGCAGATTCTACAGGAAAGTCTAAGTATATTGCGACTTTTGAGGTAGCTAAAGAAGCAATATGGACACACAATTTCGTCTAAGAGTTTGATGTAGTATCTAGTAGTAAAGATCCTATTACACTCTATTGTGATAATACTGCAATGATGACTCTTGCAAAAGAGACAAGGTCACATCAGCATACGAAGCACATACTTTGGAAGTATCATCTCTTAAGAGATTTTCCTCAGAGAGGTGAAGTTGTAGTGAGTACTATTTCCACATAAGACAACATGACATACCCCTTGACTAGAGTCTTGACTAAGTAGAAACATGACTATCATGTGATGTCTAGCGGACTAAAGGTTGTAGACAGTTGGCTCTAGTCCCAAGTGGGAGTTTGTTGGAGTTGATGTACTAGGACCAATTGTTTTTACTTTGATTACATGAATATTCGATGTATTGAATATTAATAAAACTTCTATTACATATTGTTTGTTGTTCTGCATGAATCTAATGTAATAATGTCCTAGAGTATACATCACATTGATAAGGTCATAACAGTTCCCTGCTATGATGAGAACATTGATGAGTTATGATGATATTCTCAAATAATGTTTTGTGATTAGATAACGCACTATGATGAGACACATAGTGCATAAATTGTCAGGTGTGAGTAATTGTAAGTAGATAAGACTTCTTCTCATGAAGTTCGCACTTGGTAATCTCCAAGACAGGAGATTATGAGAACAAATATGCCAGTAGGAATTCCACATGTTTTGGTGTCATCAGACATTCCTATCTATGAGTGTATGTGATGATCCTTAGACTTTAAAATTATTATTAATGCATGCAACAAATCACATTCTTAGATGTATTTTGTAAACCATTATGACAACGGTTCATGGTGAAGTTGGATATGTTGGGTGCGTCATGAGTGACATGTCATTAATGAATAAGTCGATGAAGGATTTTCCCTTCCATCTTTATGGAAGCTGATATCTCGTCCCTTTGATTGGAATAAAACCGTCACATTAAATTCCATGGTCATGGTGTAATGACGTGTTTATTTCAGATAGTCAAAGAAAAACATATCGAGCATATAGGTTGGTGATATGGTTATGAAACCTCTTGATGAGATATTGTGACAAAGAAATTATATTACACAGTGAGCATTCGTATGTGGTTGCTGACGTTACGACATTAAGTTCTTTCTCTTGGGTGCCTTGACCCGTCGCTAGACAATAATCTTGGACTTTAGGAAAGCCCACCTAGTGCCAATGAGAAAGAATCATAGAGGGTCACACACTAAGTGTTTCCGTTGACCACGATTAAATTCTATTTGAGTTTAATTAGTGGAATAAATATTATTCTCAAGTTTGAGGAATAATTTTATTCAAGTTATTGATCTCATAAATTAAATAAATATTTATTCTCCGACATGTGAATAAAATATTTATTTTATTCATTGAATATTTTAATAAATATTTATTCGCTAGATTGTGAATAAAATATTTATTTATGAATAAAATATTTATTTGGTTGTTCAATAAATGATAGAGGAGTTCGAATAGATCAATATCGAGCCTGGTGACAAATATTAATTAACAAGATTGTTACATAATATTTGTTATTTTTTAAGTTGACGCGGACCAAAAAATAATAATAATATAATTATTATTAAATGACATGAGGTTTATTAAAGGTAATAAATGTTATTTAATGGCCGATATGTAGTTAAATTATTTTTTAACTCAAATCCTAACTCTATAAATAGATAACTATGTCTATTGTGTAGAGTATCCAAAAATTGAGAATAGAGAATTGTTTCACACAATGAATTCTTTCTCAATTTCTCATTCTATTTCCCTCTCAAGAATGAGAAGTGCAAGAGAGATTTATTCAAGATCGAAGAACAAATGATCAAGAATGAACATCACAAGACATTCGACTCGCTGTGCCAACATTCAGAGATCAAGTGGTGTTGCTCATAGATCATAGGAGCACGTGTGAATCACCGCTAGAGAGATTCTATCTTTGGATCTTTACAGCCCAATGAAGGTAATCTGAATGATGCCTTTCAGATGATCAATATTCACCAATAAAGTTCCTAAACTCAGGTATTTATTTCTTTAAATATTAAATAAATTAATTATAAATTCGACGTGCAAGATCATCGCTCTTGATTTCGGGCAATTATTATTAAAATAAATTTTAATATATCACCCACATATGCACGCTTCTGCTGCGTCCAAAACTATCACGAGCTAGTCATTAGGGGTATACTTATGCTAGTTTCTAAATAAATCTTAATGATTTAAAATCGTAGTTAGGATACTCAGAGGAGGAGTTGAGTCAGAAGAGTTCAAAACAACCTGTTGTTGTCGATTCTACAGCGGAATCTGAGTATATTGTGGCTTCTGATGTGATTAAGAAAGCAATTTGGTTACACAATTTCATCCAAGAGTTTGATACGGTGTCCAATAAAAAATGCGTTATGACATTGTATTTTGGTAATATTGCAACAGTGACTCTCACAAAGGATCCAAGGACACATTAACCGACAAAACATATACTTTGAAAGCATCACCTCTTAAGGGTTTTTTCTAAAAGGGGTGAGGTCACAGTGAGAAGAGTTTCCACAGAAGAGAACGTGACAGATCCCTTGACTAAATCCTTATATCAGCAGAAACATGAATATTATGTGAGAGCTAGTGAATTGAATGTTGCCAGTGGTTGGCTCTATTGTAAGTGTGTGTCCGTTGGAGTTGGTTCCTTAGAACCAACTTCTATGTACTTATGATTACTTGTATTCATGTTTTTTGAATATTAATAAAATTCTTATCATATAATGATTGTTCTTCTGCGTGACATTGTTTGTGATGATGTCCTAAGGGTACCTGTCACAATGGAAGGTCGTGACTGTTCCCTGTTATGATGATAACCTAGAAGAGCAATGAAAATATTCTTAAATATATGTTCCATGCCCAAATGATATCCTTTGTCGGGACACAGATGATACATTCTATCTGGGCTAGGAGCTCTTAAGACATTGAGAATTATTTTCACGAAGTTCGTCCTTAGTAATCTCAAGAAAGGAGGTTATGAGAACTTGACATGAAAATAGAAAATCTACATTTATGTGTTATTGGATGTTCATATCCACATACATGTGTACTTATCTTTTTACTTTAATATTATTATTAAATCATATCATTAGTCATGTATTTTGATGTATTGATGAAAACCGTGACACCATATGCTTGTGGTGAGGTAGGATACGTTGAGTGTGTCATGAGTGATAATGCATTAATGAATAATGTGAGAAAGAAATTTTCCCTTCCCAATTTAGTGGAAGTTGATATCTTAAGTCCTTTTATGAGATTGAAACTGTCTGATTAATTCCATGACCATGACGTTCTGTCGGCAAGTTCATTTCTGAAAAGTTAAAGAAATAGAACACATAAGTTGATAACATCGATATGCAACATGCTTGATTAAAGATATCACGATAAATGAATTATATTACATAGTGCACATTTTTATGAGGTTGTATGTTTTTGCGACATTAACTTCTTTCTTTATGGGTGCATTAGCATGTTGTTAGACGCTAAGCTTGGATTTTAGACAATTTAGATAAATGTCAATGAGAAAGGATCCTAGAGGGCCACACACTAAATGTGTCCAAAATCTTAGTTAAATTCTAGATGAATTTAACATGTTGAAAAAATATTATTCAAGTACGTGGTTTAATAATTATTCATGTTTAGATTGATTGCAAATATCCAGTCACCAGTTATTCATGAGAATAAATGTGAGTTGAATATTTAATAAACATTTATTCTCCATTTTAGTGAATATAATATTTATTTATTTATCGATGAGCAATGCAGTGATATTTATTTATTTAAATAGTCATTCAAGATTTGATAAATACTGAGGAAGAATGACAGACCGAGTTGATATAGTGATAAATAATATATTAAATATTATTTTAATAAATGTTAATTTATTTGTTCAAAAAATAATATTTATTTAGCCATGAGTCTAGCGCATGTCAAGTAAATAATAATAATAATAATATTTAAAAACGAACTGAAGAATGGGAAAATACAAAGAAAATACACAGCGCACACATGAAGGAAGCCGGTGAGACTCAAACTCGAGACCTCTCCGACACCCCACATGATAGCTATTATTGAACGACGCCTTGGGGGCATAAGAGAATAATACGACCGCATATATAATTATTTATTCTCTAACCATAGCTCTATTAACTCGATTATATCATTCTCAATTCTAATAACCGTTTCCCAATGAAAGTCTAGAGAGACTTCTCTCAAGCCTTAAAGATATCTTCTTCTATAATGATCTCAAGAATGCAGAACAATTCCCCCCTCTACCCTCTCGATTCTAGAGAGAAAGAAGAATCCTTTTTTACCTTGAAGCGATTCTCGTGGCAATTAATGACGAATGATGCAGGTGTCACAATCTTCTGTGCTAGCACTCCGATATTTCTATGACGACGTTTAGAGATTCACAGTGCATGTGTGGATCACCAATAGATGTATTCTACCCTTGAATCCTCTAATGAAATGACGGTATGACGTGAAACTATCATATGATACATCAATGAAGAAATAATTTCAACATAAGGTAATTATTTATCTATATAAATTAATTATAAATTATATGTGATGATCTTATCTCGTGGATTTTGGGTTTTCTATTCATCTAGTTCTGAGGAGAAATTTGAAAAAGTTGATGAATTTTCATTGTTGGGCATGAGCCCAACCGCTTCCGTTGCACCGCTCTATGATTTTGTGGTTGATAGTTCAACTACCGATTGAAGTATTGACATTCAACTTACAACAATTCCTATGTAGGTAAACACATATCCCATGGTACTTATCTAAGTGTTCACATCCCCTCTGAAGTCAACATCAACATACCCTTACAAGAGATCATCCTTTTTGAAATATAAATCCAGTGCTTTCGAACATTTGAGATACCAGAGTATCTACTACATTGCTTCATAGTTCTCTTTTCCTGGATTTTCCATGAATCTATTAAGTATTCCAACTATTTGTGCAATGCCCAATCGATTACAAATCATGATGTACATAAAATTTCCAACCACTATTGCATAAGAAACCTTTTCCATGTACTTAATCTCATTTTTCATTAATGGTGCCTTCTCTTTGGATAATTTGAAATGTCCAGCTAATGGGGTAGAGACAGATTTGGCTTCATACATTCCAAACCTTTCCATTATCTTCTATATGTACTTCAATTGAGACAATATCAATGTTTCATGCTTCTAGCTGCTCCAGATCCTCATCCCCAATATCCATTTTAGCCTTTCTAATATCCTTCATCTCGAACCCTTCAGATAACTCAACCTTCAACTCTTCAATCTGTTTCTTATTCGGATCAGATAGGAACATGTCATCCACATGCAAGATAAGTATGATGAAATTCTCATCACCGAACACCTTCTGGTAGTAATAATGATTTACATCACACTATATGAACTATTCTTCCATAAAAGCATCGAACTCCCGGTTCAACAACCTAGGTACTTACTTTAGCCCATATAGACTCTGTTTAAGTTTTCACATCAGGTTGATTCTGAATTCTCTGAATCCTTTTGATTACTCAATGTAGATTTCTCCATCCAAGTCTCTATATAGAAAGACTATTTTTACACCAAACTATTCAAGATGCAAGGATTCTTCCACTACCATTCCAAGAATCATCTGGATCATTGTGTGTTTGACAACCGGAGAGAAAATTTTACTAAATTTCACTCCTTACTTCCATTGAAAAACTTTCACAACTAACATTTCCATGTATCACTTCCCACCATCTGCTTCTTCCTTTAACCGACATACTCACCTATTCTGCACCGCCTTCTATCCCAATAGAAGTTATGAAAGATCCCATGTTCCAAAAGCATGTAAGGAGTCTATATTCTCTTTCATCACTAACTCCCACTGCTTTGCCTCACTGAGAATTGACACCTCCTTTATGATTTCAGGCTCTCCTCCATCAGTAAGAAGTAGATAATGTAGGCAAAACCCATACCTTTGCACTAACTCTGGTAGACCACCCCAACTCCTGAGGTTGTGCTCCTTCCAGTACTACTTCTTCCAAAACTCTTCCCCAAGATTCCGTAGTACTTGATCTTACTGATATATCTTGTAAAGACTCGTAAATTTCAAGGGAAATTTTTTCTTAATTTTCTTTGGGATTTTACGAGTACGCAGTTTCTGACGGCACCTGATTCCGAGGCCCGGTGTGCCCGGAATCAATTACCGAAGTTTAGCTTGGGTACGTTCAGTGAACGAACGAGCGGGTTTTTCTAACTTTTGAACCGGTGCTCGGAATCAAAATCTGAGGGAACCGATGGAACCGCAACGCCAGTAATTGCTTAGGAACACATTTTCTGGAGCTGCGTTTGCTCGGGAGGTGATGTTAAAAAAATGAAGTGGTTTAATTAAAGAGTGAAATAAAATACGTGCTGCAATTTTATTTCTACTCTGTGTAATTATAACCTACGTATGAAAGTTGAGGTGGGACCCACTAAATCCTAACTCCTCTTGATAGGATATTAGTGAGGTGGGCCCCACACGAGCTCCACCTTTTCAATTTCCTCAACCTCCCTTAAAGTTGGAAAACCCCCCATTAATTTGTATCTCCTCCATATTAAAATACATGCCAATAAAACGCCTCATTAATTAGACAACACACATTAATTAATTTGGTGAATTCATTTTGAATTTTGAATAGGGTTGGCATGAGTAATAAAATAAGGCAAAGCCTTATTTTATTATTGTTGAATCGTTGTGTGGAGATTTTCGGAGAGGAGAGCTCTGATCTTGAAGAACTTCATCTTCTTCGCGAAGAACGCCGAGTCTACGACGAAGAACTCCATCACCGCAAGGGGAGATCGCCGTGCCGTCTCCTCTCTTCTCCACAGCCGGTGAGAGACGCCTTCTTCGGAGAACGACGACGCGCCACAACCTTCATCGAGCGAACACCGACGACGCTTGCGGAGCCTCGTTCCGCGATGCCGTCTTCCGCGACGATCCTCGTTCGACGACTTCTTCGAGGTAGGTGTGTGTTTTTACGAAGTGATTATTCTTTGCGTTCTCCGTTAAATATTTGGGCCGCCAGTTATCAATTTAACGGAAGGAGGTCGGACCGCTCGAACACGGCCGATCCTCCTCCCCCTTTGTGGTTGTGTTTGTTGTGGGTCGAACGAAGGTGGCACGGTGCAACGAAACTGCGCGGAAACAAGGAGGAGCACGACGAAGAAGCGCGGCGCCGTCGCGCCGCGCCGTTGAGGCCGAAAGAGGCTGCGGCCGGAGCGGGGCCGCGGTGGAGGGGCGTGGCACCTTCGCGCCATGCCGGAAAACCATGGAGGGCCGCGGCCGGGGTGGGCCGCGACGGAGGGACGTGGCGCCGTCGCGCCGCGCCGGTTGGACTAAGGCCGCGGTGGAGTAGGGAGCGGCGGTCGGAACCGCCGGCCACCGGCGCATGGAGGGAGGGACCAACCGGTCCCGCGTGGTACACTGGCCGGCCGTTACGGCCAGCCAGATCCGGAAAACCGGGGGTTTGAACCCCCGGTCAACGCAGTAGGGCGGACCCCCGCGAGTCCGCCGTCCGGTTCGAAGGGGGTGGCGGTCCCCCCCTTCCGCGCTCACGCGGCGTGCGGCGCCCGCGCTGGGCCGCGCCGGCTGGGCCGGGCCGCGCCTGCCGGGCTGGGCTGCGCCCTGATGGGCCAGACCCGGACCCGGGTCGGGTCGACCCGGTTCGGGCCGACCCAGGGGTCTCGGGCCGGGTCGGTCCGGGCCCAAAACCCCCTAAAAAATGGACATGTTCGTTAAAACGCCCGTAACTTGGGCTACGGACCTCCGATCGACGCACCATCAGTTGAGATGCAATCCTTGGATCGATACGGTCGTTTTGTTATATTACACTCAAGGTTTCAGAGAACTTTGGGTACGACCAAGTTGGTTCGAACATGAAACCAACCGGGCCCTCGGAGCGGAAACGCTTATAACTTGAGCTCCGGGCGTCCGATTGACGTGCCGTCGACTTTGTTGGTTTCCTCTTAGTGAGACGGACCTCTTGGATTACTCCGCTCGAGGTTTGGACGTAGTTGGAGTACGGTCGGGTTGGTTTTGACTTAAAAACCAACCGGGCTCCTGGAACGAAAAAGCCAATAACTCTCAGACCGGGCGTCCGATTGATGCGCCGTCTGTCACGTTGAGTTCCTTTTGTCGAGATGGAAATTTGGGATACATCAAATCTGGACTACGTGTCAGTTGATGTATCGACCCCCTTGGATTGTGGAGTAGACCCTCCTAGAAACGAGCATGCTGTGTGCGGGAACCCTAGAGCTGGCTGCGACTGTGACGATGATGACGACTGTACATGGATCCTCTGTGGGTTCGGCAGCGATGACGACCGTACTGAAATCCTCTGTGGGTTCGACGGTGATGACTACTGTTCTTGTATCCTATGTGGGTCCGGCAGTATGTGACTACTATTCTTGTATCCTACGTGGGTCCGACAGTATTTGACTATGTACTTGTATCCTACGTGGGTCCGACAGAGTGGCTGGTCTAGTATCCTACGTGGGTCCGACAACTTAGCTGGTCTAGTATCCTATGTGGGTCCCAGCTAGATGAATCAGTGGCTACATCTGATCATCTCTATCACCTTACAAATGATGTATACCTGTGTGAGTTGAGTCTTGACTTTCAATCAATATCTTCGATATGATTGACTTGCTTTCCTATGTGGATTGAGTTGTGCTTTCCTGTGTGGATTGGGTTGTGCTATCCTGTGTGGACTAGATCGAACTTGGGCTCAGATTTTGGAGTTGAACTGGAATTGATGACTTAGGTATATGTATGGGCATATACCTAAGTAGTGTTGGTTGTTACTTCATGATTGTATCTTTTCTTGTGAATTATCCTTTGTGGATTCTGGGAGACCTTTGGGGGTCTCGGGGTCCCTACTGAGTAGTATATACTCACCCCTGCATGGGCTATGCCCGCACTTCGTGTCTTGGATGCAGACGACGAACAACGCTGATCGTGGTTGAGTCTTGTGGAGCAAGTCAGTACCTGGAGGTGGACCACTAGGCGGGACATACACGGAGCAGACGGTTGGACCCGAGGAGCTGAGGAGACTATCTGTACCCACCCTTCAGGTGGGATCTCCAGCGGACGGCTCGACGTTGCATCTTTACCTTTCAGTTGCTGTAATTTCTTTCCAGTTGTACTTTACTTTCAGTTTGGATTTGTATTTTGGCCCACTTACTTTTCTGCACTTACTGTTGTACCCAGTTTTACTTAGTGTTTACTTCTGCTTGCTTGCTCTATGGTGTTTGTTCTCTTTTATAAAGGCAATGCCTTCCCTCGTTTTGGGATTTACGCCTTTGGTGCTATTCGCCAGCCCCTGGCCTATGGAAGGCGGACTTGGGGTAGTCACGACACGGGCCCTGAGGACGGGTCGTGACATATCTAGCCTTGGATTAACCTTCAGAATCAAACCTCCATCTGAACTCCACCTTCTGGACTGCGCTTCCTAAACTAACCAGAACTTCCGGACTTCCATTCAGACAAACCTCAACATGTGATGATTCTTTGTTCTCATCTACATATTTCACTTAGTTATGATCTTTCCAAATTATCCCTTCATTGAAACAAATATTTCATCTTATGATGACTTTCTAGAGGTCATTATCCCATACCTGAAATCTAGTATTCATTTTCATAACCTACAAAGAAACATGCTCAGAACTTTTCTTCTAATTTTCCCCTTTTAATGGCATCAATATAGACATAGCCAGTATAATCAAAGACTTTGAGGTGGGATAAAACGACCTTTCTTTTTGTTCGTAACTCTTTTAGAAGTTGTTTCCCCAATGATGCAGAAGGTAGGCCACACAATTCACCGTTTCTGCCAAAAACTCCTTGGGAAGATTAACATGATTTTTCATGCTTCTGGTTCTTTCACATAGTTGTTGGTTTATCCTCTCCACTACTCTATTTTGTTTTGGAGTTCCAGGCACCGTCTTCTCAAAATGAATTCTTTTCTTCCATAAATATCATCAGAACTCCACATCCATACTCCCCACCATTATTGGAACTCAAGCACTTAAACTTTAAAATGGCCTCTCTTTCCACTATAGCTCTCCATCGAATGAAGGTTCTAAATAACTCCAACTTGCGCTTGAGAAAGAACACCCAAACCTTTCATTTCATTTCGTTGATGAAGGTAAAATAATACAATAAAACTCTGTGAGAATGAACCAGAGCTGACCCACATACATCTGTATGCGCTAGCTCTAACTTTTGGTTCTTTGATATTCTTCCTTCCATATTAAAAGTCAATTTACACTGCTTCCCAAAGATGCACTCTTTGCATGTTCTTTAATCTACACGGTCAAGTTTCAACATTACTTTTGCAGCCAAGATCATTACCCCTTTTTCACTTAAGTGTCCTAAATGATCATGCCACAACTTTGACATTCCATAATTTTTTCTCCCGATAAGTGTTGTATCTTCCAAACTCTCGATAAGATACAACATTATGTGTTTCAATCCTTTATCCATAACCATGGAACCACTTATTATCTTCCACGCTCATACAAAACTCGTATAGTTTCTCACACCATCTAGCTGACCAGTAAGATACAACATTCTGTATTTCACTCATTTAGCCACCATCACAGAACCATATGTTATCTTCCACGCTTCTTATACAAAACTCGTACAAAAACTCACATCATCCAGTTGACCAATGAAGATCAAATTTTTCCTCAACCCTGTTATGTGTCACACCCCTTTTAATTCCAACAAGTATCCGCTCTTAATTCAGACTTTCACACCACATTTTCCAACAATCTTAAGAGTTTCATCATATGAAAGATATATGTAACACCCTAATCCGAACCGCTAGGTCCGAACTAGAGTGTCATACGACAACATGGGTGCCTCCCCATATGAAAGAGGCTTCTGACTAGCAGTGAAGGTCTAAGTCCATCAATGAGGAGACTATACCCTCATTATCATGCCATAACACAAATAATAAATAAATATTATAATAAATAATCATAGTAACATGAAGAAACTAAGATGACATACATGTCATGCAATAAATAAATAGCGGGCTCCCAAGATGGTAAGCTAAACCAAAATAAAAGAGTAAGGATAAATAAATAAATAGACCACGAAGTCCCGTGGAGTTTGTCCCAGTCCTCCACTAGCTCCATGCTCCACTGCTTAGCCATTAACCATGAGCCCCATGCTCTTACTCGGATCCTTATACATGAAGTTTTCACGCGCATTGGAATTCCCGTGCAAGGTGTGAGTAATAAAATATAGTAGGACACTGCCAATGCGCCCTTAACTAATGTGCTCATGTAAACAAGTGTATTCCATAAGTAAATAATAAATGCACAAGTAACAAAATAATCCAAAACCAAGCACTCATGTGTTAACCAATCCAACATGAGCCTTGGTCGTACCTGCTTTGAATCCATATTGGAAGAAAATGTAAAGACATCTGAAGTAATCATGAACTAGCCACGAGGCTAATAATTATCCTACTTGGCATTGTGTGGACGTACTACCCAGCATCCACTAGGCATTAAGTGAGTCATGTTCTCAACATCTACTAGGAATCGAGTAATTGTGCTACTCAACACCCAATAGGCTTCGAGTAACATGCTCCTTGGCATCCGCTAGGCATCGAGTGTATCACACGACATCCATGAGGCATCATTGTATCCCTACCCTATGCTTAGGTCCATCTTCGCCATCATCACAAGTCATGCACACTCCTTCTGTAAGGGATAAACATGTCACGATGGTCCACCTACTTTGGGCACTAAGAGAAATACCTCCAAAGGCACACATAGCATGCTAGAACACCCAAGCAAGCATAACATATTATCAAAAGTAAAAGTAGCAACATACAATACATGTGATCAACATAAAACATGAATAAAAAATCTACAAACATACTCATGGAAACAAGTATCACATAAGGCTCTCACAGGCTATGCACACACCCACATATGATCATAATCAAGTAAGACTATCACATAAGGCTCTCACAGGCTATGCACACACCCACATATGATCATAATCAAGTACGACTATCAAGTATGCCAACACAAGTGTTATATCATAGAAGAAAGTGTAAACAAGAGCCCCAAAAAGGTAAGAAACTTCCTACCACAAGTCATTGATGAAGAACTTCAAGGTTCATCAAGGAAAAGTCTCTTGAGTCACAAATACATACTCATTAGATCAAAATGATTGCTAAGGATTCCTAGAATCGGATCCACTATTTTATTTCCTAAAGAAATAAAATATCATATGCGATAATCAATTCTCTCTCCTAGATAAACCATAATAAACTTGATATTTCCATATTATCCTTCTTGATAATTATATGTTATATCTTAGAGAGGAAAGACAATTCCACATGTGATGATAATCCCTCTCTCCAGGATAATCGGAGATAAACCAAGAATAATTCATATTATTTTTTCCATAATTCTGGGTTACTGTTTAAATAATTCTTTAACATTTTTCCAGAAATCTTCAAAAAGCTTAAACCACATATGATAATAATTATTTATCATTACTATACAATTCCCATATTATTATCATTTAATAACTCTTTATCCTTAATTTTCAAAAGCTTAAGAGGAACTGTATTTTCAAATACACATAAAGAAAATACTTGGAGATTCCCCCCTTAAAATGAAACACCAACCGTGGAAGTGGGAGAGAGAGAGAGAAATTGCTATGCTTGGAAACACGAAGAAAGACTTGTATTGTTCATAATGGGTTTCACCAATTCTGAATAGAGGAAGATACATACTGTTTGGGCATAAAGGATCAACAAAAAACAAAGGCTGTGAAGGTTTGACTATTTAGAAAAGCAGTATCGCGTACAAAGATATACCATTAAATCCACAAATTAAATTAAAAATTTAATTTGTCTTTCAAATGTTTCTTAAAAGTGAAGCATTGAGAAAATGAATCATGGAATTTAATTCCATGATTTTTGGCATTTTAAACCGTTGAAATAGGTTACAGGGCTGAGCTGGAGAAAGAGAAACACAAAAATAGGGTTTTTAAATTATTTTTCCTTAGAAGTGCGCTGTGTAAGGGTAACATGGTTTACCCATATGCAACTCATATGAATTACATAAGGGTAATATGCATCACGTAAGGGTAATATGTTTTATCCTTACACATATCTCAAACCCATGCTTACCTTTATACAACCCTAGAGTACCATTATACAACCTTAGAAAATTCCATCTTACCGTTTTGTAGTGCTGGAATTACCCTTACACAACCTTTAATAACAAGGATCTACCCTTACAAAAAGGCTAAACTATCCTTAAGCATCCTTTGGAAAGCAAGATCTACCCTTACATAGCAGTATATTACCCTTACGCAGCGTCTGAGGAACCCTTATGTAGCCTTTAGAAATCCTGTCTCACCCTTACACAGTGCTCTGATTACCCTTACTAGTGAAATGCTACCCTTACATAGTGCTGGGATGACCCTTACGCGATACATATAATTAGGGCCTTACCCTTACGCAACACATATAATCACAGACTTACCCTTACGCAACACATATAATCAGGGCCTTACCCTTATGCAATGTATGGACTAGGATATTACCCTTATGTAACTCAAGGGAAAACCCATCCACCCTTACGCAACACATGAAGATTCCTCTATACCCTTACACAGTGCATGGAAAGGCACCCTATCCTTACACAACAACTCTTTTACCCTCACACAACTGATATAAAAGGGATTTTACCCTTACACAACCCTTGAAAAATAAGATTTACCTTTAATTAACACCATAAAACCATGATAAAAGGTGATTTTTATTGAAAAATTAAATTTTCACGTAAAAATAATTATAAATTATAAACATCAAGGATCAATTTAAAATTTTGAATATTAAAATTATCCCCTTCTAACGACTTCTCATCCCTGAGAAGTATCTCTAGCGATCTTGTTCAAAAAACTTAGGTCACTGAGCTTGAACAGACTCTCACTCTCACGTATCCTCCTGGATCAGTCCATGCTGCTACTGGATCCGAACTAGTAATACCGTCTTCCCTTATAGGACTTTTTGACTCTAGTATATAATCTGCACTAGATGATTCTCATAAGATGTATCTAGCTCCAACTCAATGACCTTTCAATCGATGACATGCATAGGATCGAACACATACCTCCAGAGTCGTGACACTTGAAACACATCGTGCATACCTTGGTAGTGAGAAGGAAGATCCATACGGTAAGCCACTATCCCAACCTACTTGGTGATCTCTAAGGGTCCAACAAACCATGATGTTATTTTCCCCTAATTTCACAAATGACGATTCCCCAATTGAGGTGTCACTCTCAAGAAAATCTGGCCGCCAATAATGAACTCCAAAGGTCGTCTCCTCCGATATGCATATGATCGCTGCCTGCTCTGATCTGTCACCGACATCAGGTGTTCCAATGTGGCTCGGCGCCGACGACGTGCGACTCGTAGGGGGGAGGTGTGGTTTTATTTCAATTTGTTCAGTTTGTGGTGCGCGGTTGATACTCTTATGGAGGGGTTGTGGCCGGAGGGACCCTGATTCTCTGCAGGATTCTTTCGGCCTCCTGCGACTTGTCAGGTTGCTGTGGATGTGTCAGATGAGTGCCTTTCGGTTGCGTCGTGGTTTCTCTGACTTCGGTTCCGATGATTTCTTCGGGGGAGTTTGTCTTGGCTCTACCCTATTGGTTGTTCTCGTTCGTCACGATGGTTTTGATGTTTTGGACTGGTTGTTGTTGTTGTTTGTTTGAATGGTTCGTTCTCGAAGGTGGAAAGTTTGTGATCCAGACCCGACTTCATGCAACAGACTCCATTGGTGGTTCCAGAGCTGGTAGTTCATCTTTTCAGTGTTCTTTGGATTTGGTTGTTTGAGAGGGTATGACACCAGCCATCGGATCGGGCCTGTGCTTTGACACATAACACTTGTTTGCCGAACAACTTTGCAAAGGTGAAGAGCTAAATTGATTAAATGCTGGGAGGAGCTGTACTGTGATGTCATTCTGGTTTTATTCTTTCTATCCGTCAAGTGTAAATGTTATATGTCAATGATGTCTGTTCAGGTTTCCACCCCCTTCATCCCTTAAAAGGGGTCTTTATCATTTAATAAAAAATTTGAAGGCCTTCGGGCCATTGGATGGATGGATGGAGTATAGATTTTGATCAATGTATAAATGAACTAAGTTTGTATTATGTTATATGCAACACCAAAGGAAGCTTGCACTACACGAAACACTGACTTGTCTTGTGTTACATGCAAGTGTGACCTTCCTTGATATCTTGCATTGTACGCAATACCGAGTTTCACTAAAGAACAATATATTATTAAAATATTATTATTTACTGGGATATAAACTAACCGTTATAAATAGTATTAACTGCATTTTGAATTTTATATAACATTAGAATTCATCTTACACATTTTATAGAACATGATATGAGAACAAAATCAATTTTTTAATAAAAGAAGTATTTTTCAAAAAATGCAGTTTTAACGCCTTTTGATGGCGCACCTATTTTAAATCTTATTTTTGACACTTTTATAAGTTAAATTTGAAAAAATAAACTTATTCTTTGTAAGCGGGACATAATAATCTACTTTTGTTAATTTTTTGGTATTTTTCTGATAAAATTCATATTTTAATGAATAGTGAAAAATACTGCATTTTAATTTAAAACTGCATTTTCATCTAATTTATTTATATAGTTATATTATCTTTTTAATTGGGTTTAAAGTATAATTGGATTATGTTTTTATAATTTAATCCAATTTTGGTAATTGGAAGTAATTTCATTTTTAAATTGTACATAAACACATGTCAATTTTTTGATAGTTATTACTTCTTAAAAACCTGCTTTTTGGTTTTGACAATGAGAATTAATTTTAAATTAATTACTGCAACTTCTGTGTTTTGAATTTGAAAAATGGATTCCATATTAGGAATCATATGGTTCAAATTGTATAAATAAGTACCTTTTATTTTTGGACATTATGAATAATAACTTCAGTAAATATTTTATTTACCATGGTTAAAGGGTAAATTTGGTAAGTAAGGGTAAAAAATAATATTATAATAATATTAAACTACCCCAACACATGTCATAATCCTATTGGATGATATATTTATGACCATGAGTATCATTGGGTTGATTTTGGGACCCTATGGATTCACTTGAATGTGAAAATGACATTTTATAAGAATTAATTTAAAGTATAACCTAAACATATATCTTTTACTAAATCGATTTTAATATAGAGTTATATAACTGATCTCTATGTCTATAAATAATCATTAGAAAGCTAAAAATATTTTCTACATGGTATTTTATTTATAATTTTTAAATATTATATAAATATATTTATTTATGACACAATTATGATATAGTGATTACCTCATTAACGAAAGATTCAAATAAACGAATTTATAAATATTAAAATATATTTAATTTGAATATTTTGATGTCATACATGAATTTTATGGATAACATTAACATATTAGGTATGAGTTAATTCCTTTGGTTTAAAGTAATCAGGTTGTTATAATTTTTTTAAAAAAGTCAAGTATGAATAGTGTCCAAAATTAACATAATTCATAACTTAAAAAAAATAGTTTATTAAATGATATTAAATTCCTAAAAATATAAGATTTGACCAAATGGTTAATATAAGTACAAATATGTCATAAATAAATTTTTATGAGTCATTTTACATGATATAATAATTACATTAACACATAATGTGTAAATAACATGATATCATGGTAAAATTAAAAAGGGTAAAATAAGGGTTAAATAAAAACGATAAGGATAAAAAAATATTCAAAATTTGTCTAAAAATTATTGGATGATGGTTATTCAAAACAACATCATCTTATCTTAGAACTAAATAAGTTTTGTACCATTTTTAATCGAAATTGAATTTATAATAAATTAATATTTTGAGAGTTTCCTAAAGTGCCTCCTCCTCTCTTATAAAAGGGAACATCCTCTCTCTCCTCGTCAATCCATTTTGAGTCTTCAAGCTCAGCCAGCCCTGACCCATTTATCTTATCCACTTCCCTAGTAACATTCTAGAGGCGCTGGTCTTCTCAAAAGACCAACTCTAGCGCCCTAAGAGGAAATTTAAAGGAGGCATGCCGAGCAAGAGGTAATCTCTTCTACCGATTCTTTCAAATTTCTTTCTTCTTCTACTTCCTCTTCATTAGTTGTTTCATTATAAAGTAATAACATCAGTATCACTCATATATTGATATTTTATTATAAATATAAAACAACACTATTTCACCTTCTATCCATCCTACGGAAAACGAAATCACTACGCGTGCGTACGTACGATTTACCGTCTCCACGCCGTGGTGTAATATGTTTTTCACCACCACCTTCCTTGGATGAGTAATATTGTGGAAATAATAACTATATATGATTTTTTACAACATAATACTAATTTTGAGATATTATACACCATCCAATCCAATACCATTCAACAAATATGGGAACGATATAGTCGCTCGTGCGTACGTACGACTTACCGTCTCCACGACGCGATGAGATTCATTCTCTACATTAACCATTCAAAAATGACTATAAAGTATATATAATAAATAATCATGAAATATATGACATAATGATGCTACTGTATTTGTGTATATATATATGTCATTTACTTACTTCCATTCAATTTAATAAGGAAACAAAAATAGCGTTCATGCGTACGTACGACCTACCGTCTCCATGAACGGTGTATTCCATTTCTTTTATCTATCTGTTATATATATATATATATATATTTATATATAGAATATATATAATATATAAATCATGTTTTACATTCTTAAAGTAAATTATGATATAAGTAATAATATCAAGAATAACAATTCAAAACATGTACGATAAATAAAACGATTATTACCCAAAATGTTGCTTTAACATGGAATTGAAAAATGAACGGGTAATATAAAACCGTAAGTGAATAATATATGATATCATAAATATTTTTATGGTTCTGTTAAAAGTTAATAATATGTTTAAAACCACTATACAGGAGTTTGAGACACATACGGAAGAAATCAGACCTATGGTAAGGGATAATTTTGCAATCTTATTTTTATCTGAGATTGTTTATTTGTAAGTATTTATTGGGATATATTTATCATCCATGTCCATATTTTTAAAAAATATTTTCATAAAGTTTTTACTATTCTTCAATGTATGTTTAAAGTCATTTTTACTCATTTTTGACTTTTACTACATGGGATGGAAGAAATCTTTCATTTGTTTACCATACGAGGTACTTTTTGACTTTTCTAGAAAAAATTTGAGTAGAATGTTTTTTTAACTTATACATAATGAATGAATTTTTATGCCTTTATAACTCATTATTTCCATGAAGTTTCCTTTACAATATTTCTAGTTTATTTTCAATTAAATTCTTTTCTTTTAGAATTACACAATATTTTTATAAAAGAAAACATTTTTGAATAAGAAATAATATTTTTCTTAGGAATTAAGTTCAAGTGTTTTATCAAAATTATTTTACATCTAAGATGAAGTAGGATTATGTATCTATCCCTATTATTACTTTGATTTGATTATATTTATGATGGAATTATTTTTATTATGTCCATTTATCTTATATGGATTATGTTATGATGAAATGATATTTAAGAATCTCATTTTATTTCATGGGTTATGCTATGATGAATGATTTATGTTTTTGTGGAACATGTAAGAATGATTTCATTATGAAATGGGTGAGACCTATATCTTCCTCCAATGAATTGGGTAAAGATTTATATCTCATGAGATAGACATGACTGGAACGACATGTAAATTCGGTTCAGTATTACAGGACTAGAATGAAAGGTAAATCTGGTTCCGTAATACATGGCTGGAACGACAAGTAAACCCGGTTCAGTAGTGGATTTTGTCCACTATGATGGTCTTAGAAGAAATGCCTTGACTACTATGGAAATCATATTATGTGTTTATTAGTTTTCCACAATTACATGTTTTATTCCAATGCTATTCTATCATGTTTAATGTTCTTTTATGATCCATGCATTATATACTACCAAGATTTATTTCATGACTCAAGATTTTTATGTTTAAACTTTATGTTCATGTTTTTACATATAAATGTTTATGGTTTGTTTTATGTTCTCCATATTTATCCTTACTGAGCATTTAAGCTCACTTTTTTTATGTTTTCTTTTCCCCAGAATATGAAGGAAGGTTTTAGGTAGGAAAACAAAATGGGAAGATATTTATGAGCGATGTTGAAGATCTTTCACCATGATTAGAAGATTATGATCTGAGTTTCCAAAGATACTAAATTAATACGGTCTTTGGGTGTCTGTTTGTGTCATGTATTAAGTATTTATCAAAAGAAATGTAATGTCTATGTACTTCAAGCTAGGGTCTCTACAGTTGGTATCAGAGTGAAGGTTTAGTCAACCTTTGGAAACTAGAATGCGAAAACTTTAGTGAGATCCCTAGAGATATTTCTAAGGTATGTATTGGGATATCCCTAAGAGAAAGTCTAACTATAAATTACAGTACTAGAATTATGGTAACAATCATGAATAACCTAGGATTAAACCTAAGATTTTAGAGATTGAAAGTACTCCCCCGTAATAACGTTGTTTTCTAGTATGATTTTTGCTTCTCACACTGTTATTTTTGGGTTTTAGGCAATGGATGGAACCCAAAGGAACTGTATTAATGGACAATGCACTGGTCAATGCAATGGTTTCCCTCTTGAACAACCAAATTTCATGAGAGATTGAATTAAAAATCTTATTTTTATACTTACACAATCTATGAATCATTCTGAACTTCCAAATGAGCAGAGAAGGGAACAACATTCTATTGAGTCCTTCATGAGGCAACATCCACCTTCTTTTAGTGGGTCTTCTGATCCACTTGTTTCCAAACAATGAATTAGTACCATTGAAAATATATTTTCCATCCTTCACTGTTCAGAACATAAAAAGGTCATTTTGGATTTCTATCATTTAGAAGGTGAAACAAATTACTGATGAACTCTAATTAAGAATAAAAGACATCAAGATGAAATTGAATCCATGGAATGAGATGCGTTTAAGAACTTGTTTTTCAATAAGTACTTCCCTCATATTCTTCGAACAAAGATGGAAAAAGAGTTCATTGATCTTAAGCAAAAGGATGATGAATCTGTTCGTACATTCAAGGTGAATTTTACAAGGCTTGCAAGGTATGCTTCTGGATTTATCATCCAACCTAAAAGTAAAGTTGATCGATTCTTCAGTGTATTAGAACCAAGTATTAGAAGGGAATTAACTATAAGAGACTTAATTAGCTATTAAGAGATTGTGTGTTGTGCTATCAAGGTAGAATTTAAAGTTGGTGTTACATATCCATCTCATGGTTTTGATAAGAAACAAAGTACGGAGTTCAAGGAAAAATCTCAAAACAATGGTGAAAAGAACATGAATGTTTCATTATGCTCAAAGTGTGGAAAGAAGCATGGTGGAGATTGTCTTAAAGAGACTAAAAAATGTTTCAAGTGTGGAAAAGAAGATCATCGAGCAGTTGAGTTCCGAAGTAATGAGAAAAAGGTTTCTAATGACGTGAATAGAGAAAATACTACATAGAACGCACCACCAACACTTAAATGCTACAAGTGCAAGGAAATGGGGAATTATGATAACCAATGCCGTAATCCAAGGGTTAATGATGATCGACGTCAGTAACCTCTTAAGGAAAAAGATAAAGGGAAGTCACATGCAGTCACTATTGGTGATGTTGAGTATGATAACGAAGTGGTGGAATGATTAAGTGTTTATATAATGGGATTCCAAAATAGTGTCGTGGAACCTCATTTATAGTATTATGGAATATTGGAATATCTATGTATTGGTTTATTGTGGTTTTCAATAATTATATGGTAATAGTAACCATGAAAAGTGATTGAATTTTTTTTTAAAAAGCACATGATATGCACATAATGAAGGGGTAAGGAGATAATGAGATGTTTAATAGTATTAATGATCCCATGACTGATATAAGGACAAAGTGATATCATGGTTTGAATTTTTGGTATTTTTGGTGTGTGGAAAGAGTTAATTTTGATCAAATGAATGTTTTTACTAAGGTTCTATAGAAAATCATGTTATCATCATGTTTAAAAAGAATACATGATTAAGGTATTCACATGTTTGGAATGTGACAACCAAGAACTATCGAATGATATATGGGAGACAAATGTTAAGTTGATTTATTTCACCTCTTTCTAAAGTTTTATATTTTTAGTTTTTGGAAGGATTGTAATGCTATCCATTTATAGATAATATACGTTATATTCTAATTGAAGTTTGTTAGACTAATGTACTATCTCACTATAGGTGGACTTATACCTATTTGATAACCTGTATGTTGAGACAGATGGAATGACTATCATTCTATTGCATGATCTGCTAACACTTCAAGAATGAAAAATTCAACTTCATTTATTTAAATAATAGATAAAGTAGAAATTGTTTAGAGAACAACCAACGATGATATTGTGCTGAAATCAAGTAAGTATTTCTCCTCATGCAAAATTCATCAACTTTAGGAAAAAGATCTTGAAACAAAAAATGTTATCCTAGTACCTTATTATCTGATGAATTAGATGACCCCTTAAATCATCACAGATTTATGGCTTTCTGGTAGTCAACTTTCTTCAAACCTTATTCTCTATCACTATCCATCAGAGCTTGATGGTTAGATTTCTCTTCCATGTCCATGTTTTCACTTCCCACAAATGTTATCTTATGTGGAAACCCAATGATGAGTTAATTTGGGTAACTGTTATGATTCTAACTTTCCTTTTTAAAATTAATTTTTAGTATTCCGCTTTACGATGTGGGTTTTTATGAAAGAAAATTTTATTTAGTAAACTATTTATAACCCCGATGAATTTCGAGGGAGAAATTCCTTTTAAGGAGGATGAAATGTAATACCTCGAGATTTTATGAGATAGATTCTTTTAATTTCTTTGATGTCTTGTATTTTACACTATATAAAGATTAGCTTGCGCTATACTCAACACCGTATTAGGTTACAATATATGAAACACAATTCTTAGTTTGTGTTACACATAATTTCAAGTTCTTTTGATAGAATTCATTTCACGCAACACTGAGTATAGATTTTGATTAATGTATAAATGAAATAAGTTTGGATTATGTTATATGAAACACCAAAAGAAGATTTCACTACATGCAACACTGACTTGGCTTGCGTTACACGCAAGAGTGACATTCCTTGATAGCTTGCGTTGTATGCAATAACAAGTTTCACTAAAGAACAATATATTATTAAAATATTATTATTTAATGGGATATAAACTAGCCATTATAAATAGTATCAACCACTTTTTAAATTTTATATGACATTAACAATCATCTTAGAAATTTTATAGAACATGATATGAGAACAAAATCAATTTTTTAATAAAAGAAGTATTTTTCAAAAGATGCAATTTTACCGCCTTTTGATGACGCACCCATTTTAAATATTTTTTTAACACTTTTATAAGTTAAATTTGACAAAATAAAATTATTCTTTGGAAGAGGGACATAAAAATTTACTTTTGTTAAATTTTTGGTATTTTTATGATAAAATGCATATTTTAATGAATAGTGAAAAATACTGCATTTTAATTTAAAACTGCATTTTCATCTAATTTATTTATATAGTTATATTATATTTTTAATTAGTTTTAAAGTATAATTGGATTATGTTTTTATCACTTAATCCAATGTTGGTCATTGTAAGTAATTTCACTTTGAATTAGACATAAACACATGCCAATCTTTTGATAATTATTACTTTTTAAAAACCCGTTTTTTGGTTTTGACAACGGGAATTAATTTTAAATTAATTACTGCAAATTATATATTTTGAATTTGGAAAAATGGATTCCATATTTGGAATCAGAAGGTTCAAATTTTATAAATAGGTACCTTTTATTTTTGGACATTATGAAAAGTGACTTTAGTAAATATTTTATTTACCATGGTTAAAAGGTAAATATGGTAAATAAGGGTAAAAAATAATATTATAATAATATTAAACTACCCTAACACATGTCCTAATCCTATTGGATGAGATATCTCTGACTAGTGGCATCCTTGGGTCGATTTTGGGACCCCATGGATTCACTTGAATGTGAAAATGACATTTGATAAGAATTAATTTAAAGTAAAGATAATTATAACCTAAACATATATTTTTTACTAAATCAATTTTAATATAGAGTTATTTAAATGATATATATGTCTATAAATAGTCATTAAAAATATAAAAATATTTTATAAATCATGGTATTTTATTTATAATTTTTAGACATTATATATTTATATTTATTTATGACACAATTATGATGTAGTGATTACCTCATTAATGAAAGATTCAAATAAATGAATTTATAAATATTAAAATAAATTTATTTTGAATATTTTGATGTCATGCACAAATTTTATAGATGACATTTCCTTATTAAGGATGAGTTAATGCATTTGGTTTGAAGTAATCAGGTTTTTATGATTTTTTTTAAAAAGTCAAGTATGAATAGTGTCCAAAATTGACATAATTCATAACTTAAAAAAATAGTTTATTAAATGATGTTAAATTTCTAAAAATATAATAATAATCCAAATGATTAATATAAGTTCAAATATGTCATAAATAACTTTTTTTGGGTCGTTTGACATGATATGGTAATTACATTAACCCAAAATGTGTAAATAACATGATATCATGGTAAGATTAAAAAAGATAAAATAAGGGTTAAACAAAAAAGATAAGGATAAAAAAATATTCAAAACTTGTCTAAAAATTATTAGATTATGGTTATTCAAACCAAAATCATCTTATCTTAGAATTAAATAAGTTTTGGACCATTTTTAATTGAAATTTAAATTATAATAAATTAATATTTTGAGAGTTTCCTAAAGTGCCCCTCTCCTCTCTTATAAAAGGGCACCTCCTGCCTCTCCTATTCACTCCATTTTGAGCCTTAAAGCTCAGAAAACCCCTGCCCATTTCTCTTTTCAACTTCCCTAGTTACATTTTAGAGGTGATGATTTTCTTAAAAGACCAACTCTAATTCCCTAAGAGGAAATTTAAAGGAGGTATGTCGAAGAAGATGTAATCTCTTCTACTGATTTTTTCAAATTTATTTGTTCTTATACTTCCTCTTAATTTTTTGTTTCATTATAAAGTAATAACATCAGTATCACTCATATACTGATATGTTATTATAAATATGAAACAACACCATTTCACATTCTATCCATCCTACGAAAAATGAAATCACCATGCGTGCGTACGTACAATTTAACGTCTCCATGTCGTGGTGCAATTTGTTTTTCACCACCACCTTACATGGATGAGTATAATGGTGGAAATAATAACTATATATGATTATTATAATATTATACTAATTTTTAGATATTATACACCATCCACTCCAATACCATTCAACAAATATGGGAACAATATCGTCGCTCGTGCGTACGTACAGCTTACCGTCTCCACGACGCGATGAGATTCATTCTCCATGTTAACCATTAAAGAATGATTATAAAGTATATATAATAAATAATAATTAAATATATGATATAATAATTCTACTGGATTTATATATATATGTTATTTACTTACTTCCATTCAATTTAATAAGGAAACGAAAATAACATTCATGCGTACGTACAACCTACCGTCTCAATGAACGGTGTATTCCATTTCTTTTATCTATATATTATATATATATATATATTTATATAATAAATATATATAATATATAAATCATTTTTTACATTCTGTAATTAATTAAATCATGATATAAGTAATAATATTAAGAATAACAATTCGAAACATGTACAATAAATAAAACGATTATTACCCAAAACCTTGCTTTAACATAAAATTGACAAATGAACGGGTAATATAAAGCCATAAGTGAATAATATACAATATCATAAATATTTTTATAGTTATTTTACAAGTTAATAATATGTTTAAAACCACTATATAGAAGAAATTGGACCTAAGGTAAGAGATAATTTTGTAATCTCATTTTTATCCGAGATTATTTATTTGTAAGTATTTACTGGGATATATTTATCATCCATATCCATGTTTTCTAAAACTATTTTCATAATTTTTTTACTATTATTCAATGTATGTTTAAAGTAATTTTTACCCATTTTTGACTTTTACTACATGGGATGAAAGAAATATTTCATTTGTTTACCATATGAGCTACTTTTTGACTTTTTCAGAAAATGTACGAGGATAATATTTTTTTAACTTATATGGAATGAATGGATTTTTATGCTTTCATAATTAATTATTTACATAAATCTTACTTTACAATATTTCAAGTTTATTTTTAATTAAATTATTTTCTTTTAAAATTGCATGACATTTTTAGAAAAGAAAATGTTTTTGAAGAAGAAAGGATATTTTACTCAGGAATTAAGTTCAAGTGTTTTATCAAAATTGTTTTCCATCTAAGATGACATAGAGTTATGTATCTATCCCTATTATTACTTTTATTTTATTGTGTTTATGATGGAATTATTTTTATGATGTTCATTTATCTTATATGGATTATGCTATGATGAAATGATGTTTAATAATACCATTTTATTTTATGGGTTATGCTATGATGAATGATTTATGTTTTTGTGGAACATGTTAGAATGATTTCATTATGAGATGGGTGGGACCGATATCTCCCTCCAATGCATTGGGTAAAGATTTATATCTAATGAGATTGACATGACTGTAAGGGCATGTAAATCTAGTTCAGTAATACATGGTTGAAATGACAAGTAAATCCAGTTTAGTAATACATGGACAAAATGACAAGTAAATTCGATTCAGTAATAGACTTCGTCCACTATGATGATCTTAACAACAATGCCTTGGCTACTATGGAAATAATATTATGTGCTTATTAGTTTTCCACAATTACATGTTTTTTCCAATGCTATTCTATCATGGTTAATGTTCTTTTATAATCCATGACTTACATACTGCCAAGATTTATTTCATGACTCAAGATTTTGATGTTTAAACTTTATGTTCATTTTTTTACATACAAATGTTTATGGTTTGTTTTATGTTATCCATGTTTACCCTTACTGAGTATTTGAGCTCACTCTTTTTATGTTTTATTTTCCCCAGGATATAAAGGAAAGTTTTAGGTAGGAAAACAAAAGGGGAAGATCTTTATAGGAGATGTTGAATATCTTTCACCTTGATTAGAATATTATGATCTGAGTTTCCAAAGATAGTAAACTAATATGGTCTTTGGGTGTCTGTTCATGTCATGTATTAAGTATTCTGAAAAATAAATATAATGTCCATGTTTGTCAAGCTATGTTCTCTACAACTGCACCCTCTCCGATGTATCCAACACCAGACTAGGACTAACAACCACTGCCTCTCCTGCCTCATGCCAACACAATAGTGAGTGGCACAACCGTCCATAAAGATCCTCAAACGGTGTCTTCTAAATAGAATCATGAAAACTATTGTTGTGAGAAAAATCCACCAAGGAAGAGTGCCCATCCCAAGATCCATTGAAGTATCGAACTCATTTTGAAATCATATCCTCTAGCATGAAAATCATTTTCCCCAACTGTATCTCTGTTTGAGGATGGTACTTTGTACTCAATCTCAACTGAGTCCCTAAGGATTCATATAATACCTGCTAAAAGCATAAGGTGAAATGTATATCCCTACCAGATACAATGCTCAAGAGAACTCCATACAAGCGTACTATCTCACTAACATAAAGATTTACCAGCTTTCCTATTGAGTGAGTCTTTAAGATTGAAAAGAAGTGAACAACCTTTGTCAGTCGATTGAAAATCAATCAAACAGTGTCACGACTTCTCAGGGTCCTGGGTTACCCCGTCACAAAGTCCATCGTGATGTCCTCCCACTTCTATATGGGTACTGAATGTAGATAGAAGAAACCACGTGGACATTGCTTCTTGGACTTTACCATCTAGCAGGTAAGACATTGAGAGATAAAACCAAAAATATCTCTCTTCATCTCTAGCCACTGGAACTTTCACCTGAAGTCGTGATACATCTTTGTCACACTAGGATGTACCAAACACCTAGTGGTATGTAAATACCTCATCATCTCCTCTTTGAGGGAATCATATAAAACTACTCTCCCATGTACAAAGATAACATCATCGTCATCCAACGACCACCCGGGTATCGGGTCATCTCCAACTAGCTGTTCCATCATAACAACACACTCTGGGTCAGTATCTTGTCCAGCCTTTACCCGATCTACCAAGGAAGACGTGACCACCAATGAGGTACAAGTCATAAATCCATGATCCTCAGAATCATCCATCCCACAGTCAACTAACAAGCTCATCAAGCGCCACTACTCCTCTGAAGGTTGCTCACCAAGCTCCTGCTCAACTTGGGTCTTGCGGCTAAGATCATTCACTACTACATTAACTTTACCTGGTGCATAAGTCATCTCAAAGTTGAACATTTGAAGATACTATACCCAAAACCTCTGTCTTAGGTTCAGGTCCCGCTATGTGAAGATATAATGAATGCTCTTATGGTCAGTGTAGACTACAATTCTCTCACTGAAGAGATGGTGCCGTCAACATTTTAGAGCATGAACCACGCATATCAGTTCCAAATTATGAGTGGGATAATTCCGCTCGTGGGTTCGTAGTTGAAGAAACCCATAAGCTACTACCTACTTCATTTTCATTGGTACCACTCCCAAACTAACACTCGATGTGTCACAGTATACTGCATATCTGATCCCAGGCTCAGGAAGTATCAATACTAAATTTGTAGTCAACCTCCTCTTCATCTTAGGGAATGCCTCTTCACACCAGTCCTTCCACTGAAACTTTACTCCCTTCTTCATTAGTACATTTATAGGTGACGTGTAACACCCTGAGATTTTAAAATAATGCTATGTTCGATAGCGTATAAATCATACAACACTGATCTTAAATGAACCACTAAATATTATTATTCTATGACCGTTATAATATAGCCATTGAATTGGAGGGTATTAATAAAAGTAAAAAAATTATTAAATTTATATAAAATTAATAATCAATAAAAATGTATTGATACATGATTAGGAAACAAATACTCAATTTTTAGTAGTTATTTTATTCTTCAAAATACATTTTCTTCAAAAATGGTTTTATTACTTTTTGTGATCGAATATTATAATTAAATTATTAAAATTTTAAAAACTGTATTTGGTAAAAATAATACCATTTTTTAAATAAACATATTAAAATCATATTGGTTTGAATTTGTGGGATTTTTCCAAGAAGATTCATTTTCTAGTGAATAGTGAAAAATATTGATTTTTATTGAAAACTGTATTTTGTTTCAAAAATTCACAAAGTTCCATTTTATTTTAAAATGGATTCAAAGTAAAATTAGTTCTCTTATATTTTGAATAATTCAATTAAGTTCATTGGAATCAATTTTGTGGTCGTATTTGGTATAAAAACATTTTTATACATGAAAAGACATTTTTCTGAAAAACTATTTTTCATTACGTTTTGTGTTTTTATCTTAAATCAATTTTTCCACTTCTAGAAATTGAATCTTGAAAAATTTATTATATTTTTGAGATTGAGAGGTCAAAATTTGGTAAAAATTTTCCTTTTATTTTTGGTTATTATGAATATTAACCATAGTAAATTTTTATTACCATGGTAAATGTAAAATGAGTTAATTAGGGTTAAAACTAATGTGATAAGGCTTCAAATTACTTAAAACACTAGTATTTATTTGATTAGATGAGTATATTTCATCCAAAATCATTCAAACATTGAAAATATGACATTTTTTTTCCATTTGACTTTGATTTTGATCTTTATAATATTTAAGTAAAAGAAAAAGTAAAAAATGCCACCTTTTTATTTTTAATATCTATAATATTTTGTGATAGGGATAAAAACATATTATGTTAGGTTATAAATCGTTATTTTAAATATAAATAATTTTTTATCATAGTAATTCATATTTATTTTTTAGTGATGAAATAATTACCATAAATGTTTATGCAACGTTGACACAATGCTTTTTCAAATAGTAAAAAAATCAAGTAAATGATTATAAAACTTTAAAAATAATATTGTTTGAGTGAGAAGTGTCCCACTAATTTTGAAGATAAATATAAAATATCATGTATGTGTGAAAATTTTATATTATAATTCTATTTTTGTTATACTGTTTTCAAAATCAAATTATGTGAATAGTTCTTAAAATGACATTAATAGTATTTTATCTTAAATATATTTTATTAAATTATTTAAAAATCATAAAAATATCATAATAGGACAAATAGGATGAGAAATGGTCGATAATTTCATCCTTTGAGCATTCCGGATCTAATTTTCACATTATAAGTAAAATTATAACCGTTTAATATTTTAAAAGTTATTACCATCGTTAAGATTAAAATTGGTTAGCTAAGGGGTTAAACCAAAAGTTAAGATTTAAAATGATATCTAAACCTATAAAAATCTAATTGTATGATTATATTAAGATCATATATTTCTTATCTTTGAATAAATATTATTTTAGAACCACTTGACATGATTTAGACTCATATTATATTATAATATTTCATGTATTTCCAAAAACGATATAATGATATTTTATAATAAAAATATTTTATTAAATGAATTAAAATTCATAAAAATATTATCTTCAGCCATGTGAATGGTGTATGGTTGAGAATATAAACCATAGTAAATTTATGAGTCACTTTTACTTTTATAGTAACTTTCTTGATCCATAAAGAGTAATTTTTTTTGATATCATTGTTATTGTCAAAAAGGTTAACAAGGGGTTAAAACTAAGATAAGAGACAAGGGTAAAAATATAACCAAAATGTGTCCAAATTTTATTGGATGAGAGGATTTCATCCTATACTCATTTTATCTTCTAATTATATCAATATGGAGTCATTTTTACATGAAAATTAATTTATATTAATTTAAGTATTTTGAAAAGTGTCCCTCCCCTCACTTATAGAAGGACACATCTCCTTTCTCTTCTTTACGTGAATTTGAGTCCTCTATCTCTACCAAAATTTTACAAATTCTCTTCTCTATTTTTCTAGTCACAATGTAGGGGTTTTGGTCTTCTTAAAATATCATTCAAAGGATCCTTAAGAAAGGACCTAAAGGAGGCCTACTAAAGAAGAGGTAATCATCTTACCCAACCTATTTCAGTTCATTTTTTCTTTTACCGCCTCTAAATTAATGTCATTAATAATAAAATAATAACTTTAGTATTCTTGATATACTGAAATTTTATTATGATTATTTAACCACTAATATTCACCTTATATTCCATCAAACAGGAAGTGAAAGTATCCTGCATGCGTACGTGTGGACTACCACCTTCACATAGTGATACAATTATTTTTTCCATCACTATATTTCATGGATAATTATTATGATGAGTTTAATGTTTATACATAATATTTATGAAATAATTATTATTTTTTAATGATAATATTATATTCACTTTATTACCTTCTAATTAGTTGGAAAATAATAATGTCACTCATGCATATGTGTGAACTACCACCTCCACGAAATGATGCGATTCATTTTTTAATTCTATTTTACATGGATGATAATAAGGATAGATTTAATGAATATATATTATATATATATATATATATATGATATTATATAATAATTATTTTATAAAGGTGAATTTTTATTTATCTTTATATTGTTCTATTTGTCGAAAATTGAAAACATCGTTCATACATACGTATGACCTCCCGTTTCTGTGAATGGTGTAATTTATTTTTATATATTCACCATTAATGGATGAATATATCTCCATATATAATGAATATATATGATATTTTAACCATGATTAATTTTTTTTGAAATGATGAAACCATGATCAAACTACAAGGACTGGAACTACAGAACCGAAACTTCTATGAAAAACGAAACAGTTAACACCCAGAAATGACGATTTAATAAGAAATTATTAATAAATGGGTGTTTAAATATTATAATTGGATCATATATGATATTATAATCATTTAAATAATTATATTATATAATCATAATAAATTTTAATTTATTTTATAGGAGGTTAGAGTGCTTTCGAAGTAAGTCGAACTTGAGGTAAGATATTTTCATCTCAATTTTATTTCTTTGAGACACATGTCATATTCATGACTTGTTTATTTTATTTGGTGTATATAATATCCATGAATTTATTTTATGAATATTATAATAAAAACTATGAAGATTTAAATATCCATCTAAGGTTTTATCTTTTAAGAGGTTTTGATTTAAAAGTTACCAAAGTGGTAAGAGATTTATGTTAAAATCTCATTATTTATTAGGATATTTTATGATCAAGTTTATGATGATGAAATTTTATGTCCTAGATCTCAAGAATCCCATGATTTTTTTCATTTGGTTATTTATGGAGATTATATGTTTTCATTTCATTTACTCTCTTTAAGAACTCAAGAGGTTGAAAAAATCTTTTTAAGGAAAACCGACTTTATTTCTTTCTTTGGTTGGAAATCCTTTTTCTTCCATATCCATGTTTTCTAAAAAAAATTTCAATAATGTTTTTAATTTTATCCATTTATTTTTTAAATTCATTTTGTCTCATGATTGAATTTTTAATTTTTTTTAAATTAATATTCTTATTGTTCTCCAAACAAGGTACTTTTGACCTTTTACTGAAAAGTAAGAGGAATCTTTGTTTTAACGTATGCGACATAAATATCATTTCCCTTCATCATGACCACTCAAATATTTTAATAATACTTTACAATTTTCCATATTTATTTTCAAAGAAAATATTTTCCATAATATTTTCGAAATTTTTATATTTTAAATAATGTATTTCAAAATAAAAGAGTATTTTCCTCAAGAAACATTCCAAGTGAACTTTTAAAGACATTTTTCATCTATGATAATATTATTTAATATTAATTATGTTTTACTGGGGATATGATCTAATGATACCATCCTTATTATTTCTTTGGATTATTTATGATTTTTATGATGAGATGTTTATGAAATTCATTTATTTTCTACGGGTTATGTTATGATGAAATGTTAAAATGTTTATGAAACCCATTTTTTATGAGTTATTATTTGCGATGAATATTTTATGATCCTGTGACACAAATAAAAATGGATTATGATTATGTGATGGGTGTACCCATAATTATATATCCCTCCAATACATGGGGTAAAAATAGATATCTCATAAGATAATAAGGACTGAAATAGGGAGTGAACTCTGTTTAGTAACAGACTCTGTCCACTATGATAGTATTGTGAGTGAACCTTGACTAAAGATATGATAAAATTAGTATTGAACCCAATCCACTATGATATTTTTGGTAACAATTATTGACTAAGGAAATGATTTTCTATGATTATTTGTACGCCAAATACTTATGTCTTATGTCAATGTTATGCTCTCATGACTCATGTTCTTTGATTCTTTTATAATTCATGTCTTATGAACTGAAAAACTTTATTCCATGATTCAAGATTATGGTCTATGATATACAGGGTATGATTTTATAATGTTAAGATCATGTTATCATACTATTATGCTCATGTTATGTTTAAGTGATCATTGATATCTCCATTATTTACCTTTACTCATTATTTGATCTCACCCTTTCTTATATTTCCTTTATCAGGTTATGAAGAAAGGTTTAAAGTATGATATGTTTAAGAAGAGTGTTAGTTATCAATAACTTAGTGAGAGATAATTTAGATATCTTATGAATAAGTTTTTTTATGTATTCAAGTTTCTAAAGACACTATACCTATATGATTATGACATAAATAGTAATACTATGTATTGAATATTCATCTAATAAGATGTAATATTTTTGTATGAAAATTATGGGCTGCTATGTGATGCTAATCGAGATAATTCCTACATAAAGTGATGTCAATATCTAGCTAAACCTTGAAAGATCCTAATCTTGAACACGTTACGGGGATGTGTCCAAGTCATCATTGCCTCCACTTTATTTTGGTCTATAGATATACCTGCCTCATACAACACATTCCCCAAGAGCATCACCTCCTGAATCCAACAGTTACACTTAGAAAACTTGATGTAAATCCAATGTGCTCTAAGAACACTCTGGACTATCTCAAGATGTCCAACATGCTACTCTGGTTTCGACGAGCAGACAAGGATGTGGTCAACAAACACTATGATGAATGAGTCCAGGTATGGGTGTAAGATCTTACTCATGAGATCTATTAACACTTCTGTTGAGTTTTTCAGTTCGAATGATGTCACCAAGTACCTGTACATCCCATACTTGATCTGAAACATCGTCTTCAGGATGTGATCCTCTCTAACACATAGCTAGTGATATCCCTATAAAAGATCAATCTTCAAGAATCATTGAGATATTAATAACTAATTGAAATGATAATCGATCCTAGGAAAAGGATATCCATTCTTCACTATCACTTGGTTCAACTTCTTCTAATCAACGTAGAGTCGAAGAATACCGTTTTCCTTCTTGAAGAACAACAAAGGTGCACCCCATGATGAAGTACTCATCCAGATAAATCCCTTCTGTTCCAAATCATCAAGCTGCACCTTGAGATCCTTTATCTTGGATAGAACCACTCAATAAAGGGGTATCTAAATGGGTTGTGCACCTAACCTAAGCTCTATCTCAAAGTCAACTCATTTATCAGTAGGAATCTCTATGAAGTCATCTGGAAAGTTATCCTGATAAAGATCCATGTTTGGAGGAAAAGTCGAGGGGGGGATATTACTGATCCTACTAAAAGAGTCAAGACTGACCTATGTGATGTGATCATCCCAACTCGACTCAAGTCTAGACTAAATCTACCTACTCCCATCTCCCATTCTCTGATCATGAAGAAACTCTCTCCCTTCAGTGAAGTAAATGAAACTGTCTTCGATAGTAATCAATGTGATCTCAGAAGCTGGTCAACCAGTCCATGTTGAGAATCACATCGAAGGACGTCATCTTTAGAATAATGAATCCTCATATATTTCTATAACCAGTGATGATTATAGGACACTCTAGGCATCATTGGAGATAGTCCACTTTCATTCCCAACGATGTATCAAGGGAGACTAACTCAGAGGATAACTTGACTGATAAGTTAATTAAAACATCTAATCGTGTAGTTATTAAAGAATGAGAAGAAACAGTATCAAACAAATTAGTATATAAGGTAGGAATGATTAAGACCATACCTTGTATAGTTGATGACCCCTCACCACCATCTACTGGAATCTGGTCCACTACATAGACACAAACTTCCCAAGTTCTGCAACCCTATCCCTGAGGCGCATGAATAGTCTAAGTTATCGCTTGAGTCCACTATCGAGGAACCCAAATGGATCCCTAGTTCCCTGAACTCATATTCCTAGACCCTTTATGAAAGTTTGACCTCATATATTTAGAGTAAAACTGCTGAAGATTCCCCTTATTTCTGAATTGTCGACACTAGCTTTGAGGTTCCTTGTAGATTCCATGGAAATGAATGATCTTCCCACAGTTGAAGTATCATGGGTCACATCTTGAGGGAACTAAAGAAACTAAACTCTTATGAACCTTCATACCACTGCTCTTCTACACATCCTTGACCTTCCTCTTCCTACCATCAGAAGGGGTACTCATGGAAGCGGTGGGAGGTCCCCCCAACTGAGCACAAAAGGGTAGAAAAAAACAAACTACTTAAACCCCTCTTAGATCCTCTCGATGGTTATGTCCTTTCATAAAACCTCTGAGTATGATGCTAAGTCAAATATTAGGAACTTTTGTCTAATGCCATGACATAGTACGCTATTATACTTCCTATCCATTTGAGTCTCATTCCCGACTAAAAGAGGTGCAAGGAAAATAAGCTCAGTAAAATGACCAGAGTGGGAAGACACTATTATGGAACCCTATTGTAGCTCCATGAACTCCTACGCTCGATCAAGATTCATCATATTTGGAAATAACTCCCCAAATAAAAAGTCCTTGAAGGCCTCTTGGGTGAGATCCTCACGTTTCCCAGCCTGTCCCATGACTCCCCACCAATGCCTAGTAGATCCCTGTAGCATGAATTTTTCTAGCCTCACCTTCCTATCTGTCAGCATCTTGATAAAGTCGAAGATTCCCTTATTGATGTCCACTAAATCCTCAACATCCTGTTGTCCGCTAGTTCCCTAAAATGATAGTGGATGATAGAGCTGAAAATCCTTGGCATATTCAACCATGGATCTTAGTTGAAGAACTCTAGGCTAGTGTGGGCCCATTTCCTACGCCATTGGAACATGTGAAGGAACGTTCTCTGGGGAACCCTCTTGTTTAGCTAGTGGTCTTTCCAAATATATACAGGGAGACATATTCTATAACATGAATGAACATTAGGAACATAAAAAAGTCATAACTAGTCTAAGGGAACTCACAAAGGTATCTTTAAGATTCTACCCATAATCCATGGTATATCCATCCTAACACTAACCAATGTCTCATCCCTGCACATTAGTCATAATCATCATATATATACAATAACATAACAACATGAAAAGCTAAAATATTTGATGCCAATGTAGATATATCATAACATAGAATCTATCCTGAATAGATAGCACAAATCAGGGAATTAAATTAAAGAACTAATATGAATAAAAACAATATATACATATATATATATATGTATGGTTGTGGACCTATGTGTCTAGTCATGATGCATGAATGCACCTAAAAATTTCATAAAACTGTAACAACAATCCAGTCCATGATAACTCGGAGGTCTGTTACACATGTGTTGGCCAGACACATGGAAACTACCCTACCTAAGTCTCACAAAAATATCCCTTTTCTACCATATCCCAGTTTAGTATAAAAAGAAAATAGGAAAACCAATGCTTTGATACCATTTTGTAACACTCGAATCGAACCACCGAGTTTGAACCGGAGTGTCACATGACCTCAGACACACCTCCTTGTACGTAAGAGGATTTTGACTAGTAGTGAGGGTCTAAGATAGTCAATGGGGAGACTATACCCTCATCACCACATCATGAAAAAAAATAGTAAATAAATAATATAATAAATAATCATATTACCATGTAGAAACTAAGATTTCATACATGTTATACAATAAACAAACAAAGAGATTGCAAGGTGGTAATACAATCTAGAATAAAAGAGCAGTAGATAAATAAATAAATAAACCATGGAGTCCCTCGGAGTCCATCCCAGTATTCCTATAGCTCTATGATCCACTGATCAACCATTATCCATGAGATCCTTTCCCTTTCTCAAATCCCTATACATGAATTCTACATGTGCATTGGGATGCATGTGTAGGGTGTGAGTAATATAACCTAGTAGGACACCATTAATGCGTCCCTAACTGATGTTATCATGTAAACAAGAGTATGTAATAAATAAATAATGAATGCGTAAGCAAAAAAACAATCCAAAACCGAGAACCCATGTGACAACAAAGCCACTACGAACCCCAATCGTACTTGTTTCGGCTTCATGTCGGAGGGAAAAGTCAAGACATTAGAAGTAATCATGAATTATACATGAGGATAATAATCATGCTGCTTGACATCATGTGAATGTACTACTTGACATCCATTAGGAACAAATTGAGTCATGTTCTTAACATCTACTAGGAATTGAGAAATCGTGCTACTTGACATCCACTAGTCCTAGAGTAACATGATTCTTGGCATCCACTAAGCATCAAGGGTGCCACATGTGAAGGTACCAGGATGCTCAACAGAAGCCGATGAGCCAGAAATTTAAAAATCTTCATCACTGGAATGATGAAATATCACAGACTCTGGAAATTTGATCCCAGTACTGTTCGAGGACCATGAGTGTTTTAATCAGAGCACAAAAATAAAACGAACGTATACCTCATTAGAATCCGATGTGTGCAAGCCTGTCGCAATATGCAGACATCTGTTGATCGAAGGATCTGATGCTGAATCCCTATAGATCATCTACACATGCTTCATGAATTTTCTCATGAACCGTTTTCAGACACTGCTGGAAAGACAGTCTATACCAATGTTTTCAAACCGTTGGTATAGGTAGAAAAACCATTGGTATACCCTATACCAACAGTTTTCCAAACTGTTGGGTAGTTTGGCATTGGGATAGGCCTATACCAATGGTTATTCCTAAACTGTTGGTATTGGGCAGTGTAAATTTTAGTATTCCAACAGTTTTAAAACAACCGTTGGTGTAGAGTTTTATCAACGGTTTTAATAAACTGTTGGTAAACATATGATGTTCAACACTATACCAACGGTTTTAAACCATTGGTATAAGGTATTTCTAGAAATTTTCACAACATCCAGTAGACTCCCCTCCTTTTAATACACCTACATACAGTACTTAAAACAACACAAAAAGAACCACTGCAATAGCATATAAAAAACAACATACTCCCCTAAATACAGAATGTATTAAGATTTTTTGGTTCAACCTCTTTGGGATACTCTAAAACTATTATCAAAATACCAAGCATAGCATTTATAAATGTTGTTTTAGTTTGAACACTAGATCACTACACCTTATATCATAGTATAACCCCCCTTCATCATTTTAGATAGGGATTTTTCATTCGCACTATGGAATGTACCACAACATAATATTCCTCATTTCAATCTTCATATGAGAACCACTCTTCCAACTAACCCATTTCAATTTCTTTGATGCTGACATATTGAAATTTTTAGCTTACTTAAAATAGTCACAAATATTTTATCATGGAGTAGTCAATGTCATTTTTGGTTCCCAGACACACACTACAAAATTCTCATTTATAAGCTAAAATCCTTGTTATTCTCCACTATGGTGTGTTATCTACTACACCATGACATAGTTAAAACTTCTTTTTTAGAAAATGACATGAAAAATGATCATTTCTTGGGTAGAAAAGCTATTTTACTTCCCATACGAGCATTATACATGCTTTTGGATATAAAGATAGTGCAATAAGTCCACCCTTACTTAATTATTCTCCAAAATTGCCTCCAATATTCTTCTAATAATATTCAATCAATCCTGTACCTTAGAACAAACTTCACCTCACTTGAAATAATATGAATCAACTGAGATAGAATATGAGTAACATAAAATGGATATGTTGGAAACAAAATTCATCACCAAATCAGTTTAATCATATCCACATTATCTTCACATAAAAAACATTTCACTTTTGAAAACCATATCTTCTTAGGTTTTATTTACCATATCTAAAACTTTTAGTCTTTAATAGTCTCCAACAACTTCTTCTCAATAGTCTCCTCATTTGGATTTTGTTACCAACCATTAAATTCAAAAAACCACCAAATCCATTAGGTTTCTATCAACCATCAAAACATAAATCACACATTCAACTAAGAAGTTAATCATCATTTGATCATTATATTCCTACATTAGTGAAATAAATGACAAGGTGAGGACATGACAAGGAAAATAACACTAATGAAGACAATATACAAAATACCATACTAGAAATCACAACACTTGAAAATACTCTAAAAAATATGAAAAAACACTAAAAAATAATGATGAATACAACAACTGAAAATAAAATTAATAAAACACATGAAAAAACACCACACTGGAAAAAATAATACACTGTTAATACACATGAAAATACAGACAATATACAATACAATGATAGGTAAAATGACAACACTATAAAGAAAAATATTCCACTTGAATACATATAAAAAGAAGGATGATATCCACACTAAAGTGAACACTAGGAAAAAAGAACATTGGATAGATTGAGAAATGGAAATCCATCCTTGTTGTGTTACTATTATTGATTGATGAGTTTAGTATTTACAAAACTTGAATGATGTTTGAGAATAGGTTCTTAATGGTAGGTATTGATTTTTATAGATGTATTTAAATGAAGGGTTATAATGAAATTGAGTATAATTATTACTCAAAGAGAGATTGAATAAACCATCCATGAATTTATGGATGAAGGGATCCATCATCATCACCCCAATTGTGAGAGACTAATCACATTTGGAAAGTAGGAATGAGACTAGATCAAAATGGTGTCCAATAATTTAAAGCATCAAAAGATAATGAATTAGAGAAATATGACTAAGAAGTGGTATAATGACAATGAATAATCTCAAGTTCTTCATCCAAGAGTTTGAGTGTATTCTTTGGTGGATCTTGTGACTCACCGAAGGCTGCATGGGTAGTGTGAAGGGCCATTGGGCATCCATTGAGAGTCTAATAGACGTCAATGTGATGATTTTTTTTTCATAATGTTGTAAAATGAAGTGTCTATAGACACTTCCACAAGCAAGTCCATGAGTAGTATAATAGTTCATACCACCATGTCCTTGAAAAGATGTCATGAAACTATGATCTATCATAGAGAAACTACAGTAGGATCCAAAATAATATTTTACTCAAAAAGAAGATTATAGAAATAGGAGATGTTGATTGTGGTTGTACTTTCTATAATATCTGTCACAGTGGTGGCATAATTGGAAGTTAGCCCATGAAGAAGAGAACAAATGGAGGATTTACCACCAAATTATAATCAAGGTCCATACCCTCAAGAGATATAATTACTATCTTTATATAAACAGAAAAATTTCATTGGCCAAATGATCATGAATAAGACATGTGGAGGATTTGATGAGTTGTATAAGACTAAAATAATCCTCCATGGAACTAAAGGATACTAAAATCCAAATACCCTAATTACTTTACCAAAAAAGATGACAATACATTGGTAAAAGGTGTTATGATTAAAACTATATAGTATTTAGGCTACCTGAGTCAAGCATAATGTGACATACCTAATCACACATATATTCAGTCACAACAAATCATCAAACATCAAATGTCAGTAATATCAGTCAAAAAATGTAATAGATCAATATTTCCCTCATCACTATCACTATCATCACAATCATCATCATCTTCATCCTCATCCTCACCCCTATCCCCATCATCATCCCTATCCCCATTATTAGCCTCATCCTCACCCTCGTCCTCTTCTTTGGCCTCAGCCTTGTCCTCATCCTCATCCTCAGCCTCGGTCTCGGTATTATCCTCATCCTCGGTCTCGACATCATCCTTGTCCTCAGCCTCTTCCTCACCATAGTCATCGCCAGGAATGAAATCATCTCAACCACCACTAAGAATTTCACTTGGTGCAGTATATAATGAATGCATAGATGTCATATATTCATCAAAAGCTACACTGGCCTCTGGTGGAAGTGATGGGCATAAAACTTTCATCAGTTTCATAAATTTAGTGTTTTCCCTATCAACACGTTCTTCCACCCATGTGACCTTTTTTTCGGCATGTTCTGCTTGTGCCTTAACCTTTTCCAACTTGGTGGTACTACAAATGGTACCTAAAGAGGGAAAATATCTCATCGGGACTATACTCTTCCCAGGTCGGCAACATACTTTTCCATGGTGCTCATCTCCCAACACCCGATGCAAGTGATCATTTGGCCCAAAATTATCAGGTTTCTGGGCATCAAGGGCCTCCAAAGAATCCTGTTACAAATATAAATAGATTATTAAGTTAAAAAATAGATATTAAAACTTATAAATAAAGTAAAACTTACAATCTGATGCTGTGTCGGTTTGTTAACCACACTTCTATATTTTTTTTTCTACTCTAGAAAAATAGTTTTTCTCAAGGTAGACGTATTTCAATATTTAATACTTTACTCTGCAATTACATTGAATGTAGGAAACTATAATTGAAAATAGGTTACCAATAACTAATTTCATAACTAAAATCATATCAAAACATTAGAAATTGAATAAATTATGGAGGGAATAATAGAAAGTGCAAGTCCTAAAGAAAAATTATAAACAACTGTCGTACATTCTTCCTCTCATGATCTGGCATCGTAGTACACCCCAAAGTGTGGAGATATTTTTTTAAAATCAATGTTTTTTTTTATTTTTTCCAGTTGATTTCTAAATAAAATTCAATAATAAAAAATATAGTATTAATTCAAAATATGAAAATTTTTATTTAAAAACCTAAAATGTGATTAATATCTTAAACTTCGTAGTTGTCCAATGAGTAATCATTTGTTGATACTGTTCAATCAGACACTCATTCTTGAAAGGTACCGCCTCTAACTCTATGCCAACTCTAGCATGCCATCCAATATACAACTCGTGTTTATAGGCTCTCCAAATCTCACCTAATTCCTTTAGACATGATGGTCGTGCACCCTCACCATTGAGAAAATTAAACTGAAGCTGACACTAAAATATTAATTCATATAAATAAAAAAATAATATTACATTAAATGAAATAGATTTTTTTACCCATATCTATTCCGAAGCATTATCCTTGACTTTTTTTTGGCAACTATCACTATGAGAGTGGGCTGAAGAGAATGATTTCAGGGTATTTGGAAATCATCGTAAAAAAACTCCGACATTGCTGCCCTGTTTTTTTGATCATTTGGTTGTCTTCATTGTAGTCTACCATCAATTGCTTATGATGGTTCCACACTGCATGCATGCATGTTCGCCTCCACCACTTATCAGTAGATGTATCTATTATGAAAGAAAAATAAATATTATATCAATACATGATATAATGAAAATAAATTATGGTATAATTTTTTTAGGGTTCTAAAAAGTACCCATGGTAGTTTGATCAATATGCGCCAATGGATTTGCAAGCACTGAAGGAACATCACCCTGTATAGGTAGAGTGGGTCCCAATGTATGCTTCGTAGGCACAGACTGTGTCAGAGTAGGAGTCGAGGAAGGAATGTAGAATCTTGGAGAGAAAGAAGTATATTGTAAATAATATGACATGGATGACTAGCCAAATTCATGATATGGATGAGGAGTGTGAATCATCATTGGATATAGTAAAGATGGGTGAGGAGGATCAAATGTAAAGGATGGTGAAAACATGGGAGGCCTAAATATCCCGTGTGTCCCTAATAAAAATGTGGGATCATAATGTGTGGAATATGGTATTTTAGTGGGAGGGGAAGAGTCTAATCGAGTACGCTGACTAGAGCACCTAGCTCTCATACCACCCCCTCGTACCACCAGCCTGAGTACTGGGACCACTACTAGGTTGCTCGTTGAATAACTAGCACCTAAGTGGTGGATCCTGCATAAAAGTTTAAAACAAAATTAATCACATGAAATTATATGTTATTGATATATATATATATATTTGAAATGAAATACTCATAACATGAACTATTGGAGGAATTCCCATATCAGTCATTCAGTGATTTTTTTTCGTCATCCTTTTTCTTCACTACTCTTCAATAGGTCTCATTTCCTTCATTTGAAAACAAATATGGAAGTAATTAGAAAAAGATAACTAATGTGTAACCTAAAAAACAAAAAATATGATACATGACTTATTTCTCTTAGGTCATTTGGTTCATATTTTCAGTTAGGTAATTAAGCTATTTTTTTGGTTAGGTCATTATTTTAATTTGTTTTGATTTTCATATCAATAAGTTTAATATGTACAATTCAATTCCTCTTTTTTATTATAATTTAATTATTTCATTTGTTTTTGGTTTTGTAGGTTTGAATACAGTTCAATTCAATATTAGAAAATGAAACTCAAATAAAACTACAACCAATAAACATTGAAAAATAACATTAAGGTCAAGTAGGATAAAAAATATTTATAATAAATATTAAATCATTTTGAATAGTATCAACCTTAAAAACCCAAGTTGATCTAAACCAAAAGAACTGAGAACATGGATGAATGATTCTATATATTTCCCACCACAACTTTGGGTTCATAATCAACTTTGACAATTGAGCTATTGGAGTCATCATAATTAATAAATGGATTGGTGCTAATGGTAGTAGGGATGGTTCTAATTTTATTATCACCATCATAAAAAACATGTATTAGAATTACTTCAATAATGACACCAAATTTAGGTCGAAGAGGATATTTGACATAAAAAACCTATTTTGTCATTGATGCCAATACATATGGTTCATCAGTAGAAAGAGTGCAAGTCATATCAATAACTTGAAATCCATAATCATTAATAAAGGTGCCCAACCTCATCATCGAATCAAACCAATGACATTTAATCATAATGAATCGACCATGAGAGTAATAATTCAATATTATTATTTTCTCAATGAATCCATAATAAGATACATTTTCAAAATGAGGTCTATTATCTGATGCATTGGAATAACAGTCTGTTTTGAAAGTTAGCATAACACCATCATGTTGTGTTCTCATGTTCTTTTCTTGTTCAGTGATAATAAATCTATACCCATTTATCACAATTGATTTATATTCATGAACCACAATATTAGGACCAAAGGCTAAAGCTTTTATTTCCTTAGAAACAAAGTCATTAGGCAAACTCGATACTTGAAATATAAATAAATATTAATCTTAATTAAATATTGATTTTATTTATTTATTATTGAAATATTTCTACCTTCAATCTTAACCAATTAGAAAACTATTTGCTATGAAAAGTCTCTCTCCTTATCACAGATAAATAAAAATGATTTCTATTTATCATTTCTTTATGTTCCTTGTAGTTAAAAATAGAAATTGTTTAACAGATATGTAAAATTACAAGAGATGAGATAAGATATACATGTTCAATTTACTTAATTGATGTAGTCATTGAAAAAATCATAGTTGAACAACACTGTGCGATGTGCCATCTCCCGCTCTTCAAGGATTAATGTCGTCAATGTATATGATTCGAGAATTCCTCCTATTTGAGGAAATGATGAAAAATTGGGTTCAATTTTCTCATACTGTTTTTCTTTATTTCTCATTGGTCTGTTCATTATTTTAGTAAGATTAGACAAATACATTGAGAAGAAATCCATACATTCTTGATCCAAGTAACCATTTACGATAGAACCTTCAGAATGATTCCTGTTCCAGACATAATATTTCAATGTGTACATATTTCTTTCAGTTGGATACATCTAATGGAAAGAAACAGGTCCTCTGAGAATTATTTCAGTTGGAATATGGACAGTCAGATACAACATGCATGTGAAAAATGATGGAGGAAATATTTTCTATAACTCACACAAAATTAATGGTCTCTGCCAACATTTTTTGCAAGAAAGACTTGAACAAATTCTGAGAACAAATATCTATAAACAAATGGAATAACCGAATAACCAAAACACTTACATTATTGGACAAAAGATGACATATTTCTATTGGAATCAAATCATACAAAAGGACGTGATAATAACGATTCTTTAAAGATTTCAGTTTCAACTCTCTTCTATTGAACCATTTTGATATATTTCTTTAATAGACATTAGGAACTTTAATAGTATCTAGTACTTTAAGAAATTTATTTTTTTCTATAGGTTTCATCACATATGAAGCACATGGAACTTTCCATTTATTTTCACTGATACACACATGATGAAATTCTGGTCTGATCCCCCAATCCACTAAGTCATGTTGAGATCGTAAATCATCTTTTGTCTTTCCCATAACATTTAGAATAATCAAAAGAAAAATTTCACACATATTCTTTTCAATGTTAATTATGTCTAAGAAATGACATAACAAATTGGTTGACCAATAAGGAAACTCAAATAAGATACTCTTCTTTCAATTGTAACATGTATCTTTGGTAACATTCTTCATCTTTCTAGATTTAATTTGACCCTTCCTGGATGAAAAAATGAAACCTTTCAATTCATTAAGCACATCAGTTATAAACATATACTATGGTGGATCGTTTGTCTACATGGTATTGTCAAATCTTTGACGATTATTTCTATATGAATGATTCATTGAAAATAATCATCGATGTCCCATAAAACTAAAACTATAGTGATATTTCAGTCTTATGGATTGAGTATTCTTCATACAAATAGGACATGACAGTTTTCCCATCATGTTCCATCCAAACATCATTGCATAAGTAGGAAAATCATTGATTGTCCACATAATCACAACACGCATATGAAATATATCTTTCGAACATGCATCTTATGTGCGCACACCCACATCCCAAAGAAGTTTCAACTATTTTATTAAAGGTTTCATGTATATTTCTATATCATTGTTGGGATCAGAAGGGACAGATATGAGTATACTCATGAAATTGTAAGGTTTTTTCATAAACAACCATGAGGGAAGGTTATAAATGTGTATGAAAATTGAAAATGTACTATGAGAAGTAAGCATATTCCCAAATAGATTAAAACTATCACATGAAAGACCCAACCTTAAATCATGCACGTTAGATGCAAAATCAGGATATTGAGCATGAAATATCTTCCATGCAAATCCATCTGCAGGGTGAACCAACTCTTCATTATTCTTCTTTCTCTCGATATCATGCCATCACATTTTTATTGATATTTCACCAGTCATGAAAATATTTTGGAGACTGGGGATCAATTGAAAGTGCCACATTATTTTCTGTGGTACATGGGATGGTGTTACATTAACTTTTGGCTTTCATCAAGATGTTCTGCATTTTATACAATCATTTATTTCAGTAGTTTCCTACCAGAATAAGCTGCAATCTTTTAGGTAAGCATGATTTTTTTGAAAGTATGAGTTCTTCAACTAACTTCTATTCCATATAATGGTTTTATGTAATATCTACATCATCTAGAATTAAGTCCTTTAAGAAGGTAATAATGTAATTGATGGTAGTATTAGAAATCCCATACATTGTTTTCCCATGAAACAATCAGATTAAAAATTCCATCTTTTTTTATTCTACCACATTGCTAATATACTGGATTCGTCACAACATCATTCAATTTTTTCACCCTATCAACATCATCATTTTCATTGGATGCATCATGTGTGCTCGTATCGAAGTCTTCTTGGGTCTACATCCTTTCCTTTTCATGATTAAGAATAAATAGAAACCAGTCATATATAAAATTCTTCAATCTAATCCTCTCATTTGGATCATTGTTATTTTGAGATTCCATTTTCTTCCCATTGTGATACCACACATAGTAGCTTTTTTTGAAAACCATATTTGGTTATATGGTGGATAACTTCTTCATGGCTCAATCAAGGTCTTCTAACATAATTATAACATGGGAAGTGTATGTGACCACTGTCTAAAGCATTGTCAAATGTGAAATCTAAAAATATCTCCAAATTATTTTGAAAATTTCTTGAGATATGATTAGTTTCATACATCCAACTTCTATCCATTCTGTAAAAAATTTAATAAGTAATTTTATAAAAGCAATTCAATAGGATTGAAGTTTAATTGAAAATATATTTAAGTTAACGAGAATTGTTCACTTTATATAAAACTATAACTGACACAATACTCTATATGAGAATCATAATATTAAAGACAACAAAATACTCTATAGATTGGTTTTGTTAAGTAAACAAGAATTGTTTAACTCAGTTCATTTTTTATCATTACTATAGAATTTATTTTAGTTAGGTTCACTTTAGTTAAATTCTATTTATTTTAGTTTAGTTTGATGCAATTTAGTGTTGTTCGAGTCTATTCAAGTATACATGGGTCAAATAAAGTCATTTCAATTCAATTTAGTTGGTTTGGTATATCCCAAGATTTCATTAGTAGGAGGGTTTGAGTAGTGTTATTTTCCACTAGTAATAATATCATATTGTTGAGATACTTCTTCAGCCTATATCCATTGATAACAAATTTGTAAATTTATCATTTATTAACTATCAAAAAAACACTAAATAGATACCCATTAGTGATGATCAATGGGCCTTCCCCTATGGAATCAACAAGTTATGTGCTACTTCTATTCTCTCCATGTAAATTCTGGAATTTACAAATTATTCTCTCTTTATTTCGGTATGTTCTTGAATATACAGTCTTATTTCATATCCAACCTTTTCTATATCCATATTCATCTCTTTAGCTTCCTAATAATATTTATGTTCTATCTCTACATGCATATGATAACTAATATATTTGATAAATTAGTATGCGCTCATTCCATTTGGGGTTTTGTAATCTATTCTATAAACCCACAAGGTGTCTTCCAACCTTCTGCTCATATATTTTCTATTTGACTTTACTATCTTTTCCAAGATTCCTTTAATATCACTTTTAAAAAATTCAACTTGTTTATTGGATTGTGGATGGTAAGGTGTTGATTTATTTTGGTGCACTCTATACTTCCTCATTAAAGCTTCCAAGCACTTATAGTGAAGGTGGGTTCATCTGTCACTAATGAATTCTTGCAAGATTCTAAATCAAAAAATATAGTATTACTCAAAAAAGTACAAATAATACTAGAATTGTCAATTTTTTTGGACTTGGATTCCACACATTTTGAAACATAGTCAACAAATAACAATATTTTTGAATATACAAATGACTTTTGAAATGGTTTTATAAAGTCTATACTCCATACATCAAGTATTTCACAAAAAATAATTGGTCATTGAAGTATTTTTTATCTCTTAGATATATTTATAGTGAATTTTCACTGCTCATATTTCTTAAAAAATTAAAAATCATCCTTAAAAATTTGGGATAGTATATTCTATATTAAAGGACTTTCCTAGACGTTCATTGAGGTTCAAAGTAACCTCCACAAGATAAATTATGATAAAATTATAATACATATTAAACATAAATTTTAGGGAAATATATGTTGATAATTTGATCATTATAAAACTTCCATATATATAGATCTTATCAAAAATAAAACCATGATACAATATTTAGTATAAAAAATTGTTGTTACATTAGATGTTACAGAACATGTGAGGTTACCAAAAAATTTAACATAGCATCATACCATAATACTTCCCCTTTAAACAAATATTGTTAATATTATAGAATTATTTCATTAAATAGTTCCTTATCTAGAATTTCCACCTTGGTTGTGTAGTGAATACTGCAAAAGTGGTCTTCCTCTTGATTTTTAGCTCCTCTCTTTTCTTTTATTTTCAAATAAAATTTCTATCATTTCAAAATTTGTCTTACCAAACTTAGATTTTATAATGGATTCTTGATCAAAACAAAAAATAAAAAACAACTTTTCAAAGAAAAACTTTTGAAATTAGATCTTTTGTTTTTGAAATCTTTCTTTAAGTTCCCTTTTTTCCCATAATACCAGCACGTGGGTTTGGGCCCAACTGATTCCCCTTAGACCTTCTCTATATTTTTCCTTCCCATTCTTTTGACTTTAGTTTTCCCTTTAACCATAAAATTCCCTACCATCTGTATTGAATATTGTTCAGGTATCTCCCTGGATCTCCTTCTTCTGAATCTCTTTATTTAGAACATGATCTTTGATTTCCTTGAACACCAAGTCATTTTTTCCACTGAGTTTCTAATGATAGTAACTGTCACATTCCAAGACTCTAGAAGAAATGAAAGAGTAATTGAGACACACACACCTTCTATGAACTCCATCTTCACTGATTTGAGTTGGATTTGAATCATGTTAAGGACATTGATATGATTTTCCACCGAATTTCCTTTCGAAATATTCATACCAAAAAGTCACCAAAATTGAAAATTTTATTCACCACGGAAGGCTTATTATACATGTTTTCAAGATTCATCATCAATTCAGTATTTTTATTCACTATCTAGATGTTAAAGGCCACATTTCATGTTAATGTCATTAGAACCACCCTAAGTGATTTCTAGTCGGGGCTTTACCATTATGATTTTTCCATTGATTTCAGTTTGACGACCTTCAATGAAATCTCAAGATTATTCTAATACAGATAAAATTATATCTTCATTCTATAGAATTTAAATTATGAACTATTGAAATTCTCAATTCAGACATTGCCTTATTCTAATTCCATTCCTTCTAAATTAGTAACCCCCACTAAAAATGAAAAAATTTTAAGGCAAGAACCTCCACAGGTCTGCAACCAAGATTTGATACCACTTGTGTCAAGAACCCAAATTCCAGTACCCCTTATAGAACCTCATTTTTAGAACAAGTTCAGAAGTTCTGAAGTTTGACAACACACAATTTCAATGTTCAGATAAAGGAACTAAGATCCAAAATCTTGTGTCAAATCGCCTTGATCACCTACAAAAATTCTGAAACACACACAAATGGGTGAATGAAAGCACTCACACATAGCATAAAAACTTGAGGATTCATATGGTTAAAAACATAATCCTAGTTTATGAGAGAAACACTACTTATTTTTATTACCAATAGAAGAGAATAGTTACAACATTGAAGTATAAATAAAATGATCCCAACTATTTATAGAAAAGTTCCACCGGTAGATTCAGTTCCACTGCTATCTAATCTATATGGTTAATCTCTACCACCTTCCAATCTATGTGGGAAACCCTCTATTTGGTTAAGACCATCGATTGATACACCACCTTAACTTTCCAAAACCCAATGATCAATGCAAGCTACACTACTACAAAGCATGCTTTAACATCGCCTAAATTTATCAGTGATAGAAAAATACACTGAGAAAGTTCATCTTTATCAGTGCTAAAATAAGTGCTTATAAAGTGAGACCTTTATCAGCACTAAATTAAAGTGCCGATAAAGGGAACCCTTTATCAGTTCTTTATTTTTAGCACTGATAAAAATTACCCTTTATGAGTGCTAAAAATAAAGTACTGATAAATGGTAACCTTTATGAGCTCATTATCAACAATGATAAGTTCCACAATAAAATGAAATAATTAAACAAATAAAATTAAAAAATTTAACAATTTCATTAACTAAATAATTATTGTTAAAAATGAATAAATTGAATATACATATATATAAATTTTAAAAATTAATAAATAGTATATATTAAATATATAGATATGTAAAATTAATAATTAAATAAATAAAAATTTAAAATGAGTAAATTAAGAAAAATATTAAACATTTTATTAAATAAATAATTATTAATAAAAATGAATAAATTTAATATACATATATATAGATTATAAATATTGAAAAATAACATATATTAAATATATATATATATATATAAATGAATATATAGTTAAACAAAAAAAATTAAAATGAATAAATTTCAAAATTATTTAAAAATTTATTAATGAAACAACTATTAATAAAAATGAATAAGTATAATATATATATTTATTAATTATAAATAGTAATAAATAATATATATCAAATATAAATATATATAAAATAAATAAAATGTTAATTAAAAACATATTAATATCTTATTCATTTTTAATATTGTTTGATTTTTCAATTTAGCATATATCAAATGTTGTGTGTTACATTGATTTCATGTACATATATATATATGTAATTAATGCAGTTTTATTTACAAACGTACAAAAAAATATATTTATGCAATATATAGAAACACATAAGCCTAATATTTATGTAATTTATTCAAATTTTAGTATATTTTACAATTTCATTACAACATGATACATTTAATTTATTATTTTTTTAATTGGTCAATTTTATTTATTTATTTTTACTACTATTACTATTTGGGCATTCATTTTTTTTGAATTTGATCATTTTCTATTATTTATTTATTTATATATATATATACACCAGTTTTTAGTATATTCAATATGTATTCATCTTACTTCAACATATATATATCCATATTTTTTTTAATAATTTATATTTAATTAATAAAACTTATCCATTTTTTCAATATTTTTAAAGAATACTCATTTTGAATTATTCAATTTCACTCATTTTTAAAATGCATGTATTTAAGATTATATATCCATTAATAATGTTAAAAATATATATTTAAATAAATATTATAAATAAATATATTTATAAATGTATATTTACTATATTTATAACTATTATAAATAAATAAATATTATTTTTTAAATAAGTATTATATAATTATAAATAAATAATTATATATATTTAATAATTATAAAATTATAATAAATTTATTTAAATAAATCCTTTATCAGTGATAAAAAAACACTGATAAAGATTGATCTTTATCATCATTAATAAAACATTGTTAAAAAGAATCTTTATCAGTGCCAAAATATTAGCATTGATAAAGATGTTTTTTATCATCATTGATAAGTATCCCTTTTATCAGCGATTATCGATTTAACACTAATAAAAAGTATATTTATCAGTGCTTTTCTGAAATAATTGTTAAAAGTGTTCTTGGTCTATTTAAAAGATCCCTAATCAGTACTCAGTCAGTCACAATTCTCAAGCTCTCGTGGAACTCCTTTGCTACCGGTGTGACTCCTCTATATTCCCTCAGAAAAATCATGGCTAGAATCCAATGTATGTTATTTTCTACTTTTACTCTATTGTTTTTTGATCTTTTGGGTTTCACATTTTTTGTTTTTCATTTTACGTTATTCTTCACCATGAAGAACCCTACATCTCGTCTTCTCGCCACTGCTGACGTGAATTCTCTAGGTTCATATAAGGATCATAAATATGTACCATGATATTAGTCATCGGTTTTTTTGGCCTGTAATGATGAAATGAATCATATTATTCCTCAGTAAATTGTTTACCTATAATCCGATGAAAGAAAATACAAAAAACCAATAAGTACTCTTTCAATAATTTATTTTTCTATTAGGAAATGGGATGAAATCATGATGGATTTCTTGACTAGTTTTTTTAAGATCATTTAAATAGAAAGATGTAGTGCGGGTTATAGTGGATCAAATAACTAAGATGAACAACTTATTACATATTGAAGAGGCTTCCTCAGTTGATGAACTCGATTAATTGTATGTCAAAGAGATAATAATGCTTCCAGATGTCCCATCTAGTGTTGTATCTAATAGGGATATGATGTTTTTATCTTGGTTAAAGCAAGAACATTAATTTTCAATGAGTTTATGGGTGAAATTTTATACTTCCATTATTCCATATACTAACAGTCATTCTAATTAGACTATATTGATATTGGAGGATATTCTTTGAGCCTTAATTATTGACTTCAGTGACTCCTAGAAGGATTAACTTTCCTTGGTGGAATTATCTTATAAAAACAGTTATCAATAACGTATCCAGATGAACTCATATGAAGAATTATATTAAATACATTTCCACTCCCCTTTATGTTGGATAAAGATATAATAATATCTTATGAATAACCCTAGTCTTCTCCAAGAAATTATAGACTGAGTGATGTTAATTCAATATTTTTTTGAAACTACTCAAAGTAAACCAATTTACTATAATAACCATTAGAGGTGACCCCTATAATATAATGTTAATGATCATGTGTTTATTTATGTTTCCTTGAGATTGGTTCACTAATGGATTATAAAGAAGAGGAAATTAGCCTCAAAATACATCAAAACTAACCATGTAATCCCCTTTAATGTCAGTATCTTAGTCTCATTTTGGGTGTATTTTTCATTGAAGGGGAGTTAAAAGAGGGGGTAGAGGATTTGATAGGAGAGTGGTGAAGAGATAGTATAAGGACCCGACCTTATTACATTACTTAATCTTGAATTTAGTCAATAAATCACTTCCTTTCACATTGAGTATCTTTTCAAGTTTAGAGCTTTAGATAATTGAGACATAACACATTCATAACATTACACATTAATACAAAGTGGATACCATAAAAATGGTATTCATTTCTTCCAAAATATAAAAAATTTCATATAAAACATGATTCCTTGAAAAATATTCATAACATTTAGCATGGATTCCTTATTTGTCTTAAAAATACTTATAACCTGTGAAAGTCATTTAAAAACTTGGGATAATCACAAAAAGCTCAATAAGGGATATAAAAATAAGGAAAGAACGCAATAGTCCATGAATACTTGTAACGTATGAAATTATTTTAAAAAAGACATACTTGTCACCCATAATTACTTACTTTGTGAAACTTCAGATTTTCACAAGATTCCAACAAAACATAAAGAACATAAATATAACAATAAAGGTATCTTGGGACATTACTTATATATTCTTGTAACCCTCTTGGCTACCTTATAATTTGTAACCCTCACAGCTACCTTACAATTTGTATAACCATCACAGTTACATTTGGAGTAACCATACAGCCAAAATCCAACTTAAAAATACCCAATTCATTGGAGCGCTATCTGGGCGCAACCATCTTACATTTCATGAATATTCTTTCCACATAAATATAATCAACCTTATATAAACATAAGGGTTGCCCATGAAAAGAATTAGGTACCACAATCACGACATAAAGAATAACCAATGGGCGTATCATGAAAGTGTCCATGTAATAAAGGAATTACAACATACATAGACATTCATAAGGTAAAATAGTCATATATCATGTTAAATTATGTCAAAAATAAGTTACAACATGTAAGAAATGTGTTTGAGAAATTTTAGCATTAAAACATTTTTGTGTAGTTTTAAGGAAAATACTATAGTGCTTTTAAATTAGAAAAGAGAAAAATATTTTATATAAAATAATAAGTGAACCTATAAGGTTTTAATAATAAAAATAATTATTTTATAAATACAATTTTGGATTAAAATAGATGATAGAGTGCACTTGAAATTGGGTGAAAATTTGGGAAGTTTCCTTAAAACAAGTTTGCTTATTGGGATGTATCGAGAAGGGAATCAATTAAAAGTATGCATATCCATGAAATATAATAAGGTATGGATCTTGAAACATGATTTTGGATCATAGAAATATCATGTATAAGTTGTACATAAAAAGAAAATACAACTTTATTTGGGTAAAAATAAAGATAGAGCAACCCAAAGGAATAAAGGCAGTTCGGGTAGAATTCTTTAGGGATTATCGGCATGGTATCAGGTGTACTTAAAAGGGATTCATGAGAGAGAAAAAGGTTTATCATCACTTATAAATAATGAGATAATTAAGGGCGAGGGTGATAAATCATACTCCAACATAATTAATTATACGCAAAAGGGCATAACATAGAGGACATTCTTGAATAAAAGTTAAATAGAGAGGATCTCTTATAAATATCATATAATTGAAGAGATACTTAATAGAGTGGATGGAATATATATATACTTTAAATAAACATAATTAATCATAATATAAACAAATTTAATCAAACAAAAAATTTTAATACCATGTGAACAATGAAGTAGAAGGTTAACCCAAAGAATGGAAATCGGTTTAAGAATTCCCTTACCTCGGGTTTGTCTTACTTAAAATTCATTTAAAACTCTTGTATAATGGTTAAAAGAGTGTTATTAATATCTTAAATAAATATATTAATCTTTATAATATCTTATATGATCATTTAATAACATCATTTCACCATTTAATTATTAGTATTTTGTTCATTCCATTGTTTTGGGTGCGTTCTTTACATGATTTCCATGATCGATTCACGAGGGATATTCTTATCGATTGGGAGTGAAACCCCAGAATTGGAATGGATTGGTATTTAAATTTTTCTAGAACCATAAATTATACCTTTTATTTTTTTTAATTCTGACATAAGGATGTTTCATAAGTTAAAACATTATTGGTATTTGTTTAAGTCATTTTGGCAATTCTTCGATCGTAAATAACTCATTTTGTTTTATAAATTAATAAAATGTGTAAAAAATGATTAAATAAAATTATATAAGTTATAATACATAAATTATAATCTGTTTCAACCATAAAAATGGTTTCATGACCAGTATTTAAGGAATTACAAGAAATTGAAATCACATCGTCCACGATGTTGGTAAATCGACACATCACGGGAAATGTTTTAATTTCTTGAATAAGTGGAAGATAAGAAGGAATATAATGGTGAGTATTCCATAAAAATGATGAAATCCATAATATTTAAGATACTGTATCATTCATGCCTCTTGGATAAGGGTAGGTGAGGAAAGAAAAATAAAAGAAAGGAATCTCGAAATAAAAGAAAAGTTGAGAAATCCCTTCGAAAATTTAGCAGCCTAACGACGTCGCTTAAAATTTCATAAAATATTTTGATGAGATAAAATAGGTATATAATCATTATTAAATAATATGGTAAGTATGGGTGATATGTAATTACATATCCCAACATAATCTAATGTAAATTAAAAAGAATAACATAAAATGAAAGATTAAAAAGAGAAGGGTGGTTGATTCCCTTACCTTATAGAGTAACTCCTAAAACTTGAAGGTTGAGACCTTGAGGGATTGAGGACACCTTGGGAGGACTACTAGGTAGGTAATAATACCAGATATTTTTTATGAGGAATTTGTAATTAATGGAATGAAGTAATGAGTAGGTATTTATAGTAAAAAATGAGGAAATATTTTATTAATTTCTAAGGGACACCTCATTAATGGTATTAGAAAAACCATGGGCTTGCCCATGGTATTGGAAACTTGGGACACCTCATAATTTTTTTATTGTACACAGGTCAACCATATTTATTTCATCATTATTACATCATTAATGATGTCATTAAACACATCAAAACTCAAACTAAATTTTTACTATTCACAAAAATTCTTCTGTTTCAGAAAAATAGAAAAAAATCAACCTAACCATTTTTTGACATGTAGAATTAAAAAATGAAATCCATTTTTTGAAAATAATTTTATAAATATTATTAATTTAATTTTTAAATAAAATCATAATTTATTCAAAAATAACATTTTAAAATCTATAACTCTTTTTTTAACACATTGAAAAAGTAACTGACATCTCATTATCTTATATCCTTAAGAAAATAAAATAATAATATGATTTAATATTCACAGGGGTTATATTAATATTTATATCACTATTCATAATGGTATGTTACTATTCGCCAAAAAAATAAGTTAGTTCTTCCAAACTCGAAATAACTTACTGATCAAAATTATAGATGACCTTTTTCTTGAAATTCAAAACATAGAAGTGGAAAAATTACGATTAAAGGATAGTTATAAATATCTACTTAAAAAAAGTTTCATGCATTTTAATTTATTTTTAGAAAATATTGGGGTGTTACATTATCCCCACCTTCTGGAAATTACGTCCTCATAATTTTATTTACTTATTAAATAAGTGAGGGTACCTTTCCCTCATAGCATTTCCAGACTCCCATGTTGTTTCTTCAACCACGTGGTTTCTCCACAAAACCTTTACCTAGTAAATTACCTTATTCTATAATACATGTTCTCTTAGTTCAAGAATCTGAACTGGTTTCTCTTCATAAGAAAGGTTCTCTTCAAGATAAACCACTTCTAGACTCAAGATATGAGATGAATCTGGTACATATTTTCTCAACATCGAAACATGAAAGATATTTTGTACCTGAGATAAATTTAGAGGCAAAGATACTTGGTATGCAACTAGTCTAACTTTTTCCATGATTTCAAAAATACCTATGAACTACGTACTTAGCTTTCCTTTCTTACCAAAATGCATCACACTTTTCCACGGAGAGATTTTAAGGAAAACATGGTCACCTACCTTAAAATAAAAGTCTTTCCTCCCATTGTCTACATAACTTTTCTACCTTCTCTAAGCTATCCTCATGTGTTGTTGGATCATCTTCACTTTCTCACCCACTTCTTCCACTAATTATGGTCCCATCAACTTCCTTTCCCCAATTTCATCCCAAAAAGATAGAGTTCGATACCGCTTCCCGTTCAATACCTCAAAAGGTGCCATTTATATATTGGAATGAAAATTTTTATTATAAAAAAACTCAATTAAACAAAGATGCTGATCCCAACTTCCCTAGTAGTCCATTGAACATGCTCGAAGCATATCCTTCAAAGTCTGAATTGTTCATTCAGACTTCCCATCTGATTGAGGATGAAAAGATGTATTGAAATTTAATTATGTTCCCAACGACTTCTAAAGGCCCTTCCAAAAGTTAGAAGTGAACCTGAGATCCTAATCAGATAAAATGGAATTAGGAACTCCATGTAACCTAACAATCTCTTTGAGGTATATTCTAGAAACATGATTCAAAGACATTGTATCTCAAATAGAAAGAAAATGTGTAGATTTTGTCAACTTATCAAAAATAACCCAAATCACATTGTTAACTCGAGAATTCTTTGGTAGTCCCACCACAAAGTCCATGGATATATTCTCCCATTTCTAATCTGGCACTGGTAAAGGTTGAATCATCCCCTTCGATAACTTCCACTCTGCTTTAACCTATTCACGTGTCAAACATTTCCTGGTAAAATCAGCAATATCCTTTTTTATTCCATCTCACTAGTAATACTCCCGAAGGTCTCTGTACATCTTAGTACTTCCAGGATGAAATGAAAATGGAAAACTATGAGCTTCACATAAAAAATATTTCTTTAACTGGGAATCACAAGGAACACACAAACTTTTACCAAATCTTAAAACACAATCTTTATCAAGGTTAAATTCTGGCAACTTACCCATTTTAACCAACTCTACCTTTTTTCTACAGCTCACAGTCTTCCTTTTGTGCTTGCTTAATTCTGTCTGATAATAATGAATACATTGAAACCTGAAACAAAATAGAGGTATTTCCTACACCAACAACTTCTAATAAAAAATTCAACAAATCATTAATCAAGAGATCATGTTCCAAACGTAACATGGTTAATGATGCATAGTGTTTTCGACTGAAGGAATCCACCACTTTGTTTTCTTTTCGAGGATAGTAATTGATCATGAAATAATAATCTTTTATCAGTTCAATACATCTTCTCTGCCTCATTTTTAATTTATTTTAAGTGAATATATACTTTAGATTTCTATGATCAGTATATATTTTACATTTGGCTCTGTATAAATGATGCCTCTAAATTTTCAAAGAAAAAACCACAGCTTCCAATTCCAAATCATGTGTGGGATAATTTAACTCATGAGGTTTTAGTTGTCTTGAATAATAAGAAATTACCTGATCATTCTGTATCAGAACACAACCAAGTCCCTTCAATGAAGCATCATTGTAGATGACAAACTCACCATTTCGGGAAGGCATGGACAAAATTGGAGCATTCACCAATCTATTATTTAGTTCCTAAAAACAAACATCACATTCTTATGTCCAAATAAATTTAACCCCTTTTCACATCAACTTAGTTAGTAGGATAGATAAATGTGCAAAGTTTTTAACAATCCACTAGTAATAACCTTCTAATCCAATAAAACTTCAAATATCAGTAACATTTGGGGGTCTTGGCCATTCATAAACCACTTTTGGTTTGGAAGGATCAACTATTATTCCATCCTTATTTACAATGTTCCCAAGAAAAGAAATCTGTTGCAACCAAAAATCACACTTGCTGAATTTTCCATACAGTTTCTTTTCCTTTAAGGTTTTCAAAAAAACCCTTAGATGTTTTTCATGATCCTCTTTATTCTTAGAAAATACCAGAATATCATCAATAAACACAACCATAAATTTATCCAAGAACTCATGAAATATTCTATTCATAAGATTCAGGAATACAACAGGTGCATTAATTAACCCAAAAAACATAATAAAAAATTCATAGTGCCCATATCTAGTATAAAAATCTGTTTTTAGGATGTCAACCTCCTTCACCTTCAGTTGATGGTATTCAGATCTCAAGTCAATCTTGGAAAAGTATTGAGTGTAAGAACCCATACCTTCTTTTCAGGTATGTTTTTCCTTTTTCTGTAGTTTTTGAGAAAAGAGGAGTTCTGGAAAATTTTGAAGTACACGCCGTGTACTTTATGAGTACACACCGTGTACTCCCTTGCCGCGCGAGGCCATGTACTGGCTGTGTTCGGTCCACACACACACCCATGTAGGGGTGATGTGGAAGCTACTTAAAGAGGAGTATGGAAAATCCTAGTACACACTGTGTGCTTTCTTTTTTTTCAATAAACGCACCAGGGTCACGTCTAACGGAAAAAACTGTCTTTTTCTAGGTGTTCTTTGTCTGAGAGTGCCGACCAGCCACAGATCTTCGACGAGACACCCAACCTCCTTCCATCCTCCGATTTGAACATAGGTGAGTGCATTGGAACCACAACGGTAATCTCTTCCTTCTCCAAGATATTCGTTTCCCAATTACTTATCCTTTCCAGGTTATTGTGGGTTGAACGTTTTAGACGTTTTTGTAGATATTCGACGTTCTAAGGTGGTTAAAGCCCCGTGGTTCACATATGTCGATCTTCTAACATCAAGGTAGGTGGTTTGTGCCTTTATGTAGAAAGTCTTTGAGTATTTGTACAAATTCCACCAATAACATTGAACGGGGTATTGCATGTTTCCTGTTTTGCCTTTGTTGTTTTCCTGATTTTCTTATATGACTGAGTAGAGAATATTGTTTGTGAAAAGGGTAATTTAATATGATTTGGATGTTTTTCCCATGCATGTTTTGTCTGTTTATAACCGTTTGGTCTAGTTTTTCCTATTAGGCTATTGCCAGTTCCATACCTAGTTGTAGGATAGAGTATTCTTTTTCTGACATGCTGAGATGCTGTAGAATTCTATCCAAGTAGTTATTTAGGTTACTTTGACCATTACACGATGCAATACTTGCTGACTTTACACAGGGCTATGAGAACCTAGTGTAGTAGACCATAGGGAGAATGGACGTAAGGGATTCTCCAGAGTGTCTTTAATTTATGATGCGAGACCACAGAGGGAATTGACGTTGAGTGCTTCCTTAGAGTATCTGTAGTTCCTCGACACGGGCCACAGGGGGAATGAGACATTGAGTGCTTCCCCATAGCGCCTTTAGTATGATACAAGACTATAGGGGGAATTGATGGTGAGTGCTTCCCCAGAGAGTCTATTCTTTAGCTGAACCAGAGGGGTGAGACTGTGTGTGCCTCCCGGAGGCTTGATAGTGCTTGTAGGTTGAACCATAGAGGTTAGGATGTGAGAACTACCCATAGGGATACCTATTTGTTATACTTTCTTGTGTGGCTTCTTACTTTTTTGTAAATTATATGCTAGGAACTGTTGATTGTTTGCTGCTGAGTACTTTTATGTTTACTGTTTTCTGTACTTTTACCTGCCATACATTCACTGACTTTTAGGCACAGATCTTCGGGTGGTTGCCTACTGGGATTTTTGTCTCACACCCTATTTGGGCCATGATTTTGGTCTTAAACAGATTATATTGTTGCAGGTATAGATAAGGGAAAACACCCTTATACTTCAGGTTCTTGATTGCTTTAGAGCTGGAGAGCATGGAACCAAGATGAGGCTTGCGATGCTGAGGAGTTTTTTGTCTGTCTTCATTTTTATTTGGGTTTAGTACTGTATTAAGCATTGTGAATTGTTTGTATGATTTCCTAGACACATATGAATCTTGCATCATTTATATATTTTTCCCAGTTGTTTACTTATTAGTCTTCCACTATTTACTATTGTTGGATATTTACTGCTTCCGCGATTATATGATTGTTTATATTCCACCGTGTTACTCTGCCAATGAGGGAATAGTTTCTCCAAAATCACACTCAAGGCCCCCACTGCTAGTCGGCAGCCTCTGGAATTCAGGGAAATGCACTTGAGGCCATGTGACCAACCAGGTACGGGGTTCCCCTGGGCGGCTTCCAGAACTGGGGCATTACACTGAGATCCTTGGATTTGATCAAACAAGTCATCGATATGAAGAAAAAGATACTTGTTTTTAATATTGATGTTATTTAAGGATCTATAATCAATGAAAAGTCTCATGGAACCATCATTTTTTTAATGAACAAAATAGGATCACCCCATGGTGAAGTGCTAAGACGAATGAAGCCTTTATCAAGAAAATCCTAAAACTGATTTTTTCAATTCAATAAGTTCTATTTGTGACATTCTATATGGGAGTTTTTAAATTGTATTAGCATCAGGGACTAAGTCAATTGTGAATCTGACTTCCCTATCAGGTATGACACCAATTAGCTCATTAGAAAAAATGTCAAGGTATTCATTTACCACTGACACATCATTAATCTGAATAGTTCCCTTGTTTTCAACAATATGAGTAAGATAATTTTCATTTCCATATTTCAATAATTTTACATCTTTCTAACATGTTATCAAATGTATGAGTTCTTTCTTGTACACAAACTGAAACTATTTCTAAAAAATAACATCTTTAGCTCTCTAATTAATCTTAGCATGATAAATAAAAATCCAATCCATTCCCAAAATGACATCAAACTCTACTAAGGAAAAAACAACAAGGTTTACAGGTAAAGTTTTTACACAAACCATTATAGAAACATTCTTATAATTCCTATTTTCTATAATATTTCCCCCTGGTGTTTTAACAATAAGCTCCAGTCTTATTTGTTGAGGTGATATTTACAATTTACCAGAAAATTCCTCAGAAATAAAGGAATGTGTAGACCCTTATAGAACAAAACTTTAGAAAAATATGAGTAAACAAACAAAGTACCTGATACAACTTCATTGGATGGACTTAAGTCTACTGACATAATCAAAAAGGATCTCACTACAACTTTCTAATTATATTCTGGCTTCTTTTCATCATTCAGATCTCTCTTTGGGAATAAATTTGCATAATGACCCATATCACCACATTTAAAACCCTTTATAGTTTTCTTGTCAGGATTAGTCTTAGAATCATTTTAATTAAAATCTTGGGCCATATGTCCAAACTTACCATATCGAAAACACTTCCCAATTTTGGTAAGGCATTCCCCAGGGTGTTTTCCCACACTTTTCACAAACTAAAAATTGGAATTTATTACCATCAAACTTCTTTGGTTGATTCCTTCCCATAACTTTCCATATATACCTCTTCTTATACTTGTTTTCAAAGTGCATGTGATCATCAGAAAACTCCACATCTACCCTCTCAGCACATCAGACAACTTTCTTATAAATTTTGAATTCACGGGAGGCCAACACCCTTTGATACCTTGGCTTTAATCCTGAGTAAAAGTGGTTGATTTTTCTATCAAGATCTATAATAAGATTTGGAGCATACCTCACTAGTCGGGTGAAGTTCTCTTCATACATGGCCACTGAATCCTCCTCCTTTTGCTTCAATTCAAGGAATTTCTTCTCCATCCTACATCGCACCACCTTAGGAAAATATTTTTCAAGGAAAATAATTTTAAATTCATCCCAGTCTAAGACATCAATATACTCTCTATACATGATATTTTGACCATTTACCACCACTGATCAACTTCACCTTCAATACGATAAATGGAAAGACTTACCTTTTGATTATCTGAATAACCCATTACATCAAATATATTTTAAAGGGCCTTAATCCATCCTTCAGATGCTACTGGGTCAGAATATCCATTAAAAGTAGGAGGGTGTTGTCTCATAAAATGTTCCACTATTTTAATGTTCTACTGTGGTACCTCTGTTTGTTCTCCTTCATAGATTACAACACTATTTATTGCCCATGTCATCTGATCCATTATTGTCACAAACTTCTCAATTCTAATCCCTTCTATTCTAGGCTATAGATTTGGAAGGATATTGTTCTGTCAGTGCCTCTCTTCTTCAGCTTCCTTGTTTCTTCTATAGTCAACAATTATGAATAAACATATCTTAGTCAAAGAAACACAATAATATTTAAATGCTATAACATTTCAAATTAATCATAGATTAAAAATCATTTATGGTATTCTATTAACATCACCCTAACCCCTAAAGTTATCTAAACCATACTCTGATACCAACTATAAGGACCCAACTTTATTACATTACATAATCTTTAATTTAGTCAAGAAATCACTTCCTTTCACATTAAGGATATTTTTAAGTTTAGAGCTTTAGAGAATTGGGACATAACACATTCATAACATTACACATTAGTACAGAGTGGATACCATAAAAACAATATTCATTTCTTCCAAAATATAAAAATTTTCAAATAAAACATGATTACTTGAAAAATATTCATAACATTTAATATGAATTACTTATTTGTCTTACACATCCTTATAACCTATAAAAATCATTTAAAAACTTTTGATGAGCACAAAAAGCTTAGTAATGGATATAAAAATAAGAAAATAACACAATAGTACATAAATACTTGTAACATATGAAATTATTTTCAAAAAGACATACTTGTCACCCATAATTACTTACTTTTTGAAACTTGTGATTCCCACAAGATTCCCACAAAACATAAAGAACATAAATATAACCATAAAGGTATATTATGGCATTACTTATATAATATTTTAACCCTCTTAACTACCTTATAATTTTTAACCCTCATAGTTACCTTACAATTTGTATAACCATCGCAGTTACACTTGAAGTAACCATACGACCGACCTCCAACTTACACATACTTAATGAATTGGATATATATTTGGGTGAACCCATCTTAAATTTCATGAATATGTTTTCCATATAAATAATCATACATAATCAATCTTATATAAACATAAGGGTTACCCGTGGAAAGAATTAGGTACCACAATCACGACATAAAGAATAACCGATGGTTGTATCATGAAAGTGTCAATGTAAGAAAGGAATTACAAAATAAATGAATGTTTTTAAGGTAAAATATAAATATGTCATGGTAAGTTATGTCAAACATAAGTGACAAAATGTAATAAATGTATTTGAGAAATTTTAGCATTAAAACATTTTTGTGCGGTTTTAAAGAAAATACCATAGAGATTTTAAAATAGAAAAGGGAAGAATATTTTATATAAAACCATAATTGAACCAAGAAGGTTTTCATAATAAAAAGACTGATTTTATAAAGACAATTGTGGATTAAATAATAGGATATAGTGCACTTGAAATTGGGTAAAAATTTGGGAAGTTCCCTTAAAACGAGTTTGCTTATTGGGAAGTATCAAGGAGGGAATCACTTAAAAGCGTGTATATCCCCAAAAGAGAATGATAGATGGATATTGAAACATGATTTTAAATCATATAAATATCATGTATAATTTTTACATAAAAATAAAAGACAACTTCATTTGGGTAAAATGAAATATAGAGAAACCTGAAGGAATAAAGGCAGTTCAGGTAGAATTCCTTACGGATTATCGGAATGGTATCAAGTGTACTTAAGAGGGATTAATGAGAGAGAAAAGAGTTTCTAATCACTTATAAATCATGAGGAAAGTAATGGAGAAGGTGGGAAATAATACTCCAACATTAGGAATTATACGCAAAATGGAATAACATAGAGGACATTCTTGAATAAAAGTTAAATAGAGAGGATCCCTTATAAATGTCGTATAATTGAAGAGAGACTTAATAGAGTGAATTAAATATGTATATAAACTATAAATACACATAATTAATCATAATATAAACAAATTTTATCAAACAAACAATTTTAATACCACATGAACAATGAAGTAGAAGGTTAACCCAAAGAATGGAAATCAGGTTAAGAATTCCCTTACCTAGGGTTTGTCTTACTTAAAAATCTTTTAAACCTCATGTATAATGGTTAAAAGAGTGTTATTAATATCTTAAAGAAACATATTCATATTTATAATATCTTATATGACCATTTCATAATATCATTTCACCCTTTAATTATTAGTATTTTTTTCCTTCCATTGTTTTGGGTGCGTTCTTTACATGATTTCCATGATCAGTTCATGATGGATATTCTTGTCGATTGGGGGTAAAACTCCAGAATTGTAATGAATTGTTATTTAAAATTTTCTATAACCATAAATTATACCTTTTATCTTTTTGAATTCTGACATGAGTATGTTTCATAAGTTAAAACATTATTGGTATTTGTTTAAGTCATTTTGGCGATTCTTCGATCGTAAAGAACTCATTTTGTTTTATAAATTAATAACATGTGTAAAAAATGATTTAAGAACATTATATAAATTATAATACATAAATTATAATATTTTTAAACCATAAAAAATGGTTTCATGACTAGTATTTAAGTAATTAAAATAAATTTAAATCACATCGTCCACGATGTCGGTAAATTGACACATCACAGACGATACTGTAATTTCTTAAATAAGCGGAAAAGGAGAAGGAATATAAAGGTGATTCTTACATAAAAATGATAAGATACATAATATGTAAGATAATTTATCATTAATAACTCTTAGATAAGGGTAGGTGAGGAAATAAAAAGAAAATAAAGGAATCTCGAAATAAAAGAAAAGTTGAGAAATCTCTTACGAAAATTTGGCAGCCTAATGACGTCACTTAAAATTTCATAAAATATTTTGATGAGAGAAAATGGGTATATAATAATTATTACATAATATGGGAATTAAGGGGGATATGTAATGATAAATCCCAATATAATCTAATGTAAATTAAAAATAATAACATAAAATGAAAGCTTGAAAAAGAGAAGGGTGGTGGATTCCCTTACCTTGTAGAGTAACTCCTAAAACTTGATGGTTGGGACCTTGGGGGCTTGAGCACACCTTGGGAGGAATACTAGGTAGGTAAGAATACCAGAGATTTCTTGATGAGGAATTAGTAATGAATGGAATTAAAGAATGGGTTGATATTTATAGAAAAAATGAGGGAATATTTTATTAATTTCCAAGGGACACCTCATTAGTGGTATTAGAAAAACCATGGGCTTGCCCATGGTATTTACCCATGGTATTGGCCACTTGGGAAACCTCATAATTTTTTTACCATAAACAGGTAGACCATATTTATTTCATCATTATTACATCATTAATGATGTCATTAAACATACCAAAACTCAAACTGTATTTTTACTATTCACAAAAAATTCAACTGTTTTAGAAAAATCCCAAAAATTCCCCCTAACCATTTTTTGGCATGTAGAATTAAAACATGAACTCCATTTTTTGAAAATAATTTTCTAAATATTATTAATTTAATTTTTAAATAAAATCACAATTTATTCAAAAATAACAGTTTTAAATCTATAACTCTTTTTTAACACCTTAAAAAAGTAATCGACATATCATCATATTATACCCTTAATAAAATAAAATAATAATATTATTTACTATTAAAAGGGTCATATTACTATTCATAAGGGTATGTTACTATTCACTAAAAAAACTAGTTGGTTCTTTCAGACTCTAAATAACTTACTGATCACAATTGTTGAAGAGTGTTTCTTGAAATTAAAAACATAGAAGTGGAAAAATTATGATTAAAAGATATTTATAATTATCTACTTAAAAAAAAGTTACATGCATTTCAATTTATTTGTAGAAAACCTTGGAGTGTTATAGATAGAGGTACCCTTGTGCAGTAGGCGCAGAGTACCTAATGGAATGTAACCAGGTACCTGTTGATTGAATAGTGTAAGTAGGGCCACTGTTAACACAACCAAGATCCCAATGAACTACTATTGTGTATATGGTGGTACTTTTTATATTTTATTAGTTTTGGGGGTTGTTTATCTTTTTAATCATAGTAAACTCGTAAACTAAGTAAACTATGGCACACTACCATGTCGTCGAGTTAAGCATTACTACTAGTTCCTCATTCTGGTGGTTTAGCATGAATAATGTCTTGTTTTGGTCTCGATTTTTGTGATTAATCTTTTAAAATGAAAATGATTTTAAAAATTAAAATGATTTCTTTAAAATGGTCTCAGATTGGAAAAAATTATTTTTAAAGGAAAATGTTTTGGATTGAAAATTTGGTAAATTATTGGGTTTAGTGATAAAGTGGTAAGTGTGAACCTTAGTATTCCTTATGAGTGTTTGCATATGTGTGGGTATGTGAGGAATTGATTTTGAACCTGATTTTATGATTTTTGTGTTATTCAGAATATGCTTCCCAGAAAGATCCCTGAAGTTTCTAGTGGGTCTCACCCTATTTCTAGTTCTCCTTAGTTTCTGCCCATCTTTTTTGGTAATCGAGGTTTTTTAGAATCAGTGAAGTGACTTTAGGAAGTTGAGAATGTCTTTAGAGTGTTGGGAACTTGAAAATTCACTAGATTTCGTGCTGCTCTAGGTCTGCTTGGGGGTCCATCTTTGGAAAAATGAGAGTTGTTTGCTCCACCAACAATGAAAGTTGGGATGATGTAAGAAGTTTTTAAGTCCATATTTTTCTGATGGTTTTTACCCAAGGAGGTGAAGACGAAGAAAAGGGAAGAGCTCATGAGTGTCCAATAAGGTCAGAATATGGTGAAGGATTATGTCGAACACTTCCAAGAGTTGGTTTCATTTTTTCTAGAGGTGGTGTCGTAGGATCTATTGAAATCTTCTCTTTTCATTGGGGGTCTTCATCCAAGGATCAAGGAGCATGTACTATTCTCCAAGGATCTTTATTTTGAGAAGTTAGCGGTGGAAGAATTTTTGGATGAGTTTTTGTGAAAGAATCATACAACACATTGGCTTAGTTGTTGTCTCCCATGTTGGGGTGAAGACGTTTAGAGTTTCCTCATTTTTGTTTTGTGGCTGTTGCAAGTTCATATTTCATTATAAAAGTCTGATAAAATCACCATTACATATTTCAAATGTTTTTTTTGAATTTTAACATTTAAATTGTTATATTTTCATGAATTAGTTCCCCTCTTTCTATCATGCCTATTTGGAGATGTCTATTTTTGTGGAAATTAATCTTTGTGCCTTTTGTGTGGATTCGTTGTTCGTTTTGAGATCTTTTATTTATTTATTAAAAAAAATTATAGGGTTTTATATGATTGGAAAAAGAGGTATATGGAAGCGTGTACTTCATTCACACTTAGGGAAACGATATATAAGTCATTTGAGATGTGTAGAAATTAGCCACTCCTCAATTCAACGCACGATGTGACCGTTATGACTTAATGTGTCATGATTTTGCAAGAATCAACCGCATCTAAAAATTGAACAAACACATTTAGATTGTTTTTATACTTTAGGGCAATGATCCATAAGTAATTTAATACATGCATGAATCAGTCACAACTCAATCCGACGCACAGTGTGATCGATATGACTCTAAGTGTGTGTTTTTTGTTAAAATTGACATCAATTTTAGTAAAAAGGACAACTGAATTACTCAAAACCAAGAAAAAACATTTGAATTGTTTAAATAATTTAGGACAATGATCTAAAAGTCATTTGAGACGTGTTGGAATCATCCGAACCTTAATCCGATGCACGATGTGACTGGTATGACTCCAAGCGCTTCTTTTTATTTAAAATTGACATCAATTTTAGTAAAATTAACACTTTATATTAATTTATTTCTATATATTATTACTAATATAAGAATTTTTTTCTTATACATGTGCATTATTTTTCTCAAGCAGGGTTGGTTTGTTCAGTAATAGCATGAGTCAGGTTAGGATTAAAAGATAAAAAACATTGATATTTTTTAATTAATGTAATAATTTGTATTTATATAATTGTATAAACCAATGTTTTAAATTTCTATAATATAGTGTTTTTTCTTGTTTGTTTGTTGTAAATTTCATTTTATTTAAATACTATATTGGGAATTGATTTTGTTGATATCTGGTGTGTTTTTGGTTCTGTGGTGTGTTGTTACAACACACTATAGAATGACTCTTTATCAGTACTTTTAAAAGCACTGATAAAAGGCCAGAGCTTTTAACCTTGATCATGTAGTTAGCGCTTTTCTAACAATGATAAATTTCATTTCTAGCACTGTTAAATGCCTATTTTATAGTATTTCTAACTGATTATCTTTATGTATCATTATTAAATAATATTATATAGCCTTTGAAATCTACCAAGCTATTCTTATGCATGTCCTTAAGAGTTATTCCTATGCGATCTATAACTCCTCTCACACCTCATCATCTAGATATGGTAGTCATGTTGTTTTCTCTTGCTCCATATTCTGATTCTGAACCAACTAAGTTCTATTTCCCATGCCACCATTTAGTTCTGCTAATGTATTTTTGGAATCCCTCCTTTCCTAATACATGTAGACTTATCCAGAAAACATTTTTCATAGAAACCTAAGAAATGCATCATTTATTTCATATTAACTTTTTATTCCATGATAAGCCATCATGACACCTCTCTAAGAAACACATAAAAATGACTGACTATAGTGGAGGGATCATACCTTGTCAAAGAGTTGTATGCCTGTCAAGGAAGTACCAACTCTATAGATGGGGGACCCACACCTCATCCCATGGGTGAGTTCATTATCCCATTTCACATTAATAAAAATCATTCCCTATCGATACCATAACAACCAAAAGTGTTGTTGAACCTTAGGCCTAACATCAGGGACTTTCATCTATATTCTTGAGGGGGTACTAACACCATCAATGCATGGAGGACCCACACCTCATCAATGATTTAATGAATAAGGGAGTAACTATCCCAAAAATCACATGATACATTCATAGTTTTCAAAAGATAAGGATTGGTGAAAGAATAACATTGAGTACTCTTGGGTAGAGGATAACTTTCTCTCACTCTGGTGATATCTCTAAGTGTGTTAGAAAATGAAAAGCAATGGTTCATTTTCTTATCCTGCACCAATTGATAAGGTCAAACCATATAGGAAACTGATGACTAATATCTTCCTTCTCACAACTACATGCATGAGTCCAACCCAAGGATTTCTTGGGAAGATTGGAATTATGTAAGATTTCGATTAATCCAAAATTCACTTCCAAATTCTCATTCCCTAAAATGAAACCCTAGAGGAACTCTCCCAATTCCATGTTTTAAATGAAAGTACCATGATATGGATCCAAATGGGATATTAATAAATTCTATAGCACATGCGGAGGACCTACACCCTATCACTAGTATGCTGGTAGGGGAATACTGAACCCCATGTGTGCTTCAATCATCTTTCAAATTCCCATTTGTCATCCCTACAGATATAAAGAACTTAATCTATGAAAAATTCCTCATGAAAGGTCTTAAATTTCTAAAAAGATAACACCATTGTGTTCTACATAAAAAAACTTAGGATATTCTATTTACTTACAAAATTCTGACACATGAGCAAAAAGTTGTGAAAAATGTCTAAAAAGTCAAATACTGATCCATAAAACAACCCCCTGGGTGAACTATGTGGTGATACAAAAAGGAGGTTGTATTTATGTGTAATCCGCCCCCCTTATAGGACCAGTCATGGAGGACCCAAATCGTGGTCCATGACATGCCTGACCAATACGGGCGACCCATACCTCATGGGTTTCCTGGAAGGAAGTCTGCCCCTTGTGCCTCTCGAGATGGGTTAGATTGGCGCACCTGACCTATTAGAGTCGCCTAGCCCATAGATGGTGTAGGTTGTTGCATTGGGCCACTAAGATACTACCTCACCTCTGATCTACCACTATTGTCTCACCATCTACCTAAGATGGCCACAATACTTCCATGTTGAGGTGCTTCCATAGACAGTGTTTCCGCACATCACCCCACTACCATTCCCCCAAGACTCCCTTGTATCATCGTTGCAACATCGTCGACCATCGTAAGGGACTACGATCATCATTTACTAATCTAGTCATGGGGGGGTGGACTTAGTGACTAGAGGTTCAACCACCTCATGGACTTCCACCAACCATGGATGTCGTTAGCATCCCATGCTAAGGGGTGCATGACACAAGTGAGGGGGAAGAGTTTGGTTGTTGAATTCGACTGGAAGTAACAATTCAGATTTAAGAATGAATTTTATTTCCCTATGTTACTAGTTTTATTATTTCAAATGAATAAAAACTTTAGTGTAAAATAAATCAAACAAGATACAAATCAAATTAACAATACTTTATTACCTCATAATAGAACATTATAACATAAGTATATGAAACCAATAATTACATACCATAGATGATTACATCCCTTAAAAGTGTATAAAATAAAATGAGATGAAAAATACAAAAGAATTATATTTATACAAATATAAATATTTAGGATCTTCTTCTCCCTTGAGTATCACGGTAACTAGAACTAAACTTACAATGAGAGAAAACATCATTAATAAAGAATTTTTTTATAAAATTATGAATGAAAATTAAAGAAATGAGAAGCGTGAGTTTAGATGATATAATGAAATGAATTTATACAATGCAATGAGATTAATATAACCATTATTTGATCATTATATAAGGTATATAGTTGTTGGGTATAATACTAATAAATACACTATAATGGCCTAAATTTTCCTAAACCCTTTGTCATTTCTTGGGTGTAGAGGGATTTTTAGGATGTTTTGTATTTTTTGTGAAGGTTGGGCAAGGTTTATGTCATTTTAAGTTGAGATATTTAGTAATTATGGATTTTTTGGGGTTTTAGTCTATTTTTTAGTTATGTCTGAAAAGACCCTTACATACGAAGAGGGGATTGGAAGTCACCTTTATGTATCCCCTTTACCAAATAAATGACCTTTACACATCACCATTACCTTTATGTATTACTGTAGGTCATGGAGATGACCCTTACATATCTCCTTTGTCATGATAATAACCTTTACATATCACCCATTACCTTTACACATTTCCTTTCCCCTAGATGGACCCTTATATATTTATTTTTTTGTGAAATGACCCTTATGTGTTAACCTTCTCTCTTGTAAATGACTCTCACATATTGAGGAGTTTATTAAAATTTCAATACATATGTGTCTTCCATATATACACAAGATTCATTTCTTCAATACATAAAAGTCACCCCTTTACCGAATATCCATATGCAAAAGTAATTACTCCATGTGTAAAAGTAATTTCTATTGTCAATTTTTAATACGTAAGAGTTATTTCCCCATACAGAAGCTTCATTCACCTAATGCGTAAGATTCATTTCCCCCATATCTAAAAGTAATTATTTTATATATAAAAGTAAATTCTCTTACTTGCAAGAGTAGTTCCCTTTTTGAAAATCCTCATCTTTCTTAGTTTGGTATAAATCATATTTTACAATTGATAATTTAATTATAAATATTAAAACCTTAAAAATTAATAATTTTGAAATTTGAAAATAAATCCCTTTGCATCATGCCTTGCGTAATAGAAAATTAAAGAGAGTTGAAACTATTTTAAAGATAGGAGCACCCATGTGAGCAGAGATGCAATTTTTGCATTTAATATTTTAAATTTAGAATAACACTCTTTGATTCCTATTATTTTATAGAACCTAGATAATCAGAGAATTTTCCTTCAAGTATAGTGAGATTCATTTTATTAGTTCCAGCCTTCAATAAACCACCAAGTAATTCCAAGCATTCCTCATGTGCATTTGGGTCTGAAGAACCTTTTCCTCTCCTCTAGTTCTTTCAAAACATATTGCGAGACCAATTGTGGTAGGGGATTTTTAAAATTATCCTTTATTTTTTGTGTAATTGTGGAACCATCATTCCTTATTTTCTATAGGCTAAGTATTTGAAATTAACCTAAATTATGATGATAATCCAAAATTGTTTTGGAAGAAACGATGGGTTGTTTTTTCATGCGAACATGATATCATGTTATCATTTCTTGATATTGGTAGATAATATGATTTTATTATGATGTGATTCCCTTTTGTTCTCTCACACATCTAATGCATTTAAAACTAAATAAGAAACTAAAAGTTGGAATTGTAAGGATGATTATGGATGGACTGAGTTTATTCTTATTCAAAAATTTTTGAAGACGATACATGGTATTTCGAGCATTTTATTTGAATATTTATCACTATTTTAGCGCTATTAAAATATGATTTATGCTTTCTAAAATATACTCATAAATAATTAATATAATCAAGATGGTAAAGTAAAATGATGTTTATAGAATTAAAACTAAATTTTGAATGCATTCAGACCTTATTTCCATTATTTTTTCATGTTTTTATAGTAGCATTATTGATCGCTTATTGATAATTAATGTTAGAAATTTATTCACTGTCATTTATATATTTTAGAATATTAAATCCCTTTCTGAGATTTATTTAAAAACCTGGTATGGTTAGTATGATGAGAAACTATGTTGAATTATTTTGTGACAATAACATGATGCAATTGATGATGGAATGATAATAATAATGTGGAAAGATATTAGAGATGATGTTGTGATTTTGGATGGATGAACCTAGTTGAGAGACCTCTTTTATTTCTAAATGCTTATTTTTGATTATTATTTTCTTATTTCTTGTTATTTATAGCTATTTATTTTTTGAGAATACTCTTCCTAGATATAGAAATATATGTTTCTTAGTATACCAAATCATGGATGATAAAAATTGAGAAACTGAATGAATGAAGATGGTTTATAAAGATTAATGGTGATATTGACATACATGAATATAAGTAAATGGAATCCATGGATTGAGTAAATGATTAAAGAGCTTAAATATACAAGATGGAATGATTGGATTAGATGATTAATATAAATATAATCATAATTGATTATGTAATATTATAAATTTAATGGTAATTTATTATTATTAAATTAATAATTAAGGTATTTAACATTGGTGCTTGTGTGATTAGAAAAATACTAACTTCCTAGTCTTTAGTGATGACAGTTTATGAGTGAGTTCATTAGATAAAACTAGTGTATATACTTTGATTACCATTACATGTATATAGTTTGATATATATATATACATACATGTGTCTATTTCCATCATAGTAATGTTTCATCTACATATACTATTTGTTTGGTAATTTTCTTAGATTACATGTTGTATCAAAATATTATAGTAGTTCCCAACTATAATGAGAAAATCAAGATAATATAATAGTAATCTTAAACACATGTAATATGGTCTAGATACACCATATTTATAGGAAACAGATGATGCCTGACTATCAGGTGCCAGGGGGTTATAGGCATTGAGGTTTATTCTCATGAATTTCTCACTCGGTGTTTGCAAGTAGATAGATCATGAAGACTGAATTTCCACAAATAACATCACATGCTTCAAGTGTCATTGATTATTCCCATCTACAAGCATGTGTATTGGTCTCTTTAATTGAGATTAGTATTAATGTTTACCACATGGTTTCATACTTTGATGCAAGAAAAAAACCATGACATTAAAGTTGTGGTGAAGTAGCTTGTGTTGGGCGTGTTATTGGTGGTATGAAATTGTTTGAATGATCAAGATTTTTTTTCATTTATGAAATAAATATATATCTCAGACCTAGTTTATTGGGATGATAATAACTTTATTAAATCCATGACCATAATTATTGAAGGTAAGTATGTATAGTAAGGTTATCAAATATATAAATTAATAAAGGATGATGATATTGAGTGTGCATTCTTCTTTATTATATATCGCAATACAAAGAGATTATATTACATATTGAAGGTAAGAAAATTATATTGTAATTTTCAAATGAATAAGGTGTTGTTTACCATTTAATTTTATTTTTTTCATCATGCTTAAATTTAATTACACACAATCCATGAAAAATCTAGGCAAGAGATATTGTGGATTCAATGTTTTTAACATGAACAAAAAAATTTAAAATACCAAATATTCATGATGCTGCAAAGCTCCAAATTCATTAAATTTGTATCGAAGAAAATGTGAAATTATATAAGTTAGAAAAATTCAAAACCTAGATTTAATTTTCTAAGATTCAGAAAAAGGGTTTCGATATTGTCCCAATGTATTTGACGACACGTCAATCCAAGTTTGTATGAACAATATATGGTCGATCAAATATCGATGGTTTTTTAGGAAAAAGTATGACGAAAATTTGGTATATATTTATATATATTAGATATATATATTACAAAATTCATGATTTTATATGTGGGGAGGGGCCTCAATATGACATCCTTGATTGACTTTGGTAGGTATGGGATACAATTTATAAAAGATAATATATATATATATATATTTATATTTTAAAAAAGGAATGTGTTCCACACCCATTAAATGGGGTGTGGACCCCCCATTTATGGGGGTGAATTTTGTGTACCACCTATGTAGGTGGGACAAAGAAACACAAAAAAATGTTATATATATAAATGTATATATATAGGGTGCCCAGTTAGTAGCTCACACACCCCAAATGGGGCATGTGATCTACCCTAACTCAGTTCACAACCAGGTGACCCTACCTAAATCAGGATAGGTTGGTCTTGATCCCACCCACCAAACCCTACTAGACCCACCAAAATACCATCTTTAATATTCAGGGCTTCCTTTCAGGTTCAAACCGACCCAAAAAATTATAAAAAAAAAATAGAAAAAAATTTAATTGTTTGTAATTAAATTAAATTATTTCGAGTGTAATGAGATGTATTGATAATTTATTTAAATTATTTTAATGCAAGACTAATACATTAAAATTACCCTCGAGTTTAATTTTAGAAATTTTTTATTTTTCTTATAAAATTTAATTTTGTGTTGAATGATCATGATTTGATATTGAACTGAGAATGTTTGGTTTAATTTCATTTGACTTAATTATTAAATTTTAGTTTTTAAAATGTAATAAATATTTTAATTATGATGATATGTGTATCTTACCTTAGAATTTAATTGTTTAAGGACTCGTGTTTCCACATTTAAGAGATAAAATGTAATTTTTCATCCTATGTTCTCCCCACCTGCATGTGAATATAGTTTGTAAAGATCAGATATGCTCAAATTGATGCAGTTCGAGTCGAGAGCTGACATAAAACCAAACAAGTGAAATTTATGAGAGTTTGTGGGTGTTGAAATTCAAGTCAAGTATTGACATAAGGAATTCCCCTAGATTTTAGTTAATCTATTAATCACTTAATGGACTAACCCATGGTTAATATCTCCTGATCATGTCATTATTTTTTTATTTATTTTTACCATTTTTATTATTTAATATTTAGTGAATGTTTTTTACGTGATCACATAGTAAAATAATTAACAATCATGCAAATATTAAAATGAATAAACATGTCATAATTTTTTTATTTATGCATGATAAGATGTGATCATGATCACATAGTGACAACATTCTAACTATAGAAAAATATCATTCATGGAAATAAATTAAAATACCTCAAATATATATCAAGTCAAAACACTTTCCATCACTTGAATTTGAAAAAACCATATCTTTGAGGTGTTCATCAGCCCTAGTTTAGGGTGACTATTACTACTAGGGAATTCTAATGAAAATTTGTGTGATGAATTAACTAAATTTAACCGCAAATAAGCAGTCATAACTAGCATGTTGTAACATTATAGACAAAACATTGAGTAAAACAAATCTACCATTATAGGATATGAGAATCCACTCTACAACTCAAGGAGATATAAGTCTTGTGGCTGGACTACCAAAATCCTATCTTGAGACTATCTGAGTAGTGGAGTAGCCATAGACTGGACTGTATGGAGAGGTTTAGAATGGTACATGCTACTAAAGTATCCAAGAGACTAAAAATTCCTAATTTAGTAGTCAAGGGATGCTAGAATTTGATAAAATAATTGGAGTTATTTCAAATTTAATAAATTGAAAATATAATTTGGTAATCAAGATAAAGTATGAATCTGATAAACTTTATTTTTTATAGATCAAATGGATACCACTACCACCAATATAATTTCACTATGATCAATATTAGAAAAAGAAAATGTCTTAACCGAAAATAACTTCCCAGAGTGGTACATGCGCTTGCACATAGTTCTACACAAAGAAAGAAAACTTTATGTATTGGAATCCCCACTTCTCACTGATCCCCATCACGAATCAATCAAATAGATAAAGATAAATACAATAAGCATGTGAATTATGCACTAGATGTCCAATGTGTCATGTTTTCATGTATGTACAATGATTTGTAGAAAATGAATGAAGAAAAAGATGCCTTCAAGATGCTATATCATATCCAAGAGTTATACCAAGAGAGAGCTCAATTACAAGGACATGAGATATTCAGTACACTATAAAGATGCATGCTAGAAAAAGGGAATCAAGTAATGAAGGCACTGGGGTGCATAGTGGAATCCATTGGTACAAAGATTTAAAAATTTTCATCACTATAATGATAAAAACTTCTTCATATCCAGTGATCTAATCCTCTAGAGTTTTGATCATGTCACATGAATTTAATAATCATAGAAATAAATAAACAAGTACCTTATTTGATTCAAAGGAGTGTTTTACTACAACTAGTCATCAGTGATCATTGCTCAAAGGATCCAAAGTCGAACCCCTATAGATCTTCCACACATGATTCAAGAATATATATGGACATTGATTATCAAATTATGGGTGGTAGAATCTAGATTCGATGATTACTTCCATGACGCAACAATACCTTGATCTCATCCCTTTGAACCGTTGAAGGCATTCATAGATCGGTTTCTTGGAGAGAGATTTTCTCTCTCTAGGATGCCGGAGGAGAGAATCCATCATTCTATTGGCATGAACAGTCATTAGAATGAGATTATCCTCTTGTTTATATAGTTGGAGGCTCAAATGCCTGAAAGGGGTTCCCTAAAACTCGTTGAAATGATCACCTCGATCCCGTCCCTTTGATCCATCAAAGGCATTCTTGGATCAATTTCTCGAAGAGATATTTTATCTCTATAGAATGTAGGAGGAGTGAATCCCTCATTCCGTTGGTGTGAAAAATCATTGGAATGAGATTCTCCGCCTTCTTATATAATTGGGGGATCAAATACCCAAAAATAGTTCTCTGACACCTGTAAATAAAATACCCACTAAATAATAACTATATGAAATGTTATGAAGAACTAAATACTTAATTAATTTCATTTATTGTAAGGTCCTATATTTGTGTAGTCTAACCCTTTTTGTGTTTCTAAATATAGTGGTGAGAAATTCTGGAGGGTTTTTGATTCTAAAAGTTGTAATCAGGGAGAATATAGGGTGTGTAAATGTGTTTCACATCATGTATTTGAAGTTGATGGCATGTTAAGGTCAGTTCACATGGTGTTAAATGACATGTAATATTTCAGGATTAATTGGTTAAAGGTGATGTATTTCTCAGTGAGATCTGAATCCCGGTATTTACACAACATAAAAAGGGGTTTTACACCATGTAAATGAAATGTTAATCTCATATATAAAGGCTATAGAACCTCATGTTTCCCTCAAACCCTATGGATATTTTAACTTCTAGGTAGTCCGACAACCCTCTTCCCAAGAGTTTGGGGATTCCTTCGATGGGAATCAATCCTTGGATTCCTATGGTGATCTAATGTGTGTTATTTCTTTTTTTTTCTAGTGGGTTCTCCCTAATTGGTATTGTTTCCTCCAATTTCTTCTTTCCATGCGATGGAGAATCATCTTTAGGTTTTTAATGAGTATTTTCTTGGTTTTTTTGTTAGTGAGGTTGTTCCATGATGTCCTTGGAGGGATGAATCTTCTTACAGGAGAGGTGATCAGGATCTAAAATGTTGGTCCATTCTCTTGTGAAGAATATTGATGCCTTTGAGGTAGGAGATTCATTGTTTATCTTATTTTATTTACATGCAATCATAAATTGATCATGGTTTATCCCTTTGGATGATAATGAAATTAACCTAATAATATATTGAACCAGATTAATAAATAATTGGTTAGTGATCTCATGTTGATGTTCTTTATAACATTATGATGGGATGCCTATTGATTTTATAGATAGTGTGATATCCATTCTATGACTTGTTATCATGTTCTTATGCTTAGATTAACATGTTGTTCTTGATGGAAAATGGTAAAGAAAATAAATCCATAATTAATTGATAATTAACTAGCTTAATAAATTAAAGAAGCGACATGTTTGTAATCCAGTGTTTCTTATAATTTTATAATGATCAAATTTATGCAATGCACATGTATTATTGAAAATGTTTTCCATGTGATTAATGAAATTTATAAAGAATGTGAATCATGAAAATGCTTGTTTAGAATGTTGATTGTAATAAAAAGGCATGTTAATTGATAATGGTTCTTCTCATAGTTTTTTGAAGTTGGTTTAATGCTAAGAGCATGTTTAGATTTTGATAGCTTGTTATAGATTGATACCTTAGGTTTCCCATAGTTCTAACTTATGATTAATGAATCAGTTAATTCAGGATGGAATAAGAACCAGTTTTTTGATAAAGATAATTTTTAGGGACTGATTTTCCCATCTTCTTGAGAAGTCTGAGTGCCTTGAGTTTGGATCCATGAGAGCTTGTTTATGTGCGAAGTTTGGATGCCTTGTTTTCAGGCCTCGATTAACTTGTTGGATGTGATTATTTGTTTCTTGATGATTTTGTGATGTGCTCTAGATATGAGCATTTATATGCGATGTGATATGTGGTGGGGAGGACCAGTTTTGATATGAGCCTGGGGTGGCTAAGATTTGGATAACTGCTGTGATATGTGGGGTGGGGAGGCTCGAATGATGTGGTAGCAGTTGACATCTATGATAGAGAAATTCATCAGGATATGAATTTGAGTGTCAAGGATGAAACTAGAGATGATGGAATGGGTTGAAGTTGGTATTACCTATTGATGTGATGTTGAGAGTTGAGATTCTCTCTTTTGAATTTGTTTAATGTCCGATGGTCGTGTTGTTTGTTTTATCTGTATTTTTTCCCACTTCTTGAAGAAGCTGGGTGTGCTTGGTTACATGTTCCCTTTTGGTGGTAGATAAAGATGGTTTCCCTAGAGTACCTAGATTATGTAATGATTCTAATAATTAATAAATAATTCTTAACCCATGGGGTTAGTGTTGATTGAATGCAAATGCTAAAAAGATGTTAATCTTGATAAACCATGGACCCAGTTTTCATTATACCCAAAGGGAATGAACTTTACTATGATGATTAATTTAATGTAATTTGGAATAATCTTAATAGTTAATTAATGTATGATAATTTAATTAACGAAGGGAAATGATAAAAGGAAATGAAGTAATTAATGTATCTATTTAAATGATTGATTTCTTATAGGATATATGATTTTAGAAGTGGTAGCCAAGAGTCCGAGCGACATTAGATGTAGTTGAGTCTAAGACTAGGTTATGTCTATAGTGTGTTCATGAGATATATTATATCCTATATATTATGTTATTTCATATGCTACCCCAACCATGTTGGTTAGGGTGACTGACACCAAGTGGACTATGAGAGGGTGTTTTCCCCAACATCTTGGTGGGAGGATGGATGATTGACTACCTCCTATACCCCTGCTCTCTTCTCTTAATAGTTACTTGTGCTGGTATGCATGTTGGTTATTTTTCCCATATATGTGTGTAAATGGATGTGATGACTTGTGGTTATTTCACACACATGTATCCCTTGATATAGTATCCAAAATATTATTATAGATATGATGTGTATAGGCTGTTATGACTTGAGGTACTTAGTGTATGAGCTGTAATGGATTGAGGTATAATACCTGATGTATAATAAAAATCATATAGGACGTGGTGAATCCCATAAACTACTTGGTTACTATATATGGATATGTGGATGGGATGATGTGATGCATGAGGTGCATTTTGTAATGCCTTTATCAGGTGTCTTTGGGTAGGATTACTTTTGGAGAGAGATGGATCAGGACGTATGATGTTGGGGAAGAGTGAAAAAACAATGGGGAATTGGGAGTGATATGCCCTTGATGTTTCATTATTATATTATATGATCTCTTATATGTGATACTTGGTGAGAGTTATTCATGGTGAGGCTAAGAACTTAGTATACCTATTTAGTTGATGAGTTAGTTTCACTACCATTCACTGCGCTTTAGCATGCTTTCTTTATTTTTTGCATGAGAGGATATGTGAATGATCCTACTGAGTATACTATTATTCTCACCCTACATATATATAAGCAGTTTTCAGGTCATCCATATAAGGTTATATATCATTCTAGATATTACTAGTTCATGGTTTTTTAGGAGCTGTTTTAGCTTTATGGTCATTTTCATATTTACTTTTTGGTTTTTGTAGTTTTCATTTCAGTTGTTATATTATTGTATGAAATTTCTTGATTCACTTGGTATTTATTTATATATATATATATATATATATATATATATATGATTTAACATGTGTTGATTTGTGTTTCTGTCTTATCTCTCTCTTCCACATGTACTTTTAGAGGGTTGACATGCCCGTAGGGCGTCATTATTTCCCAACGGGTCAAATCAAAATACAAAATTTATAAATCTCAATAGATGCAACTAATTAATTAAAATGAGTAAAGCATCAGGTCGAGGTCAAGCCCATAGATATGGTAAATTAGTTTATTTAGGTTTTAAAATGATTTTATTTTAATTAAAAATGAAGAAAGAGGTTAAGAAAATATTGGTTTGATTGATTTTAAGAAATCATAAAGAAAACAAAGAATTTTTTTTGATTGGTTTGAAAATAGTTTTGAAAATAATTATAAAGTTTTTTAATTTTAGGGTTGAGGTGTAATTGTATTTTAGAAAATAATTTGATTAATTCATGATTAGTATCAGAGTCGATATGAGGGAGATCCAATAGTCATGATATCCCCTCCTTGATGCGGCAATCCCCTATTTCCCTTGGTCTAGTAATTTAGGATTTCACCGAATCATGTTTGTCTCGATACCATATTTAAACATGATTACCCTAAATTTGAAAATGGTTATGCCTCCTTTAGGGTTGTCAGTTGAAAAATTTTAAAGTTCCTTTTAGATTCAATTATCAATGGACATGAAAAAAGGAAAATAAATGGATTGGAAGTTGAAGATTAAATTGCGACAAACCAAATACATGAATAGAATAAAAAGAAACAAATCCAAAAGTTCCTTCACCATTCTATTACATAACCCCAGTGTAAGGCTGGTTTACCACATAATCCTAGTGATGAGGTAATAAGAGGGAAGGAAAGAAAAATAATGCATAATGAAAGTAGAGATAAAACTGGGGAGGACCCTTCACAACACACCTTCTCACTCCAAGATTTGGTCTTCATGATCTTTCAACAACAATAAGATGGAACTAAATTTATAGGCACCATTTGGGCTCATGTAACATTTAAAATCATTATAGAATGGTCAAAAAGTGGTCATGGGTGGGTCCTAGGTGCTAAAATTGATCCAAAATTGAAGATATGTCAAATATTGCCTTTAAAATCCCATCTTGACTTTTTACACCATGTGTAAATTTATATAGCCTGTAAATTTACACACCCTATAAATTTATAACTTCACATATTTTCTTCGAGTTCGACCTTCAGAAGAATCCTATTGACATCATTGATCGTGAGAATCCATATTTAAGTGGATATCATGATTGTTTTCACTCCTTTTTTCTCATCTCCCAAAACTTATAACATCCTGACACAAATGAAGAAAACATAAGGTACAAAGGCCTGTATTAATAATTAATTGCTCAAAACCACTGCATTTTATTATTAAAAATGTATTCCATAAATACACTTATAAAGGTTAATTCCTCCTATATGTATGTTTATTATACCCTCGGTGCTAGTCATCAACCTGGGGATCACTGTAGGTGGGTCTCGGGTAGTAACCATCTTCCTTTTCTCATTTCTAGCCCAGGGGGTACTCTTTGGGGGAGGGGGTCATGGAAGAGTGCCATCATAGGTTTCAGTTGATGGATATGATGAAGTTTGGAATTAGGAACTGGTTATATTGCATGAGTTGGTAGGAAAACGGTGTCAGCTAAGTTTAGTAAGCAACGTAAACATGGGAGACCAGTTAGGACATGGGTATTTAGATCCCTATATTCTGATGCATGAAACTTTAACTTTATTGAGTATACTAAATGAAGTGATACTAGTTGTAGGATAGAGACCTAGGAAAGGATCATGCATCATTCTTCTTTGCGTCTGTGTTTAAATGGGAAGACCTTGAGATAAGTAAAAATAATAACAAGATAAAAAATAGATAATTAATCAATGTTAAATATTCTATATTATAGATTTAGGAGTGAAAACCATTTTTTATTTTTTCAAGAATGGATCTAGATAGATGTCCTCATCATGTTCACACCAAAGATGTTTCGCAAGATGTGCCAACATATTTCATAAAGTAGATGTTGATGATGATGAAAATTGAAGGAGGAAACTCTGAGAGTTTCAACACCATAGTATACAGAAGTATGAGGGTTCCATTTTAGATTCAGTAATAGAATAATATTTGGAGGAGGTTGAGATAACTTTCAATTAGATCCATGCTCAGAAGGAGCACTGAGTTTCATTGGCTGTGGCGATGTAGTGGGGAGCAATGAGGCTGTGGTGGTTCTTGTTCCTCAGGGATCATGAGGAGTTGGTGGTATCGTGGGATAAGTTTTGAGAATAGTTCCAAGTAGAGTTAATTTCTTCGACCAAAAATGTGGCAAGTCATCAAGAGTTTCTAACCCTTTGACATAGGAGTTCTAGCACGTGAGAGTTTGAGATCCATTTCAGGACCCTTCTATGATATGCTTCAGAATTGTTTCCAAATGAGGAAGCTAGTGAGATAAATTTTTAGGAGGCTTTGAATCTAGAGATCCAATGACAGTTCACCCTGTTTATACTAAAGATGTGTCTCAAGGTACTGATGAGAGAAAATGTTATTGATAAGACACTAGATAGAACTGAATTACCATGAGAGGAGTCATCCTGATTCCTCACAAAATAGAGATGTGTTCTAGGATTCTCATTTTCCTAGATAGAAGTGATTTCGGTTATCCAGGGGTAGTTCCTATCCCTTATCATCTCATTTATCTAGGTCAGCGACTATCATACTTATTCTAAGGGGTCAGATTCATTTTTTTCTTATGGAGGATGAGGTTAATAGTAGTGAGAGTGACTGAACTTTTTGAGAAGTCTGTGTGTTCCATGTGTTCTACTTTAGGTTCCTCTATTGAGGTAGTTTCAGATGAGGTAGTAGCAATATGATGCTGTTGTTTGGGATTAGTAGAGAGGGGATTATAAAGGAAGAGTGAAACCCCAATACACTCCTTATCCTCAGAGAGTAGAGTGTGACTATGGAGGTGGTCTTTAGTAGGTCCAGAGAGGTCGTGGAGTAGTTCGTGGTATGCTTAATGATTTAGAATTTCTAGATCTAGGAGATCCATTCATCATTCAAGGTACTATTTGATTGTAATATACACGGGTTTATGATTTATTTTATTCAAGAGTGACACAATACTTTATATAACTTAATATCGTCCATTATTTGGGACTTTAGGTAGAGAGGCTTATAGTTCCCTTGGTGTTGAATATGTCAGTTGGTGGCCAAAATGACTTATATGAAGTATGTAGAGACTGCGAGCTAGTGTTGGGGAAACACCATTCTTGGAGAGATTTCCTATGTTTATGGATACAATCATATGAAATCATCACTGACATGGATTGGTTGTATTCAGTGTAGGCTATCATGGATTGATTTAGGAGGTAGGTTTTGTTTTATGATACTGATAGAGATCCAAAAGTGTTTTTTGGTGAGAAATACCCTCAGATGGGTTAGAGGTGTGTTTCTTCATTGTCTTCTTTGATAGTCGAGTTGATTCTGAGCTCATAGGAGGTTCACCGATCGATGTTTCCTAGGGTTGTGGAAGAGTAACCTATTGTATTTATATATGAGGTTATAATGTTACCCCATCAATGGGAGATCGAGTTTGGGATTGAGCTACAACTAGGAATGTCTTCTATATCTATGTATTCATATAGGATGGCGCCTTATTATTTTTGAGATATGAGATTATAGATCAATAATCTATTGCAATGAGGTTTTGTTTGGATGAGTGTGTCACCTTGGGGTGCACCAATTTTGTTCTTAAATAAGGGTGTGGACAGTTTACATATTTTTATTGATTATCATCACTTGAACCAGGTGACGATGAAGAACCTCTATCCTCTTATACATATTGATGATTTATTTGATCAGCTGAAGAGATAAAGTTGGTTCTTGAAGATCGATCTACGGTTAAGAGATCATCATATGTGGGTGAAGGATGAAGATATTCAACTGCTTTCTGTTGTCATCATGGGAATTATGAGTTTGTTATGATGTTGTTCAGTGTGAAAAATGCTTTGGCTATGTTAATGGGGTTTATGAATGTAATTTTTAGAGATATTTGGTTAATTTCATGGTGGGTTTCATTGAGGAAATCCTTGTATACTCCTCATCTGAGGAGGAGCATGTAGAGCATCTGCATTCAATTTTGGGAGTTCTTCATGAGCAGCTGTTTGGGATGTTGTCAAAGCATGATTTTTGGGCTCTTGAAGTCCGTTTCTTGGGGCATGTCATGTCCCAGAATGGATTATCCATGGATCCTTTGAAGATAGAGGAGATTGTGTCTTAGGAAGCCTCCAAGATGATGGTAGAGGTGTAGAGTTTCCTTGGCCTTGCAAGATATTGCATGAGGTTCATAGTCGATTTATCTTGGGTTATGACTCCTCTAAATGCCTCGAATCATAAGGATTAGTCATTCTTATAGACTGACCGGTGTCATAAATATTTTGAGTAAATACATGAGAAGTTAGTTAGCACTATAGTCCTTTGTTTTTTAGTAGAGGGGGTTCAATTTGAGGTTATATATAATGATTCACGTCTTAGATTGGGCTATGTTCTAATATAATAGGTATCAATTGTTTCATATGGGTCTCATAAGTTACGTCCCCATGAGAATAACTATTCCACCCATGATCTTGATTTGGAAACAGTTATGTTTTATTTGAATTTGTGTAGAAATTAACTCATTAGTGAGAATTTCATGGTCTTTATTGGTATATATTCTTCCATAGTGATTTGAACTTGCATCATCATCAATAGATAAAATTATTATAGGATTATGGTTTCAAGATTTTTTATACATTCGGAGAGAGAAATGTTATAGCCCTTGCATTGAGTAGGAAGTCATGCAGTGATGCCGTGCGTGAATCTGGAGATTCCTCAAGAGTTATAGAAGAACTCTCAGTGATGCATCTAGATATGGGAGATGCTGATGGAAGAGGTTTTCTTTTTTAGAAGATGGTGCCATCATCTTTTGTGTAGTAGGTGGAGGAGTCCCAGCTGGGGGATTCTGAGGTGGAGGTCTGGAGAGGCCGAGTTATTTTTGGTGATGCCCCAATGGTTGGTTTAAGGATGGACAACACCAGGTGTTGTTCTAGGGAAATATTTTATTTCCTTCAACGATGCATGATATGGTTCTTTGTGAGTTCCATATCTCACCATTGGTGTTATATCCCAATGTAACAAAGATGTACCAATATTTGAGAGGTCTATTTTGTTATCCTGGGTTTAAGTGTGTAGTTGTAGAGTTTGTTTCTCTATATTTGGTCTGCTAGAAGGTGAAGTCTGAGCACTGTATTCCCGGTGGTTTAATCCAACCGTTAGATGTTCCCCAGTGGAAGTGGGATGATATATCAATGGACATAATTACCACTTTACCTCAATATTAGGGAGTCTTCTATTCTACATGGGTGATAGTAGATCATTTGATAAAATCAACTCACTTTATAATGATAAAGGAGTCAAGATTAATGGAGGTTTTTTCAAGGCAGTATCTAGAGGATGTGGTGAAACTCTACAGATTCCTGAGGATGATCATCTATGATTGGGATCCTCATTTTACCTTGAGGGTTTAGAGAGGTCTCCAACATGATTTTGGTTCTCAGTTATTCCTTAACACTTCTTTTAATCTGTAGACGGATGGTCAGATAGAGAGGAACATCTAGACTCTTGAAGACATATTGCGCTTTTTTGTCCTATATTTTGGAGGTTCATGGATGGGGCACCTACCATTGGTCTAATTTTTTTAAAATAATAGTTTCCACTCCACCATTCGTATGAAAAAATTTTAAGTTTTGTATTACCTACATTTCCATTCTCTGTTGTGCTGGAATAGGGTTAAAGATGCAACAATTCTCAGGATGGAACTGGTATAGAATATGAAAGAGATGGTTCAGGTAATATGCGTGAGGATAAAGGCAGTGCAAGATCATCATAAATCCTATGCCAATCATATGGGGATACCTATGGAGTTATATGTTGGATATCATGTTTTCTTAAAGGTGAATCCTCATCGTGGGCAGTAAAGGTTTGGTCATGGGAGTAAGCTTTCTCCCTGGATTTTTGGGCCTTTCGATGTGTTGGATGGTATTGGAGTCGTGGAGTATCGGATTAAAATTTCCCTTAAAAATGAATAAAATACACGATGTTTTTCACGTGTCAAAGATATATTGTTATCTTCACAATGACTCTCATGTCATCAATTGGGGTGAGATTGATGTTGACGATGATGAAACCTTCTAAGAGAGGCCTGAGGAGATCCATGACCGCTAGGATAAGGTGTTGTGTAGGAATTATATTCGCTTATTTTTTTCTTATGGTGTCACAATAACATGGATGAGAGTACATGGGAATGTGAGTTTCATATGAACACTCAGTAAACTGAGATGTTTTATGTTTAACTCTTATCTTGTAACATTTTTTGTTTTATGGATGTTGACCTTTCTGGTTTATGAGATGGTTTTTTCTTTTTCTTGTTGTGTATTTACTCTTGTTTGAGAGGTATCTCCCCCAGGAGATTATTTAAGAGCTGGTTGTTAATGTTGCTTAGTATTGTGTTATGATGAGGTGGTTGAGCTCCTGTGATGGTAAGATCCTTGAGTGGTATCTCATGAGGTATATGTTCAGAGGACCACTTTTTTCTTTCTCTCTTAGTTTGGTTTTGGATTATCAAGGACACGAATTGTTTGAGATATTTCTAATGTAAGGGTATGGATCCATGTAGCCTGACCCTTTGCATGTTTACAAAGATCATGGTTCTTGTAAGAGGCCTAGATAATGTATGGAGGGGTTCAACTGCTAAAAGTTGGAAGTATGGAGAACACATGGTGTGTAAATGTGTTTTACATCATGTATTCAAAGTTAATGTATTGTTAAGGCCATTTCATGGGGTGTTACAGGATGTGTAATATTTCTAGAATAATTGGTTCGAGGTGATTCATTTTTCAGCAAGATATGAAACCCAAAATTTACATGACATGAAAAGGGGTTTCATGCCGTGTAAATGCTAGGTTAAATGCATATATAAAAGCTAAAATGTATCGAGTTTCCCTTAAATGCTACAACTCTTCTCACTTCCAGGTGATCCAATGAACCTCTTACCAGGTGTTTGGGGATTCATTTGATGAAGATATATCCTTGGCTTCCGTATTTGATCTATGTTGATCCAAGGTGTGTTATTTCATCGTTTTCTATCAGGTTCTCCCTGATAGGTCTCATTTCCTCCTGTTTCTTATTTCCAAAATATGGAGGATCATCTCCATGTTTATAATGGGGTATTTATTGGTTGTTTTTGGTGTGATTGTGCCACAATGTCCTTGGAGGGGTGTAAATTATTGCGGGAGAGGTGATCAGGATCTATGACATTGGTCCGTTCTCATGAAAAGAACATTGATGCCTTTGAGGTAGGGGGTTTGTTTGTAGAGACCCGAAGCCTAACGTACATGGACATTACATTACTTTTGCGGAATACTTAGTACATAACAAAAACACACACACAAGGATCGTAATAGTTTAGTGTCTTTGGAAACTCGGAACGTAAACTTCTAATTGTGGTGGAAGATCTTCAACATCTCCCATAAAGATCTTCCTTTTTATACCTAAAACCATGGTTTATATCCTGGGGAAAAGAAAACATAAAAGGGTGAGCTCAAATGCTCAGTAAGGGTAAACAAAAGAAATATCAATCACATCATATACATAAGAACATAGCTTTTGGAAATCTTAACCTGCAAAAGAGAGCATAATTTCATAACATGGGATAAATCATAGTAGTGAAATGAAATCATAACTTAAAACATTACTCATTGTGGCATACACACATAATCATAGAGAATCATTTCTTGTTAGTCAAGACTCATTGCCAAGACTATCTTAGTGGACAAAGTCCCTTTCTGAATCGAGTAATCCTCGTTTCAGTCCTGTTTCACTGAACCGGTATAACCTACCATTCCAGCCATGTCTATCTCATGAGATATAAAATCTTTACCCAATGCATTGGAGGGAGATATAGGTCCCACCCATCTCATAATGATACCATTCTTATGTGTGCCACAAAATCATAAACCATACATCATAGCATAACCCATGTAATAAAAATGGGATTCTTAAACAACATGACATCATAAAACCATTCATATAAGATAAAGGAATTCATAAACATAATTCCATCACAACATAGTCAAATCAATGTAATAATATGGATAGAAACATAACCCTTTATTATCTTAGATGGAAAATAATTTTGATAAAACACTTGAAATGAATTCTTGAGGAAAATATCCTTTCTTCTTCAAAATCAATTCCTTTTCACAAAAAATCATGCAATTTTAAAAGAAAGAGATTTTATTGAAAATAGTCATGAAATATTTTGGAGGAAGGTTCATGAAAATAAGGCTTTATAAAACCGTAAAAATCCGTTCGTTCCGTATAAGTTAAAAAAAAACATTCTTCGTACTTTTGTTGGAAAAGTCAAAAAGTACCTCGTATGAAAAAGCGACAAAAGATTCCTTTAATATTCTTTACTAAAAACTCACCAAAGAGTAAAATTGGATTTAAACCATTGAAAGTGGATGGAAACAATATTACATATTGAAGGAACATGGATGTGGATGATAAAATACACCCCAGTAAATACTTACGAATAAACAATCTCGGATAAAAATGAGATTGTGATATTTCCCTTACCTTAGGTCCGACTTGCTTTGTAAGTGTCCGAACCTCCTGTATAATGATTTAAATCATGTTATTGACTTATTACAGAATCATATTCATTGTTATGATATCATATATGGTTCACTTATGACATTATATTACCCGTTCTTTTGTAAATTCCATGTTAAAGAAGCGTTTTGGGTAAAATCGTTTCATTTATCGTAGGTGTTTTGACTTGTTGTTCTTGACATCTTTATTACTTATATCATGATTTACTTACTTCCAGAATATAAAATATGATTTATATATCATATATATTCAGTATATATATATATATAATAGATAGATAAATAAAATGAAAAACACCGTTCATGGAGACGGTAGTCCGTACGTACGCATGAACGCTGTTTTTCTTTCCTTATTGTCTTGAAATGGAAGTAAGTAGATGACATACATATGTATATATATACATAAATACAGTAGCTTTATAATTTCATATATTTCATTATTATTTCTTATATATACATTATAATCATTCTTAAATGGTTAACATGGAGAATGAATCTCATCGCGTCGTGGAGACGGTAGTCCGTACGTACGCACGAGCGATGATATCATTTCTATAAATATTGAATTGAATTGGAGTGGATTATACAATATATCAGAATCAATATGATGTTGTAATAACTATGTATAGTTATTCTTTACACCATTATACCCATCCATGTAAGGTGGTGGTGGAAAATAGATTACACCACGGCGTGGAGACGGTATTCCGTACGTACGCACGCGCGGTGATTTCTTTTTCCGTAGGATGGATAGATGGTGAAATAGGGTTGTTTCATACTTATAATAACATATCAGTATATGAGTGATACTGATGTTATTACTTCATAATGAAACAACCTAAGAAGAAGAAGTGGAAGAAGAAATAAAGATGAAAGAATTGGTAACGGTAATTACCTCTTCTTTGAAGTGCCTCTTTGAGACCTCCTCTTAGGGCACTAAAATTGGTCTTTGAGGAAGACCAGAACCTCTAGGATGTTTCTAGGGAAGTGGAGAGGAGAAATTGGCAGGGGTTGGCCGAGCTTGAGTGCTCAAATTGGTGTGAGGAGGAGGGGGAGGAGGTGTCCTTTTATAGGGGAGGAGAGGGGCACCTTAGGAATATCTCAAAATATTATTTTATATTAAAGTAAAAATCAGTTTATAATGGTTCCAAAGGGTCTTATTTCGAAGCTAAAGTGGGGATGGGTCGAAATCCTATCAACCAATAGGATTTAGACAAGTTTAGGTTCTTATTTTAACCTTATCAATTAGATTTAACTCTAAGTTAAATAATTTAACTTTTACCGTGTCTTTTTGTTTTCTTTCACTATATGGTTAATAAAATTACTATAACATGCCAAACGAACCCCAAATTGTATTTTATTAATACATATATCCTTATCTAAGTCATTTGGCCGAACCTTAGATTTTTAGGAATAAAATAACAATTAATAATATAATATTTGATTTAAAAACTATTTTGTGTCAATTTTGACACTATTTGATATATGATTTTTGTGAAAGTCATAACAGAATTATATTTTCGAACCAAGTTGATTAAATCAACACTAATATATCATAGTAACCTAGAAAATTAGTGGAATTCATAAAAAGTCTTAAATTACATTTATTTTGGTATTTATATTATCAATTATGTCAATATTTCATTAATAAGATAATTACTGCATCATCTTTGTGTCATAAATAAATTATATTATTTGATGTCTAATAATTACAAATAAAATACCATAATGTAGGAAATCTTTTTAGCTTTCTAATGAATATTTATAGTCGAATTTATCTTATGTATAACCCCATATTAAAAATGATTTACTTATTAAACTTTGATTTTAACTATTTTAACCCTTCTTTAAATAAATTAATAATAAATGTCCTAATCTAATCCAAGTGGGCCTAAATGGTCATATTTTATTCCTAAGTTTGTTTTTGGTCGAATTAAACTTGTCCAATAGAATTAGGACATGTGTTAGGGTAATATTAATATCATATTTACCCTTAGTTACCCTATTTACTATTAACCGTGGTAAAAAAAGTAAAAAGTTACTATTCACCAAAAAATTATTTTCATCTCATTGAACCAAATTTTAGTCCTTGATATTAACCGTGTCTCTCGGATTTTCGAAATTCCATTCACAGAAGCGGTAAAATTAAGTTTTATGCAAAAATTCAGTTTTTAACCTACCACTTAGTAGTTTCACTATTCATCAAAAATTGATGTTTTTCAGAACAATGCCAAAATTTCATCCCAAGATATATTTCATATTCCGAATTCAAAAATGAAGTCTATTTTACCAAATTCATAACATAAAAGTTGCATTAATTAATTTTATAATTAAATCCCGCTGTTAAAACAAATAGCGTGTTTTTAAGAAACAATATCTATCAAAAGATTGACACTTGTTTATGTCTAGTTTAAATGTGAAATTACATCCAATGACCAACATTGTATTAAATTGTAAAAATATATTCTAAATATACTTTAAAACCCCTCAAATTAATGATTTATCACTATTAATTATTTCGATTAAAAAAGTTGTTTTTAATTATAATTTAGTAATTTTCACTATTCATCAGAATATGAAAGTTATCCGAAAAGTACCAAAATTTCACCTTAGGCTAAATTCGATACTCCGAATCCAAAAATAAAGTTCATTTTGAAAAATAAGATTTACTGGATTTCAAAAAGTGGTTATTACTATTCATAACGGCTAGTTTTAATAATATTTTTATAGCATATCGTTGTTTAGTGAAACTCGGTATTGCGTACTACACACGCTATCGAGGAAGGTCGCGATTGCGTGTAATGCAAGGAAAGTCAAGGATGTGTGTTGTGCAAGCTCCTTTTGGTGTAGCGTACAATACAAGACATTAGTGAAATAAAAAAGAATATTTTTCATAAAATCTCGGGCTGTTACATTCTACCCCCCTTAAAATGAATTTCGCCCTCGAAATTCGTCGGGGTTATAAATGGTTTACTATTCGAAAGTTTCTTTAATAGAAACCCACATCGTAAAAGGGAATACCAAAACTTGGCTTTAAAAACTAAAGTATGAAATGTAACGATTACCCAAATAAACTAATCACTGGGTTTCCACATAGGTGAAAATATGGATATGGAAGAGAAATCTAACCATCATGTTCTGATGGAGAGTGGTAGAGAACATGGCTATGGAAAAGCCAGTAATCACAAATCCATAGATTTGTGATGATATAAGGTACCATCTGATTCATCAGGTATAAGATCACTAGGACAACATTTTTGGTTTTCAAGATCATTTCCCTAAAGTTGAAAATTTGCTTAAAATAAATACTTACTTTATTTTGGTACAATCTCACTTTTGTTCGTGCCTTGAACAATTTCTACTTCATCTCTTAAATAAATGAAGTTGAATTTGTTATTTGTGAAGTGTTAGCAGATTATGTGATAGAATGATGGGTCATTCCATCTGTCTCAAACAAAAGGTTAGAAAAAGTTATTAAATATACATAAGTCATTCTATAGTGAGATTAATCACATATGGTTCCTAAAATGAACTTATACATCACATATCATACTGCTTAATATAATAAAACTAGTTTCTACTAAACAGGGAATTCCTGTAGGTCAGTGGTAGGCGATAAAGGCCAGTCGCACTTCGGTTGTGGGTTCGATTCCTACAGCCTTGTCTGAAGCGATGGGCTGTCTCCCATCCTGCAGGTTGTCCCTTTTTCTAAAACTACGTTACTATAACATCCCATCAATAATATCGAAAATATTATATCCTTAAACAATAATAACTTATGTCCAACATAATCCAGTCTAATCTTTAGGCTTATACATAATACTGCAGTCCACTCTCATAATATAGTGACATCGATTACCAGAGATTTAATACTGTCGTTGATCCCCACATATCATAAGATATGTCTTGTTGGTCACATTCCAAACATTCAAAGTCCTTAATCATGTATTCTCTTGAATACCCATTGAACCTTAGTGAAAACATGAATGCAGTTAAAAGTAAACTCTTTCCACATACCAAAATCCAAAAATTCTCTATACTTTAACCATGATATAACCTTCTCCTTTTATCAGTCATGAGCTCATGAATACAATAAAACACCTCATTATCTTATTATTCCTTCATTATGCGCATATCATCTAAATTCCAAAAATATCTGAATAACCTTTCATGGATAGTGGTACCATTAATCATACACTTTCATAACTCAAGGAAAGACAACAGTGTAACAATCCTTAGATGTCTCTTTATTCCATAGTACCATGAGATTTCTTATACAACATTACACATGATAAACATGTAATCATTCCACTACATTCTTAAACCATTGACCGAGCTTCAAAAATTCTTTCATCTCACATATCATTTGTAGTCTCTTCATCATCATCCACATAAATACTACCCATATGACCATACTGATTCTCTTCATGGGTCTTTCCCTTAGGGAATTTGTTTGCATAATGCCCATACAGTCCACATTTAAAACACTTAACCATTTTTGATGTCGTAGCAATACCATTATCCTCATCCATGGTGTTAACTGAACCTTTTCCTTTGCACTTACTTGCTTTGTGTCCTTCTTTTCCACACCCAAAGCATCTTCCAGTTCCCTTGAAACATTCTCCTTGATGCCTCTTCCCACATGATTTACATAGGGGAAATTGAACTTTCTTTCCTCTATGATCATCATGAAACTCCATCTTTCTCTTATTAGCCGAGTCAGGAAACTTACCAAATTTTACTTTATTGATCATATTATGAGATTGCTGATTCGGCATAATAATGATGTTTGGACTTCCAAATCCCATTTCATTTGGTTGCTCATGAAGAATATCATTCCATTGTCCATCATATCCTCCATTATCGTAAATCACCTTGTTTCCAGCCATTTTCTAAAACCCAAAAAGAATAGTGTGAGAGGCAAAAATCATAATAAAGGGGGAATATCTAACATCTTTGGTTTAATCTAATATCGTTACCATAGTTCTAGGACTATATCCTATACGTATACTTATCCTTAGGGGCATCCCTAGACATACCTTAGAAATATCTCTAGGGATCTCACTAACGTTTTTGCATCCTAGTTTCCAAAGGTTGACTAAACCTTTCCTCTGATACCAACTGTAGAGACCCGAAGCCTAACGTACATGGACATTACATTACTTTTGCGGAATACTTAGTACATAACAAAAACACACACACAAGGATCGTAATAGTTTAGTGTCTTTGGAAACTCGGAACGTAAACTTCTAATTGTGGTGGAAGATCTTCAACATCTCCCATAAAGATCTTCCTTTTTATACCTAAAACCATGGTTTATATCCTGGGGAAAAGAAAACATAAAAGGGTGAGCTCAAATGCTCAGTAAGGGTAAACAAAAGAAATATCAATCACATCATATACATAAGAACATAGCTTTTGGAAATCTTAACCTGCAAAAGAGAGCATAATTTCATAACATGGGATAAATCATAGTAGTGAAATGAAATCATAACTTAAAACATTACTCATTGTGGCATACACACATAATCATAGAGAATCATTTCTTGTTAGTCAAGACTCATTTCCAAGACTATCTTAGTGGACAAAGTCCCTTTCTGAATCGAGTAATCCTCGTTTCAGTCCTGTTTCACTGAACCGGTATAACCTACCATTCCAGCCATGTCTATCTCATGAGATATAAAATCTTTACCCAATGCATTGGAGGGAGATATAGGTCCCACCCATCTCATAATGATACCATTCTTATGTGTGCCACAAAATCATAAACCATACATCATAGCATAACCCATGTAATAAAAATGGGATTCTTAAACAACATGACATCATAAAACCATTCATATAAGATAAAGGAATTCATAAACATAATTCCATCACAACATAGTCAAATCAATGTAATAATATGGATAGAAACATAACCCTTTATTATCTTAGATGGAAAATAATTTTGATAAAACACTTGAAATGAATTCTTGAGGAAAATATCCTTTCTTCTTCAAAATCAATTCCTTTTCACAAAACATCATGCAATTTTAAAAGAAAGAGATTTTATTGAAAATAGTCATGAAATATTTTGGAGGAAGGTTCATGAAAATAAGGCTTTATAAAACCGTAAAAATCCGTTCGTTCCGTATAAGTTAAGAAAAAACATTCTTCGTACTTTTGTTGGAAAAGTCAAAAAGTACCTCGTATGAAAAAGCGACAAAAGATTCCTTTAATATTCTTTACTAAAAACTCACCAAAGAGTAAAATTGGATTTAAACCATTGAAAGTGGATGGAAACAATATTACATATTGAAGGAACATGGATGTGGATGATAAAATACACCCCAGTAAATACTTACGAATAAACAATCTCGGATAAAAATGAGATTGTGATATTTCCCTTACCTTAGGTCCGACTTGCTTTGTAAGTGTCCGAACCTCCTGTATAATGATTTAAATCATGTTATTGACTTATTACAGAATCATATTCATTGTTATGATATCATATATGGTTCACTTATGACATTATATTACCCGTTCTTTTGTAAATTCCATGTTAAAGAAGCGTTTTGGGTAAAATCGTTTCATTTATCGTAGGTGTTTTGACTTGTTGTTCTTGACATCTTTATTACTTATATCACGATTTACTTACTTCCAGAATATAAAATATGATTTATATATCATATATATTCAGTATATATATATATATAATAGATAGATAAATAAAATGAAAAACACCGTTCATGGAGACGGTAGTCCGTACGTACGCATGAACGCTGTTTTTCTTTCCTTATTGTCTTGAAATGGAAGTAAGTAGATGACATACATATGTATATATATACATAAATACAGTAGCTTTATAATTTCATATATTTCATTATTATTTCTTATATATACATTATAATCATTCTTAAATGGTTAACATGGAGAATGAATCTCATCGCGTCGTGGAGACGGTAGTCCGTACGTACGCACGAGCGATGATATCATTTCTATAAATATTGAATTGAATTGGAGTGGATTATACAATATATCAGAATCAATATGATGTTGTAATAACTATGTATAGTTATTCTTTACACCATTATACCCATCCATGTAAGGTGGTGGTGGAAAATAGATTACACCACGGCGTGGAGACGGTATTCCGTACGTACGCACGCGCGGTGATTTCTTTTTCCGTAGGATGGATAGATGGTGAAATAGGGTTGTTTCATACTTATAATAACATATCAGTATATGAGTGATACTGATGTTATTACTTCATAATGAAACAACCTAAGAAGAAGAAGTGGAAGAAGAAATAAAGATGAAAGAATTGGTAACGGTAATTACCTCTTCTTTGAAGTGCCTCTTTGAGACCTCCTCTTAGGGCACTAAAATTGGTCTTTGAGGAAGACCAGAACCTCTAGGATGTTTCTAGGGAAGTGGAGAGGAGAAATTGGCAGGGGTTGGCCGAGCTTGAGTGCTCAAATTGGTGTGAGGAGGAGGGGGAGGAGGTGTCCTTTTATAGGGGAGGAGAGGGGCACCTTAGGAATATCTCAAAATATTATTTTATATTAAAGTAAAAATCAGTTTATAATGGTTCCAAAGGGTCTTATTTCGAAGCTAAAGTGGGGATGGGTCGAAATCCTATCAACCAATAGGATTTAGACAAGTTTAGGTTCTTATTTTAACCTTATCAATTAGATTTAACTCTAAGTTAAATAATTTAACTTTTACCGTGCCTTTTTGTTTTCTTTCACTATATGGTTAATAAAATTACTATAACATGCCAAACGAACCCCAAATTGTATTTTATTAATACATATATCCTTATCTAAGTCATTTGGCCGAACCTTAGATTTTTAGGAATAAAATAACAATTAATAATATAATATTTGATTTAAAAACTATTTTGTGTCAATTTTGACACTATTTGATATATGATTTTTGTGAAAGTCATAACAGAATTATATTTTCGAACCAAGTTGATTAAATCAACACTAATATATCATAGTAACCTAGAAAATTAGTGGAATTCATAAAAAGTCTTAAATTACATTTATTTTGGTATTTATATTATCAATTATGTCAATATTTCATTAATAAGATAATTACTGCATCATCTTTGTGTCATAAATAAATTATATTATTTGATGTCTAATAATTACAAATAAAATACCATAATGTAGGAAATCTTTTTATCTTTCTAATGAATATTTATAGTCGAATTTATCTTATGTATAACCCCATATTAAAAATGATTTACTTATTAAACTTTGATTTTAACTATTTTAACCCTTCTTTAAATAAATTAATAATAAATGTCCTAATCTAATCCAAGTGGGCCTAAATGGTCATATTTTATTCCTAAGTTTGTTTTTGGTCGAATTAAACTTGTCCAATAGAATTAGGACATGTGTTAGGGTAATATTAATATCATATTTACCCTTAGTTACCCTATTTACTATTAACCGTGGTAAAAAAAGTAAAAAGTTACTATTCACCAAAAAATTATTTTCATCTCATTGAACCAAATTTTAGTCCTTGATATTAACCGTGTCTCTCGGATTTTCGAAATTCCATTCACAGAAGCGGTAAAATTAAGTTTTATGCAAAAATTCAGTTTTTAACCTACCACTTAGTAGTTTCACTATTCATCAAAAATTGATGTTTTTCAGAACAATGCCAAAATTTCATCCCAAGATATATTTCATATTCCGAATTCAAAAATGAAGTCTATTTTACCAAATTCATAACATAAAAGTTGCATTAATTAATTTTATAATTAAATCCCGCTGTTAAAACAAATAGCGTGTTTTTAAGAAACAATATCTATCAAAAGATTGACACTTGTTTATGTCTAGTTTAAATGTGAAATTACATCCAATGACCAACATTGTATTAAATTGTAAAAATATATTCTAAATATACTTTAAAACCCCTCAAATTAATGATTTATCACTATTAATTATTTCGATTAAAAAAGTTGTTTTTAATTATAATTTAGTAATTTTCACTATTCATCAGAATATGAAAGTTATCCGAAAAGTACCAAAATTTCACCTTAGGCTAAATTCGATACTCCGAATCCAAAAATAAAGTTCATTTTGAAAAATAAGATTTACTGGATTTCAAAAAGTGGTTATTACTATTCATAACGGCTAGTTTTAATAATATTTTTATAGCATATCGTTGTTTAGTGAAACTCGGTATTGCGTACTACACACGCTATCGAGGAAGGTCGCGATTGCGTGTAATGCAAGGAAAGTCAAGGATGTGTGTTGTGCAAGCTCCTTTTGGTGTAGCGTACAATACAAGACATTAGTGAAATAAAAAAGAATATTTTTCATAAAATCTCGGGCTGTTACATTCTACCCCCCTTAAAATGAATTTCGCCCTCGAAATTCGTCGGGGTTATAAATGGTTTACTATTCGAAAGTTTCTTTAATAGAAACCCACATCGTAAAAGGGAATACCAAAACTTGGCTTTAAAAACTAAAGTATGAAATGTAATGATTACCCAAATAAACTAATCACTGGGTTTCCACATAGGTGAAAATATGGATATGGAAGAGAAATCTAACCATCATGTTCTGATGGAGAGTGGTAGAGAACATGGCTATGGAAAAGCCAGTAATCACAAATCCATAGATTTGTGATGATATAAGGTACCATCTGATTCATCAGGTATAAGATCACTAGGACAACATTTTTGGTTTTCAAGATCATTTCCCTAAAGTTGAAAATTTGCTTAAAATAAATACTTACTTTATTTTGGTACAATCTCACTTTTGTTCGTGCCTTGAACAATTTCTACTTCATCTCTTAAATAAATGAAGTTGAATTTGTTATTTGTGAAGTGTTAGCAGATTATGTGATAGAATGATGGGTCATTCCATCTGTCTCAAACAAAAGGTTAGAAAAAGTTATTAAATATACATAAGTCATTCTATAGTGAGATTAATCACATATGGTTCCTAAAATGAACTTATACATCACATATCATACTGCTTAATATAATAAAACTAGTTTCTACTAAACAGGGAATTCCTGTAGGTCAGTGGTAGGCGATAAAGGCCAGTCGCACTTCGGTTGTGGGTTCGATTCCTACAGCCTTGTCTGAAGCGATGGGCTGTCTCCCGTCCTGCAGGTTGTCCCTTTTTCTAAAACTACGTTACTATAACATCCCATCAATAATATCGAAAATATTATATCCTTAAACAATAATAACTTATGTCCAACATAATCCAGTCTAATCTTTAGGCTTATACATAATACTGCAGTCCACTCTCATAATATAGTGACATCGATTACCAGAGATTTAATACTGTCGTTGATCCCCACATATCATAAGATATGTCTTGTTGGTCACATTCCAAACATTCAAAGTCCTTAATCATGTATTCTCTTGAATACCCATTGAACCTTAGTGAAAACATGAATGCAGTTAAAAGTAAACTCTTTCCACATACCAAAATCCAAAAATTCTCTATACTCAAACCATGATATAACCTTCTCCTTTTATCAGTCATGAGCTCATGAATACAATAAAACACCTCATTATCTTATTATTCCTTCATTATGCGCATATCATCTAAATTCCAAAAATATCTGAATAACCTTTCATGGATAGTGGTACCATTAATCATACACTTTCATAACTCAAGGAAAGACAACAGTGTAACAATCCTTAGATGTCTCTTTATTCCATAGTACCATGAGATTTCTTATACAACATTACACATGATAAACATGTAATCATTCCACTACATTCTTAAACCATTGACCGAGCTTCAAAAATTCTTTCATCTCACATATCATTTGTAGTCTCTTCATCATCATCCACATAAATACTACCCATATGACCATACTGATTCTCTTCATGGGTCTTTCCCTTAGGGAATTTGTTTGCATAATGCCCATACAGTCCACATTTAAAACACTTAACCATTTTTGATGTCGTAGCAATACCATTATCCTCATCCATGGTGTTAACTGAACCTTTTCCTTTGCACTTACTTGCTTTGTGTCCTTCTTTTCCACACCCAAAGCATCTTCCAGTTCCCTTGAAACATTCTCCTTGATGCCTCTTCCCACATGATTTACATAGGGGAAATTGAACTTTCTTTCCTCTATGATCATCATGAAACTCCATCTTTCTCTTATTAGCCGAGTCAGGAAACTTACCAAATTTTACTTTATTGATCATATTATGAGATTGCTGATTCGGCATAATAATGATGTTTGGACTTCCAAATCCCATTTCATTTGGTTGCTCATGAAGAATATCATTCCATTGTCCATCATATCCTCCATTATCGTAAATCACCTTGTTTCCAGCCATTTTCTAAAACCCAAAAAGAATAGTGTGAGAGGCAAAAATCATAATAAAGGGGGAATATCTAACATCTTTGGTTTAATCTAATATCGTTACCATAGTTCTAGGACTATATCCTATACGTATACTTATCCTTAGGGGCATCCCTAGACATACCTTAGAAATATCTCTAGGGATCTCACTAACGTTTTTGCATCCTAGTTTCCAAAGGTTGACTAAACCTTTCCTCTGATACCAACTGTAGAGACCCGAAGCCTAACGTACATGGACATTACATTACTTTTGCGGAATACTTAGTACATAACAAAAACACACACACAAGGATCGTAATAGTTTAGTGTCTTTGGAAACTCGGAACGTAAACTTCTAATTGTGGTGGAAGATCTTCAACATCTCCCATAAAGATCTTCCTTTTTATACCTAAAACCATGGTTTATATCCTGGGGAAAAGAAAACATAAAAGGGTGAGCTCAAATGCTCAGTAAGGGTAAACAAAAGAAATATCAATCACATCATATACATAAGAACATAGCTTTTGGAAATCTTAACCTGCAAAAGAGAGCATAATTTCATAACATGGGATAAATCATAGTAGTGAAATGAAATCATAACTTAAAACATTACTCATTGTGGCATACACACATAATCATAGAGAATCATTTCTTGTTAGTCAAGACTCATTGCCAAGACTATCTTAGTGGACAAAGTCCCTTTCTGAATCGAGTAATCCTCGTTTCAGTCCTGTTTCACTGAACCGGTATAACCTACCATTCCAGCCATGTCTATCTCATGAGATATAAAATCTTTACCCAATGCATTGGAGGGAGATATAGGTCCCACCCATCTCATAATGATACCATTCTTATGTGTGCCACAAAATCATAAACCATACATCATAGCATAACCCATGTAATAAAAATGGGATTCTTAAACAACATGACATCATAAAACCATTCATATAAGATAAAGGAATTCATAAACATAATTCCATCACAACATAGTCAAATCAATGTAATAATATGGATAGAAACATAACCCTTTATTATCTTAGATGGAAAATAATTTTGATAAAACACTTGAAATGAATTCTTGAGGAAAATATCCTTTCTTCTTCAAAATCAATTCCTTTTCACAAAACATCATGCAATTTTAAAAGAAAGAGATTTTATTGAAAATAGTCATGAAATATTTTGGAGGAAGGTTCATGAAAATAAGGCTTTATAAAACCGTAAAAATCCGTTCGTTCCGTATAAGTTAAAAAAAAACATTCTTCGTACTTTTGTTGGAAAAGTCAAAAAGTACCTCGTATGAAAAAGCGACAAAAGATTCCTTTAATATTCTTTACTAAAAACTCACCAAAGAGTAAAATTGGATTTAAACCATTGAAAGTGGATGGAAACAATATTACATATTGAAGGAACATGGATGTGGATGATAAAATACACCCCAGTAAATACTTACGAATAAACAATCTCGGATAAAAATGAGATTGTGATATTTCCCTTACCTTAGGTCCGACTTGCTTTGTAAGTGTCCGAACCTCCTGTATAATGATTTAAATCATGTTATTGACTTATTACAGAATCATATTCATTGTTATGATATCATATATGGTTCACTTATGACATTATATTACCCGTTCTTTTGTAAATTCCATGTTAAAGAAGCGTTTTGGGTAAAATCGTTTCATTTATCGTAGGTGTTTTGACTTGTTGTTCTTGACATCTTTATTACTTATATCACGATTTACTTACTTCCAGAATATAAAATATGATTTATATATCATATATATTCAGTATATATATATATATAATAGATAGATAAATAAAATGAAAAACACCGTTCATGGAGACGGTAGTCCGTACGTACGCATGAACGCTGTTTTTCTTTCCTTATTGTCTTGAAATGGAAGTAAGTAGATGACATACATATGTATATATATACATAAATACAGTAGCTTTATAATTTCATATATTTCATTATTATTTCTTATATATACATTATAATCATTCTTAAATGGTTAACATGGAGAATGAATCTCATCGCGTCGTGGAGACGGTAGTCCGTACGTACGCACGAGCGATGATATCATTTCTATAAATATTGAATTGAATTGGAGTGGATTATACAATATATCAGAATCAATATGATGTTGTAATAACTATGTATAGTTATTCTTTACACCATTATACCCATCCATGTAAGGTGGTGGTGGAAAATAGATTACACCACGGCGTGGAGACGGTATTCCGTACGTACGCACGCGCGGTGATTTCTTTTTCCGTAGGATGGATAGATGGTGAAATAGGGTTGTTTCATACTTATAATAACATATCAGTATATGAGTGATACTGATGTTATTACTTCATAATGAAACAACCTAAGAAGAAGAAGTGGAAGAAGAAATAAAGATGAAAGAATTGGTAACGGTAATTACCTCTTCTTTGAAGTGCCTCTTTGAGACCTCCTCTTAGGGCACTAAAATTGGTCTTTGAGGAAGACCAGAACCTCTAGGATGTTGCTAGGGAAGTGGAGAGGAGAAATTGGCAGGGGTTGGCCGAGCTTGAGTGCTCAAATTGGTGTGAGGAGGAGGGGGAGGAGGTGTCCTTTTATAGGGGAGGAGAGGGGCACCTTAGGAATATCTCAAAATATTATTTTATATTAAAGTAAAAATCAGTTTATAATGGTTCCAAAGGGTCTTATTTCGAAGCTAAAGTGGGGATGGGTCGAAATCCTATCAACCAATAGGATTTAGACAAGTTTAGGTTCTTATTTTAACCTTATCAATTAGATTTAACTCTAAGTTAAATAATTTAACTTTTACCGTGTCTTTTTGTTTTCTTTCACTATATGGTTAATAAACTTACTATAACATGCCAAACGAACACAAAATTGTATTTTATTAATACATATATCCTTATCTAAGTCATTTGGCCGAACCTTAGATTTTTAGGAATAAAATAACAATTAATAATATAATATTTGATTTAAAAACTATTTTGTGTCAATTTTGACACTATTTGATATATGATTTTTGTGAAAGTCATAACAGAATTATATTTTCGAACCAAGTTGATTAAATCAACACTAATATATCATAGTAACCTAGAAAATTAGTGGAATTCATAAAAAGTCTTAAATTACATTTATTTTGGTATTTATATTATCAATTATGTCAATATTTCATTAATAAGATAATTACTGCATCATCTTTGTGTCATAAATAAATTATATTATTTGATGTCTAATAATTACAAATAAAATACCATAATGTAGGAAATCTTTTTAGCTTTCTAATGAATATTTATAGTCGAATTTATCTTATGTATAACCCCATATTAAAAATGATTTACTTATTAAACTTTGATTTTAACTATTTTAACCCTTCTTTAAATAAATTAATAATAAATGTCCTAATCTAATCCAAGTGGGCCTAAATGGTCATATTTTATTCCTAAGTTTGTTTTTGGTCGAATTAAACTTGTCCAATAGAATTAGGACATGTGTTAGGGTAATATTAATATCATATTTACCCTTAGTTACCCTATTTACTATTAACCGTGGTAAAAAAAGTAAAAAGTTACTATTCACCAAAAAATTATTTTCATCTCATTGAACCAAATTTTAGTCCTTGATATTAACCGTGTCTCTCGGATTTTCGAAATTCCATTCACAGAAGCGGTAAAATTAAGTTTTATGCAAAAATTCAGTTTTTAACCTACCACTTAGTAGTTTCACTATTCATCAAAAATTGATGTTTTTCAGAACAATGCCAAAATTTCATCCCAAGCTATATTTCATATTCCGAATTCAAAAATGAAGTCTATTTTACCAAATTCATAACATAAAAGTTGCATTAATTAATTTTATAATTAAATCCCGCTGTTAAAACAAATAGCGTGTTTTTAAGAAACAATATCTATCAAAAGATTGACACTTGTTTATGTCTAGTTTAAATGTGAAATTACATCCAATGACCAACATTGTATTAAATTGTAAAAATATATTCTAAATATACTTTAAAACCCCTCAAATTAATGATTTATCACTATTAATTATTTCGATTAAAAAAGTTGTTTTTAATTATAATTTAGTAATTTTCACTATTCATCAGAATATGAAAGTTATCCGAAAAGTACCAAAATTTCACCTTAGGCTAAATTCGATACTCCGAATCCAAAAATAAAGTTCATTTTGAAAAATAAGATTTACTGGATTTCAAAAAGTGGTTATTACTATTCATAACGGCTAGTTTTAATAATATTTTTATAGCATATCGTTGTTTAGTGAAACTCGGTATTGCGTACTACACACGCTATCGAGGAAGGTCGCGATTGCGTGTAATGCAAGGAAAGTCAAGGATGTGTGTTGTGCAAGCTCCTTTTGGTGTAGCGTACAATACAAGACATTAGTGAAATAAAAAAGAATATTTTTCATAAAATCTCGGGCTGTTACATTGTTGCTACTCTTATTTTATTTACGTGCAATCATAATTTGAGTATGGTTTATAACTTTGGATGAAAATTTAATTAACCTAATAATCTATTAAACTGGATTAATAAATTATTTGTTAACGATCGCATATTGATTTTGTTTATACCATTATGATGGGTTGACTCTTGATTTACTAGATAATATGATATCTATGCTATGACTTGTTAGTATGTTTTTATGATTGGATTAACATGTTTTTCTTGATAGAAAATGATAAATAATGTAAATCCAAAATTAATTAATAATTAATTGGATTACAAAATTAAAGAAGATGTGTGTTTATAATCTATCATTTCTTGTAATTTGATAATGATCAAATTGACTCAATGCACATATATAATTGAAAATGATCTTCCATGTGAATAAGGAACAATTATTTGATAAAGATAATTTATAGGGCCTAAGTTTCCTATCTACTTGAGAATAATGAGTGCCTTGAGTTTGGATCTGCGAGAGCTCATTTATGTGTGAAGGATGAATGCCTTATTTTAGGGCCTTGATTTCCTTATTGGTTGTACTTGTTTGTTTCCTAGTAAATTTGTGATATGATTCGTGTAACGCCCCGACCCTAGTTACCCATAGTCGGTGCATTATTACGTATCATTGGCATGATCACAAAAGATCAAGTCTCGAAAGACCATTTAGTTTAGTAGCTTTAGAATCACTAGATACATTCATAAATGTTACATTACATCATAAAGTGAAAAAATACAATAATATAGTCTCAATGGTCCACACTCATATCCCCTTAAGACTATCCCTGCAGGTCGGTCATAAAATATTTCTTCATATCCTGGGAAAAATAAAACATAGAAAGGGGTGAGCTCAGATGCTCAGTAAGGATAACAATATAGCAGAAACTTTCATAAATAAGCATAAACATTTAAGGCAATGTATAACTAAAAAAATCCTTTTAAACTTGAACTTCAGCATAATATGGAAAAAACCAAATTAAATAATTCCATTTACTTATTCAAATGGATATTATACTAGTAAAATAATCACATGAAATATCAATAACCACTTTCATAGTGATGGAATGCATAATGCCAGACTATCATAACCACATAGTCAAGGCCTTGTGCCAAGACTAAAAATAATTTTTTGTCAAGACCTTCTGCCAAGACACTAGTTTGTCTCATGAGACCTACCGATGCATCGAGGAGCTATAGTGGGCTCCACCCATTACTTACTAAGTCCAATGCATTCCTATATAAAAAGGTTTAAACATAACATAAACATTCGTATTAAAACTAGCATATGAAATGTAAATAATTTATCCATAAACCATGAATGGTATAAAAATAATACATCCAAAGTCAAACATATAACAAAACCTTCAATACAATATGGAAGTTTTGTATCATAATAAATCAACTTCAAATAAGCTAAAAATCCATCAAAGGATGTTGACATAGATGAAATCAAAACTATTTGAGAGAAATATCTCTTTTTTGAAATCATTTAAAAGTCACATAATTATAAAAGAAAAAATTTACTTTGAAAGTATTCTTATAATCTTGTAAGGGAAGCTTCTAAGATTTTATAATGGCAGAAAATAGCCGCACCCACCGTATAAGTTAAAAAAAGACATTCTTACCTTAATTCTGTCGAAAAGGTTAAAAAGGATCTTGTTTGGAAAACGATGAAAAGATTTCTTTATAAAAATATTATAAAAAGTCAAAAGGGTATAAATAACTTTAACCCATATTATATAAAATAGTAATAATGATTTGAAATACATTTTTAAGAAACATGGATGTGGATGATAAATATGTCCCAGTAGATAATTACGAATAAACAACCACGGATAATGAAGAGATTGTGAAATAAACCCTTACCTTGTACTTTTCCTTGGTTGAGGGTAGGTTAACCTCCTGTATAATGGTGAAATAATTGTTATTAAATAATACAAGAAATTTATACATTAATATGATATCATATATAATCTTTTAACATTGCTTTGTTAATAATATCTTAGTATTATCGTCGTTTCAGGTGTTAACTTACTCATTTTATTTTATATGTTTTGTTACATAAGCCGTGTTTGTTATGGATAGGTTGTATCTAATTCATATCCAGAATGATATCAAGTCCTTAAAAATTATTTTTAATAATCAAATGAGAATTTTAATTGAATGGATACAATGAGGAAAGAATCTCATCACGTTCGTGGAGACGGTAGTCCGTACGTACGCACGAGCGACAATATCATTATTTTGATATTAAAATAATATATAATTGGATGATATATCATATATACAGAATAATTATCATGTTATATTTATTATTTAAATTAATTACACATCATTATTATACCCATCAAAATAATAATGTATTGAATAACAATTACACCACGACGTGGAGATGGTAGGCCGTACGTACACACGTATGGTGACATGTCATTCAAAGGATGGATAGAATACTGAATATGGTTGTAACATATTTATAATAATATCACAATATATATAATATACTGTATTTATTATTTTAGAATGGAAATAAAAAATAAATAAGAAGTTGAAGAAGAAAGGAACTTGAAAGAGGGTGGTGAAAACATTACCTCTTCTTCGGGTTCTTCCTTTTTATTTGATCAAAATGGCTCTTTAGGTTGTCTTTCTGATCAAACTAAAGCCTATAGGTTTAATTGAGGGAATTTGAGAGAATATTTGGGTAGGGGTTTTCCGAGTCAAAAGGATTTGAAGGTATGAATTAGAGAGAAGGGGGAGTGCCCTTTTATAAGAGGGGTGAGGGGCACCTTTGGAAAATCTAGAAATATTATTTTATAATAAATTAATATTCGGTTTCTAATGGCTCAAAACTGATTTATTTTGAGGCTAAGGTGGGGATGGGTATAAAACAACTCAACCAATAGGTTTTAGACAGGTTTGGGTCACTTTATTAACCTTATCTTTTAGTTTTAACTCTTAGTTAATTAGTTTGACATTTACCATGTCTCTTTGTATTTTTATATTATATAGTTAATAAACTTACTATATACTTTCAAGAGACCCCCAAGTGGTCCATTAATGATAAAAATATAATTATATAAGTCCTTTGGCCGAACCTTGTATTTTTAGGAATAGAATATTAATTAATAATATAATATTTGTTTTAAAAACTCTTTTATGTCAATTTTGACACTATTGGGTATTTTGTTTTTGATAAATTCATAAAAACATTATTACTTAGAAAAAAATTCATATAACTAGTCCTAATAATTAATATTAACCTAGAAAATTAGTGTAATTAATAAAAAGTTTCAAATTACATTTATTTGGATATTTATAATATCAATTATTTTAATATTTCATTAATTAGGTAATTACTGCATCACCATTGTGTCATAAATAAATTAAATTATTTAATGTCTAAAAATTATAAATAAAATACCATTATGTAGGAAATATTTTTAGTTTTCTAATTAATATTTATAATAGAATTTATCTTATGTATAACCCTATATTAAAAAAGTTTTAGTAATTAAACTTTGATTTTAACTCTTTTAACTCTTCTTTGAATTAAATAATAATAAATGTCCTAATCTAATCCAAGTGGAACTAAATGATAATATTTTATTCCAAAGTTTGTTTTTGGTTGATATACAATTATCCAATAGAATTAGGACATGTGTTAGGGTAATATTAATATCATTTTTACCCTTAATTACCCTATTTACTTTTAACCGTGGTAAATAAAAGTAAAAAGTTACTATTCACCAAAAATTATTTTTATCCTATTGAACCACATTTTACTCCTTGATATTAACCGTGTCTCTCGGATTTTCTAAATTCCACTCACAGAAGCGGTAAAATTAAGTTTTATGTGAATTTGCAAATTCTCCTAGGATGTGGGTAAAAGACGGTGAAAAGTTCTATAAATTTTATATATATCTAAAATTATTATAAATAGACTCTAATGAATTAAATTGAACTTATATAGGTATTATGTGTCTATTTTGAACTTAATTAAATATAAATAAAATAAATAATTATTTAAATAAAAATTCGGTTTTAAACTATAACTCAGTGTTTTTTCACTATTCATCAAAAATTGAAAGTTTTCAGGAAAATACAAAAAATTCACCCTAAGATAATTTTGATATTCCAAATCAAAAAATGAAGTATATTTTGAAATATAAAATTTATAAAATTTTAAAAAGTGGATATTACTATTCATAACGGCTAGTTTGATTAGTTATGGTGTGTGTTAGAACTCGAAGTTGCGTACAACATGCACTACTGTATTATTCAAAGAGAAGCATATCGTGGAAGCTTGTGGTGTTACATTCTCCCCTAATTCAAATAATTTCGTCCTCAAAATTTCTAGAATACTACTGCATAAAAAGGCTCGGGTGGTTCTTTAACATAAGTTCCTCGGGTTCCCATGTTTCCTCTTCCATCTTATGGTTTCTCCATAGAACTTTTACCAGACGAGTCGTTCGGTTTCTCAGCACTTGTTCTCTCATATCAAGAATTTTGACAGGCTCTTCACAGTAAGATAGATTAGGTTCCAGTTCTAATTCTTCATAGGTGAGTACATGTGTTGGGTCATGCATGTATTTTCTTAACAGCGATACGTGGAACATATCGCGAACTTTGGAGAGACTTGGTGGCATTGCTAAACGGTAAGCTACAGCCCCAATTCGTTCTAGAATTTTGAATGGTCTGATGTACCTAGGACTCAATTTTCCCTTCTTACCGAAACGTATAACACCCTTCCATGGAGATACCTTCAAGAAAACATGATCTCCTACCTGAAATTCCAAATCATTCCTTCAGTTGTCAGCATAGAGCTTCTGCCTACATTGAGCTGCTTTGATGTGGTTTTGGATTACCTTCACCTTTTACATCGTTTCCTCCACCAGTTCTAGGCCTAAAAGTTTTCTTTCACCAACGTCATCCCAACAGGTTGGTGTGCGAAATCTCTTTCTGTATAATGCTTCATGTGGTGCCATCTGAATACTTGAATGGAAGCTATTGTTATAGGAAAATTATACCAGAGGTAAATATTGATCCCACATATCCTGAAAGTCAAGTGATCATGATCTCAACATTCCTTATAAGGTTTGAATAGTCCATTTTGATTTTCTATCAGTTTGGGGGTGGTAAGCAGTGCTCAAACGAAGTTCAGTATCCAGGTCTTTCTGAAGAATTTTCCAGAATCTTGAAGTAAAATGAGGATCACGATCAGAAACAATCTATAGGGGTACTCTATAAAGTCTCACAACTTCATTAATATATAGTCTTTCTAGACGTTCAAGTGATAAATCTTCCCTTATAGAAAGAAAATGTGTTGACTTGGTAAGATGATCAACAATGACCTGTCACGACCCGACCTCGGGGCCCGTGCCGTGACTACCCCAAGCCCGCCTTCCATAGGCCAGGGGCTGGAGACTAGCACCAAGGCATAAAATCCCGGTAAACAGGGAAGGCATTGCCTTTATAAGTAACAACCACCACAGAGTCAGCAAGCGGAAAGTAACTACAAAGTGCAGAAAAGTAAAGGGGGCCGGAATACAAGCCCAACTGAAAGTACAACTGAAAAGGAAAAGAACAGCAACTGAATAAAAGACGGCGGCCTCGTGTCGTCCACTGGAAATCCCACCTGAAGGGTGGTTACAGATAGCCTCCAGGCTCCTCGGGTCCCACGTCCGCTCCGAGCACGTCCCGCCCAGTGGTCCGCCTCCAGGTACCGTCCTGCTCCACGCCCCAACCGAGATCAGCGCTGTCCGTCGTCTGCATCCAACACAACAAGGTGCGGGCATAGCCCGTGCAGGGGTGAGTATAAACTACTCAGTAAGGACCCCGAGACCCCCGAAGGTCTCCCAAAATCCACAAAGGATATAGAACAAAAGAAAGGTGCAATCACGAAGTAACATCTGACTCGACTTAGGTATATGCCCATACATATACCTAAGTCCCCATTTCTAGCTCTGCTCACGAGCTCAAGAACAACTCAATCCACACAGGAAAGCAAGACTCAAATCCACAAAGGAGAGTAAACAATAAATCCACAAAGGATAGTTCGACACAATCCACAAAGGAGAGTAACATAAGATTCAGCTCAACCAGGTATACTTTTTCAGATGACGTCAAAGATGATCACTGATCCATCTAAGTCGTCGGACCCACGAAGGATCGATAGGTACTAACCCCCGCAAAAGACCCACATAGGATCGGGCTCACACAGAACCTGTAGGCAGTGGCTCACACAGAACCGGTAGTAAGGACCCACACAGGATCAGGCCCACACAGGACCTGTAGCACTGATCCACGTAGGATCGCTGAGTGCAGTAGTCGACGCAGTCCACTGAGGATCTCCGCACAATCGTCGCCGCAGTCCACGAAGGATCTCTGCTCTGTCGTCGTCGCAGTCCACGGAGGATCTCTGCTCTGTCGTCGAAGTCACAGCCAGCACTAGGGTTCCCGCACACAGTGAGCTCGTTTAGGAGGGTCCGCTCCACGAGCCGAGAGGCTGATACATCAACTGACACGTAGTCCGAAGTTGATGTATCCAAAAGTTCCGTATCGACAACAGGATCTCAACGCAACAGACGGCGCGTCAATCGGACGCCCGGTCTGAGAGTTATTGGCATTTTCGTCCCAGGGGCCCGGTTGGTTTTTAGGGAAAAACCAACCCGACCGTACTCCGCCTGTGTCCGATCCTCGGGCGGAGCATGCCAAAAGTTCCGTCTCACTTAGAGGAAACTACCACAGCTGACGGTACGTCGATCGGACGTCCGTAGCTCAAGTTATGAGCGTTTCCGCTCCGAGGGCCCGGTTGGTTTCGTGTACGAACCAACCCGGCCGAACCCAAAGTCTTCCGAAACCTTGAGTGTAATATACCGAAACGACCGTATCGATCCAAGGATCTCGTAGCCGCTGACGGTTCATCAATCGGAGGTCCCAGGCCCAAGATATGGGCAAAAGACCGGAGAGGGCCCGAAAACGGGGGTTCTGGGCCCGGGGCGACCCGGCCCGAACCACCCCTGGGTCGGCCGAATCGGGTCGACCCGAACCGGGTCGACCCGACCCGGCCCGGCCGCCCGGACCGGCCGGCTTGGCTTCGGCCGAGCGGCCGAAGAAAACCGCCGCGGGTTTGACCCGCGGCTTGGAGGAACGCGGCCCGCGCGGGCCGCGTGCTGGGTGGCCGGACCGCGGACGCGGTCCGGCGGTTCGACACCGCCGCGGCCGAGCCGCGGAGGATTCCTCCGGCGGCGCGCCGGTCGCCGGCGCCGCCGCGCCGGCGACCCGCGCCGCCGCCGCCTTCCGCGGGCCGCCGGAGTTGCTCCGGTGGCCCGTTTTGCCTCCCGTCTGCGCCATTATTCCTCCCGGGACGCGTCCTTCACTGCGGAATCAACAATTGGCCCTTGAGTCGTGCTTTTGCCGTCGCCCGCCAAATCCGCACAAAAAGGAAGATCGGCGGAGGGTTGCCGGGCCTTGTTTGTTAGGCCCGCACCCTCCGCGTTAGGTAAAATCAACGGGAGGAAAAGAAATAACCAACAACAATTTTAAATAAATTAAAATTGTTCCGAGATCGGGTTCTTTATTTCAAAAGAATAAACACAGGGGAAATAAAATATTCCAAACAACCCCTACCTTGTCGTCGTCGGACGTGAGGTCGTCACGGAATCGCTCGTCGCGGAAGGAGGTGATCGTCGCGTCGTCGCGGAAGAGACGTTCGTCGCACCGCGGGAAAAACGTCGCGCCGACGATCTCCGGATCTAGAACAAACGGATTTAATTAATTAAATCCGTTGTCATTGAAATTAAAAAGGTAGAATTAAACGATCCGTTTCTCACCTTAGTTGCCGAACGAGGATCGGCCGCGGAAGAAAAGGTGTCGCCGAAGAACGTCGCGGGTAGAGCTCGTCGACGTCGCAGATCACGGTGTGCGTCGTCGAATTCCGGTCGCCGGCGTTCTTCGCGTTCTTCGCGTTCTTCACGAGGAGGGTGGAGGCTCAGAGAATTTGCACAACGATAGCAATCCTCCAAAATAGACAAGTTTGTCTATTTTATTAATTCGCCAACGAACGCAAACGCGTAAGTAACGACCCATTAAATTCGTTGAATTAATTCAACGAATGAAACAGCCCATTTAATTCACGAAATAAACCGCCCAATTAAATGGTCTGTTAAGAATTAAAGAAAACACGCCGGTTGACTTTTCAGTTACTTTGACGGGTTTTCGCGGGTGCGTTACTTAGCGAAAGAAACGGCGGGGCTCGTGCGGGCCCCACCTCACAAATATCCTACCAAGGGGTAGGGTATTTCCGGATAGCACCCTATCCGCTTTAACTCAGTTCAAGTGGCTTCCAAGTGACTTCCAAGCGGCTTAAGTGAAATAAAATAAAGTTGTCGCACAACCTTTATTTTTATTTCCGACTTAATGCCCAAAATTTTAAAACCCACGGTTGAGCAAACGCAACTCCGGAAGAGGCGTTTCTAAGCAAATACCGGCGCTGCGATTTCATCGGTGCCCTCAGAATTCGATTCCGGGCACCGGTTCAAAAGATAGAAAAACCCGCTCGTCCGTTCACTGAACGTACCCGAGCCAAACTTCGGAAATTGATTCCGGGCACACCGGGCCTCGGAATCAGGTGCCGTCTGAAGCTGCGCTCTTGCAAAATTCCAAAGAAAATTAAGAAAAAAAATTTCCTTGAAATTTGCGGGTCTTTACATTACTACCACCTCAAGGCTTTACGTCCCCGTAAAGATACATCAAAAACTAGGAGAAAAAATGGGGGTACTGAGCACGCATCTGAGCCTCCCGCTCCCAAGTGCTCTCCTAGAGGTTCCCGTGCTGCCATCTGACGCGCACAAGAGGAATCGACCGCCCACGTAGGACCCGCTCCTGTCGATCCTCAATCTCCACTAGGACCTCCGCAAAAGTCGCCCCATCGTCCACGTCCAGCTCCCCAAAGTCGATGATGTGCGTCGGGTCGTGCACGTATCTCCTCAGCTGAGACACGTGGAAGACGTCGTGCACCCGGTGCAACTGAGGTGGTAGAGCCAGGCGATAAGCCACCTCTCCTATCCTGCTGAGGACCTGGAAAGGCACGATGAAGCGAGGAGACAACTTGCCACCTCGGCCAAATCTCCGTAAACCACGCCGAGGTGAGACACGCAAAAAGACGTGGTCTCCATCCTTGAACTCTAGTGGCCTCCGCCTCCTGTCAGCATATGACTTCTGTCGGCTCTGAGCTGTCCTCATCCTCTCCTGGATGATCTGGACCTTCTCTGTCGTGGCTCGGACCATCTCTGGTCCCACGAGTGCTGACTTGGTGAGTCGGTCGACAATCACCCAAATGGAGTTGTGACCTCTGGAAGTGCGTGGAAGTCCAGTCACGAAGTCCATAGATATGCCGTCCCACTTCCACTCCGGGACCTCCAAGGGCTGTACCAAGCCTGCTGGTACCTGATGCTCTGCCTTCACCTGCTGGCAGGTGAGGCATCGTGAAACGAACTCTGCCACAGCTTTCTTCATGCCCGGCCACCAGTGCTGTCGTCTGAGATCCTGGTACATCTTCGCCACTCCGGGATGCACCGCCAAGGGAGAAGTGTGAAACTCTATCAGCACCTCCTCTCGTAAAACGACTGGTATGAAGGTACATCCTCTGAAAAGGATGTCGTGCTCTGCTCCAAGGGAGAAGCCATCAGGCGCCTGACCTGAGGATATCAGTGCACGCCGGGTCTCACAGTCAGCGTCCCCATGCTGAGCCTCTCTGACCCGCTGTAGAAGTGGAGGAGAGACTGTGAGAGACTGAAGAAAGGCTGCTCCGTCTCTATCCACGAAGGATATCTGTAAGGAGGCTAGCTGCTCCGTCGCCTCCTCAAGTAGCTGAATGCCTGTCCTCCTGCTGAGGGCATCGGCTACCACGTTCCCCTTCCCGGGAGTATAGACTATCTCAAAGTCATAGTCCTGGAGGAACTCAAGCCATCTCCGCTGTCTCAGGTTCAGGTCCTTCTGAGAGAAGATATACCTGAGACTCTGGTGGTCAGAAAAGACTGTGAAGCGCTCGCCCATCAGATAGTGCCGCCAAGTCTTCAGAGCGAAGACCACTGCTGCTAACTCCAGGTCATGAGTGGCGTAGTTCTGCTCATGTGGCCTCAACTGACGTGATCCTTAGGCGATCACGACCCGCTCCTGCATCAGGACGCACCCGAGTCCAGTCCCTGATGCATCGCAGTAAACTACGTATCCAACTCCCTCCTCAGGCAACCTCAAGATAGGTGCGCTGGTCAATCTCAGTCTCAGCTCCTGGAAGCTCTGCTGACATCTGTCTGACCACACAAAGGGTTTCCCCTTCTTTGTCAAGGCTGAGAGTGGTGCCGCAACTCTGGAGAAGTCTGGCACAAATCTCCGATAGTATCCGGCTAGGCCCAAGAAGCTCCGCACCTCCGTCACGCTCCTGGGTGGCTCCCAAGCTAGCACTGCCTCGATCTTCGCGGGATCCACTGCAACTCCCGCCTCAGAGATGACGTGCCCCAAGAAATGGACCTCACGTAACCAGAACTGGCACTTTGAGAGCTTTCCATAAAGCTGGTTCTCTCGGAGTGTGTCTAGCACAACTCGCAGGTGGTAGGCATGCTCCTCCTCAGTCGTCGAGTATACCAAAATGTCGTCAATGAAGACCACGACAAATCGGTCGAGGTATGGCTGGAAGATCCTGTTCATGAGGCTCATGAACACTGCTAGGGCATTGGTTATGCCGAACGACATAACCAAGAACTCATAATGGCCATACCGACACCTGAAGGCCGTCTTCTGCACGTCCTCGTCTCGAACTCTGAGCTGATGATAGCCTGACCGGAGGTCTATCTTCGAGAACCATCGCGCTCCCTTGAGCTGATCGAAGAGGTAATCAATCCGTGGCAGCGGATACTTGTTCCTCACTGTCACCTGGTTCAGGCGACGATAGTCGACACACAGTCGCAAGCTCCCGTCCGCCTTCTTGGCGAACAATATCGGGGAAGCCCAGGGTGAAACACTGGGTCGGATAAACCCCTTGCTCTGCAAGTCCTCCAACTGTACCCGCAACTCTCGAAGCTCGGCGGGGGCCATCCGATATGCTGGAGTAGATATCGGGGCTGTCCCGGGGTACAAGTCGATGTAAAAGTCTACCTCTCTACGAGGAGGTAGCCCTGGAACGTCGTCGGGAAAGACGTCCACGTACTGGTCCACCACTGCAGGAAAAACTGGACTCCGCACGTCCACTGCTCCTAGGATGAGGCTAGCCAACTGATGAGAGATGGGCTGCACTCTCCTCTGCGGAAGTCCATCCTGTGCTGCAAAGGTTCCCTTCTCGCCGGTGAAGGTAAACCTGCTCCCGTCGGTGTGAACACATCGCACCTTGCGCCTAAAACAGTCGATCTGGGCATGAACCGTGGATAGCCAATCCATGCCCAAGATGACGTCGTAAGGCCTCGACGCCGCTACAAGGAGATCCCAGCCGAAGCTCTCGCCTCCTAGAGTAAGCTCACACTGCCGGCACCAATGCGTAATCGTCGAGTCTGCTCCCGTAGGAGTCTCTAGCCGTAAGGATCGAGCCAACGGCTCAGTCGGAATCTCCGAGCTCCGAATAAGGGAAGAGGCTATGAAAGAGTGACTCGCTCCTGTGTCTATAAGTACTGCAGCAAGGGTGGAATAGACACAGATCGTACCTCGAATCATCTCTGGCATGTCGGGGTCGTAGGCCTCCACTGCCTGGAGCTGGGCCTGTCCCTGCCCGCCAGCTCCCTGTGGTCGAGGTGGCCCTCCTGGTGGTGGTGGGGGTAGAGCCTGGAAGCGTCGCCCACCACCCGCTGCTCGGCCAGCTCCTCTGCCTCGTCCGCCTCCTCCCTGCGGACCGCCACGGTCGACCCTCTGCCTCTGCCTGGGTGGCCCCTCCACCGTCTGCTGCTCCTCTGGTCGGCGAGTCGGGCAGTCACGAGCCATGTGACCCTGCCCGCCGCAGGAGTAGCACAGCCTGCCTCTCGGAAGGCTGGCACTCTGCTGTGTGCCCCGCACTACTGAGCCGGTGTCCTGAGGCCGTCTACGTGGGGGTCTGGTCTGCCTGGACCCGAGAGTCATCCGTCGGCTACCTACTGCCGAAGACTCAGCTACCTGCCGCCCTGCGCTAGGTCTTGCCGCTGAAGAAGGCTTTGCCAGGAAGCTCTCGATCAAGAGGGCTCGCTCCAGCACTCCCGCCTGGGTCGGAATGCTGAGGGAGATCAGCGATGCCCGAATCTCCTGCCGCATGCCCTGCTCGAAGGTCCGGGCCCGGAAGAAGGGGTCCCGTACCATGTCGGTCGAGTAGCGAGATAGGTCAGTGAACCTCGCCGCGTACTTAGCGACCGTCATGCTGCCCTGGCGCAGTTGGAGAAGCTCCTGGATGCGCACCGCTCGGAGGGTGGCCGGGACGAACTCAGAGCGGAAGAGGCTCTCGAAGTCCGTCCAGAGCAAGGATGCCTCATCGTGAACCTGGAGCATCAAGCTCCACCATCGTCCTGCCGCCGCCTGCAGGAGGCTCGCCGTGAGAATCACCATGAGATCCGCTGGTGTCCTCACTAGCCTAAAGATCCGTACCACCGCCTCTAGCCAGTCCTCGGCGGCCTGGGGGTCCGCCTCACCGCGAAACCTGGGCGGTCGCTGGCTCTGAAACTCATGCAGTGCCCTGAGGCGACGTGCATCGTCAGCGTCTGGTACTGGTAGCATCGGTGGCTCGGCGGGTAAAGCTACCGCCGGTGCCACTGCTGGCAAAGGGCCCTGCACCGAGGCCTCGTCGCTCGGTGGGCTGCCGTCGCGCCCTACACTCGGAACCCTAGCTGGCTGTCGTCGCGGGGCCATCCTGAAAAGGAGAACAAGAGCACCACAGTCAGAACAATATACCTGGTGAGCTGGCACAAGTAATCACAAGGAAAACTTGAGACTTTCATGAAGCAGATTAGTATACCCGGTGAGCTGACACAAGTAATCACAAGGAAAACTTGAAACACACACGCAATCAATGTTTTCATGCATTAAGTCGGAAATCAGGAGTCAGGGTCCTGGTGTACGGATACGTCGGCCGCCGCACCAACACTGGGCTCCCTGAACTGATAACCACACTCAATACACTAAACACTATTGCTTCATATAGGAAGAAAAGACGATCAGAGTCTGCGGTAGAACCGACCGCCTCTGATACCAATTTGTCACGACCTGACCTCGGGGCCCGTGCCGTGACTACCCCAAGCCCGCCTTCCATAGGCCAGGGGCTGGCGACTAGCACCAAGGCGTAAAATCCCGGTAAACAGGGAAGGCATTGCCTTTATAAGTAACAACCACCACAGAGTCAGCAAGCGGAAAGTAACTACAAAGTGCAGAAAAGTAAAGGGGGCCGGAATACAAGCCCAACTGAAAGTACAACTGAAAAGGAAAAGAACAGCAACTAAAGAAATGACGGCGGCCTCGTGTCGTCCACTGGCAATCCCACCTGAAGGGTGGTTACAGATAGCCTCCAGGCTCCTCGGGTCCCACGTCCGCTCCGAGCACGTCCCGCCCAGTGGTCCGCCTCCAGGTACCGTCCTTCTCCACGCCCCAACCGAGATCAGCGCTGTCCGTCGTCTGCATCCAACACAACAAGGTGCGGGCATAGCCCGTGCAGGGGTGAGTATAAACTACTCAGTAAGGACCCCGAGACCCCCGAAGGTCTCCCGAAATCCACAAAGGATATAGCACAAAAGAAAGGTGCAATCACGAAGTAACATCTGACTCGACTTAGGTATATGCCCATACATATACCTAAGTCCCCATTTCTAGCTCTGCTCACAAGCTCAAGAACAACTCAATCCACGCAGGAAAGCAAGACTCAAATCCACAAAGGAGAGTAAACAGTAAATCCACAAAGGATAGTTCGACACAATCCACAAAGGAGAGTAACATAAGATTCAGCTCAACCAGGTATACTTTTTCAGATGACGTAAAAGATGATCACTGATCCATCTAAGTCGTCGGACCCACGAAAGATCGATAGGTACTAACCCCCGCAAAAGACCCACATAGGATCGGGCTCACACAGAACCTGTAGGCAGTGGCTCACACAGAACCGGTAGTAAGGACCCACATAGGATCGGGCCCACACAGGACCTGTAGCACTGATCCACGTAGGATCGTTGAGTGCAGTAGTCGACGCAGTCCACTGAGGATCTCCGCACAGTCGTCGCCGCAGTCCACGAAGGATCTCTGCTCTGTCGTCGTCGCAGTCCACGGAGGATCTCTGCTCTGTCGTCGAAGTCACAGCCAGCACTAGGGTTCCCGCACACAGCGAGCTCGTTTAGGAGGGTCCGCTCCACGAGCCGAGAGGCTGATACATCAACTGACACGTAGTCCGAAGTTGATGTATCCAAAAGTTCCGTATCGATAACAGGATCTCAACGCAACAGACGACGCGTCAATCGGACGCCCGGTCTGAGAGTTATTGGCATTTTCGTCCCAGGGGCCCGGTTGGTTTTTAGGGCAAAACCAACCCGACCGTACTCCGCCTGTGTCCGATCCTCGGGCGGAGCATGCCAAAAGTTCCGTCTCACTTAGAGGAAACTACCACAGCTGATGGTACGTCGATCGGACGTCCGTAGCTCAAGTTATGAGCGTTTCCGCTCCGAGGGCCCGGTTGGTTTCGTGTACGAACCAACCCGGCCGAACCCAAAGTCTTCCGAAACCTTGAGTGTAATATACCGAAACGACCGTATCGATCCAAGGATCGCGTAGCCGCTGACGGTTCGTCAATCGGAGGTCCCAGGCCCAAGATATGGGCAAAAGACCGGAGAGGGCCCGAAAACGGGGGTTCTGGGCCCGGGGCGACCCGGCCCGAACCACCCCTGGGTCGGCCGAACCGGGTCGAACCGAACCGGGTCGACCCGACCCGGCCCGGCCGACCGGACCGGCCGGCTCGGCTTCGGCCGAGCGGCCGAAGAAAACCGCCGCGGGTTTGCCCCGCGGCTTGGAGGAACGCGGCCCGCGCGGGCCGCGTGCTGGGTGGCCGGACCGCGGATGCGGTCCGGCGGTTCGCCGCCGCCACGGCCGAGCCGGGCGCTGCCGCCTCCGGTCGCCGGCGCCGCCGCGCCGGCGACCCGCGCCGCCGCCGCCTTCCGCGGGCCGCCGGAGTTGCTCCGGTGGCCCGTTTTGCCTCCCGTCTGCGCCATTATTCCTCCCGGGACGCGTCCTTCACTGCGGAATCAACAATTGGCCCTTGAGTCGTGCTTTTGCCGTCGCCCGCCAAATCCGCACAAAAAGGAAGATCGGCGGAGGGTTGCCGGGCCTTGTTTGTTAGGCCCGCACCCTCCGCGTTAGGTAAAATCAACGGGAGGAAAAGAAATAACCAACAACAATTTTAAATAAATTAAAATTGTTCCGAGATCGGGTTCTTTATTTCAAAAGAATAAACACGGGGGAAATAAAATATTCCAAACAACCCCTACCTTGTCGTCGTCGGACGTGAGGTCGTCGCGGAATTGCTCGTCGCGGAAGGAGGGGATCGTCGCGTCGTCGCGGAAGAGACGTTCGTCGCACCACGGGAAAAACGTCGCGCCGACGATCTCCGGATCTAGAACAAACGGATTTAATTAATTAAATCCGTTGTCATTGAAATTAAAAAGGGAGAATTAAACGATCCGTTTCTCACCTTAGTTTCCGAACGAGGATCGGCCGCGGAAGAAAAGGTGTCACCGAAGAACGTCGCGGGTAGAGCTCGTCGACGTCGCAGATCACGGTGTGCGTCGTCGAATTCCGGTCGCCGGCGTTCTTCGCGTTCTTCGCGAGGAGGGTGGAGGCTCAGAGAATTTGCACAACGATAGCAATCCTCCAAAATAGACAAGTTTGTCTATTTTATTAATTCGCCAACGAACGCAAACGCGTAAGTAACGACCCATTAAATTCGTTGAATTAATTCAACGAATGAAACAGCCCATTTAATTCACGAAATAAACCGCCCAATTAAATGGTCTGTTAAGAATTAAAGAAAACGCGCCGGTTGACTTTTCAGTTACTTTGACGGGTTTTCGCGGGTGCGTTACTTAGCGAAAGAAACGGCGGGGCTCGTGCGGGCCCCACCTCACAAATATCCTACCAAGGGGTAGGGTATTTCCGGATAGCACCCTATCCGCTTTAACTCAGTTCAAGTGGCTTCCAAGTGACTTCCAAGCGGCTTAAGTGAAATAAAATAAAGTTGTCGCACAACCTTTATTTTTATTTCCGACTTAATGCCCAAAATTTTAAAACCCACGGTTGAGCAAACGCAACTCCGGAAGAGGCGTTTCTAAGCAAATACCGGCGCTGCGATTTCATCGGTGCCCTCAGAATTCGATTCCGGGCATCGGTTCAAAAGATAGAAAAACCCGCTCATCCGTTCACTGAACGTACCCGAGCCAAACTTCGGAAATTGATTCCGGGCACACCGGGCCTCGGAATCAGGTGCCGTCTGAAGCTGCGCTCTTGCAAAATTCCAAAGAAAATTAAGAAAAAAAAATTCCTTGAAATTTGCGGGTCTTTACATGACCCATATTGCATCGTTCCTTCTAGGAGTATTTAGTAGTCCCATGACAAAGTCCATCGTGATATTATCCCATTTCCACTCAGGTATGGGAAGAGGTTGCATTACTCCACCAGGCTGTTGCCTTCCAGCTTTCACTTGTTAAAAAACCATACATCTTGACACAAAATCAGCAATCTCCCTCTTCATGTTGTCCCACCAAAAATGTTCCTTCAAATCTCTATACATTTTGTTTCTCCCAGGGTGTATATAGAAATTGAAACTATGAGAATTTTCCAATAATTCCCTTTTTAGATTAGATTTATCAGGAACACAAATTCTCTTCCCAAATTTCAAAATTCCACCTTCATACACAAATTCACTCAATCTCCCATCATTCACAGCTTTAATCTTCTTTTGAAATTCTTCATCATCGGTCTAAGAACTATTAATCCTTTCTAGTAAAGATGGTTTGGCAACCATTTAAAAAACTATTGAGGTTTCACCTTCCATGGTGATTCCCATATCCATCTTTACTAGATCCATGTATATAGGATACTTTTCAACTCTCATCTTGTTCAAAAATCCATGATCCTTTCTGATCAAAGCATCTTCCACCTTATTTGCCTTCCCTGAGTGGTAGTGTATCATGAAATCATAATCCTTGAGTAGTTAGAGCCATCACCTTTGCCTCATGTTGAGTTCTTTCTGTGAGAAAATATACTTCAAACTCTTGTGATCAGTATAAATCTCACATTTTTCACCATAGAGATAGTGTCTCCAAATATTCAAAGCAAAGATTACAACTGCTAACTCAATATCATGAGTAGGATAGTTTTTCTCATGAATTTTTAGCTGTCGTGATGCATATGCAATAACCCTATCATTCTGCACAAGGACACAACCAACTCCTTTCTTCGACGCATCACTATAAATAACGAACCCATCATTCCCCGATGGTAGAGTCAATATAGGATCATTGAATAATCTTCTCTTCAGTTCTTCAAAAAATTCTTCACACTCTTTTGTCCAAACAAATTTAACCCCTTTACGTGTAATATTTGTTAATATGTTAGCCAATCGGGTGAAATTCTAGATGAAACGTTGATTATAACCTGCTAAACCAATAAAATTGCATACCTTGGTTATACTCGTTGGTACTGAAAATTCTTGGATTGCCTTGGTCTTATAAGAATCAATAGAGATCCCATCCTTAGAGACAATATGACCAAGAAAAGAAATCTCCTGAATCCAAAATTCACACTTGCTAAACTTCCCATATAATTCATGTCTTCTAAGAGTCTTCAGGATAATGCGCAAGTGATTTTCATGATCTTCGTAGCTTTTGGAGTATACCAAGATATCATCAATAAAAACCACCACAAAATCATCGAGATATTCCTTGAAAACTCTATTTATTAGATCCATGAATACAGAGGGTTCATTAGTCAGTCCAAAAGGCATTACTGTAAACTCGTAATGCCCATACCTGGTTCGAAATGCTGTCTTCGGAATGTATTCCTTCTTCACACACAACTGATGGTATCCAGATCGAAGGTCAATCTTTGAAAAGTATTGAGCTCCATGTTGTTGGTAAAATAAATCATCAATTCAAGGTAGTGGATACTTGTTCTTTATTGTTATAGAATTGATTTCCCTGTAGTCGATACATAACCTCATAGATCCATATTTATTCGTAACAAAAAGGACAGAGGATCCCCATGGAGAAACAATAGGGTGAATAAATCCCTTATTACTCAATTCCTATAGTTGTTTCTTTAGTTCAAATAATTCCACAGTGGTCATTCTATAAGGGGTCTTTGATATAGGCCTTGAACCAGGAATTAAATCAATGGAAAACTCAATTTCTCATTCTGGAGGATGTCCAGGTAAATCTTCCATAAACACATCTACATATTCTTTCACAATAGGCACATCCTCTATTTGAAAATTCCTTTCTTTACCCATAGTAATTTCATTCTCTTTCTCCCCAATAATTGAATTTAGTTGAGAAACAGGGGGTGGATCTAGGTAAGAATCAGGTGGTGACGATTTTACTCTAAAGATAAGGTATTCTTTATCATAATCATCAAAAATCGTAACCTCCTTCTTCTGAAAATAAATTTTTACATCATGGTCCGAAAGCCAATCCATACCGAGGATTATATCAAATTCAATTATGGGTATGACGATGAGATCAGCAGATAAAGAACATTTATATGCCCTAATGGGAATGGATCCACATAACTTTGTAGCAATGATACTTCCCTTAGAAGTTTTAACTGACAACTCCCTTGTTAAATAAAATTGGAAATATCTAATTTTCTTATCAAACTGGGAAGATATGAAACAATGAAATGATCCAGAATCAAATAAATAATTGGCTAAACTTGAGGAAACCATTAAATTACCTGCCACCACGTCTTTTGGAGCTTCAACCTTAGTAGTAGTGATAGCATAAGCTTGGACTTTATCCCTTGGACTTTTCTGAGGTAAGGTCCCCTAACACTTAGAACATTCATTTTCATAATGTCCCATATCCCTGTAGTTGTAGCATTAAACATCGGTAGCTTATTTCTTCCCCTTGCAATAACGAGCTTGGTTGCCTTTTTCACCACACTTGTAACAGACTCCCATTCCCTTCAAGAAAGTACCAGGGTGTTTCTTCCCAAATTTATTGTAGGATGGATATTCAACTTTTCCCTTATTCCCCTTATTTTCATTTCTAGAGTGATCAACAGATCTCTTCTTCTCTTGCTTTGATTTAAAGTCACAAGACTTAGAGAATTCTTTTTCTGCCTTGATAGCACATGAGACAATATCTTCATATGATGAGAAGGATTATGAGACTAATGCTCGACAGAGAAACAGTTCTAACCCATCAAATAAATGATCAATATTACTCCTTGGGTTACATATATAATCTGCTACATGCCTTTCTAACCTTGTAAAGTTATCCTCATACTTCGCGACATTCTTATCCTTTTTTTGTCTCAGTCTAAGAAATTTCCTTTCCATATCTGCTTGATGGTCACGAGGAAAGTATTTTTCTAATAAAATCTCTTTGAACTCCCCCCATTCCATATTTGATACTTCATCATCTTCCTTTGTATTTTGAATCAATGACCACCATTGTTCAGCATCTCCAGTGAGGCGGTAAACTTCCATGATAACCTTTTCCCTTTCACTACTCCCCAAGGCATGCAATATTTTCTCTAATGAATTTATCCATTGCTCAGCTACTAAGGGATTTGTACTCCCATTGAATGTCGGTGGTTTTTGTCTCATGAAGCGATATAACATTTATCCTCCACACTGTGGATTAGGGTGCTCCATACGGGTTAGGTTATTATTCATAACCATAGTGAGTTGTCCCAGTATGGTGATTAGCTGATCAACACTAGTTGCATCACCAGCTCCACTATAATTATCTTGAGTAGGATGGAAATCACTACATGGAATGCGTGCATTGATACGATTTCCATTTCTTCCACTAGGTTCCATTTCTAAACAGTGGAATACACTATATTAGTTTATGAATCACAATACATAAATATAAACTTGTAAAACACTTAACATGAATTGAACAGTTTAAGGATATAATCCATAATCATAAAAATGTTTTCTTTGAGGAATTATATACTCATAAACCCTTCATAATGGTTTGTAAATAAAATGAGAATTATCCTAAGAATATCCTCTGGGAGTGTCGTAACCAAGAGTGCAACAAGGTCTGTTGTCGTGCACCAGTTTCCGTTCGAGTCTAGCTCAAAGCGGTGTTTTCGGGTTTTACCCATAGGTATATCTATGCCAGAGCCGCCTCTACTTGCTCATATCCAGACAGGTATGTATTGCTTGGAAAACTCAAAAAATCTCTACAATACCAAAATTCTAGGAATTTATTCAATACTAATCCTTAAAGTCCATCTTAGGTCCATGTGCTCTAATCAGAGTTTATCTAAATCTAGCTTCCAAGTTTTGTAGTAAACTTCCTCTGATACCAACTGTAACTCCCCGACCCCAGTTACCCAGAGTTTGTGCATTATTAAATATCATTAGAATGATCACAAAAGATCAATTCTCGAAATACCTATTAGTTTAGTAGCCTTGGAATCACTAGATACATTCATAAATGTTACATTACATCATAAAGTGAAAAACTACAATAATATAGTCTCCATGTTTCACAATCAAATTCCCTTCAGACCATCCCTGTAGGTTAGTCATAAAATATTTCTTCACATCTTGGTAAAAATAAAACATATAAAAGGGTGAGCTCAGATGCTCAGTAAGGATAACAATATACCAGAAACTTTCATAAATAAGAATAAACATTTAAGGCAATGTATAACTAAAACAAAATCCTTTTAAACTTAAACTTTAGCATAATATGGAAAAAATAAAATGAAATAATTCCATTTACTTATTCACATGGATATTATACTGGTCTAATAATCACATGCAATATCAATAACTACTTTCATAATGATGGAATGAATAATGCCAGAATATCATAACCACACAGTCAAGGCCTTGTACCAAGACTAAAAATAAGTTTTTGTCAAGGCCTTGTGCCAAGACACTAGTTTGTCTCATGAGACCTATCTATGCATCGAGGAGCTATATCGGGCTCCACCCGTTACTTACTAATTTCAATGCATTCCCATATGAAAAGGTTTAAACATAACATAAACATTCGTATTAAAACTAGCATACGAAATGTAAATACTTTATCCATAAACCATGAATGGTATACAAATAACACATCCACAGTCAAACATATCATAAATCCTTCAATACAATATAGAAGTTTTGTATCATAATAAATCAACTTCAAATAAGCTTAAAATCCATCAAAGGGTGTTGACATAGATGAAATCAAAACTATTTGAGAGAAATATCTCTTTTTTGAAATCATTTAAAAGTCACATAATTATAAAAAAAACATTTACTTTGAAAATATTCTTATAAGCTTGTAAGTTAAGCTTTGAAGATTTTATAATGGCGGAAAATATCCGCACCCTCCGTATAAGTTAAAAAAAGACATTCTTACCTTAATTCTGTCGAAAAGGTTAAAAAAGACCTTGTTTGGAAAACGATGGAAAGATTCCTTTATAAACATATTATAAAAAGTCAAAAAGGGTATAAATGACTTTAAATCATAGTTTATAAAATAGTAATAATGATTTGGAATACATTTTTAAGAAACATGAATGTGGATGATAAATAGGTCCTAGTAGATAATTACGTATAAACAACCTTGGATAATGAAGAGATTGTGAAATAAACCCTTACCTTGTACTTTTCCATGGTTGAGGGTAGGTTAAACTCTTGTATAATGGTGAAATAATTGTTATTAAATTATAAAAGAATTATATACAGTAATATGATATCATATATGATCTTTTAACATTTCTTTGTTAATAATATCTTAGTATTATCGTCGTTTCGGGTGTTAACTTACTAGTTTTATTTTATATGTTTTGTTACATAAGCCATGTTTGTTATGGATAGGTTTTATCTCATTAATATATATAATTATATCAAGTACTTAAACATTATTTTTAATCATAAAATGAGAATTAGACTTGAATGGAAACGATGGAGAATGAATCTCATCGCGTTCGTGGAGACGGTAGTCCGTACGTACGCACGAGCGACAATATCATTATTTTGATATTAAAATAATATATAATTGGATGGTATATCATATATAAATAATAATTATCATGTTATATTTATTATTTACATGAATTACATATCATTATTATACCCATCCAAATAATAATGTATTGAATAACAATTACACCACGACGTGGAGACGGTAGGCCGTACGTACGCATGTATGGTGACATGTCATTCAAAGGATGGATAGAATACTTAATATGGTTGTAACATATTTATAATAACATCAAAATATATAGAATATACTGGAGTTATTATTTTATAATGGAAATAACAAAGAAAGAAGAAGTTGAAGAAGAAAGGAACTTGAAAGAGGGTGGTGAAAACATTACCTCTTCTTCAGGATCTTCCTTTTGATTTGATCAAAAGGGCTCTTTAGGTTGGATTTATGATCAAACTAAGGCCTCTAGGTTGAATTGAGGGAAGTTGAGAGAATATTTTGGCAGGGGTTGGCCGAGGAAAAAGGCTTTGGAGGTATGAATTAGAGAGAAGGGGGAGTGCCCTTTTATAAGAGGGGTGAGGGGCACCTTTGGAAAAGATAGAAATATTATTTTATAATAAATTCATATTCGGTTTATAATGGCTCAAAACTAATTTATTTCTAAGATAAGGTGGTTATGGGTCGAAAACAACTCAACCAATATGTTTTAGATAGGTTTGGGTCACTTTATTAACCTTATCTTTTATTTTTAACTCTTAGTTAATTAGTTTGACATTTACCATGTCTCTTTGTATTTTTATATTATACAGTTAATAAACTTACTATATAATTCCAATAGACCCCCCAAGTGGTCCATTAATAATACACCTATCATTATATAAGTCCTTTTTCCAAACCTTAGATTTTTAGGAATAAAATATCAATTAATAATATAATATTTGTTTTAAAAACTCTTTTATGTCAATTTTGACACTATTGGGTATTTTTTTTTGATAAATTTATAACAGCATTATTACTTCAAAAAAAATTCATATAACTAGTCATAATATGTAATATTAACCTATAAAATTAGTGTAATTAATAAAAAGTTTTAAATTACATTTATTTGGATATTTATAATATCAATTATTTTAATATTTCCTTAATTAGGTAATTACTGCATCACCATTGTGTCATAAATAAATTAAATTATTTAATGTCTAAAAATTATATATAAAATACCATTATGTAGGAAATCTTTTTAGTTTTATAATTAATATTTATAATAGAATTTATCTTATGTATAACCCTATATTAAAAATGTTTTAGTAATTAAACTTTGATTTTAACTCTTTTAACTCTTCTTTGAATTAAATAATAATAAATGTCCTAATCTAATCCAAGTGGACCTAAATGATAATATTTTATTCCTAAGGTTGTTTTTATTTGAGATACACTTGTCCAATAGAATTAGGACATGTGTTAGGGTAATATTAATATCATTTTTACCCTTAATTACCCTATTTACTTTTAACCGTGGTAAATAAAAGTAAAAAGTTACTATTCACCAACAATTATTTTTATCATATTGAACCACATTTTACTCATTGATATTATTTACGCCTCTCGTATTTTCGAAATTCCACTCACAGAAGCAGTAAAATTAAGTTTTATGTGAATTTGCAAATTCTCATAGGATGTGGGTAAAAGACGGTGAAAAGTTCTATAAAATTTATATATATATAAAATTATTATAAATCGACTCTAATGAATTAAATTGAAATTATATAGGTATTATGTGTCTATTTTGACCTTAATTAAATTTAAATAAAATAAATAATTATTTAAATAAAAATTCGGTTTTAAACTATAACTCAATGTTTTTTCACTATTCATCAAAAATTGAAAGTTTTCAGAAAATACCAAAAATTCACCCTAAGATAATTTCGATATTCTAAATCCAAAAATGAAGTCCATTTTGAAAGATAAAATTTATAAAATTTCAAAAAGTGGCTATTACTATTCATAACGGCTAGTTTGATTAGTTGTGGTGTGTGTTAGAACTCGAAGTTGCGTACAACACACGCTACTGTATTATTCAAAGAGAAGCGTACCGTGGAAACTTAGGGTGTTACAATTCGGATGTGAGATTTGCTATGTGATGTGATATAGGGAAGAGAGGCTTGTATGTGATATGATTTTGGGATAGTAGATCTTGGGATGACTGATGTGATATGTGGGGTGGGGAGGCTCGGATGATGTGGTAGGAGTTGACACATGTGATGGAGATATGCATTGGGATATGCATGTGGGTGTCATGGATGACACCATAAATGATGGAACAGGTTGAAGTTGGGATTACCCATTGATGTGATGCTGAGATATGGGATGCTCACTTATGAATATGTTTAATGGATGATGACTGGGTTGTTTGTTTTATCTTCATTCCTTTTCCCACTTCTTGAGTAGATGGGTGTGCTTGGATGCATGTTCCCTCTTAGTGGGTTTTTATGATAGTTTCCATAGATCACTTGGATTATGGAATAATTCTAATAATGAATTAATAATTCTTAACCCATGGGGTTGGTTTTGATGAAATAAAAATGCTAAAAATATTCTAATCTTGATAAACCTTGGACTTATTTTTGATTATGCCTGGAGGGAATGGACTTTACTATGATGATTAATGTAATGTAATGTGAAATAATGTTAATGTTTATTTAATTGATGATAAATTAATTAACAAAGGGAAATCATAAAAGGAAAATAAGTAATTAATGTATCTCTTTAAATGCTTGACTGCTTATAGGATATCCAGTCTTAGTAGTGGAAGCTCAGAGTCTGAGCGACGTTAGCTATAGTTGATTATAATACTATGTTATTACCATAGTGTGGTTGTTACCTATATTATATCCTGTATATTTTGTGATTTCATATTCTACCCCACACATATCAGTTAGGGAGACTAAAACCCAGTGGAATCTAGGAGGGTGTTTTACCCATCATCCCAGTGAGAGGATGAATGGATGACTTCCCCCTCTGGCCCCACTCTCTTCTCTTGGTAGTTACTTATGGTGGTATACATGGTGGTTAGTTTTCCCATAGATGTGTGTAGAAGTATGTTATGGATTATAGTTATTTCACACACATGTGTTCCTGATTATAGTATCTAAAGGATTATTATAAATATGATGTGTATATGTTGTGATGGATTGATGTACTTACTTAGTGCATGGGTTGTAATGGATTGGGGTTTAATAGCCGATGCATGATACATGTCATATGGGTTGTGGTGGATCTCAGAAACTACTTGGTTACTATATATGGATATGTGGATGAGACGTTGTGATGATGTGATATATGAGGTGAAAGTTGCAATGCCTTGCCTAGGTGTTTTTGAGATGGCTTAGTTTTGGAGACATACGACTCAAGACATGTGATGTTGGGGCAGAGTGACAAACCAGTGGGGAAGAAGGAGTAGGGTACTCTTGATGTTTCATTATTATATTATATTCTATCTTGTATGTGATTATTGGTGAGAGTTATCCATGGTGAGTCTGTGAAATTAATATACTTGTTTAGGTGAAGAGTATGTTTCATTATTGTTCACTGTGATTTAGCATGATTTCTTTATATTTTATATGAGAGGCTCTAGGAAGGATCCTACTGAGCATACTATTATGCTCATCCTATGTATATATAAACTATTTTTTAGGTCAGCCAGAGCAGGTTGGAGATCAGGTCGGATATTACTAGCTCATGGTTTTGCAAGATTTGTTTGGGATTTTTGGCCATTTCTGTCTTTACCTTTTGGTACTTGTAGTTTTTCTTTCAGTTGTTATAGAACTCTATGGAATTTAATGTTTCACTTGGGATATATATATATATATATATATATATATATATATATATATATATGTCTAAAAAAGTTCTAATTAGTGTATCTATCTTATTTCTCTCTTCTTTATGTTCTTTTAGAGGGAAATTCCTCCCATATGCATGTTTATTATATCCTTGATACTAATTTTCAACCTGGGGCCTACTGGAGGCGGGACTTGGGTAGTCACAATCTTCTTTCTCACATCACCATCCCAGGAGGGGTACTATTTGGGGGGAGGGGGTCATAAAATTTATATTTTATCACATTATTGTAATATATAATAAATATATTACATGATAAAAACGATTCATTAACTCTACTCATAATTCCCACTAATATTAAACAAACCTTGAATAATAGTAATCATTTATGTAATATTTTTTACCCTGTATTCACTTAACACCTTGTGAATAATTTTAATAAATAAATTAAACCAAATTATTCTATGATCAAATAATAATGAATTTATTTATTTTTTGGTGATCAATTACTTGGACAACTCTCAGACACCATGGTGGGGCCTACAATGTTCAATATACCTATTCACAAGAATATGGAAGATTATTGAATATACTATTATGTGTGACCCTCTAGGCTCTTATCTCAATAGCAGTGAATACTATTTATAGACCAATAATTGAGTCTAGTAACCCATCAAGGTTCCTAAAGATATAAGGAATATTCATAACAATGAAAACCATCTTACAAACACACACTGTGTAATATAATCTCTTTTATCTCATGATATCTCATAAAGAAGGATGAAAAGATTGTGTCATCATACATTCTTACATTATTATTTGTCAATATAACTGGATATACTTACCTTAGACTTCCTTGGATAATTATTTATGAATGTACTACCATCCTGATCAACTAGGCTTGAGATATCACTTCCTCAACTCATAAGAGAAAAATTATATCTTGAAATATTAACCAATGTCATACCACCAAAGACACACCCAAAACAAGCTACCTCTCCATGAATTCATTGTCATGGTTTTTTTATTGCATCAAAGTACATGATCAGATAGTACAAATTGATAATGATCTCAATTCAGGAGGTCGATAAACATGTCTATAGATAGAAATTACCAATGACACCTAAAATATATGATATTCATATTAGAGGGTCTATCCTCATAATCTCACCTACTAGAGATCATCAAGTGAACAATTCATTAGAATAAGTCTCAATGCTTATGATCCCCTAACACCTGATAGTCAGACATAAACCATGTCTAGTTAGTATGATGTATCTAGATCATAGGACATGTGTTTAATATTAATGTCATAGTATCTTGAGATTATAATTATAGATTGGGAACTTCTATAACCATTTGATACAATAAATAATCTATGAAAATTACTATTGAAATATTAGAAAAAGAAATATATACACTATAATGGAAAATGTACATCATTCATAACTCACTATACACATGGTATGGTAACAAAAAAGTTATGATAAAGTTGGGTCTAGGGAAACCAATTTTAAAACACTCTCACTTTCACTAGATCCAACTTTCTAATGAACCTTGTTATCTCTCACATGATAATACCATGTTTCTGCTGAGTTATGTCTTTAGTCATGGGCCTACCACATTTTCACTACATAGAAGTTTTTCTATCTATAACTTTACCTCCTTGAGTAAGACTTCTGAAGAGGTGATTTCCATGAATTTATTCTCTTTTGTCCACTATAAAAACTTGACATATTTCCCAATAAGAGTAATAAAGTTATCATAATTTACATTATGATAATACTTTACTTACTAGGATAAATTCCAGGAACTAGAAAAAATCATCGAATATTTTACACTGCTTCTTTAACCACCTTAGAAGCTACAACGAACTCAGTATTTGTAAATATGGATACCATTGAATTGAATGAGATTGTATTTCTTATTACCTTTTCTTGAATAAGAAATTAGATCATATTGACCTTATAGGAATACTAATTTTTATCCCCTTATAACTAGTATTCATTCCTCTCCACATACCAGTTACATATCATTTTTACTTTCTCAAGTACAATCAGATAGTTTTGACTGATTCCCTTTTAATTCTCTTGGATATAAATGATATTTTCCTATAATAAAGTTTATGTTGGCTATATCATTTCTTATACATATCATGGAATATGTGATTGATCCATTGTAGAAGCATATGGAATTAAAATCACCACATTAATCTCTTCCTACACCCATTCATGTCTTGTTGGTGAGATTTATTCCATTTGTCTCAGTAAAAAATTCTCTATTGAATTGTTCTAACTTATATTTTATCAATACCTTGTTAGTATATGTAATATTTAATAGGTCTAAGAAACTATCAGATCTACCTCAATAGATCCTATTCTCTAGAACTTATATTGCTACTTTAAGTAAATCTCAAGAGAGTTACTTTCATCCTGGTCTTAACTAACTGTAAGACCAATAACTATTTTCCATATGTTATCAAACATATTTTAATTGGAAAATAATGGTGCTCCAACTAATATCTGATAGACACATGAAAAATATTCATTCCAAATGAATATTTTATGATTTTTTCTTACTTTAATCCTAAACTATATTTTAGTAACTTTCAACCCTTATTGGAATTCTATTGTTCCACTATACCTTTCTAGTTGCGTCGTATAAACACCTTCCATGATTGGTAGTCTTGATATCCAATGATCAATAAAATGATCATAGAAAGTAGTTATGACAAGTAAATTTCTAATGTATTTAGGCATGATGACTTGGTATAACCAACCGATTCTTATTGGTACCACACTTGTACCATCCATGTATAGTTTCACTTGAATACCCACCATAGTATTCAAAAATAGTAATCCCCTACACTTTGATACATGAAATCCATTATTCAATTTTAATTGACATTATCAATTTTAGCTAATTTCCATATAATTCTTACCTGTATTAATTATTATTCTCAATTAATAATTTATCATCATCCATAGTGAATACTAAACCATTAAAAAGTTTTTATTCTTCCTATGTAGTAAATGTCTCTAGAATATCCTTTTCCATATACTCTTATTGAATTTTTTCTTATGTAAACTATTTTTTCATCTTCAACGTTGACTAGATCCAAGTCAATCTTTCTCCCACTATCTCAAATAGATATGTGCACCCTTATATATAAATATATTATATTACTTTGACTATCACTTTTCTAACTTTTGGATTTCTATAATATCCTTATAAAACTTAAGTATAATTACTTTAAATGCGTATTATGTTTTTCTTGATGCAATTTTGTTTATATCATCAACAAAAAATTTTCATCTAAATACATGTTCTTATGAAATAATGTATTTCCATCATACCGTAACTCATATGATATCCATTTTTCATGATAGTTGGAATATTTTTGTGGGATAACACTGTTATTTAAAATTCATGTCTATAAATTAATGGAAATCACTGCAATGCATATATGTCTCAACTTTAATGCTCCTTTGATTACATCATGTCTCTGATGTGTCTAAGGAAATATGAGTTTTGGAATTTCTACAAGCTACATTTTATAAATTAATGTTATCATGTAAGACTCATCATCAATCCTCCTTATTTTCATCATATCTTTGAAGTGGACAAGGTAATGTGCATTTATGAATTACTTCATGCTATATTATATTGATCAATGAATGCTTATTCAAGATATTATTCAACATAGAAACCCAAATAAACTAATATCTTTTGAACATGAATATAACATACTTAACTTTAAAATTCCTTAATAAACACTTAAAGTAATCTAATAAATTATATTTACCACTAGCTTACACTTGGAATAGTTCACACTCTCTAACTAAACTAGTTATGAAAGATTTTTGGCTTACTTTTATTTCTAAAGGTTTCTTTGTCCAAAAATAAGTATATAAGTGTGTCAATAATACCTAAGTTCTTTAACTTCAAAGATTCTAAAACCATAATGGGTATATCCTTAAAAAAATACTTATTTTTTCTTGATAAAGTATTATCTTTCCACAACTAGGTATAAATGAGTCTTATATTTTATATTCATCATCTATTTCCAATGATTCAAGAATTAATGAATTATTGGTTGAGTATTAAAAACCACAGAAAACATTCATTCATCAACTGTAATCATGTATCCTTGTTTCCAATTGACACATGAGATAATTTTTTTGGTTATATTATATAAAATTTATATTATAACTAATTACTTTACAATTAGAAGTTGTGTGCTTCTCACCACTGACTTAAGAACCACCCTTTCTTAGCCACTTGGAGAACATACCTTACTTCTGGTAACATATCTATTACTTACTTGGTTACTAGATTTTGACACACATAAGTGATAAGATTATTGTATTGAATACCTAATAAGTATGATAGAAACATTACTTATAATTGATGAATATACTCAAAGAATAAGTGATTACTTGATTATTTAATTTTTTTTATAGAATTTAAAATTCCATATGTTTTATTTCATGATATACAAAGAAAATAACCTCCTGTTTAATACATATTTCTTTCCAGGATGTTGCAAAGGTTCCTTTTACGTCATGATTTACATTGACCTTTTCTTCTTGTCTTTCAACTTGTTCTCCATAATAACTAAATATTAATATTTATTCTATAATCTTATTTCTTGGAGAACCTTACCTAAAAGGTAAGAAAGTGTTTTCTCCATAATTTTCATTTTTTAATCTTAAAAGGAACTTTATTAGATGGGTGAAAATGATATAATAATGGGATGTATTAAAAGATCATGATCCATCATTCAATTTACGCATAAACAGTGTTTTCATGATCCCCTCTCTCTAAAGATACTACAATGAAGGGAGAGAGATAATGACCCTCGAGTCCTGCCTCCAGTAGGCCTCAGGTTGGTGACTAGCACCAAGGGTATGGAAATATTATATATTGTAGGAATTACCCTTTATAATATAAATAATATTGGGAGATAAGATGGATCATAAAAAAATTCGAAGACACAATATAAAAAAAATACAAAAACCATCCCACATGCATGTATAAATAGAACTGATACAAATACAATAATGTTTACAAAGTAAATACCCAAAAGTAAATCTAAAGTAGCGACACAAAAAATGTCAGGAACCCAAGCTAGTAATGTCTAGTACAGTCCATGTAGTCCTCCTAGAAACTTAAAAACAATTTTATATACATTGGGTGAGAATACAAATATACTCAGTAGGAAAAACTCAAGTATCTCATGCACATGTGAAAGAAGAATACTAATTCCCTTGTGAGAAAACAACAGAACCAAACAAATCTTGTCAAGGTATACTAACCATACCAACCTCACCAAGTTACACTCACCAAATAACACAAACCAAGTAATATAGTATAATAATAATCACATCGATAATGGTACCCCTCACCACTTTCCCACTGGTATGGCACTCTCACACCCAATGTCGTACATCCTGGTTCTCTCATCTCTTTCGTATACCACATCTCCCCACAAGAATGTCCACAAAACACCTCTCCCATAGACACCTAGGCTCACTGTCCCACAATAACGACCACAACACATATCACCGGCAGACACCTAGGATCTCCACCCCACAAGCACGACCATAACACATCTCACCTGAAAACACCTGGTCCAGAATACAACCATCACCATAACTAGATTAGTAGGGTATCATGAAAATGTATGACACCAACCCTATGCCCTCCTCCACCATGCATGACCCCCACCAAAATATTCCCCACAATCATGGTCATGTTTCTCCTAAAAACACTTGGGCCGTCACATCTCACCTACAAACACCTGAGCTATCACATCTCACCTGAAGAAACACTAGTAGAAATATTGGTTTTAACGTCGTTTTTTTAGTTTTTTTTTGTGTCAGTTTTCAACCAATGTTTATAAAGTAGATGTTAAAAATAACTTTTTAGTGTTGGTTTTATAAAACCGATGATTATATCCATTCGTGAAAGCTTTCAGCATCAATTTATATAATAACTGATGCCAAATAATTTTTTTGGTGCGGTCTTCATCATCAGTTTTAATAAAAACCAGCACCGAAGACAACATTGAGAAGGATTTTGGCATCAGTTTTTACTAAAACTGACACCAAAGATCTTGTTTGAGGAGGCTTTTGGTGTTGGTTAATGATGAAGCCGACACCGAATGTTTTTCTTGTGGGATATTTGACATTGGTTTTATAGGATAATAAACGCCGAAAATCTATTTCAACATTGGTTATTATAATAATAGACATTTATATTTATAATGTTTTTTAAAATATAAATTAGATCTATAAAATCCCAGAAGCTAAAACCTATTAGAACACAAAACAGGCAGATATACAACACAAAAATGACCAAAAATCATATTATCCTATCTAAACCAAACCATTCAAATGTCACAAACCACAACTAATAACCCAATAAACTAATAATAATGTCATCCATGATATAGCCTCCTTAATTACTAACTATCACCCGAATCATCAAGAATTCAAAATAATGGTTCTTTTATTAGAACACAAAACATAAGAAGGTAAATAAATATAGTTGGTGTGTCAAATATTCCTTAAAAAGAAAATTATCTCAAACATCATGTTAAAAATGTCTTTTTCATTTTTCAACCAAATCAATAGGTTTCCATCAACGTCATGACTTTTAAAATAATTTTCCATTTAAATATAATTTTCTAAAGAATCAACATAAAATAATAACATGAAAACAATTTACAATTCAACCCATCATTTTTCTCAAAATTTATAAAAATAACCATAATTTAATAACTTAATCAGAATAAAATTATCTATATAATTATATTTAAACTAGAATAAAAAATAACATACCTGCTAATTTATAAAATAACCTATTATGAACATTGAAGCATTATATTGAGATCATTAGGATCAAACACCTATTATAACAAAATAATTAGTTTTTAAACACTTTATTAGGAAAATTTAGATTAATAATAGACATTAAAAGATACATACTTGATAATTTAATTCACAACCAAACTTATCAAATAGTTTTCAAACAAAGATCGTAGGTGGGTCATCTCATCATTCATATACGAATCAACATCATTGAACATCTCCAATAGCATTGAAATTAAAATACAAAATACTATGACATAAAATATAAAATAATTAATATAACTAACCTTATCAAAATCAATCAAAACCCCAGTTGTGATTATCTCACACATGAATTGTAAAACATAATAACCAGATTCCATGATTCCTTTTTGATGATGAAAACGAGGTTATAAAACATTAATATGATATTATAAACCAACATATATAAATATCAAAAATCAAAATATTATGAAAAATTAAAACATTTATCATTACTTCCACATATTTGATTGGATTTGGATTCTTTATCTTTAACTTATTTTTGTTAAACCTTTTCCATAACCTGAATTTTCATTTATATCAAGTAATAAAACATGTAAAATAATAAAAATTACAAGTAATGAACTTATAAAAAGGAAGAAAACTTACTTGTTTAACAAGGTAATAAAAGTTTTACAAACACCACCTAATAAAGAAAAAAACCAGTATAGCGTGCATTCTATTGGGCAGAATATGCCTAACATCCAATGACCTATACAATATAAAATGTCAATAATTAATGAAATTATAATAAATATTAGTTCATAATTATATTAAAGTTCTTACCCATAATGTAATGAAAAAAATAACATCCAATCTATTTCTTTGATAATATCTCAGATATATATTTAATTTTACCAGGATGTGTCAGATATTGTGAATCTGTTGAAATGAAATCCAGATCCATAAGACTATAAACATTAGTGGTCTCATTTTTTCTCAAAAGAGTGTGTAGATACATAATTAAATTCATAATATATTAGGTCACTTAAAATAATATTTACTTACATAATTAAAAACTTAAAATAAAATTTACTTACATGAAAAAAACAGAAACAAACTCAGTATGATCTCTTAAAAATGAATCAGACTAGTGATATATTTTTTGAACATTATCACTGGATATTTTCTTCTACATATTTTATCCTTAATATTAAACTCATATAAATTATCCAATGAAGAAACAATCTAGGATAATCTATTTATCCCATAAAAAATAGAAGCATCTGAAGTTGTTACTTCATGAACCATCTGTTTCTGTTTTATTTCTATAATTTCTTTTTATTTCACATAATCTTATAAAAAATTAAATGTTAGAAAATATTATAAGTAATTTTCAATTAAATGTAATTAATATTTAAAAACAATTAATACCTCATATGATAGATAACATAGAAGGTTAGCCGACCAAACTAAAAAGTGACCTACACAATCCCCAACTCTGGTAACCTCCTCAGTAGGAAATGGTAATAGACAATTAAAATCAATAATATCAGTCACTGACACTCTGAAATAACCCAAATGTAAAGGTTGGTGATGCACAGAATCCCCCAAAATATGCATGACTATGTATGCTATAATACATATATGATTATCTCTAGTATACAACTCATAATATAACGTTGGGTCTGAACAAGAAGGTGAAGGATCTGAGGAGGTATGATATGTGGGCTGGGCCAGCTGGACAGTCTGTACATATTGCACATCCAATTATAAAGGATGAAAATACTGGGCAGACTGGGTGGGCTGGGCTAGCTGGGCAGTCTCTACATGCTGCACATCTGACTGTAAAGACTAAAAAAATTGGGTAGGCTGAGAAGGTTATAATTAGCTCATAAATTTTTCAAACATATCTTGCACAACTAATTGAATTTGATCGCCCATGGAATTTTTCATTTCTTTCAGCTCATTTTTTAAGGATTCAACTTTTAGATCTCTTGAATGCTTACTTTGTTTACCAAAAAGTTTCCTAATACTAACACCCATTTGATATCCTCTTACCAGGCCTGGGTGTTCTTTCTTTCCTAAATCCATAGCTAGGATATCCATCCTAAAAGTTCCTTGGATCTCTTTATCTTTAAGATCATCCTAAAATATAAAATGAAATTTTTATATCAATTTTTTTAATTTAAAAATAAAAATATCAATGAAAGATAAAAAAATATTTACTTACAATTATTTCAACTAATTCCTTATCTTTCTTTGTAAGATATATTTCATTTTTCCTTCTTCTCACTCATTTCCATTTTTATGGAGAGTGGGAGGAGATGGAGGACCAAACTAGACCTCTTATGAACCACTACTAGATCAAGCTCTTAATGCTTCAAATTTTTCTTCAATATTTTCCACTCTAATAATGGATACCCTCCATGTTATAAAGTATGAGGGTATACATTTTTTAACTAGATATCTTGATGATATCTCCTAGAGGACTTTTATATAAAAATAAAATAATAATTAATTATATAAATACATAATAAATTTTATAATAAAAAATAATTATCATACCTAAAATTTTTCTTCATTTTGGTAGTCAAAAAATTTATTCCATGTATCTGCATCTATAAACTGATACTTAAGGTATGGGTTTTCATACTTTTTCTTTCCAAAAAAATATTTTTTTGTAAGTTTTGTTTTAAAATCTTCCCATCTAACTGTTGCTAAAGAGATATGTCTTTTACTAATTTCTTTTGTTTCCTAGAAATTGAATGTCATCTATAATTGAATAAATTAAATATATCATTTAAAATATTTAATATTAAAAAAATGAGATAAAATAAATCAGTTGAGATATTTTACCGTCACGACCTCCCAAATCTATTGTTTTGCTATCCTGTCAATGGAATTCCAATCAGGATATAAAATAATAATCTTTCAATGACTCTGCATTGAAATATAATTGATAAACTAAACTTAATTTGGGCCATTTTCATTATTATTATAATCAAAACGAATATGTAATCTATCATATCCATGAGTAAGTGAAAGTTTTGGTAAATGTGTAATACCACATTTACCAACTTGAGAACTTGATTTCTCTATAGTAACAGGATAATTCTCCTCAGTTGAGGATGCATCAGTAGTCCTGAATTTTTTTATAAATTAAAAGTTTTCTTCATTAAATAAGTATATTAATGAATATTTAATAATATGAAAAAATAGACATACCTCGATAACTGCTCCTATATCTCTGTATCTGACATTGACACAAGCAAGTGTAATGAAATTTTGTGCACCTAAATATCATTATAAAACTGAATTTTTAGAAACAAGGATGGAAAAAATAAGTAAAAAAAGAGTTACACATTTGTAAGATTCAAAAAAAGAAACAAAATATAAATAATTACCAGAAAATTAGGTACTAATTTAGTGTTTTACCATATACATTCATCATGATCATTACATACTTCATGCACTATGTCTGCCTTATAGTCATTGTAATCATCCAAAAATCATGTAATAGAAGAATAAGACTCATGTAAATTAATAATATCATTAGCATCATCCTAATCACCCAAATGATATCTTTTTTCCTTATAAGATGGTGGACCACTAATCATTCAATGGATCAATGACAAAAAATATCTACTTTTTATGTGTCGCCATGATAAATGGTTCCTCATTGTAATTAAATCTTTTCAAATCAACCAGTGTAAATCCAAAATCATCATGTTTCAAACCACTATTTCTATCAAGAAAATTACACTTAAACATAGTGACTTGAAATTTTGTATAATAAATTTCCCATATATCCTCAAGAACTTCAAAATATGTCGACAAAGCATAAATTGGGTTTTTATATTTTTCACTTGAAAAATGCACTGCTTCAGCGATAACTATCACACCACTATTTTGAACGGTACTCTTGTCATCCATATTTTTTATATAAAATGTGTAACCATTAATATAAAAACCATTCCATGTTATCACATTAAGATATGGTCCCCCCCACCAAACATTTCAACATTTCAGATACAGATATATCTGTGCTCACTTTCTCTTTAAACCATGAAACAAATGTCTTTTTATGCTCAATCATCAACCATTTTTCATTTCTTTTTGGATATCGTCTCTTTAATTCAGAAATATGTGATGATATATATGATTTAACATCATATATGTTGTTAAAAATGTATAAATGTGTCTGAATCACTTCATCATGTGGAATGAAATTTACCTTTAAGACTTGAATCCCTCTACCTTCATTATTAACTATCAAATGTTGAGATATAAGGAGACCAATATGCTCTATTTTATACAAATAATTAGTATAGAACTCAATCACCTCTTCCGATACATATTTTTGAACAATAGAGGCTTCTAGTTGATAAGTATTTTTAACATATCTCTTTAAAATTTTCATACACCTTTCAAAATAATTCATACAATGTAAATAAACAGGCCCACATATTCTTATCTCACACACCAGATGAATCACCCGATTAACCATTATATAAAAAAATGTTGGTGGAAAATACATTTCTAGTTGAAAAAGTGTAAGATAATATTTATTCTCCAACTCATCTAAAAAATTTGGATCAATAACTTTATTACAAATGGATTTTAGAAAATTACATAACCTGATGATATTATTTCTGAAAACTGACGAAAATATACCATGTAAGACAACCGGTAGCAGTTTTTGCATCAATATATGACAATCATGAGATTTCATACCAATTAATTTTAAATCCTTAACTAACAAAAAATTATCCACATTTAAAGAATATCCACTGGGTAATTTTATACCATACAAACACTAACAAAAATTCAAATTCTCACTCTTTCTTAATGTGTGACAAGCCAAAGGAAAATATGTTCTATTTCCTTTCATAGTGGGAGCTAACTCCAAACGTATTCCCATTGATATCAAGTCTAATCTAGAATTCAATACATATTTTTTTCTTTCATTTTATGTTTAAAAAAGTTCCAATCAAACTATCACATATATTTTTCTCAACATGAATAACATCAATGTTATGTTTTATCTCTAAAAATCCCCAAAAATGTATTTTAAAAAAATAGAGTTTTTCTTTATGATATTTTTTTGAATACCATAACTACTTTTATTTACAAATTTTGAATCAATATTTTTCACCATGTCATAATATTATTCAACTAAAAATGGTTGTGGGGGAATATTTTATTTCTATAAACTGTTAAATGCCCTTTTCAATCTATGATAAGGATGATCAATTCGTAAAAACATTTGATGTCCCATTTACACTATCTTTATTCCATTTTGAGATTTATAACATGAAGTCTCTTCTTCAAAAATTGGACATGATTTATGTCCCTTAAAACTATATCTAGATAAGTTTCTATATGTAGGAAATTTTTTTATGATGAATATTATCATAACATGCAAAAGAAAATACTCTTTTTTGTATGCATCAAAAACATTAACACCTATCTCCCATAGAAGTTTAAAATCATCAATCAATGGTGAAAGAAACACATCAATATCGTTTCTTAGCTATTTTAATCAATAAATCATCAATCTCAACATAACAAATTTTTTCTTCATACATATCTATGGGGATAAGTTATAAACTACCAACAAAATAGGACATGAACTATATTGGCTACTTAGGCTCTGATATGGATTCATTCCATCTGTGCACACTCTCATTATGAGATTTCTAAATTCACCTCAAAAATCAAGAAATTTTTTATCAAATCTCTTCCATTATGATGAGTTAGTAGGGTGACTTAATTTTCCATCAGATATATGCTCATCTAAATGTAATCTTAACCTTTTTGTATCAAGTGAATTTTTAAATAGACGCTTAAAACAAGGAATTATTGGAAGGTACCAAATTTATTTAACAGGAGCTATGATTATGGTACCTTAGAATTAATCATAGTATAATTATTAGAATTGTATGGAAGAATTATTGGATTATGTCATTAGAAAGTAAAAAATTGATTTTTGATGAGCTTAGATGTCAACATCTGAGAATGAATCTGAGCTGACTTTTTCATCCATATTATAGTGTGATGTCCTATATGTAGTACAACTTGATAAATATTCATATTCTTTCTTATAAAACACATAACCATTGGGGAAAGCATGTATCTTTTTATACCCTGATCCCATTGGGTATAGTATTTTCCTCACCTCATAATTGGAATCTGGAAGCCCGTTTCCTTCTGGAAGTAGCTCTTTTAAAAGTTCATGTAAGTTGGAGAAACTTTTATCACTCCACAAATTTCTTACTTTAAAGTTAACTAATCTCAAAAATAGTTGATAATATGTATATTTACTATGACCTGGGAATAATGGTTTCTCAGAATCTTCATGCAATCATTCAATAGTTGTGGTTTTTTCGATGATTTCAACACCTAAATCATGAATTAATTCTTCAATACGATCCTCTGCCTCATTATGAATATTTTCATCAATATTTGATGTTGAATTTTCATTTATTTCACCATGCTAGATCCAATGTGTAAAATTAAGGCTAAAACCATAACAAATGAGATGATCTTTGATTTCTATGGAGTTTTACTTTCTTATACTCAAACAATTCACACATGGAAAGAAAATCAAATCTATGTTTTGAAGATTGTGTTTAGAAAATTCCAAGAATTCATAAACTCCTTTTTCAAATTTAGTAGTGGTTCTTTGTAAATTTATCCAATTAATATCCATTCAATATATGATATCACAATATAACTGGTGAATATATTAAAACATATAAACATTTAAAAATATATATAAATAGATAAATTTTAAACACAAACTCATTCAATAAAAATAATTGGTGATCAAATTTTATAACTTGACTTGTCAAAAAAACAAATAATGATTTTAATTATAACAAAGAATTATACATATTGATAAAATCATACTATACATGAATTTATCTTAATAAATAACAAACAATTATACATAAATTATCTTCAAAAAAATATTCATAATTTATCTTCACATATAAAACAATACCTTACACACTTATACATAAAATATAAAACATTAATAACATAAAATAACTAACGAACAATTATCATAACAATTAAACATAAAAAACTACTAGCAAACAATTATTCAAAAAAGCTTTTGAATTCATAACAGTTATACAAAGAATTATAAAAAATATTATAGAAACATTTATACAATTATAACTTACACAATTATCATAACAATTATATCTAATATATAGTTGAACATAAAAACATATAATAACTCATGAACTGTTATATATAAATTATTTGAAAAAAAACTTACAAAAAAACTTACAAAAAAACTTACCAAAAAACATAATAAATTATATATAAATTATGGAGTTGAATAATAAAAAAATGACTGAAATAGTTAATCGACAAGAAAAGGTATCTTGAATAATACAAATTGTAACCTGAATAAAAAATGTATTCTAAAAAATGAAAAATTCATCCTGAATAAAAAAACACATGTAAAGTGTATCCTAAATAGAGTGAAAAAATTAATTAATAAACTATTATCATAAAAAACAATAATATATAAATTATTTTCAAAAAAACTTACAAATTTTGGAATTGAATGAAAAATATATCTTTAATTATAAGAAACTCAATAAATCATGTGTCAATAGAGACAACCCTGCAAGATTCAAGAAAAATGATTATAAAAACGAATTAAAATAAAAAACCAAAACAAACCTTAAATGGTAGTTGTGGATTTTCTATTAGATCCCAACAATGAGAAATATATTTAAATGATGGAAGATTTAGGAGAAAGAACAATAAAATATAGACAAAATGTGATTACAAAAGTTAATCAAGGTCGTTGAGGGTGGTCGAGGGTCATCGAGTTCGTTTGGAACCGTCATCGTTTGAGAGAGATAGGGTTTTGAGTGAAATAAATTTTAGGATTGAATATCCCAACACATTTTTAAAAGGTTTACGACATCATTTTTTTTATAATCGGTGTGGTAAATTTTAAAAAAATATTTTTGGTGTTGGTTTCCTTCAAAACTGACTCAAAACATAATTCAGTTTATATTTTTGGTGTCAGTTTTGAAGGAAAATGATGCCAAAATTTTTTCCTGCCAACCTTCAACATCAGTTTTATTGAAAACCAAAGCCGAAGGTTATATCGAACTAGTTTCGGCATTAGTTTTTTCGGAAAAACAACACCAAAACTTCACTTTATTTGTTTTTAACATTAGTTTTCTATAAACCAACTTCAAAATATCGATGTTAAAGCCTATATTTATACTACTGACAACTGGTCCCTCACAAACACCATATAATGAACTTATAGACCTCTGACCATCACATCCTGTGCAATACCTACCTTTTATAGAAGAGAGAGCGGGACAGATTTGGTACCCATCCATCCGTAATCTTCACCAGGTGTTGGAAAAAACACCCCTCCCATGACTGTGTGGGCATCGACACATAGTGCTCGATATGAGTGGGGTATGTATAGAAATCACAAGAATGTACTAGTATATATATATATACAATATCAAACACTCAAGCCCAAACTATGAGTTTACAAACAAATAAACCAACTCATACCTCTATCACTTTTTTTTCCACCTCTAAATACATGACACCACATATCAAGCCACAAACCCCACTTTACATTTTCAGCCAATTTCATTTAATCACCCCATTCATTTAATTATTTATAATCAACCACATTTAACCACACAACCCACCATTTAATTATCCATTAAACATTTCCATTACATTAAAAAAACTAGACCAATCCATTCCAAAAATTATTTAACAATTATTTATTAATTTATTTCATCATTACTTGGGCATCTAGAATAAAGAAACCATGACCTTGCCGCCCCAAAAGTACGATAAAAAAACTACCTCTTCACTGCCCCAAAATCATGGCCAAACAACCTCCCCTCCACCCAAAAAGCAAAACCAAAAAAATTATCATTCCCAAATTCCCCAACCACACATCTTCATCCCACAATCACGACCACACATCACAACACGTCAAGATCATTTCACAAATTTACAAAGGTGATTTTATCTCATTCCACTTTATTTTAGGGGAATTATCACATAAGCCAAAATACTAGGGAAACCATTCATTATCCAAATATAAGTGGTTAATAAATTTCCATTTTAGTGTGATATCATAATAATCAGAACCAAATAAGTAATCAAATAACATTTATCTAGTACAAAAATTTCTCGTAACAACCACAATTTTCAGTGGGACATCAAGACCGTACAATTCAAAATATCAAAAATAATATCAAAGATATAATAGAATGAGAAAAAACCCCATTTGATCCTTTCAAATAAATTAACCAATTATTTATATTTTATTAAGTTGTAATAACCATTAATCCTAGACAAAAAATTAAACCCCTCCCGCATGATACACAATAAGAAGAAATGAGGGAATCCCTACCTCAAAGAAGCTTGCCAACTCACTGCACACCGCAGGGAGAAGAAGAACGCTTGTAAACTACAACCATACCATGGAAACCACAGATCAACCTACACCACAACCAATGAACATAAAAACACAACCCAATAGACACCCTAAACCATAAAAACATTTATAAAATTAATCCTCGGGAGAATAATGAAAGAAAAACCACCAAGAAGGGAGAAGAACCTACCACATTTCAACCGTGGATTGACAACAAACAAACACCAGTACTAACAGATCAAAGAGGGATAAATAGGGCTTGAATAACACCTCATGGAACCTAGAGTTCACCCAAAACGAGATAAATAAGAATCCATAGCTGAATGAATGAAAATTCAACTGGAAAAGTATTTTAAAACTGCACTGGATCAGGGATTTACACGATGTGTAATCCCCTTTCACATTGTGTAATCCTTGGGGTTTAGTTTCACTGAAAAATGAATTACATTTTTATTATTTAACCTAAAAAATCTACACATCATGAACCAGACCTAGATAATCCATGAAACCAACTTTCACATCATGTAATACACTTACATGGTGTGTATTTCTTATAGAAAATATACTGCACCTCTAACTTCCACAAAAACTCTCAAAACCTCCCATGAACACCTCCAACAACCAAAATCAGAAAAGTAACCGTTTGAGAGGGAATGAAACATTACATTAGATACCTATAAAACGATTCTTGCCATCAAGAATCCAAAACCAATCCTAGAAGTAAAGGGGTTTGAACAACCATCCCATGAGATACCTCTCAAGGATCTCATCATACCTCAAATGCTACCACTAGCTAAACACGTAAACACAAATGGACACAAAACAAACTACAAAACCACAAGACACCTCCTCTCACACAACCAGACTAACACATCACCACTGCAAAACTATATCAACCTCCATGTAGCTCAAACAAACAACCGCTACAACCAATAAACTACACCGTCCCAAACACATGAATCAGAGAACTCTGTCTTCCATGTCAAGATACTATCTGCTCTGGGCAGCACTAACTTGCCCGCATGAGTTTAATTGAATCCCAGTTAATGAATCTTGATTAAGAATCAAGTCCCCCCTTTTAATATATTAGGAATTTATCACACATTTCACCACACACATCAAAACCAAGGAAAATAGATCATCTCATAAAAGAAAAGGATCCAAACATCACATCACAAAGAAAAACTTAAAAGAAATCTGAGTATTGGGTACATATCTATATCTCTCGCTCCCAAGTACTCTCCTCTAGGCCACCATTCCTCCCCATCACACGAACCAAAGAAATGGTCCATCAATGTAGTGCCTTCTCTTGGTGATCCTAGATCTCTAATGACCATTCCAAAAATTTCATTTTGTCCTCGATATCCAACTCTACCCAGTCAATGACATGTGAGTCATCATGAAGATACCAAAAAAGCTAAGAGAACTCAAAGATTTCATGGATCCTATTGAAATATTATGGAAATTCCAACCAATATTCCACCTCACTAACTCACCCCAACACCTCAAAGGGATCAACAAACCTGGGAGAAATCTTACTCCCTCTACCAAACCTCCACTACCCACACCGAGGGGAAACCTTCAAGAACACATGGTCCCTAACCTCAAACCCCAAGAGACTCCTCCTATGATCGAAATAATACTTTTTCCAATCCTAAGTTTCTTTTATACTCTCTAAAACAAGCTAAACATTTTCTTTCGTTCTCTGTACCACATCAAGACCAAGAATGGCTATACCCCCAAACTCTATCGAGCAAAACGGATAACAAAACAGTCTCCTATACAAAGCCTCAAATAGAGCCATGCTAATGGAAGATTGATAACTATTATTATAATAAAACTCTACCAAAGGAAGGATTTTTACCCAAGATTCACCAAATTATAAGACGCACACCCAAAATATATCCTCCAATGTATGTATAGTCTGTTCTGTTTTTCCATCTGTTTGAGGGTGGAAAGCGGTGCTGCGGCGGAACTAAGTGCCAAAACCATGCTGCAATCCCCTAAAAACTCATGTGATAAAACATGTGTCCTGATCTAAGACAATGGAACTTGGAAATCTATGCAACTAAACCACCTCATCCACATGACTCTTAGCCAAATCATCCACTGTACCCAAATTTTTGATCACCAAGAAGTGAGCCTATTTCATCAACCGATCCATGACCAAATAGATATCATCACAACCTCCCTCAGTTCTGGGTAATACTGTGATAAAATCTATCAAGATATTATCCCATTTACACTTAGGAACATCAAAGGGTTGCAAAAAACCATCAGGAACATGATTCTTGACCTTTACTTGTTGGAAAACCAAGCACTTTTCTACAAACTCCGCCACTTCCCATTTCACCCCAGGCGACCAAAAATGAACCCTCAAGATACAATACATCTTGGAAACTCCTGGGTGTACTATGAAAGGTGAGTTATAAAACTCATAAAGGAATAAATCATGCATTAAAATTCTAACAAACAATCTTCCATGAAACAATATTCAGTTCCAACCATTCTATGACTATCCCTCCGATGCATAACGATGGATAAAATGATCATGCATCACCTCTGCCTCTGAGTCTCCCCAATGATACTCCTCCACCTTCTACATTAGATAAGAATTAATATTCATATGAAAAAAATATCCTCTACCAATATACACTCTTGAATATAAGTGAAAGACATACAACTCCTCCATTTCTCTCCAAGCATCCTCAGACTCTCAAACAACACCCTTCCAAGACTTCCTACTCAAAGCATCATCCATAGAATTCCCCTTTTCTAAGGTGTAGGAGATATCAAGATCATAATATTAAATAAAATCCATCAACCTCCACTATCACAAGTTTAGATCACATTGGGAAATGACATACCTCAAAATATTATGATATATGAAGACCAAAAGTGCTCCCTAATGAGTTAATATCACCACAACTTTAGCGCAAACACTATTTCTGCTAGATCCAGATCATGGGTGGAATAGTTATGCTTGTGGGGAAGTAACTACCTAGACCCATAAGGGATCACTACCCACTACTACATCAACACGCATCACAATCCCATATGGGAAGTGTTACAAAACACCTCAAACAACACACCCTCCTCTGGCAGCTGAAGCACTAGAGCACTGACTAACTTCCCCTTTAGGTAACTGAACACTTCCTAAAATTGACCACTTCACACAAAATCTTTGTATTTATTAGTCAAAGATGTAAATGGGGATTCAAATAAAGATAAATTGGGTATAAACCTCTGATAATAGCGTACGAGACCAAGAAAACAGTGAACCTATTCCATTCTCTTGGGTGATTCCCAAGAAAAAATTGCTTTAACCTTCGACAGATCTACTAATACACCCCACCGAGACACCACATTCCCAAGGAAAATGCACCTATCATGTACAGAACTTACACTTGGACAACTTTCCATAGAGATAGTTGAGTCAAAGAACATGTAAGAAAGTTATGAGATGCTCAAAATGATCCTCCTTTGACTTTGAGTATATTAATATTTCATCGATGAATATGATGAAAAAATAATATAATATCTAACAGAACATGGATTTCATAAACCCCATGAACACAACTAGTGTATTCATAACACAGAATGGAATGAATACAAACTCGAAGTTTCCATACCTACATCTGAAGGTGGTCTTCAAGATAACTCCCTCTGTCACCCTCAACTGGTGATATCTAGACTGTAGATCAATATTAGAAAACCAAATTGCCCCTATCAGATGGCCTAAAATATCATCTATCCTCATAAGAGGGTAGAAAATTTTAATCATCACCTGATTTAACCTATGGTAGTCTATAAAAAACCTTAGACTACCATCCATATTCCTTGAGAACAACATTGAAGCACCCCACGATGATACACTAGGCTGGATAAAATCCATCTTCTTCAGATCATCTACTAGAACCCTTAAATCCCACAGCTTGGAATATGTCATCCAATAAGAATCCATCAAAATCAAAGATGCACTAAGATGCAAGTATATTCTAAACTCAAGATCACGTTGAGGGGGTAGTGTCAAAAAATCCTCAAGGAAAACATCTAGGAAATCCCCAATGACCCTGGGAACCTCCACAATCTCAGTGTCCACTAATTCCATTGAAAACTCAACTAACAAGGAAAGAAGGGGCTCCACATGCCGATCACCCACCTGACAACCCCACTCGCCAATGAAAACCACTCATTGTCCATCCACATATAAAAACATAAATCTTCTCTAAAATCAGTTGATAACAGTACATATAGAATAAAACTATTCAATACTGAGGATGACATCTTATGACTATATATGTAGTAAGAAAAGATCCCCATGAGACTAATGCGGACCCATCATCAGACTACACCCCGACACACATTAAACAAGCTAGTCTGACCTCTGAATGACATAGTAAACACTAGGTGCCCCAGAAGAATCTCTACGTATACTCCTAGAGAATGGTCTAGAGTGGGTGAAACAGAGGAGTGAGAATCTCCTGAATCAAATAAGGCAAAAACAAGAGTACTAATCAAACTGATCATACCTATGGAGATATCTAGACCCTCTGGAACTGCTACCTACAATGTGTGCAACCAACCATGCTCAAATCCTCTACCTCTCTGTTAATGAACACCTCCAAGACCATGCTTGGGTCACATTCCCTGAATGCAAGGAACATCTTGAGGTCAACATCTACCTGCTCTATCTCCCCTCAGTGGAGAAAAAACATGCTTCCCTTGCTACTAAAACAGTCTCACTATAAACTACTACTGAGGATGGAACTAAACCTATACAACCCCACCAAACTAAACTCATAGAACCATTTAGCACTGGTTATGATGATGTCCACGAACCCTAAAACCAAAACACATTGGCATACAAATCTGAGGAAAATCATGGAAACCACTGGCCCTAGAAGGGTGGAAAGGAATCTGGTGAGGTTGACTCCCTACTAGTTGAAACCTCAAATACCTTGAAGACTACGTAATACCATTGACTACCCTTACCCTTGAGGAACCCTACTGGTTCACCTCTTATGGAAAACCTGCTCACTAGTGCATCTGATCGATCACCTATCCCTTCTTCTGAACCTCCAAATATGTTGGAAATGTAAAAGGAGTTACTGTATATTAGATAGAAGGATGAAGTGCCTCTTTAAGATGTATCTCACAAGACTCCTCACCTAGAAAAAAATTTGGGGAAAAATGAAAAAGGTCCATGAACTTGATTCCCAGCTCCCATGCTAACATTCTCCCATGTTAAAGAGAAACAATCTCCTGCCTCTTTACTGCCTTCATGGTCAATGAAAGGAACTCTACCCAAAACTACTTCTGGAATTCGACCCACAAAACATCTGACTCCTTCCAGTCTCACAGATACAACATCCACCACTAACACACATCTCGCCACATCTCACTGATAGACAAAGGGATCTAGTTCTCCGTCAGGACCCGAATCAAATTGAAGGCGATATTAAGATCCTCTAAGAATCTCTTTGTCTCCTCATATGAAATACTAACCTCATACTTCCCCAAAGCCTGCCTCTAGAAAGCATGTAACATACTCTACCACCGATCCTCCTCCTCAACCAGATCAACCCTATGATGATCAACCAGATCAACCTACTGAACCTCAACTTCCTGATCCACATGTGAATGATGAACATGAGTCATATATGAAAGGAAAACAAGGATTTTATAGGCCAAAGTACTATTGAATTTCATTTAAGATTCATTTTAACTCATTTAATCCATTTTTTTATTCATTTAAACTTTCACAAAACAACCCAATTAAAACAAGAACACAATTCATTATGATGAATTCACCTTTACTAGGTCTCTACCATGCAAGTAGGTCCATCTCACTTGGCCATTCAATAATCTTAGATTCTATGCACTGAATCACAGGGGCCCCTAAAATCCCATGTTCTAGTCGGTCTCCCTAGCCTATTTCATGCACCAAGATCAAATGGAACTGTTACAATACCAACCTATGCAATCCTCACTATGCTTAATTCTAAAATTTATCCTATATCTCAACCATCACCTCTGATACCACTATGTCACAAACCCTCCCCCCAAAGATATCACAATTAAGAGAGATATATAATGACCCCTGAGTCCCACCTCTAGTAGGCCCCAGGTTGGCGGATAACACTAAGGGTATGAAAATATCATATATGGGAGGCATTACACTATATAATATAAATAGGACTGGGATATAATATGGATCATCCAAAAACAACTCCAAGAAACAATATAAAAAGAAATCCAAAAACCATCCCACATGCATGTATAAATAGAACTAATACAGACACAATAAAGTCTCCAAAATAAATTCCCAGAAGTAAATATAAAGTAGTGACACAACAACTGTTAATGAAAAAAGCTAGTAATGTCTAGAAAAATCTACATAGTTCTCCTGAAAACATGAAAAAAATTTTATATACGTAGAGTGATAATACAAGTATACTTAGTAGAAAAACTAAATTCTTTCGTGCACATGTGAAAGAATCATACAAATGCACCTGTGAGAAAAAAACAGAACAAAAAACACATATCAAGGTATACTAACCATCCCAACCTCACCAAGTCATGCTCACTAAATAATGAAAACCAAATAATATAGTATAATAAGAATCACATCGATAAGGGTACCCCACTCAACTTTCCCACTGGTATGCCACTCTCACAACCAATGTCATACATCTTGGCACTCCCATATCTTCTATATACCACAATGCCCCATAAGAATGGTTAAAACACACCTTGATCATAGAAACTTGGGCTTACCACCCCACAAGCATGACCACAACTCATTTCGCCCACAGACACTTGGGCTCACTGCCCCACAAGCATGACCATAAAACATCTTTCCCAAAAAACCCAGGCCACAACACAACCACCCCCATAACTAGAGTAGTAGGGTATTGTGAACATGTAAGACATAAAACTAATTCCCTCCTCCTACCATGCATGACCCCCACTAGAAGCTTCCCCGAAAGCACAATCACGTCTCTCCCGAAAACACCTGGGCTATCACATGTCGACCGCAGACATATGGGCTATCACATCTCACCTGAAGAAACCTGGGCCATCGCAAAAACCATCTATTGCACTAACAAACCTCCATCAATCACATCCTATGAAATAACTACCTCACCTGTAAGAGAGAGTGGGAAAGATTGGGTACCCACCCATTCATACTACTCACCGAACGTTGGGAAAAACACCCCCGGGTGACTATACGGGTGTTAGCATATAATGCTCAACGTGGGTGGGGTGCATATAGAAATCACAAGAATATACAAGTATATATATATATCAAACACTCAATCCCAACCTATGGGTTCACAAAAAAATTAACCAACTCACAACACCATCACTTTTCTACCACCTCTTAATACATGACACCACACATCAAGCCACAAACCCCACTTCACATTTCCAACCAATTTCATTTAATCACCCCATTCATTTCATTATTTAGCATAAAAAACATTTAACCACACAAACCACCATTTAATTATAAATTTACCATTTCCATTCCATTAAACAAACCAACCCAATCCATTCCAAACATTATTTAACATTGATTTATTTATTTCATCACTACTCAGGCATCTAGCATAAAGAAACCACCACCTCACCGCCCCAAAACCATGAAAAAAACTACCTCCACATTGCCCAAAAGAAAAAACAAAATATCATCCCCATATTCCCCAAACACGCATAATTATCCCACAAGAATGACCACACATAAAAACACATCAAGATCATTTCACAAATTTATAAGGGGGATTTTATCACATTCTACTTTATTTTAGGGGCATTATCACAGAAGCCCAAATCCTGGGGAAACCATTTCATTATCCAAATATAAGTGGTTAATAGATTTCCATTTTAGTGTGATATGAAAACAATCACAACCAAATCAGCAATCACAACACATATATCCAGCACAAAAAAATCCCCTAACAACCACGATTTTTAGTAGGACATCAAGCCTGTAAAATTCACAATATCACAAATAATATCAAAACTATAAAATCATGCGAATCAAAACCCATTTTCCCATTTCAATTCAATTAACCAATTATTTATCTTTGATTAATATGGTACAACCATAACCCATAGATAAAAAAAGTAAAATCCTCTTTCATGATACACAATAAGGAGAAACGAGTGAATCTCTACCTCAATGAAGCTTTCCGAATCACCGCGCACCACAGGGAAAATAAGAATTCTTGCAAACCACAACCACACCACAGAACCCATGAATCAACCTAAACCATAACCAAATAACATGAAAATGAAACCCAACACACACCCCAAACCCTAACAACATCACTATAGTGAATCCCTGGGAGAATAATGGATGAAAAACCACTAAAATGGAGAAGAACCTACCAAATATCAACCAAATATTGCCAAGGAACAACCATAAAGAACAATCAAAGAGGGAGGAAGAGGGATTGAAAAACTCCTTGAGGTGCCTAAGGTTCTCCTAAAACAAGAAGAATAATAATCCAAAACTGAATGAATGAAAATTCAGTAGGAAAATAATTTTAAAACTGCATTGGATTGGGGGTTTATACTACGTGTAATATCCTTTCACATCGTGTAATCCTCAGGGTCTAGTTTCACTAAAAAACCCATAACCTATTTATTATTTAACCCCAAAAATATAAACATCATGAACCAACTCTTAATAATACATGAAAACAACTTTTAGGTCATGTAATATACTTACATTACATGTATTTCCTATAACATCTCTATTGTACTTCCATTAGAAGTGTAATACTCACTTACACATATATTTGTTCTCTTTATTCTTATAATCTTCACAAATATGAGACAAAATGTGAAATCATCCATATCCTGATGTTGTAACCATAACTCACACTAAATGTTGATGACAATATTATGAAATAACCATCATATTCATAATACATAAGTATTCTGTAATAATTTTATCACCCTAACTTCTTGAGAAGTCTTAATAGGTATCGATGACACCAACACCTTGAATTTTCAATGTCGTAGTACTTTATGAAAATACCTATACTACTCTTTGGAAACTTATGCCAGTTTAGGAATTTTCTTTATAAAATATTATTATAGTGTACTTGTGGTATTGATTACCATTTTATATAAATAAAATATATAAGATTAGTACTTTTATCTTGATTACTTATTATACATTATCGATTAAGTTACATCATTAAACATCTCCTACTATTTTATCAAATTCTAGAAACCCTCTGATCTAGAATCAGAATACTCTGTCACTTGAGTATTCTAGTGAGAATGATCCTTAAAACCCCACCCAATTGTCTAAAAGCTTTGGATACACCACTAATTGGAGAGTTTTAGATAGAAATTTTAATGACCAACCACATTAAATCATGGTTCCTTGATCTGTTGAGTGAAGTCCCAACTTCTAAAATCAAAAACTTTATTTACTTAGTGCTTTCCTATAAAGTTAAAATAAGATAACTTTGGATACCACTTTTATTCCAAATTTATTTAAGTAAACCCATCACTCTCATAAAAACTTCCCTATAATAGGAGACACCCTCAACCTTGGCTGATGAGCACCCTGTACACCCAGTTTTATTCAAATTCAAATGATGGAAGATGTTTCTGACTTAATATTTCTCACCAAATGTAATCTATTTATATTAATAAGTTCATACTATGTTTTCTCACTCAAAAATGAACATTAATTGAAAAACTTTCATCACATATTTATTATTGTATACAATAAACTTTCATATACATAAAACAACAAACAATAAATAAAAAAATTAAATTACCTGACTATTATTAAACATATAATATTGGTTAATCCATTTAAATTTAATGGATAAACCATGAACTAAGGGTATCATACTTGAGTCAAGTCTTGAATCATGATGAAAATTTCCCTGGTATAATGTATTCATTTATTTTCTAGATTTCACCTCGAATTTGTGTGGTTTGTGACTCACACCATCATAAAAAATAGTACATCAATACTCACATACAGGTGAGGGGATATCGGGAAGTGTAATGTAGATACAGATAATGATGGATTCATAGACCCATATAAATATTGAATTAAAAATGATGATGAACAAACCATCAATAAAACTACTTAATTATTACAACCATTGCACATAAGTAATAAGAAATTAATAAAATAACCCAGAAAAATACAAGGGTTAGTCACTGCTCAAAACTGATCAATAGATAAAAGTAGAACGATAAAAATTAAAATGAAATAAATTTAAGTATAAAAGAATTTAATAAATTAAATGAATTATTCTAATTCAAATAATTTATTTTTGGTTGGTCCAAAAAATAATATAATTTATAATTCCAAAATTCAATTATTTGATTAATTTAATTTGAAATCCAAATTAAATTAATTTTCAACCAAAAATAAATTATTTTTAGAATAATAAAATTATTATTATTTTAATTTCCAAAAATTAATTAATTAATATATTAGATATATTGAAATTTTCTAGTCCCCAATGGAAACCCTAAAAGGAGGGAAGAGGATGCAATAGACGGGGGTTGGGTCACACACACACTATTTTCTATCGACTAAAAAGGTGGCTGGAAAAGATCTTTACTATAAGGGATATCACATAGAAAGGAGACCAATGGTGGTGGTTCTTCCAGGGTTTAGCTGAGGAATTAGATGTGTTCAGGAGTAGTGACGTCCACTGGTTTGGACGGTGCGACAATGGAGCTGCTAGGGTAAGCCATGATGGTGGAGGTCATAGTAGTGAAGGAACCTAGATCTGGTTAGATCTAGAGGCAGTGACCAGTGGGGTGATGTGACTATGGGGAGGATGCTGTAGACTGGGGTTGGGTTATGCCACACCGACAGGGAGAGCAATGGATGAGGTCGATGTCATCAGAACTGGGAGGGCCAAACAGTGGTGGAAGACTGCTACTGTAGGTAGTCTCTAACAAGGGAGGGAGGGCGCTGTTGGGATTGGCTGGTGTAGGGAAGCCACAACTGGTAAAATAGGAGGGGAGGTGGCTGTGGTCGTCGGGTCTAATTGGGAAGAAGGGATGCTCCCTCGACTGAAGGTAGAGGAAGAATGGCCAAGGAGTGGGGGGGGATCAGCCCTCCTATATTTATGAATTAAAAATATTTTTATTGTTTACTTTATAATAATTCACATTGCTTTTAAAATAACTTTTTAATTTTTTTTAATCGGCTGGGTAAACCTGTACCTACCCACCATTTTGATATTATGAAATTTTTTCCAAGCCTATAATTCAATATTTTGGAAAAGTATTTTTTAAAAAAATTTAAAATAAAAATTACACCATTGTGTGGAATCAATTCCACCAGCAAGAGAATACTATTTTGGCGATCAAAAATCCAGTCGTTGTTCTACCTAGAAATTAAAATTAAACACAAACACACACACACACACATATATATATATACTTGTATTGTTCATAAATTTTAATATCCGTTGAACCTTGTTTGATCCAAATTTATTTTAATACTCAGAAAAACTGATTACGATCCATATTAAATTTTTTTGGATGTTCATAACTTGGTCATCCGATATTAGATCGACACATGATCTATTATGATGGAACCGAATAAAACACCCATACCTAATTTAATAAGAATTAATTTTTCTTGGCTTAGAAAATTCAAAAAATCCCTTTGATACCAAATTGAAGGTACTGATTCATGCAGCAAAAGATGGTGGGATGGTGATTTAAAACTATTCATCATTGAAATGATGAAACTTCATTATCTTCAAAAATTTGATCCTTGATAGAGGCTCTATGATTTCATGTGAATTTAATAAGAACAAAAATAAATAAATGAGTACCTACTTGATTCAGTGGCACGTTCAACTACTGTTAGCCACTGACGATCGTTTCTCGAAGAATCTGAAGTCGAACCCCTCTAGATCATCCAAAAACACTCCAATAATCCATGCAGTTGCTGATCATCGAATTTAGGGTGCTAGCGCATAGCTCCAATGATTCCTTCAACATCAAGACGATCACCTCCATCCCATCCCTTCAATCTATCAAAGACATTCTTGGATCAGTCACTTAGAGATATACTTTCTATCTCTAGGATGTGAGAGGAGATAGAATCTCTCAATCCATTGGCATGAATAGTCATTGGAATTATATTCTCCTTCTTCTTATATAGTGGGAGGTTCAAATACCCAGAAAGGATTCCTGACCCCTGGAAATAAAATTCCCCCTAAAGAAGCAGTAAATAACACGTTATGATGAGTTAACTACATCATTAATATCATTTATATTTTATTATATTCATATAATATATAATAAATATATTACATTATAAACCCAATTCATTAAATTGACTGGTAATTCCTGCTAATATTAAATGAATGATGAATAATAATATTCATTCGTATATTTTTTTTCTGTATTCACTTAATACCTTTTGAATACTTTTAATAAATAAATTCAACCCAATTATTCTATAATCGAATGACAATAAATTTATTTATTTTTGGTGATTGATTACGTGGGAAACTTTTAGAACCTGTGGTGGATCCCACCATGTTGAATATTCGTATTCACCAAAATAAGGTAGATTCTTGAATATTCTATTATGTATGACCCTTTAGGTTCTTATCTCAATAGTAGTGAATATTAGTCACTGACCAAGAGTGGAGTCTTGCAACCCATCAAGACCCCTAAAGAGATAAGGAATAGTTATAGAAACAACAACCATCCTACAAACAGACATTGTGTAATATAATCTCTTTGTCTCATGATATCTTATAAAGAAGGATGTACAACTTCTGCCATCATCCATTCTTGGTTTATTATTTGTTGATCTAACTGGACAGACTTACCTTAAACTACCTTGTCCAAGGATTTATGATGGTACTACCATCCTGATCAACTAGGATTGAGATATCACTTACTCAACTCATAAGTGACATATTATTTCTTGACTATTCAACCAATTCCATACCACCAATGACACACCCAACATAAGCTACCATGATAGGACTTCACTAGCATGGTCATTACCTTACATCAAAGTGTGCGATCAAATGGTATAAATTGATAATGATATCAAGTTAGGAGACCAATGCATATGTATGTAAATAGGAACAACCAATGACACCTGAAACATGTGGTGTTCCTATTGGTGGGCCCATCCTCATGATCTCACCTACTAGAGATCCCCAAGTTCAAACTTCATGAGAAGAATTCTAAATGCTTATGACCCCCAACACCTGATAGTCATACATCAACTACATCTAGTCAGTATAATGTATCTATATGATTAGAAATATGTTTAAGATTAATGTCATAGTATCTCAAGGTTCTCATTATATCCTAATAACTTTTATAACCTTCTGATATGACAAATAATCTATGGACATTACTGTTGGATTGTAAGAGTTATAATGGATACAGGGGGGGTGAATTATAGTTAAAAAACATTAAACTAATTAAAACCTAAATATATTATTTTAGTTATTAGAATGAGAATGCATCCGATGATCAGAATAACTTGTAACAGACTCAGGGTGTGTCTAGTAAATCAGAGTGAAAAAAAGTTTACTAAAATAATATTTCTTAACAAATTACACAACAAGAAAATATAACTTGTAAAAATAAGTAAAATAAAACTTTAAAAATTTATATAGAATTAATAATATAAAATTTATAAAAGAAATGAATAAAATTTAACCTTAAGTGTAAGGAAGTTAATAACCTTGACTTAAGGTATCCATAGTTTAAACCAAACTGTGAGGTCCGTATTTCTTTAGTAGAAATACCTCAATCACTAGGATCAGAATCAACTCTATCTTCCTATCCCTGAAATCCCTTTATCATCATCATCATCGAATCCAACCATCTTCTTGTCCCCAAAATCCCTCGATCATAACCTCGATCAAACACATAATACAATTGAAAAAGTTTTTCTAAGTATTTTACAATACTCACATGAAATCCTTAGAATAGAAAAATCTATAAATAATTACAAAGAAAATCATAACAAGAAGTTACAATAGATAATTTTTAGATTGATTGTGTTCACAAAAGCATTATCTCATAGCTCCTTGAATGCACCTCATATTTCTAGGAACACCTCAAATGATCATATTTTCATGATTCTAGAATTTGGTTGCAACGACCTTAGATGTTATTCACTTGATAAGTCAAAAAATTATAACTTCATTTGATGTTGTTCTGGTAGCACCATTAAAATGCTGTAAAAAATTTATTCTAACTAGTAGTAATAATTTTAACTTCAATTATAAACTTATTATTTTGATGGAATAAAAAATTTTAGTCCAATGGATGAAAATTTTGTCACACTGATAGACTAAATATCATTACACCAATATAATAAATTTTTTCATACTAATAGATTAGATATCGTCACACCAATAGAATAAATATCATCACATAAATATATTAGATATCATCACACTGATAGATTAAATATCATCATATTGAGAGAATGGATATGTTCATATTGATAGATTTAATATCGTCACTATGATAGATTGAATATCATCATACCAATATATTGAATATCATCATATCGATAGACTAGAATTTTGTTAATCAAATGGAATAGAATTATCTCAGTATGATGGACAAGACTTGTATGGAAAGTTTATATTCATTTAGTTAAGATGTATATGTACATTCAGTAGAATAAGTTGTTTTCTACAAAAAAATTATAAAAACTTGGGAAATATAAAGTTAGTAAAACATCTTTTTAAGAGTGTTTTGTGATTTAAAAACTAAGGATAGAAAGGGTAAAAATTAAACTTTTTACTCAACAACTAAATGTACAGAGAGCACAATGGAAACCATTGGGTGATAGATTTTAAAATTTTTCATCATAGGAGTGACGAAAGTTGTCATCTATAGCGATCTGATCCCCAGTATGGTCCAATGATCGCACATGAATAAAAGAGAGCACGAAAATTAAAACTAAACACATAAATTGTCCTAAATGAAATGTGGTCAACTATAGATAGTTATTGGTGATTTTTTTCTCAAGGTATTCAAAGCCCGATGCCTCTAGACCATCCACATATGCTCCAAAAATCTTCACACTAGCCATTTATTGAATTATGGGTGCTAGTGAGGAGCTCTGATGAATCCTTTGGTGTCTCGATGACCACCATGATCCCATGCCATCGATCTGTCAAAGATGTTCATGGATCAGCGCTTGGGGAGAGAATTTCTCTCTATATAAGTCAGGAGGATAGATAATCTCTCATTCTTTTGGAATGAACAATGCATTGAAATTATATCCTCTCTCATGCTTAAATAGTGGATTGTTCAATTACCTGGAAAGGGTTCCTCGGTCCTCATAAAATCAACACCCATTAAATAATAAATATATAAATAATTATGACAAACTAAACTAGGTCATAAATATTACTTATATTTTTTAAACAACTTTTCATATATAATTAAATATATTATATGATAAAACTGAGTCATTTAACTCAACTCTTAATTCCCACTAATATTAAATGAACCTGAAATATTAAAATAATACTATTTATCATATTTAGTTAAACACTTGTAAATAATTTTAATAAATAAATTCAACTCAATTATTATTTACTGGAAAAATAATGAATTTATTTATTTATCAGTGATCGATAAAACTAGACAACTCTCAGACCCCATGGTGGGGCCCACTATGTCCTATATCCCTAGTCACCTAAATAGGAAAGATTCTTGAATATTCTACTGTGTGTGAACCTCTAGGACCTTATCTTGATAATAACGAATAGTATTCACAGACTAATAGTGGAGTCTAGAAACCCATCAATGCCCCTAAAGAGATAAGGAATAATCATAACAATGACAACCAACCTATGAGCATGTACTGTGTAATATTATCTCTTTATTTGTAGATATATCATAAAACAGGATGCACACATGTGTCGTCATATTTTATTTCTTTATTATTTATTGATCCAACTAGACAAATTTACCCATGACAGCCTTGGCCAAGTACTTATGGAGGCACTTCCATCCTAATCAACCAAACCTGAGATATTACTTCCTCAACTTAGAAGAGAAAAATCCTATCTTGACCATTAAACCAATGCCATACCACCAATGAAACACCCAATGAAAGCTACCTCACCACAATTTTATTATCAGGGGTTTTTTACTTGATTCAAAGTACATAATAAAATGATATACATTGATAATGTTCTCAAGTCAGGAGATTAATACACATGTATATAGATGGGAACATCCAATGACACATGAAACATGTGGTGTTCTTATTAGTGGGTCTGTCCTCATTATCTCACCTACCAAAGATCACAAAGTGTGAAATCCATTATAAGAAGTCTCAATACTTATGAGCCTCTAACACCTGATAGTAAGAAATCAACTATTTATAGTCAGTATGATGTATCTAGACCATAGGAAATATATTTAATATTAATTTCATATTATCTTGTGGTTATCATTATAGTATTGGGTCTTCTATAACCTTTAGAAACGACAACTAATCTATGGAATTTACCATTTAAATAGTGGCTGAAAAAATGTTTACACTATAATGGTAAGCGTAAAACATTCTTAACTCACTGTATATATGATATAGTAATGGTAAAGTACTATTTAGTTGGGTCAAGGGAACCCACTATTACAACACTCCCACTTTAACTAGATCTAACTTGCTAACTATCCTTGTTAGCTCTCACATGATTAATCATGTGAATCAGCAGGATCTTAATCATGATAGGCTCAGCAACTAAATTTAGGAAATAATCAAATGAATTATGTGTATAAACTATAAATCCAAATAAAACAAGTTTAAATACAATATAATATAATTAGATGTCATTTCATGACATAATTAATGAAGTATAATTTTAACCCAAAGAATGAAAATTCGGTTACAAAATCCATTACCACATGTAATCAGTAGAATCATATGCCCTACAAAAGTAATAATTATAAAATGAAACATTTAATACCATAAAAAATTTATATTCATGATATGATATATAAAGTGAATGTATATACACCACACATAAGGAATAAGTGGTGAATGAGGCATGTATCTCACAGAAGTAAAAGTGAGATGAGAAACCCTTACCTCACACTTTTGGTTGTATGTGATTTAACCTCCTGTATAATGGTTTAAAGTATGTTATTAATTTATAATAGAACCATTTTAATATTTATGATATATTATATGATTCTCTTATATCATTTTATGACATACTTGATAATAATATTTCATTATTACCCTTGTTTTGGGTGTTAACTGCTCCATTTTCTTATGCATGTTTTATTATGTAAGTACCATTTATTGTGTATATGATATAGTTCCATCATATATAGAATTATATTAATGTTATTAATTTCATATTTAATCATTAAATACATTTTTATAATCATTATTGAATGTTAACATGGAAAATGAATCACCTCATGTCATGGAGATGGTAGGCCGTACGTATGCACGAGCGATGATATCATTCCATTAATGGTAAAAGGGTAAAAAATTGGATGATATATTAATTATACAGAATAAATATTATGTTATAATTACCATAAATATTTATTATTTCCATCATTATAACTATTCAATTAAAGCGGCGAAGAAAAACAAATTGCACCACGATGTGGAGACGGTAAGTCGTACATACGCACATGCAGTGCTTTCATATTTCATAGGATGGATACATCATGGAATATGGTTGTACTATAATCATAATAAAATATAAAAATATTTATTATACTTAATTTATTAATTTATCATGTAAAAAACTCATGAAGAGGAAGCATAAGAATAAATATTTATGGGAAAGTCGGTAAAGACAATTACCTCTTCTATGAAGGAGCTCCTTTATAACTTCTCTTAAGGAACATAGGGTAGGTATTTTTGAAAGTTAAAGACCTCCATAACTTTTAAAAAGATTTTTTGAAGAGAAAATGGAAGGTTTTGGTAGATCAAGAAGGCTCAAAGTGATGTGAATAAGTGAGGGAAGATTTTTTCTTTTATAATTGAGGTGAGGGACACTTTTGGAAACTCTCAAAATATCAAATTAATATAAATATATTTTCAATTAAAAATAGATCCAAAGTGATTTATTTAGAATATAATATGATTATGGGTGAAAATCCTCTCATAAAATATTTTTTAGACAAGTTTAGGTCATATTCTTACCCTTATCTTTTGGATTTAACCCTTATTTAATCCCTTTAACTCTTACCGTGAAAACATATATTTTTACTCCTTAAGGGTTAATATAGTTACTATAGAATGAAAAAAGAACCATAAATGGATAATTTATTATGATTTTAACCTTATCTCAATAATTTGGATGAATTTTATATTTTTATGAATTTTATATCATTTAATAAAATATTATTTATTTTAAAATATCATTAATGTTAATTTTGAAACTATCCATTACTTGACTTTTTAAAAATATCATAAAAACACGGTATCTTTGAACTAAATCTTTTAACATATAAATAAAACATAAAATTTATCTATAAAATTATTTTATGACATTAATTATATCAAATTATATTTATTTTAATATTTTTAATAACATTTATTTGATATGTCCATTAATTAATCAATTACTGCATCATCATTGTGTAAGCCTTTAAGGTAATTATTTAAAAATTAAAAATAAATTATCATGATTAATATAAAAATTTTAGATTTAAAATTAATATTTATAGTTGAAGATATGTTCTAAATAACCACATATTAAAAGTGTAATACTTATTAAAAACATGAGTATGACATATTTGAATTTCCTTAAAATAAAATACTATAAAAGGCTTAAAGTCATCCAAGTGGATCTAAGAGGCCATAAAATTGGCCCAAGAATGATTTTGGTCAACAATCAATCATCCAATAAAATTTGGACAAGTTTTTGGGTAATTTTATAATACTTATAAAATTACTTTTACTTTTAATTACTCGATTTACCCTTAATCGTGGTAATTTAAAAAATACTAAAGTTACTATTCATATTGTCCAAAAATAAAAAGGACCTATTTAATAAATTTTTAAATTATTATTAAAAAAATTAAATCCATTTTTTATAATTCAGAACACATAATTGATTAAATTAATTTAAAGTTAATTCCATTGATAGGGTGAGAAAATGAGTTATTAAAGTGAAAACATTCAAAATAATGATTTTTTATATCCATATATAATTTTAAATTAATTATAATGACCTAAATTGGATTAAATGATATAAAATTAATATAATTATACTTTAAAATTGATAAAAAATATAATTTAAAAATATAAATTATTTAGACAAAAAAACTGTTTTCAATTAAAATTCATTATTTTTCACTATTCATCAAAACATGAAACTTGTCAGAAAAATACAAAAAATTCAACCAAAGTAAAATTTGATATTAAAATTTCTAAAATGAAGTTTATTTTTTCAAATATAATTTATAAAAGCGTCAAAATTTAGTTTAAAAAAATGCACCATTAAAATGTGACAAAACTGTATTTAGAAAAATATAGCTTTTTTTGCATAAAATTGGATTTATTTTTATATTATGCCTATAAAATACATTGGATGAATGTAAAAAAATTTGAATATATATAAATTTCATAATGTGGTTTATACTATTTATTCCCTTCAATTTAATGGTTAGGTTATAATAATATTTTATTTTGCAATTAAGTTGGGTGTCGCGTGCAACATAAGCTATCAAAGAAATTGAATTTATTTAAGAAGAGACATATCATAAAAGCTTAGAGTGTTATATTATTACCTCTTTAAAAAATTTTATCCTTGAAATTTTCATGAATATTACCTTCTAAACATATGAGAGTAGTTCTTCTTCATAACATCCTCCGGTTCGCACACTACTTCTTCCATTTTATGGTTTCTCTAAAGAACCTTTACCAGCCGAGTTGTCTGATTCCTCAAAACTTGCTCTCTAGTGTAAATAATATCAATAGTCTCTCCACAGTAAGATAAATCAGATTCCAATTCTATTTCTTCATAGGTGAGTACATTTATTGGGTCTCTCATATACTTCCTTAACTTAATATGTGAAACACATCATGAACTTTAGAGATACTTGGTGGAATTGCTAATCGGTAAGCTAAAACTTCAATTCTTTATAGAATTTTGAATGTTATAATATAACTATGGCTTAGTTTCTCTTTCTTACCAAACCTTATGACACCCATATATGTAGATACTTTCAAAAATACATGATCTCCCACTTGAAACTCCAAATCCTTTCCCCGGTTGTCAGCATAACTCTTTTTCCTACTTTGAGCTATATTAATTTGAACATGAATAGTATTTACCTTTATCATTGTTTCTTAAATAGGTTCTGGGCCTATATGTTTCCTTTCACTAACTTCATCCCAACAAGTTGGAGTATGAAATCTATTTCCATATAATGCTTTATACAATACCATTTGAATACTTTAATGAAAAATATTATTGTAGGAAAACTCTAACAAAGGTAAATATTGATCCCACATACCATAAAAGTCAAGTGAGTATGATCAAAACATGTCTTCTAATGTTTTAATAGTCTTCTAATATTTTACATCAGTTTGAGGATGGTAGGTAGTTCTCAAAAGAAGTTTAGTATTTAGAGCCTTATGAAGACTCTTATAGAATATTGATGTAAAACAAGGATATCAATATAAAAAAATTGATATAGGTGCACCATGTAGTCTTAAAACTTCATTAATATAGAGTCTTTCTAGATATTCAATAGGAAAATATTCTCTTATATCAAGAAAATGTGCTGATTTGGTAAGGAGATCAATAATAACCCATATCACATCATTCCTTCTAGGAGTCCTTGGTAATCCTGTGACAAAGTCCATCGTAATATCATCCCATTTCCACACAGGTATAGGAATAGGTTTCATTACTTCTCTAGTATATTTTCTCTCATCCTTCACTTTTTTGAAAAATTAGACATCTTGACACATAGTTAACAATTTACTGCTTCATATTATCTCACCAAAAATGCTCCTTCAGATATTAACAGAACATATAACCTCTTTCCAAATTTTAGAACACCATATTCACAAAAAAATCCTTCCAATTTTCCTTTATTCAAAACTTTAATTTTCTTACGAAAATTCTCATCCTCAGATTGAGAGATTTTATCTTTTCTAAAAAATATGGTTTCACAATCATTTGAAAAATTAGTGGTGTATCCCCTTCCTTGGTAATTACCATATCCATATTTAATAGATCCATGAATATAGGATCTCTCTTAATCCTCATTTGGGTCAAAACTCCATGATCTTTATAGATTAATGCATACACCACCTTATTTTATTTTCATGGTTGGTAATGTATCGAGAAATCATAATCCTTGAGTAACTAAAGCCTTAATCTTTTCCTCATGTTGATATCTCTCTATGATAAGATGTATTTAAAACTCTTTTGATCTATATATATCTCACATATTTCACTATAGAGATAGTCTCTCTGTATCTTTGAAGAAAATATTATGGTTTCTAACTCAAGATCATGAGTTGGATGATTTTGTTCATGAGTCTTTAACTGTCTTAATGTATATGCAATAACTTATATCATTTTTCATAAGGACACAACCCAGTTCCTTGTTTAATGAATCATTGTATATCATGAATCCATAATTTCTCTATGGTATAGTAAAAATTAGAAAATTTACCAATATCATATTCAATTATTAAAAAAATTCTTCACATTCTCTTTCCATATAAACTTAACCCCTTTATGTGTGAGCTTGGTTAATGGGTTAGCCAATCCAGAAAAATTCTGAATGAATCTCTGATAGTAACCTACCAAACCAATGAAACTACATACCTCAATTATATTATTTGGTGCATGCCATTATTGGACTGCCTTTTTCTTCATAGGATCAAATGATATTCTATCCTTAGAGACAATATGGATGATAAAATAAATTTTCTAAATCTTGAATTCACACTTTCTAAATTTACTATATAACTCTTTTCTTATTAGAGTCTCAAGAATGGTCTGAAAGTGATTCTCATGGTTATCATATCTTATAGATTACACCAAGATATCATTATTAAATACCCAAAAAAATTATCAAGATATTCCTTGAATACTCTGTTAATTAGATCAATGAAAATATAGGGTTAATTGGTGAGTCCAAATGGAATTATTGTAAACTTGTATTATCCATACCCCATTTGAAAAGATGTCTTTAGAATATATTCCTTATTTAATCACAATTTATAATACCCAAAATAGAGTTAAATCTTAGAAAAATATTAAGCACCATAAAGCTGATCAAATAAATCATCAATGCAAGGAAGATGATACTTTTTATTTATCATAATAAAATTTATTTCTATACAATTAATGAACAACCTTATCTATCCATATTTTTATTAACAAAGAGAATAGGGGATTCCAATGGATAAACACTAGGGTGAATAAATCCCTTATTATTAAACTCCTCTAATTGTTTCTTTAGTTTCACTAATTCCACAATGGTCATTCTATAGGGTGTATTTGATATTGTCCTTGAATCAGAGATTAAATCAATGGAAAACTTAATTTTATGCTCTAGGGGGCTTCTTAGAAATTCCCCAGGAAGTACATTAAAGTATTCCTATACAACAGGTATGTCCTCAATTATAGGATTACCTTATTTATCCCTATATGTTGTTTTCTCTTCCTCCCCAAGAATTTCATTCAGTAGAGATACTAGGAGTGAGTCTAGATAAGGATCATATGATGAAGTTTCTTCTCTAAAGATGAGGAATTATATATATTCCTCATAAATTGAAATTTTTTTCTTATTATAATAAATTTTGTCATCATATTTTGAAATCTAGTCTATACTAAGGATTATATCAAAATCAACCATAGGTATGATGATAAGTTCAAAAAATAAAGAATGTTTATGTGTCATAATAGAGATATCTTGACACATCTTTATTGCAACGAGACTTACCTTAGGAGTTTTTAATGAAAAATACCTTATTAAATCAAAAGGGAAATGTCTAATTTTCTTGGAAAAATGGGTAAATATAAAAGAGTGTGATGATCTGGAATAAAATAAATCATTGGATAAATTTGAAGATAAGATTAATCTACCTACCATGACGTCATTGGGTACTTTTATCCCAGCTATAATGATTGCATAAGTTTGACCATCTCCCCTTGGCCTCTCCCATGGTAGATTCCCATGATTCTTGGTACATTAATTTGAATAATGAACCATTTATTTATAGATGAAACACTAAATATCATTGTTTTTTTCTTCCCCTTTCATTCATGACACAAAAGACCCTTTTATCTATAATTGTAACACACTCCTATGCCCTTTTGGAATCTACCTAGATGTTTATTACCAAAATATTAATGGGATTGAAATTTATATAATCCCTTATTCTTATTTGGTGCTTTACCTTTCTCATGGTTCTTAGAAAACCTCTTATTCTCTCGATTTAATTTAAATATATAGGATCTAGTAAATTCCTTCTCCATTTTGATGGCACATAACACTCTTTCATCATATGATGAAAATGTTTGAGAAGATGATGACCTTAGGAGACTTTGATTAAGACCTTAAGAATAAATGATCAATATTACACTCTATATTATGTATATAATCCATAGCATACTTGTCTAGTATTTTAAAATTAGTCTCATATTCTGCAACACTTTATTCATCCTTTTAATTTAAGCTAAGGAATTTTTTCTTCATATCAATTCATTATTTGTGAGGGAAATATTTGTCGAAGAATGTTTCTTTAAAAGTAATCAATTATATATATTATATTTCATCTTCCTCTATAGTATTCTAGATCAATTACCACCATTGATCAAAATCACCCTTGAAATAATATACTGCAAGTACTACCTTTTCATTTTCATCAATCCCAATGCAAGAAATATATTTTCAAGAGACATAATCCATTTTTCAACTACAATGGGATTAGTAGTCCCAATAAATTATGGGGGATTCTTCCACATGAAACAATCCAACATATGTGTAACACAGTTATTTTTCATAGCTCAGGTAATATTTCTTAATATGTTCATGATCTGTTCAGCTCCAACACCAACTGTATTGGATTTCTTAGTGGGGAAATCCCTATATTTTTTGTGGGTATTTATTATCTTACTTCCATTAGGTACCATCACTAAATAATGGAACACAATGATTTATCCCATAATCTTCATGAGTATTAAACCAAAAAATAAAAATTCCTCTAATGGTAAAAGTTTTTAAATACTATAAGGAATTATCATAGTTCTCACATTGGTTATGTTTATTTTAAAATCTAATTCCTGAGGTTTGTACTAAATTTCCTATGATACCAACTGTAACAACCCCAAATCCAATAAACTAGAGTTAGTGATTACTTCATTACATTGGTATTAAATATAAGTAATCAAATATCGAAGGACCAATCAGTTAAGTAGTCTTACAAAACTAGATACATACATGGAACCCTTATTACATTAGCATTTAAACATAAAACATAAAAAAGGGATGTAATTTTCATCCTTGAGATTATTCAAAAAATTCATCTTTATCTATTGGGGAAAAGAGAAAAAATAAAAGGTAAATCTGAGATGCTATGTAAGAGTTACATACATCAGAATCTATCTTGAAATCAATATTTCATAATCAATATGGCGAGGTAAAATAATTGAACACACATGCCATTTAATCAATAAAATCTGAATCCATAGATAATATCATTGTGAAAATATCATGGATAAAGATAATGGAATTGTTAATGAAGTAAATACTTAATTATTAGATGACATGTTTCCTAGGAACATAATACCTTTACCTTCAAGAACTTTTAAAATATATTTTAATCTTTATGGGTAAAAACCCATTTAATTTGGAAACTTTATTTGTCTCATGAGACTACTGATGCATTGAGGGGACTTTCTATATATTCCCCACCTATTTTTTTGATGTCTAAAGAATTAATTTTATATCAATATGATCGATTTAATTCATTAATTAATAATCCTTATCAATAAGTATTCATATTGAGTAAAAGATATATATTTAACATTATTTCCCCAGCAATTCAAATAACTTTCAATGTAGAAATCAGATGTAAAAATGGTATATAGTTTAAGAAATAATCAAATAAATTATGTGTATAAAATTTAAATAAACATAAAACAAGTGGAAATAAAACATAAGATAATCAGATTTCATTTCATGACATAATCAATGGAGTAGAAGTTTCACCCAAAAAATGAAAATTGGGTTATGAAATCCCTCGCCACATGAAATCAGTTGAATCATATTCCCCATAAAAGTAATAATAATAAAATTAAACATTTAATACCCTGAAAATACTAAGATTAATGATATGATATATCCAAGGGACGTATATAAACCAAAAACATGAAATAGGTGGTGAATAAGTCTTGTATCTCACATAAGTAAAAGTGAGATGAGAAACCCTTACCTCACACTTCCTTTTGGTTGTACATGATTTAAACTACTATATAATGGTTTAAAGCATGTTATTATTTTATACCATAACCAATTTAATATTTATAATATCTTATATGATCCTCTTATATCAGTTTATCACCTACTTGTTAATAATATTTTATTATTACCCTTGTTTTTGGTGTCAATTGCTTCATTTTCTTATGCATGTTTTGTTGTGTAAGTATAAATTCTTGTGTATAGAATATAATTAAATAATATAAATAATTATATTAAAGTTATTAATATATTATTTAATCATTAAATACATTTTTATAATTATTCTTGAATGTTGAACATAGAAAATGAATCACACCACGTCTTAGAGACGGTAGAATGTACGTACGCACGAGCAACAATATCATTAAATTAATGGTAAAAGGGTAAGTAATTGGATTATATATTAATTATAAAGAATAAATATTATGTTATAAGTACCATATATGTCAATTATTTCTATCATTATACCCGTTCAAGTAAATCGGTGATGAAAACAAATTACACAACGATGTGGAGACAGTAAGCCGTACGTACACACGCACAATGCTTTTGTTTTTCATTGGATGGATAAATCATGAAATATGGTTGAACCATAATCATAATAAAATCTCATAATATGTATTATATTGAAGTTTTTTACTTTATCATGGAAAAAACTCACGAATATTAAGTATAAGAAGAAATATTTTTTGGGAAAGTCGGTAAAGACGATTACCTCTTCTACGAAGTAGCTCCTTTATAACTTCTCTTAAGGGACCTAGGGTAGGTCTTTTTAAAATATAAAGACCTCCAAAACTTGTTTAAGGATATTTATAATAGAAAAGGGCAGGTTTTTGTTGATTTATGAGGATAAAAGTGGTGTGAATAAGTGAAAAATGAGGTACCCTTTTATAATTGAGGTGAGGGGCACATTTGGAAACTCTTAAAATATTAAATTAATATTAAATTAATTTTATATTAAAAATTTATCCAAACTAAGTTATTTAGAATATAAAATGAGTATGGGTATAAAACATCTTAATTAATAAATTTTATGCAAGTTTAGGTCACATTATTACCCTTATGTTTTGGCTTTAACCCTTATTTAATCCCTTTAACTCTTACCATGACAACATATGTTTTTACTTATTAAGGGTTAATATAATTTCTATAAAATGCCCAAAAACCATAAATGGATCATTTATGAAATTTTAAACCTTGTCACAATAATTTGGATTAATTTTATATTTTTATGATTATTATATCATTTAATAAAATATTATTTATTTTAAAATATCATTAATGCCAATTTTGTTACTATACATTACTTGAATTTTTAAAAATATCATAACAACATGATATCTTCAAACCAACAATTATAACATATCACTGAATTTTAAAATTAATATATAATTTTTTATATAATATTAATTATGTAAAATTATATTTATTTTAATATTTTTAATAACATTTATTTGATAAATCCATTAATTATACAATTACTACATCATCATTGTGTAGGCCTTTAAGGTAATTATTTAAAAATTAAAAATAAATTATCATGATGAAGATAATAATATTATCTTTTAAATTACCATTTATAGTAAAATATATGTTATGAATAACCACATATTAAAAATGTAATACTTATTAAAAACATGAGTATGACATATTTGAATTTTCTTAAAATAAAATACTACAAAAGGCTTAATATCATCCAAGTGGATCCAGGAGGCTATAAAATAGACCCAAGGATGATTTTGGTCAACACTAACTCATTCAATAAAATTAGGAAAAGTATTAGGGTAATTTTATAATACTTATAATATTATTTTTACTTTTAATTAACCAATTTACCCTTAACCGTGGTAATTAAAAAAATACTAAAGTTACTATTCATATTAACCACAAATAAAAAGTACATATTTAATAAATTTGAAAATTATGATTCCAAATTTGGAATAAATTTTTCATAATTGAAAACATATATTTTTCTAAAATTAATTTAAAATTAATCCCATTGACGGGGTGAGAAAACAGGTTATTAAAGTGTAACTGTTCAAAATATTGAACTTTTTTTATATCTACATTCAATGTGAAATTTATTACAATGACATTAATTTGATTAAATTATATAAAATTTATCTAATTATACTTTAAAATGAATAAAAATATAATTTAACACTATAAATTATTTAGGTGAAAAGATGTTTTCAATTAAAATCCAGTTTTTTTCACTATTCATCAAAACCTAAAACTTCTCATAAAAACACCAAAAATTCAAAAAAAGTAAAATTTGATATTAATATTTCAAAAATTATGTTAATTTTGTCAAATATAATTTATAAATGTGTCAAAATTTAGTTTTAAATAAGTGCTTAATTAAAAGGTGACAAAATTGCCTTTAGAAAAACATAACTTTTTATGTGTAAAATTGGATTTATTCTTATCTTATACCTATCAAATCTATTGGATGAATGTAAAAACATTTGAATATATATAAATTTCATAATTTTTTTAGTACTATTAATTATTTCCAAATTAACGGCTATTTTATAATAATATTTAATTATACAGTTAAACCGGGTGTCGCGTGCAAAGTAAGATATTGAAGAAATTAAATTTATTTTAGAAGAGAAATACCATAAAATCTTGGGGTTTTAAATATGTAATATTTGATTGATCAATTTTATAAGAATATTAAATTTTAATTCACTACTTTAATCTCCTTTTATGTGTATACATGTCTTCTTGTAGAGATATATGACATGTGAGACTGATAACAATTGTCTCTCGAATTGATCCAACTTGAATTTTTAAATACCTTGTCAAGATATGTACTATTAACTTTTTCTAATCAACCGTTAGATCTAGATTAGTATATCATGTTCCCTATAACTTTGGTTTTTACTTTATGTCAATCACTGGAGAATTACTTTGATTCTGATCATCACTAACTGTATGACTAATAGTTGTTTTCCATATGTTACCAAACATATTTTACTTGGAAAAAATAGTTCTCCCACTAACCTCTTGTAGAAACATGGAATCAATTAATTCTAAATTAATATTCTATTATCTTGTTGCTTACTTAAATCCTAAATTTGATTTTAGTAACTTATAGCCCATATTGGCATTCTATGATGTCACCATCCCCTTCTAGTTGTATCATATATACAACTTCCATGATTGGTAGTCTTGACATATAATGCACAACAAAATAATCATAGAAATTAGTTTTGACAAGTAAAATTATAATAGATTTAGGCATAATGACTTGATATAACCAATCGAGTCTTATTGGTACCACACTTGTACCATCCATGTATAATCTCACTTGAATACCCATCACATTATTCAAAATAATAATCCCCCTGTACTTTTATACACAAAATCTATTATTTAATTTTAATTGATATTGTCAATTTTAGATTATTTACATATACTTCTTACTTGTAGAGTTTATTATTCTCAATGAATAGTGTATCACTAACTGCGGTGAATATAAAACCCTTACCATGGTCATATCCTTCCTACGCAGTAGGTGTCTCTAGAACATTCTCTTCCACCTCTTATGGAAGTCGTTCCTATGCCAACTAGTTTTGGATCTCAAGTATTGATTAAACCCAAGTCAATATTTCTACCACTATTTCAAGTAGAGATATTCACCCTATTATATAAATGTAGTCTATCACTTGACTACAAATTTTTTATCATAGATATTTCTATAATATCCTAATAAAATTTTAGAATAATTATTTAGATGAACATTGTGTTTTTCTTAATGTAAGTTTGTTTATTTATTTAAAAAAATCTTTTCATAAAAACACAGGTTATTATTAAAATGTATTTATATCATACTAAAAATCATATGATATCCATATTTCATTATATTTGGAATGTCATTTTGGGATAACGATATAATTTGTGATACATTCCTTGAAAACAATAGAAATCATTGCAATGCATATACGTCTAAAAATTGACACTCCTTTTACTTACATCATGACTTTAATGCATATAAGGAAATATGAATTTAGGGATTTCTTTATGCCACAATTTATTGATCAATGTTTTTATATAAGACTCATCATTGATCCTCCTCATTGGAATCATATCCATGATGTGGATAAGGTAATGTGTGTTTAGGAATTACTCCACACTACATGATTTGATCGATGAATGATTGGTCAAGATATTATTCGGCATGATAGATTGAAGAATCTCATATCTTTTAACCATGAATATACCATAATTAAATTTTACATTCCTTAAATACTTAATATAACCTTATGAAGTATATTTACCACGAGATTACCCTTGTAATAGTTTATACTCTATAGCTGAAGTATACCAAAAGTTTTGTGGATTACATTTATTTCTAAAGGATTATTTGTCCAAAACTAAATATGCCAATCATACCTAAGATCTTTAAGTATAATGATTCTAAATACCATAATGGATATATCCTTGAAATATACTTAGTTTTTCTTGAGAAAGTATTATATTTCCACAACTGGGTATAACAGAGTCTTACCTTTTATATTCATCAAGAATTGCTAGTGATTCAAGCACCACTAAACTATTGGTTGGGCATTAAATACCACAAAAAACATTCATTACAAAACTGGAATAATTTCTCCTTGTGTCCAAAGGAAAATTGAGATAAATGTTTTGTTTATACTCAATAAAATTTCTACAAGAATCATTCACTTGGAAATTAGAAGTTGCATGCTTCTCACCGCTGACTTAGGAACTACCATTTCTTAGTTTATTGGAGAACACACCTTACTTATAGTAATGTTTCTTTACTTGGTTACGATATTTAAATAAATATATGTTATAGGAATATTGTAAAGTACCGTAAAATTTCAAGGAATTTTTTTTCTTAAATTCTTTGGGATTTTATGAGTACGCAGTTTCTGACGGCACCTGATTCCGAGGCCCGGCGTGCCTGGAATCAATTTCTGAAGTTTAGCTTGGGTAAATTCAGTGAACGAATGAGTGAGTTTTTCTATCTTTTGAACCGGTGCTCAGAATTGAAATCTGAGGGCACCGATGAAACTGCATTGCTGGTAATTTCTTAAGAGGATCTTTACCGAAGATGTGTTTCCTCGGGAGGAGATGTTAAAAAAAGAGGTTTAAATAAAAAGTGAATAAAATTGTGGTACAATTTTATTTCTAACTAAGGTGGTTTAATACTACATGGGGGAGTTAGGGTGGGACCCACTAGTATCCTAACTACCCATGTGAGGATAAATGTGAGGTGGGGCCCACACGATCCCCAACTCTTCACTTTTCCTAAACCCCTTAAACCCCCCCCATTAAACCCCTTGTATTCAATTGGGTAACTCTTCCTCTCCCCACTCTCCCACATTAATTCATGCCAACACACACTTAATCAATTAATTGAATTAAGTGTTTGAATTTTTAAATTTGAATGCATGTCACGAATTATTAAAATAAGAGAAGACTTATTTTATTTTGGGGGTTGTCTTATTGTGGGAGGATTTTGGGAGAGAGATTTTGTGTGAAGAAAGACGGAAGTTCCTCCTTCGTGAAGAACTTCATCCTCCCACGAAGAACGTCACCTCTTTGATGAAGAACACCATCACCACAAGGAGAGACGACACACCTTTCCTTCTTCTCTCTGAAAATAGTGTAGAGACTCTGTTCCCTCTTTGGACGCACGCCAACGCCGTCTTTCTTGACGCTTGGTGAATGTCATCGATTATCGCGGTAGGGGTGTGTTTTGGATTGAGAAATATTGGTTTTCCTTCCATTTTTTCATTCCTCTTAAACCACTTGTTATCGGATTAATGCGGAAGGGACCAGACCAAACTAACACAGTCCGATTCTGCCGCCGTTCTTGTGAATAAGTGGAGTCCTTCAACTGTTCTTGAGCGGTGAATCAAGTTATGTTTTCAGAGCCGAACAGAGGCCCGAAAACATCATAAACAGCCTCAGAGTATCAGGTCGACCTAGAAGAGGAAGTTTCATAGAAATCGGATCATCGGAATGAAGAACAGACACCTCGGGAGGTGTGTTGGCCAGAGGCGTCGTTTCTGGAAAATTCTAGAATACACAGTGTGTACTCCAAAAGCACACACCGTGTAGTAAAAGCATACTGTGGCTTTCGTTTCAGACATTAGAAAAGTAACACATGGCATGTGAATCTAGAAACACGGCGTGTACTCTCCACACAATTTGAAAGAGGAGACATCGATGGACATGGCATGTATTCAGGGAGATACATGGACATGGGCAGAACCACACGACCAATAGGCACGACGTGTACTTCCTTCACCATGGCAGAAGCGGCTTCGTGAAGACTGAATGTGTAATCCGGGAGATACACGGACATGGGAAGAACCACACAACCAAGAGGCACGGCATGTAATTCCTTCACCATGGCAGAAGCGGCTTTGTGAAGACTCAGTGTGTATTTAGGGAATACACGGACATAGGGTGGAGTATACGGGCATGTACTCCACCACCAGACCAGGCATGGCCAACACACATGGACCTAACCCTAGAGGTTTGGACACGGTGTGTAACCATACGACATGCCATGTACTTACTTATTTACACAACCATCCACATGACATGGGCTGCTTACACGGGCAGTACCTGGTGTCTGATAACACGGCGTGTACTTTTTACCTACATGCCATGTACTTTTAGGGAAATGAATTGGTCATCTTATTCTCTATATATTGGACATGTTCTGCTTGTTTTCCCCCTATGAAGTGGGACTGAACATTGGGATACATCATCTCTGGTCTTCGTGACAGTTGATGTATCCACCCCTTTGACTCGAGGAGCGGACCCTCTCGGAATCAAGTATGCTGTGTGCGGGAACCCTAGAGCTAGCTGTGACTGCGACGACTACCGTGCTGGGATCCTCCGTGGGTTCGATGATGATGATGACTGTACTTGGATCCTATGTGGTTTTGGTAGCGAGGAAGACTTTAATTAGATCCTACGTGGGTTCGGCAATGATGGTTACTGTACTAGGATCCTATGTGGGTTCGGCAGTGACGACTTCTGTACTTGGATCCTACGTGGGTTCGGTAGGGGAGATGATTCAGAGGCTATATCTATCATCTCCACCCCTCTTCATGAGTTGTATACCTGTGTGAGCTGAGTCTTGAATTTCAGTCATTATCATCAATATGTTTGACTTGCTTTTCTGTGTGGATTGGGTTGTGCTTTCCTGTGTGGACTGGGTGGTACTTGGGCTCGTGAGTTGGAGTCGAACTGGAATTGATGACTTTGGTATATGTATGGGCATATACCTAAGTAGAGTTGGTTGATACTTAGTGTTTGTATCTTTCCTTTGTGGTTTATCCTTTATGGATTTTGGGAGAACTTCAGGGGTCTTGGGGTCCCTACTGAGTATTGTATACTCACCCCTGCACGGGCTATGCCCGCACTACGTTGTGTTGGATGCAGATGACAGAAAACACTGATCGAGGTGGAGTCTTGTGGAGCGGGATAGTGCCTGGAGGTGGACCACTTGTCGGGACGTACACGGAGCAGACAGCCAGAACCGAGGATATGAGGAGACCATCTGTACCCACCCTTCAGGTGGGATAGCCGGAGGACGACTCGGTGGTTGCTGATTTACCTTTTCTGCTGCTGTACTTTCTTTTCACTTGTACTGTACTTTCAGTTGGGTTTGTATTCTGGCCCATTTAATTTCCAACACTTACTTTTGTACTTAGTTTTCTTAGTGTTTACTTCAGCTTGCGTACACTATTGTGTTTCTTTACTTATATAAAGGCAATGCCTTCCCTTTTATCGGGATTTACGCCTTTGGTACTAGTTGCCAGTCCCTGGCCTATGGAAGGCGGACATGGGGTAGTCACGGCACATGCACGAGGATAGGTCGTGACAAATTGGTATCAGAGGAGTCAGTTCTACTGTAGAACTTAGGACTCTGATAATTTCTTTCTGTGAAGCAATAGTGTTAAGCGTATTGAGTGTGGTTATCAGTACAGGGAGTCCAGTGTTGGTGCGGTGGCTGACGTATCCATACACTAGGACCCTGACTTCTGATTTCCGACTCAGTGCTCGAAAACATTGATTCAATATGTGTTTCAAAAGTTTTCTTTGTGATTACTTTGAGTCAGCTCACCAGGTATACTGTATTAACCGTGGCGCACCTGTTTCTTTTCAGGATGATCCCACGAAGACAGCCAGCTAGGGTTCCCAGTTACATGGGAGATGACAGCCTGCTGAGTGACGTGGCCTCGGTGCAGGGACCCATTACAGTGGAGGCACCAGCAGTACCTCTATCCTCCGAGCCACCGATGCCACCAGCCCCAGCAAATGAGAGTGCACACCACCAGAGTGCACTACATGAGTTTTAGCGACAGAGGCCGCCCAGGTTCCATAGGGATACAGACCCTCAGGCAGCTGAGGATTGGATGGAGTCTGTTGTTTGAGTCTTCATATTGGTAGGGACACCAGCAGATCTTATGGAGATCCTTTCCGTGAGTCTCCTGCACGCAGTAGTAGGTAGATGGTAGAGACTGATTCTCCAGGTGCATGATGAGGAATCTCTACTATGGACGGACTTCAAGAGCCTCTTACACTCAGAGTTTGTTCCAGAAACCCTCCGCACGGTGCCCATTCAGAATTTACTACAGCTGCGGCAGGGCAGCATGACTATAGCCCAGTACTCAGCAAGATTCACCGACCTCTCATGATACTCCATGGACATGGTGCAGGTACCATTCTTCTAGGCCTGGACCTTTGAGCAGGGACTGAGGCATGAGATCAGGGCTTCGATGATCTCCCTTAGCATTCCAACACAGGCAGGATTACTGGAGTGAGCCCTTCTTGTAGAGAGCTTCCTTGCTGAGCCTATGCCAGCAGCGAGGCCTACCGCAGGGCGACACGTAGCGGAGTCTTCTACAGCCGGTAGTAGACAGATGTCGCAGAGGTCCAAGTAGACCAGGCCATCAGGTGGGCGACCTCAGGATACTGGTTCGGAAGTGCGGGGCACACGCAGCAGATCCAGTCATACGAGAGGCAGACATTGCTATGCATGCGGCGGGTAGGGCCACATGGCTCATGACTGCCCGACCCGCCATACAGAGGAGCATCAGATGGTTGAGGGGCCACCCAGGCAGAGGCAGAGGTTCAACCGTGGTGGTCCACAGGGAATAGGCGGACGAGGTAGAGGAGATGGCTGAGCAGCAGGTGGTGGGCGATGCTTTGAGGATCTACCACCACCACCACCAGGAGGACCACCTCGACTACAGGGAGCTGGTAGACAGGGGCAGGCTCAGCTCCAGGTAGTCGAGGCCTATGACCACGGTGCACCTGAGATGATTCGAGGTACTATCTATGTCTACTACACCCTTGGTGCAGTTCTTATAGACACAGGAGCGGGTCATTCTTTTATTTTCGTTGCCCTTGTTCGGAGCTCAGAGATTCCGACGGATCCGTTGGCTCGATCCTTACGGCTAGAGACTCCTACGGGAGAAGACTCGACGATTACACACTGGTGCTGGCAGTGTGAGCTTACTCTAGAAGGCGAGAGGTTCAGCTGGGATCTTCTTATAGCGGCGTCGAGTCCTTATGACGTCATCTTGGGCATGAATTGGTTATCTATAGTCCATGATCATATTGACTGTATTAGGCGCAAAGTGCGGTGTGTCCACACAGATGGGAGAAGGTTCACCTTCACCAGCAAGAAGGGAGCCTTTACAGTGTAGGACGGACTTATGCAGAGGAGAGGGAATCTGATCACACATTAGTTGACTAGTCTCATTCTCAGAGTGGTTGATGTGCGGAGTCCGAGTTTTCCTATTGTGGTGGATCAGTTTGTGGACGTTTTTCCTGACGACGTTCCAAGACTACCTCCACACAGAGAGGTAGACTTCTACATTGACCTATACCCTGAGATAGCCCCGATATCTATGCAAACATATAGGATGGCTTCCACTGAGCTTCATGAGATGTGGGTACAGTTGGAGGACTTGCAGGGCAAGGGATTCATCCGACCCAGTGTTTCACCCTAGGATTCTCCGATTTTATTCACCAAGAAGGCGTATGGGAGCTTACGACTATGAGTCGACTACCGTTTCCTGAATCAGGTGTCTGTAAAGAACAATTATCCACTCCCAAGGATTGACGACCTCTTTGATCAGCTCAAGGGAGCACGATTCTCCTCAAATATTGACCTCAGGTCAGGCTATCATTAGCTCAGAGTTCGAGATGAGGATGTGAAGAAGAAGGCCTTCAGGTGTCGGTATGGCCACTATGAGTTCTTGGTTATGCCTTTTGGCATAACCAACGCTCCAGTAGTGTTCATGAGTCTCATGAATAGGATCTTACAGCCTTACCTCGATCGATTTTTCGTAGTATTCATCGACGACATACTGATTTAATTGACTACTAAGGAGGAGCACGCCTACCACTTGCGGGTTGTACTGGACACACTCCGAGATCACTAGCTTTATGGTAATCTCTCTAAGTGTCAGTTCTGGATTTGATAGGTCCACTTATTGGGTCACGTCATCTCTGAGGCGGGAGTTTTAGTGGATCCTGTAAAGATCGAGGCGGTACTTGCTTGGGAGCCACCAAGGAGTGTGACTAAGGTGCGGAGTTTCCTAGGTCTTGCTAGGTACTATCGGAGATTTGTGCAAGACTTCTCCAGAGTTGCATCACCACTTTTAGCTTTGACGAAGAATGGAAAACCCTTTGTGTGGTCAGATAGATGTCAGTAGAGCTTCCAGGATCCGAGACAGAGATTGACCAGTGCACCCATCTTGAGGCTACCAGAGGAGGGCATAGGCTACATAGTTTATTGTGATGCATCAGGGACCAGACTCAGGTGTGTCCTGATGCAGGAGCGTTCAGTGATCGCCTATGGTCATGATAGTTAAGGAAACACGAGAAGAACTACGCTACCCATGACCTGGAGTTAGCAGTAGTGGTCTTCGACTTGAAGATGTGGCATCACTATCTGATGGGCGAGCACTTTAAAGTCTTTTCTGACCACCAGAGTCTCAGGTACATCTTCTCACAGAAGGACCTGAACCTGATATAGGGGCGATAGCTCGAGTTCCTCCAGGACTATGACTTTGAGATAGTCTATACTCATGGAAAGGGGAACGTAGTAGCTGATTCTCTCAGCAGGAGATTGGGCATTCAGCTACTTGGAGAGGTGACAGAGCAGTTAGCCGCTTTTTAGATATCCTTCGTGGATAAATATGGGTCAGTCTTCCTACAGTCACTCAAAGTCACTCCTCCACTACTTCAACGGGTCAGAGAGGCACAGTGTGGGGACGTTGACTGTGAGACGCGACGTGCACAGATTTCTACAGGAAAAGCACCTGTTGTATTTTTTTGTAGAAGGAGAGCACGGCATCCTCTTCAAGGGACGTACTATGGTACCAGTTGCATTACAGGAGGAGGTGATGGGGGAGTTTCACACTTCCCCTTTGGTGGTACATATAGGAGTGGCGAAGATTTACTAGGATCTCAGACGAGAGCACTGGTGGCCGGGTATAAAGAAGGTTGTGGATGAGTTCGTTTCACGATATCTCACCTGCTAGCAGGTGAAGGTGGAGCACCAAGTACCAGCAGGCTTGGTATAGCCCTTAGTGGTCCCAGAGTGGAAGTGGAACAGTATATACATGGATTTCATGATGGGACTTCCACGTACTTCCAGAGGACACGACTCCATCTGGGTGATTGTCGACCGACTCACCAAGTCAGCCCACTTCCTACCTATCAGAGAGCAGGGCTCAGTGGAGAGCTTAGGATGCCTCTACATTTAGGAGATCGTACAAATTCATGGTGTTCCATCATCTATCGTCTCCAATCGAGATGCTCTATTTACTTCCCTGCTTTGGAAGGGGTTGCAGGAGGAATTTGGTATGCAGCTACGCCTGAGCACCGCCTTTCATCTTCAGACGGATGGCCAGATGGAGAGGACCATTCAGAATCTCGAGGACATGCTCTGTGCATGTGTCCTCGACTTTGGTTACAGTGGGGAGGATCACCTATCTTTGATGGAGTTTGCGTACAACAAAAGTTACCACTCCACCCTCGGGATGGCACCATACGAGGCATTGTATGGTCGAACTTGCAGATCACCTCTGTGCTAGACTGACCCTGGGGAGTCAGCACTCGTAGGACCAGAGATGGTCCAGGCTACGACAGAGAAGGTGCAGATCATCCAGGAGCGGATGAGGACTGCACAGAGCAGATAGAAGTCCTATGCTGATAGGATGCAGAGACCACTAGAGTTTGAGGATGGTGACCTTGTTTTCTTACGGGTCTCACCTCGACGTGGATTACGGAGATTTGGTCGGGGCGGCAAGTTATCTCTGCGCTTCATCAGACCATTTCAGGTTCTCAGTAGGATAGGCGATGTGGCTTATCGCCTAGCTCTTCCACCTCAGTTGCACTGGGTGCACGACGTCTTCCACGTATCTCAGTTGAGGAGATACGTGCATGACCCGACAAATATCATTGATCACGGGGAGCTGGACATCAATGACAGGGAGACTTTTGCATAGGTCCCGGTGGAGATCGAGGAATGACAGGAGTGGGTCCTATGTGGACGGTCGATTCCTCTAGTTCACATTAGGTAGCAGCACGGGAACCTCCAGGAGAGCACATGGGAGTGGGAGGCTCAGATGCATGCACAGTACCCCCATTTATTTCCCTAGTTTATGATGTAGCTTTATGGGGACGTAAATCCCTGAGGTGGGAGTAATGTAAAGAGCCATAAAATTTCAAGGATTTTTTTTATTAAATTCTTTGGGATTTTACGAGTACGCAGTTTCTGACAGCACTTGATTCTGAGGCCCGGTGTGCCTGGAATCAATTTCTGAAGTTTAGCTCGGGTATGTTCAGTGAATGAACGAGCGGGTTTTTATATCTTTTAAACCAATGCTCAGAATTGAAATCCAAGGGCACTGATGAAACCGCATCACTGGTAATTTCTTTATAGGATCTTTACCGAAGATGCGTTTGCTCAGGAGGAGATGTTAAAAAAAAGAGGTTTAAATAAAAAGTGAATAAAATTGTGGTACAATTTTATTTCTAACTAAGGTGGTTTAATCCTACATGGGGAGTTAGGGTGGGACCCACTAGCATCCTAACTACCCATGCGAGGATAAATGTGAGGTGGGGCCTGCACGATCCCCAACTCTTCACTTTTCCTAAACCCCTTAAACCCCCCATTAAACCCCTTGTATTTAATTGGGTAACTCTTCCTCTCCCCACTCTCCCACATTAATTCATGCCAACACACACTTAATCAATTAATTGAATTAAGTGTTTGAATTTTTAAATTTGAATGCATGTCACTAATTAATAAAATAAGAGAAGACTTATTTTATTTTGGGGGTTGGCTTGTTGTGGGAGGATTTTTGGAGAGAGACTTTGTGTTAAGAAAGACGGAAGTTCCTCCTTCGTGAAGAACTTCATCCTCCCGCGAAGAACGTCACCTCTTCAGCGAAGAACACCGTCACCACAAGGAGAGATGACCTTCCTTTCCTTCTTCTCTCTGCAACTAGTGTGGAGACTCCGTTCCCTATTTGGACGCACGCCAAATCCATCTTCCACGATGCCTGGCGAACGTCATCGATTATCGAGGTAAGGGTGTGTTTTGGATTGAGAAATATTGGTTTTCCTTCCATGTTGTCATTCCTCTTAAACCACTTGTTATCAAACTAATGCGGAAGGGACCAGACCAAACTAACACGGTCCGATTCCTCCACCGTTCTTGTGAATAAGTGGGGTCCTTCAACTGTTCTTGAGCGGTGAATCAAGTTATGTTTTAGGAGCCGTACGGAGGCCCGAAAACATCATAAATGGCCTCAGAGCATCAGGGAGACCTAGAAGTATAAGTTTCGTAGAAATAAGATCATCAGAATGAAGAACAGATGCCTCGGGAGGCGTGCTGGCTAGAGGCATCATTTCTGGAAAATTCCAGAATACACGGCGTGTCCTCCAGAAGCACACGCTGTGTAGTAAAAGCGTACTGTGGATTCCGTTTCAGATGTTAGAAAAGTAACACAAGGCGTGTGACTTTAGACACACGACGTGTACTCTCCACACAGTTTTACAAAGGAGACATCGATGGACATGGCGTGTATTCAAGGAGATACACAGACATGGGCAGAACCATACGACCAATAGGCACGACGTGTACTTCCTTCACCATGGCAGAAGCAGCTTCGTGAAGACTCGACGTGTAATCTGGGAGATACACGGACATGGGCAGAACCACACAGCCAAGAGGCACGGAGTGTACTTCCTTCACCATGGCAGAAGAGGCTTTGTGAAGACTCGACATGTATTTCAGGAATACATGAACACGGGGTGGAGTACACGAGCATGTACTCCACCACACGGCCAGGCATGGCCAGCGCACATGGACCTGACCCTAGAGGTTTGGACATGGTGTGTAACCATACCACACACTGTGTACTTAATTATTTACATGACCAGCCCCATGACACAGGCCACTTATACGGGAAGTACCTAGTGTCTGATAACCCGGCGTGTACTTTTTACCTACACGCCGTGTAATTTTAGGGAAATGACTTGGTCATCTTATTCTATGTATCTTGGACACGTTCTGCTTGGTTTTTCCCCTATGACTTGGGAAAAAACATTGGTATACATCATCTCTGGTCTCATGATGGTTGATGTATCCACCCCTTTGACTCGAGGAGCAGACCCTCCCGGAATCGAGTATGCTGTGTGCGGGAACCCTAGAGCTGGCTGCGACTGCGACGACTACCGTGCTGGGATCCTCCGTGGGTTCAACGATGATGACGACTGTACTTGGATCCTACGTGGGTTCGGCAACGACGACTTCTGTACTTGGATCCTACGTGGGTTTGGTAGGGGAGATGATTCAGAGGCTACATCTATCATCTCTACCCCTCTTCGTGAGTAGTATACCTGTGTGAGCTGAGTCTTGAATTTCAGTCATTATCATTGATATGTTTGACTTGATTTCCTGTGTGGATTGAGTTGTGCTTTCCTGTGTGGACTGGGTTGTACTTGGGATCGTGAGTTGGAGCCGAACTGAAATTGATGAATTAGGTATATGTATGGTCATATACCTAAGTAGAGTTGGTTGATACTTCGTGTTTGTATCTTTCCTTTGTGGTTTATCCTTTGTGGATTCTGGGAGACCTTCAGGGGTCTCGGGGTCCCTACTGAGTATCGTATACTCACCCCTGCATGGACTATGCCCGCACTACATTGTGTTGGATGTAGATGACAGACAACACTGATCAAGGTGAATTCTTGTGGAGCGGAACGGTGCCTGGAGGTGGACCACTTGGCAGGACGTACACGGAGTGGACGGCTAGACCCGAGGAGCTGTGGAGACCATCTGTACCCACACTTCAGGTGGGCCGGAGGATGACTGGGTGGTTGCTGATTTACTTTTTTTGCTATTGTAATTTCTTTTCTATTGTACTGTACTTTCAGTTGGTTTTGTATTCTAGCCCATTTACTTTCCCGAACTTACTTTTGTACTCAGTTTGCTTAGTGTTTACTTCATATTGCATACACTATTGTGTTTCTTTACTTATATAAAGGCAATGCCTTCTCTTTTATCGGGATTTACGCCTTTGGTGCTAGTCGCCAGCCCCTGGCCTATGGAAGGCAGACTTGGGGTAGTCACGGCATGGGCTTGAGGACGGGTCGTGACAAATTGGTATCAGAGGAGTCAGTTCTACTGCAAAACTTAGGACTCTTATAATTTATTTCTGTGAAGAAATAGTGTTAAGCATATTGAGTGTGGTTATCAGTCCAGAGAGTCCAGTGTTGGTGCGGTAGTGGATGTATCCATACACCAGGACCCTGACTTCTGATTTCTGACTTAGTGCTCGAAAACATTGATTGCATATGCGTTTCAAAAGTTTTCTTTGTGATTACTTTGAGTCAAATCACCAGGTATACTTTATTAACCATGGTGCACCTGTTTCTTTTCAGGATGGCCCCATGACGACAGCTAGCTAGGGTTCCCAGTTACGTGCGAGATGGAAGCCCGCCGAGCGATGAGGCCTCGATGAAGGGACCCATTACATCGGAGGTACCGGTGATACCTATACCTGCTGAGCCACCGATGCCACCAGCCCCAACAGTTGATAGTGCACGCTGCTTGAGTGCGTTGCACGAGTTTCAGCGACAGAGGCCGCCCAGGTTCCGCGGGGAGACAGACCCTCAGATAGCTGAGGATTGGCTAGAGGCTGTTGTTAGAGTCTTCAGATTGGTAGGGACATCGGTATATCTTATGGTGATCCTTGCCGAGACAACCCCAATATCTACGTTAGCATATCAGATGGCTCCTACTAAGCTTCGTGAGCTGCGGGTACAGTTGGAGGACTTGCAGGGCAAGGGATTCATCCGACCCAGTGTTTCACCCTGGGCTTCTCTGATTTTATTCACCAAGAAGGCGGATGGGAGCTTACGACTATGAGTAGACTACCATATCCTGAATTAGGTGACCATAAAGAACAAGTATCCACTCCCGAGGATTGATGACCTCTTTGACCAGCTCAAGGGATCACGATGGTTCTCGAAGATAGACCTCAGGTCAGGCTATCATCAGCTCAGAGTTCGAGATGAGGATGTGTAGAAGATGGCCTTCAGGTGTCGGTATGGCCACTATGAGTTCTTGGTTATGCCTTTTGGCGTAACCAACACTCCATCAGTGTTCATGAGTCTCATGAACAAGATCTTCCAGCATTACCTCAATCTATTTTTCATAGTCTTCATCGATGACATACTAATTTAATCGACTACTGAGGAGGAGAACACCTACCACTTACGGGTTGTATTGGACACACTCCGAGAGCACCAGATTTATGGTAAGCTCTTGAAGTGTCAGTTCTGGATTCAAGAGGTCCACTTCTTAGGTCACGTCATCTCTGAGGCGGGATTTGCGGTGGATCCTGCGAAGATCGAGGCGGTACTTGCTTGGGAGCCACCCAGGAGTGTGACTGAGGTGCAGAGTTTCCTAGGTCTGGCTGGGTACTATCAGAGATTTGTTCCAGACTTCTCCAGAGTTACAACACCACTTTCAGATTTTAAAAATAAGGAAAAACCCTTCGTGTGGTTAGATAGATGTCAGCATAGCTTCCAGGAGCTGAGACAGAGATTGACCAGGGCTCCCATCTTGAGGCTACCAGAGGAGGGCATAGGGTATTTAGTTTACTATGATGCATCAGGGGCCAGAATCGGGTGTGTCCTGATGTAGGAGTAGGCAGTGATCGCCTATGGTGCATGATATTTGAGGCAGCATGAGTAGAACTATGCTACACATAACCTAGAGTTAGCAGTAGTGATCTTCGCCTTGAAGATGTGGTGGCACTATCTGATGGGTGAGTGCTTTACAGTCTTTTCTGACCACCAGAGTCTCAGGTACATATTCTCACAGAAGGACCTGAACCTGAGAGAACGTTAATGGCTTGAGTTCCTCTAGGACTATGACTTTGAGATAGTCTATACTCCTAGGAAGGGGAACGTAGTAGATGATGCTCTCAGCAGGAGATCGGGCATTCAGCTACTTGGAGAGGCGACAGAGCAGTTAGCCGCTTTGTAGATATCCTTTATGGATAAAGATGGGGAAGTATTCCTACAGTCACTCACAGTCACTGATTAGCCACTAAATGAGGCTAATATTCATTGTTAATATACATAATATTCATGTTCTTTATTATTCATAAACACCATTTTAGTGCATTTTACACTTTGAACATCATTTCACATTATGATTGTAATACCTTCTTAAAATGCACTATTATGTGGTACATTTTTGAACATAATTTGAAGTACCCAATGATTCATCTAATTATACATATTTTAATTTGATATTTTTTGAAATTGATATACACTCCAATATGAACATGTTTCATTCAGGGATCAATAGAGAATTCATGGAGGATGATGGAGATATTTGGCAATGAAAGGAAGCAATTCTGGAGAAGGCAGATTGGACACCATCCCACTGATGATACTGTGGGGCCCAAAATACAAACCCAATTAACCCCAAATTTCTCGGGATGATAGAAGACCTGTCTAGGAACAAATACCTCTTCAGGATCCAATGTTAATTCTTCCTCCATGGTGTCTATTTAGGCGGCCCAAGTTAGAGATAAAATTCTGGGCTAGATTCTGCGGTCCAGAAAAACAGCCCACCAATTAAACCATATCTCTAAAACCATAACTCCTTTTGGGCTAATATTTTACATGGTGTTAGGGTACATCCGGAGATTAATTTAAGTCTTCTATGGCCCACCCAAATTCGGCGATCTAGATGGTGTTTCAAGCGCGTATGTTCGGTGCATGAAAGCTAGATGCCTTTTCGGGTCAAGGATGGAAAGTCTTCTTTCCACAAACTTTCCACCACCCTAGACCTACCATACTCAAGTGGGATGACTTGTACTGTTGGAGGCTCGACACAAGGCTCCCAAAATGCCTATTTAAGGCAGTGGTGGTGAAGGAGTTTTAAAAATCTTGGATGCTTTGTTCAATTGTAATGTTATGCTGCATTTTTGTTACCTCAAATTTGTCTTTCACATGTAAGTTGTTCAATTCAATTTAGTTTCTTAATAAAAGTTATTCTTATACTCTTATTCTGTTGTTCTTCATATAAATTTTATACCATTGGATCAAGATGTGAATTTATTCACACCAACCCTTGTGAAATTATTCACACAACGGTGAAGTGATCATTTTATTTTTGTTGTTTTCTTTACTTCTCCATTTCCTCCCTCATAAGTCTACTTTCCACTTCCATTGAAACCATGGGATCAATGGAGGGCTAACCCACTTATGGGTTGATCTAAGGGAGTATCAAGGGGCTGGATTGGATGTTATTTATTACCTAATTAATGTATAATCACTTCTTTAATTGGGATTTTTATTTGATGATTTTTAAACTCCATCGTACTTGTTGAATTTAAGGCCACACATTTCAAGTACTAATACGAACCTTTACCTTGAAGTGATCAAAACTTTGATCCTTCAAGTGTATAGGTGATTAGTATTAAAGGGTGTAGGAATTAAACCAGTAATTGATGATGTTGTTTTATCTCCTTAAATGAACCCATCTCAAATTTAAGAAATTAAAATCATTAAAAAGGAAATACGTCCAATCCACCCCGAGCGATAACCTAGTATCAACTCATTCTTTTAAATTTAATTCACCTAAATCAATTAGATATCTTTAAAACCCATCCAAAATCAATCCAAGTTGGCCACTTCATAGCCGAAAACAGTCCATAGAATGTACATGTCTATAGGTTTATTCTTAGGTCTCTGTGGATTCGATAACCCAAGCTAAACTACAAGGACCGTCTTACCTTCTTCTCTTGGGTAAATTTGAGCGAGAATCAAATTTTGGAACCATAGCCGGGGACCTAAGTAAGTTATATTAGACACTATCATCCTTTTTTTCATTCTACTTCTCTTTTCTCACTCCGCACTCCTATGGAAGTCAATTTTGAACAAGTCCAAACATGGGAAACCTATCCCTACTTTGATCACCCAACCCCATGTACGATGTACAATGACCATCCTAATTCTTACTTGTGGGATCATCAACAACCTACTGAACCACAATGTTTTTATTCATGTGATCCACAAAACATCTCAACATATAATGAGTTTCAATCCCCACAAATCCAATTTGAACATCCTCCTATGCAATTCCAACAACATAGTTATCCTCCTGGAATAGACCATTTGTCTCAACCACTTATCCATCCTGATCCACATCAATTACTTGAAGAACTATGTCAAAAAATGGAGATAATTAATTTTGAGGTTTCATCATTGAGGTTAGAACTACAAAGCATTACAAATTGTGAGGACCCCATCCCTACACAAACTATCCCTTCCATAACCATATATGAAGTGTCTAGTTTCCCACAAACCTCTCATGAATTTACTGAAGAGAAAAACTTTGGATATGGGGAAGATGAAGAGGATAAAGGAATTGTTGATGGGTCTTTAAATCAAGAGGAAATTGACTTTTTGGATTCAAAAGAGGAGAATTTGACATCATGGATTGAGTCTCATGAATATAACTCTGTTGATGATTTTTTGAAAACACCAATCATTGAACCATTAAGAGAAATCACAATATTTGAGTCCATACCCATTTCTAAGACTGATATTTCTAATTTTTTGGATGAATCTTCTATTCCAAAGGAACCAATTCTATTGATAAATTTTGAAAATAAAACTGAGATCGATCCAAATTCCCAACCTATGTCTAAAAATGTTAGTCTGCCTGAACTCAAACATGTGTCCTTTCCATCCTTCCTCAAGTTTTCATTCATTGAGTATATCCAAAACCATAATGTTTTCATTGTTTCTTCTATTTATATAAATAAAATTGGAATTACCCTTGATGTATTAGGCAAGACTAGAGGAGCAACTAGATCCACCATTTCTGATATTCCTTGGATTTACCAACTCATTTTAGAACATAGGTTTGTTAATGAAAAAAATTATAAACATGTAATCAATCTAAACCTAGTTGAATTTGTGAAACATGTGGTCCTTAAAAATTTTAAAGTTGGTATTTGGTAAGTTGGGGGGTTTATGTCGAGCTAACGACATTAAACAAAGCGCTACATGGGAGGCAACCCATGGTTTTCAAGTTTACAATAATTTTGTTGTTGTAATAAAAATTATATTTAAAATAGGAATAATGAATCATTTTGATATTTAAAAATAAAAAAAAATAAACTGTTGACCTGTTCTTCTATAATGAGTATGGATGGGTATGAAAGGGGAGCACCATATTCATCCGTGTCACGTGGTGTGATCCTTGAGTAATACCTTACCCAGAAATTTAAAAAGAAGACAACGTATCATCAGTTTGTTTTTTTTTGATGTGTTTTAGGTTAAAAAATTAAAAAACAATAATAAAAATAATATAATAATTAAAAAAGGGGACACGCCATAGGTCGTGGGGCAAACCTCGTCACAACCGGCGAAGCCGCAGGGACTCGAACCTGAGACCGAAGGGAGACATGGGCGCGCACTTACCACTGACCTACGGATTCTTGTGCTTCCTTATTCTATAATTTTTATATATATACTTATATTTTAATTCCTTTATTATATAAATATATATATATATATATATATTGTTTTTTTGTTTGTTTTGTTTGTTTTGTTTTTCCTTTTTCCACTAGGGAACTTTGCAAGCGACATGGATATCAAAGGAATAAATTGGAGCAGTAAGAACTTCAAACTTCAACCACCAGGTGACTTCATTCCATGACCCTCATTTTCAATTTCCTTTTTGAACATTCATTCTCTACCTCTACCCCCTTCTAAATTTTCTTTTATTTAAACACTGGGGACAGTGTTATTTTATGTTGGGGGAGGAGATAAAATAAAAAAAAATTCTTTTGTGTAAAAAAAAATGAATGATTTGAAAAAATAATTAAATGGAGGGAAAAATTACTTTAACTTTAAACATGGTAATACACATTGCACACTTTGAAACTGAATATCAAATAATTTAGTATACCCTGATTCTGATTTTAATCCTTTTATAATTTCATGAGCATAGATTTTGGAAAGTGTGGCTGTCCAATGTGATATTTCATCGTTTATATTTTCATCCAAATAAAAAAATCACAATGCACGTCCCTTGGATAGTGGGGTATTAGTTTGAGTTCATGGGGTCCCCTAAATAAATAGCATAGGTTTGGTGATCATTTTAGTTTAATATGAGTATTCAAAAAATTAAAAATTAAAAAAAAAAAATTGCGCGTAGAGCAATGAAATGACCTAATGCCTGACTTTCGGCACTTGGGGATCGTGACTCCATAGTTGTCTGGCCCAGAGTTAGTAATTTTATCTCTATTTTTGGTAATTTGAATTTGTTTTTAACTGAGTTAACTCGAGATGATGCCTGAGTATGTGGGCTTCACTTGGTGCCCTAAGGTCTTTGAGCCTGGGAGTCATCGGCAAAGTCTCGCTATAGGGGTTGACTCTTTTGAGTGCAACTTCAATTACCATGGCAAAATTGCAAAAAAAAACAACAACAACAAAAAAAACAAACAAAAAAAAAATTACAAAAAAAAAATGAATACTCATCTTAATATTGAAATGAGATTCCACCTAGCGCTTCCGTAATTTCCCCCTTGAATAAAGATGAACCCCCATGTCTATTGTGATGCACAACACATCCTCATACTTAATTGATATTGGATGAAATATGACAATGAATTTGAACAAAGGAATGGGCTTGGGATTGAGATCTTCTTATGAAACTATCTTGTATTAAAATATTTTGATGGGTTTCATGATTGTTTGGTATAATTTTTTCTGGTGATCATTGTGTATTAAAATGTTTTTGGAAAAGGGAATTCGAATTTCATATTGTTGAGATATATTTTGCTCGGGACTAGCAAAACTCAAGTTGGGGGGTGTGATTAGCCACTAAATGAGGCTAATATTCATTGTTAATATACATAATATTCATGTTCTTTATTATTCATAAACACCATTTTAGTGCATTTTACACTTTGAACATCATTTCACATTATGATTGTAATACCTTCTTAAAATGCACTATTATGTGGTACATTTTTTAACATAATTTGAAGTACCCAATGATTCATTTAATTATACATATTTTAATTTGATATTTTTTGAAATTTATATACACTAAAATATTAACATGTTTCATTCAGGGATCAATGGAGAATTCATGGAGGATGATGGAGATATTTGGAAATGAAAGGAAGCAATTCTGGAGAAGGCAGATTGGACACCAGCCCACTGATGAGACTGTGGGGCCCAAAATACAGGCCCAATTAACCCCAAATTTCGTGGGATGATATAAGACATGTATAGAAACAAATAACTCTTAAGGATACAATGCTAATTCTGCCTCCATGGTTTCCATTTAGGCGGCCCAAGTTAGAAATAAAATTCTGGGCCAGATTCTGCGGCCCAGAAAAACAGCCCACCAATTAAACCATATCTAGAAAACCATAACTTCTTTTAGGATGATATTTTACAGGGTGTTAGGTAAAATCCTAAACTTAATTTAAGTCTTATATGGCCCACCCAAATTCGGCCATCTAGAAGGTGTTTCAAGCACGTCTGTTCAGTGCATGAAAGCTGGATGCCTTTTCGGGTCAAGGATGGAAAGTCTTCTTTCCAAAAACTTTCCACCACCCTAGACCTACCATACTCAAGTGGGATGACTTGTACTGTTGGAGGATCGACCCAAGGCTCCCAAAATTCCTATTTAATGCATTGTTTGTGAAGGAGTTTTAAAAATCTTGGATGCTTTGTTCAATTGTAATGTTATGCTGCATTTTTGTTGCCTCAAATTTGTCTTTCACATGTAAGTTGTTCAATTCACTTTAGTTTCTTAATAAAAGTTCTTCTTCTACTCTTATTACGTTGTTATTCATATCACTTTTATACCATTGGATCAAGGTGTGAATTTATTCACACCAACCCTTGTGAAATTATTCACACAACGGTGGAGTGATCATTTTATTTTTTTTGTTTTCTTTACTTCTCCATTTCCTCCCTCATGAGTCTACTTTCCGATTCCATTGAAACCATGGGATCAATGGAGGGATAACCCACTTATGGTTTGATCCAAGGGAGTAGAAAGGGGATGGATTGGATGTTATTTATCACCTAATTAATGTATAATCACTTCTTTAATTGGGATTTTTATTTGATGATTTTTAAACTCCATCGTCCTTGTTGAATTTAAGGCCACACACTTCAAGTACTAATACGAACCTTTACCTTGAAGTGCTCAAAACTTTGATCCTTCAAGTGTATAGGTGATTAGTATTAAATGGTGTAGGCATTAAACCAGTAAGTGATGATGTTGTTTTATCTCCTTAAATGAACCCATCTCAAATTTAAGAAATTGAAATCATTAAAAAGGAAATACGTCCAATCCACCCCGAGCGATAACCTAGGATCAACTCATTATTTTAAATTTAATTCACCTAAATCAATTAGATATCTTTAAAAACCATCCAAAATCAATCCAAGTTGGCCACTTCATAGCTGAAAACAGTCCATAGAATGTACGTGTCTATAGGTTTCTTCTTAGGTCTCTGTGGATTCGATAACCCAAGCTAAACTACAAGGACCGTCTTACCTTATTCTCTTGGGTAAATTTGAGCAAGAATAAGTCACTCCTCTTCTACTTCAGCGGGTCGGAGAGGCATAGCGTGGGGATGTTGAATGTGAGACGTGACGTGTACAGATATCCACAGGACATGCACCCGTTGGATTTTCTGTAGGAGGAGAGCACGACATCCTCTTCAAGGAACGTACCATGGTACCGGTTGCATTAAAGGAGGAGGTGCTGAGGGAGTTTCACACTTCCCCTTTGATGGTACATCTAGGAGTGGCGAAGATGTACCAGGATCTCAGACAATAACACAGGTGTCCGGGTATGAAGAAGGTTGTGGCTGAGTTCGTTTCACGATGCCTCACCTGCCAGCAGGTGAAGGCAGAGCACCAGGTACCAGCTAGCTTGGTACAGCCCTTAAAGGTCCCGAAGTGGAAGTGGGATGGGATATCCATGGATTTTGTGATGGTAATTCCACGTACTTCTAGAGGACACGACTCCATATGGGTGATTGTCGACCAACTAACCAAGTCGGCCCACTTCCTACCTATCAGAGAGTAGGGATCAGTGGAGATCTTGGGACAACTCTACGTTCAGGAGATCGTACGGCTTCATGGTGTGCCATCATCAATCGTCTTCGATTGAGGTTCTCGCTTTAATTCCTGTCTTTGGAAGGGGTTTCAGGAGGGATTTGGGATGCAGCTACGCCTGAGCACCACCTTTCATCCGCAGAAAGATGGCCAGACGGAGAGGACCATTTAGACTCTCAAGGACATGCTCCGTGCATGTGTCCTCGACTTTGGTCACAGATCGGAGGATCACCTATCTTTGGTGGAGTTTTCGTACAACAACAGTTACCACTCCACCATCTGGATGTCACCATATGAGGCATTGTACGACCGACCTTATAGATCACCTCTATGCTGGACTGAACCTGGGGAGTCAGCACTCGTAGGACCAGAGATGGTCTAGGATACGATGTAGAATGTGCAGATCATCTAGGAGTAGATGAGGACTGCACAGAGCAGACAGAAGTCCTATGTTGACAGGTGGTAGAGACCTCTAGAGTTTTAGGATGGTGACCACGTTTTCTTACGGGTCTCACCTCGATGTGGATTACGAATATTTGGTTGGGGTAGTAAGTTATCTACGCAATTCATCAGACCATTTTAGTTTCTCAGCAGGATAGGTGAGGTGGCTTATCACCTAGCTCTTCCACCTCATTTGAACCAGGTGCACGACGTCTTCCATGTATCTCAGCTAAGGAGATATGTGCATGACCTGACGCATATCATTGATCACGGGGAGCTGGACATTGATGACGGGGTGACTTTTGCGGAGGCCCTGATGGAGATAAAGGATCGACAGAAGAGGGTCCTACGTGGATGGTCGATTCCTCTAGTGCACATCAGGTGGTAGCACGAGAACCTCCAGGAGAGCACATGGGAACGGTAGGCTCAGATGCATTCACATTATCCCCATTTGTTTCCCTTGTTTATGATGTATCTTTATTGGTACGTAAATCCCAGAGGTGGGAGTAATGTAAAGACCCATAAAATTCCAAGGAATTTTTTTTCTTAAATTCTTTGGGATTTTACGAGTACGTAGTTTTTGAAGGCACCTGATTCCGAGGCCCGGTGTGCCTGGAATCAATTTCTGAAGTTTAGCTCGGGTACATTAAGTGAAAAAATGAGCAGGTTTTTCTATCTTTTTAACCAGTGCTCGGAATTGAAATCCGAGGGCACCGATGAAACTGTAGCGCCAGTAATTTCTTAATAGGATCTTTTCCGAAGATGCGTTTTCTCAAGGGGAGATGTAAAAAATAGAGGTTTAAATAAGAAGTGAATAAAATTGTGGTACAATTTTATTTCTAACTAAGGTGGTTTAATCCTACATGGGGGAGTTAGGGTGGGACCCACTAGCATCCTAACTACCCATGTGAGTATAAATGTGAGGTGGGGCCCGCACGAGCCCCAACTCTTCACTTTTCTTAAACCCCTTAAACCCCCCATTAAACCCCTTGCATTTAATTGGGTAACTCTTCCTCTCCCCACTCTCCCACATTAATTCATTCCAACACACACTTAATCAATTAATTAAATTAAGTGTTTGAATTTGTAAATTTGTATGCATGTCACGAATTAATAAAAATAAGAGAAGACTTATTTTATTTTGGGAGTTGGCTTGTTGTGGGAGGATTTTGGGAGAGAGCCTTTGTGTGAAGAAATATGGAAGTTCCTCCTTTGTGAAGAACTTCATCCTCTCGTGAAGAACATCACCTCTTCGACGAAGAATTCCATCACCATAAGGAGAGACGACATGCCTTTACTTATTCTCTCCATAACTAGTGTGGATACTCCATTCCCTCTTTGGATGCATGCCAACGCCATCTTTCGCGATGCCCAGCGAACATCATCGATTGTCGAGGTAGGGGTGTGTTTTGGATTGAGAAATATTGGTTTTCCTTCCATGTTTTCATTCCTCTTAAACCAATTGTTATCGGAATAATGAGGAAGGGACCAGACCAAACTAACATGGTCTGATTCCTCCTATGTTCTTGTGAATAAGTGGAGTCCTTCAACTATTCTTGAGCAGTGAATCAAGTTATGTTTTCGGAGCCGAACGGAGGCCTGAAAACATCGTAAACGGCCTCAGAGCATTGGGGCGACCAAGAAGTGGAAGTTTCATAGAAATAAGATCATAATAATGAAGAACGAATGCCTCGGGAGGCGTGCTGTCCAGAGGCGTCATTTCTGGAAAATTCCAAAATACACGGCGTGTACTCCAGAAGCACATGCCGTGTAGTAAAAGCGTATTGTGGCTTCCATTTCGGACGTTATAAAAGTAACAAACAGCGTGTGTCTCTAGACACAAGGTGTGTACTCTCCACACATTTTGACATAGGAGACATCGATGGACATGTCGTGTATTCAGGGAGATACACGGACATGGGCAGAACCACATAGCCAATAGGCACGACGTGTACTTCCTTCACCATGGCAGAAGCAGCTTCATGAAGACTCAGCGTGTAATCCGAGAGATACACGGACATGGGAAGAACCACATGGCCAAGAGGAATGGCATGTACTTCCTTCACCATGGCATAAGCGGCTTCAGGAAGACTCGACGTGTATTTTGGGAATACACGGACACAGGGTGGAGTACACGAGCATGTACTCCACCACACGGCCAGGCATGGCCAGCGCACATAGACCTGACCCTAGAGGTTTGGACACAATGTGTAACCATACCACACGCCATGTACTTACTTATTTACACAACCATCCCCATGACATGGGCCACTTACACGGGCAGTACCTGGTGTCTGATAACACGCCATGTTCTTTTTACCTACACGCCGTGTACTTTTAGGGAAATGGCTTAGTCATCTTATTCTCTGTATCTTGGACACGTTCTGCTTGGTTTTTCCCCTATGACGTGGGATGGAACGTTGGGATACATCATCTCTGGTCTTCATGACAGTTGATTTATCCACCCCTTTGACTCGAGGAGCAGACCCTCTCAGAATCGAGTATGTTGTGTGCGGGAACCCTAGAGCTGGCTGCAACTGCGACGACTACCGTGCTGGGATCCTCCATGGGTTCAACGACGATGAAGACTGTACTTGGATCCTACATGGCTTCGACAGCGAGGATGACTGTACTTGGATCCTATATGGGTTCAACAGCGATGGTTACTGTACTTGGATCCTATGTGGGTTCGGTAGTGACGACTTCTGTACTTGGATCCTATGTGGGTTCGGTAGGGGAGATGATTCAGAGGCTACATCTATCATCTCCACCCCTCTTCGTGAGTTATATACATGTGTGAGATGAGTATTGAATTTTAGTCATTATCATCGATATGTTTGACTTTCTTTCCTGTGTGGATTGGGTTGTGCTTTCCTGTGTGGACTAGGTTGTACTTGGGCTTGTGAGTTGGTGCTGAACTGGAATTGATAACTTAGGTATATGTATGGGCATATACCTAAGTAGAGTTCGTTGATACTTTATGTTTGTATCTTTCCTTTGTGGTTTGTCCTTTGTGGATTCTAGGAGACCTTCAGGGGTCTCGGGGTCCCTACTGAGTATCGTATACTCACCCCTATATGGGCTATTCCCGCACTACGTTGTGTTGGATGCAGACGACGGACATCACTGATCAAGGTGGAGTCTTGTGGAGCGGGACGGTTCCTGGAGGTAGACCACTTGGCGGGACGTACACAGAGCGGACGGACGGACCCAAGGAGTTGAGGAGACCGTCTATACCCACCCTTCAGGTGGGATAGCCGGAGGACAACTCGGTGGTTGTTGATTTAATTTTTCTGCTGCTGTACTTTCTTTTCAATTGTGCTGTACTTTCATTTCGGTTTGTATTCTTTCCCATTTACTTTCCAACACTTACTTTTGTACTCATTTTTCTTAGTGTTTACTTCAGCTTGCGTACAATGTTGTGTTTCTTTACTTATATAAAGGCAATGACTTCCCTTTTATCGGGATTTACGCATTTGGTGCTAGTCGTCAGCCCCTGGCCTATGGAAGACGGTCTTGGGGTAGTCACGGCACGGTCTCGAGGACGGGTCATTACAAATATTTTATTTAATACCCAAAATTATTACTGAAACATTGCATACAGTTAATGAATATATCTGAAGAATAAGCGATTACTTTCTTTTTTTATTTGGTTCATTGTGTTTAAACTTCCAGAGATTAATTTTATTATATGAAAAGAAAATAATCTCTTATTTAATACCTCTTTCTTTGAAGGATGTTGCGAAGGTGCCTTTGGCGTCACTATTTACATTATCCCTTTTGCCTTGTCTTTTAACTTGTTTTCCATAATAATTAAAGATTATACTTTCTTATATACTTGGTGAATCTTACTTAGAAGGTAATAAATCATTTTTCTCCAAATTATTCATTTTTCAATAATAAATGAAACTGGAGAAGATGAGTAAAGCATGATATGAGAAAGAGATCCATTGAAAGATCATGACCCATCTTTCAATTTATACATATCCAGTATTATTATCAACTATTCATATTTGTACTTCTCTTTCTCCTTTCAAGCTTCTCAAAGATGAGACAAATTGTGTAATCATCCATGTCATGATGTAGTATCCACAACTTACAATAGACATTGATAAAAATAATTATGACATAAACATTATATGATTCATACATGAGTCTCCTGTATGCATTTTTACACCCTCACTTCTTGAGGTGCCTCAATAAGTTTTGGGGAATTCAGCACCTTGAATTTCCAATATTATAGTATTGTGTGAAAAAACCTATACTACTCTTTGGAAACTCATGTTGGAAATGAAATTAAACTTGAACAATATTATCACATCATTATTGTATTATTACATTCCATTTCTTACAAAAACAAAAAATAGCATATTTTTACTTTTATCTTGATTACCGATTTAGATATTATTTATTAATTAATTAAATCATTAAATATGTCCCACTATTTTATCAAACTCTAGAAACCCTATCTACTAGAATCAAAATATTCTATCAATTGAGTATTCTAGTGGAAAGGATCATTGAACTTCCACTCATAGTCTATAAGTTATGGATATTCCACTACTTGTAGAGTTCAAGGTAAGTGTTTGACTGACCAACCACATTAAATCCAGATTCCTTGATCTATTGATTGAAGTCACCACTTATGAAATAATTTTTTTGATTTACTCAATGATTGACTCTAAAGTTTCATCAATCTAGATTTGAATACTTATTTGATTCCAACTTTAGTTAAGTCAACCCATCACTCTCATAAGAACTCCCCGATATTAAGAGACACCCTCAACTTTGGCTGACGAGCACTATGAACACTCAGTTTTGTTCAAATTCAAATGATGGATGGTGTTTTATAACTTAATATTTCTATGAGGGTTTTTATTTATATTTTTTGATGAATGTAATCAATTTCTATTAATCTATTCGTACTATGTTTTCATGCTCAAAACTAAAATTTAATAAAAAATATTCATCGCTTCTTTATGAATTTTACTATTTATTATTTTATGTGTTTCCCACTATCATGAAAATGCATAAAATAATACAAAAATTCATAAAGTAAATATATATAACCAATTGTTCTTGAGCATATAATATTGGTTGATCCATTTAAATTTAATGGATCAACCATGACTGAGGGGTATCATATTTGAGTCATAGCTTGACTCACAATGCATCTCATCCCTTTCTAGTGTGTCCACATCTCATCTGGATTTCATCTCAACTTGGGATTGTTTGTGACTTGTAGTGTCCTCATCATTATACAAAAATACTCACACGTAGGTGAGGGGGTCTTAGGAGTACATAATACAGACTGATAAATTGGACGCACAGACCCTTATACATATTGATTGAAAAATAACAATGTGTAGATCATCGATAAAACTAATTAATTATTTACAATCATCACAATAGATAATAAATAATTAAATAAGTAAACTAGACATACACAAGCCGATCAATTTCTCAAGACCTATCAACAGGTAAAAATAAAAGCATGGTAATAATTAAATTGAAATAATTTAATTATAAGGACATTAATTAAATTAAATTAATTATTGAAATTAAAATAATTTAATTCTATCTGGTACACTATTAATTTAATATTAATTCCAAAATTAAATTAATGATTTTATTTAATTTTATATTAAAAATTAATTTACTTATTCAGAATATTAAAATATTAAAATTTTAAAACAAAAATTATTTTTTAATTAATTTAATTTAATAATGAAATTAAATTAATTAACTTAATTAATTTTGATTAGATTAATTATTCCTGAGTATTGAAACCCTGTGAAAGGCCTATCCGGGTCAGGCTGAACCCGCGAAGGCCCATTCAATGCCAAACCGCCCACATGCAGGGGTGTTCTAGGCTTAAAATACCCACCCTAACTTGTTTTGGGTTAGGATAATCTACCTAAGCCTGTGTAATCCCATAATGGGCGGGCAGTACCTATAGGTAGACTAATCGAGAAAAAAACTGGGGTAGGGATTACCACAAAAAAATAATCACCGAAGGTGCTGTCGGCGGTGGATAGATCTAGATTTGGTGTGGCAGTGATGATCAGGAGGTCATGAACAGATCTGGACACCAGGGGAGCCCCAAGAACAGTGGTGGCCCATGAGGGTTTGGATGACATGGGTGAGTAGCTGATCTGTAGTGGGACACCAGTGAGGTCCTAATGTTGTGGCTGTGGTGAAAGTGGCTGGTGGCAGACTGGGGTGAGGTGATACCTAGGGTGTGGTGGGGGTGAAACTGTTGGATCATAGGTGGAGGAAGGGTGTGCCTTAGTATAGGGTGGAAGTTTTCTGTGTCACAGAGGTGGCGGCAGGGATCTAGTAGTATCTATCCTCAATGGTGGAGGCGGCAACCGACATTCTTATGGTGGCAATAGCTAGTGGTGTGATAGGGGCTTGGCTTGAAGGTGGGACCGACACAACAATAAGGGAATGACCTAGGGGATCCTACTAGTGGGATCCTAGTTCATAGTATGGGTTACCAGATGATGAACATCAAGTGGGGTTCCATGAATATGGGTCTCCTAAGGGAGGCTGTAGCCTAGGTGGTCTGGGCGTGCGCATAGAAGGGAGGAGTGCTGGTGCTGGTCTACGCCAAGGGGAGGAGGATGTGAGTGAAGGGCAGTCCGGCTAGGCACTCACAGTGGTCCTCGAGCAGGAGGGGAAGTGATAGGGGATGGTGGGTGGGGGGGGGGGGATCCACCACATGAAGGGGAAATATTCCAAGGAAGAATATTGACCATGATTCATATTTTTTTTATTTTTTATATCAAAGTATCTGCCCCTACTTTTCACCATTTGGTGTGCATCCATTTTTCAATGTCCCATTTTAAAAATTTATATGACCTTTTTATTTTATTTTTTCCCTTTATTAGAAAAACAAAAAGGCTATTTTATAGATTGTTTTAAAGTTTTTTTGTCGTTTGTTTCAAAGGAAAAATTCCATAATCGGTGGAATTTTCTCCTGTTAGCCAAAGGAAACTGGCTACCTGAATCCAGTCAATACAAATGGAAAAAACTCTTGCGACGTCATTAAATATTTAACACACACACACACATATCAATATATGTTTTTTCATATATTAAATACCCAAAATACTGCAAATCAACATGTATTAACATTTTAGATTACTGTAAATTAGTCGTACGAACTTGGATTGACATGAGGTCTGTTACATTGAGATCGAAATTAAACTCTCTACTTAATTTAGTAAAATTTAATTTTTTCCTTGACTCATAAAATTCAAGTGATCACTCTGATACCATTTAAAAGTACCAGGGTGTGTAGAAGAATCCGATGGGATAGATATTTAAAAAAAATTTATCATCAGAGTGACAACACTTGTTGTCTCTGGAGATACAAGCCTTGGTGTGGCCTAAGGATATCATGTAAATCAAATAGAGAATGAAAATTAAAACTGAACACATAACTTTTTTGAAACAAAACATTCTCGACTATATCTAGTTGCTGATGATCGCTACTTAAAGGATCCAAATCTAAACCCTTCTAGATCATCAACACACACTCCACAAATCTATAAGCTTTCCATTTGTCTAATTTTGGGTGTTATCATGGAGCTTTAACGAATCCTTCAGCATTGCAACGATCACCTCAATCCCATGCCACTAATCCATCAAGTACGTTCTTGGATCAGTAATCAGAGGATTTTCTCTCTCTCTAGAAAGTAAGAGTAGAGAGAATATCTCATTTCATTGGAATGAACAATGTATCAAAATGAGATCCTCTATCCTTCTTAAATAGCGGATTTTCAATTACTTAGAAAGGGTTCCCCAAACCCTAGAATTCAATTCACATTAAATAAACAATAAATAAATAATTATGATGAAATAAACTACATCATAAATATTATTTATATTTTATCACATCATTGTAATCTATAATTAAGAATATTACATGATAAAACCGTGTCATTTATCTCGACTCGTAATTCCTACTAATATTAAATGAACCTAAAATATTAAAATGATATTCATTCAAATAATATTATTCCTTGAATTTAAATAAACACTTATAAATACTTTTCATAAATAAAATCAACCCATTTATTATTTACTTAAATAATAATAAATTTATTTATTTATCAGTGACCGATAAAACTGGACATCCCTCAGACCCTGTGGTGGGGTCCACCATGTCCAATATACCTATTCACATGAATATGGCATATTCTTGAATACACTATTACGTGTGACCCTCTAGGTCTTTATGTCTGTAGTAGTGAATAATATTAATAGACCAAGAGCAGAGTCTGACAACCCATCAAGGTACCTAAAGAGATAAATAATAGTCATAGTAACAACAACCAACCTATGAACATGTACCGTGTAATATAATCTCTTTATCTTTAGATATCTCATAAAGTAGGATGAAAAAATATTTCATCATCCTTTCTTACTTTATTATTTATTGATCTAACTGGATGGATATACCCTTGGATAACTTGTACAATGAATTTTGAAGGCACTACCATCCTAATCAACCAGGACCAAGATATTACTTCCTCAAATCAGAAGTAACAAATCTTATCTTGACCATTCATCCAATTCCATACCACTCATAAAGCACCCAACACAAGATACCTTGATATGATTTATTTATCATGGGTTTTTAATCACATAAAAGTACATGATCTAATGACACACATTAATAATGATCACAAGTTAGGAGACCAATAAACATGTCTGTAGATAGGAACATCCAATGAAACCTAAAAAATGTGGTGTTTCTATTGGCGTGTCTGCCCCCATGATCTCAATTACAAGAGATAACCATGTGTGAACTTCATTAGAAGAAGTCTTAATGCTTATGAACCCCCATAACCTAATAGTCAGACATAAAATATGTCCTATTAGTATGATTTATCTTGAACATATGAAATATATTGAAGATTAATGTCATAGTATCTCGAGGTTCTCATTATACCCTATGATCTACTATAACCTTTTGATACAATAAATAATCTATGGACATTATAATTTAAATAGTGGATATAGAAATGTATACACTACAATTGTAAGCATAAATCATGTATAACTCACTGTATACATGATACAATATTCAAAATTTTACTATTTAGTTGGGTATAGAGAACCCATTATTATAATGAAAATTACCATTTAAATAGCAGACCCATAAATATCTACACTATAATGGTACGTGTAAATCATATATAACAAACTGTACACATGGTGTGGTAATTAAAAATTACTGATAAATTTGGGTCTAGGGAAACCACTTTTATGAAAAATAAGACCTCATGTACTCGAAATGATTTGATATATTGAGTGGATGGAATCCCTTGGGTACAAATTGAACAAAGAAATATAAATTGATCTCATTCTCGCCTCTTTACCATATAACTTCTCAAATTTCATAATTAATTATAATATGAATTACATGAATAGGTTTCTCTAATATTTTTAGGATTTAGTTTGGAAATATGATAAAGATATGAAGAATTACAACTCTTCTATCTTTATGGTGAAAAAAAGAAGGAAATACACAACTAATGTGTCAAAGGATATGTCTAATTCAAAGGCACTGACACACTGTACATATAACAAGATAAATATATAGAGGGAGAGAAATGAATAAGTTGTAATCTACTTTGCATGGGGCATGGATGGACATTGGAAGATTAATTCCACAATTAGGAAGTGGAAGAAAGACAATGCTTCTGCTTCAGGTATATTTTCCATTCAATGAAATCTATATATACCTATAAGTTGGGTATTGGATACAAAATGTGACTCAAACATTTGTATTCAAATATAGATATAAAGTTGATTCTAGAAAATTAAAAATAGTGATGTGGATTGATAAGATTAATTCATATATAAATTTTTGAATCATTTCATCAGGACATGTACATGTTTTTTATTGTGATATTGTGATTTTTGGTTGGTATTTATAGAGAATTAAAGATAATGTTTCAAAAGGGTGATGATTATAAAATTATACAATTTTAGACATTTTATGCCATAAAATAAAATTTACTGTGTAAATCCATCAAAGAAAATGTTATGACCAACATAAGACCCATACTGTAAAACCTTTTTAGGTTATAAATGTTTTAAGAAGAAGAAGACTTACAATTTAAGATTGTGACTTAATCCATAAAACCCTTGGTGCACGAAGGCCTTGTAAATTTTGTTAAATCTATAAATATTAGAGATACAGAGTACCAAGGATTTCATTCATGACTTAAAATATAGACTTATGGTGTTAAAATACTAGTAATAGAGAAGATCATGAAGACTTATGGTGTAAGATACATTTACGTCGTGAGGTTATTCGACTAATATATATTCTAGGTTCCTATACTTTCAAAAGTGTTTTGATTTTAATTTAGTTTTGATATTATTTTCCTCTCAATTTCTCTTGTTTACATTGTGGTTTTATTAATATGATTGTGTTTGAATAAGTTTTTAATTTTCTGACATTGTTCTGATGTTTTTTGCTTTCAATAAAACTATCATGTTGTACTGTTGTTTCTTTTCTATCTAAGTAAGATTATTGTTTCTCGATTACTTTATTGATCTTGGATTTTTTAAATTAATATTCCAATCATGATGATCCTAGTTCACACATATAATTCTTTTATTTTCACTTTTGGATAAACCGCATAGGTATAGTGATTAAGAGTAGGGGTATCCGCACCATAATGAACCTCTGAATCGAAGCTTGGGTAATTTATTAACTAGGAATTATTTTTAGAAATAAAATCAAATTTCATTCCATTTATTTAACCATATATAAGGGATTGCAAGGAAAGAACCCTAAACTAATTGGAATAAACCAAACTAGGATCAATAGTTTGTTTTTTTCTTCCTGTATAGTCACACTTAATGTATTAGGGATGGTAACCACCTCTGGACCAAAGAGTGTTTGTTGATTTGGGTAGATCCATTTTTCCTAAACAAACCCAAATTGTAGAGCCTTCAACAGCCATGCGGTCTAATCTAATAGAACTTCCCATATTATATTTATGGGTATATTCTAATTAGGATCCCCAAAATTGATCCCAAACCCTTATTCCATCAACTAAAGTTTAATACAAATTGTTATCTTAGAACCCAACATCATATAATTTGTATAAGGAATACATCACTAGGTTCTAATTCCTAGGTCAAAATCTATTACCATTTCCTCCCTATGTATTCGATGCTGTACTTCCACTATTTTTTGTACCTTTGTAGTAGTGGTTTTTGGGTTTATATAAAGTTATAATCTGATCATGTCTATATGGAATTAACAATGCCACATAGGCTAGTCAAATTTTAGCACCATTATTGGGGAATGTGTTTGCTTTGGAATAATGTCCTTTGGAACAAACCTTGGATTTCCTCACAACTATTTCCTTTCCCATTTCTTTATACAATTTTCACACACAAATATTATTTCTTTCATCTGTGCTAAGATGATAGTGTATGAGAAATGCCCCTTAGACTCATTAAAGGATCTTGGAATATCAATAAACTCTTTCTGTTGAACCCAAAATTGAGATATACTTGTTCGCATATTGTTGTATAACCTTTAATGAGTGAAAAAATCTTATGGCTCTTAATTATTAAAAGTAAAAAGACATGCTTCTTGGAAACTAAGGAGTGAAACCTCTACTATCAGAGCACACCATAATGGAATATAACTTTCCATCCATTAATGGTTTTATTCCCAACATTATCCACCATCCCACATAGGCACAAAAATTCAAAATTAAACCTGGCCTCATTCACATGATCTAAAACATTGGTTAATTTAGTGGGCTTTAGAGCGAGGATCCACACAAAAATTTATCAAAATTATTAGAAGTATGAGATACATTAAAAAAAACAAGGTTTTTCCTCTAATTTCATTTATATTAGGGTATTTCCATTCCAATTTCATGACAGAGCCAATTATTGGATTAAAATACAAGCTCCCGAGTCCATTACTACTTGAGATGATTTAGAAAATAAATTATTAGAAATTTACTTACCACCCATAAGAACTTGGAAACTCTGGAATGAAATTTATAATTTCATTGAGGAAGATAGAGAATCAATCTAATAGGCATGAGACCACTTTAAGGAATTTACTTGATAGTGCATGCACCATGGGCTTGATGTCTAGTTGTAATTAATTTTTTTAACATGGATTACAACCCACTGCACAGATTGTGGTAGATTCCACTATTGATGACAAAATAATTATTAAGACTCAAGATGTTATTAGATCCATTTTAGATTATATCTCACACAATTATAGCCTTGGGAAAAGAAAAATAGGACCTCTGAGGAACAAATTACACAAAGTTGAATAAACCACCCACCTTGTATCCCAGGTTGAATCACTTACTAAAAAGTTAGAAAACATTATGCTACCTCAACACCAAACACCACGACCTTCTCCTGTTATAGATATTCAAGCATGTGAAATGTGTGGAGGTCCGAACCCATACCAAGAATGTCAAATAGGGTTAGAGGGGAAGCAAAATGAATATTGTAATTATGTGAATTATAATTTGTAACTAAAACAATTTCAACAACCCTATTACCAACATAGACCTGTTTGACAACAACAACAATAACAAAACCAGGGGTACTATTAATAGAGGAGTGTTCAAGATCCATCATGAAATCAGGGAACACCTAGGCACCCTCTACTAAACCAATATCCATGAACACAACAACTATACACCCCTATTACTCAACATTTTTATCCCCACCAACAGTAGTTTCAATACCAAGCTCCGACTTGACATACATAAACAACCCTAACCCAATAATCAAACATAAAAAATCTAAAAATTAATTTTTTTTAAAAAGTGGAAAAAATGAATGAATATGTAATAAATAAAAATTTATAATCAAAGGGATAATATTCATAATCTAGATTATCAATTCATGAAGATTTCCAAGACTCTATTAGATTGATTACCGAGCACACTGCTTGGTAAAACTGAGACTCACCTAAACAGGAGGCCAATATTGTGGTCCTTCAAAGTGAAAAAGAGGTTAATTTTTTAATAGACCTGTTTAGGAAATGAAAAAAGGATAGAATATCCTAAGTCAAATGATAAAATCATCGATAAATAAAATGATGAGATAATTCACAAAGAAAAACTACAACAAAATCCTAAATCAAAAGTGAAATAAATAGAGAAGGATCAGGCTCAAAAGCAGCTTATAAAAGAAGATGTCTATATGGAACCACCACTATAGTGCCCCCTCTTCCTTTACTATAGAGTATGATACTAGGAAAGATAAAGGGCCAGTATAAAAAATTTCTAGATATGTTTAAACAAATCCACATCAATATCACCTTTGTTGAATCCATTGCCTATATGCTCGCTTATGCTAATTTTTTAATGGATATAAAATCTAATAAGAGGATGATGGAAGACATAGGAGTTATCTACTTGAATGAAGAGTGATCTACGGAAGTTTAGATGAAAATTAAACCATATATGAGAGACCTTGTAATATTATTTATTCCATGAACCATTGACTCATGCAGTTATATAAAATATTTATTTGATTTTGGAATGAGCATCAATCACCTGATGATGAGTGTTTTTAGAGAATAGGACTAGAAGACCTAAATCCAACCAGAGTAGTTCTATAGTTAGATGATATATCTTTCTAGTAACCTCATGGCCTTCTTAAGGACATTTTAGTAAAGGTTAGTAAGTTCATTATTCATACTGACTTTCTCATCCTAGATATGGAAGAAGATGGTGATTTCCCCATTATTCTTGGGAAACCATTTCTTATGACTGGTAAATTGATCATCAATGATAATTAAGGTAGACTATTTTTATGATTCAATAGAGAAAAAATAGTTTTTTACTTGGTTAAAGCCTCCAAGAAAATTTAGGATTCACTTAAGTGTAAAAATTTTTTATCACTGATGAAGAAATTGATATTATGGATCTTGAAAATAAGGAAGAAACATTGTCCACTAATAAATAATATGGTAGTGGATATGAGGAAGTAAAATCCATTGAACCTATTATGAGCGAGTCATTATTAAAGTTCACACTATTGACCATTAAGCCACCAAAATTTGAAGTAAATCCTCTACTAAGCACACTATAATATTATTTATTAGAAATTAAGGAAACCATTTCAGTCATTATAAGCTATGAGATGATAAATGAACATGAGGATAAATTATTAGATGTATTTAAGTGGTAGTAAAATTCAATATCTTGGAGAATGGATGATTTCAAATGTATCATCCCCATGATCTTCAACCGCAAAATTCTATTGGAAGCAGTCTCTAAGACAAAATTCCAACCCTAGAGGAGAATCACCCCACCCATGAAAGTGGTGGTTAAGAAGGAAGTTCTAAAGCTTCTTGATGCTAGTATTATTTTATCCAACTTTGATAGAAAATGGGTGATCCTACTATAAGTATTAGCAAAGAAATTAGGTTTTACTATAATTAGAAATAATGAAAATGAATTAATCCGAACTCAAACCATTACTGGATGGAGAGTTTGTGTTGACTATAGAAATATCAATACAACGACCTGGAAGGACCACTTCTCTATCCCATTCATGGATCAGATGCTTGAGATATTATATGTGCATGAATTCTATTATTTCTCGGACGTATATTCTGGATACAATCAAATCCCTATTGACCCAGTTTTTTATTCAAAGGCAATGTTCACCCATCTATTAGAACCTTATCCTATTGACGGATGTCATTTGGAACATGTAATAAACCAATGAAATTTCAATGGTGTATGAAACATATCTTTCATGATATATTGGAGGAGTTGTTAGAAATATTTATAAATTATTTTTCTGTATATGGAGATCCTTTGAGGTTTGTTTGATAAATATATAACTCATGCTAAAATGCTGTGAAGAAAAATTCATCATGATAAATTGGGAGAAATATCACTTAATGGTACAAGGAGGCATAGTCCTTTAGGAATAAGATTTCAAAGAGAAGTAAAAAATTTAACCTAGTAAAAAGAAAATTCATTAATTAGTTTATAGAACCCACCACTATCAAGGGGATCCAATGATTTTTGGGTCATGAAAGGTTTTATCTCTACTTTGTAAAGAAATTTTCTCAAATAGTCCAACATTTGACACAAATTCTGGAAAAATATGTCCCTTTTGACTTCAATATAGAGTTTTTAAAATACTTTTAATACCTTAAAGAAATTCCTAGTTGAATCCCCTATTATTATCTCATCGGATTGGGACAAAGACTTCTAACTGATGTGCGACATAAGTGAATTTTCTATGGGAGATGTCTTAGGGCATTGGGTTGGTCATATTTTTTAACCCATCTACTATTCTATTCATAACCTCAATGATTCTCAAATTAATAATGACACTACAGGAAATGAGCTTCTTGTGGTGGTCTTTGCATTTGAAAAATTCATATCTTATCTAGTGCTCTCTTGGGTTGTTTTTTACTAATCACGTGGAATTAAAGTATTTTTTAAATAAAAAGGATGCCAAAACTAGGCTTATTAATTGGATCCTTTTGTTTCAATAATTCAACATTGTCACTAAATATTCAAAGAGAACTAAAAATGTAATTTCTAATCATCTATCCAAACTCAAGGTACCTAATATTAAAGATGATAAAGAGTTAGAAATATTAGATGGATTCCTGGATGAGGCACTCTTTCAAATGTATACACAAGATCAAAAATGGTTTGCAAATATAGAAAAATATCTATCCACTAAAATCATCTACCCACACTTATCCTATCAACATAATAAGTTCTTAAATGATGCATTACACTATTATTGGGATGAACCACTATTATTTAAGCATTGTACTGATGGTTTAATGTGAAGCTACTCCCCAAAAGATGAAATTAAAAGTGTTTTAGAATTATATCATATGTCACTGACTAGAAGACATATTGGGTCTGAGTGTACCATAGATAAATATATTTATATTGGATTATTTTGTCCCACACTCTATTGGGACTTAAGGAGTTTCGTGCGATGCCAATGAATAGGAAAAATTGGTAAATGTAATGAAATTCCATTGAATCCCATCCTAGAAGTGGAAACCTTTGATGTTTGAGGTATTTATTTCATGGGTATGTTTCCCAATTCTCATGAAAAATTTAAATCTTGGTCAGTGTGGAAAATGTTTCACATTGGATAGAAGCATAACCTACCACCCTTAAAACTGCTAAAGTAGTCATGCAATTTTTGAAGAAAATATTTTTTCCCAGTTCAGAATTCCCCAATTAATTTTTAGTGATTGGATAATTTAATTTAATAATACTTTAATAAAATAAATTCTCAAAAATTATGGGATTAGATACAATATTGAAACACCTTACCACCCGTAAACTAGAGGGAATGTGGAACTATACATTTAGGAGATTTAACATATTATGGAAAATAAAATCAATACAATTCATAAGGATTTAAGTATCAAACTTGGTGGAACACTTTTGGTGTATCGAACATCTTACAAAACACCCATTGGCATAGATCCATTCGGACTTGTCTATGGAAAACCATTCCACCTTCCGATTGAATTAGACCATTGATCATACTGGGAAATAAAATAGTTAAACATGGATGCTCAAAAATATAGGAAACAAAGGTTACTTCAATTAGACTATCTAAAGGAAATCATAAGGGATGCTTATGATAATGAAATTTTTTAAGGAGAAAAAAAATCAATGGAATGACTGATGCATTGAGCGGATGATATTCACACTGAGGAACAAGGTTCTTTTGTTCAATTTCTATTTAAAACTAATCTACGGAAAGTTGAAATTTTGATGGTCAGATCCATTTTAAGTTTCTATAGTCTTCTTATATGGAATTATAGAAATTATATGAGGATACGTACCGCCCTTTAAGGTCAATGGACAACGGTTAAAAATTTACCAAGAAACATTTCAAGAAGAGTGTGTATTATATTTCAAATTCACTTGATTTGGGGGGATGTATAGATCTAAACATAAAATGAAGAGTTAAATGGGATGAAACTTAGTTTTTTTAATTATAAAGTTGAAGATCATTGAAATTTAGTTGGTGCACTTCCAGTGGTTGAATGATGAGTTTTCCTTTCAACTTAAAAATGTGCTTTTATGGCATAAAAGAATATTTTATGATATAAATTTCATGGTTTCAAGAATAGATTCTTTAAAAATTTATACTATAAATACTACATTTATGATGTATAAATCTTACCCAAACTATTTAACCCACAAACCTAGGGTTTACAACATCGACCCTCAACCCCATCTCCTCCCTCAGTCCCATAGCTGTGTCTCCTCCCTTCTATTCCCCACCCTAAATAATACCTCCTATGTCCTCTCTTCTCAGCCTCAGTCCACACCAAATGTGGTGACCTTACTCTAGCCAAACACATGGCCCCGAACAAGAAATATCCTGCGACCAAGTGTCCGGACCATACTCCTCGCTCTCCATCACCACCGGAAGATTCCCCCCCAAAATTCCCCCATATCAGGTTCAAATTCATAGTCTTCATCCCACTATTCATAGGCTTCCACTCATCCCACTCATATTCACCCCTTCTTGCAGTTTACAGATCCATAAAATTAGTTACACTTGGCCTATTTATAGGACAAGCCTATGTGGACAGATAAGATGATGGATTTCATTGTCTTTCATATGATCCTCATAGAAAAAGTGGTCATGGAGGCCCTCTGATAGATGCACCTATTACATACCATTGAGTTCCTAGAGGATAAGTATCAGGATCTCTTATTGGATTTATATACTGAGTCCAATCCATACACCATCCATGTCACCTTCAAGTCTAGATACTAGGATTGGGAGTTCATGTTGGGCGACTTCAACATTGGAATTAGAATTTATTCATTAGATTACACTACCTCTCCCACTTACACCACCTTGTGACTCTATGAGAATAGTACCAATACTCCAAATAGATGGGTAATGATAGATTGTGACCCCATGAATATTCATGATCCTCCTACCGTAAAGAGAACCCAATGAAAGGGTGCCAATATTTGGTTCATCCATAGTGCTTTAGCCCATTCATGGTTGGAACGAGGTGACTCCCATGGGGCTGTCACACAAATTGAGATGGAAATTATTTCTACTGCCATGGGTGCCCTCGCGGTGAAAATGTATGGTTAGTATACATTATATTATGAGGTCTAGTCTTGGAGGAAGCACGACACCCTTATGGGTGGGTCCTTCTTCACTCATCTATGTAGACACTTGGGCGTTTTAAACACTTCCCAACCCCTATTCTCATTAGGCCCAATGCAGTCCATAGAAATCATCTTTTTATCTAAGATGGGGCTTATTCATAAGGTTTTTGATCACATTTATTGGGAACTTGAGTATGATGAGTCCACCAGTGAGGCACCTACTATTGATAATTTAACATCTCATATCAGTCTCACTGATCAGCTCACAAATTCCAGACCCAAGATCTCAGTTACATCTCAGCATGTCCATGTTCCATTGTATATATGGGAGGTGATTTGTAGCTATTAAAACAATATTCAGTTCATTAAAAAGAACTACAAATAGCTATTACATCACTTTGGAATTCTATTCACTGATCCCCCACCATTTCTTTCTACTACACCACCTCCACCAGCTCTATCTACCCATCCTCACCCATCTTCCTCTGATCCAACCTCCATGTCCATTACCACCCCATCCATTGAAAGGTCCTTCTCGATTGGTAAGGGGGTATAGGCCCCATGGGAAGGATCCCACGAAGCATAGTGTGGACCAAGGCCCATGAAGGCCACATGTGCAGGTGTAACCCATGTACGTGTGTGGGTGTGTATGTAGGATCCCATCCCCACACTAGGATTTTGAGCTGATTAAGCCATGAAATTTCATTTATATGAGTGAAACCCCTCAGTGAGTTTCCGATGTGGGAAAATTTGTGTGCGACAATATTCATCCACTTACAAAAATGACACTGTCACATCTCAACTCCGATTAACTCTTGTTGAACACCCCATATCCACCATATTCCACCTTCATCTTTGACCACCGCTGATTGAAACTTCCTGAAATGACCATGGCCACCACTAGAAAAGCTTGATCTTGAGCCAAACTACCACTTCTGAGGCCCAACCACCATGGAACATCTCTTGGACATCAGGATACCACCATGAAGCATATTTTTGAGTGAGTCCGGACATTCATGTTAACAAGGAGTCACATCCATCCACTGTCAAGGTCATATGGATGGAGGAGGAAACTTACTCCACTGACGCACCCATTAAACCATGGAAACAGAAGTTTCATTGTGGATATTCTAATAAAAATAATTTCATAGGGTTCCACTACATTATATATGGGAAGAATCAGGAATATGAGGAATAGAAAAAATTTCACTATAGATGTGGGATACCGTTGAGTAGCAATAGAATTACCATTCATGCTACTATCACTGGTTGGGGAATAGATCTTCCATTATACATGAAATAATGGATGAGATACTATTGTTAATGATAGATGATACTATCATTGTGAATGGTAAAAGTTCTACTATCTTTGCATTGATAATGGAGCTACCATCGACGGAGAGCTACCATTTGAGCTTTCATGGGTATGCTACCATTGTGGACGATAAGAGATACTATCGTCATGTGAGCCTTTTTCACTACCACACCGAAGAAGATGAAATTTCACTAAGATTCCACATTTAATGATCCATGAATTCCATGGATGAGTGAAGGAGTCTAGAATGATATATGGTGAGCTACCATGGATGAAGGAGCTCCTACTTTCACTGAAGGAATGAAACTATCATTTTTGCTACCATAGATGAAGGAGGTGCTACTATTGCAGTACTTACATCGATGGGAAGCTATCGTTAGATCTATCATTTGAGATACCATTGAGCATTAGATGATCCAACATCCCATGTTGACCCACCTTGTGCATGTGACCATTTTGAATGCTAAGGATGAGGTGGTGTCGAGCATGGAAGAAAATAAAATGACTACGTGGAGAGCCTTTACAAATTTCTATGTGAGACATGATGGATTCAGGTACATGAAACCATCAAATAAAGATAGAAAATCACATGGAAGATAAGGGTATATATTAATGAGGTTAACAAAAATGGGAAGATATGTGGAATTTAGAGATATGGGAATTTGCTGCATTGTGAGTATATCTGCCCAGGATACAGTATGATTCCACACTTGAATATAGAAATACCCAATATTTATGGAAACTAAATTTCATAATTTAAAATAAAGATACCATGAGGATAAAAGAAAAGAAAACTTTAGACAGATACAAAGAAGAAGATATGGGAGACTCTAATGATAATGAAGAGGAGTTTCATCCCTCTATAAATATAAGGGAGGCTACTGCTGTGAAAATTATCAAAGGATTGGGGGTCACTGCTGTTGCTCTAAATAATTCTAATGCATTTTATTTCTTTTATTCTTGATCTATTTTTATGTTAACATTCTCTATACCCCTCATAATCCCATATTTTCTTCTTTAATGGAGGGGGTATAAACTTTAAGTGTTTGGGTGATGGGGAGGTGACCCAAATTTGTGATTCTTGAGTTTAGTTTACTTTATTTAAATACATTGATATGTTTTCTTTATTTAAATGGTTTTAAATTCTAAATTTCATAATTTTAATATTAATATGATTGTGTTTGTATTTAATTATGGATTTTTACTACTACCTCGATTAAAGAAATATTCTTCCTCTTCTTAGTTTTTGGTCACACTTATTGGTTGATCTAGAGTCAAGGAGAGAAGTGTTTAGTGATTAATAAACATGATAAGAAGAAATAGTGGTCAAATTTGGATTCTTGGGAATTTCAATATTTTTTTTTATTTCCTAATAAATTTGAGGAAGGAAAATTATTTCTTTCACACATTGGAAGGAGAATAATCTAAGTAAGGAAATTGTGAGGATTATTTTCATTAGAATTAAACTTCATCAAGGGTGAAAGAGGAAAATTTATTGTTATTATTTTCATTATATCAATTAATAAAACAACAAATTAATTTAAAAAGTACTATGATATCATTATAAATAGGGAATCCAACCTAAACACCAATCACTGTCTATCATCTGATTTTCAAAACACTTGTTCCATTATTTGATAGTCCTAGTGATCTCATTCATATTATTTTATTTTACACTAGGAAAACAATATTAAATAATTACTCCTTGAAGATTACTTTGGTTACTAATAATACTACATCCCTAAACCCCAATCATTGTCTCTCATCTGATTTTCAAAACACTTGTTACTTTATTTGATAGTCCTAGTGATCTCATTCATATTATTTTATTTTACACTAGGAAAACAATATTAAATAATTACTCCTTCGAGATTACTTTGGTTACTAATAATACTACATCCCTAGGGAATTTAAATAGTATTTTCCATACCCCATGACAGGTGTGCATCAAAACATGACATCATTTATGAGGAGAAAATAAATGTTTATTTACCTTTTATATTTTCATACATTGTATATATTTTAATTTTTTTCTTTTATATAAAATAATAATAATAATAAAACCTAAAAATTATCTTAACATGATTTTTTTAAATGATAATTTCTTTAAAATTTGGAATAATTACTCACAGGAGGAGGAACAACAGAAAGTGGTACACAATGCCGAGGAAGTCCTATAAAAGAGGGCTTAAAGTCTCACTTATTTGGTTTAAAAGATGTCAAGTGTCCATAAGAAGATAATTTCACTTCAATAAGTTAAATACATGGTTAATAAAGTCTAAAATGACTATAAAATATTGAATTCCATAAGAGAAGCACTATTAGAATTGTCCAATTTCACTGATGAGATCTAAGAGGTTGAGGCCTTAATTAAAAAATATCCACAACCCAACCATATCAAAAATATGATTCATATCATCCATGAGAAGCTAGAGTGGATTCATGATGAGGAATAATTTCCTACTAAGATACACATGGGAGATCAATAAGATCTAGAAAATTCCTAGAATGAGTACGAGATACTACATGATCTCCCAATTACTTACGAAGTAGAATATCCAACACCATTTCATATATATCTATAATTGGAAGAATATGTTGGGAAAAAATCTCTCAAGGTAACATTGCAGCATTTTTGGGTTGGCTGTGTTTGTTCACAAAGAAGGTTTTCAAGATTAATTGCCGAGTTACAGAGATATTGTTGGCAATAAATGTTGATAAAGAACCATGAAAAGGTAATGTAAGATCTGGATGTGGTACAAAAAGAATAGATACAAGGTGGCACCATTTTCTAGTTTTGCCAAATTTTTGGGGTCCAAAATTTGGAGTTTGGTTTTCATCACGGAAAGTGGATTTCCTTGAAGATCTCATCAAAATATGGAAAGTGCATTAATTTCAAAAAGATGGGATTTGCAATTTGTGTTTTACGAAGGAGAAATTTTTTTGGTGGAGGACTTCTCGAAAGCGATGAGCTTAGAGATTATGAGAAAATAGAGATTCAAGATCAGTGATAGTGGTATTTGGGGTCATTGATGGAATGCTCTTTGATTACAAAGGGCTTCACGAATGGGAAATTTAAGTGGATATTTGCGAATGGAGGTATTCCGCCAAGATGGTTTTTGATGGATCTGGAAAATGCACAGGAGGTGGTGGAGCTTCATGAAGAGATGAGCCTATAAATATGAGGCTACCCCCTTTAGAATTACAAGGGGAGAGGATAGGTACTCAACAAAAATTCTAATTCTATGTGTTTGTAAAGGAGTTCTCTAACATGGTATGAGAAGTCATTCGCAAAGGCTATAAGCCAACCAAATGTTATGAGAATCGTGAAATCAAGGATTTTGTGAAGTCCCTAAAAATATAACCAAAACTTGTGAGCTTCACAAAGGCTAGTTTGAGATTTATGAAAGAAGTGTACTTTGTAAAGGCTAAGTGAGATTTAAAAAAAGGAAAGAGATTTGTGAAGGCCAGTTTGAGCTTTTTGAAAGAAGGAGCTTCGTGAAGGCCAATTTGAGATTCATGAAAGAAGGTGCTTTACGAAGGCCTATTTGTGCTTCATGAAAGAGGGGCTTCACGATGGTAGTGAGATTTGAAAAAAGTGGTTGAGAGGTATTTCCCAGAGTTCAGTAGAAAAGAGGTATTCATCTATGGATAAAAGTGGGAAATCAATTGAGCATCTACATAAAGTAGATGATATATTCACTAGAGATAATAAAGGTACCTATAAGTCCATAAACTGTGAGTGGATCCTTTCCAAAGCAATGAGAAAAGGAAGAGGAATAAGGGTATCCTTTCTATCGATAGTGAGCCAGAGAGAGAGAAATAGGGAGTGACCCTTGGGAAACCAGTGAGCTAACCCTAAACTTTGTAAAGGAAGTGAGCCTATGCATAGAAGTGATCTAGCCTGAATATTATTGGTAGTATGATTTAGTGGAATTGGTAAAATGGAACATCACCATTGTATTCTCCTTGGACATAGACTAGTGAGGGTGAACCAAGTAAAAATATGCATGCATGTGTGTTTTCTTTACCGCATTAAATTCAAAGCATCATCATCATCAGATAAATAAGGAAATAATAAGATCAAAATTAACACATAATTGTAAAAAAAGTGACCCTTATAATAAATAGGTCAAGATACAGTGGGTCAGGAATAATTTTGAAGAGAATATCCATACCCTGATTCACCCCCCTCTCAGGGTATCTAGGCCCCTTTTGGTCCTAAAAATTGATATCAGAGGGTAGGTTTCTTTTATTAGATTTGTTTTCTCTAACTTTGTTCATTTGATAATTGAAGTTAAAGATTTATTCTACTCTTATCTCAGTGTTCTTGGAAAAGGTAAGAACTTCAATGAATAAGAAGAAGTCTAGTGAAATTCCTTAGTGTGGAAGTTTCAATGGAAATAGTGTGATTCAGCTAAAGTAAACCAATAATGTATCAAACTGTGAGACTATTTATTCATTCAATGACATAACAAGAATGAATGAAGAACCTAACATTCCAAGTGATGTTGGAACTACTGATGATGAAGAAACTCCAAGAAGTCGAAAAGTTTATGTTTTCCATGAAACAAAGGAGTTGGATAAAGAAATTAAATTCAAAGATATTTGGATCCAAAAATTTGAAATTGAGGTCAAAAAGATAAAAGGATTAAATCAAAGTCTTATTGATGTGGATACTGATCTGAGGGAGAAGAATGATTCTCAGGAAGAAAACATGAAAAATATGTCTTCAAGGATATAAAAATACAAAGTTGATAACAAGGGAAAGAATCTGAACTCAGAAGACATTCAGAATATGAAATCTAGAAATGATGATCTTGCTACATAGCTATATGAACTAGCTCTAGAAAATAAAGGACTAAAACAGGAGAATTTATGTTATAGTAATTATGTTTCTCAGATGAACTCTAAGTTAAAGAAGCAAAGTGACATGGTGGATAAGATCACACAAGAATTATAAGATGAGATGAGTAGTGAGAAGAATCTCAAGAGATAACTCAATGCTCAAATTGAATCAAGGGATATAAAGATTCAACCATTGGGAAAAGATCTTGAATTGGCAAATAAAGAAGTGAATAAATCTAGTTCCAAAGGAAAACCCAAGTTAAAGGATGCCTTGCACTTGCTATTTAATTATCCTTTGGCTAGTAATGACGAAATGAAAAGAAAATATGATATTATTGAAGATAAACAAGAATATATTTTCTCATCTCATAGTCCATATAGTATGAAAAAAGCATTGGATTTGATGAATCCTCTCCCATGCATGATAGGAAGAGAGCCATGGATTGTTTCCTAAAATAGAAAAAATCCTCCAGATTCTAATGAAAGACCTAAAAAGTATTTTATAGGAAGTAATGATATTATGTAATATTTTTTTGGGATTCAGGGTCATACATCAAGCTTTTGTTCAGAGGCTTAGGAATACATTTCATGTTGTGAAGATAGAAAATTTTCTAAATCTGAGAATAAGAAGAAGAATCATGACAAATCTTAAAGATAAGTATCTCAGAATAAAGTATCCATGAAGTGATTCTATTGTGGAAGAATTAGTCACACCATGAATATTTTTTAGGAAGCTCAGAAGATCAATGTTAGAAGAAAAACTCAAGCTGCATCAACATCTCATCAGAGAAACGATGAGATAAGGTATGTATTTGTTGGAAGATGTTTTATTTGTTATAATCATGAAAATTTGAAAAGACATTGTATCAAGAATAAATTGAGGAAGGAAAAGGAACCTCGAAGTAGATCCCTAGCATAAGAAATGTACAATGAAAAAGACTATACTGGTATACAACATGGTAAACTGAAAAATAGGTTTACAGTCTCAGTGGAATCACAAGGATCTCAAAAAAGGTTTATCAATCACCTTCTCTGTTACTCTCACAAAAACTCCCCAAAATAGATGTGGATAATCCTAGAAGAAAAAGGGGGGAGATTACCAAAGTGTAATTAAGAAGAATTAAAAGTCATTGGAAGACTCAAACCCAGAAAGAAAAGGTGGCGTGACTCAAACAATTTATAAAAGAAATATGACTAAATAATTTTCTAGAAAATTTGCATGTCATGCCACACAATGGTAAGTGAAGGAAACAGAAAGATCTATTCAATGGTGAAATAAGAAAGAGCAGATGATCAATGGAGAGATTCCTACTCGGAGAAAGAATCATGAAAAATGACATATTGGTGGAGAATCAATGAAGGAAATTTCTACTAATGGGATTAATTCTTAAATTGTGAAAAATACCTAGAATAAAGAATTTGAATATCAAAAGAATACTCAGATTGTGGGTAAAAAATTCATTGTCATATGGCCATAACATTTGAAGTTTGATAGGAAGTTAGAGAAAGAAAGGAAAGAGTGTGATAATTTTCAAGAAATAATCAAAGGGTTGACCCATCAGGATCAGCCACAATCCTCTTCTTTAGGATTCCATAAGAACCCCTCTAGCTATGCATTTAAATGATACTAACTAATGTTCAAGTGTTTTAGGTTTTTTGGGAGATACGATCCAAGGGGAAGTCACATCAGAAGATGCAATGCGGTAATGCAATGTTCTTAGGAATGTAAACTAATTCAAATCAGTTATCAAAATTGAATATGAAAGGAACTTATTGTGTGATGGTGTTATTAACTCTATCACTTGTTTCCTACACTGATATCCAACTCAATAGGATTAGAGATTTTGTTGATGAATCATTGGTAAGGGTCACATAATGGATAAATAATGTAGGATAAGAAGAATGTTTTTGGGTCTAAAAAGTGGGCCTAACAAGTGGAAGAGTTTCATATCACAGGGGGATAATTCTCTATCTTAATTAGATTCAAGATCTCATTGGTGTAGAAAGGATTAATGTTTATGTTCAAGAAGAATTATTGGGGTACAAGAAGAAACACTCAAGGTTTTAATTATTATCTATTTTGTTCTAATAATATGGTATCAATAGACTGTTTTCAGGATACCAAGTAGCTGCAAGAGAATATCAACAATGTTTTAACATGATTATGAGAAAAGTAGTTGAAGGAAATGATGTTACTAAATAATGACACAGTGTCAAGTTGTCTGATTAAAGTGATGAAGTGATAATAGACTCAAGGGGAGTAGATGTGGAAAATTCTAATTCAGAAGTAGATACTGATAATGACCATGAGGAAGTCAAATCAATATCAGTATGAAAGTTGAAGAGTCGAGCTGAAATTTACTTGAAAGATATAATCAGTAATCAGACCGTGCTAGTGTAGACATGTTGATGAGGATAGAGTTTTTCGGCTGAAGAGGACTTTATTTGGGTTGAAGCAAGCACCAAGAGCATGTTATTCAAGGACAGATCAGTTTTTGAAGAAGCTTGGGCTTTAGCATGGTGGATTTGATTACAATTTATATGTGAACAATGAAAATAATCGAAGGATGATGGTGCTGCTGACACAAGGATGGAATAAAACATTTATTTCTCAATATAAATATGCCAAGGAGGTTTTGAAAAGGTTTGGAATAGAAAATTCCAAGGAGATGAAGACTCAGGTGGCTAACCATATGAAACTATCATGGGATGATAAAGGCAATATGGTTAATATCACATAGTATAGGAAAATCATTGGAAGCCTGTTGTACTTGACAAGACCGGAAATTACTTCTACGACATGCCAAGAAGTACGATATCAAATAAATCCCAAGTAAAGACACGTGATTATAGTGAAAACAATAATTTGGTATATCAAAGGAACTATGAATTTCGGTTTGATGTATAATGAAAAATCTCATCCAGAGTTATTGGGATATATAGATGTAGATTGGTATAGTTCAATAGATGACAAAAAATCAATGTAAGAAGGTGATTTATTCTTGTAGGATTTTTTATTTCTTGGTTAAACAAGAAACAAGATTTCATTTAATTGAGCACCATAGAAGTTGAGTATATTGTGGCCACTCAAGAATGCATACAGTTATTATAGATGAAAAAGTAGCTTGATGAAATGGGAGTTGAAGTGAAGTCTCCGATCAGAATCTAGTGTGATAATTTGAGTGCAATCAATCTTAGAAAAAATCTAGTTAATCACTCAAGGACAAAGCACATTAAGATAAAATATAAATTTATCAAGGAGAAGGTGGATCAACTGATTGTGAAGTTGGAGTATGTGCCTACAAAGATACAGGTTGTGTACATTCTAACAAAGGTCTAACCCAAAGAAGCACTTGAGAGAAATCGACTAGCTCTGGGAGTTTAGACGACTCCCCACACTTGAAAAAGTGTAAAAGTGGGAACCCACCTCTCCCTGAGGTATGGTGTATTTTTACATAATGTGTTGATATGTGTTCTTTCCAATGTTGAAGACTAAAAAAGAGTGACCTTTTATTTCATTGAAAGGGGGGGGATGAGAAACTTTTAAAGGGGAGAAACTATGTCTAAAGAAGGGAGAAAATGTCTTAGTCAAAGACACATGGAGAAGCTGACTGGTGGAGCAGTGAGATAGGGGGATAGCAACAAGGTAGGGGGAGTAGGTGTTTTAAATCTAACAATTCTATAAGTGATCGATCAGAGATTATATATCATGATAGCTGAGGTTCATGATGAAATCAGAAGAGTGGTGTTGGAATGGTATCAACAATTTGTGTTAGGAATGAAGTGATTCATTGACGAAATTTTAATTATACTCTTATTTCTCACACTGAGAATTTCTCATGTGGGCTTAGATTATGTGTTGAGTAAATATTTTATTGCTATCTGAATCGCAATAGGTGAATGTTATTAGTGGTTAGAAGACGATTTAATGAGGTATTAAAGTATGGAGAAGCGTTATGAAAGAGTTGTCAACAAACTAAAATGGGAATATTGTTGGGTAAAAATATCTTCAGGTAACATTGCAAAATTTTTGGGTTGGTTGCGTTTGTTAACAAAGAAAGTTTTCAAGATGAGTTGCTGAGTTCTATAGATATTATTGGAAATCAATTTTGACAAAGTACCCTGATAAAGGAATAGAATATTTGGAGGTTTTACAAGAAGAACAAATACAAGGTGGTGCCATTTTACAGTGTTTACCAAATTTTTGGGGTCTAAAATTTAGAGTTTGGTTTTCATCACAAAAATTGGATTTCTTCGAATATCTCATTAAAATATAGAAAATGCATGAATTTCGTGAAGATGGGATTTGTCAGTTGTGTTTCGCAAAGGAGAAAAAAAATTGGCGGAGGTATTCACAAAAGTGACGAGATTTGTGATTATGAGAAAATGGAGCTTCGTGATCAGTGATGGAGGTATTTGCGAATGGAGGTGTTCTGTGAAGATAGTTTTGGATGGATCTGGAAAATGCACTGGAGGTGGTGGAGCTTCGTGAAGAGATGAGCCTATAAATATGAGGCTACCCCCCTTCAGAATTATGAGGGGAGAGAAGAGAGACCCAACACAAATTCTAAATCTCCAAGTTCACAAAGGAGTTCATGAAGGTGGTATGAGTATTAATTCACGAAGTCTATAAGCCAACCAAATGTTCTAAGCATTGTGAAAGAAAGGATTTCATGAAGGCCCTAAAAATACAACCAAAACTTTTGAGCTTTATGAAGGCTAGTTTTAGATTCCTGAAAGAAGTGTACTTCACGAAGGATAAGTGAGATTTGAAAAAAGGAAGGAGCTTCACGAATGATAGTTTGAGCTTCGAGAAAGAAGAATATTCATAAAGGATAGTTTTATCTTCATGAAAGAAGGTGATCCATGAAGGCCTATTTTTTCTACATGAAAGAGGGGCTTCATGAAGGAAGTGGGTTTTGCAAAAATAGGTTGAAAGGTATTGCCTAGAGTTCAGTGTCAAAGAGGTATTCATCTGTGGATGAAAGTGGAACATAAATAGAGCATCTACATATAGTAGTGGATGAATTCATTATATATAATTACAGGAACTAAAAATAAATAAACTATGAGTGGATCCTTTCCAAATAAGTGAGAAAATGAAGAGGAATAAGATTATCCTTTATACCAGTAGTGAGCCAGAGAGAGAAAAAGGGAGTAACCCTTGGGAAAGTAGTGAGTTGACCCTAAAATTTGTAAAGGTAGTGAGTCTGGTCATATAAGTGATCTAGACTGAACATTATTGGAAGTGATCTTTAGTGGATTTGGTATAGTTTCACATTACCATTGTATACTCCTTAGATGTAGCCCACTGAGGGTGAACTAAGTAAAAATCTGTGTGCCTGCATGTTTTATTTCCTGCATTGCATTCAAAGCATTATCATCACCATATAAAAAGGTAAGAATAAGATCAAAATTGACACATAAGTGCAAACCAAATTAACCTTATAATAAATAGGTCAATATTCATTGGGGTAGGGATTATTTTGAAAATAATATCCATACCCTGATTCACCCCCTATCAGGGTAACTAGGACCCTTTTGGTCCTAATAGAAGAGGAATCCACCCATGTGGTGGAATTTGAAGAAAAGATAGAGGATCATAACTATTTACCTCCAACCATTGAAATTATACTTTAATATGCACTTACCACTACAAAGGAGATTACAACCAAACTAAGATAGAGAGATAATCTTATCTTAAACAATATCTCATTTGATTTTATTCAATATAAATTGAGTACCAACTCCAACTAATTTGAAATTAAATATTTTACCAATCCATGATTTTCATTGGAAGAATATATATAAAACAAATATTCACTTGCTGATGAAAACATGTATATCCTTGATTTTGTTGAAAATGCATCAGAGAAAGCCCATGAGGAAGTCCATATGATTGATCCAGAAGAAACCAAGACAGTGGATTATCACATTCAAAGAGAGAATATACAAATTTATAATTTATATTTAAATATTTCCCAAGTTAAATTACCTTCCAACTCTCCCTTTTATCACACAATTGATGTAGCTCAAATGGAGCAAGAACGTGACAGGAAGGATGATGTTGCACAAGTAGCGACCAAGGAGGATGATCCATACTTCATTTTTACCCCTACTATACAAGATATAACTTGTTGTGAAGGGGGTATATTTGGTGTAATATATCTAGGTATTATTACTCACCACCAATATATAATAATTGAAAGTTAGGGAAATCCACATGTGGTAGTTCAAATCCAAGAAGCTCCACCCACCAACAGATTATGAATGATAGTTGGTACTACCCTTTTGGAGTTAGTAAAAATTATAGGGCCCACTTGGGGGATCATACCAAGACTTATCCATTTAATTTATTTCTATGAATTTCAGTTTCATACTTAGGAATTAGTTTAGGATGCATCCCAATACCTTATTAATTTTGACCTTTAATGACACGATCCTTGTGTTTTAATTGAGTGATTTACTTATATAGGACCATGATGGTAGAAAGAAGCCCAAAAAATACAAGGAGAAGAGAGTAATGAAGATACATGAGAAAAGGGAGTTCATTATTACATAATTTATGATTTAAAATCCCTATAGTTTTCTAAAATTCCTAGTTAAGTTGAAAATTGCATGCCCATACTTGATATATTTCTTTACTTGACTTATCTAGGTGACATGAGTTTCTTAGGAACCATTTAATTCCATGTTTTATATTTCAATGATAATGATATTGAATGATTAAAGTTGAGGATTTCATAGTTATAGTGAATCATGGATATTGAAATTATGACTCACGATTTGATGGAATTAGTTTATTCTTGCAAATGAAATTTCCCTACCATTTTTCACACTTTGATTTTTTTAATTTTTTTTTGAATTTATTTGTTGTTATTAGTCATGACATGAGTGACTTTACAATGTCATATTTACATTACCAAGATGATTTATAGACCAAATATTCTCTATTTTTTACATGAGCATATTTATTGATTGATCATGGGACATGTCACATAATAAAACATTCATTGAAACTTGTAAAAGCTATGACTGTACAAAAGAAAATTTAAAATGATTGAGAAATTTTTTTATTTATAAAACATTATCCTTGAGACCACATTTAACAATTATCCTTGAGTAACCCATAGATACCATGGATGACCTTGTTAGTGATGAGCCACATTTCAAGCCATATTTATCCATTCCTACACTACTCCTGGTATTTGAATGATATTTTAAATTTGATGTGTGGGAGTGGGTGAAGTCATGGTGGAATGATGCACTAAATTTCAAGGAAAAAGAGTATTGGGGGTGCTATGATGGGTTTTGATAATGCTTTATGAATCATCCATTGTACTTTCATTATTTTCCCTTCTTGAAAAAAAAGAAAAAAATGTTATGACTTAGAAGAATAAAAAATCACCATTACTACACTAATGTTTTTTATATTATGTGGCTAGGTGTTGGATGTGAGGTTTATTCTATGAATTATTTTTGAAAAAAATATGTTTTTTTTAATAAGGTTTAATTCATTCATTATGGTTTCATTGATCATAACTTTTCTTTGAGCTTGAGAAGTGAGAGTTGAAATTCTAAAGTGGAAAATTTCATTGAGATTTTACTTTTGATATCATGATTTATAATTTAGAGTTAAATTAATCTTTTAATCCTTAATGTTTTTCACATTAATTACTACAAACCATAATCCTTAAATTCATTAGAACATTAATTGAAAATACCTCTTGATTTCATGTTCTTTTAGTCATTACAAACTGGATAAAGTAGTTCCTTTACAAGAATATAGAAAATAAGAATGTACTTATGATAAGAGAATAAATATACTTGAATTTGTATCAGTAATGCTGAGGGAAAAGATTAAAATGTTAGGTAAATCAAGACTTTACATGATTAATAATAATTAATTAATAATCTTGAATGAATAAAAAGAAAGGTTCCACTATTTTCTTAAGGGAGAAATTAAAATACTTGGATTGATTATTCCTTTGAAAATTCTGAAATTGAATTGATGTTTTATGTGGAAACTTGAAAATTTGGTTCTACATTGATAATTATTTTATTTAATTTCTTTAGGAATTAAATATCAATAACATTGGTTCCCTCTTAAAATCAATATTGAGATTTAATAGTTCTTGAGAAAAAGAATAGTTTAATTATTGGGGTATTTTCATGGATTTTTTTAAAAATTTTAAATTATTTTAAAATTATTTTAATTAATATTACCATATAATTAATTATTTTATTAAAATGTGAGAATTATAATTAAAGTATTAACATGAATTAAAATGACTAAAAATATTGATTTTTAAAGTTAGAAATTATTTAGGATATTTTGGTATAATTTAATAAGGGGTTTTATTACTTTGTATGTTAAAAAAATTGGGGCCAATTGGGATATCCCTCAACCAAGTGAGTCACCAGACACATAGCCAGCCCAATATGGACCGATTGTCTAGGCATCCCCTTGGGAGATGTAACGACCCGAACTTTTATAAATAAAATTCCCCTTATGATTTATTTAAATATATTAATATGTATTATGGTTATACAAAACACATGCACTTATTGGGTTTTATTATATACTATTATATTTAAAAAAACATTAATAATATTTACCATTGATATTTTATCCTTTGAACAATGATCTTATATTAATATAAATATGGGGTTTTGATAAATCCAATTGACACAGACAAAGTAAGTAATGAACTCAACTCGTAGGATCATACCCTATGAATCCCATTTCCCAGAGCTTATGATGGATATAACATCATTTAGTTTTTACCTTGACCAAACCCAAGCTGATATCCAATAACTTAAGAATGAGCGAAACTGTTTATGGGAAAAGTTCAGGCTCATCGAGATCACAACCCAAACATTGTATGCTGAACCACCCCATGAAAACATCACTATATCACACCTTAACCTTAGGAAGTTTTATAGTGTATTAAAGGAATATGTATCAATACCATAGTATTATAAAAATTTATATTGTATTTTTAATAGAACAGTTTTTATATTCACTTATTATTGTTACTTTATAAAAGATTTTAATTTTTATACAATAAAACACAAATTGTATTTTTGAGTAATATAAAAATTCAATTAAGGAATTTATTTTTATGAATTAATGTATTTTTTAAATAAAAAATATTTTATTGAAACATTATTATTAAATATTTTTTATTAAATATAAATTATCATATAATTTTTATTAAGTCAAATGTAATTTTTATAAGGGTTTGAAAACTGTTATTGCCAAAAAACTCAGAATTTCTCAATAAATGTTGATTATTATATTAAAAAGTGATAATTAAGATATTTATAAAATTACTTATATAAAATGAATATTTTTTCTGGAATCATAACATCAAAATTATCCAATTGTGAACTTTTCATTATTTTCTAAAACGGTCATATTTTTGGGTAAAAATCAAATACAATATAAATATATAGTGTGTATTATGAAATCATAATACCCTAAAAGTGATTTAATAAATATTATAAAAGGTATCCATGGAAAAATATATATTTCCAATTTAAAATAATTTAATATTAAGTTTATTTGATTAATTTTATAAATCCATTATGAATCCTAAAAAACCTATAATATATTTTAAGGTTTTAAAACCATTTATTTAAGGACATGAATAACTTCCACATCATGAAGGGTATTATTTTAATTACTTTATACCTTTTACTAATAAAATAATTAATACCACTCTGATTTAGTAAAAACTATGGGAAAAAACAATGGGAAAGTTTGTGTTTTTGGTTAGTTTATTATATAGAGTCCAAAACCTAAGTTTGATAAATAATAAAGAATGCCCCACTCATTTCCTATATAAACCCACCAAATTTACCATTTATCTTGACTCAAAAACCCTGTATAAATTACTTACTCTTCCATACCCTCTTTAGAGTCCTCCCAAGGTGTCCTAAATCTCTTAAGAATCTCCTCTCAAGCATTTGGAGTCACACTCTTAGGGTAAGGGATCTTTTTTTCTCCTCTTTATTCAAGAATATTCTTAATCTTATATATTTTATATTCATTTCATAATGTTTGGATATGTTATTACTTATCCCTCTTATTGTCTATTTTATGTCTAAATGATGATATACCCATTTCAATCTCATAAATCCTTCCTATAAACATTCATATTCCCCCGTTATGCTAGTGAAATTTCATCGTGATATTCCATGACAAACAATTTTGTAGTGAATACCCATACCCATTTCCTATTAAGGGTGTTCACCTTTATGAACTTATACATATTTATTGGGGATTTACATGTATTTATTCTGCAATACTTTATTTTGGAATAAAATATGATGATGAATGAATCCATGTTGTATGATCTATGTGGAAAACTTAAGCATGAGAATGAAATGAAAGTAATGGGTGCACCTTGAATTATATAGTTCTCTAATGAATTCATTAATGTTTCAGTCTAATGAGATTTCATGAAAGGGATTAGAGACTAAACCTAATCCATCATTTAAATATTTCCATCATGATGTCTTGGCAGTTATCCTTGAACTATGTTTATGATGCTGTGTTTTATGTTTTTTCTATACTTCCCATATTGAATTTATGATTATCATGTTATATCATGCCTCATTGTTCATATTTATGATTATAACCCCTTTTATTCCTTATTAATATTCCTATTGTCTAATAATTATTAATTTCTCCATTTTATGACATTATTTTTCCCTTATCTGGATTTACAACTTACCCCTTTCTTATGTATATCCCCAGGTTATCCCATGCAGTGTTAAGTAAAAAGGAATAATATGATCAAGTTAAGGAAGTTTTAAATAAATATGACGTATTCCATATTTTAAGTTGTTATGTAATTTACCCAATTCACAAATACAATAGACTTATTGATCTATTTTGTTTTATTGTGTGTACTTTTATGTATTAAGTCATGAATTGATATGTAATAATGAGAAGGGTTTTCATAGTTGGTATCAAAGGAAAAATTTAGTTATTTTTGGGATTAGGGTTAGAAAACTCTAGAGAAAATCTTAAGAATGAAAATAAGTATAATAAAACATCCCTAAATTTTTGTAAAGTATAGAGTAAGTGGTTTATCAAGTAAATACATACCTGTCTAGATACTACAAGTGTACATGGATCTGAAACAGATGTATATAGGGGTAAAAATTGAAAACACTAGATTGATCTAGACTCAACTGGGAACTGGTGAAAGACAATGGGCCTTACTGCACACTTGGTTTGACACTCCTGAGGGATATGATTTGGTAAATCCACAAACTTATTATGAACCATTGTTAAGGGAAAAAATTCTCAAAAGAGTATATGTTATAAAATTGATCGTGGATAACATAGATTGAATCATAGAAATCCATAAGTTAAGAAAATACATGTAATTTATAAGTCACCCATTTTATATCATTGGATTCCTATTTATGTGTTGAATAGTTTAAAAGTACTCATCCATAATATCCCCTTTATTCTAGAAAATGGCCATAAATAAAAGGAATCAAGTAAACAAACAATGTGAAGGCTAATGTGATAAATGCACAAATGAGATTCACAACCTGATGGGAGTAGGAATATCAAACTTTATGGTGATACTATTTTAGTTGATTTATGTTTTGAATAGAAACCATGATTAGGAGGAGCAACCAAACCCCCTAATAAAGAACAAGCTAAAATTGAGAGCTTTATGCGATAAAGGCCTCTGATATTCATTATATAATCTGATCCCTTAACCATGGAATAATGGATCAAATCCATTGAGAAGATCTTCTCCATCCTTCAATGTTCTGACCAAGAGACGGTTCCACTAGCTATTTATCATATGAAGGGAGAAGCTGATTAGTGGTGGAAATTGATCAAGAATATGAATCTAATGGAAGATATCAAAGCGATGGGGTGGAAGGAATTCTGAAAAATGTTTTTTGATAAATATTTTCCTCACACTCTATGACTTAAAATGGAAAGGGATTTCCTTGAACTTATAATGACTCAAGCTTTTTGAATGATAATTGTTTCTAGAAAATGTGTGTTATATTATACTGAAAAAAAAATTATATATATTTAGTAATTATGTGAGTATAAATTGAAATGTGACCATTAGGTTTTGATAGTTATATGATCATTGGTCAATATGACCATTAAAACTCTTAAGAATAATTTTAACATTATAATTTGTGTTATAAATACAATTTGAAATGGTTAATTAATGCAGAAAGGAGAAATGTTGGTCTCGACCAGTAGATTCATTCCGTACAAATCCCACTTATTAGAGCTTGGTAGGGAGTTAGCATCACTGGGCTTTTCTCATGACCGATCCCATGTTGAGCTTCAACATGTTAAGCTTGAACGAAATCGACTATGGGAGAAGTTCAAGTTAGTGGAAATTACCACTTGAGCGATATTATCTAAGCCTCCCCAAGAATCTATTACCATGACACACCTTTACCTTAGGTAATATGAGTGTGTTATTAGGGGTTATGTTTTGGGTCCATATTTATGTAAATTTTAATGACATTGTATAAATAAAATTGTTTTGCTTAGTAAAATTGAGTTGGAATTTGATAAATTGATTTTTTTGGACATAAATTTAACTTCTCAAAGAATATTTAAATATTATAATAAACTAACATATTATGAATAATACCTATTTTAATTAAAAAGTATGGTTAAAACACTTCAATTTAAATATAAATGATAAAATGATTTTATTTTTTTCACGTATCAGAAATCTCACTACGCTTTTTCTATCCGCTGTTATTTTTAATAAATAAAAATTTTAATATTTAAAAGTTAAAATTATAATTTTTATATAATTATTATGATAAAATAAATATCATTTTTTAAATAATCATGTCAAAATTATTTTAGGGTGAATTTATGATAATTTTATAAAATACTTTATTTTTTCATGAATTGTAAAAATACCGTTTGAGTTTTTCGATATGTTTAATGAAATCATAATGATGTAATAATTAATATAAAATTTTGGTCAACTAATATGAATTAAAATATCATAATAAGTGTCCCAAGTTTCCAATACCATGGGAAAATACCATGGGAAAGATCGTGGTTTTTCATCGACCACTACCTCAGTGTTTATGGAAATTAATAAAAAAATCCTCTTCTTTTGCTACAAATACCCACCATTTCTCCATTTTCTTTCACATAAAATTAATCCTCCATGAATATATTATAGTTTACCTCCCAATAAGTCCTCCCAAGGTGTTATAATGTCACAAACCGACCCACCGGGGCTCGAGCCGTGACTCCCCAAGCCCGCCTCCAATAGGCCAGGGGCTGGCGACCAATGCCGAGTAGGCTATCACACACATGGGAGACATTAGCCTAAGGTACCTGTACACACGCACCCACAAACACCTCCGTGAAACAGTGCAGAGATATACAAAACTGAAAAGAAAATGCATGCATAAACTATCCCACAACCAGAGTACAACAGAAGTACAAAGGGAAAAAGAGGGCCCACCAAAAGAAAACTACAAAGCGCGTCCAACCTGCTCTGAAGAAGGGAAACGCTTCCAAAAACACCCACCGGAAAGCTCCCATGGCACAGCTCCAGTAAACACCCTGGTCAACATGCTCACTAAGCTCCACCTGCTCAGGGTCCTCCTGGGACTCCGTCGAAAGACCTGTGATCTGCACAAGACACAAACATGTGCGGGCAAAGCCTGTGAAGGGGTGAGTATAAACATACTCAGTAGGCACCCCAAAACCCAAAACCAAAGAGAGAAACTGAAAGACATCAGTCCGCTCATCCCAGCCAGAGGGAACCCAGATGAGAGAGAAACTCCATCTCATGACCATCCTCAGCTAAACACAACTAGTTAGCTCAGCTCAGGTGTATGCCCATACATACACCTTGAACAATCCAGATATACTCAGCTCACGCCACAAAGCCACAAGAGGTACCGACCTCATAACCAGCAATTGTCCCCAACCAGGAGAGTACACCACACGAACACTGTCATACCATATGACACTCATCCGAGAGATACACTCCATCGGGTCCCAAAAAAACATCTCAGACGCTCACCCGAGAGACCACGCTCATCGGATAACATCACTGAGGAAACATCGCTGAAACAACATAACCACCAAACTCCTCGGATAGGGGATCGCCGCAAGGGTCCTCTAGGGGATACCAAGACCCACTCCGGTATACGTAGCTCACAGATAGGGGATCACTCCCAGGGTCTGCTGGGGGATACCACGACCCGATCTAGCATTCGTAGTTCTCACAGATAGGGGATCACACCCAGGATCTGCTGGGGGATACCACAACCCGATCTGGTGCTAGACAGAAGCTCAACACTCAGATAGAGGATCATCGTCCATATAAAGGTGGTCACGATGATACCGAAACCCTATCTGGTATAACTCGCGATGTAGGGGATCGAACTGACGATGCCACAACCCTACCGAAACCATGCGCTGAGTAGGGGATTGCATAACCAACGATACCACAACCCTAACGACACCAAGCGCTGAGTAGGGGATCGTATAACCAAAGATACTATAACCCTACTATAAACCTCATGCTGAGTAGGGGATCGTATACCCGATGATGCCACAACCCTACTGAGCACGACCCACCACGTAGGGGATCATATTCCCGATGATGCCACAAACCCTATAGGGTTAACCTGCTAGATAGGTGATCACCGCCCGTGAATAAGCGGTCACAACGATACCAAGAACCCGATCTAGGGTAAAGATGCTAGAGGATCCATTCTGGGACCACTAGAGGGATGACAAAACTCTAACAGTTTAAACATCCCATCGAGAGGATCACAAACCCATACGAAGGTTGTGATGCTGCGCAAACCCTCGTAGGAACGAACCTAGGGAGAACCCCTCAACCACTGCTGGTCCAAACGTCGCTAACCCGAGCGACCCGCCACAATGCCACACTGCGCACCTCCTAGGCCAAAACCGAGGCCAACATCGCGTTCCACGCGGAAAAATACGCAGTATAGGCTATTTACTCGCCTGAAAAAGAGCACCGGTGAAAAAAGCACTATTCACCGTAGCTAGCTCATGCGGAGCCCACACAACGATACCGAAACCCATCGAGCGGATCATACCACGACGATCCCCTCGAAAAAAAAGCGGAATCAACTACTCGCTCGTCCGAAATGGACACCTAGTGAAAAACGTACTATTCATCGAAGCCATCTCAGGTGGGGCCCACTCCTGGATTCCGAAACTCATCGAATGGATCACACCATTACGATACTCTCGGAAAAATACACAGGATCGACTATTCGTCCGCCAAAATCGGACTCTTGGTGCAAAAGTTGCGTTTCTCCGCAAACGCCAAAACCCGGCCTCGTGGAGCCCGCACCCCGTTCTCAGTCCCAACACTTGGAAGCCAACTCAAAAAGTCCTCCGTACCATCAGGGTCTCAACGCCACTGAAGGCACGTCAAACGGACACTCCAGGAAAAAGTTACGACCGATCAAAGTCAAATAATAATTAAAATATTATTATTATTCGACGTTTCGTGACCCTGGGTCAAGGACCCAGCCCGAAAAAAACCCGAACCTATCCCAATAGGTCCGTCTCAAACCCAGGGTCGCGTCGCCGTAGACGACGTGCAAATCAGACCTCTGGATTACACAGAACGGGGTTTTTAGAACCCCCGGTCAAATTTGGACCAGACCGGCCCCACCTGGCTGGTCCGGCCGACCCAAACCGGCCCCCCCTGGCCGGTCCGGCCGCCGCTGCCGCCGGCCCGCGCCGGCTGTTGGTCCTCCGCCGCGTGGCGCACATCGTCACCGCGGTCCGCCGGGGGCACCCCGGTGGTCCGTTTTACGATCCGAAGGAGTCTACATGACCCTCGGAACCCAATCTACACTGCTACGGCTTCAATTTGCAGAAAAACGCAGCAAAAACAGGATCGGGGGTTAAAACTCAAATTCGCCTACCTCGCGGGCGAAACGCCGACGTTCTGCCTTAGATCCGCACTCCAGAGCTTCCGCTGCACGCTCCTGGAATGTCTGCCGTCAAATTCCGAGCTCATGGGTGCTTCGTTTGCTCGATTCAACGGAGCGGCGATGAAGAACGATGAAGAACATCGAGAGGAATGATGGGGGGGGGGGGGCTGATATTTATATCAGCCGCCCGCCGACGCCAAACCCGCCTCGGACCCGACGCCCGATGCGAACAAAAGTAAGGTCACCCCTAGGGTAAACGCGCCGTTCTGAACGCAATGACGGACTCAGATTTTCCATCCAAGACTCTATTCATAAGTTATTTGAGCCGACGCTCGCACACTAACTTCTCCATTTCATTACGAAAATGCCCCTGGTGGCGTTTCTCACCGCAGGCCCGCGCCCGCAAAGTTTACACCTCGCCTAGGGTAAACAGCACGTTCCGGACGCAACCGTGCCCTCAGATTTTCGTTCTAAGATACCTTTTATGAGATATCACATCCCTTCCATGTGCATAGTATAAAAATACTTAATATTTTTATAAAATTAATTCCGGGCACACCGGGAATCGGAATCGCACATCGTCTTCGCGCCTAGTTTTGGAATTCTTCGTAGAAATAATCCAAAGTCTGACAGGACCAAAAAACAGAGTCGCTACATCCTCCCCCCTAGAAATTTTTGTCCCCAAAAATCCCTAAGCACAAATAAAGTGACTGGACTCTCAACTGGGTCTCACACACCAGCGAGCCCACCAACAAACACCCCTTCCCGAATGCATAAGTTAGAGGGACTCATCCAACACACCTCAACACTATCCTCTTTGGGCGGCACTAACTAGCCCACACGGTTTTAATCGCGTCACAAAAACACGTCTCGGTGGGGGAAGGATCCCTCTTTCTTACGCATTCTAAGCACACCAAACAACACCCACTCAGGGTCTTACCAACGCCCTGAACAAAACTCATGCAAGCAACAAAAGGGAGGGTACCACTAAACAGTGTCTATCAAACTACTACAGAAAGTAGAAAAGACACAAGGAGTACCTCTATCCATCCGCAGTGCCTCTGGGTCAACTGCCTCCAGGGCATGAAGCTGTCCTCGCCCTCGGCCACCAGCTCCCAGAGCTTGGCGTGGACCACCTAGGGGTGGGGGCGGTGGCATCTGGTACCGCCTACCACCGCCTCTTGCTGCACCAGCTTCGCCACCACACCCTCCGCCCTGTGGACCTCCTTGCTCGAGATGCTGCCTCTGCCAAGGAGGTCCATCGACCGACTCCCTCTCAGCAGCACGTCGGGTCGGACAATCACTAGCAAGATGTCCCCGACCGTCGCAAGCGTAACACCACCTCTCCTGTGGATGACCAAAACTGTCCTGCGAGCCCTGTGAGCCCTGAGGCTCAGATCCTCCATCCTGGGGTCACCTCCTGAAATGGAACCCACGTCCAGACCCCTGAGTCTTTCTTCGGCTACCAGATGCCGACGTCTCAGCCCTCACGTGCCCAACACTAACAGGGGGAATCTGCTCAGCCAGAAAACTCTCCAACACCAATGCTCGCTCTAGCACTCCAGCATAGGTGGGCAGGCACAAGGAAACCACACCTTCTTGGATGTCCCTACGTAAGCCCTGCTCAAAGGTCTGAGCCCTAAAGAACGGGTCTCGAACTATATTCAGGGAGTAGCGTGACAGGTCTATAAACCTCGCTGAGTACTCCGAAACGGTCATGCCCTCCTGTCGAAGGTTCAGAAGCTCCTGGATCTGCACTGAACTCAGCTTCACGGGATAGAACTCCTCCCTGAAGAGCCGCACAAACTCTTCCCACGTGAGCGTCTCCTCATCATGGGACTGCGTCACCAAACTCCACCATCGCCCGACAAAACCATGCAGAAGGATCGCCGCTAGGACTACCATCTGATCTGGAGGTGTCCTCACTAGTCGGAAAACTCGGGTGACTGCCTCAAGCCAGTCATCAGCTGCCTGAGGGTCTGGATCACCCCGGAATCTCAGAGGTCGCTGCCTCTGGAACTCGTGCAGTGCACTCCGCCTACGCGCAACCTCGTCCTGCACTGCCTGCACAACCAGCTGCTCGACAGGTGGTGGCTCAACTGGCAGACCTCCTGGAGGTGCAACCTTAGAACCTGCACCCTGCTCCACAGCCTCTAAACGGGGCGAGTCATCAGCACAATCCTGCTGCGGAACCCTCCCTGGCTGTCGTCATGGAGGCATCCTGAAATACATTCAAGACGCACCACAATCAAAGAGTATATCTGGAGAGATGACTCAAGAAGGATAAGGAAAACCCAAAAACCCAGTCCTATATGATACTTGTACCATTATGTCCCCGCGACCAGTGTACGAATGTCCCAAGTTGAAAGGCAGGTTATTAGAGTCCTGGTGTATGGATACGTCGGCCACCGCACTAACACTGGAGTCTCTGGCCTGAAAGACGAACTCAAAACATCCTAACACTGCCGCGATGCAACCCAAACCAAACTCCCGCAAGACAAGCTACACTCTGAGATCCCAAAGGTGGAACCTCATCTGATACCACTCTATCACGACCCGACCCAACAGGGCTCGAGCCGCGACTCCCCAAGCCCGCCTCCAATAGGCCAGGGGCTGGCGACCAGCACCGAGTAGGCTATCATACACATGGGAGGCATTAGCCTAAGGTACCTGTACACACGCACCCACAAACACCTCCATGAAACAGTGCAGAGATATACAAAACTAAAAAGAAAATCCATGAATACACTATCCCACAACCAGAGTACATTAAAAGTACAAAGGGAAAAACAGGGCCCACCAAAAGAAAACTACAAAGCGCGTCCAACCTGATCTAAAGAAGGGAAACACTGCCACAAACACCAGCCGGAAATCTCCCTCAGCACAGCTCCGGTAAACACCCCGGTCAACACGCTCACTAAGCTCCGCCTACTCTGGGTCCTCCTGGGACTCTGTCGATAGGCCTGCGGTCTGCACAAGACACAAACATGTGCGGGAAAAGCCCGTGCAGGGGTGAGTATAAACATACTCAGTAGGCACCCCAAAACCCAAAACCAAAGAGAGCAACTGAATGACATCAGACCGCTCATCCCAGCCAGAGGGAACCCAGACGAGAGAGAAACTCCATCTCGTTACCATCCTTGACTAAACACAACTAGTCAGCTCAGCTTAGGTGTATGCCCATACATACACCTTGAACAATCCAGATATACTCATCTCACACCACAAAGACACAAGAGGTACCGACCTCATCACCAGCAACTGTCCCCAACCAGGAGATTACACCACACAAACATTGTCATACCAGATGACACTCATCCAAGAGATACACTCCATCGGGTCCCAAACAAACATCTCAGACGCTCACCCGAGAGACCATTCTCGTCGGATAACATCACTGAGGAAACATCGCTGAAACAACATAACCACCAAACTCCTCGGATAGGGGATCACCGCTAGGGTCCGCTCGGGGATAGCAATACCCACTCCGGTATACGTAGCTCACATATAGGGGATCACTCCTAGGGTCTGCTGGGGGATACCACGACCCAATCTGGCATACGTAGTTCTCACAGTTAGGGGATCACACCCAGGATCCACTAGGGGATACCACAACCCAATCTAGTGCTCCATAGATGCTCAACACTCAGATAGAGGATCATCATCCATATAAAGGTGGTCACGACGATACTAGAACCCTATATGGTATAACTCATGATGTAGGGGATCGAACCAATGATGCCGCAACCCTACCAAAACCATGAGCTGAGTAGGGGATCACATAACCAGCGATACCGCAACCCTACCGACACCAAGCACTGAGTAGGGGATCGTATAACCAACGATACCACAACCCTACTATAAACCGCATGCTGAGTAGGGGATCATATACCTGACGATGCCACAACCCTACTGAGAACGACCCACCGCATAGGGGATCATATTCCTGATGATGCCACAAACCCTACTGGGTTAACCTGCTCGATAGGGGATCACCGCCCGTGAATAATCCGTCACAGCGATACCAAGAACCTGAACTAGGGTAAAGATGCTAGAGGATCCGCTCCGGGACCACCATAGGGATTCCATAACTCTAACAGTTTAAACATCCCATCGAGAGGATCACAAACCCATACGAAGGTTGTGATGCCGCACAAACCCTCATAGGAACGAACCAAGGGAGAACCCTCAACCACTCCTGGTCCAAATGTCACTAACCCAAGAGACCCACCACAAAACCACACTGCGCACCTCCTAGGACAAAACCAAGGCCACCATCGCGTTCCACGTGGAAAAACACGCAGGATAGACTATTTATTCGCCCGAAACGGAGCACTGGTGAAAAAGGAACTATTCACCGTAGCTAGCTCGTGCGGGGCCCACACAATGATCCCGAAACCCATCGAGCGGATCATACCACAATGATCCCCTCAAAAAAATAAGCGGAATCGACTACTCGCTCGTCCGAAACGGACACCCGGTGAAAAACGTACTATTCACCGAAGCCAGCTCGGGTTGGGCCCACGCCTGGATTCCGAAACTTATCGAACGGATTGCACCATTGCGATCCTCTCGGAAAAACACACAGGATCAACTATTCATCTGCCAAAATTGGACTCCTGGTGCAAAAGTTGCGTTTTCCGCAAACGCCAAAACCCGACCTCGTGGGGCTTGCACCTCGTTCTCAGTCCCAACACCCGACAACCAACTCAAAAAGTCCGTCGTACCATCAGGGTCTCAACTCCACTGACAACACGTCAAACGGACACTCCAGGAAAAAGTTACGCCCGGTCAAAGTCGAATAATAATTAAAATATTATTATTATTTGACGTTTCATGACCCCGGGTCACAGACCCAGCCCGAAAAAAACTCGAACCTATCCCAATAGGTCCGTCTCAAACCCAGGGTCACGTCACTGTAGACGGCGCACGAATCGGACCTCTGGATTACACAGAACGGGGGGTTTTTAGAACCCCCGGTCAAATTTGGATCGGACCGGCCCGAACCGGCCCACCCCGGCCAGTCCGGCCGCCGCTGCCGCTGGCCCATGCTGGCCGGCGGTCCTCCGCTACACGGCGCATAGCGCCGCCATGCTTCCCGGCATGCCGCCGCACTGGGCGGCCGGCCGTCGCGGCTCCACCGCGGGCCGCCGGCGCCGGGGCCGCCGCGCCGGCGGATCTTCCGCGGACCGCCGGGGGCACCCCGGTGGTCCGTTTTACGATTCAGAGGAGTCTACATGACCCTCAGGACCCGTTCTACACTGCTACAGCTTCAATTTGTAGAAAACGCAGCAAAAACGGGATCGGGGGTTAAAACTCAAATCCGCCTACCTCGCGGGTGAAACACCGACGTTCTGCCTTAGATCTGCACTCCAGAGCTTCCGTTGCACGCTCCTGGAACGTCCGCCGTCGAATTCCGAGCTCGTGGGCGCTTCGTTTGCTCGATTCGGCGGAGCGGCAGCGAATAATGGTGAAGAACGTCGAGAGGAACGATAAGGGGGGGGGGGTGATATTTATATCAGCCGCCCGCCGGTGCCAAACCCGCCTCGGAACCGACGCCCGATGCGAACAAAAGTAAGGTCACCCCTAGAGTAAACGCGCCATTCTGAACGCAACGACGGGCTCAGATTTTCCATCCAAGAATCCGTTCAGAAGTTATTTGAGCCGATGCTTGCACACTAACTTCTCCATTTCATTACAAAAACGCCCCTAGTGGCATTTCTCACCGCAGGGCCGCGCCCGCAAAGTTTACACCTCGCCTAGGGTAAACGGCATGTTCCGAACGCAATCTTGCCCTCAGATTTCCATTCTGAGCTACTTTTTAGGAGATATCACACCCCCTCCACATGCATATTATAAAAATACTTAATATTTTTATAAAATTAATTTCGGGCACACCGGGCCTCGGAATCGCACGCCGTCTTCGTGCCTAGCTTTGGAATTCTTTGTAGAAATAATCCAAAGTCTGACAGGGCTAAAAAACTGAGTCACTACATCTAAATCCCCCAATGTCCCAATCCTCAATTTTTAGGAACACTCATCAAGGTAAGTGAATTCTCAACCTCTCTTTTCCTTTCAAGTTTTGTTTTTATGTGGTATGTATTTCAAATTTCCATACTATGTTATTATATCCATTTTATTATATCCATTTAATATATTAAAAGTATTTTATCAATTGTATAACCTTGTACCCTCTCTTTTTAATGTTTTCTAAAACCATGTTTCATACCCTCTATGATGCCGAATTTGATTCTCAACTTTTCTCTCTTTTTCTCAAGAAATTATCTTATTTTATTTTTTGAATACCCAAAACTATTTATTTTTTAGGGGTATTCACATAGATGTCAAAATTATCTATTTTATTCTATGATTAAAATACATGAAACATTCCTTTCATTTTCATGGGTTAATAATGACATAAAGATCTTGTCTTTAATTATTTTTTTAAAAACGTCATGATTTTGATATGAAACCCATTTATTTTATTCTATACGAGTTATTTATAAAATGTTTTATTATTATATATGTGGATCAAATTAATTAAAACATATGAAGTGTGCACCCTGATTGTTCTCCAATTAATTGGGTAAATAATTTAATCTCTAGAGATGGCATGTTTTACGATACCTTGGTGAATAACCTTAGAAATGTTTATGACACCTCGATGATAAACCTTGGTCATATGATTATGAATGACTCAATTAAATGTTGTAGCCACATTTCCATGTTACTATTCATGTTTTTTTATTATATTTATCTTTTTTCCTTTTCAAATTCCTTTATGATATTCTTCAAGTTCTTATCCATAATTTTCATGATCACTTGTAAACTGTTTCCCTTTCTTTCCCTTATTGGGCCTTTTCTCACCCTTTCCTTTGATGTATGTCCATAGGTTCTGAGATGAAATAATTTTACATAGGGTAAACCAAAGAAGAATATATTCAAGTATATTAAATGAATTTTTTATGTTTTCATGTGTTATGTACTTTTTTTCCAAGAAACTAAACTTTAAAAGATCCTATATTTGTAAAATGTAATGTAAAGTTATGTAATAAAAATGAGGGATTCTATAGTTGGTATCAAAGGATGGTTTAGTTATTTGTAGAAATTAGTATTTTAAAACATTATGAAGAACCTTAGGGACAAGTTAAAGTATTAAAAAAAATCCTGGTATTTTGGTAGAGTATTAAGTAAGTGGTTTCCAAATAAGAAAACTCTATCTTGATATGAAAAAGTGGATGTGGTTCTAGAAAAGATGTACCTAGGGGTGAAAAATCTGACAAGGCGTGTGTGGACTGACTCTTCCTAACCTGGTACATGACAATAGGCCTTACTGTTCACCTAGTTTGACACTCCCGGGGGATATTTTTGGTTAATCACAAGTTTTTTATGAACCATTATAAAGGATTTATATAAAATGTAATTATTTTTAAAGAATAAAATATTTAAGAATGATGTTTTAAGACATGAAATTATATTATAATTATAAGATTATTAAATGAAACACATTTCTCACTAAGGTTTTCTTCTTTTATAAAATGGCATGAAATAGCAGAAATTGTGTAAATGGTGAGTGCAATAGACCAGGCACTGATGGCCTTTTGATGGAATCTAGAATGGAAAAATTTATGAGAATGATGTATCAACTAACTTGATTTATGAATAATAAATTGAATCAATACAAGAGACTTTATTCACCTTTATGGGAACAAATTTCCATTGAGTCATTTATGCATAAAAGACCACCTTCTTTCAGTGGATCTACCAACCCATTAATTTCTAAAGAATGGATAAGATCTATAGAAAATATCTTTTATGTACTCTGTTGTTCATAACAAGAGAAAGTCACCTTGGTTGTGTATCTCTTAGAGGGAGAAGATGATCAGTGGTTAATATTGGTTAAAAACATGAATCTAAGAGGGGATATTGATAAAATGGAGTGGTAAGAGTTTAGGGGAACCTTTTTTAAAAAATATTTCCCCCATTCAATGCGAATGAAAATGGAGGAGTTCCTAGATCTGAATTAGAAGGAAAATGAATATGTGGGAAACTATGAGATGAACTTTACTTTCTCGTTAGACCTCTATATTTTTCATGGATCCTAAAGGGAAGGTTGATAGATTCTTTTGCGGACTAAGACCACATCTAAGGAATAATCTATCCAACCGAGACTATGAAAACTATGAGGAGATCGTAAGTAGTGCTATGAAAGTTTAACTTGAGTTCAGAGAGACACATTATCCTCATAGGTCAAATGAAAATAAGTGATATTTGGATCCAAACTTGGTGTGGAGCTTTGATTAAGGAATAGAAGGAAAAAAAGTGAAACTTACCACATGAAACAAATGTGGGATGAATAATTCAGGGAACTAATTGATTGAGAGTGGGAAATGTTACAACTGTAGAAGATATGGCCATATTTCTCAAAACTATAATAGTGATGTGAAGCCTCAAATTATCAACACTAACAACAAAGGGAGGATGTTGCAAGCCCAAACTTAAGTTAAATGCTTTATGTGTGGAAAACTTGGGTAATTTTCCAATCACTATCCAAATCTAATGTTAATGGAGGGGAATCACCATCAACCTCAGCATAGGATAAGGGAGAACTGTTGTGATATTCTATCATGATATCTTTTTGAAGCTCTAAATGATGTGTTGGCAGGTACTAAAATCATTCTCTCAAATCAAACAAGTACTTTTTTTATTATGGTTCTATTTATTCCTTTATTTCCTATAAGTTTGTAAAAAATATAGAATCAATCCTTGAACTACTAGAAGTAGAACTATCAGTCAAGACTCCTAGAGGGATTACCCAAGCATCAACAGTGTATTGAAAATCTAGTATTTACTTTTGTGAGCATAAACTCATCACAAATCTAGTAATCATTCTGATGTTGGAATTAAACATTATACTAGGGATATAATGGATATAAAAGTATAATGATAAGATCAAATGCAGAAGTAAGGAAATATTAGTAGTATTGAATAGAAAACATACAATTGTTTTCAAAGAGATATCTCAACCTGAGCTTTATTTAGAAGCACCTACCATAACCTTATTTATGGATATGATCAGTGAAGATGAAGAAGGAAATGAAATTATACAAATAGTGAATGTCCCCACTATCTAAGAATACCTTGACATATTTTATGAGGAGTTAGATGGATCTCCCCTATAAAGAGAGGTAGAGTTATTTTTTGAACTCATTCTTGGATCCAAATCGATATAAAATACCCCATATATAATGGAAAATGTTGAGTTAGAGGAATTAAATAAACAACTCCAAGATCTTTTGGAGAAGGTCTTTATACAACGAAGTGTGTCTCCTTGGGGAACACCTATTCTCTTTGTGAAGAAGAAGGTTGGATCAATGTAGCTATGAATTGATTATAAATAACTTAACTGGATCATAGTGAAGAACAAGTACCCTCTTTCAAGAATTGATGATTTATTTATCTAGCTTCATGGGGCTCAATTATTCTCCAATATTGATCTTTGATATGGTTATCATCAACTGAGGGTGAAGAAAGAGGATATTCAAAAGAATGACTTTCGATTAAGATATAGGGATTATGAGTTTGTTGTTATGCCCTTCAGTTTGACTAATGCCCATGATATTTTTATGGATTTTATGAATAGAGTATTTAAGGACTACTTTAATAATTTTGTGGTCATTTTTATTGATGATATTTTGATATATTCCAAAATTTGTGAGAAGAATGAGGATCATCTAAGGGTTATACTGTAAAAATTGAGGAAAGAGAGGCTATTTGGAAAGTTTATAAAATTTTAATTTTGGTTAAAAAACTTTCTTTCTTGAGGAATATTGTAAATAATGAAAGAATCTTAATTGATCCTGTGAAGATAAAGGTTGTGGAGGAGTAGCCTCATCCTACAATAGTAAATGTGATTCATAATTTCCTTGAATTATTAGGATATCACAGGAGGTTTATGAAAATATTTTCATGGATTTATAATCCACTAACCAAGTTAACTAGAAAAGGGGTCATGTTCATCTGAAAAAATGAGTGTGAAGAAAGTTTCCAAGATTTGAAGAAGTGATTGGTTACTACATCTATGTTAACTCTACCCTCTATTAGACAATGATTCATTATTTTTAGTGATGCATCTATGAAATGTCTTAGGTGTGTCCTCATGAAAAAAGAAAAGGTGTTTGTTTTTACATCTCGACAGTTGAAGCCTCATGACTAAACTGTCCTACGCATAACCTGGAGTTAGCTGTGGTTGTTTTTAGAGATATGAAGGAACTATATTTATAGGGAGACATGTGATATATACATAGACCAAAAATTTTTTAAGTATATTTTCACAAAAATATAATTAGACATGAGACATAGGATATGGTTGGACATTCTTAAAGACTATGATTTTTCAATTCATTATCACTCTGGTAGAACAAGAAAAGTCACCAATGCATTAAGTGGAAAAGAACTTGTTGTGATGGAAATTATAAAGATTAAAGGATATCCTTTGATCAAAGACCTAGTTAAAATGGAAATAGGAATCATAAGGGAAGGGACATCATCAACCTTATCCCAAATTATTTCTCAACCATAATTACTAGAGAAGGTCAATAAAGATCAAAGAAAAGATAATTTGTTATAGAAGAAGATAGATGATGTAAAGAATAAGAAGTTTCCCGAGTTCAATATTGATCAAGAAGGTGTACTGAAATTTCATATAATACTTTATGTTCTATATATTATAGAAATAAATAAAGAACTAATGGATGAAGGTCATAGATATACTTTCTCTATACATCATAGAAGAAAAAAATGTATAGGGACCTTCATGATCATTATTGGTGGATAACATGAAATGGGATATTTTTTACCACACTACAAGGTGTCTGGTGAATCAACAAGTGAAGGCATAGAATCAACTTCTTAAAGTGATATTACAACCATTACCCATACTAGTATGAAAGTGGGACAATATCACTATAGAATTTTTCACTAGTCTCCCAAAAACATCCAAAGAAACAATTCGATATGGGTTATAGTAGACTGTCTCACCAAGAATTCCCATTTTATCTCTATTAGGTAAGATTTACCTCTTGAAACAATTTCCAAGATATACCCCAAGGTAGTGGTAAGGCAGAATGTAGTAACACTCTCCATTATTTCTGATTGTGATCCAATGTTCACATCAAAATTTTGGGGAAGTCTTCAATATATTCTGAATACTAAATTGAATTTTAGTACGACCTATGAGCCACAAACTGATGACCAATTTGAAATGACTATTCATACACTTGAGGACATGATGAGAACATGATAAATGGAATTTAAAGGTGGATGAGATCAAAATCTCCCATTAGTTTAATTCTTATACAACAATAACTTCTATTTGAGTATTTAAAATGGAACCCCATAAATACCTATATGGGAAGAGATGTAGAACTCATACTTGTTGGGATGAATATAGTGAGAGAAAGTTTCTTGAGCCTGATCTTGTGCAAGATATGAAAGAAAAGGTTCATGCCATCCAACAACACATCAAGTATGCTTAGAGTTGTCATAAGAGTTATGCTGAAATACATAAAAGGGACTTGGAGTTCGATGTTGGTGAAAAAGTGTTCCTTCAAATTTCACCTTGGAAGAGAGTCGTGTGGTTTGGGAAGAAGGGGAATCTCAACCCCAGGTACATTGGCCCCTATGAAATCCTTGGTCTCATAAGATAAGTGTCCTATCGACCTGTACTTACTCCAAATCTAGATCAAGTTCATGATGTATTACACACATATCTCTTGAGGAAGTAAATACCTGACCCTTCACATGTACTGAATCCTAAAGTGGTACAACTGGAACATGACCTCTCTTATGAGGAGCAGCTGATGGAGATCTTGGACTGTAGAGATAAGGTTCTACACAACAAGACTACCCACCTCGTTAAATTTATATGGAGGAACCTCCAATATGAAGAATCCACACGGGAACTAGAGGAAACAATGTGGTAGAAGTACCCACACATTTTCTCAACTGAGGGAATGAGATGAAATTTCAGGGAAATATTTTCTTAAGGGGGGAAGAATGTAACAACCCAAACTTTTTGAATGACAATTCTTTCATGAAAATGCGTGTTATATTATACTGAATAAAATTATTTCTATTTAATAATGATGTGAGTATAAATTGAAATATGACCATCAGGTTTTGACCATTATATGTCCGTTATTCAATACGACCATTGTAAACTCTTAAGAATAATTTTGATGTTATAATTAGTGTTATAAATAGAAATGATAATGGTTGATTAATATAGAAAGGAGAAACGATGGCCTCAACCAGTAGATTCATGCCATATGAAGCCCATTATTTGAAGTTTGGGAGGGAGGTAGCATCACCAGACTTCACTTTTGACCAAGAACAAGTTGAGCTTCAACATGTTAAGCTTGGAAAAAATCACCTATAGAATAAGTTCAAGTTGGTGGAAATTACCATTCAAGTGATGTTATCTGAGATTCCCCAATAATCTATCACCATTGCATACCTTAACCTTATGTTGTATGTGGGTGTTATAAGGGGCTATGTTTCGAGGCCCTAGTTAATTAGAGTGTAATGAAAATTTATAAATAAATTTTTTGTTTTACCAATTCCATTTTTAGAATAGTTTTTCTTAATAAAATTGAGTTGGAATTTGATAAATTGATTTTTCGAACAGAAATTGTACTTTTATGAAAATATATAAATATTATAATAAACTAATATATTATGAATAATAATTATTTTAATGAAATAGTATGGTTTAAAAACTCCTAGTTAAATATAAATGATAAAATAATTTTATTTTTTTTTAAGTGTCAGAAATTTCACTATGCAATTTCACTATGCATTTTCTATCCACTATTATTTTTAATAAATAAGGATTTCTATATTTAAAAGTTAAAATTATTATATTCAGATAATTATTATGATAAAATAAATATAATTTTTAAAATCATCACATCAAAATTTGATTAGGGTGAATTTCTAATAATTTTCTAAAATACTTTATTTTTTTTCATGAATAGTAAAAATACAGTTTGAGTTTTTCGGTATGTTTAATGGAATCATAGTGATGTAATAAGTAATATAAAATGGTAGTTGACTATTTTGGATTAAAATATCATAATATGTGTCCCAAACATTCAATACCATGGGGATTCCCATGGTTTTTCATTTACCACTACCTAGGTGTCTAAAGAAATTAATAAACTAACCCTATACTTTTGCTACAAATAACCACAAATTTCTCTATTTAGTTTCACTTAAAATTAATCCTATAAAAATATATTATAGTTTTAGATCAAAAGTATCCCTCCGAAGGTTTACTCAAGCCACGAAGGTCCCGATCCTTAATTTTTAGTAACACTCTTCATGGTAAGGGAAATCTCAACTTCTATTTTCCTTTCAAGTTTCCTTTTTATGTGGAGTGTCTTTCAAATTTCGACAATATATTTTTATATATATTTTATTATATAAATTTAATTAATTAATAGTATTTTATTAATGGTATACCCTTGTACCCTCTCTTTTTAATGTTTTCTAAAACAATGTTTCATACCCGTTATACTACCGAATTTTCTTCTAAAAAATTCTCTCTTTTTCTCAAGAAATTATCTTATTTTACTTTGTGAATAACCAAAACTATTTATTTTCTAGGTTTATTAAACTATATGTAAAAATTATCTATTTAATTCTAGTATTAACATACATGAAACCCACCTTTTTTGTGGGTTAATAATGACATACATATCTTGTTTGTAAGCACTTTTTTTAAAACATCATGATTTTGATATGAAACCAATTTACTTTATTCTCCATGGGTTATTTATGAAATGTTTTATTATGATATATTTGGATAAAATTAATTAATACATATCAAGGGTTCCCCCTGATAGCACTCCAATTCATTGGGTAAATAATTTAATCTCTAGAGATGACATGTTTTATGATACCTTGGTGAATAACCTTGGTAATTTTTATGACACCTCGATAAAAAACCTTGGTGATATTATTATGAATGAATAAATTAAATGTTTTAGCCACTTTACATGTTATAATTCATGTTTTTTACTATGATATGTCTCTTTTTTCTTTTCTCACGCCTTTATGATATTCTTCAAGTTCTTTTCGATAATTCTCATGATCACTTGTAAACTGTTTCCCTTGATTTCATTTACTGGGCCTTATGCTCACCCTTTCCTTTGATGTATTTCCCTAGGTTATGAGATGTAGTAATTTTTTTAGGGTAAAACAAATAAGAATCCATTCAAGTGGATTAAAATAATTTTTTATGTTTTTATGTATTATGTACCTTTTTCCAATAAACTAAACTTTAAAAGATCATCTGTTTGTAAAATGTAATGTAAAGTTATGTAATAAAAAGGCAGGATGCCATAGAACTCAAGAAAAAAGATGAAAAATATATCAGGGCATATGTGGAAAACTTCACAATTATTTCACAATATGCCTCTATATTTTTTGTTACCCCCTAATACAAAGTTGACCGTTTCTTCGGTGGGCTAAAATCCAGTCTACGAAAAGCCACGAAGATCCAAGAATTTGATAGCTATGAGAAATTTTTTTAATGTGCCCTCAAAGTCAAAATGGAGATTGGTGAATCTCAAGGGAATCATAGGGATAATAAGTGAAAATTGGAGTTTAATTTTGGTGATCTGATGAATAAATATAATGGTGATAATAAATTTCAATATCCTGCTTGTCAAAAGTGTGGAAAGAAGCACCCAGAAAATTGCCTAAGGGGAACGAGGAAATGAATTAGTTGTGGGAATTAAGGACACCTATCTAGAAATTGATAATATGATAAACCCATTAATATGATGTTGTAAAGGAATTATCCAATCCACTCTCAAAAAATTATTCATTATTTCAATTGCAAGTTTTCAGAACACTTTGGAAACCAATGGACTAAGCCAAGGGTTTTTGGAGAAAACTAGCAACCTCCAAGGCATCATGGGTGAGCCTTTTCCATCACAACGGCTAAGTTGGATCTAGACAATGAAGTGGTGAAATTTACACTAGTTATTAATTCAATAATAGAAAATATACTGTTTGATTATGGTTCTATGAATTCCTTCATATCATGAAATTTTAGTAGAAATATTCTAACAACACCACACATCATTGAAGTAGAGTTGTCAGTAAAAACAAAAAAAGGGGATATTATTACATTATAAGTATATAACTTATCTCCTATAAAAATATTTGGAATGAAATTCTTAGGGAACCTTGTTATACTCTATTTGGTGGAATTTGATGAAATTATTGGCATGGATTGAATTTACCTATATAGAGCCAACATAAATTTCTGTGAGAAGGAAATCACTCTCTATACCATAAATAATCCTATGATTCTATATAAATGTAAGGATATGGATGGATACTCTTTAGCACCAACATCTCATGTGTGGATATTATTTCCCTACAAGCAAGCATATCTTGATCAAATGATTGATTCTAAAGAAATAATCATTCTTGAAGACATGACCATTACAAGGGAATACGTTGAAGTGTTTCCTGGCGAATTTTTTGGTCTTCCTCATATACAAGATGTTAAATTTATAGTTGATCTTATACTTGGGGTGTTACCATTGTCCAAGAATCTATATACAATGAATTTTTTAGAACTTTAGGAGCTAAAGAAACAACTACAAGAGAATATGGATAAAGGGTTCATATGCCCAAGTGCTTCAACATGGGGTGAACTAGTTCTCTTCATTAAAAAGAAGCATGGGAAAATTCACCTTTGCACTGATTATCCCGATTTCAACAAGAACATGATAAAGAACAATTATCCTCTTCCATGGATTGATGACTTGTTCCATCAGTTTCATGGAGCACAATACTTCCCCAAGGTGGATCTATAGTCGGGGTATTACCAAGTTAGGGTAAAGAAGGAGGATATCCCCAAGGATACTTTTCATAAAAGGTATGAGCACTATGAGTTCATAAAAATTCCATTAAGAATCACTAATTATCCATTAATATTTATGGAATTTATGAATAGAGTCTTTATATATTACTATGAAAAATTTTGGTAGTATTTATAGATAATATTTTAATATACTCTAAAAGAAAGGAGGAGCATGAGGAGTATCTGAGCACTATATTAAAGACCTTATGAAAGGAGAAGTTTTATGCAAAGTACAAAAAATGTGAGTTATGGTTGAAGGAAGTATCATTATTGGGGAATATTATCATAAGTAATTACATATATATGGACCCTTCAAATATATAAGAGATTTAAGGATGGTATATTCCAACATCTATGAAAGATATCCTTAATTTCCTTGGATTATCTGGGTACTATCATTGATTTGTGAGAAGTTTCTCATGATTTTCAGACCCTATAACTAAGAAAATTGGGAAGGTAGTCAAGTTTTCTTGAAATTAAGAATGTGAAGAGAGTTTCAAGGAGTTAAAAAATAGGATTATCACTACACCTGTACTTATAGTACCCACAAGTGGATAAAATTTCATGGTATTCAGTGATACTTCGAAGAAGGGATTGGGTTGTGTGTTAATGAAGAATGAAAAAGTGATAGAATATGCTTCAAATAAATTGAAATTTCATGAATAAAACTAACCAAATCATGATCTATAGTTGGTTTTAGTGATCTTCAAATTGATAATATGGTGGCATTATCTATTTGGGGAGAATTTTGAAATATATATGGATAAAAAAAGCCTCAAGTATATATTCACACATAAAGAGATGAATATACACTAATAAATATAGTTAGATCTGATCAAGGACTAACACTTCTCAATCCACTACCATCCTAGAAAAGTGAATAAAGTGGAAAACACTCTAAGTAGAAATGATCCAACAATTTTATCATTGATGATAATTGAGAAGGATCTGATCTTCTTAAACTTAAAATGGATGGACATGGGAATCATTAAAGAAGGAACATAATCAATCATTTCATCAATTATTGCTCAACGATAACTTATAGAAAAGATAAAGGATTCTCTAAGAGATTATGTGGGAATTCAGAAAAAGAAGAATCTATAAGAAAAGGTAAGGCCTCGAATTTCAATGTTAATAAAGGAGCTGTGATATTTCTGTCATGACTATGTGTACCATAAAATCCTGAGTAAAAAAAAGTGATATTTGGTGATGCACATAGTTAAACCTTATCTATCCATCCAAAAATCACAAATATGTATATAGATATCTGAGAGAACCATTGGTGGGACAATATAAAGAAGGAGATAACAGAATATACATAAAGATGTCTTGTATATTAGCAAGTGAAGGTTGAAAGGAAAAAATCAAAGGGAATGATGCAAGCATTACCCATACCTACATGGAAATGGGAAAACATCACCATGAACTTTGTCAATAGTATTATAAAGACATCAAGAGGAAATTATTCTATATAGGTTATAATGGATCATCTTATAAAGACTTCTCACTTAATTTCAATTCGAGAGGAATTATCACTAGATCAAATTACAAGGATATACATTAGAGAAGCGGTGAGGCTACATGAAACACTACTATCGATTGTTCTAGAAGAGTATAAAAAATTATCTAAATACTTATTTTAACTTCAATATGGCTTATTACCCTCAAAATGATGGCCAATATGAGCAGACTATCCAAACAATCTAGGACATTTTGAGAGAATTATCAATTAAATTTAAATGAGGATGGGCTCAACATATTCCTCTAGTCTAATTCTAATACAATAAAAAATTTTACTCATGAATCCAAATGGCTCACTATAAAGCCCTTTATAGGAAGAGGTTCAAAATATAAACATACTAAGTTGAAATTGAAATAAATTACTAGGTCCTAAAATGGTTGAAGAAATAGTTAAAAAGGTTAAGACCATTTAATAACACATCAAGGATGCTCATAATTAAGAAAAGAGATATACCGACAATCATTGATGAGACCTAGAGTTTGAGTTTGGAGACTTGGAATTCCTCCATATATATCCATGGAATAAATTCATGAGATTTGGGTAGAAGGGAAATCTTAGTTCAAGATACCTCGATCCCTTTGATATTCTTGATCATATTGGAGTGGTGGCATAACAACTAGCACTCCTAGATAACCTATCTCAAGTACATGATGTATTCTATGTATCCATTTCAAGGAAGTACATATCATACCCCTCACATGTACTCAATCCAGAGTTGGTACCGTTGGAGAATGACCATGTGGGAGTTGGTCCCATATAACCAAATTCTATGTACTTTATGATAACTTATATTCATAGTTTCAATATTAATAAACTACTCATCACATCATGATTTTTCTTCTGCACGATATAGTATGTGATAAATTCCTAAGAGTAGCTGTCACACTAAAAGGTCATAACAATTCCCCTCTATGATGAGAACCCATAAGTGCTATGATAATTTTCTTGAATATATGTTCTATAGCCAGATGATATTATTTCATAGACAAAAATGATACAGGATATCAATGGTTGAGACTTATAGGACTTTGAGAAACCTTCTCATGGCATATGCCCTTGGTAATATTCAGTAGGATATTATGAGAACAAGACCTGATAGTAGGAAATCCATATTTATATGTGTCATTGGATGTTTCTATATATGGATGTGTGTATTGGTCCTTATACTTTAATATTATTATTAATGATTATTACAAGTTACGTAATTAGATGTATTGATGAAAACCATGATGAAAGATGTTCACGACGAAGTAGTATATGTTGGGGATGCTCTTGGCTTACACCACTTCCACACCCCTTAGGGGCTTTGGATGCATCTGTCGTGTACCGGTGGTCACACCCTTTCTTCAATAATAAAAAAGAATGATTTTGTCAATTAATAATGTGAAAAATTATTTGTCACTTCTGTTTATTAACAGAAGTTTATATCTTAGAACCTTTTATGAAAATGATATAGCCTAAATAAATCCATGGACACAGTGTTCTAAAGGCAAGCTCATTTTAGAGGAAGTCAAAGAAAGAGACATCAAGCACATAGGTTGATGACACAAACATGAAACTTGATTGATTAGAGATATTGAGATAAATGGATTATATTACACAGTAAGTGTACATATGAGGTAATATGTCATTGAGGAATTAACTTCTTTCTCTATGTGTGACTTGTTGTGTTTCTAGAAGCTAACCTTGGACTTTAGGCTGGTTTTTCTAATGCCAATAAGAAAGAGGCATAGAGGGTCACAAACTAAGTGTATCTAGAATATCAATTAAAAAATATATTATCATTTATTATTTATTAGGTTGAATAAATACTATTCCCATACATGGTTTAATAATTATTCATGTATTCTTGACCACATATAAATATATTTTTGCTATTTAGTGAATATAATATTAATTTATTTATTGGAGAATAATGCCATGATATTTATTTAATAAATAAATAAACATTATTCAAGGACCAATAAATATTATGGAGGAATGGCGGACTGAATTTAATGTCTTGGTGAGAAATAATAAATAATGAATATTATTTAGTTAAATAATATTTAATCTTAATTCAAAAGTTAATAACATGTCAAGAAATGATATTATTATTATTATTTGACGTTATGTTTTTCTAGGATTAAATAAATAATTAAGGTAAATTGTGAAATTATTTTATTTTAACCCTATAAATATAAATAACCTATTATTTTATTTTATTTAAAGAGCCAATTCATTTGTCTTGGTTTTAAACAATGGATTTGGTGAGTCCTCTCAAGCCTAGAGAGATCCCTTCTCCAAGAACGCTCCTAAGAACGGAGAGTGATCCTCCTACATCAAATCAAGGATAATGAATTGGAAGCGGTTCTCAAAGTGATCAAAGGTGGGTGATGAAAGTGAAAGTATATTCCATTCTAGCACCCAGAGATTCCTTCATCATCATATAGAGATTCATGGAATATGTGTGTATCACCACTAGAGGAAATATTCACTTGGTTTCAACAATACAATGATGGTGGACCATAGATCTATCACCAAATTCATCAATAAAGAAAGAATTACTTAAAGGTAATTCTTTATTTAAATTAACTAATTATAAATAATATGTAATGATCCTCTCTCTTGGTTCCAACATAATTACTCATTATCTATTTCTTTGATTTAATTTCATTGATCATGACATTCATCATCGCATAGATCTAGGATTTATCATCGATTATGAAAAAAATCCAAGTTGGGCACCACCCATCGCCTGCTTCTGCTACACCCATAACCTACAAGTGGTATCAAAGGGGTCACATAATTATTTATAATTATTTATAGATCATTGGTGATTTATGAATTTATAATTCAGTTTTTCAATTCAAGTTTAATCATTCTTTTAATCTAAATCGCGTGATCTGCTTCTTCCTATTTCATTTATCATAGATCTAATCGAAACAATTAATTTTATTCTTAAAATAAAATCAAGGAACTCATCCGGAGGTTCCAAGGCCTCTAGACGGATGACATAGGAATACAAGCCATGTAACTAAAGTTACTCACCATGTATTCATGTTCAATGTATTAGAATTGATTATGAAATTAATTCAATATTATGCATTAATTACATGCTTTAATTTAATCGTGTTTTGACCAGAACATAATGGTGCATAGTTAGCTAGATTACACACCATGTATCCCACATACATGATGTGTAGTCCCTTTGAGTCATGGAAAGGATGTGTATTTCAATAAACGACCTACCTAACTGATGACCATGTAATTTTTAGATCACATGGCGTGTATCCCATTGGACACACCATAGACTCATGTTTTTGAGGTATGATTCACAAGTTGATTCCCTAGGCATGTACCTCAGATAGACGGTGAGAGATGTGCACACCGTGTATCTCAGATTCACATGATGTATACTTATACCAAGTTATACCGATTTAAAATTTATTTTTTTCTATGTAAACCTTGAGACATGTTCTTGCATATGGTTATAAAGATAGGACATTCCATGTGATAGGTTTTAATATACATAAATATTTAAATGTTTAATTAATATCTAAGTAATTATTAGATCTGCATATCATGTATGAGTCATATTATAAGTTGTTAATCTACATGAATTTAAGCATAACACGTAACCTAAAAATCATGTAATTCGTGTAATCGGCCATGAAGTACATGTTGTGAAAGTATGTGATAAGTCATGTATGCCAGGTGTCATAAGATTAAAACAGTATATGCGTATAATATATTTTGGGAATAGTTGGACTGGTATTCACCATGTCTCCTCTAAGTTAAATTAATGTACACAATTAATTTTAAATAAATTTATTTAATTTTTTTAAAATTATAATGGATACAAATCTTAAGGAAATTTAGATGATAATTAAGTTAAAATAATTGATTAATTAAGGATAATAATTAATTGATTCAAGCATGGATTATATTAAATAAGAATAATTAATAATTGAATGCTAGTTTTATTAAATGTCTAATTTGTTGCATTCATGTGGATGATCATGATATAGACCAGACCTTTGTGTGTGATTGGTTTCATTTGATTTATTATTAAATTTAATTTTTGGCCTACGTGCCTTCTCTCCTCTTTTTATACAGGGTCTGTGTGCCCATGGTTTATTTTATGTAAACCCCCCTTTCCCCTAACCAGCATGTGAGTAAAAGGAATATGTAATGGATGGAACTCCCAAGCTAGTGGAGGTTGTTCATGTTTAGAGCCGAGGTGAAACCAATGCAAGGAGATACATATGTGGATAGGTGGAAAGTTGTAAACATGAACATTAATTGGTTCAAGGCATTTTTTCCAAGGTTAATGGTTAGTTTATCAACTGCTAAATAAAATAAAAATTAGTATAAGCTCATGATCATACCCTTTATTATTTTATTTATATCAGTTTCATGGTTATTTCATTATCGATTTTTTTCACGATTACATAAATTAATGAAATTACTGAGCAAGCAAGATAGAACTAAAATAACTTGGCTTATGTGTAAATATTATCTTAAACATGGTTAATAAATTAAGTAAATCCACTTAATATTAAAAATCATGTGATAATGATGATAATTGCTAATTTATGCATAAAAAGATAAAATCCCTAAATTAAATATATCAAGATGTTATGTCCTTCCATTACTTCGGTTAAAATCGAACCATAATTCAAAGTGCTTGACCAACCCAAGTTGGGGTGCTTTCAATTATTGGGTAATTTTAACTTGATGATCTAGGTTGACTTAACATAGATCACATCAAGGGTTGACTGCTGATAAGACTAAATGTTATATATATTTTTCTATCACTTTTCCATTGTTTTTCATTCATTTACTGGATAATGCACATGGAAGATGTACAATTTTACAGGAAACAAAGCTTCACAAGATTCCAAGGAAGAATGGAAGAAAAACATCAAAAATGGCCAAGTACACATCGTGATGGACAAGTTCACGTTGTGTACTTGATGATCACAACTTTCATCAAGCCATAAAGACAAGCTGTGACTAACCACGATGACCAAAGAAATTTCCAGTTCATGTCATGAATCCTTCATACATGTCATGACTCAAGTCAAACCAGAAGCTGAGAAAGCTTTAAGGATTCAATGAAAAAAGCCAGCTGGCCATGGGGTACACATTGCGAACCACCAGTACATGATGTGACCATCATCAAACTTCATTAATCCGTGGAAGATCCTCATGCCACGCTGGAGATCCTGGTCAAAATAACACGGATCAAGGGTTCACGATGTGACGATCAAGTACAAGTTGTGACCATTTTTTCCTATATAAGGAGAATCTTGACAACACATTTCAACATGATTGGATTAGATCTCTCTCCCTTTTAGACTCATTTCAAAATTTCTTTCTCCTTACCTCTCTAAAAACTTTAGTTATTTTTAATTATTTTACATTTTCAATGGAATATCCATGGATTTCTTTTCTTCAACACCTTCAATTCCCACATTCATTCATTTTCGTTTCATTCCTTTAAAGTAAGGTTTTATTTAAATTTTTCTTGCATTTTACTCACATATTTATTCAATTACATTAGCATAGTTATGATTTACTTCACCCCTTTTATTGCATTAATTACCACCATGAGTAGATAAATGTATCAGGGTACAGATCAAGATTCAATGTATCTCTACACTTAATTAGACCTATAGCTCTAAACTTGGAAAATGTAAATGGATTAGTAATTAGGATATAAACTGATGGTCAAATCCAATTCGTGTGATTGTACCATGACCATCAGACAAACAAGAAAATGACCCTATCCTAATTGATGTAAACTATGACTATGACCATTAGCTTAGGGAACTTTCTGCAATAGAAGCTAAACGTAATGCATCTAGGACTGTAGCTATCCTCCTAACCATATAATAGTTACATCCTAGGTAAAACTATAAGACTGGACCAAGGTTTACTAGCGAATACCGCTTGACTCGTAGACTAAGTAGTTAGGACCTTTCCAAGATTAGAACTAGAATTACCTTTATCTAGATACTCATACTTGATCCCGAACCCTCTTTAATAAACTGAAGTAAAACCCAAGAATAGTTAGAAAACTCCCAAACATTAGTTAACTAGTAAGGACTTTTGTAAAGGATTCAAGACTAGATTTCTTCTCATAGAACAACACCATCCTCATTGGGATCGACCCCAGACTTATAAATTACTACACCCTAGTAGTTAGTAAAGTTTGGGACACATATAAATTTCTAATTTGACTCATGAACTTAGGAATTAATGACACCTTTGGGTGACTGATCAAATTTTTGCGCCGTTTCCAGGGAGGTAATGCTGTTTTTCCATCATTAGGACTCTAGTCTAGATCTAGTATTACCTTTCCCTCAACTCCTTTGTTTCTAGACACCCTTGTGTATTTTTTTTTCTTTTCATTCACCTCGTGTATGTACCAAGGTCCTTTGACTTGTTCAAGGACTCTGGAAGCACAATATCTTTTGGCCTTCAATCCCAAGATCGAAAAGAATCTCTCTTCTCTTCGCTGGTCAGCAATGGCCAAGCAATTCCACCCTGCGGGATGTAACCCACCAAACCCCAACCATAAAATCATTCTGAGAGAGAACCCAATATTGAACCAGGAGAAAACAATCATGGACTATGAATTTCCATTAATCCATGGTGCGAATACTAGTATTGTTCATCCCCCTATCCAAGACCACACATTCAAAATAAAATATGGACTCATTCATATGCTCCAGAACATGGGGAAATTTAGTGGTGTTTAGAATAAAGATTCGTATGAAAATATTGCCAACTTCCTAGAGGTTTACGATAAATTTCACAATTATGGAGTTTCATACGATGCAATAATACTCCATGTATTCCCATTATACATACGATACAGATCCAAGGATTGACTAAAGAGTCAATCTATCAAGTCAATTAATACTTGGGACAAACCGGCCAAGAAATTTCTAGACAAGTACTTCCAATCCATCCGAACCTGGAAGCTCCAGATGGACAATCAAAATTTCAATCAAATTGATGGAGAGTCTGCTTGATAAGCATGGGATCACTTTAAATAATTAATAAGGAAGTGTCCACATCATGGACTGGATATGTGGACATAACTCCAAACTTTATATCGATGAATCTAGCCAGTGGAATGTAATGTTGTCGATGCAACTACTGATAGAGGTCTTATGTTCAAGACTCCTAAAGTTAGAAGAGCCATTCTTGATGAAGTCTCTCATAATGATAGTATTTGGCAGAGTGATCGTGGACCACGACAGTGTGGAATCCAATAGATTGATGAGACCATAAGTCTAGCATTGCCAGTGAAAGAGGTCACTAAAAAGTTAGAAGCATTTCAGATACCAAATAATCAACCCCCTCCTACTCCTATCATGGAATTACAATCATGCAAGATGTGAGGTGGCCCGCATCTATATCAAGACTGTAAAGATGGATATGAAGAACCACAACAAAAATGTAATTACATCAATTTAAATCAACCAAACCAACCATTAATCGACAACAGTATTATCAACAGAGGCCTACTCATCAGAAACCTCAAAACAATCAAGGTTATTTCCCACTAAGAGGACAAAACCAATTCAGAGCTCAAGGACCACCAGGGTATCCTTCGATGAATCCTGTACCGAGAACACAAGATCCAAAACAACCATTCCCTCAAGGATAATTTTTTTTTCAACCACCTCATCCAAGAACTCAACAAGAACCTATGCAAAGAAATATGGAAATCATCCTAGCATCATTTGTGAAAAAGTTAGATCAAATAATGATGACCCATGAGGAAGATATGCAAAAATAGAGAGCAGCTCTGAGGAACCTCAAAGTGAAAATGGGTCAAATCTCAAAGACCTTATCTAAGAGATTAGTAAAACTAAAATATACCCATGAGAGGAAGCTAAAGAAGTAGTGCTGAGAAGCGAAGAGATTCTGAACTTCCAACAACCTAAAGAAGTGAGGCCATGAGAAGAAGAGCCGACAAAACAACCAGTACCTAATGAAAAAGCTGATAAAGTAAATTCCACCTTACATCATGGAGAAGTACCAACTGAGAAGGAACATATACCTGAGCAACAGAAGGAACCATTGTATGTTTTCCCACCTCCATACCAGCCACCTCTTCCCTATCTGGAGAGAGAAAGACAACTTAGGCAGGATACACAAAAGAAGTTCCTGGATATGTTCAAACAATTAAATATCAACATCCCTTTTGCTGAAGATATTTCCCAAATGCCCATTTATGCCAAATTACTGAAAGAAATTTTATCAAACAAAATAAAAATAGAAGACCTTGGATTCATCTCTTTAAATGAAGAATGATCTGTTGTTGTACAACAGAAAATTCCACAAAAGATGATAGACCCTGTAAGCTTCTCAATCCCTTGTGAGATAGGCACCTAAAAATTTATTAGAGCACTCTATGATATTGGAGAAAGCATTAAACTCATGAAAATGTGTATATTTCATAATCTCAGACTCAAATAGATCAAAGAAACAAGGGTGGATTTGTAATTAGCTGATTTCTCAGTCAATTACCCCTAAGGTATTCAAGAATATGTACTGGTAAAAATCGGAAAGTTCATTTTACTAGTTGATTTCCTAGAGTTAGACATGGAATAAGATTAAGATGTTCCTATTATACTTGGAAGACCATTACTAGATATAGGAAAGGCATTGATTGATGTGAACCAAGGAAGTCTCATATTTAGAGTAGGATAAGAACAAGTTGTGCTCAACCTGATTTGAGTTATGAAAACTTCATATGACAACAAGGACTATAACATCATATCTCTTACCCAAAATGAGGAAGATTCCATGGCTAAGAAGGAGTAATGTGATGACTCTATTACAAAAAAATGAGTCTGTGACTTTTAAAAAGTCAACTTTATTGAACCACCCACTGGAGAGGTGGTGCCTTTGTTGATTCCATCCATCATTCAGCCTAGTACTTCAAAGTACTCATTTCTAGGGGAATCCTCCTCCATGCCCATTATTGTCAACTCCGAGTTATACACAGAAATATCACCATAAAAAATACATGATCATGGATTGAAGATGTTTCATGAACCATTCCATGAGAACTATACCATCAAATGATCCTTAAGTGAGTCAAGTTATCAACTATAAACGAAGTGCTGAATGGGTGGAAAACCAGGTTAGGAGTTAGTTAAGTTAGAATAGGACAATTATTTTCAAAAATCTTATTTTCGTTTGAATAAAGAGATAGGTAAAAAAAGAAGAAAAACCAGAGGAAACCATTAAAGTACATGTCGTGAACCCACAGGTTAGGACGTGAACCTTTGTTGCTTTGAAATACAATTTTCTCAAAAATCACAACATAACCCTCAGGTACACATCGTGACCTGGCATGGGTCAATTTTTAAAAATAACTGAAGGGTCATAATCTGCAAGCCCCCCCTTTTTTCAAAACTGTGCGCGACCCTTCCCCTCTTCTCCTCATGTCGTGCTCCCTCCCTCCTCCCTACCTCTCATTTTCATCAACCAAAACCTCCTACCCTTATGATAGGACACCTCCTTCCTCTCCTCTCTATGGAAGGAACCAAGAGGCTATAACCCAAACCTTCTCCATCATCATCAAGTTCCACATCTGCATCTGCTTCCTCTGCCTCCGAGAGCCAGCAGCATGCTACTAAGCACCCACATGCTCCATCTTCCTCATAGGACACGATCTCCTCCACTTTTATAGATGATAATATTCATTTAAACCTGGTGATCTACTCTGAAAACCCACAACACTAGGTTAATCTCATTCATTTCCAGGACAAACCCATGAGGACCAACAAGACTCTAGATATGGATGTTCTTGAGAAGATGAATGTCACAGATTCTGTCCTTATCTTATTGGAGATACTGGACATAGACAACATCATTGATGTTAGGGAGGAGATGTACAAGGAGTCTTTTTTGGAGTTCCTAGACACCTTTGACATTTTGGTGGATGCTCTTCACTTTAGGCTAGGCGACAGGCCACACCAGCTCACCATGGCCCATTTTGGTGTAGGGCTTGGTATCTATACTGAGGATTTCACGATCTCTAATATCTATCCTACCATATAGATGAGAATTTATCAAGAGGATACACTGAGCCTTTGGCATATTGTTTCTCGTGACCCCTGATCCTATCATGACCCCAGGCTGGCGAAGTCCACCCAGCTACAGACTCCAGCCCTGCATATACTGCACCAGGCCATGGAACACGGTTGGTTCACGTGAGCCGAGGCCCATGGTAGTGTCAGTTATCTTGACATTATTATCCTCACTACTTCCATGGGTGGACCTCCCATCAACATGGATTCCCAATTCACCTCCTAATACAGAGTACTAGCACAGAGGATATCGGGCACTCTTATGGGCCGATCGTTCATCACCAGGTTGGCCAGATATATCCATGTTTTTGATGCCTCATAGCCTCTCACCTCAATAGGCCCGATCAATATGATTGATCTTGTGCTCCTTCTCAATTTGAGGATGCTGGTGAAGGAGTGTGACATCTATTTTTGGGCTCCTAGAGTCCAGGAGCCTACACTCCAGCTAGATGCACCTCATGAGGATGATCCGCAGAAGTAGCCACCGACAACAGTAGAAGACCCTTCTACCCAGCCACCGACAACCCAAAACCACTGTATGGATTAGAGATTCCCCACCACCCACCCCATCCCAGCTTACCACCTCCACCTCACAACCCTCTGCCTTAGCCCCAACTACCACTACTGCTACTACTGATGGTGATTTGGCCACTTAGATCATTTCCTCCTCTGATACTGGTCTGACCATGGAGGATATTTTTGTCCTGAAGTGTTGATTTACTGTTTTTCATAATTTTTGGGATTTGGTACACTTTTTTTAGGGGCGGTATGATTTTTAATTCATTTTTACTACATTGTGATATTTATATACATTTTTGGTTTTCTTTCCCCTTTTGCACATGTGTTTAATTTTGCTTCCTTTTTCTTTTTTCCTTAGAAATGTCTAGCTCTTATGAGTCATCTGATGTTATTGACGGATCCATTCCTCCGTCCGTTATTCTGAAATGAGTAACCCAATGTGTCTCCAAAATATCCAATCAACTTCAGGTTTTATCATTTGAAATCCACTAGCAGCAATAACCACCTCCACCAATGATTCCATTTATATTGTATTTAATATTAAGTCAAGCTGAACCTAAAGTTGTGAATCCAGTGAAGAAAACACATGAACTCGAGGACACAATGACCAAGTAGATGCAATCAAAAAAGGATCTACAGAGTCAGTGGGCCCAATCTTTGAATTTTTGTTCCACCAATCTGGCCGACGATGATAAGTTAACACTTTATGGGAGGCAACCCATAGTTTTTTTTGAGTTTTGTTTGCGTCTTGGATTTTTCAATGTTTCATTGTAGTAATTTGTATAAAATTTCATTTAATTAATAAAATGGTTACCGTTATTCATTCTTTTTATACCTGCCTATTTTTCATCTATTCAAATGTTTAAACCTATGAATTAATGTTTGTTATATAGTGAAAGATTTTTCTATTAATATATTTTGTCGGTGCATAAAAACTTCAATGTTAAGACAGATCATACACCCCCATGGCATACCACTTCATATTAGGGAGCACTAGATTCCCACTTGTTAAATTCTGTCATCACTTCCATGTCAATTCAATTATCAAAAAAATAACTACCACACCACTACCAAACATTATTTCAAAGACAATGGGGACATTGTCTCCTTTTAAGTGTGTGTGTGTGTGTGGGGGGGGTATTTCTCATATTTTCACTAATATACATTTGGATTTTTTCATGTTATCACTGGTATAGAAGACATTTTTAGAATTTATAAGCATGCTGCAAATTTGAAAAATGGTGTGCCCATGTAAATTAAAGATAAAGTTAAAAAGAAAAATGTTAAGAACCATGTTTCAACCTTACTTAGAATTTTAGAATGATTTTTGAGTTTATATGTTTAATTAAAATTAAAAATATTTTAAATAATGATTAATTGACTCACTACTTAGGATTTATGACCTCTGTAATTGCCAGTTTTTATTTTTATTCTCATTACCCGAGAGAATTCTAAGCCTTCAATCTCATTTTATTTTCTAAGCATATTTCTTGTGAGATACCTGGGACATGTAAACCTACTAGAACATTCACTGAGATCTTATCAAAATGATGACTTAACAAGTGTAATTTTAAAATGATTAAGGCAGCCTTTGATATCCATTTTACATGATACCCACTTAACATTTATCCTTCATTTATCCCATAGTTTCCATGAATGACCTATTAGAAGAAAATATATTTCAAGCCTATTTCCCTTCTTACATTTCTATTTGGACAATGATTGAAGATTATTTTTGAACAAGTGTGTGGGATTCATTCAGATAGTATGGGATGCTTTCACTTTCAGATATTTATGGTGTGCTCACCTAACTACCAGGTTGTGATCCATATGCCTTTTTATTGTATCTCATTCGTATTATTTTCCTTTTCAAAATGTGAAAGAAAAGAAAAAAATTGATATGGGTTGTGTACTATGAGGGTCAAAAATCACCATTTTCCAGACCGATGAATCCCTCTAAGGATCATATGTGGTTAGGTGATGGATGTGAGATCTATCCTAGGCATGAATTTATAAAAATAAAAATGCAAAAGAAAAAGGAAAGGAACAAAATCATTTCTTTATCTACTTACCTGTTATGCTTACGAATCCAACTTGAGCTGATGGAGTATGGAACTGACTCACCAGATGGAGGAATTTTCTCACACTTATCTTGTTTAATGTGCATTGTAATTTAGAGATTACCTTAATTTTGAGATTTATTTTCACATTTTACCTACCTAAATACAGCCTCAGAGTCATCAAAACCTTGTTGATAAAAGTCCTTAAGATTATTTTTTTATTTGTCATTAAGCAGTGGAGATGATGAAACTAGTGCAAGCCTATGGTTAGGAACATGGACTCAGGGTACGAGCATTATTACTTACATTTTACCCTGAGTGATGAGACAGAAGCATGGTGAGGTAAATTACAAATGGGCATATAGCTTAAGAAAAATTTAAAATATTATTATTAAAAGAATAGAATTTGTTTTGAAAATCTGAACTATGAGGTGTGAGTAATAGAATAGGAAGGATTAAAACTGGAACTTTACTTCTTTTCTTCTTACACCTAATTTAATTTCATGGACATAATGCACATTTCTTACTTTGAAAATTGATTATACTTTTTGAAATATTTGTTGAGATATTTTTCTTGAAGATAATCAATGATTCAAGTGTGGGGGGGGATTTGATAAGCCTAAATGTTATATATATTTTGATGTCACGTTTCCATTGTTTTTCATTCATTTACTAGATAATGCACGTGGTAGATGTCCAATTTTGTAGGAAACAGAGCCTCACAAGATTCCAAGGAAGAAAGACAAAAAAGCTGTAAAAATGGACAAGTACATGTCATGATGGCCAAGTTCACGTCGTGTACTTAATGATCACAACCTACATCAAGTTGTGAAGCCAAATTGTGACTAACCACAATGACTAAAGAAATTTCCAGTTCACGTCGTGAATCCCTCATACGCATCGTGACTCAAGTCAAACCAGAAGCTGAGAAAGTTGCAAGGATTCAATGTGAAAAGCCAACTATCCATGGGGTACATGTTGTGAACCACCTGTACATGATGTGACTATAGTCAAAATTCATTAATCCACAGAAGATCTGCAAGGCACACTGGAGATCCTAGTCGAAATAATGCGGATCAAGGGTTCACGACGTGATGATCAAGTACACGTCGTGACCAATTTCAACTATATAAGGAGCAACTCGACAACACATTTCAACATTCTTGTATCAGTTCTCTCTCCCTTTTAGACTTCTTTTGAGATTTCTTTCTCCTTCCCTCTCTAAACACTTTATTTCTTTATAATTCTTTTACATTTTCAATCGAAGAGTCGTGGATTCCTTTTCTTCAACGCCTTCAATTCCTAAATTGCTTCATTTCCATTTCATTCCTTTCAAGGAAGGTTTTATTTAACGTTTTCTTTCATGTTCATCTCATATTTATTCAATTCCATTAGCATGATTATTATTTCCTTCACCAATTTTATTTCTTTAATTATCACCATGAGTAGATAAACACATCAGGGTAGGAATCAAGTTTCGATGTATCTCCACACTTAATTAGACCTCCAGCTCTAAACATGGAAAACCTAAATGGATTATTAATTAGGATATAAACCAATGGTCAAACCCCATTTATGCGATTGTACCTTGACTATCAGACATTCAAGTAAAAGACCCAATTCCAATTGATGTAAACTATGACTATGACCATTAGCTTAGGAAAATTTCTACAATAGAAGCTGAACATAATAAATCTAGGACTTTATCTACACTCCTGACCATGGAATAGTTACATCCTAGGTAGAACTAGAAGATTGGACCAAGGTTGACTAGTGACTACCGCTTTCTTCACAGACTGAGCAGCTAGGACCTTACCAAGATTACAACTAGGATCACCTTTATCTAGATACCCGGACTTGATCTCAACCCCTCTTTAATCAATTGGAGTAAAACCCAAGAATATTTAGAAAACTACCAAACATTAGTCAACTAGTAAGGACTCTTGTAAAGAATTCAAGACTAGATTTCTTCTCACATAACAGAACCCTCCTCATGGGATCGACCCCAGACTTCTACCATACTACACCCTAGTAGTTTAAAAAGTTTGGGGCACATATAAATTTCTAATTTGACTTGAACCTTGAGTAATTAACAATGCCTTTGGGTGAATGATCAACTTCTCAAGTAGGACTTGGTATAACTGAGAGTCAAAGGTCGAGGAAATCTAATTAAGGATTTCAAGATTGGAGAGTCCACTTAGCGAATTAAGGAATTGTGAGTTAATGTAGTTGGAATTTGGAATACCTACCTAAAACCATTCATGTTTCTTGACCAACCCAAGTTGGGCTAATGAGAAGGGAAATATGGATCATTTCCACTTGAATATCCAAGAAACATGATATTTTTATGCCAATGGTGAGGGAAATTCTGTTTTGATAAAATAGGGGAGACTAGTAAATATAATATTTATTTATTTTTCAAAATTTTATTAGATAAACTACTAAAATTATTATTATATTATTTTTTATAAACAACATCAAAATGACATAAAACATATCATTTCGATCCATAATTGATAAGGATAACCTTCTCACCAGCACAAATTTCCAAGAATGGAAAAGGCCCCTGCATTTTATATTTCACCATGAAAGAAAATTATATATACTGGAAGAAACTTTTCCAGTTGCACCTAGTAATGAGGAAAGTGATGAATAATTATCTCTCTATGAGAAAAATATAAATGATTCTAAAAATGTTTAGTGTTTCCTGCTGTTATCCATGTCCAATGAGATTTTAAATAAACAAGAGAATATGGATTCCTATAGCATGATGTCTCACCTTTGGGATCTCTATCAAAAGAAGGAAAGACAAGATAGGTACAAGATCTCTAATGATTTGTTAACAACTAATCTTGAAGAGTCTATGCCAGCTGAGCCTGATGTAGTCAAGATTATTGGATACATTAAACACCTATACATCTTAGGGATTAAATTCCCAGATGATTTGTGTAAAGATCTCATACTTTTATCACTGCCCAAGACATTCTCTATCTTTATTGTTAATTATAATATGATGAATAATGAGAAGGATATTCTAGAAATTCTTAATTTGATTATCCAAATGGATAAGGACATGGGACATGCAAAACCTATAATCCTTATGGTGAATAATAAAAGTAAGAATAAGGAAAAGGGGACCAAGACTTATAAATAGTCTAAAGATCCCAAGCACCATCCTTCCAAGAAGAATAAGATTTATAGGTAGGGAAAGGAAAAGAAGTTAGTATGTTTTTCATGTGGAAAGTTAGACCACTAAAAGAGGAACTGAACCTAGAAGCAAGGGAAAGATAAAGGTGTGTTTGTTATCAAGTTTAATCTTTCAATATATACACTTTGGGTATTAGATAAAACTTCTGGGGCTCACATATATATCCAAATATAAGAACCAAGTAGATTCTGAAATATTGATAGAGGAGAGGTGGATCTAAGAGCTGTTAATAGTGCGGGGATGGCTTCTCTGGCCATTGGTGACTATCATATCTCATTTCTAATGGGAATGATTTTGGTTTTAAAATATTGTTATTATGTACCTACAATTACCAAAAACACAATTTATGTATCATGCTTAGATACAAATGGGTTCATTTTCAAATTTGGAAATAAAATTTGGTTCTTTTATAAGGAAAACATATGTTATGGTATGACATATTAAAATAAAAATCTTTATGTATTAAATTATGATAACAAAGTGTTGGAAATTGATAACACAACATATTCACATGACTCATACAACACCCATATTTAGCATAATCGTCTTGGTCATGTAAATGAGAAGCATTTGACAAAGCTATGTCAATATGGCTATTTATACTCTTATGAGCTAAAAAACTTGAAATATGTCATGTTTTTTTATAAAGAAAAATGGCCAAACAACAATTTAGTGGACCGGTTGAAAGGGCTATATAGATTCTAGGATTGGTACACATTGATGTGTGTAGACCATTTCTAGTAGAATCTAGAGGTGGATATTCTTACTTCATAACTTTTACTGATGAATTGAGTAGATATGTATATATCTACTCAATTCTATATAAGTTCAAGTCCTTTGATAAATTCATGGAATTAAATAATGATGTAGAGAATCAACATGGTAAGAATATAATGAAGCTTCAATCATATCGAGGTGGTGAATATCTTAACCAAGAGTTTATAGGATTTTTATGAGAGTTTGGGATTCTATATCAACTTACTACACCTTATACACCACATTGGAATGGTGTTAGTGAATGGAGAAACCACACCTTGTTTGACATGTTAAGGTCGATGATGATTCATGCAGATCTACCATTATCCTTCTGAGGATATGCATTACAAACTGCAACATACACATTAAACCAAGTTCCAAATAAAGAAGAAATGGAATTCCATTCAATATATAGAGTAAAGATAAACCCATTTTGTTGCATATATAATGACCAAACCTAGAAGCATGGATCCAGTGCATTATTTTAATACATCAGCATGATTATAAGGAATCAAATCCAGAAGGACCAATCAATTTAGTAGTCTTGGAAAATAGATTACATATATGAACCGTACATTACAATTCAAAACAAAAAACACAAAATATAAAATACTTTGATAATTTTATTATTATCCAAGATTAACCCTACAAATCATTCATAATACACTTTTTGGAATTATGGGAAATAAAACATAATAAAGGGGTGAGCTCATATTCTCAGTAAGGGTAAGCGTACAATTTAAGATAATATGAATAAATAATCATAAACCTTAAGGAAAGATGTATAACTAAAACAAAATCCATTTAAACATAAACATGAACAAAATATAGAAAGAATAAATCAAAATAATTCCATTTAAATATTCACATGGGTATTCTATTAGTTGAATAATTACAAGTAATATCACTATCTAATCACATAATGAGGGAAGACATAATTTTTTAAATCTAAAACATACCATCAAAAATGAGTGCCATAAATATATTACTATCAAGGATTCATGCCAAGAATCTATTACTCTCAAGGCTTCATTACAAGAAGCTCACAATTTCAAGGCTTCATGATAATAATTTAATATTGTCAAGGATTCATGCCAAGAATCTAATAAATGGTTAAGGCCTCGGCTAAAACTATATCTATTTTGTTTCATGAAATCTACCAATGTATCGAGGGGCTATAGAGGGCCCAGCCTGTCACTTACTAAGTCTAATGAAATCCTCATATAAAAATGGTGAAACATAAACCACATAATCATTATTATTAAAAACTAGTATATGAAATATGAATACTTTAACCATAAACCAATAATGGTATCTAAATATCACATCCACAATCAAACTGATCATAAAACATTCAATAAAATATAGTAAATGATATCATAATTGATCAGACTTAATTAAGAATAATATCCAACAAATTATGTTGACATAGATGAAAACATTATATTAAAAATCATTAAAAATATCATGACACAAATATCCCTTTTTATTTGAAACCATTTATTCAAAAGTTTTACACTTATAAAAGAAGAAATTTAAAAAGAATTTTTTTAATCAAAGTTTCCCATACCAATTTGAAACTTTTGAAAAGAATTAAAATTTTAAAACATTAATTTACATATAAATAAATCCTTAAAACCATTTTAAAAACATATACATTAACGAGAAATATTAATAAGAATAAATCTTTAAAACATTTAAAATGATGTTTTAGTTAAAGTGTACCTTACATAAAACCTTAAAAGGATTCATTTTTTAATTTTTCATAATGAACTTAAAAATATAAAAAAAATTTCCTTTATAATAATTTTATATCCATATAAATATTTATGTAAAATAATACCAAGAATATTAAAATTGAGAAAGGATTAATTCATTAAAAAATCAAAGCATCTCATACCAGTTTGAACATTTAAATCATAAAACCAACATCTTAAAATAAATCTTAATATACCATGAAGATAAATTTATTCATGATATGAAATATAATAGGGGTATTACATACACCACACATAATAAATAGGTGATGAACATGGCTTATATCTCACAAAAATTAAAAGTGAGATGAAATTCCCTTACCTGAGGTCCAATACTCTCTGTACGTTTCCGAAACTAATGTATAATGTTTTAAGAATATTTTTAACTTATACTAGAATAATAATAATATTTATGATATGATATATTATTTGTTTATGATTTTATATTACCTGTTTATCAACAATTCCAAGTCAAATAAACATTTCGGGTAATAATCACTTTGTTTATCGTACGTGTTTTGAATTGTTATTCCTAATAATATTAATTAGATAATGATTTACTTACTTAAATAATTTAAAACATGATTTATATATCATATACATTCATTATATAAATATATATAATAGATATATAAATTAAATGGAACACACCATTTAAGGATATGATAGACCGTACGTACGCATGAACGTTGTTTCTATTTTCTTATCGTATTGAATAGAAGAAAGTAAATGAAATATATGTATATATATATATTATAGTAGAATTATTATTTCGTATATTTCATAATTATTCACTATATATATTTGTATAATCATTCTTGAATGGTTAACATAAATAATGAATCTCATCACGTTGTGGAGATGGTAAGCTGTACATACGCTTGAGTGACGATATCATTTCCTTAATGGTGAAGGGGTAAGGAAATGGATGGTATGTTAATTATACCAAATCAATATAATATAATATTTATTATTTATATCTATTATATTCATCATTATACCCATTGAAATAAAGTATAGATGAAAAAATTTTACACCATGACATGGAGATGGTAAGCCGTACGTATTCATGTCTCGTGATATTTCCTTTCATAGGATGGGTAAGACAAAGAATATGGTTGTACCATAATCATAAAAAATATCAAAATATACTATATGATGTATTTATTACTTTATTATGGAAACAAATTAGTAAAAGGAAGTATAAGAAGAAAATAACTTTGACATATTTGGTAAAATAATTACCTTTTCTTTGAGTGTCTTCTTTTGATTTGCACAAAAGGACTCATTAAGATGGATTTATGACCAAAGTATGGACTCTAGGATGAATTTAGGAAACTTTTAAGGATAAATTGGAATGTTTTGGACGAACCAAATTTCTTTATAAGTGTGAATAAAAGAGAAGGAGAGGTTCCCTTTTATAAGATAGGGGAGGGGCACCTTAAGAAACTCCAAAACTATTAATTTATTATAAATTGATTTTCATTCTACAAAAGCTCAAAAGTGAGTTATTTAGAGAATAATATGAGTATGGGTCTAAGTACTATCAACCAATGAATTTTATACATCTTTATGTCACAAAATTAACCTTATATTTTGGCTTTAACCCTTAGTAAAACAATTTAACTTTCACCGTGACAACTTTTCTTTTCACACTATAAGGTTAATATAGTTACTATAAAATGACAAAGGAATACTAATTGGATAATTTGTGACATATTTAACATTATAATAGTTATTTTTATAAATTTTATTTTTTATAAATTTTATATCATTTAATAAAATATTATTTATTTTAAAATCTCATTTATGTTAATTTTGACACTATTTATTATTTGACTTTTTAAAAACCCATAAAAATTTTATTACTTCCAAAAAAACTACATTAAATCATCCCTAAAATGTAATATTAATCCAAAAAAAATCATTTATGGAATAAAATATTTCAAATGATATTTATTTTAATCTTATTAATATCATTTATTTGATTATTCCTTTAATAAATCAATTACTGCACCATCATTGTGTCACTATACAATTTAATTATATATTTTCTAAAACTATAAATAAATTACCATGATTTATATAGACATTTTATATTTCTAATTACTATTTATAGTTGACCATATCACTTATATAACCTCATATTAAAAAATATATAGTTATTAAAATATAAATATGACATTTTTAACTCTTCTTTAAATAAAATATAATAAATGTCATAATATTACATAAGTGGCTTAAAAAGGATCATATTTTTGAAATAAGGTTGATTTTTGTATAAATATACTTATCCAATTAAATTATTACAAGTGTTAGGTTAATTTTATATTATTATAATATTTTTTTATCTTTAATTACCCTATTTACCTTTAACTGTGGTAAATAGAATTCAAAAGTTACTATTCACCAAAAATTATTTTAATCCTATTAGACCAAAATATTCATACTTATTACAACCATGTATTTATATTTTTATAAATTAAATTCATAGAAGTGGTAAAATTACGTTTAATTATAATCCTGTATATGTGGCTCGAAGGTGGGTAAAAGAGACGTTCAAAAGTTTAATAAATTTTTATATATAATTCTATAATAAAAATGGTTCAAATGAATTAAATTAGATTAATATATGTATTATTTATCTATTTTTACTTTAAAATAAATTTTAATTAAAATAATTATTTAAAATAAAAATCTGTTTATTAACAACAATGCAATATTTTTCACTATTCATAAAAAATTGAAACTTTTCAAAAAAATACCAAAAATTCACTCTAAAATAATTTTGATATTAATAATTCAAAAATGATGTCTATTTTGAAAAACTAAATTTATAAATTTTCATAATTTGGTTAATACTATTCATAATCACTTTTTAAAAAACTAGTTTGATAGATCATAGTGCGCTCGAACTCGGTGTTGTGTGCAACACAAGCTATTCAAGATAATGTATTATGGAATCTTGGGGTGTTACATTCTCCCATCCTTCAATAAATTTCATCCTCTCAATTTGAAATTGCACTTCAGAAATAAAATGTTGATACTAGAAAATACCTTTTTGGAAAACACACATCTGAAATAGAGTTAATAAAATATACTCTTAAAAATAGGGAAAGGGAAATGTGAAGGTCACCATGAAAATAAGATTTCAAATAGGAGAATATTAGTGAAAATTAGAGATATGTACAAGGTGGAAAAATTTAAATATTTATAGAGAGTGATTAAGGTCATCAATCACAAATAATTGAACAATGAATTGAAAATTGAGGGTCTCAAAGCCAAAAATCTATGATGATTTAAAATACCACTGGTTCAAAAAAAATTCAGATAACACATTTTTTTAGATAAATTTTTCTATAGTTGAGGGATTATTTTACTATTAAGATAAGAACTTGAGAAACTTACATGATTATATAATTTTTATTCTTTGGTTGTGCTTTGATCTATTTTCACTTCATCCCTTACACGTAGAAATGAAAGTTCAAAATCAAATTTTTATACCTAAATAACTTTTGATAAATCATAAGGACCAAAGTATTTACTTTATCCTTTAGATTCTTGCTGAATAAAAAAAGTTTATCCCAAAGTATTCAATAAATCATACTTTAATATTTAACCTCAAATAATAATATCCAATTTTCAACTTAATCCATTCCAAACTTAAGACTTTTCCAAAATACTTCAATCCAAATTAAGAGTCTAAAAAGGTATCTAAATTTCCAAAATCAATTTTAAAATAAAATTCCCCAAACAACATAATGTATCTCTTATTGTCACATACCAAATATTTTATCACCTATAAATCTATAATGAAAACTCTTATGCTTTCAAATCCTTAAATAAGTAGTATTGTAATACATTCCTTATATATCTCATGAATCATATAACCATAGAACCATTGTTGTAATAATTATTGAATCCAAATACTAAATAAACTTAGTCATTTAACTTTACTCTTAAACCATTAACTATTATTAACATCTTATTCCTTAATACCTCCTTCGTTTCATTTTCCTTTTGCAGTCTCTTCGTCATCAACAATATAATCATTGCTTGTATAACCTTGATGATTCTAACCATAGACAAAAACTCAAAGAAAAATGTGAGAAAAACTAATTAGAGTGATATATTCATGAAGAATTGTGATGTCCCAGACCCGTCTGCCCCGAGCCTGATTGGCCACATGACCCTTGGCTCATCTGCCCATAGGCCAGGGGCTGCCGACTAGCAGCGGGGGTGTAATGGTAAGTCAGTGGGGAGACTGTACCCCCATGTCAGAGTACACAATGGTATAGCAAAAAAGTAATAAAAATAGCGGAAGCACAAATAATGGTAAAAATGAGAAAAAGGGGAACATACAAACAAAAAAACAGAAGTACGGAAACCTAGATAAATATACAAATGCCACATAGGCAGTGTCTAATACAATATGGATGCATGGCATGCCGATACAATGGAAATAGATGGAATATATGCTATAAAGTAATAAAAAAGAGAACAAAAGTAGTCCATGATCATCCCTAGCCAAGCTTGATCCTCTTCTCTGGAACTCTAGCTAGAACATACATGTATCCACAACCTGAGGTTGGGCCATTTCCCCTACTAGTACTTGCAACAGTAAGGTCTACACGGGTGCTAAATAGGTTTCCCGGGTAGGGTGTGAGACAAGTCTCAGTAGGACACCACCAACGATGTCTACGAGTAATCCAAATAGGTGTTCGCAAAATAAATAGTGTGTAGTAAACTGCAAGTAAGTAAAGAAAAGTAATAAATAACCCTCCCACTCAAGTTCCAGAACAACACCTAGCGGGTCTACCTGCTTCAGCTCATGGCTGGTATTCTAAACAATAACCAGGGGTATAAGTACATAGATATAGGTTATTACTAACATGAGGTAAGCATTCCTCTTGTCCATGCTTCTCACATATGTAATAATCATCACTGGCACGAGGAAATAATGCCTCTTGTCCACAAGCACTGTAGTTGGCAAGGAGTAAGAATGCCTCCCGCCCACACACAAAGATTTATCTAGCACAGGGTAAGAATGTCTCCCACCCACACATAAAGATTCATCTGGAATGGGGTAATAATGCTTCCTACCCACACACGGGTTATCACAAGCATGTCAACACAGAAAGGCATAACCATTCACATCACAGTATATAAGTAAATCCATCTTATATCATATCACATTAACAAAGCATGGCATTTCCCAAACACATTTTAAAGAAAACATACATCTCAATTCTTCAAAGGGTTTAGGCTATCTCATCCTAACCAACCTCCAACCAAACCATCTCATTTTACTAACATGGAAAATGCCTTTCAAGACATACCGTTAAGGTCCAAAGGTGAAAAATTGTCGAATCTTAAGGCATAACACCTATAGCTGACCTTACCCAGTCCATACCTCATCTAAACACCCTATCCAGGTTAGATTCATCAATATCATACCACACAGGTCATTTAGACATGAATCAATCAATATAAGTATGGGTTTTGATGGAAGACAAACTACAACATGATGATAATAACACAAAAAGGCGAAAACCCAAAATGGAAACCACGTGACCACCTACCTTAGAGCTGTAGGTGTAGGCTCGCTTGATATCAACCTCAGATTCGCAGTAGGTTGGAAGAGATCTGAGTTCCAGTCCATTGCCCTGGAAATAGGGCATATGAGCCTGCATCAAAATAGCGAAACAAATACCAAGATTCACCGAGGAAGGAAGCTTAGTTGTGGTTAGCCTTACGTTGGCCTTTCCAAAGCTTCTGATGGATCAAGAATTGGGTGCAAAATGAAGAAATGACAAGAGATTGAGAGAGGAGAGGGTTTGGAGCTCAATATAGGGATCCCCTCTCTTCTATCCGTGGGAAGGAGGAAAAGAGAAGAGGATTAGTCTTAAATAGAATTAAGGGAAAAATAGTAATTTTTACCCATATCAGGGTCGCACGGTTTAGGCACACGGTTTACCAAGCCATGCACAAACCATGCGCACCTCACTGCCTTATGACCAAGGGCTGCACGGTTTAGGCACACGGTTAACCCAAACCGTGTGCAACCCATGCACATCTTCTTGCCTCCAGACCAAAGGCCGCATGGTTTGTCTGAAACTGTGCGCAGGCTGTGTGTCATTGTCTGTAAGCCCATTTCTCAAACTCTAGGGCTTCGAAACAACCCCAGACACTTCCTGAACCTTCCTTAGGATATTACGTACATTATACAAGATTAAAGGAAATATTTGAAAGAAAAATAACGATCCGTACCTTTTCCAAAGAGTCGGGTCATTACAAACTCCCCTTTTTTAAAGCAACTCGTCCCCGAGTTGGCCTTCTGAGGGTACTGAGGTGTAATCAACAAAAATATTTTTCCATTGAGAATGTATATTAGCCTCTCATTCCCAGGTCTCGTCCTGTACTCAGTCGTGCTGCGACAACACCCGTACAAGAGGAAAAGACCTAACACAGAGTGTCTTCACACTCTGGTCAAAAATTCGCATCGGATACTCCTCAAAGGAAGCATCTATATCCATTTCAACCTCATCAGCCTGAAAAACATGAGTCAGATCTGAGAAGTACTGGTGTAGCTGAGATACATGAAAAAAATCATACATGTCCTGATATCTCCATGGAAGTGCAAGCTGGTAAGCTACTGGTCCGATCCGCTTCATCACCTCAAAGGGTCCTACGAATCTCGATGAAAGCTTACCCTGCTTCCGTATACGTCTCTGCCCCAACCTGGGTGAGACCTTCAAGAAAACCCGGTTCCCAACCTCGAACTCAAGAGGTTGCTGGTGATTGTTTGCATAGGACTACTGTCTAGACCGAGTTGTCTACATATGCTTCCTAATAAGCTGTATTTTCTCTGTAGTCTCATGTACAAGACATGTCCTAGAACAACTTCCTTCCCTGCTTCAAGCCAACACAAAGGTGAGCGACAAGGCCTACCATATAAGGCTTCATAGGGATCCATCTCAATGGTAGCCTGGAAGCTATTGTTATAACTGAACTCAACAAGAGGAATGTGTTTCTCCCATGAACCTCCAAAATCGAGAACATAAGCACGTAACATATCCTCTAGTACCTGTATAGTCTGCTCAGTCTGTCCGTCAGTCTGCAGGTGATAGGCCGTGCTCAAAAGTACCTGTGTACCCAAAGACTTCTATAAACCCTGCCATAACCGAGATGTAAAACGAGGATCTCTATCTGAGACAACAGAACGAGGTGCTCCATGAAGGCGCACTATTTCCTTGACATATAGTCTTCCCAAGTCATCAACCATGAAGGTCTCTCGCACAGGTAAGAAATGAACGACCTTTTTTAGACGGTCGATGATAACCCATACTGCATCATTACCACGAGGTGACCTAGGTAAACTGGTTAAAAAGTCTATAGAAACATCGTCCTATTTCCAATCCAGAATGGACAAAGGCTACAGAAGCCCTGCCAGACTCTGATGTTCCTCCTTCACCTTCTGACAGGTGGAACAACGCGTGATAAAACCGACTATCTTCTGCTTCATGCTAGGACACCAGTACTGTCATCGCAAATCATGATACATTTTGGTGATTCCTGGGTGAACTGCCCATGCTGAGGCATGGAAATCCATCATCAGCTCCTCTCTGATGTCTGCTAGGACCCATACATGCCCACAGAATAATAAAGTATCACCTTCATCCATGGTCCAATCTATAGAGGCATCATCAGCGACACTTTCTCATAGAAAAAGGCCTTCCGGATCTGATAACTGTCTTGGCCTGACCCGTTCCAAAAGACTAGATGTCACTGCTAAGGCTGAGAGAACAATTTGACCCTGAACCTCATAAACCTCAACATGCATCTCTGAAAATAGGTACATCAGCTTCCACTCCTCATTAGATTCCCGGACCACTTGTGACTGGGTTTTTCAACTCAGCACATCAGCTACTGAATTTCCTTTCCCAGGAGTGTAGGCCAGTTCAAAATCAAAGGATTGCAAGTACTTGACTCACCTTCATTTCCTGAGATATAGATCCCGCTGAGTGAAGATATATTTGAGGCTTTTGTGGTTAGTGTATACCACAGAATACTCTCCCAACAAATAGTGTCTCCAACAGCGTAAGGCATGGACAAATGCTATGAAATCGAGGTCGTGCGTTAGATAATTCCGTTCATGAGCCTTTAACTGACGAGAACCATATGAAACGACTCGCTTGTCCTACATTAAGAAAGCTCCAAGCCCAATACTTGATGTGTCACAATAGACCGTAGAATCTCTTCCTGGCTCTGGAAAGATCAGTATCGGTGCTGAAGTCAGTCTGCCCTTTATTTCCTAAAAAGCTACCTTACAAGTTTTTGACCAATCGAATCTCGCCCCCTTTTTGGTAAAACATGTAAGTGGTGCTTCTAGGCATTAAAAGTCCTGAATGAACCACCTATAATATCTAACAAGCCCCAAGAAACTCCTAATGTCAAAGTTGTTCTTGGGATGCTCCCAAGAAATTACCGCACTCACCTTCTCAGGGTCCACTGAAACTCTAGACTTAGAGATAATGTGACCCAAGAAGTGAACCTTATTTATCCAAAAGTGGCATTTACCGAGCTTATCATAAAGCTGATGCTCTCTTAGCGTATTCAAAATGATCTAAATATGGGTTGCATGGTCGTGTCTCGAGCGTGAATAGACTAAGATATCATCCACAAATATAACCACAAAAGAATCAAGGTAAGGGTGAAAGATCCGATTCATAAGATCCATAAACATTGCGGGTGCATTCGTAAGCCCAAATGGCATGACTAGGTACTCATAGAGACCATTACTTCTCCTGAACGCCAGGTGAGGTATGTTCGATGTCCTAACATGCACCTGGTGATAGCCCGACCTCAAATCTATCTTCAAAAACACCTTCTCTCCTCGGAGATGATCGAAGATGTATTCAATTCGAGGTAAAGGATACCAATTCTTAATAGTCATCTGATTTAACTTACAATAATCCACGCAAAGATGAAGGGTACCATCTACCTTGTTGGAAAAAAGAACTGGTGATCCCTAAGGGGAAGTACTGGGATGTATAAAGCCTTTTTCTTCCAGGTCCTCCAACTGACTCTTGAGCTCCAGAAGTTCCTTAGGTGCCATCCTATAAGGAGGAATGGTCACTGGTTCTGCTCCTAGTATAAGCTCAATAGTAAACTCCACCTCTCGCACTGGAGGTAGACCAGAGAAATCATCAGGGAAGACATCATTGAAATGCATCACCACTGTAGGATAAATAGAGGGTTGTAACCTTTGATCATCAAGATAAAGACTGGAAACCTGTGCTGTGACACCACCCAAACTCTGGTGTTCTGGTCCTACTTGTGTCACACTAAGATCCCATTCTACCTTATGCATATACATGTTTCCATTTGGTGACATGAATGCTACCCTCCGATGATAGCAGTCAATCCGGGCTCTATAGGGAACTAACCAGTCCATCCCGATTATTACATCAAAACCTGTCATATCCAGAACATACAGGTTCCACACGAAAAGGTAACCGCCCACCTCAAGGGGACAATTTTGACAATGAAGAATTCCCTCTAAACAAATACCTAATGGGGTATCTAACGTGATCATGCCATGATATGACTCAATGTCGAGGCCCAAACTTCTGATAATCGCCTCCGATATAAAATAGTGAGATTCGCCTGTATCAAACAAAGCAGATACTAACATAGAGGAAACTAGAATCATACCTCATATAGTAGATGGTCTAGCGTACTGCTCCTGTGGCGTAGGCTCGACTACATACAACTGGCCGGTACCACGGCCCTGAGTCACAGCCTGGCTACTCTGAGCAGACCCGCCCTACTGGTGCTGAGAGTCATACGCCTGATTTCCTCTACCTCAACTACTGCCACAGCCTGATCGGTCGGCGGTATTCCAGCCACCTGATTGACATGATCTTGCCGATCCAGCACCAGATCATAGAGTAGGTATAGATCCCTGCTCACTAGGCCCTGGGGGAAAATTCCTGCAGAAACGGTGGAGATGACCCAACCTACCACAACCTCTTTACTCCATTGGATTTTGCGTACACTGCCTCCTCAAATGTCCTGGCACCCCACATTGGTGACAGATAGGAGTACCACCTGAGAAAAGGGTATGACCACCATTAACACCATGAGAGTCCTCAAAACTCCACTTCTTCCCAGAAGCAGATCCACTATAATGCTTAGGTGCTAAACCTCCCTGGTTCAAACTATCTGATTCTCTCAAATTCCTCTATATGATCAAAGCCTGATTGACAATCTCTGAAATGGTCATCAGGATAAAAACATTAACCTACGACCGGATGGTGTAACACAACCCATCCTTAAAATGCCTAGTGGCCGTGAGATCATCAACAACTAGTGTAAGAGAATAAAGCTGTAACTCAGTGAAACGAGACAAATACTCCATGACTGTCATGGTCACTTGCTACAGATTCATAAACTCCATATCTCTGTCAGCCCTCAAATTCTAGGGGAAGAGATAATCTTAGAAGTTGGTATGAAAATCAGTCCAGATCATATCTCTCTACTATCCCGACTGGGTTATGACATCCCACCACCTCCTGGCTGAACCACGTAGCATATAAGCTGCGAGCTTGAACCTATTCTTTGGAGGCGTCTCAAGGTGCTCGAAGATGGTCATAATAGATTCCAACCAGGATTCCATAGGAAGTGGTTCACTATCTACCATAAATGTGGGAGGATTCTATGACTGAAACTCGTGGGTCAACTCTACCATACTTGGGGCAAGTCACACTCCACCTTGCATACTCTACATCATATGCAAGAAGCTCTCACGGAACTAGGAATCAACGCCCATCTCAGGAATAGAAAGAGGAGCCACGGGTGGCTCGACAGGAAGATAAACTGGCGGCTCAGGGCCTGCCACCTTAGGAATGTGATCATCTCCGCCTTCAGCATGTGTGACTCGAGGACGTCTCGGAGTCATAGCGCTACAATTCCAAACGAACGTTTCAAAATAAGGAACCAACAAATTAAAGGCTGAACTCTAGAAGCTAGGACAGGTACTAAGCCTTCCTAACCCTAAGATCACATATACACACCCATAGGAAGTCTTAGTAAAACCGGAAACCGTTCAAATTTAACTTAATCCAGTGATATGACATTTCCCAGCCCATAAGGGCCCATACTCCTCATGAACTGAAAGATGACACACACTTGGATGTCATTTCTCATTTAATTGTGCTAATTAAGTATTTGAATTTCCCTTTTAATCAAATGATTGGTTTAGTTGGAATGTCATTTTCCGATCCATAAGGGCCCATAAAACTTATGAACCAAAGAGTGACACCCACCAAAACCACATCATTCATAAATTCACAACATGCATGAATGTTTAGCACAACTTCACACATATTAACAAGGCATGGAAATAAACAGTAGACAATACTCGCTAAAAATTTAAACGTGGCATGACAATATGCATGGCCTAATAATATTATGCCTATCGTGATGCGTGTTCTAATGCATAACCCTCTTTTCATCAGGTCGAACCCGGAATCCAAACTCCAACTTTTCAAATCTCAATAACATCACAAAACATGTGAAGCACCCAACGGTGAAATGCTATCAATAGTAATTAGAAGAATCAATAACGATATAAAATAGGAAAGTTAGACCATACCCCGTACATGGGTTCACGACGCCCAAGCATGGCTCATGGATAAGTCCCTAAGCATTCCCAGTCTCCAAGTATATCATCGCCAAATATTAAATCAAAAAAGAAAGAAACCTCTGATACCACTTTGTGACGTCCCGGACCCAGCTGCCCTGAGCCCGGTTGGCCACATGACCCCTGGATCGTCTCCCCATAGGCTAAGTCCTGCCGACTAGCAGCGGGGGTGTAATGGTAAGTCAGTGGGGAGACTATACCCCCATGTCAGAGTACACAGCGTTATAACAACAAAGTAATAAAAATAGCGGAAGCACAATCAATGGTAAAAAGGAGAAAAAAGGGAACATACAAACAAAACAACAGAAGTACGGAAACCCAGATAAATATACAAAAGCCACATAGGCAGTGTCTGATACAAAATGGATGCATGTCATGCCGATACAATGGAAATAGATGGCATAAATGCTATACAGTAATACAAAAGAGAACAAAAGTAGTCCACGAGCATCCCTAGCCAAGATCAGTCCTCTTCTATGGAACTATAGCTAGAACGTACATGTATCAACAACCTGAAGCTGGGCCTTTGCCCCTACCAGTACCTGCAGAAGTAAGGTCTACACGGGTGCGAAAGAGGCTGCCTGGGTAGGGTGTGAGACATGTCTCTATAGGCCACCACCAATGATGTCTACGTGTAATCAAAATAGGTGCTTGCAAAATAAACAGTGTGTATTAAACTGCAAGTAAGTAAAGAAAAGTAATAAACAACCCTCCCGATCAGGTTCCAGAAGAACACCTGGAGGGTCTAACTGCTTTAGCTCATGGCTGGTATTCGTAACAATAACCAAGGGTATAATTACATAGATATAGGTTATTACTTGCATGAGGTAAGCATTCCTCTCATCCATGCTTCTCACATATGTAATAATAATCAGTGGTATGAGGTAAGAATGCCTCTCGTCCACAGGCACTGTAGCTGGAATGGGGTAAGAATGCCTCCCACCCACACATGGAGATTTATCTGGCACGGGGTAAGAATGCCTCCCGCCCACACACGAAGATTCATCTAGCATGGGGTAAGAATGTTTCCCGCCCACACACGGGTTATCACAAGCATGTCAATACAACAAGGCATAACCATTCACATCACATTATATAAGGCAAACCATCTTATATCATATCACATTAACAAAGCATGGCATTTCCCAAACACATTTTAAGGAAAACATACATCTCAATTCTTTAAAGGGTTCATGCTATCTCATCCTATCCAACCTATAACCAAACCATCTCATTTGCCTAACATGGAAAATTCCTTTCAAGACATACCGTTAAGGTAGAAAGGTGAAAAAGGGCCGAATCTTAAGGCATAACACCTATGGATTACCTTACCCAGTCCATACCTCATCTAAACACCCTATCCAGGTTAGATTCATCAATCTCATACCACACGATTCATTTAGACATGAAACAATCAACATAAGTATAGGTTTTGATGGAATAAAAACCACGACACGATGATAATAACACAAAAAGGTGAAAAACCAAAATGGAAACCACGTGACCACCTACCTTAGAGCTATAGGTGTAGACTCACTCGATATCAACCTCAGATTCACAGTAGGTTAGAAGAGATCTGAGTTCCAGTCCAATGCCCTGGAAATAGGGCATATGATCCTGCATCAAAATAGTGAAACGAATACCAAGATTCACTAAGGAAGCTTAGGTGTTGTTAGCCTCACCTTGGCCTTTCCAAAGCTTCTGACGGATCAAGAATCGGGTGTCAGATGAAGAAACGACAAGAGATTGAGAGAGGAGAGGATTTGGAGCTCAAAAGAGGGCTCCCCTCTATTCTGTCTGCGGGAAGGAGGAAAATAGAAGAGGATTAGGATTAAATAGAATTAAGGTCAAAATGGTAATTTTTACCCAGATCAGGGTCGCACGATTTAGGCGCACGGTTTCCCAAACCGTGTGCAAACTGTGCGCACCTCATTTCCATATGACCAAGGGAAGTACAGTTTAGGCACACGATTTACCCAAACCATGCACAACCCGTGCACATCTTCCTGCCTCCAGACCAAAGGCCGCATGGTTTGTCTGAAACCATGCGTAGGCCGTGCACAAGCCGTGCACCATTGTCTGCAAGCCCATTTCTCAAACTCCAGGGCTCCGAACCAACCCCAGACACTTCCCAAACCTTCCTTAGGATGTTATGCACATTATAAAATATTAAAGGAAATATTTGAAAGAAAACTAATGATCTGTACCTTTTCCAAAGAGTCAGGTCATTACAAGAATCATTTATAGGATCTCTGAAGGATTTCATCTCTAAAGGATGATATCCTATATATAGAATTATCCTCGAAGTCTTTCATAGGGTTATTTTTTCTAATATTTGATTTCTAAATCTATTTTCCAAGGTTTTTGATAAACATCCTTTGATACCAAATATAATGCCCTGACCCCAAAATCCCGAAGCTGGTGCATTATTTTAATACATTGGCATGATTAAAAGGAATCAAATCTCGAAGGATCGATCAGTTTAGTAGTCTTGGAAAATATATTGCATATATAAACCTTAAATTATAATTAAAAACAAAAAATAAAACATATAAATATGTTGATAATGCCATTATTCTCCAAGATTAACCCTATATATCAGTGATAATACACTTATTAGAATTCAGGGAAAATAAAACAGAAGAAAGGGGTGATCTCAGATGCTTTATAAGGGTAATAATACATCAAAATATAAAATGAATAAATAATAAAAAACCTTAAGTAAATATTTATAAATGAAAAAAATACCTTTAAACATAATCCTAAACATAATATGGCAAGAATAAATCAAAATAATTCCATTTAAACATTCACATGGGTATTCTACTAGTTGAATAATCACATGTAATATCACTAACTAATCTCATAATGAGGGAATGTATAATTTTGGATATCTAAAACATACTATCAAGGATACATTCCATAAATATATTACTTTTAAGGATTCTTGCAAATAATCTATTACTATAAAGGATTTATGCTAGGAATCTCATACTTTCAAGGCTACATGACAAGAATATAATATTTTTAAGGCATCATTCCAAGAATCTAATAAATGGTTAAGGCCTCAATTAAAACTATATCTATTTTGTTTCATAAAACCTACAAATTCATCGAGGGGATATAGAGGGACCTTCCCATAAATTACTAAGTCTAATAAGTTCCTCATATGAAAATGGTGAAACATTAACAACATAATCATTTGTATTAAAAACTAGTATACGAAATATGAATACTTTAACCATAAACCAAGAATGGTATCTAAATCACACATCCATAATAAACTAATTATAAACCATTCAATAAAATATGGTAAATGATATCCTAATAGATAGACCTAAATTAATAATACTATCAAATAAAGGATGTTGAAATAGATTAAAATACTCTATTAAAACCATTAAAAATATTTTGAGACAAATATCCCTTTTTCGTTGAAATCATTTATTCAAAAGCTGTGAACTTATAAAAGAAGAAATTTAAAAAGATATTTTTGAATAAAAGTGTTACATACCACTTTGAAAGGAATTAACATTTTAAAACATTCATGTACATATAAATAAATCCATTTTGAAAACATAGACATTAATGAGAAAGATTTAGAAGAAAAAATATTTAAAAATTTAAAATGATGTTTTAGTTAAAGAGTCCCTTAAATAAAAACTTTGAAGTATTATTTTTTGAAAACATAGTAATGAAAATAAAAATAGATATAAAATTTACTTTGTAATCTTTTTGTATCCATATAAATAGTTATGTATAATAATATCAATAATATTGAAATGGAGAAAAGAATAATTATTTAAACATTCAAAACGTCCCATACCACTTTGAATATTTAAATCATAAATGTGATATCTTTAAATGAGAATTAAAATACCATGACGATAAATATACTGATGATATGAAATGTAATAGGGGTATTACATACACCACACACAAGAAATTGGTGGTGAACATGACTTATATCTCATGAAAATTAAAAGTGAGATGAAATTACCTTACCTTATGTCTAATACTCTCCATACATGTTCAAAACTCCTGTACAATGGTTTAAACATAGTATTAACTTATACCAGAATCATAATAATATTTATGACATCATATATTATTCTTTTATTACTTTATATTACCCATTTATTAACAATTCCAAGTTAAACCAACATTTCAGGTAATAATCAATTTGTTTATCGTATGTGTTTTGACTTGTTATTCTTGATCATATTACTTAGATAATGATTTAATTTATTCCATAATGTAAACCATGATTTATATATATTATATATTTTGTATATAAATATATATAATAGATAGATAAATGAAATGGAACACACTGTTCATGGAGACGGTAGGTCGTACGTACGCATGAATGTTGTTTCTATTTTCTTATCATATTTAATGGAAGCAAGTAAATTATATATATATATAAATATATATATATATTATTCTAGTATAATTATTATGTCATATATTTTGTAACACCCCAAGAATTTTCAAATAAATTTAATATTGAATGCATGAAACACTAAGTCTCTACAAAACACCACTTTGTTATGACATATCCAGTAAACATAGTTTTACCCCCTTTGTGATTGGAATTTTGAAAAAATGACATACACAGTTGTGTTCAGTATGATATTTAAAGTCTGATAGAATCAACTTAGTTTTTTGATGAATAGTAACATGCCCTTATGAATAGTAACATACCCTTATGAATAGTAATGAATATAAATGAATAGTAAATTGACCAAAAAAATAGAAACTTCCCCCATGAATGTATAATTACAATTTTGACATCTTATAAGTGAAAAAATGATCATAGTATAAGTATTGGTATTTTTTGTATGTCAAAATATTTCAATTAGAATTTTATGATTAATTTTATAATTTAAAATGGAAATGTATTTTCATAAAATGTAATCATAAATTGTTATTTTATTGTCTTATGGTTATAAGATAATTTTATGGGACCTTGATTAATATTTCAAGGTGTTATAAAATGACTTATAATCTTAATGTTGTTTTTTTCAAATAAATTATTATTATTTTTAAAATTAAATTTAAAATATTTTGGAAATAATTTTCATAAAATGGAGTTCATTTTTTAATTCTACATGTTGAAAAATGGTTAGGGTGTTTTTTTTGGATTTTTCTGAAATACTTGATTTTTTTTGGTGAATAGTGAAATTCGATAATTTACAAAATATGCTAAATAAGTGAATTTATGCATCATTCTTGAATCATGGATAATGTAAATGACCATTGGTTCTAAATCACATGCACTTATTGCTTTTTTTGGTCACAATCATCAACACTATTGGTTTTCTTTGGCAAAATAATAAAATAATGATTAAAATAATGGGAAAACCCTCATCTCTTCCACTATAAACCCCCGTCACTCCTTTTTCTCTTCACTCCTCTCAAGACTTGTGCCTTATCCAAATTATAGAAAAATATCCAACCAAGATCCTCCCCCACTTCCATCATCCCTTGGTCTTATAAAAAGACCAAAATCTCTCCCCTAAAGAGGCTCTCAAGGAAGATTCTTCAAGAGGTAAATTCCTCTTTTCATTTATTTTATTTCAAGTTCCTTTATTTTCTTTTTTTACTCACAAAATGTTTTGATAAATCCAGTACATTACATGTACTAGATTTTTTATAATAAAGGAATAATTTTTCATCATCTCTCCTTTCCCATTCTTTTATACTAGAAATGAAAACACCATCTGAGATGTGTTAATTTATCACATTCAAGAACGATGGGTTTTCAATTTCAATTATCGTCTTTAATTATGGTCATGAAAACATTTTTATGGTTGAAACAAAATATAATATATTTATTATAACTTATTTAAGGTTCTGGAATCCTTTTTTACACATGATATTGATTTATAAATCAAAATGAGTTCATTGTGATCAAGAACCGCCAATTAACCTAAACAATTGTCATTAAAGTTTTATATAATGATTCACCTTCACTACCAATAACCAAACAAATTTTATGACCATGTAATCTTATTTTTTTTCAATAATAACATACAACTTCTATTTTGGACAACCATCATCATTCTACATGTTTATCCTTACATGAATATAAGTAAACCGATCATGAAAACCAAGGAAGAAAACACTCCCAAACAATGAAATTGAATCTCTTAACCCATAAAAATGCCATGAATAAACTTAATAAGGATATAGTAAATAGATTAAACTTAGGTTAGGTTCTTTAATCCTTAATTTAGGAACCTAAATTTGATTATTCAGGTCGTTAAGATTAAGTGAGGAACACCTTCGAACTTAAGGTAAGGGTTTTCCACCCGAACCTCCATTTTCATCCGGGTTAACTTTATTGTCTACTTACCTTGATGAAATTATTATGTATTATTATTTATCCCTTATAAATTCTGTATGAGTGTTCTATATATGTTATTCAACCATAATCCTTCTTTATTTTATGGGGATTTACAATTTTTAAAAGGAAATTTCAAAAATTCTTCCCAAAATACAAGCCCGATTCAAGGGAATTTCTCAATTATTACCTATTTTAAAGAGCACTCTATAATCTATTTTTAACCAAAATTATTCTCATAAAATCACTCTTTATTATAAATCTTCATCAAATCAATTCTGGTTTTATATTGATATTTTTTCCAAAAGAACTCTTCTTTTCCAAGAAAAAAAGGTTTTTATAACAAGAATTACTCGTTGATTTTAAAAGAGTATTTTCACCCATTTCAACACTCTTGTTTATTATTATGTTTAAATGAGTTTAATTATTTATGATATTATCCACTATTTTTTTAATATGGATGTTCTATCTTAAAACCATTCACCAATTTACTTCGAATGGTTAGTGTTTGTGCTTAATGTTTGGGAAAAGTTATTTACATTTCATATGTTAGTTTCAATATGAATGTATATATTATTTATGTTTATCCCTGTTCATATGAGGAATTAATTGGAATTGTTAAGTGTTGGGTGGGGCCCTCTATAGCCCCTTGGTGCATCGGTAGGTATCATGAGACAAACTATACTCTTGGCATGAGGACTTGACAAAATGGATATTTATGATCTTGGAACAAGGCCTTGATGATATGGTTATGATGTCCTGAATTATGCATTCCCTCATTATGAAACTAGTACTGATATTTCATGTGGTTATTAGACTAGTATAATATCCATGATTATGTTTTATTATGGAATTATTTATTCAAATCTTAATCCTATCTTATTATGTTCAAGCTTATTTTTTAAAGGCATGTGTTTTTAGTTATTCACCATGAATCATGTTTATGTTTATGAATGACCTGCAGGGATAAAATTATAGTTGTAGATGTTCCCAATAAAACTTATGTGTTGTATTTAATTTCAAGTTGTAATGATGAATTTATGTATGTATCTTGTTTCCAAATCTACTAAACTAATCATTCCTTCTAGATTCATATTCCTTGTTTATATTCCAATGTAATAAAACAAGGAACCAGCTCTGGGAAAATGGGGTCGGGTCTTTATAGTTGGTATCAAAGGAGGTTTAGTAGAAAACTTGGAAACTAGATTTAGAAAATGTAGGTCAGGGAAAAAATCTCTAAGATAGTATCCCTGTATGGATACTACAAGTGGACATGGTTCTGGAACAGATATACATAGGATTTAAAACTCCAATAAGGAGTTTTGGACTTGACTTGGTGTATCCTAGTACACAAAAATGGGCCTTACTACGCACCTATTTTGACACTCCCAGGGAATATGATTAGGATAATTCAAATTCTCTTTACATGACATTATGAAGGATTTAAATGAAAATTTTTCCTCAAAGAAACCCTATATATGAAAATGAGATTAACTATTCATGCTAAGTATTTTTCTACAGTGAGATTATATATTACGATTCATAACCTAATCTATTGTATGCCATAATTTAGAAATGGCGCATAGTAGAAGGAATGGAAACTATATGAATGTGCGTGTCCCATATAAGGATTTCCCTTCGATGCAAGATAATGATGTTGGATCTGGATCTGCAACTGGTGTGGTGAAACTTATAAATATACAAGGACAACTTACTTAGGTTATGAACAATAACCTTACCCATATGAAGCATATTGATCCACAATTTGGAGGAACTGTGTTGGATCGCTTTATGTGACAACAACCTCCATAATTAAATGGAACTACAAACCCATTTGTAGTTGAGTAGTGGATAAGTTCCCTAGAGAAGATATTTCTGGATTTGGGATGTAAAGAAAGAGATAAGGTAGACATTGTAGTTTATCATCTATCGGGAGATGCAGATTAGTGGTGGTTGTTTATCCAGAACACAAAGGAGGAGGAAGAAATAGAAGATATAGAATGAATGGATTTTAAGTAAATATTCTTAGAAAAATATTTTCCCTGCAAACAATAAGTAGATATGGAAAGGAAATTCTTGAATCTTAGGTAGAAGGTGGATGGAAATGTTTCCAAGTATGAAGCCAGCTTTACAAGGATATAAAGGCATGCTGCAGAATTCATACATAATATAAAGAGTAAGATTTATCAATTCTTTTATGGTTTAAAACCGAAGGGAACTAGTCTCCCAGAACTTCTTATCATATGAAGATATTGTCTCATGCACTATCAAGAAAGAAAAAGAATTTTCTAAGTATTATGACTTTAAAGGAAGGAAAGAGAAGAATAGGGTTTTTGAAAACTCTAGAAAAGGAAATAAGGAAATAAAGAATAAGGGAAGAGTTTACCTTCCACACTATAGTAATTGTGGGAAGAAACACCCTGACACTAGCCTCAAGGAAATGGGAGTCTGTTACAAGTGCGGAGAAAAAGGACACCAATCTCATGATTGCAAGGGGAAGAAAGAAACAACCAATTTTCAATTATATATTTGTAAGGATATGGGACATTATGCACATGAATTTACTAAGAATTAGGGAAACATTCCCTAAATAAGGCCAAGGGAGCAAGTCTAAGCTTATGAGGTCACAACTGTTGAGGTTGAAGTTCTTAAAGATGTGGTAGCATGTACTTTAATCATTTCCTCGAACTTAGCCAATGTTTTATTTGATTATGGATCATTGCATTCTTTTATATCTTCCCAATTTTCCAAGAAAATTAGACATGTTCAATTTTATTTAATAAAGTAGTTGTCAATCAAAACTTCTAGGGGATGTATCTTTGCAACAAATATGTGTCACTCAGTCCCCCCTCATGAAACATAAATGTGATTTATTTTCTAACATTATCATCATACCCATGATTGACTTTGATATAATCCTTGGTATGATTTGTATTTCATGTTATGATGCAAAGATATATTGCAAAAAGAAGGAATTTATGATTTTTGAGAATGGTATTGAATCTCTTATCATTAGAGAAAAAACCTCACCATCTGATTCTTATCTAGATCTACCCCTAGTAGCTCTACTGGATTCAATTATTGGGGAGGAAGGGAATTCAATAACTATGGGTGGGGAAAATAATGTTTAAATAGACGATATACCTATTGTGCAAGAATATGTTGATTTCTTTCTAGAGGATTTACCTGGACATCCTCTAGAGTAGGAAATTAAGTTTTCCATTAAGTTAATTCCTGATTTAAGGCCCATATCAAAGACCCTTTATAGAATTTCCACTATGAAATTGGTATAATTGAAGAAATAGCTAGAGGAATTGAATGATAAAGGATTCATCCACCATAGTTTTTCTACATGGGGAGCCCCTATCCTTTTCATTAAGAAAAAACATGGATATATATGGTTGTGCATTGACTACAGAGAGATCAATTCTATATCAATAAATAAAATGTATCACCTACCACACGTTGATGATTTATTTGATCAACTTCATGGAGCCCAATATTTTTCAAAGATTAAACTTTGATATGGATATCATCAACTGCTATTAAGGAAGGAATACATTCCAAAGATAGCATTTCAAACCAGGTATGGGCATTATGAGTTTACAGTAATTCCTTTTGGACTGACTAATGCACCATATATTTTCATGGATCTAATGAATAGAGTTTTCAAGGAATATTTTGATGACTTTGTGGTGATATTTATTGATGATATCTTGGTATAATTTAAAATCTATGAAGATCATGACAATCACTTGCACACTATTATAAAGACTCTAAGAAGAAATGAATTATATGGGAAGTTTAACAAGTGTGAATTTTGGCTTTAATAAGTTTCCTTTCTTGGAATCATTGTCTCTATGGATGTAATATCTATTGATATTACAAATACAAAGGTTGTTTAAGAATGGACCACTCTAATGAACATAAATGAGATACATATTTTTATTTTTTTATTAGGTTATTATCAGGGTTTCGTTCAGAACTTCACCCGTTTAGCCAACCCAATGACAAAGATTACACATAAAGGAGTTAAGTTCGTATGGACAAAAGAATATGGGGAATATTTCAAAGAATCGAATAGGAGATTAGTGAATGCTCTGATCCCAACTCTACCATCGGGGAATGCTGGTTCTGTGATCTATAGTGATGCATCAAAGAAAGGACTTGGTTGTGTCCTTATAAATATTGATAGAGTTATTTCCTATCCACCAAGGAAGTTTAAAATTCATGAAAAAAACTATCCTACTCATGATCTTGAGTTAGCTACTTTGATATTTACTCTAAAAATATAGAGACACTATCTCTATGGTGAAATATATGAGATATATATGGATCATAAGAGTTTTAAGTATATCTTATCACAGAAAGAACTCAACATGAGGCAAAAAGGTGATGGCTCGAACTAATCAAGGATTATGATTATTCCATACACTACCACCCAGGAAAGGAAAATAAATTAGCTGATGCATTGAGCAGAAAAGATCATGGAGTTTAAAAAAATGAGGATTAAAAGAGATCCTATGTTCATGGATCTAATAAGGATGGACATAGTAATTATCAAAGAAGGTGAAACATCATTACTTTTTCAATTTTTTACCCAACCATCTTTTTTAGAAAGGATTAAAAGCTCTCCACCTGATGATGAGAACCTTCAAAATAAAATTAATGCTATGAAATATGGGAAGTTAGATGAATTTGTTTTTGAATATGGAATTTTGGAATTTGTGAAGAGGATATGTGTTCCCTCTATACCCAAGATTAAATGGGTGTTATTGGATGATTCCCATAGATCAAATTTCTCTACACACCCTAGTATCACTAAAATGCATATAGATTTTAAGGAACATTTCTGGTGAGACAATATGAAGTGGAAAATTACTGATTAGGTATCATGATGTTTAGTCAATCAACAAGTAAAGGTCGAAGGAAAACATCCTAGAGGAGTCATGAAACCTCTACCTATTCCTATATGGAAACGGGATGACATCACCATGGATTTTTTCACTAGATTACCCAAAACTCTAAGAAGGAATGATGCAATATGTATAATTGTTGATCGACTTACAAAATCTATACAATTCCTCGCTATAAGGGAGGATTTTCAACTAGAGTGGCATGCATGAATCTATATCAATGAATCTATAAGAATTAATGGAGCACCTCTTTCAATAGTGTCTGATCACAATCCTCTATTTACATAGAAATTCAAGAAATGTCTTTATAAAGCTTTGGATACTGAGATTCGTTTGAGTACTGATTATCATCCTCAAACTGGTGGGCAATCCAAAAGGACGATCCAAACCTTAGATGACATGTTGATATCATGTTCAATTGACATTCAGGGTATGTAGGATAAATATTTACTTTTAGTGGAGTTTTCCTACATCAATAGTTTCCATTAAAGTATTCAAAAGGCATCATAAGAAGCATTATATGGAAAGAGATATCGTACACCAACTTGTTGGGATGAACTTAGAGAAAGGAAGCTCGTGGGCCCCGAGTTTGTGGATGAAACAATAGTGAAGGTAAAGACTATTCAAGGATATATCAAAGGAGCTCAATGAATACAAAAAATCTATGATGATAATTGAAGGAATGATTTGGAATTTCAATTGGGAGATCATGTTTTCCTTAAATTATCTCCATGGAAGGGTGTTATATGATTTGGGAAAAAGGGAAACTGATCCCTAGGTACATAGGAACTTTTTAAATTTTGGAGAGAATTGGAGCTGTTGAATATCGTTTGGATATGCCACCTAGCCTGCCTAAAGTACACAATGTGTTCTATGTCTCATTGTTGAGAAATTACATTCCATACCCAACACATGTCCTCACATATGAAGGTATAGAATTGGAACCTGACCTATCTTACTATGAAGATCATATCTAGATTCTGGACACTAAAGAACCGGTGTTGAGGAATCAGATGACTTGACTGGTAAAGATACTTTGGAAAAATCATAAAATCAAAGAGGCAAGATGGGATCCTGAGGAGCTTATGAAGAAGAAATACCCAAATATTTTTATGAGGTAACATTCTATAAATTTTGAGGAAGAAATTTTTGTAAGGAGGGGAGAATGTAACACCCGAATACTTTTAAAATAAATTTAATATTGAATTCATGAAACATTGAGTCTCTACAAAGCACCATTTTTTTATAACCTAGCCAGTAAATATAGTTTTACCACCTTTTTTATTGGAATTTCGAAAAACTGATATACATGGTTATGTTAAATATGATATTTAGAGTTTGATAGAATCAACTTAGATTTTGATGAATAGTAACACACCCTTATGAATAGTAACACACCCTTATGAATAGTAACATACCCTTATGAATACTAATGAATAGTGAATTGGCCAATAAATAGAAACATCACCCATGAATTTATAAATACAGTTTATAAATCTTATAAGTGAAAAAATGATCATAGTATAAGTACTGGTATTTTTTTATGTCAAAAATATTTTAATTACAATTTTATGATTAATTTAATAATTTAAAATGGAAATTTATTTTCATAAAATGTAATCATAAATTTTAATTTTTTTATGGTTATAATATAATTTTATGGGACCTTGATTAATTTTTCAAGGTGTTATAAAACAAGTTATAGTTTTAATGTTGTTTTTTCGAATAAATTATGATTTTATTTAAAAATTAAATTAAATATATTTATAAAATTATTTTCCAAAAATGGAGTTCATTTTTGAATTATACATATCAAAAAATGTAACGCCCTGACCCTAGTTACCCAGAGTCGGTGCATTATTTCATAACATTGGCATGATCACAAGAAAGATCAAATCTCGAAAGACCGATTGGTTTAGTAGCCTTGGAAACACTAGATATATTCATAAGTTTTACATTACATCATAAAGTGAAAAACTACCACGACAACATAATGTCTCCATAGTCCACACTATTATCCCCTCATAATATCCCATGCAGGTCATTCGTAACTTACTTCTTCACATCCTGGGAAAAATAAAACATAGAAAAGGGTTGAACTCAAATGCCCAGTAAGGATAACAATATAGCGGAACATTCAAAAATAAGCATAAACATTTAAGGTAATGCATTACTAAAAAAAAAGCCTTTTAAACTTGAACTTAAACATAGTATGGCAAAAGTAAAATGAAATAATTCTATTTACTTGTTCACATGGATATTCTACTAATAGAATAATCACATGCAATATCAATAACCACTTTCATAATGTTGGAATGCATAATGCTGAACTTTAATTTCTTTGTCAAGGCCTCGTCCCAAGACCTTGGGGCTATCTGTAACCGGAACCCAACCCGGAGTGCCTCTAATAACCGGACACCAACCCGGAGTGCCTCTAATAACCGGACACCAACCCGGAGTTCCTCAATAACCAGAGACCAAACTGGAGTTCCTCTAATAACCGGAGACCAAACCGGAGGGCTTAATTTTACCAGTCCCCAACCCGGAACATACTTGTCAAACACATTCATCTAAATGAAAGGTTGAAATATAACATAAACATTCGGATTAAAAATAACTTATGAATTGTCAATACTTTAAAGAAAACCATGAGTGACATAAGAATAGCTTATCCACAGTCAAAAATATCACAAAACCTTCAATACAATATAAAAGTTTTGTATCATAATAAATCAACTTCAAATAAGCTTAACAGCCATCAAAGGATGTTGACATAGATGAAATCAAAACTATTTTAGAGAAATATATCTCTTTTTTGAAATAATTTTAAAAGTAACATAATTATAATACATTCAATTTGAAAATATTCTTATAAGCTTGTAAGGGAAGCTTTGATGATTTTATAACGGCGGTAAATAGCCGCACCCACCGTATAAGTTAAAAAAACATTCTTACCTTAAATTTGTCGAAAAGGTTAAAAGTGCCTTGTTTGGAAAACGACAAAATGATTCCTTTAAAAACACATAAGGGTATAAATTACTTTAACCCATATTCTTGTAAATAGTAAAAATGTTTTGAAATAAATTATTAAGAAACATGGATGTGGATGATAAATAGATCCCAGTAGATTATTACATATAAACAACCTCAGATAATGAAGAGATTGTGAAATAACCCTTAACAATTTGGTAACTTATGAAACATACAACACATGAAAGAGGTATCATATAATGAATATGTAAATACACATAAATTATAGTGTATTACACAAAGAATATAATTATGGGCAGTACATACACCACACAAAAGGTAATGGTGGTAATATGGCATGAATCTCACGGGAATAAGGAGTGAGATGAAAACCCCTTACCTTGTACTTTTCCTTGGTTGGGGTAGATTAACCTCCTGTATAATGGTGAAATAATTGTTATTAAATTATACAAGAATCATATACATTAATATGATATCATATATGATCTTTTAATATTGATTTGATAATAATATCTTAGTATTATCGTTGTTTCGGGTGTTAACTTACTTGTCTTCTTTTATATGTTTTGTTACGTAAGCCATGTTTATAATGGATAGGTTGTATATTATTCATATCCAGAATGATATGAAGTCCTTAAACATCATTTTTAAATCATCAAATCATAATTATACTTGAATGGATACGATGGAGAATGAATCTCATCGCGTTCGTGGAGACGGTAGTCCGTACGTACGCACGAGCGACAATATCATTATTTTGAAATAATATATAAATGGTTTTTATATCATATATACAGAATCATTAACATGTTATATTTAATATTTACATGAGTTACATATCATTATTATACCCATCCAAATAATAATATATTGAATAACAATTACACCACGACGTGGAGACGGTAAGCCGTACGTACGCACGTATGGTGACATGTTATTCAAAGGGTGGATAGAATACTGAATATGGTTGTACCATATTTATAATAACATCACAATATATATATGATACTTGATTTATTATTTTATAATGGTAATAACAAAGGAAGAAGAAGTGGAAGAAGAAAGGAACTTGGAAAAGGGTGGTGAAATCATTACCTCTTCTTCGGGTTCTTCCTTTTGATTTGATCAAAAGGGCTCCTTAGGTTGGATTTATGATCAAAATAAGGCCTCTAGGTTGTAGTGAGGGAGGTTGGGAGAGTATTTGGGCAGAGATTTTCCGAACCAAAAGGTTTTGAAGGTGTGAAGAAAAGAGAAGGAGGAGTGCCCTTTTATAAGAGGGGTGAGGGGCACCTTTGGAAAAGCTAAAAATATTTGTTTATAATAAATTCATATTCGGTTTATAATGGCTCAAAAGGTGATTATTTAAATTTTAAGGTGGGGAGGGGTCGAAAAAAACTCAACCAATATAATTTAGACAGGTTTGGGTACTTATATTAACCTTATCTTTAAGTATTAACTCTAAGTTAATTAGTTTCACTTTTACAATGTCTCTTTGTATTTTTACATAATATGGTTAATAAACTTACTATATACATCCAATAAACCCCCAAGTGGTCCATTATTGAGACACCTATCATGATATAAGTCTCTTGGCCGAACCTTAGATTTTTAGGAATTTAATATCAATTAATAATATAATATTTGTTTTAAGAACTCTTTTATGTCAATTTTGACACTATTCAATAGTTGATTTTTGTGAAACTCATAACAGATTGATTACTTCGAACAAAGTCAATTAAATCAATAATAATATATCATATTAACCTATAAAATTATTTTAATTCATTAAAAGTTTCATATTATATTTATTTGGGAATTTATAATATCAATTATTTTAATTTTTCACTATTATAGTAATTACTTCTTCATCATTGTGTCATAAATAAATTAAATTATTTAATGTATAAAAATTATAAATAAAATATAATTATGTAGGAAATATTTTTATCTTTATAATGAATATTTATAATCTAAAATCCAACATATATAACCCTATGTAAAATTGTTTTTCTAAAAGATATATGCTTGTGTCATTTTTGTATTCATTTTAACTTAATTAAAATAAAGTGTCCCTATCACCTACAAGTGGAATCATGGTGTCCCAAAATCGACCCAAAGATGCCTATGGTCGAACATGTATCAACCAATAAGTCTAGGACACGTTTTAGGGTAATTTAGTATTATTATAATATTATTGTTTAACCCTTATTTACCGGATTTACCCTTAACCATGGTAAATAAAATATTTACCGCAGTAATTATTCAAAATGTCTAAAAATAAAAGTTTCCTATTTACACAATTTGAACATCCTGATTCCAAATATGGAATCCATTTTTCTAAATTCAAAACACAGAAGTGGAAAAAATTAATTTAAAATTAATTCCCGCTGTCAAAACAAAAAGCGTGTTTTTAAGAGATAATAACTATCAAAAGATTGACACTTGTTTATGTTCGGTTTAATTGTAAAATTATGTCCAATGACCAATATTATATTAAATGGTAAAAATATATTATAAATATACTTTAAAACCACTCAAATTCATAATTTATCACTATTAATTATTTTGATTAAAAAAGTTGTTTTTAATTAAAATTTAGTAATTTTCACTATTCATCAAAATATGAAAGTTATCCAAAAAGTACCAAAATTTCATCTTAGGCTAAATTAGATACTCCGAATCCAAAAATGATGTCCATTTTGAGAGTTAAAATTTCTAAAATTTTAAAAGGTAGGTATTACTATTCATAACGGCTAGTTTGATTGGTTGTGGTGTGTTAGAACTCGAAGTTGCGTACAACACACGCTACTATATTATTCAAAGGAAAGCGTACCATGGAAGCTTGGGATGTTTCATTTTAAATTTTTTGATGTCCCCATTTAGTCAAAAAGTTTAAAATATTGTATTTAAAAAGGTTTCACTATTAAAAGTTGATAAAAGTGCAATACTGAAAATGAATTTGTTCTTGCATTATGTCTAAGAAACTCATAATATGGATTCTAAAATTATAAAGATTATATAAATTTTAAAATTTCGTTAATACTATTCATAACCTCTTATGAATGGCTTTTTTTGGTAAGTCATGGTGTGATTAAACTCGGTGTTGCGTGTAGTGCAAGTTATTGAATTATTTTGAAGAAATAACACACTATGAAATCTTGGGGTGTTACATTCTCCCCTCCTTCAATAAATTGCGTCCTCGCAATTTGAAATTTTTCTTCAAAAATAAAAGGTTGAAAATTGAAAATATATTGGTGGGAAAACCCACATCGGAAATTGGGTTACTAAAATTTAGTCTTAATATGAGGAAAAGAGAAATGAAAGGGTCACCACCAAATTATGATCTCGATTAGGAGAACATTGGTGGCAATTAGAGACATATAATTGGAGGAAAAACGTAAATATTTATAGGTAGTGATTGAGGTCATCAATCAAAAACAAGTATAAAATTGAGGTCCTTAAACTCATCAATCTCGAATAGGGTATTGGGATAACACATTTTTGACGTTTCCAAATATCTTAGTTGAAATCCCACATCGAAAAATGAATTAATGAGGCCTCTATTTAAAATAAAGAGTGGAAAGTATGAAGATTACCGAAAATAACACATACTAGGGTTCCATGTAGGAAAATATGGATATGGAAGAGAAATCTAACCATCAATTATCTAATGGAGAGTGGTAGAGAACATGGCTATAAAAAGGCCAACAATCCCAAAGCCATAAATTAGTGATGATTTAATGTACCATCTAGGACAACATTTTTGTTCTAAGTTCCTTTTATTAATGTTGAGGAATTTATTTATGATATTGGCTAAGATCATAAGGAGATATACTTACTTTATAATTAGAGTTTTATACATTAATAAATTTCTATCACAAACTCATCTTTCACTCTAAAAGACAATAGAACGTAATTTTTTTTTCTATTTATACTATTCGTACAGGGTTCCAAAATAAATGAATTTATAATTAATCTACCAGATCTTTTAAAAAAAACTACATTATTTAATCCAGGACATCTCGTGGGCCAGTGGTAGGTGATACACCCTTGTCGTCCTTCGGTTGCGGGTTCAAGTCTCGCAGCCTTGCCGGACGCGACGGGTTGCCGCCCGACCTCCGGGTTGTCCTTTTATGGAAATCCAAAATAATCCAAACTAGAAATATCCAAAATACTTCTATCCAAACTCATAGTCCAACATTTATAAGGAAGGTAAACATAATATAGATCCTTTTTACCCCGTAATAGCATATGAATACCTTCATCATGTATTCTTTTAATACACTGAAACATCCTGAATTACCATATTCCTTATTGATTACATTCATGCTCCCTTATTCCATATAGAATGCTGGATATACTTCATCAATCCAAAAATTTTCTAAACCCCAACAATGATGGAATATACAAATCATTAATCAGTTCCAAGGTATTCAAGAATATCAAATATAATTTATCCAAAACAATCATGTATTATTCCAAAATCACTACCTCGGTATCAGAACTATATTATGGTTTATCATTCTCTCAACCATATATTTTCCAAAAATTTATCCTGCTATTGAGTCAGTTTTCTTTATTCCACACAATCTCAAGTCCTTAATGAAATAGTACTGCAGTACAATCCTTATATACTCCATAATTATTATAACAAGTACATTGTTGATACAACACTCAATTGACATAATCAACATAAGAACTCTAATCATTCCTCTTCATCTGTGGTAGTATTATAACTTGATTATTATCCAATAGCATCATTTGCGGCATAGTCTGATGACTGGGAAATAGGTTCGCGTAGTGTCCAAACTCCTTGAAAATGAAGCATTGTACATTTGAAACCATTTTCTTACCCTTGCAGTCACGTAGTTTGTGACCTTTTCCTACACAATTATAACAAACTCCCATTCCTTTCATGAAATTTCCAGGGTGTTTCTTTCCACAGTTATCACATATGGGAAAATTCTTCTTTTCCCTCTTCCCTTTATCCATCTTTCTCTCTTCCATCTTTTTCTTCTCTTGCTTCCCTTCAAATCCATAGGACTTAGTAAACTCTTTACTTATCTTATCAACACATGATATTATTTCTTCATATGATGATAATACATGCGAGACTATTTCTCTTGTAAATTCTAGCTTAAGGCCATAAAATGTATGATCCTTATTTCTCTTTGTATCATGTGCATTGCTAGAGTTCTCATTCCTTCTACTGGGCGCCATTTCTAAACAATGGCATACATTAGATTAGTTTATGAATAACAATACCTAATCCCAAACTTGTAAAACACATAACATAAATTAAATAGTTTATGGATATAATCCATAATCATAAAAATGTCTCCTTTGAGGAAGTATATACTCATAAACCCTTCATAATGATTTGTAAAGAAAATGAGAGTTATCCTAAGCATATCCCCCGGGAGTGTCGTAACCAAGAGTGCAGCAAGGCCCGTTGTCGTGCACCAGTTCCCGTTCGAGTCTAGCTCAAAGCGGTGTTTTCGGGTTTTACCCCTAGGTACATCTGTGCCAGAGCCACCTCTACCTGCTCGTATCCAGACATGGATGTATTGCTCGGAAAACTCACAAAATCTCTACAATACCAAAATTCTAGGAAGTTCTTCTATACTAATCCTCAAAATTCATCTTAAATCTATGTGCTCTAATCAGAATTTATCTAAATCTAGCTTCCAAGGTTTGTACTAAACTTCCTCTGATACCAACTGTAACGCCCTGACCCTAGTTACCCAGAGTCGGTGCATTATTACATAACATTGGCATGATCACAAGAAAGATAAAATCTCGAAATACCGATTGGTTTAGTAGCATTGGAAACACTAGATATATTCATAAGTTTTACATTACATCATAAAGTGAAAAACTACTACGACAACATAATGTCTCTATAGTCCACACTATTATCCCCTCATAATATCCCATGCAGGTCATTCGTAACTTACTTCTTCACATCCTGGGAAAAATAAAACATAGAAAAGGGGTGAGCTCAAATGCCCAGTAAGGATAACAATATAGCAGAACATTCAAAAATAAGAATAAACATTTAAGGCAATGCATTACTAAAACAAAAGCCTTTTAAACTTGAACTTCAACATAGTATGGAAAAAGTAAAATGAAATAATGCCATTTACTTGTTCACATGGATATTCTACTAATAGAATAATCACATGCAATATCAATAACCACTTTCATAATGTTGGAATGCATAATGCTGAACTTTAATTTCTTTGTCAAGGCCTCGTCCCAAGACCTTGGGGAAATCTGTAACCGGAACCCAACCCGGAGTGCCTCTAATAACCGGACACCAACCCGGAGTGCCTCTAATAACCGGACACCAACCCGGAGTTCCTCTAATAACCGGAGACCAAACCGGAGTTCCTCTAATAACCGGAGACCAAACCGGAGGGCTTAATTTTACCGGTCCCCAACCCGGAACATACTTGTCTAACACATTCATCTAAATGAAAGGTTGAAATATAACATAAACATTCAGATTTAAAATATCTTATGAATTGTCAATACTTTAAAGAAAACCATGAGTGACATAAGAATAGATTATCCACAGTCAAAAATATCACAAAACCTTCAATACAATATAAAAGTTTTGTATCATAATAAATCAACTTCAAATAAGCTTAACAACCATCAAAGGATGTTGACATAGATGAAATCAAAACTATTTTAGAGAAATATCTCTTTTTTTTGAAATAATTTTAAAAGTAACATAATTATAATACATTCAATTTGAAAATATTCTTATAATCTTGTATGGGAAGCTTTGACGATTTTATAACGGCGGTAAATAGCTGCACCCACCGTATAAATTAAAAAAACATTCTTACCTTAAATTTGTCGAAAAGGTTAAAAGTGCCTTGTTTGGAAAACGACGGAATGATTCCTTTTGAAACACATAAGGGTATAAATGACTTTAACCCATATTCTTGTAAATAGTAAAAATGTTTTGAAATACATTATTAAGAAACATGGATGTGGATGATAAATAGATCCCAGTAGATTATTACATATAAACAACCTCGGATAATGAAGAGATTGTGAAATAACCCTTACCAATTTGGTAACTTATGAAACATACAACCCATGAAAGAGGTATCATACAATGAATATGTAAATACACATAAATTATAGTGTATTACACAAAGAATATAATTATGGGCAGTTCATACACCACACAAAAGGTAATGGTGGCAATATGGCATGAATCTCACGGGAATAAGGAGTGAGATGAAAACCCCTTACCTTGTACTTTTCCTTGGTTGGGGTAGGTTAACCTCCTGTATAGTGGTGGAATAATTGTTATTAAATTATAAAAGAATCATATACATTAATATGATATCATATATGATCTTTTAATATTGATTTGATAATAATATCTTAGTATTATCGTTGTTTCGGGTGTTAACTTACTTGTCTTCTTTTATATGTTTTGTTACGTAAGCCATGTTTGTAATGGATAGGTTGTATATTATTCATATCCAGAATGATATCAAGTCCTTAAACATCATTTTTAAATCATCAAATCATAATTATACTTGAATGGATACGATGGAGAATGAATCTCATCGCGTTCGTGGAGACGGTAGTCCGTACGTACGCACGGGCGACAATATCATTATTTTGAAATAATATATAAATGGTTGTTATATCATATATACAGAATAATTAACATGTTATATTTATTATTTACATGAGTTATATATCATTATTATACCCATCCAAATAATAATATATTGAATAACAATTACACCACGACGTGGAGACGGTAAGCCGTACGTACGCACATATGGTGACATATTATTCAAAGGGTAGATAGAATACTGAATATGGTTGTACCATATTGATAATAACATCATAGTATATATATGATACTGGAGTTATTATTTTATAATGGTAATAACAAAGGAAGAAGAAGTGGAAGAAGAAAGGAACTTGGAAAAGGGTGGTGAAATCATTACCTCTTCTTCGGGTTCTTCCTTTTGATTTGATCAAAAGGGCTCCTTAAGTTGGCTTTATGATCAAAATAATGCCTCTAGGTTGTAGTGAGGGAAGTTGGGAGAGTATTTGGGCAGATATTTGCTGAACCAAAAGGTTTTGAAGGTGTGAAGAAAAGAGAAGTAGGAGTGCCCTTTTATAAGAGGGGTGAGGGGCACCTTTGGAAAAGCTAAAAATATTAGTTTATAATAAATTCATATTCGGTTTATAATGGCTCCAAAGTTTATTATTTAAATGTTAAGGTTAATAGGGGTCGAAAACAACTCAACCAATAGAATTTAGACAGGTTTGGGTACTTATATTAACCTTATCTTTAAGTATTAACTCTAAGTTAATTAGTTTCACTTTTACAATGTCTCTTTGTATTTTTATATAATATGGTCAATAAACTTACTATATACATACAAGAGACCCCCAAGTGGTCCATTACTGAGACACCTATCATGATATAAGTCTATTTGCAGAACCTTAGATTTTTAGGAATTTAATATCAATTAATAATATAATATTTGTTTTAAGAACTCTTTTATGTCAATTTTGACACTATTCAATAGTTGATTTTTGTGAAACTCATAACAGATTGATTACTTCTAACAAAGTCAATTAAATCAATACTAATATATCATATTATCCTATAAAATTATTTTAATTCATTAAAAGTTTCATATTATATTTATTTGGGAATTTATAATATCAATTATTTTAATTTTTCACTATTATAGTAATTACTTCATCATCATTGTGTCATAAATAAATTAAATTATTTAATGTATAAAAATTATAAATAAAATATCATTATGTAGTAAATATTTTTATCTTTCTAATTAATATTTATAATCTAAAATCCAACATATATAACCCTATGTAAAAATTGTTTTTTTAAAAGATATATGCTTGTGTCATTTTTGTATTCATTTTAACTTAATTAATATAAAGTGTCCCTATCACCTAAAAGTGGCACCATGGTGTCCCAAAATCGACCCAAAGATGACTATGGTCGAACATGTATCAACCAATAATTCTAGGACACGTTTTAGGGTAATTTAGTATTATTATAATATTATTGTTTAACCCTTATTTACCGGATTTACCCTTAACCATGGTAAATAAAATATTTACCGCAGTAATTATTCAAAATGTCTAAAAATAAAAGTTACCTATTTACACAATTTGAACATCCTGATTCCAAATATGGAATCCATTTTTCTAAATTCAAAACACAGAAGTGGCAGAAATTAATTTAAAATTAATTCCCGCTGTCAAAACAAAAAGCGTGTTTTTAAGAGATAATAACTATCAAAAGATTGACACTTGTTTATGTTCTGTTTAATTGTAAAATTATGTCCAATGACCAAAATTATATTAAATGGTAAAAATATATTCTAAATATACTTTAAAACCACTCAAATTCATAATTTATCACTATTAATTATTTTGATTAAAAAAGTTGTTTTTAATTAAAATTTAGTAATTTTCACTATTCATCAAAATATGAAAGTTATCTGAAAAGTACCAAAATTTCACCTTAGGCTAAATTCGATACTCCGAATCCAAAAATGATGTCCATTTTGAGAGTTAAAATTTCTAAAATTTTAAAAGGTAGGTATTACTATTCATAACGGCTAGTTTGATTGGTTGTGGTGTGTTAGAACTCGAAGTTGCGTACAACACACACTACTGTATTATTCAAAGGAAAGCATACCGTGGAAGCTTGGGATGTTTCATTTTAAATATTTTGATGTCCCCATTTAGTCAAAAAGTTTAAAATATTGTATTTAAAAAGGTTTCACTATTAAAAGTTGATAAAAGTGCAATACTGAAAATGAATCTGTTCTTGAATTATGTCTAAGAAACTCATAATATGGATTCTAAAATTATAAGGATTATATAAAGTTTAAAATTTAGTTAATACTATTCATAACCTCTTTTGAATGGCTTTTTTTGGGTAACTCATGGTGTTATTGAACTCGGTGTTGCGTGTAGTGCAAGTTATTGAATTATTTTGAAGAAATAACACACTATGAAATCTTGGGGTGTTACAAAAAATGGTTAGGGTGAATTTTTGGGATTTTTCTAAAATACTTGAATTTTTTGTGAATAGTGAAATTCAATAATTTACAAAATATGCTAAATAAGTGAATTTATGCAGCATTCTTGAATCATGGCTGATGTAAATGACCATTGGTTCAAAATCAAACTCTCTTATTACTATTTTTGGTCACAATAATTAACACTATTGGGTTTCTTTGGCAAAATAATAAAATAATGATTAAAATAATGGGAAAACCCTCTTCTCCTCCACTATAAACCCCCTCCCCTTCACTACCTCTTCTCATCACTCCTCTAAATCCTTGTGCCTTATCTAAATTCTTCCCAAATATCCTCCCAAGATCCTCCCTCACATCTATCATCCCTTGTTCTCATAAAAAGACCAAAACCTCTCCCCTAAATAGGCTCTTAGGGAAGATTACTTCAAGAGGTAAATTCCTCTTTTCATTTATTTTATTTCAAGTTACTTTATTTTCTTTTTCTTTACTCACATAATTTAATCAAAATTTTGTGATGAATCCAGTACCCTACATGTACTGAAATTTTTTTATGATAAAGGAATAATTCTTCATTATATCTCCTTTCCCCTTCTTTTATACTAGAAATGAAAACATCATATATGATGTGTTAATTTATCATATTCAAGGATGATGGGTTTTCAATTTCTATTACCATATTCAATTATGGTCATGAAACCATTTAGATGGTTGAAACAAACTATAATATATGTATTATAACTTATTTAAGGCTCTGTAATCCTTTTTTACACATGATATTGATTTATAAATCAAAATAAGTTCATTGTGATCAAGAACCGCCAATTAACCCAAACAATTGTCATTAAAGTTTTATATAATGATTCACATTCACTCCCAATAACCAAAATAATTTTATGAACATGTAATCTTCTATTTTTTCACTAATAACATACAAATTTCATTCTTCACAACCATTCTTATACTACATGTTTATCCATACATGAATATAAGTAAACTAATCATGAAAACCAAGGAGAAAACACGCCCAAATAATGAAATTGAACCTCTTAACCCATAAAAAACATTAATGAAACTAATAAGGGTATAATAAATCAATTAAATGTATATTAGGTTCTGTAATCATTAATTTATGAACCTAAATTTTATTATTCAGGTCATTAATATCAATTGAGGAACACCTTCAGACTTAAGGTAAGGGTTTTCCCCCCGAACCTCCATTTTCATTCGAGTTACTTTTATTGTTTACTTAACTCAATGAAAATATTATTTATTATTATTTACCCCTCATAAATTATTTATGAGTGTTATATATATGTTTACCAACCAGAATCCTTCTTTATTTTATGGGGAGTTACAATTTTTGAAAGGAAATTTAAAAAATTATTCCCAAAATACAAGCTCGATTCAAGATAATTTCTCAATGATTACCTATTTTCAAGAGCAATATATAATCTATTTTTAACAAAAAATTATTCTTATAAAATCACTCTTTATAATAAATCTTCCTCAAATCACTTCTGGTTTTATACAGATATTTTTCCAAAATAACTCTTCTTTTCCAAGGAAAATGGTTTTTATAACAAGAATTACTCGATGTTTTTAAAGGAGTATTTTCACCCATTTCAACACTCCTATTGATCATTATGTTTAAATGTGTTTAATGTTTTATGATATCATCCAATATCTTTTTACTGTGGATGTGCTATCTTAAAAACATTCATTAATTTACTTCGAATGGTTAGTTTTTGTGCTTAATATTCAGGGAATGTTATTTACATTTCATATGTTAGTTTCAATATTAATGTGTATGTTATTTATGTTCATCCATGTTCATATGAGGAATGCATTGGAATTAAGTTTCGGGTGCAACCCACTATATCCTCTCTGTGCATCATTAGGTCTCATGAGACAAACTATGGTCTTATAATTAGGCCTTGAAAAAATGGATATTTATGGTCTTGGCACGAGGCCTTGACAGTATGATTATGATGTCCCGCATTATGAATTCCCTCATTATGAAACTATTATTGATAGTTCATGTGGTTATTAGAATAGTTTAATACCCATGATTATGTTTTATTATAGAATTATTTATTCAGATCTTAATACTACCTTATTATGTTCAAGCTTATTTTTTAAAGGCTTGTGTTTTTAGTTATTCACCATGCCTCATGTTTATGTTTATGATATCTTCTGCTATATTAGTTACCCTTACTGAGCGTTTGACCTCACCCCTTTCTTATGTTTCATTTTCTTAGGACATGAATAATTTTATTATGAATGACCTACAGGGATAAACTTATAGTTGTGGGTGTTCCCAACAAAACTTATGTGTTTTATTTCATTACAAGTTTTAATGATGAATTTATGTATGTATCTTGTTTCCAAAGCTACTAAACTACTCGGTCCTTTGGGATAAATATTCCTTGTTTATATGCCAATGTAATAAATTAAGGCACCAAATTTAGGAAACCGGGGTCAGGTATTTACATATTTCACACTTATTCATTATATATATTTTTATAATCATTCTTGAATGGTTAATGTGGAGAATGAATCTCATCGCATCGTGGAGACCGTAGGTCGTACGTACACACGAGCGACGAGATCATTTCCTTAATGGAAAAGGGGTAAGTAAATGGATGCTATGTTAATTATAAATAATAAATATCATGTCATATTTATTATTTATATCCATTACATTCATCATTATACATATTTAAATAAATTATAGAAGGAAAAAGTTTACCCCATGACATGGAGACAGTAAGCTGTATGTATGCACACATGGTGGTATTTCTTTTTATAGGATGGGTAAAAGGAGAAATATGGTTATCACATAATCATAAAAACATCTCATAATATATTATATGTTGTACTTATTAATTTAGTATGAAAAAAACTTAGTAAAATTAAGTAGAATAAAAAGATAACTTTGAAAGAGTTGGTAAAAGAATTACCTCTTCTTTAAGTGTCTTCTTTTGATTTGCACAAAAGAACTCCTTAGGATGGATTTCTTCCAAAAGTATGGCCTCTATAATGAAGTGATGGAATTTTGAAGGATAAATAGGAATGTTTTTTATCTAACTAAAGGTATTTAGAGGTGTGAATAAAATATAAGGAGAGGTTCCCTTTTATAAGAGAGGGGAGAGACACTTTAGGAAACTCCAAAACTAATAATTTATTATAAATTTATTTTATATTTAAAAAAGTTCCAAAGTGAGTTATTTTGAGGATAATATGAGTATGGGTTTAAATAATATCAAATAATTAATTTTAGACATGTTAATGTCTCAAAATTAACCTTATCGTTTGGCTTTGACCCTCAGTTAAACAATTTAACTATTATTATGGCAACTTATCTTTGTACACTATAAGGTTAATATAGTTACTATAAAATTCCAAACAAACCCTAATTGGATCATTTATGAAATATTTAAAATTATCTTATTTATTTGGATGAATTTTATATTATTATTTTTATTTTTATATCATTTAATAAAATATTATTTATTTTAAAATCTCATTTTTGTCAATTTTGACACTATTTATTATTTAACTTTTTAAAAACACATAAAAACTTGATTACTTCCAAAAAAACTACATTAAATAATCCCTAAAATTTCACATTAATCCAAATAATTCATTTATGGCTTAAAATATTTCAAATGATATGTATTTTAATATTATTAATACCATTTATTTGATTATTCCTTTAATAAATCAATTACTACATCATCATTGTGTCACCATTTAATTTAATTATATATTTTTTAAAATTATAAATAAATTACCATGATGAAGATACAATTTTTGGATTTATAATGAATATTTATAGTTGACCATATCACTTATATAAACTCATATTAAAAATGATATAGTTATTAAAATTTAAATATGACATTTTTAACTATTCTTTAAATAAAATATAAAAAATGTCCTAATCTAATAAAAGTGGCTTAAAAAAGATCATATTTTTTTAACTAAGGTTGATTTTTGTCTTAAAACACTTATCCAATGAAATTAAAACAAGTTTTAGGGTAATTTCATATTATTATTATATTATTTTTACCTTTAATTATCCTATTTAGATTTAACCGTGGTAAATAAAATTCAAAAGTTACTATTCACAAAAATTATTTTGATACTATTTGACCCCATTTCTCATATTTATTACAACCATGTATTTAAATTTTTCAAAATTCAATTCATAAAAGCGGTAAAATTACGTTTAATGATAATCCCGTTGATGTGGCTAGAAGGTGGGTAAAAGAGTCGTTCAAAAATTCAATAAATTATTATATATAATTATATTATAAAAATGATTACAATGAAATAAATTGGATTAATATATGTATTATTTATCTAATGTGACTTTAAAATCAATTTAAATTAAAATAATTATTTAAACAAAATATCTGGTTACTAACAATAATGCAGTATTTTTCACTATTTATCAAAAATTGAAACTTTTTAGAAAATACCAAAAATTCACCCTAAGCTAATTTTGATATTCCTAATAAAAAATGTAGTCTATTTTGAAAAATAAAATTTATAAATTTTCATAATTTGGTTAATACTATTCATAAACATTTTTTAAACAGCTAGTTTGATAGATCATAGTGAGCTCAAACTCGTTGTTGCACGAAACAAAATCTATTAAAGATATTGTACCATGAAATATTGGGGTGTTATATTCTCACCTCCTTCAATAAATTTCATACTCACAATTTGAAATTTAACTTTGAAAATAAAAGGTTTATACTAGAAAATACCTTTTTGGAAAACCCACATCAGAAATAGAGTTAATAAAATATATTCTTAATAAGAGGGAAAGGGAAATGTGACGGTCACCATGAAAGTAAGCTTTCAAATAGGAGAATATTAGTGGAAATTAGAGATAAATATATAGAGTAAAATGATAAATATTTATGGGGAGTGATTGATTTCATTAATCACAAATGAGTGAATAATCAATTGAAAATTAATGGCCTCAAATCCATAAATCTATGATGAATTAAAATACCATTGGTTTAACAAAAATTAGGATAGTACATTTTTTTAGATAATTTTTCCTAGAGTTGAGGGATTATTTTACTATACAGATAAGAGCTCAAGAAACTTATTTGATTCCATAAATTTTATCCTTCGGCTGTGCTTTGATCTATTTTCACTTCATCCCTTACACCTAGAAAGGAAAGTTAAAAATGATTTTTTAACACCTAAACACTTTTGATAAATCATAAGGAATGCAAGTATTTTCTTCATCCTCTAAATGCTTACTGAATCCAAAAATTTTATCCCAAAGTATCTAATAAATCATACTTTAACCTCAAACAATAACATCCAATGTTCAAATTACTCCATTCCAAACTTAAGACTTTTCCAAAATACTTATGTCCAAATTGAAAGTCTAAAAAAGTGTCTAAATTTCAAAAATAAATTTTAACATCATATTCCCCAAACAACGTAATGTAGCTCTTATTGTCACGTACCAAATCACTATTGGAAAAGTTCCCTATACCCACAGTTTCAAACCATAGGTATGTCCCATTAAACTGTGGGTATAGGCTATACCCATGGTTTGATGAACTGTGGGCTCCTGAGGCGTCAGAATTTCCCTATACCCAAGGTTTTAGAGAAACCGTGGGTATATCCCACTGAAATTTCAACTTTCCCATGGTTTAATAGAACTGTGAGTATAGATATATGCCCATAGTTTATAGAATCGTGGTTATACTTTTTTACAGAATAAATTAGATACCCACAGTTAAGTAAACCATAATTATAGAGGGTTCTACAACAACATATTTACCCACAGTTTAAAAACCATGGGTATAGAGGGTTCTACAGCATCATATTTACACACAGTTCTCAAACCATGGGTATATATTATTTTCCCATAAATAACAGCTGACCCACTGGAAAGAACCCCTATATCCTCTCCCTTCCCCCTTGGATAGACCCCCCCAGCACATCCCCTCCCCCTTTGCACACCCCCACTCTCCCCTCTGAACAGAACCCCCTTTCACCCCCCCTTGACACCCCTAGACACCCCTGGATCCCCTAGCCTGCACCCCCTGCACCCCCAGTACCACCTGGACCCAGAACCCCCTCCCCCCTTGACACCCCCATGCACCCCCAGTACCACCTGCACCCAGCCCCAACCCCACCACTACCCCCTGAACCCAAGTCCCCCTCCCCCCACCTGCACCCCACTTCCCCCCTCCTAGACACCCCCACACCCCCAGTACAACCTGCACCCATCCCCCCTGCACCCAGCCCCCCCAGCCCCCTCACTACCCCCTACAACCAGGTCCCCCTCCCTCCCCCTACAGCCCCACTATCCACCCCCACCTGCACCCCCACTGCCCCCCTGCACCCAGCCCCCCCCACTACCCTCTACACCCAAGTCCCCCTCTCCCCACCTGCACCCCCACTGTCCCCCCCACCTGCACCCCCACTTCCCCCTCTCCTGAATACCCCCTTCACCCACAGTACCACATGCACCCATCCCCCTATCCCCCCCACTACCCCTGCACCCAGGCCCCCCTCCCCCGCACCTGTACCCCCACTGTCCACCCCCCACCTGCACCCCCACTACCCCCCTTCTGGACACCCCCTACACCCCCAGTACCACCCGCACCCAGCCCCCCCACTACCCCCTAGACCCAGGTCCCCCCCCCCCCCACCTTCACCCACACTGTCCACCCCCCCCCCCCCCCCCCCCCACCTGCACCCCCACTACCCCCTCCCCCTCCTGGACACCCCCTACACCCCCAGTACCACCTGCACCTAGCCCTACACCCAACCACCACCCCCTGCACCCAGCCCCCAGCCCCCTCACTACCCCCTACACCCAGGTCCCCCCCCCATTACACCCCCACTGTCCACCCCCCCCCCCCACCTACACCCCACTGTCCACCCCCCCCCCCCCCCACCAACACCCCCACTATCCACCCCCCCAACTGCACCCCCACTGCCCCCCTCCTGGACACCCCCCTACACCCCCAGTACCACCTACACACAACCCCCCATCCCCCCTGCACCCACCCCCTGTGAAACCACTGTGAAACAATGAAAACCAGAATGAAAAGACAATGAAACCGCAATGCATTATTTTCACCAGTTAAAACATAAGCAGAGTTGGCCAAAGTGTTCAAAGAAGAAAAAAGTTCTTATTAGAAAATTCCTAAGTAATTTTTTAATAACAAAGCATCATAATCGTTTATCTCTTATTGAAGCCAAAAAAAGTCTGATAGAGGATGAAAAAAATACATCCTTCCTACACTGGAGTGTGGTCAATCAGATTGGGCTAAACAAATCCAACAATCGCCCTTATTGCATCCCTTGATGAGAAGAAGGTTAAGAGTGCCCTTTTTTTCTCTAAATCTTGAGAGTGTGTCTGGTACTCATGGGTTCAAAAATAAATTATTTATGTTCTAATGGGACATAGTTCATGATGATCTCCTTAACGCTATGAGGGATTTCTTTAACCATGCCTCAATGCCCTTTGGAATCAAATCCAATTTTATTACCTTGATCTCAAAGAAGGAAAATTATATGGATGTAAAGGATTTCAGACCTATACTATTGGGAATAAATTTCCAAAAATCGTTAGCAAAATTATTGCTATGAGGTTAGGTCCCATTGATCGTGGGTTTATCTCTTCAAATCAGTTTGGATTTATCCCTGGTAGGAATATTCAGAATGACCTCTGAATGTGTTAACATCATGAAATGCAAGGTTAAACATGGGAACTTTACTTTAAATCTTGATATCTCAAATTAATTTGATACAATAAAGTGGAGTTTTATTTTTGAAATTCTCATAAGGTATGGACACCCCCCTGTACCCCCATGACCCCCCTGAACAACCACCTTGAACACCCCCATGCCCCGCCTGGGCATCCCCTGTACACCCCCTGGACACCGCCTCCCCCCTAGACACCCCCTAGACACCCCTCCTGGACAGCCCCCTAGATACCCCCCTTAACAGACCCTAGACACCCCTCCTAGACACCCCACCTGTACCCTACCCCTGCTCTGCAGACCCCCTAGATAGCCCTTGGACACCCCCTTGGACACCCCCTAGACACCCCACCTGCACCTTGCCCTGCATACCCCCCAACCCCCCCGGACAGCCCTTAGACACCCCCTGGACAACCCCTCCTAGACACCACACCTGCACCCTCCCCCCCACTCTTGATAGTTTCATTCATAGGAATACAATGGTTATTGATCCACCAAACCAACAAGTTACATTTAATCGGGATTTCTTTACACCAGTACAAATTTTCACCACCAGTGATACCATTTGGAATCTAATGTATAGACCTGTAAATCTTGGCTAGGAAAACCCCCATTGGAGACTTCGTGAAGACTAAACATCCCATTTAAGAAGATATAATAATGTTATGAAAACATTCACTTTGATGGTGGTTAAGAACAACCTATGTAAAATAGGGGTAACAACATTCCATGGAAAACAAAATGTTGGGAGTTAGAAAGCCTGGAAAGCCAAGAGGGGAACCTGCCCAGTTGTCGAACCAGATGTTTATGTTTCCTCATTCCATAATCCACCGAGATTGCTTCTTGAGAACCTGAATGTTCCCATGCAACTCCTTCCACATACATGAGACTTTCCCCCTGGATTCTCAAGGTCAGATCAATACTTTGACAGATATGAAATTTCCCCATAGAGAATGACTTTCAAGAACCTCCCAAGCAAACATAGCTTGTAGAATGTGCATTGATCCCACGAAACTACATAAGTTGATACCACCATCTACCACTAGTCTAGCCATCCTCATCCGCAAATCCCTAGGAAAATATTCCCTCCCCATGAGAATACAATATAAAAGAAGTAATTATCTTTTTAATATTCCCCAACACCACTTTTTAAGCCATTAGGACCGATAACACATGAATATTAATGGATCCAAGGATGAAATTCACCAGCATAATTCTTCCACCAAAGGATAAAAAGCGGTTCTAGTAGTTAATAATACGACTTGTTATTTTGTTATAAACCCACTCACAATGATTGATACGTAATATCCCTAGGTAAAATGGAGAACCATGGTACTCTAGTGAAAAATGCCTTTATCTGCATGCTTTGGATCTTTTTTCTTCCCTGTCTGGATTGAATGTAATCTTTAGAAGTACCTAATGTTTGTGGCTCATTTCTCTCCTGATGTTTATGATTCTATGATGATGTTATGGGGGTTAGTAAGGGGTATCTTCCTCTTTGTTATCTGGGAGTTCCCCTCATCACTTCCAAGCTTAGAGATTCTAATTGTGTGGTCTTGGAAGAGAAAATTGTTTATAGAGTTAAAGTTTGGACTAATAACTCTCTCTCTTATGCTAGGCGGTTATAGCTTGTTCAATCGGTTCTTTTTAGTATTCAATATTATTGGTGTTATCACTTCATTTTACCCAAGAGAGTGGTCAAATCTATTGAAGCCACCCTTAGGAATTTTCTTTGGAAAGGTCCTTCACTGGCTTCCTTTGGGGGTGGCCTGCTATTTTTTCTGTGCTGGAGGTGTGGTTTGGATGGGGAATGGAGTAATGGTTTTGCAGGCTGGTTGTTTTGGCTGTATGTAGTGGAAGTGGTTTTCTGGTATATGGGGTGCTGGTTTGTTGTGGAGCTAGGTGCAGACTGGTGATGTGCAGGGGATGGGGTTTTGGCAGTTGTGGTTGGTGTCTGTGGATGGTTTGGGCTGGAGTGGCTGGTGCATGTTAGAATGTAGGTGGAAAGAGACTAGAAGGGGGTTGGTGCAGGTTGGAACATGTGGTATGGGGTTTTTTTGTAGGTGGCTGGGGGTTGGTGTGGACTGGAATGCAGGAGGCTGGGGGATGGTGCGAGCGGGAAGGCAGGCGGAAGGGGGATGACATGGGGATGGTGCCAACTGGAACTGGTGGCTGGGGCTATTTTGTAGGTGGCAGAGGGCTAGCATGAATGTTTTGCAGGAGACTGGGGGGTGTGGTGGCTGGTGTGGTGGATGGTGTGGGTTGGATTGTTGGTAACCATGGCGTGACCGTGGCTTGACCGCGGCGTGACCATGACGTGACTGTCGTGTGACCGTGTTGTGACCATGGCATGACCGCTGCATGACCACGACATGTTGGCCCTGTCCATAGAAATCCACAGGGTAGCATCTTTTGGCCAGAAGCGAAGGGAGCGGGAGGAGGTGAGGCAACATTCCGGTCGTCACCCCACCGATATAAATTGTGATTAGTCAGTCTCAACATTGATCACACTACTCATGGAATACTATCACTGAGTTGATCATCCATCAGATTCCTCATTGTTGTAGAAATATTCAACTACACTATATGAGGTGTGTGTTGTTTACTGTTCTCACACAGAAAAAAAAGATAATATTGAAGCATTTTCTCTACAAGGTTCAAAACACTCATCTGATCATTGGGATCATAAAAATATCAAACTCTGAAGGAAACTTTTCCAAATACAAATATCATTATAAAAGTATTCTCGAGTATTCTTATTGTCCAACATTTACTATGATGTCCCTCAAGAACTTATATGGTCCTTGTAGAATACAATTAGCAAGCTTCACCCTTATCTCCAATGTTTTCTAAAGGTGACTAAATATATTCATGAGAGACTCAATCAAGATATTTACTACCTGAGGGCCTCCCTCCCCATTAACTATGGGTGGGTAATGTATCTAAAACTCTATCTAGGTATCATACATCTAATTCCGATAGGACTGCGAACTGCCACAGGGTGTTGTCTTAGAGCAGGGCCAAATCACGACATTACCACGACGTGACTACGGCGTGACCGCAACATGACGACGGCGTGACCGTAGTTAGTTGGTCCAGTCCAGCGACATCTACAGGACAACATCTTCCGGCCAGGAGTGAAGGGAGTGAGAGGATGTGGGGAAACATTCAAACCATCGTCCTGCCAGTAGAAATTGTGATTAGTCAACCTCAAAATTGATTACAATACTCATGGAATACTATCATAGAGATGATCATCCATCAGATTCCCCATTTTTGTATAAAGATCCAACTACACTATATGAGGTGTGTGTTGTTTACTGTTCTCACATAGAAAAAAAAGATAATGTAGAAGAATTTTCTCTACAAGGGACAAAGCCCTCATAATATCATCGGGATCATAAAAATATAAAACTATAAAGTACACTCTTCCAAATACAAATATCATTATAAAATTATTCTCAAGTATTTTTATTGTCCAACATTTACTATGATGTCCCTCGACACTTTGATGGTCCTTGTAGAGTACAAGTAGCAAGCTTCACCCTCATCTCCAATGTTGTCTACAAGTGACTAAATATTTTCATGAGAGAATCAATCAAGAGATTTGCTACTTGAGGGCCTCCCTCCCCATTAATTTGGGTGGGTAATGTATCTAAAACTCTATCTAGGTATCATACATCGAATTCCGATAGGACTGCGAACCACCGCGAGGTGTCGTCCTGGATCAGGGCCAAATCACGACATTACCGTGATGTGACTGCAACGTGACCACGGTAAGTTGGACTGGTCCAACGACATCCTCATGGAAGCATCTTCTGGTTAGTAGCGAAGGGAGTAGGAGGAGGCGGTGAAACATTCCGGCTATCACCCCCACCCCCATAGACAACCCTCCAACCCCTTGGACATCCCCCAACCCGTTGGACAGCTCCCCCACCCCCCTGGACAACCCCCCACCCACCTGGACCCCCCACCCACCTAGCCCCCCACCCACCTAGACACCCCCACCCACCCACCTGAACACCCCAACCCCCTTGGACTGCCCCCACCCCCCTTGGACAACCCCCACCCCACCTCGACCCACGAAAGTTGAAGTCTGGTGCACAGTACAGAAGATGATGTCCAGTATACTAAAGCATCATTTTTAAACTTGTAATAAGAAAAATATATTTCCCTGAAGTGGAGACCACTATCTTTGACTTACCTTTATAGTTCTTTGAAGAAACAATTCATTGCTCTTACTAGTAATTAGAATCCACCTCATCCTACGCATCATATTTCATCTCATCTTTACTATGCTTGGATGCTTCTCCAAGACGTTCATTAGAGATGACCCTTGATAGATCATCTTTAAAAGAAATTACCTCATAGGCTGGATGAGACACATATACTATATTATCCCATAAGATAGTATTTTTTACCTTCTCTTGAATGGGAGGAATAGGGCCACTAACCTCTCTACCAGAGGAAACTAATTCAAAAATAGGATCATCCAAAGGGGGGGATTATTGCAAAAAAGGCTTGATTGGTTGGATTTGTGGAAAAAATATGAGGTATGAATTAGGTATGTTTGATTAAAGAGTCATGGGATTTGTCAATAATAATGGCATGAAGATATATTGCATGAATATGTGTTGAAAATTTATATATGAAGAGTGCATTTGATGTGTTAAAATAAAGAAGAAGTCTTGGAAGAGGACTGAGGGTGAAGGTATGCATGGAATAATTTCATAATGAAATGACATTCATGATTTGGAGATATTGATATGTGTTTGGTGTCTCGAACAAGGGATTAATCACCCCCACAAACAATTAATTAAAACAGTAGTAGAAAATAAATAAAATTTCAGCATGACCCATCCATATGTCGAACATCCATGCTGAAGGAAAATAAAATAAATAGAAGCAACATAGTAAAAGAAGACAAAAATGAAACACACTATCAATCCCTCAACTACCCCGATCTCCCTCACCTATAAAGAAAACTGTGTAGCTATCTCCAATGCCCTTCTATCCCCCTTTGCAGAATATAAGTACCATCTATCTGTAGAAAGTGGTAAAAGACCTAAGTGGCTGATTCGATAAAGAAAATAAAATAAAAACTCAACTACAACACACCTGTCTCCTCTTCCCTCACACCAATGAGTGGTATGCTCGTGTCATTGCAGACAGAGCTTTAGTAGGATTCTTCCCATGTTTCCCAGATTTTTCACCCTTGTATTTCCTAGACATATGCATTATGAAAAGGTGTTTGTACAGGTAATGTTTCTATGAACAGTTCCAGTGTAAGCATTGCTATTATAATAACTAATAATGTAAGCACTGCTACTATAATGATATTAGTATAAACATTTCTAGTGTGAATACTACTCCTATAATAAATGCTAGTGTAATGTTGCTAATAATGAAGCCAAATGTGTAAATATGTAAAATTTTCTAGTGTAAACATTGTTGTTAGTATGGGCTGATAGTGTAAGCACTCCTAATATAAAGGTTACAGTAGAAGCCGTGCTAATGTGAGAAATTATAATTAACTACTTCTAGTCTTATTCTCGTGATAATAATGTAAATATGTATTCGAACCTATTTTTGATGGTGTCAAATATTGGAATATTGTGATTGATCATCAATTTCCTTGCGTTTAATGCTATTACTAAAAATAACAGAACCTTCATAATAGGATTGGGAAAATTATTAGATGTTTTATGTTAAATAAATTAAAATATTAAATAATATAGGGGTAATAACTGCCTAATGTTTATGCTCTCGTAAAAAATGCACCTTAAACATCCATTTCATAAAATAACAATAATTATGATATTGAATACTTAAAATGAAATATTAGTATAAATAAGGATAAAATCATCCATACTAACTAGATTATAAGCATCATCATCAAAGCTATCTGCATCTTATTCATCACTGAACTCCTATTTTGTTTCAAGAAGACTCAATGGATTACTTTTTATCACAGTTCCAAGTGATATATTAGGTAATTTTTCCTACACATAAAATTCAAATGCACAATTAGTGACCAGAATTGCAAAGATTATATAAAATATATCAAACTAAAAACCACTGTCACTATTTATATAATGCATGGGAATTAATAAGAACCCTCACATATTCATCATAATCACTTTAGATGAACTGGAGGAATCACTCTCAGAAACCCTGGTGACAGAAAAAATGACTTTTTTTAGAGAGTATACTGCCCATTCAAAGTAGGAGAAGCTTTAGCAAGAGGCTCCTAAAATAGAACATAGTTTAATAATCATTAAAAAAGAATGAAACAAAAAAATATGCAGATTTTTATTGGTTTATTAGAATCATGCCAATCAATGGTAACCATAGACCACTCCTATTCATAGTTTATAAATCCTCACTCCTTCAGAATCACATTCAAAATATCTTGATAAATCAGAGCTGCTGTTGGGATTCAATTTCTTATCAGAAGAAACAATGATGTTCTTAGCACTAGTGTGGGATGGCTTAGTTGAAATTACAGGCTTGACAATAGTATCCTATAGAAATTCATTCAAGGAAAATTAATACATGATAGCCTCATCCAACCTTCCTTCATTGTAGTAAATATCAATCAATGGAGTAAATGAAAGAAATTTTAGTTTTTGGAGCCACAGATAGAAGTAGTAGAAGAAACTATGAAACCACTACAATTTGATTCAGTTTTTTGAGACATTTTATAATATTATTACAAGTAATACTACCTGGGGTAAATCCACTTTCAGTCATCATTCTGTGGAAATTAAATCTGTGGTCTTCTTTTCCTTTTATAAGAAAATCTTGCATGACATAGTCATATATGTTGATATCAGCACACCCTTGTCTTCTTATTTCCCTACACATGTACAAAATATAAATAATATGATTTGAATAAAAATTTAAAGGTGTTTAAACTATATGAATAATTAATTTTCTTAGTTTAAACTGGTTGTAGAGTTCATTATGCATACACGTTCATTTGAATACAAATTGAAAGGTGTTTCTTTTATTATTCTATGAGTAGTTTGAATGTAATAATCATTGTATTTTAAACAATATACACATATAGCTTACTAAATACAATCATAGACAGAAAAAACCATGATAATTCTTTGAAAACACATATAATAAACACACCTTAGGGAAGAATACCTTTAGGCAAGACAAGATCCATGGAATCCCATACCTGCAACCCAGCTGCAAATAACGTCATGAAACCAAACACATTCAAATCTCCAATCATACATGAGCTTATAAAATTTCCATGAACACTGAGTTGCATAACCAAAAAACACCAAGCGCCCCCTGCACCCATCCCCCTCCCCCTGCACCCAGCCCCACCACCCAGTACCCAGCCCCAGCCCCAGCCCCACCTCCACCCAACCCCACCCCCTGCACCCAGCCCCTACCCCCTTCACCTAACCCCCCTCCCAGCACACAGATCCACCCTCTACACCCAGCCCCACCCCCAAGAAACCATACCCCCTGCACCCAGCCCCACCACCTGCACCCAGCTCCCCTCCCCCTTCACCCAGCCCCACCCCCAGCACCCAGCCCCCCCTCCCAGCACCAAGACCCACCCCCAACACCCAACCCCCTCCCCCTTGAACCTAGCCCCACCCTCCCTGGACCCAGCCCCACCCCCTGCACCCAGCCCCCCCTGCATCCAGCCCCCCGCCCTACACCCAGCCCTGCCCCCCTGCACCTGGCCCCACCCCCAACACCCCCAAGCACCCAGCCCCACCCCCTACACCCAGCCCCTCCCCCTACACCCATCCCCACCCCATGCACCCAACCCTCCCTCCCCCCCATGCACCCTTCTTACAAAGCTAACTATAAACCCAAAAAAAAAATATCTATCATTTACTATATCATTCAGGGACTTGGGATCTCAAAAAACCCAACTGGTTTAATCAATAGAACAACTTCAGATTTTAAAAAATGAAAATTTAATATATAGAATTTATCATATCATTCAGGGACTTGGGATCTCAAAAAACCCAACCAGTTAAATCAATAGAACAACTTCAGATTTTGCAAAATTCAAATTTTAAAAATAAAAACTGAGGAATATATTCCTTTTTTACCTACATTAATTTAGACATGTTAATTCAATAATTAATGAAAAATAAAGAGATAACAAATGGAATCCAATGTCACTATATGTTGCATCATGTAGAGATAATTATTCTATATTATTAAGGACATCACTTAACCATATGCATGAATAAGGATTATAATGTTATCTTTATGTAAATGCATGCGAAAATTTATGCAGAACTTTTCAAAAGAAAACAAATTAACTATTCTCATCCATACCAAAATTCAATTCAAGTTCTTAAAGTACATACATAAGTCTTCCTAATAAGAAAAAACATAAGGGATTAATATCCCCCCCATCACCAACATCCCCATTCCCATGTACATGCCAATCATCATTAACATCATCATCATCATCAACAACAACATCGTCAGCAACCTCATCACCAACAACAGCATCAGTAGCATCAGCAACATCCTCACCAGCAACAACTCTATTGTAACCGGCTTCATTGCCACTAAGACCCTCATTGGCATCACCCGATACATCATTTAAAGAGTTCATTTATTCCATATATGATTCAAAAGTAGAAACAACCTCTGATGGAAGTGACTAACTCAAAATTTCCATAGATTTCATGAAATGTTCAGTCATCAACTTACTTCTTTCAGGCTCCTCTAAAACTATTTTCTTTGCCTCAACTACTTCAGCATGAGCGATTTCTATCTCAGAGGTCTGGGAGTCTTGAGAGGAGCCCGATGATGACCAATACTTAGAGGGGACAATGTTTTTCCCTGGTCGACATCGTACTCTCCTTGGGTGATCCTCGCCTAATACCTTACTTAAATGATCATGTGGCATGAAGTTGTCATCTTCCTTACCATAGAGGGCCTCCAAGGAAGACTGTTGAAATTATAAACATATTAAATTATAAATTTCATATAAATATTTACAATATAAATAAAAAACCTTACAATTTTATCTTGTGTCTGTGCATTTACTGCACTTCCATCCTTTTTCTTTCTACTGGAGCAAAATAATTTGGCACGAGGTACAAGAACTTCGATGCCAAATTTAGCTTGCTTCCAATGAGAAATGCAGAAATCTAGATTAGTACCATATATGAGAAATGAAAAAATATGACCTATGTCTATTCAATAATATTTTCAGTAGAACATCCTATATAACATCACAATACCTAGTTAAAGTACCTGGTGCTTTTCATGATCAGGCATTGTAGTGCGCCCCAATGTATGAAAATATGTCATTGAATCCTTATTATTTATGTTTTTCTCTAACACTTACTAAAAAAAATTCCAATAAAAGTAATAAGAGTTAAATTTTATATGTCAACCATTAAAGTTTGAGATTACCTTAAACATAGAAGTCTTCCAATGTGCAATCATTTTTTCATATTGAATTTTTGGACAGTCGGGGAATATGGGTACCCCCTCTAAGTCAGTACCAACCCTGCTCTTCCAACAAACATACAACTCATGCTTGTATAAGCATCAAAACTCCACAACAGCCATCAACCTTGCTGTCTTAGCAGCTTCTACGTCGGGAAAGTTAAACCGAATATGAAATGAACATGTTATTTCATTTAAATACACCAATAATATAGAAATGACTTTATATAATTTTCTTACCCATATTTTCTCCCATTATTTATCCTTAATCTCTTTACTGATATGTCTCAATGACACCGGTTCCACTGGAATGATATCATGATACTTGGACAAAGTGGCCATGAAACTTCTACACTACATTGCAGTTGGACCTACCATCTGATTTTATCAATTGTAATCCACCATTAGCTATTTCTGGTGATTCCAAACTTCATTAATCTATGTGAGCCCATGTATCCTAGAATAAGATCCCACTGACTAAGAAAAATAGGGGGGATATAAGAATTAAGTCACGGTACAACAAAACAAAAATAAAGTGATATAATTTGAAACATTTATAATAAAAAAACCGTCTGCAAATTGATTAATAGATTGTGCTAGATCTGTGGGTTGTCATGACTCAGCAGCCTCTACAGGAAGTTTCTATTCCAGTACATACTTTGGGTGACCTTCATGCACTGGAGTGGAAGCTAATGGAACAAACTCACTAGATTCTGGCTGGATGGTAGGAATTTGAGGCGGTGTAGACACGAAAACATATGGGTAGTAGGATGGGGGATACATCATCAGATATGGATATGTTAAAGGTAGAAACATCTATGGAGGCGGTGTAGTCATTTCATGTGAATAATAGGGTAGCTGAGATGAGACAGAGGCATGGATAAAAACATCTCTGAAGACTCAAGAGGATGGAAAGGTGTGGTGGAAGGGGTAACCTATGGTAGGTCAATGTGGAAATGGGTATGACGGGTGCTCCGTCTAGGTCTAAGAGCATCCCCACTCATACCCATGATAACCGTATTATGAGTCAAATCTGGTGTAACTAAATGTCCCTAAAAAAATTGATAAAGAATATTAAAATGAAATTATATGTATTGCAGAAAAAAAATTACAATTATAATACTCACTGATGGAAGCGAAGGCAACGCATGATCATGCCTCGGTCGATCGAGATCAAATATTCGCTTCCTTCTACCTTTTGTAGTATTTGGAATAATCTACATAAGAATGAAATTTAAAGTTTTTAAAAATAGTTTTTACAAATCATGCATACAACTTACATCTATTATAAATTCATGAGAGTAACCAATTTGACTTCTTTTAATTGTACAAATGATTACTAGGAAATAACTGAAACAATTTTTAAAATTACATTACCGGGTTATATATTAAAAAAAAAAGATTTAAACCAAGTTTTTTATATATAAATAAATCTTATTTAATGGAATGACACCAGAAAATAAAAAAACAAACATTTCATTCCAAAATAAAACACAATTAAATTAATTATAGTAATACTAACCTGAGAAACTCATGTCAATATAAACTAAATGAACAGTGAACATATATGGTTGATTATATATATTACCAACCACTACTTCAGGTTTAACATCAACTCTCACAATGAGACAATTTGATTCATCAAATGCAATATTTTGGCCAACACCAATGGGGACGTCAATGGTAGCAATTTCATCACCATCATCATGAAAAATATGTCTGGGGACTATGTCATTAATGAAACCATAATCGGGTCTCAGATGATCTTTCACATAAAACACTTGTTTATCCATTGATGGAAAAATGTATGGTTCATCGGTACAGAGGCATCGACTCATTTCAATAACTCTGAATCCATAGTTATCAATAAATGTACCATGATGTATCATTGAATCAAACCATTTATATTTCATCATAGTGACTCTACCTTGAGAGTAGTAATCCCATAGCAATATTTTATCAACTATCCCATAATAATACACATATTCATATCGAAGCTGACTATATAATACACTAGCATAATAATCCGTTGTAGCGGTTAACATAACACCATCATGTTGTGTTCTCATTTTCACCACTTGATTTGTTGTAACAAATTTATACCCATTGATTATTAAATATTTTCATTCATGAACCAAAGAATTCGGACCAAAAGCCAAATCTATCAATTCTTGAGAAATGAAGTCAATAGGTACACTCAACACCTAAAATATATATGAATAATACAATTAAATGGATATATATTTTTTAAACTAATTAAAGTAATGTTAATACCTTTGATTTCAACCAAGTAGGAAACTCTAGGCTATGTAAAGCCTCTCTCATTCTCAAAGACAAATATCAATGAACTCTACTTATAATTTATTTATGTTACCTACATAAAATGATAATAAAAGTGTAAGGCATATGTGAAATTTCATAATATGAGATAATATATAAATATCCAAATTACTTACTTGATATAGTCATCGAACAAACCACTGTTAAACAAGACTGTGTAATGTGTCATCTCCCTCTCTTCAATGATCAATGTAGCCAATATATAAGACCTAAAAATTCCTCCTGTTTGGGGAAGAGATGGAAATGAGGGCTCAATTTCCCTATACTGGTCATTTTCATTTCTCATTGGCCGATTATGTCTTGTGGTGACCTCAGACAAATACATTGAACAAAAATCTGTACATTCTTGAGCTAGATAACCCTTCACAATCGAACCTTCAGGATAATTCTTGTTTCCAACATATGATTTCATTTTGCACATATTTATTTTAGTAGGATACATCCACTAAAAAGAAAATGGTCCCCCAAGAAGTGTTTCAGTTAGAAGATGAACCGTTAAATGCAACATGCAAGTGAAAAGGGATGGGGGAAAAATATTTTCCATCTCACATAAAATTAATGGCGCCTCCTACTTCATTTTTATCAAGAATGACTTGGATAACCTTTTAGCACAAAGGTCTCTAAAAAATGGCACAAGTGAATCACTACCACCCTAACATTATTGGATAGAAAATGATAAATTTTTATTGGAATCAATTCATGAAGAAGAATGTGATAATCATGAGTTTTCAGAGATTTTAGTTTCACATCTCTTTTGTTGAATCATTTAGATATATTACTGTAATAGCCATCGGGAACCTTGATATTCTTCAATACTATCAGAAATTGATCTTTCTCTGATGGTGTCATCACATAAGAAGCACAAGGAACTTTCCATTTGTTTTCACTGATACAAACAGGATACAGTTCTGGTGGAATACCCCAATACAACAAGTCTCGATGAGATCGGAATTCGTCTTTGGTATTCCCCTTGATATTCGGAAGAATTTCAAGCAACATTTCACATATATTTTTCTCAATATGCATTATGTCTAAACAATGATGTAATTAATTGGTAGAACAATATGGAAATTCAAAAAAAGTTATCTTTTTACAATTGTAAGAGGTTTTAGTGTCAACATTCTTCCTCTTTTTAGATTTCAACTGACCTTTACCTAATAAAAAACTGAAGTCTTTTAATTCATTAAGTACATCGCTTCCTAACATACGTTGAGGTGGTTGTTTAGTATCAACGGTGTTATCAAACCTCTGATGATTCATCATGTATTGATGATCCATTGGAAAGAATCTTTGATGCACCATGAAACTAAAACTATGATGATATTTAAGCCTTATCGATCATGTATTCTTCATACAAACAGGACATGATAGTTTTCCATTTTTACTCCACCCATACATCATTGTATAAGCAGTGAAATCATTTATGGTCCATAGAAGGGCAGCACACATTTGAAACTTATTCTTTAAAGAAGCATCGAATGTCCACACACCAAAATACCAAAGTTGTTTCAACTCTCTTATTAAAGGCTACAAGTAGACATCTATATCATTACCAGGATCAAGAGGTCCAAATATCAGTATAATCAAGAAATTGAATGGTTTTTTATACACATCCATGAAGGAAGATTATAAACATGAATAAAAACTGGCCATGTGTTGTGAGAAGTAAGAATATGACCAAACAGATTAAAACCATCACAGGATAGACCCAACCTGACATTACACACCTCAATTGAAAAATCAGGATATTGTGCATCAAATGTCCACCATGCTAATCCATCTACATGATGAACCAACTCATCATTATCTTTAATTCTCTATGCATCATTCCATCACATATTGACTGATATTTCTATAGACATGAATAGATTTTGAGGTCTAGGAATCAATGGAAAGTACCACATGACTTTATGTTTCACACGATATGGTGTTCCATCTGCATTTGTCTTCCATCAAGATGTACCAAATTCTTTACAGTCATTACGGTCAGTTGTTTCCACCCAAAATAAACTTCAATATTTTTGACAAGCATGAACTATATTAGTATCAAATCCAAGATGGTTAATTAACTTCCATGCCTTGTAATAATTTGAGGGAATATATGCACCATCAAAAAGAAATTTTTTCAAAAATGTAAGAATGTAATCAATAGCGGTATTATAAATTCCATACATTGTTTTCCCACGATATAACTGCATTAAAAAATTCATCTTGGTCATTTTAGTACATTCCTGATATAGTGGAGTTTTGGAATTATCCAATAATTTTTTCACTCTCTCATTATCATTTTTAGTATTTTCCTCATGTGTATTGATATCACTGTCTTCTTGCACTGACATACTATCTCTCTCGAGATGATGGAAAAATGGAAACCGATCGAATATCAAATTCTCAATGCCACTTCTTTCATTTTGTTCGTGACCAATATAATATTGACTCGTCTCTCTATGGTGATACCAAACATAATAGTTTGTCTGAAATCCAAATTTCGTTATATGGTAGCTAACTTATTCCCAGCTTAACCATGGTCTTCCAACACATTTATATCATGGACACTATATACAACCTCTATCTGAAGCATTTCCAGATGCAAAATCTAAAAAATTCTCCAAATTATTTTGAAACGTGGTTGAAATCCTATTGGTACGATACATCTAGCATCTATCCATTCCATAAATAGAAAAATAAAAGTTATATTCCAATCAAAAATTTAAACCATAATTAAATTTGGGATATGTACTATAGAAAATAAAACTATTAGAACATAAAAACTTAATAGTTAATTCACATTTATATTGCATGTGCCATTATTTTTATAACCAATTTAAACCCTTTCAGTATTAGAGATAAAATTCTTACCTATATCCTATAAAGGGATGATCAAAAATGTAAACCATAATGGGCCAAGAAAGGTTTCATGTCTATGATAGAGTAGTTTGTGTAATTATAGTTAAACTAAGGGAGAGATAAAAACGTTTGTCCTCCCTTAGGTGTAACATAAAAAAATTAACTTTTAACATTAAAACACACCATTAAACATGGGTTATTTCATTTAAAAATAAAGGGAGAGATAAAAAAATTCATCCATAATCATAAATATTTTAAACAATCCCCATATCCATGTAATTTAATATTTTCCATGGGTAAAATTATAATTCAAAGAGGGAATAAATTTAAAGAATACCACTTCATCTCCAAGAATTAATGAAAATCATTTAGATAATTTATATAACACACTAATGGGTATCAAATGTTGGTATAAATATACTAGAAGGCAAATTTAATAAACTAAATAACTTCATGAAATTTTTAATAAAATAATTACCTAGAAACACCTACTACATACAAAGTGGAACAAGTCACAACAAGACTCTTAAAAAGGAAAATGTCATTTTGGTAAAATAAATGAATTTAAAATCAATTGAAAAATAAAATACACATTATTAGATTAATATTGAACACTAAATTTTACACACACCGTGATTAGTGTTCTCATAAGAAATGATAATGAGGTAAATTTAAGTGAAATGAGTAGGGGAATCTCCCTTGGGATTTAGGTAATGTCTTATGTATCAAATGTCATCTATTACTGTTTTGGATTCTTATGGAATACCCTAATTTAATTTTTAATGATAAGTTCAGTTGATTAGACTTCATCTATTTGGTTGGAATACCTCCATCGAAATCTATGGGTTATAATACTACCATCATTCTAAATGTCAAGGATGGTTACTTGAGTTTAGACTAGAAGAATGGATTAGGAAGAATGGAAAGGCTCACCTATGAGTTTTATTGAGAGAGGATGCTATATTTAGCATTCAGATAACTTTTTTTCAATTAAATTTATTTTCTAAACTTCACTCATGAAAATGTTTTCCCTTTAAAGAATTTATTTTTTGGGAGCCAAGTAATTTGGTCATAGGATGCTCATGTATGTTTGAGTTTCACAAAAGAGGGGAAGAAACTAATCTTAAATGAATGAATCACTGTACCCATGGTAAAACCTCAACATATTTATAAGTAATTTATGGACTATATTTTCATGGGTCTAAGGAACCAAATATTCATTTTCATTTATTTATCCTTAGAATTCAATCATTGTTTTCCATATAGGATCTAATTTTGAGGGTTATTATATAACCAAAAATTCTAATCAGTGAAATTAAACACATTTATTCCAAAGTTATTTCTAGATATATAAGATAAATTTAATATATAAATATGTTCTGAACACTAATAGTCCTTCATATAATTCAATTATCACAATAAATTTCCAAACTAGGAACTTATTTGAAATGTAAATTGACAATATGTGCCTCAAGTATTGATTACATATCCAATATCACTTACCGATAACAATTCCGAGAAGACTATTTTCATTAAATTATATAGTTTGAAGGAAACATACCCATAGTCTTAAATTTTGTTCAATATCAATGATCAAACGTGTATGATTCATAATCATAATCTTAGTAATCATGAAAATTAGAAATTTAATGCTTACAAAAGGACACAATAATAGTTTTCAATGATATCTCGCACAATTATAACTCATAGAAAAAATAAATTGAAAGAAAAAATATATTTAGATTCACTCTAGGGAACATGATGATGAAAATGGTAAAAATATTACAAACAATGGTTTAGTACTTTGAGGTTTTCTCTCTATTTTCAGTTCATTAAAGCCTAATTTATATATAATAGAATGAAAAAAAGGAGAAGAAATTTCATACATGCCAGAGCTGGGGGAAGGGAGACAGAGGCCAGGACGGGACATTGCTGAAGCTGGAGGAATTTTAGGCAGAGGCCAAGGCCGAGAGGAGAGGGAGACGAGAGGGGGGACGTCGTTGGAGTTAGGGGCAGGGAGGAGGAGGGAGGTATGATGAGGCTGAGGCGAAGGCCGGGAGGGAGGTCGAGAGCGGAGGTGGAGGCTGGGGAGGGGAGGAGATGGGTGGGACGTGGTGGTTGGATGACTGGGAGGCAATGGTCGGGGAGGGGAGGAGAGGGACTAGAGTCGGGGAAGAGAGGATGAGCATGATGGAAGAGGGGGATGGAAGTGAGGGTAAGGAGAATCCCAATGGAAGAGTAGAGGAGCACAATGGAAGTGGGAGGAGGAGCGTGAGGTATCGAGGGATTTTGGTATTGGTTTTACACAGTTTTATTAAAACCATGAAAATAGATAGTAAAAAATAGACATCCCTTCTGTTTTTCTAAACCATTGGGATAGATGTGTGGGGAAAGACCCCCTTTCCAGTAGTGAATATTTGATCACCTTTAAATCCATAATGAAAACCCTTATGCTTCCAAATCCTTAAAGAAGAAGTATTTTAGTACAATCCTTATATATATCATGAATATTATAACCATAGAACCATTGATGTAATAATTCTTGAATCCAAATAAAAAATAACCTTAATCATTCAACTTCACTCTTAAACCATTAAATCTGCTTAACATTTTATTCCTTAATACCTCATTCATTTCATTTTTCTTTCGTAGTCTTTTCATCATCAGTAATATAACCATTTCTTGTACAAACTTACTGATTTTAACTATTGAGTAAAACTCAAATCCCAAAGTGAGAAATACTAATCATAGTGGTATAGTCATGACGAATCATTTATAGGATCTCTGAATGATGTCATGTCTAAGGGATGATATTATATACATAGAATTATCCTCAAAATCATTCATAGGGTTTTGTTTTCTAATATTTGATTTCAAAATCTAGTTTCTAAGGTTATTGCTAAACTTCCTTTGATACCAAATGTAACACCCCAACCCTAGAAGCCCAGAGTTAGTGTATTATTTTAATACATTGGCATGATTACAAGGAATCAAATCCTAAAGGAGTGATCAATTTAGTAGTCTTGGAAAATAGATTACATATATGAAACTTACATTACAATTCATAACATAAAATACAACATAGAAAATACTTTTAGAATACCATTATTATCCAAGATTAACCCTACATATAAGTCAAAATACACTTCTTGGAATTCTGGGAAAATAAAACATAAGAAAGGGATGGGATCAGATTCTTAGTAAGGGTAAGCATACACCAGAAGATAATATTAATAAATAATCATAAACATTAAGGCAAGATGTATAAATGAAACACTAGCCTTTTAAACATAAACTTGAACATTATATGGTAAGAATAAATTAAAATAATTCCATTTAAAAATTCACATGGGTATTCTACTTATTGAATAATCCCAGGAAATATCACTAACTAATCTCATAATGAGGGAATGCATAATTTTGGATATCTAAAAAAACCATCTAGGATTTGTTCCAAGAATCTCTTACTCTCAATGTTTCATTCCAAGAATCTCATACTTTTAAGACTTCATGCTAAGAATCTAATATTTTCAAGGATTCATGCTAGGAATCTAATAAATGGGTAAGTCCTCACACAAAACTATATTTATTTTGTTTCATGAAACCTACCGATGCATCAAGGGGCTATAGCGGGCCCCACTCGTCACTTACTAAGTATAATACATTCCTCATATGAAAATGGTGAAACATAAATGACATAATCATTCATATTAAAAACAAGTATACGAAATATTAATACTTTAACCATAAACCAAGAATGGTATCTAAATAGCACATCCATAATCAAACTAATCATAAACCATTTAATAAAATATATTAAATGATATAAAAAGAGATCAAACTCAATTAAGCATAAGATCCAACAAAATATGTTGACATCAATGAAAATACCCTATTACAATCATTAAAAATATATTGAGACAAATATACCTTTATCATTGAAATAATTTATTCAAAAGCCATGTACTTATAAAAGAAGACATTTAAAAAGAGATTTTTGAATAAAAAGGTCCCATAGAACTTTGAATTTTTTAATGTAATTAATATTTTAAAACATTCATGTCCATTAAAATCATTTTGAAAACATGGACATTAATGAGAATTATTTAGAATAATAAATATTTAAAACATTTAAAATGATGTTTTAGTTAAAGAGTCCCTTACATAAAATCTTAAAAGGATTCCATTTTGAAAACATTTTAATGAACTTAAAAATATAAATAAAATTTCCTTTATAATACTTTTATATCTATATAAATAGTTGTGTAAAATAATATCAAGAATATTGAAATGGAGAAAGGATTAATTCTTTAAATATTCAAAGCATCCCATACCACTTTGAACATTTAAATCATAAACCCGATATCTTCAAATGAATCCTTAAATACCATGAAGATAAATTTATTCATGATATTAAATGTAATATGGGTAGTATATACACCACACACAAGAAATAGGTAGTGAACACATCTTATATCTCACAAAAATTAAGAGTGAGATGGAATTCCCTTACCTTAGGTCTGATACTCTCCGTAAATGTTAGAAATTTCTGTATAATGTTTTTAAACATATTATTAACTTATAAAAGAATAATAATAGTATTTATGACATCATATATGATTCTTTTATGACTTTTTATTACCTGTTTATTAATAATTCCAATTTAAAGCAACGTTTCGGGAAATAAGTTCTTTGTTTGTCATACATGTTTTGACTTGTTACTCTTGATCATATTACTTAGATCACGATTTAATTACTTCCATAATGTAAAAAATTATTTATATATCATATATATTTAGTATATAAATATATATAATATATAGATAAATGAAATGGAACACACCGTTCATGGAGATGATAGTTCATACGTATGCATGAACGTTGTTTCTATTTTCTTATCGTATTAAATGAAAGAAAGTAAATGACATATATATATATATATTATTATTAAAGTAGAATTATTATGTCATATATTTCATACTTATTCCTTATTTATATTCTTATAATCATTCTTGAATTGTTAACATCGATAATGAATCTCATCGCGTCGTGAAGACTGTAAACTGCACGTACACACGAGCGACGTTATCATTTCCTTAATGGTAAATGGGTAAGGAAATGGATGGTATGTTAATTATGAAGAAAAAATATCATTTCATATTTATTATTTATATCCATTGTATTCATCATTATACCCATTTAAATAAAGTATAGATAAAAAACGGTTTACACCACGGTCTGGAGATGATAAGTCATACGTACACACTCATGGTGATATTGCTTTTTGTAGGATGGGTAAAAGGAGAAATATGGTTGTAAAATAATCATAAAAACATCTAATAATATATTATATTCTGTATTTATTACTTTATTATGTAAAAAACATAGTAAAATAAAGTATAAGAAGAAAAGAATTTTGAAAGAGTTAGTAAAACAATTACCTCTTCTTCGAGTGTCTCCTTTTGATTTTCACAAAAGGACTCCTTAGGATGGTTTTCTTCCCAAAGTATGGCCTCTTGGATGAATTTAGAGAAGTAGGGAGGATATATGGGTTGTTTTTTGAAGAACTAAATGTCTCTATGGGTGTGAATAAAATATAAGGAGAGGTTACCTTTCATAAGAGAGGGGTGGAACACTTTAGGAAACTCCAAAAATATTAATTTATTATAAATCAATTTTTGATTTAAAAAATATTAAAAGTGAGTTATTTTTATTGTAAGATTATTATGGGTATAAATCCTATCAAACAATAAATTTTATACATGTTTAGGTCAAAAATATTAACCTTATATTTTGGCTTTAACCCTTAGTTAAACAATTTAACTTTTACCATGACAACTTGTCTTTATACACTACAAGGTTAATATAGTCACTATAAAATGTCAAAAAAACCCTAATTGGATAATTTATGACATATTTAACATTATAATATCTATTTGGCCTAATTTTATATTTTTATGATTTTTATATCATTTAATAAAATCTTATTTATTTTAAAATGCCATTGATGTCAATTTTGACTCTATTTATTATTTGACTTTTTAAAAACTCATAAAAACTAGATTCCTTCAAATAAAACTACATTAAATCATCCCTAAAATTTCATATTAATATAAAAAATTCGTGTATGGAATAAAATATTTCAAATGATATTTATTTTAATATTATTAATATCATTTATTTGATTATTCCTTTAATAAATCAATTACTATATCATCATTGTGTCACCATTTAATTTAATTATATATTTTATAAAATTATAAATAAATTACCATGATGTAGATAAAAATTTTATATTTCTAATTACTATTTATAGATGACCATATCACTTATATAACATCATATTAAAAACTATATAGTTAATAAAATTTAAATATGACATTTTTAACTCTTCTTTAAATAAAATATAATAAATGTTATAATCTAACAAAAGTAGATTAAAAAGGACCATATTTTAATCCTAAAGGTTATTTTTGTTTAAAAAACACTTATAAAACGAAATTAGAACAAGTTTTAGGGTAATTTTATATTATTATAATATATTTTTTACCTTTAATTACCCTATTTACCTTTAATCATGGTAAATAAAATTCAAAAGTTACTATTCACCAAAAATTATTTAGTTCCTATTGGAAATTTTTTTTCATAATAATTAAAATCATGTATGTTTTTTTAAATTCAATTCACAGAAGTGATAAAATTATGTTTAATGCTAATCCCGTAGATGTGGCTAGAACAAGCGTAAAAGAGACATTTAAAAGTTCAATAAATTTTTATATCAAATTATATTATAAACATGGTTCTAATGAAATAAATTGGATTAATATATTCATTGTTTATCTATTTTGGCTTTAAAATAAATTTAAATTAAAATAATTATTTAAATGAAAAAGTAGGTTATTAACAACAATGCATTATTTTTCACTATTCATCAAAAATTGAAAATTTTCAGAAAAATACCAAAAATTAACCCTAAGATAATTTTGATGTTCTGAATTCAAAAATGATATTTATTTTGAAAAATAAAATTTATAAATTTTCATAATATGGTTAATACTATTCATAACTTCTTTTTAAAAAGTTAGTTTGATAGATCATAATGTTCTCGAACTCGGTGTTGCTTGAAATATAAGATATTAAAGATAATGTACCATGAAATATTGGGGTGTTATAGAATACAAGTGTATGGGGTTTAAAGTCACTTTTTAAGGCCTTCTCGGGAAACAAATTAGCACCTTAGGGAATGAAGTTTATCTTTATAGGGTATCCCAAGGAAACAATGGGACACTACCTATAAAAACCCTCAAACAAGAAATTGATTATTGTCAGAGAAGCCATATTTCTTTAGAGGTATCAAATTCTCAAGAAGGATAGTGGGAGAATGATTGACTTCGATGAAGTTGATGCTCAATATACACAAGAGTTGGAAAATGAATAGATTCCATAGGTCCCTATGGAAGTAGTTTCTGAAACACAAATACTATTTAGGGTCATAAGAGAGGTAAGAGAATGAGAGAGATATGGTTTTATAATCATCGAGGATGGAGACTAATTATTGGTTGAGAATGATGAACCACTATCCTACAAGGAGGCAGTAGAAATCTTAGAAGCTGCAAGATTGAAAGAATCCATGAATTCAGAAATGGATTCCATGTATCAGAACCAAGTTTGGGTTTTGGTCGATACACGAGTTGATGTAAAGCCTATTGGATGAAAATGGGTATTCAAGAAGAAAGTAGACGTGGAAGGTAAAGTAAATACCTATAAAGAAAGTCTAGAAGATAAAGGGTTGAAATATTGTCAAAGAATTGACTATGATGAAACCTTTTCCACATTTCCAATTTTAAATCTGCTATAATTATATTTGTTATATAATCTTACCATGAATATGAGATTTGGAAGATGAATGTAAAAACTATATTCCTTAATGGGAAACTTCAAGAAGATGTCTATAATACACAAGCTAAAGGGTTTGTGACTCCAGGTGATGCCAAAAGTATTTTCAAGTTGCAGAGATCCATTTATGGATTGAAGCAAGCATCCAGGTCATAGAACATTTGATTTGATGAAGCCATACAATAATTTGGTTTCATTAAGAATAAATGTGATCTGTGTGTTTACAAGAGGTTTAGTGGAAATTTGGTAATTATCCTAATAGTATATGTTAATGGAATATTACTTTTTAGAAACAACATACCAATCTTACATTCTACTAAGGATTGGTTAAACAAGTGTTTATCCATGAAGGAATTAGGTGAAGCAACCTATATTCTAGGGATCAAGATCATTTGTGAAAGATCTAAGAGGCTTCTTAGACTAATTAAAAGTACATATGTTGACCATATACTAAAGATATTCAGTATGGAATAATACAAGAGGGGATTGGTTATACTGTTACGTTGTTTACATCTTTATAAAAAATCGGTCCTCAAAAACAACAAGAGAAAGAGAGAATGAGTAACATCCCATATGCTTCAATGATAGGATCAATCATGTATGCCATATTATGTAATAGAATTTATTTTTCCTATGCACTAAGCATGGAAGGAAAATATCAAGTAAATCCAGGAGAACAACATTGGACTAATGTCATGTCTATCCTTGAGCATATAATAAGAACTAAGGATATGTTCTTGGTGTATGAAGGAGATGAGGAGATGGTCCTCCGGGGTTATATTAATGCTAGTTTTTAGAGAGATCAGAATGATATGAAGTTTCAATCAGGATATTGTTTATGTCTCAACAGAGGAGATATGAGATAGAAGAGTTGAAATCAACCAGTTGTCACTGATTCTATAGCAGAGTCTGAGTATATAATGGCTTCTGATGTAGCCAAGTAAGGCGTTTGGATTTGAATCTTTGTCCAAGATCTTCATGTGGTATCTAGAATTAAAGAACCTATCACATTATATTGTGATAATACTACAGTATTGGCTCTTGAAAAATATTCAAGGTCACACAAATGGACAAAGAACATACTCTAGAAGTATCAACTCTTGAGAGATTTATATAAGAGAGGTGAATTTTTAGTAAGAAGAGTACCCAAAAAAGAAAATTTGGTGGACCCCTTGACTAAAGGACTATCTCAACAGAATCATGAGTATTTTATGAGAGCTAGCATAATGAAGGTTATTAGTAGTTGGATCTAGTTCAAGTGGATGTCTGTTAGAGTTGGTTCCCTAGAACCAACTTCTGTGTACTTTATGATAACTTGTATTAATAGTTTTTAATATTAATAAAATAATTATCACATAATGATTTTTCTTATGCATGACATAGTATGTGATAATTTCCTAAGAGTAGATATTGCACTAAAAGGTCATAGCAGTTCCCTGCTATGATGAGAACCCAAAAGTGATATGACACTATTCTTGAATATATGTTCTACAGTCAGATGATATCATTTGAGGGACACAAATGATACATGATATTAGGGGTGAATACTCATTGGACTTTGTGAAAACTTCTCATGGTGTACACCCTTGGTAATATCCAGTAGGATATTATGAGAACGAGACCCGCTAGTAGGAAATCCACATTTATATGTATCATTGGATGTTCCTATCTAAGGATGTGTGTATTGGTACTTATAATTTAAGATTATTATTAATGAGTATTACAAGTCTCACACTTATATGTATTGACAAAAATAGTGATGATATATGTTCGCGGCGAAATAGGGTATGTTGGGTGCATCACTAGTAATATTGAATTAATGAATAATTAAAGAAATGATTTATCCCTTCTGTTTATTAATGGAAGTTGATATCTCAGACCCTTTTATGGAAATTATATAGCTTAAATAAATCTATGTACATGGTGTTCTAAAGGCAAGTTCATTTTCTGGGAAGTAAAATATAGAGACATCGAGCAAATAGGTTGATGACACTGACATCCAACCTACTTAATTATATATATCAAGATAGAGGGATTATATAATACAATAAGTGTACATATAAGGTAATATGTCATTGAAACATTAACTTCTTTCTCTATGGGTGCCTTGGCGTGTTTCTAGATGCTAACCTTATACTTGAGGCTACTTTACCTAATCCCACTGAGAAATAAGCCTAGAGGGTCACACACTAAGTGTGCCCAAAATCTCAATTAAATAATATATTATTATTTATTATTTAATATATTGAATAAATATTATTCCCATACTTTTTTTAATAATTATTCATGTATTCTTGATCACATATAAATATTTATTTTATATTTAGTGAATATATTATTTATTTATTTATTGGAGAATAATTCAGTGGTATTTATTTAATAAATAAATATACATTATTCAAGTCTTGATAAATATTGTGGATGAATGGTGGACTGAGTTTAATGGTATGGTGAGAAATAATAATTATTTAATATCATTTAATTAAGTAATATTTAATCTTAATTTGCAAGTTAAGAAGACATTAATAAATGATAATAATAATAATATTATTTTACATGGTTTTTTTGGGATTAAATAAAGAATTAAGGGCACTTGTGCAATTAGTTTATTTTAACCCTAGTAATATAAATACATGATTATGTTATTTTCTCTAAAGATACAATTCATTTTTACTCATTATGAAAAATGGATTTGTAGAATCCTCTCAATCCTAGAGAGATCCCTTTTCCAAGAATTCTCCCAAGAACGGAGGGAAATCCTCATTTTTTGGATCAAGGAGAACTTTTTGGAAGCGGTTCTTGAAGCGATTAAAGGCATATGATGCAAGCGTAATGATCTTCCATGCTGGAAACTAGTGATTCCTTCAGTGATGTCTGGATATTCATGGAACATGTGTGGATCACCACTAAAGGAAATCTAATCTTGGTTTCTATAATGCAAGAATTGTGGATAGAAGATTTGTCACCGAATTCATCAACGAATAAAGAATTCCTTAAAGGTGATTATTTATTTAATTAAATTGATTATAGATAATATGTGATGATACTCTCTCTAAATTCCAGCATAACTACCCATTGTTGATTTCATTGATTTAATTCCATTGATCATTACATTTATCATCACATAGATCTCATATTGATTATCAATTAAGACAAAATCCAAGTTGGGTACTACCCATCATGCGCTTCTACTATGCCCATAACCTATAAGTAGTATTAAAGGGGTCACATAATTATTTATAATTATTTAAATATCTTTGGTGATTTATGCATTTATAATTTAGTTTTTTAATTCAACTTTAATTATTATTTTAATCCAAATTGAATGATTCACTTCTTCCTCTTTCATTTATCATAGATCCAATCGAAATGATTAATTTTATGATTAAAATAAAATCCTTGAACTTGTCCAGATGTGCCAAGGTTTCTGACCAAACAACACATGACTACATACCATGGAACTGAAGTTACATGTCGTGTAGTCATGTTCAATGCATCAGAATTGATTTAGAAATTAATTTAAGATTATGCATTAATTACATGATTTAATTCAACCATGTATTGACCAGAACATAGTGACACATGGTCATCCAAATTACATGCCGTAAAGACCATATACACGGTTAGTAGTCCCTTTGAGGCAAATATGAGCCATGTATTTCAATACATGACCTACCTGACTGATGACCATGTAATTTGGAGATCGCACGGTGTGTATCCCATTGGAAACACTGTGGACTCTAGTTTTCTAGGTATGATTCACAAGTCGAGTCTCTATGCATGCACCTTGGATAGACAATGATTAATGTACACACCATGCAGCTTGGATACACATGCCATGTACTTATACCAAGTTATGCAGATTTAAAATTTATTTATTTTACTATATAAACCTTGAGACATGTACTTGCATGTGGTCATAAAGATAAGGCATTCCATGTGATAGGCATTAATATACTTAGATATTTAAATGTTTAATTAATATCTATGTAATGGTTAGATCTGAATGTCATGCTTAAGTCATATTAAAAGTTGTTACTCTATGTGCATTTAAGCATAACACGTGATCAAAGAATCATATAATTCATATAATCATCCATGAAGTACACATTGTGACATTACATGATAAGTCTTGTATGCCATATGTCACAAGAGTAAAATTGTATATGAGTATAATACATGTTGGGAAGAATTGGATGGTTATTCATCATGTTGCCTCCAAGGTACAGTTATGTACATAGTTAATTTTAAATAAATTTATTTAATTTGTTTAAAGTCATAATGGATGAGAATCTCAAGGAAATTTAGATGATAATTAATATAACAGAATTTATTAATTAAAAATATTAATCAATTGATTTGAGTGTGATTTATCTTAAATAAGAATGATAAATAATTAAATGCTAGTTTTATTAAATGCGTAATTCATTGCATGAATGTGGATGATCATGAGATTGAACAAACCTTTGTATGTGATTGGTTTCATTTACTTTATTATTAAATTAAATTGTTGGCCTACATTTATTCTCTCCTCTTATTATGTAGGGTCTGTGTGCCCATGGTTTCTTTTATATAAACCCCCTTTTCCCCTCACCTATGTGTGAGTAAAAGGCATATGTAATGGATAGAACTCCCAAGCCAGTGGAGTCGGTTTAAGTTTGGAGCTGAGGGAAAACCAATCTAAGTATATACATATATGGACATGTGGAAAACTATAAACATGAACCTTTATTGGTTCAATCTATTTTTTTCCAAGGTTAATAGTTAGTTTAGAAACTACTAGATAAAATAAACATTAGTATAAGATCAAGATCATACCCTTTATTATTTTATTTCTGTCAGTTTCATGGTTATTTCATTATGGTTGTTTTTTTGCGGTCACATAAATTAATTAAATTAACGATCATGTAAGATAGAATTAAAATAACTAGGATTATGAATTAATATTATATAAGACATGGTTAATCACTTAATTAAATCCAATTAATATTAACAAGCATGCGATAAATATAATAATTGGAAATTTATGCATAAAAGGATAAAATACCTCAATTAAATATATTAAGTTGGTATAGCCTTCCATTAATTCGGTTAAAATTGAATCATAGTTCAAAGAGTTTGACCAACCCAAGTTGGAGTGATTTCAATTATCGAGGAATTTTAACTTGAAGTTTTAGGTTGAATTAACATAGTTCACATCAAGGGTTGACTACAAAAGAAAGACTTGGTGTAATTAAGATTCAAAGGTTGAGGAAATCCAACTAAGGATTTCAGGATTGGGGAGTTCACTCAACAGATCATGGAACTATGAGTTAATGTAGTTGTAATTTAGAATGCCTACCTAAAACCATTCAAGTTTCTTGACCAAACCATGTTGGGTTAATTAAAAGGGAAATATGGATCCATTCCACTAGAATATCCAAGAAATAAGATATTCTAAATCCAATGGGTAAGGATATTGGGTTTTGATAAAATAGTGGGGGACTAATAAATATAATATTTATTTATTTGTCTAAATTTTATCAGATAAAGTACTAAAATTCTACTTATCTTATTTTGTAGAAAAAACATCAAAATGAAATCAAACATATCATTATGATCCATACTTTAGAAGGACAACCTTCTCACTAACATAAATTTCGAAGAATAGAAAAGGTGTCTATGTGTCATCCTTTTCCATGAAAAAAAATTGTATATGCTGGACGAACCTTTTCCAGTTGCGCCTGGTAAGGAGGAAAGCGATGAAGAATTATATGTCTTTATAAATTATCTGAATGATGCTACAAATATTCAATGTTTCATTCTATAATTTTTTTTCAATGAGATTTTGAAGCAACACGAGGATATGGATGCGTATAGCATTATGTATCACCTTTGGGATCTCTATCAAGAGAAGGAAAGACAAGAGAGGTACAAGATCTCCAATGTTTTTTTCACAATTAATCTTGGAGAGTTTGTGCTAGATAAGCCTCATGTAGTCAAGATTATAGTCTATATTGAATTCCTAGACATCATAGGTATGAAATTCCTAAATGAGTTGCATACATATATCATACTTCCATCACTTACCAAGACCTTATCCATCTTTATTATTAATTATAATATGAGAAATATTGAGAAAAGTATTTTATAACTTCTTACTTTAATTATCCAAGTGGATGAGGACACAGGGAGTGAAAAACCCAAATTCTTTATGATGAATAAGAAAATTAAGAACAAGGAAAAGGGGACCAAGACTTAAAAAAATTCTAAAGCTCCCAAGAACCGTCCTTACAAGAAGAAGATGATACAGAGGTAGGGAAAGGAATAGAAGGCAATATGTTTTTCATGTGGAAAGTCAGGACACTAGAATAGGCACTACACCTAGAAGAAAGGGGAAGATAATGGTGCCTTTGTTATCAAGTGTAATATTTCAATATATACACATTGGTTATTAGATATAGCTTTTGGTTCTCACATCTATATCCAAATATAAAAACTAAGTAGATTCCAAAAGATTCACATAGGTGTGGTGGATATGAGAGCTACTAATGGTGTGAGGATGGATTCCCTATCCATTTGTGACTATAAACTCTCACTACCAACATGAATGATTTTGGTTTTAAAAGATTGTTATTATATACCTACAGTTACCAAAAACATAATTTCTATTTCATTCCTAGACACAAATGGGTTTATTTTCAAATCTGGAAATAAAATTTGTTTCTTTTATAAGTACAACATATGTTATGGTATGGTGCATTTAAATAATTATCTTTATGTATTAAATTATGATAACCATGTGTTAGAAATTGATAATGAATCATGTTCACATGAATTATACAACACCTAGCTTTGGCATCAGCATATTGGTCATGTAAATGAGAATCATTTGACAAAGCTCTCTCAAGATGGATATTTAGACTCTTCTGAGATAAAACCACTTGAAATATGTCATTATATTTATAAGTAAAAATAACCAAACCACCATTTGGTGGATAGGGTGAAGGTTCTATAAAGATTCTAGGATTAGTACACACTAATGTGTGTGGGACATTTCTAGTAGAATCTTGAGGTGTATATTCTCACTTCCTAACTTTTACTGATGACTTGAGTAGATATTTATATATATAATTAACTTGGTATAAGTTTTATTCCTTTTATAAATTCAAGAAATTAAATAATGAAGTAGAGAATCAACTTAGTAATAAGATAAAGAATCTTCAATCAGATCAGTGTGGTGAATATATTAACCAAGTGTTCATTAAGTTTTTACTAGATTTTGGGATTCTATCTCAACTCATACCACCTTATACATCATAGTGGAATGGTTCTAGTAAAAGTAGGAACCGAAAATTATTAAAAATGGTAAGGTCAATATTGATTCATGTATATATTTTATTATCCTTTTGGGGACAAGCATTAAAAACTGAGGCATAATCATTAAATCGAGTTCCAAATAAAGTGGAAAATGTAATTTCCTTCAATATATAGAGTGGTAAGAAACCCATTTTTTTGTATACACATGTATAGGGTTGAAAGACATTTGTTAAGGGATTCTCAGGTAATAAACTAGTGCCCCAGGGCATGGAGTTTATCTTTGTAGGGTATCCCAAGGAAAAAATGAGAAACTACCTATACAACACCTCAGATAAGAAAGTGATTATCACCAGATAGGCTATATTTCTTGAGAGGGAGTACATACTCAAAAAGTATAGTGGGAGAAAGATTGACTTTGTTGAAGTTAGTGATCAAGATACACAAGAGTTGGAACAAAAACAGATTCCATAGGTCCTCATGCAATAAGTAGTTCCTGAAACACAAGTACTACATAGAAGTGTAAAATAGGTAAGAAAAACAGAGAGATATAGTTTTCTAGTCACAAAGGATGGTGAATCATTATTAGTTGATCATGATTAACCTATATACTACAAGAAGTTAGTAGAAATCTCAAAAGATGAAAGATGAAAAAAAATCCATGAATTTTGAAATGGATTCCATGTATCAAAACCAAGTTTGGGTTTTAGTCAATGTGCCTGTTGATGTAAATCCTATTGATTAAAAATGTGTATTCAAGAGGAAACTAGAAATGAAAGGTAAATTAAATACATATAAATAAATTCTAACAGCTAAAGGGTTTAAACCACATCAATTAATTGACTACGATGAAACATTTTCACTAGCTTCCATGTTTAAATCCATTAGAATTCTACTTGTTATAGAATCATACCACGACTATGATATTTGGAATATAAATGTAAAAATGAATTCCTTAATGGTAACCTTTAGAAATATTTCTATATGATACAATCAGAAGGGTTTGTGACTCCAGGTGGTGCCAATTTTTTTTTCATGTTTTAGAGACCCATTTATGGATTGAAGCAAGCATCCAGGTCTTGGAACATTCGATTTAATGAAGCCATAAAATATTTTAGTTTCATTAAGAACAAATGTGATACATGGGTTCACAATAGGTTTAGTGAAAATGTAGTTATTATCTTAATAGTATATGTTAATGAAATATTAATTATTGGAAACAACATACCATTCATACAGTCTATTAAGGACTTTTTAAACAAGTGTTTATTCATGGATGACTTAGGTGAAGCATCCTATATTCTAGGGATAAAGATCATTCATGATAGATCCAATAGTATGATTGGACTAAGTTAAAGTACATATGTTGACCATATACTGAAGATATTTATTATGGAACAATCCATGAGGGGCTTGATTCTAATGTCGCATGGTTAAAATCTTTTTAAGAAAATGTGTCATCAGAAAAAACAATAGAAAGAGAGAATGAGTAAGATCTAATACACTTCAGTGATAGGATCAATCATGTATGCCATGTTATGTAATAGAATTTATGTTTCCTATGCACTGAGCATGGTAGGAATATATCAAGTAGATTTAAGAGAACAACGTTGGACTTCTGTTAATGATATCCTTAAGTATCTAAGAAAAATTAAGGATATGTTCCTAGTGTATAGAGGAGAAAAAGAGATGGTCATCAGGGGTTATACTAATGATGGGTTTTAGACAAATCATAATGATCTAATGTCATAATTAGGATATGTTTTCTATCTCGATGGAGGATCTGTGAGCTGGAAGAGTTTAAAGTATCTAGTTGTCACTGATTCTATAGTGGAGTTTGGGTATATAGCAGCTTTTGATTCCACCAAGGAAGTGGTTTGGATTCAAAGATTTTTCTATGATCTTGATGTGTTACCTATCAGTAAATACCCTATCATTATGTATTGTGATAATACTACCTCAGTGACTCTTGAAAAATATCCAAGGTCACTCCAAAAGACAAATCACATACTTTGTAAGTATCACATATTTATGGATTTCTATCAGAGGGGTGGAGTTACAGTAAACAGAGCACCCAAAAAAGAGAACATGCCGGACCCCTAGACTAAAGGCCTATCTTTTTAGAAGCATGAGTATCATGTGATAGCTAGTAGACTGAAGGTTTTTAGTAGTTGGATATAGTTAAAGTGTAAGTCTATTGTATTTGGTTCCCTAGATCCAAATTATGTGTACTTTATGATAAATTTTATTCAAATTTTTTAATATTAATAAACTAATAATCACATCCTAATTATTATTCTTCGTGAATTATTATGTGACAATGTCTTAAGAGTTTCTTTCTCACTAAAAGGTTATAGAAGTTCCTTACTATGATGAAAACCAAGAAGTGATCCAACACTGTTCGTGAATATATGTTCTATAGATGGATGATATCATTTGAGGGACAAAAATGATACAGACTATCAGGGTGAAGAATCATAGAAATTTGATGCACCTTATCATGGTGTAAGCCCTTGGTATATCCAATAGGATATTATGAGAATGATACCCACCAGTAAGAAATCCACATTTATATATTTCATTAGATGTTTCTATCTGTGGATGTGTGTATTGGTCCTTAGACTTTAAGATTATTATTAATGAGTGTTATGAGTCTCACACTTATATGTATTGATAAAAACCATGATGACTGATTTTTGCGGTGAATTAGGATATGCCTGGTGCATCACGAGTAATATTACATTAATGAATAATGTGAGAAAGGATTTTTCCCTTTTATTTATTAATGGAAGTAGATATCTTAGGTGTTTTTATGTAAATGATATAGCCTAAATAAATCCATGACCATGGTGTTCTAAAGGAAAGTTAATTTTCTAGGAAGTCAAAGAAAGAGACATTGAGTACATAGTTTGATGGCACTAGGATGCAATCTGCTTGATTAGAGATATCAATATAAAAGGATTATATTACACAATAATCATATGTATGAGGTAACATGTCATTGTGACATTATCTTCATTCTCTATGGATGCCTTGGCATGTTGCTGGATACTAACCTTGGAATTTAGGATGATTTACCTAATGCCACTGAGAAATGGGCCTTGAGGGTTACACATTAAGTGTGTCTAAAATCTCAGTTAAATAATATATTATTATTTATTATTTTACGGGTTGAATAAATATTATTCCCATACATGGTTTAATAATTATTCATGAATGATTGATCATATATAAATATTTATTTTCTATTTAGTGAATATAATATTTTTTATTTATTAGAGAGTAATTTAGTGATATTTATTTAATAAATAAATAGACATTATTCAAGGCCCGATAAATATTGGTGAGGAATAGAGGACCAAGTTTAATTATCTGGTGAGAAATAATAAATAATAAATATTATTTAATTAAATAGTATTTAATCTTAATTTACAAGTTAAGCATATGCTGATAAATGATAATAATAATATTATTATTTGACATGGGGGTTTTCTAGGATTAAACAAATAATTTATGAAACTTGTGAAATTATTTTATTTTAACCCTAGAAATATAAATACCCGATTATGTTATTTTCACTAAAGAGTAAATAAATTTGTTTTGGTTGTGAACTACGGATTTGGAGAATCCTCTAAAGCCTAGATAACTCCCTTTTACAAAAATGATCCCAAGAACAAAAAGCAATCCTCCTCCACCGGATCAAGGAGAATGATTTTAAAGTAGTTCTTGAAGAAATAAAAGGCAGAAAATTCAAGCACAAGGATCTGCCATGCTAGAACCTGGAGATTCCTTCAGTGACGTATGGAGAATCATGGAACACATGTGGATCATCGCTAGAGGAAATCTACACTTAGTTTCTATAATACAATGATGGTGGATCATAGATCTGTCACAAGATTCATCAATGAAGAAAGAATTACTTAAAGTCAATTCTTTATTTAATTAAATTAATTATAAATAATATGTGATGATCCTTTATCTCGGTTCTAGAATAATTACCCGTTGTCTATTTCTTTGATTCAATTCCATTGATCACAACATTCATTATCAGATAGATCTCAGATTGATCATATATTATGACAAAAAACCAAGTTGGGCAATACCCATCACCTGCTTCTACTACATCCAAAACCTACAGACCTTTCATATGAGGAGTAGACGATGAATATCTTAGATTATAGAGACAAAATTATATGAAATAAGACAATGCACTTGGTAAAAGTGTTGTGGAGAAAATAATTTTTTTAATAAGAAACATGAGAAACAGAGGAGGTGATGAAACAAAATTACCCTCATCTATTTTAGTGTGAGAAATGAAAATTCTGAGGGAAAAAATTTCCAAATGGGGGAAGATTGTAACAAAATGAAATTTTATAAATAAAATTACCCTAATGATTTAATTAAATGTCTTACTATATATTATGGTTATAGAAAAAACATTCACTTATTTGGTTTTATTATATTATATTAAATTTGAAAGACAATTAAGAATATTTACCATTGATAATATATCTATTGGAAAGTGATCTTATGATTAGTATAAATATAGGGTTTTGATAAATCCATTTGACACAAAGGAAGCAATGACATCAACTAGTAGAATCGTGCCCTATGAATCCCATTTATCAGAGCTTATGAGGGAGATAACATCACTAAGATTTTCCCTTGACCAATACCATGTTTATATCCAACAAATTAATCTTAATAGAATCCGTTTATGGGTTAATTTTAGGATGATCGAGATCACAACCCAAACCATGTACGCCGAACCACCCAATGAAAATATCACTATCACACACCATACCCTTATGGTGTTTTATGGTGTATCAAACGGACATGGATCAAGAACATAGTAATATGAAAATTTATATTTTATTTTCAATAGAATAATGTTTATGTTTACTTATCATTATTACTTTATAAATGATTTTTATTTTGATACAATAAAACAAAAATTATATTTTTGGTTAATATTAAAATTCAATTAAGGAATTTAATTTGATGAATTAATGGATTTTTAAAATAAATAATAATTTATTGAAATATTATTATTAAATAATTTTTATTAAATATAAATTATCATATAATTTTATGAAGTAAAATGTAATTTTTAATGGTTTGAAAACTGTTATTGTAAAAAAAACTCAATATTTCTCAATAAATATCAATTATTATTTTTAAAAGTTAGAATTCACATATTTAGAAATTTATTTATATAAAATGGATATTATTTTTGGAATCAAAACATTGAAATTATCCAATTTTTAATTTTTTATAATTTTCTAAAAGAGTCAATTTTTTGGGTTAAAAATTAAATATGGTATAAATATATAGTGTGTATTATGACATCATAATACCCCAAATGTGATATAATAAACACTATAAATGGTAAACATGGCCAAATATACGTTTTCCATTTAAAATAATGTAATATTTAGTTTATTTTATTAATTTTATAATGCCATTATGAATCCTCCAAAACCAATAATATATTTTAAGGTTTTAAAATAATTTCTTTAAGGACATGACTCACTTACACATCATAAAGGAGATTATTTTAATAAGTTCAAACCTTGAAATAATAAAATAATGAAAACCAACCCTCTTTTTGTAGAAACTATGGGCAGAAAACATGGTAATTTTTGTGGTTTGGTTATTTTATTATATAGAGTCCAAAACCTATGTTTGAGAAATAATAAAGAATTCCCCACTCATTTCATATATAGAACCACCCAAGATCATATTTATATTCACTCAAAAACCTTATATAATTTTCTTACACTACTATCCCTCCTCTAGATTCCTCCCAAGGTTTCAGAATCTCTCCAGAAGCTCCTATCAAGCATTTGGATTCACACTCTCAAGGTAAGGGTTCTTTTATTTTTCCTCTTTATTCAAGAATCTTCTTAATCTTATATCATTTATCTTAATTTCCTAATGTTGGGATATGATACTACATATCCCCCTTACATTCCATTTTATTTATAAATTATGATATACCCCATTCACTCTCTTCAATCCCTACCATGAACATTCATACACCCCTATCATGTAGTTGAAATTTCACCATGATCTTCCATGAAAATCAATTGTATAGTGAATACCCAAACCCATTTTCTATCAAGGGTGTTAACCTTTATGAAATTATACTTATTTATTGGGGAATTAAATATATTTATTTCACACTCCTTTATTTTGGAATAAAATATTATGGTGAATAAATCCATGTTGTATGATTTATGTAGCACATTTAAGCAAGAGAATGAAATGAAAGTGACAGGTGTTCCCGGAATTATATAGCGCTCCAATGCATTAGGTAATGTTTTAGTCTCATGAGACATAATTAAAGGGATTATGGAGTAAACCTAATCCATCATGGGACTTTATCCATCATGATGTCTTGGTATTTATCCTTGAACTATATTTATGGTGAAATGTTTTAAGTTGTTTCCACATTTCCTATATAGCCTTTATACTTATCATGCTATACCATGCCTCATTGTTAATGTTTATGATTATCACCCCTTTTATGACTTATTGATATATGTATTTTCTAAATATATTAATTTATTCATGTTATGTTATTTTTTTATCCCTTACTGGGATTTATTTCTCACCCATTTTTTATGTATTTACTCAGGTTATCCCATGCATTGTTAAGTATGATGGAATAATATGATCAAGTTAAGAAATTTTCAAATAAATTTGATGTATTCCCTATTTTAAGTTGTTATGTAATGTACCTAATTCCCAAATACACTATATTTTTCAATCTTTCGGGTTGTATTATGTTTACTTTTATGTAATAAATCATGAATTAATATGTAATAAAGTGAAGGGTTGTTATAGGAGAGCCCACCCAATGGCAGTGAGAAGACTAGGCTATACAAGGTGGAGACTTTGCACCATGAGGGACTTAGATCATGTGGGCCATGTGTGTAAGAGAAAACCATGTGTGTGGCTATGGTGTAGTGGGAACCCATCCCTATGGTAGACATATAAACCAGAATATGAGGTGTTTTAATATAAGGGAGTGTCCATCCATGCTTATTTATGATGTGGGAAAACTTTAGTGGGTACTAATAATATTTTAAAGCAATCTACTCCATCCCACCTAGTCTCTACACAACTTCCACTTGGACATGCCTCGATGGCACTCTCTACGGCATGACATTGCCTAACAAAATTTCCAATCAATGAAGAACCCTATGGGAAATGATGGAAAGCTCGAACTCTAGATAAGAATAACCATAGAAGTTAAAAACCACCATGGATAACATCATGAATCTTAGGATACAACCATGAGTCTCATTTTTAAGGAGTATGGACTCCACATTCCAATGATAAAGTTTCATCCAACCACTGTGAAGGCTGGATGAGATTTGAGAGAAGTCCAACACCATTGCTAAAACCCAATGTATCATGGGCTCTCAAAGATGGAGGTTGCATTGAGGGAATACAAAATTAGATACATGGAGTTATGAGGAATCAGATGTGTGAATATTTATTAGAAAACAACTACATGGAGAAAAAATGGATAAATGATCTTTGAGAAAAATGACTATGTACGTGAAAAAGGATTTGGCTATGTCAAAAATTCAATGCAAAAAAATACCATTCAATGCTACAGTGTGATCATGTAGTGGATCTTGAAAAACTGATTTCCATAAGAGATATTATAAAAATCTATATTCAAATGGGCCACATCCAATTATTTTTAAAATAAGGAAACTCCGAACGATAGATATATAAGGATCCATCCCTCTATAAATATTAGGGAGGGTGCCACTGTGAAGAGAATCAAGACAGAGGAGGTCAGATGCTGCCAGACCACTATTTCTTTCCTTTATTTCCATTATTTTCATACTGCTCTTTATTTTTATTCTATTTACTTAGTTCTATAATTTTATCTCATTATTTTTTATATAATTCATGTATTTTTATTTTATTCAATTAAGTCACCCACATTCTTCACTGTTTATTCTTCTTTTTGTTTTTCCACCATGTTTCTCATCTTCTCCCTCTCATTTTATCTTTCTCATTATATCTCTCTATTATTCTCTCTCATTATTATTCTTTTTTATTTTATTATTTATTATCTTCTCATCATTCTATCAACTATGACCTTTTACTTTCGATAATGGAAGGCTAACCTGAGGCTTGGCCTCAGTAGAGGATAGATTTTTCTTGAATAATTTTCTTAAATTCTTTTATGATTTGAATATGTTTATAGTTGATAAAAGAGAAGTTCATGAGTGCGGAGATTTTACACTATGTAATAGAACTCAAATTTATCTCTATACTTTATTTAAAACTTTTCCTCCCTTCCATTAAACACAAGCTCCTCACTGGGTGGATTTGATCCATTCAATAGATAAAATGGCATACGATGAAGCTAGGTTCTAGAATATTCCACACTCTCAATTGAGGTGTTTCATTAGTTTTTATTATTGGATAAGGTAGAATTAAGTTTTAATTTCCATTTTATATTTCATAACTAATAAATAATAAGGTATTAGTTCATTCATAAGATTTTATAATTGAACTATCAAACTAAATCTAAAAAAATAACAATGAATAATAAAGGAAACAAAATCCAAACCCTTGGTTCAAGTACATTCTTCATTCTATTTTACTTTTCATTCTAGGGTAGTTTATATTTCATTCTCATTACCTTCACCCATCATTATTTTATAAAATAATATAAATAAAAAAATAATTAGTTTTATGTGGATTAGAATTAGTAAGTGAATAAATTTGAAGCTTATCAATTGAGACAACCCTGGTCAACCAATATACTGCACTAAGAAAATTTAAATAATATATTTTTCCACACCATGTGATAAATGTGCATAAAAACTCACCATCATTACTAGGGATTCAAATAGTTATCTTTTTACTTATTCTTTTCACACTTTGTAGATAGAATTTTCATTTATTTTATAAAAAAAATAAAATCTAAAAAATATCTTCCAATGATGTTTTCAAACTATTATTTATATAATTCAATGAAAAATTAATCAGAGGTGTAGGACCAAGAGCAATTTGTTGAAAATGCTGATGAAGTCTTATCAAGAAGGGTTCAGAGTCTCACTTATTTGGTTAAACATATGTAAAATGGACAAGAAACATGAATATCACTTCAATAATTGATAGATATGATCTAGGAAGTCCAAAATTATTATCAAAGACTGAAGACCATGAGGGAGGATCAATTGGTTCTTTCCAATTTCCCTAAAGAGATATAGGAGGTTGATACTGAACAAGAGTAACATCCACAACCCAACCATCTCAAAGATCAGATATATTCCTACCATGAAGAGAAATAGAGTTTCGATGAAGACTCATGTGATGATGTGAATATGAGAGATCAATATGGTCATGATAAATTTTGGAGTGATTGGGAAAACAAACAAATGAAACATGATCTCCCTAGTTTCAAAGTAGAAGATCCAATACCAATCTACTTATCTCTAGCATTGGAATAAGAATAAAACACTAATTTTGTTAAATTTTAATAAAATTTTAAGGATCCAAACTACATAACTCTATCTAGTGAGATCCAATGTAATGGCCCAACCCCAGATGCCTAGAGCCAGTGAATTATTTTAATACATTGGTATGATTACAACTAATCAAATCCTAAAGGACCAATTAATTTAGTAATCTTGGAAAATATATTACATACATGAAATGTACATTACAATTCAAAACATAATATATAACATAGTTAATTCTTTTATAACACCATTATTCTCTTATCTTAAACTTGTATATCAATCATAAAACACTTCTTGGAATCTTGGAAAAATAAAACATAATAAAGGGGTGATCTCAGATGCCCAGTAAGGGTAAACAATATAACATAATCTTTCATAAATAATCATAAACTTTAAAGGCAATTTATAAAATTGAAACACAAGGATTTTAAATAAATATTGAGCATAATTTGACAAGAATAAATAAAATAATACCATATAAACACTCACATGGATATTTTACTAGTTGGATAATCACATGTAAAATTAATAACTAATATCATAATTAGGGAATGCATAATTCCAGATATCATAACCATACCATCAAGGCCTCATGCCAAGACCATAAAAATGGGTAATATGTTAGTTGAAACCCAAACTAGTTTGTCTCATGAGATCTACTGATTAATTATGGGTCTTTAATTTATTGATTCCTAACCTGTAGGGCTTTCATGAAGCGGTCCCCAACATGTCACTTACTAAGTCCAATGAATTACTCATATGAAAAGGGTGAAACATAACCAACAAAAACATTAATATTGAAACTATCATACGAGATGTTAATAATTTAACCTTAAACCATGAATGATATCAAAATAGAACATCCATAGTTAAACATATCATAAATTCTTCAATACAATATGGAATATTCTATCATAATAAATCAACCTCAATTAATTATATAATCCAACAAAAGATGTTGGCATAGATATAAATAATATAATAAAATCATTAAAAATATTTGAGAGAAATATTCCTTTTTTTACTTTGAAAATGTCATGAAATTGTAAAAGAAATCATTTCTTTTGAAAATAACCATGTAATCTTGTAAGGGAAGCTTAAAAGCATTAAGGCTACATGACAGCGGAAAAATCTGCTCACACCATATAAGTTAAAAAAAATTCTTTCTTATTTTTTTTGAAAATGTCATAAATTCACTAATTTGAAAAACAAAGTAAATATTCATTTAAAAAAGTTTTATAAAAATAAAAAAATGGGTAAAAACGAATTTAAACAATTGTAAATAATATTTTGAAATACATTTTTAAGAAACATGGACATGGATGCTAAATGTGTCCTAGTAGATACTTTCGTATAAACAACATCATATAATAATGAGATTGTGAAATTAAACATTAAATAAAACCTTAAAATATTCCCTTTTGAAAAAATTTTAATTAACTTCAAAATAGACATAAAATTTATTTTATAATCTTTTTATATTCATATAAATAGTTATGTAGAATAATATCAAGAATTTTGAAATGGATAAAGGATTAATTCTTTAAACATTCAAATCATCCCATACCACTTTGAACATTTAAATCATGAGCCCTATATCTTTAAATGAATATTTAAATACCATAAAGATAAATGTATTCATGATATGAAATATATTAGGTGCAATACATACAACACAAACAAGAAATAGGTGGTGTAGATGGCTTATATCTCACGAAAATTAAAAGTGATATAGAAATTCCCATCCAAAGATTGTATCATTAGAGTGAGGATAAATAAATGATATAATTATGTGTGAAAAATATAAATCCACCAAATAAAATTGGATATTCAGTATAAAAAATATGGGGTTATTTACATATATTTTTTGAAGAACATAACCAATGAAAAATATGTTTATCTCAATGAATGGAAATTGAGTTAAGATTTGTCTTACCTTAGTTATAATATTCTATGTACGTGTTCGAAAATCCTATATAATTGTTTTAAACATATTATTAAGTTATAATAGAATCTTAATAATATTTATTATATCATATATGATTTATTTATGACTTTATATTACCCATTAATTAATAATTTCCATATTAAAGCAACATTTTGGGTAATAATCATTTTGTTTATCGTACATGTTTTGATGTTTTATTTTTTATTATATTACATAGATCATGATTTACTTATTTAAAAAATTTAAAACATGATTTATATATCATATATATTCTGTATATAAATATATATAATAGATAGATAAATGAAATGGAACATACCGTTCATGGAGACAGTAGGTCGTATATACGCATGAATGTTGTTTATGTTTTTTATAATATTAAATGGAATCAAGTAAATGACATAAATTTATATATATATATATATATATTATATAGTAGAATTATTATGTCATATATTTTATACATATTCATTATATATATTTTTATAAACATTCTTGAATCATTAATGCATAAGATGAATCTCATCGCGTCGTGGAGATGGTAATCCATACGTATGCATGTGCGATGATATCATTCCATAATAGTAAATAGAAAAGAATTGGATGGAATATGAATTATAAATAAATAATATAATTTAATATTTATTATTTACATCCTTTATATTCATCATTATACCCATAGAAATAAAGTTTATATGAGAAATAGTTTACACCATGACGTGGATACAATAAGCCGTACATATGCACACATGTTGATATTGTTTTTTTAGAATGGGTAAAAGGAGGAATATGGTTATCCCATAATCATAAAAAATATCAGAATATATTATATTCTATATTTATTACTTTATCATTGAAATAGGTTTGGAAAATGAAGTAGAATAATAAAAGAACTTTGAATGAGTTGGTAAAACAATTACCTCTTCTTTGAGTGTCTACTTTTGATTTGTACAAAAGGACTCCTTAGGTTGGATTTAAGCCCAAAGAATAGACTATAGGATGAAGTTAGGGAATTTGGGAGGATAAATGGGATGGTTGTTTCTGAACTAAAAGAATTTATATGTCTGAATAAAATATAAGGATATGTGCCCTTTTATAAGAGAGGGGAGGGTCACTTTAGGAAACTCCAAAACTATTAATTTATTATAAATTTATTTTAGATTTTAAATAGCTCAAAAGCGAGTTATTTATAGGATAAGGTTATTATGAGTCAAATAATCTCAAACAATGATTTTTATACAAGTTTAGGTAGCAAAATTAACATTATCTTTTGGGTTTAACCCTTAGTTAAACAGTTTAACTCTTACCACGTCAACTTGTCTTTTTTACACTATAGGGTTAATATAGTTACTATAAAATTCCAAAAGAACCCCAATTGTATAATTTATGAAATATTTAATACTATCCAAGTTATTTTTATGAACCTTATATTTTTATGACTTTTATATCATTTAATAAAATATTATTTATTTTGAAATCTCATTTATGTCAATTTTGACACTATTTAGTACATGTTTTTTTGTTAAAGTCATAAATACTTGATTCCTTTGAAAAAACTACATTAAATGATCTATAAAAAGTCAATGTAATCCAAAAAATCTTGGGATGACATCAAATATTTCAAATTATATTTATTTTAATATTATTATTATCATTAATTTATTCTTCCTTTAATAAATGAATTACTACATCATCATTGTGTCATCATTTAATTTAATTATTTTTTCCTAAAATTATAAATAAATTACCATTATGTATATAAAATTTATATATTTCTAAATAATATATATATTTTACCATATCATTTATATAACCTCATATTAAAAATAATATAGTTATTAAAATTTGAATGTGACATTTTTTAACTCTTCTTTAAATTAAATATAATAAATGTCTTAATATAACACATGTGGCCTAAAAATGATCATATTTTTTTTAAGTAAGTTTATTTAGGTCTAAAAACACTTATAAAATTAAATTAGGACAAGTTTTAGGGTAATTTTATATTATTATAATATTATTTTTACCTTTAATTAACATATTTACCTTTAACTGTGGTAAATAAAATTCAAAAGTTACTATTCACAAAAATATTTTGATATTATCAGACCATATTTTTCATATTGATTAAAACCATTTATTTCCATTTTTTGAAATTCAATTCATATAAGTAGTAAACTTAAGTTTAATGCTAATCCCGTAGATGCGACTAGAAGGCGGGTAAAAGTGGCATTCAAAAGTTTAATAATTTTTTATATCTAATTATATTATAAAATTATTACAATGAAAAAAATTGGGTTAATATGTGTATTATTTATATATTATTACTTTAAAATAAATTTAAATGAAAATAATTATTTAAATGAAAAATTCGAGTTTTAAATAAAAATGTAGTCTTTTTCACTATTCATCAAAAATTGAAAATTTTCAGAAAAATACTAAAAATTCACCTTAAGATAATTTTGTTATTAGAAATTTAAAAATGAAGTCTATTTTGATAAATAAAATTAATAAATATCAAAATGTGGTTATTACTATTCATAACCTCTTTTTTAAATAGCTAGTTTAGTATATTGTGGTATGCTTGAACTCGGTGTTGTGTACAGGACAAGCTATTGAAGAAACTGAATTTATTTAAGAATATGCATACTATAAAATATTGGGGTGTTACATTCTCCCCTCCTTCAATAAATTGTGTCCTCACAATTTGAACTCGGGATCGAAGACTACGGGTTGGACTTTTCAAAATATCTTTATTGAAATCCCACATTGGAAAAATGATTAATGTGGCCTCCATTTTAAATAGAGGAATGAAAGTATGAAGCTAAACATATATAACACATACTAGGGTTCTATATAAAAAAAATTGACAAGGAAGATAAATCTAACTATCAAAAACCAATGGATAGTGATCCAGAACATTATTAAGAAAAAGTTAATAATCACAGAGTTAGAAGTTGGTGATGATCTAAGGGACCATTAGATTCATCCAAAAAGAATGTACTATGATTTTTTTGTTTTATGATATTTTACCTATATTTGAATAATTCATTTACTTCATATACTAAAAACATAATGAAACATACATACTTACTTAATGAGTAGAGTTTCCCCATTTAATCAATTTCCACCACAAACTTATCATTTTCTCCAAACGATGAGTGTTAAAGATGAATTTTTCATGCTTGAAGCACTAGATTCAACTTTTAGAGAATCTCATAATCCAAATAATATTAACTATCTATTTCCCTAGTTGTGAAACATTAAAAAAAATCCAAAATGGTTTGAATAAGATAAGATAATTTCCCAAAAAGAATAATCCTTTATAATAATAAAGACTACTTTTAATCTCCAAAATTCAATTGTAATACTCAAAGTTCAACATAGACCATTCAAAAAAAAACTATCCTTAAAACCTCTCAAAATAATCTAAACTAAGATTAAAACCTAATGTTCTTAATGATTTTATCACATAGTCTTCCATGATAAATTTTAGCATTTATCTTCAAATAACATAAATCATTGTTAATGTCTCATAACAAAAAGTAATTAACCTAATCACTTATTCTCCAAGATAGGTTAATCATTTCCATAAAAAACCCAAATCACTATAAGTACATAATAAAATCATAGATTCTTCCAAAATAAAATTCAACCATTAATCTTTAAATAAAATATCATAGTATTCTCTTTACCTTAATCAAATAAAGTTCACAAAATAGTGAATGTCTTCCAAAATAACATATATAACTTAATTCCCAAATCATTTTCCAATACCAAGGAAATTCATTTGATAAATTATAAATTATCAAAATCAACATATTCTTATTATATCAAATCATTTCACTAAAAGGAAAAATTTATTCTAACTAGGGACTTCATGTAGGCTAGTGGTAAGAGATAAGGCCTTGCCTCCCTTTGGTTGTGGGTTCGATTCCAGCAACCTTGTCTGACGTGATGGATTTTTCACCCTTCCTGCAAGTTTTCCTTTTTCTAAAATGATATAATTCTTATAATATTCCTAAAATGAGATAAAATATTCAAACATATTTTGATCTCAAAGTTTATCTCATTTCTTTCATTTTTCATCCCTAAATGCAATATCCCATAATTACCTCAAAATCAAGGATCAGATAAACCATAAAGCCTATTTATAAGTTTATAATTATTTCTACACAAGAAAAAATAATCCTTCGTCAAATAGAATTTTCACATAACAAACTTCATGGTTACGCATACTAAAAAAAGTCTTCCAAAGTAATCCCATCATCAAAAGAGCATTAATAATTTCAAATTTTTTATCATCCACTTATTTACACATAGTTACTTCCTTGGCCTAGAGGTTATCCTATAGAATAGGGAATTTAATCGAGTAATTACCAAGTCCCCTACATTTATGTTAAATGGATACAAATGGATTCTTAGGATCAGTTTTATTTTCTTCCATTATAATCTTTATTTTTATTCGAAAATTATTTTATTTATGCCCTTATTTCCCACACATAAAGAATTTCTTTGTTCAATTTAGAAATTTTTTTGGGTGTCTCCTTCTACATTTCTTTCATGATGGAAATTGAGATTTCTTTTCTCCATGGTCTTTACCACCAGAGCTCTTAACATTCTCCAAATTTCTATTATTTAGTGAATTAGGGAGTTGGTTAAGGTATATGTTGTTACTCATATTTTTGGAAAACTGATTAGGCATAAAATGATATGTTTTACGCTAATCAACATTCCATTTGGTTGCTCATCACTACAATATTGTCCACCTTGTCTATCATGTTCAATGTTAATATGAATTCCTTGGGATCCAACCATTGATTAAAACTAAAAAATATAGTGTGAGTAACAATAGTCGTTAAATCATTTAAATAATTTCATGACACATTAATTTTAATCTAATACACCTTACGTTTAACCAAGGTTATTCATTTTCATATTATATTAAAATCCCTAATATTGGTTTGTAAAGAAAATGTGAATTATCCTAAGAATATCCCCCAAGAGTGTCTAACCAGGTGAAAAGTAAGGCCCGTTTTAATGTACCAGGTTACCCCGAGTGATTCCTAATATACATTTTTGGAGTTTTAGCCCCTAGGTACATCTATTCCAAAACTATGTCCACTTGTAGTGTCCAAATAGGGATGTATTTTCTAGGAATACTCACATAATCTCTACATTACCAAAATTATAGGATGTTCTTCTTTACTTATCCTTAAAGTATATCTTATGGTTAGGTTCTATAATCTACGTTGTCAAATTACAGTTTCCAAGGTTTTTACTAAACATTCATTGATACCAACTGTAATACCCCAACCCAATACTCCCAGAGCCGATGCATTATTTTAATACATTGGCATGATTACAAGGAATCAAATACTAAAGGACTGATTAGTTTAACATTCTTGGAAAATTGATTACATACATGAAATGTGAATTACAATTCAAAACATAATATGAAACAAAGATAATTTTTTGATAATTACATTATTCTCCTAGATTAACCCTACATTTCAGTCATAAAATACTTCTTATCATCCTGGGAAAATAAAACATAAGAAATGGTTGAGGTGATATGCTTAGTAAGGGTAAAAAATATAGTGTAATCTTTTATAAATAATCATAAACTTTCAAGGAAAGGTATAAAACTAAAAAAAATATTTTAAAAAAATATTAAGAATAATATGACTAGAATAAATCAAATAATATAATTTAAACATTCACATGGATATTTTACTATTCAAATAATCACATGTAAAATCAATAACTAATCTCATAATGATAGAATGCATAATTTTATACATCATAAACACACCGTCAATGGCTCATTCCAAGACCATACAAATGGGTAAGATGTTAGTTGAAACCTAAACTAGTTTGTCTCATGAGGACTACTGATGCATCATGGGTTTTTCATTAATCGGTCCCCAACTTGTAGGGATTTCAATAAGTGGTCCCTAACCCATCACTTACTAAGTCCAATGCATTCCTTAAATGAAAATGGGGAAACATAACCAACATAAACATTAATATTCAAACTAACATATGAGATGTTAATAATTTTACCATAAACCATGAATAGTATCAAAGTAGAACATCCATAATCAAACATATCATAAAAAATTCAATAAAATATGGAATATTATATCATAATAAATCAACCTCAATTAAGCATACAATCCAACAAAGGATGTTGACATAGATGAAAATAATCTAATAAAATCATTAAAAATCTTTGAGAGAAATATCCCTTTTTTTACTTTGAAAAAATACTGAAATTAAAAAAGAAAATATTTCTTTTGAAAATAACCTTGTAATCTTGTAAGTGAATCTTAAAAATGTTAAGGTGACATGATGACGGAAAAATATGCTCACACCATATAAGATAAAAAAACATTCTTTCCTTAATTTTTTTAAAAGGTCATAAAGTACCTCATTTAGAAAATAATGGAAATATTTATTTCAAAACGTTTTATAAAAAGTAAAAAATGGGTAAAAATGACTTTAAACAAATTTTGATAATATTTTAAAATACATTTTTAAAAAATATGGACATGGATGATAAACGTGTCCCGGTAGATACTTACGTATAAACAACTTCAGATAATAATGAGTTTTCAAAATTAACCCTTACATAAAACCTTAAAGATTAATTTTTGAAAACATTGGAATGAATTTCAAAATAGAAATAAAATTTTTTTATAATCCTTTTATATACACATAAATTGTTATGTAAAATAATATCAAGAAGTTTGAAATGGAGAAAGGAATAATTCTTTAAACATTCAAAGCATCCCATACCACTTTCAACATTTAAATTATAAGCCTGATATCATAAAATGAATCTTTAAATACCATGAATATAAATTTATTCATGATATGAAATATAATAGGGGCAGTTCATACATCAAAAAAAGAAATAGGTGGTGTACATGGCTTATATCTCATGAAAATTAAAAGTGAGACATAAATTACTTTAAAAAGATTTTATAGTTAGAGTGAGGATAAATCAGTGAAATAATTATGTGTGAAAAATATAAATCCACCCAATATAAGTTTATATTCAAGTTAAAACAATCAGTGTTCATTCACACATATTCATGGAAGAACATAATCAATAACAAAGATGTTTAACTCAATGAAGGGAAATTGAGTTAAGATTTACCTTACCTTAGTTTTGATATTCTAGGTACATGTACGAAACTCCTACATAATGTTTTTAAACATATTATTAACTTATAAAATAATCGTAATAATATTTATGATATCATATATGATTCATTTATGACTTTATATTACCCATTTATTAATAATTTCCAAGTTAAAGCAACATTTCGGGTAATTATCACTTTGTTTATCATATGTGTTTTGACTTGTTATTTTTTATTATATTATATAGATCATGATTTAATTACTTTAAGAATGTAAAACATGATTTATATACAATATATATTCATATATAAATATATATAATAGATAGATAAATGAAATGGAACACACCATTCATGGAGATGGTAGGCCGTACGTATGTATGAATATTGTTTCCATTTTTTATCATATTTAATGGAAGCAAGTTAATGAAATATATGTGTATATATATATTATTAAAATATAATTAGTTTTTATATATTTAATACTTTTTCATTATATATATTTTTATAAACATTCTTTAATGGTTAATGTGGAAGATGAATCTCATCGCGTCGTGGAGACAGTAAGTCGTATTTACACAGGAGCGATGGTATCATTCCAGAATGGTAAAGGGTAAAGAATTGTATGGAATATGAATTATAAAGAAAAAAAATCATGACATATTTATTATTTACATCCTTTATATTCATTATTATACCCATCTAAATAAAGTATATATGAAAAAAAATTTACACCATGTTGTGGAGACAGTAAGTCATACGTACACACGTATGGTGATATTGTTTTGTGTAGGATGAGTAAAAGGAGGAATATGGTTGTACCATAATCTTATAAACATCTTAGAATATATTATATTCTATATTCATTACTTTAGTATGAAAATATCTTAGTAAAATGAACTAGAAGAAGAAAATAACTTTGAAAGAGTTGGTAAAACAATTACCTCTTCTTCAAGTGTCTTATTTTGATTTGTATAAAAGGACTCCTTAAGTTGGATTTATAAAGAAATTATGGCCTATAAGATGAATTTAGGGAATTTGGGAGGATAAATGGGTAGGGTTTGGATGAAATAAATGGCATTGTATGTGTTAATAAAAGAGATGGAGTGGTTCCCTTTTATAAGAGAGGGGGGGGTCACTTTAGGAAACTCCAAAAATATTAATTTATTATAAAATTATTTTTAATTAAAATAGATCTAAAGTGAGTTATTTCTAGGTTAAGGTGTGTTTGGGTCTAAATCCTCTCAACCAATGATTTTTATACAAGTTTATGTCACAAAACATAACCATATCTTTTGGGTTTAACCCTTAGTTAAATATTTTAACTCTTTCCGTGTCAACTTGTCTTTTTAAACTATAGGGTTAATATAGTTTCTATAAAATGTAAAAAGAAACCCATTTGCATAATTTATGGAATATTTAACACTATAAAAATTATTTGTATAAAACTTATATATTTATGACTTTTATATCATTTTATAAAATTGTATTTATTTTAAAATCTCATTTATGTCAATTTTGAAACTATTTAATACATGATTTTTTTAAGTCATAATAACTTGATTATTTTAAAAAAAATACATTTAATCAAACTTAACATGTCAATTTCATCAAAAAAAATTTGTGTATGACATCAAATATTTCAAATTATATTTATTTTAATATTATTAAAATCATTTAATGGATTTTTCCTTTAATAAATCAATTACCACATCATCATTGTGTCACCATTTAATTTAATTATTTATTTCCTAAAATTATAAATAAAATAAAATTATGTATATGATCATTTTATCATTCTAAATAATATTTATATTCTATAATATCACTCATATTACCTCATATTTAAAATGATATTCTTATTAAAAATTGAATATGATATTTTTAAACTCTTCTTTAAATAAAATATAATAAATATCCAAATCTAACCCAAGTGGCTTAAAAAGGATAATATTTTTGACCTAAGGTTTATTTGGGTCGAAAAAAACTTATCCAATGAAATTAGGACAAGTGTTAGGGTAATTATATATTATTATAATATTATTTTTACCTTTAATTACCCTATTTACCTTTAACCGCGGTAAATCAAATTCAAAAGTTACTATTAAAAAAATATATTTTGATCCTATTAGATCATATTTTTTCATACTGATTACAACCATGTATATTGGTTTTTCTAAATTCAACTCACAAAAGCAGTAAAATTACATTTAATGCTATTCCCATAGATGTGACTAGAAGGTGGGTAAAAAAGACGTTCAAAAGTTCAACAAATTTTTATATATAATTATATTAAAAAATTGATTCTAATTAAATAAATTGGTTTAATATGTGTATTATTTATATATTGTGACTTTAAAATAAATTTAAAGTAAAATAATTATTTAAATGAAAAAGTTGGGTTTTAAACAAAAATGCAGAATTTTTCACTATTCATCAAAAATTGAAACTTTTCAAAAAAATGCAAAAAATTCAACCTAAGATAATTTTGATATTATGAATTCAAAAATAAAGTTTATTTTGATAAATAAAATTTATAAATTTCAAAATGTGGTTATTACTATTCATATCTATTTTTTAAACGGCTAGTTTAGTATATCATGGTATGCTCAAACTCAGTGTTGTGCACAACACAAGCTATTGAAGAAACTAAATTTATTTAAGAAGATACATAATGAAAAATCTTGGGGTGTTACATCCAACTACAAGAGGCACTTACCACTGAAGAAGAAATTTAATTTGAGCCAACTCAGGGAGTTGATCCTTCCTTGAAATTTATCTCATATATTTTCTATAAATATGAATTCAATATTAACTCACATTTTTTTGAACGTTTAGATTCACCCAAATCTTGTATTTCCTTGGTGGAATAACAAGAATAATAATATTCATCAGTTGGGGAACACATGGGGCTCCCTGGTTGTTTTAACCATGAATTAGAGAAAGCCCATGAAGAATTCCAAGTGGCTAATCAAAAGTAAACCAAGGAAGTGGTTGTTCACATTAAAAGGGAGAATTTTCATATTGATAATTCATATATAAATATTTTCCAAGTTAAATTACATTATAAATCTTCCTTTTTCACAAAATTCATCCATTCCACATTGAGTAAGAATTAGACAAGCAAGAGGACGTTTCACAAGTAGAAACTAAGAAGGAGGATGATCCATACTTCATCTTACCCCTACTGTGAAAGCTATACCTAATTATGAAGGGGTGTATTTGGTATACTATATCCATGTATTATTCTTCACCATCAATAAAGAATAATCTGAAGCTGGTAAAATCCACATGCGATGGTTCAAATCTAAGAAGTCACAACCACCAAAAGATTATGGATAAAACCTGGTACTTACCTTTTAGAGGTAGTAAAAATTAAAGGTCCACATGAGGGATCATTTAAATACCTATCTATTTTAATTATTTACTGTAAATTTTAATTTCATTCCTAGGATTAGTTTAAGAATAAACCCAAACCCCTTGTTCTTTTTGAACTTTAATGTCATGATACTTGTATTTTAACCGATTAATTTACTATTATAGGACCATGCTGGAACAAGGTATCCCTTAAACAGTAAGAATAAGAGAGTACTAAAGGTACATGAGAAAATAGAGTTTATTATTTCATTCTTATGTTTATAACTCCCTACATCTTTATAGAAATCTGTTTTAAACTAGAAATTCCAGAAATTATGAAAAACTGGAAATTTCTTGCCCATGCTTTGAATTTATGATTTACTTGAATTATCTAGGAGACATGAGTTTCTTAAAAAATACATTTATTCCATGTTTTATATTTCAATTAAAATTATATTTAATGAGTAATATGAAGAATTTAATTATTAGAGTAAATCTTGGATATTAAAATGATGACTTGTGATTTGAGGGAATTTGTTGATTCATATAAATGAAATTTCCCTACAATTTTTTACACTCTAAATTTCTAAAATTCATGTGAATTGATTTGTTATTATTTTTCATGTCATGAGTGATTTTACCAGATTATATTTTCTATTATCGATAGGATTTCTAGACCAAACACTTTTTATTTTATCTTAATCATATTTCTTGAGTGATCTTGGGACATGTCACCAACTAGAACTTGCATTGGAACTTGTCAAAGATATAACTATATATATTTTTTAACATTATTAATGTATTTTTATTGAGAATCTTTTTTTACTTAAGACCACCTTTTTCATAAAAATGTATTTATCCCATATAGACCCTATATGACCTTGTTAGGAATGAGCCTCATTTCAAGACATTTATATCCATTTCTACCCTCTTATTAGTATTTAAATGATATTTTAAAGATTAAGTGTGGGGGTGAGAGAAGTAATTGTGGAAGGAGAGAAATAAATTTTAAAGATAAGTGAGAGGGTGATACTTTGGGTATTGAGAAAGGTTCTTGATTCATTCATTGTACTTTATTATTTTCCCTTTATTTAAAAAATGAAAAAAAGAATGGTTTGTGACTTATAAGAATAAAATATCATCATTACTAGACCATTTATTTTTATTATATGTGGTTATGTGGTGAATTTGAGGTTTATTCCAAGCATGTATTTTGAAAAATATTTTTTTTTTGAAAAAGTATTTTTAATTTTTTTAAAAAAATTAGAGAAAAAATACAAGAACAAGAAATTCATCCTATATGCTATGATTGATAATAACATTACTTTGATCTTGGGATGTGGGTTTTTTTAACAATTAATGGTAAGATCCTCATTTCACTTTTTCTTTTAATGTCATGCTTTATAATTTAGATATTAACCACATCATTGAGCCTTAATGTTTTTCACATCAATTCCTACCAACCTTAAACCTCAGATTCATTAAAGCCTTAAATGAAAATTCCCCTTGATTTTATGTGAATTTTGTTTTTATTAAGTGTATAAAGTATTTACTTTCCCATATTGTGGATAAATATCATGTATTAATGATATTATGACAAATCTAATTGAATTTGTATCATAGTGTTGAAAGAAAAAAAAAATTATAAAGGGAGGTAGTTCATGAGTTGGAATGTTGAATAAAAATTATTTGATAATATTGAATGAATTAAAGGATAAGATCCATAATTTTTCAATGGGATAAAGTAAAATTATTGGGTTAATTTTTCCTTTTAAAAATTGGAAGTTAAAATAATATTTTAAGCAGAACTTGAAATTTTGATTTAACATTGATAATTGTTAAATTTTAAATATTGGTAACATTGGTTCCCTCTTGAAATAAATGTTGAGATTTAATGCTTAAAGACAAGAATATTTTTTGTGTGGAAGTATTTTATGTACTCATATTTTCATGAAAAGTTTTAAACAATTTAAAATTATTTTAAAAGGATTTTAATGAATATACCCATACAATTCATTACTTTATTAAAACTTTGGAATTTATAATTGAAGGATTAATATTAATTAAAATGAATAAAGATATTGATTTTTAAAGATATAAATTATTTAGGATGTTATGGTAGAATTAACTAAGGATTCTTGATTACTTTATAGGTTATAAATTAGGGGACAGTTGTGTAATCCCTTAACTAAGGGATCTACTAGCCACATACAAGCCCTAGATGGGCCGACCCACCTAGAATTCCTTCAGGAGATCCCACCAAATGATAGTGAGAATACCAAGATACATGAGGAGGAGCCCATGTAGCATATGGTCCTAGGCCCATGTGGGTTGTGCATGTAGGCACAACCCATGTGTGTGGGTGCGGTGTAGTGGGAGCCCATCCCTATGGTAGGCATCTAAACCAGGAATGAGAGGTGTTGTAATATAAATAAGTTACCATCCATGATTATTTATGATATGGAATGAATTTAGTAGTTATTGTTACTATTTTAAAACAATTAAACCCAAACCTCCTTTAATTTTCTCAACTTCCATTCAGACATGCCCTGGAACCACTCTCTGTTGAATGAACTCTCCCACCACCATTTTCAATCACCGAAGACCTCCATGGGAAATGCTTGAAAGATAAAACGCTTTCTAAGAAACACCATATAATCTTTTAACCACCATGGATTTCATAAATAATCTTGGGTGACCACCATGCAGATCATTTAGAAGGAGGATAGGTCTTTCATACTAATGAGAGTGTTTGATCCAGCCTCTGTGAAGTCCAGATGAGATTCAGGATAAGTCCTATACCATATCTATAACCCAATCTGCTATGGGATAATGAGGATGGAGGCTACACCAAGGGAATATATAATCAACTACATGAAGTTATGAGAAATTTTCTACATGAAGCCATATAAAAAAACTACTACATAATGGAACCAAAAAATAGATATGTGATATTTTAGAAAAACTTCTATGTATATGCACAATGATTCAACTACATCATAATTTTAACACAAAAAAATACCCATGCAACACTACAGTTCACTCATGCGGCGGATCTTGAACAACAGGTTTCAACGGGATATATTCTAAAAGTATATATTCAGATAGGCCATATCCAAATATTTTTAAAAGAAGGAAACTAAGAAAATTAGATATAAAAGGACACCTCCCTCTATAAATATGAGGAGGGTACTGCTATAAAGAGAATTGAGAGAGAGGATTCTAGATGCTACTATACCACTATTTTATTCTTTTATTTTATTTATTTTCATACTTCTATTTATTTTTAATTTAATTTATTTTTTTTCTATAATTTTTTTTATTTTTAATATAATTCATGAATTTTTCTTTTATTCAAGTTAATTACCCAAATTCTTCACAAATTCTTCTTCCTTTTATTTTTCCATTGTATTTCTCATTTTATTTCTCTCATTATCTCTTTCTCAGTATCTCTCTGTCAATATCTATCATTCATATCCTTTTTATTTTATTCTTTATTCTATTATCTTCATTCTACCAAGTTCAACCTCTTACTTATAATAAAGGAAGGATGAACCACGACTTGGCCTCTAGGGAGGATTGTTGTTTCCAAAATTCTTTTCTTAAATTATTTAATGTTTTGAATCTATTTGTAGTGGATGAAATTGATGTTTATAAGTGTGAAGATTCTCCAATACATCATGAAACTCAAATTAATTTTCATAATTTCATTTAAAACCTTAACCTACCTTCCATTAAACAAAATCTCTTCACATGATGTAGTTGATCCATTCAATGGATGAAATGGCATATGATGTATCTGAGTAAAAGAAGACATCACACTCTTGATTGAGGTGTGTCATCAACCTTAGTTATATGAGGAGGTGGAATTGATTTATCTTTGGAATTAGATATTTCACAACAAATAAACAAGTGGGTAGTATTTAATGTACGATATTTAATAATTGAATTATAAAACTAAATTTAAAGTAACAAAAATGAATAATGAAAGAATTTGAATCCACACCCTTTGTCCAAAAACACTCTTCATTATGTTTTAATTTGCATGATAGGGTAGTTTAGTTTTTATTCCCATTCTCTTCACCCATAATTATTTTAGAAAATATTAAAAACAATAAAAAAATATGTGAATTAGAATTAGTAAGTGAATAAATTTGAAACTTCTCACAGTGAGAATTTTGTTTCCACGGTGGTTGGGGCCTCGATTGTGGTAGTTCGGATTGAGCATGAGATTTTAATGACTTGGAATTTTTAATAATAATTAATTGTGTAGATTAAATAGATTAAAGGATAATATCCATAATTTTTTAAAGGGGATAAAGTAAAATTAATGTGTTAATTGTTTCTTAGAAAAATAGGAGGTTAAATTGATATTTTATATAGAACTTGGAAATTTTTAATTTAACATTGATAATTGTTTAATTTTATTTATTTAAATTATAAATATTGGTAAAATTGGAACCCTATTAAAATCAATGATGATATTTAATGCTTTTGGGACAAGCAAAGTTTAAGTGTGGAGGTATTGGATGCATTCATATTTTCATTAAAATTTTTAAATATTTTGTAAGGATTTTTAATTATTTTTAATGAATAAAACCATATAATTAATTTTTTTTAAAAAATTTATGAATTTATAATTGAATAATTAATATTAATTAAAATGAATAAAAAATTTGTTTTTTAAAGTTAGATATTATTTAGAATATTCTAGTAGAATTTACTAAGAGTTTATGATTACTTGGTAGATTAAAAAAATAGGGGCTAGCTGGGATAGCCCCAAACCATGGGATCCAAAAACCATATATCTAGACCAAGATGGGTTGGCTAAACAAGCATCTAATTTTAAGAGCCCGACCAATGGCAGTGAGAAGACCATGCCACATGAGGAGGAGCTTGTTTAGTGTGTAGGCCTAGGCCAGCTCTGGATGTGCATGTAGGCACATCCCATGTGTGTGGGTGAAGTGTAGTAGGATACCATCATTGTAGAAGGCATATAAACTATGAATGAGAGGCATTTTAATCTAAGGGAGTTATCATCCATTATCATTTTTGATGTGGGACAACTTTAGCAGGTACTATTCATATTTTAAAACAATTAACCCCGTCTATAACTACACAAAATTTTATCAATGGAATTACCCTATTATCATTATGAATTATAGTATAATCACTTTATAAGGTACTATTCATATGTTAATGTAATATTATTCATTATACTCCTCCCTCCCACTCCTTTTAATAAAAATGAAATTGTTTCCCATGATGTGTTAATTTACCAACATCACAGGTGATGCAATTCCATTTTCCTTCAAATCCTACAAGGCTATAAATAAAACCATCAAATAGTTGAAAAATGATTGTAAATTTTATGTTTTATCACCTTTAATGTTCTGTAACCAACTTATACACATATTACTAAATGATTAAACAAAACAAGTTTGTTGTGGTCGAAAGACCGCCCGAATTAACCCCAAACGATCATCATTTAATTATTATCTAATGATTCATTATCATGGTATTTTAAAAAATTATTTATAAGATCATTTAATGTTATATAACAATATAAATAACATATAATTAAAATTATTTACATTTATTCACATTTTAAATGAACTTACATTCATGAACACAAGTGAATCGTTCAAGAAAACTATAAAAATGAACATTCCTGAACAATGAATTTAAGATTTATAACTCATCCAAAGCCCCATAAAAGAACTCAATGAAGCCATAGTAAATCAAATTCATGTATAAAAGGTTCTAGAATTTCTAATTAATGAATATGATGTCCTTATATAGGACATTAAAGTGAAGAAAGTGTTCAGATACAATGTAAAGGGAAATTCTCGAACCCAACTTTATTTCTTCGGGTTCTCCCTCTTTCACTCCATTTTTGATATGGTTACTCCTTAAAAATAATTTTTTCATAATTTTCTTTCATCTTATGGTATATAAATTTTATCTAATTGATTTTATAAAAAACATCATGTTTTCCAAAATAAATCTCCTTTCAAATAAACACACCCTTTTTTACTTCTTGAATATTGTTTCACTCTTCACTCATAGTTAATGGTTCTATGTCAAGAGTGATATTCCCTATTTATTTTAGGGACCAAATGTTTATGAAAGTATTATTTATTATATGAAACCAATATATTTCCATGGGTTATGTTAAGTTCAGGTTTTACATATTTTTAATGTGGCATGCATGATAATGTAAATATTACGTTGTGACGGGTGCACCCAGAATTATATAGTGCAATATGAATGTTTGAATGTGAAGGGTGTGCCCAGAATTATATAGCACTTCAATTCATTGGGTAAAGTGAATAATCTCATGATTAAAAGGGAAATTATTCATGAACATGATGCTATCATTGTTCAAAATTATGTGTGTTAGTTTAAAACTAAGACATGATGTTTCATTTTTATGCATTGCCACATTTCAAGTCTTTTATTAATGATTCCTCTCATTTTCATGATCCTTTTCCTATGTTGTGATTGTGCTCACCCATTTTTATATTGTTCATATCTATCCTCTTACTGGGATTTTATATCACCCCTTTTTGATGTATATCGTCAGGTGATTATGTGTACTAAGGAGTTTTCAATGGAAAATAAGAAGATGGAGAAGAATGAATTAAATAAATATTTATGTTTGATGTTGTAAATGTTATGTTTGGTCCTAGTTTCCCCAATACACTGAACCTTTAGATCATCGTGTTGTAATACTATTATTTTTTTTATATTCTAAATGATGTAATAATAGTGTAAGAAAAGGTAGGGTCTCTATAGTTGGTATCATAGGAAAGGTTTAGTTAATTTGGGAATTAGGATTAGTGAACCTTAAAGAAATCCTCTAGTATGAGACTAAGTACAAATATGCACACAAGAATATTTACACAGGGATCCCATAAGTCATGATTTTAGTGTAATTTTACAAATTAATAAGTTATGTATTCATGACTTTTTGAATTATGTTTTGTTCTAACCATTTCTATTTTAGAAAATGGTGGGTACTTGGAGAAACCAGGCCAACAACCCGTGTGAGGAAAATGCAGCGATTGAACAAACAAAATCCCCAATTCTTTAGAAGGTGGAGTTAAAAACTTCATGGATATTCTTACCCAACTATCTAAGGTTATGAAAAATAACCAGAATACTTGGGAATGTCGTCCTTCACCCAAAAGGGAGAAACTGGCTATCGAGTGTTTTATGTAGCAACGACCACCGACATTTAGTGGATAATTCGATCCACTAGTTTCGGAAAAGTGGGTCAAATCCATGGAGAGGATCTTTTATATGTTTCATTTTTCTAATATAGAGAAGTTGACTTTATCCATTTATCATTTAGTTGGAGAGTTTTATCAATGGTGAGCTTTGATCCAGAACACCATACCAAGAGGAAAAATTGAAGAGATAGAATGGGAAGACTTTAAGTCCATGTTTCTTAACAAGTATTTCCCAATAACTCTTCATAAAAATATGTATAGGGAATTCATAGATCTCAAAAAATAGGAAGGATAATCTATCATGACTTATAATGCGAATTTCACAAGTCTTGCAAGGTATGTTTTGGGGTTTTCTATCAACAATGATAGAAAAATTGATAGATTATTTAGTTGGTTAAAACCACACCTTAGAAAGGATCTTGCAATTAGATACTTTGGTATTTATTAAGAATATGTTTGATGTACCCTAAAAGTGGAGATAGAGTTCAGAGAATGTTCCCCTGGCTATAGTGATAAGAAACGAAAGATGGAGTTTCAAGCTAGAGGATCTAACAATAAAGGTGGGAAGAAAACTCAATGACCCACATGACAAAAATGTAGGAATTTTCTTCATGGGAACTGCCTTAAATAGATGGGTAAATGATTCAAGTGTTGGAAAGAAGGCCACCATGCTCAAGAGTGTTGAAAAGATATGAGAAGGAAGGAGAATGTGGTGGAATAAAGGAGAGAACCACCCATGGTTCAATGCTACAACTATAGGGAGAAAGGGAACTATGCAAGACAGTGCACTAAACCTTGAGTCCTCAAGGGTAATAAGCATTATCAGCCACCAAATACAAAGTAACAAGGTAAGGCTTATGCCATCACTGTGGTGGATGTTGAGAAATATAATGAAGTCATACAAGGTACAATTCATATTCACTAAAGAATGGAAAATGTCTTATTTGATTCTAGTTCTACACATGTTTTTATATCTCGCAAGTTTTCTAAAACTATAGAATCAAATCCCCAAAACATTGAATTAGATATATCTATAAAAACACCAAGAGGTGGAATCATTGTAACCCAAGTGTTTGAATATTCTCCAATTGGTGTATGTGGTAAGATTCTTCCAGTGAATCTCATAATACTTCCCTTGGTGGAATTAGATGCTATAATGGGAATGGATTTGATATCTTTATATAGAGAACATATCAAATATAAATAAAATGAAATATCTTGTCATATTCCAAACCATCCCATTCTCCTCTACAAATTCAAGGAAGATCATGAATCTCCTTTGAAAAACCCATCAATGGTGTGGGTTTTGATTACCTATGAAGAAGCATACCTTTCCCTAATGGTTGGTTCAAAGGAAAGTGTAAATCTTACATAAATTTTCATTTTTAGGGAATATAGATATGTATTTCTTGAAGAGTTACCCAGAATTCCCCTAGATTGTAAGGTAGAGTTCTCAATATAACTCATACCCGGAGCTACTCCTATCTCAAAGTGTCCTTATAGGATGACTCCTATCGAACTGAAGGAGTTAAAGAAGTAGCTGTAAGATAATTTGGAAAAAGGGTTCATACACCCCAGTGCATCACCTTGGGGTGCACCAGTGCACTTTCTGAAGAAGAAGGATGTATCAATGTGGCTTTGTTTCAATTATCGAGAACTCAACAATATCACCATAAAGAACAAGTATTCTCTTCCAAGGATAGATAAATTATTCAATCAGTTAATAGGATATCAATACTTATCAAATGAGGATCTTTATTCTTGATATCATAAGATAATGGTAAAGAAGGAAGATATTCAAAAGACTACCTTCTATACAAGGTATGGGCACTATAGTTTTTGGAGATGCCCTTCAGACTTACTAATGCCCCAAAGATCTTCATGGATTTGATGAATAGAGTCTTTAGACATTACCTTGACAAGTTTTTGGTAGTGTTTATCAATGATATTATCATATACTCCAAGAGCAAGGAGGAACATTGATAATATCTAAGACTTGTGTTGGCGACATTGAGAAAGGAGAAGTTGTATGCCAAGTTTAGCAAGTGTGACTTTTTGATGAAGAAAGTCACATTATTGGGACATGTTATTACAATTGATAAAATTTATGTTAACCATTAAAAAACAAAGGTGATTGAGGAATGGACTAGACCCTATAGTGTTATATAAATCCATAGTTTTCTTGGATTAGCTGGGTACTACCGAAGTTTTGTAAGAAATTTCTCACAATTGTCAAGCCCGCTAATTATGTTAACAAGGAGAGGGGTAAAGTAAGTCTAGATGAAAGAATGTGAGGGAAGATTTAAGGAACTAAAGAGAAAACTAATCACTACACTTTTACTCACACTACCAAAAAGTGGAGAATTTTTTTTGATATACAGTTATTCTTCAAAGAAAGTCTTGGGTTGTGTACTAATGAAAAATGATAAATATGATCGCATATGCCTCATGACAGTTTGAGATCCATGAGAAGAACTACCTGACGCATGATCTCAAGGTTGTAGCCATGATTTGTTCCTTAAAAATCTGGCAGAACTACCTTTATGGTGAGAAGTGTGACATATACAATGAACACAAGATCCTAAAGTATATATTTACACAAAAGAAGCTCAAAATGCATCAAAGGAGATGGTTAGAGCTAATAAAAGATTATGATTTCTCTATTCACTATCATATTGGAAAGGAGAACAAGGTAGTTGATTCTATAAGCAGAAAAGAACCTGCTCTATCCATGTTATAAATTGAGAAAGACCCTATTTTCTTGGATATTCAAAGGATGGATTTTGAAATTATAAGGGCACGGGATACATCCTACCTTACCCAAATTATTTCACAACTATCTATCCAAGAGAAGACTAAGATGGCACAAAGGGATGATCTGGAGTTACAAAAGAAGGTAAATGAAGTAAAGTAAAGGAATATTCATGAGTTCCATATCAATGATGATGGTGTGATTCAGTTTGGAACTAGGATTTGTGTGCCTTCATCACCCGGGATAAAGAAGTATCTATTGGAAAATGCACATATATCAACATTCTCTATCCATCCTGTTATCACCAAGATGTATTGAGATCTCTGAGAGCACTTCTGGTGGGATAACATGAAGAAATAGATAGAAAAATATATATTAAGGTGCTTGGTATGTCAACAAGTTAATGTAGAGTGACAAAAGTACAAATGTATGATGCAACCACTGCCTATAATCATGTGGAAATGGGAGAATTTAACTATGGACTTTTTTATGGGTCACCTGAAGATGTACAAGGGAAATAATGCGATATGGGTTGTGGTTGACCGACTCACCAAGACTTCCCATTTTATTACTATTCAGGAAGATATATCTCTTTAACAACTTACAAAGATATATGTGTAGGAAGTGTTGAGACTTCACGGTGTTCCACTCTTGATTTTATCTGATCATAATCCAAGGTTCACATCTAAATTCTAGAGAAGTCTTCAACATGCCTTGAGTACTGAATTGAATTTCAGAACAACCTATCACCCCCAAAATGATGGCCAATCTGAAAATACTATTCATATTCTTGAATATATGCTAAGAGCCATCTCTTTAGAATTCAAATATGGTTGGGATTAGCATCTTTAATTTGTTGAGTTCTCATACAACAATAGCGTCCAATCAAGTATTCAGATGGCTCCATATGAAGCTCTGTATGGAAAGCGATGTAGAACTCCAACCTGTTGGGATGAAGTTGGAGAAAGAAAAATACGTGGACTAGAACTTGTTAAAGTGATGATATAGAAGGTTCAAGTCATCCAAAAACATATCAAAGTTGCTCAGAGTCAGAAAAAGAGGGATGCTGACAACCATCAAATGGAATTGGAGTTTGACATTGGAGATAACGGCTTCTTTCAAATATCACCATGGAAGAGAGTCATGTGGTTTAGAAAGAAATGGAAGTTAATCCCAAGGTATATTGGAACCTTTGAGATCCTTAAACGCATTAGATCCATGGCCTATCAGCTTGTACTTACACTGAATATGGCCCAAGTTCATGATGTTTTTTATGTATCACTCCTGAAGAAGTACATACTAGACCCCTCACATGTACTAAACTCAAAAGTGGTACTACTGGAAGGTGATATCTTTTATGAGGATCATCTAGTGAAGATTCTGGAGAAGAGAGATAAGGTTCTATGCAACAAGTCAACCCACTTTGTCAAAGTGTTGTGGAGGAACCATAAGTTTGAATAAACAACTTGGGAACTGGAAGAGGCAATCAAGGAGAAGTACCCTCGCCTGTTGGTGTAAAACAAAATTTTGAGGGCGACAGTTGTTAATGGGGGAAGAATGTAATGACCCAAGGTTTTACTAATAGAATTTCCCTCTTATAATTATTCCTTATAGTATAATCACATTAGGAATTACAATGAAATATCATGATACTAAATAATATGTGATCATTAAATATAATTTTGTCACTTCTATGTTATGGATTTTAAAAATTTAACATACATGGTTGCGATCAGTAAGATTTTTGGAGTCTAATAGAACAAAATTAATTTTCAGTGAATAGTAACCCACCCTTATGAATAGTAGTACGATCGTTATTAATATTATATCTTCCAAAATATTAGTAACATTACCCAAGAATGTATAAATAAACGTTAGACATGTTAGAAGTGACAATATGACTATAGTAAAAGTATTTTTATTTTTTATAAGTTATAAATAATTAATTATAATTTATTAATTTAAAAGAAAATTTATTTTCCTAAAATTTTTCCATAAATTAAAAATTTTATTTCTTATGGTTTTAAGATAATTTTATAAGACCTTATGTAATTTTTGAAGGCATTATGAAATCATTTTTAATTTTAAAACCGTATTTTTCAAGTACATTATAATTTTAATTAAAAATTAAATTAATCATATTTAGAAAATTATTTTTAGAAAATAGAGTTCATTTTTGGATTACACACATCAAAAAATGGTTAGGGTGAATTTTTAGGATTTTTCTGAAATACTTGAATTTTTAGTGAATAATAAAATGTATTAATTTACCATATAAATACATTATAAATTAAATCCACTATTCCCCATATAAAAAGTAATAAAATCACACAAATATCAAAATCACATTCTCTATTTACTATTCTTGGTCATAGAATCATCATTATTTCTTATCTTGGTGTAAATTAATAAACTAATGATTAAAATATTAAGAAAAACTCATCTCCCCTCCACTATAAATACCACCCCCACACCCTCATTACTTCACACCTATCAAGATTAATCCTTGCCTAAAATCTACCCAAAGTTCGTCCTTATCACCTAACCCATGACCATGATATATTGGCATCATCAAAATACCAATCCTAGGTTCCTTAAGAAGGATCTGAAGAGGAGGATTCAAGAGGTAATTCCTCTCTCTCTTTTCTTTCAATTTCCTTTCAAATGTCATTTCTTTTCTTCTCTTATCCTAAACTTGTATTATAAAAATTTCATTATAACTCTCAAATATGATTGATATACTTGTAATATATCTTTTTAATGGAATATTATTCATTATAATCCTCCCTCAAACTCTTTGTTAATAAAAATGAAAATGTTACCCATGATGTGTTAATTTACCTACATCATGGGTGATGCAATTACATTTTCCTTAAACTCCTACAAGGATGTAAATAAAACCATAAAATTGTTGAAAAATGATTTTAAATTGTATTTTTATCACCTTAAATGTTCTGTAACCAACTTATTTACATATTACTAAATGATTAAACAAAACAAGTTCGTTGTGGTTGAAAAACCGTCTGAATTAACCCCAAACGATCATCATTAAATTATTATCTAATGATTCATTATCATGGTATTAAAAAAAATTATTTATAAGATAATTTCATGTTATTTAACATCATAAATAACTTATAATTAAAATTCTGTATGTTTATCCACTTTTTAAATGAACTTACATTCATGTATACTAGTGAACCGTCAAGAAAACTATAAAAACAAACAATCATGAACAATGAATTTAAGATTTATAACTCATCCAAAGGCCCATAAAAGAACTTAATGAAAGAATATTAAACCATATTCATGTATAAAATTTTATTTAATTTCTAATTAATGAATATAATTTCATTATATAGGACATTAAATGGAAGAAAGTGTTCAGATACATGGTAAGGGGAAATTCTTAAACCCAACCTTCTTTCTTTGGGTTCTCCCTCTTTCACTCCATTTTTGATATGGTTACTCCTTAAAAAACATTTTTTCATAATTTTATTTCCTTTTATGGGATATATATTTTCTATAATTTATTTTATGAAAAACCCCATGCTTTCCAAAAGAAATATCCTTTCAAATAAACACACCCTTTTTTACTTCTTGAATATTGTTTCACTCTTCAATCATGGTTAATGGTTCTATGTCAAGAGTGATATTACCTATTTATTTTAGGGACCAAATGTTTATGAAAGTATGATTTATTATTTGAAACTAATTTATTTACATGGGTTATGTTATGTTCAAGTTTTACATATTTTTAATGTGGCGTTAATGATAATGTAAATATTAAAATGTGACGGGCACACTCAGAATTATATAGTGCAATATGAATTTTTGAATGTGACAAGTGAACCCATAATTATACAGTACTCCAATGCATTGGGTAAATTGATGAATCTAATTATTAAAAGGGAAATTATGTGTGAACATGATGCTAACATTATTCATAATTATGTGTGGTAGTTGACCACTAAGACATGATGTTTCATTTTTTTATGTATTTCCATTTTCAAGTATTTTATTAATGATTACTCTCATGTTCATGATCCTTTCCCTATGTTGTGATTGTGCTAAAACTTTTTTATATTGTTCATATATATCCTCTTACATGGATTTTATCACACCACTTTTTGATGTATATCCTCAGGTGATTATGTGTACTAAGGATTTTTCAATGGACAATAAGAAGGTGGAGAAGAATGAATTAAATAAATATTTATGTTTGATGTTGTAAATTTTATGTTTGGTCCTAGTTTTACCAAGACACTAAACCTTTTAATCCTCATGGTGTAATACCATTATGTTGTTTATATTATAAATTATCTAATAGTAGTGTAAGAAAAGGTAGGGTCGCTATAATGTCCCACCTTGACTCTATACAATCGCCACTTAGATATGCCTCACGACTAATCTCCACCACATGAAATCTATTTCCCCCATCTACAATAACTATATAACTTCATAATAGATGTTGGAAAGCTCAAACTTGAGCTAAGAAACACCATATAATCTCGAAACCAATATGGATCATATTGGAAATATTGGGATACCACTGTGAATCTCATTTCAAAGGAGGAAGGGCCATACATGACAATGATAAAGTTTCATCCAGCCACTATGAAGGCCAGACGAGATTCAGGAGAAGTCCTATGCCATTACTACCACTCAATATTCCATGGGCTCATGAGGATGTAGGATGCTCATAGGGAATGCATATTTAGCTATGTGGAGTTATGAGGAATCATCTACATGAAGCTATATTAGAAAATGTCTAAATGGAGAAAAAATAGATATGGGAGATTTGAGAAAAACATCTATATATGTGTGGATAGATTATGGTATGTCATAATTTTTATGTGAAAAAATACCCGTCCAATGCTGTAGTGTGCTCATGTAGTGGATCTTGAAAATCCAATTTCCACAGGAGATAATATGAAAATATATATTCAAATGGGACAAATCAAAATATTTTTAAAATAAGGAATCTCAGAATGATATATATACAAAGATACCTCCCTCTAGAAATATAGAAGGGTGCTTCTATTAAGAGAATTGACATAGAGGAGGCTAGATAGTGCCAAACCAATATTTTGTTCTTTTATTTTCTTTATTTTTATACTGTTATTTCTTTTTATTTTATTTTATTTTATTATATAAATTTATTTTATTCATTTTTAATATAATTCGTAATTTTTTTAATTTTATTGGAGTTAATCACCCACATTCTTCACTATTTTCTCTTCCTTTTAATTTTCCACTATATTTCTCATCTTCTCCCTCTCATTATTTCTCTCTCTCTCTCTCTCTCTCACTCTCATTATCTCTCATTATTATTCTTTTTATTTTATTTTTCTTCTCTTATATTCATTATATCCACCATGAACTATTACTTTTGATAATGGATGGTTGAACTAAGTCTTAGCCTTGGGGGAGGTTAAGTGTTTCCTGAATTATTTTCTTAAATTCGTTAATTATTTTAATATGTTTCTTAAATTATTTAATGATTTGAATATGTTTGTGGAGTATGAAACTGAAGTGTATGAGTTCAGATATTTTCCACTATGACATGGTACTTGACTTCAAATATATTATTTTATTTAAAACCTTTCCCTACCATCCATTAAATATAGGATATTCACATGATAGAGTTGATCCATTCAATGGATTAAACAAAATAAGATGGAGTTGGGTCCTAGAAGATTATACAGTCTCAATTGAGGCATGTCATCAACCTTGATTATAGGAGGATATGTAATTAATTTTTCTTTAGCATTCAAGAATTTAAAACCCATAAAAAAGATGTTAATAATTTAGGAATGTGATTTCAGAATTGAACTATCAAACTAAATTTAAAAAAAATAATGATGAAGGAACCCGAATCCAAACCCTTTGTCTAATTACTTTCTTCATTCTGTTTTACTTTTCATTCTAGGGTATTTTAATTCTCATTCCATTCAAACATCATTGTTTTTGTAGATAATAATAAAAAAATAAATATATTTATTTGAATTAGAATTAATAAGTGAATAATCATAAATCCACTCATGTGAGAAGACCATGTTAATCTATTATGCCACATTAGGAAATTATAAATTGTATCTTTTTACACACCTCGTGATAGGTGTGCATCAAAACATGACACCATTTATGGGGAGTTAAGCGGTTGTTTTCTTAGACTTTTCTCTTTCACATTGTAGGTAGTTTTTATTATTATTTTATTTAATATAAAAAACCAGTAAAAAATATATTTATTTTTCCATGATGTTTTCAAATGCTTTGTATTATTCATGGAACAATTACTCATAGGTGAAATACCAAAAAAAATCGTTGAAAATGCTACATAATATCTCTTACATGGAAACTTGATGAACTCGTTTTCTTATCCAAGAATTTATTGAATTTTCATGTCACCAATATCTCATTTCAAGAGTTTGTATATATGATTGATGTAGTTAAGGATGATATTAAATGACTGAATACTAAAGAGGAAGAACCATTGGAACTTTTTAATTTTATTGAATAAGTATAAGAGGTTATGGTATTTCTTAAAGAGTATCCACAACCCAAGCATCTCAAGAATCATATATAGATCTATGATGAAGGACTAGAGAGTGATGATGAAGACTCACATGAAGATGTGAATATGAGAGATCAACAATCTCATGAACAATTTTAGAGTGATTGAGTAGATAATGAAATGAAAAGTGATCTCCCTATATATAAGGTAAAAGATACATCACTACTCTATTTGTGTCTAGTATTGGAAGAAAAAGAAGCCACCATATGGAGAAGTTTGAAGAAAATATGGAGGATCCCAACTACCAACCTCTATCTAGTGAGGTTAAACTCCAGGAGGCACTTACCACTAAAGAAGAGATCAAAGGAAAACAAACTCAATAAGTTTATCTTATCTTAAACTCTAGTTCATTTGATTTTATTCAATTTTAATTGATTGTTAACTCCCACTATTTTAAAATTTCAAATTCAACTAACTCATATTTTTTCTTGGAGGAGGAGGAAGAACATTAACATGCACCTGTTGAGGAACACATGGAGCTTCCATCACTTATTGAACATGCATTAGAGGAAGTACTTGAGGAAATCCAAGTGACCTTTCTAGATAAAGATAATACAGAAGATTATCTCATTGAAAGGGAGAATTGTCATATTGATTATTCATGTTTAAAGTTTTTTCAAGTGAAATTACCTTTTAAATCCCCCTTTTACAATACAATTCATGCAACCAACATCAAGAAAACACTAGGCAAGTAAGAAGAGGTTTTATAAGTAATAACCAAGAAGGAGGATGATCCATACTTCATCATACCCCTTCCATGATAGTTACACCTTATTGTAAAGGGGATATATTTCGTGTAATCTATCCATGGAATCCTTATCACCAAAAAATAATAAGTAAAAGCTGGGAAAAACCACATGAGGTGGTTCAAATCCAAGAATATCCACCCACTTACAAATTATGGATGATAGATGGTACTGCCCTTTTAGAGGTTGTAAAAATCTAGGGCCTACTTTGGGGATCATAATAAGACTTATCTATTTACTTTATTTATAGGTACTTTCAATTTAATTATTATTATAAGTTTAGGAAATTACCCCAATCCATTATCATTTTTAAATTTTAATGACATGGCCTTTACACTCAAATGATTAATTTAATTTTTTATTTCCATGATGGAAAAATTCATCCCCAAAAATAGTAAGGGTAAGAGAGGAATAAAGTTTCATGTGAATAGGGAGTTCATTATTTATTTATTTATGTATAAAACTACCTGTATTTTTTCTGAAATTTTATATAGAACATGAAATTCCAAAAAATGTGATAAACTGAAAATTGCATTCTCATACTTGAATTTATGATTTACTTGACTTATCTACAAGACATGACTTTCTTAGGAATCCTTCTATTCCATGTTTTATATTTCAATGATATTTATATTGAATGAGTAATATGGAGAATTGAATTATTAGAGTGAATTGTGGATATTAAAATGATGAATCGTGATCTGAGGGAATTTGTTGATTCATATAAATGAAATTTCCATACAATTTTTCATGCTTTGAATTTTGGAAATTCAGGTGAATTGATTTGTTATTATTATTCATACGATGATTGATTCTACCAAATTATATGTTCCATTTTAGAGAGGATTTCTAGACTAAATAAATTCTATTTTATCTTGAGAATATTTCTTGAGTGATCTGGGGCCATTTAAGCTATTAGAACATTCATTTGAACTTGTCAAATCCATGTCTATACAAAAAAACATTTAACATGATTGATACATCTTTACTGAAAATCCATTTTATTTAATACCACCTTTTACATCAATCCTTGTTTATCCAATAGACCCCATCAATCACCTTGTTAAGAAAGAGCCGCATTTCAAGCCATTTATATCCATTATTATTATCTTATTAGTATTTGTATGACATTTTAAAGTAGAAGTACGGGGGTGAGGGAATTCATTATGGAATGGATGAAATACATTATAAGGAATAAATACAGGGGTGATACTTTGGGTATTGAGAAATTTTATTGATTCATTTAATGTAATTTATTATTTTTCCTTGAAAAATAAAATAAAAAAAGAATGGGTTGTGACTTGGAAGAATAAGAAATCACCATTACTAGACCGATGATTTTTATCATATATGGTTATATAGTGGATGTGAGGTTTATTCTAAGCATGAATTTTCAAAAAAATCGGAAAAATTAGTTTGAAAAAGTGTCAAAAAAACCATATAAAAAAATAAAAGAAGAAGAAATTCATTCATTATGATATAATTTATGATAACTTACATTGATCTTGGGAAGTGAAAGTTTTTACAATTAAATGGAATAACTTCATTACACTTTTACTATTGATATCATGATTTATACTTTAGAGATTGACCTCCTCTTTGATCCTTAATGTTTATTCACAAAAATTTCTACCAACCTTAAGCCTCAGGGTCCTTAGAAAGTTAAATTAACATTCCTCTTGATTTTATGTGACTTTTTCTTTTACAAAGTGAATAATGTAGTTTTTACAAAATTATGGATAAGGATAATGTATTCATGATATTAGTACAACTTCACTTGAATTTATATAAAGATTGATGAGAGAAAAAAAATCAAAAGAGAGGTAGATATTAACCTAACATGTTTAATAATAATTAATTGAAAAGATTTAATGGATGAAAAAAGAAGATCCATCATTTTTAAATGGGTGAAAGTAAAAATTTTGGATTAATATTTCCTTTGAAAAATGGAAAGTTAAATTGATGTTTTATATGGAACGTGAAATTTTGATTTAACATTAATTTTATTACTTTAAATTATAAATATTGGTAACATTGGAACCCTCTTAAAATCAATTTTCAGATTTAATGATTAATTACAAGCATAGTTTAAGTGTGGGGGTATTTGATGCACTCATATTTTCATGTAATGTTTTAAATATTTTATAAGGATTTATAATAATTTTTAGTGAATATTAGCATATAAATCATTGTTTTATTAAAATTTGGGAATTTATAATTGATTAATTATTATGAATTAAAATAAATATTTTTTAAAATTTAGAAATTATCTAGGATATTCTAGTAGAATTTACTAAGGGTTTTTGATAATTTTTTTGGTTAAAAAATATGGTCCAGTGGGGATAACCCTCAACCAAGGGAGACACCAGCCACATGGTTGCCCAAGATGGGATAGTTGGATAAGAAACCCCTAGGAGAGCCCGCCAAATGGTAGTGAGAATACCTGGCCGCATGGGGAGGATCCTGTGTAGCGTGTGGGGTTAGGTTTACATGGGTCGTACATTTAGTCATGACCTATGTGTGTGGGTGTGGTTTAGCTGGAGCCCACCCCCCATGATAGGCATTATAATCGATAATGGGAGGCATTTTAATATAAGGAAGTGACCATAAACACTCATTTATGATGTGAGACAACTTTTTTTGGAACTATTTATATTTTATATCAATCTACTCTATTATGCATCAACACCGCACAACCACCACTCAAGTACACCTCACTTCTGATCTCTATTGAAGGAAATCACCTGCCTCCATCTAAAATCACTAGATATATCTATAGGAAATGATTGAAATATATGACTTGATCAAAGAAAAACCATTGAAACTCTGAACCACCATGGATCACATCTGGATACTTGGAAAACCATTGTGAAGCTCATTTAGAAGGAGGATGAGACTTTCATGATAATGAGAAAGTCTCATCAAACCACTGTGAAGACCAGATGAGATTATGGATAATTCCTATACCATTTCTACCACCCAGTATGTTTTGGTCTCGTGAGGATGAAGGATACATTGAGGGAATACAAAATCATCTATGTAAAGTTATAAGGAAATAGCTATGTGATGGAATATTAGAAAATGGATACATGGTGAAACAAAAAAATGGATATGTTATATTTGAGAAAAATTAATATGTATGTGAATAAGGATTACTCTATTTCATAATTTTGACATGGAAAAATATCCCTGAAACACTGCAGTGCACTCATGCAGTGGATCATGAAAAATTGATTTCTATGGGAGACATTCTAAAAATATATTTTCAAAAGGGCCACACCCAAATATTTTTAAAAGAAGGAAATTCTGAACGAGAGATATATTAGGGTACCTATCTATTTAGATATGAGGGACGATGATACTATGAAGAGAATCAATAGAAAGAAGGCTAGATGTTGTTGGACTACTATTTCATTATTTTATTTTATTTATATTTATAATTATCTTTATTTTTATTTTATTTTCATAGCTTATTTAAATTTTATTTTATTATATTTATTATAATTCATTCATTTATAATTAATTCAAGTGAATAACCCACATTATTCATTTTTTCTTCTTATTTTTATTTTTCCATCATGTTTCTTATCTTTTCCATCTCATTCTATATTTCTCATTCTATCTCAACAATTATCCATCATTTTTATTCTTTTTATTTTATTATTTCTTATCTTATCTTAATTATATCCATCATGACCTCTTACTTTTGAGAATGGAATGATGACCTGAGTCATGGAATCAGGGAAACATATATATTTTCTAAATTATTTTCTTAAATTTTTTAATGATTTGATTTTTTTTGTAGTGGATGAAAGTGAAGTGCACAAGTGTGGAGATTGTACACTATAACATGGAACTTGAATTCATATATATTATTTTATTTAACACTTTCCCTCCCTTCCATTAAACACAATATCTTCACATGATGGAGTTGATCCTTCTATTGGATGAAACTATATATCATGGGAATGGGTCATGGAAGATCCCACACTCCTAATTGATATATTTCATAAACCTTGATTATAGGAGGAGGTGAAATTAAGTTTTCTCTAGAATTTGAGACTTCAAAACCAATAATTAAGAGGGTTGTAGTTCATCCAAGATATTTTAAAATTGAACTATCAAATTAAATTTAAAATAACAACAATGAATAATGAAGAAACCTAAATTCAAACCCTTGGTCCAATTATTTTATTTATTCTATTTTACTTTTCATTATAAGTTTGTTTAGATTTCATTCTAATTATATTCACCCATAATTATTCTATAAAATAATAAAACAATAAAATGAAATGTATTTTGGTGAATTATAATTAATAATTTAATAATTTTGAAGCTCCTAAAGTGAGAGGATGATGGTTATCCATTATGTTGGACCAGGAAATTTTAAATAGTAGCTTTTGTCACACTATGCAACATGTGTGCATCAAAACATGAATGGATAATTTTAATTCCATCTATTTATTTTATTCTTACTCTATTTTTATGTTAAAATTCCATCTACCCCTCATAATCCAATTATTTCTTATTTAATAGAGAGTTAGAAACCTTAATAGGTTGGGTGAAGGGGAGGTAACCAAAATTTATAATGATTGGGTCTAGTTTAATTTATTTAAATACATTGATCTCTTTTATTTATTTATATTTTCTATTTACACACTTTGTAAATATTTTAATTTCTTTTTTTTTTATTTTAAAAAATAATAGTAAAACCAAACATTTCTCTTTCCATGATAATTTCAAATGATTATTTTTTTAATTCATGGAACAATTATTCAAAGGTAAGGGACAAAGAGCAAGTGGTACATGATGATAAGTAAGTCCTATCAAGAAGGTTTGAAAGTATTACTTATTTGGTCCAATAGACTTCAAGTGGCCGTGAGATAAGAATTTCACTTCAATAATTGACAGACATGTTTAATGAAGCCCAAAATTACTATAAAATATTAATTTACACAATAAAAGTACCACTAGAGCTGCCCAATTTTGCTGAATAAATCCAAGAAATTGAGGCCTTGATTAAGGAATATCCATAGCCCAACCATATAAAAATCAGATTCAAACCAGTTATGAGGATCTATATTGGATTCATTATGAGGAAGATTTGTCTTATAAGCTATATGTGGGAGATCAATAAGATCCATAAAATTTCGATAAGGATTATGAAATATAACATGATCTACCCATTCCTTAAAAATTAGAAGAGCCAACACCTTTTAATATCTCTCTATATTTGGAAGAATAAGAATCCACACAAGTGGTGTAATTTGATGGAAATATTGAGGATCTTGACTATCAACCTCCACTCAATAAAATTCATCTTTAAGTAGAATATACCACTATAAATGATATTGTAGTCATACCAAGATAGGGAGATTAATCTTATCTTTAACACTATCTCTTGTGATTTTATTGAATCTAAATTGAGTATCACCTCCCACTATTTTGAAATTACACATTTGACCAATCCATGTTTTTCCTTGGAGGAAGATGAATAAAATGAATATGCACCTACTGAGGAATACATAGAGATCCCTGATTTTATTAAACATTCATTAAAGGAATCCCATGAGGAATTCTAAGTGGATAGTCCTGAATAAACCAAGGTAGTGTATACTCATATTGAAAGGGTGAATTTTTATATTTATACATCATATTTAAATATTTTCCAAGTTTAATTACCTTTTAAATCTCCCTTTTATTACACAATTCATTCATCTCACATAGAGAAAACACTGGTCAACAAAGAGGATAGGTTTCACATGAATCAACCAAAAAAGAGTATGATCCACACTTCATACTATCCTCACCATTCAAGCTATAAATTATTGTTAAGGGGATTGATTTTTTGTCATTTATCCATAGATTATTCCTCACCACTAATAAATAATAAGTGAAAGCTGGTAAAATCCACATGTGGTGGTTGAAATCCAAGAATCGCCACCCACTGATGGATTATGGATAGTAGCTAGTACTTCCATTCTAGAATCATTAAAAATTAAAAGGCACACTTAGTGTATAATACTAATACTTATACTTTCACTTTATTTCCAATACATTCTATTTCATCCTCATGAATTACTTTAGGATCTAGCCTAATATATTATTCATTTTGAGCTTTAATGGCATTATCCTTGAGTTTTAATTGATTTATTTACTTTTGTAATACCATGATGGCACTAGGAATCCCCAAATAGCCAAGGAGAATAGAGAAATGAAGCTACATTAGAAAATGGATTTCACTCTTACATAGTTTATGATTTAAACTCCCTGTATTTTTTCTAATATTCTTTGTTAGGATGAAAATTTCAGCAACTGTGATAAACTAAAAAACTACATTCCCATACTTGAATTCTTTATTTACTTGACTTATTTAGGAGACATGAATTTCTTAGTAACCCTTTGATTCTATATTTTAGATTTCAATGATAATGATATTGAATGATTAAAATACATAATTGAATAATTAGAGTGAATCATGTATAATGAAATGATTACTCATGATTTTATGGAATTATTTGATTCTTGTAAACTAAATTTCCCTTCCATTTTTCACACTTTGAATTTATGGAATTCATGTGAATTGATTTTTTATTATTATTCATTCCATGAGTGATTATCCAATGTCACATTTCTATTACCAATATGATTTCTTGATCAAATAATTTTTTCCTTAAGAAAATTTATTGAGTGATCTTTGAACATGTCACATACTTGAACTTTCATTGGAACTTATCAAAGAAATGGTCATAAAAAACACATTTAAAACTATTTATCATTTTTTATTGATAAGAACTTATCCTTGTGACCAAATTTTACATTTATCCTTGGGTAACCTATAGATATCATGAATGACCTTGTTAGGGATGAGCCATATTTGAATCCATTTTTATCCATTCATACTGTACTCTTGGTATTTTCATGGAATTTTAATGTTGATGTGTGGGGGTAAGGGAAGTCATGGTGGAAGGATGTACTATATTGTAAGAAAAAAAAGTTTGGGGGTTCTATGTTGGGTATTGATAATGGTTTATGATTTATTCATTGTACATTCATTATTTTTTCTTCTTGAAAGATAAAAAATAAAATAAAATAAAAAATAGGTCATGACTTAGAAGAATAAAAAAACTCTATTACTATAATGAATATTTTTATCATATATGGGAAGGTAGTGGATGTGAGGTTTATTCTAAGCTTTTTTTTTCAAAAAAGTAAAAACAAATCTGAAAAATTAGTGTAAAAAAATCAAGAAAGTGTAATTAATTTATCATTCTTTCATTGATCATATTTTTTTTGAGCTTGGGAAGTGGGAGTTGGAATTTTGAAGGGGAAACTTTCATTGACATTTTAGTTTTGATATCATGCTTTATACTTTATACTTAACTTCCTCTTTTAAGCCTTAATGTTTTCACATCAATTCCTACCAACCTTTAGCCTTAGATTCATTAGAACCTTAGTTGAAAATAAATATTGATTTCACGTGATTTTCATCTTTACAATGTGGAGAAAGTAGTTCCTTTGGAATCCTTTCAAAAATGAGCATGTGCTCATTCTAAGAACATAAATCTATTTGAATTTTTATCATGAGTGATGAAGTAAAAAAATTGAAAAGTTAGGTAAATAAAGAATTTACATGATTAATAATAATTAATTAATATGCTTTAATGAATGAAAATAAAATTTCCACAACTTTATTAAGGGAGAAAGTAAAATACTTTGATTTATTATTCCTTTGAAAAGTGTGAAATTGAATTGATTTTTTATGTGTAAAGTTGAAAATTTTGTTTGACAATAATAATTAGTTGATTTAATTTCTTTGAGAATTAAATATTGGTAACATTAGAGACCTCTTAAAATAATTACTGATATTTAATTCTTGAGGACTAACATAGTTTAAGTTATGGGGTATTTGATGCACACATATTTTTATGAAATTATTTAAAAAAATTATTACAATATTGAATGGGTTTTAATGAAAATACCCATTTAATTAAATTTTTAATTTAAAATGTGGTAATTTAAAATTGAGAATTTAAAATTAATTGAAATGTTAAATTTTAATTTTTTTATTTATAAATATTTTGTAAAAATTTACTAGTGTTTTCTTATATTTAGGGTGTAAAAAATGGGCCAACTAGGATAGGTGTCAAGCAATGGGCCAACCAGACACCTAGACAACCCAAAAGGGGAAACTAGACAAAGAAATCCCATCAGGAGGTCCTTTATAGCAGTAAAGAGGACTTCCAGTCATGTGAGGAGGAGCCCGTAGATCATAGTGTGGTCCAAGGCTTGTATAGTCCCATGCATGTCGCCACATGCCCATATTGTGTGTTTGAATGTGTATGTATAATCCCATCCCTATATTAAGAATTTGAGTATCAAATTTCATGGATTGAAATTTATATAATCACTGAGACTAGACTTATTTATAATTTGGGACAACTCAAGTATGATAATTATTCATCATTTACAAAAATTCCATCGTACAACCTTAGATTTTCTCCCCCACACCTCATACACACCTTAACGCCACTCTCTAATGTTTTCACCACCAGAAATCATAGGAACACTATCTGAAAATCAGTATAGATTTCATTTCCACCATTATAATTCTCAATCTCAAGCCATATATCACTACTGAGATTTGGGATCACCATGGATACCTTCTGGAACCTCGAACAACCTCTGATAAGTGGATCTCAACCCATATGGCCACTATGAAGGCTTAATGTCATTGATAAAACCTTAAACTATAGAGAAGGTGATTACATATAGAATTTCATGTCCTTGCATGGGTTTCATTATATGAGAGGAGGTCTATTACATAGTTAAAGTCTTCTATAAATTTAAAATTCAGAGCCTTTTGGGATTCCTACATCTACAGGTGGATTCTCATGGATATTTTGAAAACAATAAAAAACGTTATCTATGTGGCTATGGTATTTTATTTTTGAGATGTATATTGATAAGGATTAAGGTATATTTATCTCTTTATAAACATATGGTGCTTTCCACTATTGAGGATAGCTTGAAAGGAGTAGTTGACACCGAAGGGATTCTACTATTTCTTCATTTTATTTTATTTATTTCCTTTCATTTTTTATGTAGTTTTATTTTAATTTTATTTTATTTTATAAGTAATTTATTTATTAATTTTTTAACTCAATTGATTCATTCTATTAATTCATTCACTATTTATTCATATGTTTTCTCCAGTGTTACTCATTATTATTTTATTTTTATTTTCTCACTCTATTCTATTTTTTATTTCTCTATAATTTTTTTCTCTCTCTATAATTTTTTATTTTATTTTTCTTCTCTTCTTCTTAGTTTCCTCCACCGTGTCCTCTTTCACTCGACAATGAGTGACTAACCCAAGGTTCAACCTCAAAGGAGGATAAGGTGTTCTTAAATTCAATGCTTAATTTTTTTAATGTTTTTATTTCTATTTGTAGTGAATGAGAGTGATATGTATGTGTAAAATTATTTTCCACCATGAAATGGATCATAAATTAATTTATATGCTTTTTTTAAATATTTTCCCTCCTTTCCATAGAATATTATCTCTTCAAATGTTGGAGTTGAGTTGTTCAATGAATGAAATGACATATGACGGGGTTGGGCCCTAGAAGATTTCACACTCTTTATTAAGGAGTGTCATTGACCTTTATTATAGGAGGAGGTGGAGTTTTCATTTTCCAAATAGTATTTCCTAAAAATTGAAATATTTTATAACCACTCAATAAAATAATTGTAGTTTAAAAATTAGATTTCATAATTAAACTATCAATCTGATTTTGAAAAAAAAAGAATAATAATTAAGGAACCAGAAAATGGTGCCAAGTATTGACATGAAATTATCACAGTGTTTGGAAAAAGCTATTATTTATATTTTTTAATGTATAACAATGGATTCCCATGGTCACCTCACTTTAGGATCTTCACGATTGTCTACTTACTAATTATAATTCACCTAAAAAACTTTTTTTTATTATTTTTTAAAATAATAAAATATGAGTTTCTTGGTTTTGGAAAGATAAAATGAAATACTAAAACTATACTAACATACAACGAAAGATTATACTAGAAAATAAATAACTTGTAAAAGTGTTTGGTTTTGGGTTCCTTCATTATTATTCTTTGTTTGATATAATTTATTTTGATAGTTTAATTATGAAATCTCATTTTTAAACTATTATTATTTTATTTAGTATTTGTGAAATCATTTAATTCCTATAAAATACTATTTCAAAAACTAAAACTCCACTTTCTTTTATAATAAAGGTCAATGACACACCTCAATCGAGAGTGTGGAATCTTCCAATACCTAGCTCTATTGTATTCCATTTTATCCATTGAATGAATCAACTCCATTATATGAAAATATTATATTTAATGGAATAGAGGTAAAAGATTTTAAAAAATCATAGAAATGAGTTTGAGATCTATGTCTTGTAGGTAAATCATTACAACTATCAATATCAATCCCATTCACCAAAAAAATAAATAAAAACAATAAATAATTTAATCCCAAAATTCAAGAACACTCGATGCTCCCTCGAGGAAAAGTCTCAGGTTAGTCCCTCATTATTGAGTAAAAGAGGTCATGGGGGGAAGAAAGTGAGGATACGAGAATAAAAATAAAATAGAAATAATGATGAGAGATAGGGGAGTAGTAAGAGAGAAATAAAATAAAATAGAAGAGACAATGAGGAAATAAAATGAAGAAGAAGAGAAGAAACACTAGAGTAAAATAGAGGAATAAATAGTGAAAGAATAAATATAATAGATATATTATGTTAAAAAATCAATGATATAATTAAAAATTTAATAATTTAAAACCAAAATTAAACTATAGAATCAATTAAAGGAAATAAAGAAAATAAAATGAAGAAATAGAAACAACCCTTCAGTGTTGGACCCTCCTTTAAAGCTATCTTTAATAGTAGAATGGACCCTCTATTTATAGAGGTATAAATATCCCTTTATACTTCTCAATATACATGTTAAAAATAAAATCCCATATATACAATGATCTCTTTTTTTATCTTCTTCCAAATATTCCCAAGAATATGCCTATAGTCATAGGAATCCTAAAAGTATCAGGATTTTAGATTTTTAGAAGACTTTAACTATGTCATGGACCTCATCCCCAAAAGAGTATCCCATGAATGGAAATTAAAGGCCACATATAAATGTCTCATCCATGATGAAAGGATTTATCAACCCCATTCATCCTTCATAGTGTCCAGGTGAGTCAAACTCTACTTCTCAATGGTCGTTCGAGGTTATAAAAGGGATCCATGGTGATCCCAGGCCTTGGTGGTGAGATATGTCTCGAGCTAGAGCTTTATAGCACCAGAAATGGCATATTAAGTGATTTAAATATGGAATCCTTGAGATGTTGGGTGGTAGAGAGTGGCATTGAGGTGTGTCCGAGGCATAGGGGAGCAAAGATGATGTTGTTTGACAATATTGTTTTAAATGATAAACAATTCCCATTTTTATGCCATACCACATTGTAAATGTACCTTGTCTTGACTCTTATATAAATATCAACCCAAAACATCCTATAATGAGACACCTACTATAGGTATTGGATCCTGCATACATGTTCAAAACACAATATAGTCCTGTGCCGACATAGACGGGCTCACATAGGCCTTTGCCCATACTTTGCTCCATAGGATCCTCCCTATATCTTCTGATATACTCTTTGCCACTATTAAGGCCCTCTTGGTGGGATTTCTTGGCCGATTGGCCTCTTGTTGGATAACTAGGTGTATGGATGGCCCATTGGTTGAGGGATAGTATAATTCCCCCTTTTTTACACCTTCAATATAATAAAACCCTAGAAAATTCCCAAAGAATATTCGTAAATAAAATAATACAGTAAAATTCCACAATTTAATTCATTTTAGATTCTTAATTTTTAATTCAAACATTTTAAATAAAAAAAATAATTAAATGTGTATTTTTTTAAAAACCATTGAATATTATTAAAAAAAATTTATATAATGGCATGAAAATATGTGTGCATTACTGTACCTATTAGTTTTGAATCCAATTTTCTATGTCTAGATCATATTTTTCTCCAATCACTTATGATGGACTAACTAGGATACTATATGGACTTCCATATGAGGTCTTTCCTTGTGATCGCACAATTTAGGGATCACTCTAGGAGATACATCTAATAGCTACACAGATTCTTTAGTTACCCCATGAGAGATTCAGTCAATACCTTTTTGAGGTGGTGAATCCTATCAAGTGACCCTTAGAGTTACATGAAATTTCCCCCATTTCATACAAGAGGTCAAGGACTACTGAGCCAATGGAATTCTATAATTGAACCTTATAAATCATTTAGGATGATGATGTTATTGTTATAACTTTATTGGATCCAACCCATATTACATTATTTTGAGTTTTAGTTGATTCTATTTAGATATTTATTTTATTTTTATAGATATTTTTTATAGGATCTCATTAAGCTCAGTTTTTACTCTGGTCCATGCACTAATATATGCACTGATATTCATTTTTTCCACTATATTCTCATACCCATTTTCTACTTTCATATTGGCTATAACCTCTAAACTAATCATTTATCTAGTGAATGTATGTTTTCCTTCCAACATTATTGTAGGTAGACCAGTTTCTCATCAACATATGATATTTTACCTATGCCTTGACATTTATTACAAGGATCTCTGGATTATCTATACTAATTTCATTATTTCCATTAAAAATATTTTTATTATGTCATTTTCATCTCTCCTATATCACTTTACAATAAATTTCAGACTCTATTTCATTTTATGTGTGGGGATACATTATTGATCCTTATTGAAAATACACATGGATCGTTTCCCAGTCTCATTAGTCTAAGAGACATTTTCCATTAGAAACATTCTTTACTCCAAATATCATTGCACCCGTGTAAATAAAAGAGAAATTTTAGATGGAAATTGTTAAAATCTATTAATTATTCATACTTAGAATTTTATCATGAATGTTGAGTTGATTAATTTAATTTTGATTTTAAATTTTTAAAATTTTTATTTATTGACTCATTACTTGATATTATTCCCTTAGTTATTTACCTTTTTATATGTATTATCATTCTAGAGAGTATTATGAAAATAAAATTTTCTATTATTTTCTAATTATACTTATTGAGAGACACTTCAGGAATGTGTACCTATCAGAACTTGAATTGGAATATTATTAAGGTTATTATTAAACAAATACACTGTTGAAATGATTGAGTTGTTTTAATTGATTAATATAATTTTCCTAATACCCACATATACATTCTTCCTTCCTAAAATCATAGAATCCGTGGATGATATTTTTAGGATTGATCCACATTACAAGCCCATTTTATCCCTACTTACCATACTCTTTGGTATGATTTCATGATTTCACCTGGAATAAGTATGGGGGAATGATCATTACTACTGGACGTGAGATTCTTATTTCTAAGGGGATGTGTGGTGGCATTTTTACTTGATCTATGAGATGTGGTCCATAGTTAATTCCTATGTACCTTCATGGTTATCCTATTTCTTATACATATATATGGGTTGTTAATTAAAAATGTAAAAAATCACCATTACTAGACCAATTAATCTCATGATAGATCATATATAGTTAGATGGTGGATGTGAGATCTATCATAAACATTAATTCTGAAAAAAATAAAAAAAGAAAGAAGAAAAATACCTTTATTATACTTTTATGACACATACATTGACCTTACTTTAGCTTTTAGGATTGAAGAAATTCTATTTTATAGAGTAGTTTATTCATTATAGTATTCTAGATTACCATGCATAATAATTTAGCTATTACTCTCATTTTTCATCTTTATTTTTATAATCTATCCACCAAACCAAATCCTCATAGTTATTTGAACTATAATGATAAATTCCTCATGATTAATTATGTTATTTGTATTTATAGAGTGGAGATGTTAGATCCAATGTAAGCCTATGGTTAGGAATATGTATTTAGGGTATGATCATAGCTCCAATTTTAATTTACCTTGAGTGATGAGAGGAAATTCATTGTGAGGTAAATAAAAATTTGGGTATGTCTATCAAAGGCATAGTTGAAAAATCAAAATTAAAGGAAGAAGGTATTTTAATAAATAACTTGACTATGATCCATGATTAATTTTCTTTTTCAGGGGTGATTTTATAATAATAACATTATCTACTAACACTTTGTTTTATTTTCTTGTTTCTAATGAATGTTTCTTATGGAAAATTATTTCCTTTGAGATTATTATTGTGATGTTTTTTATTAAGGACAATAAATTTTTAATTTGAAATAGAATTTGATAATATTAATTAATTTATACATTTGGGAATCATATATTTAAAAGTTTTACATGTTTTCACAATGATATTATGATTTTTGTTTTGTATTTGTAGATAATTGGAGATAATGTTAAAAAGGGGTGATGATTGTAAAAGTTTGTAGTTTCAGACATTTTATGCTATGAAATCAAGTTTATGGTGTAAATACCTCAAATATAGTGTTCTTACAATACAAATAACTATGAAATAAAACATTTTAATGCCATAAATGCTTCAAGAAGAAAAAGAATTATGGTGTAAGATAGAGACTTAATCCGTAAAATCCTTGGGGAACAAAGACCCCAACAATTTTGTTTAAGACATAAATCTCAGATATGCAAGTATCAAGGCATTCATTCATAATGTAAAAATAAATAGTTATGGTGTAAAAATACCTAGTATAGATAATATAATGAAGAATATTAGAATAAGATATATTTATGTTGTAAGTTACTTCAGCCTATATATATTCCAGTAACTCAATCATTCAAAAGGGATTTTCTTTTCATTCAATTTTGACGTTATTTTCCAATATTTTTTCTCCCATTTACATTTTGGTGTTGCTACTTTGATAGGTTTTGAATTATTTTTCAATTCTTTATCATTATTCCAACATTTTCTGCGTACAATAAATTTTTTATTCCATGTTTCTATTTATCCTCTATTTAGATAAGACCATTTTTATTGATTGATTTATTAATAGTGTATTTGTTGAAATGAATATTTCAATCATGATTAACCTAGTTTATACATCTAATTATTTCATTCCTAGGCATGGATAAAATTACCAGGGATATGGATCAAGAGTAGGGGTAAAAGAACCTTAATGAACCTATGAATCAAATAGTGGGTAATTTATTAGCTAAGAATATAATCAAGTTAAGAAATAAATTATTACTTAATTCACTCTATTCAACAAGATCTGGGGGATTATAAGAGAAGGAACCTAATCTAATTGGAAAGAACAAAACTAGGATTAATTGTTTGTTTTTTTTTCTTCTTATATAGTGGAACCCAATACATCTAGGCTGGAAACCACCTCTGGACCAAAGTGTGGTTATCAGTTTGGGTTGATCCATTTTTTTGGAACTAACCCAACTTGGTGAACCTAGAAAAGATACAAAACATACGTGAATATACATTACTTTGTTATATTTAGGGATATATTCTGCTTAGGATCTCCAAAATTGATCCCAAAACCTTCTTCCATCAAATAAAATTTAATCCAAATTTCTTAGCTTAGAACCCAACCTCATAGAATTCATGTGAAGAATCTATCACTAGGTTCCAACTCCTAGGTCACAATCCATTTACATTTACTCCCTATGGTTTTGAATATAAATTTATACCATTTTTTGTACATTAAATGTAGTGCTAGTTGGGTTTATATAAATTTCTAATTTTTTCACACCCATGTGGAATTAGCGATGATGTGCAGGATGATCACAGATATCCAAGAATCAAATGGTGAAATACTGACAAAATTTGTAGTTAGATATTACATACTCAATTTTCCTAGTAGTTTGGTTTTTGTATTAAATAATATTTATTATGTACATCTTATTACCAAAAACATAATCTCAGTTTCAAGAATAGAAACTATTGTTTTTTTTCATGTTTGGGAATAATTATTTTCATTTTTATGAGGATAACATATGTTATGGTATAACACATTTTATCAATGGATTGTATATACTTGAACATGAAAACCCTTGACAATCAATAAAAAACCTGATAAGAATGACTCATATCCTACTCCCCTATGACACTTAAATATAGGTTATGTAAATGAAATGATTTTAATAAAACTACATCAAGTATATTATTTTGACTCTATTGAGTTGAAAACCTTGGATGTATTCCATGATTTATTATATGGTAAAATTACCAAATAAATTTTCAACAAGAAAGAAGAAAGAGCTATAAAACAATTTGAGTTGATTCATAATGATGTATGTGGTCCATTTTTAGTAGAGGAAAGGTCTAAGTTATATTATTTCATTACTTTTACCAATGAATTTAGCAGGTATGGTTATATCAAATTAATGATATATAAGTGAGATTACTTTCATATGTTTAAGGAATATAAAAATGAATTAGAGAAATATTTTAGTAACAATATTAAGAAGATCTATTCAAACCAGGGTGGAGAATATATAATCCAATAATTCACCAATCACTTGGTGGCACTACTAGAAAAGGGGGCATTGGATCCCCCCAGACTCGGGCGACCGCCATTGGCGGTCGCTAAAGCTAACCAATAGCAACCGCCAATGGTGGTCACTAACCTACATAAAAAAAATCGGGGGGCTTCTGCGCCACCCCCCCCCCCCCCGCCCCCTCCATCGCAGCCCTAACCCCCTCCCTCCCTCGCCGCCCTCCCTCGCCTCCCTCCCCTCCCCCGCCGCCCGGCCTCCCCCGCCGCCCAGCCTCCCCCGCCGCCCAGCCTCCCCCGCCGCCCGCCCTCCCCCGCCGCCCGCCCTCCCCCGCCGCCCGCCCTCCCTCGCCGCCTGCCATCCGGCCGCCGCCCGCCGCCCTCGGGCCTCCGGCCGCCGCCCTCCGGCCTCTCGGCCCTCCCCCCCCCCACCCCGGACGGCACCCGCACCCCGGACAGCCCCCGCCGCGCATTCCGGACCACTCCCTGCACCCCGGACACCTCCCCGCACCCCGGACAGCACCCCCCGCGCACTCCGGACCGCCCCCCGCACCCCGGACGCCTCCCCGCACCCCGGACAGCCCCCCCCCCCCCCCCCCCCCCCCGCGCACTCCGGACTGCCCCCCGCACCCCGGACGCCTCCCCGCACCCCGGACAGCCCCCCCTGCACTCGGACACCCTCCTCCGAACCCGGAAAGCCCCCCCGCACCCCAGACAGCCCCCCCCCCCCCCCCCCCCCCGCACTCCGAAACCCCCCCTCCAAACCCGGACAGCCCCCCCGCACCCCGGACAGGCCCCCCACACCCCGGACACCCCACCCCACACCCCCAACAACCCCCCTGCACCCCAGACAGCCCCCCCTCCCCCGCACCCCGGACACCCCCGCACCCCGAACACCCCTGCCCGCACCCCTGACAGGCCCCCGACACCCCGGACACCCCTCCCCGCACCTCGGACAGCCCCCCCGACCCCGGACACCCCCCCCCCCCACTACCCGTCCTCGTCCCCTCCCTTGCCGCACCGCCTTTGGCTCCGGCTCCCCTTCGCTGCCTCCTCTCCCTCGCAGCACCGCCTTCGGCTCCCCTCCCTTTCAGGATTGTAGCTCAATCAGGTAACATGAGCTTTCAGTTACATTATTATTTTATCAATGGTTCATAAACAAATAGTTAATATTTTTTTTGAATATAGTTGATTTGAAAAATGTAAATGTAATAAGTATTGTGTAAATGTTTGTTATACAGATATTATTATGGATAAGAGTTGGATTGATCTTCCAAATCGAACGTCTAGAGAATATTTCAATGGCATTATGCAGTTTATTGACTTCACGAGAGGACTTGAAAGTGACTATATTAGTTGTCCATGTAGAAAATGTGCTAACAGATATCAATTCACACGAGATACTGTGAGGGAGAACCTTTTCTTTAATGGATTTCTGAAAAATTATAAGAGTTGGACTCGTCATGGAGAAGAATATGTTTGTTGTCAAAATACAGATGCAGCTCAGATGGATGTTGATGCAAGGATGACTGATCCAATGCATGAAATGCTTACTGAAATGGTACGTGGGTTTGATCCTGAAGGCATTGACATCCAGAATCTTGAGACCGGTGAGATAAATCTTCGCTCTGGTGCAGATCGTGATTCGAGGAGGTTTTATGAAGTACTTGATGATGCGAAAACAAAATTATATCCTGGATGTACTTCTTACAATAAACTGTCGTTTATCGTGGAGTTGTTGCATTTGAAGACTTTGAATAATTGGTCAGACACATCATTCGACATGCTTTTGGTTTTATTGAAAAAAGTTCTTCCTGTCGACGCTAAGATTCCTGAGTCGTATTACTATGCTCGTAAGTTGACAGAGAACTTAGGTTTTACATATGAGACTATAGATGCATGTGAAAACAACTATATGTTGTTTAGAAATGAAACTGCTCATTTGGATATTTGTACGGTTTGTGGCGCTTCTAGGAGGAAAGAGAACAGGGGAAATAAGACTCATCAAAGTCAGATTGCGATACAGGGGAAACCGATTGCCGTAAAGCAAATGCGTTACTTTCCCCTTAAACCGAGGTTGAAAAGATTTTTTATGTCATCTAAAGTTTCTAATTTAATGAGATGGCATGCAGAAAGAGTTCATGAAAGTGACATGTTAACCCACCCGGCAGACTCTCATGCATGGAAGGATTTTGATAAGAGACATCCCGACTTTGCTAAAGATGTTCGTAATGTCCGATTAGGATTGGCAGCAGATGGTTTCAATCCATTCAAGTCTATGGTTGGTGCAACTCATAGCACATGGCCCGTGGTGTTGGTTCCATATAATCTTCCTCCGTGGCTTTGTATGAAGCAACAATTTATATTACTTTCCACTCTTATTGATGGACCTAAAAGTTCGGGGGATAAGATTGATGTTTACCTTCAGCCATTGATTGATGAGTTGAATGAATTTTGGGGCGATGGTGTGATGACTTATGACTGCGAAACGAATGAAATGTTCAAACTGCATGCTGCTTTATTGTGGACAATCAATGACTTCCCAGCTTATGAAAATTTATCAGGCTGGAGTACGAAAGGGGAATTTGCTTTCCCTTGTTGCAATAAAAGTAAAAAATCTGTATGGCTTAAACATTCCAAAAAATGGGCATACATGGGTCACATGCGTTTTCTCCCTCCCCAGCACAGGTTCAGAAAGGACAGAGTGACATTTGATGGTTCTAGAGAGTTCAGCCCAGCACCAAAGATCATGACAGGAGTCGAAATGTCATCGCAGATTGAGGAAGAAAACATCTGCACGGTATATGAAATTCAGGATTTGGTGGCTCCTCCAGTACGTAATATTCGTGCTGCGGGTAGGCAGCGCAGTCACAATTGGAAAAAGAAAAGTATTTTTTATAGTCTTCCGTATTGGAAAACTAACATGTTGAGGCATAATTTGGATGTCATGCACATTGAAAAAAATGTTTGTGATAACATATTGTGGACCATTTTAGGTGTCAGTGGAAAGTCAAAGGACCATGTTAATGCACGCCGTGATTTGGAAGAAATGGGTTTAAGGAAACAGTTGCATTTACAGTTAGCTGAGGGAAATAAGGCATATATGCCTGCTGCACAGTATTCGATGACTACAGAGGAGAAAGAGACATTTCTTTCCATTTTGAAGATGGTCAAGGTTCCTGATGGTTACTCTTCTAATATTTCAAAGTGTGTGAATCTGACGAGAAAGACATTGCAAGGGTTGAAAAGTCATGACAATCACATATTACTTCAGCAGCTGATTCCAATCGCAATTTGTGATTGTTTATACCCCAATGTTGTTCAGCCCTTGATTGAGATGAGTAATTTTTTTAGACAGCTTTGTTTAAGAAATCAACGAATGGGTGATTTAAAAAGTTTGCAGGACCGAATTGTACTTACGCTTTGTCACTTTGAGAAACTTTTCCCCCCTCATTTTTCGATGTTATGGTCCACTTGACAGTGCACCTAACTGATGAAGTAATGGCTGCTGGTCCAGTGCAATTCAGGTGGATGTATCCTATTGAACGGTATTTGAGTACATTGAAAAGATTTGTACGCAACAGAGCTCGTCCAGAGGCATCAATAGCCAATGGTTATTTGATGGATGAGTGTACTACCTTTTGTGCAGAATATCTTACGGATGTTGAAACAAAATTAGATAAGCCCTCTCGGATTCATGATGGTCCAGTTGGAGAAGGAACCACATTTGATATGGACAACATCGAGTGGATACAAGCACATCGATATATCTTGTTCAATACTCCATCAGTTGCACCATTAATGCAGTAAGTATCTTATCAATGTGCTTGTATAACTTTTACATGTTTTGTTTGCATAAGTTGATCTTTTAAACATCGCGTAATCATTTGCAGGAAACACATTAATGAGATAAAAGAAGAGATGCATCGTGCGACTGAGTTGCAAATTCAACAATCTCATTATGCGGCATTTCCTGATTGGTTCAAGGATTATGTATGTATAAATTGATTTTCATTATGAGTGAAGTATTAAACTAATTATTTCTGCATATATCAGTATTGATTTTTATAAATTATGTAGGTTCGTAAGCTGAGGGAGTTAGGGGACCCCACGCTACCTGAAGTATTTATCCAACTGGCTGAGGGTCCATCTATAACGGCTCGTCGTTATAAAGCTATTGATGCTAATGGTTTTCGATTTCGCATTAAAGATGTTGATGACAAACGAGCAACACAAAACAGTGGCATCGGTTGTCCCTTTGTCGATTCTGGTTATTACTATGGTCAATTGATAGACATCATTGAAGTTGTATACACACACGATTTGAAGTACATATTGTTAAAGTGTAATTGGGTTGATCCAATGCGTGGATGTAAAGTCGATCAATATCAGTTTTCATTGGTGAATTTTAACTATATGTTATACAGAAATAATGAACAAGTTGAGAATGAACCTTTCATTTTGACATCACAAGCGGAACAAGTATTCTTCGTTACTTTGCCTTCGGATCCAAGTTGGCAAGTTGTTGTCAAAATGTCTCGGCGAGGAGTGTTTTTATTTGAAGAAGATGAACCCGAGACTGTTCCGTTTGTTTACCAACAACTTGATCAACATACCGTAGTTCAACGTGAAGAAGATATTTATTGGGTCAGAGCGACTGTTGAAGGAGAAACGGTCGATTTGCATGCTTAATGAAAGGTATAATTGTTTTCCCTCTATTCAGTAGAATGTCCTAGGATATCATAAATTATCTAATCATTTTATAAATCCTTATAAGTTTTAATCCTCACTTTTGTAAGTTAATTCAGTCATAAATATTTAGGTTGATTAACTTTCTGATTTTTTAAAATTCATTCACAACTAATTATTCAATCCATTTTTTGTTTGATTAACATTTGTACAAGTTTGATTTATTAAGAACAATCCAATTTATCTTTTAAACACTTTGGACTCATTACTGATATTTTGTATGACTGCAGACATGTCAGGGGAAGAGGCAGAAAATCCACATCATCCATCTGAGGCATCTACGTCTCAGGGTCGAGGTATGTTTGAATGTCATTGTCTATATTTTTTATGTAATTGACATATATATATATATATATAACATTTGTCAATTTATATATAAAATTGTTTTCAACAGGATCAGACTCGGCTGCTTCTTCCTCTCGCAGGAGAGGCCCTAGTCGTGGCATATTATCATGGAATTCCGACACGACGATAGATGTTTCATTTGATGAGGTATTTCATCCCGTGGGACCGAATGCCCCGGCATTTATTCGTCAGCTGGGTCATATCATACGTGACCCACATCGATTTCCATTGACCACGCGTGATTGGGCTTCTATCCCTCAGGACACATTAGATCGTCTATGGAGGGAGGTTCAGGTAAGAAAATAATTTTACTTTATTTTCTATTTATAAATAATACTAATATGTTTGATTATTTTCATTATAGCAAAATTTGAAAGTATGCCCTGAAGAGTTTCGGCCCGTGTGTATGAGAAAATGCCGTAAGCTGTGGAAAGATTATAAAGGCAAAGTGAAGAGGGACCACTGGGTACCAAATGTGGGTGCCCTTGACATTTTGGAAAAAGTCCCGAGAGGTGTCCTCCCGGCTCAGTGGCGTGACTTGGTTGCATATTGGTCTACTGAGGGTGTTGCGGTTTGTATATTAATTATTTTACTGTATATATATTGTCAAGAATATGTGATTTGTTTGAAATTTGAATGAATTGAATGTAGGAGGTGTCAACACGCCATTCGGAGAATCGAGCGTTGTAGGGACCAGCTCACAGGCTCGGGACTCGTCACGTGTCTCAGATCCGACATGAGGTATATATTATTCATTTTTTAATTTATTAATTAATATGGATTTGTGTTTATATTCTTTTAATATACAGTTGCGAGGGCAAGGTGCAACAACTGATAAAATGTCGGTGTGGATAAGGACTCGTGATCGCAATGATCCAGAGGTTGCAGCATTGATAGTAAGTGTCTGTACTTACCAATAATTACATAAATCTATATATTAACATATATATATTTATATATATTTAAATATTTCACAGGATCAATTTGAAGCTGAGTTAGAACATCTGCCAGAGGACCAGCGACAGCTTCCCATGCGACGAGATGAGATCTTTCATCGCATTATTGGTCAGGACGGGCATGGCTATACTTTGACCTATGGAGCAGGGATTCCTCGTTCTGTAGTGTCACGCGCTGCGGTTGTCGGTCCTGCTGTTGCTCATATGACACAGCAGATGTCAGATTCTGAGGCACGGCTGCGCGCTTCCGAGGATACAAATGCGCAATTGACAGCTGAGGTTAGAGCACTGCGGGAATATGTGCGTCGAGCTGATGCTACAGGGGATCATACGACACAGGTATATACTGTATTTATTTATTTAATTTAAATTATTTTTGTTATTAAAATATTTATAATGTTTATTTGTTGTAGGCACCTGGCCCACTAGAAGGAGGTAGCAGTGATGACAATGCGTGACGCACCATATATTCACGAGATATGTTTTTTGTTTTTACTGGTAGGGTTGACATTGATGTACTGTATTTATTCATTTAAGTAATGCATTATTACCATCCATGGTGGTATTTTAAATATTTTATACACATATTGAGTTTTTGATCAGATAATCTTGAATGATTCTACATTTGAAAAAGTCGAACTAATTCCAACAGATCAATAAATCTGATATTATAGATTATGTATTATCCAATATATTTTTTATAAATATCTGTACGGTATCGATAAAAGAAATATGTATTAATTAGATGTTATCACTTTTATATTTCACTTTTGTAATCAATGGGATGGCCTTTGCACCCCCGGAGAGCCCCCCGCCACCCACGTACAGCCCCCCGCACCCCCGTACAGCCCCCCGCACCCCCGTACAGCCCCCCCCCCCCCCCCCGCACCCCCGTACAGCCCCCCCCCCCCCCCCCCCGCACCCCCGTACAACCCCTCGCACCCCCGTACTGCCCCCCGCCACCCCTGTACAGGCCCCCGCCACCCCCGTACAGCCCCCCCCCCCCCCCCGCACCCCCGTACAGCCCCCCGCACCCCCGTACAGCCCCCCGCACCACCGTACTGCCCCCGCCACCCCCGTACAGCCCCCCGCCACCCCCGTACAGCCCCCCGCACCCCCGTACTGCCCCCCGCCACCCCCGTACAGCCCCCCGCCACCCCCGTACAGCCCCCCGCACCCCCGTACAGCCCCCCGCACCCCCGTACACCCCCCCCCCCCCCCGCACCCCCCGTACAGCCCCCCCGCACCCCCGTACAACCCCCCGCACCCCCGTACTGCCCCCCGCCACCCCCGTACAGGCCCCCGCCACCCCCATACAGCCCCCCGCACCCCCGTACAGCCCCCCCCCCCCCCCCGCACCCCCGTACAGCCCCCCGCACCCCCGTACAGCCCCCCCGCACCCCCGTACAACCCCCCGCACCCCCGTACTACCCCCCGCCACCCCCGTACAGCCCCCCGCCACCCCCGTACAGCCCCCCGCACCCCCGAACAGACCTCCGCCACCCCCGTACAGCCCCCCACACCCCCGTACAGCCCCCCGCCACCCCCGTACATCCCCCCGCACCCCCGTACAGCCCCCCGATTGTGTCCTTTTCAGCAGCGCGGCGCACGCTGAAATGGCGCGTTGGGGGGTCAAAACCACCTGAACGACCTCTGAATGCCACGAAACCGTACGACAACATCCGAGGCGTGAATTTTGAAATGGTCGGCCAGACGGCACCTCATTCGGAGGTGCCGTGTGACCGCGGCGGTCGGAAATGCGTTTCCGGCGCCATTAAACACCAAAACGGCATGCGGCGGTCCAATTCGGAGAAAACGTGCTCCGAACCACGTGAAACCGCACGGGAACAATAGAAATATTATTCCTGAAATGCAGGAGGAGGCCTCACGTCCATCGGACGTGCGGTGCGCGCGGCACGTCCGATTGTGTCGTTTTCAGCTGCGCGGCGCGCGCTGAAATGGCGCGTTGGGGGGTCAAAACCACCCGAACGACCTCCGAATGCCACGAAACCGTACGACAATATCCGGGGCGTGACTTGTGAAATGGTCGGCCAGACGGCACCTCATTCATAGGTGCCGTGTGACCGCGGCGGCCGGAAACGCGTTTCCGGCGCCATAAAACACCAAAACGGCGTGCGGTGGCCCAATTCGGAGCAAACGTGCTCCGAATGACCTGAAACCGCACGGGAACGATAGAAATATTATTCCTGAGATGCAGGAGGAGGCCGCATGTCCATCGGACGTGCGGTGCGCGCGGCACGTCCGATTGTGTCGTTTTCAGCAGCGCGGCGCGCGCTGAAAGGGCGCGTTGGGGGGGTCAAAACCACCGGAACGACCTCCGAATGCCACGAAACCGTACGACAACATCCAGGGCGTGAGTTTTGAAATGGTCGGCCAGACGGAACCTCATTCGGAGGTGCCGTGTGACCGTGGCGGCCGGAAACGCGTTTCCGGCGCCCTAAAACACCAAAACGGCGTGCGGTGGTCCAATTCGGAGCAAACGTGCTCCGAAAGACCTGAAACCGCACAGGAACGATAGAAATATTATTCCTGAGATGTAGGAGGAGGCTGCACATCCATCGGACATGCAGTGCGCGCGGCACGTCCGATTGTGTCGTTTTCAGCAGCGCGGCGCGCGCTGAAATGGCGCGTTGGGGGGTCAAAACCACCCGAGCGACCTCCGAATGCCACAAAACCATATGAAAACATCCGGGGCGTGAGTTGTGAAATGGTCGGCCAGACGGCACCTCATTCGGAGGTTCCGTGTGACCGCGGCGGCCGGAAACGCGTTTCTGGCGCCATTAAACACCAAAACGGCGTGCGGCGGTCAAATTCAGAGCAAACGTGCTCCGAAAGACCTGAAACAGCACGGGAACGATAGAAATATTATTATTGAGATGCAGGAGGAGGCCGCAGGTCCATCGGACGTGCGGTGCGCACGGCACGTCTGATTGTGTCGTTTTCAGCCGCGCGGCGCGCGCTGAAATGGCGCGTTGGGGGGTCAAAAACACTGGAACGACCTCCGAATGCCACGAAACCGTACGACAACATCCGGGGCGTGAGTTGTGAAATGGTCGGCCAGACGGAACCTCATTCGGAGGTGCCGTTTGACCGCGGCGGCCGGAAACGTGTTTCCGACGCCCTAAAACACCAAAACGGCGTGCGGCGGTCCAATTCGGAGAAAACGTGCTCCGAAAGACCTGAAACCGCACGGGAACGATAGAAATATTATTCCTGAGATGCAGGAGGAGGCCGCACGTCCATCGGATGTGCGGTGCGCGCGACACGTCCGATTGTGTCCTTTTCAGCAGCGCGGCGCGCGCTGAAATGGCGCGCTGGGGGGTCAAAACCACCCGAACGACCTCCGAATGCCACAAAACCATACGAAAACATCCAGGGCGTGAGTTTTGAAATGGTCGGCCAGACGACACCTCATTCGGAGGTGCCGTTTGACCGCGGCGGCCAGAAACGCGTTTCCGGCGCCCTAAAACACCAAAACGGCGTGCGGCGGTCCAATTCGGAGAAAACATGCTCCGAACGACCTGAAACCGCACGGGAACGATAGAAATATTATTCCTGAGATGTAGGAGGAGGCCGCACATCCATCGGACGTGCGGTGCGCGCGGCACGTCCGATTGTGTCGTTTTCAGCAGCGCGGCGCGCGCTGAAATGGCGCGTTGGAGGGTCAAAACCACCCGAACGACCTCCGAATGCCACGAAACCGTACGACAACATCCGGGGCGTGACTTGTGAAATGGTCGGCCAGACGGAACCTCATTCGGAGGTGCCGTGTGACCGCGGCGGCCGGAAACGCGTTTCTGGCGCCATTAAACACCAAAACGGCGTGCGGCGGTCCAATTCGGAGCAAACGTGCTCCGAAAGACTTGAAACCGCACGGGAACGATAGAAATATTATTCCTGAGATGCAGGAGGATGCCTCACATCCATCGGACGTGCGGTGCGCGCGGCACGTCCGATTGTGTCGTTTTCAGCAGCGCGGTGCGCGCTGAAATGGCGCGTTGGGGGGTCAAAACCACCCGAACGACCTCCGAATGCCACGAAACCGTACAACAACATCCGGGGCGTGAGTTGTGAAATGGTCGGCTATACGGCACCTCATTCGGAGGTGCCGTTTGACCGCGGCGGCCGGAAACGCGTTTCCGGCGCCCTAAAACACCAAAACGGCGTGCGGCGGTCCAATTCGGAGCAAACGTGCTCCGAACGACCTGAAACCGCACGGGAACGATAGAAATATTATTCTTGAGATGCAGGAGGAGGCCGCACGTCCATCGGACGTGCGGTGCGCAAGGCACGCCCGATTGTGTCGTTTTCAGCAGCGCGACGCGCGCTGAAATGGCGCGTTGGGGGGTCAAAACCACCCGAACGACCTCCGAATGCCACGAAACCGTACAACAACATCCGGAGCATGAATTGTGAAATGGTCGGCTAGACGGCACCTCATTCGGAGGTGCCGTTTGACCGCGGCGGCCGGAAACGCGTTTCCGGTGCCCTAAAACACCAAAACGGCGTGCAGCGGTCCAATTCGGAGCAAACGTGCTCCGAACGACCTGAAACCGCACGGGAACGATAGAAATATTATTCCTGAGATGCAGGACGAGGCCGCACGTCCATCGGACGTGCGGTGCGCGCGGCACGTCCGATTGTGTCGTTTTCAGCAGCGCGACGCGCGCTGGAATGACGCGTTGGGGGGTCAAAACCACCCGAACGACCTCCGAATGCCACGAAACCGTACGACAACATCCGGGGCGTGAATTTTGAAATGGTCGGCCAGACGGCACCTCATTCGGAGGTGCCGTTTGACCGCGGAGGCCGGAAACGCGTTTCCGGCGCCCTAAAACACCAAAACAGCGTGCGGCGGTCCAATTCGGAGCAAACGTGCTCCGAATGACCTGAAACCGCACGGGAATGATAGAAATATTATTCCTGAGATGCAGGAGGAGGCCGCAGGTCCATCGGACGTGCGGTGCGCGCGGCACGTCTGATTGTGTCGTTTTCAGCAGCGCGGCGCGCGCTGAAATGGCGCGTTGGGGGGTCAAAACCACCCGAACGACCTCCGAATGCCACGAAACCGTATGACAACATCCGGGGCGTGAGTTGTAAAATGGTCGGCCAGACGGCACCTCATTCGGAGGTGCCGTGTGACCGCGACGGCCGGAAACACATTTCCGGCGCCCTAAAACACCAAAACGGCGTGCGACGGTCCAATTCGGAGCAAACGTGCTCTGAAAGACCTGAAACCGCACGGGAATGATAGAAATATTATTCCTGAGATGCAGGAGGAGGCCGCACATCCATCGGACGTGCGGTGCGCGCGGCACGTCCGATTGTGTCGTTTTCCGCAGCGCGGCGTGCGCTGAAATGGCGCGTTGGGGGGTCAAAACCACCGGAACGACCTCCGAATGCCACGAAACTGTACGACAACATCCGGGGCGTGAGTTGTGAAATGGTCGGCCAGACGGCACCTCATTCGGAGGTTCCGTTTGACCGCGGCGGCCGGAAACGCGTTTCCGGCGCCCTAAAACACCAAAACGGCGTGCAGCGGTCCAATTCGGAGCAAACGTGCTCCGAACGATCTGAAACTGCACGGGAACGATTGAAATATTATTCCTGAGATGCAAGAGGAGGCCGCACGTCCATCGGACGTGCGGTGCGCGCGGCACGTCCGATTGCGTCGTTTTCAGCAGCGCGGTGCGCGCTGAAATGGCGCGTTGGGGGGTCAAAACCACCCGAACGACCTCCGAATGCCACGTAACCGTACAACAACATCCGGGGCGTGAATTGTGAAATGTTCGGCCAGACGGCACCTCATTCGGAGGTGCCGTTTGACCGCGGCGGCCGGAAACGCGTTTCCGGCGCCCTAAAACACCAAAACGGCGTGCGGCGGTCCAATTCGGGGCAAACGTGCTCCGAACGACCTGAAACCGCACGGGAATGATAGAAATATTATTCCTGAGATGCAGGAGGAGGCCACACGTCCATCGGACGTGTGGTGCGTGCGGCACGTCCGAATGTGTCGTTTTCAGCAGCGCGGCGGGCGCTGAAATGGCGCGTTGGGGGGTCAAAATCACCCGAACGACCTCCGAATGCCACGAAACCGTACGACAATATCCGGGGCGTGACTTGTGAAATGGTCGGCCAGACAGCACCTCATTCAGAGGTTCCGTGTGACCGCGGCGGCCGGAAACGCGTTTCCGGCGCCATAAAACACCAAAACGGCGTGCGGTGGTCCAATTCGGAGCAAACGTGCTCCGAATGACCTGAAACCGCACGGGAACGATAGAAATATTATTCCTGAGATGCAGAAGGAGGCCGCATGTCCATCGGATGTGCGGTGCGCGTCGCACGTCCGATTGTGTCGTTTTCAGCAGCGCGGCGCGCGCTGAAATGGCGCGTTGGGGGGTCAAAACCACCGGAACGACCTCCGAATGCCACGAAACCGTACGACAACATCCGGGGCGTGAGTTTTGAAATGGTCGGCCAGACGGAACCTCATTCGGAGGTGCCGTGTGACCGTGGCGGCCGGAAACGCATTTCCGGCGCCCTAAAACACCAAAACGGCGTGCGGTGGTCCAATTCGGAGAAAACGTGCTCCGAAAGACCTGAAACCGCATGGGAACGATAGAAATTTTATTCCTGAGATGCAGGAGGAGGCCGCACGTCAATCAGACGTGCGGTGCGCGCGGCACGTCCGATTGTGTTGTTTTCAGCAGCGCGGCGCGCGTTGAAATGGCGCGTTGGGGGGTCAAAACCACCGAAACGACCTCCGAATGTCACGAAACCGTACGACAACATCCAGGGCGTGAGTTGTAAAATGGTCGGCCAGACGGCACCTCATTTGGAGGTTCCGTTTGACCGCGGCGGCCGGAAACGCGTTTACGGCGCCGTAAAACACCAAAACGGCGTGCGGCGGTCCAATTCGGAGCAAACGTGCTCCGAACGATCTGAAACCGCACGGGAACGATAGAAATATTATTCCTGAGATGCAGGAGGAGGACACACATCAATCGGAGGTGCGGTGCGCGCGGCACGTCCATCGGACGTGCGGTGCGCGCGGCACGTCCGATTGTGTCATTTTCAGCAGCGCGGCGCGCGCTGAAATGGCGCGTTGGGGGGTCAAAACCGCCCGAACGACCTCCGAATGCCACGAAACCGTACGACAACATCCGGGGCGTGAATTGTGAAATGGTCGGCCAGACGGCACCTCATTCGGAGGTGCCGTTTGACCGCGGCGGCCGGAAATGCGTTTCCGGCGCCCGAAAACACCAAAACGGCGTGTGACGGTCCAATTCGGGGAAAACGTGCTCCGAACGACCTGAAACCGCACGGGAACGATAGAAATATTATTCCTGAGATGCAGGAGGAGGCCGCACGTTCATCGGACGTTCGGTGCACGCGGCACGTCCGAATGTGTCGTTTTCAGCAGCGCGACGCGCGCTGAAATGGCGCGTTGGGGGGTCAAAACCACCCGAACGACCTCCGAATGCCACGAAACCGTACGACAATATCCGGGGCGTGACTTGTGAAATGGTCGGCCAGACGGCACCTCATTCAGAGGTTCCGTGTGACCGCAGCGGCCGGAAATGCGTTTCCGGCGCCATAAAACACCAAAACTGCGTGCGGCGGTCCCATTCGGAGAAAACGTGCTCCGAAAGACCTGAAATGAGATTATTTCTTGAATCAAAGTTTTTAAATTATTATAGCACAATGATTTGATATTATATATATATATTAAATATATATTAAAACATTTAAAATATATTATATATATATATATATTTAAAATATTGTATTTAATAGTATATATATGAATATTTATATATTCAATTCAATAAAAAAAATTTAAATTTTTTTTTTAGAATAGCGACCGCCATAGGCGGTCTCTATAGGGTGCCCGGCATAGGGCCTTCAGCGACCGCCAGGCGGTCGCTGAAGGACGATCTTCCAGCCTTCTATAGCGACCGCCATTGGCGGTCGCTAAAGGCCTCTAGCGACGAGGAAACAGCGACCGCCATTGGCGGTCGCTGCGCGGCCGCTAAAGACCTTTAGTGACCGCCAATGGTGGTTGCTAATGGCCTTATTTACAGTAGTGTGGAGTTCATGATAGTATTAAAACTCACCACTCCTTATACACCTCAGTGGAATAGTATTAGTGAAAGCTAGAATCAAAACTTTCTTGACATGGTATGTTTGATGATGAGTAATTCACCTCTACCAATATATTTTTGGAGATATGAACTGTAGAGGATAGAATATACACTAAAATGAGTGCCAACTAAATTAATTGATGAGATTCTTTATGAGTTAGGGTATATAAAGAAACCCATACTCTCACATATGTGTGTATAGTGATGTATGAAATTTATAAAAACTATATACAATGAAAAAAATAACATTTTGAAGCATGAAGTGTATATTTAAAGGTTATCCTAGGGAAAATAAAGGATATGATCTATATAACCCTTCATATAAAAAATTGACTATGAAACGAAATTCTATATTTCAATAAAGGGAACACTTTCACAATGGAAACAATGGGTGTAAGGTTGACTTTAATGAATTTGATTCTTCAAATGCATAAGAATTGGTGCAGAAAGAATATATAAAAACGTTAATGGGGAATGAAGATATTCTTGAGACACAAGTACAATATAGATCAACTATATACGTTAATGAACTTTAGAGATGTATTTTTCTTATCAATGACCCAAGTGACAAATTTCTCCTTGGGGATAGTGAACCTTTGGATTACAAGGAATAAATAAATGGAAATGAAGCTGCTAAATGAGAAGAAGATCTACATTTTTTTGATGGATTTCATATACCAAAATCAAGTTTAGATTTCAATAGTTCATAAAATTGATATAAAACCTAATATATGTAAACAAGTATTCAATAAAAAACTGGACATGTATGGTAAAGTAAGTACATATAAAACATGATTAGTTGTGAAGGGTTTTAGGAAACGTCAAGTCATAGACTATGATAAAACCTTCTCAATTGCCACAATACTGAAATACATTATAATATTACTTGAAATAGAGACCATAAATGATTTAAAAACTTGTCCAGTGGATGTAAAAAATACTTTATTAAAATAGGATGTTGGTTAAATAAATCTATATGAAACAACCAGAAGGGTTTACTGAGTCAAATAATTACAATAATGTATGAAAGCTATAGAGATATATATATGGATTGAAGAATACATCACAATAAAGTAATGTTCATTTTGATGATGCTATAAGAGAATTCGGTTTCATTAAGAGTAAAAGTGAGTCATGTAACTATATGAAGGTTAATGAGAATGTCATCATCTTCCTAGTTTTATATGCTGACGATATATTATTCATGAGAAATGATGTCCAAGTCTTATAGTAAGTGAAAATTTGATTAAATTAGTTCTTCTACACAAAAGACTCAGATGAATTAGAATACATTATAAGGATTAAGATCTATTAATATGGATCTCAAAGGATACTTGTTCTATTTCAAAGTACATATATTGAAAAATAAATCAAAAGGTACAATCTATAACAATTCAAGAGAGGATTTTTTATGGTGTCATATAGTATTAATCTATCTAAGAAATTGTATCCACAAACACATGAGAACATTGAAAGAATGAATAGAATCCCTTATGCTTGGGTAGTAGGATCTATCAAGTATATCATTCTATAAACTAGTATTGACACTGAATTTACTTTTAGTACTATGGAAAGATATCAAGATAATCTAGAAGATCTATATTGGGAAGCTGTGAAAAGTATCCCAAAGTACTTGAGATATATAAGGGATATGTTCCTGGTGTATGGAGGAGATGAGGAACTAGTAGTGAGGGGATACACTAATTATGGTTTCTAAATAGTCCAAAATAATAAGAAATCACACTTAGGATATGTATTTTTCCTAAATGGCGGTGTAGTGAGCTGGAGAAGCCCGAAGCAGTCTATGGTCATCAATTCTACAATAGAATCCAAGTATATATTAGCTTCTAATGTAGTTAATAAAGAAGTTTGGATATGCATATTTTTCATAGAACTTTGTGTTATAACTAATATTATAGACTCATTTATAGTGTATTATTATAACACTATAGTAGTGGTACTTTCTAATGAACCTAGGTCACACCAGAGGATAAAACATATACTTCGGAAGATTCAACTCTTAATGGACTTTACATAGAGAGGTGAAGTCATAGTTAGAATAGTATTCACATATTATAAAATGGTATACCCCAAAACTAATTTCATATCCCATAAAAATAATTATTCTTATGTGACATCTAGTGGGTTGAGAGTTGTTAGTAGTTGACTCTAGTATAGGTGGAAGTTTAGTTAGTGGGTACCCTAGACCAAACTCACATATATAATTTTATTACCATTATATGTATATAGTTATATATATATATACATATATATATATATATACATAGACACACACACACACACACACGTGTTTTTCTATTACCTTAATAGTAATGTTTCTTCTACATGTACTATTTTTATGGTAATGTCCTTTGATTACATTTTGTATCAAAAAAGTCATAGTAATTTGTAGCTATAATAAGAACCTTGAGATACTATAAAAATAATCTAAAATACTTGTAATATAGTCTAGATACATCATACTGAAACAACATAGATAATGCCAAACTATTATATTCTAGGGACTCATAAGCATTAAGACTTATTTTCATGAAGTTGTCACTTGACGATCTCAAGTAAAGGATATTATAAGGGATGAACCTCCAATAGGAATTCCTTATGTTTCATGTGTCATTATTTGTTTATATTTATGAGCATGTGTATTTATCTCTTGACTTGAGATCATTATCAATGTGTATCATATATTTTCATACCTTGATATAAGATGAAAACCATGGAATTTAAGTTGTTTTGCGGTATCTTGTGTTGGGTGTGTTATTGGTGGTATGAAATTGTTTGAATGATCAAGACGTGATTTATTTCATTTGAAAGGAATAGATATCTCAAGTACATTTGATCAGGATAAAAAATACCTTTATTAATCCCATGTCTAAGGTGATTGAAGATAGGTCTTTATAGTAAGTCCAATAAATATATAAATCAATAAAGGATGATGACACAAAGTGTTAATCCTTATTTATATAATATTTAAAGTCAAAGAGATTATATTACACAATATTTGTTCGTAAGATATTATCATAGATATAAAATTCCTTATCTCATTAGGGGCCTTGATGGTTCTATATAATTCACTTCTAGTCTCTGATTTACACTCACTGATATAGATATAAGGGACTAGAGGGTCACACAATAAGTGTGTCCACATGCTAGACCTATTCATATGAATAAAAGTTTAGGAAGAAGTGGGTCCCATGTGCATGGGTTGGTGAATTTTCAAGTGTGAATGATCAAAAATAAAATAATTCAATTATATTATTCAATTTTAGAATAATATTTAATGAATTTATTTCTCAAGGTAATCACAAGTTATTTAAAGATAAAATTATATATGAGAAAATATAATTTTTCAAATTAACATTTCACGTTTAAGGTTCATTAAATTATTAAGGGAGCTTAAAATCCAATTAAATGGTTCACATTTTATCAGATGACATATTAATAATGTCACAAGGCAATGATAAAATATTTATGATTCTTATGATGAGTTAACTAGGTCATAATTTTTTTGGGTGTTTTGAAGGTTAAGTTTCAATAGGTACTAAAACACAATTTATTTAAACTTAACCCTTATCATAGATATGTTTTGGAAAGAAATTATAATGTTATACTCTTTAACAAATTTGGATCTCTCCTCCCCTATATCTCATGTTTTAGAGATATAAAACTAAGGAATAATACTTCTTAATTAATTCCCTCTCATAAATCGACCAATCGTTCTTCCCATGATCAAATGGACATTATAATGCACTTTGATTTCCAATGATAGCACCTAGAAATTAAATTATGATGATCCATGAGTTGTGGTGCACATGTGTATGATCTAGATATTGAATAATTTTGAGATTTGGAGCTATGAAAAACAAACACTGAGAAAATCATATTGGTTTTTTTCAAACAAATAATGTATTTTTTATAGTTTCCTTGAATTATGTTCTTCATGTTTAAATTTAATTTCACAATATTCATGAAAAATATAAGAACGTTTTATTGAAAATTCATCATTTTTAACATGAATATGAACCCAAAATTTAAAAATAAATATTTTTCATGATTCTATAAATCCCTGGGTTCCTTATGTTGGGTTTTTATGTAGGGTGTTATCTATAGATTGATTTTAGGGTTCGGTAGTTTCCCCTAGAATAACTATGAGTTATTTATATCATTATGTTTTTTATTTCTTATTCTCCACCACCCAAGTTAGTAGGGGAATATGACACCCATATTTTTCCTTGGGTTCTTAATGTTTCCCAACACAATGGTTTTCATGTAAATGGATGGTTGACTACAACCCCTACCCCACTCTCTCTTCAAAATGAATAGTATAAGTAGGAATATTTAGTCTATGATGGCATACAGTTATAGGACATGTGTTCATGTGAGTTATAATGAATCTTTGTTATGAAATACATGTACATGTGGGCTATGGTGGCTTAATATTATAGTGTATACATATATCTATAATGTAATGGACTATGATTACTATATGTTTACTTAGACATAGGCTATGATAACTTAATGTATAGTGTGTATTTACATGAGTTGTGATGACTCTTGGTTTGTCCATATGATTATGGGGGATGTGATGAATATTTAACTATGGTTATGTGGTTTTCACTATAATTATTTAGAACACATGTGAATTATGACTTATATAGGGTATAATATCCTTAGGATTCAAGTCTTTGGGGTTTAGGGTGACTAGTTCAATGAGAAAGTGGTAGCAGGGTACCGTTCTTATATAAATGCTTCATTATTATGTTATTTACTTCTATGTTATATTTGAAGAGAAAACCATGGTGAGTATGATAATATAGTTCACCTGATTTATTTAATGGGTTGACTTCTCTATTTATTCATTGAGGCTTTGTTATGATTCTTCCACCTTTACATGATAGGTTTTGGGAGGATCCTATTTATAGCATCCCGCCTTTTTATCACATAAACTTTCATTAAATTTTACAAAACCGAGGATCTTTAAGGTTTAGTGTCTTGGAAACCAGGAACTTAAAACATAAAAACATAAAACATTATTCTTAAACACTTGAAATGCTTCTCCTCATGTTCATCCTAGGTTCGTTACTGCATCTCATAACCTGGGGAAATACATCAAAAGAAAGGGTGAGCAGAAGGCCCAGTAAGGGAAACAAGAGAAACATTTTACATGTGAACTTGAGATACTTCAATAAGGTCATGAAAAGAACTTTAAGGCAAGAGAAAGAAATCATGAGATATATCATAATAAAAATAATTTTTTTCATAACTTTAAGATGTGGCTACAAAATTTAATATTGAAAATCATTTTGTTTCACCGAGGTCCATCCCCAAGGTTCCATTAAAAATTACCAAGGTTATTCACCAAGGTATCAGTCTAAAAGGTCATCTCTAGAGATTAAGTCTTTACCCAATGCATTGGAGCGCTATCTAGGCGCACCCTTGACATGTCTTTATTATCATGTGAGCCAAATATATCATCATCAATCATTTCATAAACAACCCATATAGCATAAAACAAATGGGTTTCATTTCATAATCATAACGTTTTAAAAACTGCTTTAAAGACATGATCTTTATGTCACTTCAAACCCACGGAAAAGGGAAAGCGGGTTTCATGTATGTAAATCCCAAAATTTAAAATAGAAAATTTTGATATATATGTGAATACCCCTGTAGAAATAATATCTTTGAGTATTCACTTAATAACATAAAATAATTTTGAGATAAAGAGGGAGGCATTTTGAGATGAAAACTATGCAGCATAACATCTATGATACATGGTTTTAGAAAAAGTTGGAAAGAGAGGGGACATGGGTCACCCACTCAAAAATGATACATAAAACAGTAGGGGAACAAAATATAAAGTATTTAAGAACATGGTAATGAAATTTTAATGATATACCATTTTAAACGAAGAACTTGAAAGGAAGACAAAAAATAAGATTTCTCTTATGAGAATTCGGCAGCCTAACGACATCACTTAAAACTTCCAAAAATGGATTGACGAGATCAAATAGGACCTCTCATAATATGAACATAAATGATCAGTATTATAGATATAGAGATCATACCCCAAAATAATAAAAAAATACTTTAAAGACTTGACATGAAAATAGATCTTGAAAATGAGAAGGGTGAAGAACCCCTTAGAAATTCGACAGCCTAACGGCGTCACTTAAACTTCAACAAAAATGAATTGATGAGATCAAATAGGGTATCTCATAATATGAACATAAATGATCAGTATGATAGATTTAGAGATCATACCACAACATAATAAAAAGTAACTTGAAAGACTTGACATGAAAATAGATCTTGAAAATGAGAAGGGTGAAAGAACCACTTAAAAATTCGGCAGCTTAACGGCGCCACTTAAACTTTAAAATACTGAATTGAAGAGATCAAATGGGGTCTCTCATCATATGATCATAAAAGATCAGTATGATAAATTTAGAGATCATACCCCAACATAATAAAAAGGAACTTGAAATACTTTACATGAAATAGATCTTGAAAAATGAGAAGGGAGAAAGAATCCGTTACAAAAATTTCGGCAGCCTAACGACACCACTTAAAACTTCATAAAACGAAATAATGAGAGTAATAGGGGATATATCATTATATGAACATGAAAAGGGCAGTAAGAGTAGTATAAAAGAACATCCTCCAACACAAGAACATGAAGCATAAAAGGAATGACATAAAAGAGATTACTTGAAAAGAAAGAGAGAGGTCAAATCCCTTACCTTAAAATGTAACTCTTAAAACTCAATGGTTGGGACCTTGAGGGATTGGGGGAACCTTGGGAGGACTCCTTGGGAGGTAATGAGACCAAAACTTCGTTGTGGGAGAGTGGGGAGTCGAAATGGATGAGAGGATGGCCTGTTATTTATAGGGAAAGTGAGGGGACAAGGCATTAATGGCCAAGGGACACCTCACAAGTGGTTTTGGCAAAACCATGGACTTTCCTATGGTATTTTCCCATGGTATTGGCCACTTGGGACACCTCATACCTTATATTACTATTCGTAAGTCGACCATATTGATTACATACTTAATACATCATTTAATGATGACATTAAACACCTGTAACTTAAAAACTGTATTTTCACTATTAATCGAAAATTCAACTTTTTCAGAATAATCCCAAAATTTCACCTTAACAAAATATCAATGCTATGATTTCAAAAATGAACTCCATTTTATAAAAATAAATTTCAAAATATTTTTAATTTATTTTTTAAATAAATACACTATTCACCGAAAATTCATTTTTTTCAGAAAAAACCCCAAAAATTACCATGACATAATATCGGTGCTCTGAGTTGAAAAATGAAATATATTTTATAAAAATAATTTTTTTTAAATAATTTTAATTTAATTTTTATTTAAAAAACACTATTCACTCGAAAAACTAATACTTGAATAATAATTTATGAAACTGTTATTTAACCATTTTATTGAATCACATTACTTAATCAAGGTGCCTAGATTATATTAATTCTTTATTTAGGTGAGATTACTAATCCATTTGGACACATTACTAATCCTAATCATAAAATCACTATTCATAATTTACTATTCGTCAAAAATCAAGTTGATCTTATTAGACTCTAAATTTCGTACTGAACATAATTGTAGAAGACCATTTTTTGAATATCATTACACATTTTTAATTATTTAAGGTTTACATAATTTTTTTTTAAAATATCCTTTTTCTAAAATTCATCAAAAATATGCATACTATGTTTATCCAGACATTTGAAAATTCATAAACATCATCATAAGAAGAAATCCCAATTTTTATTTAAAACAAAGGATTACAGAAGACAGTTACAGTCTCCTAACATAGCCTCTTATCACACCAGCATAGGACCTAAGTGTAAGGTGCGCTAAGGTGAGAGAATCCAAGGGAGGCTCGACCAACATCGCACGAGTAGTAATTTCTATCAGTTTGAACTTCTCGTAAAGGCGATTCCGTTCTAGCTTCACACGATGAAGTTCAGATTGGGTTTGGTCCAGAGCAAAGCCCAATGGTGCTACCTCCTTCCCATGTTCTGTTAGATGGGCTTCGATCGGTCCAAGACTACTGGGTGAGGCCATTGAATCTTCTTTCAATAATAATTAACCAAGATTACTTGTATTTAGAGACAATAATCAAAACGTTTAGTTTCCAGGGGTTATATTGACCAATGGTCATATAACAGTCAAAACCCAATGGTCTCATTTTAATTATACTCATGTTATCAAATGAAAAATTTTTGTTGAGTATAAAAAACAAAATAAAATAACACATAAAATTAGGAAACAAGATTTATTCAAAATTTCAGGTCGTTACAATCTTCCCCCCTTAAGAAATTGCGTCCTCGCAATTTTTAAAATTGGGTTTTGAAATTTCATTGAAAGTCCCACATCGGAAAAGGAGTAAGTAAAACTATTACCTCAAAAGAAAAAAAGGTAAGTACAAAGGTCACCCGAGTTATCCCACACTAGGATTCCATGTACAAAAACATGGACATGGAGGAGAAAACAAAGGGTCAAGTTCTAAGGGAGAGTGATAGAAAACATGATTAGTAGAAAGTTAACCATAAGAAAATCCCAAACTTATGATGTGTGTTAACGGTCTTTGATTACCTAGTAGGAAACGTAAACCAACAACGTTTTTGTTTTACGTTCCTTTTCATAATTTTGAGGAATTCATTTACTACATAGAACAAAAACATAAGAAAATATACCTACCTTCAAGTATAGTTTCATCCTTTAATAAGTTTCTACCAAAAATAGTATTTTCTCCAAACGATGAGCATTCAAAACTACTTGGTCTCATCAAAACACAAGAATCATCTTCTAGAGAATCACATAATCCACAAAATATTAACTATCTATTTCTTCTATCTTTAAACATTATCCCAAAAACAGAAAGGGTAAGGTAAAAAAACTCTTCAAAAAAAAAAATCCCATAGGAATGGAAACTACTTTTAAATCTTCAAAGTTCCATGGTACTACACAAAGTTCATCATAGAACATTCCATAAGTAAAAGTCCTTAAAATTACTCAAAATAAACCAAACTAAGATTGAAACCCAAATACAAGAAGGATTTGATAACATAGTCATCCAAAATAAACTTCATTGTTCATCTCCAAACAACATCAAACACTCCTAACATCTTATAACAAAAGTAACTAACCTAAACATATTTTACCCAAGATAGGTTAATCATTCCAATAAGTAACCTAAATTACTATAAGTCCACCTTAAATTCATCGATTCTTCAAAATATAAGTCAACCTTACTCCTCAATGAAAATACCGTAGTAATCTATTTACCTCGATCATATAGGGTCCCCAAAATAGTGAACGTCTTCCAAAATAATAATCATATTTTAATCCCCTAATCATCCCTGCCATATTAATACGACAATCGTCGCATTTCCTATCACATTGGTTGTTGGGACATGTTCTTCCATTTCCCACCATTAACTAAGAAGAGAAAGCATAATTAGGGGCTTAAGTACTTAGCCAATAATCATGAAAAGGAACTGAAAGCATATAAGGATAACTTCTAGAAGAAAAGTATACCCTAACTTGTGATCTCCTAGGTTCCCATCTAGGTTATCCATGATCATATATTCTTATTTGAATCTTTATTTTATTTTAACTTTGTTCGTTTAACAATGGTTCATACTAAGCTTATGAATTTACCAAAGCATATCCCCCGGGAGTGTCGTAACCAAGAGTGCAACAAGTCCCATTGTCGTGTACCAGTTCCCGTTCGAGTCTAGCTCAAAGCGGTGTTTTCAGGTTTTACCCCTATGTACATCTGTGCCAGATCCACCTCTACCTGATCGTATCCAGACATGGATGTATTTGCTTGGAAACCCCTTACCCAATACTCACCAAAATACCAGGAAGATTTCCTATATTTAAACTTTTCTATAGGCTTATTACTAAAGTTTTCATATCCTAATTTCCACAAATAACTAAACCATCCTTTGATAATAACTATATCATCCCTCCTTTTTATCACATAAACTTTCATTACATTTTACAAAACCGATGATCTTTAAGGTTTAGTGTCTTGGAAACCAAGAACTTAAAACATGAAAACATAAAACATTATTCTTAAACACTTGAAAGGCTTCTCCTCATGTTCATCCTAGGTTCATTACTGTATCTCATAACCTGGGGAAATACATCAAAATAAAGGATGAGCAGAAGGCCCAGTAAGGGAAACAAGAGAAACATTTTACATGTGAACTTGAGATACTTCAATAAGGTCATTAAAAGAACTTTAAAGCATGAGAAAGAAATCATGAGATATATCATAATAAAAATAAAATTTTTCATAACTTGAAGATGTGGATACAACATTTAATATTGACAATCATTTCGTTTCACCAAGGTCCATCCCCAAGGTGTCATTAAAAATTACCAAGGTTATTCACCAAGGTATCAGTCTAAAAGGTCATCTCTAGAGATTAAGTCTTTACCCAATGCATTGGAGCGATATCTGGGCGCACCCTTGAAATGTATTTATTATCATGTGAGCCACATATATAATCATCAATCATTTCATAAAAAACCCATATAGCATAAAACAAATGTGTTTCATTTCATAATCATAACGTTTTAAAAACTGATTTAAAGACATGATCTTTATGTCACTTTAAACCCACGGAAAAGGGAAAGCGAGTTTCATGTATGTAAATCCCAAAATTTAAAATAGAACATTTTGATATATATGTGAATACACCTGTAGAAATAAGAGCTTTTATTATTCACTTAATAACATAAAATAATTTTGAGATAAAGAGAGAGGCATTTTGAGATGAAAACTATGCAGCATAACGTCTATGATACATGGTTTTAGAAAAAGTTGGAAAGAGAGGGGACATGGATCACCCACTCAAAAATGATACATAAAACAGTAGGGGAACAAAATATAAAGTATTTAAGAACATGGTAATTAAATTTGAATGATATACCATTTTAAATGAGGAACTTGAAAGGAAGAAAAAAAATAAGATTTCTCTTATGAGAATTCGGCAGCCTAACGACATCACTTAAAACATCCAAAAATGGATTGATGAGATCAAATAGGGCCTCTCATCATATGAACATAAATGATCAGTATTATAGATATAGATATCATACCCCAACATAATAAAAAGGAACTTGAAAGACTTGACATGAAAATAGATCTTGAAAATGAGAAGGGTGAAGAACCCCTTTGAAATTCGACAGCCTAACGGCGTCACTTAAACTTCAACAAAAATGAATTGATGAGATCAAATAGGGTCTCTCATAATATGAACATAAATGATAAGTATGATATATTTAGAGATCATACCCCAAAATAATAAAAAGGAACTTGAAAGACTTGACATGAAAATAGATCTTGAAAATGAGAAGGGTGAAAGAACCACTTAAAAATTTGGCAGCCTAACGGCGCCACTTAAACTTCAAAATACTGAATTGAAGAGATAAAATGGGGTCTCTCATAAAATGATCATAAAATATCATTATGATAAATTTAAAGATCATACCCCAACATAATAAAAAGGAACTTGAAATACTTTACATGAAATAGATCTTGAAAAATGAGAAGGGAGAAAGAATCTGTTACAAATATTTCGGCAGCCTAACGGCGCCACTTAAAACTTCATAAAAAGAAATAATGAGAGTAATAGGGGATATATCATTATATGAACATGAAAAGGGCAGTAATATTAGTATAAAATAACATCCTCCAACATAAGAACATGGAGCATAAAAGGAATGACATAAAAGAGATTACTTGAAAAGAAAGAGAGAGGTCAGATCCCTTACCTTAAAATGTAACTCTTAAAAATCAAAGGTTGGGACCTTGAGGGCTTGGGGGAACCTTGGGAGGACTCCTTGGGAGGTAATGAGACCAAAACTTCGTTGGAGGAGAGTGGGGAGTCGAAATGGATGAGAGGATGGCTTGTTATTTATAGGGAAAGTGAGGGGACAAGGCATTAATGGCCAAGGGACACCTCACAAGTGGTTTTGGCAAAACCATGGGCTTGCCCATGGTATTTGCCCATGGTATTGGCCATTTGGGACACCTCATACCTTATCTTAATATTCATAAGTCGACAATATTGATTACATACTTAATACATCATTTAATGATGTCATTAAACACCCGTAACTTAAAAACTGTATTTTCACTATTCATCGAAAATTCAACTTTCTCAGAATAATCCCAAAATTTCACCTTAACCAAATATGAATTCTCTGATTTCAAAAATGAACTCAATTTTATAAAAATAATTTTCTAAATATTTTTAATTTATTTTTTAAATAAATACACTATTCACCGAAAATTCATTTTTTTCAGAAAAAACCCCAAAAATTACCATAACATAATATCGGTGCTCTGAGTTCAAAAATGAAATCCATTTTAAAAAAATAATTTTTTTAAATTTTTTTAATTTAATTTTTATTTAAAAACACTATTTACTTGAAAAAACTAATACTTGAATAATAATTTATGAAACTGTTATTTAACCATTTTATTGAATCATATTACTTAATCAAGGTGCCTAGATTATATTAATACTTTATTTAGGTGAGATTACTAATCCATTTGGAAACATTACTTATCCTAATCATAAAATCACTATTCATAATTTACTATTCATCAAAAATCAAGTTGATCTTATTAGACTCTAAATTTAGTACTGAACATAATTGTAGAAGACCATTTTTTGAATATCATTACACATTTTTAATTATTTAAGGTTTACATAAACATTTTTAAAATATCCTTTTTCTAAAATTTATCAAAAATATGCATACTATATTTATCCGGACATTTGAAAATTCATAAACATCATCATAAGAAGAAATTCCAATTTTTATTTAAAACAAAGGATTACACAAGACAGTTACGGTCTCCTAACATAGCCCCTTATCACACCAGCATAGGACCTAAGTGTAAGGTGCGCTAAGGTGAGAGAATACAAGGGAGGCTCGGCCAACATCGCATGAGTAGTAATTTCTATCAGTTTTAACTTCTCGCAAAGGCGATTCCGTTCTAGCTTCACACGATGAAGTTCGGATTGGTTTTGGTCCAGAGAAAAGCCCAGTGGTGCTACCTCCTTCCCAAGTTCTATTAGATGGGCTTTGATCGGTCCAAGACTACTGGGTGAGGCCATCAAATCTTCTTTCTATAATAATTAACCAAGATTACTTGTATTTAGAGACAATAATCAAAACATTTAGTTTCCAGGGGTTATATTGACCAATGGTTATATAACAGTCAAAACCCAATGATCTCATTTTAATTATACTCATGTTATCAAATGAAACATTTTTGTTGAGTATAAAAAACAAAATAAAATAACACATAAAATTAGGAAACAAGATTTATTCAAAATTTATGGTCATTACACTATTGAGTATACTTGTATGCTCACCCCTATATATATTTTTGTGTTTTCCAAGTTCTTAGGACGGTGTTGGTGATTGAAATTTATTTTAATATGTTCTTATAGGTTGTTAGTGAGTTGGGAGTGTTTGAGGTCACTGTTGTATAATTTTCTGAGGTATATTTTCTTTTGGGTTTTCATTGTATGACATTTAATGTAACAATATTTTTTATATATTATTATGAAGTTTATTGGTGGTTAATTTATCATTTTCTAGTAATTTTAGGGTACCAACTCCCATATATGTATGTTCTATACACTCAGTGTTAGTCACCAACCCATGGCCTTTTAGAGGTGGGCTTCATGGGTCACTACTATTTTCATGTCCATTATAGGAAGGGTAATGGTGGGGGAGAATCGTGACAAAGTGGTATCAAAGGTTTTGGTTGAGAGATAATATGGAACTTGTGAAAGAAATTGGTGGGTATTTCTTGGGTTGTTGGGACATCAATATTTTCTGAACATAGTATGATATATAAACATGAGATACTAACTAAGTCCCCCCTATGATTTGATATAAGGACCTTAATTTTACTGAACTTATTAGGGGAAGTGATATTGTTTTTAGTTCGATGTCCATGCATAATGATTGTTTGAACATGTGTTTGAATTGGGAAGATAATGGTAATTATGATAAATATTAAGTAATTATCCTTAATCATTCCATATTTTGGATTTATAGAGTCTCTACTGTTTAATCATATGGATCTTGGTTGACGCTCCAACTAGGTTTGTGTTGTTGATATTCAATAGGATACAAATCAAATCACTATAGATTTCAAGTTGATGAAGACGATTCTTGGAGGAAGATGATTAATGATTTTTAGCATTAGGACATGCATAAGTATGCATGATTTTTTTTCCAATCCTTAGACCAAGGATTGGTATAAGGACATAGAGATTCAAATTTGGGTGATACATACTAAGAGAAAACATCAGATTACATTGGCTGTTAGTTTATTGAGGAGAGCATCCCATCAGTGGTGGATTATATTCCTTGTTGATCATGAGGATTAATAAATTTCATGGGATAAGTTTCATGATAAGTTTCAGGCTGAGTTACTCTCTAAGACCATGAAGGCTACATGTCGACAAGGGATGATTTCCCTTCTCCATTATAATTCTAATTTGTGAGAGTTTGATAATCAATTTAAGAACCTTCTATGTTATTCTTTAGATCTTCTTCCTAATGAATAATCTAGGGAGAATGATTTTGAGGAGTCTTTGAGTATATATATCTTGTGATAGGTCACCCCATTCATGTTGTTGATATTTCTTAAGGTTCTAGTGAAGGAAGAGGTTATCGAGATGATACTAGCTTGAACTAAACCATTATAGGAAGGAATTAATTAGGACTCCCTATAGAGTAGATCTATGATTAGAGGTTCTCAATTTCATAGCCATTTAACATTTCAGACAATAGGGAGTCAGTTTCATCCTTATTTATCCCATTTCATTAGATTTTACAATTCTTATACACCTATCGAGAGATCAAATGTTGTTTTATTTTCACACGGAGGTCATGTACATTAGAAGGTCAAGTTCCCAAAATGTTCTAGCAGTCAACATGGGTCTAGTGTCTTGATTTATTTTTAGACATTATAATAATATTAACTAAGGAAACAATAGTAGTAGGGTTCTCTAGGTGCGGGTCAATAATGGGGAGACAAAGTGGGTAGAGGATATCCCTATGATGCCTCATTATTTATAATATAGAATAGAGTAAGACCATAGAGGTGGTTTCCATCAAGGACAGAGGGGTTATAGAGCAATGTATATTTAGACGCATGCCTTAGGTGAGATATATTTCATGTGGGGGAATCATCTATTTATATTTTACTTGGGTGTAAGCCATGTTTAATAAAAGAGTTATGCACTCCTTCATTACACCATCCCTAATCTAGGCTCCACAACTTAAGGTATATAGAATTATATTTCCATTGGTACTAACTACACCTATTAGAGTTTGAGTTAGATTATATGATGTATGTAGAGATTTTGATTTGATTTTGGGGGAAAATAAATATTTAAGATATTTCATATGTTTTCATATATAATTGTTTGATTTCATTCTCAGCATTGTATGGATGTAATCGATCAAGTATAACTTTGATTGTTTTAGGTTGTGTGTTATATTTAACAATGCTTATGGTGATCATGACACGTTCATTAGTGAGAAATACCATCAGATGGGCTCTAGTCATTTTGAGTCCTAGTCTTCTATGAAGGTTTATTTAATGTCGAGTTCAATGGAAGTCTAGATGGTTATGTTTTCTAGTGTTTTGGAAGTGTACCCTGATGTATTTCCTAAATAGGTTGTGATTCCATCCCCTTGGAATAAAATATAGTTTGGGATAGAGCTATAGTTGAGTTTCTCTTTGAGTTCAATGTCTCCATATATTATGATTCTTTCTGAGGTCCGAGAGTTGTGAATCTAGATTGATGATGTTTTTTAGAGAGGTTTTATTTGGCCCAATGTATCACTATGGTGTACTCTAGTATTTTTTTCAAAGAAAGTGGATGATAGTCTGTGACTATATATCGATTATCATTACTTGAACAAAGTGACAATGAAAAAATAATACTCAATTCCATGGATTTATGATCTATTCGATCTGCTAATGGTAGATAGCTAGTTTTTAAAGACTGATCTACTATCGAGATATTATCAGATGCAATTTAAGGAAGAATATATCTAGAATACTATCTTAAATTTTTTTTCTAGGAACTAAAAGTTCATAGTAACACCCTTCAGAGTCACAAACACGCAATTCATATTTATGGGATTGATGAAATCTTTGTTTCATGAGTTTCTATATATGTTTGTGGAGATTTTCATTTAAGACATATACTTGTAGTTTCTATCTAAAAAAGATAATGAAAGGAATCTATGAGTTGATTTGGAGGTTCTCTAACATCACCATCTATTTGGGAATATTTCAAAGTGTAATTTCTGGGCTCATGAGCTGCATTTCTTAAGACATGTCATGTATCATTGATGAGTAGTTATGAATCTTTCTAAGATTGAGACTATTTTTTCTTTATATCTCTCATGAATGTTGCTAAGGTTCAGAGTTTTTTTAGTCTTGCAGACTAATACTGGAGATTCATGCTCTAATTTTCTTGAATTGTGACTCCTATGATAGCCTCAAATCATAAATATCATATTTTTATGTGGAAAAACCAGATCCATGATACATTTGATTATCTAAATAAAAATATAGTCAGTTCTCATGTTCCACTCCTTCTATAGGAAAGAGTTATGTTTGAGGTTTATTATGATGCTTCATGCCTTGGGTTTGGTTGAGTTCTGATTCCAATGAGAGTAGTCATATCTTATGAGTATTGATTATTAAGAACCCACAAACATAACTATTCTATCCATGATATCAATATTTTCAAAGTCATGTTCTCTTTTAAGTTGTGGTGAAAACATCTAATTAGTGATAACTTTTTGTTCTTTACCGATCACAAGAGTTTAAGATATATCTTCTCACAATGTGATATGAACTTGAGATAGTAGTAGTGGATGAAAGTATTATAGGATTACATCATCGATATTTCACATACTCTAGGGAAAGATAATTTTTTTCTGATGTTTTGAGAAATAAGTCATGTGGATATGCTATTCGTGAGTCTAGAGATGCTTCAAGAGTGATGTAGGATCTTTTAGTGAAGAACCTTGAAATGAGTGAAGCTAATGGAAGAGGGTGTGTCTACCAGATAACTATTTAGTCATCCCTAGTTCAATAGGTAGATCAATCATTTTTGGGAGTTCTCTGGGTAGAAGTTTGGGGGGGGGGTCATGTTATCTGTGGTTATTTCCCTAAGGGATGTTATGAGGATGATTAACATCAGATGTTGTTCTAATGAATTATATTCATTCCCTCAGTGAAATGTGAATTGATTCTTCAAAAGTCATATCTCTCTCATTTTTTATCACATCTTAATGTTTATAAGATGTATCATTCCTTTACGAGTCATCTCTAGTGGTCTGGGATGAAGAGGTTAGTCACACAGTTTATATCTCGGTGTTTGGTTTTATAAAAAGTGAAAGTAAAAAATCATGTCCCTAGAAGGTTTCTCCAACTACTAGATGTTACTTAATTTAAGTGGGAGAAAATATTGATATACTTCATGACCAATTTAACTCAAAATCAATGTGGATATGCTTTTATCTAGGTGATCATGGACCACATAATTAATTTAGGCAATTTTTTCATGATTAAAGAGTTAAGCTCAATGATGGTTTTAAAGAGACAATATTTAAAGAATATTGTGAGGCTCCATGGGGTTAGGAAGATGATAATCTCTGATCATGATCCCTATTTTACCTCCCATCTGTGAATAGGTCTCCAACATTATTTTTGGATATCAGTTCTGCCTAAACAGTTCTTTTTCATCTGTTGATGGACAATCTGAAAGAGAATACTATTCAGAATTTGGAAAATATGTTTCATTCATGAATTATGGATTTTAAAGGTTTGTAGGTAAGAAAAATATATTTGGTTGAGTTTTATTATAATAATAGTTTCCATGAAACCATTGTCATGACCCTGTTCAAATAGATATATGTCTAACATTGAAAATATCTATTGTGTTGGATCGAGGTCAAAGAGTATGCTATTCTCATATGGGAATTGGTGTAGGGTATGATAGAGAAGGTACATGTGATTAATGAGTAGATAAAGAAATATAAGTATCCCTAAATGTTCTGAATTATCACGGTAAGTGAAGGTTTTTTCATGAGAGTAATCTTTTTCTCTGATTTGTTCGGTTTTTTAAGGTTTTAGAGCACTTTAATGAAGTTGCATGTCGATTAGAACTACCCCAAAAAATGGTTTAGATCCATAATTTTTTCCATGTATCATAGATTTTACAATATCTTTTTGATGATTATCATGTCATAGAATGTGGTGAGTTAGAAGTTGAAGATGATGTGATGTTTTTTGGAGTGGCCTATTGAGATTTAGGACTGTTAGATTAAGGTGTTGTGTGAGTGTGATATTCCCTTGGTTTGTTTCCTATGGTAGAAAGATGGTTTAGAAGATTTTACTTAGGATCATTATTTATAGATTCATGCTCAATATCTCAATTTTTTTGATGATTGGTATTATTGGTATTATATGTATGACATTTTTCTAGTTGATGTGATGATTGATAATGTTGTGTTCTTTATACCCTTCCATTATAATGAGTTGGTTGTGGTCATATTATTACATGATTTCTATTTTATAGGAATATAATATGGTGTTTGGTTATAATTTTTCATTTTATTTTATTTCTAAGGATGGGTTTTTATTCTCTAGGATAAGGGGGTCAAGTGATTTTTTATGGTATTTTTGGAGGCTGGGGAAGGTTTATGTCATTTTAAGTTGTTTTTTAGTAATTTGGGGATTTTTTTATTTTAGATAATTTTTTTCAAGTCTAAAAAAATCCTTATGTATTAATTGGGGATTGTAAGTTACCTTTATTTATCCCATTTACCAAATAAATAACCTTTATTCATCACTATTACCCTTACATATTAATTTAGGTTAGGAAGATTACCCTTACACATCCCCTTTATACTAATAATGACCTTTACACATCACCCCTTAACCTTTATGAATTTCATTTCCCCCCAGCAGGACCCTTATATATCAAATTCACCTCTTGGATATAACCCTTATTCATTAAAGAGTTTTTCAAATTTTCAATACGTATAAGTCTTCAATGTATATGTAAGATCCATTTCTTCAATACAATAAATTAATCTATTTACTAAATATCTATACATAAGATTCATTATTCCATGTGTAAATTTAATTTCCTTTGTTGATTTTTGATATTTAATAGTTATTTCCAAATACATAAGAGTCATTCACCAGATGTGTAAGAGTCATTTCCCCCATATGAAAAGTAAATATTTCATACATAAAAGTAAATCCTCCCCGACATAAGATTTGTCCCCCTTGTGAAAATCCACATTTTTTCTAAGGTTATAATGAATTTTATTTTATGTTTTATAATTATATTATCAATAATAAAACTTAAAAAATTAAAAATTTTGAAACTTAAAAATAAATCCCTTCACCCCTATAAGTTTTATAAAAAATTATCTCACATAGTTTAATAGAAAATTAAAGAGAGATAGCCCTCTTTTAAATAGTGGATTATCCAGGTGAGATGTGATGCGGTTCATGTATTTGATATTTTAAATATAGAATTCCATTATTTTATTCCTACTATTTTATCGAACCTGTATGACCATAGAATCATACTTAAATTAGAGTGAGATTCATTCGATTATATCTAGTCTTTGATCATCCTCTCAGTGATTCCAGGCTTTCCTCATGTGCATCTGGTCATGAAAACCTTTTCTTCTTCTCCAGTTCTTTCATAGTGAGTTGAGAGACCAATTGTTCTATTGGTTAAATAAACTTATCCTTTATTTTATATGTAATTAGGAACCATCTTGATTCTGTTTCTATTTATTAAATAATTTAAATTAACCTAAAATAAGATAATAAAGCCAAATTAATTTGGATGACATGATAGGGTGCTTTAACATGAGAATGTGATATTCATGTTATCGTTTCATGTTATTGTTTGATAGTGTGATTTAATTATTTAATGATTTATTTATGTTCTATCACATATCTAATGTGTTTAAAATTTAATAAGAAACTAAAAATTGGAAAGGTAATAAAGATTATGAATTAAATAATTTTATTCTTCCTCATAAATTACTCAAGATGATAAGCACTGTCTTGAGAATGTTATTTGAATATTTATCACTCATTTAGAGATATCAAAACATGATTTATGATTTTTAAAAACCACTCACAAATAGTTGATATAATCAATATGGTAAAGTAACATGATGTTATTAGAATTAAAATTGAAGGTAAAATGAATTCTGACCTTGTTGCCATTATTTTTCATGCTTAAATAGTAGAATTATTTATTTCTCATTGATAATCAAATATACATGACTTATTAATTCTATCATTTATATATGTTTTAGAATATTATAACCCTTTATATTATTTATTTAAAATCCTAGTATGTTTTATATGGTGAGGAGATTTGTTGAATTATTTTTGATGATAGGATGACACGATTGATGATGGAATAATAATAATAACATGTAAATATTTTGGATATGATGTTGGATGGATGGATCAAGTTGATTGGCCTGTTTTATTTCTAAATGATTATCGATTGTTTAATATTTTCTTATTTTTTCACTTTATAACTGTTTATTTTCCAAGAATATTTTTCTAAGTTATATGAATAGATGTGTCTTAGTGTATGAAATCACAGATGGTAATAAGTAATTAACTAAATGTATAGGGATGGTTTTGAATATTAATGGTGATATTAACATACATGAATATAAATAAATAGAAACTCTGGATTGGGTAAATTATTACAGAGCTTGAATATATAATTTGGATTGATTATCTTGGATGATAAATATAAATATAATCATAATTGATTATGAAATATTATAAATTGAATCATAATTTATTATTATTAATTTAGTAATGAAAGTATTGAACTTTGGGGCTTGTGTGATTAGAAAAATATTGACATCCTAAACCTTAGTGATGATATCTAGGTTTTCATACATGAAATTAGTTATAGATTGAGTCTAGGGTTAAGTGTTTTCTCTTATAATGATTATTTGTTATTTATATAATCATTTTATGTTATTACTTATGATCAACCACTCGAGTCAATAGGGAAAGTCGACGCCCATATTTGGACATGGGTTCTAGGCATTTCCCAACATCTAGGTTGTTGATGATATGAATGAATGAATACCCCTACCCCACTCTCTCTTACAGGTTTATACTATATGGATGCATAACTAGGATCTAGTGGCTTGTAGACATATGATATATGCAAATATAGGCTATAATGGATCTCAGTTATGACATACATGTATATATGGGTTTTGAAGACTTAGGATTATAGTGTGTACATGTATGAAGGCTGTAATGAATTATGATTATTGTATGTGTACTTACGCACAAGCTATGATGGATTAAGGTATAATGTGTATTTACATGGGCTATATTGTCTCTTGATTTTACTATATGATTATGGTGATATTATGATGATGTGTCCACAATTATGTTGTTGTTTCTATGATGTGTTAGAAAAGATGTGAAATATGAATTATGTAGAAGATGGGATCATGAGGACATAATTCATTAGGGTTTAGGGTGACCAGTTTAGTGGGAAAATGGAAATGAGGTACTCATATCATATACATGCTTCATTATTATGTTACGTAAATCTATGAATTATTTTGTGAACAATACATAGTAAGGATGAGAATATAGTTCACCTGATTTTGAAAATGAGTTATTTTTTATATTTATTCACTAGAGATTTAGTATGATTATCTCAAATTTTTAAGAGAGGTTTCAGGAAGGGTGTTGGTGATCACACTGAATGTTACTTTCTCATAGAGGTTTTTCATGAGTTATGGGTGTTTGAGGTCACCACCATAGAAGTTTTTGAGGTATATTTCCTTTTGGGATTACATTGCATGCCATTTCATGTATTGATATTTGTTTTATATATTATTATGGAGTTAATCAATGGTTATTTTATCATTTGTTTGGAATTTGAGGGTAATGCCTCTCATATGTCTATTTTATACCTTTGTTGCTAGTCACTAACTTGCCTCCTATTGGAGGCGAGTTTCAGGGGGTAACTCTAATCTTTACTTTCACCCTTATCGGCGTACCAGTGGGGGTGAGTCGTAGCACATACCACCAGTTCAGAATTATTGACATGTAGTTGATATAAATAAAGTTTATTTTGATTCTATAAATATATATATTATAAATAATTTCTTTTTCTATAAAATAAAGAATTTCAGAATAAAATAAAAATATAATAATATATTTTTGATAAAAAAATTATTTTTTTAAAAAAATATTGTTACAAAATATGTATTTTTAATTAAATTTATTAATTTAAAAAATTATTTTAATTAAATTTATTTATAAAACTAAAATATTTTTATTATAAAAAATGATTGATAAAATTCAATTAATGGTTAGTTGATAAATAATTTTGAATAAATAGTAATCAAATCATTTAATGTTAAAAATAGATATTGTAACGACCCAGGTATTTATAGAATAATACCTTTCATATCTATTAATATTTATGAATAAGATATTAATTTTACATTAAATATGACACTCTGTTCGATATCATACTTAACACACAACAATAGGTTTCTTTGAAATATGATGTTGCACACAACTTTGAGTTATACCGAAAAATAATATAATAATATTATTATTTTAAATTGTAGTTAATGCCTAGCCATTGTATTTGTGGGAATGAACAGAACTTACTAAAATATGATTACAATGTTTGTTAAATGTTTTTACTTTTATCCCAAAAATTTTAGAGGCTTAAAATAAGAATGAATCTGATTTTAAGCATGAAATACTCTAATATTCTTTAAAAGGTCGATTCACCGCCTTTTAATGACGAACCCTTTTTAAATCTGTATTTTTTCAATTTTATATGTTTTATTTGAAAAAATAAACTTCTTCTTTAGAAATGGGTAATCAAAATTTACTTTGGGTAAAATTTTGGTATTTTTCTGATAAAGTTCATTTTTTGATAAATAGTGAAAAATACTACATTTTAATTCAAAACTACCTTTTAATCTAGTTTATTTATATGATTAAACTATTTTTTAATTAGTTTTTAAAGTTTAATTAGATTATATTTTTACCATTTAATCCAATGTTGGTCATTGGAGGTAATTTCACTTTTTAATTAGACATAAATATATGTCAATCTTTTGAAAGTTATTATTTCTTAAAAACACGTTTTTTGGTTTTGATAATGATAATTAATTTTAAATTACTTTTTGAAACTTCTATGTTTTGAATTTGAAAAAATTGATTCCATATTTGGAATCAGGAGGTCGAAATTGGGTAAATATGTCACTTTTTTTTAGACATTATGGATAGTAACTTCAATAAATATTTTATTTACCGTGGTTAAAGGGTAAATTTGGTAAATATAGGTAAAAAATAATATTATAATAAAATTAAATTACCCTAAAACATGTCATAACCCTAATGGATTATACATATCCGACCATGGACATAATTGGGTCAATTTTGGGACCCCATGAAGCCACTTGTATGTGAAAATGACATTTTATAAAAATTAATTTAACGGAAAATGTAACATAAACATATATCTTTTAGTAAAGAATTTTTTATATGGGGTTATATAAGTGAAATTTTCGACTATAAATATTCATTATAAATCTAAAAATATTTAATACATCACAGTATTTTATTTATTATTTTTATACATCAAATAAATAAATTTATTTATGACACAATAATGATATAATGATTACCTTTTTAATGAGTGTTTTAAATAAATGAGATTATAAATATTGAAATAAATTTATTTTGAAACTTTTTATTCCATACAAGAATTTTAGGGATAATAATGACTTGTTTTATTTGAATTAATGTATGTTGTTATAAATAATCAAGTTTTTATAGTTTTTTTAAAAGTCTTGATATGAATAGTATATAAATTGAGAAAAATGAGTTTTTAAAACAATTAATATTTTATTAAATGATAAAATAAACCTAAAAATATAAGATTATGAAAATTGACATATATTATGTTAAAATTTTCATTAATGATCCATTTTGGGTCACTTATAATTTTATATTAAATATATTAACCATATATTATGTATATACAAAAGGACATGGTAAAAGTTAAATTAGTTAACTAAGGGTTAAAGCTAAAATATAAGGTTAAATTTATGCCCTAAACTAGTCTAAAACCCATTTTCTGAGATTATTTTGAACAATAATCACCTTATATTCTAATTAAATGTGTTTGAGAACTTTTGAAATCGAAATTCAGTTTATAATAAAATAATATTTTCAAACTTTCCTAAAGAGCCTCTCTTTCCCCTTATAAAAGGCCATCAACTCTAACCCATTACTCAAAAATCTAAAGCCTATTGGATCTTCCAACCTTTGCTCAAATAATCTCACAATATCCCACTCTTCCTCCTAGAGTCATCCCCATAGTCAAAAGGCAATTAAAGAAAGCCTTTTGGTTTAAACCTGAGGTTGTTACCTGATTTAAAGTTAACATCTTCTCTCAAGTTCTTTTATTTTTATTTTCCTTCTCCACTCCCTATGATCTTCTTATTTTTTGTTTACATAACAAAAATAGTATCATAAATATACTAGGTTTTTTATGATAAGGATTCTAAAAACACTTCCACACAACTCTATCTAATGGATATGAGCATACTGTTTATGTGGACGGTGAACTACTGCCTTACGAAACGATGATTGTTCAATTATCTCTTACCGCCTCTCACAGTGGCCATTATGATGGAACTGAAATTATATATGATATATATGATATTTATTATATCTCTATGCTTATGTAATTCTCATTTATAACATACCTTTATTCTTTTCATGTTGTATATGTACGATAATTTCATTTGAGGAAGTGTGGACTACCACCCCCTCAAAGTGATATGACTCGTTCATGCTATACATGGAACATATAAAGGATGGAATTAATGAAATTATGTAACACACACAAACACAAATATATATATATATTAATTTAATTATAATATACCTATGTATCATTTAGTTTTCATTCCTTTAAATATGAAAAATAAATAAAAGTAGCGTTCATGCATACGTGCGACTTACCGTCTCTATGAATGGTGCATTTCATTTCTTATGTCCAAATGCTATGGAATATTATAAATACATATATACTGGATATATATTATATATATTATATATAAATACTTAATATCATAATGGAGATAATGGACTTTTTACCACACAGACAATTTGTAATTATAACAAGTTCATTTTCGACTCAAGTACTCGATATCGACCAAATGACCAATTTAACTTAAATAATTATGTAAAATTTATAATTTGTTAATAAGTGATATAAAAGGAATAATAAAATTGAAAGAGGTTATTAATTAAGTATAAATTAACTTAATTTTATTATTCAGGAAATTAAAGAACAAACAAGTCAAGTCGGACACGAGGTAAGGGAACCTTTCACCATCCTCTTTTTTTCAAAGACTTCTTTTATATTATGTCTTTAAATTTAAATTTTCAAATGTTGGGGTATGTTATTATATATCCTTATTGATGTAAATTTTAGGTCAATGTGATGAGAGACCCTTTTTCTCTCTCATCAACTCATTTTCTAAATTTTGAAGTGACGCCGTTAGGCTGCCAATTTTTTGTAATGGAACTTCTTAACCCAATTTCCATTATTTGGGTTAATAATACTTCTTTATTATGTCATGATATGAATATTTTATAATGAACTATGATTGTTTTAAAATTAATATCTACTTATATTGGGTTTATTTATAGTTTCCACACATAATTATGTCATTGATTTATCCTTAATCTCATGATACAATCTTTGTAAGGGACTACGTCTCAATCTCCTTCCATCGAGGAATATCTTGATATTGTGAACATTTATTATCCTATAAGATATATATACAACCCTTTTGAAATTTTATATCATGAATTTCTATATTCTAATGATATTTATAGTTTTATTTTATTCTATTATTTAATGATTTTTATTCAAGTTTTTCTCAAATGGTAAAGTATTCTTAAACTAAAACATCATTTTAAATGTTTTGAATATTTAATTTTCTAAATATTTATCTTTAATGTCCATGTTTTAGAAATGATTTTAATGATTTATTTATATGTAAATGAGTATTTTAAAGTGTAAAATACTTTCAAAAGTTTCAAAGTGGCATGGAACACTTTGATTCAAAACTATTCTTTTTGAATGTTTTAAATGAATTGATTATGTCAATATCGTGAACTAATATCTTGTGAATGCAATGTGGAAATGTTATCTTTCCTTTATTCTTATTTTATGTGTTATGAATATGTTATGGTTATTGGGAATTGTTTACATATACGTGTGGTTCCGTGATAAACGTAGGGCAGGTGTGCCTGAGATAGCTCTCCAATGCATTGGGTAACATGACAAGGATAAATGTTAATGTTTATCCTAAGAGATTCATGGAATATATTGTGATGTGTATTCCAAATGTAACTCCCTATGTAGATGTGAAAGATACAATGTAAGTATGTTATGGATTCCATAAGTTACCTTTATGATTTATGATTTCTATGTGATATTCAAAAATCTTTTTATTTTTTGAGGTTTGTTAAAGAGATTATGTTTTAAGATTGAAAATTATGATTTCTTTGATTTGTATGTATTCATGGAATAATGTTTCTTTTATTATTTTATATCCCTTGCTGATATTTTTATGCTCATCCCATGTTTTTGAAATGTTTTCCATAGGACTTAATAATGAATATGGTCATAGATGGGATCAAGGAAAAGTCATGCTGTCTAAAACATGGAACTAGACATGTTTCTTTTTTTAGAGTTTTTATTTTATGAAAAAATGGATATTAAGTATAAGTGTCTACATGTAATATTCAAGTTGTTATGTATTAGTTATGACTTAATTATATATAGATCTAAACCCGAAAATATCCTCAATGTGAATTATTAACTTAATTCAAGATTATGTAATGTTTAAGACTAGGGCCTTATAGTTGGTATCAGAGGTCAGTTTAGAAACTTTTAGAGATTGGGGTGTTATTTAAGAATAAGTAAAATAACTATAATGGTTATCATATTAGAAACAGTCATAGTTATTTTAGATAAATAAAATGAGATTAAGATAACATGAATAAGTATATCTCAGTGTTTATCCTCCTCATAAGATAATATATGATGATTTGACTAATATACTCACACTGAACTTTTTGGTTTTAGTAAATTTCTGGATCTAGCAGGCACCAAAGTAAAAATGGATGTAAATGAAACTGTGGTGGTTTTTTGAATGAGAAACCGAATGAAGTGGGAGTTACAATGATAACTCTTGTGGTTATTCTTAACCAAATATTTAGAGTCATGATTGACCACTTGAACCTTGGTGATTTTTCTAAGGCATCATATATCCGAGAAATGAATCCCAATGGAAGTTAAGGTAATAACCATAAAGGTATGTATATTCAAAAACCTATGTGTCATGTATGTGGAAAGAAACACCTAGTAAAATGATTCAAAGGGACGGGAAAATGTTTTAGATGTGGTAATGAGGGTCATAAAGCAATAACCTTCCCTGAAAAAAGAATCATCCAGTTGACTCCAGGAAACGGAAAGAAGTTCTTTATGAAGAATAAATTAAATGTTTTAAATTTGGTGTGAATGGTAATTATACAAATAGATGTCATATGAATAAGATTCAGGAATAGGATTAGTAGGACCATAAAAATGTATGTTTACCAATACCTAATGTCATTCTAATTGAGGATGAGGAAACTGAAAATGACCAATGAAATGTATGGATTATTTCTTAGCTGATGTTTTGACAATATTTAATATTAGGATATGATTCCGGATTTTCTTTAGGAGAGATGCATGAAATAATAATTTTTAAAAACATGGAAAAAAGATTATGAAGAGTGTTTGATGATTAATATGTCTAAGAATTAAAGAGTTATGTTGGATATATGGATGATGATATGTTTAAATGTATTAATGATATGATTATTTTGGGATAATTTTTCTAGTATTTGTAAAACTAAAGTTTGATATGTGAGACTGTTATTCAATGAAGAATGATCATTTCTTGTGTGGAAATAATGGATAACATTAGGGGTTTATGTGATCTTTTTTTGAGGAAATTATGGGTTATTAGTTTTTGGGATGAAAAATGTGAGGTATGAAATATCCTTTGAGGTTAAAAAATGTTATGGATATTTTTAATGATTTTATCTATTTTTTTAATGTTATTAAGATTATACGGTTTTTTAAAAAGGACAACACACAGACCGTGTGATAACACGTCATGTCAGACAAAGCTGGAGGAATCGAACCAACAACCAAAGTGCGATTGGGATTTATTGCCTACCACTGGACTACGTGAAGCACCTGGCTAGTATGACTTATTATTTTTAGTTAAATGATTTTATTGATCAAGAATAAGTTGACTTGGGATCTTATGTATTATCAAATGGATATCTTATTATAAGAAAATGATTTGGTGATTAAGTGATAAAGGTTATTTTTGAAGGCGTTTTCTCTTTTGGGAACATTATATGCCTAAGGAAAATAGAATACTTTGGGATTTCAATTGAGGAGTAATGCTGGAATTTTGGTTTCCAAGAATCTATGTTTTTATTATGGATATATAGAGATTTGGGTTATTTATGGAAATGATTAACCTATCATAGAGAATATGTGATTAGGTTAATTACTTTTCAATATGAGACTTTAAGAGTATCTGATGTTATTTGGAGATATATGTTAATATTTTTGTGGAAGACTATGTGATAAAATCCTTCTGAATTTTGGGTTTCAAACTTAGTTTGAATTAATTTGAATAATTTTATGGGGAATTGTGTATTGAATGGTATTTGTTAAGCTTTGGGTATTGTTTTTTCAATTTTATAGATTAAGAGTCATATTTATTTTTTATAAAAGATTATGCTTTTTGGGGATAATATAATCTTGTACTAACCATTTTGGATTTGGTTAATGTATAAAGACAAGGTAAATATATAATTCATCTTTGGTAGATTATGTGATTCTCTAGAAGTTGATTCTATTTCTTCAGGTGTGACAAAGTCATCTTGAATACTCATTGTTTGGAGAAAATATGAGTTTGTTAAAGGATGAAACTCAACTTGAAATGTAAGTATATTTCCTTATGTTCTTAGTCAATATCATAAATAAATTATCCAAATTTATGAAAGGAAACCTAAAATAAAAAACTTTATACATTTAATTTTCCTACTGGGGAATAAAATATCGTTTAACCTATCACATGGTTGTGGTTTTCTGGTGGTTAACTTTCTCCTGATCTTGTTTTATATCACTCTCCATCAGAACATGACACTTAGTTTCTCATCCATATCCATGTCTTTATGGAATCCTAGTATGTGTTATCTCAGGTGACCTTTTTAATTATCTTTATTTATTTTAAAGTGATAATTTTATTGACCATTTTTCAAATGTGTGACTTTCAATAAAGTTTCCAAGCCCAATTTTAAAATTAAAAGGACACAATTTCCAAAAGGGGCGAATGATGTAACAAACCAGGTATTTATAGAATAATACATTTTCATATCTATTAATATTTATGAATAAGATATTAATTTTATGCTAAAGTGGAATCTTTTTTTAATAGCATACTCAACACACAACAATGAGTTTCTTTGAAATCTTATTTAGCACACAACTTTGAGTTATACCAAAAAATAATATAATAATATTATTATTTTAAATGGAAGCTTACACTTAGCCATTGTATTGGTGATAATGAATAGAACTAAACAAAATATGATTATACATGTTTGTTAAATGTTTTTAATTCTCATCCAATAAATTTTAGAGGCTTAAAATAAGAATGAATCCGATTTTAAGCATGAAATACACTAATATTCTTTAAAAGGTCGATTCACCACCTTTTGATAGAGATCCCTTTTTAAATCTAGAATTTTTCACTTTTATATATTCCATTTGACAAAATAAGATTCTTTTTTAGAATTGAGTCATCAAAATTTACTTTGGGTAAAATTTTAGTATTTTTATGATAAAGTTCATTTTTTGATGAATAGTGAAAAATACTACATTTTAATTCAAAACCGCCTTTTAATATAATTTATTTATATGATTAGACAGTATTTTTAATTAGTTTTAAAGTATAATTAGATTATATTTTTACAATTTAATCCAATTTTGGTCATTGGAGGTAACTTCACTTTTTAATTAGACATAAACACATGTTAATCTTTTGATAGTTATTATTTCTTAAAAACACGTTTTTTAGTTTTGACAAAGGGAATTAACTTTAAATTAATTTCTGCAACTTCTATGTTTTAAATTTGGAAAAATTGATTCCATTGGAATCATGAGGTTCAAATTGTGTAAATAGGTAACTTTTATTTTTATACATTATGAATAGTAACTTTAGTAAATATTTTATTTACCATGGTTAAAGGGCACATCTAGTAAATATGGGTAAAAAATAATATTATAATAATATTAAATTACCCTAAAACATGTCATAAAACTATTGGATGATAAATTTCTGACCATGGTAATCCTTGGGTTCATTTTAGGACCCCATCGAGCCACATTTAAGTGAAAATGACATTTTTTAGAAATTAATTTAAAGTTAAAGAAAATGTAACATAAACATATATCTTTTAGTAATTTTTTTTATATGTGGTTATATAAGTGACATTTTAGAATATATATATTCATTAGAAATATGAAAATATTTAATAATTATGGTATTTTATTTATAATTTTTAGACATCAAATAAATAAATTTATTGATGACATAATAACAATGCAGTGATTATCTTTTTAATGAATGTTTTACATAAATGAGATTATAAATTTTATAATAAATTTATTTTTAAAATTTTTATGCCATCTAAGAATTTTAGGGATAATAATGACTTTTTATATTTTAATTAACTTAGGTTGTTCTAAATAGTCAAGTTATTATTGATTTTTTAAAAGTCTTGATATGAATAGTATATAAATTGACATAAATGGGTTTTTAAAACAATTAATATTTTATTTAATGATAAAATTATCCTAAAAATCTAATATTCTTACAACTAACATATATGATATTAAAACTTTAATTAAGGACCCATTTTTGGTCTCTTTTAATTTATATTAAATATATTAACCATATAGTATGAATATTTAAGAGGATGTGGTAAAGGTTAAATTAGTTAAGTAAGGGTTAAAGATAAAAGATAAGGTTAATTTTATACCATAAACTTGTCTAAAACCCATTTTATAAGATAATTTAGAAAAATAATCACCATATATTTTAATTAAATGAGTTTGGGACCTTTTGAAATAAAAATTCAGTTTATAATAAAATAATATTTTCAAACTTTCCAAAAGAGCTCCTCCTCCCCCTAATAAAAGGCCATCAACTCTAACCCATTACTCAAAAATATAAATCCTATTGGATCATCAAAACTATGCTCCAATAATATACCAACATCCCTCTCTTTCTCTTAGAATCCATTTCCTAGGTATAAGGCAATTCAAGAAAGCCTTTTGGTTCAAACCAAATGGAGTAACTTGATTTAAAGGTACCATCTTCTCTCAAGTTATTTTATTTTATTTTCCTTCTGAACTCCCTATGATCTTCTTATTATTTGTTTAAATAACAACACCAGTATAATAAATATACTAGTTTTTTGTTATGATAAGTATTAAAACTAAAATTCCACACACCTTCATTTAATGGATATGAACATACTATTTCTGTGGACAGTGAACTACTGCCTCACAAAATGATGATTGTTCAATTATCTCCAAATACCTCTCATGTTGGCCATTATGATGGAACTGAAATTATATATGATATATATTACATTTATTTTATCTTTATACTTCTTTAATTATCATTTAGAACATAAATTTATGCTTTTCATTTTGTATGTATATGATAATTTCTTTTGAGGAAGTGAGGACTACCGCCCCCTCAAAGTGGTATGACCCGTTCATGATATACATGGAACATATAAAGGATGTAATTAATGAACTTATGTAATATATATATATATATATATATATTATAATTTAATTATAATATACCTATTTATAATTTATTTTTCATTCCTTTAAAAAAGAAAAATAAATGAAAGTAGCATTCATGCGTACGTACAACTTACCGTCTCAATGAACGATGCATTTCATTTCTTATGTCCAAATGATATAGACTATTATAAATACATATATAATGGATATATATGATATATATGATATATAAATAATGAATATAATTATGGAGATAATGTAAATTTTACCACATGGACAATTTGTAATTATAAGAAGTTCATTTTCAACTCAAGTACCCAATATCGAAAAACAACCGATATTAACTTAAATAATTATATAAATTTTATAACATGGTAATAAGTGAAATAAAAAGAATAATAAACGTGAAAATGTTTTTTAGGTAAGTATAAATTAACATATGTTTATTATTCAGGAAATTAAACAATGGACGAGTCAAGTCGGACATGAGGTAAGGGAACCTTTCACCATCCTCTTTTTGTGAAAAAATTCTTTTATGTTATTTATTTAAATTTAAATTTTCCAATGTTGGGATATCTTATTATATATGCTTATTTATGTAAATTTTATTTCCATGTTATGAGGGCCATTTTCCTCTCTCATCAATTCATTTTATTAATTTTTATGTGACGCTGTTAGGCTGCCAAATTTTTGTAAGGTAACTTCTTAACCCAATTTCCACTCTTTGGGTTAATATTTTACTTCTTGATTATGTCATCATATAAATATGTGTGAATGAAATATGATTGTTTTATAGTTAATATCTACTTATATTTAGTGTATTTATATTTTCCACACATAATTAGGTGATTTATTTATCCTTAATATCATGATACAATCTTTGTAAGGGACTACATCTCAATCTCCTTCTATTAAGGCATATCTTGATATTGCGCACCTTTATTATCCTATAAGGTGTATATACAACCCTTTTTAAAATTTATATCATGAATTTATATATTCTCATGATATTTATAGTTTTCTTTGATGTTATTCTTTAGTTATTTTTATTCATGATTTTCTCAAGTGGTAAAGGATTCTTTAACTAAAACATCATTTTAAATTTTTTAAAGATTTAATTTTATAAATCCTTCTATTTCATGTCCATGTTTTTGAAATGATTCTAAGGATTTATTTATGTGGACATGAGTGTTTTAAATTTTAATATCCTTTAACAAGTTTCAAAGTGGTATGAGACACTTTGATTCAAAACTCTTATTTTTGAATGTTTTACATGAAATGATTATATCAATATATTGAACTTATATCTTGTAAATGCAATGTGGAAATGTTATCTTTCATTTATGCTTGTTTTATGTGTTATGAATATGTTATGGTTCTTGGGAATTATTTATGTATACGGGTGGTTTCATGATAAACCTATGGCGGTTGAGCCCGAGATGGCTTTCCAATGCATTGGGTAACATAACGGTGGTAAACGTTAATGTTTCGCTGAATAGATTTAGGGAATATACTGTGATGGGTATTCCAAATGTAACACCCTATGTAATTATGAAAGCTACATTATAATTATGTTATTGATTCCACAAGTTACCTTTATGATTTATGATTTCTATGTGATATTCATAAATCTTATGATTTTGTGAGGTATGTTAAAGAGATTATGTTTTTAGATTGAAAAGTATAATTTATTTGAATTTTATGTATTCATGAAATAATGTTTCATTCCTTATTTTATATCCTTTACTGAGCTTTTTATGCTCAATCCAAGTTTTTGAAATGTTTTCCACATGACTTAAAGATGAATAGGGTCAAGTATGAGATCAAGGAAAAGTCATGTTGTCTAAAACATGGAACTAGACATGTTTCTTTTTTAGAGTTTTTTTATGAAAAAATGGATACTGAGAATAAGTGTCTACATGTAATATTCAAGTTGTTATGCATAAGTTATGACCTAATTCTATAAATCTCTAAACATGAAAATATCTTCAATGTGAATTATTAACTTAATTCAATATTTTGTAATGTTTATGGCTGGGGCCTAATAGATATATTTCAAAAAAAATATTTTCTATGAGTTATATATTTTTATCTTAATAAATTAAATTTATCACTAATAAATAATTATTTTATTTTAATTTATTATTTATACATTGAAAAAAATAAATTAAAATTTATATAATGATTATTTCTTGGTAATAAATAAGAATAAATTCATCAAACATTTTGAAAGATATTTTTCTAAAAAATTGTTTTATATGCATTATACATTTTTAAAAAAATTAATTTTAATCACTTTTAGAAATTAAATTTGATTAAATGGATTTTATAGTGGGAATTATAATTTCAAAATTAGATAATAAGGTCATTTTTATTTTTTGGCAAAAAAATAAGCTACCGAGGTAAAAAATGATTTATCTTGCTAAATGGTAAATGTGGTAAAATGGTCAAAATAAAGATCAAAGTCAAAAAATACTGCAAAAATTATATATAAATTGTGTGTATAAGGTATTTTTGACCCATTTACATTATTTATCCATTTTGGATCCACTTAAACTATAAAGTTGCATCCCTTACACACTAAGGAATGAGTATTTGTATAAATGCCACCTATTCTCACTTATAAGTCTCCTTACTATTCTATTTTTAAACCATATATAAAATTTGGATTTATCACTATTAATATTTTCTATAATTTTCATCTACTAAATGTTTTGGAGGTTCTGGTCACAAGAGGATGCACCAAATCCTTTAAAACTAATAATGATTCCAAGACAATATATAATTTCATCTTTGTAAGTAATGAATTATTATCCTTAATTTTCTTTTCACATCCAACTTCATGGATCTGATTTATAAAATTTATAATATATAAATAAAATCATTATAGTTATATAATACATATATTATAATAAAATGACTTCATATACATGTTAATCCATTTATTATAACATGTTCTTGATTGGATCAAATTAACCACATACCTAAATGATGCTATGAATTTTTATCATGGATTGTTATGAAAAAATAATTAATAGTATGATATTATTTTAATAATTAAAGAAACTTTTATTTATGGTCCACAATATAATTATTTAAATCATCATTAATATAATATATTTTGTTTGTTAAAATTACCAAAACAAGTGCGTCATGGGCATCATCTGTGTGAAATGTACTTGAAACTTCCATGAAATGAAAATATAACATCATAACTAATTATGAAAATATTATTCTAGTAATTTCATAATTTTATATATTATTAATTCTTGAACAAGAAAAGAAGTCCTAGACCGTCATACAAAATAGATAAGGAACAACTAAATATATTAACAACCAATGATCAATATAAACTAAAAATAATTTAATAAAAATTTAATAAATGAATATGGAAAATTAATATAAAATGCAAAAAACATGAATAATGTTTTGAAATATATTATTAATGACTCTAATTTTATTATATATGAAGTTAGAGTGTGTCTGAACAATTTTGAATCTAATGTAAGAGTTTTCTCCACTATCTGCCTCCCTTTTTGTTTCAAATGTATTCATCTTACCTATTTTTTTACATATTATATTCTAACATATGGGGGTACATTATACTGTTTTATACTTTGTTTTTAAGATACCCCTTTTCTTCTCATATTCTCTTTTTGATTAGTCCTTAATATCTTATAAATTATGATATCCATAAGAGTTTTTTCATCTTAATTTCATTTCATTGAGACATGTATTAACTATAGAACCTAAAATACTTGGAAAATACCTCTTTTAATAGAAATCTTCCATCCATTTAGTTTTTCAAATATATTCTTAATTTGGATAAGAAACTCATATGATAGATTCCATAGAATGTTTTATATGTGTCCCCCTTTATACATTAATGGTTGTGTGAGATTACCCTCGACTGCTTTGCCTTGTTAATCTTTCCTATGAATTTATTACATGAAAATTTGAGGAATATTATGAAAATTAGTAAAAAAATGAATCAATAATTCATCCTAATGACATTATGGTTTACTCTTGGGATACTAGTTTTTTCAAAAAATAGTTAATCAAAAATTATTATTTGTAATCAAACTTTACTATTTTTTATAAAAGATTCTTCAGTTCCAAAGAAGTGGATTTAATCTTATATAACCTAACTAAAACTTATTTAATCAGATGAAACATATTATAACGTGTTTTATCTTAGGAAAATAAATTAGGTTGATGAAATATCTATATTGTGTGCTAAAATTTATTTTTAATATTACGCAAGTGGTTGGAAAACTTTATATAAAGGTTTTAATCCTGACACAACTTTCCTAAAAGATTATATAGCTCCTTGAATTTTCCAATTTATATTATAAAGATTCCAATTATGCATACAGAAAGAGAAATTAATTTTATGTAGTTAAACTTTGATAGCCATCCCTTCACTAATCATTCATCAAAACAAACCAAAATTAATGTTCATCTTTTGAAATGAATTCCAAATTATTAAGGAATAAAACAATCTATCCTTTAAACCATTTTTTTTCATAAAACTATAATTTTTAGAAAACATTTCATTACCTCTAGATATAAATTGGACAGACCATAATTTATTAAGTATTAGGGTGAAATTATTTAAAATAAATTAAAATTATTTCTAAAAAAATTCAGTAATCACACCCTATACTTATACATATTTAGCTTGTGGGAAAGAATTAAAATTGAAACAAATTCAATTTCAAGACATCAACCATAGTATGTTTTCTTTTCAATATATCATAAATAGAATTTATCATGAATTATACATGAATATTTTTCTATTTATCTTCGTATTCAGTTCCAATTTCCTCCACTTTTTATATCTAACCACAATCACTTATATCTAACTTTCTATATTTATTTCTCTATTCATTCACTATTACTTTTAGAAATATTTTTCTCTAGTTTAACTCATTAAAGTTTCACTATAGGCTTTCTAACTTTATAAATATGAATCATCTAAGTTGATACTTTATACTAACCTCAATTACTTTAAATTCTATTCTATGGTTTTATGAGGGTGGTAAATTATGAAAAAATAAGGATTAAATGAGGAGGTTTTATAAGGACTCGGCCTTAAACCTTACTTAATCTTGAATTAAATTGAATAATTCACATTGAGGATATTTTTAGGTTTAGAGTTTTAGAGAATTAGGACATAACTATTGCATCTCAAAGATTACAAAGTAGACACATATACTCAGTTTCCATTTTTTTCACAAAATAAGAACTCTTGAACAAAAGATTCATGTCTAGTTTTTTGTTTTAGATAGCCTGACATTTCCTTGATCCTATCCTTGACCCTATTCAACTTTATGTCCTGTGAAAAACATTTCAAAAAAAAAAATCTGGGATGAGCATAAAAAGCTCAGTAAGGGTTATAACAATACGGAAAGAAAAAATCAGTCCATATATACATAAGAATCAATGAAATCATACTTTACTCATAAAACATAAGCACTTTAACATACCTCATGAAATCATAAGATTTACAAATAACTCATAGAAGTCATAAGATATAAAAGTAACTTGAGGCATTCAGAACATTCTTATGTAGGGAGTAACCCTCATGGTTATGTTTGGAATACCCATCACAGTATATTCCCTAAATCTCTTCGGAGAAACCTTTGCATTTAACCCCTTCGCATTACCCAATGCATTGGAGAGCTATATCGGGCTCACCCGCACTAAGTTTATCACGGAACCACCCGTTTTCATAAACAATGCCCATGAACCATAACATAATCATAACACATAATTTAAGCATAAATTAAAGATAACATTACCACATTTCAATAACCATATAACATTATAAGATATTGAATTAATGAATCCATTCTAAAAACCATTTTCAAAACCATTTAAAACATTTAATAAAGGGATTTTAGAATCAAAGTGTTCCATACCACCTTGAAGCTTTTAATATTTTAAACCATTAATATAAATATAACTAAATCATTAAAACCATTTTGAAAACATGGATATTAATGAGAAATATTTATAATAATAAATCATTAAAACATATAAAATGATATTTTAGTTAAAGGGTTTTTTAATAAAATGAGAGACACTTGAATAAAATAATTGAGGAATAAAATTTAATCAGAACTTTATAATATCATGGGAGTAAATGGATTCATGATATAATATTCCAAATGACAGTATATACACCATATAAGAGTGAATTGGTGCATAACAACAATGAAGTCTCAATAGAAATGTAAAATGAGATGAAATCCATTATAAAGAAGGTATCCTTAAATTAAGGATAAATCAATCTCATAATTATGTGTGAAAAATATAAATAAACCCAATATAAGTGGATATTTAGGGTAAAACAACTATAGGTCATTCACACATATTCATAGGATGACATATTCAATAACTACAAGTTGAACCCAAAGAAATCGAAATTGGGTTAATAAGTTCCCTTGGTAAAATTCGACAGCCTAACGACGCCACTTTAAAATTATTTGATGAGAGAGAAAATGTAATCTTATCACTTGGACATAAAATTTGCATCAATAAGGATATAGAATAAAATATCCCAACATAAAAATATTAAAATACATAACAAAATATGTCTTTTAAAAAGAGGAGTGTGAAAGGTTCCCTTACCAATTTGGGAAACTTTCGAAACATACACCCCATGAATGAAGGGTCATAAAATGAAGATGTAAATACCCATAAATGAGAGTATATTATACATATAATAAAATAATGGGTAGTACATACACCACACAAAAGGAAATAGTGTCCAATGTAGCATGAATCTCATGGGAATAAAATGTGAGATGAAGATCCCCTTATGAAAATTCAGCAGCCTAACGACGCCACATAAATCTTCAAAAAATGGATTGATGAGATCAAATAGGGTACATCATCATATTAACATAAAATTTACAGAAAGAGTAATATAAAAGAACATCCCCCATCATAATAAAGATGATCTTAAAGTAAGTTACATAAAAAAAGTACTTAAAAAGGAAGAGAGAGGTAGGATCCCTTACATCAAGTCTGACTTGTCTTGTTCGTTTCATTATATTCTTGAATAATAATCTTTGGTCAATTTATAATTTCTTATTTTCCTCCTTTAATGATTATTATTCAGTTCATATCACATATTAAAATGTTATAATAATTGGTTAATAATGTGAGTTCATATCAGACGTTTTTGTTGATGTTTGGTACATGAGTCAAAAATGAACTTGTTTGAAAATGATTGTCCATGTAGTTATAATTAAATCATCTCCAAAATAGTATTAATGATTTAAATATCATATATATCCAGTACATATTCATTTTATACTATTCCATAACATTTGGATATAAAAAGAAATGAAATGCACCGTTCATGGAGATGGTAGGTCGTACGTACGCATGAACGCTACTTTCATTTCTTTGTCATATTAATGGAATTAAAAATAATTGAGATATATATATTATAATTACAGTATAATATATATGTTTTATAGGTCACATAAGTTCATTAGTTTCATTCTTTATACATTCCATGTATTGCATAAATGAGTCACATCACTTGAGTGGGCGGTAGTCCACACTTTCTCGTATGAAATTATCGCAATTGCACAACATGCAAAGCATAAAGGTATGTTTTAAATATAAAATACAAAAGCTTATGGGAAACATAAATACCATATATATCACATATAAAATACAGTGACATCATAATGGCCACCATGAAAGGTGTTAAGAGAAGATTGAACAATCATCGTTTCGTGAGGGAGTAATTCGCCATCCACAGAAACAATATGTTATATAACCATTAGATAAAGGTGTGTGTAAGTGTATCTTGAATAATTAACATAAAAAAATCATATTATATTTAAGAAACTGGTTTTGTTACAAAATAAAGTAATAAAATGAGTTTAGGGGTTTGGAGAAGCAAAATAAAACAAAAGAACACAAGTGAAGACATTACCTTTAAATCGGGTAACTCTTCTTGGTTTGAACCAAAAGGGTTTCTTGAAGAGCATTCTACCAAATGTGAGGCTTCACTGATGAAGAGAGGTATTTTGAGAGATGAAATGGGCAGGGGTTGGCCGATCAAAAGGCTTTAGAGGTGTGGCGAAGGTGGTAGAGGTGGGGGCCTTTTATAAGAGAAGAGGAGGGGCACTCTTGGAAAGTTATAAACTATTACTTTATTATAAAGTGATTTTAGGATTTAAAAGGTCCCAAAAGGATAAATTTCGAGGATAAGGTGATAAGGTTTTGAAATACATCCATCCAATAGGTTTGTGACAAGTGTAAGACTTAGATTTCACCATATCTTCTCATTTTATTTAAATCATCCACTTATGAGGTAATCACTGCATCATCACAGTGTCATAAATAAATTAATTTATTTAATGGCTAAAAATTATATAAATAAATATCATGATGTAGGAAATATTTTTATATTTATAATGAATATTTATATTCAAAAATATGACTTTTATAACACCATGTAAAAATTGTTTTAGTAAAACAATACATATTTGTGACATTTTAATTTTAACTTTAAATAAAATGTTATTAATATCATTTTCCAACCAAAGTGGCTCCATGGGGTCCCCAAGCTGACCCATGGATTATCTTGGTCGGACATGACTCATCCAATAAGGGTATTACATGTGTCAAGGTCATTTCATATTATTATAACATTATCTTTACCTTAAATTACACTAATTACCATTAATCACGATTAATAGAACTTAAAAGTTACTATTCACGAAAAAAATTATTTTAATCTCATTGAACCACATTTTACTTCATAATGACAACCATGTTTATAGGATTTTTTAAAATCAAATCACAGAAGTGGTAAAGTTTCATTTAAACAAAAAATCAGTTTCTTTAAATACCACTTAGTGGTTTCACTATTCACCAAAAATTGAAGTTTTTCAGAAAAATACCAAAAATTCACCCCAAGATATATTTGATATTCTGAATTCAAAAATTATGTCTATTTTAAAAAATTAAAAATATATAAGTTTTATTAATTAATTTAATAATTCATTCCCGCTGTGAAAACAAATAGCGTGTTTTTAAGAAACAATATCTATTAAAAGATTGACACTAGTTTAAGTCCAATTTCAAAGTGAAATTAATTACAATGACCACAATTGGATTAAATGGTAAAAATATATTACAATTACACTTTAAAAACAATTAAAAATATAATCTAACCATATATTTAAATTAGATGAAAAAATAGTTTTGATGTAAAATGCAGTATTCTTTCAGTATTCATTAAAAAAATGAACAATGTCAGAAACATACCAAAAATTTAACCAAAGTAAAATTAAATGTCCCAATCATAAATAATAAGTTTATTTTGAAAAATATAGCTTATAAAATTGTCAAAATTTAGATTTAAAAAAGTTTCTCCATCAAAAGGCGGTAAAACAATCTTTTAAAAATATTAGAGTATTTATTCTTAAAATTGGATTCATTTGGATTTTAAGCCTCTAAAATTTATTGGATAAATGTAAAAATATTTAACAAAAATATGTAATCATTTTGTAGTTATTTCTGTTCATTCCCGCCATTATAACGGCTAGGCGTTAACTATTATAATATTATTATATTATTAGTGTGCAACGTAAGATTTCAAAGAAACTCGTTGTTGCGTATTGGGTATGCCATCGAGCATAACATTACCTTTAAAGTGATATTAACATTTTATTCACAAATATTGATAAACATTAGAATGTAATATTATTTATTTACCTGGGATGTTACAGGTTTGGCTCTTATTTGGATAATTTCATGGTGAGTAGTGGAACAAAAATGAATATTTATTTTCCATTTTCCTTAAAATGTATTTCCCATCACATTTATCTTATTGGTACCCTCTCAAGAGTCACATTTGAAATTTTATAAAAAAAATTAATTCTTTATATCTTCTCCATGTATAAATTACTTCCATTTTTCATAAAATATGGCACATCAATCTTTTTAAAACTTATAGAGAAATAGAGATATCTTGGAATTCAATATTGGTGTGAAATATCTTATTGATTCAAAAATACTCCACAAAAAATATTCCCACATTGGCTTAATTTCTTGATAAGCATGATAAAGATCCCCCAAAATTATTCCAATCCATAATCATGCACCTTAACCAAGATAAAGATATATGAGGATTTAAATATTGTAATTTAATTTTATTATAAGAACATTAATGTTAATATAGGTACTATAAGAATGTTTTAATTTATAGGTGGTTTTAATATAGATAAAATAATTGGCTCCCAAAATAATTTCCTTGATTATTTTGAAACTCATCTTAATCTCATAATCTTTTAAAGGAGGTATAAAATGTTCTAGTTTATCAAGTCATGTTCAATTCTCCCAAGAAAGAGGGTATTGCAATAATACTTCATAAGGTTTTAAAACATATCATAAGTGTGTATTTAGATTGGGATATTATTTCATGGTATGGGTTTCAAAATTTTTATATTTCACTAGAACATCTCAAAAATTATAACTTGGATACCACTCATGGAAGCAATCATCTAAATCTGGCTATTTAGACCAAATCAATTCCTCATATGAAATCACATGAATCAAATACTTGAATTAAAATTAATCTATTTCTTATAGTATTATCAAATATTTACCCCAAACTTGAGTAATAATATCCCTACTATAGGCTCACTAAAGTGTTGTAAATTAAATAAAATAATTGTTAGAAAATTATTTCATAATTGAGGAAAATATGAATCTGGAGATGGATCTCTGATGGGTTATATGAAAAACTCACTTCAAAAGTGTTTCAATTAATTCTTTAATTTCTTTAAAGAAATTTAGGCTAAATTATTAGGTAATTTATAGATTAAAAAAATATATTTATAAAAAACAAAAGTAAAATAAAAAACATGGAATTGGGTTTTCTCCTAATTTTTTTTTTCTTTGAAGTCATTAACTAGACTTATATTAACCTTATTCTTATAAAGTTGATATGAGTGTATCATATATTGAATAAACTTCAATGTATGGTTTAAACCTCTATCTATTACTAGTGAACATACCTATTTCCATTACAGTAATATTTGAAGGGTTTTAGAAGGATGTATATATCTAAAATAGTGTGGAAGAATACTCTAAAAACCCCATTAATCCTAGAATTTATCTACATGTTCAAAATGAATATAAAAAAATAATGATAAGAATAACATGAATTATAACTTTAATTATCTATCATATAATTTTTTTTCATAATCGTTTGTTCGAGACCTCTAGGAATAAATTGATAGAATCCTTCACCTAAAGGTATCCACAAATCACTGCAATCAGCTGATGCTCAGGAAGTATCTCTCTGGACACCATCATTTGCTAGAATTTTGTTTAAAGGTGGGAGAAAATGATATCTAAGTAGTGAATCTACTTGAAGTGTTTCTATTATAAATAGTGGAATACATTTCTAAGGATTGAGTCTATTTATATAGAAATCCAAAGACCCTCTTTGGAACTCAAACATTTGACTATATTGATGAGTCATTTCTCAAATTATCAGACATTACAACTCCTTGCAACATACAACTCAATTACTAAAATTATCATTTAACATTTAAATAATTATTTTATACATTAAAACCTCTTGAATCATAATCTTATAATTTTTGTAACCAATATATGATTGATAGTATAGGAGATCATGGTTAAACCATGTGTTATCACATAACATGATAATACCCATTTAAAGAACTATAGTGTGATGACACTCACCATGTCATGGTGTATCTAAAGGAAAACCAAAATGTGGTATAAAACACCACATCATGGTGGTTTCATTAGTTAAAAATTCCATCAATCACTCACTTATACTAAATCCTCATAGACTTAACACTCTTTAACTTTATGCTACATCACATGTAACTACTCATGATATTATATCCAAAACACCTCTTGGATATTTCCAAAACTCTTTTTGGATTATATATCATCAATTCACAATGTATCACATCATATGTAACACCTTATGAATATTCATTCAAAACTTCTTTGGTATGTCTTCTAAAATACATTTAGGGTATCTTTCAAAGTTTCATAAACTTGACTATCATTTACACGACTAAAAAGTGTGAACCACTGTGACGGGATCGATTTGGATCCAGACTCAGCTGTCACCTCTTGGTTCCTTTCACCGATAATGACCCCGCTTCATCCCCGAAAGTGTCTGTGAATTCTCCCTGAGTGGCACTGATTGTGACAACCTCCCTCACGGATCCCACCACCGCGAGGTCACTGCCATCGAGCACGCCCCGAGAGCTCTATCCACCACTGAAAACGCCTCAACTTGATCCCTCCATAGTGAGGATAACATCATTGTTCATCCTTCAGCCCCCATATCATGTCTCTGTGCGTGATACCTCCTGTGGATGCGATGTCGCAGGCCCCTTTCTTTGTTCGGTGTTTGATCCGTGAAGTGTTGTTCACAGTTGTGTTTCATGTCCACCTTTTTCTGATCTATTGTGTTGGTTCTCTTCTTCTTCAACTCCGGGTCAAATCCTCTGATGTGTAGTATCATCGGGTAAGGTTTATGTGGGTAGCCATGGTGCAGGATGCACGTAGGCGCTTTCACAAACACCCGCTGTTCAACATGGGACCAGTTTGTAGCTACGACAGATGTCGAGGAGTTCTGCACTTGGATGATTTTTAATTTTCTTGATTCCCTCTGCCATTGCATTATGTTCCATCATGTATGACCCCAATTTGGATGAGTTCTATGGATTCCATGATTCTTTGGATTGTGCAGGTGTTCATGGTGATGACTGAACTTTCCAAGTTCTCTCTTGTTGGTTCCGTCATGTTGTGATGTTTTTTTTGGGTGGATCTGGTCATGGAAAAGGTTCTTTTCCCAGCCTACCAATGGTTTTTTTGTCATGCTGGTTCTCAATTTTCCTTAAATTGATTTCGGTTGTTGTTGCCTGGTTTCTATTTTGGTGGGTCTAGACTTGGGTGTGGTTCCAAATCCAACCCGCTTATGGTTCCCATTTCTTGTTCGGTTCTCACTAAACCAAAAAGTGACTTATTTGAATATAAAAAAAACGATAATTATGAAATCAAAAATCCATAAATTTAATAAAAGAGCAACCTCTAATAAATAAACAATTCTACTCAAGCTGCAAAGGGATCTGGCATGATATTTATCAAACACATGTATCTTTAAACCTATTTCCACCAAATTCGTCAAATTAAATTGTCCAAGACATCAAGTGACCATGAGATATATAGTACATGAATCCCATATAACAAAATCATATATTATCTATTATCTTAGAAGAGATTCACTAGGTCAATGAATACATCACCTGTCATTCATCTATGAGGATGAGCACATCACATGTCCCTCATCCAAATATATAAGAATATCACATGTACTTTTTCTTGGTATAACCATACACTTCCTCGGACTATCTCAATTGACGGATTATATGTATTACTATTCATATGAGAGGAAAAATATAATCTTGGTTAAGATTATACTAATGAAATGATCAAAAACATACCCAACCATTCCAGGGTAAGCTAATCCTCATGGCTTGTGCAATAAAGGTATCAAAGTACGAAGGTTCTCACAATAGGTATCTCACCAACCTCAAGTATGGGGATTTAATATATAACATGAACCCATAGTACACATAAGACTGTGTATGTCACTCTATGTGGTATATACTTAATGGGTCATCCAATGTACAAAATCCATTTTGTGCCTAATGAGATTATTCCATATATTGATACAAGAAACCTACTCACGTTAACCTTAAAATCTTGTCACAACCTATAATATTCCATGATGAGAATAAGAATAATTGTAAATACAACTCTTAGCTTTAGCCGAGAGCTCCCCATGTTGTTTCGGTGCGGATGTGCGTCGGGTTACGCTGTTCCGCCAGGAAGCGTTCGCGCGTGCACCCGTCAACCCGAGGGGATGGGCGCGCGGCTTGTGGTCCCGCAGTCCCGCTTTCCAAAGGTGGGCGGCATCCGTCCCTTATTCAGGGGCGTCTGCTCCTTGATCGAAATCGGGATGATGGGATGTCGGCTCCTCCTTCCGTGGACGTCTCCCCGGAACTCGTCGCCTAATCCGGGTCTCCCTCATAGATTTAAGAATGTTCGTGAATCTCGTTCCCGGCGCCATATCTTCATGGAAACCGGTTAATTACGCTGCTTCCTCCCAGACGCTCCAAGGAGTCTGGTCGGGGCAGCAACCTGCGGTGAGGAGACCTGGTGGCTCTGGGTGTCGGGGGCGTGCCTTAACACGGCGACTCTGCATGTCTGCCTTCCGTCCCTAATAGGGCTTCTCGAAGGCGTGATGGCCTGAGGCATCCCGCGCTGGGTGCGGGGAACTGTGTTACCTGAGGTTTTCCTCAGCTTCCCATGTTTAACACGGGGTATGCCGCGAGTTTAACGTCCAGCGGGGACGGCATCGGACTGATCAACACGAGGAGAGGATCAGATGTCAGAACCCCTTGCGGGGAACCTCCGACGCTGGGGCCAGCACATGGGCGGCTTCCCGAATGAAGTGGAGTGGAATGAAATGGCATGACCCCACCGGGATGTGGCGGCCCGGGTAAGGATCAGGATGGATGATGGAGTGAGGAGCTTGGACCCCGTAGGGGCTTCCTACGTACCGCGCGTTAGCGCGGATCAAAGTCAGCGTAGTTCGGATATACAGTTTAACGTCATGCTGGACGTCGGCAAGCCGACTCACAAAGAGATCGAGGTCGCCGGGCGGAGGATTGAACCGAACCACCTCGCACAGAGGGGGATGGAACGGCTGGGTGAATCACAGTTTTACGTCATGCTGGACGTTGGCAAGCCGACTCATGAGGAGATCGAGGCTGCCTGGAGAAGGATTGAACCGAACCACCTCGCACAGAGGGGGATGGAACGGCCGGGCGGATCACAGTTTTACGTCATGCTGGACGTTGGCAAGCCGACTCACGAAGAGATCGAGGCGGTGGGGAAGCACAATGGAGATACACACGTGCAGTCCCCCACAGAGGCGGATTCATAGGTGAATCAACGCAAGTGTGAACCCGGGAGGGGTCCACTGATGGATGAACCGACGTAAATACGACCGGGACGACCAGGTGGCGGGCTTGAACCTCGGAGAGGCTTCCTACGTACCCTGTTTAGAAGACAGGGATCAAAGTCCACATAGTTCATTCTGTTTTCAACACTCTACCCCCGTGGGCGAAGGCCACTCCAATCCCGACATCCCTGCAGAGACGAGCGGGTGGGGGCCACATCCAAACCGGGAGGACCCTGCGCGCGAGGCACGAGATCGGGTGAAGCGGACGATTTAACGTCTTGCCGGACGAAGTACAGTTTAACGTCGTGTGTTGAGGATGAAGGTGCTTGGCAGTTTAACGTCTTGCAGCGCGGACGATGGTGCAGTTTAACGTCGTGCGGGACGTAAACGCCTGGCAGTTTAACGTCTTACAGCGCGGACGTGGCACAGTTTAACTTCATGTTGGACGTATGCAGTTTAACGTCGTGCAGGACGTTGAAGCCGCCAACAGGTCTGTGTCACTTCGCGCAAGCCTGGAGGGCCGCACGGAAAGACAACGCACAGTGCGGGCACCCGGGATGAGGATCATCGGGCGCCACGCAGGCGGGTACCCAAAGGGGGTCAAAGGGGGCGACCCTGGCGGTTTGCGCGCAAAAGAGGAGCTTTGCGCGCAATACCGCGGGTCGGCGCGCAAATGGACGGGCTGGCGCGCAATTGGGCCTGCACTTTGCGCGCGGATGATAGAGATTGCGCGCACCGGGCTTCGGGTAGCGCGCGGGGGCAACGACTCATTCTTTAATCGAATGGCCACTTCGAAAATGGGGGGTGCGCGCAATCGGGTTGGATTGCGCGCACCCGGGGGCAATTGCGCGCAAGAGGCTTCTTTTGCGCGCAAATGCCTTTGGGAGAATATTTATTCAAAGGAAAGGAGCCTAAGGGATTGCGCGCGAAGGCGAACCCCAAGGCTTTCTTGCGCGAAAGAAAAGAGGTTACCTGAAGATCGGCATTGCGCGCGGAAGGAGTTGGATTGCGCGCACGAGAGACCTTTCGAATTCTGGCAACCTTCAAAACGCCGGGGGTCGCGTTATATTTATAGGCAACCCCGGGTGTGGAATCCGGGTCGCGGGCGCGGAATTCTCTTCGCGGGCGCGGAATTCTCTTCGCGGGCGCGGAATTCTCTTCGCGGGCGCGGAATCGGCCTCGGCGCGCAAGGGAGTCGCGCGGGCCACGGGCGCGCAAAATTGCGCGCCGGTCCAGCGCATTGCGCGCAACCCGGGAGGTTTGCGCGCGGCTCATCAACTTTGCGCGCGGGTCTCCAAAATTCCGCGCAAGGCCTCCGGGCCCTCCGAAACGTGCTTCTGACTCCAAATATGACCTCGCTTTCCGCATCCGGAGCTTTGTTTGGGAACAACGGACTTTTCCGGCGTCTACAAAACCCCCCCTCGAAATCTGATTGGCGAGAGGTCGCAACGATCGGGTTCCGAGGGAGACGCCGGAATGCCGAAGTCCTGGGTGGCGCGGGACGGTGGCGCGCAAAAAAGGGCGTCGGGCGCGAAATTTGCTGTCGCGGTCGCGCAAAGCGCTTTCCGCGCAGCGCGGACCCGGGCCTCGCCTATAAATAGGGGCCCTGGGTCCCCCGCACCATACACTGGCCTTCCGCGCGATAAGCCTCTAAGCTCTCGTGCACGAAATTGCCTTTTCCGGCGCGGAATTCGCCCGCTCGTCGCGCAAACCTGTCCGGAATTCGGCCTGCTTTTGCGCGAACACCCGGGGTTTTACGCGACGGACTTCCCGATTGCGCGCCGTCCACTAGGATTGCGCGCCAACTCTCAAACTTCTCTACCAGCCTCGTCCGCTCCCACACGCTTCATCCCTTTACCCGCACGACTCCCGAAGCTTCTGAGATGGCCGCGAATCAAGGAAATGAGGGGGATGCCGCCACTCACAGAGCTGAGATGGCGATGAACGAGGAGGTCTACGGAGCCAAGGAGATTGTTTCGAACAATCAATCCTTGTTCGACTTGCTGATGCCGGCCCAGAAGACATATCCACTGTCGGACAACCTGCCACTCTGGAACTTCGGCATCCTAGATGAGGTTCCGGTGCCAGGGTTCGAGGTTGATACGCCACGGACCTGGGTGACTCGGGAGGACGAGCTTCCCCGCTATAACATCACTAACAATGGGCATCCTTCCAGGGAGACCAGACACTTAGATGTCTATGTCCTGAACCCGAGGAAGCGAACCATCGTCGGAAGTGAGCCTACTGCGGAGAACTCTCCAGCCCTCTACTCGAGCATATATCGCCAGAGTGTCACCGACAACACCAAGGGCTGGCTGAAGGACTGGGACTTTCGATCTGGGGGCAATTTCACCAGTGAGTGGGCCTGGGCGTTCTGGGTACGCCACACTTGCGATCACTTCGCGGAGGAGCTGCGGTACATCGGCCTGTTTGAGGCGGTGTGGACGTCGTAGTTCCACTTCTACCAGCAGTCCGAGCTCGGGCCGGAGTTGTTCACCCGCTGGTCCCCGGATACCAACACCTTCCATCTTCACCATGGGGAGGTCGGCATCGGTCTCTGGGACATCCACTGCATCAGAGGTATCCCGCTGGAGGGTTACCAGTACGATGAGTTCCTGCCTCCGAAGAACACCTGGGAAGACAGGTCACGGACTCCCATTCTGACCTGGCATCTGCTTGACCTGGCTACGCAGCGGCTCGGGATCAAGGACTTCCAGAAGGACATAGCGTACAAGGAGTGGTTCGGCCAGTTCTTGGAGCATGACCTGGCGGTCAAGATGCCAGGCAGGGGGAAGCGGTGCCCGATCGCGGCTCAGAGGAGCCGGAACGGGTCGTACTGGCGGGTCCTGGAGACGGGCGACTACCGCTCATGGGGGTACCGCGTCATCGAGGACCGGGACCCAAATGTCCGGTACGCGGCGTTCCTGGCCGCCTTTCCGAGTGGGTGGCTCCTGCCAGTGCGGGATGCGAGAATGGGCGTCCGCCCGGCGACACTGGCGATGGCGGGCGCTATGGCCGCCAACAAAAGATATAACCTCGGGGTCCCAGTGTTGGCTAAGCTGTATGCCATCCTGGGACGCATCTCACGAGGGGGGTCGCCACGAAGGATCTGTGAGACCTTCCAATTCTTCCACGGCTGGGTGGCTGCTCACCTTGGTGGGTACACGTTTCCGAACGCCATCATTCCTCCGGGCAACGGCCTGCGACCCTCCCTGCTGAACATTGCGGGGGTCGCTCCGATGACCCTAAGTGAAGAGGGCGTGAGGATTCGGATTGGCAATCACGCCAATTTCAACTTCATCCCGTTCCCCACTCCCGTCGGCCAGATGATCGACAATGGGCAGGGTCCGCTGGAGCAGCATGAATACTTCCTGAACATGCGGGGCGGGGTGCTCGTGGCTCGGATCGACGGGAAGGTGATCTGCGAGCCTTACGTGCCAACCCGGTTCGCCAGGCAGTTCGGGTGCCTTCAACGGATGCCGAAGAGGGTATTCACTGCTGTTCGGGAGGAGACGAACCCCGTCGTCCTTCGCCAGATGTGGCTGATGTTCGTCGCCTTTTGCTCTGGCGACGTCATCACTCTCCCTCCTACCGGGGTCGACGCAGGCTTGGCAACCGAGTACGCCGAACACTGGGCCATCGCGTACCCCGAGGGGCTTCTACGAAAGCCAGTTCGGCGGCTTGAGGTCACCCGTGCGGAGACCGGGCGTCAAGGAAGGAGGCGAGGCGCCGTTACACGGGGGAGAACGGAGGCGCGCCAAGCAGCGGAGCCGACGCGAGCAGGGACTTCGGCGGCGGGCACATCGCAGGCTGCCGCTACGACCTCGGCGCCCAGAGAGGGGGCATGTGCGGTGGTCGAAGAGCGGCCCGGGAAGCAGGTAAGGCGTCTGCTCGAACCCACCCACGATGCAGTCTTCCCGGCGCTGTGGTCGGCCTGGATGACCCTACGGCAGTCACTGGGGACCGACGCCATCTGGCGAAAGATACTCAGAGAAGGAATCCATCTGCCAGAGTTCGGGCGCCTCCATATCGCCGACAGGGTGGACTTCAACCGGCAGTATGCGTATCTGACGGCCATGGACGAGTACGCGCGCTAACGTGGTCAGCGTGTGGAGCCATCCCTTCTGGTGAAGGTGATGCTCGGTCTAGAACCCGCTCCAGAACAGATGCCGCCGGTGGAAGATGACAGTAGCAATGACTCCGAGGAAGAGGAGGAGATGGGGGAGGATGAAGGCTCTGAGGGAAGATCCCATCAGGGGAGCCCGCGGGAGAGCGGCGAGGTGGCCGGCTCTGACAACGTTGATGTCACTGAGCTCCTCGAGGTCCGCTTCTATCCCTACTCAACCTGCTTCATCCATTCTCTTATGCGGCTTCTAACCCATTTCTCCATCTTTCTCAGGAGCACACGGATGTTGGTCAGGCGCCCTCAGCGGGAGTAGGAGAGGCGCCAGCAGGACAAGGCGGGGGCCAAACACCCATCATTGAACTGACAAGCGCTAAGGGGTCCCCTGCTGCAATTGTCCCTGCGGCGGCCGGGATAGCGGAAGATGACGCTCTGAACTCCCGTAAGTCTCCTTACTTTACTACTGGTGCTTGCCGTTGACGATCCGCGACTAACCACGACATGCCTTGCGCAGTGATCTCAGGACTGGAGGCCCGTCGGGCTACCGAACCCGGGCCATCTACGAGTGGACCAGTGGCAGACATGCCGCCTGCTCCGGAACAGACTTCCCACACCGAGCCGGCCCCACCAACTGCTGATCAAGGGGCTGCGGACGCCGGTGGTGCTGACATCGGAGAGAGGTCGGGGGCTGATGAGGGTGTCAACGCCGCTGGGGCGGGAGAAGAAGGTCGCCCAGATGTCGGGGAACTTATCCCCCATGAGGACATCCCAGGGGCGGACCCTACAACAGACCTTCTGGCTGCCTTCCCTGCCTACCGGCCTGCCGACCCCGAGGAGATGGACGACTCAGATGCGGAGGCAGTCGAGGAGAGCCGGATAACGCGCCGCAGGGGGTGGAAGTGCATCCAGCGCTTCCTCAAGCGAGACCCATCGGAGTGGCTGGGGCGCATGGGATCACTTCAAACCTGGCTGCGCTTCCTGTGTGCCGGGGGAGCTGATGCTCAACGCCTCTATCTGACGGTCCGTGATTTCATGGCCGAAAAGATGCGCGAGAGCTGCCGGCGTGCCGACGTCGCACAGAGTCGGGACATGTCGGAGAGCACGCGGGCGCTCCTCGCGGAGGAGCAGGAAGTCCGGCGTCTCGAAGGGCAGGCGGCAGAGAAGGAGGCCTTCGTCGCAGCGTGTACTGAGCTTGTGGAGCAACTATCGGCCCAACTGATCGACGCCCAGGTACAGCTGACGGAGGCGGGCCAACAGATGGTCACACTCCAAGTCGAACGGGAGCGTGCACAGGCCAGGATCGACGAACTGTGTGCTGCGACCGCCGACAAGTAGAGGGCACGCAGAGAGCGAGAAGCAGCCCTGGAGGCCGCCAGCCAAAGGGTAGCGGCATTAGAAAGACTTATCCAGCACGCTAATCCCTAAGGGCTTTGTTTTTTCCATCTCCAAAACATTTGCTCCCGCTACTCAATATTTCGATCCATTTGTATGAATCACCATATTTATCTGCATCTTTTGGTTTAACATGCTCGACCACAATTCATTGCCTTGCGGGAGCGTTAACCAAGCTTCAGGCGTCCACAATTGGGCCTGGATTTCTAGAGAAAAGAGGGAGGCCATTCCTAGGAAAGGAGACCTCAAGCCTAATCAATGTATCATCCCCCCAACTTGTTCCGACAAACGAGCGGGACAATTCTAGGGGCGTTGAGATTTTATCCGAACATAGGGAAATGAGAAAGGGTGAATCGCGTGTCCCGAATTCAGAAATCCACAACGGTTGGCCTTCCAGGAAATGCCCAAGACGGCAAGCGGACAATGGATCAATCGACCATACTACTGCGATAGACGGACCGAAGGTCATCATCCATATTACAGAAGGCGGATCACATGTCATCATCAATGCCGCTTTGGGGGTTCCTTCAGGCACAAGGGTGGAAATCCAGATCAACAGGGCATGCGAAGCGTGGGGCGAAGTGACGATTTGTTCGGATAGAATCCAACGCTCTCAAAATTGCGCCACCGTGGGGAAAGCGTATTAGGCGGATGCACTAATCTGGCCGTGAATCACCCCAATTCTCAGACAGAACCTCTTTGCCGAGGAAACCGTTGCTTCCCATCATTGCGATGGGGCATCCCGAGCTGAATCGGGGAGAATATCACAACTGCACCACTCTACCCGAAGTCAGGCCAGACGGCCGGCGACGAGGAGGGGCGGGACTTGGCGATCCCTGAGGCTGGACCCGAGTCGAAATGCCCGGGCGTTCCTACGTACTCCATCAGGCTGGAGATCAAGCCACACGTAGTTCTGCGAGTGTAGTTTAACGTCATGCAGGATGCAGAACCCCATTTGGGGAGATCTTAGTTTAGGGTCGTAGAGCTCGGACCACAGGGGCGTATCTTAGTTTAAGGTCTTAGAGCTCGGACCATAAGGGGAGATCTTAGTTTAAGGTCTTAGAGCTCGGACCATAAGAACCTCAAAGTACGCCGCATCGTGGTCCTATCCCCTGGATATGCGAAGATGCACTGGGGAATAGTGTCAAGAGTGTCGAGATTTTGCCTGGTCAGAATGGGAGGTGGAAAGTGATGTGAATCATGCGGCCATTCACTCAAGGACTGGGGGCACCGGCGTAACGATATGGGAGTACTGCCAACCGTGGCGGAAAAGCAGCATCAATATCGCACTAACCGTTGATGGAATGAGGTAGCAAACGAGCATCGACCGCTCAATCGCAAGATTCATATCGATTTGCTGCCCGAGGCCATTGGGGGCACCAGCCCGAGTCGGTGGGAGAGCACTGAGGCATTGTGTCCAAACCGTTCACGGGGGCTCCACCCAGGGCGTAGGCGATGGGTCCGAATGAAAGGGAGCACGAAGCCTGAAAATGGAAGGAACCTGACCAAGCTGAACCTGACCCTCCTGGAAATAAACCAGAGTACTCTTGACACCAGTGGACCACTGCAAGGGGTCGAGGGACACGCCTTGAGGGTGGCCTGAAGGCGGCGGATTCCCTAGAGAAGGGGGGAATCTTTGAGAGGTGGGGGGCTGGACCCGAAGTTTCAAACATCCGGGCGTTCCTACGTATCCCATAAGGATGGGAATCAAGCCACACGTAGTTCTTGAAGCGCGGCGCAACACAATCGGGCACCAGCGCGGGGAAGGGTGCGGGTCTGACCCTCGCACACAGAAGAAGCGGTATTTGATATTTCTTGTTTGTCCTTTAAGATGGATGGTTTTTCGTGCAGCGACATGCCTGGGATTAAGGAATCCCTGGCGTCGCCACAATAATCAAGACATGAAAGGCATTGATGAATGGCGTGGTTATTAACCAGCGCCCAACGTGAGTGTCCCCTGAGGAGAACATCACGATGCAGTGCCGTTTCTCGTCGGGCGGCCAAGACGGTCACAGTTTACGGTCGTGTGGTAGGACCAGACAACACAGTTTAAGGTCATGTGGTTCGGACCATGGAGGAATCCGCGTATTGCGATATGGCGGACTCAGCGGAGGTGGGAACATTCCCAGCCCTGCGGTCACGCACGATTCCAGGAGAAGAGTCCTGGGATAGGGGCCTGCGTATGTCCATCACCCGAGGGGCAGAGATGCTAGCCTCCAGATATACTGGGCCCAAAACGTGATTGTTCGGGCGACTCCTTCCTCCTTATGGGGACGAGGGTCCAGCTATACACGACCCTTAGGGAGGACATCAGCATATATCCTTGGTGCTCAGATCGTGGGAGCCTCGAAAGACACCATTACCCTGGTTGGCCTGCCTAACGTGTAAAGGTGTACTGAAGGTCAGTATGAAGAGAGTGTCGAGATTCCACTACAACGCACAAAGGCGGAGTGTGATGAGGACCGTGCGACCAATGTTCGGAGCCTAAAAGAGCCGACATGGAGATCAAGGATGTCGCTGACCATATTCGCAACACAACATCCGATCGCGTCAGCCCAGAACTGGGCAAGCAAACGAGCATCAACCGCTCAATCGCAGGATTTATATCGATTTGCGGCCCAGGACCCGCCGGTAAATCTACCCGGAGCGGTAGGAGAGCATTGAGGCATTGTGTCCAAACCGCTAACGAGGATCCCTTTGAGTGAAGGCTCGAACAAGAGGAAGCGAGCGGCCCGACAAGCAACACAGGACTTGCCGGGATTGCATCCGACACTACGGGTCATAGGCCAAAGTACCCAAAACATGTTAACAGATCACCGGGAAGGGTCGGAGGACTCACCCTGAGAGCAACCAAAAGACAGCAGATCCCTGTGATCAACCAAGAGACGGGGCTGGACCTGAAACACAAGTGTCCAGGCGGTCCTACGTATCCCATAAGGATGGGAATCAAGCCGTAGGTAGTTCTTGAGAGGCAGTTTAACGTCATGCAGGACGATGAGGGGTGTGAGGTAGTCCTACACACGGGGGGAGGCTTACGGCGCGACCAGTAGACCGACGTGAATGAGGACATAATCCCCCGCTCACGCCTTACGCCTCGCATAAAAAGGAGGGGAACTGGGGCCAGAGGCCCAACACAGGATAGTGATTCCCGAGAAATGGGGCTGGGCCTAAAACATGAATGTTCAGGCGGTCCTACGTATCCCATAAGGATGAGAATCAAGCCGCACGTAGTTCTTGAAGTGCAGTTTAACGTCATGCAGGACGAAAAGAGAAAAAAGGGGGGAGCAGAAGGCATCCCCAAACGTGGGGGGGGGGGGGGGCGTACAGCGTGACGAGCAAACCGACGTGAATGAGGGCATAGCCCCGCGCTCACACCATACGCCGCACACCCGGGGGCAACTGGGCCAAGGGCCCGAGATGTGATGGAAATTCCCGAAGGATGGGGCTAGGCCTGAAACATGAATGTTCAGGCGGTCCTACGTATCCCATAAGGATGGGAATCAAGCCGCACGTAGTTCTTGAGAGGCAGTTTAACGTCATGCAGGACGAACGCTGAACAGTTTAACGTCTTGTAGCTCGGACGTAGTACAGTTTAACGTCGTGTTGGACGAATGCTAAACAGTTTAACGTCTTGTAGCTTGGACGAGGTACAGTTTAACGTCATGTTGGACGAAACACTTGGCAGTTTAACGTCTTACAGCGCGGACGATATGCTAGGAAGTTTAACGTCGTGCAGCTTGGACGTATGCAGTTTAACGTCGTGCATGACGTAGTGCAGTTTAGCGTCATGCAGGACGAATTACAGTTTAACGTCGTGCAGGACGAATAGCGTACAGTTTAACGTCTTGTAGCTGGGACGAAGTGCAGTTTAACGTCGTGCGGGACGTAGTACACTCAGATGAAGTACTGCTTGAGGAACCTAGCGTTGGTGGGAGGAGTGACACGCTCACCATCCATAGTTGCTAGGGAGTACGCGCCATTGGGATAGACCTTGTGGACGACAAGAGGTCCCTCCCACTTGGGCTCCAACTTGGGTGGCTTCCTGCCGGGGATCATTGGCGCTCTTAGGGCTAGCACTAGGTCACCCTGCAGGAAGGAGCGGAGGCGGACCTTCTTATTGAAATCTCGAGCCATTCTGCTTTGATGCCTCTCCAAGTTGTGCAAGGCGCGAAGTCTATTCTCATCCAGTGCTTCCAACTCGACTAGACGGGCTTCAACAGCTCTGTCCGGCGCTTGCTGGTCGTAGACCGCAGTGCTCAAGGACGGTAACTGGATCTCGATGGGCAGGACGGCCTCAGATCCATACACCAGGGAATAAGGGGTCATCTGGGTGGAATTGCGAGTCGTCGTCCGATAAGCCCAGAGGGCGTTGGGGAGCTTGTCCGGCCAACTCTTCTTGTTCTGACCAACCATTTTTTGCAGAATATTAGAGAGGGTTTTGTTAAACGCCTCGATATGACCATTCGCCTGCGCATGATAGAGAGATGTATGGTTCGAGCGAATGTTGTATTTGGCGTACAACTTCTTCAACTCGGCTGCTCGGAGATTGGCTCCGTTATCTGTGAGGATAGCGTGAGGCACTCCAAATCGATGAATGATGTTGGAGGTCACGAAGTCAGCGATCGAACAGGATTTAACCTCTCTGAGTGGAATCGCCTCTGCCCATTTGGAGAAGAAGTCCGTGGCGGTCAGAATGAACCGGCACTGGCGAGCCGTCGCCGGCGGGTAAGGTCCCACAACGTCCATCCCCCAGACTGCAAAGGGCCAAGAATACCTGGTGGTATGGAGAGGCTCCGGCGGCCGATGCACAAAGTTCGCATGAACCTGGCACGCATGGCACCTCCTGGCATACTCGATGTAGTAATGGATCATGGAGGGCCAGAAGTATCCCAACCTCCGAATCTGGTGGGACAGCTTCGGCCCAGTTTGATGGGCGCCGCATGAACCATCATGAACCTCTTGCATGACTCGCGGGATCTCAACTCCCTGAAGGCAACGGAGGAGAACACCATCAAATCCGCGTTTGTAGAGGATCTGCTCCAGGCCGGGACTGCTCTGGAGGACAAACTGCGATGCGCGGCGTCGAACTCGCTCGCGCTCTGCCCGATCCGGCGGGAGAATGCCATGTTGGAGGCACTCAACCAAAGGCGTCCTCCAATCAGGGGCTGGTTCGACTGCTATATCTGGGGTAATCGGGGCTCCGGGCGTAGGGGCAACCGCGGTGAGATTACTTACCGACGGGGCGCGATCTCCCTCCGGGACAACGGGAGCGATGAGCCTGCGGCGCATCACGCGGACGGTCAGGTCATCCTGTTCAGGCTCCGCAAGTGACGCAGCAAGGCTGGCCAAAGCATCTGCTCGACCGTTCTGCGACCGGGGAATATGGACAATCTCTGGCCGAGAAGGGAACCAGGCCATCAGAAGGAGGGTGCACTCCAGCAGTGGCACAAGTTCCGGCTTCCTGACAACATAGTCTCCATTGATCTGCTTAACAACCAACTCGGAGTCCCCTTTCACACACAGATGGGGCACGTCGATCTTGAGAGCTAACTCGAGGCCGGTGATGAGGGCATGGTATTCCGCCTCATTGTTGGTACAGCCCTCTGACAACAGGAAAGAGTATGGCAGCACGGCTTGCTCCGGGGTAATGAAGACGATACCCAAGCCCACTCTGTTGAGCTTAGGATTATCGAGTCTTCTACCGGTGGGGCTCCGGGAGGCACCGTCAAAGTGCATATGCCAGCATGGACCGGCTCGATCGACCGAGAGGATGGCCTCATCAGGAAAGCCTAGATCCAGCGGCTGATCCGCGGAGGTTGGGTGAGCAGCCAGAAAGTCTGCCAATGCTTGCCCTTTGATGGCCTTCTGAGACACATACCCGATGTCGAACTGCTGGAGAATCACAGCCCACCGCGCTAGACGGCCAGTCAACATGGGCCGGCTCAGGATATATTTCAACGGGTCTACCCGAGAAACCAACTGTACCTCATGGTGCTGCACGTAGTGTCGTAATTTCTGTACGGCAAATACGAGCGCCAGGAAGCTCTTCTCGATGGGGGAATACCTAACTTCCGCATCGAGGAGCATGCGACTGAGGTAATAGAGGCTATTCTCTGTTCCCTCGTTGTTCTTCTGGGCGAGAAGGGCGCCAAGGGACCGTTCCAGGGTGGTCACATAGAGGACCAGCGGCTTCCCGGATACAGGCGGCATCAGAACCGGAGGTTGCAGCAGGTACTGCTTGATTTCCTCGAAAGCGGTCTGACACTCTTTATCCCATACATAGGTGGCACCTTTCTTCATGAGCCGAGAAAAGGGCTTACACTTGCCGGCCAGATTCGCGATGAATCGGCGTATATAGGCTAAGTGGCCTTGGAACCCCTGCAGTTCCCGGATGTTACCTGGGGGAGGCATCTGGCTAATCGCCCTGATCTTCTATGGGTCGATCTCAATACCCCAGTATCTTACCACAAATCCAAGGAACTTTCCGGAGGTGACCCCGAAGGCACACTTCAACGGGTTCATCTTCAGGCAGCGAGACCGGAGGAAGCCGAACACTTTCTCAAGATCTTTGAGATGGTCCTGACGCTGGCGCGATTTGACTACCAAGTCGTCGACGTAGCATTCCACCAGTGTGCCGAGGATTGGCTTGAATATGCGGTGCATCGCCCGTTGATAGGTGGCACCTGCATTCTTCAGGCCGAAAGGCATGACCCGGTAACAGAAGGTACCTTGGGGGGCCCTGAAGGCAGTGAACTCCTCATCCTCAGGGGCCATCCGAATTTGGTTGTATCTGGAGTATCCATCCATGAAGGAGAGGGCTTGGAACCCTGCCGTGGCGTCAATCAACAGCTCTGTCACTGGAAGGGGAAAATCATCCTTCGGACAGTGGCGGTTGAGATCGCGGAAGTCGATGCAGACTCTGATCTGCCCGTTCTTCTTCCTGACCGGCACAATGTTGGCCAGCCATTTGGGGTACTGAACTTCTCTCACGAAGTTGGATTTGATAAGCTTGTCAACTTCGGCCTCAACCATGGCACCGTGGAATGGGTGCATCTTCCTGGGAGGCTGCTTGAACCCGCGATGGTTCGTCGGGAGACCAAGGCGGTGGACGACTACCTGAGGATCTAGCCCCGGCATCTCGTCATAGCCCCAAGCGAACACATCGCGGTGCTGCCTGAGAAAGTCCACGTACTGCTGCCGCTCCTCAGAGGGCATGGAGGCACTGACCAATGTGGGTCTCAGATCTGCTTTGGTTCCAAGGTTCACTTGTAATAACTCATCGACCGTGGCGGAGACGCCCTCCTCAAAGGCTGGGGGTGCATCTTCCACGTCCTCTCCACTCGGGGAGGGATCGTCCACGGGAGAGGCTGCGTTGGCAACTGCATTGGGGCTACCAGATCCGGCTGGGCCACTGGTGCTGGCATGGGCGGTCGCGGTCATCTCATCAGGAGACTCACAAGCCGTCGAGACCATGGCTACGTCCAACCGTTGAATCGGGAGGACATAAGTGTCATCCAAACTTGCCCAGGGATCACTTGCAACAGCGACAGGATCGACCTCACCTGCCAGGATCTGCTTATCCTTGCTCTTGTAATAGTCTGCGTCCAGATAGCGGGCTTCACATGAGGCAAAAGGATAGGCATCTCCCTGAAGCACGCCTACTCGACCATTAAGGGAGTATTTGAGGCATTGGTGGTATGACGAGGGAACCGCCGCATGAAGGTGGAGCCATGGCCTGCCCATCAATGCGTTGTACGCAGTGTCTTGAGAGACTACCATAAATTCGGTGTTGGCAACCAAGTCACCGAACTAGGTCTTCAAACGTATCTTGCCGACCGGGGTTTCCTCGGTGCGGTCGTACCCCTGGATCCTGAGGTCGGAGGGAATCAAGTCATCCTCAGACAACCCCAATCTCCGGAGCGTCTGAGTGGGAATCAGGTTAATCCCGGACCCCGTGTCGACAAGACAGCGCCAGACTTCAAGGCCATTGAACTGGCCGTTAACATACAGCGGACGAATGTGCCCCTGTATAGGAGGGTCTTCATCCTTACCAGAAAACGAGATAACTGCCTGGCATTCGGCGTCCTCAATCATTTCGGCGTGAAAGGCCTCTGCAGCCGCAACCTCTGTCTCAAACTGGAGGGGGCTCTTCAGGGCTTCAGCGAGTGCCTCGCTCATCTCAGATGACATGCGCAGAGCCTCAAGGATGGAGAGTCTCGCTGGGATGTCGGCCAAGTGCTTCAGGACATCATACTTTTTGGCCAAGCGCGAGCCCCTGGTTGTAGGAGGTTGCTCTGCGGTTGGAAGCATGACGGGCCTTGCCGGTTGGGCCGGCGGCCGACTGGTGCTTGGCGCATATCGTTGTTCATTGGTTGAAGCCTGGGAAATGGTCACCGTACTGGGGTCAGGAGGCCGGGATGGACTCGTGGCAGGGCGGAGCTGATCGCGACGCGGCTGAGGCGGTTCTGCCTGATCCCATACCACAAACAGTGGCGGAGGCGAATCCGTCATCCCCGGATGGGGGGGCTGCGCATGCTGAGCTCGGTTTTGAGCCTGATGCCTGGTCTCAGTGGCGTGCACGGCCTGGCTGGAGGTACCAACTGTTGTGCCCCGACGACTCCTGTTGTTGTGGCCCCTCCGACGGTGGCGACGACCGGGGACACTAGGGAGGTCCACCTGGTGTTCTTCAACGTCGGGAACCGAAAAGGGATTTACCAGCTCGACGGTATTAACCGAAGCGTACCCAATACTGTCATCGGACGAATCATTCACCACTGGGCGGATCCGAGGAGGGATCCCCCTCTCCGGGGGCATGAAATCGCCGAGAGTGCGGGATAGTGGCGGAACTGGCGGGGCGAGCTCTTCCTTCTTGCGCCGCCGCCGTTTGCTCTTCTTGGAAGAGGCAGGCTGGGACGACGATGCCGAAGCAGCACCCGCATATTCTGGGGGCTCAGGCTGATTCAAGACGCACGGATGATTCCATGGGCGCGAATAATCGTCTTGCGGGCCATCCAGTTTTTATACTTCTGGGATCCGCGGTCGGAGACCAGCTGCCATTCGTCCTCATTGCCGCTATCGTCATCTGATCCCACGAACACGCCCGCCACTTGTGCTGGAGCTGGGCCCAACCTGATCACATTGTTGTTAATCTGGTCTTGGAGCCAATCCTTAAACACATAGCACCGCTGGATGGTGTGCCCCAGGGCCCGATGGTAGGGGCAGTAGTGGGGGTTATCCGTGAGATGTGCCTCCTCCGGCCTCCAACACTCAGGCAGCCGCACAATCCTCTGCTCCAGGGCGCTCCAGAAATAACCAGGGACCTGATCCTCGTGAAATGAGTTGGTCAGGTATCGCGGGCCCCTGGGAGCATGGTCTTGACGAGGGGCTGGAGGGGCCTGCCGAGGAGGTGGACCCTGATTATCTCGCCTGGGTTGTGGCGGTACATTACGTGGAGGGGCCGGCCGGTTCTGAGGCTGCCGCTGCTGGGCCGGGAACTGAGCCCGTGGAGGCGGATTCCTGTGAGGCTGTGGAGCTGGTCTCACCGGCAGCAGCTCCAACGGCCTGGGAGCCTCTATCTGGGCGACAGCAGCGGGCTCAGCCCTGCTGGCTCTCCTTGCAGGAATCATAGGAGGCAGCGGGTGTGCCTGGCTAGCCTGTTGCAGGGCTTCCTCAAGACGTTGAGCTTTGTCTGAGAAGTCCCTGAACCCTCCGGGGCAATTCTGAGTGATCAAGGAAGGGACCAGCTCGGTCTTGACGTTCCCGACGCACATTGTCAGCAACTGCTCCTGAGTCAATGGCATGTCAAGGGAATACTCGAGACCCTTCCATCGGGCGACGAAGTCCGCGACTCGCTCATCAGGCCTCTGCTTTCACTTGAAGAGGTCTGCGATACTCGTCTTCCGGGTCGTGGAACTGAACTGGTAGAGGAATTGTCTACGAAGGTCCTCCCAGCTAGTTATCGACCCGACGAGGAGCTGGCTGTACCAGACAAATGCTGGCCCTTCCAGTGTCTGGACAAAGCAGCAAAGCTTAGCGGCCTCTTGCTGCGCCGGAGTCCCCAGCATAGGCCCGCACCTCGAGTTGAAATGGGCCAAATGCTGTGGCAGATCTCCAGTCCCGTTGAAGGGGGCAAAAGTGGGATTCCCGAATCCCGGATGCGCCGGCATATCATCCACCCATGCTGGGTATGGCTTGCCATCCGGTGGGATTGCCACTTGCCGAGTCTCCAAGGCCTCCAAGCGGGCGATGAGTGCCGCCATCGGATCGTCCGGACATGGGTTCCAGTCCTGGCGAGGATCTCTAACCACGAGCGCATTGCATGGCCCTTCAATCGGGTCGTCGACCGGGTCGTCAAACTCGGAAGCTCGTGGGATGGCGGGCGGAGCGGCCCTTGGGGAAGCGGGAGGAATCCGAGCGGGGTCTCTCAGGTAGTCACGCCGCTCGGGAGGGTGTGGCGAAACATACCGTGCCCTCTTGCCATAGGCAATGGCCTCTCTCCTGTCGGCGAACACGGCATAATCACGGTTGCCCGGGAGAGCCTCATCGAGGGGTGGTTGTTCCTGTCCCTGTTGTCCTGGCCTAGGATCACCGTAGTCAGGCCGCTGCTCTGCAGCGCGCTCGGCGAGGAGCTGGTCAACCAGCTTCTTCTGCTCGGCGAGCTGTTGACGTAGCATAGCCTTCTCGGGATCCTCGTCCGCCCTCTGCGTGGAGGCAGATGGGTCGGCGGGCTTTATAGCCTCGCTGTGCTCTTTACCTTTACTGACGTTTCGGCTCAACGTCAGTGCTTCAGTGGGCGTGGGGAGACCCAGGAGGTTCCTCTGGTGACGAGTAACTCTCACCGATGGCTCTAACGACGGCTTGTCTTCGGGGGGGAATCCCCCGTCGAGAAGTTCCAAGTCGTTCCCTTGTCCCGACAGGTCAGCCATATTGACTGTTTCCGTCCCTGGGGATGTACCCTCAGGGCCACCCAGTGAATCGGGCTGTCGGCGAATCGCACTGAAGCGTAGGGCAGCGTACTGCCCCCATCCACGGATATACACGTGGGGAGTGGCTTCCTCGATAACCTTGCGGAGTACTTGAAAACACTCAACGCATCGTTGTTGGAGGGCCTCGTGGTGCCCAAATGACCCGGGGTGCCGAACCGCGGGGAGCGTGGCCAGGTCAATTTGACGGCACTGCTCACCAATATCCTCCAGGTGCACTTGACTCCTGGGATATGGCATTTGTAAGCGGTGAAGACGGGAGTGAGTCTCCCGGAGAGTTCGACGGAAGCATTCGAACTCATCCGGGGTGAGCGATTCGGGTGCATCAAAGCCCGGTCCTGTGACTGGCCAAAACTTCTCAGGGAAGTGGCCCTCTGCAAGGAAGGTCCAGAAGCTCCACGACTCAAACTCGGGACCCAGGTCTCCTTGGTCCTCTTCAACGACTGGGAACGGACGGGGAACCGGCAGTGGTGCCGAGGCGGGCCGCCGGGCCGACGGGCTGGCCGGCGGTGAATACGGCGAGCAGGCCGATTGGCCTCCATATCCTGGGCCGCCCTCTGAGGGTGGCGGTGCCCTGGCTACCACATCACGATAGGACGGGCCGGCGAGCGAACATCCTGCCGTAGCGTCGGTGCTCGCCGAGGGTGCACTAGATCGTAGTTCAACCGTCGGTCCCCAGAAAAGGTCTCCGGCTTCTCCGATCGAGGCAGAAGGCGCTTCCAGAGGGGCCGGTACCAACCGCAAGTTTGATCCTTGGGGGTCTACCGGGCCCTCGCTACTCCGGATATACCTTCGGAGAGAAGCGGGGATCATATCGATCTCACTCTCGGGAAGTATGAGGCTGACGTGCCGCATTCCTACCCCTGCCCCTGACTGGCGGGATTGGGGTAAGGGCTCTGTCGCCGAATCATACTCCGCCTCTGAATCAGAGAAGCGAACCGGTCGGATCTCTGTCCGGAATTCCGTAACATTCTTCCCTCGGTGTCGACGCCTCGCCCTCCTACCCCTGGGTGGTTCTTCGGGGCATGGCTGATCTCTATCCTGGCGTCCTCCGGCCGCACTGGTGCTGGGGCCAAGAGGACTGGAAACCAAGGTGCGAGGGGCACCGGGACAGATATCAAAGGGGACGCGGGGAGAGATGATTCCGGGCAGGCCTCCGGGCCGAGATCGGAAGGCGGGGTGACCCATGCCTCTTGGATCGGCCACGCGGAGTAGACCCTGTTGGCGAATAGCGCTACCGCGAGGTGGTCCGCGGTGGCTGTTGCCTGTACCAGCAACCGGGAGAGTCAACCCAACCTTCCTTTGGGGCGGTCGGGGCCTCGATCCGGGTCGGGCATAGAAGTGCCCCTGCTCAGGATGCGCAGGGGCCTGGCGACTGGAGCCAGCAGTGGCTTGAGCCAACGCGGCCGCTGTTGCTAGGGCCCCAAGGTGGGCATCCTCTTCCGCTCGAGCCCGACGTTGGCGTCGAGACAGACGAGTCGGGATGAGCGGCGCGGGCAGGTGGAGAGCCCGTTCTTCGACTTGAGAGGCCTGGCGGCGATGTCGCCGCGGCCTGACAGGAGCCCTCATCGCGGATCCCTGGGGCAAATCCCGGATAGGGTGGTCCCGGGCATCTTCCACCTCATCCGCATAGGGGAATGAGTTGTCAGAGCGCTCCGGGGATAAACTCCCAAAGCGGTTGGACGTCGAGGTAGGCAGCGGTGCCTCCCTGCACGGCCCTCGGGGGCGGCGTTGGTGGCGAGGCGCAGCTCCCTCGAGGTCTAGGCGAGCCATGTCCCGGGTGGGGATGACTCCCTCTTCCTCATATCTCCGCACCAAGTTGTTGATCACCCTTCTTTGGATGACCTCCGAGGGGGAGAGAGGGCGTGATTGCCCCGCAGCTGCGGCTGCTGGCACGGCTGTGGAACGGGTGGGACCGCGCGGAGTAGCCGCATCGGTGTTTCCCCTACCCCTGCGCCAGTGGGCGGGTGGCGATCGGGCACTGGATTGGGCGAACTGATTTCTGAAAGTAGGGAGAAAGACCCATTAACACTGACAGGAAAAGGAATCGACAACCAACCATTAGTGCCACGACGCCTTCCGTGGGGGGGACCCAGGCCCTCGACGTCGCGAGACGGAGTGCCCGAGTTCCCTTCCTCAGCCCCTGGCGGGTAAAACTGAATGCTCGGTCGAGCAGCATGCTGGTCTTCCAACACCTCTGAAAGCCATCGGTCTTCGTATTGAGGAGAAGAGATTCACGTCGGGTTCACCATTTTTCTGTTTCGGTGCGGATGTGCGTCGGGTTACGCTGTTCCGCCAGGACGCGTTCGCGCGTGCACCCGTCAACCCGAGGGGATGGGTGCGCGGCTTGTGGTCCTGCAGTCCCGCTTTCCAAAGGCGGGCAGCATCCGTCCCTTATTCAGGGGCGTCTGCTCCTTGATCGAAACCGGGATGATGGGATGTCGGCTCCTCCTTCCGTGGACGTCTCCCCGGAACTCGTCGCCTAATCCGGGTCTCCCTCATAGATTTAAGAATGTTCGTGAATCTCGTTCCCGGCGCCATATCTTCATGGACACCGGTTAATTACGCTGCTTCCGCCCAGACGCTCCAAGGAGTCTGGTCGGGGCAGCAACCTGCGGTGAGGAGACCTGGTGGCTCTGGGTGTCGGGGGCGTGCCTTAACACGGCGACTCTGCATGTCTGCCTTCCGTCCCTAATAGGGCTTCTCGAAGGCGTGATGGCCTGAGGCATCCCGCGCTGGGTGCGGGGAACTGTGTTACCTGAGGTTTTCCTCAGCTACCCATGTTTAACACGGGGTATGCCACGAGTTTAACGTCCAGCGGGGATGGCATCAGACTGATCAACACGAGGAGTGGATCAGATGTCAGAACCCGTTGCGGGGAACCTCCGACGCTGGGGCCAGCACATGGGCGGCTTCCCGAATGAAGTGGAGTGGAATGAAATGGCATGACCCCACCGGGATGTGGCGGCCTGGGTAAGGATCAGGATGGATGATGGAGTGAGGAGCTTGGACCCCGTAGGGGCTTCCTACGTACCGCGCGTTAGCGCGGATCAAAGTCAGCGTAGTTCGGATATACAGTTTAACGTCATGCTGGACGTCGGCAAGCCGACTCAAAAAGAGATCGAGGCCGCCGGGCGGAGGATTGAACCGAACCACCTCGCACAGAGGGGGATGGAACGGCTGGGTGAATCACAGTTTACGTCATGCTGGACATTGGCAAGCCGACTCATGAGGAGATCGAGGCTTCCTGGAGAAGGATTGAACCGAACCACCTCGCACAGAGGGGGATGGAACGGCCGAGCGGATCACAGTTTTACGTCATGCTGGACGTTGGCAAGCCGACTCACGAAGAGATCGAGGCGGTGGGGAAGCACAATGGAGATACACACGTGCAGTCCCCCAGAGAGGCGGATTCATAGGTGAATCAACGCAAGTGTGAACCCGGGAGGGGTCCACTGATGGACGAACCGACGTAAATACGACCGGGACGACCAGGTGGCAGGCTTGAACCTCGGAGAGGCTTCCTACGTACCCTGTTTAGAAGACAGGGATCAAAGTCCACGTAGTTCATTCTGTTTGCAACACTCTACCCCCGTGGGCGAAGGCCACTCCAATCCCGACATCCCTGCAGAGACGAGCGGGTGGGGGCCACATCCAAACCGGGAGGACCCTGCGCGCGAGGCACAGGATCGGGTGAAGCGGACGGTTTAACGTCTTGCCGGACGAAGTACAGTTTAACGTCGTGTGTTGAGGACGAAGGTGCTTGGCAGTTTAACGTCTTGCAGCGCGGACGATGGTGCAGTTTAACGTCGTGCGGGACGTAAACGCCTGGCAGTTTAACGTCTTGCAGCGCGGACGTGGCACAGTTTAACGTCATGTTGGACGTATGCAGTTTAACGTCGTGCAGGACGTTGAAGCCGCCAACAGGTCCGTGTCACTTCGCGCAAGCCTGGAGGGCCGCACGGAAAGACAACGCACAGTGCGGGCACCCGGGATGAGGATCATCGGGCGCCACGCAGGCGGGTACCCAAAGGGGGTCAAAGGGGGCGACCCTGGTGGTTTGCGCGCAAAAGAGGAGCTTTGCGCGCAATACCGCGGGTCGGCGCGCAAATGGACGGGCTGGCGCGCAATAGGGCCAGCACTTTGCGCGCGGATGATAGAGATTGCGCGCACCGGGCTTCGGGTAGCGCGCGGGGGCAACGGCTCATTCTTTAATCGAATGGCCACTTCGAAAATGGGGGGTGCGCGCAATCGGGTTGGATTGCGCGCACCCGGGGGAAATTGCGCGCAAGAGGCTTCTTTTGCGCACAAATGCCTTTGGGAGAATATTTATTCAAAGGAAAGGAGGCTAAGGGATTGCGCGCGAAGGCGAACCCCAAGGCTTTCTTGCGCGAAAGAAAAGAGGTTACCTGAAGATCGGCATTGCGCGCGGAAGGAGTTGGATTGCGCGCACGAGAGACCTTTCGAATTCTGGCAACCTTCAAAACGTCGGGGTCGCCTTATATTTATAGGCAACCCCGGGCGCGGAATCCGGGTCGCGGGCGCGGAATTCTCTTCGCGGGCGCGGAATTCTCTTCGCGGGCGCGAAATTCTCTTCGCGGGCGCGGATTCGGCCTCAGCGCGCAAGGGAGTCGCGCGGGCCACGGGCGCGCAAAATTGCGCGCCGGTCCAGCGCATTGCGCGCAACCCGGGAGGTTTGCGCGCGGCTCATCAACTTTGCGCGCGGGTCTCCAAAATTCCGCGCAAGGCCTCCGGGCCCTCCGAAACGTGCTTCTGACTCCAAATATGACCTCGCTTTCCGCATCCGGAGCTTTGTTTGGGAACAACGGACTTTTCCGGCGTATACACATGTATCTTAGGGTTTTGATCCCTAGATCTTTGAATTCTTTAGGTTCTTTGATAGATCATTCCCTATGGCGATGTTTGTTCAATATATCTAAAGGTTTTATATAGTGAGGTGCAATGTTCTTTACTTCAGGAGATGTGTTGGGTGGTAACTTCAGGCATACGCATCCTGCCAGCTGGGCCTCCTATGGTATTTCGTGTTATTTCTCAAGAGTTCTATGGTAGTAATAGAAGGTAGGACTATGGTGGATTATAGTAGTGACTCAAGTGGTAGAGGTAATACATCCTTTAAGGTAAAAATTGATGGTCGAAGGGGGTATCCCGGTATTAGTGTTGTATCTGTGGTCTCAGTAAATGGTCGGCATTTTGTGGTGGGTGTGTCGATCTTCAGAAGGAGAAAGTTTTTTGGACCTCAATCTACTGTGAAAATCTAGATGGGTCTTCTAAGTAGCATTACTTAACATTTTAGGGATACCATATTGAAATAATGAGAGGGTATGGATTCTATCATAGGTATCAACCCCCATGCATTTCTGTATGGGGATATGCTAGTTGTACAAACATGCAAGGTTGGGTGATAGGTTTATTGTATCCATGATGAATGTTAAGGTGGATATTGAATTTCTTATAAAATGATACATTTCATATTTTTAGACTCATTTAATAATACTTAAAAAAATAATGCAAATGTTCCTATATAACATATAAAATATGATAGACTTCCAGATAATCCGTATGTTTGTTATACTTTTTCTGTTTTGTTAAAATCATTACATCTCTTTGTAATTCTAGTCACATCCCTATTTGACCATCAAATAAATCCTCACTACTAAATTTCTTTAGTGAGTAACACCTATGAAGTAACATAGTTTGAATAATGGTGATATTTAGGGATTATATTTCTAATATTTAACACCTTGAACATAGTATTCAAAATTCTTACCTTGAAAATATCTAATATTATAATGATAATAATTTTTTTTACATAGAACTCTTTCTAAGTATATCATCATCATATTTATTAGAAAAATTCCATCATTCATTTTATTTGAGATCATTCTGGTAATAAATGTAACAATTTTAATTATTTCTTTACCAATAAATTCTAAAATCTTTTTAGACATAAAGTGACTTTCACTTTATTATGAATAGTAAATATATTTTTTTACATTTATCTTTATCATCATACATTAAAATATTTTAGGACATTGAGTGATATTTACACTAAATACTAACTGTTATAATATTTTATTTGTTAAATTTTAACTTCTCTAAGTCCTAAAAGACTCCCAATATCCTCTTAGAAACATACTCTCTTCAGAATATCATTATAAGACACAAAAAATCTATTGTGTAATAAAAAAATTTAATTTATCTTAGTGTGAAAAATTAACAAATAAACAATTATATCTATATATTATATGGTTTTTTAAATGTTTATAGTAATATTCTGAAAAAAAATTTAATATTTAAAATATTTCATTGATGGGTAGTGGAACCATATTTCTAATATTTTGAAAAACATATTGAATAAATAATTTATCTTGAATAAAAATTCTTCCATACTTATATTTTTTAAAAAATGTTATCAAATTTTATGAATCATAACCCAGTTGTATATAAAAATCATCTCATGTTGTTCATAAAAACCCTTTGTTAAAAAATATATTCTATTATCACATAATAGAAATGAGATAAATTTACACATCGTTTATTTAGATCCATTTGAGCTTGAAATATTACTTTTCATTCAAATACACAAATTTAGAAACCATTTTTTTATCACTTTAATGGAAAGTACAAACTTTATAAATTATTACCTTGATTTTGAACTGTAGTTTCTTTATAACAATTTTAAAATATATATTTTATATTATATACCTTTCAAAATTGAAGAATTGGTTCTATAACACTGATACCTAACATGGAATTTTATAGAGTTTCCCAAACCCCTTCAATCATAATGGGTATTTCTATACTATGGAAATATTTACCCTCATTACTAACTCAACTTTTAGGTTTAAATGATCTTGACCAGCTATTCTAAGAAATATTATTGGACATTCCAAATTAATTTCATACTTTCAGTTTCAAATTTTTACCAATTTTCATTGTCAACACGATATTAAATCATGTACATCACATGTAGAAAAAACTTATAAAAAAAGAGTAAAAATTTCTTGAACTCATTTACATCATTAGAACATTTTTAACTATGATAAAAAATTAATTAAAGAGACAGATCATTTTCAATGATGATAATTTCATTAATCTATAATAAAATATGTCATCAGATAAGTATCATGTTTTATAATCTTTTAATAAAGTCTTTTTTAAAATGTGTTTCCACTAAAATGATGACCCAATTTAAAATTCATCATATCTATTAGTAGGTCATGATCCAAATTTCATTGTAAATATTACTAGAAAAGCTTGTAAAACAATTCATTCCTATTTTTGGCAGATGATCTTTTCAATCATATCATATATGAATCTTGAATAGCTAAGTGGATAAATCTTTTTCAAATCCATCATATATATTATCTCAACACTGTTACTTTGGTATCCAAATGGTTAAGGTTTTTTCGCTAAGTGTAACCAAAATAATATACCAAAAATCAGGTCCTTAAAAATTATTATCACTGCATTATTTGATTCTCATACACAAGATGATCCATGAACACCCAAATTTGGCATGTCCTACCTAATTAAATGATCTAGGTCTTAGAATGTTTCACTTTTAAAGGAATATAACACTTAATATTTTCATGGTTATTTAATCCCATCATCTTATCTCATGTTATTCTTTTTACATATACTCATGTTTCTAATTATTTAGTCTAAAATCATATTCTGTCCAACAAATCAATATGTTCAAACCATATTGATTTGTAACTATTTATGTAACTCATATTTTGTGTTACTATACCAAATTAAAATACAAATACATTATACATATATAAATTCATCCAATGAATAAGGTATATAAAAATATTTCATTTAAAGGCTTAAAATCATATGAAATTAACAATACCTACAAGAGTAATCCTATAGAGACAAGTTGTCAACCCCCACTTTTCTAAATATGGATTAATAGTCTAGGACAATGATCAGTTCAACCCAAAGACCATCTACATAAGGATTATTTACTCAAGATATATTTCTATTATATTACAATTCTAACACCTAATGTGTATAAAACTATAATCAAATTCTTGATTTATTTTTATAAATAAATAATAATCCAATTTCAAGATAAAATAAAACTAATCCACTTATCATAATTTACATGAAATTTAGATACATGTATGATAATTTAGAAGTTTTTTAACTCCTTAAACTAAGTCATACATTACAATCCATAATATAACACTTGAAAACTATGAATAAAGAAGAGAATAAACTAAATAAATAAATGATTAAAAATATTTAAACATGAGATAAACAATTTATGAAAAATTTATAAGTAAACCATATGAACATTAAAATTTTGGAATGGATAAACTGTAATAATTCACTTTTATACAATATTAGCATTTAATATTTATCATTTAAATGGTTTTAATATTAACCTCATTCATATTAAATAATGATATATTTTATAAACAATTTTTTTACCAAATAATAAACATTTAACATTTCATGTAAACAGTTTACATAAAATAATGACCTCAAATTTTATTTCATTTAAACCTTTGATCATCATACAAAAATATTTTTAGAATGGTTTAAATAATTTTTCCAAATAAAGACTTAATAGAAACATTATATTCACATTTATGAACAATTAATAAATAAATATAAATAGTTATATATATTTTTATTTAATTTATTGGAATTTTATAAATTATTTACCATGTAAATTCACTTTAATCCTTAATAATATTTAAAAAAAATTTTTTGGTATAGTTTAAAGCAGCATTTAGATTCAGTACAGGCCCTCTGGGACCATGCTGATGAAGTGTTTTTGAGAACATTATCAAAAATATTATTTTATTTAAAATTCCCTTCAAAATAGATTACTCCACGACTTGGTATTCTTCATGGTGAAGACTCTTGGTGATGGATGACCACATCTATTTTATTTTGTCCATTACAATTGACCAAGATATTTCAAATTAGTACATTCAAAGTACCAAAATGACTTGGCCACTCCCACTACACTGTTGCCAGTACCTGTTATGAGGATTCATTGACCAGTTTAGCCGAGTCTTATCGGGTGGGAAATACAATAAACAAAACAACTTTTCCAATTTCACTAAAACATTATGTCATCATTTTTTTTACCATGATGTAAAAAACTCCAATCCATAGCATAGAACATTTTTATATGATGATTTGTTTTCCATGATTTTTCTTCAATGCCTAAAATGGTTTTTTTACTTTCTCTATTGTATGGTATTATAGTATTTACAAGCACTATCCTATTTTTCACAACCTTTATGTTTTAGTTATTTGATTTGAATAACCAAAATGACTATTTTGAAGGAGATACACTGTGGTTCATGGAGAATCTTATATTCTAGTTTCTTTTTTTATTAAAAAATAAAACCAATCACTGGTATATTGGATTTTATACCACCAGAGGATTTTATATGGATGTATAATATCTAAAATATAACATAAGAATACCCCTAACTTGATTAATACCAGAATCTATCTCTATGTTTGGAATGGATATAAATAAAGAATAATAAGAATGGAATAACTTACACCTTTGATGTTATATCCCATAAAATATTTTCATAAGAATTTAATCCATACTAATGAGAAGAAGCTGATATACTTTTTCTTATAGAGGTATCCATGGATCATGGGAATCACATGATGCTTGGATATGATCTCTTTCAAATACATGGTCCTCTAGAACCCTGTTTATGGTATGAGAGAATAGAAAATTAGAAGAGAATTAGATTGAGAATTTTCTTTGATAAATATTGGCACACATATCTGAGGATTGTGTCTATTTATATATCCATCCAAATACCCTATTTGTAACTGCAAAATTAAGCTATATTAGTGAGGAATTTTACAAATTCTAAAATGTTACAACTCTTTAAAACATATAACTCAATAATAATAATAATTTTTTAATGATTAATTAATTATTATAGACATTAAAACTCTCCAAATCAACATATTATGATAATTTCAATTGAAATTTGATATATATGATAGGAGATCATGGATAAACCATTCATTATCACATAACGTGGGGATGGCCATGCAAAGTACTATGGTATGGTGATACTCACCATGCCACGATGTATCCAAATATAGAACACAACATGGTATAAACACCACACCATGGTGTTTTTTAGTGTATAATTCCATAAATATTAATAACTAAATTAATTTTTTTTTTAAAAATTTAAATGTTTATGACCAACTAGAACTTAGCCTCCTTGGAAAAATATTTAGCCTTGAATTGAAGAAAAGTGTTTTTTCACCCTATTTTAATTCCATGTGTTTAATTTGAGAATCATGAAATGGGTTAGATATTTCTATGTAAATCCTTGTATTATTATAAGATTATCTTCATAGATCCTAAAGATCATTCAATTATAATGACAACCTATTTCAAACATTATTAAAATTATAATTCATTACCCTAAAAAAATAGAAATCTGTATGGATTATTTTCATAACTAACCACAAGGATTTTTAAGAAAGGATTATATATGGTAACATTCGTATATAAGTTTTATAGGTTGTCTTATAGGCCAACAAGACATTATTTAGTTTTAATGACAAATATTTCCTTGAGATATTAATAGTTCTTTCCAAAATTTCTTTTATAGATTTATTGGACACCCCATCTTGTCCACTAGTTTATAGATGGTATACAGTTTCTATGTTGTGACTTTATCCATATTTATCCATCAATACCTTGAATAAATGATCATTAAAAATGGTGTTCACTATTGAAATCATTGTCACTAATGATATACCAATGCTATAAGGGTGTTCTTAATATCTTCAATCTCTAATTATTTTAACACTACAAGTGGTACAAGGTTTATTATTTCTCCCAGTTAAATAAAAAAATTATAATCCTTCTTTCCATCAAACTTTTGAAATATTTTCAATATTTTAATAACTTTCAACTTTTAAGTGATTTTAATTTGTATTTTTTCCTTCATTACTCAGTGAGTAGAATAGTATCATTCTATTTTAGCCTCTTTGTAGTTTTGATTATGTGATAAGTACTTAATATAGGAAGGAATAATGTTTAAGTATTTTACAAATGTCATGGTTATGTTAATATTTTGGAAAGGATAAAAAAATCTCTTAACTTTTTACTCATTCTTCTCCATATTAGGGTCACGTAGTAGAAATGGAATAGGTGGTATTTTTATTTAAAACTCTTCATTAGTGAATGTTACCTTCTTCTTTACTATTTTCTCTTTAGCTCTGGACTATTTTTCCACTGCTTTTCTTCCACCCCAGCTTGTTGATTTCATGATTGTTCAAAAATTATAAGTTAATTCCTTTAATCCTCCTTAGTTTCTTTTGAATATATTCCCATAGAAATTGTAAATAACACAACCCTAGTGGTATAGAGGATATTGTTACATTATTTCATTGGAACTAGGTATAAGCGATTTCATCCCAAAGGACCAAATAGTTTAGTAGTTTTGGTAAACTAGAAATATGTTTAAATCTCAAATTACATTTGAAAACATAAAATACAACATAATATTTTATTTGATAACATCATTATTCTATCTAGAATATCCTTATATATCATTTATAGTACACTTCCTGGCATCATGGGTGAAAGAATCATATGAAATAGTGAACTCAAATGCTCAACAAAAGAATGCATCTAGCGAAAGCTATCCTAGAATAACCAAGGTATGAATAATATGGTAGGAATAAATGATGATAAAATAATAGAATATTAATAATAAATTAATATTAAAACCTTTACATGGATATAATAACTATTTTAATTGTCACATGGACATCAATAAACTAATTCATAATGATGGAATTCATAATGACATACATCTAAAACTTACCATTGAGGCCTCATGCGAAGACATATTTAATAAATGGGTAAGCCCTTGGACAAATACCCAACTTTTTTTGTCTCGTGAGAACTATAAATTCATATAGGAGATATATAATTCATGGCCTCACCTATCAGTTAATAAGTATAATGCATTCATTATACTAATAAACAATACAACTTTATCGACAATCCTTTTAATAAACAACTATCAGTATTGGAAAGCATAAATATGGAATGAAAATAATTCCCCCATTAAAATTGATCATAAACCATCCAAAGAAATATATTGGTTAGAACCTCATTAAATAATAATATTTATAAAAGGATTTATATATATATATATAATTTTAAAACATTTCCACAATATTTCTTGTGGAAAATACCCTTTTCATTCTAAAATTACTGATTTAAAATTTCAAATTGTAGATAATATTAAGAGAAAATTTTTATTTGAAAATAATATTGAAATTTTTTAATGGAATATTCAAATAAAATATTAGTCATGATGTCAAGAAAATTCATTTGTGTGGTGTATGTTTAAATAAATATTTAATTGACACCTTTAATAAAATATGACTCATTTGGGAAATTTCACAAAGATTCATTTTAAAAAATTACATAAAAAGTAAAACATGGATAAAAATGACTTAAATAAATCAATAAATAATATTTAAAAAAATATCAAAAATATTTTTTTAAAAAATACGTACATTTAATAAAAAGATTCTCGATCTAAAAAAACAAGTTTGGTTTTCCCTAAAAATATTATTTTGGTATCTTGGGTAATTAAGAAAGGAGAATGAAAGGAAAAAATTTAATTACCATAAATAACTAGAGGTTAATAAAATATATTGGGTTTAATATATAAATATCCTATAATTCCCCCAAAGGAGACATAAACATAAATAATCCCGAATAATGATGAGATTGTGAAATAAACCCTTACCTTAAGCTCGAGTTACTTTGAAAGTGTTATAAATCCATATATAAAAAATATATATTTATTATAAATATATTCTAGAATAATTTTCATACTTATAATATCATATATTATCCACTTATAACATTTAAACACCCATTTATTAATAATTCCTTATTAAAACCATTGTTTCTAGGTGTTAACTATTTCATTCTTCATGGTAGTTTCGATTCTACAGTTTTGATATTTTTACCTTGATCAAGGTTACATCATATAATTTTTTTAAATATTATATAAATATCATATTTATTCATTACATATATTTATCTTCATCAATAAAAGGTATATATAGAAAAATAAATTACACCGTTCATGGAGTCGGTAGGTCGTAAGTATGCATGAATGTTGTTTCCATTTTTCAAAGGATGAAACAAAATAATGGTAAATAATAATTCAACTTTACATAATCATAATAATATCATAAATAATATATATTTATTAAATCCATCATTATAACCATCCAAGTAAAGTTGTAATGAAAAACGAATTACACCACTACGTGGAGGTAGTAAGTTGTATCTATGCACGAGTGATGATTTCTCTTTCCATAGGATGAAATGAAGGTGGATAGTGGTTTTTAAATCATTATAATATTGACTAATTATATTTAAGATAATTAATTAATTATTTCAGAATGTATATAATGGATCTAGAGTCGAAAAAATAAGAAATGAAATTGAAAATTCTCAATTAAGAGTTATACCTCTTCGTTGACAAACCTATTTTGACTTACACATTAAACAATAAAGGGATGGTATCAGAGAAATAAAAGAAGATATAAGATGTGGTGAATGAATATATTAAGGTATTATGTTAGGTAATGGCTATGCTATAATTCTGAAAATGTATGAGGAAGAGAGTATAAGAGGTTCCCTTTTATAAGTGAGGGGAGGGGTACTCTTGGAATTGCATAAAGTATTAAATTAATATAAATTATTTTTTATACTAAAGTGACTAAAAAATAAATTATTTATAATATAGGATGATTAAAAGTAGAATAAATATCAAAAAATAAAATTTATACAAGTTTAAGTGATGTTTTAACCATTATCTCTTAGTTTTAACCTCCATTAATCCTTTTGAAAATTACAGCAATATCAAAGTTTTCCACCATTTATGGATCGAGAATATAACCAAAAAAGGAAAACTGACCCATAAGTGGACCATGGTTTATATTTTATACCATGTTCCATTCCTTTGGTCAAATATAGTATTTTTATAAATTTAATTCATTTAATAATTTTTTATTATTATAAAATATCATCAATGTTCTTTTTTAACTATTCACTTAGAATTTAAAGTCATCAATATAGTTATGGAATAAGAATGTAAAAATTTAAAACATCCCTAATATTTTATATTTTTCTAAAAAATCATTTAGCATAATAATTCATTCAAATTATATTAATTTAAATATTTTTAAAATCAATTATTTTATTTATATATTAATTGAATAAATAGTGTACTGGCATTACGTAATAATTTAGGGTAATTTTTCAGTCACTAAGAATTAAAAATAAATTAACCTAATAAAAAAATAATTTATCTATCAAATAAAATTTTGAAACTAAACTTATTCTCTTTTTATCTTTATGTAAAAATTTTAGATATATTAAAGTTAAAAGAGTGACATTATATATTTATTATTTTTTTAAAATAATATAAAGATATTAATCAAAGAAAAATGGAACAAAATGGAAATATATTAGAAAATTTTAGATAAATTTAAAAAATAAATCATCCTATAGGATAAAGAAAAGTTTTATAAAAGTTTAAAATATTTATAACAATGTTTTAACCCTATTTTATCCATTTTACCCTTTCTGAGTAGACAAATATTTACCATGTTTTTTATTCATAATGATAAAAAATAAACGAAACATATTTAAAAAATTTTATCCTCATAATTTTAAATATATAATAAATTTTTAAATTTTCAATTAATGTAAGTGTTGGAATTTAATCTAAAATTAATCCCGCAAAACATGATGAAAGTAGTTTTTAAGAAATTTTTTTTGATGAATAAATGTTTTCATACCAAATTCCAAAATAAAATTAACAAAAATGAAAATAATTATTCTATTAATTACATAATTTTACTTTAAACCCATTTAAAATAAAATGTATCATTGTAAATGATTTAAATCAAAATATAGTTTTCAATAAAATATTAGAATTTTTTTCACTATTCATCGAAAAATTTATCTATTCAGAAAATTATCTAAATGTTTCTCTAAGATAATTATGACATGATGATTTAAAAAATAAATTTAATTTTTTCAAATAAATTATCTAAAATGGTTGTAAATTAATTATATTAGTTATTCAAAAAATAAAAATAAGTAAAAAACATATTTGAGGAAACAATATTTTTAAAGCATATAATAACTATAACAAAAATTAAATAATTTTAATTATTAATAAATAAATAATATAGAACCTTTATATATATATTTTCATAATTTAGTTAACCCTATTTATACCCACCAATCCAATTATTAGAAGATAACTATTATATTAAATAATAATATTTTAATACTATATCATTCTTTTCTTAAAGCATGGTGATGCCTGTTAACCAAGTTGTTGAGCATGGTATTCTAAATTTTTGATGTTTTAAATTATACCCCTTATATAAATTGCACTCATAATTTTATCTTGTTCATAAAATTTTAAATATTTGAAAATACATTTCTTTCAAACCCACTTAAAATAGAGGGATAATAAAACCTCATTTGAAAAAGGGAAGTAAGAAACATAAAAATGACCTGAAATAAAAGATAAATATGTTATCATATAAGGATAACATTAGTGGAATGTTAAAATATATACATGAAGTATAAACTAACATTTAATGATTAATATAGAGTGATATAGAACATGGTTATGAGAAATTTAATGACTAGAAAATGATTAATCAGTGAGGGGTTAAAGGACTATCCATTCATAAAAAATGAAGGTAAAAGAATAAGTTTTTTTTTATTTCAAGATCATTTTCCTATATTATTTTATGCCTCGTATACTAATTAATAAATACTAAAATAAACCCTAACAAATAATAATTATTTAAAAGTCAAACATAAATATAAAAACCATAATTACAACTAGGGAATGATTATTCATCTTAATATAAACTACTCGATAACTAGATTCTTACTAGGTGTATTGATTGAGAATTATTTCCTTAGTGTGTTAAGGGATGATTTGATATCCATTAAAAATATAATTGAGTGAGTATATATAGAATCAAATAAATAAATATTTTATTATCAAATTACATATTATCGTAACTTAAAGTGTTTCAACTTCTCTTGTAGTAATTTTATAAGCTTAACCTTTCTCCCTTAGATTTTTATGAGGTAAATTATCTTTTTTCTTATGGAATTAATTTCCATAGTGCCCCATATTCTTACAATTTAAACATTGTACATTGGTGGATTATTTTTTCCCTTAAACTCACATGCATGATGAACTTTCTCTCCACACTTAAAACATATTTCCTTTCCCTTCAAGAAAGTACCAAGGTGTTTCTTTACACAATTATCACATGTTGGAATTTCTATCCTTCCCTTTTTTTATTTAGACTCATTTATTTTTTCCTTATTTCACATTCATCATCTTTATCTGTTGATTTCCTTTGAAATTTTTTTACTTATAGAACTCTTTCTCAATTCTCATGGCACTTGATACCATGTCATCATATGATAAAATCATTTGAGAGAAAAGTATACTTTATAGGATTAGATTATCTCATTAAATAAATGGTCAATTTTAATTTATAGATTACGTACATAGTCCATATCATGCCTTGATAATCTTGTAAATTTTTCCACATGCTCAGCAACACTTTCCTCTTCCTTCTATCTTAGACTGAGTAATTTTCTTTATATATCAACCCATTTATCATAAAGAATTCATTTTTTGAAGAATATATCATTAAAAATATTCTAATCTATTATATCTATCTCCTCCCACTCCTTTCTATTTTGAATCAAGGGCCACCATTGATCAACATCTTCCTTTAAATAATACTCTTCTAGAATTATCTTTTCCATTTCATTACTTCTCAATGCTATAAATATATTTTCTAGGGACTTGATCCACTATTCTATTATCAATGGTTTTTTAGTTCCATTAAAGGGTTAATTAGTCTTCCCTATTAAGTAGTTCAACATAAAATAATCACGCTTTGACACAATTTTTTGTTCCATATGTGAAATTTTATTACTCATAACCAGATTTAAATATCCTAATAC